>JAZHEH010001661.1:5000000-10000000 GCA_036589455.1 Ateles fusciceps | reverse complement strand
TGTGCACATCCTCCTTTACACTTTAAATAACCTCTAAATTACTTATGATTACTTATAATATCTAATTCAATGTAAATGCTATATAAATGGTTATTATTCTGTATTGTTTAGAGAATAGTGATAAGAAAAGGCTGTACCTGTTCAGTACAGATACAATCATCCTTTTTTTTTTCCCCCAAATATTTTCCATCTGCAGTTGGTTGAATCTACAAATGCAGAATCCATGTATATGGAGGGCTAGCTGTATATACACATTCTTCCTAAGTGAGAATATATACTTTATTTAATTTGAATGTTATTAAAAGAATAAATTACTAAAAATGATTTATATCTGAATATATAAATTTCAATTTAAAGTTGAATAAGAAAATGTATTTGAATTTGGAAGTTTACTCTTTATGAATAAAATACAGACTTGTAAGTATAATAGCATATCCTTAGCATGTACAAACAGTTTATATCATTTATAGCTTATTTGTTTGCTTTCCAAAAAGCTTTGTCTTACTTATAACATAGAAGTTTTTGTTTTGTTTTGTTTTTTTGCCTTGGGAAGTATAGCTGAATTAAAAGTCTGCTTTACCCATCTTAAGGAGAGCAATAAGACAAAAATTAGAATGCCAACAATAAATAAAAGTGGATACCCTGCCTGCAATCCTTTGATGGCATTTATTCAATGTTCACTACAACAAAAGTCTTCCTTTTGTCCCTTTCTGCTATAGCTATAAATAAACATTTAATAAAATTTTATAATAAAATATCTTTTTCCTATTAATAGCATGGATACTATAAAAAAGAGTAAAAGAGCTTTTATGTTAACCTGTTCAGTTTTAGAGATGCATAGGACCAGGAAATTTTGTGGCATGAGTGGAAATTCAACTCCAAAGTGCTAATTAATAAGCCCAGTCTTGGACTTAATTTATTTTTACAATTGAAATATATAGACATATGTGTCATATTCTTAACACTTTCTATTAATAATCAGTCTTGAAATTTAATTGATACAGAGGCTGACTTCTAAAAGCAGTAATATAATTGAAAAATATGTAATGTACTCCTCGTATGAGTTGCATAAATGTAAACTGAATTTCATACTTGAAACTGACTATAAAATGGAATGAGTGGTATGATTCATTTAGCAAACATTATTTGAGTACCTGCTCTGTGTATTGGCTTTGTGGATCCATTAGTGAACAAAGCAGGCAAAAATCTCCACCTTTATGAAGACATTTATTCTAGAAGGGAAACAGAAATTAAACAAGGAACTGTATAAAATATGCCATATATTGAATAGTAGCAAGTGTTAAAAGAAAAAAATTAAGGACATATTAAAATTGAAATAAAAATTTTAATTGGGGTATTTAGGCTGGAATATCTCACTAAAAACATTAAATAATAAAGATCTGAAGAAAATACAAATACATGTGAGAAGAGAATCCAGAAAAGGGAACAGCCAGAGTAAAGACCTTCAGGTGTTGTGTGAACTTAAGGCAGTTTTGAAATTATAAAGAAGGAATATGAAAAAATGCTCATCATCACTGGTCATTAGAGAAATGCAAATCAAAACTACATTGAGATAATCATCTCGTGCCAGTTGGAATGGCAGTCATTAAAAAATCAGGAGACAGATGCTAGAGAGGATGTGGAAAATTAGGAACACTCTTACACAGTTGGTGGAAGTGTAAATTAGTTCAACCATTGTGGAAGACAGTGTGGCGATTCCTCAAGGACCTAGAAATAGAAATTCCATTTGACCCAGCAATCCCATTGCTGGGTATATACCCAAAGGACTATAAATCTTTCTACTATAAAGACACATGCACACGTATGTTCACTGTGGCACTGTTTACAATAGCAAAGACCTGGAACCAACCCAAATGCCCATCAACTGGACAAAGAAAATGTAGCACAAATACACCATGGAATACTATACAGCCATAAAAACGATGAGTTTGTGTCCTTTTTATGGACATGGATGAACCTGGAAACCATCATTCTCAGCAAACTGACACAAGAACAGAAAATCAAACACCACATGTTCTCACTCATAGGCGGGGTGTTGGACAATGACAACACGTGGACACAGAGAGGGGCATCACACACTGGAGTCTATTGGGTGGTCTGGTGAGGGATAGTGGGAGGGAGGGTAGGGATGGATAACATAGGGACAATGTCAGGTATAGGTGATGGGGGGATGGTGGTAGCAAACCACCTTGCCATGAATGTACCTATGCAACAATCTTGCATGATCTGCACATGTACCCCAGAATCTAAAGTACAATATAAATAAATAAATGAATGAATGAATGAATGAATAAATGAAAGAAAGAAAGAAACAGGAGTGACTGAGGCAATGATCTCTGTCAAATGCTGTGGTAGTTGAGGCCCATGAGGGGCAGAAAGTCAAATTATAAGTAAGTTTACAGGACAAATGGAATACTCCAACATTCACTTTGAAAAGAGAAACTGTGATCAATTAAAGCGTTTTCAGAAGAGTGGCATTGTGAGCTGTCCTAAGTTTAACCAGGGCTTCTTTTAAAATAGACTAAAAAGTGAAAGGAAAGGCAAGGAAAAAGAAGATAAATATTCAGTTTATTCTAAAATTTAGGTAAGAAACACTAATGATTTAGACTAGCATATAAGCAGGAATTACTGAGATATATTTTGAACGAAGTGGTAGCAGTCTTTACTAAAGTTGTGTATGTGAGAGGAAAAAAAGACTAAAGGAAGCCTCATTTTTTTTTAAACTGGGCAACTGGAAGGAAAGAATTGTTATTGACTGTGTTGGTGAAGACAAAACAGGAGATTTTAGGAGTGGATGTGATGATCTCAGTTTTTGACTTGTTAAATTTTATATAACCAGCTTATGTAGTTGTACAAGTAAGTTTGGAGTTCAGGAAGGATTAGGAGGTAGAGACATAAATCTGAAAGACATCAGGACTGGCATGGAATTTGTCTTCAAACTGGATGAAATCACTTAGGGGAATCAATATAGAGATACAGTTCAAAGATTGAATCTTTAGGTAGCTTACTATTTAGGGGTTTGCTAGATGATTTAAGAAAAAAGTAGACTGAGGAAAAATAGCAAAATAGAAGGAAAACCAGGCTTGTGGGTTATTAGGAAAGAGGCCTAGTTTAAAAAAAAAATATTTTAGTTGGCTAGACTCATCAATGGTGCCAATTGCTTCTGATGGGCCAAAAAAGGTAAGGACTGAGAATTGACCATTGGACTTAACACTATAGAAATTAATCTTAACAACAAAATGAGGAGTTAGGGTGGAGCTGTGGGGGATAAAAATTTGATGATAGTGGGTCCAAAAGAAAATAGGTAGAAAAAAATTTAAGGTATCAAATATAGCAGCCATTTCAATGAGTTTTACTTTACAGATAGAAGAGAAATGAGATGATAGCTCGAAGAGAAAGTGGGACAAGATAATTTGTCTTTATAAAATTGGCAGATAACTGCAAGCTAGTTTGATGTTGATGGGTATGATCCAGTTGATGGGCAATATTTGATGGTTCAAGAGAGAGATGGGAAAATTACTAGAGCAATGCCCATGAGAAGGAAAGGGATAAGGGCATGTATACAATAGAAGGGCTGTATTTACTTAGGGTACCATCCATCATAATAAAATAAATTAGAATATTCAAGTACAAATGTGAGAAAATGAATGTGAAGGGACAGTTTGTGAAATTTCTCTTTTAAATGATTTTCTTTTTTCTGTGAAGTAGAAAAAGTGGTCACAGCAGATGATAATTCTGAAGCAAGAGGACATAGTACAAAAAACTTCTATAGAAGTACAATAAAAAAGTGAATGAAATAGGGTAATACAATGTGAGTTAGTGCTCATGAACTTAAAGTAGAGTCAGTCCTGGGGGTTTGGGTTTCCCTCCAGGCTTGTTCACTGGTGGAGATGCAGATGAATCGTATGTGGAGAATTGTTTTTAATCATGCTTGGAGTGATTTACTTAATACACTATACAAATGTGATAGGAATAATTGCTGCATTTAAGGAAGTGATTTTATAGTAATTAGCAATACAATTTAAGCTGGATAACAAGGGAAGTATGACTGTTAGGTGAGGAAGGAGACATAAGGAAAAGTGATAAGGTTTCAGTGGCTTCAAAAGATTCTTGGAGTTGGGTTCTTAGAGGGAGTGAGGTGAAAAAATAAAAAATTATAAGACGTGTTTCAACTTGAGGTGTTGGAATAATAGTAATTGTTAGTAAGGCAGTCATGGGTATGATCACAGAAGTTAGTTTTGGAGTTAAAATGAGGACCAAGATTATTCAGAAGAAGAATGGAGGAGCTAGGTCTTGAACTTTGCATTCACTACCACAGAAATAGTGTTGGAGAAAGTTACAATGAGTCAAGAGCTAAGATTATCAAAGAATAAAGGAAGGGGACTTTTGATGGCAGCAACAGAAAGAGGCTTTTTATAAAAAAGGTAAAGATTGTATGAATATTTCTTCAGGCTGATGAATACAAAAAGACACTTACCCCACATTGGGTAAAAACGTATAAAGTATGCAGAAAAAAAATGTTATCATTGGAAAATAGCCAGGTTTCAGTCAGAGCAAGTCAGTGTGACAGAAATTCAAGGAAGAGATTAAGGACACAGTCCATTTTGCTAATAACTGAATTTAAGAGAAAAACGTGTAGCTGGTGAAAGGATGAACAGTCAGTTTCACTACAGACTTTGGAGTAGGAAGAGATTTCAAAGATTATACGATCTAATCTTTTGTATCTCAAGATACAAAATAACTTCTTCACAATATAACTAATATCTAGTCTTCATTTGAATATTTCCTGTGACTGCCTTCTTACAAAGCAGCCCATTCAAAAAAGTGACACATTTTTCCATGTTCACAAATACTTCCATTGACCCCAAAATCAAATAGAAATCCAGCCATCACAGATTCCTCATGATTAGGATTCTCCTTTGCTTCCTGGTGCTGGTCCCAGGTGATTATTTCTGCCCAGCTTTAACCATCAGATCTGAACTCTCCGGCTTCCATGCCCACCTCCCCCATTTCCTTTCTGATGTGGAGTGTTTACAAATTTTCCAGTTACTTCTTTCAAATCATTGATGATTTCATCAACTGAAATAATCACCTTAACAGCTACCATAATCACAGACAATGTCTACAAGGAGGGGTCCAACTCAGTGATCTCTTTCAAGATTAATCATTTCCCTAATACTTTCATACTCTTTCTTCACACACAGCTTCTCTTCCTTTTTGTACAATATTTACTATTACCATTTTTAAAATACTCTTGACTCCCTTGTTCTAATCTCACACTCATCAGGCAAGATGGAAACTCTAGACAAAACCCCCGAATAGTAAAGCATCCTACAGTAGATTGGATCCTCTACAGTTTATGTTCACCAAACTCAAGTGGGCTTTTCACAATACACATAGCCAAGTTCCACAATTAAATATTATCTTATACACACTATTTAAATGTTTTCCTACTTCTTTCCTCCCTCTATTAATCTCAGTAGATTATTTCACTTCTTACCAGAATATATACATCAGATGGTAATGACATAATCTTTTTCCTACCATATCTAAGGACTGACCTGCTGCATCTCTGTCCCAGTCAGTTCAGACTATTGTATGATAGAATACCACAGACTTGGTGACTTAAACAATAAAACTTTATCTCTCACAATTCCAGGAGCTGGAAAATCCAAGATCAAGGATCTGACATATCTGGTTTATGGAGATGGCACTCTTCCTGATTTGCAGATGGTAGTCTTCTTTTGTATCCTCATGTGGTACAGAGCAGAGAGAGGGGAAGCAAGCTCTCTTGGCTCTCTTTGTAGGTGGGTTATTAATCTAACTCTAGAGGGCACCACCTGATGACTTAAGCCCAAAAGGTCTGCCTCCTACTGCCATTACATTGGGGCTTAGGATTTCTATATATGAATTTTGAGAGGAGGGCACAATTATCCAGCTCATACTATGTCCATTTCTATTACAATGAAGGACATGCTACTTGGATTCAATTTCAGCCCCTGTACATCCATTCCTCTCTGTTCTCTGTTTTTAGCTGTTTTTGTTCCTGAATCTTCAACATCTTGGTTTCTGCCATGGTTCCTTCTGATCAAACATGACTTAGTATCCCTAATCTTAAATAAAACATAGCATGTTTTGTCTTGACCTCATATCTCTTGTTAGCTATTATTTTTAATCTTTTTATTTCAATCTCCTCCTCAAAACCAGCTTTTAAAAATAGGATTTCTTTTCTATAAATGCAACTTTCTCAACTTTCATTTAATATTTTCCTCTTGCCACACTAGAGTTCTGATTCTATGTCACCAATTAGTAACTTGTTGCCAAATCCTACATATTCCCATCCTACTTTAGCTGTCAGCAGTATTTTACATAATTGACCATTACATTTTTCTTGAGAGACTAGCCTCTTGATCGCCAAGTGTAGCAGATACATCTTCCATAAAATTCAAGTTAACACAATATGTAATTCTGTTTATTTCAATTTCATTATTTTTTTCATAACCATAATTGTCTTCTAACTGAATTTCCATTTTGCTTGGTGGCAGAAAAATGTTAACTGAATCAATTCCAGGTAAATTCAGTGGCTTCAAAAGATTCTCAGGCATTTCAGATTTTAATTCAGTTAAGTCAAAATTGTCTCCTCCACTTCTTCCTTGCTTTTTGGATTGGTTTAACTTCTGGAAAGTTCATACAGTACAATAATATCAGATGGGTATCAGCCTTCCATTGTCCTATACTGACATCTATTGCGATGTACAATCATGTATCACATACCTACCACATTTGCATCTGTTGAGGTTTCTGTATTCCCACCTGTTTTCTTGACATACATTTTATGCTACTCTTTCTTACAATGTCTTCTTATCACAACCACAACCGCTTTCAACATTTGCTTGCTTTCTCTCGGCCAAATTTTTTTTGCCCTCTCTTTTTACTCAGGGATCATAAAATACTTGCTATGGCTGCCTTGTGCCTTCCCTTTCTTTAGCAGCAAAAAGTCATCTTAAGTCTTTTCATTGGGCTATTGGGGAAGTCTAAAAGCATAATTCTTTATACTGTTCCAGAAATAATTAAGGGCAAATGTGTTATTTTTTGATTCTAAACTGTTCTCTGGGTTTTTCAAAATCCCGTGTACTTGTTCTCAATGACAGCAGAAAATACAATGAATAGGGCTTCTTCTTAGGTCCCATCAGTTTTTACCTATTTCTCTCTAATGCATTTTTCTACTTTTTTTCTACACTGGACAGAGTAGTTATCCTTTAGTATAGCATGGAGGAAGAGTGATTTAATTGTTCATTCTTCCAAATCTTTGTCTATTATGTCAGTAGCATAACTTTTATTAAAATGAAAAAAAACAACAACAACAAAGTTCACATCTCTGCTCTGTACTTTCACTTAATCACAGCTGTCTGAGCTTGGGAAAATAGGACCACATGTTAAAAATGAAGCTATTTAATGACAATTAGTGGGAGAGGCTTACTTTTCTGCATTATGGCATAATGGTTAATCTGCTCATCTTTTTTTTTTTTCTGGAGAAAACAAAATATAAATGCTGAATATGTTAAAACAGGGGTCCTCAAACCCTGGGCCACAGATCAGTACCAGTCCATGGCCTGTTAGGAACCAGGCCACACAACAGAACCTGAGTGGCCACAGAGCAAGAGAAGCTTTATCTGTATTTATACCTGCTCCCTATCAATGCATTACCTCCTGAGTTCCTCCTCCTATCAGATCAGCCTTGGCATTAGATTCTTATAGGAGGTCAAACTCTATTGTGACCTACACATGCAAGAGATATAGGCTGCATACGCCTTATGAGAATCTAATGCCTGATGACCTGTTACTATCTCCCATCACCCCCAAGATGGGACCATCTAGTTGCAGGAAAACAAGCCCAAGGCTCCAGCTTATTCTACATTATGGTGAGTTATATAATTATTTAATTATATATTACAATGTAATAATAATAGAAATAGAGTGTGCAGTAAATGCACTTGAAACATCCTGAAACCATACGTCCCATCCCTGGTCTGTGGAAAAATTGTCTTCCATGAAACTAGTTCCTGGTACCAAAAAGGTTGGATACTGTTGTATTAAAACAGTCAAATGCATTGAGGAACTATATAGAAAGTAAGGAGCACTTTGAGGCATAAGTAAATGAAAGGATAAAATGAAAGTGACAAGCAGAATGCTGATACTGGTTTCTACCTTGAAAGCCATAGCACATTCTAGTAAACTTGAGTTTTTGTTTTCATAGATTTTCAAAGCACAGGGAATAGGGAGAAAATGTCCAGTTGTTGCCAAAAATAGAAAATCTAAGAGAATATAATCCCAACATAAACCTGGGCCCACCAAATGGCCTAGCCCCTCTGCATAAGTGAAAAACAGAAATAAATGCCCACTCATTCATGGTTTTATAAGGAGCTATACCTATCTTGACTTCTAGTACTGAATGAAGGGGAAAAATAATATTGCTTCTAGCTAAAAAACACCTTTGTGTGGATTGCAGCCTGAATTTCTTCGACTGTGGGATGTGAAAACCTTAATGCAATACTACAGTTTAAAGTGCATCTAGGTTGGTACAGCCCCCGGCACGTAGCAAAAACAATTGCATTTCTTTTCCCAGAAGAACTTGTCTTCAGTCCACACCACAAGCAATTCTCACAAATAAAAATTTAGAAATACAAATTTATACTAAAAAAATCACAAAACACCTAAGGAAACAAAGTGCCACAAACTGGAGCCTCCAAATATGAGAACAGAATATTATAACTAAAAAGCAAATATACTTCGTAGGTTACAAAAATAAAGGAAGGTACTGAAAAAAAAATAAGAGCAAAATAATTTTAAAAGACTAAGAAGATTTAACAAAAGACTCAAGAGAACGGCTTGATATTGAAAATTACTATTTTAGGTCAGTGTCCTTGGAAATAGACTCTTAGATATAGATTAGCATGCAAGAAATTTATTTGGGTATATTCTCAGGGAAAATCACTGTTAAGGGAGTAAGAAAAGCTGGATTGGGCAGAAGGCAAAGGAGAGGTAACTGCATTACAACTTTCAGCAGATAATATCATAAGTTCTGAAGTTAATCACTCCTAAAACTACTACTAAAAAGCAGACATATTTTTTAGTGTGTCTATATTATGCAGAACAGCTATCACTCCACAGATTGAATATAATAGTTACAAGGGAAAAATGAGATAACAGGCTTAAAATTTCTTTAGGAACTCCAAAAGTTCTATACAAATGGGTTATTTTGATCATCTACACAGGAATCAAAAGAACAGCCACTGGAATCAGATAATCTTACTTCATTCCTGCCTTTCACACTCACTAACTAGTTGACCAAAAGCAAATTACTGTCTCTCTGTGACCAGTTTTTTCATTTCTAGTGTGGCATCAATGATAGCTACTTAATAGAAGTGCTGTGGAGGATTAAATAAAGTGAACGCATCTGAAGAATAAGGGTCACAACTATTACGTAACAATAGTTTGTTAATAGCTGCTATAATAAAAATACTTTTAAAAAGGAAGAGGATCATAATCCTTAATTTAGAATTTGCCTTAAATTTTCTTATATTTACTTTGATATCCTGTTTAATTCACAGTCATGTGCAGCACCTAATTCTTACTCCAAAAGCAAAACAACACTTTACTGGAAATTTACCTTTAATGATATATGTGAATTCTGCAATAGCAGGAGATCCTTGACTCTTTCTCTGGCTCTTTATATTTGCATAGGTACACTATTTCTGGGGTATTTCAGAATATGTTTGAGATGAATCCTTTTATCCTACAAATGCACTGACAAAAACAACCGATTATAGCACTGAGATTTGTATTGTCAGAAGCATTTGCTGTTAATCAAATAACGCTGTAGCATGTTTGTACATGTTTTTCATCTGTGCTTGGAAAAGATGATATGCCTTTATCCATGTGTTTACTTGTTTATTTCCTACTCTTATAACAAACCAAGGTGCAGTTTCTTAATATATTCCCTTTTCTCTCGCCCTTGGAAAACAGCAAAAATTAATGCTAAATTTAATCCATCAAGTAGCAACGGGAATAAATATTACATATCTAATCTACAGGTTTATTTCTTTGCAGTAATAAACAAATACTTTGTTTTATTTACGTTTGACCAGATTTATTCTGTTCTCCTTTAATGAAAATCTGGGGCTATTTGGCTCCTACAATAAGCTGTCAAGATGAAAAATCCACACTGTAATGTCAATTTGCAATGCTTGTAGTTCAAAGGGTATTTACAGCACATGATTTATTTTTCAATCACCTAAGATTTAACAAAGAAACCATACCATGATTAATATCAAAAAAATGAGAAGTGATTTATTTTTACAAATTTGTCTTGAACAGCATAAAGCATGTTATTTCTGATATTGCCTATTAGGAACAATAGCGATTGAAGTTTGTAAGAGTAAACAATTTAAATCTCCCATAAAAAAGTCAACACCTTAGAAAAAACTGGAACAGATACTCTACTTCCATCCTCTGGAATTATTTCATAGATATTAGATGAAGTGTTGCACAATTTTTTCAGGGCCTTTGTTAGGAGAGTAAGTGTCCATTCTTCAAATGCATGTCATCCTTTTAACACATGATTATTCTACAGCTTTTTCTTTTTTGCTTTTATATTTAATATATATGCATTTAAATTTGACAAAAATAAGTTGGTTGAAATAAAAATAAATACCTCCTAAATTTCAAATGCTCTCTCAGTTTTGGGAAACAACTTATGGCAGTTCTTAGCTTCAACCTAGGAAAATCTTTAGAATCAATCTCTCAGTAATCTAACACTATTCTATTCAGAATCAAATCTTTTAGACCTGCCTTCAGTAAGTAAGTGCTTGGCTTAATTAGTTATAAAAGTTTATTTCCTTTTTAAAAAATTTTTATTTATTATTTTTACTTTTTTTCTGGATACATAGTAGGTATATATATTTGTGGGTTACATGAGATATTTTGATACAGGCAAGCAATGGGTAATAATCACACCAGGGTACCTGGGGTATCCATCACCTCAAGCATTTATCTTTTGTGTTACAAACAATTCAATTATACTCTTCTCCTTATGTTAAATGTACAATTAAATTATTTTTGACTATAATTACCATGTTGTACTAGCAAATATGATAGTATCTATTATTGAAATTGCACGGGACATAAATTATCCTTATGGAATTTTATGTGTTTTCTTGCAAAATCACTTTGGTCTTGTTATGTTTTAACTATAAAAACTTATTTAATAATCAAGAGCTACAGTTAATTACAGAATTATTCTATTACTAGAAAGCTATGTATGAATTATTCTTATTCTTTTATTACAAGTATATAATCATTAAATAAGTAGATGTATTTGAGTTGATATTGAAAGGCATCTAAGATATAATGCTAAGACAAAAAGTAAGCTAGAAAACAGTATATTTTCATAATTATGTAGTGGTACCCATACATTTATTTGTACACTTGCTGATAATGTTAAAACACATTGGGATATAAATTTTAAAAAGTGTGGCATAATATGCAGCAAACTCAATAGTAGTGAGTGGGAATATAGTAAAAATTCATTTCTTTTGAGACGGAGTCTCCCTCTGTCACCCAGGCTGGAGTGCAGTGGCTCAGTCTTGCCTCCCTGCAACCTCTGCCTCCCAAGTTCAAGCGATTATCCTGCTTCAGCTTCCCGAGTAGCTGGGACTACAGCATGGTTGTACATAGAATAAAAATGGGACACTGGGCTGGGCACAGTGACTCACGCCTGTAATCCTAGCACTTTGGGAGTCCAAGGCGGGTGGATTGCCTGAGCTCAGGAGTTCGAGACCAGTCTGGGCAAAACGGGGAAACCCCATCTCTTCCTAGGTAGCTGGGACTACAGATGCTTACCACCATGCCCAGCTAATTTTTGTATTTTTAGTAGAAATTGGTGTTTTATCATGTTGGCCAGGATGGTCTTGAATTCCTTACCTCAGGGGATTCACCAGACTCAGACTCCCAAAATGCTGGGATTACAGGCATAAGCCACTGCAACCAGCCAAATATTCATTTTTTTTAAACATCTTTTTATCTTACATATCTTTGTATGTTTCCTTAATAGACAACATTTCTATAATAAAACATGGGAAGAAGACAGGCATGTAGACTCACGCATCAGTAATGACTAACTCCACAAGGTAGAATTACAAACGACCTTAATTTTCTTACTTCTTGTCTACATTTTAATATCTATGTTCATAACAAGAGTTATTAATTTATGTAAATACAAGGTGGAAACATTTTAGTGGACTGATATTAAAAAACTTTTCTCATTTGTTGCATAAACACATCTCACTCCTCATAGATTTTTTTGTGTGGAAATATGATTATATAAATATAATTAATATTTATCTGAATAACATTTATTTATCAATAAAGAACCTTAATTGCATGAGCATTGTTAAATTACCAAACTAAATCTAACACATCACAACTAAGTTATTACGTGGCCTCCTCAAGAGCTTCTTCAGTTAATTGCATGGGGATTGAGAATTAAGTTAGTTTTTTGTTTGTTTCTTCTTTTGTTCTGGTGTTTATATCACTACTTTTGTGTAAAGTTACAAGTAATGGCAATGAATAACAACATGGATATTTTCATATACAATATTATAGAAATACATTGTCAACAATATACGAAATACTGAAAATAATATATGAAATACTGAAAATAATAAAAAGTTTTAAAAAGTATTCTGTAAGCCCTTGTTTTAGATCTCTTCTTCCTTTGTTTCAATAACATGCTTTAATAATCACTCTTTCTTATGAAACGTGAATATTTAGGTGTTATTGTTTTTAAATTTTTGTATCATTAAATATGCATGCATCATTTCCTAATAACCCTCTCAACTTTTTTACTCTTAGTATCTTTTTTATTTTTTTTTTTAACTTTCAGCTTTCCTTTGCTGCTTCAGTCATCTCCAGCAATATTTAAGATCTCTGATACCTAATGGTAAATCCGAGAACATTTTCTGGATTCGAGCCAATCATAATATCTTTAAATAATATTTATATATTGCAAGCTTGCCAGCTATTTATCAGGGCATAACAAAAGATAAATATACACTCCTCTACTACCATCACTAAAAGAAGCCAAGTCATCTGACTGCTAGTGACCTAATTTTTGTATAGCTGTTTATAATTCTCATCATCAATTTTATAGCAATGTGATTTATTAATCCTTCTGGCATTTTTCTCCTTGACAGCTTCTCAGCTGCTGTTACATTCTACTTGGATGGGTAAGTACTATATACAATTTTGAAACTGCACATCAAGTTTTATATGTTGAGACTTTATTTGCTTTAAACACTCAGTGTCTACTAAGGTAGAATAATTTGGATTTAGCAATATGAAAGATAAAAATTATTGTTAAGGGTTCAACATAGATGAGAATGAAGAAAATGCATATTTGAAGATGTGATTACAATGGAGCCTTTCAATACGTTTAACTCAGGGTGGGTTAAAATATAATTCACATCTTAGTTTATAAAAGCCATAGCATTTTACTCCAAATGGGAAATATACTTTTTAGTCCTCTGCAGACTTTCAGGTATGTTGAAATACTTCCGTACAGAAATATTTTTGCTATAATATCTAAAACCTTACACCTTTTCAAGCAACAACTGTGTTTTCACATTAATTTTAAATTGTCAAAAATTAGCTATAATCACCAATACAGGTGGTAAATTATCTATCTTTATATGTAACTACCACATTTTATTTAATTACAATAAAATTCAATCTGATGTTTTGTACATATTATACATATTAAACACAAACAATAAGAACAGAACAAAAATATTAGAAAGGAATATGCACATATTAACAAACACCCAATTAATAATTCACTACAGCTGTACTCTAAACAAGGCTGTGTTGCTAGAACGTATGGCAAAAAAAGGAGAAATATTTGGATTGTATAGTTCCCTTTGTCCAATAAAAAAAAATTAACCATTGTTGCTTAACGTGGATGGACACATTTCTTGATGCTAGTGAATCAGAAGGAGTTTAGGCGTATAAAATATATTAGGTAATATCGTATTGTCAACCACAGATTTGCACAGCAATGTTATTCAAGTGAGCAATTTACATTTTTGGATCTCTATTTGACCTGTCACCTGCATATTGACATTCTATCTCTATAAATTTATTCCTTAAATTAGAGAAACATTTGTTGTAAGAAAAAAAGATAATGTGGATTCATGTGACTTATGACCTAATTTAATAAAATTATTCTAAAATGTTAAAGGAAGACAGTTACATTTGTGACATAAACTTGCTCAAATTTCCAATGTTTTAAACTTTCTTTTGTCAAGTGATAGATGATGTTTCTGTTGTAATTATCTGAATTTTTGAGATGAGCATTTCAAGGAGCTGCAGTTTCAACTGGAAAGGATCCATAATCTTTAAACACTGGACATTCTACTGTGAAGGATTTTAAGTGTGATTATATATTTCTCTAATATTCATAAGTATTCTGTTATATTTATTCATAGAGGTAAAACAGCAAATTAAATCCTAGTAGTCTAGGACAAATGCAACCGTAATGCAACTTAGAATCTTTTCCATATTTGGAAAGGTTGTTTGAAAAGCCCAAATTCTTCAGCATCTTACTGTAAAGTCGTCATTTGTGTCTACCCTGTTTTAATCATAGATGTGACAACAGCATGGTTTTATATAGAATAAAAATGGGGCGCTGGGCCGGGCACAGTGTCTCACGCCTGTAATCCTAGCACTCTGGGAGGCCAAGGCGGGTGGATTGCCTGAGTTCAGGAGTTCAAGACCAGCCTAGGCAAAACTGAAAGTCCGTCTCTATTAAATTACAAGAAATTAGCCTGGCATGGCAATGTGTGCCTGTAGTCCCAGCTACCCAGGAGGCTGAGGTAGGAGAATCACTAGAATCTGGAAGACGGAGATGGCAGTGAGCTGAGATCACGCCACTGCACACCAGCCTGGGCAACAGGGCAAGACTCCATCTCTACACACACACACACAAACACACACACACAAAGTGTGTTTCCAATTTCTTGTGGAGTCTTTGGTCTGGTCTGACTCAAAATCATTGTCACTTATACCCAAGTTGTTTAAGGATAAGTATGTGATATTCTTCACTGAGTTCAGAGAACTGGCACGTAACTAACAGAACCAATTAAGTAACAATTTTGCATAGTTTCTCCGTCATTAAACAATGGAGAAAATGAAGAAAATCTAGTGTACTCTAGCTTCTAAGGAAGTAAATTCCTCAGTTTAAGTCTCTTCTTTTACAGCATATAACAAAGCAAATAAAGTAGTAGGCAATTCCATGATATTCAGATATTTTGACTTTTAAAACTCTAGCTGTTAAGCTATTAATAACTCTGAGAGATCATATTAAATTCAAATGATGTTGATTATTTTAAATGGATAAAGTTTTATGTATTGTGTACAACGTGATGTTTCAAAGTACTTATACATTGTGAAATGGTTGAATCTAGCTAGTTAAAAATGCATTACCTCATATAGTTATCATTTTGTGATAAGAACACTTAACATCTGCTTTCAACACGGAAGTATAGAGTAGCATGGTGGTTACTAGAGGCTGGGCTGAGCTGGGTGCAGTGGTGTTGGGAAAATGTTGGTCAACTGATGAAAAGTTACAGTTAGATAGGTAGAATAAGTTCAAGAGATAGCGATGATTTTTAAGCTTTCAGTAATTTAATAAATAACTTACATTGACATTTAACATGACATTTCACCATAATCAACGGCTATCTTTCAAACGTAGCATGTCTTATTTTTATTTTGAATGTCACATGAATGAACTAATGAATATGTGACTACAATTACTGTATGTATTATGTAGATGCTCAGGCATTTATTGATAGTTATTTTTAGTCAAAATTTATCATAATCAACCTATACATAATGCTGCTGTTTAAATAATTAATATAATGTGGTAGGCCAGAGAGATGGGGGTCCCAAAAGAGGGCTCTGCAAGTAATATCAACAAATTGAAAGCATTAGATGATCAAGTTTTTGAAACACTTGATATTGAACAAAAATTAGTTTCAGAAAATTGTTAAAGATGTCTGCAATTTTATCAAAGACCAATTGCATCATTAAAGCATTACATGATGCATGACGCATCATTACATGATGAGGAGGAACAACAGTGCTGAGGAGGTCATAAAGATAGTTGTATGCATCCAGAAGTCAAGAATTTAAAAGAGTGATTGAGTGTTGGAGTGCTCATTTGCCATAAACTATTTTGAACCATAATTAATAAAGAAGTATTCATTTTGAATCATAATGGCAACATTTTGTACTTAAAAGTTATGTAAATGGTAAAAAGCCATGACAATGTATGTTTATACAAGTTTGGAGTTTTTCAGTATGTTATGAAAGCTAAATTTATAATGCATGTGTATTGTATGGAACAAATATATTTTAATTTTATCTAAACAAGAAAAGACTGACACACAATTTCAGAAATGTTTCCAGAGAGGAACAATTTAATTACATGCTTCGTGTATATTTACCAATGAACTTTAAGGCAGTTGTTACATTTTATTTGTATTACAACCTCCCTAGAACTAAAAAACATTATTAATAACATTTGACCATTTTAATTGAAATATTTTAAAAATTAAACTGTTAGAAAAAAAATGATAAGGAAAAGGAGACTCTCTGTCAGGGGTTGACTTGTGTCCTCCCCAGACTCATGTATTTAGTTCCCCCAGTACCATAGAACATGACCTTATTTGGAAATAGTGTCTTTACAGAGGTATTCAAGTTAAAATGGGGTCACTAGAGTGATCCCTGGCCCAATATAATAGGTATTTATTAAAAGCAGAAATTCAGACATTCAGACTCAAGCAGAGGGAAGACAATGTGAAGAAACACAGCAAGAAGATGCCCAACTACAGCCAAAGAGCCTCTGAGGCTACTAAAACCAGGAGACAGGCCTGAAATAGATCCTTTCCTGGAACCTTCAAAGGGACATCTTGATTTCAAACTTCTAGCCTCCAGAATTGTCAGACAATAAATTTCTGATGTTCTTAGCCAATCAGTTTGTGGCACTATGTTTTGGCAGCCCTAGGAAACTAATACATTATCTTAACCAATGTTTCTTGTCTAAGATAGAGTTTTCATTTCCATAACATCCATGGTGGTTTAGGGAATTTATGTAGGAAATCATACACTGTAAATATTTATTTATAAATTTCTGAGGTCCAGTGATGAAACTAGCAATATTAGTTGATGATATTCTTAAAATTCAGAGTAATCAGAGACAACTTTGCTAGTCAATTAATACAACAATTACTGAATAAACATTGTATGATACAGCTATCAGTGTATAAAATAATTGTATAGATTTGAACATGAATTCAACCCCAGTATTACACATATGTCCCTATATTCTTCTCAAGAAACTCAAATAATTAACAGGACAACACCTGGGTTTAGCATCAGAATATGGTGGACCTATATTCTCCATATGAATACCATATTCTCCCCTACTAAAATACCTCAGATAATTTTATGTATACCAATTAGTAAGGACCCAGTTTTCATCCCTTGATAACCTCCAAAACCAGAATGAGGGATGCTCATTCAACCTGGAGTTAATTTTTGAGGTGTGTGAATAAACCAAATAAGGTCACTGCTTTTGTTTTTATTTGCTATTTGGAGGGAGTAGAGTAAAGCAATGCTGAGATATAAATAGAGATGTAGACTTTTGTAGTAACAACAGCCAATATATTCTTTTTTTAAAACAAGCTCTGTTGTTATTTTAGGGTTGACTCTCTGATAAATCCATTAAAAAACTATTGACTTGGTAGGATGTGATACTTTGGGACTTCCAGGTCATTCTTTGAGGTGGTCTTGATAGTAAGCTATGTGTTCACAAAATGTATTAAGCTAGGGGGAAATAAAGTATTTCAATAAATGTTTTTTTACAATGTGTGTGTATTTACTTTTTCAGCAAGTTAGTTTATTTTCAAGAGAAGATCCTACAACCTAATTATAAATTTTCAATCTTTTGTTGGCATCTACAAGATGATCCTCAACTTCAACTTCAGATGCTTAAGTGCTGTAAGGACACTGGCTCTGTTTTACTCTGTCCTTTAGGATCCTTGGAAAAAGATGCATGCTTACAATCCTCTCTGGCCTGTAGCAATGCCACAGTTCCCCTCCTTCAGTTAGCTCCCTGCTTGCTTCCTGTCATGCATAGTTAATAGTGGCCTCCCTCCTGCTGTCATCCTCATTTCTCTACTTCTTGAGATCACTGGTGGGAGAACAGAACCATTACTAAAAGATGACTGCAAAGTGCTAAAGTGCTCACCCAGCCATAACATTCTTCTATTTACTGTCCTTGTTATTTATGTTGATATTTGCTTAATGTAGGATGTAAGAGCTTGACATATGGGGTGATTTAGCAACACCAGGGAAATAAATATTATCCAAAGTTCTATCATTGAATGACATGAGATTAATAACATCTGGGCTAACCATTCTACCTACATCAAATATCACAATCACAGATTTGAATATACTCCTTTAAAATATACAGTATTAGATTTCATTGAACCATGGTGTACTACATAAATAGAATACACTTAAACAATCAGGGACCCAGTATGGATCACCTGGCAAACTCGTTTTTTGTTGTTATTGTTCACTCTTATGTTATCAAAAGACTTATGGTCATTTTACGGCAAAAACAGTCCCAATTCAGTAAAATTTGAATAATCCACCCCATAGATTAATCAAATTCTGAACCTAATTTGAAGTTACGTGTTTTCCTCTTCTCTACTAAGGGACTTTATAGTGTAAGGCAGAGAAATTATTCTTCACTCTTTCCTAGCTCCCCAATCCATACTAAACTTGCTAGCCAAAGATTCTTCTAAATCTATGGTCAAGATAGGGGGAGAGAAGAGAGGAAAGTGGCTAAGAACATTTTAAACGTGAATTCAAGCTTCTGAGCCAGATGAATTTCTCTAGTCTACTTATTTTTCTTATGGTGCATTTGGTGTCTCAAATTTCTCAGACTCTCCCCTCCCTTTTATAGGCAGGGCTTCTCTTAATTGTGTTTCTTCTAATTAACCCTCAAATGGTGATATAATGCAGCTACAGCCTTGGCTAAAATCTTCAGGTCCTGCAAGGTTATTCTTTTGGAAAAAATTCTTTTCTAAATTATTACAGGCCAGTGTGCTCCTGCTAGATCCACATATGGTGCATCACATTCTTGCAAGATTGACTCATAATGGGGCAAAACTGATCATTCTTGCACCTGCCATCTTCTCTGTTTCCCATTTGGCTTTTTCAAGCATGAGTCAGTAACAATTTACACTGGCCCCATACCCTTCTGCAAACACATATCAGATTCTTAATTGGTCAAAGTTTCTCTCACTACATTTGGATTAATTTTACCCTTCATGTTTTGATGTTGAATATATAAGTGAGGTATGGGGAAGGGCAGAGTATACAAGTTACTAATCAGTTCTCTCTGAGGACATCTTCCTTAAATATTATGGTTTATTATTTCCAGACTCTCAACTACCATGCACCCTTGATGTGAGGAGGGGAATTCATTTTAATTTTGTGCTTGAATTTCTATAAATGAGCCCTCTATTTTATAATGACTAAGACCAAATTTCATTTTTAACATGCTATTATATCAGTTGATATTCTAGAATTGTGTTTAACATGCTATTATATCAGTTGATATTCTAGAATTGTGTTTCATATTTTAGAATTTTCCTTAACTAACTAATAAGTGCCTTAAGGTCATAAACCATATCCTGTGTTTTTTTTTCTTATTGCTCCTAAAACAGATAAGCCATCATTAATAAATTTTGGATGGATGATTGAGTCAGACTCTAAAAGAGACATCGAGTAGTAAGGAGCTAGATCATGATGAGGAAAACCTGAATGATGAACAGATGATGTAGATGGTAATTAAAAACCTAATTGGGGAAGTACTTTAAAATAACATATAGAATATTGCAGTAGTTTTAAATGTCACCAGTTCTTTGACTCTCCTTCCCATCAGAAGGTCAAGTTTGTGTGTAGTAACTCTGAACCTGAGGGCTTTGTAGGACTGTTTCAATAAATACATTGCAGAATAATTGATATTGCATAACTTTGAGACCACATTATAAAAGATCATGCAGTTTCTGTACGTCTCTCTTGGAACACTTGATTTGGGTTAGCTACCCCGGAAATCCAGCAACCCTGAGGATGCCATGTAGAGATACAATGAAGCAAGAAAGTTGGAAAAGGATATATTTAATCTTAAATCATATTTAGAGAAAATGAAAAGAAATCAGGATTTCCTTTGTTCTTTATCCCCACCCAACCACCACCATAATATTTCTTGGTCTGAGGCTCTCTCATTTCCAAAATATTTTTAAATTAAGACACATTTTATAATCAAATTCAAGATGAGCCTCTGTTAAGGATCCCAAAAGACCTAAAGTTAAGTTTTATAGACTCTCTCAAAGAGTCCAAAAGCTTTTTAGTGATGCCAAGGTTGTTCTTCACAGATAATCTCTGTAAAGTAATAGGAGATCTAATATATTTAATGGCTTTTCCTGCAATATCCTTGAGATCTGTGAGTGTATTTTTTCTAATAGAAAGAATTACACATTAATTCATTAAAAACCCACATAATTTTTAAAAACTTTTATCAGGCAGATCTGTAAGAATAGGGACAGTATAACATTTAAAAGGAAGTTGAATTTCAAGATTTCCATGAGCAAAAAGCTAGCTGAGAACACTCAGCTGCAAACACCAATCATTTCTTATGAGAAAGGAAGGATGTTTCAGAAAACAGAATCAAGATCCAGAAGGCAGACCAAAGGGCTTTGATAAATCAATCCCAGGCTATACAACTGAGCCATCATAAAGAAACTGGCAACATGTACTCAGCTGGATTTCAGAATTGCTATGAATCAATGACTCTGATTGCCTCCATTTTACCTATTTAGAAAGAAATTGTATCAAATTCTTCTATATGTGAGCCATCAGTGTATGTTGGCTATATGGTGGGCAGATAACTTGTCTTTTTAGATCGCAGATCTTCAGATTGAGAGGAACAGCACTAAAGGAGCTGTACTGAAAGAACCACAGGCACGGAGCTTCTTATGTGCATGGATCTAATTTAGATAACAGAATACTGAAACCTCAAACCTGAGTGTGATGCTGCAATGTATGAGACATTTGAAAGTCTTCAAAGGGAGTGTGTTTTACATGTTGTAAAATTATAAGTACTTGTGATATGAAGGTAAACTGTGCCCTCAGGTTATTTGACGATCTTCATTCATTTAAGAGGTGGAGGCTGTGTTAACTTTCCTTGAAACTGGACAGGACATTGTGACTACCTTGAAAAACAGAATATGGTAGAAAAAATACAGTGCAACTTTAGAGAAAAATTTATTCAGCTTCTGCCAGTCTTTCTGGGGACATTGTCTTTTTAAGAGAGTAACCCTAATATAGAGAAACTCAGCTACCTTGAGGCCACCATGTAAAACAGTGGTCCCCAAACTCTTTGGCACCAGGGAGGAGTTTCATAGAAGATATTTTTTCCATGGATGGGGTGGGAGACAGATGGTTGCAGGATGAAACCTGTCCCACCTCAGATAAATAGGCATTAGTTAGAGTCTCATAAGGAGCATGCAACCTAGATGCCTTGCATGCGCAGTTCGCAATAGGGTTCTTGCTCCTATATGAATCTAATGCTCCAGCTGATCTGACAGGAGGTGAAACTTAGGTGGTAATGATCCCTTGCCTGACGCTCACCTTCTGCTGTGCAGCCTGGTTCCTAACAGGCCACAGACCATATTGGTCCATGGTCAGCAGATTAGGGACCCCGATGTAGAGAGAACAGATAAAGAAAAAATATACAAAGAGGAGATGTCCATGCAGCCCCTACTGTTCCAGAACTAGTTTAATTCTTTCTAGCCCAGGCTGTGTCTATGCAAGAGATACGGCTTTTAAGATAACCCCATCCTCAGACATTGTGTGACTGCTACTGCATGAGAAACACAGGTGAAACACTGACTTGCTGAGCAGACTCTACTACTGAGTTCATGAACAAAATAATTGATTGCTAATGTTTTAAGCTACTGTTTGGAGCTTTTATACCAAAGTAGGCAACCAAAACAAGAACTATTGAAATACTGAGAACTTTTTTTTTTCTCTTTTAGAAAAAACATAAACAATGGGTCAGTTACAGAGTTTATTTTACTATCATGGTTTAGATCAGGGTTTCTCAGCAATGGTGTATTGGCATTTAAATCCAGACAATTTTGTTGTGGGGGGCTTGCTTGTTCATTGTAGGCTGTTTAACAGCATCACTGGCTTGTATCAATAGAGAATACAACCGTCCCACCCTCAATTATGACCACTCAAAATGTCTAGAGACACTGCCAAATGTCTTCTGGGGACAAAATTCCTCCTGATTAAAGTAACCAGTTAACATAAATTTTCAGAAAGAATAGTGGGGAAGAAGAAACCTAGAAAAGAAGAGTATAAAACTTTCTTAATTAACCAAAAAATTATATCAAATCCTGTAATAATAAATTATGAAGTAGAAACAGCAATTTTTAAAAAAATACAACAACAACAAAAAGAAACAGTATTGAAACAAGAATATTCTAGAATTGGATGATGTTTGAAAAATAATCAAAATATTCATGCTACCCATACACATGTAAGTATATAAAATTAGGTTTCCATTAAGTTATGGATTTGTTGAGGCTCACCCTGAGTGTTTACTTCTTTTACCTTTTTCCCTCTTATTTCATGCTTCCTCTGATTTTTCATGTTAACGTCTATTGTTTCAATAAAAACACTTCTATAAATTAATGACTTTCCAAGAGATGAGTTTTATTTTCTCTCATGTGAGGTTATTTAACCTCACAGCTTAGCATTTTAGGCTTTTGAAATACTTATCAAGAAAAAAATCACTAATTGAGACTAACAAAATATGGCATGTATTTCTGATAGGATAATATACTTCAAAATTTTGAGGTAATTCTAAGGCAGCCTACAATTCAGAAAGGAAATAATATCAGAACTGTTAGTCATGGAAAAAGGAACAAAGGGGTTAGGATTAAAAGTGAGAGAAAACTACGTTTTAATACAGAATTCTTGCTTCCTCTTGTAGTATCAATGTTTTAAATTATTGACATATTTCTATTTTTTTCAAATTTTATTGAATTTATATTCTTATGTGAGGCATTTAAGAATGAACTCTGTGTAGTTTGTTGTAATTTGTTAATTTGCTCCAAATTTGTCTTTCTGAGCAAGTTTTATAACAATTATACTTACAAGTTTTTCTTATCTCTCTTTTTTTAAAAAATTGTCCTCTTAGACAGAGGAAGTCTACTGGCCAAAAAGAGAGCAAAACAATTGATTATTTTTTCCCATTCTGAGGTCAGTTTCAAATGATGGTTGTCACAAACCATGAGAAACCATTATTGGGGTAGAGCAAATTTAATTAGAGCAAATCTATCATTAGTACAATGATAACAGCTTAGAGTGTAGTATACAGTGCCAGGAGGTGAGAAGAATCAACTGCATATTTAAAGGGCAGGGAATACCCAACTCCCAATACTGGCATATTTTTGTTTATAGTGGAAGCCCAGGTAAACTAGTGCCTTATCTTAGTCTCAACTTGACTTTCAAATATATGAAACACTATCTTTCACTTGGTAACTGGCATCTCCCTATCATAAGGTATGTGTCTGTCACCAGGTGACAGCTACCACTTATCAGAGGAATAGGACATTCCTTGCACACAGCATTCAGAGAGATTAAATCCATTTTTCTCCCTTTCTACAAACTTTGTATAGTGCAATGACATATGAATCAATTGGTAAACTATTAATAACTTCTAGATGAGTTTACCTCCTTCATTTTTCAGAAGGGAAAGGAACTATAGAGCTGAATAGATCTGGCATCCCAGTACATTTATCCTTTTACAATTGCTTTTCATTTTAATGTTACTTTCTTTTGTGCAAGGGCAAGATACTAAATAAGATGAGATGATTTATATTTTGTCACATTTGCTTTCAAAGATTAATGAGCACCACCGAAAGGAATAAAAAAAGATAATATTAGGTAGAGCCAATTTATGAAGCAGAGGCAGTAGATTAATATATAAAGTAAAATTACACTGCATGTTATCAAACAAAATGGTTTCTTTCTTAGTTTTTATATTTATTTGAATTAATTTGGCATGAATTCAATAGTTTTAATTAATAGTAAATAGTTTGTCCTGTTTAATATTTATACATGCCTCTTTTATGGGATAACTGATGATTTATAAACACCTTGGCAATTAGTGGGCAGTTTACTGTATCTTTTGGAAAACGAGTGGGACAATTTTTCACAATAATAACAAAATACAGTATATCAACATATTATATAGTTATCTGCCAGAAACAAGAGAACTTACATTATAAGTAGATTAACTAATTTCAGGTGCATAAATTGAAGCAAGTAATAACACAATTTCTTGTTTTGTTTGCTTTTTCCTTTTTAGAAACACATCAACACTACTTCATTTGAAAGTACATTTTTGTAAAAGACCGATATTTTCCCTTTTGAAATTTAGGTAACGTGATTACCAAACCTTAACCATTCATGCACAAGAATAGTAATCTAAAACTGATGCTAACCTAAGACAACAAATAAGGCTAAAGTATACTGTAGTGACAGAGTAAAAGGAGTGGACTTCATTAGTATGTGTACAGTAAATATTGCTTAGAAAAAGAAATGTATACAAGAATAATGCTTAAGAGCCTAAGTGTAGAGATCTGTCAGATTTGAAATTGAAGCTTGGGTCTGAAATTTTATTTTTCTGTGATTATGCTTTGACGTTTGCACATACCATAAGATGGAGCAAGACTGACTTTCTAAAAGTTTAAACTTGTTATTCAAGTATAATATACATACAGAAAAATATATAGTTTGGTGGTTTGCATAAACCTCAAACAATAGTGTAATCAGCACTCAGATCAAGAAACAGTGAATTACCAACAGCCAGAATATTCCCTTATGTTCCTCAACCATCAGCCACTGCCACTCCCCTCTCCAAGAATAGCCTTTACTGTGATTTCTAAGTGTACGAATTAGCATGCTTGGTTTTGTTTTTGTTTTCTTGGTATAGCAGTTTAAGAAAAGAAATTGTAGAATAAAGTATGTTTATATAATAGAAAAGACAATTCGCTGTTATACCTGAAATTCAGATTCTTGAAACCCTGTTTAAAAGGTTTTGTATGTGGTTAAACATGGCTGAATAAATTAGTTTTACTGATATATTATTACTCACTTTTAAATGTAAAGGGTTATTTAGAATTATCACATATATTTATACAAAGTTTGATTCAAACCTAAGTTTCCATGTGACATGGTGGAATTATGACAACTTCTAATTAATTCTCAAATATGCTCTATGTTGTGAAGTGAACTTAAGAAAAGTTTATATTCATTTGTTGTTTCAGTCTTCTTTTTCTAACTCCTCAATACAGCTGTTATTGTTTTAATGTCTTCTCAAATAATTTCTCTTATTCTCTTTACATCTTTCTTCTCTCCTTTATTCCTTATTTCCCTTCCTTCCTTTCCTTTCCTTTCTTTCTTCCTTCCCCTCCCTCCCTCCTTCCTTCCTTTTCCCCTTTTACTTCTTTCTGCACTCCTTCTCTATATTACTCCATTTTCACACTACTATTAAAGACATATCAGAGACTGTGTAATTTACAAAGAAAAGGGGGGTAATGGACTCACAGTTCTTTGTGTGACTGGGAAAGCCTCTCAATCATGGTGGCAGGCAAAAAGCACATCTTACAAGGTGGCAGGCAAAGAGCAAATGAAGAGCCAAGTGAAAGGAGTTTCCCCTTATAAAATCATCAGGTTTCAGGAGACTTATTCGCTACCACAGGGTCTCTCCCACAACAAGCAGGAATTATGGGAGCTACAATTCAAAATGAGATTTGGGTGGGGACACAGCCAAACGATATCACTCTCTGTCTCCCTGCTTTCTATATATTTACTGTGAATTAACCACAGGTCAAATACTGAGGTAGTCACTAGGAACACAACATGAAAGCATTAGTGTACTTGTCTTCAAAGTGCAACCCACACATAGAGGCAGAAGAGACTTAAGCCAACAGGAAAAGTGAAATGCTAACCTTCGTTTTGGTAAAAATACTGAAGTGTTTTCTCTCTGTTTTTATTTTGTCCCTCAATTTCCATAACAGGAATAGACGTCCTTTATCTATTCAATGGATGCCTATCAGATTTAACTTTCTAATAAAAGTTTAGAGTTAATTTTTTGTTAACATAATAATAAAATTTAGTGCTGTTGCACCCTATATGAAATTTCTGCAATGCTCATGAGGATTCACATGACGTAATAAAGCATAATATCTGTAAACCATTTTCTAATATGCTTCTAACATACCTGTCTACACCACGGACCAATAATTTAATAAATGTTTAAAATGTGAATAACTAAAGGGGGCTCTGAATTTAATAGTGTGTTTGTATATGTTTTTACATAATAGTGTAATACATAAGTCTGTAGGCAGTGGGGCCTAAAGTCAAATCTTTGCTCCTTCACTTCCAAGCTATGGGACTTTGGGAAAGTTACTTAAATTCTTGGAACCTGAGATTCCTTCTCCTTAAAATAGAGATAACAATGGTGCTGACTTCATAGGAGTTTTTAAGAAAATAAAATAGACTCATACATATAAAACTACTAATACATTGTAAAAGCTCAGAAAATAGTTTAGCTAATATTTTTGCATTTCATAACTATCCATTTCATACATTTATTCAATATTTTCATAAAACTACCCTTTCCTGTAGCATATGGTCTTCCAAAAGTTAAAAATACATATCTTTACTATAGAGGTACAAGCCCTTATAATTCCATAAATATTAATTTTATAATATTAATTTATAACAGATGCATTCCTTATGATATGAGAACCTAAAAAGATGAATGAAGGTTTTCAGAATAAGGTGATACATCCTCAGAGAGTAGGGTCAACCTAATAGTTGTTGGTTGAATGTTCAACAGCTGTTTGAACATATTGTCATTTGGGAGAAAAAAGAAACAATTCATCAAAATCAACAATACCCACAGAGGGAGTTTTATAGTCTCATAACTACCTTTATATCAAATCTACTCTAAAAAAAACCCCATCATTTAAACCATCTGTTATATATAAGAAGATACAAGTTAACAGTAACACTGTTATTTTCGATATAAGTGGAATTGCTTAATGTAATAGTATAAGGAGCAGTGTGTGTGTATGTGTGTGTGTGTGTGTGTGTGTGTGTGTGTGTGTCAGCCTTATGTATTTGAGTGGAACAATTCCATAACAATTAAGGAGAAACAAAACTGGGTCTAGAGACACTTTCAGAATAAATAGCAGACAATTACAGATGGACTCAAATATTACAATGCTAACCTGTAAAAAAAATTTCTATCCATGAAATGATTTTATCAATGCTTATTATTAGTCTCATGGAGAGAGGATGGCTTTTGTTTTCTGGCTTAATGTCTATAAATCGATAGGTATTGGGTGGTGGAAAAATATAGACTGTGTTAGAGAAGGGAGCCAGAGAAGGCAAAATTATCTACAAATGGCAGCTACCTTTTATGTATGAACTCAATGGAGTTTTTCCTTGCTGGTACCTGACATGAGACTCTAAGCACCCTGGCTACTCAATTCTTACCTTCTTCAAAATTAATTTTGTTTCTGCTGTGGCTAGAAGATGAACCTATTTTTAAAAATTCAGCTTAGTGATTCATGCTAGTAGAAAAAGCCAGTTTTCAAAAATAATAGTTTTGTCATGAGTCACAGTGACATCAGATAGCACAAAAGCTCTGTCAAGTGGATCTTATTCAAGAGATTCCAGCATACCCCAAACAACTTATTGCTCCTGTGCTGATAAAACACAGCCCAGCATATTTATTTCCTCAGGTTTTTTGAGTTTCTGCTGTTGACTTATACAATCTGTCTGAAGATTTTCTTATTTTTTATGGTTAGGAATTGATTGTGTTCTTCATGGGTTGAGAACTGATAAACATCTTAATTTTGGAAAACACTTTACTGCTCCCTATGCCTTCCTTTTATTTTTTTTTTTTGAGTTAGAATGTTATATTTTATTGTTGCAGGGTAAAGAAGAATAAATTCTGTATGTATACATTTCAAAAATATTTAAACTTTAAAAAATGTGGCTATCTTTTAAACATGTTATGTGTTTTTAAGTTATTTATTCTTCAAATGTATCTTTTATTACAATATTGAACTGACTGTCTTTTCATTTAATAAGCAAATGAAATAGGAAACTCCCACAAATTTAGAATCTAAAGGGTTTATTGTATATGTAGGTACTTACGTAACATGAGAAATAATCACTAGCACATGGCAACGTATCAAAATTGAAATTCTTTCTATTTAAAATTGTACTGTCTGTTCCCAGGGCAGGACAGATTTTGTGGGCATATGATCTGTGAAGTTAAACAGTCCCCACAGTTAAAAGGTCATCATCATTTATGGCTCTGCTGTTGCTGTTTTGAAATTCTTAGTAATTGTTAACAAGTGTTTCACATTTTCATTTTACACTGGGTCATTCAAATTTCGTATCTGGCTCTGACACAAAATAACAAAAATAAGAAACACAACAAACTCTCTGTTCTTGTGTAATATATTAACAATTTTAATTTTAAAATATAAGCTTAATAACTAAATTTATGAGATGAAAGCCTATCCTGTTTTTATATTTTTTCTTTCATTTATCCTTTATTCTAAATTACTAGAGATCTTATACTACTGAATGAAAACAGTTGTACTACTAAAAAGAAAAAAAAATATTAGAAACGAGAACCAATTTTTAATGAGTGCAACAGTGTAGTGACCATCTATGCACAAAATCTTGAGTCTGCATTTGTGAATATTTCCAAAACTATGTCGTAGATATGTTTTGGTATACTGACTGAATCCTCTTTATTGGGCCAATGTGCCCATCTCCTGGTAAATATGAGTGTTGGTTGCTAATGTTCAAGTTTAGCACTTCCCTGGTTCCTACTGGCAGCTAGGATGTCAACTCGGGAGAGCCAGGCATAGATTTTACCTTAGATGAATGTTTACCCACTTTTAGCTCTTTCTTTATTCCCATGCTGTTTCTCTTCCTACACTGAATCAATAAATTATTAGTATTACTTTAAAATTAATTTATATTTGTATTTCAAATTTATTTGGGGTACACGTGGGTTTTGGTTACATGGATGTTCTTTAGTGGTGATTTCTGAGTTGTTGGTGCACCTGTCACCTGAGCAGTGTATGTTGTACCCCATATGTAGTCTTTTATATCTCAGTCACCTCTCAACCTTCCCCATCTGAGTCCTCAAAGTTCATTATATCATTCTTTGCATTTGCATCCTCGTAGCTTTTCTCCCACTTATAAGTGAGAACATATTATATTTGGTTTTCCATTCCTGAGATACTTCAGTTAGAATAAGGCCTCAAGCTCCATCCAAGTTGCTGCAAAAGACATTATTTTATTCTTGTTTATGGCTGAGTAGTATTCCATGGTGTATATATACCACATTTTCTTTATTCACTCATTGGTTGGTGGGCACTTAAGTTGGTTCCATATATTTGCAATTGCAAATTGTGCTGCTATAAACATGTATGTACATGTGTCTTATATAATGACTTGTTTCCTTTGGATAGATACCCAGTACTGAGATTGCTGAAATGATTGGTAGATTTACTTTAGTTCTTTAAGGGTTTCCATACTGTTTTCCATAGTGATTATACTAATTTACATATTCCCACCATCAGTGTAAAATTGTTCCCATTTCACCACATCCAAATGCAAATTAAAACCACAATGAGATATCACTTTACTCTTGCAAGAATGGCTGTAACTTAAAAATCAAGATTCAATATATTATTGCACCCAAATTCCTTCTCAGGCTTGATTTCTGATATAAGTCAACATGGATTTAAGAAAATTTACATGTTAAGGAAGCTGATGTAAGACAGCTCATATCCCTGGAAGTGGAACCAGAGACAATTATGAAGAACTTTAAAGAAATTGCTTACTAGAAAGTTTGCACAATAGTATCATACTGCACACCTCAGAAGTTCAAGAGTATTTACCACATCTTTATCAGCATTGACTATGAATGTACAAAAAAAGAAGAGGGGTGGCCATTTTGATAATGAAAACAGACATCTCACTTTCAATGAAATATATAATGTTTCAGTGACTAGTGAAGTTAAAAGGTTTCTAATATATCTATTGACAATTCTTATGATTTCTTCAGATTTTTATGGGGATAGAAGTGTAAATTAGTATTATTTATTCCATAATAAAAATGATGATCTCATAATCACCTTTATTTGAAGGACAATATTACCAAAGTTAATAATTAATAACTCTTAGTTGTCACTAAGATCAGAAAAAAATGTAACTGGACTCAACTTGAAAAACAAGTTGTGTTTTTCTTGTGTGTATACAAGGGTTTTATTCTAAAATTTTATTCCCTGCAAATCTGAAAAACAAGAAAACTATCTCTTCAGGATGATTATAATTAGGTCCATTAGACTATCAAGGTTCCTTCAGTGATTCAGAATCTATAGTTAGGAATACTTATTTTTAAATGTTCAGGCGGGGAGCAAAGGTTCCTCCTTGTAACCTCAGCACTTTGGGAGGCCTAGGTGTGAGGATCACTTGAGGCCAAGAGTTTGGGACCAGCCTGGGCAACATAGAGGACCTCATCTCTATAACCCTATATACATACATTTGTAAAATTAAAGTGTTTAAAACATAAATACAAATATTCTATATCTGCTTAGGGTAAAATAAATGTTTCTTAGGTGTATAAATTTCAGTATTTTTTTCTAGTATTTCTAATTCTAAGCACAAAAGTGACCTGATTGTGATAATTTTATTACCAATATGCATAAATGCTAGAAATACAAAATGAATGATGAAGAGTTGTATTAGTCCATTTTCACACTGAAGATAATGACAAACCCAAGACTGGGCAATTTACAAAAGAAAGGGGTTTAATGGACTTACAGTTCCAAATCACTAGAGAAGCCTCACAATCATGCTCAAAGGCAAGGAGGAGCAAGTCACATCCTACATGGATAGCAGCACAGTATTTTAAGACAGACCTTGTGCAGGGAAACTCCTTCTTATAAAACAATTAGATCTCATGAGACTTATTCACTATCACAAAATGGGAAAGACCTGCCCCCATGATTCAATTACTTCCCACTGGGTCCTTCCCATAACATGTGGGAATTCAAGATGAGATTGGGTGGGGACACAGCCAATTCATATCATTATGCCCCTGGCCCCTCCCAAATCTCATGTTCTCACATTTCAAAACCAATCATGCCTTCCCAACAGATAGTCCCCCAAATTTTAACTCATTTTAGCATTAACTCAAAAGTTCACAGTCCAGTGTCTCATCTGAGATAAGGTAAGTCCCTCCTACCTATGAGCCAGTAATATCAAAAGCAAGTTAGTTACCTCCTAGATACAATGGGGGTACTGGCATTGGGTAAATACAGCCATTTTAAAAGGGAGAAATTGGCCAAAACAAAGAGACTACAGGCCCCATGCAAGTACAAAATCTAGGAAGGCAGTCAGATCTTAAAGCTCCAAAATGATCTCCTTTGACTCTGTCTCATATCCAGGTCATGCTGATGCAAGAGGTTAGTTCCCATGGTCTTGAGTAGCTTCATCCCTGTGGTTTTGCAGGGTACAGCCACCTTTCCAGCTGCTTTCAAGGGCTGGAATTGAGTGTCTGTGGCTTTTCCAGGTGCACAGTCCAAGCTGCCAGTGGATTTACCATTCTGGGTTCTAGAGAATGGTGTCTCTCTTCTCACAGCTTCACTAGATGGTGCCCCAGAGGGATTCTGTCTGAGAGCTCTGACCCCATATTTCCCTTCTGCTCTCCTTGAAGGCTCTGCCCCTGCAGCAAACTTATGCCTGGACTGCCAGGCATTTCCATACATCCTCTAAAATCTAGGCAGAGGTTCCCAAACCCCAATTCTTGACTTCTGTGCTCCCACAGGCTCTATACCACTTGGAAGCTGCCAAGAGTAGAGGCCTTCACTCTCTGAAGCCATAGTCCAAGCTGTACTTTGGCCTCTTTTAGTCATGGCTGTAACAACTGGGGTGCAGGGCACCAAGTCTCTGGACTGCACACAGCACAGGACCTTGAGCCTGGCTCACGAAACAACTTTTTCCTCCTAGGCCTCTGGTCTTGTGATGGGAGGGACTTCCATTGAGACCTCTGAGATGCCCTTGACATATTTTCCCCATTGTCTTGGTTGGGGCTTAATATTTGGCTCCTTGTTACTTATGCAAATTTCTGCAGCTGGCTTGAATTTCACCTCTAAAACTGGAATCTTCTTTTCCATCACATTGTCAGGCTGCAAATTTTCTGAATGTTTATGCTCTGCTTCTCTTATAAAACTGAAAGCATTTAACAGCACCCAACTCACTTCTTGAATGCTTTGTTGTTTAAAAATTTATTCCACCAGGCCAAGCATGGTGGCTCACGCCTGTAATCCCACCACTTTGGGAGACCAAAGCAGGTAGATTGATTGAGCTCAGGAGTTTGAGACCAGCATGGGCAACACAGTGAAAACCCTGTCTCTACTAAAATACAAAAAAATTAGCCTGGTGGCATGTGTCTGTAATCCCAGCTACTTGGGAGGCTGAGACAGGATAATCACTTGAACCTGGGAGGCAGAGGTTGCGGTGACTGAGATTGTGCTACTGCACTCCAGCCTGGGCAACAGAGTGAGATTCTGTCTAAAAAAAAAAAATTCTTTCACAAGATACTCTAAATCATCTCTCTCAAGTTCAAAGTTCCACAAATCTCCAGGACATAACAAGAATCACCTTTGTGCCAGTTCCCACAAGTTCCTCTTTTCCATCTGAAACCACCACAGCCTGGACATTATTGTCCATTTTGCTATTAGAATTATGGGCAAAGTCATTCAACAAGTCTCTAGGAAGTTCCAAACTTTCCCACATTTTCCTGTCTTCTTCTAAGCCCTCCAAACTGTTCCAACCTCTGTTTGTTACCCAGTTCCAAAGCTACTTCCACATTTTTGGGTATCTTTTCAGCAATGCCTACTCCACTGATACCAATTTACTGTCTTAGTCAGTTTTCACACTGGTAAAGACATACCCAAGACTGGGCAATTTACAAAGGAAAGGGGTTTTAAGGACTTACAGTTTTACCTGACTGGGGAAGTCTCACAATGCTGGTGAAAGGCAAGCAGGAGCAAGTCACTTCTTACATGGATGGCAGCAGGTAAAGAGAGATAGCTTGTGCAGGGAAACTCCCTCTTATAAAACATTCAGATGTCATGAGACTTATTCACTATCACAAGAGCAGCACAAGAAAGGCCTGACCCCATGATTCAATTACCTCCTACCTGGTCCCTCCCACAACATGTGGGAATTCAAGATGAGATTTGGGTGGGACACAGTCAATTCATATCAAGAGCATTTCAGTCAAATGAAAGACTTTAAAAGGATGACATGGTCTAGTCTTTTGTTTTGTTTTGTTTTGTTTTGTCTTTTCCTCCTTGTGCCATTTTGGGGATTACAGTGTGCTTCAGAATTAAAGGAATAAAAATGTCACTCATTGAAATAAGAGACTATATTGAGGACTCTGACTTGCTTCTATGGCTTCTAAAGAATGTATTATAAATGGGCAATTTATATTTTATTTTAAAAACTGGTATGAGTCCAGGTATGCAGGTTTATGCCAGTAATCCTAGCCCTTTGGGAGACTAAGGCAGGAGGATCTCTTGAGCCCTGGAGTTTGTGACCAGCCTGGGCAAAATAGGGAGACCCGTCTCTATTTAAAAAATAAAAAATTTTAAAACCTAGCATGAAATAAATGAAAATTATTTTATTATTTGTTGGACATTCTCATGAAAATAGCCTTACAAAATTCAGCTTGACATTCTTATGTTATAACTTAACCATCTTTAAGCAAATTAATTCTCTTTCTCAAATTCCCTCTCAATAAAATCACATTTTAATTTATCCAGTAAGACAAAAAAAAAAATTGTAGGTTTCTATTTATATTACCGTCTTCCTAATGCTTCTACATCTATCCTTGTCTGAGATCATCACAGTAAGCACATATTTGTTTTATTTTTCATCATACAAACCCCTTTCTAAGAGTATTCAGTCTTCCCATTTTGTGTATTGATGGTAAGCAAGGCCTGTTTTATGGGCCTTTTTGTAGAATCATTGCAACAAACACAGAGATGAATTGAATGATTCTTGCCTCTACTTATATCCATTTATTCTATCATACTAATCTTCCTTTAAGAGAACTTCAATCACCACATCGTACATTGAAAACAAATTCTAGATTGTTACATGACATCCTCTTTCTCAGATAAGAATATGGTAGCTCACAAAAGTGGAACTGCTGTCCCATGATTCCTGGTTTTGTATGGTCTTAAAAGCTCCCTGTCCCCATTAATTATTTTTTCCACTGCATTTTATCTCCTCTTACATTTTGTCACACTCTCTAAAGTCTTTGAGCTTCTTAAATATCAATGCTAAATTTTCTTTCCTAGAGTCTCCCAAATTTGTTTATATTTTATTTATGAAGCTTAATTCTAGATTATATTTTACCCTGATTTTATGGTTTTTACTCAGGCACATTTGCTCATGAGTTAATTATAAAAATTTTACATTTTTGCTTTTCATAGTATTTTATTTACCTGGGATCCCTTTTCTTCTCCTAAACTTATCCTAAACTCCACCCATTTTTCAGAGATCCAGTAGATTTTCAATTCTATTGTGAAACCTTTTCTAACATCTCACTTTCCCTTCAGGTTTGGCAGTTCTTAGTAATGTGTATCATGAAGTTTAGCACTTAATTATGCACTTTCCCTTGACTAACCCAGCTTCTTAGTGGCAAATATTACAAATAATTGTGTTTCATTTAAGCATTTCAGAGAAATGGATAGGTGGATAGATTAGATGATGGATAGACAGATAGATAGATAGATACATAGATACATAGATATATAGATAATAGACAGACAGATAAATAATGAGGTAGTTTAGAAAATCTTGTAAGACCAAAGTATCCATTTTAAAGTCTAAGCTGACAGAGACAATATGTTAAAAACATTGAGGCTATTCTGGAAAAGGCAATACTTGCCCTGAACAAATGCCAGAATCAAAACAAAGGTCTCGCTTATTTGAATATGATAGGTGGGGCCTGGATAACATGCCTCCACTTTTTTCCAACGAAGACTACAAAGATGAACTCTATAATTTGAGAGGGTGGGAGAAAAATAGGAAAAGTTAACTAAAGCAAGATACTGCTTAATGTGAATGAAGGACTACAGGATATGAAAAATATTTATGACAATGACATGGTTGGTACTGTAGGTGTGTCTATATTGTTATCACTAGAAGCATTTAAGGCTTAGTAGTAATACATCATGTGCTATACTCTTTCATACACACTTGCAGGATTCAAAATTCTGCTCCATAGTGACTTTAGGCAAGAAAATTAATTTTCCTACATGTTGCCAATCATACTTACTATCAACAAATGTTGCATAATAAAATTTGCCTTATAAGGTGATTGTTATAACTGAAGGAAATAGCTGAAGTGCCCTGTGCAAATAATAGGTGCTTCAAGAGCTTGATTTTTGTCCTTCTGTCTCCCTTGTATGCTCTCCATAAATATTTATTAATACAATCCTGAGCACGTAAAGTAACCCAAGATATTTCCCGTTTTATAATCAATAGATTTATTAATGAAAATTCTAAACTAACTTGAAAGTTAATGATAGTAAACATGTATTTGTTTTTCGATCATGCAAAAACCCCTTTCCAATAGTATTTATTCATTCCATTTTGTGTTTTGGTCAAAGTAAGGTCTGTGTTACATAATAGAAGCCAGAAAGGACATTTTCTATCATTCTCTATCCAAGCATAGCCAAAGGGTTGAACCATAACTTAAATTAGGAATAACTTTTCTTTTCCAAGGTGGTAAAACTTGATCCCCCAAGAACACAGATAACTTGTTCAATGAGATAATAACTTTTTCATATATTCTTTAAAAAATAATTCACAGAGAATACTTAGAGCCTTGAATATAGTTAAACATTGTTATAATTAGCTCTTATTATTTTGATTATTTCCTTACCCTAGTTGTTACTATTACATATTTACTTTAAAATTCATACTGTCCTTGGTTACTTTAAGCAAATTTTGGTCTAAAACAGTTGTGTCTATATGGAAAGAAACTAACAATAAAAATAAGACAGTTGCTTCTAGAGCTTCCTTGGTACCTGTTTGTTCTGTCTCCCATAAATTCTGAGAACTTGTGATAGTCTCCCAGTATTTAAGGCTTTTTGTAAAGTTAGCCAGAGTTAGAACCTATTGCTTATATACCAGAAACTCTAAGTGATTAAAAATGTGAAAGAACTTGTCTTTGAAATTTTAAGTAGAGGCATACATAGGAGATAATGTGGATTAGGCTCCAGACAACAATAAAGTGAATATCACAATAAAGCTAACCACACAATTTTTTATTTCCCAGTGTATAAAATAGTTATGTTTTCTACTATACTGTAGTCTAGTACATGTGCAATAGCATTCCATTAAAAATATATATATATACTTATTTTAATGAAAAAGTACTTTATTGCTAAAAATGCTAGCAATCATTTGGGCCTTCAGTGAGTTAAAATTTTTTGTTGGTGGAAGGGTCTTGCCTCAGTGTTGATGGCTGCTGACAGATTAGGGTGGTGGTTGCTGAAAACTGGAGTGGGTATGGTAGTTTCTTAAAATTAACAAAAAAATGAAGTTTGCCCCATCTATTTAGTCTTCCTTTTACAAAAGAATTCTCTAGGCGGTGGCTCACACCTGTAATCCCAGCACTTTGGGAGGCCGAGGTGGGTGGATCACGAGGTCAAGAGATCAAGACCATCCTGGCCAACATGGTGAAACCCCGTCTCTACTAAAAATGCAAAAATTAGCTGGATGTGGTGGTGCACACCTGTAGTCCCAGCTACTAGGGAGGCTGAGGTAGGAGAACTGCTTGAACAGGAGGCGGAGGTTACAGTGAGCAGAGATGGTGCCACTGCACTCCAGCCTGGCACCTGGCGATGGAGGAGACTCTATCTTAAAAAAAAAAAAAAGATTATTTATAGCATATGATACTGTTATATAGCATTTTACCTGCAATAGAACTTTCAAAATTGGAACCAATCCTCTCAAATACTACCTCAGCTTTATTATGTGTATCCTAAAGTTTTGTTATTTTGACAGTGTTAACAGCATTTTTACCAACAGTTTGTTTCATCCCAAGAAATCACTTTCTTTGTTCATCCATATGAAGCAACTCCTCATCTATTTATATGTGCTCATGAGATTTCAACAATTCAACAACATCTTCAAACCCCACTTCTAGTTCTAGTTCTCTTGCCATTTTTACCACATCTACAATTATACTTCCTCCACTGAAGACTTGAAATATCTCAAAATTGCCCATGAGGGTTGGAATCAACTTATTTCAAACTCCTATTAATGCTGATATTTTGACCTCCATGCACAAATCATAAATGTTCTTAGGCCACTTATGAAAGTGAATTCTTTCTAGAAGGTTTTTAATATACTTTGCCTTGATCTATCAGGGGAATCTCTCTATGGCAGATATAGTCTTAAAAATATATTTCTTAAATAGTAAGACTTGAAAGTCTTGATCCCTGGGCTGCAGAATGAATATGTCAGTAGGCATAAAAATACCTTATTTGTACATCACCATCAGAGCTCTTGGGTGACAAGAGCATTGTCAACAAGCAGGAATATTTTGAAAGGAATCTATTTTTCTGAGCAATAGGTCTCAATAGTGGATTTTAACTATTCAGTAAACCACGCTCTAAACAGGTGTGTTGTCATCCAGATTTTATTGTTCCAATTATACAGCACATGCAGAGTAGATTTAGCATTGTTTTTAAGAGTTATAGGATTTCCAGAATTGTAAATCAGCATTGATTTAAACTTAAAGTCATTAGCTGCGTTAGTCCCTAACAGGAGTCAGCCTGCCTCTTGAAACTTTGAATTCAGGCATTGACTTTTTCTTCTTAGACATGATAGTCCTAGATGGCACCTTCTTTTAAGATAAGGCTATTTAATCTACATAAATATCTGGGCCAAGCACAGTGTTGCACAACTGTAATCCCAGCATTTTGGGAGGCCAAAGTGGGACAATTGCTTGAGCCCAGAAATTCAAGATTAGCCTGGGCAACATAGTAAGAGGTCATCTCTACAGAAAAAAAAAAAAAAATTAGCTGAATGTGGTGGCATGCACTTGCAAGACTCAGCTACTTGAGAGGCTGAGGTGAGAGGATCTCTAAGCCCAGGGGGTTGAGGCTGTAGTGGGCTATGGTCATGCCACTGTACTCTTCCCTGGGAAACAGAGAAAGACCTTATTTGAGAGAAAAAAAAATCTGTTGTTTAGGGTGGCTATGTTTATCAATGATCTTAGCTAGATCTTCTAGATAATTTGCTGAAGCTTCTACATCAAAACTTGCTGTTTCAACTTTCAGTTCTATGTTATGGAGATGACATTTTCTTAAACTTCATAAACCAACTTAACCCAGACCACTAAAACTTTCTCCATGTCACCAATAAGGCAGTTTAACTTTCTTATAATTCTTGTATTCACTGATGTCACCCTTTTCATTTCTTTCAAAAAGTTTTCCCTGGCATTCACATATGACTAATTGGCACAAGAGGCCTACCTTTCAGCCTATTTTGGTTTTGACATGCTCTCCTTACTAAGCTTACTCATGTCTAGCTTTGACTTAAAGTGAGTGATGTGAAAATCAATCTTTTACTTGAACCCTTAGAGATCATTGTAGGGTTACTAATTGGACCAATTTCAATATTGTTGTATATCAAGTACTAGGGAAGCCCAAGGAGAGAAGGAGAGATTGGGAAATGGCTGGTTGGTGGAGCAGTGAGAACAAGTAAAACTTCATTAATTTAGTTTACTGTCTTATATGGGTATGGCTCATGGCACCCTAAAACAATTACAATAATAACATCAAAGATCAAAGATCATTGATCAGAGATCATCATAACAGATATAATAACAAAAAAGTTGGAAATATTGTGAGAATTACCAAAATGTGACAGAGACATGAAGTGAGCACACACTGTTGGAAAAATGACGTCACAGACTTCTTCAGTGCAGAGTTGCAACAAATCTTCAGTGGGTAAAAAAGTGCAACATCTACAAAATGCAATGAAGTGTAATAAAATTAAGTATGCCTATAATCAAAAAACCTTGGATTTATTTAATCATTAGTTGAATGTATCAATTTTGTATTTTAAAGCATTTAATATTTCCATGATTCTCAAAATGGATAGCAGACTTGAAAGAATACTATGTCAAGGCTAGGTTACTACTTAAGATCTTAAAAAAATAGAGTAGTCTTATATCCTGTTGTTAACTTTTTAATGTATTTTTTCTTACTGCATTTATATTTCTTGGAAAAATTTACATTATATTTTGATAAAATTAGCTTTCTAATTTGCCATTTCCACAAGATTGAGGAAATTCTCTACTATCAATAAAGCTTAATTTTCTTACCATGAAAAAGAAAATAATACTATTTTGTTTATAGTGTATTTGTTTTTGTAAAGAATCACACGAAGTATTATAAAAAATATACTAAGCAATATTGGTCTTTTAAATAAAAATAATTTGCAAGAATGAATACTTAGAATGACAAAAGTCTTAGTTTTGATTATTGAGGCATTCTACAAGAAAGTTATGGTCATTTAGTCTCCACTTTAATCAAAATATCTCATTTATTTCTGTTTCAGTAAATACAGATGTATCTCCACATCCACCCATTATTATACATATATAACCTTTTCTTGACCTTACTGAAAAATAATACGATTAGGAGGGTGCTTCATTTAAACTATATCCACTATTTCCTTTGAGAGTTATTAGGTTAAGGCACAATCACAAGGCTGTGAAAAGCTGAATTTGCCTTACATGAAGTCTAACTGTACATATACCTTACACTTTAGTGTATCAAAAGGTAGATAGTAATATTTGTGAACAATTTCACTTCTGAATGTTTATGTCTGAGTTTATACATGTGCACACACACACACACACACACACACACAGTCTCTCTCTCTCTCTAAAATTTAACTCTGTTCTAGTCAATATATTAAGTGACTTCAAACCAATATATATGCTTTCCATATATATATATACACCAATATATACCTATCTGTATGTAGGCTATCTATATATATACCAATATATATCTGTCTATCCATCTACCTATCTATCATTATCATTATCTATCTATAGTTGACCCTTGAACAACATAGGTTTGAACTCCATAGGCCCAATCATACACATCTTATTTTCAATAACAGTTACACCAAGTGTGCCTACCTCTCTTGCCTCCCATTCCACCTCCTCCACCTCTGCCTCTGTAGCCAGTGACACAGCAAGGACTTTTTTACTCCTCCTCAGCCTACTCAGTATGAAGACAATGAGGATGAATACCTTTATGATGATCCACTTCCACTCAGTAAATAAATTTTCTACTGTTTCTGATTTCCTTAATGACATTTTCCTTCTACCTTACTTTATTGTAAGAATACAGCATATAACATATGAATTAATCCATTGTTTACGATATCAGGCGTCCATTCAACAGTTGGCTATTAATGATTAAGTTTGTGGGGTATCAAAAGTTATGTGCAGATTTTTGGCTTCACTGGGATTAAGAGCTCCTACCCCCATGTTGCTCAAGGGTCAACCACATACACACATGCACACACACACACACACACACATACACATACACACACAATCCAAATTAACTCTGTTCCAGTCATATATTAAGTGACTTCAAATTAATGTGTAAACTCTGATTACCTAAGCTGACAGAAGTTATGTATCAGTTTATTGTCAAAATGTAATCTGAAATTATGTGAATTAATCAAAATATATATATTTTTTCTTCTTGAAAGACATGGAACTAAGTGTCTCGCAGAGTAGAAACAATCTATGTGCTTATATTGCTATAGCATATTGATTTTCTGACTGTAGGATTCATCATAATTGGATAGTAAAATATCCTATTTAATTTGTAGCAGTGTTGTCAGAAGTATGTAATTTAGAATTATATATTAAATGAATTTAAATAAGTCCCTTGGATTTTTTTTATTTATCTACCTCATTTGAATTAAACTGTCCTTCTGTATGGTAATGAGAAGATATACACTCCCTACTTAATGATGAAGAATGATTAGAATTTTAACATTTCTTTTGGAATATAAATTAATCCTCTAGTTAGTAAAAAATGGAGAAGAATATGCCTTGTTGCTCTAAAGCACTTAACACAGAATGCTATCTTGCCCATTAACTATAAGCTTACTGCCTCTTTTTCCTTGCATGTTTTTCTAATCAAGGACATACTTTCTCCCCTGAGGCACGTGGGAGTTTAGCAATTACTTGCAGCTCTAACACTAGGCAATTTCTTCTGGGACTGCAATCTGTTAGAGTTCAATTTTCTCAACCACAGACAAAATGATCAGAATGAATTCATTCCTTCAGAATGAAACCAAGTGAATAAACTAAATGTGATTGAAATGAACTTATATGGCACTCATAAATAAATCAACAGAATACCCCCCCCACACACACAGCTCAACTGTACATGCTTATGACTGACATGTTTCATATTCCAGCAATTTTTTGACAGTTTTTTATCCTAATCTTCCAAAAACCATTTTTAAAGTCCCAGTAAAGGCTAATATAAATGTACTAATTGTAATTTTGTATAGATATTGCTGTCATGTAAAGAGATTGCATTACATTGCCTGCCCTCCAACATTAGGGATGTAAGAGAGCTGCTGTAACACAACTTCACTAACGCTGGGTGGTAACAAATGTTTTTGTCTTTGCCAATCTGCTAAATTCACAAATACACACACACACACACACACACACACACAATTTTTAAATTTGCACTTATTTAAGGATGAGGAAGGCTAAATGTTTTTTACTTGTATATTGGTCATTTATTTAGGATTTTGGGTGAATCTATTTATATCCTTTAGAATTTTTCAGTTGAGTTTATTTTTTTTTCATTTTCTTTTTTCTTTGTAACAGCTTATCACCATTTAAAGTATTGAGTCTCTTGTCATATGTGTTACAAATATTTCTTAACATTTAGCTATGACACAGACATACTGCCCCAAAAAATCATATAACAAATACACAGGTTTATAAAACTATATTTTTTGTTGTGTTATTGCCACATGCTAAGATCTATAATTCACACGAATATGGTGAACAGAGTACTGGTTAGGTAAATATAATACATCAATTCAAGAGAATCTGAAGTTATTACAAAGAATGAAGCAGATCTATTTGTGATATAGAAGATATATTACAAGAGAAAGGCGATACTAAAAAGTGGTTTTAGGTGATAAGTAGGCACTAGGGGCAGGAATGAGAGTTTTATGTTTTATTATATAACCTTCAGTATTTTTTAAATTTATTACAATATACTTGCATTACTTTTGTCATCATCATCATCATTATCAACATCATTATTGCAGTTGTCATTGTCATCATTATTCAAGTACAGAATCATTCTTGTTTAGCCTTTAGTAACAAATCTATATTTAAATATAATTTATCATGTAACTTTTCTAGTTTTTGTTCTTCCAAAGAAATATATCTGAAATAGCAGTAAGTTCTAAAGGGTAAGAGTGAGTGGGAGACACTTTGGGTGATTACATTTTGTGTAAAACTTTGGATAAATTCTTATTTGTGATTTTTCTAGGTGTGACTTTTTCTTTTGCCATGGAAATTTGACTTTTATTTTCAAGGATCCCTATCACACTGTATATATAAAATGAGAAGTTTAGACTTAGCAAAATTTAGGTTACCACTTTACCCAGCTGTCTATGATTCCCTGGCTCTTCCACTTTAATGTCATCAATTAATCAAGATTGAAGAAACATTCTGCATATATAAATGGTAAAATGGCCAGATCACAAAGCTAAACTGCATGAGTTTATGAAACTACAAACAGGGAGAAATATTGTATGTAATCTCTACTGTAGCCAACACATTTAGGAAATTTTAACCTATATTATACATAAGGTCATGGTCTTTGTGTTACCAATCACCTATGTAGAACACATGAAACTTCCAAAAGGACTGGTTAAATTGATAACCAAAGGAAACATTTCTTCTCATATATAGGATTTACTACATTTATCTATTTGTATTTCAGTTCAGTAACATAAGAGCTTATCAACTACACACTGAAAAAATTGAGGAAGTTAGATAACAAATCAGAGAGAGAAAGACAGAGATAACACTTGTTAGACACAGGTTGTCTTCTAATATTTGTTTGGTGATTTTCCATAGTTCAGACTATAGCTTTCTTACTTACAGGTTTGAAATCTGATTTTGTCTTCACACTAAAAGCAGATTTCTTTTTGTTTAGTGGGCTAATATAAAACAAACTCATGCAAATGATGCTAATTAATCATAATGCCACATGACCGTTGTTATTTTAATCTGGACAGAGCCATAAGGGAAGCAAAAGAAAAATCTGAAGTTTGCATGGATTTCACAGTTCTGGAATATAGAAAGTAAATTTAGGGTTAATGCAGGAACTAAAATAACCTGTTGCATTCCTTTCTTCCAAATGTGATGGTCATATAAAATGGCACTGGCATTTGCAGAATTCTTTCAATGAATATTTTGCATCCACCTCCAAAATAGGATGGACTTACCAACAGAACCATATTTCTCAAAGGCCTTTGCTTAAAGCTTACTTATGGTAAAGTAGTTCTTGAGATGACTGTTCTGGCTTTTACTTATTTATTTATTGCAAAGAAAGTGGTTAGATATTCTCATCTTCTGACTAACCACTTGTTTTTAGTTTTTAATTTTAATTTTCCTGGGTACATAGTGTATACCCATGGTGTGCATATTTATGGGGTTCATGAGATATTTTGATATAGGCATGCAATGTGTAATAATTACATTATGTAAAATGTGATATCCATTCCCTCAGGTATTTATTCTTTGTGTTACAACCTAATTATACTCTTTTAGTTATTTTAAAATGTATAATTAAATTCTTATTGATGATAGTCACACTGTTGTGCTATCAAATACTAGATTTTATTCATATTTTCTATATTTTTATACCTATTAACTATACCCATCTACACTCTTCCACCCCCTAACTATCCTTCCTAGCCTCTGGCAACCATCATTCTGTGCTCTATGTTAATGAGTCCTATTGTTTTGATTTTTAGATCCCACAAATAAGTGAGAACATGTAATACTTTTCTTTCTGTGCCTGGCGTTTTCACTTAATATAATGATTCCCAGTTTCATCCATGTTGTTGCAAATGACAGAATTTCATTCTTTCTTATGGATGAATGGTACTCCATTGTGTGTATGTACCACATTTTCTCTATCCATTTGTACACTGATGGACATTTAGGTTACTTACCAATTTTGGCTATTGTGAACAGTACAACAACAAATATTGGAGTGTAGTTATCTGTCTATATTCTTTTTTCCCTTCTTTGGAGTACATACTCAGCATGGGGACTGCTGGATCATATGGCAGCTCTATTCTTAGCTTTTTGAGGAATTTCCAAACTTTTCCTTATAGTTGTTGTAATAATTTACCTTTTTACCAACAGCATACAAGGGTTGCTTTTTCTCCATTTCCTTGCCAGTATTTTTTATTGCCTGTTTTTTGGATAAAAGCCATTTTAACTGGGCTGAGATGATATCATAATTTTAGTTTGCATTTCACTGATAATCAATAATGGTAAGCACCTTTTCATATACCTGTTTGCCATTGGCATGCCTTCTTTTGAGAAATGTCTGTTCAAATCTTTTGCCTGGTTTTTAATCAGATTATTAGATTTCTTTTTCCTATAGAGTTGTATGAGCTGCTTATATATTCTTGTTATTAATCCTTTGTTAGAAGGTAGTTTACAAATATTTCCCCCCCATTCTGTAAGTTGTCTCTTCACTTTGTAAATTGTTTCCTTTGCTTCTTAGAAGCTTTTTAATTTGATGTGATCCCATTTGTCCATGTTTGCTTTGATTGCCTGTGTTTTGGAGGCATTACTCAGGAAATTTTTGTCCAGACCAATGTTCTAGAGAGCTGCCCGGAGGTTTTTTTTGTTGTAGTTTCAAAGTTTGAGGTCTTAGATTTCAGTCTTTAATCTATTTCTATTTGATTTTTGTATATGGTGAAGGACAGAAGTCTAGTTTCATTATTTTGCTTATATATAACAATTTCTTTTTTATGTGTAAATAACCTTGATAATTCAAATCCTATTGGAATGGGAAGATTGCAGTCACTTCTGAAGTGACCCTGAGGTGACATATTTTGATCATTTTCAAATCAATTTTGAAAGAGATATCTCATTTGAATGACATCTATCAAGGAAAAAAATACATCAAATTATCTAAATACTAGTAATGTACCAATTCTGTAATTGTTACAAGGAAGTTCAATTCCTGTTCTCTAATACCTCACTCTAAATATTTTGCAGCTCTGGCATTCTAATGTCAAGATAGGCATAATCATCCGAAAATCCTTTTAAAAATTATATTAAGGGAAACAGAGATTTAATGATAGCCTTCCATATTTTGTCATGTTCAGAATTTATTTGGGACACATAAGGAAAGCTACTTATAAAAAGTACAATAGAAGAAAAATGACTGGCTTACAAAGAGTAATTGATGTAGAAGTTGTTACTAGGGAAGAGCAAAGAAGATCTGAAATATGTGATTTAAGATTCACTAAGAAATTGCTGGAGGGACACATCAGTTAGAGTTTTGGTCAATGTATTTGATAATGTACTTGGAAATGTATCATAATTTACTTAGAAACACTGCATATGGCAGAATAATTTAGAAGCTACACATTAAAAGTTTTTTCCTCCTTATATTGCTTTGTATTTTTAACAATAATAAAACACGTATTTTTAAAGTTCAAGTTTTAGAAAAGAAGATGGAAGATAATGGATGTCATTATTGGCTAAGGCTCTCAGACATTTAGATGTTAGTATTTGTTGGCAAAAGAAAAACTAACTGATGAGTTTTCAAAACAGAATAAAGACTTCTAGGGATTGTATGCCAGACATGAGCTTCCTAATGAGACATAAATAAAAATATTTTATAATTGAAATAATCCAAACTTGAAAATTTCTCTCCTTTACTTAAAATTTTTAATTAAATATGACCAGCTAGAGAATTACAGTAAAATAAAAGTATTTATATTTATTTAACCTTAATTGTAACATTTTCTTTGCTCCTAATAATTACAACTATCAAATTTTTTTCAAGAATAACTCATTTATTCTCTATATAACCAATGAAGTATTTGCACCAAAAAGAATAACTTATGAGCCCAAAGCTAATTAGCCAATACTTATCAGAACTGGATATTAAATTTAAATAGGCCTGTTATCTAAAATATCAGAATTAACCAGATACTGACACATTTTTAACAATAATAACAATATACTTCACAGTTTGGCCTCTAATTTTCTACCCTTATTTGTTTAAAAATATATAGGTGATGGGGGAGGAAGGCAGCAAATCACACTGTCATGTGTGTACCTATGCAAGAATCTTGCATGTTCTTCACATGTACCCCAAAACCTAAAATGCAATAAAAAATAAAATAAAATATTCATGGGATACTAGTTTTTGTAAAATATATTATTAGAGAAAACAATAACCAAGAGATGAATGCCTTGCCATTATTAAGTTTACCAATGAATGAATAAGTGTATACATGATAGATAATACTAAATCATATTTTAAAATTAAAACAGAGTCAAGTAGATACTCTGACACACCTTCCACGTCTGCCTTCAAAAACTGCTTCACCTGCTGAGAGTGCAATCTGTATATGGCCTTCAGCTATAAATCCCTTCAGATATTAGCTCAGCTGAAGAGTGTCAACTCACCCTAAATTAACTCTCTCTTCCAAGGGTGGCTTATATCTAATTACAGATCCAATCAGCAGTGTAGGGGTTTGGCCACCTTAGCCCAGGGAAGGCCTACTACGTCAGGCCACTCTAGATACAAAGCGTCCATGAGATCTTTCAAAACTGTTTTTGGGTCTGAGTCACAACTCAGTATTTCCCTCTGCTTGATGTTCTTCCCTGCTATACATGTTATTCCGAAACACACTCCATAACAAGCACTTTGTGCGGTACACTTGTCTCAGGAAGACAACTAATCCAGCACTCTTCATCAAACCGATCATCTTTTTCCAGGGTCAAGTAGGGCTACCTTTTTATAATTCAAGACTGCATAGGTAGATCTGATTCTGGATACTCTATTCTACTTTAAAAAAATCCTTGGCGGGGCGTGGTGACTCACACCTGTAATCCCAGCACTTTGGGAGGCCGAGGCAGGTGGATCATGAGGTCAAGAGATCGAGACCATTCTCGCCAACATGGTGAAACCCCGTCTCTACTAAAAATACAAAAAATAGCCAGGCATGGTGGCACGTGCCTGTGGTCCCAGCTACTCGGGAGGCTGAGGCGGAAGAATCGCTTGAACCCAGGAGCTGGAGGTTGCAGTTAGCCAAGATTGTGCCACTGCACTCCAGCCTGGTGATAGAGCAAATCTCCGTCTAAAAAAAAAAATCCTTGCACCACTATTATTCTTTTTATTATTGTGGCTTCATAGTAAATCCTGGTATATAGAATGGTAATCTCATTTTATTCTTCTTCAGGATGGTTATATATCTCTGTGACTATTTTCATCTTCATAAGCATTAAATATTCCCTCAAATTGTGCCTGGGTTTTATTAGCATTGTGTTGAATTTTAAATAAATAGAAATAAACTCTTTACAAAATTGAGTGTTTGAGTATATATTTTCCATTTATTTATGTGTTTAATATTTATCAAAAATGACTGTTTTTTGAGTAGAGACCTTACACAATTTTCATTAGATTTCTTTCTAAGTAGTTGGTGGTTTTGATAATTTCAAGTATAATTATATATGTGTGAGTATATATGTGATAGCAGATAATTATATTATGTACATGCTGTGGTATTTGTTTGTAATTACAGTTTGTATCTTTGCCTTAATATGTTTTTCACATTTAAAGATTCTCAAATAGTCTGTCTTTAAATATTGCTTATATTCTCTCTGCCCTTTTTTCTTGAAATTTGCTGTCCTCTTTTCTTGAAACTGAAGATGCAAATATGTTTGCCTTGCTACCATGATCACATATCTTTAATAATCTTTTCTGTTCTGTGAAGAATGTCAATGGTAGCTTGATGGGGATAGCGCTGAATATATAAATTACTTTGGGCAGTATGGCCATTTTCAGGATGTTTATTCTTCCTAGCCATGAGCATGGAATGTTTTTCTATCTGTTTATGTCCTCTCTTATTTCCTTGAGCAGTGGTTTGTAGTTCTCCTGGAAGAGGTCCTTTATATCCTTTGTTAGTTGTATTCCTAGGTACTTTATTGCCTTTGTAGCAATTATGAATGGGTGTTTGCTCATGATTTGAGTCTCTGTTTCTGTTATTGGTATATAGGAATGCTTATGATTTCTGCATGTTGATTTTGTATCCTGAGACTTTGCTGAAGTTACTTATCAGCTTAAGGAGGTTTTGGGCTGAGATGATGGGGTCTTCTAAATATACAATCACGTTGTCTGCAAATGGAGACAATTTGCCTTCCTCTTTTCCTAATTGAATACCCTTTATTTCTTTTTCTTGCCTGATTGCTCTGGCTAGTACTTCCAATAGTATATTGGATAGGAGTGGTGAGAGAGGGCTTCCTTGTGTAGTGCCAGTTTTCAAAGGGAATGCTTCCAGTTTTTGCCCATTCAGTGTGATATTGGCTGTGCGTTTGTTGTGAATAGCTTTTATTATTTTGAGGTATGTTCCATCAATACCTAGTTTATTGAGAGTTTTTAGCATAAAAGCCTGTTGAATTTTGTCAAAGGTCTCCTCTGCATCTATTGAGATAATCGTGGTTTTTGACTTTGGTTCTGTTTATGTGATGAATTACATTTATAGATTTCTGTATGTTGAACCAGCCTTTCATCCCCGGGATGAAGCCTACTTGATCGTGATGGATAAGTTTTTTGATGTGCTGTTGCATTCAGTTTGCCAGTATTTTATAGAAGATTTTTGCATTGATGTTCATGATGGATATTGGCCTGAAGTTTTCTCTTTTTGTTGTGTCACTGCCAGGTTTTGGTATCAGCATGATGATGGTCTCATAAAATGAGTTAGGGAGGATTCACTCTTTTTGTATTGTTGGGAATAGTTTCAGAAGGAATGGTACCAGCTCCTCTTTGTATGTCTGGTAGAATTCAGCTGTGTACCTTTCTGGATCCAGACTTTTTTGGTTGGTAGGCTATTAATTGCTGCCTTGACTTCAGCCCTTGTTGGTCTATTCAGGGTTTCAACTTCTTCCTGGTTTAGTCTTGGGAGGGTGTAAGTATCCATGAATTTATCCATTTCTTCCAGATTTACTGATGTATATGTATAAATTTGTTTGTAGTAATCTCTGATGGTACTTTGTATTTCTGTGGAATAGGTGGTGATGTTCCCTTTGTCATTTTTTTTATTGCATCTATTCGATTCCTATCTCTTGTCTTTTTTGTTAGTCTGCTAGCGGTCTGTCAATTTTGTTGATCTTTTCAAACAACCAGCTCCTGGATTTATTGATTTTTAGAAGGGTTAAACTTCATACGGAACCAAAGAGAGTGTGCATAGCCAAGGCAGTCCTAAGCAAAAAGAACAAAGCCAGAGGCATCACGCTACTTGACTTCAAACTATACTGCAAGGCTACAGTAATCAAAACAGCATGGTACTGGTACCAAAACAGAGATATACACCAATGGAACAGAACAGAGGCCTCGGGAACAATGTCACACATCTACAACCATCTGATCTTTGACAAACCAGACAAAAACAGGCAATGGAGAAAGGATTCCCCTGTTCAATAAATGGTGTTGGGAAAACTGGCTAGCAGTGTGCAGAAAGCTGAAACTGGACCCCTTCCTTACACCTTACACTAAAATTAACTTCAAATGGATTAAAGATTTAAACATAAGAACTGACACCATAAAAACCCTACAAGAAAACCTAGACAAAACCATTCAGGACATAGGCATAGGAAAGGACTTCATGACTAAAACACCAAAAGTAATGGCATCAAAAGCCAAAATAGACAAATGGGATCTAATTAAAAAGACGAGTTTCTGCACAGCAAAAGAAACAATCATTAGAATGAACCGGCAACCAACAGAATGGGAAAAAAAAATTTTGCAATCAACCCATCAGACAAAGGACTAATATTCAGAATCTACAAAGAACTAAAACAGATGTACAAGGAAAAAACAAACCCCATTCAAAAGTGGGCAAAGGAGATGAACACTTTTCCAAGGAAGACATTTATGAGGCCAACACAAATATGAAAAAATGCTCATCATCACTGGTCATTAGAGAAATGCAAATTAAAACCATACTGAGATACCATTTCACACCAGTTAGAATGGCAATCATTAAAAAATCTGGAGACAACAGATGCTGGAGAGGATGTGGAAAAAAAGGAACACTTTTACACTGTTAGTGGGAGTGTAAATTAGTTCAACCATTGTGGAAGACAGTGTGGCGATTCCTCAAGGACCTAGAAACAGAAATTCCATTTGACCCAGCAATCCCAGGCATGTCCATTGTATCACTGTTTACAATAGCAAAGACCTGGAACCAACTCAAATGTCCATCGACGACAGACTGGACAAGGAATTTTGTGGCACATATACACCATGAAATACTATGCAGCCATAAAAAACAATGAGTTTGTGTCCTTTGTAGGGACATGGGTGAATCTGGGAAACCATCATTCTCAGCAAACTGACACAAGAACAGTAAACCAAGCACTGCTGTTCTCACTTATAGGAGGGTGTTGAACAATGAGATCACATCGACACAGGGAACGGGCACACCACACACAGTGGTATGTTGGAGGGGTGGGGGACTAGCAGAAGGATAGCAGGGGGTGGGTAAGTTGGAGAGGGGATAACACTGGAAGAAATGGCTGGTGTAGGCAACGGGGGGGATGGAGACAGCAAACCACCATGGTATATGCAACGATCCTGCAAGACCTACACATGTACCCCAGAACTTAAAGTACAATTTAAAATAAAAATAATAATCTTTTCTGTATTTTTGTATTTTGAAAAATTTATCTTCATGCTTTTGTTGAAATCATTTGATCTGACTCATCTTCCAATATAACAATTCCCTCCTCAACGTGACTAATACGATATTAAACAAGTTCACCAGTATCTTAAGTAATTGTATTTTCACTTCTTAATCATCACATAATTTTTTGTATATATCAGAAGTAAAACTATCAATTGAAATTTCATTTTGTCTTTTAAATACTTTAATACAGGTATTTTAATATCTATATAATAAATATTATCTAGATTTCTATAAAACGTTTTATTATTTAGATTTCCTATAAATATATTTCTATTGTATATAGTTACATGTGGGTATGTGTTTGGATATGTTGTATGTCTTATATATTACTGAATGCCAGATAGAAATATATGAAAAGTTGTGGATATAATTGAAAAATTTGTATAATGTTGTATTTCATAAGAGATGATTTATTTTGCTTTTGGGTGACAGCTAGTATATAGAATGTCTATCTTAATCCAATTTATAATCTAGCTGGTTGGTAACTGGGCTTCAGTCTCGGTGTGAACTGCTTATTCCAGTTCGCTCAAATTTTTAGGGTACAGCCCTTAGGGGTTCCAACTCAAAGCTTAATATATTTACCAGGGTGTCTTTATCTTGTCTCTACCTCATCAACAACTTTTGTGTCTTCAATTTAGTGACATTTCTCAAGCTCTGTTCATGCATCTCAAAATATTGCCTGCTGCTTTTGGAATCCACAATTCAAAAGAAAAAGAACTTTCAAAAAAATGTGATTATTCTCTTGGGATTACTGCTTTTGGCTTCTCTCCTCTACCTAATTTTGACTCTGCTAATTCTCACTGCCACAATAGCTTCACTATGCCTTTAAACATGTATTACTTTATCAGATATTCTAGTTGTTCTCAAGATAATTGTTCCAAAACATGCTAGTCCTTTATTGCCAGTAAATGAAACTAGTAACACTTGAAGATGGATTGAATATAGACAGATCATAGGAGAAATATCAAAGAAGTCTCAAAAGTTTAGGTGTTGAATAACAGAGTAAAACATCTTGCCATTTATTGCTGTGAAAATAGTAAGCAAAGAACAGGTGCAGACATTGATGAGATCAAGTTTTATGGTAAAGAATATCAAATTTGAAATATAATGTGGATGCAAATATACAAGTCTAAAACTTATACAAACTAAGTAAGTTAAAAAATATAAATTTAAAGTCATTAGTCTAAACTGCAGTATAAAGCTATTGCACTAGAAAGATGATGGACCATTATAGGTATAAAAGAAAAGTGATTAAAATATTGAATCCTGAGGATTTCAATGTTGAAAGTTGAGATTGGTTTTTCCAGGGCAAGATGGTCACATAGGAACTGCTCCAGTCTGCAGCTCCCAGTAAGACCAATTCAGAAGGCGGGTGATTTCTGCATTTCCCGCTGAGGAACTGGCTTATTTCATCTGGACTGGTTAGACAGTGGGTGTAGCCCACAGAGGATGAGCAGAAGCAGGGTGGGGTACTGCCTCACCTGGGAATTGCAAGGGGTTGGGGAACTCCCTCCCCTAGCCAAGGGAAGCCATAAGGGATTTTTCCTTGCAGGATGACACTATACAAACCAGATACTATGCTTTTCCATAGTTTTCACAACCTGCATACCAGGAGATTCTCTTGGGTGCCTACACCACCAGGGCACTGGGTTTCAAGCACAAAACTGGGTGGCCATTTGAGCAGATACTGAGCTAGCTGCAGAAGTTTTGTTTTGTTTTGTTTTCATACATTAGTGGTGCCTAGAATGCCAGCAAGACAGATCTGTTCACTGCCCTAGAAAGAGGGCTGAGCCAGGGAGCCAAGTGGTCTTGCTCAGCAGGTCTCACTTCCATGGAGCCTAGCAAGCTAAGATCCACTAGCTTAAAATTCTCGCTGACAACACAGCAGTCTGAAGTTGACCTGGGACACTTGAGCTTGGTAGGGAGAATGGCATCCACCATTACTGAGGCTTGAGTAGGTGGTTTTCCCCCTAACAGTGCAAACAAAACCACCAGGAAATATGAAATGTGTAGAACCCACCACAGCATGGCAAAACTGCTGTATCCAGGCTGCCTCTCTAGATTCCTCCTCTCTGGGCAGGGCATCTCTGAAAGAAAGGCAGCAACCCCAGTCAGGGGCTTATAAATAAAACTCCTTTCTCCCTGGGACAGAGCACCTGGGAAAAGGGATGGCTGTGGGATCAGCTTCAGCAGACTTAACCATTCCTACCTGCTGGATATGAAGAGAGAACCGGATCTCCCAGCACAGTGCTCCAGCTCTGCTAATAGACAGACTGCCTCCTCAAATGGGTCCCTGACACCTGTGCCTCCTGACTGGGAGACAACTCCCAGCAGGGGTCGACAGATACCTCATACAGGAGAACTCCTCTGGCATTTGGTGGATGCCCCTCTGGGATGAAGCTTTAGCCCCTCGGGGATGAATCTTTGCTATCCTGAAACCTCTGCTGGTAATACCAAGGCAAACAGGGTCTCAAAACAATAAAAGGTATTTATGACAAACCCACAGCCAATATCATATTGAATGCACAAAAGCTGGAAGCATTCCCTTTGAAAACTGGTACACGACAAGGATGCTGTCTCTCACCACTCCTCTTCAACATAGTATTGAAAGTTCTGGCCAGGACAATCAAGCAAGAGAAAGAAATAAAGTATATTCAAATAAGAAGAGGGTAAGTCAAATTGTCTCTGTTTGTAGATGACAGGATTGTATATTTAGAAAACCCCATCATCTCAACCAAAAACACCTTAAGCTGATAAGCAACTTCAGCAAAGTCTCAGGATAAAAAATCAATGTGCAAAAATCACAAGCATTCCCATATACCAATAACAGAGAGCCAAATCATGAGTGAACTCCCATTTATAATTGCTACAAAGAGACTAAAATACCTAGAAATATAACTTACAAGGGATGTGAAGGACCTCTTCAAGGAGAACTACAAAGCACTGCTCAAGGAAATAAGAGGGGGAAACAAATAGAAAAACATTCCATGTTCATGGATAGGAAGAATCAATACCGTGAAAATGGCTATACTGCCCAAAGTAATTTATAGATTCATTGTTATTCCCATCAAGCTACCAGTGACTTTCTTCACAGAATTTGAACCAACTACTTTAAATTTCATATGGAACCAAAAAAGAGCCTATATAGCCAAGAAAATCCTTAGCAAAAAGAACAAAGCTGGAAGCATCACGCTACCTGACTTCAAACTATACTATAAGGCAACAGTAATTAAAACAGCATGGTACTTGTACCAAAACAGATATATAGACTAATGGAACAGAACAGAGCCCTCAGAAATAACATTACACATCTACAACCATGTGCTCTTTGACAAACCTGACACAAAAATCAGTGGGGAAAGGATTTCCTATATAATAAATAGTGTTGGGAAAACTGGCTAGCTATATACAGAAAACAGAAACTGGACTCCTTTCTTACACATTATACAAAAATTAACTCAAGATGGATTAAAGACTTATGGGTAAGATCTAAAACCATAAAAACCCCAGGAGAAAATCTATATAATACCATTCAGGAGATAGGCATGAGCAAAGACTTTGTTACTAAAACACCAAAAGCCATTGAAACAAAAGCCAAAATTGACAAAGGGGACCTTATTAAACAAAAGAGCTTTGGCACAGCAAAAGAAACTATCATCAGAGTGAACAGACAACCTACAGAATGAAAGACATTTTTTTGCAGTCTATCCATCTGACAAGGGGCTGATATCAAGAATCTATAAAGAACTTAAATAAATTTACGAGAAAAGAAAACATTAAAAAGTGGGCGAAGGATATGAACAGACACTTCTCAAAAGAAGACATTTGTGTGGCCAAGAAATATATGAAAAAAGGGTTATTGTCACTGATCATTAGAGAAATGCAAATTAAAACCACAATGAGATACCATCTCACACCAGTTAGAATGGCGATCATTAAAAAGTCAGGAAACAATGGATGCTAGAGAGGATGTAGACAAATAGGAACTCTTTTACACTGTTGGTGGGAGTGTAAAATTATTTCAACCATTGTGAAAGACACTGTGGCAATTCCTCAACGATCTAGAAATAGAAATACCATTTTACCCAGCAATCCCTTTACTGGGTATATTCCCTAAGGATTATAAATCATTCTACTATAAAGACACATGCATGCATATGTTTATTGCAGCACTATTTATAATAGCAAAGACTTGGATCCAACCCAAATGCCCATCGATGATAGACTCGATAAGAAAATGTGGCACACATACACCATGGAATACAATGCAGCCATAATAAAGAATGTATTCATGTCCTTTGTAGGGACATGGATGAAATTGGAAAGCATCAATCTCAGCAAACTAACATAGAACAGAAAATGAAACACCACATGTTTTCCCTTATTAGTGGGGTGGAACAATAAGAACACATGGACACGGGGGAGGGGAACATCATACACTGGGTCCTGTCAGGGGATGGGGGGCAAGGGGAGGGGCGGCATTAGGAGAAATACCTAATATAGATGACAGTTGATAGGTGCAGCAAACCACCATGGCGCATGTATACCTATGTAACAAACATGTACATTCTGTACATGTACCCCAGAACTTAAAGTACAAAAAAAGAGGTGAGATTAAAATATTGAACAAGCAAAAATAATGAGAAGTAGCTTCCAGAGATGTGAGTGGATGAATGTGGGAAGTCTCAGAAACCATTTAGAATGTTCATAAGGAAATAATATAAAAATATCAATTAATCATGCTTACATTCTAAAAATGCATAGATTAGAAATGTTCATTGGATAAAGTAATGTGTTACTAATAGGGTGCCTTGAAAAAATAGTTTCAGGGGATGTATGGGAAGGAAATCATTACTGGAAAATTTTAAGAGAGGAGAATAGAAGAAATGAAGACAGAAAATACAGACAATTCTTCTGTTATTTTATTTTAGTTGCTTTTTTTTTTTTTTTTTTTTTTTTGGGACAGAGTCTCACTTTGTCACCCAGGCTGGGGTACAGTGGAGTGATCTCAGCTCACTGTAACTTCCACCTCTCGGGTTCAAGTGATTGTTGTGCCTCAGCCTCCCAAGTACCTGGGATTACAGGCACTCACCACCACATCTGGCTAATTTTCATATTTTTAGTAGAGATGGGTTTCATCATGTTGGCCAAGTTGGTCTTGAACTCCTGACCACAAGTGACCCGCCCACCTTGGCCTCCCATAGTGATGGGGTTACAGGCGTGAGCCACCCAGCCTGGCCCAGACAACATTTTTGAGCAATTTCCTGAAAAGGGTAATGAGTAATCGGGTATCACTAGAAGGATATAAAGGAAGTGTTTTTTTTAAAATTAAATTGGGAAATTGTTTAAAAATAATTCAACTCAAAGAAGAAAGCAGATCATATGAGAAAGAAAGGGGAATAGTTGTGCAAGATAATTCACAACTAGGGAGAGGATATCCAATACAGGGTATAAGTAGAGGTTGGAATTAGACAAGACAGTGGACAGCTAATCAGCTGCAACAAGAAGAAAGGCAGCATATGAGTGCATATGCAGAGATTATTGGTGCTGTGTTCTTGTGATCTGTTGAGGACACAAATATTTATCATGAGTAAAAAAGGAAAATGATTTTAAGCATTAGTATTAAAAAAGGGTGGAGAAATTCTCAAGGGAATTGCAGAGTGAGTTAACTAAAGAAATATATAGGATAGGAAGATTTGATCAGGGTTGTGGGTTCACTCTACATCTGTTTCTAACATGAGACAAATTAGCATATTGGTGAGTCATGGTGAGGTGTTTTGTGTTTTGTTTTTTCATAGTGTTTTTTTCCAGGCTTATTCATATCCAGGCATAATTTAGTTTGGATTTAACAAGTGTTTGTCAGAATGGCAGGGCAGTATTTTAGGTAGGGTGGGAAGAAGTAGTTGAAAAGGTAGACAACAAAATTTACGCTAAGCAAACCCAGAGATGAAGATATGAGGATGTTCATTAACTATGTGAAGTTCAGAATTTTTGACTTATTTCTTGGAATCTGTTTCATGATTAAAAAAAAAACTAAATAGATGACAGATGATAGATAAAGTTTCCTTTTATTGAATCTTTCCTTTGTGCCAAATAGTGCTCTGTTTCTTCATATTTTTCGTCATTTGATACTTATAACCACCCTATGAAGTATTTTTATGGCAATTTCATAGAGACATTGAGTTACAGGGATATCATATGTTTATCCTAAGTCACAAATCTAATGGTGCCAGAGTCAAGCTAGCACTGGCAGAGTCAGGCTTCAAATTCAAAGACCTCATGCTCAGGATTCTAGTTTATTGAACTTTGTACTGTTATTTCAATCCAGTGAAATACCTGTCACTTGTAAGGTTTCAGGAGAAAACTGGAACAGTCTAAGTTGACAAACCTGCATAATAAACAATGTTTTAAATACAGGAGGTGGTGATAGTGGTGTTCAGACAAGCACATCATTCTTTACATCTCATTCTTTACATCTCCTAAAACTGTAATTAGAGAGAAGAGTGAGTCCAAATCAAAGTTTTTCACTGAAGGTTACTCTGTTATAAAATATATTTACTAAATATTTGTCCTTGAAGGCCATAGTCTGTGGAATCATTTATTCTCTTTGATGTCTGCAAGCGCATTTTGTACTAGTTCATTTAATAGCAAGCTCAGAGATTTTTTAATGAAATGAAAGTATAGCATTACAGGTTATAATGTGGCAAGAAATTTTTTCCTTAGTTTGGGCTTCCACATCTAGTTGTCATGGTAGTTGCTGATGAAGATTAAAGGAGCTTAAATTTTCAGTGTTTAATTATGAAATACATAGCTATAGTCAAATAATACCACCTACCAATGCAAAGGCTCAAGACCATATTTAAATACAGATCTTATTAAATGGTTCAGAGAAGAAAAATGATATATAGTTTATTAATAGTAAAAAAAATGCCTTTCATTGGAATTATTGTATAATTAGTAAATTGCTTAGCCTATTTCTTACACATGTTACGTCTTCACTCTGAACCTCATCCAAGAATTTTTTAAGATTCAATAAAACACTGCATCTAATAAAATTAGATTTTACACTATGTAATAAATGTTAACTCCTATCTACTGCCTGGTTTTACCACTAATAAAATATAAAATTATTAAGTAAACATACCTACAAAATTTGCTCATAAGGGTTGTTTTAGAATTGTTAGAACTACATATAAAACTATTAAGATTTTTCATTCTGTTTCATACAACAATGTACCTACATTCAGGTATAAATTAAAATACAAAAATCAATTTAGAGTCAACTGAAGATTATTTTGGGGTGTTATAATTGCCATTTTATGCATGCTCTCTTCCAAAGGTATACTGTCTTTGTAGGTTAATTGTGCACTAAGAGAAGGTGAATTGGAATACCAGTGTTAGCAGAGAAAGCTGCCTGAGTTTCAAGTAATTTTTGTTCAGTAAATTTCTACTTTCCAGGTTCTAGAAATCTCTGTGAAAGCTGAAAAACTGGCTTTTACTTCTAATCCAAGGGGGAATCAATATTTCATGTTTGAGCTTCTGTTAACCTTGTAAAAATTTTATATATATCAGCAGTACAATGTATTAATCTATAATAAAAATTTTGTTAAAATAAAATTAACTGGAATATGATTCCAATACCAATAGCTGTTAGTATGGAAAACTACATGATAATTGCTGAATTCTTTACTTGTGTCACTAGGAAACAGACTTCTTTAGAAGATTGATAATTTCCTATTCATTTTTTCTTTTTACTTTAAGCAACTAGCATAGTACTCAATAACTATAAAAGTGCTTGATGAATAAGTGAATGAGTGGGTGGATGAATTTTAATAGCCTTATCTTTAACTATCATTTATAATCAAAAGAAAATCTGATTAATTGAGTTGTGAAGGCACAATGTAGGTAAGCTTTCAATACAAATATATGATTAAGAGGGAAAATCTCATAGTCCACCATGATTGCAAATGTCATAGCCTGTAAAGTAACTGTCATAAGAGACCAGCCTCCTTTAAATAAGCTTTTATAATTTTCTTATATACAGTGCGTATTTTTGAAAATCGTATTGTTGGCAAATTAGTCTGAACATGGTTACTTTAGAAGCTATTTCTATTGAATTCACAATGAAATCTAAATTCTTAAACATATGATGCTAAACAATTACATGGATAATATAGTATCTGTATATACACAGAATTACATATATCACAGAAATTACTAATATATATTTTATTGTCCATGAGTAATAGATCCTTTCTCATAATTTTTTATTTAAGTATGCTAAGGAGGTTGTGAAATAAATTACCATCATCTTGAAAACAGAATGCCCAATAGTCCCATGAGCATGATGTATCACATATCAGAAAAAAATGCTTGCAAATTTATAACAAATAAGATTGTTTTCTTTTGTTTCTTCCTGATTCTTGGATTCAAACAGCTCTAAATTCACAACCACAGAAAGAAGAAATAAGAAGAACCACAATATAGAGGCCTAAAATTTATAAATGATATATAATGATTTTCCTATCACATTCAGTAATATCAATCTTATTCTGGCTAAAGTGCATGGTTATGGATTTACCTTCAGAGCATTATAACAATGAATCCAATATTCCTTCCACACCAGGAAAATTAGATAGGTTAATAGCTATTTTTTGTCTAAGCCACTATTTACTCAGAAAATAATTTGAAGAATTTGCTTTTTAAAAATGCAGTCATGTCTGTGAAACTATATAACCATATAGCCAGAATTTATGCTCTATGTATCTTTTAGACTATATTAAACAAAACAACTGCACATTAATCCTGAAGCTTAGCTATGTAGGAAAAGTCCATCAGATCTGGGATTCCCCCCAGACTCTAACAATTCAATACATGTGGGACCTTGGAAAAGTAATTTAAACTCTCTTAGCCCCATTCTCCTCATTTGTAAAGTGAGGATACTTAAATCTGCCTAGATTAGAATAATTTTATGAGATAACCTGTGAACTTAAAATACAAGTAATTTCAAATTTTTCAGTTAGTTTACATACTATAATTCAACCACCTAGATGTTACTGAAAGTAGATTAGTAATCTTAAAATACAGTGTATCTGCGTGCATTTAAAATTATGGGTTCATTCATCCAATAATATGAGTAAGTCACCTACTTTCTTATATATAGTGCGTATTTTTGGCCAAATTCTCTGCTTAATGGAGACTAAGTTTTAGGAAGGGAAATAAACATACACAAGGAAATTACACAACCAGAAGAGGGAATAGAAAGAGGTAGCAAGAGGGAAGACCTATGTGTTCAGCGACACAGGCCCTGAATGAGGTGAGGATACGCTAAGTCAAGGAAGCATTAATTGCCAAAGACCCTATCTTAGAGAATAGGTACTGACTTGTCTTTATATGGCAGATCCAAACTAGTCTTGGACCTTTCTGGCCACGATAACAAAATACCCTAAACTGGAGCTTATAAATAGCAGAAATTTATTCCCTACAGTTGCAGAGGCTGGAAAGATCAAGATGAAGACTCCAGCTAATTTGACATCTTCTGAGGTTCCACTTCTTGATTTATTTAACAAAAAAGTGACTTTTTTTCTGTGTCCTCACCTGGTAGAAGGGGCTAGATAGCTCTCTGAGATCTCTTTTATAAGGGAACTATTCACATTCCTAAGGACTCTACTCATGACTTAATCACCCCCCAATGGCCCTACTGCCTAATAATATCATCTTGGGGTATAGGATTTTAACATATAATTTTTGGGGTGCACAAATATTCAAACTATAGCAGTCCCTAAAGAAGAACAATCTTGTCATATTTCAAGAACCATGAAAAGGCCATAAAATAGGACCTTTTAGGTCATGGTTAAGAGTTTGCATTTGATGCCAAGTATGACAGAAAACCACTACAGGATTTTGGACAAGATGACACGATCTAGTCTGTATCTTAAATACAACCTTGACAGTGTATTAAGAAAAGCCTTTATCCAGGCTATCACTGATGGGCATTTGGGTTGGTTTCAAGTCTTTGCTATTGTGAACAGTGCCACAGTAAACATATGTGTGCATGTATCTTTATAATAGAATGATTTAACCCTTTGGGTTATATACCCAGTAATGGGATTGCTGGGTTAAATACTATTTCCATTTCTAGATCCTTGAGAAGTTGCCACAGTGTCTTCCACAATGGTTGAATTAATTTACACTCCCATCAACAGTGTAAAAGCGTTCCTATTTCTCCACATCCTCTCCAGCATCTGTTGTCTTCAGATTTTTTAATGATCACCACTCTAACTGGCATGAGATGGTATCTCTTTGTGGCACATATACACCATGGAATACTATGCAGCCATAAAACGAATGAGTCCATGTCTTTGCAGGGACATGGATGAAACTGGAAACCATCATTGTCAGCAGACTGACACAAGAAGAGAAAACAAAACACCACATGTTCTCATTCATAAGTGGATGTTGAACAGTGGGAATACAAGGACACAGGGAGGGGAACATCACACACCAGGGCCTAGGGGATGGGGTGCTAGGGGAGGATAACAGGGGGTGGGGGGGATTGGGGAGGGAGAGCATTAGGAGAAATACCTAATGTAGACGATGGAGCGATGGATGCAGCAGACCACCACCATGGCATGTGTATACCTATGTAACAAACCTGCATAATCTGCACATGTACCTCAGAACTTAACATATATTAATAATAGTAATAATAATAATAAACTTATTTAAAAAGTAAAAGAAAAAAAAAAAAGAAAAGCCTTAAGAAAAACAAAAGAGGAAACAGAGTGGTCTGGAAGTACTTACACTAGGTAGATTATGAATAGTGCAACCAAAATAGGTGATGAAGGTAGAAATTATAAATCAAAACGCCCACTGAGCCATAATAATGTAGTGGTGGAATAAGGTAAGCTGAGGAATAAAGCATGAGTCTTAGGCTCATGTAGGATGGTGGTGCCATTGACTGAAATGGCTAAAGAGAGGAACATTTTGTTTATTTGTTTTGCTTTGCTCCCCCATTCGCTGTGGGGTGAAAATTAGGGGTTCAACTTTTTATATTTGAGATTCTCATCAGAGATATACAAATAGAGAAATGAAGTTGGAGGTCATATCAGCAAATCTAGAAATCAGGGTGAGTTCAGAACTGGCAGTATAAATTTGGGACTCATCAGCATACATTTGGTATTTAAAGTTATGGGACTAGATGCTATTTTCTAGGACATTGGTGTAAAGATAGATGAAAAACTTCTAAAAGCTGAACACTAGAGAACGTGTATCTTTAGAGATTAGGAAAAAGAAGACCAATAGTCTTTAACAGTTTTAGTCATTTGCTTTCTGAAGTATTAAGAAAGGTTAATTGAAAGTTAACATGGCTAAATTAATAACTGCATTTATATTGCACCTATCCTATTTCACATTATTACATTTGACCAACATTTACCTCAGCTATTTAATGGCAAACGGATTTTATGTGAAACCCATTAACTTGTTTTACCATGGTGTATTTATAGAAGATTGATTATTTAAGAATAATTAAGAATATTTATTTTTTTCTATTCCTTTTGAATACTGAGAAGATTTGTATTAACCTTCAACATTCCTTAGTAAATTCTCTGTAAAGAAAAATATTGATGTGCTTTAAAAGTTTCTAACTGTTTCCAAATGCTTACATTATCAATGATGTTGAAAACAGTGATTCTGAATGGCATGAAATTAAGAAGATGTGACCTCATTCCCTGATTGCTTAACTAAAGAGAAGAGTAAATCTAGTAAGCACATTTTTGAGTAACCGTTGGTATATAGCTCTATAGTCATTGGTTGAAATGTTACCAAAGAAGTGAAAGATGCAACTAGTAGTAACTCCTAATTTGGGAATTTGCAGTCTAATAACCATCAGGAGATTGGTGACAGACATGAAGTATGATTGGAATTTCTGTAACTGAAGAGGGATGGGATTAATTAATATAAAATAAGGTAACTTTGTTCTTAATTCAGGAAGGTCTTTATGATTTCCCACATGGTTTCTAAAATAATAATTTTGGTAACCAAGTATTGGTTTAAATACTTGTAACTAAGTCCATGTAGGGATTTTTTTTTAAAGAAGAATAATACTTCCTCCCATCTCGACATTCTGCAATCTGCTTGTAACCTCCACCACTTAAATGTGAACAGCCCCTTCACAGTTCTACAATATTGGACACTCCTGATTTCATACATCCTTCAATAGGAGAATGTCTAGAAATATTTAAAAGATAGATGGCTGTTTTTCCATCTACCTCTTAAATATTTATGTTTATGAGAGTTCTGTTTTTGAACATCAACTTCTATACTCATTTTATGAATCATAGTTTTAAATATCTTATAAACTTGTTTCACCATACTTACATGCTCTGCCTTGCTTTCTTCTGGGCTCAGGTCTTTCTTTTGTATATATGGAGTGTGTTCAGTTAACTGTCTCCTGGTTACCATAGCACTGACAAGTCAAAATGGAAACTTTTCTTATCCTCCTAATTCCATGCATTAGGGATTGTGAATGACACACTCATCTACACAGGTTACCTTAAAAGATAGCTGATTACTGATTATTCTTAATTATTGCATTGAATTCTAAACTGGCTGCTCATCTCTAAACAAGATCTACTAGTATTTCCTTAAAAACCACAAATACATGTACTGCTAAAGGACAATTATGTTCTAATGTTTCTATCCTGAGTATGGAATGTATGTTATGTGTATGTTTTTGTTTTGTTCATTCAGGTTATTTTATACCTACCTATTGCCTTTAGAGTTAAAATGTAAAATCTTGGTCAGGAAATTTGGTTCTCCCATAAATTCACTTGAAGGTAATTATTTAAAATTAAGCTTTCTGTGCTTTTCACCATGTTCTCTACAGGGCACTCATATTGAACTGCATACTTGAAATTTCCCCAAATATCCTACATTATTACATCTTTTTAACTCTGCATATATTTTCTCCTGATTGGCATTCTTTCCTCTTTCACTTAGAGGAGTTTTCAAGACAAAATTCAATCCTTATTTCCTCTAGAAATCTTTATCTCACCTTCACCCACAGGTTGTTTTGGTTGCCCCTAACTGTGCTGCTGTAAGAATGAATTTACCTATGTCTCTATAATATGGGTTACAACTGTCTGTTCACTTGCTAATTTTTTCATATTTATCTATAAACTTCATGGAAATGAGTGGGTTTTTTTGTTGCTTTTTTTCATCTTTGTGATTAATGAGTAGAAAAATAAAGTTAGATAGGAAAACTAAGACCTAGTTTGATAGATTGGTAGGGTGACTATACTTAACAATAGTCTATTGTATATTTCACATAAGCTATATGCAAATAATTTGAATGTTCCCAGTATAAACACAAGATAAATGTTTAAAGTGATGGATATCTCCATTATCCTCTCATTATGATATAGTAGATGAGTATATAAAAATATTACATGCATCCCAAAAGTAGGTACATGTATTTGTTTCAACAAAAATAAAAAGCAAAAGGCTTCAGGATCATTTTTTTAAAAAGTCAATGGCAAAGCCCCATTTCAGACCAGTTATATCATAGAATGGTGTGTGAGCAGAGTGTTTCAAATATGCAGCTAGAGTTGAGAACCACTGGTCTGGTATAGCAACCTCATTTTACAGTTGAGAAAACTGAGAATCTTTACATACAATCTTTAAAAGCCCTGGTCATCTGGTTCCCTGACCCTGAGTAATTGAGAGGAATCAGAGCTGTTAGAGGCAAGCAGGATGATCACAGACATGACAGCTGACAGCTTGACAGGCACTGCATCACCACAGGGTGTGAAAATGGATGTTCATGATGAAGTCTGGGAGTCATCGAGATAAGTGTCGATTCCCTTTAGTGGCCTCTTTTTACGTAGAGAGAGTAGTCTTCTAGAAGATTTCTATCAACATATGATTAAAATAAATGTTTCCACGGAACCAAAAAGCAGCTTCCACTTTTGGAACAATCAGTAAGTGCATTTCTCTTTACTGGGGGTCATCTCTTGGATACTAGGAAGAGAATTGGACTAGCATTAAAAACCTGCATTTAAATTTTGATGATGACACATATTTGCAGCACAATCTTGAAGACTTAATATAATCTTTCTAAGTGTTGTAAGTTCTCTCACTTAAGGACAAGAAAAATAATAAATTATATGTTATAATGAAGATAAAATGAGATTAATTGTGTTTGGGGCAAATATTTATATATATCCCTGTCCTAAAAAGAATACAAAGAACCTGAACAAAAACATGTGCAGAGTACTTAATTCAACTGATAAATTAAATAAACAAGAGATGCAATAATACTCAGTGTATATTTTATGTTGAAATAAAAGTGTTACTATTTATTAGTCTTAATTACTTTTTATTATAACCTATAAAATAAACATGTGTGTACTACTTGTGTTGGATGATTACACCAGATTTATATTTAGCTTTAAAATTATGTATGATCCCTGAAAAAGTCTGTACTGATTTACTGAAAAACTATCTTATGATGCAACTATAAAAAGAAAACACATAGTACAAATTTGAAACATTTTTTATCTTTACCCAAGAATTTATGGTATAAAAATGTTATAAAAAGTTTTGATAATCATAAGACATTGTGTAATTTGATAATATTAGAAAATACAATCTAGACAATTAAAAAGTACATATTTTGATCTCTGAAAAATTAAAATGTTAATAGCTCATCAACGTTCATATTTGAATACTTAGCATTTTATACATAATCTATATGGATATTTGACTGTAATTTTGTTTTTGTGATTGCTTAATTGTCTCAAAATTTGGGTTTTGTATGATGCTAAACTTGTAAACATTTATAATTTATTTTTTTAATGAAATACAGTCAAGGAGATAGAATATATTACACTTTAGTGCAATGCTGTCAATTATAACATATAAATATTTTAAGTTAAAAACTGCAAGCAAATTGTTGAAATACTTTACCCTAAGTCTAATTTACAAACCTGAGTTTTGGGTAGCAGTTGCAGAGGCTTCAATATCCTCTCTTATTGAATTTCCATGTAGTGTAAACACAAACATTGCACTAAAATTAGAAATGCACATGTTGTTCAATTAGAGGTACAGAGTTACTTGAATAAGATGAAGGGTAACCTGACAATTGAATAACATTATTCTATTTCCTTCAAAAAAAAATTCATATAATTACTTTGATAATGTTCTTTTTCCTCAAATTTATATACTTCAAATAGTTATTTGACTATCTATTTAGCGTAAGACATACCAACTTTGTGTCATAGTGTACTTGTTGAAGATTAAATATTATTGTGTATTTTGAAATAAGATATATTTCATGTTTGAAATGAGGATTATAACTAGGACATTAGTTATTAAATATATTGAAAGTTGATCAAGATGTGTTAAAGCTTATTTAAACCAAGTTTATCTTAATCACCTTACATCATGAGTAGCAAAATTATGTTATTAATTATTATTATGTGTGGTTGTCTGTGGTTGTATGGGTGTGTGTGGGTGTGGGTGTGTGTGCACACATGCTTACTCAGGGAATTTGTGAGAATGAGAGTCTTATATATGATGCATGTGCTTTATTACAATGATAATAAACAAAACAACTCTAAAAGGCTTACTTTGTGTTAGTGCATATTCTAAGTATTTTATTTACATAGGTTAACTCAAAGTAACCTGATTAAATATCTTCATTTTAAAGATTAATAAACCGAGGCATGGAGTTTAGGTAACTTGTCCAAAATTATAAAGTAATAACTAACAAAATTCTGATTTGTCCCCAGTGTTTTTTCTATAGAAGGGCCCCACAAGCCCTGTTCATACTTGAAAATGTGAATGTAATTTTTAAAATTAGATATCATAGTTATCACTTTGGCACTGAATCTTGACATTCAAGTAACTATTAACGAGATAAATTACGCATTGCTATATTTAGACATGTTACATCTATAAGTCTTTTAGGGATAAAAGCTAATTATTTTAATATATCCCTCAAATATCTAAGATTGCTTTATTTTTATATTTCTTTCTCACCCTAACCCAAAACCCTCCGTTTAAATCTAAATGATATTTTTTATTTTTTTTTTTAATTCTTAGATTCAGAGGGTACATGTACAGGTCTGTTACCGGGTATATTGCATGATGCTGAAGTTTGGGGTACAAATGACTCATTCACTCAAGTATTAATCATAGTATTTCACAGTTTTTCAACATTTTCCCTGCCTGCCAATCTCCTCCATCTATTACTTTCTAGTTTCTATTGTTGCCATTTTTATGTCACCAAGTATATCCAATGTTTAGTTTACACTTAAAATTGAGAACATGCAGTGTTTGGTTTTCTGTCCCTGAATATCCTAATTCACTTAGGATAATGGTCTCCAGCTGCATTAATGTTGCTACAAAGGACATGACTTCATTCTTTATTATGGCTGGGTAGTGTTTCATGGTGTATATGTACCACATTTTCTTTATCCAATCCACCATTGATGGACACCTAGGTTTATTCTGTTCTATTGTGAATAGTGCTGTGATGAACATGTGAGTGCATGTATCTTTTGGTAGAATGATTTATTTTCTTTTGTATATAAACCCAGTAATGGGATTTTTGAGTTGAATGGTAGTTCTAAATTATTTGAGAAATCTTCAAACGGCTTTTGACTGAAGTGGCTGAAGTAATTTACAATCCCACCAACAATGCATAACATATCCTTTTCTCTATGGCCTCACCAGCATCCATTATTTCTTGACATTTTAAAAAATGTATTTTTGTGGGTACACAGGTGTATATATTTATGGGGTAATGTGAGATAGTTTGATACAGGCATGCAATGTCTAACAATCACATAATGGTAAATATGTTATCAACCCTCTGAAAAATTTACCATTTAAGATAAAAGCAATTCAATTATATATATTTTGGGGGGGGGGGACTTTTTTTTTTTAATACTTTAAGTTCTGGAGTACATGTGCAAATCTTTCAGGATTGTTGCATAGGTACACACATGCAATTGTGGTTTGCTGCCTCCATTCCCCTGTCACCTACATCAGGCATTTCCTCCAATGTTATCCCTTCCCAACCTCCTCACCCCCCATTATCCCACCCCTAGCCCCCCACCCACTAACAGACCCCAGTGTGTGATGTTCCCCTCGCTGTGTCCATGTATTCTCATTGTTCAACACTCACCTATGAGTGAGAACACGGGATGTTTGGTTTTCTGTTCTTGCGTCAGTTTCCTAAGATTGATGGTTTCCAGATTCATCCATGTCCCTACAAAGGACATGAACTCATCTTTTTTTATGGCTGCATAGTATTCCATGGTGTATATGTGCCACATTTTCTTTATCCAGTCTATCATTGATGGGCATTTGGGTTGGTTCCAGGTCTTTGCTATTGTAAACAGTGCTGTAATGAACATACGTGTGTTTGTGTCTTTATAATAGAACAACTTATCCTTTGGGTATATACCTAGTAATGGGATTGCTGGGTCAAATGGTATTTCTATTTCTAGATTCTTGAAGAAATGCCACACTGTCTTCCACAATGGTTGAACTAATTTACACTCCCACCAACAGTGTAAAAGTGTTCCCATTTCTCCACATCCTCTCCAGCATCTGTTGTCTCCAGATTTTTTAATGATTGCCATTCTACCAGGTATGAAGTGGTATCTCAATGTGGTTTTGATTTGCATTTCTCTAATGACCAGAGATGATGAGCATTTTTTCATATTTTTGTTGGCAGTATAAATGTCTTCTTTTGGAAAGTGTCTGTTCATATACTTCACCCAATTTTGGATGGATGGATTGTTTTTTTCTTGTAAATCTGCTTTAATTCTTGGTAGATTCTGGATATTATCCCTTTGTCAGATGGGTAGCTTGCAAAATTTTTTTTCTGAAATTCAATTATATTCTTTTATTTATTCAAAAATAAGCAATTAACTTATTATCAACTATAGTCACCCTGTTATACTATCAAAGACTAGGTTGTATTCATTCTTTCTATTTTACTGTACCCAATAACCATCCAACTTCCACTCACCTATTCCACCACCCTCCTCAGCCTCTGGCAACCACCTCTGGTAACCATTCTTCTATTCTCTATCTCCATGAGTTTAAATGTTTTAATTTTAGCTCCCACAAATAAGTCAGAACGTACAAAGTTTGTCTTTCCACACCTGGTTCATTTCACTTAACATAAGGATCTCCAGTTCCATCCATATTGCAAATGACAGTATGTCATTCTTTTTTATGGCCAAATAGTGCTCAATTGTATATATGTACCACATTTTCTTTTCCATTGGATAACCTAAATTATCCAACACTTAAGTTGCTTTCAAATCTTGGCTATTGTAACTAGTGCTGCAATAAACATGGGAGTGCAGATATCACTTCCATATCCAGATTTTTTTTTCTTTTGAGTATATTCCTAGCAGTGGGATTACTAGATGATATGGTAGCTCTATTTTTAGTTTTTGAGGGACTTCGAAAATGTTCTGCACAGTAGTTGTAATAATTTACATTTCCCCCAACAGTGTGCAGGTATTTTCTTTCCTCTACATCCCCTCCAGCATTTGTCATTGCCTGTCTTTTGTATAAAAGTCATTTGAACTGGAGTGAGAGGATATCTCTTTGTAGTTTTTATTTGCATTTCTCTGGTAATCAATAAGCACCTTTTTATATGCCTATTTGCAATTTGTGTATCTTCTTTAGAGAAATGTCTATTCAAATATTTTATCCATTTTAAATTGGATTATATTTTTTCTAATGGAGTTGTTTGAGCTGCTTATATATTCTGGTTACTAATTCCCTGTCCAATGGGTAGATTGTAAGTTTTTCTCATTCTGTGGGTCATCTGTTCACTTTCTTGATTGTTTCCTTTTCAGCTTAGAAGCTTTTTAATTGATATAATCCCATTTGACCAATTTTGCTTTGGTTTTCTTTTGCTTGTGTGGTATTACTCAAGAAATCTCTGCTCAGATTAATGTGCTAGAGAACAGCCTTAATATTTTGTTGTGGTAGTTTCATAGTTTGAGTTCTTATAGTTCAGTATTTTAATCCATTTTGATTTTAGTTTTTTATATGACAAGAAAGAGGAATCTAGTTTTACTCTTGTTTATATAGATATCCAGTTTTCCCAGAACCACTGAACGAAGAGATTGTTCTTTTCCCCAATATTATGTTGAAAGCAAGTTTACTGTACATGTGTGGATTTGTCTTTGTGTTCTCTATTATGTTCTCCTGGTGTGTGCATATGTGTTTTATGCCAGTACCATGCTGTTTTGGTTACTATAGCACTGCAGTATAATCTGAAGTCAGGGAAAATGATTCCTTCAGTTTTGTTCTTTCTGCTTAGAATAGCTTTGGGTTCTGGGTCTCTCGTGGTTCCATACAAGTTTTAGTTTTACTATTTTTTCTATTTCTGTGAAGAATGTTATTGGTATTTCAATGGAGATTATATTGAATTTGTAGATTGCTTTGGGTAGTACGGACATTTTAACAATATTGATTCTTGTAACCCATGAACATGGAATATCTCAATTTTTTGAGTGTCCTCTTCAAACTCTTTATTCAGTTTTATATTTTTCATTATAGAGGTCTTTCAATTCTTTGGCTACCTTAATTCATAGATATTTAATTTTATTGTGGTCATTGTAACCAGATTACTTTTTTATTTATTTTTCAGATTGTTTACCGTTTTCATATAGAAATGCTACTAATTTTTGTACATTGATTTTGAATCCTGCATCTTTACTGAAATTGTTTTTCAGTTCTAATAGTCTTTTGGGGAAGAATTTCGGTTTTTACAAATATAAAAGCAACAATTAAATATACAATCTAATTGAATATAAGATATACAATTATCATATGCAAACAAAAATAATTTGACTTCTTTCTTTCCAATTTGGATGTCCTTTATTTTTATCTCTTGTCAATTACTCAAGCTAAGACCTCTAGTACTATGCTGAATGACAGTGGTGCAGTAGATATTTTTGTCTTTTTCCAGATCTTAGAGAAAAGGCTTTCAGTTTTTCCTCATTTAGCATGATACTAGCTGTGAGTCTGTCATATATGGCCTTTATTATGTTGATGTTTGTTCCTTCTATACCCAGTATTTTCAGGGTTATTATCATTAAGGGATGGTGAAATTTATCAAATGCTTTTATAGCATATTTAAAATAATCCTCTTTTTATCCTTTATTCTGTTGATATGATGTATAACATTCACTGATTTGAATATGTTGCATCATCCTTGCATCCCTGGAATAAATCCAACTTGGTCACAATCAATGATTTTTTCACTTTATTGTTGAATTTGGTTTGCTATTATTTTGTTGAGGAATTTTGCAACAGCATTAAACAGAGATATTAGCCTGTATATATATTTTTTATGTGTCTTTGTCTGCTTTTGGATCAGGGTAATATTTACCTCAGCAAATGACTTTGAAGGTATTCTCTTCTCCTCTGTTTTTTGGAATACTTTAAGTAGGATCAGTATGAGTTCTTTCAATGTTAGAATTCAGCAGTGAAGCCATTGGGTTCTGGACTTTTCTTTACTAAGATACTTATTATAGCTTCAATCTTGTCACTTGTTTATTGGCATGTTCATGTTTTGAATTCCTTTATGGTTCAATCTTGGTAGGTTTTATGTGTCTAGGAATTTATCCATTTCCTCTAGATTTTCCAATTTATTGGTATGTAGTTTCTCATAGTACCCACTAATTGTCCTTCAGATTTTTGTGGTATCAGATGTAATGTCTCCTTTTTCATCTCTGATTTTATTTATTTGGATCCTCTCATTTTTCCTTAGTATAGTTAAAGGTTTGTCAATTTTATCTTTTCAAAAAACTCATTTTATTTTGTTGGTATTTTGCATTGTTTTCTTCATTTCAATTTTATTTTTTATGCTCTAAACTTCAATTTACTTCTACAAATTTTGGGTTTGATTTTCTTGTTCTTTAGAATGATGCATTGTTATGTTACTTATTAGAAGTTTTTCTTCTTTTCAATGTGGACAGTTATTTATTAGAAGTTTTTCTTCCTTTTTGACATGATGCATTGTTATGTTACTTATTAGAAGTTTTTCTTCTTTTCAATGTGGACAGTTATTTACTAGAAGTTTTTCTTCCTTTTTTGACATAGACAGGTATCACTCTAAAGTTTCCTGTTACTACTGGTTTCTCTGTACTCTATTGGTTTTGGTATGTTATGTTTCCATTATCATTTGTTTCAATAAAGTTCTTAATTTTCTTCCTAATTTCTTCATTGATCCACTGGTCATTCAGGAACATATTGTTCAATTTCCATATACTTGTATAGTTTTCAAAATTCCTCTTTTTAATTTCTAGTTTTGTTCCATTGTGGTTTCTTGATATTATTTCAATGTTTTCAATGTTTTAACACTTTTTTTGCCACCTAATATATGGTCTATTCTGGAAAATGAGCCATGTACTCACTAGAAAAATGTATATTCTGCAGCCATTGGATGAAATGTTCTTGAAATATTTATTATTTTTTTATACAAGTTAATTTCACTTTTTTGGTTGATTTTCTGACTGGATGATCTGTCCAATACTGAAAGTGGGGTGTTGTAGTCTCCAGCTATTACTGCATTGAGATTTAGCTCTTTATCTTCAATATTTCTTTCATATGTCTTGGTGCTCCATTTTTGAGTGCATATATGTTTATAATTGTCACATCCTCTGCTGAGTTCACCACTTCATAATTTTATAATGACCTTCTTTGTCTCTTACTACAGTTTTTGTCCTGAAATGTGTTTTGTCTGATAAGAGTATAGCTACACCTGCTCTTTTTTGGTCACCCTTATATAGACTATCTTTTTCCATCCCATTATTTTCAGCCTACATGTATCTTTATAGATGAAATACGTTTCTTATAGGCAACAGATAATTGGGCCTCACTTTTCTTCTCTGTGTTACCTTGAAATTCTTGGTTGAAATATCCTTCCTTTAAGAATTCTGAAACTAGGCCCCCAGTCTCTCCTGGCTTCTGAGATTTCTACTGAGAAATCCATTATAAGCTTCATGGGGTTCCCTTTGTGTGTGATTTGACCTTTTTCTCTAGCTGCCTTTAACCCTTTTCCCATTTAGAAAAAAAAAAAAAAAAGTGCAGCTTGCTGCCAGCACTCATTTAATTTTATACAAACAGACTCTTTGAGGCTGAAGCAAATGTGACTAATTTTAAATGTGAAAATAAAATATAAAAACAGAACTAACATCAGAATTGTCTGAATCATAAGAATCGCCCATTTCAGAAAATGCATCAAATAAATCTTTGGTCAAGAACTGTTCAAGAATGATGTTAACAATAGCAATGCTAAATTTTCTACCATTTGACATTTTCAGCAATTGAGAATTACTATATTTTATAAATGAAATAGCACTACTAAAAATAGAATGGTATAAATAGAATGAAGTCTTTTGTGTATGAAGTTGATATACTAGAGTGATACAAAAATAATAATAAAAGTGAGGTATTTTTTGGCAAATTTATCTCAGGCTGAATGCTGCAGCTGCAAGTGCCACCTATGAGCATTCTTTGGGCAAATGGGAAAAGGGTTAAGATTTTTTTCTTTGGCATTGGCCTTGGACAGTCTGGTGACTATATGCCTTGGTGATGCTCATTTTGTATAGTATCTTGCAAGCGTTCTCTGGATTTCTTCTATCTGGATACTTAAGTCTCTAGTAAGATTTTAGAAATTTTCTTGAATTATTCCCTCAAATAGTTTTCTAGGTTTGTCACTTTCTCTCCTTCTTTTTCATGAATGTCAATAACTTATAGGATTTGTTGCTGTATATGGAGCCATATTCTTAAAGATTTGTTTATATTTTTAAATTTTTTATTTTTGTCTGAGTAGTTTGAGACACAGTTCATCAAACTCTGAAAGTTTACTTTGAGACAGGTCTTCAAGCTTTAAAATTCTTTCTTTTGCTTTGTTTAGTCTATTAATAAAATTTTCAATTTTATTTTGAAATTCCATAAATGATTTTTTTAATTGCAGAAGTTCTGATTGATTTCTTCTTAGGATGTTGATATCTCCCTTCATTTATTGGATTGTTTTAAAACTTTCTTTGTTTTGCAGGTATTTTAATCTCTGCCTTGAAACTAAAATGCCTGTGCAACTACTCTGCTGGGTAACCAAAGAATGACTGACTATGTATGTGTACAGATTAAAAATGGTTTTCAAACTTGTCTTGGAATTCATTGAGCTTCTTTGAAACTCATTCACTGAATTTTTCATCTTTCACTTCTGATTTTCCATTTTGGTTAGGAACCATTACTGGAGAGCTAGGGTCATCCTTTAGTGATGTCACTGCACTCCGGTTTTTATGGTGACAGAATTATTGCCCTGGTTTATTCTCATTTGGAGACACTGGCACTTCTAATTTTTGTATTTATTTTCTTTCAGGTAGTATTTTTATTTTGCTTTCTTTCCCAATAATTTTGTTGGTTTTCTTTTTTCTTTCCCTTTCCCTTACCACCGTGTCTTCTTAGGGGTCGTCACCCTAGAGAATGCTAGGCATGGCTTTCTGGCTTTGATTCTATGCCCTTATGCACTTCTGACAGCAAATTCTGTATTAGGCAGTGTAGTTCAAACTAAAAACCAATAGATAAAACTTATAGGTAAGATCCAGCTGTGCCAACATGGCTGGATATATTCTTGATCTTTGTTAACTGGAAGCAACTCTTTGCTCGTGCACAGTGGTGTTATCTCCCTGCATACCTGTCCCTGTACCTCAACTTAGGAAGCAGGTGCTGGGGTCAAGATAGGCCCAAACTGGCCAGGTCTGCCTACAGGTCCCCCAGCGGCAGACATGAGCACCAGTTCCAAGGAATAATCCAGTGGGTGGCCACCAGGTGCCCAGAGGTGTGCTTAGTCATGGAGATGGGAAGGCTTCCCAGGCCAATTCTCTGCATGGGGATGGGGGATAGCCTAAAACCCTAATCCAGGAAAGTGGGTCCTCCAAATGCCTGGAGATCTGCCTGGGCATCGAGCAGTGAGGGACCCCCTGCACTAACATCTCTGCACAGGAGAGGGGTGGCAACTCAGGCTGCTGAACAAGGCAAACACGTGCTCTGAATGCCTAGAGATATGACTGGGCTTATGGCAGATAGGACCCCCTGCACCTGGATCTCCACACAGAAAGGATAAGGCTGTTCATTCTGCTGTTTGAAGTTAGCAAATGCTTCAAATGCCTGAGAATCTTCCTGGGCATGGAGCAGAGGCCTTGCTGCAGTAAGATCTGGATCCAGGAAGAGTGGGGCAGCTTAAGTGGCTGAACCAGATGAATGGGTTTTCTGAACTCCTGGAAATCTACCTCAGCATAAAGCAAAAAGTGTCTTCCTACACCACAATATCTGCACAGGAAACATGGTGTAGCTTGGGTTGCTGGTCCAGACAAGTAGGTGCTCCAAATATGTGTTGTTCTGCCTGTGTGTGAAGTGGAAAAAGTCCTTCTGTACCATGATCTATGTTAGAATGGGTGAGGGAGCTCAGGCTGCTGGTTCAGAAAAGTAGGTGCTCCAAATGCTTGGATTTCTGTCTAGGGGTGGAGCAGAGAGGGCCTGTTTAAACACAGTCTAAGGGGGAGCAGCATCAAGCAATGGCACACACAGACAAGTTCTAATTCACCAAGCTGTACCTGGTTGCAAGTCCACCACCCAGGAGAAACTGCAGTTGTAGCAGATCTTCTCCTACTCCAGGCTTGTGACAGGGGAGAACACAATTCCACCATATACTGCTGAGGTACTTTCCACAATTCTGGCTGTGGAGTCCCCTACCCTGCTCCAGAGCAGGCATTTTAATCTCTGGCTTGAGACTAAAATGCCTGTGCAGCCACTCCGCTGAGTCACCAAAATGCTTTGTACACAGAATCTTAGTCTTGGTATATGTGCACAGACTAAAAAATGGTGTCCTTCTTTTGGTCCCGGGTCTGGGAAAATGTCTGCAGCTATTCCCAGTGTCTTACCCTTATAATGTCTCCATGCCTTTCCCCAAGTTACCTTCAGGGCTTAAGGAGAAACAAAGAGTTCTCCTTCCTCGTGGGTTGCCCAAACCCCAGGTGGAAAGGTGAGTCACAGAGGGATGCTCTCTTTCTCTCTCATGTACTGGGACTTCACTAACTTTTAACAGCCAGACACCATAGGGGGTCTGTTTGGCAGCATCTTCCTCTCTGAAATCTGGAGTGTCTGTCATGATTCTGGCAGATTCCTGATTTCCTTCTTGAATTGAAGCTTACAGAGTTTATCTTTATGCATTATCTTGCTATTTCCAAGTGGCTAAGGCATGTTAAAAGCCCCTGTCTGCCATCTCAGGAACAAAATTAAGATAGCTTTATAATAGTACTTTCGAAGAAATATAAAAAATATTAGGCACAATCTATCACTGTCATTTAAGCTCTTTTATTTGTCACTAAATTAAGCCATAGGCTATTGTGTCAAAGAATTAAATTAGAATATTTAAAGTTGCTGATGCTATTTATTTTTGGAAACAAATTTCAGACCAGAAAATCCCTGTGCAAACAATCAACCTTGCTTCCACATATTTTCTAGCATTAGAGAAGCATTATTACACGTTTTATTTTTTGGACTGTGAGTCACTACACTACAACACACAGTTTAAAGTCAACTCATACTTTTTTTGTGCAACCTGCACATTAAGAAAGGCTTTTACAAAGTTTTTAAATGTTGGAAATATAATCATAAGAAAATCTGATTTTGGATCATACAAAAATTCAAATTTTAGCATTCATAAATACATTTGTATTGGAATACAGCTATATTCATTTGTTTACACCTTCTCTATGGTTTCATTCCCATTGCAAGGAAAGATCTGAGTATATTAAGTCAGTGCAAAAGTAATTGTGGTTTTTCCTATTATGTTTAATAGTAACAGAGACTGAATGACTTATGACTGATGCTATTTACACACTGAAATCTTTCCAGAGCTTAAATCACAATCTGATTTGCTTGCTTGTTCAGATAATGAGAGTATGAACTCTAGTGATTTGCAAGATTTTCCATATAGGTCTGTATTTCTGACTATTTGTCCTACCATCTCAAAATTAAAACTGAAAGGTTTACATGTTAGTCTGGATTTGTACGTGGCTACTGTGTGAATTCTGCCTAATCTGGCATGTATCTGCTATATGACAAGTATGTTCCAAATCTTCTTCTTCTACTACAAGGCTTTCCTCTGTCTTCACAGTGATTTCATTCTTAGCTAATCTACCTTATATTATTATCAATCTTCACACTTCCTCTCCTCTTAATATTTTACCTTGTATTTTGCAACGAAATTTCTTCTGTGAAAATTTTATAGACTATCTGTAAATTGCCTGATATCTTTGTACCATGAAAATTTCATATAAGAAATAGACAGCAGGGGGGTGGTGCTTCAAGATGGCCAAAAGAAAGCTTCTTCGGAGTGCAGCTACCACCGGAGTGAGACACAGAACCAGGGCGATACCTGCATCTCTGAATGAGGTACTGGTTTTGTTTCAAAGGGACTGGTTGAACAGCAGGATTTACCCAAAAAAAATGGCAGCAAAGCAGCCCAAAGGGATCAAGCTGAGGCAAAGTGGGGCACAGCCCCACCTGGAAAGTGTGCCAGGCACAGACGATTGTGGGGGGAATCACCTCCTCAGTTCTCTGCATCAGATACAGCAATTCACTCTGAGACTTTGGCAGCACACAGACCAGGAAAACGCCGCCTTGCTGAGAATGGCCTGGAATCACAGACCCAGGTGACAGCCCAGGCTGGCAGCCCCAGCCAGACTGGTGCCTTGTCAGTGCAGAGCAGGGCAGAGATTTAAACTAATAAAAAGAAAGCTTGCAAAAAGGAACTGCCTGTCCCACAGGAGGGAGTGTTGAAAATGGGGGAGGGGAATATGCCAGACAGGCCCCTCCCCCCACAAGATCCAGCAACCAGAGTCCCACTCCTGGGAGAGTTTCACAGTTAACACATCCTCTATCTGGGAGCAGCGGCCACTGGGAAGGCGAGGCTAACCCCACCAGTACGGAAACCAGGCAAAGAATAAACAGTAGCGTGGCTGAGACCGAGGCAGCTCAGCAGCGCCTTCACAGGCAAACAACAGACAGATTGTCTCAAGCAGCACACTGACACGTCTTTAAAAAAAAAAAAAAAAAAAAAAAGCCTCACACATGAGAAATAACCCCAACATTAACAGAAAGGCCATCCACTCAGAGAAGATGGGAAGAAACCAGAACAAAAAGGATGAAAACACCAAAGTCCAGAATGCTTCTCCGCCCCAGAGAGATCACAACGACTCACCAGCATGGCAACAAAACAGGTCAGAAAACAATTTTGATGAGCTGACAGAAGCAGACTTCAGAAGATGGGTAATAACCAACTTCCCAGAGCTAAAAGAGCATGTTTTAACCCAATGCAAAGAAACTAAGAACCTTGAAAAAAGATTAGATGAAATGCTAACTAGTATAACCAGCCTAGAGAAGAACATAAATGACTTGGTGGAGTTGAAAAACAGCACGAGAACTCTGCGAAGCACACACAACTTTCAATACTGAATTGACCAATCAGAAGAAAGGATATCAGAGATCGAAGATCAACTCAATGAAATAAAAAGAGAAGGCAAGAAAAGAGAAAAAAGAATGAAAAGAACAAAGCGTCCAAGAAATATGGGATTATGTGAAAAGACCTAATCTACACTTGATAGGTATACCTGAAGAGGATGGGGAAAATCAGTCCAAGCTGGAAAACATTCTTCAAAATATTATCCAGGGAACTTTTGCAACCTAGCAAAGCAGGCCAACATTCAAATACAGGAAATACAAAGAACACCACAGAGATACTCCTCAAAAAGAGCAACCCCAAGGCACATAATCGTCAGACTCATCAGGGTTGAAACAAAGGAAAAAATGCTAAATGCAGCCAGAGAGAAAGGTTGGGTAACCCACAAAGGAAAGTCCATCAGACTCACAGTGGATCTCTCTGCAGAAACCCTACAAGCCAGAAGAGAGTGGGAGCCAATATTCTTAAAGAAAAGAACTTTCAACCCAGAATCTCATATCCAGCCAAACTAAGCTTCATAAGTGAAGGAGAAATAAAATCCTTTACAGACAAGCAATACTGAGAAATTTCATCACCACCAGACCTGCCCTACAAGAGCTCCTGAAGGAAGCACTAACCACAGAAAAAAACATCCAGTACCAGCCACTGCAAAACCATACAAAATGGTAAAGACCAATAATGCAATGAGAACACTGCATAGACCAATGGGTAAAACAACCAGTAACAAAATGGCAGGATCAAATTCACACATAACAATATTGACGTTAAATGTAAATGGCCTAAATGCACCAATCAGAAGAAATAGACTGGCAAACTGGGTAACAAGTCAAAACCTATCAGTGTGCTGTATTCAGGAGATACATCTCACAAACAAAGACACACATAGAGTGAAAATAAAGGGATGGAAGAAGATCTACCAAGCAAATGGACAGCAAACAAAAGCTGGGGTTGCAATTTTAGTCTCTGATAAAATCAACTTTAAACCAACAAAGATCAAAAGAGACAAAGAAGGACACTACATAATGCTGAAAGGATTAATACAAGAAGAGCTAGCTATCCTAAATATATAGGCACCCAATACAGAAGCACCCAGATAAATAAAGCAAGTTCTTAATGACCTACAAAGAGACATAGACACCTACACAATAATAATGGGATACTTTAACATTCGATTGTCAACATTAGACAAATCAACGAGACAGAAAATCAACAAGGATATCCAGGACTTGAATGCAGAACTGGAGCAAGCGGACCTAATAGACATCTATAGAACTCTCCACCCAACAGCCACAGAATATACATTCTTCTCAGCACTGCATTGCACCTACTGTAAAACTGACCACATAATTGGAAGTAAATCACTCCTCAGCAAATGCAAAAGAATGGAAATCATAACAGTCTCTCAGACCACAGTACAATCAAATTAGATCTCAGGATTAAGAAACTAACTGAAAATAGTACAACATCATAGAAACTGAACAACTGGCTCCTGAATATTGACTGGATAAACAATGAAATCAAGGCAGAAATAAAGATGTTCTTCAAAACCAACAAGAACAAGGACACAACATACCAGAATCTCTGGGACACATTAAAAGCAGAGTCTAGAGGGAAATTTATAGCAATAAATACCTGTATGAGAAATGAGGAAAGATCTAAAATCGACACCCTATTATCAAAATTGAAAAAGCTAGAGGAGCAATATCAAAAAAACTCAAAAGCTAGCAGAAGACAACAAATAACTCAGATCAGAGCAGAACTGATGGAGACAGAGACACAAAAAATCCTTCAAAAATCAATAAATCAAGGTGCTGGTTTTTTGAAAAAATCAACAAAATAGACTGCTAGTCAGATTAATAAAAAGAGAAAAGAGTCAAATAGATGTAGTAAACAATGATAAAGGGGATATCGCCACCAATCCCACAGAAATACAAATTACCATCACAGATTACTACAAACAACTCTCTGCACATAAACCAGTAAACCTGGAAGAAATGGATAAATTCCTGGACACTTGCACCCTCCCAAAACTAAACCAGGAAGAAGTTGAAACCCTGAATAGACCAATAACAAGGGCTGAAGTTGAGGCAGCAATTAACAGCCTACCAACCAAAAAAAGTCCAGGTCCAGATGGATTCACAGCTGAATTCTACCAGACATACAAATAGGAGCTGGTACCAATCCTTCTGAAACTATTCCAAACAATACAAAAAGACGGAATCCTTCCCCAAATCATTTTATGAGACCAACATCATCCTGATACCAAAACCCGGCAGACACTCAACAAGAAAAGAAAACTTCAGGTCAATATCCATGATGAACATAGATGCAAAATCTTCAATAAAATACTGGCAAACCAATTGCAACAGTGCATCAAAAAGCTTATCCATCATTCAAGTAGGCTTCATCTTGGGAATGCAAGGATGGTTCAACATACACATGTCCATAAACATAATCCACCACATAAATAGAATCAAAGACAAAAACCACGTGATTATCTCAACAGATGCAAAGAAAGCCTTTGACAAAATTCAACAGCCCTTTATGCTAAAAACTCTCAATAAACTAGGTATCGATGGAATGTATCACAAAATAATAAAACATATTTATGATAAACCCACTGCCAATATCATACTGAATGATCAAAAACTGGAAGCATTCCCTTTGAAATCTGGCACTAGACAAGAATGCCTTCTCTCTCCACTCTTATTCAATATAGTATTGGAAGTTTTAGCCAGAGCAATCAGGCAGAAAAATAAATAAAGGGTATTCAGTTAGGAAAGGAGGAAGTCAAATTGTCTCTATTTGCAGATGACATGATTTTATATTTAGAAGACCCCATCATCTCAGCCCAAACTCTCCTTAAGCTGATAAGCATCTTCAGCAAAATCTCAGGATACAAAATCAATGTGCAGAAATCACAAGCATTCCTATATACCAATAACAAACAAACAGGCCAAATTAAGAGCAAACTTCCATTCACAATTGCTACAAGAAGAATAAAATACCTAGGAATAAAACTAACAAAGGTGGTAAAGGATCTCTTCAAGGAGAATTACAAACCACTGCTCAAGGAAATAATATAAGACACAAACAGATGGAAAAACATTCCATGCTCATGGTTAGAAAAGAATCGATACTGTGAAAATGGCCATGCTGCCCAAAGTGGTTTATAGATTTAATGCTATCCCCATGAAACTACCAATGACCTTCTTCACAGAACTGGAAAAAAACACTTTATACTTCACATGAAACCAAAAAAGAGCCCACATAGCCATGACAATCCTAAGCAAAAAGAACAAAGCTGGCGGAATCATGCTGCCAGACTTCAAGCTATACTATAAGGCAACAGTAATCAAAACAGCATGGTACTGGTATCAAAACAGAGACACAGACCAATGAAACAGAACAGAGGCCTCCGGAGCAATGCCACACGTCTACAACCATCTGATCTTTGACAAACTTGACAAAAACAAGCAATGGGGGAAAGGAACCCCTGTTTAATAAATGGTGTTGGGAAAACTGGCTAGCACTGTGCAGAAAGTGGAAACTGGACCCCTTCCTCACACCTACACAAAAATTAACTCCAGATAGATTGAGGACTTAAACATGAGACCTAACTCCTTAAAATCCCTAGAAGAAAACTTAGGCAAAACCATTCAGGACATAGGCATAGGAAAGGACTTCATGACTAAAACACCAAAAGCAATGGCAACAAAAGCCAAATTAGACAAATGGGATCTAATTAAACTCCAGAGCTTCTGTACAGCAAAAGAAACAATCATTAGAGTGAACTGGCAACCAACAGAATGGGCAAAAATTTTCCAATCTACCCATCTGGCAAAGGGCTAATATCCAGAATCTACAAAGAACGGAAACAGATTTACAAGAAAAAAATCATACAAACCCATCCAAAAGTAGGTGAAGGATATAAACACTTTTCAAAAGAAGACATATATGAAGCCAACAAATATATGAAAAAATGTTCATCATCACTGGCAATTAGACAAACACAAATGAAAACCACTTTGAGATACCATCTCATGCCAGTTAGAATGGCGATCATTAAAAAAATATGGAGACAACAGCTGCTGGATAGGATGTGGAGAAATAGGATCACTTTTACACTGTTGATGGGAGTGTAAATTAGTTCAACCATTGTGGAAGACAGTATGGCAATTCCTCAAGGACCTAGAAATAGAAATTCCATTTTCCAGCCATCCCATTACTGGATATATACCCAAAGGACTATAAATCGTTCTATTATAAAGACACAAACACATGTATGTTCATTGCAGCACTGTTTAAAATAGCAAAGACCTGGAACCAACCCAAATGCCAATCAATGATAGACTGGACAAAGAAAATGTGGCACATATACACTATGGAATACTATACAGCCATATAAAACAATGAGTTCTTGTCCTTTGTAGGGACATGGATGAACCTAGAAACCGTCATTCTCAGCAAACTGACACAAGAACAGAAAATCAAACACCACATGTTCTCACTCATAGGTGGGTGTCGAACAATGAGAACACTTGGACACAAATAGGGGGGTATCACACACCGGGATCCGTTGCGGGGGGGATGTGGGAGGGATAGTGGGAGGGAGGGTGGGGGAGGGATAACATGGAGAAATGTCAGATATAGGTGATGGGTGAATGATGGCAGCAAACCACCTTGCCATGAATGTACCTATGCAACAATCTTGCATGATCTGCACATGTACCCCAGAATCTAAAGTACGATTAAAAAAAAAATGAAATAGCAGCAGAGGTATAGGGCAATTTAGGCATGTATTTTAGAAGCATTTTGACGATGTGACATCATGGTCAAAATGCTTCTAAAACACATACCTTGCATATCTCTTTCGACTAGGTAACCAGCACACATTACTATTGATTCTGATGACCACTGTGTCTGCTAGGAGAAATGATGTTGAGTTTCAGTTTTGTAAAAGTAAATTTGAATAAATATGTTTTCAAGAGCTATTTACTTACTAATATGATCTGTTTACCATTTATTAGATTGATAAATGTTTACCAAATGTCAGTTCCAGGTAAAAAGTGCTGCTTCATTGCTTAAGGACATCTGATCTGAAGTATGTCACAAAGATTAGTTGGTGTGCTAAACTCATAACACCTCAGAAAAAACACTTGAAATCTTTTTCTCAAAGGTATTCTTAAAGCACAAAGCTATGTTCATGTTTCTAATTACTAAAATTTGTGGGGAAACAAGGGAGTTCTTTGTTATGATTCTTGTTGTTTTCATGAAATAATTTTTTTGTGACTAACATCAGAGCAGTTGACATTTTATGAAAAATAAAGATTAATAAAACAATAATTCTCAGTAAATTTAGATCCCATTTTTCTGCTTTTTTTTTAAAAAAAAAAAAAAAGAGCAAGTGATGAAATGCCAGAAGAAGTTAATGAGAGAGTGTTATGGATATGCAGAATTTTTCTTTTTAATGAGGTATGACACATCAAGAATATTTAAAGGCTGAATGGAGGACTGGCTTACATTAGAAGAGGATTTATGTGGTTGAGGATTAAACAAAGATCTATTGTTAGTTATGAGGCTTTTTCAAGATAAATCTTATTATATCGTGTTCAAGTGTGTCATGTTAATTTAAATAACTATGCTGATCTTAGTGCTACAGAAAAAAGTTAAGCTAATGGTGCCAGAGTGCAGGTCTTAAGTAGAATAGCTAAAGATTAGAGGTCTGTAACCAGCTATGAATCTAATGTTACATTTGTGACATTGTCTGCAAAAATAGAGGACAATGTGAGGAAGCATGCCTCATATTTTTTAAGTGCTTTAATCAAAATTGCATCAAGCTTGTTTTAAGAATTTCAGTTTTGATTACTACTTTTCCAGTTTCATTGGCCACGTGGAAAAGGAAGACAATTTTGAACAATATACCTTTAAAACTATAGTTATTTCCTTAAATTGGAATATTTTGAAAGGGTTAAAAACCCCACATATATAATGTATTATATTTCTGTTATTTTTTGCTTCTTGAAACTATTTTCAATAGTTTTCTTTTAAATAAAAATGCAAGCAAAAATAGACTCAACCTTAGGCAGTATAATTAGTCATCTCGAAATTTGCCTGAGGAAAACAATGTTTCTTGAATATCATTCTTTTTGACGTTCTTAAATCTTCTCCTCATTATAATTCCAAACAAGAAAAATTGAAATTGTATAAAATTGTATAATTTTACAATATTGTATATTTAGTATAAAAGTTGTGTAACATTTCTAACGTAATCATTTGTCTACAATGGGTTTCTATTGTCTCACCATTTCCCAGAATCAGTCAGAAAAAAAATTGCAAAGAAGAAGAGGGCTGCTTTTCAAACCCATTAATGTTTTGCCACCTCACTTGAGGCTGGCCTTCCACTGAATACTGTATCTCGTAAGTTGACTATACTACTTATGTTCTGGGCTGATACTATTGTTAACTTCACTGCTTGAGTGGTAATTATTGAGTGTTAATTAAAATGTCATGTTTTTAAAGACAGTTTTTCTGATTTTAATAAAGTTAAAGTACAACATAGACCAGACAGAGCAAGGTGGTGGGGGCAGGGGAGCTAGATTATTGATTATTCTACTCCATGTGACTGCAGGTACTTACTTTGCTTCAATGATCATCGAGTATAAAATGAGGGATACTGATATATGAAAGGATGTAATAATCCCATTCAGATATTAGAATACAACTAATTAGATTAATAATATGTATCTGATTCTATCCCAAATAAGTTAGTTTATATTAATGTTGGCATTTACAGTTAACTAAAATGTCAAAGCAGAAACTTGAAGTTTTTCCCTGTAGTAAATATATTTAATGGGATTTCTTAAACACATAACTACAGATTTTTAATAATTCAAATAATCAAAATTCTTAATCATCTATAGGTTAGTAACTTGTCCAGCTGATAGGCACTTTTTTTGTCTTTCTTTTTTTTTTTCAGGGAGTAATCAATGTCTGGAAATGAAATTTTTATATGGAACCAAAAAAATATCAATGTAGCACTCTTAACTACAGGTGGTCCCTAATTTATGATGCTTCTATACAAACTAAAATCATAAATCATTAATTATAGTATATATTAACACACTTACAGAATTATCTTGGCAATTTCACTCTATTTTGCTCAAAATCTGATATAAATAAAATAATAAATTCTATTTTCTGACAAATCCCTTTTGTTTTGCATAAATATTGAAATTTCAAGTTAAGTAATTTTTTAGAGCATTCATATTTAAATGAAAAGAGACAGAAGGAACCCTGCAAAAAGGGAGGAGGAAAGGAAAAGAAAGAAGAGAACAAGGAAGAAAAAAGGAAGGGGAGGACAGAGTGAGAGAGAAAGTAGTACAAAAGACAAAAGTAGGAAAGATGCGTGGAAAGAAAAAATATAAAAGGTAAATAAAGGCATCGTCTCCAGATGTTACACCTGGGTAGCTGTGTAGAAGTAGTTCTTTGACCTACAAAAAAAAAAAAATTGACTGTGCAATGCCAGATGGTAAACAGCATTCAGAATCCCAACAGTTTGTTGTTATTGTTTGTTTTTTATACTGATGGAATAAATGCATTTCCAAATGTTTGAATGCCAAGTCCCAATAGGTAATAAAATAGAACTGACTAATGACAGCTGTGAAAAACAAAGCCTGATTAAAAGAAATACAGAAACTCAAACAACTAACCCTTCAAAATAATTTGAACTTTACTGTTGGCAGAAATCCAGGAGTTCTTTGCCCACAAGCATAGGAACTTTGAAATAGCAAATTCAGATGCATTTTTTTTTTAACTCAACACACAGCTTCACTCAAAAAACTAAGAATGCTGTATTTTCCCATCAGAAATAAGTAGAACTGAAATAATATTATATGTCCTGCACAGGGGAGAGCATTATTAGGTAGTATGTTTTGAAACCTCACTTTACTATTTCGCCACCAGTGACCAACACCGTGAGTTTTCCATGGTTGTCATTATAAACAAGAATAGTTTACTAAAAGCCATAGTTAAGGGTCTAGATGGCAAAAATCAATAGGACACCTTTTTTCAAGTAAAAATCAATAACACTTAAAACAACTTTTCTTACCTTAGAGGCAAATCCTATTGTGGTAAGTAAGTTCACCTGTACTCTGACCCTGTCATGTTTGAGTTCCCATTTCCCCTTAATTTCTTTCTTTCTTTTCTTTTTTCTTTTTCTCTTTTTTTTTTTTTTTTTAGATGGAGTAGGTATCACTTTTTCACTCAGACTAGTGTGCAGTGGCAAAGTCACAGCTCACTGCAGCCTATGCCTCCAGGGCTCAGGTAATCCTCCCATTTCAGCCTCCCAAGTATCTGGGACTAGAGGCATACACCACCATGTCCAGCTAATTTTTTGAAGAGGCAGAGTTTTGCGATGTTGCCCAGGCTGGTCACTCCTGGGCTCAAGTGATCCACCTGCTTTTTTCTCCCAAAGTGCTGAGATTACAATGAGCCACAGTTCCTGGCCCTTATTTTTATATGAATGGTCATCTCATCAATTAATTCTGACAAAACTAGATACTGAATAAGAATTTACTAATGTTAAAGTCACTTGGATTAATTGGTTAGTCAGCATGGAAACTACTTTAACTGCAATTAACAAATATGTATGTTGTATACTAATTACTTACACATGATTTGAAGGGAAAGTAACTAAAATTGATAGAAAGAGTGCAGTGTTCATTTTTTGGCATGAATTAATTAAGTTAATTGGCTTACTTGTGGCCTGTCAAAACCTTGCTAGTGATCAAGTTCATTTATGATTAAAGATTAATGCTGAATTAGAGCAGTGCAAAATTAGTAGCTACAAGTATAACAACACAAATGAGAACTACCACCCACTCTGTCATACACTATGCCAGATGATTTGTATGCATTTTTAGTCTTCAGAATAGCTCTACAAGTTTCAGCCTGTTATCATTTACAGATTGGAGGTTTGAGAATCTGAGATATGAAAAAGATCAGTCAGTGAGGAATAGAATTGAGATTCAAATCCACAACTTTGTAATTTCAAAATTATTTGTTTCATTCTATATTACAAATGCTCCTAAGATTTTTTAAGTAATGGCAAAAACATGAACCAAGGGTTGATAACACACATAGGTTATTACCTAAACTTATGTGTCTATAATCTTCATAGGGACATGATTCTTCAAGTCATTCTGAGATAAATATATAATAAACATAGATGAATTTTTCAACACAAGCTATCTCAAGAATATGTGCTAGGATTTTATTTTTGAAATTCAGGTTTTAAATTTTTTTTTCCTCCAAATATAATTTTGTGATTGTATTCAATATACACCAATGACTTATGGGATACATGAGTTAATCTTCTGTTGCTCTGATTTTCTAAGCATACTGAGGTTTCTGAGAGCCTTGGGCTCATTAATGCCTAAATCTTAGTATTTAGTATTTACTGGGAGTAGGGGTCTTCATTTTTTTCCTTACTCAAGATGAAGGCTAGAATTAAAAGTAGATTATATGCCATTCTTCAGTGTAATTAGGCTACATTAGTCCAAAGTGGTGGCCTGTACATCAGAAACTAGATATACAGAAGAGTCCATATCTCTGCCCTGGTTATGTTTTTAGTTTATTTATTTATTATTATTTTTTGAGATGCAGTTTTGCTCTGTTGCCCAGGCTGAAGTGCAGTGGTGCCATCTCGGCTCACTACAACCTCCCCCTCCCAGATTCAAGCAATTGTCATACCTCAGCCTCCCAAGTAGCTGGGACTACAGGCACATGTCACCACATCTGGTTAATTTTATATATTTAGTACAGATGAGGGTTCACTATGTTGTCCAGGCTGGTCTCAAATTACTAACCTCAAGTTATCCAACTACCACGGCCTCTCAAAGGGCTGGGATTACAGGCATGAACCACTATACCCAGCCCTTGCTTATGTTTAATTGCTTCCTTTGTATCCTGACAATCTCCCATTCAAAGATATTTTGTTAACTCACCTTGGACTACCTTCTATGTCTTTAGTATTTATTTCATCAACTAGTGTTTTCTATTCCAATTAAATATATATATATATATGTATGTGTGTGTGTGTGTTTTACTAGTTTTAAAATACATACAGTTTTATATTTCATAGTTGTTTAGTTATTAATTTCATGGGTTCATATTTATATTTTACCTTATGGTATTAAGATGAATTTTTTATATTTTTAAATATGCATCTTATTTATTTTAATATTTACTTTAAATCTCATTGCTTTAACTTTTATTTTGGATTATATATTTTTATTTGCTTACTCATAAAATTATTTGCTTTAATATTTTATTTTACATTGAAAATTGTGATTTTTTGATTTTTAATCTAATATTTTTATACTCATTTTTTTAATTTGGCTTTTTCCTTTTCCTTTCTTCTTGTTTTCTTTACCATACATTTTGTTGCTCTCATAATTATCAACAGAACTGGTACTACAGTGATATAAATATGGAAGGAACCCAAGCCATCAAGGGGAGACTGAAGGTCTTCTTACCCATAAACTTTTTAACCATAGCTCTCTGTCTTCTCCAGAGGATATGCTAACTCATTTATGAATGTTTACCCAAGAAACTTCACCCTTGGAGAGCCAGTTTATTCTACCCAGGGCTATAAATCACCATACAGATGTCAATCTTGATTTATTGAGATGATGTTGCTTCCTGACAGCTTACATCATTCACTTATTGCATGAGAAATTGCTTTTAAAATTCATGGTCTACATGTGGATAAGGCATGCATGTTATGGTTTGCTATAAATCAGAAAAAGATGGTATATGGAATGTCCCAACTGGGAATAAACCCTTCCTGTGCTACATAAGGGCTGACCCTGCTAGAGTATAAATAGTATTAAACATCCTAACTGATAGAAGCCAAGGGAATAAAAGTGTAATGTTAAACATTAGTGTCCTCCAGGGTACCTGTCCTTAGCAGCCTTCTCTTCTCACTTTTGCTAACATCATCCAGTTCCTATTTTGTAACCTAGCAATTCTCTGCTGGTATCTATATAAAGTATTTAATAATTATTTTGTAGAAAATGTAAATTCTATATCCCATGTTAGATCTCTTTCCTGAACTCCAGATCTTTATATTCAATTTCCCAGAGAACAGTTCCCTATAGATATTTAATGAATATATTTAATTCAATTTATTAAATTAAATGTTACTAACTTATTTTCCTGTAAATCTCTTTGAATCTATTTTTTTTTTTGTAGTATCAAAGAAGGAGATTATTTTCTTCCTGAATTCTGCATTCCAAGGCATCAATCATCCACAGTGCAATCTAGGGGTTCTTAACTTCTCCGTACTCTTCAATCACATACCCAATTTGTTATCAAATCCTGTCAATCTACTTTGTTAATGGCTCTACACCTATCAAAAGTATTACACCCCGTTTTCACTTCTTCGGAATGATCATCAAAGTCTCTTGTCTGGCATGTCGGTGTCAATTTATTGCCTTTTGGCTCCAAATTCATAGTGCATTCCCTGATCTGTGAAAATAAATCTAAGGTCTACAAGTAATTTTCTTTTGTTAGCATGACTTTAAGCTTTGTAAGTAGAGGATTCTGGACAGACATTGCAAAGGGAAAAAGGTTTTGCTTCCTTGTTCTGACATGCTAATGTAGGTAGCTTTTTTTTTTTTTTTTTTTTTTAATAATCACCCTGCTCTTGCAGTCTTGCAGTTTATAGAAACCAGCATTGAAGTCCCCCAGCAAACCTTCTTGGATGGTTTTATAGTAGAACGCCATAGTAAGACATTATCCAGTCAACATATTTCGGTTAAAGGACATATTTCTGGCAAGTTCCACAGGTGTAGAACCACAGTGATTTCTCTGCCATGCAGGGAGTCAGAACCATAGCCTCCAATGAGTTCTACATGACAGCCACAAATGTGGAAAAGGGAGGAGCTAAGTCTCTTTTCTGATCTTTCTATCTCAACCATAGTTTATTATTATTATTATTATTATTATTACTCCTGGCTGCTTCTTACGTTTGTTATTTAGTTTTCCTGTTACTATCCTATCCCTCATTATTCCAACCGTATGTAATATCTAATGTTTCTATATATTAAACATGCCCTGTTCAAATTATACAGTTTCTCTCTCCTGATTGGATCAAGAGTACACAGATAAGTGCAGTAAACTAGTCTTCCAATTTCCTGTCTTTCCCATTTAGATTCATTTATTTTCCCTGCAGCTAAAATAATTAATTGAAGTTGATCTAATTCAGCAGCTTGGATCTCTTCTCCAGCATTTTGGGAAGAATTTCCACCTTAGCTTGAGATGCTCTTCCTCCTCCCATGCACCTTTCATCTGAATAATAATTACTGTAATAACTGAACTAGGCACTAAGGATTCATAAATGAAAATATGGAACTTAGATTCCCATGGATGAAGAACGACAATAAATATACAAAAATACATGTTAAGTGAAGAAAGGTTCTATAAAAATGAAACACATTAGAGGAATTGTATCTGCTGTTTTATATGAGGCAATAATCCCTGAAAATAAGCTAGGTTATACTATAACAATCAAACCCCAAATCTCAGAGGTTTAAGACAATAAATATTTGATTATGGCTAATATTACACATCAATCATAGGTCAAACATGGTACTTTTCCATGCTGCCTTCCCTCTAGGATTCAGGTTGACAGGACAGCTTTTATCCAGAATATTAGAAGGCATCCTGGCAGAGGAAAAATGTGAAATCAGCAACAACATGAAGATGCTTAAGGCTTATGCATAGAAAGAATACAAGTGCCTTTGTGTCACATATTATTGGAGAAAGCAAGTCACACGCCAAACCTAAAGTCAACTGGACAAGAATGTATAACCTTCCTGGGGGGGGAATGAATAATTGTGAACAACAATACAATTTAACAGCAGTGGTAAAAAAAAAAAAAAAGTCCTTTTGAGAAAATGACATTTGATCAGCGAAATCTGAAGATCAGAAAGTAGACGAGAGATTTTGTGAGGCTATTTAGGAGCAAATCATTCCATGAAAAAAACAAGGAAAACAAAAAACAAATTTCCAATATGGCAATGAGAATAGCAGTTTCTCATGTTTTAAGACTGGCTTTAGAGAATATTAAAAGTTCATTCAAACCTCAAAAAAAAAAAAATAGGCACCTCAAAACTACTTTTATTCTTTTCGTTTTAAGCAAAAACACTTTAAGTACAGAGAAAATGATTCTTTTAATAGTAATTCTCTTGACAGTAATTGCTGTGATATGTCAGGCCTCATATAGTTAGCATGTGGAGAAAATGAATCAGACATATTTCCTAATAATGATTATTCTAGTGAATAATGCTTCAAATAGACAAGAGGATAAGAATGTCCTTCAGTGCTTGTCTCTCTTGAATCGTAATGGAAATTTTGTGTTTTAAACAATGTGTGCTCTAAGTATGTGTTTTGGGAAACAGTTTGTCAGATACATCTGATTTTGCCATTGAAAAATTCTTATTTAAGCCTATAATCCAATTGATTGCTTTATAAAATGATTATTTTTCTAATCATGTGAAGACCGAATTTATGAATTGGTATAAATTATATTTGACTTAACACCTAATGCAAATAGTACATGTCATATAAATGCCTTTATAAAAGCTAACTATATAATCTGCATACATATATCTTGTATTTGACCTAATAGCACTTAACTTTGGTTGCATTAATAGCTGTAATCATTAATTTACCTAAGTATGTTACTTTCCAACTTTCAAAGGTAGAAATAATTCTTAATAAGCTATCTTCATGATTATTAAAGTAGGCTATGTTCATTATAGAATATTTAAAAGGTACTGAATGGCTTATAAAAGTCTGCAATCATAGTAATCTATAAGCCTGGAGGAACCACTGTTTTTAGGTTATTGTATGCCTTAATTTTCATAGAACATCTTGAATATGGTGCCTTTTCAGTGAAAATATTTCATGTATTTTAATTTGCTTTGTTGGTTTAAACATTAGAATGCTCCTAAGATTGATGCTTTTCAGCCACATTTTTAATCTAGCATATTCACTAGCATAGTATTGTTCATAGCATTCTCATATTTTTAATTGTTCCCATGATAGTTATAATTGCTTTCATTCCAAATTTCTTTAACTTTTTTCTGTGCTGATTAGAGTTGCCAGAAATTTATGAATTCAACATATTTTAATGAAATAAAACAGTGTTACTTTATCAATGCTACAGTTATCCAGTTTTCTTATCACTTAATTTCTGATTTTAGTTTTCTAACTTTCCATTTTTTTCTTATTGTTTTCTATATTCTAAAACTAAATGCTTGAGAGTTCTATCTGAGGCTCCTATGGCTTTTTTTTTTTTTTTACCTCTTCCATTCCCTTCTTTATTTCCTCTTTTAAATATATCCTGCTGAAGAAAGAGCATTTCTCTCTATGCCCATGAGGACTTCTATTATCAAGGATTTCAACGTAAGAATTGTGATACAAGAAAGAGCCCATTACTTTTTCCTCACTTATATTGTTTTTACTCAAAGCTCTACATTTTTTTTCTTACTAATTTCTTTTAGACTTTTCCACTTACTGACTTACATGCCAGATTTTGTCTTTATTTAATCTTTGCTTGCCCCCTTTTCTAGTAATTTTTTGAAATGAGAACATAATGGAAGATATGGCAAGTGTTCTAACTTTCTGCTTCTCACTTTTAGGATGCAAAAGTTGGTTGATATGATTCTTCTTTGAAGTCAATTCACATATGAATAAAATGTATGCATAATTCTAGGATACTCATATAAGTGACATTTCTAATATTATGGGGTTACAAAATGGTTAGAATCAAAATGTTTGAACATATTTTCAAGTAATTAAATTTAAACAAAATTTTTAAAAACCCATAATTTCAAATGTAATCCTAAACCTATATTGAAGTTCTATTTATAAGGAAGTCAATTAATTAGAAATGTGTTAGTTAAATTCTCAGGTATCTGATTTCAAAAGCAAAGACACACTTGGCTCAGGGCATATTTATCTGAGCACCAAAACGTGTGTGTTCTATTACTCCACAAATAACACAAGGTTTCAGAATATTTCCAGCCTGTGAAGCATTTTTCACACTCAGTGTACTCCCTAAGATGTTTTCTGCAACTGTTATATCAATTTTGGAGAGTAAATCAAGGAAATGGTAAATGCTGTGAAAAGTTCCAGCACGTGTTTGAAATATTCCACTTCAGAAACGTGATCCTGGCATGGATTGTTTTAACACCTTTTCTGAGTCAGCCAGGAATATTGATTCAGAAATAAAGCATAGGGTTTTAAGAAGCAGAGTCATTCTTGTTAGTACCTCATGTCTCCAGTATCTCTTCTTTGTTGACAAGCTGATTTATCATTTTTTTGGAATTGATCCTAAACCCTCTAAAATATACAAAGCAGGAATATATATATATTTTTCAAAATGCTGTTATTGTTAAATATATTCATGTTAAATACACTCACTTTCTTTGTGTTGAAATATTCTTTCAACTTATTTCCAAAAATATATATACTGATAAGTTTGTGTGTATATAAGTAAACACAAATAAATTTATTAGTAATATAATATGTTATGATTTACCACAGAAAGATCAATTATTACTTTTTGTTATGTTACTAAATTTTTCTAACATATTTTTAGGCAGCTAAAATTTATATAAAAACAAAAAGTTTAATTTTAAATGTAATCCTAAACCTTTACTGAAGCTCTTTTATAAGAAAGTCAATTAATTTGATAATTAATTAATTTGATAGTCAATTAATTTGATAAACTTATCAGGCAAATTAATGATTTGCCTGTCTCATAATATGGATTTTAGATAAACTTGTCAGGCCTGACAAGTTTATCTAAAATCCATATGATGGGACAGCACTATTCTTTTTGTCTTTTCCAGACTGCTTCTAAAAGTAATGAAAAAATGTCCTTTTATTTTCCTTCCTCCCTTCCTTCCTTCCACTACTCCAAGAAAACACTCAATGAGACAAACTGGAGTAACAGGCAATGTCCAATATTGTGCATTCTCTAATGATTAACTCTGTGCCTGACCATAATACACAAACAAAAGATATTTGTTAAATTATTATTGACCATTAACACACTTGCATTTTTGTATACCCAATGTTACTTAAAACTCCTTTTCATGGTCTTGCTCCCTTATTTTCATCCTCAATACGTACAGAAACATACAGAAGACAGTAGTACTTACCATTTATTTAATGATGTCTGTGTACTATGCCTCACTGATTTTTTTACAACTTTGCTAGGTTTATATTTCTCCAACTTTCTATATGAAGAAACTATTAGTGATGGCAAGTGATATTTTTCCAACTCACACAACTAGTGAGAATCAGCCAGAATTCAAATTCAACTCTCCTTGTATGAGTTTTTTTTACTGTTCTCTGCTTCTAAAACTTTTTAATTCAAGTACCAGTAATAACAGGGGACAATTATTTTTCTTCACTATGTAATGATAAGGGACAGATAGGATTTCAAAAGAAGTAGCATGGTTCTAGGATTTGTTCTAATAGCCAGTCTTTTTAAATGCAGAGAGAGAATGTAAGCATACATAGTTTATTAAAAGCAGGTTATTAAATACTTTACTTGTGTTAGGATGAACTGAGCCATATACTATTTTACTTCAATGGCAGCATACTAGAGGAATAACAGACAAAAATACATTTGGATGGACAAATCAAATTTTGTTTCATTGAATGTGGCATTTAAGTTGTGGAAATAAAGCTAAATTTTGCTATATACTATCTATGTGAGGGGAAGAATGACAAGAAAGCCCAGGACTGAGTGCTGGCAAGATACGTTTATAAGGGAGAAAACTAGAAGACAAAAAGAAATATCAAAGTATTTGTAGTGTGTAGTGATTTTGCTCTCTGCATGAAATGTACAGTGAAACACATATTATTCAGTAAAGTTTTCAGAGTTGAATGGAATTGAAAAGGAATAGGGAAAATAAGCAATTAAGAACTGCATAGTATTCAAGACATGTATACATCAAGAGCAAAAGATTCAAAAATGAACACAAAACATATTATCTCACCTTAATGCAAATTTTTACTTATTTTCTATAATTTATGTTTTCCTATATCAATAATGGTCCCTTCTTCCACAAAACGTTCTAATAATTGATGATCCTGAAAGATGCTTCCTATTTATCCCGAGCATTTTCCTATTTTCACTGCAATATTCAAGAGCAGTATGACAGCTTCTTTAATAAATCTCCCAGAGAAAAATTCGGAGTTTTAATGTATAACCTTAAGAGTTAAAAAAAAAAAGAGATACAGGGAAAAGAAGGCCTTGCCCTAAATCATATAACTATGACATTGCTGGATGAGATTCTGGGACTTTCGATTCTAATCCCATATTGTTATAGCTAAGCTAAAGAAAGATTCCATAAAGAGGCCAGGTTGAATAGATACCAAGGACACTAATTTGAAGAACTAATTCTGCTTGGACATTGCCCTAAAAATCCACATGGATAATTTTATTTTTCTTTTAAACTCTGATGTTTTGAAGTAAAACTTTTCCTTGGAATGAAAGAAGACATGGTTGCTGATGCATAGATCATGCATATTTTCCAATGTTAATTCTTTTTATATCATTTTGTTTCTCTACCACTTTGAAAAGAAAGCTGATTTCCATTGTGACAGGGGAAAAAAAAAATAAACCTCAGAAACTTATTTTCCATGATTTTCTAACTTCAATATTAGGTTATTTCTAACTTTCTCACATTAGCCACAGATGTAGACTATACCCTCCTTGTCTGATGCAATCAGCGTTAATTAAATGGATAATCAAAAGGTCAATATCTTTCTAATCCAGGAAACACCATTTCATTTTTACTTTCTCAAGTTTCTCCTAAGCCATAATGCTCTGTTCATCAGTGATTAAAATTGTTGAATTATAGTGATTTTAAGAATATAGACTTTTTTGTTTAGTGCTTTCTCACCTCATCACAATCTTTCTTAGAACATTATGGTAAAAATGACAACTCATTCTACTTTGTATAACATTTGTTTGTTTTTCTTTTTCCCTTCTGAAACCACATTTCTTATTCAATTTCTTATTAGAAATTGCAATACTGTTATTTCTAATAAGAAAAACTGTGTAATGAGAAAGATGTCCTATAAAATTAATGAGAGTTAGTTTAATGCACATTTAATTTTATTTAATACTACATATTTTGTTGTATTAAATATTTGTCATTCTAAATAAGTTTTATGCATATATATGCATAATATACATATATGCAGTGTATTCCACAAGAAAAATATCAATTAGCTTCTCATTTAAAATTTAAAAAAATTTGTTTAATAATGTTAAATATTATATTAAAACTAATATATTAACTTACTAATGTTAAAAATATATATATGCTGAATAGGATCTTTAAATGAGTGAAAATCCATTCCATTGATAATTGACAAAGTTTTTGTCTCCATCAACCTATAATTTCTAAGTATTATTATTGTTATATAAAATAAATAAAAGAGAGAGTTGCTCATTGAGAGAGATTCTAATTTCTCACCAATAGTTATGTTTTTCTTCCTTTTAGTAATAAACCCACTACATCCAAATTTTAGCAGGTCTAATGGCTAAAGCCAGAAAACCTTCTTATACAGCTAGCTATGACCATTTAGATAAAGCCCTACTATAACTATATGAGCAGATGGGACGCATGCATCTTTCAGGATATTTCCATAAAATAAAATTCTGTCATTAACTTCCCATTTATTCCTTTCTACTTGCTGTAGAATGGACAGTTTTATAACTATTACATTGGACAAAGAGTAGAAAAAAGTTTTTTGAAGTTAGTGGAAGTTATTGCCACCCTGAGTATCTGAATAAAGACAAAGTAGTGCTGCCCTGGACCACTTGTCTACTTGGGGAATTGTATGTGCGAGAAATAAACTTCTATATTACTTAATCTGACTACACTGAAAACTCAATGTAACAAAAGAATCTAATTATATTGCAAATGACAAAATCAAACATCATAATAGTTTATTGTATCTAAATTAATTCTGCAGTGTACTCCATAAGCAAAATATCAATCAATTTCTCATTTAAAAAAATTAGTTTATGAATCTAAAATAAAAGCTGGTATAGCTTTAATTTCTCTAGAAAAGAATAATTCTGTTGTGAGTACTAAAAAAAAAAAAATTACAAACTTTAGTGTGATTATCTTTATTACAGAATCATAATCAAGGATGTTTTTATTATAAAATCATGTCCATTCAAATGAGTTTAAGTGAAATAGGAATAAAAAGTATGAAAGAATTAATTGCAAGAAATATAATGTGGCCACATTAGGAATGTACATTTGCAGAGTATCTTCATTTCTTTGCAGGGCTGCAAGATTTCTCATCTCTCTATACAGTTAAATCTTCCTCTCTGAAGAGTGGCTACTTAGGCACAGTATTTTGTTTCTTTTGGTTTTTCAAAATTTTCTCTTGACCATTGTTTTAGCCGTCATTGTTAGCAACAATGCTGCCAAATATATGGACAAAATTCAACAGCCCTTTATGCTAAAAACTTTCAATAACCTAGATATCGAAGGAACATATATCAAAATAATAAAAGCTATTTATGACAAACCTATAGCCAATATCATACTGAATGGGCAAAAACTGGAAGCATTCCCTTTAAAATCCAGCACTAGACAAGGATGCCCTCTGTCACCACTCCTATTCAATATAGCAATGGAAGTTCTAGCAAGGAAAAAAAAAAAAGGATATTCAATTAGGAAAAGAGGAATTAAAATTGTCTCTATTTGCAGATGACATGATTGTATATCTAGAAGACCCTATAATCTCAGTCCAAAATTTCCTTAAACTGATAAGCAACTTCAGCAAAGTCCCAGGATACAAAATCAATGTGCAGAAATCACAAGCATTTCTATACACCAATAACAAACTAACAGAGAGTCAAATTATGAGTGAACTCCCATTCACAATTGCTACAAAGAGAATAAAATACCAAGGAATAAAACTAACAAAGGTGGTAAAGGACCTCTTCAAGGAGAACTACAAACCACTGCTCAAGGAAACAGGAGAGGACACAAACAAATGGTGAAACATTCCATTCTCATGGTTAGGAAGAATCAATATTGTGAAAATGGCCATACTCCCCAAAGTAATTTATAGATTCAATGCTACCCCCATCAAGCTACCAATGACCTTCTTCACAGAACTGGAAAAAAAACACCTTAAACTTCATGTGGAACCAAAAGAGAGCGTGCATAGCCAAGATAATTCTAACCAAAAAGAACAAAGCTGGAGGCATCACACTACCTGATTTCAAACTATACTACAAGGCTACAGTAATCAAAACAGCATGGTACTCATACAAAAACAGAGATATAGACCAATGGAACAGAACAGAGGCCTCAGAAACAATGCCACACATCTACAACCATCTGATCTTTGACAAACCAGACAAAAACAAGCAATGGGGAAAGGATTCCCTGTTTAATAAATGGTGTTGGGAAAACTGGCTAGCACTGTGCAGAAAGCAGAAACTGGAACACTTCCTGACTCCTTACACTAAAACTAACTCCAGATGGATTAAAGGCTTAAATATAAGACCTAACACCATAAAAACCCTAGAAGAAAACCTAGGCAAAACCATTCAGTACATAGGCATAAGCAAGGACTTCATGACTAGAACACCAAAAGCTTGGTAACAAAAGCCAAAATAGACAAATGCGACCTAATTAAACTCCAGAGCTTCAGTACAGCAAAAGAAGCAATCATTAGAGTGAACTGGCAACCAACAGCATGAGAAAAAATTTTTGCCATCTACAAAGAACTAAAACAGATTTACAAGAAAAAAAAAAACACACAAACCCATCCAAAAGTGGGAGAAGGATATGAACAGACACTTTTCAAAAGAAGACATATATGAGGCCAACAAACATATGAAAAAATGCTCATCATCACTGATCATTAGAGAAATGCAAATCAAAACCATATTGAGATACCATCTCACGCCAGTTAGAATGACAATCATTAAAAATCTGGAGACAACAGATGCTGGAGAGGATGTAGAGTAATAGAAACAGTTTTACATTGTTGGTGGGAGTGTAAACTAGTTCAACCATTGTGGAAGACAGTGTGGAGATTCCTCAAGGACCTAGAAATAGAAATTCCATACCCAGCAATCCCATTACTAGGTATATATCCAAAGGATTATAAATCATTGACGCACGCACACATATGTTCATAGCAGCACTGTTTACAATAGCAAAGACCTGGATTCAACCCAAATGCCCATCAACAATAGACTGGACAAGGAAAATGTGGCACATATACACCATGGAATACTATGCAGCCATAAAAAACGATGAGTTTGTGTCCTCTGTAGGGACATGGATGAATCTGGAAACCATCATTCTCAGCAAACTGGCACAAGAACAGAAAATCAAACACCACATGTTCTCACTCATAGGTGGGTGTTGAACAATGAGAACACATGGACACAGGGAGGGGAGCATCACACACTGGGGTCTGTTGGTGGGGGGCAAGGGAGGGATAGCAGGGAGTGGGGGAGATCAGGGAGGGATAACATGGGGAGAAATGCCAAATGTAGGTGAGGAGGGGATGGAGGCAGCAAACCACATTGCCATGTGTGTACCTATGCAACAATCCTGCATAATCTGCACATGTATCCCAGAACCTAAAGTACAATTAAAAAAAATAAAAGTCTTGTCTATGTCTACCTAATTCAGTCTATCAACATTCCAAACTCCTCAAAGAAACACAAAATTATTTGCCCAGTTAGAATCAGGTATTCATTCTCAGGCTTCCCAATCTCCTGTCTCATCTAAACAGCTGTATTGGAGGTTGGGTGTGGAAATGTTATCAAGAACAAGAGTAACTGAGATCTCCAGCAACAAATTAAAAATTGTTCATGACCTAATGCATTTATTAAATGTTTTGGATTTCAATCTTAGAGGGTATAGGCAATTACTTTTTTTTAACTGGTCTTTAGGTGTCCAAAGTGTAAATTACGTCTATGGGGCAAGGTAGTACACATGTAGGTTTAATTATTCTATCCATAATCATTATTGAGAATATAAATTAGGTTTGTGTTTCTCCTACATCCATTGTCATTATATTATGGTCATGATTATTATTTCAAGTTTGAAAGAGAATGTTCTGGAGGAGAACATAGTGGTTATTGTAAATATAAGCAATGCATGTAAGTTGTAAGAAAACTTTATTATGAAGTTATTACTATCTAAAAATATTTCAAAAGCAATCATGTATGTCTTCAAACAGAGCCTGGTCTGGCTTGGTGTCTGTAAGAAGCATACATTCAGCTGTTTTTACCCAGTCATTAAGTCACCGTCTCAAATAGATAGTATATTACAAACTTTGACTTGATTTACTGTTTCCAATTTTTTAAAAAACCCTTAAAATATTTTCTGTAATTCTCATAGTTGTCTATGAATCTAAATTATTCACCTGTTTTAACATCCTGTTTCATAAGTAAGCATTCATCTACTTATAGATTATAGTGTTAATCTAAATGAAGTCCAGTGACTTCATTTATTTTAATCATCCTTTCACCTTTTTAAAAAAGTGATATTATTAGAAAATACAATTGGTGGAAGCTAGGCTAGAAAGATTTATTTATGGGCTATTTTCAAAAATTTACAATGTTAGGCATCTTGTGGGGAGAAAAAGTAATCATTAGGTCATAGCAGAATTTTAATTTTTACAGTTATTGTATCTACTTGTAATTAATAAGCAAACTCACATTAAGATGAATTCTAGATTGCCAATTTAAAAAATAATACTCAAAATCTTAATGGAGTTAGGTATTGCACAGATCTTTAACACAAAATAATTTTATGAAAACATTAATGACAAAACTTCTAATTTGAAACTTAAATTGTTAGATATTAAAATTTATATCACTTGCTGATCTGTGGCTACCTGTGATATTTATGCCAGGCGTATCAGTGATTTTTTTCAATAAATAGATTTACAATTATATGGATTCAGACTTCAATTACCCTAATATTTCATATGGTTAATATACCATGAAGAAGAATCTGTGCTTTTCCAATACATCACAGTAGTATAAATGGATTGAAACTTTTTTAAAAGGCAGATAGCACATACAGTATATTACCACTTAACATATCTTAATATTACATATAATTAGAATGTTAAATGCCACCAACTACAATTTATATTATACCTAATGCACCTCTCACCAAAGACTTGCTCACCTACTGAGCAGCCATCATATTTAAAGCCCTTTTTAAGTGTTCTTATGCCTTCAAGGATAAGACAGGCTAAAGAAAAAATACTTTTGGAGCTGCACATAATCAGTTCCTATAAAAACATCTAATCCTGATTCCAATTTTGTTAATTCATTGCAGCAGGACTGTACATTTCAATCACCAAAAGGTTCAGTGGCTTTCTGAAGCCCCTTGGCAACACACAGGCAGTCCCTATGAAAGTATTTAGCAAATCCCTTTGTGATGCATGAGGGGTTTAAAGCGGTAACAAACCAATCCCTTTACATTGACAAATTCCTCTTAAGTCAATGAGGGCTTTGCAAGTACTGAAGATTAAGGATTTTTCTTCTCTAGTTCAATCTCTGTAAGAATCTCAGAATATATAATAATACAGACATCTATTTTCAACTTCTAGACCTTCTAGATGGCAAGAGAATCAAAAGTCAAAGTAAAACCAGTTTAAATCTGGGCCACCCAGTTTCAGTCCCTTGGAAAAGCTAGTGGTACTTTTCTGCAGCATTTGGCATTAAAATGTGTCACTGCTGTGTTCCTGTGCACTTGCTGGAGCTCTCAAGACACATTTCTGGTGCTGTAGACAGGGTTACATTGCAATATGCTAGCTTTACCTATAGAACTCCTTTTGTGATTAATGGGGTTCTTTTTGAGTCCATAACAAAGTTACTAGCATACAATTCTACTGATGCAGAAGCACAATTATATTTGAAGACACATAAGAAATATACCTAACAGAACTATAAGCTTATTATGAGTATTAATCTGCTCTCTGATGTAACTCCTTGTTGTAGAGTAAGTGGAGATTTTCCTTAGAACTTTTTTTCTTTTTCCAAACATGAAGCTATTTATTAGTGACTAATATACCCAATGTTGTCAGAGGATATATATTCTGAGAGGAGCAGCTATTGTAAAATATAAAATGCCATGAAAAAGTATATTAAAGTTTATAACTCCAAAAGCATGACTTAATTAAGAATTGTGATCTGCAGCAGTTATTTAGCAAACCTTGACTTTTTTCAATTTTCCAGACTGATGGTGCATTGAAGGAGGGAAAGTCTGACAAGGGTTGTCCTACTGACTTTGAAATTCTTTTTAACAGTTTTAATATTTTCAAATGCTTAAAATGTTCTAATTTATAAAATGGTATTAAACATATAATTCAAAATCTACTCGACAGAAGTTTTGATGGTGCAAATTATCAATACCCTATAGATACGTTTTTAAGATCTTGATACATTATAGGAAATTTGGTTTAAAGTTTTAAAAGAATATATAAAATAATGGCCCTTAGATTTAAATAAGACCATGTCTTCAGTTAAATATTACATTTTTCTTCAATCTGGCTCTTGGTCAAGGATAAGCTTAAAAACACTCAACTTAGTTTTATATAAAAAGTACATGTTATCAAGTGGGCTCACAACAGCATCGACATGCTTTACTCTCTTCTTACAGCAGAAGGATATTTGGCCTTTATATCCACATAAAGAATGTATATCTGTATCTCTGTATAACCTGTATTCTATTGAGATTTTAAATTATTTCTTATATTATAAATTAGAAATTATTGTCAAATATCTAAAGCTGATCAAGTTTAAAGTGTTCCTTAAACATCTACTACGTTAAAGCTCCTGTGTTAATAATTAGAAATAAAAAGTTAAACAATATTTTGCCTCACTCATCAAGGAGCTTATACCCTACTGGGTGAAGAGAATCTGTATATAGATCATTTCAATAGAGCATAAAAGTATTATAATAATTAAATTCCCTGAAGCTTATAGATTCAGGGAAGGACATTCAGAGTGGTCTGAAGTACAGAGGTTTTTGGAAGAGGGAACACGTTCATGGGCTCTCAAAGAAAGCTTAAGTGTAAACATTAATACATGAGAGCAAATAGATATCTGGAAAAAATCACCTATTGTTATTACTATAATCATTGAAAAAATACATATATTTAAATTCCTGAATAAATATAGCAGAGCTTACTCTATTAATCCCCTAAATAAAACCGTTATAATAGATTAAAATACACAACAACAACAAAATGAATTGAAATTAAGAACTCCAAATTTCAGAGTATACATAGGAAAAAAAAAAACTGTAGAGGGAACATTTTAAAACACAATAAATTAGTATTACTTGCAATTATATACAGTTTGAGGAGTGACTTTAATCACTACCAAAACTAGTCTAACAATTATATAAACAATTTACCTGTACATGACATTATCATAATTAGATCAAAATGCTATCTTAGCCAGTTCTAGCAGCTATGACAAAAATACCAGAAAAACTGGATGGCTTAAACAGAAAGCACCTATTTATCACAGTTTTGGAGGGAGTCTGGGACGTTCAAGATCAAGGTGGCTATCTATTCAGCTCCCCTCAGTGAGTTTCCATTTCTGGTGAGGGCCCTCTTCCTGGTTTGTAGATGGCTATCTTCTCATTATTTTCTCCCATAGCCTTTCCTTGATGCCTACACTGGGAATGAGAGATTGAGATCTTGCGTCTCCTCCTCTTTTTAACAAGGGCATTAATTTCCCAGTGAAAGCCCCACCCTCATGATCTAATCTTACCCTAATAACCTTCCAAAGGCTCCATCACCAAATAATACTACATTGTAGACCAGCCTTCAACAAATGAATATGCTCACCATATTTTCTGACCACAAAGCCACATCAAAATTATGTGAATTGTAGCAATGAAATATTAAAATTGTCAAATGAAGTTGATAGGAAATTAGAGTATTCAAATGAATACCAATGACAGTGTTGGATTCAAAACAATATTTTTTTTCCTCCACAGTAACGTATGTTTCTGGACTAAATTTACATCTTTGAATATAATAAAAATTAATTGAAGAAATAACCCTTTAACATAAACCTAAATGGAAACTTCTTGTGTTCAACAGAGCTTGAAATTTGGAAACAGTTAAATTTACCTTTTATTCATTGAACAAGGATTTATTTAGCAATCATATTGCTAGATCCTGAGGTCACAATAATAACAAAGAAAAATATGGCCTTTCCCTTCATGGAGCTTACTGTCAATGGGACGAAATAGAAATCTATTAAGTTTATTTAAACAAAAAAAAAAAACGTGAAAAGAAACAGGAATATATAACTTGAGGCCCTAAACCTGGTATGGAAAATTAGGAAGCCTTCTGGGAGAAAATGACAGTAAAATTCAGATATCCATGTAGATGATCATAATACTGATGACAGTTCATTAGGGAGTTAAGTAACTTTTCATATAGTGCATACCTGGTGTTCTTGACACCTAGAATTTAGTCACCCTTCATTCAGCAAAATACTTTTTATCACTCTCAGTAATAATGTATCAGATTCGGGCAGTAAGACAGCTAAGGATTATAACATGTAATCTAGACTAAAGATAATTAGTACATTTCAGGTCAATTAAACCCAAGAAGAATTTCCTAGGAATCATAAAAATACATCCACTTTAAGATAGGCAATGACTTAATTCAAAGCTAATATATAATGACAGAGTACAGAATTGAGAAAAGAGAAAAATCAGGTTATCTTCATCAGTATCATTTGAAAAATTGATCAATTTACATAAACACCTGAAACCCTGTCTCTGGATTTCAGACATAGGTGAAGTAAAATTATTTCCTAACTTCTTGAGTAAGTTTGGCTTAGGTTTGGTTTATTTTGAATACAAAAGAAAAATCCTAATTGATGATACATGCAATAATCAAAGTAATTGTATTGGTTTTTTCCTGCATAAAATCCACCCCAAATTTAATAGCCCAAAACAAGAACAATATATAATTCCTCATGATTTTTTGAGTGGCTGCATAGTTCCTGTCTGCTCTCAAGTGGGATAACTCATGGGACTGTAGTCAGCTTTTAGGTCAACAGGGGACCAGTCTCTCTTGGAATAAGGGAAAACTTAGCTCAGTCAGGCCTGACTTTCCATGTCTCTCATCTTCCGTGAGGCTGACTTGGGCTTCATTACATGATAGTCTGAGGTTGTCAACAGCAAGACTGAGCAAACAGTAATGAGTAACCACTTTGAAAGCCTCTTCTGTGTCACCTTGGCTAATGTCACTATGGCCAAACCAATTTGCATGGTACAGACTAAACTTAGCCTGGTTTGGTCATTCCACAATACATACATTTATCAAAACATCACATTCTACCCCATACCTATATGCAATTATTATGTGTCAGTTAAAAATAAAATAAAATAATACATAATAAATGTGAGACGTAGAGATATAAATTCCATCTCTTGATTACAGGAATCGTATTGTGAAGAGTGTTTGCAGCGGGATGAGAGAAGCATGTAATCATTTTGGCCATATACTAAAATGCAGCTTTAGAATGAATAACAGAAGTGAACACAAGAAAATATTTACAGAAAGAAAAATAAATTAGAAAATAAAATAGCCAGAGCAGCATAAAATGTGACATTTCCTAGGCGTAAGAATACATTGAAATTATATGATCAACTTAGATTTTCTTTTCTCAAGAGAACTTGTAGTCTATACTCAGACTGAATTATAGTAGTGCTTCTAGATTTTTGAAATCTCATAGAAACTTAGTTTCACAATCATGTTCTCATAATACAAGCAGACACGCAACATTATACATCTTATTTTTACAACTCTTTATTCTGTATCTAGAATACAGTATATGTTCAATGAATATTTATTTAACAAACCAAGTGAATTTTATGCTTTGCAATATGCAAGAACTTGAAAACAGTAATTTATTTAGAAGAAATCCAGTTACCCTGATCTCTAACCATAGCCATTTTACCACTTTGTTCACCAAGGTTGCTTAAATAACAGATTTTATATAAATGTTGCCTATCCATCTTCACTTTTTTCAAAATTAGCAGTCATTTTGGCAGACTTGATGGATTTTTTCCTATTATTCCAATTATTTTACAGACAAATCTTAGAAATAGGCTGTATCCAATCAAAATAAATACCTTTTTCCTCCTTCAATCTTGCTTCTAAATTTATCACTTGAGACTTCCAAAAATTATTTTTATTCATGTTGCTTTAAATGAAATTGACTGGAACATTACTGAATATATATGTTCAAGAATGGTATTCCTTTTTTTACAGGGGTGGGAAACTTCAATAATTACAGAATATTGCCAAAGAGCATGTTAAGCATAGGCATTACTATACTGAGTAGAAAAATAACCAGAATTTCACTAAATAATGCACTTTTTAGCTTCCTGGTATGGTTACATTTTACTTTTGAAAACGAGTATAAAAGGCCACTGCTGTCAAGAACAATGAAATGCAGAAAGTATCTGCCATATAGATTTGGCATAAGATTATAAAATACTGAATTGTAAAATTTAAAAATAGATTTCTGAGAGAAATGCTTCCACGTAACTCCACCGCCCTAAATACCTTAAAAAACTTGCTGAGATTTTAAGATTTGCAGATTTAAGAAAGTGTAGAGTATGGGGATAGAAATTATTACCAAGATTTTACTTTATTGCTTGCTGAATATTGTTCCCTGTCTGAAAATGCCTTGACATAGGTGACTCATTTTTACCACTGAGCATTTCCTCAATAATGGTCCCACGCTATACTGAGATAATTTGAATTTTATAATTCTGAAAACATTAATGAGAAAACATGTATTTAATGTTGCTTATCATTTGGCATTAAAATTCATATATGTAGTACATGAGTGATCTCAATAGACTAGAATTTCAACTTTTCAGAAGTAAATACTGAATGTCCCTGCTTGTCTCTTCCAACTCAGGCCAATACCCAGAAATATGCACTGCTAAAGGCTGTGTTTCATTCAATTAGAATATTTCCTTGGTATTTATAAATGCTATATTTGTTATATAATATACACGTAATGCATTTATCAGCTATGAACACAGACTATTTTAAATATAATGTATTTTATAAATAATGTATAGATATGATTTTGTACAGAAGTATTTATATACATAAGATCACATATATATATTAGTTGTTAACTTGAATTTTACATAATATTTGCATGGAAGCACAACACACAAAAGAATGCAGAAATAACACTGAGTCTGCTCAGTGTAACTCAAAATATAGGACATTACCAGCATGTTACAAGTTCCTATGTTCTCTTCTAATAAATAAATGTTTTCATCTTCCTAAACTTAATCAAAATCATGACTTCTTATACCATGTATTAGGTTTGCATGTTATTTTTAATTAAATTAATAATGTTGCGTGTTGTTACATTATATAGATAAAATTAAATTTTATTTTTACATGCTATTCATTTATTTTTATTGTTAATGAAAATCAAATATAATCTATTCATTGATCTACTCATCAATCTACAATTGATGGACTTTGGACTAAAAGAACAATGCAGTGAAACTTCTTGTATATACACAGGCATTTTGCATTTTGCTGGCTGATACTTAGGAGTAGAATTAATAGGTTACAGGGTATGCATAGGCCTATTTTTTTAGTATACAGTGCCTAAGAGCTTTCCAAGACAATATACAAATTTGAACTTTCATCAGCAATATGGTGGATATACTAATACCTTACATTGGTGCCAACAACTGTTATTACTATTCTGATTTTTATGCAATAATACATAGTTTTCATTTTAACTTGCTAAGGATAAATGAGCATTTTCTAATGTGATTGACCATTTAAAAATATATCTAACATTTGAATATCCTTTTTGAGAATTCCTGCTCAAGTCTGTTTATCAATTTTAAATAAGATTCTTATTCTTATTGATTTGAGTGAGTTTTAGTGTATTCTGAATATAAACCCTTTGTCAGTTGTATCTTCTTCCACACTTGAAATTATTTTTTGTTAACACACAGTCTATTTTAATTAACAAAGCATCATAACTCTAATAAAAGCAAAATGATTAAAAGAAAGGTTAAGAAATAGTGAATTTGTTGTTCTAAGTTCACTTTTCTAGTCAAAATTCATAAATACAACTTTAAAAATGTAGAACCTGAATTATATTTATACTTAACCTTAAATCAACCTATAATTTATTGAATTTTATTATTCTTAGATCAATTCACATAACAACAAATTCACCTTTTAAAGTATCCAATTTAGCATATTTTAATATATTCACAAAGTTTTGCAACAATCACTCTAACTCCAGAATATCTTCAATAACCCAGAAAGAAACCAGTCACCCATTAGAGGTCACACCTCATTTTCCCCTCCTGCCCTCCATGTAATCACCAACCTACTTTCTGTTTCTATGAATTTGTCTATTTTGGACACTTCTTAAAAATACAATCATAAAATGATTAGCCTGTTGTATGTATCTTCTTTCATTTAGCATAATGATTTCAAGGTTCATCTATGTTATAGCATGTATCGGTATTTCATTCATTTTTTTAGTTCAGTATTACTCCTTTGTGGGGATATGTCACATTTTGTTTATTGTGTATCAATTAACAGATATTCAGTCTATTTCCACTTTGGGCTATTATGAACAATGTAGTTGTGACTATTCATGAAAATGTTTTGTATTTGCATATGTTTTCAATTATCTTGAGTATTGCTATGATTTGAATGTGTTCCCCCAAAGTTTATATGTTGGAATCTTAATCCCCAGTGCAATAGTGTTGAGAAGTGGGACCTAATGGCAGGTATATAGGCCATGGTGGCTCTGCCCTCATGAATAAATTAATGCTGTTATTGTGGGTTCATTATCACAAAAGCGGGTTTGTTATAAAAGCAAGTTTGGCCCTCTCTTTCTCCCTTGCTCTTTCTTGAGCTCTCTTGCCCTTCTGCCTTTCACCGTGGGGATGACTTTATTCTCTTTATAAATTACCTAGTATATAGTATTCTGCTATAACAACATAGAATAAGAAAGATATATGCCTAACAGTGGAGTTGCTGGGTAATATGGTAACTCTAAATTTAATTTTTTGAAGATTGTTAAAGCATTTTTCTAAGCAGCTACATCATTTTACATTCCCAATATAATGTATGAAGATTTCATTTTTGCCATATCCTCATCAAAACTTATCTTCTATTTTATTATAAGTATCCTAACATATATGTGGTATCACATAGATATGCATACAAAATATCTTGAAAAACAAACATATTTAATATTCTCAAAACCATGTTAATATAATGAGCAATGTAATCTAATTAGGAAAATGAAAGAAATAAAGACAAAACCCTACAGGTGAATGTCTAATAAGTTTGAATGTCAAATTTTTAGTATCTAAAATAACCAAGTCTCGTGATTCCTTTACAGGCTCCTGCCATGACACCATTAATGCAAATTTAATTTGTAAAATCCTCTCAGTCTTTTGGCAAATGCTGAAGCTTAAAGTGCTTTACTCAGCAACATTAATAATAGTATTCTATCATGCATAACATAACACAGAGTATTCTATTATGTTATACTAACCAAAACCATTTCAGTATTGATGTATTCTCCTAACTTGTTCATAACTTGTTCTAACCCTCTCCTGTATAGTTTCTTTTCCATGAAGTATTGGCAATGGAGAAGAATGAAAAGCCATGTAGATTCATGTGCACCTGGTCATTTAAACTTATCAGGGATATACTAGCAGGATAAATGGCAGGAGAGAGAAACTTCCAAGATATTCTTTAGCTAATAGGTTGAACAAATGTGTTTTCATCCTTATCTCAAATTATTGTCTCAGTCTTTGTTTACAGCATTAATTCCTCCTTATCTCCGTATCAATTACTCATCCAATTTGTAGTCATGATGCCACAACTACACATTCTTTTCCTATTTGTCATTTCTATTTCATTCTTGCATTTTAAAGTAGCATGTAAAATAAGATATGGTCTTCCTGACACAAACAAGTTCTTATTGACAAAATACTTTACTGATTGAATACCTAATACTTTATCAAGATTACTTCTAAGGAAAAACATGTAATATATTTCCAAGCAACCATGAGCATTTATAGAACAACTGATATGTTTCTGTCATCATACATTATTGAACTTAATGATTTATCTTTAAATACTAATGGTCCTTCCCAATCAGGACTATCTTTGAATTGTATATTATTCTCCTTTTTTGTAGAGGTTTTGTTTTCCTTTGCTTTCAATAGATGTTCTGTGCTAATTTTCTGTTATCATAGCAATCCTATTTCAGCTAAACATAGTTGCCTATATATCTCTGTAGTATTTCTTAATTCTGTTTGTTCAGTAAGCTGGAGAAAAGCAATCAAAATCATCACTGTCACCCTTAATCCTCATTCATTCTTATCAGAGATCTGTACCTCTCCTTAGAATTCTTAAAACTTATGAACAGGTTGAAATAACTTTCCATTTATTTAAGGAGTTCTACTTTTAAAAAATTGGCATATTTCAATCTAAGCTTTATTCAATTAAAATAACTCAAGTATTTATTGCCATAGCTAAATATACTATCGATGGATTTAACTTGAAATTAAATAGTGAATACAGTAGTGGTTATTCAAAACAGTCCTCCTAGAATGTAAAATACTTGTATATGGTGGGTAAGGCTATCTTTTTAATTAATGTGCTAACTTGTTTTTATTTTAAAATATTTCTTTTTAAATATATTTTTGGAGTACAATGTGAGGTTTATGTTTATATTAATTTATTAAAGGTTATCTTTTTGAATAATTAGAAAATAAGACAAAATTTAGTAGAAATGAGTTAGTTTAAAATCACATTTATTTGAAAAAATAATATAACTGTATGATATTTCATTATTTAGAATTTTAGAAAATTTATATCTAATTGTGTCTGTCACTAGCTGATCAGGTAGCCAGACAGGAAGCCAATTAAAGGAGAAAAGTAATCAAAGAAACCTTATAATCTTGATGTTGCTAAATTTTCTGTTACGGATTTGGGAGGTTTGAGTTATTGATTCCTGTCAAAACTAAAATTAAACAGCTGAAAATATCAACAGCTATTGGATATCTATTACACGGTATTTAAATGATTTTCTCCATTCATATTGGGAGCTTTTATTTGACACATAAGATACATTCTGAGCAACCATTATGCCAGATAATTGTAAAATTATAATTTTACTCAACTGATAAAGGCATCAACTATTCTGGGGGATCAAAGAACTTAGATTATTTTTAATATTTTATTTCACAAAATCAAATAAATGTATTTTTTTGTATGGTTCTGGCTTCCTCCATTTGTATTCCTCTAAATATTTGATAGGTTGACTTTGCATTTGCTCACTTTTTGTTTCACCTAACTATACCTTGTAATTCAGGCAAAATATATATTTTTTCTTTTCATCAACAATGGCCCAAAAACCAATAATAGAAAATACTTACACAAAGTTATCTTATTGATAGATTACTTCAGATGACTGTTTGAGAATCTGTGATGAAATAGCATTAGTATTATACTGAAGAATAGATTACTTGATGTAAAATGTAATTCAACACATAGAGACAATTAAATAAGTCTACTTTGTTTTAAAATATATCTTCATTATCAGGTGGATTTTTATAGGAAACCAAAATATCATTGTGTCCAGGGTAAAGCAAAATAATTTTAGTAAATAACATTGTGCCATAGAGAGCAGAGTGTACCAAAAAATGAAGACACTGGATTTTAAACTGAATATAAAAAGGGCCAAAGTGATTATTGAGATTTTCATATTGCTATTTTTCAAGACAATATTTATATCTGGAAAACCAGTAAGAAATATTATTTTTAAAAAATAATATTTTTTACATCATATTGCACTGTAATGGGGAGATTTTAGGGCTCTCAAGCTATGAAGAACTGGAAAAAGAAACCAAAAATTGAATTGAATTCCATGTAATGAATGCTAATATAAAGCTTTCACAGTAATGCAGAAATAAAGTGGATAATGTGTTCCAGGCCCAAGAATAAAGCAGAGTTTCATAGTACACATCATATCTGAGGAAAAATTAATATAGTCAGAGTATTTATTATAAAATATTGTTGATATTCATCTTTAGCTTCTATAGTCAGATTTCTTGTATATTAGTCACTGGTCTTACAGAGCTGTTAATTGGTACAAGTAATTAAACTCCGCAGTTCTTTTGTCTGGAAAAGGGAGACCCAAATTTTACTTAACTCAGAGAATTGCAGCTGTTGATTACACTAATGTATAGGAAGTAAAAGCAAGCTCTGGTTTCTTTTCTTATAAAGGTACTAATCCCGTCATGATGGCCCTATATTTATCACCTCATCTTATCCTGATTACATACCCAAAGACCACTTTCTAAATACTATCATATAGGTAGACAGAACTTCAAATGTGAATCTGAATAGAACACAAACATTCAGTCCATAATAGAGCCTCTAGATGTGCTGATTTATCATATCACTTTGTGGTCAGCTGTCCAGGCTAATGTCTAAAATGCTTTCTCATAGGGAAGTCCCTGCTCAACAAATCTCCCTTATTAAATTGAACTAGTATTTTCAGCAAGATATGTACTAAGAACACAATTCTAGCTCCCTTAGATATTTAATTCATTCCATAGTATATACAGTAAGTCCAACATTTGATTTTTTGTTAGGTTAAAATTAAAAGGTAATTTGTTTATGAATAAAATTAATAAACAAATTTTAAAGACAAAGAGGGCACAAAATAACAAAAAGGAAGTCTGCATAAAGGGTCTAAGCACATGCTGCTTGGTCATGCTCCCTGAAGTATTAAAATAATCATGCACAAATGGTATACAGTGTCTGAGTTATTTGGTCAAAAATATTGCTGTACATAGAAATAATCCACCATTTAAAGCCCCATGATATAGATACAAGAATTACGAAAATTTGTATAGTCCTGTCAGACTAAGATGTATGTAGATAACGTGGGTATGATCTGTCTATATCTAAAGAAAGAAGTGCTACTGATTAAAATGCTTTGAAGAGGTTCTGAGTTAATATGATTTATGGCAAAAATAATTGAGATTTAAAATGCACTGACCAGACAATTACAGGAAATGAAATGTAGGTGCCATCTTACTGGCCTGAGGACCATTAACAAGTTTTATCTAATATATCTGAAAAGAAGTAACGCAAAGTGAGAATATCCTCCTAAGTCAAAGAGAAGCACTGGAAGATTTTTTACTTCAGAAATCAAGTTGCAGACAGGAATTCCATACTGTGGATGACAAGCTTTATAAATCTGGCCTGATTATAACCTTAACATGTTTGGCTACTAACCTAAAACTCAAACATTAAAATAATCCTGGGTATTCACTCAGGGAGAGATTTTTGTTACATTAACGGAGATGGAATCAGAATGGTGTACTCTGAAATCCTAGAATACCAAGCTAAAATTTTAAAAAATTGTGAAAAAGTTATGTAACTCAGAGTACCTGAATATATAAAATGAAAATGTAGCCTATAGGACAGCTTTCTAGCTGCTTATTACCATGAATAAATATTTATGTTCAATACATAATTAGTAGGAATGATCCAGATAGAAGATTAGAGGCTATTGCCCATGAGCAGTCAATAAATTGTAATAAATGAAATGCTACTTTGGAATTCACTTCTGTACAAAATTGTCCTTTTATAATCAGTCAGTGGCTATGACCCCAGAAAAGTTTGAAATATAAGCACTGAAGTTGATGTATAATCCTCTTTCTACCTGTTACAGGGGTCAGAAAGAGGATATGTCTGGGAAGGAAATATCCTTAATAATGACCAACACTTAGTACGAACAATTACTATGTTGAATTATGCTGATAAAGGTGTAAGTATGGAATTGTTATTGGGCACAGCAAATAAATGTGGAATAAATATTTTTATAATATTGACCATGTAAATGATTTACATTCATAACTTAAAAGGATAATCCCTAATGCTCTTTAAAATATATAAAACAAATGCCCAATTTTTACAAGATTGACAATAAAGTCACACATTAGCAATTTAATCTACTTGCTAAAAGCAATATATTCTTTTATAAAGGTTATTCAGTTGTTAAACAATATGAAACTTTCTCTCTGGAATATGGAAAACTATCATTTACTTACCTGGTAATATCTTTCCCAATCCAGTTAACCCTTTGGATATTTATATTATTTGATTACAATAATATATGAAAAGCATAGAGAGAAAAAGCAAGCTCTGGTTTCTTTTCTTATAAAGGTACTAATCCCATCATGAAAGCCCTGCATTTATGACCTCATTTATCCTAAGTACATCCCAAAAGCCCAGTCTCCCAATACTATCACATAGGTATATTGAACTTTAAAATGTGAATTTGAATAAAGCACAAACATTCTAGAATACTATTGACATAATACTAAAATATTTTGAGGGATGTTATTTGGAATATAGTCTTTATTGTGGAAGGTTTATACTTTTAAAAAAGCTAATGAGTTAATAAGGTGACTATACAAAAAGACAAGCCAAGATGTGTATTTCAGTACGATCATATGTTGCTTAATAATGAGGCTACATTCTCAGAAATTTGTCCTTAGGCAATGTCCTCATGCAAACATTATAGAGTATATTTATACAGAACTAGCTGGTCTACTAGTATTAGCCTACTACACACCAAGGGTATATGGTATAGCCTGTTGCTCCTAGGCTACAAACCTGTGCAGCATGTTACTGTACTGGACATTGTAGGCAATTGTAACACAGTGGTAAGTATTTTTGTACCTACACATATCTAAATATAGGAAAGAAACAGGGTGTGGTGGCTCATCCATGTAATCCCAGCACTTTGGGAGGCCAAGACAGGAAGGTCACTTGAGCCCAGGAGTTCAAGACCAGCCTGAGAAAGAGTGAAATCTTGTCTCTACTAAAAATTAAAAAAAAAAAAAAAAAAATGCCTGAGCATGGCTGCATGCTGAGTACTCCCAGCTACTCAGGAGACCAAGGTGGGAGGATGCCTGGAGCCCAGGAGTTCAAGGTTGATGTGAGCTATGATTTCACCATGGAGCTCCGGCCTGGGCAAAAGAGCAAGGTCCTGTCTTATCACACATACATACATACACATACACACACACACACACACACACACACACACAGACAATATAGAAAAGGTACAGTAAAAATGTGGTATTATGATCTTCTGGGACTACCATGGTATAATCTGGTCCGTTTTTGACTGACACATAATTACATGACACGTGACTGTATTGGATTTCAGGAGAGAATGAGATGTAATTCTACTTATGAAAGAACACTGGGTAGAATCATTGGGAGACTCACCCACAGTACAAACTTGCCTACAATAAAATCTGCTAAGAATGGTGCTAGTACTGGTTTCTATATTATGTAATTGATGTATGACTGAGAACTTATTGCACTAACTGAGCAGGCCGACATCAGCTGAAATTTCTTTATGCCCTCATTTGTTTAAGAGTGGTCACAGGTTTAACTCTCTTACCCCAGCAACCAAAGAACCTGACTAGTTCTTCACCTTCAGGAGGTTGTAAAATTGACATTTGACTTCCCGAGGATGCAAAAACCAGAGAATCATATCACTAACTTGCCAATTTAGATACATAAAGACAGAGCCTGTGATCAGTGGTGCAGAAAAATAAAGAGAAAATACTACAAGGAAACTTGTAAGGTGGCCTAACAGTGGAAGCAACTGAATTCATCAAGCAATAGGAGGCATAAAGAGACTAGAAAATTTTCTTAGGTAAAAAGAGCTGTAAGAGCTAAGAGCTACAATTACTGACAATGTGTTTCTGCCAACAGGGTTATAAATGTTTTACCTGGATTTGTTGATTTAATGTTTGTGTGTGGGACACACGCTGAGCTGATCACCAATAGGTCACATGTTTACATAATATCCTTCTTTTCATGAAGGCTGAAGCTATGACTTGCTACTAGTCAAGAGAATATGGTGAAAAATATGGAAATTACTGTTGTGACTATTTTAGCTTATATAAGATTCCATTGTGCAGACAGGAATAAGACATTCTCCAGCTGGTCTTGAAGAAGTAAGTTGTCATATTAATAGAAGGCCTGTGAGATGGCCTATGAGAAGGCTTCATGGCAAGGAATTATAGGAGGCCTCTTGTAGCTGAGAGCCGTTCCAGGATAGTAGCCAGCAAGAAAATAGGAACCTCAGTCACACAAAAACAAGGCATTGATTTAAGCTAACAATCACATCAGCCTCAAAGAGAACTCTGAGCTCCAAAAGGAATGCAGCCAAAACAACTGCCTTATGAAACCCTGAGCAGATCTTGATAAATTGTGCCTAGACTCCTGACTCACAGGAACTGTAATAATTGTATGTTGTTTTAACCAGCTAAATTTGTGGGAATTTGTTACAAAGCAGTAGATAATCAACACACCTGAAAACAACTCCATAAATTCAGTCCTATTATTATTCTAAACATGGTAACTGAAGTGTAGATGGATTAAATAACCTCATGAAGTTTACACAATTAGTAAATACTGGAACTAGAATCTGAATCTAGGTAACACCTGGCAGATAAAAGAGAATGGCTTTCTGAAGTTGTAATTTCAAGTATAGAAAATTAGAAAATTCATTGTTAAATAGTCAGAACTGCTTTTAATCTACTAGTCTGTTATGTCCTCTAATTGACTGCAAATTGTTTTCTAAATTTCAACAAACCTGTGGAGAAAGTTTTAATTTTTACACCCTCATATCTTCAGGATATACTTACAATAAGCTCCATTTAAATATATTAACCACAGCATGTTTATGTTTCCCTGATGTTTTCTTCACATCAGAGTTAAAAACACCTATGAGAAGGTATATTTATGTTTCACTTGTTGCCCATTGTTATAATAAAAAACATCTCAAGCAAAGTAATTTACACATTACATATATAAGTACGGAGGAGGCAACTTAATGATCTAAGAATTTCATTTCATCCCTGAGTTTCTAAGATGACCCCTAGAATTATGGCTAAATAACAAAATATGATTAAATCTTAACATCTAATTTACCCATTTAGGTTTCAGATAAAGCAAACATTTTACCGTAAGTATAATAGGAATGACAACAAATTATTTCAGTTTTAATGATCAACTAAAATCATTTTAAATGCAACTGAACTGGCACATTTTTCTACAGTTGCAAAGCTAAACTGTTAGGGATTTTGCCATAATTCACAGCACCTAATTATTTTTGAGATTACTGGCATTTTTTTGCATCCTAATAGGTAAAGTCAGATTAAATTGTATTATTATCCTAGTAGTTAATATTGGAAAGGACTGTTGTCTCAGTCTCTTGCTATTGCCTGCAAAGTATGCCACCAAGTTTGAGATATAGAAGATATTGGGGGAATAATATTTAAGTATTACTATAAGCTTAAAAGGAAAGAAAAGGAAGTTTCTCATGATTAATTTTTAAATTATCTATGATACTTAAAATGACAAAAAGAGAGAGTAAATATAGTCTAATTATATGTTTTAAAATTAGTTAATATGAGAATATTTTTGGTACATACAGCTAAAAATATTTTAAAATAATAATACAGATTAGAATGGAAATAATCACATATTTTATCTCTAATCTTCTATTATGTTCTCAGACCTCCTGGCTTAAAACTTGCAATAATAGATTATTTTAAAAATAGTTTTTACTTGAGACATTGTAGCTTTGGCTCTGGGAGTTTTGTTTGTTATACCTTTCTTGCTGATGCTTAATTTTCTCACTTTTTTCTGTCAGTTTTGATTAAATGAAACATGTTAATAATAGCTGGTTTAATATACTTATCTACTAATTCTTTCCTTTCTGTCATTTTTAGATTTGTTTCCATTAATTTTTCTGCTCATTATAGCTGTATTTTATTGCTTTCTTGGATTTCTAGTAACATTTTATTGGGTTCAAGACATTGCAATTTTTTAAACTTGTTCATGCTACATGTTTTGTATTCTTATTAATATTCTTGAGCTTTTTCCAGGAATATTGTTAAATTATTTTAAAATCTTTCCTTATTTTGAGTCTTGCTTTTAAGGTTTGTTACATGGCACTGGTACAGCTTTTAGTCATGGGCTAATTTTGTCCCACTACTGAGGCAAAATATTTCTTAGTGTTTTACCTGGTGCTCCCTTAATTACCATTTTTTAAAAATTATTACTGATGTGCATATAAATTATTTCCAGACCTGTGTCAATTCTTAGGTATTTTCACTCTAAATATTTTATGAGACTTTCTATGACCTAGTGTAGTTTCCTCAAATAGATGGGTTAGTCTGAAATTAGTAGTAACTCAAGGAAACCCTCTGCTTGAATACAGACCTCTCTGTACAGGCTTATCATCACTAGTACTCTTTCCTGAAGACTTTTGCTGCCTACACTCCTTGGATTCCTACATTGATCTCTTAACCTTAGTCCCAGTCTTGGCCTCAATTTACTTTCCCTGAATTATGGTGTGCATGTACAGATACTTCTCCACTTACCAATAAAATTACATCGTAATAAACAATCATAAGTTGAAAATATAAAATAAAAATATATTTAATACACCTAAACTACTAAACATTGTAGCTTAGCCTAGCCTACCTTAAAAGTGTACAGAACACTTATATCAGCCTACAGCTGAGTAAAATCACATGGCAACACAGTACACGTTAGAGTCTGTAGAGTATTAGTTGTTTACCTTTGTAATCACATGGCTGACTGGGAGCTGCATCCTGCCACCACTGCCAAACATTGCAAGCAAGTATACTGCATATCACCAGCCTGAAAAAAAAATCAAAATTCAAAACTTGAAATGTGGTTTCTAAAATGCATATTGTTTTTGCATCACTGCAAAGTTGTCAATTTGTTACGTCAAATCATAAGTTGCAGCTGGGCACAGTGGCTCATGCCTGGAATCCTCACATTTTGGAAGGCCAAGACGGGAGGATCACTTGAGCCCTGGAGTTCAAGAGCAACCTGGACAGCATAGTGAGACCCTGTCAACTATAAAAAATTAGCCAGACATGGTGTGCACCTGTAGTCCCAGCTGCTCAGGAGGCTGAGATGGGAAGTTCACATGAGCCCAAGGAGTCAAAGATGCAGTGAGCCTTGATCATGCCACTGCATGCCAGCCTGGGTAACAGACTGAGACTTTATCTCAAAACCAACCAATCAAATGAACAAACAAGCAAATAAAAAGCATTATAAGTCAGGAACCATCTATATTCTCAATATAGTAAGTTGTGGTCACTCACAGAGTTCATCTGTTTTATTTCCACTCTCTCAGGAATTAGGGTCCTATGCAGACTATTGTTTCAACATGCAAAAATAATTGTTTCAAATATTTTGTCCAGATTTCTATTTGTTTCAAGTAGGAGAATAAATTTAGTCTATGTTATAGCACTTTGCTCAGAAGCAAACATCTCTTCCTTATATTTATATTTCTATTTGGTTTTTAATTTAAAAAGTTTGAGTATGTACTACCCATCTAATAATATTTTTTACTTCACAAATAAATACCATTGAAAAATGATTGGGTACTATATAGAATTATAATTTTTAAATTTTATTTTTATAGATTTAGAGGTTATAGTATAGTTTTACTACATCGATATATTAATTCATTCTCCCATTGATATAAAGACATACCTGAGACTGCGTAATTTATAAAGAAAATACATCTAACTGTCTCGTGGTTCTGCAGTTTATACAGGCTTCTGCTTCTGGGGAGGCCTCAGGAAACTTAATCACAGTAGAAGCATGTCTTATATGGTGGGAGCAGGAAGAGAGAGAGAGAAGGGGAATTTCTATACACTTTTAAACAGTCAGATATGAGAACTCATTCATTATCACAAGAAGAGTAAGGGGGAGGTCTGTCCCCATGATTCAATCACCTCCCACCAGACTCCTCCTTCAACACTGAGGATTAGAATTCGACTTGTGATTCTGATGGAAACACATAGCCAAATCATGGTAATTAATGTACTGTGTAGTAGTTAAGTATGGGCTTTTAGTGTATCCTTCATACAACTAGCAAATATTGTACCCAATAGGCAATTTTTAACCATCACTCCCCGTCCACGAATAGACTCTCCAGTGTCTCTTATTCCATTTTCCATGTCCATGTGTAGACATTGTTTCTTTTCATCCAATAAGTAAGAACATGCCCAGTATTTGGTCTTCAGTTTCTAAATTATTTCTTATAGGATAATGGCCTTAATTCCATTCATGTTGTTGCAAAAGACATGATTTTATTATTTTTTATGGCTGAATAGTATTCCAGGATGTGTGCACGTGTGTGCATGTGTGTGTGTATGTGTCTCACATTTTATCTAATTATCCACTGATGGACACTTAGGTTTATTCCATAACTTTGCTATTGTAAATAGTGTTGCCAGGTGTATTTTTAATACAATAATTTATTTTCCTATGAGTAAATACCCAGCAGTGGAATTGCCAGATCAAAGGGTAGTTCTGCATTTAGTATTTCAGAAATCTCTATACTGTTTTCCATAGAGGTTGTACTAATTTACATTCTTACTAACAGTGTTTGAGTGATCCTTTTTCTCTGCATCCTCACCAACATCTGTTGATCTTTTAATAATAGTCATTCTAACTTGTGTATGATTAGTGATGATTAGATAATGAGTGAACTTTTTTTCTTGTTTCTTGGCAACTCATTTAAATTTATTTCTTCAATAACTCCATATCACTTTTCTAAATTTAGGTTTATTCTAAAGTAACTATCAGATAATTTTTACAAGGTTTTTTTTTTTACCCTTAATAAGTTTGCAAACAAGTGGAAAAGTCAGACAAGTATAAAAACAAATATTTTTAGGTTATTCCTGCCAGGGGAAACAGAATAAGTATATGCTATAATGTTGTTATTTTCCCTTTCACTGGCTGGTAGTGTTTTTAACAGATGAAATATATTATACTGAGAGTATCTTTCAAAAGAATAAAGTGAGCTGTATTTAAAAAGGCAAAAAATGAAAAGAGCATATATGGGCATAGGAGCAGAGTGAAGCAGTATGAAAAAATAACCTTATGTTACTGTTGTATAGAATATTTGAAGGACAGTATAAGAAAGCAAAGTTTCAGAAGAAAGGAAAATAATATGGAGAAGTATAATACCAATCTTTGGTGTTGAGACTACATTTGTGAACAGTGAAGACCACGGAAAGAGGGAGACAATCAAAATTAGACGGAGGTACAAGTATTTTGTCAAGTTTGTGTAGTATGAGATATGTCCACAGTAGGGAGAACAACTGACATGTAATGTAACTAAGATTTCTCAAAGATCTTATCCCAAGGTGCTATGAGAGGACATTATCAATAGACTAAAGGAGTCTGGAGTTGGGCTGGTGCGGTGGCTCACACCTATAATGCCAGCACTTTGGGAGGCCAAGGCGGACGGATCACGAGGTCAAGAGATCGAGACCATTCTGGCCAACATGGTGAAACCCCATCTCTACTAAAAATATAAAAATCAGCTAGGCATGGTGATGTGCACCTGTAGTCCCAGCTACTTGGGAGGCTGAGGCAGGAGAATTGCTTGAACCCGGGAAGTGGAGGTTGCAGTGACCTGAGATTACACCACTGTACTCCAGCCTGGCGCCTGGCGACAAAACAAGACTCTGTCTCAAAAAAAAAAAAAAAAAGAGTCTGGAGTTGAAGAAAGTTTAAAAGGGAAAAAGTAGTTTAGTTATAGTGAAAACAAGATATATGTATATATCTAGATATAGAGACATAGTTGTTCCTCTATATCCATGTGAGTTTGGTTCCAAGACTTCTATGGATACCAAAATCCATAAATGCTCAAGTTTCTTATATAAAATGGTGTAGTATTTGCATACAACCTATGCATATTCTATCATGTACTTTAAATCACCTCTAAATTACTTATAATACCTAACACAATTCTATGTGAATAGTGGTTTTATGTGTTATTTTTGGTTTGTATGTTTTGTTATTTTTTATTATTTTTCTGATGATTTTGATATATTTGTACATATTTATGTGGTTCATGTGATATTTTTGTACATGCATGGAATGGATAATGATCAAGTCAGTGTATTTAGGTTATTAATTAATTTATTTTTTGAGACAGAGTCTTTCTGTCACCCAGGCTGGAGTACTGTGGCCTGATCTCTCTTGGCTCACCACAACCTCCACTTCCCGGGTTCAAGCAATTCTCTTGCCTCAGCCTCCTGAATAGCCGGGATTATAGATGCACGCCACCATGTCCAGCTAATTTTTGTATTTTTAGTAGAGACCAGGTTTCACCATGTTGGTCAGGCTGGTCTCAAATTCCTGACCTTATGATCCGCCCGCCTCAGCCTCCCAAAGTGCTGGGATTTCAGGCATGAGCCACCGCGGCACCAGGCCTATTTAGGTTATCTATCATTGCAAACATTTCTCATTTCTTTGTGTTGAGAACATTTCAAATCTTCTCTTCTAGCTATTTTGAAATATACAATATATTGCCAACTATAGTCACCCTACTATGCTATTGAACATTAAAACTTATTCTATGTAACTGTACATTTGTGTCCATTAATCTACCTATTTTTTTCTCCCACCACTCACACACACACACCCTTCTCAGCCTCTGGTTACCAACATTCTACTCACTATTTACAAGAGATCAATTTTTCAACTCTCATGTATGAGAACATGAAATATTTATCTTTCTGTTCCTGGCTTAATTCACTTAACATAGTCACCTCCAGTTCCATCTATGTTTCTCTGAATGACAGAATTTCATTCATTGTTATGACCAAATTGTATTCAGTTGTGTATATATACCACATTTTCATTAACCATTCATCTGTTGATTAAGAGATTGCTGTATATTTTTGCTATTTTGTATGGTGTGGCAACAAACATGGAGGTGCAAATATCCCCTTGGTATACTGATTTACTTTCCTTTGGATAAAATACTCAGTCATGGGATTGTTCTATCTTTGCTAGTTTTATTTTTAATTTTGGGGAAATCTCCATACTATCTTCCAGAATGGCTCTATGAATTTACATTCCCACTAACAGTTTATAAGAGTTCTCTTTTCTCCTCATCCTTGCTGGCATTATTTTTGTCATTTTGATAATAGCAGTACTAACTTGGTAAGACGATATCTCATCGTAGTTTTGATTTACATTTCCCTGAAGATGAGTGATGCTGAATATTTTTAATATACCTGTTGGGCACTTGTATATATCCCTTTGAGAAATGTCTAGTCAGGTCCTTTGCCCACTATTTGATGGGTTTTTTTGTTGTTGTTTGCTATTACTTGAGTTCCTTACATATTCTGGGTATTAGACCTTTGCCAAATGAATAGTTTGCAAGTATTTTCTTTCTTCACTAGATTTTCTCTTTATTGATTGTTTCATTTGCTATGCTGAAGTTTTTAACTTTGATATAGTCCAGTTTGTCTATTTTGTGTTTTGTTGCTTTTGAGTGTTAGCCATAAAATCTTTGCCTAGAGCAAAGTACTGGAGCATTTCCCCTAGGCCTACTTCTAGTATTTTGTTGTTTGAAGTCTTTTTTTTTTTTTGAGACGAAATCTCACTCTTGTCACCCAGGCTGGGGTGCAGTGACCAGATCTCTGCTTACTGCGACCTCCACCTCCCAGGTTCAAGTGATTCTCCTGCCTCATCCTCCCAAGTAGGTGGGATTACAGGCGTCTGCCACCATGCCCAGCTAATTTTTTTTTTATTTTTAGTAGAGATGGGGTTTTACCATGTTGGCCAGGCTGGTCTCAAACTGCCAAATTCAGTTGATCTGCCCACCTCGGTCTCCCAAAGTGCTGGGATTACAGGTATGAGCCACCGCACTCGACCCTTGTTTTAGGTCTTATTTTTAAGTGCCTTATCCATTTTGTGTCTGTGGTTCTTTTTTATTTAATTATTTTTTTGTGAGAGAGATGTCTAGTTTCATTATTCTGTATGTAAATTAACGAACATTTTCAATTTGGAGTTGGTTGAATCTCTGGATGCAGATCTCAGTAAAAAAGCAAGTTGTTCTAATTATTATGAAGACAACGTTACATTGTTAAAATTGTGCAAATATTAAATATATCTGAACAATTATGAGAAACTATTACAAAACTAGTCAAGATTAGATCAGTTTGTAGGAAAAAAATGACTACTACTAACTTGCTCTCAGAGTTTGTTTTGACCTCAGTTTAGATTTTAACCAAGTCAACCTGTTTCAGTCCATGATGAGAAACAGATGACTTAATATTAGATATTTTTCAAATACAGTCCATTACTGTATTGTGTAATCAATGAATTTTGATTCCTAAAATTATTTTTTTGCTAGATACTATTTTCTCCAGTGTCATGTTCCTGTTAGTCAAACACAACAAATAACAGGATTTTGAGAAGTAAGGTTTGTGTAGGTGACCTAAAAGTGAAAGGCTACTGTCCCTCTGCTACTCCTCTAAACATCTATTCCCCTGACTAAATGGTTTGTAATATCAAATGATTGATAGATGTGTGGGTACATATGTTTACTTTTCTCTCTCCCAGGCTTTTGTTTGTCCAAAGGTTATGACAAACATTTTGAGAGAAAACTGTTTTCACTGAACTTGGAGAAGAAAAAATAAAGAAGCCCTGTTAACTCTGATGAAAGTCAATTTACACAAAGAGCGTACAGCATACAGAAATAGATGAGTAGCATGTACTGTGTAAAATCTTGGTATATTTGAAGAAGATTTCTATTGTTTTCAGTATTTCAAGAAAATCAAAACTGACATGATACATTTTCTGGTCATGAAATGGCAAATCTGACATGAACTACATTTGTGAATTATCCTCACAAATGTCAAAAGTTTTAATTTAATGTTACTTATGGTTAACTATGTTTACTTATGTTTATTCTGCTCTCACTTTTAACAAAAGATTCATTTAAGTGTTGTTCTTATAAATTATGAATTTTTCTAATCTAGAATTATTCTTTTTGCAAAGCACAGGCATCTACTCAACAATCACAAGTATAAAGGGAAAGAAGCCATTGTTGCAAGTACAACAGAGGTTTTATAACTAAATGCAGAAATTGTAAGGGTCTTAAGTTTCCAAAACTGCTAGCAACAAATACAGATGCTATACCCTAAGATGTCAGATCACTAATTATCAATGAATACTGGTTACAAAACTAAATCATCACTACTCAAGGTATTGTGTACCTAACTCTATTCTGGAAGTAAATAAAAGTTTTTGAGCTTGAATTCTACAACTGACTAGAATTTTGTAGACATTCTACAACTTTCTTACTGGAGCCTTGCTTAAAAGATAAAGCTAAATTAAATGCTCTATTGGTAATAAATGCTTCTCCAGTTTTGCAAGAGTCTCTCACAATAGTGGATTTCATCATTCATAATTTTTTTATGCTTACTAATTCTCTTTCTGTGGTATCTGACCAGACTGAGCTTGATCTATTCTAGTTTTAACTATAGTGTGTCCATAAATTTACAGAAAAAAAAAATGTGGAGATTAGATAAGTTTGGAAAAGTACCAAAATGTCATTGTTCCAGGATTTCACAGTGCCATGGATTTGATATGACTTGTAATTCTCCAGGTTTTTCATGTTCCCAAATTACAGAATATCTCATAGGATTAGTGTTCTTTGGAATGCATTTTGATCAATGATGCTCCAGCTCTGTTTAAAACAGTTAACCTTATTTCTCCCAAATTATGGTATTAGTTTATTATCCATACCTCCCATACTCAAGCATATCAAACTAATTTTTTCATAACAAAATATGAGGCTAGACTCCTTGAAAAACTTCATAAAAAACGAGCATTGACTTTTAGTACTGGGCATCCATTGTTAGTTCCTTTTATTACCTCAAGGAAATGGTGCAATATGAGATTATAGTTTGAAACAATGTATGCTTAATACTAGGCTTAGTAGAAAGAAAATAGTTATGGACTAAATTTCATTAGCCCATTATAGCCATTTTGTCTGATGATATTTTTGTAAACATTACATCATAGCATAATTATTAAATATGAATAATTATTTTAAAAATTGATAAATGTTAATTTTATAATACAGGAGTATTTTCAGCTTCCTTCTCTTAATTCTCATTCAGAATAAGGCATCTGATTTGTAAAGAACAGAAAAATGTGTGTGTGTGTGTGTGTGTGTGTGTGTGTGTGTGTAAGCATATTCTAAGTGCTGTTAGGTATATTATGTTAGGTTGCTCCATGAAAGAGGCCCATGTGACAAGAAACTGATGTTACAGGCCAACAGATATGGAGGAACTAAGGCTTTCCAGCAGACACATAAGGAACTTGGCAGTGGACATTTTAAGGACGGCCAGAAGACGTGTGAGAAAACTTGAAGATCAGCCCCAAATCATTTCTGACCTAACAGCTTGACTGCAATCTCATGAAACTTATGGCAGAAGCATCTAGCCAAGCTGCTCCCAGATTCCTGAACCACAGAAATTCAAAGATAATAGATGCTTGTTGTTTTAAGGTGCTAAGTTTTGGAAGAATTTGTTGCACAACAATAAATCACTAAGGTACCTGTCTTCTTAAGCATCTGAAACCCTTTCAGCTACATTAAACTGCTTTCATATTTTTCAGCCCAATATTTTCATTGCCTTTTAGTACAGCATTCTGGGGTATGTTGCTGCTTCAGAATCCCAATTATTATTTGAGTCATATATTAATTGGAAGTGACTTGATTATCTTTTTCAGTGTATTGCCCTAATATATTGTTCACATTAATGAGAGAACATAAACCTTTTTTTTTCTCACTGGACTGTCAAAATAATGAATCTATCCTCAATTCACCATGTATAATACCTGTATTCTAGATACAACAATTTTTGTAATACTGTCAATTGTTTTTTCTTTTTAGATACATTTTATATAAACAAGATGATATATTCTTATCTAATACACCTTATGAATCTAAGTAATAAAATAATACCCATAATCCAAATACAGAAAGAAATAGAATATTATTTCACAAGATTACAAGTTTTGATGGGTCTGACTCTTACACAATTTGGGGGAAATTTTCTAAGGAAAAGTGTATACAATTTCCAAAATTAAATTCAGTGGAATGATCTTGAAGAAAATGAACCAAGTGAGGAACTTCATAAACTTCATAGTGAATCTACCTATGGACCTATGGACCTCATCAATACTGTTTAATGAGCCCCAAGGGTTTTTTTAGAGTGGAATTTTTTGTTTACCTTTTCCTAATTAACTTTATAATTTAAATATATATATATATATATATTTTTAAATTTGCAAATACATTGTTTAAATTTACTTGTTTTCAGGTAATCAATGCTTAAAATGGTATTTAAATTTATAAAGTTTCCTGTTACTTGCTTCCTCCCAAACTCAATATTATATTTATAAAACTGACACATTGTTGGTGGGAGTATAAATTAGTTCAACCATTATGGAAGACAGTGTGGCGATTCCAAGGATCTAGACATAGAAATTCCATTTGACCCAGCAATCACATTACTGGGTATATACCCAAAGGATTATAAATTGTTCTATTATAAAGACACATGCACACATATGTTTGTTGTAGCACTGTTTACGATAACAAGACCTGGAACCAACCCAGGGCCCATCAATGATAGACTGGACAAAGAAAATGTGGCACATATACATCATGGAATACTATACAGCCATAAAAAATGATGAGTTTGTGTCCTTTGTAGAGACATAGATGAACCTAGAAACCATCATTCTCAGAAAACTGACACAAGAACAGAAAAACAAACACCACATGTTTTCACTCATAGGCAGGTGATGAACAATGAGAACACTTGGACACAGGGAAGACACAGGGAAGGGAACAACACTCACTGGGCTAACACTCACATAATCTTAAACTAAATAATGATATATAACTAAGAATGATTTTTAAATATTACAATTTGCAGAGATTACCTAAAGCATATACTATTCCTAATTCCTTTAATTATTCTGGCTTTTATCCCACACTTACTACATCATCAGAGGACAGTTTGATAATGCCCTGCTTTCATCTCTCAAAGTGCTATGTTCATCTATTGAACTAAATGTAATGTTGCACAGCCTTTGGTGATTCTATACTCTTCTAAAATTCACATGATATTTATTTTAGGTATTCTCTGGAGGATATAATCCGCTTGTTACAGAGTCGCCTATCATAATAACATACTGGATAGAAATTACTGCCTGGCTTCTAAAACTCTGGTCTATATTTTATAACATAGGCAGAGTAAATACTTTATCTAACTACATTTCTTTGTACTGCCCATTAAGATGGTCAAAGTCCAATTGACATTCCATTTTTAGCAATTAAAGAGGATATTGTGCCATGCATTTTGTGTACTAAAATCAGCTTGATTCCCATTGATTGTTCTACTCATATATTTCTTTGTCCCCATCTTCTCATATATCTTTTGATAGTATATTTCTATGTCTTTCAATTTATGTATAAACTATGTGTGAGAACTAAAAAGAAAAATAAATATGTTTTAAATGTATTCCCTGTTTTGTTCAACCCTTAGAGTGTTCTTTATTATAATTTTGTAATCTTAGTTTGTTTTTGATTTGTTATATATGAAAAGCTGTACCACATATATTGAACCTAAAATATATAGTTTTTATTATATTGAAAATAATATAAATTTTGGTTTATTCCCTTCTGTTTAGGATGCTTACAGTTATAGTATTCCTAGGATCCTCAAATATTATTACAGTGTTGAGAAAGTTTTTAAGTATATACTTTAAAAAGTCATATTTCAAGACTATGCTTTTTGACAGCTGTGAAATAACAATGTAATTGCATCATAACTGTGAAATATGACTTCCTCTTGCTTGTAGAAAGTGGATATTTTGCCAATTCTGACATGTATACAACAGCCTAAGGGCATCCCATGCTTCCTACTAAGTACCAATGCTTACTTTGTCAGATTTATTGCCACTTCATTTAAAAGTTGAGATAAACAGATTAAATATATATAATAAAAGTAGGTATTTTGAATAATACAAGTGTAATTTATCTTGTAATTATGTTGAGAGATCCTATATAGAGAAAATTCATGTTATGTAATTCTAACCTAATCAGCCATTTTGCTATTTTTAAAAATTTTTTCTTTATTGACAATTGTTGTAGAAAATAGAGATTTCATATAAATTGGTAGAATCATCCTCATATGTTAATTTAAAAGTTTTCAGCTAGCCCCAGATTGGTCTTTTAATTTAGATACCTAGTGGTAGAAGTTTAAATCATTAACTTACATATCATTTACAAGAAAACAGATTATGTAATTAATCCTTTTGGATAAAATGAATTTTAGATACAATCATTCAGTAATAGATTTGGTCATGTTTTCATCAAAAGAATGCAAATACCATTGATTCACATTTTCTAATTCTTTTGATAAACACTTTAGAAAGTAGAACATTAATCGCAGCATTTTGTAGTTACATGAGAGATTTTTAGAGTAACACAATAAATAGTAATTTATGTGGGAAGAATTTATTTTACAATGAAAGTTTTCTTTCTGAAAAACAGCTTAATCTCGTGGGGGGAGGTATGTAACATCTACTTTATTATATTTTATTTTGTTTTATTTTATTTTGAGATGGAGTCTCACTCTGTCACCCAGGCTGGAGTGCAGTGGCATGATCTCAGCTGCTAACTCTGCCTCCTGGATTCAAGCAATTCTCTTACCTCAGCCTCCCAAGAGCTGAGACTACAGGTGCCCACCACCATACCCAGCTAAAATTTTTGTATTTTAAGTAGAGACAGGGTTTCACCAGGTTGGCCAGGCTGGTCTCGAACTCCTGACCTCAATTGGTTCACCTGCCTCCGCATTCCAAAGTACTGGGACTAAAGGCATGAGCCACTGTGCCTGACCCACATCTACTTTTTTAATTGTCTTTTTCTTTAAAATATGAGTAAACCCTCATTCTTGACCTGAAAACCTATGTGATAAGATAAATATATAACAGGTATCTATGGTGGATGAAGAACAGAGGTGGATGTGCAATTAGCTAGTAGAAATGATAGTTAAGCCAAGACTTTAAGCATGTATATGATGTTAGTAGGTTGAGAAAGATAAGTACATGGGATTATTCAAGTATAAAGAATATTAAAATAAATGCAAATCTCAAGTAGCATAATGTATCCAATATCATGTATGCAAGTTCCTCTTTATTATTAGGGTATAAAGTGTGAGGTGTGGAATAGTGGAAGATGAGGCTGGTTGGACAAATAGAAGTCCCAGGATGAGATGCTCAAAAGTTTGAATTACATTCTGAGGCCAGAGGTTGCTTAAATTTAGAGATCCTCTAAGTTGTTATACCTTCAAACAAATAATGGCTTTTGCTTTTTCCTGATGTTTCCACATAATTTCCAAATTAATTTCTTAAAATGTATTTAAAATATTAAAACATATTAATATGTAAAAAACTATTATAATAAAATAAAGGTACTTAAAATATTACTTCCTGATCACTGAACAGTTAACATAGTTGCTAACAAACAGTTGCATTCCAAATAGTAAAATCTCCACGTTGCCTGCTGTGACATAAGTTTTGCATTGAAAATAAACACCATAATTATAACAATAAATAAATTTGCTATAAAAAGATTCAGAAAAGTGTAATTAAAACAAAGCAATTTTCTATATTGAACTATTACTACTTCACCAAGTATGATTAAATTGACATTGAAGAAAACTGAGATGTGAAGGGATAAAGAGTTCAAAAGCAGTGTCACAAATTGATGAAGGTGACATGCAGAGGAGTTGTTCAGTGATGAAGGTTAACTTCAGGTAAACTATGCAGAGGAACTGCCATATATACATATATCTATATCTATCCATCTATCTATCATCTATCTATGGGACCTCTCTACCGACCTCTCTACCTACCTACCTATCTATCTATAAAGGGATGGGTGTGTGTGTGTGTGTGTGTGTGTGTGTCATGTGCACGCGTGCGCCTGCACGCATGTGTGTGTGTCTGCTATAGAGATTCCAGAACATCAAGCTTCAGGGAAGATGCACAAGATTTTGGAAAAACAATTATTTCAAAATGGACATTTCTTTCAATTAACACAATTTCTATCCTTTAAACTTTTTGTATGGTTCTCTAAATTTAGCAGCCATGGAAATGTGTCCCTCAGATCTCACTTCATCAGAGAATACTTCCAAGGAGTAGTTAGCTGACAGCATCCAAGTGCTATACCTTCAGGATCTATGGTCACACCAAGACCATACACCTTCTGGTTTTCTCCAGCCTATGACTGAGTGCAGCAAGAGAACTTACTAGAGTTAGCCATTTCTGACCCACATATAAGTCCTCTAAGAGGGAGTCTCTGCTCTGGAATTCCAAGGTTTTCTCATAGCCTGAGGCTATGCATTCTTTATTCTTTCTCTTCTCTTTATTTGCTGATATCAGACCTGCATTGTGGTCTGAAGGTGAAACCCATGTTCTCCTTTCCCTTCTCTCCATTACTTTTACAGGTATTTTACTCAATAAAACTGTTGCCCTTTTACATCTTCCTTGGTGTCCACTTCCTGGAGAATGTCTCAATAGGATACATCAGGCAATATTAAAATGAGGGCTTTTCATCAGACGACTGGTACATGAGAGGATAATGTTTAGCTTTATATCTGCATGGCCCATACATTCCTTCAAAGTAGATGGCCGTTGTGGTTTGACTGTGCATCTCTTGCAGTCATCTTCAACTTCTTCAAGCCAGGATTATACGTCTTCCTTAGCAAGTATAGTAGTTAATTTATCAGGATGAGAGTTCAAGAACTCTTCAGCATTTTTAAATTAACCTGTTCAAAGTTAATATCTCTCTCAAGAATGATTTTCACACTATCCTCAACTACCTTTACAAAACCTTTTAAATCAATCGCAAATTGTGGCATTTGTTCTTATTATATATCCCTTGATGTTGATGGGTGAAAAAAAAAATGCCATGCATGGTCAGTGAATTCTAAAGCCTTTCTAAATGTCAAATCATTCAAAGAATTTTTAGTAAAGCTTCTTGTTTGACAAACCTAGACCACAATCAGGTTTTGAATAAGTAATTGACAATAGTAAGTCTTGACAACTGTGATAACCTCATGAACTATAAAATCAGGGTTCATGGATTGCAAAAGCAATGTCAAAGTTGGAGAGAAGAAAATCACCTGGATGTTAGGGCCATATTCTACCTCCCTAGGGCTGTGGTCTACATCCTTGGTTAAATGTTAAAGTCTCAAAATGTCTAGGGCTTTGTTTACGAGATTTTTTTTTTTTTTTTTTTGCTGGTATTGTTTTATTAAGAGTAGGAGGTATAATTGTAAGTAATTCTAAAAAAAAATCTTACTTTTTAAGTAGGTTTTAAGGACCTCCAGGCAACTAGTAATTTCCTTTGGACATTCCTTTAGTAAACAGAGTTTTCAGAATGATAGATTAGTATGGATTTTAACATAGTATGTTTAGCCCAAGTACCAAGATCAGTAAAGTCAGCCTACTAACTTCATTACCAGGCACTTTATTCTTCTGAGGAATAAACCCACAGGACAATATCTGCTTCTTAACCCTGTCTTAACTACAATAATTTTGTTTATCAGTATAGCCTTTTTTGACTTTTTAAAAAATACTTAGGTCAGAAAAGTAACAGTCTTCTCATGAAGAGTTAATGCAGATTCCACAGTTATTTTGATGATACAAACATACCTTAAATATTGATTCTGTTGAATTTCTAAGGCTTGCTTTGAAAGACAATTTCAATGACAAGTCCTTTCCCTCTGTCATGATTTTCACCTTTAACTTTTCAAACATTGTCATTGCCTCCTTCTGAGTCAATTTGGTAGATAACCTGAGTCTTTGATTATCCTCTCCTCATTTATTTTCCCTATAATTTTGCATGTTTTTCTAACAAATAATGCTGTGTTCTTGTCACGTAGTACATGTGAATGCTAATTTATAAATTTGTTTACTATTTATAATTGTAATATATACGCTAATAATGTATGTTTAATATGCCTCCAATTTCTTTGGCATGCTCTTTTGTCAAAATATCTTAGTTTAATTCTATCATTTTTTTATTCTCTATGCTTTTATCTCTACAATTCCTTCAAAAGATTTTAACTTTTGACTCAGAACCGTATGCAAAAGGAGGAGCCAAATATAAAATACGCTGTGAAAAAGTGTTTGAGACAAGATTAGAAAGGTGTTTTAACACCGTGTCTAATATCGTGATGCTTTTCTCATTTATATCAACATCATACATAGACACCTTACGTACATTTCAAATGGTTTCCATGTAATTTTAAAATTCTTCCATTTATAATGGGAGATACAGCTCAAGTTGGTTTTTTCCCCCACATACTGGTTTATTTAAAATATTGCAGTAAATTTTAGGAAAATAAGTCAATTTTTTCCATGTGAAATTCAGCCAAGGGTTTTGAACAATATGTATTTACTATAAAGTACTAACTCATTGGGATAGGTCAAATCTTATATATTTTACTATTATTTATTATTATTATTAGAGACAGCATCTTACTCTGGCACCCAAGTTGAAGTACAGTCCCATGAGCATGGCTCATCATGAACTCCTGGGCTCAAGGGATTCTTCCACATCAGCCTCCTCAGTATCTGGGGCTACAGATGTATACCACCATGCCTTGTTATTTTTTAAAAATTTTCTGTAGAAACAGAGTCTTGCTATGTTGCCCAGGTTGGTCTCAAACTTCTGCCTTTAAGTGATCTCCCTTCCTAAGTCTCTCAAAGTGCTGGGATTATAGGTGTTAGCCACCATGCTGGCCAAATCTTTTCATTTTTCTTATGATATAAAATATTCTGTGGAGAATTCTTTTACACTCTATATGATACATCTATTTTGAGCTCTTTCCATTATAGACTTTATCATATGGTATGATAATTAGGTTTATATATTTGTCTTTCTTATCAGATTACTAACTTCTTGAAGGCAGGAACTATGTATTATTTTGTATTGTGTATTTCAGTTTTTGTTATAATAAATTATGGGAGCATTTTAGCCTCAAGTAATATTTATTAAAGTGAATATAGAGTACACATTAAAATATTCATGGTTTTCAGCTATTTGGAAGGCTGGGGCAGAAGGACTGCTTGAACCCAGGAATTGGAGACTAGACATGGCAACCTAGTAAAAATCTGTCTCAATCAATAATCCAATCAATCAGTCAATCAAATAATGATGGCATAAAGGTATGCAACAAGTGTCACAGTTTTTTTCCCCCAGGTGCCATGACTCTTAATTTATTTTACTAAGTTTTATGAATCAAGCAAACCTGATAGATTGAGAAGGAGTATTCAAAGAAATTGAAAGTGATAGATCATGCCAAATTATTTTTTTTAATGGACTTAAATAGATTTTTAAAAGGTAACCCAATCTATGATTTCACCTTGTTTTTCTGTAATGTTTGTGTAACAGAGAGTATAGATGATAACCCATGCAGCATAACTCAAGGGACCACTATTTATTGTTTTCTGTGAACATAAATTAAAATTATGCAAATAAACAGCACTGTGATTGAGAAGAATGTCTCATGTTAGTAAAAATTTTATTGAAAAAACAAAAGAGATCCAAACACCGAAGAGACAAAAGACATATTTACTTATGTCTTTTGTCTCTTCGGTGTTTGGATCACTTTTACATATATTTTTTATGCAGGAGTAACTTTAATTCAGTTATGTTGTATGTACATTGAAAACTTTTAATGATAAGATCAGATAATACAAGTATTAACATTGAGCACTATTTTTATACTTATTTTTATAATCATTGCCTAACTCATATGGGTCAAATATTAGTTTTAACAAGCTAATAATAAATGTAGTTTTAAAATATTAGCTTCTTCCATTTTTCAAAAACCAATGTATACATTATGAGTAGTAGGAATTTTAATTTCAGTATATTTTACTTTGAAAAGAGCTAAATAATATGTTTCTAATGAAAACAGAAAAAAGTATGAGAATTTCTTTTCCTTATTACCCTTTTTAAATTATTTATACAGAAAAATTTAGCATATTTTTAGTTATAGTATATCATATACTTTCCAAAAAATAGAAGATATATTACACAGGAATGTTAAAATATTCAGTGTGTTTACTGTTGAATCATTTTATGAATTATTGAACCATTTAAATACTAAAAGGTAAATTTCAAATTAAGAAATATCCTAAATCTAAATGTGTCACTCTGCATTGAATGTAGAGATAATTTGAACAAAAACCAAACGTCAGAGTGGTCTCCAAGAGAATAGAGATTCAGGGACAAAATATTTGTTTTATCTGCGATAATGTGGCCTTTTTCTATCCAGCAATCTTGGTAGTTGTTTGCTTTTATCACGTAACAGTGAATTCGAATGAGGACAATCACTGTAAAAAATGCATCTTTTTGAGGTGGGCATTCAGAGGTAACATGCACAGCTGTGTTTTCTGAGTGAGTTAACAGGAACTAGGGCTATGAAATTCTCAATCAGCAGAGCAAGCTGCTTATTCTCTGCTCTAGCTCACAAAGGGAGTCACACAAGCTAAATTACATCCCAAATGTCTGGTACTTTGTGTAGTTCATTGCTAATTACAAAGGAGTTATACAAGAATATGGCAATCTGTATTTTTGTTATTTTACATATTTGCATGCCAGATGGCATTTAAGAGGATACGAAAGCAAAATGATTATTTAAGTTAAAAAAGTTTCTCTATGGACACATTGCAATAACATTTTGGTGATATAGAAATATATGAAATTGGTGACATAACCTTAGAATTCATATTTCACTAGTGTCTACATTTAGTATATACTTGCTAATATGGTTAAGATTTGTATCCCTACCCAAATCTTACTTGAATTGTAATTCCCATAATCCCTATGTGTCAAGGAATAGACCAGGTGAAGGTAATTGAATCATAGGGGCAGTTACCCCCATGCTGTTCTGGTGATAGTGAGTTTTCACAAGATCTAATAGTTTTAAAAGAGGTTCTTTCCACTTCGCTCAGCACTTCTTCCTGCTGCCTTGTAATGAAGGTGCCTTGCTCATTCTTCACCTTCTGACATGATTGTAAGCTTTCTGAGGCCTCCCGAGCTGTGCTAAACTGTGAGTCAATTAAACCTTTTTCCTTTATAAATTACCCAGTGTCAGGCAGTTCTTTAGAGCAGTACAATAATGGATTAATACAGTTGCCTATGCCAGCTACATTTGCACTTTCTCTTAGCCTACAAACTGTGATCTCAGGGGATTCTATCTAGCCAACTAAAGTGAAAAACGTAACTTAATTGAGGCTGACAATAATTCTCTATGTTAATACCAGGACTTGCTGGGAATGGAATGCTACAGAGTTTCCATTCAACAATTATCTATGTTAATACCAGCACTTGCTGGGAATGGAATGCTACAGAGTTTCCATCAAAATGGAACTCTTCCAAGTGGTCAGAACTTCTAACAGTACTCACCATTGCTCAGCTTTCCTGAAAGGATAGCCTTCATGAAAGGTCGATATCACTGTCAAAGTAATGATTCTTAAACAGTAAATGACTTAGGTAATGGGGTTGTTCAGATGGAAAATTGAGAGTCAGCTATGAAAATGGACCTCTCAGAAAAACATTAAGACTAGAAATATTTTGATTGATTACCAGAAAATTATCATTATCCTCAGCATTACTATTATTACTATTTTGAAGAAGCTGCCCAGTTGATCTATATATGCTAGTGGTCATGTTTACGCATCAAAAAATCTTCTCATTAAATGGGTGAAAGAACAATTATCATAGTTCCCAAGGTGAAATAAATTCATGGTTTTAACAGCATGAAATTCTCATCCCAGAAACTGACCTATATATATATATATATATATATTATATGGTAAAAATAATAAGGAATAAATTATGTAAGAATTTACCTTTCCTGAAAAGTACCCTTATATCCCAAAGCATATAGCCTTATAAAGCAAAATACTGCCAGATTAAAAATTCAGTTATATGGTCAGTTATAATGAGACCACACCCTGTGAGGATTGGCTGGCATTTTTCAGGATTCAAAATGTTCTCTGAAGCAATGTCCCTTAATCAAGACACATAGATCAGAATTATGTAGTAACATTTCTCAGTATCCCACTTAATAGTCCATAAATTTTCACTTCCTGTACCCTGTGGTCTTTGAAAATAATTCCCAAAGGAGAATTCTTCTACCCCAGTCAGCTAGAATAAAAGATGAAGGCAAAGAAGTTAAGAAGAGACATGGTACATGCTCCTTAGGGTCTTATGACCTTCAAATATGAAAACTGAAACTTTTTTCTTGTTTGATGCATGGAATAATTTTCTATTTTAATTCTATTTTTTAAGTATGTATTTTATGTGTTTTTTTTCTTCACTATATAATATAGACCAACCATTAAATTTCCATTTGTTTCTGAAGTATTTGAATACTGAGATGAAATTATAAAACCATTCTCAGTATTGAACACTCTAAAGAACACAGACTAAAATATCTGAAAGTGACTTCCAGTTTTTTCTTTTGTGGAAGAAGAATGAGTGTCCAGTATATATGGATTGCGTTAGAGAGGTACATTTGGATAGAGGGGAATAACTGTATGTATCCTTATGTCTGTGCATGTGTGGATGTGCCTGTAAATAGCCATAAGGTTGACTCTAAAATATGCCAATTTGGGTCCAGTTTTTGGCATATATAAATTTTCTGTTCCCTGGAAAGCCCTAAATTTTAAAAACTGAGCCTTTTGGGGGGTCTTACATCCCCAGCTCTAGCTGATTAATCCAGAGGTAAATCAAAGCTGTGTCATCCTTCCTGGGTGTTTTAGCCTAGAATAGAGAGATCTAGAAAATAAAAATCACTAGCACTGAAGTTTGGTAAAGTCATTTCAAAAGAAGTTCTTCCAACCCCAGCTTCTGTAGTTTCTTCAGCTGCCGTCATTTACATTCTCCCAGGTGGAACATATTTTCTCAGCTGTTCTTGGCATCCTGTGAACCACCAGGCTGTTGATTAAAGCCTCTTTGTAATTTAGTTAGGCAGAATCCCCTTCTGTTCACAACTACAGCAATTCTTCCTCAGCTTTATTGAGGTTTAATTGACAAAAATTATATATGTCTATAATATTTATAATATATAATATCATGTTCTGATATACGTGTATGGGTGAAATCTAACTACATCAAGTTCATTAAGATATCCAGCACCCCATAGTTATATTTTGTGTGCACATGTCTCATAAATACTTGATATACTCTCTTCAGAAATTTCAAGTGTAGAATATAGTATTATTAAGTATAGTCATCATTCTATACATTATTCATCCTGCCTGACCGAAATTTTGTACCTTTTTGCCAACATCTCCCAATTTCTCTGACCTCATATATCCTGGAAACCACCATCCTACTATCTGCTTCCATGAATTTCACTTGTTTAGATTCCACCAATAAGTGACATTGTGCCATATTTTGTCTTTTGTGCCTGGCTTCTTTTACTTAGCATAAAGTGCTCCATGTTCATCCGTGTTGTCTCAAATGACATGATTTCCTTCTTTTTAGAGCTAAATGATACATTTTACACACACACACACACACACACACACACACACACGGAGACAGGCAGGTGTTTGAGATACTGATTTCATTTGCTTTACATATAAACCCAGTGGCAAGATTGTTGCATTATATGATAATTCTATTTTTAACATTTTAAGGATCCTCCATTCAGTAATCGTAATTAAATCAACTCATTACAGGTGGTAAAAATACCAAAACATCTCTTGAACAAGAATTTGCAAGGAAGACCTGGAATCAGAAGTTCAGAAAACATTTTAAAAAGTAATTCCTGCAGAGTTTAAATAACTTTTAGGGTTGGAAGTTGCTTATGAGAGTTGTAAAAGTAACATACTGGTATATCAATATTAAAATAACACTACTGATAAATAACGTTACTGGTCTATTAATTTTCTTATGTTAGATTTCGGTTTCTCCAAGTCAGGTTTCTATCCATAGATGTAGCCACGGGCGCCTCTGCTAGAGTTTTGCCCGTGCGTGCTGGGCTTGTTTCACCCACTTGGCCCAGCAGGCTGTGCTCAGCTCATACTACTAGCCTGGATACTACACCTGGAAGGACGAGCCAGGCGAGGAACAACAGCAAGCGGGGTGTGAGAAAATGAGCACGGGTCTGCCCACCGGGCACAGCCAAGCTTGCTGGCTGCTGCTACGGGATGGGAGCTCCAGGTGCCTGCATAGGCTCCCGCTTCATGCGAGTCTGCTACTGTACCAGACTTACCGTGGCTTCCGCTGCAGGCACCAGCTTCTCCACGAGGGGAACACGGTGGCACCCCAGAGCTCGGAGACATCAGGAACCACAGAACTCCAAGAGGCTGTTACAGGATGTCACAGTCCTGGGTCAGAGAGACCAGAGGCATGGACTCCCAGAAAGAGTGCAGACTTTCTCTCTTCTCGTCGCCCACAGCAAGTGGGTGGGGGGTGGGGTGTGAGTGTTTAGCCAGTTTGTATAACTGCTCTTTCAGTCCTTCTGACTGGTTCCGGCTCCACCACTGCTTGCCGGTCGGGGTGGGGTGGCTGCTGGCAGAGGGTGGGATTGCTATAGTGGTACAGGCCTTTTAGTTCCAGCCCACAGCTCAGCAAGCCAGCCCGGAAATGTTACAGCTCCTTCTGCTCCCGCAGTCTGGGGATCCCACATCAGGAAGAATGAAGTTACTGACAATTGGAGGATGACCAAGGCGGGGGAAGAGCTTTATTAGGCGACCATACAGCTCTCAAAGGAGAGGAGAGAGGAAGCGGACAACTCCTATCCACAGGCAGGTAGTCCCAAGTGCTGTGGGGCCAGGGTTTTTATGGGCTCAGAATAGAGGAAGTTCATGCTAATTGGTTCATGGGTAGGATAAAGTGAGTGCTCATTGGTCCATGGATAGGATAAAGTGAGTGCTCATTGGTCCATGGGCAGCCATGGGTGGGCTTGGAAAAAGCACCATTCCAATGGCCATAAGTTATTGAGAAAATTCTCACTCTGGGTTGTGGCCTCCATCCGGAACTTGCAGTCCCGCCGCCAGGCTTGAAGGTCAGGTCTTGCCAGGTACACACCCCTTCCCGCCTCCGAACCTGTCTGCTCCTGCTGCTATCAACATGCAGTCACTGGCGCCCAGGCTGACGACTCTAAGGGGTTCCCATAGGCCCTCACCGAGCTACCGTCAGCCCGCAGACTCCCTTCCATGCTCATTAGCACCCAACAGTTCAGCCTCAGGGCAGTTTCTGCTGCGGGCCAAAGCAATGGGGAGCTGGCGCGTCAGCTCTGACGCTAGCATTCACACACCTGACTGGGTCGCTACAGCGCCTGGGCTCGGCTGTCGGGGCACAGCCACAAATATGCTACACTGCAGAGCAGGCACTGGGAGCAGGGAGAGTCCAGGGAGTGGGAGTTGGAACTTCTGAGTCTGTGGAGGCAGGGGCTTTCCCGGCCCCGAGAATACAGGGATGCCCGGGTCCGGAGCCACGGTTGGGCGGCTGCAGAGGGAGCGCGGGCTCCTGCCTCACCAACTCAGTGGGACACAGAGCTCCCGCTGGTATCACTTGTATCCAGCACCCACTGGCTCCTCAGAGTGTGCAGCCCTGGCCGCACCTTCCCCTCTGGAGCTAATGTCCTCACAGAGGCTGCTCCAACCGGACCATTGCTGCCATTATGATGAAAATGCTTCCTTAGACGGGCCATACTTTGTACTAGCTAAGAGCGCAGTCTCCAGAGATGGGCTGCTGAAGATCATAACCCATTGCACGCCTCACTAGATTTGTGACATCCTAATTAATTTCCCTGCTGACATTCTTTCACAACTCAAATATGTTCTCTTCCAAATGACCTTTTCTAATGTAAATGAGATCACACCATGTCCTTGTTTAAAACCATTAACGGGCCTCCATCTGATTTAAAACAAAATCGAAGTTCTTTTGAACAGCTACCGATGCACGTCCCACCTATACTCACAGACTCAACCTGGGTCTTTCTCTCTCATTTCATTGTGTTCCAGTCACACTAATAGGCTTTCAGTTTTTCACAACTGGCTAACTTATATCCCCTCCACAAAGCACTTGTCATAACTGTCCTTCTTTGTCGAAATGCTTTCCCTGCTTGTCACTTTTACTCTTCATGTCTTCTAGAGAGTAAATATAACCTCTAGAAGGGACGTTCCCTCAGCATTCTTTCTAGAGTAAATACCCCAAAAGTGTTTCTTTTAGCACCCCTGTTTGCTACTTTTATGGAACTCATCACCTGTGAAATTATTTAATTAGTTTATCTGTGTTTATTTTCAATCTCCTTCCCTAGACGGTAAGCTCTAGAAGGAAAACACACACACACACACACACACACACACACACACACACACACACACACAAAAAGCACTGTCTGTGTACTTCATGGAGGTACCTGAGTCCATAAAACAGGGTCCAGGTTTGATAAATACTTTTGAATAAATAACTATAGTAGACACTATGTAAAACTATATACTTGTTATTTCTACCAAAAGTTACCTCCTAATGCCTTTAATTATATTTTTCTAAAAATACTTCACAAAATTCTGCAACATAAAGAACTGTATTCTATGTGAATTTAGAAAGGAATTTAACTTCCCTTTGCTCCATTTTTTTTTTCAGCTGTAAAATGGAATAATGTTCACTGTGCCGTGAGCCCAGGTATGTGAGACTTTAGGCTATAAATGTAAGTCTCTATTATTTGGCAACAAATAGCAACCATACTTATTTCTCACTTAGCACTATTAAATTGTTTTGCAGTCTAAATCAAATGAAGTACATTCCTAATGGTTTAAAATGTTTTAAAATGTTGATCTTATTTGTATTATCATGCATTTGTAGACAGGTATTTATTTCTGGCAATGCCTACTTTTTCATCAATAAGCTAGAATTTAAATTGTAATGTTTACAGATAACATAATGAAAATAATAATTATGGTTGGAATTTTTAATGCATCTAATGTGCCAGAAAAATGTGAAAATATATATATATATTTTAAGTCTAAACCAGATTGTGCAGTATATACATTTATAATTCGTATCTGACACATGAATAAATAGGCTTACAGTATCTATGGGTTTTGTCTCAGTTTCTAAAGTTGATAAATATAATAACTGGATTTCAAGACTATCCATATAGACAGAAATGGAGAAATAACTCTCCCCATTCTACCTTTAGCAGTGTATATTCAGTGAAGAAGGAATTGTATATTTATATTATTTTTGTATATTATGTACTCCTCAAAGGAAACATCTCCGCTTTCTTCTCCAACCATAAATACTTTAGTTCTGTCCGTTTGTATTTATTTACTTATTTCAGTGTGTAAATTTCTCCCTTGCTAAACAAAATGGTGTAGACAAAATGTCTGTTTTTTATTTTACTATGTAAATATATTTGAATATCAACAAATGAAGCAAAAGAAGTAAGCAGAAGACTTTTGCCTACAAGAACTTAAACCTTTTCCATTAGGTACTGTGAAGGCACTGAGGTATTTTAGTTTCCTGATTAATATAAGCAGTATTTTAAATTTTAAGAAAATTAATAATACCTTTTAGGATAATTTAGAGAGAGCTGAAGACAATTAATTTCCCTGATGAGTTCATATGATAATTGTTGAAACAAATGTGTAAATAATTATACTATGACATGATTAGGTTTTGTGATGAAGGGAATTTTTGATAATTTTTATCAACATAATTAGAAGAGTAGCTTTTCTTTTGAAGTTTTAAAGACTAGCTTTTCCTAATCTCATTAGAAACCAGAACTCATAGTAAATTTATACCTAATATACTATTTGTTTCTGTACTCTGCTTCTAAATAGGTGGAAGAAGAATTATATAGTTAAATGTGATACATAAATACATATATCTCTACATACAAACATACATATATGTGAGGGTTCTAATGTTTTATTTTTCAATGAAACGAATAAGTATACTTTGAGTTTATTTTATGATCTTTTAAAGATTATAAATTATACATTGTGAATCACTACTAAACTTGGCATTTAAAGGTATTTAACTTGTGTACACATAAGTAAAATCTTTAAAGAAAATAATTTTCCACAAATATATACAAATTGGCAATTATAATAAAAGTGTTTGTCTATCTAAACATATATAAACATAGATGAGTAAAAGTATGGCATAAAGGATAAAAATATTACCCCTGTATAGGGCACTTACCATAAATGGAGCTGGCAGTACTGGAAGTTGCTCTAGGAAGTTATAGGGCCAACAAGTTCGTGTGCCCACTGCACAGTATCAGACCCATTACAATGAGACAGCAGGGTTTGCAACGGAAAAAGAATTTCGTTATCACAGGTGCCAAAGGAGGTGGTAGGAGGAGTCCCTCAAATCCGTCTCTCCCCAGGGTTTTCTAAAGGAACTGTGAAAGGAAACAGACTGGGAAATTGGGGTTATTGATTGGTAGGGGAATGGGAGATGAAATCATCAGGATATAGTCTTTGGTGAGTCAGCTTCTGTGGGAATTCAGATCAGGTGGAGTCTATGGGGTCATTCAAACCAGCCAAGTCAGTAGTTTCATCAGGAGGCAGGACCTGAAAGAAGATGAAAAAGGAAAATCTTAGTTTTATATAATGTTCAAGTTACTATCTATAAAAAAGTTAAAGAGAACTATATGCTCTTAACAGGATCTACAAGATTCTGAGGCAATAGGAACAAAACAACTGTGGGAAAGTCAGTCAGACAGCAAGCTGACCTAATGATTAATGCTGCATGATCTAGAAGCTTGGTTTATTTCCATTTCTCCCTTTCCCTTTTCCCCTGATTAATTTTATAAAGTTTGCAGGGATGGTTTCGGTTCCCCATGGGCTTGACCATATACCTATCTGGAGATGAGAGCTACTATGGTGGGAATTGGGTGAAGAACACCCCGCTTTTTTTTTTGCTGGCAAGGGCAAGAGTTGGGGTAAGAGGCAGAATTAGAGGAATGAAACTGCCTGGCAGTAACCAACAAGTATTTACCAGTTCCTGGTCTAGGATTTCAGGGACGTAGCATGAATATATTAGGACTGCTATCCATTGTATAAATTAGAATCCCTGTTGTCAGAATCATGAGCCCAAATTTTAAGAGTCCTTTTAAAGTAAACTGAAAACTTTATGGTGTTTGTAAGATCTTATTGCCACAAAGACTCTGTTCTGTCAATCATATATCTGTTTTAACATTAATGCTGGTCAGTTGTTTCTAGACTCCAAAAGGAAGAAGTTTGTATGACTTCCCATCCTATTATGGTCAGGAACTCAGTTTTAAGGTTTGCTGGGGTCTCCTTAGCCACAAGGGGTCTGTTCAGTCAGTAGAGGGCTTAGGATTTTATTGTTAATTCACATTCCCCCCCTTTTTGGTCAAAATATGCCAAAAATAGCATCAATGGCCAAACTTTTATTTCATATTATTGCCAGGTGGTGTGGCTATCTGCCTCAGATATATTGTTCTTCAGTGGGACCCATATGGCCAAGGTACTTATAACCAAAAGACTTATAGCCAATTAAACATTCTAGGCCAAAAGAGAATGGAGGTGGGAAGGCATTCATTGTTTTTTAAAACTCTTTTGAGCAATATAAGAGCCACAAGCCAAAAAACAAAAAGTAAGGTTACCAAATCAATTTATCTATAAGTTCCATGTGTTGGGCCATTGGCCTCTGTGAGCCCATCTTTTTTGGAGGATCTAAACTAATTTTATCCCTTAAACCTGACCCTCATAATTTCACATGGCTATCGCTTTTACAATAGTCCCTGGGCATAAAGGGATTGAATAGTTTTGATTTCTGGCCTTGTGTCTCACAAAAGCAGTTTACATTGATTGTCACCTTTTTCTGGGTCTGACGATGAGGCTTTGGTTAACTTGAGTTTGATGTCAGATACTGGTGTCAACATTCATGATTCAGTAAGAGTTGGTGCTCTTTTTAGATGAGATATGTGTACCAAGGAGTCAAAGCCCTGTAAATTAATAGTATAAGGATTAATTAATAGCATCTGATAAAGGACCCTTTCAAGGGGATGGGGGTGGGGAGAGCCCTTTAACTGATGCCTCTCTCAGTATATGTAACTGTTAGACTGGAGGTGGTGATACTGGAATTCATGGTCTGACCAGAACTGTAAAAATATTTTATAATTGTATAGCTTTGATAAGGTCAACCAATAAATCTAAGTCAGAAACTTAATTTAGCATTTGATTTTGAGGATGTTTGTCAAAAATGTTAAAAGGTCCAAAACATTTGACCAAAGTAGAATCACACTCTACCTTAAAATAGTAGTTACTGATTTAATCAGGAGTGATAATCAAAATATTTGAAGGCAATACAGTAAGCTACAGGGATATAAAATTCTTAAGTGCAGTCTATCGTAGACTCATATTTGGTCAAAGAATGATGATATATACTTTAGTATGAATTTATTTAATAGATGATCGGTCTTAAAAGAGTGGTTATTTAGCATTTTTAGGGTGATCCAAACCTTGCTACTTAAAGAGTAAGCCACAGGCCAGCATCATCAGTGTCACATGGAGATTAGTAAAAATATAACAATCTTAGGCCTCAGGATGACTCTCTAAATAAGAAACTATTTTAATAAGATCTTCAAGTTTTTTGTGCATATCTAATCTTTGAGAAGCACTGGAATAGAATGTACTAAATCTTAAGGAAATAACCTGAATAATGACCCCATAATATGGGACTCTGAAGACCATGTGTGTGGGACAAAGGCAGATAGTAGGGTTAAATAAAATTTGCAGGAGCCCACAGATTTAGACTGGGCTCCTGCATGGGCCAACAGACCAAACCAATATAAAGCTTAATCACAGTAGCTGAGCTTTAGGTAATTGCAGGAGGGTCTGTAACCAATTAACTAATTATGCTGTAACCAATTTAGTTGTCTCTATACCTTGGTTCTCTTTTCTATAAATGGCGTCAGGTCACATAGTTAGCCCGGAGTTCTCTGAACCTGATTTGGTTCTGAGAGTGGTCTGCTTCATGAATCATTTTTATTGTATTTCATTTTGCTTTTAATTGCTCAAATAAACTCCATTGAATTTAATTGGTGAAATAATTTCTCTCCTTAACAGTAGCAAAATAATGGGATTATCCGGTTCTTCTCAGCAGTTTTTCTTAGAATTTACCTAATATAAAAACATAATAGATTTTTTAATGAGTTGATTTTAAAAGTCAAGAAAGGAGAATTCCACTTTTGACATGACAGCCTGAGGAGCTCTCTGGATTCACTCCCAGTGAAACTGGTGAATATTATAAAATAACCGTCATTTCAAGTCAATGGCTCTAAGAACATACAGCAAATAGGGAAACACATATATTTTTAAAATATACTAAAATTGATAAACAATTCCTCCAAGCCTAGTGAAATGGAAACTACACTCCAGACTGATACAGACATTATTTTGGGTTCCCTTTCCCTCCAGTTTCCAGTCAGATAAGTATTCTTTCAGGAGGGTGGTTAGATATCATCACTTCTCACACTACTCCTAGCTACGTGTCACTGAAAAGAACAGTTCAGTAGTGGAGGGACCCTTGTTCTGCTCACTCCCTACTTAAGAGACAGAGGATCTACATTGGATACAGTACTGCTGAGTATACTGGAACCCTACCCTTCATTGCCCTGGCTTTTGCGTCAGAGGTTCCATGCTAGGAGAAGCAAGCCGCAGAAACTTGGGGCTGCTGCCTTCATTATCAGGTTTTCAGTTCCTGAAGTGGAGATGTCACAATGAGAGAAGCATGACATTGGCTCTACTCCCAGCACCAGAGGCAGGGTTCAAAGAGTTTGCCTGGAGAAGAAGCAGGATGTAGAGCAGAGACTCCAAATCCCTACCAACTACATTTAATGGAAATCTATGAAGTACCTCACCCAACAATGGCAGAATATATTGTTTTCAACCACATATGGAACATTCACTAGGATAGACCAAATTGCAGCTGCTCCCCCAAAAAATCTTCAGTCTATTTTAAAAAATAAAAATAATAAAAAGTACATTCTCCAACCATCATAAAATGAAATTAGAAATCAATATAGGAAACTTATAAGTGTATGAAAGTTAAACATTCTGCTAAGTAATGAATGATTCAAAGAAGAAGTCACAAGGGGAATTAGAAAATATTTTGAGATGAATGAAAATGAAGACACATCATACCAAAAGTTATGAAATGAAGCTAGAGCAGTGCTTAGAGGGAAATTTATAGCTGCAGATGCTTATATTGAAAAAGAAGGATCTCAAATCAATAACCTAAACTTCAATCCTTGGCATTGGAAAAAAGAACAAATTAATCCTAAGGCTAGCAGAGAGAAGAAAAATTAAAGATTAGAGCAGAAATCAATGAAATAGACAATAGAAAAACAAAGAAAATCAATAAAACCAAAAGCTGATGCTTTGAAACAATTAACAAAATCAACTAATACTTAGCTAGACTGACCAAGAAAAAAAAAGACGTAAGTTCTTAGAATCATAAATACAAGAGGGGAAATAGCTCTATACTTACTAAAATAAAAGGGGTTATTTTACAAAGAAATATTATGAACAGTTGTATGTCAATAAATTATACAACTTGGATGAAATGGACAACTTCCTATAAAAGTAAAACCAGAGAATCACAATCTAGAAAGAAAAAAAAAGCACAAATGTTGGGAATTAGAGGAAGACAAGTTAAAAGGTAGTTTCAAGGTGAAAAGTTTATAAACAGTGCCAGTATTTACTTAAGTATGGTATTATATAACTAAAAACCTCTTGATATTACTGATTACTTTGTGTTCACAAATGACTGCTATGTATTTTTTCAATCCAACAGTTGACATAGACAATAAAGGTAACTGTTGATTTGGCCAGGGTTTGGCCAGAACAGAACTCATTGAATGCATATTTAGGTGAAAAATATTTAATATTAGAAAAAGAGAGACTACACAACAATTGGAAAATTTAAAGAAGGAAACATAATTGAGAGATTAGTTAAACTTGGAGGGATCATGAGCAAAGACCCCACTATAAAGAATAGAGGCCAGTGATTCACTAGAGTGGTTCACTAGCTGAGAATTTCACGTCTGCACACACATCTATCTATAGCTGCCTCTGACTACAGATTTAATAGTATATACCCATCAGCTACCTAAAATTGGGCATGTGCCCTGCATTGACAAATCTGATTAGAAACCTATAGAAAGTGGATAAGGGAAGTTGTACAGAGACTTTGGAATATGAAAATGATTTTTAAAAGGAAAAAATGTGAAATGTCACATTTAATCCATTATACAGCTTGATAAGAGTTTTATATAGATTATGTAATTAAACTTACACAACGATTTTTGAAGAAAAAGATAATACTCATTCTAGTACTGAGTCTTAATGGGGCTAAATGACATGTTGAAAATCACACAGTAAGCAGGTAAACTGGAAGGAAATTCAGTTCTTCTAATGAAAATATATGGATTATGTTCTATCACAGCTGCTTCCATCATACCAATGATGTCGTTTCCATTCTATTTTCTACAAAGAGCAAAGTCTATACCTGATTTGCTCTAATCAACTTTTATTGGCAAAATAAAAATTAGACCTATAGTTACAAAATGAATTTGTATTAATTTGCTTTACTTCTCTAAAGAACTGAATTTCTGCCATGTCTTTTTCATGCTATTGTAGATTGATGAATACAATTTTAAAAATATGTACACTTATTTCATGAAAGACTTTAATAACAAATACTACATATTTTCTTCCAGAAATAATATGTTATTAATTTGTTGAACAACATTCTCTCTTTGCTGATTTTTAACAATAGATCAGTAAACATCTTAACAGGTAAAAATGTAATATAGTCAATTCCCATTTGAGAAACTATAGATAAGTGAACAATTTGGATTGCCAGAAAAATTGAGATTATTCTTTGAATTTCATTTGAGTAATTAATGTTTTTATATAATGGAATTTGCAAAAGGATAATATATTAAAAATCTGTGATGATTTAAATTCTGGAACATTTGCATATCTATCTCTTAAGATGTATTTGAACTAAAGGTATAAATATTACAAGTTCATGTATATTCATTTAAATGCATCTTCATAAAAGCATACTTTTCAACATGAATTCTTAAGTATTCTCTTTATTTTTGATATTTGTTTTGGAACCTTAGTAATTTAATACATTTTTAATCCCTTATTATCTTTCAGTTAGTATGTAAAAATCAATTTAAAAAATAGCAATGTAGATTAAAAAGTCTGTAATCATTCAAATACTAGGTGGACAACTAAAATTTATTTTATTCAACATGGTAGAGCTACTATATTGAAGATGAGGATTTCATTTCATAATTGCCACAAATTGTAAATGTGAATTAATAGTATCCTCTAAAACATAATATTAAAATCTTCTCACTTGTTTTATTAATATCTTAGATCTGATGCCCTATTTAATTTCCAGGTACTGGATGTATGCTGATCAAGTCATATTTGATCTTAAGAAGGCTATAGTAGATGGAAGCTACTATTTGCTATGTTCTTTGTTATTAAGTCTAACATTTTAGATAAATGATTATTAAATTGACAAAACCCAACTCCTTTTAAAATGAGTTAATTCTAATAAAAATAAATTTTTAGTATGAAATTACCTGTATATTCCTACTTTGAAAGGATTATGCACAGCTACTAATAAAACTGCTGACAACCCTGTCCATGTAATATTATATACTCACAAGAGAGAGATATAAAGTAAAAACGTGCAACATATTTTGCTTGATTGGCCATAAATTCTCTGATGCATTGCCAAGTGCTAAAAATAGGCCTTCTTGATGCATTTCAGGAATAAATCCTTTGTATCTGATTTAAATGCAGATGAGCATTATAAACTATTGTAATTTGAAAGGACTTAACTCATGATGCAATCTGCCTCCATCTGCTTTCAGGTGTAAAGCAGGAGGGAGTTCTGCTGAAAGCACCACTGAATTCAATTCAGGTTAAAATTCAGGGAATTAAGCATGCCGGTCTGATCTCTCATTTTTTTGTTTGTTTCTGTATTTATGTCATTTTGTTGTATGCCTGTGTAAGCTTAGGCCATCTGCATAATCATATTGCTGTAAATTGTGACAAAATATATTTTTAATATATTTTTTGAAAATCTGGAGCCATACATATATAAGAAAAAGCAACTAAGATTACTGGGAGGATTTCGAAAGAGCTTTGGAATTAAATTGACTGCCATAGACTCATTTTGTCAATAAGTTGTTTGCCTTTTCTAACATTTTTCAGCAAATATGAGAGCAGTGAAATGAAGCCATATGTAGTGAGCACGAACCAGTTAAATAGTAGACACTCAGCTGAAAGTTATTGCTTCAGGGTTGAAAGCAGAAAAACAGAGGCTTTGGAAAAGACACACTTAGATGTGAAAACTAAGTCTCATGTCTAATAATTTTGTGGTTCAGGGAAATTCTTAAAACTTCTCTGAGCTTCGGTTTCATCCTTGGTAAACGGTCATGATTAATGTGCATATGCAGGGTTTGCTAGAGAATCGTGGCTATAGAGCACTAGGGAAGTGTCTGCATTTTACTGGTATTAAATGCATGTGTTCTGTTTTTACTGTTTTGTTTTTTTAATCTGCAAATCTGTACTCCTCTCCCTTTGTTAAAGGGAAACAGAGAGAGGCCCATTCATCAGCATCCTACAAAGTGTTCCCGGGAGTTAATCCTATGCTTCTAGAAGTGCTCTCCAATATTTTTTACATTTTGTATTTTTTGTTTTAATTTGAATAATGAAATGCAGAAATATATTTTGAACATTAGATAGCCGTGTACTTTTGTTTGTGCTTGGGAACATTTTACTTCCAAGTAACATTGCTTTAAAACATGTAGCCTATTTGGGAAAGTATGGAGATAGTCTTCATGATGCCCAAGAAAAATGAAGACAAGTGATATCACAATATGCTGTAAACAGCAAAGGTTTCAGAAGCCAAAAAAGCTGATAATTTCAAGTCATCACATGGTTCATTAAATTATTAATAAATCAATCCCATAAGAAATTATAGCCATCAGTAACATTTTCCCATTGCGAATAGCATTTTACCTCTAGGGCAAATTTGTCATGTTTAATTAATGTAATATGTTTTTATAATATCGTTTTGTAAAATTTAAATTCAATCTGTGATCATTTTGCATTTCACATTATTCAGGAGTCATAGAAAAAAATAAAAATGTCTAGTTTAATGCATTATCCATATTTAAACAATAATTAAACTGTTACATTAACTCTGAAAGCCTGTAAGAATTTTGGTTTGGAATCATTTTTCCAGTTCTACAAATAAATGGAAATTTATTAATAATGAATTAATTTTGAAGTACTAAAAGCAACTATTGATTTGAAAGAAAACAGAGTCCCATTTTATACTATGTACAAAGCTATGAATCTATAATAATATGAAAGTAAAACATAAAGGAATATATGTATAGTACAAATTATATTAAAATTTTATTTTTAAAGAAATAAGCAGAGTCAAATAACAAATAATAGATGGAGATAGAATATATGGTTGAACCACACTCTAATGTTATTTGTGTAGAACAAAAATTTTCCCTAATTGAAAAATATACATGGCTCAAACTGCTGTTTGAAGTATTTAACGGATAAAAAGTTAATATTTCTGCTTTACATAAAAAGTTATATATATTAATAAAATGAAGAGAAAATGCAAATGACCATCAATGAAAATAGCTTCCACTTCACTAGCCATCATGGACATGATGATTGAAATGAGATCTATTTAAGGAATCAAGTTGACAAAAATCTAAGATTGATGATATTCAGTGTTGCAATCATAACCTCCAGTAAAATTGGACTTCACTCAAAACTTTGTGAAATTTGTTTAGCAGCATTTTTAAACATTAAAGTGTACATACCCATTGAATGAGCAACTTATTTTCTATGCCTTGATCTGATAGAAATCGAAGTGTCATCACATAAAAATACTGTGCTGAAAAGATTTTTATTATACTTTATTTGAAATAGAAAAAAGGTATAATAAATATTGAATTGTGGTAAGGCAGTACTCTGGGATCAAATGTAAATATTTTGGTTGAGCAAAATATTAAGTTAAAAGAGAAAATTACAGAATAATATATTCACGTATACATTAAAGTTTCTTAGGAAAGAATAAAGTTTTCTTAGGAAAACTTTGCAGGAAGAATTTCTTAGAGACTGTTGAGTCAATGAGGACATAATTTTAATGTTTGATTATATGACCATATCCCATTAAAAATATTCTATCATTTTAGAAATTAATATTGTTTGCAACTTCCCAAAGTCTCTATGAACTCAATATAGTATTATCTTTTTTAAAAATATTTTTATGTCTAATAGACAGCATGTTATTCCTCTATCTCTTGTTAGTGTTTCACAATGTTTGACATATACATAGCACTCAATGTATATGTGGATATTCACTGAATTATCAGTGAGTTTTAAAACTCACTGATAAAAATTTTATAAAATATTTGACTTTTGGGGGGAAATAGGGAGGGACAGCGGGGGGTGGGGGAGTTGGGGGAGGGATAGCATGGGGAGAAATGCCAGATATAGGTGATGGGGAGGAAGGCAGCAAATCACACTGCCATGTGTGTACCTATGCAACAATCTTGCATGTTCTTCACATGTACCCCCAAACCTAAAATGCAATAAAAAATATATATATATATATATATAAAGAATTAGCAGACAGAGGAAAAAATATATATATATTTGACTTTTATATATTTTCCTTGTGATTCCTTATCTATGAGTCAGTTATCTTCTGATAATGTTTGACTTGTATATTTAAATATCTCAAAAAGTAATAGACATTAAACCTATTATAGTAACTTATTAACAGTATAAGGTAAAGGAAGAGATAGTCTAACATTTAGCTGCCAAACAATTTTTAAAAGATTTCCCAATATTCAAGATTGGAAAATGTTAAGAAAGATACTTCTAGGGATACAATAAATACTTTAAAATATATGTTCCATATTGAAGAACAGTTTAAAATTTTATGCAGATAATTTTAATTTTTGTTTTTGACATTTTAAACTATTAAGGATTATTGAACTCATTACGTATAGAATATATTTTCACTGAAAGACTGCTTCAATAACCTAAAATGGCAGTGATATTTATATTTTCAAATGGAATGAAGGAATAAACTATTTAGAACAATTTAAACTTGAAAATGCAAAGCTTGAAAGTTAATGTTAGTATTTATTAACAGATGTGTTGATCCTGATAAATAGGATTCCGTTATTTATTGGCAGATAATGCCACTGAAATGAAGAGAGAGGAAAAATAAAGCACTAAGCCTGAAAGGACTTTTGCCTTTAAAATAGGTTACTGTTGCCAATGGTTTTCTTTATTACTTTTGTTATTTTGAGAAAAGTCATTGAATATTTCATTTACTTTCTTTTCAGTAGATGTATTGATAGCCTGAGTGTCCCTTTATAGGAAACTCATTTCCTCAAGAAAACATTTTAAAGTAAATCTATGAGATTTGAAATCCTTGGGGGTCTTTTACTTTGTTTTCTGGTTTCTTAGTATTTTATGTGAAATATGTAGTCCTGAAGGCATAAAGCTATTTAACACACAAACTTTCTGTAAACTTCTTGCAGAGAAAATATTCTGATTTTAGTTTTCTGTAACTTTATATGAAAGAGGTCATTGCATCTTTGAAATAGTTTGCGTAAGCCAGAGGCAATATAATATAATTTTAATGTCCTTATTTTCTCTTTTATATTATTTCCCAGTTTGTGCCATTTTCTTATCTGTGTTTATATGCCAGGTAAAGTAGTGATATTTTATTATTTATGCAGTCTTTACTGTAAGAAAATTATATTCTTAAAATACCTCATCTTGTTAGTTTTTTTGGTTAACCTGAAAGAGTTTGGATGTTGATAGGGTTATATTCCTTCGTTTATTGCTGTTACCAGATACAGTTGGGAAGTCACTTGGTCTATATAAGCCCCAGTGTCCTTGGGACTCTATTTCTCCATTTCTAATGTAAGCATAATTGAATCAGCCTATTTGTTATCACCAGGATACTTGACCAGACTGTGTATCAGATTTAGATATCACTATCATAACTTTTAGGATAAAATGCTTGACAGAAATTTGATTCATTATATTTATATGTGTTTATCATACCAATAACCTGAAAGTAAAGTTAAAATATTCCAAATACGACTAACACTATCAAATCAACATTTCTTTTCCCTTCCAACTGTTATCCATTTGCATTCATGATTTTTACATATTTATTATCACGGCATAGGTGCAATTGGATTTCATTCAATTTCAAGCAAAGAATTGGCCCTAAACAGTTTTGTTCTCCTGACTGTGAGGTCTAAACATACTCCATATAAGTTCTCATTGACTCAGCTTCACCTAAGGCTAAAATGTTTTACTCTAATATTGTATTATTAAAAAGAACTACTCATCATTTCACATTCAGAGTTATAACATTCTAAAAATATAAACAGTCTGTTGAAGACTTTGTTGTTATCAGCAGATGCAATAGTTGTCTGAACACAAACATCTGAAAAGATTGCATTGGTCTTTGTATACACAAGATTATCTTATACTATCATTAACAATAATACTCTCTAGGAAGCTTCTGATAAATAAATACTAATACATTTATACTCTTTTACAAGAATATCTTGACTCATGAGCATTATGCCAACCTGAGAACTTGACAATGTAGGCAAAAACTTATACTTATCATAGATACTTACACCAGAGATACCTATCCCAGAAAATCTATCAGACACTGACTATATCTTTTCTTATTAATAAAAGAGGGAGCCAGAAGATAGCAACCTGAGTCAACTACTAATTAAAGATTAATTGTAAAAGGTGAGCATAGTTTTATCTAGACAGCACAGCACATTCATTAATTATTAATTTGACTTTATTTGTAGTTATGTATTTTCAATAGCAGAAGAACCGAGATTAGATAAGAGTGTTAGTGAACATGTGTGGCTTTTCCATGCAATTCAAGAGAATTTATCCCAGAAATATTGATTCGCAACAGACCTATTTGAGGTAAAACTTCCAGAGAAGCAAGCAATTACAAAAGTGATAATTCTTCTATATTCTCAACTGAAGTGAAGATATATTTCAGAATTTGTTAGTATGCTGTTTAAGCAAACTGGCCAAGACTACTCACTCACTTATGAAAAGATCATACTAGCATTAAGTGGAGGAGCCATGCTGCAAATTAGGAGGCTCTGTTAGTACATCTTGTATGTTTTTTAACTCTCAGTTGCAGGAAACACAACCATCACTAGCAGAAAGCATTTAATATGGGAGTGTGGATGCTGACTAATCAATTGAAGTTTCTTTTGGCATAACATTCAGAATCACTCCATGAAAACTGGCTTGCCCGTGAGCTGCTTTGTGTGACTTCAAGAAAATACCACTGTGGCTATGATCTAGGCAACAGGAAGACACTTCTATCACATCTGTCTCGATAACCACTAACGTAGTGGCTAGACACTGGCCTCTGTTACAAAAAATCTCAACATCACTGAACTTTTCTGCAGCAACAGCTAAAACAAAGGAAGTATGCCCTTTCCTATACTTACACCCTCTGAATCACACGTTATGCATTAAACTGGAAAAACCTAATTATACTAAGAATCTTTGTCACAAGGGAATCTTGAGAAATGTTGTTTTTAGATATCCAACCTCTGAAAATGATGTAAATGATACTAAGTGCCAACCCACTATGCCCAGCACTCTTGGTGTGCTTTTAATTCTTTTCAGTATCCAAATTTATGTGTGCTTATTAGGTAGGCTAACCATACATTCTGGTTTCTTGTGGCAGATCTGATGTGCATCTGTTGTCCCAATATAATTATAAATATTAGCGTCTTTTACTCTTAGATGGGTTCTGGTTTAAAAGATAAATCACACGTTCACTTTACCTTTATGTATGTTTATCTTGCCCTACAGGATATAGGGATGAAAACAAAGAAGGAAAATGTCATTATCTGGCATATGTCTTCTTATTCAATACCCAAAATAAGGCTATGAAAAAATTATTAACATTTTACATTAAAAGATGCAAAGTTTCAAGAAAATCCTAACTACACTCATCACACAGTACATAAGAGAACAAGGATGAATTTAAATTTAAGCCTGTGTTGCTATCAAGGACATAATTTTGGTTAACTATGTAGTTCATAACTATATTCAGTTCTGTGCTGATACATGTTTCTATCAAATTTATTATGGACTTCAGGCATTTTTTCATCCATTATTCTTTCATTCATCAGTATATTCCACAACCATTAATTGAGTACCTACTATGTGAGCCAGACTATAATCTACACCTTATGGATAGATACAGTGTTAGACCAAAGAGGGAAAATTCTTATCCCTGTCAAACTAGCAATCTAGAGAGAGGGCATATATTACAAATAAAAAGAAGAAAGACAAAATGTCTTAAATGATAAAAAGTGCCTAGAGAAAATACAGCAAAAAGGTATGATAGGGAGAGGTTTATGTGACAGCTGCTATTTAAATTTCAGCAGTCACTGATAAATATAAATTACCCTGGAGATATTACACAGGTCAAATTATTATTAAGAGCACTTAGGAAGAAAAGTAGAAAATGTAGACCAGGGGTAGAAATGAGTTTTAATCACAAATCTAGAGAAAGATATCAATATCCAAGTACAAGAATATTTTAGACAACCAAGCAGATTCGGTCCAAAGAAGACTACCTCAAGGCATTTAATAATCAAACTCCCAAAGTTCAAGGATTAAGAAAGAATCCTAAAAGCAGCAACAGAAAACAAACAAATTACAAATAATGGGGCTTCAATACATCTGACAGCAGTCATTTCAGTGGAAATCTTACAGGTGAGGAAAGTGCGGCATGACACATTTAAAATGCTGAAGGAAAAATCTTTTAATCTATAATTGTGTACTTGGTGGAAATATTCTTCAAACATGAAAAAGAAATAGTTTCCCAGACAAATAAAAGCTGCTGGATTTCATCAATACCAGACTTGTCCTACAAGAAATGCTGAAGGGAGTACTTCAAGCAGAAAGAAAAGGACATTAATAAGCAATAATGAGTCCTAGAGGTACAAGACTCACAGCTAATAGTAAGTACACAGAAAAACACAAACTATTAAAACACTGTAACTGTGGTATATAAACAACACTTATCCTAAGTAAAAAGACTAAATAATAAGTAAATAAAAATAATAACCATAACTTTTCAAGACATAGTACAATAAACAGAAACAATGAAAAGTTAAAAAGCAGGAGGACAAAAATAAGGTGTAGAGTTTATTATTAGTTTTGTTTTTGCTTGTTTATGCAAATAGTATTTTTATCAAGTTAAAATAATGGCTTACAAGATAGTATTTGCAAGCCTTATAATAACCACACACCAAACAAACAATGGATATACAAAAAATAAAAATCAAGAAACTGAATTATATCACCAGAGAAAATCTCCTTTACTAGAGGAAGACAGGAAGAAAAGAAAGGAGGAAGAGAAGACCACAAAACAATCAGAAAACCAATAACAAAATGGCCAGAGCCCTTACTTATAAATAATAACATTGAATGTAAGTAAACCCTCCAATCAATAAATAGACTGGCTGAATAGTTAAATAAACAATTGATCTGTAGCCTGCAGGAAACACACTTTGCCCATAAAGACACATATAGACTGAAAATAAAAAGATGAAAAAACGTATTCAATGCCAATTAAAACCAGTAAAGAGCAGGAATCACTATATTTAGACAAAATAGATTTCAGAACAAAAACTATAAGAGACAAGGTCACTAGGTAATGATAAAGGGGTCAATTCAGCAACAGGATATAATAATTCTAAAAGCAAATACACACAGCACTGCAGGACCCAAATATATGAAGGAGATATTATTAGAGCTAAATATAGAGATAGGTTCTGATAAAATAATAGCTGGAGACTTTATTATTTTATTTTTTATTTTTTTAGTGAAGACAGGGTTTTGATATGTGGCCCAGGCTAGCCTTGAAATCCTGACCTCAAGTGATCCACTTCAGACTCCCAAAGTGCTGGGATTATGGATGTGAGCCACCATGCCCAGCCAATAGCTGAAGACTTTAGCATCCCCACTTTCACCATTAGACAGATTTTCTAGACAGAAAATCAGCAAAGAAATATCAGATTTAATTTGTACTATAGACCAAATAAATTTAATAGATATTTTCAGAAGAATTCATCCAAGAACTATGCAGTACCTTTTTTTTCCCCTCAGCACATGGATAGTTTTCAAGGATAGACCATAAACAACTCCTAAAACATTTTTAAAAATTGAACTAATATCAAGCACCTTCTCTGACCACAATGGAATAAACTAGAAATTGATATGAAGAGAAATTTTGGAAACTATACAAATACATGAAAATTAAACTGTGTGTTCCTGAAAGAGAAGTGGGTCAATTAAGAAAGAACTAAAAAATTACTTGAAACAAATAATACAAACAAAACCTACAAAAACCTATGGATACAGAAAAAGCAGTACTGAGAGCAAAGTTTATAGTAATAAGTGCTCACTTCAAAAAAGAGGAAAATCTTCAAGTAAACAACCTAATGATACATCTTAAAGAACTAGAAAAGGAAGAGCAAACCAAACCCAAAAATATTAGAAGTAAAACAAAATAAAGATCAGAGCATAAATAAATTAAAATTAAAATACAAAAGATTAATGAAACAAAATGTTTTCTGAAAATTTAAACAAAATTGACAAACCTTTAGCCAGACTAAGAAAAAATGAGAGAAGATCCAAATAAATAAAATCAGAAATGAAAAGGAGGCATTACAACTCATACTGCAGAAATTCAAAGTATCATTAGTAATTGCTATGAGCAACTATATGCCAATATATTGAAAAATCTAGAAGAAATATTATTGAATACATACAACCTACTAAGATTTAATCAGGAAGAAATCTAAAACCTGCACAGGCCAATAACAAATAACAAGGTCAAAGCTGTAATAAAAAGTTTCCCTGCAAAGAAAAGCCCAGGACCTGAAAAGCCAGGACTTCACTTCTGATTTCTACCTAACATTTAAAGAACTACTTAAACAATTCCCAAAAATAGAGAAGAAAGGAATACTTCCAAACTTATTCTATGAGGCCAGTATTATCCGGATACCAAAGCCAGAGAAACAAACGATTGTTATCTAGCTATAGATAACTAATACAGAAGGTAAGTGAAGTCTTAAGTTTCTGATGTCACCACATGTCCTGAGAAAGGAGGAGGGAGAGAGGGAGGCACAAGGGCCCAGGCCTGGGAGAGCAATTCTACCTATGCATTAGGTAGGCTTCACCCTCCTAGTCAAATTTCTTAGAGCCATACTCTCTTTTCCTTCCTTACCACCCAGATGGGTCCTACTTACTCTATTCTTGCCATTTGGAGGATATAATGAAACATACTGGCAATGGAAATAACAATCTTAAAAATAGTATTCAGGATTCCTGCCTGGCCCGCAAAAGATACTCAGTATGCCAAACACTGACATGTTTAGAATAGCAAGGGACCTGTGATCATTATATGAGCTATCTTATGACACTACTCATAATAAAATAATTTTAATGAAGAAGTATTTAAAATGTGATATATTGGAATTAAATACTGAATAAAAAAAACTTATCAAAAGAGACAATTTGGAGACTTGTTGTATAAGTGGTTTTGAGAACTGAATGCAAATTAAAACACCCTCCCCATAAAGAAAGAAAATTACAGGTCAGTGTATCTGGATAATATTTATGAAGAAATCATCAATTAGGAAGATTATTAATCATGACCAAGTGAGATTTATCCATGGAATGCAAGGATGGTTCAGCATACACTAATAAATCATGAAAGATTATATCAACAGAATAAAGGATAAAAACTATATGATCATTTCAGTTGATGCTGGAAACTGTCCCTTTATGATAAAAATTCTCAAAAAACTGAATATAGAAGAAACATACCTTGACATAATAAAAGCCATATATGATGAACCTCCAAACTAGTATTATACTGAAACAGGAAAAACTGAAAGCTTTTCCTCTAAGTTCTGAAACATGACAAAGGATGCCAACTCTAACAACCATTATTCAACATAGTAAAAGAAGTCCTAGCTAGATCAAACAAATAAGAGAATTTAAAGGATATCCAAATTGAAAAGGCATAAGTTAAATTATTCTTATTTGCTGATAATATGGTCTTATATTTGGAAAAACCTAAATACCACACAAGAAATCTATTAGGACTGATAAATTCAGTAAAGTTGGAGGATACAAAATCAATTGTACAAAAATCAGTAGTATTTCTATATGCCAACAGTGAAAATGTGAAAAAGAAATAAGGCAATCCTATTCACAATAGTGACACATAAAATTAAATAACTAGGAATTAACAAATGAAATGAAAGATTTCTATAATGAAAACCATAAAACACTGTTGAAATAAAGAGGACACCAGAATGTAGAAAAATATTCCATGTGCATGGACTGGAAGAGTCAATATCGTTAAAATGTCCATACTGCCCAAAGCAATCTATAGATTCAATGCAATCCCTATGAAAATACCAATGTTATTCTTCACAGAAATAGAAAAAAAGAATCTAGAATTTATATAGAACTACAGAAAACTCAGAATAGCCAAAGCTATTCTATGCAAAAAGAACAATGTTTAATACTATAGAGCTATAGTAACTGAAACATCATGGTACTGGCATAAAAACAGACACATAGATCAATGGAACAGAATAGCAAACTCAAACACAAATCCACACACCTACAGTGAACTCATTTTTGACAAAGCTGCCAAGAACATACACTAGTGAAATGACATTCTCTTCAATAAATGGTGCTGGAAAAACTTGATATCCCTATTCAAAAGAATAAAACTAGACTCCTATCTCTCACTCTATACAAAAATTAAATGAAAGTATATTAACGGCTAAAATCCAAGACCTTAAACTATCTAACTACCACAAGAAAGCATTGTAGGAAGTCTCTAGGACATTGGTCTGGGCAAATATTTCATGAGCTATACCCCACAAGAACACCGAAGCGAACATGAACAAATGGGATCACATCAGGTTAAAAAGTTTCTGCACAGCAAAGGATATAATCAACAAAGTGGAAGAGACAACCCACAAAATGGGAGGAAATATTTACCAACTACCACTCTGACAAGGGATTAATAATGAGAATATATAAGACGCTCAAACAACTTTATAGGAAAAAATCTAATCAAAAATGGGCAAAATATTTGAATTGACGTTTCTCAAAAGGAGACATAAAAATGGCAAACAGGCATGTACAAAGATGCTCAGCATAAGTGATTATCAGAGAAATACAAATCAAGTTACAATGAGATATCATCTCACCCAGTTAAAATGACTTACATCCAAAAATGGGCAATAACAAATGATGACAAGGATGTGGATAAATGGGGATACTGTATGTTGCTGTTGGGAATGTAAATTAATGCAATCACTATGGAGAAGGGTTTAGAGGTTCCTCAGTTGAATAAAAATTGAGCAGCCAATAACAAATGACAACAAGAATGTGGAGAAATTGGGACATTGTACGTTGTTGGTGGATATGTAAATTAGTACGATCACTATGGAGAATAGTTTAGAGATTATTCAATTAACTAAAAATTGAGTTACTATATTATCCAGCAATCCCACTGCTGGGTATATACTCAAAAGAAAGAAATCAGCATATTGAAGACAGATTTGCACTCTTGTGTTTGTTGTAGCACTGTTAACAATAGCAAAGATTTGGAAGCAACCTAAGTGTTAATTACCAGAGGAATAAATCAGAAAAATGTGATACATATACAAAATGAAGTACTATTTAGCCACAAAAAATAAGAGCCAGATCCAGTTCTATCCATATCCAACAATATGGATAGAACTGGAGGTCATTATGTTGCAATAAGCCAGGCACAGAAAGACAAACGTCACATGGTCTCACTTATTTGTGGGATCTAAAAATCAAAACAATTTTTTGATGGAGTTGTTTTTTTGAAAAAAACAACTGACTCCATTAAAAAGTGGGCAAAGGATATGAACAGACACTTCTCAAAAAAAGACATTTATGCAGCCAACAAACATATGAAAAACTCATCATCACTGGTCATTAGAGAAATGTAAATTAAAACCACAATGAGATAATAATTAACACCAGTTAGAATGGCAATTATTAAAAAGTCAGGAAACAACAGATGCTGGAGAGGATGTGGAGAAATAGGAATCCTTTTACCCTGTTGGTGGGAGTGTAAATTAGTTCAAACATTGTGGAAGACAGTGTAGTGATTCCTCAAGCATGTAGTACCAGAAATACCATTTGACCCAGAAATCCCATTACTGGGTATATACCCAAAAGATTACAAATCATTCTGCTATAAGACACATGCATGCACATGTATGTTTATTACAGCACTGTTCACAATAGCAAAGACTTGGAACCAACCTAAATGCTCATCAAGGATAGACTGGATAAAGAAAATGTGGCATATATATGCCATGGAATACTATGCAGCCATAAAAACTGATGAGTTTATGTCCTTTGCAGGGACATAGATGAAGCTGGAAACCATCATTCTCAGCAAAGTAATACAAGAACAGAAAACTAAACACAGCATGTTCTCACTCATAAGTGGTAGTTGAACAATGAGAACACATGAACACAGGGAGGGGAACATCACACACCAGAACCTTTTGGGGGATGAGGGTTAGGGGAGGGATAGCATTAGGAGAAATACCTAATGTAGATGATGGTTTGATGGGTACAGCAAACTACCATGGCAGGTGTATACCTATGTAACCTACATGTTCTGCTTGTGTATCCTAGAACTTAAAGTATTAAAAAAAAATCAAAACAATGAACTCATTAACATAGCAAGTAGAAAGATGGTTACCAGAGGCTAGGAAGGGTGGGCTTGGGGATGGGAAGTGGGGGATGGTTAATGAGTACCAAAAATTAAAAAGAATGAATAATACCTACTGTTTGATAGTATAACAGCGTGACTACAGTCATTGATAACTTAATTGTGTATTTTAAAATAAAGAATGCAATTGGATTGTTTGTAACTCAGAGGATAAATGTTTGAGGGGACAGATTAAGAAAAATAATTTTGGAGAAGGACAAGGAAGCTAATTTCAGTGACATGAATGAATGAGGCCATAAATAAGAGATGAGTCTAGAGAAATTATTTATGTTTTTGTTTGCAGTGTGTACATGTGAGGTGTGTGTGTGTGTGTGTGTGTGTGTGTGTGTGTGCGCGCGCATGTGCGCTCCTACAGGGAATGTAACATAGACCTAGAAAACCTAAGGTTTTCATTTCAAAGTGAAGTAACAAGTGATCCTACTGAATTAACATACTGGCATATTTCAGCCAGTTACATACATAGTCACTTTATCAATCTGGTAAAAGAGCATTAATCAAATATGAACTTGAGGGTAAAAAGGGGATAATGTTATGCATATTATCTAATTTATTTAATGCTCAAATTCATCACCAATATAAGTAGAATAATAAGAAATATTATAGTAGGGATTCAAATAATGTATAAATATACTTGTCTAGCATGCACTAAATTGCTCAATCAATGAAGGCAGTTATTACTTGCTTAAATGAGGAATAATTTTTAATCAAGCAATCAGCATACATTACTAATTGAATTCACTTTGCTGTTTATGAACCAAATAACTAGATTATTAAATATTATACAAATATTTAATCATGCATCCATATATGCACATAACTAGTCTTAAACATTTTAACATGCTCGAGAAGAATCCAGCTGGTTCCAAATGTAATGACTAAAAATTATATAATAAGATGGAGAAGATTACTTAATTGTAAAATAAATTAGGAAATTGGTGCTAGGTTTAGAAAATGCATTCTAAAATTCAGGTGAATGAATAACTATTGAGTATCTGTGATGTCTGGGGCCCTATGTCAGGTGCAAACACTGCAAAAGTAAATATTTCATCTTAATATGGAAAGTGATGAACTTCAAGTTTTCACTAGATACTGTGAGCAGAAGTAAATATCTTCCCTACTTGAATATGGAACTGAAGGCTCTTTGATAGAAGTTTTCTGGTGAGGTGGATCCCAACTCGTGCTCTCTCTCTCTTTCTCAATATCCTAATGCATAGATATTTATATCATAATTATGACTGAGAAGAGGAAGAAAGAAAATGGAGGCATTTAGGGGGTACAGGAATAGAAAGTATGCTAATTTTCATAGCTTTTTTTTTTTTTTTAAGGAAATGAAAAAAAAGTATTTCTAAAGTATGATGTCTATTCCAACATGATTCATGGTACCTTGTGTAAGCATATATAAAGTCTAGTGTCAGTGTGGTTTCCTAAGAGTTTAATCTAAGAAAAATTTGTTGGTCTGAAAGTATCTGTCCAAGTTACAAATCAAAGGAAATGTATCTTATGAAATGTGATTAACTTTAGGAGAATATGCAATCATTGAGTTCTGGATATTGAAAATTGTAGCTAATATTCTGAACTTATATTCTAATTATGTTAAAGTCAAGCTATTACAAAGTTAAATAACAAAATTCTAACAATCTAGTTTAAACATGCACTTGAGAAATTCTTTTGCAGGACACCTAAATTAATACAGATGTTGCTTCTACCATATTTAGTGAACACATACTAATTGCCAAGGAACTCTTTACAGAATAGTCAAGAAAATTCACAGCTGGGTGCATGGTCCACACCTGTAATCCCAGCACTTTGGGAGGCCCAGGAGGGCAAATCACAAGGTCAGGAGATTGAGACCACCCTGGCCAACATGAGAAACCCCATCTCTACTAAAATACAAAAAACAATTAGCTGGGCGTCGTGAAACATGCCTGTCATTTGCAGCTACTTGGGAGGCTGAGGCAGGGGGAATCACTTGAACCCAGGAGGCGGAGGTTGCAGTGAGCCAAAATCTCACCACTGCAATCCAGCCTGGTGACAGAGCAAGACTCCCTCTCAACAAAAAAAAATAAAAAAAGAAAGAAAGAAAGAAAGAAAAGAAGAAAGTTCACATTATTGTTTCCCCTCACAGAGCCATATTCTAACAATGGTAATGATGGTGATAGTGGTGGTGGTGGTGGTGGTGGTAGTGAAGTTCTAGAAGTATAACAAAAAAGGGTTGCAGGGTAAGCATCAAAATTATTGCACTACATAAAATCAAACAGTAAGCATGTTTTGAATATGTGGAAATTCATAAAATTCAAAGATTAGTAAATGAAATGGACTTGATTTCTTTCTCTTTTATAATACTGAATGTAGGATCATTTACTTCTCTGTCTTAATTTTCTTATAGATAAAATTAGAGGAATACACAGCTTTCAGATAATCACTTTAGTTCAATTGCCTTTCATATTCTCTAATTGTATTGTGTGTTTTAAAACATATGTGTTACGGTGATCACATGTAAAACCTTAAATAATTATTTTAAAAATATTAAAATGGCTTAAAATTTCTTATACACTTACCATGAGCCAGGACTTATGTTGTTTTCTTTATATATTTAAACAATCTGACAAGTGAGATATTATTAGGTACTAAAAAGGAAATAGGTGTAGAAGTAACAAGTTAATACCTTTGCTTTAATATGTTTTGAAAGTACACTGGAGGAAGAAAACAGACATGTTTTGTCTATATAAAATTTACAAAACTAACATTCTAGATTGGATGCAGTTACAAGTATGTATAATTTTGAAAAATCATGCTTTGAATAGTTACATTAAGAAATACAAAAGCCCCTTGCCCTCAAGGTGTCCATTATTCTTACGAAAAAGAGGAAGGGAGAGAAGGGCAAAATGAGACAGAGAGTGAGAGAGATGATTTGATAACTGATGATGTGCTTCAGGCCCCATGAAGAAGAGCACAGAACACTGCTTGATTAAGGTTGGGAGAGCCAGTGTTAATGTAACAGAGTGGGCAGATTTTGAGCTGGTTTGTTTAATCACGTGTAATTGAGGCAAACCAGTTAGAAAAAGATAATTATAGATTAAGAGGATCGTGCATAAACATACAAAGGCCATATGAAACAGAAGGACGCATTTAGAGAAGAGTAAATAGTTCAGTGTGTCTACACAGTCATAGGATCCATGTAAGCTAGATGTGGTTGATGCAGATATAAAGGTAGGCAGACATGATAGTAAAGAGTGTGTCCTTCAACATCATCCTTAAAAGATTTTGAGCAATGGAGTGATAAAATCGGGGTTATGTATATTAATAAAAATTGTAAGGGAGTGAAGCAGAATTTGAGAGGCATATTAGTTATAGAAACCACAGGATTGTATGATTGATTCAGTGCAAAAGAAATAGGATGTGAGGGATAGGAAGGGAATGAAGGTTATTCCCAGAATTTGTGGAAATATTTTCTGAACAGACACTGCCTGGTTGTGTTGATTTATATATTTTATTTGTAAACTAAGAATATATACTATTTTGAAATGTGTCCCTGTTTTTAGTTTAATCTCACACACTCTTCCAGTGCACAAAGCTAATCTTAAAAACATTTTCAAGTTAAGCAATTCTCTCAATTTTCACATGAGCAATATGGCCAATTATCCATCCTTGTCCTATGTGTATCTAAGTTCAAATGAGTAAAGGTAAGATGTGGTTCAAATGGCATCATAAACTACCATAAATTTTCACTTTAAGTTGTTGAAAGGGGCATAATTTTGTTGAGAAAAGTAAAAGAAATTCTAGATGTAAAATAAAACATAAAGTGAGTTACTTTAAATAGGATTTATAACCATGCCTTTAATGTGAACAGCCTTCTTAAAAGGGCTTCTGAAAACTTAGGTAAAAACCTGAGTGCCTAATCTATATTTCATGCCTTTGACCTTAAAGTCATAGAAGAACATTTAACATTCAGCAATATGGGGATTGTCTTTAAGTTTTCCTATTCAGATAAAAATAATATATTTTATGGTTAACTCTCCATTATCCATGCTAAGGTAGGATTAAAGCTTATAATCTATACAATGCATGTGCCCACATGTACATACATAAATACACACACACACACACACACACGTGCACACGCATACACACTGTATTCATGAAGAGTATATCCCTTATTTTCACTCTATTAGGGTTTTCTTTATAAATTGTATAAGCAATTCTACTGAAACAATTGCATTAATTTGAATTTCAGTTTTGCCACCTATACAAGTTTTTCCCTAATGCATATTTTAGTGTCTGTATATATATTCACATATATATATACACACACACACATATATATAGATCTTTCTTACTATATATAGTATACTTCTGACAAAAGAGCTTTCATATTTCATATTCATCTTTAAAATTATCTTATGCTTAGTAGAGTAATTATTTCCACCAAAACTGATTTCTTCAATATGTCAGTGTAGAAAATATTGCTACTATAAAATGTATTTCTACATTAAAGTATTTTAGAAGAAATGTATTAAAAATAATGAGCATTAAAACTCAAGGATAAATGGGTATTGTTTAAAGCTAAGAAAGAGTGATTAAAGTTAACAGGTAAAATGTCATTAGTATTTTGATAGAAATCTCATTTACTCTGTAATCTCCTCTCTTTCTGAAACTCCCAGGATTCAAATATTTTATCATTTTATGATGTCTTATATGTCATATAAGCAGGCTTCATCTTTTTTTTTCTTTTTGTCTGACTGAGTTATTAACAAAACTGTTTTCAAGTTCAGAATATTTTTATGATTGATCTAGTCTATTGTTGTAGCTCCTTATTTTTAAAATTTTATTTATTAAATTCTTTTCAGGATTTCTATTTTGCTTTTTTATTACATATGTCTTTAATCTTTTATTCAGATTATGCATTTTTTTCTGATTTATTTGTATGGTTTATCTGTGTTCTTTTATAACTCACCGAGTTTCCTTAATATGTTTAATTTTTTCAGGTAATCCATACATTTTCTTTTCATTAGGATCTGTTTCTAAAGCACAATTATGTTTCTTTGGAGTTGTCGGATTTGCTTGCTTTTTCATGTTTTCTGTGTTCTTATGTTGATATGTATGGTGAAATAGTCACTTTTTCCCAATTTAATGGATTGGACTTCTTAGAGAAACAATTTTTCCCACAAATATATCGATACTGTTTGTTGAGTACAGTGTTTTGACTTTGATTCTGAGCAGACACTGTTAAATAGTCCCCATATAATTTATTTGTCAGTAGTCAGCATCAGTGTGGTGTCCATGACTTCCCCATGATTTATTGTGGTTGTTAGTGAAGGATTGGTGAAGCTTTTCAATGGACAAGGACATCAGGTGGGCCAGTCCTCAGGTACCACTGGTGGTGGTATTTGTCAGGGCATACTTATCCAGAGGTCACAGGTAATGTGCATAGGGTCAGCAGTCCTGGGGAATGGCAGTCTTGTCCTCAGGTCACTAGATGATATGTGCAGGCATCACTGGTGACTAGCAGAATAGGAGGAATCCCAGGACCCCAAGCAACCTGTACAGGCACCAATGGTGGGTGAAGCAGGTCTTTCCTCAAAATATTTTATTATTGTGGTAAACAGAAATTCGTGGATCAAAACTATTATTTATTTATTTATTTATCCTGAGGAAAACTCTGCTGCTTTTAGATACAAAATATTTATAGCAAGATATTCTAACTTCTAAATTTTAACATGAAATAACTTACTGAGAAATATCTAGACAACAAAAATACATTTCAAAAGTTTATAACTTATTTCTATGAAAAAGTATGATTTGAAGAAAATTGCCCAAAAATTAATGAATACATTCTTAATCTCTCAAAACTGATGTTTTTCCATCTCTTCCTCCTTTAACTCTTCTTATATTTTCATGAATCTTTCTTCAGATTTCTCTTTATCTATCACTATAATGGTTTTCTTTTAAAAAAAATAGTCAAATAAAATCAACTGAAAATTTGGAAATATAAAGGTCTTATAATAGCAATGTAACTTGCAACATTTATAACTGAATAGTTGAACCTTACTTATTTTTCTGCAGTATTTATTCATTAGGAAATGGCCAGGTACTTCAGAAAATACCATCTTCATTAAGAGCATAAATATTGTTTTCAGTCCATGCAGTGACTTAAAATAAAAACAATGGGTTTATTTAACATTTTAAAATCATGACAAATAAAACTCATACTTAATGTGTATTATTGGGAAAAATATCAGCAATAACTAATGCATATAGTATGGCTTTTTTAAAATTCAGAAATGTAAGCATCATTTTGGGTATAGACAAAACAAAAATGGTAAAAATGCCCTCTAGTAATATCAGTGGAATACTGGAAGAATCTTTACACACAAAGCCTAAACCTTGAATATCTTTCCAGTCTTTAGGGTACTGTTCTTTGCCACTGCGCTCTTGGTAGAGCAAAAATGTGAACGATCAGGTAACAGGTGAAGTCTAATAATTTAACAATGGTGACCCAAATCTCTTTAAGTGGTTAGCAGAGCAACATCCACATTTAAAAATGTAATGATAAAAATGCAATAATAATTTCTTAAAGATCAAATTTATTTTCTTTACATGTAACAAAAAGAATTACAGACTTGAGAAAATGTCAGTTCTACATATTATATGCATAGGCATTGTGTATATCTCAGCTGAAATATATATTCAAATAGTTCAAATATCCCATTTATATTTATATAAAATATCCCATTTGTATTTAGGTATAATTGATTGAAACAATAATCTTTAAAATTAATATAGTATCATTTCAGAACAATTACTATCTTTTTGGACATTGTAATTTGCAGAAAAATGGTACACCAGATATGTCTGTCCCAATTCCAATCTTGTGACCTGTGAATATGTTACTTTAAATACCAAAAGATACTTTGCAGAGATTATAGAATTAAAGATCCCGAAATGGGGTGTTTATCTAATATTATCCATATGGGTCCAGTGAAGTCACCAGGCCCCTTACAAGAAAAAGGAGACAGGAGTGTCAGATGAAAATATGACTACCAAAGTAAAGGTCTCAGAGAGACAAAGAAAAAAAAATAAAAGATTTAAAGTTGTTATGCTGCTGGGTTTGAAGATGGAGAAGGGGGCCACAACCTAAGGAATTCAGGTTACCTCCAGAGGCAGAAAAAGCCAAGAAATGGATTCTTTCCTAGAACTTCCAGAAGGAATACAGCCCTATGGGCACCTAGATCTCAAACACAGTAAGACTCATTTCAGCTTCCTGATCTCCAAAATGTAAGATAACAAATTCATGTTGTTTTAAACCAGAGTTTTTGGCAATTTGTTATAGCAGCAATAGAAAGCTAATATAGAAATGGTGAGTTTCAGTTGGTTGCCTAATAGAAATAACTGGCAATAAGAAAGAAAAGATGTGTCTAGTCATATTATTTGGTGGTTGCTATAACATAGTGATTGTTGAAAGTACAGGTATAGATGAGATCATTCCTGTGAATAATATGTAAGTTAAAGACAAAAATAGGGTCACCTGGAAGTCCTGGAAGTCTCCACAGTTAACATAAGGACGATCTTGAGGAAACAGAAGGGGATCTTGTGAAAAGAGTACACAGACTAGTATGATAGTGAAAAGCAGCAAAGCTGGGAAAAAAAATGAGATAATTTCAAATAGAAGGAAGTAGAAAATAATGACAAGTATACCTAAAAGTAAATCAAGGTTTGAAGATGGTTTATTTGATTTAATAATAGATCACTAGTGACCACATTTAGAGAAATTTCAGTGGCGTATCAGGGATAGAGAGCATGCAGCAATGGGTCAAGTGGTAAACTAAAGATCAGCAGTGAAGACTAACTCTTTTTCACTTTTAAGAAATATTGGAAATGTAAATATTTGTCAGAGAGGGACATGTGAGTGCCTGAACGTACGTGTGTGTGTGTGTGTGTGTGTGTGTGTGTGTGTGTGTGTGTGTGTGTGTGTTTACTTGGTATGTGTTTTTAATATAGGAGAACTTTGGGAATATTGAAGGTAAGGAGAGGGTGAAAACTTTGAAAACAAAGAAGAAACAACTATAAGGTCGCTGAGATGTGAATAGGAGGACTATTTCTATGATGAAATGGAAGGAAGAGATAGAAGCATGGTTATAAATTGAAAGCATATATAAATGGGTGAAAGACCAAGAAGTTCTGGAAATTTCTGACTTTCTCAATTAACTTTTAAACTCAGAGGCAGGCATTCATATATTTATGCTTCAATGAGTGATGTGGTAAAGGATGGCACAACTGAAAGTCAAGCTTCCAATTAGAATTTCTGAAAATGGGCCTGTCTATTAGAAATGCTTTAGCATTTGAGATAACTAGCTTTATGTCACTGTAAAGTCTTTGTGCTATATGGGAAGAGAAAAAACATGTAGTCATTTGTTCAAGCAAGCTACAGGTAAACTGGTGTCATCAGGAAGAAGCATGTTTTCAGATAAAACAAACTATTGCAGGGTGCAAATTTAAAGATAAAGGATTATAGAACAAGTTTCTGGGGTGGTATGAAGTTGATTCAGTGGGAGTGATAACAACAGTGAGGAGGGTGGCTGGAGGTATTTATGAATAAGATTGGATTTACTTAGTTATGTGCTTTGAAAGTCTGTTAAACTTCTTATTGTGAAACTTTATTGATTCAGGATAATTTTATTTATTCAGTTTTCTTTTACTTAGAATTTAGAGTATGTGTGAGTTTAAATATTTGAAGTCAAAAATGAATCTTATACCTTTACTAGTGACATGACCACCCCTAAAACGAAATGGCCCAAGGTCAATATAGAATATTGAATCACACTTTCATTAAGCCAGCAACAATTAGAATTAATAGAATTTTCTGAATAAAATAAAGGTTATGCCAAGGTTTTGCTGACTGGATTGCAACTTTATTGCCATATATTAGATATAAAATTGACCTTAAGTAATTTGCATGATAATTATGTGCTGGTAAACAAGCTTTCAAATTACTTTAAGAAATACTTACCTAGGTAGTATGATATCTGAAAAAAAAGCAAATTATTATTTCTGTATTCTTTATAGCTAAGAAAAAAAGATTATGGCTAGTATCAAACTAGATTGTGACTTGTACTTTTAATGGCAAAGCCACAATTACTTTTACACCAACCTAATACATATTTTTAATGCAAGTCATTAAAATTGAGAGAAGTGTTTATGCAATTTACTTCACAATAGTGACTGAGCTACCCTCAGAAAATTAATAGCTTATTTCACAGACATTAGTTTATAACTCTCTTTATATACTTTCATATTCCCTACATAATTTTATTTACTTTTTATGTATTGATTTTTAGTATATTTTTAATTGGTATATAATAATTTTACATATTCATGAAGTACATAGTGGTATTTGACACCTGTAACGTATAGTGATCAGATTAAGTTACTTAGCATAACCATCATCTCAAACATTTATTATTTGTGTTCAGAAAATTTAATATATTCCCTTTAGCTATTTGAAATTATATGATACATTGTTGTGAACCATAGTCAATCTACAATGGCACAGAACACTAGAACTTTTTTTCTATGTAGCTATACTTTTACATTCTTTGAAAACTCTCTCTCTCTCTTTCCCCAGCCTTACTAGCCTCTACTATCCTCTGTTCTCCTTTTTACTTCTATGAAATCAACTTTTTTTGCTTCTACATATGAGTGAGAACATGCACTGTTTAACTTTCAATTTCTCTCTAACTTCACTTAACATAATGTACTATGTTAAGTGAATAATAAAAATAATGCACAATTATTTTTTAAATTTTATTTAATTTTCTATCTATATTTTCTTCTCAGTGAGTTTCCTTCAGATTATTATAAGTTTTTTTCTTGCATTTTGTATTTTCCCTTATGATTGAGGTCTGTTACTGGATAATTTTGTGTGTGTGTGTTTTCACTTTTGACGTGTGCCTACACATCTGGTAAAACAGTTACTTCTTCCAATTTTATGGAGAGGGGTTTCTAGGCAAAGATTTATTTGTATATGTGAAGTTTGGTGTATCCATTTGGTATGGTGCATTGGCTTTGGTTCTAGTTTGACACAATAGTGTAGTCTCTGTGTAGTTTCTTCAGGTGGAATCCATGCCAGTGATATTTACAAGCATCTCAGTGGCCTAAGTTGAGAGAGTTTATGGCAATGGTGGTGCAATTTTGCCTGGTGTTAGCTTATTAAGCTGTTTCTCAGGTTGAGGGTACATGTGTCCACACCGTGGGTTTGCCAGCCAACATAAGATCTGTTTCACCGGGGTTAGAGCCATGAGGCTATTACTCTCATGGGGGCACAGTCACCTAGTTACTCAGCTGGCCTTTGTGCATGTCTGCTGGCAGTGAACCACAGGGCTGTTGGTTAGTCTTTGGATGTAGGCACAAGGCTACTTGGCCACTGTGGGGGATGTTCCCCACCAGGGGCAGCCCATGAGACTGTTTCTGAGACCTGGAACATGGGAACACAGCTGTTTGGTTGGTGTGGAGGCATGTCTACCAGAGGTGTCCTGTGAGGCTGTTTCTGCTAGTCTGGTCTGGGGACAAGTCTGCTGGGAACAGCCCACAGGGCTGTTTCTAAGGTCCAGGACACATGTGCAAGGCTGCTTGACTGCCTTGGCTATGTGCCTGCAAGGTCTGGCCCAAAAGGCTATATATCAGGCCTGGAAAATGGTCACAAATCTGCTTGGTCAGCCTTGGGGCTTGCCCACCAGGGGAACCCCAAAGGGTTATTTCTCATGCCCAGAACATAAGTATATAGCTGCTTGGCTGGCCTGAGAGCATGCTCACCAAAGGCAGCCCCCTGGGGATATTTCTCAAGCCTGGATGTAGGCACAAGGCTGCTCAGCAGGCCTGGGTGTATTCCCCCTAAAGAATGGCCAGTGGTGCTCTCTCTTGGGCTTTAGATGTGGGCACATGACTCATCAACTGGCCTGGGGACATGTCTGCCACGGGTGGCCCACAGGCATGGCTGTTTCTCTGGCCCTGACTGTAGGCACTCACCATTGGGCCAGGCAGAGAAATGTCCATGGATAGTGGGGAAGCAATGTAGGACAACAGGGCTATGTGTCTGGCCCCAGGCATGGGCATGTATTTATGCTGCCCATGTCAACTGCTTGGTAACTCTGAGACTTTTCCCACTAGGGAGGGGTATACAGTGGTTTGGCTAGTTTATGGGCATGTTTGCCCTGAGTGAGAGTGCCAGAGTGTTTCTCCAGTTGGGAGTATTGATGGTGGGTGGTAGTTTCCCTGCAGGACCACAGTTATAGCATATCCTGGGCCAAGGCTTAGCATAGTGATATTGTGGTGTTAAGCCACATTTGTGGACTTGTTGTAATGAAGAGGAAGCCCCAGTGCTGGAGAGGTGCAGTACCTATTGTCCTCAAAGCAGGACACACTCCAGAGGTGGTGCTCATTTCCAGATGGCACTGTGGTGAAGCAGTTTGGTCACAGTAGATGAAGGGTGGAAAGTGGACACCTTGTGCTTCTAATGCAGGACAATGCAGCTGTGAATTCCCAGCAGCTCTCCAAACTGGCCTCAGGCTTTCCAGGACTGTGGGATTTCCCTACAGTAAAGACTGTAGGTGTTTGGAGTGGCAATGGGAGTTGGTGAGATTCCCCTGTATATTAGTCTGTTCTCACACTGCTATAAAGAATACCTGAGACTGTGTAGTTTATAAAGGAAAGAGGTTTAATTGACTCACAGTTCCACATGGGTGGAAAAGCCTCAGGAAACTTACAATCATGGCAGAAGGTGAAGAAGAAACAAGTACCTATTTCTTCACAAGGCAGCAGAAAAGACAGGGAAAGTGAAGGGCAAGAGCCTCTTATAAAACCATCAGATCTCATGAGAAGTCACTCATTATCACCAAAGCAGCATTGGGGAAACCTCCCCCATGATCCAATCACCTCACTCCCTGGACAGGTGGGGATTACAGGTTCCTCCTAGACATGTGGAGATTACATTTCAAAATGAGATTTGGGTGGGGACACAGCCAAATTGTATCAGTCTGCTTACCTTTCCCCCACAACAGGAACTCCCTCCTGACTCTTGATCAGTGGAGCTAAGTTGGGGAGAGGGTCTGCAGAGGCTGAGTGCCTCCACATGTCCTCCAGTGCTTCCAATCACCACAGTTGTGTCTCCACTTTCCCATCGTTTTCAGCACTCTCCCTCAGACACCGCAGTCAAATCTTAGCTGTTTATTGGTTGTCGGGGTTCATTATGTGGTAGGGGTGAGCACCAAACATCTCTTCTGAGGCATCTTGCTGATGTTACTCAGCTACCTACAAAATAATATTAGTTTAAACTTGTCATTCCTCATTTAACTCTGTAACTAGAAGTATTATTTAAATGTTTGGGGATGAGAAACCAAACAGCCTTTCCAGTAGGAAATAAAGCATCATTAATCCTAAAATGAACAAAAGAAAAACTAGTCTCTAAGTTATCATCTTCAAATTAAAAAGAAAATCACATTATATTTCCAACTGTAAGTCAACAGATATAACACGCAATTAAACTCCTCAGATGACTTAATAATTAAATGCTTTTGACAGAAATATAATAGTATGCATTGGTGAGCAACTTTATAGAGTCCTTGCTGATGAAACATTGGCAGTCAGATGAGCTTCATTTTCAAAAAGCACTTACATTTCTTTTATTCATTTAAAAATTATATACAATATATTTTAAGTATGTATACAAATTTTTTAAAACTGCAGAAATCTTACAATAGTACTCTCAATATTTTGGAATATATCTTGGATACCTTTGTAGGATCATCACCATCAATGTTAAAAGTCATTAACACAATAAAATAGTTCACTTTTTACAGAGTGCTACTATATGCCTTACCCTGTTTTAAAATTTTTTCATATTGTAACTCAAAAAATCCTTGTGAAGTAGACAGGAAGTATTACTTTCACAGATGAAGGAATTAATATAGCCAGTAAGTGATAGAACCAGGTTACAAAATCAATCTTTTTTAGAGTTAGCTTCCATCCTTTTTGACAAATTTATTTCTTATGTATTTAAAAATAACAAATAAAACACATTGATTATAGCATTCTATACACAGTTATAAATTCTTCACATACAGTGAGTTATCTAATCTTCACAAAATATGTATGAGTAGTTTTTTATTATGTTTTGCAGATAAAGAGACTATTGCCCAGCTAGTCATCATGTACATTTCTCAAAAATCACACACTCAATAATGAAAAGAGCTGGGATTTGAAATAAATACAATGTGGCTACGGACTCTGTGCTCTTAACCAGTAGTCTATTCTTTATCTTAGATCTTGCCTAAAATGTTCATCTGGCTGATGTCCCTTTTTTTTTTTTTTTGGTATACTACATGGTAGACTATTAAGACAGTTCACAATTCATTCCATGGATCCAAACCTGCATAAATGGGAATTTGCTAAAGCAAATTGGGAATTGGTGATTAACTAAAGGGAAATATGAGAAAGAGAAGTAACTTTTAAGAAGTATGTTAACTGTCATATTTTCACTTCAGGGAAATAAATTAATTTACCCTTAAGAGATTATCCTATTGTGGACATTTAAGTTCTCAAATATTAATTGAGCTCTGTTTTCCCAGTATTAAATTAAATATCAAGAAAAATACCCTCCCAGTGTGGATCTTCTTTGAACACAAATAAAAATCTTCAATTTTTTCCCTTAATTTATTTTTGCCATACATATTCTTATTGATCCTGAGGATACAATTAGAATAGACAGAGATTATCCTGTTCTCCACCCTTCATGAATATAACTTCTTATCTGTGAGACAGACAACTATAAAATACACATACAGTCATGTATATGCATGTGCATATGTATATATCATGACCTGAAGATTCTAAGAGCTAGAGAATTACCAGAGGTAGGAAAACTTCTTCAGATAATGTAATGGGAATACACTTCTCACAAAGTAGATATTCGACTTGAGATTTGAAATACAAGAAAAAGCCAACCAAAGTGTTGAGGAGAAGCTTTAAGGACAGAAAAACATGCTTATGCTATAAAGTACATTTTTTTTTGTTCTAAAAACTACCAGAAGTTTTGCATCTTCACAGATAGGGAATATATTTGTCTATCTATTTTTGTTGTGGTTTGCCTAATCAGACAAGACTTAGCAAAAGTCATTCTGTTTGACCCCAGTGATTTAATTCCACCACTTTGTGTATGATGTTTTGACTGCATCATATATTCAGATCATTTAACTCTGCCCTAAATTAGGTTTCTTTTTTCTTCCAAGTAATAAACAAAATTTGCCAAATATTTATTTAATTTTTTGAGCAAATGTTCAACAGATACAAGTTTAAATTGTACACTGTCATATGTGTTAACTAAAATTTATCTAAATATCTTTGAGTACATGCTATGAACCGGGCATTTTTAAATGTGCAGGTAAGATATCAATGAGATATACAGTCAAAAATGCCTGCTTACATGAAGATTATAATTTTTAAAAACATTTAGATTTGCTAAAAATGATTAGGAATATTGGACTTAAAAAGAATAAAGGAAGATAAGAGGATAAGGAAGGATGAAAAGGAGGAACAAGAGAAAGAGAAGGATGAGGAAGGAGAATAAAAACAAACTTCACTTTGGCAAAGGCCACAATTAGTAAAACTTTACATAAGCAAAAAAGAAAGTATTAATATGTCAAACTTTATTCTAAAATTTACGGAAAAACATTAACCCTGGTGAAAATTATCACAGCAAAATAAAAATAAAAAATGTGGGAAAATAAAAGCAACTTCAATATACGGGAGATTAATCAAGAAATATTACTATCTTACTTGATTTACCCTGGAAATTTTTTTTTACAAAATGTATCAGTGTTGCCATAATAATAAATGTCCTCAAAATCAAAATTTCAGAAACAGTAGCATCGGCTCGACCCACCCTATTTTTCTCCTACATTTTTCTCTAGCATTTCTGTTTTTACCATGTCGCTTTTAGGTGGCATCTAGACACTGATTTTTTAGGGCTGCCTTCTTAGTTAGGCTGTCTCCACACATTATTTTAGAAGGGTCTCATGACATTTCAGCTTTCCAATTCAGTGTATTTTCAGATAAATGTACTTCTATTTGTGTCCATGTACTTACAGCTTAGAAAAAAAATACAATTTTTAAAGTGTTTGAGTAAATACATTTTCACGGCAGGTGAAATTTAATTCTATAAACTATTCCAACTAAAACATTTTTTAAAATTTGCCTCTGCTTAACTGTGTGACCTTTAAGTCAAAGTTTAGTTTTACTTGAAGCCTAAAAGAAGCCTTTTGTGAATTTAAAGTTGTTTGTAGACATATGGTTTCATTTTATCCTTAGTAATCAATAGAAAGTGTTTTTCCTACCAAGTTTTCCCACCTACCAAGTTTTAGAAGTGTCCATGCAGAGATGCAATAGAAAAACTGAGCTGCTTTTTCTTCTATATCCTATGTTCATGGCTATTTAGTATATAGAATAATATGTAATTATTGAATTATTTTATAAATTTCAATTTTGAATGCAGTAATAAATAGGGATAGAACTTTATAATGCTACAAAAAGAAAATCATTTTTTAAAGTCGATGAAAATTGTTTTCTGAATGTTTGATACTACAATATGAAAGAAGAAAGCAAAATACACAAATAAGCTTAAGGCCTTTCAATCTTTAATTCATTTATACAGATTTATACACTTCTAGAATTACCTAGTTCAGATGTGATCAGAAGACGACTATAACCATAATTCAAAAAGGTCAATGTTTTGAACATTGGAATCTATTTATTTAATTAATTTTATTGTAGGAAACATAGCAAATAACCTTTAAAAAGTGTTTCTAGTAATTTTATATTATGATTTGAGAAAAAAATAGAATATTCTGAATACTTTTTATAGTAGCAGTTTAAAGCTTCAAGTATTGTTGTTATTCACTGACATATTCATAAAAGAAATAGAACTTTGTTTCTATAACAGGATGCTTACTACCTTTATTTTTTGGTGTTGTGAGCCTGACTGATTTTTTGAGTTAATTTCAGTTTTTTTCTAGGTCAAAATATCATATATTCCCTTCTATCAAGCCGAGATTTAAAGTTCATTTGTCTTCTCTTTCCATCATTTATACTTTCAAATATTATCAAAATAAAGGCTTATTTTATTTTATTGCTTGGAGGAGAAAGCACACTGTTTCTAAAATCCTAAATAAACATTTAGAAACATATGGTAATCGAAAATCATAATCTGGCACTATAGTAACAGCCTGTTTATACAAGAGGATTTGGGGATTTGAATATTGCTTGTCATCTAATCTGGCAACAAGATGTAATATCAAATATGTGCTATTTTTAGAAGAGACACAGCCTGTGGTTGTGTAAAATTATTCAACCTATATTGAACTATAGACTAAGTTTGTTCTAGTTGAAATAAATATTTTGTGACATAGTATCTACATGAGGTTATCAAAGTTACCATTTCATATTAAGAATTTTAGGAAAAAATGTACAATATTATCCATTTGCTATTGCATCTCTTTTAGAATAATGAATTCATATTTAATAAGTTTTACAACCAATCTTCATGTCAATAAGTTGCATTACTCTCCAAGTGTATAAATCATCATTTATAAATTGATTCACATTTTAATATGCCAGAGGGTGGCTATTGAAAGGAATACTGTGAAATTCACTTGTAAGTTGAATGATCATCACCTAATTTGTCCTTTGGATCCACAGAAAGAAATGTTTGTTGTTGTTTCTGAGTTCAAGGCACACTTTGGATGTAGAATTTTTGGATGCTCACTTGAAAAAATTTAAAAGACTAAAAATGTTAACAAGTAAATTAACAGTGATTATAAAACTATCACTTTAAATTTACAAAGAGTTGCATGGTGAATATAAAAGCTGACTCAGTTATCGTTTTATCATTTGATACCTCTCAGAATAATGAATCTATTGAGTATAATAGTTCAGTTCCCTGACTACACGCCATAATTCACTAATAAGGCATTATATTTCTGTGTTCCGGGAATCAAGCATGTGTCTTTGCTTTTCTTTAATGCTATCCTCTGCCTTTCTTTCTTTCTTATAGCAAGCTATCCCATGTTCTACAGTGCAATGATTTGATTGGCCAAGCAATGCTCTATTTAATAGACAACATTCTAACTGTATGTATACTGTTCTTACTTGTAGCAAAAACTCATTCTGTACACTTGAGATAAAGTATGCTAATTGAGGATCACTAACCAAAATGTTTGTATAGGCAATGTGTTCTAATCAACAAATTTCTTTGACATTGGAGTGGCTTCAACATCTTGATTACTATCCAGCTAGAATTAACTTTCAGAAACAGATATATAAATAAAAATCAAAATGTTAAAGTGAGGATACAAATAAATCCACCAAGAACAAATATATTGCTTTGCAAATTACTATTAAATTATAATTAAATCAATTAAACATATTTCTGAGCAATTGTATATGTTTTCCAAAAAATAATAATCAGACTTTTAGTCACCTTCTATGAAAATATTAGATGTCTTCTCAAATTTGTATGCAGGAATATGATCTTATCTAAAGTATGTGCAATTTAGATTATTTGGAAAACACACAATTTAGTCCTTGTTCTAAAAATTGCATTGTGGAAAGCTTCTCCTCTCTTTGAATCTAAGCTTGGCTATGTGACTTGTTTTGCCACTGAGACATTAGTTGATATGCAAGCAGAATCAACTAATGATTCTTAAGTGTAAAAGAGCTTCCAAAATGGGGCTTGCTCTCTAGCTGAATGTGGAATCCTGATATCATTGCATGAAAAGCCTGAGCCAGCCTGATGAGGAGTGCATGTAGAAAATAACACGTTGCATTGCGGCTAGAGTGGGCCAACTGCCTGGTGAGTAAGACCCTCCTAGACTGGCTTTAAAAATAAATATATTTATTTATTTAGAAAATAAATAAATATATTTATATTTAATATATTAAATATATAAATAAATATATTTATATTTAATATATTAAATAAAATATATTTATATTTAATATATTAAATAAATATATTTATATTTAATATATTAAATATAAATATATTTATTTAAAAAAATTTAAAAATAAATATATAAAATGGCATTCATATTAAAATATAGTTGCCCCCAAATTGCAGTCTTTATGATGCAATCGTATCAGAACCATATTTAGTAGGTAGTTTCTAAATCCATGCTATTGCTTGAATTTACAACTATTTAAATGAAATTTAATACATGAGGTAATAACAGCTTCATCAATACAATGAGATTATTGGAAGTTACTCTCTGAATGTCTTTTTGCCTTTTAACCCACAAACATTGTCTTTGGCCTGTTGACCTACATTAATTTATGCTCCCAGAAAATTACTGTGGTGTTAAAATTTTCTACATTGTTAAAATCAATTTCTATTCTATATTAAGAGAAACCAACTTGGTCTTTAGTTAAAAATTTCTTAGAGCATTTTATTTTGGAAGGTTTACACTATAGATAACTAAATTTATTTGAATTTATTTTTCTTAGATCTAACAGTAACTTTGAGTTAGCTATAAAAAGAAAACCCTCATTAGCTATTTATAACTGAATAAGTGTTATATGCATGAATCCACAGAGTATCTAATAATAGTACAATCAATTATTACCACTAGTAATTACAGTTCTGTTCACTGAAATATAGCTTGTAGCTTATTGTCCCACTTAACCTCATCTGAAGTATAGGAATTTCAGTCACTTACTTTAATGCCTAAAAAATCATCCTATTCCTAAGTTAAAGAATCCATAAAAATAACAGTGATATCTTGACTGATAATATTATTTTAAAATAGAAGTTTGGGTATTTAGAAAATTTGTTTGAATTGCTGTTTACTGATTGGATGATTCCATAGAGCTGACTAATCCATTAGCCAATTTTTAAAGCCAGTTGTCCATGTTTCAATAATTAGCCTGCCAGTAGACTGTGGATTTCATGTTTATTAAAAAAATATTTTTTTATTTAAAGTTCAAATTGTTACCAAAACCTATAGAACAAAACTTGAAATAAAATGTTAAGTTCAAAATTAATTACAATAAAATATTAAATGATGAACAGTAAATAGAGCATTTTGTTTATAATGCTACCTGACAAAATGTTGGCAAAAATAAAATAAAATGCATCTGGCCTTAGTCTACAAATCAAGTGTTGTGGAGAGTGATTTCATAACTGAATGGATATGAAGTCTGGAAGAAAAATGTCTTCAGTATAACATTATAAACTTGAGAAGTTTGAGAGTTAAATTTTGAATGTGCAATTTGTTGTCTTCAATATCTTGACTGCTAATGAAGGAAAAGGCAATCAGTAAACAAGTGAAATCCTTTACCAAATATGGCTTAAATGACCACAGGCAATACCTAGCATCACACAGGGAAGCAAATTGGTAGTCACAGGAGACTGCTGTGCATTGATGTGATATTCCTTTAGGCTAAAACCAAAGAGCAACCAAGCCATTCTGTACCCCATGAAGTCTATAAGTGGTTTCCAGGGGGTAACCTCTTTGAATGCACATTTGAATAATCTAATTTGGAGTTTCAAAAGTAGGGGAATGATGGACAGATCACATGCTAACTGGCACCCTTCCATAAATTGCAACACAAAGACTGTCATATCTGAAATAGTTTATGATACATTTTTTAGAAATGAATGTTACATAAGCTATTTGATATGGCACAAAGACAAAATTTCTTGTCAATGCTCTCTCTTTCATCTAAAGACAAATTTACTTTATCAATGAGTAGTAGGATAGTCCCCCTTTATTTTTGAGAATAATAGAGGGGCTGCATCCTTACCCTCAATTAAGCATGTGTATTATTTTCAAAGACTAAGCATTTACAAATTCTCATGTATTAATTATACATTGAACTTGGCTATTTCTATCTATGTAAGGTATATGTATAGCATGGTACCTCATATACATGGTCTTATTCTTAATGGAGTGTATATATTGTTTCTTCAAATGGATTGGAAAAGAAGTTATATTGAAGCCTTTAGCAGGGCAGTTTCTTCTTTCATTGGATTCCTAGGGATGGCGTTCTTGATTGGGAAATAGTGTACAAATTGTTTATGTTATATGGAATTGTCCGGGTACTATATTGGAACATGAGTACTTTTTGGAATATGTGTACTTTGTTGAACTCATGTGTGTGTACATTAAGTATTAATATAAATATCAAACATTTAAATCTGCTAGAAAAGTAGGAGACCTTAAAAAATTAAAGAGTACAACAAATAAGGTATGATTTAGTTTGCTAAGTTACCTGCAAGAGTTAGTGTTGTTTTTAAAAGCATACTATTTTTTTTTAGGGAATATATTCATTTTACTTATTTCTAAGGAATACATAATACGTCTTTGCTTATTCTTTAAGGAAAGGAGAATGGATTGCGGCATCTACTAGAAAAGAAGTGGTATAGTAATAGGATTCAGAGGGTATCTTCCTAGGGCATAGATGAAAAATTTATTCAGTTTAGTTGTTTGAAAGAAAATAAAAAAATATAAATATATATATATATATATGTATATGTAATACAGAGAAATCTGGAGAATTAGGTAAAAGTGAGAACTGGTTGCTAATACCAGGGATAATAAGGGGTTTAGGTTTCAAGGCAGGACTCTAGTCATAAGAAACAAAGGAGATAGCATAGCAATGACCAGTCCTAAAGTAAAGATTAAATTTTGGTAGACAGCTATATAAGTTAATACATTCAGTCCTCCATATCCATCGGTTCTGCATTTGCATATTCACCCAAGTGAAGATTGACAATATTTTTAAAAAATAAATAAAAAATAACAATATGAAAATGTGAAATAATATAAAATTTTAAATATATTACAACAACCACCTACATAGTGTTTACATTTTATTAGGCATTTTAAGTAGTCTGGAAATAATTTAAGATATATGAGAGGATGTATGTAGATTATATGCAAATGCTATGCTATTTTATACGAAACTTGAACATGTGCAGGTTTTTGATATCCATGAAGGACTTGTGGAATGAATCCATCATGGAAACCAAGAGAATACCATATGTATTCTAAGAACAATGCTAGGCATTGTGTCCAAAATAGAAAACTATAAAAAAAAAAAATCTGTAGCCTTTACTTTGGAAGCTTCTGCTATGGAAACATAGAAAAGGGAATCAAAACCAAAACATATTACTAGACCTAGCAGGCAAGTTGATGGAATGATTGCAGGCAACAAAATAAGGATGATGGGACTTATAACTGAAGTATCATTTAAAATAAGTTTGGCAGTTCAGCTAACAAGAGATGATAAACCGTTTGTTCATAGCTCCTTAAATCTTCATGTAAAGAAAAAAAAAATGCCACTCATTGGAGCAAGCCTGAATGTCTGGTCTAAAGTTTAAATTGACAAAGAGCTAGTTGTCAAGAGTGTATTGCATTTCCTACAGTACCATAGAGGGAAAAGAGAAGGTAGACTGCTCATACTGGTGCTTACTCACATCACTGTAATAATGGTATGGTCTTCAGGTGCATGAATTGCCTCATATCCGAAGATAAGAGTGACACTTTTTCCCAATGTATACTTTATTCAATTACACATGAACTTCATGAGTGGTGACACTTCTCACCAAGCACATAATCTAGAAATGAAAAAAAGTTATTTTATGGGCCAAGTAAAAGTTTGGTATAGTTAATGTACTTGATTCTTTGGATCATGAGGCCAGTGTACCAAAGAAAGAGAAAAAAGAAAAAACATTCTCAGTTTTTTTTTTCTACCCTAAAACCTGTCTGGTTGTCTGTGTCAAACTGGAAAAGTGAGTTTCATGTATTTTACATGGAATATCCTTTTAGTGTTTTTTTTTTTTTATTCAACTTTCATTTTAAGTTCAGGGGTACATGTGCAGGATGTGCAAATTTTTTACATAGGTAAATGTGTGCCACAGTGGCTTTTTAGTGCTAATTAATGTTTTTCACATCACTTTGATGTTATAGCTTCCATTATCAACTCTCCAAAACCGATTATCAGTCAGAAGAAAGGAGAGTTAAATGAGGAATAAAAGATAAATAAATATATAAACAAAAGGGAAGAATCATATACTGAAGTCTTAAATCATTAATAATATCTTACAAAAAAGTGAAGGATTTATGATTATATTTTTTGAAAACAGAAACACAAAATTTTCACATTAACATTTGCATTTATAAAATTTTTGCATAACTTCATATTGTTAATGTAATTAATTTTTCTACCAGGCATCAGTAAAATAAAAAACAATACTATGATGCATTATGATATAATTATATTTCTAATAAACTTTCTATACTAAAGAACAATTACATTTATATACTGTATGTTTTTATTTGGACTAAGTACATAGAAAGAAGAAAGAAAATATTTACATCTGACTATTGAATATTTTTGTTTTCTAGAAAAGCATATATGACATAAAGATATAAAATCCCTTATCTGAGAAATAGAGTGAAATTGTCAGTACACTGAGGCCATCTTTGTTTTAAATTAATGATTATTTTGTTGCTTTGAAGGCTTCAGACCGACATTGTAATTACTTCATTCACAACAATAATCTTCTTTACTTTTGATTATATAAAAAGATATAAATTGATCATTCCATTTAAAAAAATTTTCAAATGTATTTTCATAGCATTATTCTCCTAGAAAGTTAATATTTTATAGAAAATGAAATAAAATTATGTGAGGTCGTGTTATCTTTAATCAGCTTAATGAACTGTTGTTCACACATGATAAAATACACAATTTTAATCATCTTTGACATTTGTTTTTATTTTACCATCTATACCATTTTTAAATGTGTAGTTCAGTGGTGATAAATTAATTTACATTCCTTTTTCCTTCATCACCTGCCTCCCTTTCAACCTTGTAATCACCAATCTATTCTCTATTTTTAAGAAGTCCACTTTTTTATCCACCACATATGAGTGAGAACATGTGATATTTGTCTTTCTATATCAGTAGCATTTATGTATACAAATAGCAAAAAATTTGAAAAAGTAATTAAAAAAGCAATCTCATAATAGCTGCAAACAATATAAAATAACTAGAAATTAATCCATAAAAGAAATGAAATATATAAAAAAAACTGTACAACTTTGATGAAAGAAATAAAAGAGGACTCACCAAAAATGGGGAGATATTCCCTGTTCATTGTTAAAATGACAATAATAACCCATAGCAATTCACAGATCCAATGCAAGCCCTTTCAAAACACTGATGACATTCTTCACAGAAATAGAAAAAAAAAATTATAAAGTTTATATGAAACCACAAAATACCCCAAATAGAGAAAGTAGTCCTAAGCAAAAAGAACAAAGCTGTAGGCTTTACACTACCTGAATTCAAATATGCAATAAAGCTACAGTAATAAAAATGATGTGGTACTTGAATAAAAGCAGACATATAGGCCAATGGAAAAGAGATATAAATTCATGTATTTACAACCAAATCATCTTTGACAAGATGTCAAGAACATATAATGGAGAAAGAACAGTATTTTCAATAAATGGTGCTGGAGAAACTGGATAATTATATGCAAATGAATGAAACTAGACCCTTCTCTCTCATCATGTACAAAAATAAAATGAAAATGAATTAGCTTCTGGCAAGATGACCAGGTGCCACTAGATGCAGCCAGGTGGAACAGCTGCCACCAAAGGACCCAGATGATTTGTGCATTCATAACAGATATTCAGAAGGAAGACAGCAAGAATGGACAGAGGTAAGACACAGAAGCTGGACTAACAGAAGCTAGACTAAAGGAGGAGGAAGCTGGGAACCCTGAACAGGGCTACCACACACTGGGACTCATTCCTGTTCCCCAACAACTCCAGGACAATGGGTGAGTAGAACTGGCAAGAGGAACCCACTCTCACCATAGGCTTCTAGAGTTCCAACAGGAGGAGACCCCTGGAGCATCATGGACACTTGAGTTGGCAGGGAGAGCTGCTTAGAGAAGTGGTGGGGGCAGCAAGCCAGCTGATATGGAACCCAAACAGTTTGGTGTGGAAACATCTATAGTGGAGCATGGCCAGTGATGGTCATACCTGTAGGCTCAACTTGCTTCCATAGGAGACTTTAGTTCTAGGGAAACTGTCATACCTGAACTATGAAGGGCATTCTTGCCTATCAGATGAGGTCAGTCAACCTGAGTGGTCCTTGATCTGCAGGCCCCTCCTGGGGGACCCAGCCTGGCCACACCTGCTTGGAGGTTAGTCTTGGGTTCCCTGGGGGCCTGCATCATAGAATCTGAGCTAGTAGACCATTCCTGATTAGCAGAGAGCTCCAGTGGGGCAGACCCCATGGCCATACACAAGCCACCCTGCTCTCTTCTCACACCTCAGCTTCCCAGGACCCCATGGAAACCCACATCACTTTGACAGTGTATGTATGTGTGCACAGGTGGATTTTGCTTTTCTTGCCCTGCCAATGTGTGTGTGTTCATGCACCCTGCTCTGCCACTGCTGCAGCAGGAGTGCAGTTTACTCCCTGTCAACCCTCCTCCACCTGCCAACCAACTGGAGTTGGAACCATGCTAGGCACAGAGACAGACAGCTCTGCTCCTGCCAGCACCCTTCCCTTGTATCAACACTGCCATGGGAGTGAAACTAGGCACAGAGAACAGCAAACTCTCCTGGACCCTGAGCAAACACCTTTGCCCACCATCACCCTGTCCCTGTGCCAACACCACCACCAGCCTGACTGCATGCACAATTACCAGCAGGAACTCCCTTCCTTCTGCCAACCCAGCCACATTGAATCCACCACTGTTTTGAATACCTGCATGGAGGCAGGCACCCCAGCACCTGTTGACACTCTGCCAGAGCCAACAAGTGTACACCCTGATGCACTGCCACTGCTGCTTGTACATGCAAATGAAGATGGATTCCACTGTTACTATACTATGAAATGCTTTGGCTAACACTACCCATCAGAGTGTAGTGGCCAGTAGTCTTGGAGAATCTCAGTCCCAAATTTCCCAACAGTGCAGTGGATTCATAACTTCAAGGATCCAGTGAATAACATCAGGGTCCAATACAAGTCCCCAGAGTTAGAGCACACAGTCCAGGAGTTGGGGGCTGAGTGTTGGTCCCCTAAAATCTTCTGAAAATAAAGCCAGTTAACTGAATCCACAGTAAACCACTATCAAATCCTGAAGGTCATCAAAGAGGATTAAAAGAAAAAATACCCAAAGATCAGCAACTTCAAAGATTGAAGAAACATAAGCCCTCAAAGATGAGAAAGAACCAGCAAAAGAACCCTGACAACTCAATGAGCCAGAATATCTTTTTTTCCTCCAAATGACCACACCACTTCTTCAGCAAGGGTTCTGAACTGGGCTGAGATAGCTTGTATTAGTCCATTTTTACAATGCTGTAAAGAACGACCTGAGGCTGGGTAATTTATAAAGGAAAGAGGTTTAATCAACTCTCAGTTCCACATGGCAGGGAGGCCTCAGGAAACTTACAATCATGGCAGAAGGCAAAGGGGAAGCAAGCACCTTCTTCACAAGGCAGTAGGAGAGAGAGGATAGTGGGAGGGAAACTGCAAATGACTTTTAAACTATAAGATCTTGTGAGAACTCAGTATCTTGAGAACACCACTGGGGAACCTGCTTCCATGATTCAATCACTTCTCACCAGGTCCCTGCTCTGACATGTAGGGATTACAATTCAAGATGAGATCTGGGTGGGGACACAGAGCCAAACCATATTATAGCTGAAATAGCAGAAACAGAATTCAGAATTTGGATATAAACAAATATCACTGAAATGCAAGAGTATGTTCAAACCCACTCCAAGTAAGCTAGGTCTCACAATAAAACAATGTAGAAGCTGAAAGACAAAATAGCCAGTATAGAAAACAATGTAACTGACCTGATAGAGTTGAGAACACAGTATAAGCGTTTCATAATGTAATCACAAGTATTAATAGCAGAATAGATGAAGCAGAGGAAATAATCTTAGAGCCTGAAAACTGGCTTTCTGAAATAAGACAGACTCAAAAGAATAAAGAAAGAATAATAAAAAGGAATAAACAAAACTTCTGGGAAATATGGAATTATGTAAAGACACCAAATGTGAGACTCATTGTTGTCCCTGAAAGAGAAGGGGAGAGTATAAGCAATTTGGGTAACATACTTCAGGATATGATCCATGAGAAATTCATCAACCTAGCTAGAGATGACAATATTCAAATTCAGAAAATGTAGAGAACCCCAGTAAGATCCTCCATGAGAAGATTCACCCTAAGACACATAATCTTCAGATTCTCCCAGGTCAAGGTGAAAGAAAAAGTGTTAAAGGTACTACAATGGGAAGTTCATCAGACTAACAATAGCCAGAAGAGATTGGGGGGCCAATATTCAACATTTTGAGATGAAGGAATTCTAACCCAGAATTTCATATCTAGGCAAACTAAGCTTCATGAGTGAAGGGAAAATAAGATCCTTTTCAGACATGTAAATGCTGAGGGAAATTGTTAGCACCAGACCTGCCTTGCTAGAGCTCCTGAAGGAAGCATATAAATATAAGAAAGAAAGAACATTATCAGCCACTACAAAAACAGGCTGAAGTACATAGACATGTGACACTATAAAACCAGTGAACATCATGATGACAGGATCAAATTCAGACATATCCATATGAATCTGGAATGTAAATGAGATATTTGACCTAATTAAAAGGCACAGTGTTTCAAGCCGGTTAAAGAACCAAGATCCATTTGTATGCTGTCTTTAAGAGACTTACCTCAAATAACACACATAGTCTCAAAATAAACGGATGAAGAAAAATCTACCAGCAAATGGAAAACAGAAGAAAGCAGGAGTTGCAATCCTAGTTTCAGACAAAATGGACTTTAAATCAATAAAGATAAAAAAGACAAAAAAGGGCATTAAATAATGATAAAGGGTTAAGTTTAACAAGAACACCTAACTATCCTAAATATATATGCACCCAACACAGAAGCACCTAAATTCATAAAGCAAGTTCTTAGAGACCTTCAAAGAGACTTAGACTCCTGCACAATAATTGTGAGATACTTTACAACCCAACTGAGAGTATTAGATCATTGAGGCAGAAAATTAACAAAGATATTTAGGACATGAATTCAGCAGTTCATCAAATGGACCTGATTGACACATCCACTCCCAAAAAACAGAATACACATTCTTCTCATTGCCACATGTAACATAATATAGAGTTGGTCACATGGTTGGAAATAAACCCCTCAGCAAATGCAAAGGAACTGAAATTATAACATCCAATATTTTGGATCACAGTGTAATCAAACTAGAAATTAAGACTATTGAACTCACTCAAAACCATACATTTACATGGAAATTGAATAAGCTGTTCCTGAATGATTATTGGGCACAAAATGAAATTAAGGCAGAAATCAAGAAGTTACTTGTAACTAATGAGAACAAAGATACAACATACCAGAATCTCTGAGACACAGGTAGTATTAAGAGGGAAATTTATAGCCCTGAATACCCATATCAAAAAGTTAGAAAGATCTCAATTTAGCAACCTAACATCACACACAACACAAAGTACAACACACAACATCACACACACACACACACACACTACACACAAACCTGCTGGAAAAAGACAATAAATTCCTGAAATACCTGAAGTGAAGGAGATTGAGACACAGAAAACCATCAGAAGATTGACTAATTCAGGATTTTTTTTTTAATTAATGAAATAGAGCACTAGCTAGACAAGGAAGAAAGAGAAAATCCAAATAAACACAATTAGAAATAAAAAAGAGAATATTGCCAGTGACCTCACTGAAATACAAATATCTCTCAGAGAATATTATGAACACCTCTATGCACATAAACTTGAAAATGTAGAATAACTGGATAAATTCCTGGACACAGACAACTTCAGCCTCCTAAGATAGCACCAGAAAGAAGCTGAATCCTGCCGGGCGCAGTGGCTCACACCTGTAATCCTAGCACTTTGGGAGGCCGAGGTGGGTGGATCACCTGAGGTCAGGAGTTCAAGAAAGAAGCTGAATCCTGAACAGACCAATAATGAGCACTCAAATTGAATCAGTAATAAATAGCCTACCAATGAATAAAAGTCCAGGACCAGATGGATTCACAACAGAATTTTACCAGATGTACAAAGAAGAGCTGGCATCGTTCCTGCTGAAACTATTCCAAAAAATTGAGGAGGAGAAACACTTCCTTAACTCATTCCATGAGGCCAGCATCATCCTGATACCAAAACCTGGCAGAGATATAACAAAAAAAGAAAACTTCAGACTGATATCCTTGATCAATATTGATGCAAAATCCTCAAAAAAAAAATCTGGCAAACTAAACCCAGCAGCACATCAAAAATCTTATCTACCATGATCAAGTAGGCTTTATCTCTGGGATACAAATTTGGTTCAACATATGCAAATCAATAAATGCAATTTATTACATAAACAGAACTAAAGACAAACAACACATGATTATCTCAATAGATGCAGAGAAGGCTTTTAATAAATTTCAACACTTTTCTGTTAAAAACTCACAAGAAACTGAGTACTGAAGGAACACACCTCAAAATAATAAGAGCCATATGTGAAAAACCCACAGCCAACATGATAATGAATGGGCAAGAGCTGCAAGCATTCCCCTTGAAAGCTGTCACAAGACAAAGATATCCTCTCTCTCCACTCCTATTCACCATAGTATTGGAAGTCCTGGGCAGAACAATTAGGCAACAGAAAGAAATAAAGGGCATCCAAATGGGAAGAGAGGAAGCAAAACTACCCCTGTTTGCAGATGACATAATTCTATGTCTAGAAAACCCCATAGTCTCAGCCCCAAATATCCTTTAGTTAATAAACAACTTTAGCAAACTCTCAGGATACAAAATCAATGTACAAAACTATTAGCATTCCTACACCACAACAACAATCTAGCCAATAGCCAAATCACGAAGACAGTCCCATTCACAATCACTGCAAAAAGAATGAAATATGTTAGAATACAGCTAACCAGAGAGGTGAAAGATGTCTACATGGAGAACTACAAAACAGTGCTCAAAGAAAAAAGGAATGACAAACAAATGGGAAAACATTTCATGCTCATGAAAGGGAAGAATTGATATTGTTAAAATGGCCATACTGCCCAAAGTAATTTATAGATTAAATATTATTTAACTACCAATGACACTCTTCACAGACTAGAATTTTTTTTAAATTAATATCGAACCAAAAAACAAACAAAAAGTACCCAGCCTGAATAACTAAGGCAATCCTAAGTAAAAAGAACAAAGCTGGACGTATCACATTACGCAACTTCAAACTATACTACAGACTACAGGGCTACAGTAAACAGAACAGCATACCTCCGCTACCCCATACAGACCAACGGGACAGAATAGAGAGCCCAGAAATAAGGCCACACACCTAGAACTATCTGATCCCTGACAAAGCTGACAAAAACAAGCAATGGGTAAACTACACCCTATTCAATAAATGGTGCTAGAATGACTGGTTGGCCACATGAAGGAAATTGAAAGTGGACCCCTTTCTTACGCGATATACAAAACTCAAGATGGATTAAAGACTTAAAAGTGAAATCCAAAACCCTTGAAAACAACCTAGGCAATGCCATTTTGGACATAGGAACAAGGAAATATTTTATGACAAAGTTGCCAAAAGCAATTGCAACAAAAGCAAAAATTGACGAATGGGATCTAATTAAACTAAAGAGCTTCTGCCAGAAAAGAAACTATCTACAGAGTGAACAGACAACCTACAGAATGGGAGAAAATATTTTAAAACTATGTATATGACGAAGATCTAATATCTAGCATCTATAAGGAACTAAAAGAAAAAAATTGATTAAAAGAAAATACTTGCTTAAAAAGTGGGCAAAGGACATGAACAGACACTTTTCAAAAGAAGAGACACAAGAAGCAAACAAGCATGTGAAAAAAGCTCAATGTCAGTGACCATTAGAGAAATGCGAATCTAAACCACAATGAGATACCATCTCACACCAGTCAGAATGGCTATTATTAAAAAGTAAAAAAATAACAGGTGCTGGTTAGGTTGCAGAGAAAAAGGAATGCTTATATGCTGTTGATGGGAATATAAATTAGTTCAACCATTGTGGAAGACAATGCGGCAATTACTCAAAGACCTAAAATCAGAACTACCATGCCACCTAGCAATCCAATTACTGGGTATATGCCAAAAGAGATATAAATCATTCTATTATGAACATACATGCACACGTATGTTCATTGCAGCACTATTCATAATAGCAATGACAAGGAATCAACCTAAATGCCCATCAAAGGTAGACTGGAAAAATAAAATGTGGTAAATATACATTATGGGATAGATACTATGTAGCCGTGAAAAAGAATGAGATTATGTCCTTTGCAGGAACATGGATGGAGCTGAAGGCCATCATCCTTAGCAAACGAATGCAAGAACAGAAATCTGAACATCACATATTCTTACTTATAAGTGGGAGCTAAATGATGAGAACGCATGGGCACATGTAAGAGAACAAAGCACACTGGGACCTATTGGAGGGTGGATGGCAAGAGGAGGTAGAGAATCAGGAAAAAAATAACTAATGATTACTTACGAGGCTTAATACATGAATTATGAAATAATCTGTCCAACATACCCTCATGACACAAGTTTAACTATGAAGCAAAACTGCACATACACCCTGCACTTAAAATAAATTTTAAATTAAAGAATAATAAAATACATTAAAGACTTAAACTTAAGATCTAAAACTATGAAACTACTAGAAAAAAATATTGGGGAAAAATCCCAGGGCATTGATCTGGGCAACTATTTTTTTGTTTAAGATCTCAAAAACACAAGAAACAAAAGCAAAATTAGACAATTAGGATTACATCAAGCTGAAAAATCTTATGCACAAAAAAGAATCAATAAAGTAAAGTGATGACACACGTAATGGAGAAAATATTTACAAAGTATCCATTGGATAAGGGATTAATAACCAGAATATATAAAGAGCTCAAACAACTTAATAGCAAAAGAAAATAGAAATAGTCTGATTTAAAAATAGGTAAAATATCTGAACATACATTTCTCAAAAGAAGATAAACAAATGGACAAAAGGTATGTTATACACTAATCATCAAATAATTGCAAATCAGAACCAAAATGAGATATCATTACACCCCAGTTAACATGGCTTGTATTAAAAAGACAGGCAATAACAGATGCTGGGAAGATGTAGAGAAAATGGAACCCTCATAGGCACTGTTGGTGGGAATGTAAATTAGCAGAACCACACTGGAAAACAGTATGAGGTCCTCAAAAACTAAAGATAGAACTAGCATCTGATCTGGCAATCTCAGTACTGAGTATATATCCGAAATAAATGAAATCAGTATATCAAAGAGATATCTGCACTCCCATATTTATTGCAGCAGTATTCACAATAGCCAAAATATGGAATCAACCAAAGTTCCCATCAATATATAAATAGAAAAAATGTGTTATGTATACACAATGGAATGTTATTGAATCACAGAAAAGAAAGAAATCCTGTCAATTGCAGCAACATAGATAGAACTGGAGGTATGTTTAAGTGAAAATAAACACATTTTCAGTAAGCACTTTGATGATTTCTGATGTATTTTATGTACTTGAGTAATGACCACAATCTAGTTGTAAAACATTTTGATCTCATCAAAAATTCCTTTTATTCCCTTTCAGATAATCTACTCCTCCCTCCAGACTTAGGACCAGGCAACTACTCACCTATTTCTCTAAATTAAATTTGTCTTTTCTAGAATGCCATATAAGGTAGAATAATGCAATATGTACTCTTTTATGTTTGGTTTCTTTTCAGTGGCATACTATTTTATTGATTCATTCATTTTATGTATGTCAATAGATTTTTAAAACATTTTTGTTGCTGAGTAGGATTTCATTGAATAGATAAGCTACAATGAGTTGAGAATTTTCCTCCTGACAGATGTTTGCTTCCAGATAGGACTTTGCTGAATATTCCTGATAGAAATAGTAGTGTGCAAGTTTTTTTTGAGCAAATATACTTTGATTTTTCCTATGGAAAGGCCTAGGAATGGGTAAGATGAATCATACTATAAGCATAGATTAAACTTTATAAAAACTCTCCAACTGTTTGCCAGAGTGGCTGTATCATTTTGTATTTCTATTGGCAATATTTAAGTATTCCAGTTTCCTTCTGTCATCTTCCATAGTTGTTATTTAGATTTATGATTTTAGCTATTATATTGGATAGATATAGGTATCTTGTTGTGTTAATTTGCATTTCATGTATAAGAAATAAGGTTGAACATATTTTCATGTGATTAATAACATTTGTATAGCTTCTTTGGCAAAGACTTTAAATATTTTGCCTATTTCTTTACCTTATTATTTACTTTCAAGTTATATATGTATATTTTGTGCAAAGGTCAGATATACACAACCCTGAACTGTGACTTGACTTTGCATTTTCTTAGTAATTTCTTTTGAAGAACAAAAGTGGTTAAGCTTTATGAAGTCAAATCTGTTCATTTATGTTTGTTCATGTAGTTGGTGATCTACCTAACAAATATTCAAGTATTCCAAGTGTAATGAGCAGTCTGACTCATTATTTTAATTGTTTATTTGACAGTTTTTAGGATTCACTTCTTCATCTCATCTTGCCCCATATCTCTGCAAGTTGATAAGAAAGCTTGCATGGTTTCTTCTTTGACATGGGGGAAGTTCAAAGCAAGCATGAGGGGGGTCCCCTACATTTTGCCTCACTGTCTCACCACAATAAAAAAACACAAAGTTAGTCCCTGCTCTCAAAACCTATTTTGAAACCATACTAAGTTTGTCCTGCTTTTCCCAAGAACCTTATTATATGAGTAATAAACCTTTCATACTCCAGGGATGTATATGGTATTATCAGACATTCGAACCAAATTTTAGGTGAAGGTCCATTCTGATTCTTGAGTGGCTACAGCACCGAAGATAGTATTACTTTTTTTCTGTACTTTCTTCTGAAAGTTTTAATAGTTCTAAATTTATGTTTGAATTGATGGTCCATTCTAAGTTCAAAATATATGTGACATGAACTAAGTGTACACATTCATTTTTATTGAGATACAATTCACATGTCATAAAACTCACACTTTTAAAATGTACAATTCAGTGGTCTTTAGTATATTCACCAAACTGTGTGGTCATTACCACAATCTAATTACAGAACATTTTCATTGCCATCAAAAACATTATATGGTAACTCTACTTTTAACATTTTGAGAACAACCAAATTATTTTCCATAATTGCTGTACCATTTTAGACTCCTACTTGCAAGGTATGAGGGTTATAATTTATCCACATCCTTGCTAACACTTGTTGTTCATCTTTTTTATTTTAGTTATCCTTGTAGGGTAATTGTGAAATGGTATCTCATTGTGATTTTATTTGCATCTCCCAAATGACTGATGATGCTGCTCATTTATCATGTCCTTATTACCATTTGTATATAATATTTGTGTTTTGATTGTTTCAGCAGTTGTGTATATAAGTCTTTTATCAGATACAGGATTTGCAAATATTTTCTTCTATTTTCTGGCTTGTCTTTTTAGCTTTTTGATGGATTTTTGAAGCAGAAAATTGTATAATTTTTATAAATTAAAGTTTATTTTTGTTGTTTGTGCTTTTAGTCTCATATTTGAAAAGAAATGCTTAAAGCAAGGTCAAGAAAATTGACTCATTTTTCTAAAAACTTTTAGCATTTATATTTTGGGCTATTATCTATTTTGAGGTTTTTTTGTTCACTTATTTGTTGTTTTGTTTTCAGATATGTTGTGAGTTAGAGGTTGAGCTTGGTATTTTGCACATGGGTAACTAGTTGTGCCAGTAATATTTGTTGAAATGACTATTCTTTTTTCCACTGAATTATCTTGGCACATTTATCAAAAATTAATTATTACAAGTTCAATGACTTATACTTGGAATCTCAATTATATTTCATTGTTTTAAGTCTATCCTTAATGCAAATACTGTGTCATCTTGATTATTGTCACTCTCCAGTTAGTTTTTAAATCATGTAGTATGAATTTCTCAATGTTGCTTCTATTTTTCAGATTACTTTGAATATTCTGTATTCCTTGAGTTTCTATGTGAATTTTAGAATCTGCTTTTCAATTTCTGGGGAAAAAAAGTTGGCTAGGATTTTGATAAGAATTGCTTTAAATGTTTACAACAATTAGGGAGTATTGCTACTTTAAAATTTTCTAATCTGTGAAGATAAAATGCCTTTTTCTTCATTTATGTCTTCCTTAACTCTTTCAATGATGTTTTGTAGCTTTCAGTGTACAAGTTTTGCATTACTTATATCTAAGTATTTTATTTTTGATTCTGTATATATTGAATTGTTTTCTTACTTTCATTTTTAAATTATTCTTTGCTGGTTTATACAAACACAAGTAATTTCTGTATGTTTATTTTTTATTGTGGAAACTTGCTGAATTTGTTTATAAGTTCTTACATATTTTTTGTATTCTATAGAATTGTTTTGTATACCAGATTGTGTCTTCTGGGAATATAAATCATTTTACTTATTCCTCTTCAATTTTTTATTTCATTTTCTTGCAAATGGCTCTGGCTAGAATTTCTAGTACAATGTTCAATAAATTGAGTGAGAAATGAATTATTTTGTCCTATCACTAATCTGAGGAGGAAAGTTTTCAGTTTTTTATCATTAAGTGTCATGCTAGCTGTCAGTTGTTTGTAGATAGCCTTCATGAGGTTGAAGATAATTCTGTGGGAGGCGGAATAATTGTCCCCAAAAATCCACATCCTGATTCCCAGAACTTGTGACTATACTTCATTTCATTTCTGCCCAAAGAACCTCCTTTCTCTGTCTTTTAGCGCAAGTTTGCTAATAATATATTCTCTCTCTTCTTGTTTAATGCATGTTTTAATTCTTCCTTCATATTTGCAAAATAATTGTGATGAAAGTAGAATTTTTGTTTGATAATCTTGCAACACTAGAGGTCATCTCACTGCCTTCTGACTACTGTGGTTTATGATGAGGTATTTAATTTTCTTGAATGTGATAGGCACAATAATGGACCTCCAAAAATGTTCACATTCTAATCTCTGGAACCAATGATTACATTAAGTTACTTGAGAAGGAGAGTTAAAGATGCAGACAGAATTAAGAATGCTGATCAGCTAACCTTGAAATGGGGAGATTATCCAGCAATATCAGAGTGTAACCAACCTAATCACTAGGGATCTTTTATCTGGAACAGAAAGGCAGAAGATAGAGAGTCAGAGAGAATTAGCAGCACGAGAAGGAATGAACCCTATTTTGCTGGTTTTGGTAATGGAAGAATGAGGCTATGAGTGAAGCAATGCAGGCAATCTCTAAAAGCTGAAAAGGGAAAAAATATAGATTCTCCCATAGAGCCTCTGGAATGAATACAGGCCTGCTGACACCTTGGTTTTAGCCAATGAGACCAATTGTAGATCTCTGACCTTTAGACATATAATAAATTGGTATCACTTTAAGCTACATAGTTTGTGGCATTTTCAAAATTAAAGCAGTAGAAAAATGATACAGAACCCCCTCCCCTCAGCTTTGTTGTTGTCATTGCTTGTTTGCATAGTGACTTTACTGAACTAATTCTGTTAACTCTGTATTTGTTGTCTCGTGTGGCTACAGAAATTCCTGCTCAGTTAACTTAATGCTAAACTACTAATTAGACAGAGATTTCTTAAAATGCTTTTATATAGTAATTCTTCAAATCTTTACTCAGGTGCGTGTGTGTGTGTGTGTTTGTGTGTGTGTGTGTGTGTTAGTGCATGCCTTCAACACTTAGGCAGCTGACAACTCTGCTTTCACTTTCTGCTTGCACTTCTTGCTTGTCCCAAGATGACAGTTCTCCAGGAATTTGGCTTTTGAGGGTTTCAAATCCTTTATTCCCCCTTTAGTAACTGCTAGGCTGCTGACTTTCACAGCTACCTTGATTGTGAAACTGTCGTTTTCTAAAGCTAATGCAGAGCTGAAGAGGGGATAAAGGATAACTTAAAATGCCATAGAACTCACTTTTCTTACAAAGATTCTGTTATTGTTTTCCCTAAGTAAATATTCCAAGAATTTGGCTCATTTAGAGTTCTAAAAAAGTAGATTTTGGCCATTTTTGCTAGTGTTTTCATTGCTGTTATGAAGGTACAAATACTTGAAGGTCTCTACCATTCCCATCGATACCACCCTAGGTTCATTTTTTCCCATACAGACATTCGGTTGTTCTGGCACAATATGTTCAAAAAGGTCTCCTTTCTTCATTTGTTTACTCCAGTTAGTTGATTGAAATGAATTGATTATATATGTTTGGCTTTATGTTTGGGCTCTCTATTCTGCCAGCATCCATAAAACTATGGCAGGCTAACTTATTAGTGTACAAGTAGAGAAAATTTCAGACCATTCAGGAGAAATCTGAAATAGAGACCATTTGGAACCATTCAAACATGAAGAAATCATTTTAGGTACATCATCTGGTTGTATTCCCTTGGATAAGGCCTACCATTAACCCTATATTTAACATGAATTTGAGTCATGTTGTATTGAATGGATAGTAACTATTTGTTGCTACTTGCCATATTTTCATGTAAATATATTTAAAATCCAAACACTTTTAAATGAATATCTCATGATTTTTAAGTGTAATAATTGCTGTTTTACTTCTTGGTTTTGTAGTTAATCTTATTTCATAAGTATTAAAATGCAAAATATTATTAAGTATTGTGGGGGATACATGCATGCACGTTGGAACTTTAGTTGGCTTCCTCAAGTTAATATTCTGCTGAGAGTAATAAGAATAAATAAAAATAACTATTGTGTAGCATTATGTGGCAAATGTTTTCACAGGTATACCATGCCCAGTCAGCTAATTCAATTCTGCTTTCTCTTATTATTTTTATTACAGTAGTAACATTTAACATGAAATCTACCCTTTAAAAATAATTTTAAGGGCACAATATGATATTCTTAACTATAGGCATGATGTAAAGCAAATCTTTAGAACCTCTTATCCTGTATAACTGAAAATTTCTATCTATTAAATAGAAAATTCCTATATTCCTCTCCCTCTTATCTTCTGGCAATCACCATTCTACCCTCTGCTTCTGTAAGTTTGACTATAGCTACCTCATATAAATGGAATCATGCAGTATTTGTCCTTCTGTGACTGGCTAGTTTCACTTAAAAAAATGTCTTCCAGGATCATCCATGTTTTGGCATATTGCAGAATTTTCTTGTTTTATTAATAGCTGAAGAACACTCCATTGTATGTATATCACATTTGCTTTGTCCATTTATACATCAATGGACAATTAAGCTTTTTCATAATTTGGCCATTATGAACAATACTCCAATGAACATAGAAGTGCAAGTATCTCATCAAGATTCTTATTTTATATTTTGAACAAATATCCTGAAGTAGGATGTCAGATCATATGGCAGTTATGTTTTTAAATGTTTTAGGAACTGCCATAATCTTCTCTATAGCAGTGGCACCAATTTACATTCCCACTAATAGTGTGACAGTATTTTCAATGTCTTCATATTCTTACCAAAACCTGCTATAGAATAATGATAGTTCTAAGAGGTGTAAGGTGATATATTATTGTGAGTTTGATTTAGTGATTTAGATTTCTCTAAAAATTAATGATGTTGAGTATCTTTTTATAATACCTACTTGACATTTGTATGTCTTCTTTGGATAAATGTTTAAGGGAGTCTTTCCCCTTTCTTTAATAGTGTTCTTTTTTTGTTTTGTTCTTTTTGCTTGTTTGTTTGTTTCTGCTATTGTGTTGTAGATTTTTTTATATATTTTGAATATAAATCTTTTATCAGATGTATGGATTACAAATATTTTCTCCCAATTTATAAAGTGACTTTTTAGTCTATTAATTGTTTCCTTTGTTGTGCAAAAGATTTTTAGTTTGATTTAGCCCCATTGGTTTATTTTTGCTTCTGTTGCCAATGTTGTTAGTGTTACATCCAAGCAACTATTGCTAATACCAATGTCATGAAGCTTTCCCCTTTTGAATATCTGAGATTTTGTAACTTTAGGCCTATATTTAGATCTAATCCACCTTGGATTAACTTTTGTGTGTGGTGGAAGAAACATTTCCAATTTCTTTCTTTTCCATATGGATATCCAGTTTTCTCAGCACCATTTGTTGAAGAGACTATTCTTTCTCCATTGTATATTCTTAGCTCCATCATCAAAGATCAGCTGACTGTATATTTGTGGATTTATTTCTGGGATCTCTATTCTGCTCCATTGGTATAAATGTCTGTCTTTATGTTAGTACAGTGCTGTTTGAATTACTGTAGATTTTGAAAATATCACTTACATTTTTATATACTAACAATAAACAAGCTGGAAGAAAATTAAGAAAACAGTTCACTTTGTAACAGCATCAAAATAATAAAATACTTTGGAATAAATTGAACTAACAAACTGAAGACTTATGCACAGAAAACAATAAAACATTGATGAAAGAAACATAAGAAGACACACATAAATAGAAAAACATTTTAACATTGTTAAAATTTCTAAGTATTTAATTTTAACAATGTTAAAATGTCCATACTAACAAAAACAATCTACAAATCCACTGTAATCTCTGTCAAAATGTCAATTACATTTTTCTACAGAAAAAGAAAATCCTAAAATTTGTAAGGAAACATAAAGAACCCTAAATAGCCAAAACAATCTTAAAAAGAAAAAAAAGGCTGGGCATCACACTTCCTGATTCCTAAATATACTTTTAAACTATAAAACTCAATATTAAGGAAGTACTTTTAGCTATTTTGCTCAAAGATTCAGTAAACTATTGCCACAATAATATTGCATAAGAGACAAACCCAAAAATTTACATGAATTTCAAAAAAATTTATATTTTGCTTACTCATTTGAAAGTGAGCTGGTATCTGGCTCACCTAGGCTCTGTTCAGCTGGTCTTGGCACCTAATGAGGGGGGCTGAATGCATTTTACTTCCTGTGTCTCTAATCTACTTTGGACAAGTGGCAAGCGAAGGCATAATCTTCACAGGGTTAATGACAGGAAACTAGAGAACAAACCGAAACACTCACCTTATTTAAAGCCTTGGGTTACCTCTTATTCATAAACATCCCACTGGGCAAAGCAAGTCAAATAGTCAAACCTCAAGTCAAAGCACATGCCAATTTTCCTTGCATAAAGCTAAATAAAGGTTACATAACAAAGCTCAATATTAGTAGAATGGAAAACATACTCTTCCCATGCAGGTGTATGTATCTGTTCATTATGAGGCTAAGAAGTGGCTACTAGTTGAATAATAATAGACCACGTCCACTCTCAAAGTAAAATCTTCTCTGTATCTTTCAAATGAGGTTTACTGGGTCAGATAGTTTCTTACAAAATCTCAGAGAGATATTTTTATCTCAGTATTTTATAAAAGTTGTGTAAAAATTAGTGTAAATATGTTTGCCATAATAATAACTTTAAAAATAGTACTTGTAACAGACATTGTATATTGACCGTCTGATATAGAGACCTGACATCAAGACAACCTCATTTTTCTTTTTCTTCTTCTAATTTTCAGTCTCCTAAGCATTCTTTTAAGATTACCACATTACACAATTATGGTCAATAACATTTTGACTGAAATGTCTAAGTAGTGCTTCCAGCTTGAAACAACTTTTAAAGAAAACTTAAGAAAAAGGTTTTAACCTTCTTCTTTAGCCCTACCCTTTCTTTCTGACTTCATCTAACTCAAATGTCATGCAGCCATCTTTCAACCTTAAAGTTGAAAGCTACATGCCAAAGATGCTTGAAGATAAAATAAAAGGACTCTGGATTTTGATAATATCATGGAGCTACTAGACTAATTCTGCATTTCTTGCTACACAAAAATCAGATATATCTATGTGGTTAAGCCATTGGAAGTTGGCCTATTACTTGTGACCTAATGTATTTATATGTAATAAACCACAAGTAAAAAACAGGGTTTTCATTATTAATGTCTAATTATATTCAATGAATAACAGTGTAATTTTGTAGGATTTTGTAGAAATATCTACTTTTTCTTTTCTAAATACATTTTGTGAAATGCTCTAAATTTTGAATCATTCAATGTCTACTGATTTTGATCTGTCGGTCCCAAGACATTCTTTACCTTAATCAGATACTCTTTCAGATATTCCCAATCTCTGCCAATAATTTTTTGTTTTCTCTAATTTCCAAGTCTTTAAAAATATTCATTTATACATTTACAAACAAGACAAAACAAAACTTTCATTTACCTACTGTTTTGAATGTTTATCTATTTGTATCAGCTGGGGATAGCACTTGACAGAACACTCCTCTAGACAGGAAGAGTGATTCCATTTGGAGTGGGACTTGAAAATGAATTTTCATTGAATCACAGCATAACAACTGTGACAGAGGCTCGTAGATTTCCCACAGAAACTGTTTTCTCATCTCTTTCTAACAAAACTACTGATCTTTCACTGGATACATGATCCTTTGGGTTAAAGGTTGTATCTACCAGATTTCCTTAAAGTTAGATATGGCAATTTAACTAATTTCTGGCTAGTGTTTAGGGGTAAGTGATTTGTCAAAATCTTGGATGTGTCATTGATAGGAGGCATGACCTGTTGCTTTTCCTTTTTCTCCCTTCTTCTGTTTAAAATCTCAATTTATTTAAAGGGCCCTATTTTGGACCATTTGTTTCTCCCTAGGAATAATAAAAGAGAAAGCTGTAAGAGTCTGTAAAGATGTTGGAGATACCTGACCAGGACTGAATTACATATATGTAAATTTTAGTATGATAGAGAAATACATTTCTATCTTACATAATCCAAGCTTATCTCCAGTACATGCAAATAAACCTGTGTCACAATTTAGACAAAGACCTTTACTAATTTTCCTTAAAATTATTAAATATGTTAAATAACTTTCTTAGCTACAAAACTTATAATGTATGCTTAACCATTTCACATCCCCTATTATACTGTTTGCTGTTATAGATATTCCAGATGGAAAAATAAAGAGAAAAAAAATTATTTAGGAAGAGGGAAGTGCTGATCTTTGAAAGATGGCATTTGTGCCAACTCTGGTTTATGTAAGTATAGAATTTTAGGTGGTCCTGATCTCTGGTCTCACTTAAACTGATATATCCTAATTACATTTGGAAATTGGATGTTAAATTCAAACTGATCTATGGAATTTTCTTGATCATGTTCTGGGCCCTTATTTAACATCTCCTGAACTGAGAAGAGAATTGTATGTGGAAGGCTAGTACCCGAATTCTATCTTATATAGTTTATTATGGCTTGTACCTGCTTTCTTCAGGCCAGAAAGCTAACATCTAGCCAGGATTTTGTTTTTCAAACAATTGAGAGTAGTCACGAATCCATAAATGTCCTCTGAGAAAGGCCGAGAATTAGGCTTCTCTAGAATTATACATCAATCCCATTTTAAACCAGGCGTCATCACTGACAAATACTTAACCCGTAGTGAGGATCCATAGTAATGCTAAGTAAACGACACATTGATATGCGAGTGTGCCACTTGCAAGGTCTTCTGTGCAATTATATGTGCATGAATAAGATATTGTGTCCTTTAATTAATAAAAAATAGATATTTTCCTAAGTATATGTTGTCTTCCTATTATCTAACATACCTTACTGGAAAGAAGGGCAATGTATCACAATGATTAAGAGATTGGATTCTGAATTTAGATTGACTGGGCTTTTATATTGGCTTGGAGTTTCATTTAAAGGTTTTGAGCAGAAGAACCATCTAATCTGAATTAGTTTTGTTTTTAAGTAAACATTTTATGAAGTTTATGTATACATGGAGTAGCTTGTTTATTTTTATTCTCTCTATAAAGTATTCTATCACATGTTAATACTCAAATGTATACATTCTGCTATAGATAGACATTTGGGCTGATTCTAGTTTTTATTTATTATAAATAATTGTTACTATAAATATACTTGCAGATATCTTTCCACACACATATGTTGTTGTATATGTGTGTGTGTGTGTGTTTGGTTGTATGCCCAGGTATGGAATTTCTGAGTCATAGGATAGTACATATTCAGCTCCAGCAGATAATGACAGTGTTCAAATATACCAATAATATATGAAACTGAAAATTGTTCTACATCCTCACTAGGTATTGCCAAGTTTTTAATTTTTGCCATTCTGAAGAGATACAGCGGCATCTCCTCATGAATGTAATGTGCATTAACTTGATGACTATTGAATTTGAGCAACTTTTTCATAGGTTTCTTGGCCATTTGGTAACCTCGATTTTAAGCGCTTTTTCACATTTCTTGTGTATTATGAATTGTGTTTACTTTTCTTATTAATTAGTAGGAAGATTTTAAACATAAGTCATTTGTTGAATATATAAATTTCAAAAATATTTTCCAACTGTGGATTTTTATAATGAACTTTATTTCTTTAGAGAAGCTTTAGGATTATAACAATAAGCAGAAAACTGAGCAAAATTCTGATATATATAATAACTTCACCCTCCAAAACACTGTTTTTCCCATGCCAACAACTAAAAATATGTAATATCCTTGTTACAATGGATGAATCAATACTTATATGCTATTACTGACTAAAGTCCAGAGTTTACATTGTGGTTTACTCTGTGTATTGTGCACTTCCATGGATTCTGACAACTGTATTATGTTATGTATCTGCCATTATAGCAGCATACAGTATAGTTTCAGTGCCCTAAAGATCCTCTGATTTTCACCTAATGATCTTTTCCTTCCTTCACCCCAACTACCTGGCAACCACTGATCTCTTTTCTGTCTCCATAGTTTTGCCTTTTCCAAAATGTCACAGAGTTGGAATCATATAATATGTAGCCTTTTCAAATTTGCTTCTCTCACTTAGCAATAGGCATTTAAGATTCTTCCAAATGTTTTTGTGACTTGAAAGCTTATATAGTTTTATTTTTTCAATAATATTTTTTTCCCAGTAACATTCCATGTCCATCAAATAATAAACAGACTGTTGATTCATTCACTTTTTGAAGGACATCTTATGTGAATTATGTTTCATTCTTTTAATGGAGTCAATGATGAGCTATAATTTTAAGGTCTCCAATTTGTCAGTTTTTTCTGATAATTATGTGTTTTTTCCCAATTATGATGCTTTAACATCGTTGATGGAAATGTAAATTAGTTGAACTATTGTGGAAAACAGTGTGGTGATTCTTCAAAGATTTAGAAATGGAAATATAATTTGACCCAGCAATTACTGGGTATATACCCAAAGGAATATAAATCATTCTATTACAAAGACACATGCACATTTATGTTCATTGCAGCCCTATTCACAATAGCAAAGACATGGAATCAACCCAAATGCCCATCAGTGATACACTGGATAAAGAAAATTTGGTATATATGCATCATGGGACACTATGCAACCATAAAAAGGAACAAGATCATGTCCTTTGCAGGGACATGGATGAAGCTGAAAGCCATTATGCTTAGCAAACTAATGCAGGAACAGAAAACCAAGTACCACATGTTCTCACTTATAAATGGTAGCTGAACAATGAAAACACATGGACATGACATAGGGTGGGGAACAACACACATTGGAGCCTGCTGGGAGAGGGTGAGGGAAGAGCATTAGGAAAAAGAGTTAATGCATGCTGGGCTTAATATCTAGGTGATAGATTGATAGGTGCAGCAAACCACCACGGTACACATTTAACTATGTAACAAATCTCCATATCCTGCACATGTACTTTGCAACTTAAAAAATAAAATAAAATAAATAAAAATACAAGTTCTATGGGGTAAAAACAAAGAAAAAATATTTTTTTTAAATTCCAATGTAATGAAGATAATTTTCTATGTTATCTTCTAGAAACATTTCTCTCCTTTTCTTTTTAATATTTTTCTCATACTATCAACTCAGAATGTATTTCTGTTTATAGGGTAATGTAAAGTTCAGAATTTCTTTTTTTTTAATGTGGCAATACAATTAAACAAGGAAATAATTGTTATTAAGGAGATCATCTTCTTTCTGTGTGAAAGCTTGCTCAAAAATCTGGTGAATGTAGATGCCTGTTTCTGAACTTCCCTCATGACAATATGCAAGAAGGAAAATTTTATCAAGAGATTTTTTAATCTACTGTAATTATACTATCTCTTTCATTTTTTAATTTGATACATTACTTAAGCTGCCCTTTACATGATAAACTAAAATTACATTCAAGCAATAAATCCAATTTGATTGTGATATTATTTTTATATTTTGCTGAAATCAAATTGCTAATATTTATTTGAGATTATTGTGTCCATATTACTACAAAATTCTGACCTATAATTTTTATTTCCTGTAATGTCTATATCTAGTTATGAAACAAAGTCATATAGACATTATTGGATAAAGTAAATAGTAAATCCTATTTTCTTTTGTCTGGAAGAGTTTACATAAATTGGTGGATAGTTTCTTCCTTACATGTTTGAGAAGATTCTCTGTAAAGCAACCTAAACTTGGAGTTTACTTTTTCAGAATGATTTGCATTTATATATTCATTTATTTAATAAATAAAGGATTATTTTTAACTTCTCTATTTTGCTATGTCACTTTTATTATATTTTGCCTTTCAAAAGAACTTTTTAATTTAATATAAAATTTAAATTATTGGCATAATTATTCATAATGTTGAATCTATTTCAGCAATATAGTATTTATATATATACTCTTTATTCTGAATTTTGATAATGTGTGCTCTCGTGTTTGTTCTCTCCTTTCTCTCTTTCTCTTTGGGTACACCTTGATTAGAGTTTATTATTTACATAAGTAAATCTGATTTTGTCATTATTTATTCTACTTTTTTGATCTAATTTTCTGTGTGCTAAGTTTTTTATATAATATATATATGTATGTGTATGTAAATACACATATAGGTGTATAAATGTACCAATAATAAATTTGAAGTTTGTATATATAAGTTTTGTATACAATCAATTTATTGTATACCAGTAATAAACTTCAGAAATCCCCAATCTCTGTCAATAATTTCTTGTTTTCTTTAATTTCCAAGTCTTTAAAAATTATATTTGTTTATATATTTACAGACAAGGCAAAACAAAACTTTCATTTACCTATTGTTTTGAGTGGTTATCTTTCTGTTTATCAGCTGGGGATAGCACTTGACATTATCCAATGGGGATAGCATTGGATTTAGAATGAATCCAGTTGTTTTGGGCTAAATACACATATACCTATACATACATATGAAAATAGATATTCACCATGTATTATACACACATATATATGTAGATATATCAATATAGATATTCACCATATACACACACACACACACACACACACTATATATATACACAAACATAAATATATATGTAATGACTTCAGCATTTTTTTTTTTTTATTTCTGATACATTGAAGGCTGTAACATTGCCTGTAAGCTTTGGATGGTCTCTGCATGTTTTGATACGTTGTATGAAGGCACATGATGCTGCTTTCTACTTTGTCTCTAGGCCCATCTTCCATAGAAATTGGTAATCCTTGATGGGCAAAAGAAGAAAAGCCCTGCTTCCTTCCATATGTTTATCTTCTCTTCATGATATTGCAATCTTAATTTTTAGCTGTATGTACTCTCTGATACAATCAAACATTTTCGAAGAATATTTTTATTTAGCTTCTCAAGTTGTTCAAGGGAGTATCTTATTTTAATCTAAACTACTGTGTCACAATCAAATTCAAAAATTCTAATTTCTGACTGCCTGGTAAAGATGAATTGTGATAACTAGAATGGAAAAATTAGAATTACTAGAAAGAGATTGTACCCTCCAGGCAAAAATATCAAGGAAGCATTAACTGGCAATTTAAGTAGAAAAGTGACAGATCATTGGTTTGGGGATATCTTCTCATACCGGTCTGGCAGAAGTTTTTAGGTATGTTTAAAAAGAGATGATTTAGAATGATTCCAGTTGGTTTTGTCTTAAAAGAGAGGTTTTTCGTTTTGTTTTGTTTTCTTATTTAGACCCAGTTTGAAACAGTTTCTCCCTTCATCGAGCAATAAGGCTATAGCAGTTTTACCTTCAGTAACTTTTGTATTGAAATGTATATAGGTGTATATGTGTGTGTGTGCATGTGTGTATTATATAGAGAGTCTGTATATATCTGTATATATAATCAGATATAAATAACCAAGTATACCTATACATGTGCAGGGGCAGACACACACAGATATAGTTGACCCTTTAACAACATCCTTAACTCCTGTACAGTCCAAAATCCATCTATAACTTTTAACTCCACCATAATTACTAATAGCCTTACTAATAACATAAACAGTTGATTAAAATATTTTTATGTGTTACATACTGTATTCTTAATACAAAGTAAGGTAAAAAAGAAAATATTGTTAGTAAAATTTTAAGGAAGAAAAAATACATTTATACTACTTATACTGTGTTTATTGATACCCTAAGTTCATATCTTCTATTTACAAGATGGATTCTCTTTTGGAAATGGTGGACAGCTCCAGCCGCAGTCTTCAATCTATAGTGCATATCAAGCAATTCAACTTTTCTTTTGTTGTTGTTGTTGTTATTGTTGTTGTTTTGTAATGTCATGACCTCTCTCTCTTTGGGAGTACTTCCAGCATCACTAGTGATTTCTTATAGGTCTCATGATGTTATTCAATGTTTACAGTTTTGCGCTAAGTACAATAAAAAATACACAAGAACCATGAGAGAACACTTTTTCCTGTAATAGTGCAATTTACTGAAGAGGTAAACTGCTCATGGGGGGATAATTAGCATCACAGGGCATTTTAAGTGGATACGTGGTACACTTGAGCTCACTACAATAGCAACAGGAGCTGGCTAAAAGTACAGTATGTACTACAGTTAATTTTATGCAGTTATAATTTATTACTGAATCTGTATACTTATTTACATTTCTCTCAATTTCGAATGGCAGCCAGGTATGGTCTGTAAATGTTTGTGTAAGTTTTGATAAATTTTTACTCTTGTAATAGCTTTGTGTGTATTTAATGGTACTAAATGATAAAATAGATTAATCTTACATATATTTTATGTTTTCATTGTATGCCTTAACTTTTTATGAATTTTTCTGATATTTGTAGGCTACACAGTTGACCTTTGAGTTTTTTTTAAACTGTTGCAAATCTTCAAAAAATTTTCCAGGGTATTTATTAGAAAAAATACACATATAAGTGGACCTACATAGTTCAAACCTCTGTTGTTCAAAGGTCAAGTGTGTATCTGTGATTAGATTGGCTGCATATACTTGAGCCAGTTGCCATAATCAGGGACTTTTTTTTTTATAAGTCTCAAATAGAATACACAAATGAGAAAAGGAGGGGAAAAACAAATGTCCCAAAGTGGTACTGCACTCAGAAAAAGGAATATGTGCTTACTACCAAAATAGAAACAAAAATCTACTATAGTAATGACAAATAAAATGTTCATAAGTAGAGGTTAGAATAAAGATTATCACAAACCTGAAAAAGATTTAATATATATATGCTTAGGAATTTCATGAAAAAAATTAGAAATCTGATAAAGTTGAAAAGGCCAGTTTTCTGAGATAAAGGATTTGTATAGAGCTATAGCAATTGAATGTGGAAATAAGCACCACCATGTTAATTGTAAATAATGGGCACAATAGAGTCTAACTTCATGAGAAGGTAATTTGTTAAAGGAACATGTACTTTCATGTTGGAAATGTAACCTGAGTCCTGTGCATCCTGTAAACTCCATAAAAAGTTATCTGGTATTATGAGACTGTGTCCAGCATACTCTGAGAGTGTCCTGAAACTCTCATATATTTTACGGCTTCTAACTTTACTGTCTAGAAATGAAGGCATTCAATATGGTTGGGAAAAGGGGGTCAAAATCCATTTCTGGTGAAGAAAAATTTGATTAGATTTGAACACACTAGCACTAAATCAATTTATCTATTAATGAGCACAATAAAAGTAACAATTTCCTTCATTGTAACATTATTATTTAAGTAGTATGCTGTAAAATATTGATAACGGCAATTTCTATATTCAATTTATTCTCCTAATCAAAGCATCAAAATGCTGCTTTAATTTTGAAATGACATGGCTCATAGGTGTATACTCCAAAGAGGCCAATTTATCACTGGTTAATTCTATGGATTACTTTCTTAGTGGCAACTTGGTTTTGCTAATGACATAAATCATGCAGAAAGGAATTAAGTAATTTAAAATCAATTACAAGAAAGTACACATTTTGAATTAAAAATAATTTTAATTAACTAAGTCCTTAGCAATTGTAGCCATCTGGATTTTACTGAAAATATTTGCATTTTTGTAGTATCTAAAGTTGAAAAAGCTATGTAATATGTGCTTAAATTTTTAATGTCTTTTTATATTTAATTTGAAACTGTAAATAGAGGAGATAAGATTTAATTATATTTTCCTTCTGAGAATAAATCTACTGATATCTACTTTCAAATTCATATCTGTCTACTAGGGTTATTTTAAAAGCTTCATCAATATGGTTTTATGGGAGACCCATATGGTAGTAGATGCATTTTCTAGCATGAACTACAGTCATTACAAAAATACTCAAAGCAATTGCATGACTCATACATTATTTAAAAGCATTTAGTGATGAATGTTTTATAAAAGGCTGAATGGCTAGCTCAATTATGCTGAGCCAATTAAAGAAGTGTTTTTCATAGTCAGTGTTTACCTTAAAATAGAACATTATGTATATATAAATATTTAGTGTATGATTTTCCATGCAATCAGATTTGTTAACAAATTTTCAAATATATAGCTTCTATTTCTTCAAAACAATACATTTTGAATGAATGAACAACAAAAACACATTTATCTCATTTTTGTAGATATTTTTAAGCATTTCTGAAATGTTATTAAATTTGTTACCACATAATTTTAGATATTGACATTCATGACTCTGTATCATGTACCTTCTCTAAAAAGATTGAGAAAGTGAATCTGAATACTTTTTCTGTAGGAGCTTATTATTTTTGTTCAGGTAGCATGTCTGTAATCATTCTATTTACCATTATACTCATCCACTTATTAAATGGCATCTACAAGATAATTGCTAGGCTAAAACTATTAGTTAGATAGAATAAATAGCATAACAGATGGGCTTAAACATCTGAGAGAGGAAACCAATCAAAATTCTTTTTTTTTTTTTTTTTTTGCTCATGTGGTTGTCATTAAGAGAGCCACTCAAAACCCAGGCTCTGTCCCACTTTTGTCTTTATCACTCTATAGGTCTCATCATCAAATGCATCAATTAATGGAGGAAACAATTGTCTAGGTCCTATTGCTCACAGCATAGAAAGCCAATCACTGAGACAATAAGTGTTGCTAGGGCAGAAGGCACTATTTGGGTGCTGCAGCCAAGGAGGTAGGAGTTAAGTCTCAAATCCATCTCCCTAGCCCCAGCCAACTTCACTCAGAGGTTTATATAGCAGATCAGGAATGTAGCAACATGTAGGAAAATAGGAATTAGGGAAGGGTAAGGAAGAGAAATTGGTAAAAAGAAATTAGGGAGGGGGTTCGAAAATCATGATGGGTGAGGGGTCTGGCATCACATTGTCTGGATGTAGTCATATGGTGAGTTTTAGTTTCTTGTCTGAGGGTCAATTTCCTGAGGAAGGAACTCAGATAATACAAAAGTAAATTTCAAGTTTTAAGATATGGAGGGTCAATTTCTGTTTATTCAAAAAACTGTAAACATCCATTCTATGGGAAAATTGGGCTAGTTTCACCATCCCCACAAGAACTTCCTGTAGGTATCTGCCACTCTATTCAATCTGGGATCCAGATTAAAAATGCTTATTATACTACAATGAACCAGGCAGATCTACTGCTTGAAATGTAGATGCCTAGCTGAGCCCAACCTGAATACATGGAACACCAGCCAGTCTTCAAATACATGTATAGTGCAGATGTGAATGGCAAGACCATCCCATGCACTATAATGCCTATATTTACATAAAAGCAAATGTTACAGATGTCAAACTCCCTTTTTTCTTCTTTCAGGTCCTATTTCTTTCCTTCTCTTCATTGAATAAACATTCATATGCAGATAACAGGGGCCTTCAAAAGTAATTTCCATAATTTTACTATGTAGAGTTTAAGTGTTGTATGTGGCTTGCTGCCTATTTATCCTCTCAAGAGAATATTTTTGTGTTCTATACATAATGGTATGTAAATACATTGTTTATAAATATATTTGGGTATTTCTAATATTTAGACTGAGCAGTGGTTAAGAGTAACTTTAGTGTATATTCTTAGAAGAAGTGGAATTGCTAGATCATTAGATGTGCATATTCTTAGAAGTAGAATCACTAGATTATTAGATGTGTCTATTTTCAATTTTATTAGAAATATATTCCCAACTTCTTTCACATTGTTGGTTATCATCTGATGGTTATGCAAACATATCTTATTATTTCCATTTAAATTTCCCTACTTATCAGAAAGTTAAGCACTGATTTTTTTTTTTTTTTGCCATTGTTACGGTTTGTGGTGTTTCTTGCATCATTTATATAATGCTTTCTATCATGAAAACACATAACTAAATATATTTCTTTAATAGTCTAATTTGGAAAATAAGAAAAAGCATTTTATTATTTTGATTTAGTTTGTAAAATATGTGTAGTTTGATAAAATTAGAAATTGTGTATATGTCAGAGAAAGACATTATAAAATTACCAGAATGTGTCAACTGTACACTTACAATAGGATCATTTTATTGTATGTCAAATGTAACTTAATAAAGTAGTACTTAAAAAAGGGAGAGAAGGCCGGGCCCGGTGGCTCACCCCTGTAATCCCAGCACTTTGCGAGGCCAAGGTGGGCGGATCACGAAGTCAAGAGATCGAGACCATCCTGGTCAACATGGGGAAACCCCGTCTCTACTAAAAATACAAAAAAAATTAGCTGGGTGTGGTGGCGTGTGCCTGTAGTCCAAGCTACTTGGGAGGCTGAGGCACGAGAATTGCTTGAGCCCGGGCGGCAGAGGTTGCAGTGAGCCGAGGTCACGCCACTGCACTCCAGCCTGGTGCCTGGTGACGGAATGAAACTCTGTCTTGAAAAAAAAAAAAATAGAAAAAATCTGAACCTTTTCAGAGATATTGCAAGCATACACATTCTCAGCATATGCACAAACAACTGTAGTCTAAATATATTGTTTTCTATAGCAGCACAGGTGCTGCTATTGATGTGAGATATTTTCTTGACCCCTTTATAGGACTTGTGACAGGGGTGCCTCATTTACTCAGCCCATACAGCTCAACCCCTCACAGGAGGGAGCGTATGCGCAAACGAGTGTGGTAACTAACCAGCAGTATTTCAGTGCTGGCAGGAGTAAAGTCCATGCAGGTCCTGCGGCAGCATCCAGGTCAGGGTGCCTGTGACCCCAAGGCCCAGAAGTTGTGTTACGATGCTCTTTTAGCTCTGCAGTCTACAAAAGGCAGTGTGTTATCAGCTCAATAGACCCTTTGTCTTGTAGTTTAGGGCAGCTGCCCTCTGGCAGCAACAGGAAAGGGCCATTGTGACAGCGTTTTATGGTACCTGCACTTGATGTGTGCCAAATTCTTGTCCAGTGTCCAGAAGTCACACAGAGGTCACATGTCCAGAGATCATGCAGATGAATTGAAAGATGATGAATGTAGATAATTTTTTTGGGTGAAGAAAGCAGCTCTCAATTGAGAGGGGAACTGGAAGGAGATGGGAAGGTTAAATTACTCCTCCCTGAAGTCAAGCTACTTCTCTGCCTCTCTCTTCCTTTTTTTTTTTTTTTTTTTTAAAGATGGTGTTTCACCATGTTGGTCAGGCTGGTCTTGAACTCCCGACCTCAGGTGATCCACTTGCCTTGGCCTCCAAAGTGTTTGGATTACAGGCGTGAGCCACCACGCCCGGCCTTCTCTCTCTTCTTAAGTTGCCTCAACCAACTGCTGTTTCTGAAGTTAAGTCGCTTCTTCCCAACGTGCAGCTGCTTTTCTCCTATGCTAGCTGAGTCTGGGGTCTTTATAGGCACAAGATGGGCACTGGGCAGGCTGTACATAGTTTTGGAAAAGGCAACATTTGATTTGTAAAAAGACATTATTTAGAAAGAACCAATTGGGACAGAGTGGGCACACAGGGATGGAAGTTCTCACTTTGGGCCATGGGTTTCAAGCTTTTATGCTCGAAGATGGGGTTTTGCCAGGGAACCACCTCACCTGCCTAGAATTTCTCTGCCTCCTGTTGTTACCTCTCTTTTTAAATTAACCACATATATTTTTTGATGAAATAGAAATTTATTTTAAAGTATTAGTAATTTTATTCTACCATTTACAGCAGCTAATATAACTTCATTCATGTGATAAAATGTACTCTGATATTTCTTAATGTTAAAAAGGACTGTTATGCTGGAAAATATTTGGATGCAATGTTGTAAGGAATAGTGTTCAACTGAGAAATAGTATGATTCTTCATTAGAATGGAGGTACTCATTAGGAGACAAATCAAAGGACTGAAGACCATTGAAACTCTTCAAACCATTTATTGGAAGTTAAATATATAAAGGACAGAATAAATCTAATTTGCTTACTCATTGGGTAGCTCAAAAGAGAAAAAGAAATCTAGGAAATTGTAGGAGCCTGCCTTAGATAAATTGCTGAATGATGTTTTGTTTCATTTTGTTTTTTTGAGAGGGTCTCACTCTGCTACACAGGCTGGAGTACAGTGGCATGATCACAGCTTACTGCAGCCTCAATCTCCCTGGCTCAAGCAATTCTCTTACCTCAGCCTCCTGGAGTAGCTAGGACTATAGGCACATGCCACCATGTCCAGCTAATTTTTATATTTCTTTTTGTAGAGACAAGGTTCCATTCTGATGCCCAGGCTGATCTCACAGTCCTGGGCAACATATTGAGAATTTACCATGTGGTAGGTCCACATTATCCTTTCACTTTAGCTTCCCAAAGGTGTTGGGTTAACAGGCATGAGCTGCTATGCACAGCCAATATTTTGAATACTGTGTTTTTATTACTTTGAAGTTACCTCTGATATTAGGCAGCTAATTCTACCTTTCTTAATCTGTATCTTTTGAGTTATGAGTTAAAACACTCTTATAGTTTCAATCTTGAATTTATTCCTAAATCATATCATTAGCTTACAAATAACATTCAACATTCAAAATGTGTTTGTTTTTATTTGGTATAAACTTATGATGTTAAGCAAGTAAGGTTTATTTTAGACACTTAATACTTATTTATGTAAATAAACTTTTAAAATTTATGTAAAGCTCATAAAATTAGAGAAATTTGACAACTAAAGTAAATCTCATGGGAATCTTTCAGGAAAAATATTATTTAGAATAAACTTGGAAGCTTAATTTTCTTTGTTGCTTTATTTATAATTGCATTTGAAATTTTAAATGGCATAGAAGTCAAATTACCTTAAAATAATATGTAAATATATTTAAACTTAAAAATTGGTAGTTAGAAATAAAATATCTTCACACATTTGTCAAAAACATACTAACTTCTTCAGCTCTCAGAAAATCAAGAACTCCTAAAAGAGCGCAGTTACAAACACCAAAATTCAGAAATACTTGTTTTCTAATTTGGCAAGTTTATGACAACAAAAGTCAATAGCCGCTCCAAAACTTACAAATAAGAAATGAAGCCCACTTTGCAGGAGTTCAAGCAATGCAGAGGGTTAAATCTGATATGCAAAGTCACCTTTTGAAGCAAAACAGTTTCCAGGGCTTAGTCTTAACTGGACAAATTCAAGGAAAGAATACATGTATCAAAGTGGAAAGTTGGAAAACTAGCTCAAAGGCATGATATATCAGTATCTAACTATGCACTAATTAGGAGTAGGAATGTTCTGACTCCTGTATTAATAGATCTCTTTCACTGAGAATGATCCCTATAAACACTGGTCCCAAACGACTCCACTGCTATTCAAGAAATCATCATTTGATTATTTTACAGGGAAAGAAAGGTGTGGCCATTAAAGCATAATTATTCTGATCCTCCTGTTATAGTTGTCATAAATTAAAATGATTGCAACTTCAGTTTACACACCGGTCTCTTGCAAGCATTCAATTGATTTTAGTCTTTCCCCTGATTGGTATATTTATTTTAAGCATTCAGATAAAACTGCTTTGCTGAGCCTGAAAATTTGACGATTGATTCAGCAGAATTCAGATCTCTTGGCAAAGACTCCCAGTGTTTACCCACTGAGCTTAACTATCAACAGGCTGACGTTAAAATAACCTTTGCCTGAGAGAGCCCAAATGCCCAGAACAACTGCCAAAGGAAATGTGGACATGGCACCAGTGATCAGAGGAGGCTCCCCCCAGGGGCCAAGAGCAGACCTGGTGAGTGGGGTTAGGGCTCTCCCCAAACCACTGAAAAGCACCACTGTGAATTCAGTGAAATACAACACAGCCACACATCTGATCTAAAGGCTACCTCCTGGCCGTTACTCTTAAGCACCATCTACTAGATTACAGTCCAAATTACAACGCCAAAAATATTCTGCCTGTGAAATATATACCAACGCCAAAAATATTCTGCCTGTGAAATCCAGGGCAAGAATTCAGCCACAAATAAAGATCCTGTATAAAGCCTTTTCCTTCTAAAAGACTCAGAAATAAAGCTAACTGACTATACAAAACTCACACCACAGTTAAAGAACAACAGCCTCTGATGAGAAAAAATTTGCATAAGAACTCTTACAATTCAAAAAGTCAGAGTGTCCTCTTACTTCCAAATAAGCATGCTAGTTCCCCAGCAATGTTTCTTAACCAGACTGAAATGACTGAAAGGTAATTCAGATTCTGAATGACAAAGAAGCTCATCAAGATTCAGAACAAGTTGAAACCCAATCCAAGAAATCCAAGGAATCCCGTAAAATGATCTAAGAGCTGGAGAAAAAATAGCCATTCTAAGAAAAACTCAAACCAGACTTCTGGAATTCAAAAAATCACTACAAGAATTTCATAATACAGTACAGCCTGTAGCATAAATAGCAGAATAGACCCTGACAGGGTGACTCTCTTCCTGGACAAGCCCTGTGATTACAGGCACAGCCCACTCCCACACCGGTCCACAAACCTACATGTCTCAGCCCTCTTAGTGTTCCGGGTGTGGGGGATCCTCCCAAGCTGCATGCTGCAGCCCTGAGGAATTGGGATCAACCCTCAGCTACATCCTTTTACCCCTCGGGATCAGGCACTGACTGTGTTGTGGAATTCGAACTGCTCTCAGCCCACTGGGAAAGTACTCAGGTGGGACTGCAGGCAAAGCATCCAGGCTGGACAGCAGAGGCTGCACTGTGCACATGCTTCTGTGAGAAGGAAGGGGCCTTGAGCCAGGCTAGCAGGCAGGGGAATGTGCAGAACAGATGTACCCAGTCCTGCAGGAAAGTTGTGTGTGTGTGTGTATAATGATAATTATATTTATATTGCTGGACATGTAGATTGCTTCTAATTCTTTATGTATATGTATGTGTATGCAAATAATGCTGCTATGAATATTCTTCTTCCAAATATTGTGTATCTCTTTGACTTTTAAAAAAATATAAATTCTAGAAATTAAAATTCTACATCAGAGGATAATATACATGTTTATGTCTCTTAATCTGTGTGGTTAGACTGAACTCCAGAATGCTTGTGTCAATGCACACTGCTAACAGCAGCATATGAGAGCATTTCCCTCACGTTAACGCTAAGTTTTATAACTTTAAAAAAATCTTTGCCACTTCTATTGGTATTAAGAAATCTAGAAGACAATTATTTCAGAGTTTTTTTTAACCCTCTAGACTGAGCTATAAAAGAAAGCTGTATGTTTTTCAGCAAGAAGATTTTAAAGAGAAATGGAATATACGTATTTCCCACACCAATCATTAGAATTTATAACATTATAGACCAATAGATACTTACTAGGTTTAACTTTTATTTAGACATTGAGATGTCCCTCATTGTCTCCTTGATGTTTGTTATGATCATTGCTGGAATTATAGATATGTTTTATTTTTGAATGTTTGGTTCTCAATTGAAAGATTTTATTTCTCACATTCTAACATTTTCACAATAATATATGGTTAGTTTTACTTCAAAATGACTGGGTATTTCAGTGAGTGGAAAGTGTCCTGATGTCATTAAGGGAGAAGAGAACATATTTTCAAATTCAGGAAGAAGAAGAAAGAAAGAAACAAAAACAATACAAAAGGTTGTTTTCCTGTAGAGAACTGAAGAGGGCATCAATAGGAGTAAAAATAATTTAGCATCTATTTGTGTTAATTGCTGCATTGAAGTTAGGGGAAATAAAGAGTTACAGCAATGTGTGTTTTTATAAAAACTATTAAGTAGCATGTAACTATCAGTTTTGTTTCAAAATGAGAGAATTCAGGTTGAAAAAATAACATTTCATTGGATGACTTTGAAAAAGTAAATTAGTATATAAGGTTTCAAACCTAAGTTTCTTAAACTCAGAGTCTAGCTCATAGGGCTAGAAGGAGGCCCTTATTTTAGTTATTATCTTAAAATAACTATAGGAAACAAAAACTAATATTAGCTAAATTATTTGTCCAACTAAATTATTTGTTGAGCTCACATACATGTGTATGTGTATATATAGATAAGATATTTATAATTTTTATATATAAGGACCTCAAACTTAGTAGGAAAGAAACAAATAATTTAAATGGGCAAAATATCTAAATAGACATTTCTAAAAAATAACATACAAATGGCCAACAGGCATATGAAAAAATGCTCCACATCAATCAAATCAAACCAAAATGAGATATCATCATACCCAAGTTAAAATGACTTTCATCCAAAAGGCATGCAATAAGAGATGCTGATGAGGATGTGGAAAAAGGGGTAATCTTGCAGAGTGCTGGTGGGAATGTAAATAGGCATAGCCAAAATGAAGAACAAAATTCAAGTTCTTCAAAAAACTAAAAATAGAACTATCAGTGATAAAGCAACCCCACTGCCAGGTGTATATCTAAAATAAACAACATCAACATATGGAAGAGATATCTATATAACCATGTTCGTAGGAGCACTGTACACAATAGCCAAGACTTGGTTGCAACCTAAGTGTCCATCAACAGATAAGTAGATAAAGTAAATGTGGTGTATATACATAATGGACTAATATTCAGCTGTGAATAAGAATGAAATCCTTTCATTTACAACAACGTGGATATAATGGAAAGACACTATGTTAAGTGAATTAAGCCAGACATAAAAGACAAATATTACATGTTCTCACTAATATATAGGAGCTAAAAAAAAAATTGAACTTATGGGGATTGATAGTAGAATGATAGTTAGTTTCCAGAGCTGGGAAGGGTAGTGGGTGGGGGGGGAGATAAGGAGGAGATGATTAATGAGTATAAAAATACAGTTATATATAAGTAATAAGATCTAGTGTTTAGTAACACAATAGGGTGACTACAGTTAGCAATAATTTATTATATATTTCAAAATAATGAAAAAAGTGAAATTGGAATATTCTTTACCTAAGAAGTGATAAATCTTTGAGGTGGCAGATACCCCAATTACCCTGATTTGATTATTATACATTGTATACTTGTATAAAATATTACATGTTCCCCACAAATTTGTACAACTATTATTTTACCATAACTAAAAGTAAAAATTTTAAAAATAATTTATATATATTAATAATTTTTAAAAGTATGCTGTTTCTAATAGTCTCTACAAGCACTATTCAGTAGAAATAAATTGGAATCCACAAATGCAAACCACATATGAAATTTTAAATTTAGCAACTCCTTTAAAAATGAAAAGAAACAGGTCAAATTAACTTTAGTAATATATTTTATTTAACCTGATATGCATAATCTTATTAATATAAGTGAAATTTTTAATATTTTCTATTAAGTTTCAAAAGCTGGTGTGTGTTTTACAGTAACTGCACTTCTTAATTTAGACAAGCCACATTTCAAGAATGCAATAACCACATGTGGCTAATGGCTACCATATTGAACTGTTCATGTCTATATTTGTAATGCTCATCAGTATACTCTTTAACTTAAATAATTCTACTACTTATTAAGGTATCTGAAATATTAATGAATTAATATTTGACCTTTGAAACAAAATATTCTAGTAGCCCAATGAAGCTGAAAGCTCACATAGTAGCCAAAGTAGTACTTTTCAAAGCTAGAGTCGACCCTAAGATGTCTTAAGTCAACTAAAGTAATCTCCAAAATAATTACCATGCTCTTTAAAGCCTCAAACAATCTGATCCATCCCTTCTTACTTTTCCACCTCATTTTTCACCCATAATTAATTTGCTTAATATACTTTATTCATGTCAGACTTTCTGCTGCTCTTCAACTACAAGCATTTAATTCCAACCTTCCCTCTTGCAGTTACCTCTGTGTGGAGCACTTTCCACAGATAGTCATTATGGTTCAGGCCCTCAGTACATTTAATCTGTCCAAATATTACCTCCTCAGAAAGTGATTATTCTGTCTAAAAAAGCACTGCCCTATTTCATTCATTTTAAAATTTTCTAAATTTTTAAATTTATATAATTTAAATTACTATTTTACATTATAGAGCTATTTACTGCATTGTATATTTTATGCTGCACATTGAATGCAAGCTCCATTAAACACATTGACTCCAATTTTGCCCATTGTATACCTATGGCAAAGAGATGAGTTGGTACTCAATAAATAACTGTTGAGATGAATGAGTGAATAAATGAATTGATCGTAGAATACAAATAATATAAACTTTACAGAATTAGTTCAGAAAAGCCTTAAAACAAATAAATAACAGCAAATAGCAATAATAAAGGATATTAGACAGGTCGCTACATTACATTATTTAAAATGTTCTGTTTTCAACCAAAGAAAATTATGCCACATGGATAAAAAATAGTAACAGAAACTGTTCATGAGAATATCCAGAGTTTGGACTTCCTAGACCAAGACTTTAAATTAGCTATTTTAAATAAGTTTAAAGAACTAAAGGAAACACTGTTTAAGAACAAAAGTATAAGCATCATAATTCACCAACATGAATTGTTAGTAAAATCATAGAAACTACTAAACAACTACAAATTCTGAAGTTAAAAATAAATATCCAAAATAAAAGCTTTACTGGAGAAGCTGAAGAGTACATTTGAGCTGTCAGAAATAAAGTGATATCCTACTTGAAGACAGATGCATTGAGATGATCTATTCTTAGGAATAATAAAAAAAAAAAATGTACAAAAATTAAAAGACTCCCAGAGCCCACTAGAACACTGCCAAATTTACAAATATAGACATGGAAAAAGTCCTAGATGAAACAGAGAAAACAAAAGTCAAAAAGAATACTGAGAGGTATAATGGGCATAAAGTTCAATATTGACAGAAAATATTAATCTATACATCCAATAAACTCAATAAACTACAAGTAGGAATAATCTCAATGAAATCCAGAGCAATGCACATCAATATCAAACTGTCTTAAGCTGAAGATAAAGAAAGGATATTGAAAACAGCAAGAGAGAAGCTTGTCATCTTGTATATGGAATTTTTAATAACATTAACAGCAGATTTATCAACTGAAACGATGGAGAGCAGAATACAGTGGGACAATATTTTCAAAATGTTGAAAGAAAAAGAATATTAAGAAAGAATTTCATATCTAGAAAATCTGTCCTCTAAAGTGAGGAAAATTAACATATTTTCATATTTAAAAATGATGGAATTGTTAGCAAGGCTTCTGTACTATAAATACTAAAGAGAGTTCTTTAGGAAGAAAAAACATTACTAGACAGTAACTCTAGTCTACATAAAGAAACAAAAATAACAGTAAAGTTATCTACACTAGTAAGTATAAAGGCAAGTATATGTGTATTTTGTCTGAAACATTTATCTTATCTTCTTTGATTCAGAAGTATATAAAGCAATAGTAATAAATTCATGTTGATGACCACACAATGTATAAAAATTTAATTTTTCTGATGGTAGAAACACAAAAGAGGGAAGAGACTAGAGCTATGTATGAATAAAGTTTTTGGCTATCATTTAAACTAATAGGGATTAATCTAATATAGAATATTAAGAATTAGGATGTCCATTGTATTCCCTAGGGCAGCCACTAAAAACAACTTCAGAACAATAGCAAAATATACAAGAAAATAATTTAGATAGCATACTAGAAAATATGCTTTTAATACAAAAAGAGCAGTAACGGAGAAATAGAAGACCAAATTAGACATTATACATAAAGAAAATAAATAGCAAAAAATGGCCTGCCATATCAATAATTATATTAACTGCAAATGGATTAAGCATTCCCACCAAAACAATTCTGCAATTCTTTCCATTAGCATAATGGATTAAACATTATCTAATTATAGGTTGTCTACTGAAACATACTTTAGATTCAAAGACAAACATATTGAGAAGAAAAGGATATACTACTTAAAGAGTAACCAAGAGAAAGATAGAGGAGCTATCCTAATACAAGACAAAATAAACTTTATGATAAATTTTTATAAGACATGAAGAATATTTATGACAAAATGGTCAAAACATTAATATTATAATTATAAAAATGTGTACACCTAACAACAAAAATAGCTTTCACAGTAATCAAACCTAATTATGATTAAAGTTCTGAAACAAGTTACCAATTTTCATGAAGTTGAGGCTCAAGGAACATGTTAAACTATCTCATTAGTTTGAAACCAGAAAAATCTACACTGAGGGAATGTTTATAGGTCAAACAGTTCAGAAAACTAAATGAAAAAATTTTAAGACAAAAAAGAAATGAAGGGGGAAATTATCTCTAGATTAAAAAGAGACTTTAAAAATATCAAATTAAAAACTGAAAATGACAAAATTATACTCTCTTTCAATGCTTACTGGGTGATGAAAACTATAAAGAAACACAAGAATATGACTTCTATTGAAATTCAGAATATTGATGTCTTGAGGAGAAAGGGCAAGAGTTTTTATTGGAATGGGGTACATAGATGAGCTTTTTTGGTAAATGCCACAGTTGTTTTTAATGTATTTGCCTAAGATTTGCTAATATTGTTATGTATTATTTTGTATGTTTTCCTTAATCTGTGTTTTCTTTTATAATAAAAATGTAAAACTACTTTTGTTTGAACTGAAACCCCATAATTCTTCAACCATAAACATAAACTATAGAATCTTGAACTGGATATATTGTGAAGAGGCAGTTCTTATTATCTACTTTTTCAAAAGGAGGCAACAAAGAGGGACATTATTATGACAGCTGGTTGAAGGAAAAGCACATTGCCTCATCTAGAATACGCACACTACTTTAGAATTTATATTTTATATATATGTATATATGTAAGCACACATATACACACACAATATATACGTATGTTTATATATCGATAACTATACATACATATGTATATATGTGTACATATCTATATATGCATATACACATACATGTTTATATGTTGGGTATATTTAATTATATGTACAGATATATGCATATGTATACATATACACAAATATTTTAAAATACCCCTTAAATTGTCAGGCTGTGTTTCTCAAATATTACCAAATTGCCGTAAAAGCTAGACATATTTCCTCTGGTGTTTCATTTTGTTTTCAAAAGCAGGAAGTCTTGATTCTTTATTACTTATACATGAAAGAATATGTACATGTTCTCTAATGGCAGGAACAGTTTTCATAATGCAATATTTCCTTAGTGTATTTTTTCAAATCTTTTATAGAAAATTAAAAATAATATGTTTGGGTTTTGTAAATAAATTGAGTGTGTGTAAATTTGAATCATATTAGAAATATAGATTTTAAATTTTATCATAAAACTATATGTTACTTAATTAACAAGATGTTTATGGTATTATGTATTCATGTAAAATTGACTAACAGTTAACTTAGTATCCTTTTCTCTTTCCAAAGTTAATGATAGTAAATATTAAAAAGGCATTTTGTTTTTCATTTTTAGTCAGAGTAACCTCCAAAGTGTGATCAGTTTTCTATTCTATTCTCTTTGCAACTTTGATTTCTAGGATTTTTCTTTACTGCCAATTTCATTTTGATGAGGCTTAATCCTACTAACAATTGCAGCTAGATGCAGGTAACTTTTAAAGTAAAAAGGCTCCACTCTTGCTCTATAATAAAGTCATTTCACTTACAAAGGGTACAATAAATTGCTGGAGATTGCTGGCAACAGTTATTATTGACTTTTTTTTGTAACTATAGTCATTCACTAATCTTTTTATCATTTAAATCAAACTCCAAAGAGTTGTTATTGCCCAAGGTATTTCAAGTATAGATAAAATAGCTAAGGTAATATATCATGTGACCTTTTAGAAGATAACTATTTCAATGTGAATCTATTTAGAGTTTGACCACCCTAACTCTTCTAAATAGCAATACACAGTTATTCACACACACACAGGTAGGTGCACACACACCAGACCTACTCACTTTACATAACAGAGCATCATGACTATACTTTAAACTGTAAGATTTGAAAAATCTAGATAGTATTAAAAATACTTGCCTTGCCCTACTATTTCTTTATAGTATTGATTAATTTCTTGCATACTTCAAAATTTATATATTCATTTTTTATATTGGCAGGCTCTCCTCTTTGTAAACTTTTAAGGACAGAAAACTTTGTTTTCATACACTGTTGTTTCTAAATACATGATACAGGTACTGACATAGAGTAAGTTTGTTGAAAGACAAATCTAAATTTTTCATAGTTTAGTAAGTCTATAGAATTTGATTTTTTTAAGATATAAAGAAGTGTTCACAATTATGCTATTGGCTTGCTTGCAATACCTTTGCTTATTAATTCAGACAGACCTCTACTGCTCAAACTAAGAGTATAAAGATGTGGTATAAGAAAGTCACATGTCCTTCAAATACATAAGATTTCAAAACAGAAATTTTAATTTTAGGATTATGTTAAAGAATAATTTATTGTGGAATAATTCAGGACTTTATTTGAAAAATAGATATTAAATAATTTAGATGTTTTGGGTTTTATTCTTGTTCACATTACTTAATATTAATAATTGGATAGATTTGAGAAGCTATTTCAATCCATTCCTCAGTTTCCTTAAAATGGGTGTAAATAATAGCATAATATGGTTGTGAGGTTTGAGTAAGTTGAAACATTAAAAACAAAGGTTGGATAAACTATGACCTTGAGAAGGATTTTTAAATCTTTCAAAAATCCCGAGTGTTAATCAAGGAATTTGAATTGCCATGGGCAATTAAGTGGGGAACTGACTTAAATATTTAAAGAAAACAACAGAAAAACCTTAATTTTCAAATTTAGATGAACTACCAACATTTTTGCTGATATTATTGATACTTAAATCAATCATAATATGAACAAATTTGCCAATTTGAGGTGACATAGATCTAAACATTTACTTAGTTCACTGCTCTTTTCCACTTCTTGGTTCTTCTCACTCCTGTAGTTCGCTATGCTACCTGTTCCACAGATTCTGAATACATTACTGTTCATGCCTAAGGGCTTTAAAACAGACTACAAAAGATTACATACTATTGTGTCTAACTCAAAAAGGAAAATAATTTTCAGTCTCCACATGACACCTTTTAAATCTTTCACTCTATTGTCATGAATATTATAACTACTTTTCTAATTCTTACTGACCAGTTGACAGAGTTCACTCATTCAGTTGCTAGACTGGACTCTGTTCTCTTTCCTGCATATGAGTAAGACATTTAAGCAGCCACCTCAGTGCCTGTGGTAAATTATGAACAACTTAAAGTTAGGGACCGTTTAATATTTAATTTTGAATCTGCAGACATCTCATAGTGCCTTATAAAATCCATGGAAAATTAAATTATAAACAAAATTTCTCAGCTTAAAAATTCAGAAGTAGAAAATATGAAATGCTGCTAAAAGATAATGTGCAAATTTGTAATCCCAAGTTAGTCTGAAGACTGTTTTATACATTAATATACTTTAAGAAAATATTTGTTTTAATCTGTATTTTTCTTTTAACTTTTATTTCAGATTAGGGGTCCATGTACATGTACAGGTTTGTTACCTGGGTATATTGCATGATGCTGAGGCTTGGGGTACCAATGACCTTATCACCCAGTAGGTAGCTTTTCAACACTTGTCCCCCTTTCTCTCTTCCTCCTCTAGTAGTCCCCAGCTTCTATTTTTACCCTCTTTATGTCCATAAGAACTCAACGTTTAGCTCCCACTTATAAGTGAGAATATGTGCTATTTGTTTTTCTATTTCTGCATTAATTATGGCAATGGCCTCTAGTTCCATTCATGTCACTGCAAAGGACAAGTTTTTTTGTTGTTTGTTTTGTATTTTTTATAAAAAATATATTCTGTATTTTTTATACAGGCTGCATAGTATAACTTGATGTATATAGACCACATTTTCTTTTTTTAATGTAGAAAAGTCAATTGTATTTATAAATACAATCAATAAATATTCTGAATATATTATTAAGACTATTTCACTTATGATAAGTACAAAACATATATATTTATTTTTCATTTTGGATTCAAGGGTTAAATGTGCAGGGTTATTGCATGAGTATATTGCATGATGCTGAGGTTTGGGATATGGATGGTTCCATCACCCAGGTGGTCAGCATAATATCCAATAGGTAGTTTTTCAGTACGTTTCCCGCTTCATCATTTCCCTGTCTAGTATCCCCCCAGTGTATATAGTTAACACCTTTATGTTCATGAGTACCCATGGCTTAGCTCCCACTTGTATGTGAGAACATGCCATATTAGTTTCTTATTCCTGCATTAATTTGCTTAGGACAATGGCTTCCAGTTCCATCCATGTTGCTGGAAATGACATATTATTTATCTTTTTTATGGCTGCTAGTATTCCATTGTCTATATGTACCCTATTTTCTTTATCCAATCCATCATTTATGAGCACCTTGTTTGATTCCATATCTTTACTATTGTGAACGGCTCTGCAATCAACATATAAATACATGTGTCTTTTTGATAAAATGACTTTTTTTTTTTTTCCTTTTTCCCAGTAGTGGGATTGCTGAGTCAAATGGTAGTTCTGTTTTAAGTTCTTTGAGAAATCTCCAAACTGCTTTCCACAGGGACTTAACTAATTCATATTCCCAATAACAGTATATAAACTTGTCTTTTTATCCAAAGCCTCAGCAGCATCTGTTATTTTTTTATTTTCTAATAATAGCCATTCTGGCTGATATGAGATGGTATTTCATTGTGGTTTTGATTTGCATTTCTCTGATGATTAGTGATATGGAACATTTTTTCATATGTTTTTTGATCACTTGTATGTCTTCTTTTGAGAAGTGGCCATTTTTAATGGAATTATTTGTAATTTCCTTGTTCAATTGTTTAAGCTCCTTATAGATTCTAGATATTAAACCTTTGTTAGATGCATAATTTGTGAATCTACCCTTGGTCTACATTTTTACATAATGTATAAAAAATATTGCATAATATTATATTACATATTGAAAATTTGAAAAAGTGTAGCTTTTAGATACTGTTAACACATACACAAATGCACACATGCACAAACAATGAAGCATTACTGTGGAAAGTGATGAATATGTGAATGTGTTTAACTATAGTAATAATTTCACTAACTACTTGAATAGCAAAACATCATGTTGTATATCTTAAATGTATACAATAAGAAATTCTGTAAAATTGACATTAATTAACACACAAAGTAAAAAAAAAAACCACACAATTAAAATGTTAGGGATATAGTGACTGTACAATAATTCTTGGCAATTATAACTGATAATTCAATAGTTTAAAATTTATGACAGTTTACTTCATCATAATTATTTTGTGTCTATTTGCATTTACATCAGATACATTCAAATGATTTTCATGAAAGTTGCTGTACACAAAATATTAGTTACCACATTTTTAAGTTCTGCTTTTCTGTTGACATAAATTATTTAACAGAACATTGAACAATATACCCTTAAAAACATATTTTAAATGTTAAGTATTTCAAGAAAGAGAGACCATAACCAAAATGAAATATAATGCATACTTTCTATACAATATATAGATTCTGTGTCAGAAAATCATAGCTTTTTCCATAAAATCTTTTCAAACTGATGACTAACAATTTATTACATTTGAAATTGTGCAGTTATTCCAAATAGTATAGTAATAATACCATTAACACCTCAATTTTATAATGACTTAATACATTTTTCTTCATGCATTATAAACTTAAATCTTTTAAATAACATATACATTTTTGTCAATTATTTTTTCCAGTATTCTCTGCAATTATAGTTGTGACCATTTTGCAACCAAATTCTATTTGGTAATGATTTATAGAATTTTATATCCTGAGTATTGTACTAAAAACTTTTTACTATATTTTATTTAATCACTAAGACAAATGTTTGAGTTAGTGATCAGTGTAGTTTCATTTTGCATTTGAGGAAGCTAAGTTTTAACGAGTTTAAGAAATTTATCAAAAGTTACATTGTGAATAACTAGCACTACTGGGGAGTTGAAAACAAGCATTCTGACTTGAGTTTAGTCCTTAATTTTCAAGTTATACTGTCTCTGTTCTATGACTTTATCATTTTTATAATGCACATTAATATATGTTCAGTTAAGAGCTAAACTTCTAACTTTGAATTTTTAAATTAAATGTATTTTTTGTACACTTGATCAGTTTACATGTGTTTTTATACATATACTTTTTATGCATATGTTTCAATTATTAACTGGTTGGAATTTAAAGAACCTTTCTGTTTATTTGCTTTGTATAACGCAGGAAGAAACTAAGGCATTTAAAAGGTGTCCACATCTTGCAAAAGTACAAAGAAACAGGGTAAAAACATACATAGCGTTGAATTCAACGTTAATGTGACCATATCCCTATTTGACACACTAGAAAACCTCTATTTACTATTAAATGATGAGCTTTCTTATAAAAAATGAAAACCTGAAAAGCCAGTGTATGAATCTCTTTGGTAAATGGAGAGCTCTTGTCATTTATACAATTCATAAAATCAGTTTGACCTCCCCAGACATGAATGTTTGTATCTATAATTTAGGTACTTAATTATTTCTAGTCAAGAGAGAGGTTTGAACATTTCTGTTCCTGATTTTCTTTTGCTGAAAAAAGATCTCATTAGTATAGTCTGCCCTGGGGAGACTTTGGAAAAGGGTCAGAAGGGAGTATGGCATTATATAGCAGCAAAGAAACAAAAAACCTGTGACACAACCTTGCTTTTCAATTTATCCATTGATAGAAATTTCTACTTTTTATTGCACAGTGAATTCTACAATATAAATTCTCCATAGTCAGATTTTGTGACTCCTCATGTCTCAAATATATTTGACATGAAAAGACCTGATTTCCACATCTGAAATGCTAGCATTTTCTCCCACTTGCAATTACTCGTTAAACATTAAATATCACTCTATCATAGGGAAGCAAATTTAGAAAGCCGTAATATACAGTTTAATAATAAATGATGCAGAAGACAGAATTTCTTTTAATCTTTTAAAAATAACATTATTATGCAATATTACCATTATTTTGAATTAGTCCCCTAAGACTGCTTTACACAGTTTCTCAAGGCTCTGGAAGGCAGTAAATGGCAGATCCTTGATCTTCTTATTCCAGATGGTGTCCCTTTTCTTATGACAGTTACTAGATCTTTTCTTAATTTTAACATTCCTTTCTTCTTCAGACTCTGGGAATGAGTAACATTTTCAGCTATTAGGAAATATGTATCACCGATAAATGATTTAATAGGAGTATGCATAAATAAATAATCAATATTTGAAATCTTAAAGAGGCGCAAACATTGATTACAACAGTGGTTTGTCAGAATTGGCATTACTTGCTGTCGGGATGTTATCTCAGATTTCTTGGTGATTGCCTTCCATTCCTACTTACATGAAAAAAAAAATATCAGGCCCAGTACATTGGCTCACACCTATAATCCCAGCACTTTGGAAGGCTGAGGCAGGCAGATCACTTGAGGTTGGTGTTCAAGACTAGCATGGCCAACATGATGAAACCCCATCTCTACTAAAAATACAAAAAATTAGCCAGGTGTGGTGGCATATGCTTGTAATCCCAGCTACTTGGGAGGCTGAGGCAGGAGAATCACTTGAACCCGCAAAGTGGAGGTTGCAGTGAGCCGAGATTGTGCCACTGCACTCCAGCCTGGACAACAGAGCATGACTCCATCTCAAAAATGAAAAAAAAAAAAATCAATATCTAGTTTCTTTCTCCCTCTCTTTCTCATTTTATTTCTCTACTGTAATAGCATTAAGACATGCTTCCTGTGAAAGATCATTTTTCCAATTGTTTCTTTTTCTGTCTTCTTTTAACTCGACTGTAATTAAATATTTTATAACTCAAAATTTATACTTGTTGGTCACCTAATGATAATTATATAAGACTACTAAGACTCAAAACTGCTTGCCACATGAAACTTGAAAATGCATATATCTTAGTTTGTACTGTAAAGTATTTTTGTTACAACATCCCTTTCCTCCAGAATAAATCATATTACTAAGATAGAACACTTAGAACTTTTAAGCTAGAAAAACACAATTCTATGTTAATAAGATTTTAGCTATATAACACAAAAATAATATGTAGAGGGATGAAAATAAAGTAGAACTTCATTTTCTTACTGTAAGCTTTCTTTAATGAATATAAACTTTGAATTGAATTAAATACCATACTTAGCTAAAAATCAGACTACCAAAACCTCTGATATTGGAGAAACAATTGTGAAGGCAAAGCAAAAAAGGATCTGGTCACTAATGAGTATATTTGCTAAAGACAGGAAACCTCCTTAGGCACTTCTCTTTAGCAAATTTAATGAAAATTCTGCATAAACAAAACTAAGTCTTTTCATTGGCCTTATAATCTATCTAATTTTCTAGGAAACCAGGATGCCAGCAATAATAATCTTCAAATGTCCTGTATTTGTTGGAGGCAGACATATAGGAGGGAGACAAAGTATAGAGCCAAAAGTTTCTGAGATTATCATTTTATTCCACTCCATCCTACAATTGGTACCCTAATGGGAACATTTTAAAAAATTATAACATTAACTTACGAAGAGGTAAAGTATGCACCAGTGATAAATGTTCTAATATTTTAGGTATATTTAAGGAAAATATTTTGCTAGATGCAGCTAAAATACAAAAACGATTGGCACTTAAAATAACTAACATATACAAAATGTTTATAAGATAAAAAACTGTATTAAAAAGTTTACTATTATAAATAGTATTTATAAGTATCATAATTTAGTTAGATTACTGAATTTTATTATTTGGAAAATCCACTTCTATGGCTCATAGCATTTTCAGGCAATGCTGTATAACATATAATACTTTGAATAGTAGTAAACAAAATGTAGTATTATGTTTGATCATTGTAATTTGCTTTCTACCCAATTCAGCTTCTCTCTTCTACATGATTTTAAGGGTTCATCCATCTGCACTGAATCTTCTACTCTGTGACATACTCCATTTTTTCTTACACCAGAATTTTCTCACATCACTGACTTAATTTTATGGGCTAGAACTTACGGTCTAGTACTTCGAATAACATATTCTTTATAGCACATATTCTTATTTTTGTCCTTCTAGTTCTTCTTTTCTGCTTTTTTTGGTAGATATTTAGTATACTCTTCCATTAATTTATAGGCTTTCTGTAACCTTTTTTATATTTATGTATTTTTTTTCTGGGGATCGCAATATATACACCTAAATTATCACACTTTTCTTGAGTTAATAATTTAATATTTCAAGTAAGATGTAAAATACCTATAATCCTATAGGTCACTTTACTATCCCCTAATGGTTTCTATGTTATAGTTGGCATCTATATTACAAGCATGTACATTGAAAACTCCACCAGAGAAGAATGTTTTCTTTCAAGAGTTATACATATTTTTTAAAACTAAGAATGGAAAAATTGTCTTTTATGTTTATCCAGATATTTACCATTTCTGTTGTTCTTTATTCCTAAAGATTTACCTTTCCCCTGGTATTATTTCCTTTTAGCCTAAAGAACTTCTTTTAGCATTTATTTTAGATATGTCAACAATAAATAAGTACTTTGGATTTACCTTCACCTGATAATTTTCTTCTTTTACCTTCATTTCTGAAATATATTTTTGCTAGATACAGAATTCTGGTTTCATGGCTTTCCTTTTAGTATTTTCAAGATACTGTTCCATGCTCTTCTGACTGTCATAAATGGTAAGAAATCCATGGTTATTTAAACCATTGTTCCCCACCTAAGCATTTAAGAATAATATAAAGGAAGTAAATACATAGATAGGGAGAGGAGCAGAGGAAGAGAAATGAACATATTTATGTTATTTTGCCATGAATACATGATTGAAAATGATTTAAAGTTTGTTTTAGTGCATTATGATTATAATGACTATGACAATACATACTATAAAACTAAAAGATACAAAGTATACGTGCCATAAAATTAAAAGATACAAAGTTGCAGATATTCATAATATGATTTAAAATATGCCCTTTGCCTATTGAAGTAAGTTTAAATAGTATTTATAGTTTCTACATTGGACACCAAAGCATTCCAAGTAAATAGAGACATTTGTGTCAGTTTAGAATAAGATTCAGTTCCTAAAATAAAGAAGCAAATAAGCTGCAAGATCAAATTAGAGATTCATTTCGCTCTTATTTATAAAGAATCTGCTGTGGGTTGAATGATAGGTTCACATTTGGTGGTGGGGAAAGGGAGTGGAGCGTGGGCTGTTTTATTTCTCTCTCATCCTTAGCATAGGATTCCTTCCTATTTTGGTTTTCCTTGTCACCCAAGATGGCCTCAAAGTTCAGTCCTCTTATCTTCATTTCAGATAAGTAAAAAAGAGAACAAAAGGGTACTATTTCCATATGACTTAGCTATACATAAGTACCTTTCCTGGGAGACTTGTGTTTCTTCACCTCTAGAAGTAAGGAAGCCTGTAAATTATAGTTCTTTAGGTAGCAACATTATTTTTTGGAGAAAATAAAATTTGAGTTCTACTTGTAAGAAGGCAGTATCTAAACCTTAACTTAGATAATTTAGTCATTTTGCAATAGTCAGGATATTAAAAAACTCAAGTTTCCAACAACAGATAAATAAATAAATAAAATGTGCTGTATACATACAGCGGAATACTATTTAGGCTTTTAAAGGGAAATCCTATCAATTGCAACAACATGGATGACCATAAAGGGTATTATGCTAAGTGAAATAAAAATATTGAGAAAATAAACTAAACCAGAACACTCTTAGTTCCCATAGTTCATACAGGAGAGTTTAGTCTTCATGTAAATATGTGGTTTCACATTGATCATCATTTTAGTAATCTACTGCTGCATAGCAAAGAATCCAAAAGATTCATGGGTGAAGACTACAACAGTTATCTCACAGTTTCTAAGGGTTAAGTAAGAATCTAGGTACTAATTCCCTGGGTACTTGGGCTCTTACAAAGCCACAGTCATCAAGGCTCAACTGGAAAAAAGGAAAAATACATATATATATATATATGTTGGTGCAAAAGTTAATTGCAGTTTTTGCCATTACTTTTAGGGGAAAAAAAACGCAATTACTTTGGCACCAATCTAACAGTCTGTTACCTGATTCACATGAATGTTAACAAGATTAACTTTCTTGCTGGCTGGACTGAGGCCTCAGTTGCTGATGACCTTTGGGCCAGAAGACTTCTCCAGTTCCTTGCCGTGTGTACCTATTGAAAAAGTACAACATGGCAGTTTGATTTATGAGAGAAAGGAAGCAGACAAGAGAGAGTGTTGGGAAAAGACATAAGGCTAGCAAGAGGGAAGTCACAGGCTTTCATAACTCAATCATAGAAGCGATAACCCATCACTTTTGCCATATTCTATTCATTAAAAGCCAATTCTCTAGGTCCAGCTCACACTCAACAAGAAGAGTTACACAACAGGGTGACTATTAGAAAGCCGGGGTCATTGAAACTATCTAGAAGTTGACTACCACAGGATTAACCAATATTATATACTTTAATGTATATAGTGATATGACTAAATACAGCAGGTGTGTTTATTTCAACAAATACTTTTTGATAAGTTCCATGTGTTTTAGGCCTGTAGGATACATCAAAGAACAAACTCCATTAATCCCCTGTTTACATGAAGGGAAAGGTGAGAGACAATGAATGACAATTAAATTAGATATATATGAAAAGGCGATTTATATTATGAAAACAAAGATAAGCAAAATAGACTAAAGGGAATTGAAAGTATCTTGAGAGCAGATGGTAAGCTGGGGATAAGTTGTGTCATTATAAATGTGATTTATAACAGTGTTCATTGAGAGTATAAGATTCAAGAAAAGACTTGAGGGACCTGAAGCCGTTAGCGAAATAGATATCTACAAAGAAAGCACACCAGGAAGAGAAAAAGATGGGGTAAAAGTACTAAAATGGGAATATGGGAATATGCTTGCTATGTCTGAAACACCAAGAAAGTCAGTGTGGTTAGAACCGAGGAAAAGGAAAAGTTGTAGAAGAGAAAGTTGGAGAAATAACAAAGGTTATGTTCATGTAAGGCTTTATAGTCTATTTAAAGGGGTAGGCAATAACAGGATTTTGAACCAAGGATTTATATAATCCAACTTATATCTTTTAAAAAACAACTCAAACTTCTGCATTTAGATATATTATGTAGGGATGTGGGGTGGAGCAGAAAGAAAGATCACTTGAAAAACTGTGGAAAAAACTCTAGGAAGATAAGATGACATATGGGGCATAGTGCTAGCAATGAAAAAGTGAAGAACAGGCTGTGTTCTGGAAAACCTTTAAAATAGGATCAAAGGGATTTTATGAATCTGTAGTAAGGTGAAAGAAAAGAAAAAAAACAAACACACACAAAAACAAACAAACAGCCCCACATGATTTCAGAGGTTTGGCCTGCAAGGTTATTGGACAGAAAACTAGAAGGATGGCATTATTGTCAATGAACATGGAGATGCAGCCAAGTAGACAGTAGGACATATGAATTTTGAGTTAAGGAATATTTTTTTGGCTGTGGATATACATTTGTGATGTGCTACTTTATAGCTAGAAAATAGAAGTGAGTGCAACTAGAGAATAGAAAAGGTAGAGGATAAAAGCATTGATTATTCCAACATTATTAATAATGTGGAAAAGATATCAGCTAATTCAGATTAAATAATATCTTTTTGTTTAATTTAAATTAGTTTGATATTTGTCAATCTACCATGTAACTGATTTTGGCTTGAGAGGTATGATAGATTTAGTTTTCTTGGAATTAGTAGAAACTATTACCCTTTATCTCAAGAATCCTGTAAACAGAATAAAACATAAATATTTCTCAATTGAAAAGTTATTTTGCGAGAAAGCTCATTTAAATGGAGTAAAAAAGATAAATATTTTTCAAAGAGAAAGTTGTTATCAATTCATTAAATTGTCCATCTGAAAATCTGCATTTATTTTTGCAATATATATCTAAATTATATATATATATATATATGTACAATAACAACACATAAAAAAACAACTCCTAAATTAGTTCTAACCCTCGGTTATTTTGTGTATGTATGTGTATATATGTTTAGAATATAGGCTCTGGATGCTATTACAAAGGCCGAATTATAACCTTGATTATAAATGATAGAATTTTCTCTTTCATATTACAATGCAAAGATATTTCCAAATGCTAATGTGGACCTACTCCATGGTGTCTTGGTCTTTGCCTTTTTAACTTAGGCTGTTTTTTTTTTTTTTTTTTTAATTGTCATTTTGCCATCTTCATCAGAAAAATTTCTTTCTCTTGGTCCAAAACGGCTTCTCTGACTCTCACAACCATGTCCATACAAATAATTTACAGAGAAGAAAGAAAGAATAAGGTTCTTTTCTTTTAAGGACATGGCCAGGAAGTAGAACATGTTGCTTCTATTCACGTTTCCCTGGTCTTAAGCTAGTTTTTGGTCATATGGAGCTTCAAGGACTATAGGTAATATAGTCTGTAGGTGCGTCAATTATTTTAGAGAAAACTACTAGTCTTCTATATTGTATGTCAGCCTGAGATGCATTAACCATTGCAAAACCTTTTTTTTCTTTATATGAGAATAAAACATATAAAATAATCAATGTCATATTTTATGTAGTAAATTCACATAAATACTAAGTGGATTAGTAAAAATTATACAAGTTAGAAATTTATATAAATAGAAATGTGATTTTCAAAATATTAAGCATCATGTAGAAATAAAAGTAATTTTTAAGAAAATATTTCAGATTCACAGCAAAATTGAAGGGCAAGTACAGAAGTTTCCCATATATTCCCTGCCTCAAATATGCATAGACTCCTCAATTATCTGCATCCCCCAGTCAGTGTTTCATTTGTTAAAACTGACAAACCTACATTAACGCATCATAGTAACTCAAACTGCATAGTTCTCTCTCTTCGTGTTGTATACTCAGGGTTTGGACAAATATATGATGACATCTGTCAATCATTATAGTATTCTACAGAGCAATTTCACTACCTTAAAACTCCTCTGTGTTCTGCATATTCATCACTCTCCCCAGCAACACTCTGGCAATCACCTGACTTTTTATTGTGTTCATAGACTTGCCTTTACCAGAATGTCCAATGGTAGGACTCGTACAGTAAGTATGTAGCCTTTTCAGATTCACTCTCACTTAATAATATGTGTTTAAGTTTCCTCCAAATCTTTTCATGACTTGATTGCTCATTTATTTTTAGTGCTGAATGATATTCCATTGACTGGATGTACAACAGTACATTTATCCATAAACCTACTGAAGGTCATCTTGGTTGTTTTCAAATTTTGGCAATCATGAATAAAACTGCTATAAAAATCCATGTTTGGATTTTTGACAGGACATATTTTCAATTCCTTTGGTAGATATCAAGGAGCATGATTATTGAATTATATGGTAAGAGAATGTTTAGTTTTGCAAAAAATTGCCAAACTGTCTTCCAAAGCGCTGTATGATTTTGCATTCCCACCACTAATGAAAGAGAGTTTCCATTGCTGCACATCCTTGTCAGCATTTGGTGTTGTCAGCATTGTGAATTTTTGACCATCTAATAGGTGTACAAGGTATCTGATTGTTGGTTAAATTTTGAAGTTTCCTAAATACATATGTTGTGGATCATCTTTTAATATGTTCTTTGTCACCTGTGTATCTTTTTTGTTGAGGTGTGTGTTCAGGCCAAATATTACCTTTTTTAATACAGGTTTTTTTTGCCTTTTATTGTTGAGGGTGAAGACTTCATTGAATATTTTGGATAATGGTTGTTTATCATATATGGTTTTTGCAAATATTTTCTTTTAGTCTGTGGCTTGTTATTTCATTTTCTTGGCAGAATTATTTGTAGAGCAGAAGTTTTAATTTTATTGAGGTCCAACATCTCCATTCTTTCTTTCATAGATGGTTCCCTTTGGTATTGTATTTAAAAAGTCATCACTATACCTAAGGTCATTTAAGCTTTTACCTATGTTATGTTTTAGGAGTTTTATAGTTTTGCATTTTACATTTAGTTCTGTTATCCATTGAGTTAATTTTTTGTGAAGGGTATGTGGCTTGTGTCTCAAGTCATTTTTAAATGTAATGTTCATTTGTTTTAGCATCATTTATTGAATAAAAGTGTTTTTCAGTGGAAAGAGAGTATAGGCCATTGAAACAGAACGCCTAATCTATGACTCAATCATATACTAGTTACTTGGTTTCTGATAAATCACCTAACTGATCTGAGCCTCAGTTTTCTCACTTGCAATATAGGGTTAAATAGTACTTCTGCTACTGCTCAGTGTTTCTAAAATAATCCAACAAAATAGTGTGAATATCAAAGTGTCTTATATAGCATAATATATCACATAAATATAATGTATTATTCATATATGATTAGTGAACTCTTTCATGGAAGTCATATATTTGTTTCCAAAAGTAAGCATAATGATATTAGCACTCAATACATAATATAATTTATCTTTAATAGTTAATATAGAAATATTAATACACTTTTTATGAATATTAAGTCAGTGTTAATATTTTAGAGACTGGTCTCCCATTGTAAAAGATCTAATTGAGTAAACAAAATAAATGCTTCTTTGTAAAGAAATGAATATATTTGCATACATACAGTTATTGCACTCAAGTAAATTTTAAATGACTATTTAGGATGTTATTTTCATAAATACATGCTCTAAAAACATCTGCAGAAATTTGAATGTACAGTCATCAAAGCAGAACTTTAGTGCAGGTGAATTAGGTGTATGTGGAGAATATAGATGGTTATTTGAAAGACTGATGTTACAATCAAATGTAAGCAGGTGTGCATGTTTGAATGATCATGACTTCCATATTCAGTGATTTTTGATATAAAATCACTTTAAGAACTGTAGTTGAAATTTTCTCTGTTCCCACTGCTTACTCCTTTTTATTTAAATACTGCAAAATGATTCTTTAATGTTTTAAGTAAACAGTTTGCCTCTAACTTCAGAGAGCTTCATTAGATTGGTAAAAGACTCAGCAGCAGCCGGTGTAACATTCTGTGTGGTTAAACTGCCCCATATTCTTCAAATTACCTAGTAAACTTTATTTGTAATCATCAGTGAGGCATCAAGGAAAAAATAATGTAAAGCTACTCCTCACGTAGTACTATGTTACAGTATGGCAGCACCTGTGAACAAACTAGTTTGGTTTATCAACCAAACTTAAAAAAACACTCAGAAAGAAGACTGGCTAAATTAAAAACTCATTAACTCTGTGGTGCTGCTTTCTTAAATAACAACAACATCTCTGAAATAGCAAAAGGAAGTTGATATAACTAGTGAATCACAAGAAAGATTATAATGTATTCACTTAAATAAAGAATTTTTAGTATACCTTTTAAATCTTAAGTTTTGCATTATTTTTCACCTTTCACTCTTTCAGACAATATCCCCAGTAGACATGGATATAAGAAAAACATAGCAAAGTAAGAAAGTGTTTTGTTAATATAAGAGGAAGTGTATATTACAGTTTACTGTATTCATTATGTACTAATTATAATGTTTGCTTTCTTGCTGCACATAATGGGAGTGAAGCAAGGAATTAAAACAATTAAAATGAATGTTCTTAAAGAAAATAAAGGATTTTAAATAAAGATGTTTTAGGTGAATCTAACCTAATTTGTAGGTCAGGGAAGGTATACCCTGAAAAAGTGATCTTTAAGTTCTGATACATAAGTAGGAGTTTACAAAGAGAAAGGACACAAAAGATATCAGAAATGATCCTTTGTAAGCGTCTGTGGCCAGGGCAATAACATATTAGAAAAGCGTAGAGGCAAGGGAAATTCGAGATGCATGTAAGAACTATAGAAAATTTAATAGAACTTGGACCTAATGCAAAATTGTTTGAATATATGACTAAAATAGTCTTCTTGGGGCATGATTACATGCAAGATAAGATCCCAAGCAAAATACTATGGCTGGTAGAGTAGTTCATTCTGTGAAAAGGTCTTTTTATATTTTCAAATGATATCACAATGGTGACTTTTTTTGTTTTTTAAGACAGAGTCTCACTCTATCACCAAGACTGGAGTGCAGTGGCACAATCTCGATTCACTGCAACCTCTGCCTCCTGGGTTCAAGCATTTCTCCTGCCTCAGTCTCCAGAGTAGCTGGGATTACAGGCATGTGCCACCGCATTTGGCTATTTTTTTTTTTTTTTTTTTTTTTTTTTGTAGAGACAGGGTTTGTCTATGTAGGTCAGACTGGTCTCCAACTACTGGCATCAGGTGATCCTCCCACCTCAGCCTCCCAAAGTGCTGGGATTACAGGCATGAGCCATTGTGCCTGGCCCTCAATGGTAATTTTGTAAGTATGTCTTTAACTCTTCTGTTAATTATTTGATGGAAAGTATATAGAAAATATATGAGTCATAAATTAATTTATTCTCAGCTGTCCATGTCTACACAAAAGGAGAGTGTCCCAGCTGGGCTCCAGATTTAGGTTCCATTGACAACTTCTAATTGCCAGAATTGAAGTCTCAGGTTCTAGAGGATATGGAGATACCACAGACCCAGTCACTACAAATAGAGGTTGTGATAGTTAATATTGAGTGTCAACTTGATTGGATTGAGGGATGCAAAGTATTGTTCTTGGTTATGTCTGTGAGGGTATCACCAAAAAGGAGATTCACATTTGAGCCAGTGGACTGGGAGAGACAGACCCACCCCTCAATCTGCGTGGGCACTGTCTAATCAGATTCCAGCACAGCTGGAATAAAGCAGGCAGAAGAAGATGGAAAGAGCATACTTGCTGAGTCTTCCCATCTCGTCTTTCTCCTGTGATGGCTGCTTCCTGCACTCAAACATCAGACTCCAAGTTCCTCAGCTTTTGGATTCTTGGACTTACATTAGTGGCTTGCCAGGGACTCCAGGCTTTCAGTTATAGACTGAAGTCTGCACTGTTGGTTTCTCTACTTTTGAGATTTTGAGACTGGGACTGGCTTCTTTGCTCCTCAACTTGCAGACAGCCTGTTGTGGGATTTCACCTTGTAATTGTGTGTGTCAATACTCTTTAATAAATTCCCCTTTATATATACATCTATCTTATTAATTCTGTCCCTCTAGAGAACTCTGACCAACATAAAGGTGTTTCAAATGTTCCACATGTTGTCAATATTTTGTAATGTCTCCATCTCCTCCAGCTGATGATGTTCTCATTTTGAAGGCAGGAACACTGTCTTATTCATCATTTCAAACAACTCAATATTAATCACAGTGCCTGAAAATTGTAAGTACTTGGTAAATATTTGTTGAAAGCATTACTACATTCTTTAACTGAAAAAAATTCTTCTGGGTACATCAAAACAGCAAATTTCCTAATGTGGAAAAAACTGTTGCTAAAGAAACATTATGTTTAATATATTCTAGAAAGTTACAAGCCCATTTTGTAGTGAACTAAACTTCTGTTATATCAAGGAATGCATGCAGTATCAGTTATTTTAATGTCCATATTAGTTTAAACTGAGCTGTTCACCATCTGTTCCAACTCTTAACCATGAATGCAAAAGAACACATTTCCCTATTACATTTGTAAAATGCAATATATAAATGATTTAAATACAGTTATACACTCATGAAGTAATGCTGCATGCAGCTGGTACAGGGCTCCCTTATGTTACAAAAGGAAATAAAGGAGAAAGCCTGATAATCTCTGACACAGAGTTTTATGCTACATGACCTTATTCTAGGGACAGTGGAAGGTCAAATATTCATCACAATACAAAACTGACTTCCTCAGTATAAATTTCATTTATAAACTAAAATTCTGCCCACCCCCCATTTTGTTAAACTGTCTTTTCATGAGTATATTTTAATGTTTTTAGAAATTTATTACATTGCATGAAGTTCTAAAATAATGGACATTTATGTCTCTATTAGAATTCTTAGTGTAGTTTATGAATCTTTATTGATTTTGCTGTGGATTTTTTCTATCGAAATATAAAGGCCCACCAAAAGAATTACTCACTGAGACCAATTAAAGTATAGTCATCTATATAATTATTGGTAAGAAGACATGTAAAAATTTTTAAAATCTGCTTTATTTGGCCTCCCTACATTGGAATTTATTACAAAAATAATTAAAAATACATAAAGTAGGTATTTTAACTGTTAGTCAAATCTATACCTATTCCCATTATAAACACTTGAATGGCTTTGAGACCTATGATTTTCCAGAGAGTTATAACATGAAAAGGACATGAAGCACAATAAATATGTATATTTTAAGTAGTAAAAAGAAACAAGAATTGACATTTACAAAAATGCCAAGACTTTTAAACTCTTGCATTGTGTTAAGGTAACGTATTTCCTTCAACTTCTAAATAAAATAAGACATAATTGCCATAGGAGTGTAATTAAGAAAGTAGGCAATTTCTGCCATAACCTTGTTTACTATTGACATTTAGTATTTTTTTTTTTAAATGGCGAGGAAAGTAAATTTAAATTTAACTATCGTGAAGTAGATTCATTGCTCTCAAACTCTATTTATGACATACACTTCTCAGGGAAGGAAAAGCTAATAGACTATATTCTTACGTTTGAGTCAGCTTCAGATATACACACACACACACACACACACACACACACACACACACACACACACACTATCTTTAAGATGCAATTGTTTATTATTAAAGATAAGTCCCCCAACACACACACAGGCATACGCATACACAGACACAGAGACACACAAACACACACACACACTTACATGCTAGCCTGCAATTTGACACAAATACTTTAAAACCATATTAAGTCTTTCAGAAAAAGGCCATAGAAATTCAACCAGAAGAACTGCCATCTATTAATAATAAGTTTTAATGTGATATTCATAAAGTACTATCTTTTATGGTTTAATTATAATAATTTACCTAACTACTACATGTGGGTCTAGCTTTGTTTTTCCTAGGTTTTATAATCATAACCTTAAAATATTGAATTAGGCAGTATAATCTTAATATAGGATGGAGTTTACCAAATCTTAACATAGGATGGAGTTTGCCTAATCATATCCTGTTGTGACTTCTCCCCCAGGAGGTTTAAGTATTTAGGGTCCAGGTGTATTTCACACAGACTCAGCTGTTTTACCACTCACAACTTTGTTTGTACTTTTTGAGGTTTTCATTAGAGATGGGGTCTCCGTATGTTGCTCAGGCTCTATTCAAACTCATGGGCTCAAACAGTCCTCCCACCTCAGCCTTTTAAGCATCTGCATGGGTGGGCACCATTACAGCAACCCCTCAAGATGTTTTTAGATTTCAAGAACTTGCATTACAAATTTACAAAGTTAGTATAACATCAATACTTAACTAAAAATGTCTGAATACTATAAAATATAAGAAATAAAATTGTTAACTTTGGAAGTCATTGAAATAAGTTTTTATTTGTATAAGAGTTAGTGTCATGTAGTCCATATTGAGATGAAATTATTAATCCCTTTAAGCATCAAGTTTCTTGCTGTCCTAGGGTGAGAGTGGAGCAAAGAGGGCAAGAAGAAAGGGGTTTGTTTCTGTAGGTAAGATTGTGGATACTTCCCCTTAACTCAAGTTGCTCATATCCAGGGACCCTGTGGCTTTCCTATGGCGGGTGCAGGGGGAAGTGGAGGAAGGCTCCTTTGCCCAGTGTATTACCAGGTATCATAAATAATTTATGACTCTCATCTGAAACTTAGGGTTCTCTTCTAAGATAACTGATTATTGGAAGATTTTATTTCCTTATGGCTGCATGAGTAAAATCCTCATTTTCTTATTAGCTATTCATGAGACACGATTCTCAGCCACTAGTAGCCACCTGCAATCCCTTCCCATGTGGCCCATAGGTAGTTTACAACATGATTATTTGCCTGCTCTAGACCAAAGGGAGTCTCTCTGACACCCACCCAGCAGAGTCTCTTTTGGTAAGGTCCAAGTCAACTGCTTTGAACCTTATCACAGGAGTGATATTGTCATTCTATTCACAGATTCTGTCCACACTCAGGGTAAGAGAGTTATACAGTGTGTCACACCAGGAACAGGAATTTTGGAAACCATTTTAGAGACCTATTATACTAATGAAGATTGCATAAAGCTACATTTATTAATGTTTTTTACATTAAACTTTATCTCATCTTTTGAAAGCTTATATTTTATATATGTATTATACATATTCGATTACTACCAGAATACCTATATGATTCATAAGCATATACAGATATGAGAATTGGGACAAATTCTCAAAATGCCTTCTCATTAGACTTTTTCTTTAGGAATTGAGTATAGTGATGACCCTATGAAAATGATGAAAAATTACTTTTAGAAAAGTAAAAAAATCAAGTCATTGGAAATGGCATCTAAAAACTTACCTCAACCTTTCTTCCATTACTATCTCTAAAACTGGAGTTAAACATGATTAACTTTTCATTGGTGTTCATAATCCCAAAAGTATCCTACACATTATAATAAATGTCCATATAAATATATTTTGAAAAAAGAGAAAAAATATGCCTTGCTGAAATTAATAATTTGTGAGATAATTACAATTTAGCCATTTAACAATAATTTACTCAATTTAAAAGCAAATGGTTGTATTCATTCCATGTGCATAGGTCATAACTGGTTATGTTTTTTCATTCTCTTAATATGGTCTTTCAGAATTGTGAGAAGTAAACTGAATTCATGTGAAAACATGTACTAGAGTGGCTAGCACAGATAGTGTACCCAGCATATAATTGTTTTCTTTATTCTTGTTCCATTCTTCCAAGTGGAGAATTATAACTGTCCCTGTGAATAAATATTAAATGCAAATACAGCCCAAAGGAATATAGTTGAGGTAGATTCAGGATAACACCATACTGAGAACTGAGAAACCAGGTGGGAATCTGGAATTACCAAAGAAAAGGCTAATTGCACTTTCAAGAACTTTAGAGAAAGTGTGTAAATTCTTATGCAGACAACTTAGGTATTTGAGCCAGTAAAGACTAGACATCTTGACGGAGATGTAGAACAACATAAAAACTTTTAAAAATCAGGTGTGGTTTAGTTCTGCAGTATGTAATGATCTGAAGTACTTTTTAAATTTTTTATTTTCTTCTAAAATAAATTTAAGGTAGCTGCCAAAATACTCTAGGTTGCTAATGACATATTGTCACCTTTAAAGGTAATAGTTGATTCAGAGATGTATGAGTTATTTTGCATTATTTGCTATTGGTAGTTATTTGTCTTTTAATTTTACTTTTTGTTTCATATTAACAAAAAAGCAGTTTTAAATTATGATTCTCTGATTGTAATCTTGAGCTCTTAAAAAATTATTAGGTTAACAACACGTTCTGCACATTCTATGCTTTAATGCATGAACTTAAAAAAACATTTTCCCCTTCTTCTTCCCTCATTTAAATTATACATGCATTCAATTTAACCCATTTGAAATCTTTACCTGTGTACTTTGCACTGAAAAAATATAGTCAGCCTCACCTCTGAAAGAGATTCTAGTTTAAAGGGGGAGCTGAGGGAAAAAAGTCATCAACTATGTTACCATGAATCCATGTAGTAAAAAATATATAATATTTCCTTTGACTTTTTGTGGTTTCTGCACTCTTAAGAATGTTTGTTGCTATAGACACATGCAGCCAAGCAACAACAACAAAAAGAATCAATTCCCTTAGTTTATATCTTTCCCACTTTAAAATGAATTTCAGACAGAAAAAAAAATCTTTCTAGGGTAAGACCCACATATAATGATGTGTGTGAGTGTGTGTTTGTGTGTATGTGCACATGTGCACACATATATAGTTATGTCCTTATGTATATATAGTTATAAATATATGTGTGTCTGTTTTTTCTTTTCATTGTTATCTCCGCGTTTTGGAACTGCAATTGTTAACATGCACACATGTGCTTTAGTTCAGAAGATAGGAAAGAGAAGCAACTATAGCTTCTCTGCCCCCCCACCCCCGCCCGCGCCATGAGTTTGGCACAGCAGGATAACCTACCATTTTCTATTTTCATGACTTTGCTTTTACTATTCATCTTGAGAACACTGCTTTTTCTACTGTCTCTTGTCCAGGTTCTACCTAAGCTTTATGGTTCAGACTAGAGGCTGCTTTACATGAAGATATCTTTCTATCAAGCTTCATACCCACTCCAGGAAAAGGGATTTCTTTCATTTGGGAATATTCTTATAACTTTGATTTTTATGAAAAAAAAAGTTGGACAGGAAAGTTTATAAAGTTTACAAACAAGATTCAAATTCACCTCTTCCTAATTATAAACACAATGAGATTGCTTTGTTACACTTTCTCTCCTTTTAGACGTATTTTGAGAAATCTGCTTTTTAGAGAGATATATTGTAGAAAATTTTTTATTAATCGTCAAATTTTCTTTGCCTTACTCATTCTCTTTTTCTTATAGCTCATGAAATTGTGTACAATTTCACTGAGAAGATAGAGATCATTTTATTGGTTTCCTGTGTTCTTTTGCATCCAAATCTACAAAGATTACCTCTCAATCTGCCCTCATACTGCTCTTTTTTTCCTTCATTTGTAATGGGAAGAAGTATCCCAGCTTGCATGACCCCAACTTCCATTTCTTCTACTTGTGACTTCTCAGGTATACTCGTCTGCCTGATAAATATTTTTTATTCCTAATATTTAGCTCTATTTTCTCTATGAAATTTTTCCCATTAAACACCTCTTTATATTTACTACACATGCCTACCAATATTTGGCTGGGATTACACATCCTTCTCTAAATATCATCCACATATCTGATACAAAAACATCTCAAGAGGCTTTTTTTTCCAGCTACCACTTCCATATACTTGCCTTCATTTTTTCTCTAAATTTGCTCAATCCTTGTAATTCTTCCAAATTTTCTGAGGTAGTTAAATTATTTTCTTGTTGCTAAGTCCACTCAGTTTTCTTGGTTTCCCACCAGTATTTAAAAAGCGACTATTCAATTCCTTTTGAAATAGTTTTCCCTTTACCTCCTTAACATTCTCCTAATTTTGTTTTGTTTCTTTTCTTTCCTATTTCTTCGGTAGCTTTTTCTTCTAGTAGGGTACACTTTTAAGAGTTCCTCAGGACACAGTAGTAGCTTTCTCTCTCTCTCTCACTCTTTCCTCTTCCCTCCAAGATCTTTATTTTTATAATTATTTAAAATATCAGCAATCTTACAGTGTAACCTTATAGCATGTGTCAATAATTGGGTACATTCCTTGATTCCATATGGATACAGATGAAACTTTTGAGTGTACAATGGTGTGAAGGTGTTATGTATTCAATAGAAAGTGGTATGGTATTCTCTTGTATTGCAGGGAAGCAGCCACAAGCTGCAGTCCCCAGTCATTCACTCAATCATGAGGGTAAATAATTGATATTCTACAGTATACTGTGTTGCCAGATAATTTTGCCCAACTGTAGGCTAACACAAGCATTTTTAGGACATTTAAGGTAGGTGATGTTAAGCTATGATGTTCAGTTGGTTTAGTATGTTAAATGCATTTCTGACTTTACAATATTTTTAAAATTTATAATGGGTTTACTGGAAGATAATACCATTGTAAATGGAGGAGCATCAATATATTTATCAGGCATATTAGATTTAGGGTCAAACAGTGAAAACACCCTCTCTTCTGGAAAATATTTGATTAGGTTCCATCATGTTTTTATTTGTATGTGTCCCTAGCACGCCAAGATGCTTTCCAGGAAGCGCACTCTGGCCTTACCTCACAGGGAACTCTAGGGAAAATAGTGTGGCTAAACCGCCCGTGTCCAGATAGAACCAAAGAAAGAGACACAATGACAAGAGTGCATCTTGGTGGAAGCTCCATGTTCCTGCCAGCTGTGGTGCCCAATTGCAGATACCAGTCAGCCTCATAGCCAACCTGCAGACATAGTTAGGTGTCTTCAAAAGCATGGTGAAAAATTTCACCTACTTTGAGTCCCTATGCTGATTTTTTACTCTCCTATTCTCAGAGCCCACCTCAACAATTCTGCCTAGGCAAGGAGATGCCCATCTCCTTCCTTTTTGAATAAATGAAGGGGCTAGACTAGCTTAACTTGGCAACTCAAACAGCAGCTTTCCTCAGCCAATAAACACTCCTAATGACTTTGCCCAGGTAAGGAACTTCCCACTTCTGTGAATTTTAAAGAAGCAAATGGGTAGACCTACTTAACCTAGAAAATCAAGTAGTATCTTCACTCCACACATAAGCCCTCCCAAGCAGTCCATCCAAGCAAGAAGACTTCCCTCTTCATGCATCTCAGAAAAACATACAGTCTAGATCTGCTTGGGATGGTGTTGAGAGGTTGGTCCAACATCCTTTCAACATAGCCAAAATACCACTTTATAGTTCCACATTGTCAGGGAGGCAATCTTTAATTGTTTTGTTTTGTTTTTGAGACAGAGTTTTGCTCTTGTTGCCCAGGTTAGAGTGCAATGGCACAATCTCGGCTCACCGCAACCTCCACCTCCTGGGTTTAAGCGATTCTCCTGCCTCAGCCTCCCTAGTAGCTGGGATTATAGGCATGTGTCACCACGCCTGGCTAATTTTGTATATTTAGTAGAGATGGGGTTTCTTCATGTTGGTCAGGCTGATCTTGGACTCCCGACCTCAGGTGATCCACCCACTTCAGACTCCCAAAGTGCTGGGATTACAGGCGTAAGCCACTGCGCCCGGCCTATTTGTGTATTTCTAAGGACCATAGCCTCTGGATCCACCTGTCCAGAGTAGTGACTCCAACTAACCTTGGAGCCCAGCCTGCAGCCCTGCCTAACTGCAGGTCACCAATAACATAATTGGCTGGCCACAGTATACATCTTGTGACTGGCCTCAAAATCCATCACAGTACTTACCCAGCAACTATTTTATAGCCAAACACAGCCAGTGGTCCCACAGGACAGCAGAGCCCAAAAAGCAACCCCATCCAACATATACACAAAGTCAATAGGCCACTAGCTAGAGAATTCATAGAAAGCTTTGCCTCCCCCAGGATGTCACAAGCTGGCTTTTCCAAAATCAGAGGCTAGATTAAATAATGCATGTGTATCCCTGCCAGAGAACACCTGTAAAGGCCAAGAGAAGGGCTGTTTCCTCAAATATGCAGACAACATAAGGACACTGGATTATGAAGAATCAAGAAACCATGATACCTCCAAATAAACTAATAAAGCTCCAATAATGAATCCTAAAAAATTGAAGATCTGGAAAACCAGTGACAGAGAAATCACAATAACACTCAAAGAGATGTTCCATGAAGTACCAGAAAATATAAATATAATATTTAGTAAAATTTAAAAAGCAATATACAAAATTATAAGAAATTAGACAAAGAAATAGAAATAATAGGAAAGAACCAGATAGAAATCTTAGAGATGAAGAATACAATGACTGACATGAAAAACTCAGTAGAAAACTTAAAAAGCAGAAGAAAAAAAAACAGCCACTTGAGTTGAAAGAACATTTGAAATTATTATCCATAGAGCAGAAAGATAAAGGAATAATGCTTACAGTAATTATGGGACATCATCAAGAGATTAAACTTTCACATAATAGGAGTTCCAGAAAGAGATGAATGACTATAAAGGCCAGAAAGCATATTTAAAGAAATAATGGTTGAAAGCTTTTCTTATCTGGGTTAGATGCCAATACCAGATATAGAAAGCATGAAGATCTTCAATAAAATTCCACCCAAAGAGAAATACCGCAAAGCATATAACAGCAAAACAATCAAAAATCAAAGACAAGAAAAAATTCTGAGCAGCAAGAGATAAGAAACATATCATAGATGAAAGAGGGTAAATACTGCTATAAAAGTATTTCTCAGCAGAAACTCTTCAGGCCAGGAGAGAGTAGAATCATGTAGTCAAAGTTCTGAAGGGAAAAAATAAAAACAAAAATGTGCCAACTATAGATACTTTATTTATCCAGACAGAAAATCAATAAGAAACATTGGACTTGAACAATATTTAGATTAAATGGACCTAACAGATATACAAAATATTTTATCCAACCACAACAGAGTATACATTATTCTCAAGCACACAAAAAACATTATCCAGAATAGATCACATGCTAAGGGACAAAGCAAGTTTCCCAATTTTTTAAAAAGGTTAAATTACATCAAGTATATTTTCTGAACACAATTGTATGAAACAACATCTATAACAGTAGCAATTTTAGAAAAGTCACAAATATATGTTAATTAAACAACATGCTCCTGAACAACCAAAAAGTCAATGAAGCAATTAAAATGAAAATTCAAAAAAATATTTTGAGACAAACACAAATGGAAACACAACACATCAAATCTATGTGATACAGAAAAGCAGTTCTAATAGCAAAGTTTTTGCCATAGGTACTTAACAACAACAACAAAAAAACAAAGATCTCAAATAAACCAACTAATATTATACCTTAAGGAACTATTAATAGAAAAAGAACAAACTAGCCCCAAAGTTAGCACATGGGAAAAAATGATAAATATCAAGTTAGAAAAGAAAATGAAATAGAGACTAAAAAAACATACAAAAGATTAAAAAGGCAACTCTTTTTTGAAAAGAAACAATTTTAAATCTTTAGCTAGAATAACTAAAAAAAAGAGAAAACTCAAAAACAGAAATGAAAAAGTAGGCATTACAACAGATACCACAGAAACTACTATTGACAGTTACATTTCAACAAATTGGATATTGTAGAAGAAATGGATAAATTCCTAAACACATACAACTCACCAGGACTGAATCATTAATAAATGGAAAATCTGTACAGACTGTTAACAAGGGGATATAATAAGTAAGAAAAAGTCTCCTAACAAAAAAGCCAAAGACCTTATGGTCTCACAGCTGAATTCTATTGAAAATTAAAGAAAATAGGTATCAATCCTCAATTCTTTCAAAAATCAAAGAGGAAAGGCCAGGAGTGGTAGCTTATGTCTGTAATCCCAAAACTTTTGGAGGGTGAGGCAAACAGATCACTTGAACCCAGAAGTTCAAGACCAGCTTGGGCAACATGGCAAAAAGCCTTTTCTAAAAAGTAAAAACAAAACAAAACAAAACAAAACAAAAACACCTCTTTTCATGAGACCAGAATTTACTTGATGCCAATGTCAGGCGAGAATATTACAAAACAAAAAAAATTATAGACAATATAATATCCCTGATGAATATACATGCAAATATCCTCAACAATTACTAGCACACTAAATTTGACACATTAAAAGGATCATCCATCATGATGTAAAGACAGTTCAATGTATTGAAATCAACAAATACATTACATCATATTAACAGAATGAAGGACAAAAACTGATCATTTCATTAGAGGTAGAAAAAACATTTGACCAAATTTAGCATCCTTTCATGGTGAAAACTTTCACCAAATTATGTATTAAAATATGCACCTAGACACCATAAAAGTCATGTATAAGAAGCCTGCTGCTAGCATTATAATCAATGGTAAAAAATAAAAAGCCTTTCTCTAGGATCTAGCACAAGGCAATCATGCCTCTTCTCTCCATATCTATTCGACATAGTATTGGACATCCTTGCTAGAGAAATTAGTCAAGAGAAAGACATCCAAATCAAAAACGAAAAAGTAAAATTTTCAGTATTTGCTGACAACTTGATCTTCTGTATATAATACTCTATAGACTCCACAAAAGAAAGAACTAATAAACAAATACCGTAAAAGTTGTAGAATACAACATCAATACACACAAATTAGTAGCATTTCAATATACTAACTACAAACTATTCCAAAGCATAATCAAGAGAACAATTCAATTTATAACAAATACCAAAAAATAAAATACTTAGTAATACATTTAAATAAGGAGGTAAAAGAGTTGTTCACTGTAAACTATACAATGTTGATGAATGAAATTGAAGAAGATACTGCTTTTCCAATAATAGTAATATAGTAATATCAGTGTAATTTTATAGTGTGTGTGTGTGTGTGTGTGTGTGTTTTAGAACTAATGAGAAATGGTTTTGCTAACTGAAATGAACTGTTTAAGGGTGTTTGTATTATTTCATAATTTTCTTATAAAATTTTAAGTTATCTTGGTGTCAGTTTATGTCTTTTGCCTACTCTTTAATGGAGTTGACCCTTTTCTTTGACCATATATAAAAATTAAATCAAGTTTGATTAAAAATTTAAATGTAAGACTTCAAACTATAAGAATCCTTGAAGAAAATCTAGGAAACACCTAGGGGACATTGGTCTTGGAAAATAATTTATGACTTAAGTCCTCAAAAGCAATTGCAACAAAACCAAAAATGACAAATGGGACCTAATGTTGGATTTCTTAGTTGGCTGATTTAAAAACCTAGGGTGAGAAAAAAGCTACAAGTTTTTGACCCAGTATAATGAAGGTTTATATTCATAAGTATTTAAGGCTGTTACTCAAACTTTAAAAACACAATTTTTTGTTTTCAAATATAACCATGGAGACAGCCAAATATAACCCCAATGCTCCATGGAAAAGAGTTTGAAAACTCCTTTAGTACTATTATGCTAAATAGATTAAGTGCTTTGATGACTGATTAGACAAAGAAAAGAACCATCAAAAATGACAATTGGAGGTCAAGCTGTAAGTAGCACTCAGTGAAAGCAGAGAGTGGTGTTCCAGCTGTTACTTCAGGCATGAAAGTAAATAAAGATCAAGAAGAGGCACCATACTTTAGTCAGAAGTTCTTACATATAATGAGGGGGAAGACCTTAGTTTTTATTATAAGGTTCTACCTTTCACCCTTATTGATTTTATAATCTTGATAAAATTACTTAAACTCACCAAATCTCAATTTATTAAATTAATAGAAATGAAGAAAAAAACATTATCTCATAGATTATAACAACTGTGTGCAAGGTCTTATGGTACAAAAACTTGTAGTTGTTGTTTTGAGGAGGAGTCTCACTGTATTGCCCAGGCTGACCTTGAACTCCTGGGCTCAAGTAATCCTGTTGCCTAAGCCTCCCAAGTAGCTGAAATTATAGGTGCTCACCGCCATACCCACCTCACAGAGATTTTTGGTATGTGTTCAAGAATGTTATTGGAATCTTGAATAGAACTATAAGAAAAGGCAGAGAAATGACATAAACAGATATTTGAACTTTAATACCAAGGCAACTATAACTTTTTCAACTGGAGTTAAATTTTAAATTCTGTTGATTGCTGAATATATTCAATTATTTCTTATGTTACCAAGCATAACTTGAAAAACCACACATAACTATACTATAGTATCTCCAAATAAATTCTTAAGGGCTCTGTAATTATATTTTATTTGGGATAAAATATAGTGACTTTACCAAGATTAACATAGAATAGTAAATTTCTAACCTTCTAGATAAATATATTCTATTATTTATTACTTACAGTACATTATCAATAAATAATTTGACTTCGACTTTTATTCTGTTTCCAAAATCTTGCAGACACATATTTCCACTAATTGCCAAATACTGCCTTTTGTGGCACCATAAATGAAATAAAGTTAACTGATACAAAACTGGAAATTAAATTTTAACTCATCTTTGTTTCAAAATGTCCCATTGTGTAAAAAAGAAAAAAACAACATAAGTTGATCCAAAATACATTACCCTTACAAAAAGATATAGAGATAGACAGATAGATAGGTAATAAATAGATCAGTCATTGCATGGAGGTTTTAAAATTCCATCTGTGTTCTATTAATTCTTTAATAATTCAGATTTTAAATTCTAAATTTAGCCTGGTCATGAGTTAACTTATGTATTCTATAAATTAAAGCATGGGATTTATGTTATAATTAAATTTGAATTTATTTTATTTTTTCTTATAACTTTTTACAATTTGAAATAAAATGTACCAATTGTTTGCTTATACACACACTTATAGATAGATACAGTCTCAGATACTAGAAGTGCTTTTGATAAAATGTTGATTTTATACTTCAAAAAGTGAAAGACTTGTGTAGAGAATATTATCTCCTTCATTTCTCCTCAGACTAGACTTATTACTAAATAAAAAGATGCAGAACTTTTTACTATTGAGACCCTGATCTGGTTCCTCACTGTACCAAGCTAATGGGACTTCCCAGAACACTTTTGTGAATTAGCCAATGATGGGACTGAACCCTGCTTTCCAGAGATTGTTTCCTATTATGTTCCCCAGTCCTGCTCTATGTAGATACACTATTAAGAATGAGTACATTAGGAACAGAGAGCCTTAGTTCAAATTCTACTTATATTACCTGCCAGTTGTTAGGTAATTTTTGTATTTTTAGTAAAGATGGGGTTTTACTGTGTTAGCCAGGATGGTCTCCATCTCCTGACCTTGTGATCCACCCAGTTCAGCCTCCCAAAATGGTGGGATTATAGGCGTGAGCCACCACGTCCAGCCTATATTGGCTTTTAAATGTTCCATGTGAATGAAAAAGTTCACCTTTTATGACATTTTAGAGAACGTGGCAATTACATACTTCATTTTCACAAATATAAATGGAATGAAGTTTCTTTTTGGGAAAACTAAGAATATGACTACTAAGGATGTGACAACTTCTCTTCCTGAATGAGTAGGAGGGTGTGTGCCCATGTGCATGTGCATTCGAGTGTGTGTGTGTGTGTGTGTGTGTGTGTGTGTGTGTGTAAAGTGAATGGGAGAATGAAATAATTCTATAATTTGACCAAAACTATGCTTCATGAAGTACAGAACTATGATATTATTAACTTTTCCTTTTGAAAAGATGAAAAATGAAAGAAAATATATAATTATCTTAATTAAAATTGTTAGCACATTTTAAACTCTATTAATGTAGCATTATGATATTATGTATAATACTCTCTTCCTCTCAAGTAATTTGGATGGTCAAAGTCAGAGCAACAGTAATATGAAATACATGTCCATTTATGTGTAATGTAGAATTGGAAGCATCAAAGCTGCCCACTAATGGGAGAAGGCAGTCTCTCTTAGGGAAATACAACACTTTTCCCTCCAAGAATCATATAGAACAAAGCTGTAACAATAGTATCCCAAACCTGTAAAAGCCTTTCTTTCCCCAATCGGTCCTTCCCCTGTTAGCAGACATTAAAAAGTCATGGGCACTTGAATACGACAATGGTGTAAGAGGGTCTAAGAAGCATACTTTGATGTGATTTCACTATTTATCTTGAACTTGTAGTCGTGTCTTTATATAGCATTGAATGAAGTATGCATTTGGAGCAGAGGCTTTGAATCAGTCTACCTGGGTTCCAGAAACATTTCTGTCACAGGTTAGCTGAATTAGCCTGAGCAAGTTGCCTGATGTCCCTAAGCCTTTGTTTCCTTCTTTGTATATTGTGGATGATACATATGATTATGTTTTATGTTTATATATTATACATATGATTATGTTTTACATGTGGAAAATAACTGAGAAGATAAATGTATTTATTCTAGTGTCTTGTGCCTTACAAATGACCAGTAAATGATAATTACAATTTTACTCTTATATTTCATCTTCTACTCTTCTCAATATCTAGTAATAAGGCAGCAGACTTATGAGCCAATGGGTAAACAAATGACAGTGTAAGGTTTTCCATTTCTTGAGTTAAAAATACACACTAATACTCTAAGGACGTTGCTGAACTAGAATTTACCAAGAAAGTCAATGACTGATGGACCACACATTCAGAGGAGACTTGTTAAAGAGCAGATGCCATAATGTACTGCCTATTTAAATGACTGCCAAATAAGTTGTATCCTTCTAATATGGTTTTTAAATAAAATGTACTCAGATATTTAAATATCTATATTGCATTAACATAGCTTGCTTCTATTATAAAAAGAGGAAAACTTTAATTTTTATTTGATTGAGAATAAAATATTCTCAATATATATTATGAGTATATATATTGAGAGTATATATATATCATGAGTATACTCTGGACTGGAGTATATGATTATTCATATTGGCATAGATTATTATAATTATTAATTGTATTAAAATACTATTTAAATATGTATGCAATACTTCAGTCTTCTCATTGAAAAGATCACGTAATTTCCTTTGCTGGCTGGTGCAAGATCTTGGGGCCAAAGGCATTAGAGAATGTCCTCAATACTATGTGAAACTTAACACTGCTAGGATCCAAGTGGTCTGTCCACAATACTATGTGAAACTTAACACTGCTAGGATCCAAGTGGTCTGTCCTCAATACTATGTGAAACTTAACACTGCTAGGATCCAAGTGGTCAAATGGAGATATGATATATATAACAGTGTATTAATCTGTTTTTTTCATTGCTATGAAGATACAACTGGAGACTGAGCAATTTATTAATAAAACAAGTTTAATTGACTCACAGTTCTGCATGATGACCTCAAAGACCTCAGAAAACTTACAAATATGGTGGAAAGTGAAGAAGAAACAAGGCACATCTTACATGGTGGCAGAACAGAGAGAGCAAGGGAGCAAGAGCGAGGAAGTGCTACAATTTAAAACCATCAGATCTTGTGAGAACTCACTATCATGAGAACAGCATGGGGGAAACCACCCCCATGATCCAATCACTTCCCACCAGGTCCCTCCCTCAACATGTGGGGATTATAATTAGAGAAGAGGTTTGGGCGGGCACACAGAGCCAAACTATATCAAATAGTTTAGAAACTATTAAGCCAGTGTATTTCTCATTCTTCTTTAGTTATGATGAAAAACTACATAGAATAATGTTCAGAGCAGGAAATCTGGAGCTACCACCTTGCTGCCTAGGCTTGAACTCAGATTCTATTACTTAATGGCTATGGAAATTTGAATAACGTACTTTATCTTACTGTCCTAGACTTATCTTTAAAATGTGTATAATAATAGTACCTCCTTTATCAGGTTGTTGTAAGAATTGACTTAATCAATATGTTCTTAGAATAGTGCTTGACATAAGAGATTAAGCACTATGTAAGTATTTATAATGCAGATGCTATTCATGCTGTCCAGCCATACTCACTTAGGAATCAGTGGGTTTCAGTGCTTCAGAAGCTGGGCAGATATTGTTTAAAATAGTCAGCCACTGCTTAGATCTGACTCTGGAATTAGTTTGGTGAGTCAGTTGGTGGAATGGTACTCTTTAAATCCTAATAGTTAAATATAATTTTTAAGAAATATATAGCCAACATTTTTTCATATCAAAAGAAAAGTTAGAAATTTCACTTCAGGCTAAAGAAAGAACACTGAATACAACATTAGGCTAAAAAAGTAACACTGAATACAACATAATACAACATAAGAGAGAACAGTGTTCTAAAAAATAACACCGAATACACAAAGGGAAGAAGCACAGTACACTTTTCATGATGGTTGGAGGAGTAGGGGACACAATCTAAAGAGAAAGATATCCTTTTAACAGCTACAATCAGCACTATTAATATTCTTCTTTTACAGATGAAGAAATGGAGGTTTAAAGATGTTAACAGGTGGCTGCTATGATTCTGGTACCTAGTTTCTTCTGATTTTAAACACAGTGCTTCTAATTTTTATTTCCTTCTATCAAAGGTTTTATTATATATGTTGGTTAGGTTTAAGTTGTGAAGAGAAATCTTTCTTTAATTCGCATTCTTAGATGCTTACATAAATAACCAGGCCTTTTTTTGTGTGATTTGCTAACCTATACTAACAATTTTGTTTTGCAAATATTTCCAAGTGGAAGATTGTATCTCTAGAAAGCATGGTCACCCCTATTTTCCCTATGCTCTACATCTTTGAGGCTCCTTTTTAAAATATCTAGTTTTTTTTTTCTAGTTTGTATGGGTATGGCTCAAAATAGATACATTTTAAAAATAACATCTTCATTTCTACTTTCTCATTATTGAGCAAGAGAGTGCAAATTCTCATGTGAAGAGTCACACTAATAGTTCATTACATGCAATACATTATGAATGGATAATAATGTAATGTAATGTTCAATACATTGTGAATGGATATTTTACACACCAAATTTTGGATTTTTCTGGTTTTTATTTTCAACTCCTTCTACTATGAGTCTTTTCTAGTATCATTAAACTTAAAATTAAATTAAAATATAGTTCAATTATTACACTATATTCCCAGTACACATACATACATATTTATACATGTACATGTTCTATACATGCATATATTTACACACAAACACTCGATAGCAGAGATTATATAGTAGTCAAATTTTTAGTTACTCTATCATAGAAAATTCCATTACTGTTGGTAGAATTGAAAACACCATGGTTACCTTATGTTTTCTGAGACTTCTTAATTTTTATTATTTAAATGGAGTACTTACATGCTAATTAATATTAAAACTCCAAATTCCATAATTTTATGTTGAATAACAGTAATAATATTGCTTCAGAGATTTCAAAGTATTTAATATTTAATAGTGTTTTATTTAATGTACCCTAACTGTATGATGCAGTGAAATATATAATGTTTTGATACAAATAGAAAATTTTTTTAGTCTTAAAACATTCATTAACTAAGTAATATAAGTTAGAAAAAATTACATTCAAGCAAACAGTACAGGCAAAGAAAAAGTTGCAAAGGAATCTCAGAAAACAGCTGATTTTCTAATTCTACTTTCATCTCTTTTGTATCTATGCTCAAAAAGCCGATTTTCTTCTGATGTTTGTGCAGATTACTTTCTGCACTACATAACAAAATGAATAGATGATAGTGCTCAGCACTTGATACTGGTGGCAAAGATTAGCAGGATTGTTGATTTTGACATATCAGATATATTAAGCCTTTGCTGGAGGGATGCATTGCAGAAAAACTGATTTGCCATGGTAGCCAAGATACTCTATGATTTTTTCCAAAATAAAATACAACAATGTCAGAAGAATATATTGAAATGGAAACTAATTGCCAGTAAAACTAAATTTTTTAAGTATTCTACAATATCTTTATTGAATGTTGTGACATTAGCCAGAATATTGACCCATGTTATTTTATAAAAGGGAAATAGAAATTTTATGATTCATTTTAAATTGAGAGCACAGGCATGAGAATTGATTTTTAAAACATCACTTCTTTGACACAGAAGTTGCATGTTGGCCATAAGATTTAATCTACAGTGCATTCTTACAACCAGAGATATTTGTTTGCTTATGTTTTAATAAGCTACAGCAATTTTTAAGATGTCAAGAGTTGAAAAATGATATTTTTTCAAACACATCTGTTTCAGTGATATTGATGTTCCTTTAACTGATCTGTGAGTAAATTTTGAAAAGAAATTGGTTTCTCGTAAGTTCCATTTTTAATAGTTAAGGCAACAATTCAGGACTTCTTACAGTTCCAAGGTTTTGAACAGTGGCTATATATCTGCTGACAGAATTTTGTACTTCAGTTAACCTTGTGTTTAAGCTAGGGTGAGAGATGGAATAAAGAAGGATAGGAGTAATTGTTGAAGGGCAGATTTGAGTAAAAACATTTTGAGGTGGTTGAATATTTAATATAAATGCCATCTCCATTTTTTGTAGATTTGTGGATCCCCCTTGATTTTTATAATTTGTCAATCTGTATCATTCTATCTTATCTTTGAATAAAACTCTGATTCTAAGCCTCAATTCAAGGAAAGTAATATTTTGTAATAAACCACTAATAAGTAACCTAGTTTCTCTTCCTAAGCTGATTTTGTCATACATTTAAGTAATTGAGAATGACTCTTCAGAATGACTTACAAATTAAGACTTAACAATTTCTGCTTAGGCTTCAAATTTATATACTTTTTATTTCCTTTATTATATACCAAATATACATGGTATGTGAGACTTACAGTTTTCTTTTTACATTTTACACTTGTTTTTTAATCCAAGGTCTTTTAAAAAGCATAGGCTGCTTGGCAAATCATTAAATAGAGTTATTTGGGAAACAATGTATTTCTGAAAACATATTTTTGATAACCAAAGGTATGAACCTCAGTTCAGTCAATCAATATATAAAGAATAATGGATTTGATGAATGTACCAAGGGCCTAACTTCTGGAAATATAAATGTCACTATACCAGCAAGGGGTAGAACAATTATCTGAAACATAGGTATAGCCTAACCACTTTTTTGTGTAATTGATCATCTGATTCTTAATACTAATACATAGAAATGCTCAATTTTACTTCTGCCATGTAGATACATTCAAAAGTCAGCAAAGGTCAGAACAAAGAAGATCAAAGTTTAAAGGCATGTAATCTACCTTCCAGAGAAGCTACCCAAGTTCTGACTCATATTAAATTTTGTTTGGTTCACAATATCTCTATTTTATTACTATTACTATATTTATTTTATTACTATTACTATATTTTATATGTAATATTTATACTATTATTTTATTATATATTATACTATTTAACATTTTATTTTAATACTATTACTATATTTATACTATTACTATATTTTTGTGCTATTGCTAATTATTACTATAAAAAAGTTTTGAAATGTGAGCCAATTTGAAAGGATATGCAGCATAATTCTTATGATTCAGATTTTACCAGAAAAATTACACATATTACATATAATACATATAATTTTATATATTATATATATATTTTTTTCTGGTTAAAATATAAATATATATATTATGAAAAATATATATATATATATACATATATATATCAGGTAAATATTTATTCATGTGGTTTTTTATGGACAAACTGTTCAAGTAGCAGGCTATATGGAACTGGATATATTTCTAAACTAAAGTTGCTTCAAATTATTGATATTAGGAATCTTGGAAAGCAAGTTCTATATATATCTCAAAGCAAAATGCGGTTCTTAAAGTATTATAAATTTTTTCTGTGGGCTATTTCTTATGGAGATGAATTGGTAGTATTTGCAATTCATCTCAGCAATGACTTTATACTATGAGCTGCTAAGATGTGGCCCAGCCTATTTTGTTGTATGATATATTTTGTGAATTTAGAGAGCAACTGAATAGTCTTGCTACCTGTGCATTAGGTTAGACAGTAAACACTTGTAAAATGCATTTAAATTTTTTTTTAAATTTTCTTTTTGAGACAGGATCTTGCTTTGTAGCCCAGACTGCAGTATAGTGGCACGATCATAGCTCACTGCAGCCTTTAGCTCCTGGGCTCAAGTGATCCTCCCACTTCAGCCTCCAGTGTAACTGGGACTGCAGGCACATGCCACCATGATCTACTAATTTTTAAAAATCTTTTGTAGAGGCAAAATTTTCACCATGTTGCCCAGGGTGGTGTCAAACTCCTGGGGTCAAGCAATCCTCTCACCCTGCCCTCCCAAAGTGCTGGATTTATGGGTATGAGCCACCACACCTGGCTTATAAAATGCATTTTTTTTTCCCCAAAGTCTACATGTTTAACTCAGAGTTTCAGAATCCTACTTAAAATAATTAACTTTTTTAAAAAAAAAATTATAGACTTTATTGAAATTCCTAAGCTATGGGAAAGACAGTCATATTTAAGCTGTGTAAGCAGTGTTTTTTCCTATCTCTGCAGTCCTCACATTCACTGCTGCACTCAACACATAATATGTGAAATTATCTCTACCCGTACTTTTTTCTATTCCCTGACACAACTCCCTTAATACACAGGGTCAGTATTAGCCTTCCTTCTCCAGTACCACGAAACACACCCTTCATATTATTACAAGCACATTGATTCCTTGAGTGTTTAGGGCTCATTTTTTCTTTTATTACTAACCATTACAAGATAACTTAATGAGGTAAAATGGCCTTGTCCATTCATCTACACTTGAATACCAAAATATTACTATCCACTGCTCTATTTTTCCTTCTTTTTTACTCCATTCCAAAGATTTGTGTAAGACTAAAATGTCATGCTTTTATTCTTCTGGTTCCCTTTCAGAATTCAGACTAGGCCTCTTACTTTATTTCTTGATCTAGGAAGCTGAAAAATTAACTGAGTTGCAAAATTATTAATGTTAATTTGTATAATTTTCAAATTTAAATTATCTATATAGTTGTGTGGTTTTGAGTGAGTTTCTTAATCCCGAGTTTTAATTTGATTGCACTGTGGTCTGAGAGACTGGTTGTTATATCTGTTCTCTTGCATTTGCTGAGGAGTGATTTACTTCTAATTATGTGGTCAGTTTTAGAGTATATTCAGGTGTAGTGTCAGTCCTCAACTGGGTGACCAGTGCTTCTGATGGATATTTCTTAATGTCATAACTATTTTCTCTTCTGTTTTGTATGACAGTCATTTAAAAATCTTCAACATTCTCCCTAAAAGTCCCTTATCACTTTAATATAAGCCTGATTTATAATTATATCAATTACTGATTTATAAAGAAAAAATTTTATCTTAGAATGTTAATTTTTCCACCCCACAATTTATCCTGAAAAGATTATGATATTTTTTTTCTACCTCAGTCAGAAGACATGATCCCTCACTTGAATAAGAAATATTTCCAACAGGTTTGGCATATTGTTGACCCTTTCTTAACTATCTTGATTTAGTTAATATTTCTTATTTTGGTCCATTTTCAATCTCTGTCTCTAGTATAGATTTTTTTTGTCTATTATATACAAATGTGTACACATATCCCTCAATACAAAAAGTTCAAATTTTATTTTCTATAAGCCTATCTTCCCCTCTAAACAGCATTTCATGTCATTCTCTTTCTAGGCTTACTATTCTTTTTAGAGTCATCCTTGCCTGGTTATATTTCCTGAAATATTTTTTGGGTAATTAGAGTTTTTCCTCCAGTAATCCATTGAAACTGCCATGTCAAAGATTGCTAATGATCAACATTTGCTACAGTTGAATACAAATTAAAATGGAATTTTTATTTGTTTTGTAGACATACCCATTATTCTGATATATGGTTAGTTTTCCTGTAACCTCTCCAAATGTTCTTTCTTAGAGTCCTTTGAAGTCCTTTCTGAATTCTTTTTGATAGGTTCCCTATATCAAGATTTTGTATCTTCATATAGGGATCCTCTCCACAGTCTTGCCAGCATGATCTTTCCAAAATTCAAATATTGTATGTAATTATCTGGCTTTAAAAATCTTTAATTATTCATGTCCAATCCATTGTGTATAGGAAAAAAAATCCTGCTACTTAGATTGACTTCAAGGTCCTTATGGTACAGACCTCATCTACTACTCTAAGCTCTTGTTCCATTACTTCTTCATATATTCATGATACTCCTGTGTGTTCATATGACCACTACCTGATTATCTCTTCTCTCAATTATTATCCCATCCTCATACAGACACCATAATATAATTATCTTTGTATGTATAATTATTAACATAGAATCTAGCATGCCATGAGTATTAATAAATGTGGAATGCATAATAGTTGAGGAAAGGAAGTCTTATATCCACATCATTCCAGACCTTATTGCAATTTGATTACAATTAGAACACCTGAAATTGACTTAACCCTTCTCTGGAATTCAGGTTTCCTGATGTAGAGAGGTAATTCCCTTGATAGACATGCAGAATAAACAAGTCCAGGAGAGACTTGAGGTCCAGGTGTCACCTTGCCTCTCATTCATTCCTTTCTACCCATAAAATTTTCTCAAAGATTGTCTGCTGCTGCTAGAATAGGGTTGGAAAGTTTAAAAAGGAGAGATTTGTCTAGTATCATCAGTTGAAACTCAAGATGCATCTTTCCATATATCATTGTTATAGATGGTTATGGCTGAAGCACAAATAGTGCTCAGTCACACATTGAGTTAAACTTGTTTCTCAGAGAGAAGGGACATTTGGTCTATAAAATGAACTATCATTTATAACATGGAATGCAGCAACATAAAATAGCTACTACTTCTACTGATGAAATTAGGATATGTCAGTTCAAAAAAAGTGGCTTGAATTAATAAGCAGTTCTCCCCCATCTGGTTCAAAGTGAAACAGCCCTGTAACAAGTACACTTGTAACAAAACATCTAATCTTTTGAGCAGTCGGCCATTAAGGAATACTAGGTAGAAAAACAAGAAAAGACACAATGAATAGAATTATAGATCTTCAACATGAAGTGAAATTATTTTGACTCAGAAAAGTTACTAATGATTGTTTTAAAACACCTACAGTTAGGAAATCATGTTGTAGATTTTAAAAATTGGAGTTTTCTGACAACTCACATATTGTCTAAATCAATAAAAAGTAACCAATATGTGTCCTGCATTTTATAAAAGAGGCTCTTGGGTTTGAAATTGTTCTTATGAGAATAGGATTAACTTGCTACATTTTGCTGATCACACATAATATTGTAAACACTATGTCCATGAGGAGAATAATTAAAAAAGAAAAATCTATTTTGTCTTTACATTATATTGATTAATGCATATGACTTTCTGGTTTGAGAATTTGTTTAACATTAATTAAAATCCATTCTTAGAATCTTTATGTTTCTTTCTTTATTTTTTCTTCAGGTTTATTTTCCACAAAATTTAGTTCAAGTATTTTATTCTTAACATTAATTGAGATGCATAAAAACTATCAAATGAATTTTAGTTACCTTTTTCTATCTCTCTAGTCAACCATTTATTCAAGGTGCTCTTCATATAGTTGGAGAAAAAAAAAAAACTTACTATAAGCATTTTTCTGGAGCAGTTTCTTTTTTGAAATGCTTCTTGTTCTAGGCAGTCAAAACCTGGTATTAACTATGTTATGTGCTGACAGTTCTGGTTACTAAAAAAAAATAGTTACTGAACAAAACAATTATCTCTTCTCCTCCTGCTCCTCTTCCCTTATCTCTCCTTCTGCTCTCCCTCAAACTCTTATCATTACACTAAAGTGTCCAAACTCCCACCAGATTAAATCCAACCCTGGATCTTAGTATGCCAATTCATGGGAAGCTAAAGATGGCAAAACAAAACTGCACACACTTGCTGACTTGTTTTAAGTTCAACTCATAAGCAATAATTTAGGCAGACCCCTTAGTGTAATAAGTAATTGTAATTCTACTTTGTTCCCCTTGAAAAATTACTCTAACGAATCTTTGACTTTATAAAATCTCGCTCAAATTTCTAGCACTTCCCATGTCTTCTGATTCTTAGCTGCCTCTTCCTTTTCTATTTCAGCAACAAAATCTCTCAGAAGAAAACTTCCACACAGGCCCAATCTACCATCCACATATCTGGAGCAACAGATCTTATCTCTTCTCACCTAATTTAGTAACATAGTTATCAATTTGTCATTAGCAAACTTATGATTCTGGCTGTGTATACTACCCTGAGTTTCAAAATCTCGTATTTAGTTTATTAGGCATCTTACCTTAAGGCTCAATATCTTATTTCATTCATTTTCCTCTGAACAAGCTTCTTTGCCTCTTATTATTAGCTATTCACTAAGATTTTTAGCTGAAACCCAGAGGAGTGAAGTCATCTTTCACTCTTTTCTCTTTCTCAATAGTACTTCCCACATTAATTTTAGCTCTCTATATAAAATGTCTACCTCTAGTCCATTTTTCCTCCATTCTTATTCCAAGTACATTTTTAGTATACAAAAGTCAATTTTATTTTTATTTATAAGAAACACAATTTAACATAAAATTTTGTTTACTCAGATCAAAAAGGTAAAAGCACTGTTTACTTGTAATCACAAAACCCAAATACCTTGAAATAAATATTTAAAAATACAGTCTTACATGGCCCAAGCAGGAGGAAAAGAGTGAAGGGAGAGGTACTGCACACTTTTAAACAACCAGATAACTCACTGTTATAACTTGTAATAACTTACTCAGTATCATGAGAACAGCAAGGAGGAAGTCCACCCTGATGATCCCATCACTTTCCACTGGGACCCTCCTCCAATACTGAGGATTACAATTCAGACATGAGATTTGGGCAGGGACACCAATACAAACTATATTATTTGGTCCATGTTCCCTCCAAAATCTCATGTAATTCTCAAATTACAAAATACAATCATCCCTTCTTAACAGTCCCCTAAGTCTCAATTCCTTTCAGCGTTAACTCCAAAGTCTTACCTGAGACAAGGCAAGTCCCTTCCACTTATAATCTTGTAAAATCAAAATCATTTAGTTACTTCCAATATATAATGTGGATACAGGTATTGGCTAAATGCCCCAATTCCAGAAAAAAGAAAAATCAACCAAATTAAATGGGCTACAAGCCCTGTGCAAATCCAAAACTCAATAGGGCAATCATTAAATCTCAAAGCTCCAAAATAATCTTCTTTGACTCCATGTCTGACATCCAGGCCACACTGAAGCAGGGTTGGGCTTCCAAAACTTTGGACATCTCTGCTTCTTTGATTCTACATGTTTCAGTCCCCATGGCTGCTCTCAAAGGCTAGCATTGAGTGACTGCAGCCTTTTCAGGTGCATGGTATGTGCAGCTGGTGGAAATACCATTCTGGTGTCTGGAGGATGGTGGCCCTCTTCTCACAGCTACACTAGGAAGTGGCCCAGTGGGGATTCTGTGTGGGGGCTCCAACCCCACATTTTCCCTCTGCACTGCTCTAGTAGAGGTTCTCCATGAGAGCTCTAACACTGCTACAGACTTCTGCCTGGACATCCAGATGTTTCCATAAATCTCCTGACATGATGGACACTCCTAAGCCTCAACTCTTGTCCTCTGTGTACCTGCAGGCTTGACACAATGTAGAAGCCACCATGCCTTATAGCTGGCACTCTTTGGAGCAATGGCCTGAGAAATACTGGAGGCCCTTTTAGCCATGGCTAAAACTGGAGCAGTTGGGATGAAGGGAGCAGGGTCTTGGGGTTGGGCAGAATAGTGGGTCCCTGGGTCTGGCCTGAAAAACCATTCTCCCCTCCTAGGCCTCCAGGCCTATGATGGGAGGGGCTGCTGTGAAGTCCTCTGAAATGCCCCTGAGACCTTTAGCCATTGTCTTGGCTATTAACATTTGGCTCCTCTTATGTAAATTTCTGTACTCAGTTTTAATTCCTCTCCAGAAAATGGGATTTTCTTTTCTAATACATGGCCAGTCTGCAATTTTTCTACATTATTATAGTATGCTTCCCTTTTAAATATAAGTTCTATACCCAGGTCATTTATTTGCTCACAAATATAAGCAGGAGCTGCTAGAAGCAGCCAAGATATATCTTGAATGTTTTGCTGCTTAGAAATTTCGTTTTTTTTTTGAGACAGAGTCTTGGTTTGTCACCAGGCACGAGGCTGGAGTGCAGTGGCGCAATCTCAGCTCACTGCAACCTCCGCCTCCTGGGTTCAAGCAATTCTCCTACCTCAGCCTCCAGAGCAGCTGAGACTGCAGGCATGCACCACCACTCCCAGCTAATTTTTTTTTCTTTTTTTTAATGGTGACAGGGTTTCACCATGGTGGCCTGGATGGTCTCGATCTCTTGACCTCATGATCTGCCTGCCTCAGCCTCCCAAAGTGCTGGGATTACAGGCGTGAACCACCGTGCCCAGCCTAGAAATTTCTTTTAACAGATATCCTAAATCATATCTCCAAAGTTCAAAGTTCCACAAACTCCTTGTGCAGAGGCACAGTGCTGCCAGGCTCTTTGCAAAAGCATAGAAAGAGTGGTTTTTTCTAAGTTTCCAATAAGTTTCTCATCTTCCTCTGATACCACCTCAGACTGCCTCACTGCCCATATCACTATCAACATTTTGGTCACAATAATTTGATAAGTCTCTAGGAATTTGCAAAGTTTCCCTCATCTTCTTATCTTCTTCTGAGCCTTTCAGACTGTTCCAAATTCTGCCCATTACACAGTTCCAAAGTTGCTTACACATTTAAAGGTAACTTTATAGCAAAACCCCACTCCCAATACCATTTTTTCTTAGTCCATTCTCACATTGCTATTTTTGCACCAACCTAATATAAAGAACTGCCTGAGACTAAATAATTTATAAATAAATGAGATTTAATTGGCTAACAGTTTCACAGGCTGCACAGAAAGCATGGCTGGGGAAACCTCAGGAAACTTACAATTGTGGCAGAAGTTACCTTCTTACCAGCAGATGCTGTTATGTCTTACATGGTCTGAGCAAGAGGAGGATAGCAAAGTGGGAGGTGCTACACACTTAAACAATCAGGCCTTGTGCTAATTCAATATCACAAGGATAGCAAGGGGGAAATTCACCTCCATGATCCAATCACCTGTCACCAGGTCCCTCCTTCAACACTGGGGATTACAATTCAGACTTGAGATTTGGGTGAGGGCACAATTCCAAATATCAGAAATAAGTATCAGATATCAGAAATAATTATCCTTCACTATAAAGATCAGTAATCAGGGTAATTCCAGTTTGAGATTGGACAGGCCGTTGCTCGGCTGAAGTCCTTGTAGAAGTAATTTTTCTGTAAGGTTGTGATGTCCTTTGTGCAAATTTTTGTTTTTTTTTTGTAGTCCTTTGTAATAGTTTCTGTTAACAAGCATTCAAGGCTGAGGATGCTCACTTCATGGCCTTCTCTGTCTCCACTTGCCACAGGTTTTTGATCGTTTGTTTGTACTTAATATTAGTGACTACGTTTTCAATCTGAAAACTTTCACAGCTTCTATAAATGCCAGTGCATTATCATTACTCTTTTGGCATTGAATTCTTTAACTGCTTTAATTATGGAATGCTATTAATCATGTTATTATTACTATTTTAAGCAACTATTACCATTCCTAAAACATATCATTTCTTTGTTAAAATTTTGTTGACTCAATGAATAAACCTATAGTTACTTTTCATTAATATTTTTATTAACTAATTTCTAGAAATAAAGTAGCTTATAGAATGAGTACTGTTGAATTTAAAGTTCCTCACAGAGAAGTGTGATAAAGTAGATTAATTTGCTCTCTCAAAATTACTTACTTCCTTACATATTTAGTTTCCTTACTACACTACCACAACCCAACCAACACATACTCCTGGGGGCTTCATAAGAAAACACATCAGAATGAAAATGTCTAGAAACTTTTTCTCAACTCTACAAAAAGTCATTGAATGGCTGAACCTGGAAAGACTTGAACCATTTCTAAAACTTGAAAAGAAAAGATTACATACTATTTGGAAGACATTAAAAATGAACAAGGGAATAGCTGGACATTTTATTCTGGAAAAACGGAGACTGAAGTTCTGTCTCTCCTTTTGATAATGAATAAGAAGATCAATCTATTTCTTCAAAGAGGAAAAAAGAAAAAGTGGATTAGCAAGCTTGTCTTGCTGATTCATAAATATTACAGAATTTTTAAATATGTTCCTTCCTACTGAAAATTATTATAAATCTTTCAATAGTAGTTATGTATGTGAATTTCAGAGACAGAGATCCTAGGTATAGGAATCCAACTGGGGAAGCAAAAAATAAAATTTAAAAAATATATAATGAAATTAGAAAAGTTAAAAATATCCAATATGTGTGTGTGTGTGTGTGTGTGTAACTGTGTAATAAGACTTATTTTATTCCAGTTATATAAATAATAAAATTATTTTACTTTGTTCTAACTAATTTTTCTTTTAAAAAATCTCCTCAAACATATGTATAAATCTCTTAGGAATACTCAATTTATCTCAGAAAATAAATTATTTTATTCCTTAAATATACTGTAAGTGAAAGTCTATGATGGGTCATATTTTTATTAAAGGCTTACAAAATGAACCATACTGCAATACTTTTATTTTGATGTAACCCACGTATGCATTCAAACACATTTTATGATACACTATTTTTTAAAACACAAGAGCTTTGGTCATTTCTGCAAGTATGTATGTGAGTGTGTGTGTGTGTGTGTGTGTGTGTGTGTGTGCATGTGTATACCATGAAATTACAGAAAGAATGTTTAATCTATCCAAGGAAGTTGCCTGGCAACAACATTAGAGTCAATTGCATTGCAAGGTGCAATATATACCCATGTTTAGATTGCTATTTATCTTCATTATAACTAAGTAATTTAAGTTGTCAACTCTCTTGTGACTATTGGATATCTGTTAACTATACATTTAATGCTTGACTAGACTGTGTTTCTAAAAGAAAAAGCAGCTATAAATTCCTGTGTTGAGTTTAAACCTTATGGCTGACATAAGACTACAATATGTCTTCATCTTCTTGAAAAAAACGTTGTCTTTCTACCATGTGTGTACTAAATGAACCTTACGGAGTAGCGAGGAGTATGATTTATTCACAAATTCATACAGAATAAACAGTTTTATGAGACTGAATCAAATTGCACCTAAGGGGATTGTTGAACCAAACAGCAAACTGATTAAACTTAAAAAAAAAACAAGTAATATCCTACTCTAGTAACTTCCACTGTAAAATGACATTAATCCTATTGAACCACAATAGAGTGTGCATTTTTAAACAAATGAAAACTTCACCCAAACTTTCTTTTTTCCCCCATAAATAGTGAGGTCTGCATACCCAATATTCTCCTAACATTGCTTTTAGAATAATAATGATTAAATATAATATAATCATTTCCTCACTACACCCTTCAGTTACAGGCTACCAACATGTATAATCTTCAATTGCATCCTCCATTATAATTTGGTATATAATGTCAGAAATTATAATACTGAGCAAAGATGCTTGATTATATATTCTATGAAAACTGTGTTGATAAAGGTATTAAATTCTATATATTTTAAAGCACAATGTTGAATAATGATAAATATTAACCATGGGGACAAAAGCTTCTGCATTTTGGACCCTTGCATACCTCACCCTATGTACCTTTCACCTGACCGTTTACCTATATTCTTTATAAGATCTTTTAAAAGATGTCAATAAATGTGTCTGAGTTCTGAGACATCATGGCAAATTAATTTAATCCATAGGGGAAATCATGGGTTTGTAAACACTCAGTCAGAAGTATAGGTGACAACCTTCTACTTGCAGCTGGCATCTAAAGTGGGGACAATCTTTTGGAACTGAGCCCACAACCTATGGATCTTACCTATTTCCAGATAGATAACATTAGAATTGAATGGAATTGGAAGATAGCCAGTTGGCCTCTGCTGGTGAGTTACTTGACATATGTGAAATACCCTCACACATCTGGTCACAGAAGTATTTCATGTTGAGTGTGAGTAGAGAAAAAAGCTTATCTCATCATTTACAGAGTACAGTTGCTGAGTTATCTGGTAGTTACACATTTAGTTTTTTTGTTTTTATAAAGAAACTGCCAAACTAATTTCCAGAGTGGTTGTACCATTTTACATTACCACCAACAATGTATGAATGGACCAGGTTTACTGTATTGCACCAACATTTGCTATTGTCACTGTTTTTTGTTTGTTTGTTTTAGCCACTCTACTAAATGGCTAAAGCAAACAAATATGCAGGTATGTAGTGACTTAATTTGCATTTTCCAATCTGGTAATGATGTTGAACAACTTTTTATGTGCTTATTTGCCATTTGCGTATAATCTACGGTGAAATGTCTCTTTAGGTCGTTAGCTGTTTGATTAGATTGTTTGTGCTCTTTTGTTGAGTTTTGAGAATCTTTTATGGTGATATTTTAGATGCCAGCCTTTTGTTAGATATAAAATTTACAAGTATTTTTTTCCACTTTTAAATTTGTCTTTTCATCCTCTTAATAAGGAATTTCACAGGGCAAAGGTTTTAATTTAACGAGAGTCCATTTTATACATTTTTTATTTGTATCATACTTTTGTTGTCATCTAAGCACTTTTTGAGTAGCTCTAGAAGCTAAATATTTTTATTTATGCTTTATATTTTACAGTTAATTCTATGATCCATTCAGGGTTAAATTTTGTTTACAATGTGAAAGTTACCTGGGATCTTCCTGGTAGAAAGATAATAGGTTTAATTTCCTTTTAAGTTATATGTTTCATTTCTCAATCTTTAAAGGGGTGAAATGACATAAAATACACAAGAAAAAAAGTTATATTTTTTTATTGGAAGCTATATAACATATATACGACTTGATATATGTATGACATGACACATATGTTATATGTATACATTTATATATAACATATGCTTGTATATGTGTATATATAACTTATATGCTAGTGTTATGTATTCATATATGTTATAAATGTTATATATATAGTGTTATAGATGTTATATATATAGTGTTATAGATGTTATTTTTATATATATATGTTACATAAATATATATATATATTTTGCCTATGTATGTCCATTGTTTCAGCATCATTTGTTGAAGGGCCGTCTTTCCCTCACTGAATTGCTTTGAAACTGTATTAAAGATCAACTAGATGTATCTGTATGAATTAATGTCTGGGCTCTCTATTCTGTTCCATCAAACTATTTTTTATTCCTATACCAATACCACACACGTTGATTACTGCAGCTATATATTACATCTTTAAATCTGTTAGACTGATTCCACCGATATGTTTATTTTATTTTATTTATTTATTTTTGAGACAGAGTCTTGCTCTGTTGCCCAGGCTGGGGTGCAGTGGTGTGATCTTGGCTTACTGCACCCTCTGCCTCCCAGGTTCAAGCAATTCTCCTGCCTCAGCCTCCCGTGTAGCTGGGATTACGGTGCACATCAACACACCTGGCTATTTTTTGTATTATTAGTGGAGACAGGGTTTCACCATGTTAGTTAGGTTGGTCTCAAATTCCTGAACTAATGATCTGCCCACCTCGGCCTCCCAAAATGCTGGGATTACAGGTGTGAGCCACCATGCCTGGTGTGCTTATTCGCTTTCAATATAGTTTTAGCTTATTTGGTTCTTTGTCTTTTGGTATTAATTTTATATAAAAAAATAATTCAGAGATGATGATAGGAATTGCTTTACAACTGTCTTTTAAGTTGAGAGGGTTGACATCTTTCCTATGTTTAGTCAATCAATCCATAAACCCAATATGCTCCTTATATATATATATATATATATATATATATATATAGTATATGTATATATCTTTGGTTATTTCTTTTATCAGTATTGTATAGTTTTCACCATACAAGTTTGGTGCAAGCCTTGTTATACCTGCTGCTAAGTATTTTTTATGACTGTTTCTAAGTGGTATTTTTAGTTTTGGTGTCTACTAGTTCACTGCTAGCATATAAAAATGTAATTGACTTCTGCATGTTTATTGGCTCTACTGGACTCACTTATTAGTTCTAGAAACATGTTTTAGATTCCTTGGGATTATTTTACATATATAAACATGTCATCTTCAAATAGGGACAGTTTTATTTCTCCCTTAATTTCTTGCCTTATTATACTGGCTAGAACTACCAGCACCATTTAGAATAGGAGTCCAAATATTACTGTGACCATTTAAAATATTTTAATTTTGTTGATAAAGAATTCTGAGGAATCTTTCATAGTGTCTGAAAATTTTTTCTTGTTTGTTTTATGTGATTTCACCTCTTTAAAGATTGAGAGATGAAATATATAACTTTAAAGGAAATTAAACCTACTATCTTTCTACCAGGAAGATCCAAGGAAGTCAAATTACATAAAATAAACTATTACTTTCTTTTCTCATTTAGTTACATATTATATTTGTAACTAAATTAAATTTGATGTTCCTATATAATACTAAGGGGAAATATCTAATTTTACTTTCAAAGGCAGTCCATAAGTCTTTCATAGATGATCAATCATCTTTTATATTCATTTGGTAACCTTCCTTTCAATAATTATTTTTTACACCAGACCTTTTCTTTTTATTAAAATGTGGGTATATTAGTTTTTGTTTCTACTGTAGTAAGTTACCATCATCTCAGTGTGTGAAGCAATGTAAATTCCTTCTGTCACAATATAAATTCCTTCTGGAGGTCAGGAGTTCAAAATTAGTTCTACTGGGCTATAAAGAGCTCATATGGCCTTGAAATTCCAATTTCTGCCTCTATGGTCACATTGCTTCCTCTTTTTCTCTGTATGACGTCTCCCTCTCCCTCCCTTTTATAAGAATACATTTAGGGCTCTTAAAAGAATCATCTTTAAAATCGTCTTGTAGAACGAGGATAATCTCCCCATCTCAAATCTTAGATGCTTTTCCCTTATAAGACATATACAAGTAACATATACAAGGCCTAGGACTAGGATCTGTTATACTTGGAAGTCATTATTGAGCCTGCTACAGCAAACTTGCCTTTATTAATTTAGTGTCTTCTAATTTTTAATGCCATTTTTGACATAATAAATGCTCTTGCACCAAGTTCATTAAACTATAATTAACTATGATTTTTTCTTTCTTTTTTTTTTTTTGAGACAGGATCTCACTCTGTTGCCCAGGCTGGAGTGCAGTGGTGCAATCATAGCTCACTGTAATCTCAAACTTTTGGTCTCAAGCAATCCTCCTGCCTTAGTCTCTCAAGTAGCTAGGACTACAGGTGCATACCACCATGCCCAGTGAAATGTTTTAATGTATAGTCTTCATTATTATTTCTGGGAATATTTGATTCTCTTATTATCACATATACACAATCCAAGTTCTTCTGGTATATAAAATTTTACAGAATTCCATTGCTTAAGTATTTTATTATCAAAAATTATCCTGCCTAACTTAATATTTTTAATACATTTTATTTAAGATTCTGCCCTTGCTGTATAAATGCTTTCATATCAACCAATCATAAAAATGTCTTCCCATTGTGAGTCAAACTATCTTGATCCTTCTAAGACAATAAAAACATTTCAGGACAGCAGTGGTAAAATATAGCTTGAGAGATTTTAGTCTTCCTTTGCTTCCCTCCAAAATGTATGCCTAAGTAATGCATACATATTACATGTGTTGCTGTAACCTCTCTCCCTTAAACAGTGAAAATTTTAAAAACTTAAATGGTCCTAATTTCCAATAGAGGCATGTAATTTAAATTTAAAAATTCAGAAAAAGTACATCAGATGGGACCCCTACTTTCTATAGTGGATGAGATATCTGGATCACAGTTCTATCATATGAAATTATGCCCTTTTTGTGGTTGAGATTTCTGTCATCCTAGTGAGTACACCACTTCTGCTCTAGCAAAAATTCTATAAGTTTATTTGTTTTCTATAAGGAAACAGAAGCTGCTAACAGGGGATTTGCATATGTTTTCCCTCAGTATAATATATTACAGGAATGTTCCAGAGACCTCCATTAGCATTACATGCTTACAAACCATTGTTTAAATTTATTAAAGCATCATTCCCTGCAAGAAAACTTTCCCTAGGGCAGGTTATGGTAAATAATAATCATCAATGTCAGTGGCGGAAGGTAAGCCTTACTATTCATGTAAGAACTGCTGCTGATAACTCAATAAAACACATTGCTGTTTTAAATAAAGATGCCATAACAGTAATTGTATAGCAGAAATAAGATGGGAATTGAATCAAGAAGTATTGAATTCAAATTTGATAGTCACGGCCAATATAAAGTTAGGCAAGATATTTAACTTGTCAGAGCTTCAGCTTTGTCATAAAACACGTTGGTTAATATTACTTAAACCCAGAAGTTCACTGTGAGACTATAAAATAAGATTATATGTGTAGTTACTAGTTCAGAGTCAGCAGGGAGAAGATGCTCAATAAATAATAATTCCACTTTTTCTTACTTCAGTAAAGTTTGCAATTTAAAATCACATTAAAAGAAAGAAATTCCATCAGTAATGCTGCAATTGCTCAAAATATCTGAGGAAATAGTCTTTTAGATTTGCCTTTATAACAAGATAAAATTAATTTTTAAAGTCAGTCTATAAATCAAGTGCCTACTATATGTCAGACTCTGGGATAAGTTGTTAAGTATTGGAAATAGAGAAAAAAATCACGGTAAATAACAGACATTATTTATTGTCAAGAAGAACAAAGGCAAAAAAGAATACATATATCTACTGATATCGATCATCTATCTATCATCTATCATCTATCTGTCTATCTATCTATCTATCTATCTATCTATTGTCTGTCTGTCTGTCTATAGTTCTGAGTGTGTAGAAACTTTAACTGCAGTAAAGTTGGGGTGCAACACCCTCCCTGCTTGTGGATGACTTCCTGTTCACCTTTCTGTAAGCCCCAACTAGTTCAGCTGTTCAGAAGCTCAACCTACCTTCTCCTCTTGGGCCTTTCATGGAGACTTCGTTGGATAGACACCATTGAAGTGAGGACAACCGTGTAGAACTGGACAAAAAAGTTGTGATCTAATACCTGATCTGGACAGGTGAAGACCCATACCTGACTGTTCAGATTCTTCTTTACCTACCTGTGAAACATTCCTTCACTCTGGGTATGGGGCAGGACTCCTTCTAAAATGAGAGTCTATGACCTACAGTCAAACAAAGTAGGTGAGATAATTTTTTTATGTCCAACTCCTAGGCAGAAAGGTGGGGGAAAATTAGAATGTATTTTTAGTTTCTAAGGCCTGCGTTGGGAATAAAAAGGAGCAAGTAAAAGAAGGACAGGAGAATATCAAAGAGAGAGATTCTGTTTCCTGAGGCTTAAAGCACCCAAACTATGTAACAAAAACTGTTAAAATGTTTGTGGGAGCTATGAGTCAGGAATCATGGACAAGAACATGTATACATATACTTATGGTTTATATTATGATATATATGGTATACACGTATGTTAATATGCTATGATAGTATATGATCAAGTTCTTATCTCTGTAACTTCTAAATGTTACCTTAGATGAAGGAACAGTCTTTGCAGATTAAATTGCAACAGACTTTTGTGATAAAATTAAGCATTTTGAGATGCAGAGATTATCTCAGATTATTCAAGTGGTTCTATATGCAAAATGACCGTGAGGACAGAGATTGAAGTGATGTGGCTACAAATCAAGGAAATAAGGAATTGATTCTTCTCTAAAGCCTCTTCTAAAACATTCCTTCTGGCTTGGAGATACTGACTTTAAAGTTCTGGCTTCCAGCACTGTGAGAAAATAAATTTATATGGCTTTAAGTACCAAGTTCACAGTCATTTGTTATAGTGGTGTCAGGAAACTAATACACACCTAATTCTGTTTGTTGTTGTTCCCAACTAAATAATGCTAATTGTTTCTCAGGATATAAACTTTCAGATATAATGATGCTAAAAACTTATAAACAAATTATTACACAATAAAAAAATTAAGAGATGGCATCTCTGTCACTCAGGCTGGAGTGCAGTGGTGTGATCATAGCTCACGGCAGCTTCAAACTCCTGGTCTCAAGTCATTCTCTCACCTCAGCCTCTCAGATTGCTGGGACTACAGGCATGCTCCACTATACCCAGCTAATTTTTAAATTTTTCTTTTACAGATGGCTCTCTCTATTTTGCCCAGGCTAGTCTCAAACATCTGGCCTCAAGCAGTTCTCCCACCTTGGCCTCCCAAAGTGCTGGGATTACAGATGTGAGGCAAAGTGCCTGGCCTGATTATTACTTAATTCTTTTTTTTTTTTCCTGATAAGGCTGGGAATTATTTAATTCTAATAAAAACCAAAATATATTATTTTAAAAATATTTACTAAGGAACTAATATACAGAAAACAGGAGTAAACAGCAGAAGTAGGGCTAATAAACATAAGATATCTACACTAGATATAGGGATATGTTCGACTTGATTCATAGGCTGCTTTTTAAGCTTTTATTCAGTAATCCAATACCTAAGGGAGAAAAAAATAAAAAAAGGTGTGGATATGAAGCAAAAGTGTACCTGGAGAAACCAGTGAAAATCAAGCTGGTTTAAAACAGGGTTTTGCAGGCAAAAAATTAAGTTGATTTGCAACAGGGTTTGGGAGGTTTTAGGGGTATTATCTGTCTAAATGAGCAAGATGATGGTTGCTTGACTGAGACATTCTTTTACTTCATACGTATCTATTAATATGTACAAAGTAACTAAATACTGTGTACTTAGTACATAGTACTGGAAACACAAGGCAAAAAACTCATTTTCTGCTCTCCATAAAATCCTTTGGCTGAAATGTGAATATTCTCAATAGAATATGGCAAGTGCTGTAAAGGCAAATGTTCCAAATACTAATGGGTATAATAATGAACATAATAATAAAATGCAAGCCTCCATCTTTGAGAATTCATATTTACTGTGTCCGAGTAAGGGTCTTGGAACGTGTAGGTTTTGGTAGTCTGGATACAAGTGATCTTCAAATCACAGTTTGAACATTTGTATTAAGAAAAAAGAAGGAAGACTAGCAGAAATGACACAAAATAGGTAGGCAAAGATATTGTTGGAAAATCCCATGAATACAGTGTCTAGAAGTATTTTTATTATAACAGTTACGGCTACCATAATAGCTACAGATGTGCTTTCTTCATGAATGGAGCCAATCATTTCTAACTTAATTTACTCTAAAGCAATAATTATATAAAAGTAAAATACATAATGGCATTGTATCTTTGTCACTCCCTGCCCCACATCTTATCTGCCACTTCCTGCTTTTCTGCATTCTATCTCACTCCCTGCTCTCTCACCTTTCTGTTTTTGTTTGTTTAGAAAATATACTTGAAACATGAATAAAATTTTCCACTTTAGGTGTAAGTAGCCAAATGATGGATGGGCATCCAGATAATTGCGCATCGAACTAATTTTCTGCTGTGGGTCAAATGCAGCAGTGTCTTTTTGCCTGGAGATGTTTTAGCATAGTAATCTTCTAAGATGTGTAGAGCTTGATAATCTGCAAGTCTTTTGGGCAAAAAAGTTCCCTGATTCTAAGCATGTATAAATTACAACAAATAGACTTTTTGTTGTTGTTGTTAAAAGTCATCAAATAGGGCAATACATAAGAATCACCTGGAATGTTTTAAAAAAATATTAAGAGACATGCTTCACTCCAGTATAAATAAACTTGCAATAACTTAGACTTTTTGAACTGGAGCCTGGGTATCGGTATTTTAAAATATGTCCCAAATGAGACTAATGCATCTAGGTTTGAGGTCCATCAGTTGAATGTAAAAGTTTACACTTCTTAATGATACTTTTGGATTTTTTACAGAATCCAAAGTATTGTTGAATCATAGCTAATACCTGGAGAAAAAATTTTACAGTAAAAGGAAAAAAAAAAATCCACAACCCAATTTTATCTACTGCATGTTTAATTATGGTTATATTTCCACATGTTATTATTCTATAGTGTTTATTGTTAACTCCTGGTATTAATTTAATTATTTTTGTGAAACTTCGAGGCACACACAGAAAAGCAAATTAAGTTGTATTGGGAAGACATTCACTTTAAAGCTATGTTATAGATTTCAAGGGAAAGAAAATCAAGGACTTATTACAGTAGTATAGTTACTGTGCACTGAATTGTAAATTCAAAAGGCCCCTGCACTTTTAAAATATAAGAACTCAGTACCACACATCAAAAATTTACATTGGTTGAATGTGCATAACAAAGAACAAATTTTTACTGTAGGAGTTTTCCTTGAATACAATTTTGAAATGTGTAATCCAAGCTTTAATAACTCACTTCATTTCTTTCTTACTTGTTGGATGATACACAGTTCTGAGGTGCTTAGTGTATTTTCCACTTCCTGTGCTTTTTTAAAAGCATAATTTAAAATGTCCTGAATGTATATAGGTTTAGCTATTATAAACTTTTTTCCTTATGAATGCTCTAATATGGTAAGATAAGTAAACCATGAATAATACTATAGTAATAAAAATTTTCTTTTAAAATAAGCCAGAACCTCTATATAATGCAAAGGATGATCTCTTTTCGGCTGTAAAATTCTACAACATTGTCTAATATATGGAAAAGAAACTGATTATATCTGAGATCTCAAATTTTTGTTACCTGAATTAGCTAGATCGCCTGCTTTCTTAAAGCCGTTTATTATAGTTCATCTTTTTAACCTTACATAACTTTATTAAATTATGTAATGTTCCTACTTATTCAAGACCACATTTTTTTTCTGTTTTTCTAAAGCTCTTAGACATATAGTTTCTTGACAAGAAAATATGAACAAAAGTGAGAAAGGGGACTCATGAATGTACTCCTGAAATGTTAAATAGTGATACAAATTACATGTAACATTCCTCACAAAACATAATTAGGCCGGGTGCAATGTATCACACCTCTAATCCCAGAACTTTGAGAGGCCAAGGTGGCAGATCACCTGAGGTCAGGAGTTCGAGACTAGCCTGCCCAACATGGTGAAATGCCATCTCTACTAAAACTACAAAAATTAGCTGGGCATGGTGGTGGGTACCTATAATCCCAGCTACTCGAGAGGCTGAGGCAGGAGAATCACTTGAACCTGGGAAGCGGAGGTTTCAGTGAGCGGAGATCATGTCACTGCCCTCTAACCTGGGCAATAGAACAAGACTCTGTCTCAAAAAAAAAAATTATGTATATATATGTGTATGTATGTATATGTGTGTGTTTATATATAATAAAACCAAATTTCTAATATTTCAGAGCAATGATAATATTCAGTGGACTAATATCAATGGAGCATATAGACTCTAAAACAAGCATTAACTTTAGAATGTCTTAATGATAGCCAAAAAGTATTCACATGACTTATTTTCAACAACCAGTTTTACTCAAGATACCTATATCATTCATTAGTATGTCTTGAAGAGCAAATAATGGATACTCTGATGGATAGCATTTAGCCCATATGGCTATATATTGTTTATTAATTGAGAATTAAGGAGGCATACTTTCTCCAAGTTGATTCAGTAATCCTTCCCTCTACTCTGCCATTTTGTTTGCTTATCTTATTATGCTAGTGACCTCATTGTCTCATGGTGTCTGCTCATCATCTGCTGTTGTTATTCTGGAAGGAAAGGACACAAAGCATAAGGAAGTGTTTAGCAGCAAAGGTGAGCTTTCTTCACTGGCCTCCTTTATACTAGGGAGAAAAATCACTGGGGTCTATCACAGATTTCACTTTATGTTTCATTGGGCTGAACTGGGTAACATGGCCACTAAATCCTGACAAAGTGAGGGACATGATTGGCATGATGAGTGAAGCCCGTATTTCCAACAGGCAGCATTGACATTTTGGGTGATGCTGGTCTTTATAGTGCAGGACTGTCTCATAATTTTAGGCATTAAATACCTATGGCTAACCACCATGACAGACATCATTCTCCATACATCATGGAGGGGAGCAGCACTGCCACCCTTTGAGAATCAGTGATTACTATAACCTCGAAAGCTGGATATTTTGCCAAGAGGATAAATTCATTTTTTTACTTATCAGGGAACTAGAGATTTGCCTTGATAGGTGAACAGCAGAATCTGCCACGTCTCTGAAACAATTGAATTACCAATTTTTGTTATGTTACTTATATATTCACTCTTTAAAAGATAATATAGAAGAAAGTACTTTAATCCTGATTAGTTTGCTAATTGTGTTTTATTGGAAAACAATTTTGTCTCTTTAAACTTCAATTTTCTTATGTCTAAAATAATGATATTGGATTGTATGATCCTTTGTATAGCTTCCAAGCTAGAAATAAAAAAGCTTTAGGTGTATAAATCATTTTTTTTTTACAGCATGTGAATTAGACATGCTGTAATTAGGAAGTGATGCAAACCAAATACTCTGGGAAAATAGTTTTTCTCTGCTTAACTCAGATAAAACATCACTTACTCTAAAAGCCATCCCTAACCACTTTGTCTTGATGAAATATCCTCCTTTTTGGTTTTATTGCAACCTGTGCTGCTTAGACTTTTGGAACACTTATTACTCATTTACATTATCTAATTCTTCTGCTTTTTCTTTTCTTTTTTTTTTTTTTCCCAACTTTCCACCAAAATGTACTGGCCAAAGAGATCTCTGAAGGGTAAATTATAACATTTATTTATTCATATATACCAAATATATTTAGAAAACTCTAAATAATTAAAATTATAAGAAACCCAAAGTTAAATAAGTATTTTTAGAGTAATTTTTTACAAATCTGGACAGATAATATTATTTTCCCTGGAAAAATTGACCTTCTAAGTTGTGCTTTAATTTACATGTTTGTGTATATGTACACTTTAACATTTTTTAAAGATGTGAATTGTTTTCTTAGTTCATTGTAGGGTAATATACTTCACAATAACAGTGAAACTGTAAACATTTAAATATTTTATGTATCATATTCTGTTAATATTTAGATCATTAATATGATTATTTGTAGTACACAAATTGATGATGAATTTCTTCCAACCATTATCATAGGCAAAAGAAATTTTGTCAGCAGGTAAATAATTCATTCAAACATGTATTTAAACATCTAATTCACTTATGTATTTATCAGTCAAATATTTACTGAATAAACAATGCATATGTCAGATTGTGAAGAATTTGATTTCCCAGCATCCACTGTTTTGCAGGTCTAATTCCTGTACATCTTTCAAAACTCAGGTAAAACATTAGTTACTCTAAATGCCATCCCTCACCACTTCGTCTTGATGAAATATCCTCCTTTTTTATTTTATTGCACCCTGTGCTTCTTAGACTTTTGGAGCACTTATTACTAATTTATATTACCTAATTATGCTGCTTTTTTTTTTTTTTTTTTTTTTTTTTTTGCTTTGTTGTTCATTTTGAGAGAGTTTCATTCTTATAGTCCAGGCTGGAGTGCAGTAGTATGATCTTGGCTCACTGCAACCTCCACCTTCCAGGTTCAAGTGATTCTCTTGCCTCATACTGCACACTGAGATTACAGGCATGTGCCACCATGCCCAGCTAACTTTTGTATTTTTAGTAGAGATGGAGTTTCACCATGTCAGCCAGGCTGGCCTCTAACTCTGGACTTCCAGTAATCCTCCTGTCTTGGCCTTCCAAAGTGCTGGGATTACAGAACTGAGCCACTGCACCTGGCCGACATTACCTAATTCTTGCTCTTCTTCTAGAAGCCCATAACTTTTATTTTGGTATTTCCAGTACTAAACACCATAAGTGTTACACTGTAAAGTTTTCCCAATAGTCATAACAATTTAATTACCATTTAGATATGTAAAATCATCACCACAATCCTGTAAGGCAGGGTATTATTATCCTCATCTCATCACTAAGAAAACTAGAATTGTAAAAAGATAAATAAATGACTCATTATTATTCTGCTAACATGTAACATAACTTAGAGTAGAACTCAAATTAACTTTGCTTCCCAGCCACCCTCCTTATAAATGCCAACGTTTTGATTGAATAAAGTTACCAAGTTGCTCAGTAAATATTACGGTTGGACCTTATCCGCAAAGTTTAAGCACGAACACCTCTGTTTCATCTAGAAATCAATGGCATTTCTTCTCTAATTAGACTGGTATATTTATATGTGTTTTTGTTTATTATCACTATGTGAATTCACTACCCTTTCACATTCTGATTAGCCCCATTCTGTTAAAGCAGCAACAAACCCTTGGCACAACTTTCCTGTATTTTGAGTTCAGTACCAGTCAGATAAGCAGAAAATCCTTTACTCTAAAAATCAAAGTACTTACATGTACTCTCTCTTACACTGAAATTTCTTTCTCCAATTCATGTATGTTTTTAGAGTGTAGTTATTTCACACTCTTCAACTGCCTTTCATATCATCCAAAAACTTCTTAAATAAAAATTTGAAAACTCAAGACTACCTTTACTGACAGTTGCAAAATTGCAAGAGATTTTATAAGGAAAACAGATTTTGAGCAACCCATCCCACAAAATGAGAAAAAAAAAAAATAAGTGATTCAGTAGTTCCATATTCTGTAACCCTTTAAGTTCTTTCTGGAAATTAGATATGTTTATTCATAGGGAATAATTCCATGAGGTTAATGCATGGGTAGGGTAGTGTTGTAGAACCAGAAGAATTGAAATGGTCCACGTTGTAAATTTCTGTGTTTTGTGGCCTCATATCTATCTCCTTGAGCCTCAGTTTCTTATATGGAGTTCTAATTCTTTGTTCTATTACAAATTATTCTTCCTGGTAACTAAAATTTGAAAGGTGTAGAACTGGGTTCATTTTTTTTTTTAAATCAATTTATAAACACAATAAAGAAAAGGTTGTGACTACTGGTCACCAAATTTTTTTTGGAAGTTTTTATTCATCCATGATTCAAATTTTGAGTTGAAACTGGCATTATGAATGTTTGCGAGTTCTCCATCAATGTGATTTATGTTTCTGAATAGATGGGATTTTAAGTTTCTCCTTAAATGTATTGTCCTTTGCAAACTGAATTGATAAGTACACAAAATTATATTATTTTCCTTAAAATGTTGAATGAATTTTAAATAGCATATGAAGTATTTCTGCTATGACTTATTTATTTTCCATAAATATTTTCCCAGATTAAATTTAAATTACTAACTCTCTATTCAACAGTAATATACAAAATGTTAGAATGGAAATGTGAATTTAATATGATGATAAATAAAATTTGTTTCTTAACTATGGTACTTAACAAAATATGAGTTTCTTAACAATAGTTCTACAGAAACTCATGTGTATTTACGATTTATACAACAATAATGCTATATAACAAACCACCTGGAAGTCTGTGGCTTACAACAAAACTCACAGGGCTGTGAGTCAACAGTGTCTCTTCTGAACTCTTTTGGAATCAGCTTAGTGTTTCCACTATAAGCTGTGGGTCAACCAGGCTTGTTTCTGGAATCCTCAGTTGCATCAAGGTCAGCTGAATCATGAGTTACACTCTGGAGCCTGGCTGAACATAAAGATGTTAAAAGAGTGCACATTCTCTAAGAAAGGATCCCAGGAGCACATAACCCAAATCAAATTGCACAGGTACATTTAAGGTTTCTATACTTTCATGTTCTTTCATAAAGGTAAAACAAGTATCATAACCACATGCAAAGGCATTGTTATGGTGAGGTATGCTGCACCCCCGAGAGAGAAGAGAAAACATAAATATTCATGAAACAATAACTCGATTTATCACATAAAATATTTATTTTGAAATAATATAACATTTTGATATCCACATTTGGAAAAGAATCCTCAGCATTATATGTAACACATTGTAAAACAATAATTTGATACTTACACTCAGTAGTTTCAGTGAGATTCACCTTATGATTTACAAGTTCCAGTTATACACTGTTAGTGTAAATTAGTTCAGTTATTGTGGAAGACAGTGTGGCAATTCCTCAAAGACCTAAAGACACAAATGCCATTCAACCCAGCAAACCCATTATGGGTACATACTCAAAGGAAGATGAATAATTCTATCATGAACTCATGCACACACGTGTTCATTGAGCACAAGTCACAATAGCAAAGACATGGAATCAACCTAAATACCCCATCAAAGATAGACTGAATAAAGAAAATGTGGTATGTATATACCATGGAATACTGTGCAGCCATAGAAAGGAATGACATCATGTCCTTTCCAGGGACAAGGATGGAGCTGGAGGCCATTTTCCTTAGCAAACAACACAGGAACAGAAAACCAAATACTGCATGTTCTCACTTATGAGTGTGAGTTAAATGATGAGAACACATGGACACACAGAGGAAAACAGCACACACTGCGGCCTTTCAGAGGGTGCAGAATGGGAGGACAGAGAAGATCAGGAAAAATAATTAGCATGGACTAGGCTTAAAACCTGGGTGATGAAATAATCTGTACAACAAACCCCCAACACAAGTTCACCTATGTAACAAACCTGCACTTGGTCCTGTGAAATTAAATAAAAGTTAAAAAATAAAATTTACAAGTTCTTTCCATATACTAGAAAAAATAAATAAAACCATACAAGAATGAAATCGTCAGGCACAGTGGCTCACATTTGTAATCCCAGCACTTTAGGAGGCCGAGGCTGGTGGATCATCTGAGGTCAGGAGTTCAAGACCAGCCTGGCCAACATGGTGAAACCCTGTCTCTACTAAAAATGCAAAAATATTAGCCAGGTGTGGTGGCTGGGCCTGTAATCCCAGCTACTTGGGAGGCTGAGGCAGGAGAATTGCTTGAACCTGGGAGGCAGAGGTTGCAGTGAGCCAAGATCACACCACTGCACTCCAGCTTGGGCAATAAGAGCAAGACTCTGTCTTTAAAAAAAAAAAAAAAAAAAAAAGGTTGAAACCAAGGAGTTTATTAATCAAGTCTCATTGATTGACAGGCAGTGTGGTTCAGTGGGAAAACCTCTTAGTTTAGAGGTAGTTCTTATTTAGTTTCATTAATCTCCTTCTGTGATAAATTTAATTGGCCTATGTGTGAATTAAGTTGCATGATTCAATTTCCAAGAACTGCTTTACAAGTTATATTATTGCTTCAAAATATTACTTCATTGCTATCAATGCTTCTTTACATATTAAAAGAAGTTCTAATTAGCTAATATCTCATTCCAACCTTAAAAAAAATGTACAAAATAAAACATTGTTCTCAGCTTGGAAATTATAGTGCATTTCCTTTCCTAGAAGGATGATAAAGTTAAAAATTATGCAGTAGGCGCTTGTTTATCACTTTTATATTTTCTCTCCAATATACGTGTATTTGAAATCCAACTAAATATAAGCTCCTAAATAACATTGTGAAACCCTTCTCATTTTCTTCATATCTTCCTGATAGAATGAAAAATCTATTCTATTAATATATTATCATTATAGTCTTCTTACTGCATTTGTAAAACAGCTTTGCAGGAATCAGTTAAGATAGATGGCTTGAATATTTTTATTACTAAAAGAGAAAGAAATTTCAGCAGCTATGTCTGAATTACAAACATCTATTCTGTCTTGTGCATAAGTGTCTGAGCATTAGTATCTTGAAACTACACACTTACTGAATTTCATAATACTAGCTTATGTTCCTGCCTCATAAAACAATAGAGTATTTTGTAATAGTGCCTTTCAGATATACACATTCATCAAATTATGATTAGCTAAGGTCAAGCTTGCAGCTACAAATAACATCCACAGTATTTGATAAATAATGCAATAAAATATCATTAACTGCTCAATATAATGGATGATCTACTTTTTTTCTCCTGCTGCTACTCAGCTATAATCTTTAGGGCTGCAGAAGTCACACTACAGCTCCAATAATAATGGGCTTGTTGTTGAATCCATTAACTTAATATTTTTCTATTTTATTGCACATTCTAGATAGTATAACTAGTTGACAACATTTATAAATAATGCCATTGAACAATGATTAAATAGACTTTTACTATGCTTCCTCCCTCATTAGTTCTTCATGTTTAGCTTGTGAATTTATTTATTAAGTAAAAAATGCAAACATATAAATAATCTAAGCGTACGTATTTTCATACTTTATAAAAAAATTAATGTTTTGTAAATATACTGTTTTCAATTCTAGATTGATAATAATAGTACCGATATGACACATCTATGAAATACACATAAACATATATGTATATATTTACATAGTAATAATAGAAAACACAGGATAAATATTGATATTATTGACAATATTGAATATCAGTATATGTGAATCTAGAAGTTGGAAGTGTCATAATCATTGCTCTGAGAGATTAGGACTAGTAAGTAAGTATGCAGTAAAATTTTTATTGCTGTGGGCTCAAGATCACTGGGAAATTAATCAAGACATAAGGAATTAATTCAGACAACTATGTACATTTTGTATTTAGAGGAGTCTGTTAGAAGAAAGATTTATTACAGGGTCTGAAATGTTGACATTATATGTAATATTCATAAAATTATGACAATATTTAAGCCAATTTACAGAAAATGAGGAATAAATATGGTGTATTATAACTATGCAACTTGCTTCAAATTTTATTCATTTGGTAGCTTAGACATCTGAGAGGAAATTTATTTAAAGTGATATGTGTTATTAGCTATGCAAACAACTGCTAAATTGAACTTTGCATGAATATATTTGTGTCATGTTGTTAACAAGTCAAATAGAAGAAGAGACAATTTCTATTAACACATTGTATATATAAAAATGAATTTCAACTTTCAGTAATATTTTACTGAAGTCCACTGAGATCCTTTAATTATCAACTTTATTCCATAATGATTTTTTTCTATTGAGAATAGTAGTCCAAAATATTAACTTGTTAGAATTTAAATAATTTCTTATCACTTTGCTTTTGATCACAACATAAAACAAACATTGAAATAGGCAGAAATAATGCAATTGAAATGAAGGCAAATAAGCTATGTATACAGTTCTGTTTTCCAATGTGCACCTGGGGTAATCTTTCAAAATAAAATATGTTTCAACTGTGATTGTGAAGTCCTGAAAGCACAGTCTGAGATTTCTCCATATAGGACAAAAGAAACTTATTCATCAGTGAGCACTTCCTATCTATGATGTACCAGTGATTAGGAACATAGAAATCAGAGGCAGGCCCCATTTGTTTAGGTATTCGTTGCCTACTGGGAGGAGGTAAGCAAATGCACTACTCTTCCCAGCTGTACTCTGAGTGCTGTGAAGACTGGTGATGTAGGCATCTGTTTTGTTTGGCACTGTATACTCTATATTCCCTGGAACTAGCACAGTGCCTTGAACTTAGTTGAGTCTCAAAAATAATTACCAATACATAAGAATAATGCTAACATTAGTATAAAATTGAGAAGAAACACAGAAGATCCACATCTTAGCCTCAGCTGAAAGACAGAAAGGATACTGTGAGGAGATATTATCTGAATTTAATTTGAGTAGTGTGGAGGAAACAGTGAAATGAATGAAAAGACTTGGTGAGACAGGTATTGGTAGACAACATAGCATATGGCAGGAAGAGCATCAGTTGAACTTGCTCAACTTCTTCAGTCCCATGGTACATTTTAAGCAATTTTCTGTAGCTTAGTTGTAATGCACTTAGAGGTAAGTAGTAAGAAATGAGACTGACAAGATGGACTTCGACCACAAAAGGTCATACATGCTATACATGAGCCATTCAATTTTATCTTATAGACAGCTGACGAAGCATAGAAAGACATTAAGCAAGAAAATTTCAGGCTAATATTTTCTTTTTTTTTATTAATCACTCTGACACCTAATTGGAGAAGAGGAGTTGCACTAATTATGGCATGACATGAACAGAGCCTGAAATAAAGGACATTTAATAATAAAGGAGCATATACCTAGATTTGAAAGCTATAATTTAAGAGCTAAGAGGCATAGGATTTATCCTCAAGGAAAATATTCTAGTATGAAAAAGGCCCAAATGAAATGATATGCATACATTATTCTTATTATAAACTATCTTATTCTTGTTTTAATTGGCTTATGTGAACATGTCCATTGCAGATTAAAAAATTATCTAATGCAGTCAGATTTATTGTTTCAGCAAGTGTTCATTGAGGACCTACTATTTAAGGAATACTATGTCATGCTGGGGAATACTGTAGGCAACTACACTGAATTTAATCATTCTTTTCTCAGTTGTCTTTTAAATGGTAACATTCACTTTCAAAATATTTTTCTTAGTGGAGAAAAACTACTATTTGAATGAATCTAGGCAAAGATAGGGGTTAGGAGAAATTAAGTAGATCAGAAATTAGTAGAAATTTACTATCTTAAAGAGGACAGTTACCTAAGTAAAGCAGTTAACTGCACGGATATCAATAGTGGGCAGGAGAGCAGGGGAGTAGCTGGTGACAAGCAGCAAGAAAGAGGCCATTTGAAGAGGGAGTAGCAGACATAAACTTACACAGAGTGTGAGACTCTGTACTGCCCAGATTACTGGACATTAAACAGAAGCTATTTCTATATCATTCAGTTAATGTGGTTAACACCTTGATTTTGCTGATACAGAAAGGAAATGAGAATATGTAAATATTTTGTTATTGTTTAACAAACATTGAATAAAGGAAAATTCTCCCAAAGAAAAAAATGAATATTTTCACAATAGAGATTTTTTTTCTTGCTATATAAAATACTAATGAGTGGATAAGTTTGGGCAAGATATTTTGCTGTCTTTAATCCTCACATTAAAATAATAATGATAAGCCCTGCCTTATTGGGGTTGGGATCATAATCCCAAAGTCACAGTTCTGAACACCATTATCCCAAATGTTGAAACCCTGAACAATCAATATCCTTAAAGATGAAAATCTCTAAAGTCTAAATTCTCATTGTCTAAGATTCCTAGTGTCTAAAATCCTGCAGATTACACAGGATGGTTGTCTCATCTTAGGCAGAAATATTACTTTGTTATCATCTTCGTTTGGAAGTTTTTTAGGAGATGCATATGAGTGCTCTATTGGTCAGTTTTCACACTGCTGATAAAAACATGCCTGAGACTGGGCAATTTACACAAGAAATAGAGTTAATGGACTTACAATTCCATGTGGCTGGGGAGCCCTCACAATCATGGCAGAAGGTGAAAAACATGTCTAACATGGCAGCAGACAAGAGAAGAGACCTTGTGCACAGAGACTTTTGTTTTTAAAACCAACAGATCTTGTGAGATTTATTTACTATTATGAGAACAGCATGGGAAAGACCTGCCCCCATGATTCAATTACCTCCCACCTGGTCATTCTCTCATTCCCACAACATGTGGCAATTCAAGATGAGATTTGGGTGGAGACACAGTCAGACAATATCATTCTGCTCACCGCCCCTCTCAAATTTCATGTCCTCACATTTCAAAATGAATTGTGCCTTCTCAACATTCCTCCAATGTCTTAGGTCATTTCAGCATTAACTCAAAAGTCTATAGTTCAAATTTTCATCTGAGACAAAGCAAGTCTATTCTGCCTATCAGCCTGTAAAATCAAAACCAAGTTATTACTTCCTAGATATAATGAAGGTACAGGCATTGGGTAAATACAGTTGTGCCAAATGGGAGAAATTGGCCAAAACAAAGGGGCTACAGGCCCCATGCAAGTCCAAAATTCAATGGGACAGTCAAATCTTAAATTCCCTTTTAAAAAAGAAAATATGTGTCTTTTAAAGAACATTTAAATTATTTTTTCCTGAATTGTATTTTTGAGATTTTATACTTTAGGAATTTTCATCTTTTGGGATTTCAACATTTGGGATTATGGGCTTGGGATTGTTAGCCAATCTCCTAGTTAAAGCATCTTCAAAAACTGCACATTTTTAATAAAATATAGGCTTTATGGATTATGTATTTCTGGATTATGATTGTCTCTGTCCTTATTGTGTTCTCACGAATACTAAATGAAATACACACAAACTAAATGAAATACACACAATACACACAAACTTAGTATGTTGTGTAATGTTTGGGTTTGATCTAATTATGATTTTTTATCTATTCACTCTTTTAGGCACTGAAGAGACAGCACTAATTAAAACAGAAACAATCTGTGCTCTTGTCTAGTTTACTTTCTAACTAAACAAAGTCATTATAATCATTAATTTATTTCAGCATTATTTTTGTCATTTCTGGCATGCAAACAATGTTATAATGTATGGCATGGTTACAGAGTCAATATTTAATGCCCCCAAGCAGCAAATTCAGTTTTTTCTGTTAAGGATTATTAAGATAGTAAGACTGTTTAACCAAAAGAAAGAAAAGCTAGATGTAACAGCAATTCAGAAATTTGGTGAATTCTTCTGATGTTTTTTTTTGGTGTTATTTTTAATGTCAGTGAAGCCTTTTGTAGTGGCTCTGATTCTTAGCATTTCTTTTCACTCTATAGAAAGAATGTGTATTGTGATGTAGATCAAGTATTATTAAGCAGAACCAATTTAAACATATTCAGTGTTACAGCACAGTCAATGTTACCACACACAAAAAAAGGCTTAAGTAAGAAATAATTGTACTAGTCCTACTCATTTGTAGTCTTTGGCCCATTAAATAATATCTAGGATATCGGCACACTTAAAAGTCATTGAGTAAAAGGTTAGAATAATGCTTGCCTGTATTGGCACCTCTTATACAACATCCACTTATGAATCCCCCACAAATTTTTCTATGCTGTAAATTACTTATTTGATTATGAGTTTACCTTGAGATGTGAGATGAGTACCTTTAGCAAGAACACCTTATTCTAACTCTGGATAAAATAGAATTTTGCATTGAAGAATGGCAAAATAGGAAAAAGATAAAAGAGCAGATATAAGATTATTGAAATTTGTAATAGAAATGAGCAAGTTTTAGATAATGACTGAAAGTATAATTTTAATTAATTGTTACCCATATTAAACTTTTTAAAAAAGTATTATATAGATTGTAATTAGAATACTAAGAGTAAATAGGTTTTTTCCTTTGCTCATTCACTGGTCAAATATTCATCTAATGCTGTGTGCTCTGTACCATTCTAAGCAGTAGATATACAATCATGAATCAGTCAGACATATTCCCTGCTCCCAAATAACCTTTGCCAGAAAGAGGTGTCAATGGTGTTTTGTGCAAATAATATAAAACTTACGGCACGATGCTGTTTTCATAGGCAAAGCTGTTCACCTACCAAGGCAGAAACTGGAATAAATATTCTTAGTCTCTATTATATAAAACGCCTAATTTCAATTTTCAGCCAAAGAATTCAACAGTAGCAAAATGATGATTAAAGTAATAAAGAAGCATTTTGGCCCACATGGAAGAGACGACAAAGAAGACTGTATTTTGGTCCAGTAATAAAATGATAGCTTATATTTATGCAAAACTCTTAACTAGGCATTATTCTAAACATTTTGCACATATTTATTCATTTAACTTTTCCACAAATCTGTAAGGTAAATATGAGCATTAGCATTATTTTTAAAATAAAGAAACTGATAATCCTAAGGTTATATTAATTGCTTAAGATATTTTTAATTGTGCTTTTAATAGACAAATAATTATTGTATATATTGTATATATTTATGGAATACAATACAATGTTTTGATATACAAACATCTGTTTTTGGCAAAAGACAGAGCTCAGATGATCAGATTCAAATAAAGCAGGTTGATTCTAGGAGACCCAATATGGGTTCTAAATCTATACAGCCATCAGGCAAAAGATATCTGAACTCTTCTGGCCTCACTGTAACTTTTGTAAACTTCTATAGTCTGAAGTTTTAGATACTTCCTGGGACTTCGTTTTAAGACTGTTACCATGCAACGTCGTCAGCCAACATGACTTTTAGTTGCAAGCAATTGCAGATTATTCCTACATGAATATTGTGAGATTGATTTACTCATCTTCTTGCTAATCTTGTACTTCACATTGCCTTCCAGGGAAAACCCCATAAATAAATCTTATCAAATTTGAATCTCTATAATTCAAACTTTCTGTAGGTCATTATTTCTACGTTTTCCTCATTAAGAGTACTGCTCATCCTCAGTCCTTTAAGCTCACAGTTCTTGGATAAAAGAATGTTGTTGAAATAAAGTAATTGTGTTTGCTCTTTTTTCTTTCTTCCACCAAATCTGAAACTCACAGACATTAATTTACAAACTTAAAGTCATATTGCTTATATTGTTCCACCTTATTACACAAGTCAAATATCTAGAGATTCTTGTGAATTAGCTAAGGCAGAACCAAAAATCACACCCTTATCCTTTGACTGCAAATTTAAGTCTCATGTAAATACCAATACACTGTGGTCATTTGTATAACCACATAACAATAATAATTAATATTTCATTAGTAGTTTCTTAAAAAAGTAATAATAGAATTATATAGTACAATTTCACTTCTGGATATGTACCTCAAATCATTGAAAATGGGATCTTGAAGAGCTATTTGTACATCCTTTTTCATAACAGCATTATTCACAATAGCCAAAAGGTGGAAGAAAGCAAAATGTTTATCAATAGATGAATGGATAAATGCAGTATATACCCACAGTGGAATAATTCAACCTTGAAAAGGAAGGAAATTCTAACACATACTACAACATGGTTGAACATTGATGACATTATGCAATGTGAAATAAACTAGCCACAAAGTGGCAAATATTCTATGTTTCAACTTATATAAAGTATCTATATTAATCATGTTCATAGATATAGCAAGTAGAATGGTGGTTGCCAGGGGCTTGGGGGCAGGGGAGGGAGAATAGAGAGTTACTGTTTGATGAGTTTAGACTTTCAGTTTGGAAAACTGAGAAAAGCTCTAAAGATGGGTAGTAATAATGATTGTGAAACCGGGAGAGGGCCAGGAGAAATGTCAGACTTCAGAGTGGGGGGGGGGGGGTTCCAAAGACATGCCCACTTTCCCAGTCCAAGGTCCTTGGCTTCTCTTACCCTGAAGAATGTGGAAAGGGACCCCAGAGGCGTGGTAAACTTACCGTTCAAATAAATATCATGGACTCAAAGAGTTTTGCAGAAAAAGCAATTTATTAGGCAGAGAGAGAGAGAGAGAGAGAGAGAGAGCGCTCCCATGCTGTTGTGGGGAGAGGAACGTGAATGGGAATATCCCTATAGGAAAGGAGCAGTAAAGTTTTAACCCTGGAGTTATTCCCTCCTCATTCATGTTCTCTTCCAATAAGAGGAGTTCTTTCAAACTTCTTCTGGAGTGATTGATCTTTGACTCTGATACCAGATTCACTGCTTGGTCCACAACAGAGCCCCTTCATCCCAGAGCATTCTGTGGGCATTGTGGACAAAGAATCCCACCTGGATTCCTCTACCTATCCCATGCACGGGAAACCTAACAAAGAACTTTACATTTCCAGCTAGGGGCATGGATGGAGGCATGGCACTGTGAAACTCTTCCCTTTCAAACCATGCCCCTTGTGGACCTCGGAAGAGAAGTGTGGGGTTTTTTTTTGTTTTATTTTTGTTTTTTTTTTTCTTTTCTTTCCTTTTCTTTCTTTTCTGTTTTTTTAAATTGTACTTTAGGTTTAGGGGTACATGTGGAGATCATGCAGGATTGTTGCATAGGTACAAACATGCCAATGTGGACTTTTCTCTCCATACCCCATCACCTATATCTGGCATTTCTCCCCATGTCCTCCCTCCCCAAACTCACCACCCCACACTGTCCCTCCCCTGGCCCCCCCCCTACCAATAGATCCCAGTGTGTGATGCTCCCCTCCCTGTGTCCATGTGTTCTCATTGTTCAACACCCACCTATGAGTGAGAACATGCAGTGTTTGATTTTTTGTTCTTGTGTCAGTTTTCTAAGAATGATGTTTTCCAGATTCATCCATGTCCCTACAAAGGGCACTAACTCATCACTTTTTATGGCTGCATAATATTCCATGGTGTATATGTGCCACATTTTCTTTGTCCAGTCTATCATTGATGGGCCTTTGGGTTGGTTCCAGGTCTTTCCTATTATAAACAGTGCCGAAATGAACATACATGTGCATGTGTCTTTATAATAGAATGACTTATAACCCTTTGGGTATGTACCCAGTAATGGGATTGCTGGGTCAAACGGTATTTCTATTTCTAGGTCCTTGAGGAAGTGCCACACTGTCTTCCATAATGGCTGAACTAATTTACACTCCCACCAACAGTGTAAAAGGGTCCCTTTTTCTCCTCATCCTCTCCAGCACCTATTGTCTCCAGATTTTTTAATCATTGCCATTCTAACAGGCGTGTGGTGATATCTCAATGTGTTTTTGATTTGCATTTCTCTAATGACCAGTGATGAGGAGAATTTTTTCATATGTTTGTTGGCCTCATCCATGTCTTCTTTTGAAAAGTGTCTGTTCATATCCTTTACCCACTTTTGAATGGGGTTGTTTGTTTTTTTCTTATAAATCTGTTTTAGTTCTTTGTAGATTCTGGATATTAGCCCTTTGTCAGATGGGTAGATTGCAAATATTTTTTCCTATTCTGTTGGTTGCCGGTTTACTCTAATGACAGTTTCTTTTGCTATGCAGAAGCTCTTAAGTTTAATTAGATCTCATTTGTCTTTTTTGGCTTTTGTTGCCATTGCTTTTGGTGTTTTGGTCATGAAGTCCTTGCCTATGCCTACGTCCTGAATGATTTTGTCTAGGTTTTCTTCTGGGGTTTTTATTATGTTAGGTCTTATGTTTAAGACTTTAAGCCATCTGGGGTTAATTTTAGTGTAAGGTGTCAGGAAGGGGTCCATTTTCTGCTTTCTGCACATTGCTAGCCAGTTTTCCCAACACCATTTATTAAACAGGGAATCCTTTCCCCATTGCTTGTTTTTGTCAGATTTATCAAAGATCAGATGGTTGTAGATGTGTGGTCTTGTTTCCAAGGCCTCTGTTCTGTTCCATTAGTCTATATCTCTGTTTTGGTACCAGTACCATACTGTTTTGATTGCTGATAGTTTGAAGTCAGGCAGCGTGATCCCCTCCAGCTATGTTCTTTTTGCTTAGGATTCTCTTGTCTATGAGGGATCTTTTTTCATTCCATATGAAATTTAAAGTGTTTTATTTTTCCAGTTCTGTGAAGAAGGTCAATGGTAGCTTGATGGGGATAGCATTGAATCTATCAATTAATTTGTGCAGTATGGCCATTTTCACAATATTGATTTTTCCTAACCATGAGCATGGACTGTTTTTCCGTCTGTTTATGTCCTCTCTTATTTCCTTAAGCCGTGGTTTGTAGTTCTCCTTGAAAGAGAGACCTTTCACATCCTTTGTTAGTTGTATTCCTAGGTATTTTATTTTCTTTGTAGCAACTGTAAATGGGAGTTCACTCATGATTTGGATCTCTGTCTGTCTTTTGTTGGTGTATAGAAATGCTTGTGATTTCTGCACATTGATTTTGTACCCTGAGAATTGCTGAAGTTGCTTTTCAGTTTAAGGAGATTTTGGGCTGAGACGATGGGGTCTTCTAAATATACAATCATGTCATCTGCAAATAGAGACAATTTGACTTCCTCCTTTCCTAATTGAATACCCTTTATTTCTTTTTCTTGCCTGTTTGCTCTGGCTAGAACTTCCAATAGTATATTGAATAGGAGTGGTGAGAGAGGGCATCTTTGTCTAGTGCCAGTTTTTAAAGGGAATGCTTCCAGTTTTTGCCCATTCAGTATGATATTGCCTGTGGGTTTGTCATAAATAGCTTTTACTATTTTGAGATATGTTCCATCGATACCTAGTATATTGAGAGTTTTAGCATAAAGGGCTGTTGAATTTTGTCAAAGGCCTTCTCTGCATCTATTGAGATAATCATGTGGTTTTGTCTTTGGTTCTGTTTATGTGGTGGATTACATTTATAGATTTGCATATGTTGAACCAGCCTTGCATTCCCAGATGAAGCCAACTTGATCATGGTGGATAAGCTTTTTGATGTGCTGTTGGATTCAGTTTGCCAGTATTTTATTGAAGATTTTTGCATCAATGTTCATCATGGATATTGGCCTGTAGTTTTCTTTTTTAGTTGTGTCTCTACCAGGTTTTGGTATCAAGATGATGTTGGTCTCATAGAAAGAGTTAGGGAGGATTCCCTCTTTTTGGATTGTTTGGAATAGTTTCAACAGGGATGGTCCCAGCTCCTCTTTGTACGTCTGGTAGAATTCAGCTGGAAACCCCTCTTGACCTGGACTTTTTTTGGTTGGTAGGCTAGTAATTGCTGTCTCTACTTCAGACCTTGTTATTGGTCTACTCAGGGTTTCAACTTCTTCCTGGCTTGGTCTTGGGAGTTGCAAGTGTCCAGGAATTTATCCATTTCTTCCAGATTTACTGGTTTATGTGCATAGAACTGTTTGTAGTAATCTCTGATGGTAGTTTGTATTTCTGAGGAATCAGTGGTGATCTCCTATTATTTTTTATTGCATCTATTTGATTCTTCTCTCTTTTCTTTTTTATTAGTCTAGCTAGCGGTCTATTTTGTTGATCTTTTCAAAAAACCAGCTCCTGGTTTTATTAGTTTTTTGAAGGTTTTTTTTGTTGTGTCTCTATCTCCTTCAGTTCTGCTGTGATCTTAGTTATTTCTTGTCTTCTGCTTGCTTTTGAGATTTTTTGATCTTGCTCCTCTAGCTCTTTCAATTTTGATGATAGGGTGTTGATTTTAGAACTTTCCTTGCTTCTCATGTGGGCATTTATTGCTATAAATTTCCCTCTAGACACTGCTTTAAATGTGTCCCATAGATTCTGGTATGTTGTGTCTTCATTCTTGTTGGTTTCAAAGAACATTTTTATTTCTGCCTTCATTTCATTGTTTATCCATTCATCATTCAGGAGCAAGTTGTTCAGTTTCCATGTGATTGTGCAGTTTTGAGTGCTTTTCTTAATCCTGAGTTCTAATTTGATTGTGCTGTGGTCTGAGATACTGTTTGTTATGATTTCCATTCTTTTGCATTTGCTGAGGAGTGATTTACTTCCAATTTTGTGGTCAATTTTAGAGTAAGTGTGATGTGGTGCTGAGAAGAATGTGTGTTCTGTGGATTTGGGGTGGAGTGTTCTGTAAATGTGTATTAGGTCCACTTGGTCCAGATCTGCATTCAATCCTGGATATCCTTGTTAACTTTCTATCTCATTGATCTGTCTAATATTGTCAGTGGAGTGTTAAAGTCTCACACTTTATTGTGCAGGAGTCTAAGCCTCTGAAGGTTGTTAAGAACTTGCTTTATGTATCTGGGTGCTACTGCCTTGGGTGCATACATATTTAGGATAGTTAGCTCTTCTTGTTGCATTGATCCTTTTACCATTATGTACTGCCCTTCTTTGTTTCTTTTGATCTTTGTTGGTTTAAAATCTGTTTTATCAGAGACTAAGATTGCTATCCCTCTTCTTTTTTTTTTTTTCTCTCCATTTGCTTGGTAAACCTTCTTCCATCCCTTTATTTTGTGTCTATGTGAGTCTTTGCACATGAGATGGGTCTCCTGAATACAGCACACTGATGGGTCTTGACTTTTTATCCAGTTTGCTAGTCTGTGTCTTTTGATTGGGGCCTTTAGGCCATTTATATTCAATGTTAATATTGTTATGTTTGAATTTGATTCTGCCATTTTCTTACTGGCTGGTTATTTTTCCCATTAGTTGACATGGTTTCTTCATTATATCATTATTCTTTACCATTTGATATGTTTTTGGAGTGGCTGGTACTGGTTGTTCCTTTCCATGTTTAGTACTTCCTTCAGGAGCTCTTGTAAGGCAGGTCTTGTAGCAATGAAATCTCTCAGCAATTGCTTGTCTGTAAAGGATTTTATTTCTCCTTCACTTATGAAGCTTAGTTTGGCTGGATATGAAATTCTGTGTTGAAAGTTATTTTCTTTAAGGATGTTGAATATTGGCCCTCACTCCCTTCTAGCTTGTAGGGTTTCTGCCAAGAGATCTGCTGTGAGTCTGATGATCTTTCCTTTGTGGGTGACTTGACTTTCTCTCTGGCTGCCCTTAGCATTTTTTTTCCCTTCATTTCAACCCTGGTGAATCTGACGATTATGTGCCTTGGGATTGCTCTTCTTGAGGAATATCTTTATGGTGTTCTCTGTATTTCCTGGATTTAAATGTTGGCCTGCCTTGTTAGGTTGGGGAAGTTCTCTTGGATAATATCCTGAAGTGTGTTTTCCAAGCTTGAATTCATTTTCCCCGTCACATTCAGGTATGCCGATGAAGCATAGATTAGGTCTTTTCACACAATCCCATAGTTCTTGGAGGCTTTGTTCATTTCTTTTCACTCTTTTTTCTCTAATCTTGCCTTCTCATTTTATTTCATTGATTTGATCTTCTATCTCGAATATCCTTTCTTCTGCTTGATCAATTTGGCTGTTGAAACTTATGTATGCCTTGTGAAGTTCTCGTGCTGTGTTTTTTCAGCTCCATCAAGTCATTTATGTTCTTCTCTTAAGCTTATTATTCTAGTTAGCATTTTGTCTAACCTTTTTTCAAGGTTCTTAGTTTCTTTGCATTGGGTTAGAACATGGTCTTTTAACTCAGAGAAGTTTGTTATTACCCACCTTCTGAAGCCTGCTTCTGTCAATTTGTCAGACTCATTCTCTGTCTTGTTTTTTTCCCTTAATGGTGAGGAGTTGTGATCCCTGGGAGGGGGAAAAGTTGTCCTGGTCTTTGATGGTTTCATCCTTTTTGTGCTAATTTCTTCCCATCTTCGTGGATTTATCTCCCTTTGATCTTTGAAGTTGGTGATTTCCGGAGGAATCTCTGAGTGGACGTCCTTTGCTGTTGCAGTTGGAGCTATATGTTTTTTGGCCTGTAGAGGCACTGCTGGGTTGCCTCAGATTCAGTCAGGTTGCTGGGTGGGTGGTCTTCCCCTGGAGTTTGTTTTCAGGTGAGATTAGCCCCGCCTTCCCAATGGTGTCTCTCCTTCCCAGAGCTCCATCTTCCCTGTTGGGGTCAAACTGGTATATTCACTCCCAAGCTCTCTATTGCATGGGCTTCAGTTTGAGTTTTGTGGGTATGGGACCTGCCAGGCATTATGGCCTGTTTCCCTGCTTTCAACTCTGCTTCTTTCTGTGGGATGGGTGGTTCTGTCCTGCTGGCATTAGTCCAAACTTCTGCCCAGGTCTGTGCCGACAACTTGCAGCACCAGGAGGGAGCCATCACTCAGATTTGCATTGACAACCCATGGTGCCCCTCAGTCTGGCGGGGCTCTCATGGACTGTGGGTTGCAGGAGGTATGAGGTAAGCACAGGATCTAAACTGAAGCACCGAGGGAGTGAAGTCCCCTATCCTCTGAGCCGGCTGACATTCCAGGTGGGGACATGCCCTTGCCCTGTCTCAGTTTGCCCTCCCTGGGTGGTTCTTGCCCTGCTTTGGCTCCTTCCCTGGGCTATTTTCAGAGTCCTACCAGTCCCTCCAAAATGAACCTGGCACCTCACTTGGAATTGTGAAGTCCTGTAGCTCTCTGCATCTCATTTGCTGGGAGCTGCATTCCAGTGTTGTCTTCTCTTGGCCATCTGGGTGCACTTCTCCAGTTTTCACAGTTAATGACAATCTTGAGTTTCCTTTTGCTTCAGGGGTTTATTTATTTATTGTTGTAAACTTCTACTTTTATAATTTAACTTCTAAAAATTAATATTTGAAAATAGAAAAATAAATAACTATGCATATATACAAATAATATGGTTCTATAAAGTAAAATTTTGTACCCTAGTTTAAAAAAAAAACTGCCAAATATTTATTTAGGATTATGCAAACTCCTCTTTTCCTTCTCTGAAAATTCCGAAACATTAAGAAACAGATTGATTAGGTTAACTATAAAGAAAAAAATAATAAACCTTGGAATATTAAGACCAATTACAATAAACCTCATATTAGTAGACAGCATGTCTATCCATACCTTATTTTCCCTTCACATTTTTATATTTTTGAGATGATCTAAAAAGGATTTCCCCTGCAGTTCAGTAGCAAAACAACAGAGCATTTTTGGCATAGAATCTTCATGTAATTTCTCCATTCTCTCTCTACTATTATTTCCAGTAGTGAATACAAAACCTTGAGTGCACGATTCTTTTGTATTTCCTATTTCTATATCTCTTTCAAGAAGCAAAGCTGCTTGAAAAAGGGGTCTGAGAAATATTGGGGATTTTTTCTCTTAAATAGGCCAACATTCACTCTTTTTTAAAATCCTATTCATGAGAAATTATAATTGAATGACAAAGAGTCACAATTAAACAAATTTGCTTTAGCTATAAGGGAGAATATTCTGACAGTAGGGAGTGCTAAACATAGGAAGCTCATGTCAAGGGAAGTGGATTATCATTCCTAGCATTAAAAAATATGATAGTTTCCTCTTTAGTTGTCATGTCCTGGGGATTATTTGTTCATAAGGTCTAGTGCATCTTTTTAAAAGACTGAAATAGAGATGTTACTACATCAGTAGAGCAGGCTTTACCAGTTCTTACCTAAGCTACTAAATTAGTGTTAAGTTTAGTAGCCTTAATAATTAATGTTTCTAGTAATTATAGTAAGTCTTCAATAAAAATGCTATTAACAGAAACTCCTCCACAAAATCTGAAGGAATGCTCCATTTTCTTCTTGAAGGGCAAGTGCACGGTGAAGCATGAGCTGCTGATCAAGAATTGACTCATTTCTGATCTCAGCTTGGCAAATTGCTTAACTGAAACTAATTTTCTCATTTCTAAAAATGGAATAAATAGTTAACATCTATTAAGATGTCTATAAGGAATATAATGCTTACAATGCCAAATTTAATATATTTTGACTGCCAGTAGTAAGTATTTAATAAATTGTAACTCTTGTTGGTGTTACCGTGTGAATTCATCAAAGAATACAATAGTTTCTTAAGTGATTGTGAAGTCTCTCTTCTCTTTATAGCACTGTGCCTGACGCCTGTTAGATGTACAAAAAATAAGTCACATGAGTACTGGATATTTTGCATTGGATGCAGTCACAAAGTTATTCTTTCTAACCTATACTCTCAACATCCTTTTTCAGAAATCAACTTTTTTCAGTGTTTCAGTATCATTTGTGGGGTTAAAGTTGAAATCCTTTGCTTGAAATGTAAATACCCTGTAATCTGGCTTCAATATATTCTTTATTCTTACCTCACACTGATGATACCTGCACTACATCTAAACATATCTCTCATTTTTTTCATGTCTGTTCTTTACTCATGACTTTCTACCATTTTCCACAGAGAAGCCATTAGATAGGCTAAATAACCTACAAACATCTCTCTTCTCTATCTTTGAGATAGGTTCTCATGTAAGGCTCTGGACTTTGTCTGTCATGAGGAACTAACACAGTGATTGAAACCTAATACACATTCATACTATATATGGCAAATGTAAAAATGAGCATTACAGCTATATATAGCAGCAGTTATTAATGGGAAGACTTTACTGAATAAATTAAGAGCAATATGTTAAAAGCAGATGAATGTACTATGGGGCAGAATGAAGCAGAATGAGAAAGTATAACAGTTTTGGTGGTGTTGTTCAGTGGATATTGCCTACTAAATAACCTTAGTTCAACTATTTTGTCTATTGACCCCTTCAGTATGTTTCCGAGCTATCCATATTGGCTCTGCTATGGTTTGTTAACACAGTAGTAACAGAGAACTATGCTACATCAAAAAACAACATGTTCTTTTGTGATGGCAGTTTCCATTTCCCTAAAATCAATATTTAGACTGAGAAATCATATACAGAAATATTAAACATTTCTTCTTTAATCTGCTCTGGGATACTGTTTATCTACTTATCCGAAGTTTAAACAAATGATTTTTGCTATATGTATTTGGGAAAAATAAAGAAAACAAAAGTACAATATGAGATATGTATTGTAAGGATGATGTAAATTCTGTCTGGATGATTTCACTTTGCTGTGCTCTCATGGTCTATAGCACTGTGAAATCATGATAAATGTTTACCATAGGGTCAGTCCCAAGACTGATCTCTGAATTATAAAAGATGAGTCAGTTTTGCTAAACAAAGTTTAAAGGGCTGAGCATATTTATTTTTGAAATGTTACAGTGAAAATAAAATAGCATTTGTAATCAAAAGGATTCTGGATCTGTTTCCTCTTAAATCTTAACCTTATCAGTTACCAAGATGAGCAACGCACTTAATATCTTTTAGCTTCAGACTTCTCACTTGTGAGAGTATAATAAGGTTTTGTTTATAGTGTTCCTATAAAAATTAAATGAGTTAATTTATCAAAATACTGTTAATATCAGAAGTTACATAAATAATAGTTGTCTTCTTTTGTCTTTTATTATAATTTTATCATAATTGATTATTCATATAATATATATATTTATAATTAATTTTACTTATAATTCAATTACTTCCAAAATGAAATTTGAGACTGTTTAGCAATATAATTATACTTTTATTTAAACTGTATATATGTTGAGCCTCTACAATGTGCCAGTTGATAGTTTGGTTGTGGTAAATGTAGTGACAAAGGAAAGCTCCATACTAAACACAGAGCAAATGAAAAAGCTATACTAAGAGACTGTAGCTGATACAAGCTATTGTAATTGAATATAAAATTATATTAAATACATGGCAAGTTGCAGTTTACTAGATGTATTTCACTAAATGCAACACTCCATTGTCTAGTTCCTTTGTTTTAGATTGCCACTACCATAAGGAATTACCAGTTCTGAGTATATAATACTTCACATTGATATGGGTAGTATATCCATAATAGCTTTTAAAGCAGAAATATTTTTTATTATTTCAGAAGTTGAAATGCATAATTTATCATTTCCTTAGAACTATCCTAACAAGTAACTGCCATTGTTTTTCCTTTATACCTTGTATAAAATACTGAACAGTAGAATGATGTGATTTTAAAGTATTTATTTTGTTCTAGATTAATTGCTTTTTACCTTTTTAGTAAGAAATAGAAGACATATTATAGAATTAAGATACTCCAGGGTGTGTTTTATTGATCCACTAATACATGATTTGGGTGGTTAAAAGCACTTAGCCTTTAGGTTTGCAACTCATACTATACCCTAAGCATGAATAAATGGAATAACAAAATGTGTCCTGGAATGTCTTGATGTCATATTAAAAATAATAAAACACACGAACTGCTATTTTCTGAATTCAAATAAATGGTTAGCTACACAAACATCCAATACTCTGATTTGAATTAAACCGACACTTTTAAAAGCCTAATAATATGATTACTATACATAAAATTTTATTTGATATAGTATATTTTGTGAAATATCTTTTCAAAAATTTATCTAATGGACTTGAAAAAAAATCTCGGTTAACTTTGAGGTACCCAAAGGCAAATGTTGAATACTTAAGTATAGAAGTATTCTCCAGGAAAATGCTTCAAATTTTCAACTTCCAAGAAAGTGTTTATTTCATGATTTATTATATTATTTAACTTCCAGGTCTTTTTCTAAACTCTGAGTTGATTTATTTTTATTTAATTCACTTTAAAACATATTTCATATTTCCAGCATGATAGGAACTGACCCAGGAAGTTGGCCAAGTATTAAGGAATCAAAGATGAATAAAATGCATTTCCCAACATCAGATGTTCACAGTTTAGAAGTGAAACACAGTATAGAAATTGTAAAAGTAATTTCATACAAAAAGAAAAGTGCTCTAAGTCAGGGTTCTAGCTACTTCTGCCTATGGGATAAGGAGGGAGTCTTTATAAACCAGAGCACGTTTTTTTTTTTTTAATTGAAGGATACAAGTGTGAAGAAAAAGCAAGAAAACAGATGAGGCCAGTCACTGTCACCTAGTAAGGGGTATTCTACCACTGGCATAGGGTTTGGAGATTCTCCCTGAAGGCAATGATTGCTGAACACTTTCATTGGTGTTTTATTTTTTTTATCAAGGGAATCATAAGAGCAAATTTATCTTTTGGAAAGATCCCTCTAGCAGCAGTATGGAAGATTGACTGTCCTAGGGTGAAGTAATTACAAAAGTTTAAGTGAGAGATAGTGAAAAACTAAAGAGTGGGAAGGAAATGAAGAGCAGAACTTAAGAGAAATTACTGAGTTAAAGCTTTCTCCCTTCACAATGTACACCAATAGACAGAAAGTCTTGATAACTAATAAGATATAGGATACTGGGAATGAAGAGCAAGAAGGAAAGGAAGAGGACTTTTCAAATATTTAGTCCTCTTTAGCTAGAGCAATAAATAATATTAATGCAAGGCATGTGAGCACCTTTTCCAATTTTATTAATCTTATTATACTCAATATAAATTTTATTTCCTAAAGGAAATATTTTTTCAATCAGCTGATCTAAGCTCACAGCCTCTCTGCTCCCTTTCATATAGCAACCTATGCATAATGGTATAAAATCATCCTGATATGCAATTGAAAGTGCCACCCCTCACCCCTCTGCCATTCCACCAAAGAAGCAAACTTTTAAAGGGCTGGAATGCTGTCTTATTTATGTTAGTATTTCTAGTGCTTAGCTTAGTATGTCAATGCTTGTCATAGGACACAGTCAATACTATTGAAATTACTTTAATTGGGAAATTATGCATGGATATGACCCAGATAACTTTTGGGGATTAAATAGACCAAAGAAAAAGACAAGTAGGAAAACAATTTACTAGGGAGCAGTAGAGCTACTTTATTGTGTCATAAGAATTATTCATAACATTTTGCCTTCATCATTCAGTTTTGCTCCCACAATAATCTTTTAAATCTGTAAATCTACTCAGCTATTTCCTTTGTTAGCACATATCTATATTTTTCTACTGTTTTTCAAAGGATATTCAACTTCCTTAGTAAAATAAAAAAGATATTCGAGCTCTAGTAACTTCTTACATCTGAAAGCTCATTAAATCTCATTACCAGCCAAGATTTTTATACCGTGTGCCATATCAACATGCTGGTATTTTTCTCATCATATTTATTCGCTTCTTGATATTTTGCACATGTTATTTTCTCACACTGAAGATATCTATTTGTCTTTCCATTTTCAGTATAAGTATCACTTCCTGGTGGGGGACTTCCCTTTCACTCGCTGTCTAAATAAAATACTCTGTTTTTCTATTTCATAATGTATATTTACTCTAACATTTAGTACACTATATTATTACTCATTCACTTTTGACTATGAGCTGCACCTCATTTCTAGTGAAGTAAATGTTACAAACTTGGCACTCAATAATCGCTTTTCAATAAACAGAAAATTTTCTTGATGTCCCAATTCGCCTCATTCCTGGTAAAATGGTTATTTATATATAACATATTCCTCTTGTATTTTCTAAAAGCAAAATAGGAAAAACAAAATAATTATGAACTTAAAATATGTAAGTTAGGACTAAAAAAAATAGAAAAGAAAGAAGCTATTAAGCAAAATCCAAAATAATACCTAATCACAATTCAGTCCGCTGGAATCAGAGAAAATAGTACTAAATCTGCATTTACAAAATGAATTAAATGGCATAAAAGACTACAGATAAATGGTCTATTAAAGATTTAAAATAGGTGGCTCTTGAAATTCAAAGGCAGACATTTTGCCTTTTTAAATCAAAAAAATAGCAACACCTTATGTAATTCTATTTTGTAGTTTGTCAATGTTGTTGAAAAAGGGTAATAACAATAACAATAAAAATGATTAATGGCTGCACAATTAAAAAGAAGTAAATTCTGACCTCAACAGCATAGAGTGTATGTGGAGAAGGTAAAAGTGCAGAATTTTTGCATGTGAATAAAGTTGTTATTAGCTGAGAAGACTGTTATAAGAAATTAAACACAAGCCCCATGGTAACCGCACTAGAAAAACCTACATCAGATACAAAAGTTATATAAAGGAAGAAAAATCAAAGAGTATCACTATCAAAAAATACCAAATCACAAAGAAAGACAGCAAGAGAGAAAGAGAAGAGAAAAATTGCAAAAAATATAAGAACAATAAAATGGCAATTTTATTGTTTTATCTTTCCGTAATTACCATAAGTGTAAATGTACTAACAAATTAAACATATAATTTTTAAAAAGATCCTACCATATGCTGTCTATAAGAGACTCACATTATATTTAAGTAAATGCATAGGCTGAAAAGGAAAGGATGGAAAAGGATATTCCATGCAAAGAAAAAAACAGAGAAAGGGTGGCTAAACTTACATCAGACAAAGTAGACATTAAGTGAAAAATGTTTGCAAAAGATACTGTATAATAAAAGGACAATTCAAAAGAAATCTATAATATTCTAAATATGTATGCATCCTTCATCAAAGCATCTCAATAGATAAAGCAAACATTGACATCTGAAGGGAGAAATAGACAGTACAGTACTAGTAGAAAACTTCAATACTACACTTACAATAATGAACATATTAAACAGAAAATCAATAAGGAAACGGCATACTTTAACAACACTATAGAAGAACATATATGGAATATTCCACCCAATAGCAGCAGAACCTATTTTCTTTTTTTTGAATTAAACATCACATTTTAATGAATTATACAGAGTGAAAAATTACCATCCAAATCATAAATGTAAGATTAAAAACAAAAACACAATTAAATACTCAAAAGAAACCTATATGAATAAAACCATGCTTTGAAGTGGAGTTAAAAACAAATAAAACATGTTGATCTATAAAATATTGAATATTAGCATACATGTATCATAAAATAATTATTTAAATAACTACAGTTTTCAAATGTGACTATGACCATATAAAAATATGGCATTTTATTGGCATGCAATGTATAGCAGTAAAATTTAACAAAAAATTCACTATAAGAATTAGTAAAAGACTAATGAAAATGGAACCTTTTAATTAATAAGTATTTTAAAGATACTAGGTAAAGTTAATTATGTTATTAATATATTTTGGTGCTATTATACAAAATATAAGATCTATAATACAGCCATATGAACACAAGAAAATAATATTGAAAAGCAAAAATAATAAAAATTTTTTTAAATTGCATTTTAGGTTTTGAGGTACATGTGAAGAACATGCAAGATTGTTGCATAGGTACACACATGGCAGTGTGATTTGCTGCCTTCCTCCCGATCACCTATATCTGGCATTTCTCCCCATGCTATCTCTCCCCAACTCCCCCACCCCCTCACTGTCCCTCCCCACTTCCCCCCTGATAGACCCCTGTGTGTGATGCTCCCCCTCCCTGTGTCCATGTGTTCTCATTGTTCAACACCCATCTATGAGTGAGAACATGCGGTGTTTGATTTTCTGTTCTTGTGTCAGTTTGCTGAGAAATGATTTCCAGGTTCATCCATGTCCCTACAAAGGACACAAACTCATCGTTTTGATGGCTGCATAATATTCCATGGTATATATGTGCCACATTTTCCCTATAGAGTCTATCATTGATGGGCATTTGGGTTGGTTCCAGGTCTTTGCTATTGTGAACAATGCTGCTATGAACATTTGTGTACATGTGTCCTTATAGTAGAACAATTTGTAATCCTTTGGCTATATACTCAGTAATGGGATTGCTGGGTCAAATGGAATTTCTATTTCTAGGTCCTTGAGGAATCACCACACTGTTGTCCATAATGGTTGAACTAATTTACACTCTCACCAACAGTGTAAAAGTGTTCCTATTTCTCCATATCCTCTCCAGCATCTGTTGTCTCCAGATTTTTTAATGATCGCCATTCTAACTAGCGTGAGATGGTATCTCAATGTGGTTTTGATTTGCATTTCTCTAATGACCAGTGATGATGAGCATTTTTTCATGTGTTTGTTGGCCTCATGTATGTCTTCTTTTGTAAAGTGTCTGTTCATATCTTTCACTCACCTTTGAATGGGGTTGCTTGTTTTTTTCTTGTACATCTGTTTTAGTTCTTTGTAGATTCTGGATATCAGCCCTTTGTCAGATGGGTAGACTGCAAAAATTTTTTCCCATTCTCTTGGTTGCTGATTCACTCAAATGACTGTTTCTTTTGCTGTGCAGAAGCTGTGGAGTTTGATTAGGTCCCATTTGTCTATTTTGGCTTTTGTTGCCAATGCTTTTGGTGTTTTGGTCATGAAGTCCTTGCCTATGCCTACATCCTGAATGGTTTTGCCTAGATTTTCTTCTAGGATTTTTATGGTGTTAGGTCTTCTGTTTAAGTTTTTAATTCATCTGGATTTAATTTTAGTGTAAAGTGTCAGGAAGGGGTCCAGTTTCTGCTTTCTGCACATGGCTAGCCAGTTTTCCCAACACCGTTTATTAAACAGGGACTCCTTTCCCCATTGCTTGTTTTTGTCAGGTTTGTCAAAGATCAGATGGTTGTACTTGTGTTGTGTTGCCTCTGAGGCCTCTGTTCTGTTCCATTGGTCTATATCTCTGTTTTGGTACCAGTACCATCCTGTTTTGATTACTGTAGCCTTGTAGTATAGTTTGAAGTCCGGTAGTGTGATGCCTCCAGCTTTGTTCTTTTTGCTTAGAATTGACTTGGCTATGTAGGCTCTCTTTTGGTTCCATATGAAGTTTAAGGTGGTTTTTTCCAGTTCTGTGAAGAAGGTCATTGGTAGCTTGATGGGGATAGCATTGAATCTGTAAATTACTTTGGGCAGTATGGCCATTTTCAAGATATTGATTCTTCCTAACCATGAACATGGGATGTTTCTCCATCTGTTTGTGTCCTATCTTACTTCCTTGAGCAGTGGTGTGTAGTTCTCCTTGAAGAGGTCCTTTACGTTCTTTGTTAGTTGTATTCCCAGGTATTTTATTCTCTTTGTAGCAATTGCGAATGGCAGTTCGTTCTTGATTTGGCTGTCTTTAAGTCTGTTATTGGTGTATAGGAATGCTTGTGATTTTTGCACATTGATTTTGTATCCTGAGACTTTGCTGAAGTTGCTTACCAGTTTCAGAAGATTTTGGGCTGAGACGATGGGGTCTTCTAGATATACAATCATGTCATCTGCAAGTAGAGACAATTTGACTTCCTCCTTTCCTATTTGAATACCCTTTATTTCTTTTTCTTGTCTGATTGCTCTGGCTAGAACTTCCAATACTATATTGAATAGGAGTGGTGAGAGAGGGCATCCTTGTCTAGTGCCAGATTTCAAAGGGAACCTATTTTCAAGAGCACATGAAACATTCTTTAGGATACAACACATGCTAAGTCACAAAATAACTTTTAATACATTTAAGAATATTGAAATAATTCCAAGTATATTTTCTGACCACAGTGGAATAAAACTAGAAAACAATAAGAAGAGAAAAAAAATTAAATTCGCAAATGCCCAGAAATAACATATCTTTGAATAACCATTGTCTCTAAAAAGAAATAATAATGGAAACTGGAAAATGTCTAGAAATAAACAAACAAAATACAACATACTGAAACTTATGAGATGTAACAATAGCAGCACTAAAATGGAAGTTTATAGTGATAATCACCTACATTAAAGAAAAAAGACCTCAAACAACTTAAAATTATAGCATAAACCATAAAACAAAAAAAAATTAAGCCTAAATTTGACAGAAGTAAGAAAATAGCAAAGATCAAAGCAGAAAAGAAGTAGAGAAATGAAAATCTATAGAAAAATACTTAATGAAACTGAGTTAGTATTTTGAAAGATAAAATCAACATTTAATATTACTACATTAGAAAAAAAAAGAGAAAACTCAAGTAAATAAAATCAGAAATGGAGGAAGATGCACTGCAACTGATGCTCCAGAAATTTAAAAAATCATAAAGAAATATTAAGTGTATTTATCTGCCAACAAATGAACATCCTAGAAGAAACTGATAAATTTAGAAAAACATATGCCCTACCCCAGACTTAAGCAAGAAGAAATAGCCTGAATAGACCAATAATGAATAAAAATATTAAACCAATAATAATCAAAAGTGTCCCAAGAAAGAAAAAACAGGCCAGATTATTTTACAGGCAAATTCTGCCAAATATTTAACAAGAATTAATGACAATATTTCTCAAACTCTTCTGAAATGTAGAAAAGGGAACACTTTCCAACTCTTCTTATGAAGTCAGCATCATCCTGAACTCAAAGGAAGTCTAGGACACCACAAGGAAAGAAAACGATATATCAATACCCTAATGAACAATAGATGCAGGACTCCTCTATAAATTACTATTAAATCCAATTAACAGAATATTAAAAAAATTATATACCATAAGTAAGTTTGATGCAAGGATGATTCAACATATGCAAATAAATCACAGTTGATACACACCAGTCATAGAATGAAGGATAAAATATCACTTGATCATTTTAATGATGCAGAAAAAAATTTGACAAAATTCAACACACTTTTACAATAAATATTTTTGACAAATTAGGTATAGAAAGAACTTAACACAATAAAAAATATATATGGAAAGCCCATAGCTATATAACAATGATAAAAATTTAAAGTTTTTCTTCTAAGATCCTGAAGAAGGCAAAATGCTGGCTCTATCGTCTTCTATTCAATATACTACTGAAAGTGCTAATCAAAGAAATTAATTAAGAAAAATAAATAAATAAAAGGTACCCAAATCAGAAAGGAGGAAGTAAAACTGTATCTGCAGATACCATGATCTTGTATGTAGAAAACTCTAAAGACTACAACCATAAACACACGTAAACTATCAGAATCAACCACCAGCAAAGCTGTAGGATACAAAATAAACATACAAAATTGAGTTGTTAATTTGTACAATAAAAATAAACTATCTGAATAAGAAGATAAGACAACATTTCTTTTAAAACCAATATTAAAATTAATAAAATCCTTAGAAATATACTTAACAAAGGAGTTAAAAGACTTGAAAACAGAGAACCATAAAACATTGATTTAAAAAAAAATCAAAGCAGACACAAATAAATGGCAAAGTAACCTTTTTTCATGGATTGGAAAAATTAACTAATATTGTTAAAATGTCCATATGACTCAAGGCAATTTATAGATTCCATGAATTCCCTATCAAAATCTCAATGACACATTTACGTAAAATAGAAAGAAAATTAAATGTATATGGAATCATGGCTCCAAACAGCCAAAGCAATTTTGAACAAGAACAAAGCTGGAGGCATCATCCTTTCTGAATTCCAAATACATTACAGAACTAGAATAGTCCAAAGAGTATGATACTATCATTAAAAACAGACATGTAGACTCAGGAAAATGAACCCAGAAACCAGAAATAACTCATTTATATACTTTCAACTAATCTTCAACATGAGTGCCAAGAATACGCAATGAAGAATGGTCTCTTTAACAAATAGTGCTGGAAAAAATGATATATCCACATGCAGAATAAAGAAATTTAATCTTTGTCTCATATAAAATCAACTTTTATAAGCATTAACACCCAAAATCATTAAACTCCTTATAAGATTTCAATTTTAAGACTTAGACATAAGTATGACACTGTTAAACTTCTAGAAGAAAACATTGGGAAAATTTTTCTTGACATTGGCCTTGGAAATATTATCTTGCATATGACACCAAAAAGCATGAGCAACAAAAATAAAAATAAACAACTAGAATTACATCAAATTAAAAAACCCTGCACAGCAAAGGAAACAACAAAATGAAAAGGCAGCTATGAAATGGGAAAAAAAAATTTGCAAACCACATATGATAAAATCCTAATATCAAAACTTATAAGGAACTCCTAGAATTCAATAACAAAAAAGCATGATTTTTAAAAATAGGCAAAATAACTGAATAGATATTTCTCTAGAGAAGACATACAAATGGCTAACAGGTATATAAAAAATACTGATCATAAGGGAACACAAATCAAAATCACAATGGGCCACATCTGTTAGGATGGTTATTATACAAAAAAAAAAGTAAGAACATTAGCAAAGATGTAGAGAAAAATAAACTGTTAGTGGTTGTATACTGGCTCAGTTCCTATGGAAAACTGTATGAATTTTCCTTAAGAAATTAGAACTGAAACTGCCGTATGGCCAGAATCCCACTTCTGGCTATATATCCAAAGGAAATAAATAAAACATGAAACTCAAAGAGCTATCTGCACTTCCGTGTTCATTGCAGCATTATTCACAATAGCCAAGATATGGAAGCAGCCTAAATGTCTGTTGACAGGTAAATGAATAAAGAAAATGTGAGATATATATATATATACATATATTCATATATATATATGATATAATATCATTCAACCTTATATGTGTGTGTATATATATATATGTATGTATATATATATTATATGTGTGTGTATATATATCTGTGTATACAGGATACAATATCATTCAACCTTAAAATGAAGGAAATCTTGGCATTTTCGACATGGATGAACATGGAAGATATTAAGTGCAATAAGCCAGACATTGAAGGACAAATACTGCATGATACCACTTACATGACTAACATAAAACACCCAGGCCCATAGAATAGGAAAGTGGAATGGTGGTTGCCCAGGACTGGAGTGGGGAGGAGGAAGTGGAGTGATATTTTTCAAAGGGTACAACATTTCAGTTATTCAAGATTAATAAGCGCTAGAGATATACTGTGTGGCATAATGCCTTTAGTTAACAATACTGTACTGTATATTTAAAAATTTACTAAATGGCTAGATCTTACATTAAATGTTTTTATCAATAATAATAATAAAGGGATCTGGAGGAAATTTTGAAGGTGATGGATATGTTTACGGTATAGACAGTGGTGCTGGTTTCACTGTTATATAGCTAACTCCAAATTCATCAAGTTTATACATTAAATATGTACATCTTCCTGTATGTCAATCATACCCCAATAAAGTAGTTTCTTTAAAGTCCATGTAGGAAATGGAGAAATGGAATTGTGACAGACAGAACTTTCAAGTGCCTCTGCAGGTAAGAAGCAAGTGTTGCAACACTTTCACTGCTGTTATTCAGTGAGCAGGAGGGAGTGTTACAGCTCTTTTATTCCCACTGTCAGCGAGCTCTGGGTTCTTGTAACACAACCAAAAAGAATAAGGCACGCAGTCACCGGAGAGTGAGTAAGGAAGAGTTGGATTTATTAAGTAACAGAAAAGTTCTCAGAAAGGAGTGAGGACCCAAAAGGGGTTGCCAGCTGTGGGCCTAAGTTCAAGGTTTTTATAGATTAGGAAGGTAGAGGAGTATGCTGACTGGTCTGCAGTCTACCTTGGAGAAAGCACCACTCAGAAAGAGACATGAGAGTAAATAGAACCAATTGGAGGCAGAGAGGAAGGCTTGGCCTTCAACCAATCATGGGCTGGAGTGACTTTATATTTTATACAAACAAAAATTTAGCCCACAGGCTATAACAGAAAGATAGGTATATGTAAAATAGGTGAAAGGTAAGGCCCAATTGGGAGGAATCACATGAAACCAGACAAAAACATGACATGGAGAGATAAATGTATTCAAATAAGAAGTGGAATTTGTTCATCTGGGTTCACAGAAAAGGCTTTTCATAAAAGGATGCAGACACTTTCTTATCTGGAGCTTGCAGCTTGATTTTCAGGCTGTTACTGGTTCGAAGGCGTTTTGCTGAGGACCCACCTAACTGCCTGCCTGAACCGGTTTATTCCTTTCTCCTCTCTCACAAGAAAGTTTAACTATTTTCTGTGACCTTTTTTGGAAAAAGCATTTTCTGAAAACATGAGATTATAGCATATTAGGGTACATAATTCAAATTTATGTTACACGTATGATATGGAATTTGAAGCCAAAGGGTCAACAACAATAACAAACAATAACAACAGTGGCAGCAACAACAACAAACTGGTCCACATTTAATAAAACCCCTGGAATGCAGAAAAGAAGCAAATGCAAAATGAATCTGAAGAGCCACTTATGTGGTACATGAAGGTACATGCAGCTCACACAGCCAATGAAAGATACATTTATAACAAAAGATTTTAAATCAAAATAGATAATTAGAAGACTAAAACATAGATAAAGAAGTTATACCATCTGAACTCTCAGAGTAGTCTGAAAGAGACTATAAAATAAGAATAAATGAAACGTGTAAAGAAAGAAAGGAAGAACTAGAAACTATGTGAAAAAACAGAGCATTTTGGTTGGGAGATGAAAGCACATTTGAAAAACAACCAAATAGAACTTTTAGCAATGACAGTTATTGTCAATAAGCTAAAACATTAATTGATAACTTAAATAGCAGATTGGTCATATTTAAATAGAAAAAAATTAAGTGTAATAAAAATTTTAAAAAATTTAAAAGATTCAGCAGAGATTTAAGCATGAAATTTATAGAAGTTTAGAAAATCTGGAAAATTGGATTATAAAAGTCAATATATGACTAAGAGAATTTCTAGAAACAGATAACATGTGAGATCTAATATTTAGCAATAATGGTAGTTTCTCAGAATAGATGTAAGCCATAAATTCTCATGTTGAAAAATCAGATATTGTATTAACAGGAAAATGAACATAATAAAGCCACATGTAAACATCTTATAGTAAAACTGAAAAACATAAAAATCAGATAGAAATGGTATTTATTTTACAAAGATATTGGAATATTAACAACAGCTGACTTCTCACATGAAACAAAGTCCTTAAGATAGAGTGTCTTAGACCAGCACAGTGGCTCACACCTGTAATCTTAGAACTTTGAGATGCCTAGGCGGGCAGATCACCTGAGGTCAGGAGTTTGAGACCAGCCAGGCAAGCATGGTGAAACCCTGTCTCTATTAGAAATAAAAAAAAATTAGCTGGACGTGGTGACACATGCCTATAATCCCAGCTACTCAGGAGGCTAAGGCAGGAGAATCACTTGAACCTGATAGGCAGAGGTTGCAGTGAGCAGAGATCACGTCACTGCATTTCAGCCTGGGTGACAGAGTGAGACTCCATCTCAAAATAAAAAAGAAAAAAACAAACAAAAAAAAACAGAGAGTGTCTTCAAATATCTGAAGGGAAATGACTATCAACCTAGGATTCTATATTCGGGAGATCCGGGAGAAGAGAGAATTTCCTTTCCAATAGCAATTTACTCTTAAGTGGGAGGAAATTGAGTAAAAGTGTGTAAAATTCTTCCCAGCTAAACTGAAATCTAGGTGAAGACAGGGATGTATGTATTTATTTTGTGTACCATGGTGTCATCTGCTTCCCCTGGAACTAGAATATGCATTATGCATAGTAGCTTCTTGGAAATAAATTATTGAGGAGAAGAAATTAAATATGTACACCTTCTTGAATGTCAAACATACCCCAATAAAGTAGGATTTTCTTAAAGTCTACATAGGGAATGGGTAAATGGAATTGTGACAGACTGGACTGTCTAAGTGCCTCTGAAGGTAAGAGGCAGGTGTTACAGCAACTTCTGTTGTTCAGCAAGTGGGAGGGAGTGTCACAGCTCTTTACTCCCACCATTGGTGAGCCCTGGGTTCTTGTCCCATGATCAAAAGAATAAGACACATGGACACCTGAAAGTGAGTAAGGCAGAGTTGGATTTAAGTAACAGAAAAGCTCTCTGCAAGGAGCAGGGACCCAACTCTAAGCTATTTGAAGAAAGGATGTATATATTTATTTTGTGTACCATTGTATTCTCTGCTCTCCCTGAAACTAGAATATGCCTTCTACATAGTAGCTTCTTGGAAATAAGTATTGAAGAAGGAAGAAGTGAAGAAGAGAAGAGGAGGGTGAGAGCAAATATGTAATTTAGGGAAAATAAATATATTTTCAAATATATTCAATAAATTTAATAAATACATTTATTTTGAACATTAATATATTTTCAAAAAGGGAACTAAAAAAGTATGTCCTCACTCTCATTTGAAGATAAGTTTGTACTTTAATCGGAAAGAAACTGAACCCAGAAAATGAAATTGAACGCAAAAGCAATGGTGAGCAAATAAACTGGTAAATGTTTTGGCTGCAAAATAAGAGGAAAAGCAACAACCGAAACAATCACTTTGATTAATAGCAGGAAATTTATAAACAATGTGTCACTTTAGTACCAATAAATATGAGAAATTTAGCGTTTTGACTTCTAGTTCTTGAAATGTGCTACTAAATTAGCTTTAGTCTTAGTTGAATTCAGTGTGTAAATTACAACTTAGGAATAAGCTCTAAAGTAACAGAAATATACAAGATCCAAATCAATATAGAGAAAATGAAAAGAGCCATTATTCCAACAGCTATTGCAATAAAGAGTATTTTATTTAAATAGAAGGGATTAAAAATAAAGAAGGAAAGAATCCATAGTATATAGGAAACAAAAATCTAATAAACAAATATTAGATATAAATATACAATATGTATATTACATATATATATTACATATAAAGTTTATGTACATATAAACTCAGCAGTAATCAAATATAAATAGTTTAAACTCAATAGATTTAAAATTATACTCTGCTCATATAAGTAGACAGAACTCACTAAATAATAGATTATACACTCATTTAAGATTTTAAAATAGTAATTAGTTCTCTTATAAAACTGCGTAAGAATTTTTTTCTCCCTGAATTATATGCTATGAAGGCTTTGCCTTCAAGCTCTTCACAATGATTCCTATATCATGACATTCTAATATTGCCAATCTGATGAGTATAGTGTTTATTAGTTTTAATTTGAATACTTGAGATTAATGGTAAATTTGGGATGCATCTTACATTTTCTAGCTTGACAGGCACTTTTTTCTGTGACTAGCAATTACTAGCCTAGTTTTTGTTTACCTTTTTATTGTTGATATGCATAATATTATATATTTTAGATATCATATTCTTGACAATTCCAGACATTTTGAGTATTTTCCTAATTTGTGCCATATTAACTTTGTCTTCTAAGACAAAGAGCACAACTAAGAAAACAAAACCTTATTTTTATTATAGCAAATTTCAGTAGTTTTTATGTTATAATTTGATTTAATAATTATCATTTTAAATGATATACTAACCTCTTATATGTTATTATATATTTAATAGCTGTGGGTTTTGTAATAATATCCCTCTTTCCTGTTGTTGTTAGTAATTTTTGTTCACTATATCTCTCTAATGGCTTTCCCTCTGTTTTTTTTTTTTTTTTTTGGTTGATCTGGAAAAAGGTTTATCAGTATTATCAAATTTTTCAAAGAAGTAGCTTTTGGATCCATTAATTTTACAATTTTCTGTCTTTAAATTTCATTGTTTAAAGTCTAATTGTTATTATATCTTTTTTTTTGTTTGTTTTGTTTTTCATTTGTTCTTGGTTTCTAGTTTGTTAATGTAAAACCTTAAATGATTGATTTCAGACATTTTTCTTTTCTAATATAAGCATTCAATGCTACCAATTTTTCTCTAAACCGAATTAGCTGCATCTCATATGTTTTATGTTGTATTTTTATATTAATCAAGTTTAAAATAGTTACTTATTTTTCTTGAAACTTCTTTTTGACTTATAGATCTATTTCAAGTATGGTGTTTAATTTCCAAATATTTTGTGATCTTTATAGACATTTTTCTATTATTGATTACAATTCTTTTAAATTTAAGTTTGTTGTTATCAAAGATGGTGCCTATCTTGACAAATGTTATACATACATTTTAAACTAATATGTATTCTGTGGTTGGGTATAGTTTTACAATGGTTGATAATATTGAACATGTGTTATATACACTTACTTATTTTCTGTGTACTTGCTTTTTTGATTAAGAGATATAATTTTGAATTTTTTTATTTCTCCTTGTAGTTATATTAGTTTCTTCTTCATGAATTTTAGGTTCTGTTGTTAGATCCATACACATTTGGTATTACTTTTACTTCTTAACGAATTGACCCTTTGGTCTTTATGTTGTTTGCTTTTGTCATTGGTAATTTTCCTTATTCTGAAATCCACTTTATCTAATATTACTATATTCTCTCTCACATTCTTTAAATTGCTGTTACCAGTTTTTGACTTCTTTGTACAATTATATTTAAAGTATATTTCTTATAAAATATATGGCTGGATCTTTTTTTTTTTGATACTTTGAATTTATTTTTTCTTTTCTTTATTGTACTTTAGATTCTGGGGTGCATGTGCAGATCATGCAAGACTGTTGCATAGGTACATTCATTGCAAGGTGGTTTGTTGCCACCATCCCCCCCATCACCTATGCCTGACATTTCTCCCCATGTTATCCCTCTCCCACCTCCTCCCACTATCCTTCCTGTAGCTCCCACCAACGGACCCCAGTATTTGATACTCCCTTCTTTGTGTCTAAGTGTTCTCATTGTTCAACATCCACCAATGAGTGAGAACATGTGATGTTTGATTTTCTGTTCTTGTATCATTTTGCTGAGAATGATGGTTTCCATGTTTATCCATGTCCCTACAAATACACGAGCTCATCGTTTTTGATGGCTGCATAGTGTTCTATGGTGTCTATGTGCCACATTTTCTTATTGATGGGCATTTGGGTTGGTTACAGGTCTTTGCTATTGTAAACAGTGCTGCAATGAACATGCATATGCATGTGTCTTTATAATAGAATGATTTATAGCCCTTTGGATATATACCCAGTAATGGGATTGCTGGGTCAAATGGTATTTCTATTTCTAGATCCTTGAGGAATTGCCATACTGTCTTCCACAATGGTTAAACTAATTTACACTTCCACCTATAGTGTAAACATGATCCTATTTCTGTACATCCTCTCCAGCATCTGTTGTCTCCTGATTTTTTAATGATTGCCATTCTAACTGGCATGAGATGGTATCTCAATGTGGTTTTGATTTGCATTTCTCTAATGACCAGTGATGATGAGCATTTTTTAATATGTTTGTTGGCTTCATATATGTCTTCTTTTGAAAAGTGTCTGTTCATATCCTTTACTCACTATTGAATGGGTTTGTTTGTTTGTTTCTTGTAAACTGTTTCAGTTCTTTGTAGATGCTGGATATTAGCCCTTTGTCAGATGGGTAAATTGCAAAAATTTTTTCCCATTCTGTTGGTTGCCAGTTCACTCTAATGATTGTTTCTTTTACTATACAGAAGCTCTGAAGTTTAATTGGATCCCATTTGTCTATTTTGGCTTTTGTTGCCATTTTATTGCTATAGTCATGAAGTCCTTGCCTATGCCTACATCCTGAATGGTTTTGCCTAGGTTTCTTCTAGGGTTTTTATGGCATTAGGTCTTTTATTTGAGTCCTTAATCCAACTGGAGTTAATTTTAGTGTAAGGTGTCAGGAAGGGGTCTGGTTTCTGCTTTCTGCACATGGCTAGCCAGTTTTCCCAACACCGTTTATTAAACAGGGACTCCTTTCCCCATTGCTTGTTTTTGTCTGGTTTACCAAAGATCAGATGTTTGTAGATGTGTGGTGCTGCTCTCAAGGCCTATGTTCTGTTCTGTTCCATTGGTCTATGTCTCTGTTTTGATACCAGTACCATGCTGTTTTGATTACTGTTTCCTTGTAGTATAGCTTGAAGTCTGGCAGCATGTTGAGCAAGCTTTGATCTTTTTGCTTAGGATTGTCTTGGCCATGCAGGCTCCTTTTTGGTTCCATATGAAGTTTGAAGCGTTTTTTTTCCCAGTTCTGTGAAGAAGGTCATTGGTAGTTTGATGCTGATAGCATTAAATCTATAAATTATTCTGGGCAGTATGGTCATTTTCACAATATTGATTCTTCCCAACCATGAGCATGGAGTGTTTTTGCATCTATTTGTGTCCTCTCTTATTTCCTTGACCAGTGGTTTGTAGTTCTCCTTGAAGAAGTCCTTCACATCCTTTGTTAGTTGTATTCCTAGGTATTTTCTTCTCTTTGTAGTATTGTGAATGGCAGTTCATTCTTGATTTGGCTCTCTTTAAGTCTGTTATTGGTGTATAGGAATGCTTGTTGTTTCTGCACATTGATTTTTATCCTGAGACTTTGCTGAAGTTGCTTACCAGCTTAAGGAGAGTTTGGGCTGAGGTGATGGGGTCTTCTAAAAATACAATCATGTAGTCTGCAAATAGAGACAATTTGACTTCCTCTTTTCCCAATTGAATACCCTTTATTTCTTTTTCTTGCCTGACTGTTCTGGATAAACTACCAATACTATATTGATTAAGAGTGGAGAAAGAGGGCATCATTGTCTAGTACCAGATTTCAAAGGAAATATTCCCAGTTTTTGCCCATTCAGTATGATATTGGCAGTGGGTTTGTCATAAATAGGTTTTATTATTTTGTGATAGGTTCCATCATTATCTAGTTTATTGAGAGTTTTTAGCATAAAGGGCTGTTGAATTCTGTTGAAGGCCTTCTCTGCATCTATTGAAAAAATCATTTGGTTTTTATCTTTGTTTCTGTTTATGTGTTGGATTACATTTATAGACTTGCATATGTTGAACCAGACTTGCATCCCTGGGGTGAAGCCTATTTGATCATGATGGATAAGCTTTTTGATGTGCTGTTGTAATCGGTTTGCTAGTATTTTATTGAAGATTTTTACATCTATGTTCATCATAGAGGTTGGCCTGAAGTTTTCATTTTTTGTTGAGTCTCTGCTGGATTTTGGTATCAGGATGATGTTGGTCTCATAAAATGATTTGGGAAGGATTCCCTCCCTTTCGTATTGTTTGTAATAGTTTCAGAATGATTGGTACAGTCTCCTCTTTGTACGTCTGATAGAATTCAGCTGTGAACCCATCAGGACCTTGCCTTTTGGTTGGTTGGCTGTTAATTGCTGCCTCAACTTCAGCCCTTGTTATTGGTCTATTCAAGGATTCAACTTCTTCTTGGTTTAGTTTTGGAAGGGTGCCAGTGTCTATGAATTCATCCATTTCTTCCAGCTTTACTGGTTTATGTGCATAGAGTTGTTTGTAGTAATCTCTGATGGTAGATTGTATTTCTGTGGGATAGGTGGTGATATCCCCTGTTATCATTTTTATTGCATCTATTTGATTCTTCTCTCTTTTTCTTTTTATTAATCTGGCTAGTGGTCTGTCTATTTTGTTGATCTTTTTGAAAAACCAGCTCCTGGATTTATTGATTTTTGAAGGGTTTTTTATGTCTCTATCTCCTTTATTTCTGCTCTGATATTAGTTATTTCTTGTCTTCCGCTAGCTTTTGAGAATTTTTTTATTATATTTCTTCTCTAGTTCTTTCCATTTTGATGATAGGGTGCCAATTTTAGATCTTTCCTCGTTTTTCATGTGGGCATTTATTACTATAAATTTCCCTCTAGACACTGCTTTAAATGTGTCCCAGAGATTCTGGTACATTGTGTCCTCATTCTCATTGGTTGCAAAGAACATCTTTATTTCTGCCTTCTTTTCATTGTTTATCCAGTCAACATTCAGGAGCCAGTTGTTCAGTTTCCATGAAGTCGTGTGGTTTTGAGTTAGTTTCTTAATCCTGAGTTCTAATTTCATTGCACTCTGGTCTGAGAGAATGTTTGTTATGATTTCCATGGTTTTGCATTTGCTAAGGAGTCATTTACTTCCAATTATTTGGTCAATTTTAGAGTAAGTGCGATGTGGTGCTGAGAAGAATGTATATTCTGTGGTTGTGGGGTGGAGAGTTCTGTAGATGTCTATTAAGTCTGTTTGTTCCAGTTCTGTGTTCAAGTCCTGTACATCATTATTGATCTTCTGTCCTGTTGATCTGTCTAATGTTGACAGTGGATTGTTGAAGTTTCCCACTATTATTGTTCTGGAGTCTGTCTCTTTGTAGGTCATTAAGAACTTGCTTTATGTACCTGGGTGCTCCTGTATTGGGTGCATATATATTTAGGATAGTTAGCTCTTCTTGTTGTAGGGATCTTTTCACCATTATGTAGTGTCCTTGTTTGTCTCTTCTGATCTTTGTTGGTTTAAAGTTGATTTTATCAGAGACTAAAATTGCAACCCCTGCTCTTTTTTTGCTCTCCATTTGCTTGGTAGATCTTCTTCCATCCCTTTATTTTGAGTCTATGTGTGTCTTTGCGTGTGAGATTGGTCTCCTGAATACAGCACACCAATAGGTTTTGATTTTTACCCAGTTTTCCAGCCTGTGTATTTTGATTGGGGCATTTAGGCCATTTACATTTAACGTTAATATTGTTATGTGTGAATTTGATCCTATCACTTTGTTACTGGTTGGTTGTTTTGCTCATTGGTCGATGCAGTTTCCTCATTGCATTGTTGGTCTTTACCATTTGGTTCATTTTTGCAGTGGCTGGTACTGGATGTTTTTTTCTGTCTTTAGTGCTTCCTTCAGGAGCTCTTGTAGGGCAGGTCTGGTGGGGACGAAATCTCTCAGTAATTGCTTTTCCGTTAAGGATTTTATTTCTCCTTCACTTATGAAGCTTAGTTTGGTTGGATATGAGATTTTGGGTTGAAAGTAGTTTTCTTTAAGGATATTGAATATTGGTCCCCACTCTCTCTGGCTTGCAGGGTTTCTGATGAGAGATCCACTGTGAGTCTGATGGGCTTCCCTTTGTGGGTGACCCAAACTTTCTCTCTGGCAGCTCTTAGCATTTTTTCCTTCATTTCAACCCTGTTGACTTTGACCATTATGTGCCATGGGGTTGCTCTTCTTGAGGAGTATCTCTGTGGTGTTTTTTGTATTCCTGTATTTGAATGTTGGCCTGCTTTTCTGATTTGGGGAAGTTCTCTTGGATAATATTTTGAATAGTGTTTTCCAGCTTGGATTCATTTTCCCTGTCCTCTTCAGGTACACTGATCACAAATAATTCCATATTTCTTGGAGGCTTTGTTCATTTCTTTTCACTCTTTTTTCTCTTTTCCTGCCTTCTCCTTTTATTTCATTGAGTTGATCTTCGATCTCTGATATATTTCTTCTGCTTGATCGATTCGGCTATTGAAACTTGTGTATGCTTCAAGAAGTTCTCATGCTGTGTTTTTCAAGTCATTTATATTCTCTTGAGGCTGGTTATTCTAGTTAGCATTTCATCTAATCTTTTTTCAAGGTTCTTAATTGCTTTGCATTGGGTTAAAACATGTGCTTTTTAGCTCAGAGAAGTTTGTTATTACCTATCTTCTGAACTACTTCTGTCAGCTCGTCGAAATCATTTTCTGACCTGTTTTGTTGCCATGCTGGTGAGTCGTTGTGATCTCTCTGGGGAGGAGAGGCATTCTGGTCTTTGGTGTTTTCATCCTTTTTGTGCTGGTTTCTTCCCATCTTCTCTGAGTGGACATCCTTTCTGTTAATGTTGGGGTTATTTCTCCTGTATGAGGCTTTAAAAAAAAAAAAAAAAAAAAAAAAAAAAAACAGAAGTGTCAGTGTGCCACTTGAGACAGTCTGTCGGTTGTCTGCTTGTGGAGGCACTGCTGGGCTGCCTCAGTCACAGCCAGGCTGCTGTTTATTCTTTGCCTGGTTTCTGTACTTGTGGGGTTAGCTCCCGCCTTCCCAATGGTTGGCTCTTTCTCTCTGCTGAGTCCTCTGTTCCCAGGTGGAGGATGTGTTAACTGTGCAACTGTCCCAGGAGAGGGACTCCAGTTGCTGGATCTTGTGGAGGAGGTGTCTGTCTGGTCATATCCCCCCTCCCCTCTTTCAACTTTCCCTTCTGTGTGATGGGCAGTTCCCTTTTGTAAGCTTTCTCTGTATTAGTCCAAATCTCCACACTGGTCTGCATTAACAAGGCACCAGTCTGGCTGGGGCTGTGAGCCTGAGCTGTCACCCGGGTCTGCAACTCTGAGTGGTTCTCAGCAAGGCAGCATCTTCCTGGTCTGCGTGCTGCCAAAGTTTCAGAGTGAATTGCTGTATCTGATTCAGAGAACCGAGGAAGTGATGTACCCTTGATCCACTATGCCTGATACACTTTCCAGGAGGGGCAGTGTCCTGCCTCTCATCGGCCGGATGCCTTTGGGCTGCTTTTGCTGCCTTTTGGGGTGGTTAATCCCGCTGTTCAACCAGTCCCTTTAAAATAAAACTGGTACATCACTGAGAGACGTGGATATTGCTGTTGTTCTGTCTCACTTGGTGGTAGCTGCACTCCAGAGAAGCTTCCTTTGGCCATCTTCCCAACTTCGCCCTGATTTTTATTTTCTACATACATAAAAGTGTACAAATCATAAAGTACAATATTCACAAAGTAAATACACATCTAAGTCAAGAAATAAAATAGTTTTAGTACCCCAGGAGCTCTTCTTTTCTTAAATTTATTTATTATACTATAAGTTCTGGGGTTCATGTGCCAATCATGCAGGTTTGTTTTAGGTATACATGTGACATGCTGGTGGTTTGAGGCATCTTTCAAATGGTCATCTACATTAGGTATTTCTACGAATACTATCCTTCCCAAATCCCCCAACCCCCCCACTATTCCTCCCCTAGCCCCCACCCACCAGGCCCCAGTGTGTGATGTTCCCCTCCCTGTGTCTGTGTGTTCTCACTGTTCCACACCCACTTATGAGTGAGAACATGTGGTGTTTGGTTTTCTGTCCTTGTGTCAGTTTGCTCAGAATGATGGTTTCCAGTTTCATCTATGTCCTTGCAAAGGACATGAACTCATCCTTTTTTATGGCTGCATAGTATTTTATGGTGTGTATGTGCCACATTTTCCTTATCTATTCTACTGTTGATGGGCATTTGGGTTGGTTCCAAATCTTTGCTATTGTAAACCATTACTCAATAAACATATATGTACATGTGTCTTTATAATAGAATAGTTTATAATCCTTTTGGTATATATCCAGTAATGGGATTTCTGAGTCAAGAGGTATTTCTATTTCTAGATCCTTGAGGAATTGCCTAATTGAACTAATTTTTATGCCTAAGAAATTAGTTCATAATAGTTGAATTAATTTACACTCCCACAGTGTAAAAGCATGCGTATTTCCCCACATCCTCTCCAGCATCTATTATCTCCAGATTTTTCCATGATCACCATTCTAACTGGTGTGAGATAGTAGCTCAATGTGGTTTTGATTTGCATTTTCTAATAACCAGTGATGATGAGCTTTTTTTTTCATATGTTTGTTGTCCGCATAAATGTCTTCTATTGAAAAGTGTCTGTTCATATCCTTTGCCCACTTTTTGATGGGGTTGTTTGTTTTTTTCTTGTAAATTTCTTTTAGTTCTTTGTAGATTCTGGATATTAGCCCTTTGTCAGATGGGTAAATTGCAAACTTTCTTTCCTATTCTGTTGGTTGCCCGTTCACTCTAATGATAGTTTCTTTTGCTGTGCAGAGCTCTTAAGTTTAATTAGATCCCATTTATCTATTTTGGCTTTTGTTCCCATTGCTTTTGGTGTTTTAGTCATGAAGTCCTTGCCTATGCTTATGTCCTAAATGATATGGCCTAGGTTTTTTTTCTAGGGTTTTTATGGTGTTAGGTCTTATGTTCAAATATTTGGTCCATCTGGAATTAATTTTTGTATAAGGTGTAAGGAAGGGATCTAGTTTCAGCTTTCTGCATATGGCTAGCCATTTTTTTTAACACCATTTATTAATTAGGGAATCTTTTTCCCATTTCTTGTTTTTGTCAGATTTGTCTAAGATCAGATGGTTGCAAATGTGTTACTTCTGAGGCCTCTGTTCTGTTCCATTGGTCTATATCTCTGTTTTGGTATGAGTACCATGCTGTTTTGCTTATTGTAGCCTTGTAGTATAGTTTGAACTCAGATAGTGTGATATCTCCAACTTTTTTTTTTTTTTTCCCATAGGGTTGTCTTGGCTATGCAGGCTCTCTTTTGGTTCCTTATGATGTTGAAGGTGGTTTTTCCAGTTCTGTGAAGAAGGTCAATGGTAGCTTGATGGGGGAGAGCATATAATTTATAAATTATTTTGGGCAGTATGGCCATTTTCATGATATTGATTCCTCCTAACCATGAACATGGATTTTTTTCGATCTGTTTGTGTTCTCTCTTATTTCCTTTAGCAGTGGTTTGTAGTTCTCCTTGAAGAGGTCCTACATTCATATATTTGCATATTTTGAACCAGTCTTGCACCCCAGGGATGAAGCCAACTTGATTGTGATGGATAAGTTTTTGATGTACTGTTGAATTCAGTTTGCAAGTATTTGGTTGAGGATTTTTGCATCAATGTTCATCATGGATATTGGCCTGAAATTTTCTTTTTTAATTGCATCTCTGTCAGGTTTTGATATCAGGATGATGTTGTTCCATAAAATGAGTTAGAGAGGATTCCCCTCTTTTTATATTGTTTGGAATAGTTTCAGAAGGAATGGTACCAGCTCCTCTTTGTACCTCTGATAGAATTCAACTGTGAACCCATATGGTCCTGGACATTTTTGGTTGGTAGGCTATTAATTGCTGCCTCAACTTTAGACCTTGTTATTGGTCTATTCAAGGATTCAACTTCTCCCTGGTTTAGTCTTGGGAGGGTATAAATGTCCAGGAATGTATCCATTTCTTCTGGATTTACTGGCTTATATGCATAGAGGTGTTTGTAGTAATCTCTGATAGCAGTTTGTATTTCTGTGGGATTGGTGGTGATATCCCCGTTATCATTTTTTTATTGCATCTATTTGATTCTTCTCCCTTTTCTTTTTTATTAGTTTGGCTAGCAGTCTATCTCTTTTTTTATCTCTTCAAAAAACCATCTGATGGATTTGTTGATTTTTTGAAGGGATTTTGTGTCTCTATCACCTTCAGTTCTGCTTTGATCTTATTTATTTCTTGTCTTCTGCTTGCTTTTGAGTTATTTTGATCATGCTCCTCTAGCTCTTTCAATTTTGATGATAGGGTGTTGATTTTAGATTTTTCTTTGTTTCTCATGTGGGCATTTAGTGCTATAAATTTCCCTGTAGACACTGCTTTATATATGTCCCAGAGATTCTGGTACATTGTGCCTTCATTCTCATTGGTTTTGAAGAACATCTTTATTTCTGCTTTCGTTGCTTTATTTATCCAGTAGTCATTCAGGAGCAGGTTGTTCAGTCTCCATGTAGTTATGCAGTTTCGAGTGAGTTTCTTAATCCTGAGTTATAATTTCATTGCATTCTGTTCTGAGATACTGTTTGTTATGATTTCCATTTTTTTTTTGCATTTGCTGAGGAGTGATTAACTTCCAATTATGTGGTCGATTTTAGAGTATGTGCAATGTGGTGCTGAGAAGAATGTATTTTCTGTGGCTTTGGGGTGGAGAGTTCTGTAAATGTCTATTAGGTCCACTTGGTCCAGATCTGAGTTCCAGTCCTGGATATCCTTGTTAATTTTCTGTCTTGTTGATCTGTCTAGTATTGACAGTGGAGTGTTAATATCTCCCACTATTATTGTGTAGGAATTTAAGTCTCTTTGTAGGTCATTAAGAACTTGTTTTATGTATCTGGGATAAGACATCATTAATATAGCAGGCAGCTGTTTTCATTGTTGTTGGTATAAGCTGACTTTGCCCTAGACAGTAAAAATAAAAATTTATTAACTTCATGTGCATTAGAAATGATTTCAAATAAGTATCAGTTAATAAGTGCCAATAGGCTCTTTATTCAAGTGTTATTATTTAAGTAAATTTACTTCTTATTTATCTGCAATCTTGTATGTTATATTTTTTCCATAATTGTTTGCACATATATCATAAGAAGAGAAATAAAAAATTACAAGAAACTCACAGCAATTCAACTATCCTAATGTAACAACTCTTTCATACATTAACCTGTGTTAAGCCTGTTTCATTTATTGACCATATAACATATAGTTTTACTTTTAACTGTGATTACATTGAGACAGTTTTTCCACATTATATCAAATGAATTTTCCATGTAACTATTGTCATTACTATCTCAATTTTAAGAACTGATTAAGATTGTATGCAATAATTTATCATTTCTCAAGTCAGATATTTAAATTGTTCAACAATTTGCTAGTAAGATTAAGGTTAAACTGAATATGTCAATGTACAAAGCTGCATTCTTTATTTGATTTTATTCCTCAGGATTAATCACCAGCAATGAAATATTGAAAGAAAGTATATTTATATTTATAGTTCCTAATAATTTTTCATAAGCTGCTTTTCAAAATTATCTTACTGGCAAAGGTTATGTTTGGATAATAGGATTATGTGTGATTTAAATTTAATTTTGATTTTCATTTATTTTGTTATAATTTATAAATATATTTGACAATATTTTCTTTATTTGGTTCTACTTTAGGCAAATTTCATTGTTATTGATTATTTCTGTACGTTATCTCTGTACCTGTAGAAATATTTGATCAAATGCATGTATATCCCTACTGCCATCTCTACTAATTTTTATAACAGAAATTGGTGAGTGACAAGAGTACAGGTATTGTTATATATCATGATTAAATAAAATGTCTTATAATACAGCCTCACAAGAAGGAAATGTATGAGGCAAATTTGGCCTAGTTTTGGAACTAAACAATTTCTAGTACATCTCTAGAGAAATGTTCATTTTTCCAGGCCAGAGATCTGCTTGGAAATGAAAGTATTGTACTTGAAGTACATCTTACTTAATGGTTTGTATTAGGGAATGATTTAGAAATCATATCATATATTCACATATTTAATATCAATAAATATATGTAATATTCAATATCATAAATTTAAGCTGTGGGTTTTTTTTCCCCCATATATGGTGGAAAAAAGAACATGAAAATAAACAACATGTCTATAAAGGTAAATAAAATCTACCAAAGTAAATAAACAAAATACAGATGCCTTGAGAGATCATGTCAACTACCACCAGAAATGCATAATAATGTGAGTTCCACCATAATCTTATGATAATTATATATCAAATATTTTAGCATATTGTAAAATACATTTAAAATTGCTAATTGTTGCTATTACAAATATTTGAAGGGATTTTTGATAATGCAAACTGATTTCTGAACATGTTAACCACAATTTACTAAATGTTATTTGCATATATATTGTTACAGGTAGCAATCTTGCATTTCTGGCACAAACCTAATGATCATATCTTCTTTTTTCTTTCATGTATAAGTGAATACCATTTGATATCATTATCTTCAATAACGACTATAGTTGCAGCAGTAAGGAGCATTGGTGAATAGTTTCCTTTTTCTGTGCTTTGTCATTAGACTTACACTTGCTCTGTGAAGCAAACTTGAAGATATTCATTATTCATTTAGTTATTTGTTAAGTATTTATTGCTCACCTCCCTTGTACCATGCACCTACTACACAAATAGAATATAACAGTAAATACAACAGAACTTGTGACCAAATCTAATAGCAAAAGAAACTAATTAAGGTGAGTTCAAAATTCAGCTCACTTCATTTCTCACTGGGACATTTGCTATACGGATAAGAGAAGCAAGCACTAGACTTTGAGTTTTCCCTCCAGAGAATTTGCCAAATACTTAAACTACATAGCACAAGAGGTCAAGAAATCACATAGGTAAAGATTTGGGTTTTATCTTCTTACTTCCTAAAACCGTTTATATAACTTTGGAATATATTATATTTACATTAGAAGAAATTATGTTTACATTTTAGATTGGAAAAATTTTATAGAATAAATTATATCTGAAATAAATTATATTTACATTACAGATTAGAAACCATTTATTGAAAATTTTAACAATTCCAGATAATATTAACTAACAAATGGTAATTCATAACAAGTAAAATTTTTCATGGTAGATATATAGTAAGTTCATAGTAAAGATGTTACTGGAATTTGGAGTTAAAACAAAACAAAACTTAATAATCTATAAAATCTGCTTCTTACTGGCTATGTGACCCAGAGCAATTAACTTGAAATTTTTGTAGGTGGTAATTTTCAGTGGCCACCTTCTAACTGCACTGGTAAAGTGTAGAATGAGCAGTTTCTAGCTGTTTGAAGCACTAGTTGGTTTTTAGATTATTCAAAGAAAAGAAAAACAGAGGGTTTACAAGAGACACTGCAGAATGTGGCTAGAAAGCAGAGCAGAGGATTTGACATTGCTACAGTGAGAAGATACATTTTGAGTTCATGAACCTACAAAGAAGAGGACTCTATAAACAACTCAGGCTCATAGTTGGAAATACCAATATGCTATTTACTAGGAGTGGAAATGAGCATATGTACAGCGAGCCTTTTGAAGACTGAAGCCCAGCCTTAAATTACTTCAACCCCTTATTGGATTAAAATAATCTGCCCTAGTTTACTGACCACGAAAGGGTAGGATATAGCTTCTCTGAGCAAGATAAGTTCACAGTATTGTTCTAATTTTCCACACCATCATCTGGCATTATGTGTGAAAATATATCCCAGTTCTTTATAAGTCAATTTACAATAAGATTTCAAGGACATGGTTACTAAATATCTGTAAATTATAGTGGAAATAAATCCAAGCAATAAGAACTTTAGTTTCAAGAGAACTAAATCAATTGTTTATTGCTGTTGAGCTTGAACAGAATAATTCTAACAAAACACTTCATTGTAGTCTGTAGATGTGGTTCATTTTTTTAAAACTGAATGATATGATAACAAAAGTAATAAAATAGAAAAAATCCATGAAGTTGATCATAATTATTTAAAATAAAATCTATGAAAAGAGAAATTTTAATTTTCCAGATTGAGAAAAATGATTACAATATTTTAAAAAGTTTCCAAGAAGCAAAAAAAGAATGATAAAGGGCTCATACAAATACACATCATTGTAATATACCCAACACCATGAATGATTGGAAGAGTCAGAAATTTTCACAGAGGAAAAATATATTTTAAAAATAAAAAAAAACAGCCAAACGACCATGTAATATTGAATGAGATTCATGCAAATAGCTACCACACTGGGTAAAATGCTCAAAAGCTGGTGATGCAAGGCCTTTGAAATTCTGAAATTCTATCCCCAGACAAGCTATCATTCAAGTGCCACATAAATGTAGTTTTAGGTAACAATAATGTATGCAATTTACTTTGAAATAAATCCTTTCATGAGGAAATTACTTAAGAATACAATTCAGCAAAATCCAAGGAAGAGAAATACATAGGAAGAAGAAATAATGAAACATTCTGAAGATTTCTGTGGGAAAAAAAATCCCAACCAGGTAACAGGCCTAGAAAACAGCTAGTTGAATTTAAGTTAAAACCTCAGTGGATTCTAAGAAGAATATCTTAAAAAGAACAATGAATTATATTTTTAAAAAATTAAGAAAAAGACTAAGGAGTGAATGATATTAGTAATATAATACAAAAAATATTTGAGTCCTCTATGAACAAGCAAGGCAACTTTTAGAAGTAGCACATTTATTGCTGAAATGTGAGGTAAAGTACAATGTGAATGATTTCGAACAATAGGCATAAATAAAAATTATTTAATTTACCTAGATGTTAGGAATTTTTTAATTGATTCCGGGTTTGTCACAATGGACTGAATTTGAAGAAGTATGATTTACACACATCATCCTGAACAACAATTAGGCAATGTGTGTGTGTATCTTCCAAATAATGCAAATATTTATTAATTTGGTTATGTACACTTAGAATAAATCTAAAGAAAAAGGAAGGTACATTGTTACAGAATAAAATATGATTTTATCAACTTGATGTGAATTAAAATTTAAAGGACAGAATATGAAAGTTCAAAGAAGAAAAGAGGTAGAATTAAAATAAAATAACAATTTTACTTTAGTGCTTTTGTCATAAAAGTGTAAGGAATTCTTGGCTAGGAAACATGAGGACCATACTTATGGTCTGATTTTCCTGACTCGGTAAAATGGCCTATCCCAATGAATGAACCAAAATTTAAATGCTATTCATACTGCTTTTCTACATGAACTAAAAGTAAATATGTGTCTATACGAGGTGACAAGTACTTAAGTATGAAAATGTCTCATAATTTTATTGGCAGCTAAGGTGGCATTGGCAAGTAAATTCCTAGGGATATGAGTAATTGGCAATGTATACTCTTAGAAATGAGACAAATTGGGCTTGTTCCAAAGGTGCACAGAGACTAGCTCTCCTAATTAAGCATAGAACTGATAGGTATCAGAATGTTTTTATATTTAATATTTCTCTATAAGTCATGAATTCATTGATCAAATACTACATATTTTTGTAGTCTTAATGTGGCCATGTTTTTAAAATATGCCATGTGTTTTTTTTATACTTCATATTTCTCTGTAAGTCATGAATTCAGTGATCAAATATTACATATTTTGTAATTAGTCTTAATGTGGTGATGTTTTTAAAATGTGTCACGTGTATTATTCAGGGTTCCCTAGAGGGATAGAACTAATAGGACATATTTATATATGAAAAGGAGTTTATTATGGAGAATTTACTCAGACAATAACCAGTAAAGTCCCACGATAGGCCATCTGCAATTTGAGGAGCAAGGAAGCCAGTGGTGGATCAGTCCAAGTCCTAACACTTCACAATGAGGGGAACCTGACAGTGCAGTCTTCAGTCTGTGGCCAAAGTCCCAAGAGCCCCTGGAAAACCACTAGTGTAATTCCAAGAGTCCAAAAGCCAAACAACTTGGAGTTTAATGCACAAAGGCAATAAGCATCCAGTATGGGAGAAAGATGAAGGCCAGAAGACACAGCAAGTCTGCTTAATCTACCTTTTTCCAGGTACATTTTCTAGCCCTACTGGTCACCAGTTGGATGGTACCCACCCAGATTGAGGATCAGTCTGTCTATCTCTGTCCACTGACTCAAATGTTAATCTCCTTTGGCAACACCCTCTCAGACACGCCCAGGAACAATACTTTGCATCCTTCAATCCAATCAAGTTAACACTCTATATTAACCATGACACCAGGCATAATACAAAAGTTGCAGTTATCCTCCAATGAGAGAACTGAAAGCATTTTAAGTGGAAAATTTTTGTTAATCATTTTTGTTAATTGTTTGTAATAATGTCTTTCAACAGGTGAATAGTTAAATCAATTGTTGTTTGTTAACTTCAAAGAAGAAACTACTGGCCTGGTGCTGTGGCTTACACCTGTAATCCCAGCACTTTGGGAGACAGAGATGGGCAGATCACTTGAGACCACGAGTTCAAGACCAGCCTGGTCAACATGGTGAAACCCCATCTCTATTAGAAATACAAAAATTAGCCATGCATCTTGGCACACATCAGCATTTCCAGCTATTCAGGGGGTTGAGGCACAGAACTGCTTGAACCTGAGAGGCAGAGGTTGTGATGAGCTGAGATTGCACTACTGCACTCTAGCCTGGGCAACAGAGTGAGACTCTGTCTCAAAAAACAACAATAAAAAATCTACCCAGTATTATAGCCCATATTTGTATAGCAAATGATAGGTGGCCTTCTTCTGATGCTGCATGTTATAATACAAACCAGGATTTAAAATAGTGGGTGCTGGGAACTCTTGTCCAGCAAGAAGGTTCCAACCTGAGTGGGGAGTGTGCAGAAATAAAGGGAGACAGAAAGCGGGGGTCAGGAGGGTTGAGAAGTCAGTACTCAACAACAACTTTATTTTTTAGCAGTTCAGTATATATACCTTTTCTAGGCATTGTCTTACATCAATGCTACAATAGAAGGAAAACATCATGTGCTCTAACTTATCAGGAACTACAAAGTAACAATCACCATCTGTGCTCTTAATGTTTATACAGAGTGCTCATAAACATGCTTATGCCAACTCATTGTTTCTAGTGAAGGCCATCCATCTTGCGTTATCATTTAACCCAGTTCTCCTTTCATCCTACTCATCTAGTCTCGAGTTCCTTCCTTCTGGGGGCTCTGCAACTGAGCTCAACCTCCCGTATTGTGAAACTCGCTTTGAAAGACTTCACACGGGGAGGGCTTCCAACAAGTGAGCATAATTCATATACATAAAATTTAAATTGGTTGAATTAGAAATAAAATTAACCACTAAAATCCCTTTTTGCTATTTCTGCAAAAAAAAAATGTTATTTTTAGAAAGTGAGCATAAAAAGTAAGGAAACAAGTAATTTGAGTGCAACTATGATTTCTCTTTAGGAACTTAAGGTCAGTCATAACTTATGTATGATGTTCTTAGCATTTTCCTAAAACTAAAGTATATTACATTATTTTGGGTATCATATGTGTCAAATATTTGTCTGCTCAAAATATTTTGTGTTAAAAATTTAAAATAAAAAATGAACATACTAAAATATCATGCATAAATGGTAGAATATTTCTTAAGTGATTTTATCTTAATTCTCCTTAGGAATGTTTATAGGAAATAGGAAGCTAACAGGAATGTATTGACCTGTAAATAGTTGTTTGAATTGTCACAAAATAAATGGAAGCAAGCCATATGTTTGATGGACCAAATATGTCAATATGTCACATGTATTAATGCAATGGGCAACAGCTTCCTCTAGGGAAATCTTATGCTTGCTCTCGATGTGCCTCTCTTTCCCCTACACACACACACACACACACACACACACACACACACACACACAGAAAACATAGAACTATATTTCTATTTAACACTTAAAAGAAATAACACTTTTCTTAACTAAGTCTTTTATATTTTACAAATCTTTGAACACTCTATATAGTCTCTATTCAATGTGTGTAAGTTTCAACCAATTGGAACCTGCTTAATATTTCTGACACACTAAGAAACAGTAGAGAGATAATTTAATTTCATATAACTGTATTCTTTAACAATGTTGGACAAAAATTTAAGTGTTATTTTTCAGAAGTCAGGTCATTTTTCTTTTTGACCATGAATACTTTTATTTCTTGAAATAGCAAAACTATCATGGAATAAGAAGAGTAGTATATTTACTTCTTCAGGGACTTACCTAATCAATTAAAAGCAAATTCCCTTTGGGTAAAATAGTTCCTAAAGTTAAAAGTAAGCACAAATATAAAAATGATTTCATTTCAAATTGTAATTCATTCCTGAATCCTTAGGACATTTTTCTTTTAAATGTATTGAGTCCATCCATAACTTTCTTAAGTGATTGCATCCTTGAGTTTTTCAACCCCATTTATTCAATGTTTCAGAAGAAATTACCTTTGAAATTTAAATATCAGACTATCTTTCTGAGAGAGTAGGGTATAAATTTTGATAATCTGCAATTCTCACTTTATTCTGGCAAATTATTCTGTTTTTAGCTTTGAACTAGTAACAGAAAAGTTAAACAAAAAGGCAGAATGAAGAAATGCCAGTGCTGCTAAACTCCCAATTCAGGTCATCTCTGTGTGGATTCATTGTTTCGTGTGAAAGAATGGCCAAACAGCAGGCATTCACTTATATGTAAGCACACAGATCTATAAAAAATCACATTCAAAAACTAAAAGAAAAAAATGCTTTCATGCTGCTATAGCTTAACTTCAGTAGCTTTTTTACATAAAGAATTAACTGAGTGAGGCTTCATAAGAGTTGAGAAGGCAGTTGGGGAAGATCGATAGATAAGATGCTGATGTCTCACCCAATTTTTGATAAGGACATATTTCAGCGTGTACATAGTGTAATATATAGTGTTGCATCATCATCTATGTTTATGGAATCCAAGTGAGGTTTGCCTTTGGGTTTTACACAATATATTTATCAATTTTTAAATATTTTGAACCATAAATCCATTTATGATCCTGAGCTTTCCTTGTTTAGAAATTTTGGGTAACAGGCTTAAAGGAAAATATACAATAAAAATACATTTTGCCAAGACATATTTCCAATAGGTTTTGTGAAAAAGAAAACAATTTTATGATGCAATATCCTCAAATAACTAAAAATGGGCACATTTCATAAGGGAAGAGAAAAATGTTTCTGTTTCTCTTATATACCTTACTAACAGATTAGTATATTATTTGAGGTGACAATAGATTTACCAAAACTTCTACATTTCAATTTCCCTTCTGAAAGGTGTTTCCAATAAGATGTAGAGCCAAGAACAGCTCTTTTTATTGGACATGCTCAACCAGTATGTTTCTTTTGCCCTCATCTCTTCCTCTCTTTTGCTTTCTGGAACCTATATAGGGTACCTGAAACTGAAGTAGCAATATTGTACTTTAAAGGTAGAAATCATTTTCTACCTTTAAAGTACAATCATTTTCTACCTTTAAAGAGTGGCAAAGCAGAAAGAATCCTGGGTCCTTAGAGACCACAAACTTCCAAAACTGCCCTGAGCTTTCTATCTCAATCTCATCTGAGTCATTTTATTAATTTATTTATTAGTTTTTTTTGAATTATTTATGTTTCTACCCCTATCTAGTAAATACAGTCATCATCATGAGGAAAACATAACTTGTAATACATTCTCTTTGCAGCAAACTTTCTTTGGTAATTATAATCAATTGTTTGCATTGGCTGTTTCCTATGAATCATTCACTGCAAGTACATGGCTAACTGCCAAATCACACTCATCAAATATTTATTGAGGCTGACATTGCATTAGGTACTGGAAATATATTACCATGTAAAAAACAACCAGGCTTCTGCCCTTATGGGACTTGTACCTGAAGCTAATTTTATGAATAATCATAGAAACAAATGCAAAATGGTAACTTTGACACCAGTGAGGAAGGAGAGAGATGCTGTACTATCAGATCCATGTTACTATGGTTTAAATGTGCCTCCTCCAAAATTCAGGTGTTCCCAGTGTAATGGTATTAAGAGGTGGGACCTTTATAAAGTGATTAATCCATGAGGGCTCCTCTCTGATGAATGGGATTAAGGCTCTGATAAAGGAGTTTTCCTGCAGTGTTAGGCTGTCTTGCCCTTCTACCTTTCATTATGTGAGGACACAACATCCTTCCCGGACAGGAGGCAGCAATAAGCTGCCATCTTGAGAAGCAGAGAGTAGCTCTCACTTGACAACCTAACCTACTGGCAACTTGGTCCTGAACTCCCCAGTTGCCAGAACTATGAGAAAATAATTTCCTGTTCTTTATAAATTATCCAGTCTCAGATTTTCTGTTTTGCACAGCACAAACAGACTAAGACTTGTTAAAGGAGGCAGTAATGGGCCTTGTCTGGGAGGTCACAGAATGTTGCTCTGGGGAAATATTGATTAGGTAGGCATGAATGATGAATAGTATTTACAGTGAAGAGAAGATAGGAAAAAAATATGTGGAAAGACAAATAAGCAGCAAAGATGACTGGAGGTCAAAATATCTAGATTGGTATGAGGTGAGAATAATAAACACAATACAAAAGTAACAGAGGTCACTTACTGATCCCTGACCAGCACCTCAAACACTCTTAAAAATGTTTATTAAAATATAATGTATATTCAGAAAAGTTTACAAATATTGGATTCAGCAAATTATAACAAAATGACCAACCACATATAATAACAACTATGGCCAATATATAGAATGTAGCTATCACTTCATAGAAAATGTTCAAATAATTACCCCATTACTACTCTCCCCATTTAATGACTAATCTGACTTCTAACAGCAAGGATTGTTTTTGCTTGTTTGTCAAGTTAGTAAAAATAAATTTCTCTGTATCCATTCTCTATCTGACTAATCAAACTAATTTTTGATTGACAGTATATTTATGAGTTTCCTCCACGTTGTTGCTCACAGCACTAATTGATGTGTTTCACTGCTGTACAATACCCCATTGTGTGAATATTCAATTATTTATTCATTTAGTTGTTTTTGGATATTTAGTTTCACCTCAGTTTATGGTTTATTATAAATAGCGATGCAGTTTTCACATATATGAATACATTTTGAGAGTGTATTCCTAGAAGTGAAACATAGGAAATGTGTATACAAATTTTAATATATTGCCCAAAAGTTTACTAATGTTGTTGTATTAATTCACATGTGGATTACAGGTCCCTTCCTCAACACATAGGTATTACAACTTGAGATGAGATTTGAGTGGGGACAGAGAGCCAAACCATATCATTGGATATTCACTACAATGTCAAATAAGTGTAATGATAGTGGATATGATTGCTTTGACTTGTAATAAATTTATAGACTTTTATAGTCATCAGCACAACTGAGGTTTAAAATCTTTCCATTGTGTTAAAAAGATCTCTCATGGTCATTTGCTGCTGCAAATCCTCACTCTCACTGTCCCCCCTAATCAATGATAGCTGCCTTCTGCCTTAAAACATTAAATATTCCTAAATATGTTATGTAAGTTGAATCAACAATATGTAGTCATTTGCATCTGGATTATTCCATTTAGCATAATGTTTTTGAGGTTCATCCATATTGTAACTTATATTAGCAGATTGTTCCTGTTTATTGCTGAACATTATTTTATTGTATGAATATAGTACTGTTTTTATTCATTTAACAACAAACGGACATTTGGATTTTTCCCAGTATGTGGCTATTAGAAGTAGTGCTGCTATGAACATTCACATGTAAATCTTTGGATGACCTAGGTTTTATTTATCTTGGGTAGATGCCAAGAAGTGAAATTGACAGTCATACACTAAATTTGTGTTTAATATTTTTGTAACTGCCAAAGTGTTTTTTAAAATGGCAGTATCCTTTTACATTGCCATCAGCAATGCATGAGGATTCTAGTTTCTCCCTTGCATGAACTAAATCTAACATAGGGACTGCCAGGAGACCCTGCAAGTGTGCTGTTTCATAGAAAGAGCTTGTGCTGGGTCCCTTACACATCCTGAAACCTAACATGCTACAGCAAGGCACCATTTTTGAGCCCAATCCTCAACAGATTATGCACTGTCCTAGTGCCCAGAAGCAGGTGCCAGCAAAGTGTGAACTCTTGTTGCTGGGGCTAAAGCATGAGCCAGTCATGGGTGTCACAGATAGACCTCAGGTGTAAGTGAGTAAGGCATAGGTTACCACCACTGGCTCTGACTAGCCAGCAACCCTGAAGCTGAAATGCAAGCATGGCACACATTTCCAACCAGCCAGCCTAGGTCTCAGGCAATGAAGGCATCCCCAGTCTTCCCAGTGTCAGGGCCACAGTGCGGCTGCTACTACTTCCCACCCAAGCATCTTTCCAGAAGCCTGGGATCATCCTGCCTTTGCATACCATAGCTGGTGCCTGCACACATGATAGGGGTTCCTGAGGACAAGCCTTCCAGGCTTCTTTGCTACCCTCTCCATGTCAGAGTGCATAGCCCTGGAGCCTAGGAACTGCCAAGTAAAGTCCACCATCATTAGCACTTAAGCAGTCTTCCTGAGGGCCTGAGATTGAGTCCACACACCCTGCAGCTACTGCTACAGCTGGTACCTACTTGCATCTACCACCTGTGGGCCTGGAGGTCCCGCCCAGCCCTCACATCTCTCACCAATACAAGAAATCACTGCTTAGGAACCAGAGGGTTGTCCAGTCACTGGTACTGCCATAGTCCATGCCATCCACCCAGGGATCCAAGTGCCTACCCACCAACCTAGACCACCCTTGCCACTACTGGTATGTGAACAAGCTATCTGAAGGTCCAATAATTGACCTACCTAGACTCACCGACACTGGTGCCAGCATATGCAGTCCTGGGACCTGGTATGCTCTGCCCACTGCTGCCACCACTGGGGCCGAAACATTGGCCCACCTGGCATCCCAGCACCTAGCAAAACTTCAGGACAGCCTCCACTAAAATCTGCACCCCAGTCACCAAGGAAATTACAGACACCACAGATGCTGTTTACAGCTAAAGAAATCATGAAGATACTAATGTACTACATGTACTTGGAATCAAAGGCCAGGTGCCCTACCCAACCAACACTACAGATACAACTTCAGGAAAAAGTCCTCACCTACAAAAGCAAATTGAAAAAGACTAGAAGAAATGACAGTTATGCTAGATACATAGATATCAACATAAGAACACAGGAAACATGAAAAAGCAGGAAAATGTGATATCTTCAAAAAAACACTATAATAAACATATTCCACACAAATAAAAACCAAAACAATCATTAGAAGCTATGTATCTACCAGAAAAAAGTCAGATTTTAAATAAAAACAGTAATAAAAAGGAGTCATTACACAATGATAATGGGGATCAATCCATCAAGAGTATGTAACAATTCTCAACATGTATACATCCAGTACTGTAGCAATTAGATTCATAAAGCAAATAGTACTAGATCTAAAATAGAGAGATAAATTCCAATACAGTAATAGTGGCAAACTTCACCACCCTATTCTCAGCATTTGACAGATTCCCTAGACACAAAATTAACAAAAAATAAACCCATTACATTTAAATAGGACTTTAGGTCAAATGAATTTAATAGACATTTATAGAACATTTTATTCAACAACTGCAGAATACACCTTCTTCTTATCAGCACATAGAACATTCTCCAGGGTAAACCATATGTTAAACTATAAAACAAGTCTCAATAGATTTTTAAAAATCAAAATAATATCAATTATCTTCTCAGGCCAAAATGGAATAAAACTGGAAATTAATACCAAGAGGAACTTTGAAAAGTATTCAAATGCACAGAAATTTAACGACATGCTTCTGAATGATCACTGGGTCGATGAAGAAAGAAAAGCTAATACAAGTCCTCCTGAAACTGTTCAATTGAAAGGGGAGAAAATTTTCTCTAACTCATTCTATGATGTCAGCATTACCCTGATACCAAACCAGAAAGGATACAACAAAATAAAGGTATAGGCCATCCCTGAATAACATAGGTGCAAAAATCCTCAACAAAATACTAGAAAACCAAATTCAACAGTTGATTTGATCAAATCAGATTTATCACAGAGATGCAAGAATGGGTCAAAATGCAAATCAATAAATGTGACACAGCACATCAACAGAATGAAGAACAAAATTTCTTTGACCATCTCAATAGACACAGAAGAAGCACTTGAAAAAGTTCAACATTTCCTCATGATGAAAACTATCAACAAAGTAGGAATAGAAGAAATATCCCTCAAAATAATAAAGTCCATGTCTGATAAACCCACAGCTAGCATCATCCTAAAAGGGGAAAAGTTGACAACCTTTTTCTGAGATCCTGAACAAGAAGAGGATGCCCACTTTCACCGCTCTTATTCAATACAATACCAAAAGTGCTAGCCAGGCTAGAAAAATCATGAAACGCATTGAAACTGCAGGAGAGAGAGTCAAGTTGTTCCTCTTTGCAGACAGTATTATCTTCTATTTAGATAAACCTTCCAAAAAACCTCTTAGAAATGATAACCAAATCGAGTAAAGTTAAAAGACACAAAATCAACATGCAAAAATCATTAGTGTTTCCAAATACCAACAATAGATAATGAAATAGACATAAAAGAAATCAAGAAGGCAACTCCACTTACAATAGCTACAAGCAATGCCAAGGAATAAATTTAACCAAAGAGGTAAACAATATCTACAAGAAAAACTACAAATCACTGAAGAAAGAAATGTAAAAAGATACAAGTAAATGCAAATATGTCCCATGCTCTTGGATTAGAAGAATATGGCTAACATGACAATATGAGCAAAAGCAATCTATATACCCAATTAAATGTCTATCAAAATATCAATGCCATTTTCCAAAGAATTTGAAAAAACAATTTTAAAATTCACATGGAAGCAAAAGAGATCAAACCAGCCAAAGCAATCCTGAGCAAAAAGAACTAAGTTGCAGGCATCACACTACCTAATATTGATCTGTATTACAAGTCTATTATAACCCAAACAGCATGGTGTTGATATAAAAAAAGGCACACAGTTCAATTGAACAGAATAGAGAACCCCAAAATGAATCCACCTACTTACAACAAACTGATCTTCCACAAGGTCATCAAGAACAAAGACACATTCTCAGTAAATGGTACAGCAAAAACTGTATTACCATATATAACTGAATGAAACTAGATCATTATCTCTCACCATATACAATTATCAACTACGATAAATTAAAAACTTAAACATTGCAGCACTATTCACAATAGCAAAGACTTGGAACCAACCCAAATGACCATCAATGATAGACTCAATAAAGAAAATATGGCACAGATACATGATGGAACAGTATGCAGCCAAAAAAAAAAAAAGGATAAGTTCATTTCCTTTGCCGATACATCGATGAAACTGGAAACCATCATTCTTAGCAAACTAACACAGGAACAGAAAACCAACCACTGCATGTTCTCACTCATAAGTTGGAGCTCAACAATGAGAATACAAGGACACAGGGAGGAGAACATCACACACAGGGACATGTCGGGGGGGTAGGAGGCTAAAGGAAGGATAGCATTAGGAGAAATACTTAATGTAGATGACAGGTTGATGGGTGCAGCAAACCACCATGGCATGTATACCTGCATGTTCTGCACATGTATCCCAGAATTTAAAGTATTAAAAAAAAGAAAAGGAAAGAAAAGAAAAAATAACTTAAACATAAGACCTAAAATTATAAAACTATGAGAAAAAAATGATAAAACACTTCAGGGCATTTGTTTAGGCAAATTATATATGACTAAGATGTCAGAAACACAGGATAGACAAAACTTCTGCACAACAAAGGAAAACCTCAACAGAGTAAAGAGACAACTTTTTGAATGGGAGAAAATATTTGCAAATTGCTTTTTTGACAGTGGAGTAATGTCTAGAAAATAAAAGAAACTCAAACAATTTAACAATTAAAAAAACGAATAACCCTATGAAAATGTGGATGAAGGACATGAATAGACATTTCTCAAAGGAAGTCATATACATAGCCCAGATACAGTAAAAAAAAAAAAAAAATACATATATATATGCTTAGCATCACTAATCATCAGGCAAATGCAAATCAAAACCACAAAGAGATATCATATTACCCATATTAGAATGGCTATTTGAAAGACAAGAATAACACATGCTCATGAGGATGCAGAGAAAAGGGAAACCTTATGCACTTTGGGTGGGGATGTAAATTAGTAAAACCACTGTAGAGAACAGTAAAAAAATTTCTTAAAAAAGTAAAAATAGGACTACTATACAATCTAGCAATCCCACTATTGGTTATTTATCTAAAAGTATATTTATTGTCAAAGGTATACCTGTACTCACATGTTTATTGCAATACTATTCACAGTAGAAAAGATATGGAATCAGCTTGTGTCCATCAATGTTGGACTGAAGAAAGCAAATGTAGTATACATTCACAATAGAATACTATTCAGCCATTTAAAAATGAATGTTTTATTTGCAGTTACATAGAACTGGAGGTCATTATATTAAATAACATAAGCCAGGCATCAAAAGACAAATATTGCATGTTCTCACTCATACACGGGAGCTAAAAACATGACCTTACAGAGACAGAGAATCAAATGATGGACACCAGAAGCTGAGAAGGGTGTGTGGATGGAAAAAGGGTTAATGAGTACAAACATATAGTAGAAGAAATAAGTGCTAATGTTCTATTGCAGAATGGGGTTATCGTTAGCAGCAATAATATTTTATATTTCAAGGTAGCTAGAAGTGAGGACTTGAAACATTACCTATATATAGAAATGATAAATACCCAAGGTAATAGACTCCCCCAAATAGCCTGACCAGATCACTACACATTCTATTGAAGTAACAAATACTCAAGTGTATCCTGTAAATATGTAAACTATTATTATATATAATACAAGAAAAAAGAATGTCCGATTTAACTGTTATTTTTCTTATATTGATTTTGCTTTTTGTGTTACAGATAAGAACACATTATATAACTCAAAGTTTGAAGATATTCTCCTATATTTTCTTCTAAAAGCTTGATAATTTAGAATGTTATTTTGGGGCCTATCATTTAATTTTTGCTTATGGTGACTAGTAAGAATCTACATTCACCTTTTTGCATGGAGAAATCTAATTGTCACAGCAGCGTCATTTAAAAAAATACAATTTTTCCATTGAATAGTATTGAAATGTTTCTGAAACATCAATTGAACATAAAATAATTTATTTTTGGACTCTCAACTTGATGCCATTGATTAATATATTTATCCTTATGCCAGGACCCACTGTCTTGATTATCATAACTTTATATTAATTTTGCAAACATAAGAGCAAGTCCTTCAACTTTGTTGTTTTTGATAACTTTTAGCTATTTTTGCTAAAAAAGAAAATTTTCTGTATATTTTTGTTGACAATAATTTATAAAGCAACATGCTGGCATTTTCATACGTATTACACCATATCTATATATAACTATAAATAGAATAATCAGTTAACAGTATCGATATTTCTGATCCATGAAAATAGACTATATCACAATTCATTTAGATATTCTTTAAATTCTCTCAGCCTTTTGTTTTTTAATGTTGAATAGAGAGCATCCTTGCCTGTGCCCAATCTAATGGGGTATATCATTCTGTAATTCTTTATTAAGGTTATGCTAAAATAAGCTTTTTGTAAATATCCTTAATAGGTGGAGGAAGTTACTTTCTATTCCTAGTTTTTTGAGAGATTTTTCCATAATGTTAGATTTTATTCAAAAGTTTCTTTGGTGCCTATTTAAATGATGGTGTGATTTCTCTTCTTTGTTGCCTTGCTACATGCAGTACCTAATTGAATCTCAAATGTTAAAACAATCTTTTATTCCTGGGAAAAATCCCATTTGATATTGATGTATCCTGTATATATGTTGCTTGATATTGATTTGCTAAATAACTAATAGGAAAGGGGTTGCATATATAGTCACTGAAATATTGCCATGTTGTTTTCTTTTGTCATGGCTATTTCTGACTTTGGTATTTGTTGATACTGGCCTCATAGCATGAGTTGGGAAATGTTTATGTTTTTGTTATTTTCTTGGTAAATTTGTGAAGAATTGGTATTCTTGGTATTATTTCTTCTTTAAATACTTGCTAGAATTTATTCTTAAGCCATCTTGGTCTAAACTTTTATTTGCAGAATAGTTTAAATAATTTTACATTATTAATTCAGTTTATATACTTGCTATTGAGGTATTCGTATTTTCCATTTCTTCTTAAGCCAGTTTTGGAAAGTTGTGTCTTTATATATAATTGTCTATTTATTGATCAATACAATTCATAGTATATTTTATGTTTTTAATTTTTTAAAATTTTTATTTTAGGTTTGAATGTACAAGTGAAGGTTTGTTACATAGATAAACAGTTGTCACTAGAGTTTGTTGCACATATTATTACATCACCCACGTATTAAGCTTAGTACACAGTAGTTATCTTTTCTGCTCCTCTCCCTCCTTCCTTCCACCTCCCTCAAGTAGACCCCAGTTTCTGTTGTTTCCTTCTTTGTGTCCGTAAGTTCTTATCACGCAGCTCCCACTTATAAGTGAGAACATGCAATATTTGGTTTCCTGTTCCTGTGTTAGTTTGCTAAGGATGATAGCCTCTAGCTCCGTCAAAGTTCTCACAAAAGTGTGATCTTATTCCTTTTTATGGCAGCATAATATTCCATGGGATGTAGGTCCATTTTCTTTATCCAGTTGTCATTGAAGGTCATTAGGTTGATTCTATGACTTTGCTACTGTAAACAGTGCTGCAGTGAACATTGGCCTTTGTGTGTCTTTATGGTAGAATGCTTTATATTCCTCTGGATATATATGCAGAAATGGATTGCTGGGTCAAATGGTAGTTCTGCTTTTAGGTCTTTGAAGAATTGCTGTACTACTATCTACAATGGCTGAAGTAATTTACACTCCCAACAACACTATATAAGGGTTTCCTCTAATCTGTAACCTCACCAACATCTGTTGTTTTTTGACATTTTAATGATGATAACCATTCTGACTGGTGTGAGACGGTATCTCATTATGGTTTTTATTTGTATTTCTCTAATGATTAGTGATAAGCTTTTTGTCATATGTTTGTTGACTGCATGTATGTTTTCTTTGTATAAGTATCTATTCGTGTCCTTTGGTCATTTGTAAATTTGTTTAAATTTCTTATAAATGCTGGATACTAGACTTGTCAGGTTTAGTTTATAAAAATTTTCTGCCATTTTGTAGGTGGTCTGTTTTCTCAGTCTATAGTTTCTTTTGCTCTGCAGAAGTTTAAAATTTAATTAAATCATGTTTGTGGATGTTTTCTTTTGTTGCAATTTCTTTTGGTGTCTTTGTCATGAAATCTTTGCTCTTTCCTAGGTCCATGATGGTTTTGCCTAGGTTGTCTTCCAGGGTCTTCTATAATCTGGGATTTGAAATTTAATGTTTTAATTATTATTGAGTTAAGTTTTGTATATGGTATAAGGAAGGAGTCTAACTTCAGTATTCTGCGTGTGATTAGCCAATTATCCTACCACCATTTATTAAATAGGGAGTGTTTTCCCCACTGCTTAGTTGGTCAGCTTTGTCAAAGATCACATGGTCATTGATGCGCAGTCTTATTTCTGGGATCTCTCTTCTCTGTTCCCTTGTCTATTTTCCTGTTCTTGTGCCAGTGTCATGCTGTTTTTGTCACTGAAGCTTTGTAGTATAGTTTAAACTTGGGTAGCACAATTCCCCGAGCTTTGTTCTTTTGCTTAGAATTGCCTTCACTATTTGCGCTATTTTTTGGTTCCATGTAAATTTTTAAATAATTCTTTCTAGTTTTGTGAAGAATTTTGTGGGTAGTATATTAGGAATAGCATTGAATCTGTAAACACTTTTGAGCAGCCTAGCCATTTTAATTATATTGATTTTTCTTAACCATGAGCATGGCATTAAAACAAATGTTTGTGGCTTCTCTGATTTCTTTTCACAGTGTTTTGTAATTCTCATTGTAGAGATCTTTCAGCCTCCTGGTTAGCTGTATTCCTCAGTATTTGTGCATGTGTTGAGTGGGGTGTGGAGTAGAATTGTGAATGGAATTTCCTTTCTGAATTGGCTCCCAGTTTGGTGGTTGTTGGTGTACAGAAATGCTAGCAATTTTAGTACATCGATTTGGTGTCCTGCAACTTTGCTTAAGCTGCTTATCAGCTGAAGGAGCTTTTGGGCTGAGACTATGGGTTTTCTAGATCTAGAATTATGCTATCTACAAACAGATAGTTTTACTTCTTTTAATATTTGGATATTCTTTATTTCTTTCTCTTGTCTGATTGTTCTGGCTAGGACTTCCAATACTATGTTGAAAAGAAGTGGTGAGAGAGGACATTATTGTCTTGTGCTCATTTTCAAGGGGAATGCTTCCAGCTTTTGCCCATTTAGGATAATGTTAATCATGGGTTTGTCATGGATGACTCTTCTGTTTCTTTAATACCTACTTTATTGAGAGGTTTTTTGTTTGTTTGTTTGTTTGTTTTTTAAGTTTAAATTCTGAGATACATGTGCGATCATGCAGGATTGTTACATAGGTATACACATGCCATGGTGGTTTGCTGCATTCATCCCCCCCATCATCTGCATTAGGTATTTCTCCTAATGTTATCCCTCCAAAATCCCACCTACCCACTGCTAACCCTCCCCTGCCCCCCCCATTGCCTAACAGGCCCTGGTGTACCCCTCCCTGTGTCCATCTGTTCTCATTTTTCAACACCCACTTATGAGTGAGAACATGCGGTGTTTGGTTTTCTGTTCTTGTGTCACTTTACTGAGAATGATGGTTTCCAGCTTCATCCATGTCCCTGCAAAGGACATGAACTCATCCTCTTTTATGGCTGCATACTATTCTATGGTGTATATGTGCCATATTTTCTTTATCCAGTCTATCATTTATGGGCACTTGGGTTGGTTTCAAGTCTTTGCTATTGTAAACAGTGCCAAAATGAACATATGTGTTCATGTGTCTTTATAACAGAACGATTATAATCCTTTGGGTATATACCCAGTAATGAGATTTTGGGTCAAATGGTATTTATTTCCAGATCCTTGAAGAATCGCCACAATGTCTTGATGTCCTTGATTCCTTGAGGAATCCCAACAGTATAAAAGTGATATTCCTCAAAGAATCAATGTCTTGACTCCTTGAGGAATCCCACCAACAGTGTAAAAGTGTTCCTATTTCTCCACATCCTCTCCAGCACCTGTTGTCTCCAGATTTTTTAATGATCACCATTCTACCTGGCATGAGATGGTATCTCAATGTGGTTTTGATTTGCATTTCTCTAATGACCAGTGATGATGAGCGTTTTTTTTACATTGTTGGCCACATAAATGTCTTCTTTTGAAAAGTGTCTGTTCATATCCTTCATCCACTTTTTGATGAGGTTATTTTTTTTTCTTGTAAATTTGTTTAAATTCTTTGTTTAAACTTGGGTTGCAGGATTAAATCTTTGTAGATTCTGATTATTAGCCCTTTGTCAGATGGGTACATTGCAAAATTTTTTTCCCATTTTTTTTGGATGTTGGTTCACTTTTATGATAGTTTCTTGTGCTGTGCAGTAGCTCTTAAGTTTAATTAGATCCCATTTGTCTATTTTGACTTTTGTTGCAGTTGCTTTTGCTATTTTAGTCATGAAGTCTTTGCCTATGACTGTGTCCTGAATGGTATTGCCTTGGTTTTTTTCTAGGGTTTTTATGGTGTTAAGTCTTATGTTTAAATCTTTAATTCATCTGGAGTTAATTTTTGTATAAGGTGTAAGGAAGGTTTCTAGTTTCAGCTTTCTGCATATGGCTAGGAAGTTTTCCAGCACCATTTATTAAATAGAAAATCCTTTCCCCATTGCTTGTTTCTGTAAGGTTTGTCAAAGATCAAATTGTGGTAGATGTGTGGCATTACTCCCGAGGCCTCTGTTCTGTTCCATTGGTCTATATCTCTGTTTTGGTACCAGTACCAGGCTGTATTGATTACTGTAGCCTTGTAGTATAGTTTGAAGTCAGGTAGCATGATGCCTCCAGCTTGGTTTTTTTGTTTATTTTTGTTTGTTTGTTTTTGTTTAGGACTGTCTTGGCTATGTGGGTTCATTTTTTGGTTCTATATGAAGTTTAAGGTGTTTTTTTTTTCAGTTCTTTGAAGAAGGTCAACGGTAGCTTGATTTGGATAGCATTGAATCTATAAATTATTTTAGGCAGTATGGCCATTTTCACAATATTGATTCTCTCTAATAATGAGCATGGAAAGTTTTCTCAGCTGTTTGTGTTGTCTCTTATTTCCTTGAGAGTCATTTGTAGTTTGCTTTGAAGTTGTCCTTCACATCTCTTGTTAGTTGTATTCCTAGGTATTTTATTCTCTTTGTAGCAATTGTGAATGGGAGTTCACTCATGATTTGGCTCTCTGTTTGTCTGTTATTTATGTATTGGAATGCTTGTGATTTTTGCACATTGATTTTGTATCCTGTGCAAATCCTTTTATTTTGCACAGAGACTTTGCTGAAATTACTTATCAACTTAAGGAGATTTTCGGCTGAGACGATGGGTTCTTCTAAATATATAATCATTGTCATCTGCAAATAGAGACAGTTTTTCTTCCTCTTTTCCTAATTGAATACCTTTATTTCTTTTTCTTGCCTGATTTCTCAGTCCAGAACTTCCAATACTATGTTGAATGGGAGTGGTGAAGAGGGCACCCTTGTCTAGTGCCAGTTGTCAAAAGTAATGCTTCCAGTTTTTGTCCATTGTGTATCATATTGGCTGTGGGTTTGTCATAAATAGCTTTTATTATTTTGAGATACATTTCAGCTATATCTAGCTTATTGAGAGTTATTTTTAACATGAGGCCATGTTGAATTTTATCAAAAGCCTTTTCTGCATCTGTTGAAATAATTATGCCAGTTTTATCTTTAGTTCTGTTTATGTAATAAATCACATTTATTGATATTTGTATGTTGAACCAACCTTGAATCCTGGAAATGAAGCCTACTTGATTGTGGCGGATTAGTTTTTTTGTGTGCTTCTGCATTTGGTTTGCAAGTATTTTGTGGAGAATTTTTTCTCCAGAACGTTGTTCTTGTTCATCAAGAATATTGGCCTGACACTTTCTTTTTGTTGTATTTCTGCCAGATTTTGGTATCAAGATGATGCTGTCCTCATAGAATGATTTAAGGATTAGTTCCTCTTCTTTCAATTTTGCTGTCCTCATAGAATGATTTAAGGATTAGTTTCTCTTCTTTCAATTTATCAGAATAGTTTCTGTAGAAATGATACCAGTTCTTCTTCATACATCTGGTAGAATTCCACTGCATATCCATCAGGTACTTGGCTTTTTTGATTAGTAGGGTATTTATTTCAGATTTAATTTCAGTGCTTGCTATTGGTCTGTTCAGGAAATCAATTTTTTCCTGGATCAGTTATGGGAGAGTGTATGCATCCAGGAATTTATCTGTCTCTTCTAGATTTTTTAGTTTGTGTGTGTAGACGTGTTCATAGTAGTTTCTGATGGTTGTTTTATTTCTGTGAGGTAAGTAGTGACATTCCCTTCATCATTTCTAGTTGTGTGTATTTAGATCTCTCTTTTCTTCTTAATTATGCTAGCTAGTGGCCTATTTTAATTTTTTTTCTAAAAACAAGCTCCCCAGACATGTTGATCTTTTGAATGGTTTTCCATGTCTCGATTTCTTTCAGTTCACCTCTGATTTTTGTTATTTCTCATCTTCTGCTAGCTTTGGGGTTGATTTGTTTTTCCTTCTCTAATTCTTTCAGTTGTGAAATTAGGTTGTTAACCTGAGATCCTTCTAACTTTTTTCTGTGGGCATTTAGTGCTCTGAATTTCCCTATTAACATTGCTTTACCACTGTCACAGAGATTCTGATATCTTGTATCTTTCTTCTCATTATTTTCAAATAACTTCTTGATATCTGCCTTAATTTCATGATTTACCCAAAAATTATTCAGGAGCTTGTTGTTTAGTTTCCATGTAATTGTATGCTTTAGAATGATTTTCATTGTGCTGACTTCTAGTTTTATTGTGCTGTGGCACAATAAATTTAATTGGTATGATTACAGTTCTTTTACATTTGTTGGGGATTGTTTTATGTCCAATTATGTGGTGGATTTTAGACTATGTGCCATGTGGTGATGAGAAGAATGTATATCATACTGTTCGATGTGCTGCTGGATTTAGTTTTATATATTCGGTAGATATATTCTCCACATGTCTACTGGATACTTCTGTAAAGGTCTATCAGATCCATTTGGTCCAATGCTGAGTTTAGATCCTGATTATCTTTGTTAATTTTCTGCCTCAGTTATCGGTCTAATAATGTCAGTGGAATGTTGGGAGTGTCTCACAATTATTGTGTGGGAGTCTATGTCTCTTTATAGGGTTCTAAGAGATTGATTTATAAATCTGGGTGTTCTTGTGTTGGGTGCATATATATTTAAGAAAGTTAGGACTTCTTGCTGAATTAAACCCTTTATCATTATGTAATGCCTTTCCTTGTCTTTTTTTATCTTTGTTGGTTTAAAATCTGTTTTGTCTGAAATTAGGATTGCACACCCTGCTATTATTTGTTTCCATTTGCTTGGTAGATTTTTCTCCATTTTTTAATGTTGAGCTTAATAGTGTCATCACCAGCTGGGCGTGGTGGCTCACGCCTGTAATCCCAGCACTTTGGGAGGCCGAGGCAGGCAAATCACGAGGTGAAGAGATCGAGACCATCCTGGCCAACATATTGAAACTCAGTCTCTACTAAAAATACAAAAATTAGCTGAATGTGGTGGCACTTGCCTGTAGTCCCAGCTACTTGGGAGGCTGAGGCAGGAAAATTGCTTGAGGTAGAGGTTGCAGTGAGCTGAGATCGCGTCACTGCATGCCAGCTTGGTGCCTGGCAATGGAGCAAGACTCTGTCTCAAACAAAATAAAAAAAAGAGTGTCATCACTTATGAAATGGGTCTCTTGAAGATAGCATAACATTTTATTTAGCTTGCCACTCTGTGCCCCATTTTTAAGTAGGGACATTTAGACTGTTTACTTTCAAAGTTAGTATTGATATATATGAAGTTGATCCTGTTGTTGTGCTGTTAGCTGGTTATTATATTGACTTATTAGTGTGGTTGCTTTACAATGACACTGTAGGGATGATTTTTTTTAAATTGCATTTTAGGTTTTGGGGTACATGTGAAGAACATGCAAAATTGTTGCATAGGTACACACATGGCAGTGTGATTTGCTGCCTTCCTCCCCATCACCTATATCTGGCATTTCTCCCCATATAGGGATCATTTTTAAGGGACTTGAGCAACCACAAATTTTGGTATCTGTGAGGTCCCTGAAGCCAACTCCAAGAAACCACTCTACCAGAAGATGTTAGTGAGGAGGTTTGGCAATGTTATTAGACCATGTGTGTTTGCTAATATTGTTTATCTAAGTTAGGCTTATACTCTCCCATAAAGACTGGGAGATCAGGCCATTATGAGAAAGACTTTCCTGGGTTGTAAAAACTGGCAAGGTGCAGAGAGATTTACATCTCAAAGGGGTACAGAAAAAAATAAAATAACAAGTGTTCTAAAATAAATTCTCTAAGAAAAAAGGTCAGGGTCTAGAGTCAGAAAGAAACCTATCTATAGTTCAGTCAGGCAGAGGGAATGTTAATGGCATCCTGGCATAGATCTATATTTGTTGAGTTAATGGATAGTTAACCAGAAAATTCAAAAACATTCCATAATACTGTATAAAACTCCTGACATGTAGTAATGACAATACTATTATTATTGTGTGTTTAAATAATTTAAGTAAACTAGGGAATAATACATAACATTTAAAATTTTAAATATTCAAATGAATTGTTCTGAATACTTTTTTACATTTTTTCTAACTCATAAAAAATAAAATAGTATTATTATAATATGGAGGTTTACAAGTAGAATTTAATGTTTTAATTGAACAACTTAGTTCTGCATTTGCTAAAACTTCTAAGAAATTACTGATGACTTTGATGTGCATTGCAAATTGAATAACACTATAAGTATAACGTGCATTGCAAATTGAATAACACTATAAGCGTAACGTGCATTGCAAATCGAATAACACTATAAGCATAGTAGCTAGGTAGACCAGGAATAATAATTTTTATTGCCTACTAACTGAAGTTCTTTCATATTTTGAATAGTGTTTAATGTTGTTTAAATTATCGTGACTATAAAGAAAATTATCCAATCTAATTAAACCTGTGTAATTTCAAAGAAGGTAAATTTAGTAGCTATATTTATGTCCCCCAAAGTGTCATTGGATATAGTATTGGTAATGTTTTCAAAGCATTTTCTGTTATTTTTTACACATTTAGGGTACTCTGTATCACCTAATAAATATATAAGACAACAGTTAGTTAAGCTAAATTGATTATATTGTGCGTTTCTTTTTCTTTCTAGCATCATCCATGTCTCTCCCAATTCCAGATGCCCAGCCATTTTGCATGTTTATGGAGCTTAATCCCAGACTTGAATTTCATTAACTGACCATAGTCTTAGTTAAGTTTCTACAGTAATGAGTTCACTGGGCTGAAATTTTACAAAGATATGGGGGGAGGGGAGAGGGGTAAACATCATCTACATTTGAAAAGAACAAATTTACAAATCAGTACTCCTTAATGCAATTTTTTTCCCCTTGACTAACTAGGAGTTTATTTGCATGCATTCTAAGTGACAGCAGAATGAGAAACTAAGATTTTTGTCATTTTAATTTAACACAGACTCACCCAGAAAGCAGAGCCCTGATTCTGCATGAGAAAGGCTATCTCTACAGAAACTAAAACGTGAGTCCTGTTGATTTGTGTTATTAAATTTTACTATGCTTATGTAACTGATCTGGTGATATGACATGGCATTTGTTAAGATATTTAATGAGATACTCTTGATTAAGTGCAATTTCTGCATTCTTATAAGGAATACAGAATGTGAGAATTGATATGTTTGTCTTATTGTTTAGTTTAAAAGAATAATAGATAATTTAACTCTGAAGAAGATAATGTATTTGTGCTATTAACTGATATTCAGTTTAAGGCATATGGTTTTACATGGTTTTGATATTCCCATGTATTTATGGTTGATAAAATGTGTAAATGAGGTCCCTCACAAACAAATATTTTCCATGCTTTTTTAAACCATAATTTAAAAATTTCTGTGACTAATATTCCTAAATACTTAGGACATATATTTATTATCTCAGTTTTCCTCTTGGATTTTCCAAATGGAATAAGCTGTCAGTTAATGATGAATGCTTGGTGCACTTTTCTTCTTTGCTCTGTCATACTTCTGTCTTTTAGCTACTTGCTAATGGTGGACATCTCTTCTCACTGTTTGTCCTCTGATAACTTGTCTTTGATAGCCTGCTTTTTTGCTCTTGAACCCTGCCATGGCTACGACTCTGGGATAGTAGAACTGTGCAAAATAAAAGTAAAAGAGCAAGAGGCACAGAGCCTGTGAAAGTTAGAGAAAGTATAAGGCCTGGTAATTGACTGATGAATTTTCAACTGGATGATAGTTTTTACTTTATCGCATTTACTGTCACAGTACCTGAAATAATAAGGAGAATTTTTTCCCCCGATAATGGCTAATTGGGACTGTTTGCTTTGTGAGAATCTGCCAAGGCAACATGCCATGTGGCTTTATCTTTGAAAGTGAGGGTGAAACAAGCTTGCCTGGCTGCAGATAAGTGACTAAGAAGGAATCCTATTCAGATGTACCTGTCATTAATTTATCAGGAGGTTTTGTGATTCATACCTACTATTCTATGTGCGATAGAGCATGAAATTGGTTTCCTCTGGGAGCAGGTCACATTCAGGGGTCATCAGACCCGTGTTATTGGTTGGTGTATGCTTGACTCATATAGCCTTTTTCTGCTGCCAACTTGAACATAGGTTAGATAATGCCTTGGAACATTTCTAGAGCAAAGGGATTGACAAAAACTTGACTATCTCTTAATATGCAAGTGTTTGTAACAACGACAACAAAAATTAACCAACCTGTCTTTTTTTAGCATAGTCATTTATTCTGATAATTAAGTAGTTATATATATGTTTCAATTTAATGGCCTAGATCTTGATAAATGAACTTTCATAGCTCCTTTATTTATTATACAAAAGGATATTTACTTAAACTCATTAATTTATACTGAAAAAATGCAGAGGTGCTTTGAAACAAGTCTCACCAAAAAATAAAAAAAAACTTTAAGAAGTAAAGATTTTTCCCAGTAACAATATGGCTTTTTACTGTGGAAATTTCACTTGATTACTTTGTATATTTTGAAAGACAATGACATAAGTTGTAAAATGAGATAGCTGGGTGTCTAGATTGTGCTGAGTGACTTGAGAGATTTGGGGATTTTTATTTTTATTTTTAGTGAGAGATACTTAGCAAATACCAAAAAAGAAAAAATCCTTTCTTCATTTTGTTATTTTCATGATGGAGTGTGTAAAACTAAAACCTAATATCTTTCCTTGTGTTTTAAGTGTGCTTCATTCTGTGCAAAATTAAACCAATAAATGGCAAAGTGGCAGTTGAATGAAAGCAATCAGTAAAATCTTTCTAGAGTATTTTTAGCATGCCCTGACAACAGTCTTTACTGTGGGTAAATAAGCAGCATAAACTAATATGACTTTTTTTTCTATTTTTTAAATGTAAAATAGTTCATTATATTCTGTATTGCAATGCAAAATAAATGTGATCATTTCACAAAGTAGCAAAGAAAAACTCTTCCAGGTGGATATAAATGATGACTTCATGCTGCATTTACATGGTGTAATCTTTTAGTTTTGTCCCGGGTGTGAAAATATGGAACATTCAACATAAACCAGGATTTTCTTATTGATGAATTAAAGCATAATTAGAGCATTACTGTAGGGAACCTGTTAGATCTTTTATGCATAATTCACCATAATTAAATGAGATATTCTTCACATCTCTCCGTCCTTAAATTAAGACTGTGACCTTAAAACCATGTAAGACCTTCACACAGCAGTGTGAAATCAATATTTTTAATAAAATTATTTTAGAACTTCAAAATTTTCTGGTAAACCATCTCTCTGAAGAAAAAAACAAAAGATAAAAAAAGAAAACTAGTTTATGAAATTTGAAAAAAAATTACCATTATACCATCTGCAAAGTACATATACTTAGGCATATTTCTGCCCTGTTCTTTCCATCCTAAAATTTTGTTTTCTATAGAGCATAAAAAATCTTTAAGCTTTGTTTAATATCTTTATAAATACTATTATAAGTAAAATTTTGATGCCACAAAAGAAATAGCACTCGAAGATATGTCCTCTCAGTAGGACAGTTTACTTCTATAGAAGGATGTCAGGGGACAGAGCAATGATGGTCCCCGCACACTTGGACAAGGCGGGAAGGGGGTACTTATGCCTGATGGGGGGTCGTCTCTGCTGCTGTGTCGTCCCCTATTGGCTAGGGTTAGACTGCACAAGCTAGACTAATCCTGATTGGCTATTTTAAAAGGAGCAGGGGTCTGAGCTGGAGTGGCAGGGAGGGTGTTTTGGTGGAAAGGACCATTATGGGTATGTCACAGTAGGCAGCCAGGGGTGATCCCGGGACCAGGATGAGTCAGGACTGGGTGGGGGGATCAGATGTGAACTGCTAATTAGAACCTGTGGAGAAGGTTGTTTACTAGAATTAAAAGGAAGTTAAACTTTAAAATAGAGAATTACAGAATAAGAGCTGAACATACTGACATACTGATTCTTTGAAGAGAAAATTGGGGTCCACTATGACAACACCATTATAAATATATAACCTCTTAGGTTGTATTTGTTAGAGACATTTCAAAGATTTAACAAATATTTTGCTGCTCAGATTATAATAATAGTTTCAAGCAGTTTTCTCTACCTTTTGCAAATTTTCCTGAGCTCTGTGTGTTACATTAGGTAGTGAGGCAGACATCAGCAGGGCAGGAGAGTCCCCTCCCCACCAACCACCAGGAATGCCAAGTGATGATCAGGTTCAGTTGTTAAACTGTCTGTCTAAAGAATTATTGGTTGCAGCCTGTGCCAGGGAAAAGCAGTCTCCCAATTGATAGGAACACCAGAGACTGGTGATCAGCAGCTTCTCAATAAGATTTCAGAAGTTGGGCAAGGGCGCTGAAGCATGCACTCTAAGAAGCAGAATGGTAGAGTTTAATTGGTATATGACCTTCCTCTAGAAACACTCAACTGGGAAGGGAAAAATGCCTCAAGTCACTAAGAGGCAAAATGGTGGAGTCTAAACATTTGACTTGTAAGGGAAAAATGCCACAATTGAGTATACATATAACTTCAGTAAACACACTGCTCATGCAACCCCTCCCAAGTGCTGGCAGGCCACTGTGCATGATGGCAGCCCAACCCAAGGGAAGAATCAAGGAAGAAGAGATGCAACCCCTTGGAAGCATGCCAATGTACAAAACACCAAATCAAAGCTCAAACTACACACCTGAATCTCTCAAGTTGCCTGATTTGCCCCCTTCCAAGTGTTCTTTACTTCCTTTCATTCCTGCCCTTCCTGATCTATAACTTTTGGACAAATGTTCACTCCTGCTCTTAAACTTGCCTTGGCCTCTCACTCTGCCATTTGCCTCTAGGTTTAATTCCTTCTTCTAAGAAGATCAGAAATGAAGTTGCTGCAGAACCATATGGATTCACCACTACTAACATATATAGACATATATATGAATATTAAATGCTATATGATAGCTCCCTATTTCTCAGACTCTACTGAAGTCGATTGAAGATCTCTTTGGAAAGGACTTTTTTTCTAACATTTCAATCTAATCATCATCTCTCATAGACTTCTTTCACTTCATGACACTTGCCGTAATTATTATTTTAAAATGTATATTATTATTTATATAAAATATATATAATTATTGATTGTTTATTTGTGTCCCACAAAACTTAAACACTATATACAGTGCCAGGCATAGTGCCTGGAATATAAGTAATAAAAAATTTTTGTTGACTAAATAAAATCAGATAATGAAAACCAGATAATTCTATAAATAAGACCATCACAAAGATCCAAAAGTTATATAATCACTGGTTTATTTTACAAAATACTTACAGATATACTTTGTAAATAAAGAGAGAATTCAGTAAGCATCACACCTCAGTAGACAACAAAAGCTACTAAAACTTATGAAATATTAAGTGCCATATGTATGCCAATATTTTTATTCACTGGCTGCAAGATTCCTGGCTAGCACTGCTTGACAGATTAATGAGAGAAAAATATAATAAATTTATTTATCCAAAGTTTTACATGACACAGGAGACTTCAGCAATGTTGAAACTGTATTTTTATACATGGTTTGGAATGAAGAATGGACAGTTGTGTAAAAGGATAATTTGATTAAAAATGGTATGTACTAATAGCAATAAACTGGGAAGTAGCTTGGCCAGGCCTGTTTTTCCAGATTCTTTTTGGCCTCTCTGCGTAATATTCCTACTCTATAGATATGAGTAAGTCCATGTCACATGAGGGTCCTCCAAAGAGGGAACAGAAGAAGGTCAGAGAGATCTTTCTGCTTCTATGGTTTTCTTAATTTCCTTCAACTTAAAATACTCAGTCTACCATGAGTCTACATTTGGAGGTAGCATTCCTTGTGTCCTATCACATGGAATACATAACTAGTATTGTCTAGGAGGAATTATGAAATTTTCTGTGGATATCTTTTGAAATAGTTTAAAGAAATGCACGAACACCTATCATTATTAAAATCATCCATTCATTTATTTTACAAGCATTTGTTGAGGGTTAACTATGTATGAAACTGTGTGCACAGATCTACAGGGGATTTATCATTGTGAATTTTTAACTCTAACACCATGAATACAATATATAGTAGGGAAATTTAATGTATACTTAAAAATACAGTAGAGCTTTAACTATAAAGTTAGAAATGTCAATATTCATTAAGAAGTATTAAGTATTACTTAATACTTAAGCATATCATATTTAAGTTTATAATATTAAGAAGAATGAGATTTCAGTTTCAGCCTAGGGAAACAGAAAAAGTACATTGCTGAAGTTGATTTGAACCTAAGCTTTGGAGAAAACTGATGGATTCTTGGCATAGGAAATGGAATTAGGAAAGATATGAAGAAGGTGTTTAGTAAGAATTAGTTGCTTATTTTGGCAGACATGTCAACTAAATGTAAGAGGATAGAAAATATTATGTTTGACAGCTATTGTGGATAAAATTATTTATTAAAGTAGATTAGGACAAGACTGTGGAAGATTAATACTAGTTTTAAAGAGTTGGGATTCTGCTGGCATATAACTATGTCAGCTGAACCATCTCTTAGACGTGTAAAAAGTAAGAATGTGATTATTTTGAAAATGAAAAAATGGAAAAAATCTGGTACTAAGCACTATAAAATTTTCCCTCTGGGGATGCATGTTCGTGGGTTTCGTGTGTGTGTGTGTGTGTGTGCGCACGTGTGTGTGTGTGTGTGTGTATTTCAATTGGCTTTATCTTACAAAATAGAGGAGTCCTTAGTGTCAAAAATATCAGTAATAGATGGCTTATCTCTCAGACACCCATTTGAGAAAGAACTCTTAAGGATGATGTCTTGTAAAGAAAGAAAAAAGAGGGCTCAAATGTTTAATTAGAACCTTTATGACCCAAGGAGCAAGATATCTTTAACTTATTACTTCCCAAAACATACTCTTTATATAATACATGATATAAGATGAAAATAAGAATTTGTTATCATTTTCTTTTTGGTCAAAGAAGTTTGGGTAATATTGTATCAAATACATGTTTTGAAGAATTGCAAAGCACATTAGCTTATTAAAAGTAAAAGAGTTAAAAATTCTTACATAAATACATGTTCGTGTTTAATGCCATACTTACCAAATTAAGATAAGAAATTCTTATTTCATGGCTCACATTTCTCCATGATTCTATGTTACCCAGATTGAGATTTATAATATAATTCTGAGAGAATTTAAAAGAGGAAAAGTAAACATAAGCTTTCTAATGTTTAGTGTTTTATGTTCTATTTAAGTAGTAGTGTGATTATTTTAAGATTGCAGTTATCTTATGTAAATACTTCTAGAATCTTTATGCTGTTAGCTTTTACATTTTAGTTCTATAAATGAGCTAAGTTAATTTTTGTTTCTTGAGAGAAATAGAGATAAAAATGAATTTCTAAAATACAGATGTCCAGTTAATTCCAGCATAATTTTATTTTAGTTTTCTTTCCCCTGCTGAACTGATTTAGACCTGTTCCAAAATTAATTGAAAATATTTGTGTGAGTTTTTTTCTGGGCTCCTTATTTTGTTTTATTGATCTATTTGACTATTATTAGACTAGTGAACTATGCCATTGATGAATTTTTCTGTTATTATTTTATTTTATTTCTGAGATTGAGTCTTGCTATGTCACATAGGCTAAAGTGCAGGGGCGCAATCTCAGCTCACTGCAACTTCCACCTCCCGGGTTCAAGAGATTTTCCTGCATACACACTGACACATAAAATAGAGTCTAATTAAAAAGTTATCTGAGGCTGGGCATGGTGGCTCACTCCTGTAATCCCAGTACTTTGGAGGCTGAGGTGAGTGGATCACCTCAGGTCAGGAGTTCGAGAACAGGCTGGTCAACATGGTGAAACCACGTCTCTGCTAAAAATGAAAAAATTAGCTGGGCATGGTGGTAAGCACCTGTAATCCCAGCTACTCAAGAGGCTGAGGTAGGCAAATCCCTTGACCTCGGAAGGCAGAAGTTAGAGTGAGACGAGATCATGCCATTGCTCAACAGCCTGGGTGAAGAGCAAGACTCTGTCTCAAAAAAAAAAAAAAAAAAAAAAAAAAAAAAATTCTTCACACCTGTAATCCCAGCAGTTTTGGAGGCTGAGGTGGGTGGATCACGAGGTCAGGAAATGTAGATCATCCTAGTCAACATGGTGAAACCCTGTCTCTACTAAAAATACAATAATTAGCTGGGTGTGGTGGCACATGCCTATAGTTCCAGCTACTTTGGAGACTGAGGCAGGAGAATCACTTGAACTTGGGAATGGAAGTTGCAGTGAGCCAAGTTATGACACTGCACTCCAGCCTCGCAACAGAAAGAGACTTGTCTCAAAAAAAAAGTGTTCTATTTATGAAGATATATTTATCAGATATCAGATCAATATATATAAAGACATTTATTATTATTATTTTTTATTTTAAGAAAGAAAAAGAAAGAAAAGAATAAAGAGAGAAAGAAAGAAAAAAAGAGAATAAAAGAAAGGGAAAAAGAAGAAGAAAAAGAGGGAGAGAGAACGGGAATTTTGCTCTATTGCCCAGGCTAGAATGCAGTCTAAAAATGGGTATTAAAAAGCTCTTTTATACTAATAATTGTGTTATACGATGGAGACAGGAAGGAATAAGGGAGGGAAATAACAAACAAACAGCCAACCAATATTTCATTTGAACCTATGAAATACTATGTAATTGCTGGGGGAGTGATTTACTCCCAACCATGTGGTCTCTTTTAGAATAAATGTGATGTGTTACTGAAAAAAAAAATGTATGTTTTGTGGATTTGGAGTAGAGAGCTCTGTAAATGTTTATTAAGTTTACTTGTTTGAGGTATAAGTTCAAGTCCCGGATATCCTTGTTAACCTTCTGTCTCATTAATTTGTCCAATATTGACAATGTAGTGTTAAAGTCTCCCACTATTATTGTGTGGGAGTCCAAGTCTCTTTGTAAGTCACCAAGAACTTGCCCTATGTATCTGGGTGCTCCTATATTGTGTGTGCATAGACTTAGGATCGTTAACTTTTCCCATTACATTGATCCCTCTACCATTATACAATGTCCTTCTTGTCTCTTTTGTTTTCCATTACATTAAAGTCTATTTTATCAGAGATGAGAATTGTAACTCCTGTTTTTTTGTTTTTTTTTCTCTCCATTCGGTTGGCAAATCTTCCTCCATCCCTTTGTTTTGAGTCTCTGTATATCCTTGCATGTGAGATGGGTCTGGATGCAGCTTACTGATGGGTTTTTTAGAATGGCTGATACTGGTTGTTCCTTTCTGTACATAGTGCTTCTTTCAGAAGCTCTCGTAAAGCAGGCCTGGTGGTAATGAAATCTCTGAGTACTTGCTTGTTCGTAAAAAATTTTATTTTTCCTTCACTTATGAAACTTAATTTGGCTGGATATGAAATTCTGGTTTGAAAGTTCTTTTCTTTAAGGATGTTGAATATTGGCCCCCACTCTCTTCTGGCTTGTAGGGTTTCTGCTGAGAGATCTGCTGTGAGTCTGATAGGCTTCCCCTTGTGGGTAACCTGTCCTTTCTCTCTGGCTGCCCTTAGTATTTTCTCCTTCGTTTCAACCCTGGTGAATCTAATGATTATGTGCCTTGGGGTTGCTCTTTTTGAGGAATATCTCTGTGGTGTTCTCTGTATTACCTGGAGTTGAGTATTGTCCTGCCTTGCTAGGTTAGGAAAGTTTTCCTGGATAATATCCTGAAAAATATTTTCCAGCTTGGATTCATTCTCTTCGTCACATTCAGGTACACCTATCAAACGTAGATTAGGTCTTTTCACATAGTCCCATATTTCTTGGAGACTTTGCTCATTCCTTTTTACCCTTTTTTCTCTAATCTTGTCTTCTCGTTTTATTTCATTAAGTTGGTCTTCGACCTCTGAAATCCTTTCTTCTGCTTGATCAATTCGACTGTTTAGACTTGTGCATACTTCTCGAAGTTCTTGTATTGTGTATTTTAGCTCCATTAATTCACTTATATTCCTTTCTAAATTGTCCATTCTCATCAACATTTCGTCAAACCTTTTTCAAGGTTCTTAGTTTCCTTGCATTGGGCTAGAACATGTTCTTTAACTCACAGAAGTTTCTCATTATCCACCTTCTGAAGCCTGATTCCGTTGATTCCTCACATTCATTCTCGATCAGACCTTGTTCAATTGGTGATGAGGCACTGCAATCCTCTGCAGTAGGAAAGGCATTCTGATTTCCGGTGTTTTCAGCCTTTTTGGGCTGGTTTCTTCCCATCTTTGTTGATTTATCCACCTGTCGTCTGTGTAATTGCTGACGTTCAGATTAGGTCTCTGAGTGGACCTCCAACTTGTTGGTGGTAAAGTTTTTTCTGTTTCTTAATTTTCCTTCGGCGGACGCCCCTCCCCCACAGAGCTGGACCTTCCCGGGTTCAGCTGTACTTGTTGTGAAACTCTCAATCCTCAGCAGTGCCAACTGCTGTTTTTTTTTTGTGTGTGTAGGGGGGGACCAGCCTTCCCCTGCGGTGACCCACCACGCCGACTGAAGAAGTGGCGTTGAGATTCGTGGCACTTTTCTGCCCAGGAATCTCCCGGTCTGCTTCCCCACTTCAGTCCACTTTTCAATCAGCTGAATGGGAGACTCTGCCTTCCCCCGAGCTCCAAACACCAACCAAAGGGCACTCAGTCCCGTATACTCCGGACTGAGAACCGCCGCGCCGGAGCGCCTGCAAAACGGCCGCACCAGCCAAAAGAGTTGTGCTGGCGACCCGTGGGGCTCCTCCGCCAGGAATCTCTTGGTCTGTGGGCAATAAAAATTCATCTGAAAATGTGGCGTCCACTCACTCTCTGCGCTTTCAGTGGGAGCTACAGTCCTGAGCTGCTGCTAATCGGCCATCTCGGATCTCTCTCCAAAGACATTTATTATAAAGGTTGGCTCACACAGAAATGGAGACTGCTGAAAAGTCCCACCTCCTACTATTTGCAAGCTGAAGGTTCAGAATAGCCAGTGGTTTAGTTCCTGTCCTAACACCAATACTTGAGAACCAGGAGAAACAAAAGTCTAAATTGAAATCTGAGTCTGAAAACCTGAGAACTAGGAAATTTGTTAATGGATACATAATATTTTTTTTAAAAAACCAAATTCTGGCTACAAATATATACAAAGGCAAGAGAAGTAAAGGTGTGGGTTCTTTTTGTGTAATAATTAATTTAGGTTGCTATTAACGTAACATGGAAAGTTGTAATTACAAAATATTCTATGCAAGCCTAGAGCTTATCACAAAGAAAAAAATCTATAGTAGATGCACAAAAGATAAAGGTAAAAGAATCAATATCATCATGATGTTGATAATGATACAAAATAACATCAAATGGCAAAGAAAGACACCAAGAGAGAAAAAGAGGAACTAAAAACATCTGCAAAATAAATAGAAAATATGTAACAAAACAGCAATAGCAAGTCCTCACTTATGAATAACTACCATAAATAATAATTGGTAAATGAGTTAAATTCACCAATTAAAAGATATAGAGTGGCTGAATGGAACAACAACAACAACAACAACAACAAAACCAGGATATAGTAATACGATATGCTATCTACAAAAGACTCATTTTAGATTTCAAGACACACATAGGCTAAAAGTGAAAAGATGAAAATATAATTACTATAACTGATAACCAACAGAAAGAAGAAATGACTGTGGTTTTGTCTGAAAAAAATAGATATTATGTGTGAAAGTGTCAAAAGAGAAAAAGATTATTATACAGTGACAAAAATGTCAATTTAATGTAAAACTATAACATTTATAAATATATAAGCACTCAGTGTCAGAGCATATAAATATTAATTTATAAAGCAAATATTTGCAGGCCTAAAAAGAGCAACTGACAGCAGTAAAATAACAGTAGAAGATTTCAATACCTCACTTACAAAAATGTATGGGACATTTAAACAGAGATCAATAACAAAATGGCTGACCTGAGCAACACTATAGACCAAATGGACTTAATAGACATATACAGAACTTTCCACCCAATAGCCGAAAAGTATACATTTTTCTCAAGTGCACATAGAGCACTCCAGAGGACACATCACACATTATGTTATAAACAAGTCAACAAATTAAAGAAGACTGACATCATTTGAAGTATCTTTTCTAAAATCAATACAATGAAACCAGAATCAGTAGCAGTGAGAAAACTATACAATTCAAAAATTCATGGAAACTAAGCAACACACTCTTGAATAACAATTGAGTAAACAAAAATCAAAAGGGAATTTAAAAATTACCTTGAGACAAAATAATTTTTAAAAAGAAAGAAAGAAAGCACAGCATACCAAAACCTACAAGACACAGTAGAAGCAGAACTAAGAGGGAAGTTTATAGTAATAAATGCCTGCATTAAAAAAAGAAGTACCTCAAATAAACAATTGTACACCTCAAGGGACTAGAAAAAGACTACATACTAAGCCCAAAGTTCAAAGAATAAATGAAATAATAAAGACTAGATCAGAAACAAGACAAATAGAATATAAAACAATAGGAAGAACATCAATACCTAGAGTTTTTTTTTAATAAACAAAGTCATTAGACACTTAACTAGACAAACCAAAAGAAGAGAGAGAGAGAGACAGAGAAGCCTCAAATAGTCAGAACTAAAAAAGGGAATTTTAGAACAGATGTCCTAGACATGAAAAGAATCATAAAGAACTTGTATGAATAATTATATTCCAACAAACTAGATGACATAGAAGAAATTGATAAATTCCTAGAGACATAAACCTATTAAAACTGAATTAAGAAAAAATAGAAATCTCAAACAGATAAAAACAAACAGAGACTAAATTAGTAATCAAAAATCTCTCAGCAAGAAAACTCAGGGCCAGATGGCTTTATGTGTGGATATTTCCAATATTCAAAGATAAATACAAATCCTTTTTAAAATTTTCCAAAATATAGAAGGAAAGGAAACACATTTCTTGATTCTAAAATGCTAGCATCACTCTGATACCATATCCAGATAAGGACACTACAAGAAAAGAAATCTATAGTCTAATATCTCTGGTAAGCACAGATGCAAAATTCTTCAATAAAATACTGGCAAACCAAGTTCAAGAGCATATTCAAAGGATCATATACCATACCCAACTGAGATGCAGGAATGGTTGAACATATGAAAATCAATTCATGTGATACATCACATTAACAGAATGGAGGGCAAAAATCACGTTATCATCTCAATAGACACTGTATTAGTCCATTTTCACACTGCTCATAAAGATATACTTGAGACTGGGAAATTTATAAAGACAAAAATGTTTAATGGACTCAACAGTTCCACGTGGCTAGGGAGGCTTCATAATCATAGTGGAAGGCAAAAGGCACATCTTACGTGGCAGAAGACAAAAAGGAAATGAAAGCCAAGCATAAGGGGTTGGGGTTTCCCCTTATAAAACCATGAAATCTCATGAGATTTATTCACTACCATGAGAACAGTATGGGAGAAACCACCCCCATGATTCAATTATCTTCCACTAGGTCCCTCCCCACAACACATGGGAATTATGGGAGTTATAACTCGAAATGAGATTTGGGTAGGGACACAGCCAGATTATATCAGACACAGAAATATATGTGTTTGAATAAGTGTGTGCATTTGACAAAGCTCAACATCAATTCATGATTCACTCAACAAAACAGGCATAGAAGTGACTTACCTGCACAGAATAAAACACAGTGAACATTATAATCAATGGCCAAAAATTAGAAGCTTTCTCTTAAGATCTGGTTCAAGGCAAGGATAACCACTCTTACCTCTTATTTTCAACAGAGTACTGAAAGTACTAATCAAAACATTTACACAAGAAAAAGGAAAAAGGTAGAAGTAGAATTATCTCTATTTGCAGATGACTTAATCATATATGTGGAAACTAAAGTCTCTACACACACAAAAAAACCTGTTAGAGTAAACAAATTCAGTAAAATTACAGCATACAAAATAAACATATGAAACAGTTGTGTTTCTATAGAAAATAAACTATCTGAAGAGGCTCATAGATGTATGGATTTGTATCTGAGTTCTCTATTCTGTTTCATTGGTCTATATCTGTCTTTATTCCACAACCACACTGTTTTGATGACTTTAATCTTGTAATGTATTTTGAAATCAGAAAGCGTGGTGCATCTAGCTTTGTTTTTTTTGTTCAAGATTGCTTTGGCAATTCAGAATCTTTTGAGATGGCATATAATTATTAGGATTTTTTTCTATTCATGAATATAATGCTATTAGAATTTTGATAGGGGTTGCATTTAATCTGTAGTTCACTTGAAGGTAATATAGACATTTTAATAATATCAATTCTAATCCACGAAGCACAGAGTGTCTTTACATTTATCTTTGTCTTATTTAATTTATCAATGTTTTGTAATTATTCAGTGTATAAGTCTTTCACCTACCATATTAAGTTTTTCCCAAAGTATTTTATTGTTTTTATTGATACTGTGAATGGGGTTACTTTCATAATTTCCTGTTCAGATAGTTTATCGGGAGCAGGGAGAGGGAGAGCATCAGGAAAAATAGCTAATGCATGCTGGGCTTAATACTTAGGTGATAGGTTGATAGTGTAGCAAACCACCATGGCACACATTTATCTATGTAACAAACACACACATCTTGTACATGTACCCCAAAATTAAAATTTAAAAAGAAAACAAAGCAAAACAATGGTTACTAGGGCCTGGAGATTTGAAATATGGAGAGATGTTGGTCAAAAGGTGGAAAGCTTTAGTTAACCTAGATAAAGAAGTTCTGGTGATCTAATGGACAGTACAGTGACTATAGTTAACAATATGGGATTGTATACTTGAAATTTATTGAGGGTAGATCTTAGTGTACTCATCAGTCAATAAAATGGTAATGGTGAGGTGATGGATATGTTAATTAGCTTAACTGGTGGATATTTTACAGTGTATGCATATATCACATCATCAAGTTGTACATCTTAAATGTGCACAATTTTTACTTGAACTATACCTCAATAAAGTTGAGAGTAAAAATAATTTTGAAAAAAGTTGAGGCACCTACTGGAAGAGTCTGCAATACAAATATATGCTGACTTCAAGTAAGATCTTTCCATTACATGTAGTTCTTTTAAATGGATGGTGATGTAGGAAATGTTGATTAAACAAACAAAAACCAGTTCCCAACATTTTCCACAGCTTCTACCTGGAACACCTCTTCACAAACATTAGAATCTTGGAGAAAGTTCCTGTTCCTCAGGACTTCTCATCTCTACTTATCACAACACTGTGTCCTAAATCAATCAATGACCAGGAGCAAAAGTATCCTTAATTTCAACAAGATAATTGGAACAGATAGCAAATGGAAATCTTGTAGGGAAAGAATCTTGCCTTTTCCTTGATATAAACCTTCTAATCTTGACATATCCATGGTGACACTTTATGGGTAGTTCACAGTATAGGGCATCCCAGTACCTTAAAGTGATAATGAAGTGATATGATATTTTTTGGTAAAAGGATAATAAGATAATGGTATATGCATATTTTACATTTACTTCTTTTTTTGTATTCGTGCTTACATGTGTATTATCTTGAGTACATACATAACTAATTATAAAGATATGGTTCTAGTTATTTTAGGGAAAAGTTTTAGAAAATGAGAATAAGCCATCTGACCAGTGTTCTGCTATTTGAGGCAGTCATATAAAAGGCTTCCTGACATCAAAATATAAATTTTCAATTGTCTGAATCATCCATGTTAACTAGCTTAGTGTCTTATTTTTGTTATTACTGTTTAAACAGTGAAGTAAGGATCCTTTAAAGTGACTTTTGTTAGTTAAAATATTTTGTCTTTATTTATTAACTGCTTTCATTTCTGATTGTTCATATTTTTTTGTATGAAGTAGAAAATGGTATAATAGTTTCACAAATGTAAAAGCTCAAGTGGTTTTCTTGATTTTGTAAATAATTAGATACATTTGTTCTACAAACACAAAATTTCCCTTTTGTAATAATAATGATCCACATATATTAGGATCCTAACTAGTTATTTGCTCTTTAGTAATTTCATCTATCTTTTCTGTAATAAAATGTTACCATTTTATTTAAAAATCTAGTTATTTTAAGTGCTCATGATGCTTTATTACTCTTTGTGATTCTTTTTCTTTTCCTTTTTCACCTTTATTGAGGTATAATAGATAAATAAAATTGTATTAATTAGTGATGTACAATGTGATATTTTGTTATAGGTATACATTGTGAAATGAATAACACAATCAAGCTAATTAACATATAAATCACCTTACATAATTACCATGTGTTTGTATGTGTGTGTGATAAAAATACTGAAGATCTAACTTCTTAGCAAATTTTAAGTATACACTAAATTATTATTAACTATCATCACCAAGCTGTACATTAGATCTCATTTTTTTTTTCTTCAGCTGAGTGTCAGGGTAAAAAATAAAACTAATATTTATTGGCTGCTTAATTAAAAATATATTTATTTTGTTTCACATAATCCTCCAATAGTATTATGTAAAAGAAAATGTTATTCTTATTCTAAATAATAGGCAAGCTCAGATCAGTAATATAATTTGCTCACAGTTACATATTTAGTTAGCAGAGTCAAGATGTTCTTCCTAACTTCAAAGCCTATACAGTATTCACCATACCATTTTGACATGAAGGAAGTAATAGTAATAGAATAAAAATGACTATATAGGGAGCCCTGTGTCAATCAATTTTTTTTTCTTTTTTTGAGACAGGGTCTCAGTCTGTTGCCCAGGCAAGACTTCAGTGGCAGGATCACTGCTCATTGCAGCCTTGACCTCCTGGGCTAAGGTGATCCGTCCACTTCAGCCTCCTGGGTAGCTCAGACTACAGGCATGGACCAGTAGGCCAGGCTAATTTTTGTATTTTTTGTAGAGATAGGGTTTTTCTATGTTGCCCAGGCTGGTTTTATACTGCTGGGCTCAAGTAATCCACCTGCCTAGGCCTCTCAAAGTGCAGGGATTACAGGCGTGAGCCACTGTGCCCAGCCTCAAGCACTATTTTTACTGTTTTAATGCTATGTCTCTTTTACCTACTTTATGGATAATAAGCTATAGAGATCTTTAGATTTGCTCATGCACAAAACAAAGTAGTAAAGTTAGTATTGAATTGTAATCCTTTTTGATTGCAAAATTAAGAATGAGCCAGTATCATATTGTACATTTATTTGTGAATTGGGGTAAGGTTTTGCTTTGTTTTTCACTCTACATCATGAAGTTCTACTAAGTTCTAAATAAATCCTTAAATTTTTTGATATGCTGCTGGAATATGTAATGATTAATGGGAACTTTATTTGGAAAAGTGTGGAAAAATATCAATAAATATTTACATGGAGGACAAAACTGTTTATAATCCTCGGTATTAGAAGTTACTATGAATTAAATTATATTAGAGATAATCCAATCTAAAAAATGAATGTCTGTATTTGAATGTCTACCTACTGCAAACAACATGCAAAGAATTGATCTAGTAACTTCAAATTGTTGTTCATCCCTGTATGAAGCATAGTGAAGAATGCAACATTTATATTAAAACCATTGATTGCTTCTGAACATCTAAGATAGGTCAGAAAATTGACATTTATTATATAGCAAGGAACAGAATAGCTGCAATAATTTTTAAATGCTCATCTAAAACTCAATGTGTCATTTTAACACTGAAAGGATGAATAATAATCATTAGGAAGTGTTTATTTTGGAAAAACAACTGTCATTAGATTTTTAAGACTGTTATCCAAGTACTTCTAATAAGCCACATCTCTTGAGAATGATACAAACCAAATAAACATCTCAACATAAATCTGGGGCAGAGAACAAATATTTCTGGGAAAGAAATATTGATTGTTTTTCTAATTTGCTTTGCACAGGCAGAAAAAAAAAACTCTTGTTTCTCTACGGATTATTTGTTAAAGCATCTATATTCTCACTGCTTTACCGGCTAATATAAAATTAGAATATTCTAAATGGTACAATTACTGTTATTTATGTTTTTCCCTTTAGAATTCACACTTAATAAAGTGGCACATTTGAAATATTTTCTAATTATTCCTGGATTTAAATCACATGTTTAGCAATAAAATCTAATGAATTCAATTAAAAGCAAAACTAAAATAAGTATACCAAAATCAAACAACATAAAATAAAATTAATGTAAAATATATTTAATCAATAAGTAACTAAAATGCACAAAAATTTAAAGGAATGTTAAGAATATGGAAGTTATGTACACATAACCTGAAATAAAACCAAGCATATTTGTTGTCACTAATACAACATAATAATATGTATTTACCTTCTATGAGGATGTATTAAACAGTGCCATCTACCACCTTTGCCACCCATGAGAATCTGCCTAAATTTGTAAGACAGGTAACTAAAACAAAGGGGCAATATGTAACCATAGAAAAAGAAATTGCTATTTGTTCTTAATGTGGAGATTTTACTTGCTAGTTAAGATAAATGAGTTTGTGCCAGTTTGCTTAATATACATTCTTGCATTTAATTAAAAATAAAGAAATCCCGTTTATAGTAATATATTTAAAGAAAATAACAAAACTAATTGATGTTTCATTTTTACTTCCAGATTTCTTTTGATGACTAATGGCTTATATATAAGAAATTTTTACATAGTCTGTATTAAAATACAATATTTTGTCACCAGACTTCAACATTTTATAAAATTGAATATTTCATGGGAATAGAAGAATATTGTCTCATTTAGGCTAGTAGCAAAGATTTAGTAGCTTTAGGCAGTCCTTGATTTTAAATATAAAATTGCTATGATAGGAATTGTGGGAAGCATCAACAATTTTATTGGAAAATATTTCAATGAGAAGGCATGAAACATGAATCTATAAAGTTATTTTAAAATAATTTTGATGAGTAAATATACAAAAAGAAGACCTATTGTGTAGTTAATATATATATATAATATGTATAATATATATATAATGTGTAATACTTATAATATCTATGCATGTATAATATATATACATGTATGTATTTACTATGGAATTAATGTTGTTTTGCTGCTATGAATTTCTATTAAGTAATTATTAGAAACAGAACACCTATGAGAGTTGGATAATATTATACTTTCCTTAAATTATATTAACTATATTATCATCTTTTTACCTACTTAGTGTTTTTCTTTGCCTTCTGCATATTGAAAACTGTCTTAATTATTTTACTATCCTAAATAAAGATTTTGTTTTCTTGTTCATATTACCATCCCTTTAATATTATTTTACCATCCGTTTAATATTATTTTAGGAAATAAAAATGGAATATATTACAACTTTACCATATTAACCACTGATACAAACAGCAAGTTGAATATTAAAATATGGGTGATTATAATAACTTACTCTGAATTCATGTAGCTTTACAGAGACATGCAAGTGATATTAACATAGTGGCCATTGACTCTTGTACTTTACTGAAAGTAAGACTAAGACTACAATAAAACATACTACTTTTTTTATACTACGGAGTCTCACTCTGTCACCAGGCTGGAGTGCAGTGGCAGGATCTCAGCTCTCTGTAACCTCCACCTCCTGGGTTCAAGCGATTCTCCTGCCTCAGCCTTCCTACTAGCTGGGACTACAGGTTTGCCCCACCATGCCCAGCTAATTTTTATATTTTTAGTAGAGACGGGTTTCACCATGTTGGCCAGGATGATCTCGATCTCTTGACTCTGTGATCCGTCGACCTCAGCCTCCCAAAGTGCTGGGATTACAGGCATGAGCCACTGTGCCCAGCCTATTTAATTATTTAGTCTTTCTATATAGAAAGTCTTGGAAAAGGGCAACTCAAGGATGGCAAGAGATAGTAACCAAATTTGAGTATGGCTCAAATAACTTGACAGGAGCTATTTCAATGTGTTCATTTTAATTTAAATAATTTACTCCTTGAATATTGGGAAGAGGAAGGACATGAAAGAGAAGTGGATAATTCAGAATTCGTTAATGAGTACAATAATCAGGTGATAGAATACCCTAAAAGTCTTAGCTTGACTACTGCACAATCTAAGCATGTAAAAAAATTGCACAAGTACACCATACATTTGTACAAAAAATAATATAAATAAATTGTGCTTGGTAAAGGAAAAAAAAGTAAATCTAAGCAAACTTCTTTAAATAAATAAGAAATTTGCTGATTGATTGGGAATACCAGAAAAATCTAAATTTGTATATATCATGTCAGGATGTGTGAGCATGGATTTCCACGGTATCAATGTTTCCAAGTAGAAGTATTACTAAAATGTAATTCTAAATATTTTGGTGAATTTTAGCAAATTAAATAGTATGGACATTTAAAGAAAAACAGTATAGAGACTTTTTGAAATGGTTTATTAGTTTTTGCTAATTCTTGACACAATTTGTTAAAAGCATACTGGACACTATATTATTTACTACAAAGTAGAAAAGCAAAACTAGGTGAAGTAAAATGAAAGAACCAAAAAAAAAAATCTTTGTTAATAAGCCTTGCTATTTATTTTCTGCTTATTTTCCCTTATATAACGTGTTTACAAGAAAAACTTTCTAAAAATTTGTACATATATGTATATATTTATACACACACACATTATTGTGGATTTTTCAACACAGGATTGCTTAATTATTTTTCTAATATAAGCTATAGGCATTACATTTACACTAGTACTAAATATGTATTATCAATGTCATCAATATGGAATCAGTCAGAAATAGCTGATTTTTTATCAGCTAAAAATTTTGACATAAAAACAATGTCAGACTTATTATTTAGAATCATGGAATAAATTGTTTCCACAATCATCTTTGCTTGATTTTGATCATAGTTGTTCCTTGACTAAATTGATGGTAATTTTTTACAAGGGCAATAAGAAACTAATACAAGTTATGTAACCTGATTTGTATCTACTTCAAAGCTGTCACAAAGCTGTTTCCTCTGTTCAGAGACAGTTTTCTTAGATATCTGCATGGCTAACTTTTTATTCCTTTAAAATATTTTAAATCTTTTAAATATTTTAAAATATTTAAAAATATATTAGTGACAGTGAGGATCATCCTCACCACTCAATTAAAATTAAAATTGCAGATACTTCCACCTTTATGATCCCCTTAATCTTTTCCATTTTTCCGTATTATGTAACATTTTCTATATTTTATAACTTATTTACTTACGGTTTTTACATGTCTCCTCCATTAGAACAAATATGTCATAGAGCAGAATTTGCTTTTTCATTTTGACTGACATCCCAAGATCCTAGAGTTGTGCCTAACCTAAATGCATGTTTGATGAGATAATTAATAATCTAGTGTAAAAGAACAGCAGCTTTAGTTGTACTAAAAAGTAAATGTATCATGAATCTGGATGAGAAAAGTATTGAACAGTATACATTTTTTGTATGTGCATTTTCATTTTGCCCTAATTCTACAGAAAAAAAGGAATGGAGACATTGAGCATAAAAAGAATGAAAAAAATATTTATGAGGAAAGGGACTGATATGGTTTGTCTCGTGTCCCCACCCAAATCTCATCTTGAATTTTACTCTCATAATTCCTACCTGTTGTGGGAGCGACCAGTGGGAGATAATTTAATCATGGGGGCAGTTTCTCCCATACTGTTCACTTGGTAGTGAATAAGTCTCAGAAGATCTGATCATTTAATAAGGGAAACCCCTTTCACTTGGCTCTAATTATCTCTCTTGCTGCCACCATGTAAGAGTGTCTTTCATCTTCTGCCATGATTGTGAGACCTCTCTAGCTAAGTGGAACTGTAAATCCATTAAACCCCCCCCTTTTTTTTCCCTAGTCTCAGCTATATATGTCATTATCAGCAGTGTGAGAATGGACTAATACAGAGATGTTTATTCAGAAAGTACTTAAATGAATTAATTTAATGAAAGCATTTTTTAGGCTACCATTTTCCATTCTTACTATCACTAGCTATCTGTCTATCCATAGTTGAGATTTTAGGCCAAAATAAAAAAGTAAAATTTGTCCAGAATTTACAGATTTTGAAGCTTTGATAGGTAATGAAGGGACAGAGGTAAGTTCTTATTATTTTGTTTTTTTGAAACACTTAATTTTTATAAAAAACTTTATTTTATTTAGGGTTGCATTGAGAAATATAATATATATATATATATATTATATTTCATTGTATAGTTAACATTTTAAAAAACAGCATTATATAGTTAACCTTAAAAAAAAAAAAAACCTTCCAAGAGAATATTTTTGTAGGCTTTGTGAAATCTTTCAATTCCCTCCCAAATTTATATTATCTATCAAACCTTACCTGTTGAGAGTTTTAAAATAGGAGTTTAAGCTGTGACTGAAAGTCAATAAAAATGAGCAATGCCTGTGAAGAGTTTATAAACTTAATAATGATTTGAATAATAAATAAAATATGATATTAACTGCCCCTAATTTCCAGCAATAAACCTGACAATGCACACAGAAACTGAAACAAGTATTACTATAAATTTAAAACTGACATTTTCACCATCCAAATCTAAAGTACCTTGTCTCATGCTAGTATAATTTTGCAATCTAAAAATGTATGCTTTATGACTCATATATGAACACATGATTGAACTTGTAAAAATGATAGAAGGTAATATTTGAAGAAACTATTTTGTGTTTTCAAGACAAAGCAACTAAATTGGCCTTCTTGTTGACCACTTTCATTGAATTTCAACAAAGGAAGAGCAATGACAGCTCTACCAGCAGATGCCTTAATTAAAAAATTAAGAAACCTCTAAATTAATTTTTTCAAACCCACAGCCAATATCATACAGAATGAGAAAAAAACTGGAAGCATTTCCTTTGAAAACTGGCACTAGATAAATGTACCCTCTCTCACCTTTCCTATTCATCAAAGTATTGGAAGTTCTAGCCAGAGCAATTAGGCAAGAAAAAAAAATAAATGGTATCAAATTAAGAAAAGAGGAAGTCAAATTGTCTCTATTTGCAGATGACATGACTGTATACTTAGAGGACCCCATGGTATCAGCCCAAAATATCCATAAGATGATAAGCCACATCAGCAAAGTCTCAGGATACAAAATCATTGTGCAAAAATCATAAGCATTCCTATACACCAACAACAGACAAACAGAGCCAAATCATGAGCGAACTCCCATTCACAATTGCTACAAAGAGAATAAAATGCCTAGGAATACAACTAACAAAAGACATGAAGGACCTCTTCAAGAAAAACTACAAACCACTACTGAAGGAAATAAAAGAGGACACAAACAGATGGAAAAACATTCCATGCTCATGGTTAGGAAGAATCAATATCATGAAAATGGCCATACTGCCCAAAGTAATTTATACATTCAATGCTATCCTCAGCAAACTACCATTGACCTTCTTCACAGAACTGGAAAAAACTACCTTAAACTTCATAGGGAACCAAAAAAAGAGCCTGCATAGCTAAGACAATCCTAAGCAAAAAGAACAAAGCTGGAGGCATCATGCTACCTGACTTCAAACTATACTATAAGGCTACAGTAATCAAAACAGGATGATACTGGTACCAAAACAGAGTTATAGACCAATGGAACAGAACAGAGGTCTTGGAGTCAACACCACATATCTACAACAATCTGATGTTTGACAAACCTGACAAAAACAAGCAATGGTGAAAAGATTCCCTGCTTAATAAATGGTGTTGGGAAAACTGGTAGCCATGTGTAGAAAGCAGAAACTGGACCCCTTCTTGACACCTTACACTAAAATTAACTCCAGATGGATTAAAGACTTAAACATAAGACCTAACACCATAAAAACCCTGGAAGAAAACCTAAAGAATGCCATTCAGGACATAGGCATAGGCAAGGACTTCATGACTAAAACACCAAAAGCAATGGCAACAAAAGCCAAACAAATGGGATCTAATTAAACTTAAGAGCTTCTGCACAGCAAGAGAAACGATCATTAGAGTGAATCGACATCCAACAGAATGGGAACAAACTTTTGCAAGCTACCCATCTAACAAAGGACGAACATCCAGAATCTACAAAGAACTAAAACAGATTTACAAGAAAAAAATCAACCCCATCAAAAAGTGGGAGAAGGATATCAACAGACACTTTGCAAAAGAAGACACACATGCAGCCAACAAACATATGAAAAAATGCTCATCATCACTGGTCATTAGAGAAATGCAAATCAAAACCGCATTGAGATACCATCTCATGCCAGTTAGAATGGTGATCATTACAAAATCTGGAGACTACGGATGCTGGAGAAGATGTGGAGAAATAGGAACACTTTTACACTGTTGGCGGGCATGTAAATTAGTTCAATCATTGTGGAAGACAGTGTGGCAATTCCTCAGGGACCTAGAAATAGAAATTCCATTTGACCCAGCAATCCCATTACTGGGTATATATCCAAAGGATTATAAATTGTTCTACTATAAGGACACATGCACACGAATGTTCATTGCAGCACTGTTTACAATAGCGAAGACTTGGAACCAACCCAAATGCTCATTAAAGACAGACTGGATAAAGAAAATGTGGCACATATACACCATGGAATACTATGCAGCCATAAAAGAGGATGAGTTCATGTCCTTTGCAGTGACATGGATGAAGCTAGAAACCATCATTCTCAGCAAACTGACACAAGAACAGAAAAGCAAACACCACATGTTCTTGCTCATAAGCGTGTGTTGAACAATGAGAACACATAGACTCAGGGAGGGGAACATTACACACTGGGGTCTGTTGAGGGGTGGGGTGTAGGGGAGGGATAGAAGGGGGTGGGAAGATTGGGGAGGCATAATTTTAGGAGAAAAACCTAATGCAGGTGATGGGTGAATGGAGGCAGCACGCCACCATGGCATGTGTACATCTATGTAACAATCCTGCAAGATCTGCACATGTACCCCAGACTTAAAATAAAACTTAAAAAACAGGAAGAAAAATATGATATTGACTTGGCTTCCTTCTCTTAGAAAACTAAGAAACAAAGTTGTTAAGATTATAAGTCTAAAAAAGTAATAGTAATCAAAGTTAGTTCAATACCTAAACCAGTGGTGTATAATGAAACATGTAAGCAACACTCTGATTTTAAAAAAAGTATAACTTGAGGATATTTTTTTAAAAAAGAACATATTTGTATTTGAATAAATACATTTTCTAATGGTCATTTTCAACATTTTAAAAACATTAAGCTAGTATTGTTTTCAATGGCATGTCCTAGTTTTGTCATTAGCTCTGAATATTAAAACAAGAAATAAATACCAAACTATCAAAGTACTTCCTAAAACTCAGTAGAAATCAACTGAAAAGTTTTATTTTGTCTGGAAAATAAAAGGCTTCTTATATCTTCAGCCAAGTGTAAATTATCTATTTTATGTCATAACATATCTCAAATTAAGTCAAAATAAAGAGATGGAAATACAAGGATGTGAATGCTACATTTTAGAAGACAGGTTAAATCAAAATATTTGCTAACGTAACTGAAGTGGTCTTTTATGAATTCTCACCTCATGTCTTTTTTCATGTTAATCGTCAATTTTTTAAAATAATTTTTCACACATAAGTTTTAGAGAATGTTGTGTAATAAAATTGAAAGATTGATACATTAAGACCCTTAATTTTAAAAAGGAATAGTAAATTAAAAAATGTATAAAGATAGTTGTAAGGTTTATCTAGATTTTTTATATCTACTAAAAAATTTACATATATCTTTAGAAATATCAAATTAGAAATGTTTTTAGGATACATTTTTGATTTTTCATATCTTAATTGTTTAGGAGCAAGAATAGGATTAAATAGCATAAATAATATAGTTGGTAGATTTTGATCCGTTAAGCAAAATGATGTGGTAACAATTAAAGCTGAATAAAAATGTAAGTTGCTAGACCATGTCATTTAGTTTTTGTTTTCAAAAAGAAAAGGCTTTGTCACCACTCAAGGTGATTAGTAAGAGATTCATGCATAGGGTTTAGTGACAGATAAAACATAACTCAATTGTAAAACCTTGTGGGTTTTTTTTTTTTTTTTGAGAGCCTGTAGAAAATCATGATTTTTAGAATTATACAGTTCATAATGTAAATCCCAGCCCCACCACTGACCAGCAGTGAGACTAACCATGCTACTTAACCTATTGAAGCCTATTTTTCTATCTGTAAATTTGGGATAAAAATTATTTTCTATAGAACAGCTATAATGGTGAAATGAGATAATGTTTGAATAGCATTTGGCACAGTGTTTGGTACATGACAAATTCTCAATAAATTTTAGTTCTTGTTATTATTACTATTACTATTTTTACCATGAAAAATATTGAATCTTAATAAAGTTAATAGTATTGAAAGAAAATGCCTCTCTTTAGTAATCTAAACCACCTTTATGCAGTCCATTTTTTATATAGTTTAACTCAAAGAGCTGGAAGAAAGATAACACTTTCCCTACCTGGAATTACAATCAAAACATTAAATTATTTATTCATTCCTTTGGGCTACTGGCTGTTGGGTTTAAACATACAAACCTTTGTAAAAGATGTATTAAGCTATTATCAGATGTCATTTTATTTTTCTCAGACAGGATTATCTGATTAGTTTCCTTTACGAAGCTGAGGAAATACAAAAAATAAATGTGGAAAAAAAAAAAGAAATACAAGAGAAAGTGGATTTAGAGAAAGATGCCATAAAGGAGCTCTTACAGTGTCAGGAAGTATGGGCTGGGTCAGAGGCTCCCAGGGCAGAACTCTAGATATCAGTTTGTCCTTCCTTGATGTTTACAGTATTCCAAGAGAAAAGCAATAAGAACCACATAACAGGTTTTCTGTAAAACTAAATTCACTCAGTACATCGTGAATTTATTTCTTTACTAATTTATGGGAATTAAGATTTAATTTCTTTGTTTCAAATTATAGTGGATGATTTTTTAAAAAATTTTCATTCTTTGAATCCTAAAATATTGGGCACTTTGGGAGAGGTGACAACTTAGCCCTTTTCAACTTTCAGATACTTGCTGCAAAAAGAGGGAAATACAAGATGCTAGTACAGTAATGTTTCCTAGGTAACTGGAAACATTCATTTCTCATGAAGCCAGCATTCATTCATTCACTCAGTTAAAAAATATAACCAATGTTTTAAGTATTAGGAATTCAGCAGAAAATGAGACAACATCCCTAGTGCCATTACACTTGCTTTATAATGGAAGAGAGAAAAGCAAACAAGTATTATCGTTCTTGACAGAAATAAAGACTAAGTGATATAAAACAAGGAAATGAGTGATTGGGTAGGCCATTTTATACAGGAGTCAATAAATGCCCCAATAAATATAGTAAGGTATTTAAACTTATATCTGAATTGCATGAAGAAATTATTCACTGTCTCTTTGATGGATTGAGTGGAAATGGGATGGGTTGCTGGGGTAACATGAGAGTATGCATGTACGTGAGGTATCAATACACTTACCAACAGTTTAATATAGAATTAGTGGGAAGTGAATGCAGGGAATAGAGCTCAAGAAGCAGTCTGGGGTCATGTAATGAAGAGTCTTATATTTCATGCTAAATATGTCAAATCTTTACAATTTTTATACTAAAAGCAATGGGAATATATTATTAAAAGAAATTATACACGATTTGGTGAGTAGAGGATATAGGAAGACATCTAGGAGTCTCTTGTAATAAGTTCTTCCTTCATAGATATGATTATGGGCTTCAGTAGGAGTAGAAAAGAGTAGGTAGTTATCTGTGGTGGATCAGAAAATGTGTTCTCAGAGGAAACACTTTACCTGAGTCTCATAGGAGGGTAGTTAGGTGTTTGCCACATCTTAAAAAATAGCGTTTGGGTGATAGACATTGAAATCTCAGGCAAAATGAGAAGAATGGAAAAAACATAGACTTTAAAAACATATCTTGATCACTAACACATAATGACTGAGATATAAGACCATAGAGTTAAAAGTCAGAGATAAAACTGGAAGTCTCACATCTTGAGAGTGATAAAGAACAGCAGCCTAAAAACCATTAGTAACAAACTTGGAATGATCCTAAATAATTAAACAGTGAAAGTCTGTGCTACTTAAAGGTGTGCCATCAGGATGGTTGGGTGAATACTAAGATGGGATATATTTTATTTTATATATAATATAGTAAATATAATATAAATGTAATGTAATATTATTAAAACAATATCATACAACATGGTATAATATAGTCAGGACATTGTTTGTTGGTGACAGATCTGGAAGCCAACTATAGAGTAAGTTTATGGTACAAAAAATATTTGTTCTACAAAATAAGCCATAATATTTTTAGGAAAAGCCATATAATTTATTTATGTGATCTAGAGTTGGGCTCAACTGAGGAAGGCTGTTACAACAATTAGAGTTGTGAAGAGTGAAGTGGGCTGGCACATGCCAGCACCAACATTTCCAAAGGGCTGGCTTGCATTTTGGACATTGCCAGACATCAGGGAGCAGTGATGTATGACCCAGCTGTGTGTTGGCTGCTCCTTCAGGCATAGACAGTACTGCTTAGTATTAATGTTTAAATTCTGTGAGGAGTATTGGAAAGAAATTTCAGGCTCAAAAAAAATAAGTAACATTCATCTGGTTCTTTCAGGTGTGAATTCAAACCAAGTATGAAAAATAAAAATAAAAAATCTTCATAAAATATATTATATATTTTATATTACTCAAAGAAAATTAAACCAAATAAATATATCCTCACAGAACCAATTTCTACTTTATAATTTGTTAATGTGCTTCTAGCTTCTTTGCCCTTGATTTCTCTGAGAGGTTTTCATCAAATTTATCTTCAATGAAAATTTAATATAAGGCCTTATTTTGCCTTGAGTTAAGTTAAATTTGTTGCTTTATTTCCAAAAGCTGAATTCTTTTAACATAAGATACACATGGAGAAAGAAAAGGACAACTATGAGATTTCTCACTGCAAAAATTTAGTTAAAATATATTTTAAAAATAACGTGAGTTTGCCATCTAGTAGCGGTTCCTTAAAAATCCTCTGCTAAAGGCATGTTAGACCATAGAACCTTAGAATGTAATGTCTCTTACATACATGAAACATCCCTTAAATATCTTATTAATTCACTTCTTTACAAGGTGGTTTATTCCAGTGTTATTAATTAGAAAATCTTCTGTATTTTTAGCCAGAGTTGCCTCATACTCCACACTCAAACTTCTCAGACTAAATATCCCAACTTCACAAAAAAGTGGAGGTTTGCTTTGTTGTCTCTATAAAATATGCTCAAAGTTAAAACTACCATCCTAGTTACACCTCCTTCCCACTCTCAATCTCATACTCAAGAGAACACACTACGTCTTTAAACCCGTGTATTTTTATATTTTTTCTGACACATTTGAATGTCTCATTAATGTGTTAATATTATTGAGTCTAATTTATTTATCGGTTTTTAGAGAATGCCTGCCTTTCTTTTACCAGAAATTTATACACATCCCAGAAATGTATATCCCTATTTTTAATTCCAAACCTGCATTTCTCGTTTCTTCAACTGCTGATATTACTTTTTTGACTTTCCTCTTTAAAATTATATCTCCTTTCTTCCTTCATATCTCTCTTCCCCTGCTAACATACAACGTTGGCGATCGTAGTAATGTTTCTGCTCTTTTTTGTTGTTGTTAATAGCCTTCAGGTATTCTTCTGAAACTATAGAAGAAGGTATTCTTCTATACTATACTTCCATCTTTTATGAATAGGTTGACTATAAAAGTTGAAAATTAGTATGTAATATTAGCCTTATATATATTTGTTCATATAGAACAAATTACTATTTTATTTTTCTTGTGTACTTATCTCTTTCTGGGACCTTCCTTCCTTCCTTCCCTCCCCTCCCTCCCTCCCTCCCTTCCTCCTTCCTTCCTTCCTTCCTTCCTTCCTTCCTTCCTTCCTTCCTCTGCAGCCTCACCAGCATTGTTGTGTTTTGACATTTTAGTAATCTGACTGGTGAGATGGTATCTCACTGCATTACTCATTTGCATTTCTGTGATGATTAGTGATATGGAGCATTTTTCCTTATGTTTTTTGGCTACTTGTATTTATTCTTTTGAGAAATGTTCTTTCATGTTTTTGGCCATTTTTTAAAATACATATATATATATATATATATATATATATATATATATATATAATTGCATTTTAGGTTCTGGGGTACATCTAAAGAACATGCAGGATTGTTGCATAGGTACATACATGGCAATGTGGTTTGCTGCCTCCATCCTTATCACCTATATCTGGCATTTCTACCCATGTTATCCTTCCCCCAACTCCTTACCCCCCCACTGTCCCTCCCCTTGTCCTCCCCCACAGACCTCAGTGTGTGATGCTCCCCTCCCTGTTTCCATGTGTTCTCATCGTTCAACACCCACCTATGAGTGAGAACATGCAGTGTTTGATTTTCTATTCCTGTGTCAGTTTGCTGAGAATGATGGTTTCCAGGTTCATCCATGTCCCTACAAAGGACACAAACTCATCACTTTTGATGGCTGCATAGTATTCTATGGTGTATATGTGCCACATTTTCCCTGTCCAGTCTATCATCAATGGGCATTTGGGTTGGTTCCAAGTCTTTGCTATTGTAAACAGTGCTGCAATGAAGGTACATGTGCATGTGTCCTTATAATAGAACGATTTATAATTCTTTGGATATATACCCAGTAATGGGATTGCTGGGTCAAATGGAATTTCTATATCTAGGTCCTTGAGGAATTGCCACAGTGTCTTCCACAATGGTTGAACTAATTTACACTCCCACCAACAGTGTAAAAGTGTTCCTATTTCTCCACATCCTCTCCAGCATCTGATGTCTCCAGATTTTTTAATTTGTTATTGGTCTATTCAGGGTTTCAACTCCTTCCTAGTTTAGGCTTGGGAGGGTGTAATTGTCCAGGAATTTATCCATTTCTTCCAGGTTTACTGGTTTATGTGCATAGAGTTGTTTGTAGTAATCTCTGAGGGTGGTTTGTATTTCTGTGGAATCTGTGGTGATATCCCCTTTATCGTTTTTTATCACATCTATTTGATTCTTCTCTCTTTTCTTTTTATTAATCTGGCTAGTGGTCTATTTTCTTGATTCTTTCAAGAAACCAGCTCCTGGATTTATTGATTTTTTTGAAGGGTTTTTTTGTGTCTCTGTCTCCTTCAGTTCTGCTCTGATCTTAGGTATTTCTTGTCTACTGCTAGCTTTTGAGTTTTTTTGATCTTGCTCCTCTAGCTCTTTCAATTTTGATGATAGGGTGTTGATTTTAGATCTTTCCTTGCTTCTCATGTGTGCATTTATTGCTATAAATTTTCCTCTAGACCCTGAGTTAAATATGTCCCAGAGATTCTGGTACATTGTGTCTTTGTTCTCTTTGGTTTTGAAGAACAATTTTATTTCTGCCTTCATTTCATTGTTTATCCAGTCAACATTCAAGAGACAGTTGTTCCGTTTCCATGAAATTGTGCAGTTCTGAGTTAATTTCTGAATTCTGAGTTCTAATTTGATTGCACTGTGGTCTGAGAGACTGTTATGATTTCCGTTCTTTTGCATTTGCTGAGGAGTGATTTACTTCCAATTATGTGGTCAATTTTAGAGTAGGTGTGATGTGGTGCTGAGAAGAATGTATATTCTGTGGATTTGGGGTGGAGAGTGTTGTAAATGTCTGTTAGGTTTACTTGGTCCAGGTCTGAGTTTGGCCACTTTTTAATGGTATTTTTTACTGTCTGGTTGTTGAATTGTTTAAGTTACTCAGATTCTGGATATTAGACCTTTGATGGATGCATAGTTTGCAAATATTTTTCCTCATTCTTTATGTTATCTGTGTACTCTGTTGATAGTTTCTTTTTCTGTGCAGAGGCTCTTTAGTTTAATGGTGTCGAACTTGTCAAATTTGTATTTGCTACATTGCTTTTGAAGATTTTATCATAAATTATTTCCCAACGCTGGTGTCCAAAATGTTGTTTCCCGGGTTTTCCTCTAGGATTCTGGTAGTTTGACATCTTTTTAAATATTTATTCCATCTTCAGTTATTTATTGTATATGGAGACAGGTATGTGTCCAGTTTCATTCTTCTGCATGTGTCTAGCCAGCTATTCCAGTATCATTTATTTAATCAGGAGTACTTTCCCCATTGCTTTTCTTTCGTTCAGTTCCCTGAATTAGAGTAGGAGGGTTGGGGTCTTTATAATCCCACATTGATCATTCCTTGGATATGCACTACCCTGGAAAGAAGACATGGAGTTTTGTGAAGCAGCTTTCTTCAGCTGAAATAGTCACACAAAAAGGATAATATGTAAGTCATTTCTGCCAACTCAGTTGAAGAATTAAGTATTTTTATTCCTGAAGAGGAATCTAGGGAGCATAACACAGTGTCCACCACATTTCACACAGTGTCAGCTGAGTTTCTCTAGGATTCTGAATGCCCTGTTTTTCTAAGGACAGTTGGGAAAAGAAATATCTAGTACTGCTGCTGGTATCAGGTTACAGTTGTTATTAATTATAATTTTCCTCTACTATTCATTCTAAGTGACCTCATCCTCAGCGGACAAGTCACCTTGCCTCAGTTACCTGCTTAGTTTTTTGACCTGGACCCTCATCTATAAATGTCTGAGCCCATAGATACCATGTTTTTCTTAGGCAGGAATACTCTATCTGTCTGTTTATTGTCAATATGAAGCAAGGCACTATCAAGAAACACCCATGACCTAAACATATTTCGGCTTGTACTGTGTAAGAGTAACCCTCTTCATGAACGTCAAGTCAATGATTCCTGCCAATATATGGCCAAACAGCAGCTGTAGCTTACACTTTAATAAGACTGTTTCTGGGTCTCCTGGCAGAAACATTTCCCCTTCAGGAATTTTTGCCTTGAAACCTTATTTCCATTTAGCTCTTTCCTGTTGTTTTCATTTATCTGATAAATATCTTCCTCTATTAATTTATATTCTCTTTTTCTACTAGTGTCATTAATATATTAATCATTGTGTTTTGTCTATGTATTTTTTGTATTTATTTTGTTTCTAGTACTAAGAGCTTTTCAAGCTGTTTGTTGATATATTTAATTAAAATAAAAGAAATACTTAAAAAAATTTGCTCACCTTTGCCTACTGAATTCCAATTATGTCAACTGGGGATGGCTGAATACTGTCCCATAAGTCAGTGTCTGTTGGTTTATCTTAAATATTTGTTTTTCAGTTGAGGTCGTTTTCATTACTAGATCTTCATTGTACTGATTTTCTATGTAATGTCTAGTTTGATGTCAAGTTCATCCAGTGCATGTGTGTATAAATAGTATGTTAAATCTATTATTGTTATTATTTTAGGATCTGTTTATAATAGCTGAATTTGCAGAAAAAAGAAGTCGTATTTACCTGATTCTTTTAGGAATTCCAAACATTCATGATTCACATTGTGAATTTCTGCATTTTGGTGTCTTCCTTTTAATATTATTGATTTTGCTCTGGTAAACAGTTAATTCATTTTATATCTGCTTGATTTTTTCGAGGTTTGTTTTTAAAATTTTCTAGTGTGGTTCTACAGCAGCGTAAATTATTTTTTTGTTTAAAGCTAGTGCAAACATTTTCTTAAAGTTCAGTCTTTCCAATGTCTTCTCCAAATGTTTTTATATTATATGAGGTTTTTCACTATAGTTGTTTAGATCCCAAACATCTTCCAGTTCTGTCCCACCTAAGACAGTTGTTCAGCATATTTTTCTCACTTTTCTTCTCTTTTTATTTTCTGTCCACAGTTGTTCTTTGTCTCTCCATATGGGGTGTCTCCCTGTATATCTGCAACTCAGTATTAGCCAAAGACTAAAGTGCAAATGTCTAGATCTCTTCACTGCACAGACCTTTTTCATGTGATGATCTTTCTTCAGCCTCTCTCAGTTCTGATTTCAGTCTTCTTAGCTTACCAAAGCCATCATACTTGACTTTTGACCTCCTTTCCTTGTGGTACATCCTTGTTAGGACTTCCAGGCAGACAGCTTCAGCATGCCTAGGATTCAACTCATTTGTTTCTCATTCCTCAGAGACCACAGTCCTGAACACCCTTTGTCCAATATTTGAAACCTGTTGTGTTAATTATTTTCTATTGTTTTACAGATGTTTACAGAGAAGTCTAGTACACTAGCTAAAATCAAGCTAAAAGTAGAAGTCTATATATTTTTTAAACAACTTCACTGAGATAAAATGGACATATAATATTCTGCACATACACAAAGTGTACAATTTGGTAATTGTCCATATGTATGTGCAATTGTGAAACCATCACGACTATCCAGATAATAAATATAGACATTTTCCCTGAAAGTTTCCTAATATTCTTTTGTATTCCCTATTTCAATCTCTTGCCCTTTCCGCATCCTACTCCAACCCCCCACATCCCCCATCTACAGGCAATAACTTGTTTGCTATTTCCATAAATTAAATTTCATGTTCTGTTATTTTATAAAACTTAACTTATATAGTATAAACTTCTTTGGTCTGATTGCTTTTATTCAGCATTATAATGACATTCATTTATATTTTTTTGTGTATCAACAGTTTTTATCTTTTTATTATTGAGAAGAATTTCATTGCATGGATATAATGTAATTTGTTTATTGAATTATCTGTTGATAAGCATTGGGGTTGCTTCCAGTTAATAACTACTTAAAATGAAAAAATAATGAACAATCATTTATAAATCTTTTTATGGACATACATTTTTATTTCTATTATGTAAATCCCTAGTAGTAGAATGACTGGATTAAATGGTAGGTATATATTTAAATATTTAAGAATCTTCCAAAATAGTTGCACAGTGTGTGAGTGTTCCGGTTTCTCCATCCTTGCTTTCTCCGTGGTATGTCATTTTTTTCTTCCTTCTTTTCTTCCTCTATCCCTTTTCCCTCCTTCCTCCCCTCCCTCTCTTCTTCCTTCCTTCCATCAGTCAGTCCTCCTGCCATCCTTCCTTCCTTCTCTTTATCTCTTTCTACCTATATTTTCTAATTCTTTTATTTCAAAAAACATATGGTCATTAAAAAATCTGGAGCTAACAGATGCTGGAGAGGATATGGAGAAATAGGAACACTTTTACACTGTTGGTGGGAGTGTAAATTAGTTCAACCATTGTGGAAGACAGTGTGGCAATTCCTCAAGGACCTAGAAATAGAAATTCCCATTTGACCCAGAAATCCCATTACTGGCTATATACCCAAAGGACTATAAATCGTTCTATTATAAGGACACATGCACAAGTATGTTCATTGCAGCACTGTTTACAATAGCAAAGACTTGGAACCAACCCAAATGCCCATTGATGAGAGACTAGACAGGGAAAATATGGCATATATACACCATGGAATACTATGAAGCCATCAAAAATGATGAGTTTGTGTCCTTTGTAGGGACATGGATGAACCTGGAAACCATCATTCTCAGCAAACTGACACAGGAATAGAAAATCAAACACTGCATGTTCTCACTCATAGGTGGGTGTTGAACGATGAGAACACATGGACACAGGGAAGGAGCATCACACACTGAGGTCTGTGGGGGAGGACAAGGGGAGGGACAGTGGGGGTAGGGAGTTGGGGAGGGATAACATGGGGAGAAATGCCAGATATAGGTGATGGCAATAGAGGCAGCAAACCACATTGCCGTGTATGTACCTATGCAACAATCCTGCATGTTCTTTACATGTACCCCAGAACGTAAAATGCAATTTTATATATATATATATATATATATATATATATATATATATAAAAGGAATTTGGAGATGGACATTTTGAAAGATAATTAAGCTTAGATGAGGTCATGAGGATGGGTCCCTCATAATGAGTTTCCTTATAAGCAGTGATAATAGCAAAATTGCTCTTTCCTTTCTTTACTGCCATGTAAACATAAAGCCATAGCAAGAAGATGGTCATATATAGGCAAAGAGAAGAACTCTTTCCCAAAACTGACAATGTTGGCACCTTAATTTCAGACTTGTAGTTTCCCAAACTATGGGAAAATAAAATTCTACTGTTTAAGCTAACCAGTGTATGATTTCATGATAGCAGTCTAATCTGACTAATACAGTAATTATGTCTTATTGTGGTTTCAATTTGAATTTCTCTAATTTTTAAAATGATGTATTCATGTTCAATAAAAAGTACAATTGTATTTTTACTGGATTGCACTGAATCCACAGGTCAATTTTGGGTGAATAGAATATAATATTTTGACTTCCTAATCTTATAGAAATGAAAAATTAAAAAATTTTTATTTAGGTCTTTTATAAATTTCTTCACATAATATTTTATATGTTCTTGTATGCAGGTCTTATATTTCTTTTGATAATTGATACATGGATACTTTGTAGTTTTTGTTATACTGTAACTAGAACCTGATAAATGGTGTCAAACCTTTTTTTTTAATTTGGCTGTCAACTCAGAATTTTTTTATTGAGAATTTGAAAATTCTTTTTATTTATAAGTCTCATGATATCATGCTTACATTTTTATTGGAATGCTTAAAATTTATCTTTTGAAATATTAAAGTCTGATTATGCCTATGTTACAGCTGTCTGATTTTTTTTTTGTCTTTTCCAAGCTTTACCAGAGCATTAAATCTCATCATGTATTGGTTGAATATTTACTTTACAGTTTCCAAGGATATCACATAATAGCAACATGTTGCTCGTGGGAAAAGAGAGAGTTAAGAGAGGAAATTTTTTGTTGAGGTATTCATTAATATATTCTATAAATCAAAGCCCTGGAAAAGAAACACAATAATTCTACTTTTCTTTTTTAATCAGCGATATTTTAGATTTTGTGAATTCAAACACAATAGTTTTCATATAATCAAGATCTGTTAGTTTTAGATTCAATGTTTCATGACTCCACCTATAGCTTTCAATGGACTTTCTTTCTCTATCTCTTATCCCTGTCTCTTCTTCATCTCTATTTTTATCAAATCAATTATATTCTGTTAAAGCATCCTACAAACTTCATTATATTGTGCTAAGCTTTTAAATAACCTTTATAAGAAGATGGAGAGTGGATGGAGCCAAAAGATGAGAAACGATATTTGAGAAAGCTGACAGGGAGTTTATTGTGCTCCTGAAATAATAAATATAGGAAATATTTATCCATTTCCATTTATACTGAACAAAAGGACACAGGCCTAAATTAGAGCAAATATATTTCATTTTAATTCACTGAAGCAGAAGTAATTCATTTAGTTACTTCAGTGGGAATTAATTCCAACTACTACTTAGGTACCTACAGTTTCTGCAGCGATTTAAAATTGTTTCACATTTGCACATCTCATTTCATGGTACTAGTTTTCTTTGCATATACATTGTAGATCATTTGGAAAAGCTTTTTAGATATTCATAAGCTTTTGCTATTTAATTCTAATACTTGTCACCAGCCAAACAATTATTTCTAATTATCTTGGTAATTAGACTTAGTTATTTTATCATATTAACTCCTTTGCTATGATGTGATTTCATTAACCTAGTCATAGACAAACATCTGTTTTCTATTGATTGCATATTGGTTTGTTTGTTTTTATGAGCTCATGAGAGAGTAATTAAAATTTTTCCCTTGGCTTTTCTCACTTGTAAGAATGTGTTTTATTCTGCTTTTAGTTAACTGCCTTAGAAGTCTCCGCTGATTTCTGTTAATCATTAGATATCTATGCTTTTAATGGATGTATAGATTTCACTGATCAACTGACTAAGATACACTATCCTTTAGTAGGCACGGTTATCAGTTACTTATGACTAAATATGTTGATTTCATGATTTTGAAAAGAGGATAGTAAAATTTTAATATAAGTTAAATTTGTCTCTTCCAAATTTGTTTCTCCACATCTCTGACCTGCATTGTGAGTTTTCATTTTAAGACTGAATAAATTAGTTGCTTCATCTATGAATACCCTCAATGATTTCACAAAGATTTCTTAAAAGTACCCTGATAAAAAGTATGGCTCATTTGGAATTTAATTTTATTGTTTTAAACTGCTGTGATTACAGAAATACTATGTGTGTTTTTTTTGTATGATAGATGTGAAAACTATCCAAATTCATGTTTTTGTTAACTGTTGATCATCGCAGACATTAGCCAACACTGTAACACTATTAAAACATGCAGAATAGGCTAACATAGAGCTCCATTTTAAGCAAACCAAAATTTCACATATCAGAAAATGAGGAAATTTTTGTTATCTAAGGAAAAAAGCCTTTCGATATATTAGACTCTGAATATTGTGCTTGGGGCTCCGTTCTTCCAAAGGCCATAAATTAACCTTAAGCTTGTTACTACAAGACACTCGGCCCACTCACCTCTTCCCCCGCAATGACAGTTGATGGGCCACTGCAGACTCATTAGCCACAGACTTAAAAATGCTATATAATGACTTCTAATCATTTCAGCTAAAGTTAAAGTTTGTTTTGTTCTGACACCAAAGGTAGTTAATCCTGTGTGCCTTAAAATGCTAAAAATATAAAATAATATTTACATTGTGTGTAAATATATATGTTTTCATAAAAATGTGTTTGTATTATATGCTAGGCATTATGCTACATGTTTGTTTCATCTTACACCGTTCGACTTGAATAACACTGCAAGAACATTCATTATTAAAACCATTTTACATGAGTTAAGCTGGCTAAGGAAGGTTAAGTAACTTTCCCAAGGTCATCACTTAGCAAGTGGCAGAATGAGAATTTGAATTCGATCTGTCTGAGTACATCACAGCTCTGCCTTCTATGCACTATATATGTGAGATAACTAAAGTGAGCAAGCAGATGCATTAGCAACAAAGAGTGGTAGCTATTATACTGGCATTTGCTCTTCACACTTTCCAGATTTGGGGTAGTGTAATGCCTGCTTCTAAATAAAATTGCCTCCTGTTTCTCTTAACTACATTTTAAAGCACCTTCAGGTTTTGCTGGACCATTTATTTTGATATTGCATGTTTTAGGCAAAGAAGAACAGGTTTGTGGAATGCAAGGGACAGAGTAGGTAAGCAGATATAAAATACCCTGAGAAGCAGGGCCAGCTGCATTATTTTGAGAATCCAGTATAAAATGAAAATACAGGATACATTGTACAAAAAGAAAAACAACAAAACAAAACAAAATCCACTGTTTTTTTTTTGTCTTCTGTAGTCTTTTTTGAATTGGTGTGGTGTTTTTTGTTTCCTATTTAATATTGGGTCCCCCTCAAGCATGGGGCCTCATAGGTGCCTTGGGCAAAGCCCCATGACTTAATCCCTGTAATGTACATTCTTTACTCTAACTCTCCTAATACTTGTGTCCAGGCCTTTGCTGGAGTGGAGAGTGCCAGTGATATCTGGGCAGGAGTAGGGCATTGCCAGCCGAGAACCCAAGCTGGGGAAGTGGTGAGATGGTGGGGGGTCAGAAGGAGGCAGGAAAACCTGTAAGCAAAGACTCTAAGTCCCAGCTTATGATCCATGTCCAATCAAACCTTCTAAAACACATAGGAACATAAAATTATTAATAATTTTAAGACAGCATTCACAGAGTTTTAGTAAACCCTAAAAACAGGGCTTCTTTCTGAGTGCACAATCTTTTGCAACTCCAGTGATGCCATACCCATGAAGCCAGCTCTCTTTGTAGGACTTATTCCTTGGAATAGCCTTGATCTTAGAAAATAGATAACAACAAATAATCCAGAATTGAACATTGTATGGTTCTCATTAAAACATTGGTTTAGACCAAAGCAAAATACTAAAACCCTTTTAAAAATCAAATACTGTTACACACCACATTACAGTTCAGTCAGCGACAGACTGCATATACAACAGTGGCCCCACAAAATTATAATACTTTTACTGTATCTTTTCTAAGTTTAGACGTATTTAGGTGCACAAATACTTAACACTGTGTTATAATTGCTTATAGTGTTAGTACGGCAACATGCCGTACAGGCTTGTAGTCCAGGATCAATAGGATATCCCATATAGCCTAGATGTGTAGTAGGTTACAGCATTTAGGTTTGTGTAGGTACACTGTAGAATGTTTTCACAGTAACAAAGTCACCTAAAGACACATTTCTTAGAACATATTGTTGTTACGAGATGCATGACTATAACTGATGGAGAGCTTTGTGCTAGTCTCACATACAGGAAAGTCAAAGAAATCTGCTCTTCTCCTGATGACTTTCCTATATGTGAGAAAGCAGCAGGACCCATCAGGCCTTGAGAATAGCTAGAGGTAAAGTTAAGATATCATTTTATAACCTTCCACTTAACTTTTTAATAGTAGGCATGCAGTCTAGTAGCCACAGGCCATAATCCCCAATGTGCAGGGATGGAGTCATGAATGGTTATGGGAGTATTCACATTACCTTAAACATTTCTTTTGAATGAGTATAAAGCTGTTGGGCCCCACAGGGTCGTGGGGGTGTCTCTTATGCTGTGCTGAAGTGCAGGATCCAAGAAGTAAAGAGACAGGACACTGAAGAACTGGTGAAGAGCATCTGGACCCTGGGGGGCCATGCTACCTATGAGTGGAGACAGGCGAGGCTGCAAATGTGCAGAAGCGTCTGTATTTATTAGGTACAGGCAGGGGGAAGAGTCCTAAGTGAGGTCATCATCTATAGGCTTAGTGATAGGGCATACATAATCATGTGAGTCACAAGTGAGGGGTCCACCACATTATGTTACCTGGGCAGAAAGGTGGGCCATGTGCATTAGGGGGGCTGTGCCATGCACGGTAGTAGAGGGTTGTGTACAGAAAAGGGGTCCAGCCCCATTAGGTCACCAAGGCAATGAGATGCGCTGTGTGCAATAGGTTTAGTATGCAACACTTCTTATCTAGGGGCTGGAGATTTCAAAGGATTTCTAATAGAAGGATACTGTAAGCCAATGCAGTGGGAGCTGACAGACTTGTACTCTTCTCTTAAGATATTTATGGGAGGATGATTTGAGCTAGCACAGAAGCAAGAAAAGACTGACAGGTTGTACAGCCACCGTGACTGGTCACACCAGAGGGGCTCTTCTCTCTTGGTTATTTCCAGGATCTCATGCCTGAGGCTTACTTTCAACAGGAACTGAATGCAAAGTACTACAACTGTTTTATCAGGAGGAGAGGCTCTTGCTTCAAGCCTGCCATACAGCGTATGCCCCTTCAGGCAGGGACGCTACCGCCTGGGTCTTTGGTTCTTGTCCTGATCTGGCTGTTTTCCCATGTACTACTTCTGTTCTGTGACTACTCTATGCATTCCTCCTACTATATGGTTATATGGAAGGATTATATAAATCAGCGCTAAATGTGTCAGTACAGCTCCGACTACAATACCTATGTGATTATATAGAAAGATTATATGAGACTAAGTATGATTATATATATAAGCTAGATATAGTAAGCAGTAAGTTATACTTCAGACACTAGTTCTATAAACTAATATATGATTATATATAAAGGATTATATAAAGGAAATAGCTGAGTACTAACACTATAAACTAAGATAATCTTCAGGCACTAATTGTGCCTGGGGTCTGGACAGTTCTTCCTCGGTGCCCATGGGGGGTGTTACCTACAAATGAGTTGTCAGTATTTCAGATCTCTCTTAAAATTTGGATGTCAGCTTCTCATTAAAAAATACTGTCAATACTGGACAAAGCTGAATGGTGCCTACCACCAACCCTCTTTCAGGGCCAGTATGAATGCTGGTTTGCCACACCATTCTTTGCTGTTTTCCAGAGACTAAGAACATAATCCTTAATCATCTCGCTTTCACTATTGTTTATTTCTCTATCAAATGCAAGGAAAGAAAGCTTATTTAAAAACAAAACTAAACTAAATGAAACACTGACCACATTCTTCTTACAATTAGCCCAATTTACTCATTTACATTACCTATCTGACTTCAGGAAAAAAACTTGAGTCTGAAACCCTAGCTTAACACTTTGACTCCTCCCCTCATCTTGCCCTTAGCTCATTGGCTTTTCTACTTCAAACTGTCCCTTTTATTATTCCTGTTCTTTTTCTATTATATTTATTTTTTAATAGAGTCTTCTTTTTGTTGCTTTATCCTGTCTTTCTTTCCCTCCTTCTCCTTCTCATTTTCCTACAAATATAGATTATAATCTTTCCTATTTTTATATTATTTTTAGTGTACACTGTGCAAGAGAAGGCATGAGAGAGATACATTATTTTTAAAACTTTGGACTCTTTTGAGATAAAATCTGTTGGATTCTGGACAACATATTAATGAATAAAGAGATCATCAGAGAAATAAGATAAGCAACACAGTCATTTATTAATATGCTTTCCCCTAGGTTTTATTGTTTCAGAGGAAGTTTTGAATATTGCAGCCGCCAATTTAGAAAATTATATATTTTGTTTTGCTATGCTTTGAATGTGTCCCCAAAAATTCATGTTTGAGCACTTAATTCTCAATGCAATGGTGTAGAGAGATGAACCTTTAGAAAGTGATTAAGTTATGAGGGCACAGCCCTCATGAATTAAGGCTATTACCTTGGTTCAGGTTAGCTATTCCTGGCGTGGGTTCCTGATAAAAGGATGAGTTCACTACCCCCCCAGCAGCTTCTTTCCCCTCCACTATGGTATGATGCAGCAAGAAGGCCCAAGCCAGATATCTGCACCTCAACAGTGGACTATGCAGTCCCCAGAGTGAGAAAATAAATTTATTTTCTTTACAATAAATTACCCAGTCTATGGCATTCTTTTATAGCAACACAAAATAGACTAGGGCACTTGTATCTGGAGCCTATATTTCTTGGTAGTAATAAGTAAGCTGAGTACACTTGCTTGAGTCCAGGTTGTTGGTTAATTGTACATGTTTCAGAAGATCCACAACATCTAGGGCTTTAGAAATAAAGGCCAAAATACTTACTTGATTTTGTTCTGAATGAGCAAGCCACTTAAGCCCAGAAGACTGGGATAGAGGTAATCATCTGAATACCATGTTAGAAACTGATAAAATGAGAACTTTTTGATAGAATCAGATCTTATCATTATTATGGAAGGAGAATGAGTATTAATAAAGATTAGATTTTACTTTTCTTTTATTAAGTTAAATGTTAATACTAAATAATCTCTTCAAAAATTGTAGTTCTGTGGTTACAGATAATCAATTCAAATTTTCATTGGTGACTTCAAACAATTCCCTTCCGTCTAAAATCTTTTTCAAAAAATCTATAAAACAGAGATGACAATCTAACATAAAAAAATTGTTGTAAACATCAAATGAAATAATGTATATAAAATACTTAACACAGTGTCTCAACAGTACCACTACTGTTCATACTAAACATTACTACAGAAAAAAATATGATATCTAGTGAGGACTCCTGTATTTGACTGAAGCAAGAAAGAATGGCTTTCTGTGTATTAACTTTCCTTCTCAGTTTTCCTGTATTTTACTATTTGTAAAAAATGGTCTATTTACTGAGATTACTACCATCACTGTTAGGCTGTAACATGACCAAGCAACCAATCAAGATTTTCTTAAAACAACACCTTTGGTATGAAAGAGCTTTTAGTTGGAGTTAATTTCTTGATTATTCCAAGCTGATCACATTTTCATTAGTGTTTATTATATAGAAATATCTTACCAGTCAGTCATCGGGAAACACTAAGATTCATTCTAATTCAGAGCTCGTGTGAAGTCTATGAAATTATAACTGGCAAATAAATCAACAGGGCAAGTGTCCTAAGGTTTTCTGAGAAATTTTATACCAATCAAATGTATAAGTAAACAATAAATAAAATTTTGTTAAAAACAAACAAACAAACAAAAATCAGATAAATGCCTAAATCCCTATTTTATTTTTCCTTTGCAGAAAAAAATGTCCTTTTATTTTTCTTGCTCTCAGAACTCTTTTAAGTGAAAGAGCATTTGGATTTGTTATGGGTCATAAGCATTAAGAGACTTGTATAAATTCAAACGTTATAGAAATGTATGTTTGTAGCGAAACTGATATAAAAACTCTCAGCACAGCAGGAATAGTGTTGCTGTTTTATTTGTATTTTTCTCTCTAATACATGCCTGCAACAAAATAGGCATTTGGAAATACGTTTCTAAATAAATAAAATATTCAATAAATGTATCACATTTTTTATGTAAGATATTTTGTTAGAAAAGATGTTCAAAGGTCCTGTGTATACATTATACATGTCTGTGTGTCTGTGCAAATGTATGTATATAAATACAATTGATGTTTTCAAATACTTCTTTAGATGTCAAACATATTTAAAAATTGTACTTAAAGAAGCAGCTGAAAAATATTCCCTTTAAAATATTTCATAACAAAATAAATGTAAGAGAGCTGTCTAATTTTCTAGAGAAAACTGTTACCTTCCTTTATTTAATATAAAATTGTTGCTGAAAAGCAGCTGCTCAGGCATAGATGGTATTTCTCTACCCCAATTGCATCTGAGTAGACACTTTTGATTAGTCCTTTTCTTCCACAAACACTTATTTAAAATCCACTGTGTAAAACTAGTACATTAAGTAAGATTAAAATAAGATTATAAACAATGTAGCAATACAGAAATAATTTATCTTATGTAACTAATGCCAGTGCTTCTAGTTGATAACTATATATTTGCCAAAACACTATGAAAATAATTTCTCATAATTAATATGAGACAAATCTAAAACACTGTAATCATTAGTACATAATATACAGTTATTATAATAAATACAGACATTTAGTAGAACATTTTAGTAACAAAACTACCTTAAGTGATAGTTACCTGTTTTGAATTCAAAGAATATCTCTATGTTAAAAAAAATCATGAACGACTCTGGAATCAATTTGATTGAAGAATTCTGGACATTGAAGTGACATTTTTCATTGTATCTACTAGAAAAATTACTCTAAAAATGATTTGTGCATATATGTGTGTAAATTTTTCTTATCAAAATTTTTCAACATTTTATTATGAAAATTTTCAAACATGCTGAAAAATAGAATTTTATAGTACCTTTATACTCACATTAACATGTACCTAATATTACAATGTACCTAATTAACAGTTTGCTACATTTTGCTACACTTTCTTTATCATGTATCCTTTATCTATAGTTCAATCATCTTATTGTTTCCTACATTTCAAAAAATATTTGTACAATCACTGCACTATTCCCCTACATGCCTTAACCTGTATTTATCTAAAGGACATTATTTTTTTACAATTCACTTTAAAATAAAACTTCCACAAAATAAAATTCACAAATCCTAGGCATATTATTACATTAATTTTGACAATTGCATATGCCTGTTCAATCCAACGCCCCATCAAGATAAAAAACATGCTTTGTCATCACAAAGGAAAAACCTTCATACATTATTACTGTCAAACACAGCCACACAACCCCAGAGGTAACCAATATTTTTATTAATTTTGTCTCTTAGAAATTCCTATAAATGAAAGTATACTACATGCATTCTTTTGTGTAAGACTTCCTTCATTTAGCATTGTTCATGTGCTTCATTCATGTTATTGTGTATGTCAATAATTACTTCATTTTCATTGCTAAGCAGTTTACCATTATATATACACTGTTTATCCATTCTGATGATGACAATTTAGGATGATTCAGTTTTGACCTATTTTACTTAAATCTGCTGTTAACTTTCTTGATACATGTGTATAGACCTATGCTTCTGTTTCTCTTGAGTAATTTGCTAGGAGTGAAACTGTAGGGTCATGTGAGAGGTATGTCTTGAGGTTTATAGGACACTGCCAGATCTTTTTCTCAAAGTGATTATAATCTCTAGTTTTGTAATTTTATCAAGCTATAATTTGGAAATTAGACTTTCCTCCTAATCGATATGAATTCAGCCTTTCTTGCAATATGTATATTTCCTCCTTCCTTGGTAGAGGAGAAATATACATTAAAGATGTAATACATTACATAGAAAGCTGTCTATGAAAGTAAAACAATTTCTTTTAAAGATGAGTAAAGGCTGAATGTGAACAACTTTATATGAAAGTAAGTACAGCACCCTTCCATATCCACAGATATCACATCCTGGATTCAATAAATCACAGATTGAAAATGTTCAGAGAAACACAACAACAATAAAAGATAACAATACCACAATAAAAATTACAAATGTAATAATACATCATAGAGACTATTTATATATAATTTATATTGTATTAGTATTCTAAATAATCTAGTGATGAATGTAAGTATAGAGGAGGATATGCACAGCTTATATGCAAGTACTATACCATTCCATACAAAAGACTTGAACATTTGCAGATTTTGGTGTTCATGGGGAGTCTTTGAACCAATCCCACATGGATTCCAAGGAACGACTGTATATATTATTTTAAGAGATATTTAATTTTGTTAAAAATAATATAGGATTTATTCCCCACAATCAATCAAAACATAACAGCATTTCTAAGTTACCATTCAAGTGAAGTGTTGGACATCAATATATTCAGTTTTAAACCAAACCTAATTTAAATAAGAATTAAAACTAAAATTATTTTTAATAAAGACCAGATGATATCTATCAGTTTCTCAATGGCTGTCATAACAAGTATCAAAAGCTAAGTGATTTAAAATAACACAAAGTTGATCCTGATCCAAGATAATCGATTAGGAGCAGCTGAGGATTGCAGCTCCAGTGAAAGCGCAGAGGGTGAGTGGACGCCGCATTGCCAGACGGATTTTTATTGCCCACAGACCAGGAGATTCCCAGGGGGAGGAGCCCCATGGGTCGCCAGCGCGGCTGGTTTGGCTGGCGCAGCTGTTTTTGCCCGGCGCAGCTGTTTTTGCCGGCGCCACTGTTTTCCCCGGCACTGCTGTTTTGGGCGGTGTCCCGGCGCAGCGGTTCCCCATACAAAATACGTGGGTCCGGGTGCCATTTTAGCTGGCAATTGGAGCTCCGGGAAGGCAGAGCCGCCCATTCATCTGATTAAAAAAGGGGACTGAAACAGGCAGCCAGGCCAGGAGATTTCCCGGGCAAAAAAAGCCACGAATCTCAGCGCCCGCATTTTCAGCCAGCACAGTGGGTCGCCGCACAGGAAATCACACAGATCCCGGCGCCTTTTCAATAGGTGGCTGGAACACCTGGGAGACTCTGAGGCAGGGAGCCAGGTGATCAGGCTCGGCTGGTCCCCACCCCCACAAAAAACAGCCGTCGGAAACGCTCTGGATCGAGAGTTTCACAGCAAGCACAGCTGAGCCCGGGACGGCCCAGCTCTGTGGGGGGAGGGGCGTCCGCCATTACTGAGGCAGTCTGCTGCTACAGAGGTAGTTTGCCATTGCCGAGGCAGTTCTCACTACACCGGTATAAACAGGACTGCAGGGAAGTTCATACGGCAGCTGGGTGGAGCCCACAGCAGCTCAGCAAAGACTCTGTAGCCAGACAGTGACTAGTCTGCCTCATCGCTGGGCAAGGCAGCCCTGAGAAAAAGGGAGCAGCACCAGGGAAACTCATAAATAAAGCCCTCACTCCCCCGTGACAGAGCACCTGGGGGAAAAAGGGTTTATGAGTTCTACTGCAGCAGACTTAAACGTACCTGCCCAGCAACTCTGAATGAACAACGGAGCTCACAGCTCAGCACTTGAGCTCCTATAAAGGAAACTCTGTCTCCTCAAGCAGCTCCCTGACCCCCGTGTATCCAACGAGTCACCTCACAAAGGAGTGCTCAGACGGACATCTGGCGGGTATTCTTCTGGGACAAAGACAGCAGAAGAAGAGACTGGCAGCAACCCTTACTGTTCTGCAGCTGCTGCAGGTGATCCCCCCAGGCAAGCAGGGCCAGGAGTGGACCTCAGCAGTCCTACAGGAGAGGGGCCAGACTGTTAGAAGGAAAACTTAAGAAACAGAAATAAATAACTTCATCATCAACAAACGGGACGTCCACTGAGAGACCCCATCTGAAAATCACCAACCACAAAGACCACACATAGATAAATCCACAAAGATGGGAAGAAACCAACGCAAAAAGGAGGAAAACACCCGAAACCAGAATGCCTCTCCTCCTACAAGGGATCACAACTCCTCACCAGCAAGGGAACAAGGCTGGATGGACAATGAGTGTGATGAAATGACTGAATCAGTCTTCAGAAGATGGGTAATAAGAAAATTCTGTGAGCTAAAAGAACATGTTCTAACCCAATGAAAACAAACTAACAACCTTGAAAAAAGATTTGACGAAATGCTAATGAGAATAACCAACTTAGAGAGGAATGTAAGTGAATTGATGGAGCTGAAAAACACAACACAAGAACTTTGCGAAGCATACACAAGTTTCAACAGCTGAATCGACCAAGCAGAAGAAAGGATATCAGAGGTCGAAGATCAACTCAATGAAATAAAACGAGAAGGAAAGAGTAGAGAAAAAAGGGTAAAAAAGAATGAACAAAGTCTCCAAGAAATATGGGACTATGTGAAAAGACCTAATCTACGTTTGATAGGTGTAGCTGAATGTGACGGAGAGAATGAATCCAAGCTGGAAAATACTCTTCAGGATATTATCCAGGAGAACTTCCCCAACATAGGAAGGTAGGCCAATATTCAAGTCCAGGAAATACAGAGAACACCACAAAGATATTCCTCAAGAAGAGCAACCCCAAGGCACATAATCGTCAGATTCGCCAGGGTTGAAATGAAGGAGAAAATGCTAAGGGCAGCCAGAGAGAAAGGTCAGGTTACCCACAAAGGGAAGCCCATCAGACTCACAGCAGGTCTCTCAGCAGAAACCCTACAAGCCAGAAGAGAGTGGGGGCCAATATTCAACATCCTTAAAGAAAAGAACTTTCAACCCAGAATTTCATATCCAGCCAAACTGAGCTTCATAAGTGAAGGAAAAATAAAATCCTTTGCAAACAAGCAAGTACTCAGAGATTTCATCACCACCAGGCCTGCTTTACAAGAGCTCCTGAAAGAGGCACTAAACATAGAAAGGAACAACCAGTACCAGCCACTCCAAAAACATACCAAACAGTAAAGACCATCAACACAATGAAGAAACTGCATCAACTAACGGGCAAAACAGCCACCTAGCATCAAAATGGCAGGATCAAATTCACACATAACAATATTAACCCTAAATGTAAATGGGCTAAATGCCCCAATTAAAAGACATAGACTGGCAAACTGGATAAAAAGCCAAAACCCGTCGGTGTGCTGTATCCAGGAAACCCATCTCCCATGCAGAGATACACAAAGGCTCAAAATAAAGGGATGGGGGAAGATTTACCAAGCAAATGGAGAGCAAAAAAAAGCAGGAGTTGCAATTCTCATCTCTGATAAAATAGACTTTAAACCAACAAAGATCAAAAGAGACAAAGAAGGACATTACATAATGGTAAAAGGATCAATGCAACAAGAAGAGTTAACGATCCTAAATATATACGCACCCAATACAGGAGCATCCAGACACATAAGGCAAGTTCTTAATGACTTACAAAGAGACTTAGACTCCCACACAATAATAGTGGGAGACTTGAACACCCCGTTGTCAATGTTAGACAGATCAACGAGACAGAAAATTAACAAGGGTATCCAGGACTTGAACTCACACCTGGATCAAGCAAACCTAATAGACATTTACAGAACTCTCCACCCCAAATCCATAGAATATACATTCTTCTCAGCACCACATCGCACCTACTCTAAAATTGACCACATAATTGGAAGTAAATCACTCCTCAGCAAATGCAAAAGAACAGAAATCATAACAAACAGTCTCTCAGACCACAGTGCAATCAAGTTAGAACTCAGAATTCAGAAACTTACTCAGAACTGCACAGCTTCATGGAAACTGAACAACTGGCTCTTGAATGTTGACTGGATAAACAATGAAAGGAAGGCAGAAATAAAGATGTTCTTTGAAACCAACGAGAATGAAGACACAACATACCAGAATCTCTGGGACACATTTAAAGCAGTCTCTAGAGGAAAGTATATAGCAATAAATGCCCACATGAGAAGCAAGGAGAGATCTAAAATTGACACCCTATCATCAAAATTGAAAGAGCTAGAAGAGCAAGATCAAAAAAACTCAAAACCTAGCAGAAGACAAGAAATAACTAAGATCAGAGCAGAACTGAAGGAGATAGAGACACGAAAAACTCTTCAAAAAATCAACAAATCCAGGAGCTGGTTTTTTGAAAAGGTCAACAAAATAGACAGACCACTAGCCAGATTAATAAAAAAGAAAAGAGAAAATAATCAAATAAATGCAATAAAAAACGATAAAGGGGATATCACCACAGATTCCACAGAAATTCAAACCATCATCAGAGATTATTACAAACAATTCCATGCACATAAACTAGTAAACCTGGAAGAAATGGATAAATTCCTGGACACATGCATCCTCCCAAGCCTAAACCAGGAAGAAGTCGAAACCCTGAATAGACCAATAACAAGGTCTGAAGTTGAGGCAGCAATTAAGAGCCTACCACCCAAAAAAAGCCCAGGTCCAGATGGGTTCACAGCCGAATTCTACCAGACATACAAAGAGGAGCTGGTACCATTCCTTCTGAAACTATTCCAAACAATCCAAAGACAGGGAATCCTTCCTAAATCATTTTATGAGACCAACATCATCCTGATACCAAAACCTGGCAGAGACTCAGCAAGAAAAGAAAACTTCAGGCCAATATCCATGATGAACATAGATGCAAAAATCTTCAATAAAATACTGGCAAACCGATTGCAACAGCACATCAAAAAACTTATCCACCATGATCAAGTAGGCTTCATCCCGGGGATGCAAGGCTGGTTCAACATACGCAAATCTATAAACATAATCCACCACATAAACAGAACCAAAGACAAAAACCACATGATAATCTCAATTGATGCAGAGAAGGCCTTTGACAAAATTCAACAGCCCTTTATGCTAAAAACTCTCAATAAACTAGGTATTGATGGAACGTATCTCAAAATGATAAAAGCTATTTACGACAAACCAACAGCCAATATCATACTGAATGGGCAAAAACTAGAAGCATTCCCTTTGAAATCTGGCACTAGACAAGGATGTCCTCTCTCACCACTCCTATTCAATATAGTACTGGAAGTTCTAGGCAGAGCAATCAGGCAAGAAAAAGAAATAAAGGGTATTCAAATAGGAAAGGAGGAAATCAAATTGTCTCTATTTGCAGACGATATGATTGTATATCTAGAAGACCCCATCGTCTCAGCCCAAAATCTCCTGAAACTGATAAGCAACTTCAGCAAAGTCTCAGGATATAAAATCAATGTGCAAAAATCACAAGCATTCCTATACACCAATAACAGACTTAAAGACAGCCAGATCAAGAACCAACTGCCATTCACAATCGCTACAAAGAGAATAAAATACCTAGGAATATAACTAACAAGGAACGTAAAGGACCTCTTCAAGGAGAACTACAAACCACTGCTCAAAGAAATAAGAGAGGACACAAACAGATGGAGAAATATTCCATGTTCATGGCTAGGAAGAATCAATATTGTCAAAATGGCCATACTGCCCAAAGTAATTTACAGATTCAATGCTATCCCTATCAAGCTACCAATGACCTTCTTCAAGGAACTGGAAAAAACCACCTTAAACTTCATATGGAACCAAAAGAGAGCCCGCATAGCCAAGTCAATTCTAAGCAAAAAGAACAAAGCTGGAGGCCTCACACTCCCGGACTTCAAACTATACTACAAAGCTACAGTAATCAAAACAGCATGGTACTGGTACCAGAACAGAGATATAGACCAATGGAACAGAACAGAGGCCTCCGACACAACACAACACATCTACAACCACCCGATCTTTGACAAACCTGACAAAAACAAACAATGTGGAAGCGAGTACCTGTTTAATAAATGGTGTTGGGAAAACTGGCTAGTCATGTGCAGAAAGCAGAAGCTGGACCCCTTTCTGACACCTTACACTAAAATTAACTCCAGATGGATTAAAGATTTAAACATAAGACCTAACACCATAAAAGCCCTAGAAGAAAATCTAGGCAAAACCATTCAGTACATAGGCGTAGGCAAGGACTTCATGACCAAAACACCAAAAGCAGTGGCAACAAAGAGCCGAAATTGACAAATGGGACCTAATCAAACTCCACAGCTTCTGCACAGCAAAATAAACAGTCATTAGAGTGAATTGGCAACCAATAGAATGGGAAAAAATTTTTGCAGTCTACCCATCTGACAAAGGGCTGATAACCAGAATCTACAAAGAACTGAAACAGATTTACAAGAAAAAAACAAACAAGGCCATTCAAAAGTGGGCGAAGGATATGAACAGACACTTTACAAAAGAAGACATACATGAAGCCAACAAACATATGAAAGAATGCTCATCATCACTGGTCATTAGAGAAATGCAAATCAAAACTACATTGAGATACCATCTCACGCCAGTTAGAATGGCGATCATTAAAATATCTGGAGACAACAGATGCTGGAGAGGATGTGGAGAAATAGGAACGCTTTTACACTGTTGGTGGGAGTGTAAATTAGTTCAACCATTGTGGAAGACAGTGTGGCGATTCCTCAAAGACCTAGAAATAGAAATTCCATTTGATCCAGCAATCCCATTACTGGGTATATATCCAAAAGACTATAAATCGTTCTACTATAAGGACACATGCACACGAATGTTCATTGCAGCACAGTTTACAATAGCAAAGACCTGGAACCAACCCAAATGCCCATCGATGATAGACTGGACAGGGAAAATGTGGCACATATACACCATGGAATATTATGCAGCCATCAAAAATGATGAGTTCGTGTCCTTTGTAGGGACATGGATGAACCTGGAAACCATCATTCTCAGCAAACTGACACAAGAACAGAAAATCAAACACCGCATGTTCTCACTCATAGGCGGGTGTTGAACAATGTGAACACATGGACACAGGGAGGGGGAGTATCACACACTAGGGTCTGTCGGGGGGAAAAGGGGAGGGATAGTGGGGGGGTTGGGAGTTGTGGAGGGATAGCATGGGGAGAAATGCCAGATATAGGTGATGAGGAGGAAGGCAGCAAATCACACTGCCATGTGTGTACCTATGCAGCAATCTTCCATGTTCTTCACATGTACCCCCAAACCTAAAATGCAATAAAAAAATTAAAAAAAAATAAAAAATAAAAAATAAAATAACACAAAGTTATTGTCTCACAGTTCTGAAGGGTAGAAGTCTGAAACAAGTTGATGGCATGACCATGCCCCTGAAACCTGTAGAGGAGAATTCCTCCTTTCTGCCTCCAGCTACTGGTGGTTTGCTGCCATTTGGCAGTATCATTTGACTTGCAGCTTCAGCATTTTAATCTCTGCCTCTATTGCCACATGGCATTCTCCTCTCATGTGTCTGCATCACTTCTCTTTTTATAAGGACACCTGTCATATTGGATTAAGGTTCACCCTAATGATGACCTCATCTTTACCTTATTAAATCTACAAAGAACTTATTTTCAGATAAGGTCAACTTCACAGGTACCTAGGGTTAAAATTTAAATACAGTATTTTGGAAGATTGCAATTAAATTCATAGCATAGGACATGACATTTGATATATTTCCCATTGTGAATAGGTAAGAAACAATGGCATGATTAAAAGTTTGGTTATTACTTCTTAAATATATTCGGACATTTGATGATGCAGATAAGTTTTGACAGTTGACATAAGTATAAAGTTTTGATTTTGCTATTTTTTCTTATTCTCTTAATCTAATAGATTTAGAAATCGTCAGATATTGAGTATGTAAATTATTATTTCCTTCAAGCTCTTTCACAAAAACACCAAAAGCAATAACAACTTGTTTTACAAAATCAGCAGAACAGTACTGATTGAAAAAAATCAGCTTAAAGAGTGAACTTATACAAGTTTGCAACAAGAAAACTTATCTGCCAGCAAAAATCATTTTGGAAAACTGAAAACAATTTCTATTTTCAGCACTGATACAATACTGAAAACAATTTCTATTTTCAACACTGATATAATGCAGCCTCAAATATTCTGACTATTAGTTAGAGTTCTAGAAAAGCCACTTTCTCATTTCAAACTAATGGAAATTTAACATCAAGAAGGTATAAAAACTGCTAACAGTACTGAAATTCTATGAGAAAATATAACTTATTTGTCTTGTGTATTTGTGAGTCATTTACCTATTATCAACTCAAGCTTTACTTGGAATGCCTACTTTCTATTCCAGTAAATAAAATAAGTATGACACAGATATACAGAGGTTGAGAGAGAGAAAGGAGAGAGAAGACACACACACAGAGGAAGACAGAGAGGGATGGAGAGAGAAAAACCTTGGTTTCCACAATATAACAAAGTAAAAATTACCACATTATTAGATATTTAATTCTTTGAAAACTAATATGTTCTAGCAAAGTAAAATAAAATTTATTAATGTATTTATTGCAGGTAATGTGATTTTAAGAGATTAATTTTTTTATGTTCTTGTATACAGAAGGTACTAATATAATAGCCTCCGTTACTACATGGAGAAACTGAGGGCCAGAATTATTTAAGGTTACAGTAGTTTTACTTGTTTTTCTTTTTTTTAAGTATCTTTCTTTAATCATTCTCCAAGGTATACCTATATAAAAGTTTTAGTTTGAAATCTCAGCTCCATATGATCTGACTCAAGATAGGAAGAGATACTAGTAGAATTTGCAAATGCAACTCTACTGTAAGATTCTGATTTCATCTATTCCTATAGGGACAATGCAGCTAATGGTCTCCTTCAAAGATTTAATAGTTTATAAATATATCAAAGTAATGCTGTTAGATTCTACATTTTGTATTTCAATTTGAAAATTCAGAGAAGCTAGCATGATTTCAGAGCTCTGGAGGAAGGAATAGAGACATAATAATCACAACTTAGATTATTCACCTTAAAAGAATCGGTATATAAGTTTATATTTAATCCTAAGTTCTCCTGTTTTCATTTTTATTATAGAAATATAATTAAAATTAGTTCCACAAAGGATGGAGATCAAAATGTTGAGTTGCAGTGAGGATAATGTAAAAATATGAGAAAAATAGAGAAGTAAAATTAATATCAAAAAACGAAGGAAGAAAAATGGTTGAAGTTCTACTCTACGAGCTGGTGGCGGAACCTTGTATCTTCACAAAATGTGTGGGGAAGAGTTAGACCCTGAATTCCTTTCTTCAAGGTAAAACTTGTCATTGCTTCTTGGAATCTTGATCCCTTAGCTTTCTTCCCCTCACAGCACGATTTCTCAATTCGAATAGATCTAACAGAAGTGTGTCAACTGTTGAAATCACTGGTTGGCTTGCAGTCACAAATTCTGTAATCTTCCTAATGCAGAAAATGAATCAAGTGAGATCAATAAGTAAATAGCACAACAAACAAATAAAAGGGACTGCAACTGCCTATTCTGTCTCCTTGTCAATTTCCTACAAATTATAGATTCTTGTACAATAGAGGCAATCGAATTCTCCTAATATTTATTTATAATTCGATGATTTAAAAAAAATTTCAACTGTTTTTATTTAATTAGATGTGGCAAGCCTTAGATTTATTTGAAGGATGCTAGATAATGTTTATATCTAACCTATTTCTATTTGCCATAAAGTTTGAATTTTTGTGTGCTTACACACTGTAGCAAACCACCAATTCTGGAAAAGAACAATTCTCATGACTGAATATGAAACCTACTTTGGGGCTATGATTCAAAAAAAGTTAATTTAAAAATAGATTTATTCTAGAGTTTTATAAGTGATTAAAATAGATTAATGAAATATTACAGCAATGCAGAATATACATAAATTTCTCTTTAGGAAGTTACAGGTGTTGACGTTGACATTTCACCTATAGGCAAATATTCTTGTGAATGCTGTATCTTATGAATTCTAAGATTCCATCCATATAAGATATATCATAAACCTTGATTGTACACTTTGTCTTTAAAATTGCATCAGTACACATAGCAATTTAGGATGAATCTTGATTTGAGACGTATTCAAATGAGAAAAATATTTTATTATGTGAAGAAATATGGCATGATATTTTAGACTATGATTCATTGTTTTCTTATTTACTACAGTGAAAACATTTTAAACAGAATTGTACAGTCATCCTGAGATATATCACACATCAATATACAGAGGGCAGATGAAAATAGAGGATAATTTGTCTTTCAAAACAAAACAACAACAGTAAAAAACAATTAGAAGAAACATCCACTCAAATACTGTGTCATCGATTTAGTGAGAGAGTACACAAATGTAAAAGAAGAAATATTTCTATATAAAGGAACATATCATTTATTAAGTACAATGTATTTTAGAGTAGTACTAATTTGTAGCTCATGATAATCATAGTATGCTGAATTAAATTAACTTTCTATGCTCTATAAAATAAAAACGATTTTCCAAGCAAATTGGTAATGTAAACAAGGAAATTATTTATTCTACTTAAGGAAGGTTAGCTAAGTTTTAAAGTCTTGAAATCATCAATGATAAAAAATAAATGAGCTCATGATAAATGATTCTTATCTATGAAAGTAATTACAAGACTCTTTCAGTTACAAAGACCAGCTTAACATTATCTCTCTCCTCTAGCAACCCTTCGAGATGGTCTGTATGTCACACTTCTCATTGTTAGTGAGCTCCTGAGTGTGATTAAGTTAAAAGGACCAACACACTGCACTACCAATTGATAAACTGTAAAGGGTTGAAGACTAGAATTAAAGAGTTAATGTCTCTTACTGCACCCTTCTTCTCCCACAAGATTGAAGTTGGGTCTCTCCTCTATGTCCCTATAGCACAGAGTAAATAGCTAATTTACAGCAAGTTTCCCACTATTTTCAATTGATGTATTTGTTCTTAGATATCCCCTCCTTAGACTGAAAAAAATGACTTAAAAATATTCCTAATCGAGGATCATATCTAACATAACTTTGTATCCCTCAGTAGCTCCCATTTGGCTTGGTTTGATTTTTTTTTTTATTTTTTTTTTTTGCAGTACAACTTTATTTTATACTCAGTCCATGAAATGCAAGCGAAACAGTTTTCATAAAAATTCAGAGTAGGGGGGATAAGGAATGAGGAAGGTGGATTTTTTGCTACATGGCAGGTTATATGTATTTTTTAAAAACTACAATGCAAGTTAATGCTTTTTAACAATAGAATGATGACAAGCTGACTATATAGGTAACTTGAAGTTGCTTAGTAGTGCTGTTACTTCTTGGTTAAAACAATTACTTCAAAACTATTCTTGTCATGAAGGAACCACTCTTCTCTTTTTTTTTTTCCCTATCTTTCCCACCCCCATTTTAAAATACATGCTCTATATATACCTAGATAGGTTTCGATCAATTTCAAGTTAACTGGTTTGAATAGATTATGTTCAATTTTATTATTTTAATTTAAGTGATGATGGAGTTTTCCAAGTCTTTTTTTATTTTTTAAGTATCATGACCACATCTGGTCAAAAGCTGACAACCAGTTTCTGCTATAATTTACTTTTTAATCAAAGAAAGTATGTATTTATTCCATGATAGGCATTTTTGATGACCTGCATCACAGTGTGAAACTCCTGTCAATTTCCAACTAACAACAAAGAAAAAGAATAGAAAAAATTGAATGCACAGAGAATAAAATTCTATTTCACACTGGGTGCTTTGTAAATGTAAGCCAACTTGCACAAATCCTTTAGGCATCAGTAGAGATGAAGCTGAGCCAGAAAAGAAGAAAACATGTCCAAATTGAGAAAGTTTGCTCAGCAGATTGAAATTCAGGCCTGAAATTGATAAGTTTGAGTTAAATCTACTGCAAAGGGCATATTTCATCCTTTACTCATTTTTTTTCTTAAAATGTAAAGTTTTTAAAAGGTTTATTTTTGTCACAGATTCTGTACATATTTCCAGGCTCCTCTTCCACTTGATTTTCTGACATAGTACTTATTACTTAGGTAACTGGGAATAAAACAGAATGTTAAATATTTAAACAATTTTATCTCAGTTTGTACACAGAAGTAAAATGTACTCCTTTATGTAATTATAGCTCAATATAGAAGATATAATTTGTCATTATTGTACCAAAGCAAATACCTTTTATATTGTTGTGCAATATATTTAATACAAAAGTTTTGTTGTAAATTAGAAACTTTTACATTAAATATTATGTAATTTTATTATTTGAGCTGTATTAAGTTCATAAATCTCAAAATGCATTGTAATCTAAATTTAATTTAATATGGGAGGAGGATTAAAAATTACTGACAAGACCCCCAAAAAAGCTGAGTTAACGTATTAAAAATTGTTTGTCTCTATCGACCCAAACTAAAGGACAAACATAGCTGTCTTCATTTCTAAATTCTGATTGACATATTTATTTACCAGTATATAAAAGAGACATTTTCAGGTAGAAATTTACTGAAAGGAATAGAGTATTCTATAGGTTTTCTGATTCTTTAACTATATTCCAGCAAAGAAAAGCAAAGAACATATTTATTTCCAACCCTTACAGGGAGTTGTAACATACATATGTTTAAAATAGTACTATGTGTTATGATTATAAAAAGGATATGAACTCGGGGTGGATCCAAGATGGCCGATTAGGAGCAGCTGAGGATTGCAGCTCCCAGTGAAAGCGCGGAGGGTGAGTGGACCCCCCATTGCCAGACAGATTTTTATTGCCCACAGACCAGGAGATTCCCAGGGGGGAGGAGCCCCACGGGTCGCCAGCGTGACTGGTTTGGCCGGCGCAGCAGTTTTTGCTGGCGCGACTGTTTTCGCCAGCGCTGCTGTTTTGGGCGGCGTCCCGGCGCAGCGGTTCCCCATACAAAATACGTGGGTCCGGGGTGCCGTTTTAGCTGGCAATTGGAGCTACGGGAAGGCAGAGCCGCCCATTCATCTGATTAAAAAAGGGGACTGAAACAGGTAGCCAGGCCGGGAGATTTCCCCGGGCAAAAAACGCCACGAATCTCCCCCCCCCCGAGGTTTCAGCCAGCGCAGTGGGTCGCCGCACGGGAAATCACACAGATCCCGGTGACTTTTCAACAGGCGGCTGGAACACCTGGGAGACTCTGAGGCAGGGAGCCAGGTGATCAGGCTCGGCTGGTCCCACCACCACAAAAAAACAGCCATCGGAAACGCTCTGGATCGAGAGTTTCACAGCAAGCACAGCTGAGCCCGGGACGGCCCAGCTCTGTGGGGGAGGGGCGTCCGCCATTACTGAGGCAGTCTGCTGCTACAGAGGTAGTTTGCCATTGCCGAGGCGGTTCTCACTACACTGGTATAAACAGGACTGCAGGGAAGTTCATACGGCAGCTGGGCGGAGCCCACAGCAGCTCAGCAAAGCCCCTGTAGGCAAACAGTGACTAGGCTGCCTCATCGCTGGGCAAGGCAGCCCTGAGAAAAAGGTAGCAGCACCAGGGAAACTCATAAATAAAGTCCTAACTCCCCCGGGACAGACCACCTGGGGGAGAAAAAGGGTTTGTGAGTTCTGCTGCAGCAGACTTAAACGTACCTGCTCAGCAACTCTGAATGAACAACGGAGCTCACAGCTCAGCACTTGAGCTCCTATAAAGGAAACTCTGTCTCCTCAAGCAGCTCCCCTGATCCCCGCATATCCAACGAGTCACCTCACAAAGGAGTGCTCAGACGGACATCTGGCGGGTATTCTTCTGGGACAAAGATAGCAGAAGAAGAGACTGGCAGCAACCGTTACTGTTCTGCAGCTGCTGCAGGTGATCCCCCAGGCAAGCAGGGCTGGGAGTGGACCTCAGCAGTCCTACAGCAGAGGGGTCAGACTGTTAGAAGGAAAACTAAGAAAAAGAAATAAATAACTTCATCATCAACAAACGGGACGTCCACTGAGAGACCCCATCTGAAAATCACCAACCACAAAGACCACACATAGATAAATCCACAAAGATGGGAAGAAACCAGCGCAAAAAGGAGGTAAACACCCGAAACCAGAACGCCTCTCCTCCTACAAGGGATCACAACTCCTCACCAGCAAGGGAACAAGGCTGGATGGACAATGAGTGTGATGAAATGACTGAATCAAGCTTCAGAAGGTGGGTAGTAAGAAACTTCTGTGAGCTAAAAGAACATGTTCTAACCCAATGCAAACAAACTAACAACCTCGAAAAAAGATTTGACGAAATGCTAATGAGAATAACCAACTTAGAGAGGAATGTAAGTGAATTGATGGAGCTGAAAAACACAACACAAGAACTTTGCGAAGCATACACAAGTTTCAACAGCCGAATTGACCAAGCAGAAGAAAGGATATCAGAGGTCGAAGATCAACTCAATGAAATAAAACGAGAAGGAAAGAGTAGAGAAAAAAGGGTAAAAAGGAATGAACAAAGTCTCCAAGAAATATGGGACTATGTGAAAGACCTAATCTACGTTTGATAGGTGTACCTGAATGTGAAGGAGAGAATGAATCCAAGCTGGAAAATACTCTTCAGGATATTATCCAGGAGAACTTCCCCAACATAGGAAGGCAGGCCAATATTCAAGTCCAGGAAATACAGAGAACACCACAAAGATATTCCTCAAGAAGAGCAACCCCAAGGCACATAATCGTCAGATTCGCCAGGGTTGAAATGAAGGAGAAAATGCTAAGGGCAGCCAGAGAGAAAGGTCGGGTTACCCACAAAGGGAAGCCCATCAGACTCACAGCAGGTCTCTCAGCAGAAACCCTACAAGCCAGAAGAGAGTGGGGGCCAATATTCAACATCCTTAAAGAAAAGAACTTTCAACCCAGAATTTCATATCCAGCCAAACTGAGCTTCATAAGTGAAGGAAAAATAAAATCCTTTGCAAACAAGCAAGTACTCAGAGATTTCATCACCACCAGGCCTGCTTTACAAGAGCTCCTGAAAGAGGCACTAAACATAGAAAGGAACAACCAGTACCAGCCACTCCAAAAACATACCAAACAGTAAAGACCATCAACACAATGAAGAAACTGCATCAACTAACGGGCAAAACAGCCACCTAGCATCAAAATGGCAGGATCAAATTCACACATAACAATATTAACCCTAAATGTAAATGGGCTAAATGCCCCAATTAAAAGACATAGACTGGCAAACTGGATAAAAAGCCAAAACCCGTCGGTGTGCTGTATCCAGGAAACCCATCTCCCATGCAGAGATACACAAAGGCTCAAAATAAAGGGATGGGGGAAGATTTACCAAGCAAATGGAGAGCAAAAAAAAGCAGGAGTTGCAATTCTCATCTCTGATAAAATAGACTTTAAACCAACAAAGATCAAAAGAGACAAAGAAGGACATTACATAATGGTAAAAGGATCAATGCAACAAGAAGAGTTAACGTTCCTAAATATATACGCACCCAATACAGGAGCACCCAGATACATAAGGCAAGTTCTCAATGACTTACAAAGAGACTTAGATTCCCACACAATAATAGTGGGAGACTTGAACACCCCATTGTCAATGTTAGACAGATCTACAAGACAGAAAATTAACAAGGATATCCAGGACTTGAACTCACACCTGGATCAAGCAAACCTAATAGACATTTACAGAACTCTCCACCCCAAATCCATAGAATATACATTCTTCTCAGCACCACATCGCACCTACTCTAAAATTGACCACATAATTGGAAGTAAATCACTCCTCAGCAAATGCAAAAGAACAGAAATCATAACAAACAGTCTCTCAGACCACAGTGCAATCAAGTTAGAACTCAGAATTCAGAAACTGACTCAGAACCGCATAGCTTCATGGTAACTGAACAACTGGCTCTTGAATGTTGACTGGATAAACAATGAAAGGAAGGCAGAAATAAAGATGTTCTTTGAAACCAACGAGAACGAAGACACAACATACCAGAATCTCTGGCACACATTTAAAGCAGTCTCTAGAGGAAAGTATATAGCAATAAATGCCCACATGAGAAGCAAGGAGAGATCTAAAATTGACACCCTATCATCAAAATTGAAAGAGCTAGAGGAGCAAGATAAAAAAAAACTCAAAACCTAGCAGAAGACAAGAAATAACTAAGATCAGAGCAGAACTGAAGGAGATAGAGACACGAAAAACTCTTCAAAAAATCAACAAATCCAGGAGCTGGTTTTTTGAAAAGGTCAACAAAATAGACAGACCACTAGCCAGATTAATAAAAAAGAAAAGAGAAAATAATCAAATAAATGCAATAAAAAACGATAAAGGGGATATCACCACAGATTCCACAGAAATTCAAACCATCATCAGAGATTATTACAAACAACTCTATGCACATAAACTAGTAAACCTGGAAGAAATGGATAAATTCCTGGACACATGCATCCTCCCAAGCCTAAACCAGGAAGAAGTCGAAACCCTGAATAGACCAATAACAAGGTCTGAAGTTGAGGCAGCAATTAAGAGCCTACCACCCAAAAAAAGCCCAGGTCCAGATGGATTCACAGCCGAATTCTACCAGACATACAAAGAGGAGCTGGTACCATTCCTTCTGAAACTATTCCAAACAATCCAAAGAGAGGGAATCCTTCCTAAATCATTTTATGAGACCAACATCATCCTGATACCAAAACCTGGCAGAGACTCAGCAAGAAAAGAAAACTTCAGGCCAATATCCATGATGAACATAGATGCAAAAATCTTCAATAAAATACTGGCAAACCGATTGCAACAGCACATCAAAAAACTTATCCACCATGATCAAGTAGGCTTCATCCCGGGGGATGCAAGGCTGGTTCAACATACGCAAATCTATAAACATAATCCACCACATAAACAGAACCAAAGACAAAAACCACATGATAATCTCAATTGATGCAGAGAAGGCCTTTGACAAAATTCAACAGCCCTTTATGCTAAAAACTCTCAATAAACTAGGTATTGATGGAACGTATCTCAAAATGATAAAAGCTATTTACGACAAACCAACAGCCAATATCATACTGAATGGGCAAAAACTAGAAGCATTCCCTTTGAAATCTGGCACTAGACAAGGATGTCCTCTCTCACCACTCCTATTCAATATAGTACTGGAAGTTCTAGGCAGAGCAATCAGGCAAGAAAAAGAAATAAAGGGTATTCAAATAGGAAAGGAGGAAGTCAAATTGTCTCTATTTGCAGACGATATGATTGTATATCTAGAAGACCCCATCGTCTCAGCCCAAAATCTCCTGAAACTGATAAGCAACTTCAGCAAAGTCTCAGGATATAAAATCAATGTGCAAAAATCACAAGCATTCCTATACACCAATAACAGACTTAAAGACAGCCAAATCAAGAACCAACTGCCATTCACAATCACTACAAAGAGAATAAAATACCTAGGAATATAACTAACAAGGAATGTAAAGGACCTCTTCAAGGAGAACTACAAACCACTCCTCAATGAAATAAGAGAAGACACAAACAGATGGAGAAATATTCCATGTTCATGGCTAGGAAGAATCAATATTGTCAAAATGGCCATACTGCCCAAAGTAATTTACAGATTCAATGCTATCCCTATCAAGCTACCAATGACCTTCTTTGAAGAACTGGAAAAAACCACCTTAAACTTCATATGGAACCAAAAGAGAGCCAGCATAGCCAAGTCAATTCTAAGCAAAAAGAACAAAGCTGGAGGCCTCACACTCCCGGACTTCAAACTATACTACAAAGCTACAGTAATCAAAACAGCATGGTACTGGTACCAAAACAGAAATATAGACCAATGGAACAGGACAGAGACCTCCGACGCAACACAACACATCTACAACCACCTGATCTTTGACAAACCTGACAAAAACAAACAATGTGGAAGCGAGTACCTGTTTAATAAAGGGTGTTGGGAAAACTGGCTAGCCATGTGCAGAAAGCAGAAACTGGACCCCTTCCTGACACCTTACACTAAAATTAACTCCAGATGGATTAAAGACTTAAACATAAGACCTAACACCATAAAAACCCTAGAAGAAAATCTAGGCAAAACCATTCAGGACATAGATGTAGGCAAGGACTTCATGACCAAAACACCAAAAGCAGTGGCAACAAAAGCCAAAATAGACAAATGGGACCTAATCAAACTCCATAGCTTCTGCACAGCAAAAGAAACAGTCATTAGAGTGAATCGGCAACCAACAGAATGGGAAAAAATTTTTGCAGTCTACCCATCTGACAAAGGGCTGATAACCAGAATCTACAAAGAACTGAAACAGATTTACAAGAAAAAAACAAACAAGGCCATTCAAAAGTGGGCGAAGGATATGAACAGACACTTTACAAAAGAAGACATACATGAAGCCAACAAACATATGAAAAAATGCTCATCATCACTGGTCATTAGAGAAATGCAAATCAAAACTACATTGAGATACCATCTCACGCCAGTTAGAATGGCGATCATTAAAATATCTGGAGACAACAGATGCTGGAGAGGATGTGGAGAAATAGGAACGCTTTTACACTGTTGGTGGGAGTGTAAATTAGTTCAACCATTGTGGAAGACAGTGTGGCGATTCCTCAAGGACCTAGAAATAGAAATTCCATTTGATCCAGCAATCCCATTACTGGGTATATATCCAAAAGACTATAAATCGTTCTACTATAAGGACACATGCACACGAATGTTCATTGCAGCACAGTTTACAATATCAAAGACCTGGAACCAACCCAAATGCCCATCGATGATAGACTGGACAGGGAAAATGTGGCACATATACACCATGGAATATTATGCAGCCATCAGAAACGATGAGTTCGTGTCCTTTGTAGGGACATGGATGAACCTGGAAACCATCATTCTCAGCAAACTGACACAAGAACAGAAAATCAAACACCGCATGTTTTCACTCATAGGCGGGTGTTGAACAATGTGAACACATGGACACAGGGAGGGGAGTATCACACACTGGGGTCTGTCGGGGGAAAAAGGGGAGGGATAGTGGGGGGTGGGGAGTTGGGGGAGAGATAGCATGGGGAGAAAGGCCAGATATAGGTGATGGGGAGGAAGGCAGCAAATCACACTGCCATGTGTGTACCTATGCAACAATCTTCCATGTTCTTCACATGTACCCCCAAACCTAAAATGCAATTAAAAAAAAAAAAAAAGGATATGAACTCATTGGTGAGAATTTCCTGCTGGACTAACTGTTGAGCATTTAGAGGTAAAATATAATATTCTCATTTCTTGCTTACAGTCTACTAGTTGACTTCAGGATAAATAGATTACCACTATTACTATTTTATTTTATTTCTTTTCAACACAACAGTGTTTCTCAGTATATTTTTTTCAACTTAATGTAAGAATTTTAAAAGTTCATTGAAAAAATTTTAATACAATTTTTCACAGCTTCATCTGATAGACCACCAGTATTTAAGCTTTGCCATAATTTGGAGGTTTTAGGTTTGTTCCAGTGTTTATTATAATACATAATGTTATGAAAAACATGTTTATACATGTTTTGAAGGTTCTTTTATGAGAGAATTATAGAAATAGAATTCCTAGGTCATAGATTATGCTGATGTATAATGTTAAATCAATTTTCAGAAACATTGCAGCAAATTTACCTGACTTCCAATGGTATATGCAAGTTGCCATCTTATGAGAAACCTGTAAGAAATACGTATTTTCCTATTTTATAATATTTGATATTTAATACATGAAAAATGTCATTATATTTTTGTTCTTCATAACTAAGTTAATTATTTTGTATGTTTATTATCCACTTAGATTGTTACTTTCTATGAATTGTTTCTTACTGAAAGTCAGCTATAACAGAGCGGTTTTAGAGTTTGCACTTTAACACCTAATCTCACTAGGCTATATAACAATTTTATTCTACCATCACTGACTTTAAAAATCCATTATTTCTCCTTATTTTTGGTGTCATGTTTATCAAGCATCAAGCTCTCATATTTAAGTGACCTCTCTATTCTGTTCTATTTATGTGTGCGGGTAACATGTTTGTATTAATATGGCTTTATAATATGTCTGAATAGATAGGGTGAACAATCCTATCTTTTTTCTTTTGTTAAAATTGAATTAGGTTTTCATAAACCTCCTGAGCTGTGTGTGTGAGTTGAAGGTGGTCAAAGGTGCAACAAACTTTTAAATCTTATCAGCGTCAACTCTATCTTTTAGGAACAGACCCTCCTCCTCATTTCTTAGGGTTTTTTCAATGGAAATCTCATTAGCCTCTCACATATTTATAGCATTATAAATCAACAAGGGATTTGGATCGTCTACACTCAGATTTTATTTCTTAATCCTTCTGCAACTAACTTGCTTCCACAATTTTCTTCTTAAATAACATGCACAGACCCAAACATAGTTTAAATAAGATGATAATATGTAGGATAAAATTCTATATAAAATGTATGTTTTTCTTTTAATACCATTTTGTATAAATATATAAGTATATACATATATACATTTGCATATAACATGCAAAATCATACTATTAGCCTGCTTCAACGATTGAGCTACCTAAAACCTTGCCTCCCCCTTCTTGTACAAGAATAAACTCTCAATTACATAATTATTATGATTCTTAAATATTCACAAGCTAATATTCTTCCTAAATATTTGGAGCTTTTTTTTTTGTAGGATTCAAAAGCCTAAGTCACCTTGTCAATGGTGAAAATAGAGTATTACTTAAATTGCCATGTCTATCTTTTTTTTTTACATCTTACATCTATAACAAGTTATTTTAAAGAGATGAATACTTTTTTTTTTGAAAGAAAGAAAAGAAAAAGAAAGAGAGAAAGAAGGAAAAAAAGAGAATGAAAGCAAGGGGAAAAGAAGAAAAAGAGGGAGAGAGAACGGGAATCTTGCTCTATTGCCCAGGCTAGAATGCAGTCTAAAAATGGATATTGAAAAGCTCTTTTATACTAATAATTATTTTATACAATGGAGACAGGAAGGAATAAGGGAGGAAAAATAACAAAAAAAAAGCCAACGAATATTTCATTTAAACCTATGAAATGCTATGCAATTGCTGGGGAGTGATTTATTCCCAACCATGTGGTCACTTTTAGAATAGATGTGATGTGTTACTGAAGAAAATGTATGTTTTGTGGATTTGGAGTAGAGAGTTCTGTAAATATTTATTAAGTTTACTTATTTGAGGTCTAAGTTCAATTCCCGGGTATCCTTGTTAACCTTCTGTCTCATTGATTGGTCCAATATTGACAATGCAGTGTTAAAGTCTCCCACTATTATTGTGTGGGAGTTCAAGTCTCTTTGTAAGTCACCAAGAAGTTGCCCTATGTATCTAGGTGCTCCTATATTGGGTGCGCATAGACAGGATTGTTAGCTCTTCCCATTACATTGATCCCTCTACCATTATACAATGTCCTTCTTATCTCTTTTGGTTTCTATTACTTTAAAGTCTATTTTATCAGAAATCAGATTTGCAACTCCTGCTTTTTTTTTTTTTTTTTTTTTTGCTTTCCATTTGGTTGGCAAATCTTCCTCCATCCCTTTGTTTTAAGTCTCTGTATATCCTTGCATGTGAGATGGGTCTGGATGCAGCTTACTGATGGGTTTCTTGGAATGGCTGATACTGGCTGTTCCTTTCTGTATATAGTGCTTCTTTCAGAAGCTCTTGTAAAGCAGGCCTGGTGGTAATGAAATCTCTGAGTACTTGCTCGTGAAAAATTTTATTTTTCCTTCACTTACGAAACTTAGTTTGGCTGGATATGAAATTCTGGGTTGAAAGTTCTTTTCTTTAAGGATGTTGAATATTGGCCCCCCACTCTCTTCTGGCCTGTAGGGTTTCTGCTGAGAGATCTGCTGTAAGTCTGATAGGCTTCCCCTTGTGAGTAACCTAACCTGTCTCTCTGGCTGCCCTTAGCATTTTCTCCTGCATTTCAACCCTGGTGAATCTAATGATTATGTGCCTTGGGGTTGCTCTTTTTGAGGAATATCTTTGTGGTATTCTCTGTATTACCTGGAGTTGAGTATTGTCCTGCTTGCTAGGTTGGGAAAGTTTTCCTGGATAATATCCTGAAAAATATTTTCCAGCTTGGATTCATTCTCTTTGTCACATTCAGGTACACCTATCAAACATAGATTAGGTCTTTTCACATAGTCCCACATTTCTTGGAGACTTTGCTCATTCCTTTTTACCCTTTTTTCTCTAATCTTGTCTTCTCATTTTATTTCGTTAAGTTGGTCTCCGACCTCTTAAATCCTTTCTTCTGCTTGATCAATTCGACTGTTAAAACTTGTGCATACTTCACGAAGTTCTCGTATTGTGTTTTTCAGCTCCATTAATTCACTTATATTCCTTTTTAAATTGTCCATTCTTGTTAACATTTCATCAGACCTTTTTTCAGCGTTCTTAGTTTCCTTGCATTGGGCTAGAACATGTTCTTTTAACTCACAGAAGTTTCTCATTATCCACCTTCTGAAGCTTGATTCTGTTGATTCCTCACATTCATTCTCGATCAGGCCTTGTTCAATTGGTGATGAGGAACTGCAATCCTCTGTAGGAGGAAAGGCATTCTGATTTCAGGTGTTTTCAGCCTTTTTGCGCTGGTTTCTTCCCATCTTTGTGGATTTATCCACCTGTCGTCTGTGTATTTGCTGACTTTCAGATTAGGTCTCTGAGTGGACGTCCAGCTTGTTGGTGGTAAAGCTTTTTCTGTTTCTTAGTTTTCCTTCAGTGGACGCCCCTCCCCCCACAGAGCTGGACCTTCCCGGGTTCAGCTATACTTGCTGTGAAACTCTCAATCCTCAGCAGTTCCAACTGCTGTGTTTTTTTAGGGGAGGGGGTACCAGCCTTCCTCTGCGGTGACCCACTACGCCGGCTGAAACAGCGGCGTTAAGATTCGTGGTGTTTTTCTGCCCGGGAATCTCCCAGTCTGGTTCCCCCACTTCAGTCTGCTTTTCAGTCAGCTGAATGGGAGACTCTGCCTTCCCGGAGCTCCAAATGCCAACCAAAGGGCACTCAGTCCTGTATAATCTGGACTGAGAATCGCCACACTGGGGCACCTGCAAAACGGCCATGCCAACCAAAAGAGTCGCGCTGGCGACCTGTGGGGCTCCTCCGCTGGAAATCTCTTGGTCTGTGGGCAATAAAAGTTCATCTGAAAATGTGGCGTCCACTCACTCCCTGGGCTTTCAGTGGGAGCTACAATCCTGAGCTGCTGCTAATTGGCCATCTTGGATCTCTCTCTCCACATATCTATCTTTTCTATTCCCTTCATAGTGGTCATATCTTCTGTAAAGTTCTTTTACTGTAGATTTAAAATTTCTTTACTTCACTTGGGAATATTTTGTTTTCCAGGAAAATAATGTATCTACAACTTAAAATTGCCTTTATTTGCCTTTTTTACAGGAAAATATTTTAATCTTTTGCTGTTACTTTTATAAAATAGTGCAAAATAAAACTTATCAAAAATTTTATAGCTTTGGAAATTGAATTTTAAAAGAATACTAAGGTTATAACAAAATGTTCATGTTTAACAGTGAAATAAATACACCATTTAAATAAATTATTTACAGCAATTTTTTTAGGGAACTAAATATATTGAGAATAAAAGCCTGAATAAAATGCAAGTATTTATGGGATTTTAAGGAAAGTCATTATTATTATATGACCATTTTGTACTTTAAAAGATTCATTCTCCTTGCAATTGTGGTGACTTGATTGGAAGTCAGCAAGGCGAGCTGAGTAATTTTGCAATTATTGAAGAAGAATTTAGTGACAAATATTTTACAATGGGAATTACAAGGAGCAGAAGAAAACAAAGACTTTATGAGGCACCACTGATATCACTTATGTTAAATTTAGTTTTGGAGGATGGGTGAGCAAGTAGTAGGAGGAGATATGATTAAGGACTCACAGGTTTGTGGATAAGGCAGCAAAGCTTCGATTTCACATTCTAAGATAGGGAAGAGAGAAAGCAGCGTGTTTAGAGATAAGGATGATGAGTTCAGGTTCAGAGTGGCTGAGTTTATTTAAATATTACCCAAATGAGATATTCACTAAGTAGTTGAGTATATGAATCAGGAAGTAAGTCTGGCAGAAAAGCTAGACATATTTGGAAGTAAAACCACGGTTGTTTCTTACCCAGAGTTCTATAAAAACCTCCTCTATGATCTGAGAGCTGCCTAGGTTTCCAATATCACTTCATCTTATTCTTGCCTTCTATCACTGCAGCCAAACTACATGAAGTTTCTTTCTGGCTTAGAATGTACAATACTTATCTCTTAGAGTTTTTACCTTAGCTGCTGCTTCATTATTGACCTTTATAGACGATTATATCTGGTGCCCTTCATATACATACTTTTCACACTTATATATTATAATTTATAATTGTATATTATGTATTTCTTTACTTTGTATCACTAGCAATTAGAGTAGTACCTAGACTTAATACACGTTTGTTGAATGAAGGAATCTCTATCTGGATGAAGGAATGGACAAGATTAACCAGGAAATAGAGAGGAAAGAGCAGAGTCTGTGGCAGAACCATGAATAACACAGTGTCTTGGTAAAAGACAAAAGAAAAGCCTGCAAAAGACAAAAATGAGCTTTAAATGTAGAAGAAAACCCATGAACAGGAAAATAAAAGTCTAAGTTGAAATCATTGAAAGGTATATATTATTCTTGTAAAGACTTATCATGTGAAGGATAACGACAGGCAAATGTGGCAACTGGGGAAAGCTTTTATTTTTTAACTTATTTTGTTGGTATTGTTTTAAATACTGCACAGGTTTGAGGTTATTAAAATCTTTCCAGAGATGAATTGGGAGAGTAGGAGGAGATAAAAACTTTATGAGCCAGTGAAAATTTGACCTTAGGCCTGAGGAAATATAGTTACAGCTTTCATTGTGAATTTGCATTCTTGGAGGTAATAAGTTGAGGGAGTTCTGATAAATAAATACTGCTATTTGCAAAACAGGAACCAAATAGTCTTCCAATACTGGGACAAGAAATAATAGTCACAGGTTTGAGACAACTGGGAAACTAAAATTATTTAACATTTTTTTTTTCCCAACATGTGTTGACTACAAACCAGAGATAAAAAATTTACTGAATAGTTCCTATTACTTGTTTTACAATTTTGTACAAATGCAGAATGGAGAAAACTAGATTGTCTGGGAGAAAGTGCAGTTGAATACAATGAAGTGCTTTGTTCTCTTTTTGTTTTGATTTTCAGAACAGTCAAGCCCTGCATGTATTTGCATGCAGAGGAGAACAAGCGCAATCAAACAGGCATGTGGTGCTAGACAGGAAGATAATAAATTTGGAAGCAAAGTTCTGGAATAAGAAAAGTGATAAAAACAAGGATTTAGGAAAAAAAAAAAAAGGAGCTTTAGTGAGTGTGAATAACACTTTTTCCCCCATGATGGATGAAAGCTAGGAAGATACAGAGAAAGATGTGTGAGAATTGAATTAGAGACAATCCAGGGGAGGGATGGGAAATGAGACCCCAAAAAATGTTAATTGCTGTAGTGATTTCACTAATCACAAATTACCTAAGTAAAACAGCTTTCAATGAAGTATAAGTTAGAGTTAAACTGCATAGGTTTGTTTTTAGTTAGTTAGTTTGTTTTTAATATTGTGTTTCAATTTCTGAAGTGCCATGAGCCAGACATCATTCTATGTCCTGGAATATATGTCATGATCTTTGTATACACTAGTGGAGTTAACACTGCATTGTAAGGAATTTTGTTGCTAGGAGTTATAGCAGAAGAATTGAAGAAGAAAGGTGAGACAATATTGAGTTATTGATTAATTTATAAATGAAAGAGGTTTAGTTGACTCACAGTTCTGCATTACTGGGGGAAGCCTCAAGAAAGTTACAATCATGGCAGGAGGCAAAGGACAAACAGGCTACTTCTTCACAGGGCAGTAGGATGGAGTGAGTGAACACAAGAGGAACTTCCAAACACTTATAAAACCATCAGACATTGTGAGAACTTAGTCACTATCTCGAGAACTGCATGGGGTTTCCTGCCTCCATGATCTAATTACCTCCACATGTGTTCTCCCTTGAGATGTGGGGATTACAATTCAAGATGAGTTTTGGATAGGGACGTAGAGCCAAACCATATAACACAAACTACAAATAATATCATAATGACTCAATTGTTACAAGTCATAAAAGTGTATAAATATTACTCATTTAAAAAGCAAGAACAAAACAAGAAATAAGAAATGGCTCAAATTCAAATTTCTTCAATAGGTAGATAGAGTACACATTTTTCAAGTGCCAAAAGAATTAAAATTCTGACTTTCTATTGTTAAAATAAATTTTGCCTTTCTATTACTTTTAAAAAACAGAAAAAAGAAAATAAAAAGTAGTGATAAAGGTGAGGGACACAATGTTTTCTTGTAAAGATCAGCTTATTATCTTATAATAATTAAGCAATATTTTGTAGAAAAAGGGCTTAGGAGACTCACTATTGACTATGTGTTTTATCACGAAAAGACTATTAAACTACCAATATCTATTTTTTTAACATTTAATCCCATATACATATGCCTCCATGCACACACTGAAAAACCCATTCAAATCAGCAAGAAATAATCACATTTATAACTGTCATAATTTTCAATATTTACTTCAAATTTAAAAATTAAACATCTAATCAGTGCTAAACAGCATATCTGTTATAGTACTCTTATTCACCAGGGGTTGTACTAACGTTTAAAACATTTTAGAATATTCTTTTCATCTTGAATTGTTTACTGAGATCTCTAACCTGCAACCAACTGATTTTCTCATTTTTTTCCAATTATGTCAAATTACATAGGAACTAGCTTTCATGAATATTTTAGCAATTAGCACAAGCCCTTTAATCCCATTAGTAAATTTTCTGTTATAATTTAGAAGTCCCAAAGTTGCAGGTTAAAAAAAGCAAACAAACAGTCATTTCTTTTATCTTTCTGTTTCTCCAGTAATAATAAATAACTCACAACAGGGATTTTATTTTTTTCTGTCAGGAGACCTCTACCGACATGATTAAAATGAAACGCCAAGCTGTAGCTGTTATGAATTATACCAATTAAGGTCAAATAGAATGAAACAGCAATTTTCATGGAAAACAATATGGGTGATGTAAACTGTTATTAATTTAAAGACATAATATTACCTATGACAGCTCTTCAGAAGTTATCATTAATAATTTCTAGACTGTCATTTATATTCACATTTCTAAAATTCACTTGTTCTGTGTTCCTTGAATTGCGGGAAAAATGGGCCCTGCTGAAAATCAATGTTTGCCAAATGGAATAACTCTCTTGATCTCTTCACTGATAAAGGAGTAGTAGGAATTTTTTTTCTTATTCTTTAAACAATAGAGGGTGAAAAATTATGAATTTTGATGTCTTTGCAAAGAAATAGCAAAAATTAAACCTCTTTGTAATAAGTTAAAGTAGTAATATATACATATATCTAAAATACGATATTTTAAAAATAATATTTTAAGTTCATTATAAAATTATAATTTTTCATTGTGAATATCTTTGCTAAAATATATCTATATTATTCAGAGTTATTAACACTAATTACTTGCTATACCACCATCACCAACAACAACAATCCAGAAATCTCAGTGGTTTAATAAAAATCTGTTGCTAATTCCTTCCTGAGTGGTTTGCCTCCAAGCAGTAACAACAGGCTCCTACCATCCTCGAATGCCTCTGTCTTTATCTTAAAAAAGTGAATGTGGAGAATCAAACAGGAAATTTTATGGACACAAGTTAGTCATATGATCCCAAGCTAATTGAAATGAGGCCTGAAAAAAATAGCTTTAGCTGTGAATCCAGAAAGAGATAGAAATGCTTTGACAAAAATAGAGCATTGTCTTTGTTATAGTCTTCTTTTTGGCCACCCAGTATTTCATTAGTGCTGTTTTTCATATCTTCCACTTGCCCCCAAATCTGATCCAATCAGAGTATTCAGTTTATTTCTGGAATCTTTGGCTAATTACAGTTATTAGGTTGGTGCAAAAGTAATTGTGGTTTTGCCTACATGTGGTAGTATATTCATGCTTCTAAAATCTGCAAATTAAAAATCCATTTATTCTGCTACTGGATCCTTCATATATATATATATATATATATATATATATGTAATGACAGATAAAGACAAACTAATATCAATAACAAACCTCATTTGGAAAACACTAGAATAGAAGGCACACAGAGGTCATTGATCCGTGGTATTTATGGAATCCAGCTAAGATGATATTATGAGTACCCACTTCCTGGTGAAAATAGAAAGCTTCTCAATTAGACCTGATTATCTTTCCTGGGAGAAACTCCCCCTGTTAAGAAAACCAAATTTAGTGAATGCTATTTCTTTTCATCTTCTATGCCTTATCTAAATTAGACATGAATAATATGTATTTCTTGACTGTCCATCATATAGAACTCATCTCATGTTCATGCTCATGTCACAGAGTTTTTTTCTAGGATTACAGAGTCAAATACTTTTTTTTTTAAATTGCATTTTAGGTTTTGGGGTACATGTGAAGAACATTCAAGATTGTTGCATAGGTACACACATGGCAGTGTGATTTGCTGCCTTCTTTCCCATCACCTATATCTGGCATTTCTCCCCCATGCTATCTCTCCCCCAACTCCCCACCCCCTGCTGTCCCTCCCCTATTTCCCCCCCCCCCCGACAGACCCCAGTGTATGATGCTCCCCTCCCTGTGTCCATGTGTTCTCATTGTTCAACACCCACCTATGAGTGAGAACATGCAGTGTTTGATTACTTTTTAACCTAAACTTGTGGCTATATGGCAATATAAATCTTTTAAGAACTTGGCAAACTATTTACTTCCAGTCAGTTTCAGGTACAAGTAGCTCAAACCACCAGACATTATTCTCAACTATGTTTCATTTCTTGGCTATCTTGCTGTCATGCCTCTTTCTGTCTCAACTTAAAGTCAGATAAGCTTGTGACCATCAAGCTTGAGTGGGTAGAGCATACCCTTTATCTGATTTTTGGCAAAAATATGAGACACTGTTTAGCTGAGCAATTTCTCTGGGTCTTGTTTGCTCACAGCATTTTAAATCTCAAATCTTACCTTTTTCTGAGCTTCTTTATTCCTTTTCACTTCACTTTAAATCTTCTCTCTTTCTTCTAATGCTTTGGTAGAACCATCAATAATAACAACACATACCACAAGAATTTATTTTTCAAACACTTCTAGAGCTATAAACTGAGTCAGCTTTGGTCTGCCTTCCAAGTTACCACAGATTATGGTTTCTTGTGGTTGTTGTTTACCTTTACTTATTCCTTTTTTTTTTTTCTCAACTTTTACTTTCAGAGGATACATATACAGGTTTGTTACATGGGTAAATTGCATGTCATTGGGGTTTGTACAAATGAATTTGTCAGGTTATGGTTTTTAAACGTGTTTTCATTGCAATCACCAAGTGACTAAGCTACTTTACCTATTTTCTTGCAATCTGCTGCCCCCTAGTAAGCTAATAAAATGTGATTCAATTTTTGTTATGTCAGTATCTCACATTAAGGATCTAGGTTTTGTATTAGTCTGTATAATTACTGCTGGCTACTGCAATAAAAATATCTCAAAACCTCTGTGACATTTGTCTTGCAAATTTGAATTGGGTTATTTCTAATTGTGCTGCTGCTCTCCTGGGCAGCTTTTATCTAAAAAGTGATTTAGAGGCTGGGTGCGGTGGCTCTGCCCATAATCCCAGCACTTTGGGAGGTCAAGGCCGGTGAAACAGCTGAGGTCAGGAGTTCAAGACCAGCCTGGACAACATGATGAAACCCCATCTCTACTAAAAATATAAAAATTAGCTGGGCCCAGTGGCATACACATGTAATCCCCAGCTACTCGGGGGACCGAGTCAGTAGAATAGCTTGAACCTGGGAGGAAAAGGTTTTTGTGAGTAGAGATCACAACACTGCACTCCAGCCTGGGTGACAGATCAAGTAAAAAAAAAAAAGTGATTTAAATATTCAGCATCCTTCTATTTAGGAGCCCCATTGTCTTTTAAGTATGACATGCGATGTCTCTTTTAAGAAAAAAAGAAAGCATGGATGCTAACCTACAGAGTGTTTATACATAGGCCTGAAAGTCCACACTTTATTAACTTTTCATATGTTTTCAAAGCAAATGTGAAGAAAACTATGCTATATAAGTTAACTATTAACCTGGGAAAGCAATTGCCACAACAGTAAATACCTCAATTTTTAAAAAATTTTTTACAATTTTTTTAAAATTGTAAAGCAAAATAAAACTTTAGCAAAATTTCAGGATACAAAGTCAGTGTACAAAAATTAGTAGCATTTCTACACACCAACAACATCTAAGCTGAAAGCCCGGTCAAGAATGCAATACCACTCACAATAGCCACAAAAAGAACAAAATACCTAGGAATACAGCTAGTGAGGGAAGTGAATGGAATCTACCAAACACTGCTGAAAAACATCAGAAATGACAGAACAAATGGAAACACATTACATGTTCATGTATAAAAATAAACAATATTGTTAAATGGTCATATGACCCAATGCAATTTATTATTCCTAAAGCTAAGGAATATTCAATATTATTCAATAATATTTCTATCAAACTACCAATGACATTCTTCAGATAATATGAAGAAAAAAGTTTATCATTTATATGAAACCAACAAAGAGCCAGAATAGCCAAGATAATCTTTAGCAAAAAGTATATAGCCCGAGGCATCCCATTACACAATTTCAAAGTATGCTACAAGGATACAGTAACCAAAACAGCCTTGTGTTAGTACAAAAACAGACACATAGACTTATAGAACAGAATAGAGAGCCTAGAAATAATGCCACGCACCTACAATCATCTAATCTTCAACAAAGTTGACAAAAATAAGAAATGCAGAAAGGACTTCCTATTCAAAAAATGGTGCTGGGATAACTGGCTAGCTGTAAGCATCAGATTGAAACAGTATCCTTTCTTTACATCATAAACAAAAATCAAGGTGGATTAATGATTTCAATGCAAAACTCAAAACTATAAAAACCCCCGGAAGACAACCTAGGCGATACCATTCTGGACATAGGCCCTACAAAGATTTAATGACAAAGACATCAGAAGCAACTGTGACAAAAACAAAAATTGAAAAACAGGACCTAATTAAACTAAAGAGCTTATACACATGAAGAGAGAGTATCAACAAAGTACACAGACAACCTACAGAATAGGAGAAAATATTTGCAAACTGTGCATCCAACAAAGGTCTAATATCCAGAATCTCTAAGGAACTTAAACAAATTTACAAGAAAAAAACAAACAAACAATCCCATTAAAAAAGGGAAAAAAAAACCATGAACCGATACTTTCCTAAAAAAGAAGTACATGTGGCCAACAAGTGTACTAACAATGCTCCACATAATCGTTAAAAAAATGGAAATCTTTAACAAACCTGATAAAAACAAGCAATGTGGAAAGGATACCCTATTTAAAAAATGGTGTTGGGAAAACTGGCTGGTCATATGCAGAAAACTGAAACTGGACTCCTTCTTTTTACCTTATGCAAAAATTAGCTCAAGATGGATTAAAGACTTAAATGTAAGACCTAAAACCATAACAACCCTAGAAGAAAACCTATGCAATACCATTTAGGACATAGGCATGAGCAAAAACTTCATTACTAAAACATTAAAAGCAATTGCAACAAAAGCCAAAATTAACAAATGGGATCTAATTAAACTAATGAGCTTCTGCACAGCAAAATAAATTATCATAATGAACAGACAACCTACTGAATGAGAGAAAAATTTTGCAATATATTCATCTGACAAAGGGCTAATATCCAGAATCTATAAGACTTTTAAACAAATTTACAAGAAAAAATCCTCTCAAAAAGTGGGTGAAGGATATGAACAGACACTTCTCAAAAGAAGCCATTTATGTGGCCAACAAACATATGAAAAAAAGCTCATCATCACTGGTCATTAGAGAAATGCAAATCAAAACAACAATGAGATACTATCTCACTCCAGTTATAATGGAGCTTATCAGAAAGTCAGCAAACAACAGGTGCTGGAGAGGATGTGGAGAAATAGGAACACTTTTACAATCTTGGTGGGAGTGTAAATTAGTTCAACCATTGTGGAAGACAGTTGGTGATTCCTCAAGGATCCAGAAATAGAAATACTGTTTGACCCAGCAATTCCATTACTGGGTATATACCCAAAGAAGGATAAATCATTCTCCTATAAAGGCACATGCACATGTATGTTTACTGCAGCACTTTTCACCAGAGCAAAGACTTGAAACCAAACTAAACGCTCATCAATGATAGAATGAATAAATACAATGTGGCACATATACACCATAGAATACTATGCAGCCATGAAAAAGGATGAGTTCATGTCCTTTGCAGGGACATAGACAAAGCTGGAAACCATCATTCTCAGTAAACTAACACAGGAACAGAAAACCAAACACTACCTGTTCTCACTCATAAGTGGGAGTTGAACAGTGAGAACACAGGGACACAGGGGAACACTACACACTGGGGCCTGTTGGGGGTGTGGGGGCTAGAGGAGGGATAATGTTGGGAGAAATATCTAACATAGATGATGGGTTGATGGGTGCAGCAAAACACCATGGCATGTGTATACCTATATAACAAACCTGCACTTTCTGCACATGTATCCCAGAACTTAAAGTATAATTAAAAAAAAAAAAAAGATAAGATAAAGGAAAAAAAGTAGAAATAGAAATCAAAATCACAATGAGAAAGCATCTCACATCAGTCAGAATGGCCATTATTAAAATGTTTAAAAAATGTACAGATTCTGGAGATGTAGGGAAGAAAGGGGAATAATTATATACTTCCCTGGTGTATGTATGGTGGGAATGCAAACTAGTTGGCCATTGTGGAAAACAGTTTGGTGATTTCTCCAAGACCTCAAAGAGGACCTACCATTTGATCCAATAATCTCATTATTGACTATCCAAAGGATTATAAATCACTCTATCATAAAGCCACATACATAGGTATGTTAATTGCAGCACTATCCCCAATAGCAGAGACATGGAATCACCCTTAAATGTCCACCAATGGTAGACCATATAAAACAAATGTATTACATATACACCGTGGAATACTATGCATCCACAAAAGAAAAGAGAGAGAGAAGAGAGAGAGATCTTGTCCTTTGCAGAAACATAGATGGAGATGGAGAACATCATCCTAAGAGAATGAACAGGGAAACGGAAAATCAAATACCACATGTTCTCACTTATAAGTTGGAGCTAAACATTGAGTAAATATAGAAACACAGTAGAAAACCACAGACACCAGAGCTTACTGAAGGGTGGGGGTGGGAGGGTGATGACAATAGAAAAACAACTTATTGTGTACTATGCTTATTAACTGGATGACAAAAGAATCTATACATCGAAGCCCTGCAGCACATAGTTTACCAATATAGCAAACCTACACATGTACCCCTGCACCTAAAATTAAACTTGAAAAGAAAGAAGAGAAAAAACTTACTTTTCACTTAGAAACTACAAACTGTCATGAATATTCAATTGTAAAGATTTCATGCCTAATGAATATTCACTTACTGCCACATTTTAAAACGTACATGCTTATTTGTGTGAAGAATATTGGCTTGTTAGTTGTATTATTTTCTGTATTGTAATTTCTGTTTCTCAAACAAGTACAAGTACTACCAATTTTGAAATACATTTTGATGGAAAGCTTAATGTGGACATAGTGCATGGCCATTTACTGCTAAAGGTGGAGGTTTAATTAGGGCATCTCTAATGTTCTTTTTACTGCTAACATTTTATCACATGTGATACTCTCAAATTTACGCCAAAGTCATGCTAGGCTAGCATTTTAATGTGTATAAAATGTCACATCTCTCTCTCCAACTCACTAAATATAATAATCCAGACTAGTTTCCTGGTGATATTTTAAAGGACTGAAAAAGGATACAGGATTTAAAAATAAAAGTCTTTTAAGGGAATTTTGTCCTTATTTCTCCACTGTGTGTTTACTATAGAAAAAAGAAAAATAAAGAAAAACAACAGTGAATCCCCATCTCTACTAAAAATGCAAAAATTAGCCAGGCGTGGTGTTGGGCACCTGTAATCCCAGCTACTCAGGAGGCTGAGGCAGGAGAATCACTTGAAACTGGGAGGCGGAGGTTGCAGTGAGCCGAGATTGCACCACTGCACTGTAGCCTGGGCAACAAGAGTGAAACTTTGTCTCAAAAAGTGAAAAAAAAAAAAAAAAGAAAAGAAAAGAAAAAGAACAAACATTTGCAAAATGTTTTCACCCTTAAAATAAATTCTTTCCGGTTCATTGTATTTATTTTGTGTATGTGTAGGTATGTCTTATGATCAACGTGATTTTATAAATGTGGAGTTCAGTTTTTCATTTGTGGTAAGCATTTTTATTTCATTAAAGAATCTATGAATATATGATTTAAATATCTTCATAATATTTTATTATATACATAAGATTTATTAATTTATTTAATAAATCCTCTGTTAGATATTTAGGCAATTTGCAATTTTTATGGACATGGTTATAACTGTAAAAATATCTTACACAGATCTTTATGTACATCTCTAAAGACATCAGGGTATATTAACATTTTTGAGGCTTTTGAGCACATATGGTATTTTTTTATATATACTTTAAGTTTTGGGGTTCGTGTGCAGAATGTGCAGGTTTGTTACACAGGAATGCACATACCATTGTTGTTTGCTGCACCCCTAATGTAGTAATCATCTACATTAGGTATTTCTTTTAATGCTGTCTCTCTTCTCAGCTCCCCCACTCCCCCAACACACCCCAGTGTGTGATGTTCCCCTCCCTGTGTCCATGTGTTCTCATTGTTCAACTCCTAATTATGAGTGAGAACATACGATGTTTGGTTTTCTGTCCTTGTGCTACTTTGCTGAGAATGATGGTTTCCAGCTTTGTCTGTGTCCCTGAAAAGGACATGAACTCATCATTTTTTATGGCTACATAGTATTCCATGGTGTATATGTGCCACTTTGTCTTTATCCAGTATATCACTGATGGGCATTTGGGTTGGTTCCAAGTCTTTGCTCTTTTGAAAAGTGCCACAGTAAGCATACATGTGCATGTCTATTTACAGAAAAATGATTTATCCTCCTTTGGGTATGTACTCCGTAATGAGATTGCTGGGTCAAATGTATTTCTATTTCTAGATCCTTGAGGAATCACCACACTGTCTTCAACAATGGTTGAACTAATTTATACTCCCACAAAGATTGTAAAAGTGTTCCTATTTCTCCACATCCTCTCCAGCATCTGTTGTTTTCTGACTTCTTAGTGATCACCTTTCTAAATGGAGTGAGATAGTATCTCATTGTTGTTTTGATTTGCATTTCTCTAATGACCAGTGATGATGAGCTTTTTTTTCTTATGTATGTTGGTCATGTAAATGTCTTCTTTTGAGAAGTGTCTGTTCATATCCTTTGCCCACTTTTTCATGTTTTTTTTTTTTTCTTGTATATTTGTTTAAGTTCTTTGTAGATTCTGGATATTAGCCCTTTGTCAAATGGATAGTTTGCAAAATATTTCTCTCATTCTGTAGGTTGCCTGCTCACTCTGATGATAGTTTCTTTTGCTGGAGCACATATAGTATTCTAAACAATGTATCAATTCACACTCCTATCAATAATATACAAATGTGTTACTCCATCATTTCTATATCATAATTATCATTTTCTAACTTTTGTCAAAATTTGATAGTTGGATAGTTCCCAGAATGTTTATTTCACATCTTATAATGTTAAATATTCTTATATGTTGGTATTTGTGTGTTGTATAAATGCATATTCTGTATTAAATATGTATTGATTTTTATCATGAGCAAAGCACAGTGCTACATGCTGGAGATATGGTGGTGAACACAATAGTCAAGATCCCTGCTCTTATAACGCTTAACATCAAACAAGATAAAAGGAACATTGCATATATGTACTTGAAGCTCTCTTAACAAGCCCTTACATAACTGACTAATTTAAACAACACCCTTCATTCCTACAGCAAGACATAGTGACTAATATCTATAGAAAGTTCAATTGTGACTGGAAGATTAGCACCTGGAGAGGATGTACATTTCTGCTCCCTCCGCTTGTTTTATCAATCAAGATTTAAATGTGTTTGATCTCAAATTTATTTGCCCAACATATTTCTGTTATGGCATTTTTGAAATTTATTGAATATTATATACACTAAAAAATGTGAGTGCAAATGAAAAGTGACTTTGTTTCTATGACATTTTGTCTAATGTTTAGAAAAAAGTTTATCTGCTAAAATTAATACCATTACATAAGGGTGAAAATTACTGAAAAAATAATTGACTGTTGAGATGGCATATGCACTTGGGATTTTCTGAATTACATTTTGCTTCCAACTAAAATTAGCAGAAATTGGAGATTACAGTATATTCATGATGGTTGTTTGCACATAAGAGAAGGCTGTATGGAACTCTAATCAGCAGATTATTGCCACAAGAAGAAGTTTTAAATATAAACTAGGAAAAAATGTACACTCCTGTGAGTTATGTCAAAATCAGTGTTTAATACAAACATATGATTTTTCATGGTTTCCTGTCCTCACCTCAGTGGACTTTTTTTTTAAGATTTTTTGTTTTGTTTTGTTTTTTTAAGAATGAGAGAGGAGACCAGGTGCACTTGCAAAATAAATACTGTACCCCAAACAGTGTTGCAGAAAAGTTATTTTATTTAGGTAGAGAAGAGAGAAAAAAGGAGAAGAAGAGAAAACTTCACTTGAGAGAGAGAGTGCGTGAAAGGGGGGATTCAAACATGGAGTCCCAAGGGATGTGGAAAAGGGAACTTTTAACCTGGGAGGAACCCCCACCTTTTCCTAGACCTTTGGCCAATGAAAGGAGTTCCTTGGAACTTCCCCTGGAGTGATTGACTTTTGATTTCTCCCATGCCCGTGAAAATTACAGAGACTATTAAATTTCCTGTATGGAGACAGATGGGAGTGGGCCATGGAGCTGGGAGATTTTTGCCATTAAAACTATACCCGCCTCTGGATCCAGAAAGAGGACCCATTCCCTTATTTCCCACTTTGAACAGGGAAGTTCAACTTTTGTTGGAACACAGGCGTTGATTGCTTTTTAACTACTTTCTGCTGAAATGGGACATAGAAGGGGCCATGCAGTTGAGATTTTCTTTAGAGGGGGAGCTTTTTAGGGGTGCAGGTTGATTCTGAGATTCACAATAGAGCCCATGAGCCAAGGACATTTGGGGTTCCAGCGGCAGGATTATTTGTGACCCTATGGTTTTGTAAGAAATGAATGTGACAAGGTAGTTAAAGATGAGAAGCCCAGAGGCCAATAAATATAGAATGGTTATAAATGAGCCTAGGAGAGAATAGAGCCAGGCTTTTGAAGGTTTTTAGCCCTGTGTTTGATTGATTTTTGAGTTTTACGTTTAAAATAACACTTGACCGGTTTACAAAATAGCAGCATTTTTCTAGAAAAAGACAGGTTCCCTTTCTACTATGAAACGGATTACTGGAGTTTGAGACAGAGCAAAGTTGAGGGCTATAGTTTTATTAATGCCAGGATATATACTAGACTTATGAGTGGTTACTTTCCTGAAGATTTTGTTGGAAAAGCAGGTGCAGACTCTTTAATGGCTTTCAGGGTTATGAAGGGTTGTTTTTTGGAAATTTAGGCTGCGGAGTGGAGGGTTTATGACTTTTTTAGGAGGTGTTTAAGGCTTTAGCTGAGTGTGATGAATTTATGAGTTAATTTTTACTACCTTAACTGCCATTGGGGTAGACAGAATGACCAAAAATGGTTTTTCCCAAGATGGGCCTAGAGAGGGAGAGTTTGAGGGGAGAGAATTAACAAGCACCAAGTTTCCAGGGCAGAAGAGAAACACTGAGAAGGCCATGCCAGCGTTCAGGAGAAGATTAACTTCCTGTACCTTATGGTTAGCTTTACCCAGGACTCTGTGAGGGTGATGGCTTATGTTGGCACTTGCTTCAGTCACCTTTAGTTCTGCCATTGGCTTATTTGGTTAGATACCTTAGGCCCTGGGAACCTTCATCCCTTGAGACAGTGTGCTTTTTAGTGATTCCCTTGCCACAGTGGGCAATGACGAGATGGTGGTTTTTTGGGGGACAGAGACCATTAAATCTCCCTGAAGGAGACAGTTGGGAGGCAGGCATGGTGCTGGGAAGTTCTTGCCCTTTCTGGGTCACACTTGTGGACCCAGAAAGAGAACACCTTCCCTCAATTCCACTGTTTCTTTTCAATTATTAAAAGTATTTGATCATAAGACAGCTTCTAGTATAATTAAATGATAATAAACATAAGGGATAAGTAATTATAAAATATTTTCACCAGAGATATATGATTTGTTTTGTGAATATTTTTTGGCAGATTTTCTCAGACTAGTTTAAACTTAAGCATAACATTGGCCAGGTGCAGTGGCTCATGCTTATAATCCCAGCACTTTGGGAGGCCGAGTTGGGTGGATCACCTGAGGTCTGGAGTTTGAGACCAGCCTAACAAACATGGAGAAACCCCGTCTCTACTAAAATTACAAATTAGCCAGCGTGGTGGTGCATGTCTGCAATCCCAGCTACTCGGGAGGCTGAGTCAGGAGAATCACTTGAACCCTGGAGGTGGAGGTTGTGGTGAGCCGAGATTGCACCATTGCAATCCAGCCTGGGGAACAAGAGCAAAACTCTGTCTCAAAACAAACAAATAAAAAACCCCAAAACATAGCGTCTAATAAGTAAACAAATCCTGGGCTAGATCTTAGAAGTAGGTGAAATCACTGCTTCTAGAAGAGTTGTCTCCAGAGAAGCTTTGTGAGGACCACATTGTTACTTTTTATCTTCTCAAATTAAAGAGATAGAAGAAAAAAAATGTGCATTTAATATATATTAATATATAAGCGTTCGTCTCGAAAGACTAAAAGCATCTTTATTTTTACCTACTATTAGATCTGTTTTGTGTATTCTATATTTAAAAAACATGTTTAAATGAGACAACCTGTTATAGAATTATTGTTTTATATTTCCCAACCCTGGATAGTGTATTTGTATGCTATGCCTTATTCACAAAAACAGTTTGGAGGTCTTTTAGCTACTGCATTTAGCTTAGATGATACAAATATATTTTTGTTTGAACACACTTAAGTCTTAAAAAACTTTATGCTTATCTTTTATTCAGCTATGTAAAGTTCTGTGCAACATGTAATGTTGGTTATAGTAGATTCAATAGATGCAGCAGAGAATCAAATTCTAAACATTTTGAGGCAGCAATGCCTTAGCACAAAGCGTTGAACATGCTTTGAATTCCATACAGTGATATACTGTATCTCTACAGAACTGTCAGGGTGAAGAAAAGCAGTGTTCCAACAGCTATAAATATATCACATACAGACATTTATTCAGACAAATAGAGATGTAGCCGGGTGTCATTTTTAAACTCAACTATTTATGCTCTTTGCAGATAGTTGAAAACAGAATACATTTATAACTCACAGTTTTAAAAATCTAAAAACAATCAACAGACAGTATATTACCAATGGTCACTGTGTCAGAATTAGCCTAAGCACGTGAAATACTAAGTTATTATGATTTGTTTTCATATGTAATCATATTAATAAAAATTTGAATAGTTAAGAAGAAACGAAATTTGTTCCATTATAGAGATGGTTTTTAATTTTTTTTCCTTCTTTCATTTCCTCTCTTATATATATATATATATATATATATATATATATATATATATTTTTTTTTTTTTTTTTTTTTTTTTTGAGACAGAGTCTCACTCAGTCACCAGGCGCCAGGCTGGAGTGCAGTGGCGCGACCTTGGCTCACTGCAACCTCCGCCGCCCGGGTTCAAGCATTCTCCTGCCTCAGCCTCCCGAGTAGCTGGGACTACAGGCGCGCGCCACCACGCCCAGCTAATTTTTTTGTATTTTTACTAGAGACGGGGTTTCACCATGTTGACCAGGACGGTCTCGATCTCTTGACCTTGTGATCCGCCCACCTCGGCCTCCCAAAGTGCTGGGATTACAGGCGTGAGCCACCGCGCCCTGCTCCTCTCTTATATTTTTAGAAGAAATAATCAGATTAAAATTCTAAGTGTATATAGTATTTAAGAGAAAGAAGAATAATTTCTAAAGAGAATAATGGAAATTATATATAATATAATATAACATGATATAAAATAAACATATAATTTCCACTTATGTCCATGACAGACTAGCTCTACCGCTATAAAACACTGTAAGAACAGAGAAAATAGGTGAAGCAACAGTGTTTAGAATCTGAATAACAAACAGAATAGGGATGTGAGAAATACAAGAGGTGAATCTCACAATTACATCACTTTTCTATTTGGAATAATTTGTTTTTTACAGTCGTAGAATACAGAATGATAGAACCCAAGAAAAGCATAGGACTCTCATTGTGCTGAGGAGGCAGAAATAATAGCTCAACAATGATGAAATGCCTATAATGGCCAATGGAAGGCATGAAAAAAACGGCTCCAGGACTTTGCATAAGGTTGCTTTGGTGTCTTTTACAAGATACCAAGTTGCACATGACCAAGATGATATATTGAAAGCTTTTGAATAGAAAAAATACTGAGCAGCATTGATCTAAAGTTTCATAGTGCTAGAAGACACTCCTAATATAATATAACAAAATGCTTTGGTAAATAACTGAGTCATTTAATCAAGTCTCCAGAAAAGATATGCAATATAGAAAAGCCTTTGTAGTTGGGCTGCAATAGTCCTAGAATAAACTTTACCCCAGAATCATGGTAAAAAAAAAAAAAAAAAAGCTGAAAAACAAGACCAGAAATAAACAAGGTTATATAGCAATAGATTAAGTATTGCCAGAACAAACTTATTATTTTAATGGAGCACAATTAATTAGATTCTCAACAATATAATATCCACAATATGTAATAAATATTTACTAGATATCTGAAGAAGCAAGAAAAAAGTATCATTAGAAAAAAATCCCTATGACAGGTATGTCAGGATTAGCTATTTCAGTATTTTATTTTGTTATTATAAATGAGTATTTAGAGAAAAATATAAACAAAAAAATTTAAAAAAGGAAATCTCAGTAAAAAATGGTAACCATTAAAAAAAGAACTAACTGAAAATTCTAGAACTTCAAACTCCAATATTCAAAACCAAATAGAAAGCATTGGATTAGGTTTAAGGACAGATAGGATAATGTGTAAGATAGGATATTATATAATAAATTATAGGTCAGATTGAGGATAGAAAAGTATAAACCATTGAAAGTAACGCACAGAGAAAATTTTTGTTAAATAAAATAAAAGTTCCACAGGAACCTGTGGAAAATAGCAAGCAGTGTAATTTATGTGTCATTGGGATTCCAGATGGAAAAAGAAAGCATATGAAGCAGATAATTACTTCATGGCTAAACATCTGTTCGCAATTTGAAAGAAAACACTAGCCTGCTGATAAAAGAATCACATCAAATTCTGAGCAAAATAAATTTTTATAAGCCAAACATGTACACAACGTGGTCAAATTGCCATAGTTGAAATATAAAGCAAATTTAAAAAGCAAGCAGAGGGAATAACATTCCCTTACATAGGGAAGAATAATGACTGTGGTCTTATACTTTAAATTTAAATAAAAGCAAGAATAAAACAATGTCACTAAAGACTAAGAAAGAAATGAAAAATGTAATTGTTGAAATATAATTTATATATTCCAGAAATAATTACATTCCTTCAAATAGTGTTCACATAAAAAAAGGCAAAATAAAAGTATTTTCTCATGAACAAAAGCTCACAGAACCTACCACAATCAGTACTGTATGATAAGAACACAGAATCAGGTTTTCTGGGCTAAAAGAAAAAGATACATTATAAAATTTAGAATTTATAAAAAAAAGTTCATGCATAATGGCTTATCCTTGTATTCCAGCAACTGAGAAGGCTGAGGCAGGAGAATGACTTCAGGCCAGGAGTTTGAGTCCAGCCTGGGCAACACAGTGTGAACCTTGCCTCTAAAAAAATAAAAATAAATGAAAATTAAATAAAATAGACTTCCAAAAATTATTTGTAAAACTTCTCCAAAATAAAATAATGATATATTTTGAAGATACATATACAGAGATACAGATAGATATATTTCTATCTATGTATATAAGGAAACTAATGTATATTTGTGTATAAAAATATGTATATTTTATATTGAGAGAGAGAAAGAGAGGAAGGAAAAGGGGAGAAAATGGAGAATAGGAAGTGGAAATAGAGAAAACATGTGTGACAACAATTGCTTAGCAAGGAAATGAAAGTATAACAATGCAAGTTTCTTAAATTTTTAGCAAAATTGATGTAAAGACAGGCTATTTTGATAAATAGAAGATATATACTATAAGTGATAAACACTACCAAAACAAGGGAGGGTCACAGTGAAAAAGAGCCAATAAACAACAGAAAATGAAATAACAAAAATGTATACAACCAAAAAGGAGGTAGGGTACTAGAAAAAAACAAACCCAAAATTGTACAAACAAGCAAAAAATAAAAGGCAAGATGATGGGCATAACCATTTCAATAATCACATTGCTGGTAAATGGATTAAACACTCGAATTAAAAGACAAAGCTATAATCATTAAACAAAGAAGGAACCAACTATGTATTCTGTACAAGAGGCACATACTAAACATAAAAGACTAGAAAGGTTAAAAGTAATAAGACAAAAAAGGCGCACATTGTAAATATAAACAGTAAAAAAGCTGAAGTGATTATAATAAAGTCAGATTAAGTGAAATTTATGGTAAAACAAAAATTAACAAAGTTGTTTTTGAAAGTCATTTCACAATGGTAAAGGCTTATTTCATCCAAAAAAAAAAGAAAAAGAAAGAAAAAGAAATTCAAAATGTGTAAGCTAGTAACAGAGGTTCCAAATGCAAATAACAACAACGGACAAAATAATAAGAGATAAATAGACAAATCTATATCATGAAATTTAAAGACAACAAAGCATGAAAAATTGTTCTAAATTTTTGAAACATATCTGAAAAAATATGCATTAATATGTTATCAATGCTTTATGTCTAAAATTGTAGGCCATGGATCTTGAGTCAAAAGGACAGTTTATTTTTATTTTATATGGTTTTATATTTTTGAAATAGTTACCTTTTAATAATACAAATTTAATTAAAAATAAAGACAACTCTTTCCTCTAAAAAATAGATTAGTCACAAAAGAATATAATAATAGTAAATATATATGCACCTAAGGCTGGAGCACTTAAGTACATAAAACAAATATTATTAGAGCTAAAGAGAGAGCTAGAATCCAATATAATAATACCTGTGGACTTTAAAACCTCACTTTCAGCATTGGACAAATCTTTCAGGCAGAAAAGCAACAAAAAGCATTAAACTTAATCTGTGCTATAGACCAAATTGACTGAAAAACATTTACAAAATATTTCATTCAAGGGCTGCAGAATACACATTCTTCTCCTAAGCACATAGATCATTCTCAATGTTGGCCATATGTTACATCACAAAGCAAGTCTTAAAAGATTCAAGAATATTGAAATCATAGAAATCACCTTCTCTAACAATAATATAATAAAACTAGAAATCAATAAGAGGAATTTTGGAAACTTTACAAACATATGGAAATTGAACAATATGCTTCTGAATAGGTCCATAAAGAAACTAAGGAAATTGAATAATGTCTTGAAATAAATGGTAGTGGGAACACAACATACCAAAATCTATGGAATATACCTAAAGCAATACTAAGAGAGAAGCTTAAAGCTGTAGGCATCTACATTAAAAAAAAAAAAAAGTAGAAAATCTTCAAATAAACAACCCAACAATGAATCTTAAAGAATAAAGAAGCAAGCATAAACCAAAGCCAAAATTAGTAGAAGCAAAAACGATCAGAGCACAAATAAATAAAATGAAAATGAAAAAAACAATAAAAAAGATCATCAAAACATAAAGTTGCTTTTTGTTGAAAAGGTAAGCAAAGTTGATAAAACTTTAGCCAGACTAAGAAAAAGAGAGAGAAGACCCAAATAAATAAACTCAAACATGAAAAAAAAACAAAAACAAAGAAAAACCTGACAACACAGAAAATCAAAGGATCGTTTGTGGCTACTATGAAGAACTGTATGCCTATACGTTGTAAAACCTAATGGAAATTGATACATTTCTAGATACATACAACCTACCAAGATTGAACCATGAAGAAATCCAAAACCTGAACAGATCAATTACAAGTAATGAGATCAATGTCATAATAAATGTCTCCCAGCAAAGAAAGCCGAGGGCTCAATGGCTTCACTCCTGAACTCTACCAAACCTTTGAAGAAGACCTAATATTAATCCTATTAAAACTATCCCCAAAATAGAGAAGGAGTAAATACTTCCAAACTCATTCTACAAGACCAGTATCATCCTGATACCAAAATCAGACACAGATACATTAAAAATATAGAAAAGGAAAGAAAACTACAGTCCAATGCCCATGATAAACATTAGTGCAGAAACTGGTTATAGAAGGAATATTCCTCAATGCAATAAAAGCCATATATGACAGAGCTGCAGCCAGTATCATGAACAGGGAAAAACAGAAAGGTTTTCCTCAAGATCTGGAACATGACAAGGATGCCCACTTTCACCACTGTTATTCAATATAGCACTGGAAACCCTAGCTAGGGCAATCAGAAAAAAAGACAGAAAAAATTGCATCAAATTGGAAAGAAAGAAGTAAAATTATATTTGTCTGCAGATGATATGCTCTTATATTTTGAAAAGCCTAAAGATGCCACCAAAAAACTACTAGAACTGTTATCAGATCTAGAATTTGTTTATATAAATTCAGTAAAGTAGCAAGACACAAAATCAACACACAAAAATTAGTAGCATTTCTGTATGCCAACAGTGAAAAATTTGAAAAAGAAATCAACAAACTAATCCCATTTCAATAGCTACAAATAAAATTAAATACCTGGGAATTAACCAAAGAAGTGAAAAAAAAAAAAAAAAAACTCTACAATGAAAACTGTAAAATATTGATAAAATAAATTGAAGAGGACACAAAAAAATGAAAATATATTCCATGTTTATGAATTGGAAGAGTGAATACTGTTAAAAATCCCCATGCTACTCAAAGCAATCTACAGATTCAGTGCAATCCCTATTGAAATGCTAATGTTATGCTTAAATGAAACAGATAAATAATCCTAAAATTTTTATGGAACCACACACACATTTAAAAAAAATAAAAAAATAAAAATAAAAATAAAAAAAAGCTGGAGTAGCCAAAGCTGTCCTAAGCAACAAAATCAAAATTGCAGGAATCATATTACCTGACTTCAAATTATACTACAGAACTATAGTAACCAAAACAGCATGATACTGACATAAAAACAGACACATAGACCAATGGAACAGAACACAGAACTCACAAACAAATCCTTGAATCTACAGTGAAAGGACAATCTCTTAAATAATAGTGCTAGGGAAACTGGATATCCATATGCAGAAGAATGAAACTACTCCACTCTCTTATCATATAAAAAATTCAAATCAAAATTGATTAAAGACTTAAATCTAAGACTTCAAACTATGAAAAAACTAAAAAGAAGACAATGGGAAAAGTCTCCAGGACAGCAGACTGGGCAAAGATGTCTTGAGTAATGCCCTACAAGCACAGACAACCAAATAAAAATAGACATATGCGATTACATCAAGTTAAAAGGCTTTTTGCACAGCAAACAAAATAATCAGCAAAGTGAAGCGACAGCTCAATGAATGGGAGAAAATATTTGCAAAGTATCCAACTCACAATGGATTTATAACCAGAATATATAAGGAAAATAATCTAATAATTTGATTTAAAAATATGCAAAAGATCTGAATAAACATTTCTCAAGAGGAGACATACAAATAGCTAACAGGTATATATAAATGTGCTCAACATCAAGAAATGCAAATCAAAACTACAATCAGATATCATCTCACTCCAGTTAAAATGGCTTTTATTCAAAACACAGGCAACAAGAAATGCTGGAAAGGATGTGGAGAAAGGGAACTCTCATACACTGTTGACGGGAATGTAAATTAGTACAATCACTAGAGAGAATAGTTTGGAGGTTCTTCAAAGAACAAAAAATAGAGTTACCATAAGATCCAGCAATGCTACTACTGAGTAGTCACCTAAAAAAAGGGAAATCAGTATATTTAAGAGATATATGCACTCCCATGTTTATTGCAGCACTATTCATAATAGCCAAGATTTGGAAGCAAGTTAAGAGTCCATCAACAGACAAATGGATAAAGAAAATGTAGTATGTATACACAAAGGAGTGCCATTTAGCCATGCAAAAGAATGAGATTCTGTCATTTGCAACAGCATGGATGGAACTAGAGGTCATTATGTTAAGTGAAATAAGCCAGGAACGGAAAGACAAATTTTACAAGTTCTCACTCATTTGTAGGAGGTAAAAATTAAAACAATTGAACTCATGGAGATAGAAAGTAGAAGAACTAGAAGGATGGTTATCAGAAGTTGAGAAAGGCAGTGCAGGTGTTGAAGTGGGGAGATTGGGTATGCTTAATGAGTATAAAAGAAAACCTCTTCAAGGAGAACTACAAACCACTGCTCAAGAAAAAAAGAGAGGACAAAAACAGATGGAAAAACATTCCATGCTAATGGTTAGGAAGAATCAATATCATGAAAATGGCCATACTGCCCAAAGTAATTTACAGATTCAATGCTACCTCTATCAAGCTACCAATGACCTTCTTCACAGAACTAGAAAAAAACCACCTTAAACTTCATATGGAATGAAAGAGAGCCTGCATAGCCATGACAATCCTAAGCAAAAAGAACAAAGCTGGAGGCATCATGCTACCTGACTTTAAACTATACTACAAGGCTACAGTAATCAAAACAGCATGGTACTGGTACCAAAACAGAGATATAGACCAGTAGAACAGAACAGATGCCTCGGAGGCAATGCCACACATCTACAACCATCTGATCTTTGACAAACCTGACAAAAACAAGCAATGGGGTAAGGATTCCCTGTTTAATAAATGGCATTGGGAAAACTGGCTAGCCATGTGCAGAAAACAGGAACTGGACCACTTCCTGACACCTTACACTAAAATTAACTCCAGATGAATTAAAGACTTAAACATAAGACCTAATACCATAAAAAACCCTGGAAAAAAATCTAGGCAAAACCATTCAGGACATAGGCACAGACAAAGGCTTCATGACTAAAACACCAAAAGCATTGGCAACAAAAGCCAAAATAGACAAATGGGATCTAGTTAAACTCCAGATGTTCTGTACATCAAAAGAAAATCATTAGAGTGAACTGGCAACCAGCAGAATGGGAAAAAATGTTTGCAATCTGCCCATTTGAGGAAAGGCTAATATCCAGAATCTACAAAGAACTAAAACAGATTTACAAGAAAAAACAAACCCATTCAAAAGTGGGCGAAGGATATGAACAGACACTTTTCAAAAGAAGACATATATGAGGCCAATAAACATATGAAAAAATGCTCATCATCACTGATCATAAGAGAATGCAAATCAAAACCATCTTGAGATACCACCTCATGCCAGTTAGAATGATGATCATTAAAAATCTGGAGACAACAGATGCTGGTGAGGATGTGGAGAAACAGGAACACTTTTGCACTGTTGGTGGGATTGTAAACTAGTTCAACCATTGTGGAAGACAGTGTGGCATTTCTCAAGGACCTAGAAATAGAAATTCCATTTGACCCAGCAATCCCATTACTGGGTATATACCCAAAGGATTATAAATCATTCTATTATAGAGATACATGCACACATATGTTCATTGTGGCACTGTTTATAATAGCAAAGACCTGGAACCAACCCAAATGCCCATCAATGATAGACTGGACAAGGAAAATGTGGCACATATATACCATGGAATACTATGTAGCCATAAGAAATGATGAGTTTGTGTCCTTTGTAGGGACATGGATGAATCTAGAAAGCATCATTCTCAGCAAACTGACACAATAACAGAAAATCAAATACTGCATGTTCTCACTCATAGGCAGGTGTTGAACAATGAGAACACATGGACACAAGGAGGGGAGCATCACACACTGGGGTCTGTTGTGGGGGGGGGAGGGCTACGGGAGGGACAGTGAGGGGTGGGAGGTTGAGGAGGGATAACATGAGGAGAAATGCCAGATATAGGTGACAAGGGGATGGAGGCAGCAAACCACCTTGCCATGTATGTACCTGTGCAATCCTGCATGATCTGCATAGGTACCCCAGAACATAAAGTACAATTAAAAAAAAAAAAACAGAAATAATGAATACCTTCTACTATTTGATAGCACAACAGGGAGACCATAGCCAATAATAACCTAATTGCACATTTTAAACTACAGAAGTATAATTGGATTCTTTGTAACATAAAGGGTAAATTACTTGAGGTGGTGAATATCCCATTTACCCTGTTGTGGTTATTACACATTGTATGCCTACATCAAAATATCTCATGTACCTCATAAATATACCCAGTATATACCAAAAAATTAAAAATTAAAAAAATAGATTTCTCATCTTGTAAAGTTCTACGTCTTTTTCAATAATAATAGCTAAATTTAAGTAATTATATGTTAGCGTATTAATTTTATATTCTCATTATAAAAAATCACTAATAATTTAAAGGCTTAAAACTACACAAATTTATTTTCTTACAATTTTGGAGATTAGAAATCTAAAAGAGTTCAGCACTGCTATATTCTTTCTAGAGATTCTCGTTGAGATTGCTTTGCTTTCCCAGCTTCTTCAGGCTGCCTGAATTATTTGGCAAATGGCCTTCCATCATTCCAGCCTCTGCTTTAATCCTTAAATCTCCTTCTCTGACTCTGCCTTTCCTTTATCTCTCTTATCAACACGTTTGTCACTACATTGGGTCCACTCATATCATCTCTCCATCTCAAGAACTTTGACTTAATCATATTTGCAAATTTTCTTTTTCCAAGTAAGGTAATATATTGCCAGGTTCCAGGCATTAAGACATGGACATCTTTGGGAGTCATTACCAGAATACAACAGCTGGGCATTGTGCTGATTGCTTTACATTCATTCTTTCATTTACCTTCATAAAATCCTTATGACATAGGCTCTATTCAACAGAGGATACAACTTCAGAAGGATAAATGAGACTGCATGAGATGATACAGTGGATTAAGTTGAGAGACTGGGAAATGGAACTTTTATCTGAATGGCTCCCAAACTCTTACTCGTAACTATTACGTTATCTACTTTCTTTAATATTATTTGATTGATTTGTGATAGTATTATCCATCTGATAAGTTGTGAAATTTCATATTGATTGTCATTTAATTTTCAAGTGACATTTAATACCTGTTCTGAATGGTATATATTGTGTCATATCAAACTAAATCAAGATGAATGAACTGTTGACTGTCGGTTAGCTTTGTTTTCCTTGAACAAACTTACCTACTTTTTGAAACAACTTCAGTGTTTCAAAACCCAAGTGGCCATGCTAAAATGTCTATGGGCCCCTTACCATATGTTTGACTATGTTTCAGTCAATCTTTGCTGTCTGCTGACATGAAGATTTTCTGCAAGAAAAGCTTTTCTTTTTCTGTAAATGTTCACTTTCTCACACTCTTCCTTTTACAGAATGGTGTTAACTCTTAGGCAAAAATTGACTTTCAAACCTGCTTATGTATTCTGCCCTGGCAAGTCTGGAGGCAAAACACTGACCCCAGTATTATGTTTCACCTTAATGTAATAGAATGACTCTAGCAAGCCTGGATATATAATGTAGACAAAGGATGGCTAAACATTCTTATATTAAATAATACTTTTGCCCCTGAAAACTGAATTTTGGAATATTCCATCTGTAAATCTGCCAAGGAGTTCTTGCTTACTGTCTAGCAGCCATTTTTTAACATCGTTATCTGGTGAAAAACCTCAGTAGCCAAATATACTTTCAAGAGTTTATTCTATAACAATGATGAAGATTGCCTCTATTGCTTTACATTATGTTGACTCATATTCATATTAAATTTAATCTCTAGCACAATGCCAGTTTTATCAATGGGAAATATATATATATAAAAAACAATATTTGTAAATATATATTATAACTGTATATCTAAACAACTATATATATATATATATATATATATATAGTTATTTAGAAGATACATACTTTTTAAAGACTAGAGTATCTTTGGGTGTGATATAGATTGAATACATGTCCCCACCCAAATCTCATGTCAAATTGTAATCTCAGATGTTGGAAGTGGCACCTGGTGGGAAGTGATTGGATCTTGGAAGTGGTTCTCATTAATGGTTCAGCACCATCCCCTTGGTGCTGTTCTCTTGATAATGAGTGACTTGTCATGAGATTTAGTTGTTTAAAAGTGTGTAACTCCTCTTCTCTCACTCTCTCTGTTGCTCCTGCTCCTGCTGTGTAAGACAAGTGCTCCCCCTTAGGGGGAGCTTACAAATCATCTGCCATGATTGTAAGTTTCTTGAGGCATCCAAAGGAGCTGAGCAGATTCCAGCATTATGCTCTTTGTACCATCTGTGAAACTGTGAGCCAATTAGTCCCTCTTTTCTTTATAAATTACATGGTCTCAGGTATTTCTTTATAGCATGCCAGAACGTTCTAATACAGGGTGCAAGTAACATTAAAGTTTTTGAGCTTCAGAGTTGCATAAAGTTTCTGTTAGATTAAAACTATTTGTGGTTTCATGATACTTTAAATTATTGGAGTTTTATTACTAGGCCCTCTCTCACTTATATACTCACTCTATGCTCTATGCACTAGCAAATCTCTTAAGTTTTGTAGATTACTGGGGTCTCACTACAAGACCCTCATTTTATTTATATACTGACCCTATGTTATCATATATAATCTGCACACTGATGAATTTCTATATTGTGACTCCATGTGTCATCTCTTATTTGTCAGTTTCATAGTTGTACAGTCCAGTTTTCACTCAAAATTGCAGATTATATATGTTGCATGCAGATTTAAAATTAAACATGCTTCCTGTATATATTCATTTTTAATTGTTTATATTGTAATAAATAGTAACATTCAATCATTTTGCCATAAACTTGGGAAGCAATATTTATATTTTTCTCTTCTAAATATATTTAACAAATATATCTGTATTGTCCATTCTATTTTCCGAATAGAAAACAGAATTGTGGTTGATAGGGGCTGGAAGGAGAAAGGTATGGGGAGTTATTATTTTTTTTTTTTTTTGAGACAGAGTCTCACTCCATCACCAGGCACCAGGCTGGAGTGCAGTGGCGTGACCTGGGGCTCACCGCAACCTCCACCTCCCGGGTTCAAGCAATTCTACTGCCTCAGCCTCCCAAGTAGCTGGGACAACAGGCATGCACCACCACGCCCAGCTAATTTTTTGGTATTTTTAGTAGAGACAGGGTTTCAGCATGTTGGCCAGGATGGTCTTGATCTCTTGACCTCGTGATCCACCCACCTCGGCCTCTCAAAGTGCTGAGATTACAGGCCTGAGCCACCGTCCCCGGCCATGAGTTCTTGTTTAATGGTACAGAGTTCGACTATGAGTCGGGGGTCGTGGCTCACACCTGTAATCCCAGCACTTTGGGAGGCCAAGGTGGGCAGATCACCAGAGGTCAGGAGTTTGAGACCAGCCTGGCCAACATGGCAAAATTCAGTCTCTACTAAAAAAATGCAAAAAATTAGCTGGGCATGGTGGTGTGTGCCTGTAATCCCAGCTACTCAGGAGGCTGAGGCAGGAGAATCACTTGAAACAGGAGGCTGAGGTTGCAGTGAGCCGAGATTATGCCACTGTACTCCAGCCTGAGTGACAGAGTGAAATGCCATCTCAAAATATATATATATATAATAATATTAAACAAACAAAAAACAAACAGAGTTCCACTGCCGAAGGTGAAATGTGCTAGAGAAGGATGATGGTGATGGTTGTACAACAGCATGAATATACTTAATGACACTGAGTTGTACAACTAAAATGGTTTAAAATAATAAATTTTATGTTATATGTATTTTATCACAATAAAAAAGTATAATTCATATGGAAACACAAGAAGAATCAAGTAACATTTTCTGGGAGGTGAGGAACCAGAGTACCACCAAAAATATCAACAAAATAACTGTATTGACATTTTATGCAGCCTGTCCTCCATTAATATAGTGTAAATCTCATAATCTCTTAATTTAAATATATTCAAGTACTCACCTGTAAGCCAATGAGTCTTCATGAAGTTAGGGTCATTAAACACAAAGAAAAATTGCCATTTTTGATGCAGTTCCTCTAAGAAGAAAAATGAGGAGAAAGCGAAAAATACTGGAGATCTCTACTACACCTGGCAACCAGGAAAAATAAAGCAAAAAAACTGAATTGGAGATTTTATAATTGAGTAAACACTGTAAAACTGTTTTGTCCTAAGTAGCACAGGACTGGTATATACTAACTATCACATTTTGTGACTGTAGTTAAATTGGAATTTTCTTGACTACTGTCAAGAAATGTTATTAGAATTAAGAATTAGAGCTACCCTTATATAAATGACCAAAAAAATAAATAAATTTTACTAAAATATTTCTTGAAAATAAGTAGAAATGAGCCCAAATCTCAGTATTAGAATAAAGACACATATGAAGATGAGGTAAGATCTAGCTAAAGATATTCTAAATGACTTGATTATATAAAACACTTAAGCAGGTTATTTCCAAATAGACATAATTATAAGAACTTTGTGCTCTACAATTTTCTGAAGAACTCATAAATATCTGCTGAAGACATGTGAGGAGCTCACAACAATTAAATAAAATATCATGAGGTTAGTGAAAACTCCACATAGTATGAGAATTAAAAGTATATATATATATTTTTTTCTTTTTATATCTATGTGTATATATATGTATGTAAGTATGAAAGAATATATACAAAAGGCAAATGAGATGTGTATGTACGTGAGTGTGGGTTGATGGTGTTTGGGAGGGGTACTATAGTATCTCCTCTACTTGCTTTTCAGGCAAATAAAAAAACACTTTTTTAAAATTTTAAATGTATATGCATAATTGCTAAGAAGAAAAAATGTGCTACTTTATTTTCCCTCAGAAGAATAATATTTATTGATAAAAAACAAAATAAACAATAAAAATGAATTTATTGTTGGTAAAGCACAAAAATACATGTGTATGTGAATATATATATACACATATATGTATATATGTAGTAAATATCCTTTTTCTGTTTGGATAATAAACCAATGAAATAAGTAAAACAAAATATTAAGGTTGTATCTTCTCTTAGCTAATGTTTTTAATGGACCTTTCAAAAATCTAGGAGTCCCTACAGATATGGTAGATATTAGGTTTAACAGGGAAAAAATAAAGATCTCAATATACAGTCACTGAAGTGAAGAAGATGAAAAAAAAAATGCTCCTTTATGTGTCATGTATATTTCCAACACTATGATTTTATCTACATGAGCAAAATTTTGACATAGTAAGTAACTCTTTTGTGATGGGCCAGTTGAATATAATAATACAATGAAAAGTATGTAACAAAGAGATGGGGACCTGAAAGTCAAAGTCCAAAAGTCTGGCTTTCAATTAAGGATGTCTTTAGCTAAAAGACTTTGGGCGAGTTAACTAACAATCCTGAATTTCATTTTTCACATCTGTAAAATTTGTAGGCTGAATGAAATGGTGAAATCAATAATTTCTAAGGCCACCAGTAACTGTACAAATCCATAAGTCTGTAAGACTAACGAAAGCATTCTCCTTACAGCTTAAAATAACTTATAATTCAAGGCTGACACACTCAGCCATCTTTGTAAGCATCTTCTCTAATGAGATCCCTTGATATTTCAAAGCCAACTTCACCCCAGTAATCTGGGGATGTCGCTGTGAGTTTCAATATATTCTAATGCCACCAAAACCTATTTCTGTCCTACTGCCACTATGTTAGTCACATTTTGGTAAAAAAAAATTACACTGGAGTTATTCGGGAATTGCATTGCTTGTTTGCAATCAATATGTCTATATAATTTTATGAATTCTATGTTACAAGTGAAAATCTGGTTCTAATATCTTAATACTTCTTCCCAAACCAAGAGAAGTCTACATTTTTACTTTAAAAATATGTTCATCTTTGCTCTGCATTTAATCAATGGTTTTTCAGTCTAGGCCTACTTACTATCTTGTAATAACTTTAGATATTTTTATATCTTTCCATTCTATTTATGGTTTATTTATATGCCCTTTATTGATTTATTACAGTCTAGTGCATATAAAAGTATTTGAGAACAGCTGTGAATTAAAAAGACAGCTCTGAACTATACAGATTTAATAAATCTAAAATTTTATTTAAAGTTTATAAATTATTTGTTTCTTTCTGCCTGTTTTTGTAGTTTGGTAGAATTTTGTAGTGGTGCCTGCCATTTGATTCCTTTCTCTTCTTCCTTTGTGTAATTACTTTACTAGTGATCTGTATGCTTTCATTGTCTTCATGATGGTGAACATCTACCCTTCACTTCCAAGTTTAAGACACCTTTGAATATTGCTTGTAGGTCCAGTCTAGTGATGATGAATTCCCTCAGCATGGAAACACAACCTACCAAAACCTGTGAGATACAGCAAACTAGTGCTGAGAGAAAGGTTTGTAGCATTAATGTCTATATGAAAAAATAGAAAGATTACAAATTAACAATCTAATAATACACTTGAAGGGACTAGAAAAGCGAAAACAAAACTGCAGAAGAAAGGAAATAAAAATAGGAGCAGAATTAAATGAAAGAGAAAAAAATACAAAAGATAAAATAAAACTAGGTTCTTTGAGAAGAAAAAAATTGATAAACTATGAAAAGAAAAGAGAATATAAAACTATAATCAAAAGTGAAAAAGAAGATATGAAATACAAAAGATTTTTAGAGAATATTATGAACAACTATATATTGACAAACTAAAAAGGCTAAAGGAAATAGATAAATTCCTGGAAACATGCCACTTCCCAAGACTGAATCAAGAAAAAACTTAGAAACCTGAACAGGCCAATAAAAAGCAGCAAGATTGAATCAGTAATAAAAAAATCTTTCAACAAAGAAAAGATCCAGGGCCAGATGGATTTACAGCCAAATTCTACCAAAAGTAGAAAGAATTAATAACAATTCTTCTGAAACTGTTCAAAAAAATTGAGGAAGAGGGAAATTTTTCTAACTCATTCTATGAGGCCAGTATCACCCTGATACCAAAAGCAGACATGGACACAATAACAGCAACAACAAAACTCCAGAACAATATCCTTTATAATCATAGGCACAAAATTCTCAACAAAATACTAGCAAATGCAACAGCATATCAAAAAGATAGTACACCCCCCAGACTGGGGTCTGTCGGGGGAAAAAGGGGAGGGATAGTGGGGGGGTGGGGAGTTGGGGAGGGATAGCATGGGGAGAAATGCCAGATATAGGTGATGGGGAGGAAGGCAGCAAATCACACTGCCATGTGTGTACCTATGCAACAATCTTCCATGTTCTTCACATGTACCCCCAAACCTAAAATGCAATAAAAAAAAAAAAAAAAAAAGATAGTACACTACAATCAGGTGGGTTTTACACCAGGGATGCAAAGATGATTAAACATATGCTGGTCAGTAAATATGATACAGCATATAAACAGAAAGAAGGACAAAAACCCTATGATCATATCAATAGATGCAAATAAAGCACTTGATAAAATTCAACATCTTTTCATGATGAAACCCTCATTTAACTAGGCATTGAAGGAACATACCTCAAAATAATAAAGGTCATGTATGACAAACCCATAGCCAATATCATACTGAATGTGGAAAAGTTGAAATCATTTGCAATAAGAACTGGAGCAAGACAAGAATGCCCACTGTCACCATTCCTATTCAACATAGCACTAGAAGTCCTAGCCAGAGCAACCAGGCAAGATAAAGAAATAAAAGGTATACGAACTGTAAAAGAGCAAGTCAAGTTATCCTTGTTTGTTTATGCTATAACCTTATAGGTAGAAAAACCTAAAAATTCTACAAAGATCTCCTAGATTTGATAAATGAATTCAGTAAACTCGAAGGTACAAAAAAGCATACAAAAATCAGTAGTGTTTCTATATACTAATAGCAATTATGAGAACCAAATCAAGAAGGAAATTTCATTTACAATAGCTATACAAATAAACATAAATACCTAAGAATCTATTTAACCAAAGAACAGATTTTTTGTTCTTTGGTTAATCTATTTAACCAAAAAAAAAGATTTTTACTTCGATGAAACACTGATGATAGAAATTGTAGATGACACAAATAAAAAATATCCCATGCTCTGGATTGGAAACATAAATATTATTAAAGTGATCATACTTTCATTGAATCTGCAGGTTCAATGAAATCAATATCAAGATACCAATGTTATTTTTCACAGAATTAGGTAAAGCAAACCTAAAACGTATATGCAACCAAAAAGAGCCTGATTGGCCAAAGCGATCCTAAGCAAAAGGAAAAAATCTGGAGGCATCACCTTGTCTGACTTCAAATTTTATTACAAGGCTGTGGTGACCTGAACAACATGGTACTGGTATAAAAAATAGGCACATAAATAAATGGAACAGAATAGAGAACCCAGAAATAAAGCCACATACTTATAGCCAACTGATAATTTGACAAAGCAAACAAGAATACACATTGGGGAAAGGACACCCTTTTCAGTAAACAATGCTGGGAAAATTGAATGGCCACATGCAGAAGAATGAAACTGTCACAGGATACTTGGAGTGTTGCTTTGCCAGCTGAGAACCTCTGTGGCTGGTGACTCCTTTGCCTGAGTTTTGCTCCGGCCTGCTGGGCTCCTTCTGCCTATTTGGCCTGGCAGGCTGTGCTTGGCTTGCCCTACTGGCCTGGATGTCACACCTGCCAACGGTGGGCCAGGCGTGGAGAATGAGGGATGTGTGAGGGAGCGAAGTGGGGTCTGGCCACTGCGCACAGCCAGGCATGTAGGCTGCGGGAGGAGGGCTGGCAGCTCCAGGTGCCCGCACGGGTGCAGTCTCCCTGCGAGGCTTCGGCTGGCCCAGGCTTACTGCAAGCAGCTTCCACTGCTGACACCAGGGAACGCAGTGACGCCCAGGAGATTTGAGAGTCCGGGAATCGCAGAACCCCAGAGAGGATGTCACAGCTCGTGCTTGTCAGTGCTCAAAGTCCAGAGGGTGCTGAGGCGGCAGGGGCCTGATGTGTCGGCACCACCCCGAGCGAGCGGACAGCACCTGACACCCGGTGTTCTCTCCGATTTCAGAGCAAAGCTGAGGCCGAACTCAAGTGCTGGGTTTGTGACAGCACCTGAGCTCGGCCTCAGCTTTGCTCTGAAATCGGAGAGAACACTAGCAGAAGCCAAGCAATGTGAGCAGGCATTTCTGAGCCTGCTGGGGCAGGGGGGTGCTTCCCGGGCCTCGGAGAATGCAGAGATGCCTGGATCCGTAGCCATGGCTTGGGCGGCTACAGCTGCACCTCAGAGGGCGGATATCCTGCCTGTTCCTACACCCCAAGAGCACAGAAATGCCCAGGTCTGCACCCACAGCTGTGTGGCTGCAGCTTCACCTGGGAAGCTGGAGGCTCCGGCCCAACCAACTCGGAAGGGGCGGGCGTCCGCCTGTTTCTTGCTTCCCTTGCCTCTGTGGAGTGCGCATCTCTAGTCCTGACTCCCTTGCTGCGGTCTTCCCAGTGGAAGCTCCAGACAGGCCTCTGATGCAATCAAAACAGGGCCTCTGGACCGGGCACGGTGGCTCACGCCTGTAATTCCAGCAGTTTGGGAGGGTGAGGTCGGCGGATCACCTGAGGTCAAGAGTTTGCGACCAGCCTGACCAACATGGCGAAACCCCTTCTCTACTAAAAATACAAACATTAGCCCGTCGTGTTGGTGCATGCCTGTAATGCCGGCTACTCGGGAGGCTGAAGCAAGAGAATCACTTGAACATGAGAGGCAGATGTTGCGGTGAGCTGAGATCGCACCACTGCACTCCAGCCTGGGCAACAAAAACAACAAACAACAAACAAAAAAAAGGGCCACTATTCCCTATCTCTCACCATATACAAAAATAAACTAAAAATGTGTCAAAGAAATAAACATACGTCTTGAAACTACAAAAATAATGGAAACCTAGGAAAAACTCATTTGGTTATTGGTCTAGGGAAATAATTTATGATTAAGACCTCAAAAGTACAGGCAACAAAAACCAACAAATGAAACCTTAACTAAAAAGTTTCTGCACAGCAACAGAGAGAGCTGACAACCTGTTGAATGGGAGAAAATATTTGCAAACTATGCATTTGACAGAGGACTAATATCCAGAATGTAGAAAGAACTCAGCCTAACAACAACAACCCCTGCCAACAAATACTCCAGTTAAAAAGTGGGCAAAACTCATTAATAGACACTTCTCAAAAGAAGACATACAAATGGCCAATAGATAAATGAAAAAATGCTCAACATCACTAAGCATCTGAAAAATGCAAATTAAAAACACAAAGATATAATCTTGTGCCAGTCAGAATAGCTATTATTAGGAAGACAAAAAAATACCAGATGTTAGTAAGAATTCAGAGAAAAGGGAACTCTCATATACTGTTGGCAGGAATATAAATTTGTACAAGCTTTATGGACAACAGTATGGAGGTTTTAAAAACCTAAAAATGTAACTACAACTTCATACAGCAGTTGCACTACTGGGTATCTCCCCAGAAAAAATAAAAAAAAGATCAAACTGGGCGCAGTGGCTCATGCCTGTAATCCCAGCACTGTGGGAGGCTGAGGTGGGTGGATCACCTGAGGTTGGGAGTTCAAGACCAGCCTGACCAACATAGAGAAACTCCATCTCTACTAAAAATGCAAAACATTACCAGGGTGTGGTGGTACATGCCTGTAATCTCACCTACTCGGGAGGCTGAGGCAGGAGAATTGCTTGAACCCAGGAAGTGGAGGTTGCAGTGAGTTGAGATTGCCCCATTGCACTCCAGCCTGAGCAACAAGAGTGAAACTTTGTTTCAAAAAGAAAAAAAGAAAAAAAAAATCAATGAATCAAAAAGATATCTGCAATGATAGGCTTATTGCAGCACTATTTACAGTAGCAAAGACATTGAATCAACCTGTCATCAATAGATGATTGGATAAAGAAAATTTGGTGTATATACACAATAGAGTACCATTTAGCCATAAAATATATGAAATTATGACTTTTGCAGCAACATTGACAAAACTGGAGGACATTATCTGAAATGAAATAAGTCAGACACAGAAAGACAAATATTGTATATTCTCATTCATAAGTGGACACTAAAAATGTGTAGACATGGACATAGAGAGTGGAATGATAGATAATAGTGACTCAAAAGGGTGACAGGATGGGACAGAGTGGGTAAGGAGTAATTACTGAATGGGTATAATGTGTAGGATTTGGGTGATAGATACCCTAAAAGCCCTGACTTGATCATTATGTGATGGATGTATGTAACAAAATTGCACTTGTATCCCATAAATTTACACAAATAAAAAAATAGAATATTTATTTGGCTCTCCAGTCTAGACCCATATCACTGATCTTTGGTTTCATCTACCAATTTATGACGTTGTAACCTTAAGTTACTTTTAAAAAAGGTTTTCACCTGTATATAGTAGGGTAAAAACCACTATTTTAACAGAAAATACATAAAATAAACTATTTTAAACAAAGTTTTTACACTCAACATTACTATACCTAGGAATAAAGTTGAAAAATATTCCATATGGAAATGTAGTCAGTCAAAAATTTTGAAAGTACAAATAATAAGTAAAACATTTTAGTAAGTGCTATAAAAATATATTTAAATGGCTTATCTTTTCTCTAATTCTGACCTCAGGTAGAAATTACTTTTGTTGTAAAATACAAATCATGTTTAAAATTAGAAAATTAAAAATAAATACCAATTACATGCCAAAGTATTTAAGCTTATATGCATGTTTAGTTTGGTATAGTAGAATATCTATATATAAATTTAGTCTACGAAATGAATCACATGCCTAAGAGAGTAAGACATTCTGCCTGCTTTCAAGAACCTAGTGGAAGATACAAACATTTTAAAAGTCACAGAAGTAAATCTATTGCAATGATAAATGCAAAAAAAGAGAGCTATCAAGATATAAGGTCACTTAAGAGAGATTTGATTTAATAAGTTAGGCAAGAATGACTTCTTTGAAAAGAGATAGCTGATCTGGGATGAGTAGAGACACCTAGATAAAGAGAAAGATGGCATGCATAGAAAGGTATTTAGAATAGAAAGCATATGCAAAGAACCTGTGGCTGAAAGATGCAATATGTCTATGAGTGATTGATAGATTCAGATGGCTTGGCATGTGAGAATAAGGAGTAATATGAAAGGAATACTGGGTAAAAAGCATTCCATGTAGAAACAACTCTCCGGGTATATAAACAGGCTCTGTAGCAAAATAAATTATTGAAGAAATAGGACTGATACTTGTCATTTGCGATGGAGAAGAGAGAAAACAAGAGTGAGATGAGAAGGCTAGTGGAAGGCAAGGTTAGAGAGACTGTGGTCAAATCATACAGGACATTGTAAACGATATTAAATGTATGACTAGTGTTCTAATGTTGGAGCGATAAGCATGTGGAAGTTATTTATATCCTACTGCTAAAGGTCATTGCCAAGGTCTGATTACAAAAATTCAAAAATTGCAAACTCAGGCATAAATGGGTTAAAGGGATTGCCTCCTTTTTTATAAGGACAAGAACTTGGGAAGGATTTTAAACAAGGTCTGAATGTGGTGGGGGAGGTATGTTAAGAGTTTCCTTCATTTACATTCTGTAATGTGATTTTTACTTCCCATTCACTGTGATTCTTACTTCCTTCCAAGGCAGAGTGAAACCCTAAGGTACAACACATTTCTGGTATGCTCTCAATTAATCATGAACTCTATTACACATAATCAATTCAAGATGATTCAGAAGGTACTAGAGTGCCTTGATATGCCTCTTGGTCTTGGTTGTGCATATTGAAAATCAATAGAGTACTACGGATACACAGGTTGCAAAATATTGGTCTGAATCAGTCGTGACATTATTATATATCTTAAAAGTTACTTTTCTCAGGAAATTGCTTCTAATAACTTGCTGATCATTTTTTACTAATTCAAGTGAGGAACAGAAATATTTGACATTTCAAGCTTCTAGGTAAACTTATGTTTATGTTAACTGACCAATAAGAAAATTGGTCTGCTATGTTTTATTTAATGTTTCATGCTCTCCCTTGACTAAGAATTCCTGGAAACTGAAGTATGAGTCATGTTTGTGTTTGAATCATAGCAATTAATGCAATGTATGGCATTATATAAGGTCTTTATTTTTTGTCTATTAAATGAATAGAAATGATGTTGATGCAATTTGGGTTTTTAAATATGTTCTGCTGCAGAAATTCACCAGTTCTTAAAATGTCAAATCAATTCAATACATGTTTAATGAGCTACTACTCTGTACAGATAGTGCTAGACAAGTATTTATAACTGACTCACAAATGTTTTCAGATACTGCTTCTATCAGACAGTTTTACTTTATCATGTGCTCTATTGTTCCTCCTGGTTCTGTTGAATATTTATGAGTAGATGTATATGCTATTTAATGAACAAACCTTCCTCTTTATTGGAAAAATAAAGGTGTATAACATAGTTTCTGTTTCAAAGATATTTTTATGACATAAAAATATAATGTGATAGGGGGAAAAATTCATCCCTTGAGCAATTACCAATTAGTAAGTACTAAATAACGATCTAAATAATTTATACAGTCTATTTCTCTTTTTAATATCTTTAGAACCCTTTTGAGAAAGATCACAAGTTAGGCAACATTGTTCAGACAAGGTAAATAACTTGCTCCTTGTCACGGTGCATAAAGTATAGAGTCAATAACTGAAAGGAAGAATCTTTGATTCACACTCTATGCTCTGATTCAAGTCTAGTAGTGGAGCAATTCTAGAGAACGTAAGTATAGATAATAACTAACTAACTCTGCTTCATTTCCTATGTAAACACACCTTAATATGAAAATAATTTGAGTTGGAGGTTTCTTTCTATTAGAAAATTGGCACATTATAAATTATTCAATATTAACTTTGATAAATTTTAAAATATAAGGTAGTAGGCTTCTGGCTATTTCTGGCTATCAGGGTATGGCTGTGCCTGCATCAAATTCTAATTTTAAAAGGCCCAAAATAACCACATAGCTATTGAACAGGGGAAACTGAGAAACTAGTTTAGAATTAAGACAGTACTTTAAGGGGCAGATGCATGCTTACTTTCAGTGGGAGCAAAGGGTTGAAACAATAAAAGGTTGGTGGGAGCCAGCTGCAGACAGCAAGCGTTTTTTGTTTGTTTTTTGTTTTTTTTACAAGTGTATGTTTCTCTTTTTAGTTTGTGTTTTTAATTCTCTTACCACTTAATTCTCTGCAAACATATTAATAAGGATTTGATATAAATATTTATTTGATATTTCAACTCATCCTTTCATTTTTTGGGCAGATTTAATTTTAATGTAACCCAATGTAATAAAGCCTACTTATCTGTTAATAATGTAGTAAAACAATGCTAATGAATAGTAAAATGCCTGTATTGGAATTGGTTAGCTTCCTCTCACCACATTCAACAAAATTTTTTCATGAATTACAGGTGTCATAATTATAACAGTGTTGATCAAAAAATAGAAAAAAATGTTTTTATAGTAGATAATCTGGGCTTTATTCAGAACCTTCAACAAAATAAAACTTTCCACATATAATGTTGTATGCTTTATGATATGGGACTATTATGTTACCTACCAGTCAGGGTGCTGAGTTATGGAAACCATGGAAAGGATCTTGTTATACTGAAGCTGCTTTACCTAAATTCACTCATTTATAATTTAGAAATCCAATAATAAATTTGAGTTTTAGAATAGTCTTGATACTAGCGGAAAACTGTTTCTCTCAGTTGCTAAGTAAATTACCCTGAGTTGCATAAGTGATTTATATGGAAATAGATGTAAATATAATAAATTACAGCTATTATCTATTGACCATTTACTACATGCTAAGTGCTTTGTACGTTGCATATCATATAATTTCTATATTTTGGTGAAGAGGGGAGCAAAACTATTTACTCACCTAAAGGTTAAGTCATTTCTCAGCAAATGGAGAATCAAGGTTTAACCTCAAGCATTCTATGTAGTATCTGTTGAATATATGAAAAGCATATGAAACCATACATATAATTCCTCAGTTATCTTTTAAAATCCTGAATGTTATATTTTTGCCCTTGGTCTCTCCTACCTTTCCAATATAGTAACAAAACTATATACATTGATCCTCCATTTGCCGACATGCAACGTGGTGATGGTCTGACTCCTGAACTTTTTTAGGACTAGTTTTTTTTTTTCTTTTTCTCACATTAGACTTACAGGATATCCTCTTTATCCCCATTAATTTAAAATTTTAGAATAGTGTCCCTTAATGTCAGTCTTTTTCTTCCATTCTGCTAGGGCTTCCATGGGTTTCATCAATGTTGAAATTATGTGACCTTCCAGTAACAGATTAACTCCAGTAATTATACATAGCAGAAAAATGACTGTTTCCATTGTGGAAATAATCACTGTAGAGGTGATGGTGGTGGTGGCCCATCTGGGGCAGCCACTACAGGCACACTGGCTGCAGTGGAGAAAGCGTGGCTGGGGCTGCCCACTCTGTGGAGCCTAAACAGGTGGGAACTCTGCCTCCTACTGAGTTAGCAGGGTTGGGGCCCCATGCTACCAGACCCAGCCATGTCTCCGAATCGGGACACCCCTGTGCTCTTGGGACCTGGGAAACCCCCTTGTCCCCCACAGGCTGGGAAGTGCCTGTTTCTGCTCCTCCTCATTCCTGGCAACTGTTCCCATTTCAGAGCAAAGTTGAGGCTAATCCCCAGTGCTGCTGCAACCCAGATGGGTGTGCACATTGTTGGCAAGGCACTGACATACCAGCCCCCTGCTGCCTTGGTCCCCTCCAGACATTGTGCAGCAACGAGCTCAGGGAGGGATGCCAGTGGATGCTGAAGGTGGCTCAGCATCGACCTGTAGGCACCCCCTCCATGCAAACAACCTGGGTGCTATAGATGGCATGTTCATTGCAGCAGGAAGCAGACAAGCTCCTGGGAGGAAAGGGGTGGGTCCCCAGTGAAACCCCACCTTTAAGCCAGGGCCAGCCAGAAGCCTGGGGGCGGGCTGCCAATTCCAGGGGGAAGTCGTGGCCCAGAGTCAGAACTTGTGCTTTTTCTGGGCCTACCCATGGCTGCCCATGAACCAATCAGCATGCACTTTCTCCTTTCTGAGCTTATAAAGACGCCAGACTCAGTCAGACTCAGTCAGACTCAGACGGATGTGGGGACTATCAGCTGCAGGAAGGAGGTACGCATTTCAGGTCTCCTCAACTCCTTGGATGATCTGCCTGCAGAAAGGAGTTACCCACTGTTTTGTCATTCAGTGAAACTCTTCTCTGCCTTGCTCACTCTCCAATTGTCCTTGTATCTCATTCTTCTTGGACACAGGGCAAGAACTTGGGACCCACCAAATAATAGGACTGAAAAAGCTGTGACACAAACAGGACTGAAATACACCCTCCCACTCACCACATTGCAGGTGATGAAGAGAGAAGAGCTGCAGCCCTTCTGGGAGTCCAGACCTGGGGGCTCTCTGAGTCAGGGCTGTGATACCCTCTTTGGGGTTCTGTGGTTCCTTGCATCTCCAAGTTTCTGGGTACCACCATGTTCCCAGCATCCAGATGTGGGTGCCTGGAGCAGAAGCTGCATGCAGTAAGTACATCTGGTGTAGCCTCAGCCTTGCATGGAACTGGCACCTGTGTGGGTGTGTAGAGCCACCCACTCTGCTGAAGCAACTGTGTGCCTGGCTATATGCAGTGGCCAGGCCCCGCATCATTTACTCACATACCTCTTGCCGCTTTGCACCTGGCTCGCCCTTGGCAGGTGTGAGATTCAGACTGTTAGTGTGAGCTGAGTGCAGCCTGCCAGGCTGAGTGGACAGAATGAGTCTAGCAGGTACAAGCAATACTCAGGCAGAAAGCATAGCCAGCCACAGAGGTTTCTGGCAGTTGAAGTAACACCCCAAAGATCCTGTGACAGAGGACCCTGGAATCTCAAGTAGGAATATTTGGTGGCCAATACTGTGATTTTAGTTTTAAGGTCTGTAGGCATATCTTGTATGTAACAAACCTTAACAGTTTTTATACAGAGCAAGACTAAACAGAGGATGAGATAGGTTTTAAATAGAATAATTTAAAATCCATGAAAGACAACTCTACATTAGGTACAGTATTTAGGAAGGAATAAGTTGTTTGAGCATGAGAAGAATTTGGCAGGCCTGGTGAGGTGGGAAGCTCCTTTCACAAAGAGGATGAACTCTAAGCCCACTTCCACACACTAAATCAGAAAGTCCCAAGAGCCACGGTTGGCTCATTCTGAGATCTGGAATTTGGGGAACATTTGGGAACCTAGCCAGCCACCTAAAGGTTACACAGTATCTATAGGTCAGACTGTGTATTCCAGTAAGGTCTATCATTTAAAAAAGTGTGATGTATGAATAGTCATTTGTTTATTACCAGCATTTTATTAATTGATTTTGAATGCAGAGTAGTGAAGAGATAGCTATATCTTCCTTCCAGCCTATAAGCAGTTTTGACCCTCTATTAGTTGCATTGCAAAACAGATATACAAGGAGCAGATAGCCTCTGGCAGAAGAAAACAATTTCTTGTTACATCTTGCATTTTTACAGTGTCTACTTAGTGATATAACCTGGAAAGAGCTAGTGTATTTTCCAGATCTACAGTTTCAAACATGGATTGACAGAGATGAAAGATAAATATGCCAGCTATTTCACAAGGCTTCAGTCATACCTATTTGTTATTTGTCTTGGCAATTCATAAAGGTCCCATAGCCATTAGAGTAATCATTTACCTTTGCCGAATTCACAGATTAAGGTGCGTAATGTGTTCCTGGACAACAGTCAATCAAGATCTGGTCTAAGACCATTAATTTATGTTGCCTGACTACAATGTTCAGAAAAGGTGGCTGTAAAAAATGGCTAAAGGAGCACCCAGACATTTTCTATTTTGGTGACCTATGGTTGTAGGTGTACACTGTTACTGAATTGTTCCAGGTAAAGTGTAGTGGAAGATGCATTTCCTAATATCAGCTAATAGTAAAACTAGCAGAAAGGTACACAAATTCAAAGGAGGGTTATTTAACAAAGTTTGACAAAATAACACATTTACAGAAAGTTATTCTAGCCCTATATTGCTAAAAACAAGGAAGTCCTGAAAACGGGTTGGAATAATGTAAGATTTAAATGAATTGAACAATAACTGCTGTTGACAGATCATGAAACAAAAATAAAACAATTGATTTTAAAATAAATATATTGCAGTATCCTCAAATGTAAGGAGAAATAAACTTACTCTACATGTTACATGTGTAGCACTAAACATTGGAAACAACTCTTAGAATTCTTTAGGATGTCTATAACTGATTTCTGACTAATTGTTGAATCTACTACAAAGATATAGTAAGGTGAAATAACACACAATCATTAATATTTCAATTGGTTTCTCACTGTTTTTCATGTGTAAACATTAATATGTCTGAAGCAATGTTTTGTGCACAGCAGATTTGATATGAATAACCCCCGTTTTTGGTATAATATAAAGTGGTTGTGTTCATATACTCCTCATCAAGATCTGAATTCAATTTTAAGTTTCTATGAGCCTAGTGTTGTTCCAAATTCATCAAGATGAAGGGAGTCATTCTTGATTTTATCTAATTTGGGTTACATGAGGTAAAAGGCAAGGAAATGGAAATGAATGAAAAAAATGCCAAGTGAAGTTATAAGATTTTATATTAGGAACAAAGCAAAACATATTTATAAGAAAGCAAGTAAAGTGTCTTTAGTTAAGGAGCAATATGAATACACAAGATACCATTGCTCAGAGAACGCGGTAAAAAACAAATCCTTCTACTCATTGATCTCTAGGTTTTTTGCAAAGATTAACCATGACATTCAAAGAAAACTTAGTCTAATAAGCTTAAGTTTATGTTAAATTGGGGTATCTTTAATAAGTTAATGTTTTCATTTTGCATTTAAAAACAGGATGCTGAATCACTAAAATAGCAATTGCTACTTATTTTCATGTGTAAGAATTTGTATTTCTTTAACATAGAAGCAGTAAGACTTTTCTTCATCCTTACTAAATCATTTTCTCTTACTCCAGAGTAAAATTTACCGATGTATAAACATAGTTAAACATCTTGGAGCTATCCATTCTCAGAAAAGAAAGGTGATATGGCCTAATAATTCTAAGCATTTTCAAAATTTTTATCTGCACAGGAAACAGAAATAAATGTAATATACTGAAGCTGCCACACAATAGATCTAAGGTAGACGTAGAGAAAAAAATGACAGTGCAGATGACTAAGTATAGAAAAGGAATTCAAGTGAGGTCAATAAATAGATATTCTTATGAGGTTTTGTTATACCTAGATCTTAGTAGATGGAAAATAAATACAATTCCTAGATCTCTCTTATTGTAACAGTGAGTTATCATTGCTACATAGTCATAGGTATTTTGAAGACTAACTTTGCATTTTTTAAAAGCAACATAAGACTTTGTGGAAACAAAATAAAAACGATTTATTATAAATAGACTAACCTCTGAAATAAATTTGAGATGAAACATTGGAATTTGTGTTAGCAAAAATACAATATTTTAAAGTTCTGCCTTTTCAATAGCTTCTGTTTTTCAATATGTTTTAACAATATCTATCTTTCATGGCTTATTCTCCTAAAACTGAAAAATTACCTAATTATGATCATTCATATACATAAGTTACTTATATATTTTACCAGATTATGGAAATTACCTAATTATGATCGTTCATATATAAAAGTTACTTATACACTTTATATATTACATTTTCTTAAATAAAAAAGGATAAACTAGTGTATTAAGTGTTGGTTGCCATATAAATAGAGCTGCCATCTTGTGTATAACTAGGTAATAGGCCAGTCAATTTTGCAAGAGGTAGTAGAATGCTACATGTACCTAACTGCTCAAGAGGAGATAGTAATGTTCACAACAGTTTTAAACTTCTTTAAATTCTTAAGTCCTGCCTATCAAATTATCACTTGAAGGACATGTTCATTCTTTCTGAAGTTAGTAATAAACTAAACCTTATTAATATGTAGGTTGGGAAACATTGGAGGATGGTTTCTCCAGTTTAATTAGCCTCTAGTGCTGATTTGTTTTGATAATATAAATAATTAGTTTAACCACAAAATTGATGTAACAGAAATAATTGTCAGACAATTAAATATTGCAATGATTTCAGCTCCTAGGAAATATATAGTATGTAAGTACCACAATAAAATTGAGATGTCCTTGGCTTAAACTACAAAACATCTTCAACGTGATTTGTCAAAAATATTTTATTGATTCCATGTTCTTCTTATTAGAAAACATTCACTAATATAAATTTATTGAGAATGAAGCCTAAATGAATGTCTATAGAGTGTTTTGCCACCTCATATTAAGCTTTTACACACTATTAAAATATTTTATGTTCTCTGAACTCACAAATGCCAGTTGGCCATTTTAGTTGGAGGAATGTAATAAATAATGAGATGGTGTTGGTAAATTCACTCTCAAATGCAGTGTTTGTTATTATCCCTTTATGAAATGAGAGCTATATGCAGCATTTTACTCCTCTACATGTATATATTAAATAGAATATTCAAGAAGTCACACCATTCTTACATTTCTCTTGCAGTTTCTTAATGTTTTAACATGTTTACATTTAGAATTTTTTTTACACCTTGTAATCAGGTTGTATTTCTTAATAATATTATTTTAGGATAGTAGAAAACATTTATATGTCTTATCATCAATGTTCACATCACATACACATTGTCTTATGTTTGACTGTAACCCAGATACATGTGCAGACTAATGTTCAAGTATCATCAGGCTTTTTTCCAAAGGACATTCTGCAAATAAATTATTGAAAGTTCTTGACGTTTAGCATCTCTGCTCTTCCAAAGAAACACCACTAAAGAATTACAAAAACATTTTATAAATTCCACTAATTATTACTTTCCAATGATTTCTCCCCCACTGTAAGGGAATATATATATATATGTTTCTGTACTTATATATAAGATACCAATTTGGAGTAATAAAATGCATATATGACCCGTTATATCCTATATTTATCTGAAACATTCCTGCATGTATAGATGTAATTATTTACAACTAAAATATAAATTCTGTCCTAATGATTTACAACAAAATTTGAAACTTGACTCATTCATTATTATAGGCCAACATTAATATGAAGTATTTTTAGTACAGTATCTTTCTTTCCTATCAATATTCCTAGGAATTAAAGTGTAAGCCAATAATTTTATTAATTTTTAAACAATTCAAATTTTAGATATGAAATTATTTTCATATGTAATAAGTGTGCTCCATCTTGTATAATATTTAAGCATTGAAATCTACATTCTTAAAAGAGCTCATTAACATATTTTAATAATAAAAAACCAGCATTCTTTACTATGTACCACACTCATAAATAAATTTTGCTTAGGATGTAGATAATTGATACAAAATGCCTATACATTGATACCTGTGGGAATTGACAGATAAATAAATAAACAAACCAAACAAACTAAAGTGCCTGCTGAGCACTAGGAGTATTTAAGTTTCCCAATCTTTATATTGCTCTATTTCTCTAGGCACATTATATGTGACATTCTGTCACCCAAACAAATGCAAAACAAATAAGAGAGGTTATGATTTGTGTGCACTAAATCACCAGAAAATACATTTATCTTTAAAAATTCACTCAATGTATATATATCAGCATGTTTTCTACATGTAACAGGATATAATCTAATTTGCTAGCTTTCTGTCTCTATCATTAAATATTTATACCATTAAAATTTTATATTATGTATACAATATAGGATTATATTTTATTGCAGAAATAATTTTTTTCTGCTTGCCATATCCTCTTAGCAATTATAATGTCTTAGTTTTATCATTTGTCTACCAAAAATACAGCTAACATTCCCATTGTCCAAATTCATCTTTCTGATCTGTAATTCAATTTTATGTTGCTTTGCATGGCAATGAATTTTTTTTATACACATTTTCATCTAAACTGCCATGCTTTTAGGCAGAATTAAATGAACAGTGTCTTTCACGTTGGCCCAAAGTACATTTTGACAAATAGTCTTCTTGAGTTTAGTATCTTGCACTTGACTAATATCATTAAACTCCAAATTATTCTGGGAGGGATAACAACTTAAAAAAAAAAAAAGAGACCATTGAGTGAGTCAGTAATATAGATCAAGCTAATTTGAAACATTATTTTCAAATCAAAATTTTAAGAGTTTAAGATAATATTTATATAATTATTTTGAGAACACTAAAGTAACTCTACATTTTAAATCTTCCAAGTGTCTTTGAAATGAACACATTTAATTGTTTTGTAACAATAATATTAATTGTATCTTATATTTATGTAATACTTTTTTATTTTTTATAACAAGCTTCTATACATTGTCTCATCTCTATTATCTTTATTATTTTTATTATTATTTAGCTGTATATAGTATTACCATTTTCAGTCTATACATAAAAGATGTAAAGTTACCAGAGTTTTTACAGATAGTAAGTGATGGAGCCAGAACTGAAGCTGAATCATTTCAATCCTAGTCTAGAATTCTTGCTCCTATGTCACATACTAACTCTCTACTCAGAGGAATCAAATAAACTGACTATCATAAAAATCAGAACTTGGGAGGAAATATGAACGTATGAAAGTGTCTTTTCATATATTATCAACTTTTTGAACTCTCATTGAAACCATTGAGTAAAAATAATTTTCTGTCACTGGAAATGCAGAGGGAGTGTAACAAGTATTTGCCCTGAATCCATTGTTCAGAAAGAAATGAAATAACATAAAGGCATGCAAGTGCACTCTTGATAACTTTTCTTTCCCTAAAGTTGGGGTAGTTGAAGTGAATTTTCCTGCTCTTTCTCCAGGTGCTTGCACTGTTTGCATGCTGAGCTGCACAGCTTTCAAAGGGCTTGCCCTGGGATATGACTGGGCTAGATTTAGAAGGAACTGGCCATTGAATAGCTCTGGTAATTCTTGTATCTCACAGTTATGCGGTTGACAGCTCCTTTTGGTAGTGAAAGCTGGGGCATATTTCAAGGTGATTGTAGTTTTGTCCCTCTGGCAGCAAGCTGCTGCAACCAGCTTAGCCCATTATCCTCGTCTCCCACTGGATTTAAGCCTGGGGGAGAAATCTGGGGCTTTTGTCATGATGGAAGGTAAGACATGGATAATTATTCCCCGTGTGTGCTCAAAGAGAACAACACTATATTATAGAGTAGCTTTCAATTACTGAAATGGGATTGTCTGAAGTTCCAGTGAATTATAAATTACTCCTTGTAAAAACTAAAATTTAACATTATTATTTTAGTGATGTGCTTTTAATGTCTCATTCTTTAAGGTTTATTACACAAAGCTTTGGAGATAGTGTTTAACACTCAGAGAATAAAATGTATTCCCATTTTTGTGTTTTTATTAGATTTACAAACACATATGGCTGCTCTGAAAAAATTGATTAAAAGCTTCACTGTACAATTGTTTACATTATAATTTTTCTCATCTTGACTTTCTTAAATCTCAGGGGTTAGTACTGTAAAATCAATGCAAAGTAATAACAAAATTTAAAATTCCAGATGTTGTGATTATATACATCTTGTCCTTTAATATCCATTTTTTCAAATACCTTTTATAAACACTGTTACTTAATAAACACATTTGGAAAATAAAATTTTCACTAATTTGATTAATTAATTAGGTAAATCAGTCAGCATATTTAGAGGGCAGTATTTTCAGTTTGTGATCTTTCAGGAGCTCAACATTACTTTCACTCCTTTTAAAGCAGAAATTATAGTCAGAAATGAGCATTTCAATTTGCAGCTGACAGTTTAGGGTTAAGATATGATTCCAGGTAACAGAAGCCAATGAGAGTACACCCAGTTGATGTTTGTGACATCATCTTCTAGTCGGAGTACATAGAACAGCTGAGGTAGCGTTCAGTTTCAGCACAGTGCCATTATGATGGATGTTTACATCTCTTCATTGAGAGCCAATTATCTCGCTTTTGTGTGAGGCCCAAGGATCACTCATGCTGCCAGGCTGCATAGAGCACTGTTGGATCTAGCCGAATGAATTGTTTTCTCTATCTCTGGTAAGATCTTCTTCTGTTTTACCTTCTCTTTTAAATTAAAGGTAGACGTGTCTTACAGAGGAAATAGTATAAGGGTCAAAGACGATTACTATCTGGTAAGCTTTTATTCAGCAATATTTATCATTATTTAAAGGACTCTGGAGTTAGCAAAATGAATTGAAGAAAAGAGCTTGCTAACATGTACCTGACAAACTAATTTGCAGCAGAAAATGAATGGCAGGTAAATTCAGCTTTGCTTTAGAAAAAGGAAAGTAACTGCTATTATAAGCCCACAATTTTGAATGTGTTTTTAAACCTACATATGTGTATGTATATCATTCTGTTTCATTTCTCTATATTTTTCTATTAGCAGTAAAGAAAAGTGGTAGAAATCGTCAATCAAGTACTGTTGCTATAGATTTAAAATGAGTCAAAGTTTCTAATTGTTAAATGGCAGTTCTTTGGGACAGTTTTCCAAAGTTGTGTCTATACAGGAAAACAAAATTTATAAGTGAGCAAAGGCTCTGGTTTCTGAAATAAAGTTGTAGGACTTTACATTCATATTTACCATTTAAATCTAAGGAAATAATAATAATGAAAAATTTTAAGGAAGTGTTTAAGGGCTTCATTCTGGAATTAAGAGATATTAAAATCATTTATTGCATATTGTTATGCTTTGTAGTGCATAATAAAATACTGTCTTTTATGTAGCCACAAAATATTTAAATACTAAAAATGTATATTTATATTATTTAATAATTTGTCAGTAGTAACATTTATGCCTAAGGATCTGGTTATATAGTAGCAAAACAAATATATTTATAGCTGTTGAACTGCTATGGATAGGTGATTGAATGTGACAGGGAAACTGAAAAGTCACTATACTAAAAACTTTCAATTGACTAAGAATGTTCACATGCTAACAAATAAGAATTCAAAAATACTTTTATCCCGTCAAATGTTGTCTATTATTATGATATAAAGTAGCACACTGCTGTTATTTTAAAGTTGAATGCAGTTATTTATGAAATAAAGCCACAGAAAAGTATAATTAACTGCTATTTTATTTAACATGCTCTTTTACTTTAAGAGCATCTCCATTCCTCCTAGGGTAATAAAACTTTTGAATAATAGCTTGCTCATCAAGCTTTGATGTGCTTATGCTTTTTAGATTTATTTTTACTCCATCTTTAATAGGATATTTCTGTCTTTGCAAACTAGTAATTTTGATAATTAAAATTCAGGATTTGGAGATTCTCCAGTTGTGCTTTAAGACAGCAGGGGTTTCTCAGCTGTGTCACACTCTGTATCTCCTGCTAGCCCAGTCCTGTTTGGCAGCTCTAGACATTACTGTTGTTTGAATTGTCTCCTTTAGTCAATTCAGGTCTGAACAAAACTAAGTTTATAGAAAGTGTCAGATGTGTATTAATGAAACCTAAACAAGTGAGCTTAATGTCTTAGTTACAACAATATATAATTAACAAAACCTCAAAAAACTTCCAATACACATCTAGAGTTCATTTTTTGCTCAGGAAAATTTAGGTTGGTATATTCTGTGAATTTCAAAATTTAAAGGTGAAATCTAAAAGTTTTGATAATATGAGCTTGAAAGCATAATGATTCACTGCTTTGAAATGAAGTGTTTTTTTTTTTTTTCTTTCCTAAGTACTACAAAGTGGAGTAGAAAAACCCAGTGGTATTGACTATGTCATTTTCATAGATGATCAAACTTAACTAAGGGGAAAGCATTTGTCTCCTAATAATTATTTCTCTGTTTATATCATACGTCAACAATGAAGAAAATCTTATTCAGCTAATATATTATCTAGACATTTAAATAGTATTTTTTTCTGTGTATGATTTCTTCTTTCAGTATTAGCTTTGTTAGTCCCAAATGCACTACATTGATGGTGATTGCAAGTGTTAAATTGCTTATCTCCTTGTTTTCCTTTGGACAACTTTGTACTACACAAGTACACATATGATCTACATGGCTGATCAACTTCCTTCATTTCAAAAAAAGTGTTTTTTTTTTGTTTGTTTGTTTTTTTTAATTTAAGAGAGGCCATCAATGGGATCATAGCAATTTCCTATACCACAAAGTCCCTAGGAAGGTTCTCAGTGCAGGATGACAAAAATAAATGATGTGTGATGCTACATGTACTGCTGTGTTCTCCACTTCCCTTTAAATACATACGTTCATTGTCTGACTTAAGTAACCAGTATTAAGAAGAGATGGAAAACAATAGACAACCATGAAAAGATTCTTTTTTTTTTTTCTTTTTTTTTTTATTGCATTTTAGGTTTGGGGGTACATGTGAAGAACATGGAAGATTGTTGCATAGGTACACACATGGCAGTGTGATTGTTGCATAGGTACACACATGGTACATGTGAAGAACATGGAAGATTGTTGCATAGGTACACACATGGCAGTGTGATTTCCTCCCAATCACCTATATCTGGCATTTCTCCCCATGCTATCCCTCCCCAACTCCCCACCCCCCACTATCCCTCCCCTTTTCCCCCGACAGACCCCAGTGTGTGATACTCCCCCTCCCTGTGTCCATGTGTTCCCATTGTTTAACACCTGCCTATGAGTGAGAACATGCGGTGTTTGATTTTCTGTTCTTGTGTCAGTTTGCTGAGAATGATGGTTTCTTATTAACTCTTCTGAAGTTCTCTGCATATTCCATATGCTGGGGGTGATATATGTTTTTCTTTTGAAAATTACTCCTCAAATTATGTTTTTACCTATTGCAAAATAATATTCTCTTTTGTATGTTTTAATACTCTCTTAGAATTTAGTTTAATGTAAGTCCCTTTATTAGTTTCTTGCAATGGTTGAATGCACAATACTGCTTGGTTTTTTAGTTCTCTGTTCAAGCCCCTGAATGATCATGAATTCTATGCTTGTCTAGACACTGAAATTCTGGGCATTTCAGGCCAACTTTTTACTAAGCCAAAAAAATATAGTAACTATGATGTCATCTTGGAAAGCTTGAACTTATTGTGTGAATGTCTGGATATTTAGGTGTATATTTTAGGTGAATAAATGTAATGTTTTTATGTATTTTAAAGTTTAAAAAATCTTTTTTATCAATATCGTGTATATATAATTAATAACAATTGGTATGTGATAAAGTAATTGATATTATGCGACTGAGGAAACAGAGACTAATAATTTGTAACTTGTTCCCAAAGATCACCCAGTCAGTAAGTCAGTAAATGGAGGAGCCAGGACTCAGAAACAGGTTTACAAATTTCAGCGCACCAAATCAAACCATTTCTCTTTCTTTTTCTCTTTCTTGTTTTCTTTCTCTTTCTCTCTCCCTCCCTCCCTTAATACAGCTGGTTATCTAATCACCATCAACGTAGTGCATCTTGAGTATCAACTCTGTGCCAGGCATTCTTTTAGGTACTTGGCATTTATAACTGAATGATGTAAAAACGTTCTTGTTCTTGTATATGTTATCTTTTTTTCTACTGAAAAGCTCTCATCTTTAATTGTAGAATGTATTTTAAGGTGTGGCAAACTAGAGACAATCTACTTTTTAAGACCAACTTTTTTCAGTATCTTGGTAGATACTAATACTAGTTCCTAGGACAGTGGCACTAAAAGTGATATTTATTCCCTATTGAACTTATTTACAGATACTCAGTGATTTAAAAGAAATAAAAAGCCTAAAATACAACCTCCTCGGAGAAAAATCAATCTGTACATAGAACCTATCAGTTGAAGATAAACCATTTTTAGATAGTATCATTTAATTAGCCACTGAAGAATCTATCTAGTGACATACAAATAAATTGTACAACAAAAGTTACCAGAACACACTTGAATAGCACAAAATATTTTACTCTTGTGCTATTGCATAATAAAAAAAATAATAGCCCTGAAGTTAGTCCCTTTAGTAATGCCTATTTGAAGTATGCAGAATGAGAGAGTAAAATTAGAATTCAGTAATTAAAAGTATGAATATGATTTTTTTATCTGCATTCAATCTCTGCCTCAGAAGCTGTGACAAAGGAATGTGCCCTTTTCAGGGGTTAATAAATTATAGAGACTTTCCCACTTCTTTCAGAGTTAGAGTCAGAGAAGCTTGTTCACATTAGAAAACTGTGTAAAACAAAAATATAATCTATATTCATATTATAATATATAATCTAGATTATAAATATAATAGCTCTAGCTATTACGTAGTAGATGTTTTTTTCAAGAAGTTTTACAAGGCACTAGTCCTTGGATTTAGCTTTTTTAACTACTTAGAGCTACAAATTAATTTTAATAGTGTTTTTGATGGGAAAATATAAACTGACAACAGTACTTTGTAATTCTAAATTCTGCTAAAAGCAGATAATTGATTGTTCAGTGTTTGATACTGGTTTCAGTGGCATGGAACTGAGCATAGCATATGGGTTGTCCAGGTAAATTTTCACAACTTTCACAGGCTCTTTACCTGTGTGCCATAGCATATCATAAAACTCTCAAGTGTATATCATAACATTTGGATCAATAGGGAAAATTCATTTTTTCTAAAACTGAGTATACATGTTGGTACTGCAAAGTCAGTCAGATAAACTATTGAGCTGAGTGAAACCAATAATATGGGGAAGAACATAATACGATTTTCTGTGATGAGAGGCAAGGTGCAAAGTTAACTTCCAGCGACTTTCCTCAGTTTGAAGTACAGAATAGGCTATGATCAGGTTAGCAAACAGTTTTGCTCAGCAGAGCAAGAAAACAGCAGATGCTTTTAAAGACACTTTCTTGTTTGTTTGCATGTACTTGTTGCATGTAAAAATATGGTTTCTGGGACCAGACTACCTGAATACAATTTCTTGTTCCACCGTTTTCAGATGTCATGCCTCCATAATAAAAAATAGGGGAAATAAAAATACCTTCCTCATAAGGTGGTTGTGAAAATTTCATGAACTAATCTTATAAACATGGAGAACAGTACCTTGCATATAGTAAATGTTCAATTAATATTTCCTCTCTCTCATATTTTCCTTGTTACTGACTTGCTTAGTATTGTGTGGGTGTGTCTAATTGATTCAGGAGTTTCATTACAAATCGATATTCACTAACATGAAAACTCTGGTATACTACAAACACAAAGTTTTGAGAACCAATCATGCTAATTACTTTTGAAAGTAGATGCTGGTGAATATAGATTTTTTTGGTAGACACAGGTTAATCATTTACTGCATATAAAATTTCTGACATTTTAATTTTAACTGTTGTAAGATGAAAGAAATGAATTAAATAACTTTTAGGAACATTTCCCAACTCTAAAATTATATAATATAGGATTTCATATATACATACAAATGTAAGTACATAATAAAATAGAAAGTCTTACAGATTTACCTTTTATCTTTTTCTCTATTTTACTTCACTACTTTTTTATTCTATGATTTTTCATAAGTCAATGAGAGTTGGAAACCTGGAATTATAAAAGTTTTATTTGTCTGATATATGTAGAGATCAAGAGTCTCTGCTTTCCAACAGTCCATTGTTTCATATTTGTGATGAAGTGGTGATAAAATTGAGTTAAAGTTCTTCAGTTCTTCTTTACTCATGATATTGTGTATTCTTAATATACTCGTTAGAGGCAAAATATGTCTTTATTTAAAAAATTTCTGTGTGTGCGTGTGTGTGTGTGTGTGTGTGTGTGTGTGTGTGTGGTTTGCTTGTTTCGTTTTAATGAAGCATGTACTATGTACCTAATACCACCCCAAGAGAGCTACAAATAGAAAAGAATTAAAATGTATCTTTTCCACCATTTATAATCTTGTAGAATCAAGGCATTAATGAATGTGTAAAACATTTTTAAAAATCTATTCATTCTACTAAGGTGTTTTTCCTTCACTTTTAATTGCTCTCACTCACTCTACAAATTATTTAAAGCTCAGCCACTCAATTACTGAGCACTTATGGCATGCTAGCAGTGAACAGAGCATCACTACTGCTCTCAGGGGATCATGGTCTAGTGGTCAACATAAAGTTGAAAATAAATAATTACAATCCATTGTGATAAGTTTTACATCAGAGATATGCACAGAGTGCTCAGGGGACACATGCAAGGAGTGGTTTACTCTATGTGTAAAAATCTGGAAAATCTTTAAACATAAGCTGTCACTTAGCTAAGTTTTGGAAAATTTGAGAGTTTTTCAGGTACAGGCAGGCAAAGGATATTTCAGACAGAGGGACCTCCATTAAGTACAAAGTCAAAATGAGAAGAGAAGGCACAGTGTGTTCAACTAAGGGGAAGTTATTCATCATAAGCAAATCCAGTAGTAAGGAAGAAGAGCTAAAAATTAGCACCAAAGTATCAGAACAGATTCTAGTTTTAAATAACCAGTAAGGACAACTGTCATAATTGCATAAGGTTAATTCTTGGCTGGATGTTTGAAGTAGGTTGCTCAAATTTTAAATACTAAAGAAGGTCTGTGATGAGATGGATCGCTGTGGTTTGGAGAAAATGAGAAATGCTTCCTAAAAGAGACAAGAAGCAGGATTATTTGGGACTATTTAAAGCAGTCTGACATATCAAAGGAACAGGAATGGCCAAGACATTCCATTTCATTAGTTTCCACTAACTTTACTAGGTGTATCAATCTATTAATTTATTTTAAGTAATAGATAATATTTGATGGGGTGATTAATTACTCAAAAATATAAAGGTCAGTCACATGAGACATAATTGAAGGGAATACCAGAGTTTAAGAAAGAGTCTCTGAAGTCAGTATTCACTGACTTATGAACTTGAGCAGACATGAACTAGGGATAGGAAGTGTATGACACTGAATGACAAAATGTTTTACTATTGGGATTAGGTCAACTAGAAGATCTAGGGAAAGGAACTCCCCTTCTTATAGAATAACTCAATTCATTGTATTTAGTTTTTAAATTACCTGAACAACATTATATAAAAGTTATATATTAAATAATTATTTTAAAAGAAAATAATAAGCATTGTGTCACTCTTTTCTTGGTGTAAATTTTCTCAAGTGGCATGTGATTTACAGTGAACACAAATAGATAATGCAGGAAGATGGAAAGAGGTGCTCAGCATGGGAACAGAGCATAATGCTAGCTAGTTTCACAGCTGTCTCTAAGGCTATCTCCCAGAAGTTTATTCTAAGTTTATTCACTTATTTCATCATGTTGAGATTCTAATATAATTAGATGGTATCCAAAGAGAGCAAAATGAATTAGGCTTTTTGTAAAACCTCCCCATCTACAATGTTATAGGCTCTCTGATAGGTGGTGAGGTTACATAAGGGTGGTGGTGGTGTTGTATGAAAAAAATGAGTGTCATAGCAGAGCACAACAGCCAATAGGACAGATCACCCCAGAAAAGGCAAGACAATTGCCTATCTACTTCTAAGGGATCCACTTCCTGCTTGCCTAGATCTTTAATATTAACTCTCAGAGCAATCTTCCATAAGGGGATGTAAGTGATAACTTTAGGAAAGAAACAGAACATGGTCTTGAGGGTAGAAATAGGATAAACTGTAAGGCATTAGGGAGGTAGAAATACAGACAGGTAAATATTTGGGGGAAAGTACAAAAGAAATCCACAGACAGGGTTGTAGTAACAAATTACAGAGGGTATTTTACTCCCTTAAGGTCAAAGATTCTCCCTAATTCTTTTCTGAATACCTATGGCCTAGAAAAGTGTTCAGCAGAAGTTTGCTGAATGAATGTCTGGTTGCCAGAGAGAAGGAAGGAACGAAGGAAGAAAGGGAGGGAGGGAGGGAGGGAGGGAGGGAAGGAAGGAAGGAAGGAAGGAAGGAAGGAAGGAAGGAAGGAAGGAAGGAAGGAAGGAAGGAAGGAAACTAGTTTCTTTCTCTTTGTGTACTTTAGACATGCTATGCTTGAGATGTCCACTAAAGAGCAAATAAGATATGTAGATATTGGTTATCAATAAGGCTTAGGGAATTCCACTATTTAAAAGTGGTAAAGAGGCCATGGCACGTGTATAACTATGTAACAAACCTGCATGTTCTGCACATGTATACCAGAATTTAAAGTATAATTTTAAAAAAAAGTGGTGAAGAGGAGGAAGAACAGACAAAGGAGACTCAGAATCAAAGAGCTTTTGAATAAGGAGGATAACTAAATCTAGGCTATTAAAACTTCAGATCAGGAAGGAAAAGATGGTGCTGAGGGTAAAAGATCCTCTGAAACCTCTATGCAGGAAATATAAATTTGAACACAACTCTCCTTTGTCCTCTCTTCCCCAAAACCTCCCTTCCATTCCCTTGTCATCTAAGAGTCTTTAGTGGCCTTCCATTACTTATAGGATAATAACAAAACTAGTATGATTCATAAGGCCCAGCATGGTGGTCTGTGTGTTCCAGCAACATTTACTTTCCATCTCTCTTACTGAGCCTTAGCTTATGCCATTCCATCTGGTGAGCAGGTTCCTGTGAACGTTTTTTCACATGTTTACTTCAATTCAGTATTCAATTCTCAGTTAAAGAAGCACAGCTTTAAGGAAGAACTTCCTTGACCTTCCTGATGAGGCCAGATATCCCTATTATAGTTTCTTAAATTAGTATATTAACACTTTCAAAATTTCCCATTGTAGGCTTTCTTGGTTGATTAAATTGTTAATGCCAGTCTTCCCATGGGACTGTAATCTTTATAAAAGTAATGGCCAGAGTCTATTCTGAATCACCACTGAACCTCCAGTGTCTGGAGTAAGGAGATCAGTTAGATAAATATGGTCAAGTGAATAAATGGTGTGGATAAACAGAAGATTGCAAAAAATGTATTTATACCTGGGGAAAAAAGTACTGTGATGCAACTGAATGTTAATCACAGAAATAAAATTTGAGGTGAGTTTCTTAGAGCATTAATAAAATGCATGACCATCTCTGCAGCCTCCTTTCCACTAATATGTGTATAACCCTGTAACTAATTATATAAGTATATAAGTAAGAGAACAGGCTGTGCACTTTGAGTTATGTGCAGAATAATAAAAAATATTATCAATATCTATTCACAAACCATGTGAGTACCCTAATGGTAGTGTGTAACACACAGATAGTTTAAGGATATGAGATACAGACTCATCATAGAAACTGAGTGTGTATGTGTGTTTGTACAAAACCTGTACCAGGATATAACTGATGCTACTAAAACTAGAAAAAATGTAATTGAGAATGTGATGTCCAACCATATGAAAGGCTGCAGAAAGGCTCAAAATATAGAACAAAGAAAATTGCACTTTAAATTGCAAGGAAGGTCACTGGTGGCCTTGAAGAAAGTAGTTCGAGATATTAGATAGCAAGGAGTCCAGCAGGAAATTAATAGTTAGGAATTGAAGTCGTGTTCAAGCAATTTACAACTGAAAAGGAATAAAGATTTGCTGGTCAGAACTGTCAAACAATAACTCTTTAAGGAATGGAAAAGTTGATTTGCTGGGCATATGTGTGAATTATGAAGTAACATTTACCTTTGTAAACTGGTCTTCATAACTTGTACAAAACATATTTATAATAAATAAAGTGTTTATTGAACATATAGCTATGTTTAAAAACTTCAAGCATGGTTAGAACAAAAGATGGCAATATATCTCAAAATATAGAAAGTTGTGGGAGTCATTTACTCAGCAGTTAATTTATTCTTTTAAAATGACTGTTTCAGTAGCCATTTATAAGCATGTTTATAGATAATAAACAGTTCATGAGTGTGTAGGCAAATAAAGAAACCTTCTGACATGAAGACCTAGACCTCTGGAAGGTTGCAGGGTACTCTAAGAAGCAATGGTACACTAGGAGATATTCACAGCCTGCTAAATAGAAGAGCTCCTAAACTTCTAAGAGATTGGATAAATTAACGGAAAACAAAAGAGAAAGATATGTTTTAGATACAGCTTAAAAATCTGTAGGATTAGAAAATACTGCTATACATTAATATATAAATATGAATGTACAATTAACATGTATGTATGTATGTACAAATTAATTTAAATCTATAAAACTATATAATGATGGAAACTTTTGTTTTAAAATTGGCTACACATTGAGATATTTATTCTGGTAGCTCTATGATGATTATAGATTTATTCTCAATAAATTTCTGATTTGCTTAGAAAAAGATGCTTTAATTAATTTGTTCTTGTTGTAGAAGAGGGCAAGATATTTTTGAATTACTAGAGAGGAGAAAAATTTTATTCTATCTCTTTCCAAAATAGTTTGAAAAACATAGTAAGAGGATTTGAGTACTAACCCCTAGGAGATAACATGGAAGGAGGACTGGGATGCACCATGGTTTCAGAGAAATTGAGATCAAAATGAGTTTTGAAACTGGAACAGTTGGCCACAATACCATGCCTAGGATAGATCATGGCCACCTCTATGTGACAGAAATGTTCACTCAGAAATCTCTTATAGTCGGGGGTAAACTGAAGATGACTAGACCCTCGAAACCATACAGAGGCACAGAGACCCAAAAACAATTTGAGGTTGCCCATGGGGCCAAAATATAAAGAAGTTCAGAAAAGGAGGCAGAACATGGTGTCTGAAATCTGATAGGAGGAATCTAGGCAAGAAGACCGAACTCAGAGACAAGATTATAGTTTCCAGGCAGCCTAGAAGGGGAGAACCTCAATCTGGAAACCTGGCATGCTAATCTGGAAGCCAGTAACTGGAAGAGACCTAACCGCTCCTCTCTGCTTTTGGCAAGAACTCGAGGACTGGACGCAGTGTCTGAGATCAGAGAGTCATGGAACCTGTGGTGGATTTGTACCCATAGCTTGAGTTAGTGTTTCTATTGGCAAAGAGTAGAGGGTTGATCTCACCATTTGGTGTATTTATTAGGGTTTAGACTGGTGATTATAGTGTGGGCTTTGGAGTCAGTTGGCTAGCCATTAATTCCTGGCTTCCCACTTAACCAGTGTTATAACTATGAGCAAAGAATTTAACTTCTCTGTGCCTCAGTTGCCTTATCGGAGGGATAAAGTGAGGATCAAATGATATAATACATACCATCCACTTAATACTGCACTGATATGGTACATGCTGGATAAATGCTGTGCCTTATAATTATTATTACTTGCCCATAAACCCCATGCTGCAGTACTGCTGCTCCTGAAACTCACCTCTGGCCATTGGTACATGTTCTTTCTGTTTGAAGAATTCTGCTATGACAGTTTCTTTTCATCATTACTGGTGGTGTTTGGGGTTTCTTCCTAGAACCTCTTTGATGGGTGAGATGTCCCTCTTTTGTGCTCAGAGAGCATTTTCACTTTCCCTATAATGTATTTAAATTGACCATTGCCTTCTCTGTATTCCCTATTAGCCTGTAGGCTCTATGTGTTTTGGGATTTTATAAGTTGTATTCATTGCTGTATCAGCAGTGCTAGCACAGAGTAGAAGCTCATTAAATGTTGATTAAATGAATGTATGATGAGAGACCCCAGACTTATATCCCTTTAGGGAGCCATAATCTGAAAGGATTTCTCTATTAGAGTTTTAATTGGGGAGCTCTATTAGAACTTAGTTGTAGAGCCAGAACTAGAAGGTCTGAGGTGAGAGATAGAGCTCCTTTTAGAAGGAGGCAATGAAACCCACCCCTTCACTAATCCCTGTCTATCTCCTGCCCCAATGGTGTTGGTAGAAACAACTTACATCCTGAGAGCTTCTGACACAGCCCCTGAGTTGCTGTGGCAGTCACCATCTTTCTCAATCTAATTGGAGAAAAAAATGCCTGGAGGGTAGTCAGCAAATGACCACCCAGCATCATTAAATAGTGCAAAGCATTCTGGAAAGCACAGGATGTGTGCTGTTTGTGCTTATAGGCATGACCTACGCAAGATACTGCTGTTTGTAGTATTTATAAGCATTTCTCATGCATTTCTTTCATCTCAATTCACTTTTTTATCTTAGTGAGAAAAATGGCAAATACCACCAGCAGCACCATAGCCTTAAAAGTCATAGGGACAGACTGAATATGGCCAGTGTTTTCTCCTCCTGGACTCTTCCCACTGCATGAAAAATGTGTTTAATTTATATTACTGTGTAACAAATTACCACAAATTTAGATGCTTAAAACAATAGAAATTTATTATTTTGCAGTTTCTATGAGCCAGTGATACAGACCCAGCTTGGATAAGTATTCTATTCATGGGTCTCAAGAGACTGTAATGGAGGTGTCTACTAATCCTTTTTTCTCTCTGGAGTTCAGGTTTCATTTTCAGGCCCAGATAGTTTTTAGACGAATTCTGTTTCTTGCAGCTGTAGAACGGAAGTCCCTGTTTTCCTGATGGCCATCAGTAGGATACCACTCTCAGAATTTATAGGCTGCCTTAGTTCCTTGCCAGTAGGCTCATTTACAGGCCTTTTCACAACAGTGAAGCTTACTTCTTCAAAGCCAGCAGGAGAATCTCTTGCTTAAGCCTGCTAAAATGGAATCTTACACAGTCTAATAAAATCATGGGAGTGACCCATCACCTTTGCCATATTCTATTGTTTGTAAGTCACAGGTTCTGCCCACACTCAATGGGAAGGAACAAGACAATAATGTGACTCATTGAAGGTCACCTCAGGTTGTGTCTACCATGGGGAACAACCACAGAACATTCTCAGAGACCTCTAAGTGACTGTCAGCTGCCACTGCCAAATCATTTCTTAGATATATTCTATTAACTTCTCTAAGCTTGCAAGTAGAAGGGCTCACCCAACAAGAGTAATTTGGATTGAGAAAAATTTATCAGTAACCAAGAGAAATTGTTCGTTGGAGCCAGATGAAATGGCCAGCTGCCTACCCAGTGAGCTCAATAAGAAATTGTAGCCTCATGTACTCATTTTGGGTTTGGAGAGCTGGGGAAATGGCTACAGTGTTTGCCACTAATTTGTCAATTTGGAAAGAGCACATTTTGATTAGAAACCCCTATTTTCAACCCATTATCAAAGAGGACGGAAGTCGAGAGTCACATTGCAGATTTTATCCCTTGGGGCCACATTAATGTCAGTCTGCAAAAAACAGCAAAATATCTAAAGGATTTCTTGTTCCTGGGCTCTGTTAGTAGCTAGAGTCAGTTCCCTTAACTTGCATTGCTGAAAGCTCTGAAGATCCATTAGAGCCATTAGGGAGCTGGGAAGTTTGTGTCATATGTGTTCATGTGTGTGTATGTATATGTAGTGAGGAGTGAGGGATTAGTGCCTTATGCATGCCATTGTAGAAAGGAAAGGTTGGATGGGACAGATAGGTTTTCAGCACCTCTCTTACCCTACTTTTCCTTCTCTTTTATTCTTCCTATTTGCTTTGAAAGACCCTAACTTTTTTTCTACTCTAAAGTACGTCCCCAGACAATCAAATAAAATCAGTAAAGGCTCTGGAACTTTAGTCCAAAGTCAATATGTCCTGATAAACAGAAAATACAGGATTTAAAAAAGAAGTCATTACATGTGAAATATTCAATAGAAAAAATAGCAAAAAAGATAACTGTTTAAGGGTCCATGCCTATTCACATGGACAAAGTATCAAAATAAAGGAATCTGAGAGTTTATTTAAATAAAAGAAATGATGCAGATTCAAGGAAAGATAGATTCAACCTGAGGCAGTATCTATGTTTACCAAATCCAGCTTTGTGGCCAGTGAGCTGAAAGGGAAGGGTGTATGTGTCTTGGCATTGCAGGATCCTGCAACTGGAGAGGTTTTCTAACATGTTTTCCGGAGTTACACTGAATGGATGCAGCCCTATAACATTTATCTTCCTGTTCACTGAATAAAAGGGAACTTGTTCTACTTGAGGTTGAGGCGCTGGGCAGAATTGAAATCTCACTTCAAAGCTCTTAAATATTTTTACCAGAGACTCAGCCATGCGATCAGACCAGGCAAAGGGAGGCAACTGGGCAGTGTGATGGGATAGTGAAAAGATGGAGGTTGCCAGTGGAGTAGGGATAACTTCTGAGATACAGGGAGGCTACCCAAAGTAAACACAAGTGGTATTTTCTCAATTTCCTCCCCTCCCCCGATCTCAGATGATTTGAGAGTTGGATTGGCACAGCAGGCTCAGGCCAGGCTCAGGAAGTGTGACTTATTGGGCCAAGTCAGACAGTTGGTGAGACTGAAGCTGAAGGCTTGTCAGCATTGTCTCACCAGGCTTTTTGACATGTGGTTAACCACCTGCAGTAAAGGCTGGAAGAAGTTACATGGCATATTAGGAGGCATTTCATAAAGTGCCTTCCCACATGAAGCAGTCAAACAGGTCTGATACAGGAGGCCAGACTGAAATCAACTGCCGCGGAAGCACTCTCAACTGTTCTCAGCTATCTTTTTTCTCTTAGGCAGGACAACTCTGCTCTTTCTAGACTTTCAAGAATGGGGTCATAGCCCTATCTATGAAAATGTTCAGAACCCAAACAATTTTGAAGAGTAATGTATTATAAGCTATCAAACAAAATAACAATTTATGAGCACATATTAATAATAAAGAGTGAGTAATTAGGGGAGAAGAGGAGGTCTTATTTTACGTTAGAATTCAGACAGCCAATTAGAAATACATAGAGAGAGACATTTGGAAAATTGTGGTTTTGCTTCCTTACTAGTAAACATCAGATCAGAAAAGAATCACCAATGGATGCTAAATTCAGGCGTTAATTTTATTGTGGGGCATGATACATACATAGTCATAAAGTGACTTCCCAAAGACTTCTTGTTAGTTGCAAAGAAGACAAAAATAATCATTACTCTGGAAAACCAGAAAATAGTTAATTGTGTTTTATTTTTAAAGTTAACATTATCAGTGAGGGACAGGTGGATACTATGTGCCACCAGCCTTGTTTCCCAGATAACAAATCACCTGTGTATTATTTTTGCCTGGAATGCATAATTTAAAATGAATCATGAACATCAGACAAACTAAAGGTGAGGAACATTCTGTTAAAAAGAGAGTGGGAAGATTGTATTCTTCAAAATTATCCATATTGAAGACAAAGAAAGGCTCTGATATAATTCAGGTTAAAGCAAGCTAAAAAGAAATAACTAAATATGGGCCGGGCGCGGTGGCTCACACCTGTAATCCCAGCACTTTGGGAGGCGGAGGCGGGTGGATCACAAGGTCAAGAGGTCGAGACCATCCTGGCCAACATGGTGAAACCCCGCCTCTACTAAAAATACAAAAATTAGCCAGGTGTTTGGCACACGCCTGTAGTCCCAGCTGCTCAGGAGGCTGAGGTGGAAGAATCGCTTGAACCCAGGAGGCGGAGGTTGCAGTGAGCCGAGACTGGCCACTGTGCTCCAGCCTGGCAACAGAGCAAGACTCCATCTCAAAAAAAAAAAAAAAAAAAAACCACACACAAAAAAAACACAAAAAACAAAACGAAATATAACACCTAATTCTAGACTCTGTCCCATCCTGAAGGGGTGAAAATGCTCTAAAGAATATTTTTTGGTCAAAAGGCAAAGTTGAAATGCAGATATGTATTATTGAATATAATCACATCAATATTAAATATAATAGTGATAATTTAATTTGGTAACATAAGATAAAATTGTGATTCTTAGGCAATAAAAACAAAATATTTAGGAGTAAAAGACCATGGTGTATGCAACTTCAGTCAAATGATTTAGGAAAGAAAGAACCATGGGAGGAGCTAGAGGGAGAAAGAAAAAGATTAAATAAATGATTAAACAATAGGGTTAAATATTCATAGGAGCAAAATCTGAATTTAAGTTAATAGAAGATGAAGGTTCATCAGTTTTTTTTTTATTTTTGCTACTTTGTGGTAAATTTAAAATTATTTCCAAATGAAGGGTTCATTTAAAAAGTCACCGAATAAATATTGTTAAAAATCCACAGATGTAGAACAGTATATTCATTTTGCTCCCAGTTGTTCAAAAATAAAAAGAAACACAAAGACACACATGTTCATTAATTTACATTAAATTATATAGAAAGATAGATTGGACATAAAAAAATGATGGACATTTGCCTCTGGGTCAGGGCCTATATATCTAGATAGGAGAGATACCCGCTTTAGCTGTGTAACTCTTTTGCGATGTATAAACAAAAACGAAACATGCACACACGTATATAATATTTTATATGTGTTGTACTTTTATATATGTGTGTACTTTTTAAATGAAAAACAAAGTACACTTAATTCAATTTAAAATATATTTATTGTTTTCCGCACATTAGAATAGGCATTAGAGATACAATTTTTAAATTATGTTTTAAATCTCCTACCCTCCAGGAGTTCATGTTCCACTTGAGAAGAGAGGGATAAGATCTTTTAATCAATAAATAAAAGTAAAAGGACTAAAAAATGCCATTATTAGAGTAAAATAAAAGGAAAAGAAATATCAAACCATTGTAGTATGTCTGGATCTCCCAATGATTTAATTGTTTTAGCTTACCTAAAATCATTTATACTTTATTTTTCTCACTCTATAAAAGGATAAATAACATTTCTCTTTCTCCTTGCCACATAAAAATGCTCTAAGGATTAATTGGGATTATTTTATGAAGATTTTTAAACTTCACTTGGAAAGGATATTGGAAAGGATATGAAATAAATACAAAAACATGATGATATTATTAATTTTAATTGTAAAACCTGCTTCTTTGAAACAGATATAAATGTCAGCTAAAGGAGAAAGAGAGACAGGGCTTCTGGCTTCTTAAATTAATTTAAGGCTTTCACTGACCCTCAGAAATTTCTATGTGATTTGGCATTTTACAGGGAATGTAGTCATGTTCCTGCCTCCACGGGCTTTCCTAAAGAGAAATTTTCATGTTACCAAAGCCAGATTATTGAGACATCCAAAAAGTGATGACTTTGGGACAATTACATTGCAGTTACTCCACTGAGATTGATTCAATGTGTGCCATAGTCTCTGATGACCTTTTTGGAACATACTTAGTTTTAAGAATGCAGTTGCTATGATACATTTCCTAAAAGTAAAAGACAAGAACACCAGCAGAATACCAACATAAAAAAACAAAGTTAAAAGATTTTGTGCAGTACGGATCTTAAGGGTCACCGTTTAATATCATAAAAGCAGTAAATTCCAAGTTTGAGGTTAAAACATGCGTCTTAGATTTCCTCATAGTACCATATATTACTGTTTTTATTGAACACTTTTAAATGTGATCCTGATAGCCACAAAACCCATGAGGTCTACTAGAAATGAACATTTTAGGCTTTTAATATTAATACTATGAGTTTGCATAACACTTTATCTTTTTTCAAAGGCTTTCACATTCATTATCTCATTTGAGAGCCTTAGCTGCTTATTCAATGGCCTTTTTATTAAATCACATCACCTCTCCAGTAACTCTTTCATTCCTCTGTGACTGGAAAAATATACCTTAATTATAACCATAAATAATTCTATATTTTATTATTGTGCTGTATGAAATATTGATTATTGAGTAAAAAGGTTCAACAATTTGAAGATGGCATACAATACAAATTTAGATCTACTATGAAGCTATATCTGTGCTGTCCAAGTTTTCCAGTACCTTAGAACTGCCCCTTCAGCTAACAACTTTGTAACTGCTAACCCTGAAACCATGCAAGCTTAATTCAAATAAACCCTATAACTGAGAATACATATGCCAACATTTGTGCTGTTATGAATTTTTTTATGATTTTGTAAACTTGATATTTATATTAGAAAACATCAGATAGCATAATAAGAAAATTAGGAAAATGTTTAAAATAAAATATGCTAACACCCAAGACAAGTAAATTCTTTTTATCATGGATCATTCTTTGCAAACAGCTCAAAGCATCTTCCATGTCTTCAGTGTTTTGTATTACTTTACTATGCAATGTACTGGCAGAAGATGAGCTTTGTCAACTCTAACATCTAGGATTTGCATACCCCTTAATAGTGACTCCATTGGACAGCAAAAGCCACTAATGCATTTTTTTGACTTCCTAATTTTATTTTAGGTTCACACAGCTTGTCAAAAGTAAAAAGAAATAACTAAACAAACTCACTCATACTTATTGATGGCTATTTATTGACTTCACAGAAAATGATAACTAAAATCTATGTAAATTTTGCAAAAATAATTCCATATATTTCAAACGACTGTACAAACCCAATGTGGATATTTTAAGCTTCTTTAGGCAAGATGCCAAGACCACAGATTATGAAGGAAGAAAATTTGGGTAGATTTCAGTTATTGTTTTCCTTCAAGTTTGAAAGATAAAATTATCAACAAATTAGCTGTTATACTTAATTATACCATGTCAGTTTTTCATGTTTTCTTGTAGGTCTCTTGTTTTATATCTTCCTGAATGTCATATAAATTATTCATGTTTTCAGGAAACTTTACTATAAGTGGACTATGAGCTTCAGCGTACTTAAAGTAACACAAGTTTCTCTCCTAATAATCATCTGTATGACATTATCTCTCTGTTTAATTTCCACAGAGATATGAATAAAGGAAAGAAGTTGAACCTATAGAAACAATGGCTTTGGTCTGCTCATTGAATCTGATTAATTAAAAGATTTTAATTGACAATTTTAAAAAGTTTTATGAATGAGATTTTACTTATCATTTTATTATGGCTATATTGTATGGGTAACATTATAAATAATAATTTTTATATTATTATAGCTAATATTAAAGTGATGTTTAAAGCATGCTAGGCACTGTGCTGAACACTTACGCATTTTCCCCTTTAATTGCCCAACAAACCTAAATTGCAAACAATTTATTATCACAATTTTATTGATAAGAAAACCTAGGGTTATTTAGGTAGGTCAACTGCTGGTAAATAATAGAGCTGGGAAACAACTTATAAGTAGGTTATCTATATCCAGAACTTTTATTCACACTATTTTATTAAGTAGATAGTCATTTTGTTCATTGGGGGTGTGTGTGTGTCTGTATGGTGTGTTTGTTTGTTTTCTACATCCTTATCATGTTTATATTAAACTGTATATCTACGTTCCTCTCTCCCCTTTCTCTCTCCCCCCCCACTTTCTCTGTCTAAATATATATATTTAGAGAGGGAAAAATCTATAAATATATATAAATATTAATATATATTTATATATAATATATTAAAGACTGAGCTAATGAGACATATAACATATTTTTCTTGTTCAAGATAAAGCCTTTACCAGGTATAAAAACTTGGCTAACATTTTTTGAAATCATATTTAGGACCCATTTACCAAGATAATCACATTGAATAACTCTGCTTCTTAGTCTCATGGCTGCAGAATGTTTAACTCATATTAAGCTATTTCATTGCCTCTACCAATCAACTTTTGTGTTTTTCTAGTTGAACTTGAGATGGTCCTTTAAATATTTAGTAAGCATATCTGCTTGCAATTATACTATTTTAACTGACCATATAAGAACTCCCTGTTTACTGTTCCCATCCATGAAATCCACATATATGCTTAATAAAGAAGCGTCCGGTGTGGTGGCATTGGCTTCAGACCCTAAATAGTGGCAACATTTTGACCCTTGGCTTTGTATTAGCAATGATGTTTAACTTATTGACATCCATTTATACTTCTCCCTTTATTAATTTAGGACAATAGTTATAAGCCCATCTTCCTTGCTAGAAGTAAACTGAGACCTAATTTTTGCTTGTAAGGTATAAGCAGAAAACTGCTGGCATAAAGGTGGACATGATGATAATTCTTTGTTCTAAAATAAAGACACATAAATGAAGTCTCTTTTGTGGAACTGCTGCAAATATCTTACCAACTATAGGTAGTCAGGGAACCAAGACAATTAGTATGGGAGGGCTGAGTGCTGGAAAGAATCCAGGTCTTTAATAGTTTTGTAGAGCCACTACATCAACCAACCCTGAAAACACTCTACCTGTAGATTGTTACATTAGACAGTACCTTTCATTATTTTCTTGTACTTTTATTGAAAACATGTACTTTCAGTGACACATAAACCACATATTTCTGTGATGGCAGTAGGACATCTGTGCTCACATTTTGAATGGCCAAAAATTGAACTTTCAATCTGCTGCAAAGACAGGTTAGATTTTTATATACAGCTGTGACATAATACTATGTTTATCCAAGAGTATATCTTAAATATGCTTACTTTCTGTTACGTAGACTTGCTTCTTAGGTTTTTGGAGCAGTTGGTGGTAGTGGTTTTGAAATCATACCATAGATATTTATTTAACACTAACTTTATTCCAGTCACCATGCTAAACTCTAAGGATAATAACAATAAGTAATACTCAATACTGACCTTCCAGATTCATGCTTTAATGAAGGAAGCAATTATCTACTCAAGAGTTAAGTACTATGAGATTCACAGTAAAGGTACTTAACCTAGTCTTCAGTGTTTAGGGAAGGTTTCCAAGTGGAGATCTTTTTAAGATTAGATCTAAAACAATGAACAGAATTTGCCAAATACAATCATGTGGCATTTCAGATAGCAAATACAAACACTCAGAGATAGAACAATCCATATTCCATATCAACCTGCAAAAAAGTCGGTATGATACTAGCATTGAGTTAGGTGACAGAGCCTAGAAACAAGGGAGTGGAGGGAAAATTAGACTGGAAGTTGGCAGGAAGGAGAGAAATTATTACAAAATAAATCTTGTAAAGTCTTAGTATGTAGTTTGTGTTGTAACCTGTTTGAAGGAGGAAGTCACTAGAGAGTTTTAGTTTTATTAGAAAAGTGGCATGAATATATTTATATTTTATTTAAAAATCTCTTTTGATTATTGATGGATTGAAGCTAGAAAATTTTAAAACACAGATGTCAGTCAAGTGGATGTTAAAATTTATTTAGGAAAGAGATGATGTGACCTAAACAGAGGTGGTAACGTGGGGAAGAAGAAGAATAGATGAATTTGAGCAAGCAGAGTCAAAAGAATATGCATTATGCAGCTAAATCTATATACCAGGAGTTCATGGGGAAAAACCTGCCCTGGGAACCGTATAGAATATAAGTAAACCTATGAAGATGGATGAACTAACCCAGCAATGGAGTAAGAGAGGTTTTGTTTGTTTTTTAAGTAAAAGAAAAAAAAATGCTAAGCACAAGTGTTTTAAAAATATCAACATTTAAGAAGAGGCAGAATGATATAAAGACAGCCCAAATAAGTAGACTAAACAGGAAAAGAGATGTAATAGGAATTTTTAAAAAATATTCCAGGAAGGTAGAAAGAGCCAATGGTGTCAGATGAAGTACCAGTTCATGTGTGGGGAAAAAAACAAAAACAAATACTGAGAAATGTTCATTGGTTTTAGCAAAAAGGAGGTCATTGGTGACCTTGGGAATAGCAGTTGCAGTGGGGTAGTGTGGGAAGAATACAAATTAGAAAGGATTTGGGAATGAATTAGAGTAAATTAGGGGAGACAAAACTCAAGCAACTAATGTGAAGGGAAAAAGGTTATTAAGTGGAGGGGACAACTAGTGTCAGCCAAGAGCTTTGCACTGATGTATGAGTTGTCAAGATTTCTGACTATGTACCCCAGAACTGTCAGTAGAAACCAGGACTTATGCTTTCATACACTGCTTACCAGACACAGATTGGTACCTATTTTGCATTTAGAATGATGCTGAAACCACAACAGCATGCTGACTCAGCACAGTGATTCATACTTGATGGAGAGTTTCTCTCAAGTGTGCATACAAAGTGCAATGTTAGGCATACAGTCATTCTTAAATAAACTCACATGACATAAAGGACTGACTATATTAATTTTCAATTACCTATCATTTTATAAAAATCAATTCAAATCCTTAGTTTACTTGTAATTTTTTTCAAATGCTGGTTCTACAAGAGTCTAAGACAATGTACTGTAACTGTTTAAAATAATTCAATTTAAATATCTTATTATCAGATGTTCTCTGGAATTCATCTTTAGGGAAGCACATACATATTGTTTACAAAAAACCTAAACCAGATGGCTTTTCAATCTGAATTTAGTACATATTTAGAACTGTATGTACTAAACAAGAAATGTTTATCCTGCCCCATTTTTATGCCTTTTTATTGTTATTACTATTGCTACTATGATAGCATACATTATTTGACAAACATAAAATAAATTATTATCAAATATCATTGAGAATAAAATGTTCAGTTTTATATAAGAACATTCAATTAATTATGTAATACATTTCATAAACTTGTATATAGTAGAAAATAAATCACAAACTTTTGAAGTCATAATGGAATAAAGCAAACAGAATGGAGCTATCTTTAACTGATTTTGATAGCAAGAAACACTATAAAATGAATATATACATATACTTACTGTAATTTTATTTAACAAGGAAACATTATAAAGGATAATTTAGCTCAAAAATAGTTATTTTCATGAGCTTTTCTTTAAATTATAAATATTTTTAGATGCTCATATCATACCTATTTAGAAAGGGAATTTCTAATCAAATTAAAAGAATAAAAACAGTAAAATAAGTGAAATTGCGTTTCTCTGCTTTGCTATTAACGAAGATGCCTAATGCACCCTTCTTTGTAGTTATAGCAGAAAGAAATTGTTCTGGAATTCACCGTCAAAATATTAAGTCCAAGGTGCTACAACTGTGAAACCTAGTAACTCAGAGGAATTAAAGTGAAACCCAGTAATACTGTCACCTATCAAAGACTGCACCTTTGAAGTCCTTGTAAGAAAAGTCTGAAGAATAATGTAATGTGTCATTAACATCAAAGTGTCTGCTGGTATTGTAGTATTGGTTTTGCTTTAAGTGTGTTAACTACTGGCCACATTGCTTGCTTCCAAATTCCTATTTGCTTACCGAGTAAGCACCAAAACTTTATCATATAAATTTAGCTCTTTGCATATAAACTACTTATGAAGAAACGGTTTCCTGCAAAATACCACTTTCTTTTCTAAAATCCATTTAATTCACACTGCACCACAAGAGCAGTAGTCATGCAAAATTCCTAACATTACACTACATATGATACAAAAGAGTAAATCTAAATTAAAAAATCTAAAACAGAGTAACCTAGAGACCACCTCAGCCATTACCTGCCTCATTTAGTCTTTTCACCACTGCTGGCAGATTACAGCTGTTGATCTACAAATTATTAAAATTTTACCTATAATGTTATATGAAATGCCATGTACTAACCGCTGTATGAGATTAGGGAGTGTTTTCTCTCCACATTACATCAAATAGCTTTTAACAGAGTCCAGACATAGGTGTTCTGGGTTAGTAAGTGGTGACATACCCAGTCACATCCTCACTTTCAAACTCGTGAAATTTCTTTTTTCCTCTTATCCAGCTGCCAATTATTTGTTTTCCTCCTTGACACACATTAACATGTACACACATACTTACTGATTCAATACCAGAGTGGCTGAGGGCAACTCTTTATTTGGCATTCCTTGTAGATGCGTTAATAAACAAATAGGGAAGGTGTAGGTGGAGCACTTGTATTCAGCTCTCATCTAAATCTATTTATGTTTTATTTCGTTCAACCACAGCATAACCCTCTGAGTTAGGTTCATTGTTACCATGTTCATCTAAAAAATACTGAGGATGAGAGAGATAAATAGTCTAAGAACAAATGTTTAATGACCAAGTTAGGGTTTAAACCAAAACACACTGGCATCTGATCTTGTGTTCTCAAGTACTCTGTTTTACTGTTTTTCCTTTCAAACCTGACCACATTTGAAGTAGTTGGTATTATATATTATGTTAATTTATTTGAGAAAAAAAATTTCTTGAACTCTTTTGTGAAATGTTATCTTAACCAATCACCAAAATACGAAGAGATAGTAAGCTAATATTTGTTAAATAACTGTAGAACTTTTAACTTTAAAATTTTTCCATATACATGAATAATTGAAGTGGGACCATCTTACTCAAACTGGCACTTAACCCCCTAATCCCCTACTCCCCTTATTTTTTCTTTTTTGAGACAGTCTCACTCTGTTGCCCAGGCTGGAGTATGGTAGTTCACTGCAACCTCTGCCTCCTGGGTTCAAGTGATTCTCCTGCCTCAGCCTCCTGAGTAGCTGAGATTATAGGCACATGCCACCATGCCCAGATAATTTTTTTGTATTTTTAGTAGACAGAGGTTTCACCATCTTGACCAGGCTGGTCTCGACCTCCTGACCTCAAGTGATCCCTCTGCCTTGGCCTCCCAAAGTGCTGGAATTACAGGTGTGAGCCACACTTAACTCCTTTAAGCTTTGATTTTATAATCTCTAATGACATTTATCTTTGTTAGAAGGTTGTTATTTGGTATTAAATAATGTAATTATGAGCATGTTCTTTGTCAATAATCGATTTTTATACAAATGCAATATACTATTATATTAACAAAATGAATGTTAGAATTCTGTACTCTATATTAACTAGGAGAATCTAAATGAATTTTAAATGAAAGAGGAATAAATACCCTGTATATCACTTACATGTTCAGAGAAATTCAAATACATAGGTTCTGAGGTTTCTCAGTTCTACTAAGTAACATGAAGACATTATTTATTAACATTTAGATTATGATGATTGTTGTACATACTTGATTTCCAGAATTAGACTCTTCTTTGATTAATCAAACCCCCTGCCTTACAATAAGCCAATCCTTTCTTCATGTTACATGGGTAGTTAGATAGGCAGATGATTAAGAAGGCAGAACATAACCCACTGGTTAGGTACACATATATAATAAGTAGGAGTTTTGTTCTACCCCAAGAATATTGAGAATTCATGAAAGGAATCAAAACATTTTTAATGGATCTTGCCTAAGGATAAGTTATCTCTTTTAGCTTAAAAATTGCTTTGCGCCAGAAAAGTTATCTTTTCAAATATGTGCAAATTATCATCTCTGCCACTTTTTAAGAAACTAATTTGCTAAAGGGAATGTTTTAGAAAGTTTCTATTAGTGAGAAAAATCTGATTTATAATCTCCACAGATTTCTAACACATTTTATCTGATTACCAAACCATCGATGATATTAAAACTCGAGGCATAAATTTTTCGTAGGGTTTTATTTCAATTTGACTCGGCTTTCTACCATCTCAACTATAGTAGACGTTCATTACTGCTCATGATTGTGTTGACCCTGAGAAAATGCAGTGAGGAAGGGGATGACCTGTTCATAATATAATGGAAATTACTTTCCCGTTTGGCACATAAATTACGAAGAAAGTAGAAAAAAAAGTGGGGGGGGGAATTAGGGAGTGTTGGAAGTAGTTAGTCATCTGTTAAAAGTCAAATTTTCAGTCATCTTTGCTACAAATATGAGGAAACAGATTATTCAAAATCTTTTGTTTTATCCTGCAACTGGCATAGGTGAAATTCCTTTTGTGTTGCTCAGAGATTTTCTTTTTGTAGTTTTTTCTTTCCCACATAAACATATGAAAATTGCAATTTATTTCTGTGTTTTCTGTTCCTTTTCCTGATCAGACTGGCAAACAATATGTTGGCAGGATCAGCTTCTCCTTTGGGACAAATTCTGATTTTCTACTTCATAATTAGATCAACTTACACTGGACACATTTTGTTTCCTCCAGAAGATGACTAGTTGAACTGAAATTTGTTTATACAAACACTGTAATTTAAGTGCTAATAATGCCTTTAAGTTAAAGGATGGATGTAATTGAAAAGGTCAAAACCTATTTGACTTTCTTTAAATGTTTGATAGCTTGTTTACTTATATTTATGTTATCTGAAATGCCAAGACATTTGCCCTTTTCATGTAGAGTGTAGGGCTGTACATTAATATTTTTTTCTGGCATCCATCATTCTGAAACAAACAGTGCCCAGTATAACTATGTGTTTCTAATAGTTAAGAGGTAATTCCTACCTTCAAAAATCACATTCTGATAGATGAAAACAACTACTTAGCAACAAGTAATAACCACCATTTTAAGTGCTTTTTTATTCATTCAACACATATTTGTAAAGTATCTATTATATACTAGACACCATTCTAGGATGTATGTACATAAATAAAGCCAACGAAATCCTTGCCTTTTATGTATCTTGCATTCCATAGGGGAGCAATTGCAGTATTTCAGATTCTGATTAGTTACATTGACATTGCCTCTTTCCATGGGAATTTGCAAGGGCATGGGATGGCAGAAGTTGAGGGTGGTAGAAGAACAAAAGCATTCTCTCCTCTCTGCAACAAAGACATGATTTCATGTTGCTCATATTGAAAGGACATCTACGTATCTATATTGTGTTTTTTTAACACTGTGCTATGTTGAAAGTTATATATAAGCTTATATAAGGAAAATAATGTTTCCTACTATATAATATAATCCAAGTTCTTCTTCATTACATTCATCATGAATCTTTTCTGACTGTCCCTGACAGAAGTTTATTCCATTTTAAGATGCTCATTTTGTTTTTCACTTATATATAGTTAAGTAATTCCTTATACCATTACTAGATTGTAAGCTACTTACGGATAAGAAACTATGTTGTAGTCATTATTCTATTATGTATAGAACCTAACACAGGGCATGGCTTATACTGAATGAATATTTGCTGTATTAAGTTGAAATACAACCAATGTAAACTAAGAATTAGGACATGAATACACACATATGCACACAATATTCTCCATTCTCTATTTTCAGTTTCCAATTTGAATTTTAGCATAATTTTGGATGACATGCCTTTATCCACATAAATATACTTCCTATATTCTCTCAATATAGTAGATACACAACTACAATTTCTGATTTTTATAACTGAACAATTTTTCTCAAGAACAAAGAAAAACATTAGATTGAAATATGCTATTTATTGTATTAATAGAAATGTATTTTAAGCATTATCCTTAAAACTCAAAGTTTTAAGACATTAGGCATTTCTAAATTTACTTAGTTGCTATATATTTGTGAACACAAGTACCTATATCATTATTTGAGAGAAAACAACTATAGCAAAGTTAATTATTCATCATTTTAACTTTATTATTCATTTGCTTTCTAATTTATTTGAACTTCCTTATGGTCATTAATATTCAGATTGCTCATTAATTTATAATAATAATAGTTACAGTATCTGAAGCCAAATTAGAAAAAGCATCAAGCTAATTATTTTCTCTTTCCAAATCTACACACATTTCATGATCCCTCCAGACATAAGAAGCTACAAGTTCACATTTTCTTGACAATGGCTTTCATAATCCCAGATCACATTCACTACCTAGCAGAGATTGGTTCCCTGAAGAGTTAGTCAGTTGACGGGCTGTATTTGTTTAGTTTGACTTTGCTGATCTTAACAAGAATTAATTCTCCTAGCTGTAGTGAATATCTAAGTATTGTAATGACATACATCTAACTGTTCCCTTACTGACTAAATGGTTCTTCTTTTAGTTTTAAATTAGAGTCTTACATACATAAAGAGAAAACAGGTTTTATCAGCATAAGAAATTTTTTTTTCCACAAATTCAAACCCTTATTCCTTCTCATACATAGAACAAAATTGGGGACTAATAGAGTGTACATTCTATCAGAGTGCAGACAAATCCTGTAAATGTGAGAATTCTCTTGATTCCTCCTCCTCCCCAAAAGAGGTATCTCTGATTCATTGAAAACTGTAGAAACTCCCTTTGTGTGTTCAAAGGCTGTTTTCTTAGTTCAAACCAAATATATTTATTCCACTGGCTTAAAGAAATTGTTCTATGAAAATATTATTATATGCATTTTAGATTTGGTTATAAAATATACATTTTGTGTGTGTGTGTATATATATATATTCATGTTGAATTAAAATTATCTATAGATAAAATAGAAGTGCAGTCAGGTAAAATTTTAGACTGCTGATCTTCCCTGAGGAATACTGATTCGCTCTGGTTTTGTCCTCCCTTTCTATTAGATATTCTCTCTCTCTCTCTCTCTCTCTCTCTCTCTCATTTTCTTTTTTTTGTCTACAGAAAAGTCAATAAATAGAATTGATGAATGTGGACATGTAGTTTCCGAGTAAAACTGTAGCCATGTGGCTCAGATCAGCAACTATGTCTTATTCACCTTTTTGTACCCCTAACATCTAATATGGTACTTGATGCATAATGTAGTTTAATAAATATTTATTGAGCTGAATAAGCTATACTAAGAGGTCATAGGCAAGATCTAATGAAACAATATGTTATTTTTCTACGTGGAACAAGAGGTATATGAGGAATATTAAAATCCATGATTCAGAAACTTGAAACAGGAAACACTAGCCTGAATTAAAATGGGGAAATAATCTGTTTCATATTTCTAGCTGTACTACTACATCATTTAGTTTCATTAGGAAATACTGGTATCAAAATGTTTATTATATTCCTCCTTTCTACCATCGCAGACACAAAATGATGTTTCCATATCAGGATAGAATCCTTGGTATTGGATATCTCTATTTTTGCACCTGAATTCTCTCAAATACATTTATGGAAATATTAAAATTTTGAAATTACATTCAAATGTAGACTCATGACAGATACTAATGATGTTATGTTAAGTAAAGGCAACCAGGATAAAATACTATGATTATAACTGTATTTAGCAAGAACCTAAATATGAACATATAGTTTGTACATGTGCTAAATTACTGAAATCTGATTCACAATAGTAGAATTGCCACAGTGGACCTATCAAGAATTCGCTTACATAGGAGCCAAGTCACTTGGAGTATAGCTACTCCATCCTCAAAAAACTTATGCTGGTTTTAAATGGATGGGTGTGATTATAAAACAGTCATATTTAGAAAATCATCTGTGAGTAATTGGGAACACATGTTAGCCTTTAGAAGAATATGACAACAGTGTTGCTGAACAAGACATCCCATATTCATTGGAATATGAAGTGGACATTTTCTAAGCTCTGAGAGGAAAATGTTCCTAGGGGACATGTATTCAGTGGGCATCATAGCAGCATCTCAGCTTTATTATATCCTTAGGCAGGGTTCAGAATCCCAGGAAATGGAAAGAACTGTGGTGCAGGGAGTCTCAGAAGATAAAATTATGAGCCTGTCCTGGAGAGGAAGAAAATTATAGAAGCCACATGGTAACTAATGAGACTATTTTGTGAATAGGAAAGATACTTCCTGGGAAAAACCAAAACAAGATGGGAAGGGATACGAGGAGACTAGAGGTATTAAAATGAGTAGATTGTGGCAATCCAGAGAAAGCCCTTTTGATATATTACTTCCACATTAACATGATAAAAGGAAACATGAGTTGTATATATTTAAACAAACATAGGAAAAAAGGAAAATTTGGAATTATTTACGCAAAAATAATAAATAGCAATGCTTACATTACAGTGCCAAATTTACATATTTTTTTGAAAATTGTCTGCACTATAGTTATATCTATTTTCTCATTTTAAAAATACTTCTACCTACTTGTAATATATTTTTAAAAGAAACAAATGTAGCTAGTCAAAACTACCATAATTCAAATAACTTATGCTCTGATCACCTCTGATTCTCACTTGTATTTATTTGTCACTCCATCTCATTATCCCAAGTCTTAAAGGATGATTTCTGAACTCACAATGGCTTTCAAATTCTAAATAGAAACATGTGAAATAACTTTGACACATACAGCATAATTTCATTCAAAATGACTAGAGTTAGACTGTCAAACTCCTACCCTATCCCATAGGAACTCTTTCTTAGATTCCTTCCTTGAACTCCTACCTTCATTACATATTAGTACCATACGTATTTGAGCTACAAAAAATGGATTTGCTTTTCAATATTTAAATTGGCTTTATTCATTCCTTTTTAAAATTTTAAATGTAGATCTGAAATAATTTGGTTTGTTGGAAATCCCAGGGAGTTAACCAGCTGACCCTTCCTTAAAACATGAAGGAAGCAGTGACCATCTGGTGAAGTTAACGATGCAAAAGATTTAATTTGAGTGCATGAACCTTGTCATTGAGTGATTCAAAACATTCTCAGATATTTATATTGTGTGTATGTCAAGAGGTTTGCGATTGTATAGGCAAGTTGTAGTATTGGGGGGGTAATGGGTAGTCAAGAGGTTATTTTATGACTGAAACACTTTACTCTCAGGAATCTGTTTATTTTCAAACACACAAAGGTCTCATTAGACATTCTTATAATGATTGAAAAAAACTGACTTTATCAAAAGAAATAAGTAAGTAAACACATTTCTTAGAAAGGGCTACGATTGTTTGAATGTCAGAATCTGATTACACTAAACTCAGTTGTTAGCAAAGGGCTGTTTCATTTTCAGTTATTTATTTTTCCCTTTTCCAGCCATGTTACAGTACCAAATTATCTTCTCTTCCCTTCTATCCCATTGTGTGAGATTAGATTATGATTAGTTACATACAAATTTTTGAGCGGCAACCCTATGCTAATCAGTGTTCTAAAGTCTGGGAATACATCAGAAAGCAAAACAAAAACACTCTTGAGGTGCTTTACATTCCAATGAATCTATATGGAAAATAATGAACAAATAATTTTACCAGGTCATGGCAAGTCCTAAGGAGAGAATAAATTAGGATAAGGAAGGAAAATGACTATTTTAGGTAGTATATTAAATGAAGATATCTCTGACAGGGTGGCTTTTGAAAGAAGTGATATCCAAACACCCAGGTAAGAATATTTTAGGCACAGAGAACAAATCCCTTGAAGTGCTAAACTGAAGGAGGCCATTGGATACGTAGTGAAACAAATGCGTAGAGGAATAGAAAGTTAGGTGAGATATGATGGTGACTTAACTAGGACCTTAGCAACGGAGCTGATGTAAAGTGCTTGAATTCTACATGTAGTATGTAGACATTGATTCTAAACTAGGATTTGATGGTGGGCCACTGCATTATTTGGAAGTTTTAAAAATGAGGAAAAGTCAAAAACGTAGACTAAAAATAGTATTTATCGAGAAAGAGAAAAAAATGGCATCTCTGATGCCACGTAAAGAAAACAAAAAGCATGTAGTGATGAAATGTGTCAAAAGCTGAGGAGCTGATTTAGATAAAGTCTGGAAAAAAAATTTAAAAGACCCCTGAATATGTCAGCCTGGATGCAAGTAACAGATTTAACAGGAAAATTTTAAATGGAGTTTAAAGTTCACTAAAAGGAGATTAAAGAGTGGATAAAGGCAATGTGAAATGATAAATGTAAACTATACTTTAGAGGAGTTTGCATGTGTTTCTATGAAGAGGAGCACAGAAAGAGAGCACTAGTGGGAGTGGGTTATGAAGTCCAAAGAAGTTATTTTTTGAGTACCATTACATACTATATATATATATATATATATATATATATATATATATATATAATATACTAACATTACATACTCTCTCTCTCTCTCTCCCATATATATATATATATATATATTCTGATATGAACACTGCAGTAGAGGAGAGAATTTAAAAACTTTTGATAATACTGAAAAAACACCAACTGTAAAATAGGTGTCTGGGACTATGTATAAGCAGATGACATCATATCATAAAGTAGGAGAGTTGGTCTTAAGAACATGATTTCTCTACTTTAATTGGACAAATGACAAAATATATACCTGACTATGACTGTAGGTTAGTAGATGTCATCATTTGGGTTGAGGTGAGGGCAGTAATCTAAAAGTTCTTATCTAATTTATCCTGTTTTCTCTGTAAAACAAAGAACAAAAGTAGCAGATAAGACAGAGAGTAGAGAGAGAAAATGTTGGAAGTTTAAGAAAATGAGAATATAAATTTTACCAGTGGGAGGTTATTTCTAGGTGTTAAGAAGGAGGGAAATGAGAAATGAGTTGCCACAGATTTTCTTACCAGTAAATACAGATTCCCAGGAACCCAATTTCATACATTGTATTCCAGCCATATTTATTTTTTCATACTCTTTAAATATACCTCCCATTTTAAGACTTTGCAAATCCTATGGTTCTGATAGGGCAGCTATGTAACTTTTAATCATTCTTCCCACCTCAATTTAAATTCCGAAAAGGCTTCCCTATGCAAACCCCAAAATCACCACAATCCTATCACTTATTATATTATAGTGCATATGCTTCTTTTCTTCAGCAACTGCACATGTTTTTTTCATGAGGATATCATATGTCCAGTAGCTATGGGTAAAATATTACATATTATAAAATTGTATAGATCTGTTATTACATGCGAGTGCCTTGTTTTTTAGCTTCCTCCCAGCAAAGAGGTACAATTGACTTCTTCTTTTCCAGTTTGGATGCTTTTTATTTCTGTGTCTTGCCTGATTGCTTTGGCTAGGACTTCTGTTACTATGCTGATCAGAAGTGTGGAAAATAGCATCCTTGTCTTGTTCTAATTTTCAGAGAAAATGCTTTCAACTTTTCCCCATTCAATATGATGCTAGCTGTGGGTGTGTCATATATGGCCTTATTATTTAAAGGTATGTTCCTTCAGTGCCTAGTTTGTTGAGGGGTTTTAATCATAAAAAGGTGTTAAATTTTATCCAATGCTTTTTTTGCATCTACTGAGATAATTATGTGATTTTTGTTCTTCAATCCATCGATGTGCTGTATCACATTCATTGATTTGCATGTGGAACCACCCTTGTATCTGTGAGATATATCCCATATTGTCATGGTGCATTGTCTTTTTCATGTGCTGCTGGATTTGGTGTAGTGGTGTTTTGTGGAGGAGATTTGTGTCTCTGTTCATCAAGGATATCATCCTGAAGTTTTCTTACTGTGTTATGTCCTTGTCTGATGGTTAGTATTGGGGTGATGTTGGTCTCATAGAATGAGTTAGGAAGAATTTCTTCCCCTTCAATTTTTTGAAATAACTTCAAGAAGATTGGTATTAGTTTTTCTTTGTTTGATTGGTTGAATTTCGCTATAAATTCATCCAGTCCTGGGCTTTTCTTTGTTTGGAGACTTTTTATTACAGATTACATCTCCCTGCTTGTTATTGATCTGTTCAGGTTTTCTATCACTTCCTGATTGAGGCTTGATAAGTTTTATGTTTTTAATAATTTATCCTTTTTCTCGACGTTTTCCAGTTTGTTAGCACATAACAGTTGTTCCTAATACTCTCTGATGATCTTTTGTCTTTCTTTCATATCAGTTATAACATCTCTTTTTTCATTTCTGATTTTGTTTTGAGTCTTCTTTTCTTGGTTAGTCTAGCCAATAATTTATCCATGTTGTTCATCTTTTTGAAGAAACAACTTTTCATTTCATTGATCTTTTGTATTATTTTTTAATTACATATTTTGATTTCTTTATGCTCTGATTATTACTATTTCTTTCCTTCTGCAAGTTTTGAGCTTGATTTGTTCCTGTTTTTCAAGTTCCTTAAGGTACAAAGTTAGATTGTTGTTTGATGTATTTCAAAATTTTTGATGTAGGAATATATTGCTGAAAACTTTCGTCTTAGTACTGCTTTTGCTGTATCCCACAGCTTTTGGTATGTTGTGTTTTCATAATCATTGGTTTCAACCATTTTTAAATTTTCTGGTTAATTTCTTTATTAAACCAGTGATTGTTCAGGAGCATGTTGTTTGATTTCCATATATTTGTGTACTTTCCAAAGTACTTCCTGTTATTGATTTCTAGTTTTACTCCATTGTGGTCTGAGAAGATATTTGACATAATTTTGATTTTTTAAAATTCATTTAGACTTATTGTATGGTCTAACATATGGTTTACTCTGAATAATGCTGCACGTGCTGATGAATGACTGCATATTCTGCAGTTTTTGGATGGAATTTTTTTAGATATCTATTACATCCATTTGGTCTACAAGCTGGTTTAAATCCGATGGTTTTTTAAATTGATTTTCCAGGCTAGATGATCTATCTAATGCTGACAGTGGGGTGTTGAAGTCCCCCTACTATTGTATGGAGTCTATCTTTTTATTTAGATCTAGTAACGTTTGATTTATAAATCTGGGTACTCCAGTGTTGGGTGCATATGTATTTAGAATTGATATAGCCTCTTGACTCATTGATCTCTTTATCATTATATAGTGACCTTCTTTGTCTTTTTTCAGTTTTTGACTTAAAATCTGTTGGGATACCAGGTGGGCAGTCTTCAGACCCCCATGGTGGCAGTGGTGGGATGAGTGTGCCTGTCTTGGGATTCAGGATGGCTTTGCTGGCCCTAGTGTTAGTGAGTATGCCTGGGCCAATTCTTGGGCCTCCAGTTGGCTTGCTTAGATGCTGGTAGTAGTGGCAATTGTTGGCCAGGTTTTAAGCAGATTCTCAGCACCATGGGCATCTGGTGTAATGTGGGCAATGGCTGTAGCAGTGGTGAAGCAACCCACTGGAACACAAGTGGTAGTGCTGGTGATAGAAGTGACTGCAACAGGGTGAGAAGGTCAAGCCCTCATTTTACTGGTGGTATGTGCAGGCAAGTTGGGTCAACTAGATCTCAGACCTTAGAAAGAGTGTAGGCACCAACAGGGGTGGAATGGTTGGGCAATTTCCAGGCCTCTGAATGGTGTGAACATCATTACAAAGTGAACAGGACTAGGCCACAGTCTTGTCCTCAGGCCCTCAGTAGTGAATTCAGGTATTGGCTATCTTAGGCAGGGGCAGGGTGGTTCTCAGGCTGCTGGAGGAATGCTCAGGTGTGGGCAATGTAAGCCTGCCTCCAGGGAGGGTGAGGCACTCACAGTGGAAGCAGAATAGCGAGGTAGCTGTGGGGCATGTGGTTTCCTGGTGCCTTAGTATCACAGTAGCCTACAGTAGCTGTGGTAGAATTTGTTCTTAAAATGTGTGAAAGTGCTTGGCCTCCCCTGCCCTTCTTTGTCCTTGGGGTAGCAGTGGCACCATGTGCACTAGCCCCAGGGCAGGACATAGACTTTTGGAAACTGGGCTCAGAATGGCGCTGGCTGTGGACTTGCTACTTGGGAGAATGGCAATCCTTTTAGCTGGAGCAGCACAGACAGGTAGCTGTGGGAATTGCAGTTTGCTCTGTTTCCTCAGGAACCCTCAGTAGCAATGCTGGGATTTGTTCATGGGGTGCAATGGAAGTGCCGAGTTTCTCCTCTATGATATTTTTGGCCCAGGCCCAGCAGTGTTGGCTTCCTTTGGGGACTTGGGTCTCCGAATAGTAGCAAGGGGCACCTGCTCAGAGTTTGGATACCTGTGGGACTGCACATATGTTCCCTCTCTAGAGTAGTACCTCTGTGCAATCTTTAGGCAGCTCTCTATGTTAGCCTTGAAGCCCACAAAAGTCAAGGTGTTCTCCAATAGTTAGGATTGTAAAACAGTGTGGCAGGAGTGTGGAGTTGTGGATGTCTTTCTTTTGCCATTACCTCACATCTGGAAGTGTCTAGCTCCCAGACAATCCCTGGCAATCAACTTGCTTCTTTTCTCTCTCTTATTTAATCTTGACATTAACCTTTTCTACAAAGAAGAGTGCAAGTAGCCAGGTCAAAAGTAAAATCTCTCTATGTTATATATACAGTTTTGAAAAGAAACAATGACAAGTAGTAGGTTAAAAAGGAAGAATACTATAATAGAATTTCAAAATCTTAAAAGTTCATTTTGAATTTGATCATTTCTAAAGAGATTAAAATTAAGAATAGTTCATATTTGAGCTAGCTGAAATTCACTAGCTTTCTTTTTTTTATTATACTTTAGTTCTGGGATACAAGTGCAGAATGTGCAGGTTTGTTACATAGGTGTACACATGCCATGGTGGTTTGCTGCACCCAGCAATCCCTCATCTACATTAGATATTTCTCCTAATGCTATCCCTCCCCCAGCCCCTGAGACCATGACAGGCCCTGGTGTGTGATGCTCCCCTCCCTGTGTCCATGTGTTCTCATTTATTCAACTCTCGCTTATGAGTGAGAACATGTGGTATTTGGTTTTCTGTCCTTGCGTTAGTTTGCTGAGAATGATGGTTTCCAGCTTCATCCATGTCCCAGCAAAAGACATGAACTCATCCTCAGCAAAGTCTCAGGATACAAAATCAATGTGCAAAAATCACAAGCATTCCTATACACCAGTAACAAACAAACAGAGAGCAAAATCATGAGTGAACTCCCATTCACAATTGCTACAAAGAGAATAAAATACCTAGCAATACAACTTACAAGGGATGTGAAGGATCTCTTCAAGGAGAACTACAAACCACTGCTCAAGGAAATAAGAGAGGACACAAACAAATGGAAAAACATTTCATGTTCATGGATAGGAAGAATCAATATTGTGAAAATGACCATACTGCCCAAAGTAATTTATAGATTCAATGCTATCCCCATCAAGCTATCATTGACTTCATTCACAGAATTAGGAAAATAACTACTTTAAATTTCATATGGAACCAAAAAAGAGATTCATTTTTTATGGTGTTCCATAATTAGCTCAAACATGTTATTCAAACTCTGACTTTCATACAAATATAAAGGTATAATTTAGGTGGATAGAAAGACTTCAATAAAACAATGTGTCAATAAGAGACATTTTTTCTTATTTCATTCAATGTCAGGAAAATATAATAGAAAAATCTGTCACTTTTGATGGAGAGCAGAGTATAATTAAATTTAGTCTTTCTTGAGACCTTTGATTCAATTAGATTTTCAGTTAACTAAAGCTCATTGTTTAGTTTAAAAGCATGTAAATTTGGTTTTCTATCTGCACAAAGAGACACATTAAAACACCACACCAGATTTTTAAATGCACTTTCAATTCTTTGTGATCTGTATTATAGTTTTCCTTCATTTAGAACTGATTCTGTTTTAAAAGGAAAACTTGCATTTTTGACCTCGTATTTTTTTTTCTCAAAGAGAAAGCAAGAGCTTCTAGTTTCAGTTTTTATACTTTGGATTATGCCTGTATAATATGTACTAGAACAGAGTTTCTTTGAAAATTTCTATTTCTGATATACTTTGGATTATGCCTGTATAATATGTACTAGAACAGAGTTTCTTTGAAAATTTCTATTTCTGACTTTTACATTGTTTATCACAACATCAATACAGTCAACAATTATGTAAGATCCTAAATAATTATCTAATGAACAAAGGTTATTACAAATACTGTTTTTATGTGTGTGTTTGTATATACATGTGTATGTATATACTGTTGTTAAAAAAAAAAAAAACTTTAAACAAATAAAATTTAGCAGAGTTTATTTTAGCAAACAACAAGCCATGAATCCTACAGGCTTCAGAACCAGAAGAGATTCAGACATTTTTACATGGCAATGTGGGCATGCAGTATTTGTAGACAGAAAAAGGAAGCAACATACAGAAACAGCTTGATGGGCTACAGCTAGGCATTTGTTTTATACGCGCATGGTCTGATCAGTGACAGCCCATAATTGGCTGAAGTTTGGCTGCTGTGATTGGCTGAGGCTCAGCTACCTGTTACAAGAATATACTCTTAAGTCAGGTTGCTGCTTGTTTATATATACTAATTTATATTTCAGGTCACTATGTACAGAGGCAGCTTTAGGAAAAACTTAACAAATTTAACAACTCCTTTCTTTTGGTCAGCCCCTCAGTTTTGAGAGATTGACAAAATCCTTGGGCATGATGCTACTCTCAATCACTAAAATGTGCTTGTTTGGTCTTCAGTATGGAGTTCACAGTTGATGACATAAAGAGTGATTCTTCATATCTCGTTATTTTTTGTGTCATTTAACCATAGTGAGACCACTTGATGTACAACAGATAGCTACATACAAGTACTTAAGACTCTTAAGAGGATATGGCACACCGGGAAATATATTATGATGGCCATCAGGGGATAATACCAAGAGACAGAAGTATACTCTTTAACAGAAGCCCCCATGAGTAAAACAGAATTAAATATAACAACAATGAGCCAGAAGAGGAAGCTACTTGTTTTAACCAAGTAGCTTCTCTGTTGATTCTGTTCAACTGAGTTTCTGCTATACTAGATGTATTTATCCAAGTGTAACTTGAGGTGTTAACTATCACAAATACTCCCCCCCAAGAAGAGGAAGCTACTTGTTTTAACCAAGTAGCTTCTCTGTTGATTCTGTTCAACTGAGTTTCTGCTATACTAGATGTATTTATCCAAGTGTAACTTGAGGTGTTAACTATCACACATACTCCCCCCGTTCAGTCAACAGATAGTCCACAGCAATTCCGTTACCTAAAACAATTTTAGCAAGAGAATTTAAATAGGTTTGCTGGGCAACTATAGCCTTTGTAGTAGAGTCAGCTCTAGTAGCTAATATTTGAGACAGATTTCTAATCATAGCTTCACTTACATTATGGCAAGCCAGGGAAGAAGCATTTTACCAACAGAGTTATTTATTACCTGCTGGCAAATTCCTCTTTATTCTGTAGGGTAAGTTAAGAGATGTAGACCAATGTTCAGTTTCCAATTGGTTATGGAGTGATAATGGTAGTGTCAGAATATTTAATCCACAGTAACCCTTTATTTTCCACTTAGTTAGACATGGAATTATCCACACATAAGGTTGGTTGTTAAATCCCACATGCATAAAAACATGTACTAGAGGGGCAAAACAGATAGGATGCCTTGTGCATTAGGGGCCTTAGTAGGGAATCACTAGTAACATTTGTATAAGACTTCATTATTGAATCATTTCATGGTTGAAGGCTACTGACAATTATGGGATTAGGGTGGTAAATTTGTGTACAAACAGCTGAATTATCTTTCTTATTAATTTTCTGGAATAATTTAACTGTAAAACTCTCACTATAGGTTTTGCCTACTGTTAGTAACATGCCATACCTAATATTCAGTTAAGTTCTCTGCAAAAGCTATTGATCATGAAATCTTAATTATCATATTATCTTGCCATGTATACGTCAAAATACACAGGAGAAAAAGAAAAGTGAGCAATGATTTCGTGGTGATAAAGTAGATAATTCCTGTTTCATGATCTTGAGAAAGCTGCCCACATCTAGGGTGTCATCTTGTTCTGAGGAGAAACATCCTTGGTTAATTATACCTTGAGGTCTCCAATGAATGAACAGTCCCAAGGTTCTGGAGGGGCCCTCTTCAGCTAAGATGATATGAAGACAATCCTTGAGGCTCTGATGTATAGGTGGTAAGAACTTGCTACAGTCCCTTTTGCTTAAATTCTAGGGCAGTCTTTCTCTGGTGTTAATTACAGAAACCCAAACTCTGGGTTCTCGATCATGAAAAGTCTGATTCTCATCAGTTGATGGGGCATGAAGGGCTTATTTTATCTTGTAAACATATACATTAGCATATTGGATTAAAGCCTCGAAATATTGAGCCATATCAAAATTCATAAGAGCATAAGTCACATGAAGTTATTACTATTAGGGGGAATAGGCCTTCCAGTAACTATTTCATAAGTGGTCAATTTACATTTTCCAGTAGGAGTGAATCTGACTTCCATCAATTGGTAATACCTTTGACCAAAGAAACCTAATTGATTCAGTTTGCTTCACCTAATGCCATTGTGTTTGTAATAATTTATTTAGCTGTTTTACAACTTGCCCAGTGAAATAAGGAAGTCTATCACTGGATATTTTTCCAGGAATGCCCTATAAGGGGATGCCAATAACCTTTTAGTTATGGTTACATATCGGCCTTCCTGTACAGGAAATCTTCTGTACAAACAGAAAACATTCATTGAAGGTGGCAACTGAATGAAATCTTTCTGTAAGTGTTCAAATTAGCCAAGAAGAACAGGAAATGTACCATCTGAAGTGTTTATTGTCTTATCAGAATTATGGGTCTAACAAACCAAACATAGGTTATGAACATTTTAGCAATTTTAGAACAGTCACCTCATTATTTTTTCTTTAACTTATTTTATCTCTTTTATGATGAGTCATATCATGCAGAGCTTTGAAGAATAGAACCTTTAAATATTCAGGAAGGATGAGGCAGTCATTAATGTAGGTTCTCCATGAGTCCACACTCAAAACACTGAATTTGCAAACTTTTAAATACCAGTTTTGTTTCTCTAACTTAAGTGCATAGCACTGTTTATTAAACAGTTTAACATGGATTGTTTTGACTTGGATCAATCTTAAAGAGTTCATTTCAATTGTATATCTTAACAATTTCAGTGTAGTCTAACTTAGCATGAAAACCTGCCACAGCAGTTCCATGATAATAAAATAATTCTTGTTCTGCTTGAAATTGGGTTAGCATGAAAACATTCAGTTCTTTTATCAGAGTTCTGGGAATTCTTACTCAGTTAAATGGTATGATCAGATTTCTATGAACATCACACAATTTCTCAAACAAATATTAAGAACACTCCATACAAATATAACTCAAAAAAGATTTAGCATTACTTATTTCACAGCGTTTTCCTTATAATTTAATCTCTCAAATAAGCTCAATTATTTTAATACTCCTCTTTAAGGAGAGGACCCTTTTGAGATGTTCCAAGGGCCCTTCTGGAAAATCTCAAAGTTAATTTGAGGATAATAAAAAATATTTTAGAATTTGTTTTTGGGAAGTTTGTAAAAAATATCAAGGGTTCATCAAAGTAGTATTATAGGTCATTGTGAAAAAAATAGTAAATCATTTAACCACAGTGATAATCAAAGACTTCAAAGGAAATACAGAAAGTTACGTAGTAATAGAAAAACCTTAGCTGTTCTAATAGGATTCAATTTTCTTAAGTGATACAGAAACTAGTAATACAAAGGATAGAAAGTTATCTTGGTAAAATGCAAAATCATTGTTTTTTTGTCCAATTACCAAAAAGGTAAAGAAAATCTTTCACAATTTCCTATAAAAAGCAGACTAATGCTCCAGAAAAACCTTCTTGTTTTAACAGAGAGGTCAAATTCTAGTTTTGAGCAATATAATTTTGATACTAATACTAAATTTTAGAAAAAACTTATACTTTGCTTCTAGTTTTAACCAGTTTGATTACATTTAAAATTCATTTCACAAGATTCTTCTCCCACCAAATTTCTACAATCTTTTTATATCATTCAATTATTTTCTCTGTATTTTTTATTTTGAAACAATAGTTATTCTTCTTTGGGACTAAAAATACTTCATTTTTCCTTAACGAAAACAAAATCTCTTCATACTTGATAGCTTTTTCTTACCAAAAGCACATTTTACCTTCCTTACATACTTGTATATAGAGTTGTTTTCCTAGTTATTTTTTAAAAATTAAGCAACATCTATAAGTTAGAGTTCTTAACTCTAGTAACTTTCATTTCCAGCGAACACTGGGAAGCAAGCAATTGTAAACTGTCTGTCACACAGCAATATGGAGATTGGCAAATTTATAAATCACGATGTCTAGGAGCATGTGATTTCTCATAGTACAATTTATCAATGTGGCACAAAACATGTTTACTAACAGTCAGCCTCTCTTTGTGATAAGAAACTGTAGGAGGGGACACTTTGGGAGGCCGAGGAAGGTGGAACATTTGTGGTCAGGAGTTTAAGACCAGCCTGGCCAATATGGTGAAACCCCATCTCTATTAACAATACAAAAATTAGCGGGGCAATAGTGGTGCACACCTGTAACCCCAGCTACCACGAGGCTGAGGCAAGAGAATTGCTTGAGCCTGGGAGGCGGAGGTTGCTGTAAGCTGAGATTGTGCCACTGCACACCAGTCTAGGTTGACAGCATGAGAACCTGTCTCAAAACAAACAAACAAACAAAAAGTGTAGAAGGGAAACATTTTATCACTGTCCTTAGGTTTCCTTGCTAGGCTTGAGAATTAAATTATTTGTAAAGATTTTTCTCAGCCACAATTTTCAGGTTTTGGTGGTAAGAATGTTAAAATCTTATGCTATAGGAAGGAAATCTTTCACATGGGAATTTTATCTTACAATTATTTAACTTACTTATATTTAGCTATTAAGCTTGGATTGCTTATAAAGATGAGACAAAACAGCTAGTCATCATCTTAAGTTATTTTCCTTCTTGAAGAAATTTGTAATACAAAGATAACATGAGCTTATTTCACCAGCAAACTGAGATAGGAAAGTTGTATGTCTGCAATATATTTAATGCTGACAACTGTGAAGATATGCCTGATTTAATCAACACAAAATATATATATTTTTTTAACCAAAGATTAGCCAAGTCATGTGAACTTGAAAAGCATTTGGGTTAGTTTTTCTAAAAGAATATTTGATTTACATAAGCACTTATTTTTTAAGATAATTATATAGAGCTCATTTACAATTTAATTTGGTAAATTATAAAAAGGTAGAAAAATATTACACATATACATTATACATAGTGACATACATAAATATATAAACAGAAATAGTTCTTATCATTTTCATTTAAAAATGTTAGTTATGTACCAAGGACAGTAATACAAAACCCACTAATTTCTTTAAAAATATCTAGATCCAAATAATTTAACTGGCCAGTGGAATAAGATTTTCTGCCCAGATAGCTATATCTTTCGAACAATATTTGTGAAAAAGACTTTTAAGATTTTCTTCATTTGCCTTCTGTAAGGAAGCTTTTGATATAGTAACCTTTTATTCTTTAATGTTTTAGATGGCTCTGTATACCAATTAAATAATGCATCCTATTGCTTTTTTGGTGTTTTTGATTCTATCTTTTCTAAGGTACTTCAGCTTACAAGTCAACACATTTAAGTTAAAATTTCCCCCACACTAGTTACTATAATTCTATGTTTTCATTAGTAAGGTTCACCCATTTCTCCAAAAATATACTAAGTCTGGGCTCATAATTTTTGTACATAAAGTTAGCCAGTATCCCAGAAAATGGAGTCCTAGACTCTTGGAGTCTCAGACTCCTTAGATTTAAAAATCCCATTTTCATTAAGTTGTCTGAGACCTCTTATTGGATTCAATCTAGTTAATTATGGGATCCAATTCAATCCTGGATCCCAGTTCAGTAAAAATTGCTCAAATAAATTTGGAAAGCAAAAGCAAATCTGTGGAGCTCAAATCTGAGGAAGAACTCACCCATGACCCCAGTTACTGCAAGATAACAAGGGGCACAATGGGCCTGACAGGTACCTTTGATCTCTCAGTGCTCCCGGGAGTCACTGTAGGTCTACTCTAGATCCCACTTTTGACACAAAACTGTTAAAAGAAAAAACTAGACAAATTAAATTTAGCAGAGTTTGAGTAAAGAGTAAGTCAGGAGTTGCTAAAAACGTCAGAACCAGAAGGAATTCAGAGAACTTCCCACAGCAACGTGAACAGGCACTGTTTGTAGGCAGAAAAAAGGAAGAAATATGCAGAAACAGCTTGATTGGTTACAGCTCATCATTGGCTTTATTTGAACATGGTATGGTCAGTTGGCAGCCTGTGATTGGCTAAAACTTGGCTACTATCATTGGCTGAAATTTGGCAGCTTATTAAAGGAGTGTATTCTTAATTTAGATTGCAGTTTGTTTACATACTAAGTTAAGTTGCAGTTTTAACACTGTAAAACAACATGAAAATTGCAATGATACTCTGTTTGTTATTAAGGATCTTGCTTTTGTATTATGGATGCAACCATGGAAATGTGCAAGAAATTGATTTTTTTTTAAACCCTACAAATTACATCTCACAAACTTACATATACAAAATGCACAACCTGTGGAAAAAGAGATGATGAAGTAGCTCCATATGTCTATGAATTGGTTTAAATTAAAAATATATTTATACTCTAGCTTGCTCCAGAAAGCACTGTAAGAAGGTCTTGTTAATTACAATATTCTTATGGAAATAATCACTACTCCATAACTCAAAATCTAGTGTTTTTCTGAATTTTCCAGGATTGCGAAATAGAGATAAGTCAAGAAGACTCTGTGAAGGTCATAGAAAAATAGAATTTGAGAATAGAATAGGTCTGAAAATTGAATCTATAATCAACTGATATGATGCAATGTAACTTTCGTATCAGATCATTGGTACCAAATGAAAGTTACTGACATTCATCATTCAACAAATGTCCATTGTGTATATGTTTGTAATGTTTCAAGTACTACTGTAGACACTGAGAATAAAGCAGTGAACAAGACTGATATGGACTAAATATTTTTGTCTTCTAAAATTCATATGTGAAAGCCTTAATACTCAATGTGATGGTATTTGGAGGTGTGTTCTTTAGGAAGTTATTAGGCAATGAGGGTGAAATCAGTAAGAATGAAATTAGTGCACTCATAGGAAGAGACAGAATAGAGATGATCTCTTTTTCTGCCATGTGAGGACACAGCAAGAGGCTGGCCATCTGCAAAGCAGGAGGTGGGCTCTCACCAAGCAAATAAGCTAACACCTTGATCTTGGACTTTTCAGCATCCAGAACTGTGAGAAATTAACATTTATTATTTATGCCACCCAGTCTATGGCATTTTGTTATAGTACTCACATAGAATAAGACAAAGGCAGACAAAATCCCTATTCTCATAAAACCTTCAAGTAGTATTTATAGTCTGTAAATAAAAGTCAGATAATGACAAATATTCTGAAGAAACTGAAATTGGGAATGGGATAGAGACTCATTAGCAAAGGTAACCTAACTGAGTGTCACTAGGGGAAGATATCCCTGATGCTTTGATCTGAGCAGAGAATGACATGCATAGTCCAGAAGAAAAGGGATCTATGCAGAGGATACAAGAGGTACAAAGACACAGAAATGAGGGTAAGCTTGTAAAAATACAGAAACACAGAGAAATTCAATTTACCGTGTTTGGATTACAGTGTAATTGGAAGTGTAGTCACAGCTAATATCCCAGATTTGGACCCAAGTAAAGATGATATAGTGCCTGGGAGTCCATAGAAGAATAGTATAATTTATAGAATGCAATGATAACTTAAAGAAGGATTCAACAAGACCTGTTGTAGGTTTACAAAGATCACTAAGACCCCCAGATGGGGAATAAATCATATGGGCATATAATACAAGCAGGAAGCGGTTTAAAGTAAAGGTGTTATGGGATTTGATTTCAGGCAGTCACATAAAGATAGAGAAAATTGGAACTTGCTCTAGAAATTTTCTTTCTCAGTCTCCATATAATGATATCCTCATTTCAAACTGCTTCTATGGGTTTATCCCCTTTTAACTTTGATTTTGGACAGGCAAATGCCTTTGTTAGCATATGCCAGGCAGTCCAATATGTGTATAGAATATATAAAATTCTTACATACAAGTTTTAAATAAAAATGGCTAGCATCCTGATGCATTTTCAGATTGATATAGTGGTTTCTTTTAATTAATTGATGTTAAAGAACCATTAAATATAAACCATTATGATGGTGGTTGTTATTTTTAATTTGGAGAATAATAAAGTAACTATTACATATAATAGTGAAAAAATATATGATATTATACATGATTTCTATTCACCATGAAATTTAAAACTATTTTATTAAATGCCTAAAGATGTATTTATTTTCTTAACTTACCATATGGTACCACCATGACTTTGTCCCTGTGCAGTCATTTTGCTCCGTATCTGCGAACCGATCAATCTACTGCAGTGAGTCTCAGTAGGGGTAGCCTGGAATAGGAAGAGCAGCAGCAGTTCTTGGGAAGCAGCATTCGGTCTCAGATTCACTTTTGGAAACAACTTGACAAGTGCATGTTTTTGTCCCAAATTGATCTGTCAATTTAGATCACTGATGCCGAAAGACAGAAAAGCAAAGTTATCAGGAAATCTCAAGTAAATTAGAACCATATCCTCCAGCCACAAATTCTCTTATCCCTTAGCAGACAAAGCTAATGTTCCAGGAGTTTAGCTATTGAGTTGGTAAAGGAAATGTCACATCCTGAATTCCGCTGGGAAATATGGCAAGCTGAATCTACAAAACACACTATTTAGAGCAGACTTTTAAAGACACTATTCATGAAAGTAACTTTGGGTGCATTTTATAAAAACAATAATCTCACTAACAGTTAATGAGTGTTCTTTGTTACCTTTGTTTTTCTTTTTGGATAACTATTTAAAGCTTTCATATAACTGTCTCCAATAAGAATGGATATTGAAATATCAATTAGGTAATGAAAATATAATCCAATAAACAAAAACAATTATTAAAATTTCTGCTCCCTCCTTTTTAAAAACATTTGGGTTCTGGCATATTTTGTGACATTCATGTTTTCCTCCTCTTCATGGAAAATTACCATACTTAATTTAAATGATCCTGTCTTCTAAAGACACATATTCTCTATGTCTAACACCCATGATAAAAGTATTTTATAAGAAGTTCAGTATAATACCCACTGTCTTTGGGTGGAGTAGATTAGAATGTTAGTAGGGTTGCTTCATAGGTAATTAGGTGAAATGATAGGTGGTTAGAAAAATATCTATACTGATTTGAAAAGAATGAATAGTGAATATGTAAAGGAGATGGGTATTCTTTATACTGTCTTCCTTATCTCCACACTAGCCATAAAGTAATGATGATTCTAGGGCTATACTCTTTGAATTTAGAAAGTCAGTTTGTGTCTTCATTTGATAGAAATGTTAGGAGGTAGCAAAGATATTTTCCTTTTCTGAGAAGATCAAATCTCTAAAAAGGCACCTGGAATATCAACTCCTAAGCTGGCCAGCAGCTCCAACATTCAGGGACTAAACATGGTGCAAAATATAATATCTGAAAGGATTCTATCTTGGTAGAAAAGAAAATGGCTGAGATAACATTAGCAGGGTGTACTTTCCAACAGCTGCAAAAAGAGAGCAAAGCCGCCGGGCATGGTGGCTCAAGCCTGTAATCCCAGCACTTTGGGAGGGCGAGGAGGGCGGATCACGAGCTCAAGAGATCCAGACCATCCTGGCCAACATGCTGAAACCCCTTCTCTACTAAAAAATACACAAAACAATTAGCTGGGCATGGTGGCGTGTGCCTGTAGTCCCAGCTACCCAGGAGGCTGAGGCAGGAGAATTGCTTGAACCCGGGAGGTGGAGGTTGTTGTGAGCGGAGATGTCGCCACTGCACTCCAGCCTGGTACCTGGCAACAGAGCAAGACTCTGCCTCAAAAAAAAAAAAAAAAACCAAAGCAAACACACAAAAACAACTCCTGTATGGATCAGCTTCTCTGGGGGAAGGATACTAATAGCAAAGGAAATGGGTAGAACTTGAAAAGGCATTGGCAGAGACAACCAACTTAAGATGACAATATTGGCCGGGCACGGTGGCTCACACCTATAATCCCACCACTTTGGGAGGCCGAGGCGGGTGGATCACGAAGTCAAGAGATCGAGCCCATCCTGGTCAACATGGTGAAACCCCGTCTCTACAAAAGATACAAAAATTAGCTGGGGGTGGTAGCACACGCCTGTAGTCCCAGCTACTCGGGAGGCTGAGGGAGGAGAATTGCTTGAACCCAGGAGGCGGAGGTTGCGGTGAGCCGAGATCGCGCCATTGCACTCCAGCCTGGGTAACAAGAGTGAAACTCCGCCTCAAAAAAAAAAAAGACAATATTGAGATTGGAAATAGCTATAAGCTATGTAGCTTTTGTTTTGACAGGCAAAACTCTTGCTAGCATATGCCATGTAGTCCAATAGGTATATATTCCAAATTGGACTGCATGGCATATGCTAACAACGGCTTTTGCCTCACAAAACCAAAGTTAAAAGAGGGAGATCCATAGAAGCAGTCTGAAGCTATTTTCCCTTAAAAGACAAATGGAAGCAAAGAGTTATACTGCCATGTGCTACTTTCATTTCTGCAAATTCTGAGTTAGATGTCTATCCTCTATGTTTTGTTAGCACTGTGTTATATACTTTTCACTTTTTATCATAGGTGTTGGTTTACCTCCCTCTCTATTCAGATTAGAAACAGACTGATAGCAAGGTGAAGTCTATTATTTCTTTATCCCCAGTGCCTAGCAAAGATCTGAAATCTATTATCAACTATCTGTCAAATAAATGAGCAAGGTTTAACACTATTTTCCTGAGAGAGACAAAGCAATCAACTAAACATCCCAAACCAAAATAATATGTGTTACTCTTGAGTAAAATCTGAGGTAATATGGAAGTACATGGAGTTGATATTAATTCCAATTAAATGCAAAGAAGTTTGACACTTTACCTACAGATAGATGAAGCCTTTGAGTTAAATGATGATTGTGTATGGGATATTTTAAAATACTGAAACTCTTTCATGAGTGCTTCCAGATAATTTTACTGATTTCTAACTGGAAGCTGTTGACCTAGAACTCAAGAAAACATTGAGGATCAAGGGTTGAAATGTTTCTGAATCTGGACTAAAGCTGAACTTATGAGTGAATGTTCAGATGATGCAAATCTCAGGATAGAAAAGCTGTCAACAAAAAAGAACAAGACAAGGGCTTATACATCACAGTTTTTTATAGTAAAATGATGTATTATGTACACTTCTCTTTACTGCATTTCAGACATTGTTGTCAAAGAAAGCACAAAGATTTGTTGAACATTGCACCTGCAAGCCAGTGATTGCCCCAAGGTGAATCCACTTATTTTAAATGGCTTTATTTACAGTTAAGGTAGTAATTAACACCACAACTTGATTAGGGAATATCTGTTGAAGAAAACTACTATATGTATCTTAAGTGTATCTGTGTTTATAACGACCATGATTCAAAAAGCATATTCTGAAATTGATAGGTCATGGTGATCAATGGGCTAGGTAGATGAAATGGAGAGCAAAAGTAGTTTCAAGAAACAAGTAAATGAAACAGTTGAGCCTAAATTTGCAGACCTTATCTTTGAAAGAGTAATAGAAACATAATCTGTATAATTATTGAGAGAACAAATGAAAGGCAATCGAGTGAGGGAATTAGAATTTCCTTTTTTAAAGACAGAAATTGTACCCTAAGAGATTGTTTTGGTGTACAGAATAATAATTAAAACTCTTTCTCACCTTCTTTTTGGATAATTGTAGAACAAAGAACTGAGAACTCTAGGAAGTATATGGTACAGTGAAGAAGAAAAATATTACCTTCTTTTCATTTGTGCCAAACGCTACATCTTTCATTCTCTTGCTTCATTCGCTTCCTCTTTAATGACTAGGCCTGCCTTTGAATATTCCATCACTGATGAATAGAAAATATAGAATCTTTTATTAAAATCATGTTGAGAAATATAGATTAATCTGCTTAAGTTTAGTTTGATTAAATACGAGGCTGAAAAGAATTTCATGTGTCCCAAAACCTGATGCCGATGCTAAGGATATTAAGAATTTCAAAAAGGGCTAAACATATTGTAGCTTGGACAACATGACTGACAATATAAGAATCATATTGAAAGATAACTGTGTCAAAAGTTGTGACTTTTTATACTAATATTTTCCTTAATAGAAAGAAAACAATTCCTTTGGCTAATGAATATTGATAAGATTATGGTTTTGAAGGTATTGCTAATGGGAACTCACAAAATAGAATTATCTTTATTTTCTTTTACAGATTTTTTTTCATAAGGGTGGTATCTGACTTTAACAAAATGTAATTGTTTAATTATGCAATTCTTGCAAATCCCATTAAGTGCTATCTACATTCAGAGAAAAATAATGGAAAAGCTTTTAATATTGCATAATATTGGTGGATATGAAATGTGAGTTCTTCTAAAAATTATATCCACAGAATATCATCAGTTTTTGTTAAGCCATATGCTCTTCAGTTGTAGACAAGAGCTAGGAAAAGTCTATTAATGCAGGGTTCTTATGCATACTGATAGTATGTGAAAATTGTAGTGTCATATTTGAACACAACGTTTAGATCAAAAAGGTCCATACAAATGAAAAATTGAGAATAATTTTTGAAACTAATAAATAAAGTTGTTAGAGAAGCAAATGGTGAATGTATAGGTCCTTTATGAGTTTATTTTGTACTAACATGGCTTCTTAATACTTAAATAAATCTAATTTGAAGGTAATCAATCTATTATTTAAGATCGTTATATACACAATTAGAATTTAGAATTTGTGGATTATGTTGAATCCAGATATTTACTCTTCAAAATGCTGCTGTCCTCACAGTTTGAAGGACTGTAATTATGTCAAAGCAAAGATTGCACTGGGAAAAGTTAAGCAGGAAAAAGTAAATAAATAAAATAACCTCTACTACTGCTCAATAGAGGAAAGAGATCAGAAAGCAGTCTCAACCCAGCCCTGCTGAATGTTTCCAAAGGAGAGCTCTCAGGTTCCTGGTAGACATTCCTGATTTGTACATCTGGCAAGAAGCTTAAAAAAAAAAACAAAAAAAAAAAAACAAAACAAAAAACAAAACAAAAAAAAAACAACTGCATCTTAAAGGGACAAAGAAAGGATTTACACATTTTGTTGTTGTTGTTGTTTTTGAGACAGTCTTGTTCTGTCACCCAGGCTAGGGTGCAGTAATGTCATCTCAGCTCACGAAATCTCCGTCTCCTAGTTTCAAGTGATTCTTCTGCTTCAGATGTCTGAGTAGCTGGGATCACAGGCACATGCCATCATACCTGGCTAATTTTTTGTATTTTAGTAAAGATGGGGTTTTGCCATGTTGCCCAGGCTGCTCTTGATCTCCTGACCTTAAGCGATCTGTGCATCTCAGCCTCCCAAAGTGCTGGGATTACAGGCATAAGCCACTGCACCAAGCTGGGATTTACAGATTTTGTAAAGGCTCTAAGGGAGGAAAGAGACCTCTGTGGTTATGTCATCTGGATTCTATATGGGTTGGAATGAGAGGGAAGTTAGAGACCTAGAGGCAGGAAAAAGCTTATATAAAGTTTAGTCAAGCTTAGGAAAACATTCAGGCTGTCTTGATCAATTGTAAGATTTGTAAAAATTCCAAAATGAACTTCATCATTGATTTGATCGTAGGCAGTTTACTGTTTTTTAAAGTATAAATTAATAGCATAATACTTTATTAACTTTAATAATGTGATTCTTACTATATATGTATTTTTATATACCATGTAGACATTATTTTAAAATATCTTCTAGTGATTTGGATAAATTGCAAGTGTTCATTAATTCTTCATTTTCAGGAAGGAAAACAAGGATCCAAGTTCTTAGCATTGCTTTTTTTAAAAAGCTAGATATAATCTATTTTTGCCACCTTGAATCCTACATATCACCTACATAAGTTATTGCAGGATTGGGAGAATTATTTAATATATTTGTAGTACTCATAATTGGATATAGTATATGTTATGTGTTAGCAACCTTTTGTTTTCATTCTTGTTCATGCTGTTTTCTCCTTCCTCCTTCTTCATTAGAGTGTTATTGTATCTTTGTTGTTGTAATCATTGCCATCATCACATTCTATGCCTGACAAACTTGAATCCATTCTTCAAAATGCATAGTGTAGAACACAAGGATGCAGAGAGGGGAACATCACACACCCGGGCCTGTCCAGGAGTTGGGGGAAAGGGGAGAAAGAGCATTAGGACAAAATCCTAATGCATGCAGGGCTTAAAACGTAGATGATGGGTTGATAGATGCAAGAAACCACCATGGCATGTGTATACTTATGTAACAAACCTGCATGTTCAGCACATGCATCCCAGAACTTAAAGTAAAATTAAAAACAAAAAATAAGCAGAGTGTAAGGAAATAGTCTTTGACATTTGATGCATGGGAAATCTCACTGTAAAGGCAATTAATCTATGTGAGCCTCTCTTCATATCTAAAATGAGGATAACAGTAATTATTTCATTAAGTTGCAATGATTAAGTGAGTTAAAAAAATAAATAAATAAAAATAAAGAAATAATCCAGCACAGATTTTCTGTTTAAATGCTGGTCTCTGTTTTTCCTCTTATTTCTATACCTGTGAACAGTTTTTGATTTTACATTACTATTTAGCCCTCCTACTAAATACTTAAAATTCAGTTTGTAATTCTCTTTTTACATTCAGCACCATAGAAAAGTACCTGGCATATGGCAGTTATCTGTCAAATGTTTATTAAAAAGGAAGGAAAAGAAATTGAGGTGAAGTGAACGTTTTGTTTATTCTTCAATTTGTGGTTTGACCATATATTGTAGGAGTGTGTGCTGCCAGAGGCTGAAAATGAATATGAGATATACCAATATGAAACTTAAAATATAGCCTTCAACTGTGAATAACTCATAACTTTCACATAATATATCTTCAATAAAAGTTTCTGAAAGGGATGCAGTAAAGGAGAAAGAAGGAGGAAGGAATACTGGGAAGAAGAGTGTGTGTGAGAGAGAGGGCGAGACAGCAAGAGAGAAGAAATAAAAGGAAGAGAGAAGAAAAGACCAGAGAGGACTGAAAGAAATAAGAGTGAAAGACAGGAAAGAGAAAGGAATACAGGAAAACAGAATGAAAATTCAGTAGGTTTCCACTGAAATACTGTCTATCCTATCATATGCTATATTCTGCCAAGACTTCTGTCCCCAAAACCTAATGCCTGACACAAGCTTTTCAGCCCAGCCTGTCTTCAGCTTACTTATAGATGTCATTATATACATGTGTATAGATATTTCTGACTTTGGTTCAAAAAATATCTCAAGGTATTTTAAAGCATTTTATAATCCAAACACAATTTTATGAATCTCTTAACCATATTGTGCTTTTCCACTGCCTTTTACATTCTCTGTCCTTATTATTTCAAAAAGGATAACAGGTCTTGAAAATATAGGTGGTTCATAAAATTGTCATAATGGTTAATACCAGTGTGTTGAGTCTACTGGAATTTAAATTAATTAATTCACACACACATGCAAAACAAAATCACGACTTGGTATGCATATTTTTATATATAATATATATTTTATGACCAAGAAAAAGACACAGGTGAATACAAATATCTGGCTTTTAGTATTAAAATTATTTTTTAAAATATTTCAAAATCTAAATCTGTGTCTAAAATCCATATGGCTTCAATTAAATTAATAACCACTTTGAGTAGAATCTTACAGATTTTATAATCTTTTTCCATTAAGAGAAATCCAAGTCTGTATCTATAATATCCAAATAGATTGAATATTTTGTAGATAGCCAGAAAATTGAAAATTTTATACATAAAAAGATTATTAATGACTATGCTGAATGATTAATTTAGTTCAACACATTTTATAACTAGTGGTTGGTACAATTCAATTTAAATATTCTGTAATTAACTCAGCAATTCATTTTATCTGACTTTATTTCTACTGTAATCACTTTTCCACACCTTTTGTTTACGGTTTTACACATTCGCCCCTCTGTGGACATTGCACAGAGTCAAGGAATTTACAGTGTTCAACAATTCTCCCCAATATTTTTCAAAGATTGTGTTGCTTATAAAAGAATATCTAAAACTGCATAATTTGTAAAGAAAAAAATTATTTCTTACAGTTATGGAGGTTGAGAAGTCTAAGGTTGAGGGGCTAAATGTTGTTAGAGCCTTCTTGCTGGTGAACATCCTCTTCAGAGTCCAGAGGTGGCACAGGGTATCTCAACCTGAGCTTGATAGCTCAGGTACTTCTTCCTCTTCTTATAAAGTAACCAGTTCCACTCCTCTGATAACACATTAATCCATAAACCTATTTATCCATTAATCCACGAGTGGGTTAATCCACTCATGAGAGCAGAGATTTCGTGACTCATTCACCACTTAAAGACCCCATCTCTCCATACTGCCACACTGGGGATTAAGTTTCAAAAGGAGTTTCACAAAGGTCAAACTTTCATCCCATAGCACATTGGCTTTCTATTTATGCTTGAGATGAAAAATACCTTCTGTACTACCCATTGACCTGCCCACATTTTCTAAAGAGAAGAAAGCAGTAGTTGCTCTTTTTTTTTTGGTAAAAGTGAGCTAAATAGAACACATGTAAGTAAATAACCTACCTTTAAAAATATTAATACACAAATGTCAGAAACTGAAATAACTCAAACCATGAAGTTCACAAAGTACTACTATAGGGAGTTTCAAATTAATTTTAGGTCAAAGTAAACCTGATTCACATAGAAATCTGAATTAAAATTCTGGAAATATAGAGTCAAGCAAGAAAATGTACTTATTATGCCATATTTATTATAAATTAGGTAAAGTACACATTTATGAATCTTCATTGAAGCCTTCTAGTAGTTGAAGGGTTTAAGAACCAGTTTCATAGGAAATTTCAAACATTAGAAATATTTAAGTTACATATACTAATAGCCAAATTATTTGAAAATCTGTTAGCATTATGAATATCTAATTTCTGGTTACAACAAAAATATTGCTTTTAGAGGATTAAAATACATGTAGATACTAAACAAATTTTGAAAATTATATATATTTTGCAACTGATTATAAGATAAATTATTTGTTACTCTTGAAACTCCAGATTCAAATATCGTCCTTTAGGAAAGCAATTCTTCAAGAGGGAATTTTAAATATGACAAAATCACTGAAAAATAAATAATTTAACACATTAATGATAATTCTCAAGAATCAAAATTAGAAAAATGTTTAACTTTTCAATGTCTATATTAATATGTATCTTGGCTATATTTAAAATAGTTTAATCATACTTCATTTCTACTATCTCAAGATTTCATAATGGTACATTTCTGCTTGATTAAAGTTGTTTCATGAGTTATAAAACTGCCCAGTTTTCTAACATTCTGTGCTGAGCATTAATATTTTTGCTTCAGTAAATATCTAGAATCCAAATTTTTATATTTTGATTTTTATATACTTCTAGAATAGAGTTACTGTACTAGTAATATGTACAAGGATCAGCATGTTTGTCTGTGCCCATTATGCATTTTTAAATTATTTTATATTGTGTGTGATATTTAACATATAACTTACTATACAAATATAACAACTATTTTTTAAAAGTCTATGCTCTGAATTATCATTGTTTTCTTTGAAAAAAATATGTAAATCCATATGTTTTTTGGTTCTCAATAATGTTTTTACTTAAAAATTTTCACATATGGCATTTATTTATTTTGTTGACACTTTACGTATGTTGACATATCTTGTAATTCCAAAGCAAATGGTAGAAACATTTACACATCTTTCCTGGAGGGACCAACCATCATCCTGGGTCTTAAACATTTATACAAATAAAATTACAAGGAAAATGATCAGCCTAAAGCTAAAGTAACTTAGCATACAGAAAATAAGATAGTTTTAATAGAAAGTAGCAGGAATTACAGCCAAAAGAGAGTCCACAGGCACCTCCTATCTGTTTGAAAGTTATATACTGTTTCCAATGGTTTTGATGTTACTCTAGTCATTGAAATATATGTGCTTAATTTTATACTATATCTATCAATGTTTTTCCTCCTTTTACATGATCTAAGATCTTGGAACATTTTAACACCATTTATCTCTATAAGTTTATTTGCAGCAGTTATGTTTATCTTAATTATATTTTGTTTTTATTATTTCTCTTGAACTCCAAAATATACAGTAAGAGTTATTTTATATAATCATTTATTTAAATTTATTCACATACTACACCCTTTTGTTGTTCTTTTTAATTTTTTTCTTTTATCTCAACAATTTCATCTGGAAAAATTTTACTTCTGTTTAAATATCCCATCTTCTTCAAAGTTTTTTAGAGTGAGGGGTCTGCTTGTGGAAAAATCTCTCAATTTTTGGTTGTCTGAACACTTTTTATCTGACTCTGTTTCTTGTAATATATTTTTGCGAAGAAGTTTGCTACCATCTATTGGTCCTTTGAAGTAAATTTATCTTTGTCTTTCTACTTCTAATTTCTTTACGATTGTTACTCTAGAAGTTAACTATAAGACATTAAGTAATTTATATGTATTTCTTGAAATATTCTTGAAAGAAGAAAAATAGATACAGACAAACTCCACATTCAATCTGGCATTTTGTCTGGTAACATATTATTAACTGATGCACATCGATAGGGAGAAATAAATGAGTTTGGAGCTACCAAAACACCTAGAATTTGATCAGGGAGACAGAAGATACATAATTCTCCAAAGGAAGGATTCCAAAATTCTTCCTGGAAATGTTTGAGAATATTCACCTAAGAACTGAGCTTCAAATGTTCATGCTGAACACTCTGCTTGTTACCTTGTAGACAGTAAGTCCTGTTCAGCTCAGATGTGACTGGAAAATAGAAGAGGTCATACAGTACTGGAGCCATTACAGTTCTAGCCTACCCTTGGAAGTTTACGTAAGAGCCCAGAAAGTTTTATAGGGATAAGGACACCACCTGTGAATCAGAATATAACCCTTTAATTGAGAAGGACAGCAAAAATAAAGACATTCTAACTAATTATAAATAAAACTTTAAAATACAGAAAATGTCAGAATTTTATTATCAGGACAAATCAGTACCAGATAAAAAAAAGAAATTATCTCTCCATTTAAGGTAACATTGACAATGTACACAATTTTTAAAAATGTACCAACTATGTAAAACAACAGGAAAACGTGAAATATACTTAGCAGCAAAAGCATTCAGCAAATATAGATTACTAGATGAGATAGACTTTGAGTTAACAAAAAGGATTTAATACAGCTGTTAAAATATGTTTAAGGAAAGTATATAAAAATATGGACATATGAGGGAAGAATTTTGAAATTGCAGAGGAATGAAAACTATAAAATGAAAATGGAAATACTAAAAAAGTACAATATATTTTTTAAAATTTATTGAATGGATTAAGCAGCTTATTAGACAGTAGAGAAAAAAGAATAAGTGAAATTAACAGCAGATCAATAGAAATGCTCTAAAGTGAAGATTTCAAAATAATAAAGTAATTAAATGAAGATTTAGTAATATATAGGAAAATACCAAGTAATAGAGCAATGAGTGTGGTTCTAGGAGGGGGAGAGAAAAATATTTAAAGTAATAATGGCTTAAAACTTGTCAAACTGGTGAAAAATATCAACCTATATAACTCAAAATTCAGTGAAACACACAGATAAAAATACTTTAAAGGAAATACTAGCAAATTGAGTCCAATAATAAGTATAAAGTATAATTTATTACTATATGGAACATATCTATTGAATGCAGGATTGGTTTAACATTTGAAGAGCAATTAATCCAAAATACAACTTTAATGTAATAAAAGAGAAATATTACATGTGTACATCATTAGACCATCTTTAATAGCTACTCACGTTAATAGCGCTGAGTAAAATGAGAGTAAATGAAAATTTCCTTAATCTGATGAAGTATTTTTCTTAAAAACCTCGAGCTAACATCATATGTAATGGCAAAATATTGATGCTGTCTCCCTAAGATTTCAAACAAGGCAAGAATGTGAGTTCTCACTACTTTATTTAACATTATATTAGAAGTCTTGCCAGTGCTATCCAGCAAAATCATGACTGAAAAGTAAGTAAACCTCTCTTTACTCACACATAAAATGATTGGATTTGTGAAAAATCTTGAGAAATATATTTTATAAATGTAATAAATGTTTAATTTTTTTCAAATTCACTGGATACATGGTCAATATATAAAAGAACAATTGTATGTAATAGCACCAAAAAATGGAAAATTTAATTGTAGCCCAATACCATTTGCCATGGCATAAAAAACAATAACATCTTAGCAATGAATTCAGTGGAAAATATGCAATATATCTGCATTAAAACCATTTTTGGGAGAAATTAAAGAAGAACTATGGCAAGATAAATAATTTTCATGGATTGGAAGATTCAATATTATTAAAATGTTTCTTATTTAATTATTATATAGATTCAAAGAAATCCCAGTAAAAAATCCCAACAACCAATTTGTTACAAATGGACTAACAAATTATTCTGGAAATTCAAAGGACCTGGAATAGTCAAAACAACACAAAAAGTAACAATACATTTGGAGGACATACACTGCCTGATTTCTTATAATAAGAATTATATATTTATGTATTTAATATATGCAATATAATTTTAAATTTAATATAAAACAATATATTATAAATACATTATATAAATTATATAAATATAACATAAAATGTATTATGTATAATATAAATTTTAAAATATAAAATAATATTATAAGGCTTATAGTATACCTTCGTTAATCAAGGCAGGATGTTACTGACACAATGATAAACAAGTAGAACAATGGATCAGAGTAGGAAGTCTATAGTTACTAGTCAATAGTAGATGCACAGTCTAATTGGCTTTCAGCAAAGTTGCTGTGATAATTTAATGGTAAAATCTCATGTCATATTAAAAATACTTTGGCATGGGTCATGCATGCATGCAGAGTGCTTAAAATAATAGTTTCTAGAAGAAAAAATAAAGGAAATAACTTTGCATCCTTGAAAACACATGCCACAGCTTGAAAGAAAATGCAAAAAATCTGTATTACTGTGCAGGGGCTTTCATAATAAAATATCATAGACTGGGTATTTCAAACAACAGAAATTTATTTTCTCACAGTTCTGGAGGTTAGAAGTCAAACATCAAAGTGCCACCAAGATTAGTTTCTGGTTAAGCCTCTCTTCCTGGCTTATAGATGGCTGCCTTCTCATGACCTCATTTCACCTTTATTATCTCCTTATGCCCCTTTCCAAATACAGTCACATTGGGGATTTTAAATTTCAATGTATGGATATTGGGGGACACAGTACAGACTGTAACACCATCTCTCTGACAAAGGAATTGTATGCAAAATGCATACAAATGTCAAACCTGGTGAAAAATGAGCAAAATCTAAACAAATATCCAGTAAGAACATAAAAAGGTGCTTAGAATGATTGTTTCCAGGTTCATCCATGTCCCTACAAAGGACACAAACTGATCGTTTTTGATGGCTGCATAATATTCCATGGTGTATATGTGCCACATTTTCCCTGTCCAGTCTATCATCGATGGGCATTTGGGTTGGTTCCAGGTCTTTGTTATTGTAAACAGTGCTGCAATGAACATTCGCGTGCATGTGTCCTTATAGTAGAACGATTTATCATCCTTTGGATATATACCCAGTAATGGGATTGCTGGGTCAAATGGAATTTCTATTTCTAGGTCCTTGAGGAATCGCCACACTGTCTTTCACAATGGTTGAACTAATTTACACTCCCACCAACAGTGTAAAAGTGTTCCTATTTCTCCACATCCTCTCCATCATCTGTTGTCTCCAGATTTTTTAATGATTGCCATTCTAACTGGCGTGAGATGGTATCTCAATATAGTTTTGATTTGCATTTCTCTAATGACCAGTGATGATGAGCACATTCTCAGCAAGCTGACACAAGAACAGAAAATCAAACACTGAATGTTCTCACTCATAGGTGGGTGTTGAACAATGAGATCGCATGGAAACAGGGAGGGGAGCATCACACACTGGGGTCTGTCGGGGGGAAATAGGGGAGGGATAGCTGGGGTTGGGGAGTTGGGGAGAGATAGCATGGGGAGAAATGCCAGACATAGGTGATGGGGAGGAAGGCAGCAAATCACACTGCCATGTGTGTACCTATGCAACAATCTTGCATGTTCTTCTCATGTACCCCAAAACCTAAAATGCAATTAAAGGAAAAAAAGGTGCTTACCAGTCACCAGGGAATTAAATATTGAAACCACAATGAGCTGTGTCTATGAGCTTTTATCTACTAGAAGGCCTAAAGTTAAAACAACTGATAACAACTAAAGTTGTGTAAAAAGTGCAGCAACATAAACTTTCTTAATATACTGGTAGTGTATAAAATTTTCAGCCATTTTGGAAAAGTATCTGGTAGTTTCCCCACAAAACACCAAGATGCAGCTAGGTATTTACTAAAGAGTGAAAATACATGTATACAAAATTACTTGTACAGGATATTTAGAAAGATTTATAGATAATAGCCAAGACTAGAAACTACCAAATATTCATTAATAGAATAATTGATTAAAAATTATAGTATATTTATAAAATATACTATATTGTAATAATACAGTAATAAAATCAACAACATGGATGTAGCTCCATACTATTATGGTGAGCATAAGAAGCCAGATGGCCAGGCGTGGTGACTCACGCATGTAATCCCAGCACTTTGGGAGGCCAAGACTGGGAGATCACCTGAGGTCAGGAGTTCGAGACCAGCCTGGCAAACATGGCAAAACCCCACCTCTACCAAAAGTACAAAAATTAGCTGGTCATGATGGCATGTGCCTGTAATCCCAGCTACTCAGGAGGCTGAGGGAGGAGAATCACTTGAACTCAAGATGAAGAGGTTGCAGTGAGCCGAGATCCCACCATGGCACTCCAGCCTGGGCAACAGAGTGTGTTTTAGCAGGTGATTTCTTGTATTTGAGTTTTAGCTCTCTGATATGGCATTAGTGATATACATTTTCCAAAAATAACAATGTTACATTTATTTAGAGATTATTGTTTACATTATGTATTTCACTAAACATTTTACATGCGTAGTATTAATAATTATGACAATACATGTATTTGTTCTATATGATTTCATAGACCAGAATGCCAACCTCAATTAGGAAGGCATTTTAAAAATATTTTGTTAAGTTACAACATATCTCCAATATCTACAACAGACCCAGGGCATAAATAAGTGCACGTTAAATATTAATATATGCTTAATGAATGATTATGAATGATGAAATAAAATATAACTTGGAATTTTTAAAAAACTTAAAAAATACAATGGACTGAGGACTGAAATCAGAAAATGCAGCTTATTTAGAACAAAATTCAACCTTCTTCCACTAAAATGCCCCTTAACTTTGTCATCTCTCCTGCTAATCCTGCACTCCCCTGGATCCTTCCTTTTTGCCTCTGCTTCCACTCACTGCTGCCTCTGCCATAAGTCTTCATATTCCAGCTGCTACACACTGCTGCTTCTATCCCTGAGGATTCCACAAGCATCGTTATTCTTTGGTCACTGATATGGTTCCTATTGGCATATCAAAAGTAATGGCCATATGAAGAAAAGTCTAGGGATGCAGCAGCAGCAGCAGTAGAAGCAACAGTCTGTCAAGATGTCTTAATCTGGAATAAATTTCAGAATAGATCAATTCAGCATGATCATTAAGGTAACCATTATGAGTAATGCTATTAAATCCTTTAATAGTGTTTTATTTCACATAGATGGCATTTGTCCTTTGAAAGTCCCAGTGATGTTAAAATGAACAAATTCTGGCACATATTTGAACATTTGCTCCACACAGCTATCTGAGTCTAGCACGAGCCGTATGTGATGCCCAAGCTTGCAAAAATGCAATAGTCTTAGTGGCAAACTCTTTCGTAGACCCTTGGTACCTTGGGAGCAGGAACTTTCAATTGGTAAATGAAGATGTATTGTCATTTTGAACATTACAGTGAAAAAAAGAGATGGAATTAAAGTTAACAGAGACATGCTCTCAAATTACGACTGTCACAAAAGCATCATTCTATAGTAAACCATGAGAGTGTCACAATTTATAAAAATAATGAAAAACCACTCAAACTGACTTAAAAAATGCCTCAGTAAAATGAGATCTGATGAAATAGGAAGCAATTTCTATGCATGTGAACAATGAAAATGTGAGAAAATATATCATAAAATTTATAAAAATTCTTTTTATTATAAATTCATCTAAAAGAAGCAATGTTTTATAACTGTAGAGAAGGTTACTAAAAAAATGAAAAGGTAGTGTCAGAAAGTCAAACATATTAGTAGTCAACAAAAAATTAGATTGTGAAAAAAATATTCATTTTGGGTTTTGCAATAGTGCTAGTATCTCAGGGGAAAAACAAATGACTGAATGGCCTTCAGACTCTACTGACAAAATGAAATAATTTTGGTTTTATGACTTTGTAATGAGTTATGTCTATATATATCTACTTAGATTATGTATTCAAGTTAAATACTCCTGGTTGCTTTTGTATATTTCATAGTGACAACAGTTTTGAGACTGCATATTAAAACATATATTACTGAACCTCATTCCATTAGCCAGTGTTCTGAATATGCATCACTTAAAATGAAGTATTCCATAAAATTCTGATCTTTCTTAAATGAAACATAGGGGACCATCCTCTGAGCTTTACAATTCCCATTTCTTGAGTTGTTTATTGTAACAACATTTTCATTGACATACTTTAAAATTTCTGTTCAACTATAAATTAATGTAAATCTCTCTTAAGCAATAAATTATGCTTACTCTTTACCAGATATTACAATTACTCCTCAGAAATTTTCTTGCTGATGTTAGACTATACATTTGAATCAATAGAAGCATTTGTCTTGCCTGTGTAATAGTAATTCTACTAAGAATGCCCCTTTAACTTTTTTGTTTAAAAAGATGATGGTGCTTTCATTTAAAAATGTGCTATCATCTATCTATGTATCTACATATCTATCCCTGTCTGTCTTTCTTAGTTTGAGCTGCTATAACGAGGTATCATAGAGTAAGGTGGCTTATAAAAATATAAATTTATTTTCTCACAGTTCTGGAGCCTGGAAGTCCAGAGTAAGGGTGCCAACATGGTCAGGTTTTGGTGAGTGCTATCTAAGGACTGCCGTCTTCTTGTATCCTCACATTACAGAAGGAGGGCAAGTGAACTCTGAGTTCCTTTTATATGGGTGTTAATTTCAATCATGAGGGCTCCACCTTGTGACCTAATTGCCTCCCAAAGATCCCATCTAGTATGTTAAGCTGGGTTAGAATTTGTGTGTGTTTATGTGTATAAATGTATATGTATATATGTATACACACATACATACAGATAAATGAGGAGGTATGTAGAGAAAATGTCTCATCTTAGAGAATACTTATATTATCATGAACAGAATATTGGTAGAAATATGAATAAAGGTGCTTCTGGTGAGGTCTCAAAGTGAAGAAATACGTAATTGGAAATTGAAGGAAAGGCACTCTTATCATAAAGTGGCAAACAATTTCACTTAATCGTGTTCTAGTCTTTTGTGGAAGGTAAAATATGTGAATGATGTCCTTGGATATTTAGCAGAGAAGATGTCTAAGCACAGTGTTGAAGGAGAGGCTGGATTTTTCCTTATTGCTTATAAAATGTGAGAGAAGATATACAAATTGATTAAATTTTTAAGCAAGATGGAACCAGGATTTGAAGGTCTGGAAAATTATCAGACTATCCATATTGCAAAAAAATGGAAAGCGTGTTTTAGAGAGACCAAGTGTATGACTGGAAATTTGCTCCTTAAAGAGACTACCTATGAATTTAATCAGTCATATCAGCTGATGACAGGAACAGAGATGGAATTACATCAGCAGAAGCACTGACAGCTGGAATAAACAAAACAGAATTGGATGTAATAAAAGAAGGCTGTCAGAATTCTGGGACTCTGTAGAACAAGACAATAGAATTAGCTGGCTTCAAACATTCATTATTATTTAAGAAACAGGAAGAATAACCCTGAAAGTGATTCAGAGAGTACCAGGGTTGCTATTCCCATCACGACCCAACAAGGTAAATGTGTTTTCTCTTTGGTCTCAGAGGGAGAGGGCTACCTCCAAGATTTTTAGCAAGCCAGGATGCCCTGCTCACTATCTCAGGGGCAGGGCTGCCCAGGCCACAGGAGTGGGGCTTCTGTGCAGAGTAGAGGAGGTAAAGATATCACCCCAATGGGCCCAGAGGGCAGAGCATCAGACCAAAGAGGATTCTTCTTGAGACTTACAATCAAATGGAATTTGCCTTGTTAGATTTTGGACTTGCTTGGGACATCTAACCTCTTTATTCTTTCAGATTTTCCATTTTTGGAATCCGAATGCTTACCCTGTGCCTATGCTAGCATTGTATTTCGAAAGCATATGACTTGTCTGGTTTCACAGGTTCATAACTGCAGAGGAATTTTGCCTAAGGATGAATTATACATTGAATCTCACCCTTATCTAACTTTGATGATATTTAGATAAGATTTGAGACTTTGAAATGATGCTGAAGTGAGTTAAGACTTTGGGGGATATTGGGATGGGGGTGAAAGAATTTTGCATGCAAGAAAGACATAAACTTTGGGTGGGGGCAGGGGCAGAATGTTATGAATTCAATTTTGTCCATCTAAAATGTGTATATTAAAGTTTTAACTCCCATCTTAGAGCTGTATTTGGAGTTAGAAACTTTAAAGAGGTAATTAAGGTTAACTGAGTTCATTAGAGTGAGTCCTAGTTCAATAGGACTGATGTCCTTTTAAGTTGATAAAGAAACAAGAGCTGTCTCTTACAGAGAATGACCATGTAAGGTAACAGAAATAAGGTGCTTTCTACAAACCAAGGAGAGGGAGAGCAAGGCCTCACCAGAAACCAACCCTGCTGGCATCTTAATTTTGGACTTCCAAACTTCAGAGCTGTGAGAAATTAAATTTCTGTTGTTTAAGCTACACATTCTGTGATATTTGTTATAGCAGCCTCAGGCAGACTAACACACACACAAAGATATGCAGACTAATACATGTATGTATTTATATATTTCCATATACAGGTCCATAGAAACATTTACACATATATGAAGAAAGAGACAGAGATGGGAAACAGGCAGACTGGGGAAAGATTTGCATCTATGTAGAATAAATACATGCTTCAAAAATGAACACAGATTCATATGTTTGTTTTCCATGATATATAATTGTTTACTCTCATGTATTTTGTGAGTTGCCATATGATTCAGTTAATCTGATAATCTACTGGATGTCAAAAAATTAATTTTATAACACCACTTGAAATTTATGTAAGCCTAGAGAAACATATATGATATGCATTTTAATTATCTAACACATTATCAACTCTGAGAATATGAAGTATGATCTAGAGGAAGACAGATACCTATATCTGTGTGTGATAGAATTGGTGCTGTCTTTTCAGAGGATAGAACCAATAAATCTTTATATTTTAGTTTTTTCATTTCCAAGTATGTATTTTATGATAATTATTATGCAAAGAATTGAAAACATGTAACCATAGACTTTAATCAAAAAGAGTTTATTTGGTATTTTATAGAGTGATTCAATGTCTCCTTTATAAAATACCTTCTTTTCTTTACTGATAGCCTAATAAAATCACTATAATTCAATAAGGAAAAACTAGCCTATAGAAGACAAAACAGATCACTAAGGACAATTATAAAAAACTTTAAAAATGGCTTTAATTATTTAAAAATATTGAAGAACTACTTCAGCAACCAGCCCGTGAGGAACCAAGATCTTGCAGAGAATAATTATACCAAGCAGTGCCCAAATTTCTGTGCCACCTTTCCTTTGCTTCTTTGTGTAAGGGTCCAGGTACTGAGAAATCAATCATAGCTTTAGGCAGGTTCTTGGGATAAGAAAAGTGAAAATAAGGATTGATGTTTACCAATGCAGCCAGAACTTGAGGTGCCAAAATCCCCAAAAGGAAGAGTAGTGCTAACAGGGGAGCCTAACACTTGGCACTTTTCTAAGCATTTGCTGATATATTAATTTTAGCCAAAATGATAAGAAGCTGAATGGAGGTTTGCCAATTTCGTGGGTAGCAGAGACAAACATTTAGTTCAAGACCTGCCAGAGAAGATGGGCTTCAGTAAACACTTCAGGCTTTCAATTGGCATTAGAGCAAACCAAATAAACCCATTTGCAAAGGCAGAAATCCAGCTTCAAATCAGTCTTATTGCAGGCTGATAAAACTGATTTGCTCCAGCCAGCCTGGTGACTCATGCCTTTAATTTCAGCACTTTGGGAGGCAGAGGCGGATGGATCACCTGAGGGCAGGAGTTCAAGACCAGCAATAGCCAACATGGTGAAACCCCATCTATACTAAAAATATAATAATAATAATAATAAATTAGCTGGGCATGGTGGTACATGCCTATAACCCCAGCTACTAGGGAGGCTGAGGCAGAAGAATCACTTGTATCTGGGAGTTGGAGGTAGCAGTGAGCCGAGATCACACCATTGCACTCCAGCCTGGGTGACAAAAGTAAAACTCCGACTCAAAAAAAAAAAAAAAAATTTGATTTGATCCTACTCTCCTGCTTCCTAAAAACAATAAAGAATCCCTTATGACTGAAAATACCTAGATTAAAAAAATCTCTAATTGCCTTTATAACTTTTCATACACCATATTCAAAGTATTCTCAAAAACTAGCAGATTTAAAAGGATGCAGGACTAAATGACTGAAACCCAGTAGATTAAAAAAAAATAGTTATTGGACTTTTTAGAAGTATGTTTTTTAATAACTATGATTAATGTATGCCACAAGGTATATGATAAATAATGTCAGCAAACTACTTGCACTAATAATATGAATCACATGGTAATTGCAAAAATAACATTAAGAACATGGTTAGAGTGAGAGTTAGTGAATAGGAAGATACATCATCAGAAAATAGAGTAGATAACAGAAAGTATTGAAAATACCGTACAAAGCCTACAAGATTTGTTAAACATGATCAAAAGTTTTAATCTTTCTTCTAAATACCCCAAATACAAGAAGAGAGAGAAATAAGAGAAGGTTTGGTTAGGTGAGATGATATGATATGAGGTAAGAGAATAATGAAACAAAGGCAGTGAGTAAAAACAGTGGCTGGAAATTTTCCCAAAATAATAAGACAAGAAACCTCAAAGTTAAAAGAAACTATGTACCTAAAGCAGAATATATACAAACAAAACCTCAATCTGCTGAATGTCAAATACATAGAGAATATTTTGATTTAAACAAAAGGCACATTATCTTTGAAAGAGCAACAATATCATCTATAGCTGACTATATAACATATAAGCAGTGGAAACTAGAAAATAATATAATGCTGTTACTAGAGAACTAAAAGATAAAACTGCCAAACTAGAATGCTGTACCTGAAAGAAAGATCCTCCAAATAAAAAGAAAATAAGGAATTTGTATAAAAACAGAGAATTTGTTGTCAGTTGTTTCAAATAAAGTGAATATTTTTCATGCAAAAGAAAATAATTACAACTGAAAACACAGAAATACAGAAAGGCATAAAAACCAATGATAATAGTAAATAAATATAAAATTAAAATGCATGACAATATAACACTGAAGCTAGGAACTTAGAAGAAAATAGAAAAATTAAATAGTAGGCTCAAGTGGAGAGAGAGGTTCTATGGTCCTTATGTTATTTAAAGTGAAAAATGTACTAATTTATATAAATATATTAAAATAAGGAAGCATGCTGTAATTTTTAGAGTAAAAGTAAAAGAAAAATATTGTAAAAATAAGCTAATAAAGGGAAAAATATTTTAAAAACAATTTCATTGACTCTAAGAAAGATAAGCAAAGGAACAAAAAATAATAGAAAATGAAAAAATGAAGTGTGAAATTTAAAGTCAAATATATCTGATTTTTATTAAATCTAAATAGATTAAACACACCATAAAAAAGTTGAAGTTTAAAATAATTAATAGAAAAAAAAAAACCTAATTTATGCTGCTTACAGGAGATACAATTGAAAATAAATATATCCAAAAGTGAGAAGTGAAACAATAACAGAAGATAAGCTCTACAACTCCAAGAAAGATTTGACAGAGCAATAATATCAGATGATGACACATTTCATAATGCTACAATAACTTATCCAAGGGAAAGATCAGAATGCAAAATGTGAACATACCACCATATCTATAAAATACCTAAAGAAAATTTGACATAACTAAAAATGAAAATAGACAAACTTACCATCATATTGGGAGATTTATCATGTGTCATTCACTTGTTGATAGAAAAAAGACAAAAAATTATAAGGATGTAGAACATACCTCAATATCAACAACAAAAATCACTCAAAATGTTAAAAATATTAAGTAATAAGCACATTCCTCAAATTTCTCTGTGTGAGTTAGAAAAATCCTGTAGTTATTTTGGAATATAGAGCAACTCTTCATGGGCCACACTTTGCACTTCACCTTTTGGGTCATCTAGGATGTGAGTCTAGTTTAGCAGTCTAGCAAGGTAGGTGTTGGGGGTGGATTCTGAGTAGAATTAACAAAGTCTTGCAAGGCAACTCAAAGTCTATTTAATTTCCTGAGGTAAGGCAGGTTTAATGTCCTTGGACAAGTGTGTCGTCTTTTCACTGTCGCCAAGGACGACAGCAGAATTTTGGAATTCAGTGTCCTCAGCTTCATTAAGACTGCTCATGCATCCCACTCTAATTTTGAGGATTCCATTTCTTCCTAATCAGTGCCCTAATATTAATAGTAGACACCCTTTGATTTTGGAAATTATATTTTTGTTTAATTCAGCTACTTCCAGGATGAGACTATGGGTTAAGTTTTCAACAATCTCTGTTCTGATGCTACACAAGATAAGGGGTGTGTGTTTGTGTGTGTGTGTGTGTGTGTGTGTGTGTGTTTCAGGATAGACATAGAAACTTTCAGATCAGTTATGTAGTACTTGAGCCAAGAATTTGAAAGCCTGAGCTCATCCTTTTCTGTAACCACTTTGTCCAGCACAATTAGGAGCAATCAGCTAATCTCATTTTACTTGTTAGTTTGACAGAATGTTCTAAAATATTGAATACATGATCATCCAGAACATTTCCTCTTGTATTTGATTAGGAGATATTTTCAATGTATTTTAGTATTTCCATTGTATTCAATGGAGACATTTTGCATAGTTTTCTTGCCACATCACACCACAAAACATCAGTGCCCTCTTTACTACTAGAAATAGAGACATTAGTCCCTTTATATCTAACCAGGTTAGAGCACCAATTCTAGGAAATCCCAGAATCAATTCATAAAATTTATTCTGAGGATTCTGTTCTTCTAGAACGACTCCCAGTACCAAAATCTGTATCACTCAGCATTCTTCAAAGAAACTGAACCTATAAGTGTGTGCCTGTGTGTATGTAGAGAAAGAGATTTTAAGGAATTGCTTTGTGGTTGTAGAACCTGGAAAGTCCATTTGTGAGGCAGGCCAGCAGTCTGGAAACTCAGCTACAAGTTGACATTTAGCTCAGACTGGCAATCTGGAAACTGGGGAATGATTTCTAAGTTACAGTCTTGAGGTAGAATTCCTTCTTCTCTGGAAAAACTCAGTTTCTGCTTTTAAGACATTTAACTGACTAGATGAGGCCTACCCATATCTTTTCTTTAAATCAACTTAAAATAAATGTTAAGGTAGGGTTGTTCATATTAGTCTTATCTACAAAATATCTTCACATCTAGGCTAGTGTGTGACTAAAAATAAAAGACACATTTTTTGTCTTATTCTAGCCAAATTTATGTGCAATATTCATCATCACAGAGTATTTACTTAGAAGTAAAATTTTGACCTTAAAAAAAGAACATACATTTAGATAGGTGTCATGGGCTCTTGCAAAGTCAAGCCAAAATTCTCATATAAACACTGTATTTGTTATGAGGAAAGCAACTGAGAGGGCAGCAATAGTCCATTAAGACTGAAAACAAATCCAGAGGTGGTTAAAGGAATGATGTATGATCTGACGAAATTATGTCATCCATAAGTGTGAAAATTTGTTCATTAATGATTATGACTATTACTTGAATGTTACAATTAACAGAAGAAACACACTTTAATTATGCCAATTTGATTATCAAAGAAAACTTGAAAAAGTTGAATTATCCTCTTTTTTTTGATTATAATTATGAATGACATAATCTTTCTAATTGATTTTTTAAACCATAATAGCAAATAAAGACTTTGAAAAAGATGAAAAGTGCATTACTTTTCAGTAATCCCTGGTGTAATTTAAAAGTTGCTATCAACCCTATAATATTGTTAGGACTTTTCCATTCCCTTAATGTTTTCTTATTTTGGCATTGATTCCCAAAATTTATTGAGAGCTAAGTGGAAATTCCCACTGATAAGCTGCAATTTAGAGGTGAAAAGGAAAGAAATCACCAAAAGTCTTCACAATCAAAATTCCAATCAAATTAAATTAGCCATCATTTTGAGATATATTAAGCATTTAAAGGGCTAGTTAATTGTGTATATATGAACAAGGGGGAGCTGAGACCCTTTTGAGAATCATCACATTATACCCTCAAAGAGAACACATGATTTGCTGCCTTAATGTATTATCTATCTAGGAACACAAACTATGGCTTTGGAGGGAATACAAAAGGACTTAGAGAGTGAACTACAAGCCAACCCATGTTTTTCTACAACTTCACTATTCTCTTTGGTTTTAGGTTTTTGTTTTGCTTTCCAGAAAAAAAAAAAGAAAAAAAAAGAATTGAATTTGTCTTTGGAAATTTGGGGTTTATATGTTCGCATATGAAGATGTTTTCAAAGGTAAAGAGTTTTTAAGAAATAAAATGTTTTCCAATTTTCAGGTGCTCTTAGACTGTTTCCCTTATTTGCTAAAAGGAAATCAGTAGCTATAATTTCTACTTTTACTAAGAAGGGCTACAATAGAAAAATTTTTTAAAAAAAATAGTGTTCTTCAGTGACATTAATTTTTTGATTTTCCTAGTGCCGCTTATTTTTGCTGTCACAATGCTAATTTATTTTTGTGGCTTTTTCAGCTTACTGTGATTTTTTTTTTTTGATAATATGAGGCTGCTACTGTAATATGAAGAGCTATAGGTTGGGCATGAATATATTATATCCTTGAGAATCCAGTCACCTTAATAAATAATTTATATTAAAATATTTTAGGTGACATTTCACCAGCAACAAGATGTTAAAAATAATTTTATGAGAAACTTAAGGTGTTTTGGCAGAATTCTCCTCTAAAATGGGTTGAGAAGTTGAATAGTGATGCAAGAAATCTAGTGTTCCCTTTGAAGTGTTATTTTTCATTTGGAAAAGAAGTAAAACTCAACACTATTTCTAGAAACAAAACAATATTTTATGAATCTTAATCACAAAGGGAAAAAAATTAAAATATTCATTTGACTTAAGTTTAGAGGGGGAAGTCACTAATTTCTAAAATACGCTCCTCTATCTCCATATAAAACATAGCAAAACCTGTCTCATTACCCTAACCACGCTTATTTTAAAGTATATACTTTCTGATTTACTTAAAGGCTACATTCATGCATTTTTTTATTTGTGTAATTTAATTAAAATGTAACATTTACTAAATTTATACCAATAACTTTTCATAGGTTACAATATTCATTAAATAATTTCATTATCAATGATTTCTAGTGACTTTTTCCCCTTCCAATAGACTCAAATGAATTGAAAGTTCACAGTGTCCCTTGCTCTTTATCAGCAGTTTAGGGGGTTAACAAAATTATACCAGTTAATGCATTTTCTTTAAGGTCATAAATATAAACTCAAATGCAAAAGTCAATTGTTCAGACTTTCAAATATCACATCTAATGCAACTTGTATAGTTATTTTTTTTTCCTCAGAATAATTGGAGGCTACATAATTTCTTGTATCTTTTGAACTTTAAAGTTCTGGGGATATTCCTCTAACACATATGTTTCTTTATTCTAAATCTATTTCCAGCTTGTCTAGAGTGGGAATAGTGCCGAAGAATATAAGGACCACACTGGGACCACAGAGAGGGAATGAGCATGTCCCTCCTGTTTGTCAGTTTTCTCTCATATTGTATGTATGTCCCATATGTTACACCCTGCTGCCCACAGGCAAGGAAGAAATAATGTTTATACTCCTATGGGAATTTTAAATGCTGTTTTAAAGAATTTTTTTGTATCCTGCCACCGAACTATCACAACATATGCAGTTACCAGTTCTATTTTTCCCACTAGAAAACCGTCACTATGCTTGAGTGGATAATATAAATTCTATTCCCTTTAAATCACTGGGATTCTTAATCATTTCTCATCATCATTCTGGCTAGTTGTTTTATACTTCTGTTTGAAAAATGCTTTTCTAGTACAACTTGAGCAGAAAAATCACAGCAGAAAAGAGAAAGCCAATCTCTACTAAAAGGAAGTTACTTTAAGACAGGCAAAGGCTCATCAGGTCCTTATCTCAGCAGGACACATAGCTCATCCTCACCTTCAGTACACTTTGGATATGAATGCTTTGGTCAGCTCCTCTGAGAACCATCAGATAAAATGGGCTTTTGGTGGCCATTTGTCAAAATAATTTTCTTACTAATTCAAGAATATCTTTGAATTTTTTGAGATAATTCATTCTTGAGTTGTATGAAGTATTTTTAGTGAAGTGCACCTTAGATAAACAACCATTCTTTAATATGTTCAAGCCTAGAGCCCTGAAAATGACATTTTCTTTGCAGTTGGAGGGCAGGAAGACACAGTGCCTAACAGCCAAGTAGTAATACTCTGTCTGATTAGAACAATTATTTTTCTGTTTATTCACCCATTTTAGACCCACTTTAAGTAACAAAGTCACTATAGAAATGAAAGATTTATTATATGACATTCTAGAAAAGGCAGATCTAAAAGGAAGGTAATTATACCAGTAGTTGCCACATTCTCGTGATGGTGTAGAAAAAAAAGAGAGACTGCAAAGGGTAATGAAGACCCTGTTTTGGACAATGGAAATATTTTTCATTTTAATTTTGGTGGTGGTTACATTATTGTATAGGTTCATCAAGATTCAGTGAATTATGCACTTTAAAAGGACTGAATTTTACTATATATAAATATGGCTTTAATAAACAAAGAGTGAAGATTTACAAAACTTCAAATTCATAATAATGGAAGCCTCCAGCTGTATGGAATTAAAATAGAGAAATATCAGACTAGATTGAGTATATTCAGGGTGGTAGAGGTGTAGTAGAGATTTGATTTTTAAGATTTGTGATACATATTACCTAATAAATAGTTGATATAATTGCAGGAATCACATCCTGTGTTTAAAAAATTTAGTGTCAAAGTCTTGTATAAAACATGAAAAAAATGTGCAGAACGTATGCATGCCTGTACACTTTGAATTATCGCCTTAGATCCTTCTGGATTTTGGTTTGCCTTCTCAGCCCATTGTGCTGACTCCAGTAATACAATATGTAGATAATTGACTGCTGCCAGGCTGGCCAGCTAACACTGCAGATTTAAGTTGATTTGGTGAGCTTCCCTTGTGTCTTCTTATTCATATGAAGATCTACGTACTCCTATTTATTAATTTGAGGAAAGAACAACAGTGGGCTGTGTCTCTTAGTCTTCCCTTCAGTTAAATCTAACTGGTCTTCCAGAATGCTGGAAAGTACTGTTGGAGACTCTACTCCTAATAAGCTTGAAACTACAGATCATGCAGTTAAGTTGTTGACCCAAAGACTGTGGGGTATGGTTTCAGGCAAGACCTAAGCACCTATAGCTTCTCCTGTGCAACTAGGGGTCGTGGTTGAGCATTAAACCTCCCATGATTAAAGATGACTGCTTATCATTCAAATGTTTTTAGATTTTAGAGCTCAAGGGGAATAATTTCTCCACTAGGAGGGAGAAATGAGCAATGTGTTTTACAGCTTGATAAATTGGTGTGCCTGATTCTTCAATTAGTATGTAAAGTTTTCTTTTTGCAGCATTTATATTTAATATTTAGCCCATAGGTTTCTGAATCTGAAAGAGTCACGACAATTCTATGAAAGCCGTGAACACCATGTGGATGATTTGAACTCAATGAGTGACCTCAGCCTGTTAGTTATTTATTGATATGAGCAGATTTGCCTTTTGGGGATGCGACTTTAGGACTGGTGTTAGTTTGGACTTTGGGTTCATTGTTTATAATATCTGCATTTGTGCTTAAACAAAGGATCTTGAAATTTCACATATAGTGACATGTCAAATATGTCACAGTAGGTACTGTATGGATATTTTATGGTTGGAAGGCAGTAGTGTCAGCCTGATTGGTCTGTTCAACAAGTACCTCTTCTTTGAGGTCTTTCTGTATCTTCTCTCTGCTGTAAGACTGAGTCCTTTGGCCATGGCTAAATGATTTCATTCTTTTCAAATCATCCAGGCTGGGCCAATCAGGCTTTGTCTTACTAATTTTATATGTTGAAAACAGACATTTATCTGCTAAGTCTCCTTAATGACTTATTCTTCTTGTGGGGTAGGGAGGAGAAATTGTCCTTAACATACCACCTGTTAAATTTTTCTGAGCAACTCTCATTTCTTTGCCTAATAAATGAGTTTGCTGATTTGGTCCTGCATTTTATGAAATACTTGTGTTCTTACAATAAAATTTGTTTGATGGAGAAAAATAAAATAAAATAGAAAAATATTAGAGAGAATCTTTAAGACAATTTAGTCATGTAAATTAAGCTGGCATATGGATTCAAAATTTTCAATCTGCAGTTAATTGCTGATTTCAGGTCAAAGTAAGGATGTCCCATATATAAGTGATATTTGGTCATCAATGAGTATCTACAATTAGAATGAGGCAGAATTAGATCATGTTTGAAACTGTGCTCTTTTGTTTGTTATCATTGTTTTTAAAGAACACATGCTATGTGTATATCTACACAGAACCTGAAAGACCATGATCCCAAGACTTGCTAAATGCTGATTACTCAAAAAGGCATTCTCATTCAAAATAATGGGAGAATTTTAAAATACAAGTGCTAAGCTGTTCTCAGTAAACGTTGAGAAATGCCTACATCAGACATATTTTATGTATACTGTATATATTATCCCCATTTTAAAAAATGATGGAAAGTTAAAATTATTTACCAAAATGAAGACAGTAAGTACAAGAAGTGAAGCTGTACTGCCTACGTGGAGTAGACATAAGCAAGTAAGGAAATCGCAATGAATACAATCAGACAAAATAAGGAAAAGAATTTCAAAAGACAAAATTATAACAAATTTTGTAAAGATCTAATTGGCTTTTATTTGTGATTCTAGAGTCGGGCTACACCACATTCTGTAAATTAGAATGAGTGTTCCAATGAGCTGAGCCGGGGAAGTTGGCTTTATGGGCAGAAAAGAACTAAAGAAACAGAAGCAGGAAACAAAAAGTGGATTGGTAATTTCAAAGTGACTTTCCTTACAGAGTTAAGACAGAGTGGGAACTATTTTGTTATGTTGACTCAGGATGACTGGAATATCCAGATTTTTCCTCTTTTTTTTCTAAAAACTGGCCCATTTCAAAGTTCAGGTTGATTATGTGGTATGTAGCACAAATGACTCCATTCTGGTTTGGTCTGGTCTTTCGGGGCCTGGTGGAGGAGAATGGTCCAAAACAAGGGCCTCCCATAATTTTTTATTTTTTTAAACAGGAGAAAAATAAATAAGGAGGAACAGTGTAGGAAGGAAGAAAGAGAAGTAAAATAAACCAACAAAGAGAGAAAGGAAAGGCGACTGAAAGGAAAATAAAAAAAAGAAAAAGTAATAATTTATTCAACAAACTAAGTAATGTATATCCAGCTGACTTCAAAACTAATAACCCTCTCTACTCCTCTATGTAGCCTCACAGCAAGAGATGACCCAAGAACGATACACAGAAATAATTAATTTTCAAGAAAAGAACACAAAATAATATGAAAACTGTAAAAGTTAATTGTTACATGTAAAAATTATTAGAATAATGCCCCGACACATAGTAAATAAAAGCAAAAGCTTCTTTTTGTTTTGTTTGTTTTTGTTTTTGTTTTTGTTTTGAGATGGAGTCTCACTTTGTCACCCAGGCTGGAGTGCAGTGCCCAATCTCAGCTCACTGCAACCTCTGCCTCCCAGATTCAAGCGATTCTCCTGCCTCAGTCTCCTGAGTAACTGATATTATAGGCACCCACCACCATGCCCAGTTAATCTTTGTATTTTTAGTAAATACTAAAAACTTGTTTTAATTAATCAATTAATTAATTATAATTATAATTAGTAATTATAGTAAGCAAAAGAAATGGAATATCATTTTCTAAATATCAAAAAAATCAATGCTACCACAAAATATCAAATAAAAATTGACTAGTGATTAGTGAATGGTGAAAAGAGAATTCACATTTGTTCGTCTGAAAGTGTGACTTTTATGTGAATATCCAAATGGAATATATATGGACCATCAAATCCTTTTTCTCATATATATATATGTATATATATGAGAACATATGTAAAATATATTTTTAAATATATATACTATATAATTACATAAATATATGCATAAATTATAAAAATATATAAAAACTATACAAATTATGAAAAATTATAAATATATATATATTTGAGAAAGAATTTCACTTTTATTGCCCAGGCTGGAGTGCAATGGTGTGATCTTGGTTCACCGCAACCTCTGCCTCCCATGTTCAAGCGATTTTCCTGCCTCAGCCTCCTGAGTAGCTGGGATAACAGGCATGCACCACCATGCCTGGCTAATATTCTGTATTTTAAGTAAAGACAGGGTTTCTCCATGTTGGTCAGGCTGGTCTCAAACTCCCAACCTAAGGTGATCCACCTGCCTCAGGCTCCCAAAGTGCTGGGATTACAGGCATGAGCCACCACACCTGGCCCTCTTCAATATTTTTTAAATGGCTTCATGGAATGATTTGATAACTGATATAGATTGAATTTTGTTCCCCCAAATAATATGTTGAAGCTCAAACTCTCAATGTGATTTTATTAGAAGACAGAGCTCTTAATAGATAATTAGGTTTAAATTAGGTCATAGAGAGGGAGGTCTTAAGTTGATAGAACTTATGGCTTTATAGGAAGAAAAAAGAGAGAGAGAGAGAGATCTTTTTGCATGCACACAGCATGGTGAGGTCAAACCAGTATGTAAATCAGAAGACCACCATTTAAAAGCCAGGAAAGAGACTTCACCAGGAACCGAATTGGTCAGTCCCTTGATTTTGGAATTTCCAGTGCCCAGAATTGGGAGAAATAAATTTCTGTTGTTTAAGCCACCAGTTTATGATATTCCTGTTGTGGTAGCCTGAGCTGATTGAAACAATGGCAAATTGATCAAACTGATTGCTATTTTTATTAGGTTCTATATCTGTATCAGATAGTTTGCTGGATATTGGAAATAAACTATTTATTTTAATTATCATAAAAATATATGAGATTGGTATTATTTTTATCCTTTTCTCAGATTAAGAAACTGAAGCATAGGAGAGATTAAATAACTAGCTTAAGTTACAGGGCTAATAAGTAACACAGCCAGTCCTCAATTCTTACATTTTGAAATCTGTATTTTTTCCAAATAGTTTCTTCTCCTGAAGATGGAAACAGATACTGAGTATATTTAAAGATACAGATCCTTTCCAGAACAAACAAAATATCAAAATCAAACACAATAATGTGAATAATATGAGAGAAATGCAAAGTGTATAAACTAAATATATGTGAAAACATGTAAAGCATGAGTTCCTCAGAATGAAAATCAGGAATCTACTGTTACCAAATAGTACAGCCTGGCAAACTGAACATGATGAAGAAAAATGGTATTAGTGTCTAAGCGTACAGTATTTTTTATAGTACCGTGTAATCAGAATAGACCCCAGAGATAACCCTAGCACAAATCTGAAGTACTCCATTTGAAAAGCTGTTCCCTTCTAATGTATAGATATATAGTGCTGGAGTAGCAGAGATAATTTTCCAGGAGATCTATATATCCCTAACTCAGATAAAATCGGTTAACTATCTATGTGATGGTGAGGAGTTAGATAATCCTGTAGCTCTCTCTAGTATATATCATCACCAAATAACATCCTTCTTCATATTTTATAAAAATGCACTATTTTATATACTCAATTGCTGTTTGTGACTGCCTTTGTGTCAATCTAAGCTATTATTGACTTTTGTCAATAGAGTGGTCATGCAGAAAGAAAGTAAGAACAAAATGGAGCAAAGAAAGGAGAAAAACTAAATGGGAAGAGAGAATAGGAGGAAAATGAAGAGAAGAAGAAAGGGAAGAAGAAAGTAAGGGAGGAAGAGAGAGGAAGGCGAGCAGGGAGGGAGAGAGAAGAAGACAAATGAATAGGGATATAACAGGCCAGACAGAATAGGGAAGGTGGCATTTACCATTAGCACAAGCTTCAGGGAATTTTAGTTAAAAATGAATGTAAACATGTTACCATGAATCTAGTAAGAATTCAGTTGCATTTGTTGAAATACCAAGTTCAAATTAAGAAAGTTGTTAACCACAGTGTATATAATTTTGCACATATCCTGCTGTATTTGAAAACAGGCCTGACACAAGGTAGACTATGATGACGAGAGTCAAAAGAGAGAGGAGTAAAAATGAGAATGGTTAGCCTGGTGAAACAAAGACAGAAGAGAGAAATGAAAGCTATTGTCAAATATTTAAGGGATATAAAATGTTGATATTCTCAGTAATAATTTTATTCTGTGTTCAAGAGGATGGGGAAGACAAATTTCAATTTCATATTAGAAAAGTTTTTTAATATATAATTCTTACCCAAAATGCAGTACAATGCAGTAGAAAGAGTGGTATTAGCATTTAAAAAAAATATTCAAACAATGGTTGGCTAAACTCTAGAAAAAATGATCTAACTCAATTATGAGAATATAACTGATATAAAGTAATATTGAAGTAGTATTGGAAAGTTCAGAAGGGTTTAAAAATATGTATCTTAATAGAAAAGTAATCCATAACACATCAATCAAAATCAATTGAAAAACTGAATACTGAAAACAAAGGAGAACTATTGCTTTAATTTGCTGAAACAAAAAAAAACCAAGAGCAAATTTATAAAAAGTTGATTTTGTTAAAAAAATAATTTATTCCACAATCTATTTCTTTGTCAGTAAATGTTTATATGACTCTGATATTCATGCTAAAAGTAATGTTTTCCATAACAGAAATTCATGATAGATACATGTAGAATTCCTTACATAAGTTGTTAAAATTTGCATTGTATAGGTTCATATATTTAGGATCCTTGAGCATTCATCATTTAATATTGATTACCGTAATGAATAATTTTATATAATATGGAGTTTAATGTGCTAATTGACTGCTTATCTGTTGCATTTTGTCTAAGTACTTCCACTTCTTACCCCAAAGTAGACCATAATGATATGTCTCCTTCAGATTTTATATTGACATCAGTATCATCTCTGGGTTAAATGTTATCATTAAAATAGACTTTAATCTGGAAACATGTTCTATTAATTTGTTTTTAAGCTGCTGAAAAAGACATACCCAAAACTGGGAACAAAATGTTTAATTGGACTTATAGTTCCACATGGCTGGGGAGGCCTCAGAATCATGGCGGGAGGCAAAAGGCACTTCTTACATGGTAGTAGCAGGAGAAAAATGAGGAAGAAGTAAAAGTGGAAACCCCTGAATAACCCATTAGATCTCATGAGACTTATTCACTGTCATGAGAATAGCACAGGAAAATCTGGACAATAGATGGGAATTCTGGGAGAAACAATTCAAGTTGAGATTTGGTTGGGGATACAGCCAAACCATATCATTCCATGCCACTCCCTCCAAATCTCATGTCCTCACATTTGAAAACCAATCATAACTTCTCAACAGTCCCCCAAAGTCTTAACTCATTTCAGCATTAACCCAAAAGTCCATGGTCCAAGGTCACATTTGAGACAAGCAAGTCCCTACTGCCCACGAGCCAATAAAACCAAAAGCAAGCTAGTTATTTCCTAGGTAAGATGGGGTACAGGTATTAAATAAATAGAGCCATTCCAAATGGGATAAATCAGCCAAAACAAAGGGGTCACAGGGCCCATGCAAGTCTGAAATCCAGCGGGACAGTCAAATCTTAGAGCTCCAAAATGATCTCCTTTGACTCCAGGTCTCACATCCAGGTCATGCTGATAAAAGAGGTGGGTTCCCATAGTCTTGGGCAGCTCTGTCCCTGTGTCTTTACAGGGTACAGCCTCATTCCTGGTTGCTTTGGTGGACTGGCATTGAGTGGCTGAGGCTTTTCCAGGTGCACTGTGCAAGCTATCTGTGGATCTACCATTCTGGGGTCTGGAGGATGGTGTCTCTCTTCTCATAGATCCATTAAGCAGTACCCCAGTAGGGACTCTGTGTGGGGGATCCAACCCCACATTTTCCTTCTGCACTGCCCTAGCAGAGGTTCTATATGAGGGCCCCACCCCTGCAGCAAACTTTTGCCTAGGCATCCAGGCATTTTGAAATCTAGGCCGAGGTTCTCAAACCTCAATTCTTGACTTCTGTGCACCCACAGGCTCAACACCAAGGCTTGGGTCTTCCGCCTTGTGAAGCCACAGCCCAAGCTCTACATTGGCACCTTTCAGCCATGGCTGGAGCAGCAGGGACACAGGGCACCAAGTCCCTAGGTTGCACACAGCATAGGGACCCTTGCCTGGCCCACAAAACCACTTTTTCCTCCTCGACCTCTGGGCCCGTGATGAGAGGGACTGCTGTGAAGGCTCTGACATGGCCTGGAGACATTTTCCCCATGGTCTTGGGATAAACATTAGTCTCCTTGCTACTTACGCAAATTTCTGCAGCTGCCTTGAATTTCTCCTCAAAAAATGGATTTTTCTTTCTACTGCATTGTCAGGCTGCAAATTTTCTGAACTTTTATGCTCTGTTTCCCTTTTAAAATGGAATGCTTTTAACAACACCCAAGTCATCTTTTGAATGCTTTGCTGCTTAGAAATTTCTTGTGTCAGATACCCTAAATCATCTCTATCAAGTTCAAAGTTCCACAAATCTCTAGGGCAGGGACAAAATGCTACCAGTCTGTTTGCTAAAGCATAACAAAAGTCACCTTTGCTCCAGGCCCAACAAGTTCCTCATCTCCATCTGAGACCACCTCAACCTGGACCTTATTGTTCATGTCAGTATTTTTGCCAAACCCATTCAACAAGTCTCTAAGAAGTTTCAAACTTTCCCACATTTTCCTGTCTTCTTCTGAGCCCTCCAAACTGTTTCAGCCTCTGCCTTTTACCCAGTTCCAAAGTTGTTTCCACATTTTCGGGTATCTTTTTAGTAACATCCCACTCCTGGTACCAACCTACTGTATTAGTTTGTTTTCACACTGCTAGTAAAGACATTCCCAAAATTGGGAACCAAAAGGGGTTTAATTGGACTTACAGTTCCACATGGCTGTGGAGGCCTCAGAATCATGGCAGGAGGTGAAAGGCACTGCTTACATGGCAATGGTGAGAGAAAAATGAGGAAGAAGCAAAAGCAGAAACCCCTGATAAACCCATCGGAGCTCATGAAACTTATTCACTATCACTAGAATAGCACAGGAAAGACCAGCCACCATTATTCAATTACCTCCCGCTGGATCCCTCCCACAACAGGTGGGAATTCTTGGAGATACAATTCAAATTTAGATTTTGTTGGGAACACAGCCAAACCATATCACAGGTATAATCCTAAAGTGTGAATAGTATCTATCATACTGGAAAAAGCAAATAGCAGGAAAAGAGTTTGGATCTACAGATCCAGGAAAAAATCAGGAAGCAGAATCTTATAAAGGTGAAATTATAAAGATCAAAGCAGAGCTCAGGGGCACTGGTCAAGAAGATAGGAATCTATGAGTCAAGTAAGCTAGGCATTATTGAGAAACAGACTGGTCAAAAAATTAAACAGCTGAGGACATGACTGGTAATGAAATGGCAAGCTAAATTTTATATTAATATGAGTATCTTAAGATTAATTTAATGGTTTCATAACAAGAGTTTTAAATGTGTTTCTCCCTGCACCCAAATCTAAAGACAAGCAGTCATTAGCTTAACTAATCACAGCAATGGGATCAGCAGGCATCTCTGATTCAGGAAAAACAGTTTGGGAGGAAGATTTCTGAAACTTACTTAACTACAAAGAAAACCAGTAACAATAAGAATATGATGAATAAACAAAATGTGGTAGGGTAAGACATATCATTTTATTCTGCTGAGAATAGTAAAAGCAAGGAGGAGAAAAAAGTCAACATTCTGCTTATAATTCTCAGCATAAATGTGAACTTCCATGCCCTCAATTAAGGAGTATAAAGATTAAAAATGCTCCTACCCAGCCAATATGCTCTATACAAATTATCAAATTAATATTCTTCCTATCAGTGTATTTACTATAATTTCATTTTATGTTCATATTCTCACGTCATCATAAGCAAATTTGAAATTATATTTCAATAATAAGTTAAACCAACTTCTACACTATTACTAAGAAATGAATATATATTTGAGTGCCTATCCCTAACAGGCTAGAATTTTTACTCGATATTAAATTATAAATCCCAGTCTTGTGGGCTAATCACAATATAAGTATCTGTCCTTTTAAGCATGAAATGTAAAGCTAAGATTCAGATGGAAATGGTTAGTAGAAAGAAATAATAATCCAAAATATATTAGCCATTGTAATCATAGGATTTGTTTTTGCAAATTCCTTTGCAGCATAGTAATTATTTTATGAGTAATACTTTAGTTTTTCTCAATAAATCCTTTTTGCATATGTCTTATATTAAATATAGGGCATTGGTGACATAGAGATTAAGTCATTCATTTTATGAATTCTAGATGTATAAAAAGTTTATGCCCCATTTCTATTTCTTAGATATTGGGGAAAATCTAATAATTATTAAGATAATTCTGTTCTAGTTTGCAAGATTACTTGAAAATATTTCTGTGAATGTTTTGATTTCGTTTTCAATATTTTCTGTTTATGTACACATTGAAAATTGTTCTTGTCCTGTTAAAAGTTTTCTACATCACTTATGGTTAAAGATAGTTAAAACACTATATACATCTTTAGAAATATCAAAGATTAGTCTGAGAATATCCCAGGGAAGGTAATCCCATCATCATATCTATTTTCATACTGAGTATCATCATTACTTTCTCAATTAGGCTGCCCAGCTGTCTCTCATTTCACTTGCATCCTCTGCTCTATTGCTGAGAATTCCTCAGTAGCTGTATACTTCTGCTGGTACCTACACTTAGCATAAATGTTTCTTGAGAGAGTTGCAGGTCAATTTCATTGAATAGTAAGCTGGTATTCTGACACAAATTTTACCAACCACAGTATACAGGGAGAAGAATAGATAGTGAAATGGCAATGGGTCATACATACTGGCCTGCTGCTTCACTGTTTACTGTTACCTCTTTTAGTTTGGGGAAATTACATAACTTTAAACAGTGCTTGCTATACAGTAAGCTTTTGATATATATTCCTTAATTTTGTGAATTAATGGACTGTCACTTAACACATAATAAACATTATCTCTTCTTATCACTTCAGTACATACTAGATAAGAAAAATAAAACAGCAAATATAATTGGGATCACCTTAAAAAAGGATTGTATAGTACACACTATATAATATCATCAATATTTTAATTTCATTGTTAAAATTCACAACATACAGGAAATTATCCTTATTTATAAAAAACGAGAATATCCTTAACCTGTTAAAGAAGAAAACCTACAACCATGCCGTTAATATAACAGACATGTTTTTATTTATTTTCAATATTCTTTCCAATGATTGACATGTACATATTTTACTTTATGATAAATATTTATATTCAAAATACCAGATATGTTTCTGAATATATAGAGATAAATAAGATGAGGAGCTCACAAAAATTATATGCAAAACAGAAAAAAATTTCTATTTACATTTTGGTAAATATAGGGATATATGTATGCACAGGGACTCTCTTACCTATGAGAAGTTTACACAAAAAAAGAGTTTGGGAAGGTGTCCAAGACAAAACTATGTTTGTGCTGAATCTTGAATTTGATTATCAGCAAGTCAGGTAAACAAGGTGGCAGAGCAATGGAGTAGTGAAATAAAGGATGTTCCAGAAAGAATGCACATATGATCCTTTATGGAAATATAAGTGCTCACACTATTTAGGCCTATATGAAATGTGAATAAATTTGAGAAATTGATGAGAGATTAGGTTTGGGAATGAAGCAAGAGAAGTCATGGAGAATGTGTTAGTTCAGATTAAAGAGTGATTTTCAACGTCTTGTTCCACGATCAGCTATATTGGCATCACCAGGAAACTTGTTAGAAATGCACCTTGCTCGGGTTCACCCAAAACTACTGCATAAGAAACTCTGGAAAAAAAAAAATCCCAGAAAATTATTTGTTTTTAAGAAGCCCTCCAGGTGATCCTGACATATTAAAGTTTAAGAACTACCACACTAAAATGTTTGGTATACGTTTGGCATCAGCCACGTACTTACAATTCTGAGAGGGAAGCCCGAATATGTAAACTGTAGAATAATGCTTTGGCAAATTCACTGGAAGGAGACATAAATAAATAAAATAATAATGAATTTAATAATATTTCATAAGTCCAGGTGAGAACTGATGAGGTTCTGAAATAACGTACTAAATACATTTATATAGAGTATTGAGTGGATTTAAGAGAAATTTGGGATGTAAAAGCAATGTTTGAACAGGCAGACATAGAAGGATAAGGTAAAGGAAGGAATTTTAATTGATTTCTAGTGTTCTAGCTTTGCAAACTAAGTAAACCAGTCATATTATTCATGCAGTTATTTAATATATGTACTCTCAAGTACTATGCATATGTTATTAATTTACATATCCTTTTTTTACAAGGCCTCAAAAACTTGATTATACTATAAATTGCTATACATTCTTTGATTTAAGGCAAAAAATATATCTACAATAATTTAGGTGACAACTGAGCTACTCATTTATGGAAATGTATGGTATACATGGCAATTCTATTTATCAGCAGATACATCTTGAAATCATTTTTGTGGACATATTAAAGTGTTTATTAATTTTCGTATTAATTAATTCCAAATACCAAGCATGCTAAATGCTAAACTAACATTCTTTCAAAGTCACAGAACTAATGTGAGTTCTAAGCTTACTGAAGAAAATATAAATATGAGGACAAGACAATGCATTTTTTTCTTTATATTTTGTTTCTAAAATAACAAATTTATTTTACCTCTCAAACTTTTAAAATCAGTGATACCACTTTTATCCTAAGATGAAGTTTCATAAAGCTTGTTTAAATATCACCTCATTAAGAATGTTTCGATTATTGGAATTACTAATATTTAGACAATGATTGGGGCTACATACTAGAGCCATGAAAATAGAAAAGTGCAATAAAGGGTAGAACCTTAAGAAAAGCTTGGATTTCTACAACAGAAAGAGGATCACAAGTCAATGATAATACATGTATTAGTGATGCCTGCTCACCAAGTCCTGAAAATGCCATATGTATTATCACATTCACCCTTTCAGTAAACCATTAATTGGGGGCAATATTTGTTATCTAAATTTTTCACATGACAAAATTAAGACTTCCATCACTTGTACAATTCACACAACTGGTAAGATAAAAACAGCCAGAGTTTGTATACACATGTGTCTGCTTCTGAGTCCTTAAAAACCATTCATAATCGTCTTGCAAAAAATATGAAAAAGAAGTGACCAGGAAAGTACATACAGAGAAAGGTAAATTCAGTACAATAATAAAATCAAGAAAAATAGAAATATAAAAAAATGAAGATGTATTTAATTCGGGGTGTGTGTGTGTGTGAGTGTGTGTGTGTGTGTGTGTGTGTGTCTTTTTGGTAAGAATAACCTACTTTTAATTTCACTGTAAAAAGCACAGATTATGGCATTTGGGGCATTTATTAAATAATGTGCTACTGGCTATTTTCCTTTCTGTATGTGAATGTGACAATATTGTGTTAGCTGGACACAGAATGACAACATTAGGTCTTAAAGACACAATTTTATCACAATATAAGCAAGCTTGGACATAAAAATGGGAGAAAGAAGGAAAAACCCAATGCAGTTCTAGAGATTATAAAACTATGTAGCTTTCAAAAATGAAATGTAGAGAAGTCATGAATGAGAAAAAGACACATATGACAAATATCAATGAAATCCTCATCCTTTTTTTTCAGTCCAAGACTGTATTTACAAAAAATTTATTCCAGCATAACACATACCACATAGGCATTTTATGTAAAATTTTGTTAAATTATATAATATTTCCCTGTCAAATGAATAGCAAGGTGTTCTACTGTTTGAAAACAACACTGTGGAAAGTCAAATAAAATATTGGATTACTATTTTTGAACAAAAGTATATTTTTGGAAATGTAAATACATGTGATATATTTATAATTGTGGAAAATATTGTGGCTCATTTTAACCAATTCCTGCTGATCTGTTGCATATCATTATTAAAATAAATGAAATTTTGCATAAAAATATAGTAGCAAATTGAAATATTTTTAAATAATTGTTCTATTATGGGCATTCCTGCTTGAGGTACAATAATAATTACAACATTTAAATCAACATTTCTAAAAATATATCTCTCTTCATGTAGTAACTGTCAAGAGTCATTGTTATAAGAATCTGTAGAATATATAAATGTTCAATTTTAATAAATATAGTTGCCCAATATGAAAGTTGCTGATACAGAGTTAAATTAAGTGTTCTTAGTAATAAAAAATACTATTAGGTGAGGGATAACAGGAAGCTCTTCTAAGAGATATATGAATCCCTGTTTAGGTTATTCTGTCTCTTGCCAAGTGATTTAGCACTATGATCACAATTTATCCCAGCCTGAACTGGAAGTCTCTTGCAGAAAGTTAATGCTTGCATTAATGTAGATTTTGCTCGCTAACATTTATCTCTGTGACAGATTCATATTCAAAATTGTATATGCATGGCCCTGTATGCATATAATTTTATGATTGTATTTTAAAATGTAATGACTCTATAATTTTATACCTGGAGAAGTCATCAATGGCTCTAATAACATTAATAAACTTCATCATTAATATTAATTATTAAAAGGATTTGTAGAATACATTGACTCAGAACGCTTGGGTTTGGGACTCTGTCAGCAACATTAGAAGTGATCTCATTTTTATTTCTTTTACCATCACAATCTAAAAAAAATCAATTAAATACTAATCATTAACAAATATATGATCTGTAGTATATAATATGGTGGTCTCTTTGCTCTGAGTTGAAACTCTAATTTATACCCTTAGAAAACTTATAGGATGTATAGACAATTGAGTAAACACCATAATTCAAAAGTTAAATGAATAATAAATTATATGTGGCATATTTTAGCACTAAGTGTTCTAGCTCAGTACAGATTCAGTATATGTAATTTATTTGTAAAAACAGTTTATTTCTGTATTACGTCTGTATCCCCCATTAAAGTAAATACAAGAAAAAATGAATTTTATCTGTTTTAAAAGCTATTCCATCCTCAGTGACTAACAAAAGACCTGATACATTGTATCTATTCAATATTTATTAAAATAAAATAAAAATATATACATACTATTGGGCAATTATATTGTGTTAGACATTGAACAAATGTTTTCAGTATATTAATTTGAATATTATCCAATGATATAGATGAAGAAATTTAGCTTGGTGAAAATAATATTCCCCAGATAAAACAAGTGGCTGAATCTAATATTAAATTTTTTGTTATCTGAATAAAATAATAATTATTATGTCCATGATAATAGTAGCTGAGATATATAATATGAAGTACTAGATCCTCTCCTCAGATTTGTACTCATATCAGTTTATTTAATTCATATAACAACCTCCTGAGATAGGTAGGATATTACTCTAATTGTACTAGAAGAGATAATGAGGAAAGGTTCAAAAGAAAGTTATGGATAGTAACCTTCTCATACTCATCATAAGCAGAGAGCTGAAGAGCTGGATTATAAAGCCAGTCTCCTCAAGAGTTTTTAGCCACTCAACTTTACAGCTTTTCAATATGTTCATTTCTGTTTATGAATAAGATATTTGCTTTGTGGGTCTCTAAATTGTTACTGATTGTGAATAAAATAAATTCTAAGGGTGAGACAATCTGGAAATGTGGATTTATTCATCCAGAAACATTTATAAAGTTTCAAAAGTATGATGTGACTGGAGTTACAGGTCACAAAGGTTACTGAAAATTATGAGCCAAAGGGAAATTTTTATAATGTAATTGTGACTTGGTAATGTGTATTTGAAGCCACATAGTAAAGTAAAATGAACATCAGTCTATATGGAAAATGTCTGAATTTTAATCCCCAGCTGCAATATCAATAGCCATTGAACAGTCATTTAGTTTATCTGAACCTCAGCTTCTTGACCTACTAAAAGGAAATCAGAAACTACTGCTATGCTTGTTTTAATAAGCCATTAGAATGGTCATTTGATTTAATATTTGTGAAGGGGTTGTGTACACCAAAGTGTTATCAAATTTTCAGTAATATCATAGCTATTTATTTGTGTGTTGGATCCCCATGTAAGATAGTAAACACCTTAAGAATAGTGCATCATGGATCTTGGAAAGTCTCAGAGTATCCAGCAAGATGCTTCCTACGTAGAATGTACCTCAGAGAACAGAATGTCTGGGTATTCAAGTTCAAATATCTGATGGTTAAAATATGTAACCATTTTCCTTTTTCTTTCTTTCTTCTTCCTCTCTCTCTCTCTCTTTTTTTTTTTTTTTTTTTTTTTTTTTGAGATATGGTCTTGTTCTGTTGCTCAGGCTAGGCTCAAGCAATCCTCCCACCTCAGCCTCTTGAGTAGCTGGGACTCCAGGTGCACACCAACATGCCCAGCTATGTTTTGCATTTTGTGTAGAGACAGCGTTTTGCCTTGTTGCCCAGACTGGTCTCAAACTGCTGAACTCAAGCAATCCACCTGCCTTGTCCTCCCAGAGTGCTGGGATTACAGGCATAAGCCACCATGCCTGAACTATATAACCATTATTAAATATGGGAATGATAATTCATTAGCTGTTTTATCTTTGGAAAATTACTTAATTTCTTTAACTTTGAATTGCTCATGTCAAAAATAATATTAGTGACTACTTCATTAACTTTTTACATGACATGAAACAATGTTTGCAAACCAGTTAGCACACAGTACTAATACATAATGAAATACATAATTTAAATAATAAATATTTACTAAAAGAATTAATTTATTAGCAATGTGGTAATGACATCAAAAGAGGATTTCCAAGGAAACTACCATTTAACATAGAACAGAAACTCTGACAGAAGACTTTCTGAAAGCATCAAGTTTCAAGACTTGATCCAGGAAGTAAGAGGAACATTTTTTGAACTTTTGTAAACAGTTAGAATTTCCCAATTCTAGCTCTTTTCATGAGGATTCTCATAGCATTATCAATTATCCTTTTTTGCTCAGGACTGTCCCAGTCTTCACATTAAAACTGGGTCACAAATGTTCAAAAACTCTATTCATATAAGAATCCTTTAGCCAAGCAACTAATATATTGTCTCTTCTTCTTTCTGTAACACATCTGAGAGTAAAAATTTCCCAATCAGTTCTTCCTGTCTAAATCATATATTGGTTGTTGGAAGAACTAAATTTACATAGGAATGCCTCTGGCCTGGTAAGAAATCGCACACGTTTGTCTGTTTGTTTTGCTGCCTACATTTCTTTTGCTAACCTTTGATATGGGAAAGATTTATAAAATGAGGATATCGTTAAATATGTAACTCCTTTTATTTCTCTTTTGATATACTTTTCATTCCATGAACTTTATAAAAACTCTGGTTCCTCCATATATTTTCTTTTTCTGGGCTTTGGTAGTTTTTGAGGGTGAAATATATTCCTGTTTTTCTCTCAAAGGTAAAAGGAAAGTATATTAGAAGAAGTTGATCTGAATTGTTGATGTATATTTTATCTCTATGTGTTCTATGCCTCTTTGCCTGATGTATTCAATCACTCATGAAGTATCTGCTATATGCATGGCTCTTTCTTAGGTTGTAGGGAGTAGAGAGACAGATTAATAATGAAACTAAATCAATGGGGTACCAAAAGATAAACAAAATATAGAATAAATTGTTGGATATGAGTCTGCCTGTGCAAGAAAAATAAAACAAAATAATTAAATGGAAATGAAGCTTGAACTTGAGTTGTAAAATGAATAACTGTTCTTCCATTAAAAGAGATTTGAAGAGTATAAATGATTATTTCTAGTGAGAGATAACTATATGGAGGCTATGAAAAATGCTAATGGTTCAGACAAATGCAAGTGACTTAAGACAGATATAGCATAGAAGAAGAATAAAGGTAGGACTCAATAAGAAATTGGGCTAGAAGTTTGCCAAGGGCAAACTTATAAAGACGCAAGACATGAAGAAACCCTTGCCTGATTTTTTGCCTTCATCTTTACTGTGCTTGTCTGCTCATTCTTTCACGGTGTCCAAATTTAATAGTTCAAGAGTGGAAACCACAGAAGAAAGTGATGCATTCTCTTTGCTGACATCACTATTTATTAATTAGTAAGATACTAGATAGTGAAAGATAGTGAAAACTTCTGGCGGCTAATTTATCATGAGACCATGACACATTTTTGAGGTGGTTTTCTCCCACAATTTTTTACAATCTTATCTCCAACATGAAACTTGTTTTAAAAAACTACACAAAGCAGAACAAACAATCAAGAACATAGATCTTGATGCTACTTAGATTTCATAAGATTGCACTCAGCCAAGAAGAAAAGAAGCTGTAATGACACAGGACCTGGTCTACAGCAAAAGAAAAGACTTTTCTTTCCTGAAATAATTATAAAAATATTACTTCAAACACTGAATTTCAGGTCATCTGTAGTACTAAATTCTCACATGGATTCATCCACTCTCTTTGTCTAGGCAGCAGAAACAGTAGAAAGCACATAATCACAGTGCAACTACCAGAATTGGAAAATTAACACCTTTACAACACGATCAACTAATCTACAGATTTTATTAATTTCTCCATTTGTCTCAATAATGTCCTTTATTGAACAGGAAAATCCAGAATTATGCATTGCAGTCAGTTACCCTATTTTAATTCCTTTCAGCCTCATCTACTTCTTTCTGAATCATTCTGGTTTTTTGTTTGTTTTGTTTTGTTTTGTTTTGTATCTTTGGCACTGACATGTTTGAAGAATTCATATCTGCTTTATTCAATATCACTCAATATGAATTTGGGTAATGTTAGCTCATAATAACTTTGTAATTATGGTAACTGAAAAACAATGCTGAATAAATGATGCTGTACATTATATTGGAAGGAACATGTCTTGATTTGTTTCATTACTGGTGATAATTTCTTAAGAAGTAATTAAATAATTTAGCGTGATAAATTTATAGTTTGGGAAGTTTAAGTTTCCCAGTTAAGGAGACTAAACTAGGGTTTGTGCTATATCTGCACATGAAAAAGAGACAATGTATACAGATTTGTATTTGGACGAAAGGCATTTACAACTATAAAGCAGTGCTATTTTAATATTTTGAATAATTCTTGAATAAATTCCAAATTTATCACAAATGATATCTGAGAGAGAACATTGAGTTTTGAATATTTAAATTCAATTACAGTTCTATCATTAAAGGGCATCCTAGTTGTTCTAGCTTCTTATGAAATCTTTTATCATAACACAACATACTTGACTAGGTTGTGAGCACACTGACAGAAGACAACATACCTTATTCACTATTTGACTCAAGTGGTACCTCATAGATTTTTTGAAATAAATGTTTTAGTAGAACTTAGTTATGCTTTTATGAAGAGATAGTCTTAAATTGAAAATGTTCACTGCTATGGTTTGAATGAATCCTCCAAAACTCATGTGTTCAAAACTTAATCTTCAATGCATCAGTGTTGATGGGAGAGACCTTTAAAAGGTGATTAGGTCATGAGGGTTCTGCCTTCATGAATCAATTAATATTGTTATCTCAGGAATTGGCTCCAGAGAGTGGACCTCTTATAAAAGTGAGTTTGCCCCTCTCTTCTCTTTCTTGTATGCAACTGTGCTTGCTCTCTTGACTCTATACCTTCTGCTATGGGATGGTCCTCACCAGATGCAGCCTCTTAATAGGTCTTGGATTTCTCAGCCTGAAAAACTGTGAGCCAAATAAATTTCTGTTCATTATAAATTGTCCAATTTTTGGTATTCTGTCATAGCAGTACAAAACAGACTAAGATATTCACTAGTTCAGATAAAGCTTTTCCTATTTAGTTTTAACCAATGAAGTTTCATTGTGTTGCCTAATTCAGTAAAAAATTATTAACCACCATCTATATCAGTGCTTTTCAAAACATTTATAATAAATACTGTGAACCGAAAAGGAAGGTTTCTGACTTAAAAAAATGTATAATTTTATATTACTGTAACTATCATGATTATTGAGTTATTGTCTCATTTGTCACATTTTATAATTCCAATTTAACTTTTCTTAGTGGAAATGTGTTTTTCAACACCAAACTTGCCATAATTATTGAGTAAATTAGCATTGTTGATAGAATAAGAAACCTAGTTTTAGGTCTTGGATTTATGTCTTTCTAGAAGTGTCACTTTAAGCACTTCACATAAACTCAATAATTCTTGATTTCTTCATAAGCAGTGTTATTGAGTGAACTAAAGTAAATGAGATAATTAACCAAAATGTAAAGTATACAATTTTAATTCAAAGTCAGCAAATGAAGTTAAATATATTGTTTCATAATTATGTACACTTGCCAAATATAAGTTTAATATTTCAAGTTGTCTTTTATTTTGTAGTCTTAATTAATATGAATATTGATCATCTTTTTCATGACTTATTCTTCTTACATGTTTGAGTTGTTTTGCTTTATGTAAGTAATTTTACATAAATTATATAATGTGCTGCAGCTATACTTATATAAGGATAGGAAGGTAAGGATTATTTAGATTTTCACACATTTTTACACTATATTTATTAAGAAATGTCTAACCATAGTTATTTAACAGACTCCTTTTTTTTTTGACAGTCTCACTGTCACAAAGGCTAGAGTGCAGTGGTATGATCTCATCTCACTGCAACCCCAGGGTTCAAACGATTTTCATGCCTTCCAAGCAGCTGGGATTACAGGCCTGTGCCACCACAGCCGACTAATTTTTCTAATTTTAGTAGAGATGGAGGTCTTGCCATACTGACCAGGCTTGTCTCTAATTCCTGGCCTCAAGCAATCTGCCTGCCTTGGCCTCCCAAGGTAGTGGGATTACAGGCATGAGCCACTGCGCCCCGTCTAGTAGTCAAATTTTATTCTATTACATAGTTGTTGGGGCTTTTTTGCCCTTTCAGAAGTAAAATTCAACATTTGAAAATGCTACACCATGTTTGTAATCAGTAATAGTTTAGAATTTAAGATGCATTTTATTACTTTAGTAATTTCAGAAATGGTTTGCAACCTGTCAAAAGATATACTTATTCACAGTTGAGCATCTAATCCATTACAGTTGACTATAATTCTATATACATGTGCTCTACTTATTCCTCAGTTTCCAATACATGTAGATAATTTTAGCTGTGGCTCAACAATAATAAAAGTAACAAGTTGCAGGCAGCAAAGTAGCATACAGATTCTTAAAGCACATTTTTTTTCCTTGCATGCATAGTACACTTTCAAAATTAAGAGTGCGATTTAGACACTATGTAATATTTAAATTTAGTGATTTTGACATATACAATAATCTGTAAGCATTTAGCTGTTTCAAATCCTGACATTGATGAAACCAGCATCAGCTCTACAATGTCCACTAAACTTCTTACTGTATCACAATTTTATGCACTTAGAAAAATAGATTAAGCTACCCATTTCATTAATTAAATAATAAATGAGTTGTTTACCATTATATTTTGTAATTATAGTGTTTTTCATGTCAAAATAAATTTCAGAAATAGAATATTATAATAATATTAAATATATCTGATTTATATCCGAGTTTTAAATTGATTTTAGTTAAGATTCCATTGGCAATTTTAACAGCACTTGACAATAAAATTCTTAAAGTGATTTAAATAATAGGCCAACCAATGAAAGCAAAAAGTAATTTGAGAATAATGAAGAAAAATTGTCCTACCACATACTGGAATATATTGTGAAGCTTCACCTAAACAGTTTCCTTTTTGAACATGTGCACAAATGGAAATACTTTGGAAGAAACAAAGTGTTTAGTTCATAGATAGACTTCGATATGCATAAAAATATAGTGTAGGATAATGTATTAACAAAATATATGTAAAATAATAAACTCTTCTAAAATTATTCTTAGATTACATGTGATATTAAAAAAAGAGAACCCATAATTTATGTATCTGTGGCATGTTTAATTTTTAAAGAGTATATTAACTACATATATTTGTGATGGTCAACAAATACATTATTTATATCTACATGAATTGTTTTATATATGTATTTAGTTGTCTTAACGAATTAGCCCTTTATATAAATCTGATTATCCTATCTTAAAACCTAGTTGTTATCATTGAAATGCCCATTTTCTTTTTCAAATTTCAAATAGCCAGTATATGACTAAGTTTTACTCTAAACATCCTTTAAATCTGCCTCCTTGCTTCTATCTACCAAATTATCATATTCAAAATTTAATATCATTTTAAACCTGAATGGACTACTCATTTTAACAACCAGATGTCCCAGATATTCAATATTTGCTTTCTACATTTTAGCCTAAATGAATTATTTTTAGTTCAATGTCAACATTTTATTAAAATACTTCTATTACTAGCAGGAATTGAGAGATTTTAATAAATCCTCACTACCAGTGGTCTTTTCATGACCAATCTCATTAAAATGGCCTCAATGGCCCTGCTAATTGGGCTCCTGCCTTCCTCTCTAGCCTCATAAATTGCCACCCTCACACTCTGCAACATTAGCATTTTTTGAAATCCTTAAGCGTAGTCTGCTCCGTAGCCCATCAGACAACTGCACATGCTCCTTCCTCTGCCTATAATTATTTGTGCCCTAATCCTTTATTCAGAACTGAACTCAAAGTCACTTATTCAGAAAAACCATCCCTAACATATGCCAATAAAACATCATGCACTTTTCCATAGAAAAATTACCAGTTAGAACAGTTTAACTATTTAGTTACTATTTTATTAATGTCTATTTCTCCCATTAGATTTTAAATCTGTTGTTCAGCTTTGCACCCCCATTGCCTGGCAGAGTGCACAGCATAAACTCAGTATGCAGTAAACAATTATTGATTAAATATGTATGATTATATAGTAATATACATGCATTTCAGTTTTGCAAAATATTTCATTTTCAATTTTAAAGATATTGGACATCACCTAATTCACATCACTTTGCTGGCAACTTACCTTTACCAAAATCATCGAGGAGACACAGAGCCCATAGATTAAATTTCAGATCTTTCAGCCTGGAAGACACAAGTGTTTTAAAACACAGCTACCCTTTTAAAAGCTGTCCTTTAAAACTTATTTCACATTTTTATTTTTGAGATGAAGTCTCACTCTTGTCACCTAGGCCGGAGTGCAGTGGCATGATCTCCACTCACTGCAAACTCTGCCTCCCAGGTTCAAGTGATTCTCCTGCCTCAGACTCCTGAGTAGCTGGGATTACAGGTGCCTGCCACCATACCTGGCTAATTTTTGTACTTTTAGTAGAGATGGGGTTTCTCCATGTTAGCCAGAATGGTCTGGAAGTTCTGACCTCAGGTGATCTGCCCGCCTTGGCCTTTCAAAGTGTTGGGATTACAGGCATGAGCCACCGTGCCTGGCCATTTCACACTTTAACTCTCTATAAACCTTTTTTGTTAAGTTGATTTACTCTCCCTCAAAGGCGTATGACATTCTTACATTTCACCACGTCTGTAAAACTCTTCTTCCCTCTTTGCTTATTTAACTCTAACTATCACTTAAAACCTACTCAGGTATGCTAATTGTCCTCTACTGCACATATATAAATATATAAAACTGGAAATGTGTATCTACTGTCTTGCATATTTTCATATCTTTATGTGCACATATGTCTTTTACTATTAGATTTTAAAGTATCATATGAGTAAGGGTTATGATGAATTAAGTTTCCTACTAAGGATTTGCAAAGTATCAATTGATGATAGATGGAAACTATGGAATTATGAAACATAATCTTGGTACAAATAAGGGTTCAGTTGTTCATGTGATGTCTTATTCCATCTAGTTCAAAAACGTTTCACATTATCAAGTTAGAATTTCATAGTTTTATTTTTTATTAAGCATTCTTATGTAGAGAATCTATTTAAAGCAGTAGTTTTACTAAAAGACTGATCTAGTGATAACATGGATTTATTCAATACTTCAATTTTTTAAAAATCTGTTATGTTCTAGGCAAGGGATCATTGTTGAGGAAATAAAAGTTTGTGAAATGAAGAAGGTCTGGTTCTCCAAGAAGTGTTGATTATTGGCCAGGCACAGTGGCTCACTCCTATAATCCCAGCAATTTGGGAGGCTGGATGGGAACATTGCTTCAGGCCAGTAGTTCAAGACCGGTCTGGGCAACATAGCAAGACCTGCCTCTACAAACATTTTAAAACTTAGCCTGACATGGCAGTGTCATGCCTAGTGTTCCATGGTGTACACATACCACATTTTCTTTATCCGATCTATTATTGATGCACAACTGGGTTGATTCCATGTCTTTGCTATTTTGAATAGTACAGCAATAAACATGTGAGTGCATGTGTCTTTTTGGTTTCATGATTTATATCTCATTGAGTATATACTCAGTAATAGGATTACTCAGTCAAAGGGTAACTCTGTTTTAAGTTCTTCGTAAAATCTCCAGACTTCTTTCCAATGGCAGGACAAATTTACATTAATACGGACAGTGTGTAAGTATTCCCTTTACTCTGCAGCCTCTCCAGCATCTCTTGTTTTTGACATCTTAATAATAGCTGTTCTGACTGGTGTGAGATGGTATCTCACTGTAGCTTTGATTTGCATTTCTCTGATGATTAGTGATGCTGAGCGTTTTTTCATATGTTTGTTGGCAACTTGTATGTCTTCTTTTGAAAAATGTCTGTTCATGTCCTTTGCCCATTTTTTTAATGAGGTTATTCTTTGCTTATTGATTTGTTTAAGTACCTAATAAATTCTGAGTATTTGGTCTTTGTTGAATGCCTAGTTTGCAGATATCTTCTCCCATTCAGTAAATTGTCTGTTTACTCTGTTCATAGTTTATTTTGCTTTGCAGAAGCTCTTTAGTTTAATTAGGTCTCACTTGTCTATTTGTTTTTATTGCAATTGATTTTGTGAACTTAGCCAAAAATTATTTGCCAAGGCAAAGTCAAGAAGAGTATATCTCTAGGTTGTCTTCTAGGATTTTTATAGTTTCAGGTTTTAACATTTAAAGCTTTAAGCCATTTTGAGTTAATTTTTGCATATGGCAAAAGATAGGGTCCAGGAGCTTCAATCTTCTGCATATGGCTAGCCAGTTATCCCAGCACCATCTATTGAATAAAGATTATTTTTCTTATTGCCTGTTTTTGTCAGCCTTGTTGAAGATCAAATGGTTGTAGATATGTAGCTTTCTTTTTGAGTTTTTAAAAATTCTGATCTGTTGGTCTATGTTTCTTTTTTTGGTACCAGTACCCATCTGTTAGGGTTATTGTGGCTTTATAGTACAGTTTGAAGTCAAGTACTATGATAGCTTCAATTCTGTACTTTGTACTTAGAATTGCTTTGGCTATTTGGGCTCTATTTTGGTGATATAGGAATTTTGGAATCGTTTTTTCTAAATCTGTGAAAAATTATGTTGGTAGTTTGATAGAAAGAGCATTGTATCTGTCAATTAGTGTAGCTATTTTTACAATATTGATTCTTCCAATCCATGAGCATGAAATGTTTTCCCATTTATTTGTCTTAACCCTGCCATCTGTTGTATTCAACAGAGTATCTCACATACAATGATACCCACAGGCTAAAAGTAAAAACATAGAGTAAGATCTACCATGCATACAGAAAACACACAACAAAGCAGGAGTTGCTAATGTTATATCAGATAAAGCAAACTTTAAACCAGTAAAAATTAAGAAAAATGAAGGACATTGCTTAATGATAAAGGATACAGTACAATAAGAAGCTTTAACTATTCTAAATATCAATGCACCCAACATTGGGGCACCCAGATTCATAAAACAACTTCTTGACCTATAAAGACTTAGAAAACCACATAGTAATTGTAGGAGACATTAACACCCCCTGACTGTGTTAAATAGATCATTGAGACAGAAAACTAACAAAGAAACTCTGGACTTCAACTTGAGACTTTACCAATTACATCCAACAAACATCTACAGAACACTCCACCCAATGACCATAGACTACTCATTCTTCTCATTTGCACACAGACATATTTTAAGATTGATCACATGTTTGCTCATAAAGCAAGCATGAATAAATTCAAAACAAATTGAAATCATACCAAGTACATTCTTAGACCACAGTGCAATGAAAATAGAAATCAATACCTATTGATTTCCCAATACTATACAATACTCCCAATACTACACAGATCTCTCAATACTACAGAAATACATGGAAATTAAACAATTTGCTCCTAAATAACTTTTAAGTAAACATTGAAATTAAGGCAAAAATAAAAATCTTCTATGAAATTAATGAAAACAGCGAAAAAAAACTTACCAAAATAACTTGGATGCAGCAAAAGCAGTGTTAAGAGGAAAGTTTATAGTCCTTACTGCCTTCATCAAGAAGATAGAAAGATCTCAAATTAACAATGTAACTTTGTACCTAGAGGAACTAGAAGAAAAAGCAAATAAATCCCAAACCTAGCAGAAGAAAATAAATAATAAAAATTAGAGAATAACATAATGAAATTGAGATATCAAAAATCTATAAAAAGTTAATCTAATCAAGAATTGGTTTTTCAAATAAATAAATAAAATTGATATACCTTCTATCTGTATTAACAAAGAGAAAGAAAGAGAAGACCCAAATAAAGCCCAATCAGAAATGACAAAGGTGATATTACAACTGATACCACAAATAATCCTCAGAACACAAATATGTTCAGAGATGACTGTGGACAACTATACACATAAATTAGAAAATCTAGAGGAAATGTGGAAATTCCTGGAACCACACAATCTCCCAAGATTGAATAAGGAAGAGGTTGAAACCCTTAATAGGCCAATATCAACTTTTGGAATTGAATCAGTAATAAAGAACCTGCTAACGAGAACGAAAGCCCTGGTTTAGGGAATTCACAGCCAAATTCTACCAGATGTATAAAGAAAAAATGACACCAATTCTACTAATACCATTTCAAAAATTGAGATACCATCTCACGCCAGTTAGAATGGTGATCATTAAAAAATCTGGAGACAACAGATGCTGGACAGGATGTGGAGAAATAGGAACGCTTTTACACTGTTGGTGGGAGTGTAAATTAGTTCAACCATTGTGGAAGACGGTGTGGCAATTCCTCAAGGACCTAGAAATAGAAATTCCATTTGATCCAGCAATGCCATTACTGGGTATATATCCAAAAGACTATAAATCGTTCTACTATAAGGACACATGCACACGAATGTTCATTGCAGCACAGTTTACAATAGCAAAGACCTGGAACCAACCCAAATGCCCATCGATGATAGACTGGACAGGGAAAATGTGGCACATATACACCATGGAATATTATGCAGCCATCAAAAACGATGAGTTCGTGTCCTTTGTAGGGACATGGATGAACCTGGAAACCATCATTCTCAGCAAACTGACACAAGAACAGAAAATCAAACACCGCATGTTCTCACTCATAGGCGGGTGTTGAACAATGCAAACACATGGACACAGGGAGGGGGAGTATCACACACTGGGGTCTGTCGGGGGGGGAAACAGGGGAGGGATAGTCGGGGGTGGGGAGTTGGGGAGGGATAACATGGGGAGAAATGCCAGATATAGGTGATGGGGAGGAAGGCAGCAAATCACACTGCCATGTGTGTACCTATGCAACAATCTTCCATGTTCTTCACATGTACCCCCAAACATAAAATGCAATAAAAAAAAAAAAAATTGAAGAGGAGGGGCTCCTCCCTAACCCTTCCTATGAAGGCAGCCTCGGCCTGATATTAAAATCTGGCAGAGACACAATGAAAAAAGAAAACTGCAGATGAAAATCCCTCATGAACATAGACACAAAAATCCTCAAAAAAAAAAAAAAAAAATAGCAAATTGAATCCAGCAGCACATCAAAAAGTTAATACAGCACAATCAACTGAACCTTATTCCTGGGGTGTGAGGCTGGTTCAACATATACAAATCAATAGACATGATTCACCACATTAAAAAGTTAAACCATGTAATTTTCTCAATAGATTCAGAAAATGATGTGATAAACTCCAGCATCCCTTCATAATAAAAATTCTCAAAGAACTGGGCATCAAAGGAACATACCTGAAAATGACAAAAAGGTATTTATGAAAAACCCACAGACTACATCATACTAAATGAGCAAAAACTCAAACCATTTCCCTTGAGAACTGGAAAAAGACAAGGATGCCTACTCTCATAACCCCTATTCTACATAATACTAGAAATCCCAGCCAGAGCAGTCAAGCAAAAAAAATAAATAAAAGCTACCAAAATAGGAAAAAAAGTCAAACTATCTCTCTTTGCTGAAGATATGATCCTCTACCCAGAAAATCCTATATTCTGCCTAAAGACTCCTAGAATTGATAAATGCTTTTAGTAAAGTTTCAGGATACAAAATAAACGTAGAAAACTCAGTAACATTTTGATGTACTAACATCGTCTAGGCTGAGAGTGAAATCAAGAGCAGAATCCCACTTATAATAGCCACAAGGCAAATGAGATATCTTGGAATATAGCTAACCTAGGAGGTATAATCTAAACATAATTTGTAAATAATTATAGTAATCTTTAGATATTTAATTTTCTCTAATGGAATAGCTTATATATGGCCTTCATTGTTTTTATAAAATGTCTTAATTCGAATTTTTCACATTCTATGCAATAGTTTACAGTTCACTTAAATGTGAATAAAGCATTTTAGACCCTCAGCATCTGGTTCTGTGTTGTTGATTCTTTAAAAATAAAATACATGAACTAAGAGAAATAAATAAATTTATAATTTTTTAATATTGACTTATTTATTATATTGAATATTTACATATTCAATGCCTTTAAAAATTATATTCAATAATTTATTCTTAATTGAAAGCAGCCAAATTCCAACCTTGATTTGTTTTTTTAAATAATGAATAAGGTTACAATTAATTAGTAAACATCTCTAAAAAGTAAATAATGGTCAAAATTTGAATTTTATTCTGTTATAAATGTTATACTTTTAAGAGTTCTAGTAAGATTTAGAATAGGGATTTATGTTGTGTAAGACATAGACTACATTAATCCATTTGTATCAGAGCCTCCCTATGTGTTCTGGAAACTCACAGTTAAATATCATTATGATCCTTACCTGCCCTCAAAGAGTTGTGGTTTATTAGAATTATTAGAAGGAGATGTATATGTAAAATAATGATCCAATGTCTAGCTAAATGTATCATTTTCAATAAAACTGGTGTTTAAAACTTTCATTGGGCGATATTATTTCTTTATTAGTTTCAGTCACTTTCAACCATTGCTGCTTCCTGAATGAAATATATTTTTCAGTTGTTTACTATTTTTTATTACTGAATTATAGAAGTCATAGAGGGGTTATATGGTTTGGCTCTGTGTTCCCACCCAGATCTCATCTGGAATTGTAATCCTCACATGTCAGAGGAGGAGGCTGATGGGAAATTATAGAATTAAGAGGGTGGTTTTCCCCTTGCTGTTCTTATGATAATTAGTAACTTATCAGGATATCTGATGGTTTAAAAGTGTGGCACATCCTTCATCACCCACTGGTTCTCTCCTGCCAACATATAAGATGTGCCTTGCTTCTCCCTTGCCTTCCTCCATGATTGTAAGTTTCCTGGGGCCTCCCAAGCCATGTGGAGCTATAAGTCTATTAAGTCTTTTCTTTATAAATGGCCCAATCTCAGGTAGTTCTTTATAGCAGTGTAGTAATGGATTAACAAAAGGGGATTTATTATTTTTGTATCCTCTCTAAAATGATTTTTATCTACCTGCATAACAAGAACATGCATATTTAAAAATATGGTAAGAGGGTAATGACACATTTAATTTGCATTACAAATATGTTCTTTATGCATTGCCTTTAATCTCATTGTGAATTAATTATTTCACTTGAAGAAGTAATACTTTTAAATTGTTATATTTTAAATTCCATGTGTATATAATTGATTATACCTTTAGATTCAGTATTGACCAATGATTATTATACATTTACTTATAATTACATAATGGAAAGTCCTAAGTTAAAAGATGAAAGTGTAATCATCTCCTTAGTTCATAAATGCACTTTCAGTTAAAAACTTTTACAAATGTATATATTAAAAATATTGTAGTATATGTAAATTTTTTCATATTTTGCCTAAAGCAAAATGCCTTATATCATGATAGTACTTGCATTTCTGACATGATCTATGCTTGCCAATTTTGAAGTGACTCTTTTGGGTGAGATTAAACAGGTTATGAAATATTTCTGCAGTATCCAGGACCTAAATTATAGCAATCACATGTACCAGGAAGGGGATGGGAATAAAGAGAAGGGAAATTGCCTAAATTGCCCATTAGCTTTATAAAAAATTAAGCTATTTTCTTCTGGAGAATTATCTTGCTCTTGTGGAAAAAAATAAATTTTTGAGTTGGACTGACCAGGGCTACATTTGCTTTCTAACATTTTTTAGATGTGAAACCCTGAGAGATCTACTCAAGTTTCTTGAGTCATAATTTACTCCGTAGAAAAATGAAAAAAAAAAAAAAAACCCTACAGAGTTTTTCTAAACAAATAGTGAAATGACATTTATGTTTCCAGAACCAAAATTATTTTCACATGTTTTTCTGTACTTTAAAAAAATTGTAATCTCATCAATGTCATAGCTATCATCTACATGTCAGTGACTTTCAGATTAATATGTTAAACTTCCTATCTATTATAATTTTCAAAAAGATAAACACAATAATCTCATGCAAATATGAAATAAACACATGCCAAAGATTCTGTTTAACTCATCAATTAATGGCAAGGTATTGAAACTGACCCAGAAAGCATATGATAAGATAATCACATGTATGTGTTTATATATGTGTACATGGTTGCATGCATTAATATAATATATAATTTAATAAAGAAATGGTAAGATATCCAGGTTGGAGACAAAATTTGTTAATATTTTACAGGGCAATAAGCTGTAACTTTTTAAAAATTTCACTAGACTAAAATTATATTCATATTTACACAATAGCAACAGCAAATGTGTAAGTTAACCACCATCCCTAAAGAGTTGGCAGATGGCCTAGTTAATAGAAAGTTAAGGCCAGCACTGGATTAACAGAAGGTGAAGTATCTCTTTGTCCCATTTCCAACTTTAGAATAATTTTCCTTACTTTTTTTCATCATATACATACACACATAACCATATATAGAGACACACACAAATACAAAATTTTATAGAATATATAAATAATTGTTTTCACCTAATTGATATTTCCAATTGGCAATCTAGCAGTGTCATCAGTTATAACATTTCTGAAACACATAATTGCACTCAACCTGCTCTTTCATAGCTCTGCATATCAGTAAATAATGTCACCTCCTCTCCATGTACTGAAGCCTCAAATCTAGGATGATCTTTGATTCCTAAATTATTTCTTCTCCTTTTATGCCCACAGACTAACATAATCATGTCCTGTTTAGAGCACCTAAACTGCATTACAAATGTATCCATTTTGTATTATTTTCTATTATTATGCCTTCTATTCTATGGTACCAACATCTCTCACACATATTACTGCTATACCATAGCTTCCAAATTTAATTTTTTCCCATTCATTTTCCATGCACATGTCTAAACCACCTGATGGCTATTATACTTTGATACAAAATAATTACCCTTGCCAACAAGGTTCTATGAACTGGCTCCGAACTAACTTGCCAAGTTCATCTTGTATGATTTCTGCTGCATACTCACTATACTTCAGCCACTTTGATGTTTTTGGTTTCTAAATTCTCCAAGCTCTTCCCTACCTGAAAAATAGTTAATTCTCTCTTCCCATAATGCTCACATCCAGAATTATCTTCTATTTGTGCCTTTGTTTAAATATCATCTCTTAATAGGGCCTTCCTTGACCACTATCACTCTCTCATTACTCTCTATTATGCCATGCCACTTTATTTTCTTCAGAACACACACATTTACAACTTACTTGTTAATTTGTTGGTCTCATTTTGACTGTAGTATAAGCTCCATGGACATAGCTGTCTTATTTGTCTGATTCAGTACAGCCTCCTCAGTATGGAGAACAGGGTCTGCATGTGGGAAGCTCTTAATACATATTGGTAGAAGGAATGATTGACAGGGAGTTCTGCCAAGATGGCCCAATAGGAAAAGTTCTGGAGTGCAGTGCCCAGCAAGAGCGACACAGAAGGCGAGTGATTTCTGCATTTCCAACCAGAGTGCCAGGTTCATTGCAATGGGACTGGTTGGACGGTGGGTGTAGCCCAAGGAGGGCAAACCGAGGTAGGGCAGGGCACTGCCCCACCCGGGAAGTACAACTGAATGGAGGATAGGGAACTCTTCCTCTCCAGTACTCTGGTTCAGATACTGCATTTCTCCCATGGCCTTTGCAACCCACAGACAAGTAGATTCCCACAGGGCTGAAAAGCACGGCAAGTTACTAGCACAGATCTGAGTGGCAGCTCTGGCTGGCACCATGGGTTGTCAGCACAGATCTGGGCAGACGTTTTGACTACTGCTGAGAGCGCATGCGGGACAGAACTTTCCAATCCCCAGAAAGAGGGGGAGCTGAAAGTAGGGAGACAGGTGATAGGCTTGGCAGGTCCCACTCCCACAAAGACCGGCAAACTGAAACCCTCTTGCTTGAGAGTTTCACAGCCAGCATATCAGTTTGAACTTGACCCGGGGTGATCAAGCTTGGTGGGGGGAAGGGCGTCTGCCATAGTTGATCTTACCTGTGTAAACGAAAGCCAGAGGAAGCTTACACAGCAGCTGGACTGAGCCCATGGCAGCCCAACAGTACCTCTGTAGGCAGACAAGGGGCAGACTGCCACCTCAAGCAGTCTGACCCCTGCATAACCCAAAAGACTCCATATACAGGAGAGCTCTGACTGACAACTGGCAGATACCCTTCTGGGATAAAGCTACCAGAGGAAAGATCAGGCAGCAATACTTGCTGTTCTGCAGCCCCCACAGGTGATTCCCAGGCAAGCAAGGTCTGGAGTGGACCTCCAGCAGTCCTATAGCAGAGGGGCCTGACTGTTAGAAGGAAAACTAAAAAAAAAAGAATTAGCTTCAACATCAACAGAAAGGACATCCACTCAGAGACCCCATCTGAAATCACCAACTTCAAAGATCAAAGGTAGATAAATCCAAGAACATGGGAAGAAACCAGCTCAAAAAGGATGAAATCATCAAAGACCAGAATGCCTCTCCTCCTCCACGGGATCACAACTCCTCACCAACAAGGGAATAAAACAGTATGAGGAGTGAATTTGATGAATTGACAGAAGCAGGCTTCAGTCAATGGATAATATCAAACTACTCTCAGCTAAAGGAACATGTTCTAATCCAATGCAAAGAAACTACAAACCTTGAAAAAAAGTTAGACTAAATGAAAACTAGTATAACCAGCTTGGAAAGAACATAAAGGACTTGATGGAGCTGAAAAACACAGCAAGAGAACGTCCCAAAGCATACACAAGTTTGAATAGCCAACTCAATCAAGCAGAAGAAAGGATATCAGACATTGAAGATCAATTCAATGAAGTAACACAAGAAGGCAAGGTTACTGAAAAAGGAGTGGAAAGAAATGAACAAAGCCTCCAAGAAATATGGGATTATGTGAAAAGACCTAATCTTTGCTTGATCAGTGTACCTGAATGAGATGGGAAGAATGAATCCAAGATGCAAAACACTTTTCAGGATATTATCCAGGAGAATTTCCCCAGCCTAACAAGGCGGGCCAACTTCCACCTACAGGAAATACAGAGAACACCACAAAGATATTCCTCAAGAAGAGCAACCCCAAAGCACATAATCATCAGATTCACCAGGGTTGAAATAAAGGAAAATATGCTAAGGGCAGTCAGAGAGAAAGGTTGGGTCACCCACAAAGGGAAGCCCATCAGGCTCACAGCAGATCTCTAGGCAGAAACCCTACAAGCCAGAGGAGAGTGAGGGCTAATATTCAACATCTTTAAAGAAAAGAACTTTCAACCCAGTGTTTCATATCCAGCCAAACTAAGTTTCATAAGTGAAGGAGAAATAAAATCCTTTACGGACAAGAAATTGCAGAGAGATTTTGTTACCAGCAGACCTGCATTAAAAGAGCTCCTGAAAGAAACACTAAACATGGAAAGGAACAACCAGTACCAACCACTGCAAAAATGTACCAAATGGTAAAGATCAATGACACAATGAATAAACTGTGTCAACTAACGGGCAAAACAACCAGCCAGTAACAAAATGGCAGGATCAGATTCATACATAACAATATTAATGTTAAATTTAAATGGTCTAAATGTACCAATCAAAAGACACAGTCTGGCAAACTGGAAAGAAAGTCAAGATCCACTGGTGTGCTGTACTTAAGAGACACATCTTACGTGCAAAGAGACACATAGACTCAAAATAAAGGGATGGAGGAAGATTTACCAAACAAATGGAGAGCAAAAAAAAAAAGCAGGGGTTGCAATTCTAGTCTCTGATAAAATGGACTTTGAACCAACAAAGATCAAAAGAGATAAAAAGGGCATTACATAATGGTAAAAGGTTCAATGCAACAAGAAGAGCTAACTATCCCAAATATATATGCACCCAATACAGGAGCACCCAGATACATAAAGCAAGTTCTTAATGACCTATAAAGAGACAGACTCACACACAATAATATTGGGAGACTTTAACACTCCACTGTCAATATTGAAGAGATCAACAAGACAAAAAATCAACAAGGATATCCAGGACTTGAATTCAGATCTGGACCAAACGGACCTAATAGACATCTACAGAACTCTCCACCCCAAATTCACAGAATATACATTCTTCTCAGCACCACATAGCACTTATGCTAAAATTGACCTCATAATTGGAAGTAAATTACTCCTCAGCAAATACAAAAGAACGGAAATCATGACAAACAGTATCTCAGACCACAGTGCAATCAAATTAGAGCTCAGGATTAAGAAACCCACTGAACACCATACAACTACATGTAAACTAAACAACTTGCTCCTGAATGATGACTGGATAAACAATGAAATAAAGATAGAAAAAAGATGTTCTTCAAAACCAGTGAGAATGAAGACATAATGTACCAGAATCTCTGGAACATAATTAAAGCAATGAATGCCCACATGAGAAGTGAGGAATGATCTAAAATCGACACCCTATCATCAAAATTGAAAGAGGTAAGGAGCAAGAGCACACAAATTCTAAAGCTAGCAGAAAACAAGAAATAACTAAGATCAGAGCAGAAATGAAGGAGACTGAGACACATACACAAAATAAAACCTTCAAAAAAATTAATAAATCCAGGAGCTGGTTTTTTGAAAAGATCAACCAAATAGACCACTAGTGAAACTAATAAAAAAGAAAAGAGAGAAGCATTAAATAGGTGCAATAAAAAATGATAAAGGGGATATCACCACTGATTCCACAGAAATACAAACTGCAATCAGAGATTACTACAAACAACTCTGTGCACATAAACCAGTAAATCTGGAAGAAATGGATAAACTCCTGGACACGTACACCCTCCCAAGACTAAACCAGGGAGAAGTTGAATCCCTGAATATACAAATAACAGGGTTTGAAGTTGAGACAGCAATTAATAGCCTACCAACCAAAAAAAGTCCAAGCCCAGATGGGTTTACAGCCAAATTCTATCAGACGTACAGAGGAGCTGGTGCCATTTCTTCTGAGGTACCAAAAAGAGGAAATCCCCCCCTAACTCATTTTATGAGACCAACATCATCCTGATACCAAAACCTGGCAGAGACACAACTAAAAAAGAAAACTTTAAGTCAATATCCATGATGAACATCAATGAAAAATCTTCAATAAAATACTAGCAAACCACATGTGACATCACATCAAAAAACTTATCCATCACTATCAAGTAGGCTTCATCCCAGGGATGCAAGGCTGATTCAACATAAGCAAATCTATAAACGAGTCGATCACATAAACAGAAGCAAAGACAAAAACCACATGATCATCTCAATAGATGCAGAGAAGGCCTTCAACAAAATTCTACAGCTCTTTATGGTAAAAACTATCAATAAACTAGGTATCGATGGAACGTATCTCAAAATAATAAAAACTATTTATGAAAAACCCACAGCCAACATCATACTAAACAGACAAACACTGAAATCATTCCCTTTGAAAACTGGCACTAGACAAGGATGCTCTCTCTCACCATTCCTATTCAATATAATATTGGAAGTTTTAGCCAGAGCTATCAGGCAAGTGAGAGTGACAGCTCAGGAAGTCAGTCTCAGGGAGTTCTGGCAACAGGTTTCTGTACCAACGGGATTGCTGAACTTGACAGATGTGAGCATGGTGTCAGGTGTGGGACCAGGAAGACAGATGGAATCACATTAGTCAGGGTACCAAACTGGGATGTCTGGCCCACAGCCTTGAATTGTGATATGGGAATTTGAAGAAAACAAGATTATAGAATAGCCTTAGTGACAGGAACAACGTAAGGCTCTGCCTGAGGAGCCAGGGCATCAAAGCATAAACGAGAGCATAAGCCATGACTATGAGCCATGGTCAATTTTGAAAAAGCCACCTGGATTACTGAAATTGGTCAGTCAGAAGAGTAATTAAAACAGGTTATTTTAAAAGATTATAATTAGGTAACAAGATTTTATTTTAATAAAACATATGGTTGTGTTCATTCACTATTCTTTCCACAGAGTGTCAAGATTCTTTTTTTTTCCGCTGTGTGTTCTGGGGCACTGATTTGACTCCTATTTTATAATTCCAGGCAGAAAAGGGTTAACTCAGCAGTTCTGGTTGCTTAAAATCTGCACATTCCAAAGAAAGATCTGGCCTTTAGCATTGACCCTTGGTTGAATCTTAGGAAATAATCTCTGAGAACTTGGAATATACTACCTGATAAGAATATTTTTATATATCTGGGGTCTTGGGACATGCTTTACTAGTTTGACCAGGACGGGTTATGCTAAGAATGTGATTTATGGTGAATGCCTGTTTTTGCTCTGAGGAAGGGTGGATTCTGGGTAGCTGAGTTCAAACGCACTAGCATTGCATGCTTGCATTACTGACCCCCAATAAAAACCCTGGATGCCAAAACTTGAGTGAGCTTCTCTGGTTAGCAGCACTTACCATGTGTTGTTATGCATCATTTCTGGGAGGATTAAATGCATCACCATGACACTCCACTGGGAGAGGATCACTGGGGTGGCTTCCATCTGGTTTTTCTTGGACTTCCTTCCTTGCACTTTTCCCTTTGTTGATTTTAATTTGTGTCTTCTCTGTGATAAACCATAAATATAGGAGATTTCTGAGTCCTGTAAGATTTTTAAGCACATTATTGAGCCTGAAGTTATCTTGAGGACCTCCAACACAATTTCCTATATAAACCACCACATACTGTGCCATCCATTATTTCTAGGTTTTGTCTCTTTGAAGAAGGAACACTTAATAGAACTTGGAATCTGACTGCAGAGCCTTTCCACATTTTATAATTTTTGAATTAAAGGAAAAATTCAGCTTGCAAAAACATATATGAGAACTAATACAAGTTATTTTTGGTGGGCATAGAGTACTAAAGGGAGTAGAAGGGCAGGCACACTTCTTGAATAATAACTAACACTTATTGAACGTGTATTATTTGCCAGGCAGTATTGTATGTCGTTATGTGTTTCAAACCATTTAATACTCAATTATGTCATTTAGATCAGGGGTCCCTAAGCCCTGGGCCACGGACTGGTACCCTCGCCTGTTAGGAACCAGGCCACACAACCAAAGGTGAGTGGTGGGTAGTGAGCTTTACTGCCTGAACTCCATGTCTTGTAAGATCAGTGGGGGCATTAGATTCTCACAGGAGGGAGAACCGTATTGTAAACTGCCCCTGAGAGGGATTTAGGTTGCGTAATTCTTATGAGAATCTAACTAATGCCTGATGGTCTGAGGTAAAATAGTTTCATCCTGAAACCAAATTCCACTTAGCCGCCACCCAGTCTGTGGAAAAATTTTCTCCCATGAAACCAGTCCCTGGTGCCAAAAAGCTGGGCACTACTGATTTAGATGTCTGCACAAATACAGTGAAATGAATACTAAAAGTAAACTAGGATAATTCAAGAAAAATTCCAGTTTTTAATTTACCTTTTAATCTACTTTTCCTAACATACTCTCTTTAATTTATGAATGACATAAATTTTCTCTTTATTGAGAACCATGGTAGTTCTTTGTAATGTTGTCTTTAAAGATAAATTTTCATACAGATATTTCAAATAACTATAAGTCGTGTTTTGGATGAATATAACATGAGACCCCTGTTGAAGAATTATGTTCTAAGATATCAACTCACAAGGAGTATATACTTTAGATAATTTCTTTACAGCTTTCTTTTCAGTTACGATTTGTAATGAAAATTTAGATTTCGTGCTTTTTACTCTTTCATAGCTATGGAAGGCTAAATGTTACTAGACACTGTATAAAATGTGAGAGAAGAGGGCAATGTCCTGCTCTGAGATGCTTCCAATTTGTCTTAAGTGAACACTATAACAATGAACTCACCTCAAAAAGAAGTTACGTGAGAAAATTTACTTTGAAATTTAACTTTTAAATGTAAACTTCAGTTACATAAGTTAAAATGAAGTAGATAATTTTTCTATTTTGATTGATTTTGAAATGACATAGCTATGACACATCTATCTTCTTTAGTATTATAATTTTAAAATGAGGATTTAGAAGGAATAGCTTTTGTTTCAGATGGAAACACTATTAAATATATGAATGACACTCATTTTGATATTAAATACTAGCATGTTGTTATTGTGGAGTATGAAAAAAGTCTAAAAATGAACATTTTTATGAAAAAAATAAAAATAAACATTTTAATATCAATGTAAAAGCTTTAAAATATATCTCAGATTGTATTTAGCATCAAAAATTCATTCTTCAATTTTTAACCTATAAGAAATTTTAGAGTCAGCACTAGAAATAAGAACTTAAAATGTCATTTGTGGACCCTCCCACTGATATATCATATCAGAGCTAAACTTTTCTTTTCAATAATTGTTCATAAAATTAAAAGGGGGGGGGGCACAGCAGTACTTGAAGAGAGATATAAAAATCAAACATTAATTTTATTCAGATGAGATGATTTGTATGCAAGCTGATCAGGCTACAAGCTTATCTCATTAGGAGCTCAATGCTCTGAGTGTTTCATCATTTCTCAGATGCCATTAAGTTTAATAATATGACTGCCTGTATTGTGTATTAAAAATGTGTGTCTGTTCTGCAATTCTGTATGATGGTAAAGTGTTTGTGAATATTTATTACTTTGTCTTTAGTGCTCTCTACTTTAGACTAAATAGCAAAGTTAATTGCTTATACTGCTCTAATTGCATTGTTTAGAGAATGTTCTCTCCTCTTTCTGTTCAGCTGCAAAGATATTAGTAAGATGCAGATTTTTTTACATGCAATAATTGGCATGAGAAAATTTGCACATAGAATTTCACACCAAATTAAAACACAATAGTTCTCTGGCAAGGTCAATTAGCTCTATGACCTTCTCTCTAAGAATGTACGTGGCCAATCAGGCTAATTTTAACAGTTGCAGAGATAGTTTTGCATATGTAATTTGTTTCAAGAGATTATGATAAGCACACAATTTTTTAACTGTTATTTTAAGTTCAGGGTTTATTACACAGATAAAGTGCAGGTTTGTTACACAGGTAAACTTGTATTATGGAGACTTGTTATACGGATTTTTTCATCACCCAGGTTTTCATTATGGTACTAGGCTTAATGATTCTTGGTTCTTGCTCTCCTTCCACTCTCCAAGGAACAAAACTTTTAGGTAACAGCAAAAGGAGTATTTGCAAGAAGTCTTTAAAAATGCACCGTTTAATTAGTCATTCACTTTATTATTCTTTCAAAATCAGTATTTCTGTATGAAATGCTTCAATATGGATGTTGTAGTTTTTTTTATATTAGTTTCTGTTCTTCAAATTTTTCTCTCTTCTTTGTTTTGTTCTCATTGGAACCCAATAAATATTTTGTTTGTAAATGAAGCTCTGAAATCAAGAGGCCTGGAATTTAACCTTAGTTTTGTCTCTCAAATATTGTCTTAGAGAGACCACTTTATTTTCTGTATGTGTTTCTATACTGTTTAAATAATGGGTTCCTTACCTATGTATCATCATCTACAGTGTCTTCTCTGTAAGTTACTAACATTAGTGTAAACATAAGCAATTATACTACTGATTTAGGCCCTTAAATATAAAACCTTTCACTCAATATGATTTCCATCTTTTCCCCTTCACTAGTAATTCATCAGACTATAGCAATTTGTCCAACTTTAAAGGAGAGCCAGCTTTTCTTCTGTAAATATCTCCAATGCTCCACTCAAATTAGGATTGTACTTCATCCTTCCAGACATACGTTATTTAGGAGGAAAAAACTATCCTAAGTAATAGAAAAAATTGTACAATTAAAAAATTTAATAGATTTTTGCTCTCTTATTTCTCCTCTTTCCCTCATCTCATCTAGTCTTAGAAAACTCAACTCACCTTTGTAAGACATACACGGATCCAACACATTCATGCCCTTCTAGTTGAAAACCAATAAATAAAAATCATAAACACACACACACACACACACACACACACACACTTCATAATTGTAGGTGTGTAACATCTTCTGCTAGACATTATAAAAACAAGAACAATCCATCCAATGTTATTTAGATGGTCTGTTATTTAGTCTGATGAGGGTTGTGCAGTAGAAATACTTCCAAACTTTACAGAGTAGGTGAAATTTAAGATATGTAGGACATGCCCAGGTGTGGAAAAAGTAAGGATACCAGTAAATGAACATGAAAGTATATATTATAATCTGGAAAACAGTGAGAGAATTATAATGTATAAAACAAATATTAAATCAGTAGATTGTTGTCCAGTTGTAAAGGACTTGAATCTCAATAATGTAACCTTTACATTTTGCTGATTACTATTGAGAAGACACCAAATTTTTAGTTAATGAATAAACTAATATTATAAAATTCATGGGAAGAGAAGCTTTCAAGAAATAGGAAAAGCTAAAAAATATCCCGGTATCTAGAATGAAAACTTTGAAGAGGCCACTGGATTGGATAACTTGCAACTTCTTAGAGAGATTTAAATAGAGTAAGAGAACATAGAACAGAAACCAATAGATAACATTCTATTAAAAATAATTTCAAAATTAATTTCCAATTATCAATCCAGGGAAGTGAATGGAAGAAGAAAAAGCAGAGAGACTAATGTAAAAAAGAAAATAAGAAGAAAGTTCTAATTTTCCTCAGAGAACGATGTCCATGTCTCCTAACTGAATAAACTAATACGTGCTGAAGTGAAAACATGATGGGACATGTGGATTCCCTCAAGAATGCAAAGATGTTCATTTTATTTGTGATCTTAGCACAGAATAACCTGCCAGCCATAATTAGAATATACATGTAAGAAAATAAGTGGATTTTACCACTACTCTCTAGTAGGAAAACTCATAGACCTTGGTGTCAGGTCTTCAGATCATAGAAAGCGAAGTAAGGAAATGTTTATTTTGATATTGCTATGCTATTAAAATTTGATAATATTATTCTTCTATGTTTCCAATCAAAAGTAATGTCTGCAACATGTTTTTAATGTTCCCCCAAAATGTCTTTGGCTTTTTTCATTCATAATTATATTATTTACATAATTCATAATTATATTATTTAGTCTGCTAATTTTTTTTCATATAAATACTTTTCATGTTCCACCTAGCAGTAAAAACCTGTTATGCAAACTGTGATTGTAGCAGTGTTCCCCTAGGGTCTAATATTGGAAAGGGTTTTGTTGTTATGAAGGATACCTGGAGCAGCTCTATTTTTGCCTGAGCAAAATCTTTCTATTCCTTCTTTTTATAAGCCTAAAATAAATTTCATTCTTTTTTACATCAGTATCTTGAGAAGTGATCAAATAAAATAGGTAAAGTAGATAAATGACTACCAAATTAGCACAAATCCCACCTCACCAACTTTTCTGTGATTATTAGATCAGCCCAAATATAAACATATTTAATTTCCTGACATGATAATCCACAATAAAACACAATATCTACAGAAGGCACCTTCAGAACACCTGATTATGTCAGGAACATGGATGTTTTCACCACATTAAAATATAATTAGATCTAGCTTTGGCCAAATTTAGGAGAAAGGTTTTAGAATCTGCTACTCTGTAATTAACGTCTAATTGTCGATAATTGTGTTGTTTAGTTTTGTGCACAACTCGATTTATTTTTTTTGCACAAAGGCCCATACCAATTATACTCTGGCCAGAACTGTTAAGGCTATCAACAAATTAAATACTGATTGCCAGAACTGCATGAAAATGGTCTCCTACCAATTTGCATAAAGTAGGCTCCTAAGCCAAAAAACGCAAGTCTGTGTTGAATGTTGGATCTCCCATTTCATTTCTAATTATCTACTAATGGTTAGCCAGACCAGAATTTAACTCAGAAACTAGAGGTGGATATCGATATAAGTTTTAGAGATCTGTTTCTTATTAGGTTTAAAATATTTAAACACCATTTAAAAGTTGTATAGCCTGACAGAAAACTTAGCAAGATTTTACATTTAAACAGCTTTTTGTTCCTGCATTTGTTTTTGATTTACTTTGGTGCAGCAGAGTTGAGGCTTTAATATTTTTTTGGTTTTGTTTTGTTTTCCCGCAAAATAGCCACTTGGTGCAAGTTGAAGCAATGTGAAATGAAGAACATGCATTGAAAATGCTTACTCTCTTATTGATAAAATATTTCTTCTTATAAAAGACCTCCTAAAAATTGAAAATAATTTAAATTCTCCAAGGACTGATTTTACAGTGTAACATATGAGTATTTTTCACATTCTTCTTGCAGTGACTACTTAAATAACTTTAAACATAGAAATTAAAACATAAAATCTCTTGTAAAACCTTACCATAATGATAATTATGGTACTTTAGCCTATCACATACAATGAAGATGTACTGAAAATATGTTACACATTACAGTGGTAATGTATAATACTGAGATCCTGATAAAATGAATCCTCAGAGTGAAAATATTTGGGGTTATAATTCATGGAAACAATAGCTTTTAGTGTTCTGCACTATATCATAAGAGTGGCAATGTTGTGATGAAATGTAATGTATAATCCCCTTGGTCATATACACCAATTTTTTTCTGACATGAAGAATAATGTGTCTCTATTTTAATAATAGTGCCATGATTCTTAGCATCCTATAATAAATAGATATAAGACTTGTACTTGAGGGTATAACTAGCAATGTAGTTTCAATTAGGAGAAGCCATAAGCATTTTCACTGCATATAGCTTTCCTGGTAAAATAAATATTTTACTTAATAAAATAAAGAATATTTATTAACATGGCCAACAGCAACTGCATATTAAAGCTGAAATGAAAAATATTAATTTTAAGGCTTGATATGAGACCGAGATATATAAAGAGATTATATCCAGGCATATATAAAAAATGTAAAGTACATGAAAGGTCTTTTCTGTCTTCTCTGTTTACATTTGTCCTAGTGGTCTCTCCTGGATGCCCAGACACCTAGTGGCTCCTTCTCTAGCAAATCCCACACTTGAACTTCATTGTGCACGTTATCCCTGTGACTGGAATTTATTTAACACATATTATGTGCTAGGCACTATGCTAGGGGCTGACATAACAAAGGATAAATCAACATTATTCCCATCCTAGAAAATAATGCTGTAGAAATGAGGCACCTAAATCACTTACTAGCCTCTGCTCTTTCTTATTTCTCTAACTTCCACATATTAGTTTCTATTGCCTTCATGTTCTGGGTTCAACAATATCTACAACGTGCTAAAATAGTATGTTTAGTATTCAGGGTTTCTGATTTAAAACACTTTTTACTTCCTTCTTTTCTTCTTACTTCTAATTTCGACCACTCAAGTTTTCAAGTATCTGTTTTATTGGAATATCCTGCATTGGTTTTTTGGTTCTTCTCTTTAACACATTAAAGCTAATAAAGTAAACCAAAATAAAAATCTCATAATAGCAAAGAACTTTAAATATCCGAAGTCCTGTTTTTCAGGTGAGAAAGGTTAAACTTTTCCCAAAAATACCCTAAGTGTAAATTTTCCCTTTATTTCCAATTAGTTACTCTTTTATTCTCCCATAGCAAGCTGTCTATACCTCTATTGCATTGTCATAGCATGTGATTTAGGACTTTCCCACTTTTTCTGCATGACAAACTCCTCTAAATCAGTAAGGCAGACATACTTCTGGGTAGTAATAAATTAAATGTAAATTGGTTTTGTCCAGGGAAAATTTTATCCTTAAGCCATGCTATGAAAGCAGGTGTCGGGGGTGCGGAGTTGGGGAGAGATAGCAAGGGGAGAAATGCCAGATATAGGTGATGGGGAGGAAGGCAGCAAATCACACTGTCATGTGTGTACCTATGCAGAAATCTTGCATGTTCTTCACATGTACCCCAAAACCTAAAATGCAATTAAAAAAAAAAGAAAACCAAACAAACAAAAATTGAAAACAAACAAACAAAAAAGAAAGCAGGTGTGCTTTTTATGAAAGATTTGTATCTCAGTGGAGATGATTCTGAAGCTTTGACAACTTACTAGTTGCTGTGTCATCTGGCTTCACTATGTAGAACTTTGGGGGAATCTCAGGTAAAAATTGGTTCCCCTCAGGCATGGGATTCACTGCTATATAAAAATACCATAAACTGGATGGCTTAACCAACAGAAATTTCTTTCTTACAGTTCTAGAGGCTGGGAAGGTCATGATTAATGTGCCAACAAATTTAGTTTCTGGTAAGGGCTCTGTTTCTGGCTCATAGACAATCATTCTTTTGCAGTGTTCTTACATAGCTTTCATTTGTGGGTGTGTGAAGAAAATAAGCAAATTGTCTGGAGTCTCTTCTTATAAGGAGACATTAATCCTTTTGAATCAGGTCCCCACATTTCTGACCTCATATAACATAATTACTTCCTTATAAGCCCTGACACCAAATACAGTTTCATTGGTGGTTGGAGGTTCAATATATGAATTTTGAGAGGGACACAATTCAATCCACAGTAATATATTTTGGTTATAAAGAAGAAAAACCCAATTTAAGTCTCAAAAACCCCAACCCTCTACACACGCACACAAACACACACACACACACACACACACACACACACACACACAAATAGAATGGACCACAATGCCTCTCTCCATCCTTACCTATGTAGGTACATCCTTACCTATGTAGTTATTTGTAACCACCAATATATAAATATATTATATAAATACATAAACAATCCCCTATTATATATTCAGCTGTAAAGAATTAGATTTTGCACAGAACTACAGCTTTAAAAAAGAGAAAGCAGGATTGGAATATACAGAGATATTTCCTAGTAGCTGATGGCTGAGATTACAGATAGTAGATTTTGATGTGAAATATCTCATTTGGTCATTGCTAAGTTTGACAAGAAAATAAGCAACTCAGAGATCCAAGTTCTTACCTCACTTTAATTACATGAAAATAAATATGGGTACACTGATCTCTTGACAAGGAAGAAAATGGAATTGAACAGCTCTTCAGAACTAGGCAGGAGGCTCCATCTTCAGCTTGCACATGTGTGTGTGCTATATTGGCTTGATTTTCATCTCTGTGCGTGGCCTCACTTTCTCTCCTCACATCCACATGACCACCTTCATATTTACATCACCTAAGTTCTGGGCATAAACCATAGGTCTAAGTAGCTAAACCTGAATTTCAATGCTCAGTTTTCAAGAGAGAATCAGACTTGCTTAACTGAAGTCAGATGTTTGTCCTTAGTAGGACTGACTAAAGCCAGGGGGAATCAGTAATAAAGTTTATGAAGCTTCCTTAGAATCCCTGTTTCTGCATGTTAGTGTTTGGATCCTAACATAAGACCACTGCCCTGTAAGAAAGGGAAACTAACTCTCCTAATAAAGGACGCAAATTCTGACATTAAGGTTACACTGACATGAACTGAAAGGCTTCACTTTGTTGGGTCTCTTCTTGGCCTATGAGATTAGAGATATTTCCAGTTCCTGAAGCCATCAGGAATAGTCTTAGCAGGTATAAATTGCACTTGAATTGTATAATCTACAGGAGTTAAATTATATGCTTTTAGTTATGATATACTCACTACCTCTGAAACTTAAATAGCTTTTTTCTTTATGACTAAAAAGCTAAACTTGAACATTAGGTATAGCTGGTAATTGGTTAGTAGCATTTTATTTTTCAGCTTTGAAAAATAGGGGTCATTCAAAGAAAAGATCGCAAAACCCTTTCTGTACAGCTAATGGAAAATGTTCAGTTTAAAGCTGGTCCATAAAATATTAAGAGAAATTGTCATTCATAGCTAATAACAGCCATGGTCCTTACTGTTTTATACCTAGACACATGAAAAGATTTATGTGGTAAAAGGCTTATAATTAATTTAAAATCAAGAACTTCTTCCAAATTTTCCAGTGTTTAACTTTATATTTCATTTTCATCTGAGTTATTTTGAAAAAAAAAAATGGATTTGAGGAACTATTTATTTATATTTCAATTTAAATTGAATTCACTTTATTTTATTGATAATTACTTGAGAAACTTGTGACTGTTAAATTTGTGTCTTTCTAAGAATTGTATCCTTCGTAAAAATTTCTCTACTGTGTGTGTTAACTTTTGCTGTCTACAATGACCACCAAATCTCGGAGGCATTCAAAAAGAAATATTTATCTCTGAATTTGTCAATCAGATGGTATTTGGTTTATCTACACTTGTCACGTGTGACATTTATTCTTCAGAGACCAGCAAGCTAGCTCAACCACATTCCTCTAATGGTGCCAATGGAAGGAAATAAGGCACACCTCAAAGGACAAGCACATTTCACATTTCTCATGTCATTTTACCCAGCACATTCCATTGGCCAAAGAAGAGCACGGCCTCAATGCCACAGAAAAGCATACCACTCACTTGGAAGTTGGGTGAATTCAAAGTAAAAGAATAGCATAACTATTGGTTGAGGAAAAATATATCCCTTCTAGAATAAAAATTAATATACAGCATAATGCGTACATTTCGGGGGGGGGTTAGTCATTCTCATTCAACATGTAAAATGAACATTGACTATTTGTCAAGTACTTTCTAGTTGCTCTAAATAAATTTGTGAACAACACAGTACAAGAAACTGCAATTAAACCTATTAAACATGAAGGTTAGTAGGGGGCACATTTCATTTTTTATTTTTTATTATACTTCAAGTTCTGGGATACATGTGCAGAATGTGCAGGTGTTGTTACATAGGTATGCATGTGCCATAGTGGTTTGCTGTAACCATCAACCTGTCATCTACATTAGGTATTTCTCCAATATTATCCCCCCTCCTACCCCTCAGGCCCCAGTGTGTGATGTTCCCCTCCCTATGTTCATGTGTTCTCATTGTTCAACGCCTACTTATGAATGAGAATATGCAGTATTTGGTTCTCTGTTTCTGTGTTAGTTGGCTGAGAATGATGGTTTCCAGCCTCATCCACGTCCTTGCAAAGTACGTGGGGGGAACATTTTCAACCACAATGTTTCATTTATTTTTTTTGATAAATGCTATATTTTGAAATGTATAATTACAGCAGTATAAGGGGGGCTCATCAATTCTGAAGAGTCCAGAAAAGCTTTCTTGCTGTAATGACATTTAACATAAGACTAAAAGAGAAAAGTTAATCAGAGGAGCAGGTGGAATTAAAGAGTTCCAGGAAGAAGTTTATCATATGAAGACCTTGGGGCAGAATAAAGAAGAAACTTAAGGCCAGTATAGAGATAGAGGGCAAGAAGAATTATATAAAATACTAAATGAGGGAGAGGTCAGGCAAAAAGAATCCTTTGACAATGTTAAACTTTTAGAATTTATTTTAGAATCATTGAGAAACCATTAAAGGCTTTTACAGAAGGTTTGGGTGACTTAATCAGATTTGTATTTGTAAAAGGTCATAGTTACTGCTGGATGAGGAATGGATTAGTCTTAATGCAAATGCAGAGCAACTAAATTTCTCATGCACTGCAGGTAGGATTATGAATAAAAAATTGGTACGAATGCTGTGGAAAATTATTTGGCATTGTCTACTAAAGCTTAAGTCATATCCTCAAAGAACCACTTTTTTTCTATTTTTAAGTGTTTGAAGAAACTCTTACATTTGTGTATTAGAAAGCATATATAGAAATTTTCATTGAAATGCCCTTTATAAATGTAAATTAATTAATGATTTATGTTAGTTATTAAGTTAATATTAGTCAAGTATTTAAAACATATAGGAAAAATAAGCAATATATTTTAGGGATACAGACATAAATGATAAAATTTTAAGGAAATCATGAGGATGACTGATGAAACTAAAAGTCACAAAAATGGTCATGTCTGAGGAAGGACAAAATGGAACAGGATCAGAGAGAAGCACCCAGGGTGTTTCTTAAGCTGCTGGATAAATCAGTATTTCGGCATTTTAGTCTTATCTTTTATGCCCTTTAATGATTTTTATAATTTCTAAGTACTTAATAAAACACTGTAAAGCACATCATAGAAGGAAAGATTAGATGCAAAGAAAATATTTTGAAAATTATTGGAATAATTCAGTAGAAATATAGTTAATTACTCTAGGGTGGGGCAAATGAGATGGAGGAAAGTCATGATGACCCAGGAAGATGACCTTGCCAGAGACTCTGAAGGACTCAGCATTTTCCACTGTGGGCTTTCACACGTGATCTTCTAGCTGTTCCTCACCACATCCTCTTGCACATGACATAATGTCTAACTGTTCCTCTCCAACCCTCTTGATATAAGCCAGGTTGTCTGTGACTGCTAATTTATAAGGAAAATTCCTCTTCCTGACACTAGTTCAAAACAACTTTCTACTCTCCTCCTCCAAGTCTGAATGCCCAATTGTGCTAACAGTTCTCTTGTTAATTTTCCTCCATAGTATGAGTATCAAATATAGAGATGATATGTATTAGAATGTAACGTATATATACACATACATTTGTTATTTTCAATGGGAGTTGAGCTAAATCATTGAGATGCATTGAGTTTGAGTTACCTGATATCCACGTGAGAATCCTGAGGAGGTAGTTAGTATATTGTCTAAACCTGAGAAGAAAGTCTAGGGTAGTGAAAAAAAAAAGTGACTGTTCTGTAACATTAACCATAGGGATAGGAAAAAATGCCTAGGGAGGATTTATAGAGTGCAATGAGAAAAGAGTCTGAATTTGCCTGTTGAGGAACTCAGGAATTTATATGTTGGATGAAGAAGGAAAAGTTGGCAGTGGGGGAGCAAGGAAGAGGAGACAGGCAGGATAAGGGAAATAGGATAGAGTTGGGTATTAGGACATGTCTTCAGAAGCAGACCATTCAGATCGTGATTCATGTTCTGATGATTTATTAGAAAAGTATTCCTGGAGAAACTGGTAAGGGAGTAGGGAAGAGGAAAAAACCATGTAATCGTGTGATTGTTGGGAAAATCTCAACTGTATCCTGCTTCTTTAGGCAAGACCTGAAGAGTAAAATGCTCCTCAGAATTTTTCCCAACTCCATGCAAATTTGCTGAAGTCAGCTCCATGTGGTTATTGGCTCCCACTTACTGTCTGTTTGTGCAAACAGGTCACAGTTGCCTGTAGACAGTTCTTAATTTTTTTTTTTTTTGAAACAGAGTCTTGCTCAGTCACCAAGGCTGGAGTGCAGTGGTGCGATCTCAGCTCACTGCAACCTGTGCCTCCTGGGTTGAAGCGATTCTCCTGCCTCAGCCTCCAGAGTAGCTGGGACTACTTGGTAGTCCCAGGTGCACGCCACCACAGTCAGCTAACGTTTGTATTTTCAGTAGTGAAGAGATTTTACCATGGTGGCCAGGATGGTCTCAAACTCCTAACCTCAGGTGATCCACCTGCCATGGCCTCCCAAAATGCTGGGATTATAGGCATGAGCCACCATTCCCAACTGAAAGTCCTTAAAATTTAATTGCAAATGCAGGAAGTTAGAAAGAAGTTTCATAGGAGGAGGGGTATAGGTAAGCAGATCTGATCAAAGTAATCAGAGGGAATGTGGCCACAGCACCTACACATGTCTGCAAAATATGGCATCACAGAATCCAAAGAGAGTTCCTAGACATGGTCAATTTTGCTAAATACTTTTCTTGAGAGTGTAAGGTGAGTAAAGGACTGATAATAATTTATTGGCCAGACGCAGTGGTTCATGCCTGTAATCCCAGCATATTGAGAAGCCGAGGCGGGTGGATCACCTGAGATCGGGCACTCAAGACCAGCTTGACTAACACGGAGAAACTCTGTTTCTACTAAAAGTACAAAATTAGTTGGGTGTGGCAGTGCAGGCCTGTAATCCCAGCTACTCAGGAGGCTGAGGAAGGAGAATCGCTTGAACCCAGAAGGTGGAGGTTGCAGTGAGCAAAGATCGCACCATTGCACTCCAGCCAGGGCAACAAAAATGAAACTCAGTCTCAAAAAAAAAAAAAAATTATTAGATTTAGTCAAAGGGCTTGTTTAAAGTTAGGACTGATTATATAAGATGTAATGTTTTATAAGGAGCTTGGACTTTAGGCAATAAGAGTCACTGAATGGTTTTAAGAAGGAGCCTGACAAAGTCATATACGCAATTATCTCAATAACGTCAGTAGAAAGACAAATGAGGATATTTAATTGAAGCTTAGGAAAATATATTGGAAGCTCTTGCAAAAATGCAAGTAATTGATGATAAAGGATGAGGGTAGTAAGAATGAACAGAGGTAGCTTTTTTTATTTATGAAATATTTAAGAGGCAAAATAAATTGAGTCTTATGTTTCCATGAAGAAAATGTAGTCAAGAATGGCTGTAGGTTTCTATATGTGGTTACTGAGTTAAGAGAGGAATATTAATGAGATGCTAGAAATAATTCATTTCAACTTGGAAAAATCTATATAAGGTGTCTCTGGGACATTCTGGTATCCCGTTAGATACTAAGAAGTTGAATGTAAAGGTCTGAAGTTTGTAATGGAGCTCAGAACACCAGATAGGATTTTGCATATCATAATCTCATCATATTTTTATAGTTGAAAATATGTGTGGGCCAGGTGTGGTGGCTCATGCCTGTAATTCCAGCTTTTGGGAGGCCAAGGCAGGCAGAATACCTGAGGTCAGGAGTTTGAGACCAGCCTGGCCAACAAAGTGAAACCCTGTTTCTACTAAAAATACAAAAATTAGCCAGATGTGGTGGTGCGCACCTGTACTCCCAGCTACTTGGGAGGATGAAGCAGAAAATCACTTGAACCTGGGTGGCAGAGGTTGCAGTGAGCTGAGATCACCCCGTTGCACTCTGGAATGGGTGGCAAGAGTGAAACTCCATCTCAAAAAATAAATAAGAAAATATGAGTGGATAAGAGAATGTAGGAAATATTTGCAGGGTAGGAAAAGAAATAACTGATGGAATCTTGAGTAATGTAACACTTAAGAAATAACAGAACCCTATCAGATGCTACTTGAACAACCCTTTCAGATTGCATGGTATCTTCATGATGTAACTGCTTGTCTGATCTTTTATTGTCATCCCTACTCAAAGGACACACTTACAGAAGCCCTTTCTAACCATTCTATCTAAAATATTTGTCCTCCAAGTAGCCACTCCCACCTCCATTATTCTCCATCTCCCTGCTTTCTTTTTCTTCATAGCACATACAACTAGCTGGCATTTTATTACATATTCATGGGTATATTTATTTTGTATATTTCCAGTAGGATGTAAGCTACATAAAGGCAGAATTTTGTTTTACTTTGTTTTTCTCACCAAATAGAGCCCCTGATTTTAGAACACTTCTTAGAACATAAAAGACTCAATAATTCTTAATGGAATTAATGGATGACTGATATACCTAAAAGACTAATAAGGTAATTATTTTATGGATTTATTGATGTTTTAAACAATAATGTTTGAAAAGTCAAATTCCCTCTATGTTTACTAATCTATGAGAAAATGAAGCAAAAATTAATTCTCCAATAATAATATAAATTCTTGAATTATTCTAAAGAAACCAAGACTACAGTTTTAGTTCAAACGAACAAAATCGTTTCCTTCTATAATCTTTCCATGGTTAATCTGTATCCACAAGCCAAGCAAGTCACAATAAATTGACCTGCTTGTAATTAATTTGTATCCAGATTTCACATGCTTATTAACTTAGAAATAATATGTTTGGATTTAGAGATTATTGATCACCTTAATCTGTAAAACATATTTATCCCATAGTTGGTAAGTTGTTACACTTCCATATGACATTAAGATGCTGTTAAATCAAAAATGATACTGACATTCTACAAGGGGCAGATTCTAATCAGTGTCACAGGAAAGCATGTAGCTTAAGGCACTATGTAAATGGTGAGTATAATTTTGTGATTGTTACAAGAAAAGAAAATAGACTTGCCAGATGTTCAGAAGGCAGGTATAGTTTATCACTCTCCTTTTATCTTTCCAGCATTTATCTTATCTGCTCCCTTTCTTTTCAAGTCATACTATCTCAATATTCGCTTGTGTAATTATACTATCCAGCCTTTGCCTGAAACCTTACAAAGAAGTTCATGCACACACTCTCTCCTGATAGTCATATGGCTGTCTCTCTTTAGAACTGAAATTTGAAGTGAAAAACATTTAAAACAAAAATGTTGGGAGGTGACTTTTACTAATGGCATTACCTTGATGAGACTGTCCATTAGTTCCTCCTACCATACTTCTAGAAACATCTTTAGATCCTGTCATTCTTGATCTTCATACTTTTCTAGAATTCCAAAAGCTACTCTGTATCCTTCTAATAAACTCATGCTTTATATAAACCCTGAGTTTGTTTTCAGTGCTTACGATCGAAGAACACTAACAAATGCAGAGGCTCTATTTATGATTCTTTTAAATATCCACAAATTGAGCAATATATATGTGATCTGGTATGAGAAAAGACATAATACAGGTATAGTTTAATGGCATTACATAAGATGTTATTACTTTCCGGATTTTGAGGTTGTCTATGTTCCCAAAAAATATTGATTTAAACAAAGGTATCCTGTAGATTTGTCCTTGGTGATTTGAAATGCCATGAATAATAACCTCATATGTAAGAAAAGTTTCTTTTTTCTAAGTTCAGCTGAAATATCTCATTGTAGGCAAGCCTGTTATTAAATCTTCACATATGATAAATGACTTTCTCTTAGCCACTCTGTCCCTCTCCACTGTTCATCATCCCAGCCTTGGAGATCAGCACTCTTCTTTGAATGCATTAGTCACTCATGAATAATGACATAAAAGCTTAGCAATGCTCCAGAAAGAGAGGCTTTTATTATACTTTTCTAATAACCATTAATATCTATAACACTCAGCAGTTTTCTAATTTTCTTTTATAAAAGGTCAAGCTGTAACTACATGACAAAACAGCATGGGTTTCATTAGTAAGGGTGACGAAGGAAAAAATAGAAAAATGGGTTATGCTACTATCAGGCACAAGAAACCTGTTATTCAATAAAAAATCAGGAGATAAAGGATGGTCATTGAATTTCTAAACCTTAATTACAACAAAAACTACAGCACATAAAAAAAAATTTCTTTTTCCAAACAAACGTTTTAATAGTGGGGTTGGGGGGTGGATTCTGCAAGAAACAAGAACTTTAAATCTATATTAGCTAAAATTTTGAAGCTAATATAGATAAAAAATTTATATAGTTCCGTAATATTTTTGACAAAGTTTTGTCCAAGCAAAAACAAGGACTAAAAATCACTGGTTAATCAAATAAAATATTACTTTTTGAAACTTGTGGATCATATATGTGAATTATTTAGACAAGACTATTAGAAAACATTATTCAAGTCTAACTGAGAGGCTATCATAGCTGAAAAAGAAATGGTCACGATTTATGAGTAATATAGAATTGTGTATCACATAACCATGATTAACGTAATTCATTATATGTTTCTCTTCTTGAATTCAAGAAAAATGAAAAATTCAAATGTAACATTTCAACTTTTTAGTATTTTTAGTTATTGTTATAGTAACATAAAATTAGGAATAAAATGTTCTAAGTTTGAAATAAAATCTAGATTTAGCAACTAAATTGCGTATTTCTAAGTTCTCCATGGAATAAGATGTTTACTTTGTTTTTGTTTCATCTTGTTTTTCCCCTAATTGAATATGCGTCATCCGAACAATCTACTGCAGCATCATGAATAACTTCTTACAGATTTTTTTACTGAAATTTTAACATTTTTATTTAATTGAGTGCTTACTAAAAAATATGTTTTAGGAGCAAAACTGTTTTTCATTGTGTATTGCAGCTCCTTGGATCTTTACATATAAGGATTTTAAATCCAATTATTAAAGAAGTTACCATATGTAACAACCTGCATTATAATAAATGTAGGAAGTCAGTGTAATGAACACTGACTTGATTCGATTCATTAATCCAGGGAAGTAACCCTATTGTACTTAGAGCTTTTTTATTATTATTATTTTTATTTTTTATTGCATTTTAGGTTTTGGGGTTTTAAGGAATCTTTATGAAAGATAAACTGTCCATATTTTTATTGTGCATTTCAAATTAGGGAAAATTATCAAACTGATCTTAAATTTGCAGTGCTTTATCAATAAACTCATTTACTTCAAAAAGTTTATAAGGCAAGACAAGTAACAAAGTCCTCATTTACAAATAAGGATACTAGACATTTAAGAATTGATTTGATTTTGAGGGGTGGCAGACTACTGTAATGTTTATGCATTTGTTTCCCAATTCTGTGCTCTAAACCTTCCCAGATTCAGTTAAAAAGCTATCTCATCAAATGAAAATGAGCAAATCACTCAACATATACTTTCTAAGTACATATTATCTGCTCATTTTTCTATTTTTTTTCTAATAGGTAACAATTTGAAAGGAAAGTATACTTCTTTTGAAAAAAATTATGCAATATAGCTATGAAGCAAAGCAATAACAAAGGTACTTCTTCTAGACACTTAGGAAAACACGTAAGTCTCAAATAGTCAGCAGATGATTCTCCCAAGAAGAGTAGTATAAAGAACAAGTCACTTTGTTCCTGAACTAAGAAAATATATAGACTCAGTAAAGAAACTGAGTCTATCAATATAATGAAAAAATAAATGGTACCTTGCTTAGAAGTAAATGTGTACTTTGATCTAATTTGACATATCAATTTGGGGTCTTTTTGAGAAATAATAACATTTAATGCTGTCAGTTTTTCACTTGTGTTTTAATTATAAGATTGTTTCTACAAATAGTGTAACTGTTTTATAATTTCATAAGATTGTGGAATAAGTGATGAAAGGAAGAATTATTCTAAGTCATAAGCTCAATAGAGAAATTCAGGTAAAAAAGAATTATCTAAACACTGTTGAATTTTTAGAATTAATTTGTATTGAAAACAGAAAGTTCATATTCTCCTTGATATATAACTGCTCATTCCATTCTGTTATAAGTCACATCTTATATTTGTTTCCAAATAAAGAAACTATTTCAAATGTTTCAGGCAGTCAATCGGAAAGTATTTATTGAGTACTCATTGAATGCTTTCATGTTAATTTCAGGAAAAAGAGATTTTTGTTTTTAATTTTAGCATGAGCATAAAAATGTACAAACTTATTCAGACTGGTAGATGCTAAAATAACTTGGTGTTGAAAGTGTCCAGAGAGAGACCAAATTCTTATCATCAAAAAGAAATTATGAAAATTTTTATTTTAATCACTTGAGCCATTTATAATTTTACTGCCTTTAGTTTTATCTGTTCTTATTCAGAAAATGTACTAGCCAGTTTGATTCTTACAAATGAATTAAATGGGCCACACAATAGTTTATGTTTGAGGAAGACTATTAATTATGGCTGCTATAATAATGTAGCTAAATTGCAGTTACATAATATACAGCCTCAGCAACTTATTTTTACAAATTAAATAGAATATTTTATTAATGGTTGTTTTGTGCAGGCTGAAAAAAAACATCAATTTTTATAAATCACCTCCTTACTTTGATACCACTATCTTGCTTATCAGTAAATTATCATAAAAGAATTAAGAGTCTGATAAGACAAATTTCAAAATCTGATTAATGACATGAAGCCAATAAAATATATTAAAATATTTTAGCACATTTTTCTCAAGACAATGAAAAATAATCTCTACTGAAATAAAAAAATTATACAAAACAAAAGAATAAATGCCAAGTTCAGCATCACTTTTAATAACTGCAAAATACTCTATTGTAGATAAGGTGTATTAGTTATTGCTCAGATCCTTGTAGGCCTCTGAGGCAACACCACACGTCTACAACCATCTGATCTTTGACAAATCTGACAAAAATATGCAATGGGGAAAGGATTCCCCTGTTTAATAAATGGTGTTGGGAAAACTGGCTAGCCATGTGCAGAAAGCAGAAACTGGACCCCTTCCTGACACCTTACACTAAAATTAACTTCAGATGGATTAAAGACTTAAACATAAAACCTAACACCATAAAAACCCTGGAAGAAAACCTAGGCAAAACCATTCAGGACATAGACATAAGCAAGGACTTTATGACTAAAACACCAAAAGCATTGGCAACAAAAACCAAAATAGACAAATGGGATCTAATTAAACTCCAGATCTTCTGTACAGCAAAAGAAACAATGATTAGAGTGAACCAGCAACCAACAGAATGGGAAAAAATTTTTGCAATCCACCCATCTGACAAAGGGCTGATATCCAGAATCTACAAAGAACTAAAGCAGATTTATAAGAAAAAAACAAATCCATTTAAAAGTGGGCAAAGGACATGAACAGACACTTTTCAAAAGAAGACATATATGAGGCCAAGAAACATATGAAAAAATGCTCATCATCACTGGTCATTAGAGAAATGCAAATCAAAACCACATTGAGATACCACCTCACACCTGTTAAAATGATAATCATTAAAAATCTGGAGACAACAGATGCTGGAGAGGATGTGGAGAAATAGGAACACTTTTACACTGTTGGTGGGAGTGTAAATTAGTTCAACAATTGTGGAAAACAGTGTGGCAATTCCTCAAGGATCTAGAAATAGAAATTCCATTTGACCCAGCAATCCCATTATTGGGTATATCTACAAAGAATTATAAATCGTTCTATTATAAAGACATATGCACATGTATGTTCATTGCGACATTGTTTACAATAGCAAAGACCTGGAACCAACCCAAATGCCCATCGATGATAGACTGGACAAGGAAAATGTGGCACATATACACTATGGAATACTATGCAGCCATAAAAAACAATGAGTTCGTGTCCTTTGTAGTGACATGAATGAATCTGAAACCATCATTCTCAGCAAACTGACACAAGATCAGAAAATCAGACACTGCATGTTCTCACTTATAGGTGGGTCTTGAACAAATGAGAACACATGGAAACAGGGAGGGGGAGCATCACACACTGGAGTCTGTTGTGGGGGAATAGGGAGGGACAGCGGGGGTAGGGAGGTTGGGAAGGGATAACATGGGGAGAAATGCCAGATATAGGTGATGGGGGATGGAGACAGCAAACCACCCTGCCATGTATGTACCTATGCAACAATACTGCATGATCTACACATGTACCCCAGAACCTAAAGTGCAATAAATAAATATATATATTTGATATATATATGTCAAATATATCAAATATATATATTAAATATATATATAAGAACTATATAATGGACCTAGATAATTTCCAAATATGAGTATATAAAATTATGAAAGCAATAGAATTGCTTTCCTAATTTTATATACTCATATTTGGAAATTTATAAATCATAATTTATAATATGTATATAAGAACCATATAATATATATATAAGAACTATATAATATATATATAAGAACTATATAATGGACCTAGATAATTTCCAAATTTTATATTTTATATAAAATTTTTCATAATTTTATATACTCATATTTGGAAATTATCTAGGTTCATTATATAAGAATTATATAATATATAACTATATAATTATATAAGAACTATATAATGGACCTAGATAATTTCCAAATATGAGTATATAAAATTATGAAAGCAATAGAAAACTCCCCCTATGAAGAACATCTTAAAACAAGGACAGGAAGGTAAGGGTCAATGGCCTGGATAAGAAATGAATTAGTATTTATTGACTCCCAAGATTATTACATATACTATCAGCTTCTAGATCCATGTATTCTACACACATTCTTGTACTATTTTTAAATAGACTAAGATGTAGATATTATTATCACATTTTATGGAGGAATAAACTGAGATTTAGAGAGAATAAATAACTTGCACAAAGCTATATGGCTAGTAATTGGCATGATCTGTCTGTTTCAAATGCTGTGCTTTTACCTTTCTATATCGCTGTCATATAAAATGATGAATGTTCGGGTCTGGAAAATGTGAGAGATGTTTTCACTATAGTTTTATCACTGATGAACTAAGAAAGTGTGAATTAGTTATTATATAATAATAGTTTTAATAGTTTCAGCAAAGGTAGTAAACATTATAGTAGTATTAGTACTAGTAAGAGTAATAATAGAGATATGGTGGTGGTGGTGAGATTAAAATAATTATAATAGTTAGTATTGTGCATCTGTATGTATTCAAACTAAATAAAATATAGTTTTAGCCCAGTGGTAAGTTTAATTCAGGGGGAGGAATATTTTGACCACGTTTACTGAAATTTTGTAAATTTAAAATAAATATTGAATCCCAGATACAAATATAAATTTTTAAATTTTTAAAGTTATGTAATGGATGTATTATTATAAGCTTAATATCTATTTCCAAAAGATCATCGAAAACATTACTTCTACTGGAATCTAAATTAATTTGTTAATCTTATATTTACTTTTTGTATGTATTAATTTGTATCAGCTTTCTTAATAAAGAAGAAAAGCAACATTAGAGAATATTCTTATTCAGATACCATGTTCAAGTCTCCCATTTGTATTGAAAGAGGAAAGCATTGCCTTATATTATTTACTTTTTATAAAATACAGATATTATTCTTCTTATGTATAGTTACTCTAAGAAATAGGAATTCCAAAACACATGTTGCTTATCTTTCTAAAATTGTATTTTAAGCCATTTGATTACATTTGGCATGGAAATGATCATTCTCACATTTCTTATATTTCATATTCAATATGGATTTATGTAGGGTGTTTATTTTTGTTATAACAGTCTTCTATGTTAATTAGTAGACTAACCAACATTGTGAAAGAAATGAATCCTTTATAAGACTAAATTTAAGTGTTTACATTTATAATGAAAATTATTTGTTAAAAACCCACTAGCTCAGGTATTAGCTATCCTTTGGGCTGTAAAAATAAAACAAAATGATTTATCTGCTTTTCAGGGAATATAATTCCATTACTATAGGCAACCAGTTAAGCATAGATACTTGTTTAGAAATTTTAACTTAATTACATCCTACATAACCAATTTTCATCACTCCTCAGAGTTAATGCCTTCTATCTTCTTAGTAAAAGTATCCCGATTCAAGAGTGCCCAGGCATTTTTCACACAGTACATGTGCTTTCTGTTCTAGCGGAAGACTTTAACTTAAGTCAGTCAGCATATCCCATTCACCTTGATGCAAGGATTTGTCCAGAAGCTCTCACAATGACCCAAGGTACATTGAAAAAGCAATATTTGTAGAGAACTTCTGGAATCTACCTGAAGAGAAACTTCCTCAGGATAGCATGAAATTATGTTGACAGGTCTGAAATTGCTGCAGCCATGTTTCTACTATAAGAGATGCCAGTCTGAAAACAAATGGCACAGTGGCCTTATAGAACTTTCCATGCCACTGAATTTTCAGTTGAGTAAACCAATTAATTTCCTATAATGTGTAGAATTTTAGGAAAAAGGGGTGTCCAATAAATAAAACTGATTAGTAGCAAATAGTAAGATAATTTGATAGCCTTGAGAGTATGGTATACAGGAAACCAAGGTAATAAAGTGTTTTCAGAGGAATGATTTGACTATTGATTTCTGCTGAAAGTTTGAGTACTGAGAGCTGACCATTAGAACTGTGGATGCCATTGGTAACCCTGACAAGTAGTTTAGACATAGTAATTGTGACAAAACTTGATGAGTATGGATTTAAGAGAAAACGTGGAAGAAAAAGAGGTATTTCCAACTGTGTTTCCAAAATATCTGACATATTTTCATTAAAATAATTTGGATTTTCCAAGGTTAACAAGTAGACCATGTAAAATAATTAATTATGTTTTCTCTTATTTCTGTTTCTTCCTCCTTATTTCATTGACTATAACTTTTAGGCAAATATTAAATTTAGTCTGCTATGTGACAACTTGAGCTTGTTTCTGATATTGAAGTTGATGCCGCTGCTGTTTTAACATCCTTTAATAGGTTAGTTAATGTTTTAAAATTGATGTTCTTTTTTTTTCTTCTTCTTCTTTTTATTTTTATTGTATTTGGGCTTTGGGGCACATGTGCACATCCTGCATCCTGCAGGATTATTGCATAGGTACATACATGTCATGGTGGTTTGCTGTCTCCATCCCCCCACCCCCCATCGCCTACATTAGCCTTTATAGTATTAGAAAGAATTCTTACATCCTAGCTTATTGAGTCTTTATCAGTAATATTGAATTGAATTTTAGCTAACATTTTTTCAGCTTTTACATTTTCCATAAGGATTTTTTGCTTCAGTCTAATGTTTTATTCATGTGATGAATAACATTCAAGGGTTTCCTATTATACAGCTATTTTTTTTTACTCATTTATTCATCGAAGTGAACAAATTCAAACGCTTGGCCACATGCAGCTCATAATGTAATGGTGAAGAGGATATAAATAATATTTATAAACATGCCAGATGTTGATAATTTCTATGGAGACAAAAGCAAAGCATAGTAAAGGGGGATATAAAAAATAGTTGCTATTTTATGCAGGATTATTAGAGATGCAAGAAAAGTGAGGAAGTAAGAAATGTGGATGTATGAAGTGAGAGTGTTCAAGACAGAGAGAAGAAAATTCAAAGCCCCTGGAGTAAAAATATGCTTGGCTTATTAGTGGAAAATCTGTGAGAACAGAATGACTGTAGCTTAGTGAGCATGGGAGAGACTCAGGAGAAGAGGCCTAAGAGATGGTAGAAGAGATGTCCAGATAACGTAAGTCCTCATGGGCCATTGGAGGAATTTCACTTTTATTGTAAATGGGATGGTAAGCCACTGAACCAAAGAAAGCCTATTTTACCTATATTTAGAAGATTGTTCTGACTGCTATAAACACTTGAGTTGAAAGAGATAAGACATGAGGTCCTGTTAGTAAAAGAAATAAAACAGGCCGGGCGTGGTGGCTCACGCCTGTAATCCCAGCACTTTGGGAGGTGGAGGAGGGCAGATCACAAGGTCAAGAGATTGAGGCCATCCTAGCCAACATGGTGAAACCCCATCTCTACTAAAAATACAGAAATTAGCTGGGTGTGGTGGCACGTGCCTATAGTCCCAGCTACTTGGGAGGCTGAGGCGGAAGAATCGCTTCAACCCAGGAGGCAGAGGTTGCAATGAGCGGAGATTGTGCCACTGCACTCCAGCCTGGCGACACAGCAAGACTCCGTCTCAAAAAACAAACAAACAAACAACAAAACAACAACAAAATAAAAATAAAATGAAACAGATGAGATATGGGACTATCTTGGATCAGACTGGTGACAGAGGAATACTAAGAAATGACCAGATCTGAGATATATCTTAAAGGTAGACCAGATGGAGTATTTTGACAGATGTGGGATGTTAGACAAATAGAAGAGTAAAAAATCACTGTATAGTTTGTGTTTGAGCATTGATGAACTGGAGCTTAACCTGCAAAAAAGGGAAAAGCTTAAAAGATAAATAAGTATTGGAAGAAAAATAAAAATTTAGTTAAGGGCATTATTAGTTTAAGATTTCTCTTAGAAATATAAGGGGAGATGCCAATTAAACATTACATATATGATACAGAAATACCCCTGGAATAAACTCCACTTGCTCAATAAATATAGTTCTTTCTTTTACTGTAGTGATTATTGAATTTAGTTGCATTTAATTTAGAATTTTAGATTTTGTATTCCTAAGTCGATTCTTCTACAATTTCTTTCTTTCTCTTTCTTTCTTTCTTTCTATCTTTCTATCTTTCTCTCTTTCTTCTTCTTTCCTACATCATTATTTGTGTATATCCAGGCTATGCAAAAAAATTAAAAAAAAATTCAAATGTGTACTAGCCCACCATCACAGAAAATTATTTTTGGTTTATTTGTATATTTGGCTCGGCAGAGTGGTTCTTTTACCAAGTCCCATTCACATAACCAAGCTCCTTCTATCTTGTGGCTACATAAGCCATTGTTTAGGACCTTATCATCTTTGCATCCAGGTAGGAAAGGGAAGCAAACAGAGGAGACCCATGAACAGTTTCATGGGCCAGGCCTGGATGTGATACTCATCACCTCTGCTTAAATTTCAACAGGGAGAACTCGAACATTTAGCCACACCTGACAGCAAGAATATTTGAGAAAAACAGTTGAAGTGTGTGCCCAGAAAAAGGGTGTAAATGGATTTTGGTGCATGGTTAGCATTCTTTCCTGTTAGGAAAGAAGGGAAACACTAGCCACCAATGGTCTCTCACAGGGGCACAGTCCTAGGTAGTTATTGTAATCATCCTCTGGCCTGGCAATGGAGGAAATTCTTTGATTAGTTACAGGTTTGACTCTCTGGGCTTCTTTGTCAATTAGTCTTGGCAACTTTAAACTCTGTCTACTTTGAGATTCTCCCTTATCCATTATTCTCCACTGAGATATCTGACAAAGGGTTCTCACTTGAGGACGTGTGTCTTCTATCATCCACTTCTTGCACAAGCAAGTTGAGGCCCCAAGTGTTGTTTTCATGTTCAAAAGTGAAAGTAATTTCAGGTCACTCTTTTAATTTCATTAGTAATTTTAAAAGTCTTAAAAAAGCAAACTTCCAATAATCTGCTTTTGATTGTTTTAGTGTATAATTGACCACATTCAAAGTTATTTGCATTACTTTCTCATAGTACTTTATTTTTTTTACAAATTTCATTTGCATTTTATTAAGTAAAACATAAGGGTGATAATGTTTTTTATTTTTCCATAACTTATTGGGGTACAGGTGGTATTTGGTTACATGAGTAAGTTCTTTAGCGGTGATTTGTTAGATTTTAGTGCACCCATCACCCAAGCAGTATACGCTGCACCGTATTTGTAGTCTTTTATACCTCACTTCCTTCCCAATCTTCCCTCCAAGTTCTCAAAGTCCGTTGTATCGTTCTTAATGCCTTTGCATCCTTATGGCTTAGTTCCCACATATCAGTGAGAACATATGATATTTGGTTTTCCATTTCTGAGTTTCTTCACTTAGAGTAATAATCTCCATCCAATCTCATCTAGGTAACTGAAAATGCTGTTAATTCATTCCTTTTCATGGCTGATTAATATACTACTCAGGAGAACTCAAACATTTAACCACACCTGACAGCAAGAATATTTGAGAAAAACAATTGAACTGTGTCCAGAAAAAGCGTGTAAATGGATTTTGGTGCATTCTTTCCTGTTAGAAAAGAAGGGAAACACTAGCCACCAATGGTCTTTAACAATGACACAATCCTCCTAGGTAGTTATTGTAATCATCCTGTGACCTGGCAATAGACGAAATTCTTTGATTTTACTCTCTGGGCTTCTTTGTCAATTAGTCTTGGCGACTTTAAACTCTACCTGCTTTGAGGTTCTCTTGAGTAGCATACTAACTACTCAGTCATGCAAAGGAACACACACACACACACACATACACACCCCACAGGTTCTTTATCCACTTTTTGACTGATGGGCCATTGGGTTAGCTCCACATTTTGCAATTGTGAATTGTGCTGCTGTATGCGTGTGTAGATATTTTTCTTCAATAGTAACTTCTTTTCCTCTGGGTAGATACCCAGTAGTGGGATTGCTGGATCAAATGGTAGTTCTACTTTTAGTTCTTTAAGGAATTCTCCACATTGTTTTCCACAGTGGCTGTACTAGTTTACATTTCCACCAGCAGTGTAGAAGTTAAATCAAATAACTTTATTTTATTCAAGTTACCAAATCAATAACTTAATGAAGAATTAAATCAATAACTAAACCCCTTTTACAATAGCTGCAAATAGTGTAGAAGTGTTCTCTGATCACCATATCCACTCCAACATCTACTATTTTTGATTTTTTGATTATAAGCATTTTTGCAGGAGTAAAGTTGTATCGCACTGTGGTTTTGATTTACAGTTCCTGATCACTAGTGATATAGAGCATTTTTTATATGTTTGTTGGCCATTTGTATATCTTCCTTGGAGAATTGTATATTCATGTCCTTAGCCCACTTTTTGATAGGATTGTTTGTTTTTTTCTTGCTGATTTGCTTGAGTTTGTTGTAGATTCAGGATATTAGTCCTTTGTCACATGTATAGATTGTAAAGGTTTTCTTCCACTCTGTGGGTTGTCTGTTTACTCTGCTGACTGTTCCTTTTGCTGTGTAAATGCTCTTGAGTTTAATTAGGTCCCAACTATTTATCTTTGTTTTAATTACATTAGCTTTTGAGTTCTTTGTCATGAAATCCTTGCTTAAGCCAATGTCTAAAAGGGTTTTTCCAATACACCAACCAAGTGGAGAATTAAATCAATAACTCAACCCCTTTTAAAATAGCTGAAAAAAAAAAAAACAACTTAGGAATATACCTAACCAAGGAGTCAAAAGACCTCTACAAGGAAAACTACAGATCATTGCTGAAAGAAATCAGAACTGACACAAACAAATGGAAACACATTCCATGCTCATGGATGGGTAAATCAATATTGTGAAAATGAACATACTGCTAAAAGCAATCTACAAATTCAGTGCAATCCCCATCAAAATACCACAGTAATTCTTAACAGGATTAGAAAAAAACAATCCTAAAATTCACATGGAACCAAAAAAGAGCCCACATAGCCAAAATAAGACTAAGCAAAATAAACAAATGTGGAGACATCACACTACCTGATTTCAAACTATGTTGTAAATCCATAGTCACTAAAACAGTGTGGTACTGGTATAAAAATAGGCACATAGACCAACGGAACAGAATACAGAACCTGAATACTTACAGCCAGCTGATCTTTGACAAAGCAAACAAAAACTTAAAGTGGGGAAAGGACACCCTTTTCATCAAATGGTGCTGGGATAATTGGCTAGCCACATGTAGGAGAATGAAATTAGATCCTCATCTCCCAACTTTTACAAAAATCAACTCAAGATGGATTAAGGACTTAAACCGAAGACCTGAAGCTATAAAAATTCTACAATGTAACATTGGAAAAACCCATAATACTTTATTAAATGCAGCAGAAGTACTCAACTCTGGCTCATATTTTGAGGAAAATATTATGTTATTTTGGTCTTCAATAACTTATTGGTTTTCCTTCTTTATCATTTATTCTTTGAACACAGATCCATGTAGCTTGATACATATTGTCATGTGTATTAGTCTGTTTCATCTCTGCTCATAAAGACATACCTGAGACTGGGAAGAAAAAGAGGCTTACTTTGACTTACAGTTCCACATGGCTGAGGAGGCCTCAGAATCATGGTGGAAGACAAAAGGCGCTTCTTATATGCTGGTGGCAAGAGAAAGTGAGGGAGATACAAAAACAGAAACCCCTGATAAAATCATCAGATTTTGTGAGACTTACTCACTACCCTGAGAATAGTATGGGGAAAACTGCCCCCATTATTCATATTATTTCCCACCAGGTCCCTCCTACAACATGTAGGAATTATGGGACTACAATTTGAGATGAGATTTGGGTGAGGACACAGAGCCAAACTGTATCATCATGTGTTGCATAATAACATTTCAGTCAATAAAGGATGGCATTTATGAAATTGCTCTCATAAGATTATAATGGAGCTCAAAAATTCCTGTGGCCTAACGGAGTCTTAGCTGTCAGAATGTCAAGCATTCCTCACGTGTTTGTGATGATCATGGTGTAAACAAATATATTGCACTGCCTGTTATATAACACACAGAATTAGGTATGGTGCATAATACTTGATAATACTAAAGAACAATTATGTTATTGGTTTAATGTATTTACTATAGTTTTAAGCATTATTTTAGAGTGTACTCCTTCTACTGGTTTTTTAAAAAGTTAACTGTAAAACAGTCTCTGGCATATACTTCAGGAGGTATTCAAAAAGAAAAAGAAGGAATTGTTCCCATAGGAGATGACAGTTACATTTGTGTTACTGCCCCAAAGACCTTCCAGTGGGACAAGATGTGGTGCTGGAAAACACTGCATAGATGAGCCTGATCCTGTTCATACTAGTCTAATCTGTATGTCTTTTTGTTAGTTTTTAACAAAATATTTACATAGTAAAAAATTTAAACAATGAAATATATAAAAAAGTTTATAGAATAAGAATATAAACAAAATATTTTTGTAAAACTTCATAATGTGGTTGTGTTTTGAGCTAAGTATTATTATCAAAGAGCCAAAACATTAAAAACAATTAAAATGTTTATGGGATAAGTTGAAGTAATTATCTATTATTGAAGAAAGAACATTATTTTTTATAAATATCACATACCCTAAGTGCATAGTGTTTATGAAGTCTGCAATAGTGGACAGTAATATCCTAGACCTTCACATTCACTTACCAGTCACTCAGAGCAACTTCCAGTCCTACAATGTTAATTTACAATCAGTGTTCAAACAGCTGAGCCATTTTCTAAATTTTTTATGTCATACTTTTATTGTACTTTTTCTGTGTTTAGATATGTTTAGATACACACATACTTACCACTGTGTTACAACTGCCTACACTATTTAGTACAGTAACATGCTATACAGGTTGGTAGCCTAGGAGCAATAGGCCATACCATATAGCCTAGGTATGTCGTGGGCTATACTAGGGACCCTAACTCCTGGACCACTGATCTGTACCAGTCAGTGGTCTGTTCGGAACTGGGCCACACAGCAGATGGTGAGACACCAGCTACTGGGCATTACTGCTCTGCCTCCTGTCAGATCAGCTTTGGCATTAGATTCTCACAGGAGCATGAACCCTATTGTGAACTGCACATGTGAGGGGAGCTGAGCTGTGTGTTCCTTGTTATAATCTACTTAATGCCTGATAATCTGAGGTGGAACAGTTTCATCCTGAAACTGTCTACACTCTATACCTGGCCACTGCCCACCCCCCATTGGTCCATGGAAAAGTTGTCTTCCCCAAAATCTGTCCCAGGTACCAAAAAGTTTGGGGACCACTGGGCTATACCATCTAGACTAATGTTAGTACACTCTATGGCATTCACACAATGACAGAATTGACTAACAATGCATTTTCTCAGAACATATTCCTGTTGTTAAGTTACACATGACTGTATATATCTTCTATTATTTCTAACTAGCCTGCATATCATAGTTTTAAGTTTCTCTTTGAACTAAGTTAAGACAGTGATTATTTACTTATTTATTTATTTATTTATTTTGAGACATAGTCTTGCTCTGTTGCCCAGGCTGGAGTGCAATGGCATGGTCTCAGCTCACTACAACATTCACCTCCTGGGTTCAAGCAATTCTCCTGCCTCAGCCTCCTGAGTAGCTGGGATTACAGGTGTCCACCACCATGCCTGGTTAATTTTTGTGTTTTTAGTAGAGACAGGGTTTTGCCATGTTGGCCAGACTGGTTTCAAACTCCTAACCTCAGGTGATCCACCTGCCTCGGCCTCCCAAAGTGCTAGGATTAGGGGCATGAGCCACCGCACCTGACATTTATTGGTATTTGAAGCTGTGGTTTGTTAAAACTTGTATTATTGAGCTTTATCACAATGTCAGAAACTGAGATATCTCATTTCTACATTTGACTTGGTGCAATGGTTTTTGGCAAATATGTTTATTCTCAGTGTTCCATGCCAAATTTAGTACAACTGTTAAATTGGCTGTTTTAATTGTGTAATTAAGACAGCCTGTATTCTTTGTCGATGTATTAAGGACTATAAGGTATGCTCTAGAGTCTTCTACTATACTTACTTTTGTTAAATTCTCTTTTTATTTTTTATATTATCTGCTGTCTTTAATGGCTTATAATTTGTTATGGCTTCCATTATTTTTTCTTTTTTGGTATTATGAGACACTTTTATTTTTAAAGTCATTTTTTTCAATATTAATACTGCAGTTACATATGGCATTTTAAGTAGGTTTTGAAGTCAATTTTTAAATGTTTTATTCTACTTTGTTTTTAATAAATGACATATAGTTAATTTGTTTTACAATAAAATCTTGAAATCTTTGTCTTTTCATAGATAATTTTAACTGATTCCTATATACTAATAACTAGTAGATTCAATCTTCTGTGTTCTTATTTAATGTTTTCTGATTTTTAACTTGATTTTCTCATTTTTTTTCCTTTTTTAAATATGGAATATATTTTCTTTGAGTGAATAAATGAAAACAAAATATTTTCTGATTTCTTATAGAAATCTTCAGACTCATATTAAACTTCTTTTTAAATCTATGCATCTCTCACTCATTGCTTCTATTTGGGGTTAATATTTTTAAATTTGGTATTACTTTTTCTATCTCCATTAAACCTTTCACATTTGAAGATTCTTGTTTATCATGTAAAACTTTCTCTAGATTTCTTGATATATTGTCCTCTTCAATTACATTTTCAAAAAATTTAGCCATTTTCTAAAATGCCCTCCTGTTTCTTGTAATAATTCTGTTTCATGGAAAGGAATCTGTTCTTTTTCTATAATATAGTCTTTTTGTTTTCATATACCTAGTAATTTTACTGTTTGCCATTCTTATTTGTTGTTTACCTTCATCTTTGTTTATTGGGTCATCTGATGTCTTGAGATGATCTGTAATATTATATGAGCCAAGAAGGGGAAAATGGGGATGGTTATTTTACTTGGCTGAACCACATCAGTTCAGAGATGCAGTAATATAAAAATGAATGAGACCCACAGGCACCATAAACAGTGAACATTTACTTTGTGCTATACCTCTTTTCCCTGTGTGAGATGTAGCAACCTAGAACTACTACAAGTAAAATGCTAGTTGTCTTTGATAGGTACAGTATGTATGTCTAGTGTACATGGAGTAATCCCTGCTTGGCATAATCTCCAATATCTGATGTGTGCTCCAGAAGTATTGATGAGATTCAGATTTATAACCAAACATATTGCTCCCACAACTCTTCTCTATAGACACACTGGAACACTATCAGATCCAGCCTTTAGCCTTCCAAAAAAGACAGTTTTGAGGTTTAGTCAGAATATGGGCAACTTTCCTAATAAGAGTAGTTGTCGGATACAAACAGGTGAGTTACAGACTGTGTGAGCTCTTTCTTCATTCTGGTCACATTTCCACTCACTCTTGTAGCATCCTATATTCCTTCAAGTATATAGAATGTGGGTATCATCTTTTCCTGGTTTTTAGGACTGATACAAATATTATCAATGACAAGAGACTAGGGATATACCCAGAAATATGCCCTCACCTCCACAGGGAAATTTATTTCAGCATTATGTCTTCTCCATGCCTGGTAAAAATATAGCACTAAAGGGAATGCACCAGATTTATTATATGACCCTGTCTCTGTTCCAGGTAGAAACTATAAGTCTCCCAAAACTCCATCGTAGTGCCTGAAGCAGCCTCTTGCACCTCTCTGAATAACCTATCTGCTATAAGACCACAGAGACCTCTGAATTCTACTATTTTCTAACTGACGATTATAGTCATATTCAGCCCAAATTTTATGAGTCACATCTGCTCCACTGATCATTAGCACTTGCCCTACAAATTAGGATGTTTTGTGAGATTTACCAGGATGGGACTTACCAAACCAACAATCAAAACCTTCACATTTGTACTTCTTCCATTATTTCTACTTCTATCAAAGAGTCCTTAAAATTCTTAGAATGTGAAATATATCTTTCACTAACTTACAGTATTGTTATAGCTTTCCATTATTTTGTGTTTTCTTGCTCTCTTCTGCACTTAACATAGCACTTGGCATGTTTTAAGTAGTCTACCATACTAGTAAATTATAATTAATATTTTTATAGTTTATTATAACTTTAATTTTAAATATAAATGATAGACTAGCGAGTTTGGAGAATACAAATCTGTTTTTGAGAGAAGCAGATGCTAATGATAGAGGTAGTGTAGTAAGATTGCATGTAATTCACAGGTTGTATTTTAAAATCAGCTCATAATTTTGAAAAGCATGTATAGTCCAAGTTATCTTTGGAAAATCCTTTAATCACTAGGAAATCTCCAGGAACTGAAAAAAGTCTCACCCTTTATTTCTTTTGGCTTATTTTACTTTGGTTTTATCCTATCAGTGGAGTGGTAGAATTATTTGGGGAATGAATAAAAATGGAATTTAAGGGTAAGAATGGAACTATTTTTTTCCTACATGTCATTTTATAGTTGAATTAAATAAGTAAGTGCACATACAAGGAATTTTCTAGTAATTTCATAATAGAAATCAAAGCCTATTCTTCCTCTGTATTTTATAAAATACCTCATTGAGGCATTTCAAAAAATTCTTAAATGCATCAAAGATGTACCAAGATAATAAGTTGCTGGAATAATTGAATGAACTGAACCAAGGATGCCACATCGAGGATTCAAATAGTTTTTACTATAAAGACATTTACACATGAAGAAAAACCTCACACTTGAATTTCAAAGAAATATGAACACCCAATTAGATAATCCATGAAATGTACTTAAAAGAGTAACTGGTATATAGCAAGCACTCAATAATAAATGTTAGGTATTCTTGTTATGATTATTAATTCTAACAATCCTCCAGTATAGCAAATACAGTTATAGATTTGGTATTACATGTGTAAGATAAGAAAGGCTGAAGTCATACATTTTCTGAGCACAAACTACATTCAGATGATTATGAATATATCTGAAGCCCAACAACTGAGGATAATATTTTTTTCCATAGTTGAGCCTACCATCATGCATCTGACATAACCTCTCATGAAAAATACTCTTAATAACTGCAATCGTATAATTTTTGTTTCAAATCACTCCTAGCACTTACACTGTTACATCTTTCAGGACACTGCAATCATCCAGAATTAAACTTTGACAGCCATTTATGGATTCTATAACTTTTCTTTTTCAGCTGCTGTTTTCATGAGATGGCTTAAGGAGAAATATCATTCATAAAGCAATCTTGAGTGGCCACTAGAAAGTAATTTCTGTGAGAGTGGGAACTTTGTGTTCAGCACATACAGCAGAGCCTAGCACAGAGCAGAAGTTCATTGAATATTTGTAGAATGAGTGACCTAATCATGACTAATATTGACTTCTCTAGATACAACCAAAAGTAGTGAGATCCTACTGGCCATCTTTCCCATATTTATATTTTAATGCAACTATCAGTGCATTATATATCTCTCTTCTTTTTATAATCAATTACTTTGAAATGGGTAAAAGTAAAAATCTATGTTGACACAATTTGTAACACCTTTGATATATTAATACTATCATTTTGTGCACACACACACATACATGTACACACACACACCTTAAAATAACTTTCAATTATTTTCATGTATTTCTGTTTATTGTTTTGTTGATTCTTCTTTTATGCACTTTATAGCATCTCCTAGCAGATTAATTAGAAGCTTAATAGAACAATTTCCATCTGACTAGATTATCTTGCAGTGTTTATATATTTGTAGTATAATGTTTACTTTCACAGTTTATATAATTAACTTAGATGAAATGCTTGCACACTACTTCAGAAATGTTATAGATTAATTACTTATTTAATTAGTTGTAGCTTAGATAAGATTAAAAGTGTCATATAAAATTTAAACACTCCAATTATAATAACTTTTTGCATAGCTGTAATTATACTAAAACTATATAAGGAAAATAGGAAGTTGTTACATAAAAATATTTTAGAATATGGAAGAAAATAATAATAAAGTGGCACAAATGTACTAGATTTTACATGTTAGGCTGTCCAAAGTAATAAACAAAAAAGAGCACATTTTTTATAGTGCCTAAATGGTAGAATGTGAGTTTTTACTAATAAAAAAGCATACTTTTTAAAATGAGTACATTTAATTATTTGTATCATAACTATATACCATGGATTTTCTAAATTATTACAAACATATGGGCTTTTCAGAAGCATGGCATTCATTTTCTAATGGTTATTAACAATAATATAGTAAGTCAACAGTTTATAACTATAGCAGCTCGAATTTGATAGCTATAGCTATTTTTCAAATTTTTAGTTATTTCTGAGAAATTTCAATAAAACCACACAACAAATAATTAAAAGAGAATATAGTTGTGTTAATGTTTTAAATGCATTATTCATTTTCTTTTGAACTGGATATTTATGATCACAATTGTGAAATGTTGTTATAATTAATAATTTGTGTAACCCTTGAGGGAAAAATCTATTCCAAAGCTATGGAAGCCTTCCTTAATTAAATGGCAACAATTGGTTACATGTACACAGGAGGTTAAAAAATGATCTGCTTTTAATATATATGTTTTCTCTTGTTACAAACATATGGCCTATATTTCTTACTTTTTTCTGTAAAGGTAACATATATTTAATCTTAAGACTGAGGCCCAGAAAGGTTGAACTTGTGTAAATTGTTAACATTGTAAAACATAAGCAACACAATGTTCAAAGCTTTTTTTTTATGTTTGAAATAATTTGAGCAGTTTAATTCATGATATACCACCAAATAAAGGAAATATTACTACAGTGACATTATTCAAATCACATTTCCTTTGGAAATGTTCCTGGAACCCAGTTTTAATAACTTTAATATATTATTAAAAAGAAAAGCCAGATGCAGTGGGGCATACCTGTAGTCCTAGCTACTTGGGAGGCTGAGGTGGGAGGATTGCTTAAGCCCAGCCTGGGCAATATAGCATGACTCCTATCTCTATTTAAAAAAAAATTAGGGGAGGAAGGGGGAGGGGACCAGGCATGGTGGCTCATGCCTGTAATCTCAGCACTTTGGGAGGCCAAGGAGGGTGGATCACCTAAGGTCAGGAATTTGAGACCACCCTGGACAACGTGGTGAAACCCCATCTCTACTAAAAATACAAAAAATTAGCCAGTTATGGTGGCAGATGCCTGTAATCCCAGCTACTTAGGAGGCTGAGGGTAGGAGAATCACTTAAACCCAGAAGGTGGAGGTTGCAGTGAGTCGAGATCACACCACTGCACTCCAGCCTGGGTGACAGAGTAAGACTCCATGTCCAAAAAAATAAAAAGAAAGAAACACACTTAACAAAAATGGGAATTTATCACTCCTCTCAGAATATGGGGTTTAGAGTAAATGCTGTCTATGAAATTTAGTAATAGATGTTAGTAAATAAAATATACCTATAAAGTTATCTTTTTAGGAATTTTGCTTAGGAAGTAGGTCTTTTCCTCTGGATGCTGAGGCTCCATTTCCTACTGTTATATAAATATATACTGATATAAAAATTAAAATATGAAGATAATTTTAGGCTCACTTTATTAAAAATGATTACTTTAAACTTGATTTTTATTTAATACTTTAAATCTCCTTTGATCTCAAATTTTGTCATATCACTTAGAGTAAAACTGTATAACATTGTTTCATTGTATTAATTAGCCTTTTTTGAGTTCTACTAATTAATGTGATTTTTTAATGTGATAATCACCACATTTTTTATAGTCAATTCTTAGAATATTATGCATCCAATTTTGTTACTGAAAATGATTCATCTATTGAAATTATGCATCCATTTTTAGACTAGCAAATTATCACTTGGGATCTACATAAAATATTAGGAAAAGCATGACAATACTCTTCCCAGAGACATATAACATGATTATATTGCTTTCTGGTCATTTACTGTTTTAGTAATTTTATCAATATAAAAGCAATGCATTTTATTTGCTATAATTCCATTTTTATTACTTATAATAGCTCATAGTGATCTTTATTTATTTTTAAAGTCTATATACAGCATCCTTTAAAAAATCTATTATAGAAACATATCTAATTTAATGTCACAAGCCCTTGGCTTACAAGCATATAATTTTTCATTAATAAAAATGGCTCAGTTTTGGCATTCAGCATTGGCAATGGCTTGATGAGAAGAAACCCATGATATTGGCCTTCCTTTCTCTTATATGTCACCATTTCCATGGCTAATCTTTTCATGGCCCCATTGCAACAGTACTGCACAGTCAGGATAAAGATTGGCTGACATTCACAGGATGTTTTATGTTGTCCACATTAGTACTGAGCAGTTCTGAGACAGATGCTCTTCAATGGGCTCTAACATAAAATACAAAAATCCATGTGCTCTGTGCCTACCAAAATGCCTCCCTCTCAGAAGTTGTTGTCATCTATAATATTTGGGTCTTGTTCCTTGCAGGACCCTGAACCACAGGACAAGCCATTGCAAATTTCCCAGAAGTCTTAAGTAGCCATTATTCAGGTTACTTCTCCTCCAAAGGCCCACAAAAGAGTTGGATTTTTTTCCCTTGCCCAGTGCCCAGCTACACTAGGAAATGGCACTCAGTCCCCTTGGGAAATAATCAGAAAATATTCATGTATCCTAGTGGTAATTTTGCAGCCTTTTCTTCTAGTTATTTGAATCTAGTTAGTCGAACTTACTTAGATCTACTACTTGGGAGAAAAATTGCAATTTTCTGTTTTGGTGAGTAGTCTGCCTTTTTTGTAGTCTGTGATTTTTCTTCCAGTTATACAAGTCAAAATCAGTTTAGACAGCTGTTCATCTCTCTTACTGTTAGGAACACCATCACTCATTATTCATCACCACAGATTTTTGTATTTTAAGGCACTTTGACTGTCATTCTGGCCATAAAGTTCATTATGGTGATTAAGTCTACTTTATCTCTGATGGATGAATAGTACCATTCAACTATGATCATTCTGGACTCCTGCTAGCCCTAATGATAATTTAAAAAAATGGCAGCTTATCCTACTCTTTACCCCAGTTTCTAGAAATCAACCACCTGTCCTTCTCAATGATGCCAGTAGTTTCATTACCAGTGTAGTTGTTAATGTTTTCATGAAAGGAGTTTTATTTATGCACTTGAGAAATTTGGTAGAGTGATGGTTCTCCATTAGCATAATAAATTCATTCTAATATTCCTACATTTCTGCATTTTCTGACCCTATCCTTAATATTTTGTCAAGGTAGTTTATGCATCTCCTCTAATTTGCCTTAGTCCGTCATCAGGTGTAAGCTTCAAAAAGCATTCCAGTGTGTATTAAGAACAGGTCCAGATGTCTTTATGGCATAAGAAATGGAAAAGTGCTTTTTAAAATAATAATACGTTTTCAACTGTCCTGTCTTATATTCTCCTTCCCGCTCAAAATCCCTGATATACTCTCACATATATTTTCCTAGTTAATTTCACAATGTATTAGCAAATTCATGCATTGTTTTCAGTATGAAGTTTTCTTCTTTAGCTCATGCTATAATTTTGTACCCAAGGTAGCTTATGACCTGGTTTATTTATTGTTCTGAAGGAAATGAGAAGTGAGGTATACCTTTGCATAGAACAAACACTCCTTTGTGAAATACAGTGTGAGGTGAGGTCGTTGCAGGGTCCACAGGCGAAGGGACTTTATTCAACTCTACTTGAGTGACAGAGTTGCTTCTCCTAGTCTGGAAGTTTCAAACAAATCTGGCAACTCATGATTCTTAGGCTTGTCCTCAACAAAGTTCCATTGTAGGTCTCAGGATCCAAGTTCTTCCTGTCTGAGCCATGACTTTGGCATAGGAAGACTTGTCAGAATAGTGTTTTCATTCCTTTCATACTTCTACTACCACCAATACAATCCTAAACCTGGATTTTAGCTTAGTTCTCCTTGCCCCTGCAGGAAATAAGGATAATTTTAAGTGCTTCCACTGATATCTTCTGATTTACCAGGTTTACTAAAGTAGACAGTGGTTTACCTGAGCTTATGTTCTCTAAGTCTTTCAATCAACTAACAAAAACCAACCAACCCCAAAGGCATTATAATTGCCATTGTCCCTATAGTATTCTAATGTCATAATTACCACATATGCCAGTGTGTCACCTTCCACCTACACTTTATCCAATCTATCCTTGAGCTTTTCTTAGTAATTGGAATGCCTTTTGTTGAAGGAGTTAATACCACCTCACTTGCCCTCAGCAATGGAGCCGGTATTGCTGCCTGATTGGTGAGTAATCCATTTCCAGAATCACATTCTAAAGGTTTGTTTTCTATAGCCACTTTCAAAATCATGTCTCTTAATCTGAGCTTTGCATGTCTTCACCTGCTACCATTGAAAAACAAGTGTTTATTGGCCATAAACAAGAATTGATCCAAAGAAACAAAAGAGAGGAAATAGGAAGAGTAAAACACAGAAGGAAAAGCCAATGCAAAGATGCATTATTGAGTTGTTTGCCACACTAGGTAACAGAGGCTTGTTCCACAAAAGCATTCTGATGAGCCATATAGAATGCAATCTCAAAAACCCAGTCAAAAATTGAATTTGTGGTTTCTTATTTTTATGCCTCCAGAGAGAAATTAACTTTTCAAACACTCCCTGATGTTTTTTATAGGATATCCTATATTTCTTTTACGATGATAAAAGGATTCCACTGTGACCATTTGATTTCATGAAGCCTGCCCTATGTTGTTAAATCCAGTCTCAAAATTCAAGTACTAATGAAATTATAGTATTCCATCTGAGTCCACAGAAACTCAGCCAACCTCACTGGTTAACTGAACCTATGCAGTTCCATAGTGTGCCTTTTTAGCAACAATTAACGTATAACGAGATATTATCATATACACAGTCTGAATCCTTAATAAATGATTTACCATTAATATTGCTTACACTGATAGAAAATACAAATTTACCTAATAATATTTTAATTGAAACATTTTCCTGTTATATACAAATTAAAATGTTGATCTTCTGATGTCCGACTGCATTGATATTTATCTATTGAAAATAATCCCTAAAGTATTGATGTCAATAGTTTATGATACTGAAATCATCATAAATGTTTATATGCACAGTTCTGTATGTAATTGTGAGTATTATCTCTGGGGGAGATTTCTTTCAATTATACAATATTAACATTGAAAACAATTGGATTTCATCCCTTCCCCCAAAGGTAGACACAGAAGCACATATAGAGAACTCACAATCTTAGCAACCCACTGGAAGGTTTTAGAGGTGACAGCATGATTTGGACTGCTAAGATTTCTGTTGTATTTTTAAAGGTGAAGGAGTGATGTTTCCTTTCCTCATGAGACCTATTATAGGTCTTTTGAGACTTTTCCTGTCTCTCTTACTTGCCTGGATATGTTTCTGTTTTGTTTTGTTATTTTCAATCCATTATCTGAACTAACCTGGATGCACCTCAGTTTATTACAGTCTAAAATCTTAACTAAAATGAGACAATTAGAAATCAGCTAGTGCAAGGATCTTAATTTACTAATGAGCAGTTGCTTTTACCCTTGTTCACCCAAGTTTCTTGAATACAAAGATACATCTAGTTTTTCTACTAGTTAAATTCTCTTTCTGTTCTAAATTTTCACAATAACCCAAATCTCCAAATGTTAGTGAAAACTACATAGATTTCCTGGCTTCAATGCTCTATTTCTCCTTTTCATGTTTGCATTCTTTTTATGCTTTAATATATTTATATCCTGTAATACTTCTTCTTTCTTAAGAATTTCCATCCTTGAATATACATTTTTTAGCATCCACACAAAAAATTTCCAAAAATCTCCTTTCCCCCAAAAGAATAACTTGCTCCTGATTATTTATTGCTAATAATCAACTGAGGCAGAAAAGCAAACATTGCACAACACTTAAATTTTTTGACAATATTATCTCTACATCAATATTGTTTAAGTCACTCGATAATTCTTAAGAATTTGTTCTTGAGATTTTTTTCTTAAAAAGATGCTGTGGATTCATATCCTCATGTTTCTGAATAAAAATTAAAGTTTAAAAATAAAATAAGGAATGAGTTTATTTTGCTCAGTAAGACCTGAACATGTACGGCTTGAACCTACATGTTCAGAATTTGGTTATTGCTAATCAAGGTTATATTTTTGGCAATTTTCATTAATTCCATCTGAGTCCAGGATCTCACTGTCTCATGCCAAGACTATTACAGTGGTCTTTATATATATATATATGAATATTAAGAAAACAGTAATGTGTATCACCACCCCACTAGAATTTCACTTGCTTTCCATTTTCCCCCAAATGCCTTTGCATTTCAAGTCCCTACCCTTCCGTTTCCTATAATATGGTGCTCCGCAGTATAAGCCTTGTTTCAAAAGACTTATCACTCCATTGTCACTCACCAATACCATCTTCATTCCTTTACTCAATCTGTTTCTTGCTATCTATTTTAGAGGAAACAACTCGTTCATGAATTATTTCATGGCTACTATAACCCACAATCATCTAATTGTCAAACATTTATTGTATTTATACTGTGTATTACCCAGCAAATACTTTGTTGGTCATTATTTCATTCACGTTCATTTGCTAAAAATAAATAGCATATAGTAGAAGCCATTTTTCTTATTTCTGTTGTTCTCAGTGGTTAGCACAATAGGAGCCTTATAATAGGTGCTTTAATATATAACTTCTGGCTAATGAGTATCAAGCTTCCCTGAAAATGTGAATAAGGAAGGGGATAATGTGCTCTGCCACTGTTGATATTTCCCAAGATACTCATGGCATTTTCTGACTGTCTCTGTAGACAAAAATGAGTATACAAGGACATTAAGTACATCTACCACATTCAATGTAATAAAAAAAAAAAAAAAGGCGGGGGGGAACTGCCAGAAGTGGTGGAGAGGGGGAGATTACATAGCACCACTTAGGGGGATAACAAAATGTCATCCACCCCCTTCAAGGTGATAGAAATTTTATCTACAGAGAGCTAAATGTTGCCATAAACCTGAATCTCATTTCAGTTACTATTATACCTGATTATAAGATTTTTCAAGCATAAATAATACATAGATGTTGTGCACTTCAGTCTTCATTTCTTCCATTGTATTTAGCCTATACTTACCTGCTTCCACAGGTATTGAGATTGTGGATTCTACTTATATACATATGTATACTTGTACAGTATACACATGTGCATACATATGTGGCATTTTATGCCAACAGCATTTTCCAGTAGTTATATTTTTCAATAATTGCATTATTAAAATGACTGGCGATACACATTTGCCCCAGGTGGCTGTCTTTACCATTCAGAAGTGATTTACAGAAAGATCAGAAAGATATTTTGCATTCCATTTGTGGTTGTCTTTTATTGAACTTGGTTAATATAGCATGCTTCTGTGATTTTAGGTTTTTAAAGTAAGTGCAGTCCCCTTGAAAGTGTTTGAACATAAGCATGGGTGAAAAACATGTAGCCACTGTAGTTAAGCTTTCAAAAAGTGCATTTAGGAAAGGTTCGAAATTGAGGCTTGGGTTACAGACTTCCTTTACCATGCACAAATAACTCTCACTAATCCTAAAGAGAATCAAACACATATATAAAATGCAAGAAAAGTAATCTTTAGTTCTTTTGTTTAAAATATTTTTTAAAATCTCTTTCTCTAAAATAATTAAATAGAAGATTGCTAGGCATATTTGTCATCTCTCTGGAAAATTGAGAAATGAAATCTGAATTTATATAACTTTAAATGTAGGAGCTAAATTATTGTTCTGTACAGATATAACACTGACATCATTTTGCAGATACAAGAGGATGGTGGGATATAATGTTATTTACACAGCCACAAATAGCAACATTTCTTGTTTGATTATGGAACCCTGACAAATGCTTGATAGATACTACAAAAATTTCTATCCTCATTTTCTTATGCCATTAATTTTTAGGTTAGCTTACTGATGCAGTTATATTTTTATACCTGTGTAATAAAGTTTCTTGTGTGATGTGAAAACATCATTGCTTTAAATATATAGACAAAATTAGTCTCCCTAAAATACCAGAAACTTTCTATGGTTTAAAAACTACAAAAGTTACTTTAACATTTTATTAAATTCCTAAAATAAATTAGTATTTGTTAAAGCAAAGTGTTCTACTGCTTATATTTTAAAAATAATCAATTTCAAATACATGAAAAATAACTATCTTTAGCATTTTTAAATTTTTAAGAGAATACAATGTCACAAAAACAATAGTCTCACTGCGGTCTGCATATCTCAAATTCACAGTAGTATATATAGCTGTATAACAGTTATATATTTTCAGTCATATACATATTAATTAATATTAGTATATACAACTGTGCAATAGTAACATTGTAATATAACTGTGATTCTTATCCTCAACTGAGTACCATAAATCCTATAAACAAAACTTTGATCTCAAAGTTCCTTTAGATTTTTCAAATCTTTCATGATTATACTTTTCATTAAAAACACAAATATGCATTTTTTAGAGAAATGTTTTATTAAAACTGAAGAAGTAGATTATGTGGCTTAGGAATTATTTTGTAGAAAGTGTTACTGGTTAGAATTTCTCATATCGTTGAATGTCCTAAAAATGACATTAAAGGACTTTAAAATTACTTAATATGTTTTTAGAAAACCAGATTTTCTTTCTCACATGTAAACATAATTGAAGAGTTGATGTGGCATTATATATTATAGTTTTCTCTTTTAAAAAGAAATTTTCCCAAATTCTGCCTTTAGAGTCATTGCTAATTTCATTTTCAACCCCTTGACTATGTGTGTGTGTGTGTGTGTGTGTGTGTATAAATACATACACACATATATATATATATACATATATATATGTATATACATATATATATGTATATATATATATTTGTTTTACAGAGGTAGAATCATAATGCATACAGTTGCTTAAGATACTTCAATTGCTACCATTATTTAATATCAAACTCCTAGCATGTTACCTAAAAGATCTTGCTTGATCTAGCTCTACGTTGGGGTAACACCAGTCCTCCCTGGCTCTCTATTATGCAGTCATTTGGCATTCTTCTGACCCTCAAAATTCCTGAAATCATAACTTTCACTGGGCCTTTGCCCAAGACTTTTCTTCTTGGAACACTTTCCATACTTCTCCATCTGAATAATTCCTATTCATTCTCCAGGCACCTGTCCCACAAAAGTTTTGTTTCATCTCTAGGCTCATTTAGATTCTCCTATTATATCCACTCAGAGCTCCTGTCTCTTTCCTCAGTACTACTCAGTACTGTTGTAATGGTTTAACTAAGTGTGGTCATTTTTTTTTTCATATGCATCCACCACTAGCGTAAAAGCTCCATAAAGTTAAGGATTTCATACATTTTGCCTACCACTTTTTGAAATGTGTGTGACTAGCCACATGATAAACATAATAAATATTTGTCAAAATAATTAATCAATATAATTTACATTCTCCTTTTTTCTAGCTAGGATTATACCATAAATAGTTTTCCATATTTCTAAGCAATTTTATCATCACTTTAAATGAATGAATCAGAATAATAATGATAATTATGATGACAATAATACTGATATAACATCATTTACAAAGCTAATCTATATAATTTGGTATTCAAAACATTAATTTTGAATTAAACAAACATTATTATCTGACCTTATAGATGGCACTGATAAGAATATCTTCATGTGCATTTCTCTTTTCTTGTGTTTGACTAACTCTAAGAAAACTCAGAAACAATAGCTAGTATAAGAATATGACATCTTTTTATTGCCACAAATAATTTTCTAAGAAGACTATATTAATTTACAATACTGCAACTATATACCAGCTGCTCTGGAAACTTTCCAGAAAAGGGGATGAACTATTTATTTGGGTTTTGTTGTTGCTGTTGTTGTTCTTGCAAATTGTCTTGGAAGGCAAAATAGAAGACGCAAAAAGAAAAATTTTTTGCCAGTGTCTAATTAATTACAAATATTTTTAAAATAATATTTGATAGGAAGAGTATTTGACAAATTTATGGCTGCTGGTGATCTGTAGCTGATCAATAGTGCTGATTTAAATCCCATGTTGTAGATTTACTAACCATACAGGATCTCTGCTCCCCTTCAGGAGTCAGATAACTCTATACAGTCATCTGTGTGATTCTTGTTAATTAAAAAAAACATAATTTATAAATTTAGAAAGGAGATTTTATTTCTTGTGAAGGGTTACAGCCTACAGGTGGCCATTCTGTAGGTTGGGAAGTGTGTCTCTGTTAAAGAGTGAAGATAAGACACTTTAAAGGAGGAGGTGTTGGGGTAGAAGCTTTATGCTGAACAGGTAGACTAAACATTCAGTAGGTTATAGAAGGAGCTATACATACTTATGATGGTGGCCCTGAGGCATGCATTTTGAATGAAACATCCACGCAACATACATCCATGTTAACCTTGGAGTGGAGACTTAACATTTAAATCTACTGCAGCTAGGCCCTATACATCTAAAGGTCTTTTCAGGACACAAAAATCACCCAAGTGTTAGCCTCTGTAAACCGGACCAGAACCAATCCATGGTGGGTGTTCTTCCTATCTGGAGAGAGTTAACAAAATCAGTTTCTTGTCTGTAGTGATGGCTGGCAGAACAGGAGTCCGTTAATCAGCCTTTGTAAGCTGAAGGAGTTGTAATCATTGTAATACTGTTTATCTTGAGACCACTGTTGTTTAGCTGCTAGGAAAAAAAGCGAAACAAATTTGTGGAGTTAGAACATAGTTTATTCTTTAAATGTACGAGTGTGTGACTTAACCCTTGCCTGGCATGGCCTTACACCCTGTTTATAACTTGGTATCGTATTGCTGCATAGAGTATCTTCTATCAGTCTTATGATCTCTATTTTAACATTAATGTGGAACAGCCATTGTGTCTAAACGCCAAAGGAAGAGAGTATTAGGAGGCTTATCTGACCTATCTCGTCATGGCTGAGAATACAGTTTTAAGGCTTTTCTGGGGTCCCCTTAGCCACAAGTGGGTTCATTCTGTGAATAGGAGGGCATAGACTTTATTTTTAGTTTATTTTTCCAGTTTTCCACCTGAGATGTGTAAGCTGTTCTGGAGGGTTAAGCTTTTCAACTTTCCCATACAGGAGAAAATAATCATCAGTTGATTAATTCTACCTCTTCTTATTCAAGTTCACGTTGGCTTGCCCGAGAAAAAATTTATTTAATATAATTCAATCAGGATGGCATTTCCTCAGTAATATTTGTGAGAATTCCAAAATCCAAAGGCATTTAGCATAATTTTTAAAAGGTATAAAAATTTTAGTCCTTTAAGATAAGCAGTTTATTAATAAATTTATTGGAAATTTCCTAGTATGTAATTCGCATCAATTACTTCATTAAGAAAATCTGTCATCAACTTCAATTTGTTCTGCCAGTAACCAGAAAAGATAATACATTTACTAAATGCAATTTTACATAAAATTCAGAAAGTGTAGCATATCAGTAACAACTACCAAGCCAAAAATACCTGAGATTTTCTACAACATTTTGTTCTCTAATTAGTGGAGGAACTGGTTACAAAGCCTAAGAAAAAAACTTTTTGTATTGACATCTTTTGTCTTAACTGTGCTAAAAATATGAATATTGAAAAACAGAGCATATGTATTTTATATTTTATTCTGTTATATTTGTTTTGCTCAAAACAATATAACTGATTTACCCTTATTCTGTAGTGGTAAGTGTATGTTAACATTACATCTGAATTATTATCTTGTTCCTTAAAAATTAAAACAAAACACACACAATGATATGGATTTTACTTCAAAAGATGACACTGGCTTTGAATTCATAAACTCTTATTATTTCAGCCTTTGACCCACTTACCAATTCATTTGATTTTAAAGTATATTTGAAACAAGAATTTTTAAAGTACAATGCTTATACAATTAAAACTTCTAATTTGAAATTAACCAGAAGATGCAAGCTAGATTCTCCAGCCCTGTCAAATTCTCAATTTCAAGATACACATTTACTGAAGCAAAATCTGTAAGTATAAAAAGCTTTTTTTAAAAATTTTATTTTAACTGAAGAAAGAAAAGCACTTATGTTTTAGAACCACAAGAGTGAATCCTGAGGACTTAGTAGACCTAACAAAAGAGTGCTCTTCATTCATAGTGACTAAGGCCACTGTCTGGAGAAGCCAAGGGCTGCTCCACTTCACAAAAACTCTGCAGAATATTGATTCTCTTTGCTTTTTCTCTAAGGGAAATGTGGATTTGGAAAATATGAAAAACTGATTATTCTCAATCTACTTCAAATACAAAATCAAGCATGGTCCTACTTAGCAGAAGATGTATTATTTTTCATGACGAATGGAAGAAATTGAATCTAGCAGGCATTGAAATGCCAGTAAATTTTTCTAAGTCAGCACCTCACACATGGAAAGAAATAAACAACTAAAGGATTAGAGCAAAAAATTAAGTCACTCAGAGGAAAGAAAAAAAGACCATTGACACATTCAAAGCGAGATAATACTCTGTAAGAGGGAGGGCAGGTGTGGTGGTTCACGCCTATAATCCAAACACTTTGAGAGGTTGAAGCGAAGCGAGAGGATTGCTTGAGCCCAGAAGTTCAAGAACAGCCTGGGTGACATGGTGAAGCCCTATCTTTACCAAATAAATACAAAAATTAGCCAGGCATCATGGCAGGAGTATGCAGTCTCAGTGACTAGGGAGGCTGATGTGAGAGGATTGCTTGAGTCCGAGAAACGGAGGTTGCAGTGAGCCAGGATTGTGCCACTGCACTCCAGCCAGGGCAACAGACACTCTATCTCAAAAACCAACCTAAACTAAACTAACCTAAAAACTAAAATTATAAAATCAAATAAAACAGTTCTGCTTTAAATGCAAAAAAGAAAAGAGAAATATATCAACCACCGTATCAGATGGCAAATCAGTCAAAAAAAGATAAAAACTAACCTAATAGCAGCATCATCCATGGTTCAGTTATTCTTAGAAAAAGAAAAATAATGCATGAAAGTAAAACAATTTGGGAAGCAGTATTGGTACATATTCCATGCACAAAGGAATCTGTGAAACATTTGGAATTCAAACTAGAAAGAATGTAGCACTAAAATTTTTTTCTGAAGATGATGTTGAAGACTACAGCTCTCATTTACCACTTAGGTTCAAACATTTAAAGTATATGTTGTCTTTTACTCCCCAAACCCAAAATAAGTGACAGAAGATATTTGTAAAGTAAGTGCACAAAATAATTATTGCATTTAACCATTTTGGACAGAACCCTTATGCTGAAACAATGTTCTACCATGTTTTACTTTCTTTGCCAACCACTTTCCTAATGGAGTAGAAATACGTTACTTTATATGGCAAATATTCTATAAAAATTTACTTACTGAATCAAATTTTAAAGGAATAGTTATTAACATGGAAGATAAAAATACGAATTGTGTGTGGCTAATATTTTCTTAATTTGTACTTGCATTAATAAAAAATACAATATAGAATTTGTTTTCTGATATATAGCATGCTGGTATTTCTCACAATTCTGTTCTTCCCTCTTCTTTATATGAAATGTGAGAAAGATGCTGCACAATATATGTAAATCAATATGTTATTTGAGATAAAAATTTTACTGCTATTGATTTATTGTTTTTGATAATATGTCTGCTAATGAGGCTTGTGTAAGAAATTAGAAAATCATACATATAATGCTTTTCCTATAAGATAATATACTTAATGTGATTTTGGAAGATTATGTGGTTTTTGGTTTTGTTCTTCATATTGTTTTGTTTTTAAGACATTCTCTGATATTCAATCAGACACCTCTGCCCTTCATCCCAGAGTTTATGTAGATAAAACTTATTGGAGGAAGAAAATAGATTCTCTAAATTTTAAAACTATCACTCTTCATATATATAAAACTGTGTACTCTTAGGTCCAAGATGAAATAGTTGCAAAAAGTGTTGATGTAATTTTACCATTTGCCTTCATATGATTGATTTAGTATATCATATTTTACCTACCTTTATATATGAATTTTTCAGGAACAAGGAATGTAAATTTAAATAAGATGTAAAGGCCTTTGTAATTAAGTCCATCTCTGTTTTAAATGGTATATTAGTAGCAAGGATGATTAAGGTGAGCATAGATGAGACAAAACTTAATGTCTAACTCTGAACCCTGTTAAAACTATTGGAGTCTATTTAAAGGATGGAACAACCCAGAAACATGGTCTCTGAAAACAAAAACTCAGGTTTGCCATGTGATTTTGAATTTAATATGTTACTTAAATGTTCTGATAACCACTAAGGTATTAGTATTTTGAAGATAGTCTTAATATCTGAAGATATTAAGACTGAAAGCAAAAATTACCTTTTCCTTCCAGCTTATTTTATCTTACCTCTTTTAGCCCATCTCCTAATCCCCAGAAGTTAAATTACTCAAAAGTTTTAGAAAAATACTATTAAACATTATGAGACAATTTTTTTGTTGTTATTTGTTTGTTCTTGAGATAGGATCTTGCTCTGTCACCCAGGCTGGAGTGCAGTGGCACAATCTTGGCTCACGGAAACCTCTGTGTCCTGAGCTCGATCGACTCTTGTGCCTCGACCTCCTGAGTAGCTGGGACTACAGGTATGAGCCACAATGCCTGCCTAATTTTTTTTGTATTTTTTTTTTAAGTAGAGATGGAGTTTTGCCATGTTGCTCAGGCTGGTCTCTATCACCTGGGCTCAAACAATCTGCCCACCTCAGCCTCCCACAGTGCTAGGATTATGGGCGTTAGAGACAGTGTTTTCAAAATGTGACCTGTCCCAACTTCCAACTTTGGATTAGTCGCTTCTGCTTTGTCCAATAAAGCTGATTTAATAAATGAAATAAAATAAAGTGCCCGGAGAGAGGAAATTCAGACCTCTGGACTTGGGATCTCCTTAAATGTCTATGTTTACTTTTTGAGGTCTTTTAAAAAACCTTCCAATAATTTGGCAAAGCCAGAATTCACACTGAAGACAAACTAATTTAGACAAATAATTTGTTCATCAAATCTTTATTAAATACCTACTATATGGCTGGCATAACTAAGTTCTAGAGATGCAACAATAAATGAAAGATGATGTAAGAATAATGTAGGAATCTGATACTGGAGGATCTACAATTTAAGGAGGTTGCCTAATTGACTATGGCTGCATGAGTGAGGGAAGAATATTATTATTTGGTATAGCTTGGGTCAGATGTCCTCTCCCTTCCTCATCTTTGGTCTAAAAGAAGATGGCAGCTCGAGTTGAAAATGCAGGGCACAGAGGATATTAGTTTAGATAGACAAAAGAAAAAAACAAAAAGGATGTGCATCAATCAGCTTCCTGTGGCTCCCACAACAAATTGGTACAAATCAGGTGGTTTAAGATCAGAAGTCCAAAATCAAGACATCAGCAAGGTGGCACTCCCTACGGAGGCTCTGAAGAATAATTTGTTCTTTGACTCATCCAGATTCTGGTAGTTGGCATTTCTTGACTTGTTGCACCCCAGTCTCTGCCTCTGTAGTCACATTGTCTCATTCTTTTCTATGTGTGCTCTTTTCTGTGTGTTTGTCTGAGCTTGCTGAGCCTCTCTCTTAGAAACAAATCCATGCGTATACTTAGGGCCACTGGATAATTCCCTTGTCTCAATCTCCTTAATTGTATTTAATTATATTTTTTGCCATGTAAAATATTATTCACTCTTTTGCCTTATAAGGTAACATTCCTAGTTTCCAAGGTTTAAAACATAGCTTTTGTGACCACCATTGAGTCCCCTTTGGGGTCCACCTTCCCAGCTAACCTATATTGTCTAGTTCAGTCAAAGTAGCAACTGTATCTCCAATCAGAATATGGAGTCAATGCAGGCAGAATTCCCTACTTCAAAATACTAAAAATATTTGAAATGCAGCTCTTCTTAAAATAAAAATATGTAATACTAGGAACTTACTTCTTTTTATAAATACTTTATTATATTTGCCCTTTTAGCCAAGATAAGCAAACGCAAAATATCTGATAAATTTGTGCTAACTTTCCTGTTTCTCTATTGCATATTACAAAAGAATTAAGAATTATTAAATTTAAAGGGCTACTGTAAAGAAAAAACATTAAGTTTATTAAAAAAGGTAAATGTTAAAATGGTAAACATTAGATGTATGAGAATTGTAATGCAGCCTTCAACATAAAAATTTACTATTTTATAAAGATAGGTTAGTGTTGGGTAAGACTACTAAGAATAAGTATATTAGAATGATACCTTTCACCTCTTTCTCCTTTAGGTGAACCTTACATTTGATTTTTGGGTTAGCTGACACTGTCCAGGAGATTCTTCTTTTCAGCTATTAAACCATTTGTCAAACTAATAGATTGAGAGAACTAAAAATACTTCCCTTGTAAACCACTTTGATGGCCTAATATGAACTTATTAGCTTAATGCCATATTCCATTCATTAATGTTTACTTCCAATAGGTGTTATTTTTGAGTTGCTTTGAAAATTTCTCCTAAAAGTAAATATATTTTCTGTGCTTTTTGTTTGTTTGGTTTGATTTTACTAGATTAATCATATGGCTTTACATAACATATGTTACTGCAGTTAAAGTAATGCTTCTTAAGTAAAGAGAAATATTTAAGACCACTAGGAAAACAGCTAATGCTATATTTTTTTGAAACCATTTGCTCTTTAATTTCTCTTCAGTTTAAAGAAGTTTGATTTGTCATTACAAAAATAGTGTTCACTGCGTTCCATTTCTACATCAATAAGCAGATATTTGTTGATATCCTATATTTTAGTTATTCAAGTTAACATCAGCATTTAGTTCCTCTCCCACTAGCTGTTTATAGTCTAATGAAATATGATGGTTAAATTTTTCAAATGAGATATAAAAGGCATTAAATTTTTATAATTTTTTTTTGTTTCTCTTCTCTGTTATTTGTGATTAATTAGGCCAGTTGTCAGCCCATATTTTGGATAAGAAACATTATTCTTTCCAAAGAGAAGTTTACACTAGAAAAAGGATTGGGAAATAATATTGTTTGTTATCTGAAATTCAGTAGGAGGTTTTCAACTTGAGAATTTAAGACTTTGATTCTATTAATTTTAGTTCATAAAGACAAAAATTCATAACTCATAGCCATTAAAGCTGTATGTGTACACATTCTCATTAAATTCAAAGTCAGCTGGGGGAGAGGCAGGGGTCCATTAACTTTGCTAGTATTTAGACTAAATCCTATCTCTGCTACACTTCTCTCACACCAGCTCCACCCTAAACTAAATGCAGCTTTTACTGTACTGCCATTTTGGCTACCTACATAGATGATTGTGAAGTACCCACAGTGATTTAATCTAACAGGAGCAGTCAAGTTCATACTATGTGTTTCTAAGGAGGGTTATGAATAATTAGCAATCTCTAAGTTTAGAAAGATGTCTTTAAAAGATAATTTTACACTGAGAATTATGGATTTTTTAATATCTTGAATTATTTTATTTTTACTTTACTATCTCAACTCACTCATCTAAAAAGATCTCCAGCCATCCTTGCTATATTTCAAGCAACAGTTTAGATTTTTGCTTTAATACTTATTCTTTGTGAAGGCCAATGGTCTTGCCCTCTTTTGAATTCTACTAATAGTCACCCTCTATGAAACTAACAGTGTCACAGTAAATTATGTATGTTTATATGAGTCCTTTCGTTGATGTTCCAAAGTATTACTTAAGCGCTTGTTTATTAACTTTTCAAAGTCTTTTCCCTTATCTTACTAACCAAAATCAAAGTATCTTGAAGGCAGCAACCATGTCTTACAGAGTAAAAATGCTGTAGGTACTCAATACATATTTATTTTTAATGAATTTCTGAATAAAGTAGTGTCTCCTTAGAAAGGAATGAAAAAGAATATGAAATATTTTTCAGCATCACAGTTGACAAGTGAATAGAAAAATATAACAACAGCAAAAATACACTTTCATATTATTAGTATCACTTTACCAATGTGAGTGGTTTAGTTTTCATGCAGTAGTTTAGATTTGTTGCATAAATTATGAAGACAATCTTAAAATTATGTTTGCCACAAGTATCTGAAAGTATGTAGTTTATCTTTTTCCTCCCTCTTCTCTAATAATATTATATTATTGTGCTAGCCCCGGTTATGAATATTTGTCAGTAAAGAAACAAGTGGAAAATAATCAAAATTTTATTTGACCATGTTTGTGTGGAAGTGACAATATTGTTTCTCACATTAATTAGAACTGGAGTTTGAGATAGGAAATAAGTCTAGTTACATAAAAATTTTAAATTTCTGCACATTTGAATTGATCAATTATGAATATATACACTCTAAACAATGAACAGTGGAGAATAATGAAAGTAGCAAACCACTATATATGTCAAAGTAATTTCTATAGCATTATGTTTTTTAAATTAACAAAAGTTATAGCTGATCTCAACATGGAATTGGTGGTGGGCATTGGGGGCAGGGAAAAGGGAAAATCTTGTGTTTGTTTTTGGAATTAGCCTAACCTTGAATGTTGATGTAAAATCTGTTTTAAAATTTTATATTTAATGATTTAATGGTAACCTGAAGAAGAGCAGAAATTAGTTGTAGAAATTTTAAATTATTCAAATAAAATATTACCTCAAAATCCTTTGTCAATCATACCAAGTGAAAAAAGAAAGCAAAAGCAGGAGTGAATAAGTGATATAAAACAGGATGTCATTGCTGAGCTCATTGCATTGTAATGGTAATAAATCTGAATATGAATAAATTCTCTGAATAAGAATATAAAAATTCTGGCCCACAATATTTTCTGGAGACATGCATGAAATAAAGTGAAACAAAGATTAAACTTAAAAAGAATAAAATAGAAATGATAATCAAATTTAATAGGATAAAAGATTCAAAAAACTAAGACAGTAAAGAATTTTTATGCACTTATAATGAGCTTCATAACGTAGAGAGCAAATACTAATATAAATGAACTGAGAAAATGGTAAACGATAATTCATATTTAATAGAAAAACTTACATTCCTCATAAATCAACCTGTTAAGAACACACCTAAAAAATTAACTAACAGAAGCGTTAATTTTTTAAATAAAATCATTAAATATTCATGAAAATGGGCCACGTTTCGTGCCACAAAATAATGCATCATATTCTGAAGAAACCACACCTTTCAGATTTTGTGGCAAAAACACAACCAAAAAATTAGAATTTGACTCTATTAAAAAAAAATAATGTACACTCTATAAAAATTCAAAGGAAAAATTTCTTTTAAATGATTTCTCACTTTAAATAGGAAAAGAAAAAAAAAATAGAAGATAACTGCTTCTTTGGAAATAAACAACCAAAACAATTTGAATAAAAATAACTAAGGAATCCAGCCAAACCATGAAATAGCGAGGAATAGTTCTCAAAAGATGAAAGTCCTATATGAAAAAAAATAAAATAAAAATGAAAATATCAACCCTCACTGACAGACATTTAAAAAAAAAAATTCTTACAATGGCGAGTAATCACTTTTTGTAGAATTTGGAAAGTTGTATGAATTTTCTCTAAGCATAAACCATAAAAATATAACACACAACAGGTCATGAACAAAGGAGTTGTTGACACAGATATATAAAACATTTTAAAAGATAATTAGAGAATTATGATATAAACTCATATAAATTATAAATGAATTATATTTTGTTTAAAAGACAGAATTTCAATAAATGCCTAACTACTCTCTTCTAACTATTCTAAGTAGTTTTAGTGAGAAGAAAAATTATCTGTAATTGAATGGAATATTTTACAACATAAGTTTTCTTAGTTGGCATGAATTTTTCTATGAAAAAGATAAATAATTTATAGAAAATTGCTATTCACTTGGGAAAAATTAAAATTAGCCTAGTGTATATATACATCTCTCACAAACGTGCAAAAGTAATATTGTAAAATGATTATAATAAACTGTAATCATTTTAACTTTTTCATAGGAATATTGTCATCTTTTAGTAGGAAGAAAATTATTCTTCTTGCAGAAGAATACATGCAATATATAAGTTTGGAAGCACCAAAATGTTTTATATATGCACACAGGCACACACAGGCATAGTAAATTCCATTTATATTTTAAAAGATCTATGTTATTTGTGAAGAAAATAGTGATTGAAGACAGGAGATAAAGGAGGACTGACTACTTAATGTCACCTAAAACTGTAGCAGAAATAGTGGGATTACAAAAAGCATCTAATGTACTGTCTCTACCTTCTAGCCATTCACACACTGTGGAAACAAAATGAACCAAAATAGAACAGTGTACAAAATGAAGCCAATATATGATGGTGCCAGCACATGTCTCATTGGCACTCAATCACACATGCCTCACTGGTTCCAACTTAATGTAAACTTAAAGATAATTGCATCGAAACTTCTCATAGTATATACAAATATACTATGTATCTGGCCAAATCATTTCAGGCAGATTCATGACTGATAGCAAAAAGAAACAAAATAACAAATTACCTTGAAAAATACATATTCCAGTATTAAAAGTTAAAAAGAGAAAATTGATGAGAGGCCACATAAAAGGAGGATGAAGGACAAGAAACTGTAATCATTTTAACTTTTTCATAGGAATATTGCGATCTTTTAGCAAACACTCTAAATTATAGTTTATGTATTACATATAAAATGACTAGAGTACAGCAAATGCTTCTCTTAGGAAATGTTTTCCTAAACACAGAGCCATTTGAAAACTGTAGAGAAAGAGTCTATTAACTGATACTAAATGTAATTCAAGCAGGTATTTCTTCCTTCAGGAAAAGTTTCAAATGACAGGTTGCTGCCTTCTATTTTACTAAAATCGAATTATCTTGGAAATGAGACATTAGCTGGTTGAAAAGCTAAAAGGTCTTTTCAGGGGAAGATGCAGTAATAGAATATATAACACAAGCATTTCAAGGTAGAGAATATTTCTTACTTAATAGGCACCTGGGGCTTTCCACTGTTGTAGTTTGAATAAAATAAAATTACTTGTAATAATGCAAATCATAGGCTAATTTTAAATAAATTAAAAGTACTTAAACACACCTATTGAGTTTCATTTCTCAATACATACTCAATAACTCTGATAAGCAAAGGCTGAAATATTATGAAATTTCTAAATCCATGGCAAGTATCAAAGTTATATACTCTCTAGTCTTATGGTAATTTCCAAGATATATTTCTATGGAAATCTTCCAAAAACTTTGCAAATAGAGTATTTTTATGTCATAACTATTTATATTAAGCAAACTAAATATATGATATTGAAAAGAGTAAAGTCTAGAAGAAATATTGTAATTAATCAACATGTTACCTTAGATTCCAGAATTATAGCAAGAATGCCAATTTCATTGTTATTCTAAAGTCACTGTGGTACCTTTCTGGCAAAAAAAGTGATCAATTCAAATCAATTTTTTTTCTACAGAAGTTAACATATGTTATTTTAATCCTTACCACTTTCCTCTTATCAATGGTTTTTGCAATACAATCCTTAAATTAAATATCCACAATAAGCTGTAACACTCTATAGCAACTGATTGTTGAATCAGGATTTATTTGGTGACAAAACAATTTAAAACTATGAAATTCTGAGGCCAAGAGTCTATGCAAACATGCCAGCTAGAGATAGTATAATATACTTGAACTTGAAAGAAGAGCTCAGAGTGTGGTTTTATAAGAGCTCGTAGATGGATATATGCTTCATGGACATACAATTCTGAAGAATATAAGAAAAGTAGAATAAGCTTAATGTTTGACTTACAGAAATTGCATAGGAGTAGAACATTACTTCAAATTAGACAATATGGAGAGGAACAGAAGTAGTAAAAAGTTGACAATTCCCATATTCCTTCTAAGAAGGAAAAAATAGAAAAGAAAGAGGAAGCTAAAGCATGCATAAAGCATGAGTAGAGAGGTAGCCTCTAGAATAAAATGCAGTCATTCCTAAATAATGCATTAACAACTCATTTAAACATTTTTAAAGTAGTTGCCAATAAAAGGAAATATGTTCAAAGAATATCAGCTAAGATTCTAAAGCCAGGTAAATATTGTCCATAATTATAAAAAGCAATTAAAAAGCATCCTTTGTAATCAAAAATAAGATAACAAAATATACTTAAATATTCATTCAGAACCATACCAGACAAAAATATATTAATTGATTTTTAAAATATTAATTTGACTATATTCATCCCTGGGAGTATACATACTTTAAAGTACGGAATTTGTCCTCATTCTTTCAAGGTAACTGCTAGATTTCCAAGCATCATTCCTATGAAGAGCGTGTGCTAGTTGACAAGTCGTTTTGTAAATCTTTTCTCCAAAGTACACCCAATAACTTCAACTTATATCTCATCAGTCAGAACTTAAACATACCTCATTTATATCAGTATGTAAATCTAGAAAATTTATTGTTCTTAAATCTGACTACAATGCCACTACCTCCTCAGCTTGGATTTCTGAAACTAAGGAAGAAGGGGAGAATGGAATGGATATTGGGAACATTGCTAACATTCTCTGCCACTTAGCTTTTGCTGAGTGAATGCTGTGGCAGTAAGCAAGTATCTTGGCTTCTACTCTTGTCTATTTCTAAAGGAAGAGTTGACTCTGTAATCCTTTAATCTATAACTTAAGGTACAGAGAAAGTTAAAAGGATTCAGAGGCAGTATGCTAATTGAGTCTTTGTAAGAAGAATAAATCCACATCATCACTCACAAAGGCAACGGGCATAACATGATACCCAAGCAAACAAACAATAAGAACCACAAAGTTTAAGGCCTCATACTCAGGAGAAAAAGAAGAAAGAAAGAAGACAGATACTTATAAAAATGTTTTCAATAAAAAAAAATCTTTGTAAAATTCATCTAAGCAGAAGACTTTGGGTAATCCTATTTTTAGTAATAAAAGGGATAAAAAAGATTAGAATATCTTCCAATGCATCAAGTTAAGAGCTTAATTCTGGAATATACTTTTGTCTTTTAAAATAGTATATAATATATTTAGCAGTGTATAAGGTATGTGTATACATATTCACATCTATCGATATTATTATGACATATATATGGCATTTACAAAGATACAACACAATTATTGTCAAGTTTACTTTCAATTGGGGATAATTTATGCATAACTTCCTTTCCACCCATTTGAGAATATTTAAAAATAATTTATTTACTGATCTTTTCTGTCAATTTTTTATAACAAAAATCGTGGCATGACAAGATTACAATTCCTTTTGTTGGTCAATATCCAAGATCCTCTTTTCAGTGTAATTGTACAGTCTTTCTTCTCTCCCTTAGTTTTGTACATATCACACTGCTCAATTCTTCTGTCCTTCCATGATTTACACATTATTTCATTGAATGCTCACTTGCATCACACATTACCTGTTTTCCCCTTTTTCATTTTCCTCATTGAACAAATTTTACACAATCTCTAAAGCTAGCACTATCGTATTCACCTTGCAATTTGAAATAAATATGTTGAATACACATGAAACTTCATTATCTATGAGTAAGACATAAAAGTAAACTAATAATTAGAAGAATATGCAAAAAAAAGCAACATTTATAGTATACTGAAGAAGCACAGAAATAGTAGCAACTAAGTTTGCCCAAGCAATTCAAGACTATATTTAAGGAGGTTGCCTATTTGTAGAATGAGGAAACATGAAATGTTTCCCAGGTAAATAAGAGCAATTTGAAAGAGCCCCCCCCCACCACCTTTTTTTTTAGACAGAGTGTCATTCTGTCTTGCCCAGGCTAGAGTGCAGTGATGCAATCTCAGCTCACTGCAGCCTCCACCTCCTGGGTTCAAGCGATTCTCCTGTCTCAGCCTCCCGAGTAGCTGGGACTACAGGCATGTGCCATCAAACCTGGCTAATTTTGTATTTTTAGTGGAGACAGGGTTTCACTATGTTGGTTAGGCTAGTCTCTAACTCCTGACCTTAGGTGATCCAGCTGCCTCCGCCTCCCAAAGTGCTGGCATTACAGGCATGAGCCACGGCACCTGGCCTTAAAAGGGCCTTTTAAGGGCTGTGAATAACTTATAGGACATAGCAAAATATCGTATAAGCATTTAGGAATGCTTACTGAAAGCATATGGCCAAAGTATTAAATAGAATCCTGGGTGAAGAGAGGAAGAGTTGCTTATGAAGAATCAAGAAGGTAAAACAATTTGAAAGACTTTTAGAACTTTAGTTATATGATGTCAGAGTGGGAATAGTAGAAAGGAACATAGTGATAAACTTCAAAAAATTTAATAATAAGGAAAGTGATGTTTTGAAGGGGAGCAGATGAAAGCTCAGGGTCAGCTTTCAAAGAAGGACATATTCATTTCTTTCTGACATTGTATGGTAGATAAAAGCATGAATAGAGACGAAGTTTCAATGAGGTTAAGAGGGTGATTCGAGGGATAGCTTTAAATGATGAGTTAAAGGGACTGTCATATGCCTCCTAGATACTGTGTTCTTGTCATAACTCTTTTCTATTCAGGCACTTAAGAGTCAGTTAAACTAAATATAATTATAAAGAGAAGCTGGGTGTAGACCCTTGAGAATAATGGTTAAGGTTAAAGTTAAGATGCAGTGTCCACTTGGAACTCCAAAATAAATGAAAAACAGGGTTAATTGAGAACTTAGTTGAAAGTTTAGCACTGAATCTAAGTACTAAACTTCCTGGGGCACACATATTTTACATATTTGTATTTCCAGTGTTAATAATATTTTAGCATTTTTTTAGTGTTTTGGATCACTAATTATAATTATGTTCCTGGGAAGTAAATGACTTAAACTCTCTGGGCCTCAGTTTCACTATGAATAAAACAATAGGATAATAATAATTTATCTCCACCTTTCTTCCAGCTCCTTCCAAGCTATATAAATATTATTACTTAATCAAACATGTTGAGAGTGAAGTATGCCATAATGCAATGATTGCTCCTGCATTCCAACTGGCAATTTTAAAATGTTGCTTGTGGCTAACCACCACCAATTTCTATTTGAGCATGAGGCAGTTGTGTGATTATTTGAGAGAATTATAATCTGCACTAAAAGAAGAAAAGAAAGGTCACTTGACATTTTTGTAGGTATTTTTATCCTGTCATACATCAGAGAAGACTAAAGGGCCAAAGGTTACTTTAGGGTGACAAGAGAAAAACTATACTTAGTTCTTGCTGCAGAGAATGGAGTTAGAATAGGAAAGGCAATTTCTGGTTCTTCCTGTGATACTAGAGAACATGCCTTAGTGCCTTTGGGATTCTCTCAAGGGAACTGTTATTAGATAAAGGGAAGGCTAGCTCTCTCTTTCATAATGTCTTTGTGAATTCTCCGGTGAATGCCAGAGGTATTAACTTGCAGGTTATGTGAAGCTTCTGTGTTAGTATAGAGGTGTTATGATATACTTCAAGGGCTCTCCATCGAGTTAAGAGATATACAGAAACATACCTCTGTGTCAAGGAACATCATTTTTATTTTGTTCTGCAATTCTATATTTAAGTCATTTTTCAATAGAATAGCATAAAATAAAAGAGGTATTATACAGCTGTGACTTCCAATCCCTCAGCATTTCTCTGAGCTTGTGGTTTATTATTTGCCTAAGACTTCATTTCAGAACAAAAATCTAATATTCTGTAGATGCTGTCATTGGTATTTAAATTTCTCCTGCCTGATTAGCCAATTTATGCTCTGCTTTCTTTTGTATTTGGCTAGTGATATCAAACTGCATTAATGCTTCATATAAAACAATAAATATCCTAAGTATTCTCATGGTAATGTTAATATCTAAGGCCAGTGGGGGGGAAAATGGTTAACAACCCATCAAAATATTCATGTTATGAAATGTTGACAATTATACATTGAGGCTTTGTGTTTCTGCCTCATTTACTCAAATCTTAGGAAGTAGTTATTATTCAAGGATACTGTTTTATTCTTTCCTTCCTATTAAATCCATTTTTTAAAGAAATATCCAAAGCAATATTTTTTATTTTAAAATATTTCTACTGAAGTACCAAGAATTAGAAAATTTCTTGTGTGAGCATTTCAACTTATTTCAGATGCTTTCCTTTCAGTTTTTAACATTTTTGTTGTTTTCTCATTTCACTTGGTACATTATGTGACATTTTACAGGAAAAGGAAAGATAAATCTACATGTTAAATTTTTTATGTAAATCATCACAAGTAAATAAATTGAGTTTTGTTTTCTTCTAAATTTTTGTTCTTAAATGATAAATTAAACAATTGGTTTTGGCTGTCAGGATTTTTAAAAATATGCTTTTAAAAATATATTTATATATAAATATATTAAAAGAATATAGATATATATACTTTTAAAAGTATATTTTATACTCTGTCTCTCTCTATATATATATTTTAGCAACTTTTTTTAGTGTCTTGGATCACTAATTATAATTGTGTTCTTGGGAAGTAAATGACTTAAACCCTCTGGGCCTCAGTTTCACTACAGTTAAAACAATAGGATAATAATAATTTGTCTCTGCATTTCTTCCAGCTCCTTCCAAGCTATATAAATATTATTATTTAATCAAACATGTTGAGAGTGAAGTATGCCATAATGCAATGATTGCTTCTGCATGTCAACTATATATATATACACACACACACACACACACACACACACACATACAGTTTAATGTATATTTAATGTCAACTGTATATATATATATATATATATACACACACACGGATCATAGTTTAACTCTCTTCTCTCTCTCTCTCTCTCTCTATATATATATATATATATATACACATGTATATATATATATATACACACACACACACATATATATATATACACATATATATATATAACTCTCTCTAACTAATGAATCTGAAGAAGTCCAAACTCATCGTGGCTCTGGGTTTTCAAGAAAGAGTGTGAGTAAGTTGTCATTGTTTAGATTTATATATGATTATAAAAGAATTGCTAGCCTTGAACTAAACCTGTCACTCTGGAAAAAAACACATAGACTGGTATTAGAATTCTCAATGCAATATTAGAATCTAGAAAAGAGTAAGGAATATTTACAGAAAGATGAGAGAAAAGTACTGCAAAATTAGTATTTATACTCAGCTAATTTATCAGACATATTTAAAGGCTAACAGTAGGTATAGTATGACATAAAGTAATTCAGAAAGTATATCACTCCAGAGTTTTCTGGGTGATAATTACTAGAAGAACTGTTCCACCCAAATGAAAATTAAATAAGATAAAATATCACAAGATGGAGGACACTGAGTATGAGAAATAGTATTTATGAGAAATATAAATTTATAAAGTTTATAAATGAATATATACATAAACTTCACGAACAAATACAGTATGAGAAATATGTTTAGTACCATCATATATGATAGTACTAAATGTCTTTTAATATAACCTTTGACATAAACAGATAACTCCTTAGAAACTATCAACAAACTTTATATTAAATGGCTAAAATCTAAAGAACCCCTCAATGAAATTAAGAACAAGACATTGACAATTACAATTGCTATATAACTGTATATTCAAAATTTTGGTTAATCCCAAATAGAAGAGAATATTGTGTTTGTGAGCAGCAATATTTGTAGAGATAAATGAAACTTTAGAAAACCAGAGTAAATCAGCCAATATTTTCCCAGGAAATTAGAAAAAATAATATGTCTACAGTGCATTTTAAAATATGGGAATAAATATATGTTATCAAATAAATGAAATCAACTATATCACCTATGAAAAAGAGTGGGTAAATAATATGCTATTCAAAGATAAAGAGTCAGTTTTGACTAAACAAATACAAACTGTAAAATCTGCCAAGGAGAAACACACCTAAAGCAAAATGGCAAAATGTGATTTAAAAATAAATGATAAGCAAAAAAAAAAATGGTTATTAATTTTCAATTTGATATAAGGACATTTCAGGACAAAAGCTTAAATCGAAAAAAGATGAATGATTTTAACAATAGGGCACTCCATCAAGATGATCAGCAGGACAAGACTTAAACAAAACAAAACACTTTAGAAATAACAGAGAAATTATTAAATCAAAAAATAATAGTAGAAAATTTTAAGATATTTTCCTGAGAGTTGACAATTCAACCTATGGGATAGAGGAGGAGAAAAACACGAACAATTTTAACAGAAAACCCAAAATGTAGCAGGAACGGCTGCGGGAAACAGATCTCCCGAACACCGAATGAAGGAGGAAAGAGTTTTTTGGCTGGGAGCAAGGTGGTATAGTTGCCTAACAGCCAAGCTTGTCTAACAAAGGGAGGTTCAGCCTTTATATAGGCTTATACTTTAGATATTACAGGTGAAAGAATCTTAGGTTCATAGTTTTAGGACTCACATGTGAAAAGGTTTCTGTTTACAGTTTCAGGAATCACATATGAAAGGGTTCCGGTTTACAGTTTTAGGACTCATATGAAAAAAGGTTTCTGTTTACAGTTTCAGGAATCACACATGAAAGGGTTTCGGTTTACAGTTTTAGGACTTATATGTGAAAAGGTTTCTGGTTTGATCTTGTTTTAAGTGAAAATAGTGCCTTCTGGAGAGTTTCTCCAAGGCCTAACTTGTCACCTATAGGAAGGTAAAACTGGAGGCACCAGTCAGTCAACCTTTTCTTCTACTGAAATGCAACATGATAGTCAAAGGGGAAGTTTATCTGAGAAGCCTGGGTCTCCCTCTTCACCCCACTGCCTTTGAGACCCTCACCATTTTATAATTAGCGAGAGGTCTCACTTTCATTCTTACTTTCCAGATTTTCCCAAGAAACTGATAATGTTTCATATACTATAATTGTGATGTCATTTTTTGGCTAACTATAGTAGTGACGAATCCCCTAATCATCTGAAGGAACAGGGGAGTAGACAAGGGAGCAACAAACACATATTATTATTATAACACTTATGATGAGGGTTTTGAATCCTCCCAATGGATGAGAACCAACCTCCAAATAAAGACTCAGGGTTAAATCGTGCCACACCTGTACAGGCACATGTGCCAGTTTGGTCATGTCTCGCACAATATCCTCCACTGCTTGCCCTGGTCATCTATGTGCAGACAGCAGTTGGTTAGATAGAATTTTCCACAGACTCCTCCTTTGGCTGCTAGCAAATAATCTAGGGCCAGCCGGTTCTGATAAATCACGTTTCTCATTTGAGTTTCTTGTTGGGCTAAAGGGACAGAGCTTTGCCTGTCTCATTACTGAGTATTTTCAAAAAAGCCTGCCACCAGATGATCCAGTTGAGCATGTAAATAGGGGTCTGGTATCCCCCATGAGCCATCCTCCACCCATGTGGCTGGCCCATCATACTTAATAGTTCTCTCCAGTAGCTACTTATCTGTCCATTCTCCTATCTTTAGGTTTCTTTTCTCCCAAGCAGAGTGGAGTAGACTGAATACATTAACAGCTCACCTGTCTTAACAGATAACAGGAAGAAAGAGGGCTTAATGATGCCTATGACACAGCTACCTATCCATCTTACGGATTACACACCTTATATGGAGTACCATTATATAAACAGATTCCCTTCTGTATCCCTGTACATTTATAAGAACTGTAGGACAAAAAATGGCAGTAACTTTTATGTCCTACCTGGTGTACATACTAAGGACATTCTTTAAAATTAGTTAATGTTCTTACTGTACAAGTCCAAATATTAAGAAGAACAAGTCCCACGATGAATTTCCTCATGCTTCGGCCATGCGTGGACCAGCCAGCTTCCAGGATGTGGCTGGAGCAAGGCTTGTTGTCCTTTTTAAGGTGATTCTGCATTCCTTGCCTAGGTCCAAGTCTCAGGTGTTGCTGGTTTTTTACACGGCTGTGGTGGCTTCAGGCTGGGATTCCCTCTACCTTCACAGCTGTGGGATTGGTCAGGATCAGGTCTGAGGTCCTTTCCATTGTGGCTTTAGAAGGACTGTACTCCCATCCTTTATCCACACGTGATTACATAGTGAGAAAGGGTGAACTGGGGAGAAAAAGGCTTACAGGACATTTGTTATTTACTCAGGTTGAAGTATCCTAAGTGATTCTCCCTAGAGCTGATAACTAGCATCCTAAGTACCCTGAGTATGGGAGGGGGGCCTATGATATAAGACTTCATAGGGGAATATCCTGTTTTCCTAGAGGGGGTGCATCTAATTTTGAATAACACCAAGGGAAGTGCCTGCACCCACTTTAATCTTGTTTCCTGACACACTTTTGCTAAGCTGTTTTGATGGTCCGGTTCATTCTTTCCACTTTTCCGGAACTCTGAGGTCGGTAGGCAGCGTGCAGTTTCCAGGTGATACCCAAGGCCATTGCTGTTTTCCGGACTAAATCTGCCACAAATGCTGGTCCATTGTCTGATCCGATGCGCAGTGGCAGTCCAAACCTAGGGATAAGATCTTGAAGCAGCATACGGGTCACTTTATGGGCCTTTTAAGTCCTAGGCGGGAAGACCTCTACTCACCCAGAGTATGTGCACACCAAGACCAACAAATACTTATGTCCCCCCACACTTGGGCATTTCAGTAAAGTCTACCTGGAGATCTTCAAACAGAGCTGCTCCATAAGCTTGAATGCCAGGGAGAATAGTTGGGACCTTGCTTCACTTGACATGTAATGAATGCATCACTGTGCCACAGTTTTAGTCAAGGCTGATAAGTGTAAGATGTAAAAGTACCAGCTCAGCATCTTTTCAAGTGACTCTGACCTAAATGAGTGGTCTCATGTATGGCTTGTACAACTGCTGCACATAGCAGGCCCTGGTATTTGGCAGGCCTACCAATGAGGTCTTTTGGTATTCACTAGAGTCACCGCTGTGTAGGGTGCTTTGATATTTAAATTCTTCCCAGAGTTGAGGCTAGAATCTTTGATTGCCATTTTTTTCTTTGTTTTTTTTTTTTCTGACAGCATGAAAAGGCTGTGTTAAATCAGCTAGCCCCAAAGCCAGGGCTGACAGAAGTTTCGCTTCTAGCTTCTGCCCCATTCAAAGGGTGTCTTGTCTTCTCCCCTCCCCCATTTGTCACTTTGTGTAAGGATTTGGCCAGTACTGCAAAGTTTGGAAATCCACAATTTGCAAAACCCACCACTCCCAGGAGCTCTCTCACCTGCTTTTTGGTCTCAGGTTCTGTTACTTTGCAAGCGGCTTGCTTCTCTCTCTGCTTCTAGGCTGTGTTCCCCCTTCCGAATGGTGAGCCTCAGATATTGCATTTGCTTTTTGGCAAACCTAGGCTTTCCTTTTAGACACTTTACACCCACAGTCCTCCAGGTGCCGAAGTAAGGCATTTGTTTGCATACCCGACTGCCGTGTGATCTATCCCAATAGAAGGTTATCAGCATATGGGGGCAGCATGCAAGCAAGAAACTTCTAGGGGATGGTCACAGGCTGATGCCTCCCCAGCGATGATGAGTTTCTGAGCCCCTGGGAAGCTGGCTCCAGGTGTACTGAATGGTTACACCTGCTTCTGGGTTTCTCCCACGGAAATGCAAATAGTTTTTGACCCTCCAAGGCCAGTTCAATGCTAAGGAAGTATTCCTGAAGTCCAATTAAGTGAACCAACTATCCTCTGCTGGCAATAATCCCAACTGCATGTATGAGCTGGGTGCAAAGCCATGCAAGCCCTGCATGGGCCTGGGCAATAATATCAGTCTGCTTCTGGCTAGGAAGTCTCCACCCTCCTTCCCAAGGGACAATGAGAGCCTGGTTAACCCCCCCACGGAGGCAGTTTTAGCTGCAGGGAGTCTTTTTTTGTTGAATGGGATAGTGGCCCTTGATTTGCACAACAGGTTTTGCCAGAGAAGGGGGACAGGGGCAGTTCATTGAGTATAAGAAAGTCTGTTCTCTTAATACCTTAATAGATTTAACAACACTGGCTTTGTTTCTTTCGATGGGGGGTTACAGGGCTGTCATCCGGACCATGGGCTCTTTGGGGGCATATGAGTCCAGCCCCCCCTCTCTTTAGTCCAATGGCCCTTCCATTAGATTGAACAGAGCCCCTTCACGCTCATTTGGATCCTCGTGCTTAGGATCGTCCTGTTCCTCAGTTAACTGTGGACATTATTTTCTTCCAGTGTCCTATTTCTCGACAAAATGCACACTGATCGCGTTGCAGGTGCAGGCGGGCAGACTGTGGCGCTCTCCCAGGAACCCCCTTTTTCCACACTCTTGGGGGCATTCCTCTCATAGCAGCAGCTATCAAGTCAGCCTCCCGTTGAGCCTGAAGTTCCTCTTCCCTACTATTTTCCCTCTGGCTTACCGCCTCTCGGTTTACAAACACCTGGTTAGCTATTTCCAATAAATGTGAAGTATTCAAGCATACAAATCCTGCCTGTTTCTGCAATTTTCATCTAATGTCTTCTGCACACTGACTGACTAATGCCATATTTATCATACGCTGATTTTCCGGGCTCTCAGGATCAAAAGGAGTGTACATGCAGTAAGCTTCACACAGTCTTTCATAGAATTGAGTAGGGCTTTCCTCTTTTCCTTGAAGAACTTCAGAGACTTTATTAATGTTTTTAACTCTCTGGACCTCTTTTTTAAAATCCTTCCAGCAAGGCTTCTCTGTACCGGATTAGCCTTTGCATGCCCTCCAGGGTGTTTTGATGCCACTGGGGGTGAGTTTCCAGTAACTTGGACCCTGACATAATCTTGGGGGTCTGGTAATCTGCAGGAACATGCTCCTCCCACCAATTAGAAGCTGCTTGGAGCATTCTCCAACTTTCATCCGAGTTAAAAAGTTGCATAAGCAGCTGATGGCAATCAGCCCAAATGGGGTTATGAGTCTGAGTAATAGTTTGCAGTAGATCAGTGAGAGCTTGGGGTTTCTCGGTATAAGACAGGTTGTTATTTTTCCAATTGATAAGATCAGGTGAGGTGAATAACAGGTAAGTGAAAACACACCTTTCTACCATGTGGCTATCCTCATCCACTCCCGTGTACCTCTGCTCTCTTAAAGGCATCTGCACCCTGGCCTTGGGTCACAGACGGGCTGCCAGAGGGAGATTTCCCTCCGGGAAGTGGGCAGCAATGGGCGGAGTTTTTCCACACTCTCTTTTGTCTACTCTGGGGGATTTAGGGGTGTGCAGTTCTGGTGGGGGATGCTGAGGCCTCTGGCCCAGGGGCAGGGAGTCCTTGAGGAGGAGGAGGAGGCATTATTGACAAAAACTCTTCTGCTGCTGGGTTAACCAAAACCTTGGGAGTTGTCTCTGCCACTGTATCTGCCCGGACCTTGAGATTCCACATTTCTCGGTGGCGAGGGGGATGGTGGTTTCTACCAGTCTGTTCCTTGGCTACTAAAACAGTCGCTGCCTGCTCTCTTGGGTTTAACACTAACTGCAACCACGAGTCTATGTATGGAAATTGGTCGAGGTGTTCTAGCTCACCGTAAATAATCTCATGCCTTACTTTGGAGACGAGGGACCTGTCTAGGGTCCCCCTCTGGGGGCCAACCTACTCTAAATGCTGGCCAATCTTCCCTGCATAAAACCCTTAATTTCTCTGGTGTCATAGTTACTTTATAATTCCTACTAAATCCCTTCTTGAAATTTTTCAGCATGGTTTCTAAAGGGGTGGAATGGCTATGGGAGTGACCCATATTAACACTTCAAAGAAACAATTTCCACAGTTAGGAGAGTGTTAGTTCACTCTCAGCAGTTCCCGTTCCCCGTCTAGCAAGACACAGAACAGAGCACTCTCCAATTTACATTCACTTCAATCCTTTCACAATGCCCAGAGGCTTCTTCACTCAGCCTTATGTGGCTGTCTCTAATTCTTACAAATTGCTCAATGCATGAGGCCCTTCCTAAGGGGTCTGATACTTTTCATGACTGATGAGTCCGGTCAGACACATCTATACACACAGACACACATTCAATCTCTCTCCTTCCACTTCAAAACCATAAGCAAAATGCTTCCAAGGATAGTTACAGAGAGAGCTACCTTCAAAAGTGCCGATCTGGCACCCGTGGGTGATCAGACCATGCTTCCACCCAAAGTGGGGTGGGCTGCTTTCCCGGGTTCAATCTTACCAAATTCAGTGGTCCAGACTTCCCCAAATGCTCATTCCTCCTCAGTGTTTAGCCACTGGGTGGATCCACATTGCAGGGCCTCCTTGCTCTGCTCTGGTGAGGCCCTTCCACTGGGCAAATACCTGCCCTGGAGCGCTCTCAGGATGCATCACCCCAGCGAGCAGAAGTCCCCCTGCAGGAATGCTCCACAGGGCTAGGCAAACCACCTAAGAGACATTTTCCTGCCGTCTGCTATCCGAGACTCACTTTCCCAGCCAATGCACCAAAAATGTAGCAGGAATAGCCATGGGAAACAGATTTCCCAAACACCGAATAAAGGAGGAAAGGGTTTATTCTACCGGGAGCAAGGTGGCATGGTTACCTAATAGCCAAGTTTGTCTAACAAAGGGAGGTTCAGCCTTTAAATAGGCTTATACTTTACATATTACAGGTGAAAGAATCTTAGGTTCATAGTTTTAGAACTCATATGTGAAAAGGTTTCTGTTTACAGTTTCAGGAATCACATATGAAAGGGTTCTGGTTTACAGTTTTAGGACTCATATGTGAAAAGGTTTCTGTTTACAGTTTCAGGAATCACATATGAAAGGGTTCGGGTTTACAGTTTTAGGACTCATATGTGAAAAGGTTTCTGGTTTGATCTTGTTTTAAGTAAAAATAGTGCCTTCTGGAGAGTTTCCCCAAGGCCTAGCCTGTCGGAAGGTAAAACCAGAGGCGCCAGTCAGTCAACTTTTTCTTCTATTGAAATGCAGCATGATAGTCAAAGGAGAAGTTGATCTGAGAAGTCTGGGTCTCCCTCTTCACAACAAGCCCAATGTGTAACTGTGTGTACATATTATTGTGCTATGTTTATAGAACAGACACAAAATCTGAATATATAATTATCTACAAATAAAACTTTAGTACATTTTGAATGTACTAACTGATAGAGGATACATATTTTAACAAAAATATAAAAAAATAAAACCTTTTCAAAATATTCTTCAACAAATACTTAAACAAGTTATAAACAAAAGAGGAAAAGGAAGAGTTTCAATGTATTTCACATAGTTTTCAGTTTTATATTTATATTAGGGTTTCTAATAACTTTGCATTGAATTTAAAACCATCTATAATTGTGCTGGTTTATTGTTTGTTTGTTTGTTTTGTCTTTTACCTGAAGCTACCTAAACTGTGATTCATGTATGTTAGTGTTAAATATTTTAATATAATAATTGACATAAAGAAGAGCATTCATTAAAAACCATCAGCAAACATTGTATGAAATGGCTTAAATATAAAGTGCCCCTCAATGAAATAAGAACGAGACAATAATACTTACAATTACTATAATATAAACTATAATTTGAATATTTTAAGCCATAAAAGTCAAAGACAGCAATATAAATTCAGTTTTTAGGTCCTTGAGGAATCACCATACTGCTCTCCACAATGGTTGAACTAATTACACTCCCTCCAGCAGTGTATAAGTGTTTCCTTTTCTCCACAACCTCTCTAGCATCTGTTATTTTTGGCCTTTTTAACAGTAGCCATTCTGACTAATATGAGATGATATCCCATTGCGGGTTTGACTTTCATTTCTCTAATGGTTAAGGATGTTGAGCATTTTCTCATATGCTTGTTGGCTCTGTGTATGTCTTCTCTTGAAAACTGTGTGTCCTTTGCCCACTTTTTAACAGAGTTTCTTGTTTTTTTGCTTGTAAATGTGTTTAAGTTCCTTATGGATTTTGGATATTAGACTCTTGCTAGATACATAGTTTGAAAATATAATATTTTCTACTATTCTGTAGGTTGGTTACTCTGTTGAGAGTTTCTTTTGCTGTGCAGAAGAAGGTCTTTAGTTAGATCCCACTTGGCAATTTTTGTTTTTGCTGCAATTGCTTTTGGCATCTTTCTTACGAAATTTTTGCCAGGGCCTATGTCCAGAATGGTATTTCCTAAGTTATCGTCCAGAGTTTTTATAGTTTAAGGCTTTACATTTAAGTCTTTAGTTCATCTTGAGTTGATTTCTGTATATATAAGGAAGGAGTCTAGTTTCAGGCTTCTGCATATAGCTAGCCAGTTATCCCAGTGTCAACGAGAAGCATCTTTCCCCACTGCTTTTTTTTGTCATCTTTGTCAAAGACCATAGGTTTGTGGGTATTTGGACTTATTTCTGGGCTCTCTATTCTGTTCTGTTGGTCTAAGTGTCTGTTTTTCTGCCAATACCATGTTTTAATTACTGTATGCCCCTAATATAATTTGAGTTTGGGCAATGTGATGCCTCCAAGTTTGTTCGTTTTGCTTAGGATTGCCTTGGCTATTCAATATTCAAGCTCTTTTTTGGTTCCATATGAATTTTAAAATTGTTTTTTTCTATTTTTGTGAAGAATATTAGTGATAATTTGATTGGAATAACAATAAATCCATAAATTGCTTTGAGCAGTATTATTGATTCTTCCTATCCATGAGCATGGAATGTTTTCTCATTTGTCTGTGTAATCTTTGATTTCTTTGAGTAATGTTTTGTAATTTTCATTGTAGTGATCTTTCACCTCCCTGTTTAGCTGTATTCCTAGGTATTCTATTATTTTGTACCTACTGTAGAACTCCATTGTGTTCTCCATAGTCTCAGACTAAAAGCTCCTAGATCTGAAAAACAATTTCAGCAGTTTCAGGATACAAAATCAATGTACAAAAATCAGTAGAATTTTTATACACCAACAATCTCCAAGCTGAGGGCCAAGTCAAAATAAGTGATCAATTCTAATGAAGAAGAGATTAATTTATCATTACTTATAGACTATATGGTGGTATTGTAAAATAAGTTAATTAAATACTAGAAATAGTATAAGCATTAGAATGTATTAAACATAAGATAAATAAATCAAATAATATTTTACAGAAGCAACAAAATAACTGAAATTGGAAAATAATCAAAAGATACAATATTAACAGAAATATAAAATAACTGGAAAAAATAAATTACAGCCACTTTGTTGAACAGTATTGAGGTTCCTCAAAACACTGAAGACAGAATTACCCAGGAATCCCATTGCTGGGTATATATCCAATAGAAGGGAAATCAGTATATGGAAGCAATATCTGCACTCTCATGTTTACTCAAGCACTATTCACAATAGCCAAGATACAGAATTAATATAAGTGCCATCAATGGTTCAATGGATAAAGAAAATGTGGTATATATAAACAATAAAACATTATTCAGCCATAAGAAATAATGAAGTCCTGTCATTTACAACAACATGGATGAAACTGAAGGACCTTATCTTAAGTGAATTAAACCAGGCATAGGAAAACAAGTATCTGATGTTCTCACTCATATGTGGGAGCCAAAAGAAAAATTGAACTCAAGGAAATAGAGAGTAAAATGATGGTTACCAGAAACTTGGAAATGTAATGGGAGAGGAGGATAAAGAGGACATGACAAATGAATAAAAATTACAGCTAAGTAGAAAAAATAATATCTAGGGTACGGTAGCACAATAAAGTGACTATAGTTAAAAATATTTTATTGTATATATTTCACAAAACTAAACAAGTGGAATTGGAATGTTTCTAATACAAAGAAATGATAAATGCTTGAGGTAATGGATACCCAGTTACACTAACTGGATCATTATATATTACTTATATCAAAATGTCACATGTACCCCATAAATATGTATAATTATTACATATCCATAATTTTTAAAATTATACTTTAAGTTCTGGGATACATGTGCAAAACGTGGAAGTTTGTTATATAGCTATACATGTGCCATGGTGGTTTGCTGCACCCATCAACCTGTCATCTACATTAGGTATTTCTCCTAATGCTATCCCTTTCCTTGCTGTCCACCCAACGAACGCCCTGGTGTGTAATATTCTCATCCCTGTGCCCATATGTTCTCACTGTTCAACTCCACTTATGAGTGAAAACATGTGGTGTTTGGTTTTCTGTTCTCGTGTCAGTTTGCTGAGAATGATGGTTTCCAGCTTTATCTATGTCCCTGCAAAAGACATCCTTTTTTTCTGACTGCATAGTATTCCAAGGTGTATATGTGTCACATTTTCTTTATCCAGTCTATCATTGATGGGCATTTGGGTTGGGTCCAAGTCTTTGCTATTGTAAATAGTGCTGTAATAAGTAATAAATATACTTGTGCATGTGGTCTTTATAGTAAAATGATTTATAATCCTTTGGATAATACCTAGTAATAGGATTGCTGGGTCAAATGGTATTTCTAGTTCTAGATCTTTGAGGAATTGTCACACTGTCTTCCACAACAGTTGAACTAATTTACACTCCCACCAACAGTGTAAAAGTGTTCCTATTTCTCCACATCCTCTCCAGTATCTGTTGTTTCCTGACTTTTTAATGATCACCATTCTGACTGGCGTGAGATGGTATCTCATTGTGGTTTTGATTTGCATTTCTTTAATGACCAGTGATGATGAGCTTTTTCTCATCTTTTTTGGCTGCATAAATGTCTTCATTTGAGAAGTGTCTGTTCATATCTTTGCCCACTTTTTGATGGGGTTGTTTTTTTTCTTGTAAATTTGTTTAAGTTCCTTATAGATTCTGGATATCAGCCCTTTGTCAGATGGGTAAATTGCAAAATTTTTCTCCCATTCTGTAGATTGCCTGTTCACTCTGTTGATAGCATGGTACTGGTACCAAAACAGATATATAGACCAATGGAACAGAACAGAGGCCTCCCTATTATTAAATAGGGAAAGGATTCCCTATTTAATAAATGGTTTTGGGAAAACTGGCTAGCCATATGCAGAAAACTGAAGCTGGACCCCTTCCTTACACCTTATACAAAAATTAACTCAAGATGGATTAAAGATTTAAACATAAGGCCTAAAACCATAAAAATCCTAGAAGAACACCTAGGCAATACCATTCAGGACATAGGCATACGCAAGGACTTCATGACTGAACACCAGAAGCAACTGCAACAAAAGCCAAAATTGACAAATGGGATCTAATTAAACTAAAGAGCTTCTGCACAGCAAAAAGAAAACTACCCATAACTTTTTAAGAAAGAACAAAATAGGAAACTTTAAAATATAAATAAATAAATAAACATAAACTATATAAGACAATGTGTAGATATTTTGAAATAGAAATTGTGAGAGGTGCATGGTTTATCAGATATGAAAAACTATTACACATATATCCTTGTAACTTAAAACAAAATCCAAAATCTTAACCAAAGTCTATCAGACCCAGTATCACATAGCTTCTCGCTACCTCTCCTACTATTTTCTTTTCTGTCACCTAGTCTAGTCTAAGCAGGTTACACTGGTCTTACGACCATCCTTCAAACACTCAAAGATTATTTCTGTCTCAGAAATATATATATACTTTTCATTCCAAACAAAATCCAGCCACTCCAGACAGTCTCATAGGACTTTCTTACATCATTCAGGCATCTGCTCAAACTTCATTTGCTTGGGCTTCATTTTCTAACCAACTCCTCAAAAATAAATGTGTTGTTTTTTTTTACCCCTACCAGGTTCTAACCCCTAAACCCAAATTATTTTTCTACTTAATGCTCATCACTAACTGACATTATAGTTATTGCTTTATTTTTATTCTATTCATCTCCAAAAATGAAATGTTAGCTTCTTGACATCAGGAACTTCTTCCGTCCTCAGTACCTAGGACAATATTTTACAAATAGCTGATGCTCAAAAATAGTTGTTGAATAAAAAATCACCTCAGTGTATGACTTCCATGCTGAAGTCATATGCTTTGGAGCTTTCCCTCACATTCTTGTTTTTGGGGTCCATGGGAGAGCTACATGTCTGTTCAACATGAGTAGAATTTTTACTAACTGCAGTAAACATCTCTTCTCTCAGTTATACTGGAAAGACATAGATCCTGAACAAGCATTGAATATTCCTTCACTTTTTGCTACTTGCCAACTTTAGATTCCAGATATTCATATTGCTCATAAGCTAGCAGAGAAATAAGTCTTCTGAAATGAATGAAAGCTAAGAATCAGATAATGAGACAGCTATGTAGCTGAGCAGAAAGACTTGGCAAGGAACATTATGGTGATAAGTCAGGATATGTTGATTTAGGATATAGCTCAGATATAATTTACTCTGTGTATGAGTCCATTCTGTTTAACCATCTATGATTATTGTTATCTAGTACAGCCTATCTTCAATTGTGTTTCTGTAATTTTATTTGTACTCACAAGCTGGTGAGGATTTCTGGATTATTGTGACTAGTGTGCAGATACTTGTGGGGAAATAACAGGAAGTGAGGAAAAGACAGTGGAGAGGGGCAGAAAGATCCTGGTCATACAGAACCCTGCAGACAGTACTATAAAACTGACTCTTATCCTGGAGGTAATAGTAAGTCATGAAACACTTTTAAGCCAAACAATGGCATGATCATTTAATATTCTGGAACAATCTGGTAGCAGTATTGAGAATCAATGAAAGAAGGTTGAGTCCAGGGACAGAGCGATCAGCTAGGTAAAGGCCTTAATTATTTCAGATGAGAAAGTATGAATGTCTAGAGTAAGTCAATGCCTCTATGGATGAAGAAGAGACGATACAATTGAAATATGTAAAAGAATTAAAATTGGCCTTAGGTTGTCAATTATTTAGATGGTAATGGAGCAAAGGAGAGGTTTGTGATGAAATGAAGCTTCTGACTAGATGACAGGTAGGTAATGGCACCATTAAAGGACAAATAAGGAAAAGGATGCTTGCGAAGGAGAATTTGAGTTTATTCTTGGGTAGACTGAGACTGAGTTGTCTTTGAAACAAACAATTGTAGGTTATATGTGATTATAGATATATGAACATATAATATATTCTTTGAAAATAAATTTGTCATTTACCATTGGCACTCTTAAATGAAAAGTATTCTCCCTGACAAAGAATAAAATAAAATTAAAAAACCATGAAAATATAAATCAATAAAACATGTTAGAATTATTTTGCTATTGAAAAATCCAAATTAACTTTGGGTTTGTAAAAACTCTTCCAATTTTTTCCCATACCACTAATTTTTGTAATGAATAAACTCCAAAAGAAATGTATTTTATGGATAGAAGAATTGTAAATAGATATCGTATCATTTGTAGTAGTTTGATACTTACATTAGACTTTCTGTTGGATCATTTTGTACTGAAACTTACAATATGCCATTTACTACTCACAACTGTGCTGTGATAATTTTTTCCTTTTCCCTGAAGATGCCTAAATCGTGGTTGATGTGCATTGTGCTAAATCTCTTTTAAACAAACCTCACATTTGACAAAAGGTATGCTTCAGATTGTCTCTGAAGAAATATAATCATATAAATGAGCTTTTGCCTACCAATTCTTTTTTCAGTATATACTTTTACCTTATTTCCAATTAGTCAAAGGAATCACTTTCTGGAAAAAGAAAGACACATAACAATGCTGAAAAGAATCAGGAATTTTTAGGTGAAAGAGCTTAGAGATGGTTTAATCCAAAGGTTTCATTTTGCAACTGAGGAAATTGAGGCCAGCTTAAGGTCACCTATGGTCATGTAGCTTGTTTAATGGCATTGCCAGACTTAGAAATACTGTCTTCTGGTTCTCAGTCTAGTGCTTTTTTTGCTTATGCTGTGCTGTTGTCCATTTTGTGACATTTTCTGAAAGGGGGTTCTTATAAAGTGTTTATGCATGATTCACAATGTTTCCAGCAGAAATACTTTCCCTGCAGCAAAATGCTTGCCAAGGATTCTGCTAAGAGCTCCCACTGGGCTAGGGGTCCCTAGACAGTATGCTACACAAACTGTAATGAGCTACATAATGTCTACATTCTCTAGTGACATGGAGGCTTTACAATGTAGACTTTTTAAAATTAAGATTTTAAGCAAGCATTTCAGTTGTTTACTCTTTACACCACATCCCATGAGACAGGACCTACAGCCTGTCACAGTCAGCAATGTTATATCTTAGGACAACAGGGAGATATTTCCAGATAGTTGGCCTTATTTGTTTAGAGCACATTTCTTTTTCCTTTTGTCTTTCATATATTGGCATGTTCTTTCTGATCCTTTCTGTAGCTGAGCAACTGAACAAGGCCTCAATGAACAAGCTTCATGCACAGCAGTAGGGCAAATTGTCACTAAGTTGTCACCACCCAGACTTCATTCAATTCTTGTAATAAATATTCTCCATTCTATGTGCCAAAAGCTATTTTAGTCATTGTTCCCTAGTGTTGTCAGTTGTGCTAGATGAACACTAGCTCTTGAATATTCCAGAATAGATTCATGATGAATTTGTAAGTTTCTGTGGACAAAAAAACAAAGCTATCAAAACAAATGTAATACTATAATAAACAGCATCTATAGCAGATTAAAATGAGGTCCCTAACTTCTGCACAACGAACATTTGTCTCTGGTTTGGATCACAGACTCCCAAATTAGAATCACTTTGACTATGCTGACTTCTATCGTCCCAAAAAGTCACCATAGCAACAAATCAATGACAATAAAAGCCAATTCATTATTGTTCCTTAACATCTACAGTGTGCCAGGATGCATCTTGGGAGTAAAATCCACTATTCAGAAACTGTTCAAGTGTCTTTTATTTATATTTCACTGCTATTGTTTTCTTACCCACAATAACCATGTTTGTTTCCTCAGACACAGAATGCTAAATCTATGTTAAAGCGCATGCTTCCTCTGGTTATATCCCCTTGAATCATAGAGAAACAAATGGCAATCTATTCACATCAACTAAATGCAATTTTCCTTTTGCATTTTTTGTTTAAGTTAAATGCTTAGAAAACATATGCATTATTTATAGACTTGATTAAATGTATAATTTCTTTTGAAAAACATATTTTCATGGTGAATACATAAGCCTATTCCAAAAATTAAATACTTTAATTTTGTTACCCAAAAATATTTCATGGTAATGAAAAATCATAATTGTGTTTTTAATTATGCTCATGCTGGGAAGCTAGCTTTATGGAGTAACATATTGATTTGAATATATCCTTCCTTCAGTTAATAAGTCCCTCCTTCTTTTTCTTCATGCCTATTAATTTTGAATAGAATACATAACTCCAATCATCTACTATTGTTACAGCACTAGACAAAAAATTCTGCTTGCAGTGTCTTGATGCCAGTTGAATTCATGGTACTGGTGTGTGTGTGTGTGCTCTGACATGTTTTTATAACCACATTGAAGGACAAAGAGTTGGAGAGATACTTTATGTTCTTTCTGTTGTTGCTATTATAGCACTTCACATATTTTCAGGTATTTTAAAATGCTCTATTTGATAGTGATATGGACAATAAAGTTCAGGCTGAGGTAGTCTCAGATGGAGATGAGAAACTTGGAAACTGGAGTTAAGGTGACTGTAAAAATTTGACTGCCCCACTGGATTTTGGACTTGCATGGGCCCTTTAACTCCTTTGTTTTGGCCAATTTCTCCCATTTGGAATGACTGTATTTACCCAATACCCATACCCCCATTGTATCTAGGAAGAAACTAGCTTGCTTTTGATATTATAGGCTCATAGATGGAAGAGACTTCTCTTGTCTCAGATGAGACTTTAGCCATTCAACAAGTGTACAGGAAACTTCAAATTTTCATACATTTTTCTGTCTTCTTCTGAGTTCTCCAAACTGTTCCAACCTCTACCTGTTACCCTGTTCCAAAGTCATTTCCACATTTTCAGGTATCTTTACAGCAGTACCCCACTCTATGGCACCAATTTAATGTATTAGTCTGTTCTCATGCTTCTGATAAAGACATACGTAAGACTGGGTAATATATAAAGAAAAAGAGGTTTAATGGACTCACAGTTCCACATGGCTTGGAAGGGCTCACAATCATGGCAGAAGGTGAAAGGCACATCTTACATGGCAGCAGACAAGAGAGAATTGAGAGTCAAGTGAAAGGAGTTTCCCCTTATAAAACCATCATATCTCGTGAGACTTATTCTCTATCACAAGAACAGTATGGGGAAAACTGCCCCCATGATTCAATTACTTCCACCAGGTCCATCCCACAACATGTGGGAATTATGGGAGCCAACATTCAAGATGAGATTTGAGTGGGAACAAAGCCAAACCATATCACTTGTTTTGAAGGATGCATTGCATGAAGGAATAGAAATGTAACTCCTAGTCCTCCCATGTATTTCAAAATCACAATACTGTTAATGATGTGAGACATCAAGTAAAGACTAATGAATCTCAAAAATTTTTCTTCTCCAAACAAGCAAACTACCTGAGTAAGGACCTAAGAAATTAGATAATTCCCATAAATCTAGTATCACAATATAATAGAGGTATAAAAAACATTTATATAGTTACTTTTCAGTTATATTCTATTATATATTTCTTTTGTTCAATCTGTAAATCTCTCTCCCCTGTAGCTTTCTTCATTCCATTCTCCTTCCCTCCTCCCCCGTTCTGTTTTCCTCTCCATCTACCTGCATATTCATCTAATCAATCCATCTATCTATCCAAAAATCCTTTTATCATTTGCTTTGTTGTTTAAAATATATGAGGTGAACAAAAATGAGAAAAATGCATGTGTTTGGCTTGTCTGTCTTTCTATCTAGAAAGAGACTTACAGACACAAATATACATATGGATGCATGTTGTATACTTGTAAACACTTAGGCTCTTTATTTTTTCATTAACTATTTTTAATTTTTCTTCTCTTCTTTCATGTGGATGACAATAAAAAAGCATGGGTTAACCTGTAACTTTAAAAAGTGTTTTGGAAATAACACACACCGCTAACAAAAAAAAATTAGGACATTCTAAAAAAGCTCTTATTTTGCTTTTTTTCAGAAAGACTTTTCTGTATAATTATTTTATTGACAGTCCTTATCTGAGGGTAGAGAAATGTGTTTTACTAACCCTATAACCTCCGGTACATCACTTAATCCTTTTGTCTTCAGTTCTATCATCTGTAAAAGAAGAATAATCATGGCAACTATCTCAAATGGCTGTTGTAAGGACTGAGTGTGTTAACATTTATAAAGACATTTGAACAGTGGTTGGGACACACACACACACACACCCTCTATGTATTAACTGTTACTTATACTCTGAATATCTTCACAGAAATAAAAACTAATAAGAGCAAGAAATTTACTTTTAAGTTCATTGCCATTTCCTAGTACTGAGAATTGGTGTCCAAAACATTGAAGGTGTTCAATAATTATTCTTTTGAAGAGGCAGAATAATATCCTAGTTAAGAACAGTGATCAGAAAGACAGATTTTCTGTACTGAAATTCTGAATCTAACACTTTTAACTGTTCAATTTGTGCAAGTTAGTTAACTCTGTGCTTTATTTCTCGAATATATAAAATGGGACAATAAAAATTCCTAATTCACACAATTATTGAGATAATTAAATGATTTAAAATATGTAAAGCTATGATACATAGTAAGTAGTATTGCTACCATATTACCTTATGCTAAAGAAATCATTCACATAGTTTTATGCTAGATGTAAATAGAATGTGCTCCTGAAGTTGCACAGACTAGCAGCCTTCATAAGAGCAACAAAGTTAACCATAAAATTATGTTCCTATGAAAAGCAACAGAGTTACTTGTTAATAGCCAGATGTAAAGTTATCAAATATTTTATGGCCTAAATAATGCTGTTATAAGCCAACTACAAAGCATGCTTCCTAAATTATTTATATTATTGTATTATTCTTCAAAAACAGTTGGGTCTATCTGAACAAAATCTTTCTGCTTTGTCTGATCCTCTGGATTTGGTCTCTAATAACTATCTGATTTACTTTTTCCTTTAAGCAAAATTACCTTTTTTAACTTTGACTTTCATTTTGGATCTATTTATTTTCCCTGTCAGCATTTTCCCAAGACACCTTGATACTTTTCCATCTTCTCCAAAAATTGAATAGCTTCTGGCTGTGGTATTTTCACAATGAATTTAATAAGATTGAGTGTAGTGCCCTACTCTTTTTGCTTTACCATGTCATATTCTCCATTGCCTACCTCTGCATTTTAAAGTAATATTACTTTGGAGTTGTACCTTGAGACTATCTGTCTTATTTCATAAGCTTTGCATTTCTGCTTTAGTTGCAATTTAAAGTAAGGAAGAATCTTCTATATAATAATGTAGATTTCATCCCCCATTTAGAAGGATTGCATACTCTTCAACAGGCAAATTAGGAGCGTGCTTTCCCATAGATTTTGGCAAAATAGTGAATTTGCTTCTTACTTGGTCAAATTTAAAAAAAAAATGGATAAATAACTACATTAGTAGCACTCAGTACAAAATTAGGATTGTGAATCTAATTGCTCATGGGCCTGATGGAAAGGTGACTACTGTTTGTCCTGGTAAATATATCCCTGTATCATCTAATAAAATTTGAATATTCTCTTAGAAATATTTTTAGGGATAGATAGAACTTTGAAATCCTAGCTAATTAATAATTACAGAAAGAGCCACAACACATAAAAACTACTGCCACCTATACAAATACAGATCACCAAGGGAATTTGTCCTTTAGGTTATCAACTTATTTAAGAATTAAAATTTGAGAAAAATATTTGTTGCTGAATATCTTGGTTGAATATACATGCGAAAAAGTGGATTAGTAGTGGATTAGTTTTTACCTCTCTGTTTATTCATTCTTTCAACAAATATTTTCATAATTATCGGGTGACTAGCAAACCATCAGAGAAAAAAAAAGGTTACTGTTTTTAGAAACTTGACAGTCAAATGTGAGAAGACAGAAAATAAATAAGTAAATCATATAGTATATTAAAAGATTATATATGCTATATAGAAGAAAAACATTGGTCAAGTTCGAGTATATTAGAATGCCTGTTTGGAGGAAGGAATTTTCAGTTTAATGGTTAGAATAGCCTCTGTTGAGTTGATTATATTCGATTTAAGGAGGATAAGTGTTAGAGCCATGGGAATATTTAGGAGAAGAGATTTCCATATTTCAAAAAAAAAAAAGTCCCATATCAAAAGTTCCTACATCAGGACCTCATAATTCACACGACACCAAGGAAAATAACGTGGCTACTGCTGATGGAGGAGATAAGTTCAAGAATGGCACCAAGTCAAGAAGGGCCTTTTATAACATTGCAATTGGCATTTATTTAGCAATAAATGAGAATATAGTTTTTGATTTTATATAGAACTTGCTTATCTGACTTTCATTTTAATACAGTCATTCTAGTTACTCTATTTAGAATACACTATGGTGGAGAGGAGGAGGTGAGTTAAAAATATTTTAGTTAAAACCAGGTAACAAAACACAGTCACTGAGACCAAAATGCCAGTAGTACCTTTAGTGAACCATTGTTATGGATGTATTTTGAAGATGGGGCCAGCACAGTTACCTAACATATTGGATGTGTGTTTAAAGATGGAGTTAAGAATGACTCTAATTGGCCAGGGAACTAGTAGGATAGACATCAATTGAGAATAAGAATATTTTGTAGATTCATTTGCTTACCCAATCTGCCATAGTTCACACTGTTCACTTTCACCTTAGTGCCATAATCCACATAGAATATTAAGATTGAAGACTTTCCCACTACAGATACTAGTTTCAAATAAATAGCCTATGTAAAATCTAAAACTCAACACATACACTTTAATTTATTTTTAGTTTGGAGTGTTGTGATTAGCCCAGTCACTTATGAAAGGATCACCCGTGCTACTGAATGCAATATTTGAGGAGTAAATCTACATTATCTCCACTTTTACTTGAATTACTATATTTGTTGGTGGAGCTATCTTCATTCAAGATAAAGAATAGAGTTTTGTGGGGACATGTTTATTAAAAGAATACTTAAGAAGAAGCAAGATACACTAAAATGTTATATTTTTAACTTAGAAAACTGAAGGTACAAAGTTACATGATCAGATTCCAGAAAAAAAAAATGACACCTTCCCAGAATAAAAGAATAACATGACTGTTTTTATCCCTGAGGTCACTGCAGCATCAGGAGACAATCTGCTTTAGACAGAAAGGACAAACCAGTCCAATTTTTAGGAAACTATTAATGGCCACCTATAGGTTGGAGTATTGAATTAGAATTTTAAGGATTCTTCTGCATAAAGCAATTCTGTATTATCAACCAACTCTTAGAGAGGAACTTCACAAAGTGCAAGGCCACACCCTGACCAAGATTGCAACAAAGAAAAAGCCCCACCCCAAGGCTTACTGGGCTTTCACAGACTGTACTGCTACAAGTAAAAGGGGGCAGGGTAGCAAAGCAGAGAGAGATTTTCAGAGGCACAAAAAGCTGGAATAGTAAAGAGAATGCCTCATAACTCACAAAGCCCAGAGAGCTAGCTCAATTATAGATTAGATTGGCACTAGCCTTCACACAAGCAAACAGAGAAAAGAATAGGCATTTCTTGGAAGTGTGTGTGTGGTGTGTGTATATATATATGTGATATATATACACATATTTATTTATAGTTATATTTATCTATATATTTATGTTCCTAAGGAAGAAAGAAAAGTAGTTATGACTTTCATCAACTCTGAAAAATAAGAATGAATCCTTGAAATCAGAAAATGCAAACCCTGAGAGTGAAGTACAACAGCTTCATCAGTAACCTAATGACTGAAGTATAACAATAAATGGAAAACAAACTAGTATCAATGATGAAGACAAAACTAGCTACTTTTCCTAATATAGGGAAAGGAGAGTTTAGAGATAGTTGCAAAGCACATGAAGACAGGAAAAGTAGAACATCTACCAAAAAAGCAAGCCAAAGTTTAAAAGAACAACAACAAACAACAAAGAATTATTTGTTCCTTAAAAATCTAGTTTGTTGCTCTTGGTAACAAAATATGTGATATTTTGATAGCACAATCTGGTCAGAAAAACTTCAGTGATTTGTGAGAAAAGAACATACACAGCATTTTAAAATTAACAAGTGGCTATTAAATTTGAAATTTTGTAGAGGTATCTGTGCAGCATTTAGCAGAGGCTTAAAAGGACCCAAGGATCTTCCAGATTTTTAAAAAATTTATTTATTATACTTTAAGTTCTGGGGTACATGTGCAGATTGTATAGGTTTGTTACATGGTATACACTTGCCATGGTGGTGGTTTGCTACATCCATCACCCCATCATCTACATTAGGTATTTCTCCTAATACTATGCTTTCCCAATACCCCCACCTCCTACTATTCCTCCCCTAGTGCCCCACCCCCCCAGGCCCCAGTGTGTGATGTTCCCCTCCCTGTGTCCGTGTGTTCTCATTGTTCAACACCCACTTATGAATGAGAACATGCGGTGTTTGGTTTTCTGTTCTTGTGTCAGTTTGCTGAGAATGATGATTTCCAGCTTCATCGATGTCCCTGCAAAGGACATGAACTCATCATTTTTTTTTATGGCTCCTTAGTATTCCATGGTATATATGTGCCACATTTTCTTTATCCAGTCCATCACTGATGGGCATTTGAGTTGGTTCCAGGTCTTTGCTATTGTGAACAGTGCCACAATAAACATACATGTGCTTGTGTCTTTGTAATGGAATGATTTATAATCCTTTGAGTATATACCCAGTAATGGGATTGCTGGGTCAAATGGAATTTCTATTTCTAGATCCTTTAGGAATCACCACACTGTCTTCCACAATGATTGAATTAATTTACACTCCCACCAACAGTGTAAAAGTGTTCTATTTCTCCACATCCTCTCCAGCATCTGTTGTCTCCAGATTTTTTAATGATCGCCATTCTAACTGGTGTGAGGTGGTATGTCAATGTGGTTTTGATTTGCATTTCTCTAATAGCCAGTGATGATGAGTTTTTTTTTCATATGTTTGTTGGCTACATAAATGTCTTCTTTTGAAAAGTGTCTGTTCATATCCTTTGCCCACTTTTTGATGGAGTTGTTTTTTTTTCTTGTAAATTTGCTCAAGTTCTCTGTCGATTGTGTATATTAGCCCTTTGTCAGACAGGTTGATTGCAAAATTTTTCCCATTCTGTTGGTTGCTGTTTCACTCTGATGATAGTTTCTTTTGCTGTGCAGAAGCTCTTAAGTTAAGTAGCAGGTCCCTCTGACAGGGCTCATGGATCCAGGATCTACATATTGTGTTGATGCAATAACACCTCAATTTCTGCTCCAACTCTTGCTCTGCAGGGCAAGAAAATTTACTCCTGCTTTTGCATCTGGTCATCAACCGAGACCAACAGGAATTATAATCTACCACATGCTTTCTATTGATGAAAAAGATGGTCTAGTGTCATCAAAAACTAAGGCAAATTAAATAAATGCTAAAGAAGTTTTGGGCAATTTGCATTTTCACTTTCTCTTTTCTTGAAAGTGAAGCATCTGACCAAGGCTTTCTTCCTCTACACTGTCACTAAGTTGAAAGTCCATATTAGGAATGAAAATGTTGGGTGAATTGATGGGAGTATGATTTCCTTCCTCTCTACATCTTCCCCCAAGAATCATGTGAAATTTCCCCCACCATTAGTTTAAAGAGTGGAATTTTCTTGGCAAGCTCAGTTCCCCAGTAGCACCGAGAAATGTCTGCCCACCAAGGGGTTTTCTTATGATCCTTCTTCAAACCAAGGATTTCACTGCTTACAACTGCTTCTTGAAAAAAGAAATTAGTCCCCTTTTGGGCTGAATTCTACAGATAAATTTTCCTCTGAAGATACAGAATCTAAGCAATAAATGTTTATATTTCTTTTCTTCACTATTTGATACTATCTCTCTTTAATTTTAACAGCTATAAATTAAAAGATTATGCACCTTTACTCAATACAGATCTTGATACAATTGTAATTCCTAGGATATAATTTTCTAAATAAACATTATTGATAAATTAGTATTGTAGGAATGAATTATTTCCCCTTTATTAGACCCTTTAGGTTGTATTTTATTTCAAGTATTGTATCATGATGTGATTAAATAGCCAGCCATAACATAACCTGTAATAGGCATTTTGCATGATTAAACAACTAGATATATTTTAAACTGTAGAAGCCATTATTTTCCTATTTATAAAACAATTGTATAAGTTGCTTGAACTTTTCCTAAATATTTGTATTGTTTAAATAAACAAAAAAGACTTGGAGGCCTCGAAAAATGCTATAATTGAAAACCAATTCTTTATCCTTTCAATGAAGTGACAATTTAAAAGAGGTCAGTCTAGCTAGAGGCCTGCCTCTGTGGGTCAGAAAGCTCAGTAGAGTGCTTGAGCTACAAATAGATCTGTCATACCCCAAGGACTCCACTTCTTTTGGAAAAACTGAAGTTTTAGTCCTCATTGGATATTATTCCTAACTAAATTATTCCTAGTAGATAGCTATAGTTGCATGTTTTCCTCTCTATCTCCAAGAAATAACAAAAGAAAAAAGTCTGGAAAGAAAATGCTTTCTGTCTTTTCTTTATCTTTCTGCCTTATTTCTGTTCTCATCCTGTATAAGACTTTTGTCTCCTATTCCTCTGGTTAGTTTCAGTGTGCTGACTTGTATCATAAGGTAGACAGTGTGGGCTTGAAAACTTATCTTACACAGTGTTCGAGTCCTGTGTTAGGGGCTGCTGCCCTGGTGTTCTTGATACAGAAGATGATCAAGTGAAAGGAGCAAGAACCAAAGGATCAGAACCCTTCGCACTTTAGCTCCTTGTAATCAGCTACATTGAAGTTTCCCACTGTGGTTGTGAAAACAGACCTACCTACTACAACCTATGCAGCCTCTATCAACTATACAGGCCATATCAGATTAACGCTTTAAATATCCTTAGTCTGCCTGATAGCAGGGATGTATCTTCCAAAAGGGAAAAAAAAGTTAGCATCTGCTACCTCTATCTCACAGAGAACACAGAAGACAGGTCAGTTTCCAACCAGCAGAAAGGAAACTGGAAACAGCAGTTTGAGCCCAGCTCCTCCAGAGAACTATGGTTTCTTCTGAGGGAGAAGAAATCAACAAAGGGATAATCAAATATTAAAACAAAGAGATGAATAAATGATGAAGAAAGGTCTAGTGCAAACATTAAGAAGACAGGTTAAGGCTGGATATGGTGGCTCATGCCTGTAATCCCAGGAGGCCAAGACAAGCAGATCACTTGAGGTCAGGAATTCAAGACTGGCCAACATGTTGAAACACCATCTCTACTAAAAATATAAAAATTAGCTAGGTGTGGTGGCAGGGACCTGTAATCCCAGCTACTCAGGTGGCGGAGGCACCCAAGAATCTCTTGAACCTGGCAGGTGGAGGGTGCAGTGAGCTGAAATCATGCCACTGCACTCCAGCCTGGGTGACAGAGTGAGACTCTGTCTCAAAACAAAACAAAACAAAACAAAACAAAACAAATTAACAAAGAAATAGAATAAACAAAAAACATGTTAAGTCTTTCAGGGAAATGGAATGTTGTGGCATACAGCTTGAGTAAGATGTTGGTATAAAATGTTATATTCTTTAAATCTATTTATATTCCTAAAAAATAATGTGGATATCTTTGTAAATGCTTTGTATACATAGTAAGATTGGAATTGGGGGAAAATTTGAGGGTAAAACTTGAAAAACCAGGACATTTTTACATCTAAAAGATAAAATGTTACATTAGATGTTTAAGCATATTTTCTTGTAGTTAAATTAACCCATTTTTTTTTATTAAAATCATGGAAAGATCATGTCAAAAAAAAGAGAGAAAGACATGTTTCTACACTAGATACCATAAATTATTTTCATTTCAAACCTAGAAGACATATATATGTTGCCTTGGATAAGTTACCAAATCTTTTAGGATTTCACTTCTCAATAAGAAAGATAAAGTTAATATCACAAATTTTTATACTTGCTTCATAAGACTATTGTATGAGTCAGTGGCAATAATATCTTAAAACATTTTCCAATTTTAAAGAACTGTAAATTGTAAAGCATAATTAATTGTAATCTTTCTTGAATGTTATATAAACTACTAGGGAAAATATTTTTTACTGTTAGCATAATACTGAGTTCATTTTTTCTTGCTAAAAGAAGTCATGAGAGGAATTTGAACATTTTATTTGGCAGATTGTAAAATATTTTATAGATTTTTGGGGATTTATACCACTTACACAAACTACTCAAAGAAATGACCAGAAAGAAAACTGTCATTTTTCTGGTGAAGCTTTTTAATTTGATTGCATTATCTCTTTCTAGCAGATTTATTATAGCATTTATATGCATGAGTGTTATAAAAGAATATTACAGTTTTCTAGCCAATTTAGGTCACAAAATCCCATTAACAACTAAAATATGTAGATACAAAAAAACATTCACTGTGTTAATTAAATGTACATTTTTATTTACAGCCTCTTTTCTCTTGTAAAAATCTAAGCAAAAGTTCACTTAATCATTAAGCAAAGAAGTGTGGCAATGTAGGTTAAAATCTAGATTTTAAAAGCCTTTACATTTAAATAAATATATAATAATATATTATTTGAGACATCCAGAAACAACTGCCAAATCAAAATTACTTTCTTAAATAGCACTGTTTAGAACTCAAATTTCTGTCTGCTATAGAAATCTTGTTGAATTAAAGTATTTCCCTTAAAATCTCCAATTAGTGGGAAAATGTTATATTAATTTATTATATGAGTCATTTAACAAACTATTACTGAAGATCTACTGTATTCCAAACACAAAAATGGCATGCTATGATTTCTACCCTTGAGGTTACAACATTGGGAGATACTGGCATTAACACGCAGATTGCAGTAGGATGGACTTAGTCCTCTAATGGTAGTCCCAAGAAGATACAGTGACCAATATGGCTATAGGGGCCACAGCCATTCCTGCAGAGGTGACAGTCAAAGTATTGTCTAGGGAAATGGAATATCTGTTCAAAGTCACCGAAGCATGAAAGCTTATATGAAATGTGTTTGGAAAAAGGCAGGTAGTTCAGTGTAGTTGCAGGATAGAATCATTGGTGTGAGTAAAATATATGGCTAAGAAATGTACTTATTCAAACAATGAGAAACCAATAAATGGACCAGAAACAAGAGGCATATAACCAGAATATGCTTTTGGCAGCAGAGTTTTATTCACTTACATAATTTGATAGAAATGTTCTGAAAAGACCAAAAGGGTAGACACTGAGAGCCCAGGAATTTGAGGATGCAGTAAGCCATGATTGTACCACTGCACTCCAGCCTGGACCACAGAGAAAGACCCCTTCTCTAAAAAAATAATAATAATAATTAGTAAAAGAGTTTACATAGTTTTAGAAATACATTATTATGGAATCTGCAAATTTCAAAAGTTTTTGAGGTCTAAAGGATATAAAGGAATTTTTCGTAAATAAAAATAATATAACTGCAACTAGTTTATGTTAGCTTTAAGGAAAACTACTTTGATTTTAAAATCAAGGAAATACAGAAATATTTCCTCCAATACTAGCATGTTTATTTTCCTACTTAACTTTAAATTTTTATATTATCACTTTAAATAGATCATTCATTTCACATATTACATGCTTTTAAAGTTCAAATAACCGTTTTCTCAAACTAACATAAAGTTTACCTAATAATAAATATAATAGAGATAAGTTAATGGCAAAATAAAGGCTTTAGTGAGTACAGAACTCATTAAAATTATCCAGAAGAATGCCTGGATTTTTTTTTTTTTAACTTGTTGAAACTAGTGGTATAGCCAAGCTATTGAAGAGTAACAATTAGCAAACATAGCAACCATTTTACTTAGCTAGAGATTATCAATGAATGGATACTTTTCTTTGTAAATGACTACTTCTCCACTGTATCTGCATAGCCTAGAAGCAGATGCCAAGGAGTCAGGCAATTGAACTGAAGAAGAGGGGAATGAAAAAAGAACTGAGGCTGAAAGAGAGAATAAAAATGTGAAAAGATACTTAAATCATAAGTAAAGATCAAATGAAAACAAGATATCATTCTCCCTTTGCCCTCACCCATTTTAGGATGGTAAAGATTTAAAAAGTTTGAAAAACCCAGCTACCAATTGAGTGTTTGAAAAAAAAATCCTTATATGTTTGTGATAATATTATATTAACATGAGTCATCAATGTTGATCTTTCCATACATGGAAATCACATGCTTTCCTATGACAAAGAGTAAATAGACAAATAAATTAAAGAGCAGGAATTAGATGGTTCTTACAGACAGGAGTAGTGTTCTCTTTTCAGTCATCCTAAGCTTCATGATCCTCAACGTCACTTATATGATTTATGGTTTAGACATTTTTGATATTAATATATTTATTCATGTGCCTCTCCTTATCAGGAATGTCCTTTTATTTCTTTTGTTTAATATGCAATTTCAGCTAATATATTCCCTAGTCACTTAACATTTCACATTTGGCATTATTTTTTATGCATATATCTTATTCCCTCAATTAGATGTTGAAGCCCAGAAATTAATTTTAGACACTTTAGTATCACCCAATTTCTAACACAGTGCTTTATGTAAATTTATGATTAGTAGTTGTAGTTCGAATAAATCATCACTCTTACCCCAAGCCTTGTTGAGGCTTATGATGTTAGAACACGTTAGAAGTTACTGATAAAAATGAAAAATATGCAAACCTTTCAACAAAAACTTACTGAATATACTGAATATTTACTTCTTGTCAACCGTGTGCAAGACTCTGGGGACACAATTTTGCACCAAAATGAAAAGGGTCTTATGTTCTAAAAGATCAGAAAGATGTTCAATAATCACACTCCTTAATATTTAATAAGGTTGCTGTAGAAAAGAAACAAAGTTTCAAGGAGTTTTAATTTCTAGATTCTTTAGTGAAGGAAAACATTCCTTTAAAACCAAGGATATTTTTCTGATTATGTAATAAATACATTTCTCAAAAAATTTATTTTCATCCAAATGAGGGACCCACACTTCATTCATGAGGGACCTATGAACTAGATAAACCTAGTAGACAGAAACCCACTGTATTTCTGGCTTTTGTTGTTATTGCTTTTTTTTAAGCTAATTTATTCATTATTTTTCATTGATAAAAAATGAATATATTTATCATGTACAACATGATGTTTTAAAATACATATACATTGTGGAATGGCTAAATTGAACTAATTAACACATGCATTATCTCACATGCTTATCATTTTACAGACTTAGCAATTTTCAGGTATACAATATGCTGTTATTAACTATAGTCACTGTGTTGTACAATAGACTCTTGAACTTATTTCCCCTATCTAATTGAAATTTTATAACCTTTGATGAACATCTCTCTATCTCCACACCTCCAGTCCAGCCCATGGTAACTACTATTTTACTCTCCTTTACTTTTATAAGTTCAGCTTTTTTATAATAGCTCTCACATACCAGTGAGAAGATGTGATATTTGTCTCTCTGTGTTTGGCTTAATTTGCTTAGCACAATATCCTCCTGGGTTCATCCATGATGTGGCAAATTACAGGATTCCCTTATTTTTAAAGCTGAATAGTTTTTCTTTATCCATTTATCCATTGCTGGACACTTATGTTGACTCCATATCTCGGCTATTATGAATAATGCTGCAATAAACATGGAAGCGCAGATATCTCTTTGACATACTGATTTCACTTCCTTTGGTTATATATTTAGTAGTGGGATGACTAGATCGTAAGGTGGTTATTATTTTTTTTTAATTTTTGAGGAACTACCGTACTGGTTTCTGTAGTGGCTGTACTAATTTAAACTCCCACCATCAGTGTACAAGGGTTCCCTTTTTTTTTTCATATCCTCCCTGACATTTATTTTTCATCTGTTTTTATAATAGCCATTCTAATGGGGGGACAGGTGATACCTCATTGTGAGTTTCACTTGCACTTCTCTGGTAATGAGTGATGCTGAGCATTTTTTTTAATATACACCTGTTGCCCATTTTAGGTCTTCTTTTGAGAAATATTTATTCCTGTCCTTTGCCCATTTTAATTGGATCGTTTTTTTTTTCTTGCTAATAGGTTGTTTGAGTTCCTTAGATATTTAGAATAGTGACTTAGATACATGGTTGCAATTTTTTTCTACCATTTTGTAGGCTTTCTGTTTCAATTGTTTTCCTTGCTGTTTAGAGCTTTCTAATTTGACATAATCCCATTTGTCTATTTTTGCTTTTGTTTTCTATGCTTTTGGTGTCTTAATCACCCCCAAAAAATCATTGCCCAGACCAGTGTTATACAGATTGTCCCCCATGTTTATGGCTTTCAAAGGGGGTCCTAGAACACTTTCTCTGCTTGCTTTTCTGTGTTTAAATACTGCTCAGGGGATACTCAGCTCCAGTATTACAGATGAGCCTACACAAAATTCCTAGTTCAGCTAAGGAAAGTCATGCTCAACCAAGGAAGAGAACAACCTGCCTTTTAAGTTAGAAGTGTCCAACAATTATTAATTTCTTTCTTAGTCATCTCATCCACACTAAAAAAAAAAATGTCAATGACAGAGCTAATGATTTTCCAATGTTCTAGTCACCAAAGCTTCTTGTAAATGTTTATGTTAAAAAAAAGTCACTGTGGCTAATCATCTCATTTAAAAGTCAGATTGAATACGTGGGCATTCACATGTATAGGCTGAAGTATATTGGCAAGGAATTGACACTCATAGTTCCCCATAGATCTTTTGCTTTGCTTGGCTGACTCTGCAACTCCAGTAAAGTGCAGCCAGACTCCAGCAAAAGAAATGAAGTGAACACTTTGCCTCCTAGTACCTTTGCTGCCGTTTTCACTTCACCACTCGACTTATAGAGATGAAATCTATTACTTGGCAGGCACTGCTTGTACAAATGAAAGATAAATTTTTCTTCCAGATAGGACAGATCAGTGAAACTCATAAAATATTAATGATGAAAGCTCTAGGAATTATATATATATCCCTGACCATAGGTTTCTCTTGACAGTGAAGAATTGTCAGTTTAATGCATTTTTTTTTTTCTGCAAGATTCCCATCAAGAATTATATGAAGGGAAAATAATACATGATTTAAGATTCAGATGGGTACAGATTTGAAGGAAAGGTAATCTTTCTGTCTTTCATTTTCTTTCATGTTTTGTGTTCCGAATCAGCAATATATTTTGCTGAGTGATGTAGTGTGGTCGATTTGATTCCTGAAGCTGTTCATGTGCTCATGAAAGAAACTGCTTTTATGAGAATAATAGAGGAAGTAAGAATTTCTTATTATTTAATTTAGCATACAATTTAGCAATAGCTGACATTTATATTATTGAAACAATTCATTTATCTCAAAATTATAAATTTATTGAACGTGTATTCAAAAATATATATTAATGAAGACCTTCACTTTCACTTGGTAGATTTTGTTATCTTGAAAACCTTTCCATAACCATTACAAATCAACAATAATTTTTAGGTTACTATCTCTGTGGAATCTTTTGTCACTTACCATATTTTTTTAAGATAAAAATTCTGGGCCCTCTTTTTGAGGCAGCAGATAAATTATCATTAATCAGAAATTTTTTCATCGTGTATTTTTATTTTATACAGAAACAAAGTTTATATTCATAAAATTTAAAAATGATAGAAACATATAACTATCTTATTATGGCAACCTGATTTGTTGTATTATATTGCATATATTTAGAAATATTCATTTAGGTAACTGTAAGATATTTGAATATTAGAAATTTCTTGAAAACAATAAAATACTTCCATTCACCAATTTATAGAGAATTCTATATGAATTATATCTCCAATTGTTTTATAAACTCTGAAATACTTTATGCTAGCACAATTATTTGCAACATGACTCAAAATATTTTTCATCATGCTATAGAGCAGTAGTACAAAAAACTAACCATTTGAACAATAATGCCTCAGAAAAGAGACAGTCACACAAAAATTGATGCAAAATCAAATAAATTATATCTATTATAATTTTATTCACATTGAAGACACCACTTAACTTGTTAAATATTAATAATCAGAAAAATAAAATATTATTTTTCATTAATGCTCTTTGTCTACCTAAATAGAACTCATTCTTATGATATTTATTTTAATTTCTGATAACAAAATATTTATTAAAATATAATATATATAATTTAATTTAACCAGAGGAAATTATGTTTGCTTAATTACTTTTTATTTAACTGAATATCTGGTTTAATATATATCTCTCTGCTCAGGTACATGATATTTTTCTTCATTGTTTATGAGAAATTGTCAGCCAAATATAACCTTCATAAACTACTAATGGGATTCTAATGTGCTGTGCCTTCAGTGTGTTAAAGTTTCTGGTTGATGATACCCATGCAAAGATAAATCAGCAATTCCATTTTGTTTATCAGTCTTTTAGAAAATGTATGAACTCGTTGTAAAAAAAATCAGATGCTGTTAAAATGTATCCTGAATTATTTTTAAAGGCACGTGACTAGTAAGTGGAGTCAAAAGACCTAGTACAAGACTTCTGGTCACGAACATTGTTATAATATTCTCAAAACCAATGCTGCTTTTCCTGATTGCCTGATCATCTGATGATCACCTCTAATGTTTAGATACTCTTCATCAATGTGCAAAAAATGTAAGATTGAAAACAAACTCCATAAACCAAACACCTTGCTGTGACCAAATACCCAATACTTGCGTCGAATCAATCCATTGTTACTACAGCTTTCTGAACAGCAAATCTCTTGGGATCTACATTTGGGTCTCCTTAAGTTCTGCTTTCTTTCTGCCCCATGCCAATGACTGAAATCTGGTTTTACGTCCTAGCCTCTGTGTTCTGTGTTATACTAATTGGCTATGAAGATAATTTCATGTTAAAAAATGAGTTTTTGTGTCAAGAGAATCCCAAAATATCTACTACTGTTTCCAAATGTCAGTCTGAATTGCAACTATTCTTGTTGTCTGTGGAAGCTACAGAAGAAGGCAGAGGAAAAATGTGGAAATCCCAGTGGAGGTGTTGTTGACCGCAGAAGCTGACCACAGCACATTTAAGTAGGGAGAGAAATGCTAATGGAGATATCAGGAGAGCTGAAGGAATCTGTGCCTCAAGAGCATATTAATGTTTACAATTGACTCTTGTCTGAAAAGATAAATGTTTATATAGCATCAAACTTCTAAAAACAGCATAATTGGTTCTACTCAAAGGTACTTAAATAGCCCAGAGCAGCACTGAATTTTTAAAAATATAAATATATGTTTATGTATAGTGGGAAAATAATGCAAAATTAGAATATATTTATTTTCTCAAAGTACCTTTGATTAAAGAAAATACACATAATTTTAAAGGTATGTTCTCTTTAGAGAATTTTCTTCACTATTTATTGTCTTATACCTGCGCAGTATTTTTCTGAATACCCTTGTTAACACAGTCTGGCAGACATTCAATAGCAAACTGTGTTCCAGGCAATGACTTTATACTGTTATTGCAGGAACAATCTCTCGAATGTTGTAACCCTTTATATATGATGGAAAAATCAATAGCATGAATAAATGTGTAACAAACTAGCCTGTGTACTTTTCTGGTGAAGTGAAGCTCAGTAATATGGACTGAAGCACTTTCTTTTTTTTTTTCTTTTGCTAGAAATGTCAGTTTTGAGATTCTCCACAGAAAGCACTTTTTTAAGAAAAATAACCCTATGCTTAAGTGGAATATTATAAAATATACTTATTTACTAACACAGACATCAATAGTAATATTTAAAAGATACTTATATATGTATCTTTATGTTTTTTATATATAATTCAAATATTTAATTTGATACTTTTAATACAAAGGTATGTATATTCTGTGATAAGGATATACAGACAAATTAATAAAATATTTAAACTATATTTTCTATCAATTTAGGAATATTTTATAAATGTGATCATAAGGCAGTTAGGTGGAAAAATAGCAAATTATTACATAGAAACTTTATATTTTACTTTTATTAGTAAGAAAACAATGGGTTGTGTTAATAATATTAGACTTTCTTTTTTTCCAGGGTATCAACGGTTTCTGTACAGCACAGATTATGACAGCTTCTTTCTTAAGGTGAGATTAGATGTCACTCATGGTAGTATTCAAAGGGGATACACTTTTTGTTAATGCATTATCAAAAACATTTCATAGGTAAGATTATCCTGGAGTAGCTACAAATGCCTAAATTGAAAGTATTTTCTCATCAATTTTATGTACATAATTCTATTTGTTCAACAGTATTGCTTTCATGATAAACTCTAAACAATATTTCTTGAATATTTCTGAGTACAAGCCGTGTAACTTGATACTTTGATTAAAACTTGGAAATGTGTTAACCATATAAGAAAATCAAGTTAGGGAACAACAACAAAACATTCTAATACAACAAATACAATTAAGGCATCTCTCTGAGAGTGCACACACTCATGCAGGTACACAGAAACACACACACACAGACACACATGCACAGAGGAGGATAATTAATATTTGTAACTTTCTCCTGAAATACAAGTACATTAGACTGTTTCAATTTTCAAGAGCCCTCCAGATTCTTATGTTAATGAGTAGTTTTGCTCTATCTTCTTTATTATAAGAGTTAGCAATTTTTATTATTGTATTATAAGTTAGTTATATAAGGTTTATTCACACATTTACACTTTTTTCCACCATTTCTTATCAGACTTTACACCTTATCTAACTGCTAAAAGTATATACTTTATCATTTCCTTTAGTAAGGAATTATCAAGTTTTCTTTGTCTGAAACTATTTTTATTTTACTCTTACTCTTGAAAAATAATTTCCCCCAATGTGAATCTAGATTGTCAGTGGTTTTGCTTGCAACACTGAAGACTTTATTATATTGCTTCCTGGATTCCATTTATTAATGAAAACTCAATTGTCTATTTAGTTGTTACACCAATCTGGGCAATTTGCATTTCTTCTTGCTAGTTTTAAAGTCTTCTCTTAATCTTTAGTGATCTGAAACTAGTTGTAATATGACTTGAAATACTATGTATCCTACTTTAAATTTGTTGGCCTTCTTGAAAGTGACAACAGATGTTTTCCAGCAATTCTGAAACTCCTCAGTCAGTATCTCCTTTAATGTAATCTCTTCCATTTCTTTATTTTCCGTATCTCTTCCTATTTCCACATCATTTCATTATTACTTTGAATCTATATCCAGTTCACTGCTTTTATCTGCATTTCTGATATACTTTAATCTATTCATATTCTAATTTTTATTAGTATTTTTTTCAAATATTATTTTAGGTTCATGAAGCACATGTGCAGGTCTGTTACATGGGTGAACTGTGTGTCACTGTTGTTTGGTATACAAATGATCATGTTCACTCAGGAAGTAAGCATAGTACCCAATTAGTAGTTTCTCAACCCTCACTCCCCCACCTCCCACCCCTGCTACTCTAGTAGTCCTTGTTGTCTGTTGTTCATATCTTTGTGTCCATGTGTACTCAGTGTTTAGCCCCAAATTATAACTAAAAACACAGAGTATTTGGTTTTTGGTTCCTGTGTTAATTCACTTAGGATAATGTCCTCTGGCAGCATCCATGTTGCTGCAAAGGACATGATTTTGTTCTTCTTTATGGCTACATAGTATTCCATTGGTGTTAAGAAATTCTGTTTGAGTCATTTAAAAATTTAGTCATCTTTTTTTTCTTGTTCTTATGTTAAATCCAAGCCTCTATTTATTTGTGATTCTGCTTACACTCGGTGTTGTTCATGCTCAGTTTCACTCATGGAATCCTATTTTCCATGTGTGTTTGTTTTTGCTGTTTGTTTTAACTAAGATTGTACACACATAAAATGTTATTTATGAAAATTCTTTGAGGTAAGACTTGAAGTTCTGTTGTTAAATTTTTTGCTTCTGCCAGTCACCACGGGATAATATCAACCTAAGACAAATTTATACTAAATGCTTCACTTTAGGTTTTTGAGCAAACAAATAATATGAATTCATTCATATCTCAGGTCTTTAATAAGAATTAATTTATTTTCATAAGTTCTTAGTTTTGGTTTTATATTCTCCAGGCAGCACTAAGTAATGAATATTTCTTTTCAGACCCTTTTTCCCCATAAGGTTTGTTTCTTATTTTATGAGGGAGAGACTTTTCTATTATACTTTCCACTATGGGTGGGCCATAAGGTTTATCGCCTGCACTCTCTTCTTCATAAAACTGTCACAATGTACTCTCAAACATTCTAAGGTTTGGTAGGAATTTTCACACAGAAAGCTGGCTTTGGTGATTACTTTACCTCTCAGAGTTTCTGCTTTTATTTTTATCTTAGTATTTATAGAATTTTTTCTTTCATGCAAGATGAAAGATTCTTATAATATACATACGTATGTGTGTATATGTAATTTTCTTTTAATTATTTTTCATCAGTAACTACTCTTGCTAGACAGATCCAATATACAGGCTTGAAGCACAAAACTAAATGTTTCTGATTTTTAATGATGCTAATATTTGATTCTTTACAACAGTAATGAAGAAAAAATTGTAGTGATTTCTCTTTATAAACAACCACTATGCCCACAATGAAGAAATGTTGCAGAAAAATAGTACTGCAGTTCTTAAACATTTTGCTTTCAGAATATCAGTTTGTTAAGATTATTAAGGACTGCAATGAGCTTTGTTTTGGAAATTTTCATCTGATAATATTTGCTGTATTGGAAACTAAGATAGAAATTTGAAAATATTTATTTCCTTTAGTACTAACAATAAATCCATTATTTGTAACAGAAATAGTATACTTTAGGAAAATAACTACATTTTTTAAACAAAACAAAAATTAATGAGAAGTATAGCACTGCTTTGTACTTTAGCTAATCTTCTTAATGTATTACTCAATAGAAAACTCAATAGAAGACTACAGGAATGTCACACCTGCTTCTGTATCTACTCTGTTTTGATACCAAACATCATGCAGCCTTTGAAAAATTTCACTGTGAATCATGACAGAATGAGAATTAAGACAAATAATATATTAGTATCATTGTGGAAGTAGTTTTGATATTACAGTTCTGGAAAATTGCTTGAGACCCCCAGGAGACCCCAAATCACACTTTGAAAACTACTGACTTAATAGCTTACAACATTTTGCCACATGGGTCTATAGGTTGCCTGGGTAATTCTATTGAACATGGTAATTCAATCTGGGCTGGACTTGACTCATCTCACATGGCTTACTAATATGTTTCTAGTCAGCTATTGGGTGGTGTAGAGGTTGACTGTTCTAGAAAGATCTTGGCTAAGATGGTTAGGACCTCACTCCATATGAACTCTGTACCTCTACCAAACATGCCTTGGTCTGTTCCCATGGCAGTTCGGAAAGGGTTCCACAAGGGAGAGTTGAAGTATGAAATGATTCCTGAGTCCTAGGCTTAAAATTGTAGACTGTCAGTTCCACTGCATTCTTTTGGTGTAAACATATGAAAAAGTCAGTTTAAACTCATATATGTGGAACAGATTTCATCTCTTGATGAGAGAAGTTACAAAGTAATACCAGAAATGCGGTACATACAGAGGCATGAATGATACAAGGCATTTTGTCAATCGATCTTCCATAGCATCTTAGATTCTCAACACAAAAACAAGATAAGTAGTTTTCTTTCCTCATCTTCAAATGATTTAACTCCACTGTGGATACTATAGAAATCTGTAGGGACATGTTAAGAAGTAATACTGCTGTCGCCTAAATTCATTAGTTTGACTATACACCGTAAATGCTCAGGTATAACCTTAACCTGGGATATAACCAGGCCCTGAGAGACAGGATCACATTAATAAAATGCATGATACATTAATACTGATGACAATATTAATATTACTGTTTTTTAACTCATAATAAAAAACATAAATATTACTTGAGATGGAATTTTGTGTGGGCATAATCAGCAAAATATCTCATTATAGTCAAATAACACCAAGCATGTTATGAATATGCTGTCATTAATTAACTTTTACAGAGACCAGAAAGAGACAAAATACATATTTTCGGCACATTTCTTCCTTATGCATACACAAATATAGAAATCAGATTGTTGTTGTTCTCTGATTATCAAAAGAGACAATGGGAGATTAGATAAGTAAAAATTTAATAACATCAAGCTAAGAAAGCTGTATCTAATTTTAAAAATTTAGGGGTTTTGTTTTGTTTTCTTTTTCTAAAAGAATGGAAAATGATTAACGCATGTATACTACATTTCCCTCCACCTCAAAGATAATCAAACCATTAAGAGAAGAAATACCAAAATGGTATAGCGTGCCTTCCTTTCTTCTGGATCAGGTGTTTCATGTTCCTCAAATGTCTAGAGTCATGCAGGTATATATAAATAAATGACATAGTCCTGCAGTAAAATGTCAAGGACTTGTGGAGAGAGGAGTGTAGACAACTAGAATAAGCCTTCCCGATATAAATAGTATTAGCTGTTATTTAGGTCCAGCCAATCGCTGCATTGTAGGAATGAAAATCCATTTTTACTATATGTTTTTGTTTAAAAAACAAAAGAAGGTTGTCTCAGCAAGATGTCTGATTAGACACAGCCAGGAGGAACATCTGCTACCAAGTGACTAGGACATAGGGAAAACTGGTGCACTATGAGCAGATCTTCAGAGGGAAGGCATTGAGGGTGGACAGAGGGAGGACACAGACCCTGGGCTGAAGGAGGAGGAGGATGGGAACCCTGAATGGGGCTACCATACACCACAACTGATCCCTGGCTCCCAACAACTCCTAGGGAAGGGGTGAGTTGAACAGGTGAGGAGCAAGCTGCCCTCAGCATGGACCTCTGGAATCCTGGCAACCAGAGATACCAAAACACCATGGACACTTGAGCTGGAAGGGAGAGCTGTGTACAGAGTTGATAGGAGCAGGACTCCAGCCTGTGCTGAACTTGAACTTAGGGAGTATGGTGTGGGAAAGTCTGCAGTAAAACACAGCGAGGTCTGTTCCAGCCTGGCAGAGTCCACTTGCAGTGCAGTGATGGATAGTCAACCAAGGTGCCTCCCAGGGAACCACATCATAGCTCCTTTAACAGCAGACTATGCCTGACCATCAGAGAGCTCCAGCAGAGTGGTCCCTGCTAACATGTACCAGCTCACCTGCCCCCTCCCCCCAGCCACAGCCTCCCCCATGCTGCTTTGCCAGCACTCATTTGCCCACCGCTGCTCACCTCACTGTCCTGCCAGTGTGCCTTCATGCAGGTGGACCTTGCCTCCCTCCTCTGCCAGAATATGTGTGTGCATGCATCCCCCTCACACTTCTGCCTACAGCTCAAACACATACACAGAGGCTGGCAACCACAAACCCATCAGCGTCCCTGCCTGACCAAGGAACATGTAACCAACCCACCATGCTGCTGCTGGCATGTGCAAATAAACATGGATTCTCTACCACCACTCAGACAAAGCACTTTCACTGGCACCATCCATTTTATTGTTATGGACTGCAGTCCAGAAACAGCTCAGGCCCATTCAGTACCACAGATTCCTAAACTTGAGGGGCTGCAGAACAAATCTGGTAGCTTGGTATCATTCCCCCAAAGTTAGAGCACAAAGCTCAAGAGTGCTGAATGGAGACTTCGCCTCCTAAAATCTTCCAGAAACAAATTCAGACAATTGAAACCTTCTACCACAATCAGATGCTTAAAAGTGTCAGAGAAAATAAAAGCAACAAAACCCATCCAAAGAATAGCAACTTCTAAGATTGAAGGAACATCAGCCTGCACAGATGAGAAAAAAACAGAGCAAGAACTCTGGCAACTCAAAAAACTAAAGCGTCTTCCCACCTCAAAATGACCCACACTGGTTCCCCAGTAATGGTTAACAAGGCTGAAATGGCAGAAATAGAATTCAGACAATGGACAGGAATGAAGATTATGAAGGTTCAGGAGAAAGTCAAAACGCAATTCAAGTATTCTAGAGACACAAAAATAATACAGAAGATGAAAAACAAAATGACTATTTTAAGATAGAACCAAAGATAGATCTGAAAACCTCACTTTAATAATTTTATAGTACAACTGCAAATGTAACAGCAGAATCAACAAGCTGAGGAGAGAATGTCACAGATTGAAGACTGGTTCTCCAAAATAACTCAGTCAGACCCAAAAAAAAAAAAGGTTAGAACACAATGAGCAAAACCTCTGAGAAATATAGTATTATGTAAAGAGACCAAATCTATTGACTCATTGATATCCCTGAAAGAAAGGGAGACAAAGCAAACAACTTCAAAAACATATTTGAGGATGTGATGGTAATACTGAGCATCAACTTGATTGGATTGAAGGATGCAAAGTATTGTTCCTGTTTGTGTCTGTGAGGGTGATGCCAAAGTAGATTAACATTTGAGTCAGTGGACTGGGAAAGGCAGACCCAATCTCGATCTGGGTGGGCACAATGTAATCGGCTGCCAGTGTGGCTAGAATAAAAGCAGGTAGAAGAATGTGGAAGGACGAGACTGGCTGAGACTTCTGATCTTCTTCTTTCACCTCTGCTGGATGCTTCCTGCCCTCGAACATTGGATTCCAAGTTCTTCAGCTTTTAGACTCTTGGGCCTACATCAGTGGTTTGCCAGTGGCTCTCAGGCCTTTGGCCACAGACTGAAGGCTGCACTGTTGGTTTTCCTACTTTTGAGGTTTGGGACTTGGACTGGCTTTCTTGCTCTTCAGCTTTGAAGTGGCCTACTGTGGGACTTCACCTTGTGATTGTGTAAGCCAGTACTCCTTAAACTCCCTTTTATGTATACATCTATCCTATTAGTTCTGTCTCTCTAGAGAACCCTGACTAATACAGATGATACCACCCATGAAAATTTCCCCAACTTCACTAGAGAGGACAACATTCAAATTCAGAGAATGCAGAGGACCCTTGTGAGATACTACATAAGATGACCATTCCTAAGACTCATAGTCATCAGATTCTCTAAGATCAAAGTAAAAAAAATAAAGATTAAATGCAGCTAAAGAGAAGGTCACCTGCAATGGAACACCATCAGGCTAACAGCAGACTTTTTGACAGAAACCCTGTAAGTGAGAACATGTTGGGGGCCTATTCTCACCATTCTTAAGGAAAAGAAATTCATAAGCAAAGGAGATATAAGGTTCTTTTCAGACAAGCAAATGCTAAGAGAATTCCTTGCACCAGACTGGCCTTACAAGAAGTCCTGAATGGAGTGCTAAATATGGATAGGAAAGACTACTACCAGATACTACAAAAACACATATAACACAGAAACCATTGACACTATAAAGCAACCACACAAACAAGTTTACATTAAAATGAGCTAACAACACAATGACAGGATCAAATCCACACATATCAATATTAATCTTGAATGCAACCAGGTTAAAGGCCTGAATTAAAAGGCACAAAGTGGCAGGTTGAATAAAGAAGCAAGACCCAATGGTATACTGTCTTCAAGAAACCCATCTCACATACAATGCCATCCATATGCTTAAAGTAAATGGATGGAGAAAAATCTGCCAAGCAAATGGAAAACAAAAGAGCAGGAGTTGCTATTCTAATGTCAGACAAAACAGACTTTAAACCAACAAAAGTCAAAAAGGACAAAGTAGAGCATTACATAATGGTAGAGGCATCAATTCAACAAGAAGACCTAATTAACCAGAATATATACATAACACAGGAGCACTCAGATTCATAAAGCAAGTGGTTAGAGACCCATGAAGAGACTTAGATAGCCACACAATAACAGTGGGAGGCTTCAACACCCTACTGAGTACATTAGAATGATCATCGGAGCAGAAAACTAATGAAGATATTCAGGACCTGAATTCAATCAAATGGACCTAACAGACATCTACAGAACTCTCCACCCCAAAACAACAGAATATGCATTCTTTTCATGTGCATATGGCATATACTCTGAAATTGACTCACAATTGGCCATAAAACAATCCTTAGGAAAATCTAAAAGAGCAAAATCACACTAACCACAGAATCGGACCACAGCATCATAAAAATTGAAGTCAATACTAAGAAAATCACTCAAAATCATATAATTACATGGAAATTAAACAACCTACTCCTCAATGACCTGTGAGTAAACAGTGAAATTAAGGCAGAAATCAAGAAACTCTTTGAAACTTATGAGAACACAGATACAACATACCAGAATCTCTGAGATAAAGCAAAAGTAATGTTAAGAGGGAAACTTACAGTGCTAAACACCCACATCAAAAAGTTATAAAGATTTAATATTAATAACATCACACCTAGGGGAACTGGAGAAACAAGAACAAAATATCTCAATCTCAAAGCTAGGAGAAGACAAAACATAATAAAAATCAGAACTGAAGGAAATGGGTACATATAAACCATACAAAAAAATCAACAAAATGAGGAATTTGTTTTTTGAGAGAATAAATAAGATGGACAGATAAGTAGCTAGACTAATTTAAAAAGAAGAAGAAGATCCAAGTAAACACAGTCAGAAATGGCATAGGGGACATTACCACTGAACTCACTCATTCACAGAAATAAAAAAAAAAAACCCTGAGACTACTATGAACACTTCTATGCACACGAAGCAGAAAATCTGGAACAAAAATAGATCAATTCTGAGAGACATAACCTCCAAATTGAACCAGGAAGAAAATGAATCACTGAAGAGGCCAATAATGACTTACACGATGAAATCAGTAATAAAAAGCCTGTGAATCAGAAAAAGCCCATGACTAGATGGATTCACAGCCAAATTCTACCAATGTATAATGAAGAGCAAGTACTATTCCTCTGAAACTATTCCAAAAATTTTAAGAGAAGGGACTCCTTCCTAACTCACTCTAGGAGGCCAGCATCATCCTGATACTGAAACCTGGCAGAGACCCAACAAAAACAGAAAATTTCATGCCAATATTCTTGATAAACACAGATGCAAAAATCCTCATCAAAATACTAGCAAACTGAATCCAGCAGCACGTTTAAAGCTAATCCGCTGTGATCACTCAGGATTCATCACTGAGATGCAAGGTTGGTTCAACATATGCAAATCAATAAATGTAATTTGTCACATAAACAGAAAACCACATGATTGTCTAATCAGATACTGAAAAAGCATTCACTAAACTTAAATATCCCTTCATATTAAAAACCTTCAACAAACTACATATTGAAGGAATATATTAAAAAAGTAAGAGCCATCAAAAAATAAAATAAAAGCCCACAGGCAACATCATAATGATAAAAGCCCATAGCCAACGTAAAAATGAAAGGGCAAGAGCTGGAAGCTTTTGGGAACTGGAACAAGAAAAGGAAACCTTCGTTCACCACTCCTATTAAACATGGTCCTGGAAGTCTTAGCCAAAGCAATCAGGCAAAAGAAAGAAATAAAAAGCATAGAAATTGGAAGAGAGAATGTCAAACTATCCCTTTTTGCAAGTAATATTCTATACATAGAAAACCCCATAGTCTCTTCCCCAAAACTCTTTGAGCTGATAAACAACTTCAGCAAAGTTTCAGAATATGAAACAAATGTACCAAAATCAGTATCCGTCCTCTACAACAACAACATCCAAGCTGAGAGCCAAATCAAGAATGCAATCCCATTCAAAATAGCCACATCAAGAAAAAAATACCTAGAAATACAGCTAACTAGGGAGGTGAAAGACCTCCACAGTGAGAGATAAAACACCATTCAAAGAAATCAAAGACAATATAAACAAATGGAAAAACATTCCATGCTCATGAATAGAATCAATATTTTAAAATAGCTATACTGCCCAAAGCAATATAAACATTCAACTATCAAAATACCAGTAGCATTCTTTACAAAAGTAGAGAGGGGAAACTATTTGAAAAGTCATATGAAATCATAAAAGAGCCTCAATAGCCAAGGCAATCCTAAGCAAAAAGAATAAAGGTGGAGGCATCACATTACCCATTAAAACTATACTACAAGGATACAGCAACCAAAACAGCATGGTGCTGGTACAAAAACAGCACATAGACCAAGGAACAGAACAGAGATCCCAGAAATAATGCTGCACAACTATAACCATCTGATCTTGAATGAAGTCTACAAAAACAAGCTATGGAGAAAGGACTTCCTATTCCACAAATGGCACTAGGAAAACTAGCTAGCCATATGCCAAAAACTAAATGTAGACACCTGCCTTACCCCATATACAAAAATCAACTCGAGACGAATTAGAGACTTAAATGTTAAACCTAAAATGATATAAATTGTAGAAGATAACCTAGGAAATACCATTCTCAACATAGGACCTGGAAAACATTTCATGACAAAGATGCTAAAAGCAATTGCAATAAAAACAAAAATTGACAAATGGGACCTAATTAAACTAAAAAGTTTCTGTATAGTGAAAGAAACTATCAACAGAGTTAAATAGACAACCCAAAAAGTGGTAGAAAATATTTGCAAACTATGCATCTAGCAAAAGTCTAATATCCAGAATCTATAAGGAATTCAATTTAACAAGCAAAAAACAAACCCGTTAATTAGTGAGCAAAGGACACAGACACTTTTCAAAAGAAGACATACATATTGCCAAAAAGCGTACGAAAAAATACTCAACATTACTAATCATTAGAGAAATGCAAATCAACCCCGCAATGAGATACCATCTCACACCAGTCACAGTGGCTGTTATTTAAAAGTCAAAAAATGACAGATGCTGGCAAGGTTTCAGAGAAAAGGGAATGCTTGTGCATGCAATGTTAGTAGGAATGTAAATTAGTTCAACCATTGTGGAAAGCAGTATGGTGATTTCTTAAATATCTCAAAACAGAATGATCATTCAACCCAGCAATCCTATTATTTAGTATATACCCAAAGGAAAATAAATTATTCTACCATAAAGAAACATATACACATATATTCATTGTGGCAGTATGCCTAATAGGAAATGGAATAAACCTAAATGTCCATCAATGGTAGACTACATAAAGAAAATGTGGTACATATATACCATAGAATCTTACACAGCCATAAAGAACAACGGGTTTATGTCCTTTGCAGCAACATAGATGGAGATGGAGGCCATTATACTAAGTGAACTAACACAAGAACAGAAAACCAAATACCACCTGTTCTCACTTGCAAGTGGGAGCTAAACATTTGGCACATATGGACACAAAGAAGAGAACAACAGACACTAGGGCCCACTTGAGGTGTAGGGTAAGAGAAGACTGAGAATCAAAAACTATCTATTGAGTACTATACTTATTACCTGGGTAATGAACTAATCTCTACACTAAACCCCAATGACACACAATTTACCTATAAAACAAACTTGCACATGTATCCTTGAACATAAGATAAAAGTTAACAGGCCAAGTGCAGTGGCTCATGCCTGTAATCCCATCACTTTGGTAGGCCGAGTTCGGCAGATCACGAAGTCAAGAAATCAAGACTGTCCTGACCACGGTGAAACCCTGTCTCCACTTAAAATACAAAAAATTACCTGGGTATGGTGGAACGCACCTGTAATCCCAGCTACTTGGGAGGCTGAGGCAAAAGAATCACTTGAACCTGGGAGGCAGAAGTTGCAGTAAACCGAGACTGTGCCACTGAATTCCAGTCTGGCAACAGAGTGAAACTCCGTCTCAAAAAAAAAAAAAAAGAAAAAAGTTAACAAGCAAATATATGAATAAATAAAATAGAATAAAGTAAAAACACAAGAGCAATCCAGGTACTTATCTAAAATTGTTTCCTTTTTTGCATATTATGTAGACCACCACATCAATGCTGCTAGAACCTTGATTTTCCCTTAGGTTGCTATTTTTGTGAACCTTACATCATTTGAACATTACAGGTGTTATAATAAAATTCCTATTTTCAGGTATTTTTCCAACTGATATATTGCATTGTTATTTATGTTAATATATTCATACATATTCATAATCTAGTCTTACCTGCTCTTTAAATATTTATGTAATATTTTGGTCTCATGCATTAAAGTGTAAGAGCAACGTAAGCAAATTTAACTGAAATAAATACCACTATAAAAGGTCAGCAAAACCAGAGAAAAAGAATGCAGCAGAGACAGAAATAACAATTTATATAAATTTCTATACAGACCATTTTGGCTGTCATTTCATTTGGTTTATTCCACTGTGACCCTGAAAATTAAATGTGGGATATGAATCTACTGTTCACTCAGTTATTAATGGTTCCTACTTAACCTCTTACCACACTCAGATTCTAGTGCTTAAGCTGCATGTATTTCATACATGATGCCAAAACCCAAGTTGATTACATTTTGTACTCAAAAGAAAAGAAAACAAACAATTATTTATAATGTGACGAGAACCACTGACTATGATAGATTCAACTGAGAAAGAATGTCAATCTTAAGTGTGGCACCAATGTGTTACTACTCCCATAGTTGATTATACATGTTTTATGCTTTTGTTGGCGACTAAATGTAATGGTTACGTGAAACACTGTGAATGTAGACTCTAAGTACAATTTTGCATTCTTCCAAATATACTGCACCAAACTTTAGAAACCTCTGGCTAGTCTTCGTCCTAGTTAAATCAGTCACTAGGACTATTTTGGTATTGAATTTTTCTTCTACATAAAGTTGTAATCGAACTAACAATTTTTACATTTTTTTCTGGCTTGAATATTCGGTGGTTACCAGTTTTAGCCCATTTCTCATAATAATAAAATATGCTTTGAACTACTGAGTAAATGATAAACATTCCCTTCTAGATTAGAATATAAATAATATTCCATTGGGAAACAATGCATAAATATATGTAACATCCAATCAATTTCCAGTCTTGCCTCTTTAACTTCCTTTTAAAAAGTCCCAATCCAATACTTTACACCTAATACATTTCTCAACAAATGCTAGATACCAGTAAACCTTTTCACTGTTTTTTATTGTTGGTCTTTGATACCAGTGTACCAGTGAACCTTTTCATTTTATGTGTTTTATCTCATGTAAAAGTCAGTAAAGTTGTCATACACACTAATAGTAAGTCATACGATAGGCATCATCTCATTTATGGGCTATACAGTGAAGATTTCTCACATAGACTGTCATCTTTTCAATTCCACAATCATACTCATTTCAACTCCAGTGTCATTCTATACACATAAGCATCATATAAATTGTTCACATGAAATTTTTTAACCAGTTGGCATGAGATTCCAAGGTGTGCAAACCTAAGTACAAATTTTATTCTGTTACATAACAGTTGTATGTACATGGGAAAGTTATTTTAATCTCTGAGCCTCCTGTGGCTCTCTTGTAAAATGGGCATGACTCACACCTATTGCCATATCTTTTCTTCCTTCACTTATAAGTCTTTGTCATGTAATATGGTATTTCCAACACAGGAAAAAAAAAGCACTTGATTTAATTTTTACTTGATTTTCAATGTGCTCTTTTTAATAGGCACAACAAATGTTTGCCCAAGTAAATTGCTACTTGTTATTAAGAAACTTGATGTTTATTATTGAATGAGTGTTTCTATACTGTCCCTCCAAATACAGTTATATGTAATTAAATTTAATCCCCAGACACTTTCTCCTCTATAATAATTAAACTTTTGCAGTTGTTTTTAATGTTCTTGAATTACATACATCCATCAATGAATAAAGAAAAAACTCCAAAACAGAATGTAATTGCAATACATCTATCCTGTAAAGTTTCTCATTAGGTATAAATAAAGTGTCATCACTGACATGGGCAACAGTGTTAAATTAGGAGAGTGGCTCCCTCCTAGCTGAAGAAAATGAAAATAACAAAATATAAATTACTTTATTTTTAAAATTTTTTTAGTATATTTTATTGCACTTTAGGTTCTGGAGTATATATGAAGAACATGCAGGATTGTTGCATAGGTACATACATGGCAATGTGGTTTGCTGCCATCATCCCTGTCACCTATATCTAGCATTTCACCCCATGTTATCACTCCCTAACTTGCTACCCTCTGCTGTCCTTCCCCTAGTGTCCTGCAACAGACCCCAGTGTGTGATGCTCCCCCTCCCTAGGTCCATGTGTTCTCAATGTTCAACACCCGCCTATGAGTGAGAACATGTGATGTTTGATTTTCTGTTCTTGTGTCAGTTTGCTGAGAATGATGGTTTCCAGGTTCATCCATGGCCCCAAAAAGGGTACGAATTCATCAATTTTTATGGCTGAATAGTATTCCATGGCATATACGTGCCATATTTTCCCTGTCCAGTGTATCATCAATGGGCATTTGGGTTGGTTCCAGGTCTTTGTTATTGTAAACAGTGCCACAATGAACATACGTGTGCCTGTGTCTTTATAATACAATAATTTATAATCCTTCGAATATATACCCAGCAATGGGATTGCTGAGTCAAATGGAATTTCTATTTCTAAGTCCTTGAGGAATCGCCACACTGTCTTCCACCATGGTTGAACTAATTTACACTCCCAACTGTGTAAAAGTGTTCCTATTTTCCACATCCTCTCCAGCATCTGTTGTCTCCAGATTTTTTAATGATCACCATTCTAACTAGCGTGAGATGGTATGTCAATGTGGTTTTGATTTGCATTTATCTAATGACCAGTGATGATAAGCATTTTTTCATGTTTGTTAGCCTCATATTTGTCTTCTTTTGAAAAGTGTCTATTCATATCTTCGCCCACTTTTGAATTGGTTTGTTTGTTTTTTTCTTGTAAATCTGTTTTAGTTTTTGTAGATTCTGGATATTAGCCCTTTGTCAGATGGGTGGATTGCAAATATTTTTTCCCATGCTGCTGGTTGCTGGTTCACTCTAATGATGGTTTCTTTTAGTTATAAAGTCCTCGCCTATGCCTATGTCCTGAATGGTTTTGCCTAGGTTTTCTTATAGAATTTTTATGGTGTTAGGTCTTATTTTTAAGTCTTTAATCCATCTGGAGTTAATTTTAGTGTAAGATTTCAGGAAGGGGTCCAGTTTCTGCTTTCTGCACATGGCTAGCCAGTTTTCCCAACACCATTTATTAAACAGGGAATTCTTTCCCCATTGCTTGTTTTTGTCAGGTTTGTCAAAGATCATATGGTTGTAGATGTGTGACATTGCCTCCAAGACCTCTGTTCCATTGGTCTATGTCTCTGTTTTGGTACTAGTACCATGCTGTTTTGATTACTGAAGCCTTGCAGTAAAGTTTGAAGTCAGGTAGCATGATGCCTCCAGCTTTGTTCTTTTTCCTTAGAATTGACTTGGCTATGCGGGCTCCCTTTTGGTTCCATATGAAGTTCAAGGTGGTTTTTTCCAGTTCTGTGAAGAGGGTCATAGGTAGCTTGATGGGGCTAGCATTGAATCTATAAATTACTTTGGGCAATATCGCGATTTTCACAATATTGATTCTTCCTAACCATGAGCATGGAATGTTTCTCCATCTGTTTGTGTCCTCTGTTATTTCCTTGAGCAGTGGTTTGTAGTTCTCCTTGAAGAGGTCTTTTGCATCCTCTGGTAGTTGTATTCCTAAGTGTTTTATTCTCTTTGTGGCAATTGTGAATGTCAGTTTGTTCTTGATTTGGCTTTCTTTAACTCTGTTATTGGCATATAGGAATGTTTGTGATTTATGCACATTGATTTTGTATCCTGAGACTTTGCTGAAGTTGCTTATTAGTTTCAGGAGATTTTGTGCTAAGACGATGGGGTCCTCTAAATATGCAATCATGTCATCTGCAAATAGAGAGAATTTGACTTCCTCCTTTCCTTATTGAATACCCTTTACTTCTTTTTCTTGCCTGATTGCTTGGGCTAGAACTTCCAATACTATATTGCATAGGAGTGATGAGAGAGGGCATCCTTGTCTAGTGCCAGATTCCAAAGGGAATGCTTCCAATTTTTGCCCATTCAGTATGATATTGGCTGTGGGTTTGTCGTAAATAGCTTTTATTATTTTGAGATATGTTCCGTCGATACCTAGTTTATTGAGAGTTTTTAACATAAAGGCTGTTGAATTTTGTCGAAGGCCTTCTCTGTATCTATTGAGATAATCATGTGGTTTTTGTCTCTGGTTCTGTTTATGTGTTGAATTACATTTATAAACTTGCATATATTGAACTAGCCTTGCATTCCTGGGATGAACCCTACTTGCTCGTGATGGATAAGCTTTTTGATGTGCTGTTGCAATCGGTTTGCCAGTATTTTATTGAAGATATTTGCATCTATGTTCATCGTGGATATTGGCCTGAAGTTTTCTTTTCTTGTTGAGTCTCTGCTGGGTTTTGGTATCAGGATGATGTTGGTCTCATAAAATGATTTGGTAAGGATTCCCTCTTTTTGGATTGTTTGGAATAGTTTCAGGAGTGGTATCAACTCCTCTTTGTATGTCCGGTAAAATTCAGCTGTGAATTCATCTGGACCTGGGCTTTTATTGTTTGGTAGGCTATTAATTGCTTCCTCAACTTCAGCCCTTGTTTTTGGTCTATTCGGGGTTTTGACTTTTTCCTGGTTTAGGGTTGGGAGGGTGGAAGTGTCCAGGAATTTATCCATTTCTTCCAGGTTTACTGGTTTATGTGCATAGAGTTGTTTGTAGTAATCTCTGATGATAGTTTGTATTTCTGTGAAATCTGTGGTGATATCCCCTTTATCATTTTTTATTGCATCATTTGATTCTTCTCTCTTTTCTTTTATCAATCTGGCTAGTAGACTATTTTGTTGATCTTTTGAAAAAAATAAGCTCCTGGATTTATTAATTTTTTGAAGCGTTTTTTGTGTATCTCCTTCAGTTCTGCTCTGATCTTAGTTATTTCTTGTATTCTGCAAGATTTTGAGTTTTTTTGATCTTGCTCCTCTAGCTCTTTCAATTTTGATGATAGGGTGTCGATTTTAGATCTTTCCTTGCTTCTCATGTGGGCATTTATTGCTGTAAATTTTCCTCTAGATACTGCTTTAAATGTGTCCCAGAGATTCTGGTACGTTATGTCTTCGTTCTCATTGGTTTTGAAGAACATCTTTTTTCTACCTTCATTTCATTGTTTATCCAGTCATCATTTAGGAGTAAGTTGTTTAGTTTCCACATAGTTGTGCGGTGTTCAGTGGGTTTCTTAATCCTGAGCTCTAATTTGATTGTACTGTGGTCTGAGAGACTGTTATGATTTCCGTTATTTTGCATTTGCTGAGGAGTGATTTACTTCCAATTATGTGGTCAGTTTTATAGTAGGTGTGATGTGGTACTGAGAAGAATGTCTATTCTGTGGATTTCGGGTGAAGAGTTCTGTAAATGTCTATTAGGTTTGCTTGGTCCAGATCTGAGTTCAAGTCCTGGATATCCTTGTTAATTTTCTGTCTCATTGATCTGTCTAATATTAACAGTGGAGTGTTAAAGTCTCCCACTATTATTGTGTGGGAGTCTAAGTCTCTTTGTAAGTCATTAAGAACTTGCTTTATGTATCTGGGTGCTCCTGTATTGGGTGTGTATATATTTAGGATCATTAGCTCTTCTTGTTACATTAATCCTTTTACCATTATGTAATGCCCTTCTTTCTCTCTTTCGATTTTTATTGGTTTAAAGTCTGTTTTATCAGAGAGTAGGATTGCAACTCCTCCTTTTTTTTTGCTCTCCATTTGCTTGGTAAATCTTCCTCCATCCCTTTATTTTCAGCCTATGTGTATTCTTGCATGTGAGATGAGTTTCCTGGATACAGCAAACCGATGGGGTTTGACTTTTATCCAATTTGACAGTCTGTTTCTTTTGATTGGAGCATTTAGCCCATTTACCTTTAAGGTTAATGTTGTTATGTGTGAATTTGATCCTGCCATTTTGATGCTAGCTGGTTGTTTTGCCCATTAGTCGACACAGTTTCTTCATTGTGTAGATGCTTTTTAACATTTGGTATGTTTTTGGAGTGGCTAGTACTGATTGTTCCTTTCTATGTTTAGTGCTTCTTTCAGGAGCTCTTGTAAGGCAGGCCTGGTGGTGATGAAATCTCTGAGCAATTGCTTGTTCATAAAGGATTTTATTTCTCCTTCGCTTATGAAGCTTAGTTTGGCTGGATATGAAATTCTAGGTAGAAAGTTATTTTCTTTAAGGTTGTTGAATACTGGCCCCCACTCTTTCTGGCTTATAGGGTTTCTGCCGAGTGATCTGCTGTGAGTCTGATGGGCTTCCCTTTGTGGGTAACCTGACCTTTCTCTCTGGCTGCGCTTAGCATTTTTCCTCCAATTCAACCATGGTGAATCTGACGATTATGTGCCTTGGGGTTGCTCTTCTTGAGGAATATCTTTGTGGTGTTCTCTGTATTTCCTGGACTTGAATATTGGCCTGCCTTGCTAGGTTGGGGAAGTTCTCCTGGATAATATCCTGAGGAGTGTTTTCCAGCTTGGATTCATTCTCTCCGTCACATTCAGGTACACCTATCAAACATAGATTAGGTCTTTTCACATAATCCCATATTTCTTGGAGGCTTTGTTCATTTCTTTTTACTTTTTTCTCTAATCTTGCCTTCTCATTTTATTTCATTGAGTTGATATTCAATCTCTGATATCCTTTCTTCTGCTAGGTTGATTTGGCTATTGAAACTTGTGTATGCTTCACAAAGTTCTCATGTTATGTTTTTCAGCTCCATCAATTCATTTATATTCTTCTCTAAGCTGTTTATTCTCAATAGTGTTTCATCAAACCTTTTTTCAAGGTTCTTTGTTTCTTTGCATTGGGTTAGAACATGTTCTTTTAGCTCTGAAAAGTTTGTTATTACCCACTTTCTGAAGTCTGCTTCTGTAAATTCATCAGACTCAGTCTCCATCCAGCCTTGTTCCCTATCTGGTGAGGAGTTGTGATCCCTTGGAAGAGGAGAAGCATTCTGGTTTTGGGTGTTTTCATCCTCTTTGTGCTGGTTTCTTCCCATCTTTGTGGATTTATCTACCTGTGGTCTTTGTAGTCAGTGACTTTCGTATGGGGTCTCTGAGTGGACGTCCTTTTTGTTGATGATGAAGTTATTTATTTCTGTTTTTTAGGTTTCCTTCTAACAGTCAGGCTCCTCTGCTGCAGGACTGCTGAGGTCCACTCCAGACCCAGCTTGCCTGGGGATCACCTGCAGTGGCTGCAGAACCAGTAAGGGTTGCTGCCAGTTTCTTATTCTGTTATTTTTGTCCCAGAAGGATACCTGCCAGATGTCAGCCTGAGCTCTCCTTCATGAGGTGTCTCTTTTGATATACATGGATTCAGAACTGCTTCAGGAGAGTCTGTCCCTTATAGGAGCTCAAGTGCTGAGCCGTGAGCTCCATTGTTCCATTCAGAGCTGCTGGGCGGGTACATTTAAATCTGCTGCAGCAGAACTCATAACTGCCTTTTTTACCCAGGTGCTCTGTCCTGGGAAGGTGGGGCTTAATTTATAAGCTCCTCACATGCTGCTGCCTTTTTTCAGAGATGCCCTGTCCAGTGAGTTGGTAGGCTAGTCACAGTCCACCAGCAGAGGCATTGCTGAGCTGCCATGGGCTCTGTTCAGCTGCTGTGTGAACTTCCTTGTGGTTTTGCTTATAGAGGTATAGTTAGAACTGCCTCAGTAATGGCAGATTGCCTCAGTAATGGCAGACTGCCTTAGTAATGGCAAACTGCCTTGGTAATGGCAGACTGCCTCGGTAATGGTGGACTGCCTCAGTAATTGTGGACTGCCTCAGTAATGGCAGACTGCTTCTGCAGTGGTGGACTGCCTCAGTAATGGCAGACGCCCTCCCCCTCACAGAGCTGGACCATCCTGGGTCCAGCTGTGCTTACTGTGAAACTCTCAATCCAGAGCATTTCAGATTGCTGGTCTTTGTGGAGATGGGACCTGCCAAGACAGATTACCTGGCTCTCTGTTTCAGCTCCCTTTTTTTCAGTTGAATGGGTTACTCTGTCTCCCAGGCATTCCAGGTGTCAGTTGAAATAGTGCCCAGATTTGTGTGAATTTTTGTACAGTGACCCGCTGTGCCGGCTGAAACAGCCATGCTGCAGACTCATAGTGCTTTTCCACCTGGGAATCTCCTGTTCTGTGGGTAGTAAAAATTTGTTTGGAAATGCAGTGATCACTTACCTTCTGTGTTCTTGCTGGGAACTGCACTCCAGAGCTGTTCCTATTTGGCCATCTTGGATTTTCTGCCAATAAATTACTTTATAATTGTCAGGAAATACTTAAGCAGGTTCTCCTCTCTACTTTTTTAGGGGGATCCAGCCTCCTGATATTTTTTTTAAGGCAGGAAATTGTGATTTAGGAAACAAGCTGAAGGGGAAGTTTGTATTCTCATTCTCACACTGTAAAAAGATTTTACTCTACTAGTTTTTAGCATGTTATATCTCTGTCCAACCAGTTTCCATAAGTTTGTATGTATTTAAATGTAGTGCTTAAAAAGCATAAGATCAGTATTGTATCAGCAATCTTTCCATTATAGTTTTTCTCATCAGTGAGAGCAGATCCAGCCCTACAGTCAAATTGGCTACACCCTGATGCTGAGTACTCCTTTCTTTCCATTGGCTCACTCTAGATTTCGACTCTGTCTTTTTTGACCTGATATCAACATATAACAAGTTTTCTATGAAAATTAGAATTATAGCATGTGAACTTCTTACATAGAGCCTGGCACATACTAAAAGCTCAATATGCTGGTTATTGACATAACATTGGAGATCATCAGGCTTTTCTGCTTATACCATTGTCCATTAAATAGCATCAGGCATTTTACTATATTTGTCTTTAATCATTTCAATCTTTTATAAATGTGAGCCACATGACCATCACAATAATAAATATTGCAAACAATAATTAGAAAATACAAAAGACATTGCATGCTACTCCAGTTTGAATGATAAAACAATAAAATAGTAAGTAAAACAATTACATGTACAGTGAAAATATAGATAATTGGAATATGTAATGAGAGATCTTATATCATTTCTTACTTATAATATGGATTTCTCCCACTTATTTGCTTTCTCAGTGCTTTTGTTTTAATAAGGTAATCCTACCCCCCACTCTTTAGAATCTCTAGGAACCAGGATGAAAACCCAACCTGTATTTTTCCACACAACATAGCAGACAGAGTAGCAACATAGTGTCTTGTCAACAGAACAATTTCCTTGACATTCTACTAAAGGGTTTCTCAAATATTAATTAAAGAGATACCTTTGTGTTCTCAAATGGTAAATTTATCCATTAAAATTCTAATCAAAATTGTTAGGGATTATTTCTGAGGTATACCTGGGCGTAATTTCTTGCCTTCAATAAGCCCAGAGTTTATCAGGGGGAAAAAAGTCGTGTAAATAAATAAGAGTAAGAAAGTGTTAAAGGTGGCATGATGGACAAACCACAAGTTACACACCAGACCCCAAAATATTATTGATCACTTCTTCCTATAGGAGAGACAACGGCAATACTTCATAGTGAGAGCATCACTTGCCCTGCCACAATGAGGAGTTCAGGGTATGTGAGCAGACAAAGAGCATGGTCTTGGGATGGAATGCTGTCAATTACTGGGGCAAGAGAAGGTAGTAGGAGCTTTAATAACAATGCAAAAGATTTTGAACATTTTGCCATCAGCAGATGGAATCTTGGAATGTCTCATGCTTGAGAAGGACGTGGTCAGATTTGTCTTAAGAAAGACTGTGCAGAGAAATGTGGCATAGGGATCTAGAAGATGCAAGCTATTATTTAGAAAAGGCAGTGATGGATGATTTAACAGTATTTGATACTTCCTTGACTAGATACACTTGATTTTCAAAGGCTGGAGAATGTATACAAAATAGGTCAATGGAAAAATGTATAAAATACAATATTATGTTGATGATAAGCTATTATAATCTGTAATATTTTATACTGATGATAGTCTCTATATAAAATATTTTTTCTAGGAAAAATGAAACGATGATTATGAATCATCACTGTTATTTCAATGATGAGTTTAGCAAAGTGAAGTGAACTTTAGAAATTAGTCGGATCTCTGAAAAATTGTAGTAAAAGCTATAATGAGGGCCACAGGGCATTGAAAGCTTCTGAACTATTTGATAAACCATGAAATATTAAATTATGCTCAACATATTTCAACATTACATGTATTCACATAAACTCCAAAATGTGACTCTAAAATGGATAATTTCCCACTAACCAAACTATTTTAACTTGACCACAATTCTTAATCAGATAAAATACAGGTATAATGTGTAATGTATAATGAACTATGTTTTATGTTAATGCTTTCATTATATGAATTTCATGAAAAATTGGGTGTATTTTAAAATAAAATTTTCCATTCTGTTGTCTGAGCCAGAAATATAGTGCATCATACTATAAGGTTTGATCTGAGTAAATAAACATTCAATATTAGAGTAGCCAATAAAAGAGAAAATTATAATCTTCAAAATAAAAATGTAACAAAACTACTTAAAAATATAAAAGTTTCTAATTATCTTTAAATATGCTTTATGTTAGGATATTTTAACTTAGTCACAGCCATTGTCTTTGAGAAAACATGGAATACAGCAAAAGTTTAGTTTATCAGAAGAGCCAACAGCCAGGAAAATACCCATGAATATGCTTCCCATGGGTCTCCAGGTAGCCCTTTCCTCTTCTATAATGACACTGTATGTTTAGTTTGCTTATGAGGTGAGGTGTAAGGTGATAGTGAAAAATTCATTATTTCCTGAAGATTTCCTAATAATAATTCATTTTAGTTATGTGTTGTCACTATCTTTCCTTTTAGAGTGTAGACATAATGTTCGTTTCTTTAGAAACGAAATCCAATGTAGATTGCAGCATATGTGTATTTTCTACAAGGATTACCTTCCACTTAGTAAATGGTACCATACACAAATGCTTCATGTTGCTACTTTAATTGAAAAAGATCCCTTTCAGTAATGCTCTGTACTCTAGAGAAATTATAAACACATAGATTGGAAGAGCTGAGAAAGCTTATTTAACTAAGCTGTCAACAGCAATATCTCAGATCTGCTTAAATTTACTGGGGAAAGATCTATTTGAAATGCTGAAAATAAACACTGAACCACTTGTAATGTTACACTCAATACATAAGAATATATTACAAGTCTAAGGGGAGCTAGAAGTATCTCTCATACATGTGGCTACCATTTGACCCATCAATTTTACTAATAGGTTTATATCAAAAAATTAGGTGCAAAGATATCTCATACAATTTTTAATTGCATCATTTTTGTAAGATAATATTTGAAACTAAGGGAGTTAGTTAAATAAATGCATGTTTCAACTAGACTATTCAGCAACTTGAAAGAATAAAGTGAACCTATTTGTGATGATATGGAAAGCTTTGCAAAATATATTGAAAGAAACAAAGACACAGAGTAATAGACATTATATGGTTCAATGTATGTGTTACTTCTTAAACAGGTGTGTGTGCTTAGTGTTTGTGTGTGTGCACATGCATGCACACACACAGAAAAGTTCCTAAAAAACTAAATTATAACAGCAATAGTAATCCATAGTAGGAATTATAGTGATGGGAGCAGAGGAGAATATTCAACTGCTTCTATTTTTTCTACATTCTTGCTTTGCTTATGTAATTAAATATAAAAAGAAAATTATTGTTATTTTTTAACCTTACTCCTTATGAATAAGACTTGGACACTTCCTCTGTTTATTATAGTATTTTTTTAAATTTCTGTGTTAGCAAGAACATGAAATTTCAGGACAGGTGACATAAATACATCATCATAACTGCAGAATGTATCTATAGTATTATAGATATCAGTATTATAAGTATCAGGAAGCCTAAGCATTAAGATTGAATTGATAATTAATTACTTTCACTATTTGAGGATAGAATATAGCATAATGTCCAAGACCACAGTCTGGGAAGTCAAATACACCTCATCCCAATAGCTATGAAATCCTGGAGAAGTTCATTAAACATCCCCTAAAGCCTCATTTTTTCCATGACAAATAAACAGATATAATAATAGCTAGTATTTGGAGTCCTAGGAGTATTAAAATAGATAATGCATGTAGATAGTCCCATAGCACAATGTGTATCATAAAGTAAGTTCTCCTAAGATTTAGAATTTTAGTGTTTCTTCATAGCTTTTATTAATAGCCTATTTTCCTTATCTTTACAAGTTACACAGTATTTGAAACAACTTAAAAAGTATTGTTTTATGAGTATTTCAACAATGGATAAATTTTCAAAACTGTTTAATTCTCTAATGACATCTTTAGTTATTGAATATGAAAATTTAAATATTTTAGTATGAGACTGCCAGAGGATAGCCATAGAGAAATATATTTTATGTAATTCTTTCATTTTAATTGATTATCTACATAGTGCCATGAATCAATGATGTTTCAGTTACACAAGGGAAATAATGCAAATTAGATTACAGTATTGAATATAGGAAAATTGATTTCCACTGTTGAAATTATTAATTTATTTCTAAAATGAGTTTTTCATTACAAATTTTTATTATACTTTCAGACCATAACTTTCTTCCTAATCAATAAAGTAATTTATATCATAGAGGAATGAAAAAACAGTGAGACCAAAGGTCGGTATAAAAATTATGTTTAAGGACTTGGTAATAAATCTAGGTCATGTCTATTTTAAAATTCAGTTCTTTATAAAAATAACTTGAAAATTTACTTTAAAAAATCTGTGACCAATAGGAAAAGATAACATTTGAATTCTGGTTTCATGTGAAGTTATGCCAAATGAATCGAGGTTGTCATATAGTTGTTAATATGACGAGGGTTAATCCTTAACTTAAGAGTCTGAAAATAGGAAAAAAATAATAGTTCAGGTATTTGAAATGTTTAAGATTTGACAACTCAAATAAAGAGAACTGACACTTTAAAAAGCATTTCTTAAAATGTTAATTATACCATATCTATAAATGTCCCTAGAACACAGATACTTATTCTTCACATTTGACCATTTGACTATGGAAATGACCTTCAATCTCACTGGGAGTAGGCTGTATGATAGTTAATGACATATTTCTTCTTTTATCTGAATTACCGCCAATAACATCTTTCTTCTTAAAGCTGAATTACCACCTTGAGACAACCTGAAAGTACTTGTAATTCATGCACTATGATGTACAATTCTGTAGCCTGATTTGTCAATTCAGATATTAGAGTGCAGCTTTACGAGTCATTATATAAATGAAAATTATATCTCCTATAAAATCAATATAAGAACAGTAATTTTACAAAATAAAAAGGGAAAGAAGTAAAACACTTTTAGGCTTAGAAGACAATATTTAAATTTAGAACTAGTCCCTTCTAGAATTTTGCTCTACATTTTTTGCATAATTTTGATAATATATACAGAATTTTAGAGGTTTTTAAAATGCATTGTTCTAAATATAAGCTAGATACATATTTTTAATAGAAAATGTATTGAGAAAAGACAAAAGAGATAAAAGTAGAACCATCATTCTACTCTGTATTCTAATTTAATGTTATTGTCCATTAGCAAGCATAATATGGGTAAATAACATTAAACTGGAATACAGAGTAAAATGATGACTACCTGAAGTTGGAAAGGAGGGAGGGTTAATGGCATATACATATTTAAAAAATTAGAAGATAGAGAAAGGTATAAAGAAAAAAAGTAACAACCATTCACAATTGTATGAAAAGCATACTATCACTATTAATATGTCATTGTAGTTCTTTAATCTTTCTCTATATACACTTTTTCATAAAGTTTTACATATTAAACATATAAGAACATTTAGAGGTCTTAGATACAAGATAATATGTGGGATTTTTTGATACATATTATGCTTTCTCATTCAGGAAGAATTTTAAAGATAAAAAAATCATTTCTCAAGTTTCTCGACATGGAAGAGACCTTTAAATTGCCGTACTCAACTCTAACTTTCTAAATGGAATAAACAAGAACAAACGCTTGATAATTATTCTTGTAAACTCCAGACTATGCAAATTTTATAGCCATTTTTAGCAAGTTTGTGAATGAAAAAAAAAGCTAGTTACTGCTTTAAGTGGCTACAAACAACAGTATTTGAAGCTTGGATGCAGTTTTATTATATTTATATAATAAATATTTGTATAATATAAACATATATAATTTTGTAAGTATGTAATATATATATTTTGTGATTCTACAAAATTCGAAGTTACAAAACAGGCACTAAGCTTAACACAAAGTCTTAAATACTACTTAACACAAAATCTAGCTTCACCACTTGACTTTAAAAGCAACATGAGGATACCTAAATCCTACTGGTTTCTTGAATTTGGGATCAAAATTAAGTAAAGGAAAAACTGCAGTCACTTTTCACCATAGTCTTTCCATTCTTGGTTCTTAATTCATCTCTAAAATGACTTGGTGGAAATTTTAATTATTTTCTAAAGTGAAAAATAAATCAATATTTTACTTCTGAAGACCTTACATATCAGGAAAAAAAGTATTTTACTTTGCTTCTGCAAAGTAAATAATACTTCCATTATTGCAAAATAGAAGTCTGAAACCAGGCTGTTCATTTTGTTTATCATGAGCTCTATAATGTATTAATTTATATTATTTCCACTTAGATTGTGGAAAGAGTTTAAGAAAACAGGAAAAATCAACAACTTTATAATATAGAAATGTTAAACTCCTTATGCCACTTTTTATTTTTTATTATTATTATTATTTTTTTTTTTTTGCCATGCTCTCACACTGGGATCTTTCCCACCCTTATCTTACTCCCTGTCTACCTTCATCTCCTCTATGTAATATTCTCTGGAAACAGCGACTCCCAAGTAGCCAAGTTCCTTATTTCCCTATTTTATGTTTCTATTATAACTTTTGTGTTTTTCTAACATCATGCCTCTAACAATTTATTGATCTACTTTTTGGCACATTTACCTTCCATTTGCCTTGAATTAGACATTAGTGCAAGAACAGGAACTTATTTTATTTTACAGACAGGGTCTCTCTCTGTCACTCAGGCTGAAGTGCATGGCACAATCATGACTCAACCTCGAACTCTTGGGCTCAACTGATCCTCTGTCTTAGCCTCTCAAGTCTCTGGAACTACAGGTGTGCACCACCATGCCCAGCAATTATTTCTTTTTATCATTTTTCATAAAGACAGGTTCTCACTATATTGCTCAGGCTGATGTCAAGCTCCTGGCCTCAAGCAATCCTTTCACCTCAGCCTCCCAAAGCACTGATATTATAGACAGTGAGTCACCAGGCCAAGAAAGAACCTGGACGTTAAATTAAGCTTTTCTTTCTTGCACGCCACGTGCATAGTAGGGCTTCAGTAAATGCAGATAGAACTAAGGTAATACTTAATGTCTTGGGCAATACAGACTGAGTAACCACTTAAGATGTGTTTTAAAAATTCTTCGTAACAGCTATCAGGAAAGTAATAAAAGAATTTCTATCTCCAACATGTGTTTTCTTCCTCTGTAATATTTTTCTGTTCTAGTTAAGCTGCATATTAAATTGCAGTCATTGTGCATAGCACAGGTATCTGGTACCTAGTATAAACTCAATAAATGTTTGAATGAAACAATAAATGAATGTTAATGATTCATCTGTAACAGAAATTCTTATTTTTAGAATTTAATAACAAGCTGAGGAAAAACAACACAAACAGGAAAATAATTCGTAATCTGAACATATTACTTAAATATAAAAATATATTAATGTATGCATTAAAGCTACCCAAATTTGTTACTTGGTACTACCAAATTCAAGTTAGTTTACCTGATCTATTACTGTATGAAAATGTACAGTAAAAAATGTGTAGTGATAGTATTGAGACAATATATTACTGCCTTTTACACTATACTACTGGTTGTACATAAATGCTTGTACCATCCCTTTAAGGAAAAATAATCATCTTATGTATTATGTCTTAACATTAATGGTGGAAATATGATTGCTAGTGTTCTTCTATATTATTGCTTAACCAATTTTTAACTTGACTTTGAAGTACCTGATTTTTATCTCTCTGATAAACTCTGTGTAGACTAGGATGCATAAAACATCAGAGATTTAGAAAGGCCTGTGTTTAAACTGAATTGCCATTAATCATACATAGATAGGATATTTGCTATCTATTATACTGGAGAACACCACTAAAACTATCTTAGTTAAGTTTGTATTTGTAGTGTAAGAATAATCACGAATCTATCTCATGAGTTTTGTGAAGGATTTAACAGAGTATATTTTATAGCCCTTTGAAAGACTTAAGTTATTCTCATCATCATTGTCACTCTTCTCTTCCTCCCCCACAACTCAAAACTGTATTCACAGTTACAGCTTTTCTCAGAACAAGTTAATTCCTGTACTCTTGCTGATGTAGTTAGTTTAATGTTTGCTGCTACTGATTCCATTCTAACCAGGCACTTTTTCAGCTCACAGAAACACACACACACACACACACACACACACACACACACACACACACAGAAATATTTAAGAGAATGATATTCTAATAGAGAAGTTGATTAAAAAGTTAAAATATAACTTGTCTTAATTAGCTTTAATATTGGAAGAGTCTTCCCAATCCTCATCTCAAGTTTTACTATTTCTGTAATCAGTGGCAGGAAATCTCCATCCTGTCAATGCTACACATTGTGGGATAGTCTAGCCTCTCTCTTTCTGTCTTTAGTCCTGTCTCTCTCCGTCTCTCTCTATATATACAATATATATTTTCTATTTTGTTATCACCTATACTATAAATGAGCATACAACTTAGGACTGTAAAAAATTATGAAACAACGAATCAATTACATGTGCTCCTATCAATATCTGAGACTTTTATACACAATATAATCATGTTTTGGAAAAACTTTTCATATTTCTTGCTTTCTGAAGATTTTGCCATGTCAGCAACATTCTTTCCGTTCATCAGAAAGTATTGAATACTGCTCTGAGGGCATATGCAGCCTTCCACAAAGCAATGTAGAAAAATCAGGCAAGAATTTAAAAAAGAAAGCAAAGCAAGTCAGTTACACACAGTGGCATATGTCAGACAGATGAACAGTTGACTGCAACACTTCTTTCATGTTTTCCCTGATGTGAGGTTAAGTGTTGAATACAAGCCCTTATGATTTGGGGACTGTAATTTACTTTTGCATTCTGTTGATTTTAATATAAATGATTAAATAAAATGTTACAGTTTAGTGCCTTGGGGTAGATTAACATTGTCAGTGTCATTTAGATAGGTAGAATTTTGTTTTTCTTCTGTTCCACCTTTTCATGGGAGCACAGAACAGTTTGCACTGGGGAAGTGCAAACCTGAAGAGCTGAAGGGAAATAACTGTTTGGTGGTTTGTTGCATATAGTACAAGTAACACTCCAGATGTCATGGAATTTGTGATTCCATGCACAGTCATATCCATTCTAAGCTTGGAGCTCTACAGTGTAATAATTCACTTGTCATTTCATATCAGCATCAATTCTTTAATAAATGAGCATTTTTCTTAAGTTGATGAAAACTAACAGGTTCCCACACACTGTCTTCCCAAGAAGAAATGTAATAACATTTGTACAACCAATACTTTATCTACCTTCATGAGCTATGGCTAGAGGTAAATAATAGAGATTCATCGTGTTCCAATGACAAAAAGAATAGTTTAAAATGTTATTTCTCTACATATATATGTATATGTATGAGGCAGTAAAGATAAGTAGATGGCCCAGTAGACTGCAAAAATACTTGTCCCTAAATTGTGTGGCTTCTCAAACTTTGCTCCATATCTGAATTCTGATATTAGACAGATTAGATTACATGTCAGAGGTTCCCCCAGTACTCAGTTTTGCTGCTCATCTTCTAACTGTACATAGCATCAATATTAATTTCTCTGTTACATTTTTAAATATCCTAGAATAATTTTCTTTATAGCAGTTATAAGATATTCAAATTTATTATATAATTAACAAGTGGCATTATCCTCACTTCTCACTTAAATAAATTATAAACAAATAAAGAAATGTATGGTACTTTGTTAGTAGACAAAGTTAAGTTTGATATGCACATTTGCATTTTTTTAATTAAAGAGCCCCAAAATTACAATAGAGATCTGAGTCATGTCAGAGAAACTCTTAAGCAAGTTTTTAAGAGTTCTGTGTTATAGATAATAAATACAGATCTTCACGGGTGGTAGTTTGTCTTATAGCTCCAAGTCCAAGATTCCTGCAATGTTAAAACACACACAAATTCACACACACTCATACAAACACAAACACACACACACTCAAACCATGGTAGTAGTTGTAATCTTTTTTAAACATTCCAAGTACTCAAGTGATATAATAAAATTTTTTTAAGTATTTTCATATTTGAGAAGATCAGAATCCAAGGGGAATTAACACATAGAGATAACAATTCTAAGAAATAGAAAGTATTAAGGAAACTAAGAGATGTATAGATAAAATGGTAGGAATTCAAAAAAGTGAACAACAACTTTTGACTGAAATTAGCCTTCAGAGGCATTTTCTTTAATAAAGTAACATTTTTGGTGACTTAAAAATTAATTTTTAAAATGAGAGAATTGATAAAAGAAGAGAGCAAATCCATGGGTATTAAAATGTAAGACAAAATATGGAGAATATTACTGTTCTTAAGTTAATGCACTGAAATGTAGCAAACCTAAAGTGTAAAGGAATTGTGTAGGAAAACATGTCTGTATACCAAAAACAAATTTACACATAGCCCTTTGAGAAAGAATATACACTGTGTTGCACCAATAACTTCCTTCTTGGTTTTAATGTGCTTCTAAGTAGTTTAATCCCTAAATTTTTCTAACCAAGGGTGGGGAATTTAGAACTAACATACAGATTGGTTTTCACTTCTATGTTAAGTGACCTTACCTCAAATACAAGACTGATTCCACTCAATTCCGAGTTGTAAAAGTTAGTCCAACAGAATTTTCCTAGATATATGCTGCATTTTCCCAGGAGACACACATTCAGGCACAGGGATGACGATAACGCTGGTATCAGGAAAATGCACAACTTCCTTGGAACTATCCAGTCAACACAAAATATTAGTTTCCACAGCTTGGGTCTGGCCTCAACCAGGGCTTTTGCCAAACAAGTTCAAGTCCTGACAAGGTCATTCCATCTTCCTCTGGTTCCATCTGGATATCTGAAAATCTTCTGGCTCTTAAATTTCACTGGGATAGGTAATTTCAACCCTGTGACAAAACTTGACACAGGAACATCGCGTTGTCTTTTAGGGTAGTGTCCAATGAACTCCATAAGTGTTTTCTTCTAGAAAAAGGATTGTCCCAGTTGAATACATTTAGTTGATATGTGGATGGCAATTCATCAAAGATTTGAGGCACCATTCCCAAAAAGCGTAATTTCTTTTAAGTTATGCTTGATTTATTTTTTTCCTGTACATCCTGCAAGTAAATCTCAGTCTTTGCCTATTCTATCTGGGCCATCTAGAAGATTATGATTTATTCCATCGGTTTTCAATGTGAAATTATAGTGGTTTAGATGCTGTGCATGAGGAAGAGATGTAGCCTATTTCTGTGCAATTGTATGCTTACTACCACTTACCTACCAGCTTCATATGTCCAAAACACAGAAATGTTCAATTGTGTGTAACTTCACCGAAATAAAAGTAGTTGATCAATAGCCCTTGAATGTGATTTCTTGCTATCCATTTACAAAAGATGTGAGATTATATACAAGCAAGGCACTAAATGAAAGCATTTTAAGGTCATTAAAAACCAGAGGGCACCATTGAAGTTGACAGCTCAGATCCCCTGAGTCACCATCTTGAAACTCTCTACATGAAGCTGCAAAGGATTTCTATTTCTTCCTCCGGTTATTGCAGCAATTGTAAAGCCTCTGTCTCAAGCAATCCAAGACTTGCTGTGGTGTCAACTGTGCAATATGTTTCTTCCAGCCAGGTGGATTTGGACAAAGGTTATGCTTGATCTGCATAAACTTCAGTGTTCTCACACAAAGGACGCCAGACTTCTGTCTTCCATACAGTCAAGACGGGAGATGCTTGCTCAAGGTGCAGTCACAGCTGGTCCTCCAGTTCCTCTTCAAAGCCCAGCTAATTGGCATGGCCACAGCACAAACAGTTTATAGGGAGGCAGCAAAGAGAGACAATGCTAGAAGCACTCCAGTTTCCAGTACAGTGGGCTCCAGTTCTTTTTTTTTTTTTATTTCCTAGAAAAGAAAAAAAAATACACACAAACAATGTATATTTTGGTGCAAAAGTAATTGTGATTTTTGTAATTAATTTTAATTGCAAAAACTGCAATTACTTTTGCACCAACCTTACTATTACTTGATATAACTACTCTCACTATTACAAAACAGAACAAACTTTATTTCACATCAGAAGTGAAAAAACAGAAGTAGGACAGAGGCCGGTGCGGTGGCTCACACCTGTAATCCCAGCACTTCGGGAAGCCTAGGCTGATCACTAGAACTCAGAAGTTCAAGACCAGCCTGGTCAACATGGCAAAACCTCGTCTCTCCAAAAAAAGAAAAAAAAGAAAAGAAAAATTAGCTGGGCATGGTGGCGCATGTCAGTAGTCCTAGCTCCTCAGGAGACTGAGGTGGTCGGATCACTTGAGCCCTCCAACCAGGCGAGAGATCCTGTCTCAAAATAAAAATAAAAATAATACATTGTTCAGGCCCCCTGCATCCCCCAGGTACTGCTTGGTACTCCTTATTGTCATTTTTTCATAAAATGCAGAGTACAAATAAAAGCTCAGCAAATTCCAGGCTTTGAAAAACAAATACATACTTTTGAAGGGGCATTAGCTTTCTTCTCTCCATTCTTGCCAAGAGCAGGGTAAAAACAGACTGACTTCTGTACAATTTTCACTGTATAAATTGTGAGGTCCAGGGAAAGCCCGCCCTGAAAGGACCTCCACCTCAAGCTCTGAGCAGGGCTGGCTGAGGTTCACGCTAACACGTGATTTGGCCATTCCTGTTTCTCACTGGGATAACTGAGATCATTTGCAGGCAGCCTTCTTGATTCACATCGCAGCACAGCAAGGCAGGATTGTTACGTTTCCCCCATTAACATCATCGAGCAGGCATCTGCTTAAAGCTCCTAGGCTGGAAATGCATGAAGATCTCTCCTCAAGGGCGGATCATCCCACTTCCGCTTTAGGGATGGAATGTCCAAAACTACTTTCCCACTTCCGGTTTAGGGGTTGATGCTTCAAAACTGTAATGGACAGGTAAGGAAAACCATCGGTAATGTAATGCTGTTGCCAAAATTAAAGGAAATATTAACCAGAACTTTTTGTTTATTTATTTATTTTTTTGAGACGGAGTTTGGCTCTTGTTACCCAGGCTGGAGTGCAATGGTGCGATCTCAGCTCCCCGCAACCTCCGCCTCCTGGATTCAAGCTATTCTCCTGCCTCAGCCTCCCGAGTAGCTGGGACTACAGGCGCATGCCACCATGCCCAGCTAATTTTTGTATTTTTAGTAGAGACGGGGTTTCACCATGTTGACCAGGATGGTCTCGATCTCTTTACTTCGTGATCCACCCGCCTCGGCCTCCCAAAGTGCTGGGATTATTGGCGTGAGCCACCACGCCTGGCCTTAACCAGAACTTTGATTATGGCAGTGAGAACTAAATGGGAAACACTGTGGCAGGTGAGATATTGAGGACAAGAGGCTTTGGCATATCTCGAATTATGAGAATAGAAGCTATAGACTTAGCCCTGAGAAATCTGAGCCTACCAAAAATAAGAATCTGGAAGGAGAAGCTGGCAGGAAAAGAAAATTACAGTTTTAGATGCATTGTGTTTGAATGGCCTGCAGAAAAATAGGTACAGACAATAGTCGTTATTCAAAAACTGGGACTAGGATTCAGAAAGGAGTCCTAGCAGAAGCCTAAATATGGTTGTAGAAGTCATGTAATACCGAAAAGGTTGTAACAAAGAAAAAGAAAAAAACGTTGGATAGAACGGTGGAAAATGATAATATTTATAAGAATAGGAGAAAAAAGAGTTTGCTAAGAAGGGTTATTTCTTGTTTTTTTGTTTCTTTGTTTTAACCAACATTCTGTGGACCTTTCTGACACTAGAAAAGCCTTATATTCTTTTCGTTGGTGGTTTGTAAACAGTAGGTAAAATTCAGGTAAGAACGGTATTAAATGGTGAGAAAGAATAGTGCATGCTCACAGATTTATAAGTGAATATACCTCTACTTATATATGTATAATAGTGCATTTACGGGTATAAAAATATATGCCACATCATGTATAATTTCAAAATTAAATGTAAATACATGAATATATAATAAACATTTTATATGTTAGTATATTTATCCATATGTTCATATATAATAATCTTTTATGAGGGGAAGTATAGAGCAAAAAATGATTTATTTCTATTTAAAAAATTAATTATCTGGTACATTATAACTTCAAAATAATTTTAATGTTTATATTTTGAAGTATTACTTTTATAGAAATTAAACTCATCATTCATATTTTTCTTTAAAAATTTTTTTTTTCTTTTTTTTTTTTTTTTTGGAGAGAAGAAGTCTTAATTCTCTGTTGACCAGGATGTGCATTATTGTGCTAATAGTTCTTTGCAGCCGTGAATGCCTGGGTTCGAGCAGTCCTTCCACCTCAGTATTCCAAGTAGCTAGGACCACAGGCATGTGCCACCATGCCTGGCTAATTTTTTTTTTTTTTTAAATTTTTGTGGAGATGATGCTTCACTATGTTGGCCAAGCTGGTCACAGGTACCTGTCCTGAAGGGATCCTCCCAACTCAGCCTCTCAAAATGCTGGGATTATCAGAATGGCCACTGCACTAGGCCCATCACCCAGGTCTTTTAAAAAAGCATATGATTCTGTTCCCAAACAAAAACCGATCAAGTCTTATTGACTCAGACGTGCAAATGCTGCATATATTTGATACAGAGAAATAAGGATATTGTTACAGCCTTGGTTCCATAACTGTGTTCTGTAATCAATAGGCTTAGATCAGAAACTTGTGATGAAACTGTCTTTGAAAACACTTGCAACAAAATTAGTAAACAAAATATGCTCAGGATTTCTACTTGGATGTGAAAGAAATAAAAAGTATTATAGAATATGCTATTAGCAAGCAAATGTCTATGACATCAAGGATATATAAAGACAATGTATCCTCCTGAGAAATAATTCACTCAAATTATGATAATATGAGTTACCACTTTTCAAATGAACCTAATCTGTAAAAATCAACTCATAACCTTAAAAGAAAAACATACTTGTCCTTTGTAATATTATTCCAAAACAGAGAAAAAAATTCTAGCAGACAAAATGTTATCTGAGCATGGAAGCAAAATCTGCTCAAGTAACTTGTCTTCATTTGCATAATTAATATTTTCAGGCAGTAGCATGCTACATGGAAGTTTATATTATCAGGGTATGCTCACCTGGTTACAAATTTGAGACCAAAATTTTATTTTCTTCTAACTCTTGGAGCTGGTAAAGGATGGTGGGTTTGTGTCCACCATGTTCAATACAGTGTTTATTCCTAGCAATCAGTATTATTAGCGAATTATATCAACATGCATTTTTTTTTCTACTGGAACCCTAAGTTACTAATGTTTTTACAGTGTCTATGGATTTAAAATGTAAGTTTAAATGGCTACCTATTAGCTCTATCCTACTACCTAGTAATTAATTTGCTTTCAAATTTCTTAAATTCTCTCATCTCATTTCTACTGTACTATTAGAAGCCAATGACATCTCTCTCATGGAATGTGATTCTCTCCTGTGTTATAATATTTTGAATTATACTGGTTTATGGTCAGTTAGAAAATATATTTTTTAATCTCTACCTATTACATATACTTTGTTGACCAAAACACACACACAATTAGAATTCTAAAAGCTAACTTTGGATTTTTTATATTCTCTGTCTTTGCCAATGTTTAAACTATTCAAACTATGAAATTCTAAGAGAAAAACATTAATTTCCTTCACTGTACTTTTGAACTCATAAACTTGTGCTTATGTCTCTAAAAGTTCTTGGCTTATACAATTCGCTGCTGTGATATTTGGCAATTGTTGGCCTCTTGACTTATATTGGACTGTGAAAATTAAAGACTCCCATTGTTAGGACTTTTGACTTCTTGCTTCGTCTGTGTTTCTGATTTAGAAAGTTGCTCATTATATTACATTTCACTTTGTGGTTATATTGGTGTGTTTTCTGTTGCTATCTCAGAATACTGAGACTGGGTAATTTATAAAGACAGAAATGTACTTCTTATAGTTCTGGAACCTGGCAAGTCCAATATGAGGTGGCAGCATCTGGTTGACTTCTTGTGAGAACCTCTTGCTGCATCATAACATGGCAAAAGACATCACAAGACTAAAAGGGCACACAAGAGAGAGTCAAGCTAGCTTTTATAATAGACCCACTCATGTGATAACTAACCCTTCCTGTGATAACCTATTAATCCATTAGCCCATTAATCCATGAGTGGATTAATCAAGTCACAAGGGCAGAAGGCTCATTATCCAATCACTTCTTAAAGGCCTCACCTCTTAATACTGTTACACTGGGGATTATGTTTCAACATGGGGTTTTTGTTTATGAGTTTTTTTGGTTGGTTGTTTTGTTTTGCATTTTTGAGATGGAGTTTTGCTGGAGTGCAATTGTGCGATCTCAGCTCACTGCAAACTCCTCCTCTTGGTTCAAGCAATTCTCCTGCCTAAGCCTCCTGAGTAGCTGGGATTACAGGCTTAGCCACCATGCCTAGCTAATTTTTGTATTTTTAGTAGAGACAGAGATTCATCATGTTGGTCAGGCTGATCTCAAATTCCTGACCTTGTGATCCACCTGCCTCAGCCTCCCGAATTGCTGGGATTACAGGAGTGAACCACCATGCCCAGCTTCAACATGGGTTTTAAAAAGAGACTAACATTCACACCATAGCACTAGTAGTTTTGCAAATAATTTTTCTTGTATTCATTTCGGTATTTAGGAACTCTTGTAGTTTTGTTTGAGTAGTTACCTTTTATAATCATCCTTATTTCATTAATCTCGTTTCTAACTTTTCTTCTGATGTCTGTTTTGCTTTAAATAATAGTCTGTGACTTACACCTATTATCTATATAGTGTAGATGTATAAGCTTACACTAATTCCCTCTTTCTATCTCCTTGTATTTTAAGTTGGCTATTTTTTGACATTATCAGACTATATAACATTTATGCATTATTCCTACACCATATTCCCTGTCCATTTAAAATTAAATATGCAATTAAATATCAAGTGATCAAGAGTGGTTTTTGTGAATTTCTTCAATAATTCTTGAGTACTTGACAAAGAATGGATAACTCGAAGACATATGTGATTCCACTTTAAAGATAAAATATTCAGCAAGCCTCTAAGCTACACAACCAACTCATTTACATTTGCTAAGTCATTTAAAATGGAAAGAAAACCAGATAGGATTAGCTTTTTCAGTAGTAACATAGAAAGCAACACAATAATGGAGCAATGTTTTTCAAGAAAATAAAGAAAAGAACGTGTAGGCAAAGAATCTTACAACCAGAAAGATGCCTCTTGCCATGATGGAGAAATAGGTATCAGCTCTACCTCTATCCTTAAACAACTAAAAATGTAGAATTAATATAAATAAAACAAAATATAGATATTATAAAACAGGCAGAACAAGGTAATGATTCCTGATGGGGGAGCGGGGAAAGAGGTTATTATCGTGGCTTACTGCCTAGAGTTTCTGGGTTGCAATACAAGGAGCATGAACTTGAAGACACAACTGATCTCTCTGAGTTGAAGAGACACATAGTTAAGATATTTGGGATCCTTCAAGTGGCTAGAATTCACAAGCAGATACTATAGAGGAGAAAGCTACATGGAAAACTCAACTGCAGAAAAGGAGAGAGAGAAAGGGATTATTTTATGTCTGAGCATTAATCATTGCATGTGTGTGAAGAAACTATTCAGAGCTACTAAAGAATCATTAGAAAGGAACAGTTGCAATGTCTTTTGGAACACACACAAAAAGGAAGACTAATTCTTATTTCTGTTAACTGAAATGAAAAAGATTGTAATATGCAGTTCGTCAGATAGAGTACTCAGAAAGGTATTGCCTTAGCTGTAAGGCAAAATTAGCTCTAGACTGAAGGGTTATCTCAGATTGGCACTCCAATAGCAAAAGATATTGGAAAATAAAAAAAGAAAATTATGAATCAGTATTTCTGAAGAACATAAATGCAGAAAGAAAACCTTAGCAAATCAACTCCAACGGTATATAAAAATAATTATATAAGTACTTAATGTATACTTCTATTTGGTTTAAATTACAAAATCAGTGAGTATTATCCATCATATAGCACAATAAAGGAAAAGTAAACTCCATCAATTCAACAGATGGAGGAGAAATATTTGACAAAATTCAACACTTATTCTCAATATAGAACCTTATCAATCCAGTAACAGAAGGAAATGTCCACAGGGTGATAAGGTGTAAGAAAACTAAGAAGAAAACTACAGCTGTCATCACAACTTATATTGAAATAATTAATGCTTTCTTTCTAACATCATAACAAAGCAAAGAGGTTTGTTTTAATAGCTTCTATCTAATATTTTACTGGAAGCCCATTTACTTATTGCCACTGCAATAAGACAGCAGTAACAACAAAATGTTAAAGTCTTAGAGATTGGAAAAGAAGTATTAGAACTGTTTTTTGCTTGTCAATGTCATGATGGTTAAATTTAACAAGGTCACAGGATCTGAGACATCAATATACAAAAATAAATTGTATTTCTATGTAGTAGCACCACACATGTTTACAAAAAGCATTTGTAATAATAGAAAAAAAGATAAAATTATTAGGGCTAAATTTTATAAGGCATGAAAGATATCAACATCACTGAAAAATAAAAACATTGCTCAGACAAATTAAAGATGATCTGAATAAATGCAAATAAATAACCATGTTCAGAAAAATGTATTTGCAGATTCAAATAATTTATTTGTACATCCAGCAAATTCTCAAGTTCTAAATAGTTTTTTAGTAGATATTGGTAAGTCTATTGTATGATAATTTATAGACCCAACACATTTTTAATAAAAATTCTAGTTTGTTTTTGTCAAAATCGACAATTTATAATAAAACTTCCATAGTAATGCAAATTTTTCAGGGCCCCTTTAAGAAATCTCAAGAACAGTTCAAGAACAAGATTTTACTTAAGATTTGATTTTGAAAAGACAACACTCTAAAACATGTAAAACCCTTTAGTGCTTTTTAAATTGCAAGCTCTCAATTCTCTTAAATAATCAAGGCCCTGGTAAAGGTTAACATAAACACAGAAAACTTGATAAGTAACAAAATTTTGTTTTCCTAGGAAGATTGCTTAAAAGGTAAAACAAACACAAAGGACTTTTACTGTAATCCAAGACAACTGGCGTTTTCAACAGAAAAAAAAAAAATCTAGTTTTGCATTATTAAAACACTGGGGCTTGTTTTTTCTCCCTTCTCCTTCTTCTTTTTTTTTTTTCTGATTTTGGCACAACTAATCATTCGACTTCAGGGCAAAATTACCCTCTCCTTCCCTTAACAAAAAGATATTCTTCATACCTTACATTCTTTTTCTTAAAAACATATCATACTTTCTTTGCATACTCTACATACAAAGATGTTTTTCTTCATGCTTGTAGTTTTAATTACATGTATTGATGATAGTTTTTGACTACTATTATTTCAAAAGAAATAATACTAATATTTCTTTTAACAGAGAAAATTAGAAAGAAGATGACTGTAAATTGTCTGTCTTGCATTATGTAGCAGACTAGCAAATCATCTTACAGTTTCTTATAAGTTCATGCTTCCTCATAGGACAATTTTTGTGTGACAAAATAACATGTTTATTAACAGGTCCAAATATGTTTAGTCTCACTTTAAAAATAAGATGCCAACAAAATCTATAAAATTAAAAGTAATGCCGAACAATGAATGGTTTAGTAGTTCATCTTACTTAGAAATGACCTAGATACTTAATGAGTATCTATTACTTAATTTAGCTTTGAAAAACTTTAGAGCTTCAAGTTAACAAAAATAAATTGGAAACTGTTTTCAGCAACCATATTGTAACACCAGGCAAAGATAGCCATAATCTTAATTTACTTCTCTGTTAACTGTTTTTACAGTACATCATCATATTAGGCAAACATCACAAAAGCAAAAAAAAAGAAGTTAAACATGCAGCTTTTTTGTTTTATGACTATGCTTGAGAAATATGAAGTAATGGGCACCAAGCAACTCTTCTTTTATTTATTTATTTATTTATTTATTTACTTTATTGCATTTTAGGTTTTGGGGTACATGTAAAGAACATGCAAGATTGTTGCATAGGTACACACATGACAGTGTGATTTGCTGCCTTCCTCCCCCATCACCTATATCAGGCATTTCTCCCCATGCTATCTCTCCCCAACTCCCCACCCCTCGCTGTCCCCCCTTCCCCCCCCCAACAGACCCCAGTGTGTGATGCTCCCCTCCCTGTGTCCACATCTTTGCTTATACATTTATTCTAACGTCGAATTTATAATTTTTGTAATCCTAAGCATCTAGACAACATATTACTTGATTCAACTAGCAAGCCCAAGTAGAATAAAAATATATGTTCATATTATACCTAATCCTGATACACCAGAAAATGTAGCTGTTTTTATGAAACTAACAATATGAAACTAATTTTAATTGTCAAATATATGTCCATTTCATGTGAATTTGAAATAGCATCTGAATTAGTTTCTGGAAGTTTTAGATATATTTACCTTATATAAACACACATTTATCTCTGACAATTGGAATCGAAGTTAAGACATTTTAGGCCAGGCTCACCCCCTGTAATCCCGACACTTTGGGAGACAAATGTAGGAGGATTGCTTGAGCCCAGGAGTTCTAGATCAGCCCAGGCAACATAGTGAGACCCATCCCTAAAAAATAATTGAAAATTAGCTGGGCATAGTTGCACACACCTGTAGCCCCAGCTACTTGGGAGCTGAGGCAGGAGGATCTCTTGAACCCAGGAATCTGAGGCTGCAGTGAGCTGTGATTGCACGACTGCACTCCAGCCTGAGTGACAGAGTGAAAATCTGTCTCAAAAAAACAAAAAGAAAGTACTAAGTAATTTGATAATACCATTCATAAAGAAATCTCATATATATTATGATAAATAATCATGTATATTACATATACATTTATATGTAATATATAGTCTATATATATATATAGAATGGGATATATGTGTATTCCATATATACATAGAATGGAATATATGTATATTCTATATAAATATATATATACATATTCCATATGCATATATATAGAATATACATACATTGAATATATATTGCATATATATAAATGTAATATATACATATATAATAAGAGAGCTTAAAGGTTTTTACTTTAAAACTTTAGCTAGAAGTCAGACAACACAGTAATACACTCTCTTATTTCGTCTACTTTATAGTTTTATCCACTGTGTTTCTGACAGATGGAACAAGTTAAGGTTACCTTCTCAATATGAGGGCTAAAGCTTTTAGCCAGTATTTGTGGAGAAGATATTTAAGATTTTTTTTTTTTTTTTTTTTTGCCCATGTATGCAATTTTTGGAGCCTGTGACTACATTTTAGGCAAGAAACTGAAGGGACATCAAGCACCTCTCTGGATGTCTCCAAAGCCTCATCTGGATAAAATATCTAATCTATTTTTCAATCAGTCTTTTTTTTTTCTTTTCAATCTCACACAATTGTTTTTGGGGTCCTAGTGTCCCTTGAAAGTTATGAGGGAAATAGGAGGCCTAAAATTCAAGTGGCTGAAGGGCTGAAGCAGGAAGGAAAAACGTCTGGGAGGACAGGTAGACAGAGGAAAGAGGTCTGAAGAGGCACATATCAAAAGATTCAAGAAAGCTGAAGGGAAGAATGAAGGTAGTAAATGAATGAAGGAGGAGCAGAAACAATGGGAAGGGAAAGATCTTAGAGGACTCACTTTGGGGAAATCTTCAATTTCCCAAAGAGATTCTGAAGTCTCAAATTATTCTCAGCAAAATCATGACCACAAGACAGGAAGTGGACAGAGTTAATGGAGCATATAATCAGTAAGGGTTTAAGAAGGGGATTTCAGTTGACTGAAAAATTACTGTGGGAGACACAGGATCAAATAGAACAGAGATGCCTCACAAAGAACCAAGGAAAATATTTCAGTTCAAGGATTCAAGACGTAAATTCCCACTCAAAGATAGAAATAGGGAGTAGGACTTATAAACCAGCCAGTAGCTTCCTAACAAAGAAGAATGTGACTAAACCAATTTCTTACAAAAAGTAACTTAGGACTAACTCAGCCTCTGTGTAGTGTACTCAGACTCTGCCCTCACTGTGCTTCAACAGGCTGTCATTTGGAGCACTGGCTCAGGAGTCGAAATCACCAATGGCTCATCCATCAATCAATCAGAAGTGAAGACAAAAGCTTCAAAGGTACGTGGTTGGGATTTAGAGTGAGAAGGTTAGGGGTCAAATAATGAATTTGGTCCTATACAAGTCACAGGAGCAAAATCTATTAAAGAAAAAACTATAACACTTCTTAATGATGGCAAATTAGACTTTATTCAAGAGATTTCAAGGGTCTACTGCCATGGGATATTGAAATAGAAGAGATCGTTCTCAGTGCTGAATACAACGAAGTTGGAATTCATGGCCAAGGAGGAGAATGCAAGTTAGCAGATTGAAAATCATTAAGAGGGACGGATAATATTTTGCTAAACTGACTTAAAAGGATTCTTACTGATTGCAGGCCAAGGTGATTAGATGTTACCTGGGAGATAGTGGTGAGTGAGAAATTTGATCAGATATTGAAGGATCAGATATGGAGGTTGGGGGATTCTGGCTAAACTGATTTGACAGGATACAGAAATTGTCCTCTCATCAACAAAATTATGAGTCATTGAAGTTCCCAAGAGTATACTGTCTTGATGGTGCAAATGCAAGAAGAATCCAAAGTAGTGATAAGCATGAGTCTGTTAGGAATACACTTGAAGTATGGAACCAAAGCTTACAAGATGGATATGTTGCAGATTTAGGCATGATGGTTGGGGAGCAGTTGGTGAGAGATTGTAGATTTGGGAGACATATATTTTCAAAATTGGTAAATTTAGAAAGAAAATCTGGGTTAGCTATGTTTAGATGCTTACTAATATTTCCAGTAAAGTTGTTTTTTCAACATACTTATTTTTACTCCTACTAGTCACAAAATTACTTAAAATATTATCAAATAAATTTAATAAAAATACTTTATTAGATCTAGACAATAGAAAATATTTACTTCTCTTCTATTTTCTGGAGTAGCTTGTTTAGAGTAGGGATACTTTTTACTTAAAATATTTGGTAGAATTCACTAGTGAAGTCATGTGGACATGGAGTTTTTTGAGAGGGATGTTTTTAACTGCTTCTTCGGTCTTATTAATAGATAAAGAATCATTCTGTATTTCAAGGAATTTGTTCATTACATCTGCTGTCAAATTTATTGGCATATTTCTTTTTTCAAAATATACCATTATCCTTTAGAATCTTTAGTGATGTGACACCAGTCTCATTCATGATATTACTAATGTCTGTTCTCTTTCTTGATCTATTGGCTAGAAGAATGTATATATTATTGATCTTTTTGGAGAACCAACATTTGTTTCTATTTTTTTCTTATTCATTGATTTTTACTTTTACTTTTATCATTTTTGTTCTGTTTACTTTTTGCCTAATTGGGTTTTTTTGTAGCTTACTTTTGGGTTAGTTGCCCTTTTTTCCTAATTTCTTTTAGATTTATTTTTATTTATAATTGACACAATTTTACATATTTATGGGGTACAGTGTACTATTTCAATGCATGTATATACATTGAAAAATTATCAAATTAAAATAACTAGCACATTTGTCACTTTAAACAGTTTTTTTATGGTGATAACATCCCAGATCTCTTCAGGATATCATGAAATATACACTGCATTGTTATTAGCTGTAGGCACCCTAATGTGCAATAGACTGCAAGAACTTATTCTTCCTGTCTAATTATAACTGTCCCTCTTACCAACCCAGCTTCCATCTCCCTTTTACTATTCTACTCTCTGCTTTTATGAGTTCAGATTTTTAGAGTTCACAAATAAGTTAGATCACACAGTCTTTGTCTTCTTGTGCCTGGCTTACTTCACTTAACATAACATACTCCAAGTTCATCCATGTTGCTGCCCAAGTGGCAGGATTTCATTATATTTTATGGCTAAATAGTATTCCATTGTGTGCATTCATACACACACACACACACACACACACACACACATAGACACACACATGTGTGTATGTGAATATACATACACATACACTGTGTATGTGTGTATACATACACAACACGTATGTGTATACATATGTGTGTATACATACACATGTGTGTGTATGTATACATACCACATTTTCTTTATTCATCTGCATATGGCACGTTGGTTGATTCCTTATCTTGGTTATTGTGAATAGTGCTGCAATAAATAGGGGAGTGCAGATACCTCTGTAACATACTGATTTGTCTTCTTTTGGATATATATTCAGTAATGGGGATACACTGTGAACATTTGTATATACTTTCAATTTCTTTAAATGTATTGAGACTTGTCTTCCCCAAATCTGGTCTGTTTTAGAAAATCTTCCATGTGCATTTGAAAAGAATGTGTATTCTGCTTGATATGGTTTGACTGTGTCCCCACCCAAATGTCATCTTGAACTGTAATTCCCACAAGTACCATGTGTCATGGGAGGCAACAGTAAAAGGTAATTGGAACATGGGGGCAGGTCTTTCTCATGCTGTTTTTATGATGGCGAATAAGTCTCACAAGATCTGATGATTTTGTAAAGAGGAGTTCCCCTGCACAAGATCTCTCTCATTGCCTAATGCTATCCATGTAAGACATGACTTGCTCCTCCTTGCCTTCCACCATGATTGTGAGGCCTCCCCAGCCATGTGAAAATGTAAGTCCATCAAACCTCTTTCTGTCCAGTCTTGAGTATGTCTTTATTAGCAGTGTGAATATGGACTAATACAGTAAATTTGTACCAGTAGAGTGGGGAGCTGCTGAAAAGATACCGAAAAATGTGGAAGCAACTTTGGAAATGGGTAACAGCATGGGGTTGGAACAGTTTGGGGAGCTCAGAAGAAGACAGAAAAACATGGAAAATTTGGAACTTCCTAGATAAGTTTTGAATGGCTTTGCCCAAAATTCTGATAGGGATATAGACAATGAAATCCACATTGAGATGGTCTCAGATGTAGAAGAAGAACTTCTTAGGAACTGGAGCAAAAGAGACTCTCGTTATGTTTTAGCAAACAGACTGGTGGCATTTGTCCCTGTCCTAGAAATTTATGGAACTTTGAACTTGAGAGAGATGATTTAGGGTATCTCATTAAAAAATTTCTAAGCAGCAAAGCGTTCAAGAAGTGACTTGAATGCTGTTAAAAACATTCAGTTTTATAAGGGAAGCGGAGCATAAAAGTTCAGAAAATTTGCAGCCTGACAAAATGATAGAAAGAAAATCCCATTTTCTGGAGAGAAATTCAAGCCAGCTGCAGAAATTTGCGTTAGTAACGACAAACCAAATGTACACCAAGACAATGGAGAAAATGTCTTCAAGTCAAGTCAGAGGTCTTCACAGCAGCCCCTTGCATCACAGGACTGGAGGCCCAGAAGGAAAAAATGGTTTCATGGGTTAGACCCAGGGTCCCAGTGCTATGTTCAGTCTAGGGACTAGGTGCCCTGTGTCCTAGCTGCTCCAGCTGTGGCTGAAAGGGGCCAACATAGAGTTTGGGCTGTGGCTTTAGAGGGTGTAAGCCCCAAGCCTTGGCAGCTTCCTTGTGGTATCAAGTCTGCAAGTGTACAGAAGTCAAGAATTATATTTTGGGAACCTCTGCCTAGATTTCAGAGGATGTATGGAAACTCCTGGATGCCTAGGCAGAAGTTTCCTACAGGGGTGGGGCCCTCATGGAGAACCTCTGCTAGGGCAGTGCAGAAGGGAAATGTGAAGTCAGAGCCCCCACACTGAGTCCCTACTGGGACACTACCTAGTGGTGCTGTGAGAAGAGGGTCACTATCCTCCAGACCCCAGAATGGGAGATCCACTGACAGCTTGCACTATGTACCTGGAAAAGCCACAGGCATTTTATGTCAACCCATGAAGGCAGCCAGGAGGGAGACTGTACCTTGCAAAGCCACTGGGGCAGAGCTGCTCAAGGCCATGGGAACCAACCTTTTGCTTCAGCATGACCTACATGTGAGACATGAAGTAAAAGGAGATCATTTTGGAGCTTTAAGATTTGACTACCCTGCCAGATTTCAGACTTGTGTGGGGCCTGTACCCCCTTTGTTTTGGCCAATTTCTTCTATTTGGAATGGCTATATTTACCCAATGGCTGTACCTCTAGTGTATCTAGGAAGTAACTAGCTTGCTTTAAAATTTTACAGTCTTATAGGCCAAAGGTACTTGCCTTGTCTCAGATGAGACTTTGAACTCTGGACTTTAGAGTTAGTGCTGAAATGAGTTAAGACTTTGGGGAACTGTTGGGAAGGAAGGACTGGTTTAGAAATGTGAGGACATGAGATTTGGGAGAAGGCAAGGGCAGAACGATATGGTTTGGCTGGCTCCCTACCCAAATTTCATCTTGAATTGTAACTCCCACAATTCCCACATGTCATGGGAGGGAGTCAGGGAAAGGTAATTAAATCATGGGGGCAGGTCTTTCTTGTGCTGTGCGGGCAGGTCTTTCTTGCAATAGTGAATAAGTCTCATGATATCTGATGATTTTATGAAGAGTTCCTCTGCACAAGCTCTCTTTTTACCTGCTGCCATCCATGTAAGATGTGACTGGCTCCTCCTTGCCTTTCACCATGATTGTGAGGCCTCCCCAGCCATGTGGAACTATAAGTCCATTAAACCTCTTTCTGTTGTAAATTGCCCTGTCTCATGTATATCTTTATCAGCAGCATGAGAATGGATTTATACACTGCTATTGGGTGGAGTGTTTCATAAATCCCAAATAGATTAATTTATTTGATAGTGTTTTAAATATCTTTGACATACACTGGTTTTGTATTTGCATATTCAGTCAATTTAATTTTAAAAATTCTTTATTTCAATATTCACTTATTGAAAATGAATGAATTTATTTATTCTCTTTCTTTCCTTTCTTCCTCCTTTATTTATTACTTTTTTTTATCCTTTCCCTTATGTTAGTTTTTGCTTCAGGTATTTTGAAACTCCTATTATTGCATGTACATTTATGCTTCCTTTGAAAAACTGATACTTTCATCAATTATTCAGTGTTTACTCTGTATGATGTTAATATATCCAGTCCAGCTTTCTTTTGATTAATGGTTATCTCTATCTTTTCGTTTATTATTAACTCATTTTTGTCTTTATCATTAAAATGGGTTTCCTGTAGATAGCTCTATCAGTTATCTATCGCTGCCAAAGAAAGCACTCTGAAATTTAATGGTTTAAAACATTTATGATCTCACTTTTCCTGTGAGTCAGAATTTAGAGAGCAGTTTGCTTTGTCCCTCTCTCTGTGCTTAATTAGTGTTATTTCTACTATTGTATCTTCAGAGGCTCATCTCTTCTGCTATTTCTTATCTACTGGCCAGTGTGTTTGCATTTCGCACATAATATTTTTCATCTCTAGAAATTCTGTTTTTGTTTTTATTTAAATCTCTTATTTATCTCCTTAAAATTATCATTGTTTTTCTACTTTGAGCTTATGGTACATATTTATGATAGCCTTTTTAATATCCTTTTTCTTTTAATTCTATCATCTCAGTTATTTCTTGATTTTTTTCTCTCTGATTAGTTTCAGCCTAGTTATGGAGCATATTGTCCTTTATTTAAATGGTAATTTTTACTGGGTCCTGGATATTGTGATGTTTATGTTCATAAGTTCTAGAGATTGTGCTAGAAGTGTAAAGAGTGCTATAACTTGTAGTAGTAAGAAGCTAAGTTATGCAAAATCATTTGATGCTATTGCTGCTTGTTGTTAAGGTTTCGTTAGGACAAGCCTAGAGTATTGGACTAAATACTAAGGTAGTATACTTCTGAGTATTCTTTTTATTGTTGTTTGTTTTGAGACAGGGTATTACTCCGTTGCCTAGGCTGGAGTGCAGTGGCACAATCACAGCTCACTGCAGGCTTGACCTCCCAGGGTCAAGCAATGCTCTTGCCTCCATCTCCCAAGTAGCTGGGACTACAGGTGTGTGCCAGCACACCTGGCTAGTTTTACTATTTTTTATACAGATAGGGTCTCACTATGTTGCCCAGGGTGATCTCAATGTCCTGGGCTCAAGCTCTCATCCTGCCTTATCCTTCCCAAGTTTTGGGATTACAGGCATGAGCCACCACAGCTGGCCTCTGAGTATTCTTCTTAATGTCCAGGTCTATCCTGCTGGCTGATGAACACACAAACTATCTCCAACACTGTATAAGTTTCAGGAACTGTTTGGTCTACTACTTTTTTATGGTAATTTCTCTAGTCTTTTGGAGATTCATGACACACATGACTTATTAGTATCAACTAAAAGATTCAAAGAGGCCCTCTGCAGAATTCTGACTCTCTTGTCTGTCACTCTGTTCTCTTAAATACTCTGCCCCTCAAATTCTAGGTACCTTTATCTCCCCAAATTGTTATTTCTGTTTCCTCATTGGCAATATCTCTAAGTTCTCTTTGGATTCACTCTCCTTGTACTGCCTTTTGAAAAACTGCCTCTTGACAGCGAGCAGGAGAAATCACAGGGCTTACCTATTTGGTTTCCTTTCACTTGGTGATATTGCCCTGTGCTTCCTGTTGTCCAATATCTAAGAAAAAAAATCATCAACTGTGCATAAAACATCGTTTCTTCTAGAAATGCTGGGTAGAAAGGTTAATACTTTCAATTACCAATTTCTAGTGACTGAAGATGCTATAGTTTTCACCTTCAATAGTAGCAAATAAGATTTCTTACTTCTTCTTTCTTTTCTATTTATAATACCCACATCATCATTATTTTATATTTATTCAATATTTTACTATCAATCACAGTCCATTATTTTTTATTTCAGTTTTCCCAAAATTTCTTAATGGAAGCCTTTTCAAGCCATTTTCTATGTCCTTTAGATATGTCCCACTAATCTTGAAAGATTTCTTGGTTCATGTCACAACAAAAAGATGGCCTAATCCCTGAGTCCCTTCTCCCTACTTGAAATCAGCTATTTTGTTTTTCTTTTCATAGTAATTTTGTCAGTCTGGTTTTGGGTTTCTGTGTGGTTTTTTTTTTTTTGGAGTGGGGGAGGAGGAAGGGGGGTCATTTTTTTCAAGCTTTCCTGAACCAATGTGAAGAAAATAATTCTATGTTTGAGGTGGAGGACGAGTGTGAATGGCTTTATTAACTTTGTTACTTTTAATGGCCTGCAGTCTAGCATAGTTTGTTTAATAAATGACATTTATTTTGATCTGTCTTTTGATCTTTTGTTTGCTCTGGTTTGGGCTTCTCATACTATTCTGCTGACCCTGGGTGTAAATGTTTTCAATTAAATGTAAGTTAAAGTTTGTGCCAACTGTCTGTATCATAGTTATGCTGGGGGTATACACCATGGAAAGTTTATTTCTATTCTGTATTGTGAATGAATTTTGGAGGAGTACAATTTGCAGGATTTGGATATTATAATTTAGAAGAACATCATTATTCTCTAAGGACTTCTGTATTTCTTTGTCAAATATTGGGAATTGTATCCTGGAGTTTTGTTGTTGTTTCATTCTATTTAACATTATTGCAGACAGAACTAATGGCAGCAGTGGCCCATCTAGAGTGGCTGCTGACAAGATTCCAGCTGCAGCAGGGAGGCCGGCCCAGGCCTCTCATGCCACTGTGCAAGCAGGAGCCTTGCCCTCCCTATCAGCCACTACAGCTGCCCTCCCAGGTGCAGGATCCAGACTTCTCTGCAGTCTGCACCCTTGGAGGCCAGAAAGGCCCCAACCCCACCATCTACACAGGCTCAGGGGTGTCTGACCCCCACTACCTGCCCTCTTCCCACTCTCTGGACAGTACCTCCTACTACATTTGCAGCAGTTAACAAGTGCATCTTGGGGACTCTAGGGTCCATGACTCCACAAGGTGGCTACTGGAGCCTCTGCCCTTTTTCTATATCTTCCCTCTCTTTTTGGACTTCCTCATGGTTCCCACTGCAAAAGACTGAGGTGGCCACTCCCAGGAGGCCCTCCAAAGTACCATCTGGTCCCTCAGCCTGTTTCTGCAGCCCCCTCCTGACGTCAGGGGATACTTGTGCAATAAACTCATCCCCTAGGACCAGTTGTTTCTTAACCAAATCAGGAGATGGAGAGGCACACTTCACCAAGGCCCCTCCCAGCTCCCCCCATGAAGGCGGTATGACTCCCATCCAATCACTAGTCTACCATCTATAGCTCAGTGCAATTGAGAGGCCTGGTCCCAGTCCTTTGTAAGCCTTTCAGTATGAAAACCTGAAGGTGTTTTCTCCTCCCTTCTCCCATTTCATCATTGAGGGCTCATTTAGGGTCTTCCAATGGTACTGCCATTCTTCCAGTTGGATAAGGCTCTTCCCCTTCCCTGGCCCTATATAAGATATAAAGCTCATTACTAAAATTCCCTGCCACTTGCAGGGTGCCCTGCTTTTCAGTGGTGGTGAGGTTTTGACACAAAAGTAACATGACATCCTTCCAGGAGAGCTCAAACACTTGGGTTAAGTTCTAGAAAGCCTCTATATACCTGTGAGGGCCATCTGAAAACTTGCCAAGATCCCCCTTAATTTGAAAAGGGTACCTGGACCTTCATGGGAACATATTCACTAGGCATCTATTATTGGAGCAGTTGAGATTGAAACCTGCCTAAAACGAACATTTCTAGGCTGGGGCAAGCTTAGAGAGAACCCACATAAGGAATAGCAAAGGGGGTTGATTCCCCTGATGGAGGCACCTCTGGGGTTTGCTTCCCTATTTCCATGGGACCGTCCCTTGCAGCCTCTCCTGAGATGGCCACTAGGAGTGCTTAATCAATCCTACAATCTCGACAAAGGTCCACATTGTCCTTCAAGGCAAATGAGGCCTGTGCAGCTGGGACCTTGGACCATTTGCCATCACATTCACAGCAAAGCTTTCTTCTTGAGGCCATGTTTCTCTTTTGTGCTTCGAGGTGCTTGATACTAAGTTGGCAACAAAGGAAATGACAAGAACATTTTTGCCACAAATTTATGTGCAGATACCAAGGCACACTTTGCTTAATCTGTGCTGCTCTTAACTTTCCATTTCATACTTTTGATGACTAAGCCAATTGCTCATTCTACCCAGTAATAGCTCTGATTTGCAACAACATCTTTAACATTTAACATTGTATATAAAGAAGAAAGAAAGAATGATGGGAAAGACTGGAGTTCCACATGCCAACACCCTAATGGGAAGTCAGGAACTGGAGTTAGTCCAGAGTCCTTTGGATAACACCAAGGTGTAGCCTCAGCCAGATACCCTCAGTTGCCCCAAAACCTTTTTCCAGTCCTACCTGACAGCTAGATCATCATTAGGGGAAACTAGGTTGAAACAAAGCCAACATTCCCAACACCAGAAGGTGATGGAGGATTGACAATGTCCTTTCCAACAAGTCTGTTCTCCATGTCTTAAGTCCTGGCAGCTGTGCTAGTCACTTTTAACTGGCTGACAAAGGTCCAGTATTTTTCTTTCATTTCTACTGTTGTGGAATTTAGAGATTCCAGTAAAAGGACAGTAAGAGCAGATCCGCTTTTACTCATCCTTCCACAGACCCTGGATGAGCACCCAAAGTGTTATTGGATCTTTGGGGTGTTGCTTTTCTGACCGGAAACATATGTGGCTGGTGGTGCCTTTGTTTGCCCTTTGAAAATGTAAGACTACTTCTGACGATATCTCACTGGTCACCGACCCTGCCATATTGTCATCAGGATGGTGAAAACTTCCAGGACCTGCTCTGATGAAATATCTCCTGGAAACTCTGCTGCTATCACTGTAAAGTGAACTTTTTCCTTTTTGTGGAGAATGGGGTCTTGCTATATTGCCAATGCAGGTCTTGAACTCCTGGTCTCAAGCTATTTTCTTACCTCTGCCTCCGTAAGAGCTGGGATTAGAGCCATGAGTCACTCTGTCCAGCCACTGAGTCCCTCCAGCGTGCAGCATCTCAGACTCACACCTGTAATCTCGGCTCTGGGCAGTTCTGACATGCCAGCCCCTTTTGATCTTAGCCTCCTCTAGGCTTTGGGCACCCACAAGCGTGGGACAGATAACCAAGGGAGGCGCTGAGGATGGCTTGTCACTGGCCTGTGGGTGCCTGTTGGTGCAAGCAGCTTTAGTGCTATGAACAGTAGTGGGAGGCAGACAGGCTTTTGGGGGAAAAGGGGGATGGATCCCGAGTGAAGCTCTACCTTCAGGCCAGGGAAGGCCTGAAGTCTGAAGACCACGCTGCTAGTCCTGAGGACCGGAGTGGGGACTTGTGGTGCCTTTTCTGGGCCCACCCATGGCTTTTCATGGATCAGTCAGCACACGCTTCCTTCCCTACAAGGTCCATAAAAGCCCCAGGTTCAACCAGAGCAGAGGAGAGGTTGGAGAGATGATAGGAGCTACCCTCTCTGCTAAGTGCTGGACACTTGACAGGATGACCTACCTACAGAGAGGACCTACCCACTGCAGGTCTCCTCTGAGTTGTTCTAACACTCAATGAAGCTCCTCTTTATCTTGCTCACCCTCCACTTGTCTGCAGACCTCATTCTTCCTGGACACAGGACAAGGACTCTTGCAAGATGCCACCAGCCACAGAGGTTTCTAACCAGTAAAGCAACACCCCAAAGATCCCATAAAATAACTACAGTATTGCCTCCAAAGCATTATTTTCACCACTTCTCATACTATTTGAAATGTCATATATCATCCAGATCCTCAGGATATACATTTATGTGCATCTATACGTGCATCTTTATATACATATTTAGAATTTCTACAAGTTAATAAGAAAAACAACCCTCCAGAAAAATGTGGTCAAAGAAAATGGACAGTAATATGTATAACATTTTTATAATTCTTTATTTTTAAGAATTCTTTTGTTTTTCAGATATGTTAAGACTTTCTTCTAATTCCTAACATTTTTACTATAATTTATAAGGATTCATGAATTATCCCTTGTATTAACTCATTGAAGAGATAAGATTTGCCAGCTAAGTTCTAGGCATAGTTCTAAGATTATAGGGTACAGACCTTTTTCACTTTCTAAAGTCTTCCTTACACATAAGTACTTCATCTTAAAGATAAACCCAGGGAGATCCATTACACAACTCTAAGTGGCACTATTTCCAGGTTATCAATGTGTTGATTTTAGACAAAATATGATTTTTCTAGTTTGTTGAGTACTTCAGGTATGCTTATACTTTTTAATAAAATAGTCAATAATATAAAGGAATCTTTGGTTGGAAAATATCACAAAATATAAAAGAGTAAAATTTTTTTAAATAATTTATTTTACTTTAGGTGCATACTATGTCTGGCATTTCTCCCCCATGTTATCCCCTCCGCACCCCCATTGTCTCTCCCCTATCCCCCCCCCAACTGTCCCCTGTGTGTGATGCTCCTCTCCCCTGAGTCCATATGTTCTCCTTGTTCAACACCCACCTATGAGTGAGAACATACAGTGCTTGGCTTTCTGTTCTTGGGTCAGTTTGCTGAGAATGATGGTTTCCAGATTCATCCATGTCCCTACAAAGGACACAAACTCATCGATTTTTATGGCTGCATAGTATTCCATGGTGTATATGTACCATATTTTCTTTGTCCAGTCTATCATTGATGGGGATTTGGGTTGGTTCCTGGTCTTTGCTATTGTACACAGGGCTGCAATGAACATACGTGTGCATGTGTCTTTATAGTAGAAAGATTTATAGTTCTTTGGGTATATACCCAATAGTGGGATTGCTGGGTCAAATGGAATTTCTATTTCTAGATCCCTGAGAAGTCACCACACTGTAAATGGTTGAACTAATTTACACTCCCACCAACTGTGTCAGAGTGTTCCTATTTCTCCACATCCTCTCCAGCATCTGTTGTTTCCCGATTTTTTAATGATCGCCATTCTAACTGGCGTGAGATGATATCTCAGTCTGGTTTTGATTTGCATTTCTCTAATGACCAGTGATGATGAGCATTTTTTCATATGTTTGTTGGCCTCATATATGTCGTCTTTTCAAAAGTGTCTGTTCATATCCTTTGCCCACTTTTGAATGGGGTTGTTTGTTTTTTTCTTGTATATCTGTTTTAATTCTTTGTAGATTCTGGATATTAGCCCTTTCTCAGATGGGTAGATTGCAAAAATTTTTTTTTGCCAGTCTATGTCTTTAGATTGGGGCATTTAGGCCATTTACATTCAATGTTAATATTGTTATGTGTGAATTTGATCCTGCCATTTTGTTACTGGCTGGTTTTCTTTCTCATTAGTTGACCATTTTCTTCATTGTATTTTTGGTCTTTGCCAACTGGTTTGCTTTTGCAGTGACTGGTACTTGTTCTTTTCCACGCTTAGTGTTTCTTTCAGGAGCTCTTGTAGGGCAGGTCTGGTGGTGACAAAATCTCTCAATAATTGCTTGTCTGTAAAGGATTTTATTTCTCCTTCACTTATGAAGCTTAGTTTGGCTGGATATGAGATTCTGGGTTGAAAGTTCTTTTCTTTAAGGAAGTTGAATATTGGCCCCCACTCTCTTCTGGCTTGTAGAGTTACTGCTGAGAGATCTGCTGTGAGTCTGATTGGCTTCCCTCTGTGGGTGACCTGACCTTTCTCTCTGGCTGCCCTTAGCACTTTTTCCTTCATTTCCACCCTGGTGAATCTGACAATTATGTGCCTTGGGGTTGCTTTTCTTGAGGAATATCTTTGTGGAGTTCTCTGTATTTCCTGAATTTGAATGTTGGACTGCCTTGCTAGGCTTGGGAAGCTCTCCTGGATAATATCCTGGAGTGTGTTTTCCAGCTTGGATTCATTTTCCTGTCATATTCAGCTACACCGATCAAGGGTAGATTAGGTTTTTTCACATAATCCCATATTTCTTGGAGGCTTTGTTCATTTCTTTTCACTCTTTTTTCTCTTGTATTGCCTTCTCTTTTTACTTCATTGAGTTGATCTTCAATCTCTGATATCCTTTCATCTGCTTGATCGATTCGGCTATTAAAACTTGTGTTTGCAAATCAAAACTACATTGAGATAACATCTCAAGCCAGTTAGAATGGCAATCATTAAAAAATCTGGAGACAACAGATGCTGAAGAGGATGTTTAGAAATAGGAACACTTTTACAGTGTTGGTGGGAGTGTAAATTAGTTCAACCATTGTGGAAGACAATGTGGCAATTCCTCAGGGACCTAGAAATAGAAATTCCGTTTGACCCAGCAATCCCATTACTGGGTATATATCCAAAGGATTATAAATCGTCCTACTATAAGGACACATGCACACGAATGTTCATTGCAGCACAGTTTACAATAGCAAAGACCTGGAACCAACCCAAATGCCCATTGACGATAGACTGCACAGGGAAAATGTGGCACATATACACCATGGAATATTATGCAGCCATCTAAAACGATGAGTTCGTATCCTTTGTAAGGACATGGATAAACCTGGAAACCATCATTCTCAGAAAACTGACACAAGAACAGAAAATCAAACACCGCATGTTCTCACTCATAAGTGGGTGTTGAACAAGGAGAACACAAGGACACAGGGAGGGGAGCATCACACACTGGGGTCTCTCGGGGGAAATAGGGGAGGGACAGTGGGGGGGTGGGGAGTTGGGGGAGAGATAGCATGGGGAGAAATGCCAGATATACGTGATGGGGAGGAAGGCAGCAAATCACACTGCCATGTGTGTACCTATGCAATAATCTTGAATGTTCTTCACATGTACCCCAAAACCTAAAATGCAATAAATAAAATAAAATAAAATAAAATAACTTGTGTTTGCTTCACATAGTTCTTGTGCTGTGTTCTTCAACTCCATCAAGTCGTTTATGTTCTTCTTTAAACTGGTTATTCTAGTTAGCATTTCATCTAACCTTTTTTTCCAGGTTTTTGGTTTCTTTGCATTGAGTTAGAACGTATTCCTTTAGCTCTGAGAAGTTTGTTATTATCCACCTTCTGAATCCTGTTTCCATCAGTTCTTTGCACTCCTTCTCGGTCAAGTTGTGATCCTGTGTTGTTGAGGAGTTGTGATCCCTTGAAGAAGAAGTGTTCTTGTCTTCGGTGGTTTCACCTTTTTTGCGCTGTTTTTTTCCCATCTTTGTGGATTTACCTGGCTATGGTGTCAGAGAGCTGCTTGATGAGGTCGCTTGTCTGCCTGTGGGGGCGCTACTGGGTTTCTAGGGACTCCTTCAGGTTACTAGGCAAGCTTCCTGTGTCTTTCTGTTTATGCTGGGAGATTAGGCCCACCTCTTCTGCTGACTTGTAGGTGCCACTGGGTTGTCAAGAATGCAGTCCTGTTGCTATGTAGGCTTCCTGTGTTTTTTGTTAAAACATGTAGCCCAGTCCCACCCCTCTAGTGGTGGGTTGTGCCCTTCCTCCACTGGGCTGGTTCATTCAGGGTTCCTTTCAGACTGTGGCACTTGCTATGCAACCCACTAGAGTCAGAGCTTCAGCCCTCTGGGGTTTGTAGGGGAGGTTAGGGACCCGCCCAGCCGCACCCGGCAGTCTCCCCCTTTCAGCTTTCTCTCTCTCTGGTCATGGGGTAGGGGCCACCCAGCTGCTTCTGCTTATAGCTCCCCTCTCTCTCCGAGCGGGGGGAGGGGGCGATAGCTCAGTCTGCAGACTCTTATTCAACTCCACACTTGTAATTCCCAGTGCTTGACTGGCAAAGATCCCCTGTTCTTTGTATTGCTGAAGCTTTAGGGGAAGCGCTGTATCTGGACTGGAGCACCAGAGGTGGAGCCTCCAACTCCCTGGTCAGATGCACTTTCTGGGTGAAGCAGCACCACCCCCCCCGCCTCAGTCTGCACTGAGTGGGCTTTGTTCACCCTCAGATCAGACCAGCTGAAATGCACCTGATACCTCAGTTGGAGCTAGGAGATCTCTGGCTTTCTGCGTCTCTTCGCTGGGTGTTGTGCGCTGGAGTTGTGTCTAATCCGCCATCTTGGATCCTCGAAATTTTTTTTTAATTTGGATTTCACGAATCTTTCTGACAATTTGCCTTTGTGCAGTACAGGAATTATTTCAAACAGCTAAACTGCTAGTTAGTAGATATCAAGGAAATGAAAATATACCACTATAGGATTCACCCTGATTTAACAAGAATCATTGGAAAAATAAGGAAAGCAATTATAACCAAGAAGTTTTCAAACATAGGTTTGGATTTACCCCCCACAGCTTTAACTTCTTTATGACTTTTGTTTACTCAAATTCCTAGTTAAATGTTTTCAATGACACCTACTCTAAGATTAATATTAGGCCCATAATTCTGCTTTTTTCCCATTTTTCTTATACTACAATATGAGAGGTAAATGCTACCTTAAAGTTTTATCTCACCAATGACAGTTACTTTTGTACTGTTTCTCATCAGAGGCCTGGTTTTTTTACATGATTATATCCAAAGTTCATCATTTTTCATCAGTAACTATGAGGCTTGCTTTTTATTTTTATTTACTCTACATTAATATAAACCATGCATTGACCTTATATTAGCATAACAATGATCTGTGCCAACCTTACCTGTGAAATTGGGAAAAGCATTTTATTTTATTTTGTTTTATTTTATTTTTTTCCATACTTGAAATCATTTGAAGGACCAGGCATCAAACCATACTTGAAATCATGTGAAGTACCAGCATCACCACCATCTTGACTAGTGCCAGCTTCAGTCAATAAATTTGCATTGGCATTCCTATCAACATCTGGCCCTGAGAGTAGAGCACCATCTAAATCTGGCTCTTCCTTGATGAGTAGTGTATTTTCTTCTGGATAGGCAACAGGTGGCTGCATCACTGAGCAATCTTCTAAATTCGTTTCATTATTAAGTGGAATATGATAAATAAATATTTTTGTTGTTTTGTTTTTCCTCCTCATTTTGGCAGTCTCTTTGAATTCCCTGGGAGCTCATATTATTCCAAATAAACACTTTTGTTTGACCTTCAGATTCATTTTCAGCCATTTCAGGAGATCCAACCTGGACCCAACTACTGTCGTTCATTTGGTAGTTTTCTATTTGGCCGTTGTCGACATTACCATCATTTTCAATCTTTACGTTACTTGCCAAATTGGTAAGATTCCGTGTTGCCCAAAAACTGGCAATTATTTGATCCTGTGATGAAGACAGACCATCTCTATTAACTGGTTTTCTATTATTATAGTCCACAACTACAGACTCTGGAGCTTCTGATTTAATGCTTATATTTAAGGCATCTTTAATGAAATTTCGGCAAGTTTGAACAACTTCACTCATTTGAAGATAGCTGGCCACTGTCATAACTTCAATGGCATTTTGGCTTGTGAGCACCAGGTTACCAGAATACAAGAAGTCCAAGATGACTGAAAAACCTTGAACTGCAGCAATATCTAAATGGGTAGTATTGTTTTGCTTAGGTTTTTCTTTGTCTGAAGCATAATATAAAGTCTTAAAGAAACGGCTACCTGCAACCAGGATGTTTTTATGAGCTTTGAAGATTTTTCCGCTTACTACAATGCTAGCATCACAAAGAATATCTTGCTTTCTCTGTTCATCTAGTTGTCGCAGAAGTTGATAGCAGTAAGAGTTTTCATGTGGCCTACTATTAAAGTCACAGTAACCCTCCTCTGATTCCTGGGCGTTGGCGTGGAGTTTGTGCTGGTTAGAGACGTGGTGCCTCAGGAGAAGGGTTTTCTTGTAGTTGCAGGTCCCTTGTGAAAGCTCATCATGCCCCACTTGTGGAAGGCCCACACTTCCCCCATCTGCAGGGGTCTTTTGGCACCAGCCTCAAGATATAAGGCCAGTATCCCTGGAACAGCATTTTAATGCAAACATTTGAAAGATGAGAGTCTATGAAGACCTGGCTTTTATACATATGATAAAGAAATATTTGCATCCAAAACCAACTGTTAGTAATCCTGTGCCTTTTTTCCACAGAAGAGAATGTTTAAATTTCATCAAATGAAACACATTTTTGAAATACTTGATAAAATGAGATGCCTGCGAAAACGTTCTACAGTGTCGTTCTTGGGAGTTCTTGTCATTTTTCTCCTATTTATGAACTTGTACATTGAAGACAGCTATGTTCTGGTAAGTTTTGGAGGTTGATTGTCTTTTTTTCAAAATAAGGCAGAAGTCAAACAAGAATTAGTCCCATTGTAACCTAACTTCAATCTCAAGCTATTGGAGAAGAACAAAATTATAATATGTATATTGTCTATCTATCTTTCTTTTGTACTTAACAATACTTCAACATTACACCTGTTTTGATTTATGTTTCAATATTTTTAGTGCTGTGTATTTTGTGCTCCAAATATGTACATTTAATTACAACTAAGTTATCTATCATCACTATTCAAAATTAATATTATGTGGAACCATTAAGATTTGGAGGTTTTCATTTGAAATGTATAGAATAAACAAAATCTGTTTAGAAAGTATGACCCTTTATTTGCTCTACTTTTCTATATTATCGCTGAAATTTTCAAAATTCTATTGTCTAACCATGCTTTTTAATTGTGCTGTTTCTATAAGTAATATTTTATTACAATGTGTACCACCTTATTTGGATTTTGAATAGACCTAGATGGTCACTCTGTTTTGTATTCATACTCACTGAAAAGATCTTAAGAGGTAAAGATATTGATGTCTAAATTATTCAGTAATTAAAAAGAAGTACCAAATATTGGTAGGTAATTACATATGAATATCTTTTTTAGGGAAAATTTGACAATATGCAGAAGGACTTATTCTAATTATGAAAATTAATTTGTTCATTTCAATTTTTACTATCATATCATTTCATGTCTGGTGAGATTAATATGGACATTATTGCTATTCCCTTTTTCTATCTTAATGGAGCCTAAAATATCTGTTCTAATTTGTATGTTATTATTAAAATTTATAGATTTCAGAAAATCAAAACCTGATTATAGTTATATATTTCAGAAATCAAAACCTTTACAACAGGTACTAAAAAGTGATTTTCACATGCAAAAATGCTGATAGTTTAAATTAGCATCTTAACAAGAGACAGAGCATTTCCAAAAAAAAAAAATGCTTTAGTTTATTAGCTGAACATGATTGGTTAACTATCTATTATTTGCCGGACACTATGCTATATCCTATGAGCCAGCCACACGATTTTAGTTGGTACAAATATTCCTAGGAAGTCCTCTGTAAAACATCTCACATCCTTTAGCTCTGTTCTTTGATGGTGAAATTGTGCCAGAAATTGTTAACCATAGGTTAACAGTAGGATTTCAGTAGGCATGATTTAGGCAAACATAGCAAACAGGAGAAACATGCTAATGTTTTGCATTTTTCAATATTTTTTAAACCTATTAGTTGTATGAGATATAAAAAGGACAACAGAGCAAGGACCATGTGTTCTTGCTATTTTTTTCTTAATATAATTAAAGATTATAAGTTAACTAGAGATTCTCTTGATTAATGATTCAATTTTATAATAAAAATTTATTTGGTGGTTCTGTGTCTACTGGTAGAAGTAAATCAAATCTTGTAAATCAAACACATGTTTTTGGTTGGAGACTTGCTACTTGTTGAATTTATAAGACAGTTTTGAGTACAATTTTAATCTTTTACTTTCAACAAACCCAAAGGACTATTATTTGCACCAAATGCCCTTACATCTTTTGAAATAGAACCTGTTGAAATTCACTGTAAAATGAGTAAGAAGTAGTAAAGTAAATGTCAATAAGAAAATAAAGTACTGTTTTTCTGTTTTGCAAATTTTTACAGCGCTATCTAAACATTGGTCCTAGCCACCAAATGTAGATAATACAATTTAATGAAGTAGCTCTTCTACTAAAGGTACTTTCTCAATGAAATTTCTCTGATTATATTAGGCATATATCTACTCAAATTTGCAAGTCAGTCCAGGTGCAGAAAACAGATTGCTTCATAGCTTTTAAAAATTATTTTAATGTACTTACAAAAGTTGGAAAAAAATTAGTTAAAGTGATTGTTAAATTCCAACACCCATCCCTTGTGGCAAATTTGATGATAGTATTTTTATTATTTAACAATTTACTAACTGATGTTTTTTAACCAAATTGCATTTTAACTGAATTTTACTTCAAGACTGTAAATTAAAAACTTTTTCAATGATTAATGTTAAATTGCATTACAATTATTCTTCTAAAAATGAATAGTATCCATGGAAAACTGGCCCACTCCAAGAATATAATGCAGTTTCTTTTCAACTCTTCTCACTTTTGATTGTTTCACTTGTGTTTATTTCATTTTTCATAAAATTATCTGATATCATTCTTCTTCTTTCTTCGATTATCACAATGTATGCAATTTGCTAAGCATAGACATTAGTAGATCTTTCATTTTTGTCTTCCTTTTTTAAAAACTGGGAAATAGTACTTCTAATTTGGACATTATCAGGTGAATAGTTAGAAGTAGTAAGGTGTCTGGAGTTAGTTAATGTATTCTATTCTGTTCTTTTTGTTAGAAAATCCATTTGTGGCCTGAAATCTTAGGCATATTGGCAGTTTAGTATATTTGCTTATGTATTCGAGATATGTGTGCCTTTAAGTGAAAAAGAATCTGCGCTTAGTGTTAAGAGACAAATACCATTACAAGGCAAACTAAGTAGAAGAGACAGTGCATGCCCAATCAACTTAGCCTCTTGGCTGTGAGCATCTTCAAAGTAGCCACAAGGTTATATATTTAGTCTGTAGCTAGTTCATTGAATTGCATTCCCATCTAGAAAATGATTGTCATAAAGCTTTGTCTTATTACTGAGAAATATACTACAACATAGTAGCTACAGAAAGAAGGTATCTAGGGAGAGCCTGACTGTTCAGGTAGATGCCTCTGGAAAGCAGCCAACAAGGCTGACTCAGGTGAAAGTTGCATTATTTATTTATGCTGAAAAGTCTAAAAAAGCTTGTTCTTGAGAATTTAATAAAGTGATTTCATATAAGTTCCATTTCTTGTTATATTCTGTTATGTCCTTAAATCAGAATGAATGTACTCCATCTTATAACACAAAATCTCTAGATTTTATGTGTTCAGGATAGAATTTTTAAAGATGTATTGAATATCCTGCGCTTACTTTAAAATGTAACATCACATAAGAACAGAATGGTAAAATGAATTTAGTGCTGTGACTACTGTACTTTTTGTAGAAGTTTCTTCCAGGCCTTATTAATTATATATGCCACTATATTAGTATTAAAATAATTGATACTAAACTGAGTCACTGATTACTTTCTGGCAGTTCTAAATTTGTTTATTTTAAACTTTAATGATGTTTGATGGGTTTGCAGACAGACACCAATGAAAATATTTTTGTGTAAAGACTTAAAATTATCAGAATTTCATAGATAGTAAATTAGCATATTTCCAAGTAATTTAGCATCTAAGATTTAATTTCAAGTACTTTGAAAGTTTATGACTTCTACACGTGGTAACTACATTGTGAACCTTATAAAGGACTAAAGTATGTCTTGGTCCAAATTATCAAGGCAGTATAAAATAGAGAAATACACCATTAAATATCAAATTTAGATTTATAAACATAATCGGATATACAGAAAAGATATTCAGAATGAATCTTGATTTAGTAAGGACCAAACCTCCAGTCAAAGTCCCTATTTTCAGTTTTTATTCTAAGAATATTCAAGTCTGGCCATAGATTTGAAAGTTTGAGGTAGTCATCTTTTTCGTTGGTATTTGAGATTGATGTGAAGTATCGAATGTTTCAGTTGAGGTAAAACTTATATTTTGAGCTTTCTCTAATTTTTTAGAACAAGGCTTTAATTAATATTTAATGACCACAGCAAAATAGTATCAGGACCAAAGTTATTTAATCCATTTACTTTCTCTACAGTCTTAATGGCTAGCGCATGGCTAGCTTGTTATTCTATACTGAGTAAAATAAATCCACATAAGGCCGGACATGGTGCCTCATATCTATAATCCCAGCTCTTTGGGAGGCCGATGCGGGCGTATCACTTAAGGTCAGGAGTTTGACACCAGCCTTGCCAACATGGTGAAACTTCATCTCTACTAAAAAATACAAAAATTAGCCGGGTGTGGTGGCATGCACCTGTAATCCCAGCTACTCAGAAGGCTGAAGTGGGAGAATGGCTTGAACACAGGAGATGGGGGTTGCAGTGAGTTCAGATAGCACCACTGTGCTCCAGCCTGGGCAACAGAGCCAGACTCTGTCTCAAAATAAATAAACACATAAATAAAATTTAAAAATAAATAAATAAATAAATCCACATAGCACCACATAGTAGAATGCACATTTTGCAAAATAGAAAAATAAAAAAAGAGAGAAACTTTTCTTTCTAATTAGGTTTCTCTCAAACATATTCTACGAATTCTAGTAAATCACATACAAGCCAAACAAATAGTCATTTTTCTAATAGTATATGAACAATAAAGGCTTGATCAAATGATGATTAGATAATTAAAATTTACCATTTAGCTTATATCAAAGAAGGGCAACTAATGACTAAAAGTTATTTAACCTGAATATGAATATGTTTTCTTGAATATAAACCTTCCTAAAGATGTAATGACATACAAAGTCTGACACCAAATAAATAAAAGAGTTCTAAAATATAAAAGGGTCAGACATTACATCCAATAGAATCACACACACACACACAAACACACACACACACACACACACTTACTATCATGAGGAATTTTCGTCCAAAATTTCTACATATTACCCTGATTTGGTACAAATGTATCCTAGTTGAAGTTACTTTATGACATATGAAAATAATTACTGCCATATCACCCAGAACTGGCCCTTCTCAACAGCTGTATAGTAGCCACATAAGAGACTTATCTAATAAAGTATCCAAAATCCAATTATTGTGTCGTCTACTTCATCTTCTTAATCATTCCTAAAGTTTCACAATCATGAAGACACCTATGTAATCTTTTATTTGAGAGTACTTGAGGAAGAGTAAATAAGGCAATGTGGGGTAACTAGCCTCAGATTAAATTATAGATTACTGTCAATTTTGAGAGCCCTAAATGATTGTGAAACATTTGAAAACTAGCATAAAGGCAGTGAGAGTTTTCATATAGAAACTCTTTTTCTAAGAGAATGCCATTATTAATGTGTCCTGGAGAAAAACAAATGCAACTGTGGTATACATAGTAAAGTAGGCCAGCCAGCAACTGGAGCAGAGCTTCCGGGTAAAAAATGAAGTGAATGATGATGAGCTACAGCTTATGATGTCAGTAATTGAGATTTATATAACCCTGCATACTATATATTGTAGTTGTACATTTATTGTGTAAAAAATAAACTTTATTTAATTCATGAACATCTATTATTTATATATTTTCTTTGCCTCTTTCTTGACATTTAGGAAGGAGACAAACAACTTATAAGGGAAACATCCACACATCAACTGAATTCAGAACGCTATGTTCATACTTTCAAGGATTTATCAAATTTCTCAGGAGCCATAAATGTCACCTATCGCTACTTAGCTGCCACACCTTTACAAAGAAAGCGTAAGTATCCTTAAACATTTAAATAAAGAATACATAAAATATTTTGCATTAAAATAATGACAATTGGTTTTATATGTATAGTAAAAACAGGTTTAAGGACTTTACTAATATAAATTCTTTGGGAAACACTTTAATGTTTCTTCACAAATTACAACTACTGTACTCACTGAGCTAATACTCTTAATAACAAAAAAATTAAATAAAATGCCTAACCATAATGTGAGTCTTTTGAGATTTTATTGTAGGATGTTATACAGCAACTATTAAAAAATTTTACTTTAAAATTTAGAAGTTAACTTTAAAAATTCCTATGTTCATATTGCTACATTTTCCAACCTCTAACAGTTTGATTTTATGACATGCCACAACTTTTGAATTAATGAAACCCAGCGTTTTAGTTCCCTAGGTCTGCCAAAACGAATCACCACAAAGTGAGTGGCTTTAAAAAAACAGCAATTCATTCTCTCATGATTCTGGAGGCCAGAGGTTGAAATCAAGGTGCTGGCAGGGCCTCACTACCTGGGAAAGTTCTAAGGGAGAATCCTTGCCTCATCCAGCTTCTGGTACCTTCGCTTCTGGGATCCTTTGGCTTTGGAGCATCACTCCAATCCCTGCATCCATCATCAATGGCCTTCTTCCCTTTGTCTTTCTGTGTCTTTTCCTCTTTGTATAAGGACACAAGTTATTGGATTTAGGTCCACATCTAAATCTAGAATTATTGCATCTCAAGATCCTTAACAAATTATATCTGCAAAGATCCAATTTACTAATAAAATTACATTCTGAGGTTCCAGGTAGATGTGAATTTTTGGAGGAAACTATTCAACACACTACAGTCAGTTAAATTACATACATATATTTGGAGCCAAGAAGTAACATACTATATTTCTAGGTATCACAGCTTATAAAAAGTACTATTATCTAATCAGTGTACCACTAAGAAAGTGTAAGCATTACAAACTTTAATTATAGTTCTATTAATTGTAGTATGCAACCTGATTTTTAAATGTTTCACTGTGTAAAATGTGAATCTTAGGCTGGGTCTGATGGTTCATGCCTATAATCCCAGCACTTTAGGAGGCCAAGGCAGGTGCTTCACTTGAGGCCAGGAGTTCAAGACCAGTCTGGCCAACATGGTGAAACCCCTTCTCTACTAAAAATACAAAAATGAGTCAGTTGTGGTGGTGCACACCTGTAATTCCAGCTACTGAGGAGGCTGAGGAGGCCTAGGCACCAGAATCGCTTGAACCTGGGAGGTGGAGGCTGCAGTGAGCCAAGGTCTTGCCACTGCATTACAGCATGAGTGACAGAGCGAGACTCTATTAAAAACATAAACAAACAAACAAACAAAAAAAAACAAATCTTAGAATGAAATACAGTGCTATCATGATCTTAATAAATTATGTGGAGACCACAAAAATTGACTTCTCTTTTAAGACTTATTTATGTGAGTGTATTTGTTATCACTACGTTGAGGAAATTGTTGAATTAATTTAGATTTCTTAAGATCTTATTTCCTTTCATTCTACCATTTCAAATGTCTACTGTTCTTAGGCTTCCTTCTACTTGCCTAAGACTGCCATTCGCTCATCATCACTGATTATTAGAGAAATGCAAATCAAAACCACATTGAGATACCACTTCACACCAGTTAGAATGGTGATCATTAAAAAATCTGGAGACAACAGATGCTGGAGAGGATGTGGAGAAATAGGAATACTTTTACACTGTTGGTGGGAGTGTAAATTAGTTCAACCATCGTGGAAGACAGTGTGGCACTTCCTCAAGGACCTAGAAATAGAAATTCCATTTGACCCAGCAATCCCATTACTGGGTATATATCCAAAGGATTATATATCATTCTATTATAAAGACACATGCACACGTATGTTCATAGCAGCACTGTTTACAATAGCAAAGACCTGGAACCAACCCAAATGCCCATAGACGATAGACTGCACAGGGAAAACGTGGCACATATACACCATGGAATACTATGCAACCATAAAAAATGATGAGTTTGTGTCCTTTGTAGGGACATGGATGAATCTGGAAATCATCATTCTCAGCAAACTGACACAGGAACAGAAAATCAAACACCTCATGTTCTCACTCATAGGCGGGTCTTGAACAATGAGAACACATGGACACAGGGAGGGGATCATCACACACTGGGGTCTGTTAGGGGGTGCCAAGGGAGGGACAGTGAGGGGGTGGGGGAGGTCGGGGGAGGGAAACATGGGGAGAAATGCCAGATGTAGGTGACAGGGGCGATGGAGGCAGCAAACCACATTGCCATGTGTGTACCTATGCAACAATCCTGCATGATCTGCACATGTACCCTAGAACCTAAAGTACAATTAAAAAAAAAGCTAAAGCAAATACCATTTTAAAAAAGACTGCCATTCATTTTTCATCTGTTATACCACCTTTGCTTGAAGATTACTGATTCCCCCTTTCCCATTCTAAATTTATTAATGTTTATTGGCACACGTCAACTGCTTTCTACCAGAGGCAATGTAACACAGAGGATAAAAGAGTGGGACAGTTTGAATCCTGATGCAACATCACCTACTATGTGTACTGCCTTGCACGAGTCACCTTATCTCACCGTGACTTAGTGTCCTCATCTGTAGAGCAGAATGGTGGTAATAGCAAACCTATCCCAAAAGACCATTTTGACCATTTAAGAGGTATATTACAGATAAAATGCCCCAACTCCTGCCTCTTATGTAGGCAGTATTTTATAAGCATTGGCTATTATTATTAATGAAGTTTGGTGACTTAAAGTTTAATGGTACCAGATAACAGAAGTCAGAGTTGTAAGCCAAAGTATTTAAACAAAGTGTGTAAATCACAACCTCTCTGACAAACAAATAAAAATTGTTTTTGAATGGGGCTTTTTTCAGTATTGTACAAACCACATTATGTAGGTGTCTATATTAAAACAATGATCTTCTTGCATATAAAGACTTGCCCATTTTCCAAATAGTGGTTTAGAAATGTTATTCAATTCTGATTCATATGAGAATGAGCTTTAAAAAGTGAAAACATTTTAATAGAATGACATCTAACACTTCTCAGAGGCAAACTGTCTTTTCTCAGGGTTTTATTTTATTCTCTAAACATATTCTAATTGCTAATTTTAGATTTTAAATGTCTGAATAAAAATTTATCCAGGCAAAATTAGTATAAAATGTGTTTCAAGCTTTTTTTTTAAGAAGTGATGCTTATGTCTTGGAACAATGTAACATAAGAGTTATTTGGATGCGTCTTATAATATTGTTTGACTTCTAATTAATATACTAGGTACATTTCAAGATAAAATTGTGAAGTCCCATTGTGAATTCTAGTACAATATAATGACAGCAAAAAAAAAAACAAAACTGCAAATATGTGATGTGTTCTATAAAAAATTTAAAGATGATTGAAATAATTGCTTACACTTATTTTTCTTTTTAGAATTTAGAACTACTTTCTTGGCCTTAACTGTGAATGCCCTTCTCTTTTTGCAAAACAGAAAAACAATTTATTTACTTTATTTTTTGAAAGTAATTTGTATGTTATCTAAATACCTGTCTACCTTCTCTAATGGGTGTATATGAGATTATTAAGCTGCAGAACACTTTAAACCATTTTTTTTAGAATTTCATGAATAAATGTTCGCAGCAATAGGGCTTATATATTACTGTGCTTAAGATGCTATTTATTTTTCATATAAAATATAAATTATGTACTAAGCATAGCTTTATATATTTTGCTTATTTAATCATAAAATGTTCCGTGCATAGTCATTTACTAGATTCACTTAATATATAATAGTAGCAAGTCTAAGGAATAAATATTTCTCTTTTTTTAGTTCACATTTGTATTATTTCTGAATTCTTTTTTGCAGGTTATCTTACAATTGGACTTTCTTCAGTAAAGCGAAAAAAAAGGAAATTATTTACTTGAGACAATTAAGTCAATTTTTGAGCAATCCAGCTACGAAGAGCTGAAGGAAATTTCAGTGGTGGTTCACCTAGCAGACTTTAATTCTTCCTGGCGTGATGCCATGGTCCAGGATATTACACAGAAATTTGCACACCATATTATTGCAGGAAGATTAATGGTTATACATGCTCCAGAGGAATATTACCCAATCCTGGATGGCCTTAAAAGAAATTACAATGATCCAGAAGATAGAGTCAAATTTCGTTCCAAGCAAAATGTAGATTATGCATTTCTGCTTAATTTTTGTGCCAATACTTCAGACTATTATGTAATGCTTGAAGATGATGTTCGATGTTCAAAAAATTTCTTAACTGCCATCAAGAAAGTCATTGCATCCCTAGAAGGAACTTACTGGGTAACTCTTGAATTCTCTAAGCTTGGCTATATTGGTAACTCTATCATTCTCATGACCTCCCACGTTTGGCACATTTTTTATTAATGTTTTATCAAGAAATGCCTTGTGATTGGCTATTGACTCATTTCCGTGGACTGTTGGCTCAGAAAAATGTGATCCGTTTTTAAACCGTCTCTCTTTCAGCACATGGGCTATTATTCATCATACAAAGGGACGGAGAATAAGCTGAAGGATGATGATTTTGAAGAGGAGTCATTTGACATTCCTGATAACCCCCCTGCAAGTCTGTACACCAATATGAATGTTTTTGAAAATTATGAAGCAAGCAAGGCTTATAGTAGTGTTGATGAGTACTTTTGGGGAAAACCACCTTCAACAGGAGATGTCTTTGTGATTGTATTTGAAAATCCAATTATAATAAAAAAAATTAAAGTAAATACTGGAACAGAAGATCGGCAAAATGATATTTTGCATCACGGAGCCCTAGATGTTGGGGAAAATATTTTGCCTAGCAAACAAAGGAGACAGTGTTCTACTTACTTAAGACTGGGAGAATTCAAAAATGGAAACTTTGAAATGTCAGGTGTGAATCAAAAAATTCCATTTGATATACATTGTATGAGGATATATGTCACCAAAACACAAAAGGAATGGCTAATTATTAGGAGTATCAGCATTTGGACTTCTTAGCCAATTAAATCAGTATGTTTGGTCTCTGAAGCAGGTCTTCCTGTTTCCTCTTTTGCTACCTTTGTCTTTTGGAGGGAAAGCAATGAATGGGATACGTTAAAAGAAACATTAATTACATTGGCAGTTTTCATTTATAATTATTGACATAATTTTACTTTTAATACACACTTGTATTTATTTTAATTTCTGAACTTGAATATCAGTCTATAGATAATGCTACTTTTATTTATATTTTTTTAATGTTCTTCATTTTAAACTTTCAACTGATTGTCAAAAGGGTAATATGAAAGATTTTAAATGAAAAAAATTTGTTGGATGATTTTTGAAAAATTGTCACCAACTGTATATACTTTCTCAAGAATTGATAATTCATTATATTATCGGATAACTTTTATTAAGCGTCTGTGGGAATATGCAGTTGGGATTATTTTTTGTATCAACTTAAGTTTCCATTGACTTCTGTATATCTACAATGAATACCTCCTCATAGAAGTGGTGTCTTTACAACAGAATTTTTTGTGTAGGTGAGGGTATGAAAAAAGAAAAAAAAATACTTAAAAATATCTCTCCCCTGATTATTTATATGAAAGGGGACATTGTTCATTGTTTAAAAACTTTTAATTGAGCACCTATTGTTAATAAATTTTCTGGGGGAAGCAGTCTTTTTCTAGTTTCCCTTTTGCAAAAAAAAAAAAAAAACAAAGAACAGTTAAGCTCAATATTTTCAGGTTACATTGAATACCCACATTTAATAGAATAAATTAGGTAAGGCCTATAGTAGTTAGCTCATTCGTACAGACATTTTCAGTATATGCAGAAAATTTTTTGAAATTGATTTTATACATTTTATATTAAAATCCATGTGATTGAAAGTATTGTGATTTATCATATACTTTTTTTGGAATTTAAATGGGTATATTATAAAGGAAAAAAGTGAGAACCATAGAAATTAGTTGACTTTTCTAGAATTAAAGAGCTGTTTCCTACCAAGGCCAGAATAAGAGATCTGGTATTCTGATAACCAGACAACGCTCTTCTTCATATGATTTCTCCTGACACGATTTATGTTTTCTGTGTTCTATTTGCTACCTGAGTCTCAGAGAGTAAGTTATGCCATCTGGAAATAGCTGGTACAATTCTTACATAAATAATACACCCTAAATAATGTTCTAAATGATGCTTTTTTGGTATATGCACCAAAATAGTAAGCACACTCGACTAAACTTTTCCTAATAGGTATTGGAGAGTGTGTCTTTACAATGCGTCCATTAAAGTAATTCAGAACACCGTAGTGTGTCCTAAAGACATTGGTTTTCAGAATGTCCTGAGTTTCTCTCATCCTTTTAGTTTTTTAATGAACAGCAAAAACTAAGGGGCTTATTTTAAAGGGAAATGGAGGGTGCTTCATATATGTTTAAGAAACTCATCTATATGTGTTCATTTAGATGACTGTGTGTGTGTGTGTGTGTGTGTGTGTGTGTGTGTGTGTGTGTGATGAAGGCTAGACTTTTGATAGTAAGACAGAATGAGCAAATCATCCTGCTCATCCTTTCAATCCTGAAACACAATCCTTAAGATTTACTGGTATGCTCTGGTCCAAACAACATTAGGATATTTTAATTTTATTCATTCTCTGCAAATAAATGAGAAACTCAGACAAAAATTGGAAAATTTTTTCTTTCATTCATACAACAGCTGTTGTGTGTTTTCTTTGTATCCAGTTACTAAAGTGTTAGGGAAAAAAATGAATCTTTCATAAAATGCTAATATTTTGTGGGGCATGTAAATCTTAAAGTCATAGGAAAATGTGAACACTGCCACTAAGCTATTACCTTTATTGTGATTTAGAGGATACTTGCCAGATACCTAAAAATGTTCTATTTCCTTTATTTTTCTCATCTTTTATTAACTGGCGTAGATGGTATTGTGTGTATATATCAGCAGTTACAAATGGTATTTTCTTCACTGTCAATGATAAAAGGTACAAAATTGTATGCCAAAGACATATAATATCAAGAGCTAGGCATACTCCATGAAATGAATTGTAACCTTTTACATATTCTTCTGGGAGTGGCTTTCTGAAGATCAGCTATTGGTGTCTATCAATGTCTTAAAAATGTTTCAAGAAAGATTGCTGAGCATAGCAGTGAAGTTGGATGTTTGCTAGGAAATCATGAAAACGAATGTGACCCACAGAGGTCGTTTCACATTTTAATATCCTCTCTTTACTAACCTATGTTTGGATAACTTGATCAGTCATCCAAGGATACCTCTATGCTTTCTTTACAGGTTGACACTGGGTCAATTTTCTAAGGAAAAACCCTTGACAAATAAAGCTTCTTCATTAGGGGATCAACAGGGAACAATATTCTCTTTCAAAAGAAAATCTGAACAATTTTTTTACATGGCCAAATGTTCTATTTCCTATATTTAGAAACTTTGAATAAGGTTCTAGTAATCTTGTCTCAGAGGCATAGAAACAAAAGTGCAGTTATTAGGTTTAACTGCACTCAATCTATTTTCTATTTTTAAACATTTTTACTGTAAGTGTATATATATAATTTTCTTTGTTAAAAATAACCATTGAAAAGGACTGGCATGAAACATGAATAGTTGAGTCATTTAATTGCCATACAAATAAAATGCTGACAGGTTTCAAACAAAAAATATAGTATTTACATTAAACAATGACTCAGATTTGTATAATTTAAGCTGACTAAAAACCTTACTTACACTTAAAATTCTCCTTAAGGGAGCCTTTTCAGCATTTATGGGCATCAAAGAAAAGTGTCTTATAAAAAGCACAATGAAATTTAGAAAATACACATTTTAATAGCAATCACAAGTGTAGATGTAAAAATAGACATAAAATATGTTAATGCAAGCACTTTTTCATTCCTATTGAAACTATGACCTTGTGCTGTTTATAAAGTAGATATTTTCCAGGTACAAAGGTACAAAAATATAATTTAGAAACCACTGTATCATTTAGATCTATTTCTTTCATATACCTACACTATGAGTTGTGAACATTCCATTTCTCAATGGACTAGTATTTTCTGGGAATTTTTATAATGCTGTCATAGAAAAACCATTCTGTATAATAATGGCATATAAATGAAACAAACATTTGCAAACAGTACGATGTGTTAGGGAAAGCACCTACATTTTTAGATGCTCAAATAGCACACTTCATGTCAATATTTGCCAATTTGTCAACAAGTTTATGGCAAAGAACATGATACCCAAGATTAACATTGAAAACACTACACCCAATGCCATCTAACAATTGACAAAGACTGTATAATACTCTTCCTTTGCCTTGACAACACATCCGTTGATACATTAATGGTACCATACTATTGAGCTCACACTTAAACCTTATAATACTTACTATGTGATCTAATGATAAAATGATTTACCATTCTGTACAAGTTCAACTGATTTCTGGGATTTTCTTTTAAGATTTAATATTAATTTTTGGTTAATTCTATCCTGTTTCTTTTGACTCATCATCCCACACTTTCTAGATCTTGCTTCTTTCATTCCATATCTTATTATACCTCCCCAGCATTATGTTCAAACAAATTTAATGTGCTTCTTCATGGAAGACAAAACAGAAAGTTCATGCAGATTTGAGTTAGAAACCTAATTCTGCATTATCAGTCTCCAGATGTGAGGAAAGTTACTTAGCCTTCTTGAAACTCAGTTTCTACATCTGTGAATAGGAGTAATTTTACCTTGTAGTTTTTAAAGGTAGCAATTGTACTTTGTAGCTCCTTGCAGAGCTGGAATTGAGATAACATAAACTAGGCCTACAATAAGTATTTGTTTCCTTTTTATCCATATCATGTATGTGTAACAGGATATGACCCTGGAAAACATTACCAGAGGCCTTCATCCTAATCAATAATAATTATAAAATTTACTGCCCATTAAAAATGTTATTCAGCCTACCTTTTTATATTTTGTCCAGACAATGTCATGCGGAATTACATAAACATTTTCCTAAAATCAACATATATTCCTGTCATTCTAATTTATTCCTCTAGAAACTTTATCAAAAATATCAAAATATCCCTAGTGCTCTCATCACAAATAATAATATTCATTTCCTTTTTAAGAAACCTCAACACATTTACGTTGAAAAACAAACATTAAGTCATTTTCTAATTTAATAAGATTTTGTTCAGATCTACCTTAAGCTCAGAGATGCAGTCTTCAGAATCTTTTTACTTTTTTTTTTTTTTTTTTTTAAATGTCAAGGTGCAGTTTTCTAGCATCTTTTCTATCACTGGCAAAAGTTATCAATGCACTGACCTATAAATTACCTGGACAGTGATGTTTGAAACAGGTAACTTATCTCCTGGTCTACTTTGAGTTTCAATGGTGAATTTTCCATTGCTTTGAATGTCTTTGTTCAGTTTGAGGTTATTCTTTTAGGAAGGAAAAGGCCATAAAAAACATTCAATGTGATTAGTTCTTGCCATTTATTTCTTGTTAGCTTTTAAACATTTTTTCATTTATCCTAAACAGAGGATATATATTTTATTATATTTTTACATGCTTTGAAATGATTTCATCATTGTATATGTGCATGTGGGTCTACATATGGTTAAATCTCTCAATCTGTGTGTATGTATATGTGTGTATATATGTATGTATACTTGAATATGTGTCTATATATGTACATATGTATATATATATATTCACTTATGTATTTGTATATGTGCTGTGTAAGTATGTCTGTGTGTGAGAAAAAGAAAGACAGAGGGAGATGCATCATTTGCATTATTTTTTAGCTTTACACCTCCACTTATTTTTGGATTTTCCTGACACACTGTCCTCTTGGTTGTGTCCCTCTTCTGAACTTGCTTTTGCTTTCATGTTCTCACTCACATATTTTAAACATGACGTCCTCTGAAAATCATAGCACATTAGAGATTTTTGTGCATCCTTTTAGATACTTCAAATTTCTTAGAAGTTTACTAGAGGAGGCCATCTCAAAAAAGAATTTGTCTTTTAGAATTTCAGGTTTATAATTTTTATTTGAATGCTTTAAATTTTAAAGATCAAAATATGAGTTGCAAAGTATTCTTTTTGTAAACTATAAAAATATTAAGATAACGAGGTTACACTTTCCCAGCATTCTAGTCCCTTTCACCTCATTAATCTGTTTCTCGTGTTTGCTCCAAGTCAGAGTTAGAATTTACTTCAGTAATCCCCAACATTTCCTGAGATGTTTAATGTCCCCATTTTTAACATTGAAATTGAAATGTACATTTGAGACCATTTGCCAGATAACTGAATCTGAATATCTTTTCTGAAAAACATGGAGTTGAGACCAGAGCAGTTTTTGATTTGACTCTTGCTTCAGCTTTCATTTCATTCTGTCTAGATGCTCTTTTGGAATATTTACCCAAATGTTAAATTGTTTATGTGAGAAAGTGATATGCAAATTGTATATGACCATAGAAGTACAATTACATTAAGAATATAGCATGATCAAATTTTCAAATTATATTGGATTAAAAGGTATCCTAAATAGCCAATTCCTTTAAAGTAGGTGAGACAAAGACATAATAATAAAATATTCAATATTTTTCTATAAAATTAAAATTTCCATGAGGTGCACACACATGTTAAATTTAATATGAAGAAAAATGTTGCAAGAGTTGTTTAAGGGTGAACAACAGTGAATTACCAATATCCAGAAGCTTACTCTATAATTTCAATGTACTGTACATTACTACAGCTTTAACCACAATAGCTGACATAACCTACAATCATTCTGCCCAACTACAAGTAATTACAGTTTTGATGTATAAAAATTGCCAAAATCAATGCATAACTAAAGCAATAGAGGCTGAGAGCATTAATAATTGAAAGCTAACTATTGCAAAAATATTTTAAATATTTAATTTATAGTGCACTCAAAGTTCTGGAAGAGATGTCTCTTCCACTCTTTCCCTCACTTTACTATGTATCATTAAGGTACCTAATCCACAGCACAGAGATATGTGGCAGTTCCATTTTCAATCAACAAAGCTGTAACTCTATTAGAAACTAGACATGTAAAAAATACTTTTATTGTAACTTCATCTGAGTTTTCTCATGGAATTATATATGGTCATTTTTCTTTATAGTATGTTCTCAGTTGGAAAATGTTTAAAGCAGTACATGTCTCTTTTTTTCCCATAAAATACCCCACATTTGTTTAACTATTTGACATAGTCCTATTTTTTCCATAGTTAATAATTGATAAGCTTTTCCCTATTTTTATTTTCTGCCACACTTAAACTTTGTTATTCCACATTGTTACTTACTTCATCAATGAGTGACAGTATAGTTCTGAAAAGTTAGAATAATTATCTCAGATCCTTTAATCATAATTGTCCATCCTTTAATGTAATCCAGTTTTCAATACAAGTAACACTTGCAGTCTTACTATTGCGCATTTTTTGTCACAAAAGGACCACGTTACATATCAGTAGTTGTCAGGAATTATTCACTACTATTAGAAAATAAACTCAGTAATGTAAACTATACCCCACGCTTTAACAATTAATACTGTTGAATGATATTGAAGTATTATATCTTTATTTTTAATAATGAGGCAATATATTAAAAATAATTAAACCTCCAAAAAAGTATGTTTATTTTTAGAAATCAGTCTCAATTTTCAAAAGGGCAATTGATATCTGCTAATAAAATAAACAAATAGTTTTTCACTGAAGAAAAATATCTGTAAGCTTAGCTCTGTGTAGAAGTACATAATAAATAAGTTCTCCATTTTGAAAAAAAAGTTAAAATCCTAATAATGCAGTTTTAACTTCTCGTCTTAACATTTCTTAAGCTCTGAAACATAAGTAACTAGTAACATTTTTTTTATTGCATGTGTTATCTTTACCAACCATAATTTGGTAAACAGTCATGATCAAAATCACTTACAAGAAGCAACTATTTTTGGAAAAACATTTAGAAAATTTGTCACAAATTGTCAAGAAGATTTTCAAGACATATATATGAACCATCTGTTATTTAATGGTTGGGGATATGTTCAGTTAAATCCATAAACCAACGTATATATTATCCCCTCTAACTTCCTGCTGAATCACTGTAGTCAGTCATAAATATTGTCAAAGTAGAAAAGACACACTCACCCTAAATATTCTCAACAACCTATCTCTCATTCAATTCCTACTATTGACAAAGTACTCTTTTCAATTATTGTGGTAAGGAGGCCTAGCTGAGCATCCAGATGCATAAAAATAACAACAGGGGGAAGTGTTACAAACATGAGGTAAAAGGATGCAGAGGAAAAGTTGTACTTCATGATTTTGCCTAAAGCAAGTTCTTCTTCGTGTCAGCATTGCAAATTACCATGGCTCGACTTGCTTGTATTCAAGCAAGTCAAAATTTGACTCCCTGAGAGTGTCAAAAGACAATTTCGGTACATATCTAGGGTTTTTACTTACCTGAACAAACAGGTCAAGTTTATTCTTAATGAAGTTAAAATTGCAAGTTAAACGTGAAGCTCTTTTGTTTGCCATTTTACTAAATGGATAAACACTTTTCTGCCATGGGATGAACTACAATGAGATGTTTGAATTGATTTGGACAATTATGAGTCATGTGTTTCCTATAAAAGTGATACAAAATGTAAGTGTCCTTCAACTTAAAGCAATCTAAACTGATCATCTTTGAAACATTAACAACACATTTTGTAATATTTGTTTCCTAGCAAATTTTTCAGCTGTCCATACTAATCTAATGTAGATAAAGCTACGTATTACCCATCAGCATACTACCAAATAAGTAGATGCCCAATAATGTTGATCTGATGTACTACTAAAATTAGTTACCATAAAAATTATTTTCTTTTATAAGAAGCAAGTGACATTTGTTTAATTATTTTGATATTTTATTCTTATGAATATATGTATTATATTATATGAATGTTAATTTTTTATGAAAAATTATTATAAATACACTAATTTTTCAACATTCTTGATTTTCATCAGTAAATTGAATAACCATTGTTGCAATGAAATTTATACATTTCTCGCATAATATGAAATTTTACAAGGTACAATTTCACTTAACACAAACAATAGTACTCATGCCACTTTTACACTTTATTTTAACTTTAATTTCATTATTTATGTGATTGAGTTTGCAATTTTAGCCACTCATTTGTTAGAAGCAATAGAGATAAACATTATATAGATAGGAAAACACATTTTTAGTAAGTTAAGAAACAAGTTGTACATACATCAACATTTCAGATTAGTGAATTTATAATCTTGCTGTATAAACTTAAATAAAAACATCAGTTATTTTTCTTTAAATTCTTCAAGGTTCCTCCATTTGATTTCAAAGCAAAATGATATCTGGATTGTAAAAGCACTGTGAATTTGTAATAGTCTAATCACAGTAAATTCAATTATTACTTTACTAAATTTCTTGTAGTATACTCAAGACAAATAATTGGTTGAAATGAGTATACTTAGGATGGTAGCTATTTTAATGCAAACTTAAAAATTACAAGACATATATAGAAGAGTTATAGCTGGATAACACAAAACACTCACAGGTTTTAAGGTAGTGTAAGGGGATTTATAAGTCATGTGCCTACCTTCACAATCAATTCAACAGCTTTTACTGACTTGACACAATAATTTAGGGTGTATTTCCAGACCACAAGCTAAAAGTAAATTTTGGCAATTTTTACCAGATGATTCAAAATTTACCATTTGATTCATTTCTTAATAAAACTGCCTGTAAATCTACTAGAACAAATAAGAATATAAATAATTAGATATTCATTATATAAACAAAATTTATGGAAAAATGACAATTTTATCTGATTTAATCAATTTGTGTGACTTAGTAAAGATATTCAGTTCCATTTGACAATTATCTTTATGAATTAATCTTTATGAATGTCCTTAGGAATTACATAGTTAAATTATATTAGTATTCCATATTTATTGAAGGGTAAAGGCAACAGAGTGAGAATAAATTATTTAGGTCAGGAGAAAAAGCATCTGGGGCAATAAAAAAGGACATAAATATAACAAATACCTTCTAATTTACAGATCACTTAATGTAGGCTCAGCACCAAGAATAATGCTTACCACATAAATATGTTCCGTGCAACTATGAAACACTGTGTGAAGATTTCATGTTCATTGCCTTATCTAATAGATGAAACAACCATATAAGGTAAGAGCTGTTAGAAAAGCTAAAAATCGTATGAAAAAAGTGTTTTACTAACTTGCCTAAGGTCACATAACTAGTAAATGAAAGCGAGATGACTGGATTTCAGGTTTGTGTAACTCAAAATCTATGCTCCTTATCACTATTATACATTGCCTCCTAACTATAATAATTTATTGAAAACCCATTTGTCTATGATGGGATTTTTTGGAAGATATGACTATATTAAAATAACATTAAAAAGTTGAAAAATGAATTTAAAGAATTAGTAGTTTCTTCCTGTAAAACATTTTTTCTCTTGAAACATTTTTTAAACTTGAACATCTGAAACACTTGCTTCTGTAATTTCACCAAAACACAACCTAATTTCTGTTATTCCAAAAGAAAATAAAAACTCATGGGCTCTGGACATACTGAAAGATTCCAAAAATTGTAAGTTTGAATTAATCATATAACAGTCTTTCATAACACCAGCACCAAATACGCCAAACTGGTAGTTAGACAATATGTACGCAGCATATTTTGGTTGATTAACTACATTTTTAAATTTCAGCTATTATTTTGGATGTTGGAAAACATCAGTAAGCCCCAAAGTTGCATTTATTGACATAGCTTACATGTATATTTAATATGTATTTGGTATTCTCCTAATCGGTACTTTCATTACCCATTAAAGTAATGATTATAACAAGTCATTATGCAAAATAATCACCTATAAGATTTATTGAAAATGTGTGTTTCAGACTGTTGAATTCTTCTCTGTAAATCTAGGATAGATCTAGGAATTGGCACTTTTAATGTATTTTAGTTAACACTGATACCAATTGTCCGTGGACTCCTTTTGGAAACACTGCATTAAATCCTCACAAGTCTATGAAGTATGAAAATAGAAATGAATATTATTATTGCTACTTCAGTGATGAGGAATCTCAAAGTTTAATTTAAGTGATGCATCAAAACTCTGACCTTGTTAGTGAACTCTTAAGCCCAGTTCATCTAAACATTGTTATCCTCTGCCCACATTTGTATAGATTACTAGTTTTTAAGTCCCGCTGTTCATTAATATCACTGGAGAAACATTTCACCTATTCCTGACCTCCATGCTCAGAGTTATCATAATTGTTCTGGAGTTTTCAGGCATCAGCATATTTTTAAAATTTCTTCCTAAGTGATTTTAATGTGCAGACAGATCTGATAACCACGGAGCAACTGAGAAAGACTGCATCACAGTAAAGTTCCTAAATTTCTCATTTATCCAGTTGGAAAGGTTATAGATTAGAAAACATGATAAAAATTGTAGATTATTCTGTGTTGCTTCCTGCTCTTTTTAGGTATTTCAATATTATTATTGCTGTACACAAAAATGAAAGTTCCAGTCAATTTTTTTATGGCCTTGTTGGGTTTGTAGAGAACACCCTGCATGCCTTCCTATTGAATATGGGAATCTCATTTTTAGAGAACTACCTAAGTGATCTGTTTTTCTGAGTCTTGACATATGTACCTTATTAATTAGAAACTACAAATCCACTTTTAAATACATAAAATCTAATGATGCTATCTTTTTAGATAATTAAAATACAAGAATATAAACAGCATTGCCTTCAACCCACTGCTGTTTATAAGCTGAGCTACTTTCCTCTTTCCAAAAAATTAAGTAAACATATTCAAGAAGAAGGAGAAAAACTACCAGTTTTCCATAGTGGATTTTTTTTTCATAAATGCTTCAAATGTCAGCATGCATGTCTTGCCTAATTTAGTCATAGTCCATATGATCCAAATCCCCAATTTATTTGTTTTTCTTTTTCCAAGAACTGGGTACTTTAAAATATAGTTGTCAAATTTTCTAATTTCACATAGCTGAAATAGAACGAACACGTAGACTTGCTCTAAGTGTTTAAAAGGTTTCTGGTTATTTGATATAGGCCTCAATATATATTTCCACAAAGAAAATAAAGTATTTACACAGATATCTATAAAGCGTATGAGACTTAAAAGAAAAGCAATGACTGTGAATAGTGTAAATTATGTAAATATACTTACAAAATTCACACACACATATTCACACATAGTTCCAAGGACTCCCCTATATCAATTCCAAGTCAAAATTTTCTCAGTTATATTTGACTAAAGAGAAACATGGCCATTTAATTAAAATCACTTTTTAAAAATTTGATCATCTATTTTTTGAGGTCAATAAATACATTATTTTAATGCTTTGTCTTATTCAAAATATTTTTCTACACAGTGTCACTAGCTAAAATTAGGCACATTTTCGTAAATGGAAAATACCCAAAAGTAATAATTTGAGATCAGTTTCATCTCAGACTCACATGATTTTCAGATCTGATCTGCATAAAATCAGATTTTCTGGAAAACTCATTTGTATTACTTATTTTCTCTGTGTAAACATTGCGGACAATGGAAACTAATAAGCTTAAATTTATGGGTTTTATATATTTTAAAACATAAGGTATAGAGATTTCTTATAATTATTTGATAGCTTCAAGAGAACCAGTTTTGTTCCTTTAAACATTCCATTGATTAATTTTAAAAAAATAACATTTTTTGCCTGAGATGAAATTAAACTTTTTCTTAGGCAAACATCATTTATATAAACTAATTTATAGTTGAATACTCTCAATTGATAGATTGTGATTTACTAGATTTACCAGATTTGTTCACAATTTTACTACTAGCTGACATCAAAGAGGAAAAGACAAAACAATGTTTTGTCTTTAGGATCTAATACCTTTTTAAATCATCCTGCAAGTGTGTAAATTCAAAATAAAACCTATGTTTTCAAAGAACTAAGAATTTTTTAAATGTTTTTGGTTATGTAATTAGGGTGCATAGTGGAATAAAACAGGTTTGATATTTTCACTGACAAATGATAAAAAGACAACTTTGATTAAATAAACATTTTTATAAAACCTCCAAGGTTTCAAAGTAGATAGATGATGAGTAATAATTAAATAGAGTGGCATAGTTATATGCCAGCTAAAAAAAGAGAGACTTGCAGCTTCATCCACAAGCTTAGCAGAATATAAGAAAGAAACTGTGTCCAAATCAGATAAAGGTAAATGAGTTAAGTTGTAGAAACTGACCTTCAGGTTATTAATTAAATGAGATGGTATCATTTTTCTCCATCTTGTTATTATTGTTTAGATCTTTAAAAATGCAGAAATAAACATTTTATGAATTATTTTGGATGCAATTACAGTGAATAAAAACTATAATATAAAATGTCTCATAATAGGAAAATAATGCTTGACACTTTTAATTACTTAACATAACTTTTTATACATTTTTTAATGTTATTTATTTGCCAGCTATTTTAGGAATGTCCTCTGTATCCTGGGCATCTCTTCTATCCAGAGTCCTACGAGTCACCTTGTATCATTATTAGAATATAGTATAAAAATTTGTCCATTTTTAAATGGGGAAATAATTCAGATAAGTGTAAAAATGATGTAGTAATTTGAGTTCTGTAAACCTGACATGAACCATGACTCAGAGAATTGAACAGAATTTGAAAATTTTAGATTTTTAAGTTAAACCAAAACTGAAATTTCTAATCATTTAGAAGCTAGCAAAAGTTCTTTTTCAAATTCAATTGAGCACTTCATGAAAGGCACAATTTGTTCACACTGACTTCTCTTTCAGTGTAGTCTTGTTCAATTGTTCAGAGTGTCCTTATTCCCAAGTTCATGATTTTCATAATAGTAACAGAGCAACAAACAAATGTTACAAGCAATAAATTTTATAAATAGTGTTCTCTTAAGATTCAACACCTCACTTTAATTGGAAAGAAAATGTGCCTACAGAAGTTAAAGCACATTCTATGAGTTTTAACCTTAGGTGCTAGGAAGAATCCATGACCTCCACATTTGAAAGGAAATAGAAAGACTCCATGGTTTTCATCATAATCCAAGGGATATCAGTGATAGTTTATTTGCATTTCTCAAGGACTTTCTGGGACCTCACTATCTTACATAAAAGTGAGTTTAGTAATAGGAATTTCAAACATTATCCCACAGATGGGATATCTATTTTGGGATGGAAAACTTTTAATAAATCACATTACCTAGGTGGCTTCTCATTCTACTTCTCCATATGGTAGACTCTGTAGGAAAAAAAAAAATGCTGCCTATAATATTTCTTCTTTACCACAGAACTGTCAGAAGAAACCATAGCGAAAAGCTTAAAACTAAGCTACAATATTGGGTAAAAATAATTGTAGCTTTCAGAGGAGCAGCAATTTTTCTGGTGTATATGTAGGATAAGAGTATCTTACCTTCCTTAAATAATGTTATCTTTATCAGTAAACATAATATATTTGCCTTAACCTAGTCAATTTCCTTTACCTGAATTCCCTTAAGTTTAAAAGCATATTTTTTCAAGGTAAGTTTCTAGTCTTAGGAATGTTGCTTAAGAACCTGAAATAGAAAGATACTATTATTTCCTTCTGGTATTAAAATCTCTAAAATTTTCTTTATAACTAGCATTCTGTGTATTCTGTGGCCAATGTGATCATAAATCCTTATATAACCACAGAGAAAATATCTTATACATTTATCTTACAATTTTGCAAAATAGATAAAATATTTTGGAATTAAACTAATTTCAAAATCCACAAATTTCTATGAAAGAATTTTTTAGCAGTACTCACAGATGAAAAGAATCATACCATTTAGTATCTCTATAGAGCATCTTTTTAATAACAGAATCTAATCATTGGTGTTTTATAATCTTGCCTAATTTTTCATATATTTGGTAAATCCTGATGTTGCTGTTCTTTCTATTGAAATACAAGTAATTGTTATATGTCACTTTGACTTTTTTCTTATAGTTTTGTTTTCTGCTTGTTTGATTTCTCTAAATTATCATCATAGTTATAATCTAAGAGCTAGACAAACACAAGTACATCAGGACTATCACTTTGGGGTGATATGTACCTAATATTATATTTTCCCATTTTATTCTTGATGTATACTGCTGTTTACTCTTTTGTGTATGCATATATTTTAAACATGTGCTCTCCTCAGCATTCTACTTCTCTCATTTTACTTATTATGTTGACTTTACTCTTTATGTATGATTTAACACAAATAATTACTTACACAAATATTTATACAAATAATTATTATTATCACCCACCCTACTTACACATTAAAACATGGCTTCATTGGTACTGGGATCATAATTTGAATTACATTGTCTGTGCCATTAAACAATCTTGAGCCTCAATAATATCTGTTCAGATTTTTTCAATGGCCATTGTTCATTGGTAATTACATTCTGAGGACATGCCAAGGTCTCATGGTTTCTCAGCCACAAATATTTGTTAAGAATCAAATTCAAAGGCATTTGACTTGGTTTTTATGATTCATGGCAAACCCAACCATAATCTTCAGCAGATCTTTAAACTTCGTGAACTTATAAGCAAACTCTGTGTGTGTCTGTGTGTATGTATGTATGTGTGTTTCTATGTGTGTAAATTTTTCTTTAGCATATCTGTGCTTTTGTCACTATCAAAAAGTTTCAGGGCCCCAAAATGGTTAAGAAACAGTGATTATGTGCTAGTTACATTACGAGAATATTTTTCTGTATAAAAATGTTGTATTTATTCTATAGGCAAAAGCCATGGAACAATGTGTACTTTTAAAATATTTATGAGGAATTAAAAAATCAATTCTTATAATTTTTCCAATTTAATTAAAAGTTAAGGATGTGATTTTGTAATAGCCTCCAAAAACATTTGAAAGCACCCAAATAATTAAACTAGTAAAAATTGCTTATAAACAAGAAAGCAAAACTATTTTCCAAATGGGCAATAAAAATGTTACTTTTGCATCTAAATAGTTGTTTAAATGAATTTATTAAGTTTATATTAATTAAATTCTTTTGGACAATTTGCTACTAAAAAAGATCAGTGTTTGAACTCTATGAAATACTTGTTTTTATGTAATATTTAAGTAGGTAAGAAAAATGTATTTCATTATCAAATAGCTACCCTGTAATACTAACATAAAAAGCTATTTACCCATTTACATTTAACTATTCAGTCAATTACACAACAGTCTTAACCATGTTCTTTAATGAGTAGAACAAAGCTAAAGGTCTTTATAATAGATTATTTCATTTATATAATGAAATAAAATATCTTGGGATTAATAAAAGCAATGATGTTTTATTTTCATCTTATGTAAAATGTCATTGAGATCACTGATATAATAATAATGCTATGGGTGAAGTTTACAGTTCATTACAAGTTGAATGTATTTAAACAGTTTACGTCTTTCCTTCCTTCATTCAATCATTTAATTCAGCCATTCCTTATTTGCAAATGTGATTTGTGTACTATATTTAGTAATAACCATATATATCATGTTGAATATTTTTGAGGATAAGAAATGTAAAAAATGTTCAATTATTGTTAATATTTTATTTTCTCATTAATTATATAATTTTACTTCATTGGATGTTGTAAATTGTTCTGGTTTAGACTTTATACATTTGAATCAAAATGGTCAAAGTAGTCTCTAAATTCAGACATTGACTTTGTTCTACAGATTTCAAAATGAAAGATATGGTCAGATATTTAGACCAGAATACATGTGAAAATATTACATGAATGAATGTATTTGATGCTGATTTTGAGATGACAATCTACAGTCCTACAGTAACTATTCTAACTTCACATCCTTTTTCGTGCACACTAGTTAGAGCACATCTCACCAATTGACATTGGAACTTATCCTTTCCTAACTTACTTTTAATGTCTTAGGATGACTTTTGCAAACTGAAGTTTTAAGAGTTTCTAAGGGGACTGTAAGAATATTCTGTGTGTTTACCACATGTCCAATTCAGGTACACAGAAGGAATGAGTAAAACTGGACACAGCTCACAGTCTCACTGCTTTGATATGATGGACAATGATTTTTGACAGTGAGTAATCAACTCTTACGTCATGAGTTCCATCATCACAGAATAACCTTATGATCCTAAAAAAGTCCCCTGGCTTAAAATTGTATTTAACAGCTTCCAATCCAAGCATCCTGACTATGCTAAACTATTATTTTAGAATAAATGAAAAGTGTATATCAATTTGCCTATTATAATACAAGTGGAAACTCTCATGCAAACAAGGTTGGACTATTTGAAAAAAAAATAAAAAAGAATAGGAGATGTGTTTTGATACATTTTCTTCAGTTTCTCTTACTGTATCTGGCATAAAAATTTCCTTAGGGTGAAATTTATATAGTGACAAGCATATACAATATTCTTTAGGTATTAGGCCACAGTCAGAAAAAGAGAATATAGGAGAAATTATGTGGTGGAGGATGATAAAAGATTAGAAATTGAGACTACATCATATATAATCATATATATATAATCTTGATTATAAGCTAAATTGTAAACTCCCAATATTATTAGTACTATCCCTAGACACATTCCCTTTGTTTCTTAAATTTTTTACTTTCTAAAAATGGGAATCACAGAAACAGAAGATGTTTAAATGGTCATGCTAGGCATTTTTTTTCTGAGCTCATAAAAGTTTATTTGATCATTTAATGTGTTCTTCTCTGTAGTAAGACTGTAAAAAGTTCAGTGTTTCAAGGCTGCTAAACAATGCCCATAGAGTTGACAGTCCCAAGAATGATTGGAAAATGATGGAGTTGGATGTTATAGGTCATACTTTATAAATCTGACTGAAGGAGAACGAGAATACTAATGAGAGTCAACAATCATTTCCTTACCTGCTCCCAATTTGTAATTCTTGCCCAGGTGGCACATATAATTACAAGGAGAATATTGTTTTCTAATATATAGTCAGAAAGTCGTTGAGGTGACTATGACTTTGTTCTTTAAATAGTAAGTTGATTGTCTTGTTTAAAAATGCATAGTACCCTGGAAAGTTATGTGAATAAAATGATTTATTTTAAATAAAGTGTACTTTTATAAAATAAAGTGCCAAACAGTATATAAACAAATATTTACAGGCTCAGTATCAATCAAACCAGTGGTAAAAGTGAAATTTTTCAATGTATGGCTTTCATATCAAATATCATTTTGTTGGTGATTCAGTTTAATTCAGTTTTAACAGGAGTTTATGGTATGAGCCCATTCATGTCATATCCAAATAAATAAAAACTATCCAGAGTTATTCATGCCATTGATTCCTTCAGCACAATCTTAAAATTTGTTTTCCCATTACTCGCTTTGAAAGATATTTCCAAGTAGACGATAATGCAATCCTTTCTACGTGTGAATAATGGGTGACACACAGAGTAATAATCATGATCCAAATTAGTTTAAAAATCAAAGGAATAGGAGGAGAGAAAGGGAATGATGGATTAATTGATTTGCTGAGAGCTCGTCACATGCTAATTCTTTTTTTACATTTTTCACCTATGTCTCTCACGTGATTCAGACCACAAATCTGTGCGATAAGTATTGTTATCCTTATTCTACCACTGACGACACAGTAGTGAAGTCAGAATTCAAACTTGAAATTCTATTTTCTCCCTGTCAATTTTACTCCCAAAATTAGATATCCTGCATGCCAGTTTTGATTCTGTTATTCAATGAGAAAATTTCTTCCTTTTTGGCCCTTGCCATCTTTGTCTGTATAACAAGGAGATAAGACAAAGACGTTGATAAAAATGTCTTCCAGTTGTATGTTTTTGTTCTTAGTGGATAGTCCTTTGTAAGTCTGCATAGTGCTGGCTGGTGACACACTGTGGCCACCACAGGCAGAAAAATAAAATTACTGAAAAAGTGAAGTATACATTCTCAAAATTGGACTCTAATAATGTAGTCAGTGCAACAATTTTCTTTAATACTGAATTGTATTTTATCTAGCAATTTGCACAGATCTTCACAGTAAAACTGTAAGAAAGGGAGAATAGGATATTATCTTTATAGTTCTACAGAGGAGTAAAAAACTGACCTTGATCTAAACAGGTTTAGAAGTAGATTTTAACCCTTTAATAAGCAAAAGAATAAAATTGATAAATGACTATATCAGTACTTTATTTGAAAGTAATTTCATAAAGAAACAAAGCCAAAATAGATTCAGTTAACACAAAAAAGAGTTAACTTAGAAGAAAATAATGAATATCGATCTCAATTTCAGCTAGCAGTAAAGAGAAAAAAAATGCAGAAAACAATGAGAAATTGTTAAGGTGAGTGAAAGAGGAGCGGAGGTTGCTCTAGAAACTACAACACAAGTTATTATTCAAGTGTCTGTGTCAGATTTAAAGATGTGATTTCAATAACTGTTTTGAATAGAGTTTTGTACTTTTGTCTAAAATAGTAAAATTCATTTAGATTAAAGCTGAATACAAGTTTTCCTCCTCAAATCCAATTCAATTCCAAGGTTTAAAATTGCAGGAGCTCCTGAGAGAAATGGAAAAATAAAAAAGACAGAGAGAGAAGAAAGAGAGAGAGAGAGTGAGAGAAAGGGAAGAAAGAAAAATCTATAACTTGAAGTCCTGTAAAGCAAAGACTTACCAAACTTTTGATTTTATGCCCCCTCCTTTTTTGGCATACCCAAAGTTAAATGATCTTATGAGTGTAAATCTTCTAGTCTTCATGAAATTTTCCAGTTTTTCTGCCTTCTAGATTGGCATTTCTAGTTGCTTGAGGTTTCTTCTTCGAAGCAATGGGTATAAAATATGTGATTATTAATAGTTATGGTAAATATCATCTTTATTCCACCACTTTATCAGGTAGAACTTGAGGGTAAAATATAGTTTGGATGCCGAGTCTACATGTATTGTATTGTATTAAGTGGTTACCAGAGATTTAATAACATAGCAGAAGTAACTGAATCTTCTCCTTTGCCTCATACACTTGTACTTTTCTTATTTCAAATACTCCAGGAAGATAAGTGTATGCAAAAATATAAAGTTTGTAAAATTTTCTACAACTTAATCTATTCGATCATTAGTTAAGCTTAACTAAATTGAAAATTTATTATATTGCTACTTCTTTTTAACTCTCTAAAGAATACACTTATCCATTTTTGAAGGAGCTTTAACTTAATGATAACAGTTCATCTTTTGTCAATTTTAGTACAAATAATCATATCCTTTCAATAATAAAAGTTAATCTTTAAGTCTTTAAAATTGCTAGTTGTAAGTGAATTTTTCAAAGATTTAATTCATACTTGCCAACACTCACTGAACAAGGAGATAAAATTAACTTTATTTAACTGTCAAATAACTTGATGGTTTCTAGTTAGTTTAAAAGTATCAGTTAATTGTTTCTCACCTGTATTTATGTCCTTCACAGGATATAGTCAACTGTAGAGACTCAATGTAAAGTATTATGATACTTTTTATATCTGAGAAAATAAGAAGATTGATTCATAGAAAAGTTAAATTAATTTGAGATATAGGTATTTCTCATTGCTTAGAGTTACACTGTATGAAACACTTAAAAAACTGGCCAAGTGTAATGGCTCACACCTGTAACCCTAACACTCTGGAAGGCCAAGAACTCCTGAGGTTCAAAGTTCAAGACCAGCCTGACAAACATGGTGAAACCCCATCCCTATTAAAAATACAAAAAAATTAGCTGGGTGTGGTGGGGCACACCTGTTGTCCTAGCTACTCAGGAGGCTGAGGTAGGAAAATCACTTGAATATTGGAGTCAAAGGTTTTGGTGCCACTACACTCCAGCCTGGGCAACAGAGCAAGACTCTGTCTCAAAACAAAAACAAACAGCAACAGCAACAAAACACTTAAAAAAACTGTAAACAATTCAGTCTTGTATTTAGAAGAATGGTGATTTGTAAATTTTGCTGTACATTAGTGGCAAGTCTCTCACTCAAATAAATATAATCCAAGTAAAATAATTTATGTCAGATGAAAAAGTTCCAGATTTGCTTGGAGAAAAGCAACGGAAGTGAATAAGTAATGTTGGTTCCCATTACCCAGTTAATTCTTTAATATCTTAAACTATTATTAAATGCATGCATCACCTGCACTCCCCTGACTGATTACACTTTAGCTGAAGGATTTCAGTTTGTATTTTTACCATGTGATCTGTCTAGATTCACTCTTTTCAGGGTTGATAGATTTTTTTTTTTTTTTTTTTTTGCTTTCTTATTCAACTCTACAGTAAAAGAAAACTTGTAGTTTTAGTTGACATAACAGAGCTATCTTCAGTCATAGATAGAAGAAGGATACTAGGATAAAGGTCAATTTTCATCTGCCTTCACAGCCAACTGATATTTGTAGGATACTTAAAAATATCTTTAAATTTTGTTGCTCAGTCTCCCAAATCATTAATTCCCTTCTAGACACTAATAGAATTCATGCATGTCATGAAAGGAAGGCTAGAGGGACAATTTCTGTATGCATATTTCTGGCCCATGCCCTTCAATGAGACCCAAATGCTATTTTCTGGGATTTTTGCAATAAATAACATGAGATAACCTCATTACAGGATGAGGTGCAAGTTCGTTGGCCTTGGTGTTTCACAAGTAATATGACTTCATTTACAGATGAAAAATAAAATTAAATAAAAATTTAACATAATCATGGCTCAACTTCCTGCTTCTAGCCCAGGTAGTATGCTATTACTATTTCTTTCATAAAAAAAATGAATTCTGACTAACAGTCTTTAAGAGGAGCTGCCAAGAGGGAATACACATAATAACCAAATAATAACATATTTTTAAATTTTTGCCACCAGTAAACGGCTTGCATCTATGTTCTTTCATTTAATCTGTCCAGCCAATTGTTCCACACCTGCCTAAAAGGCATGAAATCAGCTTTTACAATGGGAAGACCACCACTCAACAGTTTTGTAACTCATTTCAGAATTGACTTTGGTATGTGTGTATTGGTGTATTTCTGTGCTAGTTTGTGTCAATTCAACAAATCTTTCCAAGCAATGTTACTTCAAACATTACTTGGGCATGATAAAAGAAAAATAAAATTCTGTTGATTCAGAATCACCTTCAATCTCATGTCATTAATTATGTTTCTCTAGCCTTTGATATTGTTTTATATATGCACAATTAGATTGGTTGAGGATAGACTTTGGGCTCATGATTTATTGTCTAATTATGTACTTTTCCCACTGTGGCTTGGGTTAAATCTTACAAGACAAGCTGAAAACTAAAAATTGTAATGACACTTTTGTTTTCTGTACACCATAACAAGAAATGCTGTTGGATTGAATTGAATCTTTTATAAAGACTAAATGTAATACAAAAAATGATCTGTAAATGTTCTCAACAGGTGTCCCCAAGCTATATTCTAGGAAATTTTTCAGTTGGTCCAACAGTTTTAAACATTTTACCTTGAGATAACTAAAATGGAAACATAATGAATATATTATCTCTATTGTCTCAGTGCAAACAAAACACTGAAGTTATTGAGAATTAGATTCCCATGTTAGCATAAATGGCTCATCTAGTTTTTTTCAAGAAAACCAAGTAATAAATAAATCTACATTTTCAGTTTTCTGCCAGTGTCACAGATGGCAGCCAATCGGTTTGATTAAAAATCTGATGCTTGCATGTTTGCATAGTAAAAAATAGGTTTTTCAGAGAAAATTATTATACTTCCCACAATGTTCCACACAAAGTTAAAGATTATGTCCAAATTTGAAAAACAAATTCAATTAATTAAAACTAGCTACCATACAAATATGTCTTTTGTCATTGAAAGCGTGATTTCAGTTGTGACTTTCATTAATCTAGTTTTGTAAAAAATCAGACTTCCTGTAAGCCAATTGAAAACCTCTACTTTGTTCTATATGTGTTCATGGACTTAATTTCATCAAAAATATCAATATTCTCTGTGCCCTAACAAGTGTAATTGCACTGATCTTGTAGTCAGCATTTACTGAGTGAAATGTGTGTAGATAAAAATTATGTAAAAACTGATTATCTAGGTGTTTCTTCATTAGATAGCACAAATAGTTATTGCAAACCTTTGTCCTGTATTTCTTAAAGTCTGCAACATGGTGAATTAGTATGCTTGATGGCTTTACTACCTGTGCCTGCAATTTATTATTCATTTGAAGCAAATAATTCAGAATTGTTCAAAATTATGAAGGGTAAAGAGCATAAAAACGTGGATTCTTTTATAAATATTTGCTTTCATCTTCTGAGTCTTGCACTTGTCTCCAAGAGAAAAAAAAAATGTCGTTTGTCTTAAGCTACGTTTAAAGGTGATAAATGAGAGAATTTTGTGATTTATTTGAAATGGGGGGAATATTTATCCTATTCTTTCATTTTAAATCGTGGTCCTATAAATAAAAATGTCTATATGAGTGAAAAATAGATAAAAAGCACAAAACCAGAAATAATTAATATGCTGAATTAAATGTTACACCAAATAAAAAGAAAAAATTGACTCAAAACAATAAAATCACTGAACTTTCAAAAACTGGAAGAAATCTTGTGAGGACTATTTAATTACTGATACTTCTTGGATTAGTTTCACCATCTAGTGGTTGAATTTTACACTTCTCAATATGAGTGCCCCAAAGATATTTTTTCCTATTGAGTTTTACTTTGAATATACTTTGAATATAGTTTGAATATACTTTTTTTTATAAAAGTGTCTGAAATAAATTCTAATTATATGTCCAAATATTTATTTTAGAAAGGAAAAGCATAAACAAATTAATTACAATAGCATTATATAAAACAAAATTTTAGTTTTGTTTCATTTTCATTGTTACCATTTTGCTTTATGAGAGTAATAGAAAAGAAAAAAATTAAAAATTAAAAAAAGAATGTGACCCAAACAAAACTATAACATGCCAAATTGTAAAGACACACAAAACAGTAGTCAATATTTTAAAAGTTTAAATAAAACTCGAATGGAGTTTGCTATTAATAATACTGTTTATCAAACTCTTTGAAGGTAGCTATGCCTAATGAAGAGTAAGTTGATTAAGCTTCATAGAAACTTTTCTCATGATTTGTCAACTAGCCATTCATGAAACTGTGGACGTTTTTGCTGGAAATGAAACTGCCCTGCATTGATGCAGGGGCAGACAAAAATTGAATCTGAATTTTCATTACTATTTTAAATTTTAAATTGATGGTTAAATTGAACCCCTATTTTAAGAAATTTCCAACTTGATACTTCAATTATTCATTCTTATATGAAGTGTTAAAAGCAATATCCTCATAACTTCTTTGTAATGTCAAATTTTATTTCGTTTTCGTACTTGGCATGTTCCTTCAAAAATGACCCAATGATTCTGATCCTACCTTAAATGTTAGGAATACCTGTTCCTCTTCCTTCCATATTATCTTCAGCAGTCTGCTTGTTAAATAAAGCCAGATAAATCTCTCTCTACAAAACAAAACCAATCAGAAAAATTAGTAAAATACTGAGGGACCACCTTATTGCTGAGGCTGCCATAAGACTGTATTTGCTTCACTGAATTAGCAAAAAAGAATAAAAGTCACCTGGTTCTAAGAGAGTCAGAGGGAAAAACAAAGGAACACACACACATACTTAAAGTCGTAAGCCCAAGCAATAACATCTCTCCTCACTTATCCTCAGATTTTATGTTGTCTTCTTGCTATCCCACACCACAAGTGATGTTTATGTAACAAGAACAAAACAAGTAAACAAAAAAATGCACATAAAAATGTAAAAGAGTAACTATCTAAAGCTCTGATGAATCTATGATATGCAAATATGTATGATGATATATGTACCATCATGAAATGATATATCATGTATACCAATGATATCATGACTAATGATATATATATATATCATTATATAACTCATATATATTAGCTCAATTATGAAGCCTTAAAGTAGTTTTATGTCAACTTGACTGGATTAAGGGATACCAGAAAGCTGGTAAAACATTATTTCTGGGTGTGCTCATGATGCTGTTTGCAGAAGAGATTAGCATTTGAATCAGCAGACTGAGTAAAGAATATCACCTTCACCAATGTGGTTGGGCATCATCCAACCTGTTGAAAGCCTAGTTGGAACAAAAAGGCAAAGGTCAAATTTCCTTTTTCTTAAGGAGAACATCTGTTTTCTCTTGCCCTCAGACGTCGTAACTCCTGGATTTAGAGCCTTTGGACTGCAATCTTCACCCTGGCTCCTTTTCTCAGACCTTCAGACTCAGACTGAGTAACACTACCAGCTTTTCTTGCTCTCCAGCTTGTAGATGGCATACTGTGGGGCTTCTTGGCCTCCATAATCATGCGAGCCAATTCCCGTAACAAATTTTCTCTTATGAATCTATATATGCTATATAATTTATGTTGATTCAGTTTCCATAGAGAACCCTAACTAACATAACCACTTTTAAAATTTTTCCTAATCACTCTAAGTGTGACTCTGCCAGGTTTTCAGCTTGTGATTGCACAATAACCACTGAGCATCACTAGAGAATCAGTAAATTGAAATACCTGATAGACTAATTGAGGTTCTTGATTGTAGCTCCACTGTTTTGTGCCTAAGAAGTTAATCCTCCTTTCAATCTTAAAATATGGTTTGTGGGATCCTGGACTTAAAATAACAAGATACATCATTTTCTTATCTCTTGCAGTAAATTTATGTTTCTGATCTTATACAGGCTCTCCGATATCAACACCTACTTAAACCACCAGATGGCAATTTAATACAAATAATAAGCCAGGCAAACATACAGGTACTAATTTTACTCAATGAATTATCTTTCTCGCTTTCTTTTCCCTCAAATATATGTTTCAAATGTGTATGTGTTTGGCTTATAAATTTTATTTATATTTGTCATCCTCACATCAAGTCTTTGAGGTTTTAATGATTGGTTATATGAAAAACTAGAAAAATTCTTCTAGCTAGAAGTAATTTTCTTCTAGCTCCTTTGTCACAACAGTAATCAACTATTTGCAATTTTTAATTTTAATAATGGATATTATAATCCTAGCAATGGGAGAAATGTGTATGTGTTTCAGAATTATAGTAAAATTTATTTACAGCACCATTTTCTAGAATTAGAAAATTTATCATTTATTTTATTTTATTTTATTTTATTTTTTATTTTTATTTTGAGACAGAGTTGGAGTGCAGTGGTGCAATCCTGGCTCACTGCAACTTCCATTTTCTGGTTTCAAGCAATTCTCCAGCCTCAGCCTCCAGAGTAGTTGAGACTACAGGCACACACCATCACACCTGGCTAATTTTTTGTATTTTTAGTAGAGATGGGGTTTCACCATGTTGGCCAGGATGGTCTTGATCTCTTGACCTCATGATCCACCTGCCTCAGCCTCCCAAAGTGCTTATCATTTATTTTTCTAAAAAATTATTTATTTTACTTTATGTTCTAGGGTACATGTGCAGATCATGCAGGTTTGTTACATGGGTATACACGTGTCATGGTGGTGGTTTGCTACATCCATCAACCCATCATCTGCATTAGGTATTTCTCCTAATGCTATCCCCTCCCCTATCCCCCCTCCACAACCCGCTATTCATTCCCTAGGCTCCCACCCCACAGGCCCCGTGTGTGATGGTCCCCTCCCTGTGTCCATGTGTTCTCACTGTTCAACACCAACTTATGAGTGAGAACATGTGGTGTTTGGTTTTCTGTTCTTGTATCAGTTTGCTGAGAATGTACAGTCTGTTTTTCAACACAAAAGACAATAAGTATATCCTTTTCTTAAAATCTACTAAATATAATCTCATTCTTGCTAATTACAAAGGCACATGCTATGATACAAGTGTTGTGGAATAGGTAGGTTTGTACTTCAGAATGGACAATGACTCTCATTACAGGGAATTGAAAAGAAAGGTCTTCAGTGTTACTGGAGCTCCTCATTCCATAACCACCACCACCTCCACCCCTGCTCCATACAATGAGGTTTGTGTGATTTGCTTGGTTCCCCCATAAATTCCTCAAATCTATCTATGTTTATTTACTTTTCTGTTCAAACATGTCTAAGAATCTATTTTAACCTTATTTCAATGGTTTAAGAGGGTTTAAGAAGTTGGAGACGACTCCACTCTCAGCACTCCTATTCAACATAGTTATGGAAGTCCTAGCCAAAGCAATCATGCAAGAGAAAGAAATAGAAAAAGCGAGATGAGGCTCCTTTGTCCCCAAAAAACCCACTGAAAGCTCTGGGAGGAGGGGGCTCTGTAACAGAGTTGTGGACCAAGCAGCCAATCCAGTGTCAGAATCAAAGATCGATTGCACCACAGGAAGTTTGAAAGAACTCCTCTCATTGGATGAGAACATTAATGGGGAGGGAATAACTCAATGGTTAAAACTGCAGCTGATCCCTACCTATACAGATTCCTTCTCTGGGCCCCCTCCCACGATTGCATGGGAGCTGTCTTTCTTTCTCTCTCTCTCTCTGTCTAATAAATCACTTTTTGGCAAAACTCTCTGGGTCCCTGATATTTATTCCAGCAGCAAACTCATCACCCTCCTGGGGCATGGGCCGTTTCCTCATTCTTTGGGGTCAACAAGGTCAAGAACATCTTCTGAACTGGGAGCTGAGTATGTTCCCTCCAGTTACAACAGAGTGAGACTCCATCTAAAAAAAAAAAAAAAAAAATGGGCAAAGGATATTAATAGACACTTCTCAAAAGACATACAAGTGGCTGCCAAACATATGAAAAAATGCTCAGCATCACTAATCATCAGAGAAATACAAATAAAAACCACAGTGATATATAATCTCCCACCAGCCAAAATGGCTATTATTAAAAATACACACACACACACACACACACACACAAAAATCAGAGGCTGGTAAGGATGGAAAGATAAGAGAACACTTATATACTGCTAGTGGGAATATAAATTAGTTCAGCCACTGTGTAAAACAGTTTGAAGATTTCTCAAAGAACTTAAAACAGAACTACCATTTGACCCAGCAATCTTATTACTGAGTATATACCCAATAACAAATCAAGTGTTCCACCAAAAAGACATGGATTTTCATATGTTCATTGCAGCACTAGTACCAATAGCAAAGACATGTAATAAACTGAGGTGCCTATCAATGGTGGATTGAATAAAGAAAATGTAGTACATATACACCATGGAACACTATGCAATCATAAAAAATAATGAAATTATGTCCTTTGCAGCAACATGGATGCAGTTAGAGGCCATTATCTTAAATGAATTTAAAGCAAGAACAGAAAACCAAATGCCCCATGTTCTCACTTATAAGTGTAAGCTAACAATGAATACACATAGATATAAAGATGGAAACAATAGACACTGGGAACTACTGAGGGAAAGAGACAGAGGGGAAACTACCAGTTGGATACTATGCTCACTACCTGGCTGGTGATGGGATTATTTATTCCCCAAAGCTCAGCATCATGCAATAAACTCATGTAACAAACTTGCCCATCCACACTCTGAATCTAAAATAAAAACTGAAATTATAAAGAAATTGAAATTATTTAAAAAATGCAAGAAACTTTTTCAGGGTGAATTAACAGTGCTTCTGTACCCTTCGATGGTACTGAGCAAAACCATCCAGGTAAACATCGTTGATTTCAGAAAATGGAAGCACATAAAGTATAGCAGTAATAGAGACTCATGGCAGCATGAATGATGTATTTAAGTTTATTATTGGTCCTAGATATCCTTCACGGTCTGTTCAATTTACTGACTTTAATAATTTATTCACTACTTGGACAGAATCTTTTCTTGATAGTATCTACATGCACAAATATTTTTCGACATTTAAACATATTAAATATTATTTTGCAAATGACCTTATTTATTCATGGAACAATGCCAATACATTATAAAGTTAATCAAATTACATACTATAGGGATAATTTGGCAGAATTTTAGGTCTCTGTATGTTTATTTCACCTAGATGAAAATGTACTACATATAAGACTTGAGACAAGCTTTTTATTCCTTTTAAGATTAATGAACTCCATTTGACCATCTGTAAAAATGGAAATAATTATATTATGCAATTGTGGGAATTCAATGAATTAGTGTATAAGTAACTTCTTAAATTACAGATTTTCCTCCCCCACAACTTTCTTCCTTTGTTCTCAACTATATCTTGTACTAATTCTTATTACAGATTTTAAAACACTTTTTCATTGTTCAGTTCTTCAAAACTGTTCTTTTATGCCAGAGGCCCTAAATTATCAATATTTCTATCCACAGTTCATGGTACATAATAGATATCAAATATCTTGATGGAAAAATGGGTGAATAATTAATAAACATTGCTTTCATTTGTGCAAAAAAAAGTGTTCATATATGCTCTCTTTCACATCTGTGTATAACATTACCTGATTTACATTATTCAGGGAATTAATATAAAGAGCAAACGACTAGCAATTATATTCAGTACTTACTTTTTCATTACGTTTTTCGGTTGATAGACACTTATACTGAAGTAGCTATTTGCTTCATTGAATACTTAAAACAATGTTAAATTAAAGTATGCATTAAGAGATTTGGAAATAGCCTTATTTATGCTAGAACTAATCTGTATATACCTTGAGGAAGTGAGATATAAATGGAAATATTCTAGCTACTATTCTTGATCACTCACATGAAACTATTTATATACAGTTATCAATTTTATATTAGAGAATGCTTCAATTTAGAATTATAGAAAGCTATTAAATAATGTTGCACTCAACTGAAAAATAAGAATCAATAATGTACACAAATCATAACTTTTTGTGAATCCATCAGAGAGCAGAGAACAAAAAGCACCCACAAAAAGGGAGTTCCAAAAGGAGGTATAAACACATGAACCTTCTGTAGGACATGGGAGAAAGAAATTAGCACCACATGCCCATGAAAGAAAACAATCAGCTAAAAATTAAACAAACTGTTAAAGGACAAGTTTGCATGAGAATGGTGATTTTCAATAGCTGAGATCCTCAGACATAAGGGAAGTCGGCAACCAGGTTCTCACTAGAAAGTTGAGAGTAATGCGAAAGAACAGGGAAAGTTTCTTTTAGTGTTGCAAATGTGCAAATAGCATTTGTCTGCTGTGGGGATTCAGGAAAAGGAAACCTGCTCACTTCTCTGGATATTTCTTTTTTATGCAAAAATCCTAAGCCCTGGGCAAGGCAACAAATTCTCTTGCCACCAGGGAATATGCAAAGAGTTACTACTTCTATAGAGAAGTAGAAACAAAACTGCCTCTCCAGTAGGGAAAAGCATCTGGTTCTCAAGAGATTGCAAAAAACCCAGTGAAACTGAAGAGATGAACATAGATATATATTTTCATTGGCTGAAAGACGAAGAAACTCTCTTGAGTAAAGAATCATACACCAATAACAGACTGTTAATCTGCTACCACAGAGGCAGGAATAGGAAACTTCCTTGCCCCAAATCAACCAGAAATAATACAAGGTACAGTTTGGCTTCCCTGGAGAGGAGGGACCAGAGTGCTGGAGCTAGATCTTAGCAAAAACAAACAAACAACAACAACAACATACCCACTCTGTTGCAGCAGTAAGCTTAGCAGCCCCTAACAAGTAAAAGCAGTTTAATGCTGGGAGATGGGCAAGGGCATAACGTATGTATGTAAACAAGTAAAGATGTTCAGCCAGGCAAAGTGGCTCACGCCTCTAATCCCAGCACTTTGTGGGCCTGAGGTGGGGGAGATCATTTGAGGTCAGGAGTTCGAGACCAGCCTGGTCAACACAGTGAAACCCCGTCTCTACTAAAAATACAAAAATTAGCTGGGCAGTAGTGGCACACACTGGTAATCCCAGCAACACAGGAAGCTGAGACAGGAGAATCACTTGATCCTGGGAGGGTGAGGTGACAGTGAGCCGAGATCAAGCCATTGCAGTCTAGTATGGGTGACAGAGTGAGATGAGACCCTGTCTAAAAAAAAAAAAAAAAAAAATGTAATTTGGAAGTTCTGAGATTTTACTATCAAGAAAGCTAGTTAAGCATTCTACAGTTTTAAGATTGCTATCAGAAGATATGAAACTCCTGGGTTAGAGCCAAAGAACTTTATTACTCCCAGCACAACAGGCAGTATTTGTGTCATGTCAATGGTTGCCCTTGCCCTTGCCCTCCCCGCCACCAAGTCTCATGAAGATTACATGAAGCAGCATGGTAAATCCTGCACATTCAGTGTGTTTATCTCACAGTTGAGTAATGCTGAGCTTAGGAAACTTCAATCTTTAAAAATGGAATGCATACAATGGAAACTTTATTATGCTAAACAGTAAGTAAATCTGCGCTCTACTCCAGAAAGAGACATCCAGTCTTCCAAGGCTGTTTGCTGTACAAATATCCATGAATACGTAGTTGGAAAAAAAGTCTGCCAGTGCCTCTGCTCACAAGATATACAGAAGTGCAAGAGACCTATGTAGTGCAGAGACTGATGTGGGCATGAAGATACTACTGATAACTGAAGTAAAGTGGGGACACAGAAAAAACTTGGAGCACTACAAACTCTACACTAAATTCCAAGTAATGCAATTCACTGCTGGAGAAACTTGAAGTCAATGGTACACTGAGGATAATAATCATAACATTTAAATTATAATCAAGCTTTATTACTGACTAATTGTTATAGTGAACCCCTAGTTTCTCTTCAAAGAATCAGTATGCCAGCATGTTCAGCTCTCTTATTCTTTAATTCTCTATTTTAAAGTTTACCTTCCTTATAATTCCAGTAAACAACATTCTAAGCAGTAGTTCACATCTGCTCCCCCTCCACCTGGCTCCATCCTAACTCATCCCAGTCACCTGATCACTCCTGGCTACCTGCTGTGCCATGCCCGTAACCATCCTTCCTGCCAAAACACCCACCCTGCCATTCCAGCTCAGACCCCTGCTCTTTTTAAAATAGACAATTGGGATTAGTCTAGCTCGTTTGGTCTAACCCTAGCCAATAGGAAATGACACAGCAGTAGGGATGACCCCGATCAGGCATAAGTACTCCTTCGCCCCTGGTCCAAGCATGCAGCCACCATTGTTCCAGCCATACACTACACCCCTCTATAGAAGTAAACCACCTTGCTGAGAGGACATAACTTTGAATGCTATTACTAAGGGACTGTGTTAAAGAAAAACATCTCTTCCTGGGTCCACAGGGGCGCGGTTTCAACGCAGGTGTTTCCTGGCTCCAGGCCTCCATCTGGAGTTTATTAAGTATTAACTCACATGATCACAAGGTCTCACAATAGACTATCTGCAAGCTGAGGAGCCAGAAGAGCCAGTCTGAGTTCCAAATCTGAAGATTTTGGAGTCCAGTGTTCAAGGGCAGGAAGCATCCAGAATGGGCGAAGGATGTAGGCCGGAAGGCTAGATCAGACTATTGTTTTCATGTTTTTCTGCCTGCTTTATATCATAGATGGATTGGCAGCTGATTAGATCATGCCTCTCCAGATTAAGGGTAGGTCTGCCTTTTCTAGCCCACTGACTCAACTGTTAATCTCCTTTGGCAACACCTTCACAGACGTACCCAAGATCAATACATGCATCCTTCAATCCAATCAAGTTGACACTCAGTTTTAACTATCTCATACATATGGCTCAGAATATATCTTTCATCAAGTGATGCATGACTATACAGGCCCAACTAAACTGGTTGTCCAAATTCGCTCACTCACAAAGCCAACAACGGGAATTTGTGGCCATCTGGGAGCCAGCTGGGTTGTTCACCAGAGCATGTATCTATAGCCTGTATGGCATGGTGGAAGTAGGGATATATTAGAATTTTTACATAAACCTTGCTTCTCCTGGAGCAAGCATTACAAAAGAATTAGGCAAAACTTCATAATTTATCCCAGACATCACAGAATTTTGCTTGCACCATACTGTTTGTTTAAAGAGTAAAGCCCAACGTATATAAGAAGAAGACATATGTACCTCAACACTTTAAAGAAAAAGTGTCAAAGAATTTTAGATATGTATGTAAAGCTACCATGGTGACATTAATATTTTAATCAAATTTGAAAAGCATTATTTATTATAACTTCAAATATTCTTGCGTTTCCCCTGGGACTCCAATTATACACAGAAAACAGTGCTTTTACTTTTCTCCACTGGTCACAGAAGCTATCTGCATTTGTTTCATCCGGCACTTTCAGTTGAACAGTATCTCTTGCTGTTTATTCAGGTTACCAACTATTTTCTCCTGCAGTGTCTACTATGCTGTTATACTATCCACATACAATCCAGATATTTTATGTTCTAGAAGCTGCACTTTCTCAGTGTCCTTTTACAAGAATAGTGAAAAACAGAAAATTGTATATAAAATAAGTTTTCCATATTTGTATTGCATCCAAAAAAAGATAAACTAAATTATTAATTGTAAAATATTTTCTGTGAATACTGTAAAATTTTTTCTGTATATTATGTTGACAGCGTTAAAACATTTTTTCTTTTCCAATTATACTACTTGTTATTTCTTTTCCTTATTTTATTGAACTAGGTAGACTCTTTTATTTAGCTCTTAATACAAGTGGGGGATAGTCAATATATGCATCTTATCCCTAATTTTAGAGAGAAGTGTTTAACATAAATATGTAATATATTTTCTGTAGCATTTTGGGGGAAGATTTTTCTTTTCTTTTTTTTTCTTTTCTTTTTTTTTTTTTTTTAATGAGATGGAGTCTCACTCTGTTGCCTAGGCCTGGAATGCAATGGCACTATCTCAGCTCACTGCAACCTCCACCTTTCAGGTTCAAGTGATTCTCCTGCCTCAGCCTCCCAGGTAGCTAGGATTACAGGTGTCTGCTACCCCTCCTGTCTAATTTTTGTATTTTTAGTAGAGATGGAGTTTCACCATGTTGGGCAGGCTGGTCTGGATATCCTGACCACAAGTGATCTTCCCACCTCGGCCTCCCAAAGTGCTGGGATTACATGCGTGAGCCACCATGCCAGGCTGGGGGTAGATTTTTTATTAAAGTATCTATAATGTGCAGTTTGCTAATTGCTCTGGGCTGAATTGTATCTCCCAAAATTCAAAATGCTGAAGCACTAATTTTTGAAGATATATAATTAGGTTTATATGAGGTAATGAGGAAAAGGCTCTCATGATGGATTTAGTGCTTTTATAAGAACAGGCAGAGATACTAGAACTCTCTCTCTCTGTCTCTCTCTCTCTCTCTCTCTCGAACCTGAGGACACGGGGAAGGCAGCTGTCTGCAAGTTTGAAAAATGTTTCTCACAAGAAATCAAATCAGTGAACACCTTGATCTTGGACTGCCCCGTTTCCAGAACTGTGATATATAAATGTCTGTTATGTCTGTTATGTAAGCCACTCAGTCTATGGTATTTTGTTTTATAAGCTGAAGCAGACTAATACACTAAGTGTTTTTTACATGATTTGCTTGAATGTTATTAAGTTCTTTTTCTGTACCTATGGATATGAATATAATATTTTATTGATATTTGATACAGAAGCAACAAACAACCAGGAAACTAAACTTTAAAAATACCATCTTAATAACATCAAAAACATCACATGCCTAGAAATTTGACATATTCATTGAAAGCTACAAAACATTGCTATGAAACATTAAGTCCCAAATGAAAAAGAATACCACATTTCTGCATCGGAAGAGTCAATATTTTTGATACCAGTTCTACCAAAATAATGAATGAACAAGACATCTATTAAAATTTCAGCAAGATTTTTTTGAGGAAATTAAATAATTCTAATATATATTTGGAAATGCAAAGAAACTATAATAGCCAAAGCAATTTTTAAAGGAATAATGTAAGATAATATTTATTAGCTGCTTTCAGTATGGCATAGAGTAGACATATAGATCAATAAAACAGAATAGAGAGTTCAGAAACAGATACCTTACTTTTAATGTCAAAAATCGCAATTACTTTTGCACCAACCTAATATTTGTGGGAAATGATACTGTGACTACGCACATGCAGAAAAAAGTAAATCTTGACCACTATCTTATGCCATACCAACAATGTATTTGATGCAGACCACACACACATTCTCACAAATGCTAGAATCATAACACTCCTATAAAATAAACTTTAGGAAAACATTTTCACAACCTGGGATTTGCATATACACCTTATTTTTTTAAAATTTTAAAATAAGGTATGTATGCGAACATACGTACATAACACTAACAATAAAAGATAAAAAAAGATAAATTGTACTACATTGCGATTTAAAAAAATTTTCAACTAAAGACACCATTAAATAAATAGGCAAGTCATAGACTCATAGACATATTAATAATAAATATATGGAACTTCTTCCTTATCTGTGGTTTCGATTTTTTGTGGTTTCAGTTACCTACAGCAAACCCTGGTCCAGAAATATTAAATGGAAAATTCTAGAAAAAAAAATCATAAATTTTAAAGTGCACATTATTCTGAGTAGCATGATGAAATCTTGTGCTATCCCACTCAATCCCACTCAGAATGTGAATTATCCTTTTCCAGCATAGCCACACTGTATACACTACCAGCCTCTTTGTCACTTAGTTGGCATCTCTGTTATCAGATCACGGTATCACAGTGTTTGTATTCAAATATGTCTTATTTTACTTAATAATGGCCCCAAAGAACAAGAGTAGTGATGCTGACATATCATGATAGTTGTTCCATTTTACCATTAGTTATTAGTGTTAATCTCTTACTGTGCCTAAATTATAAACTGATCTTTATCACAAGTATGTATGTACAGTAAAAAAATTATAGTGTATGTATATATAGGGTTCAGTACTGTCTATGGTTTTAGGTATGCAGTGGCAGTCTTGGAACATATCTCCCTCAGATTAAGGGCGAGTACTATATCTGACAAAGGGCTAATGGCTTTGTTACATTCTCTCAGTAGAACATTCCGGTTTTTCAGCGATCCAAAAAGAAAAAGGTAGGTGTTTCTAAATATTATAAAGGGTTTATTTTAGTGGAATGAGTATGGGTTTTTTATTACATGGTTTGCATTTGAATCCTATTTCTTCCATTAGCTAAGTAAGTTAAATTTTGGCACAATGTGTAGTCTGTCTGCAGCTCACACTTATCAACTATTAATATAAAATGAGGATGATAATATTTCCTTCATGCGATTTTTTCCTGAGGCATAATAAGATTAAATAAATGATGTAGGTTAATAAATAAAGCTAATATTCATTTAGGGCTTGATACATGCAAGACATTACTTTAAACTATTTCTATTCTAATTTAATTAATGCAAAAAATTATCTTGGCCTTCAGTTAATTTACCTGGAGCTCACATAACAATAGAGACTTGCAATGAAGCCGAAAGTTTATTCTTTGGTACTAAGGGTACCAAGAATGACAGAGAGAGAGAGAGAGAGAACTAAACACACATACCTTACTATTAGCAATGGGAAACTGGTGGTTTTCACTGCCAACTCCATAAATGTTAAAAAATAATAGGAGAATATTATGAGCAATGTTTTTTTAAAGAATTTAATAATTTAGAGAAATTGAGCTGATTCCTGGAAAATTACTGATAATCATAATTTACCTTAGATGAGGTCGATAACTTGAATAGTCCCATAACTATTAAAGATATTTAATTAATAGTTTATAACCTTCTGGAAAAAAAAAATCCCCAGGTCCCAATGGCTTCACTGGCAAGTTATTCCAAACATGTAAATAGGAAATATTAATAAAATATGATATCCATGTATTCCAAAAAATCTTATCAAGCTAGGATTAGAATACAACTCTTAAAACTTGATTAACAGAAACTACAAAAAATCATAAAGGTAACATCATAATTCATAGTGAAAAACTGAAAGCTTTTCTCCTAAGATGAAGAATAATACAAATACTTTTCTTACTTCCATTCACACTTTCTTGGAGGTTCTAGAAAGTGAAATAAAGCAAGAAAATAAAATTTATATAGTTTGATGAGAGAGAAATAAAAATTCCCCTATTCGCAGATGATATAATTGTGCATAATATTAACGAATTATTTTAAAAACAGCATAAACTTCCTAGAATTAATAAGTGAGTTTATACAGATCTTAAGATACAAGATAAACACATAAAATCAATTGTGTTTGTGTATATTAGCAAGGCACAAAAGGAAACATAATTTTTTAAAAAATCACTTAAATTGCCCCAAAAGCAAAATAATTAGCTGTAAATCTAAAAAGAAAGAAAGAAAGAAATTCTGTAGAATTTACTATTGATAGCTGATCCCAAAATTTATATGGAAAGATGAACTACAATAGCTCAAACAATTTTAAAAAAGAATAATAAAGTTGGAGAAATCACATTACCTGACTTTTCTAGTTACTACATAAAGAAAGAGCAGTAGAAGGAAAATTAATTTTTAAATACAGCTCTAGTTTTGTTAAGGTTGAAAACGTAGATATTATGTGTGGCTTTAAAACATTTTAATGATCCCTATTTTTATAGTTTACCTTTTGCTAAAAAAGTAAAATGTTAAATTGGCTACCTGCATTAGATTTTTTAAAGTAAATAAAGCCTACACTTGCCTAATTCTTACAGAAATTCCTTATAATTTTTATAACACAAAATATTTTTGAAAAAATTTTAATGTTTCCTATTTACATTAATGTTAAGATATAACTAAAATTATTTTGAGATAATACGTTGTTGGAGGTAAGATAGGTATTAAATCAATACCTAAGGCCCTCACCCCTTGAAGAGTTAAAAAAAATGAGGGCCAGCAAATTTGTATTTGTGAAGATTCAAAGATAATTTTTATTGCAGTGTTGAGGGAGATTTCTGATTCCCAAGCCAGTAGTCTTTTCCTTGTATTCTGATGGCTCCTAAAGACATGAATGATTTCTGTTCATTTTCGCTGCATTAGTCTCAGATAATAAGTAAAAGTTTCAGGAAACAGGACTATAAATCTTCAGTGAGTCACAGTATTGAGTATTGTATTAATTTTTAAATGTTCTAAATGATGCACTTGTGACATACATAAATCAGATAATAGGCATCCTAACTAAATTGATTTTAAGAGTCTAAAGTTATCCCAACAGTAATAATTCCCAGAATATATTTTAGGAAACTTAGTAAATCATGAAGACTATGGTTTTATATTGTCCTAATTTTGTCATATCTGTCCTGATTATTGATTGAGAAAGTTGAAGGTGTTTGTTCCATTAATGAACCAACTTAAATGTATTTATTGACATATATGAATATGCACATAATATTTGTTAATGGACTCCAACCCCAAAATGTAGTGTTGCAAAGCTCCAGTCTTCTTTTCTCCCTCATATTCTTAACATTGTCTTTATACACAGATTTTTCACAATCCAAAACAGATTTTAGGATATTAAAACTCAAGTACCACAAAACAGACCAGTAAAGTACTTATTGGATGTCAATCCTGAGAAGTCAGTCAAATTTCTTGATGTTTAACTTTATAGCAAATGTGAATGCCACCTTGAAACCACTTATTTTGTTGTTAGACCTGAGGGATTTTGTCAAGAGATTAAATATTAATATTTGACATGTGTAGGTATCAGAGTTACTACTGGCTGTTGTCCTTCATTTTTATGTAGAAAATATGTCCCATTATATCTGGAAGTTTGGATTCTTAGGCCTTGTACAAATTATCTTTTGCTTAATCTCCTACATCTTAATTATTTTTATTATTTAGTGTTCTACACATGTAGATGAAATTGTACACAGTTACTGTTTAGTGTTATCAATAAGTGTTCATATATATTTGGCCAACTAAACATGAATTCTTTTTATAATGTAGACTTCATTATATGACCCATTATTTTCTGGGTGTTTTAATGTATGCTTCCAGACAACCACTATTGTATCTAGTAAATTCTAGATAATTCCCTCAAAATGACTATCACATGAAAATATGTATTTTTAATATATCAACAGAAGTTAATTACAATACAGCGTATTTAATTTCCATATAAAATATAGCTCATAAATTTTATTGCATCAAAATGAAATTCATTTTTTAAAATGAATTAAAAACAAAATATATAAATGTGCTTTTATAGTTTTAAAAATTGATGTACTTAATACAACAAACTTAAATCTCTAATGATTAAGGCTTTTTAATCTGAATTTGCCCTTTATGAAAAGGCCAAACTTAAATTAAAGATTTGAATTTGATATAAACTTGTATTTTCTGTTTGAAATGACTGAATTTAAAACTGAAATATCTGACTAACCTCAGACAAATGGTACAAAAGAGGCTTATTTGGCTTGAGAGTCTTTATCATGTTGCTAAAGAATACTACAATCTCTATCATTCTGTTCTTTTCTTCGGTAATAATTATAATTTTTAAATATTATTTTTAAAAATGTTAGAATGACAGTATACATGAAGAGTTTTTACTTATTTTAATAGTATGTATTATACTTTTGTTTTTACAAATGCTCAGCTTTTCATCATTGAAAATGTACAAAAATACTACTTATGTTTAATATCATTCTTTTAAAAATTGTTCTTTTTAGCTATTGTGAATATATTTAAAAAGTATAAGATATAGTAGATTATGTATTTTTAGTTATAGTGATTTGGTTAAAAATACATTCAAAAATTCCTAATAAAACATTTTGGAGTTTATGATTGGTAATCTTTGAAGTATAAATTTGTCAAAAATTAAAAATATATCTGCATGAATGACACAGCGGCATTATATTTGTTATAAATCCAATGTGTTTGTGAAATCCTCAGAGCTATATGATTATATAATTCACAAGTATAAAGAACAATAATGAAACTGTGTAAGTCAGATAGACATTTAAAAGTCATTATATGTAGAGAAGAGAATACACATAGTTATGTAGAGTACCAGGTACCATTTTTTACTGCATAACTTGTTAATACCTATCAGGATATAGTACAAGAACTAAAAACATTGCTCCTCGTAAAATATAATCTTGTAAAATTACAACATTGTATATCAATGTCTAGAAATGTCCTCATGTTTCTTTAGACTCATGATCATATTAATAAAACTGTCCACTAATGAATAAAAAACAAATGAACAAAAAGCATCCTTTTCAAAAGTCCATGGGACATTTACCTTAATAAGGCAATAAAGTAAGTCTTAACAGATTTCAAAGCATTGGAATAATTCCAAATTTATTGTCTGACTACAGCAGAGGTAACTTGAAAGCTAACAAACCACAAAACATGTATATCTGCATGCATACATACTACCGACATATTTATGTATGTTAAGTGTTCACTGGCAAAATCCAACAGGAAGTCACTCATCAAAGGGAATCTGGGCTATGCAATTCTGGAGAATGGATAGGGGAGCTATGGAACTCTTGGGAATAAGCAGCAGAGCTGCATTCCATCACTGCTTAAATCTTCTGAGAAAATGTATCATTGTTTTACATGAGATTAGAGAATTAAGCCCCTTTACTATACATTAATTCCGAAAATGTAGATAATTGAATCCAAATTACTTTAGATCTGAATAATTGTCACTATTTCCATTATATTCTTTCTAGAAAATCTTTTTGCAATTTTAAACAAAGACAAACTTATTACATTAGAAAATGATATGCAAATTATACATCCATATTAAATTATGTTCATATCAAGAAAAGAGTATGTTCAAATATTCATGTCTCATTCCAGGAATGAAAAGCTAATAAATTTGCTCTAGTTACCATTGCTTTACATAACAAAATCCCTATTGTAATAATAAGAGTCTCAGAATTTTCCTATTAAGTGATAATTTCTATGAAACACTTTCTCATTACATATAAAAAACTGTAAATTATTAAACTATAATTACTATAGTTTAGGAATGAACTATAATAGTAAATAAATTTCCGAATTTTTCTTTATGGTTTCAACTTAGGCAATTAGTTTTTACCTCAGTGACTAACCTAACAAATAACCATTCTGACTAACCACTTGAACAGAGACAGTTTTAAATCATGAAAACTAAAGCAAAATGAAGAGAAGCAAAAAATCTTATTAGGAACCACATAATATATCTAAATTCAGTTGAGAAGTGACAAAGATATATTTAATATACTGCACATTCAAAGAACTGAAAAAAATTTAACGAGTCTGTTTCTTCCTTTCACTCTCTTGCTGTCTCATCTCATAGCATAACTAAAACATGATTATAATAGTTTATTGCTGCTTATGTCGTCTGACTTGGTACATCTTCAATTGGTTAGCTAACAATAGGCAGTTATGGCCATATGATCAGTTAACTCATGGTTAGATGCCTGTCTCTATCAAGACTCAGTAACATGCTGGGCTCTGTTATTTGACTGATACACATTTCCCCTCTGTATTTAGCATGGCCTTTCTCCAGAAAGCTAGGGCTCTAGGATGCATTTTTTTTTAAGATGGAGTCTTGCTCTGTTGTTCAGGCAGAGTGCAGTGGCATGATCTCGGCTCACTGCAACCTCCAACTCCCAGGTCAAGCAATTCTCCTGCCTCAGCCTCCTGAGTAGTTGGGATTATAGGCATGCACCACCATGCCCGGGTAATTTTTGTACTTTTAGTAGAGATGGAGTTTCACCATGTTGGTTAGGCTGGTCTTGAACTCCTGACCTCGTGATCTGCCCATCTAGGCCTCTCAAAGTGCTGGGATTACAGGTGTGAGCCACTGCACTGGCCAGATGTAATTTTTTTAATGGCACTTATCAGATGTTTCAGATAGTAACTTTACAAGAAATACTTCTAGTAAGTACCATGAGATATTCCAAATTGTATGGCCCAAATAGCAGGACTGCTTATACAACATCTTGGACTGCTACAGAACCTTCTTATTGTTCTGGGTCTAATGTAGATCTATCAGTTTTCCACATCACTTAGTAAATAGGTCAAAGCAGTATGTTAACTCTGAAGTCAAACCTCCCAATCATATGTCTTTCTTAGAAGTAGTAGAGTGTTAAGTATCAATAATTCATCATTCAACTTGGAAAAGAGGTACCAGAATGTCCCAAATTACTGAATCCTAATAATTTTACCTATGTGTAGACTCCTGAGTCTATTGAAGTTTTGTCTCCCACCCTCTGGAGTGCATGTTACCAAGGTACCCATAATACTTGTGACTTCATGCTCATCAGGTCCAATAAATTTAATATTCAAGAAAACACATATATAACCAATGTTCCATTAGACTATATTGTGACAGAGATTAGATGAATTAACAAAGCCCAAAGGCAAGACCATCAATGTATATGTTGTCCATTTCAAGTAAATGTAAACTGCTGATTTTCCTTCCCAGCGGATATTGAAAATAACATATTTTTTTCAAATTAAAAGCCATATAACATTTACCAGAAGCCATGTTGATGTGCTTTAGTAAATATATCACAGTCAGCCTTGCAGTTGTAACCTCTTGGTTGAAATTGTGATAGTCCACTCTCATCTGCTACAGTACACCCAATCCTTAAAGGGACCTAACTGGTAAATCAAATAGGATGATGATGGAAACCACCACTCTTGCATCTTTTATGACTTTGATGGTAGTACTAATCTGTATCATTCCTGTTGGTATGGTACCTTGTTTTTGATTTGCTCTCTTGGCTTGGGATTGCATTCACCCTTCTGGAATTCTTTCTTCTAGATCTTTCCTCTGTGGAGGAAATACAGCTCTTGTACACTTTTGGTTTTCATGCTCCAATGTTTCCAGCTATTTTCAGCAGGCAATAAAACAAAATAACCTAATTTGCCTCCCAGTTGAGCTACAAACTTCTCAATACTGTTGAAAGACCAAATCAAATCAGAAAATATATTTCAAATAATTTTGAATGCCTTTGAATCACATCCCAACATAACTGAAATTCAGTTTATTTACTTACGTCAATATTTTTCAAAAGTCTTTTTTAAACTTATTCTAAAATATAAACACATTGCAGATCTTACATAAAATGTTTATCTTCACATGCCACACCAAAGAGAGGGCTCCAGCATAAGGTTTAGTTACTCATCTTCATTTTTTTTTTTTAAAGATATAGTGGATGAATCTGTTTGTATAGTTCTCACCATCACAGATTGTGGCTCATTAGCATGATTGAAAATTTTATTGTCACACGTAGTCACAAGCAAAAGTAGAGTTTTAATAGAAAATTACTGCAATGTCCATTGATCTTTCTTTCATAATTGAAATGCTTTGCCCTACTTTTTTTTTTTAAAAAGTGTAACCTCATTAGAACTGTGAATCAGTTGATTTCTTCCCTTTTTATTCAAGATATTGCATCTGATTTTTTAAAATGAATTTGACTTTGTGAAAAACAAATTTTAATTAATCAGCAGCTAGGGAAAAAATACTGGTAATTGTATTTGCACAAGGATTTACATTTAGCAAAGATGCTAACACTCACTATGACCTAAAAAATACCATTTAGCTGACATTCCTGTCAAAATTAGCTCTTTGGAAATTTACATATTTAAAAATGTGACAAGTAATGCTCTAATAAAATCACAGAGACTCATCATAAGCCACGATCTGTATTACTTTAAAGTTGTGAAAAAAATCAAAGTAGTGTATTGTATGCCTTATTATCTGATTTAAAAATTATAACATGACATTCAGGGTTATGAAGATTTAAGTGTTAAAATGTAAACATATAAATATTATTTTAAAATGTTAATTTTTGTATTGATACTTCTTTATGTGTTTCAGGGGAGGAGGCTAGATAACAATAATTTCATTTGCACTAAATTTGTGATACTTTACAACAGAAACTTACAATTAAGAAGTAAATAAACTGTGAGGACACACCCAACAAACTGTTCTAGTCCTGTCCTGTATTTTAAAAACATGGTTGTTTAAAGCAGAGTATGTCTGTGTATTGAAAATCAATGGCAAGATATTTTTGTCAGAAACCACTGTTTGACTAATTTAAATCTCACATTAAAATTCAGGTCAAAAATAATAAAATGACTATACTTCCAAAGAAATGTTAAAGAACTGTTATCACAGTTTTGTGGATTAGGAATACCACCTAGTGGTCACAAATATTTATGCTGCCCTGACACCTCTTTAACTTAGATGCCTCATATCTGCCTGTTCCTCATTAATTTTATTCCCCTTGAGTATATTTTTAAGTTTTGTAATTTTAGAGTTTTGACTTTCAAAGGAAAAGTATGCTAAACCTGTGAGAACACATTTACCTAAAAAGAAAATGGCAAAAATATATTAGAATATATGAAAATAATTTATAGTTGTAGGTACTTTTGGTTTACATAAAGAACTTTTGATTAAAAAAAATGAAATGTTAAAGAAAATAGCAACTTAACAAAAATGTACCAAAATGTAAGTGCAATCTATTGGTCAATATTTTGCAACATATTTTTAAACTTGGAATGAATAGGAGCTTAATATGGATTATTACTGAGGTTCATACGTATCTCTAGGATAATTCAAATTACTAACTGACCCTGAATTTATTGCCCTCTACATGAATATGCCTAGCTATCTACTTTAGATGCATAGAGACCACTGCCGGCTGCATAATAGCTCTCAAATATATTCACATCCTATTCCCAGGAACCTGTGAATGTTACTTTACATGGCAAAAGGGTCTTTGCAAATGTGAATAAATTAAGGATTATGAAACAGGGAGATTATCCTGGATTAGTCAGTGGACCTAGATTATTCTGGGAAGAAACGGGAGGAATAAAGTCAAAAGAGATGGCTTCCTAATGAAGGAATCAGAAATTGGAGTAGTGGGCTTTAAAGATGGAGGAAATTACAAACCATGGAATACAGGTGGCTGCTTGAAGATGAAAAAGACAGGGAAACAGACTCCTGGCTCAGAGAGTCCTGAAGGAGCTAGCCCTGCAGATATCTTGACTTACCTGATATGATTTGGCTGTGTCCCCCACCTGAATCTCATCTTGATTTATAATCTGGGTTTTAATCCTCAGGTGTTGAACGAGATACTTGGTGGAAAGTGATTGGATCCATGGGGGCAGTTTCTCCATGCTGTTCTCTTGATAGTGAGGGAGTTCTTATGAGATCTGATGGTTTTAAAAGGGGCTCTTCCCCCTTCACTCTCTCTTTGCCTGCCACCATGTAAGACATGCCTGCTTCCTCTTCTGCCATGATTGTAAGTTTCCTGAGGCCCCCTGAGCCACGCAGAACTGTGAGTCAATTAAACCTCCTTAGTTTATAAATTAACAAGTCTCAGGTAGTATCTTTATAGCAGTGTGAAAACAGACCAATACACTTGATTTCAAACTTCTGGCCTTCAGAACAGTAATACAATAAATTTGTGTGGTTTAGGCCAGTGAATTTGTGGTGATTAGCTACAACAGCAATAGAAAACTTAGACAGATACTTTGCTACAAATCATGAGTTCACTCTTTCACAGCAGTAACAGTTTTCATCATAGTTGAAATAGCCCTGTGATTTCACCAAGGATTTTTATGCTGCACAAGTTTACTGTTTAGTTATTAGCATTTCATAAGAGAAAAATATTTATCAAAGAATTTTACTGAAAAGTTTTTCATTTTGAAATTCTAATTCTCTTTTAGGGTGGCTTATTAGAAAAGTTGTTGACAGAATTTTCCACTGAATTCTTTCTTAGTATTAGTTCACTAAAGGTCTTCATTAATTGTGCTGCCAAATATTTTCCAAGCATGTTTTCACCAGAAAAAAAAAATCACTGGCCCTGGTCCCACTGTGTATATCAGGAATACAAATTTTTATTCTTCCCTTATTGTATTCTGAAGTCCTCTTGTTAAAAAGTGCCCACAATAAAAAGAGTTAATCAGTTGAGGTTTTAGGAAACCCTACACTGCAAAGAGAACCAGGGCACTGAAAATGCTTACAGGAGTTCCTACTTAGGGTAAATTGGGAGGTCCTGTGACATTGTTTTTCAACAGACACAAGAAGCCTACAAATACACATACACCACCGCCACCACTTTTGGAATTCCAAATCCCTTAAACAATTTCCTGTTTGTATGCCTCTTACCAGACTGCTTGATATCCTTTTTGGGGACATAAGGGGAGGCTAATTTTGGTAACATATTATTTGCAATGATTTCTCAGGTTTAGTAATTGAGGATTGTTCACTTTAAGTAGCACCTCTCCCTCAAAGAATTTCTAAAACGACACCGCTGGGCCTTCGCAGAAGGAGCAGGGATATAAAGACATCTGTTTCACTCATGGGAACATGGAAAACTTTTTTTTTAATGTCTAGTGTTTGAACTCATGGAAGGAGAAATTCTCTTCTATAGGTTTGCTGAGCCCATCCATCCACTTGTCCATCCATCCATCCATTCATTTAGTCATTCCTTCACTTATTTAATAAATGTTTATTATGTTTTAACAAATTCGACTTTTCTGGACATATACCAGCTTTTCTGAGTATATTATTATTTCCAGGGTTTCTTTACTAAGTTTCAGAAAATCATACATAAAATATATGACCTTATATACTAGTAGATAAAGCAATAGACAGCTTCAAGGTGGTAGTTTTATAGGTTAGTTTGTACTGTTAAACTTTATTCAATAGAAATCTTTATTTTTATTCCAAATTAGATACAAATAAATATATAAATACAATTTTTTATTTTAAAATTCAAATTATGTAATGTGATATATGATCATTATTCATTCAGCTCAAATTCTATTGCTTATAATATGCAAGAAATGTTGGTCTACATGTGATAGAAAGAATTGGCATTTCTCTTTTCATGTGAGCTGAGAAATTTGAATAGGAGAGACTATTTGAATCATGGTCAGATACAGCAAAAAGAGAAGTAGGGCATAGAGAAGACTATTTTGTATTTGTATTTTGTATTAGCACCATTTTCTCATGATGGCTCAGCAGGGGAATTCTTGGCTAAACTAAGGGCTCCTTGCAATCAAAAAGACAAATATTTATTTAGCATAAACGCCAGAGTTATTTAGTAGGCCATATATTCTTATTAAATACTGTCCAGACTGTCTAGTCTTTATAAGGAAATTAATATCCTGATGATGCTGTATGTTTGTCTTCAAGTAAGTAAGCAGAAATTTAGCCATAGTCACTGCTAGTGGGGAGGGTCTGAACTATTTCTCCTCCTGCCTTCCACAGAACTAGTGAGTACCTCTCTAAGCAGATGAGCAGAGAAAATGAAAAAAGAAAATAAACATCAAAATATATGCATCTCTTCTCTCTTTTCAATATTTGTTGACTATTAAGGCTTTCTGACATCAAAAGTTATAAAAGCTTTGCTTGTCATGTCAGTTGTAGCCATTAGGTGGCAATATAATGCAAAAAATAAAAATACCTTTTAAATGCTCTCTCTAGATGTGCTTATCCTCACAGATATAGTCTAATATTTTCTGTGCATCTCTGAAATTTGTATATAATTCCAAAATTAGATCCTATCATCTATGCACGTATCTTTATATCATTTTTATTTCTCTGTTCCTTGAAATTATGAATTGTGTAAGAAAACCCATCTGCCTTGTACTCCTAAATATAAGATTATTTAGAGATACACAATCACAACAAAAAGTTATACTACTGATAACTTTAAAATGCCATATAAGTTCATTTAATAAAGATTATTGGAATGTGTAAAAATAACTTATAGGTAGTTTTTTTCCAGTACAATCAGGAAATGAAGTTATGTTTTTTAGTTCTCAAGAGAGTAATAATTTTTTCCAAGATAATTAAAAATCTATAAAAACATTCTGTATTTTATCTCACCTTTGATTATTCTAAAGGCAGTCCATGTGAATTAGGCCCCAGGATTTACAATATCTCAAAGCAACTGAGGAGCAAAGATGACCTGCACAGTTAGAGAACTCAAAACTTTTATTTTTAAATATACTGACATTAGGCTGGGCACCGTGGCTCATGCCTGTAATCCCAGCACTTTGGGAGAATATCGAGGTCAGGAGTTCGAAACCAGCCTGGCCAATATGGTGAAACCCCATCTCTGCTAAAAAAATACAAAAATTAGCTGAGAGCGGTGGTGTATTCCTATAGTCCCAGCTGCTCAGGATGCTGAGGCAGGAGAATCGCTTGATCCTGGGAGGCAGAGGTTGCAGTGAGCCAAGGTAGCACCACTCCATTCCAGCCTGGGGACAGAGGAAGACTCCATCTAAATAAATAAATAAGAAAGTGATTACTAGGAAACTAAGGACAATGGTTATTCATAAAGTCATGGCTAGATATCAGGGCTTGGGTGTTCTATTTCTTCAACTGGGTGATGGTTACACATGTGTTGGCTTTGTAATAACTCACAAAGCTGTACTTGTAGGATTTATGCATGTTTATGTGTCATATTTTCCAATAAAAATCTTTACAAATAAAACATACATTTATGTTCATTTTACATTTTTTTGTATTTACTGAGGAAAATACATAATCATCAATATTTCTACCAAAGATTTACAAGAATTTATAAAAAGTTAATTCAAGTATATGGGCTTCTTAAACTTGTAATTTATTTTAATTTTTTATTTCCATGGTTATTGGGTAACAGGTTGTGATGTTTGGTTGCATGAATAAGTTCTTTAGTGGTAATTTGTGAGATTTTGGTGCACCCATTACCGGAGCAGTATACACTGAATCTAATTTGTGGTCTTTCATCCCCCATGTTAACCCCATCAAGTAGGCATTTTGTATCCTTTCTAAAGATATGACCACCCAAACTAAAGTTGTCTTTATAATTTTCTATGTTAACTTATTTTATTTTTCATCATATACCTACTTACCAACCAAAATTCTATAATTTTATTATTAGTTTGTTTCCCTATTTATTTTTGTTTCTGTTTGTAGGTATAGAAAAGAAACTAATGAGAGCAGTTACTTTGGATAGATTGTTCTCCTTATATTCCTAGAATCTACAATAATGCCTGGCAGTTAGCAGGAGTATGGGAAATAATTGTTAAGTTACTGTTTTGGAAGGTGATGTTTCTCAAAATGTGTCCGTGGACATCGTAAAAAAATATTCTATTAAAGGGAATTTTCTGTCTAGTTCAGTAAGTTTAAGAAATCCTCTATCTTACATTTTAGTCATGGATGATAGTCAATGTATATTAGCATTAATATGGGTTATGCAATATCTGGAAAATAAAGTCAGTCTTTTAAACTTTGCTTATCAGATAATTTTCCAAACTGTGTGTGAAATATTTCCTCAGAGCAGTGGGCCCAGAGGCTTGCCAAAAATGAGGAGTCTGACAAATAAAGCCTAGAGAAGTTAGGGCAGACTCAGCAAAGCATGCTGATGTGTCAGACTCTGAGACTGACTGGTAAAATTGGCTTCCCCAGTTCCCAATTTCTCATAGAAGCCACAATGGGGTAGGTGGTAATGATATTTTGCCTGCTCTAGAAGAGTTTTGTTGGGTCATTGGAAACTCAGGGGAAGGAGGGGGATAGTAGGGTCACTTGAGCTTCTTGCATTACTAACCATGTTGCCACGAAAAACAGCCTAATAACCTTGTAGGGTTGTTAAAACTACCTTTTGAAAGCTGTATCTCCTGCATTTTACATCTCAGTTTGAAGTACAATGGCTTCCTATCCCCAGCCATAGGAAATGACTTACATTTATGACCAGGCATCAAATATGGTGAAGTTGCATTGAACCTACAATATGAAGAGCAGTTCCAGGACATGACATTGTTTATGAGAAATATCTTGAAGGAGGTGATCACAATAGGCCTTGTGGAGCCTACTTCAGCAAAGAACCCATTTAAAAAACAAACATTAATATTCCAATAAACTACTGTTGCATGTAAATACACTGGACTAGACAATACAATAAGTGTGTATACATTAACAATATTTTCTACTGAATTATTCTATTTAAACCTTGGGTGAAATCCATTGAAAATATTTCATTTTTCACATGTATTTTGCTATCTTATAAATATAGTCAATGATAGTTGACTTGATATATTTTAGGTCACCCCAACCAAGAGGTAAGCATTGGGTAACTTGTATTATTTTAGAAAAAAAATCTTCAAAATATACCAAACTTCATATTAGATTCAATTTTCCATTTGATATTAAAAAATTGACATCTTTCTTACTTTCTGTCACTGAGCTATAGAAAGTAAAACAAGCCTTTTTTTTCCCCCACTCCCAAGTTAGCATAAATTTTCCTGCTGCCCTATCAAATCACAGATGTACCTTTCCTTTACATATTTATGGCAACTTTTCTAACCTATGGGCCAGAGTATCAAGCTGTGTGATTCTACCTGTTTCTCCATTTATGAGTATGACCTTGGTATAGAGGCAGATTGCTTAGGAGCTGTTTGTGCTAGTTTTCAGTCACAGATAATGGAGGCAGCTGAGTTTTACATCATTACCAGTTACTCCTTTGGATTGATGCAGCATGCTGATTGCTTCAGTAAGAACTATATGAGAATGATTCTCAGAAATCACCTATTGCCAAAAGCATAGGGATGACCTAGATTGCAGTATAGCCCACCACAAAAAGATGGATAGATTCCTTTCAAAGCCATTGGCACCAGTGTTATGGGCACTTTTCATCTCGGCATTTTGCGGAAGGATCCAAGTAGAACTATGTTCTTATTTCAAAGACTGGTTTTGCTGGGAAGAGAGAAAAATAAAACTCACAATAGTCTTATATAAAATCATATGTTTTCTTTATTTGAAGTTGTCATACTCCTTTGTAGTTCATATAAATGTCCAAATACATGTTGGCTCTTTTCCAGAAATATATAGAGATTCTGATTTCAGTCTCAGCCTGTTTTCTTATTACATTATCTTTTAAACTAGGAAGAGAAAAATACTGAAATAAAAATGCAAAGGTCGTCAGTGGCTGTTAGAAAATAAATTAGTTTGGAATGGTTAACAATTCTCCAGCTGTAAGTTTTTGACCTTGAAAGTTTTCATTCAATAAACCCCAATTCCAAACTTTCACCTTCATAATTCTAACCATGTGACACAGAAACATGTACACACTGTTATGCAGGAAATGGATTTTTAAATTTTTATTGAAATGAGAGAGAATGTTTATTACAATATAATAAGGTGAAGCTCAGCCTATATTACCTTTCTATTTTGTTCTGAAAGGTAACGATATTTTAGTGTTTCCTTTAAATCATGAATTTTATATTTCTGTCTTCCATACAGTACTTTCTATATACCGTAAGAGAGCTGAATAATTATATTATAAATTACTGTGATTATAGTCATTTCCTTCCAATAAAGCTCAATTTACAGTCCTAAGATCTCTTCTCTGTATTATCGTCTCTTAATATCAACAATGTATATGGCATCAGTGATTATATGTTATGGTTCTTGATTTTGTAATTTGTATCTCTAGCTTGATTTCTCCTTTGAATGCTATCTATTTTATCCAGCCACTTACTAGACAATTTATACTGGGAATATCAGACAATTCCTCAAACATGTATGAAACTCAATGTGAGTCAATGTCAACTTCTGTACCAATGGAACAGAATAGAAAACCCAGAAACAAATCAAAACATCTACAGTGGACTCATTTTGGACAAAGGTGCTAAGAACATACATTAAAGAAACCGCAGTCTCTTCAATAAATAGTGCTGAAAAAACTACATGTCCATATGCAGAGGAATATACCTAGATCTTCATTTGATCTTAAATCAAATCAAAATGGATTAAAGATATAAATCAAAGGCTTCAAACCATGAAACTACTGCAGGAAAACTTTGGGGAAACTCTTCAGGACATTGGTCTGGGCAAAAATTTCTTGAGTTATACCCAACAAGCACAAGCAACCAAAGCAAAAACGGACAAGTGGGAACATATCAAATTGAAAAGCTTCTGTACAGCGATCAATGAAGTGAAGAGACAACACACAGAATGAGAAAACTATTTACAAACTACTCATCTGACAAGGAATTAATAACCATAATATGTAAGAAACTCAAATAATCTATAGGAAAAAATCTGGTAATTAAATAAAATGTGTTAAAGATCTGAATACACACTTCTCAAATGAAGACATACAAATATCATACAGGTATATGAAAAGGTGCTCAACATCACTGATCATCAGAGAAATCCAAATCAAAACTACTATTAGATATCATCTCACCTCAGTAAAAATGGCTTTTATCCAAAACACCAGCAACAACAAATGCTAGTGAGGATGTGGAGAAAAGGGAACTCTTGCACACTGTTGATGGGGCTGTAAATTAGCACAACCACTACAGAGAACAGTATGCAGTTTCCTCAAAATCTGAAAATAGGGCTATCGTACAATTCAGCCACCCCCACTTCAAGGTATGTACCCAAAAGAATGGAAATCAGTATAATGAAGAGATATCTATCTGCTATGGGCTGAAAGTATTCAAGGTACCAGTAGTGAATCCACATGGGTCTGCAGCAGCCTCAATACTTGCCTCCTCAGAAGAGAATTCAACTGAGGGGTATGAGGCAGAAAAAGAAATGGAGGCAAGTTTCAGAGCAGAAGTGGAAGTTTATTTTGAAAAAGTTTTAGAGCAGAAAGGAAAGGAAAGGAAAGTACACTTGAAAGAGACCCAAGTGAGTGACTTAAAGAACAAGTGCTGTGTTTAACCTTGATTCTAGGACTTTATATGCTGGCCCACTCCTGGTGTCTTGCTCCCCTTTCCCTATGACTCTTCCCTTGCACAGTGTGTTTAGGAAGTTGTATGCATGCCCATCTGAGGCTTTCTTCCATTTTCTGGTGGAATGCCCCCAGAAGGTCATACTCCACCTTTTTGTCTCTTAATGCACATGCCCAAACTCACTTACCCAATTCCTGAGATTTTATTGGAAGCAGATTACCAATCTCAAGTGTTTTTTGTTTGTTTGTTTTGTGACAGTCTCCTTCTGTCACCAGGCTGGAGTGCAGTGGCGCAATCTCTGCTCACTGCAACCTCCAACTCTCTGGTTCAAATGATTCTCCTGCCTCAGCCTCCTGAGTAGCTGGGAATACAAGCATGCACCAGCACGCCCGGCTCATTTTTGTATTTTTAGTAAAGACAGTGTTTCACCATGTTGGCCAGGATGGTCTCGATCTCTTGACCTTGTGATCCACCCACCTCAGCCTCCCAAAATTCTAGGATTACAGGCATGAGCCACCGTGCCTGGCCTGTCAAGTGTTTTTACCTGTTTGGGAAGTTGCCTCTCCCTGGTGTCTGTGATCAATTATCACTTTCGTGTGGCAGCTGTGGGCCATCAGGAAATTGCCTGAATTGTCACCTGATGGTCACCTGACATTTCTGGTGGGTGGGGATAGGGAGCCCTCTCCTGCCCTACTCATGCCTGACTAACTACCTATACCATGCACTCCCATGTTTACTGCAGCCTTATTCACAATAGCCAAGATTTAGAATCAACCAAAGTGTCCATCAACAGACAAATGGACAAAGAAAATATGGTCCATATATGCAATGGAGTACTATTCAGCCATAAAAAGAATGAGATCCTGTTATTTGCAACAACATGAATGAAACTGGAGGTCATTATGTTAAAATAAGTCAGGAACAGAAAGATAAACTTCACATGTTCTCACTTACTTGTGGGAGAGAAAAATAACAATTGAACTCATGAAGATAGTAAAAGGATGGTTAACAGGCTAGGGATGGTAGTAATGGGTGTTGAGAGAAAATGGGGATGGTTAAAGGGTACAAAATGTAGTTAGAAGAACAAGAAATAGTATTTGCTAGCACAACAGGATGACTATAGTAGAAATAATTAATTGTTTATTTTTAAATAACTAAAAAGGCATAATTAGATTCACTGTGAATGCCTTTAATTCAGTCCATCATATGTATATTTGTTATATAACATGATGTATCATATATAAATTTCTTTATCCACTCATTGATAGCATTTGGGTTGGTTCCACGATTTTGTAATCGTAAATTGTGCTGCTATAAACGTGTGTGCAAGTATTTTTTTTTTGTATAATGACTTCTTTTTCTTTGGGAAGATACCCAATAGTGGGATTGCCTGTCCAAATGTCGATATCTGGTAGATGCTTTATTAAATTGGTATCTCAAAGTGTTATGTGGTCAGAAAAAATAAAATAGGGCCAGTACAGTGGCTCATACCTATAATCCCAACTCTGTGAAAGGCCCAGGCAGGAGATTCTCTTGAGGCCAGAAGTTCAAGATCAGCCAGAGCAATGTAGAAATAACTTGTCTGTTTAAAAAAAAAGTCATGTCAGTGTGTGCCTGTAGTCCTATTTACTTGGGAAATGAAGGCAGGAATATCACTTGAAGCCAGTAATTCAAGGTTGCAGTGAGCTATGATGGTGCTACTGCACTCCAGCTTGTGCCACCAGTGAGACCCTATTTCTGAAAAAAAAAAGAAAAGAAAAAATGTATCTCAAAAATATATATATACAATTTTTATCTACTTTGTATTATATAACAACTTATTTTACCTATATAATTTTTATTATTGCATGTATATAAGTATGTAGCTACTCAAATATAGCATTTTCATTATTACTGTGTTGGAAATATTTTATACTTTTTTTATTGACTGATGGATTAATACTGTATTTCTAAATTTCTAAACTTGAGGATTTTTCTGGTTATAATTTTTTCTATTGATGCCTAACACAATTAGATTTTGAGCATGCAGTGGGTTCTGTGTGACTCTTTGAATTTTGGCAAGACTTTTTTATGGCCAAATATGAATTAAATTTTTAAAAGAAATGCTCCAAGTATGCTTGAAAAGAATATGTACTTCCCAGTTTTTGTGTGAGATATCACCTATATGTCTATTACATAGTTGTGGATTTTCTTTTTATTATTATTATACTTTAAGTTCTGGGGTACATGTGCAGAACATACAGGTTTCTTACATAGGTATACATGTGCCATGGTGGTTTGCTGCATCCATAACCCCGTCATCTACATTAGGTATTTCTCCTAATGCTATCCCTCCCCTATCCCCCCCAACCCTTGCTAGCTCCCCACTCCCCAACAGGCCCCAGTGTGTGATGTTCCCCTCCCTGTGTCCATGTGTTCTCATTGTTCAACACCCACCTATGAGTGAGAACATGCAGTGTTTGGTTTTCTGTTCTTGTGTTAGTTTGCTGAGAATGATGGTCTCCAGCTTTATCCATGTCCCTGCAAAGGACATGAATTCATCCTTTTATGAGTATTCCAAGCTGTATAATTGTCACATTTTCTTTATCCAGTCTATCATTGATGGGCATTTGGGTTGGTTCCAAATCTTTGCTATTGTGAACAGTGCCTCAATACACATACGTGTGCGTGTGTCTTTATTATAGAATTATTTATAATCCTTTGGGTAGATATCCAGTAATGGGATTGCTGGGTCAAAGGGTATTTCTAGTTCTAGATCCTTGAGGAATTGCCGCATTGTCTTCCACCATGGTAGAACTAATTTACACTCCCACCAATAGTGTAAAAGGGTTTCTATTTCTCCACATCCTCTCCAGCATCTGTTGCCTCCTTTTTAATGATCACCATTCTAACTGGCATGAGATGGTATCTCAATGTGGTTTGGATTTGCATTTCTCTAATGACCAGTGATGATGAGCTTTTTTCATATGTTTGTTAGCCACATAAATGTCTATCCTTTGCCCACTTTTTGATGGGGTTGATTGTTTTCTTCTTGTAAATTTCTTTAAGTTCTTTGTAGATTCTGGATATTAGCCCTTTGTCAGATGGGTAGATTGTAAGATCTTTTCCCATTATGTTGATTGCTGTTTCACTCTAATAGTTGTTTTCTTGTGTTTGTGTTTTTGTTTTTTCTGTGCAGAAGCTCTTTAGTTTAATTAGATCCCATTTGTCAGTTTTGTCTTTTGTTGGCCATTGCTTTTGGTGTTTTAGTCATGAGGTCCTTGCCCATGTCTATGTCCTGAATTATATATATATGTATATATAATTTTCATATGTAAATTTTTATAGTGATTTGTTGTGTATTTATCTATCAAATATTGAAAGAGAGGGTGTGTCAGTTTCCTAGGGTTGCCATAATAAAGTGATACAGACAGGATACCCTTAACAACAGAAATTTATTTTCTCACAGTTCTGGAGACTAGAAGTCCAAGATCAAAGTGTTGGCAGGTTTGGTTTTACTTGAGGCCTCTCTTTGGCTTGCAGATGGCCACCTTCTCCCTGTGTCCTCATATGACATTTTCTTTTGCACAGACATCTCTGTTGTCTTTTCCTTTTCTTATGAAGACACCAGTCATATCATATTAAGGCCCAGATTTGTTATCTCATTTCACTTTAATTATCTCTTTAAAGTCCTTATCTCTTAATATAGCCACATTCTAAAATACTGGGGATTGGGGCTTCAATTTTTTTCATTGCCAGTTTAAAAATTGCTTTATACCTATTATTTTGGTATATAATTTGATAGAGTCAAACATCAATCAGTGTGTTTAGATCCTCTGAAATAATTCAACAACTTAAATGTTTCAGTCTCCAACTTCTTTCTTTCTAATATGATAATGCTGATGTGTATTTTGACTCAATCAAAAGTTTGCCTTTTTTAACCCCTCAAAGTATATATTATTACTCTCTCTAATGTAGTCTCCTGGTGGTGTGATTTAGCTCATATTTACCAGCACCTTACTCACCACTTCTTATTGCATCCCAGATGTTTTAATAGATTTATTTCCTTTATGAAATTATTCTCTATGATGTCAAAATCTCTACATTAAAGAAATGATCTTTATTTTATACTTGCTCTTGAAAGGTTCTATTACTGGGCACAGAAATCTAAGCTGAGAGTTCCTTTCTTGACATATTGAATATGATTCACTGTCTTCCAACTTCTATCACTATTGAAAATTCAACTCAGTCAATTTCCATTTTTTAAGTGATAAAATTATGTGGAGTTAGACACAGTTTGCTGCCTCTAAGAGCTCTTTTTATTCTGTAGTTTCACTAAAATAGTATATAAATATTGTTTTATTCATCCTGCTTGGAAATCCTTAAAATTCCTGTAAGTGCTTAGAAATCTCTTTTTGTTGTTGTTATACTTTAGGTTCTGGGGTACATGTGCAGATCATGCAGGATTGTTGCATAGGTACTTATACGGCAAAGTGATTTGCTGCCTCCATTCCCCCTGTCACCTATATCTGGCCTTTCTCCTCATGCTATCCCTCCCCAGCCTCTCCACCCCCAACTGTTCCCTCCCCTATCCCCCCAATAACAGACCCCAGTGTGTGATGCTCCCCTCCCTGTGTCCATGTGTTCTCACTGTTCAACACCTACCTATATGAGTGAGAAAATGTGGTGTTCAATTTTCTGTTCTTGTGTCAGTTTGCTGAGAATGATGGTTTCCAGAGTCATCCATGTCCCTACAAAGGACAAGAACCATCTCTTTAAATATGTCTATGCTTCCTATTTTTCCAGTCCTCTGTTTTATAGCTTCTATGTCATATTTCCTATTTATGCTGCATTGTAGTAATTTATTTTACTTTACATTTTTAGCCTTTTTGGTTGGTCCTTGTCAGGAGGAGTTTTCTGTAGAAATGATTTCTGGTCTATGTAGTGAAGGATTTATAAGGCAAAAGGAGATTGGAAGACAATTTGATCATAATTTTAGCTGCAGTAAGAGTAAATCCTAAAATTACCATCAGCTTAGGAAAAAATAAGTGTTTCTTTCTTTCTCATAAAAAAATCCAGAGGTGTCTCATCCAGGGCTAGTGAGTTCACTCTACTTCTCAGGGACTTAAGCTCCTTCCAAGTCACCATTGTGCCACACTTTGTGTGCTTCCCCAGACATTATGGTCCAAGAAGCTATCCGTGTTACAAGAGGCAGGATTGAGGAAAGCTGAAACATGGGATAAAAAGAATTTCTGTCAGTTCTTTGTTCATGAGTATATCCCTTTGGCTGAAACTTAGTCACCTGTACAAAGCATGTAACAGAAAGGTATTATTTACACACAATCGGAAGCATGTCTTTATCCTGGTGTTTGCAATGCTATTCAGTATCTCAGAGAGCAGGTACTCAAGAAGTATTTGTTACTTAAAAGAAAATTTATTTAATTTTAATAACTATACTCTTTTTTGTATATTGATGAAATTGGGATCAGGATTCCTTGGGGAACAAAAACGTTTGAAAACGTTATTTAGTGCTAAAAAGAAATGAGTGGTCAGGCTATGAAAAGACATGGAGGAAATTTAACTGCATACTGGAAAGTGGAAAGACCCCCATATGAAAACCTGCATACTATATGATTCCAACTATATCATATTCTAGAAAAGGCAAAACTGTGAAGACAGTGGAATGATCAGCGTTTGTCGGGGGTCAGGGTAAGGAGAGTGATAAATAGTGGAAAACAGATTTGAGGGCAATGAAATTACTCTGTATGATACTATAATGATGAATACATATTATTATATATTTGCCCAAACCCCTAGAATGTACAAGACCAAGAGTGAACCTTAATGTAAACAGACTTTAAGAAATGATGATTACAAACTGATGTAGTTCTTAAATACAATTATATCATTTGTAATTTATGTATCAGCCTGGTGGGGATATTGATAATAGGGAAAGCTATTCATGTGGTCAGGGGAGAGGGCGTCTGAGAAATCTCTGTACCTTTCTCTTAATTGGCTGTAAAAATAAAGTTTAAAAATATACAATGTTGTTCTCCATTCTCCTATCAACATATTTATACTTGTGAATAGTAATGGAGGATAACATAATAAAAATTTAGTGGTTTCAGGATTTCTATGCTTATATATATGTTTTTATAATTCTATCAGGAAAACTGGAAAGTTTAATGCAATTTTAGTTCTCTTTATCCCTGTTTCCTTAGGTAATACTGAATTTTTTATTTAGCCTCAAACATGATATTATTGAAGTTCAGAAAACAATACGCCAAACTGAAGACCTCAGAAGCAGCCTTACTAGGAGGAATCAGAGCAAGATGGCCAAATAGAACCCTTCAATGATGTTCTCTCCCCAAAGGAGCAACAGATTTGAACAACTAACCACACACGAAAGTACCTTTTATAAGAACCCCAACAGGTGAGCAATCACAGTACCTGGTTTTAACATTATATCAAGGAGAGAGGCACTGAAGAGGATAGGAAAGACAATCCTGAATTGCTGACACCACCCCTGCTGTATTCCCTGCCAAAAGCCACGTGGCACAAAGAGAGAAAATCTTTGTGCTCGGAGGAGAGACAGCAAAATAATTGTGGGACTTTGCATTGGAACTCTGTGCCGCCCTGTCATAGCAGAAAGAAACGCAGGGCAGAACTCAGCCAGTGCCACCAGAGGGAACATTTAGACCAGCACTATTCAGAGGACAATTGTTCATCCCAGTGGTTGGAACCTGAGTTCCAGCTAGCTCCACCACTGCAGGTTAAAGTGTTCTGGGGTCTTAAATGATTTTGAAAGGAAGTCTAGGCCACAAGGACTGCAATTCTTGGGGGAAGTCCTGATGCTGTGTCTGTCTCAGAGCTAGTCTACTTGTGGTGCACACAAAAACCAAGTGAGACATCATGTAGGGTGACCAAAAGAGAGTTTGTGTAAGCTTTGCCCCAACTCCAGGAAGTGCAGCTCACAGCTTTGGAAGAGACTTCTTCTGCTTGAGGAAAGGAGAAGAAAAAATATAGATGAATTTGTATTGGTACTTGAATACCAACTTAGCCACAGTAAAATAAAACAAGAAGCATGGTGCTGAAGCTCCCACTCCAGGCCCTAGCTCCCAGATGGCATTTCTAGACCAACCCTGGGCCAGAAGAAAACCTGCTTCCCCTGAGGGGGAAAGACCTCCTTCAGTCCTGGCAGAATTTATTATCTGCGGACAAAAGAGCCCTTGAGTCTTGAGTAAATATCAGCAGTAGCCTGGTAGTAGTTGCCATGGGTCTTGAGTGAGACCCAGTACCATGTGGCTTCAAGTGTCACCTGATGCATTTCCAGCTGGGGTGGCCAAGAGAGGAGAATTCCTTTTGCTTGAGGAAAGGAGAGAGAAGAGTAAAAAGGATTTCATCTTGCAACTCGTGTTTCAGTTCAGCCACAGTAAAATAAAGCACCAAGCAGATGCCTAAACTTTCCAATTATGGGATTTAGCTTCTGGATGGCATTTTTAGACCCAGCCTGGTCCAGAAGGGAACCCACTGGCATAAGGAGAGAGACCCATGCCAGTCAAGATTCACCACCTGCTGACTGAAGAGGTGTTTGACCTTGAATAAACATCGGCAGTATCCAGGCAGTAGTTGCCAAGGGCCTGAGAGTTATGGTGCCCATGGGGAGAAACTCCTTCTGCTTGAGAAAAGGAGAGGGAAAAGGAAGGAGCACTTCGTCTTGCAACTTGAGTACCAGTTTGAGCATCATAATATAAAGCACCATGCAGATTCCTAAAGCCCTTGATTCCAGGTTCTAGATCCTGGATGGCATTTCTAGACCCACCCTGGGCCAGAAAGAAATCTACTGCCATGAAGGGAGACATTCAGGTCTGGAAATATTTACCATGTGCTAACTAAGGAGTCTTTGAGGTTGAATAAACATCAGTGGTAGCCAGGCAATAGTAACCACACACCTTAGACAAGACCCAGGACTGGGCTGGCTTCAGGTGTGACTCAGCATAGTCCCTGCAGTGGTGGCCATAGGAATGTTTGCATCACCCCTACCTCAACCCCAAGCAGTTCATCACAGAGACAGAGAGACTCCTCTTCTTTGAAGAAAGAAAAGGGAAAAGAACAAGAGACTCTTCTTGGTAATCCAGAATATTACACAATATAATCAGTACCTCTGTAAGTCCCCAAGAGTCACAGCATTTCTGGGTTTGGGGTGCCCACTAATGCAGACATGGCTGCAGTAACCAAAGACTTAGATTACAACACTGAATTCCCTTTGAGTACTTGGAAAGCCTTCTCAAAAATGATAGGCGTAAACAAGCTCAGGCTGCAAAGATTAGCATTAATACCTCTTTCAATGCCCAGACATCAATGAATATTCACAAGCATCAAGACTAAGTCGGGCGCAGTGGCTCACGCCTGTAATCCCAGAACTTTGGGAGGCCAAAGCGGGTGGATCACGAGGTCAGGAGATCGAAACCATGCTGGCCAACATGGTGAAACCCCATCTGTACTAAAATACAAAAACTTAGCCAGGTATGGTAGTGGGCTCCTGTAGTCCCAGCTACTCGGGAGACTGATGCAGGGGAATCGCTTGAACCCGGGAGGCAGAGGTTGCAGTGAGCCGAGATCACGCCACTGCACTCCAGCCTACCAACAGAACAAGACTCTATCAACAAAAGAAAAAAATGACATCATCAAATGAACTAAATAAGGCATCAGTGACTAATTTCGGAATGACAGAGATACGTGATCTTTCAGAGAGAGAATTCAAAATGGCTGCTTTGAAGAAGCATAACAAAATTTTAGATAATATAGAGAGGGAATTCAGAATTCTACCAAATCAATTTAACAAGTGATTAAAACAATATTTTAAAATCAAGCAGAAATTCTGCAACTAGAAAATCAGAGTCTCTCAAAAGTAAAACTAATCAAGCAGCATAAAAAATTATTGAGCTTGAAGACAGGCTATTTGAAAATACAGAGTCAGAGGAGACAAAAGAAAAAAAGAAATGAAGCATGCCTACAAGTATAAAAAATATACTCAAAAGAGCAAAACTAAGAGTTATTGACTTTAAAGAACTGGCAGAGAGAAAGATTGGTGTAGAAAATTTATTCAAAGTAATAATAACAGAGAACTTTTGAAACCTATAGAAATAGAATAATATTCAAGTACAAGGTTATAGAACATCAAATAGATTTAACCCAAAGAAGACTATCTCAAGACTTTTAATAATCAAACTCTCAAAGTCCAGAGTAGAGAAGGGATCCTGAAAGCATCAAGAGAAAAGAAACAAATAACACGTAAAGAAACTCTAATATGTCTGGCAGCAGACTTCCCAGTGAAAACCTTACAGACCAGGAGATAGTGGCATGATATATTTAAAATACTGAAGGAAAAGAAAGTTTCTATCACAGAATAGTATATCCAGTGAAAACATCCTTCAAACATGAAGGCAAAATAAAGACTTCTCCGGAAAAACAAAAGCCAAAGGATTTCATTAACATCAGACCTGTCCTACAAGAAATGCTAAAAAGAGTCTTGCAATAAGAAATCATTTGAAGGTATAAAATTAATTAGAAATAGTACAGACAAATTGCACAGACAAATATAGAATATTATAATACTGTAATGATGATGAGTACTTGTATCTTGAGTAGGAAGACTAAAGAATGAACAGCTCAAAAATAATAACCACAATAAATTTTTAAGACATAGATAGTATAATAAGATATAATTAGAAAAAGAAGTTAAGAGGTGAAAGCATGAAGTTAAAATTTAGAGTTCTTATTTGTTTTCACTACTTTTTAAAATTAATTTCTTTGTGTAGTTTTGCAATCAGAGTTAAGTTGCCACCAGTTTAAGATAATGTGTTATAAGTTGTTATTTGCACTGAATGTGTTAACATTAGATCATACCCTTTTTATTCAATCATATCTTTATACAACTTTTCATGTTTCATTGAACCTAAGAATAAAAATTGATAGTTTTCCCTGTATCTTTGGGTCTTCATACTAAAGCCTTGCATTTCAAATAAAACTATGATCAAGTAAATTTATATGCCTTATCTCCTATTAATCCATCTTTTTTCAGTTGATATTTCAGCAAATTTTCAGAGGATAGAAAGGAAATTTTCCCTTTATTCCTACAATGCAAATAAAATCTATTTCATCATCATAGATTACCAGGTGGAAAATAAATCTCTAAAAACAGCTAACAGTCAAATATTTCCCATATGTATTACTGTGTATCAGAGTTACCTAGGTAGCTTGTTACAAATAAAAATACCAAATTTTGGCCATGCACAGTGGTTCACATCTGTAATCCCAGCACTTTGGGAGTCTGAGGCGGGAGGATCACTTGAGGCCAGGAGTTCAAGATCAGCCCAGGAAACATGGCAAGATCCTGTCTCTGCAAAAAGAAAAATAATTTAGTTAACTGGGCATGATGGTTTGCAGCTGTAGTCCCAGGTACTCTGGAGGCAGAGATGGTAGGATAGTTTGAGTATGGAGTTTGAGGCTGCCATGAACCGTGATCATACCATTGCACTCTAGTTTCGGCAACTATGTGAGACCTTATCTAAAACACACACACAGAGAGAGAGAGAGAGAGAGAGAGAGAGAGAGAGAGAGAGAGAGAGAGAGAAAAGAAACAAACTTCACTCTCAGAAATTCTGATTTACTAATTCTGCAAGGAAGTCATAGAATTCATATTTTTAACTCTGATGAAGAAGCCACCAACCTTCATTTGAGAAACACTGGTCTAACAGTCTGCATTCCACAGTAACAAGGTCGACTTAAGTTCCTGCTCCAACTTGAAACTTCTGTTCTCCATTTCTAAGTAAGTTCAACCTGGCACAATGCTTTGATAGTTTTTAATGTGACAGCTTTATTTGCCTCAGGAGGCCTTTCTCAGGGAAGAAACTATATGAAAAAATACATGGACCTTGTTTATAATACTTGCTGTGTAATAAATTAGTGTAGCCTTAAAACGTGCCACTTTACTACTCTGTACATTAGTATGTCTTAGACGAAGTTAAATATATTGTGTGGGAGTTGTCACAGGTCTCCCTCCTCTCCAGGCAACCAAAGTGAGCATGCAATTGCTAGCACACACTCCCTCTTCACCCTGATGAGAAGCTGTTTCATCTGGGCCTTTATGGTACAAGATCAGCTAAAGGGCAGAGAAAGCAGAATCTGAAAGGTAGGGGAAGAAAGACACTGCGAAAGGGGTTATCGGCTCCTTGTGGAGAGAACCAAACTGTCTTGTAGTTTTGAGACTGTCATTTTAAAGTTATCACCCAGAGGAGGAAAAATGATGAAAGATGGAAGGAGGAAGGAAACTAGAGAAAAACCGCCTCTTTGCAATTTTGTCTAGAATTAATTCTTACAAAAATAAATATAGCACAGAGATATATTTCTAATTAAGTTTTTTTTCTTTTTCTTTTTTTGAGATGGATTCTTACATTGTTGCCCAGGCTGGAGTGCAGTGGCGTGATTTCGGCTGGCTCCAACCTCCACCTCCCAGGTTCAAGCTATTCTCTTGCGTCAGCCTCCCAAGTTGCTAGGATTAAAGGCAATCACCACCTGCCCAGTTAATTTTTATATTTTTAGTAGTGACAGAATTTCGCCATGTTGGTCAGGCTGGTCTCGAACTCCTGACCTCAGGTGATTTACCCACCTCCCAAAGTGCTGGCATTACAGGTGTGACCCACTGTGCCTGGAATATTTTCAATTAAGATTTTTTTCTAATCTAATTTGTTATTTCAGTCAATTAATCAGGGTTAATAATGATTCAACACTAAATGCCAAGCTTTCAGAAGAGGACTACTTTTTTCTGTTAATGTAACTTAAGGTTCCAATTAGTATCCAGTTGATATTTGAATTGGCAACTACTTTTAAGTTCTTTAGCCTTGCCAGTGTCTACATGGGAAGGATGTGCTCAGCACAAGGGTTTCCAGAAGAGAGAATGGGTGGAAGATGAAATATTAACCTGTGCACTTAGGCACAGGGCTGAATCCGATCCACTGGGAGGAAGTGACATCTTTTTAAAAAATTTGGCCTGGTGGTAGACTTGATCTTGTTTGTTTTTAAGCATCTTTCTCATTTTAAAAATCTATATAAGTTTTAAAAGTACAACTTTGTATAGTTTTATCATGTGTATATGTGCACTATGCACATATTACATACTGGTGGAGTCGGCTTTTACTGTATTCATCTCCCCAAATAATGTATATTGTACCTATTAAGTAATTTCTCATCAGTCACTCTCCTACCACCTCTCTGCCATCTCAAGTCTCCAATGCCTGTCATTTCACACTCCATGTCATGTGTACACATGATTTAGTTCCTGCTTCCAAGTGAGAACATGAAATATTTGACTTTCTGTTTCTGAATTGTTTTACTTAACATAATGTCTTCCAGTTTCCACACATGTTGCTTCCAAGGACATGATTCATTGTTTTTCGTGGATGAGGTATTCCATTGTATATATACCACATTTTCTTTATTCATTCATCCATTGATGGCCAGTTAGGTTGATTCTATATCTTTGCTATTGTGAGTAGGGCTGAGATAAATATACAAGTATCTTCAGTACTCACGCTGTCTATTTATCTCCTGTGGATATGTATTACAAATAAACAAAATTGATACATCTCAGAAACCAGATAACTGAAATACAGAAAACACTCTTTGGGAAGCAGTATGGAGATCTCTCAGAGAACGAAAAATAGAACTACTCTTTGATTCACCAACTCTGCTACTGGGTATCTGCCCAAAGGAAAAGCAATCCTTACATCAAAAAGATACTCTGTTCTCTTTTCTTCTTCCTTTGGTATTCTCCCTATGCATAAGTTACATTTCTATAGTTGTTCTACACTTATTTAATATTCTATTCCATGTTTTTCAGCCTTTATTTTCTTTGCTTTTCAGTTTTGGAGACTTATATATACATATTTGTATTTGGAGAATATATATATATTTTTTTTGGAGATATATATATATATATTTGGAGAGAGATATATATATTTGGAGAGAGAGATATATATTTGGAGATATATATATATTCAATCTCAGAGAGTCATCTTTCAGAAGTGTCCAGTCTACTCATAAGCTGATACTGTTTCAACAGTAGAGTGCTTGAAACTGAGATTTTGTAAAGAATAAATTTATTGGTATTGAAAGATTCTGTGATATTACCATGGAAGTGGCTGGTTGAGATGAAAAGGATAAATGTTCATTATTGGAGGTGAAAATGTTCAGAAACTGAGAGAACAATAGTTATTCAAAACACAGTAGATGAAATTGTTTTACGCTCTGTATTTCAAATAATCCATAGTTTTAAAAGGGAAAGGAAAAATATTCTGTGACCAGAACACATACCTCACTTCCAGACAATGTTAACACATGTAGTAAAAACCAGTCAGACATTGAAAAAGCTATTAAGAAAGCAATGACCATGAGTTTCATAGAAAAACCAATGAAAGCATTTAAAGGGTTAGAAAAGAGTGGGTATTGGCTTAGAACAGAGTTTTGATGATGCCATAGTACCTAGTGAAGTAAACAGGAAAATGTATCATCTGATGAATACTTTCTTATGGGAAAGTTGGTATTACTGTTACTACTGATAAGTGTTAAATTTAGTATGTTATTAATATGTTCAAGGCATCATTCTAACCATTTTTTATATATCAGCTTATATCATCTTCCTGCAAACCTCATCATTGTCTACATTTTATGACTGAAGAAACGAGGAGGTTCAGTAAGTTGTCCAATACTGCTTAGTGAGCAATGGAGCTGAATCTAGGAATTCTAACTGCAGAGAACACACTCTTAATCATTATGAAATAGTTTCCTTCTTATACGCAGAACCTTGGCACTTTTAATTATGAGATTAATGAGATGGGAAGAGATGGTGGGGTAGCAGTAATGGGAAGTCATGTTTTGTTTTGTTTTGTTTTGTTTTGTTTTGTTTTGTTTTGAGACAGAGTCTCGCTCCATCGCCAGGCACCAGACTGGAGTGCAGTGGCGCGATCTCGGCTCACTGCAACCTCCACCTCCTGGGTTCAAGCAATTCTCCTGCCTCAGCCTACTGAGTAGCTGGGACTACAGGCACGCACAACCACGCCCAGCTAATTTTTGTATTTTTAGTAGAGACGGGGTTTCACCATGTTGGCCAAGATGGTCTCGATCTCCTGACCTTGTGATCCGCCCGCCTCGGTCTCCCAAAGTGCTGGGAAGTCATGTTTTATAAGAAAAACTCAAGAGATCTATAGATTTTTCTTAAATTCTACTAAGGGTAAGATTAAAAGTTGGGGAGGGACAATCTTCTCAAAAGGATATGGAGTTGTCAAGTCTTCTTAATTCCAGAACAACTCAGGCTCTGATTTACCCTGCATAGATGACTGTGAAATAGGTTGCAGCCTTGTGAGGAGAGGATTTGCTAGACCTCTATAAAAGAGAAAGTCAAGAAAGTCACTATTAATGATGACTACCAAAGACTTTGAGGGCTTCAGACACCATATGTATTATCTTAAAGAAAATTTAAGAGGTATTATTTCGAGCATAGCTTCTACCTCAAATATGCCTTCCCAATTGAGAAAAATATTAGTCACAAATACTTCAGTGAAGTTAAAAGTAAAACAATTATTTACTAGATCAAAATGTGAAAAGGAAAAAAATCTATAAAGGTAACTCTTCTTACAGAAGTAAATATGTGGAGAAACATACGATTTTTATGGCTAGTTTTCTTTTTATTGGCTATCAAGTTCATTTAACAGACAAAAAATTCAGTTCATTATTCATTAAAATAGGAATAATTAACAATAGTTGATCAATCATTCTTTCAGATGGCCCTATTTTATCACAATAACTTTTCTTATAATTGAGAGATTCATGAGGAAGTCTTGAAAAGAGTGTATATTTCTCTCAATTCAATAAAATATTCAGTCAAAATAACAAAAGAGGTGCTATTACTTTGTTTTGGGTGATTGATATGTAGGCTAGGCTTTGCTGTAGTACTTTGATCTCATAAGCTGGTATAAAATATCAAACATTTTGACTGTTTAAACAACTCAATATATGTTTTGCAAAATCACAAAACATTATGCATGTGACTTAATTAATATCTACTCCAAGTATACACAACACATCATGCTGAAGATCTACATTTATTTGAAAACACTTAGTCTAATTTATATTCGTGCAGAAAAACCACATTCAATAAACCACAATTGTAGAAGAGACAAATAAGTGTATTTTGTCACATTTTCACACATATACAATATTTAATTAAGGGATGATGAATCACAATCACATGTAAATAAATGATTTATTTTCTCAGTAATAGTAAGAATCTCTTTTGAGTATGTAGGGTCTTCTGGGTTTATTCTCATACAACTGCCGTTTCAGAATATAAGGAATTTTTCTCTTTATGACTTCTTCCTTTTCAATTTTGTCATTTCCAGTTTCAAGAATATCTTCCTGGATTAACTGCAAGATAGAGATAACGTAAGTGAAACTTACATGAATGAAATCTTTTGTTTCAGAGCATTTGTCTACAGTCTATCTCATTTGCTGTGAAGACAGCAAAACATATGTAGTTGAGATATATGAAGTTCAAAGAAATTATTTTTTCAAAGGAGAGATGGCTATCCAGTGGCTGAAATAGTATAAGAACATGGTAATTCTGACTCAATTTAGTATTCTTCCTAGTTCACCAGGCTAGCTCTTTTAAAAATTTCTAAATAGTTCACTAACCATATACTTCAAGGCCATACACTAATCCCACCTTTTGAAGATGAACACCAAATAGATATTTGAATATTTTTCAGGCTTCGATTTACTATGGAAACACCAAAAGTATGAAATATATCATACATTACAATAAATATAGTTTTTGATCTGGTAAATCAAGTTTGGCCACAAAGGTAACAAAATTTAATGTTCAATCACGTCAATTACTGACTTGACATGAAAACCATTCCAATGATTTATTTCTCAATAGGGGGAGGAATGCCTGCTTTATCCAACTTGGTCAGTTGTAGAAATCAACATGTGGGAAAGCTCTGTTTAAATGATGACAATCTCTTTAGATTGTGGTTCTTAATCATTAAAGCAATCTCAGATTCAATAACTTAAGGGAGTTAAGCTTCATTTAGCATCTTGCCTAATGTGATGAGGCAGGAATATGCCCCATTCTAATATTAAGTATATTTTTTTTTATCTAAGAATACGGTTCTGACTCAAAAATTTCAGCTACCATAAATTATTTAAGAAATCTGTCCAGAGTTTTACATACAATTTACATAAATTTTAAAAATAGGTTTAAGATAAAAATTTTCTTTATATTTTTGGTTGTCTTCTAATTTGGGGGGTCACTATAACAAATATTGATCAGAGACTAAGTTTTAATTTGTAATGCATAGGAATAAAATATTACAACCAAGTACTTTATTTCAACCCACAGCTATTCAATTTCAGAGGAGAAAAAACAGCTTCTGTCAGACAATCTAGTTTCTTAATCCTTAGTTGCTCTGTGCATAGTCTGTAATTACTTGTACTATACTCAGAATGATATTATCATTTTATTTTTAAATCACTCAATAACATTTAAAATAGGCAAAAGTTTTAATCTTATTTGCACTTGATTTGTCTGCATAATAGTTCATTGAGGTTTTTTTTGATAAATAATATATGATGGATATTTTATTATATTAAAATATATATATTTCAAGTTTCTTTGACTTAAAACATATTTTAAATACCAAAGCATTTACCAGGAATTTAAATTAAAGAATTAATAATAAATTTAAAACTGGTCTTTTTAGTTTTTTGTTTAGAAATTGTCTTTTTGCTTACCAGTTATAATAAACACTAGAAGTTCTGCCTGCATATCTTCTTATCTACAGGGTAGCTCTTTGGTAGTCAATCACAAGTTTTTTAAATTAGCAGGGAAGACACCCTCAGATCCCCCCATGCTAGTGTAAATCCAGAATATAAAATATTGACCAAATTTCTCTTAAAGGTTAATTTGAAAGAAATGTTCCCCTGTCAGAAAATTTTAAAAATTTGTTTTGTTTCATTAAAGAATATATTTTTCTTTCCCCTCTCCTCTTCCTTATCTCGAAAATTTTCCGTATCTTTCCAAAGCTGCCATTTACCTTTCAGAGCAAAATGTATCAATGAAGGCAATAAATTGTAAAGTGTTTTGCAAGTACATTATTACACACTAAGTTCTGTATGTATTTATAAACGAACACAGAACACAAAGGTTTCTAAATAAATTGGAATTATGGGGATATATATTCCTATTATATAATTTTACATAAATTAAAAATATTTTTATTTGTCTAATATATTCAAATACAAAAGGTTCCAGATAAAACTGGAATAATAGGGAAATACTAGGTTGGTGCAAAAGTAACTGCGGTTCTCGCCACTACTTTCCGTGGCAAAAACTGCTATTACTTTTGCACCAACTTAATATATCCTTATCCTATGTTTTCATATACAAGAAAATATATTTTTATTGGCCTAATATATTCAAATACAAATAGAAACTTTTATGTTTTATTCCAGTTTTATTTGGAACCTTTATATTCTGTGTTTGTTTACAGATCAGTACATATGACTTTGTGTTTCTAAGACAACAATTTGAGTTCTTTACATTTGTTAGACATGCCACCACCTACAACAAAAATTGCCTAAACATGCCATCCACTTAAGCATAATAAAAACATGTGGATCAAATCTGCCTTAAGATATATCCCCTTTTAAGGTTGAAGAAAAACATATTTTGCTAAGTTTAAAATATTTGAAGGACATTTTGAAGATGGGAAGGAATGTTGACTTCAACACATGGCTTGTTCTTCAGTGCTTGTAACTCTTCTTGTTATGATTATTATCAGGAATTTAATAAATTATTACAAATGAGAGCTAACTAGTATAACTATAATTATATCAATATTGTGTTATTGCTATACCTCCCAGTGTTGAAAAGCCCTGCTGTGACAAATTTTGTGGAGCTGGTATATTGTCAACATTGCTTCCAAGCTAAAGCCATCTAAAGCAGCGGGAAATTTCCTTCTTGCAACAAGTTCTTCTTCACGAACTTCTCCTGTTTCCTCAGCTGGGCTGTTCAAATTATTTACAAGACTGCAAACATTAAGCAGAGTCATCTTCCAAGAGGGAACGCTTGTTTTGCTAATCTGAAAAAACAAAAACCAAAAAGCAAAAAACAACTGCAATTAAAACTTGTGTTACATGAGCAAGAAATGAATTCCCAGTGTGCCAAACCATCACGTTAGGGTCTAATTGCTACTTCAGTCTAATAAATTCAGTGTTATTAATTTAGTAACATCATGTCACAAAGTTGCATAGTGCCAGTACCTCTTAACTTCTATTTAATAAAATGCAATAGTTATATTCACATATGCACATATGCGTGTACACACTGAACAAAGTAAGAAAACAAGGAAATTGAAAAGATGGCAGAAATATATAAACATTTTATATATATATCTCTCATAGATGAAAAATTACAAATTCAAAATATTCTCATCTCCATTACATTTCAGCTTAACATGTAATGGAGCAGTGACAAAGATGGTATTAATAAATGTGGACAATTACAAAGTATGTGGCCAATAATGTATTCCACACATTAATAATCGTTATGGGTAGCATCACAGATTATTTAGGACCTTTAAGTATTAACTTGCACCTGGGAATTAGGTCAATCTATACCAAGACACCAAGGCACCTAACTTACCCCATTTCCTAACACAGACTATTAATTTCAGTTGTCTTTTTATTTTTGAAATGAAGAGGTTGTATCTATTGGTATTCTGATTGAGTACTAAACAATGAGAACACATGGACACAGGGAGGGGAACAACACACACTGGGGACTGTCAGAGGGTGGGGTGGAGAGAGGAAGAACATTAGAAAAAAATAGCTAATTCATATTGGGCTTAATACCAACGCGATGGGTTGATAGGTGCAGCAAACCACCACGGCACACGTTTACCTATGTAACAAACCTGCACATCCTGCACATGTACCCCAGAACTTATTCCTAGGTACAGACTTGAAATATAAAAATTTGCTTTCAAGACACCAACAGAGGAGTAATAGGGCCCAGTATACAAAGTTGCATTTGGCTCAATTTAAAAAAAAAAGAACATGTAAAAATAACATGTCTGTTGTAGGGAGAATTTTAATTCAGACACACAATGAAGAGTACAGTTTAGTAATTCTTAAATGCATTGTAGAACAGCAAATGTCTAGAAGATTATGAACTGCAACCCCTGCATTTAAAAACAAGGAAACACAGGTAAGCAAGGTGAATTAATCCACTTGCTAAAGATCAAATATTTATAAGTCACTGTTTCAGGATTAGATCTCAAAGCTCCTGTTTGCCAGTCCATTGCTCTCCCTTTTCTACTACATTTCTTTCACGGGTTGCCATGAACTTTTATCTCTAATTTAGGAACACCTTTTTATTTCCCGTAATATAATAACAAAAGGCAAAGAGTTCACTTTGTTTTCATTTAACTTGAGACCAATACACGTTTCATCATACCCAATGTAAAAAGCATGGAAACAAGTTCCTTTAAAAACATTTATAGCCACGTAAATATGTGTGACAATTAATTAAAATTGCAACATGCTGATCGATAGAACTCTAGTTTCTTTGCCTGTCATATCAGCACCTTTGATTTCTTTTTACTAAAAGAAAATTTTTTTTCAAAAAGAAATGCCTCTCAAGGAACATTTCAATCTTGATGGGAAGTTATTACTATAGGAAAAACATACCATGTTTATAATGAAAGTTCATATGTTCTTCAACCAAGGGTTAAGGAAAATAAAAAGTTACCTTTGATGTATGGATATTGGTCAACAAATCTGCTTCTAATGCTTTCATTTCCTCTTCTGAATCTGAGTAAAATCAAAATTACGTTTACTATAATCACATATGATATAATTATATCATAATCTACAAATTTTAGGTTAATCTAAAATGTTAGTTTTAGAGGTTTAGTGTCTTTCTAATGTATTTTCTTAAAAATAGTAACCCTAAAAAACAAATTATAGTTATATTTTAGCATAATCAGAAGCTAAAATAGTAGAAGCACTTCTAAGAAAATGCATATGACTATTTGCTCAGACAGTTATTGATGACTTGGAGTTGTTTATTCTTTGAATTTCAGATTTTAAAAATCTGAGCATATTGTATAACACATATTTTACCAAATATGCTAGGGTAATTTATTTCTTACCAGCCATAGTTTACATACATAGGAAATATGCATATTAACATTTAAATACACAACATAATGAAGATTGTATAAGAGACTTTTTCAAGACAAAACCAAAGAAAATTGCTTATTGATAATTTTTGAATAATAAAGATACTGAGATATACTTAAATTCAGATGCTTTTTTTTTTTTTACAAAAACACACTTTAAAAGAACTGTATTTGTACTTTAAGCAAGAATTTGGAATTACCTATCTTTAATTTTATCACAAGCATTTAAGGAAATTGTTTAAGAAAAAGTGGAGCTGTTCAACATCATCTGTACAACAGCATTGAATATGGATCACTGGATTTTTAAAAAACTCTATCCAAGTTTCTGCTAATGAATATTTTACAGAGAAGGAAAATTTTTAAAATGCTATAATAAAAATAAAGTTAAAAATGACTCTATCTTCCTTGTACTACACACTCATTAAAAAGAAATGTCACACTCAGAGAAACCATTTGATTGATTTTACCTAGAACCTAAATTGTACATAGATCTTTCTCCCTATTTGTTAGAGACATAATCTATTTTTCAAAAGGAATGGCAAATTCTATTAGTCATCTACGAACAATGTATGTACCAAAATCCTCATAACTTTTGCATTATTACAGCCAGTAGTTTCAAGTTAATAAACACAGTGCTTCATCAATAATCCAGTTTTTCTTTCAGAAGCATGTGAAGATTTAATCTCATATAACTTTCAGATAAACTCATAATTGTAGAAAAGTTTGTGTTTTTCTCATAAGATTTAAAGTTATTTTCTGATGATTAAAATAATTGCATAAATCACATATCTTCTTAGATTTTAATTTCATATCAAATTATAGCATGAGTTTGTATTAAACATTTCAATGTCATATTTATGATACATAAAAGCATAGAACAGGTTAAATTATTTTTGCTGCATTTCCTTCCTAAGGTGTTCATTTCACTTTGAAGTGGTCATTCAAATATTTCTTAAATATCAAGTAGAGCTTTTTGCAATGGTGGTAATATTTCATGTTACACCTTTCAATTTAAATCTCATTTTCAAAGTGAGTTATTCATAGATATGTAGGACTCTATAGCTTCTCCTTTCATACCACATGCAAAACACTCTAAAGTCAAATCATTTCCATCAATATGAGAGTACCAATTTGCCAGATGAATTTTGTATTAACTTAAATGGCATGGAGAAAAAGTACCAAACTGTTATATTAATAGCATACTTATTAGACTACGCACAATGTATTCTCAAAAAGGATCTGGAATACTATTGTGTTTTTCTAGAAATAATTTTCTACAAATAATGCTTCATTTATTCACTAAGCATCAATTTTCACTTCATGTGTTATCTTAACACAAACAAGTAGGAAGGTAATATGAGGACTATTACAATGGCGTGAGGGCCACCGCTTGCTAGAGATGAATGAGGATGAGAATAAAACATTTTGAATGGAATGGGATTTAATGATGAGTTCGCAGGTTGACAGCCACTGCGTATGTACTTCTCATTAGAAAATGACCAGCCTAATTGAAAGTTTTGTAGTGTTTTTTTCCTTTCACGGTTGCATTCCAAAGGGGGTTGTGCAGTGTTTCACTGAAATCCCTTTTATTGCTTTGCAGATTTTAAAAGGGAAAATAAATCTCTCAGTTATTGTAATCATAAAGGCAGAGAAAAATATATTCACAGTTTCTATCACTGACAGGTAAATCCTAAATACATTAACATAAGCAGCAACACACTGCAAAAGAGAAAAAATAAATCACTTCAGGGAGTTGTGAAATGCAGTTTTGCTTACCTGAGCACAGACTCCAGGAGCTGAAAGCCAGGAGTAGAATGCATACAAGCTGGATTTTCATTCCTGCCATCATCTTTCAGCCTTCTAGCAAGCCAAGTTCATAAAAGTCAGAAAGACACTGAAGTGGGCTCTCTCTAGTGCTTCCCCTTGCCTTCAGCTGGCTTTGAAACTATGAGAGGTGCTCTGGCCATTCCCCTATATATATAAGCAGGAGGATGATGTCATTGATTATACAGGCATTATCTTTGCAGGATATGCCCTATCTTCACCTCTATCCCCTCCCTTCTTTCTCCTCCCCCGTTTCATTTGTCCCCCCTTTTCCTCCCCCATTTCTGAACCTTGAGTGAAAGTGACGATCTTCCCTAATTGCTGCTGCTGCTGCTTTGGATTTCTGACGCACAGAAGGAGTCATTTAAAAGCACTGCTATATACAGCATACTGATCTCTTTTCCCATTTCTCATTCCCCCACTCCAAAAGTTGTCATTGTGATTTTGTGAAACATGAGATCTGTTATTTCTCATTTTTAAACAAAATCTCCACGATGAATCCATGAAATCAGTGATTTCTTAGGCTGGGAAGTTCTTAAAGAGTTAGGGTGCTTTTCTGGTAATTCAAACTTCTGAGCGAATGTTTAGTGATTCCAAAACTAACACAGGTTTTAAATAATCCATGCTAGAATAAGACAGAATATGTACAGAGAATCAGTTATAAAAATTAATTAATAAATTTAGAGATTAGAAAGAAAATCAATAAAAAAGAAATAATAGATCGGGGAATAAGATATTATTTCCTAACAAATGGAAAATATTTTATTGTAAGTAATGAGAGATGACTGAACTGTGTATGCTGACTTTTGGTTGAATGTATTAGAAAAACAATTTCATGTTTATAAAATCCAGCTCTAAATTACTTACATGCTATCAGGTAAAAATGTGCATTGTTGTATCATTGACTTTTTTTTCCTGTTCATTATCTCTTTTTGTACCTATATTGTTCTGCTCTTTTGAATTCATTCTTGATGGCATGTCTCATTCTTTGTATAATTCTCCTCTCATTAGTTTTTATTATTGCATCAACTTTTTTTTCCCTGTTATAATCCTCTTTTCATCATAAAAATAAGATTGTGCTTTTGGAAAGGAGACAATCCTAAATAACCACCATTCACCAAAGTCACTTTTCTATGATTGTCTTCTTGTATTTCATGAGTTACACTGATACCCATTCTTTGTCTGAGTTCTCAAAAGAAAATTGATCAAAATGCTGTTTAAAGTAAAACTTTCTTCTTGTATTCAGCATTTCAAGATACATGGAGTGATTTGACAAGTCAGTGCTGTTAGAGATGTAAATATTTAAATGTAAAGTTGTCTGAGCCTGGTTTAATTTTTAAATAAATCAATCATGTAGTAACAGTTGAGAAAAAATAGGATTGATTCCTATAGAGAATTGATTTATATTATACAGTCTATGAGATTAACTTTTTCACCTTTATCCTAAACTTGAGATTAATTCCAAATATTTAATAATTACTTAGAATAACAAGGACTCCTTCATATAATAACAAGAATTTAATAATAGTTGATATGTTTTTTAGTTCATTTTGTAAACTTACATAAAACACAATATTGAACATAATTGGAGGAAAGTTTCTGTAAAGCATTTAATTGACAAAAGAAATGTGAAATATATACATCTAGATGTTTTCTGCTTTCCTACCATTAGGGGGAGCAATGGAAGCTTGAAACGCTTTTTATTTTCACTTAACAGATTCTAAGTGAGGATTTGTGCTTACTTTCCTGTTACTATCAGAGCATCTTTGTGACAGAATCCTCTTAAAGCCACTTTGATGAGAAAAGCAGGAAAATTATATATACTTTGCCTGATAATTAAGTTAGTTATTTTCTCTGATTTTGAATTGCAAATATAAAAAATGATTTTTTTTAAATGTGTGATAGCAGTCTAAGAGTGAAAAGGAAGTGTGATTCTTATTTTCCTCAAACGATTTATTCAATATGTTGAGAAAATTTATTCCTAGTTAGTTAGACAAAAAGGCGAAGAAGGATTAATAGAAATTCATTTTAAATATATAAAATGGATATGCTTTATTATCTGAAAATTGAGATATATGATAAATCTTCAAGAATGGAGGAAACATTAAATTATGTCAAATAATTCAAAATCAAATAGATGCTATATGCTATTTTTCTTTAGGGAAAAAACGATGTATAACTTTGGTAAAATTATGATGTAGCTAAACTTTGACCTCTAATTGGTGTTTTCTTTAATGTGTTACGCTTTTGTTTCTAGTCCTAATCCAAGGCCTTCAAGCTACAGATAAACAAATAAAACAATGTGTTTTAGGGATAAAGGTTAAGTATGTATTTTTCCACTTAAAAAGTACCCTATGAACTTCCTAAATTATGCCTTTAATGCAGTATTGTAGACACCTCAGTATGAAGATGCATGAAATATTTTTATTCTAAAGGCTTTTTACCTGAGATTCTTCTAAGTGTTACCTAGTTCTTAAAACATCTGATAAAAATTTTAAACATTGCCTTTTGATAATCTTCCTGTGTGGGCCTTCCAGTTTGAGGTTACAAACTTTAAGTGGATGTCACTTGTTAGGTACCTGTTGATTGCAACATCTCTAAAATAGGTAGATTTCTAAGCTTGTACTGTCACTTATGTCATACCTTTATTAGGTAATTGCTCAAAATAATCAAAAGAGATACCTGCAAAATTGGCAATTAGAAAGAATGGTCTGTAAGCTTATCTAATTTGGAGAGGGGCCAGCTCTGGACCCAAATGGTGAACAGTGGTTCTTCAGTTCCTTATGATTTCTTCCTATAGCTCTGGTGACTTTAATATTTCATTAACAACTTCCTTGGCTTTCTAATCTTTCGGTAACTTAAATACCTAAAACTTGGCCTATAGTGTTTCTACAACCTGGAATCTCCCCTTCACTTTCCTTTGACCATCCTGTATTTTATGGCCTAATCAACAAAAACATTTCCAAGTTTGAGTCCTGAAAGAAGTCTTGTCTACTTCTATTCTTCCCAGTTTTCTGTTAAATGCTCAGTAGTCTGTTTATATAGTTTATGGTAAACTGTAAACTGCTAGAAGGAAAACATTCTGACTTCTAAGGTTTATAAACCATAAGTGATCAATACATACTTACTAAATTTAATGAAAATACTGATTATGTTAAATTTCTTACATGCTCTTTCCCTGTTTTAATTTTAAACGTTTCTTTCAGGCACACCTTTTAACACTTGTTATCATTAATCTTCATATTTTATGTGAGCTTTTGTAGTCAGTTTTCTCAGCCTTTTCTCTCATCATCCTTTTCCTCTCTAACTGGAAAAGTTAACTTTTAAAAAATCATTTAAGAAGATTGCCCTTGGATCAGGTACAATCATCAGCTGAGTGTTTAGATAAATTGTGACTTTGCTCCATTTCTATAAATGAGTCTATGATTTGAAGCTGCAACTCTGATTCATCTGAACAAATAATGATGTCAAAGTCTGTGAACCCAACTGATTTTTCTGTTCAATTAAAGTCTATTTTCTAGGCATACAGGTGGACTTGTGCATGCATACACCCACTTAGGATGCATATAACCCAACCTTGGAGATTTAGATAAATGTAAAACAAACGTTCAATTTCCCAATCTATACATAACCCTGCTTTGCCCATAATCCTTACAAATTCCCAGCTCATTTCCATTTGGCTCTTCCCATCTCTGGTATTGCATCCTTATTGGTAATTAACTTGGAAATATTGATGACTGATTTCTGTAGTCAAAGCATATTTTGCACTGAAACCCTAATTACAGCACATGCTTTGCTTGGCACTTACACATTAATGAGTTACTGTGTTTAACTAACCATGCTCCACATGGAAGCCATTGTTGACTTTACCTGTAATCTTGTTTCTCATGTCTAAGAAAAAATGTAACTATTCACAAAATCACCACCCACTATGTGTAATGCTCAGGTAGTTTCCCTTATAAGTCTCCCTTTTGAATAAGACCAAAATAAAAGTATCACAGAAAAAAAAATGTTCCTGACAATTTTCTTCTTTTATGTTTCTTAGTTTTATACATTAGTGTGATTATCTAGTGTAATAAATAAGTTAAATTTTTATTAGAAGAAAACTTTTTTTAATGTTACAAAGTCTAAGAAAAATTCCATAGCACCTGCAATACCTGAAATAAAGCAGATGTACTTGAGCTACCATCTACCAGGAGCAAATTCAGTGAAACACTTTTTTCTTTTTTCTCAAGGAAATACTGCATGTTAAATTTGGAATGCAATGGTTTTATATTATTCATACTCCTTGGGTTTATGATTCTTTTTAAATTTACAGTGTTTTCCCAGTGACCCTGATAAGCCTTATGGTTTTGAAACCTATGTATTTCCTAATAACCTCCAAGTTTGCATCTCTGACTACTCGAATTGTACAACCAATCACCTCATTAGCAGCTCTATTGGGAGTTTCATTAGGCAAACTTATTGTTCAAAGTAAAGCTTTTGATGCCTCCAAACATCTTTCTAAAAATCTTCTTCCCTTCTAGAGATTTTTATCTCAATTATTAGAACCATGATTTACTGAGTTGCACAGATCTAAAAACTAGAATTCATTTACATTGTTTCTTTCTCCCCCTCCACTTCCAAGCTGGCAAAACTCCCTGGAGTGCAGGCTTGTTCCCAAAAAAATATATATATATATATATATTTTTTTTTTATTTTAATTTTTTTTTTTTTTTTTGAGGCAGAGTTTGGCTCTTGTTGTCCAGGCTGGAGTGCAATGGCACAATCTTGGCTCATTGCAACATCTGCCTCCTGGAATTAAGCGATTCTTCTGCCTCAGCCTCCCCAGTAGCTTGGATTACAGGCATGCACCATCACGCCTGGCTAATTTTGTATTTTTAGTAGAGATGCGGTTTCTCCATGTTGGTCAGGCTGATCTCGAACTCCCAACCTCAGGTGATCCACCCACCTTGGTCTCCCAAATTGCTGGGATTACAGGCGTGACCAAAATATATTTTAAATCCAACTACTTTTTCTTACGTCATTATTGCCACCCGAGTCCACACCATCACCATCTTTCTCCTGAGCTGCCATAATAACCACTTGAGTAGTCTTTCTACAAAAACCTTGATCCCTTTCAGTGGAGTTATCACAGAATAGCCAGAAACATTTTTTAAAAATGTAAATCTATTCCTGTCATTCTCTGCTTAAAATACTCTAAAGGTTTCCTCTTGTAATGCCTGATGATGGTCTATGCTACCTGAGTGGGTTTTGTCTTTCTCTCTGTGATCATATTCTACCATACTCCCCTTCTGATTCTATGTTTCAAGCATATTGGTCTTCTGGCTATACTGCAACATGCTAAGCTTTTCTGTTAAAAAATGCAATGAACACTGTGATGACTGTTCAGCAAATATTCATTCCCTGTCTCCTCCCAGAGTGGATGAAATACACTTCCTCACTCTTTGACTTTAACTTAGGAAATGAGACTTGCTTTGGCAGTGGGATGTTAGTAGACATAAGAAAAAGACACACTTGATTTGTGCTTAAAACACACGGCCTTCCCCTTTTCTCTTTTGTCATTGCCATGAGAAACTCTTTTCTCAGATGATCCCAAAATGAGGAGGACATATGGAGCAAAGCTGTCCCAGTTGACTTGCACACCTGCAGTGTAAAGCAGAGATTCCTGAGCTTAAAGCAGGGTTCCCTAGCTGGTGCATAGACATGTGAAAAGAGTTAAATAATTTAAGTAAATTGCCGTTTGGAGTCACTTGTTATATAGCATTTTTGTGGCAGTAGCTGACTGATACAACCATTTATTTTAGAACCTATTTCACCATTATCCCCCATTTAGTCTCAATAAATCTTTATTTGCCCATTTATTTTTGCCTTTTGTTAATAAAAGCAAGAATATTCTTGTCCTGTTTCTGTAAATTAACAGAACACAAATAATTCTCCCGCATAGTAATGATTCAGTAAATATTGATAATATGCATTAATGAATTAAAATTACATTCCAAGAGTCCCTCCCTGATGGTTTTGGAATAAGCTACTTCTCCCTCACCTCTCAGAAGGACATTTTTATTCTCCAATTTGTGAATAATAAAATCCAGGAACCCTCTTTTGGAGAAATTCCTAGCCAAATGACATAGAATGAAAAACTGCTTCCTTTCAAAGATTCTTGAATATTGATTTAATTGCAGTTGGTATTTTGTAAGTTGTCATTGAGGAAAATTTGGTGTATGGTGGTACTAAAGGCCTTCAATTTGGTGAGCCAATTTGTGCAGAGAGGATAAGTACTGGCAAGCTGTCAGAGGCAGAAGACTATAGTCAGTATGATAGCATTGTGAGTCTAGATGAAACAGCCACTGTAACTACTACCACAGACCTAGGAGTAATCAAAAGAATAAATTTGAAATTCATTTACTGAAAACCTACTATAAGACAGGTTAATTTTATTTCATGTAACGTAGCATACCATGAAGCAGAGTTCACATGATATTATTCCTATTGTGCAGATTTTTTTTTTAAAAAGAGAGATACAAAAAGTTTAAGGACAATGGGACTTATTAAGCAAAGTATGGGTAGGACTGCAATGCTTTCATTCCAAAGCAACAGCTAATCTTTGTAACATTAATACCAGACCCAAGTAATAAGTCAAAAAAAATCTTGTAATAACATGCTGTAGAAACCATTCTGTCAAACAAAGTACAGACTAATACTTTTAACTTAAAAGTACACTTAGTAAAAAAAAATGAGGTATGATTTTAATTCCAATTTATCAGTTTAACCATGTTTTTCTCCCTATTCAGGCTTAGATGTGTTACACATATTAAATAAAAACACAGACTCTTGATCTCAGAATCCTTCCTCTAATCACAGAGATCATGTAGAACCTAAATGGTCTCTGAATGTAATGAATTGTCATGCCTGGGTAGATTAGAAAGTATGCATGGAAAAATCAGAGAAAAGCGAGATTTTAGCCTGAGGAGAGTCAAAGCTTGGTGGTTGGGAAGGAGACTATTTCCCACTTTGTACTCTAGGTGGAGGCACTAGTATGTATAGAATGGAAATATCAGGCAAGGACTCACAGTACTAGACCATACTTCATTATAATTCGTTGATCCAGAAAAAGTTAAAACTGAAAAGAGCTCGGTGGAGCTAGTCTCATACTTTCATTTTTCAGAGAAAGAAACAGAAGTCCAGACACTCTAGGTGGGTTACAAATTTCCTTCACTTTCCAACTCTTAATCATATAGGTCCTAACTGCTCTGAGTCTGACCTCACTTCTTTTCTCAGGGAAGGACTGATTCTCCAACATCAGTCAAGCTACTTCAAAAAATAATTTCTTCTCTGTGAGTTTCTGTATAGCATCACCACAAGTTGGAACACATCAAAGGGCATTAGTCACTAAGAAATAGGCTTTCCTTTTGGGTAGCTTATTTTTTGTCTTTATTCTGCAGAATGTCTTGCTTTTCGCACAATCAATTCTGTTGCTATTGCTCAGTAAACAGTAATTCTTTAGCCCCTAGATCATGGAATCTCGACTTGGATAATTTTTTGTTTTACTATGTAACATTATCACCTTTTTCTAAGTCTTCTCTGGCCCTGAAATTGAATGGACATGGTCATATGTCAGATAACCATACTCAAATGCCTACAAGGAGCAGGCAGGTAACATGTCCTACTTAAGTTCTGTTTAAGGGGGCCATCTCCTTGCTACTAATCTTCAGATGATTTTTCTCCACAAGAAAGTACAAACAAGGGGGCGAGGCCAAGATGGCCCACTAGAAACAGCCGTATACTGAGGCTCTCATCCAAAAGAACCATAATAAGCATGAGAATCCTTCACCGGCAATCAAGGTATCCAGGTTCTCTCATCAGAACTGACTAGGAGGCTGGCGTGATCCACAGAGAGGAAGGAAGAACAGTGTGGTATGGCGACCCACCTGAGAGCCACATGGGGCAGGGGGAGACCCCTACTCCCAGCTAAAGGAGGCAATGGATGTGCTACCCAGCAGGAGAAACTGGGCTTTTTCCATGAACTGCAACCCATGGATTGGAAGATACCATTCATGAACCCACACAACTGGGGCCTAGAGTCCCAACCCTGGAGCTGTGCAGATTCTCAATAGCCTCTCAGCTGGAATCTGCTTAAGGCTACCAAGCACCCAGTACCACAGCTGCGGCTGCCTGCTGTCTAAGCTGTTTGAGCTCCTTGGGGAGGGGGCAGCAGCCAACACTGAGGCTCACAACTGCCTAACATGCTAAGCTCCTTGGGCGGGGGAAGGGTGGCATTCATCTCTATAGCTCCAGGCTGCACTTTTCCCCTGGAGCCAAGGAGGCTGGATGGCTTGGTCACAAGATGTGTCTCCCACAGTCCAACAAACCGGCTGGATCTTCCTGGTCTGGAGCCCCTAATGGGAGGCGAGTGGTTGCAGTCTCTGTGGACCAGCAGACTTAGTCTTTCCTCCCCGTAGTTCTGAGGAATCTGGGCAGCCTAAACAAGTAAGTTTTCCCTCTGTGAAGCATACCCCCTCCACCAAAAGACAAAGTGCTTCATTAAATTGGTCCTATTCCCCTGGGCCCCTCCAACATGGGTTGTCAGTCATCCTATTCAGGACCGATCCTACTGGCATCAGCATGATGCCCCACAAGTTCAGAGATCCCAGAAGGCGCAGATGCCCATCTTTGCTGTTATCCCACTTCCTTGAGTAACATCTCTGGCACAGGGGCGAACCACATGAGTAGGGCCTGAAGTAAAACCCCAGCAAACTGCAGCAGCCCTACAGAAGAGGGACCTGACCATTGAAAGAAAATCAAACAGAAAGCAAGAACAACAGCATCAACAATAGAAAAGCCCTCACAAAAACCCCATCCAAGTGTCAGCAACCTCAAAGATTGAAACTAGACAAACTCACAAAGATGAGAAAGAATAAATTAAAAAATGATGAAAACCCAAAAGGCCAGAGTGCCTCTTCTCCTTTAAATTATCACAATGTCTCTCCAGCAAGGGTGCAGAACTGGACAAATGATGAGACGGACTAATTGCCTAAAGCAGACTTCATACGATGGGTAATAAAAAACTACACTAAGCTAAAGGAGCATTTTCTAGCCCAATGCAAAGGGGTTAAGAACCTTGATAAAAGGTTAGAGGAGCTGCTAATTAGAATAACCAGTTTGGAGAAGAACATAAATGACCTGATGGAGCTGAAGAAGACAGCACTAGAACTTCGTGAAGCATACAGAAGTATCAATAGCCGAATCAATCAAGTGGAAGAAAGGATATCAGAGTTTGAAGACCACTTTGCTGAAATATGGCATGCAGACAAGACTAGAGAAAAAAGGATGAAAAGGAATAAACAAAGCCTCCAAGAAGTATGGGATTTCATAAAAAGACTGAACCTATGATTGATTGGAGTACCTGAAGGAGACATGGAGAATGGAAACAAGCTGGAAAACACACTTGAGGATATTGTCCAGGAGAACTTCCCAATCTACCAAAACAGGCTAACATACAAATTCAGGATATACAGAGAACACCACTACAATACTCCATGAGAAGATCAACCTTAAGACACATAATCATCAGATTCTCCAATGTAGAAATGAAGAAAAAATGTTAAGAGCAGCCAGAGAGAATGACCAGGTCACCTACAAACTGAAGCCCAGCAGACTAACAGTGGATCTCTCAGCAGAAACTCTACAAGCCAGAAGAGATTGGGAGTCAATATTCAACATTCTTAAAGAAAATATTTTTCAGCTCAGAAATTTATATCCAGACAAACTAAGCTTTATAAGTGAAGGAGAAATAAAATCCTTTTCAGGCCAGCAAATGCTGAGGGATTTCACCACCACCAGGCATGCTTTGCAAGAGCTCCTGAAAGAAGCACTAAATATGGAAAGGAAAAACCAGTACCAGCCACTGTGAAAACACACCAAAATATAAAGTCCAATGACACTGTGAGGAAACTGCATCAACTAGTGTGCAAAATGACCAAATAGCATCATGATGACTGGATCAAATTCACACATAGCAATACTAATCTTAAATGTAAATAGGGTAAATGCCCCAATTAAAAGACATAGACTGGCAAATTGGATAAAGGGTCAGGACCTATTGGCATGCTGTATTCAGGAAACCCACCTCAAGTGCAAAGACACACATAGGCTCAATATAAAGGGATGGAGGAAATTCACCAAGCAAATAGATAGCCAAACAAAAAAAAAAATGCAGGGGTTGCAATCATAGTCTCTGACAAAATTGACTTTAAACCTGCAAAGATCAAAAAAGACAAAGAAAGGCATTATATAATGGTAAAGGGAAAAATTCAACGAGAAAAGCCAACTATTCTAAATACATATGCACCCAATACAAGAGGATCTAGATTCATAAAACAAGTTCTTAGAGACCTACAAAGAGACTTAGACTCCTGCACACTAATAATGGGAGACTTTAACACCCCACTTTCAGTATTAGACAGATCAAGGAGACAGAAAATTAACAAGGATATCCAGGACTTGAACTCAGCTCTGGATCAAGTGGACCTAATAGACATTTATAAAACTCTCCACCCCAAATCCACAAAATATACATTATTCTCAGTGCCACATGGCACTTATTCTAAAATCAACCACATAATTGGAAGTAAAACACTCCTCTGCAAATGCAAAACCAACTGAAATCATAACAATCAGTGTCTCAGACCACAGTGCAATCATATTAGAAATCAGGATTAAGAAACTCACTCAAAACCACACAATTATATGGAAACTGAACCTGCTCCTGGATGACTCCTGGGTAAATAATTAAATTAAGGCAGAAATCAAGTTATTTGAAACCAAGTAGAACAATGTACCAGAATATCTGGGACACTGCTAAAACAGTGTTAAGAGAAAATTTATAGCACGAACTTCCCACATCAGAAAGCTAGAAAGATCTCAAATCGACACCCCTAACATGACAATTAAAAGAGCTAGAGAGGCAAGAGCAAACTATTCCAAAAGCTAGCAAAATAGAAGAAATAACAGAGCAGAGCAGAACTGAAGGAGAGGCGTGAAAGATCCTCCAAAATGTCAGTGATTCCAGGAGCTGAATTTTTTTTTTGAAAAAAAAAATAACAAAATAGTTAGGTGGCTAGCTAGACTAATAAAGAAGAAAAGAGAAGAGAATCAAACAGACACATTAAAAAATGACAGAGGGGGATATCACCACTGACTCCACAGAAGTACAAACTACCATCAGAGAATACTATAAACACCTCTATGCAAATAAACTGGAAAAACTAGAAAATCTAAAAAAAGATGATGAATTCCTGGATGCATACACTCTCCCAAGACTAAACCAGGATGTGAAATCCCTGAAGAGACCAATAACAAGTTCTGAAATTGAGGCAGTAATTAATAGCCTACCAACCAAGAAAAGGCCAGGACTAGTCAGAGTTATAGCCAAATTCTACCAGAAGTACCCAGAGGACCTGGTACCATTCCTTCTGAAACCATTTCAAACAATTGAAATGGAAGGACACCTCCCTAACTCATTTTATGAAGTCATCATCATCCTGATTCCAAAACTGGGAAGAGACACAACAAAAAAAGAAAACTTCATGCCCATATTGCTGATGAACACTAATGCAAAAATTCTCAATAAAATACTGGCAAACTCAGTCCAGCAGCACTTCAAAAACCTTATCCACCATGATCAAGTAGGCTTCAACCCTGGAATGCAAAGCTGGTTCAACATACTCAAATCAATAAACGTAATCCATTACATAAACAGAACCAATGACAAAAACCACATGATTATCTCCATAGATTCAGAAAAGACCTTTGGTAAAATTCAACATCCCTTCCTGTTAAAAAAAAACTCAATAGACTAGCTATTGATGTAACATATCTCAAAATAATAAGAGCTATTTATGACAAACCTACAGTCAATATCATATTGAATGGGCAAAAGCTGAAAGCATTCCCTTTGAAAACTGGTACATGACAAGAATGCCCTCTCACTACTCTATTTATCATAGTATTGGAAGTTCTGTTCAGGGCAATCAGGCAAGAGAAAGAAATAAAGTGTATTCAAATAGGAAGAGAGGAAGTAAAACTGTTTCTGTTTGCAGATGACATGATTTTATATTTAGAAAACCCCATCATCTCAGCCCAAAAACTCCTTAAACTGATAAGCAAATTTACCTAAGTCTCAGAGTACAAAATCAATGTGCAAAAATCACAAGCATTCCTATATATCAACAGTAGACATGCAGAGAGCCAAATCATGAATGAACTCCAATTCATAATCACTATAAAGGGAATAAAATACCTAGGAATACCACTAACAAGGAATGTGAAGAACCTCTTCAAGGAGAACTACCAACCACTGCTCAGGGAAATCTGAGAGGACACAAACAAATGGAAAACCATTGCATCCTATGGATAGGAAGAATCAATATCGTAAAAATGGACATATTGCCCCAAGTAATTTATACATTCAATGATATTCTCATCAAACTACCATTGACATTCTTCAGAGAATTAGAAAAAATTACTTTAAATTTATATGGAATCAAAGAAGACCCCATATAACCAAGAGACTCCTGAGCAAAAAGAACAAAGCTGAAGGCTGACTTCAAACTATACTAAAAGGCTACAGTAACCAAAACAGAATGATACTGGTACCAAAACTGCTATGTAGACCAATGGAACAGAACAGAGACCTCAGAAACAACACCACACGTCTACAGCCATCTGATCTTTGACATACCTGACAAAAAGACCGATGGAAGAGAACAGAGACCTCAGAAATTACACCACACATCTACAACCATCTAATCTTTGACAAGCCTGACAAAAACAAGCAATGAGGAAAGGATCTCCTATTCAATAAATGGTGCTGGGAAAACTGGCTAGCCATATTGAAAAAACTTAAACTAAACCCCTTCCTTATATCTTGTACAAAAATTAACTCAAGGTGGATTAAAAACTTAAATGGAAAACCCAAAATTATAAAAACTCTGGAAGAAAACCTAGGCAATGTCATTCAGGATACTAGGCATGGGCAAGGACGTCATGATGAAAATTCCAAAAGCAATTGCAACAAAAGCCAAAATTGACATAGGGATCTAATTAACCTAAAAAGCTTCTGCACAGCAAAATAAATAAAGCATATTCAAATAGGAAGAGAGAAATTTATCCACTTCTTTTGTACAGCAAAAGAAACTATCATCAGAGTGAATAGGCAACCTATAGAATGAGATACAATTTTTGCAATCTACCCATCTGACAATGGTCTAATATCCAGAATTTACAAGGAACTTAAATTTACAGGAAAAAACAAACAAACAACCCCATCAAAAAGTGAGCAAAGGATATGAACAGGCACTTCTCAAAAGAAGACATTTACATGGCCAAGAAACATATGAAAGAAAGTTCAACATCACTGATCATCAGAGAAATGCAAATCAAAACCACAATGACATCATCTCACACCAGTCAGAATGGTGATTATTAAAAAATCAAGAAACAAAAGATGCTGATGAGGCTGTGAAGAAATAGGAACACTTTTACACTGTTGGTAGGAATGTAAATTAATTCAACCATTGTGGAAGACAGTATGGCAATTTCTCAAGGATCTAGAACCAGAAATACCATTTGACCCAGCAATCCCATTACTACCAAAGAAATATAAATCATTCTAATATAAAGACACATGCACATGTATGTTTATTGCAACACTATTTACAAAATCAAAGACATGAAACCAACTCAAATGCCCATCAGTGATATAGACTGGATGAAGAAAACGTGATACATATACACCATGGAATACTATACAGCCATAGAAAGGAATGGGGTCATGTCCTTTATGGGGACATGGATCAAGCTGGAAACCACATCCTCAGCAAAATAACACAGGAATAGAAAACCAAATACCACATATTCTCAGTCATAAGTGAAAGTTGAATATTGAGAACATATGGACACAGAGAGGGGAACAACACATAGCAGGGCTTGTTGAGGGAATGGGGGATGAGAAAGGTAATTCAGGGTATTGGTTATTAGGTACAGAAAAATACCATGGCACATATATAACTATGTAACAAAACCTGCATGTTCTGCACATGTATCACATTTTTTAGAAGAAATAAAGAAAAACAATTTTTTATATAAACCAAGAACAGCAAATCTTCCCATTTTCAGAATTTTGCAGAAATTTGTATTTTATGAGAATCTTACAATCTTTAAATGCAAATATTTAGTTCAATTTATTTACAACACTATGTAGACAAATTGAAATTGTAGCTACTGGCCAGGCACAGTGGCTCACGCCTGTAATCCCAGCACTTTGGGAGGCCAAGGTGGGCAGATCACAATGTCGGGAGCTCAAGACAAGCCTGGCCAACATGGTGAAAACTTGTCTCTACTAAAAAAAATAATACAAAAATTAGCTGGATGTGGTGGTGGGCTCCTGTAGTCCCAGCTACTCAGGAGGCTGAGGCCGGAGAATTGCTTGAACCCAGGAGGCGGAGGTTGCAGTGAGCCAAGATCGTACCACTGTATTCCAGCCTGGGTGACAGAGCGAGATTCTCTCTCAAAAAAAAAAAAAAAAAAAGAAAAGAAAAAGAAAAAGAAAAAATATGTCACTACTGAGTTCAGCCTCAAGGTTCACCATTTTGCTAGTTTCTAATTCCTGTTTCTGTAACTTTCAGCCTCTGGCTTTAGATTTTCATTCTCTGGACCTTCCTCATCACCTGTAAAATAAAAATAATCGCCAGACTATAAATCGTTCTACTATAAGGACACATGCACACGAATGTTCATTGCAGCACAGTTTACAATAGCAAAGACCTGGAACCAACCCAAATGCCCATCGATGATAGACTGGACAGGGAAAATGTGGCACATATACACCATGGAATATTATGCAGCCATCAAAAACGATGAGTTCGTGTCCTTTGTAGGGACATGGATGAACCTGGAAACCATCATTCTCAGCAAACTGACACAAGAACAGAAAATCAAACACCGCATGTTCTCACTCATAGGCGGGTGTTGAACAATGGGAACACATGGACACAGGGAGGGGAGTATCACACACTGGGGTCTGTCGGGGGGGAAAAAGGGGAGGGATAGTGGGGGGGTGGGGGAGTTGGGGGAGGGATAGCATGGGGAGAAATGCCAGATATAGGTGATGGGGAGGAAGGCAGCAAATCACACTGCCATGTGTGTACCTATGCAACAATCTTGCATGTTCTTCACATGTACCCCCAAACCTAAAATGCAATTAAAAAAAATAAAAATAAAAAAATAAAAATAATAATGGTTTTCTAAAATAAAGTAATATTGATCATATTTATTCTTATATAGTATGCATATATTACAAGCATATATTACAAAATATGTTATGTAGCAGACATTCAGTAAAAGTTAGCTGACACATCCAACAGTAAAAAAAACATGCCCCTCTCATTTACTCATTTTTCTTATCCTAGTTTAAATTTACATACCCTAATCTCTTTAAATCATTTCATGATCTGTTTGCAAAATCTTAAATCAGATTCTATCTCAGAGATTCTATATGAATCTTATTTCTCTTTCTTCTCTCCAAAGTTGAGCATCCTTTTGTCTCTTTCCTTTCCAATATTGAGGTATTTTAGTGTTAGTTTCATATGTTGCGTTTGTTCCTCCCTGAGTTTTTTAACGGAGGTAAAATTTGCATCCAGTGGAAGGCATAAGTCCTAACTATAAAGATTGATGAATTTTGACAATTGTATACATTTGTGTAATTCAAACCCCCCCAAAAATGGGAAAATATTCACGCCTGAACATTTTCTTATGCACATTGCCAGAGAATCCTCTGACATCACAGGTAAACACATTTGCCTATTTTTAATGTTCATATAAATGGAATCAAATGTTGCATACTTTTTTAGTGAGTATCCACTAATGTTAAATATAATGCTTTCAAGATTGCTTTATGGTACTACACATATCAGCAGTGCATACCACTTTATTGCTGAGTATTATTTCATTGTATGAATATACTGTAACTTTACCCTATGCAATGAACATTTGCGTTGTTTCTAGTTTGGAGCTATTATTTAAAAAAGCTCTTATGAACCTTCCCTCACATATAAGTATATTCCTGGACATACATTTTTACTGTTCTTGTATAAATACCTAGAATGAACGTGCTGAGTTTTAGAGTAGGTGTACGGTTGAGTTAGTAAGAAACTATCCAGTAGTTCATTATGGTGGCTATACCATTTTAAAGTCCTGCTAACATTTAATGTTATCATTCTTTACATTTTAGCCATTGTAGTTGGTGTAATGTGTTATCTCTTGGTTTTAAATTTAATTTTCTTTATGACTGTGTTGAACTCGTTTTCTTGTGCATAATGGCTACTCCTTTGCTGTTGTTGTTGTTGTTGTTGTTGTGGTTGAGACAAGGTCTCACTCTGTAACCCAGGCTAGAGTGCAGTGATGCAATCTTGGCTCTGTGCAGCCTTGACCTCCTGAGCTGAAGCATGTTCCTGCCTCATCCTCCAGAGTGGCTGGGACTACAGGGCTATGCCATCACACCTGACTGATTTTTGTATTTTTTGTAGAGATGGGGTTTCACCATGTTGTCCCGGCTGATCTTGAACTCCTCAATTCAAGCAACTCACCTGCCTCAGCCTCCCAAAGTGCTGAGGTTGATGGTGGTGGTGGTCCATTTGGAGCAGCCGCTGTGGGAACACCAGTTGTAGTATAGGAGGTGCAGCCAGAGCTGCACACTCCATGGAGCTGGCAGGAGCTGAGAACAGGTGGGAGCACTGCTCTCTATTGAGTTTGGTGGGTGGGAGCCCTGTGCTCTAGGATTTAGCTATAGCCACCCAGCCATGGACGGCATGCTGATGGCAGGAGACAGACAGGTTTCTGGGCAGAAGGGGCAGGTTCCCAGTGAAATCCTTTTTCAATCCAGGGACAGCCTGAATCCAGGCCTGTGCTGTCAGTTCTGAGTACAGTTTACTGCCCAAGTGAGAACTTATGGTGCTTTCTCTGGCCCCACCTATGGCAGCCCATGAACCAATCAGCACACACTTCCTCCCTCCTGAGCCCATAAAAATCCCAGATTCAGCCAGACATCACACTACCACCTGCAGGAAGGAGCTACCCACTCCAGGACTCCTCTCCATTGAGGGCTGCGCTTGGCAGGACTACCTGACTGCAGAAAGGAGCTATCCACTATGGGTCTCCCCCTCTGCTGAGAGCTGGACATTTGTTGGGATAACCTGCCTATAGAAAGGAGCTATTTTGTAGCCTATTAAGAACACTAAGCAGAAAGAATAAAAATGATCAATTGATTCCATCAAACTTAAACACTTGCTCTTTGAAAGACATTCTTATGAAGATAGATTAGTTGTAAACTGGGAGAAAATATTTGCTGTGCATATATCTGAAAAGAGAAACCTTATAACTCAACAATAAAAAGACAGCCCAGTTAAATAATAGGTAATGATCTGAACAAACACTTTCCAAAGAAAAATATAAGAGTAGCCATGGCTGGCTGCAGTGTCTCACACCTGTTATGTTGTCACAAGATCCTTAGGGTATCACTTTTCCAGCTTGAAAGCTCTGTGTCCAGTGGCACCTTTGCTCTTTTGGTCTCCTGAGAACTGTTGGTCAATGAAGCTCCTCTTCACCTTGCCCATCCTTCAGTTGTCTGCATAACTCATTCTTCCTGGATGCAGGACATGTACTCAGAACCCATCCAATGGCAGGACTCAAAGAGCTCTAACACAAACAGGACAGAAACACCCACCTGCTCACAACTTTGTGATTGACAAGAAGGAGAAAAGACAAAAGGAGAGAAGAGCTGCGACTATATTAGTTTATTTTCATGCTGCTGATAAAGACATACCTGAGACTGGGAAGAAAAAGAGGTTTAATGGACTTACAGTTCCACACGACTGGGAGGCCTCATGAACATGGTGGAAGGCAAGGAGGAGCTAGTCACATCTTACATGAGTGGCAGTGGGCAAAGACAAAGAGCTCATGCAGGGAAACTCCCATTTTTAAAACCATCACATCTCATGAGACTTATTCACTATCACAAGAGCAGCACAGAAATGACCTGCCCCTATGCTTCAGTTTTCTCCCACCAGCTCCCTCCCACAACACATGAAAATGATGGGAGTTATGAGATTTGGGTGGGGACACAGAGCCCAACCATATCAGTGGCCCTTAGGGGAACCCAGACCTAGGAGCTCCCCAAGCCAGGGCCGTGACACCCTCTTTGGGGCTCTGTAGTTCCTGGCATCTCCACGCTTCTGGGTGCCACTGCGTTCCCTGGTGCCTGCAATGGAAGTCACTTGCAGTACGTCTGGTTCAGCGACAGCCTCACAGGGAGCCAGTGCCTGTATGTTTCCTGGAGCTGCTCACTGTGCTGATCTGTCATGCCTGACTGTGTGCCGTGGCCAGACTCTGTGCTTGCTTACACACCCCTTGCCACTCCACACCTGGCTTGCTCTTGGCAGGCATGGGATGTGGGCCTGTAACATGAATCGAGCGCAGCCTGCCAAGCTGAGTGGGTGGAACAAGCTCAGCAGGCCCAAGCAAAACACAGGCAAAAGTAACCCTGGCCACAGAAGTTTCAAGCTGGAAAAGTGACACTTTACCAATTCCTGTGACAACATTACAGGTGTGAGACACTGCACCCAGCCACGGCTACTCTTATATTTTTCTTTGGAAAGTGTTTGTTCAGATCATACCCCTTGGTTTAACTGGGCTGCCTTTTTATTGTTGAGTTATGAGGTTTTTCTTTTCAGAGATATGCACTGCAAATATTTTCTCCCAGTTTGCAGCTTATCTGTTTTCATAAGAATGTCTTTCAAAGAGGAAGTGTTTAAGTTTGATGGAATTAATTGTCCATTTTTATTCTTTCTGATTATTGCTCCTAATACCTAAGAAATCTTTGTGTACCTCAATGTCACAAAATGTTTATGTTTTCTTCTAGAAGGTTTGTAATTCTAGTTTTTATAATTTAAATCTATGAAATGATCTCAAATTAATCTTTGTGCATGCTGTTGAGGTCAGGTTCATATTTTTCATTTTTATATTTCATTTCTCCACATTATTTGTTAAATAGATGTTGTTTCCTCATTGAAATTATTAGGTGCCTCCTTTGAAAATCCATTGATCAGATCATATAAGTTGATCTCTTTGAATGATCTTTTTATCTAGCCTTATGTAAATAATGTAGTATTTTCATAACTGTAGCTTTGTAGTAACTTTGAAATCAACAAGCTTAAGTTCCTAAGCTTTGTTTTCTTCAAAATGATGCTGGTTTCTGTTGATTCCTTACATTTCTACACACATTTTCAAATCAGGTTTTTTGCTTATATTTTAAAAGCCTGATTTTGATTGGCATTGCAATAAATCAAATTGATTAATTTGAGATAATTGATACGTTCAATGTATTTAGTATTCTCATTCATCAATATAGTATGTTCTTCATTACTTCAGGTGTTTTTAAACTTAACTTCTACTGGGCATGGTGAGGCACATCTGTAGTTCCCCTACTTCAAAAGCTGAAGCAAGAAGATACCTTGAGCCCAGGAATTCCAGGCTGCAGTGAGCTATGACAGTTCATGTAAATAGTCACCTTACTCCATGTACTTCTGCCTGTGCTACATAGCAAAACCTTGTCTCTTAAAAAGAGAGAAACAGAGAGAATTTATACGTATCTTATAAACCATAACTTCTGTCAGCAATATTTTGTAGTTTTCAAACTAGAGATCTGTTTTAGAAAGTTTTACTTATAATTGTTCATTGTTAGCATATAGACAGCAAAATGGTATTTATAAACTGTCATTTTACCTTACTGTGTTGTTAAATTCATTTATTAGAGCTATAATTTTTTTTTTAAATTCCTTTGGATTGTCTAGCTAAACAACCGTATTGTATGCAAATAATGACACTTCTTTTTTCTTTCTTTCTAATCCATAAGTCATTTAGTTACTTGTTGCTGTTTCTTATTGAATTAGCTAACACTTCCAGTACAAAGGTGTTGATAAGTGATGAGAGCAGAAATCCTTGCCCTATTTCTGATTTTAAGTGGAAACAGTATTTTACAATTAAGCATTATACTAACTGTAGGTTTTTCTTTGTATTCCTAGTTTGCTGAGAAGTTTTTATTTTTTAATCATAGATGGGTGCTCAATTTTGTCAAATGTTTTTACCATATGCATAAAGATTATCATATGAATTTTGTCCTTTCTTTTTATTAATTTGATAATGGTTTTGACTGATTTTTAAAATGTTAAATATAAATTATATTGTTGGGATAACAGCCTATCATGTCTTATACTATTTATATCATGTAGAATGTATTTTTGTACTTTGTTAAGGATTTTTACATGTCTTTTCATAAAAGACTGGCTCTGTGATATTTGTTTCTTGAAATATATACAACTAATTTTGGTATCACAATTAGTCTGGTCTAATAAAATTATATGAAAATTGTTCCCTTTTCTTTTATAGCTGAAATGTTTGTGTAAGATTGGTATCATTGCTTTACCATTAGTTAGAGTTTACCAGTGAAAACCCCTTGGCCTAGTGGGAAAGTTTAAACTTGTAAATTTCTTTTCAAACAAATCTAGACCTATTCGTGTGTTCTGTTTCTTTTATCTAATCTGTCTTTCATCAAAAACTAATCACAGAGGATGACAGGTTTCCTCTGCTTATTTTTAAGCCCTTTAATGTGTGCCTACAAGATGTCAAAGTACACCACAAATTACTTAAGACTTGAATAATCAACGGCTTAAGTAAATACAAGTGATAAAATTCAAACATCCCAATAATTATGTTTCAACATGATCACTCTAGGAAGTTCTCTACTAATTCTGACAATATGGCCATAATACCAGCTTAAGATGCTGCCTCAGATAAGTATCTTTGGTTTTAAATGCATTAATATGACCTGAGTAAATAATCCTTGTTTTAGCAACTTGTATCATTCATTGGTTTTCCTATATTATTTAACTCATCAAACTTATTGGCATGTTTTTGATCATAATGTTTAGTTATTATATCATATTTTCCATAGGATCTAAAGTACCATTCTCTTATACATTTCCAATATTGTCTGTGTTTTTCTCTTTATTTTCTTGATGAATTTTGCTAGACATGTATCAATTTTCTTCATCTTTTTATAAAACCAGCTTTTGACTTTTGTTGTCTTTCTCCATCATATATTCTCAATTTTATTAATTTATATTTTTGACATTATTTATTTTCTTCTATAGTTAACTCTTAAACAATGTGAGTTGGAACACATGGGTACACTTATGTACAAATATTATTCTGCCTCTGTCACCCCAAGACAGAAGGACTAGCCATTCCTCTTCCTCATCCTCCTCAGCCTACTCAACATAAAGATGATAAGGATGAAGATATTTATGATGATCACTTCTATTTAATAAAGGGTAATTATATTTTCTCTTCTGTGTGATCGTCTTAATAATATTTCTCTATCTTTGTTGTAAGAATACAGTATATATATTATATATATACAATACAAAATATGTGCTAATGGACTATTTATGTTATTAGTAATACATAATTTGTCATAACTTTAACTGAGTAAGTATAAAATCTGTACACTGGAAATTACAAAAAAATTGAAAGAAATTAAAGAAGGCACAAATAAATGGAAAGATATATTGTGTTTCTGGATTTAAATATTTAATTTTCTTAAAATGTATGTAGGGATTCCTTTTTATCCTCTTCACTTCTCATCACTTGCTGTGGTGGCACACACCCTCTACCTGTGTGTCTCATCAAAAATCGTATGTTCATCTCAACAGATACAGAAACAGCTTCTGACAAAATCAAAAATTTCTTCATGATAAAAACTCTCAACACATTAGGCACAAAGGAACATACCTCAAAATAATGTGAGCTATCTATGACAAACTCACAGCTAGCATCACACTGAATGGGAAAAAGCTGGAAGCGTTTCTCTTAAGAACTAGAATAAGAAAAAGATGCCCACTCTCACCAATCCTATTCAACTGGAAGTCTTAGGCAGAGCAATGAGGCAAGAAAAAGATATAGAAGGCATCCATATAGGAAAAGAAGAAGTTAATCTCCCTTCACTGATGTTATAATTTCATATCTAGGAAACTCTAAAGACTCTGCCAAAAAAAATTATAGAACTGATTAAAACATTTTAGTAGCATTTCAAGATACAAAATCAATGTACAAAAATCAGTAGCATTTCTAAACACCATTAATATTCAAACTGAGAACCAAATAAAAAATGTAGTTCCATAGCCACACAAAAACTAAAATACCTAGGAATAAATCAAACCAAGGAGGTGGAAAAGCTCTCCAGCAAGAACTACAAAACACTACTGAAAAAAACAGTCATAGATGATACAAACAAATAGAAAAAAATTCTGTGTTCATGGATTGGAAGAATTAGTATTGTTAAAATGGCCAAACCACCCAAAGCAACCAACAGATTCAATTTTATTCCTATCAAACTACCAACATCACTTTTTACAGAATTAGGGAAAACTATTCTAAAATTCATATGGAACCAAAAAAGAGCCTAAATAGCCAAAGCAATCATAAGCATAAAGAACAATGCTGGAGGCATCATATTACCCAACTTCAAACTATACTACAAGGCTATAATAACCAAAACAGCATAGTACTGGTATGAAGGCAAGTACATTCATGAATGGAACATGATAGAGAATCCAGAAATAAGGCCATGCCATCTGATCTTCAACAATGTTGACAAAAATAAGCAATAGGGAAAGTATTCCCTAGTCGGTAAATGGTGCTGCAATAATTGGCTATCCATATGCAGAAGAATGAAACTTGACTCTTGCCTGTCACCATATACAAAAATTAGCTCAAGATGAATTAAAGATTTAAATGTAGGATCTAAAACTATAAAAAACCTAGGAGAAAACATAAGAAATACCCTTCTAGACATCACATTGATCTTGGCACAAAAATTATGACCAAGTCCTCAAAAGCAACTGCAATAAAAATAAAAATTGATAAGTGGGATCTAATTAAGCTAAAGAGCTTCTGCACAGCAAAACAAACTATCAACAGAGTAAACAGATAAGCTACAGAATGGGAGAAAATATTCACAAACTATGCATCCAACAAAGGTCTGGTATTCAGAACTTTTTCATAAGGAACTTAAGCAAATCAAGAAATACAAAGCAAATAAACTAATTTTTAAAAATGGGCAAAGAGCATGAACAGACATTTCTCAAAAGAAGGCATATAAGAAGCCAACACACATGAATAAATATTCCACATTGCTAATCATCAGAGAAATGCAAATCAAAACTACAATGACATAACTCACACCAGTCAGAGTTGAGGATTTTCTAAACATAATGCCCTCAATTTAACTTTAATTGTTGCCATTAAGGCTCTCTCTTCAAATACAGTCACATTGGGTTTAGGGCTTCAACATATGAATGCTGTAGAGGACACATTCCAATCAGTAACAATTAGTATTAGTGCTCTGATACATATGAGCCTATGATGTTCTCCATATCATAAGGAAATAAAATTGGTACAGTGGTGAATTCACATTGTATTTACAAAATCTTTAGTAAGTCTTAAAAAGGAAACAGTCCCAAATCTACTTAATAAAAGTAAAATATCACTTAAGGAAATTTTCCAAAGGCAATTAAGTGATGATATAATTATAAATTATTATTGTTAACATCTACAAAATGGCAGTAATAATACCTACTCCTTAGAGTTATTGCGATTTTCCTCAACTCTCCTTAACAGATGTAATTGCTGCTTCTCTGTCCCCATATCACCACTGTACTGTATAAACAGCTCAATTTAAAGAATAATGGTTTATGTTACACTTGTTTTTTCATTGAACTCAAAATTTTGAACTCCAGAATTTTGCCTTTTCATCTTTGGATTGCAAGCTTTCAATTTAGTGCCTTGGATACTCTAGATGTTCAATAAAAATTTATAGTATCAAAGAACAAATTAGTTTCAAGCCAACGTGTCTGCCAAATACGAACCAAACATAAATGGCAAATCCTAATGATTAGCAAATCCATTAATTAAGATTCTGTTTGTATATTTTAGTAATAAAATTTAACTATTTTTAACTACGGTTAAAAACAAAAAGCATTTGTCATTACATAATATTAATATTTTCTTTCAGATTCCCATGGATTCCCACTTCAAATTTCCTTTTACATGATGCATTTCGAAGAGGAAAACCAGATTTAATATTATTATTTTTGGTGTTAATTATATTTGAGGCAAACCTCAGGATTTTAGACCAGCAAATGGTGGTCCTTTGTAATATTTTTTAAATGCTCTGAATTGAATAATGTTTATATTAATTTCCTCCTGTAAAGTTAATGGATTCTAGCATTCTGCTTTTATTTAGTCATTCTTTCCAATACCATTGTTACCAATCTTTACAGTAGATATCTTTCAGCTTAAACTACCTAAAGTAGTGTCTAATGTCCTGCCTAGGTACATATGATATTAGCTTTTTTTCTGCATCCATTACTTATTTGTTAAAGGAGAGTTCTGGATTTTTAATAATTATTAGTCTTTATTAAAATGTGAAGAATAAATTCTAATAATAAGAACACCCACATTTCTCTGTAAGACTTTGCTTTATCCAAAATATTTCACTAGTGCTTCCTGAGTTCACGAAATTTCTTTCCTTTTTTAAAATTAATATGAGTTTTAATCAACAAATCATAATTTCAAAATAAGAGTACATTTCAAATTTCTCACCTTAAAAATGATAGATGAGCAATGTGATGGACATGACAGTTTGATTTAATCATTCCACATTGCATATGTGTATCAAAACATCACAGTGATGATGTTTCTTGACATTGGACTAAAACGATTTTGTTTCTTTATAAACTATGCAACAGAAGTGAGGTTTTAACCCTAGGCATTTAAATGCTTGCAAATAGACCAAGCATGAAGAGTAATATAATTAAAAAAGAGGACTGCATCGAGAGAGTTGTGCTCTCACTGTGCTACTGTGTGAAGTTTGGAAATTAATATATTCCCTTCTGGACTAGAACCTTTAGCAGCAAAATGAGGTCTTGCATGGATAAATTCTAAGGTCTGTTTTAGTCTCTAGATTTTTATTTTGTTCTATTTAATATGTCAATTGAAAATAAGCTATAACTGAATTATTACCATAGTTAGCAGGGTCCATTCTTGGTTCTCCTCCATGAGAATGCGTGTCCTTGAGCAAGTAAGTGCATTTTTCTCTATGTCTCATATTCTTCATTTATATAATGAGAGATTTGAAATCGAGGGTATCTATGTTTCTTACCAGCTCTTAAATCATCTTTGACTTTAGGTTGGCATTGATTTGGTTTTGATTAATTATTCAATCATCACATAGCTCTCAATCTCATTTTTCTTATTCATAAAATTAAGATTCTATTTTCTTTCCTGCTCAGCATAATGTGATCAAATAAGACACTAAATATAAAAAAGCCTTATGTAAACACTACAACATAATATATCATTTACCATAAAAAGTGAATGTATATTTGGTGGTGTTTATATACTTACATGACATATTTTATGTTATGTGTATATTTTATGTTTCATAACCTTCCAAACTTTCTTTGAAGTGGAGCAATTTCTATCAGTAGTCAGCCTTATATAGATTTATCTCATTAGAGTTAATAACCATCATAGCTACTAAGTGAAGAACTTTGGCCTTTTATTTAGAGCACAGGTATCTGGCAAAACACTCAGTCAGTCAACTACTCAAATATTAGGTTTAATTTATTAAAAGCTATTTTTAATGGAATCACCTATTGAAGCTGGATGACTAATTATACCACCTGACTATATAAGTCCTACAAAGCTTAGGAGTGCCATTCTAAACTTTTATGGAGAATCAAAAGAACGTTGACACCATAGAAACCTAGAGTTGAAGTAGGATCCCTGCTTCTGAGATTTAACTAAACCATTTTTTTTTTGTTTATTCTATGCTTAAAACTTCCTAGAGAGGTGAATTTACAACCCATGACACCTACCATCCATATTTAAAAGGTTTTGTTAGAAAAATATCCATTCCAAGTTTTAGAAACAGTTTCCTATTACCATGAACAAATTTAAGACAGGAAAGAATTGCTGAAGATAGAGACTTGTAGATAATGATAATAATTGTAGCAGATCTGGTATTCAGTTTAACAATTTATTTTTACTAACTTTTGGGTGCTTTCCTTTTTTGTTGTTGTAAATGGCTTTGTTTTACACAATGCCCTTTTGCCACAACCCGTTGTCCAAAGATTCTCACTCAAATCACGATCCTACCCTTGGCCAGCTCAAATTATTTCTGAGTTCTTCTCTCTTTTCCAAAGAAAATAAATTCTTCTTCTTCTTATTCCCTTGATTGAGAATGGGGTTTTGAGTAAATCAGATAAACTGATTGATTATAACAAGCTATCTAGTATGTTATTTCCTCATAGATTACCATGTAAGTGGTGACAAATTAGCTCACAATCAAGTATGTGTGTATTCAGAAGAATTTCAGTTCTGCTGTTCTTTTTATGAAGGCCCTGGAGACAACTGGCTCTTACCAAAGATACATATTATAATAATATCAGTGAGCCAATTTAAAAATTAAAATGTAAAAATTAAATTTCTAGCAATAAGTATAGAGCACATCTTTATAAGAGTTTTTTAGAAGAAAAAATTTTCTTAGACTTATATTTAATAAGTAATTAAGGTTGCATTATTATTTCCTTCATTTATCAGATCAGAAAACTGGGCTCAGAAGGTTAAATAATTTACCCAAGGTCTCTACTAGGAAGTGACAGAACCATGATGTGGATCCTTGTCTGTGCAGCTCCAAAACTTATACTCTTAACTCTCCTGCCATATCTGCCACCATTTTAGTGAAGATGTATCTACTAAATCTAAAAGTCAGAAAAGCTCATGCAATAAAGAGCCTTGAATGATAACCTACATAGTTTGTGCTGAATTCTGAGTCTTACAAGAATTTAAGATGAAAATGAGAGTTGTATTTTTAAAACTTTAGTTTTATAATGTACTGCAGGAAGAATAAAATCAAGACATTGATGTACATGGTCAGGAGGCTGTGCAAAGACTTTGTGCTCCATTCTGTGCATGAGTTAGATCAGCCCAGATAATTTTGAAATTTACTTGTCAGAAAAAATATCAATACTTCTTCACATGGTCCACGTGCAGTGGTTCACACCTGTTATCCCAGCACATTGGGAGGCTGAGGCAGATGGATCCCTTGAACACAGGAGTTTGAGACCAGCTTGGTCAACATGGCAAAACTCCATCTCTACAAAAAATACAGAAATTAGCCAGGTGTGGTGGTGCATGCCTGTAGTTCCAGATACTCTGGAGGCTGAGGTGGAACAATCACCTGAGCCCTTGAGGTGGAGGCTACAGTGAGCCAAGATTGGTGTCATTGTACTCCAGCTTGTGTGACAGAGTGAGACTATCTCAAAACAAACAAACAAACAAAAAAGACTTCAAATGGAAACAGGCTGGGTCTCTATCAGACTACAAGTTTTAACAATAGTTTAGCTTTTGATATCAAGTCCACCACAGTTTAAATAATTTTTATTTAATTGAGGAGAATATACATTTATTCTTTTATCAAGTATAATATATCACCTTCAATGTTGATTTTTTCATATGTTAATCTATTTGTAAGGGAATATGTCTTTTCTATTTTGGCGAGCTTCATATCATAAATGAGTGAAAAGGCATTCTATTTTCTACCATCAAAACCCTTTTTGCACATTTTGTTTTAAGAAAAGTAGATAGTATATAGATAAAGTAGCCAACTTTCTTCTATAAAGACTTCCTATTTGTTCAGAAAAAGGACTAATGTATTCTCATAGTTTTTCAGGGTATAATTTTCAGGAAGCCAAAACATGAATTTTGTGCAAATATATAGTGAGCAAGTGACCAAAATTGACTTAACTCATTAATGAATTAATCCAGCAGAATCATAAAGCTGGTCCAAAAAAGGAGTGAGAAAGACTGTTATGCATAGAGAGTGAATTAAAGACAGAATGCTGAGAGAAAATTAAATAGATATAAACTTGCTTGATGTTCCACAAGACAATAAAACTACAACTTTTGTGTTATCTTTTCTACTAGATAAAATAATTTGTATTGCTTCTGAACAACAAAGTTTACTCTTTTTTTTTAACAGTTTAACATCCAATCTCATGGAGTCTCAGCCTAATAAAAAATAGTAAGTAAAACAAAAATGCATTCTTCCAGATAATTGAATAATCTTTGAAAGGATCTATTAGACAATGCTCCATTATATCTTTGAAATAACATGCAGTCATTCATTTATTTCATTTTCAAGTTTGAGATAATTTTTCCATCTCTACCCTATAATAAAAATAGTGTTAGGACTTAGGCTAACACTATGTCAGCAATTGGTATGCATTATTTTATTTAGTTCTCAGAGTTAATATCAATAAACATAAGACTTTTTCTGAAACTTATTTTGTTGCAAAAAGTTTTTATGAGAAAAACTTGAATGAGAATTTGAGTCATTTGAAGATTATTGCTCTATATAGCCAAATTCATTTATCAAAAATGATATGACAATTTTTTTTTATTTATGTAGAGTAGTATACTATGTTCATCATACTGATACTATTGAGCATCATCATTTTAAAAAGGAGTCAATTTGGTAGATGTAAAATAAAATCTTTCAATTTAACTACACAGTGTCTAGTTACTAGCTAAGGTTACTTTTAAAACAATCATTAGTACATATATGGTGTATATATTTATGGGGTACATGAGATATTTTGATGCAAGCGTACAATGAGTAATAATCACCTCAGGGTACATGAGGTTTTCATTTATTCAAGCATTCATTATTTCTTTGTGTTCCAAACATTTTAAATTGTACTCCTTCAGTTATTCGTTATTCTAAAATATACAACAAATTATTGCTAATGGTAGTCAACTTTTTAAAGCATGGTTTTAATTGCACATGGTGGAGCATACCTGTACTATTAGCTACTTAGATGGGAGAGACAAAAGAATAGCCTGAGTTCAGGAGTTTGAGGCAGTAGTGTGCAAAGATTGTGCCTGAGACTAGCCACTGTACTCTAGCCTGGGCAACATAGGAAGATTCTAACTCAAAAAATAAATAAATAAATAAATAAAAATTAAAAAATCAGTGGTTTTGTTACTTTCTTTTAAGACTGTTTTGCTTATTTTTCTATTAAGGCATTTGTATTTATGTTTTTTTAATTCCTTTCTGCTTCTACTATCTGAGAGAATTAACCCTTTGTGCTTTTTTTGTCAGCTTTATTAGGGTAAATTGTCAAATAAAAATGGTATATATTTAACGTGTACAAACCCTTTTGTGTATATTCTTACACATCAAAGAGCTTGCCATGAAAAGTATTAATAGGACATTTTATGTGAGGATTAATAACACCTAAATGAAACTCATTTGTGATAACCTGAAACTCAACATAATATTATGCTAGTAAAGACATAGTATTGTTTCCTCATTTTCCATTAAAATTCTTTTATAAAAAAATATAATACACATATGTATATAAATAATGTTAATAAGCGTGGAGAACTGAAAATAAAGGAAACAGAGATATTTGTAAATGTGGAAATATTTGCAGGTTGATTGCAGCAATTATGTTAGTAAGTAAACAGTGAAGCTTTAAGGGATTACGTTTTGAACAACTTAGAATAACTAGGTAAACTTCCATAATAGTTTAAATCATTTCTTGTGAGGTGCTAGTAAAACAAAATCAAGAACTAAAACAGAAATACACCCAAGATTATGTAATTTATGCTGCATGTGAAGTACATGTATACACAGCATGTAAAATATAGATATATACTTATGTTTATATAGATGAAGATGTTTATACAGATGTTTATACATTTATATGTGTGTACATATATACATATATATAAACAAAATATGTCATTACTACTTTTGGAGTCTTAAAGATTTTCTCTGGAATCACTGACCATATCAAACTAATATGGGTATGTATTTTTTAATTATCCTAACTCCCAGGGTAACTAAATTATAGCATTGGCTGTTATAATGTTTTTTACTTCATAATAATTTGGGGGTATATATGGATATGTTGTATAATTTATTATATAAAATTATAAAGAAAACATTATAAATAATAATAGATATGATACATGTATATGTACATGTACATACAGAAACATGAAATATAGACGAATAAAGATTATCATAATAAATAATGGAAAACATGATTTATCTGAGCACTGCATAAATCTGTGTGTATAAGAATCATGGAAACCTTTGAGATCACTTTTTTGTTTGCTGTTGTTGGGGGAAGGGGATAAACTCCCAAAGGAAGTATGAGCCACTCATATCCTTTGCCAAGGCTCAGAACGGACTCACAAGTTTGTTGGCTTTCTTTTCCCTCCCCTCCCTCATCGTCTGCCTGGGAAGCCCATGATTAGAAGCCTGGCTTAATGGGGGGCAAAATCCGAGAAAAACACGTCTGTGAGAAAGATCTCCTGGCCCCTGCCTCTGAAGAGCGCTTTTCCGTGAGGGCCAGGTACCAGGTCGGAGCTGCGCTGGGCCGCCCGCAGGCACCCTGAACTCTCCTAGCTCCGTTTCCGTGCCCAGCTCCTGGGTTCCAGCTCTCCTGGGACCAGATGAAGCCCGCCTTCCCTTTCACTTCCACTTCACATTTCGAGTTCCAGCAGATCCTATAGGTGTGTCTTCTTTACTAGTTGAGGGGGAGGGAGCAGTTTGCTTTTCCTCTGAAAGTCCCAGGGCTCTAAAGTCCCAGTGAATTTCAAAGATGGGTAGGGGTCAGCATAAACGCATTGGGAGTGAAACCCTAAACTCCAGGGGTCCCTAGGCCAAACTGATGCATCTGCCCTGCAGCCCTGGAGCCCTGTGGTCCTTCAAGTCCTTCACTTTTGCAAGATGAAGTTGAGAGTGTGGAGGAGGGGCCTGGGAGAAGCTCTGGAGACCATGAACTCAGGGATTTACAATCCTAAGTGATCTATGAGTCCACCTTGATCCGGTTTCAGCTTCGCTCTCCCTGATATATTTTAAAGCCCTGACATCCTGACAGGATTTGGGGGTCGAATGAGTTGGCAAAGAGAGTTCTCGGCCCTCCCTAGTGCTTGCCATGATCAGATGACATTTCACAGACTGGAACCGACTAGGAGTTGGGAGATATTTACTTTTAATTCTTTTATGTGCGTTCAGTACACCTTGTGTGGTTGGGTGTGGAAAGCGGGGGGCGGGGGGGGTTTCCAGGGCGAGTGAAATTCCCATTCCATTGGTATTACCATGCCTGTGGGGTTGGCAGTTCTTTAAGTTTAGCTAGTCTGCAAATAACTACAGAACACAATAGAGTCCTCCTCCCTTCCTCTCTCTCTCTCTCTCTCTCTCTCTCTCTTTTTCTTTTCCTGCTTCCAAACGCCTTCTTGGAGGCTGAAGCTGGGCAGGTCTCCAAAGGTGCAGCAGCCACAACAATCCCGCAGTTCAAAGTTAAGCAGCAGTTGCACAACTTCCAGCCACTTTCTCAGCAGGCTACTAATGAGCTGAAAGTCAGGAACATCCGAGGAGAAGAGAAAGCTTCCAGCCCTCCTCCCTTCACCCTGGAAATCCAGACACCCCCACCCCCACTCCCAGATCGCTTTAAGATAATTTCTTTATTCACTTGCCCGGCAGACCATGGCTCCCTTTGGAAGAAACTTGCTAAAGACTCGGCATAAAAACAGGTAAAGTCAAGCGTGTGTGTGTGTGTGTGTGTGTGTGTGTGTGTGTGTGTGTGTGTGTGGTCTGTCGTCGGGACCCTACCTGTGAAAGTATGTGTTTTGTGGTTATTAGATTCTGATAAAAACTACTTTGGGGGGCAAAGCCCTTAAGGGAGTTAGGCTAGTGTGAATACCTAGAAGGCAAGGATATTCTCCCAGTGTTGATGATGAAAGTGACACGCTCAAGGATCCCAGAGAATAAACAGTGATTATTTCTGACTCCTTTCTCCCCTTTACCAGTCCTTGTTCCACAGCTAGCAGCACAAACAGTTTCTCTTTTTGTTGCCCTGGGCATTTGAGGGTAGTAGAATAAAAAGTGTCATTTGGTTTCAAATAGAACTTTAGAATATTGTAGAAAAAGTTAAAACTTTGATGAAGATATAACTAGAATTTATAGCCACTAATTAGGATGGAAAATAAAGCTGCGGATACAATTCAGAAACAATGCTTTGGTTCCCCTGGGAGTAGAGCATTCCTGAAACCTGGAATGTTCCCAAAGTGAAAAAACTCTGGAGAGAAACTTTGTGTGAACTGATCCTTTCAAAAATCTTTGAGAACTTTAGGTAGTTTTAAGCGCTAAAGAAGGATTCAAGCAGCTATCCTCTCTAATCCTTATTATTACTATTTCACTTTTTTCTTGATTTGATATTTCAAGCCTGAAATGGCCATAGTACAAATAAGTCACTTAAAACACACATACACACATATTTTTCTTAAGATAGTATGTCTTAGTCTTATTAAATACTTCATTTACACATCAAACGTTACGTTTTCATGCCAAAAATGTGAGAATAAATTTAGACATGGGCTATATATTTTTAAAAACTATATTTGCTTTAGCCTAGGGGCTTGTCCACCACTTTTCTCTCAGTCATCCTTGTTTGTACTTGTCCTAATTTGCTCAGTGTACATTTAAAAGGATACAATTACATGGTAGGAAATGATATCATTATTTTAAAGCGTCTGCATGACAACATAGAGTAATACAACTTTAAAGTAAATCTCCATACTTTATTTTGTGCACACATGTCTACTTTGAAAATCCTGTTTTTAACTCATTCCAAATGTATTTATAATTTAGTTGACAAAATTTCCTTTAGAAACTAAATGGCCTTAATAAATACTGTAAAACTTCCCAAGTAAGTTTTATTTTCTAATACTTTGACAATATTTCACAAACGTGGTATTTATGATAACTACATATTAATATATTTATCATTGGTATTTATGATATGGTATTCATGATAATTACAGATAAAGAAACTATCTGTATATTAAATAAAGTGGCTTGAGTATTTAAAATTTGTGTTTTAATGGTGGCAATGTATTTTAAAATATTCCAGAATATTCCAGAAAAGCCTCCCCTCACTCCCAAAATAAAAACATCCTGGTTTTTAAATGATATTTTTGTAGTAGTATTTTTGTAGTATTATTTTGACATTTGTTTAAATGTCATCAAAATATATTAAAATACTTTGGAAAACTTTACGGTTTCATAAATCAAGTTGTGTTTCTGGCATACTGTTTCTGTAGTCAGGGCTTTTTGTTTGTTGGTTTGAGGTTTTTTGTTTTGATTTGTTTTGCTTTAGCAATTTGAGATTTCTGTCATTAGTATGCCAAATACAGTGCAGTAAAACTTCACATGTGCCCCTGAGTTTCCCTCAGGGAAGTGCATTCTTTACTTTCATTACGTCAGTTCTGCCATTCTACTATCTACTCTACCTGTGAAACTAGCTTTCTTTCAAGAAGGTGAGTATACAATCATTTTTTAATATAAAGTTTTCTATGCAAAATCATGAAAAGGTGAAAATAAAGATAACAAATAGGGAGTTTAATACTGTTTCAAGTTTTTCAGAAAATGGAATGGCTCCTGAAAATGATGCTTTGTTATAAATGCAAGTGTTTTGGAAAGGGTGGCAATAGTAAGGGTAAGTAAGCTTCTCTAATGAAAGTATTTCCCTTTACAGATTTGTTTAATCCTTAGGAAAGATTTAAGCCACAGCAGTGGTCTAGGACACAGAAATATGAGTATTTCAAAATAAGCAGTGAATAAATCACAGGGTGTATTGAAGTAGAATTAATATTTGCTTTGGTATTTAGTAATGCTGTTTATGGGGGTCTTTTGTTTTGTTTTTATTTTCACCTTAGCAGAGGTGAGACCACAGGTGAAATTAGATGCAAGATTAAGTTTACTCATTTTGTTTATGAGTTTCCCTAATGATTTGAATAATCACACTTCAAAGTACAGAAACAAAATATCTTTTCTTAAATTGTGAGTGATTTATCCTTTTATAGAAAATGTGATTTACGAAAAGACAGTTATCTGATAAGAGTCACTATATTCTTCAAATATAGACATTTAAAATTTCTTGTACAATGTAAAGTAAGAATTTGAATAATAAATATATTCATATGCATTGTGATATATAACTAGCAATGATAACAAAAACTACTTGAGCATAATTGCATCTTTATAAGCAGGAAAAGTATGAACTTTTAAGAAGGAGCATTGGGGATTTAAGATCATAAAATTATGAGAAAGTCTGCTAGGAGAATTTTTATGCATGATATTCTCTGCCTCTCTTTTCATTTTTGTTCACTTGGGAGTGATATTTAATCACCCAAAATGGAACCTCATGAGATAGTACTATAAATCTTATTATAATAAGTGGAGAATTGAGAGTTTTAGAGACAAACAGGATGCAAATAAAACCTCAAAGAATGAGGCAATAAAAAGTTTTACAAAATATAAACCGTAAAGCTTAGAGAAGGTGGGGCTATATCTGTCTAGACACCATTATGTTTTCATGTCCAGGACAGTGCCTGACATGTGGTAGACCTGCAATACAGTTGTTTATTCAATTTTGTAAACTGAACTATAATTTGTACTCAGACTAGAACATACTAATTATTTTATTCTCTATTCATCATGTGACACCAGCTGGTATTATATAAAAGTAAATACTTTTTAAATGATTGGTTGATATTTAATATAATTCAAAACTTAAATAGATAGACACATAATTATATGGATTTTGAAACCAAGTTAATTTTATACTACTAGATAGTTTTTTTTTCTCAATTTAAAGACTATTTAGTTCAACAATTTAGGAACTAGTATTCAAGAAATTTGAGAATAATAGATGCCTAAATAAAAAGCCTAAAAATTTGTTTGCCCAAATATAATCAGGCTTTTTATTTCAAACTTTCATATAAAGACATGGAGCCAATCTAAAATTCTTTATGTTTACAGTCAGAGTCAATCTTTTAAAATATTCTAATTGTAGTAATGTTTAATTGGAAGACTTCAGTTTTCAGAGAATCTATTGGTTTTAGGAGATGAATTATTTACTTTGATTCCAGAAAAACAGAATGTTCTGTGACCGAATTCCAAAGATTGATGCATATCTTCTTCATCAGATTTTTTGTTTAATATGAAGAATAAAAATGTTTGAGACTCTAGATATTTTTTTAACAAACTATTCAAGTTTCTGAAAGTGGTTTCTAAAACTCGCTAGGCAACCATTGCTCCTCACATAAAAGCTAAAGAAGTAAATAATGAACCACCAATCCATTTGAGATTCATGTGGACATTCAACAATTGGATTCAGATTATTAACCTATTTATCATTCACATAGATTCCATTTGTGAATATGATTGTCTTTATATTAGATTATATTTTCAAGGTAAGGATTGTTTTAAACATTAATGTGTCTAAATAACAATCAGAAAGTTTTGTAAAAGTTCAGGTAACTAGAATGTTGTTATAAAGCTTTTTTGGAACACTTGGTGTAGGGTATGATTTCTTAGTGTTTTAATTAATAAAATTTGGAGACAGAGAATTGGTTGGTACTTTCATCAAACCTTGCTATAAGTGTAACATTGTCATAATGAAATAGTGTCCAATATATTTCTCAAAGTAGAAAATTAGAATAGTTTGCATAGATGATTTGTAAGATAAAAAATAATGAATACAAAAACATTGAATCCAGTTTAAAGGGCATTTACAATTATTTTGAAGTACAATTTAGTCTTCTCTTGGTTTTCCCTTAAGTCATCTCAAAGATTTCCTTCGGCTTTCACAAAGCATACTGATATAGGACTATCCACCACAGGCTAGACATACTTGTAATATTAGCAGACATACTTGTAATATTAACCTAAAATTAAAAGACTCCAAAAAATTTGCCTTCCCTGAATTTATTAGCATAAAATATTATATCTCTATTGTTTTATAATTGATACATAAAATTTGCATTACAGGTTGCTTTTGAATCAATTAGAACGTATTTAGCCAACAGTTCTTAAAGCCAAGTACATTGTATTGTCACTAGAAGTAAATCATTCAATAATTGCTTCACCAGAAGAAAGAATTAAGTTTTATGGTTAGGGTAAAAGTTGCTGACAAGAAGGCTGTCTTCTCTCTGTAATTAGAAGTATGATAATTTGTGAATTCTGCAGAAGGGGAAATTATTATGTACTATTTTGTGTACCCTTTCAATCAAGATTTAAAATGTTCCCAAAATTGTATGGAGAAGTGCCAGATATTTGAGTATGTATTTCATCATAGTTCTCCGGAGTTCCTGAAAAAGATTTCCCCTGATTATACCTGGTAACTTAGGTAGTTATTAGTTGGCAGTGGATAGTTCTTTAGGAACAATGACTGGAATGCTTTATCCCTAGCAAAACGATCCTGAGAGCTGTGGCAGGGGTGAAATTGAGCTCTAGGTTAAACCTGAATTGTTTCTCAAGAAACCTAAGCCAGCTTGGTACTACATAAAATGTTGTATTATATACAGTATCAATGCCTGACACATGTCAAGGTGAGAAGTACTTAAATCAATTTTTTGGAGAAAAATTTTAAAAAGTTTGAAGCTGGCTGACAATTTAATTTACATAATGTGTTTATTGACTGTATAACTCAGAAAGTTTTCATGTTATTTTATTGGCATGTAGTTCCAGAAGATCTGATAATAACTCTAAATAATTCATAAATGTGTGGCTCTATTCTTTTGATATGAGTTCTGAAAATGAAATAGAGTTGAAGTAGGGGTATGTGTTTACTTCTTGCAGGTGTATATGGATACTAGTCCTTGACAAAGAATCCCCTTTTCCTTTTACATATCAGTTCTAAAATAAAACTTCATGATAACTTTACCATGTGTATGTCAGGGGAAAAAGTTAAGCTTACTTCTGCATTCTAATGATTTTAATGTATGGTTGCTTAATGAATTTCTTGACATCCAAACACAACATTGGCAAAACACAACATTGATTGCTTAGGTGCTAATTCTTTACTGTTTTTAAATAGATTGTGATTCCATTCTTGTGGAGTCTGTTGTAGTACTACACCTTCTAGAGAAAGTTTATGTATTTGTTGGATAAAATTGAAAGCAATTACTAATATAAATAATTATGCAAGTACAAAGTATTTATGCACAAGGAATACAGCCTTGGGAAGATGTTTAGCACTGGTAGTAATAAACAAGATATTTCAAGTTTAAGAATGATCAATATAAATTAAATGTGCTGACGGAGGTTTACATCTTCAGACTGGAATCCACTCTACTTTTATAAATAAAATGCTTAAGCATTCTGTGAAAAAAAAAAAAAATTCTCATTGAGTATGAGTCCAGTCAGAGCAGGGACCTTACTTGTCTTGTTCCTTCCTAGATAATCAGAGAGTAAGTGCTCAAAAACTATTTGTTGATTGAATAAAGACATTCAACATATACTCTCAAAATACTGATCAGTAGTAGATCAGTACATTTATGTTAAATGGATGCATGAGTAACTTAAAGAATGAATCCATAAATTCAAGGTTGACCTCTCATCTTCCCTGATCCTAGGCTCAGCTCCTGGCTTTCAAGTGGTAAAGGGCCGTATCTAATAAATAGATGATATGAAACTTTACCAGATTTTTGGTAGAAAAATAAATCAAGAATCATGATAATTTGTTCTTCTCTAGGGGGTGCTCTTACCGCCCTTCATCCCACTAGAACACAGCCAGGTATGCATATGAGTGAAGTTTGGTGGATGAGACTGAATGGCTTCTACAGACCTCAGTGCTGAATGTGGAGTATACCTCCTCCTCATTTGAGATAGTTTAGCAACCCAGTTATAGGCATGTTCTGAGTGGCTACCTTTTTATTTTATTTCTTTAGGAGGGGGTAAACTGTGTTTAGTACTGTACTAGACATGCAAAGACACAACTCCATTCCTAAGAGATTAAACTCCTAATTGAGAAAACAGTACCATAGTAAAATAGTTCATGCAAGAACTTTTTTAAAATCACTCTTCCATGGAAAACTATCCTTGACAAGGTAGACAAAATCATAATCTTTGTAAGATGATTAAGAAAATTAGAGTAAAATCTATTGGAGTTGATGAATGCTATTCCTCTGTAGAGTAGGTACTCAATAAATGTTGATTAACTCTATGTAGAAATATGTGAGAGGAGTAAATGGAGGTAAAGAAAAATAAAATGAGCATCATCATAATTAGCTAGCATTTATTAAACTCCCACAGGTGACAGGCTTGAACAAGAGAAGGGAATGCAATAAGATTTACAAAAAATATGTAGGAGGGGGCTGATTCACACAGGGCTGAGACTGACTCACATGCGATAATCAAAAGAGAGGAATCCAAGAATTGGGCAGTAATATGGTCAGTTTGGCAAGAATCTATAATCTTAGTTGAATTGGTGGAAAACAATATTTTACAACTACAATAGAAGTGTTTAAAAGAATTTTGTGTATTTATATAACATTGTCAGGCTTAAAGTCAATGGTAGTTGGCTACTATTTATTCTAATAATCATAAGAAATTGGCCAGTTTATCAGATCTTGAAATTGAGTAACTACCATTTTGTGAGTCTTTTAAATTTTACTTTCATTGATCCAGATAGCGGTCCAACTTCAGCAAATTTTCAGGCTCACTAATTATGATTGGCAGACGCTTTGTGTCAGAGTCCTACTGATGTGCCCTATGGTGCATGTTTACTTCTCAACCCATGGTTGGGAGATTTTGTAGCCACCTCATATACCTTTAGTTACTCTTAATGCTCCTCATTTACTCTGATCTTTTTCAATTTCACTGGAATCCCTGAAATTATGGTTAACTGTGGTAATTTAGCATTCAGTAGAAGAGCATTTGTTTTGGGAAAGCACAGTCTTCAACAGCAAAGCCTAAAAGGACACTGATATCAGCTCTGCATATAAAACCTTGTGTTTGCCTGGAAGATAGGAGAGATGCTATTGAGATACCATGGATCTTTTTATGGGGTAGACATGTAATAACTACCTTCTCATATGGAGAAGAGTTGTACATGATTAGTAAAAACACTTATTTTTTTTATTTTTTATTTTTTTTTTGAATTTTGAGGTTTCGTCTTTGTTAATAGTGCAGGAAACTAGGCACATCACAGAGGTAGACCACAAAGCATTCAACTTCATTCCTTGACTGCCTGTTCTTCCAGCAGTGAAAGTCAAGGAATTTCTTCCTAGAACTATAATTAATAGCCTTGAGATTTAGACTAGGTAATGTTTTTAAAATGTTAAGTATTTTTAGTGGTTCTCCTTTTAATTAGGAGAACTTGCTGTAATCACAATATAGAAGATTAAGTAAAATAGTTGGCTGTGGAATGTAATGTTTTACAGAATATGCTCATACTATAGTATTGCTTTATTTTTTTATTTTTCATTTTTGGGCACATAGTAAGTGTATGTATATATTTATGGGATACATGAGATATTTTGATACAAGCATACAACGCATAATAATCACATCAGGGTAAATGAGGTATCTGCTGCCTCAAATATTTATTCTTGTGTTACAAACAGTCTAATTACACTCTTCTAGTATTTAAAAATGTACAATTAAATTATTATTGCCTACAGCCACCCTGTTGTGCTATTAGATACTAGAATATTTATTTTATCTTCTCAGGAAAAAAATATACATGATATTTTAAGTAGATCTCAAATCTCTGTCAGACTTGTGATCTACTTAAATACACACACATATACACACATATATATTTATATTATAACTAAAGATGATGGTTATGTGATTATTTTCTTAAAATTTCATAAATATTAAATGAACTCCACACTTTGAGGTATATTGTGAAATGTTAATGATAAATCAGGTAAGGGTCACGTTTTTAAGGAACTCGTTGATTACCAAGACACACAAGCCATATGGAAACAATCAAAATAAAAAGCAAGCATTTTAAGGTGTTATAATAAAATCCATATGTTGAACAATAAATATTTATTTACCTTGTAGTATGTGCCATATATTTTTCTAGATGCTAAGGATAAAGTAGTGAGAAAGATAGCCAAAGTTTCTCCTCTGATCTAATGTATAATGCAGTGGTAGACGGACAGACAATGCAAAAACATTACATGAATAAGACATTTGAGATAGCAGTTACTTTTATAGGGAAAAATAGAGTCATGTAGTGGAGAGTGAAGAGTGGTCTGGGAAGAGGAGACTTGTTAGTTAAGAATGTGATGAACCAAAGAAACCAGGTATGTCAAGCTCTGGTAGAAGACTGTTTTAGCCAGGTTGAACAGAAAGTACAAAGTCTCTGAGACAGAATGTGTTTTGGAGTTTTGAAAAAAATGAAGGAAGACCAGTTAGTAAGGGGCTTACTAGTAGGGGATGTAGTTGAAGACCTAGATGGAGTGTGATTATTTAGATATCTGTGGATCATAGGGATGTTGATTGTACTTTAAATTCAAGGGAAATCCATTGAAGGGTTTTAACCAGGGGAATTGTATAATCTTATTTACATTTTTCAAAAGGTCAGCTTGGCTAGCATGTAGAGAGGTAATTATAGAAGGACAAAGAGTGAAATCAGGGAATCTAGTTGTGGTGATACTACAGAGGTCTAAGCAAAAGATGATGACTAGTGTAATGATAGTGGAGAAGGATTGTAGGTGACAAAATGGATACACTTTGGAAGGAGAACTTAAATTTGTACAGAGCGAGGGAAAATGACAAATGAAGGATGATTCTGAGGGTTTTAATACGGATGATTCTGAAGACACTTGGGGATTCTGAAGATGTTGGGAAGAATATGTGGAAAATTAACGATTCTTCTTCAGCCTTGCTAAGTTTCATATGCCAGTTAAATATACAAAGTAGAGGTTTTCAGTAAGATATTGGTGCCTGAAGCTCAGGACGGAGATGCAGATAGGGTTGTATATTAGGTGACAAGGATAATCAACCTCTGTGGGTTTTACAAAACAGCATCTATACTGGAATCTAAATGAGAGAGAAGATTACAATACAAAAAGATGGGAAAAAGAACATTGTAGGTAAAGGAGAAACAGGAGGAAATCCAAAATATTTGGCATAATAGTATCAATGAGTTTGTGAATGGCCAAACAGATAATTTTGCTTCTTAAATTTAGTTTAATTTTTCTTTATATTGTGGTGGGAACCACTGAAGGGCTATAAGCAAGAAAATAATATGATCATTATGCCACATAAATATTAAACTTGAAGAAATACATTAAAAAATATTGAAGGAATGGAGAAAGAACACCAGTGGGCCGCATGTGGGAGAGTTAAAGAAATTTCTTACATAAAAAGAGAAGAAAGATTTAAGAGTCACTATGGAAAGAATTCATAGAAATTAAAAAGTCAATGCATGGGGCCAGGATCAGGATGGAAAAAAGAATCATTGGTAACTAGATTATGGTACTGAGTAACTGGAGATACATGTATGTCATCATAAAGAACAGAAAATATGGCAGAGATAGGTTTTGGGAGGGAAGAACATCAGGGTGAAGAGTGAAGAAAATTAAGGTGTGATTTGAATGTTTCCAAATATTCTACCTGTAAACACCTGGTGTTTGGACATACTGCACCTGAGATGGGACTGTGAAAGCAGCCTTTCATCCAACCTACTCTCGTCCCTCCTGACATCCATATGGGGCTGATTAATACGGAATAGCACAATGCACCTGGAATGGGCTTTCAAGGCAAAACACAAACTGGTTTCCCAGTCAGGGCTGTCAGGCTGACTAATCTTATATTAATCACAGTCAAGCCACATGAGGCAGTCACCCTTTTAATGATCCCTTAATCATTACCTTTGGTTGAAATTGGTTTCAAACATATCCATTATTTCCACTAGATTGTACGGGTGTGTGTGTGTGAAGATCATATTATTTCTACCTTTTTTATCTCCTAGAGAATGGTACAGATAAGACTTGTATAGATACTGAAGTTCAATAACTGTTTTATTATTTAAATAAATATAGTGTAGATTTTTTGGTGCAGGCAAATTATCTAGGACAGTTTTCAAACTTTTTGTGTAAAAACATAATAAATATTTTAGAGTTTCCTAGACATAGTATCTCTATCTCAACTACTCTGTCCTTGTCGTATGCAAACAACTATACACAATACATAATGAAATTGATGTGGTTGTGTTTTATTAAAACTTTTGAAAAACATGTGTTGGAACAGTTATAGCCATGAAGCCCTTACTTTTCAGACACCTGATCTGGATAATTGACTGAGAACATTCCTTTATATATCTCCCTACAACTCCCCCTTCTCATCTCCACCCCACTCCCAAGTTTAATAGCTACTATATTAGACATTTAGACTTCAAAAGTGAGAATTATTCCCGGACTTGACTGTCAAACTAGTAAAAAAGCAAGCATTATCCAAAGTACAAAGTGTTGCTACCAACTGTACATTAGATTTTGTAGAATTATCAAGATGGTGAAACCCTGTAGCTACTAAAAATACAAAAGTTGATCAGGTGTGGTGGCACACACCTGTAATCCCAGCTACTAGGGAGGCTGAGTCAGGAGACTCACTTGAACCTGTGAGGTGGAGGTTGCAATGAGCCAAGATCGTGCCACTGTACTCCAGCTTGGTGACAAAGCAAGACTCCGTCTCAAAAAAAAAAAAAGAGAGAGAGAGAGACAGAGACCAGTTTAAAATGCAGGACTTAGAAATAATTTAAAGGTTTCAATCAAAAAAAGTAAAAAGAAAAAAAAAAACTAGATTTGCATTTTGAAAATGGCAGTCTGATAAGATTATGGGGTATAAACGTGAAGGGGAAAGATTTTATAATAATGTAACATGCAATAGCTTACTACAGTAATATACAGTAAAGCAGAGTTGTCTGAACTGTGGTAGTGGTGATGAATATGAGGGCAGATATTTTGGATACTTAAGAGAAAGGATACAGCAAGCAGTGATTGGTTGTTAAAGTAAGAGGAGAGAGGCAAAGGAAAGAGTTTAGGAAAACTCAGTTTTGGAACTGGGTAGACAGTTGGGAAATACTATTAATAATTGCATTCAAAATTATTGAATGCAATTATTAGTAGTGTGGGACTCAGGCAATGGAATAGTTTGCTATTTGAGAGAAGAGCATGATGAATAATTTTTCCTGGGTCAAATTTGAGGTGTCTGTAAGTTACGAAAATGAAAATATCAAAGTACAAAAAGAAAAGAAGTTGGGAACATAGGTCTAGAGCTAAGGTCATAATAGAGTTGAGAACCATCATCATACAATTGGTTTACAGACTGCAACTATTATTGCAGTCACCCATAAGAATGTGAATAGTAAGACAAGAAATGAGTCACAGTCAAAAACCTAGGAGATGCCAACTGTATCAGTTATCACTTACTGCATGATAAAACACTCACCAAATTAGTGACAGAAAGAAAAATTTCTTATTTTCCATAATTCTATGGGTCACCAAGACTGGCCCTTCTGCTGGCTTCACCTGCACTCCCTCCTGAGCAGCTGATTGGCTGAGGGCCCAGTTCAGGTAGAGCAACTTGGTTTAGATGGTTTGCCTCTTTCCTCTCCATATAATATTTCAACTCAGGCTTTTTCATCATATAGCAGTCTCAGGACTGTGTTTCAAAAGGAAGTAAGCCAAAGCTACAAGGCTTCAAGAGAAGCCTGGACTCCAGAACTTGCAAACATGATTTTTGTCACATTTCATTGGTCATAGCAAGTTCCAAGTCTATTCAAGGGGTGAAGAAATAGCTTCTCTTAATGGAAAGAACTGCAAAGAATTTGTAGTCCTGCTAATCTTATCTTGCATGGCGTCAACGTCTGTTGACTATGTGGAAGAAGCAAGGTCCATGTGGGAACTAGGAAGAAGCCGCTGGAAAAGCAAAGGAAGACCCACGTGAGAATGGCATCGTTAAGTCAAGGAGAGGAGAGTTGCAAGAATGGGAGGAGGAGGTCACAATGCCTTGTGTTACAAAGAGGTCATGCCAGATCAGTTCTGCAAGTGGCTACTGAGTGTGGCATTTAGGAGATTTCTGATAACCCTAAGAAGAATTGTGGAGGCAGTAGACATTTTGTGGTGAGTTGAAGAGTTTCTGGAAAGGGATGTACTAGAGAGAATGAATATGGATTGCTATTTGGTGTGTGAAGGAAAGATAGGTGAGGGGAATATGTGGTCAAGTGAAGGTTATTTTAATGTGACAAGACAGTAGAAGGAACCAGAGAAAAAGGTAGAACATAAAAAGAGTTTATGAAGAGGTAAATTATGAAGCAAATTCCTAGTAGAGGTGGAGACAGTAAAATTCAAAGTATATTAAAGAGTTTAAAACCTAAGGAAGAAAAATAAACACGCAATACTTTTGATATAGATGATTAGAATTTTTCTCTTATCAATAATGTCCCCAAGTATAATATCTCACCTTTTCCTTAACAAAATAGAATGGCAGGCCCTGATATACTCTCATTTCTACAAGTTAATAATTTGGTTTTTCTCTCCAAGAAATTTATTTGTGATTAATGTAAATAGTTAATTTTTTAGATGAAGCTTCCAACTGGAAGTCATTTTATTGCAGTTCATTTCAGAGTACATTCAGAAAATGAAAGTCTGGGACAACAAAGCCCATCTCATGTTTTCAGCTATCCAACTGGATAACTGAAATTCATGCATATGATTTATGTCCCTCAAGTTTACCAGCTGATCTAGGCATACATTTACAGGGGAAGAGCAGGTGGTTGCAGGTAGATACAAGTTCAAAATCATTATTATTAGGCAATATCTTCCACTAAGAAGGCAAAGCCAATATGGATTTGGCTTGCAAAAGAAAATCTCTTCTTAATAACTGAAATAACTATAATTATCAATAAACAAAATATTCCGGCTAGGTGACTTTCCTTTTAACAAGTACTTCCTGTTTTTTATTACAAAATATTTCTTTACAAAATACCAATCAGTAAGGGCACTTTAGCAACCTCCCAGGTGCAGGTAACACTGGGAAGTGAATACTTGAATTTCCAACAAGATTAGATATTTTCTCACTATTTCATCTGGTAAATACCACATGTTAAATATTTACATTTTGAATGTAATGAATTTCCGGAATCTGAACTATGAGTTCGTTTACTTAACCCCAGTAGTTTCCAGTGCACATTATTTACACATTCTCTTCCCTTTCTCTGTTTATGGGAATTATGTTCTATAGCTACCCTGCCGTTATAGAATGTCTAGGGTTTTACTTATCCTGCATGACTGATTTATAATATTACTTCTTAGAAAATTAAAGTGGCATTAGTAGAGCACAGAACTAATAAATACAAATACATACACATGCACACACACACACACACTCATATACACACAAACATACATATCAAATTTTAATTTTCAAGATAATTTTTTCTTTTGTTTTTATTAATTGTTGACTGTCCTAATTTTTCATGGAGTTAATTTTCTGAAAGACTCCAATTTTCAAATGGTTTTTTTTTTAAACTGCTAATGGTTTCTGTTTGGAGGAAACTATTTTCCTAGCACTAATTTTCATGCTTTATCTATCAAAACAGTGATTCAAATTTCCGTAGCAACCTAAGAAAAGAGCTGTATTATTTATGGGTTCTGTATTCATCTCTCCCTAGGATAGCAGCACTATAATCCAAAAACAAATGTTACTTCCAAAGACATTTACCACATAATGGGTAAAATTAACCAGAGTCAGTTGTGGGCCAGAGGTTCCTCACATTTACCTACTTCATTAACTTTTATTTTGCTTACACTTTTCTTTTTATATGTGTAACTTTAAAGAAAATCGTCAAAAGTATCATTTAGCATTGCTATTTCTATTTCATGTATAGCATATTCCCTTTACCTAAAGTGCTTTCAGTTTTCTGAGGTGATTATTTTTTAAGTATAGAAAATAGCCAGACAAACTTAGAATTTATTGATCAATGGAGCTTTTAAAGGCTGAACAAGTGGGGAACATATCCTGTTTTGAAACTTAGTAAAAATAAATTGAACAATTGTCTAAAATTTAAAGAAGCATGCAACTGTCTCCTAGATTGACATTCAATATGTATTCTTGAAAAAATTTTTAATGTTTTACATAAGAGATCCCATCGTCATTTGAATAGAATTATATGCAGTCATACATTATTTACATGAGGGAAATATTATTTAATTTCTTGTTAGCAAATATAGGTGGCTTCTGAGGAAAAAAAAGATGACATTTTTCATTTTATATAGTTAAAAAATAGTTGAATTTGTGCATTACAGATGTTTCATGTAAACCTTAAATATTGTGAAATGTGCCAAGGTCAAATACATTTAGAAAATACTATGTACTGAAATAATTTTCCTTTTCTTGGGGGATTTTATGATGTAACATTATCATATTAAATGTCCTCAGAATTCTTAAAGAAGCCTATGTCAATGTGTTTATCCAGGGGTTAGCATGCTTTCAGTAAAGGACTAACAGTAAATATTTTAAGGTTTGTGAACCATAAGATCACTCTCTCTCAGATACTCAACTTCATGACTGCAGCATGAAAACAGCCATGGACAATATGTAAACAAATGAGGATGGCTGGGTTTCAATAAAACTTTATGGACACTGAAATTTGAACCTCATTATTTTCCTGTCTAAGCTAGTTATTTTCCTTTTGATTGTTTAAAACATTAAAAAATGTAAAACACATTCTTAGCGCATGAACCATAAAAAACTGATGGTGGCCTGAATGTGATCAAAGGGCTATAGTCTGCCAACCCCGCGGTAGCCAAATAATTTCCAAATTTATTTGAACATCAAAGCATTGACTTATCACCTATTTATTGAAAAATTAACAAGTCTAAAGAAAACTAGAAAAATAACAAGTTATCTTTTTCAATTTTCTGTTTCCAGAACTAGCAGAGACATTTTAGCTTTGTATGTTTAAATATCTAGACAAGCTACTAATATTTACAAATATGGACTTGGTGTTCCGGTGGTCTTCATATAACTACATTATTGCTGTCTTCTTTCTTTTGGTTTTTCTAAAGGAGACAGGGAAACAGTCATTACAAATGCTAACTATGTATCAGTCACTGATTAGGAACTTCACATATATTGTGTAATTTAATATTTATTACAAACTTGTGATTTGGCTGTGTTATGTAGGTGAGAAAATGGAAGCTTAGATATGCATAATGATCTGTCTGCACTTATTCACTCACTCATCCATAAAATGGGCACATCCTTAGTACATCCTTATTGGTTTGGGAAATGGATTAAATAGGTTTGAACATGTAAAGCACTTATAACAGAGTATAGCATGTAGTAAGTGTTCATTAAATGTTGGTATTACTTTGGTTTTGATAAAAATTGAATATTAATTATCTCAAGGTGCTGGAATGAATAGATCATATTAAATTTTCTTATTTGAGATCCATATTTTGCTAATTTTTATTATACATGTTGTAGTATAATCCAGAATGAATACAGTGGCCAGGCACTGTGGCTCATGCCTAATCCCAGCACCTTGGGAGGTGGAAGCATCACTTAAGTTTGAGACCAGCTCGAGCAACATAATGAGAACCTGTCTCTAAAAAAAAAGAAAAGGAAATAAAAAAGAATCCTTAAAGCAGTAAAAAACATTGTCTAGTATGTGAAAAAGCCATTAACTAAACATACATGCATTTTATTTCTTCCAAGTTATTCATTATATATATTTTTTGGAGGTTTATAATATTGTGAAAAAACCTTGTTTAACCCAGGTTTTTAAATATTTTTTAAAAATCTGAATTGAATGGAAAATTCAATATTTTATTCAGGTGTTCAGTAGAGAAATTACAAAATAATGTTATAGTTCTTTTTCAAACTGATTTAAAAAATTAGGAGTCTGTGTATGTTCCTCAGCTACCATGCCCACATTAATCATGTTAAGGCACAATTTGAATAGGTCTCCTTTACAGGCAAGCTCTAAATTACCACTTTCATCCCACATTAAATCTCTTGAAGCTCTTTCTACAAAGGGTTATGGAAGTTGTGAATAAATTGAAGGAATTGAGGACACTTTCTATGTCTTTTTTACAATTTATTAAAGACTACTTAACTTTATTGTTGTTTCTCTTCTCCGAAATTGTGTAGTACATTTGCACAGAGCAAAGCATATCTTACAATTTCTAGTAATGCTTAGTGTGGTCTTGAGTTTTAAAAATTTATTTCTCTAAACATATTTTTTCTTTCCAGCTATGCGACAATTTTTTTAATATAAAGATCGTTTTATCTTCCATTGCCTTTACATTAACATGGAATCATATTTGTTAAAACTGAAGTTTCATTAACAAATACATGTTGAAACAAATTATAATAATTTATATACTATAGCTTAAAATGAACAATTTATTTGGAGGTAAAGTAACCTGGAATAAATGTAATTTATTGATATACAAGTTTTTATTTAAAATCATACATTTACACATTTATTCTTACCCAATTTTTTCTCTAAATTTCTGCTTGGATTTGGATCACTTCTTTTCTCTAATTACAAAGACACCCAGTCATATTATACAAAAGATACATTTTTCTTTTACATAGTCATAATAAAGCTAAATTAATTTATTGGGTAAACCAATTATATTTGTACTCTAATAACTGATTCTTGGGAAAAAGTAGTATGAAATTAGAAAGTGTGATCTTTTAGTTTGAAAATGGCTATGACATTGCATTTGAACCATCTAAACTGACTATTCATGGCATCTTAAACATTTTAAACTTCATAATTGGTATAGATCTGGGTTTGCAAACTCAGATACAAGTTTACAATTTCTGGAACAGAGATTAATTTAGTAAACTAGTTCTTTTTAAAACTCGTCTTTATTATTTAATGTATTATATGCATTTATTCAAAGCAGTGTGAATTTCTACACATTCTATAAATATGAGCCTGAGATAAATATACTGAAATATAATATCTTGTCTTATTGTTTATAGCTCTTATTTCTAATTCTATTTCCGAACTTGGCATCTTTGAGTTATTCTATCTCCAACTTTTGTTTGCTGGCATGTTTTTAATATGAATGCCATACACAGTGAGCTGCTGAGGGGTTCAGTAGGCTGGACCTCATTCTCTGTAAGATTCAATAACTTATTTGCATAAGATGTTCTGTCTAGAAAGGATTTCCATAACTGGCTTAGTCGTTTATATTTTTCATAAAAAAATGTAATTTTATGGAAAAGTTATTAAAATCTGGGCTTCCTGCTGTGTCAGATTCTCTAAGCAGAAATCAATTTTTTCTCTATATTATTATTCTATACTGCAATGTCAGAATATCACACAATGTCAGAATATTTTGTACTAATTCTGGTTTTATTTCATGCTATGACTTTAAATTTGTATATGATATTAGGGTAAAATCAGCTTCTAACTACTGAGGTTTACATCAATGTACAAACATTTAACTGAAATTTTGAAGGGAATTATGTGTACTATGTTTTAGGAAAATATTAGGAAAATAATCCTTATTTCTCTATGGAAAGAAAATTTTCACTGAAAACATTTATTTGCCTTCTATAGCATGAAAAAAAATCAGGCTATGATACTATCTTAGCCAAATGCTGATAAAATGTAGAATATTAGTAACTGTTGCTTTTTTTTAACTTTTAAGTTCATGGGTACCAGTGCAGGTTTGTTACATAGCTAAACTTCTATTATGGGGGTTTGTTACACAGATTATCGCCTCACCCAGATATTAAGCCAGTACCCATTAGTTACTTTGCCTGAACCTCTCCCTCCTCCCACCCTCCACCCTCTGAAAGGCCCCACTGTGTGTTGTTGCCCTCTGTATGTCCATGTGTTCTCATCATTTAGCTCCCACTTACAAGTGAGAACATGCAGTATTTGGTTTTCTGTTTCTGTGTTAGTTTGCCCAGGGTAATGGACTCCATTTCTATCCATATCCCGGCTAAGGACATGATCTCATGTTTTTATGAGTGCACAGAATTCCATAGTGTACATTTTCCACATTTTAAAATCCAATCTACCATTGCTGGGCATTTAAGTTGATTCCATATCTTTGCTATTGTGAATAGTGCTGCAATGAACATATGAGTGTGTGCATGCGCTTTTACATCCAACCTCTATAAGGAAGTTAACAAAATTACAAGAAAAAAAAATCCCATAAAAAAGTGGGCAAATGACATGAATAGATAACATTTCAAATGAAGACATGTATGTGGCCAACCACCAAATGAAAAAAAGGTCATCACTGATCATTAGAGAAATGTAAATTGAAACAATGAAATACCGTTTCACACCAGTCAGAATGGCTATTATTTAAAAAATCAAAAAATAACAGACAGGGCTGGGTGAGGTGGCTCACACTTGTAATGCCAGCACTTTGGGAGGCTGAGGCAGGTGGATCACCTGAGGTCTGGAGCTCGAGACCAGCCTGACCAACATGGAGAAACCCTGTGTTTACTAAAAATACAAAATTAGCCGGGCGTGATGGTGCCTGTAATCCCAGCTACTCGGGAGGCTGAGGCAGGAGAATCACTTGGACCTGGGAGGTGGAGGTTGAGGTGAGCCAAGATCACGCCATTGCACTCCAGCCTGGGCAAAAAAAGTGAAACTCCATCTCAAAATAATAATAAATTTTAAAAATAACAGATGCTGGAAATGTTGTATAGAAAAAGGAATGCTTATAAACTGTTGGTAGGAGTGCAAATTAGTTCAGTCATTGTAGATGACTATGTGGCAATTCCTCAAAACCAAAATTCAGAAATACCGTTAGACTCAGCAATCCCATTACGGGGTATATACTCAAAGGAGCAACGATTGTTTTACATTCAGCAATCAGAAAGCACAAATGACTACATTTTTGTTTGGAATAATGCATGTCACCAATTCACATGAATAATGGTGACTTTGTGACAGTATTAGATTCCAGAATGTCTTCTGGACAACAAAAGGAATATGTTATATTCAATTTAATTTTATTGTTAAGCTATTTTTTAAGGTGTGTCCCTGACTTATTTAGATCTATCTTTTATGCCTACAACTCCCCTAAACTAGGTTGTTTTTTATTTTCTCTCTCTCTCTTTCTGATTTCTTACAGTTGTTCGTGTGGTTTCCCTTTCACGTTATAAAGACTGCAAATAATTTCTTGGTCACCTCTTTCCTTAAATTTTGAGTGCCTAGAAATCTCCCTTCCTAACTTTGCTTGTCCCTTCTGTCCAGGACAGAAATAACTTTAAGGAAGGCATATAAGAGAATTGCAATAATAACCCATTGTGCTGACCCCCAGCCCTACCACAACCATATCATTGCACAGGTCTCCACCATTCCGAGTATGTCATGTCATCGACACATCTTTTTATCCCATAGCTCATTCACCTTTTTTAGTGGGCATATATTGAAGAATCATTTCTTAATCAAGAAGAAAAATTTATAAGGCTATGAATGGAAGCCTTTCCATAAACTAAAATTAACCCTATGCCTTAGAACCAGCTCCGGAGTTAACAAAGGAAGGCTCAGTTAGGTAGAATTAATTATAGCAAGCATGAAGATTGATGATGAGATGAAAAGGAGCAAAAACAAAACAAAAAAAAAATTCTATTCATATTTTGTTAAATAGAATGCCAAACTTCATCATATGTTTCAGACTACTTGAGGTTGGTGGGTCTCCCTGGCTTGTTATTTTTGCTTCAATATATTTTGCTGTTAGATTCTCTAGAAGAGGTAAGAAAAAAGGGGTAAAGGGGTGCTATGATGAAAGTATGTTTTATTTTAAATCTGGAACAGGGTTTGTCAACAGTGCCACTATTGACATTTCAGGTCAGATAATTATTTGATATGGGAGGCTGTCTTGTGCACTGTAGGATATTTATGTTCCTGGCTTCTGCCTACTGGATACATACTGTTTTGTTTTAAATCTGGAACAGGGTGTGTCAACAGTGCCACCTGATGTGAAAACCAAAAATGTCTCTACACATTGTCACATGGTTCCCCTGGGGCAAAATCACCCTTGGTAGGGAACCACTGAGATAAATTTCAGTTTAAAGAATAAATAATGATAATAAGAAGGAAACAAAGACTAGTCTTTGGGAAACTGGCCAAGACTCAGATACGCCCCCAAAGCTTCACAAGCCTTATCCTTCAATCTGATGGAAGTTTCCATCACAATCTCTAGGCATAGGTGTCACCAATAGCTTGAAACTGAAAAAGTCCAGACTCCGATTTTCAAGCACAAAGTCTTGTTCTGCAGACTCAAGCAATAAAAGCATTTCCCTTGGAATCATTCCCTTACACAGTAGCTAGATTGCATTAGTATTACACTTTCCAGGATGGCCTAGGAAATAAAGAGTTGTTTCATATATTCTATGGAAAAATACACTCAGAGTTCCAAATATAGTCCATAAATATTTATGGATCACATCCTAGTGTTCATATACTGGGTTTTAGAAGCATATCTTATAATGTAATTATTAATAATTATTTTATTTATTCTTATTGTTTTGAAAATGGGTTCAGTATTTATCCTGCTGTGTTTTATATATAAAATTTCAGCTAAAGTTTAGTGTCTACTATATGCTAGGAAGAAATTTTTCTCTTTGATTGATTTTCCAGGGTCCAACTTTAGTGCCTTTTATCTTTGGACAATTGAATAAAGATAGCCAAATTTTATCTATTTATCTTCATTTTTCTCTACCTGCACACTAAATTCCTTTTCTGTAAATATAAATTTTGTTAAATCTCCAATTTGATGTTGCAATATCATAGACAATATTTTATCTTAAAACTTCAATATTTAAATGGTTTATTACTTGATGGTTTGTGCTTAGTCAATTATAGTATATTGAAAGAATATTTTATTGTATGAATGTTGCCTTTTTCATTAAAGCTAACTCATTTTAATTCTGTGAAACTGTTTTTATGTTATTAATGCTAATTATCAATGGAGAACTACTTTGAGTTCTTGCTTCACAATAGAGTCAATGTAAAAAGTCCCATATTCAATTTTTCACTATTTGAGAGTGAATATGGAAAAATACCTGTGAGGCTAACACATGTTGTTGAAAGATTCATTAGTATATAAATTTTCTTGAATTTATGATGAAGATATACCAAAAAGGCAAAACCAGAATAATGAAACTGGTGTAGATGAATAACCAGATATATATATATATATATCTTTTCAGTGAAATGTGCCTCATTAGCACAAATTTAAACAAAATCAGAAAACTGTAAATCAGGGAAACATTAAAAACATTCTTGGCTCATCTTTGATCCAAAGTGTATACTAATTATTTTTAAAATGCCTCTTATTTGGTTAAGAGTTATTTTGTTTTGGTAGTGTACATGCCAAAAAAATAGACTGGTTGAAACAGGTGAAAAAATATTGTGCATATGTTAGAAAATATTTATAAAATAATATTGCTAATTACTGTAGTAAGTTCAATTAAGTTACTGAATAAGAATATTAAAAACACTACAAGATTCTCTGTATCAAATAATAATAGTGGTAATTTCATTATCATTGCTAATAATCTGTATTTATACAGTATACTTTCCAGAATTTTTGCAGCTCTATTACTCTTATTTTTATTTGGAGAAATATGTCCGATATATACATTGCAGTATTATAGTGAAGAATGTATAGAATTAGCAAAAATTATTTAGCTGAATTTTTAAAATCTGTTAGTAAAAATTAAGATAAAATCACAAATTTAAAATTTCAAGTCCAATCATTTCTGCTATATATTAGTTAAAATATTTACATATGAATCTCAATATTTCAGAGGGTATTAAATAAAAATGTATATTATAGCATTATGAACATTAAAATATTTATTTTGTATATGTATTAATAATTTTCAAACATACTATGTGATTATAAACTATCTTTAAAATGAACAGAAGTATGCTAAGCAACAAAACAAAATATTTCTGTGTAAATCTTAGGATATATTTAATATTATCAAATTTAACAAGATCTCTAGAGGAGGTCACAATATACAAGAACGTGATCCTTCCAAAGCAGGAAGGATTCCAATTAGAATAGAGGTAATGGGAGTATTGGGGAATTGTCACATACATCATCATCATCATCATCATCATCATCATCATCATCATTATTCTACTATTCTAAAGGATTATACGCTCAGTTTCTGAGTCTCATTCACAGCTCTAGTGTAGGCATGAGGAACTTATAGGTCTGCTACAGGAAATAGGAACTGCTCTAAGGATACAACAACAGAGAATTTTGGATACATGAGAGTTTTGTCAGCTAAGGGAAATACCCAGGTCAGCCAGAAATATTTTATTACTATATCAGCTATAAAACAAGATTTGACTAAAATTAAAAAGGCAAAGAAGAGAACAATTTCTGCACACATTTCTTTATGGCTGTCCCTCTTCCTTGATCAATTGAGTGCTCTAATGGGGCACTATGGTTCATTCCACTGGTATCAAAGACTAATTTAAGTTCTTATTTAAAAAGTCATTCATTTTATTTCCAAATTAATCTGCATATCTAATTATCAAACTTATAAATTTGTTTTTATGGTGTAGTGGTTAGAACTGCAGACTCTGGAGCCAGTTTTGTTTCTTTCTTTTCTTTAATTATTATTTATTATACTTTAAGTTCTGGGGCGCATGTGCAGATTGTACAGGTTTGTTACATAGGTATACACGTGCCATGGTGGTGGTTTGCTGCATCCATTGCCCTGTCATCTACATTAGGTATTTCTCCTAAAGCTATCCCTCCCCCATGTCCCCCACCCCCTGCTATTCCTCCCCTAGCCCCCAACTTCCCAGGCCCCGGGATGTAATGATCCCCTCCCTGTGTCTGTGTGTTCTCATTGTTCAACACCAATTTATGAGTGAGAAAATGCGGTGTTTGGTTTTCTGTTCTTGTGTCAGTTTGCTGAGAATAATGGTTTCCAGTTTCATCCATGTCTCTGCAAAGGACATGAACTCATCCTTTTTTATGGCTGCATAGTATTCCATGGTGTATATGTGCCACATTTTCTTTATCCAGTCTATCATTGATGGGCATTTGGGTTGGTTCCAGGTCCTTGCTATTGTGAACAGTGCTGCAATAAACATAAGTGTGCATGTGTCTTTATAATAGAATGATTTATAATCCTTTGGGTATATACCCAGTAATGGGATTGCTGGGTAAACTGGTATTTCTATTTCTAGATCCTTGAGGAATCACCACCCTGTCTTCCACAGTGGTTGAACTAATTTATACTCCCACCAACAGTGTAAAAGCATTCCTATTTCTCCACATCCTCTCCGGTATCTGTTGTCTCCTGACATTTTAAAGATCGCCATTCTACCTGGATTGAGGTGATATCTCAATGTGGTTTTGATTTGCATTTTCTAACGACCAGTAATGATGAGTTTTTTTTTCAACTGTTTGTTGGCTGCATAAATGTCTTCTTTTGAAAAGTGTCTGTTCATATCCTTTGCCCACTTTTTGAGGGGTTTTTTCTTGTAAATTTGTTTAAGTTCTCTGTAGATTCTGGGTATTAACCCTTTGTCAGATGGGTAGATTGCTAAAACTTTTTCCCATTCTGTTGGTTGCCAGTTCACTCTATTGATAGTTTCTTTTGCTGTGCAGAAACTCTTAAGTTTAATTAGATCCCATTTGTCTATTCTGGCTTTTCTTGCCATTGCTTTTGGTGTTTTAGTTGTGAAGTCCTTGCCCATGCCTATGTCCTAAATGATATTGCCTAGGTTTTCTTCTAGAGCTTTTATTTTTTTAGGCCTCATGTTTAAATCGTCTCCATCTAGAGCTAATTTTTGTATAAGGTGTAAGGAATGGATCCAGTTTCAGTTTTCTGCATATAGCCAGCCAGTTTCCCCAAAACCATTTATTAAATAAGAAATCCTTTCTCTATTGCTTGTTTTTGTCAGGTTTGTCAAAGATAAGATTGTTTCAGACATGTGGCATTCTTTCTGAGGCCTCTGTTCTGTTCCATTGGTCTATATCTCTGTTTTGGTACCAGTACCATGTTGTTTTGATTATAGTGTTCTTGCTTGAGTTTGAACCTTCACTGCACCACTAACTGTGTGATCTCAGACAAGCTACCAACACCTCTAGTGCCTTGCTTTCTTTATATGTAAAATGGGGATAGTATTTTACCTACCTTACAGAATGGTGACAATAAAATTACTTAGTACCTGCAAGCGATTTGAACAGTGTCTGGAACATTTTAGAGACCTTAGGATTGATAGTTACTATCTTTAATGCTATTTATTTTTAACAGGGTTTCTTTTAGAGTTTAATCTTAAATTCTAAAAAATAACATAAAACAAAATTGTTCTTAATTTTAACATAACTGTTAGCATTATAATGTTGATAATTATGACAACTATTTAATTTTAGTTTTACCATTATTTATAAAATTTTATTTTAGAATTTTGTAATTTAACATGCAATAAGTACATAGAACATGGTTTATAGCTTTTCAAATATCCTAGTTCAAGTAAATGAACTCTAATTTATATTAATTTTGGATATTGCATGTACATGATTAAAACATATCAAGATAAGGATTTATTTAGAGCTGACTTGTGCTATATAGCCATAGCACAGATAGTAGTTAGTATCAGTTACTTAAAGAACTTGCTTTTTTATTGTTTAGAAAATATTTGTGTATTATTTCTCTGCTAATCTAAATATGAAAGTTTGTTGTCAATTTCTAACCTACCCTTTTGCTGCTTACAATTATTAAATGATGAATTATAAACATTGTCAAATATACTTACTTCAAAATATAATTTGAAAATATAATATTCAAAACTGAGTCAATTAAGTGCAAAATGTTTTATAAGAGAATTATCGCAGTTCAGTGTGATTATTTGAATAACCACAACATTTTACTTCCTATTTTCCTGGGAACTCTTTGTTAGGAACTAGACCTAATCTTTAGTGTTATTTGGCATCCCTGATCTATCCTTTACCTTTAGTAATCACTTTTTGACCTCGAGGAAGTCAATAACCAAAGTATAAGAATTAGTTAATTTAAAATAAAGATAACAACATAGAATTAATCACTATTGCTACCAAAACATAAACATTATAAATTCTAAATGTTAAATATTATAGGAGCCAGGGAAAATTTCTTTGGTATGTGGTTCATGGAGTCATATTCTTTGAGGGAACTACATAAATAAACTAATAAATGATTTTGACTTAACTTTCACAAGAAGCCAATTACTACTCAAAACTGTTATACCATTATAAATAATATTGTATTATAATTCATTTCATGTAATTTGCTTCTTAGCTTTCTTTTAAAGAGGTATTATGAAAGACACAGTCAATTTGATGTATAGTCATGATGGAAAATATGATCTTAAAGATTCTCCAGTAGGTAAGGCCTAGACATTATGGAATTTGCTTCTTTTACTACTTGTGTCATTTTCTCTCCAGAGAACTGAAAAGTATTTTTTCCCCTTTCCCTTCTATAGTACAGAGAAAATTACTATCAAGCCCATATACATATGTATATTTACATAAATACATGTGTGTGCCTCTGTATGCTGGGTAGGGGGATCTATCTATCTAATCATCTATATCCAAACTCTGATTCCTTTATGATATCTGTACTGTTGAAACTCTAGTCTGGGAAATCATCATCTCTTTTCTAGATTGATGCAATAGACTTCCTGCTTCTATTCTTTCATATATTCCAGTTCATTTCACAAACAGAGGACAGACATAGGTAAAGCATAAATTAGTTCCATCTCTGCTTAAAACTTTTCAGCAGCTTCCACTTTCCAGTGGCTTTAGCTAAAGAAAGTGTTAGCTAACACTAGCTTCCCCCTTCTCCAATGGAGGGGATGGAGAAAGGAGATGTTGCCTTCCTCCATCCCCTCCACTACCTATTATTTGATCTCTCCTTCTCAAGAGCAGTAATTCCCAACTCTGTTATCCTCACCCTCCCACTACATTCACATTATTGCTGTCCCTAGATCCTTATACTTCTGCTCATTCTTTCTGGAATTCTTTCCTGAGAACACTGGTTGCCTCTTTTGATAATTGATATCTCTATTCCAATGTCACCTCCTTGAAGAAGACTGTCCTAAGCACTCTAAGTAAAATAGATCTCCCTTCCTCCAAGTCATTTTCTATTCCTTCATCTGGTTTAATGTTCTTCATAGCATTTACTGGGATTTGATATTACATTACTTACGTATTTATGTCAACATTCTTGTCTTCTTTATTACTGTATCTTTAGTTCCTTCAGATGTACCTGGCACATAGTTGGCATGCAATAAACAGTTGCTAAAGAATGACTATTTTTCCATATTGTACTATTTTAAACTCTATGATTTCACAATTCCTACCCATGCTTCAATTAAAATAGCCTCAGTTGTCTTGCGTCAAAGTTTGCTATTCCTAGAGCACACTAGGAAATAACAATTAAGACAATTTTCATGATTTTTATTTTTTTCTTGCATTAAATCTCCTGACTTTTTTTTTTTCTTTTCATTTTGAGATGGAGTATTTCTCTGTTGCCCAGGCTGGAGTGCAGTGGCAGAATCTTCACTTACTGCAGTCACCAGCTCCTGGGTTCAAGCAATTCTCCTGCCTCAGCCTCCTGAGTAGCTGGGATTACAGGTGCCTACCACCACACCCAGCTAATTTTTGTATTTTTATTAGAGACAGGGTTTCACCATGTTGGCCAGGCTGGTCTCAAACTCCTGACCTCAGGTGATCTACCCACCTCGGCCTCTAAAAGTGCTGGAATTACAGGCATGAGCCACCATGCCCCGCCAATCTTCTGACTCTTAATCTCAACTTTAAAATGCCTCTCTCCTTAAGTGTAAAAGTCTAGAAAGGATATTAATTTTAAACCATCTTTCAGAGTTTACACAGGTGATGACAGAAATATAATGTGCTTTTGTTTTTCTTTTAGATCTCCAACTAAAGACATGGATTCAGAAGAGAAGGCAATTGTGGTTTGGGTTTGCCAAGAAGAGAAGATTGTCTGTGGGCTTACTAAACGCACTACCTCTGCTGATGTCATCCAGGCTTTGCTTGAAGAACACGAAGCTACGTTTGGAGAGAAACGATTTCTTCTGGGAAAGCCCAGTGATTACTGCATCATAGAGAAGTGGAGGGGTTCAGAACGGGTTCTCCTCCACTAACTAGAATCCTGAAGCTTTGGAAAGCATGGGGAGAGGAGCAGCCCAATATGCAATTTGTTTTGGTTAAAGCAGATGCTTTTCTTCCAGTTCCTTTGTGGCGGACAGCTGAAGCCAAATTAGTGCAAAACACAGAAAAACTCTGGGAGCTCACTCCAGCAAACTACATGAAGACATTGCCACCAGATAAACAAAAAGAATCGTCAGAAAAACTTTCCGGAAACTGGCTAAAATTAAGCAGGACACGGTTTCTCATGATCGAGATAATATGGAGACATTAGTTCATCTGATCATTTCCCAGGACCATACTATTCATCAGCAAGTCAAGAGAATGAAAGAGCTGGATCTGGAAATTGAAAAGTGTGAAGCTAAGTTCCATCTTGATCGGGTAGAAAATGATGGAGAAAACTATGTTCAGGATGCATATTTAATGCCCAGTTTCAGTGAAATTGAGCAAAATCTAGACTTGCAGTATGAGGAAAACCAGAATCTGGAGGACCTAAATGAAAGTGATGGAATTGGACAGCTGGAAGAACAATTAAAATATTACCGAATACTCATTGATAAGCTCTCTGCTGAAATAGAAAAAGAGGTAAAAAGTGTTTGCATTGATATAAATGAAGATGCAGAAGGGGCAGCTGCAAGTGAACTGGAAAGCTCTAATTTGGAAAGCATCAAGTGTGATTTGGAGAAAAGCATGGAAGCTGGTTTGAAAATTCACTCTCATTTGAGTGGCATCCAGAAAGAGATTAAATGTAGTGACTCATTGCTTCAGATGAAAACAAAAGAATATGAACTCCTGGCCAAGGAGTTCAATTCACTTCACATTAGCAACAAAGATGGGTGCCAGCTAAAGGAAAACAGAGCAAAGGAATCTGAGGTTCCCAGCAGCAATGGGGGAGATTCCTCCCTTTACTCAAAGGGTATCTAACAATTATACAAATGACACAGACTCAGACACTGGTATCAGTTCTAACCACAGCCAGGACTCTGAAACAACTGTAGGAGATGTGGTGCTATTGTCAACGTAGTTCGAATGTGTTCTTTCTGACCTGATTTCATGTTTTAATGTTTGTTTAATTTAATAGGAAACCTTATTTTAAATACAGCTTTCTGAAAAAAATGTAAATCATATTATAGTATTCAATAGTTAATAAAAAGTAGAGAAATGTGTTGCTTTTGATGTGAGATTTCCAAGGGGACTTTAATAATTGCACGTTTAAGCAACGAACTATTTATTATGAATGTAGTACAAATAGCTTGTACGTGTAGAACACAGAAATAATTTGATGGGAATCATATAATAATCTTCTAGAGTTTCTGTGGAAAATGATTTACATAAACTTAAAAAGCAATCCTCAATATTATACAGTCCAAATATTCACACATAAAGAAGTAGAATTAAATTGTGCTGTAATATACGTTTTTCAACACTGTATCATTGGAATTTTTAAATCTGTAAAGTATGTGGGAGCTACTGTGTTATAACTGTATTAATTCAAATTCTGGTTCTTTTAATTGATCCTTTGATAATACGACATATCATGTATATCACTTCCTGAGCTCTTCTACCTGTTGAGACCTATGAAACAGGCTGCTGTTGGAACATGTATAAATACTGGCAGGGAATCAGGCATATATAGGGTATAGATGAGGCAGGGCCAAGTGCTGTGTACAAATAGCAATTTTTATAAAGAACCCTAAAATTATTAAGAGCTATGCATGTGTTTTGGCTATATGGCAGTACAGATCTCCTGACCAAACCCACGTTCTATGCAGGTTTATTCACTAAGTGAGCGTTACAGAGAAATCAGAGTCACAGTGTTGTTTGTGTCCTGTCTACAAAAGTTGCAGTAATGGAATTGGAATCCTCTGTGAGTAAGTAGAATTCTACTATAATTATTAGCATTTTGTCTCTGAACCTGCAGAGGGGGAAATCACATGGACAAACGACTTATTTTGCCAGAAAAAACTTAGTTCCTAAAAAAGTACTAGCAAAATCCCAAACACACTAGTAAGAATCCAAGAAATAGAAGTGATTATTTAGGTCTTATCTTGACTGACAGTCATTACTATGGCAGACTATGGTTTTGCTTGGTTTTTAATTGGAAATGTGCTTTCTTCTTTCTTCCTTCTTTGCTTACTTTCTTCTTATCTGCCTTCCTGCCTGCCTTTCTTCCTGTCTTCTCCTACCTTCCTTTCTCCTTCTCCTGTTTTCCCTTTCTCCTTTTCTTCCTTCCTGCCAAAACACATGATGCAATTATAATAAAATAATTAATTTTTATTGTACTGTTAACTGAATACTGCTGCAGTTTATTTTTAATTTAGCTGATACCTGTCCTGTATGTCAGTGCACATGTAAGTAGAAATATTACTTTACTTAATTTTAATATATAGACATTAGTTGAGAGTCCCAATCTTTCTCATGTCTTCTCTTTTATGCTTATGCATACTTTAGAGCAGGTTTTAACTCAGTTTCCTTATTGTATTACTTTCAAAATTTGAAAAGTATTTACTTTTTTTAAAGCAACTTTATTGTTAACTCATTTTTAAAAATCTATTGTTCCTTAAATATTCTTAACGTATTTGTTTGTTCCTGTCTTTTAACACATCTTTGGGAAGATATTTAGAATGTTCTTACCATTTCAGTTTCGTGAGCATTTATACTATGATTTCTTGCACCAAAATAGATATTTTCAAGTTGGCTGGTAAGAAAAATAGAAGTTTCCATTCCATGGAAAAATACAGTGATAAGGAGCAATAATTCTGACTTTTTTTTTTTTTTTTTGAAGAAAAGATGGAATTGAATAGCCATCAGTGAAAGGAAAGTTCACCTGCTTAAGAGTCCATAAAATTATTCAACAGTATAAGCTACTGACATATATTTATTTTTCACTAATGGAGATCAAATTCAGAAGATCATTATAAATGGTAAACCAATTGTAACATTTTCCTACAGTGGAAGTAATCTCTTTGGATTACTCTTGTCCTTAGTCAGAAAATAATGAAATAATATGCTCATCTATTTGACTAATTATCTAAATTCTAAGGACATTTTGATAAGAAGTAGGCCTAGAGAGATAATTTCATCTTAGAAACTTTGAATTAACTTCTGCTTTTATACATTTAAGCACAGTAATGCATTTAAGGGTTAATTCGTCTACATTTTACAGTAAATAATGTTTGCAAGTCTTAGCAGTACCATTGCTTTTTAAATTCATTTTAGAATATCCATTTGCTCATTGGTTATAAAAATGTATTTGTGTTTTGATCATTACAATCATTAAATTTTAATCATTTATCAGCTACTATAGTGAATCTCTTAATTTACAGTTATATGTTAATATATTAACAGAAATAGAAGTACTGAAATACAATGCCCTGCTGTCTGGATACTGTACTATTTGTTATTAAATTAAGTGAGAATTAGAATTATAAATATAGAACTTGATAGAAAGCTTAATGTTATCATTATCTACAGAAACTTTAAAGTACAAATTCTTGAGTAACCTTACAGGTTAACTATGAAATTGTTATATGCAGCTAGAAGAAATAAACCAAAGCTGACTATTCTTAATTTCTGTAACAAGACCTAGATTCATCCTTGTTCATCCTTCCACTTGGAATTCTCCTTTTTTTCTTTCTGCTATACTTTGAAATCTTACCCTTTCCACAGTCTTTTTAATTTGCTAGCTCTTCTATGAAATATATTTGTTCCATTTAATCAGTTGGAATATCATCTCTGAACCCAGAAATATTTTAGAGGTACTTCTCAGAAGAAGCATTTTTATTCTGACTTAGGCTATATATATTTATGCACTTAAATAATTCCCCTCCTTCAATGGATCCTTATTATATTACTTTATCATCTGTCTTGTTAACCTTACTCTTTCCTATTAATTTCTTTGCCCCATACTCATTTTTTGAATTGAATGGCTAAATTTTAGAAGTTTGTAGCTTTTGTGTGTGTGTGTTTTTATACATGGTAAATGATGCTTGTGCATTTTGCACATGAATGAATATGTATTTTAGCAAACTTAAAACATTAACAGTAGTTGACCTTATAAATTTGGGGGACAGAAAGCTAAATCTTCATTCTACTATGATTTTTTAAATGTGGCATTAATTTTAATTTTAATTTTTAATTCACAGAATTGCTGACTTATTAATACCCAAATGCTCTCTCTTTTAGCTGATTTAATGGTTAAATTATAGAATTTTTATTGCGTTGTGTACTAATAAGAAAAAAACATGTTTCAGAGTTGGGTTTTAAAAAAGAGACACACAAATTAACTTTAAAATCTTCTAAACAAGATATCTATTTCATTTTGCTTCATAAGTAAAATAAAGCCTCATTAGTGTGTAGAAGGTATTCTAATCCATTAAAATTTTATTTTTATATTTATTTAAATATCTACTGTACATGACAAAATATATTTCTGTGACTGCATTTTATAAATATTTTCCAAGTATACATATTGTTCTATTTAAAACATATTTTTTTTAGTGACAAAGAAATACATTTTATTCTGATATGTAGTTTTTAAATATTAGGCGATTTCTTTTCATGCTGCCTGATTGGTTTAATAAACATGATGTGACAAATATTAAGTATATATAATTTCTTCATGTTGTAACTCATCCAAAATAATAAAAGAAATAATTATACCTTTCCTGTGATATTGTTTTTGGAGGTATTTTATTTGGCTATATTAAAAATATTAAAAATAAATCTTCTTTCAGTTTGAATTAAATAATTTTTGCTATTTTTTTTCTTTTTCTTTTTTTTTGAGACAAAGTCTTTGTCTCCCAGAGACAAATATTTAAAATCTTCTAAACTTTTAAATGTTTAGAATGCAGTGGCGGGATCTTGGCTCATTGCAACCTCCGCCTCTCCAGTTGCGTTCAAGCAATTGTGGAGTCTCAGCCTCCTGAGTAGCTGAGACTACAGGTGCCCATCAGTACATCTGGCTAATTTTTTTTGTATTTTAGTAGAGACGGGGTTTCACTATGTTGCCCAAGGTGGTCTGGAACTCCTGAGCTCAGGCAATTTGCTCCCTCGACCTTCCAAAGTGCTAGGATTACAGACATTAGCCACTACGCCTGGCCATGAATTATATAATTGGTAATCTAATGCACAATTTATTTTAAGATTAGTTATTCCATGAAAATATAAGTATGTAGCAAATATAAATATATAGCAAATAAGATTGAACGAAACTTTTGATTAGGTTTTATACATATTTGTTCCAATTTATTGTGGAAGAATATGCACACTCTTACTGATAGTTTTCTTACATAACTCTTTACTCATTCTGAGATGTGGTTATTCTGGAGATGGCCGTATATTGTTCATATAGAGATTCCTTACTTTGTTTGATGGCAGTAGGGAAATTCATTGTATCAATCATAATAATTTATTTAACCAATCCCCTCCTTATGGGCTTTTAGATGTTTTCCAATAATTTACTATTATAAATGATGTTATTCCATCAATGCATTTTTGTAAGACTAGATTGCCAGATGAAGAAATGTTGACCAAGGCATTTTTAATTTTAGTAAACATTGATAATTGATCTTTATAAAAATTAATCTTTATGCACTGAGTTGTTAATGTACTCTTCCCCACCCACAGGGTGGGCTATGTGTCTTTTAACTTGTTTATCTTAATGCAAAAAATTAAGTTGTATAGTTGAATATATGGGTAAGTAACTTGGGAAGTGTTTTATGGTCATTTTTTAAAAGGCCTTCACTCTGCATGATAAATAATTTTTAAAATAATTTCTCCAATACTTCTTTAGAGTGCATTTGTGCTTTAGTTTTAAACTTTCAACCATCTGAAATTAAGTTTGTTACAACACTTAAAAGTGGGGAGATAACTAGTCTTGTTTACGTGATTACGAGTTATTCACATTATTTGCCAAATAACGTTGTGCCACTGTTTTTAAACAGCTCCTTTATTGTGAACCAAATTCTGGTACATATTTTGAATCTATTTTTGGACTTTTTCTACCATCCCATTGATTTGGCTGTGTACTCACATTCAAAATCTACATGATTTGAATTACGGTGAATTTATAATACTTTTAAGATTTGGTATACTTTAATTATTTATATATTACTATTACTCATGTTTATTTTTAAAATTTTCCTGTTCTTGCTTTTTAAATTTTGCAATATTTATAATCATCTTGCACAGCTGCAAACATAGTCTGTTGGTATTTTAAATTGAGACCACACAAAATATATATATACAATTAGGGAAAACTGACTATTTTAATACTGAAACTTATTGTCTGAGAGCCTCATGTGTTTCCTTTTGTTCAAGTCTTCAATTATGCCTCATCAGCAGGATTTAAAACTTTATTTTATTCTTGCACAAATAGTATAAGATTTATTTCTGAATTTCATACCTTTTGTGTCACTGTCATAAATGAGGTTTTTCTCCCCCATTAGATTATTCAATTGATAATTATCTTCATCCAAGTTAAAATGTGGAAATTCCCTACTCATTGATTGTTTTAAGCCCACACTTCAGAACTATATTTTATTCATTGAATTCAATAACTTCACTGATTAATAGTACATTCTTTATAGTACTATTATACTACACTACTAATAGTACATTAGTACTAATAGTACATCAATTCTTTATAGTGCATTCATGCTTTAGTTTTAAACTGTCAACCACATTTTCAAATTACTATTACTCTCATGAACGTAGACTTTCTTTATTACATTATTTTGCATACCAGAAAAGTAAACTGAAAAAAATAGAAAATTCTCTGAAATTTCAAACAAACAACTATCCTTACTCTAGGAAAGTGAATTAACTGACCAACAAAATTAAGATTAAAACATATTTGAATGCAAAGAAGTCTAAGATTTGTACTAATTTGCATAGGATAGAATACCTACAATTTAACAAGTAATATTTGCAATGGCCATGATGTAAATAAAAATAGGATGTATATTTTATCATTGGTCCAGTTAGGAACTTTATGAGGCTGCAAAATGAATGTTTGCATAAGAAAAATGGTTAACCTGCAGAGTTTCTCAGCTGTGGCATTGTTGGTATTTTGGCAGAAGAATTTTTGGTTTGCTAGACTCTCCCATTAATTGAAAAACATTTAACACACTAGGACGCCTCCAACAAAATGGCAATGTTACCACTACATATTTGGACTGGTAAAAATGTCTTCCTCTAACCCCTCCTCTCACCCCTAAGGTTTCCAAGCATTCCCTAGAGGCTAGTATTGTCCCTGGTGGCAAATAATGAAGTCATATGGGAGTTCAATTATTGTTAGAATAAAACACCACTTATCTTTTAAAAATATAATTAAAAGAAGAAGAAATGTCATGAGCTTGTTATATTAAGTAAAAATGCACAGAACAATCTGCTTAAAACGAAGGAGGGCCTTAGTAGATCAAGTCCGATAATAATTTATGAGACTGAGACATAGACATAAAGATGGGGGGCAATTTAGATTTTTTCTTGAATGATGATTACTATTATGCTTATTTGCCAGGAATTCAGAAGTCCAAGTTGACTTCAAAGTCTACAGAATATTGTTAATATGCTTCTATAGGTATGGTGCTTCAGAAAGTGCTAATCAAATTATCAGTTATTGAAACAGTTGTCTCAGCACAAGTATTACATACTGCTAGGATGAAATAAAAGTTCAAAAAGACTCAATGTGGGGAGGATATTTTTCTTCAGTTTTGTTTAATTAATATCTATAGGGGTAGTTAGTGATATTAGAACACTAATTATTATACTGAGATGAGAAAATGATGCTTACAGGTTACTACTGAAAAATTCAAACAATGAGCAAACAGAAAAGAAAAAGGTAGAGATTAGAGAATATCTAGTTTTTGTATTAACTTGATGATTTCAGGCATGACATATTTCTTTTCCACTACAAATATATTTCAAAATATAGGATTTTTATAATTTAAACATTTTAAAAGTGTTTCCTGTATATGATAGCCTTCTGACTTTCTTGTTTCTTTGCTGAGGCTCTTTAAATAATTTTATGCACATCAAACAGCTACAGAGTAATGAGCTACGTGAAAATCAACTAACTAAGAACTGGAAACCTGAAGGCCATAAACAATTTGAATTCCAAGATGTTAGACTCCAACCTAGAAAATAATTAAAAATAAAAAAATAAAATAAAAAGTTAAATTAGATACCCTTTAAGGTTTTCAGCTTGGTCAAATTTTATTAAATAATGTATTAAATGGATTTGGTGCATGCACAACAAATATTAGGTGTTTATTTATTGGACATGGCTCTATTCATTTTATTCTGGGTAGAGCCACCTTAAGAAGAGGTTAAATTAAAGTAGCCTACTAACTGAAAAAGGAGAGTGTTAAAACTCAAAACTCTGCATCTACTGATACGTTCACTCTTATCTCTCATTTCTTTCCAGATTAGTAAGGGTGGGGCTTTAGGGTTGTTATTATTGGCCATGATAGACAAAAGAGTCATGGTTATGTTAGCTAAACAATGTATTGCCAGGAAAAAATGAATATTATGTGTGTTTCCAGAACAGAAAAAGCTATTCTGGAAACAGAGGTGGAGAGAAAAGTAACTTGTAATATTTATTTTTATATCTCTAGTCCCCAGCAGAGATTAGAACCTAATATTTGCCAATAAAGGTTAATAAAATTAGATATGTAACTAAAGGGCAAGCATAGTGCCTGGAGCTCTGTAGTTATTCTATAAATGTTAACTCTTATTATTGTAAGTAATGAAAGAGAAGTTAAATTTCTATTACAGGTAAAATATTGCTTACATGCTTTATTTAAAATGAACACTACTTTCTCTCTTTCCTGTTTCCATCACTCAGGGCAAATATACTGGTACTTATACAGATACACAATCAAGATATGGTTTTTACATTTCAAATACTGTTTTTGAAGTTTTACAAATTATTCTAAGCAGCATTTTTCATATGTCAGACAAGGGAACAGACACGTTTTATACCTTTTCAGAACTGAAACTAAAATTTTGAAATGTTTGTTAGTATCATGTGAAACTTGCAAGTTACTTTTGTCTAGTAAGTTCAGGTGCATGGCATGGTGATTGGTAATAATTGTTCTGCTTTCCAAGCAGAGATCTTTTGACCAAAACTCTAAATTACCTTTGAGGGAAAGAGCCCCAAGATGGATATCAAAGTACATATCCCTCTTTTAGTATCCACCCATTCCACCCCCCTCTTGAAGTCATCGTTCAAAAAATTATAAAATACAAAATTGTCAAATAATATGAAAAATATTAGTTTCACAAAGGATGAGGGTGGTAATGCTAACTGGGATTTATCCTTCAAAAGTAAGACACACTAAGGAGGAAAGTGTCCTGAGTTGGACATTTAACTTTTAGGTCAAGCTAAGTCATGAGTCTTTTGGAGGTAATGCCCAAACCTGTTTCTACAACAAACACACAAGGAGTACTTGTTAAAAATACAGATTCCTGAACTTCACCCTGGTGAATTTGATTGAGGTGGTCTGGAATGCAGCACTAACTTTTGTGATTTTAAATATCTAGCCCAATGATTCTAAAGAAATGGCATTAGAGTGTGGTTTATTAACTCAACAGCAAACCTGATGACTAAACACTTTACCAAGCTAAATGAAGGAATGTGGAGACCAAGCATTCCCAAAGTGATCCATAGAGCTCATTGGCTTGGAAGAAACACAAAAAGCCCTAGGTCCCAAGCCAAGGATAACTGGGAAACAGAAGCGTGTTAAAGGGCTGCTCCACAGACTACAGGTGCCCAAGGCTTATTGTCTCTTTTTTAAATAGTGCTTAATCTAAGATGAAAATGAAAGAAGTAATCAGACCATTGTGGGAACTCCTGTTATCATACAAGTACTACAGATATTTTTTATGTGTCTTAAACTTTTTTCATCAAATATGACATTAACAGGGCTTGTATATTAGTTAACTGTCCAAAAGTGTCATTTTTCTTGGCTCAAATCAAATGTAATTTATTCTACAAAATAACTAAGACATGTCCTCTTTAAGAAGCTGGACATATTCGCTTCAAATTTGGGTTTAAGCCCCAGTTACTTGCGTGATTTTAATCAAATCATTCAACTATTCTGTTCATGAAGTTCCTCAACTGGAAAATTATAATAATAATAATGCCTGACTTTTTGGAATGCTTTAAGGATAAGAGATGTAGCATGAAAAATACTCAGCATCTCACCTTGTATAGAGTAGACTCTTATTATTATGGCAACTATTATTAGTCCAATATTTTCCTGATTTTATAATGAAGGGTGCATCACTATGCTTATGTCAAAAAATATATCAGTGCCCATCAGTTTGAAGCACAAGTTATGTTGCAGTTTCTCTCTGGGCTCTTGGGGATTATTTATAGGGTAACTATTTGTTCATTCTCTTGCTATTTCATTTGGGTATTTATGCAACTTTCACTCTATTATAAAAGCGTATTTAAACTATTTTACTACAGTTCATCACTGAAATAAAAAGTCTGTATGTGAATCAAAAGAGAACAAAAACAGAGGTATAAGATCAGATATAACACAAGTATTATTTTAAGCAATGTGTGTGTTCTTCCTTGAAGGATTACTACATGTTTATACTTAATTTGGGGCAATAGCCAAAAGTTTCCTAACACCTGATAAGACAACATAAAGTTGCACTGTATATGGTCATTGAAAAGATTTTCTATTCACAAAATGTCTGAGTAATTAAAGGCAGTAGAAACATCCAAGTATCCCAGAATAGACCACAGAATTTTCAAAGTTAAGAGAGGTTGATGTAACTTATGTGTTATAAAGACTGTTGCTCAGATATCAAATGACAATTTGTCAAAAAAAAAATCTGTTTTATTTTTTTTTAAATCATTTTCCCAGTAATGCTTAATTATGTTAGGGAATCAAGTTATGGCCAAGGAGAATTGCAGATTGTTATATTCCATGTTCTTCTCAAAATAAAGAAATAAAGGTCGTAAACATTTGTTATAAAACCAGTATTTTACATATATATGAATTAATCATAACTCTCAATGCTTAAAAGTGATATAGAATAATTTAGAAATTCTTAATGAGAACACTTAGAGCTAAATTGCTAATATAACACAGAAAAAAACATATATGATTGTTGGCTGAAAATACTACAGCATGTATTTATTTTATTCTACAAAAACTGTTTTTAGATAGACTGTATTACTCTAAGTAAAGTATAGATATCTTATTTTAAACAGGCATTTTATAACAGATAACATCAAGAGTGCCACAATCAAGACTTCAATTTCCAAAAAATGCAAAAGATTGTAACAAAAAATTTATTATGTAAATCTATCAATCAGGAAAATATTTAAATTGCTATACAAAGGAAAACTTGCTATGGTGAGTGCAAAAATTTATCTCAGTGGTTTATGTTGTTTTGTCTTAGGTACTCTGTATAAGTAATTATTTTTGTTTATTTAAAAAAATGCTTAAGAAATCACAGTGGAGTAGAGGATTCAAATTTTAACAAAAGGAGGTAAAGTAGAAAAAAGGGATCAAAGATGAAAAATAATCCTGCAATATTGAGTTGTGAGCCTTAGAAAGTGATAGTAAGCAGGTGACTCCTAGTGTGAAATTAGCAATGAATTTTGAGGTCATACATGTGAATTAAATTTTTCCTTTTCTGAGCTTCATTTGAGTCATTATCTTCAAACCTCATTAGCATTCTTTTTAGCAAAAGTATTGTTTTATAATATTTTGGAGGACGAAGAAGATTCCATGTCTACCTATCAGACAAGGTGGAGTTGAGAGAAGCTGGGGGAAAGCAAAATGTTGAGCAGAAAACAAATCATAACATGGGAGAACCCAGTTAATGGCTAAAAGTGTACTATAATCATTATAAATACGATGTCCTGTATTATTTTTAATTTTCTTGTTTGTATGTGGAAGTTGTAATCATCATTTAGCCAAAAAACTTTTAAAAGCACCTTGTCTATACCTAATGTAGATGACGGGTTAATGGATGCAGCAAACCACCATGGCACATGTATACCTATGAAACAAACCAGCACGTTCTGCACATGTACCCCAGAACTTAAAGTATAATTTTTTTAAAAAGCATCTCATCTGCATTTAATTAACTCTACTGTTGATAATGGGCTGTTTGTGTCAAGGACGTGTAATGCTGTTATCTAGTTTCTTTTGTTGCATCCTTCTATTCTGCTTCTCCTACAGAATGTCATGTACAATATACCTGTTTATCAGTTGGATAAAAAAATTCTTCAGTGATAAGCCCAGTGGAAAGCAAATATTAATAAGAATATAAAGCTTTTTTCTATAGTTGGAAGTATATCTTATACCTAGAATTATTATTAGGAAAATATACTAAATTGGCCAGTCACGGTGGCTCATGCCTATAATCCCAGCACTTTGGGAGGCCTGAGGTGGGCGGATCACGAGGTCAAGATTTCGAGACCAGCCTGACCAGCATGGTGAAACTTGTTCCTACTAAAACTACAAAAATTTGCAGGCGTGGTGGCACGCGCCTGTAATCTCAGCTACTCAGGAGGCTGAAGCAGGAGAATCACTTGAACCCGGGAGGCAGAGGTTGCAGTGAGCCGAGATCATGCCACTGCACTCCAGACTAGGCAACAGAGTAAGACTCTGTCTCAAAAAATAAATAAATAAAAGAAAGAAAGAAAAAGAAAAATATACTAAGTCAATGTTTTATATGAAGTGTTTAGCTTCAACACCAAATACTGTATACCACCACTATTTGTAAAAAGAACTTTCAAACACTCTACAGAATATTCTTTCTAAAAGTATTTCAATGAAATAACTTACTAATTATTTGAACATTGTTTTAACAACTACAAAACACTGATAAAGTCTTCATTATTCTATGATATTAAACAGCACCAATAAGTTTGTATCAAATAGACGCACATTGCTAAGAGTTTGTAAACAAAATTTAAAATGCCAACTTAAAAAAGTTCTCCCAATGTGATTTCTTAAAAACAAAAAAAAGCAAAACAAAAAAATTAATATAGAAAAATAAATTGGGAGGAAAAAGATAAAAGTAGCAAGTTTCCATTCTATTTGGTAATAGTAGGAAATATTAGAACATTGATTCCCTATAGCACATGAGAGGAGAGATTCAAGTGGCTTTATTCATGTATCAAAATGAATGATCACTCCAGAAGCCTGAGGCAGGTGGAGGTAGTCAGATTATACAAATTTAAGCAAAACAATTTTAAGAAGAATGAAATGGCATTTAAATTAAGATGCATCTTAGACATGGATTTTGACCTAATATATGAGCTGAGTTTCCAGCAATCTTTAGAAACATTTATAACATTATTTTAATATCTGTAAATAATTATCAATAACATTTAACTACCTTCCTCTCATATTACTTCACTTTAGTTAAGCTAGAGAGACGGCAATTTATGACTGAACTTTGGCTTGTAAGGAGATACATTTTGAATATGCACAGTTGGAAAGAGACTAGATCTTACCTTTATATTAACGTCATAATTTTAAAAGGATTATTTTAGCAATTAACATGTTGGATATACATGTAGTAAACATATAATTCTTAGGAAGAAAATTACATGGCCATTATTTCACACACAAAATAATGAATTGCAATGACTGAGAATGAAGGACCCCCAAATTACTATAAAAATATAAAATTATCTGCTGATTTTGAACTGAAAATCCTTCAGACTTTCCATACATACACAGAAAAGCAGCTTCTCATATCTAATGAAATTAAAGTATGTGATATGAGTTAAATATTCAAAGCCTGATGCAATGATGTGTCATTACCAATAGCCTTAACAGCATTTTGTGAAGGTCTCTGTCACCACGGAGTCTAGATGAAACTGGCTCTGTAAGTTTTCGTCTCCACCTTACTGCACCTAATACCACCATTAGCTAGGATCATGGGTAGTCACTACTTTAAGCTTCACCCTACTATCTTAAATTTATAATTAGAGCCCATGCTTAGTGTTCATCATTCCTCATAGATACAAATTAAATGAGGCTTGAAGAGTATATGCTTTGTCCAGGCTAAGTGAGTAATGAGTTTTTATGCATAATGCCAAGGAAATTTTTCTAGATGGTTAGAACAAGAACACACAAGTCAGGAAAAGAAAAAAAGAAAAAAAGATTGATGATAGCTTTCCTGAGCAATCAGTGCTCAATTGTCAAATATGTGAATCACCCTGGCTGCTGATTTCTCCTCATTTTGCCTGCATTTTGGGAGATTGAACAGTTAACTCTGTTAACCAGACATCAGTTATTTAAATCAGCCTTTTCAGAATCTCCTTTGACTCATTACTGTACCAACTCCTCATATTCAATATTTCCAAGACCAGTTAATTTTTGTCATGTATTTCTCAGAAATTCAATCTTTCTTTTATTATAGTTTCTTGAGTTAGGTCTGGGGGGAAATTTAGAGTTTATATACTCCAAACCCATCACGTTACAAGAGCAAAAAGAATCCCAGACAATTGAAGGTTTATAGTTAGTAGTGAAATTATTACTGCAATTCAGACCTTTGAACTCTCATTAGAGTACTTTTTTAATTCTTCAAATTGCCTCAAGGAAAAGTGGGTTCCTCACATTTTTCTGTTAATGCAACCCTTACTCTTTTAATTCTGAAAAAGAATCTACTCAACTGTAGATAAATTTTAATATTTTCCTTAATTATAATCTTTCTTAGGAAAAAAAAAAGCATAGAAAGTATGACATTGGCCAGGAAGAACTTGAGCTTGGAACTGAATTCTCCTGTGACTCACACCACATATACAGAGAAACAACAAACAGACAGTTGCAATATCCTGCTTATCTTTGTTCAACTATCTCTTCATGCTCAGTCACTAGAAAAAGGCCTACAATTGACAAATGTTTAATAAACATATTGATTAAATTCAAATTCATTAGTCATTTGACAACTAGTGGCACAATTAGAAGACCTGCACCCTTTCATCTATTTCAACAAACTGTTCACATTTTTTTGTGTATATCTCCTACAGGAAAATAACAGTTATTTCTAAAGTAACAGAAAAGAGATGGTTTTAAATATTGGACAACACTTATAGAAGCATTATTCCTTATGTAGCATTAATTTAAAAATATTTCCGTGTTGGTCTGTTGCTTTATTGCAGTGAATATATTTACAAGGCAAATTGCCCATGATTTATGAGCACTGACAGAAATGTACCTCATCCAAGTAGAGACTCCTTAGTGAAGGGTTTGCACTACCACAGTGTTTCTTCAGTGAGTGCATTTATTCACTTCAAACTTGTGATGGACGTGGAAGATGAGGCCTCTTCTCTATGGGAACCACATCAAGTAAATCCTATCATTCATCATTTACTCAAAAAATGTTTATTGCTAGTGGCTCTCAGTTTTTTCAGTCCTTTCGTCTTTAAGAGAGGAGTGACACAAGGACATTCCAGAAGTTATCTGTAAAACTACCCTCTGGAGCGTGAGTCACTGTAAGGAGTTGACCTGCCTGTTTCCCTCACCCTACCCTTTCTACCACTCCCAAGGGACAGCATGGGAGAGAGAGTTCACTCAAGGTGACAAATCTCCAAACAATTTGTTTATTCAGGCTCTCCCAGTAATCCAATATCACAGATAATTGAGAGTTGGCTGTACTCTAATTATAACAAAGACATCTTGAGGTTTCATCTGTAACCTAGAGCACACCACATGGGATGGGTGAGGAACCTGAATTTGGATAGACTTGGACTTCAGGTAGCACATTTAGCAAAGAGAGTCAGAGGAGAGAGAGTAGATCATAGTATTATAAAATGGTAGGAAAATTAAAAAATATTATGACTAATAAAAAGAAATTACAGGTGGCTGCAGCAGTTCAGCTGTGGGGTCCTCATTGCCTGTGCCATGTGCTGTTTTTACTCTCACAGTGCTACTTCTTGTTGGACTGTGAAAGTACTGAAATTCCACTTCAGGTGTTCAAACAATGGTTTGTGTAGCAGATTTTCTGAAGACTTTGTAGACTGCACAACAAATGTCCCCTGTGTTTATGGGAAGCCAGTCACTTTTGACTGTACAGTGAAACCTTTTGTTGCTGGTGTTGATTAAGAGTTAAAATCCCAAAGTAACTTTATAATCCACATGACTTGTAGATTTTGCTGGAAGCTTCCAAAAACAGAATATGAATGTTCAATTCTACCAGCTCCACGAGGTCCTGTTCTCAATGGCATTATGCTGCCAACTGCACGATAAACACATTCATGACTTGGGTAACTACTTTTTTCAAAATGCTGTACTAAAATTGGGCTGCAGGCTATAAGTGGTCTATTGCTCTGGCTCTAAGCATCACCCTCGGTGGCTTTGGGGCAGACCATTTCTACCTGGACTAGTGGCAAGAAGGCCTTGGCAAGCTCTTCAGCTTCAGTGGCCTGGGAATATGGACACTAATAGACATCTTGCTAATTGGAGTTGGCTACATTGGACCAGCAGATGGCTCTTGATACATTTAGCTCTGACTATGTGCTTTGAAGAGGAACAATGTTTAGTAAAAGTCCTTTTGCCTGCAGGAGTTGATGCAGTGTGAATGATATATTTGTATATTTTTAATGTGTAGCACTTGTACTTTGCTTGTCTTGATGAAGTAAAAAAGAAAATGAAACACTGAAAAAAATTAGAATTGAATATTCTAAATATTGGAAGAAACACACCTACACAATATTTATAGTATATGTAATAATAATCACATTTTAATACAGCAGTTCTTTGATTCTTTACAAAAATCTCAAAGTGTATTTTATCCATGATATTGGCCAACCATCATAACTCATATAATAGAAAGTTAAAAAACAATTTACCTACATTTTAGTGATGTTCAAACTAAGAAACATCAGTTATTTTTCTCTTAGCATTTCCATTGGTTAAAATTGTAGGCAGAGAATAAGTATCCAGTTTTGGTTTTTTTGTTGTTGTTGTTTTTGTTTTGAGATGGAATTTTGCTCTTGTTGCCCAGGCTGGAGTGCAATGGCACTATCTTGGCTCACAGCAACCTCCATCTCCTGGTATCAAGGGATTCTCCTGCCTCAGCCTCCCGAGTAGCTGGGATTACAAGCATGCACCACCATACCCAGCTAATTTTGTATTTTTAGCAGAGACGGGGTTTCTGCATGTTGGTCAGCTAGTCTTAAACTCCCGACCTCAGATGATCCGCCCAGCTTGGCCTCCCAAAGTGCTGGGATTACAGGCATAAAGCACTGTGCCCAGCCACATATCCAGTTTTAAACCATATCTGCATTTTGATTTCCAGAAATTATTTTAATTGATTTTTTTTCCTTTCCTTGTTTTATTTTTTCTTTTCTGGTGTGTGTGTGCATGTGTATATGTGTGTGTGTGTGTGTGTGTGTGTGTGTGTGTGTGTGTGTGTTTTTTTAATACCGAAAGTTTTTTGGCTAATTTTTTCAGCCACAAATTAGAAACTCCCATAAAAATCCTTCATAATTTAAACTTTGGTTTGTACTTTGATAGAAGATTTTGTAATTTATTTAACAAAACCCATTTAACAAATATTTGATGAGCCCTACAGTGAATATAATACATGTTAAGTATGTGGTAGTTGCAAAAGAAGTATGATTCAAGACGGGGCAGAGTCCCTAAGAGCTTGCTGAGGAGGCAAAACACACAACCATAATAGAGTTGAGTGATGATAATAAAAATAACATGACACTAACTTTGGGACTATGTGGAAGAAAAATCAGAAAAGATAGTTAACATTTTTGAGGACTAATATTTAGCTAGGAACTTTGCAATTACTATCCTACTTCAATTTCACAACTCTTAGAGAAAGATGTCATCTCAACCTTACAAATATAAAAAAAAACTCAACCAACCAACCTGACACCAAAAGAGGATAAGCAAATTTCCCACTATAACAAGATCAGATTTGAAACTAAATCAAAGATCTTATTTTGGACCCCGAGGGACTTGGAAAGTTATACATAGAGAGAGAAAAAAAAAAACAGTATAAGCAATGGGATAAAAAGATGAGTGAAGGAGCAAACGCTCTGAGGAGTCTAGTCTTGTTAAATGAAACAGGCTTGGGGAAAGTGAGAAATAAATGTTGCACGAAGCTTGTATTTAATTTTAGTAGCTAACAAATTGGCAATAATATGATCAAACCATTTTCTGAAAATATTATTCTGAAAGGGTATACTGAAAAGATACAATTGTAAAAATCTAAGCAGGAGGCAATATGGCATTAACAGGTGGCTATGACTGGGGTTATTGAGCAAAATATGTGAGACGCTCAGTAATATTATCTGTAAGAAAGCTTTTGAATATGTGGGTTATAGTGGAGCTAGAAGACAAAAAATAATATAAAATTATAAATTTATCAGAATTAGTATGATCTCAAACAGAAAAAATATTACAGGTTTAGATTTATTTTGAGGTATTGTTTGAATTGAAAAATCAATTGCTATAACCAAGAGAAATCCAGAGAGCAGTGACTGAAGCCTTGGCTGTTCTTTACAATGACTTTAAGACAATTATACAGATCCCAATATCTGTGCTATACCCAGACCAATTAAATCAGGATACTTGGAGGTAAATATAATCATTAATAATTTTTAAATGTTTCCAGTTTGCAGCCAAAGTTAAGAAGCAATACCATAGAGCACGAGAATTGAAGGTATGGATATAGATGAGATCGGCAGGTGGTGGTGTATGTAAATACACATAGTCGAATTCTGAATCAGCCAAGTAGACAAAGAAGAGACCACAGAGAGGTAGGAAAAACTGAATAGTGCAAGATCCTGAGGGCCAAACAAGAAAAGAAGCCAAATAAGCAGGGATACTCAATAAGCCAACTGTTCATGCACAATTAGGATGAGAACTGAAAGAAGGTTTCAGGTTTGTTGAAAAGGAGGTTAACTGCCGACTAGAGAATCAGCTTTCAGGAATGTAGTGAAGATCATACTACAATTAATTGAGAGAATGAATGTTGAAAAAGGGGGAGCTAGCTTGTGTGAACTAGTCTTTGGAAAATAAGTGGTCTGGGGGCTGAGGAAGAAAGAAATGAATTGAAGGAATTTGATATTTCCTGATAATTGACCTATTAACAGTTTAAACGGAAGGGAAGGAAGTAAGAAATAGAAAAAGATTAAACATGTATATGAAAGAAAAGACCAATGAAATCGAGTCCAGGAGAAAGTTAAGGAGCAGTGAGATGCAAATGCATGTAGAGGATTAGTCCCCGGGGAATATATTAGCACTATGTTCTTGGATAATAAAATGAATTAGGAAGAATGACTTTTTTGTGTTGTTTTGGTATTTTATTTTTATTTTTTATTTTTGGTTTTTTTTTTTTTTGACATTGCCTTTCTTCATATGTTTTAAGAATGACTTTGAATTCTCTAAGAATTAGAAGGTATGGTCATTTTCTTAGAGTTTCGAAGTGGGATATGTACTTTTAGGAGAGTTAAGAAGATCTGGGATGGTTCATGTGCTAACTTTGGTAATGTTATCAATAAGACACACACGGAGATTTCAGAGTAGCGGTGGGGGCTCAGTAGGGATGTCTACTTTATTGGCACAGCTTTGAGACTTCTTTCAATAAGGCTCTGCTCTTAGGAAAATTGGGGGTAGGGTGATTGTGAAGTAAGTTTGCTGTGTATATGATTCGTATTTGGAGACTGACAAGAAGGAAAGAGTAGAAGCAGGCCCATAGATTCTGAGAGATTTTGTGGGAGTAGTAAGTCCGTTATGAAAATAGCCAAGCCTGGAGTTCCAATTCGTTACACTGATAAACAAAGCCAAAATGAGGAAAAGAGAGAGGTTCATGTAAATACTGACTGTGATGACCAGTAGTGGGGAATTTGTTCAATCGAGTAAAAAAGTGAAAGAAGATGAAAAAGGTGTTAAAAGAGAAATATTTCAGAGTTTACGCTTAGGTAATATAAGTTAATATCAACATACCTTGGAGATTAAGAAGTAGGGGCAATGAAGGTCACTAAATTTGAAGACTTTAAGATAGGTGATGTTGGGATATTAAAAAATCTTCATAAAGGCTTACAGTCTAGTCTATATAAACCAGTAAATAGAACATACTACAAGAAACAACATATTATGCATTCAAAGTAAATATTCTGATATTTTAACACAAGTATTTGCCAATAATTATTCACTGAAATATTAGTCAGCTCTTTCAACAAACAGAGTAGAGTGTGTCCATGGCCAATAATTTTGGGAAATATTGTATCCTTCCCTTAGGGAAATAGGAGCCTAGGAGAGTCAAGGTGACACCATTTTAAAATCAACTTAATCTCAGAAACTAGCAAGGTGCATTGTTTGCCAGTCATAACCCATGATCTTAAGATGTTTATAGTTGAGGAAACAGCCTAAGGATACCTACAAGGACACACTCCTACAACAGTAAAAAGTCCAGATCCCAATACCCACAACAATATATGCTATCAAGATATTTATAGTTATGCTTTGATGTCCTTACACACTAAAATGACAAAGGTAGTTTTCTTTAAATCAATAGAATAATAAATACTGCCATGCTGTCAGTCAAACTGCACGTAGGCACAGTTTAGTTTAGTCTTTACATAGACAAGACCACAATAGAGAAAAACTTAAAGCCAATGTGTTTCTTTGCCTGCTTTGTGAGGACGCCCTACTCTGTAATGGGTGTCCTCAGAAAAGGGATGTCCATTTAATTAGCAATACACTGTCTCTTCTCACTGCATCCTGTGACTCCATTTGAATTCTTTCCTATGTGGGATCCAAAAACCTTCTTTTGGGGTCTAGATGAAGACCAATTTTTTCTGGTAACACTTATCATCTAGTATTGGATATTTACAATGCACATTAGTACATTACAAGATCTGAGAAGGCCTAATGTAAGAACACACACACACACAAAATACACAATAACAAACTACCACCACAACAAAACCTGCTTCACTCAACCTAAGTTTAAACTTATTGAGTTATTGAACTTCTTTTTTCTGTTACACCTGAAAGACCCACTACAATAGCATTTTATAGAACATTTTGGAAAGTGACTTTCCTAGTTTAAATTTAATTGTAGTTTTAGCAATTATTATCTTAGATTAATCAAGAAGTAATTAAATTAATTTAGAATCTTTTATTTTCTTCTGCCTTTATTTATTGAATTAAGTAGCCAGCTAATTTATATTTTTCCTTTAATTCACTAGACAAATGTTAACTTCCTTTACATTGACTTGTACATGAGTTGAAGTAGGTATTTATGTACTAGTATTAGAAGAATATACAAACTCTCATATTTCAAAAAATATAAGAGCATTATTGATAATTAATCTTTGCCTTAAAATGTTACTAGATACAATGTGATAGAGGATATTATAGTAACAAGAATTCAGAAAATGTTAACAGGCCCATCAACCATACACTTTTTTGTATGCAACCACACACACACACACACACACACACACACACACACACACGAGATATAATGCATGTGCATATATTGATTTATGTAATATAGTATATGAAACTCTAGATCATATATCAGAATGTTAATGAAGGTATATTATGTAGAAATTGATTTCATTTGGCTTGATTATGTATTCTAACTTTTCTTTTTTATTTTTCTTTCTTTCTTTTTTTTTTCTTGAGACAGGGTCTCGCTCCTCACTCTGTCACCAGGCGCCAGGCTGGAGTGCAGTGGCACGATCTCGGCTCACTGCAACCTCTACCTCCTGAGTTCAAGCAATTCTCCTGCTTCAGCCTCCAGGGTAGCTGGGACTACAGGCACGCGTCACCAAGCCCAGCTAATTTTTGTGTTTTTTAGTAGAGACTGGGTTTCAGCATGTTGGCCAGAATGGTCTCAATCTCTTGACCTCAGGATCCGCCTGTCTCGGCCTCCCAAAGTACTGGGATTACAGGCATGAGCCACCGCGCCCGGCCTGTATTCTAACTTTTCTAATGTTACAATAATTAAATGGAAAACTATTAGAATGAGGAAGCTCTAACTCTCTGGGTTCCTTCGCTGTCTGCTTAATAAACTCCTAAAAACTTTAATTGCCAAAGTTTATCTTTTAACAATACAATTATCATCTTATAACCGCAAGGATTATTTTTAAAAAATCAATTTGACTGCATGTTCCACTGACAAGAAGAGTTCGGTCCTGGCTTAAAAAGGCTGCTTCATATTTTCATAGGGAATTACAGACAACTGCAACACAAATGTGAGTCTCTCTCAGCTGCAGGCCCACACACAGGCTAAGAGGGAAGCTAGTTGGTGTTATATATAAAATTATGTTGCCTCAAATCTGTAGATATGCTAAAATATGTGATTATAACTGCATTTGGTAGATAAATATGTTTTCATAGAAAAAATATTCAATTAATTTCCAAACAATTCAAGAAGCAAATATTCATTTCAAATGAATAATAATCCAAATGTAGGCTAAAATTTCTTAAAAGAATAATTTGAGATCAGGTATCTTGCTAGGTTGAACAATATAAAATTACTGCTATTAAACCTTTTTTTTTTTTTTTACTTAGCTCCAACTAAAACTTAAATGTGCATGAAATCAGGATGTTAATCATTTACAATAGAGTGTATCTGCTGAATTGAAGGTTAGCTCCTGTATAGAAAATAACTTGAAAGAAGAAAATAAATATTTTTGTTGTTTAGAATTGCAAACATCTCTGTTGTTTTCTCTTTCTTATTTTCTTATATCTAATGGTAAAGAGTTCCAAGGACAAACAATACTTTGAACTGTATCATTTTGAAGGCACATAATTAAGCTCTATTTGTAGATACACACAGAGACATATCTTGCTGAGTGATTGGGGAAAGAAATACAATAGTTTTCTTTCACAAATCTAATGAAATGAAGGGTTGGGCCAGGTTACAGTAAACAATTAATTACATAGAGATTTGGTGCAATTCACCAGTAGCAGAAAGGGGATAGTAATTACTTTTTTTCTAAGATGAAATTATCTTGAAATAATTATTCTCTATTTTCAATCCCAACCTGCTGAAAACTGAACATGCTTTACTTGTTGCCAATTTTCTTTTCCTAGTCAAGATATTAATCACCCACTTCTTTTCAAGGAAGTATAGAGTCACAAATTCTAGCATAATGATGCTGATTTTGTGGCTTCTAAATTCCATTAGCTTTAGCTACAGCCAACTCTTTCCTATAACAAAAGTCCCTCCTGAGTTTCTTGTTTTTACAAATGATCTACTATTGTATTGTAACACAAATGTGCTAAATTAATTTTGCTGAAGTATAATAGCAATCCCTAAAGCCTTGATGATCTTTGGCATTATTTTTTAATTTTTAATTTTTTTTTTTTTTTGAGACAGAGTCTTGCTCTGTCACCAGGCACCAGGCTGGAGTGCAGTGGCGCGATCTCCTCTCACTGCAACCTCCGCCTCCCGGGTTCAAGCAATTCTCCTGCCTCAGCCTCCCGAGTAGCTGGGACTACAGGCATACGCCACCATGCCCAGTTAATTTTTTGTATTTTAAATTGGTATACAAGCTCTTAGATAAATAAAATAAAAGAGGAAAAGTTAATATATCACTGTGGGGGAGAAAAATTCCAGTTTATCAAAGGAAAAAAAAACAGTGAGTTACAAAGAAAAAGAAAATTGACCATGAAATTAGGTGAGAGATTGTGTGGGCAAAGAATAATCTTAGGAATGTGCCCAAAACAAAAATGAACACAATAAACTATCAAAAAGGCTCTATGAGAGATCGCAAATGGAAAGTTCCACGGATAAGCAATTGATTTTAGAAACAGTAAAAGACTATGTGGGAAGCTAATTGAGCATAATAGACAAACCAAAGCATATTTAACCTTTACATATAATATATTCTGGGATTTTTTTAAACAACTTATATTAAGAAGAAATGAAAAAAGCTTCAAGGTGTTTTGATTGTTCCCAGATCTGGGTGATGACACCTTTCATGAGTAAGAAAAATTATTTTGCAAGAAATAATGCTTTGCTATTGATAAATTTCTACACTGACAAAAATAAGCAAATGAGTGTTTTTAAAGAACCAGCAATTTTACCTTTCAAGTTCTACGTGCAGATAAATTCATGCAAAATTACCTTGTCTGTATTAGAGATCTATTGCAGCATAGCAATTTATCCCAAAACTTGGCAGTCTAAAACAATGCAAATTTATTTTTTCACAGTTTTTGTGAAACAGAAACCTGTCAACAGCTTAGTTAAGTTCTTTCTTTTAAAATTCTCACAAGTTTGTAATCAAGATGTTGGCTAGGGCTGTGGTTTCAAATGAAGAGTCAAATTAGCAAGAATACACTCTTAAACTCACAAACATGGAAGAAAAATAAATACATGTCATATTTACATTTAATCACACATTTAACTCAAATTTCACAATGTATAACATTTATTTAGAATAAAACCCACAAACTTTGAAATGAAAATGATTGAAGTAATGACAACAGTTAGAAATAATTATAAATATAGTTAAATGCAACAGTATGGAAATAAATACTGTTATTTCATTTATTTATTCATTTATTCTTTTATCCAGTAAATATTTTTGAGCACTCACTTGCTTCTGAGGATATGGTAGTAAACAAAACAGAAAATATTCCTGACCCCATGTAGCTTATATTGTAGTGAATGGAGATAGATAGAAAATAGGCAAATATTCATTCAATATGTTAGCTTGTGATACTTGCTCTAAAAAAGCAAAGAATGCTACAGGACTATAACTAATTTTATATAGAATGCCCTCTCAAGGCCCCTCTAAACAGGTAACATTTGTGCAGATATCTGAAGGAAGTAAATAAACAATATCTGTAAATAAAGCACAGAGCATTTGAGACAGAGGGAAGAAAAAGCATATATCCTTATTCGTGGGCATGTACGATATGCCCACAGAATAGTAAGAAAAACTGGGTGGCTGGGAACATGGTTAGAGTGATTCAGTAATTGAAACTCTGAGAGATAACCCTGGGCTAGATAGAGTGTCTAGGAAGAAGCTCTAAAGACATAGGGGTGACAAAATCTAAGTTACCTTTTAATAGGATCCCTCTGGATAATGTGTGTAAAACAGAAGTGGAAGGTGGGGTGTCTAAGACAGTAAAACACAAAGAGTTTTATTAGTTAAGACTCTACTGAACTACCTACTGAAATAATCCAGGTATCCAGTAAAAGATGATGAAAGTTGAATGAAGGTGACAGCAATGGAGATGGTGAGAAGTGATCAAATTTGGGGTGTACTTTTATGTTATGATGAATTTTTTCCTGAAAAAATAGATGTGGTGAAAGTACAACAAAGGTGTTTTATGCAGATACCAAACTGATTAAATAAATCCCTAACTTTGCTTTGATGGAATGTTTGTATAAAGAGCTTGTATTAGTCCATTTTCATGCTGCTGATAAAGACATACCTGAGACTGGGAAGAAAAAGAAGTTAAAGGACTTACAGTTCCACAGCTGGGGAGGCCTCACAATCATGGCATAAGGCAAGAAGGAGCAACTCACATCTTACATGGATGGCGGTAAGCAAAGAGAGAGTGCTTGTGCTGGGGAACTCCTCTTTATAAAACCACCCGATCTCATGAGACTTACTCACTATCATGACAGTAGTATGAGAAAGACCTGCCCTCGTGATTCAAATACCTCCACTGGGTTCCTCCCACAACACATGGGAATTGCGGGAGTAAAAATTCAAGATGAGATATGGGGACACAGCCAAACCATGTCACAGCTTAATATGAATGTTTTTTAAAGGAAATGATATTTTTATTAAAAACAATAGTACATATTACCTTTTAAAATCTCATATGCTTTTTATCTGATTTAGATTTATTTACAACTTTAAGACTATAAAGTATAAATATATAGATATCCACATAAACATATGGATATTTCTGAAAGATTTCATTTGTCGTTAAGTGTTCTGTGAGATGTCTGTTTCAGAGATGTTTTGTAAGGTTGATTCACATCAATTTTTACTGTTTACTTTTACTATAGCAACATCTTTAAAACGTTTCAATGGGTGGTGCTCATAGTATACGCTTAGGGCAAATGTCAAAACTTAAGAACCAAGTGTCCTGGAGTGTCAACTTTACAGGCTCACTCTGTTCTTTACTATTGATTTACTCTCTGTTGGACAAACATAAGTATATAAAAGGAAAATAAATATATTTTTATAATGATTAGATTTTTAATTCCTGGGAACTTCATTATTAAATGTAGAAACAATAAATATAAAGGAAGCTATACATAATTGAAAGCAATGACACTAATAAAAGATGATTAAGTAATTGTATCTAATTTAACTGATGGAATTACTTTTTAAAAATCTTCCTTTTTAACTATTGTAGTATAACCATACTTACACTAAATTTAAGATCGAGAAAATTCACATATCAACCACACGATCTTCATAAAGTTTCATCACTTTGAGCCTATATCTTTTATCTGCAAAAGGATAACATTGGGGTATATGACAAGTGAGGATAAATAATATAATTAATAAATTTTATTATGAAAAGACCCCAAAAGTTGATTTATAAAAATGTGTTTTTTTCAAAATTCATAAAGGCACATAATAAAGTTTAATTTGCTTTATTTTTAAGGTTTTGCTAAGTTAGACTTTTGTTAACATATTTTTTCAACAATTATAAGTTTTTGTTGTGCTAATATTTTGCAGAATCAGTTATGAAGTCCCACCCATCGCTCCCAAAAAGTACTCAGTTTTATTTAGGGAATATGTGAGAAAATAAACAAACTCAATACAGTAGACTATGAGAGTACTCTAATATATTCATTAGAGTACTATAATGTGTTCTAATGTGTTCAAGGGTGGGTATTTTTATTAGTCAGGACATTGTAGTTGCCAGTGACAGAAATCCAACTATTAATAACATGCAAAAGCAGAGCTACATTTGAAGGATAACAAAGAAGTTCTCATAATTGAAGGAAATTCTATAGGAAAGCAGTCATCTCTGAAGTCCTCAGGGTTTGTAAAAGAAACTCAGGACCTGCATGGTGACTCATGCCTGTAATCTTAGAACTTCGGGGGGCTGAGGCGGGTTGATTAGGAGGTCAAGAGATAGAGACCATCCTGGCCAACATGGTGAAAAATCCCGTCTCTACTAAAAATACAAAAATTAGCTGGGCGTAGTGGCATACGCCTGTAGTCCCAGCTACTCGGGAGGCTGAGGCAGAAGCATCACTTGAACCCGGGAGGCAGTGGTTGCAGTGAGCCTAGATGGGCCACTGTACTCCAGCCTGGCGACAGTGAGAGCCTCCATCGCAAAAAAAAAAAAAGAAAGAGAGAAAGAAATTAAACTTGCCAACACTACTTTTCTGGCTGTCTTTTTTCTCGTTACTTGGCATCATTCTTTCACCTACTGACAGGCTGTCTCAAATGATAAAGAATATAGCCACTAGCTTACCCAGGGTCATGTGTTTCTTGCTCTATGTACCAAAATGAACAGAGTTTCCATGTTGGTACAGTAAGAAAAATCTCAGAAAGGGATTCTGATTGGACAGGCCACAACACTCCTAGAACAATACCAATTGCCAGAGGAGTGGGTATACTGTGACTTTCCAAGCTATGTGTCTTCCTACCTCTTGTGGGAGGCCAGAAAAGAGGTTTGAACAGAAAACAGCAGTAACAAAACAGTAATTAACCTGGTAGCTAACCCGGAACATGGAAATTCAGTAGTAGAACTATTTGAATCTAATCTAAAAGAATGAAGAGTAGGAGGAAGAAAGGCACATTTTAGGCTATGGAAATAATGTGTAAAGGCATGGAAACATGAGAACATGTTAACACTATAGTACAAGATGACAGTCATGTTGGCTGCAGTGAAGATGTGGGGTGCTGGTAGGGGATAGTAAGAAATAAGTTTGAAAACATAGGTTGGGGCACATTATGCAGGGCCTTTATGTTTCATGTTAAGCTTTTGGAATTTCCTGACTTTGATGCAAGATGATTGAGAAAGAAGGCCAGGAAGCAATTCAGGCAAAGTTGGTTGTATCTTGAACTGATATCATGGAAAGAAAGAGCTAGAGAGGAAACAAAGAGAGATTTTGCAATATAATTTGGCATTTTGCAAAGAAGTAAGGGCAAAAGGAAAGGTAAAGTCTAGAATGAATCCCCAGATTTCCATTCACATTAAAATAATGGTACTATTGACAATGAGAGCTAAAACACCAGAGGAGGAAATTTAACTAACTTCAGAAAGCTCATATTTTAAAGACAGTAGAATAGAAAATTTCCTTAGAAATTTGGATTACTGCCTTGAGACTTCAACTTGAACAGTATGGTCAGCTCTAGTACTTATATTTTTTGTTTTTGTATAGCTCATGCTTTAAATTATTTTTTACTGAATATATCCTTGGTTGATTTGGTTTGACATAATGGGATTCCGAATGGAAGTATTTTAGCCTGTGAGCGTTATTATTCAAAGCCTTAGAACAAAGGGAAGGGTATAAAATGTAAATCAAAAGCCTAATTAGTTGATTCTATGATTGGGATTGCTTATGTATGAGTTGTTGTGTGACCTAGGAAAGATAAATTTGTTATTTATAAATTATATTTTCTGTAAAATAAAAATTTATCTTCCAAATTCAGACATATTCTGAGTATTTGCTTGGAGGCAGACTGAGAACTGAGACTGTAAGCCAAAACTACATTGAAAGTAGCTCCATAGGATTGTACTCTAAAAACAGCCTGTGAAAAAGAGCAAGAAAATAAAAATCCAACCCTTAATTGCTCTCTGCTTGTATGCTCCAGGAAGGTTGGATTTTGGTAGATATTACCATCTTTCTTATCACGTTTTCTTCCCTGACATGTTCAAATTAGTCATCAGTCACCCAAATTTTTTTTCTCTGCCCTGGCTCATGCTAATGCTTTATTTAAAAGCTTTCCTCCATAGAAAGATGCTGTGGATACCTAGAACAGAAATAAACAATAATATGAACTCATATCTACACAGTCCACATTATGAACCAGGCACCGTCATTAGTGCTTTGTACCTACACCAGTCTTTTAACCATCACAGCAGCCATATGGGCTTGGTTTTATTCACTTTTATTGTGTGAAGGTAAGCATTATAAGGTAGGTATTGTAAGTTATTTGTCCAAAGTCTTAAAGGCAGTGAATGATAAAATTGAGGTCTGAACACAAGCAGCTGCCTCTGGAACCTGCGTGTCTAATCACTATGGAATTCTTAATCTTGACAGGTAAGAGAGTTTGATGTCACTGGGTTTCTGCAGGACTAGGAAAGGTTGGGGAGTAAGGTGCCCTGTGTCTTTGATTGATGGTACATTTTAAATGTTTGCGCTTGGGTGAGTCAGTTAATATTTCTCACCTGCTGCATTTATTTCCGGGAGACTCTATGCCAGGAGAGAAGACATATTTAAATTTACTCTTATAAAGAACTATTTGGTCACAATCTTCCTACTTCAGATCATTTTTACTGTATGTTATCAATTTAATCCAATGGCAGGCAATGATATTTGAGGAAACCTTAAATATTAGAATTCTGGATAATTTCCTAGGAACAATGGCACTATGTATTACATAATTGTTTGTTGAAAATATATATTGACAATGAAATACTTACAAAGTAAAACATTTATGCTAACTCAGATTACTCCAGTCTTTTGGCAGAAATGAATTAGTTGATATGTTTTCATTTGTTATTATTGTCATAAGAGGGATGTTCTCTGTTGTGGGGACTGTATTTATTATTTCTACAAAAGCTCTGTTTTCAAAACCAGTCTGACCAAACATAAAACGGGTCTAATGAACACTGCGTGCATAGACAGGTCTCACTTTGTTTCTTTGCTATTCTTTCCATGTTGTTTTATGATGTTGACTGGGAACCTTTAAATGTTGGTTTATTCTGTTTAGTCACCATATAAATCCATTCAAATACCAACAGATTGGACATATTTTAATTACGTTGTTCAGTAAAGCAACAGGTTGATTCAAAATAGGCTGCTACATTGAATTATTATCTTGCTTACCTGATAATTATTATCACCAAAAGGTAAATTAGTTGTGCATATTATATGACAAACAGCACTACTTGATATTTTCCAAATGTATATTATTCCGTGAGCACACATTTGCAGGGTTTCTATAATATGGCTTCCTGTGAACAGAATTACTGATGCTAATTTCCATGTAATATGTTTTAAAGGTGCCATAGATTTCAAAGGAAATCAAAATAAATTAGGATATGTATTCATCGCTTAATTATTATGTTACATTATATGTCACATTCATATATTAAGCAAGCCTTAAATATTTCTTATTATCCAATTGTCAGTTATTTTAGAGCATAGAAAAAAGTTATTAGGAGAATATTCTAATTTTTTTAACTGTCAAAGTAAAAAAGGGCTTTAAACAATGGGTTTTGTTTCGTTTTGGTTTTGGTTGTTGATTAGGTTAAGTAAAACTAACTTGTTTTAAAAAAACCCAAAAAGTTAGATCTTCTTGTACCTAAATAAGAAAGTGTAAATACAACTCTATTGACATGTAATGTAGACAATATGACCAAAAAATAAGTGAGGGGAAATGAGTTCTTACCTCATAAGCTGTTATACAATTATAAGAGACCTTGAAAGACTATTTTCCACTGTGGCTTTTGCATGTTTTTGTCCCTCTCCTCCCTCAAATGTCTCTTCCTCTTCACTTTTAGTACATTTGAATTGCTCAATAAACAGCTACAAATTCGCATAACAATTTCACCCTCTTCTCAGAATTGATATTGACCAACTGTTTCTTAATTAGATGAATTTTGTATAAGCCCTCTTGCTAAAGCTCTATAAAATTCCTCCTTCCTTCTCCAAGACAAAACACTCCTAGTAAGCATTCTTGTTCTTAGTATTTTCAAATAAAGGCTTAGGCTAATGGTACTCTGATTGTCTTCCACAAAATGGATGGAAAATTGAGCAATATGTTTGCCTAACAGTGTTGTAGGAACCAAATGACTTTCTATTGCTATTGTTACAAATTAGGAAGTTCATGAAGAACAAGGAGGTCTTCCAGTGGAAATGGAGTGATTTCTAATTCAACAAAATTACTTATAAATGTTCTTTGAAATGAATACAGCATTGGAATCTTTACTTACCTGGGGGCATGGTTGCTCTCAAAATTCAGAGTAAGGAAAGTACAGAAATTAAAATACATGAATGAATAAATAAATGAATAAAGATGAATTGTTGAAATTGATCAAAATCAGGACCTGCTTTGCTTTTCTCATTTGGATCTGCTTTTTCCTTTGGAATAATTACAATAATTGAAAAATATGTGGAAAACATTGTCAATCAGGTCTCTCAGATACAAGTGACAAAAGCCTACCTACTCAAACTACATGAAGCAAATATGATTGCGTCTGTGAAGTTGTTAGTTGAAACCTGTTATATATGTTCAATAGCTATTACTGTGTGAATTGGAGAACTTCTAAAAATCTGCTTACTTTTGTGGGGGAGCTCAAAAATACCAGAAATCAAATATGAATATTTTGCTAAATGGCACAGTGCACATCTCTTGATTTTGTCTGCCCTTTAAATTTCCATCTTTGGGAACTATTTACATTTCTTGTGGTAACTGTGGACCTGTCAACCATATCACCCCAACCATTCCCAGATTTAGGAGAAGGCTTATGTTTAAGGCCTTATCAATCAGACTGCCTTATCGTCCTGTCCAGTGATTGGTTTCCAGGATGGGCATGTAATTTAAACTAGGCTGAGACATTCTTTCTTTGCTGGGAAGGTAAAAACTTATTCTCTTGCTGTTGGGTTCCCCACTGCAGGAAGGAGGTTAACTAAGCACGTCACTGACCTTCCCCACTGCATGAATGAAACCTGTCTACAGTAACAGAGAATGAGGCCAAACACACAGAGAAACAGGACGCGCACACTTTTAAGAACAGAATATGAGCCCCAGATCCACTCTTATTCCCACGTTACTTCCACACCTGTCCTCAGTTTTTGTGAAGTTGACCTTTCTTTTTTTTCAATTCCTCTACTTTAAGTTAGGTTTCTGTGAAGTGAATATTAAAGAAGTTTAATACACATAAGATTACATGGAAAATGTTTCACTATTACCTTAGTAGTATATATAATTAGTATATAATTCTTAGTATATAATTAGTATATATAATTATATATATAGTATATATAGTAGTATATATAATTATAATTCTTAGTATATAATTCTTTAGCAGTGTATTTGGTGATACTGATAACAATATTAATATTAATACCAATATAAAAGATGTCTGGCATTGTGGATACAGATGAAAGTGGATGGAGCTACACATACTGAGACATATTTACAAAATACTAGAATCAAAATAAGATAATTTAATTTGTTTATAGATATATAGCCAATAAATTCTTATGACCACCTTTTCTATTCACAAAATACCAATTTTTCTTTCTGATATTTATTAAATTATTACAATATTTAAAATATTGCAATTAATCCACTTGGAAAATCCAAGGAAAATAACCTTGAATAATATTGGCGAGACCAGCTCCCAATACATCAACGTGGGTTTAAGATCTCTCAAAGTGATAGAGTGGTCAGTGAAAAAGAAAGAGACAAGGAAAAAGGTTTCCTTAAAGCTGAGCCCAGGGGGAGACACCACATAATGCTGCTCGGTGGATGTCTGACATTCCCCTGAAAACCTCAGTTTTTTATTGTGCTCTTTCAACAGAGGAGGGGGAGCGAGATTTCAGTGATAATTATACAGAAAGAATACATTTGCAAAAACTGGTGCACAAAAATCACAACGTGGTATTATAAAAGCAGAACAATGTAAAGATAACTTTCTGTGTGTCAGCATAGAAATCATACATCTTAGCAAGATTGTAGGTTAAACATAAACTTATGATTATCAGCAAGAACATATTGGGCTCACAGCTACAGGGGGAACAGGATCTAACACAGGACAACCAGCCTGACCACAAAAACTGCAAGAGGAGGGGGCCTCCACGCAGGCCTGGAGGAGCAGTGGGAGAAGAAAGACTTTTACATCCTTATGTCAACTGCAGAGACAGACACCCCTCATGCATCCATTTATAGGCATAAGGGTCACATTCCCTTTCCAGGGACCTAATCAATATGCCTTTCCTGGGAAAGGAATCCAGGTAATAAGCCTCTCCATTACACATCCGTTTATAGGCTCTCTGCAAGGAGAAGCCTATTACGCGCTGTCATCTCTCTGACAGTCAAGCTATGTGGTTAGTCCCTTTCACAGAGTTCCTGTTTTTACCAGAAATGTTCAGCAGAGCCAAAGTTATAAGTTGCAGGTCAGCATTTCACATTATCCTTCATTTTCTCAAATATAATCGATACAGTAAGCATCACAAAGCAAATAACTCATTTCAGGGAAACCGAATTCAGGTTAAAAATCAACAACAATTTCTTCTTGTTATTTCAGATAGCTTGGGTTTTGCCAATTCTTCCAGAAGCTTGGGGTTGCTCAGTCACCATGGAAGAGTTCAGAGTATTCCCAGCAGAATAATGTTATGTTATTTCGGTAGGGATGGTAACTGCATTATTTATAATGTCTCCTTGGTACATTTGTTTTTCCCAAACTCATGTTCTTAACTGAGATCTTTTTTTTTAAAGTTTATTACATGGGGTGCCCTACTTATTTAAATTGACTTACAAAATACAGACTCTTAGCCAGAATGCATATGTTGTGATTTGTTTATCAATGATATATGGAACTGTTATCTTTGGAGTGCTAATTTAGTAGTTCATCCCGTCTCACAGTGTCTTCAGGATTCCATAGAGCTCTCTCACAAACAAAAGCAATTACAAACATATTTCTTCACTAGTAACGTACTGTATTGACGCAAAGATAGCTGACTCTATGCTTCAATCAAGGACATCTTGCAAAATCAGGTTGTGTAAAGGCTGATTAACAATACAGCTTGTCTTTGTAGGATTTTATAGGGCATCATTCTGTAGTGTTCCTTGAGGGTTGACTCAGTTCTGACTTTATACTTTGTTATAAACAAATCAATATTTTCCATTGTAAAGATCTCAGCAACAAATGATCTGTAGCCTACAGAACATAGTAAATCATTTATATGACACACTTTGTTCTAGAGCTATTTAACATCTTTCTTCTCTGTGACACATCCTGTTTTTCAAAAACATCTCATTATTTGGAGAAGGACGAGCAAAATCATTTTAATGCAACCAATAATTTTTTACTAGGAACTGGTAATAACAGGGAAAATATGTTTTTAAAATTTTTATTTTATTAAAGATTCTATTTTACATCTTCATACTCCAGTTCATGGTTTCTCTTTTGCTTTGTTTTGTTTTTATGAGAACAGAGTCTTGCTCTGTTGCCCAGGCTGGAATACAGTGACACTGTCACAGCTCACTGCAACCTCCACCTCCAGGGTTCAAGTGAGTCTCCTGCCTCAGCCATCCGAGCAACTGGGATCACAGGTGTGCACCACCACACCCAGCTAATTTTTGTGTTCTTAGTAGAGACTGGGTTTAACCATGTTGGCCATGGCTGGTCTCAAACTCTTGGCTTCAAGAGATCCGCCCGCCTTGGCCTTGCAAAGTGCTGGGATTACAGGCCTGAGTGGCCAATTTTTTTGTTTGTTCGTTTTTAATTTAGACTAAAATGGAAAACAAAGCATGTGCAAATTTTTATTGATTTCACCAAGTCTTTTCTTTATTTCTTTCTTTTTCCCTTTTTTCTTTCCCTCCCACCCTTCCTTCTTCCTTTTTTCTCCCTTTCTCTCTTTGTCCCTTTCTTTCATTCTCTCCTTCTCTCTTTCCTTCTTCCATATCTTTGCTAGCTTACTTTTGAAAACAGTCATGTCTCAAAGCAAAAAAGAATCCCAATGTTGTAGTCATTTCAATAAACATTTATAAATAACTTTTTGATCAAGACTATGATTCCTTTTCTACTACAAGGCATTGTTGTTTTTGATCAGATTCCTAATTTGTAACAGTAGAAATGGAAAGTCATCTTGGTGCTTTATTTTATGTTTAGATGTTTCTTATCTAAGAATTCTAATTCTACAATCAATACTCTGGTTTAGCCTATGCAAAACAAGACTCCCACTGGGCTGAAGGTGAGGAAAGGTGGGTAATTTGACTTTCACAGCTATCTGTTTAGATATCCACAACATGATGCAGGTGAATGTAGGCTGTGATGTACTAGTAAAAAACAAAGAAAAACATGATTGTAGCAGTTTTTGATTTCTGTGGTGTAAAATATACCCACCGTGGCCAATTTCTAACTACCAAGCTAATCTCACAGAACACAGGTTTGGGACTAGATGCTGACAATTAACTCTAAGAATCCAGCATGAGCTTGCTCCAGAAAGTCACTAAATAAGGGCCATGAGGGGGAGGAACTGCGTAGTAACTACTGGCCTCTCTTTTCCTTTATGGTAGACCACATTCTATTCAATGGAAAGCTGAAAGTGATATTTACAAAAATCATTACCAATATCAAAGGAAAGAGAAAGAATCAAGGTCATCTTTCACAAGCAACCCTGAGGACTTGATGCTTTCATACTCTCGAACTTCAAAAGTACTAAATATGGGCTGGGCGCAGCGGCTCACACCTGTAATCCCAGCACTTTGGGAGACTGAGGCAGGTGGATCACGAGGTAGGAGACCGAGACCATCCTGGCCAACATGGTGAAACCCCCTCTCCACTAAAAATACAAAAAATTAGCCTGTGTGGTGGCTTGCGCCTGTAGTCCCAGCCACTCGGCTGAGGCAGGAGAATCACTTGAACCCAGGAGGTTGAGGCTGCAGTGAGCCGAGATTATGCCACAGCGCTCTAGCCTGGGCAACAGAGCGAGACTGTCTCACAAAAAAAAAAAAAAAAAGAAAAAGAAAAGTACTAAATATGTTACCATCTTCAAATATAACTTGAAGTAACTAAAATTTACCTGAAATAATAGATTCAGAATATATTCCCAAAAGTGCATAACAGCTTCCAGACTGACTATGACTTAATAATCAGTGAAGACAGAAAAACAATAACTAGGGTCCAGTTCATAATTACTTTGTTTAGAAATGGCAATATTTGAAGGAGTCTGGTAGTTTTATCTTTAAAAAGAAAGAAAAACAAAGAAGGGAAATATATTAAGAGGAAGTTTAAGAATAAAACGACAAGAAGTGGAAGCATAGAGTTCAAATAAAAGACAATTATCTTTGAACTTTGCTCATCAATGGAAAGGTTCTTCAATAAACTTTATTAGAGTTTATCTGTATTTCTCAAAGAGTGGTCTATGAACCATCTGTAGCTATGATGATAGCTGCATATAGAAAATCTTGAAACATGTTCTGCCCTGTCAAATAAGAGCATCTCTTTTTGAGAACTTTAAATCTGTCTCTTTTATAAACTTACTATATGAATATTATGCATTCTGAATTAAAACCTCTCCAATCACTATAAAGTGTTAGAATTATAACTCACATCTGTAGCTCATTTTTAATCCTAGCATGATAGCAGGTATATTATTTACTTACTGAAAGAATCGTGCTTATATTTGGCTAAAACTCGGAGTTAAAAATAATCGCACTGAAGTTTACTGTAGTCTAGCCAAAGACGTAACTGCACTGCTTTTTGCCCTTATTTCTGACTGAAATATAGTGAAGTTCCCTGGAAGTGGAGCAGGAACCAAAATCACATGCTAAGATGGCAGACCAGGAAGCTAGTATTAATCTGGGTCCCTGATGATTACCTTCAGCAGCTGCATGAAACTTAATGGCCTACTTCCTGACTCTTATTAATTGAAAAAAAAAAAATCCCATTGGTTTTAACCACTGTGGATAGGTCTGATATAGAAGCAACCAAAATCGTAACTAATACAGGCATTGATTTCATACCAAAATAGTAGAAACCATTATAGGAAGAGATTGAATTAGGTGAAAAGTAAATGAACATTATTTAGTATCTATGTTTATGTGAAGAACATAAAAGCATCTAGATAATTCAGTTTTACATGTTTCTTTTACTTCCTTTAACTATTTAGAAGTTAGCCTACTACTGTTTTTCATTTTCTCCTTTTAAGAACTCACAATCCAGAATGCAAAATCATAAATGTGTGATATTCTCTTTCACTTAACTACAAATCTCTCAACAACCTACAATAAAATATGTGTAATTTTTATTTATTTATTTATTTATTTAGAGACAAAGTCTCACTCTGTCATCTAGGCTGGAATGCTGTGGCGTATTCTTGGCTCACTGCAACCTCTGACTCCCTGATTCAAGTGATTCTCCTGCCTCAGCCTCCTGAGTAGCTGTGATTACAGGCACCCGCCACCATGCCCAGCTAATTTTTGTATTTTTAGTGGAGACATTGTTTCACCATTTTGGCCAGGATGGTCTCGATCTCCTGACCTTGTGATCCGCCCACCTCGGCCTCCCAAAGTGCTGGGATTACAGGTGTGAGCCACCACGCTTGGCCAAATGTGTATAATTTTTAACTCCTTGTCTAAATATGACACTCTTGGTTGGATAAAGTTATTCTAAAACACAAAAGGCAAATTACATCTTTAAAAAATGAAGAGAAAATCTAAGTTAACAAATAAGGAAATCAACTTTTTAAAAGGAAATGTTTTTAAAGACTGTTAAAAAAAAAGGCATAAATTATGAAACTGATAATTAAAAAAAAGTAGCAAAATGTGGCAGCAGAAAATTTCCCAGGTATCTGATACAACTCTTGAATTATTAACAGCCAATGTAATTTATCAGAGACTTTTGGATACAATACTACATTTGGAAACTAAAAGTTAATCAATGTAGAACATTGGGTTGAAATCCAATAAATTTATTTTTCATATTTTTTCACAATATTCTTTCATATTTGAAAGGTATTGTATTCAATTGTCCTAATATAATGTGAAATGAACACAGTTGCTGAGAAGACTGCTGAAAAAGCAATAGATATGATCAACATTTCCAAAGTGGTGTGCGGATAGACTCACCAAAGCTCTAGTTAGGAAGAGACCTGTGCCAGCACAAAGGCTACAGTGATGTGTCAAGCAAAAATTCAAAATAAAATACATTAATACAGGATTGGGAATGGATTTAACACTTTTCCTAGTGAAAGGATATTTTGCAGATGTAAATTCAAATGACCTAACAAAATCCTGCTTTCTCAGGACAGGACATCCCCCAGAACAATTCTCCTTCTCTGGGGCAGACCCTAAGTTCTCAGGTAACATCTCACTTCTTCTCTATTGAGTTAAAAAAACAAACAAACAACAAAAAAAAAAAACACTTATTGATTTCTTCAGATTTTATGCTCCCGAGATGTAGGAGAGGAGAAAGAGAAGTAAACATCCTGTTCTGTTATCAGAATGAAACAATTGTAATGTGAACAATTCTCTTTCTAATACTCGTGTCTTATTTGGCAGATTCTAGAGACTTACTAGGGTAGCAAAGATTTACCTCTCTTTATCAAAATCTCATCTTTTATACTAAAGCTAAGAACCAAACCAAGGCAGATGAGATTTTGATAAAAAGAGGGTAAATCTTTACGTCTTACTCTAGGGCAGCACCAAAAATAGGAAATCTTTATTTAATAACATATAGTTACTCTAAATCATATAATAGAAAACTTTTAAAAGACAAGCCTAGAGAAATGATAGAACTTTCTCATTATCTTCAGTAATAACTCCTGAAAGAATAAGAGAGTGACAATAACCCTTAAGTGTTCTCTCAGGGGAGAATACTTTATGCTCAACCCTCATGTTTCTTTGTGGAGGAACTTTCCTGAAAGTCACACTCTTTGCTTTCACTCCTAGCCATGGAAGAAGAGGGACTAGTTTGATTACAGAATCTGAAAGGAGCTGAGCCTGAGACTGTGCTTTTCTTCTTTGGGTCAGCCTGCCTGGTCTTATCTTATTTTGGAGAGGTCTGTGTTCCCCAAAATGCCTATGTCTACCAATATGGTAAGCCTGGCTTCTTACTTCAATAAAACTAGGAGGGGGAAATGACTTAACAATATTTATTTCTGCTTTATGGATGAGGCCTACTCAAGGCCTATTATCTAAGCTCATTTTTGACTCTCAACCTGCAAGTATCAATATTGAACCTAGATTTATATAAAAATGATGACATCAAAGTATTTAACATAGTTTGAGAAACAGTATATCAAATCACAAAAAACTGCTTAAGAAATCTGAAGGATTGTGCAGTAAAAGTGCATAGGAAGCCAAATAGCTACAGAGTAGAGGGTAATAGAAGAGAAGTTAAAACTATGACCCTGTGAATAAAGGTAGAAAGCTCTATTAAGAAGCTCTTCAGTGAAATTTCTAGGCAAAGGTTGTTTTCTCAAAGCAAGTATTACATTATTTTTCCTATAATAAAAATGGCTATGTGTGATACCACTCCCGGTATATGAATGTATTTAAAATATTTAGAAATAAAAAGATAGATTTCTTAGACTTTGACTCCTTTTCATAAACTTTGCATACCAATTTGATGAATTCTATTAACTGGAAATTTAGCCTATAAATTTTCATAATTTTTAACGGATTTTTGCTATATGCAGTTTAATGGATTTTTGCTATGTGTAGTGATCCTTGCAGAATAACTGCATTTTATTAAGAATACAATAATTAGAAAAATTATTTGATGCACTTTAGTGTCTTTACAAAGATTTTGCTTTCAAAAAATGTGCTGCTCATAATGAGCACAAAATGATATTAATTTCTTAATAATTCTCACAAATCTTGGATGGGGCTGGAAAATTATTAGAAATATTATTTATGGTATTTGAAAAAATACATCAAGTGGTTAATATAAAAAGTGGATAATGTTTAGGGAATTTAATAAATGTATCGGAATACAAAGGTGGCTGCAGAAGGATAGTTAGGCAAGCATGTTGAAGCAAGACAATGAAAACATGAGGAGTGGGTGTTTAATGACAGAAAAAAGGTAGGGCAGGGTGACGTAATGAAATATAAGATATTCTCCAATATCTTTGGACAAATGCAAGAGGCATGTAAGTCATTAGACTGCAATTTAATTAAATATAGGCCATAGTATATTGCTTCATTTTGTTTTAAATCATTCATACATTTAAGAATAAATAAAGTAAAATAATGAATTAGAGAATATAAAAAGATATTTTTAAGTTAAGAAAGCAAGAGATATTAAGGAGCAGGTAAAAAACAAAAGTAATTTAGGATAAATGAGTTGTTAGATTCTAATGAAATCAAAGAAATTACATTTTTATTGTGATGACTTATTCACTCTGTGTATTAAATGTCACCTTTATTTTTATTTTTTTTTTTTTTTTTTTTTTCCTTTTCTGTTTCCCGCCCCCTGTCTAAGACCCCCGGGGGGGTTGCCCCGGGGCCCCCCCGGCCCGGGGGGTTGCGCCCCCCCCCCCCCCCCCCCCCCCCCGCCTCCCCCCCCCCCCCCCCCCCCCCCCCCCCCCCCCCCCAGATTCTTTAAATACTGCTATGAACATTTATTAATCATTAAGAGTATTGTGTTCAAGTTTTTTTAACTGTTAGAATATCAAATAGTTTTTATTTTTGTTTTTATATTTATCATTTATCAGTGTCTACCATAAAACCTGCATTAGTTCATTCTTGCACTGCTATAAAGAAATACCTGAAATTGGGCAATTTACAAAGCAAAGAGGTTTAATTGGCTCACAGTTCTGCAGGCTGTTTAGGAAGCATGGCAAGAAGGGCCTCAAGAAACTTACAATCATGTTATAAGGTAAAGGGAAAGCAGGCACACCTTCACATGGCCAGAGCAGGAGGAAGAGAGAGTGAAGTGGAGAGTATTATACTTTTTTGAAAAAACCAGATCTCATAAGAACTCATTCACTATCATCTATCATGATAATAGCAAGGGGAAATCCACCCCCATGATCCCATCACCCCCTGAAGCAGGAGTGGCGAGAAACAAACCTCTTCAACACCGAACTGGGAAAAGAAGTGGCTTTTTATTCAGCTGGGAGATACGGGGCAACAACCTCATTCACTGAGTTCCTTGAGCAGCAGCTTTTCTCCCCTTTATAGGCATACAACACTAAAGGGGAAACTGAGGCAAAACTAGGTCATTGTCCATTTGCTGGATGTCCGACCTTACAATATTTTGGCTTCATTGATTTGCAAATTCATATGCATCTTGAAAGGAGATGGGCAGGGGCCGGGGCTTACAGAGACAAGATAAAAACAATAAGCTGTTTATTGGCAGAGGTGTTTCCAGGAGGGAACCTGGGCCATGCAGACATAGGGGCGTAACCCAGTTCCTGGCTCCAGCCATCAGGGATAACATTCATTTGCAGATCTTTCAAGGTTAACAGACAGCAGAGATGCTGGGAATTTAAAAGGGAGTCATTTTCCCAGCTCTTTGGTAATTTTTTTCCTTCTTCACCCTCCTTCCTATCTGGAGAGGAGGGGAGGGAGGAGGCGGAGAAAGTGGAGATCAGGAAACAGAAGTAGGCGAGGGGATCTCCCCCTCTCACTCCCACCAGGTCCCTCTCCAATTGGGGATTACATGTAAACATGAGATTTGGGTGGAGACACAAATCCAAACCACCTTACTCCATCCCTTGCCCCTCCCAAATCTCACATCTTTCTCACACTTCAAAACACAATCATGCCTTCCCAGTAGTCTCCTAAAGTCAGAATTCATTCTGGCATTAATTCAAAAGCCCAAGGTCCAAAGTCTCATCTGAGGCAAGGCAAGTCCCTCCCACCTATGAGCCTATAAAATAAATTTTTTTTTAAAGTTAGTTACTTTCAAGATACAATATATTTTATGTCATTTTTTTTTTCTCACAAATATGTACCCAGGCCTGCTAGAATAGCCAGGCCACATCTTGAACATTTTGCTGCACAGAATTTTCTTCTGCCACATACCCTAAAATCATCACTCACAAGTTCAAAGTTCCATAGATCACTAGGGCAAGGGCACAATGGCGCCAGTCTTTTTGCTAATGCATAATACAAGTGATCTTTGCTTTAGTGCTCAATAAGTACCTTTCCCCCCATCTTAGACCTCCTCATCCTGGCCATCTCTGTCCATAACACTATCAACATTTTGGTCAAATCCATTCGATGGATCTCTGGGACCTGTCCAAACGTTCCCTCATCTTCCTGTCTTCTGAGCCCTCCAAACTGTTCTAACCTCTGCTTGTTACCCAGTTCCAAAGCTGCTTCCACATTTTTAGTGACCTTTATAGCAATGCCCAACTCTCAGTATCAATTTTCTGTATTAGTCCATTCTTGCAATGCTATAAAGAAATACCTGAAACTGGGTAATTTATAAACAAAAGAGTTTTAATTGGCTAATGGTTTCACAGGCTGTACAGCAAGCATGGCTGGGAAGGCCTCAGGAAACTTGTATTCGTGGTGGAAAGTGAAGGGGAAGCAGGCACATCTTCACATAGCCAGAGCAAGAGAAAGAGACCATGATGTGAGAGGTGCTAAACACTTTTGAGCAACCAGATCTGGTGAGATCTCATTCACTTTCATGAGAACAGCAAGTGAGAAACCAGCCCCATCATCCAATTACCGCCTACCAGGCCCCTTCTCTAACACTGGCGATTACAATTCTACATGAGATTTGAGACAGACATCCAAAGCACATCAATACTTAAAATTTAAAAAAATTATGGAAGGAATGAATAAATAAATAAATAAATTCAAATAATTTACAGGATTCCTCCTTACTTCTTGTTTGCCCTTATCTCAGAATTATCGTAACTACAAATTTTACTGGTAAATCTCATTCTTTTTCCATTTTAAACAAGAAACATTTTCCATTTGATACATCAATGTGAGAAATAAAAAAAGAAAAAGTTGAAATCATTTCATAAGAAAGAAGGAATTTTGGTGCCACTATGATAAATGGGAATACCAATTATTGGCCAAAAAAAAATGCCTTTCTGATTATTTTTATGCAACAAAAGTTTTAGCAAAATAAATATACTGAAACTGTAATAATTTTTACCTTTTACAAACATTTCCAATAACAAATGAGGGGTTTTTTAAAATTTAACTTGAGGTTAAAAAAATTAATTTTCTAATCTGTAATTGAAATGCTTTTACTAAATCATTCTAAGTCATAATTACCTGTTTAAAGAGTTATGATGTACTTAAAATTATCCAACATAAAAGTCTAACATACTAAAGAAAGGTCTATTATTTTTTAATATAGTATATAAAAGTTGAGGATTTGCATTTAATTTTGTAAAGAATAAAAGCACCACTTCAAATCAGTCAAGCATTTCAGACAGCATCATTATCTTATTACATGTAAAAATAATGAACAATAACTCTTTTATTATTGTGATAATATAAAAGTGATTAACATTTATTAAAATGCAATTGTTGTAATTTATCAATTCAAAATTTTAAATGCTCTTAAATATAAAAAATGGACCAAAATTAATTTTCAATCACCACAAGATAAATGCACTATACTAATTTGATAAATTTAAAAATCTTTAAGAAAATCCTTCTAATACAATTGTCTTTTCCAAGTTAGCAATTGTGAAGGCTTGAGAAATAAATCTAAAGGATAAATGTGTTAATGCCATTTTCTGCTATTATTTTCAAGAAAATGAGAAATGGAGCATTATTTTCTTTATGAATTTCTTAATATCCATGAAACTAAAAATGCTGTATAAATACCTAGGAAAGCATTACAAACCAATAACTTCAGTTTTACTGTAATTTTATTATTATTTAAAACAAAAATATGATGGATTATGATTCATCTAACAATTAAAAAATAAGAAAAGGTAGACTTTTTTAATAACTTCAAATACTTTACATCTAGCTTAAGAGTTTGCATTTTGCTACATAATAGATAAATCTGATACTAATTTATATATCTCTCATCTCTCTTTACATTATCTTAGCACCTGTCAGCTGATGGGTGATATTAAATATTGAAGTTGATGTGCGCCAATGTTGTTGTGGAAAAGAAAAAAAGATGTTGGTACACAATAGCAGTATATACCATCATAAACAGAACACTTTCACTTTTTCTTGCTAATGACTTTGTGCTCCCATGTTAGAAAGACAAATAAAAAATAAATCTAAGGGGTACAGCAAGACATCTTCCTTGATCATAATGCAAAAGTAATGCAGCTCTGAAGAGAATGTTCCCTCTAAAACTAAGAACAAATAGACACCTGAAAATATATATTTTTTTATGAAGTAATCAAAGGGGAGAATATTAAGACATAGAAGAATCTAGAAAAAAAAGTATACTATCAAAGTCAATTTGCTTATAAGATATAGGTTAATAGATTACAGATAAATAATATCCCAGAGAGTAGAACTAGTACAAAGCAGTAATGTGTTGTGGATTGCTTAACATGAGTTGCTTGACACAAATATTTGATTATTAATTAAGCTGATTTTGCTTCTCAGTAGCTCTGGATAATTTTTCATATAGACAAATGCAAATATAACAGCTGAAATTACTTGGCAGAATTTTCTTATATTGTTATCTTGGTGAAACACAGTATGAGCACATTAATATTTCAGGCCATCACAGAAATAAAAGCAATGATATTTAAAAATTCCTCCCAAAACGAGTCAAGGATATTTTTCAAAATAAACTTTTAACTTAGTAACAGTTTTAAATTTACAGAAAAATAGAGAAGTTAATGCAGATTTCCCTTATACCCAACAACAGGTTCCCTGTTCATTAATTTCTTACATGAATAGAATAATTTGTTACAATTAATCAACCAACATTAAAGTCTGTACTTTATTTAGATTTCCTTTGTTCTTATCTAATATCCTTTTCTGTTTCAGGATTTTATTCAGGAAATCACATGACATTTAATAGTTATGATTCCTCTTAGTTGTGACAGTTGCTAATTCTTTCCTTGTTTTTGATAGCCTTGTCAGTTTTTAAGAGTACTGGTCAGGTATTTTGTAGAATGTCCTTCAACTGAGATTTTTAAAATCTTTTTCTCATGATAAGAAGTTCTTATGTGTTCTTGGGAGGAAGGCCACAAGGTCAGGTGCCATTTTCATCAGATTGTATCAAAGGTACACAATATAAAAAATAAATTACCACTTTTGATGTTAACCTTGCTCACCTGGTCAACATCTTGTTTGTTAGATTTGTCAGGATTTTCTATTGTAAAGTTCTTTTTTTCCCCTTTCCTGTCCCTACTGTGCTTTTTGGAAGGAAGTCACTATATGCAGTCTCCACTTAAGAAGTGAGCAAGCATACTCCAACTCCTGAAGTGAAAGTATCTGCATACATTACTTAGAATTCTTCTACATGGAAGAGTTGTCTATTCCCTCCAATTTACTGATTATTTATATGAATATAGAATTATGTTTATTTTGTGCTTTGGGCTATCATCCATTTCTACCTTATGTTTATGCTAAAGTTGTTCTAGCTTTGACCATTGGGAACTCTTTCAATTGGCTCCCCCTGTCCGTCCCTTTGACATAGTCCCATCTTTGTGTTTGTGTTGGGCGCTTCCTTACCTTCTGGCACTCCAGATGCTCCAAACGCATCTTGTATATTTTCTGCCCCCACAGTCAGCCAACTCCCCATTTATATTTGGCTTTGGTATCTGTACTTACACTTTGTACTCACATTACATATGAGCACATCTAATGTTTCATGAATTCATGTTGAACAAAATCATGAGAGCACACTGTGCAACTCTGACTCAGAATTTGAGCCATTGTCTAGTCTTCCCCTTCTATAACTATTTAATTTGTTTGTTTGAGCCAAATCCCTGGGAGAAATAAACAGATTCTCAGAGAGCCAGGCTTTTTTCGAACGAGTTTGGACTAAGCGGACTTTCCTACAGCAAAAAAAGTAATGTTAGAAAAATGTGGCAACAGAATAATTAATTTAACAGGGTAGAGATAACTGCCAGTAGAATAAAAATGATCTTTAAATAATTACCAGAGAGAGAAACAGTGGTCTCAAAATATAAACTAACTGAATTTGATACACTTGAATAAGCCTATTTGAAGACAATAACTGACTTGGTGAACTAACAATTGGCAATGATTTAACATTTGACTAGAATTATTTAATTCTGTAAAAAGTCAGTTCACACAATCTTAACAACAAAAGCATTTTTAAAGTCATCTAACTTAATGTCATAATGTCTTAGATAAGAAAACCGAAGCTGGTAGAATAATCAAGATAACAATAGTAGTTAAAAACAAAACTGGAAGCTGCAATTCTGAATCTCAATTTATGATACTCTCTACTACCTCGTGGTTTAAAATTATAATGCTATTTGTGATAGCTTTATTTTCTAATTTATGCTACCACAGTTTCTTCTAGAGATAGTGATATATATGAGCATATGGAGAAAAAAGGAGCGTGATATTAAGATAATTTCAGCAATAACACAGCTTTCTATTAAAAATATTTCAAATAATATTTTAAACAAATTTTAAAGAATATTAAGGTCAGCATTTGCACAATTCACCTTGTAAGTAAACTACTTTGGGTAAAAGCTCTTTTTAGTGAGGCATTCAGATTACAAAATGTATAAAAATACTTTGTAAAATATCTTTGGTGAAATAATAAGTGTGTGTGGTAGTACATCCTGACAGAACTAAAGCATTTCTTGGGTTTGTTCTATAAAGTGTGCTGCTTGCTTTGTTTTTACCCAAAATGAGTGATAAAATTATGACTGCAGACACCAGGTTGGCTCATCTAAGGAAAATGGAAAACTCTGCACTATGAAATTTGCTAATTCTAGCAGGTCCAAAACATATAGATGTAAATACTAGGCAAGTCAGTACCAGTCAAATGATAAAATTACCAGGTATAAAATATGCCTAGGTGGAGAAAACTGGGACTTTGATCACTCTAGCTGTACCTCGTTGTTAGTCACACCATGACTCTTTTTAGAATCATGTACACATTTTGAAATGACTAATCGCTTCTGGGAAATCTTATTTTCTTAAATGTGTGACATATGTTCTTATTTTCTTCCACTCTTCTTCTAGTTACTATTTTCCTCTTGAAGCCTAAAATTTCATATTATTCAGTGTTCCTTTGTGCCATTCCTATTCTTCACTTTCTAGGAATATAATTTTTTTCATCTCAGAATTTGAGTATATTAAGGGGATGGTTTTCAAACAGAGTTTCAGCCTTGGTCCATGGATAAAATTGTTATATAACTTTATTAAGTGACTATATATATTTTATATATTATATATAATATATATTTATATATATATAATATATATATTATATATTATATATAATATATATTTATATATATAATATATATATTATATATTATATATAATATATATGTGTATATATAACATATATAAACACACATATACACAGAGAGATGTATAAGTGATATATATACTTACATGTATATATGTATGTTTGTATATATATCAAGCTACATATATACACATACATGTGTATATACATATATATAAAACATGCATATGAAGATGACATAATGTGTCCTCACTCAAAATGTTTACATGTAGTACAATCAGTAATGTAGCTATGTGTAAATCTATAAACTTGATATTTGTTTATTGTCTTTTTTATTCACTGGTCTTTTTTTGCTGCTTTTTAAAATTTGATGAGTGTGCTTTTAATGATTCTTTTTTATTTCTTTTGCTGACTTATTAGCTACATTTTTAAAATTGTATTGATTGCATTAGTATTTAGAATTTACATCTTAAGTTTGACAGTCTGGCTTCTGATGACATTATACCACTATATGCATCATATAAGAACTTAAAAATCATGTAGTTCTATTTTTTCACTTCCTGGACTTGGTGCTATTGTTTTTATGTGATATTAAATCCACACTAATAGGTAAAGCTAAGAAGCTGAAATTAAAAATTACTTTATTGGCTGGGCATGGTGGCTCTTGCCTGTAATCCCAGCACTTTGGGAGGCTGAGGCAGGCAGATCACGAGGTCAGCAGATCAAGACCATCCTTGCTAACATGGTGAAACCCTGTCTCTACCAAAAATACAAAAAATTAGCCAGGCGTGGTGGCACGTGCCTGTAGTTGCAGCTACTTGGGAGCCTGAGGGAGGAGAATCACTTGAACTTGGGAGGAGGAGGTTGCAATGAGTCCAGATTGCGCCACTGCGCTCCAGCCTGGGCAACAGAAAGAGACTCAGTCTCAAAAAAAAAATTGCTTTAGTGATTTTACCATAGGTATAACTTAAAGTTCTGGCTGAATTTATTTCTGCTGAATTTGCTATGGCTATATTCTCCAAACTGAGTTGTACAAAAGTTGTAACTCATGCATGTGTGTGTTGTAAGAGTGTGTGGTAGGCCATCTCTGGAAACCACATTTGTATCATGTCATTTGGGCCATGCTCTATCAATAACGGTCATTGATTAAATAATTGAATTTTTTGTTTTTGTTTTTGAGATGGAGTCTCGTTCTGTCACCAGACTGGAGTGCAGCGGAGCAATCTCAGCCCACTGCAACCTCCACCTCCCGGGTTCGTGATTCTCCTGCCTCAGCCTCCCAAGTAGATGGGACTACAGGCGTGTGCCACCACATCCAGCTAATTTTTTGTATTTTTAGTCGTGACAGGGTTTCACTATGTTGGCCAGGATGATCTCCATCTCTTGACCTTGTGATCTGCCTGTCTTGGCCTCCCAAAGTGCTGGGATTACAGGTGTGAGCCACTGTGCCTGGCGCTGAAATTGTTTTGACTTTGATTGTTTTCATTTATTTTTCTAAGAAGTGAAGTAAATACAGCAGATGTACCTCACATTCTATCACACTTTCAATTAAAAGTAACTGAGAAAGCATCCAAAGATTGTTTAGCAACTCATATAATTTTTTATAGAATTAAAATAACAAAATAGCAGTCTTTTAATAAATATGTATTAGGCAGTGGTTTTCAAAATTGATTTCCAAATTAAATTACTCTGCATCAGGTCCTACGCTAGGAGTTTTAAAAAGTGTTGATGTTATTTGATCCTTAACATGAACGATAAAATAAGCACTATTTACTCCCATTTTTGTAGATGAGGAAACGGAAGTGCTGAAAGAAAATGTAACTTGTCATATCTTCTAAACCATATTCCACATAGAAATGCAAACCATATACATTGGACAAAAAACAGTTCAAAGGTTCTGTCACTCCAGTGGAGAGTCAAAGGTTTAAAGATAGCTGCATTTTAGTTTTGTCAGTGGATATTTTAAAGGAAGGAAACCAGGAAGCACCATTAAAAGAATGTTTGTATAGTGTTCTCTGATGGCAGAAAGGTTTTTTGTGACCATTCAGCAGTTGGGCAGCCTTTTATATACAGAATTTCCTGTGAGAAGTAAATAAAATCTTCCAAGAGCCAAGAGCCAGAAAAAAATTAAAAGCAGAAGTGAAGTGATCATCTAGCTTTAGGAAATGGTAGTACAAACACAAGCTAAACAGAAAAATAGGAAGCTATGTGTTGGGGAAAAGAGAGCTATAGCATTGAAAACAGGTCATGGAGAAGCTCAATCAACATGAAATTGTGTGCCAAAAAGAGAAACAGCAGCGTGCAGTAATGCTTTTAAAGAGCCAGGCTGTGAAAATGAGCAGCAAATTCAGGTTATAGGACAAATGGACGTTAAGTTGCAAAGGAAGTCTATAAGGCTTCCCCAAATGACATAAGAAAACTGCAGAACAATAAAAAACATCCTGAAATATGCACACACAGCCTTCCCAGATTAATGAACTATTATCACTGGGATATAATCAAACAGCCTAGGTAAACCTACCTCTACTTTTTATATGTATAATTAGGTCTGTTTTAATTTATTTATAAATCTATTCTGTTATTTTTTCCCCCTCCAAACACATTGTTCTTAAATTTTTAGAGCTCTGTTGAGAAACAAAGATCTCTTATAAAACAATTCATAAATTTGGTGATCCATCCTCATAAATGTGCATTAGGGTGAATCTCCCTGTACCCCACTACCTTCTCATTAGAGTTCACAAAAAGGAAAACTGCATTCTGAATGCAAGTGTCTGCATAAACAGAGCATAAGTTTATAAAGACAAGTCCTTTCTGCACGTATAAACGTGCAAATATAAATGGGAACACACTGTATTTTAAAAAGTACTCTCCAACCTTACTCCTTTAAATTTCTCTTCATATTTTAGTTGTGACAGCTAGTGCTTTATCTGATAGAGATGCATTATAAATCAAAATTAATCAAGTTCTAAGTAGTTTTTAAAGCTCTCTTGCTCAGTAACTCAATGTACCACATTGATGGCCCTTGATTAATTTAATTGCACACTGTGTAACTTTCAAGTAATTTTCATAAAATTATGATATTCACAAAGTAAAAAAAATGCAAAGAAATAAATTATATAAAAGAAGTAGGAATATTGACAGCATTATACTACCTAACATATTCTGTGAATAATTCTATAAATATTCAAGGAAAACATTTGTGTGGCTGAATTAAAACATAATCTGAAAGAGAGGTTTTAATAAATTGTATCTGCCCCAACATATTTGAAAAGGGTAAGCCAAAACATCAACCTATAATTCTGAAATAGGTAGGTATTATTTAGTAAGTAAACAGAGAGCTCCACAATATATAATAGGTGTCAATTGCCCTACATGTATAGTGTACCTGAATTATAAAAACAGCTCACATAGGCTTATGTCTCTTATTTTCAAATATGTGCATTTTATAAAGCATAATCATAAAATATTAAGACTAATATGTTTCCCTGAATTATCTGTTACATGGTGCTTCCTTTTGCAGTTCAAAGGACATTTTAAATTACATATTTAAATTATAGAAGTAATAAATGCAAAAATTATGGTAGAACATGAGAATAGTAAATGAAAAATACCATTTTGATCCCTGCAACTCCCTAAAGGCTACTACTCTTAATAAGGAAAGAGTTTCTGGCCAGGTGCAGTAGCTAATGCCTATAAGTCCTACACTTTGGGAGGTCAAGGTGAGAGGATCCTTTGAGCTCAGGAGCTGGAGACCAGCCAGGGAAACATAGGAAGACATTGTCTCTATGAAAAATAAAAAATTTGACATACCTGTAGTCTTAGCTATTCAGGAGGCTGAGGTGGGAGGATCGCTTGAGGCCAGAAAATTGAGGCTGCACTGAACCTTGATTGAGTCACTGCACTCCAGCCTGTGTGACAGAGCAAGACTTTAACTCACAAAAAAAAAGAAAGAAAAATAAAAGTTTCTGTTTTTGTTACTTTTATAGTTACCAGTATAAGTTTAAATTTTATACTTCTATTTATTATTTTATAACTTTCTATAATGTCTGTTGGCTGCCAACAGATGAAAGGTGAATGACTGATATACTTACACTAGAACAATTGAAACACACCATCTCTTACTGCCCTTTTCTACCATAACTTCAGGTTGTGGTTATTAAATTTCATTTTCTGTGGCAGTGTTTACGATTTTAAATTCAGTGCTTACTCATATTCTATGATTAATTAATTTCAATGAGTATGTGTTAATTCCCTACTATAACATGTGATACTATAATAATTTCTATCTTTTCTACAAACTCTCCTTTTAATATGTCACCTTTAGTTACTTTAAAATTTTAAAAGTTATTTTTAGGGATATTTTCCAACACCAACAACTAATACTCCAATTATCCTGACATCCACTGGATGTTCAACAATTCAGTTCAATTCTAACACTAACTACTCAGGATTAGTGCAGATTCTATAATTTAAGGGCTAAGTTCTAAAACACTGCCCCTAACTTTAGATGCTGGTCTCAAGTCCCAGACCTCCATACTTCTGAAGAACCTCCTCCTAATGTTTCATAATTTGTGAGGGTGGTCTCAAAATTCAAGAAGACACTATTTATATATACTGATTTATTAGAAGATTACAAATCAACAGTCAAATCAAGAGGTACATAGGACAAAGTTAGAGGATCTTGAGCTGAAAGCTTCTGTCACTGTGGAACTGGGATGCATCATCCTCACATCATGTTCATGGGTTTGTCAATTCTGAGGCTCATCACATTTTGTTCAAGAGTCTTCATAGAGCTTAATCTCCAGGTGCCTTCCACAATATTAGAAGGTGGCACTAAAAGTTCCAATCATTCTGATTATTTTGAGGTGATTTAGGGATGTCACTCTAAGTCACCTTATTTACATCTCCAAAATGCATTAGGAGCTCAGTGCCAGGATCCAAGGACAGACACCAAATATATTTCTTATTATACCATAGTTATTAAAAATTGTATTTTATTTGGGTAATTGTATAAGTGTTTATGACTGGATTTAGTTTAAACAGTATTTGAAATTTATAAAATTATTCACTGTAAAAGCCATAGCATGACTGGAAATCAAATAAAGGACATGTGGTCTTCAATCAGTGAAATTTCCTGCAGTAAGAGAATCTTTCAAGTGGCAAGGTCTACTGGACCCTCTTTTAATTATTTTAGAATTGATTTATGATTTCTGTGTTGTACATAACATATATTTGGCTATAGCATGACCTTGCATCATGTTTTTAGTATGTTTTCATAGTGAACTGTGCATGCATATTTCAAAGCATGCTTATTTTTCTTCACATTTCATTAAGAATTCAATGGTATATGAAATTCTAGCATCACCGGTTTTTTTTTCTCCCAGAGCCGTTAACATATCTTTCAATCATATACAACATCTAGTTATTGGTATTTCACTTGAAGGCAGTCTGATTATCATTCATTTATTCATTCATCTTGCAAATACTGTTTTGAGTATGTATAGACACAGGGAGGGGAACATCACACAATGGGTCCTGTCAGGGAGTGGAGGATTGGAGGAGGGATAGCATTAGGAGAAACACCTAATGTAAATGATGGGTTGATAGGTGCAGCAAAGCATCATGGCACGTGTATACCTATGTAACAACCCTGCATATTCTGCACATGTATCCCAGATATTATACTTTTAACAAAGTATAATATATATACTTATTAAATAACATATATTATTTATATTTTATTTATATATATTTATTTGTCATTATATAATATATTACTTTTATAATAATATATTATATTATTATATATTTTATTTATATATTTATTTATATATTATTATTTATAACATAATATATTATATTGTTATTTATAATATATTAATATGTTATATTATTATTAATATTTAAATATTATATTATATGTAATATATATACTTTAATATACTTATATTAAAGAAAAAAATGAGGAAAAAAGAAACAAATGTTGGTGACTCAACAATGACCAATGGTAAAAAAATAAAAAATTCTTCTTGGGAAATTCTACTTAAAATATTGACTTCTGAGTCCTGTGACGACAAATTGAATCAGAATATCTTAGAGTACAGCATGAGCATTAATACTTTCTTAAAGTTATTCATCTTATACTAACAGTCTTCCAGGGTTGAAAACCACTGCTAGAAGGAGACTGGGCCACTTTGCTCTATCATCTATATCTCACACAACATTCTTCTATTTCCATACAAGTAAGAAAGCAAAGGACAACAAGTGTTGAGAATGTTCTTTGGGATTTGAGTACATAATAGTACATATACATATTTACTTATTTATTTATGGGGTACATGAAACTTTTGATACAGGCATAGAAAGTGAAAAGTGCACATCATAGAGAATGGGTTATCAATCCCCTAAAGCAGGTATTCTTTGAGTTACAAACACTTCAATTACACTCTAAGTTATTTTAAACTATACTATTAAATTATTATTGACTATAGTAAGCCTATAGTGCCATCCAATAGTAGGTTTTATTCTTTCTAACTTTTTTTTTTGTACCCATTAACCATCCCTACTTCCTCCCAAGCCCCCCCACTACACTTCCTAGTCTCTGGTAACTATTCTTGTCTCTATCTCCATGAACTCAATTGTCTTGATTTTTAAATGCCGTGAATAAATGATAACATGTGACATTTGTCTTTCCATGCCCGGCTTATTTCACTTAACATAATGGTCTCCAGTTCAATCCATGTTGTTGCAAATGACCGAATCTCACTTTTGTTTAATGGTTGAAAAGTGCCCCATTGTGTATATGTACCACATTGTCTTTGTCCATTCATCTTTTGAAGAACACTTAGGTTATTTCCAAATATTAGCTATTGTAAACAGTGTTGCAACATACATAATAGCGCAGATATCTCTTCAATATACTGAATTTCTTTCTTGTTGGTGTATATCCAGAAGTGGGATTACTGGATTCTATGGTAGCTCAAGTTTTAGTTTTCTGAGGAACTTCCAAACTGTTCTGCATAGTGGTCGTACTAGTTTACATTCCCACTGCAGTGTACAAGTGTCCCCTGTTTTCTACATCCTCATGAGAATTTTTTTTTTGTCTGTCTTTTGATTATAAGTCATTTTAACTGGGGTGAGATATTATCTCATTGTAGCTTTGCATTTCTTATTTGCATTTCACTAATAGTCAGTGATGTTGGGCACATTTTCACATTCCTGTTTGCCATTTATATGCCTTCTTTTGAAAAAATGTCTATACAAATCTTTTGCCAATTTTCTGATCAGATTATTAGAGTTTTTCCTATAGGGTTGTTTGAGCTCCTTATAAATTCTAGTTATTAATTGCTTCTCAGATGGGTAGTTTACAAATATTTTCTAACATTCTGTGGGTTATATCTTTACATTGTTGATTGTATCCTTTGCTCTGCAGAAACTTTTTAACTTGATGTTATCCCATTTTTCTCTCTGGGCTTTGGTTTTCTGTGCTTGTGGGGTATTGCTTAAGAAATCTTTCCCCAGAACAATGTCCTGGAGATCTCCAATGTTTTCTTGTAGTAGTTCCATAGTTTGAGTTCTTAACCTATTTAATCCATTTCGGTTTTATTTTTATATATGGCTGGAGATAGGAGTCTAGTTCCATTCTTCTGCATATAGACATCCAGATTTCTCAGCATCATTTATGAAAGAGACTGTCTTTTCCTCAGTATATGTTCTTGGCATCATTGTTGAAAATGAGTTCACCTTAGGCGTGTTGATTTCTTTCTGAGTTCTTTATTCTGTTTCATTAATGTATGTGTCTGTTTTTATGTCAGTACTATGCTGTTTTGGTTTCTATAGCTCTGTAGTATAATTTGAAGTTACCTAATGTGATTCTTCCAGTTTTGTTTTTTTTTGCTTAGGATACTTTTAGCTATTCTGAGTCTTTGTGGTTCCATATAAGTTTTAGGATTGTTTTGTCTATTTTCATGAAGAATATATTGGTATTTTGATAGAAATTACATTGAAACTCTAGATTGCTTTGAGCAGAATGGACATTTTAACAATATTGATTCTTCCAGTTCATGAACATGAAATTTGTGTGTGTGTGTGTGTAATTGTGTGTGTGTGTTTCTTCTTCAATTTCCTTCATCAGTGTTTTATAGTTTTTATTATGTAGATTTTTTATTTCTTTGGTTAAGTTAATTTCTAGGTATTTAATATTTTGGGTGACTATTGTAAATGGGAATACTTTTAAATTTCCTTCTCATATTTTTCACTGTTAGCATATAGAAATGCTACTTATTTTGTATGGTGATTTTGTGTCTTGAAACTTTACCGAATTTGTTTGTCAGTTCTAGTTGTTTTCTTGTAGAGTCCTTACGTACTTCCAAATATAAGATTACATTATCTGCAAAGATAATTGGACTTCTTCCCAATTTGGATGCCCTTTATATCTTTCTTTTGTCTGATTGCTCTAGGTAGGACTTCCAGCACTATGTTAAATAACTGGTGATAGTGGGCATCTTTGTCATATTCCAGATTTTAGAGGAAAAGCTTTCAATTTTTTTTCCCATTCAATATGTGATTGTCATATATAGCTTTAATTATATTCAGGTATGTTCCTTGTTACCCCAATTCTTTGACGATTTTTATAATGAAGGAATGTAGAATTTTATCAAATGCTTTTTCAGCATCAATCGAAATAATCATATGGTTTTTATTCTTTATTTTGTTCACATGATGTATTGCATTGGTTGGTTTGGCTATGTGGAACCATCCTGGCATTCCAGGGATAAATTCCACTGGGTCATAATAAATTATCTTCTAATGTATTGTTGAATTGCACTTAGTCAAACCTGAAGCCAGCTTAGCACCGAGTCTCACCTGAGGCCTGTTGTAACCACTTCCTAGCTACTGCCTATGATCACTGAAGATCCTGAGTCTCTACAATCAGCAGGTGGCAAAGCCAGCCAGGCCTGTGTCCTTCCTTTCAGGGCCGTGAGGTCCCCCAGGTGGGTCCAGAAGTATCATTCAGGAGTCAAGGAAGCTAAAAACCTTACAAATTTACCTGGTCATCCATTGTATTGCTGCTCAAGCCATGAGATGCAGTTCTGCTCACTCTTCCCTCCCCTTTTCAAAGGCAGAGGAGCCTAAACCCATAGCCACCACCACCCCAGGCCATAAGTACTGCCAGACCTCCATTGATGTTCCCTTAAAGCCCAAGGTCTCTTAAGTTAGCTTGTCATGAATGCTGCCTGGCCTGGGACTCACCATTTAGGGCAGTGGGTTCTCCCTCTGGCCCAGGCCAGACCCAGAAATGCCATACAGGAGTCAAGTCCTGGGATTGGGGACTTTAAGAGCCTGCATGGTACTCTCCTCCCTTGTGGCCAAGCTGGTATGTGAGATGCAATATAAAGTCTTCTTTACTTTTCCCTCTGCTTTTCTCAAGCAGAGGTGTTTTGCCCTTTAGCCCCTATATCTGGTAATGTCCTGAGTCTCATCTGAAGCCAACAAATCTTAGAAGCTCACCTAAGGCCCTCAACATAGTGCCTCAGTATTGCTGCTGTTTATGTAGGGTCCAAGGGCTCTTCAGTTAGCAGGTGATGAATGCTCCCAGGACTGGGTCCTTTCCCTCAAGGCAGTGGGTTGTCTGCTGGTCCAGAAATGTCATCTGAGGGATAAGGCCTGGAACAAGGGCTTCACAGCTCTTATTAGTGACCTATCCTGCTCTTGCTGAGGTGGTATCCAAGATGCAAGACAAAGTCCTCCCCACTCTTCCCTCTCTTCTCTTCAAACAAAATGAAGAGGTCTCTTTTTGAACTGTGAGCTGTGCAGCCTGGGGTAAGAGGAGGGGGTGATACCTGCACTCCCTTGCTGCCCCAGCTGGTGTCTCAGTATGTTGTGTGCCCCACCCAGTCCACTGTCTCTGGGCGTAATTCAGCACTAGTACTCACCTGAGTTGCAGTCCTTATGGTCTAGACTTCCTCTCACATTGACTTGGAGACACAGAGTGCTGTATGCAGCCCTCAGTGGTGAGGTTTGCAGGTACTCAAGTTTGAACTGCTGGAATCAACAGTTTTCCTCTGAGTAGGGCTGGCTTAAATACTCCTTCCATAGGTGAGTTTCAGCTGAGTTTGTTCTGGTTTTATTTTCTGCTTTAACAGGATAGCACTGAGTTTGATGCCTCATAATTGCTGTTTTCTTCCTCCGCCAGCACCCAGAGAGTCTACCTACCATGCTGCTTCTGAATTGCTAAAGGGAGCAATTCAGGACTGTTTGTTTGTTTTTTCATCTCTTCAGTGCCTTTTTCAGTGATATGAAGTTAAACCCAGGTTCTCTGAGTGCTCACCTAATTTTTGGTTCTTATGAAGATATTTTTCTGTGTAGATAGTTGTTAATTTGGTGTCCCTGCAGGGGGATGATAAAGTGGAGTTTTCTATTCCATTATCTTGCTCTGCCTCCCAAAGTGTTTTTTTGATTCACAAATAATTGCAATTTCTGCCATTGGTATTTGCTGATACTGAGCTTGGAGTTTATCTGGAACTTCCTTGGGCTAATCTCACTTACTCCCATTGGCTTCTCTGACAGATTCTCTGTTCTGATTTAAGAATGTATTCAATTGCATCAGTTATCTTTTGGAAATTTTTCAAAATTTTTGTTCTGTTGATGCCACCCTTTTTGTTCTCCAGTATTATAATGACCTCAGACTTTAATGAATGAAACTTTGGCATTGATTCTTCTGTAGCAACTAGTACATTATTTTAAACTATTCAATAAATATTTGATGAATCAAGTTAATCAATAATGATTTACCACAGAATCAACAGAAAATTTTGAAATGTATAGAAATCATTTTAATTAAAGTTCACCAAAGTAAGTTTTTCCACGCTCTCCTCTTGCCTTTCAAGAGATTTATATGAGGTATATGCTGTGATATGGTTTGGCTGTGTCCTCACCCAAATCTCACCTTGAATTGTAACTCCCACAATTCCCACATGTTGTGGGAGGAACCCCGGGGAAAGGTGAGTGAATTATGGAGACAGGCCTTTCCTGCCCTATTTCTTATAATAGTGAATAAGTCTCATGAGATCTCTGATGGTTTTAAAAGAGGCGTTTCCCAGCACAAGCCCTCTCCTTGCCTGCTGCCATCCACGTAAGGTGTGACTTGCTCTTCCTTGCCTTTTGCCATGATTGTGATACCTCCTCATTCTGTGGAACTGTAGGTCTAATAAACCTCTTTCTTTGGTAAATTGCCCAGTCTCGAATATGTCTTTGTCAGCAGTGTGAAACAAACTAATACTGTAAATTGACATCAATAGAGTGGGTTGCTGCTGAAAAGATACTCAAAATTGTGGAAGTGACTTTGGAACTGAGTAACAGGCAGAGGCTGGAACAGTTTGGAGGGCTCAGAAAAAGAAGGAAAATGTGGGAAAGTTTGGAACTTCCTAGAGACTTGTTGAATGGCTTTGCCCAAAATGCTGATAGTGAAATGGACAATAAAGTCCAGACTAAGATAGTCTCAGATGGAAATTAGGAACTTGTTTGGAACTGGAGCAAAGGTGACTGTTGTAATGTTTTAGCAAAGAGACTGGTGACATTTTTCCCCTGCCCTAGAGATTTGTGAAACTTAGACTTGAGAGAGATGATTTAGGATATCTGGTGGAAGAAATTTCTAAACAGCAAAGCATTCAAGAGGTGGCTTGCGTGCTGTTAAAGGCATTCAATTTTATAAGGGAAGCAAGCATAAAAGTTCAGAAAATTTGTGGCCTGATAATTAGATAGAAAAGAGAATCCCATTTTCTGAGGAAAAAATCAAGCTGGCTGCAGAAATTTGCGTAAGTAATGAGGAGCCAAATGTTAATCCTCAAGACAATGGGAAAAATGTCTCCAGGGCATGTCAGAAGTCTTCACTGAAGCCCCTTCCATCACAGGCCTAGAGGCCTAGGAGAAAAAAGTTGTTTTCTGGGCTGGGCCCAGAGTCCCAGTGCTGTTTGCAGCCTAGGGACTTGGTACCCTGTATCTTAGCCACTCCAGCTGTGACTGAAAGGGGCCAATGTAGAGCTTGGGTCATGGCTTTAGAGGGTGCAAGCATCAAGCCTTTGCAGCTTCCATATAGTGTTGAGCCTGTGAGTGCACAGAAGTGAAGAACTGGGGTTTGGGAACCTCTGCCTAGATTTAAGAAGATGTATAGAAATGCCTGGATGCCCAGAAAGAAGTTTGCTGCAGGGGTGGGGTCTTCATGGAGAACCTCTACTAGGGCCATGTGGAAGGAAAAGGTAGAGTCAGAGCCTCCACACAGAGTCCCTACTGAGACACTACTTAGTGGAGCTGTGAGAAGGGTACCACTATCCTTCAGACCTCAGAATAGTAGATCCACTGACAGCTTGCACTGTGTGCCTGAAAAAGCTGCAGACACTCAATACCCGCCCATGAAAACAGCAGGAAGGGAGGCTGTCCCCTGCAAAGCCACAGGGGTGGAGCTGCCAAGAGCATGGGAACCCACCGTTTGCATCAGCCTGACATGGATGCAAGACATGGATTCAAAAAAGATAATTTCAGAACTTAAGACTTGACTACTTTGCTGGATTTCAGACTTGCATGGGGCCTGTAGCCCCTTTGTTTGGCCAATTTCTCCCTTATGGAACAACTGTATTTATCTAATGCCTGTACCCCCATTGTATCTATGTAGTAACTAACTTGCTTTTAATTGTAAAATTAAAGGGTCTTGCCTTGCTTTAGGTGAGATGTTGGACTGTAAACTTTTGAGTTAATGCTGAAATGAATTAAGATTTGAGGGAACTGTTTGGAAGCCATAATTGGTTTTAAGGTGTGAGGAAAAGAGATTTTGGAGGGGCCAAGGGCATAATAATATGGTTTGGCTGTGTCCTCACCCAAATCTCATCTTGAATTGTAACTCCCCACAATTCCCACATATTGTGAGAGGAACCCAGTGGGAGGTGATTGAATTATGGGGTTAGGTCTTTCCTGCATGTTCTCATGGTAGTGAATAAGTCTCACAGACTGGATGGTTTTACAAAGAGGCATTCCCCTGTACAAGAGCTCTCTTTGTCTGCTGCCATCTATGTAAGATGTTACTTGCTCCTCCTTGCCTTCTCTATGACTGTGAGGCATCCCCCAATCATTGGAACTGTAAGTCCAATAAACCTCTTTCTTTTGTAAACTGATCAATCTCAGGTATGTCTTTGTCAGCAGTGTGAAACAAACTAATTCATTCTAAACAAGAGGATGAATTCTTCTCCTAAAGAGGAGAATATCAGAGCTATCTAATTTTTCTAAGGTTTTTATTTAACACAAAACCCATAAAACACAACTGTGAAGAGTTATTAAGAACAGTTTGGTCCTAAGGAATCCATGGTAGCCCATTGAAATGGCCCCCCTTGAAGTCTAAAATGCTTTAAAAAGAGGAAGAGATTATTTAATTCTGGGCTATTCTGGGCTTTGAAATCCCAAAACACTTTTCTCTCCTATTTTGGAAAGTCATCCTAGGAATGGAAATTCCTCCTTGGAAAGTATTAATTTCCCTATGATGTTATTCTTACCATAATCACTGTACATCCTTGGATGTAGTATGAGAAGCAAAGTTCCATAACCAAGAGCAAAGTATTCTGCCTGCTTCACTAAATTATAGTAATATTTCATTACATTTAAGGAGATAAAAGCTTCCTTCATTCTGTGTTTTGATTTCCATTGTCTGAAATTTTTTACATTCTTAGCAAAAATAGTGTCCATCTTTTAAATTTGACTTTAATACAACAGAGACTTAAATGATCCATTAGTCAGACTGAACCACTGACTATTTCTAATAGCTGCCTTTCAATTTGCTATGTTCATTCAAAAATTTGAGTCTGTTTTTCATCTATTTCAATGTTAATATGCACTCTTATGGTTCCCACTTTGAGTCAGTGGGAAAACTTTTGAGTAGAAAAAATGCCTTTGGAGAATAAAATAATGCAAATTCTTTCTCAATTGAACATAAAATATTTAGTACAACCCAGAAATTTTAGATATAAAGTCTGCCCTTTTCCTTTTGTATAAAGAGAAAAAAATCTTCAGATATATTTTTTCACATTTCCAGTCAATACTGTTAGTATGATGAGGATGTCTTGGTGTTATTTTTAAAAATGAGAATTGATGTTATTTTGCTATAGAAAATGGTAATTTGAAACGATTATCTGTCTGCTAACTAAATTTAAGAGTTTACTTTTTTCTCCATTTCCTCCCTTAATTAACATCATTAGTATTTTGTTTAAGTACTTTCACACACTTTCCACAGGAAATATAAACAGGAAAAAGTAGACACTATTTTATTATGTTTCAGGTCTAATTCAGTGCAATTATCAAAAACATTAAATAATACTAAGCTGCCACTGAAGCAAGTTTAAGCTTAATTTACTCTATTAAAGAAACGAATGTACTAATTATCTCAGTAAAATAAAAAATTAAATGGAATACAAAAGATATAGAAGATTCAAATGTAATTCAAGCATAATACCAATATTATCATTTATACTTAGACTTTGCAGCATAGTTCCTTTAAGGTTGATATAGAATAAAAATTATTTTTGTATCTATCATTAACATTTGACATATTGTTATTTTCATACTGGCTCAGAATACTCCTTTTGTAAAGAGGCATAAAGTGATTTTAAAAAAAATTTGGAACATTTAAAGCCAAAAGAACCCTGACTGAAAGGAAATCTGCTCTCTCTGTTAAGTGCTAACTCCCCTTTAAGCATTTTTTAGTATGCCAAGTACACCATCTGTGCTCAGTTACTTGTTGTTTTGTAATTTCAACATCTGTTTATAAGAAAATATGTGCTTGCATACATTAAAGACTTGCTTTCGATACAAGAATGTGATTTTTGTATGTTAATCCACATGCAAATCTTTAATTTTTCTTTGGTTTCTCTTCTGAATAATGAAAGCTAAAGTATTACAACATCTGAAAAGCAGATTAACAAATCCATGTAACACAACATGAATGGGGGATACAAATAAAAATTTACATAATCTTCATGAATTTTATTGTATATAAACTTAACTTTTATGCCAGTAGTCTGGAAATATCAGAGATCTTTTACTACAAAATTCTATCCACAAATCTGTTGTATCCATAACTCAATAAAATTACTTATTTGAATGGAGGAAACCTGCTCACAAAATATTTTCTCTGCTGTAAAACCTTTAATTCTCATTTTTCATCAAGGGCAATCTGAACTTTATTATGGGTACCTAATCAAATGTCACCTCAATTAAAAATAATTTTCCAGCTTTACCCACGTATGTTAATCCTGCTTTTACTACACATAATATACAGTTATACTTTTGTTCATTTTATTGGAAATTATTTTTATTTTTGTCAATGTTATAAATGCACATAGTTGATAAATCAAATAAAACTAAAAGACATAATAAAAACTAGAAACATATTATTTAGCTCTTACTTAACCTAGGCCCTCTTTCCAGACAACTATTTTCAAATGTATCATTTATTTTGTCCAGGTATTTTTAAATAAAATAGAAAACATTTTAAGTTTTATTTCCCAATATATCAAATTTAGATATCACTTATTAATTTCCTCTTATGCTAGGTAATGGTTTAGCCATTTTATTTCATGCATCTTTCCCTGTCATGCATCAAGCCAGTGTAGTTACATAAGCATACATCAAATCAATAGACAGTGCTGATTTTATTTTCATGTATAATTATAGTTTGTCATCAATCCAAGAATTAGACAATATTTATTATTATATTTTATTAAACTATTTTTTCTTGACATGAATAATTGCATTTCTTTTATGTGTTTAGATTTTTATGCATTAATTGTTATTTTTCTTTTCTAAATACACCAACAATTTTGTCAAATGTTGGGAATAATTTTTTCAACTGCTTCAATTTATTGATAACATATTAATTGCACTTTTAGATTTTGCACATTGTTCTTCTGGATGGTTATCTTTTGTGACTGACACTTAACTGTCATCTTGGAGATCTTCTGCTCTCCTCAGGTAATAGACCAATGGTGCTGGATGGATTACCCATCCTCCAGAGCTTTAGTATACTTTCTCGGGTTGCTCTTTGTTTGGTTGATGATCATCTTTTAACAGCTTTCTAAGTGCTTAGAAATTAAAACTTGTGTGCCCTTTCTCATATTAGGAAAAAATGTCACAGACTTGGAAATGGGCAAAATATTACTGAGTGTTCTCTTTCAGTGAAGTGCTGGGCATTATCTAGCAAACACTTTCAGGGATGGCCTGAGCTATACAGGTGTGCTCCCTTAAAATTCTTTCCATTGACTAACCTATTTTATAATTGTATAGGGGTAGAAACGAAGGTGTAGAGAACCGATAGTCATTCAAATTATTTTTTTCCATACCAATGTAAATGAGTTTGTATAGTAGGTAGAGATACAATTGATTTCTGCCTTAGAGTAAAGATGATCCCAAGCATTAACTCATACTCCTCTAGTGGATAAAAATTTGGCATATTATGCAAATGACATATTACTATTATAAAAAAGATATATATATATATATATATTCAAATTTTCCTTTGAACTGGTGTTATCTATTTTTCTATTTTTTGTAGAAATGAGGTTTTGCTATGTTGCTCAGTCTGGTCTTGAACTACTGGCCTCACGTGATGACTTGGCCTCCCAAAGTGCTGGGATTAAAGGTATGAGTCACTGTGCCAAACCTGAACTGATTCTTAAATCAGCCAATAGGGAAAATAAAATCTTTGACTTATTTTACATATGAATAAAAGTCATATTTTAATCTTTTATTATATTTTGCAAACTAACACTTGTATGTGAAAATGTTTTGTTGTAGGATCAGACTAGATGGATAGCTATGTAGAATAGAATATGTTAGGTTGTAAATAATTTTCTTTCAGTATTTTTAGGGAATTATTTCACTGATTTCTAGCAAATCAGAAACTTTATATCTTTTCCATTCACATGCCTTTGTATATTATCTTAATTCTTTCTCTCTGGGGCGTTTAGAGTCTTTTCATTTTTCAGAGTCTTATTTTTTCCCTGTGTAAATTTTCAGAATCTACTGGTTATTCAGTAGTTCCTTAATTCTGAAAATTCAGATTTTTCTCATAAATATTCCTTTGTTTCTCTGAGACAACATGGAGTAGTAGTTATAAGTGTAAGCAATAATATTAGGCTATTTATTATTATTATTTTGTAAGTTTCTGTATTCAGATTCTTAATTTTCAAGAATTTTTTCTTTTAATCTGATTTTTTTTTTATTCTGGCATAATCTTTTCATGACAGAAATACATTGTCTACAGTTATGACTAGAATGGTAATTGGACAAATAAGATACAAAAGCTTAGCATGAAGAGAAAGTTTGTAATTCACAGGACATGTAAAAATGCTCATTTTAGCTACAGTATCTGGAAAGAGAAATGGTAAGAAATGGGGGATGAAGAGGTAACATGTGGCTAGATATTGAATGAGTTATCTTCCCTATTATGTTATTATCCCTCTAGTTTCTAATTTCATCCTATCATAATTTCTTTTCTTAAAACTTAGTGTTAAACATCTATTTTCTGCTTCTTAAAACTCAGATTTATTCCTGGTACACTTATCTTACCATCCAAAGATCCCAGCACTTTGGGAGGCTGAGGCGGGTGGATCATGAGGTCAAGAGATCAAGACCATCCTGGCCAACATGGTGAAACCCCGTCTCTACTAAAAGTACAAAAAATTAGCCGGGCATGGTGGTGCGTGCCTGTAGTCCCAGCTACTCCGGAGGCTGAGGCAGGAGAATTGCTTGAAACCGGAAAACGGAAGTTGCAGTGAGCCAAGATCGCGCCACTGCACTCCAGCCTGTCGATAGAGCAAGACTCTGTCTCAAAAAAAAAAAAAAGAAAAAAGAAAAGAAAATGTTCTACATCTCAAAAGAAACTTTCACCATTGTTCCTTTCACCCACTCCCACTCTGCAGCCCAGGTTTCTACTCTGACATTTTACTAAGTAATCTGGGCACTTACATCAGTTTTGTATGTCACTAACGATGTGATCAGGCAAACTACTTTAACTCCGTGGCCTCATTTCCAACATCTGTGAAATGTGGATAGTAATTCTTACCCTACAAGATTGTAGGTAGTATTAGCTAATGTAATGCTCAAGTTAATGGGCATGCACCATCAAAATCATCATGAATTCTGCACGTTGTTTAGCAAAAGATGGGGTAATCAATAGGACTCCCATACACATCACTTTAATCAAAATACAGAGTCCAGAATGAAGGCCCATTTGGGAGCAGATTTGGGAATTTATGGTTCCATTAGCACAGAGTACTCAAACTGCATAAATCATTTCTGTCCCTTGAAACATCTGTACACCAATGGCAGGAGCCCAACATGAAAGGGCTGTCAAGATCCTTATAAATTATCCTGCCTCATCTTTCATTTTATAAAAAGTTATGTTCTTATACCATGCAATTTAACCAATAATTATACACAGTTTGCATTTTTTGCTAGATTCAACTTTATTATCAATCTCATCTTTTAAATTCTTTAAACACTGGAGACTAATTTTAATTTTTCTATTCCTTTGAGTATTTACAGAATATTAGATGAGTGCATTTAGTTCAAATAATATTTATAACCAGTAGGTGAAAAATATTTATCTGAAATTAAGAAAAAGAATCCTCTTTCTTCTTTTTAAGGGCAAGGGAATGTTTATTCTGGACTCTAAGGTATGGAGCTGTGGAATGTTTCTATTGGTAGAAAAAGATTAGTCTAGCTTTAGTGAAATATAGTTATAAGTTATTCATTTCAAAGAAAGGTTTTGTCTTTTTTCTTGGAACAGAACAGAAAAAGAGTGTTGTTGTCCCCTTCAAGGCCACAGTGATGGTAGGCATGGTAGTCATCAGCTACATTTAGTTGTGTCCAGCAGAAAGATAACCTTATTAGCATCATTTGTAAGAGTCAGTGGGAGAGCACTAACGAGGTTTATTTTAATATACTTATGTTGTATTTTTCATTTAAAAATTTCCTTGGATATTTTTACCATTTTACTCTTCCAAAGGAGTTTTAGAATCATTTTGTTCAGTTTTCATTGTATTAAATTGGGATTTATGTAGAGTTGACCTTCATTGTTAAATATTACCTTCCTATGTTGAAATTACATATTTTTCTAACAAAATATATAACTCAATATAGTAATATTTTCCTGCATATATATTAGTAATGTATAAAAGTCTTATTGTTTAGTTGTAAAAGTTATATCTAAGCTATTTTCTAAATGTTTTCTGGAGTATACATGTGTATACTCATATTTGTTTACCATTTATCCAATACAGAAAGTTTTTAAATTGTTTTAATAATCTGACAAAATAGTTTGTAAATATTGATATTTTGAATCCTTTTATTTCTTTTATTGAGTTTATTTTTTTATTGTTTTCTTCGATCAGAAATGTCTCAAATTTTTTCAAACGATTTTCAGACCTGTTGAGATAGTCATTTTAAAACTGTGATCAGTCAATGGTTTAGTATATTTCCCAATATAAAATGAAACATTTTTGGTTGATCATTGTTATGGACTAAACGGTGATTCCCTGTGCTCCCCACCGAAAAGACATGTTGAAGTTCTAGCACCCAGCACTGCAAAATGTGACTTAATTTAAAACTAGGATCTTTGTGGATGTAATTAGTTAAGATGAGGTTATACTTAAGTAGAGTAGGACTTTAATGCTATTACTAGTGTCATTGTAAGAAGATGATGAAACAACAAAGATTTGATTAGAAGGCAGAGAATGGCACTATTCAGCTGCAAGCCAAGGAATGTTTAGGACTGCAGCAACACCAAAAACTAAGAGTAAGCCTTAGAGCAGATTATTCCCTAGAGCTTCAGAGCATGGTCTTACTCACATTTTGATTTTGGACTTCCAGACTTCAGAGCTGTAAGACAATAAATGTCTTTTACATAAAGCCACTCAGTTTGTGGTACTTCATTAAGGGAGTGCTAGAAAACTAACATATTAATGTTTAGATAGACTTCCAAAATTTTGTATTATAAAAGATGTGATGTTATAGAGTATTTCTTCTTCTTGTGATTATGAAACGGTCCCTAGAAACTTTATAAAGTTAATCAGAGAAAACAAAACGGGAGAAGAAATGAAAATAAACCAAACTTACAGCACATTCAGCATTAAACATTAGGTCAGCTCACTCTCTGACCTGCTTCCTCACAGCTGTTTGCAGCCTATTGTTCCGGAATTATGTAGACGCTGTCACAAGATTATAATTCCCGTTAACTTCCCTATAGATAAAAACGTAAACATTGTGAAATGTTAAGTTTTTCATTTGAGATAGTCTTTCAGGTCCTGCATACTAGTGAAACTACTGACATCAGCTGGTCTGAAGCTGATCTGAAGGACCCCCATGAGGAGCTGACTCTCTAAAGAATACAGTTTCCATATCCTGATGATTCTATCCCACACATCCCAAAAAGACTCCAATTTTCCTGTTTCTCTCCCTCCATGATTCCCTTAAAAATCTGTATTAGTCAGGACTCTCCAGAGGAACAGAACCAATAAGATAGATAGATAGATGATAGATAGATAGATAGATGATAGATGATAGATAGATGATAGATAGATGACAGATAGATAGATAGATAGATAGATAGATAGATAGATAGATAAGATATTAGGGAGAATTTGCTTACATGCTTATGAGTGAAGTCCCAGGATAGTTTGTCTGCAAGTTGAAAACAGGGAAGCTGACAGTGCAGCCTTCAGTTTGAGAGCTTCCGGGAAGCTGCTGGTGCAAAGCCTAGAGTCCAAAGACCAAAGAACCTGGAGTCTGATGTCCAAGGGCAGAAGAAGGAGAAGAAGTGAGAGTTTGTCACAGGAAGAAAAAGAGAGCCAGAAGACTCAGCAAATAAACTACACCTTCTTCCACCTGCTTTGGTCTAGCCACACTGGCAGCCAGCTGGGTGGTGCCCACCCACATTGAGAAGGGTCTTTCTCTCTCAGTCCACTGATTCAAATATCTATCAGTCTCCTCTGGTAACACCCTCACAAACACATCCAGAAACAATATTTTACCAGTCATCTAGGAGTCCCTTGATCCAGTCAAGTTGATTCCTAATATTAACTCTCACAAAACCGCAGCCCAGAGCTCATTAGGGAGACAGAGTTGAAAGTTTCCTCTCATCTCTTCACTCAGCCACCCTGTGATCATTAAACTCTTTGGTTCAAACTCTGAGGTCTTGGTGTGTTGCTCTGCTACTGTGCAGCAGACATACAAACCTGCTGGTCCTGTAACATTTCTGGGCTGTCAAAAGAGCTTTCTGTTAAATATATATATAGATATAGATAGATAGATATCAATATATATAGTTAAATATTGCTACAACCCATCTCTGATGGTACAATGACAGTATAGTGATCATTACATTGTATTTAAACGTAAGCATAAAAATTTGTGTCATTTCAAGGATTCAAACACCATAGTATTGACCCACTATACATCTGATTCTTCACCAATTCTTTTTGTTATTATCTCTCCAGTTATTCTTCCCCAGGGTAGAAGAGCAAAACCTTGGGGTCTTTCTGTTGAGCAACATAAGGAAATAGAAATAACATATGTGGGAATATATGAAACAATGAAATACATTGTAGGTTTATGTTTCTGAGACACTATAGTGATAAGCTTAGTGAAAACCTAGTAATGAAACTCAGAAAAACACACAAATAATATAAATTAGTTTATGGCAAGAACTACATGGATACTACAAACTAATATAGATTTCCCAAATAGAAAGCTATAACAATCACAAGTGATGATAATTAGGGGAAACTTTTTGAAAGTGACGACACTTTATTTGTGTCTTACTGAATGGGAGGAATTTTACTAGATAGTTATAGGAAAATAATATTTTCCAGATGAACAAACATTTGGGCGAAGGATGTTTTGGAGCATGTCCAAAGAAAAAGGGAGAAAACAGAGTGAAACATGAATGTGATGGTTAAATTTATTTGTCTATTTGTTTAGCCGTGGTGTTCAGATATTTGGGATGCTTCTGTAAAGATGTTTTCAGATCAAGTTAATATTTAAGTTATGGAGTTTGAGTAAAACAGATTACCTCCATAATGTGTGTGCGCCTTTTCTAATCAGTGGAAGGTATGAGAACAAAGATCAACCTCCTCTGAGAAAGAAGTAATTCTGCCAGCAGATGATCTTCAGATTTGAGCTGCAACATTGTCTGTTATCTGATCTCCAATTTGAATGCCTTCAAGCTTGAACTATGAGATCAGCTTTTCCTGGGTGCTATAGACTGACTTGTATCTCCTTAAAACTTATATGTGGAAGCTACCAACAAATACATTCCCAATGTGCATGTGTTTGGAGATGGGGCTTTTAGAAGGAAATTAAGTGAAGTAATAAGGGTGGGACTCTAATGAGATAGAATTGGTGGCTTTATAAAAGTAGAAGAGACAGAGATCTCTCTCTCCACCATGTGAGGACACGGAGAGAAGGCACAAGCCAGAAAGAGAGCCCTCACCATAATCTGAACACTGATGAACTTCGATCTTGGACTTTCTAGACTCCAGACTGGTGAGAAAGCAAAGGTCTATGTTTAATCCACACAGTCTGTGGTATCTTATTATGGCAGCCCAAGCTTACTTATACCAGGTGTCCAGCCTTACAGCCTTTTGACTTGAACTGCAACATCAACCCTTCCCTGTTTCTCTGTACTGTCAACCTACTTCGCAGTTTTGAGACTTTTCAGCCTTTGTAATAATGCAAGCCAATTCCTATCTGTATATATATTCCTATCTGTATATATACAGAGAAATATAGATCTTACTTATCCTGTTTCTCTGGAGAACTCTAATATGGTGGGGGGTATAACAAAAATAGAAAGATATCACTAAAATCTCACTGAGATCTTCATGAAAACCTTAAATTTCAAGTTCAGAAGCTCGGCATTCATTTTAGGAGTTCTGGAGATTTCCAACCATTCAGATTTTCATATTTTTTTTTCCTAGCAGAAGCAGGCTACTCACCATTTCCAAATATCTTATATGCAAGATATTTATGACTTTTTGACAGTCTACATGCTTTTGCCCCTACTCATATTCCTTTTATTATTTCCTCTTTTTTTTTCTCCTAATCATTAAGTCTTCTCCAAATGATCTTTTTTTTTTTTTTTTTTTTTTGAGATGGAGTCTTGCTTTATTGCCCAGGCCGGAGTACAGGGGTGCAATCTTGGCTTACTGCAAACTATTTCCCAGATTCAGGTGATTCTCCTGCCTCAGCCTCCCAAGTAGCTGGGACTAAGGGTGCGGGCCACCACATCCAGCTAATTTTTTTTTTTGTATTTTTTTGTAAAAGTGGGTTTTTTCACCATGTTGGCCAGACTGGTCTCCAACTCCTGACCTCAAAGATCCACCCGCCTCGGCCTCCCAAAGTAGATTTACAGGCATGAGCCAGTGTCCCCAGCCTTGTCTGTGACTTTTGATGACCACTCTGGAAAAATCATTTTTATTTTTTTCCTTATATTGCTTCATCAATCATATAGTCTTCTGTTCTCTTCCTTCTGTCTGTGTCTATCTACTCGTCTCTTATTTACATCATAAATTATATTACTTTTATAAGGTATCAAGTTTTATTTTTCTTATCTCTTTAATATTTAGAAAATGACTCAAACCTCCAATGATTCTTGAATTGAAGTAATTAAAAGCTCTAATTAAAACTTCAAGACCAAATTTAATTAGTTTCTAATGTAGTTACCGTTATTTGACTTTGATGAGTAGGATGAGTTGGCATTAGAACAGAGGAAAGGCAGAAACATCAGTTAGGAATCTGAGAGATGAGTCCAGGTAAGAGTTACTGAAAGTTTAAACCAAATTTCAGCAAAGAAAATGGAAAAGGTAAGAAGAACGTTCTGAAGTTGGAGTAAAGAACTGGAGTAAAGCACTGAATTATATGTGACAAAAAAGTTTAGAGTAGGAGTAAGGTCAAGAATGTTTTATGCTTATGTGACTTTATGCCGTCATAAATGCTATTTCTTCAGACAGAGAGGTTCTTTTTTTACCCATACATCTTTTTGCTGAAAACTTATTTCAAGATCAAATTTAATGGTCCTGTCTTCTAAGACCACCCAGTTTGAGATTAGAGACATCTTCCAACACTTTAGATTGGTTTCTGTTAACTTATAGGTATTTCTTTAGCATGGTTTTGTATCATAACCACAGAATTTAGCATTTAGCATTACATAGCTGGTTAATTATCAAATTACTCCTGAGGACAAGGCTCAAATTTTATTTATTTTCTGTGCCTTATTTATTTACGTAATAGCTTGGATCCAGGCATACAATAATGGAATAAAATAAGATAGACCAACATGTGAAAAATGATTAACTGTATAAGAGAATGTATGGGGGAAATTATAATTAACATAAAATAAATAATTTAGGAGTAAAAACTTAGAATTTTGACCTCAGTTTTATTTCTTGAGTTTGACATGATGGCAAGATAGTACAAATGTCTTGTATGTTACTGCACTTTAAAAAAATTCATTCATGTTGCTAGCAATACAAAAGACCTTGTATTTCAGATGATACAGTTTCTGAAGGAAATATTTTAAATATAATTTATATTGAAATGACAGTTGAAGCAGAAGGAGAGAATGTGATCACTAAAAAATGGGGTGAGAAGAGTGGATAGTTAGGAAGACAGGCTTAATCAATACCTATGTTGAGAGCATCAAGTTGGAAATGCACTAACTATAACAATATCTGGAGAATAACTGGAGAATTGGAACTGAGTAGCCCCAAGGAAGTTGAGAGGAAATGTTAATAGTAAAAATTTAACCACAAAAAATAATTCTGGATTTATAATTTATAGGTCAGTAGTAATTTTTTTTAATGTGTTTCAGTAGAATGATAAATACTGTATTTTCTCTTTGGCAAACGTTTAAAATCAATCACTTTTCATTAGAAATATAACATAATCATATAATAGAAAATATAGAATATAAAAATGGAAAAATATCCCTAATGTCCTAACACATATACTAGTGTATGAAATTTTTTTCCTGGCTCCATTTATTTGATTCCCCCTATGTCTCATATTCTCAAAGTTATTCAAAACACATGTGGTGGCAGACCCTAATGTGATCCCCTCCAATGATTCCCCCTCCTGTAATCTACTCCCTTATGTAATCCGTTTCCACAGGCAGGACCAGAGACTTTCTTACAACCATAGAATAGAGCAAAAGTAAGACAATGTTACTCTCATGATTCAGTCACATAGCATAGGAAACTTGAGATGGCATTCTTGTAATTATGTGTTATATAATGTTCCACCTTAGCACACTGGAGCTGAAGACTCTCCTTGAAACTATGTTAGAGAATCTCATGAGGCAAGAAACTCAGAGTAGACTCTGAGAACCGTGGGCAGGCTCCAGGATCTGAGGGTGTCCTCCTGCCAATAGCCAGCAAAAACCAAGGGCCGTCAGTCATACGGGAAAAGAGGAAATCAATTCTGCCATTACCCATCCAGCATGAGCTTGGAAGTGAATTCTTTCCAAGTCGAACCACAGTATGAGAATGGAGCCCAGCTGCCACTTTGGTTTCAGTTGTTTCTTTTTCCCAAAATGCATGAATTCTTTTTTTTAAAAAAATTAAAGGATATAATTGTATATATGTATTTTGTATGACATAATGTTTGAAGTATACAGTCATAGCTACACAATGAGGTTTCAGTAAACAATGGACCACATATATGGTGGTGGTCCATAAGATTATAATGGAGCTGATAAATTCCTATTGACTAGTGACATTGTAGCCATCACAGTGTTGTAGAGGAATGCATTACTCACAGGTGGTTGTGGTGATGTTGGTGTAAACAAATGTACTGTGTTGCCAGTCCCATAAAAGTATATCACATACAATGATGTATAATGCATAATATTTGAAAATAATAATAAATGATCATGTTACTGGTTTATGTATTTGCTATACTATATCTATACCGTATCCTTTTAATAAGTAGAAGTATGTAACTTCTACTTATAAAAAAAGAAGTCAACTATAGAGCAGGCACAGGCAGATCCTTTGAGAGGTATTTCAGAGAAGATGTTGTTATTATAGGAAATGGCAGCTCCATGTGTATTATTGCCCCTGAAGAACTTCCAGTGGGACAGAATGTGGTACACAGTGATATTGATGATCCTGACGCCACATAGGCCTAGGCTAACATATGTGTTTGTGTCTCAGTTTTTAACAAAAAGGTTAAAAATGTAAAAATGAATAAAATAAAAATTTTAAATGGAAAAAATGCTTATAGAATGAGGATGTAAGGAAAGAAAATATTTTTGTACAGTTATACAGTGTGTTCCTATTTTAAGCTGTTATTACAAAAGAGTTAAAGGTTAAAAAAAAGTAAAAGCTTATAAAATAAAAAAGTTAAAATAAGCTAAGGTTAATTTATTATTGAATAAATAATTTTTAAAAATAAATTTAGTATAGCCGACATGTACAGTGTTTATAAAGTTTGCAGTAGTGTACAATAATATCCTAGGCCTTCACATTCATTCACCACTAACTCACTGACTTACCCAAAGCCACTTTGAGTCCTACACACTCCATTCATAATAACTGCCCTGCACAAGTGTACAGTTTTAATCTTTTATGCCATATTTTTAATGTACTTTTTCTATGTTTAGATATGTTTAGATACAAAAAAGTTACCACTGTTTTGCAATTCCCTACAGTATTCAGCACTGTAACAGATTATACAGGTTCGCAACCTAGGAGCAATAGGCTCTGTATACACTCTAGGTATTATAGTAGGCAATATCATTTAGGTTCATGTAAGTATGCTTTATGATGTTTGTACAATGACAACACGGCCTAACAACTCTTTTCTGAGAATGTATCACTGTCATTAAGAGACACAGGAAAGTATATAATTTATGGAAGGGTGAATATATATCTTATATAGACATCAGTTTTGTGGTGAAAACACTTAACATCCATTCTCTTAGCATTTTTCAAGAATACAGTAGATCATCATTAACCACAGGCACCATGCTGTAATTTCAGTGTATTAATATTCAAATCTGAGAGTCCAGCTAAGCTGTCCCTGGACTTGTGACTCCATCTTTTATCCATGTGTAAAAGCATAAAGCTTCCTGATACGTATACTTACAGGGACTAAATTTTACAAATTATTCCTTAATAATTTACCCAATTATTACTATGAGTTTATTGTGTCTACTTATGTGTCTATGTATATATCTATCTATATTACATTTTTTTTTGAAAGAGAGTCTCGCTCTGTTGTCCATACTGGAGTGCAGTGGTGCAATCTCAGCTCACTGCAACCTCTGCCTCCTGGGTTCAAGCAATTCTCCTGCCTCAGCCTCCCGAGCAGCTGGGTTTACAGGCATGCACCACCACACCCAACTATTTGTTTTGTATTTTTAGCAGAGATGGGGTTTCACTATATTGGCCAGACTGGTCTCGAACTCCTGACTTTGTGATACTCCCCACCTCAGCCTCCCAAAGTGCTGGGATTACAGGTGTGAGCCACTCTACCCAGCCTATATTACACTATAATATATACACTAATTTTACTTTATATTAGATTTTTTCCATAGTATTAATTCACAATTTGGAGGATTACATTATGTAATGAAAGAGGATAACTATTCCAGAATTAGCAAATCTCTTTTAAAATAATGTTTTATAATACCATATTATTTCTTTCCCACTGAAAGCTAACTCATTATCCTATTGCCATCTGAAGCTTCAAGGTATGAGTTCGTTAAATGACATATTAATGTAAAACCTTTTTCTGAGGTTTGTTTCATAAGCTCTTATCAAACTGGTGAAAGAGAGGAATAGAAGTAAAATATTTGAAGGATGCTGGATTAAATTTAACTTTTGTAGAAGGATCTGAAATTTAAGGTAAACTATTCAAAGTTTAAGAATTATGAAAAGAAAAGCAATAAGTTCTTATAATACTTTCAAATCTGATTAACATGTTAGTATAAATACAGTTAACAATGCAAAAGAGAAAACATATGACAGTTCCTTCTACTTGTAAGAAAAAAAAATGAAGCGGTAGGAACTATGTTATTATATAACGTCTTTCAGTGCAAGGACTGATTTTGAAGCATTTTTTTCCAACAGCACAATGCTTTGTTCTACTTCGTAATTTCACTAAAATTATATAGCTGTCAGAAAGTCATGGTTTGTGAACTGTAGTAATATGTGCTAAGAGTACTTTGTCATCTTCCTGCCATTAACAATCATATGATGGCTGATATTTTTTCACAACTAAATTATTTAATGTAAGACTTTAAAAATTAATTGGCCATCTAAAAAGATTTACATGATATGAAAAATTCTATTACTGGAAAATTTTATATTTTATGATTCATCTTAAATCTTTAACTTCTGGTCAACATGGTGAAACGCTGTCTCTACTAAAAATGTAAAAATTAGCTAGGTGTGGTGGTGCACACCTCTAATCCCAGCTACTTGGGAGGCTGAGGCAGGGGAATCACTTGAAGCCTGGAAGCTGAGGTTGTAGTGGGCCGAGATTGCGCCATTGCACTCCAGCTTGGGTGACAGAGTGAGACTCTATCTCAAACAAACAAAAAAAAAGCTTTAACTTCTTTATATGTATAAACATATATGTGTATACATACCTACATATATGTATGTAGATAGCAAAATGTGCACATCTTTACTCCCGTGATTCTTCAGCCTAATAAGTCATTCATGTCCCACAAACCTTAAGTTACTTCAGATGCCATCCTTTTGCTCATCATCCATGTCCAAACTGATTCATACCTACATAGCTCTAATATTCATCTCTTCTTTGTTGAAATATCATTGTTTTTACAGATTACTGAAGTAGTTCCTAGGAGGTTTTCCTGTTCCTAGTTTTTCATGACACTTGAGTCAGATCAGGCCGCCAAAGGTTGGCTAATATTCAAGGCTGGTAAGAATAAGTTATGTTGACCAATGAAAGATATGATACAAACAAATGGTTATCACTTCCGGTGTCTAATTCCCTATTAAAATAGCAACAAATTTTAGTAGTCAATGCATGAAGAGAAATAACAAGATTGAAAGTTATGACTAGTAGTTGGAATCGATAATGAAAGCATAAAGTAATGGGAATAGTTGAGTGTAATTATAGTGTGCTATGCAACTCAAAACTTTTACTTAATTACATGAAGAATTATAACAAATAAAATGACCAAATGTTTTATACATTTGCAGAATATTATGTCAAAGAAAATGCCTGAAAAGAGCAAGAAGTAGGAGCAAAAATACATACCAATAATGACTTTACAAGCTATAACAAGTAATTTTCAAAATTATTGGACCGAAATGATAATATATACATAAACAATTCTTGATATGGTCTCTCTCTTCCCTTTGTCTTTAAATGCTACTTTTAAATTTTCTTTATAGTATAAGTTATAAACTATTATTTTAAAACATATATTATCTCATTCAATTTAAATAACAATTCTGTAAGAAATATATTATTTACGTTTCAGAGGTTACAAACTGAGGCTCAAGATCACACAAACTGTAAGAAATAGAGAGACCTGGGTTGTGTAAGACATACAGAGACCTGGGTTTTGAGTCATAGTTCTGTATGTAAACTTTATCAAGCTACTTAACAAGTACTGTACAGATCAGTAGTTCTCACCTGGAGTCATTTTGCTGTCCAGAGAATATTTGGCAGTGTCTGGAGATAATTTTGGTTGTCACAGATTGGGTAAGGAGGTCTTGCTACTGACATCTAGTGTGTAGGGGCCAAAGATGTTGCTAAATATTCTACAAGGCACAAGACAGTTCCCCACAGCAAAGGATTACGTGACCCATGATGTCATTAGTGCTGACGTTGAGAAACTTGAAATAGATGTTACGTCCTGGTAATAGAATAATAAATACAGAGTATCAGATAAAACTATAGCTTATAACTTGAGAGATTCATAGAAAAAACAGGGAAAGAAAAATATTGAATTAGCAATAGTAAGACCAAGTAAAGACAAAGCTCAATAAAAGTTTACCATGACTATGAGAAAAGTTTTACAATATGATAAAATAGATCAGGAAAATGCTATCAAAAATTTCTGCCTTCTCAAGATGGAAAATGTAATTTCAACAGTTTTAGAAACAGCATTTACAAATAGTAATTGGACAGGTATTTTTCTTTGTAAAATTCCCATTTCCTCTATTTGTAGACATTATAAATTTTAAAACACATCACCCATTTCTTAGAAGCTCAGTGAAAAAACAAAGAACACATTAAATATACACACTTAAAAATACAGCTACAAAAGTATAATTTCAAATAGCATCAGTTCACTTTAATCTTTAATATCACAGTAGATCTCTTCCTTACTCCTAGTCTAAATGATCATCTGAATCACTTCTAGAAGTTTGCACAATGTCAGCCGAAAAAGCCTTTGCTTATGATCTTGAACTTATTTGCATCTTGAAGAACTGATTGTTATTGTACAGCATATCAAATAATTCCTGAATTTCAAGTGTATTTCCTATTTAGTAAAACCCATTTTTTTTTGTTCAATGCTGGAAGGTAAACAGTTTATCTTGAAAATCAGCTGGAAACTTCTGACAGAGACTTCACCAATGCCTGAGTGATAGCTTTCTGTGACACATCAATAAATCCTTGGTCTTCCCAAGGTTTAGAATTCTCTGATGGTCTGAAAGGATTTGGTTGTTTCTACTTTCTAAACTGAATTGCTGGACTGTGATAGAGAATGGCTGGTATACACAATAGTTTTAATTTTAAGAATGCTCCATAGCATAGTCTTTGGAATAATTTTTCAGGCACAATTAGGGATTCAGGTATAATTTAAACTAAATTTTGCCTTCTCTTCAAATAATTAAACCAAGAACAATTGGATGAGACCATATCTTCAACACCCTTTTCTTTTAGTTCATCTATACACACGCACACACAGTGACAGTGGTAACAACCAGAGTCAACACTGACTTCTTAACTCCTAGATAGCCAGAAGTAGCCTTACTTTGATTCCAGTTTCAAAAATGTTTAGCATTTTAATAGAATGGACCTAGAAATTCAACAAATAAATGTCTTATTTTTCATTAAATTAACATCATTTTAAAAGCAAAATGGTGTTGGTTGAAATGATTTATTACATAATCATCAATACAATTAAACTACATGGTTAAAATAAAAATATATAATTTGTATTCAGCATTAATTTATTGTATAACACAATTTTACTCTAAAATGACACATATTCCTACTGTAAGAGAAGTATACCTCATTTAAAAAGTACAGTAGACTATCAAAAGTTTTACAACCTTGCTTTAAATACTATGAAGAATGAATTAAGAATTATATTTAGACAGGCTGAGGGGGATGGCTCACACCTGTAATCCCAGCTCTGGGGGGGCGAGGCAGGCAGATTACTTGAGGTCAGGAGTTCAAGACCAGCCTGGCCAACATAGCAAAACCATGTCTCTACTAAAAATACAAAAAATAGCTGGGCATGGTGGCAGATGCCTATAATCCCAGCTACTTGGGAGGCTGAGGAAGGAGAATTGCTTGAACCTAGGAGGTGGAGGTTGCAGTGAGCTCAGATTCAGCCACTGCACTCCAGCCTGGGTGACAGAGTGAGACTCTGTCTCAAAACAACAGCCACAAAAAAACAATTATAACTAATTATAATTTTTGTCTAAACAAAAATAAAAACACATTAAAGTAGTTATACTGGCTCACATAGTTTTCTTTGGGAAAATTAAAGCTATACTTAGAACCATGTCAACAAATTGGCATAAGACTTACACATTTTCAAAATATTCTCTTTGCTGTTTTTCATAATATTGTTAGAGGTAGTCAGAAATTTTTTTCCTTTGAAACTTTTTAAAATGCTAACCTTCAAGATTGCTTTTCTCGGTTGCCATTAGAAACATAGACAGTTACTATAGTATCAACTTGATAATTACATATTTTCAAGACAGACTGGCAACTGGAAGGTGACTATAATTATATAAAGTTACTTAAATTATACCTCTATAAGGTTATGCTTTTGGCATGTGTATTATTGATATATTTAATATATGGAAAGAGATATAAAACTGTTAAACGATTTATAAAATCTATACATACTATACATACATGCTTTGAGGATGAATGTATATCTAGAAATAGATAAATAATTGAATGATATTGGTATTGTATGATCTTAAGAGTACACTATCAATAATTTTCAACTTTGTAAAAACCTGGTTTGTAATTCTAGGCCAATAATTCATGTCATCTCATGAATTGTGTTATATAATGAACACATTATAAATTTGTGTTATATAATGTGTTATATAATACATTATAAAATTGTGTTATATAATGAACTAATGCTGAATACAAATTATATATTTTTGTTTTAATCATGTAGTTTAATTATATTGAAGATCATGTAATAAATCACTTCAAGCAACACAAGTTTGTTTTTAAAATGATGCCAATTTAATGAAAGATAAAGGACCTTATTTGTTGAATTTCTAGGTCCATTAGTTTAAGACGCTAAATATTTTTGAAACTGGAATTGAAATAAAATGACATCTGCCTATCTAGGGGCTAGAAGTCAGTATTGACTCTCTGATTGTTGTCCTGTCACTGTGAGTGAGTGTGTGTGTGTGTGTGTGTGTGTGTGTGTGTAGATGAATTAGAAGAGAAGGGTACTGAAGACATATTCTATATTCTCATCTAATTTTCTTCAGTTGAATTCCTTCAAGAGGTGGCAAATAAGTCTCACGAGATCTGAAAGTTTTAAACAGGAAAGTTTCCTTGCATAAACTCTTATCTCTTGCTGCCACCATGTAGGAAGTGCCTTTCCCCTTCCATTACGATTGTGAGGCCTCCCCAGCCATGTACAACTGTGAGTCCAATAAATCTCTTTCTTCTGTAAATTGCCCAGTCTTGGGTATGTCTTTATCAGCAGTGTGAAAATGGACTAACAGTAAATTGGTACCAATAGAGTGGGACACTGCTCTAGATCCCTGAAAATGTGAAAGTGACTTTGGAACTTGGTAGCAGGCAGAAGTTAGAACACTTCGGATAGCTCAGAAAATAGAAAAAATATGAAAAAGTTTGGAACTCCCTAGAGACTTGTGGATGACTTTGACCCAAATGCTGATAGTGATATGGACAATGAAATCCAGGCTGAAGTGGTCTCAGATGGAGATGAGGAATTTGTTGGGAACTGGATCAAAGATGACTCTTGTTATGTTTTAGCAAAGAGACTGGTGGCATTTTGCCCCTGCCCTAGAGATTTGGGGAACTTTGAACTTGAGTGAGATGAATCTGGTGGAAGAAATTCCTAAGGAGCAAAGCATTCAAGATATTACCTGGGTGCTGTTAAAGGCATTCAGTTTTAAAGAGATACAGAGCATACAAGTTCAGAAAATCTGTGGCCTGACAATGTGATAAAAAGGAAATCCCTATCTTCTAAAGAGAAATTCAAGCTGGCTGCAGAAATTTGCATAAGTTATGAGGAGTCAAATGTTAGTACCCAAGATAATGGGGGAAATATCTTCAGGGCATGTCAGAGACCTTTGTGGCAGCCCCTCCCTTCACAGTCCTGCAAACCTAGGAGGAAAAAATGGTTTTGTGGGCCAGGCCCAGGGTCCCTCTGCTGTGTGCACTCTAGGAACTTAATGCCCTGTGTCCCAGCCTCTTCAGCCATGACTAAAAGGGGCCAAGGTTCAGCTCAAGCTGTGGCTTCAGAGAGTGTAAGCCTCATGCGTTGGCAGCTTCCACATGGTGTTGAGCCTGCAGGTGCACAGAAGTCAAGAATTGAGGTTTGAGAACTCTGCCTAGGTTTCACAGGATGTATGGAAACACCTGGATGTCCAGGTAGAAGTTTGCTGAGAACCTCTGCTGGGACAGTGTGCAAGGGAAATGTGGGGTGGAAACCCCCACAGAGAGTCCCCCATGGGGCACTGCCTAGTGGAGATGGAACTAAAGGGGCACCATCCTCCAGACCCCAGAATGGTAGATCAACCAGCGGCTTGCCTTGTGTGCCTGGAAAAGCTGCAGACACTCAATGTAAAGCTGTGAAAGCAGCCAGAAGGGAGGCTGTACCCTGCAAAGCCACAGGGGTGGAGCTTCCCAAGACCATGGGAACCCACCTCCTGCATCATTGTGACCTGGATGCAAGACATGAAGTCAACGGAGATCATTTCGAAGGTTTAAAATTTGACTGTACTGCTGCATTTCAGACTTGTGTGGGACCTGTAGTCCCTTTGTCTTGGCAAATTTCTCCCATTTGGAATGACTGTATTCACCCAATCCCTATATCCACATTGTATCTAGGAAGTAACTAATTTGCTTTTGATTTTACAGGCTCATAGGTAGGAGGGACATGCCTTGTCTCAGGTGAGACATTGGAGTGTGGACTTTTGAGTTAATGCTGAAATGACTTAAGTCTTTGGGGGACTGCAGTGAAGGCATGATTGGTTTTGAAATGTAAAGACATGAGATTTGGGAGGGGCCAGGAGCAGAATAATATGATTTGCCTCTGTGTCCCCACCCAAATATCATCTTGTAGCCCCCAGAATCCCCATGTGTTGTGGAAGGGACCCAGTGAAAGATAATTGAATCATGGGGCAGGTCTTTCCCATGCTCTTCCTGTGATAGCAAATAAGGCTCACAAGATGTGATAGCTTTAAAAAGGGGAGCTTCCTGCACAAGCTCTCTTCTCTTGCTGCTGCCATATAAGATGTGTCTTTCACCTTCTACCATGATTGTGAGGCCACCCCAGCCATGTAGAGCTGGGGAGTCCAATAAACCTCTTTCTTTTGTAAATTGCCCAGTCTCACATTGCAGTCTTAGTAAGCAATGTAAAATGGACTAATACACGGCATTTACGGAAATCTACGTACTACAAATAGCTAGTCACCAAACTAACCAAGCAGAGACTTCAGTGGCTACACATGATAATATATATTGACTTTACAAAATTAATTCAGGAAAGTCATTAGGCAAATAAAAAGAACACCAAAAACAATAACAAATAAAAATGACAATAAACATGAGCAAAGGATAGAATCTTATTTCTAGAGTTGCCACATTATATTTTTAAAATGTCCAATTTTCTACAAAATTAATGGCAAGACTCATTATCATTAGATACATACATGGGAATAACAAAGAAGTAGCTAGAAGCTGTCCATGAAAAAGCATACCTGTAGGACTTACTAGACAAAGATTTAATCAGTTATTTTAAATATGCTCAGAGAACTAAAGAAAACATTGTCTAGAGAACTAAAGTATGAGAACACTATTTCAGGAAATAGAGAATATCAACAAGGAGATATAAATAATTTTTAAAAAGATATTCAGTAGTTGAAAAGTATTTTAAGTAAATGAAAAAGGCACTAGAAATATTCAGCCCCACATTTGAACTGGTAGAAGGAAGTATCAGTGAATTTGAAAAATAGGTCAATTATTATTTAGGCTGAAGACAAAAATTTAAAAAAACAAATATGAATAAGCAAAAGTTCAGAGACTTGTGGATACTGACACATTTATAATGAAAGTCTCAGAAGGAATGGCTATGTTTTTAAAAATTAATAGTCCAAAATTTTCAACTTTGATAAAAAATGTTAAACTACATATTCAAGAAGCTCAACAAACACCCAGTAGAATAAACTAATAAAGATCAACACAGACATAATACAAATTCAACTGTAAAGAGTGGGAAAATAAGAGAGGACCTTGAAAACTGCAAGGAAAACGAGCCTCAACACACACAAAAAGAGATGTACACTACGATGAGTGTATGGTTTCTCATTAGAAAGCAGGAATTCAAAAGGTGCTAAGGTAACATATTCAAAGGGTTGAAGCAAAAGACTGGCAACCAAAAATTCCATATTTGCAACTTCAAAAGTGAAGAAGATATTTAGTTGTCTTGCCCCACATGAAACTCTCAAGGGGTACTTCCGGCTGAAGTGAAAGGAAACAATACAGTATCTCAAAACAAAATACATAATGAGCACTGTAAAGAGCACTGCATAGGAAAACATTATTTTTTAAAGCAGAAATACATTTTGTTTGTAACTCTTTTTCTTCTAAGTTGTAAAAAAAACTGCATAATCTAACGCTTATGTTATGGTCCAAATGTTTGTGTACCCTAAAATTCATGTTTTAAAATTTAATTACCAATGTGATGGTTTTAGAAAGTGGGGCATTTGGAGGTAATTAGGTTTTGAGGTTCAGCCCTCCCAAATGGGATTAGTGCTCTTATAGAAGGGGCTCCAGAAAGCTGTCTTGCCCCTTCCACCAGGTGAGGACACGTCTAGAAGGCACCATCTATGAACCAGAAAAAGGGCCTTTGCTAGACATCAACTCTGACATAATTTTGGTCTTGGTCTTTCTGACCTCCAAAACTATATGAGAGAAATTTCTACTGTTTTTGAACTACTCAGTCTGTAATACTTTTTAATAGCTGCCAAAATAACTAAAAAAGAATATACATAAAAATATAATGTATAAAGATGTAATTTTTATGACAGTAAAAACACAAAAAGACAAGGAGAGGATGACACTATATAGAGGCACTTTTTTGTACATAATTAGTCCAAACTAAATTGTTATGAGTTTTAGTTATAGTTCTTAGGGAAATCACTAAGAAAACAATGCAAAAATGTAGTAAAAGAAATATCAGCAAAATAAAGTTGTATACTTATAAATACTTATTTTGCCAAAAAGTAGGCAGTAAAAAATAGAGAAACGATGACACCATAAAGTAATAAGACAAAGAGAAAATAAATAACACAATAGCAGATGTAAATCCTTCATTATCAGTAGTAACATTAAATGAAAATGGATTAAACATTCCAATCAAAAGACAGAAATTGGACAGAATAGATTAAACAACAAGATCCCCTTCAACGGTATATGTGGCTTTAAAATAAAAGGATGGAAAAAGATATACCATACAAGCTGTAACCAAAAGAAAGCTGTAGTGGCTATAGTAGTATTAGATAAAGTTGACTTTAAAATAAAAATTGTTACTAACAATAATGAAAAACTCCAAAATATATGAAGCTGAAAATAACAGAATTTTTAAAAAACATTATAAATAAGAATAATAATTTGAGACTTCAATATTCTACTTTTAATAGTGTATAGAATAACTAGACAAAAGATCCACAAGGAAACAGAAGACTTGACAACTGTAAATCACTAGAACTAATAGACATCTATAGAACATTCCATCTAACAATATTAGAATACACGTTCCTCGAAAGTGCACATGGAACATTCTTCAGTAAAGAAAATTCCCAGGATTCAATCCTTGGGAGCTATAGAAATAATAGTAAGGTAGTGTTTTTTGCTGTAACGACAATGTTATTAAAGTCTAATAATGAAAAGAATGTGAAAGTATATTAAGGCCAATCTACCTTGAAGAACGAAAAATTTTAAAATGAATTAGAATATGTATTAAGAACAAGGATGTTTACTTAAGGTTGTAACTCTGTTGGCAACATAACAAGGTTGTGTGCTTGAAAAAAATTTTTAAAGTTACTCAGTTCATTGTTTTAATCTATAAATAAAGCTGAGAAGGAAACCTTAAGTCTGATTTACCATAATAATCAGATACTATTCATTGTCTGAAAAATAACACCCATGTAAAGCACTTACAAAGCTGAAACTGAAGTAACTTTTGTTTTTGTTTCCCTTTTCAGTACATGCCTAGACAAATGTAGTAAGTTATCAAAAATAGCACCTGTAAGTCCATGAGAACCCCTGGGAAAGGAAAAACTTGGAACACGTAGGTGTTTCTTATTCCAAGATCTCTGTAATAGAGATGAACATTCTAATTTTTTTTTAAGTTTCCCAATACCAAGCTGAATATCACCACTCTCAACTCATGCAATCAAATTTCAACTGGATTCTTTTCTCCCTCAGTTGGGGTAACAGCTTAAATTTATTAATTATTTATCATGTGCCAGCCTCCTACATGTTGCTGCATTTAATCCACAGATCCTTGATTGCTGAACCTTATTATCATTTCACCGATGTAGAAAATGAGGCTAGAGATGTTAAACATAGCGCACATGTTCACACAGTGAGGTAAGGCCAGAATTCCTATGCAGGCCTGTGTGATTGAAGAAAAACACACTTTTCATTATTTGACACTATCTTAAAATATTTTTTACCCTGATTGACAGCTTATCAAGTTATACACCACAGCTGTTCCAAACTTCATCTACTCTTTTCCAAATTCTTAGCGTCCCCCCTTCACTTTACTCAAGGCAGAGGACTTTTTACTCAGACCAAGCTCAAATGCTGCTCTCAACTTCCCTCAACATAATCTCAAATTGCCGGGCATTTCCAAGCACTCCCTTATTCCTGGTTTTCTTTTGCCCGAGTTATCTGTTCCTCATCTGCCTTTAAGATCAGGAGTGACTTTTCTGTTTCTAATAACCTTTATCATTCTTACCATTCTGTTTTCATTTGGGTTCTCCTAGAAGCAGACCATGAGGCAGAGTTGAGTTTCAGAGCACAAGAACTTTGTTTTGTAAGTGATATCAAGAAACACTACTAGGGCAATGATAAAAGAGAAGACAGTCAATAAAGCTTTTGTTATTAGGCAAGTGCCTTCTGAGAATAACTTAAAGTTAAGCATGCCAGGGGACTGGCATAGCCAACGTAGACAATGTGTTTCAAAGTCATCCTACCCAAGATGCAAAGGAGATGGAATATTTATTTACTATGTCCCATCAAATAGTAGTTGAGGGCCAGGGGTTGGAGGTAAACTCTCTGACACTAGTAGCCTGTAGGGTGAGCAAGCACAGCAGATTCTGGAGACTAGAGAAAACTCTCAAGCAAAGTAATGCAGGGGCTAGATGTTGAAATTTGGTCAGTTATATATTAATCCGATTAGTGGGAAGGGATATGGGTATGGCACTGACAGTATATATCTATGCTGTTTAAAAATATTTACTCTTTGCAACTGGTGATAAAATAAAATAATCATATTTTTCTATCAAAAACTCACATTGATTTATTAGACTATGAAAAAGATTCAGTTAGTTTCTTCTGCACAGGAGGCAAAGTGGCAGCAGCTGTGGTGGCTTGGTACGTGATTGTCGACATCACCCTTGCATGGTGACTCCTGCCCAAACAGAACTTGCATGCAGAGGAAGATGGACAGATGGGTGGAGGCCCAGTGACCCAGTCCCCTAAAAGAGGAATACTCTGACTATTGCATGATCCTGGGGAAGGGATTGTGCCAGGGACAGGGAGAAGGAGTGTGTGTGAGAAGAGGCTTCTCGAGGCCCAGGGTTCTGCCCAACTCAATAGCCCTGGGGACCATAGATCCTCAGGGAAGGCCTCTCTCTGCCCCCACAATGGGCTCCGCAGCAGGCGGGGTGTGTTACACATAAGGAAGAGGTTCCAGGCACCAAACCCAGGGTGGGGAAAGTAAGAGGAGGCCAGCAGAACTAAAGGTCAGGCCCAAGAGCTAGGCAGGTGCCAAGGGCCTGCATCTGTAAGGTTGGAGAGACTCTTGATTAGGGGTGGAAATTACTTCTGATGTCAGAGCTTTCAGGCAACAGTTAAGAGCCCAAAGAAAGATAAAAGAAAATAATCACCAGTTGCAAACATCAAATATTTTTATTTGTGTCCCTTTATACTTCTCTCCTCACTCCTTTTATTTTTGTATCTGGATTCTTTTCCTATTCTCACCACTTTATGTATAAATATTTTTCATGAATCTGCCTATGATGCTTCTCCTTTCAACTCTTACCCTTGGCAATCTCGTGGTTTCTATTAAATTAGTGCAGATGACTCCCACATCTATCAGTAAAATTTAACCCCATTTTTCTGTCCCAGGGTGCAATCTTAAGTTTAAACTGCCACCAAAGGCCTGTACTCTATATTTAGCACCTCAGGATGTCTAAACTTGAAGTCACAATCTTCCTTAGAAAAACTTTATATTTAAAAAACTGTTTATATGTTCTTTCCATTTGAGTTATCCGGAAATTCCTAATAATCTTTAACACCTCCACTTACTGACACCAACATTGAATCAGTTATCCTTTCCTGTAAATTATCTTTCCATAATACCTCCTTTCTATTTCTTCCTCTTCAGTTTCCAGTTACCATGCCCATTCAGATCCAGTGATTTTATTATCCTTGACTTGGCTATTTCAATAGCATCCAGACTCTCCTTTATAAAAATATTCCATGTCTGATTCTACTGAATTGATTTTCTTTTTTTTTATATTTATATATTTTATTTTACTTTAAGTTCTGGAGTGTATGTGCAGATCTTGCAGGATTGTTACATAGGTATACACACACCATGGTGGTTTGCTGCCTCCATCACCCCCATCACCTACATTAGATATTTCTCCTAATATTATCCCTCCCCAATCTCCCCCACTCCCTGCTATCCCTTCCCTAGCCCCCAGCAGACCCCAGTGTATGATATTCCCCTCCCCGTGCCCATGTGTTCTAATTGTTTAACACCCACTTATGAGTGAGAACATATGGTGTTTGGTTTTCTGTTCTTGTGTCAGTTTGCTAAGAATAATGGTTTCCAGATTCATCCTTGGCCCTGCAAAGGACGTGAATTCATCCTTTTTTTATGGCTGCATGGTATTCCATGGTGTATGTGTGCCACATTTTCTTTATCCAGACTATCTTTGATGGGCATTTGGGCTGGTCCCAAGTCTTTGCTATTGTGCACAGTGCTACAGTGAACATACCTGTGCATGTGTCTTTATAATAGAATGATTTATAATCCTTTGGGTATATACCCAGTAATGGGATTGCTGGATCAAATGGAATTTCTATTTCTAGATCCTTAAGGAATCACCACACTGTATTCCACAATGGTTGAACTAATTCACACTTCCACCAACAGTGTAAAAGTTTTCCTATTTCTCCACATTCTCTCCAGCATCTACAGTCTCCAGATTTTTTAATGATCACCATTCTACCTGGTGTGAGATGTTATCTCAAAGTGGTTTTGATTTGCATTTCTCTAATGACAAGTGATGATGATCACTTCTTCATATGTTTGTTGGCCTCATAAATGTCTTCTTTTGAAAAGTGTCTGTTCATATCTTTCACCCACTTTTTGATGGGGTTGTTTGTTTATTTCTTGTATATTTGTTTAAGTTCTTTGTAGATTCTGGATATTAGCCCTTTGTCAGATGGGTAGATTGCAAAAATTTTTTCCCATTCTCTTGGTTGCCAGTTCATTCTAATGATTTTTTCTTTTGCTGTGCAGAAGCTCTTAAGTTCAATTAGATTCCATTTGTCTATTTTGGCTTTTGTTGCCATTGCTTTTGGTGTTTTATTTATGAAGTCCTTGTCTATGCCTATGTCCTGAATGGTATTGCCTAGGTATTCTTCTAGGATTTTTATGGTGTTAGGTCCTATGTTTAAATCTTAAATCTTCTGGAGTTAATTTTGTATAATGTGTAAGGAAGGTGTCCAGTTTCAGTTTTCTGCACATGGCTAGCTGGTTTTCCCAACACCATTTATTAAACAGGGAATCCTTTCCCCATTGCTTATTTTTGTCCAGTTTGTCAAAGATCAGATTGTTATAGATGCGTGGCATTACTTCTGAGGCCTCTGTTTTGTTTGATTGGTCTGTATCTCTGTTTTAGTAAAAGTGCCATTCTGTTTTGATTACTGTAGCCTTGCAGTATAGTTTGAAGTCAGGTAGCATGATGCCTCCAGCTTTGTTCTTTTTACTTAGGATTGTCTTGGCTATTCGGGATCTTTTTTGGTTCCATATGAAATTTAAGGTGGTTTTTCCAGTTCTGTGAAGAAGGTCAATAGTAGTTTGATGGGGATAGCATTGAATCTATAAATTACTTTGGGCAGTGTGGCCATTTTCATGATATTGATTCTTCCTAACCATGAGCATGGAATGTTTTTCCAGCTGTTTGTGTCCTCTCTTATTTCCTTGAGCCGTGGTTTATAGTTCTCCTTGAAGAGGTCCTTCATATCAGCCCAAAATCTCCTTAAAATGATGATAAGCAACTTCAGCAAAGTCTCAGGATACAAAATCAATGTGCAAAAATCACAAGCATTCCTATACACCAATAACAGACAAACAGAGAGCCAAATCATGAGCAAACTCCCATTCAAAGTTGCTACAAAGAGAATAAAATACCTAGGAATACAACTAACAAAGGACATAAATTGATTTTCTTAAAGCACAGCCTTGATCATGTCATTTTCCCACTTTAAAGTCTAAGATGCTCCTTATTGTTTGTAGAGTATTGCTGTAACTGAAAGATCATGAGCTTTAGGTCAAGCGAAACTGGTTTAAATATCTGTGCCATGGTATGTAACTGTATGGCATTGATAGAACTATTACATTTTGTCGTTTTCAGTATCCTCATCTATAAACCAAGAATAACTATACCTTGTTAATAGTGATGACATGAGAAGTAAGGTTATATAGGATGCAACCTGTAAACCACTCAGGCATGCTGTAGGCACTCAGTAAATAAATAGTTTTCCCATTTCTTGAAGATTCAGTAGCCTGGCGTTAAAAGTCCTTTAAAAATGACAGAATATAAAGTTACTGAACAAATTAAAAATGGAGTCAAGAAATATTCAGGTGAATGTTTGTTTTTCTAGTTACAGGAAACGGCTTACTAGACATAAAATCAATGGAGAAATAATAGCAACAAATTAATGGCTTGGAGTAAAAAACATTTTAACAAAAGCTCTACATTGAAATAATTAAAATAAAGTGAAAAAATTAAATATAACAGTAACATATATATTACATATAGCAAGCAAAAATGAATGGCCTTTCCTTACAAAAGACTCCTACAAATTATCAAAATGTTAATACCACAATAGTTGAAATGTATGGAGAACCTAAGCTGGTAATTCAAGATGGTATATAATCAATAGATAATACTCAGTAGTAACTTAAGTTCTGTCCCAAAATAGCAATACTGCTACAGTTGAGAAATTCTGATTTAGATGATGACTTCAGTAATTTTATGTTCGCCCCCCAAAAGCATTTTTATTTTTTAAATCCTTGGTAATTCTAAGTAATTTTTAATAAAAATTGAAACACCGTTTTTGCAAGGTTATAATTATTTAAATTCTTCTTCTATTCAGTTTCAGTAATTTTCACTGTAACATTCAGTCACTGGTCCTAACACAGCTTCTGAGTCAGCATAGAGAAGACAAATCTTTAGCTCGAGTATTTCCTTTCTAGCAATTAAAGAAATGTATTATTTTTCTCCATGGAAACTCTCTAACAAAGGCCACTTGCTTCAATAACTCCATGTATTAATTCATTTAAAGTCCATTTTATCATTGTAGCATCCAGAATACTATAGACTTCCAGAAAATGTTTGACTGTCATATTTGTGTTTGAAAATAAATACCCTTAGTACAATGTGAACAGAAGAGGGTAGACATATATTTAGGTTAGTATTTTTTAATTAGAAGCAATTTTGTCTCCTAAGAAACATCTGGCCATTTCAAGAGATATTTTATATTGTCATGACTGAGTAATTGCTACTAGAACCTAGCAGAGACCAAAGTTGCTGGGAAACATCTCAAAATGTACCCTATACCTTCAACAATCAGAATTATCTCGTCCAAAACAGCAATATGCTGCAGTGGAGAAATCCTAATTTAGTGATGGTTTAAGTAATATATCTTCTTAAAAGTAGAAAAAAACATTTTTTATTTTATTTTTTTAAACCTTAGTAACTATTTTCTTAGGGAGAGGGTTATAGAGGTTACCAAGCTTTGAAAAAGATTATTCTCTGAATAGCTAAAGGGTCATTAACAAATCTCCCTCTGGAAAATTGCTGGCTTCAGCTATGATTTTTCTGGTGCAAATGTTACTCTCTTCATGAATAAATTTGCATTCAGTTAGAGAAATAATTCATTTGCCTTGTAATCTTGTCTATTGTATTATTATCCTATTAGGTGGGTGAAAGAAAACGTAATTGCAGTTTTGGATGGTGAATTTTAAATCATTGTAACTAGGCTGAAACATATCTTTATTAATCAAAATAGAAACCATTATAATCAACACATTTTTTACCAATGAGAAATAAGTTTGCTTATTCCTGTAGTAAAAATCTGTGCTTCAGGATTTGACTAACTTTTGGAAAGCATTTTCTTCATCCTGCTGGTTGTGGAAACATTTTCCCTGCAAAAAGTTGTCAAGATGCTTTAAGAAGTCGTAGTCAGTTGGCAAGAAGTTGGGTGAATATGGCAGATGAGGCAAAACTTTGTAGCCCAATTCATTCAACTTTTGAAGCGTTGGTTGTGCCACGTGCAGTCTGGCATTGTCATGGAGAAGAATTGGGCCCTTTCTGTTGACCAATGATGCTGCAGGCACTGCAGTTTCCAGTGCATCTCATAGATTTGCTGAGCATAATTCTTAGATGTAATGGTTTCGTCAGACGCGATTCAGAAAGCTATAGTGGGATCAGACTGGCAGCAGACCACCAAACAGTGACCATGATCTTTTTTGGTGCAAGTTTGGCTTTTTGAAATTCTTTGGAGCTTCTTCTCGGTCCAGTCACTGAGCTGGTCATCACCAGTTATCATATAAAATCCACTTTTGTCACACATCACAATCCAATTGAGACATGGTTTGTTGTTGTGTAGAATAACAGAAGGAGGCACTTCAAAATATTAATTTTGTTTTTATTTTTGCTCCAATCATGAAGCACCCACTTATCAAGCTTTCTCATCTTTCCAATTTGCTTTAAATACCAAATAATCATGGTCTACATTGAGTTCTTTGGTAACTTCTTGCGTAGTTGCAAGAGATCAGCTCGATGATTGCTTTTAATTGGTCATTGTCAACTTCTGATGGCCAGTCGCTATGCTCCTCATCCTCAAAGTTCTCCCTCCTTTGCAAAACTTCTTGAACCAGCACTGCACTGTACATTCGTTAGCAGTTCCTGGGCCAAACACATTGTTGATATTGCAAGTTTTCTCCACTGCTTTATGACCCATTTTGGACTCGAATAAGAAAATTGCTCAAATTTGCTTTTTGTCTAACATCATTTCCGTAGTCTAAAATAAACATAAATCTCAAGTAAAAACTCATTAGCAGAAAAATATAAAGTGAGAAATGCCCATTAAAATGATGTACAACATAACTACATTTATTTAAGAATGTATTCCAATATCAAATGACAAATTCCAATAATGCAAAAACCACAATTACTTTGCACTCACTTAAATGCAGAAGTTTCTAGATTGATAGGCTTCAAAAGGAAATTGGTTTTACATCAAGGGATAAACAAGGCAACAATTTTAGTTAAATAGACTTGTTTGGCAGAGTTCTTGCCAAACATTTTCAGAAAAATTATTGTATCTGAAAATTACTTTAATTATTTGACTGTGAGGAAAAGATACAATTTAAGATGAATGAAGATATAAATATACACCTTTGTGTGCAATCTGCATGAAGAATCAGAGTCACACTGTTAATTTAACATGTCCTGGGTTCTATTTCCTTGGTTTGAGCAACAGTTCCCAAAGACAATGAGAAGTATATGTCCCTATTCTTTTATACACACACACATATATATATGTACATAATTTTATTGCACTTTAGGTTCTGGGGTACATATGCAGAACATGCAGGATTGTTGCATAGGTACATACAAGGCAATGTGCTTTGCTGCCTCCATCCCCCCTGTCATCTGTATCTGGCATTTCTCCCCCATGTTATCCCTCCCCCAACCTCCCTATCCCCCCGCTGTCCCCTCCCCCTACTCCCCCCACAACAGACCACAGTGTGTGATGCTCCCCCTCCCTGTGTCCATGTGTTCTTATTGTTTAACACCTGCCTATGAGTGAGAACATGCAATGTTTGATTTTCTGTTCTTGTGTCAGTTTGCTGAGGATGATGGTTTCCAGATTCATCCATGTCCCTGCAAAGAACATGAACTCATCCTTTTTTATGGCTGCATAGTATTCCATGGTGTATATGTGCCACACTTTCTTTGTCCAGTCTATCACTGATGGGCACTAGGGTTGGTTCCAGGTCTTTGCTATTGTAAACAGTGCTGCAATGAACATACCTGTGCATGTATAATAGAACAATTTATAATCCTTTGGATATATATCCAGTAATGGGATTGCTGGGTCAAATGGAATTTCTCTTTCTAGGTCCTTGAGGAATCGCCACACTGTCTTCCACAATGGTTCGAACTAATTTACACTCCCACCAACAGTGTAAAAGTGTTCCTATTTCTCCACATCCTCTCCAGCATCTGTTGTCTCCTGATTTTTTTAATGATCGCCATTCTACCTGGTGTGAGATGGTATCTCAATGTGGTTTTGATTTGTGTTTCTCTAATGATCAGTTATGATGTGCATTTTTTCATATGTTTGTTGGTCTCATATATGTCTTCTTTTGAAAAGTGTCTCTTCATATGAACAGGCACTTTGGAATTTTATTAATTTTGCAAGCTACATGACATATTCTTCCAATAAATTCCTTAATGTTTGTGTTAATTAATTTTCATGTTAACCATCAAGAAAACCTGATTAGTAGAGACAGTCAATAGGAATTATCATGATTAATATTGTTAATAATCTAATTTATTAGAAAGAGAGAATAATGTAACCAATTTTAAAATATTATTAATATGTACCACTTATTAAGCATTCATAGTTGCCAAAGGAGTAGACACATAACGTTCAATTTATTCCCTAAAGCCACTTTGTAAAATAAGCATCAATGTCTCTATTTTAGAAATGATGAAACTGAAGCAATTTGAAGTCATCCAGCTAATAAATATCTGATCCCAAATTCCAAATCCAGGTCTTTCCAACTCTAATGGCTTTTGTTTATTAATCAGGTTATTTTTCTACCTAGCTTTCCATACATATATATATGTATATATTCCTCAACCTACATCTCTCTTCCATTAAAAGCCAAAATTCTAGTGTTGTATGCACTTACTTTTTTCCTCATTTCTATTTAATTTATTCTACTCCATTCTAGCCTTTCATCATTAATATTCTACCACAATGTATCACTTTAAAAATCACCAGTGGCTTCTGTATTTGGTCTTCATCTTTGTCCTTCTCTTCTCATGCCACCCACTCTCCCTGGCTACCCTGGATGTCATTTCATAAAGCCTTATAAGCTTAATCTACATTAATACTAGTTTAGTCAATAATTACACAAAAAGAATTGAAATACCTAGTTAAATCTATAAACCTTCAGATAGCTACTTGGCTACTTGTCAGATAATCAAAAGAAGAATTCAATGCACTTTTAGAAAGAAAATTATCTGAACTCATACTTAACACTCTATGGCTCTACCTTATCAACTGAACTCATATCATTTATTGCCTGCAACGTTTGGTTTAGGTTTTGCTATAATATGTTTTATACTTCTTTCACTTAGAATAGCACAGTATGAGATTATACAAATTAAATATTAGTCTCCAATTCACATATGGAGAAAATGGCTTTATTTCCTTGCCTGCATCCTTTTTTCTTGCCATGAAGCAAAAATTGGTTGATATTATTATTTAAGGATAGAAAACCAGAAAGCCTGCTCTACTTGTCAGAAAATCCTATTCTCTTACATTGTGGCTAAAATTATACCTACGTAGTGAGAATTATGTACTGAGTACTATTAAACCTGCAGAGACTCAGAGAGAGTCCCTCCATTTGCTGGCCTGCAGCAGTTTCTCAGAGTAGGTGACAGCAGGGTAGAAAAATTCTCTCTCTCTTTATACCATGATTGGCAATGGCTATCCCATGACAAAGAAGAGTTAGGCTTCTAGAATAACATTTCAATATCACAGGGCTTTCTAAGTGTAAATATACACATGCCACTTTCCTGCAGACAACCTGTAGAGTGACAGCACAGCTAGGTCAGAAGGGCAATCCAGTCTCCACTGCACAGTGTTCGAGGAACTGGTTTTAAGCCCAGGTCTCCAGTCTATATTTTTCCCATGTTTTCAGTGACTTGCTCTTCAAGAGGAACTGCTGCCCATATTTGCCAGCTGACCTCAGTCAACCCTTCTCATTAAAATATTTTAATAATGCAGAATTTCAAAAGAAAACAGATTAGGCTCTATATTGCTTTGCTTTGGATAAAGGAACCTGCTCAAATTATCCACCCCAGAAACTTAAATGCCTGACAAATTTTAATAGTCAATATCTCACTTGGCAATCAACCATAAGACAAAGCATTCTTTTACAGAAAATAGTTCTGTTTAGGGCTTAATAAATAATATTGCATAGAACTGTGATCCTTAATTGATAATATCCCATGAGCTTTGGCTGTATGAAAGTGATAGGCCTGTGAACAACATGCTCAAAAATAAATTGTATCTTCATAAATATTTAAATTCATTTCCACAAAATTATTCAAAATAGGTTGAAATATGTTATTTTACATGAATTACATCTGGGCTCTGATCTTATTTAGGGATGAAAGAGACTGACATTTGCATTTAATATCTAGGGTAACACATGTTGCAAAAAGATGTCATGTTGTAACATTTATAGTTTCATCCTTTATCTAAATACAAACTGGAAATTTTAAAATTATTATGTCAAGTGACATTTTTGAATTTGCATTATGCTTTAATTCCTCTATGGCTCTTCTGCAGTTTCTCAAAATTGAAATTTCACTAAACTTGTACATTATAATCATTGCATTAGGAAAATCTAACTCTAGAGAAGGAATCCTAAGTTGGCTTGGTCATAACTGAGAAACAAAAAGGAACTCTTCTAGATAAACAGGAGAACACAAAATAGCCACATTTGTCAGTATTTTTCTAATTTGATAAAGCATAGCGAACAGAAGTTGTGTTGAGAAAATTAGATATAATGTTAACATTAGATACAATGTTAAACAAAGGAACAAGACAATTTCATTGTCATTATTGAATATGGTATTTGATATCCTAGGCAATGTAATAGATAAGCAGAAGAAATGAGACAAAACCATTATTTACTGATGACATCATCATATTAAATTAATTAAATGATAGGATATCAAATTAATGAAATCTTTCACCAAAGTGGTTAGATACAAGTTCTTCACATAAAAATTAGTAACTCCACTAGTTAACAGAATAAGCAGTTAGAAACTATAACAGTTAAAAGATCTCCTTCACGGGTATAGTAAATTTGTTAAAAATATGAAAAAAATTACAACTTTATTAAAATCATAAAATATCCAAGTAATAGAAAAGATATATTTATTGGTGGAGACGCTTATTTATTTATTTCTTCTAGAGATGAGGTCTCACTATGTTGCCGAGGTTAGAGTGCAGTGACACGATCATAGCTCACTGAAACCTTGAACTCTGGGCTCAAGCAATCCTTCTGCTTCAGCTTTCCGAGTAGCTAGGACTATAGGTGTGTGCCACCACACTCAGCTAAGTTTTTGTAGAGATGGGATCTCACTTTGTTTCCCAGGCTGGTCTAGAACTCCTGACCTCAAGCAATTCTCCAGTTTCAGCCTCCCAAAGTATTTAGATTATAGGTGTGAGCTACCATGTCCAGCAACATTTATTCTTATAAAAATAAATCTTACAAATCCAAGGCAATCCCAATTAGAAAGAATTTGTTAATAAAATTCAATGAATAAAATTGTTTATTTATATGGAGCAATAAATGTCAAAAATATTCTATGAACCAGAGGCAGCCTTCAGTTGGAACTCCCAAAGAAGACAGCTTGACACACAGGCCCATACACACAGCTAAACTGAGGGCCAGAGGTGCATTGTTGGTAGTTCAGAGCCCAGAACTGGTCCCATGTCTGATATGCCTGATGTCAGAGTCACCAAAAATCAGCACATCAGTGCCATTCTAGTGACCAAATAGGATCTTACATGATCCTCCAAAAGAAATACCATGCAGCTAAGAGTTGCTACTGCCAGGCCACCATCCTGGAACTGGAGTTTGCCTTAATTCCTGAGAATGACATCATAGGCATGAGTCCCAGAGTTTCATAAGACATCTGGTTTACCACATGAGAGGAAGAAGGGTTGGGGTGTTGTTGGTTGGGGTACCTTGAGAGGAGGAATGACAACATCAGTGGCTTAGGATGCTGTGTCCAGTTGACTTTACCAATGCCAGCAAGTTCCAAGCACTTGAGGGAGATTAGAAACTTCCAAGTGTATCTCTTCTGTCTACATGCTGATTCACCTGCTATCATGAGATGCAGATCAGAGATTACTAAACTATGTACACTTCCCATATGCTCAACACCATAATTATGAGTGCATCATCTTTTTTTCTTTTTCATGGAATACATAATAACTTCTTATTAAAATTATAGTATTTGTAGGGCATAAACCTATAGCAGTACTTCAAACAGTGAATTTATCTATATGTGAATTCACATTTTTTATGTTACAATTATATCTTAGTATATATGATGCCGAATATGCTCACAATTTTATACATCATATTATCGTAATCTTCCCTTTGTTGCAATTCCTCAGAATAATCATAGAATTTTTTTCTTAAATCTGGATAATGGAGAGTTGACTTGAATTGACATTTACTGAGTTTAGTAGGATATTTGATTTGATTTACAGTCATTTTTGTGTATAACTTAGTGATTTCCAGCCACAGTTAAAATGTCCTTCCTTCACAAAGACTCCTATCACTCACCAAATTGACTTACGTGGATGCTCAAAGGTGCATGCCAGAAATAATATTGCAATATGAGTGCATTCTATATCCCTTAGTGCCAAAAGTGTGTGGAGGAGAAACAAGATTTGAAATGTACAGAACTGGAACTAGAACTATGTGGAAACTTCTTTCAATCATTATATGTGTAAAATTTGAACCAGTAGATTTTCTTTGCTTCAATGTCTGGCCAAAACGGAAGTCTTCTTCTATCAGGAATATACTCACTGAGGCATCAAATATAATTATATGTGTACACTCTTTTTTGTTTGCTTGCTTGTTTTAATGGAAATTGTGCACAATGGGATTTGTCAGATCACTGCTTTTAGGATTTGGGCAGATAGCAGCACTATAATGCCTGAGTACATCTGCATGTGAATGCTCAGGTTTTATGTATAGGGCTCATGTCTTAGCATGTCTAACACATTTTGTCTTGATGAAGTCTAACAATTTCGGATAAAAAATGTGTAAAGTTGACACCAATGTAGCAAAAAACCCTGAAGAAACAGTGTTCTAGTGATAAAACTCATACACCTTTGTCAATAATTCAAAATATGTAGTACAAGAGCAATTTGTTACACTAAAAATAGAACAGGTCAATGCAACATAGATATAATTTAAATATGCATTTGAAGTGCTATTGGGCACGTCTTGATTTCAGACTAATTTTCTATATATTTTTTTAGGATTATTGACCTTGCCAAAATTTAAATATAATAGGAAGAAAGTATATTAGTGAAAGACAGACAAGTATACATAAAGAAGAAAGAAAAGAAAAATCACCAGTGTTTCAACATGTCAAAACTACTTTTTCATAGCGGATCTTAAAATATCTGATGATGAAATTTATAAAAATACTTAAAAAATTTCTCAGTAATCATATAAAATTTGATTAAGCTAAAGAAAAAGACTAAATATGCTTTGTATTGATTCTATAGAAAATCATTTCAAATTATGCTTTCATAAAGAAAGGATAAAAATTATTCTGGACAAATTAAGAACAAAGTATACAGGTAAGTCTGGCAATTAATTAAAATATTGTGCTATTTTTTCTATTTAAAATATTTTAATTCTTTTTGCACATGTGTGTAAATTGTCTTCTAAGAAGACAATTATTACTAGCAATAACATTTCTGTGCACAGCCTAAATAGCAAAAGCAAATTAAATGATCTGTTTATTATGCCACAATTAAAACAGGGAAAATCAATTTGTGGCATAAATATCATATTCTCCAAGGAAATATTAGCGTTTTTTCTTTGTCAATGATATTCTCCACAGTTTCTGAGCAAATACTAATTGTATGACATTGACAATAATTTAGTAACTCCGGTATAGTTTTCTGAAATGATTTATTTGATTCTTTTATTACAAATAATGTATATTTATAATGGGCTGAATGATGCTCTCCACCTCTCCCTCTGGTGGTATTTTGTACATCAGCAAATCTTATTAATTCTACCTTCAAAATATATTCAGAATCTAACCTCTTCTCACCATTCCACTGCTATCTTCCTGTTCCAAGACACCATTATTCCTCACCTGGATTATTCCAATAGCTTCCTAACTGGTGAACCATCCTCCACCTTTGTCCTCTTTCCCTCCTATCAGTCTATTGTCAACAAAGCAGCCAGAGTAATCCTGTTAAAATAAGTCAGATTACCTTACTCTTGAGTTCAAATGATTCCAACGCTTTGCCGTCTTACTCTGAACGAAAAGCAAAGTCCTGCCGTGATTTAGAAGACACTGTGTGGTCTGGACCCTACAACCCTTATTTGCCTCTGATCTTATATTCTACTACTCTCACCCCCATCATTTTTCTCCAGTCATGATGACCTCCCAGGAAACATCACTTTCTTACCTCAGAGATACCTCCTTTGCTAGTATTCTTTCTTTAAACCTGTATGACGCTCTCATTTCCTTTGGGACTTTGCTCAAATCCCTCTTCTCAGTAAGATCTTTTTTGGTAAAACCTGTAATTTTAGCCCTCAGGCACTTCTAACCCTCATTCTTGTTTTCATATTCCCTGTAGCATGTATCAGTAGCAAGCACAGTATACATTTTATTACTGTTTATTTTATTCACACTGCCATCTAGAATATAAGCTTCATGAAAGCAGAGATTTTTAAAATGTTTTGTTTGTGACAATTCCTGTAGAGTTGACAAAAGTGCTCTGCATAGAGTGATTGCCCAAAAAACACTAGTTTAATTTTTTTAATCTAAAGTAAACTTCTTTGAGCGATTTTTCAAAGGCAGTCTGCATATATAAGTCAGGCTGCAATTTTATCAATTTATGTGGTAACAAGCATTACCACTACTGCTACCTCTGATCTTGGCTTCATGGTCTCTCTGAAAAATCACTGCAACAGTCTATGACATTGTCATCTTGCTTCATAGTTTGCTACTCTTTTCACAATGTAGTGAATGTGCTCTTTCGCAAATGCAAATCTGGTCATGTTCATCCCAGTAAACAGGCTTCAATAGCTTTAATCCTAGCATTCTCCCTGTAAAATCCCTCTTTCTCTTCCGTTCAGAAGAAATGTTGCAAAGATATAAATGAGAAAATAATGCTGAATAGTATTGGATGAACTTGGATCCACATACATTTACTGAAAAGGAAATTATTAACAAATTTCGATACTCTAGTTCTTAGTACAAAACACTCATGAAATGCATTATAACTCATGGCAATTTATGAATGTGTAGAAAAAAAGTAACATTAAGGACTGGGGTTTTCATATATTAAAGAAAAAATGCTTCCAATATTTTTTTTCTTTCTGAGACAGGGTTTTGCTCAGGTGGTCATGCTGGAGTACAGTGCTTTGAGCACAGCTCACTGTATCCTGGAGCTCCTGGGGTCAAGCAAACCTCCCACCTCAGCCTCTCAAGTTGTTGGGACTACAGGCATATGCCATCCACCTAGCTAATTTTTTAAAAACATTTTGTAGAGTTGAGGTCTCATTAAGTTCCCCAGGCTGGTCTCAAACTTTTGGGCTCCTGCCTCAGCCTCCTGTGGTGCTGAGGGAACACAGTGAAACCCTGTCTCTACTAAAAATACAAAAAATTAGCCAGGTGTGGTGGGGTGCACCTGTAATCCCCCTCTACTTAAGAGGCAAAGACAGGAGAATCGCTTGAGCCTGGGAGGCTGAGGTTTCGGTGAACTGAGATCATTGCACTCCAGCCTGGGCAACAGAGCGAGACTCCATATCCAAAGGGGAAAAAAAAAAAGCAAAAACCTCCAGTGAAAAAAATGATGGTAGGCTCAGTGGTAGAAAGGGGAAGACTCACTCTAAACCAGCATAAGGGTTCTTTTATATCTTGATTGGGGTGTTGACTTCATGGGTATATATATTTGTCAAGACTTATTATGCATAAGGTATATGCTTATTTACCATTATTTGACTTATACCTCAGTGAAAAATAAAATTTGAAGGAAAAGAAATTTCTTGAATAATGACCACTTCTTGAGCCAGCCTATATTCAATATGTATCTTTAGATACATATGTGATTTGAATTGTTGCCTGTCCATTATGAATGCTATTACTCCTTCCTCAAGGCCAAGTACCTCCCAATTCCAAGCTTTTCCCATTCTAACTGAACAGATGTTTAGGTCTAAGCATGTCTCAACAATAGTCCTGTCCAAGTAACTGAAACAAGGACTCACTAGCAATAACACAGTATAGAAACTCTTTTGCAATTTTAGGATTCCTCATCACATTAGATATTCAAACAAACTGAGGTTGTCATTTTACTCAGTAGATGTTTGGTAATATTTGTTATATACCTATTGCTGTCCTAGGCATTTAGTTGTATGATTTTAATGAGTTGGGAATTAAGAACGTGATGCTAATTTTTTTAAAGTAAGTCTTTTTTTTTTCTTTTCCGGCATTTGTTAAGTGCAACAATGACTGCTTATATATATAACGGGAGTAAAATGATAGAACTAGGTTTCTATCATGGTCATTTTTATGAATAGCAATTCCTTCCAATAGCCAATTTATTGGTAATGCACATCATTACCAATAAATTGAGACAAATTAATCTATCTCAATTGTATTTTTAGCCACATACTGGAATGATCTACTTTTTTATAAAATATAATTTATTGACAAAAAGATATATCACCATCTTCAATATAAACTATTCATATCAGATTATGTGTTAAGATCTGAAACGTTTAAAATTGATGAAATAATTAGAATATTTTCACTTATAAATATAATTTAGTTAAACATAAAATTGTCAAAATTTATAATAAATCATCTAGCACCTATTATATATTATTAAAATAGTCAACACTATTTTATATTTCTTTGGCTAGGTAGATACACACTGTGTTTAATATATAACTGGTTTGAAAGCAAAGACATCATTAAAATAAGTGAAAAAAATTTTTCACATATAAGTGAGATTATGCAGTATACATCTTTCTATACCTAGATTATTTCACATAGTATAATGTCCTTAAGTTTCATCTATATTGTCACAAATAGCAGGATTTTCTTATTTTTCACAGTTGAATAATATTCTGGGGTGTGTGTGTGTGTGTGTGTGTACCATATTGTCTTTATTCTTTATTCATTCATTCATCTATAGGTACTCAGATTTTTCTTATCTTGGCTGTTGTGAATAGTGCTGCAATTAACGTGGGATTGTAGATATCTCTGTTAAATTCTGATTTAATTTTCTTGAATAGATACACAGTAGTGAGATTGCAGGGTGATATGGTAGTTCTATTTTTTTTAATTTTATAAGAAATCTCTGTACAGTTTTCCATTATATTTGTCTAACATGCACTCCCATCACCACTGTACAAGGGTTTCCCTTTTCTCCCCATCCTTTCCAACACTAGTTATTTATTTTTGATAATAGCCATTCTAACAGGTCTGAGGTGGTATCTCATTATGGTTTAAATTTCCATTTCTTTTTTTTTTTTGATACCATCAAGTTTATTACCTTAAAACTCATCACATTCCTATTAACAATATCTTCCATCAAAATATAGACCATTGTGATTATAATCTTTTTTTTTTTTTTTTTTTGAGAAGGAGTTTCACTCTTGTTGCCCAGGCTGTAGTACAATTGCGCAATCTCAGCTTACCACAACCTGTGCCTCCCAAGTTTAAGCAATTACAGAACCTGAGGTACAATTAAAAAAAAAGAAACCCCGTCTTTACTAAAAATACAAAAAATTAGCCAAGTGTGGTGGTGTATGACTGTAATCCTACCTACTCAGGAGGCTGAGATAGGAGAATTGTTCAATTTCCGTTTTCATTGTGATTAGTGATGTTGAGAATTTTCTCACATACTTGTTAGTCATTTGTATGGCTTCTTTAGAGACATGTATATTCAAGTCTTTTGCCATTAAATATTGTGGTAGAAACTCATTTTAATTAGGGCCTGGGTAAACTAGAGGTACAACATAAATTTGTTCCAAATAACCAATTTAAATGTCCAATACTTTTATTTTTATAATATTATGTTTCTTTCTTCATAATATTTGATGTCCTATTTTCTCTCATTACTGCCTCACTATATCCTTGAGGCTTTTTTCTTTTTTAAATATAACACTATCATCTCTGATATTATTACTGCACTGGGATTTAAATGTCTAATTTTTGAATCCTGTCTTTAAAAATATCTTTCCTAGGAAAATGGCTGTGCTTAATTGATGAATGGATCATATATATATACGGACATATATATACACATAAACATACGTATACATATGTATAAACATATATATACATATATATATATATGTACATATTTTCTTACTCAATAGTAATTTCTTACCTGATAGGTAAATTATATTATGCAAAAGGGGAGGGGAATAAAGAATAAATTGAGTTACAGAAAACATAACAGAGTTTGAAACACTTATCTTGTTTAAATGCAACCAATGACAAGGTCTCTTCAGCCTGAGAAACTTTTTTATGTGAATTGCATTCACCTGTCACTTACTCAGCTTACAAAATAATAATAATGTTTTAATGCAGCCACCCAGTGAGGACTGGAGTCATATTTTGAGCTTCTTGAGGCCTAATTCTAAACTGTTTCTATCCTTTTATACTTGTTAATTTTGAGATAACTTGAGAAGCAAATGTATAATTTACCCTAGAAATAACATATCTGGTAATAAACATATCTGGCAAAGGACTTTAGAAGCAAATATATAATAACCTAGAGCACCTTGATTACCATATCCTATGAGGAATATATAGAAAACCATTTCCCAATGTTTTTGTTGGTAAATGAGTATAATCATATTTATATATAATTACTATATTATAGAATGCACTATATTACATAGTTAATATACTATATTACAGTATGTACACTTGTGTATAAACAAGAGAAACGAGTTTCTTCAAACTAAAAATGATTAATCCTAATTAAGGACAGGTTGTCCCCTAGGAAAGGAAACAAGATAATTAGAGGGAGGTTGGAGGCAAGTTATGGGAAAGGCAAATAAAAGTGTTATTCATCATTCAGAATAATTCCTTGGTGTGAGAGCTCTGCAAGTAGAAAGGATTTAGTGAGACTAGTAAAGTAATGGTATAATGACTTTAATTCAGACTGGTTTATGTCATGAATCTTCCACCTTCAAGAGCAAATAAAATGCAACAGTATGGTAAATTTGCCTTTCTGAAATCAGGTCCATAAGCTTCTTCCAAAATGAATCAAGATGAATGACCAGCCCAGGACACTAGACAAGGAATATAACTTCTACAAGTCCAGGTAGAAAGAGCGTTGCAGTACTGGAGAAATGCAAGGGAGTTAGCTTTTCTATGAAACTGTGGCTAAAGTTATATGCCTCAAGAGTTAACTTTCTCTGCAAATGAACAAATAGTAGTCTTTAAATATTCTAATTGTGATCATCTTAGTGAATTCATTTCAAAACCATAAATTAACTTTGGATATAAGTAACTGTAAAAAGCATTTTAAGCAGTCACACCTCAACTATAAACACACTAATTTAAAAAACAGCCGGGCACAGTGGCTCACGCCTGTAATCCCAGCACTTTGGGAGGCCGAGGCAGGTAGATTACCTGAGGTCAGGAGTTCGAAGCTAGCCTGGCCAACATGATGAAATCTCATCTCTACTAAAAATGCAACAACAACAACAAAAAATTAGCTGGGCATGGTGGTGGGCACCTATAATCCCAGCTACTTGGGAGGCTGACACAGGAGAATCTCTTGAACCTGGGAGGTGGAGGTTGCAGTGAGCCGAGAGCATGCCATTGCACTCCAGCCTGGGCAACAGAGTGAGACTCTGTCTCAAAAATAAAAATTAAATGAAAAGTTAAAAAAAATTAAAAATAAGAAATAAACATCTGTCCTGATTAAATGTTTGAATATGTATTTTCAAAAGGATTGACCCATTGCCAACAGAGTAATAATTTTTTTTGGGGGGGGGGGAAATTCATACAGCATTAAAACAGGCTGTTTTTCTGTAAGAAAGTAAACATTATAGTTAATACACTTTAACTAAATCTTCTGATAATGACAAGAGAAATAGAAACATATTATTATCAGTTTGACTTCCTTATATAATCTCCTCTGTATTTCTTGGAAGGATATTGAAACAAAAAATTTTGACAAGAATTGTAGCAAAACAATTGAAAAAAATATGCTAAATAAAATGGTACTTTAAACTGTCATAAGAGAAGCCCTATTGTCCAAGTAGATATATAGAAGTTTTGTTAGGATTGATATATTTGGTTAATACAGCCAATATCCAGAGAAAGTGATCTCTTCCTCATTGCCTACAAAACATATTAGAACCTGTACTAAGAAAGACATGCACTTTTTGTATATGCAGCCAAGGATTGAGTTGGGATTACTGGTTTTGTTTGGATGTTTCTTAGGTTATGTGTTGTATTAGATTTTATAACTAAGTTAAATTCCTGTTTTATTTTGTTCTGTTCTTTTAATTTGGTTTGGTTTGTGTCCACAGAGTAATAAGGTGATTACTAATTTTATTGATGATTATATGTTCCCAAGAAATTCTTTGTCAAATTCACTTTTGTATTTCTAATCTCTATTAATTTCAGGATTCTTTTCCCTCTCTTAGGAAAGAAGATACAAACACAAATTTGTGAGTCTTAAAATTCATCAATACATTCAAGTAAGATGTGGTTTCTTTTTCCCTAGAAAGATAGATTTCACATTAGTAGAACCAATGGAGTATGTAAATCCATGTGTTCCAAATTCTTGTGGGAAAATGTACAAAATTTTGCCAGCTTGCTACTTAAAGTTGCTACTAAAAAACATAGGGACCTGCTTTTCAAATCCACCTAAAACAAAGTAATCATTTCATCGTATGTCTCTACACCCAGTTATTTTGCACTATCGCTATAAAAGCAGTAGTCTCTTTGAAATTTATACCCAATTACAAACAAGACATTCTCTCTTAATCCCACAAAATAATGGAAGTGCATATATGAAAGGGAATCCGGATATACTTGGACTTATAAAAATAAAAAAAAACCCTCTTATAATCAATGTACATTTAGATATTGCATTTATTCTATAATATATGTTTTACTAAATATTGTATTATATCATATCAAATAGAGAATGAATGAAACTTCTTGACTGGTCACTAATCAAGAGAACATTGGGAACCTAAAATTTCTTCTTTTTCATTTATCTTACAAGAACCAAATTTCTGCCTTTCCTACCAAAATAAAAATTCTTTCCTGATTCTAGCCAATATCAAGTCTAATAAAATATGAAAATAATCATTAACTATTATTTATACAATTATTGAACCCAGCATTTGGGTAACTTTCTTATTAAACATAAAGCTGAGGTTATGAAGATTTTCAGGGCAACGGGTACTATTTATGGGTCCTTTGGGTCAATTTTATGGCTCTTTTTTGTTAATTTTAAAAGTATCTTCCTCTGAAATAAATAATTAGGAAAAGCTCCCAACCCCACTACTCCCTAACAGAAGGCAATTAAGAAAATGTGTCTATTCTGGACAGGAAGAAAAATAAAAGTCTGCTTTTCCCTCATGGCTGACTAAGCCCTGAAGAGTAACTGAACTTTTGTGCATGAGATCATAAGTTGAACTTGAATTAATTTTGACCTCTGTCCACCCCCCAGCCAGACACTTTTGCCAGAGACATAAACTACACAACCATTCCCAATGCTATCTGACTGGTATCTATTCCTTGATTCCTAAATTAAATACATCATTCAACTAAGGGGGGAGAAGTACTTAACATTTAATTTTTATTTTGATAAAAACAGAAAGTTTTATTTACTTAAAAGTAACTACTGAAGAAGTAGCTAAAGTCTTGGAATACAAATCTGACCTTCTCAGAGCAGCCTTCCTACATTCCCTTTCTCAGTTTCTTTCTATTACTTTACCTCATTTCTTATGTTCATAATTCTTGATATCAAGTCACATGAAGTTGCTTACTTGTTTCTTTACTTCTGATTTCTCTCTCACTTTTAATATAAGCCCTATAAAGTCATGGGCATTACCTACTCTTTCATCACTTTTTCTAGTGCCCATTACAGTGGCCAGAAAAGGGGCCACTCAATAGAAGACTGTGCATTCCATAAGTGTGTCCATCAAATATATGGTTCATTAAGTCCTCATTTTATTCATTTGTGGAAGGAAAGAAGGGAGGGAGGGAGGGAGGAGGGAAGGAAGGAAGGAAAGAAGGAAGGAAGGAAGGAAGGAAAGAAAATGCTAATAAAACAGAGAAGTCATGTTCTCTATAATTGGCAAAATAGTTTGCAATACTGGTGGAAGGGCTAAGATAGAAAACAAAAATAGTGGATGTCTTAAGAGAAGTAGGGGTAATTCTTAAATCCTTAAGAGTGTTTCTCTACCTTATTGAGGATGGTCAGTAAAACAAAAATTCTCAGTAGTGATTATGCCTGAACTAGGGCACAAAGACAAAAGGTTACCTGCGAAAGGAATTTAATGCACATGTTGCAAAAGGAGTTATCTGAAAGTTGTTACAATGTATAGAATTATTATTGATATTTGTATTGTTATTTAATTACTTTAAGAAAACCAAGCATAACTTTTTTTTTTTTTATTGCATTTTAGGTTTGGGGGTACATGTGAAGAACATGGAAGATTGTTGCATAGGTACACACATGGCAGTGTGATTTGCTGCCTTCCTCCCCATCACCTATATCTGGCACTTCTCCCCATGCTATCCCTCCCAACTCCCCCACCCCCCCACTATCCCTCCCTTTTTTCCCCCGACAGACCCCAGTGTGTGATACTCCCCTCCCTGTGTCCATGTGTTCGCATTGTTCAACACCCGCCTATGAGTGAGAACATGCGGTGTTTGATTTTCTGTTCTTGTGTCAGATTTAAAAAAATAAAGCTTTGGCTAAAAATCCTGAAAAGTTGGTGGTAGACTGTAAAACCAGTGAGTTAAGACAAAGGTGCTGGAAGAAGTAATTGCCGGTTCCAATTTAACTCACCCTATATTGCAAACTACTTCATATAATCCCCAGGGTATATATCCCTGAATTATTGACCTAAGTAAACATGAACATCTTCTTATAAGACTTTCTTCACCCTCTCAAAAAAGAATTAGTTTGTATACAGTTAATGACAAAGGATAAACATGCAATCCTCTTATTCATGAATATCAAGTAAGTGCTCTATTCTTCCTCCATCACATAATCACTCCTCCTAATTACAGAAAAATTCTCTGGATAGAGAAAATGTTTTTACTTAATTTTTATTTCTTTCATTTTTTTCTGACTTGGTACATTCATGGGGCCAAAATGATTCCAAAGAAATCATTTAAGCTCCCCCACCACCACTTTCTTTTAGAGATTATCTAAAATGAAGGGTTAAGATAGTCCTCCCTCACTTTCCAATGTGGGCCACTTCCTGGATGATAGCTTTTTCTTCATTCTTTAATCATGTAGAAGTAAGGTGAACACAGGTGAACTTAAAAAAAAAAAAAAAACTAGTTTGCTTGGGGAAGCAATCGCCTCCCCTTAATGCTTACTTAGCTAATGAAAGCAAAGGGACCATGGGTCACAGGCAGATGAAAGCCCTGCTCAGTTGAAGAAAACTAAAGTTGATGGGCAGGATGGTTTAGAATGGCATCTGGAGTAGAAGTATGGAAATTGTTAAAATTTCTCTCCTCATCTGGTAAGAAGAGGAAAATTTTGGGAAATGAGAGCTTTCGTATTTTCTTAAGTAATATCGTATTAGTTTCTAAGGCTGCCATAGCAAAGATAAACTAGATGGTTTAAATCAACAGAAATGTATTCTCTCACATCTCTAGCAGCTAGATACCCAAAATCACATTGTCCAGAGGGCCATGCTCTCTCCGAAGGCTCCAGGGGAGAATCTTTTCCATGCCTTTCTGTTAGCTCCCAGTGTTGCCAGCAATCCTTAGTGTTCCTTGGTCTGTAGGATATGGACTCCATTCTCTTCCTTCATAATCACGTGACATACACACTGTGTATCACTGTGTTAATCTCTCTTCTCATCCTCTTATAAGGACACCGGTCATATTAGCTTAAAGGTCTACCCTACTCCAATATGACTTCAGCTTAACTTGATTACATCTACAAAGACCCCATTTCCAAATAAGGTTACATTCATAGATACCAGGGGTTAGGATTTAAAAAAATATTTTTGGAAGGACCCAATCCAACCTACAATACACTACCATTTGAAGAAATGCTTATTACATGATTTTATTATTGCATTTCTTATTAGTTTAACCTTAGACATTATTTTCTACTTGTTTTCTTAATAATGTTTAGCATTTCAGTTAATTTAACAGACATTATTTCACTAGGCTCCTTAACATTTATCTGATATAATATATAGCGTATATAGATTAAATGTGGACTATAGGAGAGGATGAGTTTTTACCTGTTTTGTCCCTAATGATTCCTCAGTGCTTACAATGGTTACCTTCCAGTAAGATCTTAGTACATATTCCGGGAATGAATTATTTATCTAAAAACCTAGCTATCATTCATAATGCTGCTTTTTCAGGTGAAATATATCCTGAATTCCAAAGGGCTAATTAGTGAAGTTTGGGATACCCAGCCTATATATGAACTGGGAAATTTCTGTATGTTTTTCTGAGAGATTAATAGAAATTCTGGCAGTGTTGCTCATGAAAGCACCTTGCAATTCAAAAGTAATTGATTTATTTGACTGATTTTCAAATTATTAGATAATTGCCTGTTAAAAACAGTTACAAAGTTACTTTGTTGTTAATATAACTAATATGTATGTAACATAAGTCCACAATAGGAAAGCTAGTAAATATTTTTTAAATAATAGAAAGAAGGAAATATAATTAAAATTAATCTTAATTTTCCCCATAAAAAGATAATCACTGTTAACCATTTGGTATGTATCACAAAATAATAAAATAAAGGAAATAAAATTCAAATCAAATTTAGTTTCTCCACGAAAAGATAGGCACTGTTAACATTTTGGAATGTAAATATATTTTGATACATTTACTTTTAAAAAATAGGATCTTATGTTGCATGTATTATAAATTTTATTTTACTATTTCAATTTGTGGTGTGCCATATCAAAGGTAGAAACAAAACCAAACATATAAATATGCCGCTTAGGATTCACTTAGAACTAACAGAAATAGGAGTCAAGAATAGTAGAGTAAACCTCATGATTTCTCTCTAACAAATCTGCTCATAATTTATGTTTTTGAAATAGTGTATCCTTGGGACTTCATCGTGGGAGGAGGAGGGTTGGGGAAAGGAAGATGTTGATCAAAGGGTATAAAGTTTCAGACTGGAGAAATAACTTTTGGTAATCTATTGCACTGCATGGTGACCACAATCAATAGTAACGTACTGTATATTTCAAAATTACTGAAATAATAGATTTTAACATTCTCACCCCAAAATAAGTTAGTGAGATATGAATATTAATTAGCTTTACTAGATATTTCTATAATTATGTATAGATCAAAACATCACATTGCACCTCATAAATATAAACAGTTGTTATTTGTCAATTAAAAATAACCTTAAAAAGAAAAACAGTATGGAATATTTTTTTAAAATTCTTATTGCTTGCTTATTTTTAAAGTAAAAGAAGTTTAGCAAAGTCAATGGAAGCATTATTAATTATAATTTTTAAAGTGTAGCTAAAAATTATTGGCTATTTATTTTGAGGAGAAATAAAGAAGATGTTGGCTAAGTGTCAGGAAAAATCTATGAAGAGAAATTGGGAGAGGTATAATCAGAATGATCAGAAAGTTTATAGGCTTTCTTGGGGAAAAGACATTTTAAAAAGGAGATGATACAAATTGGTGACAAATTTATAAACACATAAATGTAAAACGAAACATAAACCTCTTGCAATATATTTCCTCTTACATTTTCATTTATTATAGTACTGTCAAGTACTTTAATTTTTATCACCATCTCTAAAGCAATTAGTGCTGTACAATTTATTTGAATGTATCATCATAGATTCAATTTCAAGAAGCAAAATAACATTTTTATCTCAGGTGGACCAAGAAACACAGGATTAAAAAGCAAAAAATGTTGCCTTACACACTGCACCTACCTCCAAGTTTTGCTTCCTACCTGGGCAGCATTTTCCTGTTTCTAAACTACTAGGAGCTGTAAGAAAATGTATCAAAAATACAATTCTTTCTGGCATGATAGATTGCAGGAAGTGGTTGTCTCCAAATCTGCAATTCTTCAGGGAAATAATTTACCTCTTGTAGCAAAGAGATGTCTTAATTTGTAAGTGCAGATTTTCTTTACTTTGTGATATAGTTTGGATATGCATCCCCACACAAATGTCATACTGAAATGTAATCCCCAGTGTTGGAGGTGGGGCCTGTTGGGAGGTGATTGGCTCACAAGAATGGATTTCTCATGAATTGTTTTATCATCATCCCTCCTGGTACTGTCCTCATGATTGTGAGTGAGTTCTCATGAGATCTGTTGGTTTGAAAGCATGTAGCACCTCCTGCCTCACTCTCTTGCACCTGCTTTCACCATGTGATGCATCTGCTGCCCTTTGCCTTTTGCTATGATTGTAAGCTTCCTGAGGTTTCCCCAGAAGCCGAGCAGATACCAGCATCATGCTTCCTGTTTAGCCAGCAGAATCATGAGCCAATCAAACCTCTTTTTAACATGAATTATCTCTTTTTAATAAGAATTATCTCAAGTATTTCTTTATAGCAATGCAAGAATGAACGAATACAGTTTGTTAAGATGGATCTATCTGGAGACAAGCAGCCATCAAATGACAAAAGACTGATGGTTAGTGATAGAAAGTGGTTGCTGGATAAAAACTAAAATTGACAGTGGAACTTAAACTAAAGGGCTTCTGCACAGAAAAAAAAAGTGTAAACAGAATGAATAGACAATCTACAAAATGGGAGAACATATTCACAAACTATGCATCCATATAAGGTCTAATATCCAGAATATATAAGGAACCTAAACAAATCAAAAGGCAAAAACAAATAACCCACGAAGAAATGGGCAAAGGACATGAAGATACAGTTCTCAAAAGAAGACATACAAGTGGTCAACAAGTATATGAAAAATGCTTGGCATCTCTGATCATCAGAGAAATGCAAATCAAAACCACAATGAGATACCATCGCACACCAGTCAGAATGGTCATTATTAAAAGTCAAAGAACCACAGATGTTGGTGAGGTTTCAGAGAAAAGGGGACATTTACACACTATTGGTGGGAATGTAAATTAGTTTAGCCACTGGGGAAAGCAGTTTGGAGATTTCTCAAAGAACTTGAAACAGAGCTACCATTTGACACAGCAATCTCATTAGTGGATATATACCCAAAGGACTATAAAATTATTTTTCCAAAAACTTACATGTAATGATTCCATAGCAGTATTCACAATAACAAAGACATTGAATCAATCCATGTGCCTATCAACAACGGAACGGATAAAGAAAATGTGGAACATGTACATATACCATGGAATACTATACAGCCATAAAGAAGAACAAAATCATGTCCTTTGCAGCAACATGAATGTAGATGAAGGACATAATCCTAAGCAAATTATCACAGGAACAGAATACCAAATGCCAAATGTTCTTAATTATAAGTGGAAGCTAAACATTGAGCACATATGGACATAAAAATGAGAAAAATAGACACTAGGGACTATTAGAGGAGGGAGAGAGGGAAGGAATTGAGGGCAGAATAACTGCCTATTGGATACAATGCTCAGTGCCTGGGTGATGGGATTCCTACTCTAAACCTCATCATCATGCAATACACCCATGCAACAAACATGCACATGTACCCCATGTATCGAAAATAAAAGTATTTTTTTTAAAGTAAGAAAGTGGCTGATGGCAAGGAGTGGTTAGTAGTGGGAAGCGTTTGGCAGGTGGGAGCTTAGGCATGGGGTGGATAATGAATGGTAAGATGGAGTGGGTGAATCACAACTTTAAAAGTAAAACTGCAGGGCAAAAGTTCAACTGTGACTTTCTTTTATTTACCATAGTAGAAAAAAGTGGAGAATTACTATATATCATATATTGCTATTACTATAAACACTTTATAATCATTGTTACATTTTGAGGCTCTTAATTTTTGTAATTTATCCAAATTTCTGAAGGTTTTTAGTATAGTCTTTAAAACAAAAGGGGCCTTTGTAAATTTTTTTCCCTCTAGGATCTCAAAGAAAATGATTATATAGCTGGAAGTTTAAAGACAGCATCTTATTCCAGAACCAGGCATGTGGAGAGACCTCAGGGATCAAGAGATTAGTTAGGAATCAGAAAGATGATTGATGATTACTTGATGTCAACAGCAACTAAGAAAATGGAATACAGGAAACATGCTGCAGTCTACCAAGAAGTGCTATGGAAAAAGATTTGAAATCAGTGACCAGAAAATGTGAGTTTTCCCTTACAGCACTGCTGAGGCTGACTACATCAGGCCCTGCCTGAGACTATATAATTTTTTCTGCTTCCACAAATTTTATTGAAAATCTCATTGTGGTAATCATTAATCTAAATAATAGTTCTTATGAAAAGGCTAAAGCAAATTAGAGCATCAGAAATCTGTAAATTAAATGATATTCTGAAACTTTCATGATGAACTCACTGCTGTAAAACAATAAGTAATAAAACAGCTCTAGGCATGCTGATGAACAAGTGGGCAGGGGAGGGGAGTGGTGAGCGACACCATCACTAAGGAAACTGTGATAATAGAGGAATGGTGACAGCAAGAAAGCAAACCCAAAAGTTAAATTTTGGCTTAATAAGTAAGGAATTTAGTTTTCTACTATTTGGAGATAGTTGACAATAGAGAACTGGCAGAACCTTATCATTAAAAGAAGAAAAATAATATTTATAAGTATTGATTTAAAAAGCAAATGAAGTGATGGCTCTTAAAGTCTGAAAGGTATTTTCTTCTTATTTTTCCTTTTTGTGTGTGAATTCTTAACTCATTCATTGCAATTCAGTAATTTTAGATCTTCCTCTTATGATCTAGTTATTTGAAAGTGAATAAAATATTAACTCTAAAGTTATTTATAGAAGGCTTAGACATTTTTTTAAAGTTTTGGGGATCCAGTAGATTCTAAGCTATCATATACTTTTATTTTTCTCCTCTGAGCTTGTATTAGTTCATTTTCAAGTTGCTGATAAAAATATATCTGAGACTGGACAATTTACAGAAGAAAGAGATTTATTGGACTTACAGTTTCATGTGGCTGGAGAGGCCACACAATCATGGCAGAAGGTGAAAGGCAAGTCTCACATGGAGGCAGACAAGAGAAGAGAGTTGTGCAGGGAAACTCCCCTTTATGAAACCATCAGAGGTCATGAGACTTATTCGACTTATTCACTATCATAAGAACAGCACAGGAAGACCTGCCCCCATGATTCAATTATCTCCCACTGGGTCCCTCCCCACATACATGGAAATTTAAGATGGGATTTAGTTGGGGACACAGGTAAACCATATCATACCTGGCCCCTCCAAAATCTCATGTCCTCACATTTCAAAACCAATCATGCCTTCCCAACAGTCCCCAAAATCCTTAACTCATTTCAGCATTAACTCAAAAGCCAACAGTCCAAAGTCTCATCTGAGACAAGCCAAGTCCCTTCTGACTATGAGCCTACAAAATCAAAAGCAAGTTAGTTCCTTCCTAGATACAATGGGGGTATACGTATTGGTTAAATACAACCATCCCAAATAGAAGAAATTGACCAAAACATAGGGGGCTACAGGTGCCATGCAAGTCCGAAATCCAGCAGGGCAGTCAAATCTTTAAGCTCCAAAATGATCTCCTTTGACTCCGTGACTCACATCCAGGTCATGCTGGTGGAAGAGGTGGGTTCTCATAATCTTGGGCTTCTCTGCCCCTGTGGCTTTGCAGGGTACAGTCTCCCTCCTAGCTGCTTTCACAGGCTAGCATTGAGTGGTCACATCTTTTCCAGGTGCACTGTGTAAGCTGTTGGTGGATCTACTCATTTTGGGGTCTGGAAGATGGTGGCCCCTTCTCACAGCTCCACTAGGCAGTGCCCCAGAAGGGATTCTCTGTGGGGGCTTCAATCCACATTTCCCTTCTGCACTGCCTTAGCATGGGTTCTCTATGAGGGCTTTGCCTCTGCAGCAAACTTTTGCCTCTGCAGGCATTTCCATACATCCTCTGAAATCTAGATGGAGGTTCTCAAACACCAATTCTTGACATCTATGCACTTGCAGGCTCAACATCATGTGGAAGCTGCCAAGCCTTGGGGTTTGCTCCCCTCGGAAGCCATGGCCTGAGCCCTACATTGGCCCCTTTCAGACATCCCTGAAATAGTTGGGACACTAAGTCCTTATGCTGCACACAGCATGGGGACCCTGGACCCAGACCACAAAATCAGACTCTGCTTATATTTCCTTCTTGGTTAGCTTAGTCATATCTTTTTAATTTCATGCCAGAAAAATACCAATAATGCAATTTTATATAACTTGCATGAGACAGGAAGTTTGTAGATTTGATTTTAATTCACAGCTTTCAATAAACTCTTATTTAAAGATTATATTTTTATCCATGGATTCAGAATTGTCCCTATAAATAGAAGACATGAAATAGATCATGTTTAAAATCTTTGTAATTTTTACAATGTTAAGTATACAAATATTAAGAGGTATGGATATATTGAGCTTCCTAAAAGTGAATATATCGGAACCAAATAACTCATTGTTTAGACTATTCCAACTCTATGTTGCAGGAGTCCTTTGGGAAAATTCTCTAAGCAGGGCTTGAGAATGGCTTCTCAGTGCCCAGCACCCCCATGACTCCTCATCACACACACACACACACACACACACACACACACACACACACACACATGTTGTGACTACAATTTCCTTCTGCTGAACGTAAATTTGGTTAATATTTTTGAACAATATTCTTTCCAAGGTGTGCCAATGTCACTTGATACTGTGGGAAGATTACCTAAAGTTATCAAATCCATTTATTGAGGCTTCTTTGCTTAGGATATGCATGTTGACAAATACATCTTGGGGAGAAATGTAGCCTTTGTATCTCAATCTAAGTAAAGGAACATATGTCTAGATTTCATCAGAAGCAATAATTCCTGCTACAGTCAAGTTCATTATAAGCATCAGAGTACCCAGTCCCTTTGCTGAAATAGTCAACGGGTATTTCTTACCATACTTTTTTTATAAGTTATAGTAAACCCTCTCTGAAGTATGCCCCAAACATGATAAATGCAAGACTTGGGGTAAGAAGGGTTCAAACAGTTAGAATAAAGAGTTCTTCTTTTGACAGAAGGAAACTATCAGAACAGGTAAAATCTAGGTATGTTCCACCATTATATATAATGGGGGGGAATAAAGACTGTACAAATGTTTCTATTGTTCTTTGACCCTTAGTGTGCATGTCTTTAGAACAGAACAAGATTGAAAAATACAATCCAACTTAGAAGAGGATACATCTCTGCATCTGGAATACCCCACAGCATCCTTTGCAAACATGGAACAAAATGATTTTCCTCCAACTCACTGATTAAAAATTTTAAAAAACACACAAGAATTATGCCTAAATTAGAGTTTAATACCAGAGAATAATTTTCTGATAATAATCAAGAGGTTAAGAAAATTTATGAAATGTTATTATGAATAATTAATGTAGGTCTCAATATTTTTATAAGAATAATATAAGGGAGGAGGGGCCAAGATGGTCAACTAGAAGCAACTAGTGTGTGCAACTTTCATGGAGAGAAACAGAGGGGTAAGTAAATACAGCACTTTTAACTGAAACATCCAGGTACACACACTGGGACTAATCAAGGAAACAACTAGACCCATGAAGAATGGAAAAAAGCAAGGCAGGATGATGGCCCACTCAGGAGTAACATAGAGCCAAGAGAACTTCCCCCACCCAGGGAAGTGGTGAGTAGATGTGCAACCCCAGGAACTCATGGTTCTCTGACAGATCTTTGCAACCTTGTGCCAGGAGATCTCCCTGTGCAGCTGCTCCACCAGGAACTTCAGTCTGACTCACAGAACCATGTGGAGTCTCAACAGAGCAGCCACTCAAGCACATGTGGAGACCCAGGAGCCTTAGAAACCCAGACTTTCCAGGACTGCTCGCAAAAGTAGCTGCAACTCCAGCAAAGTGGGAGGTTAGACCCCTGAACACATCAGCTTGGAATCTCCAAAGCCTAAAGGCTGAAACAGGTAGGCACCCTAACAGCAAAGATGGTGGTCTCCCGTTTGTCTGTCTGGAAGATCTGTCCCAGGGTGGTTTCAAATCTCTGTTCACCAGAAAACACCACTGGGGATGGCTGAAGACCCTGGTTGGGAGGTCCTACCCAGTGAGGAGCAAAGGGTTGGGGACCTACTTAAAAAAGCAGTCTGTCCACGTTTTTCTAGGGAGGTATAAAGCTGCTACTGATGGCTGTCTGGAATCCCAGACCAGTGGTTCTTATCCTGTGAGGTGCCATAGAAGTACAGCTTGCAGACTGTCACTGCTCATCCCTCTGGACCCCTTAGAAAACTGATTGGGAGTGCAAGTGGTGCCTCAGCACAGCACAGCTGCTCTATAGAAACATGGCCTGATGGCTTTTACAAGTGAGTCCCCAAACCCATTCCTCCTTATGGGGTGGGACCTCCCAACTGGGGTCTCTACTCACCAACTACAGGTGCATTTGGGCAAGAAACAGGTCCATAGCTCCCTGGAATGGATCTCACAGAAGGAGGGGCAGGCTCCCATCTTTGCTGTTTCACTGCCTTCACTGGTGATATCTCCAGGTGAAAGTCTGAGGTGACTAGGGACTGGAGGAGACCCCTAGCATACCACAGCAGCCCTACAGAAAAGTGTCCAGACTGTCACATGAGTGCTCATTTCCATGTCTCCTCACCAGGCAAGTACTCCAGGCCTGGGCCTCCAGGCACACTCCCTGTCAGAATTATGGAGTCAGTAGCAGCTCTGCAACTCCCTGGACAGAGTCCCCAGCAGCATTCCAAAGCCTCTCTGCCACTGCCTCTGCAGTGATTGCTGGCCTACATCTTTCCTGTGGGTGGAGTTCCCAGGAAAAAAACAAAAGACCCTTGACTACAACCACTACTAAAGTCCCTTCCTCTGCTACTTCAGTGTTCAGGAAGGAACATACTGAGATCACCCCAGAGCTGCAGTGGGTAGCCTAGGAATGCTAAGCTGCCATATACAGCCAACACTCAAAGGGGAGAGGAATTCACACATTCAGAGCATTGAGAGGGAACACAGTTGCAACTGTGAGGAAACACAGGGAAGCCAAACAACTGAGGAAGAGTCTACTAACTGATCAGTATGGCTAAGTGCCACCTACTGGATCACACCCCAAAGCTTCAACACCAAAAATGGCTTGCGAACATATTCCCATCTTAAACCAAAAACAAGAAATTAGCTTCAAATAGACCCTGCACAAAGCCTCGGCCCTGTGAAAACATCCAGAAAAGAAGTCTATTGACTATACTCAATCTACACCACAGTTAAATGTATACGCACAAGCAGAGATGAAAAGGAACAAACACAAGAACTCTGGACACTCATATGGCCAGAGTGTCACATGTCTTCCAAAGGACTACACCAGTTCTCCAACAAGAGTTCTTAATCAGGCTGAGCTGTGTGAAATGACATAAATATAATTCAAAATGTGGATAGCAATGAAGATCATTGAGATTCAGGAAAACAGCAAAACCCAACCAAGGAAACGACTAAGAACAGTAAAATGATATGGGAGCTGAAGGATGAAACAGCCAGTATAAAAAAGAACCTGTTAGATCTGACAGAGCTGAATAACACAGTAGAAGAATTTCACAATACAATCACAAGTATTAATAGTAGAATAAACCAATGAGGAAAGAAACTGAACTTGAAGACTGGCTTGCTGAAATAAGACAGATGAAAATTTTTAAAAAAGAATAAAAAGGAATGAACAAAACCCCCAAGAAGTATGGAATTATGTAAAGAGGCTAAATCTACAAATCACTGGCATTCTTGAAAGGGGAGAGGCAGAAAACAAGCAACTTGGAAAACATATTTCAGGATATGATTCATGAAATCTTCCCCAACATTGCTAGGGAAGCCAACAGTCAAATTCAGAAAACACAGAGAACTCCTGAAAGATTCTACATAAGAAGATTATCTCCAAGACACATAATTAGCAGATTTTCAAAGGTCGAAATGATGAAAGAATGTTAAAAACAGTTAGAAAGAAAAGGCAGGTCACCTACAAAGGGAACACCATCTGGCTACCAGTGTACCTCTCAGCTGAAATTCTACAAGCCAGAAGAGATTGAGGGCCTATATTTAATGTTCTTTAAAAACAGTCTTAAACCAAAAATTTTATGACCAGCCAAACTAAGTTTCTTAGGTGAGGGAGAAATAAAATTCTTTTCTAATAAGCAAATGCTGAAGGTGTTCATTACCACCAGACCTGCCTTACAGGAGATCTTGAAAGGAGCACTAACTATAGAAAGGAAAGCCCCCTACCATCTAATACAAGAATACTTAAAGTGCAGTGGCGCAAGCCTGTAATCCCAGCACTTTGGTAGGCCAAGGTGGGCGGCTCAAGAGGTGAGGAGATCTAGACCATCTTGGCCAACATGCTGAAACCCTGTCTCTGTTAAAAAATACAAAATATTGGCCAGGCACGGTAGCTCACACCTGTAATCCCAACACTTTGGGAGGCTGAGGCAGGCGGATCATGAGGTCAAGAGATTGAGACTATCCTGGCCAACATGGTGAAACCCTGTCTGTACTAAAAAACACAAAAATTAGCTGGGTGTGGTGGTGCACACCTGTAGTCCCAGCTACTCTGGAGGCTGAAGCAGGAGAATTGCTTGAATCCAGGAGGCAGAGGTTGCAGTGAGCCGAGATTGTGCCACTGCACTCAAGCCTGGCACCTGATGACAGAGCAAGACTCTGTCTCAAAAAAAAAAAAAAAAAAAAGAAAATACAAAAAATTAGCTAGACATCACCCATAGTCCCAGCTACTAGGAGGCTGAGGCAGGGGGAACTGCTTGAACCCGGGTGGTGGCAGTTGCAGTGAGCTGAGATCGTGCCACTGCACTCCATCCTGGGCAACAGAGTGAGACTCCATATCAAATAAAAAAAAAAATACACAGACCAGTGACACTATAAAGCAACCATGCAAACAAACCAGCACAATAACAAGCTAACAACACAATGACAAGATCAAATACATGCATATCAATACTAATCTCAAATGTAAACAGGATAAATGTCCCACTTAAAAAGCAGGGTGGCAAGCTAGATAGAAAAGCATGACCAATGATATGCTGTCTACAAGAGATCCAGCTCACATGTATTGACAGCCATAGAATCAAAATAAAGTAATGGGGAAAAAAATCTACCAAGTAAATGGAAAACAGAAAAAAGCAGGGGTTGCAAGTTTAATTTCAGACGAAACAGACTTTAAGCCAACAAAGATCAGAAAAAAAAAAAGAAAAGGGCATTATGTAATGGTAAAAGGTTCAATTCATCAAGACCTAACTATCTGAAACATATATGCACCTAACACAGGAGCACCCAGATTCATAAAGCAAGTTCTTAGAGACCTATAAAGAAACATAGACTTCTACACAATAATAGTGGAAGATTCAACACTCCACTGACAGTATTAGACAGTTCATCAAGGCTGAAAATTAACCCTGATATTTTGGACCTGAATTCAACAATGGAGCAAATAGACCTGATAGACAGACCTTTACAGAACTCTCCACCCTAAAACGATAGAATATACATTCTTCTCATCATAATATGGCACATACTCTAAAACTGACCATGTACTTGGACATAAAACAATCCTAAGCAAATGCAAAGGAACAAAAATCATACCAAATATACCCTCAAGTCATGGCACAGTAAAATAGAAGTTGAGACTAAGAAAATTGTTCAAAAGCATACAATTAAATGGAAATTAAACAACATGCTTCTGAATGAATTTTTGGTAAATAATGAAATTAAAGTAGAAATTGAGAAATTCTTTGAAACCAGTGAGAATAAAGATAAAGCATATCAGAATCCCTGAAACACAGCTAAGGCAGTGTTAAAAGGGCAAATCATAGCATTAAATGCCTGTCAAAAAGCTAGAAAGATCTCAAATTAACAGCCTAACATCACAACTAAATGAATTAGAGAAGCAAGAACCAATCAACCCAAAAGCTAGCAGAAAACAAGAAATAAACAAAATTAGAGCTGAACTGAAGGAAATTAAGACAAACACACAAAAAAATTCAAAATATCAATGAATCCAGGAATTGGATTTTGAAAACATTAACAAATAGATAGGCTGCTAGCTAGACTAATAAAGAAAAAGAAGATCCAAATGACCACAATTAGAAATGATAAAGGGAATGTTGTCAGTGACCCCCCCCCCAAAAATAAAAATAGCTATCAGAAACTACTATGAACATCTCTAGGCACACAAACTAGAAAGCTAGAAGTAATGAATAAATTTCTGGACCCATACACCCTCCCAATACTGAACCATGAAGCAATTGATTCACTGAAGAGAGCAATGATGAGCTCTGAAACTGAATTAGTAATATCCTACAAACCAAAAGAAGCTCAGGACCTAATGGATTTACAGCCAAACTCTACCAGATGTACAAAAAGGTAATGCCGTTCTTACTGATACTGTCCAAAAAATTGAGGAGAAGGAAGTCCTCCCCCAACTCATTCTACGAGGCCAGTGTTATCTTGATACCAAAGTCCGACAGAGACACAACAGCAAAAAATAAAATTTCAAACAAGTATCCTTAATAAATATTGATGCAGAAATCTTCAACAAAATACCGGAAAGCCAAATCCAGTAGCACATCAGAAAGCTAATCTATTATGATTGAGTAGGTTTCATCCCTGGGAGGCCAGGTTGGCTCAACTTACACAAATTAATAAATGTGATTCATTACATAAACAGAACTAAAGACAAAAACTGCATGATTATCTAAATAGATGCAAAAAGGCTTTTGATAAAATTCAATATCCCTTCATGTTAATAAATCTAAATAAACTAGGTCCTAAAGGAAAGTACCTCAAAATAATAAGAGCAATCTATGATAAACTCATAGCCAATATCATACTGAATGGGCAAAAGCTGAAAGAGTTCCTCTTAAAACAAGCACAAGGTAAGGACACTCTCTCTCACTGCTCCTATTCAACATAGTATTAGAAGGCCTACCTACAGAAATCAGACAAGAAAAATAAATAAAAGGCAAACTAGTAGGAGTAGAGGAAGTAAAATTATTCCTGTTTGCACATGATATAATTTTATATCTGGAAAACCCTGTAGTCTTGGCCCAAAAGCTCCTTCAGCTATAAAATTTCAGAAAAGTTACAGGATATAAAATTAATGTACAAAAATCACTAACATTTCTATACACCAACAATAGCCAATCCAAGATCCAAATCAGGAAGGCAATCCCATTCACAAATGACACAAAAAGAATAAAATACTTAGAAATACAGCTATCTGAAGAGGTGAAAGATCTCTACAATGAGAATTACAAAACACTGCTCAAAGAAAGAAAAGCACAAATGGAAAGGCATCCCATGTTCATAGACAGGAAGAATCAATATCATTGAAATGGCCTTACTGCCCAAAGCAATCTAGAGTTTGAATGCTATTCCTATCAAACTACCAATGACATTTTTAACAGAACTAGAAAACCTATTTTAAATTTCACATGGAACCAAAAAAGAACACTAAAGAGCAATAACAAGGCAATTCTAAGCAAAAGGAACGAAGGTGGAGTCATCACACTACCAAAATTTATATTATAGTGCTACAGTAACTAAAACAGCATGATACTGGTACAAAACAAATGCATAGACCAATGGAAAAAATAGTGAGACAGGAAATAAACCCACACACCTATGACTATCTGATCTTTGACAAAGCTGACAGAAGCAAGCAATGGGAAAGAGGCTCCCTATTTAACAAATTGTGCTCAGATAACTGGCTGGCCAAACTCAGAAGATGGAAGCTAGACCCCTGTCTTACACAACACAAAAAACAACTCAAGATGGATTAAAAACTTGAATGTAAAACCTGAAACTATAAAAACCCTGGAAGACAACCTAGGCAATACCATCCTGGACATAAGAATAGGCAAAAATTTCATAAGGACACAAAAAACAATTACCACAAAAACAAAAATTGACAAATGGGATCTAATAAAACTAAAGACCTTCTGCACAGCAAAAGAAACTATCAAAAGAATAGTCAACCTAGAGAATGGTAGAAAACAGGTATAAACTGTACATGTGACAAAGGTCTAGTATCTGACATCTATAAAGGAACTTACTTTATAAGAGAGAAACAACCTCTTTAAAAGTGGGCAAAGGATATGAATGAACACTTTTCCAAAGAAGGCATACATTCAGCCAACAAACATATGAAAAAAAAAGCTCAATATCACTGACTATAAGAGAAATACAGATCAAAACCACAATCAAAGACCATCTCACACCAGTCAGAATTATTATTAAAAAGTCAAAAAATAAAAGATGCTGGTGAGGTTGCAGAGAAGAGGGAACACATACAGTATTGGTGGTAATGTAAATTACTTCAACCATTATGGAAAGCAGTATGGCAATTCTTCAAAGAGCTAAAAGCAGAACTACCATTCAACCCAACCATCCCATTATTTGATATATACCCAGAAGAATATAAATCATTCTACTATAAAGACGCATGTGAATGTTCATTGCAGCATTATTCACCACAATGAAGACATGGAATCAACCTAAATGTCCATCAATGACAAATTGCGTAAAGAAAATGTGGTACATATGCAGCATGGAATATTATGCAGCCATAAAAGAGAATGAGATCATGTCTCCCGTGGGAACACAGATGGAACAGGAGGCTACTATTCTAAACAAACTAACACAGGAACAGAAATTCAGATCCCATATGTTTCTACTAAAAAATGAGAGCTAAATGATGAGAGCTTATGAACACAAAGAAAGGAACAACAGACAGTGGCATCTACTGGAGGGTAGAGGCTGGAAGGAGGAAAAGGAGCAAAAAGGATAATTGCTGGGTACACCTATGTTACCAACTTTCACATGTATCCCAAACCAAAAATAAAAGTTTGTTTGTTTTTTAAAAAAATAACATAAGATAATGTATAAAAATTACCAGGCAGAGTGGCTGACACATAGTAGAATTTCCTCCTCTATATTTTCATACTTTTAAAATTTTATTTAAGAACAAATAAAATAAACATTATTAAACAAAAAAAGGGGTTAAGATGGTGCATGCAATATTATGTGATTTTAATCACAATTAAAAATAAAAGAAAAAAATATCTTTAATAATAGAATGCACGTATCTGTGTATTCCCATCTTATGAGTAGTTTTCTTTGTTGTGGCTATTTAGATGCATCTTAACAAAACTTCTATTCCATTTATCATTTAAGTTATAAAGTTAACTTTCTTTAAATTTTCTTAAAAACATATTTTTCCAATGAAGATACTGAGTTACATTAAATAGGATTACTTTCCTGACTCTCCTGTGTTCTATTAAATAAAATTCTCTATACCACAGTGAATTTCTATCACCTCTTCTGCTAATTATCTTACTTCACGAAGTACTACTTTCACAGCCCATCAAACAAGATAAAAACCCTTCATCTTTAAAATTGTGAAGAACCATCTCTCCCAAGTTTACTAATTTCCTAGAATTTCTCCTTTTACAAAATGCCAGATCTTACACAACACTACACTCTTCAATGAATTACGAAATTTACAACATTCAATTTCAACCTATAAATCCTAAGTTAATTTCATATGTAGAATAACAAAAATTGTAGTTGTTAGTTATTCATTAATTAGGTGGTTACTACAATGACTGAAATGTAAGTTATCAAAAAGTGGATAAAATGTGTGTTATTCTATGTAAACTGAAAATTGGTATAATGATTGATATTTATGGTTTGGTTGATTAGCAATGATGAATGTTAAAAATCGGCTCTCATGGATGAAATTAAGGGTAAAGTTCTTTAGAGACACTTCTTTGAACAGTCTGCAAAATTTCAATTAGGTCTATAGCTTTTGCCTAGAAATGGAGCCCAGTATTTAATTTCCAAAAAGGGTTCTATGCCATCATTAGAACTTTTGGTTGCCTAATGCCAAATAATGTAGACTATTTCTGCTTCTGGCATAATTTTAAGTGAGCTTTTTGAAATAATGCCAAGAGAACATTTCATAAAGACAGCCCCTAAAAGGATTATGCAAATATTTTAAAAAGTCATGAATCTTATCTAAAAGCGTGTATGAAAAGCCTTATGCCTGCTTACTAATGAATGATTGTTTAGCAAATGTTCATATATATGAGAGTTTGTTTACTTTCAATATAAACTGGTAGTGATGTTACACTGCAGACTGAACTCTTATCACAAACAATTTGGAGGATTATTTGCTAAAGAAAACCAAGACTTTAGTGGCGTTGATGACTTTTAGGCTTGGGTCAGTGTGCAACAGAACCTTAGTTGGTGATTCCCTTGAAAGGCATACACAGGCGAGTTTGGATATAAAAACAGGAACTATGTAAATTGTTACGCAAAAGCAGGTAAGCATTTGAGACTGGTGATGTTTAGAAAGAAAAGGACAAGATTCAAGAGAGCTCAGTACTCTGTGGAATAGAATATACATGGAAGAGATTGTATGGTAGATACAAGTGATGAAAAATTTTAAGGCATTTGCTGTGCAGGGTGTAATATAAGCCTCCTCTTTCTTTTCTCTTTGGAATTGTTGATAAAAATATACATTGCTCACTCATGTTTTTGGAGCTTGTCAATATTTTCTGAGGAGTGTGTAGCAAGAGGCAATAACCAAGACCACACTTAGGGCAGTCTACATTTAAGATACAAACATATTTCAACAAACACTCTTAAGGCAGTTAAGGTCAACGTTTTGTTTTGTTTTTGTGTGTTTTAGTTTCTGTGATTGTGCTTGATTATTCCTTGAATATATTAATAATTTATTTTTCCATGTGGATATAGGTTAATAACAAATGTGGGGTGCTGGATTAGCTAGAGAGTCAAAAAACTGAATTCTTGTCGTCTTTCTCCTATAAACTAACAGAGTAGGAAATTTAGTTAATCTCTGGAGGCTTTTGTCTCAACATCTTCAGAAAATAAGATGCTTGAACTATTTAACAGCTTATCTTCAAGAGTCTCTTAAGCTCTATGTATGTACCATACCCCTGCTCTGTATATGTTTATATCAGTATGCAAATATAGTGGTTCAGGTGGTAAATTGTTCTAGTTCTTCCAGGCTCCAACATTCTATACAGCCTTAGAACAGATTAGAAATGCATGTGCTTGGTCTTACCTTATCACAGAGCACTGCTTAATTATCTGTAAAATAAATCTAAGGGACTAGCTAGAAAAAACATCTGAAAATAAGGGTAGAGTATTCTCTATACCTGCACTGTCAAATAAGACTTTTGTGATCATGGAAATATTACTCTATAATATAGAAGCAGTCACTTACAGCTATCCAGTATTTACTTAAAATATGGTCAATGTGTTTTCTTACCTCATTACTCATATCAAATTATGAAGTATTTTTCTATCAAATATTAGATGTTAATAATAAAAGTTAAAATGCTGAAAGAAGACTGTTGAATTAACATAATTTTAGAATGGACAGTAGCTTTTTCAAGTAAAAAACACAATTTTTTAAAGTTTATAATTTTGTTAAACAAAAATTGAAAAGTTTTATATATATATATATAAAGTATACAAAATAAAAAATGGCAAAATGTGAATTTGATTTGGCAACATATGTAATAAATAGCTCATTTTATTAGGTTAAGTCATATGTATACAAGCATAAAGAGATGGCATAAAACTAAAGTAATTAAAATCAGAAAAAAATTTTTAAAGAATAGCTTTCAGAAAAAAATATATAGATATGAAGACTGATCCAAGATGGTGGATTAGACACAACTCTAATGCACAACACCCAGTGAAAGAGATGTAGAAATCCAGAGATCTCCTAGCTCCAACCGAGGTACCGGGTGCATTTTCAATGGATCTGGTCCAAGGGTGAGCAAAGACCACTCAGCGCAGACTGAGGCGGAGACAGGTGCTGCTTCACCCAGAAAGTGCATCTGACTGGCGAGTCAGAGGCTCCATCTCTGGCGCTCCGGTCCAGATACAGCGCTTCCTCCAAAGTCTCAGCAATACACAGAACAGGGGATCTTTGCCAGTCAAGCGCCGGGAATTATAAGTGTGAAGTTGAATAAGAGTCTGCAGAATGAGCTATCGCCCCTCCCCCTGCCCTGGAGAGAGAGGAAGCTGTAAGCAGGAGCAGCCGGGTGGCCCCTACCCCATGACTGGAGAGAGAAAAAGCTGAAAGGGGGAGACTGACGGGTGCAGCTGGGCAGGTCCCTAACCTCCCCCACAAACCCCAGAGGGCTGAAGCTCTGACTCTAGTGGGTTGCGTAGCCAATGCCACAGTCTGAGAGGAACCCTGAATGATCCAGCCCAGTGGAGGAAGGGCACAACCCACCACTAGAGAGGTGGGACCAGGCTACATGTTTTAACAAAAAACACAGGAAGCCTATGTAGCAACCGGACTGCCTTCTCGACAACCCAGCAGCACCTACAGGTCAGCGGAAGAGGCAGGATTAATCTCCCAGCATAAACAAAAAAGACACAGGAAGCTTCCCTAGTAACCTAAAAGAGTCCCTAGAAACCCAGTAGTGCCCCCACAGGCAGACAAGCGACCTCATCAAGCAGCTCTCTGACACCACAGCCAGGTAAATCCACAAAGATGGGAAAAAACCAGCGCAAAAAAGGTGAAACCCACAAAGACCAGAACACCTCTTCTCCTTCAAGGGATCACAACTCCTCAACAACACAGGATCACAACTTGACCGAGAAGGAGTGCGAAGAATTGACAAAAACAGGATTCAGAAGGTGGATAATAACAAACTTTTCAGAGCTAAAGGAACACGTTCTAACTCAATGCAAAGAAACCAAAAACCTTGAAAAAAGGTTAGACAAAATGCTAACTAGAATAACCAGCTTAGAGAAGAACATAAACGACTTGATGGAGTTGAAGAACACAGCATGAGAACTACGTGAAGCAAACACAAGTTTTAATAGCCGAATCAATCAAGCAGAAGAAAGGATATCAGAGATTGAAGATCAACTCAATGAAATAAAAAGAGAAGGCAATACAAAAGAAAAAAGAGTGAAAAGAAATGAACAAAGCCGCCAAGAAATATGGGATTATTTGAAAAAACCTAATCTATGCTTGATCGGTGTACCTGAATATGACGGGGAGAATGAATTCAAGCTGGAAAACACACTCCAGGATATTATCCGGGAGAACTTCCCAAGCCTAGCAAGGCAGTCCAAATTTCAAATTCAAGAAATACAGAGACTCCACAAAGATATTCCTCAAGAAGAGCAACCCCAAGGCACATAATTGTCAGATTCACCAGGGTTGAAATGAAGGAAAAAAATGCTAAGGGAAGCCAGAGAGAAGGTCAGGTCACCCACAGAGGGAAGCCAATCAGACTCACAGCAGATCTCTCAGCAGAAACTCTACAAGCCAGAAGAGAGTGGGGGCCAATATTCAACTTCCTTAAAGAAAAGAACTTTCAACCCAGAATCTCATATCCAGCCAAACTAAGCTTCATAAGTGAAGGAGAAATAAAATCCTTTATGGACAAGCAATTATTGAGAGATTTTGTCACCACCAGACCCGCCCTACAAGAGCTCCTGAAAGAAACACTAAGCATGGAAAGGAACAAGTACCAGTCACTGCAAAAGCAAACCAGTTGGCAAAGACCAAAAATGCAATGAAGAAAATGAGTCAACTAATGAGAAAGAAAACCAGCCAGTAACAAAATGGCAGGATCAAATTCACACATAACAATATTAATATTGAATGTAAATGCCCTAAACGCCCCAATCAAAAGACACAGGCTGGCAAAATAATTTTTGCAATCTACCCATCTGAGAAAGGGCAAATATCCAAAATCTACAAAGAGCTAAAACAGATATACAAGAAAAAAATAAACAACCCCATTCAAAAGTGGGCAAAGGATATGAACAGACACTTTTCAAAAGAGGACATATATGAGGCCAACAAACATATGAAAAAATGCTCATCATCACTGGTCATTAGAGAAATGCAAATCAAAACCACACTGAGATATCATCTCATGCCAGTTAGAATGGCGATCATTAAAAAATCGGGAGACGATAGATGCTGGAGAGGATGTGGAGAAATAGGAACACTCTTACACAGTTGGTGGGAGTGTAAATTAGTTCAACCATTGTGGAAGACAGTGTGGCGATTTCTCAAGGATCTAGAAATAGAAATTCCATTTGACTCAGCAATCCCACTATTGGGTATATACCCAAAGAACTATAAATCGTTCTACTATAAAGACACAGGCACATGTATGTTCATTGCAGCCCTGTGTACAATAGCAAAGACCTGGAACCAACCCAAATGCCCATCAATGATAGACTGGACAAAGAAAATGTGGTACATACACACCATGGAATACTAAGCAGCCATAAAAAAGGATGAGTTCGTGTCCTTTGTAGGGACTTGGATGAATCTGGAAACCATCATTCTCAGCAAACTGTCCCAAGAACAGAAAGCCAAGCACTGTATGTTCTCACTCATAGGTGGGTGTTGGACAACGAGAACACATGGACTCAGGGAGAGGAGCATCACACACAGGGGACAGTTGGGGGGGGTAGGGGAGAGACAATGGGGGGTGGGGGAGGGAGGGGAGGGTGGGGAGGGATATCATGGGAGAAATGCCAGATATAGTATGCACCTAAAGTAAAATAAATAAATTATTAAAAATAAAAAAACCATTTAAGACCTCAGTAAAAATATATATGTATATATATATATATATATATATACACACACACACATATATATAGATAGATAAATATATAAATAGGTTTTCAATTTCACTCATACATAAAGACATGGAAATAAAAGACGAGATTCTATATATTTGCCCGTGAGATTAACAGATATGAAAAGTTAGGTAATATCTAGTTTTGGTTATTAGAATAGAAAAATAAGACCATCTGATATCATTGATGCAGATGTACATTGATGTAGTTGTTTTGAGAAGAAGTTGGCTAGAATTACCAAAATATAAAATGTATGTGAAAAGTTTCAGCAATTTATGTCTATTAGTGTGGTTATAGATAGCTCACAAGAATATATCAAAATAGACATTGAGTTATTCATTGCAACATTATAATTAAAACAAACTAGAAATTAAGTTAATGACCAACAAATAGGGAACTAGTTAAATAATATATAATGTATCAGTACAATAAAATATTATGTAGATTTTATGCCTACAAAAGACCCATTTAGATTACTGATATAAATAGATTGCATATGATTCAGTAAATCATTATAAACATATTCATATATTGTTTAGAAATATGAATTAAATTGTTTTAGAAGAACACACAAGAAATTCAATAGTTGTCCATCTTCAAGCAAATAGTTGTACATTTTCAAGAAATGTCAAGGAGATGCTAAATAATTTAACTATTTTTATTTTCCACTTATAATTGCCAAATAATATATGCTATTTTTATTTTAAAATAAGAATCATGGTTTTTGAATTGATATCAATCATATAAATCATATGATAATAATCATAGGTGTTTTGAATTGAGACAATTCAAATGAGAATAATTATTAACATATACTAGAAAAGGAAAGGCACTCAATAAATACTTGTCGAAGGAATGAATAAATTAATGGATGTAAGGGAAGATGTTCTCTTTCTGGGTCCACAAGGGGGCGTAGTTTTAAGGGCAAGAACTTCCTAGTGCCATGCCTCCTCCCATCTCTCTCCATCCGGGAGATTTAACGTTTTATGTTTAAATTTCGGCGGCATGGGAAGAAACTAAGAGTCATTCACTCCAGTGGAAGTTCTAAGGAACTCCTTTCATAGGCCAGGGGTCTTAGAGAAGGTGGGGGGTTCCTCCCAGGTTAAAAGTCCCTTCTTCCACACCCCTTCAGACTTCATGTTTGGATACCCTTCCACAAACACTCCTGTGGAAGCTGTTTTTCTCTATCCTGGATTTTCCCTCTGGAGTCCCCCTTCCACACTCTCTCGTGGAAGCCTGTCTTCCCCTCCTAAACTCCATCTCTCTATTCCCTTCCACTCAGCGTGGAAGCTACTTTTCTCTCCTGGATTCCATCTTCTGGATTCTCTCACTCAGCGTGAGAGGTAGCTGTTTCTTTCTCTCTCTGTCTCCTTTTTCTCTCTCTCTCTGTAAATAAATCACTTTTCTACAAACAATTTTGAGTCAGGCATTTACTGCTCACTGCACCATGGTCCCTTCTCACATTCTTGAGAGGGCAGGGGACCAAGAACTTGGAGAAACATCCTCTCAGGGGAGCTGAGGGCACCCTGAACCCCAATATAACAGATGAATCTATTTGAATTTAGTTAAAAAGATTATAACTTAGAATTTCCAATTATAGAGTATAAAAATGTACTAATAATGTAAAAATGTTAGCATTAGTCTATTTCCATGAAGACCTAACACACACGCACACACACACACACACACACACACACACACACACTCTTAATCATATAAGAAAAGATATTGGAGAATTTTGATATTATTTAGAATAAAGAAGGCACATACACAGTGACCTAATGACCAGATCTAGGCCTAACATATTTGATAATTGACCAAAAACTAACCAAATGATAAAATATATAGAACTTACTAATTAGATTATACTCTGCCTCTATACAAAATAAAATTAAATATTTAGAAATAAACATGATTTTTTTATCAATTTAAATACAAATGTTCAAAAATCAGTAAAACCTACATTTTTGTCTTCTGAATGTTTCTATATTGAATTTTCCATGGATCAGATAAAATAAATTATTGCTGTAACTCCATTTACCCTTTATATAAAATTCTACCAGTACATATTTAGTCTTTTCAACTATGCTTTGTATAAAAACAGTCACATTTGTACAGTGTTAATAATGCCACACTATATAGAAGGAGAACTATAGTCAGTAAAATCATATATTTGTATTCAGAATTCTTGACATTCTTCTTAATTCTACTTATGTATGTGTCTAACTCAATTTAATTCTTTTCTTTTCTTTTTTTTTAATTCCATATAGATGGTGTACCCTGTTAGCTTTCACTTTGGGAATATCCCGCATTTCTATTTAGGAAGACATAAATTGCACATTGACATGAGAAGAACCATGTCAAACATAGAAGAACCATGTCAAACATAGAAGAACCATCGTTCAGCTGAATACGTATTTTCAAGGATTAATGATATTTTTCAAGCACAAAAATGCTCTCTATTACAGGGGAAGAAAACAAGTTTGTAGCAAACATCTCACTTTCCTAGTGGTAACTATCTATCACCCAGTTAAGTTTGCTAATTGGCTACCCTGAAACAAAAGCCTCCGTAAAACAGCAATGTAATCTCACAGTATGTTTATATAGTCAGCCTGAATTAAAAAGCCATCAGCAGATCCAGTATGTTGAAAATAAGAATAAAAAGTAAATATAAGAATGATGAGAGACAGTTGAGGTAAACTAAAATTTCACTACTCTGGGCCCTTTTCACCATGTCTATAAGCCTCAGTAGTAGTAGAAAACACCTTTTAAGTCTATTAGGTTGGTGCAAAAGTAATTGCCATTACTTTAATGGCAAAAACCACAATTACTTTTGCACCAGTCAATGGACGGCATATTAGCATATACATTTAGTAATATGTCATGAGCTTTACCTCACTGAAATATTTATATTTTTAAAGCTCAATTATTAAAAATTATAATTTAGAAATTTCGTTGGAACAATTTAGGTTTCAATCTATGTGTTTGTTCAGCACATGTAGGAATTCAGGAAGAAATATTTTATTTGTAAAAATATGACATGTTATATCAGACATACCTTAAAAACAGATAAGCAAGGCCAGGCACGGTGGCTCATGCCTGTAATCCCAGCACTTTGGGAGGCCGAGGTGGGCGGATCACGAAGTCAACAGATTGAGATCGTCCTGGTCAACACGGTGAAACCCCGTCTCTATAAAAAAAAATAATAATAAAATTAAATTAAAATAAAAAAACAGATAAGCAAAACATTCTATCTTTACTTATATTCTATCTAAAACATATTATCAGAACATTCTAAAGCTTCCATAATTTAGTTGGTATATAAAACAATTTACCAAATTGTTAAAATATATATATATTTTTTTCAATAATAAAATACAATTCAGTTATTTACTCAAAGATCCAGGATACTAATCTAACCAAATGATTATTGTCATCTAAAGGTTCAATTCTATAGGAGATACAAACATATACACAAATAATGGCGAAGAGTATAATAAATGCGCAAAATAAAATGAAAAAGAAAATATGTGATAGGAGAGCAAGAAAAGTTGCATTTAACTACGTTGGGAAAAATCAGAATGGTAGCATTTGAGTTTGTGTTAAACAAGCAAATTCTACTTTGAAAAAACTGTATTAAATGTAATTGTTTAGATAGGCTTCTACCTTTTCTGAAATGCTTATTATAGTCTTTATTATAAAAAGAAACTTTTATCATAACCTGACTACAAATAGCTGAACCATTCAACAGACTACCATCTAGTTCTTTCTAAATAATGTCTCTCTTGAAAAAATGCTACTCCAGATTCAACATATTCATGAAGCAGCATGTGTTTATTTCAAAGTCTGTAATTCCTGAGAGATACAGGCCCAAGCCTGCTTTGTTTGTGACAGCTAATAATAACCCAGAATTGAAAAGAACTATTATTTTTATATTAGCTATGCCCTGTCCCTGTTTGGTGAATTAAGTCCCAATCTTTGAAAGTCTTACTTCATGAGCTAGCTTAACTTTCGGTCATCAAAGGCAATTTAGTTGCAGAGAAAGTTATGTAGCAGTTGTTGTCTTTAAACCTACTGTTGACGCCTGAGGAAAGAGGGAAAACTAGACTGATTCTAATATGAATGAGACGTGAGTGGGGGGCAGGAGTGTTAGTTCAAAAGAGTGGGTCTTAGAAAGGCTCTTGTGAAAATTATATTTACTTAACCGGAGACTTAGTAAGAGATTTTTTTGGGAAGGTGAAAGTTTCAAATTGAAGGAGGAGCCATATCACCCAAGTAATAGTAATCCTGTCTCCTGGTAGTAATTCTTCTTCCCTGGGAGGAGTGGAAGAGAAATGATCTTCAAGGAAAGTCTAGTTGAGTAAGTTTCCTGGGAGCAGTATCAGTGATGCCCCAAGTATCAAGGTACCCTAGGTACTTGGGGAGACATGGTCTGAATCAGTGAAACAGTTTCAATTGCATAGAAACCCAAAGAAGATGATGATCTGGTTCTTGGTGGCTGCCTAGGCAATCCCATTTGTTTAAAAGCTCTTTAAAGCTCACTGACATTGTAAAATATGAAAGGCAAAATCGCTTAGTTCCTTTTAAACTTGAAAGATGTGTAGGGGGATAATTCGAACACTTTCATCTTTGTGGAGAGTTGTAAATCAATCTAGTACTTTAGACATTAAAGGAAATTATTTCACTGCAGAAGTTCTCTTAATTTGGTAGTTCTGTGGATGAAAGGCCTTTGCATAGAAACTGAAAAGAACATTGAAGTAGAGCCACTAGCATAAAAAATATTTATAAACATAATTCTTTCATAAGGCTTTTAAAATATGATAATAAAATTGGGTAGCTTTTTGACTACCTTGTAAGCAAAAGGGTTGCAAATGGGAGTAATTTAAAGGTTTTCATTATCTAGTCTTCATGCTCCTTAGAGGTAATGCTGGAGTAAGTTTCAGAAAAAAAAAATCTTAATAGGCCAGAGTTGAAAATTGCAATAGACATGACGGGACTGCATGAATAGCAAAGGATCTTAGCAAGATATAACAGGGTAGAATTAGTGTTAGAGCAATTAGCTGTATGCTCATTTTCTTTGTGTAATTTATGACCTTAATCACGTGTAGGCAAATTCACTCATGAGGCAATGCTCTTAGTAGTTAGACTTAATAATATTGGCAGTGCATGGTGGATGAAAACTTTTCACACATGGCTTATTCCTTCACAAAGGAAGTTTCCTATAGCTTTTTATTTGCTTTTTAATTTTTTTATTTTTCAGCTCAACAAAAGGATGGAGATCCGGCTTTTGAAAATAAACCCATGGAAAGGAGCCATAAAGAGATGCCAACAAGCCTAGACCTGCTTTCTCATCCACAAAGAAATGAATTTATTTGATTTTCCTTAATGCTGAACAATATGTGTGTGGAAATAGATCCCAGGTTCATGAGAAATAGAGATTTAACTGGATTATTAATCATCATTCTGAGCTATGTCTTGGAATGTTCTGAATATACTATATTGAGCACAAATACACACAAAAATTATACAAAAGAATGAGTTTGTAAATACAGGTGTGGGTGGCAGTTTCATGTCAGTAGGTCAAGATTGGTGTGAAGAGATGTTTCATTAAAGTGATTATCTCAAAGCAGAATGATTTTTATAGTGAAGAAATTTTAGACAAAACTCTGTGTAAATAACATTAACTTGAAAACACTACAAATTTCTTTAGACTTAGATTCCAGCTGACACATGCAGCCTCTGGCTGCATGACTCCTGAGCAATAAGAAGCCATAGAAAAGCAAGCTAGAAGACAATGTCTGCTTATCGTTCAGCTACACCTATATTTTAGTAGAATTCTGGCCCCTCTTGTAATCCTAACCTTGTGGACTTTTCATTACTCTTACAAAGGTGGTTTCAGTCCCTGAGCAAAGATGGGATTAGTTTGAGGAAGGGACGGTTATCATGTTTGTTTAAACTTAAATGCAGTTAGCTTGTGAGGTTAGAAGCAAGATGGAGTAAGTGATAGCAGATTTCTCTCACTGTCATAATTTTTACAAAGGCAGCTTCATTTGCTTTCTACCTCCCTTACTAGAAGAAAATTCTTCTCTTAAATCATCTCATTAAGAAGATATTTCCTCACACATATGCCATAAGAACCAAGAATGCAATTATTATTCTTGATTTCCAAATTCTCACTGTCTACTGTCTTGTAAAATTCTCTCTTCATTTGAAATTCACAGGCTCTGAGCATATTGTTCTTTTTTTCCTTTTTACAGTTTAATTTAAAAATCTTTGGATCACTCTCTCATATCAATTAAAGGTCCTGGTATCTTATCTGAATCAGTGTTTTTCTCTATCCCATGTACTATAACCAGTCATAGTAATTTTGAAGTCCAGAGAAGGACATAACTATAGATCTAATCTCACAAATTCTCAATTGCTTAAATTCAATCAACTTCTGTTTGATTATACTTCTTTCTTTATATTAAGGGATTCATTTTGGACCTTCTTTTCACACACACACACACACACACACACAATATGTCACAGTAGAAACTATGCACCTCAAATGTTTATCTCCTGACATTGTAGTTCCTCACACCCTCACTTCTATGGCCTTCTTTTTGATTTACAGAGATCTCGGGAGTTATTTCTTCCAATATATTAGTCTCATCTTGAACTTTCCTCTCTGACCTAAATTGCTGCTTTGCTAATTACTGGGACTCATTTGAACAAGTGTCTTCACCCTCTTCACACACACCTGCTACTACTGAAGAAAATCATAGCATTGCATAGATTTGGGTCACTATAGATTAATAGAATTTTACTTCAGCTGAACTCCAGAAACAATCAACAATTTTTGTTTCCCCTTGGTCAGCTACCTTTTCCTTTCTGTTAATAATCTTTCATATACTCATCCTTCCATTCAGATTTTCCGAATAAGCTAAACCTCACACTCATGACAAACTTACTTTCATTTTTTAAATAAAATTGAGGTAATCAGGCGTGAACTATTCCAACTCCCTTTCCCTTTCATACAACATAATTTATAACTGCACATGCTCTTGCTTTATTCTCTAGGGTCAGAATAAGAAGTTGTATTCTTCCTTTAAAAGTCAAGTAACTTATCTCTACCCATCATCTCCTGTCTTTTCTGGGATATTTGTTAATCAAGGTTTTCTGCGTTCTCCTATGTATTTAACTACTTGCAGTCTCTATTGGATCTTTGTCTTTATATGCATACTCAAGGCACACAATCTTAAGCACTCTTTCCAATGACCCAATAAATACCAATTTATCTCTCCAGTTTTTCGCTGACATCTTAATTCATTCTTTTTAGTCACTGTTTTGGCTCTGTCGTCAGGTTTCTGACCCTGGATGCTCAGTCTTTTCTTTCCATGCATATACCTCTTTTGCAACATCAACACTCTTAATTTTAACCACAGCCTACAGGCTCAATAACCTCAAATGTGCATCTCCAAATTAGATGCTGAACTTACCTTCTGAATAGTTAATAGCATCTTGAATGCAATATGATCAATGACAAATTTCACATAATCTACCTACTATTCATACACAAAAATTTCACTTAATGAAACCTCTGTCTACAAAGATGCTGAGTCCTGACATCTTTGAGTCAGCTTAGACCCTGCTTTCTACCACATACCTAATCCATCAAATCCTACAAATTATGCTTTTCAACTATCTCTCTTTTCCACAGCAACTTCCTTAGTCCCATACCTTACACAGACTGTTGAAATAGTCACCTAACGGGGCTCCTTGACTTTAGGCTTACTGCATTTCAACTAGCTTTTAACACCACTGGTAAAGAACAGAATGTGAAAGTACGTTGGCCTGGCACGGTGGCTCACACCTGTAATCCCAGCACTTTCGGAGGCCAAGGCGGGTGGATCACGAGGTCAAGAGATCGAGACCATCCTGGCCAACATGGTGAAACCCCGTCTTTACTAAAAATACAAAAATTAGCTGGGTGTGGTGGCGTGCGCCTGTAGTCCCAGCTACTCGGGAGGCCGAGGCAGGAGAATTGCTTGAACATGGGAGGCAGAGGTTGCAGTGAGCCAAGATTGCACCACTGCACTCGAGCCTGGCACCTGGCAACAGATCGAGACTCCATCTCAAAAAAAAAAAAAAAAAAAAAAAAAGAAAGTACGTTTTACTCATATAAACAGAGTATGATTTGACTACATATTGAAAGTAGCTTCAAGGAACTACTAACTGTTAAAGTGAACTACTTGTGACCTGAGAAAGACTCAGTACTTCTATATTAGAGTCTTTGTGTACAAACTGCAACCTAGCTTAATACATAGTCAAGATTGAAAACCTGACTTAGGAACAATAGCTGTCTGAAACAATAGCTGAGTCTTGGCCAATCTCAGCAGTGATACTTCAACCATTCATACACTGCTGAGTGTTCAAACTGTGTTCAAATAAGGCAAATGCCAAATTGTTGTATACCTTACTTCCAGTATCTGTACGTCATTTCCCTTTTCTTGTCTATAAATCTTTTTCCACCACATGGCTGCACTGGAGTCTCTGTGAATCTGCTGTGGTTCTGGGGCTCTCCGATTCATGGATCATACATTGTTTAATTAAACTCCTTTAAATTTAATTTGGCTGAAATTTTTCTTTTGTCATAAATATGTTTCTATACTTGGTAAATAGTATGGCAGGCCATTCTTCAGGTCAATATAGCAAAAGATTAGTCTATAAAACAGTCAGTTTAACAACCCCATAGCTACACTCCTACAAACTGACCCCTTTAAAATGTAGCTTTGTGTAAATATTTTCACTGACTTGAAATGGGAAGATGTGCTTCCTAAAGTGGTATGGGGTGTGTGTGTGTGTGTGTGTTTGTTACTATTCTCATATGTGCTTTTCAGGGAATATGACCCCTGCCCCTGCCATCACCCTAAAAAGTGGAACTAATCCTGGTTTTCATCAGGGAATAGGGAATCCATTGGCATATATTGTCCGAGAAAATATATTTAAACTCCCTTCCCACTGTCAGTCTTGGCTCCATTTAACAGCAAAAAGTTTACCTGGCTCACAATAAATAGAACTAAAAAGACTTCTGGATGTGGAAGTTAAAGAGGAAATCTAATGAGTTTCTGATCTTGGAAACCAGAAATAGCTTTGCATTTAATTAAAAATTTGGGCCTGTAGTTTAAACCAGATCATAAATCCTTAGTGGCTAGAGAAGCAGAGAATGAAAGGAATAGCTTTGATTTGACAGAATTGAGCTCAGAAAAGCCACAGAATGAGAAACTCCTGAGTTACCTCTGAATTTGAATGACTTTTGTATCTAGCTATGATCTGAACCAGCATCTTGCACATCAAAAATTTATACCCCTTGAAAATTAATCACACTATTGAATAGCCTTGTTTTAAAAAAATAAACTGTGATAGGTTCTAGTTAATCCTGGAGAAGACTAAATGTCAAAATTACATTCCCAGATTAGATGCTCTTTTAAGAAAATAAAAAAATGTCCAAGATTTGGAAATTGACAAAATAGAGTACTGGATGCCCTTTTATCATACACTTTGAGTTTTATCTAAGTCAAAAAGATATGTAGATGTAACTGGCTTTCTGTTAGTTCAGCCATTTTTACATCTTTGTAAAAGAAAAAAATAAAAAACGGAGAGTGGTACAAATAAAATTGTCCAGTAAGAAAAGACAAATTGGTTTTTGTTCTGCAGAAAAAAGAAACCCAAATATTATCTATTATGGCTGTATGAAATATTAAGCAGTTTTGGATCTACTGGCAAACTAATTTCAGTATTTGTGAAGGGCTGGTTTCCATTTTATCTTTTGAATGGTTATAACATCTTATGGGTGCGCATACTAGTTGAGTTAAATAAACCTTTAGCTCATATTTATTTTATATAATAGTTATGATTTTACCTTTTGAAAAATTATAATTTAGCAGCTTTACAGTAAGAAGTACGCCCTAGGAAAAGAAATCAATAAAATCAGTGAGCCCTCTAGAAAGAAGATAAAAGGATTTTGTCACATAGCCTATGAATGGCTATGTGACTTATTTCACACAGATATGTATACATCAAGAAGAAGAATGTTGCCAAATAAAATGATTTGCACTTCTATCTAGATAGTAGAACACTTTTATGTTTCTAAACATAGTGAATCTTAATTACAATTTGCTTAAAGGCAGCAGGTATTGGATAGTTCTTGTCATTTGGTTTCTATGTGACTATTTCTTGAAAGCCATGAGACTTGCCATTTTTGACCACACAGGTGGTATTTAGTAGAGGAATTTTTGTAATGAAGATTAATATTGATTGGTGTATACACTTCTAAATTTAAATTGCATGTACATGTTAATGAATGTTACAATGTATAATCACAAAATAATCACAAAAATACATAAATCTTCCCACTCCTCAAAATAACTATCCTGTCCTTAGATTTAATCAAATGTAATTTGATTCAACAAACATGCACTACTCTGATGAATAAAACAATGTGTTAGGTTCCATCAGTGCTGAAAAATAATGTATAAGGCATTTAAATTCTGAAAAAGAATGTATAAGGCAGGTGTTTTACCCAGAGCAGCTTCAAATCAAGTTGAAAAGAATGAAATACATATCTACAAGTAGACTGTAAGGCAGAATATAATAGTATTAATATATCTGCTTCTCATTTATGGATGATTGATACGCTTTTTGAAATGGTGTGATAAAATTTATTCTCTTCTTTAAAATGTACATTCAAATTAAAATGAAAACAAAAGGCCCCTCCAGCACCTTGAGTATTAAAATCAGTAGATTTTAGGAATCCTGTATAGGTACTAGATTCCTAAATGAACCCACAAGTGAATAAAGGAAATGCAATAACTACTCATAGCAAGATGACAGGTCATTTTCTGACTGGCATCAACCTTCACAGATGGCACTGAATTCATCTTAGTTAGATGCTTGGTAGTGTGGTTTGTGAATTTAGAATTACCCCAAGTGATTATTTTCAACTTTTATCTAAAGTGAAATTAAAGCTAATAATATTAATTTCATAGAAAAACTCTGATGATAAATGTTAGAAGGCCATCACTGCAAAGATAAAATGGGGTTCACTGGACACAAAACAAATAAGAATGTATTAATGGTACCAAATTCTTGCTTCACTATAGTGAAAACAATCAGAACACTACGTGACAATGTTACAATTTGAGAAAGAAGTAAATCCAAAAAATCCTTGAGAATGACAGAGGTTTGGATACAAAAACTTCTATAATAGAAAAGCAGGATAATAAATCCTGGTTATAAATTAATGTCATCTGAGGTTGCACTTTTCTCTATACAAGTTTATGTATTACTCAGATTAATGTGATATGGGGGGGGAAAAGTACAAATAATTTTTTTCTCTTATTTTTCTACCCTTATTTCTTTTAAGAAAAAATTCACTTGATTTAAAGGTTTAATTTTCAGAAAGGTTTTTTATGTAAACAGTGACGTGATCATAATAGATATACAAATAAATACTACGGGAAGAAGAAAAGAGCTACTCCACCTGAAATGGCTTCAAAAGCCTTGCCTAAAATCCAAGAGGCAGACATACAGACCAATGATACAGAATAAAGAGCTCAGAAATAAACCCATGCATAAAGAGTCAACAGAGTTTTGACAAAAGTGCCAAGAATATACAATGGAAAAAGGATAGTCTCTTTAACAAACAGTGTTAGAAAAACTAGATATCCACGTGGAAAGAATGAAATATGGACTCCTATTTTATACCATACACAATACTGAAAATCGATTAAAGACTTGAAATTTAAGACATGAAACTACAAGATACCCAGAACAAAATATAAGGAAAAGATTTCTAGATATTGATTTCAGCAATGACTGTTCTTTGCATTTGACACCAAAAATATAGGTGACAAAAGAAAAATTAAAAACTGGGACTATATCAGACTAAATGGCTTTTGCATAGCAAAGATACAATCAAAAAAATCAAGAAACAACTTACAGAATGGGAGAAAATATTTGCAAACTATTTATCTGACAAAGGGTTAATATTGAAAAAAACCACACAAAAATATCTACAACAAAGTAGCAATAAAACAAAATAAAACTGATTAAACAAAGGGCAAATGACATTAATAGGCATTTCTCAAGAAGACATACAAAGATTCAAAAGGTATATAAAGTGATGCTTGCATCATTATTCATCAGGAAAATGCAAATTATAACCACAATGAGATACCATCTCATACCTGCTAGGATGGCTGTCATTTAAAAAATAAACAAAGAGCAAGTGTTGGCAGGAATGTGGAGAAGTTGGAACTCTTGTACACTGTTGGTGGGAATGTATAATAAAATGGTACAGCCACTCGGGAAAATGTGTGGAGGTTTCTCAAAAAGTTAACAATAGAACTATCATATGACTCAGCAGTTCCACTTCTGGATATACATCCAAAATAACTGAAATCAGGATTTCAAGGAAACATCTCTGCTCCCACATTTATTGCAGTATAATTAACAATAGCCAGTACATGGAAACAATCTAAGTGTCTGTCAACAGATAAATAGATCAAGAAAACTTGGTATATATATAAAAATAGGATATTATTGAACCTTAAAAAGGAAATCTTATCATTTGCATCCACATTGATGAACCTGTCACATCATACTAAGTACAACTGTCACAGAAAGACAAATACTGCATGATTTCACTTATTTGAGGTCTCCACATTAGTAAAACTCACGGAAGCAGACGGTAGAATGGCGGTTTGTAGGGCTAGGGGGAAGGAGAAATGGGAACAAAGTTTCAGTTATGCAAGATGAATAAGTTCTAGAGATCTGCTGTTCAACATAGTGTCTAAGTTAAAAATGTGGTATTGTGTAATTAAAATGTGTTAAAAGGGCAGATTTTATGTTAGGTGGTCTTACTACAAAAAAACAAGCAAGCAAACAAACAGACCCAAGGAAACTTTTGGAGGTAATGGGTATATTTAATACCTTAATTGTGGTATGCATATGTCCAAACTCATCAAAGTTTATACATTAAACATTTGTAGTACTTTTTGTGTATGAATTATATTTCAATAAATCTGTTTTCTTAAAAAAAAACAATGGAGATATGTGTGAAAAGAATTGTAGGAGGAACATAGAGCTTATATAATATGAGTTGTGTTAGAAAAAGCCAAGTGTATAGTTTTTGTTATTGCTATTGTTCTTTCTAGTGAAGGATATATTGAAGGAAGCAGAGCTAAATAGAGCTTGGGTCTGCTTGGAAATCGCATCAAATGCCATACAGAGACTTGACATTTTATTCTGAGTGTTAAAGAGAACACTACTTTTATTGAATGGAGGTGGTACGTCATTAGAGCCATGCTTTTTTAAGGTAGATTATACTGGCTAAAGTTGTAAAGGAATCATTATGGTGGAACAAGACTGAAGCTGGAAAGAAATATTAGGAGCCTATTTAATGTGTAAGTAAAAGCTAGAGATCTGCCCTAAAATAAGTTTCTGTAAAAATAAAATGGGTTTGTTTCTGACCTTCTAGATGCCGGTATGTTTGTCCTTCAAAATGACATATAACTGGTCAGTTTTTACTTGTAGACATTACCCAGAGTAAAGTACGATTTTTCATAGTTATTTTTAACTTGAGCCTGGTTCAATTTAAGATATAACAACGAACTTGCCATGTTTGGTCCTAAACAACTGGACTGATTTTTATTATGGTCTTTTGAAATTGTACTTGCATGTATGTTAATCAAGGGATTTGTCATACAAGCATAATAATGCTTCAAACCTATCATTTCATAGATCCAAAAATGAATGGTAAGGTGAGTGTCTGAAAACTTGTTTAATTAAAAAAATAAAGGCTCACTGAAAATGATGGAGGACTTTTAAGTAGTTTTAATTAGTATTTTTATTTTTTAATGTTAACTTTTTCATTCTTTAGTATGTAAATTCTAGTCAATGTGCTGAACGCCAAGTAAAAATCTGAAGGTCCTATCTGAAGTTAGGCCTGCAGCATGACAAAGACTGATTCTCCCTGTTTAATATCATCCTTGGGGGTCATTTTGCTTCCCCCTGTGGTAGAAGTATTCATTGCAACAATTCTATAAACACTTATGGAGCACTTATTAAGAAGCAGACTCTCTTTATTTCAAAGACAACCTGGTCTCCAGAACCTTACGGTTTAGTGAGAGCGGCCACTTATTGAGGAATTACTCTGTGCTAACCTAATTGCTAAGCACTTTACATGGGTCACTCATTTAAACCTCAAAACTACCCTGGGAAAGGGATTCGAATTCTTAAATACCTTGACAAGAATCACACATCTTAAAAAAGTGGTAGAATTGGATTCAAACAAGTCTACAATCCAAACTGCCCCCCCATTAGTTATTAAACTAATAATCACTCTTTAGTTTTTAATACAAATTTACTCAATAACTTTCTCCCTTGTGCCCTATAACCCTTCAAATACATCTTGGGATTTAGCCAAGATTCTAAAGTTCAGTGACAGAAGGTCAACTCAACTCACTTAAGCTAAATTTATTGTCTCACATAAACAAATCATTGGGAAGACATCAGTAAGCTGGCATTATACAAGGTTGAAATGTGGCTTTCAAAATACTATTTAAACTCTAGTCTCATTGCTTTTTCTTTTTCCTACTTTGTCCCATATAGTGAAAGACATGGCACTTAGCAGCTCTGGGCTCTTATTCTAACAGTTTCATGACTTTAGAAAAAGGAGCTCCTTTGTCACATGTTCAGTTTCATAAATATCAGGGTAAAGGTCTGATTTGTCCTCCGTGTATCATATGCTTACCATCACTGTAGCCAGGGGGAGTAAGATACTAGAATTGGCCCAGCTTGGGTCATTTGGAGCAGAGTGGCAAGGAGAATGGTGTTGAGAAGAGAATGAAGTACCTGGTAAACTGTATTATAAACACTGTAGACACCCTATCAAATAAACCTTTCCACCTTAGTAATGCTGGTTTTCCCAGGCTTACTAGTCTGTGGTCATTTAATCAACTCTAAATGCTTTTCTCTACTTTTATCAAGCAATTCTGAGTCATCATTTTGAAAACCAAGCACAACATTGACTTTCAAAAGTTTTTCTTTAATCATTCTTTCATTTGTGTTTATTCTACACCAACTCTAACTAGATTGAACAATATTGAAGAATGTAGAAATTGGTGTTAGTAGATCTGGATCAGAATCTTGCCATGTCATTAATTACTTTTGTGATATTTGGCAAATTCCATATATATCTTTAAATTTAATTTGAAGCCAATCAGGATTACAGTTTAAAAAGTAAGCAATACTAATATTATTTTAGAAAAGCCATAATCCCCTTCTATTCTGTTTCTTGGTACTTTGCATATGTCTTTTTTATCCCTCTTCTTACCTTTTTGTTAAGTTTTTAAGGCCATCTCTTTATCTCTGGCCTTCTAATATGACATAAGAAAGTGTCTTGGTGTGTGGGGGGGTGTGTGTGTGTGTGTGTGTGTGTGTGTGTGTGTGTGTGTGGTTGTTTCTGTTTTAATTCATTGTGCTATCTGTGTATCTATGGAGTCTTTTAATTGAGAAACTCATATTTCACAGTTCTGGGAAATTTTCTTTCACTATCTGCTTGATAATTAATGTATCTTTCCTTCTTCATGCCTGACCCTTCAATTTCTGTTTTCTTATTTTGGAATTCCTAGCATTCAGATATTGAACTTTCATGTTATTCTTAAACATTCCTTATCTCAATAATATCCATGAATTTTCCTTTTAGTGTTAGTTTCTGGAAAATTCCTCAAACTTCCTTTTTCTACTGCATACATATATGTATATATAAGAGTATATCATATAAATATCCAAAAATATATAGATTTAATTTTGCCACCAGTTTCTTGACTTGCTAAGAACATAATTTTGTTCCCCTAATCTTTATTTTTTAAAAAAACAGAATTATTTTATTTTATTTCTCTAAATATAGTAATAGATTTTGTACTTTGCTTCTTTTTTTTTCTACTCTTTTTTTTGGTTGTCATTTTGCCCCTTATATTAGTACTTTTGTTCAAATGCCAATGGGTTGGCCATTCACACGTAACTCTCAAACAACAAACTGAGAGTTCAGTGTGTAGGAACAGGGCATTTCACCCAGTGAGTTTCACTAGCCAGTGACTATCAGTCAAGCTGTCTTGGTAGTTGTTTGGGAGACCAAATTTCAGGACCTATGGCTATTTCTCTTGTAGTTCTCAGCGTATCAAGAGAATAATGATCCAATCTCTGCTTTGCATGTGAACCTAGCTGTCAGTGTTTCAGAGTTTAAAAGAGATGGCAAGGACAGTTTTCAATAAGATGATTTTCATTTAATCCCTGTTTTCCATTCTTACTATATTTCCTTAAATCTGCTCTGCCCTGCTTTCACTATTTTTGTTGTTCCAGATTCTGAAACTGCTCTAGGATTAATTCTAGGCTGTTCTGCTTCAGTTATTGTGAAAGATGAACTTTCTGTTTCCTGCCATGGTCGTGTAAAAATGTTTATCTTTCTGTAAGAAAAAGGAAAAGAATCTGCAGAATATAACTGCTTCTAAGACACACTCTTAGGCCTTCTCTATTCATCCCATTACTGTCCTCATCTTTAGAGATTCCTCGTGTTTACAGTTTCTGACACTTTCTGATGTTTTGTGGCATCAGTCTTCTCACTTCATGTTGATTTCCTAGTCTAGACGGCCTTCAGTTTTGTCTTCTCTATTAAGTTATTAAGTCAGTTAATGGGTCACTCAGGGACCAACTGGAAAAAACATAAGCCACACAAGTTATAGCAAGCAAAGAAAATTAGACTCAAATAATTGGTTCCAAATGGGATATAATTACACCCCCTCCAGGGCTTAAGGAACGAAAGAGAAGTGATGGGGTTTTCAGAAGCTAGAGGAACAGAGGCGAGTCCTCACAGAACTGGGGTTCCAGTGTAAGCATAGTTGCTGCTGGTATGTCTGCAGGGGCATGAGGCAGCTAGTCCTGAGAGTCCTGAAAGAAGCTAATATTTCAAACCAACAGGCCAGGGTGAAACTGAGGAACTGTCCAAGAAAACAAGAGCTGATCAGTAGCTAAATAGATAAAAACAGATTGTATTTGGGGCCATTGCAACAGGGAAAAAATCTCGGGGTAGAACTGGGCTTAATTCTGAATACAACGAGCAAGGTAAAGTGGAAATTTATAGACAGAAATGGGTGAGGGGCAGTGGATAGAAAATCACTAAGAAGAAACATCAGGAATAAAAGGAGGAGATTCTAGCTGTTTGGACCTGATATGGCTCTTGATGAAGGCAAGCCAGGGTGATCTGACATCACCTAAGGGATGGTAGAAGTGGGTATATTTGTCAAATATTATATTGAGGATGATCAGATATTGAAGATGAAGGATTCTCACTAAACCAACTCAGCAGGCTTCTTGCTAAAATTGAGCAATACAAGCCAGACACAGAAGTCCAAAAGTTGTGGCCTAGTTGGCAAGAAGCTTCAGAGGAGCCTGAGTAAAGTTTGGTCAAGGAGAGAATCTTTATCAGAACACAAAGAAACTCCAGTCTTCTGATCTCCCTTTAGTACCTCCTATTGAGAGACTCTGACATGAAGCCAGCCAGCAAGGATTTCTGAGAAATGGAGTTCAGAGACCTCCAAGTCCAACACCACAAAGCAGCATGTGTTTGAGCTAAGAGCATAGATGAATGATCTATATAGTAACCATACCTTCACTCACTTTCCATCTTCCAAAATTAGGTTGCCAACCCTCCTGTGGGGTTTCTACCACTGGTTTGCACTCTTTTTGAGGATTGATTCTTTATTTATTCCTCTAATTTTAGTTGACTTAGAAAAGGGGAAAGAGATATCCCATACTATCAAATGGCCATGCTGATTCTCTAATCCTCAATTTCCTTGCTTTAAAAATGAGAATAATCAAGTCTACCTTCAAGACTTTTTGTGAAGACAAAAAAGCACATCAAAAAACGTAGTATTGTCTCTAAAACTGCATAAGACTGATCTGTGAAAAACGTGTTACAGTGCCAGACATTGGGAAATATAGTAGCTGCTATTGGTCTTAGTTGTGGCTAATAATACTTTTTCTAGGGGCAAATAATACAAAAATAATAGTAATTATTGATATTAACACATTTAAATAGTTTCCATCAGTGCCAGGACATTACAAGTTTTAAGTCAGTTAAATCACAGCCATCAGAACAGATTGTACTGTTATTACACCCACTTTACAGATAAGAAAACTGAGGCACAAAGAGGCAAAGTAACTTGCTCAGGGTCAGTCATCTAGTAAGTAGCAGAACCAGCCTTTGAGCCCTAGCAGTCTGACTCCACTGTCTGTGTGTGATCCTAACCACTGCGTCACAGAAAAACTTTACTAATCTGTAAAATGGTGACAATAGTAACAGTTACTGAAGAGTTTTTATAAGAATTGTGTGAAAAAATATATTGAAAACAACAACAACTAACAGAGTACTGAGGATACTCAACAAATGTTAAATATTATTTAAAACTGTATTTTCTAATGTCTTTTTTTTGAGTCTTCTAAATATGCATATGTTACTAGTTCGTTTTAAATCTCCAAAAAAGTTGTTGAATAATAATTGCTATGTTGCACCTACCCTGTGCTTAGCACCACCAACCCTGCCCCCTGGCCACCATATATTATTACACTCTTATAAAATCTGTGATGGCTCATTTTTCATCAGCTTGACTGGGCCATGAGGTACCCACATTTGGTCAAACATTATGCTGGCTGTTTCTGTGAGGGTGTTTGTAAATGGGAGTGATTTTTTTTTTTTTTTTTTTTTTGAGATGAAGTCTTGCTCTGTTGCCTAGGCTGGAGTGCAGTGGTGTTATCTCTTCTCACTGCAGCCTCTGACCCCTGGATTCAAGCTATTCTCATGTCTCAGCATCCCTAGTAGCTGAAACTATGGGCACATACCACCACGCCTGGCTAATTTTTTGTATTTTTAGTAGAGATGGGGTTTCACCATGTTGACCACGCTAACCTCAAGTGTTCCACCCGCCTCGGCCTCCCAAAATGTTGGAATTACAGGCTTGAGCCTCCGTGTCCCGCCCGGATTAGCATTTACATCAGCAAGTTGAGGAAAGCAGAGTACCCTTCCCACAGTAGGTGGACCTCATCCAAAAAGGGATGAGCTTCCCCTGAATAGGAGGGGATTCCTTCTGCCTGTCTGCTTTCAAACTGAGATATTGGTTTTACCTTATCTCTGGATTCAAACTAAAACATTGGACTGGCTCTTCCTGGGTCGTGAGCCTGCCAGACTTCAGATTGGGACCACGCTATCACCTCTCCACAGTCTCCAGCTCACCAATTTACCCTGCAGATCTTGCAACTTGTCAGACTCCCAAAATTATGTGAGCCATTTATTTTTTCTGTTTTTAATTATTTTCTGGTCATCTCAGCTTCAGAGAGCCAATTTATTATAATAAATCTCTCTCTTTCACATACACACATACATGCACACAAATACACAAAACACATATATACATATACATGTGTATATATATAAATATATATATGTATATGTGTATATATTAATACATATCTTCTATTGGTTATATTTCTCTGAAGGATCCTGACTAATACAGAATCCAACATAGTTCTACCACAATTTTGTTTAAATCAATCTTCATCTTTTGCATTATTATGACTATTATAACATTTAGTCAGGTACCTGCTGTTACCCAAAAACCAGGATGCCAGGATAGAACTGGATGGGAGGAGGGAATATTATCATTCTGTATATAAACTTTCTCCTCCCCCTATTTTTAGTTAAATTTCCAAGATTCTGCTTCTAAAATATCACATAGTTCTTAAGTAAAACATGAGGTAAGAAGCAAGAGAGACCATAAAAATACTCTCCTAGGCTGGGCGAGGTGGGTCACGCCTGTAATCCCAGCACTTTGGGAAGCCAACGCGGGTGGAACATAAGGTCAAGTGATCGAGACCATCCTGGCCAACATGGTGAAACCCTGTCTCTACTAAAATCACAAAAATTAGCTAGAGTTGGTGGCATGTGCCTGTAGTCCCAGCTACTTGGGAGACTGAGGCAAGAGAATCGCTTGAACCCAGGAGGTGGAAGTTGCAGTGAGCTGAGATCATGCCACTGCACTCCAGCCTGGCGACAGAGTGAGACTCCATCTCAAAAAAAAAAAAATACTCTCTTAATCCTCTTCAACCTATCATGAAATCATGCATTCATTCCATGAGGAATTATTGTATAATAGAAAAATAATAGAATGATTATTCTTTCTTATACACTGTGAGAAAAGATACCCTTTAAAAGCTGAGCCTAATACTCAGCCAGGAAATGAGTTTGTATGAATGTCAGCTGAATCAAGAAGCACCCTTTCCTAGATCCTGAATTTAGCTCAGGGCCTGTGTCAGCAGAAACTTTAAAATGTGTGTGTGTGTGTGTGTGTGTGTGTGTGTGTGTGTGTGTGTGTGTTTGTGTGATTCCCTTTAAACAATACACAGTTATGGAGTCTGTTGGTGGGGTAATAGGGGAGGGACAGCAGAGGGTAGGGAGTTTGGGAAGGGATAACATGGGGAGAAATTCCAGATATAGGTGACAGGAGGATGAAGGCAGCAAACCACATTGCCATGTAGGTACCTATGCAACAATCCTGCATGTTCTGCACATGTATCCCAGAACCTAAAGTGAATTTTATATACATATATATATATATATATAACAAAACAAAATAAAAAAATACACAGTTATAAACCATAGATATTTTTAAATTAGCAATTATTTGAAAAGTCCATTGGTAATTCTTATATTTTAATGACAACCTATCAAACTAGTCAAACTAGTTTTTAAATGTCAGTTGCTTTAAGAAATTGAAGGTCATGGACATTATTATACTAATTATCTTCTTCATTTGTAAGGATTTTTATGTGTAACATTATTAGAGGTTAAGGGAAAAGAACAATGCTAAGAAAATTTCAAAAGAATGAAAAAAACAAATCCTCAAATACAGAAAATTATATAGTTATTTCAAATATATTGGTAAAATTTATATCACAGTAAATTATTTAACTTCTAAGTAATCAAGAGTAGCTCCTGAAGTGATAATAAATAGAAGTAACACAAGGAACATTAATTTTTAAAGGAAGTTTTTTACACTATCTCGCATAGCATTTATCCTAATTCACTTTTTCCTGGAATAACTGTTTTTGTGGGCTCTATTTCCAAAGGCCCTTCTATGAGAGGAGATCCAGAAATAGTCTTTAGGTTTGCCTGGGTCACAGTAACTTCCAGAGAGCAGTTCCAGTGGAATAGTGGGAGTAGATGAGGAAAGAATTGATCATAATTGCCAACACCTGGCATAGACTTTGACTCATGAAGTTAAATATGGAGTAAAGAAAAGATGAGGAAATGGAATACTCTTAGCACGCAATCACACTAATTAAAGGGTTACACTTATAAATTTCAAAAAGGAAAGCTGGTTGTTTGGAAAGCAGCTGAAATGGGAAAACTAAAGATATTGAAAAGAAAGAATTACAGGGCAAGTGGGATGTAATCAAGTCAAAGAATGGGTGAGAAACTCAGTAGAGTTAAGGACTGGAATGAAAGAACTGAGGCATAAAGATAGGATAATGTGAGAACAAACAGAGACAGCTGTGTACAGAAGTGGAAATGGTTGTGGACCCTGGAGCCAAACAGCCTGGTTCTGAAGCTGGTTTCCATCAGTTACTGTCTATGTTGCAGTGTTACAGTAGTAGAAGGAAAGTAGTTTTCACTTCTCTGTGCATTTGTTTGCTCACATGTAAAATGGAAATATTAGCATCTTCATCATAGGATCTTGTAAAAATTAAATGTGTTGATACATATAAAATACTTACAATAGTGCCTGGGACATGGCGAACGCTGAATGTCAGCTTTCTTTTTTGTTGCTTAAAAAGTTACCTGCTGCACTAGTAGGGTAGGAGGGAAGCTGGAACTTTTTTTTTCTCCTGTGGATTTTATTTTATTTTATTTTTTTAATTGCATTTTAGATTTTGGGGTACATGTGAAGAACATGCAAGATTGTTGCATAGGTACACACACAGCAGTGTGATTTGCTGCCTTCCTCCCCAGAAGCTGGAAGTTTTAAAGCAAGAAGATGATCTGCAGTAAATGCCTCTGCAGTGTTATCTGTGCACATTAATACTAAAAATAACATTGAGTAGACAGCACAGTGCTTTGCTGTTTCAATGCTTTATGTTTACTCATTAAATCCTCACAATAAACCTATGAAGCAGGTACTATTATTATTCTCATTTGCAGATGAAGAAAAATAGAGATTAAATAACAAAATAGGCAAAAGGAATCAAATGAGACATAGAAAATTGTTCCAGACTGCACTAAAATGTAATAAACTCTACAGGCTCTATAATTTATTCCAAATGGTATTCATACATTAGATCTGTTTGCTGTAAGCAAGTTAGAGCATTAGCCACATGCTACAGAGGTGATCTATTTATTAATAAGTTTGCATAATTGATATAGATTCACGAAGAGACAGGAAAAGAAACACACTAGTATCAATAAAGAAGAAAGGAAAGCTTGGCTGAGTACAGGCTTGACTGCGTATGCAGAGGGGGAGCCATTTACTGAATGCAGTATGAAGGTATGTATGCTCAGTGGTGAACGCGATGAGTCTGCTTGCTTCATTATAGCCCTTTGTGTCCACGTTGCGCTCTTCTGACGGTGTACACATTATGCAACAGAAAAATTATCAAACACATTTGCTCTCTCCTGGGGGGGGAAGAGTAACAGGCCCACACCACCTGCCACATTAACTTTTCCTTTTTTGTATTAAGGTTTTTGCCTCCTGATCACTTTTCCTTTCCTTATTGCTCATAAACATTCAATCTCTGTAGCCTTTGCTGAAATTTGTAAGTTTTCCCAGCTGCAATCCAGTTGGTATCGCACTAGCTTTTTTCCTGCTTATCTATGATATGCAAGTAACCATCTGCTGTTTTAAATTGCATTGTTGCCAGTATAAACTGTTAGAGGTAAGCTAAGAAGATTCAAATCTGTTATTTCCCTGCGGAAGAGACAACCTATTTTAAATGCTGTATTCCTTCAGTTTGCTTTATGTCAAATGCTTGATTTATTCCCACTTGAGAAAGTAAGAAAAAAAAGGACTAGGATTGAAAACACCAATCCTTTAATTTTACTTGAAGCAGTTCTACCTAGAGATAAAACACCTCATTGGAAGATTTGTGTTATTGTTGGCATAAGGTTTCTACGTAGAAGGAGCTGTGCAATTTTAAGTTTGTTGTTTTTTTATGTTCCCATTTCTAGTCAAAGTAGTTCTTGATTGGCTCATCTTACATCTTATTGTATTTTATATGTTGTTTATTATGATTTCTCCATAGCATCTTCCATTTTATTTCTAAATAGCCAGAGACAACCAGTTGATCTAATCTAGTATTTTTAATTTGAAATCTTAAAAAAAATTAAAAAGATGCTCTTGTGACAAAGCTTTGAGATATCTGAATGGAAAAGCTACTCTTGCCAAGTTCACTTGACTACTGGACTACAACAGAAGAAAATATTTATCTTAGGAGCCTTGAATATATCTAATAACACCTCTATCACAAGAACTGCAAAGCAGTTATTAATCAGATATATACTACAAAAGTGATCAATGTAGTTTAGAGATTATTTTGAGACTTAAAATTTAAATCTACCAGTGACTAGATAGGTGTTTTCCTTTTTAAAAAATTTAACATATATAGAAGAAAGATATTCTTCTAGGAACAGAAAAGAGAAAAAGGGATCATCTATCTTCTGCCTTACAATTTCTCTGGCAAAGTCCGTCTTTGACAGAAAACTAGTATCTTCTTCAAGCAGCCTCACAGTGCCGAAAGTCAATTACTGAATTTATTTCGCTAGACTAGACACTGAAATGTTTTAGAAAAGCATTTTCAAGAAAAGTAATAGAAGACCATTAAAAGAAGGAAAACCAAAATATCAGGAAATTTTCTGAAGTTTACATAGTCAAGGTGCTTAAAAGGGGAAATGGAATATATATATATATACACACACACATACATATATATATATACACACATACATATATATATATATATATATGTGTGTGTGTGTGTGTGTGTGTGTGTGTATCCTAGATGTCCAGAAGTCATTTAGCATGTAAATATGCTATCTTGGAGGCTAAGACAGTAATGAAGATAAATGTGATGAAAAGAAATTTATGTATTGAGATTCTTTGTATCTTTGAATCTGCAGTGTAAAGGGATTTAGGCGTACAACTCTCTTAAGTATGGGTCTCAGGAGAGAAGACCTGACTTCCTGGGCCAAGGGAAGTACTGTAGAATTGAGTGTGGTCACTGTTTAAGATATCCTGGGTCTATTTTGTGTGTCCCATCTCCTTTGAGAAACAGGAAGTAGAAGAGCACAAGATTTGTCCATCTGTGCAATTTTCCTGAAAATATACCAAGATTTGTTCATTTATAATCCCTTCAAGAGCTTAAAATTTTACTACTGGACAAAAGGAAAAAGAAATGTCTGGGTACTGAGGTTCCCACTCACTATCTTTGTGAGATATGACATGTAGTGAGTGCTCAAAACTTTTGCTTGAATGAATGATTCCATGAATACATATATTGAGTGGTATAAGGAGCTGTTACAGCAGCATAATGGGGATGAAAACTCAATTACAGTGGGTTTAATAAAAAGAACAAAAGAAGAGAGCCAAGAAAGAAAAAGAAGGGAAACACTGTTGAGGAGTTTTGCTGTAAAAGGGATAAGAAAAAGGGAATAGGGACACAAGAGGTATGTAGGGTGAACTGGATTTTTATTAAAATAGTCTTTTTAGGACTGGATATAGCATGTTTGTGTTTTGACAGGAATGATCCAATAGAGAGGGAAAGATTAAAGGTAGGGGAAAGATTAAAGGTAGAGGAAAGAGAGGGAGAAATGATTGCAATAACATCTTCTATTGAACGAGAAGTACTGGACATGAACGAGGTGAGAGGCTAGGCTTAGGTAAGAACACCGTCTCCTCCTTCTACTGGTTACAGAGAAATAGAGTACATAAAGAGAAATGGATGCTGGCTGGCAATGATGTGTAAAAAGCTCTCTTCTCTATTCTTTTCATTTCCTAAATGGAAAAAGAATCAAGATCATCAACACAGAAAAGGAAGCAAGAAGAAATATTTCAGTCATAAAGAAGGGACAAAAAGGTAAGAAATGGTCTACAGAAGTGGGAAAATCGAATGGACCGTGGAAAGATACTAAAATTGCCCAGTGGCATTAACAAAATTTTCGAGTCCTTCTTTAAAACTTGTCTTCTGATCTTTTCTACCCTTTAGTTTTATTTAGTACCTCAAACTAGGATCATGGTGCAAAAGCAATTTACTCTATTAAACAAAGTCATATTATTTTTATAACTTCTCATGTTTACAACTTATTATTCATGGAGGAACAGTGTCACTATGGCCTTTATCAATAATATTAAATATTTTGTAAATACAACAGAGTTGGTATATATACTTAAAATTTCTGTTTCTTCCTGGAATATGAGTGGCCATTTTCAGAACCAAGACTTTACCCCAACTTAGATTATAGAAATCAATGAAATAATATGCACACTTAAATTCAGTTACATCAACTCTTATATAATAAGGTATTCCAATTCGTCACTGATTTGCAATCTTGGACGCTGTTTGGATTCAGGACATACTCCCCTAAAATACGGCACTTTGGCATTTGAGGAAATGACAGAAGCAGGAGGGTCACTCTCACCTTCTCCTCACCCTTTTTGCCTGAAGCAGGCTATACAATAATTTTCTGACCTTTCTCTGAAGTGAGTCATAAGACTTTCATTCCAGATGTGCTCACCCTACAGTCAGATGAACATCCTTATCTGCAAAGACACAGTGACGCCAAGAGGAATCTGAACAAACAGGCCTTGCTAATTTCCCCCAAGTTTATTGCCATTAGATCACACCTTTTGTCCTCCAATCATACTTCTACATGACTGTCCATAAAAATACTCAAGTTCCTCTGTTTCTTTGTTCATTTCTGAAGTCTCCCATATTATGCAAAACTTAAATATATTTGTGTACTTTCCTTTTGTGAATCTGTCTTTTCTTACAGGGCCTCAGCCATGAACCTAAGATAGAAAGGAAATATATTTATTTTCCCCTACAACACTTAGGAGATTATATTTTGGTTTTATTATTCTGGGGGCAATATAAAAGAAAAGGTTCAAACAGCCATAACAAGAAAAACAAAATCTGGAAACATTAGATGATTATGTGTTTTGAACTTCTAGGAGTGAATATACTAAATTTTCTGAAGGTGTTTTCTTCAAGATCTTATTGGTCTGCTCCTCTCACCAGCTGAGAATCCTGAGAGGAAAAAACATGAAGAATACAGCTAAAAAGTCATTTAGATAGAAACACTTCTTCCCAGATAATTATGTTATGTATTGATACATAAAATATTCTCAGTCAAGAGCACAATCCCATAAACAATAGCCACAAAAAGAATAATATATATAGGAATATAGCTAACCAGGGAGGTGAAAGATCTCTACAATGAGAATTACAAAACACGGTTCAAAGAAATCAGAGACGACACAAACAACTGGAAAACATTCAATGCTCAGGAATAGGAAGTCAATATTGTTAAAATAGCTATACTTCTCAAAGCAATCTACAGATTCAATACTGTTTCTATCAAACTACCAATGACATTCTTCACAGATTTAAAAATATATACTCTAAAAAATGTTTAGAAATAAAAAAAGAGCCCAAGTAGCCAAGACAATTCTAAGCAAAATGAACAAAGCTGGAGGAATTAGGTCACCTGACTTTATACTACAAGGCTGCAGTAACCAAAACAGCATGGTACTGGTACAAAAACAGACACATAGACCAAAGGGACATAATAGAAAATTCAGAAATAATGCTTCACACCTATAACCATCTGATCATTGACAAGCTCACAAAAATAAGTAATGGGGAAAGGACTCCCTAGTCAATAAATGGTGCTGGGGTAACTGGTTCTGCAAGGAATTGAGACTGGATCCCTTCCTTATATCATATACAAAAATTAACTCAAGATAAATTAAAGACTTAAATGTAAAACCTAAAAGTATAAAAACTCTGAAAGACAACCTAGAAAATACCATTTCGGACTCAGGCTCTGGCAAATATTTCATGAAAAAGACACCAAAAGCAATTACAACAGAAACAAAAATTGACAAATGGGACCGAATTAAACTAAAGAACTTCTGCACTGCAAAAGACAGGATTGGCAGAATTAACAGACAACCTACAAAATGGGAGAAAATATTGGCAACCTATGCATCCAACAAAGGTCTAAATCCAGAGTCTGTAAGGAACTTTAATTAACAAAAAAAAATTAAAAATTAAAAAATAGGCAAATATATGAACACTTTTAAAAAGAAAGGACAGTTAAAAAGGAGGCATACATGTGACCAACAAGAATATGAAAAAATGCTCAACTTCACTAATCATTAGAAAAATGCAGATCAACACCACAATGAGATACCATCTCACACCTGTCAGAATGGCTATTACAAAGTCAAAAACAACATATGCTGGTGAGGTTGCAGAGAAAGAGAATCCATATATACTCATGTAAATTAGTTCAGCAACTCTGAAAGCAGTGTGGAGATTTCTCAAAGAACTCAAAACAGAATTACCATTCAACCCAGCAATCCCATTATTGGGTATATATATAAAGGAATGTAAATCATTCTATCATAAAGACACATGCATGTGTATATTAATTGCAGTGCTATTCACAATAGCAAAGATATTGAATTAACTTAAATGTCCATCAGCAGTAGACTGAATAAAGAAAATGTGATATATATATACATCATTGAATCCTATGCAGCTATCAAATGGAATGAGAGCGTGTCCTTTGCAGAAACATAGATGGAGCTGGAGGCCATTATCCTGAGTGAATTAACACAGGAACAGAAAACCAAATGCCACGTTTTAATTTTTAGGTGAAAGCTAAACATTGAGTACACAAGAATACAAAGAAGGGAACAGCAGACACCAGGACTTACTTAAGAGTGGACGACGATAGGAAGGAGAGGATAGGAAAACTACCTATCAGGTACTATGCTTATTACCTGAATGAGGAAATAATCTGTACACCACACTCCTGTGGCATGCAATTTACTTATATAACAAACCAGCACATGCACCCCTGAACCTAAAAAAACAATTCTTTTAAATTATTTTTCACTCAATATTATTTCAAGAAAATTAGGGGAAATCTAAAAAGATAGATGTTGTTATAAAATTTTAGAGATGGAGAACATGACAATTCAAAAGGGCACATTTCAACCCGGCCCCTGTCTCATGGCTCAAGTGACTAACTCTTCCTTGCGTTGAAATTGGCTCTGGTGATTTTGGCTATCATAACCACAATTCTTTTGGAGATTCTGTAGAGTGGGAACTTTGATAGATAATGTAATTCTTACCTTCATTAGTGTGTAGAATGCACTACAGAATATTGGAGTGTAATAATAAACTTTGGTATGTTCAAGGTAATTGTTATCATTTATTCAGTATGATATAAACTTTTAAGAAATGTTATTTTTTTATTTAATGCAAAATGAGGCATAAAATTTCTTCAGGCTGTGAGTGGTATAAAAAAATTTAACAGCTGAGATTTGCACTCCTGATCACAGGGAAAACTAATTTATGGGAGTTATTTTATCTCTACTAATCCTTTACCTTTTATTCATATTCTTTTTCTAAGGTATCTGGATATTTTTAGAAAAAGATTCTTGGTCCTTTAATACACGCTGAGATTGTTCTGTGAATGCCTCTGAAAATTATGGCCTCACTACACCCTGACATATGTCAGTTTGGCAAATGATAGGCTGCTGAAAATGAAATGAATCACAGAGTTCATCTTAGTGCACAGTTTCAGAGAGAGACTGAGCATTCACATGATTTTGCATGATTGTACCCCAGTAGTTACTAAATTTTCTCACTGGTGAAAATGACAGTGGTGTAATAAGGGATTTTTTACTGATTGCCCACTTATACAAGTAGGAGCAGGAGCCAAGGACATTTTTTTTTCTTTTGAGAAGAAGGGTGAATATCAGAGAGCAGTCAGGAGACTGTCAGCAAAGAGAACTCTAAAACAAAAGAGTTTCATGTTGCATGTTGCATATTGCAAAGGAAAAAGTCATAAAATGCTAAATGAAATATCAGATGAAATAATATCCCATTTGCATATCAAGTAGAACAAGGGAAAACCACAAGCTAGTGGGGAATATACAGATATGAGCTTAAACATTTGAGTGAGGAGACATATTTGAAGAGGAAATTCCCTGCAGGGCAATTTTATTTGATCAGGTTGATAATTTATTATGCTGGAAAAATATGAGGGTAACCATTTATAATTTGGTCCAATCAAGTGACTTTGATATGTGTAATGGAGTGTGATTTATAGGATATATTCATTCAAATATTTCAACTTAATATATGATTATCAATGATAACTTGGTAATTTAATTCCAGAGCAAATATGCCTGACATTATATAAAGCTCAAAAATATTTGTTTTATGGTGTATTTGATGATGTTTGAGGATCATTCTCTCAGAGCTTTCACTTTGTAACATGAAAATGAGAAAGGAGCACAAAAAATAGATGAGTACCTCTACTTTGGGGCGAATTTTGTTCCCTTGAAGTTCATATGTCGAAGCTCTAACATGCAATACCTAAGAATTTGACTATGTTTGGAGGTAGGGCTTTTAAAGAGGTAATTAAATTAAATAGGATTATCAGGTTTGACCAATCCAATATGACTAGTATCTTTTAAAGAAAAGATTAAGATACAGACAACAAAGACGGATGACTGTGAGCACGCAGCGAGAAGACAGCCATCCGTAAACCAAGGAGGACTCCTTGATCTTGGACTCCTGGCCTCAGAATTGTGAGAAAATAAATTTCTGTTGTTTAAGCCACCTAGTCTGTGGTATTTTGCTATGGCACCCCTACCAAACCAGGACAATCTCCCTATACACTTTTAAATTGATTCTTGTATTGCTAAACAGCTAAGGCTTTAGAGAAAAAGGGAAGTCTGGAGAAAAGGAGGAATTGATACATGCTTCATGGAATAAGTGGTATTTGGACCTTGGAGTCTTTCTGTTTCCCCTATATATAGGAAAAAATGAAAACTGCTGTCATTTTGGCAGCATTATATACTGTGACCCGGTCTGTTGAATCCACACCCACTTAGACATTAGTTCTCTTGCTCTGGGAAGGGGGTGGGGTGGGGAATTCAAGTCCTGAGAATCATCCATGTAGCAAATATTGGTTAGAACTTACTGAATAATAATAATAAAAAAAAAATCTCAAAATATAATCAAGACCCTGAAGAAAACTTTTGATTCTGGCCAAATGTGTTTTTAGTCAGTAAATAATAAGCTGCTATATGACACCATAATCATTGAAATAGTTAAATTTTAAACTTATTTTATGCCCAGGTTTAATGTATACAATTTTATCTATCTTTACCAGCACCTACTGGTAGACAATATTTCCATTTTTGCTAAGGTTCTCCCCGTTATAAGCAAAGAGTATCTGGCCCCAAATAATTTAAGCAAATAATAGAAATTTTATTGTTTCATATGACCAAGATCCAAGAGTCAGGATGCATTTTCAAGTGCATCTTGAGTTCTGTCTCAAATAAAGTTGCAGAAGTTCATCTCTTTTTTTCTGCTCTCTCTGGCTTTCTTTCTTCTCAGGTTTAGGGGGGCAATACTTTTAATGACATTTTTTATAACTTATTCAGGTTCAATGTATGTACTGTAAAATGCGCATATTAAAGTGTACCATTTGGTGAGCTTTGATAATGTACATGTGCATATATTTAAAACCATCATAACAATTCAGGATAACAAATATCTCCATCACTTCCAAAAGTATCCTTATACCTTTTTGTAATTCATCCTTTCCTTTACCATAATCCCTTTTTGTCACCATAGAAAATCAGTGACCTGCTTTTTGTCACTAGATTATTTTGCAATTAATAGAACTGTATATAAATGGAATAGAGTATGTCTTTTTTTTTTTTTGGCCTGACTTTCTCTTGATATTTATTTAAATTTGGATGCATCAATAGTTTGTTTGTTTCCTTTATTGCTAAGTACTATTCTTTGTATGAATATATTACATATTGAGTATATTCACCTGTAGATGGACTTTTTTTTTCTGGTTTCAGGCTATATTACACATAAAGCTATTTTTAAAGGTATTTTTTCATAAGCACTATATTTCAATTTCAACAGTGGACACTGTAGCTTGGTGGTTCAAATCTTGTCTTCATAAATTGATTTTTTTTTAATATATATTAGACAAGTTTCTTACAAGTGCTTGAAGTACCAGTTGTGTGTGTGCTTTGCTTTTGTTTTTGTCAAAACCAGAGGAATAATTAGCAATTAGAAGTGAGTTTCTTTGGTAGAATAAATAGCATTCAAGTTATGTAGACTGTGTAGCAATATTATATAGGCACTACTCTCTTTGCATGACAGATACAACAATGTAGTATGCCCAATAGTCTACACTCATCAGAGTGATTTCCAAGGCTGAGAAGACTTCTGATGACCTTGTGTTAAGACACTTATTGGAGGATTTTTTCACTTAACTCCAAATAGAAGTTTAGCTGATCTGCTACTACTCTGCCAATAACACTGTTCCTTTCATCTCGAATGAATTTTTTTTTTTTTTATTTGAGACAGTCTTGCTCTGTCACCCAGGCTGAAGTGTAGTGGTGTGATCTCGGCTCACTGCAATCTCTGCCTCCCAGGTTCAAGCGATTCTTCAGCCTCAGCCTCTGGAGTAGCTGGGACTACAGGCATGCACCATCACACTCGGCTGATTTTTGTATTTTTAGTAGAGACGGGGTTTCACCCTGTTGACCAGGCTGGTCTTGAACTCCTGACCTCAGAGAATCGGCCTGCCTTGGCCTCCCAAAGTGCTGAGATTACAGGCGTGAGGCACTGCACCCAGTTCTTGATATGTGCTGTCAGAGCATTTAGAAGTATAGAGAGCTGGGATTTAATCATATATACAGAATAGGTTGTATGACTGTCTTTGTATCCATTTGTTTGTTGTTAACTACAAGGCAAAACTCACTTGGAGACTTGGATTCATTATAATACATGCCACCTATAGCAAGGGTGATTCTCAGTGATATCTAATATCTAACTAGAGTTATCTAAAACAATCAAATACTTGTGAAGAACAAACTATTTTTGTTTAAAACACTCAATTATTTCTTATGTAACATGAAGATAACAGTACTAAATGGAGTCTCTGTAAATATTAAATATAATATTGTATGTAATGTACTTAAAACATTGCCTGGCATTTGGTAAGTTTAATCATAGATTATTTAGGTATCTACATACCCAAATGTAGGGCTCTTCCAGGCTGCAAATTTTATCTCTGCCAGAAAAATGATCAGAATGAGACCTTTAAACTAAAAAAATAAAGCTCTATCTAAGAAATATAATTTTAGCCGATTGAAAGATGTTGGGCAATCTTGTGGGTTTTAACTGCGTCATCCAAAAAGATGTGTTGAAATCCTGACACTGTACCTGTGAATTTGACATTACTTGGAAACAGGGCCTTCATAGATGTAAGCAAGGTAAAATGAGCTCATAGTGGAGTAGGTTGAGTCCAATTTGATGACTGTTGCTTTTATAAGAAGAGAGAAATTTAGACACAGAGACACAGGAGAGAAGACCATATAAAGACAGAGACAAAGATTGAAATGATGGTGCCACAGACGAAGGAATTCCAGAGATTACTAGCAACCACAGGAAGCTAAAGGAAACAAGGAAGTCTTCTTTTTAGAGTCTTCAGAGGGAGCATGGCCCTGAAGACACTGTGATCTGAGACTTCTAGCCACCAGAATGGTGAAAGAATACATTTCTATTGTTTTAATGCACCTAGTTTATGGCTCTTTGACATGGCAGCCTGCCCTAGAAAAATATTAAAAGTAGTTATTGTAGAATGAAAAAGATATTTAACAAAGGAAAACTGTTGGCTTAGTCTTCCTTTATATGTAAGAGGAATGAGGCATCCCAATCAACTTATTCTTGAGCATTACAAGATGCTGGTTAATCAGTGTTTTATCCACATTCCCTTTTATACAGTCGTACTCTGAAACAGTAGTCATTAACTTCAAATTTTCAGTTAACATAAACAAGTAAATAAAATCTCTATTCAATTAACATAAATAAGTAAATAAAATCACTAGTCTTAGAACTCTGTGATCCTCAATTGAAATAGTCCATAGGCCAGGCTCAGTGGCTCACGCCTGTAATCCCAGCACTTTGGGAAGCTGAAGTGGGCACATCACGAGGTCAGGAGATAGAGATCATCCTGGCTAACACGGTGAAATCCTGTCTCTACTAAAAAACTACCAAAAATTAGCTGGGTGTGGTGGCATTTGCATGTAGTCCCAGTTACTTGGGAGGCTGAGGCAGGAGAATTGCTTGAACCTGGGAGTAGGAGGTTGCAGTGAGGTGAGATCACACCATTACAACAGCCTGGGTGACAGAGCAATATTTCGTCTCAAAAAAAAAAAAAAGAAAGAAATAGTCCAGTAGTATACAAAATGTTTATCCAACTGACATATACTTCATTCACTGGGTCATCTCCTCTCTTTGCCTAGTCATGTTCAGATAACAAAAATGGAGAATTATGTTTTACTTAAATTTCAAACACTTCATACAAGTTTTTCCACCCTCAGGGATTAGATCATTGAAATTTTAGAAAAGAAAACAAGTCTGATTTGATCACAGAATTTCCTAATTTTTGACAAAAAGAAAATAAGAAACTGAATTTTGGAAATGTTTTCAATGATGTTTTAACCAAGCATTTTGATTGTACCACTTCTATTTAAGTGATTTATCATTCTTTTGAATTCCTTTCCCAGTCTTAAACAACATTGTAAAACTAAAAGATGTATTTAATTATGATTAATGATTTTAGAAAATTACATTTAAGTAAATATTTTGTTCATCTTTTCTTATTTCTCCCTAAGAATAAATACTGACTGAAAATTAAGCAGCTTATATATCCTCAGAGTAAATTTTCCAAAATAAAACAGGACAAATGCAAATCTAATTACTTTAAGAAGTGAAGTAATACCATTAATCAAAAAAATAGTCTGTTGATTAATTCTTTGAAGTATCCTGGTGAGTCATTATTGTTTACAGATACCGAAAGACTGAACATACAAATGGATAACTGTCAAACTATACATAAAAATAGAATTCTAACCAAAATTCTGCAGCAGCAAGCCCAGCAAACTTATTCTCTATAGTAACCAGCCCAGGAAGTCAGTCTGCTATCTGTAAGTCAGACTTTTAGGAAGTCAGATCACTACCTCTAGTAACTATCCAGGAAGAGAAACAATAATCCCTATAAAATCAGTCCCCAAATGGCCAAGACATGATTAATAACTGACAGCTTCCTTAATCTTTGTCCCCCACTTTCAACTTAAGACCAATAGGGAAAGCCAAATATATACCCATAACCAATCATAAAGGATGCTTTGCTTCTAGTTAGCCGACCTACAGCTTCCTCATTCGAAGAGCCTCCAATCACAGAATATTTAAAGGCTTCCCTTCTTTTTTCTGTAAAGCTTTTCCACTCTCCTGTCTGCCTTTCAGTCTCTGCCAAAACACAAGTGATGATGCTGCCTCCTTTGCCAAAGCAAGCTCTGAAAAACAAACTTTGGTTGTCCTCATATAAATCTTTCAGGTAAATGAGCCAAATGATGTATCAACTCAGAACTAGTGGCTGTTTCCAGGATTGACTTCTAATAGCTGACTCTATACAACCATACATGTTCAACATATGTAACTGTTAAATAAGTTATTTACAATGGAATACAAGGGAAGTAGAATGCTAATCTCATATGATTCTAAACTTATTTGTGTGTGGAGATAATGTAGATAGCATAAGATATATTCCATGATGAGCAATAATTGAGATGTGTGAACATGTTCACTTTGGCACAGATTGAAGACATCTATAATTCTTTTCTAAAGACAAAAAAAGTGTTGTAATATTTTATTCTAGAACCCACAAGGTATGGAAGTAATTGGTGAATAATTACAAGTGTATCATACGGGTACTAAAGTTCACCTGCAAAGTCAAATAGGCAAACATGAATTTGTATTTCTCACTTAGATTGGTTCAAACAGTGAATCAAATGTTTATTAGACAAAATTGTTTTAAGAGTTTTCTTACATATACTTGATATCAGGCTCAGTTTAAGTTCAAGCTTAAAGTATTAACTTCAATTGTGTTTTTCTTGTTGTTATTGAAAGAATTTATTTTTTTTCCATTTAATTTAATTTTTTAAAAAAATTTTTACCCAGTAGAGTTGATATTTCATAACAAAACTACTATCAAGTAATAATGTCATACAGTAGTTTAAAAAACTGGGAAATGGCTCAGGTAAATGAATGAAAATTATATTTGCAGGTTATTCATTCAATACTAACATTATATTATAATCTTATTTGATACAATTAAAAAAAAACACCATTTTCTGGATCTAAATCTAAGGGCAGCCTTTGTGTTAACTTACTTAGATTTTGAATAAGTAAATAGCATTTTCTAGACATGTTTCATTAATATAAAATGAATTGAACTAGGTGATATCTAAGAGTTCTCTAAGACATCTCTGTACTCTTACACTAGAATCCTTTAAAAGCTTTGAAAATTTTCCTCAATTATACTCCACTCTGGATTTGTGTATCAGTACAACTGGAAAGGACTGAGTATTGAGTAAGTGAATTTTATGGGGGTCACCACTGATACTCAGAATCTGATTATCTAGCTTACAAATTTTATATGTCGTGACCTTTTCTCTGTCGGCCTGCCATTTTATAATGCTTTCTTTTCTAAGGCTGTCTTGGCCAGTTGAAATTTCTTTGTATAAAGCTGCACTATCCAATATGAGAACCACTAGTCACATGTTGCTATTCATTCCTTGAAATAAAGCTAATGTGACTGGAAACTGAAATCTAATTACAATCAGTTTAAACATAAATTTAAAAACTGACATCAGTTCAGTTGTTGGGAAATTGAAACAACTTGGGCATGTAAATCTACTCTTGTAGCTGTAAATGTTATGACACCTAAATATGGAGCATATTTCTGATTAAAAAACTGGTGTATGAATTGAGATTGCTGTAGATAAGATACACACCAGAATTCAAACACTTAGTCCAAAAAAATGTAAAACATCTCATTAATTGTATGTTGATTATATGTACAAGTAATATTTTTGTATACACTGAATTATTATTAATATTGAGTTTCCTTGCTTCTTTTCATTATTTTTAACAAGTACTAAAACTACTACTAAATATTTATAGTAATAAATATTTAAATTAATAACTACTAAAATATTTAAATGTTTTTAGTTGGCTTGAGTTATATTTCAACAGGACAATGCTAGTCTATCATATTCAAGGCTCTTCACCAACTCTCCATATACTGCAGAATGAAATACCACTAGTGCTCTTATGGGTAATGGATTAACCTTTTCTAGACTCAGCCTGCTGTCACTTTGCACATCCTTGAGCATTCCCATAAACCTCTCCCACTCCTAGTACGTTCCACAATCTGTGTCCTGTATAAACTGAATCTTCATCAGAAGACTACCCTATCAACATTTCAATGAGCATAGCACATCATCCCTTGTAAGGACTAAGAATTCCTATACTTCCAATAATTGTCATGTGTCTTTTACTAAACAGCTAAGCAGGAGTGCTGTCTAAACCCATCCTGTGGAAACACTGATGTAATCAATCTCCTCTATCAGTGTCCCAGGGAGATAATGAATCCTACCTTACCCCTGCCACTTCCCACAAAACAGAGAGCAGAAGCTGGATCCCCAGAAGAGCAGTGATGATACAAAAAAGGACATAGCAGTGTTGAAATGAAAGCCTTCAGCACCTTTACTCTGCTGAGGCAGAAAAACATCTAGTTCATAATTCCATCCTTTCTTAATATTTATACAAACCAATAATAACTGAATTTTGCATAAAAATTTTTTGAACACCTAAGTTTACTTTATAAATGAAATGTTTTCTAATATTAAATATAAAGAAGTCAACAGAAAGGGGGTTAGAATCTTATTCATGATAGACATACCTTGGCAATTACTTTGTCTTTGAAGTTTTAACTTAAGCTCTCATTAATCTGTTCCTCTTGAAAATATGGAGAAAAAATTATTCAAAGTTTATTTTAGTGTGTATTAAGCACTGAGATACGTATCACTCTATTTTTTACATTACAGATTCTTCAGTTCAAAGAGGTAATGTGAAAAAACAAATAAACTGACTTTTAGAATTATATTTTATTATTTTATTGTTGAAAGGTATATTCTTATCATCTCTCAGCAGGTCTGAGAAAGAAACAGATGTTTCCTAGCATGCGTTTCCTCTTAGTCTTCAGTTCACTTTTGACAGGTTGAAATTGGAGTATTTTTCACTGTTGGTGTTGTGTTTAGTAATTGCTATTTGTCAAATTCACTGAAAAACATCTTTTAAAGAGATTTAACATCATTTAGACTAGGGCTATCTAACTCTACCATCTTTTTGACTATATTTCTAGTCAAAAACTCAATCAAACAGATGTACTGAATAAACTTTTGCTTTCTACCATATATTCATGATCAAATGAACTGTTCAAATAGACTTGAATTTTCAACATTTAAGATGTCTTATAACAAAGGACTTGAGGCAGTTTTCAGATGTATAACAATAAGAAAGCATAAATGAAAGGTATTTTTGAAGAAACTAAAACCATTTAATCTTGAAAACATGTATTATTAAACATTGTTATGATAATAGCAATAATCTTAGTTGTAAATGATTTTAATGCATTTTATAATTTAATGTGAACTATAAGTATAACCTTTATCCCATAATTCTCTCAAAGCAATCTGATAGATAGAATGGACATTATTAGCCATATTTTATCAATGAGAAAAGAGAGGCAGAGAAAGGTGAGATCTAGCCAGGTTCACACGAGGAAAAGCTTCTTAAAGTTTGTGCTAAATGATATTTTAGCTTATTAAAATCTGTGATGCTCTGTGATTTGGAACAAATCATGCCATTTATATATGCACCACAAGCCCCAAGCAATGAACATAGGGATGTGACTGTCCTCCGTAAGTGCGGAAGCAACAGGAGCTGTCACACCTCCTAATAAACTCTTATAGCACCTGGATGTTTAGACACTCTGCAATGAGGTATTGACAGTGTTTTATATGAGTTGCTTCTAAAATGCTCATTACCAGAATGATTTACTTTTATTTTTGGCAGAAAATGGGGTGGGGACTGATCGTGGAAGTTAGACTGCATCTTTAACTACCAGCTAATTTTAACGTAATAAGCTATCCATTTATGACACTTATTTTCAAACTTGAGGTCCTATTCTTCACAAATCTGTCTAAAAATGTAGATCTTAAAATGTACAGAGTTTCCTCTCAGTTTTTTTTTTTTTTTTTTTTTTTTACTATAAGAATATCTTGAGGTACAGGGACATAGCAAGGTCAAGTAGGTCTTGTCCTTGCATATATTTCTAGGTAAACAAAAAAAAAAAAAGAAAAAGTAGGTTATTCTGGAGAGTTTAGAGTCTCTATAATATGAGTTGTTGAAAATCTAGCATTTATTCCATTAGGATAACGCTCTTAACCCTGTATAACATCCACAATCCTCCCTTCCTGTCTTTACTCTCATATTCAACGAAAGCAGGGACCTTGTCTATCTTGGTGACTGTTTTATCCTTAGAATCTTCAACAATGCTTGACACATGGCAGGTGCTGAATAATATTTACTGAACAAAAAACTGAATGAATATTACCTGAATTTGAGAAAAATATATTCTATAACTAAATAATTTATCTGGCTTTTGGGAAGTATTATGAACACAAGCTACAGACTTGTCTAGATTGTGGAGTATACTCAATCATGTAACCTCATTAATACTTTAGGCATTTTAGTATTCTGGTTATTAAGACAGCAATTATGAAAACTATGCATTTTCAACCTGTCCCTGGACCCTGAGCAGAGAGATAAAGACAAAAGGAGATAGCAAAGAAATCTAAGATAATATAACTGGGGGTTGGGGGGTGGAAAGAATATTGGTTTGGGGTGGGACAGAAGGAAATAGGGTGTGTACTGGGAATACAGTGGAATGAATCTGTTTGAAGGAAAGAGTGATCAACTGGGATGACTGCTGATGAGAGGAAACTTTTCATTGCCTTTGACAAATGGAGATTATTTCAGAGGTTGGATGGGAATATCAAAGAGTAAATAGAAATAAAGAACTAAATTAGCTACATGTAGACACCACTACATTCTTTTCCCCAAAAGCTTGGAAATTCAAGGGAGCAGAGAAATACTACAATAAAGGAGAGAGATGTGAGATCAAGAGAAGACTTTTTTTTTTTTACTGGGAAATATTAAAGATTAGGTGAATATTGACAAGAATAATTGATTAAAGAGGGATAGAATACAGACTCAAGAGAAAAAAGGTATAACAATTGGAATAAAATTCTTTAAAAGTTGAAGGGCAATGGGACACAGGACTCAAATCAGTATCAGCTTTTGCTACTATCAGTGACAATTAGTTAAAATCTTTAAGAAGACTGATTCAGATACAGGTAAGTTTATAGATTTGTTGATGAAAATGAAGGAGCTCTTATTTGATGATTTATATTTTTACAATTAAAGGTGGTTTCACATTTACAAAAAAAGATGATCAGCTGAAAGAAGAAGGATATAAAATTTAAGGAGAAAGGAAAGGTATGTGACTATTTTGAAAATTTATGGTCCTATGTTCAACTTTATAAGTTTTATTACTCCATTTGGAAATGACCATTGGAGTGGACTTGTATTACAAACTTGGCAGGAGATCATATGGTTCCATCTTTTAGGAAATATGAGATTAGAAAAAATATTTTCTTGTGAAATACACTTTTAGAGATAGAAGTCTTATTTTAGTGAAAATTTCCTACGTCAATTATTCAGGGAATAATAGATCTTGGAGAAAAGGGTTTATTTTTATTTTTATTTTTATTTTTATTTTAACAACCACCTTCCAATTTCTTTTATATTTTAACACTGGTCCTTGCTGTCTTAAAGTCCATCACTGTGTGTGGTTAGACTTAGGAGGTCATGACTGAGAGCAGTAAAATGATCTAAGGGGGTTTCCAACCAATTTATGACTTATTCTTAGCCATTTTTTTGGTAAAGGATCATTTGTAACTTCATCTCAGGTACTTTGAAGATAATGTTTCCTGGTTTGTCATAAATCATGATATTGTAAATAAATCTAAAACTGTTTTGTGTTCCAGACATAGAGAAACTAATTACCCTTCCTCAAATGTTCATCTCTAACTATGATTGTTTTCTCCTTAGCTTTAATGTTCTTCATGATCTCTGCCTGTTCATGGTTGACCTATCATAGTCCAGTGCCAATGCCACCTAGAGTACAGTATCATCTTTAAGTCCACTGGAGCACATTAGCTTTTCTATATTATTAAAGCATTTGATCATACCTTGTTTATTGCTATTACTTTCCTATTGACCTTTTAGTATAGTTTTAATGGAGATTTCTCAAAACTCCTAGTAGATTATGAGTTTGGTAAAGATAAGAAAATCACTTATCTGTCTGTCTGTTGTCTTTGAATTTGTCATAACTCAAGCAAAGTTAGTGATTTTTATGTTAGTGACTTGTATCAAAAAGGCAAATTTTTTTTTGAATGAGTGAATGAGCTTCCTGGATATTCAGATTTCAGTGATTTACCTGACTGAATTCACCTTTTGCAAAGATTACTCTTGTGCATTTTAAAACATCAATACAGGAATATAAAAACCACTATTCTATTTATGGTTTACTGTTTCTGAAAATGAAAAGTTTACTGATGTCTTCATGGCATTTGTATATGACAATAAAAATTGATTTCTTTCCCTGAAGAGGTAAATAAGTTAAATGAACAACTGTTACTAAGGAATATCAAATTCACACCTCCTATTTACTGTCTGAAAAAATAAGGAAAATAGAATCCACAAACCCAACAGCTGATATCGGACAATTTGTCTGTATGAAGTGAATATTAAAATGTGTATTCAATATTTTAAGGCCAGAAGAAACAATATTCTAAGAATGAATATGAATTAAAGTTACCAAATCACTACCTATTTTCTTAAATACTCATTAATGTTTTCAGTCACAGAGTGGAATCAGTGATGTCCCCCTGCATTGTATAGAGGAAGCAAACATTCATGATTTAGTTATCCACTACACAAATTCAAAAGTTTGATTTTTAAGGGCCATAACAAACATAGGAAATATATTTCATTAACAATAAAAAATTAAATTCCTATTTTCAACCATATCACTTGTTCTTCTCATTATGTTAATTACTCTTTACTTTTTTTTTTTTTGAGACAGAGTTTCACTCTGTAGCCCTGGCTGGAGTGCAGTAGCATGATCTCAACTCACTGCAGCCTCCACCTCCCAGGTCCAAGCAACTCTCCTGTCTCAACCGCCTGAGTAGCTGGGACTACAGACACCTGCCACTATGCCTGACTAATTTTTGTATTTTTAGTGGAGACAGGGTTTCACCTTGTTTGTCAGGCTGGTCTCAAACTGCTGACGTCAGGTGATCAGCCTATCTCAGCCTCACAAAGGAGAATTTTTTTTAAGATTGCTGCAATTAAATTGTTTATACTTTCAATTTAAACTCCATAAGGGGGAGGGATTTATTTCTGTCTTGCTTATTGCCAAATTTCCTGTATCTAGATGCTGGTGGGTGTTCAATGAATATTTGTTCTATGAATGCATAAAAAATAATCGGTAGGGCAAGGCAAATAAAAAAGGTGCCTTCCAACACTATTATTATACATTGTTTAATCATCTGCCTTGCAATATTATTTTATTTTTAATGAGAATAAAACTTACACTTTATGACATTATAAGTGGTAGAAGTAGATAAATGACATAAGATCAACTAGGCATATGAAATTAGGCAAGTCATTTAAATGGTGATAGCTGGCATGACAAACTCAAAATGTTGATAAAAGGATCAGATGATATCACGGACTCATTAAGGAAATACCAAACAGTCTACAACACAGGCACTGCAAGTTGTGGAAGAGAAAGTGCTCTGCAAATTCTAACATTTATATCCATATAGGTAATGGTAGAATTATGAGTAATATTTACAATTTTAAAATATATCAAAGTACTTTATGTCAATATTTCAATGAATTTTCACAAGAAATCTATGAAACAGTTAAGTTTTATCCTGTTTTATAGATGAAAAACCAACACAGATTAAGTGAACTGTCTAAAGTCACAAAGCCAACAAAGGAAAGTAAAAATACATTGTGAGTTTTTTATATACCAAGTACTTTTCTAGATGTTTTATAAATAAAAAAGTACACTCAAGAAAAAATTCTCCCCCATGCCTCATTTGCACTTTCAGCTTTGGTCTCCTTCCCATTCCCAGATACTCATTAATTTGCTTTTTGTGAGTATATATTAGTTTGCATTTGATAGAATTGTATATTAATGGATTATGTAAGATGTACTCTTTTCTTCCTTCAGCTTCTTTCACTCAGCATAATTACTTTGAGATTGATCCATGTTGCAGCATATATCAACAATTCCTTACTTTTTTATTGTAAGTAACATTCTACTGAATGGATATATCACAGTTTATCCCTTCAAAGCTTTTTTTTTGTATAACTGGATTATATGATAGGTATATGGTTAATTCTTTATAAAAACTGTTCAACTGTTTCTAAAGTGTAACTTTAGGAAACAAGAAATCTGAAGATGGGAATATACAATTGTCATATTTTTGGTTTTCTATATCCTTGTTGACACTTGGTATGCTTAGTGTTTTAAATTTTAGTCACTCTAATAGTATGCATTTGAAAAGAATATGCTTTCTGCTTTTGGTGACGTTTTTATAAATGTCAATTAGGTCAAGTTGGTTGATAGTGTTTGATGTGGTTTGGCTATGTCTCCATAGAAATCTCATCTTGAATTGTAACTCCCACAATTTCCATGCATTGTAGGAAGAACCCCATAGGAGATGATTGAATTACTGGGGACAGGTCTTTCCTGCTCTGTTCTCATGAGAGTGAATGAGTGAGTCTCACAAGATCTGAAGGTTTTAAACACAGGAGTTTCCATGCACAAACTCTCCCTTTGCCTGCCACTATATATGTAAAATGCGACTTGCTCCTCCTTGCCTTTCACCATTTGTCCTGACTGTGAAGCCTCCCAGTCATGTGGAACTGTAAGTCCAATAAACCTCTTTCTTTTATAAATAGCCCAGTCTTGGGTATGTTTTTATCAGTAGCATGAAAACAGACTAATACAGTAAATTGGAACCAGTCGAGTGCGGTGTTGCTGAAAAGATACCTGCAAATATGGAAGTGGCTTTGGGAACTTGGTAACAGACAGAGGCTGGAACAGTTTGGAGGGCTCAGAAGAAGACAGGAAAATGTGGAAAAGTTTGGAACATCCTAGAGATTTGCTGAATGGCTTTGACAAAGATACTGATAGTGATATGAAGATGAGGAACTTGTTAGGAATGGAAGCAAAGGTGACTCTTGTTTTACTTTAGCAGAGACTAGCAGCATTTTGTCCCTGCCCAAGAGATTCGTGGAACTTTTAACTTGAGAGAGATAATTTAGAGTATCTGGAGGAAGAAACTTCTAAACAGTAAAGCATTCAAGAGATGACTTGAGTAGTGTTAAAGATATTCAGTTTTATAAAGGAAACAGTGCATAAATGTTTGAAAAATTTGCAGCCTTACAATGCAATAGAAAAGAAAATCCTATTTTCTGAGGAGAAATTAAAGCCAGCTGCAGGAATTTACATAAGTAACAAGGTGTCGAATGTTAATCACCAAGACAATGGGAAAATGTCTCCAGGGCATGTCACAGGTCTTCACAGCAGCCCCACTGATCACAGACTTGGAGGCCTAGGAGGAAAAAATGGTTTCGTGGGCCAGGCCCAGTGTCCCCATGATATGTGCAGCCTAGGGACTTGGTGTCCTTGGTCCCAGCCTCTTCAGGCAGGACTAAATTGGGGCCAAGATACAGCTTGGGCCATGGCTTCAGAGGGTGCAAATCTCAAGCCTTGGCAGCCTTCATGTGGTGTTAAGCTACAGGTACACAGAAGTCAAGAATTGAGGTTTGGGAACCTCTGCCTAGAATTCAGAGGATGTATGGAAATGCCTGGATGTCTAGGCAGAAGTTTGCTAAAGGGGCAGGGCCCTCATGGAGAACCTCTGCTAGGGTGATGCAGAAGGGAAATGTGGGATCAGAGCCCTCACACAGAGTCCCTACTGGGGCTACCGCCTAGTGGAGCTGTGAGAAGAGGGCCATCATCCTCCAAACCCCAGAATAGTAGAACAATCAACAGCTTGTACTGTGTGCCTGGAAATCCTGCAGACATTCAATGCCAGCCCATGAAAGCAGCCAGGAGCAGGGCTGTACCCTCCAAAGCCACAGGGTGGAGCCACCCAAGGCTGTGGGAGCCCACTGCTTGCTTCAACATTACCTAGATGTAAGACATGGAGTCAAAGGAGATCATTTTGGAGTTTTCAGATTTGACTGCTCTACTGGATTTCAGACTTGCATGGGGCCTATAGTCTCTTTGTTTTGGCCAATTTGTCCCATTTGGAATGGCTGTATTTACCCAATGCCTGTACCCCTATTGTATCTAAGAAGTAACTAGCTTACTTTTGATTTTACAGGCTTGTGGGTGGAAGGGACTTGCCTTGTCTCAGATAAGATGTTGAATGTGTGAATGAGTGAATGCTGAAGTGAGTTAAGACTTTGGGGGACTGTTGGGAAGACATGATTGGTTTTTAAATATGAGGTCATGAGATTTGTGAGGGGCCAGGGGAAGAATGATAAGGTTTGGCTGTGTCCTCATCCAAATCTCCTCTTGAATTTAACTCCCACAATTTCCATGTGTCATGGGAAGAACCAGGTGGGGGCGGTGGTGATTGAATTATGGGGGTACATCTTTTCTGTGCTGTTCTGATGATAGTGAATGAATCTTACAAGATCTGATGGTTTTAAAAACAGAAGTTTCCATGAACAAACTCTCTTTACCTGCCACCATAAATGTAAGACATGACTCGCTCCTCCTTTCCTTTCACCTTCCTCCATCATTGTGAAGCCTTCTTAGGCACGTGGAACTGTTAGTCCAATAAACCTCTCCTTTTTAAATTGCCCTGTCTCGAGTATGTCTTTATCAGCAGTGTGAAAATGGACTACTACAGTGTTATTCACTTTTTTCGTCTTTATTTTTACTGATATTCTATCTACTTATTTAATAAATCGTAGAGAGGAAGGTATTGAAGTCTATGAATACAATTTCTTCCTGAAATTCTATCAGTTGTTGGTGCATATGTTTTGAAGCTGTTTAATTGAATGAATATTTAGGATAATGAGTTTTTCTTGATAGATCGCCTCATTTATCATTATGAAATATTTTGTGCTAGTACTATTCTTGGCTTTCGAAACTAATTTGTTTATTGTTAACACAGGCAATTCAGCTTCTTATGTTTCCTGCTTGCACCCTGTCAAATTCTCCATCATATTACTTTTAGCATCTTTGTATCTATATTCAGGGCTGGATTTTTGGAGGCAAAATATATTTGAGTCTTGATTTTTTTAGTCCAATCTGTTAATCACTGCCTTTTGTTTAGGGTGTTTAAACAATTTACATTTAATGCAATTATTGATATAATTAGATTTAAATCTATCATCTTTTATATGTAGACATTTTTTCAACTGTCCTTTGTTTTCTTTTTCTCTTTTTAAATTTCTAATTTTTAGTTAATAATTTCTTACAATTTCAAATTATCTTATTTGTTGGCATATTACATTTAACATTTTGTTATATTATTTTAGTGATTGATTTAGGGCTTAAGACCTATATCTTCAACTTAATCACAGTCTTCTACATTCAAATGATACTATATTACTTCACATTTGTTATAAAATTCATACAATAATGTGGCCGGGCGCGGTGGCTCACGCCTGTAATCCCAGCACTTTGGGAGGCCGAGGCGGGCGGATCACGAGGTCAAGAGATCGAGACCATCCTGGTCAACATGGTGAAACCCCGTCTCTACTAAAAATACAAAAAAATTAGCTGGGCGTGGTGGCACGCGCCTGTAGTCCCAGCTACTCGGGAGGCTGAGGCAGGAGAATGCTTGAACCCGGGCAGCGGAGGTTGCAGTGAGCCAAGGTCGTGCCACTGCACTCCAGCCTGGCGCCTGGTGACTGAGTGAGACTCTATCTCAAAAAAAAAAAAAAAAAAGAAAAGAAAAATTCATACAATAATGTTTTCCATGTCTTCTCTCTTGACCTTGTTGTCATACAATTTACTTCTACTAACATCTCCAGTACATTATTATTTTATTTAAATAATCCATTATATCATAAAGAGATTTATATAGTAAGAAAAAAGTCTTATATATTTACTCACATAATTACCATTTATGGTTGCTCATAGACATTTGCAAGGATTCATATTTTCATCTATTCTCATTGGCCTTTTTTCTGAACATTTTGCTTATTATCTCTTATTTCAGTCTGCTGGTGATAAATAATTTCATCTTTTCTATGTCTTAAAATGTCCATATCCTAAGCAAAAAACAAAAAGCTGGAGGCATCACACTACCTGACTTCAAACTACGCTACAGGGATATAATAATCAAAACAGCATGATGCTGGTACAAGAAGAGAAACATGGACCAATGGAATGAATAGAGACTGCAGAAATAAGGCTGTATACCTACAACTATCTGATCTATAATAAACCTGACTAAAGCAATGGGGAAAGAAATTCCTATTCAATAAATGGTATCAGACTAACTGCTTAGCCATATGCAGAGGATTGAAACTAGGCCCCCTCTTTATACCATATATGAAAATCAACTCAAGATAGATTAAAAACTTAAATTTAAAACCTAAAACTCTAAAAACTCTGGAATATAAAGTAGACAGTACCATTCTAGACACAGGAATGGACAAAGATTTCATGAGGAAGAAACTAAAAGTAATTACAACAAAAGCAAAAATTGACAAATGGGATCTAATCAAACTAAAGAGCTTCTGCACAGCAAAACAATCTATTAACAGAGTAAATAGACAACATACAGAATGAGAGAAACATTTTGTAAACTATCCATCTGACAAAGGTCTACTACTCATCATCTATAAGGAACTTAAATAAGTTTGCAAGAAAAAACAAACAACCCACTCCATTAAAATGTGGGCAAAAAAAAACATGAAGAGACACTTTTCAAAAGAAGACATAAATGTGGCCAGCAAGCACATGAAAAAGAGCTCAATATCACTGATCATTAGAGAAATACAAATCAAAACCACAATGAGATACCATCTCACGCCAGTCACTATGGCTATTATTAAAAAGGCAAAGAATAACAGATGCTGGTGAGGTTGCAGAGAAAAGGGAACACTGACATACTGGTAGTGGGAGTGTAAATTACTTCAGCCATTGTGGAAAGCAGTGTGGTGATTCCTCAAAGAGCTAAAAACAGTACTACCATTTGGCCCAGCAATCCCATTACTGGGTATATACCCAAAGGGATATGAATTTTTCTATCATAAAGATACATGCACACATATGTTTATTGCAGCACTATTCACAATAGCAAAGTCATTTTATGGCAGCATAGTATTCCATGATGTATATGTATCACATTTGCTTTATCCAGTCAGTCATTGATATGTAATAAACCTATATGCCCAGTCAGTCATTGATGGGCATATGGAATAAACCTATATGCCCATCAATGACTGACTGGATAAAGAAAATGTGACACATATACATCATGGAATACTATGCTGCCATAAAACATAATGAGATCTTGGCCTTTGCAGGAACATAGATGTAGCTAGAGGTTATTATTCTTAGCAAACTAATGCAGGAACAGAAAAGCAAATACTGCTACTCTCACCTGTAAGTAGGAGCTAAATGATGAGAATACATGGACACATGGAAGGGAACAACAGACATGGGGCCTACTTGGGAGTGGAGGGAGAGGATCAGAAAAAAATGACTATTGGGAACTAGGTGTAATACCTGGGTGACAAAATAATCTGTACAACAAACCCTCATGACACAGGTTTACCTATATAACAAACCTGCACATATATCCTTGAACTTAAAAAAAAAAGTTTAAAAAAAGTTGATATTTTGCCTTCATATTTGGAAGATTTTTTCTCGGGTAGAATTTTAGATTGATAAAATTTTCATTTTTGTTTTTAATTTCAGTAGATTAAAGATGTTGCTTTAGTGCCATTTTGCTTTCACTCTTTCCTTACATTTATAACTCTTTATGATGTCTATTATTTTCTCACTGTCTTTAAGATTTTCTCTTTATCACTGGCTTTGAGCAAATTAACTATGATGTGCCTTGGTGTAGTTTTCTTCATATTACTTGTGCTTAAATTTCATTGAGCTTCTTGAATATGTATATTTATAGTTTCCACAACATTTAAAAATATTTTGGCCATTATTTTTAAATCTTTTTTCCTGGCTGTTTCTTGTTCTTCTATTATATGTATATCAGAACATTTTAAAGCCTCCCACAGCTCCCTGGTGATATTTTCATCTTTTTAAGTACTTTTTTTCTCTGTGAGTATTTAATTATTTTAGATCATTGCAATTGCTAGTGTCCAACTTCACTAACCTTTAACTCCCAAAGTCTCATTCACCGTTATTCCCATCTGGCATATCTTAGATATTGTAGTTTTCCTCTCTAGAGGTTTGGTTTCTGTCTCTTATATTTTTATGTTTCTTTTAAACATTTTGATTTCTGTAGCTTTTTAAACCTTTGAAATATAATTATAATAATTATTTTAATGTTTTTCTCTGCCAATTATAGCATTTGTGTCAGTCTGTGTCCACTTTGATTGATTGATTTTTCTTCTTACTATGGGTTGCATTTTCCTGCTTCTTTGTATGTTTGGTCATTTTTTATTGGATGCCAAGCATTGTAAACTTTACCTTGTTGGAAGCTAAGCACATTTGTTCTCCCATAAAAATTATTGAGCTTTGTTGTGGTATAAAATCAAATCAGCTGGAGAGAGGTTATTTTTTCTTTTGTTTTGCTTTTCAGATAATATGAGACAAGATGAGAGTTTTGAATCAGTTTCACTGTTCAGAAGAGTCATTTCTAAGTACTCTTTGAAGTGCTCTATGACTTACAAGGTTTCTCAGTTTGGCTGATGAGAAAAGACAATATTTTCAATGCTGTATGAGCATCAGGTAATGTTTCCTGTAATCCTTCCTACTGAATCATTCCCCAGCTTCTGCTAGTTTTTTCACTGGCAAGTGCCAATCATTATTTTGCTGACTACTCAAGGGAGACCACGGCAGATATTCAGGCTTCTCTCTGTGGGCAGCTCTCTTTTCCTTGCTACTCTGTGCTGTGTGATTCTAGCCACCTTGATCTTCTCAGACTCTTGCCCTGTCTCCTCAACCTGGGAAATCTACAGGTGTCTTTCTGACTTCCCCCTCCTTTCACTGGCCTAGAATCTTTTTTATTTTTATTTTTTAATTTTATTATTATTATTTTTATATATATTTTATTGCATTTTAGGTTTTGGGGTACATGTGAAGAACATGCAAGATTGTTGCATAGGTACACACATGGCAGTGTGGTTTGCTGCCTTCCTCCCCATCACCTATATCTGGCATTTCTCCCCATGCTATCTCTCCCCCAACTCCCCACCCCCCCACTGTCCTTCCCCTAGTTCCCCCCAACAGACCCCAGTGTGTGATGCTCCACTCCCTGTGTCCATGTGTTCTCATTGTTCAACACCCGCCTATGAGTGAGAACATGTGGTGTTTAGAATCTTTTTGAAAACATTGGGCTGGGACCATAGTAGGGCCTATTTTGTTTTTCATCTTTACGGGGGATCATTATCCTTTCTCATTTCATCTCCAATATCTTAAAAACTATCTGTTTTTTTTTTGTTGTTGTTGTTTTTTGTATATTGTCCGGATTTAATTGTTTGAGGTTAGAGGGTAAATCTTGGAGAGACACATCAAAGACCTAACAGACTTATGCTCTTGATACACTCTCCTTATTTGTCTTCCTTAGCATAATTTATTCAAGTTTTACCTCTTACCTGTCACTGTATAAGAGGTATAACTTCTTTACTTTTCTCTGTCTTTCAGTTTTGGAGGCCTTAAGGAATTAGTGCTAGTCCTGTTTTTTCTTACAGTCTAATAAGAGTCAATATATGTAGAATGCTTATTCTTCGTTATTAGATTTAATCCTTGCAAACATTCTGTGATCAATGTGCAATCATTAGACCCAAATTAATCCTAACTTCACTAATTTTATCTACCTAGTTAATGGTAGAGTCAGGATTTGAATCCAGGTATTCTGATTGCAGTAGCCTTCTTGTTAACAACTATGCTCTGTGCTTTGTTTTACATTGTTCTTTATTCCTAGATGGTCTCATATACATGCATTATTTGAATTGCCATTTATACACTGATGAATCTTAGAATCTGGTCTTTCAATCCTATCTGTGTTTTAGCCTCTCAAGTTCTGGTTCTGACCAGTTCTAACACTAGAACACTAGTCTACATTATTGAAGGATGTTTTTGGCTAGATGAAAGTATTCCATGGTTTCCATATTGTCAAAGTCCTTGGATGAGAGTTGGAAGTAAATTATGTGTGTACACATACATAGACATAGAGAGCTATAAATATAGATGAATATAGATATGTAAGATATAGTTATATTGATATACATACACAGACACATATATTCACACTAAACAGACATGGTGCCAGCTCTCATATATTTCACAATTGAGATTATAAATAAACAAATAATTAAAACAATAAATTAAGCATGAGTGCACAGAGTATTGTAAAAAAAATGACATTGTATTGGACTATAAAAGAGGAAAACATATGTAGTGTGATAGATCAGGAAAAGCTTCCCTAAGGAAATAACGGTTAAGATAAGACATGTAAACAGATAAATATACATACAACTTTCAAAGAGTTACCTTTTGATTGATTGGGAAAAAAAGAACATTAACAGATATAGCAATATTTTTGTTTCAATGTGTAAAGCAATTTCCCTGGTAACTAAAAATCCTATTTTTGTGAGAGGATTGTTATTACCATTTCCCAAAGATTCTCTTTTTATCAAATCTGATAAATAACGTGATTCTGAAATTATTCCTGATTAGCATTTATCTTAATTAGGATTTTAAATTCATGTATTGTATATTCAAAACTCATGTATTGTATATTCAATGTACTCAAATACACCTTGTAAAGACTACAGGGGATATGTAGAATCAGGGCCCACTTACTATGGGTAATTGTATTATACATCATCCACAGACATATATTGAGTCAGTTTTGGATTGGTTGGTAGATGAGAAAGATATGGAAGATTTCTTGCTAATGAGTAAAAGGTAATAATTTTCCTAATATGTAATAAATCATTTTATTTTTAAAGCAAAATATTCACCTATTACAGCAGAAACTTAATAAACCTTAATTATCTTGCCCCTGGATGCCCTGCCTCATCAATTTTGCAAAGATATTGGTAAAAAGAGGGAAAATATTTATATTTTATATGTATATATATATTACTTAAAAATAATATAAAATATGTCCATAGCAGAAAGAACCAGAGATTCATCAAACTAATTATTTAATTAAAAAATATGTTAAGTTCAATATTTACAAATTTTTATTTTATGTACTTATTTGTTTTAGTTAAATATATATACCTATGCAAAATTTCATAGATCTAAAATAAGGGCTGTACTTCCAGCGTGTTTGTGAAATAAAATGTGATGGTATGTATATTAGTCTGCTAGAGCTGCTATAACAAAATGCTATTGACTAGGTGACTTAAAAAGACATTTATTTTCTCACAGTTCTAAAGGCTAAAAGTCCAAGATCAAGGTGCCAACAAATTTGGTTTCTGGTAAGACCCCTCGTCTGGATTTTTGGTGGCAGCTTTCTTGCTGTGGCCTCACGTGACCTTTCCTCTGTGTGTGTGTCGGAGAGAGAGAGATCGCTGGTGTTCCATCTACTTCTTGTAAGAATCCTTGTTTTATCAGATTAGGGCCCCACCCATATGACCTCCGTTAACCTTAATTACCTCCTTAAAGGCTCTATCTCTTAATAGAGACATGTCTGGGGTTAGAGCTTCAACATACGAATTTGGGAAGAACATAATTCAGTTCATAACAATATATATAATTTTGTTAGACAGACTCAAGTGATGCCTAAACATTAGCTATCTAAGGGCAAAAAATAACTCTTTGGAACTGTAAACACATTCAATGTACAATAAATTATTATATATATACAGGTATATGCAAACAATATCTCATGACTGTACTTAAGGGAAAGACATAAGATTAGGTTATATTACATAAAGTATTTGATTTATAAATATATATCTCAAGATTATATATTTCAAAATAAAAATAAAAGAGATGCATCTGTTATACTTTTTTAAATTTGCACATTGAAAATATATTGAGTTATGTATTTTGTAAAATTCTTACAAATCTTTTAACCATTCATTTTTTAGCAACTGGAATTTTGTCATTAATTTTGCACTTGAGACAAGGGTAAGGCTGATTTAATCAATGCGTAATTATAGTACTTGACAACATAATTGTATTCTATCACTGATGGGAATTGATCACCTATTTTAAGAATGTAATATGAAATCTTTTAATGACATGAATATTTCCTTTCCTTTATTTCTCTCTAATTTTTGTCTCCTTTCCACTGTCTCTTATTTTCCGTTATTATCCTTTCCCCTTATTCATTGAGCTTCCTTTTTGACTTCCTTTTGATATAGCCAGCAATTTTTATTATATTTGAATATAATTTTGAATTTATTTTCTTTTTTTGGAGAGGGTCTGCTTTCTTGTCTTGTAACAGTTAGGATTGCTAGCATCCACCATACAGGTTGATTTTACTGGTATTTTAAGAACCTTTATGAAAATATTATATTTAAGATCTCCTGAGATTATTGTAGTCATTGGCAACAAGTCTGCATGTTATCTACTTTCTCGGCCTTATCAACTCTAAAACAGCTGTTTACCTGAATTTGATAGCTAATTTTTTTAAAGACCATTTTCAGGGAATATTTCCTAACCATGGTAACCACAATGCACAAACAGACACAGCTGCTATTGTAGAGAAGTGCTGTATTCAAAGATTGTTGGCTATACAAAAACCCATTTGCTTAGGGTGGATTTGGGAATAATGTCATAACTCAGTCAGCTTGTAAAGGATTTATGGAAGCTATGATAAACCTGTTATAATTAGCAGATTATAAAGGAAAAATTTTATTCTATACCAGAATGTAACAGAAATTATTGTGAATGGCTATGATTCTCTTCAAATCCAGATTATTTTTTGTTCTATGTATGTATTTGTTACTTTTCTATTCTTACCTATACAGGCAACTTAGAATTTTTTTGTTTTTTTTGAGACAGAGTCACCCAGGCTGGAATGCAATAGTGTTGTAAACTCGCTCGCTGCAACCTCCGCCTCCCTGGTTCAAGCAATTCCCCTGCCTTGGCCTCCTGAGTAGCTGGGATTACAGGCACATGCCACCATACCCAGCTAATTTTTTTTTTGTACTTTTAGTAGAGACGAGGTTTCACTATGTTGGCCATACTGGTCTCGAACTTCTGACCTCAGGCAATCCACCCACCTCGGCTTCCCAAAGTGCTGGGAATACAGGCATGAGCCACCGCACCTGACCAACTTTGGAATTTTATATGGAGCAGTACATTATTCTTTTATCACTTCACCTCTGGACTCAAAGATAATTAAGATATTCTAGTTTCACCAGGCAGGTATTTTATTCCACATTCTACTTTCTATACAAAACATGTAGACATGAATTTATTCATTTATTCATTCAACAAATATTTATTGAGTACCCACTATATGTCTGGCACTGCATTAGCAGCAAAACCTGATGCTATCCATGTTTTCTTGTAGTCCTCTCTACTGAGGTAAAGACTCATTAATCAAATAATTACACAAACAAATGGCAAATACCTACTCTGATAAATGTTGCAAAAGAGAGGTACACAGTGCTACGAAACTTTTTTTTTAACTTTTATTTTAGGTTCAGGAATACATGCACAGATTTGTTATATGGGTAAATCCATGTCACAGGGGATTGTTGTTCAAATTATTTCATTATCCATGTATTAAGCCTGGTACCCAATAGTTATTTTGTCTTTGCAACGCTCTCTCCTTGCACCCTCTACTCTCAAGTAGACCCCAGTGTCTGTTATTCTCTTGAGTTCTCACCATTTAGCTCACACTTGTGAGAACATGCAGTATTTGATGTTTCTGTGTTAATTTGTTAAAGATAATGATCTTCAGCTTCATCCATATTCCTGAAAAAGACATGATCTCGTTCTTTCTTATGGCTGCATTGTATTCCCATAGTGTATATGTGCCACATTTTCTTTATTCAATCTATCATCAATGGGCATTTATATTAAGTTTTCTATTGTGCCATGGCTTTGCTATTGTGAATAGTGTTGCAGGGAACATTTGCACTCATGTGTCTCTTTGGTAAAATGATTTATATTTCTCTGGGTTTACACCCATTATTATTGGGATTGCTGGGTCAAATGGGAGTTCTGTTTTTATCTCTTTGAGGAATCACCACACTGCTTTCCACAGTGGTTGAACTAATTCATAAGTGTTCCCATTTCTCCATAATCTCTCCAGTATCTATTTGTTTTTTTTTTTAATTCTTTCATAATAGTAGCCATTCTGATGGTGTCTTCTTGCGGTTCTGATTTGCATTTCTCTGATGATCAGTGATATTGAGCTTTTTTTCATATCCTTTTGGCCACATGTATGTCTTCTTTTGAAACGTGTCTGTTCATGTGTTTTGCTCACTTTTAATGAGGTTGCTTGTTTTCTCTTGTAAATTTGCTTAATTTTCTTATAGTTGCTAGATATTAGGCCTTTGTTAGATGTATAGTTTGCAAATATTTTATTTTATTCTGTAGGTTGTCTGTTTATTCTCTTGATAGTTTCTTTTGTTGTGCAGAAACTCTTAAGTTTATTTGGATCTCATTTGTCAATTTTGGGTTCTGTGATTTGTCGTGAAATCTTTACTGGTTCCTATGTCCAGTATGGTGTTTGCTTAGCTGGTTTTCCAGAGTTTTTTTTATAGTTTTGTGTTTTATATTTAAGTCTTTAACCCATCTTGGGTTGATTTTTGTATATAGTGTAAAGAAGGAGTGGAGTTTCAATCTTCTGCATGTGGCTAGCCAGTTTTCCCAGCATCATTTATTGAATAGGGAGTCTTTTTCCCACTGCTTGTCTGTGTCAGCTTTGTCAAAGCTCAGATAGTTGTAAGTGTGTGACCTTATTTCCGGATTATTCTATTCCATTGGTCTATGTGCTTGTTTTTGCACACATGTCATGCTGTTTTCGATTCAGTAGCTCTGCGGTATATTTTGAAGTTGGGTAGCATGATGCTTCTAGCTTCATTATTTTTGCTTAGGATAGCCTTGGCTATTCAGACTTTTTAAAATTTCATATGGATTATAAAACAGTTTTTTTCTAGTTCTGTAAAGAATGTTAATGGTAGTTTAATAGGAATAGCACTGAATTTATAAAGTGCTTTGGGCAGCATGGCCATTTTTGTGATATTGATTCTCCCTATCCATGAGTAGAGTTGCAGTTTGGTTAAAAATCATCAATAAATGTAAATTTAAACTGCCGTATTAGAGAAATTATCATCTAAAACCTAAAACCAAGTCAGATAGCCAGAAGACTGATAGTTTTATGTATTTATTTATTTATATTTTATTTTATTTTGTATTTTTGGTAGAGACAGAGTTTCATTCTGTTCCCCAGGCTGGAGTGCAGTGACACAATCATAGCTCACTACAACCTGGAAGTCCTGGGCTCAAACAATCCCACCACTTCAGCCTCCCAAGTAGCTGGACAACAGGCACATGCTACCATGCCCAGCTAATTAAAAAAAAATGTTAGAAACAGGTGTCTCACTAGTCTTCAACTCCTGGTCTCAAGTGATCCTACTACCTCAGCTTCTCAAAGTACTGGGATTAGAGGCATGAGCCACCACACTGAGACTGATACCTTTAATTTCCTTTTTTAAATTTCTCTTTTCTTTTAATATAACTGATTAAAAACTCTTAAAGTAATATTTTCCAACAATTTCATTATTAAACATCAAGATAAAATTAATGTATTTTTCTAGAAAAATGCTGTAATCTCTCATGGTTTGAATATCTAAAATACTAAGACTAGACAAAATATAATGAAATAGTTATTACTACCAATAATCTTACTAATTTTTATATTTAAACTGACTGGATATTTGCTACCAGGCAATGTTAAACTTTTAGCATAATTTTAATTGTACTTACAGATATGAGTGACCACATTAATATTTTACAATTAGTTTCACTCTGCAAGAAGCCATCACCACTGATTAAAGTGTCTTTTGAAATACTGTTCAATTTTTTACATTTTCTTGGAATTGTAATTCAAAATTTGGGCTTATAATTCACCAACCAAGTCTTCTCAACTCTTTTAATCACAAATTTATAATAATTTGTGATTATCAGAATAGTGAAGACTATCTGAAAATCATCAAATTTGATCGTGTGATCTATATCTCTATCTTTAGTTCTAGAAATAATAGTTTAAGAAGGCCATTCCTCTGTATGTTAGCATAATGACATTGCTTTTTTCACCACTAATATTTTATGATTTATAGTGAGAAATTGTTATACAATACTTTGAAATAGGGATATGATTTACATTCTTTTTTTTTTTCTTTATTATTTGTCTTTTTTCTGCAGCTTACTTTTTTTGGAGGGTGGGGGAATGGAGTCTGTCTATGTTGCCCAAGCTGGTCTCCTGAGTGTAAGCAATACCCCTGCCTCAGCCTCTTGAGTAGCTGGGATGACAGACATGTGTCATCATGCCAGGCATAATAGCAAAGCTTTTGTATCTATAAATAAAAATGTAGTTTTTTTGTGTTTTTTTAGATGCTAGCTAAAAAAGAAACTGCTTGAAGTAATACTACCATTTTTGTATTGCTAACAAAGAAGATTAGTAAATGACAACAAAGAAGAATTTCCTATTGAAATTTGTTTCCTTTATCAAATAATTGTTGAAAAGGATGTTATCCTCTATTAAAAGGAGGGAAAGAAAGACAATGAACACTTCTCATTATCTTCTCATCTTTCTGCATCTAGGATCATAAGAGTAAAGCATAAAATAGCCTTTTTCTAGATTACCATACACAGAAGCCAATTATCAGAAGCTGGCAATAGAAAAAAAACAAAAAAAGTAAAAAAGGCAACCCTGAGAAGTCACTTGCGAATTCTGTTACCATCAAGTTACATTATTTATGAATTGCTATAAAGACATTTACTTTCAGATCAGTTTGATTACATGGATAGAATAAAAATGGAAATGTTAATTAACTTGGGTCTTTGTATACTGAACATAAAAGTCATCCTACACATGCTTGTGCAAATTTTCATTGTGTGGTACTTATTAAGTATTTGGAAAAGTTCCTCTTAAAACTTTTTCTGATTAGCACATGAGCCATAATGTAGTAACTATCTATTTATTGTCCAAACCCTAACAATTATGAGATTGAAACAGAGCTATTAATAGAATAAGGCGAGAAGCACAGAGTGAGTCTGTCCCAGGCGTACGTGGATATTTGGTCACCATAGCCACAGCTGTTTTGTAAATATATTTACATCATCATAAAATTACCTTCCAGGCTCTTTAATCTATGGCTACCTTCTCCATGAATTATTGTTTATTTTTTATATACTCTATCATAAGAGTTTTCATTGGTCTTTGTGTTTCTTTTATCTTACAATATTACTTTTAGTCTGATTTGTTACTATTGCTTAAAAATCATAATGCCCATATTTATAATGCATCAAAGATTGTTGTATTTAATATATGTTAAAATTGGTCTAAAAACTCTTTATTAACAGATCAATTTAATATATAAGTGAAAGGGGGAAGGAGAAGGATAAACATGACGTGTAATTGCTTTGATAAAAAGTTTAGTGTACAAAGGAACATCAATATATTTCTATAGCAAATAGTATTTTCCATTTTATTACACCCACTTGTCTTAAGTTACCTGAGGAATGAAGTTTCTTTCTTGCTTATTACTGTGTCAGTAGTACTGAAGAGACTTGTCCATACAAAAAATTCACACTCAATCAACATGTACTGAGTGAACTAAACAAGATATGAATATAAAGTTGCAGGTTGCTTTCTAAAACTTGTTTCTTAAGAAAAAGATTTGCAATTTAAAGATACTATTGACAATGGTTTTCTAAACTTTAGAATTTTGAATCTAGTCTAATATGATTTATAAAATCTCACTAAATTGAGTGTCAAAAGCTTTGTAAGTACATGGAACTTAGAATTTTAGTTAAGCGTTATTGCAAGAGTGTAAGTCTTCTATATAAAACATTATGACATTATTTCTCAAACAAAAAACCTATATAAAACATGTATAAAATTGAATAATTATTTTTTAATGTTTCTAGATTTTCTTTTTTCTTAAATGTTTTAAACAGTTAACCAATATTTTATTATTACTGTGGAATTAAGTTAGCTTTATAAACACATAAACAGAAATATAATTATTAAGAAATTCCTAGAGATAATAATATATATATAATGTATTTATATCTAAAATATTGTGTAAAAACAAACTTGCTATCAAAGTAAATTGCAATTATTTGTCTTATAATGCATGATATTTAAATATATAATTTGCTTACTTATTAAAAATTTAATGTTAATTTGGGAAAGTAAAGCAAGAGTTATTTTCCTATGCCAAAGTCGACAGATAGAATTTTAACAGGGGCAGGAAATGTACTTGCTCTCCCCATTCTTTTTTTTAAGGAAATTATTCTTTTTTTGTTGGCAGCTGTGTTCATGTGGTCGTGTAGATTGATCTGTGCTTCCTCAGCAAATCAAAACAAAAAGGAAAGCACATTTTAGCTATCAGCTGTAGATAATTGAAATTAAGATTGTGTAACAAATTACTTTTGACACAAGAATTTCCTCCTCAGAATTGAATATGAAAATGTGGTTTCCATTTTTTTCCACCCACATGGCACAAGTTCCACTGTGGGTGACGTCCAAGATCCTGATTCAGGATGTGGACTAGGAGGGTCCAGGTCACAGTGACATCAACTAGGTTTGTTAGATTTATTAATGTATTACTCATCTTGCTAAAACAAAGTTTAAAATAAATGGCCATATAGTATTGTCTTACCTTCTATTTCATTATTTTAATTTTAGTTTAATTACGTGATCTCATTTGATTGAAGAAAATTAATTATATTTAAAAATTAGTTATACCTTATAGTTGTATGGAAAAGGAAAAGAAACAAAAAGTAGATCCCTGAAAGGTCAGGGAAAACTTTATTTTAGAAAAAGTTCAACTTCCAAAATTTGACAATCTTGAATTGAAATGTAGCCCTAAACACAATTTGATAAGTAAAGTCTTTAGAATTATATGACAATCAGGGCTGTGCTCTAGTTTTTAGCTTCTCTGCCCCAAAACAGTTCTTTACAGTCAAGCTTATTTATATCTAAGCTTACTTATCTTTAAACCACCATTAGATTGAAATAGATCAGTAAAAGAGTTCACGGGGAGTCCAATGAGGCATTGCTTTAATCATAAAACATTACCCAAAAGCAAACAAAATAAAAATAAAATTTATAAACTTAAGAGCTGTGTATATCCAATTTTTATTATCTTTAGACTATCAGGAGATTAAAATTGGTTAATAAAATAGCTGTCTGGTACTCAATGGAAGGTTTCTATAATCAGAAAACACTATATGAAAGCAAAAATGATGAAAGTAAACTATTAGTTGTTTAAAACAGTAATTGATGTCCATCAATTAACATAAGACAATATTGTTAAATAATACACAGTTTCTTCAGACTTCACTAGTTTTACTAGTTGACTTCTTTGTGTGTGTGTGTGTATTGTGCAATTAGTTCTTGCAATTCTATTACATGTGTAGATTTGTATAACATAATCAAAATTAAAAACTTCAACGATCTTCCTCATACTACACCCTAATAACCATTCCTACTTCCCACTATTCCCTACTCCCTGAAAAATTTCTTCATTAGTAATAACTGAAACATCATTCTGCTACCAAAATTGTGGAGTTTTTGAAAAAGATTAATATCTTCCAGTATATAGATTTCATTGCAGATTTTTCAGTGTCAACAAAATACTTCTCAGCTCACTGTAAGCATGTATATTATAGGAAATGCAGAGTTATAGTTAATTGACATCCTATGATACACACTATTATAGAAGATTTGGGGTAATACAAATACATAATACAGATATAAATCTGTCTCTAAGGCCATGACATCGACTTGAAAGAGCATAGAGCATTGTAAGCCATTTTAAGGATTTTACCTTTTAATCTGAGTATAAGGGTGGCTATTGCAAAATTTTGAGCAAACGACAATGTGGTTTCATTTACGCTTTAATAGGATTATACTGACTGCTGTTTTGAGACTATAAGCGGAGCCTACAGGCATTCAGTGAGATAGGATAGCAAGGTGGTAATTGTGGATGTGATGAGAAACTATTAGCAACTGTATTTACCTGTATTTCATAGTAAAAGTAAATATTTCCTTACCAATCATGTGTACAATATGACAGAAAGAAAGGAGACAAAGAGCACAGTGATACCTTAGGATGAGCCCTTGAACTAGGAGGTTTTCTTTCACAGGGAAAAGGAAGGCCATGATGAAATGGGCTGGGGGAGGGAGGAGAGTAAAAAATTATGACTTACTCTTTTTAGAAATCAATGCATGCAGTGAAAGCGATTATTCAGCTTTCAATGTATGCATTGCATTGCTTTCTAGAAACCATTGCAGTAGGTCTTTGTTCTCTTTTGGTGCAGGGCAGGGACCGAGTTTTGCTCTTATTGCCCAGGCTGGCGTGCAATGGTGCAATCTTGGCTCACTGCAACCTCCACTGCCCAGGTTTGAGCGATTCTCTTGCTTTGGCCTCCCCAGTAGCAGGGATAACAGGTGCGCACTATCACGCCTGGCTATTTATTATTTTTAATATAAATTTTGAATTTTTAGTAGAGATGGAGTTTTGTCATATTGGCCACACTGATCTCAAACTCCTGACCTCAGGTGATCTACCCCCATCTCCCAAAGTGCTAGGATTATAGGCATAAGCCAGCATGCCTGGCCTGTCTTTGTTATTATTTACTATTATTTATTATTTCTCTGGTTCTCTTTTTTCTGCCACATTATCTGTTTATTCATTTGCCCAGTTGTTTTTCATTGTTTTCAAGGTTCAATATAAAAATATGTAAAATGGATTTAAGGTCCAGGATAGTTTTCTTATCCTCTAGAGTAAGTTTACATTTCTTTATGCATGTGTCTAGGGTTATCAGTAGGCCAGAATGATCTTCACATTATCGAGAATTGAAATTAGAAGTTGTAAATATATTTTCCCCTTATCTGAGAGGCGTATATCATCAGAATACTAATCAAAGCTTGGGTGAATTACCAAGGCCTCTTAGCAAATTTTAAACCCAATTTTTATTTTTGTTTCTATAAATTTTTCAAAAACTCTGGACATTTGCATCCTCCCAAGCCTAAACCAGGAAGAAATAGAAACCCTGAATAGACCAATAACAAGGGCTGAAGTTGAGGCAGCAATTAATAGCCTACCAACCAAAAAAAGTCTAGGTCCAGATGGGTTCACAGCCGAATTCTACCAGACGTACAAAGAGGAGCTGGTGCCACTCCTTCTGAAACTATTCCAAACAACACAAAAGAGGAAACCCTTCCCAAATCATTCTATAAAACCAACATCATCCTGATACCAAAACCTGGCAGAGACTCCACAAAAAAAAGAAAACTTCAGGCCAATATCCATGATGAACATAGATGCAAAAATCTTCAATAAAATACTGGCAAACCAACTGCAACAGCACATCAAAAAGCTTATCCATCACCATCAAGTAGGCTTCATCTGGAGGATGCACGGCTGGTTCAACATACACAAGTCTATAAACATAATCCACACAGAACCAAAGACAAAAACCACATGATTATCTCAATAGATGCAGAGAAGGCCTTTGACAAAATTCAACAGCCATTTATGTTAAAAACTCTCAATAAACTACGTATCGATGGAACATATCTTAAAATAATAAAAGCTATTTATGGCAAACCCACAGCCAATATCATACTGAATGGGCAAAAACTAGAAGCATTCCCTTTGAAATCTGGCACTAGACAAAGATGCCCTCTCTCACCACTCCTATTCAATATAGTATTGGAAGTTCTAGCCAGAGCAATCAGGCAAGAAAAAGAAATAAAGTGTATTCAATTAGGAAAAGAAGAAGTCAAACTGTCTCCATTTGCAGATGACATGATTGTATATTTAGAAGACCCCATCATCTCAGCTCAAAATCTCCTTAATCTGATAAGCAACTTCAGCAAAGTCTCAAGTTACAAAATCAATGTGTAGAAATCACAAGCATTCTTATACACCAATAACAGACTAACAGAGAGCCAAATCATGAGTGAACTCCCATTCACAATTGCTACAAAGAAAACAAAATACCTAGAAATACAACTAACAAAGGATGTAAATGACCTTTTCAAGGAGAACTACGAACCATTGCTGAAGGAAATAAGAGAAGACACAAACAGATGGAAAAACATTCCATGCTCATGGTTAGGAAAAATCAATATTGTGAAAATGGCCATACTGCCCAAAGTAATTTATAGACTCAACACTATCTCCATCAAGCTACCATTGACCTTCTTCACAGAACTGGAAAAAACACTTTAAACCTCATATGGAACTGAAAGAGAGCCCACATAGCCAAGACGATCCTAAGCAAAAAGAACAAAGCTGGAGGCATCACACTACCTGACTTCAAATTATACTACAAGACTACAGTAATCAAAACAGGATGGTACCGGTACCAAAACAGAGATACAGACCAATGAAACAGAACAAAGGCCTTGGAGGCAACTCTACACATCTACAACCATCTGATCTTTGACAAACCTGACAAAAACAAGCAATGGGGAAATGATTCCCTGATTAATAAATGGTGTTGGGAAAACTGGCTAGCCATGTGCAGAAAGCAGAAACTGGACCCCTTCCTGATACCTTACAATAAAGTTAACTCCAAATGGATTAAAGGCTTAAACATAAGACCTAACACCATAAAAACCCTAGAAGAAAACCTAGGTAAAACCATTCAGGACATAGGCATAAGCAAGGACTTCATGACTAAAACATCAAAAGCATTGGCAACAAAAGCCAAAACAGACAAATGGGATCTAATTAAATTCCAGAGCTTCTGTACATGAAAGAAACAATCATTAGAGTGAACCAGCAACCAACAGAATGGGAAAAAAAATGTTTGCAATCTACCCACCTGACAAAGGGCTAATATCCAGAATCTATAAAGAACTAAAACACATTTACAAGGAAAAAACAACCCATTCAAAAGTAGGCAAAGGAATGAATAGACACTTTTCAAAAGAAGACATTTATGAGGCCAACAAACATATGAAAAAATGCTTATCATCACTCGTCATTAGAGAAATGCAAATCAAAACTACATTGAGATACCATCTCAAGCCAGTTAGAATGGCAATCATTAAAATATCTGGAGACAATAGATGCTGGAGAGGATGTGGAGAAATAGAACACTTTTACACTGTTGGTGGGAGTGTAAATTAGTTCAGCCATTGTGAAAGACAGTGTGGTAATTCCTCAAGGATCTAGAAATAGAAATTCCATTTGACCCAGCAATCCCATTACTGGGTATATACTCAAAGGATTATAAATTGTTCTATTATAAAGAAACATGCACACTACACGTATGTTCGTTGCGGTATGCTTTAAAATAGTAAAGACCTGGAACCAACCCAAATGCCCATCAATGATAGACTGGACAAGGAAAATGTGGCACATATACACCATGAAATACTATGGAGCCATAAAAAGTGATGAGCTCGTGTCCTTTGTAGGGACATGGATGAATCTGGAAACCATCATTCTCAGCAAACTGACACAAGAACAGAAAATCAAACACTGCCTGTTCTCACTCATAGGCGGGTGTTGAACAATAAGAACACATGAACACAGGGATGGGAGCATCACACACTGGAATCTGTTGGAGGGGGATAGGAGAGGGACAGTGAGGGGTGGGGAGGTTGGGGAGAGAAAACATGAGGAGAAATGCCAGAAATAGGCGATGGGGGGGGATGGAGGCAGTAAACCACCTCGCCATGTATGTACCTATGCAACAATCCCGCATGATCTGCACATGTACCCCAGAACCTAAAGTACAATAGTAAAATAAAAGAATATTGGGCTGAAGGACATGTAAAATTCATATATTTTCAAGTTTGTCCAGTGTGTTTGGAGAAAAATACTTAATTCTTGACTGGGTGTGGTGACTCACGCCTGTAATCCCAGCACTTTGGGAGGCCAAGGTGGGTGGATCACACAGTTAGGAGTTCAAGACCAGCCTGGCCAAGATGGTGAAACCATATCTACTAAAATTAAAAAATAAAAAAACAAATTTTTCAAAACCTCTCAACAACTTCTTGATCTCACCAACCACTTCTTCCTGAATTGGCAGATACTAACTAAAAGAAAAAATGAGCTGAATACCAAGTCCATGTTTCTCTAGGATTTCTTTTCCTTTTGGAATTTGGTCCTATAATTGTCTTCCTAGCATTCCAAATGCACATGTGTGCACACACACAGACATGTACACAAACACACATTTTCTTAATCTGTCTTATTGGGAAGATTGAACCAAATTACAATTGCCACTACCAGAAGCAGGACTCCTTAGCCATTGTATATTTTTTTACATGTAAATCCATATTTTATACCTAGTACTAAGAAAGTGGAAAGGTAAAAGTTTAAGAAATGAATAAACAAAGGTGCTTTTATATTCAAAAACACTGTTTTCAATCTTACTCTAGGTGGTGGGATATAGCAAGAAACAGATAGGTTGCGAAGACACCTGTTATTCCAGAACTGTCATTCTAGTGGGGGAAGACAGAAAAGAACCAAAAAAAGCAAAAACAAAAATCAGATATCACAAAAGCTAGCATGGATTTTAAGAAGGTTCCTGTAACACACAGCAGGCAGCAGCTAGTTTATATTGAATGGTCTGAAAAGGACAGTTTAGGGACAGTATACTGAAGCCAAGAAATGAAAGACAAGAAGAAGCAAGCCATATGACAATCTGGCAAAGATGGATATGTCTGAGGAATAAGAAGGGACAATGTACCTGTACTGTACTGATCACAGGAGAGTATTATAGAAGAGTTTGTGAGATCAAGTGAGAGTAAAGTGATATGGAGCCCTGGAGACCAAGAAAAGAAATGTGTTAAACAAAAAAAATATATGCCTGCTTAGGTTTATCTAACACACTCAACCTCCAACCACATAATGAAGAGAACAAGTAAGCTTAACTCTTGTCTGTTGGAAAATCATCAAATATATCTTAGGAAAGGCCTTTTTTATATCTTTCCTCTAATATATCTCTTACATTTCATCTTTTAATGATTTTTGGGTTTTTTTTTGTTTGTTTGTTTGTTTTGTTTTTCTTTGAAATGGTGTCTCGCTTTGTCACCCACGCTGGAGTTCAGTGGTGAGATCTTGACTCACTGCAACCTCCACCTCCTAGGTTCAAGTGATTCTCCCACCTCAGCCTCCTGAGTAGCTGGGATTACAGGCACCTGCCATCACATCTAGCTAATTTTTTTGTATTTTTAATAGAGAGGGGGTTATACCATGTTGGCCGGGCTGGTCTCAAACTCCTGACCTCAAGTGAACCGCCCACTTTGGCCTGCCTCCCAAAGTGCTGAGATTAAAGGCGTGAGCCACTGAGCCCAGACCCTTTTAATGACTTTTAAACTGGTATGGTATGAGGCTAATCCAGTGGGTTGATGATGCACGTTTAAATTTTTTTCTTTCTTGGAATCAAAATTAAATGAGATAAAACAGCATAAACCTAGAAGTAATGAATCACCATTTTACAATCTCCAAGGTAATAATTGATTTAGGCAAGATCATCAATGCATGAAAATATAAAAAGTAAATACAAATTTTAAAATGCAGTTCTACATTAGAGAGTTAATAGCTATCCTCACTTGATGTCCATGATATAGCAGGAGTTCGATTTTCCAGATCCTGCAAAGAGCCATGTCCCATGAGGATTCTTAAGGATCATGAGAAACTCCATGAAAACCTGATACTTGATCTCCTTTCCTATGTAGCCACTGTATTTGCCATATATATATATATATATATATATATGCATGTACATATATATATGCATGTACATATATATATTTGACAAATTAAACTAGAATATTAATTTACTCTTAGAGTTCTCCCTTTCTCTCTCTGTGTGTTTGTGTGCATGTTTGAACACTTCTTCCAACCCAGCTGCATATATAAAACATCCCTCAAGTCACACCACTTTTGTAATACATAGTTTTAGGAAACTCAAATTTAAAGAAACAAAAACCAAAAAAGTCATTCAGTGTCACAATGGCCAGTGATAATAAAGTCAAAACATTAATATTAAATGCAGGATTGTAATGACAAACAAGAAAAATTAAATTACTAGTGCTAGACTATACATCTAGAAAAATGGAGGGTGTAGGAATCCAGCTATGTAATCCAGACCTGTACAGAACGTGTTTGAGGTTTGGTGCCATCTCGTGGCAGTTTTCTGCTATGGCCTAAATATCAATGGAGATGATCCTGGGTCCTTGCGTTGGGGACTACTGCTGTCTTGTACTTTGTATAACGTCTAGAGTGTTGGAGGGCTTTTCTCAGCATGGTTGCTTTGAGCAGCCCTGCATAGGGATGACTCAGAAACGGTCTTTGTCCATGTTCCTAGTGTTATCCAAGCAGTTTGCTTGGTCTCAGAGTAGGAGCCAGGAAATTTCTCAGTTACCTTATTCCAGCCTTGGTCTTAGGTAAGCCCTGTGGACTTAAGCTTCCAGAATGGGGCTTTCTGAGCATTCCTTCTATCTCCCGGCAACTCATCCTTCCCAACCCCCTGCCAACCAGAACTCTGTCTTGTAAGGATGAGGAGGATCTAGGCAAAGAGTGAATTTCTTGTCTGTTCTCCAGTAGGTTTGCTTTGCATTACTGGAAAAATACAAAACCCTGAGCATTCTCGCCTCTGCCAAGAGTCCGGGTTTCATGTCTGTTCTCCAGCAGCAGTATTTGCATACTGCAGTCCCATTTGCATGCCTGCATCACCGAAGGTGGGGGTGAGGCTTGTCAGGTTCCTTTCTCTGATCCCAGTCTTTCTCACATGCATCCAGTGGAGGCCTGTCTTAAAAAGCTGGGAAGGAGGTGCTGAGGTACCTTGTACTTGAAGTTTTGAGAAATTCTAAATTCTCATGATTTCCCACATTTAATTTTCAAATTCATTAAAATTGTAGATGTTTTCCTCTAAGCGTGTTTATGTCAGCTGCTTCTTCCTCTCACACTCTGCTAAAGGAAAAATAGTTTGTATGTCCATCATCTTTTTGGAGGGGATTGTCACCTTTTTGGAATTCAGTTCACCCAGTTGCCTTTCAACCTTGGTTCTCTGATGAGCTCAGAAAAGTTATAATTTTTTAGATTATACTTTCTATTTTTCCTTTCTTCTATTTCCTTTTTTTTTTTTCAATATTAGAGAAGTAGTGACATTGTCTTGAGTCTTGAGATTTTCTACATCCTAAGTGGAAGTAGAGCTCACACTAATCAGATTAAACTATAATTATATAAATGTCAGTTTCACTTCCATAAATCTGGTAGACAAGGCATTTTTATATTCTCAACGCCTATTATTATATTGTTGTAATGGCTTGTTCACATACCTGTCTCTCTAATTAGATTATGAACACATCTGAAGCGGTGACTGAGTCTTACACATTATCGTAATAACACTAGAGCTCATATTTACTGAGTGCTTGCTATGAATACGGTCTACTCTGCTATAAACCCTTCATATTTCTAATCTCATTTAGTGACATCACCAACTTTATAAAGTAGGTATTATCATTGTAACCTTAAGTTCAGTAAGCAAACACAGACAGGGCAGAGCAAGATATATAGGCATATGATCTCTATAGTAAAATGTATAGGGCATTACTCTGAGAAGAACCCTACGTTTAGTTTTAAACTCCCAAAACACAAATGTACATATTTAGCAAAGCAGTACTTGTACCCCTGAACTTAAAGCATAGGTTTAAAGGAGGAAATATCAATAATACATTTTTTAAAAAAGGTTCTGCTATTGCCACCTTGAAATGCCTAATACGTTGTTTTTGAATTACGAGTAAAGCCTATGAGATCATGGAACATGCCAGTGAGCAGTGGAGATTGGCCTCAGGGTGTCCGTGCAAGTGCAGGCTCGGGATTTTGAGCTTTAGGATTTGAGCAATTGGCCTCGTGGCCCAGAACACAGATAAAGGCCTCAGGGCAGTTTAGAGGACATTCTGGGGTCCCAAGATAACTAGGTGGCACCTGAGTCCAGAGTAGGAGCCATGGTGAGACGCAGCAGAGGTGGCAGTAGTGGTCCTGCCACAAGAGAGAAGCGAGGCTCCATATATGAGCAGCTCTGGGCCCCATGGAGAGTATGGCTAGACCTCCCATTCCCAGAGCCCATCCTTGTGGCTTGTGCACAAATAGTAACTCTCCAAACTGACGTTTGGACAAGAACTGTTAGTGCACAGGCAGTATACTATGTCAGCAAATAATTGAAAAATAAAACCTACACATAAACGTTGCAATAAAACATACCAGGAAGTGGCTAGAATCAAGCAAATATCAACAGTCTGGCCACGATGGTGAAACCCTGTCTCTAATAAAAATACAAAAAAATTAGCCAGGCGTGGTGGCAGGCGCCTGTCGTCCCAGCTACTTCGGAGCCTGAGGGAGAGAACTGCTTGAACCCAGGAGACAGAGGTTGTAGTGAGCTGAGATCACACCACTGAACTCCAGCCTGGGTGACAGAGCGAGACTCCATCGCGAAATAAAGTAAAATAAAAATAAATAATTAAAATTAAATTTAAAGGTCATCATATTGAACAGAGAACATGATTTTCATATGAAGCTTCAGATAAACTAAATTCTCAGGATAACCTATGTTTAGTCTTTAAAAATTCATTAAAATTTCAGATGTTTTCTTCTTAGTATGTTTTTTTGCTTCTTCCTCTCATACTCTGCTAAAGGAAAAATAGTTTGCATGTTCACATCTTTTTGGAATAAAGATAACTTTAAAATTAATAAGGAAAGCAGCTTTAAAATTAAATTTTCTCTCCTAATTGAAGATACAAAAATAAAATGCATTATCAGCCATTTTGAATTACATATAAAATGAATCCATTTTTAGTTTCTTAAATTGATTTTACAAGTTACAGGGAACGTCTGAAGAAGAGTTGAAATAACTTTATGAAAGCCTAAATTTAAAATTAAACTCAAAATACATAAAATTGATTTGTACTGAGTCATAAATACTTTACACAGTTTTAGTAGTTTACCAAAGATTCCTCTCAAAATAGAAAATTATTTGTGGCTTTGTATTTCTCAAGAGCAATTGATGTCACTTTTGCATATATTTTTAGAAAATTTAAGTATAAGTTTTAATAACTTAATAAACAAAATTGCAGAAGTGATCCAGAAAAACCTTATGATTAATCAAGATATGGCATTAAATCAAGATATGGTATTAAAAGATACTGACATTTTCAATGATATAGAACCCTGGAGAGTGAATGTGTTCCTTGAAGTCCCTAGATATTAAGACAATCTCAATCTTTAAAACTTTGATTCTATTCAATTTAAATCTGTTTTTCAATATTTTGTTTATCTTTCACTATTTGTTGCATTACATAAATTTATGACACCAAAATTTTTGTTTTAAATTTATTATTCATGTATCACAATTATCTATTACAGTTTGTAATAAATTTGTTTAAACTATGTTTAATTTTTAATTACATTTAATATCACTTTTTTTCTGCCTTTCTTATGAGAAACCCACATTAGCCTTTTGCAGCAGGCCTCACAAATTTTGTAGCCAGTCATGCATACAGAAAAAGTAAATTGCATAAAAATGCACAGCTGGAAAATAAAGCAGTCAGTATTTCAACCCAGAAAGTCTGGTCCCAAATCTCTTAATCACTAGCCTATGTATACAATTTCTACATTATGAAATCAAAATTCCTGAGGGCAAATGGAGTGTAGGACATGATCAATAAGTAATAATCCAGGTAAAAGGGAGGACTATGTCTCATTGGACAATGCAGGTATGGTCTCCTGGAGCTGTTTGTTTCAAAAGTTACTGTTACTATGAATAAACAGATGATATTAATAAGCACAACGTAAGTCAGTTTTAAAGAACTTGCATTAGTTTGTTAGAGCTGCTGTAACAAAGTTCCACAACTTGAGTGACTTAACCGAGAGAAATGTACTTTTTCATAGTTCTGAAGATTAGGAGCCTCAGATAAGATAAAGGCAGGGTCAGTTTCTTCTGAGGCTGTGAGGGAGGGATCTGTTAAAGGGCTCTTTTCTTGACTTGTACATGGATGTCTTCTCTCAGTGTCTTCACATTTTTTATTTCTGTTTACATCTCTGTGTCCAAATTTTCCCTTTTCAAGTAGATATGAATCATATTGGATTAGGGATCACCTTAATTTGATAACCTCTATAAAGACTCAGAATTTCTAAGTACCATTGTGAGGTACTATGGAGTCAGGACTTCAGTATATGAATATGGGGGGACATAGTTCAACCCATAACAATGCTGTATGTTTTAAAGTGTTTTCACAGTGTGCTTTTATTTTTGTCTAGAGTAGGACTAAATGGAATGAAGAAATACAAAGGAAAATATAATAATTTCTACACTGAATAAAAAGACACGGATGTCTTCAATTATATGGAATGCTGGTGAATATGTTTCTTAATGTCCCTAGATACTAAGACAAATTCCAATCTTTAGGGCATTGATTCTGTTGAATTTAAATCTATTTTCCAGTATACCACTAAAATTAATAAAATTTAGTATTTTGTAACAATAACGTGTCCTCTACTAGAAAAATAATTTAAAAATCAAATTCTATTTCAAAAGACCGCCTTAGGTGAAAAAAAGAAACACTGAAAATTAGGGGAAAATATACATATTTTTCTGAATATGTATATTTTATATGTACATATATATGTCTCTCTCTCTTTGGAAAATTATGGAATAGTGAGAGAAATGGTGTCACTGAAAACAAATTGGCAGCAACTAAGATAGATTGAGGAACAATAAACACTCAAGAATAGCCATTTTCTTAAAGCAGGAAAAAACAGCAATTTTTTTTTCAGAATTATCTTCAGAAAGCAGCCACTTTCTTGAGCTATAAATGAACCGTGGAGATAGGTCATAGTGTTTAGCTGTATAAAGTAAGGCAAAGATAAGAAGATCCAGTAGGTTATACAAGTAACAATATTCATGACTTACTGTCTTTTACATTTTATATCATACTTGCACTGTTACATAATTTCTAAGGACTTTCAAAGGAATTGTAATAGCTACAAAGAATTATTTATCTGCACATGAACACACACACACACACACACACACACAAAAATGCAGTTAGTCCCTGTTCTCAGACTATGCACTCGAGGGTGAAGTGTTGTAAATCTGTAGAAGAAAATCTCCTAAAGCCAAGGATTTATGTTGAAATAGGAAATGTTCCTAATGCTTCAGAGGACAGTTACTTGGGTGCAGCTTTTGTTTCTGCTCTGTAAATTTGAAATCAAAGGTTTAGAGTGCTATACTTTTAAGGAGAGTGACTTTCACAGTATCCTTATACTCTTAAGTTTAAAAGTTTATTTATTTTGTTTTTCAATGCCATATCTAACTAACTAGGACCAACATTGATGTTAAGAAACGTAGGTTAAAATTTACTAATCTAAATATCAGTAAAAATTCTTAGACTTTCAAATCAGGCATTTTTCCTGTTGTATTTCTCAGTTTATTGTACGGAGAAAATGGCAAGTAACATTTAGATTATGAAAAGGGAACCTGGAGCATTTATTCAATTTTCAGTATAGAGTAGTACAACTGCAACTACAAACCAATAAATTATGCTGTTTAATTCAACAAGTGTTTTTCTAAGCTACAACTAATCCTGTAATAGGAATAGAAAATTTAAACTAGGAAAATATATTGTAAATTTACAGATTTTATTTTATTTTAGGAGAAGCTAGTGTTCAGTTATTTTTTCCACCCTACCATACACAGTAGACCAGCAGAGTGAGCACACTGGTTTTGTATGACACTTGTGGTAGGCAAAATTCTAAGATGGTCTTCATGATTCCCACACTTAGTGTCGACATTTTTATATAATCTTCTCGCTTTGGAGACAGAAAGCTTTACCCGCTTTTAACCAAGAATATGGCAAAGGAAAGGAGTTTTGCAAATATAAGATTTCTAATCAAAAGGAAGATCATCCTGGGAGGATGTGACATACCCAAGTAAGCCTCTTAAAAGAACCCATTATTCCCTGAAAGAAGAGACTCGAAGCAGTAGGGATTCTTGCCTACTGGTCTTGAAGAAGAAACAGCCATTTTCTGAACTTCCTATGCAGAAGGCTACCTCTAGGAACTGTGAACATCAACCTTACAAACACAAGGAATTGAATTCTACCAACAACTTGAATGATTTTGGAAGAGGACCTCAAGCCCCAGATGAGAATGCAACCCTAGCCACCTTTATTGCAATCTTTTGAGATAAAAATGATAACCCACTTAAACTATGCCCAGACTTCTGACCCATGCAAACTGTAAGGTAGTAAATATACATTGCTTTAGGCTACTATTTGAAGTAATTTTTATACAGCAATAGAGAAAGAATATAACATTCATGAAATGTGCAAAGATGTAATTGCAGAGAGGTCATAAGAAAAATGTTATTGGCCATAGCCTTTACATAGATCTTACAGTCTAAATGTTTAAATATTTATTTTCAGTTGCTTACACAAATATAATTACACACACACACACATACAGATACACATACATATGTATACCCAAGAAAACTTAAAGTGAAAAATTCATCACATTTAAATAACAGTTGTTAAATTACTAAATCCAGCATAGCTTGGCTTCAGGTAAGGTTTATCCCAGCATTTGCAAGTATCACAACTTGTAGGCACTTGCCCATTTTAAAAACATGACTATCAGCATGCTCCCTGTTCTACCTTAGGTCACATGGCATGACTTCAAAATAAAATATAACTCTGTGATTCTATGTAATTAGCAGGTTAACTTTGATAGGAGATTTTTGAAGTTTAAATTGTTTAAAACGGTAAAAAACAAGAAAAATTTCATGTTATTTGTATTAATAGAGAATAATTTGTCAGAGTAGAAAGACCATCATTATTTACAGAAATACAAAATTCACCATACAAACTTAATTTAGTAGTATGTTTTAAATAGAAAGATAAAATATGACATGAAGCATTAGGTGTGTATTTATATTACTTTTACAATCAAAGTTGAAGAAATATTTCCATGGGTATTTGATTTTTCTTTTCTTTCTTCCTTTCTTTTTTTTATTTTTTGCACTAACAGCACATTCACATTAGGACCTCAGACCACTAAAGACAGAAGGTACTGTCAGCAGCCAGAGCTGGCCAGGCCCTGCTTTCAAAGGTGGTGGAGGGGCATTCTTAACGCGTGTTGTATGCTCAGAGGCACACCCACTCACTCATCCCTGCTGCAGGACTCGGCAGCGCCCTCCTGACCAAAGAGCAGCCACAGCAGGTTGATAAGCTGCATCTACATTTGGAAGCAAGCAGGAAAAAAGGGGCAAAAATGGACGCAGTGGGGGAGAAATGTGTATGTTTGCCCATGGAAGGAACCACAAAGCACCACGATTCTGTCCTTTACTCAGAAACCATCCGCGAGCCTCCTGTTTTTTTTCCAATTCCATTACACCTGCCTGAAATTGTCTCTCCCCCTTTCTAAAAGGAATACTGGAAAGAAGCTTCCATTGCCCCTCTCCCTTCCTCCCTGCTCAGGGCCTATGCAAACAGCAGGTCATTGTTGAGAAGTGCCTGTTGCAGTCACTCTCGTACCCTACAGTCACTGCCACACACAGCCACTATTAAATGCCAGAGCCTGTCAACAGATTTTATGTCCACTGAGCCTTCATGATGAGGTCCAGCAGCCATGGACGGATTGAGTGTTTCCTACTGCTGTCACAGAGCACCCAAGTACTACAGACAGTAAGGCTTCACACAGGAGCCATGGCCAGACTCCGTATGCCTTACCCCTTACAGGAGAGCCTGTCCTTACAGGCGTCAAGGTTGGAGGGTCTTGGGTCCTCCATGACCCCAGGGAGAGATACTGGTCACTAGTCCCCCATCTTGATTCTTGTGTCTCATCCTTTCAAGAAGAACTAGAGAGTGTTAATTCATCCTGGTCGAAGGGGTTCCAGTTAAAACTCTTCGGCTCTGGTTTGCCTTGGGTCTCATTTTTTTAGATAATTTCTATTTCTTTATCCAGATGATTCTGATTTTTCTCAATCATTTCCTTCATCCGAGGGTGAGGCATCTTGATAAGCATGTTCCCAAAGCAAACCACATCTTCAGAGAGGCTGAGACCATTCTGCAGGGCTCTAAGGCCCTCTGGGATTTGATTCTTTTTGGTGTCCACGTCCACAATCTGCTGCTTGTCCACCAGTAGTTCCTCAACAACCTCCTCCACCTTGACTAGGTACCACAGAACTCACTCTGCATCAGGTGACATCATGGCACCCACCAACTCGGGTGCACAACCTCTCATTTGATCTTTCAATACTGGAAGAAGCTGCTCCATTATTTAATTAAAATACCGTACAGTGTTTTGAAACTAACATTTTAACTCCATCAATCTTATGTATATATATTTAACTTTAGATTAAGGTCAGATAGGGCCAAAATGTGATTTGTTTAACACTTAATAATAATTTCAATATTCCAAAGGTGATCTAGCCATCTTGGAGCTTAATGAATGTTGCCTCCACATTGCCAGGTAGGGATAAGATGCCACTTCTACTTCAAAACTCTTCTTGGAGTTTTATAATTTTCCATTTTACATTTAGGTCTATGATCTATTTTGAGTTAATTTCGTAAGGGTGTAAGGTCTGTGTCTAGATTCTTTTTCTTTTTCTTTTTTTTCATGTGGAAGTTCAGTTGTTCCATAACCATTTGTTAAAAAGATGTATCTTTCTTCAATGTATTGTCTTTGTTTCTTTGTCAGCGATCAATTAGCTATATTTATATGGCTCTATTTCTGGGCTCTATTTAAGGGAGTATTTATAAATATCATTTGGGACCCTTCTGTGAGGAGGACTCAACCCTTATCCTTCATTTATTCATTAAAAAATAATTTTGTAGTATAAATACATATTCCTGTACATTTATTTTATATTTTGAGTTATAAATAAATACTACTTTGCTTATTTTATTGCTAAAATTATTCTAGTTTTGTCCATTGAGAGCTCTTGTAAATTGGTTCCTGTGCCACTCTGACATAACCCCATTTTTTTTTAGTTTGCTTTGAGCTTTTTCTTACTTTCTGGCACTATATGTGTGATGCTTTTATTTTATTTTATTTTATTTTATTTCATTTTATTGCTTTAGTCCTAGAATCTGCTATTTCTCCAAGGAGCCTGGTTCATTTCACTGCAAAATGGTAGCTATTACCTTTTGTACTTTGCTAATTTGTTTTCTTAGAGCTATTTTATACCAAAAAAACTCCAAAACCAGTTCTTTGTCCCTAAAACACTGTTAATAGAAAATTTTTTCCTCTGTATTCTATCATAATAAATGTCATGGCTGTCTACACTACTACTCCCCCAAAACAAAACAAAATAAAACAAAACTAAACCTGGGATACATCACTGATTCTTCATGCTCCTTTAGGCCACACATAAAACAGACAAACAAATGAAAAAAAAAAACACGTTTATTATATTTTGCTGCTGTCGATGCTTATCTTGTCGTTCTGCCTCAAACATTGCCTTATTCCAGTGTATTTTCCTTAATGTGGCAAAATTATGATAAACTCTGGTATGAAGTTACTGAAGAAATCAAGAATAATTGTTTCTGCCCATCTCACTATTGCCACCTGGCATCACTTCCTGCTTCCCCTCCAACCATCCAGCAGCATTGAATTTCTTGAAGTCTCCCAGGAGCCACATGCTGTCTCACCTCCTGTCTTCACCCATGTTGTTCCCTCTGTTTGCAACATTTTTCTATGACTCTGACTCCACTAAAGACCATTCACTCTTCATATTCAAATTTAAGTTTCACTTTTACACCCCACGATGAACATATATTACAGAGCAATCCAAATGGAGTAATAATTTACACAAAATTTGAAATGCATATTTTCCATTAATAGAACAAACTATGTTTAATAAAAAATATATTTGTTAGAAATCAAGAGAAAATGGAATTTTTTTAAAAAATGAATCCTTTATGTATTTATAATCATGTAAATATTTTGTGCATATTATTCTATTATGAAAACTATTTGTAATATGAAGTAGAACTAAGTTTACTTTTCATTTGTTTATTCTTATAAATTGTATTATATTCTGTGAGATAAATCAATAAATAAGCATATATAATTTATTAGTGATAATAAATATAATCATTTCCGAAAAATGACAGGCAATCATCTGAATAAAACACCAAACCTCATATAATATATCATCATCTAGCTAGTTAGAAATGACCTTGGGCCTATAACCTTGTGTTTCAAAAGTTGAAAAAATAATTGCATACTTTTTTCAAAAACAAGTTGATTGATAGAGTGGGCACATGATTATTATTGTGCCAGACTTTCATTTTAGTTGGACTTTAAACATATATATATATATATATATATTATATGTTTAGAATACATATATTCTAGTTTTCTGGTTTAACCTGGAAGGCTTTTTCTAAGTATAAAATTAAAACGGCAATGTAATATAACTTAGTGATAAGCAAAGAACTTGCCTGACAAAAAATAATTTCTGCCCCTGACTTCACTAACGTTCAAGATTCTTTCCCTTATCATAACCTTTAAATCTTCATAAGAAGACACATTGCTTATGAATATGCTCAAGGCATAATATTTCTGTTGAAAAGTAACCTATTAATTAAGAGTAAGGCATGGCAGCCAACCAGCAGAAAACAAATTACTGAGAACATAGGCTTGGGGCATGATACTTCCGTATATGTGTGAGTGAATATATGAGTGTGCATATGTCTCTGTGTGTCTATCCCTACAAAAGCTGCCAACAAAATGAGAGGTTAATAGGAGTTGACTAAAGGGCTGGCAAAGCCAATGGGTTTAAGATAGTTTATATCAATAAATTTATGGTGAAAAAGGTATTTTATCATCAAAATATCAGTAAGGGACAACTTAAGACAAGTATAATATTAATAATTTAAAAATATATATGTTATAATCGACTCGCTTTTGGAAAATAGAGCTATGAACATATTCCTTTCTCAAACAGATTACAATGCAGTTCAAGAGGTGGGGATAACACACTTAAAGTGACAGCAAATAAGACAGTAATGTAATTAGATGCAAAACAGATGTTATGACTCTAAAAGCTACAGGAAGTGAACAAAAGCTATTACTCAAAAAATATTCATGGAGATCTTGCAATATACATGTGTCTGGAAGTGTAATACACAAACAGAGAGTGTACAGTCATAGCAGAAGGGGAAGATATTTTATATGAAAGCAAGAGCATGATGGAAAGCATAGAGAGGATTAAACCTGGCAGGTTTATAGAATAGGTGGATCTTTTCTGAAACAGGCCTTATAAAGTTTGTTGAGGTCAAAGCAAAGTTATACCAACATTTGTATAACTTCTCCTATAAATTTCAGTATACTTTGAAGATGTTGCTTATTTGCCTTAAATTGTAGTTCCAAACTCCTCTAACTCTAAGTGATCACTTAATATAGTTGAGCCTAACATTTTGAATCTGCTAAATTGCAATAACTTATTTCCTGCTAGTTTTGCAAGGTAGCTTGCGAGAATTAAATAAAATTGCATATAAAAATGTTCTAAATGTTTTAATTATAATTTGAGTATATGATAATAAAAAGATAAGCTACTACTTAATAATTCTAACTTGATCATATATTCATGTTCGATGTTTTAAATAAAGAAATAAAATAACATAGAAAGTTTAAAAATAATAGAATGTTTTACGAAACCAAAAGTGAAGTAATCAATGTTTCAGGCTTCTCATTCCTTGACCAAGAATTTCAGTCTGCAGTTCTAAAACTGCAATACACTGCAGCCTACAAAACTGTTTCTGCAATTGGTCTTTAATAATGAAGATTAAGTCAGATTCAAATAAAAACTCTGTTTAGTGCTCCAAAACCTGCATGAGAAACTTTTGGGCATGGGTAGAAGTATGTATGAAATTAATCTGACTTTAATAAGTAATTCAAAACAATTATCTCCTATAGCCACTGCATTTTAGTTTCTTGAATTACATAGATTTTTATTTGAGAATTTAAATCTGTGAGACCAGCTTTACTTTCAGTCTGCTAAAAAAAATGATTATCTTATTCCTGCTACTCTTTCTCTTTCATCTCAAAAAACAATTCATGCAGAATTTGAAAGTTTGTTTTAGTGATAGGTAGGTTTTGCAGAGAGTTTTTTGCATTAATGAATTAAAATTGTCTCTTATGTTAGCTAATTTATCTTATTTTAGTGAAACTTTACTGCCGTTTACTCCAAGGATTCTAACTGCTCAACAAGATTGCATAATTTTCCTGTCTGATCTAGAGAATAATAATCTATCAGTTTTACAAAGAATAGTCTACTCCACAATATATTACTTACATTTTCTCAGGAGTGAGCTCTGATAAAATTGTTTCTTGGAAGAAGAGCATTTAAGAATTGTTTTCGCCAACTTCCATTTTCCCTTTTCTTTTGCACAATAATTATTTTAAATACTTGTTCCTTTTGTATTTCTAATGTTCCTTATTGTACATATATCCTCTAATGTTACATACTTGAAGGTTAACTTTTATGCAGAAAAATATATAAACAGTAATTATGATTAATCAAATGTAAGGTCAAAATTTCATATGGCTGAACCTCTATGATCTTATTCTGATATGTTTGTTATATATCATGTTTACTAAATAATTCATTCTATTTAGCTATAAAACATATTACATATTTGATGCATCCTTCTTTTATGAGTAGATGATGATGTCAATTAATGAGTGAAGCAAAAATATTAAGTAAATGCAGTATGGGTACTACTATGATTTAGGACATTTTATATTAAACAGAGGTTCTCAGCAGGCATAATTATGCTTCCCAAGGGATATTTAGCAATGTCTGGAGACATTTTTAATCATCGCAGCTGATAACGTTTCACTAGCATCTAGTGAATGGAGTCCAGGGGATGTTTTTAAACATTCTATAGTGCATAGGATAGTCTCCCACAACAAATACTTATCCAGTTCAAAATATTAATAATGTCAAAATTGATAAAATCTAATATAGAGGGAATTTATGATTTTTATAATTTGTCAACTTGCTATTTATTTCTTGATGGAAAAGGAAGCACACATTTGATTTTTAGTTCCAATAGCTCCCTTATACATTAGTCCAAATTGAGGTGTGCATTTCTCCACTTAGTCATGTCATTCTCTTTATGAAATGTATGTAACTAGAAAGCTTCATATTACCTAATGACAGGAATCTATCTAAATTATCTATGGAGAGAAAAGGATGGGAAGCATTTCATGTTTCTGATAAATGATGACTATTACTGCATTATAAGCTATGTTAGTAGACAGACAGGGGGAGATGAGTGTATGGTGCATAATTTACACATTAATGTAGTATTTAGCATCCAACACATTGTTTGAATTTTAATGAAAAAAGGGATAGTCATTTTTCTTTGAGCTATGTTGAGACAATTTTTTGTGTGTCTGTAGAAAAATCTTGATCAATGCTGATTTACCTTGCTAACTCTCAAAAATATAACTTTTATAGATACTTCATCATTGTTATATCAATTGTACTTACTATGCTTATTTTGTTAATTATAGACCTTGAATTTTGCGTGTTTTAAAATGGTCAAAATAATTATCACCAGTCATGATTTGGGTTGGGAAAATCTACTAAGTATACTAGCTAACTTGGGTGAATTTATGGGCAATGTATGAAAGTACCCATGGGTATAGTAAAATTTCATAAACTGATCACCTTTAGGTAGATTTACAGGGATTCCATTCTACTGTTTGCTTCACTTATTAGAATTGTTTTGAAAGACTTCACAAACCGCATCATTGTGGAAAAGACAGAAAAATGTCTTCCAAGAGTTAGAAGATCTTGTCTTACTGTTCTCCCTTGAATTATTTCCCTCAACCTTGAAGGAAACTATTTCTCATATTATGCTTGTTTGATTCATCATGGCGATTAAAAGTGTTGCTTCTGGAACCTAACAAATCTGATGCTTGATTCATATCTTTGCCATTTACTACTAGCTTTAATAATTTTGGTAAGTAACATAACCTTTATAACTCATAATGTAGTAGTCATAATAGTGGTAATAACAATTACACCCTGTATTATTGTGAACATTAATTCAATATGCATGAAAATTTTTCAGTAAAATGCAGAACACACAATGTGTTTGGCGAATTTAATTAAATGAATTTTCAAAATATTGTGTCAAACAGCAAACTCAGTAGCCTAGATCACTTTTCTGATATATCCAGTGACCTACTTGCTATCTTTATCTGGAAGTTTAAAAATACAAGCACACCAGATTAAATATGTCACATCTGAACTCTTTTCTCTCCAAAACCTGCTTTTCTTTCTTCTATTTCCAGATAGTGAAGACATCCATGGAATTGCTCCAATTAGAGACCTAATAGTTATCCCTGCCTCCACCTTCACAGTAAGTCTTCATGTTCGTGACTCAGTAAGGGTCTTCTAACTGCCTAATAGCGCTAGAGATGGGTCCACTTGTCTGTATTCCTACCTCTTTGCCTTTTATTTTAAGCCATCATCATGTCTCCAACAGAAAGTGATAGCAAAAGTTCTTTCAGTCATATCCTTGATTCTCTTTTCTTTTCTCACTTATCTGTTTTTTCTGCATGGAAACCAGAGTAGTTTTTTAAAAAAGATCAAATCATGGATTTTCTCCACTTAAAGGAAATGACTCCTTTACCACATTGTTCTTAAACTGAATTCTAAAACATTTAAGTTTTAAGTTTCTCTAAATTAAAATTGTAGAAGCACTGAATTTTTTTTTTGCATTATTTCCCATAAGCAATATAAAGTAAATACCATACAAAATGACAACATATAATATTAGGAAATATAACAATTTCATTTTTTCTTATAATAATAATGATTATGATTATGATTATTATTTTTGAGATGGAGTCTTGCTCTGTCACCCAGGCTGGAGTACAGTGGTACCATATTGGCTCACTGCAACCTCTGCCTCCTGGGTTCAAGTGATTCTCCTGCCTCAGCCTACTGAGTAGCTGAGACTACAGGTGCGTGCTACTGTGCCCGGCTAATTTTTATGTTATTAGTAGAGACGGGGTTTCACCAAGTTGGTCAGGCTCTCTTGAACTCCTGATCTCAAGTGATCCCCCTGCCTCAGTCCCCCAAAGTGCTGGGAATATAGGAGTGAGCAAATAATCTTTAATGGCTCTCATTCAGAGATACTCTCCCCTAGTCCCATCGCCACCTCCAACTGTGTAACTGACTCACTTTGCTGGTTCCCCTAAGCATATGTTGAATAGGCCTCAAAATAACAGAGCACCAAGGCCATTCTTAAGCCTCTAGCTTTACTTTCCAGCCCCCTCTTGTAACTATTTCTTTCACATCATCCAAGAATCCAGCCATTTTAAGTTGTGATTCTCTGCCTTTCTTGTAAGCATTCATAGTCACTGTTCCATTTACTTTGAATATTTTTTTTCTTTTTTGTTAACTTATTTCTAATCTATTCTCAAGTACATCTAAATGTAATTCCTTCTGAAAGGCCTCCCCAACCCTTTCTTTCCTCATATATTGAGATAGGCTCTTACCTCTAAAACCCCATGCTACTTTGCATTTATTGCTAAGACATCCTTTTAATCCAAATTTTACTACTTCATTACATGGCTCACAAGTAACTGTTTTGTTTTATGTCCATCTCAGAGATCAGCATGATCCAATTTACTGATTGTTTCTGTATAACTCATAAACTAAGAATGTTTTTGTTTGTTTAATTTTGGTTTTTGGTTTTTCACTTTTAAAATTGTTGACAAAAATCAAAAGAATAATATTTCAGGACACAAACAAATTTTATGAAATGCATATTTTAATTTCTTTAAATAGAGTAATCCTATAAATCATCCACTCTCATGTATACAATGCTTATGATTGCTTTTGCACTACCTCTGTGGAGTAGTTGCAATAGAGATCATATGGTCTACAAAACCTAAAATATTGAGTATCTAGATCTTTACAAAAATATTTGCCCATGGCTGGTCTATTATATCAGATGTCAAATTTCTTAAGGGAGAAATTATATTTTCACGATTATATCTTAGTCATCTGCTGCTCACTGTAAACATGTTAGATGAATAAGTGAATTAATAGGAATGAATGAATGTAATGAAAATGAATCGGTTCAGTTTATTCAGCTGAAAGCAAAGTATGTCACCCTGGCTCAATCTAGGAAAAAGAGACAACTGAAAGGAAGTACGTTAGGTCACAAAATAAAAGAAAATATTGAAGAACGAGGCCTTGGAGAGGATAAGAACTAGCATGGCTCATGAGATCTTAGTAACAGGAACCACTGGATAATCCCCTGGAAGTAAAGTGATTAACTTTGAATCTATATTTGGCTCAAAGTTCATATTTCCAGGAGAAATAATCAGACCACCCCTTCACTAGGGAAAGGAATCACTTTGATTGGCAGTTCAATTTAGATATTATACAAGCTTGAAGTAGACATTCCCAGCAATACTACTTATAAAAGAAAATCAGGGTTCCAGTACCAGAATAAGGAGTGGTATTGATGTTAGCTAGACAACAAAATGACAAGATGTACCCTACAATAGAAAAAAATAGGAGTCAAAATTATTTTAAATGGAAATTAGACTACATCTGCCTGTTCTAGGACATCTGTCTTCTATCAAATTGAAGAACAATTTATTCACAATTGTCTTACTCATTCTCATGAATTAACTCGCTTGGTTTTACATTATTGTTAAAAGTGAAACCATAATTCATGGTGAAAACGTTATTCATAGAGTACACTGAGTGTACTCTCCTTCTGATATTAAAAATATGCCTACCTGCCAGTTTGATTGGAGAAGATAAAAACATTATTTTGTTCATCAGAGATTTTACAATAACAGAGAAAAGAACTACATTGCAACTTAGTGTATGATGATAAATACACCGGTTAGAATGTAAATATGAAATTATCTAATTTCCAACATTTTTTGTGATAAAGAGGTGACTATGGCATATTAGTTATATGATAAAGGAGACGTCTCTAATAGTCTGAGAAACACAAAAGAAAAACACAAGTGATGGGCATTAATAATCCCAATATTATTTATCTTCTAGTATTTTTCTTTTCATTCATTTACTGAGTACTGACTGTTCTCCCAGCTTAGTATGACACATCTAATATTATAACTTTTCACTCAACTGTTAAGCTTGAACTCTCTGAAAAACCTGTATTCCTTCCTGAATAAGGCTGTATTGGCAGCTTTTGGAGATCATTTAAGCTGTTATCATAATTATACCACTTTCATTCCAGTTGCGTACCACATATTTGAATCAGCTTTTGTATTTTTAATTCATGTGTGCCAAGTTCTAAAAGTGTCCACTTTGAAAAATCCCTGAAGGATTCCTATGCAGCTCCAACTGGAGTTCTTTTTATTTTTATTGTTACTTCCCAGATAAGTAGCCCTAAATTTTTTACTCCTTTCTCACAATGACTTCAAATGAATGTCTCTTGTGCGAAAGCTTCTCTCATTAAGAGAAAGAGGCAGCGTTTAAAATGGTTACATGAAAATCAGCATTTTGTAGTCTTTTTAGTCACTAAACCACATCTGCTTAAAAAAGTCATATCTAATGAGGTTCAGCCCCTGAGAATAAAAGAAATCCAGCTTAACTTTACATATCCACTTAAGTTCCTTAGTAAAGCAAACTAAATTTATTTTATGATATATAATACCACATGCATATTATAGATACAATTACTATTTAGTTGATAAAAGATAAAAAACATGTTATTTCATTTTTACTGTGTCTACTTTCTACATAACAAATTTATTGTCTACTTCGTCAGCTTACAGTTAAGCTTTCTTTCAATTGATTTATATTTTAGATTGGACAAATCACTGAACAATTATTGAACAGAAAACAAAATTACATATTTACTAGTCAAAAATTTCATCATAACCTTCTATATAGACTATATTTAGACCACTCTATAAAATTTTTGCTGTGCTTCCTAATGTTTTTGATGTCTATGTTGACTTTTCTGGCCATATACTTTTATTAGCATCTGTCATAAAACAGTTACAATACAATTCAATTCTACTTTTAGATTTTTATTCAGAGAAACATTTTCAGCCCAATTGCAAACATCTCTCTTGGAGCCTGTATTTTTTCCCCTTTGACTTAAGTATAATTATAGTTTTACTCAATAATTTTGGTTGATTTAAATTTTATGTTACAGCAACTGCTTATTTTGATGATTTTTTTTTTTCCTGAATATTATAATAAGGTACTCCCTTTACAACATCCTGACTTTATCCATCAGGTGACATTTTCACAGTTACTTCTGAATTGTTATGAATCTTTCTTGATATTTTGATATAACTTCCATATAAGTTATATACCCCACAGATTTAAAAGTGAAGAAGACTATCATTATGATCTTTGTTTAAATGCTTTTCAGAATGCTTGCATACAGGCAGAAGATATGTTATTAAGGGACTTTTTTAAAGATCTTTTTAAAATAATGGTTTAAATTTCTTAAATGCTAGAACACACATTAAAAATATATTCTTAAAAATTTTTTAAAAACTTTTTATTCTTAAAAAGTTTTAAATTAGTACTTCATTATCAAAAGCAAAAAGGAATTTTTAAAAAAACAAAACCACAAAGTCGCCAAACATATAGAATAATGTTTGTTTGTGCTAATAATAATATGTTTATGTGTATTAATTCTTATACTATATGTGCATGTGGACTTTGAAGAATACAAAGGAAAAACTATCAGATGCCATTTCTGCGAATCCTACAAGTCAACACCTGTTCTGCAATTAAGTGTCCATGAGGCCCTACAAAAGGCCAGTTTCTGAACACAAACTCGGTAACATAGAGGCTCTTCCACCTGATAAAGTTTACAATTCTTATTTTTATTCCAAAGATAAAAAGGAGTAGGTAACTCTTTACAACTTGATAAACTCTAGTGTATAGAAAGAAAAATATTAAGGGCAATATAATTTTTTACAATCTTATAATTTTATTTTATATTTTATGGAGTGTAGTTATCACTAAGGTTATACACAAATATCTAATCATGATCTTCTTCCAGGAACATAGTAGGATGCTAATTTTTGGCCTTGTATTTAATTCCAGCAAATGGGTTGCAAACTGAATGTTTTTTTTTTTTAATTTTTAAATTAACATAAAATTTATGGATATTTGTCATGTACGACATGATGCATTGAAGTATGTATACAGCATGGAATGATGAAATCTAGCTAATTAACATATGTATTGCCTCACATGCTTATTTTTGTGGTGAGAAGACTTTGCTTTACAGCCATTCGTAGCATTTTTGAGAATACAATATATTGTTTGTGTGGTCATGATGCTGTACAATAGATCCTGTACAACCGTTTAAGAGTAAACTTATTTCTCCTGTGTAACTGAAATCTATGACAATACAATGTTAATAATTTCCTCATTTAAACAAAGTAAACAGGTGAGCTAGTTTAGCATTTCTACTTGATAAGAAATACATATATGCCCATTGTTGATTACATATTTATGATAGAATAATTTATTAATTACATATTTTATAAACCAATGTGGAATAATTATCAGGCAAGAAATATTTTAACTATAAGGTAATTATTGACTATGTAAATCCCCCTATTATAAATCTATGAAGTTTACATCCAAATTTGGAGAACCAGCAGGAAATAGAGGGGAGTCATGAGAGCAAATTATTAAATAGAACTCAGTGGGAAGAATTTGATAACCTGCTTAACACTAAGACTCACAATCTCTACATCAGGATTATCCATACTAGGTTGTTTTCATAATGCAAATTGTTTTGTTTAATAAACATTTAATTGGTTCTTACTGTCTTCCAGGCACTGTTTTAAGTGCTTTATAGAAACTGATTCATTTAATTCTCAAATTAACTCTATGTGACATGTGCTATCATTATCCTTCTTTTACAGATGAGGAAATTGAGACATGAGAAGGATGTAACATGCCTAGTATTATGCAGCACTAGGACACAGAGCCAGGGTTTGAACTCTAAGAGTTTGGTCCCGGTTTTCATGCTGTTTATCTCTGCAATGTATTACCATATGTGAAGATTTCCTTTTCATTATTCATCTATAATTATTTAATTTTTTTAGTACAGATAATTAAAATACTGGTCAGGTTAAAGTCTCTAATTCAACTTATCTCCAATTTGGCCTACATATCTAAGTATCAGTTCTAGCTTCAGCATTCAAATCATCAGCAGCACCATCATAGTCATCATTTTTCATATCTTAATAAGTGTGTTTCACTTGGTCACATTTAAATAAGAGCTTACAAACATTCACTAGCTATCAGGCACCATGGAAATTACTTTGACCTTTATCATTACCACTTCGGACTCTTTCTAAAATCATAGAGGAAATTAAAATCAGAAAGCAGCTATGCAATTACCCCCAAAGAGCTGAGAGTTCAAAGGAGACTTATGTTAGATGTTGAAATGCATTATGTCATTATGTAACACAAAATTTGCTTTCTTGAGTGCTCTATTTGCTAGGCTGAAAATAAAAATTACACCACCACTCACCTCAGTAATAGCTAATAGAAAGAGAAAATTATTTTCCCTAATGTGCAAGTTGGCTTAACAATGAAAGTTGACATTGATAAGAAAACCTCAGTTAGATTAATCCAGAGTATAAACTAAAGAATTATCCTTCTGTTTGACTTCATTATTCACTAGATGCTGGCAAAGCTTAAATTAATGAATTTTGGTAACTGATTATCTAATGTTTACCAATATTTAAAATATAGATATATATATGGACTCACAGTCAAGAACCTATCTTCCTATAACTAGCAGTACACAAAAGCAATTGAGAAATGTGAATAATGAGACTAACAGGGCCATAATAGCAAAAACACCTAAAAAATTACATATAATTAACTCATTTAGTGAAATTTTTTTCATTACTTTTTAAAAATTCTTACATGTTTAGCTTATTTCATCCATGATAGTATCAGAATATTAATAACATAACCCACAATTTAAAAATATAATTAATTTTACAAGTAAAGCTATTTTTGACACTATTGGCCAGGTATATCTATACAGAGGAAAATTATTGAATTTTTAAATATAAGATTTAATTTACTATTTGCATGTAATGCTATAAAATCAAGTAAGTGTTACTGAGTTTCTTCCTTCCCTACCCCATCCTTCACCTCAAGATACTAGGTATTAAGCACTGCCAATTTTATCAGGTAAGCAAACCTCAACTTCAATTGATTAGCTAATTATAATAATAAAATCAGTGAACTTTAACTTTATATAAACTGCTGAAAATAGTCTCTCCAGATAATTAACTCCAACTGGAGTGCTGTGCTAAGAATTGTTTAGAAAGGTCATAGAAATAACCAGAAATCCAGTGGCTATGAAGCAAATATGAACAATAACCTCTCAACAGGCATCTTTATTACCTTTCTCCTGTCACTCCCACTCAATCCATTGTGCACAATGCAACTTATTATCTTTCTATATAACATAGCATTGTATTATTATTAAAGCATAATTTTCTTTATGGCATTCCCATTTTTGAAATTATAAACTAACTTTTGCACATAAATATAGATGACAGTATATCAAGCACCCATGTATCTACCACCTATCTTAAGAAAAAATGATTGACAAAATGTAAGGTCCTATATATTCTTGTCTTCAATTTTATTCCAGTGATTGCAGAAGTAATCACTTCTGAATTTGTCATATGTCATTACATGTGGTTTTACATGCTGACTGTATGCGTGTATGTTCACAATATATAATATTTTTGCATATTTAAATATTAAAAGGGGGCATCGTGTTGTATTGTTCTTTGTTTACAATTTTGTTTTTGAGTTTTATCCATGCAGGTCTATAATCCTTAATTCATTTTAACTAAAAGATTATCCAATGGAATCTTGCACATAATAATTTGTTTATTCATGTTATTCCTGTTGACATATATGTATGCATATATGTGCATATATATTTATATTTGTATGTACAATAGCTATATCTATATACATAGGTAGATAAATAGGTAGGTAGGTAGGTAGGTAGATGTTCTTACAACAATGCAATGAATTTTTTCATACAGGTCTCTATGTACACAATCATGAGAGCACCTCTGGGAAACATGCTGAGGACTGGAATTGCTGATCTTAAGTTATGAGTGTTTTAGGTTTTCTAGATATTGCCAAATTATTTTTCAAAGTGTTTCTACCTACATTTCTACCAGCACTGTAAAAAAGTTTCTGTTTTTCTTCTCCAAAATTCGGAGATGCGGGCTTTTATATTTTTGATAATTGTCGTTTCTAAAACATAAACTCATTATTTCTTTGTATTTTCATGTTTTAAAACTCATTGTTAGTCTGAGTATTATGGAAATTAAGAATGCATTATGGCTTATTAACATTTATAAGATGCTGTTCACACTCTGGATCGAAGGATTTAAAATATGCATCAATTGGTCCTACTTTGGGTACAAAATTGTATTAATTAATTAATCTATCTATTTATTTATTTATATTTTTTGGTTACTGAGTTTGGCTCTTGTTGCATAGGCTGGAGTGCAGCAGTGTGATCTTGCCTCACCGCAACCTCTGCCTCCTGGGTTCAAACAATTCTCCTGCCTCGCCTCCTGAGTAGCTGGGATTACAGGCATGTCCCACCACACCTAGTTAATTTTTGTATATTTAGTAGAGACGGGTTTCTCCATGTTGGTCCAGCTGGTCTCAAACTCCTGATCTCAGGTGATCTTCCCTCCTCAGCCTCCCAAAGTGCTGGGATTATAGGTATGATTTAATTTTTATACTATTCGTCCTCAATGTGTGGTTCCCAGAGCAGCAGCAACATTGCCTGGTAACTTCTTAGAAATGCAAATTATAGAATCACATTTCAGATCTACTGAATCAGAAATGTGCAGAGAAGTTGGAAGAGAGAAACCCAGCAGTATATGTTTAAATAAGATGATTTTGATGAACACTAATGTTTGAGAACCACTGATCTTCACCATATTAGTGCTGGTCTTCCTGATACCTCCATTTCCTGCCCCATTCCCACCCCTCATCATAACTACTTGAATGCTTTACCCATGCTGTCTCTTGGCATGATATGCTTTCTTGTACATGGCCCATCAGTTTGAAACCTTTGCTAAGCTCTGAAATCTTTGGGCTCCTCTGGAAATACAGTTAACGTGCTCAATATCCTAGCCATGTTGAAATAGTTACGTCCCCAAATGTAATCTTGCTATTTCACATTTCTGGGCCTTTTATTTGTTGAAATTTATTCTGCCCCATTCCATCCATGAGAAAACCCAATTTCTCACATCTCCTACTTGGAGAGTTTATGCAGAAAAGAAACATGTTCATAGCATGGCATGTATAAGAACATACATGTATGATCATGCCAAACACAGACATACATGTATGTTCCTGTACATATCATGACTCTGACAGCATTTAAACATGTCTGCCAAAATTATAAGTTTACATGTGACAGCATGATCACAATTATATGTTTAGATGTCTTTTTTCCCATCTGGGTTGGAACTTCTTTGTTTTGGTACTTCCTAACCTACTTCATAGCAAGGGATCCACCTTATACACGTTTAGAAAATGACTACATTTTGTTCAACATTTATTGAGTATTCTTTTGTAAGGATCTGATTCTTTTGTAAGTCCTAGGAAGATACAAAGAGACTACAGAATTGGTTCTGTTTGTGAATTGCTTATGGAATTCATCCTAAGATGAATGGTTCCCAGATCAGTAGCAGCATTGCCTGGTAACTTCTTAGAAATGCAAAATATGGAATCGCATTCCAGATTCTACTGAATCAGAAACTTGCAGGGGAGTTGGCAGGGAGAAACCCAATTGATCCTGAAGGATAAGATTTATCCTTTAGTGAGAGCTTCATTGAAAATTCTTACAGTAATCATTTTCTACTCGTAAAATATTTTTGAGTTTGCAATCTTAGTGAAGTTTGTGTACTATCATAACATGTGACACTATATATTAGTTGTTTCATATATGTAAAGCCTATTTCTCTAGAATCAGTTTTAAAGTAACTAAACATAAAAGTTGTGTTTTCACATCCTTTAGCAACTCCCCAAAGGCCTAGCACAGGGCTGGGCCACACTGTATCTAATAATGTTGTCTTGATTTTCTCTTCATTGTGAAGAGAAATGGAATTTGCATTACATTTTCCTCTGATACAATTGAACATTAAGGGCATATTGCTTTTCATTTATTTGCTAAATCCAGGCAGTTATACACTTACTCTATAGCACTGGAAATAACAATACAACTTTGGAGCTACTATTTGCCATTATAAACAATAATTTGACACGAAACTGCTTGTATGTTTTAGAATTGAAACAAGAAAAATATCCTTTTTTCTCATCAGATTTTCTCCAGAGTTTCTAATACAAAAACACAAAATTCTCCCCAAAATTTCATATTTTTAGTACCTGCATCACTGTGTATTTACTGTGATTTAAAATGGTAAGATTAGCAGTACAGTTTATTAACTACTTAGCTAATTTGGGGCTTCCAATTGAGACTGTAACAGCAGTATCTAATAAAAGTATAGTGTTTAACGATTAAAGTGGTGTTTTCACTTTGGATCAATGTTTTGTCTTTTTTATTGTGTTCCCCCTTAATCTGATCCATAGAGTAAATTGGTCCTTGATAAATGTTTGCTGAATGGTTTATTGGCTAAATAGATGATGTAATCTCATATGTTTCTCACATGAACCCTATTTTTCTCTTATTTTGCAGATGGGAACATACAGCTTTGAGAAGTTAGGAAGGTTAGACATCACACAGCAGCTGAACAAATTCTTTGGTCTGTGATTCTAAATATCCTGTTTGTACTGCTGCTTCCTTACTATCTCTTATGTTAAGCTTAGATGAAAGATAGAAGATAATAGTGCATCAAGAGAAACTCTATCTGTAGTGTTCTTTTGAGATCTGATATTTGATTTCCAGTCTGTGTTTGATGTGATACAGTTTTATTAAATGCATGGGAAGAATACTTGGTTGACCTGTAAATGATCAGGGATATCAGGAGATTCACAATTAAAGGAAAATAAAGCAGAAGTGTCCTTGGATTAGAGTGTATCCCTCTAACTTGGTTTCTGAAAATGATTTTCAGAAAGCAAATTGAACAGAAGGAGCTAAATTGTTAATTCTGCAGCATATAGGAGGAGCAGTAGTGCTCATTTAAACATGTGGTAGAGTTGTCACACCTGCAGGCCTCACAACAGATTGTGGGAAATGTGACACCCCATGTTGCCAGTCTGGGATAGCAATTTTGAATTTTCTTCATTAAAGAAGTGAATCCCTGCTGCTGTGCAAACTTTAGAAGCTTCACTTTTACTTTCCAACAGCATGCTTGAAAGCTTGGAAAACATTCAACGACCTGCTTCAAGTCAGAAAGTGAACTTTAAAAGTCTTGATCTGCGGCGGCAAAGGTCTGTTTGAAACAGTGAGAGTAGGTGATTTCATAGCATGTCTTGTTGAAGAGTTTGGAGAGTGAGTGCAATATGGCATAAGTGAAGTCAGCATGGTACATATTCTGCAGAGAGTATAATGTGCTTCCAAGGTGATAAAGCAACCATTGGTTGAGTATATTCCAAAGGAAAGAAAACAATGAAAAATCTAATTTAAGGTAAAAGCAGTAGGAAAACAAAGCTTGGGGATAAGCACTTAATTTAACAGGGCTGCTGTGTAAAGTTTCTATAGCATGTAAAACGTAAGGCCAAGATAATGCAGAACCAGAACCTTGAGTTAAAGTAGAAGAAAGAGAAAGCTTTATTAGGGAAGTCTAGTGTACTTACTCTTACACGTGCCAGGAACTCCTCAAACCTAGTAATTTAGCTTGTAAAATCATCACCATCATTCCACAATATCTCATAGAAAGACATTCTAATCAGTATAATAAGGTTTTCATTACCAAGTCTGTTTCTCTTTTTCTGATATCTTGCTTAAACTATGATTAAATGAAAAATGTAATAGTCACAATGCAATATATACCCTTGTTAATTGTGAGATTATTTATTTTATTTTTATAACTATTGTTCAGATTCATCTGTTGCTGCAGGGAATTGAGAACTTAAGAAGAATACGAACAATGTATTTGACACCGTGCTTTGTTCCTTGTATTATCCTGAGTTTAGTTCTCTGTCATATGCTTGGAAGCGACCTCTAGACATTAGATCATCAGTTCTGCTTGAGGCAGGACAGATTTTAGCTATGCCAGATGGTAAGGCGTCAATCAAAAGGTTCCAGGAAAGGAGATACACAAGTTTCCCTTGGAAACTTGTTCCAGTGCCAGTGCTCCTAATCCCACATCAGTATGTTCTCAAACATCTCCTGTCTGCTGATCCATACTCCAGGAATGTTCTGTCAATAATGGCAATGATCGCGAGCATCCTAAATCCCATCAGCTAAAATTTAAGCTCATCTGCAGATGGCTGGCTGCTTAACAGCATCCTTTGTACAATAACCCTTTATATATTTAAGACTTTCGATTGTCCTTGGCAAAGGATATCATATAATGCAATGCACAACTCTGGGCACAAACATAATGCAGATTGCCTAAGAGCAACCCAGCCTGTATTGAAGTTGATTTTCCTTTAATGATCATAAATGGCTCACATCCATTCCTGATTTCTCACTCAATCTATGTTGTAACTAATGACATAATGTTTAGAGATAGCTAGTTGGGGTTAAAGTACAAAATCTTTCTCTTTGGAGGTTACTTTATCGTGATTAGCATGTTAGTTATTCAAGCTACCTTAGTTAAATAGACATACAGCTTTAGGGCAAAGGATGTCAACGTTTTATTTTTCACAGATATTGTTAACAATTGGAACAGGTACTCATGCAGCAACAGTGGAAGAAACAGAACTAAACTAAGTTCCAAGCTCTGTAGCTTCTCCTGACTATGTAACAATGTTTTTCATAAGCATGTGGGAGAGAATTAAGTGGCATAGACATGGTGCTGTGTAAGAAGGGGATGGTTGCCTAACTACGCTCACTCCGAGTAATGAAACTTCAGTTCTTAGAATTAGGATGTGGTTATTAAGTCCATCCACACGCCTATATGTTTTGACATCTAGAGTCTTTATATATATTTTTTTATTTCATTTTAAGTTCAAATGGGGTCCATGTACAGATCATGCAGGATTGTTGCATAGGCACATACACGGCAATGTGGTTTGCTACCTCCATCCCCCCGTCATCTATAACTGGCATTTCTCCCCATACTATCCCCTCCCCCAACCTCCTTACCCCCCCCACTGTCCCTCCCCTAGTAGCCCACAACAGACCCTAGTGTGTTATACTCCCCTCCTTGTATCCATGTGCTCTCATTGTTCAACAACACCTGCCTATGAGCGAGAACATGCAGTGTTTGATTTTCTGTTCTTGTGTCAGTTTGCTGAGAATGATGGTCTCCAAGTTCATCCAAAGGACAGGAACTCATCACTTTTTTATGGCTGCATAGTATTCCATGGTATATATGTGCCACATTTTCCTTGTCCAGTATGTCATCGATGGTGATTTGGGTTGTTTTCAGGTCTTTGCTATTTTAAACAGTGCCACAATGAACATACATGTGCATGTGTCTTTATAATAAAATGATTTATAATCCTTTGGGTATATACTCAGTAATGGGATTGCTGGGTCAAATGGAATTTCTATTTCTAGATCCTTGAGGAATCACCACACTGTCTTCCACAATGGTTGAACTAATTTACACTCCCACCAACAGTGTAAAAGTGTTCCTATTTCTCCACATCCTCTCCAGCATCTGTTGTCTCCTGATTTTTTAATGATCACCATTCTGTTGTGAGATGGTATCTCAATGTGGTTTTGATTTGCATTTCTCAAATGACCAGTGATGATGAGCATTTTTTCATATATTTGTTGGCCTCATACCTGTCTTCATTTGAAAAGTGTCTGTTCATATCCTTCGGCCACTTTTGAATGGATTTGTTTGTTTCTTGTGAATCTGTTTTAGTTCTTTGTAGATTCTGGATATTAGCCCTTTGTCAGATGGGTAGATTGCAAAAATTTTTTCCCGTTCTGTTAATTGCCAGTTCACTCTAATGATAGTTTCTTTTGTGTACAGAAGCTCTGGAGTTTAATTGGATCCCATTTGTCTATTTTGGCTTTTGTTGCCAATGCTTTTGCTGTTTTATTCATGAAGTCCTTGCCTATGCCTATGTCCTGAATGGTGTTGCCGAGGTTTCTTTTTTTAATTTGGGGGTTTATGAAAGTGACTAGTTTTTTTTTTTTTTTTTTTTTTTTATTTTGTTTGAATTTTATGGACATCTATATCAATCTCTTTTTTTTTTTTTTTTTGAGACAGAGTCTCGCTCTGTCACCTGGGCTGGAGTGCAATGGTGCAATCTCGGCTCACTGCAATCTCCGCCTCCCGGGTTCAAGCGCTTCTCCTGCCTCAGCCTCCTGAGTAGCTGGGATTACAGGCACCTGCCACCACACTCAGCTAATTTTTTGTATTTTAAGTAGAGACAGAGTTTCTCCACGTTGGCTAGACTGGTCTCGAACTCTTGACCTCGTGATCTGCCTGCCTTGGCCTCCCAAAGTGCTGGGATTACAGGCGTGAGCCACCGCGCCTAGCCCAAGTGTTTCTTGAAGTTGAATAAAATTGACTTTGAAATTAAAGCATATATGTATGATAGAATATAAAGAATTAATAATACATAGAGGAATTTTAATGTCAACCTCATTTCTATCAGAGGAAAAACTGTTGTAATTCTTTCTGTACACTTTGCAGTTTTCTTATTAAATGGATTCTCTTTAGAAAGTACCACATTACCTTCCCTTAAACTACCTGGTTGGAGAGCTCTTTGTTATTTCAGAACTCTTTTTGCTAAACATGGGAAGTTTTCATGCTCATCTTGTGCAGTCTTTGTTTCTGAATTTTTATGTTGATTTCTGTGGGAGGTTTTGCCTTCCTTCAGCAGGCTCTGCAAAAATATCAGGCCTCAGTCTTGCTGGTTAACAAAAATGGCTAAATCTGGTGATGCCTCATTGTCTCCCTTTTTAAACTAAGCTTGGGCTTTCTTGTAAGTGTCTATATTTTCTTTTGCATTGTATTTGTAGGCACTTTTGCAATAACTAGGTATATTTTCAATCTGTTTTTGTGGAAAAAGCTACTTTTCCTTCTTAGAGTACAAGCTGAAAACAGCTTCCTCAGTTCTTTAAATATTAACATTTTTTCTGTATCCATTAAGAGTTCTTCATTATACCTATATCAAGAATAACTTTAACATCCTGGGACTTAGTGTTAAATAAATGCTCTTTTATCTTATTTGGTAAATGTAGCTAGTTCCTCAAGAGCTAAATTTTATATCTGCTGTGGATAGAAAGTGTCATAATGTATAATGTATTAATATGTATTATATTTATAGGCTTACTACAATCTGAGAGAGTATGGTACTCAAAATATATGTCATGTGAGCCCAAGAACCATTTCCTGGAAAACAGTGTTTCTTCAGTGCCAGCAAAAAAATTTCTAACAGGGTACTGAATTTATAATATCCAATATTACATGTGAATTAAAGCTAGTACTTAAGAATGAACATCAGGAGGGTACTAGTTATAATGATCACAGTATCAGTTAGGCTCTCTGTTTTAGATAGCTCTCCCAATTTATTTGGAGTGTTATTTTAACAACACAGAATTTTAAAAGAATAACACATGTAATGAGCATGATGCTTGGTATAAACTGTACTCAGCCACTGACACGTAAAGCCTAGTGCTGGAAACCCACATTACAATGACAGCTTCATCTTTCATAGGTCTTATCATAGCTTTTTCTTTTCTTAAATTATATTCTATCAGAAATCCTTTGGTCTCTTTTCATGCCATGCTTCTCTTTGAAAAGGAAGTTCCCTGAAAATACACTTAAAAACAATTTTCCTCTAGGAAAAAAAAAAACAAAAAACATTTCTGATATTCCCTTTCAAACATCCATCTCTGCCACTTTGATGATGAGATGTTGGAAGCTGAAAAAGTACATCTAGTAAGGTTGATTGATAACCCCTGATATGTTAAAGAAAGCATGATGAAGATGGGATATCGAATTTTACAGAGATAATTAAGCCATAAAACAAATTACATGAGAGGGAAGGAGATGAAGATGATACCAACCAGAAAGCCATTCAGGATAATTAAACAGAGCATTATAATCCCAGAATGAAAGTGTACCTTACTCAAAATATGTCCATGATTAGAGGCCAGGGACATAAAGTTAAACTGGATTTGTGTCACTTTAAGGTGATCTATAGTAAGCAAAATCCGGGAAGAAATTCCAAGGCTTAAAGCTAAAATAATCCTATTTCTGGAGTAACAAAGAGAAGGGGAAAAAAGCATTAAACATGTTAAAACATGTTAAAAATTATTAAATTAAATTTTAAAAGTCAGCATTAAACATATTAAAAAGTAGGAACAATTACAAAAGCTAGTGGCTTAACCTATATTATGAGAAGATCTTTTTTTTTCTGAAAGGTTAAAAGTAACCTGGAAAAGGGTAAGCATATTTATGCTAACGAGGAACAATTTGAGTGCTATTCCTTATACACATTCTGTTTGGTACACAATATAATTTAGATCCCAGTATTTATTTTAAAATGTGGTTTAAAAAAAATGCCTGCTAGCATGTATTGTGGTGCAGTAGATATCTCTGGTTGCAAAAAAGGATCAATGTTTCATTATCAGTATCTTCCTGAACAATGATTATTGAAGAATATCCCCAATATTCCTGAGTTTACAGTTAGTGAAGAAGAAATACTGCCTTATCTTTCAGTCGGTAGGAGCAGAGGATTACCCTCAGATATATGTTTTCAAAACTGATATTGAGAGACATGTTTTCCAGTCTGATCTGGTAGAATCCCTGAAAGCAGAGCTTATTATCAATTTCCTTTGAACAACAGAAAGTCTGTAGTTATTATTTTGAATTGAGCAAACTTACAGTTGCTTCCATGTGGTGCTAAAACTTGTTCATTCAAGAACAACTTCTGATTCTTTTATATTCAATCCAATCCCCAGGGTTACAATGTAAGCTTATTGAATCTCAGTCTGTCTTTTGATTCCATTCTTCTTTAAATTCTTTAGTATCTCCTCAAACTATTTGGTTTTATTATTCTTTTTTATTATTTTTTCATTTTATACATTAATGGGTTTTGCCATGCTGACAGTCTTTCTTCATGCTGAGTTTGGTTGGTGAAAAATCCTATAAAAATAAAATTGCTTTCTCTCTCCTGCTGTTATCCTTAACTTTCTTTAAATCATTATTATTTGCATCTTTGGTTCCTACAGGTTTGGTTTTTAAAGGTTTTATAGCTATTTTTTAAATGAAAAATTTCTAGGTCTTTATTTTTTCCAGTTTGAAAATTAAACATTTTTTTTTTTATCACTCTGAGAATTTCTTAACAGCAAGAATAGTTCTTCTACTTATGGAATTGAACTTTTCAGAAGGTTGTTTTTCCTTCATAGATTGACAGAATTTCATGAGCCTGGCCTTGTCCCTCCTTTAATAATAATAACAGACCAAATATTTAGTTAATTAATTTGTCTTCAGTGTGCATATACAAGTTGTTTACGGAGCTCAAAGTTTCCAGTAAACTCATCAAGGCAGGTAACTTACTGTAACAATATGGTTTGCCAAGATTTACCTAGCTATGGCTTTGAAAACAAATCATTCTGGATTCTAAAGTTATGTGATTAAGGAAATTATTTTGTTGTTGCTTGAGAGGTGAAGCTGGAAAAGAGGTTTGGATTTTTAAAAGGATTATCTATGCCCAATGAAGAGATAGAAAACATTTCTATTGCCTATGACTGTCCTGGAGAGATGACCATGAGAGCCTTTAAACGTACAATTTTAGCTCTCCTCGGAGAGATCCTGAATTCAGGTGTTGGGTTCCCATGCACAAAAATAATCCACAAATCATACTTCTGCATTTCAAATACAGCAGTGGTACCTAAAAAATTAACCCTACTACATCATCCAGCTCTATGTTCAAATTCTATTAGTTTCAACTAATTAAGAGTATTTTCTCTAATAGTCAAAGAAAATCCTATTATAGAATGGTATTCGTTAGGGTGGGGACAAATGTAGTTTAAAACCCTAGCAGTTCCCAGAAGAATGTACCTAAGCTATCTTACTCAAAACCTAGGACAACCAAAGACTAAGTAAATCATTATGCCTGGGACTCATATTCTATATTTCTGTTTCAAGGTAATCTCATTTTTACTGAGAATGATTTACTCCAATGATTCCCATAAGAATTGAAAGAGGAGGAGAAGGCAGCAGGAGGCATTTTTAAGACAGAATATGAAAATGACTTGAATACTGTTTTAAACTACATACGGCTCACATCCCAGGAGATGCATAAACACAGCCTGGTAAAGCTATACTACCACCTATGATCACTGTATTCATTTCCTATTGCTGCAACAGATCACTACAAACTTAGTAGTTACAAACAACACAAATTTAATATCTCTATTATTGGGTTAAAGTAAGTGTGGCAGGTCTGGTTCCTTCTGGAACCTCTAAGAGAGTATTAATTCCCTGTCTTTTTCAGGCTTTAGAAGTTGCCCACATTCCTTGGCTCAGAGCCCCCTTCCAGCAATGACATTATTTGATCTCTCTTTCCATATGATGTCTTTCACATGGCCACCAGGCAGAATAATATTATTCTGTATAGTTCAACAGAATTCTTTTTACATATGCCATTGTTTAAGCATTTGTTACATTGTATGGTGTATTAGTCTGTTCTCAAGCTGCTAATAAAGACACACCCAAGACTGGGTAATTTATAAAGGAAAATATTTAATTGGTTCACAGTTCAGCATGACTGGGGAAGCCTCAGAAAACTTACAATCATGGTGGAAGGGGAAGCAAACACATCATTCTTCACATGGCAGCATCAAGAAGTGCCATGTAAAACCATCAGATCTCATGAAAACTGACTCACTATCACAAGAACAGCATGAGGATAACTGCCCCCTTGATTAAATTACCTCCTACCAGGTCTCTCCCATGACACATGGGGGATTATGGGAGCTACAATTCAAGATGAGATTTGGGCAGGGACACAGCCAAACCATATCATATGGTAAATATGTATTAGAAATACTCCTCAAGTTATGCTGGGATTATAACCTGTTAAACCTATCATAAAGCTGAAAAATTATAAGTTTAAGCATCCTAAGTGGGGCCCATTTGTATATATCTTTCTTTTGAAATAAACACTTTGACACCAAAAACAATGCTTCATTTCCTTTTGAATATCAGTGTCTAGCAAAGTATCTATGATATAGTAGATGCTTAATAAATGTTTACATTAATTAAATAACTAAAATACTTCGTATTTACCGGAAGAAATTTTATAGCACTCTGTGAAGAAGAGATACATGCCATGAAGGATCAGTTCAAATTTTCTAGGGAGGAAGACCTCATCTTTTTTTAATTACATGGATTGTGGTGCTTCAAGAGAAATGAAACTGTTCTTCCGTATTCCAACTTCCAAAAAAATAAAATAGAAATAAAATAAAAATAGGCATCTCACTGCTCATCTGTCTTTGTCTCACTTATAACGTTGAAACTGCAGCCAAAAACAAAACAAAAAACATTTCTGAATTTCATCTTTAGGTTTTCTTATTCTAGCATCTTTGCATAAAAAAGAAGCAATAAATAATCATCATATAGATGAACGCTATTGGGCATTTGTCAGAAAAATGTAACTTTGAATGGTATTTCAAAGAATAAAATCAATCTGTAAGTGTTGAGCTCTCTTGAAAATTAAAGAAACTCATATAACAGGTTTTAGCAGTCATATTGGAACTTTTAATTTATAACTCTATTATCATTTTCCTTTAGTTTGGATAATACCTCATTGGATCATTCACGTAAGAAAAACGAAGAAGAAAGTTGCATCTTCCTTGACATTTATTGAGAATTCTCAGCTCAAATTTATGAAATGTGGGGGTTAGTGAAAGAAAAGAGCTTTGTCAAATGCTACTGCACTTTGATGAAGTCAAGAGAAAATGGAAATTTATCTCCATCTCTTTGATCTTTTAAATCTATTCATGTCAAAATACCCTATCTGTCAAATAAGAAACTGTTGTCATTTCTTTTGTAATTCATTTATTCTGAAATGTAAGAGAAAATCTTGATGTATCATAATTTATTTTTATTTCTGCAGTTCTCCTGAGAACAATTTTATCTAATCAAAATTAATCCATAAATTAATTGTTCCCATAATTAGAGAGATTGATTGTTCCTTGATAACACATAGAAAATATTACCACTTGGTTGCAGTGGTTCACAGTTCATGTCTATAATCCTAGCACTTTGAGAGGCTGAGGCAGGTAAATCACTTGAAGTCAGGAGTTCGAGACCAGACTGGCCAACATGGCAAAACCCAGTCTCTGCTAAAAATACGAAAATTAGCTGGGCATCATGCCTGCAGCACAGTCTCTTAAGCGTGGGAGACAGAGGTTGCAGTGAGAGCAGATCGTCCCACTGCACTCCAACCTGGGCAACAGAGCTAGACTATGTCTCAATAAATAAATAAATAAGAAAATAATTGAGACTGCTTTTTTCCTGAATTGACCTTGAGGTAGGGCAGTGATATGAAGAAGTCAGGAAGAATATATTTTCAAATGAAAATACTTAAAACTTATACTGCTATCTTGAGAAATTAAAAGTCTCTTTATAATTCAGTACTGTTTTTTTCCATCTGATCATAACAAGGTAAATTGTATAAACTCATAAATTCTCCCTCCACCTCTCATTTTGTATGCTGAGGGTCCTGCATCCTAATAGCAGTTCTAAAACAACTAAAACCGCAAATCTACAAGCATCACTAATGTTGGCATATATCTGGTTCTCCTCTTCAAATAAGGTATAGTTTTCTTTCATCAAGCAAATAATCCTCAGTCATCTACTATGTCTATAGCCTTATGCTTTATTTATTTCAGAATTTAAACATTAGTAGATTCTTAGTTCATAGAACATAAAACTCTGCTTTTGACAGTGATACCATGTACAGTTTACAGATGAATGTGAGTTTCTCCCCCATGGAAACATAGTAACCTACAAATAATTATCTGAAAAATGTAAATACTGAAAACATTTAATTTTCCAAATATCTCTATAAGGGATAAGTAGTTATTTATTTTCCAGTGAATATATAACACAGAGAATAAGCAAAAATAAGAACATTTGAGAAAAAATGGAATAATTATGATCAGCCAGCACTAAATGTGGATGCATTATTTCTACTTTTGAAATACACAGCAGTCTAGCAAATCTGAAGCAGCCAAAGGCATTTCAGGGTACAGCACATTTACACTGAAAAGTATATACTCTCTTAGAATCGTATGGAACTGCAAGAAGCAATTAGGGCTAAAAACAGGAATAGAGCAAGATAAAGAGTATCCAAAAGTTTATACCAGAGAAATTTAACTTGGAGGGATATAGAGAAGAGTAGTGAGAAAGTTTGCATTGTTGCTTGAATAAGTGACTATCATGTACTAATTCATAACAAATACTTCTCCCGTTTGTACAATATTTCGGGCACTATATTAGTTGCTAGACTTGTAATGGTGAGCAAAAACTATGCTACCACTTTCTCATTCAGTTTGGTATTCAAAGAAGCTAAATACTGAATTTGGGAAATAGCAAAAAAAAAAAGAGAGAGAGAGAGAGTATGCAAGAAATATTTTAATTCAAATGCCTGTGTTTATTTATGAACATATTCCAAGGAATATGATTAAAAATCATGGTGTGATGGTGGGTTATGGGTAAAGGTAGTTACAAGAGGCAGAGGAAGATCATGCAAAGGTTCCCATGAATAGATGGACTACGTGACTTCTAGTTAAAGTGATCCCCAGTACAGAGAGTGAAGTAGACAATGATATAAGATGGTGCTGTAGCATCGCCCTGAAGTGGACTCCTAGTCCAAGTTCAGAGTTTCTCTGTATTACAAGAGCAATTGGAAGTCATTCCTGTGTTTAAAGTAGGAAAAGTATACATGATCACATTGACAATTTGAAAATATAACTTGAACTCTAATGAAAGTGCTCAGAATAGATTTAGGAGGTACTATTAAAAATCAAATTCAGTCCTGTACAGCATATGATAAAGGCAACCACTGAGAATAAGAGAAGCATATACATTCAAGGGATACTTAAAAGAGAAAAACTGAGGGCTTAGTGAGAAATAGGCCACGAGGCATGAGGCAGAGGGAAGTGTCTAGAATGACTGGAAATATGGATCTGTGCCATTAATTAATATAAGAGACAGTGGGAAAAGACTGTCTGCAAATTTTGTTAATATGTTTTTAAATTAAAGGTGCATTTGAGCATCCAAATGGAGATGTCAAAAAGTCACATAAATCAAAACAATATTTGTACCTGTTATTGAATCAAATCATATGGAAGAGCATAAGCAATTGTTTCCAATTTTCTTGTTTTCCTCTCCCAAGTAATCTCTTCCAAACTTTTCTGGTTTTTGTGTTTTTATTTCATTAATTCTCGTGCCTAACCCATAACTTTGAAAATGAGCTCAGATTTCCCTCTCTTGATTTATCAGCTTCAGTTAATATTTACTTACAACTGATAAAAGAGTAATTCTCATCCCAATGTTACTATTGTAATTTTTACTTTCCTAAACTCTTACTAAAGGCATACTGTTGATTAAATATAATTTTTGCCATTTATTTTAGTTATTTGCATTTATACCTCCTCCCAAATTAGTTGCTGAGCTTTATTGATTACAACTAATCATAAGTTAAGTGTTTAGCTTTTCCCCAAAGATTCTTCTTATTGCCTGCCAAAGTATTTATTTGAAAATAATGAGTTGAGGTAAAAATGAAAGTATATCATCTGAATAAACAGGCCACAAATGCATTTGCAGTTTTCATTAACAAGAAGTTTGGAATATGATGTTATAACTAGAGAAATATAAGAGGAGTATGTATAATCAATGAAAATACATCTTCTTTTTATTTTTTAAATTATTTTTACATATTTCTTAGAAGTCAAGAAAATATATTTTCAGTATCTATGAAAATATAGGCCTTTACAGAGAGAAAAAAAAACACAAAACAGAATTCCACCAACAAAAATAGGCATGCTAATTTGAAAATATTGCTAAAATAATAATATCTTGGTGTGAAGAGTCAAATTCATTCATTCATTCAACAATTTTTTATGAACCAGAGACTATTCCAAATGCTAGAGTTCTGGTTTTAATGGACAATTGAAAATAAAGAAATATCCATATTACCTTTTCTATAATTCTATTTTATTTTTTCATTTTTAAAAATTTTTATAGAGACAAGGTCTCACTATATTGCCCAGGCTGGACTTGACCTCTTGGTTGGCTTCAAGGGATTCTCCCACCTCGACCTCCCAAAGTGTTGGGATTATAGGGTTGAGCCATCATATCCAGTTCTATAATTCTATTTTTCTATATTCTCTTACTTAAAAGTATCTTTAGTGCTATTTACATAATATATAAATATATTATTCACATATATCCTTTAAATATATATTTTTTTGTACAGACTACATATAATAGTCTTCAAAATAGTGATAACTTCACCATACACTATTGTCTTATAATAATTATACTATTATTAAGTCTTGGTACACAATGGGAAAAGAAAATATACCATCTTTATTACAAACAATTATTTTTGGAATGTAATCAACCTTGTTACATAGGTTTTATGTGTTTTGCCTGGTTTATAGTATTTATATTTTATTTGATTCGTGCTAGTCACATGAGAAACCTTTATGTTAGTAATATTAATACCACCCGAACACTGTGCTCTCTAATGTCATGTCATATGCTTGACTAAGTCATACTGAGTTAGTTAAAAACCTTCAAATCTTACTGACTTTTTTAAAAAAAGGCTTTATTTCTCCCACTATCTACATGCTCACTGCTGTTTGGTCGGGGCTGTTTTTCCATTTCTTGCCACTTAGATCTGAGCTAACAGAGCAAACACTATCTAGAACATTTGTTATCATCATGGCAGATGAAAAGAGAGTGTGGTATTCACACACAGGCTCTTCACACTTTTAAATAAAAGTGTCACACAGCACTTGTACTTATCACTTATTGATCAAAACAAACCACAATCACAACTAGCTTTAAAGGGACTGGAAAGTACAATCATACCAAGAGCCATGGAAGAGAATTGCAATTATTTGGTGGCCATCATTACAAAACAATTCTGCAAGTTGGAATTTTGTTGTTATTGTTTTATAGATTGAAAACTAATGCTTGAGAAATTCGGTAACTTACCAAGGGTCACACAATAGTCATAAAGTAATGAACTATGCTACAACAAGATTGTCTTAACAAAAAATAGCTGCCTAATAGTAAAATGACATGAATAAAAACTCAGCTTTTATGCAAAGATATGATGAATCCATTATTATTGTTCTGTTGTCTGTATTTTAGAAGGATTTTTTACAATTAATAACTATATGTTATTAACCCTGGATCAATATAATTCATCAAACTATCATATCCACAGATCTTAACCATTAAACTTATTCACACTCCTCTGAGGAATGTATAAGAATTTCCAATGGAATAAGCTTAAATTTTAATTAATTTTACTAGAGTTCTAAATAATTTTAAAAAATGATATTTTTTAAAAATATGGTGTATATATATTTATACAAATATATGCACATAAATGTTTTTACATATAATATCTTAATGTATATTCACATATTTGGGGTGGTTTTGATAAAACCCATTTCAATGTGAAAGAAATTGTAAAGTTTTTGAGGTCTCTTTTAGCATTATGATTTTATGAAGTTTATTTTTCAGTTATTTTGGCATTTAAACTAGGAATAAAACAGGTATATGCTACTTGATGAAACTGAAAAAATCTTCCGTATGTACTCCCTAACTTTTATATATAACAGAAATCATGTTCAAATAATTATGGAATTTTATCTGCTCTGATAATTTATGGACCCATTTCTCCATCAGATGGTACTCTTTATCATTTTGTCAGAAGACAACTCATTACTATAAGCTTGTTAAATAAATATGTAAGTCCAATATACAGGTAATCAGAATAAATAATTATGATAATGGACATGTTACATAAAAATTATTCTTAAAATTATTTGCCATTTTCTTGTAAATTCCGACAGGAAGAGAGATTATATGTGTATAAAAATGGCCGTAAAATGAATAAGAAATCACCTTTGTCTTCAAGAAGCTAAAATATTGTAAGTAGGGAGATACAATAACTCACATGAATGAACTAGATAATACTGAATGGATAAAATGTGTGGTAGGAATTTCAAGACAAAAAGAAGAGTTCAGTGAATGAGAGAAGATCCTTTACAACAGTCACTTTTCTGCCTTAGGACCTAGCAACTCGTATCATTTAGGATGACTGGCTGAATCAGCACTCAGACTCTCAGAACAAAGCATTTCAAGTGTTAATTTCAATGGAAAATAGAAAACATATTTCTTACTAAATGTGTCAGTTATTGTAAAAATCTGGAAATGTTAGAAAAGATAAAAGTGTACATTTTAGTATAAAAATTATAAATTAAATATGTGACCAACAACATGACTTCATCCTCCTGCCTAGGAGAATATGAACAATTTAAAAGTATCACCTAGTCCCCCAGAAACCTGAAATTACATCAGGTAAACTCACAAACAAAAGCTTAACCTGAGACCTTTGGGATCACTGTGGCTGATGACTGTGATTCAAGGCATCAATCACTGATTTAGCAATTTTTGGCCATTAGCCACTTTTACAAATTTTGAATAAATAATGAAAGATAATTGAGGAAAATTTCCATATGATAAACCACAAAATCCTACCAGGCTTAATCTATAAATACAGAGTATAATTTGGACTCAAGTTATAAACTATTATACTCAATCATTCTAATAGGAGATTTTAGCAATTCATATGATTAGTCAAAATAGGATTAGTATTTCTTTTCTAGTTACATGGAATTTGTTACCTTCAAGATACAACGAGAAAAAAATTTGAAACTAGATGTGGGACTTTTAAAACTACATAGTCAGTTAGAACGTTCTATTGTGTATTCCCTTCAAGATAGCATTTATGGAATGCCAATAGAGTTGAAGGCAAAATACTAGAGTGCTAAAGCCCCTTTATCTCTAGTAATGGTCTCCACACTTTGTAAATCATAAATTTATTTAATATAGAACTAAATCATGGGACCAAAATAGTTCAATATCAAGTATAGCAGAGGGTAGAATTTTATCATCCTCAAAACTAGGGTGCCTAGAAGGAAAACTGACAACTGAACTTTTGTAGAAGTTGTATATGTATATTCTGTATATAGCAGTAATGTTCGGACTGCAGAGTGAAAGAAGAAATAAGAAAATGTAAACTGTGCTTTTTCTTATTTTTTATAAACCAAAGTGAGGAGATTTAGCTTGATTTGTAAATTTGATGCAACCTTACATAACATAAAATCTTATGGAAGATGGAAAAGAAAAGTCTACTTTATTATATAGTATTAAAAGTTTAGGAAAACCGCCATCTTTGTTGTCATGGAAAATAGAAAATGTACCTAAGAAAATGGATCTTCATGCAACAGATCTGGCTAAAGAGATTTTAGGCAGATTGTAGACAGTGTCAAGTGGCTTCTTTGAACTGTGTTTTATAAGATGTGTGTCATAGTCAATTTGGGCTACTAGATGAAAAATGCCATGGACAGGGTGGCTTAAACAACAGAAATGTATTTCTTACAATTCTGGAGGCTGGGAAGTCCAAGACCAAGGAGCCAGCAGATCCAGAGTCTGGAGAAAACCTGCTTCCTGGTTTGCAGAATGTTATCTTTTCACTGTATCCTTACATGGCAGAGAGCAGACAGAGCAAGCAAGCTCTCATACCTCTTATGAGAACACTAGTCCCATTCATGAGGGCTTTACCCTCATGGCATACAAGACGAAATCACCTTTGCATGCTTCACCTCCTAACACCACCACATTGGGGGATAGAATTTCAACATATGAATTTTGAAGAACACAAATATTCAGTCCATAACTGTGAATATACAAAGGGTTAACTAAGCAATGAATTATTTAATTTTCAAGCAAAATTTAAAGGGAATGTAAAAAAGTCAAGTGTTGCTGGATTTTAAATAAATCTATTTCTCATATTTGTAAGAAAGGGTCATCTTGGTATCAGAGTAAAGATAGAGCTAAGAACATAACTATAAGGCCTATGTTAAAATGTCAGGATAGTTTCACATGGAACCTCACAGATCCATTCAGCTTAGTCAGTCAAAGCCCTTTTAAAGATATTAAGGATATGCCTCACGTATCCTCTCCATTAAACAATGAAGCTTCTAAACATTATGAAGAGTGTTGCCCTACAGCAGCTCCATAAGAAACTTAAAGTTGAGAATAACTCATTTCAGAAGGATTTGTGACAGTGATTTTGGTCTAATACAGTGGATTACAATTCAATAAGTACTGAAGCCCATAGACTCTGTAAGAAAAACATAATATGCCACCTTGGACTGAAAAGGACAGGTACTCCAAAATCAAAAAAGGACCCTGGACTCTCAAGCTTCTGTGGGTAGAAGCAAATTAAGAAACTACATAGCTAAAAAGGACTAAGCAAGAATCACTTAGAACAGAGAGGATCTCCGGAGATCCAGTCAAGATCTTCTAGGGAGAATCAGTCCTAGAGAATCTTACTGGGCCCAAAATCAAGGAAATGGCATGTACCTAACTGAATTTCAGAAACACTGTGGGTCCATGTTTGCTAAGTGCCTCCCTTCTCTATTCTTTTGGAATGGAAGTTTCTGTTGCACTATACTATGTCTGTTCATCTACATTTATTGGGTAACTGTGGACTATGCTAATAGGACTTCAGATTGGCAAAAAATTTACCCAAGAAATTGACCCTGAGGTACTTCCTCTGCTCTATGACCTGATTTAAATTATGAGATTCTAGACCTTCAGCCTGAGCCTGATGGCATAAAACTTTTGGTGGGTCTTTGAACATTTTGAATTTATTTTTCACATAAGAAAAATATAAATATAAATGCTTTGTAGCCAGAGTACAGATTGTGCAACAATTGTGCTACCTCTGTCCCTTCCTCTTGAATACATATTGGCTTGTGTCTGCTTTGACCAATAGAGTGTGAAGAAAATGATGCACTATTTCTTCCAAAGCTAGGTCATAAAAGACATGTGGCTTGTCCCTGGAGTTTTTTGGTATGTTCACTTCTAGATGCTTCCTTGAGATACACTTCCTCTTACAAACTGATTACCATGCTTCAGGGAGCACAACCTACATGGTGAGGCCACATGTAGGGGCTCTGGTCAACGATGCAAGCTGAGCCCAACTGTTAAGTCAACCTAACACAGATACTGGAAATGTGGATTAAAATCCTTCTAAATAATATTATATACCTGTAGTGACACCAATTAAAGAAATATTCCCAGCTAAGGCCCCAAACATTGAGAAACAGAGATAAATTATCCCCACTGTGCCCTTATTTAATTCCTATATTAGAAATATGAAGTTGTTTTGTTTCATGCCACTAAACTTTGGGATTATTTGTTAAACAGCAACATTGGGCAGTGGACATACTAGCTTTAGCTTTTACTATGACAGAAGGTAAAGCACTGAAACATTTTAAACAAAGATACATGAACTGGCTTAATGTATTTTGAGACATAATTTATCTATGAAAAATGTATCTATGGAAAAATTCAGTAATTTATTGAAAAAATGGGCATTATCAGTGTTGTTTTATGTGTTTATATGTTACATTTTATAAATATTGCCATGAACAATATTTACAAAATGTAAACATACCTTTTATAACCAAGCCTTGAGTCAAAATATGAAGTCAAAGTACTGAACACAGCTGTTGTTAGAGAACAATAATAACTGGATTTTGAACGTTAAAAAGATCAAATTTGGGCCAGGCACACTGGTACATGCCTGTAATCCCAGCACTTTGGGAGGCTGAGGCAGGTGGATCATGAGGTCAAGATATCAAGACCATCCTGGCCAGCATGGTGAAACCCAGACTCTACTAAAAATGCAAAAATTAGCTGGGAGTGGTGATGTGCGCCCGTAATCCCAGCACTCAGGAGGCTGAGGCAGGGAAATCGCTTGAACCCAGGAGCCGGATGTTACTATGAGCCCAGATCATGCCACTGCACTCCAACCTGGTGACAGAGCAAGACTCTGTCTGAAAAAAAAAAAAAAAATTATTCCATTAAATATCCCTGAATCCACTAATCTAGGTTCCATTGCTATCTGCAGAAATAGTCAATCTTTATGGAAATCAGAGGATTTGGCAAACATAAGCCCTTCTAAGTGGTAGCTGGGCTGCCAGGCTAGGAAGGAAAAGGGTTAGGGGAGTTGAGTGAATGTCCCAGAGGCAACAGCACCAGACTGCTGCCCAGCAGGCTATGTGATGGGTGGACAGGCCCAGGACATTCCTACTCTGGTCTCTTACCAAAATACAGTTGTGTTTTTGAGGGCTCCTGAGTTTTACACTGCCAGTGTTACTGCAAGTAACTTTGGTAGAGTTAGGCATAAAGAGGTGTATAGGTCCCCCACAGGCATTGGAATAAGCCTTGAATCACAACCACATTGGTTACTATAAATAAAGTTGATATGGGGAACTGGAAATGGGTAGAGGGGATTCCTTGTTTTACAGAGGACAGCAATCTGTTCCTATCTTCCTTACGGAAAATAAAATAAAAGGATCAAGTTTTTAACAATTAAACAAAATATTAGACATAGGTGTTAAGCATTAGACTCAATATGCCTATGACATAATCTCAAAGCAGTATATTGTCAATGGGACTTTCCTCAAAGGTAATGACACGAGAAAGAAGAAGAAGATAATATGAGGGTAATAGTAGGTGTAATGAAATATCAAATGCTGATATACTAGACAGGGAGTGATTTCATACTACTTACACCACTTTTAATGAGCCTTAGAAAAAGAAGTAATTCAACAAAGCATTTCATTTAAAGGAAGTTTCAAATTTAAGGAATCAATTTCCCATATGAAAGGTGAAAGAAAATACAATTTATTTTTCTTAATCCTGGGAAGTAAAATATGCTCCTGTTTAATCTCAGTCTTCAGAGTTTAATAGTATTACATTGCTTTCCCTTCTCTGTTGTGTGCCAACCCAGGATAGAATATTACCTCCATATGTCTAAGCATGGATAGAAAGTGAAAAAACCAGGCAGTCAAAGGAAGTTCAGAACTTATTGCATATTTCATAATCATTCATCAGTTTTCAGTTTCAGCTGTTTGCCTCTTCAGAATCTTTTCTTAAGTAAGACCTCTCATTCTTTAGACTTCATTACACACAATATCTTTTATGTTTGTAATACTATTAGCAAGTGTTTATAGAGTCCTTACTCTGTTATAATGAAGTGCTGAGTTACATGTAATATTTTATTTGTACCTGCCTATTAATTCTCTTAAGTATGTATTATTGTCTCTATTTTGCAGATGAGGAAAGTAAGAACAGAGATGAGAAAAAATTTTCTCCAACATTTCAACACAGAAAATCTATCTACAATGAATGCTTTCTTAAATACTCATTGCCCTATAGAGCTTACAGTAAACTGTTTATATATATATATATATATATATATATATATATATATATAATGTTTCTACAGTATATGATCATATGTGCATGAAGTGTGCCAACTTATATGTCACTAAGAATTTTTATTCACTCAAAACATATAGCAAAAATAAATAAGTCCAGTGTTACATATTTAACCAAAATTATTAGAAATCATGAATTAATCATTTCAGTCATGGTAAAGGAACTTTAAGAAAAGGCAAATATAATCGATTATTTCCATTAAATGTCTTCAATATTTATTCTTTTTTATGTAAGCCAACTTTGTCTTTTGAAAGACATTCCCTAAGAAGAAGAATGACTTTCATGGATGGGTCTGAACAAGAAAAGAAACAGAGAAAGGCTGAAGAACATGCTCGGTGGCTTCTATACTATGCCACTCAGAGACCCTGGGGCCCCAGACTGCAACAAGGGAGTTAGCAGGCACTGTGGGTAGGACTCTGAACTTGGCCATATCCTGATAGGCCTCTTTTTACTATTTTGGCCAGGGAAGAAAGAGCTGTGAATGTGAAGGTATAATTCTACTAGTTACTCTGAAAGTAGAATAACCATCTAGTCTAGGGTTACAGTTTGTGAAAGAATGGAACATCCCTCAACCTGAAAGCTTGCTCTTAATAGACAGACTCTTTCAGGAGTATCTGAGAAAAGAACAATAGATAATCACCAGGCTACAATTTGACAAGAGATAAGATATTCTGGGAACCTCGACCTACTCTCAGTCAGGGTCCCTCTAGAATAAAGCTCCTAACACTCACCCCTCCTTCTGGAAATAGAGAAAGGTGGTTATATCATCCATAGTTTCACTCTTCACTGAAAAACTTCATAGGTGGCATCTGACAATTTCTCAAGATCCAAGTCTACAATTAAATTATCTTTCAAAATGTTAAGCAATAAAAGCTGTGTACCTTTTTGAAGAAATTATTTTTAAAAATAGAACTGCAGCCCTGGTGACAGGAAATAAAAAGAAAACTAACTTCCTCATCCTTATCAGTAGTGAGGTCAAATTATCAACAAAATGCTTTTATTATACCCACTGCAATTCACATTGTTTTCAAAGTTCACTTGGATGGAAAATGCACAGTTTAGGTCTTTTCCAGAGTCATTTAAAGAAAAACCTGAAGCATAATGTAAAACTAATTAGTCATATTTTAAAATGAGCAGTTTCATGATGATCCTAAATGCCTTTGATTCTTTTTTTAGAGGTAAGTGGGTGTTAAATAATACACGAAAATTACTTCTTACAAAAGAAACATTTTATTAAAAATCTTTTAAAAGTATGATATATTCTCATAATTAAATTTCATGAAAGAAAAACCTTACAAAGGATAATTTAGACCAGTCACAATGGCTCACACTGTAATCCCAACACTTTGGGAGGCTGAGGTGGGAGCATTTCTTGAGCCCGTGAATCAGAGACCAGTCTGGTAATATAGTGAGACCCTGTATCTAAAATTGAAAGAATAAAAATTTAGCTGAGTGTGGTGGCATGTGCCTATAGTGCCAGCTACTTGGGGCCGGTGGGGGAGGAGAAGTGTTGAGATGGGAGGATGGTGCTGAGGCCAGGAGTTCGAGGCTGTAGTCAGATGATGTGAGTGTGCCACTGTACTCTGGCCTGGGTGGAAGGGTGACAAGCGAGACCCTGTCCCAAAAAATAAAGAAGAAGAAACTTTTTGTAGTTAAAGGGAAATGCAACATTTTAGGGCAAATCATCTTGAGATGGACAGGATTTGGGAAAAAAACTGGACACATTTTTCAAGCCAAATCTTTCTTCATAAGGAGTATGATGGAAATCCTATTGTCATAGAATTTTCAACTCATTGTTTTCTTCTTTAATTGTATTTACTCCTAAGCCTTTATTTTTGAGGGGGGGGAGGGGAATAAATATCTATTCAATGAACTGAGGTTTCTTCTCCAGATTTTGCTTGGGGGTCTAGAGTTTAATGGGGTAACAAATGACTGGCATTAATCAAACAATAAATAATTATGGATTTTATGTAGTCCACTCATAGCAATCAGAGTTTTATACAATTTTGCCTCTTTCCCACAAATTCATTTCTACTTAACAGTGATATATATTTTGTGCTCCAACTTGAGGTTTAAGAGACAATAAGGCAGAATGCCTTTCATTCAGTGTATATGGGGGAAAATGTTTTAAAGAAAAAAGGACCCTCTTCTCTTTTATCACTAAAATAGGGGTAAGGAAGAGAAATATGATTCTATAATATATTCAAATGAGAGTGCTAGGTGCATTATCTCTGTTTTTGCTAATTGCACAAAACTCTGCAAGGTATATATTAGACTTTGTTTATATTAGATATTATAAATGAGAAAGATGATGATCTTAGAGAGATGAAGTAATTTGCTTAAAATCAGTGATTTTTCACAGAAAACTCTGACTTAAACTAAGGTAGATCTCACCCCAATCATGCAGCTCTATTGTGCTTGTCCTCATTTGAAGCAGTGTGTGATCAAATTCCTATAAATCTGGAGTCAGAGGCACAGCCTATGCTTGTGCCATTAAGGGACTAGGTACAGAAACTTCCAAGCATCAGGCTTTATGATCGACGGCAATTCAAAATACCACACCTTGCTTAAATTTAACTTAAAAAAGAGAAGAAATAAGTGAATAAGATAACCACAGAAATTTATTTTCTCAACAGTCTGATAAATGCTAAAGGAATGAGTTTGATGTTTTGTACATATGCATGGCAAAAGGAAGATCTTCACAGGAACATGTGTAAGAATGCTTTTCAACGCAGACTGCTTTAAGAAAGAATGAGTTTGGTTCTCTCAGAATATACTGGAAGATCACACCTCCACATTGATTTATGACTTACTAATAGAGAAATGACATGATGCTTGTTTTAACATTGTTCTTATAAATTAAAATTAATACCGATATATTTTGTAGTGAAGTATCATGATTAAGAGATCTCACAGGCTTTGCAATCAGGCAAACCAGGGTTCAAATCTCAGCTCTTAAATTGTTAGTGATCTTGAGCAGTTAATTTCCTTGCATGTTTTTTCCCATTTGTATAATTGGGGAATTACTAGCCATTCCACAATGGGAATTTTTGTACAGATTTAGTGATATATAGTAAAAAACCTAGTGCATACCTGAAAGATCTGCACCTGTGGCTTTGTATTTTGCAGCCCCCGTGGCTGCTTTCACTGGTTGCTGTGTGCCGTAGCTTTTCCAGGCACAGAGTACAAGCTTCCAGTGGATCTACCATTTTTGCATTTGGAGGGTGGTGGCTGCCTTCTCACAGCTCCACTAGGCAATGCTCCAGTGAGGACTCTGTGTGAGGGCTCCAAATCCACATTTCCCCTTGGTGTTGCCCTATTAAAGGTTCTCTGTGAGGGCTCTGCCCCTGCAGCAGCCTGGACCCCCAGCTTCTTCCATACATTCACTGAAATCTAAATGGAGGGTCCTAAGCCTCAACTCACACACTCTGTGTACTCACAGGCTTAACACCATATGGAAGTCACCAAGGTTTATGGTTTGCATTCTCCAAAGTGGCAACTCAAGCTGTAACTGGACCCCTTTGGGCTCTGACTGGAGCTGGAGCAGCTGGGATGTGGGAAGCAGTATCCAGAGGCTGGCAGGGCAATGGGACCCTGGGCCTGGGCCACTAAACCATTCTTCCCTCCTATGTCTCAGGGCCTGTGATGAGACGGGCAGCCTGGAAGATTTCAGAAATGCCTTTGAGGCCCTTCTCTTATTGTCTTTGCTATTAACACATAGCTCTAATTCAGTTTTGCAAGTCTCTCTGGGAAGTGGTTGTTCCACAGCCTGCTTTAATTTCTCTCTAAAAAATGCTTTTACTTTCTCTGCCACATGAACAGGCTGCACATCATACAAATGTTTATGCTCTGCTTCCTGTAAAAAATATAAATTGCAACTTTATGTCATTTCTTTGCTCCTGTATCTGAACATAGGTTGTTAGAAGCAGCCAGGTGACAACTTTAATGCTTAAAATTTCCCCCATCAGACACTCTAAATTATCATTTTCAGGTTCAACTTTCCACAGATTCCTAGGGCATAAACAGAATGCAGCCTTTTTTTTTTTTTTTTTTTTTTTACTAAGTTATAACAAATGTAACCTTTGTTTTAGTTCTCAATAAGTTTCTCATTTCCATCTAAGACCTTGTCAGCCTAGACTTCACTGCCCATATCACTATCAGCATATTGGTCACAACCATTTAACCTGTCTTTAAGAAGTTTCAAACTTTCCCTCATTTTCGTGTCTTTTTTTGAGCCACCCAAACTCTTCCAACCTCTCTGCATATTACTCAGTTCCAAAGTCACTTCCACAGTATGTTTAGAGCAGGTATGTTTATAAAAATGTTCCACCCCTTGGTACCAATTTTCTGTATTAGGCGATTCTTACATTCCTATAAAGACATATTTGAGACTGAATACTTTATAATGAAAAGAGGTTAATGAGCTTACTGTTCTGCAGGCTACACAAGAAGCATAACATAGGCATCTGCTTCTAGGGAGACCACAGGAAACTTACAGTCATGGTAGAAGGTGAAGAGTGAGAAGACATTTCACATGACGGAAGCAGGAGCAAGCAAAAAAAGAGTTTGGAGGGGAAGTACACATACTTTTAAACAACCAGGTATCATGAGTACTTACTCACTGTCACTGGAACAGCACCAAAGACATGGTGATAAACCATTCATGAGAAATCCACCCCCATGATCCCATCACCTTCCAGTAGGCCCCCACATTCAACACTGGAGATTACAGTTCAACATCAGATTTGGGCAGGACAAATATATAAACTCTATCACTCAGCTACATATTTTAGGCATAATTAGGACTTGAGAGAATTAAGCATGCTGGCTGAACTCATGAGAAACTCATAGAACTGATGCATGTTTTAATCACTATCTTATAAATCTCTGATTATATACACACAAAAAAAACACTTTGAAAGCTTTGGTGATGCTAGTAGTTTTTTCAAGTCTCTATTTTCATTTCTATGAAGAAGTTTCCTACTTCCTAGAAAAAGAAATAATTTCAGAAACAAATTTATTTTGGAAATACAAAAGCTGTGTAAAACTATTGTTTTTTCAGAAGAATTAGAAAGATTAACCAGAACGTTTGAAGGATTACAGAAAGACAAAATGGATAGAAGTTGACATTTAATTAAATTTGAACTTTTGTTTATTTTATGATTTGATTCTTATACCTCCATGGTATCTTTAATATGTTAAGTGCTTAAACAAGCTCTTGCATATAGGAAAAACAGAAGTTCCTCAACCAGCTGATAATAGATTCCAGAATAGGAAGGAGGTAAATATGTAAAAAACTAAATAAATAAAAAGGGCTGAATATGCCAGGGGGAAAACTGAGAAACTAGAGGCCTAAGAATGAAAACCACAGCATAGGAGTAAAGAGACATGAAAAGTAACCAGATTGAAGATTCAAGTGAGACTTTAGAGTTTAACATCCTGGCAGATTCTCCACTTAAGGGATAAATCAGAGCCTGCAGATAAAGTCACTCAATTATAGAGGAAATGGAGATTTGTGGATTCAGGGACAAGTGACTTCGAGTCACAGTGTCAGAGACTCAAAATAACTAATGTAGATATTCTGTTGTTGCTGAAAGACAATGAGGATGAAAGAAAGATTTAAAATAACATGTGCAAGCCCTTGACCAAGATGAGAGAGTGTCTTAGATGTTAGTAGATGGCCCCAATATGAAAAATGCTACCAGAAGTACAAGACAGAGGAATCAAAAGAAAAGCCATTGACGTAATATTTTAAAATACTGATGATCTATAAACAATAGTTTGAATCAAAAAGATATTTGCCCCCTTCATTTTTGCCCCATTGACAGAAAGAATGAGAAAAGTGGAGGATCCATGAGAGCTACTGGGCTAGCCACGCAATGTAGTAGGTTGAATAATGCACAGAGATACAGAGAAGAGAGCACCACGTGGATGAAGATGGAAGCAGGGATTTAAGTGATGTATCTACCAGCCAAGGAATGCTCAGAATTATTGTCAACCACCAGAAGCTAGGAATAGGAAGAGTCTCCTGCAGAGGCTCCAGAAGGAACCAATCCTGTTGGAATCTTGATTTCAGAATTTTTGCCTCTTAATCTGTGAAGGAATTAAACTCTTTTCATGTAAACAACTATGTAATTATTTGTTGCAGCAGCCCTGGTGAGTCAGTGAAAAAAAAAAAAAAACACAGAAAACTAGATTTTCGGCCAGGAAGATGAAGTAATGGAAACACTTAAAGGAAACACTTAAAGATAGGCATCATAGTTAACAGAGACATGGACAGTGATAGACTACTTGGCCTGAGAAAAGGAAGAACTAATTTGTCTGCATAATAATGATAGAGAGGAGGTAACAGTAAGAAAGATGCTTTGACCTAGAGATCACCAATTGTTCATAAAAAGAAATTAGGAGTTGAGAACCATAAAGAGCATGTAGTCGGCTGCAGTGGCTTACGCCTGTTAATTCCAGCACTTTGGGAGGCCAAGGAGGGCAGATCACCTGAGGTCAGGAGTTCGAGACCAGACTGGCCAACATGGTAAAACCTCATCTCTACTAAAAATACAAACATTGGCAGGACATGGTGGCGGGCGCCTGTAATCGCAGCTACTCAGGAGGCTGAGGCATAATTGCTTGAACCTGGGAGGCGGAAGTTGCAGTGAGCCTGGATCATGCCACCGTACTTCAGGCTGGGAGATGGTGAGACTGTCTCCAAAGAAAATTAAAAAATAAAGAGCATACAAAAATGATAGTATTTAAAACACTAACAGAAACAACCCACTGGAGTAGAAATTTTAAAAACTTTTTCCTAAACTCCTTTCTGAGAGACAAAAGGGACTAGCAGAACTCAGGATTTGGAGCCAGATAGATTTGAATAACAATCCTTATTTTTCTACAAACAAGATATACGTATTTGGAAAGTTTCCTTAGCATTCTTGAACATCATTTTTCTTATCTATAAAATAATAATATTAACTCTTTTATAGAGTTGTAATGATTTACATAATATAATATATTTTGAGCTGTGAGTACATTGCTTTCTATGTAATGAAGATAGAGGACTTACCCCACAGGGTTGTTATGAGATTGGATGCATATAAAATACGTAGTAAACACTCATATATGTTAGCAATTTTTTAATATGAGCTTTCATCAACCTCTCCTAGACCTGAATATTAATTACAATCTCCTAGAGAAAAGAAGCATGAGCTGGCATTCAGTCATAGCCGACGTGCCAGTCTAGACAGTCTGCTTGAGTTTTGACACACCAGTTGTAAAACACCACTTTAATGTGTTTTCACAGAAAATACTCTGAAAATAGAGTATTAGGACACATTTTAGTGTACACCCTTTTTCAGGTGTGGCTGGTTCAGAAAAAATGTGCTGATGACATGAGAGAATATGTTATTAATGACATATTCTTGGAACATCACTGTATTGTAGTCACATTTTGTCATTGCATAAGTGTGTACAGAGAAGTAACAATAGATTGCTCATCATGAGAAATATGTGAAGTATAAACACTTGTGTACTGTCTCTGATTTGTATTGCTCCCAGATGTTCACACATAGTAAAAGGGCAAGGTGGGAATCAATAACTTTGTTTACAGTAAACTAAAACTTCCCTGATAATCTTGGATAAATGAATGATATCAGAATTACAATTTCTTAAGGACATTCCATACTGATAAACATTATCTCTGGATCAGAGAGAACAGTTAGTATCTACACTGCTTTATAGTTTCTTTTTTTAAACTTTTGGAATAATGAATATGCCAAATGAATAATTTCTTGGCACTTTTATTGGGCAAATATTCACAAACACATTGGTCATTGAACTGCGTCAAATTCTCTCTCTCCAGAACTTCTAATATAACATGCCTGAATACTTTCATTCACTTGTTCAAGAAATAATTACTGGGTAATTACCATATTCCATGCATTATTCTAGGTATAGGTACTAAAACTGCAAACTACATCGTTGTCCTCAAGGAGATTACATTGAGTGGGGTGGAGGTGGGATGGCTGAGAAGACACGCTAAAAACAAATAAATAAATAAAATAATAAATGCACTTAATTAAAAAAATACAGTAGGAAGTGACTAAGTGGTACTGTTTACATGATGGCTCACTGAAAAGATGGTATTGATGGTAAGGCCTGAATTATTTTAAGAAGTCAGTTAAAAGAGAGCTGAAGCAAAGGCTTTCCAAGTTGAGGCTTATAAAGCACTGTGACCTTTTGTCTTAGCTTGGGCTGCCATAACAAAATATCAAAGACTGGGTGATATAAACAACGGAAATTTATTTTCTCATGGTTTTGAAGTGTGGAAGTGTAAGATCAGGGTGCTAGCAAGCTCAGGGTTTGGTGACCACTCTCATTCTGGCTTACAGATGGCTGCATCTCCCACTTCCTCCTCTTATAAGGTCACCAATCTTATTGGATCAGGGCCTCATCCTTATGACCTCATCCAATCCTAATTACCTTCTAAAAGCCCTGTCTCCAAATACAGTCACATTGGGGGGCTAGGGCTTCAGCACATGAAATTGGAGGGACACAATTCAGTCCTTAGCACCTAGGGAAGGAGTTCAGCTGTGGGGAGAGTATAAAAAATGCCAGTGTAGCAGAAGTGAGAAAACAAATGGCAAGGCAGTAGGCTAGTTAGGCAGGATTCACATAACTTAGGATTTCTAAGGCAAAAGTTAAGAATGTGGATTTTATTCTACAAGTTATGGGCAGGGGGCACAGAATAGATGGTGTTAAGTAGGGAAATGCAAATTTGATTTGTAGTTTAAAAAATCACTCTGGCTGCTTGCTGGAGAGAAATGTTACAGGAAGAGTCAGGACCAGCTATGGAATTTGAGAAGTGCAATATAAAATAAAAACACAGAAATTCTTGTTCAAAAACTATTAAGAATTTCAAGATGAAGACAGTACAACATTAAACTAACTGTCAAACTCTCTGTATGGGGCCCTCCATGACTGCACAGGTCACAAATCCATGAAGAGAACTCTAGAATCATGAGTTGAAATAGGAAGACCACTTACAAGATTATCGCAGCTTCTGCATTTGAAAAATCATGATGCCCTGTAATAAAGTACTGGCGGTGGGAATGAAGGGAGGTTGAGAATTGAGGAAACACTTTGAATAGAAAACCCAGAGAAGTAAATATGGGAGGCTGGGGAAAAGGAGAATCTGGATTTAGAAGATGGCTGGATGGTGAGTTGAGTTGGGGAGGCTGAGAGAGAAACAGGTGGGCTGGAGGTAAGAATCAAGTGTTCTTATCCGGAAGTCTACATTTAACAATCAATAAAAAATCAAATTATTGAAAAATTATGTATAATATTTTGGGACCAGGCATGGTGGCTTACACATGCAGTTCCAGCACTTTGGGAAGTCGAGGGAGCAGAATCCCTTGAGTTCAGGAGTTCAAGACCAGTCTGGGCAACGTGGTGAAAACCCAGCCCCATGAAACATACAAATATTAGCTGGGCATGGTGGTGTACACCTATAGCCCCAACTATTCAGGATGCTGAGGTGGAAGAATCACTTGAACCCTACAGGTTGAGGCTGAAGTGATCTAGCTGTTACTGTGCCACCATACTCCAGCCTAAGAAATAGTGGAAGACTCTGTCTCAAATGAAAAAAAAAAATTGCATGCACACATACGTTCATTGTGTCACTGTTTGCAATAGCAACCAACCCAAATGTCCATCAATGATAGACTGGACAAAGAAAATATGGCACATATACACCATGGAATACTATGCAGCCATAAAAAAAGGCAAGTTTGTGTCCTTTATAGGGATATGGATGAAGATGGAAACCATCATTCTCAGCAAACTGACACAAGACCAGAACACCAAACACTGCATGTTCTCACTCATAGGCGGGTGTTGAACAATGCAAACACATCAACACAGGGAGGGGAACATCACACACAGGGGTATGTTGGTGGGTGGGGCACCAGGGGAGGGACAGCAGGGGCAGGGAGGTTGGAGAGAGATAACACTGGGAGAAATGGTTGATGTAGGTTACGGGGAGATGCAGCCAGCAAACCAACATGGCATGCGTGTACCTATGCAGCAATCCTGCAAGATCTACAAATGTATCCCAGAGCTTAAAGTGCAATTTAAAAAAAATTGAAATACAGTTTACTCTTGGAAAACACCAAAATATCAAATATATGTAGCTCTTCCTTGACAATTTTATAAAATTTTATAGTTGTGGTTTGCAAAATGGCTTCTGTTTATATGTTTAAGTGTGATTTTCTTTATACAATCTGTGAGGTAATAAATATAAATTTTTTTATTTTAAAAATTGTTTAAATCACCCATGTTTAGTAGTGCTTTTAAACTATCTCTGGTAAAAGATATGTTTTCCTTAATTTCAAGTCCATTGTGGACCAATACTTTTGTAAAATATTTTTTAAAATACTAATTACTGACAATATAAAATTTTGGAAAATGAAAAATTCAAGCTCCATTATTTTACTATTAGAGTCAATAGATATAAAATTGCTATGTAAACATCCTAGAAGTGTTTAAAAGACTAATCTCCACTTATTTTTTATTTTTATGGATATGTAACAGTTGTATATATTTATCATATAAATGTTATATTTTGCTATGAGCATACAATGTGTAATGATCAAATCAGGGTAATTGAAATATCAATTACCTCAAATATTTATCACTTATTTGTGTTAAGAACATTACGAGGTCGGGCGCAGTGGCTTACGCAAGTAATCCCAGCACTTTGGGAGGCCTAGGTGGGCAGATCACGAGATCAACAGATCGAGATCATCCTGGTCAACATGGTGAAACCCCTTCTCTACTAAAAATACAAAAATCAGCTGGACGTGGTGGTGCATGCCTATAGTCCCAGCTACTTAGGAGACTGAGGCAGGAAAATAGCTTGAACCTCAGAGGTGGAGGTTGCAGTGAGCCGAGATTGTGCCACTCACTGCACTCTAGCCTAGCGACAGAGCAAGACTCCATCTCAACAACAACAAAAAAGAAGAAAAGAAAAGACAAAAAAAGACATGAAAAGACAAAAAAAGACAAGAAAAGAACACTCCGAATTTTCTTTCCTAGTTATTCTGAAATATACAAAATATTATCGTTAACTATTGTTGCCCTATTGTGCTATTGAATATTGGATCTTATTCCTTCTATCTAACCCTACTTTTGAACCCAATAGCCAATATCTGTTTAACCTCCCACTCCCTCAGTACCTTTCCCACCCTCTGTTAACCTTCATTTTAATCTATACCTTCACGAGATCAATTTTTAGCTCCCACATATGAGTGAAAACATGCAATGTATGTCTTTCTGTGCCTGGCTTATTTCACTCCTCCAGTTTCATCCATGTTGCTGCAAATGACAGGATTTCATTATTTTATGCTAAATACAATTACATTCTGTCTGCGTACCACATTTTCTTTATCCATTTATCCACTGATATTCACTTAGCTTGTTTCCATACCTTGGCTATTGTGATAAACACAGGAGCACAGATACATCTTTGAGGTACTGATTTCCTTTCTTTTAGATATATGCCCAGTAGTGGGATTGCTAGATCATAGGGTAGTTCTGTTTTTAAGTTTTTGTAGAAACTCCATACTGCTTTCTGTACTCATTCTATTAATTTACATTTGCATGAACTAAATTATGTACGAACATTTCCCTTTCTCCGCATCTTTGCCGGCATCTGTTATTTTTTGTCTTTTTGATAAAAGTCATTTCAACTGGAGTGAGATGATAGCCATTGTGGTTTTGATTTGCATTTCTCTGATAACAGATGATGTAATCTCCATTCTTGTACTTACCTCATTGCAAACTGAACCTGTCACTCTGAGCAGCACTGTTTCTGATTACCGACCAATAACTATTCTTCCTTTCTTTTCCTAACCAAACAACTTCTCTTTCTATCTCCCTCCTAATCCACAAACCCTTGATCCTCTAAATTGCTTTGTCTGTGTCAGGCAGGTTACCTCTTCTCTTACATGCTACCTGTACCATGGCTTGTTAGACATTTTTAAGTCATATCCAGTTCTTCTACTAATGAGAAGCAGTGGATAATCAACCCTAAGTGTGGAATAAAAAAGAGAGAAGAAAAAAAGAGAGAGAGAGAGACTTCCATGGCAATTGAGGTTTAGGATAGGTTATCCAAAAATAAAACAATATTATGCTTTTTACCACTGTTATCTCTGGTATCCATTCTATTAAAAGAATATCTGTTACTTTACTTTCTCAGCCCTGAATTTGAAAAATCTCCTTTGTTGTTCTCACCTGCATGAATGAGAGACTCTGGACTGTTGAAGAAGCCTATGTGTGGGGCAGGGGGAGCTCAGAGTAAGTGGACAAAGCAAATACAATCCTGCCTTACTAATTTCATAGGATATTCACATTTCTGAAGTCATACGAATATAAATACGAAAAACATTCATTATAAGGGAAACACAGGAAAAGTGCAGACACTTGAAGAATGTGCATTTTTTACAATTGCATTTGTTTTATTCAAGTGTTTTTAGTTGCAAAGAATAACAATCTACACAGTTAACAGATAAAGAGATGGCTTTTCATGTAATAAATGGGAAATGCTATGTATATGAAATAAGGTCAGAAATTATGTATGAGACCTGGTTCTGGGAATTGAAAAGCAGGAACCAAGGCAATAGTATGCTTAAAACCCTGATTTGTAGCACTTTAATATTTCTGTGGTATAAATATTCCCACCATGGCTGTTTTTACACTATCAACTTGAACATGAAGTGGGACAAGATCCCCAAAAATATACAGCTACATTACATTACACACCAGAAACACACCAATAAATATAGAATTCCTACCATTTAGATATACTATATACATAAATGACCTCAAGGGGAGGAAAAATAGTAAAATAATTGGAAAATATGCTTTGAGTATACATTGTCCCTATATATTTATACATGTTTATATGTTCAAATTTTTGATAATGCCTGGGTTTAACAACCAGTTTGTTAAATTTTTGAACATTTAACAATCAGCTATTGTGAACTAGTATAAACAAGCTCTAATATGCCACTAAATTGGGTTTGCCACAGCATTAAATTCAGGTCTTACTCTATATTAGTTCCAACTTCAGAGTCCACAAGCAACACAACATAGCATAGTCTAATTTTTCTGTTGAAGTTCACAATGCAATATAGTCTTCACTCTTTAATAGACAGCTGTATCATGATTGATCATTCCTGGTCATGGATAAGTGGAAGTATTCTATAAATCAAAAATGACATTTTACTATAGAAATATTTTAATTCCATGATATATGGTTAAATAATAAAGCTAAATACGTGCAAAAAAGATAAGAAATAATTGTTTCTGTGTTAGTGTTCTCTAACAACGATAAGTATCACAATAGGTGATGTTTGTCAAAATTGCTTGTATGTAGTTGTTAACACAAAACATTGAGGAGTTACTAGCTGTTTTTTATCATGAAAAAGCTACCTACAAAACTAACTGCTAGTCAAATTGAAACCTGTCTCTGTTTACTATGCAGTAGGACCACTAAATCCTATTCATGAATCAATGTGAAGTATAAACTATGCATGTGAAAAACTGGAAGTCTGTGGACAGTTTTCTTTTCTGTCTATGTAACACTGACATGACTTGTCCATTTACTGATTGATAGTAAAAAGTATTGTTTCTGATTTCACACTTAAAATACAAACCAAAGGCAATGAGTGGAACTCTAGCATATTCTGATTCTCCCAAGGCCAGAATAATAATGAAGACCCAAAGTGAATTTGAATGAGGGGATAACAACGTTAGTCACACCCAAGAAATGGCATGGCAGCTATTTTATATTGAAGAGTGGTCTTACAATTTTAACTTATTTTGGGCATAGGAAAAAAGATAGATGTCAAAGGTAACGAAATGATGCATTTTTAAACACAATTTCTATTGTCAAGTTGTGGATTTAACTTTATATGCAAAAGCTGCTACTCTTTAACTTTAATATCTCTTATAGTATGCAGGCTACTTACATTAGAATCAAAGGGTAGTGGGCAAAAGAGAGCAAGGCTTGATACAAACATAGATACCTCGGCACCACCTGAGGCATACTTCTGAATCAGAACATTGAAGGTGTCCTCCACAGCCCCTTCCCTCCATCATGGCTACTGGAGGTGATCCAAGCATGATTCACATTAAGAATTAGCTTGTTTTCCCAAGCCTTACCACCTGCCGTCTAGTTTGAGGTGTGACCCCTGCAATTCTGGTTTCTTTTTTGAGGGCTTGTCTTTTCCAGGATAACTGAGAATGAAAATTTTCATTCCCTTCAGGGTAAATCTCAGGACTGTGAACCCATAACAATTATATCAGAACATAAGATATGACCTGGTACATTCAGGATTTTCAGACTGGCATACGTTAGTCAGGGAACCTCAGTTCCAGGTTGACCTGCATAGAAAGCCAGGCCAAGTGTTACTAAGTCTTTCCCCAAAACAGTGCTAGTTGTACATTCCATACTTAGACTTCTTTGGATAATATCCATCACTCTGAACAAATAAAAACAAACTATATTTCATAGGCAGAATGTCATGATAACCCATTAAAATAAAATTTCTCTCTCATTTTATAAAAAGCAGCAGTCTGAGAGAATCATCCCAGACTCAACCACACATAATTTATATCATCAAAAGAACACAAAAATGGGGATTTTGCCATTTTCCACATGAATAAAGGATAGGACTTGCTTTATATTTCTGAAAATAAATAGAACACTTTAAAGTGATTTTTCCCCACATAAATGTCTCTTCTAAAGGTAATTCATACTTTTACTTCTTGGGAGAGAGAAAACTTATAGCCTAGAAATCAGAGTTTGTACTGATTACACTCTTCAGAGTTGATATAAATGGATAGAGTTAGTTTCCATTAAAAGCAGACTTATACATAATATGTATTTCAAAATACATATATGCAATCTTTATAGAATTAAGGTATGTACTCTTTTTAATTTAAAGATTTGCATTCTTTTCTTATTCTCCTTTGCTGCAACAGCATTTCTAATTTCATTAAGCATGACCAAAGATGATTATAACAGCTTCATGCATTCATTTTTCATTTTAGAAGTGTTTAATAGACCTTCATTATATCCCCAATAGTGCTAGATTAACTGTAATAAAAATGGCATGTCCTACATTTCAAAGAGGTAATAACTAATATTTCTGGTATCCTTTGAGCAGCTTTGGTGTACAACTCAGGAACTACTCTTTCAGCTAATACAATATTCAAATAAACTATTTACAAATTTAATATAAAAATTTAGTGTTTCAGCATTTCATTTGTCTAACAAGTACTGTATCATTTATAGACCTCATAAAAATGTATGCCTTTGAACTTAAAATACAGAATTATTCACTAAATTATAAACTTTAAATTAGAAATTCGGAATAAATCTGTTAGCTACTCTAATGTGCAAAATTGCCTTGCACATTAATTGTATATAAAATGCAAAATATACACAGATTGCTCCTGTAAATAATGTAAAACACATTAGTTCTAATGTTATTAATTTATAATTTCTATATTTATTATAAATATTGATTTAAAATATGTATACTACAATGCAAATAATTATCATCCCAATCTATGGAAATGAGAATTTTCTGTGCCAATGCATTGAGATTTTATTTAAATCATTAATTCTGATCACATCACAGTATTTGTGGTTTCTTTGTAACTCTTTGTCTGTTAACTCTCTGTAACTCAATCCATTTCTGTTGTACAAACTAAGTCTCTAAAATTTTTAAAAAGTTTGTGCTCTAGGGTAAGCCATATTATTACCTAATTCTTCCAGTTTTTACTCAAAAACATCTGAACTCCCACTAAAATTTTTGTTACCTCCCTTTACTGCTTTATTTGCATTTCTTTAGTTCTCTTAATACATTTGTGTCTTCTCATGTCTGTATAGATTCATTAGTGCTGTTTGCCAGAGTCCTTCATATCATTATTATATAGCCTGTGGATCTTCATCCCCCTCATTTGAATGTTCACAATTCTGCAATATTTTTGTTTGTTTTATTGTTTTTGCTGGTTTTCTTTTTTACCACATTTTCCCTGTTTGATAGGGCCAAAACTCACATAGTTATTAAAATGACATCAGACTGAATTATTTTTACTTCACATAGCTTTGTCTGTTTCTGTTGGCATATTTGTCATGCTAATAGCAAATGTAACCAAGTAAATTGGCAGTATCATTATAGGAAAAATGTACTATAATAAAGGAAGTGTGACTCTCCATAGAATATCTACTACTAGCAGCTCATGCAAACTTAGATGGGGAAGTACAATCAGTTTAGTGTAGTTTAAGAGTAGGCATCTAGCAGACAGTAAACAAACAAGAATATGATTCAAAAGATAAATTGGTGCTGTATAAATTGGAATTCAGTTGACTAGGAAATTATAGGTGTTTACCTGGAATATTGAACTACCCAAATAAGGCAGCGTATCATGAATTTGTAGTGGCCCAGGTAAATGCAAATATCTCCAGCAGTAGTTACCTTCCCTCAGAGTTCTATGGACATTATTGTCAGTTGGAGTAACCCTGGTTAAGCATTTTGCTATCTGAAGACAATGACAGTACAGACAAAAGACATGATAATACTGCCATGTGGTGGTACATGCAAGTACGCTGATGAGGAAAGAAAATGGAGATAGGGTGTAACTATTGGGGAAAAACAGAGTGGTTAAGAGACTCAATGGTCTCCATGGGATCAAAGAAAATGCATGATAGAAGTAACAGGGAGGTAACCGGGAAAATAGGAAGTTGCATCCAGAAAGAAGAATCTCTGAACTTACTATTACGGAAATGGGTTTCTGTGATGCCAAGATTTAAAGTATAGCTTTGGCAGAAGTGGAAAACTAAAAGAGGTGGGTGTAAAGGTTCCTGGAGTTAGCAAGGTCAGGAATCTGATGAGCTGGCTTGTTCAACTGAGTAGTGACACTAGATTCCAGTCATCCAGAATGATCTAGAAGTTCCTTATAAATGAGAGTGGCTGGGAGTTTAAGTAGATAAAAACAGCTCTGATGAGCCGAGAGTTTAGCCCAATTTCATAAGTCTCCAGAGAACAAGGAGTTTTACCTGAGGGTAAAGAAGTAATAGTTGAGGAGCAGCAATGGGAGAAAGGAAGGATAAATCCTTCCTTGCTATTCTGAAATAGACCTACTGGAAAGTAACCTCTTTAGTGTAGATTCAATTTCCCAAAAGTGGAAACAGCATTCAGGAAACGGATTATGATAAAATAGAGCTTGCTTACTCTGTAACAGGGATTCCAGAGAACAAAGTAGAAAGATTTTGGAAAGAAATGAGCTGTGGGAGAACGAGTTTGGGTTGCAAAAAAAACAAAGCAGCATAAGGATTATTACCTAGGAAAGAGGGCATGACAAGATATATCTACATCAGGGTCAATAATTAAGGATAACAGGTATTCTAGAGTTAACTGGCTGCAAGCTTTCCAAATAATTGATCCTGGCAGTCCGTTGTTAGGTATGTGATTGGTGGCTAGATCTTTCAAAGCTAAGGGAGCTTTACTAGATGGTTAGGTAGTTAGCAGCAGAGGAACGAGGGTTATAGGCTTGTCTCTAGAATCTGGGAAGGGCTGGTAATAATTGTTGTGATCTATTGATTAATGTATTATTTCTCTGTTTTGGTCACAATTGTTACTTAATTTTTTTAAAAAATTTTACTGTGTTTACAACTGGTTGTGTCTAGGAAGGATTATATGTATACTACATTATGTAGATATATATTTTAATTAATCATCCCTTTACTTTCGATAATGAACTCACTTTCTACTTTTTGCTATTATAAAATATACAAGTATTATTACACATAGTTATGTATATCACACATCATTATTTTCTTAAGGTAAATTCTTTCAATTAAGAATAAGAGGTAAAATAATATAATTGAATTGTCTGCAACACACAGGACAAATGCTTGAGGTGAACAGTACCCCATTTACCCTGAGGTTATTATTATGCATTGTATGCTTGTATCAAAATACCTATGTATCCCTAAATACATATACTTGCTATGTACCTACAAATCTTTTTAAAGTATATAAACATTATTAAGACTCCAAATTAATTTTCTGAGTTTTTCTCACTTTTGAATAATATTTTCTTTAGAGGATAGCTTTCTCAAATACTGGGTTTTATAACTTTAAATAATCTTTGATCATTTGAAATCTTAAAAGTACATTGTTATTTTACTTTATACTTTTTTATTTATTAATGACATTTATCATATCCTTACATGTTTATTTGGTATATGCGATTTGCTTGTTCAGGTTCTGTGCCCCACTGTTTTTTGATGTTCATACTTTGTATGTGTATGTGAATTAATAGGAGATCATTACATATTAATTTTGCTAAGCTGTCAAATATCTGGCATATAATTTTTCAGTTTTAACTGACTTTTACATTGTTATGATATTTTAAATTTACAGTTTAGATTATACATGCATGCACATGTACATACATGTAGACATATTTATCACATGCATATATACATGTATATATTTTTTAACTTGGCATGAGATATTTTTGGGTCTTATTTTCTGAACTATTATACAAATCATATGTACTACATTTTACTTAGACTAAATTTTATAATTATTTGAAATAAAATATTAAAAGTTTTATTATTTCTAGTAAATGGTGGTCTTACTTATAGCTGTTATTTAATTAGCTTAATCATTTTCTTTTGAAAGAAATGACTAAAATCGCTAATTAGCTATTTACAAATTTTGCTGATACCCTTTGCATGAATCTCATTCTAGAAAAAAAAATCAGGCTGCTAATTTTTTTCTTTAAATAAAAATGGTATGTATGTATTATACACTCATATATTCTTATTTGAAAATGAAATTTAATTTGTGGGAATCAAGAGTACATGAGAAGGAGATTTACAGCTTCTTTATACTCATTTTGTCTTACAAGTCAGCTATTACAATAGAGAAAAGTAATCATGATGGTCTTATTTTCTGAACTATTAGGAGAATTATCAGCCTAATTTTGCAGTGACACTTATTTGACATTTTTTTTCAATATTATACTATTATCTAGAACTAAAAGTCAAAAATCAAACCTGGATAACTTTTTCTGGTTCAAAGAAAATTCAAAGGTGCTAAAATTACTCTGAATGTCATTTTTATTTAAGAGCTCAATGAATAGGAGAAATATGTAAATCATGGTTATTTTTAGTATTCTCTTTTTTTGATAAAATTCAAGAATATAAATAGATTATATACTCTCTATAAAATATTTAATAAAAATCTATTGTCTCATTGTAAATATCAACTAAGATTTTTAAAACAAAGATTATCAAATAGTCAGTAAGCTTACATGTACAAGCGATATGAAAGAAATTACCATTTTCTGTTGGCATTTCAGTTACCTTAGTCAACAAGAAAAACAACCTATATAGATTGTTAATATTTTAAAATGTAAAGCATCAAGCAGATAGGTTACAACACTTAGGAACGAGAGCAAACCTGTTCATTGGCATTTTAGCTATAGTTTGCTTCAGAATATTTTTGCTTATTTTACATAATCTTAAATGCCTGAGTCTTATTAAAAGACTAAAAGTCTGAGTCTTACTAAAACTATCATGAGTATTAATAGTTGTAGTTAGTTAATTAAATTATCACTCTGATGACAATGGTAATTAGGTTAATATAAAAATAATTAGGTAGGTTCTTCTGAAGGGCACGCTTTAGAAATAATATTATATTTGAGATCAGAATGGACATTTTAAATGAGGAATATCACTGGTTGGCCAACAACTGAAGCCGTCATTGCACCTACAGGTCTTGGATTTTATCCTGATTTACACTATTGTACTCTACATTATTACTCTATTATATTATCTCCCTCTCAAGATTGTTTTTCATCAGAATTAAGGAGAACTATCAGTAGTACTATCTATTTTGTTAGAAAAAATTCTCTATTATTTTCTTAAGAACTATGTATCTCAAATGTTACTTTTCTATGATATCTTCTAGGCAGGTTAAGTTTTTTGATATCCTTCATATAACCTCCTTTTATGTACATAAATATGTATTTTTGTAAAAAAATTACAAGACCGTTCTTAACCTTTAATGCTAGAACTATATTTTATTTATTCTCATAGCACTAATGATGTGATTGAAAAATAACACTCAGCCAAGTAAATGCATAGGGGTCCCTGCATTCTTTCCTCTCTTTCTTCCTCTTCCTATTATTCTTTTCTTAAAACTATAAGGGGAACTAGGGGAGGGACAGCGGTGGGTGGGGAGTTGGGGAGGGATAACATGGGGAGAATTGCCAGATATAGGTGATGGGGAGGAAGGCAGCAAACCACATTGCCATGTATGTACCTATGCAACAATCCTGCATGTTCTTCACATGTACCCCCAAACCTAAAATGCAGTAAAATATGTATTTAAAAAAAGCAAAAGAATAAAAATAAACTATAAAGCTTATTTCCACAGCATAAATAATTTTATCTCTTTGTGAAAATCACATCCTTTGTAAAATTATCTTCATGATTATATTATATATCGGCTTGTATGTAGTCCATTCCAAGTCCTTACATATTGGCCTCAAATCTCTGTCACCATTTCCCCCCATCCTCACATTTCACTCATAAATCTTTTTTTTTCACTGATGCAGGGGAACAAAAGAAGCAACAGAAGAAATTTACCACTAGCTTCAAGCAAAATAAATAAGTAATTCTTCCTTTACTGCAAATAATCTGTTTATTCTACTCTCCTGATTAAGATCAATATCTACACATGTGCTAGAGATCCCAGTCATCCTGGCCTACTCAAAGATAGGTATTATTCAAGCAGCTCACTCCTCTCAAGAAATATCAGATGTTCTGTCTTTTGGGGGGGAATTACTCTTGTCAGTATATAATATTTTTTTAATGTCTTACATATTAAAATTATCCTTGTTTGACCCCACTTTCCATTGAGTTGTTGGCCTATTGCTGTATTACTGGCAAAACAACTCACTCAAATAGCAGTCTGTACTTCCCATTTTCAGTTTTACTGTGGTAGGCAGAATTCTAAGAAAACCCCCAAAAGTTCACTGTCCTCCTGATATACACAACCTCTATAATCCCTGGGACGACAAATAGGAGGAATTTATTTCTGTGATTAGGTTTTGTTATGTGGCACAGTTAATCTTAAAATAGGGAAATCAAGAGAAAGTCAGAAATTCAAAGTCTGAGAGATTTTACATGAGGGAGATTTTCCATTGCAGGCTTTGAAAATGGACAAAACCACATGCTAAGAAATGTGGGTCACCACCAGAAAGTGAGAGTAGTTCCCAGCTGACAGCCAGCAAGGAAACAGGGGACCTCCCATAATCACGAGGAAGTGAATGTTGTCACAACCGTGTTAGCTTAAAAGAAGATCACAAGCTCCAGATGAGAACACAGAGTGGCTGACAGTCCTGCTGTGCCAGACTTCTGACCTAGACTCTGAGCTAATAAATAGGCGTTGTTTTTTAACCATGCAGTTTGTGGTAGTTTATTTCACAGTGCTGGAAAATTAATACACTTCCCATTCTCCACCGACCCATTCCTAGTGGTATTTAGCACCACTATTCCAACAAAGCAGGCCGATAAATTTTGATGGACAATATTTGATTCCATTTACCCAGACCATCAGTAGTATCTGACCATATTGGTCACTTCCTTCTTCTCCATTAAGCCTCTGTGGTACACCATTCTTTCAGCTTTCTTCTTATCTCAACTGGCCTTTTTCTGGCTCTATCATACTCTCTTAACTTGGTTTCTGAGACACCACTTCCTTCCTCTAGCCTTTTCTCCTACTTTTCTGATGCTCCTTTCAATCTCCTTTGCTGGTTTTCCCCCCTCATCTTTTCTGTCTCTCAAATTGAATGCTCTAGGCTTCATCCTCAGAACTCTCTTTCTGCTCCCACCCTGGTTCATCTTACCAGGTCTCGTGGCTTTAAGTACCAACTACATGTTAATAACTCCAAAGTTTATATTTAGTCTGGTCTTTTGAAATCTAAGCTCATAATATCTAATTACCTACTTGATGTTTCCTCTAGTATGCTTAAAAGCCAAATCAAGTGTATCATGTTCCAGCTGAAATCCCAATTATTTCCTGCCAAAACAGATTCTTCAGTCTTCCTCATCCAGTGAAAGCCAGTTGATCCTTCTAGGAACCTAAATTCCTAACCTTAGAGGTTTGGCTTATTTTCACTCATACCACTCATACATCCTTCCACATATTTGATCACTCAGTAAGTTCCTTTAGAGCATACATTCAAAATATATCCAGAATCTGACTATTACTCAATACCTCCACCACTAACCACCTGTTCCAACCCATGAGAGCCTCTTTCCTGGAGGATCTCATTGCTTTAGATCTCTCCCAAAACTACCACCACCAGATAATTAGGAACAACTGCTTTTTAAAAGTACTAACAGATTTCATAACTTCTTTGATAAAACCCTCCACTGGCTTCCCATTTCACTCAGATTTAAAGTTTTTTAAATGCCCTCCAAAGTTCTTGATGATCTGGCCGTCAGTTGCCTTTCTGATGCTGTCTTACTATTTTTTTCTTAGTTCATTCCAATTCAGCAACATGCTTTTCTTGTTCTTTCTCCAGCATGGTAAGCCCATGTCTGCATGAGCCTTGCAATTACTGTTTCCTCTGCCTGGGGAGGATGTTTTGTTTTGTTTTAAGATATCTTCATTGTTCAATTCCTAATGTATTTCTGTCACAGTTCCGATCTCTAGGGGAGTATCGCACACTGGGGTCTGTCGGGGGAAAAGAGGGGGATAGTGGGGGGTGGGGGAGTTTGGGAGGGATAGCATGGGGAGAGGTGCCAGATGTGGGTGATGGGGAGGAGGGCAGCGGATCGCACTGCCATGTGTGTACCTATGCAACAATCTTCCATGTTCTTCACATGTACCCCCAAACCTAAAATGCAATAAAAAAATCAAAAAAATAAATAAATAAATAAATAAAAGAGAAGCCTTCTCTAATCACCCAAGTCATATAGTTCTGTCTCCGCCTTCCCCATCACTATCCCTTCATTCAGCTGTCCAGTTGATTTTGTTTCTATAAAATGTATCACCATTTGACAAATTCTATATGTATCTTTAAAAACAGTTTAAAATTTGTTTCTCCACATGAGAATGTACATTGTATGAGGGCAGACTCATTTTATTTACTGTTTGTTCTCCTACACCTCAAAAATTGTCTTGTATATTGTTGAAATTCCTATATTGAATGTATGAATGAATGAATGCCTTACAGATGATGTTCAAACAAACAAAACAGTTCAAAAATTTCTGTGACATTTCATATAGCTGATGTCAAATAATTAGTTTTACAAATATATCCCCTAGCACACTGAGTTCATTAACTTCAACCTTCCTCCATCTCAACAACCTGAGTAGTTTAACAGAAATGCTATTACATTTAATAAGTTCAGTATGTTTTGGAAACGAGAGCACTGTTTTTCTCCCAGAGTTTTAGGTTCATGTCAGAAGGAGTACAATTATAACTGCTTCCAAAAGTTGTGGTGTGTTTCAAATTAGATTATATAGTTAGATGCCTTAAATTCCATAATAATCCAAATCTTAATTTATTGAACAATGATTTTTATAAGGTGCTATGGTTGGAAATGAATGAGAAGAGGGCAAAACAATAACAACTGCAATACAAATGCAATTATCTATATTTTGTTATTCAAAATAATACTCAGTACCTAACAGAGGAATTTTCTAATGTGTTCTGTAATGTTCTTATAAACTAAAAATAAGACCTGAACAGACACTTTACAAAAGAAGACATACATGAGGCCAACAAACATATGAAAAAATGCTCATCATCACTGGTCATTAGAGAAATGCAAATCAAAACTACGTTGAGATACCACCTCACGCCAGTTAGAATGGCGATCATTAAAAAATCTGGAGACAACAGATGCTGGAGAGGATGTGGAGAAATAGGAACACTTTTACACTGTTGGTGGGAATGTAAATTAGTTCAACCATTGTGGAAGAGAGTGTGGCGATTCCTCAAGGACCTAGAAATAGAAATTCCATTTGACCCAGCAATTCCATTACTGGGTATATATCCAAAGGATTATAAATTGTTCTACTATAAGGACACATGCACATGAATGTTCATTGCAGCACTGTTTACAACAGCAAAGACCTGGAACCAACCCAAATACCCATCGATGATAGACTGGACAGGGAAAATGTGGCACATATTCACCATGGAATACTATGCAACCATCAAAAAGGATGAGTTCATGTCCTTTGTAGGAACATGGATGAACCTGGAAACCATCATTCTCAGCAAACTGACACAAGAACAGAAAATCAGACACCGCATGTTCTCACTCATAGGTGGGTGTTGAACAATGAGAACACATGGACACAGGGAGGGAAGCATCACACACTGGGGTCTGTGCAGGGGAACTAGGGGGAGGGACAGTGGGGGGTGGGGAGTTGGGGAGAGATAGCATGGGGAGAAATGCCAGATATAGGTGATGGGGAGGAAGGCAGCACATCACACTGCCATGTGTGTACCTATGCAACAATCTTGCATGTTCTTCACATGTACCCCAAAACCTAAAATGCAATTAAAAAAAAGAAAAAAGAAAAATAAATAAATAAATAAATAAATAAGACCTAAAGGCTTGACTGGACTCAAATATTTTTTGGCAAGAATACTCTAACTTGGAGATGTTGTATACCATATTTTGTACCATAATAGGAAGCATATACTTCCTGGAAACATGATCATCAGTAATACTAAGAGTTATTACTCAGCAAATATGTTGTCAGCCAGATCTCTTGCTTGTTCCATGCCTAATGACAATAGTAAGAAAAAATTGAAAAGGTTTTTATTCCCTAAAAAATTTTTTAGTCCTAACTGATTGAGCAATTATCACAACTTGCTCTTGATCCACTGCTGATCCACAATAGAAAAACAAAAAAAATTATTATTCTCTCAGGTATAATCATTATCCAAATGACCACTTATATTAATTTAAAAGCTTTTGAGAACATTAACATTTTTTGATAAAATGGCTGATTAAATGTAATAGAAAAAGAAAATTATGTGAATGAATCATATCATTCAAATTTTTTAAATGACATTTCCAGAGGCAATACATTTTTATTTAAAAGAGTTTTGGATTTAATTTAATGCATGTTGTTTTGTGTCTGGCTGAGGTATAGCTTCCTGTTAAGTCAAAGTCACGCATACATTTTCCCTTATTCTTAATATATACCTAAAAATTCAAAGAAGCAAATATGATTAATTTTATGTATCTTGCTTACAAACATACACATACAATAACTCCTGAAAATATAGACAAAATAAAAATTTGATAGAATAGTAATATGAAAAATGGAATTTTTAAAATATTAGGCCCCATATGTCTAGTAATTAATGAAAACAGAATATCTCAAAGCAAAACATAATTGTATCACCTAATATATACTGTACTTGAGTGATTTTGTTTCCAATTTCCATATTAACAAAGTAATAATAAAGAAATCAGAATTTGGAGAATTAGTATAGTAAATAATACTTTGATTTACTAGTGATTAAATTAGTATTCTGTTTTAATATCTTTATCATTGACTACTAATTAATTTTACAGAACTTGACACAGGTTCAACTATTTTTCCCAAGAAATCTACAAAATAATATTAACTATACTTGCTATTTTTTTCTATTTAATAATTGAATTAAATGGATAACATTCAATTTGGAATTAGTCTTATAATAAAGTTGTTAAAGGAATAATGTATCTGTTATTAATTTCCAACTGTTTTATTGTCTTTTCCCCCACGTCTTCACCCCATCTCCACATTCAAAGTATAAAAATGGTAAACATAAGGAAACTTGTTTATTCTTCTTAGAAATAAAATAATCACAAGTTAATTAATGTTTTATTTTATTTTATTTTTTTGAGACAGAGTCTTGCTGTGTCATCTAGGCTGGATTGCAGTGGTGCAACCTCGGCTCACTGCAACCTTCATCCCCTAGATTCACGTAATTCTTCAGCCTTAGCTTCCCAAGTAGCTGAGATTACAGGCATGCACCACCACACCCAGCTAACTTTTGTATTTTTAGTAGAGACGGGGTTTCACTGTGTTGGCCAGACTGGTCTTGAACTCCTGACCTCAAGTGATCCACCTGCTTTGGCCTCCCAAAGTTCTGGGATTACAGCTATGAGTCACGGCGCCCAGACACAGATTAATCAAAATTTGCAGTACCATTTAAACCTAGTATGTTAACAATCTTAAAATTCTTGTGAAATTGCACTAAAACTGTGAACTCTCAGACTGCTATAGGCATTATAAATTATGGACAGGTATATGGCCAAATATTTTAAAGGAAACATAGTTCTTATGTCTTGATTCAGTAATTTCAGACTTCATATTAAGAAAAAATTTAAAAATAGCAAACATTTGTTTATGGAAGATACTGATTGCAGTGTCATTTAAATAACATACATATGCAAATTAAATTTCCATTACTAAGTATATATCAATAAAGTTTTTTGTTGTCCCAGAACAATATTGATATTGAGCTTTTTTTTCATATGCTTATTGGCCACATATATGTTTTCTTTTGAGAGTATCTGTTCATGCATTTTGACCATTTTTTAATGGGTGCATGTTTGTCTTTTTCTTGTAAATTTGTTTAAGTTTCTTATAGATGCTAGATATTAGACCTTTGTCAGATACATAGTTAGCAAATATTTTCTCCCATTCTGTAGGATGCATGTTGATAGTTTCTTTTGCTGTGCAGAAGCTCTTAAAATTAGTTCGAACCCATTTGTCAATTTTTGCTTTTGTTGTGATTTGTCATGAAAACTACCTGTATAGTTATATATGAGAAATAGTATCATGTTTTTATTTGTTAGTTTTGGTTTTAAGAAATGTCAGTAGTTAATAACTCTCTGTCAGTTGTTTCATACTATTTTATTTTGGCTAGAATTATTGCCCATATTGATTTTATTTATTGTCCGCAGGAGAAAGACACAAATTATATTTCTTAGGTTTTGTAGTTAATTCAGTAATACAAATGCTTATTATTAATGCTTATTATTATTATTAGATGCTAGATGGTACTGTTGCTTCTCCTTTCGTTATTCAATAGTCATTTTATTTAAATGAGGATTTTATTTAAGAGTATTGCATCTTTTTGCTAACCTATCTCACTTTATACAATATGAGGAAGAGGTTTGTTTATATTCTATGATATAATAAACTCATCTGGATCTTTCTTCAGTTTTAGAACTTACAGTAACAACTGAGGCATAGGCTAATTATAAAAGACCAAGATTATCTGGCCATAGATTGAAATTGGTAAGATTGTGCATCAGGGAAATAAAGTGTTTGCATGTCCAAGACATAAGTGCTTAGTTCCCAATAACCTGGGAGCCAGTGTAAATTGATATGACCTAACAAGCCCATAGCATTTCAATAGCTGCATGGAATGCCCTGGTGGTGGAGTCACCCAATTGTTCTGAAATTATTATTTTATAAAGAAATCAGAAAACTACTCTCATTTTACAGAAAAAAAAAAGATGGAATGAAGATATTTGAAAAGACTGGGCAAATGGACATTTCAAGAAAAAGAAAAGTATTTTCTCAGCTCCTAAGCAAAACTTCCTAGTATTTCTTCTATATCTGGAAGTTTAGAGTGAGTGAGATATTCTGGTCAGAATTTATGATGAAGAAGACAAAACAATGTGAAAAATATGGAAGGGGAGGAGATAGAGCTTAAAGTTACCATCTCATGGGCTTCTGTATCAGAAGGAGGAGGCATGCTGTCCTGGGAGGTAGGGTTCCTGAATAGACTTACCTTAAGTTTAAGCACTATTAATAATAATATTACTGACAGCTTGACAAATTGGAAATTCGAGGTTTCAGGGAAAGAGAGCTGTCTGCCAATGTTATACCATACCATTCAATTAATGCTAACTAACACATCTTTCATGATCATTAAAATTCCTACTAGGGGCCGGGTGCAGTGGCTCATTCCTGTAATCCTAGTACTTTGGGAGGCTGAGGTGGGCAGATCACAAGGTCAAGAGATGGAGACCATCCTGGCCAACATGGTGAACTAACATGAACTAACCTCTACTAAAATACAAAAATTAGCCAGGTGTGGTGGCATGTGCCTGTAATCCCAGCTATTCGGGAGGCTGAGGCAGGAGAATCTTTTTAACACCAGAGGCAGAGGTTGCAGTAAGCCAAGACAGAGCCACGGCACTCCAACCTCAGAGAGAGGGAGACTCCATCTCAGAAAAAAAAAAAAATCCTACTAGGTCAACAATAAATGTACTTACAAATATGGTATAATATGGAAACAGATTAGTCCCTGTTTATATTCCCAGATTTAATACACATATGAAATAAAATGAGAATTTTTATGAAAATATTAATTTGTATCCTTTACAGTGCAATAATTGGCACAAAAATGAATATTTATATACCACTACTTTTAGGAGCTTCACAAAATGAGACACTAAATGAGACAGTTTCACTAAAGAATTCCTCAATAGAACAAATTTTTTTTCCATTGGTCAAAATCAGAAATGGGTTCCTAGTTCAGAACTAGTTCAAGACTTTATCCCTGTTCATCAGGGAGAAAAATCTCAGTTATACACAATAATTAGTCCTAGAAATCTGCTGTACAACATTGTCCCTGCAGTTAACAATATAGTATTGTACATATAAAAATCTGTTGACTGGATAGATCTCATGTTAACTGTTCTTACAACCACCACCACTACAACAATAATAACAAAAAGACCTTATCCAATATCTAAGCTTCAGGGAGTCCTAATTTTATGTCTACTAAATATACATTTCTTTCCATTTCCAGAGCTATTGTTTTTATTTCAGCAATGCATCATACTTCACCCAGACAATTTCAGCCACCAACTATCTACTCTTCTGCCTCAATTTATATTTCAGTTGTGTCAATACTGCCAATTCTGGCAATAATCATTCAAAAGCAGAATTCTTACAATTTCATTCATGATCATAAACTTTCAATAATTCTCTATTTCATAAAAAATTAAATAAAGTTTGATCGTGTGGAATTGTAGAATGTGTTACAATAATATTCAAACCTTTCTTCTAACCTTATCTGACACCTGGCTCCAACATAGCTTATTCTCTAATACATTCAATATCTTCCAATATCTCTTTCCTTTCTCTATGTTTCACTTCCCCATCTTTACTTATAGATCACTTGCACATCCTAAGATGCCTTAAAGTCATTATTGACTTCCTTCAAGATGCCTTTCTCCCAAAGGTAAGTGATAGCTTCATGATTTGAATATGTGTTTCACTTTTTTCTAACTATTGTCATTTTCGTAGATTTATAACTAGTTGTGCTTTTATGTTACCTTTCTCTCTAGAGTACATTCTTAAAGCAAGGTTGGTGTCTTATCTTAAGCCCATGCAGAACATACCGTCTTGCATGATTTTAAGAAATTTTAAAAATTGAATGACTAAGTCCCAATTTGACCCAGAAAATGATTAGAATATGGAAACAGGATACCCAGAGGTTGATAAAAATGTGACTCACTATTTTCATATCCTAGTAAGTATATATATTGTTTACTATTATTAGTAAAATAGTCCCATAATTTTTTAGAACTTTTAAATGTTGTGATTAAACACAGGTTTAAAATCTAACATTCTATGATAGAAGATACTAAATGACTATTTATTAAAAGCCTATAATTTGGACTCACACTTTCTGCATTGACTCACACTTTCTGCGTTTAAAATTTAACTACAAAACCAGAAAAATCAAAACATTGAAGATATAACACTAAATAAAAAACAGAATCACCCTTTGCTCATGGAGATTACATTCTAATGAAGAATACAGGAAATAAATAAACAAGATAATTTCAGAGCATAATAAGTGGGACGAAGTGGAAGTTAGAAAAATGCATATAAAATGAACTGAAAGGGCAAATATATGCTTGCTTTGTTGTAGTCTATTTTAATTAATTTTTTTCAGAATAATTAGTACATGTTAATTATATTTTACCTAATGCCTATATGATTTATTGCTGAAAAAGATAGTTGTGCCTACACGTTGATGAAAATTTGATAGCCAAATTGAAATAGCAGGTAGTACAATTGTAGTATACCATTCGGTTGAATGACTGCAAAGTTAAAAATTATCTCCTTGAAATTATGGAATGTGAGTTTGGAGAGCACAGTGAAACAACAAAGGCCATTCATGTAATATTCTGTAGGCCCATACAACTCATTATGTTTCATACATCCTTAGTGAAAAATCTGTAATATGCTGCATGCTTTCTAATATAGTGGAATAAAAACTGTGGAGAAGGAAATGTTTCAAGAGATCATTAGTGAACACCGCCAACTTCAGTCAAGTTTCAATTCTAGTTCTTTAGGGAAAAAATATTATTACAAGCCAATATGGGCTTGGAAATAAGGTAATATTAGTTAATAAATCATAATACATATATTTAAAACCAATTGTAAATCTTGCTTTTGGTTTAAGATTTCTTCAGAAGAAAACTTCAAAATAAATATTTATTGAAAAAGTGTAACCACAAACAGTGGTTTTTCCTTCTACTAAATTTAATGATATTATTGTATAAAACAACATAATAGTAATTTACCCCCAAACATTTTAAACAATTTAAATTTAAAACGAAGGATAAAACATCACTCAATAAAACCAATGAAGATGATGCCAACTCACCAACCAGATCGGATTTCCAACACAGTGACCATTTCATTGCAAAGGTATTGTATTCTCAAGGGAAATAGATTAGTTTTAAAACATGTAAAATGGTTTTAATTTGAGTGATATGTCAAAGAAAACTGCAAACAGAAATTTAACTTTAAATCATGGCCACTATATTTGTGTATTATTTTCATAAAACATGCTATTACCATGAACAAACACTGAAAACACAGCACATTGAGAGAAACACAAAGCAGATTTTAGACAGCTCTGTTATAGTTCTAATTATCATTTGACAGTACTCTAAAATTTAATATAAATATTATACACACACACACACACACACACACACACACACATTATACATAACCTTCAACTGCATCTCATCTCTTGCCCAACATTGCCTTCTAAAAATAATTGGCAGCTAAAACTTTATTGAGCTGCTCCTAATCAGTTTGAAACTTTTATCTCCTGTTCTTATTTTTCAGATCCAGTGATATAAGTGATATATTTTTAGTGAAACTTTATAGCTTATTGTTTCTCAATTCTGTGTTTTTCTGACCTTCGTATTTCTTAAATTGAAACTTTTATATAAGATGTATAGACACTGAACTAAACAGCAGCTTTTAAGAGATATCATCATTGGTGATCAAGATATTTAAAAGGAAAGCACATTCAAGAAATTCTCAGTGCTAAACTTTACATGTAGCAAATGCCTTTTAGGCACCCAAGGCTGTGTTCATTGCATCAAGATATTAAAATGTGTTTTCTAGGATTTTTATGTTGGTTTCACTCTTGCCCCTTAAGTTATGGATACAACTTACCGTAACAAATTACACAATGATAACAGAGCTTTATGAAGATTAATTGACATAATTTTTCATAATCTGCAGATAATCAGCTTACCCATTTATTCAATATTTATCCATTCCCATTTTAATCAATCATCTATTATTTTTCATATAGATATTTGCATATTGCCTACTTACCTACTTGCCAATGTAGAAGAAACTACATGTTTCCATCCTCTAAGTGTTTGCTCTGTCTTGGCAATACAGTTCTACAAAACTGTCTTCTTATTACATGCCTACTATACCTCTCCTATCTGCTTATGTATTTTTCCAAGCCTCTTCCAATTGATTTCTTCATTCTTTAAACAATGAAGTATTTTTTTCTTATTGCTGGCCTCATCCTGCATAAAGTATTCTTTATTTGATAAGGAAGGCTTCTTTTGTCTTTTCAATTATATTATAAACCCATGGAGGACCTATCTCTTTCTTTTTTACATCTTGAGCAGTACTACAGAACAGCAGTGGTATGATAGGCTGAATAATGGCTTCCTAAGATGTCTACATTTTAAACTCCAGAATCTGTGCATGTTACCCTATGTGACAAAAATAATATTGCAGATATGATTAAGTTAAAGATTTTGAGATGAGGAGATTATTCTGCATTATTTGCATGGGCCATAAGTATAATCACAAAGAGCAAAATTATAAGAGGTAGGTAGATTTGACAACAGTAGAGAAATCAATGTGATCACAAAAACAGAGAATGGAGTGATGTAGCCAGGAGTCAAGGAATGCTAGAACCCACTAAAAGTACAAGAATCAAAGAGCAGATTCTCCCTTGAAGTCTACAGAAAAACAAAAAAAAAAAAAAAAAAAAAAAACACAGCCTTGTTCTAAACCTCATATATTTTATTTTAAATTTCTAGCCCCCAGAATTGAAAGATACTAAATTTGTGTTATTATAAGCCTCTCAATTTGTAGTAATTTGTTACAGTGGCAACAGTAAACAAATGCAGCTGGGTATATCAAAGCCATTTAATGATTACTCAATCAGTCTTTGGACTTTGTCTATAAGAGATTTTTGGTAACTACTCTTCTATGACCCTGAAAATAACAATAAATTCTTCAGCATCTACCTATTTAATTTGAAATAAAAGGAATATGGCCTACTTAGTTAAAAGATATAATAAGATACTTTATATTAAAAAGGATATTTTTTCTTTATTATTTTCCAATTGTTGTCTTGATTGATTATATTTAATTTGTCAATAACCTCAGTTTAGGATGTGTTTATTACTAAAAGCCAGTGCTTAATATTATGTATATGAAAAAGGAGGATAATAGTTTACATTTTACTATTTGCAGTCCATTCCTCATTCTTTAATGTTTACTTTTCTTTCCTATTTTACATGGAGGCACAGATTAACACAGGAATTTTCTATCTATAAAAATCATTTTCTTAGAGTGATGACCTTAGTTCATATCTTAGAAAATATATATTTTATCTGAAAACTAGAACAATTTGCATGTGAGCAATCTTTTAATAAGAACATAAGAGATGAATGACTAAATTTAAATAAAATATTTTTAGGAAAACAGACATCCCAAATGTGACTTTATTATCTTGATAGTCATATATAGGGATAACAGAAAGAAAATTCATCATGTGACAGGTCTTCTCACTAGTTTGATAATTGTGTGCCTCACTGCACTGTTTATAAAAAATAGGTTCTTACAATATGTTTTATTCAGAATCTATTATGGACTGAATTGCATCCCCCCCAGATTTATGTGTTGAAGCTCTAATATCCATTACCTCAGAATATGACTATATTTGGAGATTGGGTCTAAAAGGTAATTAAGAAGAGAGATGATTAAATTAAACTTAGGCCATGAGAATGCACCCTAATCCAATGTGACTCCTTTTCTTATAAGCAAAGGGACAGAGGCAGCAGGACAGAGGCTATCTTCATATCAGGAAAGGAGGCTTCGAAGTAAATCAACCCTGTTTTCACCTTGATCTTGGACTTTCAGCTTCTAGAACTATGAGGAAATAAATTTTCACTGTTTAAGCTACCCAGTCTGTGGTTCTTTGTTATGGCAGACTGAGCAGACTAATACTTGATCTCAAAATATTTTATGTGAAAACCCAGCAGTGATAGATTTCATCAATATACATGTAATTTTTCTTTGTTATCTAAGTAACCACAGTTTATGGGGCCAAAATATCTGTAGATTTTAATTATTAATATTTATTAAAAGTGTTTCAGATGCTTATATGCACATATTTTTAAAAGTCACAAATGTACACTGAAATAGTAGAAATATCATTCACATTTAGCCAGTCTGAAAATGTTAACTCTGCAAAAGTTGGCAGAATATGACTACATGGTATAATATGAAAAGATGTACAGGAATATTTTTAGTTACTCATGGGGGGAAAAAAGTCTGCATTGAAATTTAGAGGTAACCTTTTCCAATTGGGGACTGTGGTAATCAGAATTCTAAATTTTCCACAACCCTCCAACATCTCTGTGTAAAAGTTTTGAATAATCCTCAAGACAGTAAGTATGGTGAATTTTACTCCCATGATTAAGTTATATGGCTCTGGTTGCAGAAATGTAAAAGAGCGGTTTGAAAGAGGAAGCAAATTTGATGTGCCATGTGTGATTTGAAATTCAAGAAAGCCATGTGGAAAAACAACTTGAGAGTGGCCTTTAGGAGCTCTCTAGAAGCAAAACTCTAGGTATCTCATTATAACTGCAAGGAAACAGCCCTTTAGCTAGACTAAGATAGGCAGAAAGAAAACTCAAATAAAATTTCAGATATAAAGAAGTCATTATAACTGATACCATAGAAATACAAAGGATCATAAGATATTATTGTGAACAACCATATGCCAAAAATTATGTAACTTAGAAGAAATGGATAAATTCCTTGACACATACATAGTACCAAAATTGAATCATGAAGAAAGAGAAAATCTGAACAGTTCAATAATGAGTAAGGAGATGGTATTAGTAATAAAATGTCTCTTATATGAGAAAATCCCAGAACCTGATGACTTAACTCTTCCAAAAAACTGAAAAGGAAGGAATACCTGCAAACCTACTTTATAAGGCCATAATTACCATAATATCAAAACAAGACAAAGATATAGCAAAAATAAAACAATAATTCAGTATCCCTGCTGAATATAAATGTAAAAATTCTCAACGAAATGCTAGAAAACAGAGCTGAACAGCACATTAAAAAGATTATTTACCATGATCAACTGAGATTCATCCCAGGGATGCAAGGAAGTCTCAACATACCCAAATCAAAAAACATGACAAATCATATTAAGAGAATCGAGGACAAAAAAACATATGATCAGGTCAACAGATACAGGAGAAGCATTTGACAAAATTCAACATCCTTTCATGATAAAAACTCAACAAACTATGTTTAGAAGTAATGTATCTCAACATAATAAAGACCATGTATGGCAAAACCACAGCTAACATTCATAGTATATAGGAAAAAAAATGGAATGCACTCATCTAAAATCTAGAACAAGACAAGGATGCTCACTCTTACCATTTCTATTCAACATAGTTTTGGAAGTCTTAGCCAAAGCATGTAGGCAAGAGAAAGAAATAAAAGACATACAAACAGGAAAGGAAGAAGTTAAATTATTGCTGTTTGCAGATGACTTCGTCTTACATTTATATGACTCTAAAAATAAAACTCCACTGAAAAAAAATGTTAGAACTAATAAACAAATTCAATAAAGATGTAAAATACAAAATTAACATGCAAAAATCTGTGGTGTTTCTGTGTATTAACAGCAAACTATCAGTAGCTACAAAAAAAAAAATATTAGGAATAAAATTAACCAAGCAGGTGAAAGATCTCTACACTGAAACTATAAAACATTTATGAAAGAAATTGAAAAAGAAACAAATAAATAAAATAGTCATCCATGTTAATGGAGTAGAACTAATATTGTTAAAATGTTTATATTCCCCAAAGCCATCTACAGATTTAATGCCATTTCTATCAAAATAGCAGTGACGTTTTTCACAAAAAATAGTAAAAAACAATCCTAAAACTTATATGGAACAACAAAAGGCTCTGAATTGCCAAGGCAAACTTGAAAAAGAGAACAAAGGTAGCAGCATCACATTACTTGACTTCAAAACATACTATAAAGTGATAGTACATTAAATTCAACAAAACAATAAAAATATTATTCACCATGATCTAGTGAGATTCATCCCAGGGATGCAAGGATGTCTGAAAACAGCATGGTAGTGATGTAAAAAGACACATAGGCCAATGAAACAGAATAGAAATCCCATAAATAAATTCATGTTTACACAGCCAATTATTATCTCCAAAAATTTCCAAGAAAACACAATGAGGAAAGAATAGTCTCTTCAATAAATGGTTCTGAGAAAATTGGATCTCCATATACAGAAGAATAAAGTTAGACCCTTATCAGACATCATATATAAAACCAACTCAAAATGAATTTGAAATTTAAATATATGACCTGAAACTACGAAACTACTAGAAGAAATTATAGGTGGAATGCTCCATGACATTGGTATGGGCAATAACTTTTTGAATCTGACTTTAAAAGCACAGAAAACAAAAACAAAAATAGAAAAATGAAATTACATCAAGCAAAAATCTTTAGCACAGCAAAGAAAACTAGAGTTCAGAGAATATCTACAGAATGGGAGAAAATATCTGCAAACTATATATCAGATAAGAGGAATATCCTAAATATGTTAGAAATTTGATGACCCAATACCAGGAAAACAAATAATTAAAATTGGACAAAAGACTTCAATGGACATTTCTAAAATAAAGCTATACAGATGACCAACAGATATATGAGAAATGCTCAACATACCTAATCATCAAGGAAATGCAAATCAAAACCATGATGAGGTATCACTTTATTATTATTAGAATGGTTATTATGAAAAACATAAAAATAAGTACTACGAAAGGATGTGGAGAAAAGAGACATTTTCACACTGTTGATAGAAATGTAAATTAGTACAGCCACTAGGGAAAGCAGTATAGAAGTTCCTCAAAAAATTAAAACTAGAACTACCACGTGATCTAGCAATACCGCTACTGGGTATAAATCCAAAGGATATAAAACCAGTATGTAGAGAAACACTCCAGTGTTTATTTCAGCAGTACTAACAATAGCCAAGATTTGGAATCAATTTATGTGTCCAACAGCAGATGAATGGATAAAGTAAATGTGGTAACACATGGAATACGAGTCAGCCATAAAAAGAAGGAAATTTGGTCATTTGTAACAACATGGATGAACCTGGAAGAAAAGTTAAATACGCCAGACACAGAAAAAGAAATATCACAAGAGCTTACTTACATGTAGAATCTAAAAAGTTGATCTCATAGAAACAGATAATAGAATGGTGTTTACCAGAAGTTGCAGAAGTTGTACCAGACAGGGCCCAGGAGGAGAAGTTGGTCAAAGGATACAAAATTGCAGTTAGATAGAAGAAATAAATTCAAGAGATATGTTATAAAGCATAATGACTATAGCATATGACGATAGACTGAAGAATGCAAACGTTAACTGTTTTCGCCACAAAAATAATAATTATGTGAGGTAATGTATATGTTAATTAACTAGATTTTATCATTCTACAATGTATATGTCCCAAAAGGCATCATTTTTTTGCATATTAAATACACAAAATGCTATCTATTTTAAATAAATATATTTGAAAAACAAGAAACACTTGTGAAATAAATTAAGAAAAAAATTGTTGGAGAAAAGAAATTTTGAACAATGTGGTAAATGTGCATCAAAGATTTTTCCTTCTACTTAGAACTGCAGAGATGTGCAAAACTCAATCAGAGCCATATTTACCTTTGAAAGATGTTATTTCTGGCAATTTCCAGTACACACAAATTTATTCAGTACTAATTAGGAACAGAAATTAGAAAGGCAATTGACAGACAGACCCTAATTCTGGATTATTGTACCAAAAATTGTATTTTTAAGGAGAATTTTCCAAGATAAAGCATATACAATACGTAGAGAGCATTTTCTTTGTATCAACAAAGGAGAGCTAGGCCTGCAGCACAGGTTAGCAATGAGAGAAAATGAAGAAGATTGATCAAAATAGGCTAAAGGATTCACCAGATAAGAAAGATGAAAAATGATCATCAAACCGCTTAAAACTATTTACAATCTCTAAGTTGCCATTTTAGTAGATTTTGCGTGGCTGATTTCAGAGTCTAGGTTTTATCTCAGTTCATCTTTAAGAGCATTATCCACAGTAGATAACTAGCTACATGGCCTTAGCTAAATTGCTTTACGTATGTGTGCTTCAGTTTCTTCATCTGTAAAATATTACTCAGTTTACTGGGACAAAAGCTGGCTCCCAAGGTGTGGTGAGGTTTTGGTAAGCTAATATTTGTAAAGCACTTAGAACAGCATCTGGCACAACATAAGCATTACATAAGCATGTGCTGTCATAATCTTTACAACACTGGGAAAAAGAATCCTTTGATTAATGCATGAATACATTAACGAATGCATCAACCAGTGTTTTGACTATCAATTAGGTGTCCGGCACCATGTACGATTCTGAGGATGAAGCACTGCCAGATATAGTCCATGTAGTCAAAGAGTTTACAGTCTAATGTGGGTTAGACAGATAACAAAGGAATGTCAATATCATGTGAGAGCACAGTGCAATATATAAAATGGAAATAGTGATAATATCTACTTCTAAAATTGGCATGAAGTTTCAGTAGAATTCCTAAAAACACTTTAGCACAGTAATTAGCACAGAGTAAGGACATAATAAAAGTTAGCTCTTACTCTTGCGATGTAGTCTTCTTTTCATGCTTAATTTTTTGACTAGCTCATGTGATCCCTCCAGAAAAAAAAAAAAATTGATGAACATTTAACATTTTTGAACAGTAAATCCTTGATATTCTTAATTCTAAATATATGAAGATGAATAATACAAGGTTCTTGCTCTCAAGAGACAAACTTAACGTACTTTAAGTTACAAGATAATATGGTAAACACAGTTACAGTGATATAAGCAACAAACTTTAGAAATGTAGAGATGGGGCAACTTTCCCCAAGGAGACAAGAGGATTTATTACCTCATCTGACTCTTAAAATGAAGGAAGGGTTTTTACAGCTAATGAGTGGTATTGAATGAACCATGTAATGAAAGATATGATTAATCTAGAGGTTTTAGGAAAGGTAGTAGAAAGGAAAAATAAGCAGGAGGGCAGAAATGTGGGTTAGCCCCCACATGGGGTCCAAGCTCTGAGATAAGTTGTACTTCAAGGTAAAAAATTTAGATTGTGTGCAGAGAGCAATGTGAAGCATCAGAGCAATGTCCTTGACCTTGCTTGCTTGTTGCATCCCCTTTTTGCTTAAGCTTCTGTAGATTATAATCTTCATACAGTAAGTTTTGTTTTAAAGAAGAGAACTCTGAAGGATCATGGGTTCAAGTGTCTTATAGGCTGATGCCGGGAACTGATTTTAATCTTCAGTATTGTGCTTTAGAAACACTATGTGCTCTATAAACATTTTTGGAGTTAGATTAAAAGCATGAGCTTAATCTGAAATAATTTCTTACTGAACTCACATAAAAATCATTTGTGGTAGAAAAGTCCAGACTTGAATATGTTTAAACTTGTGTCCTAACAAGAGAATCCTCTTATTCCACAACTTGAGTGTTCTAAGAAGGTGACTCTCAAACCTTTTACTCTCACAAGGATTGACTTGTGAAAAACTGGGAGCGAAGTTTCTCCATGGCAAATGAGCACCTCCCATCAGAAATTTTGCTTATTGAAAGTATTAATGGTTAAAAATATTTTGTTCTATTTCTGTTAATTTTAATATCATAGAAAAAAGAAATTGAGTATCCAATTGTTGAAGCTGCAAGAGTTAGGATATATTGTAATAAGTTTCTATTTATATTCTGGAAGCCAATAGTGCCACTGGTCCTCCAGCAATCATCAAACTAGATAAATAGGAGACTGGAAAATTAAGATTCTAGATTTTATAAGTGGAGTTTTCCTCTTCTTTACAACTAAACTAATGTTTTTATTAAAATATGTTCTCAATCATCTATAAGTGAGTTTATTATCCAGTCTTTTGTGATCACACTGTATTTGTAATCTATTATTTGGCCAATATGGGTCTGAATTTTACAATGGGTGTGCCTTGGTATATAGTAATTAAATTATGATTAAGTTAATTTAGATGAATATCTCCTAGTGTTTATGTCCAATTTTGAAAGCATTAACAGTCTTAGTCATAGTATGTGTTAGGCACACCAAATTGCCTAATGAGGTATTTCTATTAATATAGAAAAATTGAAAACTGTAATTTAGTAAAATTATTTCCTAGCAAAATACATAAATCAAGTCATAATATCTCCAAATGGAGACTACTTTTTGCACTATATATATATATATTTTTTTTTTTCCCTAGAGTTATATGTTCCAGGTACCATTGCATATTCCTATATTCTATGATCTAAATTACCTTAAACTAAATTCCAAGCTTTAAGGCACTGAGCTCATTCGTGCACATGTTAGGGATAGGCAGAAGAGAAGCAAAAGTCCATCTCCTGAAACTTTCTGTTTAATTAGAAAGTATCTCATTGTCTATTTTCTAAATTAATGGTTTCTCATTTTTTTTACCATTGTCTGTAAAGTACAGAAGCAAAACATACTTTTTCTTTATACATAATTCATATTCAACTGGGAGATTTTATAATTGCCACAAGAGGTGTCCCTCTCTACCCAATAAGCCATGACAATTTAAAAACATTTTTAAAAGATATAGGTAGTATATATTTATGTATTTACACAGTTTATTATTTTTTAAGTTTGTTAGCATTTAGGAATGGAATACCCTAATGAAAATGTGCTTTTCATTAATATTACCATCTGACTTTCCAATGCCATTGTGTCTAATCATATCCATTTAGAGCTGCAGCTTTCATTACATTTAATTTTCACCTGCCTCCAATGAAATGAAATAAAGGCATTCATTGTCTCTTTTTTTCTCTGATTGGCCAGGAAAAACACTATTTTATACTGTGATTTGTAATTCATGTCATCAAGTGACCAGATATGCAAGCTAAACAATATTGTTAAAATATATACTTTATGCTTACATGAGAATAAACTGTGAAGGAGATCAGGGAAAAATAAAGATCATTTTTCAACTCTAAAGGAAACAAAACTGGAGCTTATGTCACATTCTCCAAATGAAAATAGACTGATGTCCAATCATTCATCTTCTCAGGGCTACTTTCAAGATTTTTGTAGGAAAAAAATAACATGTTTCTCTGGGCTTAAGCAGTTTTTAAAATTTATGTTCAGCTATTTCCTTGATAACCACCTTTTAATTGTTCTGTATTGACAGAGCTTTTCAGCAGATTTTTCAGGCATTGGTATTTTGTTTATATACAAGCGAGAAATGGAAGAGTTTTCATTTAAATATATATATATATATATATATATATATATATATACATAATGGCAACTTGACTTTTAGTACGGGCTTTTCAGAATAATACAACCAACAGTACATATAAACTGTGAAAGAAAAATTATTAATTTATTTACAATGAGTACCACATAAAGAATGTCTTTATTCTAATTAAAATGATGCCATAAGATGAACAGTTCCTAAAGAACTGAAATTATTCTAACACAACCTTATCTCATATCTTCACAAGTGGAAACTACTATTTACATAAAATAGTTCAATTAAAATCCTGCATTTATCAGCTCTGCTTTTAAATCTCTCAAATTTGGAGTACTGGCTTTTCAAGAACCCCACAAGAAAAAAGATGCTCTCTATTTTATCTACATTTATTTTTTGTTTATTTGTTTGGTTGGTTTTTTAGCTCAAAATTAGGTAGTATCACCTAGCAGGCACAAGTTTCCTCAAAATAAACTCTCTTTCATCATCTTCAAAAGCAATCTCATAGAATCAGGTCACATTTAAGGACATGCTCGATGGCTCAGAAATTTCAGGCAAAAGAGCTTTGTCCTGAGTTGTGACGAGGATCTCGCCCTAGTGGAAATTATGTAGGCTGTTACATTATCAGAGAAACAGGTCCGCCAGATACTTTAATTCCCTTCCAGTTCCCACTATGGGAAAATGAGACGAAGTAGAAGGCTAAAGGGCACACAGAAGCAGAACTGATTGGTAATAATGGCTCGCTTTTCCTCATGAGAGAATTAATCATTCCACTGCTGTTTCTTAGTATATTTGGAGTTCTATAACAGGTTTTTTACCATCTTTTATGCTACAGTGAACTTATATCTTTATGTCTTAAAATATCTACTTTTAAAAATTTGTTGTCGTTTTAAGAAATAATGCATAGTTATGTTTGTATAATGTGCTAACACTGCCTTGTTAATGTTTCTCACATGTCTCATTCATTTTCCTAAATCCTGGGCAAAATCCCCAGAAGGAAATGTCAACTGCTTATACTGTTTCTTCTTTAATAATTTTCCAATACTGAGAACCTCAATAACCTGATTTAAAAAAAAACTTGCTCAAAAGTATAGCATAACATTAGGAAGAGTCAGTACAAATACAACATTTTTTGAAATTTAAGTTTCTAGTTTCCATTGTCTTTCAAAAATAATTATCACTAGATTTATAAATCAGTTTTGTAAAAATGCCTGAAGTGTCCCAAAATGAAATTTACCAAAAATCTACTCCTCAAAGGAGAAGGAAAATAAAGAGGTAAAGCAGGAAAATTTTAGACTATTTTACATATTAGGAAAAGCTGAAATATTTTTAAACCACTATTCTTATTCTTCACAGATTTTATGCACAACACACACAAGTTTAAATGAGAAGAATTGGGAGTTTCAGAGAGAAAAGGAGTAGTACAAGAATGTCTCTAAGAATTCTCTTAAGGTCACAATAAAGGAAACATGCATATCTTTTAGGACTTTTAAAATTATTTTAGGCCAACGACCATGGAGACTTTAGGTGACAAATGGAAAGACAAAACAGGAGTGTCCTTGTCCTAAAATGATAACTCCCAAGGAAGTAAGATGGCAGAATATGTTGGTTACATACACACCCTTTTCCTTCTAATTTTCATTTTCTCAGGGAAGAAATAACTTAAGTGGCATCAAGGGTAGACATCAGAGAGTATCACAGACCTAAAATAACTAGAGGATGTGCACCTGTATAGCCATTCTTGGTCCTAGTGTGGACAAGGTCCTTTGCTGCCTCAGTGGGTGAACAGATCATTCTGAGAAAACTTGTACAGAGTAATGTTATCTTGAAGTTTTTGCAGGGGATTTCAGACTCATAGGCCCTCTACAGCCTCTCTTATTTTACTCTTATTCTTCCAGTAGTACTCGGGTGTACCTTATTTGAAGATGTGCTTTAAAGGTTAGGAGGTGCCAAGGTAAGGTTCAAAGGAAACATAGAGTTAGCTCTTTGGGTCTGACTCCTGTGTGAGCTTTTAATGTAAAAGGATTAAAAAATGGGGACTAATTTGGGAGTTGGTGCTACTTATTATTTGAAAAATGTCGTAAGTCATATCTGTAGCTGTAGTTACGCGCGCGCACACACACACACACACACACACACACACACACACACATATATCTGATGTTTCCACAATAACCTATGAGATAGGTATATTATTATAATTCTCATTTCACAGATTAAGAAGTATAGAGACATTAAATTAGTTTTTCAAGGGGTTACAGCTAGTACGTAGCTGAGCCAAGATGCAAACCCAGACTGGATCCCCACTGTAGTATTCTTGGACATTATGCTACAGAAAGGATAATATGCTTACGTTAAAAGATAATTAATAAATTATTGCCATACAACCAAGCAATGTTCCAGGAATTTGGGTTTTCCTTGTTGCTCATCCCATATCAATGAGGTAGGAAATTTGAGTTAAATTTGGTAGAAGTGTACAAACAAGGAAAAAAGATTATACATACAACATAGTTTTTATCTTTGTTACACTTCTTAGAAACCTAAAATTCAAAGAACCAATTTATATAAATTTAGAATTTCTTGTTTTTAAATTCCATTGCATTAATATTTTCCAGTGAAAATGTTAATAAGCCCTATGAAAAAAACGAGGGTTTGTTTTTGTCAAGCAAATGTTGGGAACTGGTAGGAACTCCATTCACCTCTTAGAGCTTCTCAGGATATCTCAAATGTTAAACACTCTATGAGATCTTGCCATGGGGTTTAGTTTGTTTAATTCATCATTTCCCAGACTCCTTTGAGCAAGCATTCTTTGGTTGTCTGTGTAGTTGTTGTTTCTTAGATACACTTATTCAATTTTTGTATTGCCACTTGTTCAGTGGAACACTCCATGGAAAATTCTGGATTGCTCAAATTAAAGTAAGGAATGAGGACAGCCATTTTACTCCTCTCACATTCTACAAAGTGTTGGACTCTCACAGATGTTCTCACTGACATGAAAGCACAGTCAGTCTCTGGAATTGGGCAGTTTCCATGGTAAAATATTTCTTTCTAGCCTCTTTAAAAAAGGCATTTGGGATCTCCTTTAAGTGACATTAAACAATGTCACTTCCCAATTTCTATGCAACAACAGTTTGCTGTTGTCAGTTTAGAATTACTTTGCACTATAGATGTTTCTCTGTTTCCTGTTCACTTTTAATAGAGACTTTTAGTCTTTATTACACACTTGTGTAATGTGTTTTAATTATAACATTTAATGTAATTTTGATGACTTCAAATTACATTGAAAAGGCAAGAAAAGAACTTTGCATTTTTTTATGTTTCCTTTTAGCTGGCCGGCCAATTGGTTCACTATTAATTGATACCTTAGCCAAATAGATTAAGTACTAACAAGTACTAACAAGCTCTTTCTGTTGTCAAACAGCTGTTACAATGATGGCTTAAATACTAATGGCAGATTTTCTACCATCAAATACAGACTCATTATACTTTGTATCATTAACAAATGCTTGTCAATATCAGATTATCTTAGATCTCTGAAGATGTAGTGCTTAATTATTATTCTGATATTTCAGACAAGCAGATTATTTTAAAAATTGGCAGTGGTATCAAGCAGCAATTTTATTATCTTAGAAAAAATTATATCAGCACTGTAGAAGGTCATTTATTAACTTTCTGTCTAGAGAGATAAACATTTGTAAGACCCTAAACCAGCGAATCAAGATTTTCAGTTTTAACGCGTGACCTATAAATCTCACTGAGTAGCTCCACCTCATCCCTTTTTTCCTTTCTTATCATTATTCTTAAGTTTTACACATTAGAAGTTCTAGACTCTTCAGTTTCTTGCAAGAATGACAATTTGGTTCTTTTATTAAAGGATAATGGTCCTATCTCACAGCACAGGAACTAAATCTCATGTCATTTCTCATATTTATATTGTATTGTCAGGAGAGTTTGGGAAGAGGATGGAAAGTGTGATGGTTGTCAATGGACAATCATTATTTCAAAGTGATATTTTTTCTTCTCTATTAAAAAAATGATGGTTACAAGTAAAGTGATTGAAAATATAATTTTGAATATGCTTTTCTAAGATATTTATTCCAATAGCATTTCCTTTTTGTATAGTATTGTGGTTGAAAGTGTGGCTACACAGATGGCTATAAAGATGCCAGAAGTGAATGAGACTTCCACTTGAGATTACTTGTGTTTGAGGGATTAACACAAAGCAAAGGAATAGTGGAAGAGTTAATGTTTTATCCTCCTAGGAAAGCAAATAGATGCCTAATTATTATAAGTATTTTAAGGCAAGGGATGTATGGCCAGCCTAGATTTCTTAAGAAGTGTATCACAGTACCTGAATGAATTTTGGATAATAGATTAATCAAGCTTAGGAACTATAATTTAGGCTAACTTTAAAAATATTTGTACCTATATATAAAAATATATCTATGGGATGAAAATTTAAAAAGAGTGAATTTTGTTCTGAATCATTTTGTTCCAATCTAAAGTGCTAAAATAGCCAGTTTTTCTGCCAATATAAAACATATATTTTATTCTCCTTCTCTTCCTTTAGTATGTGATTACTTCCGTCTCCCATCAAGTTTAATAATGAAAAGAGCATTGCTTTTGGAGACAGACCAAATATTTTATTAGTATTGGGCTCAAAGCAAAGCATTAAGACAGACAAAATTGATGTTTGCAAGTTTCTGTTTGACTCTCGCTTCCCATCTTAAAGTTCCTCTCTGCTTCCCCTTTCCCCAGTCACCTCTTTGTAGACTTTCCCCTCATCATACAAGAATTAAGAAACTCAATCTCTCTGTTTCAAGAGCCTCCTTAACCTAAAGTGAGGGGAAATGGCATCTTCTTAATATACTTGAGGCTACAGGCTCAGCTCATCACTGCCATGACAGCCTCTCCTGCAAATATGTTTCTCACTACCAGGAGGCAAAATCATGAATATTTTTAACTGGGTGAGTTAAATTCATCTTTTAAAAGTAAATTTTCACAAAGTTCTGTATGATGAAAGACTAGCAGAACTGTTCTTGTTCGGGTTGCTCTCTGCTCTGTGTTTCCACAGCCAAAAAAATGCGTGTTTCAGCTTCTCGCTGAGTATATTTATTCATGCAAACCCTTCCATTCTTTCCAGGTGGAGATTTTTTCTATGTGGATTCTTCTCATGTGGGCATATCTGGACATCAAGTGTCCCCAAATTTTCATAAAATCTATTTATGTTCTTTTTCTATGTTATTGAAAACATCACAGGAGATAGTAAGAATAAAATATTTAGGCAGTTTTGGTCTTGTGAGAAAGCATCTCAGGTTTATAGGTTGTAGTTCTGGCACTTATAAAAAAAACCATATTCCAAGTTAACAAGAGATAATAAGTAGAGTTCCCATTATAGAACTCTCACTATTGAGTCTCCCACCTAGATTTGCCCATGCTGGGATCTCAGTAGAGACCATGATGATCAAGCCATACATTTTATTTTCAAATATCACTGTATTAAATTTTGTTTACCTTGTAGCCACACCCAATTAAATATAGTGAAAGTTTCTTTTCTACCTTCTTTAACACCTCCTTTAACACCCCCTCAATATGTTTCTGGGGACTGCTTAAATATCACCCTCTAAATGTGGCATTATGCTACCAATTTCAGCACTCTTTGTCTAGTCCTCCTCTGTTTTCCATCAAACTCTATTCGTCCTTCTGGTGTAGAATTTGTAATCAGTAGGATTTATCAGCTTACATGACTGCCTTTCACACAGTAATCCCTCAATGAGTATATATTATGTGATTACAGGAATAGATGAATAAATGGTTAGTTGGTAATATGATTTGACTGTGTCCCCTCTCAAATCTCATCTTGAATTGTACTCCCATAATTCCCACATGTTGTGGAAGGGACCTGATGAGAGATATTTGAACCATGGGAGTGGTTTCCCCCCATACTGTTCTCGTGGTAATGAATAAGTCTCACGAGATCTGAGGGTTTTATCAGAGGGTTCCGCTTTTGCATCTTCCTCATTCTTTCTTTTCCTGCTGCCATCCATGTAAAAAGGAACTTGCTCCTCCTTACCTTTTGCCATGATTGTGAGGCTTCCCCAATCACGTGGAACTGAGAGTCCAATTTAACCTCTTTCTTTTGTAAATGGGCCAGTCTTGAGTATATCTTTATCAGTAGTGTCAAACAGACTAATAGAGTAAATTGTGATCAGTAGAGTGGGGTGTTGCTGAAAATATACCTGAAAATGTGGAAGCAACTTTGGAACTAGATAAGAAGCAGAGATTGGAACAGTTTGGAGGGCTCAGAAGACAGGAAAATAGGGGAAAGTTTAGAACTTCCTAGAGACTTGTTGAATGACTTTCCCCAAAATGCTGATAGCAATATGGACAATAAGGTCCAGGCTGAGATGGTCTCCGATGGAGATAAGGAACTTGTTGGGAACTGGAGCAAAGATGACTCCTGTTATGTTTTCGCAAAGAGACTGGTGGCATTTTGCTCCTGCCCTAAAAATATGTGGAACTTTGAGCTTCAGAGAGATGATTTAGGGTATCTGGCAGAAGAAATTTCTAAGCAACAAAGCATTCAAGAGGTGATTTGGGTGCTGTTAAAAGCATTCAGTTTTAAAAGGGAAAAAAAAGCATAAACGTTTGAAAAATTTGCAGCCTGACAATGTGGTAGAAAAGAAAATCCCATTTTCTGAGGAGAAATTCAAGCTGGCTGCAGAAATTTGCATAAATAACAAGGACTCTAAAGTTAATCCCTCGGACAATTAGGAAAATGTCTCCTGGTCATGTCAGACGTTTTCATGGCAGCCCCTCCCATCACAGTCCCGAAGACCTGGGGAACAGAAGTGGTTTTGTGGGCTGGGCTCAGGGTCTCCGAGCTGTGTGGAGCCTAGTGACTTGGTGCCCTGTGCCCCAGCTGCTCCAGCCATGGCTGAAAGGAGCCAACATAGAACCTGGGTCTTGGCTTCATATGGTACAAGTCCCAAGTCTTGGCAGTTTCCACATGGTGTTGAACCTGTGGGTACACAGAAGTCAAGAACTGAGGTTTGGGAACCTCCGTCTAGATTTCAGAAGATGTATGGAAATGCCTGGATGCCAGGCAGAAGTTTACTGCAAGGGCGGGACTCTCATAGAGAACCTCTGCTATGACAGTGTGGAAAGGAAATGTGGGGGGTGAGCTCCCACACAGAGTCCCTACTGGCACACTGCCTAGTGGAGCTGTGAGAAGATGGCTACCATCCTCCAGACCCCAGAATGATAGATCCACTGACGACTTGCATTGTGCACCTGGAAAAGCCACAGACACTCAATGTCAGCCTGTAAAAACAGCCGGGATGGAGGCTTTACTATGCAAAGCCACAGAGCCAGAGCCACCCAAGACAATGAGAACCCACCTCTTGCATCAGTGTGAGCTGGATGTGAGGCATGGTGTCTCAAGGAGGTCATTTTGGAGTTTTAAGATTTGACTCACCCATTGGATTTTGGACTTGCAAGGGCCTTGTAGCCCTTTTGTTTTGGCCAATGTCTCCCATTTGGAATGGTTGTATTTACCCAATGCCTGTACCCCTACTGTATCTAGAAAATAACTAGCTTGCTTTTGACTTTACAGGCTCATAGGTGAAAGGTACTTGTCTTATTGCAGATGAGACTTTGGACTGTGGAATTTTGAGTTAATGCTGAAATTAGTTAAGACTTTGGGGGACTGTGGGAAAGGCATGATTGGTTTTAAAATGTGAGGACATGAGATTTGGCAGGGTCCAGGACTGGAATGATATGGTTTGGCTTTGTGCCTCCACTCAGATTTCATCTTGAATTTTACTCCTATAATTCCCATGTGTTGTGGGAGGCACCTGGGGGAGATAATTGAGTCATGGGGGCAGTTTCCTCCATACTGTTCTCATGGTAGTGAGTAAGTCTCACAAGATCTGATGTTTTTTACAGGAGTTTCCCGCTTTTGCATCTTCCTCACTCTCTCTTTGCCTGCTGCCATCCATGTAAGACAGGACTTGCTTCTCCTTGCCTTCTGCCATAATTGTGAAGCTTTTCCAGCCATGTGGAACTCTAAGTCCAATTAAACCTCTTTCTTCGTAAAATTACCTAGTCTTGGGTATGCCTTTATCAGCAGCATGAAAATGAACTAATAGAACTTGGCAAGGATCTTCTTTTTCCACTGGGTGTAACCTTGTTATGGGTTTAGAATCAGTCCTTCACTGAGCACGTGAAGGTAACTCTAACCTGTAGGCATTTTCTGGATTAAAGCATGCTTGCTCAGTACCGGGCTTTCGACCACAAAGTCCAATTTCATTGATTATCTCCTTCTATTATGTTTTTAATATCTCTTAGCCACATGATAAAGGCAGCAATTACATGCAAAAGATTGAGAAAAAAGATCAAACTGTGTGTCTCTAGCAAAGACTAATCATTTATTGAGAACACAGTGCTCATAACTGTGTTGATTACCTGTGTATGCTTTTAACAAAAGTTCCATAAAACATTCTCACTTATCTTTCTAAAGTCTGTCATCTGGCTTTGTAATTTCTTAGAATTTAGTTTTTCAAGAATATAATGTATACACTCTGGACATCCATGACAGTATTATCTGTGCACTGGTAAGAGACATATTTTCTGGGGAACCAAAAATTTTCAGACTATATTTCTGAGGATTGTTTCAGATTTTTCATTTAAGAGCAATAGAAAAAAATTCTGAAATTTATTAGTGTCTAAATAGTCACGTTTTCTCTCCTTAGATGAGGGTATTAACTCTCAAAAATTTTTATTAGATCTTTTATTTATATTTTAATTATTTTTCATATTGCCAAAGGAATATATAATGGAAAAACTATTTCCCCCTGACCCACTCAAGCAGTTCTTTGGGGTGAGAGGCAGACAACTTTCTATTAAAGAGCTCCATCTAGTGGTACAATTAGAAATAGATAGAAGACGTATTTCTATAAGAAAACAATGCTACAAATTCTTTTTCTGTGTTACATATGAAAAGTAATGGCAATAACCACAATTACTTTTTCACCAACCTAATATTTAAATGTGTGTGTGTGTGTGTGTGTGTGTGTGTGTGTGTGTGTGTGTGTGTCATGAAAGTATTTAGTTAGGAAGTAAAATTCAACATCCCATATGATAATAATAGTTTTGCTATATTTTGTAAAATTGTACCAAATACTTGGACATTATTTCCTAAATTTGAGACATTTTATTCACTAACTTAACTGATATTTAACTTATTCATGACCAGCCACTTGTATATGGCATACATGTCAATACCAAAAATAAGGAAGCAAAATTGATGAACTTTTCACATTTTCAAGTTGGGTCGGTTAAGAAAATACTTGACATCACATTTTCTTTTTAAGTTGTGTCGTTTGAGAAATACTTGACAATGGCTTTTCATCATCTAGATTAGGTCTAGAAAAATATGCTAAATGTTGAAGCCATTGTTTTTCCTTGCCTTTCTACTTCTGCAAACCAGAATTCAAGTTCATAACACAGAGCTTCAGATAAGCGTATTAATGAGACCATGAAATATAAGAAAAATAAACACCTGCCACTTGTCAATATTCGCCACTACAAAGCTAAAGTGATATCAGACATTGGCATATAAACACAGATAAGATTTTTTAGATTATTTTTGCTCATGTAGGTGTGTAAAAGATGTTGTAAGATATATTACAACGAATATACCACCTTGTGTCAGGTCTGTTGCTAAGTAACTGACTACCCCAAACTTAGTAGCTTAAACAACAGTCACAAAATTATAGCTCATGATTTTGTGAGTGAGAATTTGGACATGTGGCAGTGATTGTGAAAACTCAGTGAGATTCAGCTGATCCAGAGGGTACATTTGTGAAGATGGTTAGAAGGTGAGCTCAGCTGGGAGTGTTGACTGGAATATCCATACGTGGCTTCATCCATATGGGTGTCTCAGTATACCCGAGTTTTTACCCAGTGGATTAGAGATGCAACAGCAAATGTTCCAATGAACCAGGAGGAAACTACATTAATTGAAATGACCTAACTTTGGAATTCATATAGCATCATTACAGTCATATTCTCAGTCGCAATCCACCTAGAGTTACTCAAGTAAAGTCCTATCTACTTATAAATAACGTGTAAGAAAATTTGCAACCTTATTTTTAAGCTACCAGGCATCTAACGGGAATAGTTACTAAGAATATCCCATCTGCAGAAGAGATAGAGAAGTTCTGGTAACTCTTTTAAGTTACCTCAAGAGTTATCAATGAAATTAAGGTGTATGTAGTCCATATGCAATAGTCATCTCTTACCTGCAGTTTTTCTTTCTGAAGTTTTAGTTACCCAATTCAACCATGTTCTAAAAATATTAAACGGAAAATTCCAGAAATAAACAATTCATTAGCTTTAAATTATGTGCCACTTGCCATTCTGAGTATATTAATTGAATCTCGTGTATTCCCGTTTCATCCTTCCAGGCAGGTGAATCGTCTCTTTGTACAGCATATTGTTAGTCACTTAGTAACTGACCAGGTTAACAGATCCAAAATACCTAGCCTATATAGGATTCAGTGCTATTTGAGGTTTCAGGCAAACACTGAGGGTCTTGGAATGTATTCCTCATAGATAAGGAGGAACCAATATGTTCAAGAATATTGATATAAGGACAAATAAGTAAAATCATAGAGAAAATTGTTTCGATTTAAGAAAGAATAATTTTCTGATAGTTAAATCTCCATTAAAGTAATAGGCTGCCTTGCGAGGTGGTGAACAATCAGTGTATAAGCAGAAGTCTTAACTGTTATAGATGTGATACCTACATTGAATGAAAGGTTAGGCTAAGTGGACCTTAAAGTTCAAATACTGCAGCTGTATTTAAAGAGATTAACCTATTCCTTCATGGCTATTCCTTCATGGTTATTTGGGTTTGGAGGACAGATGAGATATTTGGCGTAAAAGTTATGTAATTTATAACATGACAAAACACTCAGCTGCTTTCCATATTGCCTTCATGTTGCAACAGAATAGCTAGTCCACTTTTAGAATGCATTAGTAATCTGATTCAGTTTAGGAAATGTGGAAATGTCTAAAGCTGTGTGTTTTAAATCCTCACTGTGGGGAATTTTAAAACAGACAGTGATCCTCTAGCTCCACCCCAGAGATTTTGATTTACTTAATCTGGAGGGGATCTGAGCATGGGTACTTTTTAAAGCACCCTAGGTGATTTTAATGTACACTTGGGCTTGAGAACTCATGGCTACAGCATGATGATACTCAGGCTCTCTGTACTCACTCAGGAACCTGTGCAGCAAGTCTCCTAGAGAGTCAGGGAAAGTAAGTAACCGTAACCTAAAACAACACTGTGTTCCAAGAAACAGAAGAAAATTATAATAGTTTCCTTACTGCTATGCCAATATTTAGATCTGCCTGAAACTTCCAAGAGAGCCCTAATACCTTTTACCTTGCCTTTTCAGAGCAATTAAGGAAAGAGTGTACATTTTTAGCTCACATGTGAGCTACGTATGTTCCACATGGAGTGGAAGTCCTTGCTTAATATAGGTTTCAAGTGACACATTTGTCTTTCTTATTAAATCCAGAGACACCGTGACCATATTGAGGACAGGGACCATATCTCGATTATTTTGGGAGACTCCAGGGCCTAATACCCTGCCCTACATTGTAAGGCTTCAAAAATTAATTATTTATCAAGGTGAATATATACAATAGCTTAATAATATATTTTAGGAACATGTAATAAGAGGTCACAGTATATAGGCTCCTTGGAACAGAACAGATATTTATTAACAGCAACATTTCCAGAAACATGTATATTCTTAGGCCATTTACATTTGAACTTCAGCAACTATTTAATATATATAATCTCCATGTGATCTCTTAGGTTTTCACTGAAATTTAAAAATAAAACAAGTAATCTAAAAATGTTCAGTCAGCCCAAAGCTATGATTTTTAGAAGATTTTCAATTCGATTCTTTACATGTTATTTAATATGAAATCATTTCAGATTCAACTGAAGGGTAAAATAAAATTTACCATTTAAAACTAGTCAGATCTCTCAGGAACCACGTCACATCTCAATTTCTGGATTGACTTGAGAGTGAGGATTCAGAGCTTACTGTGAATGCTGATGTGAAAACTAGCATCATTTTTCATTTTTGTTTTGAGGTCTTACGTTGCTAGCTATGCCACTGAAGTGAACCATTAGTTCCAAGAATCAGACCAAAGTTCTACCAAAATATCTTAGGGTTTCATCATGATAAGTCATCACAGTATAATATGCTAACACTTAAAAACAGGGAATCCCAAAAGAGATGTTTGGCAGTCCTTGAAATTTCCTCATAACTTTAAGTAGGAATTATTCTGCATGGTGGTCCATAAGAAATTGGTAGACTGCTGTGCCAAATTCATCTTGTAGATCACTGCACATAGAAAATTACTTGACAATTTTACTTTCTAGCTCTGAAAACAACAAAAAACTTTATATAAGAGGCATGAAATTATATTTTATTTTTGTAAGTAGCTTATTTTTCCTTTTAAATGTGTTTTATTGACTACAAGGATTTTATGCTTAGCTCTCACATGAATGATATTATAATACAAAATCAAAACTGGAAAAGCAGGAGAAAAAATGTGTGTGTGGATACACTACAACAAATATCAATCATTTTTGTTTCTAAATAAAATGTACTTAGCATTGAATGTTACCTACTTAAGGATGAATATTGTAACCTTAGTCATCCTTGGATTCCCAGGATTTAGCACAGGGCATAACAAAAACTAGAAATGTAAGCCATTTAAAAAACTAAAATGAATTCATGAATCGATGACAGTTCCCTTTCTAGTAAATTGCAGGATTTTTTGGTAGGATTAATTATTATTGTTATGGCAAAATTAATTCTTGATATACATAATGGTTTTCTGAATAAAAAATAATTATTTTTAAATTAATGAATTAGTTAACATTTAATTATTGATACATATTTGAATATCAATATGCTTATTTTTATATCATGATATTTTTTCTATTTCTGTAAAATATCCCCTTTTACTTTAAATGGGAGTCTACCCAAGGGAAGAAGCTGGAAGAGGAAAGAAAAGGAAAGCAGCGAGAGTCTGTCAGAGACTGACTCCAAGGAACTTGGTGCCTCATGGGAAGGAGAGGTGGAAAGGCTTCTCCACTCCCCTTCACCCCTCTGACAATTTGCTGAATGCCAAACTGTTGCAGAGTGCCTCTGCCCGCCCCCCCAACCCAGGGCAATACAATTGGTGGTTTAGAACCAGATGGCCATGCAGACAGCCTGCACTCCCATTAGACATGACCTGAGATGGCGGGTTCCATACTGGTTGTGCACCTGTGGTGAGACGTTGCCCTACCTGGAGATTCCCTCCTTGCACCACCTCACCACCAGAAACTTCCCCAAACTCACTCTGGTTTTGGCAAGCACAGAGAGCATACACTGGCAAAAAGTGTTTTTCATGCTTGTTGTGAAGGTTCCACCACTGCTGAAAGCAAGCCTGTGCTGCTCAGGCTTTCATGCAGAGAAGGGTCCAACTGCCCTCCCTATACAGAGTGACACTGCCCCAACAACAAAGGACAGACAAGTCTTGAACCTGCCTGCTCTGGTCTCCAGGAACAGGTTCTGCCCCAAGCCCATTTTAGTGGTAGTCATCAGGGGGTATATCATGGCCCACAGCCACACTATGGCCAGGGATCAAAAGACAAAGTCTTGACGAACTTAGAGTTCTGTGCCTTGCAACAGAGGCCTGGTAGGGGAACAGAACACATTCCTGCCAGTTCAGGAAGAGAGTTGGTGCACCTCATGCCCCTTCCCTGGAGACCTCAGTGCCCGCCAACACAATCTGTTCCTGCCACCTCCCTGTCAGGGTGGTGCTTCTATGTGACAGCGGCACACCTGAGAGAGAGCCCACTCTTACTCTTAAGCATCATCTGTGAAACTGCAGCCTGAACTTCACCACCACATAAAAAATCTGCTACCTGAAGGGCTTAGTGCTAGTCCTTGAGATAAGTTTCCGAGACCTTTGCACCCTCAGCCCTGCAGGAGATAGATAGTGTGTCAGCGCTGACCTCCATCACATCACTACAACCAGCAGAATATGAAGAAGCCACTGCACAGAAGTTATCCACTACCGAGGAACCTATCCAGAACTGTGGCTTCCTGAAAGCACCCAGAAACGAAGCCGAAGGGTCATACATAGAAAAAAAATCACAGTCATGCCCTGAAGGGAAAAAAACAAATTGAAAAAAGTAAAAGTCTCATCCAAACAGTAGCAATTTCAAAAATAAGAAATGACTTCTCCCTCAGATGAGAATCAGTGCAAGAACTCTGACAGTACAAAGAGCCAGAATGCTGTGCCTCCTCCAAAAAACATCACACTCGCTCTCTACCAATGGATCCTAACCAGACTGAAGTGGCTGAAAGGACAAAGAATTAAAATATTGATTTTAAGGAAATTCAATGAGATGCAAGAAAAATTTGAATCAAATACAAAGAAATCAGAAAAAAATAGGATATAAAAGATGAGATAGCTATACTAAGAAAAAAAGTGGATCTGCTGAAATTGAAAAATTCACTAAAGGAGTTTCAAATTTTCTTCAGCTAGAAGCTTTAACAGTGGACTACACCAAACAGAAGAAACAATTTCGGAACTTGAAGACCAGTTTTTTAAATTAATCCAGCCAGATAAAAATGAAGAAAAAAGAACTTAAAGAAAATGAACAAAGCCTTCATGAAATATGAGATTATGTAAAGTGACCAAACCTACAGCTTATTTGCTTTCCTGACAGAAAAGAAGAAAAAGCAAGCAAGTTAGAAAACATATCTGTGGGAATAGTTCAGGAAAATTTTCATAATCTTGTAAGAGAGGTTGCCCCCAGCTTTAAGAAATCTAGAAAGCACCTGCAAAATACTATAAAAGATGACTGTCCCCAAGGCACAAATTCATCAGATTATCCAAGGTCAACATGAAAGAAAAAAAAATTTAAAAGCAGCTGCACAGATCATTGAGGTAGAAAACTAACATAGAAACTCAGTACTTAAATTAGACTCAACTAAATGGACCCCAACGGACATCTAGAGAAGACTCCACTCAACCACAGAATACACATTCTTCTCATCTGAATACAGATATTCTCTAAAGCTGACCATATGGTCATAAAACAAGTCTCAATAAATTTAAAACAAATTGAAATCATATCAAGCATCTTCTCAGCCCACAATGAAATGAAACTAGAAATCAAAACCACATAAGAATATGGAAATTAAACAAATTGCTCCTGAATGACTTTTGGGTAATCAACAAAATAAAGGCAGAAAATTTTTAAAAATTGAAACAAATAAAAATAAACACACAACTTACCAAAACCTCTGGGATGCAGCAAAAGCAGTGTTAAAGGGAAAGTTTATAGTACTAAATGCCTATATCAAAACAATAGGAAGATCTCAAATTAACAACAGCATTCTCCTTAAGAAGTGGAACAAGACAAGGACATCCACTCTCACCATGCCTACTCAATATACTATTGGAAGTCTTATGCAGAGCAACTAGGCAAAAGAAGAAAATAAAAGACAACTAAATAGGAAAAGAGGAAGTCAGACTTTCTCTGTTGACTGATGACATGATCCTAGAAACCCTAAGATAACTAGAAAACCCTAAAGAGTCCTCTAAATGCCTCCTAGAGCTGAAAACCAATTACAGTGTTTCAAGATACAAATCAATGTACAAAAATCAATAGCCTTTCTATTCAAAAGTAACCTTCAAACTGAGAATCGAATCAAGAACTCAATCCCATTTACAGTAGCCGCACACACAAAAATAAAATATCTAAGAATGATATTTAACCAAGAAGGTATAAGATCTCTACAAGGAGAAATACAAAACACTGATTAAAGAGATTAGAAATGAAACAAACAAATGGAAAAATAGATGCTCATAGATTGGAAGAGTAAATATTAAAATGATGATATTTCCCAAAGTAATCTACAGATTTAATACAATTTCTATCAAATTCACAATGTCATTTTTCACAGAATTAAAAAAATGAAAACAATTCTAAAATTCACATGGAACCAAAAAGGAGTCCAAATAGCTTTAAAAACAAACAAAAACATCATAAGCCAAAAGAACAAAACCAGTGGTGGTGGTATCACATTACCTTACTATACTGTTAGGTATACCTGCTGACTATTTATTACCTATAACTATACTACAAGGCTATAGCAACCCAAACAGCAGGGTACTGGTACAAAAATCTACACATAGATCAATGGTACAGAATGAAGAACCCAGAAACAAAGCCACACATCTACAATCAACTGATTTTCAATAAAACTACAAAAATAAGCAATGGGGAAAACACACTATTCAGTAAATGATGCTGTGAAAACTGGCTAGCCATTTGCAGGAAACTGGATTACTTCTCACCATATATAAAAATTAATACATAAACTCAAAATAGATTAAAGACAATTAAATGTAAAACCTCAAACAATAAAAATGACAGAAGAAAACCTAGAAAAAACTTTTAGACATTGGCCGAGGCAAAGAATTTATGACTAAGACCTCAAAAGCCATTACAACAAACACACAAAAAAATTGATGAATGGGACCAAAGAGCTTCTGCACAGCAAAAGAAACTATTAACAGAGTAAACAGACAATCTACAGAATGAGAGAAAACGTTTGCAAACTATGTATCTGAAAAAGGACCAATATCCAGAATCTATATGTAACTTAAAGCAGAAAGAAAAAAAAAACAAATAACCCCATTAAAAAGTGGGCAAAAAACATGAATAGACACTTCTCAAAAGAAGACATACAAGCAGCCAACAAACAGATGAAAAGATGCTCATCATCACTAATCATCAAAGAAATGCAAATTAAAACCACAAAGAGATACAATCTCACAACATTCACAATGGCTACTATCAGAAAATCAAAAAACAGGTATTGCTGAAGATGGAGAAGAAAGGAACATTTGGTAGAAATACGTTAGTTCAACCTTTATGACAAATAGTATGCTATTTCTCAAAGAACAACAACAACAACAAAAATCTACTATGTGACCCAGCAATTCCACTACTAGGTATCTACCTGGAGGAAAATGAATCATTTCACCAAAAAGACACCTGCACTCACATGATATTCCTGCACTATTTGCAATAGCAAAGTCATGGAATCAACATAAGTGTCCATCAAAAGTGAATTGGATAAAGAAAATGTGGTACATATGCACTCTGGAAAACAACATAACTATAAAAAAGAACAAAATCACGTGATTTGCAGCAACATGGATGCAGAGGAGGCCATTATCCTAAGTTAATTTTTCCAGAAACAAAAATCAAATACCGCCGTGTCCTCATTTGTAAACGGGAACTAAACAATGGGTACACGTGGATATAAAGATGGAAACAATCACCAGTGTTTTGCGACTCCAAAATTGGGGAAGGGGCAGGAGGGCAAGGTTTGAAAAACTACTAGTTGGGTATGATATTTCCTATTTGTGTGATGGGGTTAATAGAAGCCCAAACCCCAGCATTATATAACATAGCCATTTAACAAATATGAACATGCATCCCTGAATCGAAAGTAATGCAAAAATAAAATACAATGTATTTTTAAAAAATGGAACGATCTTATTCCAAACCCCTTATCATATCTTCTTCCAAAAATACATCTGTCTTTTAAAGTCATAAGATGAAATAGAAAATCTGAAATAGAACCAGAATTACCATTAAAACTTAGTTTGTGTAGTAGAGAGGGTCAAGGAAGTGGCCAGTGAAAATGTGCAGAACAGCGGCTCTGCTGTTTAAGAGTTGGGAGAGGCTACTGGTGAAAAGCTATAGTAAGACCCAACCTCTATCCTTAGGAAAGAGTTACTTTGCTCTTTCTTGGCTCTTTAATCTACCACAACAAATAGTTGGGGGACCCAACAAAGACATTCACCTGCTTGCCTACGTTATAAGGTAACCCGCAATATATCACAATATAATTCAGTCAGATTCAACAGAAAAGTGCATATCTTAATTTCTGAAACAGCGTAAAACTTTGCAGTACTTCTAACCAGCCAAGTAAATCATGAAACATAAATTATGGCTCTTTCAGCTTTTGCTTCACTGTAAAAACTCCTGCCTTGATGGAAACTGGAAGCAAAGCTAACCTAAGAGTGCCATCTAGTGGAATGATCTAGCATGACCGTAACAGGTTGTTCACTCTCCCTAGATTTTTCTTAAAATAAAATGATGAAAATAAATTGGAGGGAGTCAGCCAACCAGAAATGGGATGCTCTAGCTAATACCTGGCAATTAAAGAAAAGAGTTTAAGCCTAGAGGTAAAGGTGGGAGGAAGTGCTAATCACTGTCTCCTCTCTCATCCCGTAGAAAAACTCACTACCCAGCCCAGAGGCAGAGAAGGGAGCGGGGTAGGCCCGTTGTATGTCTCAGAATAGTTGTACAATCTGTGAGAAGGATCATTCCACTATCCCCCATATTCCAGGGTAGGAGGTTTCTCTCATGGTAAGGACTCCTGTGAAGGAGAAGAAGTGACAAAGAAAGAACCGGAGTTGAGGGGGGTCAGAGGGAGTACAGCTTTCCCTCAAAGAATTTGATAGTGGTATAGATATGACTGCAATATGATAATTTTGAAAATGCAGCTATGGAATGTACAAGAGAAAGGAGGGCCTGATTGAAGCTTAAGCATCTAATGATTGCATTGGGGCAAGGGTTGGAGGGGAAGACTCTGAAACAATAATGTTTAAATCCCATTTATACACCAAGTACTCCTACATGGGGCAGGATTTTGGCAACCCCCAGGTATACATACCTCCAAGCATGTATGTAACTACAACTTGGGGCCTTATTTACATAAGTGCCTGTGTTTCTTAAATAAGTTCAACGAATCAAAAATAAGTATGCGGCATTTGTCGAACTCTCTAGTTACTTAAACTTGATCCAGATAACTGAAAAATGAAGTTCTCTCTGGCTATTTGATGGACTTCATAAAGAAATACAGCCCAAACTTTATTGCTAACAAATCTCCCCATAAAATACTTATTAGAAATGTGGTTTTCCAGGTTCCATCTGTGAGATTTGAGGGTTGATCTGAGGTAGAACTCGAGAATTTGCATTTTTAAAAGTACTCTTACTCTGCTTCAGGTTGGTAACTACCATTGCAGAAATGCATTCTGCTAAGCCAAAGGTGAATTAATACTGACAGTTGGTACTTCACAGAAAGTAAAAACGATTCTGAGGGGAAAGCGAAGAAGTATGGGATTTTGTGCTGCTGATGTTACCTGGCTGCTCTAAAGAACCTTAAGATTATAAGCAGACCAGCTGATTTTGGCTTGCCTGGGATTTTCCTGGTTTATCACTGAAATTCCTGTATCCTGGAAGATCCGTGAGCCCCAAGTAAATTAGAACGGTTGGTCACCTCCTAACGAAATCTCCTTAAAAAAGAGTTTGCACAGTTGTAGCTACCAGAAGAAAGTTCAGCAAAGATCCGGAAGTCCTTCTGAAATTGATTGAGAATACCAGCTGCTGGGGAATCACTGTTAGGCATTACACAGGCATGAAAAACAAACTGGAAAAGAAGCTACCTTTGCTAACAATAGGGAAGAGGAAGAATTCAGAAGTGCTCACTGATTATAGTCATCACAAGATTGGATTAGAGTAGAGTAGAGTAGATGGTCTGTCCTGCTAGAAACAACTTTTATTTTATTTATTTTTTTTTAGCTTTAGCAATCTTTTACTTCCAAAGCAAGTAAATTAATGGACAAAAAGACATGGGAACAAAATAAATTTTGCATAACTCATTACCAGAAAAGCAATGTTCATTTTGAACATTCAAAATAATGGGAAACTGAATTTGTGTGGCATCATCTGAAGCCTCTAATTTCATCAGTCATTTGTTTACAACCAAGGGTCACATTGGTAATTTTTCACTTTAACTCTTCCGAAATAAAAGTAAATAAAAATATTCTGTTAGGAAACCTGGAGTTGGGCATGGTGGCTCACGCCTGTAATCCCAGCACTTTGGGAGACTGAGGTGGGCGGGTCATCTGAGGTCAGGAGTTCAAGACCAACCTGGCCAACACAGAGTAACCCCGTCTCTACTGAAAATATAAAATTAGCCAGACTTGGTGGCACCTGTCTGTAATCCTAGCTACTTGGGAGGCTGAGGCAGGAGAATCATTTGTACCTGTGAGGTGGAGGTTGTGGTGAGCTTAGATTGTGCCACTGCACTCCAGCCTGGGCAAGAAGACCAAAACTTTGTCTCAAAAAAAAAACAACAACAAAAGGAAACCTGATAAGTTTTGAAACTTGAAATCTCCAGCCAGTTCTACAGACCTTTAATTTTCAATCTGGGCACTAAAATTGTCAGTAATGGATTTGATAGAACATTGGCTTACACGGAAACACACGTGGTTGACTTTTTCCAGACACAGAAAATAAGGTTATGTTATAAAATCTGTAAGTTACATCTACTTGGAGATACTGTGCTTGATATTAGTGGCCCCAATTTCATTAGGAGAAATCTGGTCTTCTTTCTGGAATTGAAAACTGGAAATGGCCCAGCTGGATTTCCTTTTAGAAGACATAAGATTTCTTAAGATGAGCTATCCAAAAGTAAGATATTCCTTTCTTGCACCAGTAAAGATTGAATGAGCTTCAACAAGTGTGGCATAAATGAGTACTTGAACATCCCAATGAACACCCAAATGAACAGCCTCTCTTCTTCCTGTATACAAGGCCAAGCCAAATCATGTTCTATTGCCTCCCTTATACTTATGTGTGGCCACGTACTGATTTCTAGCCAAAAGAAAGGAAGCACAAGTGATATGTGCTACTACCAAGACTGGACTATGAAAACCTACTACACATTCTCCTCAACATATGTTTCACTTCAAGTCTACCAAGATGGTGGCTTACAGGGCATCAAATCTGCTGAAGATGAGAGAACCTTCATTCACCTGGGAGCCTGAATGACTATTAAGAAGGTAGTCTGTCCAACTGACCACCTGACTGGTTTATGTGGGGAAAAAATATATTGAGCAACAGCTTATATGTTTTCAGCAGTATTGCTAGAGAATTTAGCCTACTTTCACTAATCTAAACAAAAGCTGAAGACAGGCTGCATTATGAAGGTGGTTTTCTAGGGCTTGCTATAAAAGAAGATATCCAGGTAATGAGCATGCATGAGGGCAGGTGATGCCTTTTGCTATGTGCTCAGGCCACGTCAATGCACAAGACAGACATACTTTCTCTAAGGCAGTCTATTTCCCAGCAGAGAGTGTTCTTAAGTGTGAAAAGATACTGCAGTAGATAAGCACAATTTCTTTTTAATTTATTTCTGCTAAAGGGAACAAATATTAAGGTCATATTTAAAAAATATAAATAAATTGAATTACAGGTAAAAAGGAATACATCATGCTGCTACTTAACATTTCTTTCATTTCCCCAAATGGAAATTATGGTTAAGCATAAGTTTTAAATCATTTGAGAGGCTTCTGAATGTTGTCTCCATATTTGAAGTACTATGTATGTCTCCCAAGGACTCATAAAGTGGAGAGTGGTCAAATGTGCCAACAGCTTAAGAAAAGGAAACCCCTTAAGTGAAGGAAATGGTGCTAATAAGTGGAAAGGTTTCGTTTTATTAAGTATACACATTTATGGTCATAGTGTTAAGTTTCGCTTTAAGCAGCATTGCCAAGGTTAAAGTTATAATTAAATCCCCATTTAAAAAAGATGTCAGTTAGTTTATTCAGTGGTTTTATGATCTAATTAATGACTAAGACAACTTATTTTAAGCATTAATACTTTTAATAGGAAAATACAGTTTAGACTACTAATCTGATGTTCCAGAGGGACTGCTTCCTTGTGAAAGGGTAATTCACTCTAAGACTTTCTTATGTTCAAACCTGTTCTCTCTTCATGTGGTATATTTTATGACTCAGTTATGTGGTTTCCACATACAACTATCTTAATAGCAGCTGCTTCTCAACCTCTCCCCCACTCCAAACACACACACACACACACACACACACACACACACACACACACATTTTTTTGTCTTCCAGATTTAGTTCTGTACTTGTGATGAAACTATTAGAATAGAGGGAAAACCACCCATGAATCTACAAAGATATACCTCTTCTAATGAACATAGTGATTACCTTTTCATAATTTCCCAAAATGAACAAGCTTAAACAAGACATATGCAGTGACCAGAGGAAAAAGAGGCACGTCCTAAAACACATGTAAAAAGCTCTGTTACACTGAGCTCTGGCCTTTTTTGCCTCTATGGAGATTTGTTTTGGTGGAAGAGACGTGAGAGTACTTGTCACATACTGATATCAGTCTTTTTCTACCACCAAGGAAAGCAAAAGAAAGGAAGTTGATGAGCCTGATTAATAAAACCACATTGAGATATCATCTCATGCCAGTTAGAATGGTGATCATTAAAAAATCTGGAGACAACAGATGCTGGAGAGGATGTGGAGAAAAAGGAACACTTTTACACCGTTGGTGGGAGTGTAAATTAGTTCAACCATTGTGGATGACGGTGTGGCGATTCCTCAAGGACCTAGAAATAGAAATTCCATTTTACCCAGCAATCCCATTACTGGATATATATCCAAAGGATTATAAATTGTTTTATTATAAAGACACATGCACATGTGTGTTCACTGTGGCACTGTTTACAATAGCAAAGACCTGGAACCAACCCAAATGCCCATCAGTGATAGACTGAACAAGGAAAATGTGGCACATATACACCATGGAACACTATGCAACCATAAAAAATGATGAGTTCGTGTCCTTCTACTATGCATGCCCACTTTCCCATGATAAGTCATCTGAGTAGAACACATAATCCATGTCAGTGGCAGTCGTCACACATGGATGAATCTGGAAACTATCATTCTCAGCAAACTGACACAAGAACAGAAAATTAAACAACGCATGTTCTCACTCATAGGCGGGTGTTGAACAATGAGAACACATGGATGCAGGGAGAGAAGCATCACACACTGGGGTCTATTTGGAGGGGGGAGTAGGGGAGGGACAGTGGGGGTGGAGAGTTGGGGAGGGACAACATGGGGAGAAATGCCAGATATAGGTGACGAGGGATGGAGGCAGCAAACTACAATGCCATGTATGTACCTACCCAACAATCCTGCATGATCTGCACATGTACCCCAGGACATAAAGTACAATTTAAAAATTAACAACAACACAAAATAATAATAATAATAATAATAATAATAATTTAGGGTTGCGGAAGTAGAAGGGAGTCAGAGAGTCATCCAATACATTTTTATAATCTAATATTGGACAAAACTAAATACATGTAGAGGATCACAGGATTCCACAATGGAGTCTATATTGGGCATACAAAGACTTGATGATAAAGGTCTTAAAAACAGACATCTGGTAAGTCTATGATTGGTAGTAGTATTGTGTGTGTGTGTGTGTGCGTGTGTGTGTGTGTGTGTAGAGAGAGAGAGGGAAAGAGAAAGAGAGAGAGAGGGGAGAGAGAGCACACGCACATATAACAGCTCTGTGGCTTGGATGAGCTAGGCACTTGGAGGATATACAAAATATGAACCTAAATTTTAAGAACACTCTACCAAATTGGGAAACAAGACTTACGCAATGAAACAATAAAGTAATACAAGAAAATAATATGATGATTTAATACCAACTCAAAACAACATGTTATTGGGGAAAAAAAAGAGTACAGTCCTGTAATATAAAATTTGAAGGTGTTAGCTCTGAAATAGCTAGTTCTTTGACACTGAATAATTTCCTTAAAATATCTAAGGTCTTGAACTACATGATCTCTGAAATTCTGTATTTCTTTAAATTACCTAAGGTATTGAACCACATGATCTCTGAAATTCCTTACACCTGTAAAGTCTAAGACTTTAATTTTAAAGATAATCAGACTAGGAAGTGAATAAATGTGTTCTCAGAGGGCATTTAGAGGAAATAGGACCTGAAATGAGCCCCAAAGCAAAAGTAGGTTTCACAAAGTGTTCAAGAAGGACAAGGTAGGCATCGAAACACAAAATGCAAAAACGCCCACGGAATACATATCTGATGTGACGAATGGTGTGGCATGCCCACTTTTCCATGATAAGTCATCTGAGTAGAACACATAATCCACGTCAGTGGCAGTAGTCACATATTATGAGATCCTGGCATGTTTCAAAAACCAGGGTGAAAATCTGAACATTACATTCAGAAGGCAATAGGAGGGATACAATTGGAAAATGACAGAGAAAGAACCAAGTGTGGAGGAAGAAACTGAGGTAATGAAATGAAACAGAATTAATAAATAACCAAAATGATACCACAATGGGCTGGGGTTATTGTTGAAAATAGTAGCCAATCAAATAGCAAGTTTTGAATAAAAATATAATTGTGTCAAATTAGATAGAGACATACTGGTTCTAAGATATTCCGAAGCCAAAAGAAAGTGCAAATTTAAAGCCATGTTGTGCTTGCTTACTTCATAGGCAAAGACTCTTGTATTCAGTAGCACCTTTGCTTTTCCCATCTCATATCCATATAAAAGCAGCCATTGGCACAACCACTGTTATTGCCAATAGAAGGGAGAAACAACAAAATTAAAATAATTACTTGTAGTTTCTAAATGTCTGCAATTTACGTATTGAAAATTGAATATATTTTTGTAGTAACAATTAATTTTAAAAAGTGAATGTCTAATATAGGCACTGATTAAAATAATGAGGCGATGAGGCATTGTTATATGCAATGAGGCGATGCTAGATGTATCATTATGGGTGAGATGTTTTGTGCTATAGGCAATAACTTAATTGTTTAAATCTTTAAATTTCTCATAGCTTCAAACATGAAAGGAGCACTCTGCGTGTATCAGGGTAAGAAAGAAAGGGAGGTTCTTGCCATTAAACTGCAGGAATTAATAAGATTGGGCCTACTCAGAGATAGTTAACTGAAGGACATCAGGACTTCTTACGGTCTGTGGAAACAAAAATAAAACCCACCAAGTTATAGAAGAAACAAAATTAATCGGATGCAGAGAAACTAAAAGAATTTAACACTTCCTGTATGTGAAAAACTACTAAGCCAAAATTGGTTAGCAGTAGTTGTTTTCCGTAGTCAGGAAGCAAGAATTAACTTAAATTGTAGCTTGCTATTAAGTTAAATATAAGGAAGTGTTCATTTACTATGTGAATTGTTTCCAAATACAGGAAAGAAATACAAAACATGGGAAAATTATGGAATGAGTTTTCATAGCCATACTGAGAGATGGGAAAGTAAGAAGCAAGTCATCCCTCTGAGATGTGAATCTATCAAATGTGAAAGATTGGAAGAAAAGCACTTAGAGATTTGGATGAGAAATATTAAATGAGAAGCCTATATAAGGAGGAGTGACAAACTACAAAGAATTAAAAATGAATAAATACATTATTATATTCAAAATACTTCCCCCTAAGAAATTAAGATAAATGGTTTATATTTACTTTATATATTCATTATAAAAATTTCAAATAATACAGCAAAGAATAGCAGTTTTTCAATTAAACTCAACAAAACAATTAGTTAAGCCACAAACAAATGACACAAACCTCCACAATCCAGAAACAACTATTTTTATCATTAGGTAAATATCATTACAAATATATATTTTATTGACACACTGCATACAATATTTTACCCTTGTTGAGGTATAATCAACATACAACAAACTGCACATATTTAAAATGTACAATGTGGTGAATTTGAGACATGTATAAACCCATGAAACCATCACCACAGTTAATATAATGATATATGAGAAAAATTGGGGGATAATAGATATCATTATGTTGATTATATTTTAACAGACGTTAAATGTATTTTTAATAAACATTAACTTATTAATTATCTAAAAATCCTACCAGTGTGATGTTATTTTAATCCCCATTTAAGAAAACTAAGGCATAGAAGGGTTAAGTAAACTCTTCAATGTCGCACAACTAGTAAGTATCAATCTGAACTTGAACCTAGGCATTCTGGAATATGAATAAGCAAATACAATGTCTATAGGTATATAATAACAGAAGTGGTAGAGACATTAAGAAATAAATTCTTATAAACAATAACAAAATAAAAGGAAATTGTGTTTCTAATTTGGTTTACTTAGCAATCCTTAAGGGCTTAGGGGCTAAGATACTACTTAACTTTAATGGAGAGGCCATGTAAGATATTGGCTGGGCATATTGCCACCTTCTGGGAAGTTCTCTGTGAAGGTGAGTTTAACTGAGAGATGGGGACAGGGGTAAGAGTACCTTAACTGTGAGATGGGGACAGTACATCTCAGGTGAGTAACTGTGAGGTGGGGATCTAACTCATAGGGAGAAATTTAAGTGTAAGTCAATGATTGAAATCACTTAAAATTTTGTTCGCCACCTCACCCCACCCAGGAAACATTTAGCAATGTCTGGAGATATTTTTGGTTGTGACAACTTAGGGATGTTTCTGGCATCAAGTGCCAGAAGTAGGGATGTTATTAAACATCCTACAATGCACAGGACAGCTCCCTACAAAAAAAGAATGCCCCAAATGCCCATGGTAGCACTGTTGAGAAGGTCCTGAAAGGTGAGAAGTCATGAGTCAGCCAAAGCCACAGACACAACAAAAGAGAGTAGGGATACTTAGGCTGTGGAGCACTAACAGTAAAAGTCAAAACAGGTGGTAGCTTAGCTGACTGTCCACAGGGGCAGAGGTTTGTAGGGAAAAGTGGAAGCCTACTTTTGAGAAGCAAACGGGTTGTCCAAAGAGAATCAAGTCTCTAGAACTATCCTGAACCTTAACTCATATTGAAGTTCTCCCAAGTCTGCTGAGACCTGTTCCTTTTCCTTACTGATGAATCTGTAAAATAAACTCCTGTTATACAAAAAGTATGCCTCTTTTTATATTTTTGTATGCTGAAAGATCCCAAAAGAACCTCCAAGTTTAATGATTCATGTATTATAGTCTTATGCTCTTTGGTGCTGAATATACATTTAAATACTAATAAAAGACTTTACCCAAATCATTTATTCATTTCCCAAAATATATTCCAGTTGGTTCCCACATATATTGTTGTTTTCCTGTACATGGTAAAATTAAACTTATAGAACTGGCATTGATCCTTAAACAGGATATTCAAGAGCTACTGAATTAAAATAGCTAAGATTATTTAATATGAAGATAAAGACAGGTTACTCTCTCAACTACCTTTATTTAAATATTATCAATGACTGAAATCAGAAGTCATTTTATAAAACTCTTTATAATTAAAAAATTATTAATATTGTCTTGATTAGAAAATATACATAATAATATTTACATAGTTTTACATGTAAGTTTATAAGAAAGGTTCATACTTTCAATATAGTCTCAATTTTTCAAGTGTTCAATGAAATTTTATGATTTTGGTAGATTAAATGTTTAAATAATCTCAATTCTCTCTTTGAGATAGGCCTGCCAAATTCTTCTGTATCTGCTTATAATCATTTATTATGATATAATTGTTTCAAATACACATAAAATTTGAATTTAGTATAATATTATTTGAAGTTACAATTTATTAGTAAATATAACAAAGCCTAATGTAGAATGGATTCTCAGTTATAATCTAACACTTACTAAATATGTGAGCATCAGCAAATTGTATAATCTCCATAAATCTAAAGATGTATTTTCTATAAAATACAGATAATAGGGCCTATGTTATAGTAGTTGTTAAAAAATTAAGATAATGTATATAAAGCATGTAATAAGTTTATGGACAAATGTTATCAATTATTATCGTTATTGATACTTCTAATATCATGGCATCAGAAAAATACTTTTTTAAGTAAAAAGCTCATTCTATTACGTGACAACAGCTGCAAAGAATACAACTAATTTATTATGTTTTTGTAATTCTATAGATTATTTTATATTTGGATCATCGTATGAATTAGGTAAGAAACTTCTAAAGCTGAAAATAAGTGACCTAGTTTTAACTGTGATCCCATTTACTTACTGGAAGCTTATGAAATGAAAGACCAGCAAGAACTATTTCTGACAATGCTTCTTTTTAGTCTGACAGCAGGAAAGAACTTGAGCCACTAAAGTATAAGTTTTAATGATAGTAGAAACCAAATTCAATTTCCATATGACAGATAAAGATTAAAAAGTGGTTGTCTCTAAAAATTAAAATTTGCACAATATAGTATTTATGAAGGCAATTGCTCCAAACACTGTGAGAATTGTCTAAAGCACTGACACTGATTACTACACCCAAGTCAAAGAATAAATAGCAATTGCTGCAAAGAGAAGACAATGAAAAACACTAATTGTCATAGCAATGCCAGCCCATGGGCTGAGCTGGACTTGCCATTTTAGAAACATAAGTGAAAATCTGAGTGATAATAAGGTGCTAGCAGGGATCCAGGGACCATAGATATAGCTCTGAAAATGTCCAACAGAAAAGTTGGGGTCAGAGGCTTAGGGAGAGATCTATGTGAGTTTAGAACTAACTTAAGAGTTAAAGAATAGAAAGAAGTAAAGAAGACTTTTCATTTTTATATGATTGCATTGCCTTTTTAAGGTTCATTTTTTGTGACCTATAGAAACACACACACACACACACAAATTAAGGAGAATTGTCTATGATTTTAGACATAGAAAACCTGTGGCAAACTGAGTTATTAAATGATTTTCATTTGGCGAGATAAATTCCAGCTATTAAGTTTTTGGATTGTTATTCCAGTGTGCTACAGCTCAGTGACTTATTTTTTTTCAAGAACTCAGTTTCTTCTTAGTGGAGGAAAATTGTTCAGTGTGTTCAAAGTAATTGTCAGACAATTACGTTATTTAAAATCTTTCAGAAGGTGCTTTCCTGAACAATTTAACAATTTAGGGAAAAAATCTAATTTCAAACTCCAGATTAAATTGTTAAAGTTCTAAAATATTTCAATCTGATCTGGAAGGATAGTCTTATTCTTTTCTATTTTCAATAGAGATATTTTAAGGAAGGTAGATTCTGTACAGTGATCTCTCTATCTTCTAAAATGAACTGACCTGATACTTGTCAAGTCAGGGCCAAGCTCAAACTCCAGAGCCTCTTTGTATTTCTGTATTTAAAGATGTAACACTGTATGTGCTATAAATGTAACTGACTACCCAGAGGGAAAGAAACTACCTTGAATATTTTCAATGAGAAAAAAATGATTTTTCTTTTCCTTTTTATCTACTACTTGTTTTTAATTTGTACTTCATTAAATAATTCTTTTCAACAGTTCAAGTATTTTTTAGCTACTCAAGATTCATGACCTTTAATATGTTATATTCTAGTCAGGGATGGAAAAAACATAAACACAATGCAAAATAAAAACACTTTTTAAACAATAGGCTGAAATACTCTTAACTACAAAGTGTAATATTAACTGTAAAGATGGATCAATTAAGTCTTCCTAGTGGAAGAAATGGTATCTTAGAAAAGATCCATTTGATCTTGATCTGGTTTTAAAAACTGGTCATTCCCACTTATAAGTGGAAGCTGAACAATGAGAACACATGGACACAGGGAGGGGAACAACACACACTGAGTCCTGTTGGCAGGGGAGGAAAGGTGGGAAGAGCATCAGAAAAAATAGTTAAAAAAATAGCTGGGCTTAATACCCAGGTGATGGGTTAACAGGTGCAGCAAACCACCATGGTGCATATTTACGTATGCAACAAACCTGCTCATCCTGCACATGTACCCCATAATTTAAAATTTAAAAAAAGATGGGAGAAACATATTTAGAGCAATGAAGATAGTTTAATTCCTGGGTTCATGCCAAAATACTCTTTGATATCTTTCTATCAGGCAAGCATTGCTCTTGGCATGGAGATAAAACTGAACCAAATAAAGTCCCAGTTTTCAAGAAGCTTATATTCTGTTGGTGAAAAACAAGCAAGGAACTAAGAAACAAATAATATGTTGGGTAGCAAAAAGTGCCACAAAATGACATGAAGTAAAATCAAACAGATAACGAGATAAAGCATGTCATGGGGAGGATTGCTATATAGGAAGGGAGGTCAAGGAAGGCCTTTCAAACTGGCAGTTGAGAAGATGCCTAAAGAAAGTGAGATCAACTCATGTGAAGATAGTATATGTGGGAATTACATTCAAGAAAGAGAGAAGGGTAAGGGCAAAGGCCCTGAGATGGGGTCATGTTTGGACATCTTTGAGGAACAGGTTGTGCAAAATAACAAAACGACATCTAAGTTTAGTCTGGCTGCAGACTGGTTAAGGTAGGTTGGAGATAAGGATAGTCAAGTACATTTCAGATAGTTTGTGTATCATCTCCTACTTTTACTTATGAAAGGAATATGATCTTTTTCTTAGAAAGAAAAACTAGTGGCAATATAGTCAATCAGTCTCCTTGGTTATAGAATATTCAGCAAAGTACCTAAGTGAGCAGACTCTAGAGACAGAATGCCTGCATTAAACTTCAAAAGGCACCATGCAATCTTGGACAAATTTACCTCACTTGTATGCCAATATTTTCTCATCTGTAACATCACCGTAATGAGGTGTCTACAGGATTGTTGTGCATGTCAAGGCTTGATATGAAACCTGACATCTGTTAGATAAGCCAAAACAAGAGGAAATTCTCTGTTATCTTATCACAAAATGCTGAAATGGGAGAGTTCCCTTATCCCCTTCTCAGGGCATGTGACATGGGTGTGGCTCGCTTCTTTAGTGCCCCACTGCTCAAACCCGTAGGGGAAGCATGCAGATGGGCAGGTCCTGGGGAAGCATTATTGGGCTTCCATCCCATGGCAGCATCTAGGGTTGAGTATTTACAGCCCCCAAAGCCATAGTGGGCGTGTGTTACAGTGTGCTCTTTTCAGTTTTGCCATTTTCAGGTAGCTTGTGTTAATCAGCTCAATTAGACCTTCTGCCTTATCACAAGGACAGAGGGCTTTCTGTATCCTGGGTTCTTGTGTGTGAACCAAGATATTACAGTATACCAAAAATGTTGGATCAGACGTGAGCATGGAGGATAAGTGCAAGGTTTTATTGAGTGGTGGAGGTAGCTCTCAGCAAGATGGATGGGGAGCCAGAAGGGGGATGGAGTGGGAAGTTGGTCTTTCTCTGGAGTCAGGCTGCCCACCTCTCCTCCAACTGCCCCTGACCAAAAGTTTCCTTGTCATCCACGTCTTTTCACCATTGCTGGCCTGCCCGTGTCTGCTGGTGTATGTCAGTGTGTTCTGCTCCTACTGACATCCATCCACTTGTGTCTCTGACCACTAGGGTATCAGGTTTTTGTGGGCACAATGAGGGGGAAGGGGTGGGCCAAAAGGCAAATTTTTGGGACACAAAAACAAAAATGCCTGTCCTCATTTAGGTCCGTGGGCACAGGCCCAGGGGGCAGAGCCCTCATCAGGGGATCCCACCCTTCTCTACCCAGTACTTCCCTGCCTCCCTTCCATATCAGTGCCAAATGCTAGAAGAATTTCAAGACCATGAGAAAGTAGATGATATCAACTGCTACAAAATACTAATAATTAAAATTGGTCTTTAGGACTTATAGAGTTAATATAAACACAAGAGTAAAAGAAAACAGGTTGCATTTGTTGAAACCACATATTTTAGAAACACAGAAGTATTTAAAAGGTAACAATGACTCAACATTGGTGGTGTGATTTTCATTTAATCTTTTCCCTGGATACTTGAGGTAAGAGGGGGAAGCCGCCAGAGAGACAAAGAGGTAAATTGGGCAGGTAGAAGGAATAAAAAATTGCAAGAAGCAGACCAGGAAGAAGTCAGGTTTATAAATGAGTTATAGAAAGCTATGTAAGCACAATAAAACGCTGACATTTTCCTACTTTAAGACCCATCTCAGCCCAGCATCTCATCTAAAAGTTATAGACATCCATTTCTAAGATGTCTTAAAAATAATGCAATCATTTACTGATTATGTCTTGCAGAAGACACAAAATAAAATTAAATCACAGTACATGTCAAAAACTACTCTTTAAATTATTACTTCCTTTCCAAAATTGTATACTCTTCATGTACTCTCAGATCTACCTTCTTTCAGCACACATTCTTAGATGACACTGAATCTACATTTTACTTCTCCTCTCACTGGAATTTCCCCTCTTTGAGATTCACACGTTGATATAGAGCTATCAAGTCTTTTCCCAGGGTTCTATTATTTCTATCCACCTCTCAGTATAGCAAAGGAAGACATTCTTCCATCAGACCCACCTTCCACAGAGAGCAGAAGAGATAAAGATTATAAATGCTTATAATTTAAAACCATTGCCCCTCTCAGAAAGAAAAGTCTTATCAGAAGATTGCACAGAGACAGTATCTTTGGAGGAAACAGAGAAGACAAATACATTATATTTAAAATATTGTTTTTAGGTTTATCTTTTACCATTCATGAGTACTTCAGATTATGATTCTTTGGCCTGTTTACTATTAAACATGCAATTAATGCCTGATCCTCCCCTTTAAATTTGATTCTTAGCAACTTAGTAAACACAAAGTATAACTTACAGTGATAGCATTTTGATTTTAGATCTTTGGTGACATTTGCTTTGCAGGCCATTGAAGACACTTATCTGAGTTTTCATCTTAAACTGGAATGCCATAAAGGGGGTCAGAAAAATAGTAAAGAATCACTTTATAAAGCTATTATGCATTTTAAAATAGCATGAAAATCATTTGTGTAAATAAAAACAAAAGGTAACTGCTTTCTCTTCTTCCATAAATGAATTGTAATCAAACCTATTTGCCTGAAATTGCTCAATATACTTGCATTGTCACAGTATTCAAGGTAGTAATTGTGCCACGAGGATTGTTAAAAATCTATTCAAATTATTTATTTTTTGGAAAGGTTCCCCTTATGTTGAGGTTTCTGCCACTTTCTTACATTATCTTGCTATTCATTTGCTAATCTTTAAAAAAATTAATTTGACTTTCTTAGGAAAAGAAACAGTAAGTAGACTAACAGTAGCACTGAATTATTAGCAGCAATATTGTTTAATTTCACATTACATATTTGAATTGAGATAGAAGGTGACATCTAGAATTGTACAGTTGCTGTCAAGAAAACGTTGAAATGTATTTCTCTCTGACTGTATTATAAAAATACACATACTTATGAATTCTTACAAAATGCCAGAAAATAACAGCCCTCTGTTAGAAGAGGAAGCATAATAACCCCTAGGTCTCTATTTATTTTTTCTCCAACATGAGGGTAAGGGTTTTCTTTTACAGATAGTGATTTTCAAGCAGGTTCAAGAGATAGAACTCTTGGGTGATAGGTAGAAGGGTGAAGATAGAAACCAACAACTTTCTTATTTTCTGAATCTCTGCTCTATCAATTTTAATTTGACTAGATATTTGGATACTGAGAGAATTTTACATTGGAATTTAGGCAACCTAGTCCCATAAATCATAGTGCCTTATAGAGTCCACAAAATTTCCCCACCCCAAATTAAAGTGCTCTTAATTTATTACAGCAAAACATTGTGTCCATTCTTTATTACATTTGTTGAGTGTTTTTCTTGTTTATATCTACCTTTCCTTTCCTTCTCATCATTCCTCAATGCTTTCACTGTTAAAGCCAAGTGGAATGTGAAACAAGTTTGCTGAATTTAATTAATGCAAAGGAAATGGCTATCCTAGCAAGAGAAATGAACTAAAAGCTTTCAGAATTCTCTTCATTAGTGAATGAGACTTTCATGGATGTAGACAGAGGCTAGGAAGCAGGAAGAAAGACAGAAATACATTCATAGATAAATTGCTTGGAAATAATTTTTAAAGTATTAAATTATTCAAATAAAATTGTTTCAAACCTATTTATAATTCTAATGATAGAAATTGCTCATTTCAGAAATCCCCAATTCGAAAAATACAGCAAATGCTAAAATATCTGGAATGAGTAGAGATTTAGATATATTAAATAATAGAATATATAGAAATTATAATATTCAAATACTCAGAATATTGCATCATATTTAGTACTAAAACTTAACTTGAATGTGTATATTATTGTTAATTAAAAAGCATTTTATGGTCCTTCCATTTCATAGATTATATATACACATAACATCAGATCATATTTTCTTCACTTGAGATGAAGACTTTGTAAAATCTACAAAAGCCTAAAATCTTAGAATTAGTGGGAGCCTGAACTTCCATCTAGTCCAAATCTCTTACTTTATAGACTGAAAGTGCTCTAGAATTAGTGGTCAAATTCAAAAATCAGTTAAAGGCAGAACATCAAGTCAGAAGAGAGATGTGATTGGGAGATTTAAAAATTGAATTAGTAATCACCAACTAGTCTGAAGATTCTAATTAGGTGTACTATGAAAGCAATATAACAATGTGGCAAGGACAAAGAACTTCCAGTCCAGCCTGGACGTATATCTCAGCCCTGTGATATTTTCACTTTGTGTTTGCATAAGTAACATTTTGAGTATCAGTCTTAATTAACAGTATATTTTCTATAGCTTGTGATATTTCAAAAATATGGGGCAAATTAAGACATAAATGTAGTAAATGAGAGCATTTTTACCCTAATTTCTTTTGTTTGAAAATTTTCAAACCTATAAGAAATTTGAAAGAACTCCCACATGTATTTAATTTAGCTTCATCAGTTGTTAATCATCAGTTGCTTAATTGATAAATATAGTTGCATATGAGATATAAGTATAGATATTGAGTTATTCACATAGATATAGTCATAGAAATATATGTAAGCATAGATACAGATACAGATTTGTCTGCTTTTCCACAAAAATATTGAAAGTAAATTGCAGATACAATGATACTACATCCCTATTTATTTAAGCATCATAATACTTTATATATTGTCTCATGACACAATATTCTCCTACATAATCACAATAACATTATCACACTCAAGAAATATAATATTGACCGAGGATCCAAGATGGCTGATTAGGAACAGCTCCGTAGTGCAGTTCCCAGCAAGAACAATGCAGAGGATGAGTGCTCACTGCATTTCCAAATAAGTTTTCACTGCCCACAGACCAGGAGATTACTGGGCCAAAAAGCACCATGAGTTTTCAGCACAGCTGGTGCCATGGGTTGGCACACAGAAACTCACACAAATCTGGGCAGGCACTTCAACTGGTTCCTGGAATGCCTGGGAGACAGAGCCACCTATTCAACTGAAAGGGAGGGGGCTGAGACAGGGAGCCAGGAGATCTGACTTGACAGGTACCATCCCCACAAAACAAGCAATCTGAAATGCTCTGGGTTGAGAGTTTCACAGCAAGCACAGCTGGACCCAGGATGGTCCAGCTCAGTGGGGGAAGGGCGTCTGCCACTACCGAGGCGGTTCTGCCAATACTGAGGCAGTTCACACAGCAACTGGGCAGAACCCATGGCAGCTCAGCAACATCTCTGCTGACAGACTGTGACTAGACTACTCCATGCGGGGCAGGACATCTCTGAAAAAAGGCAGCAGCATGTCAGGAACTTACAAATAAAGCCGACCTTCCCAGATCAGAGCACCTGGGAAAAGAGTCGGTTATGAGTTCCACTGCAGCAGACTTAAAGGTACCTGCCCAGCAGCTCTGCATGGAACAATGAAGCTCCCAGCACAGCACTTGAGCTCCTATAAGGGACAGAATGTCTCCTCAAGCAGCTCCCCGACCCCTGTATATCCAAAGAGACACCTCATAAAGGAGAGCTCATGCTTGACATCTAGTGAGTACCCTTCTGGGACAAAGATAACAGAAGAAGAAACCGGCAGCAACCCTTATTGTTCTGCAGCCACCATGGGTGATCCCCAGGCAAGCAGGGTCTGGAGTGGACCTCCAGCAGTCCTGCAGCAGAGGGACCTGTGTTAGAAGGAAAACTAAGAAACAGAAAGAAATAGCTTCAACATCAACAAAAAGGACATCCACTCAAAGACCCCATCTGAAAGTCACCAACTACAAAGACCACAGGTAGATAAAGGCACTAAGATGGGAAGAAACCAGAGCAAAAAGGATGAAAACATGAAAAATCAGAAAGCCTCTCCTCCTCCAAGGGATCACAACTCCTCACCAGCTAGGGATCAAAGATGGATGGAGAATGAATCCGATGAATTGACAGAAACAGGCTTCAGAAGGTGGGTAATAACAAACTTTTCAGAGCTAAAAGAACATGTGCTAACCCAATGCAAAGAAACTAAAAACCTAGAAAAAAAGGTTAGATGAGATGTTAACCAGAACAAACAGCTTAGAGAAGACTATAAGTGACTTGATGGAGCTGAAAAACACAACACGAGAACTTGGGGAAGCACACACAAGTTTCAATAGCCAAATTGGCCAAGCAGAAGAAAGGATATCAGAGACTGAAGATCAACTCAAATAAATAAAACAAGAAGGCAAGAATAAAGAAAAAAGAGTGAAAAGAAATGAACATAACCTCCAAGAAATATGGGATTATGTGAAAAGACCTAATCTACATTTGATAGGTATACCTGAATGTGACGGAGAGAATGAATCCAAGCTGGAAAACACTCTTCAGGATATTATCCAGGATAACTTCCCCAACCTAGCAAGGCAGGCCACCATACAAGTCCAGGAAATACTACACAAAAGATATTCCACAAGAAGAGCAACCCCAAGGCACATAATTGTCAGATTCACAAGGGTTGAAAGGAAAGAAAAAAATGCTAAGGCAGTCAGAGAGAAAGTTCGGGTTACTGACAAAGGGAAGCCCATCAGACTCACAGCAGATCTCTCTGCTCAAACCCTACAAGCCAGAATAGAGTCGGGGCCAATATTCAAAATCCTTAAAGAAAAGAACTCTCAACCTAGAATTTCATATCCAGCCAAACTAAGCTTCATACGTGAAGGAGAAATAAAATCCTTTATGGACAAGCAGTTGCTCCCACCAGGCCTTCCTTACAAGAGCTCCTGAAAGAAGCACAAAACAAGGAAAGAACAACCAGTACAAGCCACTCCAAAAAAGTACCAAATGGTAAAGACCAGCGACATAATGAAGAAAATGCATCAACTAATGGGCAAAACATCCAGCTAACATCAAAATGGCAGGATCAAATTCACACATAACAATATTAACCTTAAATGTAAATGGACTAAATGCCCCAATCAAAAGACATAGACTGGCAAATTGGATAAAAAGTCAGGATCCATTGGTGTGCTGTATTTAGGAAACCCCTCTCACATGCAAGGACACGCACAGGCTAAAAATAAAGGGATGGAGGAAGATTTATCAAGCAAATGGAGAGAAATAAAAAGCAGGAGTTGCAAATCTAGTGTCTGATAAAATGGACTTTAAACCAACAAAGGTCAAAGAAGACAAAGAAAGACATTACATAATGGTAAAAGGATCAATGCATCAAGAAGAGCTAATGATCCTAAATATATACGCACCCATTACAGGAGCACCAAGATACATAAAGCAAGTTCTTAATAACCTAAAAAAGAGACTTAGACTCCCACAATATAATAGACTTAAACTCCCACAAAAATTAACACTCCACGGTCAATATTAGACAGATCAACGAGACAGAAAATTAACAAGCATATCCAGGACTTGAACTCAGAACTGGACCAAGCAGACCTAATAGACATCTACAGAAATCTCCACCCTAAATCCACAGAATATACATTCTTCTCAGCACTGCATTGCACCTATTCTAAAATTGACCACATTATTGGAAGTAAATCACTCCTCAGCAAATGCAAAAGAATGGAAATCATAACAAACAGTCTCTCAGACCACAGGGAAATCAAATTAGAATTCAGAATTAAGAAACTAACTCAGAACCACATAACTTCATGGAAACTGAACAACCTGCTCCTGAATGTCAACTGGATAAAAATGAAATGAAGACAGAAATAAAGATGTGCTTTGAAACCAACGAGAATGAAGACACAATGTACCAGAATCTCTGGGACACATTTACAGCAGTGACTAGTGGGAAATTTATAGCAATAAATGCCCACCAGAGAAGCGAGGAAAGATCTAAAATCGACACCCTATCATCAAAATTGAAAAAGCTAGAGAAGCAAGATCAAAACAACTCAAAAGCTAACAGAACACACAAAATAACTAAGATCAGAGCAGAACTGAAGGAGATAGAGACACAAAAAAAACCTTCAAAAAAATCAATAAATTCAGGAGCTCGTTTTTTGAAAAGATCAACAAAATAGACCCACTAGCCAGATTAATAGAAAAGAAAGGGAGAAGAATAAAATAGATGCAATAAAAAAAAAAAAAGGGGATATCACCACCAATTCCACAAAAATACAAACTATAATCAGAGATTACTACAAACAACTGTATGCACCTAAACCAGTAAACCTAGAAGAAATGAATAAATTCCTGGACGCTGGCACCCTCCCAAGCCTAAACCAGGAAGAATTTGAAACCTTGAACAGACCAATAACAAGGGCTGAAGTTGAGGCAAGTAATTATTAGCCTACCTACCAAAAAAAAGCCCATGTCCAGATAAGTTCACAGCTGAATTCTACCAGACATACAAAGAGGAGTTGGTACCATTCCTTCTGAAACAATTCCAAACAATCCAAAAGAGGGAATCCTTCCCCGAATCATTTTATGAGACCAACATCATCCTGATACCAAAACCCGGCACAGACTCAACAAAAAAAGAAAACTTCAGGACAATATCCATGACGAACATAGATGCAAAAATCTTCAATAAAATACTGACAAACCAATTGCAACAGCACATCAAAAAGCTTATCCATCATGATCAAGTAGGCTTAATCTCAGGGATGCAAGGCTGCTTCAACATATGCAAGTCTATAAACATAATCCACCACATAAACAGAACCAAACACAAAAACCACATGATTATCTCAATAGATGCAGAGAAGGCCTTCAAGAAAATTCAACAGCCCTTTATGCTAAAAACTCTCAATAAACTACGTATTGAAGGAACATGTCTCAAAATAATAAAAGCTATTTATGACAAACCTACAACCAATATCCTACTGAATGGGCAAAAACTGGAAGCATTCCCTTTGAAATCTGGCACTAGATAAGGATGCCCTCTTTCACCACTCCTATTCAATGTAGTATTGGAAGTTCTAGCCAGAGCAATTAGGCAAGAAAAAAAAATAAAGGGTATTCAATTAGGAAAGGAGGAGGTCAAATTGTCTCTATTTGAAGATAACATGATTATATATTTAGAAGACCCTATCATCTAAGCCCAAAATCTCCTTAAACTGATAAGCAACTTCAGCAAAATCTCAGGATACAAAATCAATGTGCAGAAATCACAAGCATTTCTATATACTGATAACAGACTAACAGAGAGCCAAATCATTAGCAAACTCCTATTCACAATTGCTGCAAAGAGAATAAAATACCTAGGAATACAACTAACAAAGGATGTAAAGGACCTCTTCAAGGAGAACTACAAACCACTGCTCAAAATAAGAGGGGGACACAAACAGATGGAGAAACATTCCATGCTCATGGTTAGGAAGAATCAATATCGTGAAAATGACCACACTGCCCAAAGTAATTTATAGATTCAATGCTATCCCCATCAAGCTACCAATGACCTTCTTCACAGAACTGGGAAAAAACATGTTAAACTTCATATGGAACCAAAAGAGAGACCACATAGCCAAGACGATCCTAAGCTAAAACAACAAAGCCGGAGGTATCACGATACCTGATTTCAAACTGTACTACAAGGCTACAGTAATAAAAACAGCATGATACTAGTATCAAAACAGAGATATAGACCAGTGGAACAGAACAGAGGCCTTGGAGGCAATGTCACACATCTACAACCATCTGAGCTTTGACAAATCTGACAAAAATAAGCAATGGGGAAAGGATTTCCTGTTTAAAAAATGGTATTGGGGGAAAACTGGCTAGCAGTGTGCAGAAAGCAGAAACTGGACCCCTTCCTGACATCTTCCACTAAAGTTAACTCCAGATGGATTAAAGACTTAAACATAAGACCTAACACCATAAAAACCCTAGAAGAAAACCTAGGCAAAACCATTCAGGACATAGGCATAGGCAAGGACTTCATGACTAAAACACCAAAAGCATTGGTAACAAAAGCCAAAATAGACAAATGGGACCTAATTAAACTCCAGAGCTTCTGTACAGCCAAAGAAACAATCATTAGAGTGAACAGGTAACTAACAGAATGTGAAAAAAATTTTGCAATCTACCCATCTGACAAAGGGCTAATATCCAGAATCTACAAAGAACTAAAACAGATTTACAAGAAAAAAACAAACAAACCCATCCAAAAGTGGGCAAAGGATATGAACACACACTTTTCAAAAGAAGACATATATGAGGCCAACAAACATACGAAAAAATGTTCATCATCACTGATTGTTAGAGAAATGCAAATCAAAACTACATTGAGATATCACCTTATGCCAGTTAGAATGGTGGTCATTAAAAAATCTGACAACAGATGCTGGAGAGGATGTGGAGAAATAGGAACACTTTTACACTGTTGGTGGGAGTGTAAATTAGTTTAACCATTGTGGAAGACAGTGTGGCGATTCCTCGAGGATGTAGAAATAGAAATTCCATTTGACCTAGCAATCCCATTACTGGGTATATACCCATAGGATTATAAATCATTCTACTATAAAGACACATGCACAAGTATGTTCATTGAGGCACTATTTACAATAACAAAGACCTGGAACCAACTCAAACGCTCATCAAGGATAGACGGGACAAGGAAAATGTGGCACATATACACAATGGAATACTATGCAGCCATAAAAATGATGAGTTCATGTCCTTGGTAGGGACATAGATGAATCTGGAGACTATCATTCTCAGCAAACTGAGACAAGAACAGAAAATCAAACACCGCATGTTCTCATGCATAAGCAGGTGTTGAACAATGAGAGCACAGTAACACAGGGAGGGAGCATCACACATTAGGGTCTGTTGGGGGGCCAAGGGAGGGATAGCAGGGAGGTGGGGGAGGTTGGGGGAGGGATAACATGGGGAGAAATGCCAGATGTAGGTGACAGAGGGATGTAGACAGCAAACCACATTGCCATGTGTGTACCTATGCAACAATCTTGCATGATCTGCACATGCACCCCAGAACCTAAGTACAATTTAAAAAAGGAGAAGAAAAAATACGATATTAATGCAATAATCATCTTATATAAGAAATCCTCCCAAGTATCTCAACTATGTGGATTATAGCTCCTCTTCCCCTCTAAATGATGATCAAATAAAAATTAAATATATTTCATTGTCTTGTTTCTTTAGTTCCTTTAATCTAAAACAACTCTTACTTTATATTTTGTGACATTTACAGTTTAGACTCTAGGTCAGTTGTATTGTAGATTATCTTGTAGATTTGTTTAATTGTGTATTCATGATTACAGATTAAATATTTATGTCAATAATACTATATTTTAGATAATGTTGTATCTTTTCCATGGTATCATATCAGGAGAGAGATAATTTAAGCTTATCCCATTATTGAGTATGCTAATCTTAATCACTTGGTAAAAATGATGTTCACTAGATTTCTCCACTATTATCTCTTCTTGTTTTAAATTCACATGTAATCTAAAGTGATACTTGTGATCAGTTGAGCATTAAGTTCCTGGACAACTTTCTACTCAGTGGTTTTAGCATGTACTGATAATATTTGTCTGAATCAGTTATTACAATTTTTGTTACAAAATAATGATGCTTTGTAATTTATACATTTATTTGTTGGATTATTTGTTTTAATTTCTAAATTTGTTTAATTTCTAAAAGATTTCTAAAAGCTCATTATCAAAATTATACTAGATATATGTAAGGAACTAAATATACTTGTATTTGACTTGTTTAGAACATGAAAATAAAAGTAAAGCGAAAAAATGAGAAAAAATTATAAATTTTATATCCAAATACAATATTTTAAATGTGTTTTTTAATGCTCATTTACAAAATCAAAGCAAACTTTCTCACACAGCCTTTCTCTTATCTTTTGGTAAAATGCTGTGGAACTCCTAAAGCAAATTCAAAGAACCCAATTAATTTAAAAAAAATGTCTAAACAAGTAATTTGCTTTCCTCAAAGAGTAGAACAGTGGTTGCTAGAGACTAAGGAGGTGAAGGAGGTAGAGAAGATGGATACAAGTTGGTCAATGGATACAAAGATACAATCAGAAAAAAAGTAATAAATTCTGGAGTTCTATTGCATCGGTCCCTATCCATTTTGGCACCAGAGACAGGTTTTGTGGAAGATAATTTTTCTACAGATCAGGAGTGTGGGTGATCATGGTTTTGGAATGAGACTTTCCAGCTTAGGTTATCAGGCATTTGTTAGATTATAATACGGGGTACAGAATCTAGATCCTCACATGTGCAATTAGGGTTCTCTCTCCTATGAGAACTTAATGCCACTGCTGATTTGACAGGAGGCAGAGATCACGCAGTAATGCTCACTGATGGCTCACCTCCTACTGTGCAGCCCAGTTCCTAACAGGCCAGGGACCCATAAGGGTCCTCGGTGCAGGGGTTAGGGACCACTGTTCTATTGCACAGTAGGGTTAGGATAGTTAAGAGTAAGGTTATATATTAAAAAGGAGCTCGAATACAGGTTTTTGAATGTTCTCACCACAAAGAAATGATAAATGCATGAGATGAGAGTTATGCTGAATACCTTGATTTGATCATTAATATGTGTGTTGAAACATCAACCTGTACCTCATAAATATGACCAATTACAGCGTGTACAGTTTTTAAAAATGATAAACTGTTTTCTTGAAGAAAATGATAACTTTTAAATAAATTGAAATAAAACAAAAATAATAGGGATTATAAATAGCTACTGCATACTTATTTTTTATTGCTATAATTTCTAATTTTAATATTCCTTAAATATTAATAGGTTGTAAGTTCAATTGGGCAGTAAGTTTCCTCAGGACAGTGATATTGATTTATATAATTTACTTGGTTTCCCACTGGGCCTGGTATCATTATGCATATATTAATGTCTTTCAACATTTTTGAGGAATGAATGAGTAAATTAATGAATTCCAGCTGCCCACCTCCCCTGCACCTCTATTCACTGGTAACCACCTTTCTACTCTGCGTTTCTAAGAGACTGACTTTTTATAGATTCTGCACATAAGTGAAAACATAAGTTTTTAATGTTTTCAGCAAACAAAATAATAATTAACTGGTGATATGATGGGCCTCCCTGCACCTCTATTCAGTGGTAACCACCTTTCTACTCTGTGTTTCTAGAGATTGACTTTTTTAGATTCTACATGTAAGTGAAAACATAGGTTTTTAATGTTTTCAGCAAACAATAAGCTGGTAATGTGATGGATATATTAATTAACTTCATGAAATCTTTCTACAAACTATACATAATTAAAACATTACATTGTATTCTATAAATACACATAATTATTATTTATCAATTAAAAAACAAAGAACCAGAATAGCTACACTATACTAAACAAAAAGAATAAAGCTGAAGGCATCAACTATAAAACTACAGTAATCAAAACAGCATGATACTATCATAAAAACAGACACATAGACCAATGGAATGGAACAGAAAACCCAGAAATACATTCAAGAATTTATAGACAATTGATTTTTTTTTACAATGGTGTCAAGGACATACATTGGGGAAAAGATGATATCTTCAATAAATGGTGCTGGGAAAATTAGATGGTCATATGCAGAAGATTGAAACTGAACTCCTATCACTCACCACATACAAAAATCAAATCAACACAGTCAGATTTCACGTATTAAATGTAAGATCTGAAACTATGAAAGTAGTAAGAGATAAGATCAGGGAAATGCTTCAGGACATTGGTCTGGGAAAAAATTTCTTGAGTGAAACCTCAAAAGCACAAACAACCAAAGCAAAAATGAACAAATGAGATCACATCAAGCTAAAAATCTTCTGAACAGCAAGGGAAAAATCAATTAAAGTGAAGAGACAACCTATAGAATAGGAGAAAATATAAGCCAACTATTCAACTGACAAGGGATTAATGAATAGAATATAGAGTCAAGTGAGGTGGCTCATGCCTGTAGTCCCAGCTACTCTGGGTGGCTGAGGTGGGAGTATCTTTTGAGACCAGGAGTGCAAGGCAGCAGTGAGCTATGATCGTGCTACTACATTCTGGCCTGGGCAAAAACAACCTTGTCTCTAAATAAATAAATAATATTTGAAAAAAAATAGAATATATAAATAACTCAAACAACTTGATAACAGCAAAATAAATAATTCTATTTTTAAAATGGGCAAAAACATCTAAATAGGCATTTCACTAAAGAAGGACTACAAATGACCAACAGGTATACGAGAAAATACTCAGCATCACTAATCATCAGAGAAATGCAAATGAAAACCACAGTGAGATATCTCACCCCAGTCAAAATGGCTTTTATCAGAAAGACAAAAAATAATACATCAATAAGGATGCAGAGAAAGGGAAATGCTTATATGCTATTGGTGAAAATGTAAATTAGTACAGCCACTATGGAAAACAGTATGCAGGTTACTTTGAAAGCTAAAAATAGAGCTACCATAAGATTCAGAAATCTCACTGCCAGGCATATGTTCTAAAGAAAGGAAACTGGTGCATTGAAGAGGTGTCTGGACTCCCAAGTTTATCACAGCACTATTCACAATAGCCAAGATACACAGAGAAAATGTAGTTCATATGCACAATGGGATATTCAGCCATTTTAAAAAAGAATGAAACCTTCTTATTTCCAGCGTGGATAGAACTGGAGGACATTATGTTAAGTGAAATAAGCCAGGCACAAAGATACATGTATGTCATGTGCTTATTCACATGTGGCAGCTAAAAAACCTTGATCCCATAGAGGTAGAGTAAGTGAAGATTACCAAAGACTGGGATGGGGAGTGGGCAGGAACATGGAATTTGGGGATAGATAATGGTTAGAAAAATACAGTGAGATAGAAAGAACAAGATGTAGTGTTCAGTAGCAGAATAGGACAACTATAGTTAACAAAATTTTATTGTATATTTCAAGATAACTAAAGGAGCAAATGTAGATGTCTTCAACACAAAGAAATGATAAATGCTAAGGTCATGTATATCCCAATTGCTTACCTGATAATTACATAGTGTAGGCTTACATCAATATATCACATCAATATGTCACACCTATGTACAATTATATATTCAGAAACATTAAAATAAAAAATGTAAAAGTAAATTATATTTATTTTTTAAAAAAGAGTTACATTTCTTGGCCAGGGACGGTGGTTCATGCCTGTAATCCCAGCACTTTGGGAGGCTGAGGCGGGCGGATCACGACGTCAAGAGATCGAGACCACCTGGCCAACATGGTGAAACCCCATCTCTACTACAAATACAAAAATTAGCTGGGCGTGGTGGCACACACCTGTAGTACCAGCTACTCGGGAGGCTGAGGCAGGAGAATTGCTTGAACCCGGGAGGTGGAGGTTGCAGTGGGCCGAGATCGGGCCACTGCACTCCAGCCTGGTGCCTGGCAACAAAATGAGACTCTGTCTCAGAAAAAAACAAAAAACAAAAAACAAAAGTATTACATTTATTTAGAATACAGGAAAATGTGCTATACTACCATTTTTTACAGATTTTTTAAAGATACCTGTATATCATTACCCACAAGATGGTGCTATCTTCCCACCAGTGAGACCAAAAATAGTCGTGTGGTTTATATGTACAGCTATAAAATGCAGCACATATGACTGAGGGAAAATATTTTCCTATTTGAACTGGGAATCACACTTTTTTTCTATTACTGTTCTCAATGTCTGTCTTCCCTCTGAAACTTTTTTAGAATGTAAACCTATTTCCTAATACTTCGGTTTCATGACCAACTAAGTGCTCAATGTCTCCACATAAATGCCTAACAGTTTTCTCAAATTTAACACATCCAAGATTAAGCTTCTGATCTTCATCACTCTCCCCCAAACCTGTTTCATTGCTAGTTTTCATGTGTCATTGGATAAAAACTGCATCTTTCCCACTGCTTGGGCCAAAAATGCTGGCGTTATCATTCACTTCTCTGTTTTTCAGTTTGTTCTTTCGTTGTGGTTCTCACACTTTCTTGCTGTCTGTCTTCCTCTCTCTCCCATATCCAGTATGTCGGAAAGTCATGTTGACTACTTTCAAAGTATTCCCAGAATCTAACCACCTCTCCTTACCGGTACTGCTGTTATCTTCTTCTGAGCCACTATCCCCCTCTCTCTACTGACCTCTTCACTTCAGCCCCTGTTTTCCTGCAGTTTATGCTTAACCTAGTAGCTAGTGAATCTTTTTGAATCACCACTCAGATCATGTCCCTGACCTGCTCAAAACATGAAAATGCTCCCATTTCACTCAGAGTGAATGTCTAAGTTCTGGTTCCCTACTACCCTTCTGGCCTCGACTCCTACCATTCTCCCCCTTCTCTTACTCCGCCCAAGCCACGCTGGCCTTGTGTCTTTTCTGCAGACAAAGCAGTTACACACCTCTGCTCTAGTTCTTCACTTTGTTTTACTTGGAATGCTGTTCCCCAGAGCATTTCTTGGCTACTGCCACACCATCTCCAAGTCTTTACTCAAATGTCACCTTCTCAAAGTCCTACCTAGCCTGCACCACCTACACCTTCATCACCTCCACGCTACCTTTTTCCTAGCACTCTGTACAGATTACCTACTTATAATTGTTAATACCTGCCTTCCCCACTCCATGAGGGAGGAGGTTCTGTTTATTTGGTGTCAACCAAAGTTCTGAAAGAATAACACTAATAGGTTCTCAATAAATACTTACTGAATGAATAAGTTATACTCTAAGCATTAATAGTGCTCAGTCAAAGAGATGAGTTTTTCCTCATGGAAATATGAAAAAAAACTAAATAAGATATCAATTACATTATATAATTGGTATCAATTTTAATTCAGAAGATATTTATTTACAACCCATAATATAAAACAGATTTTTCAATAAATGACTACCAATAAGCAAAATAGACATCTCTAAGGTTTGCCAAAGCTCACTTGGCATTACATGCTATAATTTGATATAAGCCCTCCTTCTGGAAAACATTGTAGGAGTTAAATTAGGATGATGCATTGAGCCAAACTGGGTTTCCTGGAGTGTGTATTTCCATAAAACAAATGTATTTGTTGCATGAAGGATAGACACTTTTACCTTTCATTTTAGCTTTTGATTTGATGTGATCACGTTTTAATATGGCTTTTATGCCTAGGCTGTATATATGTAACTGTGGTGGAACCAGATGGGGCTAAGTGTCCATTTCTCTCATTCAGTAAGACATCCCTGTAAGAAGTCAATCCAGGGTAAGTAGTTTTAACAATTACACTGAATTGAGGTGAGGGATTTCCAAACCAAACAACTTTTGGTCACATTCAATTCTGTCATAGTCTTTTAGAAAATAATTTGAGGCTAAAACTCTATGTTCTACCAATTTGACGATGTTTCTTAGTTTTACTCACTACTTTAGCTAAACACACTTGTTTTCAGTCCATTATTTGACTAAATTGAAAAATAAGTATTTAGTAAGCTCTAAAATTAGTTAAAATGTCAAAGCTGGTTATGTAGACTCAGCAAAAGGCTCTTTATAAAAACCCATGTTCCCAATTCTGTGAATAGTCACTTAGGCTCCCATAGAGAGGAACTCTGATTGCAGCCCTGTCCCCTCCATTCCCATAATCATGGCCACAGCTTTATTATTACCATGCTTTGTTTAAAATGGTTTTTCAAAGCAGAATGATTGAATAATTTTATCAAGTATTTTTAGTTCATAATTTTTACATGTATTTGTAACAAGTTTTTAACTGTAAAAGTTATATAAAGAAGTACAAAATCATTTTAAGATATTGCCTAATTTATCTTTTCTAACGACCTATGCTGACTGTTTACGTTTCAGTTTTCAAATTCATTATGGAGCGGTGGGGTAGAGGGAGAAGGAAGGAAGGAAGGAAGGAGGGAGGGAGGGAGGGAGGGGGAGGGAGGGAGGGAGGAGACTATATAATTTAGATATATTGCCATCAGATGGTGTTCAGAACTCATATAATAAAGTTAATTCAAGGTATTTTGCCTTTTAGATAATATTCTCCGATCAAGGCCTTTTGCTTTTTAAGAATAAACTTTCTACTTAGCATCACATTTATAATTTCTTATTCAAATCCCGAATAAAGGCTGTGCATGGTGGTGCACACCTGTAATCTCAGCACTTCAGGAGACTGAGGCAGGCAGATCACCTGAGGTCGGGAGTTCCAGACCAGCCTGGCCAACATGGTGAAACCCCATCTCTACTAAATACACAAAAATTAGCCAGGTGTGGTGGCACCCGCCTGTAATGCCAGCTACTCGGGAGGCTAAGGCAGGAGAATTGCTTGAACTAGGGAGGTAAAGGTTGCAATGAGCCAAGATTTTGCCACTGCACTCCAGCCTGGGCAACAGAGCAAGACTCTAAAAAAAAAATCCTTAAATAAATGTTACCTAGTATAAAAATTTTACTTAGTGATAAATTGTTTTAGGTCTAACCATATCTGCTTTGTCTCTCGTTCCTTTGTATCATAGAAGGCTTTCAAGACCCCTGCATTATGCAGGGCCATATGACAAGCATTGGCCAAATGGCTGTGCACAGAGTGGAACTTGTCCTGTCCAATCCATAGCTTTTGAGAGTGAGTGTGAGTTCCCTGGCCCTGTCTCTTTGCCTCTTGCAGCCATCCTGGAATCTATGCTTTGAAGTGGTGTGTCCCAGTATTGAGGAACGTCAGTCAGTTGGGTCCCTGAGTAACTTTCTGGAGCAGTGATTTCTGCTGAGCTCACAAGATGACTGCTAACATTTAGGAGGTAAATGTTTAATGCAGCATAGTCTAACATATCCCAACCAATTAAACCAGTAAAGTAAATAATTGTAAAGTTGTGTTTCTTTTTCTTTTTTTTTTTTTTTTTTGAGAAGGAGTCTCACCCTTGTTACCCAGGCTGGAGTGCAGTGGCCAATCTCCGCTCACTGCAACCTCCGCCTCCTGGGTTCAAGCGATTCTCCTACCTCAGCCTCCCTAGTAGCTGGGACTACAGGCGTGCATCACCATGCCTGGCTAATGTTTTGTATTTTAGTAGAGATGGGGTTTCACCATGTTGGCCAGGATGGTCTTGATCTCCTGACCTCGTGATTCTCCCACCTCAGTCTCCCAAAGTGCGGGGATTACAGGCGTGAGCCACCATGCTCGGCTGTTGTGTTTCATTTTTTAAAACTCAAGGTAAAATTTGCTACTTGATCACTATTATCCTGCGGCTACTAATATATTTCACATATTCTAAACCTTTTAGTACAATAATCCCACTTGAAGCAGGCACCCTGATGTTAACTATGCAAGGAACAAATTCACAGCAGCTTCTATTTGCCAAGTAACAGGATAGGATTGGGAGAACAAACACTCATTGGGCCCTACTCCAACCAGGTTTAGAATCTGTTGGGGAGAGAGCTAATAAAGAAAAAGCATATCGGCCAGATGCGGTGGCTCATACTCTGTAATCCCAGCACTTTCGGAGCCCGAGGTGGGAGGATCACCTGAGGTCAGGAGTTCGACAACATGAAGAAACCCCATCTCTACTAAAAATCCAAAAGTTAGCTGGGCGTAGTGTTGCATGCCTGTAATCCCAGCTACTTGGGAGGCTGAGGCAGGAGAATCGCTTGAACCCATGAGGTGGAGGTTGTGGTGAGCGGAGACTGGACCATTGCACTGCAGCCTAGACAACAAGAGCAAAACTCCATTGAAGGAAAGGAAAGGGAAGGGGAGGGTAGGGGAGGAGAAGGGAAAGGAAATCAATCCAATCATGACAAATTCCCTGGAGGAAGAGAGTGGAAGGCAGTGATGGATGTGACCTTATCTGGGAACACAGAGAGGGCTGGAAAAGGGGAGCTGGTAAAGCTGGTACTTGATGTTTGAAGCTGGGATCAGGAGTCATGATAGAACACTTAACCGTTGCAACCTTAATCATCATCTTCATAAAGAAATATATCTACAATTGTATCACTGTCTGGAGCATAACAACACAGATACATTTGTAGCCAGCATTATAGTTGCCAACAACTTGATCCAGGGAATGAGTGTTTCAATTTAATATTTTAGGTAGGGGTAAGAAAGCTTATTTTTATGCTTGTAAATTGAAGTCTAAAGTTGGAAACAAGCATGTACACAGAAAATTAATTCTCTTCCATCGACAAAAAAAAAATCCAAGAAACTGCACATTTGGCAGGAAAATTCTAAACAGGCTTCAGGTGCCAATATCAGAACAATCTTTACACTATGTAGAAAACTGTTAGTTAATCCTTCTCCAAAAATTATATTTTGTGAAATGAAAGCAAGTTCTATGCTTTAGCTATAGTAAAAGAGCATGTAGTTCTCTCAAATTGTTGGATGATGTGAAATTCAAACAAATTATTTCAAACAGATTTAAACTACAATGTTCCCAATATGCTATTTAATCCTTTGCATATATAGAGTGATTTAGGCTTTTGAAAGCATTTTCATATATATTATGTTATTTGATCCTAATTGGTAAAATGTATCTAATCTTATTTAAAAATATAAAACTTGTGGGGAGCGGTGGCTCACGCCTGCAGTCCCAGCACTTTGGGAGACTGAGGTGGGTGGATCACAAGGTCAGGAGTTTTAGATCAGTCTGGCCAACATAATGAAACCCAGTCTCACTAGAAATACAAAAAAAATTAGCCGGGCGTAGTGGTGTGCACCTGTAATCCCAGCTACTGGGGAAGTTGAGGCAGGAGAATTGTGTGAACCCAGGGGGGCGGACGTTGTAGTGAGCTGAGATCGCACCATTGCACTCCAGCCCAGGAGACAGTGCAAGACTCCATCTCAAATAAATAAATACATACATACATACATACATACATAACTTATGACAACTCTACCACCCTCAAAATTAAATGTGAAATGCAAATAAACTTAGTCTGTCTGAAGCCAGAGTAAGTAAAATAAAATCAGATTTTAGGTAGTGTTAAATGGCAAAAGACAATGTACAAATCAAAGAAAATGAGAAATGGAAAGAACCACTACAGATGAGCTAGTTCAAACTTCCAAATTGTAATAATGATCACAATAAAGTCATACAGTTTATAAGGCATACTTTACAACATACTTGGGACTTTTAGATCACCGATCGTAAGTGATAAATTGACAGGAGACTATCTTCTTTCACAGCTTGCCTTTCAGCAGCAAATGGTATTTCATAATAAGGTTTTCTCCCTTTATCCCTAAACTGTCATCTAAATGCATTGAAACCTATAAGCCTTTAATTAAAAACAGGATGATACAACAGTATTTTAAATTTAAGACCAGATATTATTTCTACCTACAAGTCTTGCTAAGATTTCACTGCAATAATTCTCTTAAACTGATCACTCTGTTTCTACTCTTGATCCCTTCATTCTGTTTTCAACATAGCAGTTGTACAGATTCTGTTAAAGCTTCATTCAAGTAATTCAAGGTCAAACAAAATATGTTGCCTCACTCCATCCCTGACATCTACTACTCTCCATCTATCTCACTTCCCTCTATCGCGGGGGACTTCATTGCTATTCCCCTGATGTGCCTTAGGGCCAAGGTTGGATGTATTTTTTGTGGGGCCAGGACAAAAAGCAAAATGCAAGTCTCATTGTTCAGGATCTTGAGCAACAGCACAGGGTGCACACTTATGAAACCAACCTGCTTAAGGTATTAAAATGTTTTGTGCTTTCTGCCTGAACACGCTTTCCCTAGATACCTCCTAAATACCTGTGTGCTAAAATAGTCACTACTCTTTTTTTTTCTTCCATTCTGTTTCCCAAACTTCAGTTCCTTCCTTAAATACCGCATCTCAGGCCTTTCTACCCACCTAATTTAAATTTATAATCTCTATTCATGCACACCTAACCCCCTATCCTTTATATTTTTGTTCATCGCATATATTGCTATCTAGCACATTTATACTTTACTTACTCAACCTAATTTTTGCCTTCTCCCATCAGAATATAAAAGAGAGAAGGTGGTTATATTTAATTTTTACTGCGCTTAAAATATTCCCTGCATTTAAAGTAGTGATACTCAAGAAAGGTGTTGAATGAATGAATGAATGAATATGATTGGCTTTTAGCAATGAAATGCTAAAGACCTGTGCATTGATAACTCATGGGCCAAATGCTGGTCCCTCTCACGCAGGAAGATTCCCAGGGTTTACTTTGGAGCAAACTGAGGTGTCAGACTATGTACTGTATTTTATATTATTGCCTGAAACCTATTGGTAGAATGGTAGCCTTCAAGAGCTGAATCAGAAATTCTCAGGTAAATTATGGTTTCTGGGACAACAACCTCAATCCCCTCATCCATCTACTAGCAAATTATGCTCCACCCTTCCTGGAATAATGAGATCTGGAACCCTTAACATTCCCCTGCCTAGGGATCTTCACTTTCTATCCCTTTAGGTAGGTTTGGCTGGTAGGTAGCATTAATTCCATTAACTGTTTTTCTTTTATTAACTTTTAGTTAATCTGCTTTATCTCTACATATGCCCACCTGTTTAGAAGATTTATTAAAAACTTTTCTCACATCACCTTGAAAATTTAGCAACACTATTATAAGTGTCATATACAGCTTCAAACCCAACAGTGACTCAAATCTGTTTGTTTGTTTGTTTTTAATCTATAAGAGCATGTAAACATAGTTGCCCAACTTCACCCTCTCAGTATTTCACTACATAGCTGGAAATTATCTGGAATAACTTTTTTATGTGGTGAAAGTCTTCCTCTAACTTCTCTCCCTTAACCCTAGATCAGTCCTCCGGACTATCCATTAGGTGGCACTGCAAATATCTAGATAGTTTTCTTATCCTCCTAGAGTCAGATTAATGTTGTTTTATATTCCAGTTAAATATAAGTTAATATCATCACCTGGAAATTAGAAGATTGTTGGAGGTTTGTGCAGAGCGAAAAATGTGTGTCATAACGCTCTATGACAGAATGAGTGGGAAAAAATATTCTGAGAAAATATAATGGAATGGTTTGCCAGTTTTAGTGCACAGTAATGGAATTTACAGTAATGGAAAGGCAAAACATCTGCCCTGGTGTGCCTGAGTACATGTGTCTCATGAATGTGTGTTTGTGCAAATGTGAGTGTGTGCTTCAGTCCCATTCATCTGCACAGGTATAGTTGTAAAATACGCAGCTTGTTGGATAGTAGCTTTCTTATTGATAGGCCTTGATATGAAACATTTTGTAACTATGATTTGAACATGTGTGGGTTTTAGTCATGAATTTAGAATAAAAGCCCTTGGATTATGGTTGATTTTCTCTGATCCTGCAATGGTTACATGAAATTTTCTTAGTGTATTGAGACTGCTATAACAAATACCTTACCCTGTGTAATTTATAACCACAGAAATAAATTGCTGACAGTTCTAGAAGATGGGAAATCCAAGATCAAGGGTCCAGCAGAGTTGGTGTCTGGTGAGGGCCTGTTTCTTATAGACAGTGCCTTCTATGTTTCTTACATGGCAGAAGAGGCAAAAAAAAGTTCTCAGGGGTCTCTTTTATAAGGGCACGCATCCCATTTATGAGGGCAGAGTTCTTATATCCTAATCACTTCCCAAAGTCATCACCTTTTAATACTATTTCACTGCAGATTAAGTTCCAACTTATGAATTTTGGGGAAACACACACATTAAGACTATAACAGCAATTTAATCAGCCAACAGTTGTAGAGAATTATCCTAATTATTGATCATAGAATATAAATTGTGCCCATAGGTCATAAAGGCATGATGGGTTGACACATATTGAAAAAGTAATGGGATAAGTGGATTGAAAACCTCAAATGAACTTACACAATTTTTGGAGTGGGGTGCTAAAATATATTTTATAAAAGAGTAGGACATAGGTCAGAGAAAAAGGTACTTGAAATTAATGTATCAAGAGGGACTTCAATTACTGGTGATAACTTGTTCAAGAGTATTACCTAAGACTTCCCTTAAGGTTTTCACAAATTAAGCTGTCTGGACCCTGTGTGCAACAGATTCATCCAATTTTGTAACATCTATTCATCTGTACAGCTTGCTTATGTGCAAATGTACCAGAAGAAATGTTATCACATGATAAAATTAGTGTGCTTTTTTTAAGAATTCTGAAATAGCATGAACATCAGAAAAAGAAAATTGTCTTAGTTCGACATACTTTTGTTGTGAAATGATTCTCCATGTTTCTTCCATTTCTGCACATCCTAGAGGAGAGGCATTAACTGCCTCTCATTTCTGGCAATCTTATCAAGAATGTTTGTATAGCAAACAATTGAAAGATAACAATACTTTCTTCAGAGCAAAGGGCAAGTTTGTTTACTGCACTGAGTAAAAGATTCCAATTCTCTAAGGTAGTAATTTCTCTCTTGCATGTAAGCCATGGTATTTTCAGGTTTCATTTGGGCTTTTTAAATCACCTCAAGAGCACTAAGGCAAAAGAAATTTATACAAATATGTTGATGTTCAAACTGCTTGCTCTGCCATGAGTAATAATTTTCTTGATTTCTAACCCAGGAGACTCATATCCTCTGCCAACATTTATGAAGTTGTGGCAGGCTAACTTGCTAGCTTGCAAGTAGGGCAACATTTCAGATCCACTGCAACTCTAGACAAACTTTATTCCAGTGATTTTATAATATTTTCTAGTGATCAATGATTATTAATGATTATAATTATAGAAATTTATCAATTGATATCAGGGGAGCTGTGGCCAAGATAATTAACTAGAAGTAGCTAGTGTGCATTGCTTCATGAAGAGAAGAAAGAGTGGTGAATAAATACTAGCTTTTCAAGTCGGTCATCCAGCTGGGCATGTTGAGATTCATCAAGGAAGCCCATGGAGAATAGAGAAGAGGAAGACAGGACAGGATTGGTGTGGAGTCAGGGTAGGCTCCCCACCACACGAAATGGTGAGTGAGTGAGAGCCTCCAGGGACCCATACTTCTGCCATGAACCTTTGCAATCCTGGGCTCAGGAGATTCCTCCATAACTCTCATCGGGGTCTCCAGACAGACACAAAAAGATACATGGAATTTGGGCAGAGCTGCAGCTCAGCCACTCGAAGTCTCCCAGGGGCCTTGGAATCCCGGGCATCCTGGCACCAGTGGCAGCAGCTCCAGCAATGGGGGAGGTCAGATTTCCTCACACACGTCCAGCATAGGGAACTGAATCCACAGGGCAGAGTTATAGGTGAACTTCAGGCCTTACCCCCACTGCATCTTGCTAGACAAGACCTCCTAGCCTGGGACCCTAGCATGGCTGCTCCCTACCTGAGCCCTTGGGCTTGTCACAGCCTTGCACTACCATGGAAAGAAAGTCCAAGACTGAGCAGGCAGAAGGCAGTCCCACCAGTTTTGCTGTCCTGCAGCCCATAGCTCCTGCTTCTGATGCCCTCAGTAAGCTTAGGAAAACAAAGATGAGACATACAAGAGTCTCTGGAACACAGCTAACTCAGTGTTAAAGAAAGTTTACACTGCTAAATGCCCACATTAAAAAGTTAGGAAGATCTCAAAGTAACAACCTAACATTACACATTGAGGAACTAGAAAAGCAAGAGCAAACCAAACCCAAAGCTAGCAGAAGACACATAATAACCAAAATCAGAGCTGAACTTAATTAAATTGAGATGTGAAAAACCATACAAAAAATCAATGAAACCAGAAGTTGGCTATTTTAAAGAATAAAAAAATAGACCACTAGCTAGACTAATGAAGAAAATATGAGAGAAGATCCAAATAAACACAATCAGAAATGACAAGGGGGATACGGCCAATGATGCCACAGCAATTTTAGAAAAATAAAACTGTGAGATATTAAGAACCCCTTTATGCACACAAATTAGGAAACCTAGAAAAAATGCATAAATTCCTGGAAACATACAATCTCCCAAATAAACCAGAAAAAAAAAAATTAAACCCTGAACAGATCAGTAATGAGTCCTGAAATTGAAGCAGTAATAAAAAGCCTACCAACTAGAAAAAGCCCAGGTCTAAATATATTCACAGCTAAATTCTACCAGATATATTAAAAAACAGCTAGTACCATATTTACTGAAACAATCCAAAAAAATTGAGGAAGAGTCACTCCTCCCTAGCTCATTCTATGAATACAACATCATCCTGATATCAAGACCTGGCAAAGACACAACAGAAAAAGAAAATTTTAAGCCAATATCCTTAATAAACATAGGTGCAAAAATCCTCAACAAAATACTTTTGAGGCCACATGCAGCAGCACATCAAAAAGCTTATCTATTATAATAAACTAGGCTTCATCCCTGGGATGCAAATTTGGTTCAACATATGTAAATCAGTAAGTGTGATTCATCACATAAACAGAACTAAAAGCAAAAACAATATGATTATCTCAATTGATACCGAAAAGGCTTTGGATAAAATTCTACATTCCTTCATGTTAAAAACTCCCAATAAACTAGGCATTGAAGAAACATACCTCAAAAAAATAAGAGCCATCTATGACAAACCCACAGCCAACACCATACTGAATGGGCAAATGCTAGAAGCGTTCCCCTTAAGAACTGGAAATGACAAGGATGCCCATTCTCACCACTCCTATGCAATGTAGTACTGAAAAGTCCTAGTCAGAGCAATCAGGTAAGAGAAAGAAATAAATGGTATCCAAATAGGAAGAGGAAATCAAACTATCTCTGTTTGCAGATAATATGATTTTATACCTAGATAACTCAATAGTCTGACTAAAAACTCCTAGATCTTAGAAACAGCTTTGGCAAAGTTTCTGGATCCAACATTAATGCACAAAAATCAGTAGCATTTCTACACACCAACAAAGTCCAACCTGAGTGCGAAATCAAGAAAAACCCCATTCACAATCTCTAAAAACGATAAAATACCTAGAAATATAGCTAACCAGGGAGATGAAAGGTTTGTAAAATGAGAATTAGGAAGCACTGCTCAAATAAATCAGAGATGACACAAACAAATGGAAAAACATTCCATGCTCATGGATAGGAAGAATCAACTTTGTTTAAATGATGTACTACCCAAGGCAATTTAAAGACTAAATGCTACTCCTATCAAACTATCAATGACATTCTTCACAGAATTAGAAAAAAACTATTCTAAAATTCATATGGGACAAAAAGAGCCCAAATAGAAAAAACAATCCTAAGCAAAAAGAACAAAGCCAGGGGCATCACATTACCTGAATTCAAACTATACTACAATGCTATAATAACCAAAACAGCATGATACTGGTACAAAAATAGACATATAAATGAATGGAACAGAATAGAGAGCAGAGAATTAAAGATGCACACCTACAACCATCTGATCCCTGACAAAGTCAACAAAAACAATGGGACTATGATTCCTTATTCAACAAATGATCCTGAGATATCTGAGTAGCCATACACAGAAGACATACATAGAAACTGGACCCCATACCTTATGCCATATACAAAAATTAACCTGAGATACATTAAAGACTTAAATGTAAAACCTAAAACTGTAGAAACCCTTAAAGAAAACCTAGGAATTACCATTCTCGACATATGCCCTGACAAACATTTTATGATGAAGACACCTAAAGCAATTGCAACAAAAACAAATTGACAAGTTGGACTTAATTAGACTAAAGAGCTTCTGCACAGCTAAAGAAACTATCAACAGAGTAAACAGAAAACCTACAGAATGGAAGAAAATATTTGCCACCTGTGTATCTGACAAAGGTCTAATATTCAGAAACTATAAGGAACTTAAACAAATTTACAAGCAAAAAACAACCCCTTTAAAAAGTGAGCAAAGGACAAGAACAGACATTTTTCAAAAGAAGATATATATGTGGACAAGAAGCATATGAAAAAAGCTCAACAACACTAATTATTTGAGAAATCCAAATCAAAACCAAATGAGATATTGATACCATTTTATACCAGTCAGATTGTCTATTACTAAAAATTCGGAAAGTGACAGATGCTAGTGAGGCTGCACAGAAAAAAGGAACACTTATATGTTGCTGGTGGGAATGTAAGTTAGTTCAGCCACTGTGGAAAGCAGTTTGGCAATTTCTCAAAGAACTTAAGACAGAACCACCATTCAACCCACTAATCCCATTATTGAGTATATAACCAAAGGAATGTTAATCATTCTACTATAAAGATACTAATACATGGATGTCCATCACAGCACTATTCATAATACTAAAGACATGGAATCAACCTAAATGCTCATCAATGATAGAATTAATAAAGAAAAATGTGGTACGTTTACACCATGGAATACTATGCAGCCATAAAAAAGAACAAGGTTGGCCAGGCATGGTGGCTCATGCCTGTAATACCAGCAATTTGGGAGGCCAAGGTAGGTGGATCAAGGGGTCGAGAGATTGAGACCATCCTGGCCAACACAGTGAAACCCAGTCTCTACTAAAAATACAAAAATTAGCTGGGCATGGTGGTGTGCACCTGTAGTCCCAACTACTTGGGAGGCTGAGACAGGAGAATCACTTGAGCTCAGGAAGCGGAGGTTGCAATGAGCTGAGATTATGCCCCTGCACTCCAGCCTAGTGACACAGTGAGACTCTGTCAAAAAAAAAAAAAAAAAAAAAGAACAAAGTCACGTTCTATCCAGCAACATGGATGGAGTTGGAGGCCATTATCCTAAGCAAACTAAAATAGGAACAGAAAACCAGACATCACATGTTCTTCCTTATGATTGGAGCTGAACTTTTAGTAAACATGGACACAAAGAAGAGAACAAGGCCTACTTGAGGGTAAAGGGTGGGAAGATCAAAAAACCACCTATTGGGTACTTTGCTTATTACATGGTTGACAAACTCATATGGATACCAAACCCCAACAACACACAATTTATCTCTAGACCCAACATACACATATATCTCTAAAACTAAAATTAAAGTTAAAAAAATATATATAAAAAACATCTCCATCACCCCAAGAAATGTCCTCATGTCCCTTCCAGTTAGTTCCCCTGCCGAGAGGCAACCACCATTTTGATTCCTATTCACATAGATTAGTGCTGCCTGATTTTGAAATTCGCAGAATTGGAATAATATTTTGTGTACTTGTAATGTGTCCTTCACTTTACACAATATTTATGAGACTGTATAAGTTGTTGTGCGCATTATTAGTTTGTTCCTTTATTGCTGAGTAGTTTTTCATTGCATGAACACACCACCTACAATTTATCTACTATCCTGTGGATAGCTATTTGGAGAATTTCTGGTGTTTGACTGTTACAAATAAAGCTTCTGTGAAGAAAAAAAAATATGGGAATTGGGATAGTCAGAAGAGAACTAGAATACTTCACCATTACCAAAGATTTGCATGGAGAGAGTATAGCATATATTAAACATGGTTATTTAAACATGTACTCTGGAGTCCACACACACAAAAAAAAATTGATGTCAGATTTGTAACACTAAATGTTATTGCCATAAATTCTTCTCCCTTTTGTTAATTTGGACATTTCCCTGTCTCCACCTTTCTTTCAAGATAACTCTAACTTTCCATAATATGTCATTAATAATTTTCAAAGACCTGAATCACATTTCAGAATATGACACATCTGTTCTAGGAAACTTGAATTTTTGTAATGGTGCCCGCTAATGTTTTTCCAACAAACTCATCAATTATATTTGAAAAATATTTTTAATCTACATTTTCCCTACTTTTACTATTTCAAGAAGACAGGAGTAATGCTCTATAGGATAGATAAGAAAAATATGAACTAATTATTCTAAATATTCATTATTATGTGCACGTTTTAAGTATGTATCCACTTTATTCTATCTCCTAGATAAGCTCTTGGAAAATCCAAACTAATTAAAATCTAAATGTATAAAAATATTTGTTTGTTCAAATGTATCTATTTTTCTTCTGATTCAAATCATCTGATTCAATTCAGTGACTATTTACTTAATGCTTATTGTGTACAATGGAATACTTGGTAGGGGGAACACAGAAGGATCAAATCAGATTAAAATATAATGGCAACAAAGAAGTAATCAACTCAGCTATATAACAGAGTGAAATAAGTGCACAGCACAGTACTAACTTGAGAACATAAATACAATAGTTGCATTTTTGAGGGCCTCTCATCTCTTTTCAAGCATCTTCTCTTCTAAAGCCTCAAGCCCTTTCAAATTTATCTGAACATTCTGGAATTCTAATTTTCTAAAATGAAGTATTTATTTCTGGTTAGGAATTCTTTTGTTAATGTCAACTTCTATGAAATAGTAATTTCCCCTAAAGATTCTGCTAAATTCTACTTCACCAACCAGTTCTTTCTTATTCAAGATTAAGTTCAGAGGCAGATTGACATAAGGAAAGTATATGAGCTCGAATGCTCAGGAAATTTTTATTTCTATCACAAACAAAATGTTTTGCTTATGTAATAAATTGACTCGCTCATTAGAGAAAGTCATTGAATATCTAACCATGTGACAGTTGCTATTCTTTATCCTAGGAAGAGAGCTGTAAACAAGATAGACAAAATGGTATAGGATCTATTATAATTTGCTTATAATTTATTTAATTTTAAAATTTGCTTATAATTAATTTCTTAATTTCTGTTGTATCTTTGAAGATAATTTTTATTTCTTATTATAACAGGAAAAATAAAGAGAATAGAAAACCAGTGAATTGTGATTAGGAAAACAGCTAGAGTGTAGTAGTTGGTGCAGACAAACAATAAAAAGTAAGCAAAAGAATACAAAAAGTTTCAGATAGTTGTTGAGTGCTGAGAAGAGGATAAAACTGAGTTGGTGATAGAGAATGGGCTTAGTGGGAGAATATTTTCTAGGTTTTGGAGATGCTATTAAGATGAAATATACTAATGTGGTAATAAAGGAAGGTATTGTGCAGAGTGCTTAGTGGGCTTCCTTTAAAGAAATGTTTTGATGATCAGCAATTTCCTATGTAAAGTATAAAGTATATGTCTTTGATCTCTTTTTTTTTTTTTTTTTTGAGACAGTTTTGCTCTGTCTCCCAGGCTAGAATGCAGTGGCGCAATCCTGGCTCACTGCAACCTCCAACCTCCTCCTCCTGGGTTCAAGAGATTCTCTTGGCAGGGGGCAGTGGCTCATGCCTGTAATCCCAGCACTTTGGGAAGCTGAGGCAGGCAGATCACCTGAGGTCAAGAGTTCGAGACCAGCCTGGCCAACATAGTGAAAGCCCATCTCTACTAAAAATACAAAAAATTAGCTGGGTATGGTGGCTTGCGTGTATAATCCCCCCTACTTGGGAGACTGAAGCAGGAGAATAACTTGGGAGGAGGGGGGGTTACAGTAAACTGAGATTATGTCACTGCACTCCAGCCTGGGTGACAGAGTGAGGCTCCGTCTCAAAAGCAAAAAGAGATTCTCCTGTCTTAGCATCCCAAGTAGCTGGGATTACAGGAGCTTGCAATCACACCTAGCTGATTTTTGTATTTTTTTTTAGCAAAGACTGGGTTTCACCATGTTGGCCAGTCTGGTCTCAAGCTCCTGACGTCAGGTAATCCACCAGCCTCAGTCTCCCAAAGTGCTGGGATTACAGGCATGAGCCACTGTGTGTGGCCTGATCTCTATATATAATAAATTTTGCTTGTAAGGAAATAACATAATCACTCTGGTAATTTTCTTCTAAATAAACTGTATTGTGATAGCTAATTTTAGATGTCAACTTGACTAGATTAAAGCATTCTTAGGTAGCTGATAAAACATCATTTCTCGGTGTGTCTATGAGGGTGTTTCCAGTAGAGAGTAGCAATTTGAATCAGTGGACTAAGAAGATCCACCTCACTCCATGTGGACAGGAACTGTCTAATCGACTGAGGGTCCACATAGAACAAAAGGCAAGGAAAAGGAGAATTCTCTCTCTCTCTCTCTAGCTCTCTCTCTCTCTCTCTCTCGGTCAGTCTCTCATTCTCACTCTCTGTCTCCCTTTCTCCCTCTCCCTCTCCCCCCTCTCTTTTCTCTCTCTCTCTCTCTTTCTCTTCTGGATTTGGGAAACTTCTCCTACCTTTGGACTCAAGATTTGCACCAGTGGCCGTTCCACGTTCTCAGGCCTTCAGCCTTTGTCTAAGAGTAACACTATTGGTTTTCCTGGTTGTCAGGCTCTTAGACTTGGAGTTAGCTATGCCACTGTCTTCCCTGGTTCGCCAGCTTGCAGATGTCTTATTGTGGGACTTATGCTCCGTAATCATGTGAGGCAATTCTCCTAATAAATCTCATTTCATCTGTCTGTCATCTATCTATCTGTCATCTATCTATCATCTATCTATCTATCTATCTATCTGTCTGTCTATCTGTTTGTCTGTCTGCCTGCCTGTCTGTCTGTCATCTATCTATCTGTCATCTCTCTATCATCTATCTATCTGTCATCTATCTATCTCTATCACTCTCTCTCTACCCATCCATCTAACCATCCCTCCCCCTCCCTCCCTCACCTATGGATTCTGTCTCTCTGAAGAACCCTGACTAATATACGTATTATTTGAGATGAAGAAAAGTTGTGAGATTGGAGGACTGAGGGCATTTCTAAAAAGTCATGTCATCACTGATAACACATCGTTTGCCCCAAATATTTGGAAAACTATTACATATGTATATTGCATTTTCCTATTTTGCCTATTATTAGGAGGGTTCATGCAAAGTGGAGACTAGTGACAATTTCAGTGACAACCAAATGAACTCAAAACCTCAGAATTAGAATGCAAATTGAAACTCTTTTATAGATCAAATAAGTTCAGAAAACATTGTCACAATTTAATACTTGAGCAGAAATGTGAAAAACTTTAAATAAAATACAACTCAAAAACCCCAAGTGCTTACACAAGCCCTAAACTATAAAGCATAAAGTTTAGTGGTCTAAACATTTTCATCAAGTACAGCATTTTGCCTTACAAAAAAGGATCACTAAGGTTGAAAGTGCATCCAGAGCAAGCAGAATAGAAAAGAAAGTATCTGGTCTGGTAACCGTAGGTTAAAGGTTTTTGATCCACAAAGAGAGCATCTTCAAATAAGTAGATATACAAAATTGAAAGCTATAACCCAAACCTATAAAACATATTCTTTCACTACTAAAAATACAGATTGCTTTACAAAACAAACTATTTACTTATTGACATACCAAATGCAATATGTCTTAGTGATACTTAACTAAAACATCAAAAAAAATTAATTGAAAGAAAATATTTTAGAATACTTTCCATGTCCCTACACTTCTCACTAAGAAAAAATAAGACTATTTTCATAATAAAACTTATTTTTCTTTTAATATTTTATGTATGAGACTGTAAATTGACATTCATATGACCACCACTGTCAATTAGCATTTATTAAATTTCTTTCTAGATCAGTGCTGGTTTACAATGTGATAGAAAGTGAAAAATCTTATTCTTTTTTTCTTTTTCCTTTTTCTTTTTTTTTTTTTTTAGTCAGAGTCTCGCTCAGTCGCCAGGCTAGAATGCAGTGACTTGATCTCTGCTCACTGCAACCTCTGACTCCCTGGTTCAAGCAATTCTCCTGCTTCAGCCTCCCAAGCAGCTGGGATTACAGGCACACGCCACCACGCCCAGCTAATTTTTGTATTTTTAGTAGAGACGTGATTTCGCCATGGTGGCCAGGATAGTCTCCGTCTCCTGACCTCATGATCTGCCCACCTCGGCCTCCTAAAGTGCTGGGATTACAGTAGTGAGCCACCGCGCTCTGCCAAAAAATCTTATGTTTTCAGAAAAGGGCAGAATGATATCTTCATGATCTTGGAATTGACACAGTTTTGTTAAAGGAACACAGAAAGAGTTATAAGAAAAAATGGATAATTAAAAATACATTAGAATTAAAAATTTCTATTCCCCAAAACATAGCATTAAAAATAAGGGAAGAGGCAAGGCACAGAGTATAATAATATGCTTGTAGATGAGGATAGACATTCTAGAACAACACTATACAAGAGAACTTTCTGCAGTGTCTTTAACTGAGCTAGCTGTCCAACATGGTAGCCACTAATTGTGCATAAATATTGATCACTTGACCTGTGACTAGTGTGAGGACTCAAATTTAAAATTTCATTTAATGTTAAATTAAAATTTACTTAATTTTTTAAAGAATATTGCCAGTGGTTACTATATTAGACAGTGCATTTCAAGTGGGTCTTAGAGATATATGTATAGTTGCTTATTAGAACCCAAGTCTCCTAACTCCAGATGTACTGTTCTATGATATTATAGCAAGTATACATTTCTAGCCAGTTTTGAACTTCATAGTAAAGACATATATATTACTAGAAATAAGTTTGTGTTTTATTCATTTTATTCTTTAAGCTCTATTCCCACTAGTTAATTTTACTTATCCAATTGTCATATGTAATAGCTATTGAAATAGCTAAAATAATTATTTTTTATTCATTTTTAAATAGAATTTTATCAAATGTATTAATTTTACTTCCCTGGAGAAGCATCACAAAATAGTGAAGGCAAAAAAATTAAACTAAAAGTCAAATTCTGCAGGTGTTTTTTAAGATTAGCTAAAAGTTGTATTTTTAATTACATTTTTAAAATTGTTCCAAATCATTGGACTCTGCTTTGCAAATAAGCTTGGGAAAAAGAAAGGAAAAAAAACAAAAAACAAAAGACGTTATTTGGTGTAATTTGAGAGAGACTAGAAGGTAATTTAGTTGTAAAATTCTTTCCACGAGGTTAGGATCATTATCACTGGTCTTATCATAAACCTTTATTTGCACCATCACTGCCATTAATAAATAGCAATCAGATTAATCAATTTTAGCATTAGAATCCTATGATTTTAAAATCAAAATATTATTAGCATAAAGAGTTCTGTCTTTACTATTGACAGCAATAATAGCTACTACTAGTCACTGCTTACTCTATGCTAGTCATTATACTGGACACATCACATGTTAAATCCAAATTCCAGCTTCAAATCTCTGTTGCCTATATGAATCATCTACCAAGAAGTTGCTTCTCTGTCATATTTGAGTTCTGCATTAGGCTTCTACTGGTCACTACCTAGAAATTGACATCTATTGGATGCCCAATCCCTTAATTTCACATAGACTACTACTAAGATTTTTATATATATGACAGAATTGATTGAAAAGTTGAGCCATTACTGAAGGGAATCAAGTTACAACATAGGAAAAAAACCACAAAAAATCCCTAACACACTATGCTAAGTATGACTGTTCCCATAGTGCTAAAGAAAATAACTACAGGCCAGGCATGCTGGCTCACGCCTGTAATCCCAGCACTTTGGGAGGCTGAGGCAGATGGATCGTCTGAGGTCAGGAGTTCGAGACCAGCCTGGCCAACATGGTGAAACCCCATCTCTACTAAAAATACAAAAAAATTAGCTGGTGTCGTGGTGCATGCCTGTAATCCCAGCTACTCAGGAGGCTGAGGCAGGAGAATCGCTTGAACCCTGGAGGCAGAGGTTGCAGTGAGCCAAGATTGTACCACTGCAATCCAGCCTGCATGACAGGATGAGACTGTCTCAAAAAAGAAAGAAAAAGAAAAGAAGAAAAAAAAGAAAATAATTATAAAACGCAAATCCTTTATAAGACCCTTTCCTAGCTTGCTCTTTTGTCTTAAGTCTGAAAGTCACTTCTTTCTTCCTTCACAATTCTAATCTCACAGTTATTTTCAGAAAAACTTGATCTCCTAAGCCTGACTCCATCCTTCTTTCTTTCTTTTTTTTTCTTTTTTTTTTTTTTTTCTCTTTTGCGATGGAGTCGTTCTCTGTGGCCCACTGGAGTGCAGAGCTGCAATCTTGGTCACTGCAACCTCCACCTCAAACTCCACCTCCTGAGTTTGAGCAATTCTCCTGCCTCAACTTCCTTAGAAGCTGGGATTACGGGTACCCACCACCATCCCTAGCTATTTTGTGTGTGTGTGTGTGTGTGTGTGTGTCTGTGTGTGTGTCTGTGTGTGTGTGTATGTGTGTTTTTAGTAGAGATGGGTTTTCCCCATGTTGGCCAGGCTGGTCTCAAACTCCTGACCTCAGGTGATCTCCTCACCTTGGCCTCCCAAAGTGTTGGTATTACAGGCATGAGCCACCGCACCCAGCCCATCTTTCCTTCTTAACATTATAAATTTATTAGACAAAATGCCACAATTGTACCTTTCTCTGAATTAGAGCTATACAATGCTGTAGAAGTCAGGAGCTTCAAAAGACTATATTGATAGGGACATCGTCATTCCAAGGCCTACTTTCCTTTGAGATGACTTCATTACTGTAAGGTGAATATAAGCTTCCTCATTTATCAAACTTGTTGATGGATAACTATTGTTTATAATGCTTGTACACACATACACACTCCATTCAGCTTCTTAGGATGAACCAAATTTCTCATTGACAGTGTCAAGTAAATCACATTAATGAGGATGTTAATTTTCCTAAAGGCAAAATAATCTTCATAGACTTCTACTGCCTTGAAATGCAAATCCATATTGCTACTTCCAAGCTGAGGCACAAAGAAAATATGGCACATTGTATTTTCAAGATAGGACTGAAGCAATATTTCTAGTTCCTAATATTCTTTCTCAATATTGACATTACTTATCCAGAAGTTAAATTTCTTTCCATTCTCCTTGAACCTGGTAAGGTTTTGATCATCCTGATAAACAGAATATGTCATAAGTGATATTGATCTCTGAGGATAGGTTAGAAAGGGGATACAGCTTCTACCTGGCTTTCTCTTGGAACATTCACTATTAGAATGTAGCCACTAGCTAGAGGAACATTCACTATTGGAACCTAGCTACTAGCTAGAGCACAGTATCTTATCCCTATAATCCTAGCAATTTGAGAGGCTGAGGCAGGCGTATCTCCTGAGGTCAGGAGTTTGAGACCAGCCAGGTCAATATGGTGAAACCCCATCTCTACTAAAAATACAAAACATTAGCTGGGCAGGGTAATGCAGAGCTGTAATCCCAGCTACAATGAAGGCTGAGGCATGAGAATCACTTGAACCCAGGAGACAGAGGTTGCAGTGAGGCAAGATCATGCCATTGCACTCCAGCCTGGACAACAAAGTGAGACTCTGTCAAAAAAAAAAAAAAAAAAAAAAAAAATCTAGCCATTATGTTGTGAGATAGCCCACACCACTTAGAGAGGCCTATGGCAGGTGTTTAAGCAAACAGCCTCAACTAAAGTCTAAACTAGCATCATGCACTGCTTTACTCAAAAGTTATCTCACTATCTCTCAAAAATATTCAAGGATCTCCTCAGTCAGATTTTTGCTTTCTTTTCTAGAAGATTCACTGACGTTTTTTTCTTTCACCAAATTTGACTCCTTCTCCATGAACACAACAGCAAGCACCCTGCCTTCATTCCATCCCATTGCCCCTCCTGTTCTTTTCAATCTCTCACTGTCTAAGTCCTCCCCGTTCTTCAAGCTCCACAAATCTTACCTTAAATAAGCCTCACGTTGGATTTCCAGCCTTCACTCAACTCTGCCTTCCCTGAACTTCTGGAATTTTCCCTAGGATAGCAACTTGAAAGTGAACTTGAGCTACTGAGTATATCTACTTAACTTTTATGAATGTGACTAGAGTCAGATCAAGTCAAGCATATTAAAAATCTTCCAGCCCTTAAACATATGCCATTATCTCTCGTTTGAATCCTTTTTCTGCAACTCATTGCATACCATTCAATTTTATGCTTAAGGGTCACTTCCTTGGGAAAGTTTTAGTTTATTTTCCAATCGAGCTTAGGTCCATAAAACAGAATCAATAAAAGCGTAACAAAACATCAACAAAAACTATCATCAATGAAACAAGCAAAATGCCTTTTTCCAACCAATACCCCTTTGAAGGTCATCTGGCTGATTCAGAAATGCTTGACTTTCTCTCTTTTGACAAATTAGACATTCTATTTGGTCAGAATGGGCAAATCTCTGTTAAGAACATCAAAGATTCAACTTGAAATTGCTCACTGAGTGGTGCTTCTGTGTTGACCCCATCATACATGTGAGTGATGTGTTGCAGTGGGTGGGGGAGCTCCAGGGGAAAAGGCTGTGTAATCTGTTTGGCTCTATGAAAGACAGACAGAAGAAAAACAATGTAGGAGTTAAGATTGCAGAGGAATAGAGATTTTAGTAGGAATATGGAATTAGGGAAAGGGATAACTTTCAGAAAATAAATCTGAAGGAATCTGCATGGCTATGAGGAGAATAGCTGTTTTCACAGAGAACATGATAGAAGATCAATATTTAGTTCTAATTCCATGAAGAGGGTGACTCCCAGCTGATATCTAGGCATTAGCTTTGCTGTCCTTCATCATCATGGTACTTATCAGATTAAGAATTTTTAAAAATTTGAATAATGTGTTTTTGCTTAAAGTTTGTCTCTCCCACAGAACTGTAATCAACCTAAGGGCAAGGCTCATGTTTCTTTGGCTCATTGGTATACAGGTTGAGAGTCCATAATCTGAAAATCTGAAATCTAAAATGTTCCCAAATCTGAAACTTTCTAAGCACTGACATGTCACCACAATTAGAAAAATTCCACACCTGACCTCATGTGACAGGTTGCATATATTATAAAAAATATTGTATGAAATTACTTTCAGGCAATGTGTATAAGATGTATAGAAACATAAATGAATTTTGTGTTTAGACTTGTGTCCCAGTCTCATTATGTATATGGGAATATTCCTGAATCCCAAAAATTAAAAAAATAAAAATAAAAATTTGAAACACTTCTGGTCCCAAAAGATATGTATAAATGTATAAGGGTTATTTAGCCTGTAATGTCATCATCAAAACCAATTTCTGTTACATAATAGGTGTTCAGTAAATATTTGTTGGTGAAGGAATAATGACCTCAAGAGGATCATATATATTTTAGGGCAAAGAGTGTGCCTTATGATCTTTTTTTCTTAATCTATCACAGTGCTACACAGAGTTAGGTTTTTAAAATGTTTACTCTTGATGAAAATTGCTACCATTTATAGGGAAGTTACCATAGGCTAGATGTGCTTCATATGTTTGATCTAATCTAATAATCAAAACCACTGTTAGTTATAGGAACTATTATTCCCATTTTCCAAATTAGGTACTGGAAATGCAGAGATATTAAGTAAATTATCCTAAATCATGTAATCTGTAAATAATGGTATCGAGATTCTAACCCAAGCCCGTTTAAAACCTGTGCTTTTGTTTTCTCAACTACTGAATTGGTTTTCTTTGGAACTGTTATAATTCGCTTATATTTGCTGAGCACGCCTACACCATTTTAAGCTGCATTTTTTTTTAACCAGCATTATGAGAATTTTTATTTTGACAAATAAGTGCAGCATAATGAATTTTACTGGAAAAGTTTTAAAAATTAGGTAAAAATTTTTAAAAAGCAGGTAGAAATATGTTCACAAATTATTATAGAAACAATACAAAAGAAGATTAAAATTTTCAATGAGGAAAAACCAAAATGTGTTCAATCATATAAAGCCTTTTCTGTTGCAAGAAATCTAGATAAAGCTGAAGACCCAATTTGGTTTTGCTGCTGAAAAATGTGCAGAATAACTTAGAAAAACCAGTTGCGCTCAAACGTTGTAAGCCTACTACCTGTACCTGCCTATTTTTGATCTGAGAAAAGTTGATGACCACAGTGCAAGACAGAGCTGATGATAGGACTGCCAGGCGTTCTCCACCCAGAGTCCATCATCCTACATCAATCTTTAAGTAGAAGCGGAAGAAAAGCAAGCCCTTAGGGAGGTCTGAACTCTGCAGCCGGGTGACTGGATCTCCTCCATTCTAGTGCTCAAAATCGTTTATTTTTTGGCCAGCAAAACAACCTCGTAGAACAACCACCTTTAGCAAACGACAGCTGCCTCGCGGCCTTCACAGGCTGGATCAGATATTGACCAAACAAGTCTTATCAGAACCTCAAGGTCTGTGTGATGTGGCAACTGTGGGCTATACCTGGAAAACCCTTGAGAACATGAGAGGTAGAAGAAAGTACCAGCGTTTGCCCATTACATGTAATACGGAGATAAGGTCAGGGAAAAGAGGAGATGATTATCAAGCAAAACCAAATCACCTACTGCACAATTGACTTATATCTGGCTCTGGTTGGTCATACAAGGTGGGTGGTGGGGGTAGGGGGCACATAACAACGTCCCCGCAAAAGAGTTTGGCCTTAATGTGTGCTCTATGCTAGTTGCCCACTTTTTTTCTTTTAGCCAAGAAAGACCTGAAACGGGATTTGTACACGCAGATATGCAGAAAGATACAGAACTTAAAGTGAGAAGAAAGAAGAAGGAAAACCAACTCAATAAGCTAAAAGTTAAGGCATGTATCTAACAGGAACCTTGACTACATCTCATTGGAATCTAAATCCTTACATGAGATTTTCTATTTACGGTTGTAGCTCATGTAGCACACAAGACCTAAATATTATTAAACTGAAATTATGTCGTATATAGCTGTACAGATCTCAGTTCTAGAAATAATCTGAATAGCTTATAGGGACTGTTAATGATAGGCCATAACCAAGGAATGCCATTAGGTGAAATGATGTCTTTCTGGAATTTTGAAAGATATTTGGGACAAGAAATACCTTCTTTAAAAGCTGTGAAAGATAATGCAAAAAAAAGAAAACTTAATTGTAGAGAAATTGTTGTGGTCAGTGGACGACTGAATACATAGTTGTAGAAAATATTTCATTCCCGACAATTATTCAAAAAAAAGTAAGTTTACCAGCACAGATAAAATCTTTCAATAACTCAAAAGTTTCTACAGCTCTCTGTAACGCAAAATTATCTATCAGCAGGAGGAACCAGCACAGTCTGACTGACACGTGGCAGTATAAACTGGTAATATGATTAGAAGAATAGTAGTTCTGAATTAATTAACCCTTGAGTGATATTTTTTAAATTAGATTTTCGGTTTCCAGGTCTCTTAGTTGTCTTCACCATTATGGACTTTGAGCGCCACCCAGTGGAGAAACGCATACACAGTTTGCAAAGCTTTAAAATAGTAATGTTCTTTAAAGTCTCATTATTTAATATATAACCTCATGAGCATCTGGATGAAATCTCATAATAGGAAAACTACATTTTTATCTTTTTTCTTGCAGCCTAGGAAGCCAGTAGGACACTGTGTGGGCACCCTAGAGGAAACTCCTCAGTGCATGTCTGCAGGCAGCCATATGGTTAGAATCAGGGGGGTCACCAAGTGCCAGCTTACAACAATGGGCGTGTATATGAATAGCATGCAAGCAATCAGACTAGCTATGGGTTTCATATTCTCCCTCTGTATAGGGAACTTTTTACACCTTATGGAAAAGGTAAGTTAGACAAGAGCTAATATTTTTCTCCCCCAGTAAGGCAGGAGGACTGCCATTAAAGTGATGTCAGAGTTTCCATTTCAGCTCCTTATTTTCAATGCTTTAGCTCTCTGCCGTAAACATTAACTCTATAAAAAAAATTACATACTCAGTTATATTGCATCTCAGGCCAGGAGAACATTCTTATTAAATAAATGGTCTTGAAAATAAATTAGATTGAGCATCATAAAATTCTATTTTTAGGGGAAGTGGGACCAACACAGGGGAAAATGAGGGATTTTTTTTTTTTGTAAACTGTAATGTGTTTTCTTTCAAATGTTTGGGAAGAAAACAGCAAGAGGAGTCAGAATATAGAAAACTTTGTCCAACCCTGCCTCTAAGAACATATCTAGTTATTCTGATTATTATAATGCTAAGCAAGGAGTTTATTCTGTAAAAATCAGGTCAAAGCAGCATTCCCCAATCCTGCCCTCCTAAATAACACAAACAGGTAATTTATAAAATATTTTTGAATAAACAAGCAAACACTCCCCTCACCCTGTCCAGTGGTACTCCAGCTCTCAGAGTCACGGCTCAGGCAGATTGAGGTTTCTGTGGTATGGCCTCTCCCAATGCAATACCTGCTACCATGATAAAAAGCATGCCAGTCTTCCTTGCGGTCTGAAAAGTTCCAGTTCTGAGTACTCAATTCATTTGGATAAAACTGATTTTTTTTAACTATGAAAAAAATTCAACTGTCTGATCAAGGCCGTATTTTTCTTTTGTATGATCTGCATTCCCTGTGGCAAAAGGAGTTGGTGGTAACCTCAGATCTCTGACTCTGGAGTTTTAAAAAAAGAAAAATAAGAAAAGGAGGAAGAGGAGAATGAGAGGAAGAGGAAGAAAATGAGAGAAGAGAAAGAAAGAAAACAAGAAAGAGAGAAAGAAAAAAGATAAGGAAGGAAAGGAAGGAAGGAAGGAAGGAAGGAAGGAAGAAAGAGACAGAAAAGAAAATCTTATAAATTTAATATTAGGCCAAAAAATTGTGGGTTTGGCATAAAAACTGCCCTTTTAACTTCTGAAAACTTTTTTTTTCTGGTTTGGAAAAGAAATAGGGCAGTTTTGTGATGAAAGGATTTATAGAGAAGGCTTTCTTGGTATTCTGGTTGGATTTATTTCAACTTCTATTTAAAAGAGAGAATATATATCATGTATTTAACTTGTTTTATAGTATTAAGTTCATTCCGTGAGAAGACTAAAGCAATTATAAGCATACTGTCTAACTTGCTGCCCACCCCCATCTCAATTTCAAGAATACCAAAGTACCAGACATTTGAATTTCCTGACTTGTGAAGAAGGATGTCAGCCATGGTGTCACCTATATTTTTTCCTCATGTCTCTGTATTTCCTTGTAACCACCATGAGGCTTATAGATGCTTTACATTTTTTAGAGTGTATTTTGTCTTTTTATTTTATTTACTTCTCTCATCTTTCTAAGACTTGAAGAACTACATAATTTAGGACCATAAGAATGAGGGCTATACAGGAAGGCTAATTCAAGGCTTCAGATTCAGGGCAGGCAGTTTAGGACACAACACTTATTATCATCTCCCTGAACGTCAGACGTTATCAGTCTGCAGAGAAATTTAATCCTGAACATAAATTGCATTTCCTAAAAAAACATAATCTTGCCTTAAGACACCAACCTCCCTGATTACAGGGAATGTCTGTGTTTACACATTGGTACAGAGCATGCTGACTGTATTAGTGTCCTAGGAAACAAAGTGTGTGCTGCTCACAGATCTGCTGCAAGCACTAAGGAGAGAAAGAAAAAGAAATTTTGAAATCAGACCCCAGATCTCCAACTCCTTTCAAATTCTTGAAGCACATTAGCTTTACTACTGCATGATGTACACGGTAGTATTTCTTCTAATGAAATCTGACTAAAAGTTTAAATGAGTTTAATGCATGAAATGTATAAATAAAACGTGGCCTTGATTAAATTTAGACTTGATACATAACTTAAATGGGTAGCCCAAGAATAGCACTGGTGTCATGTGTCTAGACCTTTTCAGGCTTTGCAAAAGTAGTTTGGATTTTATCAGTTAATGTAGAGCACTTTCTATCAGGAGCACAGTATAGGTACAAAGCTGAAATATGCAAAAGTACTGTGGAGAAAAGTGAGCGTAATTGAAAAGAAGTGAGAAAATAACACGAGATATTAAAAGGTAACCACAGAGTGAAATTCTGAAGTGTTGACTTGCAAACAGCAATTTACGTAGGTAAAAGATTCTACTTGCCATTTCTTCTGGATCTCTTTTGTTTCATGACTTTTGAAAAATTTTGTAATTTCATGAAGTCTCAGTTTTCCCCAGTCATGGATCCAGATGCCTTATTTGCCTACTTTCTAATTTGTTGAAAGGATCAGAATTAGATAACAAAAACAAAAGGATTTGGATTCTGTAGAGTGCTTATAAATCTAAGGCATTATCATTGTAATAATTTCAGCTGTATATCTAATACACTAGCTTTTCGGTGTATTGAAAATACACAATTGGGTTTTTTTTTAAGGATTTATCCAAAAATCTACAAGACCAAATCCATTACTCATATAAAACTCTTTGACCACATGACATAAAAAAGAGATCTTTTCAGAAACTAACTTTTCAGCTAGTGTATTAGATATGTAACCTATTATTCATAACAGGTAGGGTTAAAGCTATTAGGCATATTAAATGGACTTTAAAAACAGCTCCTGGGAAACTACATAAATTAGTAGTAAAATATATGGTCTTTGAAGTCAGCCATCCTCAGCTTCAATTCTGCCTCTGCTACTTACTCGCTATAAGTAACACAGCTGTACGATTGAGAATATGACCATATCTTCATAAACTGCTTTTATATCATTGATAAAATGGAGATAAAAATACCTGCTTAATGGTTTTGCTGTGATGATTAAATAATACGATATGTAGAGAAGTTTTAACTCATGACTGGTATTCAATAGTAACCATTCAAAAAATTATTTCTTTTTTAATGTCACATACATACTACATAAATACCAGACTGCATTTCAAGGCAATCACACCCATAAGTAAAAAGGAACATATTTCACTTCAAAAGATCAAAGACTTATTCCTTATTGACAGTTTAAAAATGGAAGACCAGTCCTGAAGTCTCCCAGACTGAAGATGGAAGGGGGTTCAGTGAAACATTGCAACATAAGGACAGAGAAGGATAGAGTGGCAAAAGGTTCTCTTGAACTTCCTCACAAGAAATGTTTGATGATTTTAGGCTAACCTATAGCCAAACTCTGTTTTTTTGTTTTGTTTTAATTTTTTTTTTTTCTGTTTTAAAGATTGCACAGTACCACTCAGTTTCAGGCATCTAACAGAATGAAACCAGGTGAGTTTGAGCCAATTTTGCCTTTCATTTTTCAAGTTTGTTTATTACTTGACTTAAACCACAACATTCTGAGATCTCACAAGAATATCTGTTTCTGTGACATTTTCAGCCTGATTTCCAAACCAAAAAAAGAGGTTCAAATAAACTTGGGCTTGTTTCAAAAAAGCTTCTGAGATTCTGGATGTTTATTTGAAGCAATCTGGACTCCTGACCTTTAGAGATTCCCCCACCACTGATACAGAGAGCCTACAATGAATTTACTGTGCAACAGTCTAGTGCTTTAGTGTCTGAACGGATAAAAATCCCACTGGTTTCAAGGAAAGTTGTTTCCAAACACATTCAGTGGAATCAAGCCTTAAGCAGCTATATCGATACCCTCCTTTTAGGAAAATATATCAACCAGTCAGTGCTCTAGTTCAGAAAGCCTGTAATAGATTATGTATTCAATATGCTTTATGAGTTTAAGAAGTATTCCTAGGTTGACACCAATAAGAAGAGGCTCTTGTTGAAGTAGGTGGAGGGTTTAATATTTCCTGGAGCGCTATAGAAAATTCAGACCAAACTGCTCTCTCCTATACAGAGCTTCCTTTAACATCACTGTGGAACTTTAGAAAGTATGCCAATCCTCCCTATGTTCTTGAACTTTTTCAAAAACTGAAGTCTGCCACTTTTGAAACGATGAACACTGAGAAATTGGATTTGAAACCACAGCATTAAATGCTTAAAATCCGATCCTTCTGTCAGGACCTGGGATAAATTAAACTGATGTACATTATTTTTAAAGAAAGGAAAAAAATATGGGAAGCGGGTTTTGAACCCTGAAGGCATAGAACAAAACAAGTTACGCAGGTGATACAAACCATCTTAGTTCATTCCTATAATGGCTTTCTACTTCCATATGGTGGCCCATACTGGAAGTAATTCTTAGGAAAACATGTTTCTATGTGATAAATAAAACATTATTTTAGAGGTTTCTGTTTTCATTTTCAGAGATTGCTATTTTTTAATTCGGTGTTCAGACTGCTGTTTAATTTTTTTTTTTTTAACTGTGGTATTTGAGTTTATTTTTTCAAAGAGAGAGTGCTAGAGAATGTGTATAGATGATAAGGGTATAAGGTGAACAATTATCAAGTGTTTCCATCAGATGAATTCAGTGCAGCTGGGTGATATGTATTAGGATTTAATCAAAGCTTTAGGAATTTAAACATAAAATGGGTTGAGTTTCACTTTAGCATATTGTAAACTTGTTAATAAGTTATTTTACTAATACTACATAAATTTTATTAACATCTAACTCTCAAATAATAGCATTAGTCTAAAGATAAATACACTGTTAACAGTAAAAGTCTCTAGTTTATTCATTTTGGTTGTTGTCAATGGAATAATTTAATTTCATGATAGGCGCAAAACTGATTGAAAGCTTCCCAATTTAGAGAAATCTTGAAAAAATACATTTCTTGATAATGATTCAAGCAGCAATAAGAAAAGTTCAAATGTCAGAGAGATCCCCCATAGATAACCATCATTCAAATATTTTAAAAATCTAACAATTTAAGTTCACTGTACATACTTCTGCCAGAGAGCATGGCTTTTTTTCTCCATTACAGATCATTCTGGTATAAAGTATAAGCTTGTTTTCAGATCCTGGATATTTGCAAAACAGGAATAGAAGATAGAAGATGTCTATCAACTTTTCACTTTTGAAAAAGATGCGTGTGTATGTATATGCCTACACTATTACAATACGCAGCATCATTTTTCAATCAAATTATAATCACTTAAGTGGACTTTGAGATTTAGTGTGGGTTTTTTAATGTCTTCAGAAATTTCACTTAAAATTTTGCTATTTTATTTAATAATTAAAATGAATTATCTATATGTAATAGATTTTAAAAAGTAACAAGACACTGCAGAATATAGACGTAAATGTCCCCTGTAGACTACAGAATATTGAGAACTAGATACATACAAATTGAAGTGGAGACATTAAAGAGTAACTTGGGAAAAAATGGGTAAAATAGAATTAATGGGGTATGTAAATATTCATGACAATGAAATATTCAAAAGTTAAATGAATATTTTATCCATTCCACACAGAACTTTTATATTTTCTCAAAAATACTCCTGGAACAAGGTCCAAATATCAGAGGTGGAACAAATGAATGCTTACCGGCAAACAACAAACTAGTGTAAGCTGTGAAGCTGCCACACCCATGGAACCCCTTGTTTCAGTTTGCATTCCAGACTGTTTCATTTCATTTTATGGCATCAAAAGTGCACAGAAAACATATTCCTGAATCAGTTAACATAACATGCAATCTTTTTTTTTTTAACCTCTGATCTTAAACAGTGCCTATGAACTAAAGCAAAAGTCATGCAGCTTTCTGGTGAATTTGATCTCTGTTTGCAGTCACCAATTAGTTCTAATCATTCAAGATCTCACATCCTTAGTTTTATGATTTTGATCATAAAGGTTTTATTTCACATTACTTCATTGATTGGGACCTGAGATTCAAAAGAAAGCTAAGGAATACTACAAATCTCAAAGTTGTAAACACTAGTGTAAAACCAGGTAGTTCCTAAAACAGAACGTTTTCTGAAATCATTTTTTAACTAGACTTTCCATTCTCACATATATTAAGCAGCTCAAAGGGCATGCTCTTTTGAGAAAGACTTAAATTATTTGTACATCCTTCCTTTCTCCCACAAATAACTGAGAGGGTTTTTAATCAATTTTTGTTAACACATTAATTTTTTTACCAATTTATCTTTTAAGTTTTCAATTTTGTAATGTATTGGATATATTGAAATTTTTTTTAAATATGCTGAACTATACGCAAATGGAGTCTCAAAATTTTTCTCACATATGCCATATCAAAATAGAGTTTATATATTGGGAGATTCCTTGAAAGGACATGACTAACATTCATTTGTCATTATTCATGTATGTCAGAGTTTTTAAGAATTTGTTATATTTAGATAGTACATGTTTCAAACTATAGTACCTCTAAAACCATATGATAACAGATGTTTATAATTTAAAGAGTTTACAATAAGATAATTATGTATCAATAACATTGTTATAAATTTTCCTCAAGAAATTTTTCAAAAATTTGTTTCTGTGAAAGAATTTAAATAATTCAGTCTTCATGTGAAAATCTTTTTCTCTATTAAATTTTATTTTGGAAAAAATCAGGTAAATCATCACAATTGAGTACTTTGGCCTTTCATAGATGGAAATTTATTCCATGTATTCACAAAGGGCCACTTCCTATTACAGTAACACCTTACTAAGTGGGTGTCATTGACTGTTGCTGAAGGGAAGAACTATTTTTGTGCTGTTATAATTTTTATTCAAAAGAGACTCAAAAACTTTTCAAAGTTAGGACTACCTTCAAGTTGAAATTGAACCACCCTGGAGAAAATGCAAGGGCCGTCAATCATTTCATGGCCACTACACAGCTGATAGGTAAACAGCATAGTTTTGGCAACCATGGGGAAACTTTTTCATGCCAAAAACACAGTGGTGTCTTTGATCCCAGAAAGGGAAGGCAAGACTTGTTGGCTTTTTTCTTAAGGATTTATCCAGAAATGTACAAGAACAAATCCATTGCTCATACAAAATTCTTTGACCACATGATACAGAAAAGAGACCTTTTCAGAAACATTCAATAGGAAATTTTCCCTCTAGTCCTAAAGTTTGCAAAATCCCTGATAAATTTCTCACTGGAATACAATCTTTACCAAAATTTATTTTCACTGGGTATCCCAAATGCTACCTTCCAATGGAAGCTTTGCTTTATTATTTTTTTAATGGTGCCCATGTAATTGTTATATATATAGACATGTATGTGTATACACACACACAAACACACACACACACACACACACACAAACCATTAATCAGTTCCTTTGTGCAACTGGTAAAAAATAAAAATAAAAAAAGTTTCAAAGAATTAAGAATGTCTAAAAAATTAGGAATGTACTTTTAAAAATAGGTCTTAATTTGTCAATTCTTTATTGAGAATGTAATAGGAGGATTAAAATATTTCTAACTTACTGTGAGTTTTGAAATATGACTATTTTAACTAATACTATCAATTATTATAATAGCTTGCAAATAAAATGGACACTGTTATATGTTATATATACATTGTTATATGTGACTGTAATGCTTCATGAGCTTAGTCTTTGTTCAGCTTAACTCTGGATTCCATAGAATGAAAGTGAAATGAAATTTCTAGAGTATGTGTTACGTGCCTAAAACTCTGCCAGGAACTTTACTTTTTCATCTCGGTTAATCATATGATAATCCTGCAGATGTTGTGGTAGCCTATAGTATTTTTCCAGTTATCCTTTGCCTTTTCCTATGAGGTAATAACTTCCTGCATGTGAGGCTTGGGTGTGTGACTTCCTCCTGTCTATTTAAAGGTTAGTGAGAGTGATGCATGACCCATTTAAGCAAACCCTTTCAGAGCTACCCTATAGTTGGTTCCTGCATCTCTCTTCTCCCTCTGCCATAAGACATACCAGAAGGGGTGGCTTCTTCTGCCAGAAGGAAGAAAACAGGGAGCAGAGCTTTAGTTGACCTGAAAAGGATCTGCAGTCCAAGCAAGAAATGGACCTTTGTTGTAAGCCTCCCAGATTTTAGCAATGTTTTTGACCACAAACAACTTAACAGAACACTGGTAAGTAATATTAATACTCATTTTTTAGAAGAGTGCACTAAGGATCAGAGGAAGGAAGGAAGTTTCCCAAAGTAGCATATTAGTAAACTAAACAGCAAGGAAATGAATGCAGGTGTCTGTCTCCATCTCCCATGTACTACCTAAAGTATCTCAGAAGGTCAAAATGCATGCCAACTCATTATCTGAAAGATTCCTCATTTGTATAATTCAGCTAAACACCAAACAGAATTATCCATTATTCCGCTGATTCAGTTTTTCCTTGGTAGGTCTTTACAAAGGCTAGACCACTAGTTTGCAAAACTTCTTTGTTCTTTTATGTTTCATTTTCTATTCTATTCTCTTTTATTTACTTATCATCTGTTTATATTTCTTCCAAAGTTAATATACGTATTTTCATTATTTTAGTATTCTAATCTTAACTCCATACTTGGGTACAAATCCCTACTCTGCCACTTATAGGCTCTATTACCAGGAACAAGTCACAATCTCTGTGAGCCTCAGTTCTTGGCTTATATAATAGGATAATAATATCTACTCACATGCTTTCTTTGATAATCAGTAATGCATGAAAAACTGTAGTCATAGCAGGAATCTAACAAAGATTAACTTTTTTTTCCTAGTATCCTATCCCTCCTGTTAAGTGAGGTGACATCTTTCTAGAAGAAATTAGAGTCATAGATAACCAGTTCAACAAAATATTCAAACAACACTTTTGAAACCAACAGAGAAAAAAAAAAATCCTTCACCTTTCACCTTGATTTTCCTCAATTTATATGTTAATATATTGTTTTGTTCTTTTTTGTTTTGGGGACAGAGTGTCACTCTGGCAACCAGGTTGGAGTGCAGTGGCGTTATTTTAGCTCACTTCTCCTCAACTTCCTGGGCTTAAGTGATCTTCCCACCTCATCCTCCTGAATAGATGGGACTACAGGTGCACACTACCACACCCAGCTAATTTTTCTATTTTTTGTGGAGACCGAGTTTCACCATAGTGCTCAGGCTGGTTTCAAATCCTGAAGCTCAAGAGATCCGCCTGTCTCGGCCTCCCAGGGTGCTGAGATTACAGGTGTGAGGCACTGAGCCTGGCCTCAGTTTATATATTTTTGCCTTTAGTTTGTTTGAAAGAGACAACTTGTTTTATTTTGCTTTGTTTTTCTAATGGACTTTGTAGATTGTTTTATAAAATCAGTAACTTTGGCTATGTATATATGTGTGTACATACGTGTGTGTGTGTATATATGTGTATATATGTGTGTGTATATATATGTATATATGTGCATGTATGTGTGTGTGTGTGTATATATATATATACACACACACGTATGTATATATATTTGGAGACAGAGTCTTGTTCTTTCACCCAGGCTGGAGTGCAGTGGCGTGATCTTGGCTCACTGCAACCTTCGCCTCCTGAGTTCAAGCAGTTCTCCTGCCTCAGCCTCCTGAGTAGCTCGGACTACAGGCCTGTGCCACCACATGTGGCTAATTTTTTTTTTTTTTAGTACAGATAGGTATCACCATATTGGACAGACTGGTCTCAAACTCCTGACCTCAAGTGATCTGCCCGCCTCGGCCTCCCAAAGTGCTCTTACAGGTGTGAGCCACCATGCCTGACCCTTCAGCAAAATTTATTTTTCTTGTATCTGTTCAATTAAAAGTATCAGATCTTCTATACTGGATTTGTCTTGCATTATTATGTTTCCATTCCAACACATCCGACAGCATTAACTATAAAATATTACAAAGTTTTAGCTACAACCTTGTTTTAATCTATTATCAACCAGAATTGAGAGGTAATATCTGTATGCGCTTTTAGCATGTTAAAGTATAACATCAGGGTAGCAGATCCATTCTTCATTTAACGTTAAGTTATTTGTCTTTACATTAAATTTTGGCATCACTCATTGTGTCTTGAGTCACTCCAACTAACTTCTAATTTTATGAAGACCATACAAAGAAAGGTAGTAGACTTGAAGTTCAAAGACTGGATAAAAATTGGATTTCCTCAATTTTTCTTTCTATTAAGTGGCTAAAACAATCTATCTTTGTAATATACAACATACTTTTAAGGTTCAAATGAGAAAGCAATAGAAAAACATTACCATAAACTAGAAGATTAATATTGCAGTGTTATGAATGTTTATATTTTGTACCTAAGATAAAAAAATACACAGCATTTTATTCCTATATTCTTTATCATCTCAGCAGTCTGGTAAACTTCAATGTAATACTTTAAACAAATTATGTATGAAAACAAATATTAAAATTTATTTACTGATCCTTTTATATATGCATGAGGTATATACTTTTTAATTTGCAAGAAAATGAATTATTTTCCATATTTATTTAAATCATTTTATTACTAGATTAGCACAGGGATTACTTAATGATTCTGACTTTCATGGAAAGATTAAAGTTTTTTAATATAAATTTAGGGTGTTTTAAAATGTAATAAGTAAGGCAATAGCATATTACGACTTGCAGTTGTAAATCTCACAAAAACAGCTTCACTGACTCTTTACATTGTAGTTCAGTTTTACCTTTTCATTTTAAGATGTTATATTATGTTCAATTTCCTCTTCTATCCTCTATCGAATTTAGTGTCCAGGTTATTTTCATTTCTGTAACTCATCACTATTCATCAGGAATTATTAGTGGTAGTATTTTCTGCTTAAACTAATGTGAAACAAATTTAAAACCAAAGAAGCTGATCTTGAAGTAATCCTAGAAGAAAACATGGTTTTCAAATTTTCCACAGCCTGCACAATAAATTAGGTTGAAGACAGAAAGAGTTTTTACAGGGAAACTCAACAACACATGTAGAAAACATAGATTTTCGCCTGGGTGCTCATGTTTCTAGATTGTATTTCCTCTAATGCTAATAAAATATACTTGATTTACCCTTAGTACTTTTAGCAAATGGTAAATAACTGGATTCTAAATGCCTATTGTCGCCTCTTTATAAATTACTAGACATTGTTCACTCATCCCTGCATTGTCTTATAAATTTTCACTCATTCTCATACCTAAAATAATGTATAATCACATTAATCTTTAGTTGCTGTTCTTCTTAACAATTTAACCTAGTGGCTTCAAATATAAACTCACCAGCAAGAAAAAAGAAGAAAAGTACTCTTGTTAGCATTTGTTAGAATCTATCATCTTGGAAATTATTGTTTAATTATTACAGAACACTGACTATGTTGTTGTTTAAAATGAATGCAACAGAGTTCATAATCTTGACTAACCATGCTATCTGTCCATGGTCTTTGAAAGATGGCATATGTTCAAATATCCCAGACTGGCTCACAATGCTGTCATATGTCACATTGGATTACCTTAGCCAGCTTGTGTTATGTTACATCAAGGATGTGACTAACATTAACCACATGTAATACAGCAGAGTAGTGCTATCCACCAGGGAAATTTCAAAATGGCAGTTTTAGAAACCAGAATTTTAGACATTTCTGGTCATTAAGAGGAAAAAAAAAGACACCCTTAAATTGTTCTAAAAGAGATTTCTATTTTTTTCACTCTCACTTTCAAAGGAGCTGGCAGTTAAAGGCAAAGCACAACTTGCCATGTGCAGTATTGCAAATAAAAAGAAGCTATAATATCAAAGCAATGTAGACTACAAATAATCAAGTGAAAGTTAAACATAAGTACTTTAGAAAAAAATGTTCAATTGAAAATTCGCAAATGAAGTAAATAACTTTAATAAAAGATGAAGCAAATTTTGTGTAATTTAACTTTACTTCAGGTTCTACAGGTTTCATTTTGTAATATAATTATATATTTATGCATCTTTCAGGGAATACAAGAAATTATTTTGGTTATCAACAAAATAAAACAATTATTTACTTACCAACAAAATAATCAGACCAATAATACAAATCATATTTATAATATATGTAATCTAAATTTATATAAATCAATGAATAAAAATTAGGTTTTCAAAATACTGCTAATAGTAGCATGTAACTAGTAATGTTGCCTTCCAGGGTTCAACAAAGTCCTAATATTCTATCAATCTTCAAAGATGCTAAGATTTTTCATGAAGTCATTAGAGTTCATTGGCAGTACCAGAAGCAAAAATTCCAGTGAAAAAGATTCTGGCCTGATCAATGCCCACATGTGTAGTAGAGATACAGACCAGCTCTGCTTTTTCTGAAAATGTAATAAGAAGAACATGGTCTTTCAGTTAAGCTTATTCATTGATATGCAGGATTAACCACCTGTATAAGTGGATATGCCACTTCCAAATTAGAATTTACAAATATTTCATACTTTCTCAAATTCTTTTGTTTCTAGTAAACTTAAACCACTTTGAAATCTGTAACTCTTTTGGCTTTACTTCTCTGTCTACCCTGGATCCTACTTTAACTGAAAATCTCAAAATAGTACTGAAAAATATTGTTGTGTTCCTGTTCTGGCTACCCATTTTTATATCCATGACAATTATTCCAATTAAAGAAAATTATCTGAGCAATATATATTGGAACAAAATTGAATTTAAGGTTTCTGATCTCAATAGGGTTATATGGTTTTCTTATTACTCTTCATTCTCTTCCTACTTACTGTGATTTAACGAGTGTTTTTCAAAAAGGTGTGATTTTGCACCCTTGTGGAATATTTGGTAAAGTCTGCAGATATTTTTCATTCTCAGGACTCAGGGATTGCTACTGGTATCTGTGAGCAGAGGCTGGGGATGCTCTAAACATTCTGCAATACACAGTATCGCCCTGAACAACAAAGAATTATTTGGCCAAAATGTCCATGGGTCAAGGTTGAGAAACTTTGTCTTGAGCTTCAATTATACCACCTATATGACTATGCATTAAGATTTTTACTACACATAGCTCCTGTGAATCTTTGGTCTTTATCTTCAGTTATCTATATGATATTTCTACTTGCATGTCCCAAAGTTGCTCAAACTCGGCTTGTCACAAACTAATCTTAAATGTTGTTCTATGAGTATTATTGAATAGCATCACTACATCAACCCCGGTATTATTGAATAGCATCACTACAGCCAGATACTGTGCCACCCTTTCCATCTTTCTTCCCCATCCATTTGCCCAATCCATTACAGAGCTCTACTATTTCCAAAGCCTAAATATTCTCAAATGCGTCATCTCTTTCCACTATTATGTCAAACACCTTATGCAAACCACTGGACTCCCCAGATACCAGATCCATTCTTAAATTTCCCAAGTCCATTCACCAAATGCCTCCAGAGTGTGTGTGTGTGTATGTGTGTGTGTGTGTGTGTGTGTGTGTGTGTTTTGAAAGCTTCAATCTCATCATGCCACCCTACTTTCTACCATATGCAGACTTAAAAACTCAATATTCTTTTCTTGTCCCTGCTTGCCACTCTAGTGTTCATTTTATCTTTCCTCATGTTTCTCCTGTATTTAGATAATCTCATGCTTCACATGTAATTTCATTAATTTCACAATACATGTATTACCTTTCAATAATTATTCTTAACCTCTTACTTTTTACTGATAGTTATAATAATTTTTCAACTTAGAAAGTTAGAAGTCATCACTATCCCTTTAGCCAATGTCTTCTTCATTCTTGAGTTCAGCTTTTTAGAATATATCTTGGTGTTTTCTAAATGAACCATAAGTCCTATATTTTCCATGTATCCACACATATACATATGTATTCTTATGTCTCATACATTAGTCCAGTAATCACAATATTGGCCATAACATTTTAAAATTTTTTTTTTCTGGTACTTTGGACTACAGAGAGGTCAGAAACTAGATTTAATTTTTTGGTAGGTATTTTTTTTCCTTTTTCTAGAGATTATTTTAAAAATTATTAAATGTAATTATATGCAATTAAACTAGTTTTCTAATACATGTCTAGTTGAATGTCTTTTCTAATACTAAAAAATAATGAGAGTATTATTAAATTCTTAATATGAGTCAAACACTGTTTTATACATAGTATTTAAACTTCATAGTTACCATGTGAGCTCATTACTTTGTTATCCCCATTTTACCAAAAGGAAAACTAAAATTTATGAAGGTTAAGCAATTTTCCCAAGGATGTACAAATAGGGCTTAGACGAGGTCATAAGACTAATTCTTGTTAATTGAATGTTGGTAAAAGTAACTTGTCATTTTGTGAATAAGACAAAACAGACTGTTTTCCCATAGTCTGTCTCATCAGCTCACCAGTGGTTTTTTGACACCCAGGGTGACTTTGAAAGCCATTGTCATAGATGAAAGTGCTTCTATCAAATGACTCCATGAATGACTGAATGGAACAAAAGTCCTTCTCCACTCCAACCAGAAATACCTACAGGGAATTTCTAGGTGAGTGAAATATAAATTTGTATGACGTTAAGCTTCTGAAATTTTACAGTTTGTTATTGTTTTCTCTAAATATTTATTAATACAGTCAAAAACATAAAATAAAGCTATACAATTTGTCTTTACTGGGTAAGATAGGGTGTTCCATAAGTGTTATTTCAGTGTGTGCTAAAGGAAAATACAGTTTACTTTATATAAAAAATTCATGTTAGACTGGCATTGGTAAGGTATCTGTTCTGAATGGTTTTCCCAGTGATAGTATTAACATAGCCTATGTATTCCTAAGTGGAAAGAGTACAAATGTCAAATATTTGCAGTGGTAACAAACATATTCATAGCTAAGTATATAAAAGCAGAAGGTGCTGAAGATCTTCAAGTTGATTATAACAATTTTGTATTAGTAGGCCCTTTGCAATATTTAAAAGTATATTATTTTTTATTATAAACTTAAAATGTTTAAACTCTTTAACCTCAATTTCAATTACGGTAATACATCCAAAGCAAATTATGCTAAAACACATAAAAACATCAAGTTGTGCACAAAAATAATTTATTTCAGTTATAAAATTAGTTCATGTAAAAATTAGAAACAGATTGCATGTCCAGGAAAGGGGCATGGCACTAATGTTTTCATTTAATTTATCCATCAGTTGTTGTTCAGAAGTATATAACTCCATACATTCAAAGACAGTGAAATTGTTGCGTACTAAATTGTAGCTTTGGTGTAATCATGCCATATCTGCATCTCAATTTGTTCTGTAGATATGCCTATATCTGTGTATATGTTTGTATTTGTATCTCTATTCCAAGATTTTCTCTTGCAGCCTTTTTTATATTTGTTCTATTACATTTACTAAAATATTTATCTGTTTATTGTTTAAAAGGTTAATCATACAAAATAATTATATAAAAATTATCACCATTTTTATTTTAAGGAGTGTGTTGAGGAATTTTATTACATCATAATGTGTCCTTTTTACTAGGAATCATGAAAAACAAAAAACGTCCAAATTCAGGCATAACTGAACTGCTCATGTGCAAGAATTTAATTTTCAATTTGGACTGGGAATCAAGTAATTGATAGTCTCCTCTTTGGCTTCTAGGAAGCTGAGAGCTAAAATTAGGGCTTGTTTCTAACATGTATGCAGGATTTTGTGGCACACGTTTTATGTTCTAATTTTCACCTGGCATCATTCTTATTTTTAATCCTTAATTTACTTTTATTACATTTTCATTATTTTCAATTAATTATACATAATTCTAGTGTTGCATCTTAGCAGTACCTATTTTAGAGAACAGGAAAATCTAGCTTTAAAGCCTATTGATAACCACATTGAGGAATAGGTGGGAAGAAAGTTACATTCCTGCATAGTACACATTTGCCTGTTATAGAAATAAACTAAGAGTTTAATTCACCTTTAGAAGGGGTTATCTTATATATGTGGTTGTGGGCCTGACTGGTACATTTTAAAGGTCAGAGAATTCAGGAATTAACACTCTAAATTACTCAGGTAGAATACATTAAAAAAACTACCAAAAATGAATTAAGATTTTTAAAAAATGCCATCCTAGATTCCCAACATGTAATCTTTATTCTTGAGTATGAGTGTAGGATGGATTTGAGGCAACAATGGTTGACTATCTTCATGTAAAAGAAGCTAGATTGTGACACTTTTAGATGTCTTGATGTCTAAGATGACAAAGCACATATTTATTACCGAATTAACATCACTTTTACTTCTTATTTGTGTTCATTCATTGTGCACTGAGATTTTGTTTTCTCCAATCAGTTATTTTGAGTTTATGTCTTAACTTGCCAACTGTAGACCTCAGAATTCATAAGTAATATATAAAAACTAGGAAGCTGGCATGAAGGATCTTGTCAGCAGATGTGTTAAATTTAGTTGTTTAAAATGAGACACCAGCTAAATTTATTTATTTATATCTTTATTTTTAATGGAGATGGCAAGTCACAGACTCTGGGCTTATACAACTTGGATTCAAAACTCACTTCCCCTACTTAATAGCTGTGATGCTTAAAACAAATCATTATGTAGTCTCAATTTTTTCATCTGTCAATTGGGAATAATAGTATTTGTCTCAAATGTACTTTGTGAAGTCTAAATAAGCTAATATGTTTAAAATCTCTTAGGATGTAATTTGGCACTTCATCAGCACTGTATGTGTTATTATTTGTCTCCTTGTAATTAAAACACAGTTTCAAGATGCTTGATGCTGTTAATGAAGAAATCATTGAATGAGGTATGCTCAATTTAAGTAGACCTACTAACTGACTGAATCTGGAGATTAGCTCTTATCTTTTCCCAATTATAAATTGTAGTTGATGTTACTGTTTTACACAAAACACTAACTAGTGTTCACAGCAGGGAAGAATAGTTAGCAAACCTCCAATTAGAGTTTTGTTTATACTTCCACTGGGAAAGATGGCTTGTTAGTTTAAAAATACCCATTGTGTTGATTACAGGTGTCAGCACATCCAAATTTGGGCTGTGCTTAATTACTTGCTGTAAGATGTAAGACACAAGAAATCAAGTCTAATCATTTTTATTCAAACATATTTTCATTTACAACTGTGCTGATTGCTTTAACCCTGGCTATGTATCTTATTTAAAATTAATGTTTTTAACTACATAAGTAATTTGACCTAAATTGATTGATTTCTTTTAGCTGTCTTTGCTACTGAAAAATAGCTTATCTTTAATACATAAACATCCAGCACATATATCACATTTGCCTGTTATAGAAATAAACTAAGAGTTTAATTCACCTTTAGAAGGGGTTATCTTATATATGTGGTTGTGGGCCTGACTGGTACATTTTAAAGGTCAGAGAATTCAGGAATTAACACTCTAAATTACTCAGGTAGAATACACTAAAAAAACTACCAAAAATGAATTAAGATTTTTAAAAAATGCCATCCTAGATTCCCAACATGTAATCTTTATTCTTGAGTATGAGTGTAGGATGGATTTGAGGCAACAATGGCTGACTATCTTCATGTAAAAAGAAGCTAGATTGTGACACTTTTAGATGTCTTGATTTCTATAAGAACCCCAAAAAGTCATTACAAGGAAATGCATTCCCTTTATAATTTAACAATATGCTTAAGATAGTTGATATTTTAATTATTTTATAACCAGCTCTTTAGAATTTAGTATCAGAAAACAAAATTATATAAATATTTTAAATTTATTTACACGGATACAAGATATTTATTATTGCTATTTTATTGAAAGAATAGAAATGGAAAACATTAAATAAATGAAAAAATTTAACAAGTGTACTAAACTAATATTTCTCTTTTTTTCTTATCTTCAACAAAATGCCTATCTCTTTCATTAACTTTAACTTTCGGGACTCTTAGCTCAGCTTGTAATAAAATAAACAACCTAAGGTTGTCTTCCCTGTCTAAGTTAATTTGAATCAGAAGAGAATATTTACCTTTTCTTGGAATTTGTGTGATTCAAGGTTAGTCTATTTTGGAAAGACTGAGTGAAGCAAACCTAATCCTTTTCTGAAGCTCATTAATTGGAAGCAGGACCACACTGCAATAGCCTTTCCTAAACTGAAGGGAAAAATTAAGAATTTAAATGAGGTGAAAATTCCAAAACAAGATTCTCCTAGTGGTTTCTTCTGTTTATACAGTAACACTCTAAATAAGCTGACACCATCCGTGTTAAATTTCACTAGTTAACTGATAAGCTGGAGCAGACAGTACATTGACACTCTGGGTAGTCCTGTCAGTCACTCGAGCAGAGTCCATAAACAATGTATGAGGATTTCTACTTTATTATCAATGCTTTTTTTTTTTTTTAGTCAACGGATGAATAAATTGATAGACAAATAGAAAAATAAAAGGGCTAGCCATTCAGTTTAAACTTCACTCAGTATTATTATCAGATTTGAAGATTTAAAATGTTATTTAACCTTCTCCAAGTGACTGAAAATACACCGGCATTTGGTACTGTGTCTATGAAGATCTGGAATGCATAACATTTCTTGTAATTGTGTAATTGACCACAATGTCACAATCTTGCACTATTTCAGCTGTCTCCACAATGAAAACCAAATTGTAGGTTAAAATTACTTGCATAATGGAATGAAATTCTTGCACTAGTACTTTAAGCCTTGTCTAGATTTTAAGCCCTCACTAAAGCACCAATTTTTTTTTCATCAATTATAACTAACCAGTAAATTTCTCAAATCCACAAGTTAGTTGCTAAGTGACTTTTTGGCATAAAAGAATAATGCCAGTGCAAAGCACGGTTCATCATCTTTATTCAACATATGTTTCAACAGAGAAAACACCAATATCTTTTATGCTGAAGCATCTGAACACAGCCCAGAAGCTCAGGACAACTATATTTTCCAAGGAGGCATGAGGGTATGTCGACGTAGCATGGACTTTGAGTTATGACACCTGGAATATAGTCCCTGCCCTGCCACTAGCCAGTTGAGGAAACATGGGCAAGTCTCTGGGACACCTCTATTTCATGTTTAAAATGAAGATGCTAGATGACCTCTTCTGTTCCTTCTCATCTCAGCTCTATGAGACCATAATATTTTAATAATTTATGCACAAACAGTGACATCTTAGCCTGTAGATCTGGAAGACTCACTGGCCCTCCCTTTACATTTACATGCAAACTTCCCAAAAGAGGGGTCTGCACAGAAAATCTTCAAGTTCACCTCTCTCTGCATTTTTTTGTCCTTTTCAGGTAGAGCATCATGTGTAGAGTCTGTAAATTACATGTAATAGGATGCAAGACTGTGGTATATGTTCACATGTGTTTGGGGGGGGAGTTACATTGGATTTTCAAAGGAATTTATGACCTTAACTCTAATGTCTATCTCTAATCCATCTATAAGATCTGGCCACAATATAATCCCATCTCCTACCACAGTTTCAAATATTGCTTTTTAAATAAGATTTGCTTTTTTTAAAAAAAATTTTCTTTTAAGTTCAGGGGTACAAGTGCAGGTTTGTTACATAGGGAAACTTGCGTCACCGGGGTTTATTGTACAGATTATTTCATCACCCAGGTATTAAGCCTAATACCCATAGTTATTTTTCCTGATCCTCTCCCTCCTCCCACTTTCCACCCTCTGAAAGGCTCCAGTGTGTGTTGTTTCCCTCTATGTGTCAATGTGTTCTCATCACTTAGCTCCCACTGTGCCTTAAACAAATTTTCTAAGTTTTCATATTTTTAAGTTATAGAGCAGAAACTTTAATCCATTTTTTTTTTTACTTTAAAGCCTTAGTTATTTTATGGGGATATAAATCCCAATACTGACTTGAAAATCTTTAGTTCCTAAAGCTTTAGCACCTACAATTTAAGCTACAAGGTACTCATTTCCAAGATGGAGACTATTGCTTAAAATATTGAATATTCATTCAAATATTTTGGGGCACCCACTATGTGCCAGTAATGTTGTGAAGAGGCTTGTTATTTGAATAAGGTAGTTAAGCAAAGCCTCTTTGATCAGGTGCCTTTAAGCAGAGACCTGAAGGTAGAAAAGGGGTGAACCCTGGCAATGTAAGAGGGAAGAACATTCCAGGCAGAAGAAAGGCCAAGTAAAAAGGCCCTAATGGTGAAGCCCTCTCAGAGTTCCAGGAATAGCAGGAGGTACAACCTGGCAATAACAGGGGTAAAGAAGTTAGCAGAGACCAGAGGAATAACTAGGCTTTTTGCTAAGGACTTCAACTTCTCAATTCTGAGGATTGTTAGCAGAGGAGTTGTATGATCTATCGTATGTTTCAAATAAACAACTCTGCCTGTTGCATAGATCATAAATTGAAAGGGGACAAGAGTGAAACAGAGAGACCATTTAGGAAAAAATATGTATTAACCTAGATGGGACAGGATGCTGGTTTATATCAGTGTATAGCACTAAATATGATAAATGAATTCTGGATATATCTTGAAGGCAGAATTACTGGATTTTCATATCGATTAAACATAAAGTGTGAGGGAGGAAAATAAGTATAGGGCAACACTTTTTTTTTTCTTTGCCACCTCTAGTAATTGGATAACAGAGTTAATTTTCTAAGATGTGAAAAGACTGCCAAAAGATATGTGGGTGGAGAAACTGAAATAAGAACTTTGATCATCTTAAGTTTAAGATATCTATTAGTTATGCTAAGTCCCAGGAAAGTCTAGCCAAGTACATTTATGTAGGTGTCTTCAACATAAAGACTGAGCTTCAAGTCATAAGACTGGATGTGAAATTACTGAGAGAATGTGCATAGTTATAGAAAGGGAAAAGGAAAAGAGGATCAATCACTGCACTTTGGAGCATTCTTACATTTACTAGTCAGAGATAAAAGGTAAAATCAGGAAAAGGGCTGAAAAGTGACTCAATAGATGGTGACATGAACTAATGGATATACAAAATTGTAAGGTTTTTAAAAGAAATGCCTTGCATATTATAAATCCTCAATAAATAAAAGTCATTTATTGAAAAGCTTATTAATAAGTTTTACACATAATAATAACTTTTCTAGGCTCAGTCTAAAATTTTTAACATCAATTGCTCACTGGCCATTGCTATCTAATTGTTCCACTAATACCTCAAATTCAATGTCTAAAATTGAGCTTACTCATCTTCCCTGTAAAACAGATGCTTCAGTTGTGTGCTCTGTCTTGGTTTTGAGCATCAATGCTCTCCAGATGAGATAAAGTAAATTTAACTTCCAGAAAGAATTTTTCATGTTTACAAGGTAGTTTTGCTTAAGTGAAAGTTCTCATGAACACACTTTCTGCAGCATGAGTCCAAACTTCCACATTTCTTAACTGTGCATTCAAGGTCCTCAGCAATTTGCACCAAACCTTTTCCAAGCTCACTTCACATTCCTACTTGCTTTTAAGAATAGGCTGCTCTAGCCTACATTAGTAATTCCCTCTTGTCAAGCCTACTGTGTACACTGCTGCCAAGTTATCTCTGTTGAGATTATCTTCTTTCCACCTCTGTTTGGTTCAATAATATTTGAGACTTTGTGTTGCCACAATATCACAATTCCATCTTCTTGGAATTGTACCCATTCTTTTAGGGCTGACTCCAGTAAAGTATTATTCACAAGCTTTCTGCAGTCTCCATTCAGAAGGGATCTCACTGTCTTCTCAGAGCATCTGGCTCCTTCCTTGCTTACAGCATATCCAATTTGAACTTTAAAATTACTTAGGTATGGCCTCATATACCTTTCAGATTTTAAACTGCTTCAGAGGGCATGAATACTGTCTACCAACACTAACACCTTTCCTAAGTATTTTTGTTAAAATTGTGTCTCAATGTTTACCTACGTTACTTGTTGAACTGCATTCAGTCTATATTAATTGCCTTATTTTACAAAATGAAGCACCGATGCCTAGCAAGCTTAAACTATCTGTTCAGGCGCCACATAGTGATCTTGGTAGAATTGTGCTCAGTTCACTTTTTCTTGGCATTCTACCACAAGAACGTATAGATATTAAATAATCATATATTTGATTAACAGAGAAGAATAGAAATGTTTTTAATGGTATAGAACAGTGTCTGACCTTACAATATCCCAAATCAATAATGCTGTCAGTTCTTCAAAAAGATATGTATTATCAAATTATGTTGATAAATATATATACCTACCTAGTTGTGCCCTGAGAAAACCAGTAATCTATTTTGTAAAATTACTTGCAAAATATATTTTCATCATTATTTCACTTTCTAACTTTATTGAAGTGTAAATGATAGAAAAATTCACATATTTATAAAATTTGATATGTTTTGAAATTTATAAAATTTGATATGTTTTGAAAGCCTCACCAAAATCAAGATCGTGAACATATCCATCACCCTCCGTAGTTTTCTGATGCCACTTTTTAATCCTTTCATCCTCAGCCTTCCAGTATTTCCCTTACCCCGCACCCCAGCAACCAATATTCCGCTTTCTGTCACTATAGAAGAGTTTGCATTGTTTTGCTGTTTTATAAAATTGGTCTATATAGCCTGTACTTGTGTTTTCTGACTTCTTTCACTCAGCACAATTGTTTTGAAATTCATTCATTTCATTGCATTTCTCAAAAGTTTATTCTTTTGTATTGCTATAAATAGTATTATGTTGTATGGGTATACAACAGTGTGTTTTTCCATACACCTGTTGATAGAGATTTGAGTTGTTTTCAGTTTTTGATTATTAAAATAGAGCATCTATGAACATTCATGTACAAGTTTTATGTTCACATACACTTATATTTACATGGGTAGCTACCTAGTAGTGGAATAGGCAGATCATATATCTGTATGTGTAGCTATTTTTAAAAAATTGCCAAAGTATTTTCCAAAGTGATTATACTATTTTCCCACTATTTCCAGCAGTGTAAGGGAGTTCGAGTTCTTCCACAACCTTGATTCAACTTACTTGATTTAGTTAGTCTTTTAAATTTTATCCATTATAATAGGTGTATAGTAGTTCACCTTTTAATTTTAAAACACCTACTATGTGCCAGGCATAGGCAGTAGAAATATAAAGCTTAATAATATGTCCCTTCTTTCACAGATGTGGCAGTCAATGGGAAAATAATGGTCAAATTCATAACTTTAGTACAATGTGGTAAACGCTTCTTTTAGAAACCTAGGAAAGTGAAGTCAAGAAAGATTACGGAAAACTTCTAAAGATTTGGAATTAGAAAGATATCTTGACATTTCTTAGCCAGATATGAAAATGTAAAGATGTAAAAGCATAAAAGATAATGGCATTTTTAAAGAAGGGGAAAGACATGTGTGACTAATCCATGAATAGTGAGGATACAGTTGGCCAAAGGGTAGAAAGCAGATTTCAAAAGAATTTACCTACCCTGCTATGGAGACTGAGTATTTTGAGGCTGAGGACAGACATCTCCAGATCTGTGCTTTTAAAAACAAAAAAGCAGAGAAAGCTCTCAAGAATGGACAAATGAAAAAAAAAGGATGTGAGCAGAAAGACACTTAGGAGGCTAGGAAAATGGTCTAATGAAAGAAAATGATGAGGCTTTAATGTATGCTTTAGTTTCTAAATAAAGAAAAATCTACGTGATGTGCTTTTTTGAGCCACATATAATTTTAAATTCCCCCCTCCTGTAATAAAGGCACTGATTTCCCAAAGGACCCAAACTTGTTATTATATACTTATGATGGAAATTCCCTGAGTAGGAAAGTTTTTGAATTTTTAGCATCCATTTTTCTTTTAGAGATTTCAACAGCTATTTAGTCTCCTAATAAGAAAATACCCACAAAACTGAAAAACTCCTAACACAAGTCTTCAGAGAGTTTACAGAGGGTATTCATTAGGTTATATACATCTTACCGTCCAGCACCACGTTCTCTTATGTAACTTCATTAAGTAGGAATAATTATTCTTGCAGTACAGTTGAGAGTTTCATGGAGCAAAAGCCACAGCATATGGTTTGACTCTGATCAGTCCCCTTAATAAAAAAAAAAAAAGTTTAAGTTAAAGTGGCGTATGGTATAAATTTATAAGCCATATTACCGCCTGGGGCATATAAAAATTCTATCATTTGTGGCTAAAAATTGTAAAAAGACCCTTTTCACGAGTTTTATTGTTCCATAAGAATGAGAATTAATTTTACAGTATAATAAAATGGCTACATGTATGTATTACCAAATCTATCTTAATATGCCTCATATACAAAAAGGAGTTGAAACATATTTGGATCCCTCATTTACATGCATTCTGAAGCATGGCATAAACATAATCCTAAAAAATGCTTCTCATACATAAAATAAGATATGTTACCCTCTAGCAATGACTATTAACTTATTTTTGGTATAGAAAAGAGTAATTACGTATGTTCTTTTACTTATAAAAACTGAGAAAGTTTACAGTGAATAATTGTATTTTGCCTGTTTGCATTTATTCAATGAATATTTACCGAGTTTCTGTAATGTACAATACACAAAGATTAGCCAGGTAGAATCAGTCCCTGACTTCATAATTCTTACATTGTTAGTACATCATTTTTAATGCACTTTGTACTATTATCGTTCTTTAATATCTCTCTACTACAGGGTTTTTCAAACTCGGCACTACTGACGTTTGAGACAGGGTAATTATTTCTGTAGAGGACTGTCTTGTTCGATGAAGGATGTTTAGCAGCATCCCTGGCCTCTACCAAATAGATGCTGCTAGTGCCCCCCTTTCAGTTGTGTCAAACAAAAATGTGTCTAGATATTAAAAAATAACTCCTAGGGGACAAAGTCAACCCCTGTTGAGAATCACTTCTGTCCTTAAATAAGAAGACAGAGTTGTGCTTTTCACTCTAAATAATGTTGCTTTAAAAACTTAACTAAATTTTAATCTAAGACTATTTCTAAATGATGCCCAAAATCTAAGTAAAAAGTAAAACAGAAAGTTTATTACATGGCTATTTCCTAACATGTCAATGGCACTTGATGTTATATAACCAAACAATCAGGTGACTAACTAAATATGCCTTTGTTCATGTGGAAATGAAGGTAGGTTTTTCTTTTGAAATGTTTTTATAATTATTGTTTTAAAGGATACAGTGTTTATTTCATTTCTCTTCTAAAATCTCAGAGTAGCTCAAAAATTGTAAATCGAAATGTGTATTCAATAAACAAACAGTTATGTAATGCAAAATGCCTATACTGTAACATGAAAATTACTGAATCAGGACAGATTATGAGTAATCATATATAACAAAGACCAGTCAATTTCAATGGAATGACCAACTCAGTTTTCCAAGTGTTGAACTCAGCTTTATACTGGTGAAAAAACATAGCTTTTGAATTTTGCATAACACGTTTCAAAATATTCATAAGGTTTTCCATACATTAGGTAAGTGTTTGTGAAAACTGACTCTGAGTTACTTAACTGAATATAAGTTAAAGAACTTTCTGGTAGTAAAAGTGAGAAGTTAACAGAAGAGGAATGTTAAGAAAATGTTGATCACATTCTGCAACTTGAAATAAACTGTAAAAAAAAAAAAAAAAGAAAGAAATAAACTGTAATTTTTCACCCATTCTTTTTTATCCTTTTAGAAGTTAATAATAGCATAGATCTGCTTTTGTTATGTAGGTAAAGTATAATATTTTCATTTTGCTTTTAGCTATGTAAAGTGGCTATATTCTTCAAATTTTCTGTTAAAAGATGAGTTCTATTTTGCAATCAAGCATTAAATTAATTCTTCCATTATCATTATGTGCTAATACAAAATCAAGGTTAACCCTTAATAGTCAATTTAATTTTATAAATGGACTGACTGATGAACTTCCTTCTAGCCTTTCCTAAGAAAATCAATGTCAACTTATTAATTCAGAGGCACTCTTTACTTACTTCAATGCGCTAAGATTACAACCAGAATTTAATCAGCCAAGAAGAAAATAAAGTACTATAATCTCCCTTGGCCTAAGGTTCCTGCTATCGTGTACCAAGGGAAACCCACAGTAGTTTTCAAGAATTCTTACTTAGGAAGTGTGTACAAATCAGTTTTCATAGATAATTTATATGTTACACTTTTTTTCTTATGGTCCTTTTATCTTATGTTGCCATGGAGAGCTGTGGTGATAAAAGGGAGAAATTTGAAAATAAGGCCAGTTTGTCACCTGATCCATTCTGCTTTGCTGAATTGTATAACTCTATGGCTATAACTTATTGTAAACTAAGTAGTTAACAATGACAAAGGTAGCTTTATGACCCCATGCTGTATTCCAAAACTAGATGTAAAGCCACAATTTGTAGATTTTTATTGTTTTAAAGGGTGCTAACATAGCTACATGTTATTAAGCATGTAGTAGCCAATGTACATATGAACAGAAATACAACTGTGTGTTATTAATAATCAGTCTATGTTTTCTTCTTTCCTAGTCCCTTGAGATGAGGTTCACACATTTCATAGCTATATTCTATTGCACATTTTCTAAGAATGAAGATATTGGAACTAGTTAAAAGCAATAACTTTTACCTATTGATATTCTTTTTTATACCCATAAGCATATACAGGAATATTTTTCTTTGTTATGTTTTACATCAGTTAAGGTCCCTGCTAATAGACAAAAAGGAATAAATTCTCAACTAAAAGGATAGGTTACCATGGTGAAACAAATAAGAGTTTTATTTGTGAGAAAACTCGCCACTAAATAGCAGACCAATGTATTGCCTTTTTTGAGTCTTTATTATTTATAAGTGATAACCTTACCTTTGGCTGCAGTTATTAGAATAAATTATATTATACTTTTTTTTTTTCTTGAGAAGGAGTATTGCTCTGTCACCAGGTTGGAGTGCAGTGGTATGATCTCCGCTTACTGCAATCTCCGTCTCCTGGGTTCAAGTAGTGATTCTCCTGCCTCACCCTCTTGACTAGCTGGGACTACAAGACGTGCTATCATGCCCAGCTAATTTTTTTTTTTGTATTGATGGGATTTCACCATATTGGCCAGGACGGTCTCCAACTCTTGACCTCATGATCCACCCACCTCGGCCTCCCAAAGTGCTGGGATTAAAGGCATGAGCCACCATGCCTGGCCCATTTTTTTTTTTTTCTTTTTGAGACAGGGTCTCACTTTGTCACCCAGACTGGAATACAGTGGTGTGACCTTGGCTTATTGCAGCCTCGACCTCCCAAGCTCAAGTGATCTTCCCACCTGAGCCTCCAGAATAACTGGCACCACAGGTGTGTGCCACTACACCCAGCTAATTTTTGTGTTTGTACAGACAGGATTTCACCATGTTTCCCAGACTCCCAATTATTATAGATAATGTATTATAAATTATGATTTATTGTTGAAGACAAATTTATGGAAATTAAAATTTACTTTATCTTAATCAAGGAACATTTCATAAAGGAGGTAGGATTTGTGGATATTGGGGATTAGAAAGTAGATGGAAAATGAACATTATCATAGGCCAGGCAACATTTATAGCACATGTGAATAAAAAACGTAAGGAATTTATCAGAATTGTATTACATACACAAACCCCCCTCCCATTCAATGCTGTGTCACATAATCTACCCCACAGCAATAATAAAGTGACTAGAAACCTACCTCATTTCCCTGGTTACCTGTATTCCTAGGTATTTGATTCTTTTTGTGGTAATTGTGAATGGGATTGTGTTCTTAATATGGCTCTTGGCTTGGATATTGCCAGTGTATAGGAATGCTACTGATTTTTGTAAAATACATTGATTTTGTATCCTGAGACTTTGCTGAAGTTGTTTATCAGCTCAAGGCACTTTTGGGCAGAGACTGTGGGGTTTTCTAGATAGAGAATAATTTCATCTGCAAACAAGGATAGTTTGATTTTCTTTCTTCCTATTTGGATATACAAATTATTCAGTCTACAGTAAAGACCCATGCACATGTATGTTCATTGCAGCAGTCTTCATAAGAGCAAAGACATGGAATCAACCTAAATGCCCATCAACAGTAGACTGGATAAGGAAAATATGGTACATACATACCATAGAATACTATGCAGCCATACAAAAAACGAGATCATGTTCTTTGCAGAAACATAGATGGAGTTAAAGGCCATTATCCTTAGCAAACTAATGCAGGAACAGAAAATCAAATACTGCATATTCTCACTTATAAGTTGGAGCTAAATAATGAGAATCAATAGACACAGAGAGGAGAATAACAGGCATTAAGGCCTATTTGAGGGAGGGTGGGGGAGGAGAGAAAGGATCAGGAAAAGTAACTATTGAGTACTATGCTTAGTACCTGGGATGAAGAAAAGCTCTGTACACTAAACCCCAATGACACAAGTCTGCCTGTATTAACAAACCTGTACATGTACTCCGGGATCTAAAATAAAGAAACTTGTTTCAACCACTGCTTGTCTATAATTTCTTCTGTATATAATAGACAGAAGGATGTTTTTAGAAACAGAAATCATAATATTCACCTTATTAATACCTTTTAATGCCTTTCCATCACAGCTAGAGGAAATTCAAACTCATTGCCCTAGCCTGTACAGTAGTTTGCGATCTGACCTCACATTCCTCAGACCTTGTCTCATCCCTCTTTACCCACTTCACACTGGGCTCCAGTGATGCATACCTTTATTTCAGTTCTTCAAACACACCTACCTTATTCCTTCAGGGCCTTTGCATGATTTGCCTTGAATTTCTGTACAGATATTCACATAACTTATAACATCTCATCATTCAGATCTCAGCTAAGAATTCACCTCCACAAGGAGGCCTTAACATTTGCTATTTTTCTTATTCTTGTTAATTTGCTTGGTTATGATGCTATTCACATCATCGTGATGCTGTATGCGCTATGAGAATGAAACCAGGCTTCTCTTTTGCTACATCGTCAGGGTCTAGCATAAAGATTTGTCATGGTTGGTGCCAATAAATAGTTGTTATAGGAAAGAGTGAATGAATGAAAGCTGTATGTGGGGACTTTAAAAACAAAAACAAACAAACAATAAATTCCTTCATAGGGGGAGAGATTCCTATGTTCCTGATTCCCTTTGTGTGTCTAGGAGGATTTTAAAACCTCATCAAAGTATTTTACATTTCTACTCACTTGCTTTTAGTTTATTTGACCCACAAAATGTAAAGGAGACAGTTATTTGTATTTTCCATTTCTTGGAACTTAACCAATACTTTTAGAAATCCACATTCAGAACATTTGGATCTATTCACAAAGTACAGTAGTTTGAAAGTGAATGAGCAAATACTGAATATATGGAAGCAAAGGTAAATCAAGTAATTAAACAATGAACATAACTTCCGTACACAGAGGATGACTTTTTCATTGGTAGAAAACAACACCATACTCTCATTACTTAAAGAAAAACGTGTCTTATTACAAAACCTATAATTCACTTCCTTTGTGACATTGACTGCAAAGAGCTTATTTCAGCGCACATGTACAAACAGCCCCCTAATTCACAAATCCTGTTCAGTTAGATTGAAAAGAAGGTTTTAAAACTGCAAAGTTATGAATGAGTTCTCTTTCTCAGACATCTCTTGTTTGATTACGATAAATTGGGGTTCCTCTAACAACTGAATACATGACATGACAGGATCTTTGCTCTTATAGCCCAAGACTGTGAATTTAAATGCATAGCTTTCACACATCATTTTACTGCTTTGAAGCAAAAAAGGAAAGTGGACTTTTTTTGAAAAAAAGAAGTTAACTTTCAGTAATAAAGTGAGGAAGAAAATTTTTGGATTATATCTTCCTTTTGGTTTGTCTATCCTCACATCATCACATTTTCAGAAAGAAGGATTGGCTGGAAGCTGGCTCTAACTAAATCCTCTCTAGTGCTGTTTCACTGAAGGATTAGAAAGTGACAGTTCCTATCAGGCAGCTGTTTTTTTCTTTCCTTGCCAGACTCCATGGCAATCATATTAAACTGAGAGAAACCACAACTCAACTGTTGGCCTTCCACTTAATTTTTCATACAAATTTAAGGTCAGCCTGTGGCCTTGCAACCAGTGAGGTACTTGTAACACAGAAAAAAATCACACAATCATGCAGCTATTCTGAATGTGGCCACTGTATTACCTGACACTTAAACGGATGCTTTTAAGTTGGTAGCAGAAATGGAATTCAGTGCAATGGAGTATTTTGAAGGCTGTGCTAATTCTTATAATAAATTACTTTTTATTTCTTATAGGTTGTAGTTTTGTCAGTAAACAGAGTTGACATGTTTGAATTAATATTTTGTAAAAGCATGCATTTCCTTTAGAAATGTCAGTAATTTCAAATAATCTATTATAGATAAAACATTTATTTATACATATTTATCTTCTTATATAAAGGGAGAACTATGTGTTCTTGAAGCTGACATTTCTATTTAAGAGCCAAGTATGTTATTTTTCCTTTTTAATTTGCTGTAGCACATTATGATTTTTAAGTAATTGAATCAAAATGGCTCTAATATAACTCTTTTTTTCAGAAAACATCTAGGACTTGCTTACATTTTTAACAGAACCTTGAATACTTTGATTTTGTAAAGGTTGATAATTCTTTTTCCAATTATTCATCTTGGAAGAAATGCAAATATTAAACTGCATTTGTTAAGCTGCTCTTAAGTCTTTTGGTTAACATCTTCTATGAATTGACTATGTGATGTCTGATAGAGTCCTGAACTCTATGTTTTTCTGATGACTAGATTTGCCCTTCAGTAACATTTGCTCATCATCAATATCCCATGAATGAGATGACGTTTCATTGGAAGAAACAGATTGAAAACTTGTGTCTCTTATTTTGTGACATCTGGGTGAAGCTCCCAATGTGATTGTTTTTACTTTCTTTTAATCTTACAAAGAAATGTTAAAATTGAAGGACTGAACTTGTGTTCAAAGTTATTGTCAGAAACAGTGAAGTCATAGGCTTCTGTTTTTAATAATGCCTCACAAAACACAGAGCAGCATTAATCATAAATGACTGCAGATTTCCCAAATCCTGGCACTGCTATGGGGCTTGAGCATTTTTAAGAGTCTTATAAATTTGAGCAAACAACAGCCTCATGACATTGCATAAAAATTTAGCTGTGATGGAAAGATGAAACAAAAGTTGAAAGCATTAAAATACTTAGAAACCGAAGATAGTTTTATTGCATTTCAATAAAATATGAATCTAATTTTCAACTACTTTCAGTTTTTATGTTTCACTAACATATCTATCAATCAGCACCTATTTATTGAGTGATTACAGTGTGTTCAGCACCATTTAGCACCACTGAGAATATAGAGACATGAAAAATTTATTCAAGAAACTTTATATTGAGTATCTGAGTGTGAGGCTCTGTGCTGAGTGCTTTAGACGTACTCTGTGCTTTTTAAAGATGAGGAAGATATAATTCTTTTCTTCAAGAATCTGATAAACAGCAATAGAGATGTTACAGACTTAACGTTTGCGTCCCCTGCCAAATTCATATGCTGCAATCCTAACCCCCAGGGTTTGATTAGAAGGTGAGACTTTGGGGGAGCAATTAGGTCATGAAAGTAGAGCCCTCAGGAATGAGATTACTGTCCTCATACCCCAGAGAGCTCTCTAGCCATCTGAGGATACAACATGAAGACAGCATTCGGCAACCTACATAAAGGCCCTCATCAGAACCTGACAATGCTGGCACCCTGATCTTGACTTCCAAGCTAGGAGAAATAAGTTTCTGTTATTTATAAGCCACCTAGTCTGTGGTACTTTGTTATAGCAGCCTGAATTAAAACAAAAAGCAATTTAAAAATATATATCTATATAACATTTTTTTTAAAAGTGCTAGATAAATAAAGCACACAGAGGAAACTGTCCTTTGGCTCTTAATTTCAGGGAATATTACCTGCTTGAGAAGGGAACCAACCTGGGTCTTAAAGAATAGGTAGGATTCAGATAAGAAGAGAGAAATAGATGAACTCAGAGAATAACTCTAAGAAAGGGCATTAATATAAAAGATGTGTTTTAGGAGAACGTGAGTAGTACTAAAGGGAGGTTTTGTGGAAGAAATAATGCTAACAAAATATATTAGCAACTTTATTATTCAGTTCAATTCAATAAAGTACATCAAACATTATGCATAAGACAAAACTGATTCCACAAAGAGTGAAAAATGGAAGAGATAAAGCATGTGTTCTCAAGGAAGTTTTAATGAAGAAGGAACTTTTTTTTCAACTCTCTCTGCCCAAACTACTCTACTCTGCCACTGCAGTGTACAGGCAGTCATAGGCAATACCTAAAAAATATGCAAAGAACTCTGTTAAGTGTTGAAAAGAAATATAAAAACAGCACTATCAGTATTTAGTGCAGAAATAAGTCATATGTAATCTGAGAGGTAATAGTACTCTTAATGAAGGGGCCTTATGAACTAAGTCTTGAAAAGTGCATAAAGCAATAATAAGCAGAATTACTTTGTGAAGTCATTCTATGTGGAAGGAGCAACCTAGGCACAGGGAGTTGGGAAAACAAAATGTACATTCATGGAAGAGTACATGTTCCTTTTATTTGAATGCCTGTATATGAAGGAGAGACGCTGAAAATAGAGCTATATCCCATGGTCTGCTGATATGTATTTAACACCAGCTCTCAGAAATTGTATATATACATACAGATTCATGTACATAACAGAAAACCAAACACCGCATGTCCTCACTCATAAGAGGGTGTTGAACAATGAGAACACATGGACACAGAGAGGGGAACATCACACACCAGGGCCTGTCGGGGGTTGGGGGCTAAGGGAAAGGTAGCAGGGGGTGTGGGGGTAGGGGGAGGGATAGCATTAGGAGAAATACCTAATGTAGGTGATGGGGTGTTGGATGCAGCAAACCACCATGGCACATGTACACCTATGTAACAAACCTGCACGTTCTGCACATGTACCCTAGAACTTAAAGTATAATAAAAATATGTTAATGGTGTAACAGATGTGTAACTCACAATTTTATAAATGATAAAATATGCAGCACTTTTTATTATAATTTCCATATAGTCAAATAATCCTCACAGAATACTTTCATTGATTTTTTATGCACTCTTGTATCCAAAGCCAAACTATAGTTGCAATTGACAACCCATTATAGTTCCAACATAAATAATTGGTTGATATTTTTGCTTACACTAATGAGTAAGATGAGAGTAAAACAATAAAGATGAATGTTGGACTTCTATTCATTTTTCAATGGCATGCACATACACATAATAGTTTTTGAAGACTAAAAGAATACTTCTTCAACTTGTTATGATATTCATAATTTGAGGACTACACACATAACTTTTTTATATATATTTTTTATTGCATTTTAAGTTAGAACAATGCGAACACATGGACACATAACACATTTTTAAGTTTGATCTGCATTATTAACATTTTCTACTACTTACTTAAGTCAAGATCAAGGGTTAGCAAATTATACACAGTAAATGGGCCATGTTTGGCCCACCATCTGTTTTTGCAAGTAAAGTTTTATTAAAACGCAGGCACCACCATTTGTTTCCCGGTTAGTTTTGGCTTCTTTCCCTTTGCAATCATCAGCAAACTGTTTCTTAAAGGACCAGAAAATAAATAGTTTAGGGTTAGGAGCCAACTATCTTTGCCAGAACTACTCTACTCTACCACTACATTGCAAAAACAGTGATAGGCAACACCTAAAAAAATGAACATGGCTGAATTTCAATACATAAACCAGCAGCTGGTCCACTGGCTATCATTTGCCAACTTTGTATATAGACAATCAAGAAAACAATCCATTTTAATTCCTAATGTGTAGTATTTTCCCATTTCTGTGGTGTAAATTGTCCCATAACGGGGATTTCAATTTACTAACCACAAATTACTGTTTGCAGTTAGGAAAAAATCATAGTAACACACGATTAAAAATTATTTCTACCATACAGATGCAACATATGTTAATAACCTCAAGAGCATAACTGTAAAATGGCAAAATAATTTAAAAGTAATGAATTTTAAAGTTGTATTACCTTTGTTTTTAATAAAAATATTTAATAATGCTGGTGTTTAACAACTGGGTTCCAAAATTTCTCAAAATTTAACATTTAGTCTTAGAAAGTGACATGTGCTTTCTCCAGCACACTAATGTCAAACTCAAGAGATAGTAATGTAATTCACTAGGCTAAATAGAGTATTAGAATCATTCTGAAAATGTGAATTACATGATTATGACTGTGCTTTAATGGAGACTTATCTGACAGCAATGTAAAGGGTAAACTAAACTGGAGGGAAATTGAAGAGCAGGACATAGGTTACAAAGTTATCACAGTGTTTTTTTTCATTGTACTTTGGGCTCTGGGGTACATGTGCGCATCCCTCATCCTGCAGGATTGCTGCATAGGTACATACATGCCATGGTGGTTTGCTGTCTCCATCCCCCTCCCCTGACCCCCGTGGCCTACATCAGGCATTTCTCCCAGTTTTATCCCTCCCCATTCTCCCCTTCCTGCTGCCCCCCTCCCCCTCCGCTCCCCCTCCACCCCCAATCTAGCCCTGTGAGTGTTGCTCCCTTCCCTGTAACCAAGTGTTCTCATTGTTCATCACCCACCTATGAGTGAAAACATGCAGTGTTTGATTTTCTGTTCTTGTGTCAGTTTGCTGAGAATGATGGTTTCTAGATTCATCCATGTCTCTACAAAGAACACAAACTTGTAGTTTTTTTATGGCTGCATAATATTCCATGATGCATATGTGCCACATTTTCTTTAAGACTATTACCAACTAAAGAATTTGGGGGCCAGGTAGAAAGTTAATAGATATGTGAAAGTTGCTGAGAGAACAGTTTGAAAGGGAAGTCATTGTGGGAAAAGAGCCTGTTAATGATATTAAAATGTATTAAAATGGCATTTTTTTTTAACAAAACCTAACAGTGATGAAAAGGGTGAAAGAAAGATACTTCAACTCCCCTGTGCCCCCCCACACACACAATACAGAAGCAGAAAAAACTATATAATAACATGTTGCATGGAAATCTTAATATTGACAGAAATGTCAGGCTGAGTCAAGTTATTTGCATGGTTTTCTCCTCATCCTTCATCTCTCACCTTAAATTGGTGTCCTCAGAAAATAATTTTATGACTATCCAATTGAACCTTCTATCTCAGTACCTAATTTATTTGTTAATGGCAGTGACCACAGTTGTTAATTTTTTTATATACTTGACTACTTTTTTAGTCTATCATTTCTAAGTGACTGGACCTCCATGAAGGAAGACCCATCATCTTTCTCGCTGATCATTGTCTCTTGGGTATCTAGGACTAGACTAAGCACCAAGAGGAGAAAACTCGTATCATCAGGAGAACACAGGAGATCTTTGCAATAATGCATGTGGTGAGTTGAACGATATGTAATAGGAATTTGAAAATAAGAGAGAATGTTTTTAAATGCTTTTTATTAGACTTGGAAACTAACATCTTCTAAGTCATATAGGTCATCACTTTATGTTAAATTAAGAGAGTAACTAATCATGTATATTTTGTGACTTTCATCACACTGGAAATCCAGATGAATCAAGAGAGACAGAAGAAGAGACAGACAGAGAAAGAGAGAGAGAGAATTATATATTGTTAAGAATTTATTTTGGATAAAGAGCTAAGACATAGCTCTTTATCCAAAATAAGGGAAAAAATTGAAAATAATAAAAATAGATGAAAATCACATAGGCAAATGGATGGTATTTATTCAAAGTTGTTAGGTGAACTGAAGTAACAAAATAGTAAGAGTTGTGGGTCATCATCTCCACTAGGTAAATAAATTGAAAGGTGAGGAAGGGCAGTTTCCCAGATGGCTTTAGTTTGGTTTGGCTCCGAAACAAAAATACTCTACATTTAAGGGAAAATGATATTTCAGCCTTTCTGTTCTCATGAAAAGAAATATGAAGAATTGTAAATCTTTAAAGAGGAAGTTCATTTTCACTAAACTTTTACCTAAAGGTCCAAAAGAGGAGAAATAACTTCATTAATGTTGGATAAACACTTATGAATATTTGAATTTCCAACAAATGACAAGAAAATTAAGTTTGTTTGAAGTTTCTCTTAGGTTTTTCTTCTAAAAATTATTTAAATGAAAAAGCTGTTCTTAAACAAGTTCCTGAAACACAGTAGCCATAGCATATAAATTATGACTCTCTCTTAAGCTGCCAAGTTCAATGTCATAAATTACCCAAGTTTTCTCAAAGTGTACACTGGAAGATATTTTCTAAAATAGGCTTCAGTATGTGTAACTTATTATTAAAGTTTATCAATAAATGCCCTGTCTTTTAATGTATCAAGATGACCTAATTCTTCATGAAGAAATACACAGGTACACAAAAATAATTTCATAGTTATGTACATAATCCAGAATAAACTTCGATTTTTTAAATTTTGAAATCTACTTTTGTAAATAAAAAATAAATAACTTTATACTGTAGTGTACATATTGAATTTATTTTTGAATGCATTATTAAAATTTTGATAGTTTTAATTAATTTATATTTTAATTTTGATGGCATGATGAAGCCATTCTAACATCAGATATTAAAAATGCCTTATTTATTAAATCTATACAAATATTTTTAATTGAAGTGATACATTTAAATTATTAACGATTTCATACTTATGTCAAAAACTTCTTAATCTCATAGGTGTACTAATATTTTCCACTGGGCTGTCATACAAAAATGTAACACATGATAAACAAATGTTCCCTGGCAAAAGAATCTTTTGCTACTTAAAGTCAAGAGTCTTCTTTTTGTTGATGAGAATTGTGACTTTTCAGATGATAGTCACACATCCCCCTTTTAGCACCTCTAAGTCTCCATTCACTCAAATGATTAACAAGTATCAAAATGTTTCCCGATGGAACAGATCAAAATTGGTATCTGCTTTCTGACCTCATTAGGTTGATGCAAATAAATAAGGTACACAGAAATTCTGCAATAATTCTGTGTACATTATTTATTTATTTATTTATTTGTATTAACCTCATTGTCTTGGACAGAAAGCAGATATCAATTCTGATTCTTGAACATTTATTTGTTTTTTGTGTTTTAATGTATGCTACAATAGAAGCCAACCATTTAATAATTTTTACAGCTTAGTCAAATCAGGTTAGACAGAAAGGAGAGTGAGAGTTTTCGTCTACTGCATATTCATTATATAATCAGCACTGTGATTGACTTCTTCACAGCAGACCAATGAAGTAAGCACAATTACACAAAGTCCAGAACCTTTGACTAAGTTACAGATCCCACACACCTAGAGAGACAAGGAGCATGTATTCTACATTTCTAAGCCACCCTGTCTCTTTCCTTGCCTTCCTCCATTCCACTTGCCACATACGTATAATGGTACTCATCTGCTATCAGCTTATCCAGGAAAATTTATCTCACTTACATACAAATATTTTAAGAAAATTTGAAAACATTATATAATGTTACAATAAAAGTTAAAGTTACAAAACTTTTATAGATGTGAGGAAAAAAACTCACTAGAAAAAATTCATAAGGAAAAAACTCTCAAAAGATTTTCAATAATTATAACCCAACATTGCTACATGAACACCACCACCAAAAACAACAACAAAAATACTTATATGTAGCAATTGCTGAAAAAAACTCACTAGAAAAAAATCATAAGGAACAAAACTCTCACAAGGTTTTCAATGATTATAATGCAACATTACTACATGAACACCACCACTAAAAACAACAATAAAAATACTTACATGTAGCAATTGCTGATTTAAGAGAAGATCAGAAATACAATAACGCTGAGAATAGCAGTATAAGCTGGAATAGGTAGGAAGCACACCGTAGAAGAAAGAGAAAGGTGAAACAGGTAGCTCTCAGGAAGTAAATAGAAGGAAAATAGCCAAAATATTTGAGAAATAATGGCTTAAATTACAGAAAGAAAAAGGAGAGTCTCCACTAAAAACAAAATGATAAACATAAAAGAAAAAGGTTATTCCACTGTACAAATCATTGAAATTCCTGAAGGAAACTAAACAATGAGACAAGACAAAAAGTTAAATATGTAATTAAAGAAAACATTCTGAAATAGAACTAAATATTTCATATATTGAAAGACCATATTGTGTGCCAAGAAAAATTCATTCAGGACAATGAGACATTTCTTTGTAAATGTATGTAACTTTCAAATTAAACAACCCAGGCAAAAAATATTGTGTCACATATACCAGAAAACAATGAAGCTAGCATCAGACTTCACACACATTCCACATGAATGTTCACATTCCTTCAAGTTCTCCTTCAGGTATATAGGGTAAAGACAAACTTTTTATTGTTTTTTTGTTTTTCCCCCAACAACATAAATTTATTTTCTCACAGTTTCAGAGGCTAGAGGTTTAAGTCAGCAGAGTTGATTTTTTCTAAGGCCTCTCTTATTGGCTTGTAGATGGCCATCTTCTCTCTGTGTCTTCACATGATCTTCCCTTTATATATGTCTGTGTCCAAGTTTCCTTATTTTATAAAGATGTCAGTCATATCAGATTAGGACCCACTCATATGACCTTATATATATATATATATATTTTTTTTCCACACACACACACATATATATAAAATATATATATATTTGCATTTTAGGTTTTGTGGTACATGTGAAGAACATGCAGTATTGTTGCATAGGTAAATACATGGCAATGTGATTTGCTGCCTTCCTCCCCATCACCTATATCTGGCATTTCTCCCCCATGTTATCCTGCCCTAACTCCCCAACCCCACACTGTCCCTCCCCTAGATCCCCAACAGACCTCAGTGTGTGATGCTCCCCTCCCTGTGTCCCTGTGTTCTCACTGTTCAACACCTGTCTATGAGTGGGACACTGGTGATTAGAGAAATGCAAATCAAAACTACATTGAGATACCATCTCACACCAGTTAGAATGGTGATCATTAAAAAATCTGGAGACAACAGATGCTGGAGAGGATGTGGAGAAATAGGAACACTTTAACACTGTTGGTGGGAGTGTAAATTAGTTCAACCATTGTGGAAGATAGTGTGGCGATTCCTCAAGGACCTAGAAATAGAAATTCCATTTGACCCAGCAATCCCATTACTGGGACTATATCCAAAGGATTATAAATCTATCTATTATAAGGCCACATGGACATGAATGTTCATTGCAGCACTGTTTACAACATCAAAGACCTGGAACCAATCCAAATGCCCATCGATGATAGACTGGACAGGGAAAATGTGGCACATATACACCATAGAATACTATGCAACCATAAAAAACGATGAGTTTGTGTACTTTGTAGGGACATGGATGAACCTGGAAACCATCATTCTCAGCAAACTGACACAAGAACAGAAAATCAAACACTGCATATGACCTTATTTTAACTCAATTACCTCTTTAAAAATCCTGTATCCAAATAGTCATATCCTGAGCTCCAGCATGTGAAACTGGGGAGACATAATCAGCATTTTGCAGGTACCAGTGATAATTGCTACTAATTATTTGCAGAGCATATAGAGAACCAAAAAGAAGAAAATTCAAATAACTTCTAATCTCATCATCCACAGAGACCCACTCTATATACCTTCTGGTAATTTCTTATGTATACACAGATAACACAGATATATGTCATTTTTTACCAAAATATGATCCTACTGTGCCTACTGTTTTGCAGACTAATTTTTTATTTCACCGTATCTTGAACATCTCTTCATGTCAATTCTATTTTTTAAGATATGGATTTGCCACTGTTTTCCTAACTAATCGTGTGTTGTTAGGTACTTAGGGAGTTTCCACTTTTTATTATAAACAACACTGCAGTAAACATCTTTATAATTAGATCATGGTGCATCTCTGGCTTTATTTTTTATTTTACGTTAAGTTCTGGGATACATGTGCAGAATGTGCAAGTTTGTTACATAGGTATACGTGTGCCATGGTAGTTTCCTGCACCTATCAACCCATCATTTAGTTTTTCAGCCCTGTATACATTAGTTATTTGCCCTAATGCTCTGCCCTTCCCTTGCCGACCAAATGGTTTTAACCTAAAGGTAATCAGAGAAGAGCATTCACACAGCCCTTCTTGAAGAGACTACCAGATAATTAATTCCATTCAAATAACAGCAAAAAGATGAGCTACTAGCACTGAATACATTTAACTGCAGATCCCAAAAAAAGGTGGGGAGGGTGATTAGAGTGACACAGTGAAACTGAAGGTTATGTATTTGGGCAATATAGAGATTGCACAACAGACAAAATTTAAAGAAGGGAAGATATGGATAGACAGAAAAATAGAAATAAATACTAATAAAGCATTTATATTCATATCAGTCTAACAGCCAGCATCAGACTAAATGGAAAAATAATACTGGGGACATTATCATCAAAGCTAGTAATAATATAAGCCTGTCACTATCACAACTATATATATTGTACATTTTTGGGAGATATTCTCCAGTGAAAATATATTAGGAAAATAAAGAGACGTATATAAATGGGAAGGTAAGTTTTTATTATTTGTAGATGCAATTATTCTCTAGTTGAAATACTTAAAACATTGAATCAAACATCTATCCAAACAAAAAGATAATTCAGTAGCATAGTGATTTAAAAATAATACAGAGATAGGCCTGGCATGGTGGCTCATGCCTGTAATCCCAGCACTTTTGGAGGCCGAGGCCGGTGGATCACAAGGTCAAGATATTGAAACCATCCTGGCCAACATGGTGAAACCCTGTCTCTACTAAAACTACAAAAATTATCTGCGTGTGGTGGCTCGTGCAGCTACTCAGGAGGCTGAGGCAGAAGAATCACTTGAACCCAGGAGGTGGAGGTTGCAGTGAGCTGAAATCGGCTACTGCACTCCAGCCTGGCAATACAGCGAGACTCTGTCTCAAAAAAAAAAAAAAAAAAGTAAAAGAAAAAACAGAGATATACTGTCATCATAAATGACAAGAACTGGTTAAAAATATAATGGAAGAGAAAGCGTTGTGCACAATATCAACAGGAACAATAAAAGTAAGAAATTTAATATGATCACAATGAAAAGATTTCTACAGGTTTTATTTGTTTATTTTCAACTATGGGAGAAATAAATGTGCTGATTCTAATTTTCAATAAGAAAAATAAATGAACAATAATGGTCACTGAAACTCTAAGTAATATAACAATGTAGGGGGACTAGCCCTACCAGCTAGTAAAATAGCACACGATAAAATCAATAATTGGCTGGGCGCGGTGGCTCACACCTGTAATCACAACACTTTGGGAGACAGAGGCAGGCGGATCACCTGAGGACAGGAGTTTGAGATCAGCCTGGCCAACATGGCAAAACCCCGTCTCTACTAAAAAGACAAAAATTAGCCGGGTGTGGTAGCACACACCTGTAATCCCAGCTACTCAGGAGGCTGAGGCAGGAGAATTGCTTGAACCCAGGAAGCGGAGGCTGCAGTGGGCTGAGATGATGCCACTGCATGCCAGCCTGGGCCACAGGGCAATACTCCATCTCAAAAAAACAAAACAAACAAACAAAAAAAACACAGTGCATGTAAAATAAGATGGAAAGAACAGAACTGACAGTATTGAGAGTTAAAAGTGATTCAATTACATTTATTCCATTAGTTTTAAAGTGAAGACTGCATTTAACTCATAGTATTGAGACAACTTTGTGCTGATCAAAATCCTGCAAGACACAACCCCAAACTCCATAATCTAAAATGTTGAAATCCTCTAAGTCAAAATCCCTAAAATCTAAAATCCCAGTTTAAAGACTTTTATAGATTTTTAACCATGTTTTTAAAGACAAAAATCATGTTTAAATATTTTTATAGACTCTTAATTTTTTTTTTATTTTGTAAATTTGACTCCACAAAAGTGCATTATCACAATGTTGACTTCATATGTAAGCATTGTGAGTGAATGTAAAAACACTGATCCTTAATACATGAAAAGATATCTTATTTTGTATATCTGCATTTGGGAAAGAAAATTTTCAAGATCTCAGCTCTTTGGGCAACTGCATGTGTTGTGGTGACCCATTGCAGTATTTGATAGATCTTGTCAAAAGACTCAGTTTGTCCATCATAGTATTTAACATGACCACAGTTAAAAAGTTGGGTGCACACAATTACCAACCATAGTGATATGTGTTTATGCATTTTGCTTTTTGACCTATTTCTTTGTAAATATGGTTTATTTATAACTGTTATACTTGTGTGACCACTGTTAGTATATATTTGTGTTTATGCTTGCAAAAATATGTGTCCTGTTATTGTATGCCTTATTGTGTAAAGTGGCTGAAGAATTCTTTGATGTTCTTACATGTTTCTCAAATAAATCCATTTTACAAATGTAAATAATGTCTTTGAAAAGTTTTTTATTGTCTCCATAATTATATTTTCAAAGTTTGATTTTTGGAACTTTAGATGTAAGGGATTTTGATCTTTGGAGATTTTAACATTCAGGATCATGACATTCAGGTTTTTGTCTTTTGGATTACAATCCAAACTCGGTCGAGTTTGCCACATGGTGGCTGGCTTACCCAAAGCTAGCATTCCAAACAGTATGGGTCAAGTGGGAGCTACACCTTTTTTATGACCTACTATTTGAAATCATACAATATCACTTCTGCCTTACTCTTCTGAAGTATTCAAAAGTCTGACCCAGATTTAAAGGGAGGAAACAGTCTACACTTTTCTTGCCAGCTTTTCAGTATAATTTTGTATGCTAGTTGACATTGTTAATAGCCATGGGTAGTTAATATTTGACAGCATTTGCCAAATACATACAAATTTATTTCTTTCTTTTCTCCCTTTATCTTTTTGAAAGTATCTATTAATATCTTAAGGAGCAAAGTTTGAGAATTTCTATTCTCTATATTAAAATGTCATGTTGATAAAATGTTCAACCAGTAGCAACCTTGGAATGATACATTTTGTGGTTACTTAAATTGAAGATTAAATATTGTGGTATTCCTTCAATGTGTCCTCAGTAGAACTTTACAATCTGTCCAATAATAACAGCAGATAATTTTTAAAGCCCCTAGACTAGGAATAAGCAAGCTTTCTACATTGTGTTTGAATTATCCCCCTTGACAACCTGTTTTTACTTCCTATAACTAAGGCACCATGCTAACCTTTCCAGAGAAGTTCTGTTTCCTTAAATATGCAAGAGGTACAGGTACAGTCTGCTTTTGGCTAAGGTAACCAGGAAAAGTTTACTAAAAACAATGTGAATCAGCCCTCGAACTATTAAAATGAATGAAGGTTTTGGAAACGTCATTCAACGCAAAATTATGACAATTCTGGGAAGCACAGTTCCAACTTAGATAAAGTGACACAGCCATACAGCCACTCTTCCTGGGCTCTCTCTTTAGAATTCCATTGGTCAAAGAAAGAAAATTATTTTTTCTTTCTTTGAACCAGTGCCACTTTGTCTCATTTACCATAGATTAAGAGTAAGATCTGACAGTGGGTATGGCAATTCCCATTTCATATTCTTTCTAAGATGTCTAATAGCTGATCTTAGGCATTTACTCTAACACATAAATTTTATCAAATTCCATGAAAAATTTTGCTGATATTATGATTAAAATTGCTTTTAATTAATAATTTATTTGGGGAAAATTGAACATTATCTTATTTTGTGTTCTTTCGTATCTAATAATAAAGTTTTAAAATTTTCTTTATTATTAGATATGAAAGAACACAACACTTTTGTTAGATTTAGAACACAACACATTTGTTAGACCTCTAACACTTTTGTTAGATTTATCTACATACTTGATATTCTCCGAGAATATTGCAAACAGGATTATCTTCTACTTAATTACAATTTCTGGTTATTTTTGGTGGTACATAAACTGGAAGCACAAAGAATTTTTATTCATTAATCCCATATCCAGATTTAAAAATAAGATAAAAAACCTTATGTTACTCCCTAAATGCTTTTCTGTACTTGGGAACTTTCTAAATAAATGTTCCTGTTATCTACAAATAAAGACAATTGTGTCTCTTTTCAATGCTAGACATATATTTTTATGTTTGTCAACAAAATACAAAGTACCCAGGTAACTCTTTAAAAGAACAATAATTAGTAATTATTTCTGCCTTTCACATGTATTTTATCATTAATTATTTACAAAAGTCATACAAGTCATTTATTATTGTTTTTATTATTTTATTTATTTAATATCCCCATTGCATGACAAATGCCATTAAGTGACTTTTCCAAGGTTGCTATTCATTAATATGAGGAGTTCACATTGTAAAATCAAATTATCTTAAGTTAAAAAAAAAGTCTTTGAAGTGTAAAACTCTGGAAATAGATAAGAAATGTCTGGAACTAGGTGCTCAAACAATATAAGAAAAATAAGCTTCTTTTTCTCTTACTCTGTCCTTCTCCTCTTTCCCTTATCTTCTCCCTGCTAACAATTGCATAATTTCTCTTTCCATGATCTAAAGAAAGAATTCTAAAAGAGATTCTCAGTATTCTGGCTTGATATATGGGCACCTCTTTGAACAAATCACAATAAGCAGTGTGGTTATTAGTGCACAGATTATAGTTGTATATGCCTGTGTGCTGTGAATGTACCTAAGTGGGATATTCTGATTTGCAGTTTACTGTCTCCACTGGAATGGGGCCCTAACATGAACATAAGCCAAGCTGGCTAGTGCCTTACCTTTGCCTAGCCTTATCTGCATTCTTCTCATTGAGGTGAGTTTTGGAGATTTGGGAGATAGATTCTGTACCTGAAGCTCAGATGCTGAGTATGATCCTTATTAATCCACAAGAAACTAAGAGCAGCAGCCTACCTGAAAGAATATGTCTATTGACTCATTTCCTACTGCTTTTTCACCATGTACAAGACTAGAGTTATAATCAAACCTAACAATTTCATGAACACTTCAACATTTATTGGAATATCTGGTCTACATTAGTTTCTGAGCCCAGCCAAGTTTAAGACAGAATCATCCCTTACACTCATCTACTGAGGTGACAGGTAAACTTAGAGTAGGTAAAACTTAAATCATAGCATCCAGGGAATTTTTTTTCTTGATTATTTGGCTGAGTATATTTTAACCAAAGTTTTCCCAAGAACCTATATGCTATTTTTTAAATGTCTGCCTTTACTAATAATCAATATGTAATGCAGTGTGACATGGTGAAAAAAGACCTGGGTGTACATTTAGTCTCTTCATTTCCTATCCTGGTGAAATTGGATGAGGAGCTCTTTAAATTTTCTGATCCTCTACTTTTTTATAAAATATACATTAAAATATTTATAAGGTTGCTTTTAGGACTAAAGGTTTATAAAGAATAAATTTAGGCATATAAATAGTAATATAAATTTATAAATTTACTATTTATACATCTAAATGGAAGTTTGGGTTATTTTTAAAACATCCAGTATGTTAAAAGCATTGTGGAAAGATAATACAAAGGCATACCACAGACAGTTTCTCAAATAAGAAGCATATAATTTAGTAAAAACCAAACTATAGACAGGATCAAACTAAAATTCTAATAACAAAATTTAAATGAATTCAGAAGACATAATTATTTACCATTTGAGTAATATACAGAATGAATATTATGATAATCTCAAATTCAAATTTACAATTGAGATTGTTACACATAAATCCTTATTCATTTGGAAGTAAAGGCTCTTGGCATCTAAATCCATGTATAATTGATGTTTCAATCTATGGCAATAATTCGCCACAGAAGAAAAATATAATTGTGTGTTTGGAAAGTTCTAATTAATTTTCAAACTCATTAAAACCCATCATTTAGTTAATGTCCTGGATGGTTGCTCTGAGTATAATTTTGTGGTTATGTCCAAATTTGAAGTGAAGTAGATTATGATTGAATAAACGGACAATTTTTCCCAGAATGATTTGGAGTTGATGCTTATACTGATTGAATTAATGAATCCTTTGGCACAGCCAAAACACATCCAAAGAAGAAACTCAGAAGAAATTGTTTTACCCAAATCTCAGTCTTTTCATGGCTGCAAATATTCTACCATTTTTGTTTTCTCAAAAGATTACCAATTAGATGCCCACCAACCAGAATAAAACATGAATTGGAGGTTTTAACATATACCTTATCTAATGGGAGAGCCTGCTGTGTTGTCCTGGGTACTCTGGAGAAGAGGGAGGTGTCAAATATTTGTCTCCTAATGCTGGGCTCAACAATCACTAAAGTTCTTGGATTTCCTAGCAGGATTAGTTAGAGAGGGCCTATCATGGATTCTTAATTCTTTAAGAAAACATTAAAAAGTGGCTTCTAATTGCTTTTGTGCAATGGTTAAAGATTAACTAGAGGGGGTGTATTTAGACAGAAAAGTGTTTGATTAGACCTAGAAACTTCCTGCAACAATCTGTGTAAGAATCCTTTAAATGGACTATGGAGTTCAAACTTAACAGACATTATTTTGGAGATTACAGCTTACCTCTACTCATGAAAGTATTATAAATTATGTGTTTTAAATGCATACCAAATAATAGTACCATTTACATTTCTGGTCTGTTCAGCACTCTATTTAGTAGATATAATTTGAAAACCATAAAATCTTAAACCTTGAATTACAACTTAGTTCTAAATAAACTATCATTCATTATTTTATTTAATAAAAACTTGTTTTAGCTCTATGCCAAGGGTTAGCAATACAAAGGTGTATAAGACATTATCCTTCTTATGAATGTCAGTTAAGTAGAGGAATATGCAAATAATATAAGCAGATTATAGGGTAAATGTTATTAAAAGTCTGTAGGATCACTCAATTAGCAGAGAAAAGTATAAATTAAAAAGGGGAATGACTGATGGCAAGAGAAGTTTGAAGAATCTAGAACTCAACAGTCTAAGACTGAGATCATGAAGCCCTAGAAAAAGGCAATAACAGTGGAAAAGCATCACCTGAAAATAATGATGATGATGATGATAACAATAATAGGTAACATTGAGTGCTCACTCTTTGCTAGATAACATTCAAAAAACTTCACATGTAGTTAATAAATGTAATTCTCAGAACAACCCCAAGGGGTTCATTCTACTATTATCGCCATGTTACAGATGAGGATACTAGGGCAATGAGCAATCAACCATATTTTCGAAGGTCCCAACGATAGTAAGTACAAGACCTGTAGAGCTGAAATTCAAACTCAAACATAGACTCTAGAGCCCATTTCCATAACTAGGAAGCTATGAGAAATAAAGAAGTGTATGACTCTCAGATTTCTTAGATCACTGCATAGATGACTTGCTAGTATTAAGAATAAACATCAGAGTAGAAGGAATATTTTGGAAGAGATATTACTAAATATTATTTCTGTTAGTGTTGATTTTGAGGGTCTTGTAAGAGATCTAAATGGAGTAGACTGCTATTAGAAATAGGAATCTGGACCTGGGAGAGAGTTGAAAATTAGAGGCATACACTTGGAGGGCATTTTATTGAAGTTTAAAACTCACCTAGGAGTGAGTGGAGTCAGAAGAGATCCTAGAATGGAACTATGGAGTAGGTCAATATTGAGTATGTAGGCAGTGAGCCATCAAAGAATTATGAATCCAGATGGTCAGAGGAAAGAAGGAGATTTCAAATGTTCATGGGGATGGGTGTTTAGGGGAGTGTAAATATCAAATAAAGGTCATGGAAAATAAGGGATAAAAAAGGATGACTCAATGTAATATTTCACAAGCTTAATAAGTACAGTTTCAGGGAAAATATGGGAAAATTCAGATTTTAATTAGATGAATAGTAGTCATAATTATCTGAATCAATAAATGATACTTAAAATGGCACAGATTTCAAGCTAATTATTTTACATTATAATATGGATCTAAAAAGGAAACATATGAAAAGTCTCTGTACCTTCTTCTCAATTTTACTTTCCCTTCAATTTTGATATGAATTTAACACCTATCTCTCTCTCTCTCTCTCTCTCTCCCTCTATATATATATATATATATATATATATATATGCAGAAAGCTAAACTACCTTTTTAATCACTACCTTGAGTGCACAAAGATGATCATAGAATATTTGTTTTCATGATCTTCTTTGCTACATCAGTACTTTATCTCTCTCCTAAATCAAAATGTTATGTAATCAAGAATCTATATCGAGTTATAGAAAATCACTAATTGGAAAAGACGACACTATGAAAAACAAAACAAAACAAAACAAAAGTTGAACTCATTAAAAAAAAAAAAAACCTACAAGGATAAGGTTAAGAAAGCCATATCTATTTAGCCTCTCAGCCACAAAGAATGTTAAAAATGTATGGAAATTTAAGGAAACCAAGGCCTTTGGCGCTAAAATACCCTAAAATCATGCTGCTAGTATTCTTAGAATGTAAGTCAAAGCAAATGTCTTCCTTAGAATCAACATAAATGCCCATTAACAGTAAACTGGATGAAGAAAATGTGGTACATATACACCATGGAATACTACACAGCCATAAAAAAGAATGAGATCATGTCCTTTGCAGGAACATGGAAGGAGCTGGAGGCCCTTATTCTGAGCAAAGTAATGCAGTAGCAGAAAATCAAATACCACATGTTCTCACTTACAAGTGGGAACTAAATATTGAGTACACATGGACACTAAGAAATGAACAATAGACACCAGGGCCTACCTGAGGGTGGAGGGTAGGAGGAGGGTGAGGACCAAAAAACTACATATCACTACGCTTATTATCTGAGTGATCAAATAATCTGTATACCAAACCCCTGTGAAAAAGAAAAAAAAAATCTTGATTCAAAGTTTAGTGTTCCTTTGGCTACGTTACACTGTATCCTTCTAAATTTTGTAGTCTTAACAATTTAACTTGCATCTAAAAATTCTATGTACTTGAATCAACTACATTATTTATATATAGATTTATAAATGAATTGGCATATTTGATTATATATGACTAATATATTACTGAATATGTTGCAATTCTTTCATTATTATTCTTATATCTAGCAAGCAAAAATGATTTGCTAATGAAAAGATTCGCTTTCAAATGGTATGTCTATTTCAAAGAAGTGTATAAAACATTGAATCAGAATTACCAATTGCCATTAGTTTCTTAATTATTGCCAGGGTGATTATCCTCTACGATCTGACAAGAGCTTAAGAAAGAACAACGCTCAGAGAAACTGGAATTCTTTCTCCTTAAATGTAAATATGTCAATATGTAGACCTTATGTTTCTTCATAATGTATAGTGCAAGTGTGCTTCAGAAAAATGTGACTTAAACCTAGTGAAACTGGTATTTTTTTTCTTAGCCTTTGCTCCCAAAGAAAGACAAGCAGATGAATGAATCCAAAACTTAAAACTTAGGTCCTTGAAAAAGTGATTTCACCTTACATTTATAAATGTAGTCTATGACTGTATATGACTATGTTAATTAGTCAAAAGAAATAAGCAGATATTTTTTGTTCTGTGCACTTGTGTATTGCTGCCATTAAAAGCTTCCCTTTAAAAATAGGAATAAGCAGTAACCATTATAATTGGTATGACACCAAAGTCTGTAGCATAAGCCTCCTTAATATAAATCATGAACTCAAGTTGGAATGGTTTTCATTCCTTAAATGCAAGAGAATTTTTTTTAATTAAAAGAAAAAACCTTTAACTTCATATGTCATAGAAGTATGAATAAGCATTCTAGCAGTCTTGTCATTAAAACATAAGTGTTTTATTTAGATAAATGAAACAATTTTTTTCTGAGAATATATTCACTATTACTCATTAACACCTCTTAAATTGACAATAAGATTAGAACATGTAAATACAAATCACTATGGAAGATCAGATTTAGTAGTTGGTGATTATGTGTCAAAAATGATTTGGGAGAGAGCTCAAAAAACATGAAAAACTGCCTTAAGATCAAGTACAATAACCAAACAGGTAAAATTTACAAAGGTCAGTGCTCAAGTTTATCACAGCTAAGAGCTGTATTGAATTTGGGAGTTAAAATTTCTCAGAGAATTCATAATTTTAAAATGCCAAATTGAAAATTTTACTATACATTAAGCCGCCCTAGCAAAATTAAGTTTCTCTAGCAAAGGAACTATTACAATGACTTCTTAAACATTTTTCTCACCTGTGTTCACTCATATAGCCAGCAATCAGTAAAAATTTGTGGAATAAATAATGAGCAAAGTCTCTCCTTGACACAAACTGCTTTCCTAAACATTTTTTGTTTCTTCTTTTAGAAATTCTAATAAAGTGTTTCTTAAGGTATTGATAGCCCCTGTATGCTCAATTAACCAGTGCTGGAGATTACAAGTTACCAGAGAAACGTAGATTTACTTTATGTCATCCTGTTCCGCTGAGTTTAGAAGAGAAATTCTGGGATTTCCCTTCATCCACATGTTTTCACTACTTTATCTTCCAAGAGGAAAGAAATGTGAAAAGATCAATCAAGGGGAAATGAAAAATGACAATACTGAAGATACATATGTGTGATATCTGTAAATATAACCAAATAAGTGCAATCAGAATTAGAGAACGTGGTGCCGACCTAGCAGGAATGTTTCCTAGACTGAGGCCTCAGACTTTTCCAGGCATTTTTCTGGAGTCCTCAGAGTTCACTCATTATTTTTTTTAAAGTAATAATAGTCTTTTTTTCCCCTTTATTCTTATATCCCTACATTTACTCACTCCCCACTTCCCCATTTCCAGTGACCTAAGATATCTGAATTTCTACCCACTTCCCTTTTTAGACCCCAGAAGAACCAATATTTTCCACAGAGAACCTTTACTTAAGAAGTATCACTGGATGTGCTTTAGCCTTTTTAATAGAAAAGATATTTATTTAGCAAATGTGCTATAAGTATATCTCTATGTGAAACAAATCATATACAATAAATTATCAGCTAAAAATTCTCCTCGGAGGTCATTTGAAACCTCAGTCAAATTTGCCTGAAATGCAGAAGATCTAGTTCTCTTTAACCTAAAAATATGTAGTAGTTGAATTCTACAGAAGGACTTGGCAATGCAGTAATATGTTTGTAACCAGGGCCTAATTTCTTGTTATTACCAGTGGTTTATGGTCAAAGTATTACAGTCAGCACATTGTGAAAAACATTTGGGAGAGTAGCTTACTTAGTGCCAAACTTGAATTGAAATTTCATTCTGGTAGCTTATCTGCACACATCTCTAAAGGCATCTTAGTTCTGGTACTATGATAAACAAAAACAAAGGGGGGAATCAGACAAGGAAAACAATCTCTATTTGTGGTTTGTTTTCAAACTGGCTTTCTTCCTCACTTGAGTGAACAAACCAACATACAATCAGAAAGAGTAGGGGCCCAGAGAAGGCAGTGAAATTTAAGATATCTTACAGTGCAGTAAACTCAAAACCGTTAACATTCACAAACCATTTTTAAAGCCCACAATTTGTGCTAGAATGATTCAGAGTGATGGGCCTTTCATCCAAACCTTGATGTTATGCCAGGACTCAGCTTCTCCTTTCAGTTACTACAGGCCTCAGGAGGCTAGCCAGCTCCACTGTGGCTCCAGGTATGGTTCATTCACTCTTTTGTAAAAATTTATAGTATGAGAGCCTGTTAGAAGCCAGGCATTGTGCTATTCCCTAGGGATGCAAAGATAAATAAATCATGGTTCCTGACCCCCCCGAAACACTTATTACCAGTTTAGGAGGGAATTGACAGTAAGACTCTTAGAGTGTGACAAGTGCTATGATACAAAGAAAACCAAAGAGCTATGAGGGGTGGGCAATAAAAGGATACAAACCCTAGTCCCTGGAGTCAGAGAAGACTTCCTAGACAAAATGGGCCTGAGTCTTGAAGAGAAAGCAGAATTTCACACAGTAAACATTCAATATCTAGCATCTCTTATTATTGTTATTATGACAGGTTGGTCATCACTAATCTGAAATTCCTTTTGAGCAGTCATAATGCCCAAAGTGGAAAATTCCACATGTAAGTACTTAACAAAAACTTTGTTCCATGCACTAAAGTATTTAAAATACTGTATTAAATTCTGGCTCTGTAAGGTATATATGAAGCATAAATAAATTTCATGTTTATACTTGGGACTATTCCCTAGGATATCTCTTCGCAAATATTCAAAAGTCCAAAAAAAAAAAAATTTGAAATCTGAAACACTTCTGGTCCCAAGTATTTCAGATAAGGGATATTTGACCTGCACTATGATTGTTATTCATATGTCATAAAAGGGTGTTATTCATTTCTAGTCTCAACTGAAAAATCATTGCATGTGAGATGAATAGTTTACTAGGTACACATTTTATTTTTTCTGGAAATTAACAAATATAAAATGCAGAGCAGCAGATGATAAACCTTATAAAAATCAGGAGTTTTAGGCCAGGCGCAGTGTCTCACGCCTGTAATCCCAGCACTTTGGGAGACTGCGGTGGGTAGATCACAAGGTCAGGAGTTCAAGACCAGCCTGGCCAAGATGGTGAAACCTCGTCTCTGCTAAAGATACAAAAATGAGCCCGGCATGGTGATGGGCGCCTGTAATCCCAGCTACTCGGGAGGTTGAGGCAGAGAATTGCTTGAGCCTGGGAGGCAGAGGTTGCAGTGAGCTGAGATCGCGCCACTGCACTCCAGCTTGGGTGAGAGAGCAAGACTTGGTCTCAAAAAAAAAAAAAAAAAAAATCAGGAGTTTTGTGAAGCTGAAGCTGGTAGTATCATAACAAAGCAGTGTTTATTTATGTGACCTATCCCAACTGTCCTAAAAAGGTTAATTGAATTATGATCATAATGTTCTTTCAAACAAAATGCCTTTGGCTGGATCACTTCACAGTTATTTTGTTCCTGGAATGTGGCCCTCATATTTCCTAAAAAGAGAAGTCCCTTCTATAAAAGTGTGTCACTCATGGATGAGAAGGAAGCCATAACTGTAATTTACACTATTAGACCAGGGGTGAGCAAACTATGACCCATGGGGCCAAATCCAGCCTGCTGCCTCTTTGTATAAATAAAGTTTTATTTGCAAACAGATATACTCATTACTTAACCACTGCCCATGGCTGCTTTCATATTACAAAGGCAGAGTTGAGTAGTTAAGATAGAGACCTTATGGCCTCCAAAGCCTCAAAATATTTACTATTTGACTCTTTACAAGTTTTCCAAACCCAGTATTATACCATTCAAGTAATTCACATTGGGTTACATCTTGCAGTCACTTCTTTTCAACATCCAGGGGAGAATTTGTCACTAAGGCTTTCATCTTTAAAGTATCCAGGTACAAGGAACCTTATTTAAAGTTATTATTCACTTGAGTTATTTTATATTTTCACTGTATTGACCGACACAATAATTCTTTTTCTTGCTGATAAATTTTCTTGACAATTAATAAACCAACCAGAAAGCATAATTTTAAAGCCTGTTTTTAAAAATTTTATAACCTCCTTTGTCCTATTCAATTCTACCTTAAATATGACATTCATTATAACATGTGAAAAGAAATGCTTAAGTTCTTATAACCAATTCCAGTTACTATGACCCAGACCTATTAAGTGTACATGGTAAAGAGAGTTAAGTGGTTTATGATCTGTCATCCTAGGCTTGATGCAGTGTCTCACACCTGTAATACCAGCATTATGGGAGGCCAAGGTGTTTGAATCATTTGAAGTCAGGAGTTCGAGACCAGTCTAACAACATGGTGAAACCCCATCTCTACTAAAAATACAAAAATTAGCTGGGCATGGTGGCAAGTGCCTGAAATCACAGCTATTTGGGAGACTGAGGCAAGAGAATCTCTTGAACCCAGGAGGTGGAGGTTGCAGTGAGCTGACATCGCACCACTGCACTCCAGCCTGGGTGACAGAGCAAGACTCTATCTCAAAACAATAAAAATAAAAAATAAATATAATTTATCATCCTGGGCTGCAGTTTTTATAGTAGTAACTGATCTAAGCTGAATAACTGCTTAAACACTTTCGCTATAAGTGGGAGGAAGTGCTGGGATTGAGGGTGTGGACTCCGTGTTTTATAAGATTTAAAGATTTTCTTGATGATAAGACATAACACAATGACACTAGGATAAAGGGCAGAACTCTGTAACTTAACAGCTCCAAACTGCCAGGCAGGGCCAACAGGCATTGCACCCTGGGAAAGGGTAACAGCAAATTGAAGCTGTAGGGAGAAGCTAATATATGGCAAGTGGGGTGGGAATAGCTAGGTTTCCTAAACTCTCTTGGATTGGCTAATTTGAATAGTGTCCTGTGCTTCAGGGAAAAGGGGTTATTCCTAGTTGTCTGACATATGGTCTTGGGATGATAAAGGCCAGTGCATAGAGGCTCAGAGCCTAAGACTCAAAAAAGAAAATGGGCTTAACTAGCTGTTCAAGAAAGGGAATTGACCAGCCTCTAGCCAAGGCTTCAAGATTGAGTCAAGCTTCCTTTTTATAAAAGAAAAACAAACACAAAGCTACACTCTGGGGTTAGATATATTAAACTCAAGTCTGGTTACAAATACTGGCTAATGATTTGGCCCTGACCAAGCTATTTAATCACTCTAATCCTCAGTTTCCAAATCTTTAAAATAGGGAGAAAAAGTACCTAATTTTAGGGATTGTTCCGTGATGAAATGAGAGACCTGTATAAAGCGTTGGTGTATTAGTCTGTTTCCACTCTGCTTATAAAGACATACCTGAGAGTAGGCAATTTACAAAAGAAAGAGGTTTCATTGGACTCACAGTTCCACATGGCTGGGGAGGCCTCAGAATTATGGTGGAAGGCAAGAAGCAGCAAGTCACATCTTACCTCAGTGGCGGCAGGCAGAGAATGAGACAAGCGAAACGGGTTTATCAAACCGTATTTACTACCATGAGAACAGTGTGGGGGAAACTGCCGCAATGATTCAATTATCTCCACCTGGCCCTGCCCTTAACACATGGGGATAATTACGATTACAGGTGAGGCTTGGGTGGGGATACAGAGCCAAATCATTTCAGCTGGGCACTATATATGGCCCATAGTGATTACTCAGTAAGTGATAGGCGTTATTATCAGGGCCAATTCTATACTTGACACACAGTATGATAGTCTGTTATCCCACGAAATACTTTAACACAAAATAGACTGTGGTGCAGTTTTTAAAAATATTATTACATATGCCTCTTTGAATATAGAAAACCAAATATATATAGACCACATCTGATACCTAAATTCCCTTTCCTTTAACAGCTTGTTCTGTTAAAGCTATCCTAATGATCATATTCTGCTTACCACTTAATCAGTTATACAGAGAATTTAAACCAGTAGGTTATAATTTTGAAATCACAGCACAAGTAAAATTGCTTTTTATTGACTTTTTTTTAAAAAAAAAAAAAAAGAAAATAGCATCATATAATTTTACCTTTCTGCAATAGCCATAGTAACCTAGGGTTTAACAATGGTTCATGACATCATTTTAAACTTAAAGAGCTATTGATTTGTTCACTTCTTTAACTATAAGAAGAAAACAGACTCTGTGAGTAAAAATTTATCTGAATATGCAGAAAAGAAGAATTTTAGCTAAACATAAATGTAACAATTTTCTATATTTTCTAAATATGCAATGTTATGTTGCTATACCTTTATCTTGAGCTATATTAAAACATAATTTATCTTTATTATAGAAATTAAATATTTTTAAGAGAAATAAAGCCTAAAATTATAATTATATAGGAGATTTGAAAAAAACTGTGAAATTAAATGGTGTCTTAATATTTAATTGGATTATTAGTATATTTAATTCTAGCATTTCCATAGCTCTGATCTAATTTCGTTGTTAGCCACACTCATTTTTTTTTTCTTTTCTTTAACTTCTACGAGGAAGAGAGGAAGGTAACCCAGCATGAGATTATTCATCGTGGTCCAACATGTGTAGCTTGGTTTGGAAAGTTTGCCTGCCCCTGTGGCTGAGTCTCACTTAGCACACCAGTTTTATATAACGCATACAGGTTTTAATTTTAAATACCTGTTTTCACCTGTTTATCAATCATTTTAGCATTTAATGATATATGTCGGTAGCATAAATACACATTTGTGATGATATAGACCTTTCCCTGGAAATTTTATTAAACATTCCTTTGTGTGCATAATCAAAATTATTTAAAAATCAGTGATATTTCTATGTTGACATATAGTTTTAATCTACAATGATTCACCTTATATCTCTATTTGAATATTTAAAATATAAAGCCCAAACTACATATAAATAACAAATGAATTGCAGAACACAAAAGTAAAGAACATAGAAATCACCTGACATCAAACACAACATTAAATACCAGTGTTTATAAAACTATGGCACTCAACATCAGCATATAGTTAGAGATTTGAAGCAGATCTAAAATTCAGAGAAGAGTGAACTGACATTGATTCTACAAGACCAGGGAAACATAAAACCTGCCCTTAATAACAACTTGCTTTAAAAATTGGGGTCTAGACAACCATCCTGTTTCCTTATCTCTTTGAGAACAGATCCTGGGTTTTTACTGAAATGGATCGGATTAAGTATCTCAGAAAACTCATGACTTTAAAAAAAAAACAAAAAACTTCCTTTTACAGTTTGATTAGAGAGTAAATACTTGTAGGAAGGAGGTCTGTAGATTTCATTTTAAGCATCATGCTAGCAGAAAGAAAAACTGAAGTGAGCTTCACGCTGAATATTCAGACAAACATTCTTTAGCAAATGGCCAAAATCAACATCGTGTTCCTGGATTGTTGAACTTGCTTCCTGACCCATCAGCTGGCCTTGCATCTGGGTTGCTGCTGATCTAGCTAGTTACTCATTCTCAGAAAAGAACGAACTTTTGATTTTTAGCATTAACGTTTATTTTGATTGGAAAAATATGAAAAAGGAGTTTGATGCAATAGATTATTTGCCAGAGTCACTTTCATTATTCAAAAGATATTTTTAGTATATTAGTTAAGTGATATGGGCTAGCAGCAATAATCAGAGGATATATGAAGAATATCCGCTTCCTGAAAGCATAAGCAATCACAGAACAGGCCATCTTGTGTTTACCATGAGACTTAGTTGTCATTCTCATGACATCATTTATATTTTTTTCAGGCAAATTTTTGTACTGATGCAATTGTGGTCATTGTCTATGCTTCTTTCACAAGTGTCCCTATAACCTCTGCATTGTTTCAGACAGGCAATGCCTGTATGATATCAAAATGAAAGACCTAAATCAGAAAGCTGGGGTTTAAATTCTTAGTTTTTAGAGATACATTTTGTGTTATTCAGTATCTTGATTCTTTTATCTGTGCTCTGATATATTACATTGTCTTCACATGGTCTTGTTCAAAGACAGGAAAAGGAAAAGCCCCTATAACTTTTATTGTGTCTGCTTGACAGATAGGAAGATCTTTCACCGAAGTCCCTAAAAACCCGCTTTTGGTGTTATTAGTTCCTACCTGGTGATTCCATTAGGTAGGGGGATGGAAATGTCACATTTGGCTAAAACAAATCAACATTTACTCTGGGCCAAGGTGGGGTCAGCTTCCTTGGACACACAATCACACCAGGATTCTGACACTGAGACAGCGTGGGGAGAGTGACGGAACTGATGGGCACCAACAATGACTGCGACAACTTTGTGGCTACTTCCAATTCTTTATGCAATGAAGACATTTCATGAGACTCACAAATTATACCACAGGAATTCATTTTTGTGAAAATGATTGTAATTTAAATGTCAAATAAAAGTCTTAAGATTATAATAATACTACATTGTCTCTCTCTCTCTTTTTTTTTTTTTTTTTTTTTTTTTTTTTTTGAGACAGTCTCTCTCTGTTGCCCAGGTTGGAGAGCAGTGGTATGATCTTGGCTCACTGAAACCCCTGCCTCCCAGGTTCAAGTGATTTTCCTGCCTCAGCCTCCCAAGTAGCTAGGATTATAAGCATGTGCCACCATGCCCGACTAATTTTTATATTTTTAGTAGAGACATGGTTTCACCACATTAGCCAGGCTGGTCTTGAACTCTTGACCTCAAGGGATCTGCCTGCCTGGGCGTCCCAAAGTTCTGGAATTTCAGGCATGAGCCTTGGCACCCAGCCACACTGTGTCTTTTTATGATCTTTTTATAAACACAATGCAATACACAGTGTGAATATATAGAAGTTTCGTTTGTTGTTTGTTTTGTTTTTGCACTGTTTATGGCTGTTGAAGATTGAATGAGGAGAAGCAATCATTCTCTCAAAGTTTGTTTGAATACAAACCACAATGAGAAAAATAATAGGATGCTTGTGTTAAATTCTATTCTCACAGTATATTAAATCTCCTAAAATAAGCTGTTTGACATTGCTTTTTTTTAAGAGAAAAAACAGTGTTTAACATGGAAAATTTTCCAAATTACAAAATTAATATGTTCTATGTATAATAGTTTAACCATTTCTGAAATTTCTACATGAAAGTGAAACGGCTTTCATTCCACCAACCATGTAAAGCAGTTGGATGTCCATTTCTCCAAATATTTTTCTTGTCTTTTTTTTTAATTATTATTTTATACTGAAGGGGTAAGACCTGCAGGTTTGTTACATGAGTGTATTACATGATGCTGAGATTTAGGGTACAATTGAACTCATGACACAGGTAGCGAGCATAATACCCCATAGGTAGTTAAATTCTTGTCCCACTCTCTCCTGCTCCCTCTTGTAGTCCCCAGCGTCTATCATCTTCTTTATGTCCATGTGGGCCGAATGTTTAGCTCCCATTTATAGTGAGAACATACAATATTTGGTTTTCTGTTTCTGTGTTAATTCCATTAGGATAATGACCTCCAACTGAGTCCATGTTGCTGCAGAAGATATGATTTTGTTCTTTTTTATGACTGCATCGTATCCCATGGTGTATATGTACCACATTTTCTTTATACAATCCACTATTGATGGACACCTGGGTTGATTCCATGTCTTTGCTATTATGAATAGTGCTACAACAAACATACAGGTACATATATCTTTTCGGTAAAATGATTTGTTTTTTTCCTCTAGGTATATACCCAGTAATGAGATTGCTGGGTAAACTAGTAGTTCTATTTTTAGTTCTTTGAAAAATCTCCAAACTGTTTTCCACGTTGGCCGAACTAATTCACATTCCCTCCAATAGTGTATAAGTGTCTCTTTGTCTCTGCAGCCTCTCCAACACCTGTTATCTTTTGACTTTTTAGCAAAAACCATTCTGACTAGTGTGAGATGTTATATCACAATTTTGATATGCATTTCTTTCTGATTAATGACATGAGCATGTTTTCATTCATTTGTTGGCCACTTATATGTCTTAAGAAGTGTCTGTTCATGTTCTTTGCCCACTTCCTAATGGGGTTATTTGGCTTTATGCTTGTTGATTTGTTTAAGTTCCTTATGGAGTCTGGATTTTAGATTTTTGTCAGCTGCATAGTTTGTGCATATTTTCTCTCATTCTGTAGGCTGTTTACTCTGTTGATAGTTACTTTTGCTGTACAGAAGCTCTTTAACTAGGTCTTGTTGTCAATTTTCACTTTCACTGCAATTGCTTTTGAGGACTTAGTCCTCCTAGAATTTTTATAGTTTAAGGTTTTACATTTAAGTCTTTTATCCGTGTTGAGTTAATTTTTTAATATGGTGAGAGGTAGGGGTCCAGTTTCATTTTCTGCATACAGATAGCCAGTTTTCACAGCAACATTTATTGAATAGGAAGTCATTTCCCCATTCCTTTTTTCTTTTCTTTTCTTTTTTAACTTTTGTTGAAGATCAGAAAGTAGTAGGCTTGTGGATTTTATTTCTAGTTTCTCTATTGTGTTCCATTGGTCTGTGTGTCTGTTTTTGTACCTGTACCGTGCTGGTCTTGTAGCCTTGTAGTACAGTTTGAAGCCATGTAATGTGATGCCTCCAGCTCTGTTCTTTTTGTTTAGATTGTTTTGGTTATTTGGGCTTTATTTTGGTTCTATATGAATTTGAGAATAGAATATCTAATTCCATGAAAAATTACATTGGTAGTTTGATAGGAATAGTGTTTCATCTGTAGATTGCTTTGGGCAGTATAATCCTTTTAATGATATTGATTCTTCCAGTCCCTGAGCATACGAATGTTTTTCCATTTGGTTATGTCATCTATAATTTATTTCTTCAATGTTTTGTAGTTCTCCTTCTAGATATTATTCTCCTTCTAGACATTATTCTCCTTCTTGGTTAGATGTATTCCTAGTGGTGTGTGTGTGTGGGGGGTGGGTGGTGTGCGTGTGTGTGTGTGTGTGTGTGTGTGTGTGTGTGTGTTTTAAATGGGACTGTATTATCAATTTGGCTCACAGCTTGAATGTTACTGTTGTATATAACTGCTACTGTTTTTTTACATTGATTTGTATCCTGAAATTTTACTGAAGTTGTTTTTCTAGGTGACATAGCTCATTTTTAAAGCACTTTTGTAGAAAAATGAGTTCACAGAATTAATTTAGTCAACAAATACATCCTGAACAACCACTATGTAGCAGGCATTGTCCTAAGTGCTCATTCATTATGAAGTATCTATGACTGCTTTCATTTACAATGGCTGGGTGACTCGTCCTGATAAAGACTACATGACCCAAAAGCCTAAAAATATTTACTATCATGCTTTTTTTTTTTTTTGATGGAGTCTTGCTCTTGTCGCCTAGGCTGAAGTGCAGTAACGTGATCTTGGCTCACTGCAACCTCCCTCTTCTGGGTTCAGGAGATTCTCCTGCCTCAGCCTCCCAAGTTGCTGAGATTACAGGCACCTGCTACCATGCCTGGCTAATTTTTGTACTTTTAGTAGAGATGGGATTTCACCATGTTGGCCAGGCTTGTCTCAAACTCCTGACCTCAGGTGATCTGCCCGTTTTGGCCTCCCAAAGTGCTGGTATTACAGGTGTGAGCCACCGTACCCGGCCTTCTATCATACTTTTTATTCACTTTGCCCATCCTTAGTCTAAATATGAGCAGAATTGAGCCTCAGGTAGAAAGCCAGGGGACATACATTCTAGGCAGAGGAAAGAGCACACACAGAAGTTTTAAAACAAAGCAAAGCCAAAGACAGAATGACAGTGATTATGTGGGAAACAGAAATTCAGTAGGAGAGGTTATCAGGGCGAGTTTATACAGGGTCCCCATGTCAGCCAAGTGGCACTACCATTAAGTGTAATGGGAAGCCCATGAAGAATTGTAAGTGAGGGATTGCTCGGCTATTGTCTTTTAAAAATATCATTTGGATGCTATTGGGAAACTTTACTAAAGGAGAGCCCTAACAGAGAGAAAGCCTGATAAAAAAGTTACCTACTGGTGGCCGGGCGCGGTGGCTCACACCTGTAATCCTAGCATTTTTGGAGGACAAGGCAGGCGGATTGCCTGAGCTCAGGAGTTTGAGACAGCCTGGGGTGAAACCCCGTCTTTACTAAAGTACAAAAAAAAACATTAGCTGGGTGTGGTGGCATGACCTGCTCGGGAGGCTGAGGCAGGAGAATTGCTTGAACTCAGGAGGTGGAGGTTGCAGTGAGCCTAGATCGCACCACTGCGTTCCAGCCTAGGCGACAGAGCAAGACCCTGTCTCCAAAAAAAAAAAAAAAAAAAAAAAAAAAAAAAAAAAAAATTACCTACTGGTAAAAGTCAGGCAAGAGCTGACAGTGGCTTGGTCAGTGCTGGTCAATGATTTGCATATTACAAATCTTTGAAGAGAAAAGGTCAGAAGTTAAGGGTAAGCATAGGATTTCTTATTGTGGTGCCATTCAAGCATATGAGCAATTCCTTATTTATATAACATGCTCAGAAGGAAGGAAGGAAGAAGAGGGAGGGAGGGGAAGGAAGGAGGGAGGGAAGGAGGGAGGAAGGGAAGGGAAGGAAGAAAGGAAGAAGAGAAGAAAGGAAAGGAAAGGGATAAGGGAAGTGAGGGAGAGGAAGGAAAGGAAAAGGAAAGAAAGAAGAAAGAGAAATGAAGGAAGGAAGGAGAAAGAAAAAGAAGAAAGAAAGAAAGAGGAAGGAAGGAAGGGGAGGAAGAAAGAAAAGAAGGGAGGGAGGGATAAAGAGAAGGAGGGAAGGGAAGGAGAGGGAGGGAAAGAGGAGAAAAGATCAAGAAGAGAAGAAAGGAAAGAAGAAAGAAAGAAGGAAGGAAGGGAAGGAAGGAAGGGAGAGATGGAGGGGAAAGGAAAGGAAGAAAGAAAACTTCTTTGCAGTGTGCCTGACTTCCTTATTCTTTGATTTTCATTGTGCTTCAAACAGCCTCACATGGCCTTTTTTGTTCAATGAAATAAATTAAATAGTTTTACCTTACCTCATAGGAAAAAAAAATCTGTGGAGCTTGATAAATCATTTGCTAAGTCCTGTATAAATTGCATCTTTGGCTCATTTTTCCATCGTATAATTGTGAGAAGTTCAGTCTGAATATGCACTTGCTTGGCACACAGAATGCTGAAATTCTTGCTCCTCACTGTTGGAAAGAGACTAGTTAAAACTCTCTGAAGTGCTGATAGTTCTTGGAAAAGAGTTACCAGCAACAGTTTTTCTATCACCAAAACGTTGCCAGTATATAAAACATCAGGGCCAGTTCCAGATGATCCATTTTTTAAGGCATACAGAAGGAAATTGGATTGATAATAATAATCCATTCAGATGCTTATTTTTGTCATTGTTATTACACTGGCTACACAGACAAACTTAATGAATAATTCATTTGAAGTTTTAAACTTTCAGCAGAAAGTAAAGAAGGTTAACTGATTTATACTACCACAAATAAAGAAACTTCTGTGTAGTTGAGAACAAGTTAAAGTGAATTTGTCTAAGTATGATTCTAACAAGGAAATACATTAAACACTGAATGTCAGAGTAAAATTTCTAATGTGAATGGAAACAATTGCTTCATTCTCAACAAAATATAGGATACATAGTAAGAAGAGCACTTAGTAAAGAGTTAGAAATTGATAATTTCACTCTACTTCTTATTCATCAACTTTGAGAAGGTTATTTTAAATACTTCCAGCCTCAGTTTTTTTCAACCAGAGAATGGGCTAATCATGTTTAATCTGTTTAATTTACAGTTGTCTGATGTAGCTAAATGAGATAATGAATGAGAACATAATTAGGAAATTATTTACACACACTACTATTAAAAGCTTTAAATGAGCTCCTAGAATCAATAGAGTTACTTATGTGCTGCAAGCAAAAGTGGTCAAACTATTCTGTGCATAAATAGGGCACAAAGGTCAGTGAAATATTTTCCTGCGTGTCTGAGGAAGGTAAAGGGAGTCCAAAGGTATATAAATCATCTCTTACCTACAAGTGTCACTGTTTCTTCTCACGTTGACTTCTGAGTTGGAAAGGTTGCCCCACCTCTGAGTTAAGCTTAGCTCTCAGACATAAGACAGATGAAGCAGGTTATTAGCAGCTAGCATGGGGAGGCCAGCTTATAACTTTTCAGTTTACTAGATGATTTTTTTTGCAAAATTCCACTATAAATCCAGACAGATGTATTTTGTATAACTTCAATTTTTCTCATATAACTATTTTCAAGAATATATATGGAGTGGAGAAGTGAGCTTTAGAAATGCCATTTCATATGTATTGTGGTTATTTGTACCCCACTGGGAGCAAATGGCAGAATAGATGCTGAAACCTAACCTGTATAAAAACAAGGAGTTTGGCCAGAAGCTAAAATACTCTCTTACAAATAGAAATCACAAATCTTTTTTTTTTTTTTTTTGATGTGGACTGATTTATAAAGAAAATGGAAACACTTACTCTTAAAAGACCATAAGAAACAAAGTCTTATCTTTCCAGATGAGGTTAGAGTTGTTTGTGACCTTAGAGCTGGCAGCAATGGAAAAATCATGTTGAGTTTTATATGCTATTCACATGGTCGTTTTTCCAAAGGAATAAATGCACATATGATTCTGATGACCTCATAAGAGATATAAAGGTGTTATATTATAGTAGAAGACCAGCAAGCCTTTACATGAAACCTTCCTTTTTCCTTCAGAGTGCTAAAGATATTACCCACACCATATAAATTATATGAGGTTTCCAAAACATATAGCTGCCTGCTTTTAACTAAAGCTAAAGCCAGCATGAAGGCAGGATTTTGGCTGCTTTGACCTCAGATAGCAACAAAAATGAGGCATGAATATTGACTGTGGGGGAAGGAAAACAGGAAGTATTTTCCAGTGAGATAATCCTCCAGGGATATTAAATAGTAAAGAAGCAACCCATATATATTAAACTTAATCTGTAAACAAAAAGTTCCTTTATGATGAAATAAGTAGATGATTAAGTATTTGTGAAACACAAAGCAGACACATGTATCAAGGAAAATTAGTCAGACTAGAATAACAATAAGCCGAGATAGACTTGTCTAGCCTAGATACAAACAGTAGAGAAGGCCTGGAAACGTTTATCCTTCCTTTGACTGATTTTTATATATCAGCACATTTTTTAAATGACCCTTCTAAAGCTATCTCTTGGAGCAAAAGGTAGAATCCTGAAACGCATATTCCAGGTTCAGTAACAGTAGCTTTTCCAAAAAGTCTAAGCATTTAAACAATTTAAAAATAGTTTTGAAAGATAATACAAATATTACCTTCAAATACAAATGTTTTTTGTGCATACACACACACACACACACACACACACACACACATAGATTTTTGCGAAAAAATTGAAAACTCATCGTGCACACTTCCTCATGAGTGGTCAATTAATTGACACAGTCATTCTATCAGAATTGAATAGCTGTTTATGGACACATCTCACATATTAAATGTTTAACTTTTACCAGCTTGGTCCTTGTGTATTGGCAACACTCGGTGTAATAATGAAGACACCTTAACCATTGTTAAAATAAAAGCAATAATATAAGAAAATCAGACACATATTCTTTTGAAGATTATAGCTCTTTTACTAACAAAAGTCAGTTGAATCATCTTAATGCGTGTGTAAAACAGTGACTAGAATAATTTTTGAGATAAATTTGTCAATGGATAGCTCCAAGAGGAGAGTTTACGTGGCTCTCATGGACTTCACACTCTCTTCTCTGTTAACTTGAGCTGGTATATGAAAAAACAAAATAAAACACACAGCCTTCTACTATATTTGAAACATGATTTAAATCGTAAAAGAATAATGCATTTACTTTTACATTGTACGGCTATTGTTTCTTTTTTATTTTATTTATTTTATTTTTATTTTATGTTTGAGACAGTCTCGCTCCGTTGCCAGGCACCAGGCTGGAGTGCAGTGGTGTGGTCTCGGCTCACTGCAACCTCCACCTCTCTGGTTCAAGCAATTCTCCTGCCTCAGCCTCCCGAGTAGCTGGGACTACAGGCACACGCCACCACGCCCAGCTAATTTTTTTTTGTATTTTTAATAGAGACGGGGTTTCACCATGTTGGCCAGGATGGTCTCGATCTCTTGACCTCGTGATCTGACCACCTTGGCCTCCCAAAGTTCTGGGACTACAGGCGTGAGACACCGTGCCCGGCCCCTGCTATTGTTTCTTAACCAGCTTTAGCAAGTGCGAAGAAACACTGGGCAGTGTAGCTAGAAGACCCTGGTTTTATTCTCAGTTCTTTCCCCTTTCCCCTATGATCTTGAACTCATTCTCCCCATTCCTTTAGAAACCTGTGCCATTAATTATGCCTTCTCTCACTTTTATCTTCAAAATCTTTCCATTCACTGATTTATTTCCATGTGCTCTCATAAATATGCTCATATGTTCCCTATGCTGAAAACACACAAACCAACACACACACATGCGAACTAACAAAGGTTTCTTTAATGTCTTCTCATAACACATCATCCCGTTTCTCTATTTCAACAATCCCGACTTCTTTCAGATTCTCAAAAACACTGTCTTGAGAAACATTTTGACATTATGGGGCAATGCTAAACATCTTCATAGCCAATGACTCAGAATGTTAGTTTTAGAGAAAAGCCCCAGAAAAACATCAAACTTGTGAAACAGGTAAGGTATGAGAATGTTTACAGATACGTTGTTGGCAAAGAAAAATTATTAAAACAACTTAAATATTTAGGAGATGGATAAAGGAATTGTGATATCTCTTACATTGGACAACTACACCACCATAATGAAAATTTATCTCAGCCTTCACAATTAACATTGGTGAACTCTCAAAACATCATATTGAGTGAAGAATATCATGAGATAATATATGCAATATTGTTACATTTACTTAAAATTTTAAACTAACAAAATTTAACAATATATAAATTAAAAACATATGCACATGTTATAACAAGCACAAGTAAATAATAGACACAAAATTCATAACACTAGCTATATACGTAATACATATTTAATATATAGTATGTATATATAGTTTATATATATTGAGTATATTTTTTCAATGTATATATTGAAAAAAGGAAGGGATACAGAAGAAGAGAAATACAGAGGGCTTCAAAATTATTGATAATGTTCTATTTCTTTTATTATGTTAAAGCATTTTTTAAAATTATGCTTTAAATTCTGGGGTACATGTGCAGAACATGCAGGTTTGTTATGTTACACAGGTATACACATGCCATGGTAGTTTGCTGCATCCATCCCCCCATCACCTACATTAGGTATTTCTCCTAATGTTATCCCTCCCCAATCTCCCCCACCCCATGCTATCCTTCCCCAAACCCCCCTACCCCCAACAGGCTCTGGTGTATGATGTTCCTCTGTCTGTGTCCATGTGTTCTCATTGTTCAACGTCCACTTATGAGTGAGAACATGCAGTGTTTGATTTTCTGTTCTTGTGTCAGTTTGCTGAGAATGATGGTTTCCAGCTTCATCCATGTCCCTGCAAAGGGCATGAACTCATCCTTTTTATGGCTGCATAGTATTCCATGGTGTATATGTGCCACATTTTCTTTATCCAGTCTATCATTGATGGGCATTTGGGTTGGTTCCAAGTCTTGATAATGTTCTATTTCTTAAATAACATAGTAAGTTCACGAAAGTTATGTAAATCTATTTTAGATTTAGATATATCTAGTTACATCTACATAAAAACTCTGTGACGTCTTACGTTTCTGTCTCTTCAACCAGTAATATTATTATTCTATTATTATCATTATCTTGGTAAAAAGACTTACCGTGAGCTCTGCCATCTCAACAAAATTTTAAGTGTACAACACAGTATTATCAACTCTATGAACAATTTGACTGTTACAAAATTTCAGTTATATAGCCGGTAATATTCTTTTTTTTTTTTTTTCGACGCCCTCCACCAATCTTTGCCTGGCAAATTCCCACATTCCTTTCTTGCTCTGCTTTAGAAAGTTCTGCTTTAATCTATAGTAGGTCAGCTTTATTGCCTATATCATCTTGTGCTTAGCCTTTCTTAACACTCAGCTTACATGTTAAATGTCTACTTTTTGCAGAAGACTTTAAGCTCCACTGGGGAACATATTGCTTTGTGCAGAACCTGCCACAAATGAATGATCAATAAATATTTGCTGAATTAAACTAATTTTTTCTCCCAAACTTCCTATAAGAGATGTTTATAATCATCATAAAACCTTCCTCAGCTCAAATTCACTCTTCATCATTCTAAAATATGACTTCTGCCCCCACAAATCTGTTGTATTTGCTTTCAGAGAAGTCACCAGTGACCTTGTAATTGCCTTTAGTTATTGTAAGTCCTTAACCAACCTGACCTCTCTAAGACATTTGATACTCCTAAGGCGAACATTCAGTAATTTGTTTAACATTTATTGTTTTCTGTGTGTCAGAAAATGTGAAAATGCTTCCTTTAGATTTCATCACATTTCTTTTACCTAGTTTGCCTACTTCCTAAGTTTTCTTCCTGTTTTTCCTGCGCCGACCTGCTTTCTTGTTCTTACCAAGGATTATTACCAGCCCTGGGCTCTCTCTTTTATTGTATGGGCTATTCTTACATGCTATGAGTCTCCTTTAGTTAAACTGCTCATTATCCTGCTCATCATCTCTTAAACTATTACATCTCCTTCTCACTGATTGTTCCCTGCTTCCAGCCATGCCCATGCCAAGGCACCTCCCACCCTCATATTCCTTTAAAACTAAACCCACTGTTACTCTTTGCTTTAAAATTTGTAATGTCCCCCTTGTGGTCATAAGATACAGTTTAAATTCATTAGCTCAAACCATGTGGCCTTTCGCAATATCTGCCAAACATCCTCTGAAGCCTCATCTCCAGATATTCTCTATTGTACCCTGTTCTCCAAACATCACAAATCATGTTGCATTTTTAAAACACATCCTACCCTCACTTAAATATGGGAGCTGAGCTCACTTTACACCTTATGCTAAAAGTGCTTATGCTTCTCTGCCTCTTCAGAGAACTACACCATCAAAGATCTTATATGCTGAAAAGGGAGGTATCAGAAAACCATTTGAGAATCTGATCAAAAGATATTGAATCTCTTGTCAGATAGTCACACCTGCAAACACATTTTTTTTCATACAATTTCATGGAATTATCTCTGCCTTATTCATTTTTCAGAGTTGAATGTCAAAATCCTATGTAAATGCGAGGCACCCCTTCCATCTGAGAAAGAAATATCTTCGTATGTGATCTATTGCCTGTATTAGGAGCTGATGCGAAATGGTTTATAGTTAATTTGGAATAAATGGGCAATTTTATCAGGTTTGTCAGGCTTCAAATCAGATAATATAGTCTATACTCAGTCTGAAACATATCAAACAATGAGGCTTTCCATCAATTAAATAATAAAAACATCCATAAAGTCATATTGTAGAGTACATTAGAGAGTACGAATACTATAAGGTTCAGAAGGTAAATACCTAAGAAAAGCAATGACACTAGCACTAGCAACAGGAAGCTAGTGGGTTTAAGATGACACATTTCTTGTAAGTCATAATCTCTCAACAATTACCTAGCTTCTTCTTCAACAATTAACCATTCTATAAGCATTTATCAAGCATTATTCTATTGTGCATTGTACTAGACACTAGGCTACATAGAATTTAAAAAGTCTTTAATCTTGATGCTTCATGATCTGAAAGCTTGCATCATTCTTTATTTCTAGCTCCTCAGGAGATACATAGTAATTGGCTTATTTCTCATAGCTATACATAAATGCTGAACATGAGTTTATAAAGACAAACTGGTGCTGTATATACTGTGAGCTTAAACATCAATATCAACTCTGATTAGCTTTGAGTTTGAAATGCAGAAAGGACACCAAAAAAATTAAACAACAAATATATTTTATTACTTCAATATAGACATGTCATTAAATAATGTTACACATAAGAGCTTCTAATTATGATTTTGCTGCACTGAGTGTCATGAGTTCTATAAAAGCAGAATAACTGAGCAAGCAAAATGAAATATTAGCTGGTTTCAGGTGAAAGCAAGTGTGTCAGTCTGAGCTGCCCGAGCAGTCTTGTTTTGTGAGATATTCTGTGGAAGCAGTTTAAAGAACATATCCTCATCCCTTAGGTGCTGAGTACATTTTGGAAGAAATGTACTCACCTCTGAGTGATTAAACTACTGGACATTATACCATGGCTAAGGGGAAAAATGTGTTCATTGAAACTAAAATTTGAAATTTGTAGTTTTAAAGCTAGATTTCACAAGCTTATTGATACCTTGCATGCTAGAGCAAAGCAAACAAAGGTGCATACACATTTTTAAAGTGAAGTTAGAAAAGGAATAAAAAGGCTATAAAACAATAGCTAAAAAGCCCATGTGACATTCTGAGCAGCTTTTAGAGGTAAATTTAATTTTTATTTAATACAACTCCATATTTCTGAAAGTCTCTTTTCGTATTTTATTATACCTAAATGTCACAAGCAACAACCAGTTTGCAACCACACCTACAACTGCAGAGGAAATATTGTGAGTGGGTGTGAGTCAGTGTGTGTGCAGCCATGAAATTTCAAGAACCAATTTCTCAAGTGTAGGTATAATATTGTTTTTAATAGATCTCAATAAATGCAAATCAATAAATAAAGAACAGATATTCCTCTAGCTAACATTTTTCAATAGAATGTCAACTAAGAATGAGGAAGTGAAAAGCTAAATTTAGCAAGATTTTGTCATCCCCTTGAGTAATATTGAACTAAAGATAACTACTCTGAATTGAATCATCTAACAAGTGGTTCTCTTACCTAAGAGACACATGGTCTAAATCAGAAACTCTTAATACACATGCCTTAGGAGACCCATGAGACCGTTCAACCTGCTGTGTTATTCCACAGCTGCTGCACAGTCAGTCCTGCCCATTCTATTATTGCTGGGACCTAAATTCTCTCTACACTCAAGCAGTTATCACATCTCAAAGTTAAGCATCTGAGAAAGAATTTAGGAGTTTTTTTTTTTCTTTTGATGTTTGAGCAGATATTCTACCTCATTCCTTTTGGTCATCATCACAACATAAAAACATGCAAACCAGCTTGTGGACATTTAGCCTAAATCCATGGTAGACATTCATGAGAGTCATAATAAAACATGTTCTCTAATAAACTCAGAAAGCATAAATGTTGAAAGAAGATGTGTAAATTAGACACTAGGTTTACAGGTAGGAAAAACAGAAGAATTAGAAACATGATGTGTTTGCTTGTTTGGGAGGTAGGTCACTCTATCTCTACACAATGAATGGTACAAAGAGCCAGGGATTAATGTAAGTATAGACTTATTAACCCATTTTTTCTTAAAATGCACTGTAGACTTACAAATGAATGAATTTAGAGGTTAAAATATGAGTTTAGAAGAAAGTGAAAATTTTATCAACCAAAAAAATAGAATTTTACATTCAGCAGAGGACTTGTCACATAATGGATATCAGACGATATTTGTTGAATGGCCTAGGAAAACTATATCTTATAGAAATGTTGAAGAATTACGAGAGTAATAGTATGTGTTTTCAATGTAACCCATCACATTTATTGGGTGCCTGCTGGGTGTAAGTCAATCAACATATATTTTGCATGGTGAAAATTTGAAGTTAGAGAACCAATAGTGTATTTTCCAAAGAAAGTTCATTCTGATGTTTTCATGTCTCTATGGAAAGCGTTTTAATCACAACTACAAGAAAATAATAACAGAGAGCAAAAAGAAACATCTGATATTCTGGGACTTAGACAGAAGTAAAAGTTACTTAAAATGTATCTGTATTTTTAAAATTAGGTGTACTATTCAATTATGTACTATATTATAGGTTATAATGTAATATATAATAATTCTATATAACAACATATTTACTATAATATATATGTAATCTTTGAAAGTTATTTTGCAAAATATTTTTGCCATTAAGTGGAAAAATTAATGGATTTTAAGCAAAATTATAGTGGAGCAGTTATTGTTTGAAAAGAGCACATTTTAAATAAAATAGCATGTTAGAAAAACACAAATCAACATATAAAAATCTGTATTATTGATTTCTTGCCATAATTTTTACAGAAAATGACCATTTTATATTTCTGCTTACAACTATTATTCTCTGTGAGCCTCCTCTGATAATGTTTTCACATTTGAGATGTGTTAAATCTCTATTAAAGAAGTTAGTCAATTATAGATAATCCATTGGCTAAATGAGTTTTCTATCAATGGACTAAAAGTGGTAGCTGCTTGAAATAGGATTGTAGATTGAATCTATTCATGAAAATGTTCTTCCTATTGACTGGTGCTTAGAGAACTTGATAATTTAGCCTTAATTCAGAAACTATGGTTAGGGTCCAAAACCTCTACTTGACATATCTTTTATTAGCTTTTTTCACAAGGGAGCCAAACTGTTACTTCCTCATAACTGCCATGCAATTTTCAGGGATTACTTTAAGTGTGAATTGTCAACTATTTCTTCCAGCTGCCTCCTGTCAGGCTATAATCCCATACTGAGCCTTGTCAGAGGTCACTGAGCTCTTGACTAATGCACTTCATTAGGGAAGGAAAGCAGAATGTCTCCAGCACACAAATGGCAGGAGACATACAGCAGAACTGGGCACTTAAAAAAATCACACTAAACTGTAAATCCATGAAATTTTAAAAGTTGCTTTTAGTATAGTTCTAATCACTCAGAACAAAAGTTATCATATGAAATTTTTATAATAATTTAATTTTTAATTTTAAAATAACAGGATTATTTTTAATGTATGATACATTTTGGAATTAAATCCAAGCTACAAACAATGATAAATAAATTATTAATAAGAAAAGTAGTTATTCCAAAGAACCTGCTCCTTTTTCACAATTGTTCCTTCTAAACTAATTTTTGTTTACAATTTTTACTTTTCTCTGATTGTTAGTATACTACATTTATTTCAAATATTTGAAATTATTTATATTGAAAACTCATCTACTTTCAATGAAGGTGGAAATTCACAAACAGGGAAATTGGCAAAGATGTAAATTTCAAATATTTGCCTATGGAATCCTTCACTATAAGAACACTTCGTTGGCTCAATTATTAGATACAAATGTGCCCATTATTATATAATAGGTTATTTAAGAGTAATTCTTGAAACAAGCTACTACATATCTATTCTGTTTTTATTGTTGGTCATGATACTGACATTTCTGTTATTGTGTTTTAGCTTTATAGAAAATTGTTTATGGAAACAATTTTGGAATATTATTCTTTAGTCAGAAAGATATTAATGTTCATGATAAAATATGCTGAAAATATATATCCTTATTTCCTTTGCCAACTTTAAATAATCTTAACAGAAAGTAGGGAGATGTATTAGTCTATGATATCATTTTATGTGAAATAAACTAAGAGAAGCTTTATTCCTACTTAAGGATCAATTATTTTTTAAAAAATCTTTTAATCATACCTGTTAAAAGTACAAATTAAATTAAGAATTGTAAAATGACATAACCAGTGTCTGATCACCATACTCTCTCCATTGACAAACATGCCAGCATTTTGAGAAGACTGTTTTTTTAGGAGACAATCTTTTTTAAGTAAAAGCTTCATTTGAAAACAAAACAAAACAAAATAAAAAATATATTAAAATGTGCTGCAAAATCTTAAGAAGCTATGCACATAAATGCTAATGTTTTGCTTGTTCACCTGAAAAGACTAGGGTCTTCATTTTTTTTTCTTGAAAAAAGTAACTGAGTTATATAGTCCACATCTGTCTTTAGAAGTTATCTTTACAGGAAACTAGAGTGATGCATCTTTGTCTTCCTTTGTTTTTGAGATAGAATAACAATCATGAATTGCTTAGAGCAGCAATGTCACTGATGTTTTTATATTTTATCTTTGTTTTGTATTCTTCTCATAGAAATGCAACTATTTTATTCTCCTCCCATTTCTCTGTATATTTTCTAACCCAGAGGTCAGGAGCCAATTTAAAAACTCCTAAACATAAAACTACACATCATGAATACAACTTACTATGTAACATTAGTAAAAACTGGCACAGTCTCACAAATATTCATTACATTCTGGTCAAAGAAACCCAGAAGGGTGCAATTATTTCTCAATCACAGGTTAAAAACTCATTTATCAAATCAGAGCTTAGAGTACGATCTACTGTTTTCTCATAATTACTTGAGGCTCTTTCTAGTTTAGAGGAAGTCATAAACTGATGTCATTGAGTTTTCCTAAAGGCGTTTTCTTTTAAAAATCTTATACATACCCAGTAGGTACTCAGACACACTGAGAATTGTTTTGTGACATTTTGATATGTTCTCCCAAAGATTTTCTCACCACAGTTTGCAGTTACCCTCTGGACCTCCATGGCAGTGGAATTGAACAACGTTTTTCCTAAAATCTCAAGGCTTCAAATTAGGGATCAGGAGTAAGGTCTTCTCAACAGAGGCCTCATGGGTCTGGAATTTAATTAAAGTTCTTCTAGTGCTCAGAAATGTTCTCAGTTTTCCTTCTTTCACCTATGTCTGGGAATTGACTTAAAATTAAAACTTTCTTTGAAGAAGAACTTTTAACATTCAACATAACATTTAAAAATTAAATATGTTCATAAGTAAAACAAATAAACTATTGTAAATGCAATGGATTATTAAAATACTAAAAAATTGCTGTTGCAATGTATTCATATAGAGATACCAGACTGTAGACTTTCCAGTGCATGTCAGGTGCAGCCCAAGAAATTTCTGAATTTGTAGCAAGCTGAGTCCCAATTTTCCTTGAGATTAATTTTATTCTCAGCAAACTGACACAAGAACAGAAAGCCAAACACCGTACATTCTCACTCATAGGTGGGTGTTGAACAAGGAGAACACGTGGACTCAGGGGAGAGGAGCATCACACACTGGGGGCAGTTTGGGGGGGTAGGGGAGAGACAGTGGGGGGATGGGGGAGGGAGGGGAGGGTGGGGGAGGGATAACATGGGGAGAAATGCCAGATACAGTATGCATCCAAAGTAAAATAAATAATTTAAAAAAAAATAATAATGCAAACAGTTTCTTAGTTATCCGACATATGTAAGAACCATTTTATATTATTAAATTCAAGTAGTTTATAGTCTTAAAAGTTCTATCCTTTTAGCACACTAACGTACTTTTATGATATAATGGAATAAAGGAGCAAGGAAGCATGTACTGTGAAAAACGAGGAAATTTGATGTTTCACCAGTAGCAAGGATCACTTGAAGGCTAGTAAGGCAGGAATCAAAGCTTTCTCTAAGATTTGAATGGCCGTTATGTAGAAAAGGTGATTTCTTTTTCTTGCACCAGCATGTAGAACCACTACTAACATGCAGAAGCCTGAGAAATAAGAATTTTGATTCAATTCTAGAAAGTCTGAATTATCTAACATGGAGAAAGGGATCTCAAAAAATAGTGAAGTTGTCTCTGTGAAGGTTCAAGGAAACTTTGGATCACAGTTAGTCAAGAATTCACAGAGCAATGTCTGTAATGGGAGAGGTCTTGAATCATATAGGATCTTTTGAGACTTAAAATTATTTGCTTCCTTGTTTGGATAAATAATGCAGTTATACACCCCAACGTAGCAACTGTGATAAACAAACAAACAAAAAATCTCCGTGGACTGGTTCTGTGCCTATCATCTGCTGAAAGTCTGAATTGATTAGGCAGAGAGTTACAAATTTTTGAAATTAAATTTCAAGTACATAACAAGAATAAAGAAAAGCATTTTATAAGGGGCATTTTAAAAACAAATTGGAAAAAAAGCATGTACATTTTGACCTTTAAAAATGTTACTTGCTGGTTCACTTTTCTTCTCTTTGTTTTTCCAGGCCATAGCAGGAAAAATACAAAATGAGCCTAGAACATTTTCATCTGGCAGAAAGCAGGAGGTGCTCCATGAATGATGAGGACATGTCTAAAGGATACAGAAGTCAGTTTGAAAGGGGCTCCAAGTGGCAAATCTATGACAATTTGGGCGTAAAAATAATGAATGAAAGATTATAACCAATTGGAAATAATAAAATTCCCTGAGATCAAATTGTTATAATGAGATAAATTAATTGAAAGCTTGTTGAGGAACAAGATATTGACATATGATATAATTTGGCTCTGTGTCCCCCACCCAAATCTCATCTTGAATTGTAATCCTCACATTTGGAAGGAGAGACCTGATGGGAGGGGATTTGATTAATGGGTGGTTTCTCCCATGCTGTTCTCCTGATAGTGAATGAATTCTCATGAGATCTGATGATTTTTTTTTTTTTTTTTACTTTGGACTCTGGGGTACACATGCACATCCTGCGTCCTGCAGGCATTACATAGATACATACGTGCCATGGTGGTTTGCTGTCTCCATCCCTCCAACCCCCATTGCCTATATCAGGCATTTCACCTGGTGTTATCCCCTCCCAATTCCCCCCCGCCCCCTACGCTGTCCCCTCCCGTCCCCTCCCCTCCAACCCCCACCCACCTAGCCCTGTGAGTGTTATTTCCTTCCCTGTGACCAAGTGTTCTCATTGTTCATCACCCGCCTATGAGTGAAAACATGTGGTGTTTGGCTTTCTGTTCTTGTGTCAGTTTTTTTGAGAATGATGGTTTCTAGATTCATCCATGTCTCTACAAAGGACACGAACTCGTCATTTTTTGTGGCTGCCTGGTATTCCATGGTGTAGATGTGCCACATTTTCTTTGTCCAGTCTATCATTGATGGGCATTTGGGTTGGTTCCAGGTCTTTGCTATCGTAAATAGTGCCACAACGAACATACGTGTGCATGTGTCTTTATATTAGAATGATTTATAATCCTTCGAGTATATACCCAGTAATGAGATTGCTGGGTCCAATGGAATTTCTATTTCTAGATCCTTGAGGAATCGCCACACTGTCTTCAATAATGGTTAAACTAATTTACTATCCTACCAACAGTCTAAAAGTGTTCCTTTTTCTCCACATCCTCTCCAGCATCTGTTGTCTCCAGATTTTTTAATGATCGCCATTTTAACTGGCGTGAGGTGGTACCTCAATGTAGTTTTGATTTGCATTTGTTTAGTGACCAGTGATGATGAGCATTTTTTCATGTGTTTGTTGGCTGCCTATATGCCTTCTTTTGAAAAGTGTCTGTTCATATCCTTCACCCACTTTTGAATGGGTTTTTTTTTTTTCTTGTAAATCTGCTTTAGTTCTTTGTAGATTCTGGATATTAGACCTTTGTCAGATGGGTAGATCTGATGATTTTAAAGTGTGCCACTTCTTTGCTCTCCTTCTCCTGCCACCATGTAAGATATGTCTTGCTTCCCTTTCACTTTCTACTGTGATTATGTGTTTTCTGAGACATCCCCAGCCATGCAGAACAGTGAGTCAATTAAACTACCTTTGTTTATAAGTTACCCAGTTTCAGGTGGTATCTTTGTAGCAGTACAAGAACAGACTAATATACATAATAAGCATAAAATGTTTATTATTGCTATAAGTATTTATTATTAACATATATAATAATTAACTTTGCAGTGGAGAAGCCTACCTTAGTCAAGCAGTGAAAATTATTACCATGAGACTGATTGAAATTGCATGCCACCTAACAGAATGCAATGAGAAGAATGCAGTGACATGTCAGTGAAGTACATCACTGGGAAACATTAAACAAACCAATTTTGAGAGATATTCCATACAGTAAATGACTTGAAATCTTCAAGTCTCATGATCATGAAAGTCAAGGAGCCACTGAGGATTGCTCCATCTTGAATAAACTAAAGAGATATGAAAACTAAATGTAGCACATGATTCTGAACTGAATTATTTGGCTGTTATGGACATTGTTGAGACAATTGATGAAATTTGAATGGGGACTGAGAATGAAATGGTAATAATGTGCCTATGTTAATTTCCTGATTGCTATGCTAATATTTTGGTTATGTAGAAGAATGTAAGAAATGCACATTAAAGTGTTTGAGAGTTCAGGAAAAAGTATTCTGTGTGCTGTGTGGTTTTAACTTTCTGGTAGGTTTCCAGTAGGTGTTCAAATATCATATATACTATTATATAATATGTATACATCCCTATATATGAAGTACCCATCTACATAATATTACAGTTTATCTTCTTCTGGCTCAATATATTTAAGGGCTGTTAACAATCAAGGTTGTATAATAATAGAATAGTTTTTTAAAATTAGTGATCTTTCCATTTTTTAGTGTTTTTCAGTGAAGGATCAATGATTAGCTTTCATAAAGATTACAAAAGGAAATTTTGCATTAGAAAGCAACTTTTGGAAAGAGCAGGGAACACTTGGGCCATAGGGTATTCCTGTGGTATAACAGAAGCAGTTCAACTAATTAGATAGTTACTGTAAACATATCCATTAGTGTCTTTGAAGACATTTTTAAATCTTTTAAATGGGATTATTAATACTAATATTGGTAGACTCTTGTAGGGATTAAATAAATTTTAAAAACTATCAAAAAGCCATAGTGTAACGTCTAGCACATCATATCTACCTATTTATTCTACATTCACCAAATATTTTATTGAGTAATATTTGGGTTCCAGGCTGGTATTATGCACTGGGACTACAATAATAAATAAGACATCCCTATCCTCAAGGATTTCATAGTCTAGTGGGTGAAGCACTCAAACAAATTATAATATATGGAGATAAGTGAAATGAATGAGACATGCAACAGACTATCATAGAAGAATAAAACACTAAACAAATGCTATTATAGTTCCTACTGGAAGAAGGTTAGAACAGATGAAATCACTGCTCAACTCTAATGCCAATACTATTCAATTATTTTACTTGATTATATGAGGAATATGCTTTAGAGAAGAACACAGGTTAGAAGTGAGTTTGTGTCAGATAATATTGTCTTCATTTATTAATATGATTTATGATACATAATATCTGAACAAGACTGTTTCATTCTATTGTGTTTAAAGGAAAACTAGCACATCTCATAGTTATTGAAGAATTGCTATGTATCAGACAATGCCTTAAGAATTACATATATATATATAACTTATTAAATTGTCACAATGGACCACTGACTTAGCTCTTATCACAGTATACCTTACAGGCTCTCAACTTTTGTGTGCACACATATCCACTTGCTAATCTCATCTAATATTAAGCATTTAAGTACAGTACTAACTTTTTTGCCTAACTGATTTAGTTATTGATATGGCTGATTTGGACATTTTGCTCCAAACTTAAGATTCACATGTCTCAGTGTCTTAGATTCATATATGTCACTGTCTCACAGGCTTTCCAAACTTAAAAACCTGAGGTAGCTTCTATGCTCCACAGCTTTCTGTCACTTAATTGTGATTCTATCTTCCTGCTTAATCAGGCTCCAAATCTTTGTGTCATCCTTGACTGTGTTCTCTTATTCCCTACAAGACATTCATCCGCAAACTCTATTAGCTTTATTTTCAAAAATACACCCTCAAATCTAACTTCTTATTATTATCACCATTGCTACCTTCTAGTCAAAACCCCACTTTAGACTCTTGGTTAAATTTTTGCAATAGACTTCTAACTGGTCTCCTGCTTCTCCACCCTCTTGCCACTTCATTCTACTCTTAGCATAGCAAACAGTTTGATCTGGTGAAAACACGAATCGGATCCGGCAACTCCTCTACTCAAAACATTGTCATAGCTTTCCAAATCACTCAGAATAAAACCAAAGTCCTGGAAATGGCCTAAGGAGCCTATAAATGCTCCACCTTCCTCTTCTTTTAGGTTGCTCAGTTTTCAAACTGCTATTTTTTTTCTTAGCATTTCTGTACCCAAAACCTACAGAATGTTCTTCCTCTCTCCCTTAAGGTCACATGAGGCCTTTCCGGGCACCACTGTTAAAATTTAAACCTATTTACCTTGCATCTTCCTTGGTTCTCTTCCATTTTTTTCTCAGAATATTTCATCATATAATGTTCTACTTACTTTTGTTGTTGTTGTCAATTGTTTGCCTTCTTTTCTCAGAATGTAAGTTCCATGACCAAAGGAATCTTTGTTTGTGTTGTTCACTGTTCTTTCTTGGTCTGGAAAATATTAGGCACTGAATAAATACTTCTTGAGTGCTTGAACAACCTGAACAAATTTGCATCCCACAGCTAGGGACAATACCAGAAATAAAACTCAGGCAGTCTGGTTCAAGAGTCTGCACTCTCATTGTTTATAATGTATTATTGGGATAACCTTTAGCTCATCCCCCACCTAAACCCAAAATACCCAATTTTTCCAACACACAGTAAACTGAACCACTTCCCAGAATGTCTTTGATATTACAACTCTGGCATCTCACATGTAAATTGAACTAATTAATGAAGAATATTGTTGTCACAAAAGGATCAGTTTAAGAGAGGACATGTTCCTATAGGAGTTTAGGATAGGTTGAATAGAGTGACACCGTGAGAAGTCATGGCAAAACTTACATGGTTCTAGAATCAGTGCATATTACATATACTGCTTAAGTACAGCCAGTGAATCTAGCATTTTTACAGGTTATCTGCAACATACACACACAACCCTCACTTCACTCCCTACACCGAATTGGCACTGATATTCCATAATATTCTACTCCTTAAACAGAGACACACCTGCCTAGGTTAGCATAAAAGCCAAGTTGACAGCATGTTTTATGCACTGGCTTATTTCTTGGCTGGAGATTTGTTTGCTGTCATAGAGACCTGGCTTTAGAGCTGTTTTTAATGTAACATAATAGAACACATACAGAGAGTACTCAGTCAACTTAAAAAAGTGTATATTGAACACCTCCTCTGTCTAAGGTGCAATAAGGCTAGAAAGAAGGATAAGAAGCAGTTGTGTCCAGAGAGAGTTTACAGTTTGGATAGGGAGGGAAAATTAATACATACATAAAATTATCACAGAACTGAGAATCAAAATATAATCCTAACTGGAGACAATTAAGATAAAAGATGAAAGTCTGAACCAATGTAGTTAAGGAAGACTCTGTGAAGGGATGAACATGAACATGTATTAAGTACCTGCTATGTACCAGGTGCTTTGCATATATTGCCTCACTTAATCATCACAGTAACCACATGGGGTCTGAATTATTTTGTTATTTTTATAGGTAAGGAAATTGTGTTGAGGTCAGTCCAATAAGCATTTATTGCAATCTTATTGCAATCATTTTGTATCTCGAGCCAGGAACACTACGCCAAGCTTGGCTCCTCCAAGCTTGGCATTATACTTCTGGCTGGAGATACAAAATGATAGCTTTCAGCCCTTTATGAAATTTAAATTTTTTTTGGAAAGGTTGGAAGCGAGATAGGTGAACATAATTTCAATTTAATGTTGAACCACATTGACAAGACTAAGCTTACTTTATATGGAAATGGCAAGAAGCTTCCACCCAAAAATATGGGTGCCAAGGGAGTTCTGGAGGACATAGTGTCTGTGCTATATAATTAAGGATGACAAAGGTGAAACTCCCCTCCAGACAGAGCAGACTGTAAAAACAAAGTTACAGAGGTCTGATCCTGTATGGCATGTGTATTAAAGTTATGCTAACAGATATTTTTAAGGATCCTAAAATATATATTGGTTAAAACCTGATAGAAGTGACTTTTTCTGTTTGCAACATCAAAATGAGTGCTCTTCATCTCAAGCAGTCTCTTCTTAGAGTGCTGACTCAGAAACCCAGAGCCCTTCATTCTTGGTTCCAAGTGTCTGCTATTGTAAACAGTGCCACAATAAACACAGGTGTGCATGTGTCTTTATAATAGATGTTTTACAATCCTTTGGTATATATCCAATAATGGGATTGCTGGGTCAAATGATATTTCTAGTTCTAGATCCTTGAGGAATCACCACACTGTCTTCCACAATGATTGAACTAATTTACACTCCCAACAACAGTGTAAAAGCATTCCTACTTTTCTGTATCCTCTCTAGCATCTGTTGCTCCCTGACATTTTAATGATCACCATTCTAACTGGTTCGAGATGGTTTCTCAATGTGGTTTTGATTTACATTCTCTAATGACCAGTGATGATGAGCATTTTTTCATGTTTGTTGGCTACATAAATGCCTTCTTTTGAAAAGTGTCTGTTCATATCCTTTGCCCCGTTTTTGATGGGGTTGTTTTTTTCTTATAAATTTGTTTAAGTTCCTTGTAGATTCTGGATGTTAGCCCTTTGTCATATGGATAGATTGCAAAAATTTTCTCCCATTCTGTAGGTTGCCTGTTCACTCTGATGATAGTCTCTTTTGCTGTGCAAAAGCTCTTTAGCCATAATTTTCTACATAGAGAGAAAAGGGGAAAAGTCATAGATGAATCCTAGATTTCTGATTTGGGTGAATGAGGAGACGGCTTTCCCACCAACTGAGACCTGGAATACAAAAGGAGAATTGGGTCTATGAGATAGGAAAATATGGTGAATTCAGTTTTTGAGAAGTTGATTTTGAAATGCCTGTAAAACATCTAGCTGGAAATGTTCATCAGACTCTTGGAAACTATGGTAGGCTGACAAATGGCCTCCCAAAGATGTCCATAGCCTAGTCCGTAGAATCTTATATAGTAAAAGGGACTTTGCAGATATGATTGAGGATATTAAAATGGGAAGCCTATCTTGTATTATCCAGTTGGGCTCAATGTAATGGCAAGGGTCCTTACAGGAGGATAGCAGGGGGATCAGAATGGAACCAATGATCTGAAAAGAGAGAAAATTATATGCTGCTGCCTTTGAAAAAGGAGGAAGGGACCATGAGCCAAGGACTGCAAGCTTGGGAGGTAAAAGTCAGGAAAGGCAAGGAAATTAATTTTCCCTTCTAACCTACAGAAGGAAGCAGCCTTGCCAGCACTTTGACTGTAGCCTAATGAAACTGATTTTGGAATTCTTAGATATCTTGGAACTGTAGGATAATAAATTTGTGTTATTTAGGCTACTACATTTGTAGCTGATATAACAGCAATAGGAAACTACTACAGGCACAAATATTTCCAGGAATGAACATGTAGATAGTGGTTAAAATCATAAAACTTAGATACAGCAACCCAGAAATTATAAGAAAAATATAAGGTATAGCATCCTGGGAATTACAAAAATTTAAAGGATAACCAAATAAACAATACTTAGGGTAGGAATCAAGAACAGATGATCAGAGCAGTGTCAGTAGAACCAGAAGAATATAGCATCATAGGACCGAAGGTTATAAACACAAGCACAAAAAAGAAGTGATCAGCAGGTTCAAAAACAGGACAAAAGTCCTTATAATTTAATTGATGTAAACTGCTTAGATGGGACAGTGAAAGGTCTGAGGCTGGCAGACGTATTGGAGGAAGAAGAGAGCATATCACATTTAAGCACAAATGTTTCAAAGCACCAGTGAAGTTATGAGACCAATCTGATGTGAAGCCTTGATAACTAGTTCAGACTGGTATTTTTTTTTACTATACCATCTCCATGGAACTTTGTTTCCAACTGATATCCCAGCTTTGTCTTTGTAGTACAACTTGTTCTATTGATATATCAGCTGATTTTTATTAAAATAAACACAATGTAATGCTCCTTGTTGAAATGCTTTTATTCTAAGTTTTTGTGAAAGTAAGATTTTGTTCTATTTAAAGAATAATAAATATCAAGAAGATGGGATCTCTGTGAGAGAAGGTGGCAGGCCATTAACAGTGGAATCATGATGGCATTACAGTTCTCTTCATCTATCAATGGCTCCTATTCATTGCATTGACTTTGCACCATTCCATTCATATACACAATTTCTTATACTAGCTGTCATAATTCTCCATTTACACATGCATAAACATAGACTTGCGAGTTTAACCAACTCACTCAAGTCTATAGCTAATAAGTATCAAAACAAGGCCTTTGATTCCTATGTATTTCAATACAAATTCTAGTCATCTCACTATTCCATTTCATGTTGGCCTGAAATGTCTCATAGAATGAGACAAGTAGGAAGGAAATTCTATTTCATAGATAGTAAACAATCACTTTCTCCAAAAAGTCACTTTTTCATTAAAGTAAAGTCTTCTATAATGTTTTCTACAATAAAACATTCATATCATAGAATTTTTATACTGGTTAGTTTTATTTCATTGGTTAACTGCAATAAACTGTTCAACTGATGTCTGTGTAATGAAGGTGCAACATAATTTTCACTTTTACCACTTCAATGATTTTATGCTTAGCAACTGACCTAAATGTATAGAAAGGTGTTTTATACTTTATGTATTATTAAAACATGTTTGTATATACTTTAAAATAGTCTCAATATGTTAGTAACATATCATCTTATTGAACCATACATTTTATAAATGCTGTAACTATATAAAATGTGCAAAATATAATACAAATTCTGACTTCAATATTTCTTAAGTATTTCATATATTTTTCTAAATGAAGTGTTTTTTCTATAAATGTAAACTGTTCCATTTTTTATGTTTTCCTCATTTCAGAGACTTTCCTGCAATTTCACTTCAAGTGTTGATGGAAGTGCAGCTGTGGTTTTAAGGAGGTGTATACACCACTTATTGTACAAAATTTATCCATCATATGTTATTCACATATTTCAGGAATTGAAATATGGAAGAATGACAGTGGTGAAATGCATTTGACACTCAATAGGACTCCAGAAATGCAACATGCATAAGGAAAAGTTGTAGTCCACCAACCTAAACATAAACATGAGGAATACCTCTGTATAACTTTCTGTTCAAGCAAGAACGACAATGTTTAAGGTTTGAGTTCTGAGCTAGGTTTAATTTTGAATATACACACTGTATTGAAAAGACATTACTAAAAAGGACTGAAATAGAAAACAGAATAATTTACTTCTCTTTTCATAAATCACTTTTTCCAATGAGTTTGACATTCCTACATTGATCCTCTGGCACAAGAAGACCTTTCCAAAGCACAGAACAGTTCATGTTCCTTCTTCAAAAACTTAGTTGGTTACCTTTACTGCTCTCAGAATAACATTAAAACTCCTTTTCTTCAACATCCCCAAATCCCTCATGATGGGGCATATTTTTTTTCCCAATCTTATTTTTTCTCTATCATGGAATCACCATCATATTTACTGCATCCCAAACATTGCATGTACAATAAAAAATATGTACATATTGTATAAACAAAACATAGAGTCTGCCAATTAAAAAAGCTAATTAAAATCTATCAGAAATGCTTATCATACCCTCAGTGCTTACCATGCATCAAATCCTAGCTTAAATGCAACATCTATGAAGTCATTCTATTTAGATGAGGCCTATCTCTTCATTTTCTCCTCTGTACTGCAACCACAGTCAGACTTCTAATGTAACACATTATGCATTTCCTTTGAAAGTTTTTGACTACATGCCTTACAGCATCATTGGATACTGAGGTCTACGAATTAGAGACCATGTCTAATTTTTCCTCGATCCTTAGAGCTCAGCATAGAATTAATTCTTAATTCCATATCTGAAAACACTGTCTTACTGAAATAAAAATTTATTTCAGATTTTATAAAAATGATATGGAATCTATGCTATATAACATAGAAGGTGACAGCAGGTTTCAGGTCTGAAATATAAAATCACCATAGTAATATTTCTGTAGTGAAATATAATGTAGAAATCATTAGCACTATTTTTACCAAAAATTTACAGTTCTCTTCCCTACTAGACACACAGTAGGATTATACTTCTTGTGTTGGGGAGGAGCCATGTAACTAGAAGGTTGTCCCTGGAAGTCATGGTGTCATTTCTAAGATCAAGTATCCGTTATTAATGAAAAATCATCCAGAGCTTTCTCTACCCCTCTGACATGATAGCCAGCAACGTTTGTGACAGGCGATCTATCAAGCTAGCTTCTTGAGTGACTATGTGAAACCATAGTGGACACATTATGCTAAGCCACTAGATTTGAGGGTTGTTTTTTACTATAGCATAATTTAGCTCATTCTGACATACACATGTAAGCGTTTACACTGTTATCAAAAAGACTATAATTATGTTATTTCAGAGCATGTTTTTGTGATCAAATTGTTTTTTTTTTTTAAATCATAGTGGGCTTTTTTCTATCAAGTAGATTATGAAAAATAAAACTCAATGCCTAGGTTTTTGGATTTGGAAATCATGGAAAAGATATTTTGAGCCAGTACTTATCAAACTTATAGCAGACAAGGTAGCAGGAAACAGCAGGTACTAAGTGTTTTTTTAAAGGTAGGGTGGAATCTCCTTGATCATAAGGACATTAATATTTTGATTTTTATTTGCTTTTATTATTAAAAATGTAATATGTAAATTAAAAGAAATAAAATACTATAGATATATGTTAATCTCTGGTTTAGATTTTATGTGAAATACAAAGTCAAAACAGATTTATATAAGATACAGAAATGTAATTTATATGAGGAAAATTTCTTCCAGCGCTATTTTGATTTCTGTACTTATAAGTAAGATGAGAATCTAAATCTTTGTTCTGTCTAAATAATTGTATTAGCTAAATTTATTGACTACCTATTATATGTAGGTACTATTTTAAACACTTCATATGTATTAACGTAGTACAAAAGCATAACAATTTATGGTGTATTACCATTAAGTTAGTTTTATAATCTTAGATAAGGGAATGGAAGCAAAGAGGAAAGTAACATCTAGATCACAAAATTAGTAAGTGGGTCATATCCAGGTATGCTGACCCCAGAAACCTGTGCTCTTAATGACTAAAATATGGGAACTATGCAGAAACTCTAGACTTAAGGATACAAAAAATATCTAGTAAGATTACTTTTATTCTGTTTACCCTGGAGCTTATTTTTCACAGCTTTGGTCACTTTTCATTTCCCCACGGAATTCTTCTCAAGTTCTTTGAACCTGAGTAGTTGATTACAAAATTATCAAAGGATCCACTTCTATTTAAAAATGTCATTTCTCTGTTGCTGATCCGTATGTTGAGTGGTAGTCATTAAATATAAAGTAGGTTTTCAAAAACATCACAGATGACCATTTTTGACTTCAAAATGTCTCTCTGGAAATATCCATTATCATTGAATGCATGACAATACAAGTAATACCAGCTATCATTTATTGAACATATAACATCTGCCAGAGGTAATATAAGGCATTTTGCATTTACTACATCATTTACTCCGCATAAGAGCATAACAAACTTTCGAGTTTTGCATTCACTTATTTTACAGATGAGGAAACTGAGACTAAACATAGGTTAAGTAACTTAGAGCTAGAACTGGGATTCCAAATAGGATCAGACTAGCTTCAAATTCTGTGCTCTTTAATTTATGGGAAATCTGGTATTTGGATGGTCATCTCACAAGCTAATGAACTAAAAAGAATTTAACACAAGGGCTTTTGGGGGTTTGTCTCCCTTTTTTAATCTCAAGAAAAGGGCTACAATACTTGATGCATAAAGTACATTCCAAAATGTGATCATTAAAATACAGCATGCATTTCAAAAATAAATGAGTATGTGGATTAATTTCATGAATATTCTTCTCTCAGAATGCTCTAAGTCAAGTCAGTTTATACGATATGGTGGTAACTTTTCACATTAACCTAGAAATTGTCATTTGGTTTCTATAGAAGTTTATTTTATGCAATTTGAATTGACAACAATGTACCTCAGGGTAGAAGTATTCCTTTAGCTACAAACCAGGTACTTTCATTTCAAAATGTAGCCCATATCAGCGTTCCTTGTACAAAGAAACATGATCTCCTTAGCTCTTCTGGGGAAGAGTATATTTTAATATGTGTTGTCTGTGGCTGATCAGCATCAACAAATCCCAGTGCATATGGGACTTTAAAGAGCTCTGAGGATCTTCAGTTAAAAAGATGCATATCATTTTTAATTGTGCATAATTCAGATATAAAGATAATTTGGTAGCGAATACGAAAGCGCTTATACCAAGAAATCTGGTAAATCTATTTATAATAAATTGTGATTTTTTTTTTATTACCAGATGTTGCCTAGTTTTCCTTAGAAATAACTTCTCCTAAAGCAATCAACTTCAGAGAAACTCATGTCTAAGATTGAACATCAGAAGCTACATAAATCCCCTGAAAGTGCAATAAAATATCTTTCCAAAGAAACCAAACCCAGATTCCATACCATAATTCAGGCAGCACGGTCCATCATAAACAAAAATTCATTACGCCTGCTGTGTGGAAAAATGTTAAGCAAGAAGAAATAAACAGAGAATGTTTTAACAAATCATATTAGCCAAATTAAAAAAAGAGGATAAAGCCACAGTTCTGAATGAGACTGCCAATAAAGCTTAAAACTGAGCCAAAATTTGGAAGAAATCTAAACATAGCCAGACCAAGTCTGAGTCTTTCTAAGATATTTTATTCTGCCTTTTTCCTTTCAACTATTTCCTCTAAGTTTAAGGGGAAACCTTGACCAGCTCTAGAGATGTGATATTAAATGCACACAGATTATACCCAAACCTAAATTGTGGAAACAATTGAGTGAAACTCGGAGATGTGAAGCAGAGCATCATTCATCTACAAGTATCATGAAATACATCAGGAAAGGATGAAAATATTTGTAGTTCTAGAATGTTGACTTAAAAAAATCTAAGAACAGTTATTTACAGTGCAATCCTTCATTCATATATAAAGCTATGAATAGACTCAGTATATAATATATTCTTCCGGAGTTGAGCAGCATGTTGAGTTTTGTTATCAACATGTAATAAAATGTCTTTCTGTATAGCCAGGCACAATCTAAATACTTTCTTATTTGATGTAACACACACAACTAGCTGCCTGATAAACCCCAAGGAAAAATTAGAATCCCCATCATGAAATGAAATCTGTAATTTGTAGAATGAAGCAATCTTAGTGCCTTTCCATCTTGGTACTTTGGACAGACACTCTCTGCCTAATGAAATCAGGCAGATATAAAATGACATCACTCTGTACGAGTGAGAAGTTTCTTTTCACTTGCTGGCCAGTGCTGGCCAGTGCTGGCTAATGTTCCATAACTGTTATCTGGGAGGAGGAGGAGGAATAAAGATGAAAGTAAGCAGAGGAAAAGAGAGAAAGGGCACATCTTACAGAACACAGTGGACTAAAACTGCCTCACCTCTGTGGCGGGGAATTGTGAAGTTAAGAATATATTTCTTTCTTGAGGAATGTCTCTCATATGTGCTGAAGGACAAACCAGTCTACAGAGTTAGGCTAAATGTGCCTTTGTGGAATTATATTGAGATCTTAGCTACCATTATTAACATTGTTAACTCTTGGAGAAACAAGGACTATTAAGTTCCAAACAACTAAATTACAAAGATATTTTTAGAACAACAGTGCCTTTACAGGCTGTAGAGTATTTATATACTGGAAAGCCTTGAACTAAATATCCACACCATTAATACACCAAACACAACAATTGAAACAGATTACACTATATTCATAACTGAGACATCTAAAATGAGCAAAGTAGACAAATCAGCTGGATGTAATTGATTAGATGATCGGGTATTAATTAGCATTGTCATGTTCTTCTTCAAGTTGGGCTGTCTTTTAATCTTCCAAATGCTAAATTCTCTACTCATTGATACATTTCTAAATTAAGTGTGTACTTGAAACAATCTGAGTCTTCCTATACTTCATACCTACATATAATCAAGTGATCTTAAAGAAAGGAAAAAATAACAAAGGAAATGAAACAGAAATGTATAGCACATCTTGCACTGCACACTTGCCTTATTTTTCAGTATCCTAAGGCAATCGCCTCTCCTATTTTGCCTTAACCTTTTCACTTTTTCCTTCTATATTCTGTACTTTACTCATTTTATCTAACATTGTTTTCCAATCCCCCTCCCTGAAAGAAGAAGAAAGAGGATGTAGGAAGAGAGAAACAGAGAATATAGACAGGAGAAATTCAGTGGAGACCACAAGTTTTAAGTTAAGTCACTTCTGAAAAGCAGAGTGATTAAGCATTAGAATGCTACACATACAACATTCATGCAAATAAAAACTGCATATGTCTATATATTCATGATGGCCTTAATGCTAAATTTGAAGAGTGTGCATTATCTGATTAATTCTTAAAGAAGAAAAATTTTTTTAATTCCCAATCCCCATTTTTAATAAATGCATAGTTTCATTCTTTTCTTCAGTGCCCTTTTCACATCAGTAATACTAAAAAGTTGAAATAAAGATTTAAGATTTTTTCTTCTTCCCCTATAAGTGTATGCATTTATATATGTAAATGGTACAGAAGAAACAATGGGTGTACAGTCAACAATTAGACTAAGAAAATTAGACTCAGAAAAGCTGGTAATATGATTAGTTCATAAATATTACAGAATACAGTCTGTGGACTTTTTTTTTCTTGTAATTAAATCCAGCTTTATTTTGACAAACAAGCTTGAAGATTATTAAGTTCAATTTTAAAAACTGGTTAATTAACCCAATTTATTGGACAATTATTATCAAAGACTTACTTGCCTGAACATTTTTAGAAATAGTTTGTGTTTAAAAAAAAATGGCTAAAAAATTTATTCAACAGTATGAAGCTAAGACTAATATTATCTTCTCTGGCCTTAAAAATCCCAGAAAACAAATATAAGATGATTTATTTTTATGACAGCTATTATTTCACATTTTTAAATGCTATCAGAATAAAAATTATGGCAATGAATCTGTTTCAGGCTAATGGCTAAATATTTTGGTTTAAATAGATATTCTTTCTTCTACATGCTTTACAACAAAAGCTTTCCACATGCTATACTCAATGTTGACAGCTTCTAGTTAATTTACTGAAACTGAAATGTCCATATTTATATGGTCAATAAATCAATTCTGTTTCCATGAGCACATAAACAAATATTTGGCTGTTTAGTTATATATATTTAAAAATCGCAACTTTTTAAATTTAGCCAGATGACACTAAAGTTTTAGGTGATGTTCTTTACAAGCAGGTATAGCTTAGAGCTACTAACAAGAGGAAAAAGCTTATTAAGAATTAAAAATTTAAAAGAAAGATGAAGACCTCTCCTTGAATAAGCCAATTTGCTAAATAATCTAAAGTACTTTGAACCTCCAGATATCTTGCCTGGAAAAAAAATGTTTGTTTCTTTATGCTTTGCAAATCACTTTTAAGGTTATTGTTTTCACATATAAAACCAGGTTACTAAAAAACGTAATTACACTAAACAAATGTTTTATGCAAAACAATTAAAAAATTTTGGCTATTCTTTAGTTTAAGTTATGTAAGAAAATTGACCAATCTGTTCTAAAAATAAAAACCTAGGTTGGCCAAACAATCAAATAATTATCCCAATTTGATGCCTCATTCTCTGTTTTAGACATCCAAAGAATAATAATAATGTTTATAATTCAGTAGCATTGAAAAAATTCCTCATATTTACATTTTGGTTAATATACCCACATTTATAACTCTAAAATTCAAACCTTGTATTATCTACATAATGTATATTATTATTACTAGCATTCTAATTTCACTATAAAAATATATTTTTATTATAAAAATATTTTACTATAAAAATATTTTTTACTTATGTATATGTTCTGATTTTATAAATTGTTTTAAAATGTTATCAAAAATAATACTTATTTAAAATTAGAATGCTAGTAATAATAATATGAATTACATAGATAACACAAGGTTTGAATTTTAGAGTTACAAATGTGGGTATACTAAGCAAACTGTAAATATGAGGAACTTTTTCATTGCTACTGAGTTATAAACATTATTATTATCTTTTGGGTGTCTAAAACAGAGAATGAGAGCTATCATACAGCAAAAGAAACAATCATTAGAGTGAACCGGCAACAAACAGAATGGGAAAAAATTTTTGCAATCTGCCCATCTGACAAAGGGCTAATATCCAGAATCTACAAAGAATTAAAACAGATTTACAAGAAAAAAACAAATAAACCCATCCAAAATTGGGAGAAGGATATGAACAGACACTTTTCAAAAGAAGACATATATGAGGCCAACAAACATGAAAAAATGCTCATCATCACTGATTATTAGAGAAATGCAAATCAAAACCACTTTCAGATACCACCTCACGCCAGTTAGAAGGTCAATCATTAAAAAATCTGGAGACAACAGATGCTGGAGAGAATGTGGAGAAATAGGAATGCTTTTACACTGTTGATGGGAGTGTAAACTAGTTCAACCATTGTGGAAGACAGTGTGGCACTTCCTGAAGGACCAAGAAATAGAAATTCCATTTGACCCAGCAATCCCATTACTGGGTATATACCAAAAGGATTATAAATTATTCTACTGTAAAGACACATGCATACATATGTTCATACTGGCACTGTTTACAATAGCAAAGACCTGGAACCAACCCAAATTCCCATCAATGATAGATTGGACGAGGAAAATGTGGCACATATACACCATGGAATACTATGCAGCCATACAAAACTATGAGTTCGTGTCCTTTGTAGGGACATGGATGAATCTGGAAACCATCATTCTCAGCAAACTGGCACAAGAACAGAAAATCAAACACCACGTGTTCTCACTCATAGGCGGGTACTGAACGATGAGAACACATGGACACAGGGAAGGGATCATCACACTCTGGGGTCTGTTGTGTGGGGGGGGGCCAAGGGAGGGACAGTGGAGGGGGTGGGGAGGTCAGGAAGGGATAACATGGGGAGAAATGCCAGATGTAGGTGACAGGGGGATGGAGGCAGCAAGCCGCATTGCCACGTGTGTACCTATGCAATAATCCTGCATGATCAGCACATGTACCCCAGAACCTAAAATACAATAAAAATAAGTAAATAAATAAATAAACAATCATCAGATGAGATGAATATATAGAGAATGAGACATAAAGATATAGATGCAGTTGCTCATATATTCCAGTGTTCATGGATCCACTGCCAGAAACATTCTAGAAATGCATTTACTCACATACATATTTCTCTCCCATTATTTCTTTTTTTTCTTGTTCTCTCTTTCCTCTGCCTGCAAATGTGTAGATGAGATACAGAGAGACATGCATAAATACATTTTTTTGTAGACGGTTTTTATTTGTCAAAATGGTGTAGTACTTAGACAAATTTAGTAAATTTTAGAAGCTGTAAAGTGGAAGCCTATACATAGATAAGGAGGATTTGAATCATTTTTATATCTATTTCTGTAGGTATACTGTGTATACATTCATACACATAGACATCCCACAGAGCACATGTTACCAATTAAAAATTACATAAACTTAAATCTAAGTAAAAGCTTCAAAGCATGCTTGCCTATGCAAAACACATAATGCCTTTAATTTAATGTTAAAAAAAAGTTTACCATAAATTACCACAAGAATTCTATTTTTTTCTTCTGAATTTATAAAGTCAGGGAGGAGAATAGGCAAATATGAACTATTTCCCAATTTTTGTTTAATGTATGTATAATATTAATATAATAGAAGAACTAACAGTATAGTAGTGATTTTCCTTTGAAATCAGGTTTCATATTTTTGGCCATCATGATTTACCAATCTCTTTTCTCAGGATTAACTCAAAATTTTACTTTTAAAAATTGCAGTGCAATCATTCAATAATTTATAGAATATGTACCTGGACACCCATTAAATAAAAGACAATTTACAAACTACTAAAGGTACAAAAATTTACTCTTTGAAGCGTGTATAATCTAGCAGAGGAAACATTCGCATGTTCAGCTAAATAAAATGCATGAAGTAATGGGGGTATGATCAAAGTGTAGGGGAAGCATTCGGGAAAGTGATGACTTCCAACTAGGGGGTTGAAAAGCTGGAGACTTCACAGATCTATTTCTCAAGAAACAGTAGCAGCAGATTTCAAAGAAAATGTCATAACTTGAAATTTACAAAAAAGTCAGGGAACCATGGCATGTCATAACAAACAAGACACAGAGTGATGCTGTCTAGTCATATAAACCACTTTGATGCCTTGACTGACTCAATCAGTCAGGTCAGAAGGAAAAAAGAAGGGCTTAGCCTGTGATTGGCTTGACTGGTATAGACAAAACAATCACACTTGTGTGTGTAAAGAACCAGTGTGTCTGTGTGTACCCTTCACACAAGAAAGAGAGGACACAGTGACAAACATAAGTGACAGAAGTAACTGTGTTAACACATTTTATGATCCGATTGTTTTCTTTACCCTGCAATAACTCTGAAAAAGAGAAGAGAAAGGCAAGGGAGAAATTGGATAATCAGTTCTATTGGAATTATTAGTGTTAAGGAAATACAGAAGGAATGATGTGAAGTCAGTGGTAGAAAAAGCCAAAGGAAAGAAAAGCAAGATTTGACAAAATGGAAGAAAGGAAGAGAGAAAGAGGGTGGAAAGGGGTTGGGAGGAAGGAAAAATGTGAGTATGGGTCTCTGCAGGAAAATAGGAGTTACTGAAGAAAGATGAAGGTGAGACTTCCGTAAGTCCTGTTTGTGGCAAGGGAGAAAAACAGGCAAACTTAGGCTTACAGACAACATGACTCTTACACTAAAATGCTCTCTTTCTTGGAAAATTTTCAGCTTATTTGTCTGTTTAGTGAAGTCTTTGGGGACATAGATTCTACACATTAACCATCTTAAAATTCTTGCTGGATTTGTGCACCAAAAATGCACTTGTATGTCTTGAACAAAAATGAACCATACAAAAAATGTTCATTAAAATAAACTGAAGGAAGCTATTTTATCTTGTTTCTGCTTTCTTTCAGTTTACAATGACAAATAATGAAAGATGACTACTATTTGAACCAGCTAGTGAATAGTATTTACTAAGCCATTTCACTCCTGTTGAATCACCTCATTACTTCTGTTTAGCACAGTAGTCTAAAGCATTCTACCTATGTTCATAACTGATTTTCATAAACTTTTTTATTTTTCTCTTTATTGTTTTGATGAAATGATTAGCTTGATATGTCGTTAAGTTATGTCATTATTTTCAAATGCTATTTTCTACTATCCAGGTAAAATATCAAGTTTTACATCATTTGAAACACTCTTCAAAGAGCAATATTTATGTAGCTTTAGATGGCACTGAAAAGATAAGATTAATTTACAAACAGCTCAGTTCTCTTCTTGCTCCCGAACTGGGAGAGTTTATGTTAGCACACCTAATGTTCAACTGAGCAGTTCAGGTATGGAATACTAACTGCTTTCTTACCATTCAGATCTCTTAAAATGTGCAGAACTCATTTACCATAAAAGGAGAAATGGGCTGGGTGCTGTGGCTCATGCCTATAATCCTTGCACTTTGGGAGGCTGAAGTATGAGGATCACTTGAGCCCAGGAGTTCAAGACCAGCCTGAGCAACATAGGGAGACCCCATCTCTACAAATAATTTAAAAAGTAGCTGTGCATGGTGGTGTGTTCCTGTAGTCCCAGCTACGAAGGAGACTGGGGTGAAAAGATGATGAGCCCAGGAGTTCAAGACTGCAGTGAGCTGTAATCGTGCCACTGCATTCCAGTCTCGGCTGGGCAACAGAGCGAGACTATATGTCAAAGAGAGAAAGAGAGAGAGAGAATTACTGTTACAAGTTAAATGGTTTTAAATGTCTTAATTTAACTATCTTAACCTCAGGTTTTCTTTCATTTCGCAAAATGTCTGAAAAGAATCTGTACCAATGCATACAAAATAACAGAGCAGTGACAAGCACGTTATCACAAGGTAAATTAGCACAACAGTTAATACATGTGTGGTTCAGCCACTGTGATATGAAATTGGGCAGAGATGTCTCCACTCGAGTCTCAACATGTATGCTGTAAAATGCCCATTTCCTATTTTTATATGGCAACATTTTCAAGCCATTTCTTTGATTCACTGCTTACATTCTTTGCTATGAAACTGACATAAAGGACACCTGTCAGAGCTTTCTGATATCTAACTATTGCACCACATGATAAAATGTGAGCTGTACTGACTGATGCCATTATTTATTAGTATTATCAACAATAAGCTAATGTCTAACATATACCAGAGAATATTTTTAAAGTTGATCATAAAACAGAAATATTCCTTCTTAAAGCCAAGATCCTGGGTAGAGATCAACAATCCTGAAACTACTTTGCTTGTATTCTAGGTTGAACAAATAAGTCAATAAATTATAACTAATGGGAGCTAGGTTTCTTGCTGTAAGAGAAAGAAGTCGTAAATAAGCAAGGTAGAAAACTAGAAGTAAACTCTGTGGTGCAGGACTAAAATCACAGACATTACGTGAATGTATATATATATGTGAGAGAGACAGACAGACAGACATAACTGGATATAGATATGCATGTATACATGGGTTAATATACACGACTTGGGCAGGAAACATACAAGATGATCCTGGAGCATCTTCTAGTGCCTGAGAGTGAAAAAGAGCTCGTAAAAAACAAAGACCAGAGCATATCAAAAGGAAACAGGAGCCAATCCTGGTAGCAAAATCTAAAACAATTTGACAAATGCAATAAATAATTATGGCATTGAATTATAGCCCAAATAATAAAAACAAATATCTATGAGTACACATGGGTATAAATAAATGGTTGAATGTATAAATAAATAAATGGGGGAGAAGGAAAACCTTCTTTACAGGAGAATTTCAAGTAATGTGTAAAAAATATGGGAAATGGAAAATTACCATTAGAACACATTATAGTAATTATTACCGCAGGCAAGAGCCACGAATAAATACTAAAGTTGGCAGGAGAAATTTTAAGAAGAAATAGGATAATTGCATAGCTGTATCTTGGTGATCTGGTTCCCATTACTGGTCTGATCTCTTAACACTCTCCCTTTCACACAATAGAGGCAATCCTGCCTCAGGGCCTTACTGCTGTATCCTCTACCTGCCAGGTTCTTCTGCCCCATATCCCCTTGACTCTATTGCAGCTCCTTCAACTCACCTTCTCAATGAAGGCCCTTCCTAATCCATCTCAATTATAAGTATAACCCCCTTTCACCACAGCAACTTCCTACTTCCCCCTCCTGTTTTGTTTTTTGATTTAGTACTTATCATTTCTAACAAACTATGTTTCCCTTTATTCCTGGAGAATATAAACTCCATGGGACCAGATAATTTTGTCTGTATTGTTCACTGCTTTATACCAAGCACCTAGAACAATGCCTAGCATCAATGAATATATACTTGTTGAATGAATGAATGAATTCTATAAATATTGTATGTATTATATGTTTCACATACTGTGAACAAAATAGACATTATCTCTATGTTCATGGAGGGTGCCAGTGTAGTGAGGAGATATACTTACAGTAACAATCATAATAAAATATGACGATTGTTATAACCCAGGAAATAGAAGATGCTAAGAAAGCACTGAACAGACTAAATCAATGTCAGCAAAGTGTCAGAAATAAGTGACTTTTAGGTTAGAACCAGAGGAAAGGAAGACCATTAGAAAGAGAAAGAGAAAACATTTTTTCTTGGCAAAGGTAATAGATAGGAAAACTTAAAGAGCAAACAGAGGAGATAGTGCATCCAGGCATGAAACAACATTGAGCCCCTGGGCTGGAGCATCCAGCAAAAAAGCCTACAGAGGTTAGCAAATGCCAGATTATGGTAGCCTTTGTTAACCATGACTCTGAGTTTTGACTTTGATCTAAAGCAACTGAAGACACTGAAGAGATTTAAGCGAGAAGTGACTTAATCTAACATTAGCTTTACACTCTTTTTTTTGGAGATAGGCTATGGAACATGATAAAGGCAGAGTTGCAGTAATCCATGTAGACATGGTGAATAGATGACATTTTCATTCCAACGTGGAGAAATTTTCCTTTTTATGTTGGTTTCCATTAAACATTTAGAAACAGCTTTTTCCTCAAACTAACGTTATTCATTAACTCATGAAATATATGTTTGATACAAGTTCACTCTTACTCTCCTTCCCTCCACATGTGTTTAACTTGCACACATACAGTCACACACACATATATATATACACACATATGTGTGTACATACAGGTTACATTGAGAAATATTTTTAAATAGCTGCTGTTATATAGTAAAAGAATTGGGATCCTTTATTCTAAAATATATTGATAAACATGTATTCATTAAATAGTGAAGCTTTAGTTTATTCATAGCTACATGAGTTTTTTAAAAGGCTGAGAGTTATATATCCCTACCAATTGAAAGTTCCGCCTAAAACACTTTGGATGTAGTTTGAATTTCTTTTTTTCCATGCCCTCAAGGTCAACTTAAGCCAACTGACATCTCATCAGACTGGCTTTCAAACTTATAATTTGATCATAGTTAAACTATAAACCCCTTGAGGGCAGGATCTATGTCTAAAAAATGCATTCCATTATCCTGTACAATACTTAGCACAGTGATTGACACAAAGTAGGTATTCAGATTTGAAAAATAATCACTTTGCCTATAGATGACATTTAACTTAAATTAATTCAGCAGATTTTCATTATTTCCTATATGCAATTTATTGTGTAATGTATGGTTACTCTTTAGAAATTCACAGAAGAGTAAAAACTATACACATTTCAGACAGCACTGAGTTTGTTAAACCTATCAACATATTTAATTAATAGGATTATCACTGTTAATATCACAAATGAAAGACATTCATTTTTCTACTTTCTTTGTTTTTTTGTTTTATTTTTTCTACACTCCTACTTTCATGAAGTCTTTCTTCAGGATCTCCCTGGCCTCCAAGGCTCTCCTGTCACTTTGCCTCTAAAGCTCTGTAATGAGGTGCCCGAGCCAGCGATAATCCCCAGGGGTTCTCAGTGTTCCAAAATCCCCTCTCTCCCTCCCTCCTCCACAATGAAAACTTGAGACCAGTATTTTGGAAAAGTATTTCTGGAACACTGCCAGCTCCTACCCTGGACATTAGTGAGAACTGGTTTTCATTCCATTAATTTGACCTTATTCCTTCTTTAAAAAAAAAAAAATAGTGGTGGGTTTTTCAGAGGTGGGAGCATTGGTATTAAGGACGATAGAAGAAAGAATTAAAGTGATTAAACAGGCAGCAAAGGAGAAAGATAGATAATTTAATGTGTTTAACCCTTCCGCTTCTCTTCCTTTGAGGGCCATATTACGTGTGCTTATGATTAACTGCATATTTATTATTTTAGATTACACTACAGTGAAACAGCCTTTGCCAAAATACAAACCCTTGATACTTTCTTTGCTTTCTTTTTAGCTTTGTCAGTATCTTATCACATTAACTATATATTTGTTCTTTTACTGATCACTTCCTGTGACATTGTGAGACAGAAGTTTTAGGATACAGTAGCTTGATTCACACTGAAATAACCTGGAAAACAACTCTGAACACAGTGGGCCCCAAAGAAAATGTCAAGCTATTCCAGAGATTCTATAATACAATCACCACTTCATCCCTGCAAGCAGAATGAGCTTATTTTCCATCCTGGGTAACTAGACCTCATAGTTATGTTGCTGAATGAGGGGCTAGGTAACACATCTTGGGGTGACTAAGGGTATGTTCCTAAAGAATATCTTTTGGTCATCCAGTCTTCTGTGAGCCGTAAGGGCATTTTAATGCTTATACTCAAAGTTCAAAAAAGTGATGAAAGACTTGGGGGCAGCAGGTTTCTCTGAAACTCTATACCCAAACAGCCATGCAAATCAACATGGCTCGCACTTCAAAAACATATGTTAAAAGTGAAAGGTTAGTTGCGGGTCAACAGGGGGATAACAATATACTTCATGTCCCTTCTAAATAGTTCACAGACAAAAGTACTCATTTTCATGGTTACCTAATTTTCTTCCTTTATCAATGGAATCAAAAGTAATAATCCAGAAGAGCTCTCTTCTTCCTCTAGGCAGGAAGCTTCCACACTATGCCACTCATGTATTCCTTGCAATTGATTAAGATGCCTTAGATGTGGGGAAGCTGTTTCTGATCCTCTTATCGCAGTGTAAAGTAAAACATGCTTGACTGGTTAATAAAAATGGAAGATGGAGTTACAAAGAGGAAAAGTTCACTTGAAAATAGAACCTTCAAGTTCACTTGAAAATAAGACTAAAGACCTTTGGTCACACCCAAGAAAGTCAGACAAGCATATTTTAGACAAAGGGAATTGAAGGGTCCCGGGCAAAATTTCTCTAATTTATCATACTTATGAATATAAGAAAAAGAGCACTCAACATCAGCTGTTTAAATTCAAATACACAAAACATACAAACAAACAAAAATATTTTCCAGGTTTAAGTTCCAAGGTCTAGGAATGCAATCGCCAAAGGCATCTGTAAAAGCGATTTTTTCATATGTACCAGAACACTAAATGAATTCACTGTATTTCATGAGTTATTAATACGTATGATTTTAATTTCCCCTTTCATAAATAACCATACATTTTCTCTAGTTTTTCCATTATAATATAATCCATTTTGGATACTGCACACGTAGTCATTTCTCTAAGGTTTTGCTGTAACAATTAGAGACAGTCATAGAACGTTAGACATCTAGTAGATCTTAGGGCTCAGTTAAATTTTTCCTTATTATACAGATGGGAAATCCAAAACACAGAGAAATAAAGGTCATGGCAGTGTGAGAACTGGGTTTCCAACAATGCTCTTTCCACAGGAGACCATCTAGACCATCTAGACTATAATGGTTATAACTGCTAGCTGTTGGAATTGAAGTCAGATTACCACCATTTAAGTCCTGGCTCTGCCACTGACTAGCTGTGTGACGTTGGATAAATTACCTAACTTCTCTAAAATTTAGTTTTCTTATCTATAAATGGGGGGATAATAATAATAGATATCTCACAGAGTGCTTTCTAGGTCATTAGTAAAGTACTTGGCAGGATAAAAACATGCTGTATTAACCTTTGTAGTTGTAATACATCAAGGATTATTCACAATCTCACCTCTATTGGGACTGTGAGACCTGGAACCAACATTTTCTCCTGGGGAAGTTTGCTAGAAAGGAAATATTTGAAGTCAAACAACCACCATGACAAATTCTTAGTTTCTACGTTTCAAAGCCCCTTAGCAGCAGTGTGTGGGATATCACTAAATACTGATTTGTGTTAATATCAATCTACATTACTCAGTCATTCAAAAAGATGTTGCAAAAACGATCATGAGATGTTTAATGAGATAGTACTTACATTAAAAAATATATGAGATCAAAACATGGCTACAGAACATAAAGAACATTAAGCACGAAACAGTTATTATGACTTACAGAAACTTAATTTCTGAAAATTGAATTATTCTGATTGTCAGCAGGAAGAATATCTTTTATTGGCACTTGTTTTTAAATAAGGCAACTCACCAGCTTGTATCTAGCACTTGTTATAGCACTCTGAATTTAACTTTTTAACGAACACTCCTCTCTGTGGTTGAAAAGTTCACAAGAGGCCTCTTTCCTTTCTCAAGTCTCACATAAATGGAACCATTTCAGAACGTTGCTAAGCACTTAGGAAGAGTTTGCAATGTGGTTCATTTTAGTGCTGGGAAATTCTTTTTGGTGTTACCCTGACCTCAAGTGGTCTATTTCCTAATACTTTTAAAAACGAAAACATTATTTTCTATTCAAACTTATTTTACTTTTTAGAGAGTTTATAAATTACATAGAAAATATCACATAAGATTTAATAGCCAGATTTTTTCCTTAGTCTGAGACAGAATTGTTGCAAAGGTCAATTTGCTCTTTGGCGTTTATCCTACTTTATTTTTTGTTCTCTCCCTTCACCTCATCTCCGTATTGCCAAACTGTATGTTCTTCTTGCCCTGAATCTCATATTTGGTACTTCTACTGGCATTATTTTATATAATGTATCTTTATTTTCTCACAGTGAAACCTATATATCAATCTATTCCCTCAAGACCTGGACAAAGTATATAGATTTTTATGAGCCTCAGTTTTTCCCATTATAAAAGTTGATATGAATACTTTATTATCTATCCAAACTGGGGAATTATAATTACTTTTTTTTTTTTTTTTGAGATGGAGTTTTGCTCGTTGCCCATGCTGGAGTGCAATGGTGCAATCTCGGCTCACCAGAATCTCCGCCTCGCGGGTTCAAGCAATTATCCTGCCTCAACCTCCCAAGTAGCTGGGACTACAGGCACCCACCACCATGCCCAGCTAATTTTTGTATTTTTTTTTTTTTAGTAGAGACGGAGGTTTTGCTATGTTGGTCAGGCTGCTCTTGAACTCCTGACCTCAGGTGATCCACCCGAATCAGCCTTCCAAAGTGCTGGGATTACAGGCTTGAGCCACTGCGCCCAGCCTATAATTACTCTTAAAGCATAGAGCTTTAAGAATGCAAGCTCGCAGATCAGATAAAGATCATTTTAAAGACCATCTCAGTCACTTATTATACCTCTTGAGTAAAACACTTAAGTTTTCAAAGCCTTAGTTTCATCATCTATAAAATGGATGTAAAAGTGAAATTGACTTTGAAGGGTTATTGAAACATTTAAAGGTAATAATGTAAGTAAAAAACTTAGCATTATGTGTAGCACACTGAGTGGTCAAAAGTGTTACTTTATTGTCATTACTATGTAAAGCAACTGGCACATATGGCTGAGTAAAATGGTAGCTATTATTATTAAATATTAGTGCTGTGGCATGTAGCAATAATGATAATAAACCTACACTAACTTCTAGATTAATAGGTAGTAATAACTTGATGTGCCACTTTTCACAGGCAACACTATACATATTAACTCTTCTGGTGACACTCAACCTTTTTCAACTGATGGAGGTAAGCATGATTCGGAAGGCAGCTAGGTAGTTCAGGTCCTTCAAACTGCAGTTCACAAGTGGCCGTGTACTCTGATCACACATCAGGTCTGCCCTGACTGCTGCTTATGGGTGTGGGGGTTGGTGGATTTAGCCATACCACATGTGCTTTTCATTAGTGAGAATTATATTTTGCCTTTGAAGTTTTGTTTTAAAATCTAATATACTAAATGTTCAGCAATCCAAATTATGTATAACTACTTGAGAATTTTACATGTCTCTTTATGGGCTTACCAATTTCTGTATGAAATACAAACTTTCTGTTACATATACTAAATCCCAAGAAGGTTTATTTTGGAAATGTTTTGATGCTCTACTTCAAAACAGCTGAACGTGACCCAAGAAAGCTAGGTGTATTAGACAAATTATGCAATCCCATCTCTGAGTCAGGCATTCCAAAGACTTGTTTTTAACAACAAAAATCAGGCTGACATACACATTTACCCTACAACAATATCTATATAATTATTTCCCAAATTGATTGTTACCTAACAAAAAAACTCTGTAGTTTTTAGGTTAGAAAAATCACCTATATTATACAACACCTTTTGGAAATTCACTACATAAATTGATATATTAAAGGTTCTGAAAATTCCTAGAGGATAGAAATTGGTTTAAACTTATTTTACCTAACAGGTAACCAAACGTATAATATGCTTGCTTTTGAAGAACACCTGTTATCAACCTGAACAATGAAAGTTATTTGAAACATGTTGTGGAGGAAAATATTAATTTAGATGACAAATACAGAAAAATAAGTATTTCCCCTCTGTGGCCTGGGTAAGTGGGCAACATTTAGCATGTCATTTGTTACTTCCAACCTCTGGAAGGGAGAGGGAACCCAATATTTTGCTACAATTTTAATAAGTTACAAATTTAGCAGCCTAGGGTTCAACTTTGTATGCCTTTGTGCTTAGGGAAGCTAAATTGCTGTTGTCTGAATATATCTCCTCAAAAATCATATGTTGAAACTTAATACCCATTGTGATGTTATTAAGAGAAGGGATCTTCGAGGGTGTTTAGGTCATCAGGGTGAAGCCCTCATAAATGAGATTAGTGTCCCATAATGAACCTAAGAAACCAGATTATTTTCTTTGCTCACATGAGGACACAGTGAGAAAGCATAATCTATCAGTGGCCAAATCCATATTGCTATTGCCATTATCTTAGACTTCCCAGCCTCCAGAAATTTATTTTTTAAATAAAGTTATTTAAAAAGTAAATTTATTTTTTAAATAAATTTATTTAAAAAAGTAAATTTACTTTTTAAATAAATTTATTAAAGAAATTTATTTTTTAAATAAATTTATTTAAAAAGTAAATTTCTGTTGTTTTGAAAGCCACCCAGTTTATGGTATTTATTTACAGCAGCCTGAATGACTTAAGACATAAGACTTTTCAGGAATTACTTGAAAATGATTGATATCATTTCAAAAATTCTAAACTAGAATTTCTAACTTAATTTTAAACATATCAAAATAAGTGTAAACTACATCTTAGTATTAAAAATACAACTTAAAATGGCTAAGGATTTGAATTAATTAAAGGTGTATAATTCATTCATTTAATAACATCTAATAAATAATTATTGAGCACCAAGCATTGGATATTTAGATGCTGGAAACATGCTGCTGAAAAAGATACATTCTTTGTCCTTAAGGATGATGACAGAGATGGATGTATTACACTAATAATAGATCAGAAATGAATGTTGTGATAGAGTAAACGTAGGATGCTATAGGAGCAAATCAGAGGAACATCTGTCCAAATCTTAGGGTATGGTTTCTGGGAAGACTTCCCTAGGACGTAAGATTGCCAGATAAAATAGAGGATGCCCAATCACTTTTGATTTTCAGATAAACAATGAGTAATTTCTTAATATAATTATTCATGGGACATAATTATGTCCCATGCAATATTTGTTAGTGGGTGTCTTGTATTTCTATTTGCTAAATTTGAGACTTTAAGTTTCAGTCTGAAGGAAAAGAAAGCATTAGCCAGATGAACAGACAGAAAAGACCAATAGAGGCAAATAGACTCCCCCTGTACAAGGTGAATATTTAAGCATGGACACAGTGCCTGAAGCATCCTAGGGTTCAAAGTTGTATGCCTTTGTGCTTAGGGGCCTGCTACATGCAGGTCAGTGTAGCAGGATTAGGGATTTGGATGAGGAGAAGATGGGTAATCATATTCTGGATTGCCTGCTTTCTTTAGAGGTGATGAAGAGCCATTAGATAGTTTTGTGTTTGGTGTTATCAGACTTGTGATTTAGAAAATAACCATCTGGAATGGGGCAGACCTCAATACAAGAATCATACAGAATGGCCCAGGTGCAGTGGTTCGTGCCTGTAACCTCAACACTTTGAGAGGCTGAGGCAGGAGGATCACTTGAGCCCAGGAGTTCAAGACCACCCTGGGCAATACAGAAAAACTTCATCTCTGAAAGAAGAAGAAAGAAGAAAAAGGAGAAGGAGAAGAAGAATAAGAAGGAGAAGGAGGAGGAGGAGGAGAGAGAAAGAAAGAAGGAGAGAAAGAAGAGAGAGAGAGAAAGAAGGAGAAAGAAAAGAAAGAAAGAGAGAGAAAGAGAAAGAAAGGGAGGGAGGGAGGGAGGAAGGAAGGAAGGATGGAAGAAAGGAAGATACTTAGTGTTGTTAGTAAACTTACTGTGGGATGATAGTCACTTGAATTAATATGATGGCAATACAAGTGAAGAGAATTAATGACTTAAAATATATTTAGAAATTACATTAATGCTTGGAAGTTCAGATCCTGAAGTCAAATTGCTCTGCCACTTATGAGATATGTGTGATATTTCCCAAAGAAATGAAGAATACAGTTGTTTCAGTCTATATAAGTAGACTCCCTCTCTGAGCTGTTTCTCTCTTAACATGGACTGAATAGACTTAACATAGACTGTTGGAGTATTAAAATAAATAATGCATTAAAAATACTTAACATAAGATTTGGTAACTGATTGCCTATGAGAGAGAAGAGACAAGAATAAAAAATATGACACTCAAGTTTCTGTTACAGAGAAAATAATAGGGGGAATAACAGAGAAATGAAAAGCAGAAATAGCCCAAGAATGGACTCACACAAATATAGTCAACTGATCTTTGGCAAAAGAACTAAGGCGATTCAAGGAAGAAAGAATACTTTTTTCAATAAAATACTTTTTGTCCACAACTAGACATCGATATACAAAAGAAAAAAAGGGAATCTCAACATAGGCCTTTTCACAAAAATTAGCTCAAAATTTATCAAAGACTTAAGTGTAAATCACAAAACTATAAAACTCCTAGGAAATAACATGGGAGAAAATCTAGGTGACCTTATGCTTGGTAACAACTTTTTAGATACAATATCAAAGCCTGATCCATAAAAGAAAAAATTTATAAGTTGGACTTCATTAAAATTAAAAACTTCTACTCCGTGAGAAACACTGTCAAGAGAAAGAATTAAAAACAATCCATAGAACAAGGGAAAAAAATGCAAAATGTATATCTGACAAAGAACTTGTATGTAAAATGTCAAAGAACTCTTAACAAAACAAGACAACAAAAAAGTTTAAAAATGGGCAAAAGATTTAAGCACTTCACCAAAGAAGATATACAGATGCAAAACAAGGATATAAAAAGATACTCAATATCATGTTATCAGTGAATTGCAAATTAAAATAATGAAATACCACTGTGCATTTTTTTATAATGACTAAAATCCAAAACACTGGAAACACGAAATGTTAGGATGTGGAGCAAGAGGAACTCTCATTCATTGCTGGTGGGAATATCAAATAGTTCAACCATTTTGGAAGACACTTTTCTTATAAAACTAAGCAAACTCTTACCATATTATCCAGCAATCATACTGCCGGTAATCTACCCAAATAAGCTTAAATCTTATGTCCACACAATAATCTGCACATGAATGCTTGTGATAGCTTTATTCATAATTGCCAGTCCTTAGAGCAACCAAGATGTCCTTCAATATGAATGGATAAATAAACCGTGTTACATTCATCTGTATGATAATATGTTTTTCAGTGATGAAAAATGAGTCAAGTCATGAAAATATTTGGAGAAAACTCAGATAAAATGAAGCAAAAGAAGCCAATCTGGAAAGGCTACATACTGTATGATTATAACTGTATGACATTCTAGAATAGGAAAACTATAGAGACAATAAAAAGATAGGTGGTTGTCAGAGGTTTGGGAGAAGGAAAAAAGGGATGGATAGGTGAAACAAAGGGGATCCTTAGGCCAATAAATCTATTCTGAATGCTACTGTAATTATATAACACCATTAAACGTTTATTTGTCAAAACCCATAGAATGTGCACCACCAAGAGTGAACCCTGATGCCCACTGTAGACTTTATTAATAATAATGTACTCATATAGTCATATTAACTGTAAAAATACAGAGCATTAATGCAAGCTATTAATAATAGAAAGGGGTAAACAAAACTCTGTGCTTGCTACTCAATTTTTCTGTAAGCTTGAGACTGCTCTTGAAAATATGATCTATATATGCATATGATGTACAAAAGCAGGGGTAGGTTGGGATCTTATGTTCAGTTTTCAGCCTCCTGATACCTGGTATGCCTGTGAGCACAAGTAGGTGATCAGATATATAGCTCTGCTCTTTAGAAAGGAGACCCACACATTCCATTCCTCTTAGGGATCCCTTTGCTTTCCTTGAGAGTATCCCCATGCTCTTAGAACTTCTCTGGTTTTCTAGTTGAACTGTATATTAGTTTTAATATCTTATATCTTCAAGTTAGCTCCCTGGAAATCACTGAAGAGATGGATGAGTGATTCACATTAGTGAGGTAAGAGGGAACAAAGCAGAGTGCACAGACTGGCTCAAATGCCTAGCTCCAATCCCGGTCCTCTATCTCACTAGCAGTTTGACATTCAGAAATCTTAATCTCTCCATGCTTCAGTTTTCTTACCTGAATAGGAGAAAAGTGAACTTACTCATTTGTCACATAGTAACCATCATTAAAGTGTTTGATAAATAAAATTAGTGTTAATGAATTTATGTTCTTCTCTTATACAACTATTGGGACTCCCAGATACAATATTTTAAGAGCTAACTCTATTGGGGGGGAATTTCACACCAGTTAGCATTGCTGATCATTCTCTTGTCTTCTAAATCACATTAAATGTAAGTATCTCTTATATCTGTGCAGTGCCATCTACTGGTAAAAAAAAAAAAGAAAATTAAAACTAAGGGGATTTAATATTTTCCTCATTAATAATACAATTGTTAAAGCATCCAAATGTTTAAAAATACGTTAAGATCTCATATCTTTTGGTAGGCTTATATCCTTCCTTCTACCTGTTTTTTGTGAAAAGGCAGACTTTGCAAAACAAAAATTTAACAGAAGTACAAAATTTCTAAAGAAGAAATGTCTTTTTATTAATGCCTTGAACTGACTAGATTAATTAGGGGTTAAAATAATCACTTTCAATTTGCATCTAAGTGTCCAAATTGCCGAATGGTTTACAAACTTAGAAAGATAAATAAAAGAGCAAGGCCAAAGAGTTGCAGACCCACGGTAGATGAGCAGCTTCCATGTGGTTTATCAGCTGGGTTTACTCAAGATTGTGTCATTCACTTTAATAGCATTAGCTAAACACATACTCTAGGGAAAGTAAGAAAGCTGCTTACTTACTGTGCTGCCCAACGAATTGGTAGCTGCTCTTTCCATGAATGTCACATAAGACTTTAAACTTGAAGAATGGGCTTTAGCTAGGTATAGGTTCCAGAAAAGAGGAAAATAAATTTTAAAAAGAACAAGGCATACATAAGAAGCCTGGGAAAGCCACTATATAAGAGACATCACGAGTACGGGATAAATATATTAAAGAAGCTCATACAATGAGTATGAGATGCAAAGCACAATTAGTTTTTCCCTTAGGTACTGTAAATTGCCCTCAAATTGGGTTTTTCCTCATTTTGCAATAGACCTTAATAATGATCTCGTTTTTCTTTCACATGATGCTATCAAATTGGTTTTGTCGATTTTCTTTCATGACTTCTTGACTAATTTGACTTGTTAATATGGTATCTGAGGAAAAAAAAAACTATTTCACTTTCAAGTGTCCTTTAAATTCTCTTACATGGAAAGGCTTAAATAGAAGATGATTTTTTTATTCCACATTTTCAATTTTTTTGTGATTAGATTCCATGAATTTACAACATTGCTGTGGAGTACAAAAAAAAAAAAAAAGCTGCTGTTAAAGGACTAGAATAAACTAAATCTTCCCCAAAGGGGTTTGTTTGTTAACTGCTTTGGTCCACTTTACAAGGTCAAATCCATTCTCCTAATGACGAATCTCATCTGTTCTGGCAAAGAAAGAAATGTTTTCTTTCACTTCTACGTGTGGCAAGAGCTCATTCATCTCAGTAAGTTCTGAAGAGAAATCTAGCTACATCAGAGAGAGGAGTATTCAAAGGGCAACTGATGGCCAGGAAGATATATGGAATTCACTTTCTTGAGACAGACATTCAAATGGTAACAAGTGATAGAAAACAGCTCTATATTTCAGCGTGATGTGTGCTTGCTCCTGATGATTAAACCCCCTGTGGGCCATCTGCGTTTAATGGGTTAGAACTACTTTGTAGCTGCAGTTTTTCCTTCCACTGCTCTCTTATTTATTTGAGAGGAGACTGATCTCCACTCTTAAAAGTTAAGCATGTAAGAAACCCTGCCAAGAGAATCAGAAAGAAAAGGCAAATTTATAGCCTAGTGTTGTTTTAAGCATTTAGTAGTATAAATAAGAAGTGTAGATAAATGTGTACAAGTAGATGCATAAGTGACCCTCTGTTTATCTCAGTTACATTATTTGCCTAAATTCCAGAGCAGAATTAACCAAATTAGTTTATATAATGGCTAAATGCTGTCCCTCAGCTGAGCTATTAGAAATATACATAACTGATGCTAGACGAGGAATGGTGTTCTTTTACCTATAAGTCAAGCCTTGGGGACTTCAGTTCATATCCAGTGATTTCTGTAGATAAAAATAAGAATCTGGTGTGGAAATTATGGTAACTTGAAGCAAGGTACATTATTGGTGTTATTAATGCAATTAAATTAAACTTATGGTTTAAAATGGCAATGATGATAATAGCTTTCTATATCTGTGGCTGTCTAACCCGAGACATGTCACATTTTACTAACATCTCATTACTTTTCTCTGACTTAGGAAAGTCGGCAGCCATAAGCACTCAATAAATATTTGCTGAATTGATTTGAACTCTGAGAACTGTGAGGTGAGATGGAACTGATCATCAGTGACATATCTGGGATCAGAATCTTGATTCTGTTTGTCAAATAGTGACTTCAGCCAAAGCCAATGGAAACATGACATGAAGAATTTTAAATCTATGAAATCTTCACACAGCTACAAATGCTAATCTGAGTCATATAACTACATGAGCAAATTCTCTTTGCCATTATTTTCACTCTGAATACATTTACTATTTTTAAGATTTCTTTTATTCACGTTTAGTTCTCTTCCTAGGTCATTAAAAAACATTTCTAAGGTGTTTCTATGAATACCTTTTTCCTGAGTTTCTTTTCTTTGAACCAGAAAACATATCCACAAGGGTAGTGCCTTAGAACTTTAAAAACATCAGTCAATTTCACATCTGGGAATAGAGGGGCTTAGACAAGAGATAGCTATTCCTCCATTAAAACACAGTTTATAAAATTTAGAAAACAGTTTTGTATACAGTGAGACAAACGTTGGTCCAGTGAGGCAGACAAAGAGTTAAATTAAAGACACAAAAGCAACACCCAGCTGCCTCTTTTTCTTCACCCTTTCATGAAGTAGGGAGTATTTTTCCTGTAATGACCTCAGAATCTTCTCTCTCTCTTTCTTGGTCAGAGATCAAGGGGTATACCAGGGTGAAACCTTCTTTACTATCTGCTTTCTGCAGATGTACACTTATATTTTTCCACTTTTTTAATATATTTATTTATAAATCTATTAAAATATGTATGCTTTTTTCATATTAGGAAAGTTTCAGTAAATGTCACCCATCCAATTAAACTGACTGTTTCTTGTAAACAAAGTCTGTGGCTTGAATTTATTACCTAGACCCCTTTATTCCCACCTGTGAAATTGATGTTTCTTAAACTTCTAAGGAGCTACCCTTGTGGATATGTTTTTTGGTTCAAAAAAAGTTAGGAAATAGATATTCATAGAAACACCTTAAAAATGTTTTTTAATGATGTAGGAAGAGAACTAAACTTAAAAAGGAAAATCCTAAAAATAGTCAACGTATTCAGAGTGAAAATAATGGCAAAATTTCCTACGAACAATTTTGGCAATTCAGTGAAGTTTATGAATTCCTACTTAGAAAATGATTTTAAGTAAAAGAAAATGCATAGACTCAGGAGAGGAAAAAAAAAAACAAATATGTTGAAATACAGGCATCCAAATAGCTACAAAACTAACTCTAGAATGTATTAATGTCTGTGCATCTTAATGATAGATCAACAAAAGCCAGTAACAGAGCTGAAAACTATGTCAATGTGAAGTCATGTTTGAAAACTACCTCAAATTATGAATTTTAATTATAGTTATTTCAAGGAATCTACAACAACTCTAATAAATGTAATGTGAAAATATCTGCTCCTTCTATTGGTGACAAATTCACAGGTACTGCTAATACTACTGAGATGTATTGTCTGTATACTAAATGAGAGAAAATGCTAAGTTTTATTCTAGGTATTAGTGAAAATAAAGTTTTAATTATTTTCCATCTCAGTTCATGGACACTCTAAATTATATCCAGAGAGGGGATCCTCTCCTGTTTACTACCCCCTAAGTTATGAACCCAACCAGACTGTGTAAATAGGTTGTAGGAGACTCCTTTTGCCTCCTACTAAAAAGCTGTCATGTTTTGACAATGCTAACAATTGTACTGGATTATTCTTAAGCCTTTAAAGGATATCTCAAGGTAAACAGATAAAATAAATATTGCAAGTATACACTATGTGAAGACACATGAAAATATTTTAGCATGTAATGTTTCTTTTTTGAAAAAATCAAAGACATACTATAAAATAGTGTCATAATGAAATTTTCAAGTGAAATCATTTATTTGTCCCTTGGACATGGAAAACACATAGTGGTACACAATTCTAAGAATAAAAAGATACTAAAAGGGCTTGTTTCAGCTCTTTACTGTTTTTCAGTAAAACGGAAGAATTAGCTAGTTTCTGTCTTGAAGCATTGTTCACCTTATTGCAGTACATTTCCAGGACTAATGATAATATGCTTATATAAAGAGAATTATTGAAACAAAAAAATCCTCTTTCAGCATTTATTATGTGCTATAAAATATCATACTTAATCATTTTTGAGGTTTTGGGCCATAAATGGGGCTGTACTACTAGGCATTTCATTCATGACTTCATTTGCATTTTTGACCACCAGTGAAATTATTTAATACTACCTGGCATATATAAAATATATATAATAGGACATAGAGGCCAATAATTAAAATATTACTTAATATACCACTTTAACAAATAGATTCTCTTGCAAACAGTCATACTTTTTAGTCAATGCAAGATATGAATTGCTATAAGGAAATAATATCTTTTGAAATTTTAAACGCCTAATTTCTTAAAGTAAAAATAGGTTAAAGAGAGCAATTATGCATTAAATAATAAAGATATATTTTTGTATTCTAATCAGAGAAAAGAGAGGTCAGCACCAGTTGGAATTTTAAAAATAAGATCATTTCAATCTTTCTCCTAAAATATTTGGTAGCATAAGTGACAATTATTTTAATACCAAATATAGCTAACATAATTATTGTATAGAATACTATCTGAATTAAATGTTGAAAGGCAGAAGAGCCACTGATAAATTTAGAAAATTTAAATTTTCAAAGAGCTTATATAAACACTGTAATTAATCTTTTCACTGCTTATGTCATCCAAGGCATTTTTTAAGTTGCTGGTTAACTAAAACTGTAGCATTATATATATAACAGCATTACATAAAAGAGATGGAAGTGATTTGTGAATTATACCATGGCAATCACAACAAGTACCCAGTGTCTGGGGTGAGAAATTAAAGATACAAAAAGAAAACAATGACATATCATCTTGAGAAGAACTGTTTTAAATCCAAAGGTATTTGAGAGAAGAAAGTAAAGATACAAAAAGAAAACAATTGCATATTATCTTGGGAAGAACTATATTAAGTCCAATGGTCTGCCTCTTATCCCTTTCTGAAGGCAAAATAAACAGTCAGATGAAACAATGAAACTAATATAGTCCCATAATTTACACACACAATTTCACTAGTTTCCTCAAGGTTATATAGGTTACATAATTGTTATTCCTCTGAGATATGTTGTCAGGAGTGAGGGCAAAGACTGCAGAGACTTTATTTTTCTAATTTCATAAGCTCTTACATAAAAAGAAAATACGATTTAATATTCATAAAATATAAATTAGACACTTTCAAAAATGCGTAAACCACTTCTTAAATTTCATTTTATCCTTAAGAAACTGCAACCTTATCTAATTCTCCCATAAATTTATCTCTTATCATGAGGTTGAATGCTCAACCACATTGCTCAAGAAAGAGTATAAGAAGCATCTTTTAAATCATGTGTGGAAGGAAAATGTGTGGAAGGGGCAAATAGGAGATGAAATAGTCATGGGAACAAATGTCCATGTGGTTCAAATTACTTAATGTACCAGAACTCCCAATAATACTATCAATAATGAGCCCAAATAAAAGTAAACAAAATGTTCCTTAGTTTTTTCTCTTAAGAAAAGTATACAATGTCAATATGAATTCTAGTATATGAAACTTAAATTCAGAAAGAGCAAGAGAAAATTCAGGAAGTTCATTTTATATACTTTGTGTTAGCTTTATTTTATCCTATTATATCAAAAGTTCATTTTATTGTATTTTTGGCAACTTGAATACATAATAAAAAATTCACTGAATAAAAAAGGAAGTTGGAATGTTAACACAGAAAAATTCATGAAATTCTTACTGCCATCATACAATCCTAGGCATGGCTGATGGTAAGAACTTCAGGCATGTGTTTGTCCAGAAAGATTGTGAACTCATAAAGGAGAAGTATGGTTCCATTACTTATTTTATTATTCCAAATAGTCCTTCCTCTACTATGTTTTTAAAACGTGTGAATTTAATTATATTTATACAGAGAATCATGGATACAAAACCTAAATTAAAAAGATGTTTAATTGAAAAAATAGTTATAGAAGCTCCAACTAATTATTACTTCATTAAGTATGAGGAGAAAAACAGTAGAAGAACTAAGGAAGAAAATGAAATTCAAACTTGATATATGACTTCTTTCATTTGAAGAATATATGATTGTAGCCAAGTGATACAAAATTTAAATTATAGCAGAAGAAAATGGAAATGAACACTATTAATTTGTAAAATTTTTGAAAAGAAAATCTTAGATTTTAGTTTTAAGTTTTAGTTCACAAATTCCTATTAACCACATATACGAATATAGAAGAAAATAATTCATTCTCTTCTAAAACCATGAAGGTTATTTAACAGCTGCCTAAATAGTCTTTTAACAAAAGCTTTTGCATGTAAGCATAATTCTCACAGCCAAAGTTGAACAAGTTTCTTTTAGGAACAAAATTAAAAAGAGAGAACATATGAGTAATAAAGAATAAAGAATTATGAAGTCAGGGAATGGTTGTTCAGGACATCACTCATTTCTATCATCTGCTTGATTTAAAATGTTATTACAAAAGATGTTTAATTGCCATAAATATTTTCCCACTAAGAAGAGACACTGGATTTAAGTATTTTTTTTTAATTTAATTTTAAAATTTATTTATTCTGTTCCTTTAGCCATTAGAGCTTCCAAGTATATCCCTAAAGTCTGTAGGAACTACGAGAAGATTCTAAGAGAGTACAAGGAGCAGAGCCAGCTCTAATCCAAGCCATGGAAGTCATCTTCATTTCAATTAATTTACTTCGCCTTTATGAACTTAAGAATCTTTCAAGGAGGTTGACATTTCACTCATATGAAAAAGCTTGGAATGTGACAGAGTAAAGGGAGGAGAAGTAAATCAAAGGGGTTAGCAATTTTCCAGATGCAATGTATTTTTCTTCTCTTCTTTTCCACCAGAAATTTTAGAACACTTTCTGACATTTTAATTCTCTATGCAAAAACCACAGTAGCAAAAAATGCTTAAGGCGTAATATGTCAAGAAACAAACACACATGCATGTGAGCATGCACATACGCACAAAATGAATATAAATTCAAATTCACTGATGCTTTAACAGAAAGTGTAACTTTCAGTGTAGTATTAATTAGCTGTTTATGTGCACAGTTTAATCCACACAATCTTAGTTTAAAATCAACAGCAAGATTTGTAAATTTTTTCTTGTTTGTGATGATTAAGTAATTGAATCTATGTGAGTTTCTTCATTGTAAAAATGGCATTTATAAAGTCTGCTCCCATGTCTATATTTTCAATCACACCAGAGTATTTTAGTTATCACCTTTAGGCATGTGGCTTCAGGAAACTATGCCCAAATATCTCATGCAAATGTTGGTTATTTTAAAAGACCTCTTTTTTAACAGAGTAGAAATTCACTAAAACATCAAAAGGTAAAAATAAAAATAAAAATGAGGCTTGAAAATAAATTCTCAGCAATAGAGTTTATGCCCACTGCTTTTTGGAGTCAGAGAGACAGAGAGAGAGGCGAGAGCGGTTAACTCCCCGAAACACCCTGGTTCAATATTTACCTGACAGCTTTGGCATCTTGACATTTTCCCCAGTGCATTTCCTTCTTTATCAGGTATTATTTTACAAGGGATTTCTTGTTATACAGAAGTAACATAAATCAATCTATAACAGAAGAATTTGTTTAACACATTTATTCTTTAATAAGTCACATGATCATATTTCATTGACTTGTACAATAGAAAAAGAAAATCTTACTACTAAAACAGAGTTTGTGGAGTCGGGCAGCACATGGTAAACCTATTTAGTCTTTTCAGAGGTTCATTCTTAGATTTTAATGTTAAATAACCACTATTCATTTAAGCTGGTCTCACTGAATATCTTGACCTTTAGCAATTCCACACACAGCAGCTTATTGTGGTATCTTTTAAATATGAGAAATAAGAATGTTTAACTTTGCTATTAAAAGAAAAATAAAAGAGTACTGTATGTTACATGGCCCATGAAATATTGGCGGTGTGCTCCTTAGCTTTCATTCGAAGAACTGCGATACTGGAAGACCTCCTTTCAAATTCTGGCTTTGTTTCAAATGCATGTCCATTGGTTGCCCCAGTGAGAAGAGAGTCAGTGAAAAAATTGTTGAGGGGCACGTGGCTGAACTGGTTCTGGTGGTTTGAAAACCCTGTGTAACTGGAATCTGTCCGAGGCGAGTGAGAATAAGGTGTCATACAGGAGGAAGTGTCACGTGGTAACATGCATGAAGTAACCACAGAACCACCACTTGCATTTCCTGCCCACAAATTGTTCTGAATCTGGAATATATAAAACAACAAATATTACATTTACATGTTCTCACTTTTGTTCTCTTATGTTTGTTAAGTTGTATTTACTAAATTTGGTTAACTATTCATTGTTTGTTCCTGTTGGGTGGTCTGTAATCACATTCAACAATGACTGAAAAATAATTATTTGAGAGATCCTTCTAGTTTGTTAAACTGAAATAGAGCAACCAATCCCACATTCTTGGCCACAAAACATACTCTGAAACTTGTCTATCTCCTATAAAAAAGTATTATTTTTATAGTCACGATTTTAAAAATGAATCTGGAGTAGTTTAAAATCTGGTTTTAAGTTTAAAGATAGGTTTTGTCTTTCTAAACAAAATGACAGGAATGCAATTTTTTTAAATTCTAAGATGAGCTCTTGGTGTCGCAATTTTTGTTGGAAATCATTGCTGACAATAGACTGTTCTGCAAACATACTTTTGACCAAACCCATTCTGAAAAGTGTTTGCCCTCCAATTGCTTTTTGTGTCCTATCATCTTGAACAGCTCTGAGAATCTTGGAAATTACAAAATATGTAAATATACATATTTTTAAAATTTATTCTATGATTTATATATCATATAATGAATTCCAAACAGATATGTGACATGTAAAACAAAGTTAGAATTTTAAAACATGGGCCATTACCAAACAATGGAATCATAACTGAGAAAGACATGCAACTATTTAGCAGAAATATCAGATGAGTATAATGCAGTTACTCTTACGTTATAGAGTACTCCTATATAATAAAATTGGCATTATCATTCATACCCAAGATACTCACATTTCATTTTATTAAATCTCCGCAGAAAACAATTCAATGGAATATTAACAACACATACAAATTTATCTAAAGTTACTAGCATATAAAAGAAACATGAAGTAGAACTTATATAACATGAATTTTAAGTAGGACATATCTCAATCTTAATATGGAAGCTATTTAAACAAAAACAGCAACAACAGACATTACTGGGAAGTTCAGAGAAAATCATGACAAATGGTAGGGGCTGAAGAAAAATGAAAAAGAAATTGTTCCATGGGATAGTAATACTATGATGCAGGCCTTTGAAGATGAAATAAAATTGAATGCTTTTAGCAACATTATTATAATACATTTTGACTAGAACATAGCAGCAATACACATGTTAATCATATCTGGCTTTCTTATCTTTTTAATCATGATTGTAAGAGTAGAATCATCAATGAGTAGGACACATATATTTTCCTATATTTGTTTTCACATAAAGATTCCAGGCTCCTACATATAGCATCTGGTGTAGTCTTACAATACCCATGCTTGAATTGTACTTTCTGTGACAACTAATTTTCATTTAATAGCAAAAAGTAAATCTTCTGGATAACACTGGTAAAAAAAGTACTCTGTCATGCAAGAAAAGACTGATTAACCCATTTCAAAGTATAAGACAAAATCCTTAATACGTAATTTCAACCCCTAGGTGGGGTTTCACTGATTGGCAAGGTGCTTATATATCTGCGTTGTTTTAAAAAATAATTCCTTATATAAATATATGTATAAGCTGCTTTAAACTTGTTAAATATATACATATGTAGAGAGACAAAGAGTCAGAGAGATCTACATATCTATATCTAAACATATATCTATATGATTTGCATATTTCGTTAATGCTTAAATCGTCTCAGGTTGTGTTCTAATTCTGGCTCATTCTACTATATGTATTCCATTATAGCCAAAACATAGTGATTGGTACCAGTGATTGCTTAGTTATGTACCACAAACCAACAAAAGGGCTGTTAATGTCATTACTCTGTCAAACTACCTCTTCTAACTTTGGGTGATTTTCCTCTGACATTCAATCACACATTGTGCTACTTGGCAAAAACCACAGTCACATGTCTGACATAAGAGCTTTTAGAAATGAAAGTGAACTTTGCTTGCTTATTTGAAAAAAGAAAAGGAAGACAAGATAGTGAAAAAGAAAGATTATTTACATTTTGTTTGTTAAGGAATTGCTTGATTTATATACAAAGTTGCTTGATTTTTTTGATTAAAGTAATTCATTTATATTCCAAATGCACAGAGATATATTCACCAACTAGGTAAAAAAGCTAATGTCAGAAAGGTAAAGGCAAGGCAAGTAACCTATGAATATTAATTAGGAAAATACTGTATAACATAATTAACACAAATCTACCTATAAATTGAAAAGTATTCTGTAGAGTACAAGACATAAGCAAATTTTGTTTTGGTCAAAACTTCTTATCTGGAATGATCAACCAAGTTAAATGCATTACTTTCAATGAAAGAATATCTAACATATAGACATGTTTTTCTGGGCAGAACAGACTGGTAAGTAAATATGGTAGCAATATTTTAGTTGGGCTTGAGAAGATACCCTAAAATTTAAGGCTGTCTTTTATTCCCACGGGTAGAGATGCTCTCACACATTTTTACTGATATATCCTGTTTTCAAAATGTCTATTTCTTCCTCCTCCCCATCCCCCACCGCTGATCTTTCCTTTTTAAAATTTTTGACATATCTTTATCTGACTTTAGAAATATTGTTGCTTTCCACATTGTAAATTTGTTTAAATGAAAATCATAAAAGATAGTATCCTCAGTAAACTGTGATTTTACTTCTCCGAAGTATGCCCTCTGGATGTTTCAACATTTGATCATGATGCCCAGGACCATGTTCATGATAGCCAATGGTTATCAATTAATTACCATGTGTCAGGCATTATGTTAAATACATGATGTTAAATACATTATGAACAATTTTAATTGTTTCAATACACTAAACAGCCAGCCTGCTCTTTCACTATCCCCATTTTGAGGATGGTAGGTAATACTATAAAATAGAGTTGAAGAACATCATCCAAGATTGCATTACTCCAATGGTGGAGGTCAAATCTCAACCTAGGAAATCTTAGAAATGCTGTAATACTGACTAGTTTTATGAGTTGAAATTACTTATTTATTTACTCATGATCCCTACTTTGTGGAGGTTCATAGTCTCTACTCTCTGAAGGAAAAACCCACAATTATTTCTCACAACCGTTTTGTCATCCTCAGGGCTAACACGGTACATGGTAAATCCTTAAAACAAATTTATTAAGTGCTTGAAAAATATGGACTGATCCATCTCGCAGTTATATCAAAATTTTATGGACAATTTATGTTAATATATCAAAATTTTTGTTTCATAATATGAACTCCCAAATCACTATACTCAAAAATCATAACAGAAATCATGAAAATTACATTCCTAGACCTTGCTAACTGCATTTACCTGGGAAGTTCTTTATTTTTATTTTCTATTAAACACTGATTCTCCACCACAGATACATATTCTTGGAGACTCTGTTTCATTTAGTATGGCTCAGGGGATCTGTATTAAAATCTTGGTAATAATAATACACACATGGAATTCTGAAAATCAACTGAAATTAGGAAACACTACTGGAGTCCAACTTCCTTCCAAATGAAAAACTCCTTGTACATCAATTTTGTTTACCTCTTGTGATAAGAAGCTCACCTGTTTAAAAACATCATTCCATTCCTTTGAAGAGTGTTACCTCCTTCTACCTCTACCTATGGCTGCTATTTATGTTCCCTATAATGATGCAAAATAAATATCATCTTTCTTACATTTTAAAATCTTAAAATGTCATCAGGCAATGATGACACAATCCCCCAAGTCTTTTTTCTTCCAGGTTAACATCTCCAGTGCTTTTAACCATTCCTCATATGACTTGGCTTCTCAATGCTGTATCTTTCTGGTCATGTTCTTCTGGATATGTTTGAGGTTATCAATACCCTTCACCCCTATCAACACATGGCATCTACACCAGAATAGCATATGCTGCATATCATCTGATTGCTGCAGGAAAAAATTGGCACATAACATTTTTGTTCTAGGCTATCTATATTTAACAATAATAACGTTATTTGAGATTACGGTTGTCTATAGTGCTGTCAAGCTGGACTCACCTGTTCCTCCATTGCTCCACCAATATATTCTCATACGGGCAGTAATTTTTAAACTACATCCTGGAATCTATAAATCCATGTGCACATTATCTAGAAGTGCATATTACTTTTTTGTGAACTGGGAAGCCAATCAAAATCACACTCTGATTCATTAATGGAAAAATTATATTGGTCTAAAATTAATTTTGGAATTAAAAAATATATCAGTTTTTTCCTAATAGGATAACCACTCTTATTTTGAACTATTTCATAGATATTACAATGACAACACCTGGCACCATATAATTTTAGGGTGCTACTGTAGGCCTCTGTCCAATATTCAAGGGCTTTAAAGCCAGAAACAAATAATTCCCATATCCTTCTTAAATGTGGGTTTTTAGAAAGAAAAAAAAATCGGCTGCCTTTACATTTCTTTTCTTTGTTGTGTTTTAAAAAGAGTGGATAATCTAAAAACATTTCATGTTTTAATGTGCTCTGAAACTTTTTTTTTTAAATTTTAGGGGTGTGTTCAAAGCACTGTGCAGGGAACTTAGCCAACTGCCTCCCATTAGCATGAATGGAAGTTCAGCAGACTTACTGCATTTCACTTTGAACATTTGCCCCTTCATGTTTTTCTAACCAAATAAAAGTTAACACTTAATTATCCCATGACTTTGGAATTTCAGAGAAAATTTTATTTTTGTCTTATTTATTCCAAACTGAAGCCTAATTTATTTAATATTCATTTCTCTTCCAAGGAATTAAAAGCAGTAGAGAGGAAGGAGAAGGGAAAATACATAAATACATATTAATATAAACATAAATACTAGAGTCCTTTACTGTAGATATATACTTGTAATAAATTCAAGTACTACAGTAAATTATGGATAGAAAAGTATTTATTTCATTTACCTTAGAACCTTGATATGAATATATTCTTTGTAATCACAACTACAAAGTAGATTTTATTGTTCTAACCTTGGTTTGTATTTCTGTAATATTTACTGATTTTATATAGTGAGTACTTTTTAATATATTTTTCTAAAATGGCCTTTTCAAAGAAAAGTGAGTTTGTTAGTTTTTGCCTTAATTGTAAAATAGCACGGTGTAACAAAAAAATCAATTAGTTTCATGATAGCATTTTATAGTCAATATTAGTGCTGTTTAGAAGAAACAACACTATCAAATTTAATAGAAATATTAAACATGAAAATATATAAGAACCTTCCCTTAATTTTAAAGCATCTCCAAAACAAGTAATTAAGTAATATTTTTCTACTAAAATAAGTTTAACTCTACTTCTCATCTATATATAGACTGCTCCTACCTCCAGCCAGCAACATCCATCATATTTACTTGCATAAACACACACACACACATACACACACACACACTCCATGTGCACACTCACGCAATTCTTGCATCATATGCTCACGCGCTTTCCTGTGAGAGTTAGAGGGTACTTTAAAAGACAGAAATCAGAGATTCACAGAGTTACTTGTGATGATGTTATAGCACTATCTCTGTACATTAAAATCTAAAAAATGATTTGGGTTTTCCTTTTTGTCACCATGTTTACATTTATCAACTTTTCCGTATATCATTCAATACTTACTATAAAAATTTATTAGCACAGTATCACTATGTAATTGAATTTACTATATTTTTACATGTTCTCTTAAAAATGAAAACACTGATTTCTGCAAAAACTGATCAATTTTTAAAGAGACTATTATGAAATTCACTAGTATGCCCCTTCCTTTAACATTTACATGACAAAATATTAATAAGAATTATATGCTTAGAAACATGCAGATATTTTTAGCTGTTGGCTTAACTTTAGGATCTCATTAACTCTTCTATTTACTACATCAGTAAGTTGCTGGCAGAGAGAAAGAGTATAAGTAAATCTTAAAATACTGAATTTGCCACCAGTGACTAACACACACTCAGATTCTATCTTAAAAAAAAAAAAAAAGAAAAAAAAAAGAGAAAACCCAACTTGAATTAATTAAGCAATGAAAAGATCAATCTGAGTATTTTTTAGGTACTCCCTAAGGTAAAAGTGAGGGTACAATTTCATCAGTATCTACTCATTAGGTCTAATTTTCACCAAAAAATGTTTTAAGATGATATATAAAATATTTAGATTTTGATGAGTCAATTGAGATTTCAAAAATTCTAAAAGTGCTTTTTCAGTATATATTACTAAACTAAAGTGATTAGAAATCATTTATTTATCAGAAACAGTTCCTATACTAAATACTAATTGTCACTTTTATTTTTTAGTAAAATTCCATCTTAGAAATGTATACAGAGACGTGGTACAAGAAAGAGTGCCTTTTCCATTTTAAAAAATCACCATTAAATATAGCACCCACATGAGACTGATAATTTAAGAGGAAAACTGCTTAACAGAAAAATAAATGTGTATGTCTATTTGTAGCACAAAAATTAAAAGCACAAAGCTTCATAAGAAATGCTAATGCCTATAAATTTTCAGCATAACATCATACAAATGTGTTTACATTTTTCATTATTCAAATAATATTTGAAAAATGCTCCAAGTCTAAGACAGAACATTAAAAAAATTTTTCTTTGGTGTTGGCTGCATTCTTCAATTCCACAGTAACTGATTTTTAAACTGAAGATTTGTAGAAACTCTCACATTTGATTTAAAATGAAAGTTTTCGAATCAACTAATTTAAGGAGGAAATAAAATGGTAACACCTAGCCTTGCTGTTTTATTACTATCAAGCAATAATGATCATATGGAGGATTTTCTAAACATTTGTCACATTATCTTTCATGTATTTTAATACATGCATAACAGCTATTGCTGATTCATCAATGTCTGATTCATTTTTAGTGATGAAATTATCCTATTGAAACAAAATTCACAATATAAAAAACAAAGATAAAAATGTAAGTTTGTGAATTGAGCTTTTATGCATAAATAGCTTAGAACATGAATAAAATATGCAAATACTTAATTTGCATAGAATATTTTAAATTTTAGACATCTTGTTTAGAGCCATATATGAACTTTGAATTTATTTTTAAAATCTCGAGTAAAGCTATTGATTTTACTCATCTCCTATTTGTATTAACTACAATGTCAAAATTTTACTTTTGTGATTTTAAAAATCACCTGTGAGTTTGCATGAACGTTTACCTATTTAATGTCCATGACTTAGAATAAATAAGAAAATCCATAGATGCATGAGGCTTCATAAACATGGCATGCATATAATTCTGGATTAAAGAATACCACAAATTTCACACTAACAACAATAGTATAAACTGCAGATTTTAAACCACAGGTCTGTGCTCATAGACTGTTTGCTCATGGTTTAATTTTCTGCCTGTTATTTCTCCATCTTCTTGTGAGATTTTTGTATGTATAAGCTAACATTTGCACTCTGCAACATTTATTTTTAATTTTTTCTTATTTGGTTATCTATTCAACTTACTGATTTACTTTCTTCAAAAAATAAAAAAATACTTACTAAAAAATTTTTTTAATTTATTGTGTACAGTCACATTAGAATATTACATTTTCAAAAGAACAGGTCTAATTATTTTCATAATTGATATGAATGCAGTTTGCTTCTTTTGGATGATATCTCTTGCCTTTTTAAAGTTTTTGTATCCTCAACAAAATAAAAATTAATTAAAATTATAATAAAAATTAAGTGTCTCATTTTATTAAAATTTCTTTTCATTAAATGAATTTCATTTCATTAAAATTGAAATATTTCAACAGAATAAAAATTAAGAAAACAATTCACTGTAGCTAGCTATACTTTCCCCTAATGGATACTGAGAAAATTTGTCTCATGCTACACATAACTTTAAATATATATATATACACATATGTATATACACATACATATGATTTTACATATATTTATTTAAACTGTATATAAATTTAATTAAATCAGCATATTTACTCATTGCAAAAACTATATTTTAGTAAGGTAGATTATCATTATATTTCTTCTATGACTTTAAATGTTTGTGCTTATAATCAATGACAAATTGTGCAATATCAATAGTATTTGTTGAAAATGATGGTAACATTTTGGTCGTAAGCCATACAAGAATTTTCACTGTATCACTGTATGACCATTGCATTGGTTGTTTCATGGATGTAAAAGCATTCATCATACAATGTATTAATTACTGCTATGTTATTAATATTGTAAAAAGATTTTTAATTGGTTACTTCAAATATTTGGGACAAAATAGAAATTATAGTGATAAAATTATACTTTCTCCAAAGGTAAAAATTGATACATATGCCTTTTAATTGTAAACCACAGCATTGAAGGGTACTAGTTCTATGTTACTTATTTAGCTTAAGATAACCATTAAGATTAATATAGAAACTACTGATAAAAGAATGGTACATAAGCAATATGTCTACAATATATTATATGGAAACTACTGTAATTACAATATTTAAAATAGAATGTGTTAAACTAAAATGTTTTACACCTTTAATCTATGTATTAAATTATCAGAATGACTACAAGTTACGTATAACTTGAATCTACCTCTTGGTATGTTCAAATTCTAGGTGGTATATATTTATGAAGTCCTCAATAATGCAACAGAAAACAAGATACTGTGTGGATTCCTTGGTACATTTGGTAAGCATAGATTTAGTGATGGTTTTCACTTCACAATACTCAGTGAAACCTCATTCAAAATTTTGGTGGGAAAAACAATTATTTTTCTGAAATCTGTGATGAAAATATTTACTTTATAAGAAAATAATTCTGATGAAATGAAAATATACTTAAACTTTTCTAAAGTTACCATATTTGGTTTTCAATTTAAAAAGGAAAGTATATTTAACTGAATTTAATATTTCCCTAGATCCCTAAATAATAAATTTACTCACAGAATGGATTAGCTTAAGGGCTACAACATAAGATAACAAGTAATTTAGCTGTCTAGAGAGGCAGGTACTTTAGAACAAAATTAATAATGACTAATGGAAATGATAGAATTCCTACTACTTATTAAGTTCTCTTTTGCACTAGGCAATGCCGTAAGTAATTTGCATAAAAAAATTTTGTTCAACATTCACAAACAGCATGTGAGCTTTCACCCCCATTTTATAAATGAAAAGAACTGCTCCTCATGGTTAATTCATTTGCCAAAGGTCTAAAAGCTATTAAGCTGAAAAGCCAAAATTTGAACCCACATCTCCCTGACTGGGAATCCCATAGTCATTGATGTTAACCTCTGGCCCTCTTCAAATCCCAGGATTCCCTTCTGTAGTCTATAAACAGGGGGCTTTCCTGTTCAGAAATTTATTTAGTCTTCACAATAACAGAAAAGAACATCATCATCTTCATCATCTACACTATCGACACCACCAACACTAGCACCAACAATACTTCCATTTTACAATTAAAGAATCTGAAGATCAAGTTAAAGTTGTTACTCAAAGTTATGTATCTAGTAAATGATAATGTCAGTGCTCATGTAATCCAAACCTAGGAACATGAAAATGTAAAGTTCCTTGTAAGAAATGAAGGCTCATTATAATTCTCTAGAAAATACTTGTATCTTAAGATAAAATATCTTGTTCACTAAAATAATTATTTTTAAAATGCTTTGGTTTTGCTATATTAGAAACAAGTTAAAAAATCTAGTATTAATAGATCTTTACTCACTTTTTAAATTTAAGGGCCAAAATTATTTAGATGCATGGTTTCTTGGTCCTAGTTTGCACCAAGAAACATTTGCAAATTTAGTATAAGTATTACCTAGTTTGTAGTCTTTCTACAAAGCAGGGAATTTTGTCTAGATCATTCATGTGTCCCGGATGCCTGCAACAGTGCATAGCATGGCATGTATTTGTTTTGAAATGCAAATAAATTTGGAACAAAAGTCGCTGTAAAGGGTCTGCAAAGTCATTCTAGCCTATTCTTTCTAACAGAGGAAGAAACTGAGGAAGAGTCCATTGCTTATATCACAAAGCTGGTTAATAACAGAAATTCAGAAGCTGTTTTATTGAGAATTGATTATTTTTATTTTATGATATACTACTTAATATGTTAATATATTGAAGTGAATCTGTACTATTACAGCTATCCAATGTCTATGTAATTTGTTACATTCATAGCAAAGCACCTTTGATGATACAAAGGTAACTAATAACTGGGTCATCTTTTAAATATTTTACATTGTAAATGCGAAGTCAGACCTTTAATACAAGCCACCAAAATGTCTGTGAGAAAGTGATGTGCAGATGTATGGTAGATTCCAGAGGTTTCATGGAGTAAATACTGCTTAGGTAAGGTAGAGAAATTCAAAATAGAGGAAACAGACTTATCTCAAGCAAGGAGACTGCTTTCAAAATGTCACCTCTTGAGGAGAAAATGAATAGATTAATTTAGCTAAATCATAGCATTGCTAAACACCAACTGATATCTTGGGCCAAAATAAAGAATGTAAAAAAAAGATAGTACTGTCAGTACATCAAAATATATTATCTTAAAATATGTTACTATTAACATCACATCTCTCACTTTCTTGTTTGTTTGCAGTCAAAGATAAGCAAGCTTAAGAAAAAAAACTTGAAACAGTCAATGAGGTGTTTAGGCTTTTTAAATGTTTATAAATTTAAAAGCAGAAGCATTTTTGCTTTCCAAAAATGATGTGATATTTTAGGGTCCACGTTGACTTATTTCACTGTTCAATGATGAATTAAAGAGTTAATGTTGCATAAAGGTCTCTGGGCTCCTGAGCTCAGAAAACCGGAGCTAAATAAAACAAGTTAATGGATGCAAGAAGGAAGCACAGTGTGCGGCTTTAAATATGCCCCCAGTTATTGGTAATTATTTTTATTGTTACAGCTGTTGTTACTATAGTAAAATGAAGACCAGTTGAAACAAAGTATTTATTAGAACATCTTAGAAAGTATTAATCACTACAAAGAAATAAACATACAATGAGCAGGCTTGAGGAGATAATTTTCTAAATTATGTCTGTTTTTCATGTATTTCTATGTAGGGTTTTTCTTTCCTTCCAAATTGATAATTCTTTATCTCTGTCCTGCCTCTAACATTTTCTAGTTTCCAACTTTTCTGAAATTAATGTTTTGTTTTTTTGTAATTAGTAACAGTCAGCAAATGCAGTGTCTTATTGGACTGAGTTATTGGATTCTACTTCTGTTCCTATTTCTCCCATTATAAGCACCTATTTTTAAGCCCCATGATAAAAAATATTTCCTTTAGGCCCCATATAAAAATATCTCTTGGGAGACATGATCTTGGCACAGCTATTTTTTCAAACAAACTAAAAAATTCTCCTGCATATACTTAAGTTAAAATAAAAACTCCTCCTGGCTTTATTTAGTATCTATAGTGCGGAGTTGCAGCCACTTAATTTTTGAAATTTTGGTAACCAAACATTAAATAATTTACCAATACAGGAAAGTACTACAGATTTCATGGTATTAATTTTTATTATTAATCATGATTGGCACTATTAAAATAATTCCAACATATGTTCTCCATTCTTAAATTATCAGGTGGTATAGCCAATGTATACAAATTACGAGGAATAATTAGTGTAAGATTCCTGTGATTTGTGGAGGGGAAATTTTTTAAATTAATTTCCCATTGGAGTGAAAGAGATTATCAAATATATAATTTGGTATACCATGTCCTTTCCTCATTCTTTTAATTGATAATATATAAAGTTTTGAGGTGCAATAACACAATGTCAAGATAATCTCAGGAAAAAGAGATGGTTAGTCAGAGTACATTGAGCCATATTAAGCCTTTATACTGGTCTCAAAACTGTATAGTTTTAAATCAGAATAGGTGCTAGGCCCTATTCTGAATGCTTCATCCTTTATACAGGTTTTAATCTGTGCTAGGCCCTATTCTGAATGCTTCATCCTTTATACAGGTCTTAATCTGTGCTAGGCCCTATTCTGAATGTATTATCGTATACCAAAGAAGAAACAGAGAGTCAAAACAACCAACATGCAAGGACAGAAAAGTAGAAAACAGACAGAAATGGGGTTTGAAGGGAAAGAAATGAAGTCTGGAAGAATAAGATGCACACACAAAAATAGTCATAGTTAAGCGTTATGGAATATACTTAGTAAGACTGTTTAAAATCCCTTTGAAGAGCTTGTAATTTGTTACTTTATCATGTCTAAAGTCACCACAGACAAGTGGTTCAAAATGATATAAACCATACTCCATCTCAACAATATTTTTATTGTTATTTCACTGGTTGTGGCTCCCCCAAACTAAACTGCAGACTTGGAATAATGCAGCTCCAACCTTATGCTCCTTTGGTATCATTAAATATATTCCTGGGAGAGACAGTCTATTGTCAGGTTATAATCTTGCAAGTGGGAACCAAATTGTCTCTGGTATCGGACTTCAGCTTACCTCTTTCTCATTTGAGCAATGGAGATAATTAATAACACATGCCACATAAGGTTGTTGCGAGGATTTAATGAGATAATCTATGTAATCTGCTTAGAACAGTGCCCAGATAAACAGTAAGGGGTACCAGTAGTGTTAATAACCATGAAGACACCGTAGTCCCTGTCCTCATGGAGCTTGCAGCCTAGAGGGAAAACATTCTTACAGAATTTGTTTAGAAAGAGAAGGCACTCAAACTAACTCAACTAAGGCACTCAAAAATATTTGGCAAACAAAATTTCACTAGCCCTATGATGATAAGTAACCAGAGGTATCCTCATGCTTTTAAATAGAAGAAAACAGAAAGTAACCTGTTTAAGATAAATTTTAAAAGAGAAACAAGATTCTTGCTATGACAGGGAGATAGGTGGCATTTATTAAAAAGGCATCCAGAACAATAGTCTTCCAGTAAACTGTTGGGTAAAGGTTTAGATGTAGCAGACCTTTATAATCTGTCGTGCAGGAAACCACTTGTATGATCACAAACCAATTCCTTAACTCAATTGAGCCCGTCTTCATAACTTTTTTAAATGAAGGAGTTGAGCAAGGTGATCTCTAAGACATTTTTTTCATTTAACATAATATTACATTAATGAATTTGGAAGATTTATCTGGAGGAGTGATGTTTCTGAAATTGGTTTTTAAGAATCATAAAAGGCATAGGAACATAAGGAAAGAACAACATTAAAAGACTGAATTTGTACTCACAGGATATGAATTTACAGGTGAAAATAATGAATACTCAATTTTGGGGTTCAGATCATCTAGTTATTGAACCATCAAGGTATTTCTCCAGTACATATGTTTCATATGTGTTTTCCCAGTGGTCTCTTACAATGCATATCATTAAATAATAAATAACAAAATAATGCATAGCTTGGTCCTTATAACACAGATGTTCTTTATCATGTATCAAATACAGTTCTGAATGTCATTATTATTAGGAAAAAGTAATATAAAATAAATTAGAAAGATGGAACATTTACATACATTACAAAGCATGAAAAAGAAATATATACACAGTCTCTACTGAAAAGGAAAAATGAAAAGGAAAAGAATTTTGAACACTTTTTGAAATGACGTAAGAGAGCACCCATTATAAAGGGAAGCTGTTTCTTATCTATGATAAATTTTTAAAATTATGTCTGGTACTAATTCTATCTCTGTTTTAAGTCATATAGGACCAAATGTGGACCTTGAGAGAACAAGCAATTTGAAATCTAAAAAAAATTAGAAAAACAGACACATTTTTTAGGTGGAGTTAAGGTCTTAAACTTAGGCCACATTTGGCATCAGGTTTTAGTCTAGTTCATAAAACAATATCCACAGAGATTGCATGCCAGGCAACATTCTATTTTCAATATTTTTGAAAGTTAACAAAGGAGGAGAGTCTGAATAATTAGAATGTAGAATAATTAAGACCTGTATCATTAAATGATGCTATTTCATTTGTTGCAATATACAATAAAATTCAAAAGAAAAAAAACTTTGAAATATTTTTTAATGAATGACTCTGAAAGAAAGCAATAAGATATAAATAATTTAGCAAAATGAAAACTTAGCAAACATGAAGCATGTTTTCTGGAGGTTAAATTTTCATTCCTGACTATTGTATTAGATATAATAAAGCCTATGCTAACCCTTTTAAGAATATACAAACCAAATCTACTATTCTTGATCAATATTCTGTATAGTTTACCATACCTGTGGGTAGCTGTCAGTCCTTGGCAAAACTGATATATCATAGGTGGCAGCAAAATGGCTTTTTGCTTGTTGTATTTGGCCATAACGTTCCCTTTTTCTCCACTTGGCCCTTCGATTTTGAAACCAAACCTAATTATTTAATAAAAAGTAGAATTTCAGCTAAGGAATATTTGGTAAAGCAAATGTCATGTTAAAAGACATGAAACCAGAAGGGTAAACCCGGTAAAAAAATACTTAAAAAGGAATATATGTTAGAAAAGGATGTACCGCTTTTACTTTTTCTTGTATTTTGGTGTGGTAAGTGATATGCCCATGAGGCAAAATAATTTAATAAAAAGAGGTAGGAGACTTTTGGCAAATACATCTGATATGTATGAGCCTCTGTTTTCTCATTTAGGGAAAACAAAAAGGAAATAGATGATCTGATCTTGAACTCCTTATATCTCCACATTGTCATGGATACGCCTTCTTTTAGAGAATGCTGCAAGTCTGGAAGACATACATGCCCATAACATAAACCCGGCCAATCTATAAGGAAATTAATATCTGAGTCTATTAAAAAATTATCCTTAAAATATATCAAAAAAGGGAAGGCTCTTCTGGATTGTGCTCATAACTACATAATTTTTTAAAAATTTAATCATAAAGATTATATCTAAATATATGGCAGCAGCAGGAACATCATGATTATCTAAAAATAGGAAAAAAGGTGAGATTGCATATTGTAATAAGTATGACAAGAATTATAGGTAAAATTGAATCATCTAAAGTTGAACTATGGTTTTAAAATACATGAATGTGCTTATTACATACATTATGCCACTTACTTTCCCTTATGAAAATGCTCAGGTATTTTTACATAATTTCTCTAATTTAAAGCACAGCTAATGGAAATAATTCAACAGGGCAGATAGAATCAAGTGTCAAGAAAGTCCATCAGTTAGTGTGGCCACTACTAGGTCGCTAAGCTATCTTCCACAATTCCTCTAATTATAAGTATTTATCATAAGAACCATCTTTCTCAGCAGGTTGGATATTCATTAATTCATACTTGCAATGCTCCAAGTTCTTCATTTAATATTAAAAGGAGATTCAGAAGGTTATATTCAATATGCATACTTTGATATTTTTAAGTGAACATTGTAGGAGTAGCTTTTGGGAATTTCTTTAGTCTTCACGCAACTATGTTCAGAATATAAAATGTTTAAGAAAAAAAGTTAGGTATCAAATATAAAAAATGCAAGTTGTAAAAGCCTTTTGTTGAAGTTTACTTGAAATTTTCACTCTTTCATACTCAATTCTAATCTGTATATCTTTACCTTCACAATTAGGGAAACACATTAATACTGAGTTTAATTTTTAAGTACACATTACAAATTTAACATGGCACTTTGAAGAGTTTTCAGCAATTAAAGTAAGCCAGAGAGCTACATGTTCATTATAGTTTAAGTACATTGCTGATAAGTGCATATTATCCATTATGCCCAAGGCTTAAAGACATCAACAACAAAACCATTGACAATTTCCTTAAAATGGGTACCAGTTACCACTCTTATGTGCAAAGCAGGAAAGAAAATGACCTGAGTAAATTAAGTTCAGGTTGGCTCTCTGTGCATGTTCTTAGACAAAAATTAATCGAGACTTAGTGAATGTTAGAGGGAAAAGATGCATTTTATACAGTTGATCACTCTGTGTGCAAACATGTTTGTCTATTGTTACAAGTATAACTAATTTATATATAGACAAAGAAAAAATCTCAAACATACAATGTGGGTGTTAATACTTGACAATTCTAAAATTCTTTGTTAGCATGAACTTTCTACATATTTACTTCCTGAACCGAGATAAAGTAACCATTTACTTCCACAAACTCAAGTAAAAATCTGCTCCTTGTTATACGTGCACCACCAGATGCTGTCTCTAATGATGTAAGAGCCTTACAATCGCTTAATCTTAAGAAGAAATACTGTTACTTGATTTAGAATAAAAATTTTCACTATTTTATTCATTTATTCATTTTAGCAGTTTATGGGAATTGCAAAAAATCAATACTTTCGTAGAGGAGTCAAAACACACACAAAGACAAAGGCCATTACCCTTAATTATTGTGGCATTTTAAACTCTTTCTTATTACTTGGAAACTAGTAAAATATAGTTTAAGAATATCGAATGTGGTCAAAATAAAGCATTCCTAAAATGTAAAATTTTACCTGGTATAATTTTTCTTCCTCAAACTATTTTTTTTTTAATTAAGCATATTGGATCATCCAATTTAATAACTAGAATATATTTTATGAATATACTTGAGTATATGCAAAAATTTACTTCAAAGCCATTACTTTTATTGCCTATGCAAAATTCATATAATTTACCTAGACTTTAAAAATTATAATGGAATAGCACATACTGACAACTACTAGAACTAGAAAATGTAAATGAACCATTTGGTTTTTTTATAATTATCCATAGTGAAAACATTTAACGGTATACATAACAATTGGGAGTTTGTGGGATTGTTTCTTTTTTTCCTTTTATTATGCCTCCAACCTTAGTAAAATTATAGATGTATGGCCTACTATACAAATAATTTACAAATACCTAATATGTAACTTAAAAAAAACCTCTGGCTAATAAAACAGAAAAAAATAATAAATATATCAATTACAAAATAGGCATGATTCTGTTTTTTACCCATTAAAAACTGCTTTTTAAAAATCAGATATATGATCACATTGTTATGTTTGAGTGATTGTTAATTTTTATGTCTATGTAATAACTCAAGGTTTCTTTTGTTTTATTTATATTTTATGTGAGTTGTCAAAACTTTTGCAATTAAAACGGTAATTTTAGTGGACATACATTCATATGTATATTACACTGTTCCTCATCTTGAGCTAGTGAATCAGTTTGTTTCTTTGTGGCAAAATGCACTTATTTAATTACTCAAACACCACGTATTTTTTCCTACCCCATCCATCAATGCATCTGTTTGGCTCCTACCTGGACCCTGGCCTCAGTGAGCTCTGTCCTCAGAGCAAGCTGTTCTCTGACATATACATCCGGGTAATGAGTTTTCTGAAAGACCTTCTCCAGTTCCTCTAGCTGCAAACTGGTAAAGGTGGTTCGGTGTCTTCGCTTTTTACTGCTGGATACATTGCTGTCACATTTATCCCCCAAGTTCATCGAGCTCTCCCTTCTCTTGCATCCCTTTCACGGGAGACATTCGAAGACTGTTACAGTTGTCCATAGCTCTGTTCAGTTCAGTGTGAATGGGCTGTCCTTCTACTTTAGTTATCCCATAGTTCACTGCACTCAGGGGGGAAAAAAAACAGCAGTTCTCAGGATTGTGAAACACCTCAATTAAATCAGTAAGTAGAAGTAATTGAGAGTTTCAAGAAATTGGACTATTTTACAGGATTTATATATTAAAACACATATTTTTTAAATCTAAATTAATGTACTCAAATTAAAAGATAATCTAGGTGTTTCATGAAAAATCTTAAGTGTTCATGATTTTTGAAAACTGAAGCAAATTTAATGTCAAATATTTATTCACAGTAGATAAAATCAAGCTACTAATGTGGCTCAGGAAAAAAGATATTATTTAATCTTAAATACTACCTTTGTACTGATATCCAAAAGTTATTGTCCCCCTCCACATAAAATGTACTGATGATAGACTTAAGATGTGGCATTATTTCCACTAAATTTTGAATATTTCAAGTTTATATCCTTGTCTGCATTTACACTTTTTCTTCAAAAAGTGATCTACTAAATTGACAAAATAAATTTCATGTCAAATGTTCAAAAGGCTTTCTATAGGAAATTAGATTTAACCAGGGTTTTTTACCTAAAAACTTATGTAGCTTTTTCAAAAAATTCATATTTCTGCTTAGCTCGTGAAATATGTTTTAGGCTTGAAAGTTTTACTTTTTTCTCTGTTGAAGCACATAAATTAAAACAGCTATTAAAACATTATGGAAGATGGCATCTAGCAGTCTGTTAAGGGATGTTTAATTTCAGTGATTTCTTCAGATTTGATTGCATGCTTGCAGTATGATATAAAACAAAAATACATCATATAATGCCACACACCCACAAATCCAATGCAGGCACATCATGAAATGGGAAGCACTTTTTAAAAAGTAAAGTCAATCCAGCCAGAATAACAATTTCCAATAGATGATCATACTTCATTTGTTTCTTTTTTAAAATTACCACCATAGAGCATTTTAACAATTCTTTTCATTGTTATACAAATATATTCAACTTTAATGAGCATATAACTTAAATAGCTAATAACTGAATACTGTGCATTTCAATGTCAATAACGGAGTAACTCTCAAAAATGTTCCCATTACAAAAAATGTCAAATATTTGAGGTGATGGCCAAGTTAATTAGCTTAATTTAATCATTCCACATTGTATTCAAAAAAGTAACATTACTTTGTACCCCATTAATATATACAACTATAAGTTTTCAATATAACAATTTTAAAAAATGAATGGTTTTCAGGCAAAGGAAGATGTGATGTTAAACTAAATATAAAGAAGAGCCATGACTGATTAACAATAAGGTTTTGTCTCCTTGGGCAAAGTTAAATCGGGAACTGCAGCAATTAGGGATGGGGGAGGGGAAGCAGTGGAGAGGCTAAAGGCATCTCAAGAGAAAGGATCTCTCCTAAATTAAGTGGATGGCTGCCTATGTTCATCTTCTCTGTTATAAAGCATCTTAATAGTGTGATACTCGTTAAAAGTTGATAACGCATCAAAAATCGACCTATGTCTCTTATTTCGGATTCCCGACTATTTAAAATAAAATATTATGATCAAGTCCATCCAGAGTGAATACAAGACATTGCAAAATCATTAAAGAAAGACCTGTCAATTTGAATAGCTTTACACATGCATCTAAGAATTCCACAAACACAGATATCAGGTCTGAAACGCAGCCAGAAAACCAACAACTCAGTGTGAGAATAATAAAAAGTATTTGCTCGCATCTTTCTAAATAAATGACTGAAACGACTTAGCTGATTATTTTTCTATCATTTGCGCCTTTATTTTTGACTTACCCTTAGTCAAAAGTTACTTGGAGCGTTAAATGAAATTAATTAAACATGAGATTTGAAAAAAAAAACAAAAAAACTTGTGTTCAAAATATTTAGAAAATGAGCCTCTACAAGTCAGTGTCTTGTCAGATTTTGAATCTCCATAAAATAGGGGGCAGAGGGCTTGTTGTAAATATTTCACACTTAATTAGTTTGTTATTTTAAAGCAACCCGCCCTTTATAGCTTAACTGTGGAATATATACAATGATAAGGAAAAATTCTCTTGGAATTGTAAACGTGCTTTAGCTGTCGCATTCTAAAATAATTGGTTCGTATTAGATTACAAGATAGAAAAGATAGATGGTTTGTTTTGATAACACTTTGACTCGGAGATACATTCAAAGTTGAAGATTTCACCCAGAAGCATTCCGAAGACTCCTTAGCTGACTTTTAATGTGAAGTCATAAAAACAGAAAACGTAGAATCTGGGAATGAGTGATTAGACCAGAGATGCTTTGCCCGAAGCTATTTAAAGTGCCTCGGTCTGTAACAAAAATTTAACGCGTGTTGTATTGCAAACGCAAAGAAGCAGAAATTACAAATTCACACACGCTAGAAATCTAGGGATCCTCCAACGCTGAAAACATATCGCCACGTCTTGGAAAATTAAAAAGATTTGTTTTTACCTAAAGGAGCTCAAAGGGTTTTCTTTTTTGTTGTGTTTTTCTGACTCGTCACGACAGCGACGTACTCTAACGAGCTGTGATCGATTTCAGTTCCTCCCGCCCGGACAGCGAGGTGGGCTCGCAGAGGAAGCGTTCTGTCTTGACTCAATTATGCTCTATTTAGCGCCCTATCAGTTTACTCCAGAAGCCAGTATTACAGAGGGACTCAGGGATCCCTAGGAGACCAGACCCTACAGCGAAAGAAGAATCGCTCGGAGGCAACCCGGTGCCGGATCTCTCCCCTCCCCTCCGCCCCCCTGGCCCCAAAGGCTGCTGCTGCCGTAACACCGCTTCACAGAGCGCGCACTCTTCCACTGCCTTCCTCCTCCACCCTCCAGCTCCCTCGCTCCCATTTTTTCCCTTCCTCTCTCGCTGCCGGATCTCACTGATCCCGCATTTCGGATTGCGGAAGAAGCTGTGGCGGCTGTGGCTGGGGCGCTAGGGACTCACCGCTACTGTCCTGACAGGGCGAGGTCCTGTCCAAGCGCACGTGATGCTCGGCGCGAGGCAGGGGTCCGAAGGCCTGCACGCATTTGCCTGCAGACGCTTTGCTGTAAAAGGACTCATTGTCCAGCGTCTCCATAACGTGCTCCAGCGGACCTCCTGCGCCCATGTAAAAGTCACTGTTTTTACTCGGAGGGCTCTTGAGGGCAAACTTCTGGCTCAGAAACTCCATAATCCTGGAAGGCTGTCGCGTAGCTCCTGGGGCGCAGAAGCTGGAGAGCACTGGGGGAGGGAGCCAGTGGGCGGAGGAGGGAGGGCCAGAGAGGAGGGAAGGGAAAGCGAGCGCTACGGCGCCGGGAGCTGCCCCGCTCTGGGCCCTTTAATACGTCCCGGCTGGAAAGGGAGCACCCGAAGTTGCTTTTATATCTTGAAACTCAGCTGGGCTCCTCGGGCAACCTCCCAGTTCTAATGAATATGAAAATAGGCAGGCGACTAACTCCACCCCGGGTCCCCCCTCCGCCCCCACCCCACCCCCATTTTCCCCACTTACCCGGGCAGGGCGCGTCCAGGCCTAGGATAGACAGACAGCTCCATTTCAGACAAATGCCAGGAGAGACGACCCCCGACACCCAGATACTTTGCCGCCGTGACAGTGGACTGGCATTTCGGAAGATCTTGGTGAGACCGCAAAGCAGTTAAACCTCCACTCCCCGCTGTCTGCGCCTTCTTGAGCCACCCATCCCCACCCCGACCCCACGCCGGCCACTCACTATCAGAAAGATTTAGAGGCATCTTAAGAACTTGAAAGGAAGTATTGCTCTAAAGGGCTTTTATTTCATCCGTAAATCGTTTACGTGGAAGATCCACATTAATCCGAAGCCCAAGAAACCAGATGCATTGGCAGCTATGAATCGCAGCGGCAGTGGTAGAGGGGCCGCTTCGGCTTCTAACCCGGAGGATCTTGGCGTCCGGGGGCGCTGGGCCCTTTACGAGGCCGTAGTCTTTTCTTTTTCTCTGGAATGCGGCGGCGTGTGGACGCGGTGGCGGCGGGTGGGAGAGAGAAGCCAAGCACGAGGCAATGAAGCCGTTATACCAATACCAACCAATTCCCTGCCCCTCTTCCCCCACCCTTCCCTTAGGTCCAGGATTTTATCATTAGACCCAAATTGTTTTGAGAAAATCCGTTAGGATAAATGCCTTTGAAGGGCTTTTACTCTAATGCCAAAGGGAGGCTTATTACAAAAATGGGTTTATGAAGAAGAGGAGGAAGGTCTGCATAGTTTTACAGAAATTACTTTTAAAAAGTCGCTTTGGAGTTACTCTGAAAAGCGCTCTGGGAGTGGTGCGCGCGCGGAGCTGGGCGCATTCGCGGCGCGGCGCGGCGCCCTGGGCGCGGGCAGGTCCAAGGCCTTCATTTCCGCCGGAGGGGATGGTAGGGCGGGCAGGACAGCACTGTTAGATTGAAAGCCCTTCTGTGTGACTTTCGGCACGACTCTGGCTTCCTAGGAGCCCGCCACGTCGGGGGCAAATGCGTTCGCTGCCCTGGGCACAAAAACGCATTTGCATCGGGCACCTTAAGCTAGCAGATTTGGTGAAAATAAACCCCACAGGTTGTAGACCAGGTAGGGCTCTGCTGCCGCGTCCTGACACAGCCTTTGTCAACATTGGCACTGGCGGCGGCCGTAACGTGTACCCAGGCAATCCTGGCAATTATGGTGAGGACTCGGGCAGGCCGAGCAGCCCCGACTCTGAGGATGGCGAGGCCAAGCCCAGCTGTGGTGGGCATACTTATGGATTTGAGAGTTTCTACATTCTGCGGGGGATCTTGGCTGACTCTCTCTAGTGAGACCTTCTTAGAGGCCTGACCAGGCCTCAGCCAGAGAGCAACAATCAGGGAGCGCTATGTACCGCAGAGCTGCTTCTTAGTATTGCCCGAAAGGCGGGGTCCGCCCTAAGCGCCCAGATCCCCACCGGGCGAACCAGAGCAGATCGGCTGGCAGCAGCAGCCTTGGTCTCCCGGCCCGGGTCCAGCCCAGACTGTTGCCTGGAGGAGACGCACAAGCTTAGTTCACCTGGAGCGCGCTGAGCGCGCACTCACATTTAGGCGAGTGGACTCTGTTCCTGGGATAACTAGCTTCTGCTGTATTATTATCACTCCCTCCAGCGAAGTGCTGCCAGCACCAACTGCAGATTGTTAAATTTCAGAGGAGCAAGCTCAAAGAAAAGCACTGGGGACTGCGCTTCAACAGGAAGCCAGGCTGCGTCAGGGCGCAGGAACTCCCAATCAGACAACTTCGCATTCTGAGGCCAGACCTGGGGAAAGAGGGTCAGGTGTCTGAAGAAGCCTTTGAAACGCTCTCCGTAAAGTGTCCTGTATCATTCCGACCTTGCGTGAGCAGGAGCCTCAGCTCTATTTTTTTTTTTTTTTTTTTTTTTTGTGGACACTTTCTAGCTGGCTCCCGGGCAGCCTTGTGGAAACGTTGAATGTTGAGTTACTCAAGCCTGTTCGGTTGGCCATTTTTGATTCTTTACTATCCTTTTTGGTGCCTTCTTATCTTCAGGTATTCTGAAAGTCTTTAACAAACACGGGGAAAGATAAGAAAATGGTCGTTTAATATGTTTTTCAAAAATTCCCATCAACAAGAATTTCACCTATTGCGGACTTGAGGAAATATACAAACTAGTTATAAACGAAGATATCTCGTAGAGCTCTGTCAGTTTGTTTATAAATATATGTCTTAAGGGCCCCAAATTTCCGGAAAAACAATCGGTGTCTTTTAAATGAAAGACATATGCAGGTTCTAGTGTACTAGTATGCCAATAAAGGTCCAACTCAGAGAGGAAACTGAAGGGTAGCTGAGGACAACAGCTGTCTAGTAAACCCGTTTCTACCCCCATTACCCAAATGCACTTTGATGGTAGTGGTTGGAGGGATGGGGTGTAAGGTGTCACCAAGCCCACATAAAATTCCTGGAGCTTCCTGGAAACGCAAATATACTACACGGAGTCCCGGGTGTTTTGTGACATGTAACCACATGTGCCCGTAACTTAGGGAACAGCTAATGGCAAACTCCCATAACGAATGTTTAATCTGCAGTTTTTGGCAAGAAGCTGGGTATTTGGTTGCCAACAGCTGCATTACATGAATTTTGAGAGGTTGAGATGGTGTTTATGGTTATGACACAGCTCTAGAGATAGGGGCATTAATAATACATTGAAAATAATAATACTAATTAAAACAATAATAATTCAATAATTCCTAAAAGTCACAAGAGGGGGAGAAGAAATTAGATTGGAGGTTGTTTCACTTCCCTGAGATCTACCTGGGTTTTCTCCACCAATGCTCTGAGGACAACCTTCTTGGAAATTGACCGTAGTACTTTGATAAATGCTTTCAGCCTTCCAGATCCAGCTTTGCTCCTACCTCCCACAGTATGCCTTTAAAAACCCTCCTCGAATCCAACAAGTCAGCTTGGCCCAGGCCCCAGGGGCAAGTGTTCTGAGGGGTAATCAGCTGGCCATATATATATATATATATATATATATATATATATATATATTATGAATGGGTTTATTGTCAGGTTCTAGTTGGGGTTTTATCTTCTGGGGGCTCAGCCCATCAACCCCAGGCATCAGTTCTCTTCTTTGCCCACCAATTTTGCCTTTCAGAGTATTGTTCATCTCTTTCCATATTCAGGATATAAACCCAGGATTCAGCTGTCCTTCTTTGATGTCAATCAAGACATCTAACTAGAATAAGCTGCTGTGCATCCTTTTCTGATTTGCTTCCTTCAGATCTCAGCTTTCCTGATGGGCACCAAGTCTTGCAGGAAGTGGTGGGTGAGTGGGGGTGGGGGGGGCGGTAGGAGAGCAACAGAGGTGGGGAGTAATTGATTTCTTTTCAAGCCTAAAAAAATGTAAGACATCCTAGGATTCCAGCACTTTTGGATCTTCACTGTGTGGTGATGCTTCTTCACTTCTTCTTGATATGTAAGAGGAGTAGTGAGTGCCTGCTGGTGAGGTGCAGGGTGGGGATCAGGAGGAGTAATGAGGGTTAACAAGACTATTACAGATTCAAGTCTCAGCCTCTCAGAAAAGCTTTCTCCTCTAGTAATTGAGATGTTTTGGGGCAAACTAGATCATTCCTCTGGCACCAAGGGATCCTAACAGAGGGGAGAAAGTTATTTTGTGAAGATAAAGATGACTGATGCTACCATTTGAAGTGACATCTAGCAGTATTTCTTGGCCAAATAGTGATTTGGGATTTTTTTTTTTTTAAGTTTTCTTTAGTTCCCATTTAGAGCCTAGAATCAAAATAATTGAAGAAGTTAAAATCATTAGAAAGTCCATTGAAATGACAATTTGACACTCCCTCACCCTCAAGTAGTGCTTTATTAGAAAGTAAAATTCAGATAAAGGATTTGCAGATTAAGGCTCATTTAAAAAGAAAAGAAAAAAAAACCTCACAGACTAAAAGCTGCTTTTAAAGCCCCTCTTCCCTTTATGAATATGTTTTGGGAAATGAAAAATATTTACGTGTGCATCATTAAAACGGTGGTAGAAGAAATGTATAGACTGCTCCAGTTTCTTCCGATTTCAACTTATTGAGCGAAATGTCACACTTACATACTAATAGTGAGAATGTCAAGCTAAGATTGCTAAGATTCTTTGCACTTCCTTTTTGCAGTGAGAGTCTGAGGTTTATTGTAAGTAGGGCAAGGGAAGAAATGCGTGCTGAATCGGGCGAACTATGCCAAATGTAGAAAAGCAATGATCTGAAGAGGGGAGGAGCTGGTGAAGAGAAACTTTCATGAAAAGTTTCTAAAATAATTGAATGTCATGTTGCATGGCAAGATGCCAGGTGGCCTCGTGTTTGTGTGTGCTCTGCTGCTGTTTTCCTTCCCTGGCTTCATCTTCTGCCTTCCCACAGATCTGCAGACATAACAGATACTGAAATATATTTTGCACCAAAGCAGCTCAAGAGGTTTTCATCAAAATAAAAATATTTGCCCACACAAGGACATATTTAGGATTTTATTTAAAATATATGCCCAATCCACCATCATCTATTCCAGAAAACAAACCTACAGACCAAAGTGTAATTTTGTGACATTTTTGAAGTTTCTGCCTTTAAAAAAACAATTACACTGATGTTAATTGATCTTGTAAGTCTTTAAACAATGCTGCTGCTGCAAACCTGTCCAGTATAATGAATTAAGTTTTTACACTGATTGTAATAATAATATTAAATGTTTTGGTGTTTCAGAAACTTCTATTTTTTTTTCCAAAAAGTGATGCTTGTTTCTAAATATCAATGTATTTCAATAATAGTTTTTCACAAAGTTGCCTTTTTCTTAAAGAGAGAGAAATAAACTGTTCTCCTCAATGACCCAAATTAAATGTAAAAATACAGTATGACTCTTTGCCCTTGGTGTAAATATCTTGATTTATCTAGGGTATGTGTATACATTACTATAGATATTGTTTGCTTTTACTATACAAATGTGTTTTATTCCAAACTTTAAAAAAAATTCATCTGCAATAATCTAGTCACCTTTATTTCTTTCTATGGCTATCGTCATTGCTCCAGGAAGTTCTGAATATAATAAAGACCGTTAAAGTTAGACTTCCTCTATGACGTATATAAGTAAGCTAAACTGTATTCAATTCATAGACTGGAATTTCACTAGCAAATTATTAATCATGTCTGTAACACGTTTTTCCACTATTTTATTTGATAAGTGAATTGTTAAAGTTCTATTCGATATATTTAAATGCAATTTTTCATACTGAGTTACTAGATATGTCTGAAAGACAGGGCTGCTTATTTTCAAAAAGATGTGCGTGCATAGTCACACCTTGAGCTTTCCCATTTCAGGGAAAGACTTCCTTAAAGAAAAATCTCAGTATAGATAACTGAGAGAAAATGACGGATGTTTCTCCTTTGGACTGGAATTATGCAAGGTAAGTGTGAAGTCCGTGGTCATTAATCAAACCCACCAGAGTATAGCCAATACACAAAATCAAAGCGAGTCCAATGAGAGAAGTAGATTGGCTTCCCCTGAGTTCCCCTACCTACTGTGCCCCTTCCATGCCCACTGATACCCTTTATCTCGGGAAAAGAGGCCAGGGTTTGGACGCCAAGGTGGTGCGCTTAGAATGAATCTCATTGTGGTCATGAAAACGTCTTGAAATCTAGCGTATCCTCTTTCCCATGGCGTTTTATAAATTCAACAGAAAGGAAAAAACACAAACACTTTTATTACATCAAGCATTATTGGAGAGAAAGAAAGAGAGAAGAGAGAGCGCCAGCTCTTTATTTTGAAACATCGTCAAAAAACTTTACAGAGAGGTGAGGATTAATATGCAGTGCTTTTTTCCTCTCAGCTTGTCTTGCCTATTCCGAGCAACAAAGATTCCTGATGTGAATTTTGATGAGTTTTAACATCCTAACTGTTGTAATGGGAGTTTCGTAATAAAAAACTCTCTGTGGCTCCCAGAAGGAAAGCCAAGCTTGTGGGACGCCCCCTCCTGGGGGTGCTGGACGGAGGGCTGCAAGCGGTGTCCCTGCTTGTGCTGAACCATTTCCCAAAGCCTGAGCCCTCGCCCGGCTACCGCTGTAGATAAACATCTCGCTAGTCCTTTCTGATCAAGAACTGTGGACAGGTTGTGTGCGCTGCAAATTTTTGGAGGTAAATTGGTGCGCCCTATTGCTTGGATGGACCGCCACTTGGTGCGCACCTCGGTGAAGGACCACCCTCCTGGCTCTCGGCCTGGGGGAGCCCTGAGCGACTGCAGTGCGGGATGTCTGGAATGAGGGCCCGGTCTCCACTTCTACGCAGTGGGCGAAGTCCCTTATAATCAGGAACCACTCTGTGGTTACGCGCCTATAGGTGGAGAAGTCTCTATTCTGAGCAAAGAGAATGAAGTTTCGCTTCTCATGCAAATTTAAAAGAGCCTCAACGACGAATATGGAAAGGAGTTAGCGGTTAACCCATTTGCTGCTAATATTTCATCAGTGGTGCTTTCCCCCCCTTTAAAGTTTAACTCTTGGAAAAACAACATGTTTTAAGCTTTCCATCCAAATATTGATGTTGGCAAATAGATCATCTAGCCGTCCCCTTGGTAAGGACAGTGCCCTTTCTGTTTCACATGTTGGCAATCAGAATTAATCCATATCGCAAAATGCGACAGATTTCGAGGAGTTAAGTCAAGGGACAGTAGCTCTCTGACAGTAGAAAGAGCACGTGTGCACACACGCACGCGCCGCGCGCACACACACACACACACACACACACACACACACACACACAGACGTGGTGGGACGGACGGGGGTGGGGGAGGGAGCGCCTGAAAGTAGCTCATATCCCACTCTTAACTACCTGTCCTCAACAAGTATTGATCCACTGCATTGTTAAGAGGAAATGCCAGGTTTCAGCCTGTCAGTATGTTCAATGCCAGGCCACGGTAATGTCTCTTCTTAAGATCCTGTCCCACAATAAAAATTTCTTAACCTTTACTGGATTTTTAATGTCCTTTTCACGACACAAAGCTGACGCATTACCTCTAGCAGGGTGGCGCCCAGGGCATCCGAAGACGTCTGTTGAAAAGCCTCAGAGACATCATGGAGTTACATCATCTTTCAGTTCTCAACATCAGATGCCCCCAAATGGACCCTCCTTATAAAATCCTAAAACAATTAAACACTTTCTTACCTTCACACTTGCTCTCTCAGTTCACAAAGCTTCATGAACAATTAATTAATACAGTTCAAATATAAGCAATTGAAATGTTTACTGCCATTCTACTAAATATTTTAAGTTACAAAAAGAAAAAAAAGGCTTTAAATAATACATTTATTTCCATTTCTTTGTGAGGTTTCAAACACTTTTTTGCAATATTAAAATTACTATAAACTAAGTATTTAAAAAGGACTTTAATTTTAAAAAGAACTTGTTTTAAGGAAATCTCTTTAATGCAGTTACTTACAGGGAGACCAGATAATTCCAGTAAAATTCATTTCTGATTAATGTTATTGAAATTTTTTATTTTACATTGTATTTGATTCATCTATGCTACTTTTGGGTAGAGATATACAGCCACTCTTTTGCCACATTAGGAATTGCTCAATAAATGAATTCAATTCAATTCAATTCAATTAAGCAAAATCTAAATAATTGATTACTCTGTTTTGAGTAGAAATGTCCTTTAATCTTGTATTCTTTCTTATGTTAATAAAACTTTGAACATTTGGCTTAAAATTTAAAAAGAAATATAAATCTTGGCAAAATGAATTAAATAAACTTTACTAAAGTATTTTTTTTAATGAAATAAAGTAAATCTATATGTACTGTTTCATTTAAGGCATATTAGCTTCTTTGGGCATCTCTGCTGGATCACAGTTGAGGCAAACCACATAGGATATAAAAGTGTCTCCATAGTACATTATGTAACTTTTTAGTTATAGAGGTAAACACTATGGAATCCTGTAAATCACTTTAAAAAGCATTTCTTCGGGTAGCATCCATTAAAGGTGTACTTGTATTCAATATTTTCACCAAAAACTTAAATATAGATATTTTATACTTACTATGTTTTACAAATTATGCATTCCTAGGATAGCCACAAAAATTGGGATGCAGATATTTTGGGCAAAGGTAGAATGATAGAATTAAATTAATTGACACAAACTCAAAATTGCAAATTAAAGTTAAAAAAATATAGAGAAGAGAAACAAAGCTTATAGGGGTTCAAGTTTTGAGTCTACAGCAAAGGATACTTTTCAGTACTTTTGTACTCAAAAGTAGACTCACTTTTGAGTCTACAGCATGACTTAGTTGCTAAGGAAGCTAAGAAAAAAATTAGCTTCATTAACAGAAATGAAGCAGTCATACATCAAGGAAGACCAGATTTTCAATTTACGCTAAACTATGAAGAAATCTAGAAAGTTAAGAAGTGCTCTGGAAACTATTTTTATAGAGAAAGAATAATAATATGAAGCTTTTGTGTGTGTGTGTGTATACAGTGGCTGAGTCAAAAAGGATTTGTAAACCATATCATATTAAAGAATGGTAATAAGAGTTGGTGAATTTTAGCTAAGACATAAGAAAGAGTGATTAAATTTATTCAGGTTTGCCCCAGTGGTGGAACTAAGTGGATTGACTTGAGTTCGCATTTTTTTTTTTTTTAAGTAAAAGACTAACTTTCTAACAATGAAAATTTCCTATAACTAAAGTGGCTCATTCTAAAAGTTGAACTTTCAGTTGCATTGAACAAGATGTGTTACAGAGTTAAACCCGTTATGCAAGTCTCTTTCAAATCAAAGCTTCCAAATGATGTCTTTAATGCTCACAATTGTTTACATATCTGAAGTTTGTTCAAAAATATGTTATAGTACTACTATTTTCTAAATTAAGATTAATTTTCTCTAAGGAAAAGAAAATAATTTCTTATATTTTGCCTTAAGCTGAAATTAAAGACTAAACTTAGAACACAAGTATCTTCTGTCAAATAATTATTGTATATATTCTAGCCTATGTTTTTATTATGCAGATAAGCAAGTTTGGCTGACTGGTTACACACTTGTATCATAATGTGTATATCTATTTCATCTATTTGATCTAAATAGATGTATATCTATTTCATCTATTTCATCTATAACACCAAAAATGTGATAATGTAGAGACTCGATTCAGACTCACTGGGGTTATGTCCAGCTCTACCACTTTCTGGCAGTGGGATGCTGAGATTCTGATTCAGCATTATCTTCTGTCTAATGAAGGCTATTTATCTCCAAGGGTAGGAATAAATATAAAGGAAGTTAATGTATCTAAAGTATTTAGAACAGTGGCTGGTCATAAAATAAGCACTATGTGTTTGTTACTGTTATATATTTTAAAATTCAGAATATGAAGTCATTTATTAAGTAATATGGACCCAGAAAAAATAATTAACAAATGGTGCTGTGCAATGAAAGTGACTCAAAAAGCAGAAACAGATTCAACTATTTACATTAAGATATGAATTATATAATTATAATTTGTAGAAGATGGAAAGGAAGAAAATGGATCACATACGGGAAATAAATTGCTACGAAGTTACGAGGTCCTGAGGTGTGTTTACTGCATGAAGGTAAATATGTTTACCCCCAAACTACTATTCAGTTAGGCTATAAACATAGGTATTGCCTCTAACATAAATTTTCTATGATTTTTTGTGACTCAGGAGATGGGGGTCCTAATTCTAACTCTGCCATTAACAATCTGTATAACCTAAAACAAGTACAGTTACCTTTTAAAGTCTCAGCTTCTCCTGTTAAAATATTCTAATTGTAAAGCTATGTATTTTCACAATTTATTAGAAATACAATTCTTATCAATTAAACTATATGGTCTCTAAGATGCTGCTATGAGTGGACATGTTCCTCCAAAATTCATTATGTTGAAACTCTAATCCTCCATGTGATGATATTTAGAGATGGGGCCTTTAGGCAGTAATAACATTAATTAGGTCATGAGGGTAGGGTCTTCATGATGGGATTAATCCCTTTAAAAGGGGATGAAGAGATACAAGATCTTTCTCTCAGATAAGTTAAGATACACCAAGAAAATAGCTTTCTTTAACCAGGAGGAAGGCCTTAATCAATAACCCAGGAAAACTGACACCCTGATCTCAGAATTCCAGCCTCCAGAACTGTGAAAAATAAATATTTGCTATTTAAACCACCAAGTCTGTAACAGGAGCCCAAGCTAAGATAGAAAGGCATTCCAAATCTTTGATTTTAATGTACTCCAGATAAATAATGTTAGAAATTCTAGCTTTTTCCAGCCAATACTAGACTTAGAGGACTCATAATAGGGCTCTCGAAGCCTCAAGGAACTCAATCCCTTGAGTAGATTAGTTTAGGAAATCACTATCTATATCAATATCCTTGTGAGGAAAATATTTACAAATGGTTCTACCAATGTCTATACTTGAAAGCAGCTCCAACTCAGATTTTAGATGCATCAGCATATGTAAAAGTCAACTATCCACAGAATGAAACACCAATACCTCTGTAGATCAAGTTTTCTTCCACTTAACAATACTAATACATTGATGTACCCATTAAGTAGAGACTTCACTGTAGGTAACTTGATTGTTATCTCTTCATATTTGAATTAAATTACTATTTCCCCTAATAATGTCTAATTTTATTTCAAAATACACCAATAATTATTGGTAATAACATTATCTGATAATACTATTGCCTTCCTATTTTGAAAACCATCATATAGCAGTTTTCCACCTACAGATTATACAAATAACCTAAAGCCTACAGGTTGGACAGGTATCAGGGTATCAACACCTGACTTTCCCACTCTCATTTCCCACTAATTTCCTGTCTCTCTCACCAAGCTCTCTCAGTTGTGTCCAATAATCCAGTCCATGCTTTGTTCTACTCTCCAGTCCCTGGAAACATTATTGTTATCTGTCTCCAGGTATTTATTTAGGCTGTATTCTTTGCTTAAAATGCTTTCCTTAATTCATCCTTTAAGATCACTTAAACAGAATATGGAAACACCTGCTCCCTGTCCATTATTATTTGGAACCAATCCTTCCTACCTCCAAAACATTTTTTTAATCTCCCTTAGGATACTAAACTATAAGTTCCTTATAGTGCTGTTTATTGAGTCTAGGTTAACACTTTAAAAATAGTTTATGAAGAAAATAAAACAAAGTTTTTTTTTTCTCAATAGAAAATATAATTGCACATTTTCAACACTGAATAAGATTAAGAGTGAAACAAAACAAAGTGGTGGATATCCTTCTTTTTGTCTCCCTAGAAAGACAATTAGCCTATATATCCCTTTAAAGGAAAAGGGATGAAAAAGTAGCTACATACTTATAGATGTTAATAATCTAAAATTACCTTTTTTTATGTATTTTTGTTTTCTTTAGGATATACAATTTTATGGGATAATATAGCTAAAATTTTCTCCTGTAAGACAATGTCCTCATAATTCTATTTAATAAAAGGTGCATGTTGAATATATTAAATAAAATACAGTATTGAATTATTTTTACTAACTTATTTAACAGAGCAAACGAGTCAGTCTAATTAATTATCTGGCATCCATTTTGGGCCCCTGGTAGTGGAAATATTTTATGGGTGTATTCTGGAATATAGAGCATTGTGTAAAGAGTTCTGGTGTTGATATTTCCACTTATTTCCTAGAAATGCATCTTGTATTTGCCCATGTGAAAAAATAAGTTAACATACTAATAGAAATGTATACCTTTTACATTTCCAAAGATTCTACACACTCACAATGGAAGAGGCTCAAGACTGATGTATTTAAAGCAGTGAATTCTACTTTCATTTCAAGACAAATCTAGAGGAATCAGTTCTCAAAGTTTTTTTTTTTCTTTTTGAGAAATTTCCCATCATTTCATGGAAATATTTCCTAAATATGGTATGTTGAATTCATCCAATTTTAATCAGCTCAGAGAAATTTTGGTTTAATTTTGGAATATTGTTTTGGAAAGGTTTATTGTGTCAAGTTGATATTTGCTGAACGTTTATTAAAACCAAGATACTAGGCCGTGGGCTTCTCATTATACTTTGTCATTTAACCCTATGAGTTATATATTAATTTGAATTTAATGGTAAGGAAACAATCTCAGAGAGTTTGTCACTTATTCAAGATGCCCATCAGAGCAAGGATTAGAACAGAACACAATCAGATTACAGAAGAAAAAAGTGTTCTTTTCACTTTCTTCCATATGCCTGTCACCAAAATATGTACTTAGCAGAACAAAATTGCTGTGCTGATTTCTTTCTTTGTCTATGTATCACACTGAGTTTTTCTAAGCATTGGTTTCATTTTGAAGTTAACAGAAAATCCATGGTTGGATCAGATCTGAATGATGTGGAGAAAGATAGAAAGAGATTCACCCTTACCAAGTCTCCTTGCAATTTTCTACTGATACATAACTTTGGTAGAGAACTCTTGAATCCAATAATTTTGGGAGAAGCCTGACATCCATATGAAAGTTTAAAGTATCAATTTGACATTTATCATTTGATTTGTAATATCTCTTAACATTTACTAACAGCTACATACTTATAGATGTTAACCTAATATTACCTAATTTTTATGCATTTTTGTTTATGACATAATTTTAGGGCCCAATATAGCTAAAATTTTCTCCTACAAGACATTGTCTTCATAATTCTACTAAATAAAAGGCATATGTTGGATATGTTAGATTAAATAAAATATGGTATTAAATTAATTTTACCAATTTATTTTTACATTTCTAATGTGACTGTTACAAATGTAAAATTACATATGTGGCTCACATAATATTTATATTGTACAATGCTGTTCTAGATCAATCCTATGAGGATCATAAAAAAAAGAGTTTAAAAGTTTCTATTAAAGCCTTTACAGGAGAAAATTACTTTTCAGACATATTTATTTTAAAAAATAGTTTTATATTTACTCGTCTGGTTATCACTGGTGGCTGCATTCAGGCCTCTATAAGGAAATGATGGACTTGAAGTAGTTTCTTACCTCTGTTCTTGCAAAATAAATGTGGTTATAACACCACCTCCTAAGATGTAGGAATGCTATGTGCAGATTATATTTGTCAGTAATGGCAAATATAAACCATGAAATGTAAGGCAAAATTTTCCTGTTGCATTATTAATTGAATCAGTTCATTTTTCTCAAAAGTGTCAAAGAATCTTCCTGTAGCACCTTGGCTTGTTATTGCCTTACAGCAAAGATGACTGGCAAATAAGCCCTCACTCACTCTGACCTCCCACTGCTATAGCAGACACTGCCAATTGTGTGACTCTTCCGTGCTGCCTTATGTATTTGTCCTTACTGAATTCTAATGAAGCCTCATGATCCTTTCTTACAGGTGGTTATTCCAGATCCGCTGGAGGAGGTTCTCGAAACTTATTTACTTCCTTGCCCTGAAGTGCTGACAGGGATATAAGTTATAGAGAAGTCACATAAAGCGTTTAACTTTTGGTTTGGGTAAAATTCTGGTTCCTAGTAATGTAGATGAACTGCATATTTGAAAAGGAAGGGTGAGTGGTTGTCAGGAAGTGCCACATAAAGCATAATCATATGTTTCTTGGAAGTTATAAATGCACTGTGTTTATTTTTATCTTTCAAATATATTCAGTTATGCAACTGCTGTTGGCTCTTATATTTTGTGTCTTTTAGATTAAAACTGGATTTACGATCCAACAGGATGTCAAATATAATATGGCTCTCATTACAAGAATCCATATCACAGTACAAATTGTGCTATTTGAAAAATTAATAACTATATCTATGTAAAACCTGATATAAAATAGATTACAAGTCAGGTGCTAATCCTATTTCTTACAACAAATATTTTAATAACATAGAAGACTTTATCTTGACTTTGTAAGATGGTCTTTGATTAAAAACAAGTAAGTACAGGAAATGAAGAGTTAAATTCAATTATGCCACCTTAAAATCTAGAAGCACAATAGATGGTTATTTCCACTTTTTATTTCATAATATTCAGCATGTTTAGCAGAATCTAAGTTTTCTTGTTTTATAAACTAGGATTTGTGTGCCCTGTTTTGTGTGGTCTTTTGCTCTCCTAATATCTTACCAATTATTTCCTGCATAAAACACCTTTCTACATTATTTTACACGACAGCTTCAAGGTTAGTGTTGTCCAACAGAAATATGTTAATCATATATATAATTTAAAATTTTTTAATACTTACATTGAAAAAATAAAAAGAAGATACTATTATTTTAACTAATATTATTGGGCAACTCTATATTTTTATATGAAATATCTGAAATCTAATTATGAATTTTATACTTACACTTTACCTCAGCTGAGATTAGCCATTTTTTAAGTACACCATAATCACAATTGTCTGGTGGCTAATGTGTTGCACAGCATAGATCCAGATTATGGTTCTTTTGCTGCTCAGAAAGAACCTTTTTCTGAATTTCACAATCATCAGAGCAAAAACAACACCATCTAGGTAAGCAAAAATATCATGGCAGATAACAGATTTCATTGTTTCCTGAAATGAACAATAGAATTACATCTCATATTAGTGATCAGTTAGAAATTAGATTTGACAACTACAATTCTATAGACTCCTTAGGGGTCTTCTTCCCTTAAATTAAAATATATTCATTATAACTCACTTTCCTCTCAGTGCAGTCATAAAAGTCATAAATCCAGATAATGAATAATTAACTACATGATAAATAATAATAAATACCACTTTAATGACATCACCATGTTTCTCTTTCCTATGAAACTGATTATAGCTACTTTTATTATAGCATACTAAACTATAATCAAAACATATCATAACTGTTTAATGTTATTAGTCTAAACTTTGTATCAATAAAACCCAGATTAGAGAAAAATTAGAAAAAAATTTGAGCAAATTACTAATAAAGAGAAAATTCATGGAAATGACTAATTTAATAGCTAAACAGTATACACAGGAAATATAAGAACTAAAACATATTAATGTTACAAGGATGTAAAAGTACACAAAAATCTCTTAAAAGACTGCTATTTATTGTTCATTTGCAATTCAAATTTCAGAAAACTTTTAATACCTACTCTGCCTCCCAACATATTCTTTCTAGTTAAAATGTGCTCTCCCTTGTTTTCTCCAAGAAAGAAAAACTCAACCTAAAGTTCAAGAATGTTGGTGTATTCTCTTTTGCATCTAAGGTACAGCAGCGCCTAAACAATGCTTTGCCTTTTTAAAAAACATTATTCTTATTTTTTTCTTTTTTTTAAATGGGAATGCTGTTCCTTCAACTACCTTATGAACACAATAAGAAATTATAAGCCAGGCTGGCAGGGTGGCTCACGCCTGTAATCCCAGCACTTTGGGAGTCCAAGGCTGGTGGATCACTTGAGGCCAGGAGTTTGAGAACAGCCTGTTCAACATGATGAAACCCTGCCTCTACTAAAAATTCAAAAAATTAGCTGGGTGTGGCGATGGGTGCCTGTAATCCCAGCTACTAGGGAGGTTGAGGCACAAGAATCGCTTGAACTCAAGAGGTGGAGGTTGCAGCGAGCTAAGATTGCACCATTGCACTCCAGCCTGGGCAACAGACCAAGACTATCAAAAAAAAAAAAAAAAAAAAGAAATGAAAGAAATTATGAGCCACATCTAGTAATGTGCTTCCCAAAACACCTAATATGATCTGTTTAATGTACTATGTACACAAATATATTGTTGGTGGATTGGACTTCGGGAAAGGAGCTACCTCCACAAACCAATGCAATTGATTCTCATCAAAATATTCTGAAATCTTCAAACACCCCCACCTAGCATTTCTACCAAGCTTTTTGTGATTAGCTATTCATTTTGCTATTCTTACTAGCTAGAAGTCAGTGATGATGAATGTTACATTACTGGAATGGGGTACTTACAGAAAGGTGAGAATTGAATTTGGAAGAGGTTGGGGGTAGGATATAGAGCACAGGAGAGGACAAAAAGTCATTGTAGGTCACTTATTTGAATAACGGCATTGCCTAGGTCCATCACTGTCAGTCCAAAATTCAGTGCCAACTAAGTGAAGAGACAGGCTTATATTTTTACTTTCCTGAATCTTAAAAACACTTATTAGTCAAAACATTGACTCAAGGAAACAGGAGAAAGAACATCTCTTGGTTTGATTTCTGTCATGTTTTATCCAATTTTTAAAATTTCAGTTTAACTTTTCTATTTCCATGAACACAAAGTAGTGCTACAAAACGGTAAGTTTGAGCACTGAAGGAATTTTTTGAAGATAATAATGTCAAGGCTGAACACAATAAACAAAACAGTATAAAAAACTTCTGATTTCACACTGTAATTAGAAAATTATTTTATTGACATATATATCATCATCGCCTACAAATTTAGAAACATCAGCACCAATCATCATCCTCAAAGTTAATATTATGAAACAATTACACAGGATACAGAATAAGGAAACTATAGATTAAAGTTATTTTGGGGCTGAAACAGTTTAATCATAAGAATTTCTGTTCTCATACCAGCTTTTCCACTTCATTTGATTTCAGTATATGATCCATAAAACACCATCAATATCAGCTTTAATGTGGCTTTTCTCCTGCAGGGTACACAACAAGCTCAGATAAAATATTTTCCATCATTACATTATGTTGGTTTGTGGGTGTTGTTATTAAAAGGATGACATAACAGCATGTTCATAAAACAACTACACATGGAGTGAAAATTCTAGGACACCGCATATGATCTACAATTTCTTTATTGATTGACAGTTCAAATTTCATTAACGTTTCTATCTCAATAAAGCTAAAAAGATTTACAGGTTTGCAATGCAATAGGGATCCAAAAATAGATGGGGGATACAAATTAATACATATCTCTACATCTCTTTAGTCATCTTTAGATGAAATATTTTAGTAAAATACAGGAAAAACAAAAAAAAAAAACACTAAAGTTCACTAGATGCTATTGTTGAGCAACACAGCTATGGAAAGTAATTGAAAAACTATGAATTTAGCTTTATGAAGAAAGTTCCAGACTCAGGAGAGTAATAGATCTATGAGAACTAAGTGTAAGCACACTATTTTGTACACTGAATTTACTAAGCTATGGTAGAACATTAATCACACAATAATAAGACTTTAATAAAATGGGTCTCATTTTAGAAAATAGGTTAATGTTAAAAAATATGTTTGAATTTTGAAAAGATACTTTTAAATGACAATTTTAAGGTACCTTAAAGAAAAACTAAAATGATGATAGGGTATTTTTTGAATTAGTAGATTAATGTTAATGAACTAGAATTAGCATCTACCTCTATAAATAAGGGTAATAAACATTGACATTACAGATAAAATATCCAATTTTCCAACTGATAATTACTTAAAATTCTATTTTAATTTCAACTGAATATATATTTTATTATTACTTTCTAATCTATTAAAGATTATTTAAAATTTAAAAAATGAAGGCCATTATCATTGCTTATTTTCAATTATTCCATATATTAATTTATCTTTGAAATACTCAATTACAATAATCTAGTAGAATAAAGTTTATTAATACATTAATCATTCATTAATGCTACATTAAACTGTCAATAAGACAGTTACATTCTCATATATGTGTACAGCATTAAAATTTATTATTGGTAACAAAAGCTATCTTAAATACATGTGTCATAAATATTTAAATTAAAGAAACTGGATATGCAAGTTCCATTACAATATCTCAAGAATTTTCTGGAGGCCATTTCACAGGAACACAGGAAGAACTGTAAAACTCCATTTTACAGATGAGAAATATGATAACTCCATTAGAAGACAAAAATGTAAAATATGGATAATAAACCAAATTAAATACAGTATTCTAAAACCTCGTATCCAATTGGTAACATGACTAGATATCCAGACTTCATGAAAACAGTTTGCCATATGTTTTGAATGCTGAAGCCTTAAGGATTAGTTGGAAATTTTCACCTTCTTTTGCCACTTCCCCATCCACCACTGAGTTGTACAGGATTGTCACGGAATGATATACGTTCTTTTTTAGAAGGTCTTGTATTTGTTATCATTGGTGATATTGGTATTCCCTTAACTGAACAACCTAGACAGTGATATTAAATGTGTATTTTCACTTAATATGAACCAAATAAATTATATTTTACAGTAAGAAATATATTTAAGTCAAAAACATGCATTTGAAAAGCCTATGATCTTGGAGTTTAACAGAAGTATCTTTGTTGACCTTATTTTTGTTTACAAGGTAATACTGTATAATCAAGATTGTTATAAAATGTGTTTAGGTTAAATAGAGGGAGAGGACTAAAAATATTAAATAGATATAATAGTTTCCTTCTATCTACTCAAATCTCGTTGGTATTTCACAACTATAAAATGATAAATCTTCTCAGTTTTTAGGTATTTATATTTGTTATTATTTTCATAGTTTAAATTTTTATAATTATTTAAATTATTATAAATAAAACACATGTTAATTTATCTTATAAACAGCCCCATTGAGTGAAGATCTTTTTCAGGAAAAGGAGTTCTTGATAAAATGGAAAGTGTATTAGATCTAGAATATCAAGATATTCATGAGTTTTACTTTGGCTGCATAAAATACAGCTTTGTGACTGGACAGGTAGTCTTCTGAACATCAGTTTTATAAGTGGGAGAAATAATATGTGCACATCAGGATTATTGTCAAGACTGACTTTATGATTATGTACAAAGCACCATCACTGATCTTACTACCATTTACAACATAACAAAACAACTTGTCTTTACCATCATCATCCTACTAAAGTATGGTTTTCCTCTTAGATTCTGAAGTAACTCAGATTAGTCAGTCTGTCAACATTGGCTATTCATTCTTTAAGCACAAATATCTAATCAGAAATAAAATCTAGTCCACCTCCTTGGGTAACCTACTAATTTGGCTCCTTCTTTCTTTCACCACTGCAACCATTTTACTTCAGGCCTCATTCTGAACATGAGTGAGCAGTCCTGTATGTGGTGACATATGTATGTGTAAGGGTACCTTTCTTACTTGTCACAACAAAAGAGGTTCTCTTCCTCTTAAACCCAATGCCTTAAACTGTGCTCCAGATTCCAATCCTTCCATGTAATCTAGAATCCCTTGCCATCAGTTTCCCTTTTCTTCTATATTTTCAGCATCTCTTAAAACTGACTTTTTTACATTCCCTTCCAGTGACTCTTTTCTCTCTCCTTCCCTAATCAGATGAGCTTCTTGAACTAGTAGACGAAGATTAGTTTCTATTGACTTACAACTGTGAGAGGTAAAAAACAAATAATAGTCATAAGAATGGGTAGTGGATTAAGAATGTTTACTCGATAAGCACCCAGGATGCCATATCAAAAATACTATTAAAGAATTATAATCCTCTGCTTTAAATCCCCTTAGGATTAAGCAAGAGCACAGGGCTTTCTGTGGGGAAAGGGTTTGGAAAGCAGCAGAGTGAAGTATTCCAGGGCTTCCTCAGTACTGGCTTGATGCAAAGGTTGAAACCACACAATTCTCTATTGTGATGCTTTCGTACTTAAGGTTAGAGAAAAAAAAATAGAATGTTTTTTGAGATTACTACGTTTCCAACTAAAGTTTTAAATATTTAAAAAATATACATCCAAATAGAAGAGTCAGCAAACATTAGGCCATTTGAGGAAATTGGTCTGTAATTTCAAAATTGATGCAATATGATGGTGAATATTGATTGTAAATGTTCATTTTATATTTAGAAGCCCTTTAAATACAAATACTGAATTTTAGTTTTGAATCTTAAAATTGTGATTAGGAAAACAAATTCAAAGAAGTCAATGAACCTCCATAAGGGGAACATAGTTTACTTTTAGTCCATCAAGAGCATAGTGCTAAAAGGCAGGGTAAAGTTAAAGGCTAATGATTTAGTACAGGGCATACAGGACACGATAGAGGCCAAGCTCATGTCTACAGGCACAAGTCTGTAACCAAGTTAGAGACAGAGCATGGCTCAGGAATTTAGAGACCTTCACGGCTGGCACTTGTGAAGGCAAATCTCAGTGGAAAGACTGACAACTAAGAGAGATGCCTACTGAAGTTGACTTCTGCGTTTTAGCCAGAATTATCCTATGATGAGCTATTCCCTGTAAATCAATCAGTAGTCCTTCAAGAAACTGCAAGAACTCTTTCAAGCAATAGAAATATTACTAAGCATAGAAGCAAGAGTTTCTTAGATGATAAACTAGTGGCCTAACATGCATTAAGAAAGCTTCTTAAAAACGTATCCTCCTTCATCTTAACTATTTATACATTGGAAAGATATAGCTTAATTTTTTTTCCCCACATAACAGAATTGCATGTACTTTGGTCCATTTTAAATAACAGTAACAGTAACAGTAAATCCTCATCTTGCCTCAGCAGTAAAAATACTTTGTAAATAAACTATTTCCTGGATACTAAATATGTATTTATGAGAACACTTTATATAGGGAGAATGCTGGGGCCAAGGGTGGGGGTAGAGGGAGAAGAGTGTCTGAGTAATGAAATACTGAAGTAACTACAATTCTGATATATTTATTTAAGATAAAAAGATAGATTAATAAATCAGTAAGCATATTTCAAATGACTAATATAAACATTATTTTCCACAACAGAAAGCTAAATCAAGTGCCTTCCAAGCATTATTCAAGGTAATAAGTAGAAATAAGTATGATACACTGTTTCGCTGTCACCCAGGTTGGAGCACAATGGCACGAATTAGATCTCAGCTCACCGAAGCCTACATCTGCTGGGCACAAGTGATGCTCTCATCTCACCTCAGTCTTCCCAGAAGCTGGGACTAAAGGCATGGGAAGGATTTTATTTTTAATATGAGCTTTTTTTTCTTTAACCAAAAATGGGATGTAACATATAAGGAGGGTAGTACTTTTTGTGTAAAGTATTGAAACACATGTAATTTCACATGCTTCTAAAATACATATTTCAAAATGAAATAGATGGAATTGCATTACAGTATAGCTTTTCTTTAGATCAAACTTTTATTCTTAACAGTGTTTCTACATTCTAAAGCACTTTTCTATTGACTAGAAATTTACCATATGGTACAATTCCCCCCCTAATATTATTATTTTGTATTTGAAGCTGCTGATGACTCTTCAAATCTTTTTGTACTTATGCACAATGTAAACCTATATTTTGAAAAACAGTTTGTAAGATTTTCATTGTTTGGTATAATTCCTTCAGCAAATAATAATTACAATTTAAGAAAACACATTGTGTAATATTACAAGACAGCTTTACAGCAATTTTGAAGCGCAATGAAAATGATATGGAAAATGAGTTTTTAACAAGCACTTAAGTGAATATATAATGTTTTGTCAAAACAATATTTTAGGTGTGATTAAAAGCTTGATTTGTATTATTCTGCTGTGTGTAAATAAACAATTTGAGCAGTGATTTATACAGCTTATTCTCTCATTGCATTTAGTGAGAGTTTTTTGTTATCACATAAATTCCCAAATCTCTAAATATATAGAGAACAAACTGAGGAGTAAAATAACACATCTCTGAGGGAATCACATATTGGCCTTCATTGCAAAGTCATTACTTTGTCCTATGATTACTCCAGAAATGAAAAAAGTAAAAAAGAAGCAATTTAATATGGTCAATGTATAATCATTCTAAAATTACCCATATGAAAATAAAATAGCAAGAGACTCTTGCCTCAAAGTATTGATATTAGAGCTAAACCTACTGATGGACTCCTAGAACAAAAATATGTATGACTAACAAATCTTTGACAATTTGTTTCCCTTTTCTGCAACATTATTGTTATAGATTTTATGTTTCTTTAACAACAGTCTGGTGCATATTTGCAGGTGAGCATATAAGTCAACTAATCAATCGCTTATATATGTGTTGAATCTATGTCTTAATGAGTATGCTCTATTTTTCAAGAAGTCACTTCTTCACTACATAACCTGTGTTCTGCTCAAGATTTGTTCTGGTCCTTTAACAAATTTTATTGTTAAATCCTTGGTTCTTTAAAAAATGTCAAGGTCTATATATACACTGTGTTTTGATAAGTAATTTAATATGTAAAATGCTTTGAGTGACTCTCCTGGTATGTATAAAAAACTGTTAAACAGGTCAAAATAGGAATTTCATGATGTATAGTAATATGCCATTGGATTTTCATTGATATATCCAACATTATGTGTCTGGATATAGAAATTATTTCAAAATCCTTTCCATATTTTATTACTTAACAGCAGATACAGCATAAGTAAAGCATGGAGAAAAAAATTAAACATTTTAATGAAAGTGACCAGAACCAATTTTTGGCAGCAAGCGTTTACATCAGCTTAAGTGCTGTGAATGAGTTACATTGGGTTTGAGGTAGATATTACAATATTCAAATAACAGTTTTGTGTGAGGTCATTGCTGTGTCCAACTTTAAATTATAATAATCATTTAAAATTCACTTTAGGTAGATAAAGTCTAACATTGAAAATAAAAAAAAATAAAGTAAATATCAAACAGGTTGTTTATACCATATTTGGATTTCCTCAATGTAATATTGTGACTTTGCTTGTTTTTGAGATTGCTTTTCAGCTTCCTCAGTGAGTAAAAGTATTTTTGTACATTATAAAAATTAATAAAATTTCTGTTTCTCAAAATCCCACTTGAACAATGACACATTTATTTTTCTTGCTCATATAAATTTATGAGGCATATAAATAAGAAAATCAGTTATGTTTGGTACACTTGACAGTCACAAAAATATTCACAGTATTTGTTACTAATATTATTACTGGTGTTAATAATCAAGATGCTTAAAAAATCAGTATGTATGTAAGTAATACAGTTTTTGTCTATTTTGAAAAATAATTTGCAATGACTGTAAAAGCTAATACATATATTGGGTTGGGAATCTCATTTTGATAAATGCATAGTGTTTTACTCATGCATTTTGCCTGTTTATTTACCTTTTATACTATCTATCATGCATATTTTACATTTAAATCTTCGAGGCATTGAATATACACTGTTTTCCCAGGTTTTATTTTTAACATACCAATGTATTAAATTTTTCTTACAGATGCTTCACGGTGGTGTTTGCACAATGATGGCGTGAATGTGGCGCTAAAAATGTGGTGCTAGAAATGTCTTCTTTAAATTCTGTCATTCTTACATTGTTTTCATACTTCTTTCTTGGAGGGCTTTTCGAATTCCTTAAGTGAGTGGTTTCTAGTTATAAAATCTAAACAGGTTTTGTGATTTGTTTCAGAACTAGATTGACTTTCCTTCATGTGGCCTCTAACTTAACTAAAACCCTTCTTTCCATTGATAACTACTCCATGGAATGCTGGTTATTGTGGTTTTCTGGTTTCCCACTGAAATAGTTGATACCTATTGGGTGTTTAAACTTTTAAATTGACTGGATAATCAAAAGTGTAACCCAATGAACGGTTAAGAATGAAATTTAACAATCCATAAGCTATCTAGGTCCCACATTTTTTACTACACACAGTTCTAATAGGAATTCTGAAAATCAGGTCATATAAGTTTATTTATATGAACAGTTTATTTGATCAGTTTGAGAAAGGTCTATTCCCAGACTCCACAATCATTTTTTTTTAAATGTCCTCTTCAGGGTTCTATTCAGTTTCACTATATTTACAACAAAGCATCAACAAATATTTGTAATTAAAGAACAATGGCATAAGTGATGCTTATAGTTGAGAGCATCCTTTTTACCCTTGACGAATATGCATGTTCCTTTGAAACAAGCCAGTCTTTATATAACACTACATTTCAGCCTCTACCCCCATATTTTCTCATACTAACTTTGCTAAAGTAAATTTTTAACAAAATATGAATTTTTAGTGAATTCCAAAATGCTTATTATTGAGCAGTTTCCTTTAGAATATAAACATTTGAAACTCAAATTAGATTTTCAAGATCACTTAGAGTTGAAAATTTTAATTAAAAATCTCCCTTCTAGTTAGTGCGTATTCATTCAACACGTATTCCTTTCAATGGAACTTTTCTGTTAATTTTCTTCTGTGAGCCAAATAATATTAGAAACTGTCATAATGTAATTGCTTTCTATTTGACTCTATTTTCTTAATTTCATCTTTATAACATCTTCATATGGAACTTGTATAAAACAAACACTTATTTCCACATTCCCAGATAGTGAAGACTTGTGGATAGATCTCCCAAAAATTTTTCATGGAAACTTTCATTATCCCTTTTCACGCTTACTAGTTCTTAGCAGGGAGACATTTGGCAACAATAAACATAACTAGCCTGAGGATTTATTATATTATTTCACTCCAGTTTCATTCATCTGACAAATGCATTTCACATTTAACCATGCCCATTTATTTTTGCACATTAGCTAGTGTAAAAAATTGGTTTGAAAGAAAAAATAATAACAAAAATACAAGTCAGAGTAAAGCAATTTATGAAAGAAAATGATTATATAAATGGATAAGAACTAAAATATTACAGTTAGAAACATCATGCTTTAATGTATTATCAATAGAGCATGCATGGATCCTGTCGTCAAAATGTTAATTTTTTAAACAAAGAATAAATCTAACTAACATATGTACAACTAGTTCTCTTACATAACACAGATGAAATTTGTCTTTTTCTGGATAACATCAATTGCTGTCGAAACTAACTACTGTCTTAGCTCTGTAAATATTATTCTGTAGTTACTAATAACTGTTATATTTAACTGTGCCTGGAATCATTGTTGACTATTTCATTAAATTGTCTTAGGTTGTTGTTACTTAGGATTGTAACAAGTTTTTAAAAGATATTATTAAATCAACAATTATTTATTATGTGTTTACTCTGCTAAAAAGTAGATTTTAAAATTAATCCATATTAGATTAGTCCACTAACCATGTAAATGTGCTCTTGGTGTAATAGCAATTAATTTTCATCTTCTAGTTCTAGTTAACAGCTGAAGTGTTAATGCTTTTGTTTAATTAATTGTCCGGGTCCAAAAAAAAAAAAACACCTAATAAATTTGTGTCTCAAAATTCCTGGCCAACAGTTTCAGTCCAAGAATCAGACTTAGTGGTTTAAACAATAATTTAAAAGACTACTAAAATATAAATTTTAATATTGTTAGAGAATAACTCTTGCTGACCATAAAGTGATAATAATAATTCCATGAGATGTGGCTATAACTTCATTACTGATGTTACTTCAAGTTGAACAGTTGAGATAAAAAGAAAAAGAGGATTTATTATGTGTAGAATATAATAAGTATGTGTTTCATTATGTGTAGAACAGGTTTCATTGCGTGTAGAACAAAAAAAGTTTAACTTGGCCACAGTTATTTATAAGATATTACCTTTTTCTTGTTTTTATATGAAGAAAAATAAAACATCTAGAGTGGGATTAAAGCTTTAATATTTTAATAGGAAATATAAAAGTCAGTTTTGACTTCTTCAATGAAACTTTGCAACAATTGACATGGATAGTGGATATCAAGTAATTATTTTATTCGAAGAGCTTATAGGTAGAATAACATCACTTACAAATGTGCCAATTAATTAAAAGTATTACTATAATTCACATATTTTTAAATATCTTTATTGTGCATTTCATAATTATATTTTTTATCATCAAATCTACTGGACTTGTAGTAGAGTATTACGTGCTTATTGCCCATATTTTCTCATTATCCATTTGCTCTTCAGTTCTCTGCCAATGTCAATTCACTCATATAACTTTACTGAAAATGTCACATCGATGACATTGTAGGGACTTAAGGGTCCAATAATATTAGAGATTCTGGCTTGTACTTTAAATTTGCTGTCTCTTTCCATCTTTATTACAATTCTGAAGGATGCATACTACCATCCTCATTTTTAAAATGTGAAAATGCAGGCAATTCAGATAAAAGCAGATAAAAGCCAAGTGATGGTAACAAAATCAAAACTTGGCTTTACCTGACTAAAGTTTATCTTTAGAAGTCAATATCTTGTTTAATATTCTGTAATAAAGTATGTCTATAACATATTAGTACCATAAAGAAAATCATTAGGAAGGTAAATTTTGTATGCTTTAGGATGCAGTGACATGCATATTTCCAGGTAATATTACCTGCATATTACCTGGAAGTGAGGCCTGTTAAACTAAAAAGAATAAAAGGCATCAGTGAAAAATAATATTATTTTTAATTTTCATAAGTTAGAAGAGAAAGATTTTTCTCTATATAAAATTATTTATAACTCTAACATGATTTTTCTAATTTAAAATTTTATCAAAAGGTTTTTTTCAGACTTTCATGTCCTTTACTTATCTTCTGTTCACTCCTCAAGTTCTTTGTAAACTTGACATTACCAGAAGTTCTGAAGTTGTTCAAAGAATACTCGTATTTGAATTTTTACTGTATTACATTAACACATATTTTAATAAAACATTAATGAGTAGTGACTTCTCTGAACCTTGCAAAAACAGACAGAGAATACTAGAGACTGCTAAATGACATTTTCTTTAAGATCGTGTCTGAGGAAAATACATCAGAATTTGGATTTTGTAAAGGCCATGTACAAGTAAAATTAACACGCTATTTGGATTTTGTAAAGGCCATGTACAAGTAAAATTAATATGCTCATTACTGGACAGATGAATCAAAACTCAATTTCCTCTTTTTTAAGAAAGAAAAAATATAAAAAGATAAAAAAACCCAAAAAGACACAAAATAAAAAAAGAGAGGAAAAAACCCAATTTCATCTTTTTTATATATAGTTGCAGTCTATAGTAAAAATATGAAAGCAGGGATATGACAAACATTTACTCACTTTTTTAACACTATATGCAGTAGAAAATTAAGCTAAATGTGAAATGTTTCTAACATCCAGTGGATAAATAATTTATTTGTAAATTTCAGTTATGAAATCTAAAGGACTAGTAGGAAGTAACAGAGCTCCCCAAAATGTTCAAAATGGTAGTTAAACATCACGGAGATATGGAAAAACTGTTTTCAAAACAGATGTATGATGTGTTCTCACATTGCTGTAAAGAAATACCTGAGACTGGGTAATTTATAAAGAAAAGAGGTTTAATTGGATTGGCTCATGGTTCTGCAGACTTTACAGGAAGTATGATGGCAGCTGCTGAGCTTCTTGAGGCCTCCCCCAGAAGCTCACAATCATGGCAAAGGTGAATTGGGAGCAGACATGTCACATGGCCAGAGTAGGAGCAAGAGAGTAAGGGGGGAGGTGCTACACTGTTTTAAATGGCCAGAGCTCACAAGAACTCACTCACTATTGCAAGGATGGTACCACAGGGGATGCTGCTAAACTGTGAGAAATCCTCCCCCATGATCCAATCACCTCCCTTTCAGGCCCCAACTCCTACAATGGGGATTAGATTTCAAAGAGATGTGAGCAGGGACACACATCCAAACTACATCAGTAGATATATATTAGAAACAGATGGCAGAAAGCTTGGAGAATAAGACGACAAAATGGGCAGGTAAATTCACTGATAAAGCATCAGTGATTAGTATGTTCATAAATTAAAGCAAAATAATTTATACTTGTAGTCATAAACGGTAATGTAGCAAGAATTAGGAGGTAAAGTTCCCTCTCTCTCTGTCTCTGTGTGTGTGTGTGTGTGTGTGTGTGTGTGTGTGTGTTCCACTGTGTTTGTGTGTCTAATCTATTGAACTACCTATGTCTTTGGCCTACTATTTTATAAAAATCTGTAAATTTATAATCCAAGTAAGTAACTTGTCAACATGAAAATGTCACATTATTATGATTTTCTTTTCCTTTAAAGAGAAGACACTATAATGAGACTGTTGTGGCAAGAGACAATAAAGTATGAATATCTCCACATTTTTTGTGTTGAAACGTTCCTTACTTGGTTCTGAATAACAGGTGCTACACTGAATAACAGGTCCAATACCAGAGCTACACTTCCCTGAAATATATAAGGGACTTCCAGTTTTGAGAACATTGCATGGCTCCTATGTAAGTCATCTATTTTGGAATAGTCTTAGAGAATAAAAGCAGTTACTCAAACTGTAATTTTCTAAAGATAAATTCCTAAGGAGTGTAAACCACAGTAAACCATGTGCTTATGATTAGTGGGGTTTCTTTGGAGAATACACCCTTCTCACTCAACCACTCCTTGCTGTAGGAATGGAGACAACTCATAACCACAGAGGTAGGTTCTCCAACTTTAAAAATTAATGCTGCAATGCATTACACATTTTTAATTGGATGATATTCATTATTAATGCTTTCAGAGAGAAAAAACAAGTCTATTTCATGTAAGACATACTGTTTTCTTTTTGAAATGGCATTAAAATGAAATTTTTTATTTTTGAAAATAACCTCTACTTTGAAAAAACTGCCTCATGTACTTATATTAAGTATAATCATAATGTACAGAGACTGCCCTGTGGTGTTAATGTTTAGAACTTATTTAATTAAATTTGAAATTATATCTACAGTATAGTGCTCAGTAAGTGTTTGTTGAATGAAACAGCCATATAGAACTTCAAAGGTACTTTTTTCTTAAGGGTAAATTTAAAGTATTATTAACTTTCTCTTCAAAACCGCCACTTTTATGTCTCTTTCCAATTTTGGTCAATTAATATACTAGAGTTTTCTTCAAAACATATACTGTTTTTTTTTTTCAGGAGATATTTCAGGTCTGACTCTTTAATATTCTTCATTAGAATTAATCAGATTTACAACCAAGGTCACCTTTCACAGAATTCCATAAACTGTAAAACTTAAATTTATCTTAAAGAAGATGGCTGGCTAGCATCTTACTCCTTTGTTTTTCCCATAACGACACTTCATACTTGTATAAAAACTTCATAGACTTTAATAACCACCTTCAAAATAATCTAATTATTAAATTACATTGTATTTGTAGGTCTATAACTAGTTTCTTCTTCAGGGTCTTTAATTTTCAATTACAAACAACATTTTCCTAAAAAGTAAATATCTAGCTATGGATTAAGTAAAATATTATTTTCAAATGCCATCCTATGAGACGGGGGACTGCTTTCTCAATAGAAAACTACTTTTTTTCTTTTTCTTTGAAAATGGATTGGGACATTGAAAATTAATTTCTAAATATTTATGGTAGAAAATTCTTAGATTATTTCAGTAGAAGTTACAGGTTCTAATATGAGTTTTAGCATTCTGAAATTCAGTTTGATTTTATAAAATAGCTGTAATTTCTCACAGATAATGGAGTCTTCTGATCTTTACTTTAAAAACATTTAAAGAAAATACTTATTTTTTTCCCCTTTCAGCTGATTGTGCTTAGCTAAAATAATTAGAGACAATTTAAACAATGTTTAATATTAGAATCATTTAGGAGTATTATGGCACAAAGAAAAGTTTGAGTTGCAAGCATGATTTTCCTACTGAAAAATATCAGAAATGATAGTTTCTGTTGCTTTTTATTTGAGAAACTGTATACAAAGTTGTACCGTTCTAGTGGCAGAATTATGGAACTTGAAAGCAAGAAGGACTCTTGATCTCTATATCTATTTTTGTTTTCTGTCCCTCTTCTCATGAGTCCAAAATATACATAAATATTTATCTAATTTTACCATAACATTCTCTTAATGGACAAATAAAGCCTCAAATACCATATTCAAGTTTACAAATATCATATGTGTAAGTAACAAAACTGAAATTTAGATCTGATCTATTCCAAATTTTTTTCCACTATGCCAGGCTGCCTTTACCTGCTAAATTTACATAAGTTCCAAATGATTTAACTAAGTTCACAAACAAGCTGAGAAACAGCCAACAAGGACTATAAATGAGACTGCCCAATCTCTAAACACCTATCCTTATCAATACCACACTCACCATGTTTAAAAATTCAATTAGCATGTTAATCATCCTTTACTGCTCTTTACCTCATAATTCCAGTTTAATGAGAGCTATATTATACTTTCTTAGCCATTCCCTAGTTAATAGGTTTTCCTAGTTAATGATATAGTTTTATAGGCTATTTCTAGTTTATAAACTTCTGAAACTTAGAAGAAAGAGAAAAAGAAGGATGGAACAATGCTTTCTTGACAATTTCAGGCCTTATGTTTTTCTTCAATTTCCCTCAAAAACACTTTCTAGACTAAAATGCTGTGAATAAATAATACTTGGACTTCATTTAGTCCAAGCTGTGAATTTCTTTTAAAGAAAAGAAAATTGAATCCAAATTACTTTACATAAAGATGTTCTTCACAAATACACTTATAATTCAAATACATACACATATGAAAATTATTATATTCAGAAAATAGTAATTTAAGGCATATATATGTTCATTATCTATTTATTGTATTTATTGCCTCTTAGCAGCAGAGCCTTGCTCTGTTGCCCAGGCTGAAGTGCAGTGGTATGATCCTAGCTCACTGAGGACTCAATCTCCTGAGCTCAATCGATCTCCCACCTTAGCCTCCTGAGTAGCTGGGACTACAGGCACACGGAACCATATCTGGCTAATTTTTGGATTTTTTGTAGAGTAAGGGTCCCACTATGTTGTCCAGGCTGGTCTCAAAGTCCTAGGCTCAAGTAATTCTCCCACTTCGGCCTCCCAAATTGCTGGGATTATAGGCATAAGCCATTGAACATGGCTCATAAATATTTTCGAATGAAGAAATTACAGGATTAGCTTCATATAGGCTAGATCTGTGGAAACTTGCATCGTCTGATTGTTATTTGAAAACTTCCTCTGAAATCACACATTTAACATATTGATGGATTATATTTTTTAATGCTTACAAATGCCAGGATTTTGCAAAGCTCTGAGAAGCTATGATAGATGTTGAATATCTACTAAACAGGCAGTCTTCTACCCTGCTTCTTTGTCGGTAAAGCCTTCGTCTTACTATGAAGCAAGAAAATGTCAGATACTCTCCTACATTTGATGCATCTAAAGGATGACCACATTCACCCATCCATCCATCCATCCATCCATCCATCCATCCATCCATCCATCCATCCAATATATATATATAATAGACCATATGGCAGGGAATTGTTCCAGGTACCTAGAATGCTTAATTAAATTCCCTGCCTTCCTGGAGCATACATTTTAGCAGAGGAGAAGAATCAATTATCACAAAATATTAGTACAACATTGTTATTGACAATGGAATTTAAAAGAAAGTCCGTTTAGGGCTTTTAAGAGATTTTCCTCTCTGATATAAGCCAAGCCTTTCAAAATTTCATCTTCGTGTTGATTAAGTTCCATCATAGAGCATTTCACTTTATAATATTTGACAAACTTACTCTAATATCTGTAACAATTTATCAGTATAAATCTCATACATACAGTTTGGAAAGAAGTCATAAATGTTAAAGAAAATGTTTCTCTTGTTTTCGTAGAAAACAATATCCATTGAAAAATAAAGTGATATGAATACATGATATAGGAGAGTAGCAACAAAGGTTCATATGTTAACTTAATCACTTAATGTAAGTGCCTGATATGTGTTAGGCACATATAATTCATCTTTATATTTTCTTAATGGCTTGTAGAAGTGATTTGCACATTGTAGGCAGGTAACAGCTTACTATTATGATGTGTGGCTCATATAATAATACATAAATATATGCAATTGATAATTCTTGAGTTCACACAGTGCGATATTATGCATGTTACACACACACACACACACACACACACACACACACACACATAGATTTCCAGCTATGCACAAATTAGATATTCATATACATGTGCATATATGAATATATGTACATAGATAAACATAAAAATACAACATGCTACCTTCTTGATTTGTTAGTTTAAAATTATATTATTGAAATGTGCTTATTCTACTTGAAATAAACCTCAATATCTATCCTTGGAATCTACTTTTGCTTTAGCCTCTATCCTTAGTCTCTCAACCTGTAAACAGTATTAGGCACAGACTCCTAGCAATCTATTTCATTTTGAAGTTTTTATCACCAAAATCAATATTTTTTTCATAAGAGCTATAAAATTATTCTTTCAATATATTAGAGGAAGTATGTAATGTTAGAAAACATTCAGAATACCTTTTTATAACAAATATTAGTTTCTAAAACACTTATTTTTCAAAATCTTCATTTGTTACTTATTAATAGGAAAGTTCAAGTCTTCTACTTTACTTTCAAACTTACTTAAAACTGGGCTTCCTCTTTAATCCAACCTTATTTTACATTACTTCAGTGTACAGAACCTCTGGTCCAGACAGACTCTTCTATGTTCCACAAAGATACATTCATATTTTACTCTTTACCTTTCTTTAAATGGTTTCCTTCTACCTCTTTCCTTACTTAAATCCCAATTGTCATTCTAGGCACAAATCATGTATAGTGCCTTTAAGATGTCTTTCTAAGTCAATTCAACGACTGTAATTCTTCTCTTCTGAACAATACTTTCTGCCATATTCAGAAAATTCAATACCATTATTAAAAGCGCTAATTTTTCATGAGTTTAGATATAACCAAAGAAGATCTTGACTAGGGTCTTGTTACTCACTATTACAGAGGTATTGTGGTTTTCAAATCCCAACTAACTATGAAAATGGAATATATCCTGGAAAGTACAGAGTCAATCAGAAGGAGGCACCTGGAAACTACTCATGGGGATGCAGGGAGCAGTGAGCATTCAATAAATCACTTTTGGATAATTTAATAATTAAAAACTATATTAATTTTGTTTACCATTTTACTGACTAAGCTATCTGTTTAGTCCATGGAAGAATAAATGATGGTATATCACTGGATTTGGAACAAAAAAAGATGAATTCAAGTTACTGCTCTTCCTTGCAATTTTTTATGTGAAAAGCAAATTACTTAAAATCCTGTTTCATTTATGTTAGCTGCCAAAGAAAACTAATCATTATTCATGAGAAAAGATAATGTATAAAGCTATAAGTTGCTCTACCAGTAAAATTATTATATATTGCAATGCATACTTTAAGTATTAAATGAGGCAATAAATTGGGTCAACCAAATCATTTAGTAAAATCAAATATTTTGCCTAAATATTATATAAATGAGTAAATATCTTGCTATGTTCATTTTACAAATGGCAATTTTCGAATGAGAATGTAATCTCTTACATTACTTTGTAAACTATATGACAGATCAGAAATCTAGATAGCAGAAGACTGCTTTGGCCCTTTTGTAAGGAAATAGTAAAGACTACAAGGAAAGAGACAGAAAATTTAGGAAGTTCTCTAAGAAAAGACAGTATTTCCTGAGACAGCTAGCATGTTAAAAGTATACTCCTCCTGGTCTTATTATATTTGACACACAGAAAAGGAAGACAATTCTACTGTGAGGTTGTTTTATAATGATGAACAGAATCTCAAAACATACAACAACAAACAATGAAGACAACAGGTACTATTCTTCAGGACCTTATAATATCCAAGGCAATATATCACATGCTTTATGTATATTTTATTCATTTTTTCCTCACTAAAACTATGATATAAACATTACTATTCCTATTTTATACAGAGTAAACTTAATGTTAGAGGTTAAACAGTTTACCCAAGATCACAGAACTCATATGTGATAGTGGAACTGGGATTTTAAATCTGAATTTATCTGATTTGAAAGAATACATGCTATAAAATTATAATAACACTAAAAGATAAATACCTAGAAAAGTTCAAAAGCTCAAAAAGAGTTTTACATACAGTCAACAAAGTGCATTCTAGATTTGGCTTGCAAAGCTAAAAGAAATATTGTATTAATAGCTGCATAAGGTGATAAGTTTTGAGAGAGAGAGAAAGTTAAAAGAAAAAGAGCTTTCAAGATACCAAAGCTGTAACTGGTTGACCCAGGGCCATGGAGGCCTAAGGCCCAAGGACTTTGATTTCTATAGAATGACAGACTAAGCCAAATATTTTAGTTAAGCAACTAAGAGTAGGTTTCTTGTAAGCTGAACCAATTAGACCATTTGCCTAGATACTTGAGACTTCCATACCTTGGCCCAATAGATGCTTCTTTTATAACTATACATAGGTGGTACTTATAAAGAATGCTTACTAAGCACTTATTTTGTACCAGTTTGTGTTCTAACTGGCATCCATTTGATCCCAACAACAACTCTGTAAGGTAGGTACTTCTATTATCACTCCTATTTTAAAGATTAAGTCCTCATTTAAATCCAGCCAAATTGATGTCAGTATATAATCATTATATAATACTGATGTTATAGTTAACTAGTAACTACAGCGATAAAACAAGTAGTATCTTATTCATAATTATTCTGTTATTTAATTAAAATTCAATTTTCTAAAGTAGTTTGCCTTAAATTGTCACTTACTAAGCACATTCAGAGATTAGTAGTGTTTGAAAAAATATTGTTTGTTGACAAATAGTTGGAATTACAATGAGAATTGCATTATTTCAGCTTCTTAGAGAATGTGTTAAAAGTGAACTCTGTACTCTAAAATCTATAATTCAATATAATGGATGTGAATCCTGAAACTTGCATATTTGAAAATAGTTGCCGATTTATTGAGCTATTAATGCTTTAACACTGAGGTAATACATTATAAACAGAAGTTTTGAAATTCTAATGTGACAAGGCAATATATTTTTGTTTTTGTGTTTGTTCTTAATTTATTTTTTACCTGCCATGCTCCAAAGTGATATCATATGAGTTTGTAATATGCAGTACATAAATTTAGCATTATTCATTAATATGTATTGACACAGGTTGATTACTTCTGAAAAGGAATATAGATTTTGAAATTTGATAAAGTTAGTGTATCATGTTAATAACTAAAATATTTATATTAGGTGAATAATTAAAACTTAAAATATTTATTTCTTAACTATATTGACTAGGCAACATTTCAATGACCAGATTCTATAATCATATAGGAAAAATTCAAGATCTCTAAGGTCTTTGAAACTTGGAAAATATTTTAAAATTAGACATATTAAAATTATTATTTCAAAAGTAAATTAAGATTTATTAAAATGAACTTGCGTGTATGAATAAATACAAATAATTATAATCTAATTAAACCAAGTACTTGGATGAAAAGTGAAAGTCAGAGAATCATTTTGAAGTTTTCATTTATCTGGAGAGCACCATCTGGATCACTGAATTTTTCACTTTCAATCAAATATTGATTTTGTATATGTGTGTGTGTGTGCATAAAACTATAATACCAATGAGTAATAAAACTTTTTCAAAAATAACAATAATTATAATTAAGTATAAATATGAGTGAAATTTTGAGTTTCACTATACATTGGGGGAAATTAACAAAATGTAATGTGAAGCAAAACATCTCTTATACTAATGTGTTGTAACATTTTAGAAGGTACCTTAAAATCTCTAGGGTTAAATAAGGACTTTGAAAGATATTACTCTCTATTCCCCTGAAATACCACAAGATATAGATAATTTTTAAATGTTTACATTTTTTCAGTTAATAATTGCAATATAATTTTTGTTGAAACCATTATTTCTATATTCCCTCTATATACATGTTATATACATATATTATATATTTAATAGATGTATATTTCACACCAAATTAAAGGTAATAGTTGTGCGTGACAGGTTTATGAATATATAGTCATCATTAACAGACATAATCAAACTCTCACATATCCAATGGAAATAGTTTTTGAAAGCATGTTTTTGACAATGTAATATTATCTAAAGCTCTTCTATTTACAAATATTTCCTTTGAAAAATTAGCTTTACATATAGTATCTGTTAAATCAATGGCAAAAGGTCAAAATACACTACTTTCATATATAAATCTAACATTTTACAGTTAGTCTAAAAAATTCTTTTAGAATTAAATTATCAAAGAATTCAATATGATTCATAGGGTACGGGGGGCAGGAGATACAAATTCCCCGAATACAATTGAAATAAAAACTGATGCAGTTAATTTTAGAAATAATTTAATTTTGTTTATATCAAAAGAGGACATGTAAAGAAAGAAAAAATTTAAATACACATTTTTGGGCAGTTCAAGTTGCTGGCATCCTACCCCCTATCTGTAAAAGAATGCTTGTTGGCATTAGGTTCCATCAATTCGTTTGTGATTTCTAAATTAATTCTGAAGGAAACCACAACTTACTTGAAGATCCTGCTGAGTGTCTGTGTGCCTGATTTTTTTTTTCTCTGTTCACAGACAAAGCACTTCCACTGGTCATGGAAAAAAGGTCTAAATCCGTGTCTTCTCTGCTTACAAGTCTTGCCTGGGAGCAATGGAAGAGAATATATACAATCATGAAACAAAATATGGCATTTTCTGAATGCAGCTCACATTACCCCAAATAAACAAACAGGCTCTGTCAAACAACCTTCTTCAAAATGATACCACAATCCTTTATTGCTGCCCAGGCAGAACAAATGCACTATGTCAAAGCATTTTTTGCAAATAAGAGTCGATTATAAAATTGAGGATTGCTATTTGAGTCTGTACAACAAAAGAAAACATTTTAGTACAGTAATTTTGATGAAAATCAATCTCAAAGGTAGCTGATGAAACTTTAAAGAGCTTAACATTATTTATTTGCCATGTATATTATTTAATTCTTAATTGAATGTTAGATATGTCATATCCAGTTATTTTTTGCAATATTTATATGCTGCAACTTATATGTATTAGTCTTATCAATAAAATTCTCTGAAATGCCTTTCATCCCATACTTGCATACTATAAAGCTACAGACAATCTTTATCTTCTCATTACAATCATTATCAATATTAAATATTATATTTAAGTCTAATTTTGGGATAATTATAAATATATAGATATTTCAGGGCATTATTTAATGAACATAAAAATTAAATTATTTATCTCAAATTGCCTTTGAACTTTTTTTACTTAGACTGAATCTAAGAGTCAAAATTAATTGATTCTTACCTATAAAACATTGTTGTACATAATGTTGAATATCATTACATAAAGATATATTAGGATTCAGCTCTGAAATGGGGGGAAATGCCGTGAGGGGAAGCAAAGCAGCCTCAAAGTAGCTGGGATTTAACCAAAACCACACTATGCTTGAAATCCTGTGAAAAAGCATTGTTCTTAATGTTTGATGTTAAGAAAACTTAAACATAGAAAATAAAAGGATAAAACCACCACTGTGGTTAAAAAGCTGTCACCATATGATGAGCTACAAAGACTCAAGGAACTAGAATCCAAAAATGATCCTCTTTAAAATTCAGATATTTGCCCTTCACCCTTTCATCCCCTCCCAACCTTCTTTCTACTCTTAAACATACGAACTTCCATTTATTCATTTTAATATATTTATATTTTTCCAAATTTATTTATATTTTCCCCGATTTGGTCTTGACAAACAAAAATTGTATATATGTATCATGTACAACATGATGTTTTAAAACATAAATACATGATGGAATGGCTAAAGTGAGCTAATTAACATATGCAGTGCCTCACATACTATTTTTAAGTAAGCAAGTATTGCTCTTGCTGAGTTCAGAATATAACCCATTCTACAATATCAATCATTTTTAAGTGTAACTGGCTAAGTGATATAATTACATCGTCAAAAACCTTAGAAAACTTTAAAATAAAATAAAAATTGTCTTCGAATTTACACTTGTGATTTGTATGAGTTATACATTATTTTTGAAATGTATTTCAATAGTATATAAGAGTATATGTCTAATATTAGAATAGCTCCATTAGAATAGCTCAATCTATGGTAAATCTTAAAAATAACCAGTCAAAAATTAAGGGGAAATAACAAAGCAACACCACAATTTTGGTGAAACTACTTAGATAACAAGAAAAAAAAACATTTGAATCCCATATGGGACCCTCCTGCAGACTAAAGAGGCTTTAAGACTATAAGCCTTAATATTTTAAAATGAGGTTTATTTATTTAAATGTAATGACAAAATTTCATGACACCTATTAAGAAAGTAGAATTCCCACTCTCCCTGAAATAAGATGAAACCTACAGTCAAGGAAATATTTGTAAATAAACACCTTCCAAAAATTTTATTATCATCAAAGTCATTAACATCCAAAGATGATTTCTTCCAAAGTAGAAAATAACTAGTGTCAGTTACCAATTTGGTCATATTACACAGGAAATCAACTTTAGAAGTACAGCTATCAGAAACACATGGCTTCAAAATGATGCCATTTAGCAGCTTAAAAACAAACCTAGAAATTTCATAAATGGGCTACTTAGATGTATTTCAGTGAATCTGGCACAGCCTATATGCAGTAATATTTAGATATTATTTTTGAAAACATTGACTTCCCAACTAAACACCACCCTCTGCTTACTATTAAAAAATGAAGAAATTGTAAAGAAGATACAGATTTTTTCAATATCATATAAAATATATTTATAGTTGTCCCTCAGTATTTGTGGGCATTCATTCCAGGATTTCCACATATAACAAAATCCATGGATGCTCAAGTCCCTTATTTAAAATGGAGAATTATTTGCATATAACCTATGCATATCCTCCCTTATACTTGAGATAATCTCTGATTACTTCTAATACCTAACTAAATGTAAATGCTATATAAATAGTTTTTATGCTGTATTGATTTTTTATTTGCATCATTTTTATTGTTGTATTGTTATTTTTTGTTTATTGAATATTTTCAGTCCACAGTTGGTTGAATCCATGAATGTAGAACCCCTGGATATGGAGCGCCAACTTAAAAAAAAAAAAAAACTGAAAATAACTAATTACACATTCAACATTTATTCTATAAAAAGTTATGCTGGATTCTAAAATACTGCAATATTTTCTATGGCTATAATATAATAAACAGTCTCAAGTTAATGTCAGATAAGAATTTTCTCACATACAACTTAATGGCAAATACTTATTAGACTGGATTTTGCAAAATTCTTTTAGGTCTTTGTTTTCAGAACATATCTCTTTTATAGCCCTACCTACAAGGTTTGCAGCTCCTGCCCCTCACTATATTATCACAATTAAATGAGGGATGCACATTTTGGGACAGGACTTTCCAAGTGTTTGGATTCTAATTCACCTCCAACTTTGGCAACTTAATTAAAAAAGAGATTCTCATATATTAAAGAAGAGGGATTTCCTTCTCTTCTACATTTTTTTCATAAACAAGATTTTATCCAAAACCTAAAATGCAATAAACAAAAAATATTGTCTTTTTGGAAGTGAAGATATACAGAACAGCACACATAATAACAACTATCTATGAACTTATTACCCAGATATTTCTTTAAAGAGAGAAAGCAAGTTTTATAAAGATGAAGTCCCCTTACATGCTATTTTGTTTTTCTACATATGTATTAAACATTGTAGAGTATTATTTCAAAATTAACATAAATGATATATTTTTCTGTGACTTGCTTTTTTCACTGTATATTATATATATGAGATCTAGATTTAGTTCATTTAACTGTTAGAATATTTTTCAAATTATGGCAAAATTATGATATATGCTATATATGTACCACATAATTATTTGTAATATATCTAGACATATGAATGATTTTAAAAGCTTTTTAACTTTATGTAAAGAAAATCAATTATGTATACTCCTAAATTAGTAATACATCATCTTTGCACAAACTCTTTTTCTTATATAATAAGACAGATGTCTTGTTATATAACATATGTGGGTAGGGAAATCACTTTAAACGTTTAAAAGACACAATGTACATGCAGTAAAGTGCAAAGACCTTAAACATGAAGTTCAACTCCCATAGAATTTTAAAATTCCCATAGAAGTCACAAAAAAATAGCACTGACTTCCTGATGCACCCTACACCCAGCATACCTCAATGACATTTCACATAATCACACCATGATCAACAAAACCAGAAAACTGACATTGTATCAATACTATTACTAAACTACCGACCTTATTAGGACTTCACTAGTTTTCACATGCACTAACTTTTTTTTTTCTTTTTTGCAGTTCTATGATATTTTATATGTATACATATATGTATAGATTATGTATTGCATTAATATGTATAGATTCATGTATCATCACAATTGGAACAAAAATTTGTTTCATCTTCCCAAAGAAACTCTCTTGTTCTTTATAGTCATGTCCTATCCCCAACCTAAGCATGGCAACTAATCACGTGTTCTCTATTACTATAATTATGTGATTTTAAGGATGTTATATTAATGAAATCACATAGCATGTAATCTTTTGAGATTAGCCCTTTTAACTCAACATAATGTTCTTGAGATCTACGGAAATTTTTGTATATGTCAAAAGCATTCTTATTTTTTGCTTTTTATTGGTGTGTTCTATATCCATTGTATGTATGTAGCATCATTTCTTTATTCTTTATTCTTTTACCCATTCAATGAGATTTGGGTTGTGTTAAGTTTCAGCTATTACACTGCTATGAAAATTTATGTACAGTTTTGTTTGAATAAAGTTCACTTCTCTAGGAAAAATGCTCAGGATCAGAATCATTAGGTCATATGTTAAGAGTATATTTAACTTTATAAGAAGCTTATAAAGCTTCTGAAGGTACCAAAGTCTTTACAAGCTTATAAAGCTTACAATGTTTTTGTCTCCAGCTGTGCCATTTTCACCAGCAATTCATGAGAGATCCAGTTGCTCTACATACTTGTCAACACTTGGTAATTTCAGTATTTTTTACTTTAATCACTCTAATATGTGTAGAATGGCATTACATAGTGGCTTTAATTATTTTCCTAAGGGAACACCTTTTCATTTGTTTATGACAGAAAGAGAATATAAATGCTTCTCTCTGATTATGTGGTTTGACTTCTCATTTCTTCTTAATTTCTGAATTGTGTCTTTTTTTTTTTTTTTTTAATTGTGTCTTCTTAAGAGCAAAGGCTTTTAAATATGAAATACATTGGATTTGTAACTTTTTTGGTTTAGGTTTTTTGCCTATGCCAGGTTTGTGGATGTATCTTTCTCTTTTCTTCAATAGGTTTTATTTTTTATTTATTTTATTTTACTTCTTCTGGAGTCAGTCTTTGGCTCTGTCACCCAGGCTGGAGTGCAGGTGGTGTGATCTCAGCTCACCGCAAACTCTGCTTCCCTGATTCAAGGGATTCTCATGCCTCAGACTCCTGAGTAGCTGGGATTACAGGCATGTGCCACCATGACCAGCTAATTTTTGTATTTTTGGTAGAGACGGGGGTTTCGCCATGTTGGCCAGGCCGGTCCCAACTCCTTGCCTGGAGTGATACACCTACTTGGGCCGCCCAAAGGGCTGGTATTACAAGCATGTGCCACCGTGCCAGCCCTCTTCAATACGTTTTATAATTTTGGCTTTTACATTTAGGCTCATAATTCATCTTAAATTTACTTTTCATAAGATGAGAAGTAGGAGTCAAGTTTCTTCTTTCACATAGTTATCTAGTTGTCCAGCACTATGTATAAAAAAGGTTATCCTTTCTCCTCTTAAATTGATTTGCTACTTTATAGAAAATAAATTGACCTTATAAGTATGGATATTTTTCTGGACTCCCTATTCTTTCCATTGATAGAGTCTTGTATCTTAACACATATATAAATATATATACATAAATGTATATACAGATATATATGCATAAATATATATAAGTAACAGTGTTTATTACTGGGTATTGGCAGCAAGTCTTGAATTTAGGGTAGCATGAGTCTTACTATTCTTTTTTCAAGATTGCATTTGCTATTCTAGGTCCTTTGCATTTCCATACACAGTTTAATATCAGTGCATATATTTCTACCAAAACTCTTACTGGGATTGCTTTGAATCTACAGAACACTTGGAGAGAACTGACTTCTTACAATATGAGTTTTCAAATTATTTATAAATATGATATGTCTGACATTTTTTAAAGCAGTGCTTTGCGATTATCAGTGTAGATGGCTTGTGCATTTCAATGTAAACATTTACTTTTAAATGTTTTACATTTTTTGATACTGTCATGAATGAACATTTTAAATTTAATTTTTAAAATTTATTGCTAATATATAGAAATGTAGTATATTTTAAATTAATCTTTATTGTGTGGCGTTGGGTAAATTCACTTATTATGTCTAATAATTGTGGGGATTTCTTAAGACTTTTATGTACAAGTTGATGTCATCTGTGAAAACCAGATGGTCTTTTCCAATCAGATTTTCATGTCTTGTTCCTGATATTAGGTACAAAACATTAGGCCTTTAACCACTAAGTATGTCAAGTTAAGAAAGTTTCTCCTAGTCCTAATTTTCTATGAATTTTTACCATAAATCCTTTGACTTTGTGGTAAAAATTTTCTGCATATATTGAGATAATAATTTTTCTCTTTTTTAATGCTAATGTGGTTACATTAAAATTCTATTTTTACTAGATATAGAATTGAAGGTTGACTTTTTTTTTTCTTTCAGCGCATTGAATATGTTCTTCTGCTTTATTCTGGATGTCAATATTTATGATGGATAGTGAACTAGTCCATCTGTACATTATGTATACGTTAGCTGCTTTAAATTTTTTTCTTTCATATTGATTTTCAGCAGTTTGATTACGATATGCATAGGCGTAATTTTTGCGTTGAACTTATTGAATCTGTTGTCTCGTATTTCTCACCAATTTTAAATACTTTCAGTGATTAGTTTTCACGCGTTTTTTTCATCTAATCTCTCTTCTGGAAATTCAACTATGTATTTATTAGCTTGCTTGCTATTGTCTGACAGAGCATTCAAACTTTGACTTTTTTTTTAAAGTTATTTTTCTCTCTGCTCCACTTTGGAGAGTTTATCTTGCTTTGTTTCTAAGTACACTTTTCTTCTGAAATGTCAAATTTATTAACTCCAGCCATCAATTTTTTTCAATTAAAGTGAAATAGTTTTCATTTCTAGATTTTCTATTTTATTATTTTCTAAAGTTTCTTTTCTCTATTAAGATTTCTATTTCCTCAACATTTAAATCTCTGAATGTATTTATAATAGATGTTATAATTTGCAGCCAAGAATCTTAAAAAGGTGACTTGATTTGGTTACAGTGATGATTTTTTTTTTCTTACAAGGCTCATTTTCCTGCTGCTTTGAAGAATTAGCAACTTTTTACTGCCCACTAGACATTGTAATTTTATTTGCTGGATCCATAGATTTTGTTAGTATCCTTTAAACTCTGTTAGTTTTTATTCTGGCAGGCAGTTGATTCAGTTGTTGATTAGCATGGTCTTTTTGAAGCTTATATTTAAGTTTTACTATTTTAGATCTAGAGGAGCTTTTAATCTAGAGCTAGAGTTACCCCTTCCTAAAATTTAACTTTACATGGTCTTAACTAAATGTCTGGGACATTCTCCACTGTAGCAGGTAGAACTCCAATGTTTCACAGTTTTGGGTGGTCTCTAGAGTATCTTTTCAGTTCAGATATTTCCAGTAGCTGTTCCCTTGGGACCTCAATGAGTCTCATAGTACACTATATACAGAGCTTAGTATTTGGCCAAAAGACTTAAGGAGACCACTATAACATTTTTTGCAACCCTCTAGTATTTTACCCTGTAAATACCAGTTATCTCAGCAACTTTGAACACTCCTTTCTCTCTTTCTTTTCAACTCAGAGAAACTACTAGCTCTCTTTGGGCTTCCCTTCCCTCTGCTGCAGTCCAGAGAGTGTTTCCAAGCTGTTACCTGAAGTGACTGTGGAATTCATGTGTTTCTTTTCATCTCAGTGATCATAGTCCTGTACTGCCTGTTTTCCAACTTATAAAATAGTTGTTTGATTTATTTTATCCAGGTTTTATAAAAAAGTTTTTCTTCAGAAGTACTGGTCTGATACCAACTAATATGTCATAGCCTAAAGCAGAAACAATTAAGAACACAAATAAATTGGTATTAATTTTTATTTTTATTAATTGGTATTTATTAATTGGTATTATTAATTTTTAAACTCAATAATATATCATTTAAATATATCCATTTTCTCCCTGGTTTTAATTTGTTCCTCTTGCCTCCTGAATTGTGCTCCATAACATATATCCAACCAATTATTCATTTCTTTAATATTAAAGAGTTCTTAATTTGCCTCTAAATGTGTATTAATAATACAGCAACAAACTTCTTGCATTTATTCTTTGATGGCTGTATTTAAAATAATCTGGGATGTATACATATACACACACACATATACACACACATATCTATATGCACACACATATACATATATATATATATATCTAGAAATATACTCACATCAAAAAGATATATATATCTCCAAAATATATATATATACCAAAATATATATATGTGTGTGTGTGTGTGTGTGTGTGTGTGTGTGTGTGTGTGTATCCAAAAATATGTATCTTTTTTTCCTCCAAGAATGGGCTTGTAGACTAACAGGGTATTCAAATACCTACTTTAATAAACACTGACAAGTTTCTTTCCAGAATGACTGTACCAGCTTCTACTTTCAGCAACTGTACGTAAGAATTTCCACATTGGTGACATCCCTTTGCATTATCCAGTTTTCTAATTTTTGTCATTTGATTGGTATAGCCATAAGACATCTTAATTTTCATTTTCATTCCTCTCATCTGGAAACTGAGCATCTCTTCACATACACTTGCCCATTTAGGCATCATCTCTGTGAACCACATATTTATATCATTTTTCTAATACATTCATTGGGTCATCTAAGAGAGATCTTTTTATATTTAGATATTAAGCTCTGTTAAATTAGATAGTGAAAACAGTAGTCATATACCTGTTAACCTTTTCTATAAAATTCTTAATACAAAGAAATATTTAACAGTCAACAGATACTTTTGCCATAAATTTTGTACTATTCATACCTTTTAAAAATGTAGTTTTAACTGCTAAGTTGCAAAGATATTATTCCTTATTTTACCTGTTTTACAGCTTTTCCTTTCATATTTGGATCTTCGAACCTTATGAATTCTGTCCATTGTTGTAAGAGGTGTGCACGCATATTCCTGTATTTTTTCAATGCCATTTACTAAACAATCTCAGCTTTCCAATCTTCATAACGCAGAGTCATAGATCTATTCCTGACCTTGCTATTCATTTCCATTGGTCTATTTATCCATTCCCATGCCAACCATAAAGTTTGCTTTAGCTTTGTACTAAGCCTTTATGTCTTGTAACACAACTTGCTCTTCTTTTTCAAAGTTGACACACATATTCTTGGGTTTTTAATCCTCAAGACATATTTTAAGATGAGATTTACCAGGCTTGCAAAAATCGTTGTAATATTGGATGAGATTCCTTCTAATTTATAGATTTATTTGGGTATAATTGACACATTTTCTATACTAAGCTGTTGCACTCATTAATACTAAACTTACCTTAATATTATCATACTCTACCTAGATCATGTTTAACCTAGATCGAGTCAGAGATAGTCACTGAGAAAACTGCAGCCTGGCGGGTCTCAGCCAAATCCCTCTCTGGAAATTGTCCTTTGCTGAAGAGAACTGCCTTATTTAAGTCACACCTTCTCCTGAGGAGCTGCAGGAACATTAAAGCCTGGTCTTCTGGCCTCAAACTAGCACAACCCAAAAGGGTCTTCCTCATCTCTAGAGTTCACTTCCTCTGATGCACCTCTATTGTAGGTCTCCATTTCCCTCTGTTCATTTTTGCTTCTTTCATCTCTCACAGGAGTTGTTTTGGAAAGCTCTCCTGAATAAAATCCCTGCATTCAAACATAAAACTAAGAGTATGTTTCTGGGAAACTTGAATTATAATTCTGTCTCCTGCAGAAAAATTCTGGAGTTTTGGGAAATCCATTTAATTCAATTAATGGTAAAATTGTCATATATTTGACATGTCTTCTGATATATTTTTGGATGTAAAGAAAATGATATTTTGTTTCCATTTTTCTAATTCCTGTCATGAAATATGCTTTGCTCTTGCTTGAAAGACAGAGATGTTATTTACCAGCATCCTCAATATTTAGAATTTAAATGTTTGATTATGCCTTATTCTTGCCTCACTAGTGAAGGTTACTAAAGAATATTCTGGATGATACTCTTCCCTATCATTAAGAAATAAAATCCATTGTCTTTTGGCATTCATTGTTTCTGGTATGAAGTCAGCTGTCAATTTAATTATTGTTCCTTTGTAGGTGATCTTCTGATTTACTAACTTTATCTTTTATTGTGTCCAGTCTAGAGTGTATATAAATTAATGTTTCTTATTTCTGGAGCTTATAATTGCTTTACTTGCATACCCATCTGTTCTTTCTTAAGAGTTGATAACTTTTGTTTCATAATTTTCTGTCCTTTTATTATGGGTGTTATTCTTACATTTTTAAGAATCTTATAATAGTAACAGTTGTGTTTTTTTCTTTCTGTTTTTACTTTTCATTTTCGTCTTAGTTACAGCCTTGTCCCAATTGTGTAATAATCTGCCTTCAGTTCCTTGGCACAAGTGGGCAAGTAGGGCGTTTCATTCCCTAATACTCTTCTTGATTTCTACTCGGGTCATTTAGTCAGCTCTGTATTCTTTTGATAAAAGCCACTGATGCCTTTCCCTTCATCCACTCATTTAAAAAAGGAGACATCTGGATATTTCTATTCTACTACCATTTACCTTGTTTTTGCATTCAGTTGTATCTCTTCAATGTGAAAACAAAATGTATCATTGCAATGTATGTTATTTATTTGTATGTAGTGGAAAATGGAGTATGGAAAAGGATTAATATCCAATCATTAATCTCATAGACCTATTATGATCAGTAATCTATCCAATTAGTTTTCATTCATTTTTAAAAGTGGAAAAATTAAATATCATAACCCTTTTTGCTTTTTGAGAGAGTCTCACTCTGACATCCACTCTGGAGTACAGTTGTGCCATCTCAGCTCATTGCAACTTCCATCTTCTGGGCTCAAATGATCTTCCCACCTAAGCCTCCCAAGTAGCTGGGACTACAGGTGTGCACCACCATGCTCAGCTACTTTTTTTTTTTTTTTTGTATTTTTGGAGGTAGAGGTGGGGTTTTGCCATGTTACCCAGACTGGTCTCGAACTCCTGAGCTCAAGCAGTCTGTCTGCCTCAGCCTACAAAACTGCTAAGATTACATACCTGAGACACCACACTTGACCATAATATAATAACATTTCATTACCCTGGCATTCCTGGACATATTTAGGTTCTCAATCATTGCTTTCAAGTGGCCACTCACCAATCTGTGCCAAAGTGTTAATCAATAATATGTATGGTGTTAATGGCCTAAATTAGCAATTTCCCTTGGATAATCTACAGGCCACTTTCTTAGAGAGATCTCTATTAAAATGCAAGAAGATATCTGTTGAGTGGTTATCTCAAATCTGTGCATAGAATCCATAAATATTTTCCAAAACACATGCATTTTAGCTAGGGACTACCTTAATATTTGCTTCTCTTTCAGGAAAACTCCTTGCATGAGTTGTTCATGAAAATGACAAATATATCAAGAAAATGATAAATGTTCTGGAAATCACAATACTCTTTTCATTCAAAAAGCACATGATTTGTTCATATAAAATTCTACAAGACAAGCTAAATTATAATCAGATTTTTGATGAATGCAGAATCTGAGCAAGGGGTAATTGGTTGTAAACTTTGGGTCACTTGATGCATCCATTTTTACCTACCAAGGAGGCCACACACTTCTGTTATTGGTCAGAGTACTCTCTTCTCTGAAAATTTCTGGAAATGTACTAAAAATTTGTTGTTTTGTGTGATCAATTTTCCTAGACTCCATATTGACTATTCCCCTTCTGCTTACATAGCCTTCCTCCCAGTAGCATATAGTGCCATTGACTTAAGCAATACACATACAGTTACACTGCATAGAGTCTTTATTCTGTTCATTATGTTTAAAGCCTGGTTGTCCTAAAAGCTCCAATAATTTACACTTTATTACATAGAGTGGTTGAGCTCAGAATTATTTGTTAATTTTTATATAGTTGGATTTTCTAAGTCATGAGGGTACTTTGGTATTTCCTCCAGTTACAGCCTACAAATTCTACTCTTCTAAAATGTCCAAGAAAAAAGTTTCAGTTTTCCATTCAGAGTAATTTCCCACCTAGTGTAATTTTTATTTTAAAGTTGCAGGATGCTAATATTTTTACACCTGTCATATAAAATTAATATTTTTAAGCAATGTCATATTTTAAATTATATTACAAGCCAAGAAAAGGTGTTATTATTTTAACACATGATATATTGAGATTACTCCAAATAGATACAGTTGTGATATTTTCATAGTTTAATTATGAACATATTTTAAAGTGCCATTTATTGAACACTAGTGTCTACAACATTTTTCTGTAATTTTAAACACATTTCTTACCACAAGCTGAACTCTTCCACCATTAAGTACATCTGGATCTAACTCAGGCAAAAAGTGATTGCTGCATAGTGACAAAAACAGAAAGTATTTTATAATGTAAATGTAGAGGAAGCATATAAAAGAAATGCCCAACTAAAAAGCTTGAGAGAAATCCATTATTTACAAAATGGAAATTGTAACACTTTTCTTAAATTAGGTTATAAGCAAAAAATAAGTGCAAATGTACATCTTTCCAGAGTTTAAAAAATCAATTTGAGATAAAATTTCAATTTCTAAATAGCACTTTAATACCACCCTTCTTTGTCGAACATAAACACATGCAAAGGGCCAAAACTAATGAATACTACTAATAATTTTAGTAAACTGTAGAAAATTTAAATGTTTTATTTGTATTTTCTTACATGGTTTAGTTGTCTTTTTAAAAAGGTAAAGCTCCCTACTTTTAAAATACCTCTAGTGTCTTTAATGCATTATATTACATGAAAAATAATGTTTAAAACTAGAACAATGATATTTGGCTCTTCAAGAACCCTTGTCTTTGAAAATAATTTTTTTCTTAAAATACAACTACCTATTTCTTTTATGTATTATATTTTCAAAGGAGAAAGTTTATGAACAATTGCTTATTGTTTAAAATATCATATATAACTTATTTATGAGTAAAGGATACTGTTAAATGTTTAAGTATATCAAAATTTCATCCTAAAACATTTTTCATATATTTTTATTAACACTACATCAGTTCTAATGTTTTTAATTTTCTGAACAAGACCTCCTATATCTGGTTAATAGAGATAGTAAGTTATGCATTCTATTATCATACATTTGTTTATAATTCTAGGGATGCTTTCTGTTATGGTTTGGATATAGTTCTCACCAAAACGCATGTTGAAATTTGATCCCCAGTGTAGCAATGTTGGGTGCTGGAAACTAGTGAGAGGTATTTGGGTTGGGTCATGAGGGTAGATAACTCTCGTGAATGGCTTGGTGCTATTCTTGCGGTGAGCGAGTTCTTGTTCTTGTTAGCCTGGATTAGTTCTGGCAAGGCTGGATTAGTTCCCATGAGAATGGGTTGTTGAAAAGCCAGTATACCCCTTGAGTTTTGCCCTTCATATGTGTCTACTTCCCCATTGACCTTCCACTGCGTTGTTACGCAGCATCAGACACCAAGCAGATGCTGGTACCGTGTCACTTGAACAACCCAGCCAGCACAACCGTGAGCTAACTAAACCTCTTTTCTTTACAAATTACCCAGTCTGAGATATCCTAGCAACATAAAACAGACTAAGACACCACCCTATTAATTAAATTGATTAATAACAACATAAAATGAATTGTGTTTACATTTATTTGAATACTTAGTAAAATAAAAATTCTCAAATATCAATGCCTTTATTCCTACTTTTTTGTTCACATTAAAATCTGACATAATTCTGACTATAAAGTTTTATTTTCATTTTCATAAGATTTTTCACATTTCTAAATGAATTAAATAGTAAGATTGATCACATATTAAAGTTGTTTATATATATTATTAAAAGAGATTTGTTTGTAACATATTTTGACATGCTGTTAAACTAAGTTTTAACTGTAATAATTACAGGTTTTTGTTTGTGTGTTTGATACTTATGTGAAACAGTTATTACCCACAATGCCTGGAAATATTTCTAAAATTGTCTTTATATTTTATTCAATATTGACATATGTTTTTAATAAATGCTATAATAACACTTTTACTCCTTTGTGGATATATGTAGCTAAAACAAAAATCTTTAAGATCTATGTAAAAATATCATCTCTGGACTTTTATTTCCTTAAATCTTTGGTTCAGGATGCATATGTATGCTTTATATCATATTGTTATGGGCTGGATTCTGTCCCCTAAAATTGATATGTTGAAGTTCTAACCCCTAGTACCTCAGAATATGGCTGTACTTAGAGATAGAGATTGGAAAGAGGTAATTAAGATAGATAAGATCATATAGGTATGCCTTAATCCAGTATCACTTGTGTCCTTATAGAAAGAGAAGATTAGAACAAAGACAACACAGCCCAAGGGATGACAGTGTGAGGATAAAGCAAGAAGGCAGCCATCTGCAAACAAAGGAGAAGGTCTTCAAAGATACTAAACCTTCCGACACCTTGATCTTGAACTTGTAGCCTCTGGAGCTGAGAAAAAAATAATTTTCCCTTGTTTAAACTACCCAATCTGGTATTTTGTTATGGCAGCCCCAGTAAAATGATACATACATTAATGTAACAAAAATTAATTAAGCAACTTTTAGACTTAAGGTACCTTGTTGCTACGGAATATAGACATTTGATATCCTCAACTTTGTAGCTCACCCGTATGCCATGAGTTAGAATTATTATCTCTCTATAAAAGAGAGAAAACTGAAGTCTTGGGGCATCACTGATATGAGTTGTGTGACTGGTAAAGTAACAGACACTAGGCTGAATTATAATTTTAACTGTCAAACTTATAAATAACAAAAATAAAGCAAATTAAAACACAGTCTACAAGATACATAATACCTAAAAATGGTTAATGAATACCACATTTTTTACTTTAAAGAACAGAATTATTCTGTGGCTCTTCTGTTGGTTTCCAGCATTACAGAATAGAGTTGTTCCCAAACATTTCCGGGTAAAAAATAGAAGGAGTAATTAAATCTATTCTATATGAAAGGCCTTTGTATAACCTAGCAATGTGGTGTATTGGCCTTTGGCTATAAAGTCATGTTTGTTTTAGCACAATTAACCTAGGTTTCAATTTTCAAGATGTGTTTACAATACAAAAATCTAATTTAGAGGAAATGACCTCACCATTTCATATTTCTGGAATTAGTTGTTTCATGAACCCCAACCTCTGTGTGAAGCCATTGGTATGTATATTCTCGATTCCTTTCGAATTTTTCATTTGCAGTGGTCTCTTTGTGGATAAGGTCTTCTTCTGTACCTGTGAAAGAAATATGGAACATTAAATTTGTTATTTAAAGAGATCAAACTTTGGCCAACCAGTTCCATCTAGGCTAAATATTTTATCAAAAGAAAGAAAAAAAACTGACTAATTTATGAGCGCTAAATGATCTGTTTGAAAAGTAATGGCAGTCACAGAATAAGTATTTTTCCTGTTTAAGTTTCACATCCATCTATTTTTTAAAAAAGTATTTTAAATCAGTCACCATTTATAGGGTTTGTTTTGAGTTTTTAATTAGAAAAATCAGAGAATTATTTTTTGGTTGACTGCAGAATTCTTCTAATATAAAATCATCTGTTCCCTATCTGTACTTTCAGGACTAACGTCTAATAGTTCTTATACCACTCTTACCCATATGTAGAATTTATAAATTATATTGAGTGTATTTGGAGTTGAATTTTCATTTACATAAAACTGAGCTTGCTTTGTGTCAGCTAATACAGTATTTCATGCATTTAAGAGTTACACTGAAGACCAGTTTTTCTGAAGCATTTTTGGTTTGGGGATTGCTGGCTTCATAGACTTGATTGAAAGTACACCAAAGGGAGACCCCTTTTAAAATCTAAGTCACAGTAATCAAACTCGGAACAATCCTGTGGTTTAAAACTTGATATTTAAAATGTCAATTTATTATTTTGAAATATTCTTTCATTATAGATATTTGTTCATAAGAAGTCTATATATTTGCAAGTTGTTTGGAAAATGAATAAAGTATGGTGCAAAACCTATTTTGAATGCTCTGTGCATGTACGTGCACACACACATACACACAAGCTTAGCATGTATCATTCAGAATATGCTGAGGATGATACATCTAACATGTCTTTCTTCCTTAAAACTTACTGTTGTAATTAGTGAAATAACTTTAGTTTTCAATTTAAACAGATGTTGAAACCAGGTCTCTGGAAAGCTAAAAATCTGGATGCTTTGGGTATCTACAACTCTGTTACTCAGTAAAGTTCCTATTGGTTCTCACGCCACCTTATGTTTCTAAAATGACTTCAGCCCTAGAAATCTGAACTTAGGCCAACAATTCCATAGTTGCTACAATTAGAAGAACAATTACTTCACATGAGGGGATTGGTCATTGAATCCATGAACAGACTCCATTTTCATAAATAGCCTTATAATTACACAAAATTATGTAACAGACTCAAACAAAGGGAAGACCTGGCATTGCTACACACTGCATTGAGTCTCTTTCTAGCAAAACCCCAGCTACTGATCTGCTGGGGTTCCTTGAGTGACCAGTTCCTTGAGTGACCAGGCCAGATGATGGACAGCATAGTGACAGAAAACAGTGATGACTCAGTGATCCTGATGATCAAGTGAGCCCAGGACTTGAACCTCAACTACTCTTGATATGTAGAGAATCCTTTTGTAACAAGTATATGTTTAGTTAAAACAGAAATAATCTCAGTCTTCCCATTTTAAAAAATAGTGGCATATACTTGCAATAGTCACTTTTTAAAGTACTCATTTTGAAAAGCTTTCCTCAATTCTACAATAACACTTCATAAACTCTAAGTGGCTTTACATCAGAACTCAGCCAAAGTTCTAAACAATTCCTGAGTAAAAAGGAGAGATTTCATCCTAAGGATACAATTATTATTAACGATTTTAACCCCAAGGCATAAATTGGTAGATTGGCATGAGCTCAGTGTAAGAAACAGAACAAACATAGTGGTAAAGTTGGCTGGATGTACATGAAAATACTGCAACTCAAATGCTAGAGGAATGATTCTGTCTCAGTAAAACCATTTCAGAATCACTCCTGTTACTGAGGACGAGAAAGTAACATTTATTCTTGGAAGCCTGCAGAAGTTCTTCTTTTAGCAACTTGTGTAGGAAGAATAAGGATGACTTGGATTAATTAATGGATACTTCCCAGTTTCCAGTTAGGCTGCCCAGTAATTCCTTCCTTTCAATATTAGAAGAAGCATCATTCTGCCTGGAGAACTCTAATCCCTTTACCCACAGTTCTTTGCTACTTCTCTGGGTCTTGCATAATTAATTCCCTATATCGTCAACTTAAGAAAAATGCCATCCTTTGATTCTTGCTATTCTCCTGTTACTACTGTTTATATGTGCTTTTTACTTCAAAACACAACCTTCAGTAATTTTATTTAAATATTTTTTGAACTTTTATTATAAAAATCATACTCAGACAATTTAGAAAGTAGAAAGAGAAAGACAATCTGCAAACACAATTATCAAGACAACAACTGGAGAATATGTAAAGGCATTTTCTTGTAGCTGTTTTTGCATTTTTTGTTTTGTTTAGTCTTTAGTTTACACACACAGTTGTTCCTCAGTACCTATAAGGGATTGGTTCCAGGACCTTTTTTGAATACAAAAATTGGTAGATGCTCAAGTACCTGATATGAAATGGTATTTTCTTATAACTTGTGAACATCTTCCTAGATACATTAAATCATTTATAGATTACTCATAATACCTAATACAATATAAATTGTTATGCTATATTTTAAGGAAATAATGACAAGAAAAAAATTTGTACATGTTTAGTATAAGTGCGTTCTGTAAAATATTTTTTTATCTGCAGTTGGTTGAACTGTGGATGCAGCACCCATGGATATGAGAGACTGACTATAATTATATATATATTCTTCATATTGTATTTTCAGTTAGTATTATAATAAATGCATTATATGGAATAGAAAACTCAGACATACTTTTTGTGGTTTTATACTATGAGCTATCAACTTATTATATAATAGGTTTTTAATTATCTCTTTTTAAATTATACTTTAAGTTCTGGGATACATGTGCAGAATGTGCAGATTTATTACACAGGTATACACATGGCATGGTGTCTTGCTGCACCCATCAACTTGTCTACATTTGCTATTTCTCCTAATGCTATCTCTCCCTTAGCCTCCCGCCCCCTGACAGGCCCCACTGTGTGATGTTCCCCTCCCTGTGTCGATGTGTTCTCATTGTTCAAATCCTACTTATGAGTGAGAACATGTGGTGTTTGGTTTTCTTTTCCTATGTTAGTTTGCTGAGAATGATGGTTTCCAGCTTTATCCATGTCCCTGCAAAGGACATGAACTCATCCTTTTTGATGGCTGCATAGTATTCCATGGTGTATATGTGCCCACATTTTCTTTATCCCGTCTATCACTGATGGTCATTTGGGTTGGTTTCAAGTCTTTGCTATTGTGAACAGTACTGCAGTAACATATGTGTGCATGTATCTTTACAGTAGAATGATTTATAAACCTTTGAGTATATATATCTAGTAATGGGATTGCTGGGTCCAGTGGTATTTCTGGTTCTAGATCCTTGAGAAATCACCACACCGCCTTCCACAATAGTTGAACTAATTTACACTCCAACCAACACTGTAAATGCGTTCCTATTTCTCCACATCCTCTCCAGCATCTATTTCCTGACTTTTTAATGATCACCATTCTAACTGGCATGAGAAGGTATCTCATTGTGGTTTTGATTCACATTTCTCTAATGACAGTGATGATGAGCTTTTTTTCAAAAGTTTGTTGGCAACATAAATAATTAATCCATTTTAAAAGATGGAATTAAAAATATGTGTAATAGTATAAATATTTTGAATAATTTGATATAGTCTATATTGTCAAATGGTTTTAAAAGGTCTCACCCATTTACTACATACTGTATGAGATTGCTTACTTTACTGAGTCCCTGATCAACAGTAAGATAGTAAATATTTTGAAACTGCTGATAATTTGATAAATTAATGTCCAGTAATGGTCTTAATTTATACATCTTTGCTAGTAAAATGGAACATTATAATTATTTAATAATTTTAGGTCATACACGGTAATATATTTTTCTTTTCTTCAATTATCTTCTAGATTCTAATTTTTCTTTTTCGTTTTTAACTATTCATGATTCCTTTTCTGTTGTCACTGGTGCAACTGACCATTGGTTGATTTTAGTTTCTGCTCTATTTTCAAAAGCGGCAATTTTCTTTTTCTGTAGGCATACAAATTTATATAATTGTCAAAAATCTTCTAAACTATAGGCTACTTTCCCTTCATAATTTACAGGTTTGTATTCTCCATTTCTATAAACTGTATGAGATATAAGAGGATTTCAGGGCCAAATTCGACACTCTTCCAATATTTTGTTTTTCACAAATAATATCACTAAGAGATACTGTAAGATGGTCTGAAACTGACTTATCTAATCAATATATTCATTCATTCATTCTCTTCACTGACCTCACTGCTGGATTCTTACAACTCTTTTCTGTAGGCCTTTGGGACACCAGACTTCAAGTATTCCCTCCTCTCAGGATCCTTTTTAGATTCCTTTAGATGTTGGTGCTCCCAATTCTGAAAGTATCTAGGAGTCCCCACTCACTACTTGGCACTGTGCTGGCTTCTGATAACAGCCAACTTGATAGGCATGGTTTCTTGTCTCATGGGGTTAGCAGCTGAGAGGACTAGGTATCACCAACCTCTATCTTATTCCTGTTCTTGTAGCTCATATTTCCACTTGAGTTTCAAAATCACAACTTGTTTTTACCATCATCATCCTACTAAAGTATGTTTTTCCCCCTAGATTCTGAAGTAATTCAGATTGGTCAGTCTGTCCTCTACACTAGCTACTCATTGTTTAAGTATAAATATCTAATCAGAAATAAGATCTAGACCACCTCCTGGGTAACCTACTAATCTGGTTCCTTCTTTCTCTCACCACTGCAACCATTTTACTTCAAGCCCCATTCTGAACATGAGTGAGCAGTCCTGTATGTGGTGACATACATATGTGTAAGGGTAACTTTCTTACCTGTCGCAACAGAAGAGGTTCTCTTCCTCTTAAACCCAATGCCTTAAACTGTGCTCCAGATCCCAATCCTTCCATATAATCTAGAATCCCTTGCCATCAGTTTCCCTTTTCTTCTATATTTTCAGCATCCCTTAAAATTGACTTTTTACATTTCCCCTCCAGTGACTCCTCTCTCTCTCCCTTCCCTAATCAGATCAGCTTCTTGCACTAGTAGACAGAGAGTAGTCTCTGTTGACTTACTTGCCATTCATGCTTCAGCCCTCTGCATATGGCTTTCTCCCAACACCTTTTCACTGGAACTGTGCACATCAAAATCATCATAACGCTAAATTTGGGGGATATTTTGAAGTTCATATCTTACTGACTTCTCTATAGTATAATTCACAGTTGTCCACTCCCTCCTTCTTGAAAGGCTTGTTTGCCCTGGATTTATCTTCTCCATGTTTTTATTCGCAATCCTATGGCTAAACCCCAGTCTCTTCCAAGGGTTCCTCTTCCCTTGTCATCTTTTTCAATCTCAGGATTCTTCCCTGGGGTTCTATCTTGGCCCCATCTTATTTTTAGGCTATACTCCCCCTGTTTAATCATACCCCTTCAAATTTTTCAATTGCCATCTTTATTTCCTTCTGAGACATATATTCAAATCCCCTCCCTTATATACTCAATAGATACCTCAAGCCAAACATGTCAAAAAATTGAACTCATGTTTATTATTTAAACTTTTTCTAAATTTTCTATTATGCTATCACTATCATTAATTTAAAACTGAGAAAACAGAGTGTGGCACTGAATCAGAATTCTTTCTCATCTTCCAACTACATATTTTACCATCTATGTTAAATCTGTCAAATCTCCTCCATTCCCACTGCCACTATTTTTAATTCAGGCTACCATCGTTTCTTCTGAATTACTGCAACAACCTTCTAATTGGCTTCTGCTTTTAATATATCTGCTCCCCACAGATATATCTCCCATACTACAAATGATCTTGCTAAAGTACAAATCTAATTGTGCCATCTCATAGGTTAAATTCCTGGTTCTCCACTGCCTTTAGAGGATATTTATTTATTTATTTATTTATTTATTTTTTGCATAATGCACAGGTCTTAGTTTATACCCTCAGACATTTCTGTTAGGTTCCTGTCTCAATCCCCCAGACATAGTGTAGTTACCCCAAATGTTCTCTTTTGCCTGCAGACCTTTGCCCATACTGTCTTCTATGCTTGGAGCTATCCACTTTGCCAAGGGTATTCCTGGTTCAGGTCTTCAGGTCTTAGTTTAGAACTTACATACTTTGGAGTAAGTTCCCTGATCATCTAACACTGCATTCCTTATTTAAATAAGATTAGGGATGCCCATTCCAAAGAATCCTATAGAGACCCCATGATAGTATTCATTACATTATATTTTATTTTCATCTATGTGCCTGCTTTGCATACTATTATCTAGGGCAAAAATTACAATTACTTTTGCACCAATCTAATAAAATATAATCTTCTTAAGTGGTACATAGAAGGATGGTGCTCAAAAATATTGGTGAAATAAAATAATAATTATCATAGTCGATTAATTTTGTCTCAGTGCCCTAAGAAAAGAACTGGAATTTGGAGGTTTTTAGCACGTGGACAAACCTGCACATTGTGGAGGAAAACACATGTCTGAACACGATTCACTTAACTATTATTATAGAAATTTCAGCTTTGAAAGTCAGGATTAGATTGGGATAAAACTTAGCAACTAATGGTAGCGAATTAAAACACAAAACCAGGTTGGGCACGGTGGCTCATGCCTGTAATCCCAGCACTATGGGAGGCCCTGGGGACAGATTACCTGAGGTCAGGACTTCGAGACCAGCCTGGCCAACATGGCAAAACCTTGTCTCTACTTAAAATACAAAAATTAGTCGGGCATGGTATTGCACACCTGTAATTCCAACTACTATGGGGAGGCTGAGGCAGAAGAATTACTTGAACCCAGGGGACAGAGGTTGCAGTGAGCCAGGATCGCACCACTGCACTCCAGCCTGGGCGACAGAGTGAGACTTCATCTCCAATAATAAAATAAACAAACAAACAAAGCACAAAAACAAAAAGAAACACTACTCATAAGATACTTTATAAAATGTTTGAAATGTATTCAATCATAGAGGAAAGCAGATTAGTTTTAAGAAGTTTATGAAAAGAAATGAAGTACTTTTTAAATTAATGGAAATCCTATTTTCTTTATGAAAAGCACAACAAAAGTGTTCATTAAACCCATATGCTTCAAATAAATTAGTTTTCTAAATTTTCAATATAACATAATATCCTAAACTGAGGGAGATTAAGAGTCAGTTAGCATTCAGGGCACAGAAAAATAAGCTAACTATCTATATTTTTAATACATATGGCAACTTTCCCATGACTATTTTCTTTTCCCTTAATGGCTTTTCTCAGTAGTATAATAAAATACTCTTGGTTTCATGAATAGAGATGAGTTCATTTCTTTACCAAAAGTTTTTGGAGGACATAGTTGCAGCTCAGAAAAACACTTATTCATGCAATGGAAATATTTTTAGTAACTTTGATAAATGGCTGATTCTGTGTATCTTATGTGGGCAATACTACATTTTTTATTTACACTATAAAGCAAAAGTGGTCTGTGTTTATTAAAATAAGTTATTACATTATGCCTCACAAATGAAGCACAACTAAAAATGGAATTTGGCATAAATGTTACACTAACAGAATTTTAATTTCATTAACATTTGTATAAATACTTGTTGATAGGCTGTTTATGGTTTCTTCCTTAACCAATCCAATCTGTTGTTGGAAAGTTGACAGCATTGGCATGAAACCAGTAACTCTATAAGAGCCATTTGTGTGTGACAAGCAATATCCCTATTCTTTAAAAATATATTTAAGTATATATGTAATTAATCACTCAGAAAAAATGACTTCATGAATAAAGAGGATTGTTGGTGCAAAATTTTAAAATACAGAAATTTCGGGAACAGTGCCAAACCTGGATGTAAGGTCAAAGGCTAACATCAGCACCAATCACTCCTTTACATATTTCACTATATTTTATGGCAGAGAGGGGAAAAAAAACTAGAATGAAAGTTGTGTGCTGGTTTCTGACATTTGAATTAATTATCAAAATTGGTCCATTTGGGGGATAGGATAGTACATAAAGTGTATGAATGACCTTTATGAAGGCAAAGAAAAATAAAGATGAGTTACTAAATTATATCTTTGAGAATATTCAGATTTTGCAAGACACATTTTTTGATATTATGGAATTATGAGATTTAACTGAATGCCTCTAGAATAGCAGAAACATCCTTTAACAAATTGAATATAGTTGTACTTATTAACCAATTATAATAAATATTCTGTATTCAACTTATACACAATTTCACATTAAAAGAAATATGTTCGGGAGGCTGAGGCAGGAGAATTGCTTGAACCCGGGAGGCGGAGGTTGCAGTGAGCTGAGATTGTGCCACTGCACTCCAGCCTAGTGCCTGGCAACAGAGTGAGACTCTGTTTCGACAACAACAACAACAACAAAAATATGTTTGCTATGTATATTGTTCAGTTGGGCTATATTTCCTCACTAATATCTTTATGGTACAGTACCAAATACTATATAAAGGGTGATGCTTTGGTTTCTTTCAAGAGAACCACATAACTCAGGAAAATCCGGTTGCTTAAGTCATACATTAACATGTAACGTGTCTCCGTGTTTGCTATTATTAGGTCTGGGAATAAAGTAAGGTGAGTGGGACAAGCAAAGTACTTGCCTTATGCATAACATTTAAGAAAGTGCAAAAAACCTCAGTAATTAAGATAAATAATCTTTTATTGTAATATTTAAAATTCAAAAGTAATGCAAAAATTTAAGAGAAACAAAATACCAAAATTTTAAATGACAGGACTAGTGACCGTGCTATGCCAAGTTGTATTGAAGCCTGATGCAAAAGGAAAAATCAGTAATACTAATTCTGTCTCTGTCCTTGTATTTATCCATTTCTGAGAAATATCAATGTAAATGTTAACAGGCTATTGCTTTTAAAACTACCCAGTAGCCATGGAGTTTATGATTGTTTCCCATGAGGCTGTCACACTACCTCATTTTCCATTACAAGAGATCCTGGAATTGTGACTTATAGGAAATTCATTAGAGAATAAATTAATTCAGTCCATAAAACTAGGGTCTGTACCTTACTCATCTTTGTATCTGCCTAGCAACAAAATCGTTGATAGCAAAGTTGGCCTTTTCACTTACTAGCTGTGTAACGTTGGGCAAATTATTTCTTTTTTCTCTGTCTCAGTTTTCTCCTTTTAAAATGTAAATAATAAAATAAAATGAACACAGAGTACCTAACATATAGTAAGGATCTCATAGCCATATTACTATTTTTACTTAAAAATGTAAAATGAATTCCATCATGCATAGCCTTAATGCTATCTCAATTGCCGAAGACCAGGACTTACTCTAAATTCAGGTCAACTTTAGGGTTCTAGGGGATCACTGACAGGAGGGGAAGATTCATGATTAACACAAAACTAGCCAGAACAATTTTCTGGGGGTGAGTCCAGGAAGAACTGCTTACCAGAATTCTAAATATGTAACCAGTATTTTTAAATATATTTTATTTCATAATACGTAAGGATTTTAGTGTGTCTTTAAAAAGAAAAACCAATTTCCACAAGATAAGAAGAGTAGATGGTCTTGATTGATTTTAAGTTATTTCATGTAATTTTTATCAATTGCTTAGTAATAACCATGAAGGAGGCTCCATTGACATGATTCTCTCCTGCTTCACCCTCTCAATTTAATTATCCTTGAAAAATATTCCTCTATCCAACCTAGACTCCCTCAGGGAGTGTTAATATAGTAGGTCATCCAAACTAGGGCCCACTCAATAGAATAATGGAGAGTCTAATGATGTCAGTATGGCTTTCAGAATAGCATGGTCTTAGCGGTCACATAAATATTATTGCCACACACATATATATGTATGTATGAACATATATGTGTTCATATATGTTACTTCGATATATATATATATATATATATTTATGTGTAGCTTTTGACTTCAAGTCCCTGCTCTATCCAAAGGATTTTACTCATTGATGAAAATGTGTTTCTAATTCTACTCATTTATGTATATTTATTAATTGAGGAACAAGTAGGTGGTTTTATCTCCTTTACTAGTTTTACTGCAGAAGAAACCAAGACGTGTACTATATTGATGCATTAGTGATAAAAGCTTCAAGAACTCAATAAAACATACTTTATATCATTACATAGCTATATAACAGAAATGCTTATAGCACATATGTCTATATGTTCATAATGAAATTCCCATTATGTGCATTTATATCATTTTGTTTATTATACTCTTCTGCATATGAATTCTATATATGTCAAACTGAATTATATAGATAAGTTTCTGATACAGAGGTAATTTCACACGAAATACTGAATATATAATAAAATGCTGCTTGCATTATACAAAGCAATAATTAAAAATAACTTTCATAATATGCAAGACCACATATTAGAAACTAATAAACCTGGCCCTAAAGTTATTGCTGTCCATAGGCAATAATATTAAGCAATTATCCCTATAGCTGGCTGAATATTTAAGAGTTTTCCAGTTGGATACTTTATTAATGCCAAAGTTTTTTCTTTTATTGTGCTATCTTTAGAAAGACACACTTTGAATTTACGTAGCAGAATTTCGTTTGTAAATGAATTGGGTCTTTTTTACAGGAATTTCACTTTTAATTTAAAACTAGGTAAAAGCAACCCTTATCTACTCACATTCTAGTGGAGAAATGAGTCAATATCAGTAGGCATTATAGGTCCACATTATAAAATTACATTTCAGCTTGAAACTATTACTCATATAAATATTAATTTTTGAAAGCTTTTTAACCGTTTTATTTTGAAATATAACACATACACAAAATTTTACATATAGTATGTTTATATTGAATTTCAAGATTTTAAAATATACTATGAAATATAAGAAATGAAATAAATTATATATTAAATTATATGTAAATTATAATTATATAAACAAAATGTTGTAAAACATATTCCTCTGATCATTTCAAAATATAGAACATTGCCTGCACATCAGGCAAAAATCTCTTCTAATACACCATATAATACTATGCAGCCATAAAAAAATCTCAAAAATCTCTTCTAATACACCCTAGAATACTATGCAGCCATAAAAAAGAATGAGTTCATGTCATTTGCAGGGGCATGGATGAAGCTGGAAGCCATCATTCTCAGCAAACTAGCACAGGAACAGAAAATCAAACACGGCATGTTCTCACTCACAAGTGGGAGTTGAACAATGAGAACACATGGACACAGTGAGGGGGACATCACACAGGGGTCTATTGGGGGGTGGGGGACAAGGGGAGGGAGAGCATTAGGACAAATACCTAATGCAGGAAGGGCATAAAATCTAGATGGGTTGATAGGTGCAGCAAACCATCATGGCACTATGTAACAAACCTGCACGTTCTGTGACTGTAACCCGGAACTTAAAAATAAATATTTTTAAAAAATGTCTTACTTCTCTTAAGGGCGATTACTACAGTGAAGCTTATAACCTTGACTTTCTTGATTTCCTTTTATAATGTGTAGCACCTACATGTATAAGCACTATAATATAGCTTTGTTTGCTTTTGAACTATACATAGATAGGACAATTCTGTAGGTATTATTTTGTTTTCACTTTTTGTTCAATATTGTTTGTAAAATTTACTTGTGTTGCTGTGACTAGATATAGCTCATTTTTTAATTGCTGTACTGTATTTCACTATGTGAATGTATTAGAGCTTATCCATTCCACTGTTCTGGCCACATCGGTTGTTTCCAGTTTTGGGCTACTAAGAACCACACTTGCATCCCACTTCTGTCATTTCAGCAGGGACATGGATGCAACTGGAGGCCATTATCCTTAGCAAGCTAACATAGAAACAGAAAACAAGATACTACATGTACTTACTTATAAGTAGGGGCCAAATGAGAGCACATGGACACATAGAGAGGAACAACACACACTGGGGCCTATTGGAGGTTGGAGGGTGGGTGGGGAGAGAGGATCAGGAAAAATAATTAATGGGTAGTAGGCTTAATACCTGGATGAATAATCTGTACAACACACCCCCATGACACAAGTCTACCTATGTAACAAACCTGCACTTGTACCCCTGAACGTAAAAAGGAGAACAACACTGCCCTATCCTTGTGCAAGGGTTCTATAGTGTAAATATCTATGAGTGTTACTTGCAGGATGATAAAATATGCATATCTTCAACTCTACTGGAGTGTCGAAGTTGTTTGCCTAATGGTTACAGCAAATTACAATATACTCCAATTAGCAAAATATGAGTTTCATTGGTTCATATCTCTATAACACTAAGTTTTGTTATGCTGCTTTTTTTGTTGATTGTTTGCTTTTAAATTTGCAGTTTTAATTAGGCTTTCTCTGCTTGCAAATGAGATTAAGCACTTGTTTATATGTTCATCAGTTATTTGGATTTGTTTTATGAAATGTTTGTTGAAACTTCTTGTTTTATTTATTTTTCTCTTGAACTGTCTGTATTTTAATGCTTCCTAGGAATCATTTATATATTCTGGATATGATTCCTTTGTTGGTTATGTGTGGCAAATACCTTTTCTATGTGGCTGCTGTTTTACTACTATTATGAAACTTTTGATGTATGGGGGTTCTTAATTATAATGCGTATACATTTATTAATAGGACTAGTACTTTTTGCATATTTTTGAAGAAATAACTGCATATCTAAAGGTTATGAATATATTCTTCCATAAGTTTTGTATTTTTTTCTGCTTACGTTTAGGTCTTTAATGTGGACAGAATAACTTATTTTAATATAGACAATTAACTTTAAAATAAGATATTAGAAAAGCCTACCTATTCCTCACTGAGTTGGAATGCAACCTCTATTACAGTATCAACTAAACATTATATGTATGGGCCTCTGTCTTGGCTCTCCAGTTGCCATTTTCTATGCTATTACACTATATATCCTACATTTCCCTACCCTATCTATCCACCTCACAATTACCACCATACCATCCCATACCACACAACATTCACTGTCTTATATGATGCAGTTCTATAATAAGTTACGGTGTTTGATATGGCAAATTCTTCCACTTTATTTTTGTTGAGTGTGCTTTGGCTATTTGCAGATTTTGAATTTCCATACAAATTTTAGATTCTGCTTGTCAGCTTCCACAAACAAACACTTTGTGGGATTTAATTGAAATTGTAGTCATAAGTTAATTTGGAAAGACTTAATTCTTTACTATTTAGACTTTCAATTCATAAATATACTTAAAGCTTTTCTTTAACTTTTTAATATAGTTTTATGATTTTCTTCATAAGGTCTTACATATCTCTTATTAGATGTATTCTTCAGTACTTTATTAAAAAATATTATTACTGGTTGCATTTCTTTTCCTTCTGATTGTTGACCCATAGAGTTAGTTTAAGAATAGGGTCAGTTTGGCAAATTTTATTTTTTTTAGATTTTTTTCATTTCCTCTAAATTTTCAAACATATTGACATAAAGTTGTTCACAACATTATTTTATTACAGCTTTAAAGTTGGTATCATCTGTCAATCTACCCCTTTCCCATTCCTGATATTTGTGTTTTCTCTCTTATTTTCATGATCAAACTTGCCAGGGTTGCATCACATTTACTAGTCTTTTCAAACAATTTTGGCCTTATTGATACATGTTATTACATTTTTTTCTATTTCATTATTTTTCCCTACAATATGTGGTGTTTTTGTTATTGTTATTTTTAAAAATCATTATGATTTCTTCAACTCATAAGTTTTTAAGTGTTCTTTAACTTCCAATCAAATGATTTTCCAGTTATATTGGTATTATTGATGTATAGTTTAGTAGCATTGTATTCAAAAGACAATCTGCATAAGATTTTAATCCTTAAGACATTTTTTGATACCTGATTTAAGGCCAGTATAAATTCAAGTTTGGTAAATATCCTGTGTGGGCCTAAAGATAATATACATTTTCCAATTGTTGAATGTTCTGTGTAAGTATTTTGGACAAATTTTATTAAGTCAGTTTACCAAAGCCTGTCACTTACTGATTTATTGAGTATGTGCTATATAAATTACTGACAGAAATGTGCTTAACATCATCCAATATAGTTGTGGAATTTGCTACTTCTTAGTATATCTTTAATTTTTTCCTTATTTTTGAGGTTGTGTTATACTGGTTTATTAAATGTATCATATCTCTCTGGTAAATTGAACTTTTTATCATTTTGAAATTCTGCTCTTTAGGTTTGGTAATGTTTCTTTCCTTCTAATGTGTATTTTTTCTTATATAAATGTAAGAACACCAGCTTTTTTTTGGTGTTTTTGTGGCATATTTTTTCCATCTTTTTGCTTTAGAATCGATTGTACCTTTACAGTTTAAGTTTGCCTTTTGGATTTTTAAAAAAACGTTTTATTATACTTGAAGTTCTGGGGTACAAGTGCAGAATGTGCAGGTTTGTTACATAGGTATACATGTGCCATGGTGGTTTGCTGCACTCATCAACCCATTATCTACATCAGGAGAGGTAAGAAAAAAATTAATTGGCAAATTAGCTATTGATTGCTTTAAAAATTTATCCTCCTTATGATTCACTCAATTTCTTCAATCTATGAACTGATGTCTTTCATTAAGAAAATTTTCCAGTCATTATCTTATTGGGGATTACTTTTACCTCATACTATCTTGCCTTTCTTCCTAGAACTCTAATTAGAAATAATTTAAACCATCTCTAGGCCAGGTATGGTGACTCATGCCTGTAATCTCAGCACTTTGGGAAGCCGGGATAGGAAGATTGCTTGAGCCCAGGAGTTTGAGAGCAGCTTGGGCAACATGACGAAACTCCACCTATACAAAAAAAATTGAAAAACAAAATAAAATAAAAAACCTAAAACAAGCAGGGTGGTGTTTGTCTATAGTCCATGATCATGCCACAGCACTCCAGCCTGAACAACAGAGGGAGACCCTGTCTCAAAAAATAGTAAATAAATAAAATAAATAATAAACCATTTCTAACTTTCTTTACATATTTTTATATCTTAAATTTTTCATCTCTTTGCTTCTCTGCACTAGATTCTCAATAATGAGTACTCACATATTTCCAAACTTATTTCTTCAGCTCTGGTTAATCTGCAGTTAAATCCATATAATGAGATTTTAATTTCAATTATTTTCTTTTCATTTATAGTCAATTTTTTTCCTCAAATTTGCTTTCAGCTGTAGATATTTCTATTCATATTGATAGTTTTTATTCATTAAACAAAGTATACATACATATCTCACAATCTGTGCTCAATAATTCTAATATTTAAGTTATTTATATATATTTTTTCTGATGTCTGTTGTTTCTACTGGCTTTTACACATGATCTTATGTTCTTATAAATGAAAATGTATTTTTACAGATTTTTTTGTGTGTGTGAGGCTGAGTCTTGCTCTGTTGCCCAGGCTACAGGAAGTGGCTCAAACATGGCTCGCTGTAGCCTCAACCTCCTGGGCTCAAGTGATCCTCCTACCTCAGCCCCCTGAGTAGCTGAGGCACAGGTGCTCACCAACACACTCAGCTAATTTTTAAATTATTTTATAGAGATAGGGTCTCACTATGTTGCTCAGGCTGCTTTTGAACTCCAGGGATCAAGCAATCTGACTGCCTCCTCTCCCAAATTGCTGGGATTACAGTTGTGAGCCACTGTACCCTGCTAGAAATTATATATTTCAAATTATTCCAGATATATAGAGGTGTTATCAGATTGAGATTGTTATAATAAATTCACATCTTAATATTGTTTTTTAGGTTATATTCTGTTTTTGTTTGTTTCAGCAGGAGTATTAATCTAGCTTTCTTTCCTCAAAATAGAAGTTCTGCATCATTTTTTAGCTTTCTGATATGGTTTGGATTTTGTGTCCCTATGCAAATCTCATGTGAAATTGTAATCTCCAATAACCCCAATGTTGGAGGAGGGGCCTGGTGGGAGGTGATTCAGTCATGGGGGCGATTTCTCCCTTGCTGTTCTCAAGATAGTGAGTGAGTTCTCAAGATCTAGTTGTTTAAAAGTTTGTGGCACCTCCCCCTTCTCTCTTCCTCCTTTTCCAGCCATGTACAAGACTTGCCTGCTTCCCCTTCACCTTCCACCATGATTGAAAGTTTCCTGAGGCCTTCCCAGCCATGCTACCTGTATACACTGTGGAACTGTGAGTCAAATAAACCTCTTTTCTTTATAAATTGCTCAGTCTCAGGTAGTTTTTTACAGCAATGTGAAAATAGACTAATACACTTTTCAATTCACGTTTTTGTCCTGTCCCAAAATTCTCTTTTATATCATAAAACTCATAGTGCCTTTCTTTGCCTAGAAGTAATTCTGCACTATTAGTTTCCATTTTTATTTTTTTATTATTTTCTCTTTTTGTGTGTGTTGTTTTTTGTGACAAGGTCTTACCCTGGTTTTCCAGGTTGGAGTGCAGTGATGTGATCTCAGCACCATCTGCAGCCTCCATCTCCTGGGCTCAGGTGATTCTCCCATCTCAGCCTCCCAGGCAGCTGGAACTATAGGTACACACCACCATACCCAGCTACTTTTTTTTTTTTTTTGGATTTTTAGTAGAGATGGGTTTTTGCCATGTTGTCCTGGCTGTTCTTAAACTCCTGAACTCAAGCAATCTGCCCACTTCAGCTTCCCAAAGTGCTGGGATTACAGGTGTGAGTCACCATGCTCAGCCCCCATTTTTTTTTAACCTTTTGCTTTCTTTTATCTGATCACTAAGAGCATCTTTTCTGAAGTCAAAGGACCATATGTAACAGAATGGTTATTAATCTATGTAGAAGTGGTAAATAGAGTTGGCTTCCAGTGTGATTCACTATAAAAAAAGAAATGTATTATTAAAATATTGCCCATTATTTTAGCATGATCCAAATTTAATATAATTTGGGGTATGATGGAGATAAAACTGTACTAAGAGGCAGAAAGTGACTATTACCATTTTAAATATTAATTTTATCAACTGTAAAATAGAAATAATACGTATCAATATATGAGGCAAAATGTGAAATCATTTGAATTCAATAAATATAAAGACAACTGTCACTTTGTTATTTCTGGGGGATACAAACTTTGGAAATGGCTATTTTGATTACTGAACCAAAGTTTGTGTGATTCCAATACTTTCTCTCTCTCTGCTACAGAAAATGACATGTTTTTAAAAATAAGGCTTGTTTGTGCTAATTCACATAACACCTTTCCCCAAATCACTGCAATTGCTAGGTATGTTTGACATATTATTACAGTCCTAAAATATTGTAGATTGATATTCCTTAAAACTACTATATAGGTAAGAAGCAATAATTATATACTATGGTTACAAAGAACATTTCACAAAGTGAACAGGTAAAAAAGATGGGAAAAATAGACAAGTGCTTAAAAAATTCATAAAGCAAGAATGATTCATTATATAATTACATGTATCCACTCTTGTTTATATAACATGGGAAATTAAGGTCTTTCTATATCATGACCTCTGAGGGGCTGGGATTTTATCCTATTTTCAGGCTGATATAAGCATGACATAGTTTTATAAGTGCTGAAAAAGAAGCAAGACTCCTAATTCAGGAGCAAAAAGTTTTATTCACAGCACAGCAAGATATATGAGCATCAGCATATTTGTGTGGGTCTCCTTTGCCCCTCAATTTCTGTAAAGGTAAAGTGAAAGAGTTCAGGTAGACACCATGCACGTGGTGGGTTTGTGTCACAGCTGAGAAACCCCAAGGGTAGGGAGTTCAAATATTTTATAATTGCTTGTAAACCAACCTATGTTTTGCACTAGAGGAAAACATTATCCTTATAATGCTGAATAGCAAGAGGATTTGTCCTTAGCTTCAGAGGAGACACTATCTTTATCTCCTAAGGTTGTTCAGTACACAAACTTTTTTAAAACATAGTATAGAACTAAAGGGTAGTACATGCCACACTTCCAAAATGTTCAGAAACACAAGGGTCCTATGGAGAACTGTCTTCCAACACTAAGTACCTTTTTATATGAAACTAATGATTTATTTCTCTTTTCTTCTATTAGAATGCAGACTATAGTAACACTATAGATTCAGTTAATCTAATTAATCTATTCACTGTCTGTGATCTTGAGTGTTCAATTTGTAAAAATTTTCTCGATAAAATTGTTTTCCTAATTAAAAAAAAAAAGAAACGAAACCAAGACACTTACATTTTAGTTTAAAAATAGAAAACAAAAACGGAAAAATAAATCCAACAAATTCTACTATCTTTACATAAAAAAAATCTCGTTTTGTAATCATTTTGCAGCATGGAAATTTATGTAACTAAAAATTATATTAGTTTTTCAGTGAGCATTGGCAAGAAGTATGCTGTAAATGGTCACAAACATACTTATTTTCCAAATGTGTGAAAAGCTATTCTTCAGAATGTACTTACCATAGGAAAAATACGCAGTTATAGAATGCTGTGGTTTTTGACCAATTCATACATAATATTCTACAATTGGAATGTTCATTGTGCTTTGTCATTCTCATAATTTAATATTTGAATAAATTTAATAGAAATGTATAAATTCCTCTGGGAACAAATATGAAAAACTATATTTCAAAATTATTCCTTATTTTCTTAAAGTCATCCAAAAAAATTCTGTGTTATTTATTATAGCTAGTATATTAAGAACATTTCAGAAATATGACATTAAGAGGAGTCTCATGGAAAAATATGGCTTCTTGTTGAAGTGGAAATACCATAGGCTTTGGAGTCAGAACTAAGTTCAAATTCTCATTATTCTTACATATGCTCAAAACTTTAGTTTCAGTCTCCAAAAAATAAGGGTAATTTTTCTTTCATGGATGTTGTGAAAATACAATCCGATATGTAAAATTACTAGATAATATTCTTCTTGCTCAAGAAATAGCATCTTATGCTCTTTTCTCCTGTGGCAGCTACTTCAAAATATTAAGAATAAATCTCAGTCATCAATTTCTTAGGTACAGATATTTACTAGAGCTTCTAATCATAGTGTTCAACTACTAGCCTGATGGCAGGAAAATCAACTTTAGGTATTTACTATAGCTATACTTAGATGTACTTACAAATACATTTTTAAATAAAGAGAAGAATCACAGATTGATAGAGTTTGGCTGTGTCCCCACCCAAATCTCATCTTGAATTGTGGTTCCCATAATCCCTACGCACGGTAGGAAAAACCCTATGGGAGGTAATTGAATCATGGGGCCATTACTTCCATGCTGTTCTTCTGATAGTGAGTGAGTTCTACCAGATCCGATGGTTTTATAAGGGGCTTTCCCTCCTTTAGCTCACCACTTCTCCTTGCTGGTGCCATGTGAAAAGGATATGTTTGCTTCCCCTTCTGCGATGACTGCAAGTTTTTGAGGCCTCCCCAACCCTGTAGAACTGTGAGTCGATTGAACCTCTTTCCTTTATAAATTAACCAATCTCAGGTATCTTTTCATAGCATCATGAGAACAAACAAATATAGAGATATTTTATTTTCAAATGAGAGTAATAAAAGTTAAGTGATTTATCCAGGATGCAACAGCTGTTTAGTGGCAAATTAGGAACATTTTTGAAATCTTAGACTAGTCCCTTTTCACTACGTTGCCAATACTAAGGCAACTCGTGAGTTTAAAGTTGTCTAAGACCATAGCTGAGTGCTCTATGTGTTCACAGGAATCAAGAATGCTTGCTAATATATGTTTTTGAGTAATAGCAGCAGAAGACAGAAAGAATTTCTTAAGTCTCTATAGAAAAAGGCCAGTATTTTAGGTCATGTGAATCCTGAGAAAATGTCAAGTTTATAACATTAAATAATCCCAAATAAAGTATGTCATCTTTGGAGTTTAACATATAACGACATACATAAAGCATAGTAACAATAGAATAGGTTCACTTTTTGTGGTCCATTATTCTAATTTTCTTTAATCCATCCATTGAGTTGGTAATATCAGTAATAGTCTTAATTTTTAGAATTACTATTCTGTTTTTTTTTTTTTTAGTTTTCTAATTTTACTAGTCTCTTATTGCTTAATAACATTATCAAATCAATTTTTATGCATATTGTTAAACTAAAGATATATATTTTATATTCTGTACTTGATCAATCTACTATCTTAAATATTCAAATGGGCTAATTCTGTAGTTTGTATTTCTGTTTACCATCACTCTTGTGGGTTGCCTCCTGAGATGTTTAGTATTTTCTTATTGTTTTTGTTAATCTATGTTCTTTATACCTGCATTAATGTGAATTTCTAAAAAAGTGAATTTAAACTGTCTCAACTCAGAAAGCCTTTTAACTGCTTCTGTCAGGTACCTGGAGGTACATTCCTCCTTACTCTAGACAGATGATTCTCAGCAATAACTTACTACACCTATATATTTGTTTTCTTGTCATTTCTGGGTTCTGAGGAATTCTTTATCAACTTCTATTTCTTTTTCTGACAATGGATATTACCCAACTTTAAGACCTACTATATAAGCTACAGTAATCAAAACAGTGTGTTGAGTAGCTAGATTTAGTCATTTCACAATGTATATATACCTCAAAAAATCACATTGTATACATTTAATATATATATAACTTTGTCAATTAAAAACACAAATTTGAAAAAAAGAAAAATGAGAGAGAAGTTACCACTCTAAAAAGGAACCTATATTTCATATTCAAATTAAGCATTATTTAAGATAAAGAGTATTGAAATAAAACAAAACAAAAAGACAGCAATGGTATTGGTGAAATAATAGATAAACAGACCAGTGGAACATAATAGACAAGTCAGAAATAGATCCACAAAAATATAGTCAACTGATATTTGTCAAACGAGAAAAGGCAATACCATAGAGAAAAAAATAATTCTCTCATCAAATGATGTCAGAACAACTGGACACATGCCTCCCCATCCCCCACAATAATAATCTAAGCCCACAGCTCACAACCTTCAAAACAGTACCTCAAAATGAATTATAGACCCAAATGCAAAACATAAAACTATAAAACTACTAGGAGATAACACAGGAGCAAATCTAGGTGTTCTTGGGTTTGGTGATAACTTTTTAGAAATAACATCAAGGGTACAATCCATGAAAAAACAAGCTTGATAAGTCAGCCTTCATTAAAATTAAAAGTTATTCTGTGTGAAAGACAATGTCAAGAGAATGGGAAGACGAGACACAGACTGGAAGAAAATATTTGCAAAAGATACAGCTGATAAAGGACTGTTATCAAAAATACACGAAGAACTCTTAAAACTCAACAATATATTTTTCCTCAGGACATATGATGGCCAACTAGATGAAAGTAGGAGGAACATCTGCCACCAAGAGACCAGGACAGTAGAAGACTCGTGCACTCCAAGCAGATCTTTGGAAGGAAGGCATAGAGAGTGGAAAGACGGAGGACACAGATGCTGGGCTGAAGTGGGTGGAATGTGGGAACTCTGCACAAGGCTAATGTGCATGGGGATTCATTCTTGGCCCCCAGGAATGCCTGGGAAAAATGTCAGCAGAGCAGGTGAGAAGTGACCTGCTCATGCCATAGACCTCTGGAATCCTGGCAGCAGGAGACTCCACGATCCTCTCAGACATGAACTACCAGGAAGAGCTGCCTAGAGAGGTGGTAGGGGGACGATTCTAGCCTGTTTGGTGCTCCAAAGGTTTGGTGTGGGAACATCTGCATGGAAGCAAGGCCAGTGATGCCCATCTTCCAAAGGTCTCCATGCTCTGTTAGCAGATGCTAGCCTTAGGGGAACAGTAAGACCTGAACAGAGCCGAGCAATCTTGCCTGTGAAATCGGGCTCAACAGGCCCAACTGCCACTCTGTCTGCTGGCCTCCCCTGGGGCCCAGGCTTGGACATGCTTGCTTGTAGTGCAGCTTTGGATATCTACTAGAATACCTCCTGGGGATCTGCATCATAGCTCCTGCTGGTAGAATGCACCTGATTGTGAAAGACCTCGAGGAGGGTGGCACTCTCCCAGAGGCACAGTCCACCCACACCCTCTCCAACCTCACCCACCTCTGTGCCACTTTGCCAGCAAGTACTCATGCAGGACCACCCCATTACCCCCTTGCTTTGCTGGTGGACATGTGGACAGATTTTTTCTCCCTTTAATTCCTGCATGTGGTGTGTGTGCACCCCACTGTACCATTGCTGTCAACGCAAGCAATGGTTTACCACCACTGCATCACCGCACTGCCAGTGCCAGCACAAAAACAAACCCAGACACCAGTGGCCCTGCCCTCTACCCCTGCACTCTCACTGTCACTGGAATGAACACAGACAGGGGAAACCAGCAGCCCTGACCCTGCCCTGTGCTGCTACCTCTGCCAGATGGAATACACACACCAGTGCCTGCCAGCACCTGATCAGTGTGCCCACACTACTATGGTGCAAACACACACATGGACCCAGTAGTCCCCCCGCTACCCAATTCAGCACTGCCATCTTCAACACTGCCAAATCCCATATGGAAGGTGGCAGCCCCAGGCTCACCAGTGTCCTGCCCCAGCTGATGAGCCAGTGCTGCTGCTGGCATGTGCAAATGAGCATGGATTTTGCTGCCATGGCCTGACAAGTGCTTTGGTTGGCACCATCCTTCAGAGTGTTGTGGCCAGTGGTCCAGGAACACCTCAGCCCTTCCAGTGCAGCAGGTTCCTAACCTTGAGGGGCTAGAGAACCAAAGTAAGCTGATAAAGATGAAACACTCCCTCCAAGAATTTCAGAATACAATTGCAAATATTAACAGCAGAATCAACTAAGCTGAGGAAAGAATCTCTGAGCTTGAAAACCTCCTTTCCAAAATAACTCAGTCAGACAAAAATAAAAAAAAAGTAAAGAAGAATGAACAAAATCTCCAATAAATATGAGACTATGTAAAGAGACCAAATCTGCAACTCAATGGCTTCCCAGAAAGACAGCGAGAGAAAAAGCAAGCAACTTGGAAAACATATTTCAGCATATAACCCATGAATATTCTCCCAACCTTGCTAGGGAGGCCAACATTCATATTCACGAAATTCAGGGAACCCTTGCAAAATACTACATAAGGAAACCATCCCTAAGACACATAGTCATCAGATTCTCCAAAGTTGAAATGAAAGAGATGTTAAAAGCAGATAAGAGAGAGGGGGAGATCACCTACAAAGGCAATCAATCAGGCTAATAGCAGACCCTTCAGTAGAAACCCTACAAGCCAGAAGAAAATGGGGACCTATATTCAGAATTCTTAAGAAAATAATTACCAACCAAAAATTTCATACCCAGTCAAAGTAAGCTTCAAAAGCCAAGAAGAAATAAGATGCTTTTAAGACAAGCAAATGCTGAGGGAATTCTGTATTAGTCTGGTTTCATGCTGCTGATAAAGACAGACCTGAGAATGGGAAAGGTTTAATTGGATTTATAGTTCCACATGGCGGGGGAAGCCTCACAATCATGGCAGAAGGCAAGGAGGAGCAAGTCCCGTCTTACATGGATGGCAGCAGACAAAGAGAGAATGAGGAGGAGATCAAAAGTGGAAACCCCTGATAAACTCATCAGATCTCATGAGACCTATTTACTACCATGAGAACACTCTAGGGTAACAACCCCCTGATTTAATTATCTCACACCAGGGCCCTCCCACAACATGTGGGAATTATGGGAGTACATTTTGAGATGAGATTTGGGTGGGGACACAGAGCCAAACCATAGCATTCCATGCCCAGCCCCTGCCAAATCTCATGTCTTCACATTTCAAAACTAATCACACCTTCCCAACAGTTCCTCAAAGTCTTAACTCATTTCCGAATTAACTCAAAAGTTCACAATCCAAAGTCTCATCTGAGACAAGGCAAGTCCCTTCCTCCTATGAGCCTGTAAAATCAAAAGCAAGCTGGTTATTTCCTATATGCAATGGGGGAATACACATTGGGAAAATACAGTCATTCCAAATGGGAGAAATTGTCCAAAACAAAGGAGCTACAGGTACCACGCAAGTCCAAAATCCAGCAGGGTAGTCAAATCTCAAAGCTCCAAAATGATCTCCTTTGACTCCACATCTCACATCCAGGTCACACTGATGTAAGAAGTGGGTTCCCATGGTCATAAGTGGCTTTGCCCTTGTGGCTTTGCAGGGTTCAGCCTCCCTCCCAGCTGCTTTTATGGGCTGGCATTGGGTGTCTGCTGCTTTTCCAGGCACACTGTGTAAGCTGTTGGTGGATCTACCATTCTGGGGTCTGGAGAACAGTGGCCCTCTTCTCACAGCTCCACTAGGTGGTACCCCAGTAGGTACTCTGTGTGAAGGCTCTGACCCCACATTTCCCTTCCACACTGCCCTCGCAGAGGTTCTCCATGAGAGCCCTGTCCCTGTAGCAAACTTCTGCCTGGACATCCAGGCATTTCCATAAATCTTCTGAAATCTACATGGAGGTTCCTGAACCTGAATCTTGACTTCTGTGCACTTGCAGGCTCAAAGCCATGTGGAAGCTGCCAAAACTTGGGGCTTGCACCATCTGAAGCCATGACCTGAGCTCTACATTGGCCCCTTTCAGCCACAGTTGAAGCAGCTGGGACAGAAGACACCAAATCCTTAGGCTGGACACAGAATGGGGACCCTGGGTCTGGCCCACAAAACCATTTTGTCCTCCTTGTCCTCCGGGCCTGTAATGGGAGGGTCTGCTGTGAAGATCTCTTACATGCCCTGGAGACATTTGCCCCCTTGTCTTGGGGGTTAACATTCAGGTGCTCATTACTTATGCAAATTTCTGTAGCTTGCTTGAATTTCTCCTCAGAAAATGGGATTTTCTTTTCTATCTCATTTTCAGGGTACAAATTTTTCAAACTGTTATGCTCTGCTTCCTTCATGGTTTTATAAGCATCTGGCATTTCCCCTGCTTTCACTCACTCCATCCTGTTGCCCTGCAAAGAAGGTGTCTGCTTCTCCTTTGCCTTCTAACATGATCATAAATATCCTGAGGCCTCCCCCAGCAATGTGAAATTGTGAGTCAATTAAACATTTTTCCTTTTGAATTACCCAGTCTTGGGTGTTTCTTCATAGGAGTGAGAGAATGGACTGATAAACTGACTTCAAGTTATAATATAAGGCCGCAGTAACCAAAACAGTATAATAATACAGATACAAAAACAGACATGAAGACTAATGGAGCCAAATAGAGAGCCCAGAAATAATGTCACACACCTACTACAGTCTGATCTCTACAAAGTCAACAAAAACAAGCAATGGGAAAAGGATTTCCCTATTTAATAAAAACTGCTGGGATAACTGGCTGGCAATATACAGAAAATTAAAACTGGACCCCTTTCCTTATACTAGATACAAATTTAACTCAAGATGCATTAGAAACTTATATGTAAAAACTAAAACTATAAAAACCCTAGAAGAAAACCTAGAAAACACCATTTGGCACATAGGACTTGGCAAAGACTTCATGATAAAGACACGAAAGACAATTACAACAAAATAAATAATAATTAAGCCCTAATTAAACTAAAGAGCTTTTACACAGCAAAAGAAACTATCAATGGAGTAAACAATTTACAGAATGGGAGAAAACACTTGCAAACTGTGCATCTAACAAACCTCTACTCTCTAGAACCTATAAGGAACTTAAACAAATTTACAAGAACAAAACAACCCCATTAAAAAGTGGGCAAAGGACTTGAACAGATAAAAGAAGACATATATGTGACCAACAAGCATATGAAAAAATGCTTAACATCACTAAACATTAGAGAAATACTAATTAAAACCACAATGACATACATTCTCACACCAGTCAGAATGGCTATTATTAAAAAGTCAAAAGAATAACAGATGCTGGTGACGTTGTAGAGAAAAGGAAATGCTTATACACTGCTGGTGGGGATGTAAATTTGTTCAGCCATTGTGGAAAGCAGTTCAGCAATTTATGAAGTAAATTAAAACAGAATTATCATTTACTCAGCAATTTCACTTTTGGGTATATATGCAAGAGAATATAAATCAGAACCAAAAAGACACATGCACGCATATGTTCATTGCAGCACTATTCAAATAACAAAGACATGGACTCAACCTAAATGCCCATCAATGGAATCCTAACCAAAAAAAAAAAAACAAAGAGAGGGGGTGGATCCAAGATGGCCGATTAGGAGCAGCTGAGGATTGCAGCTCCCAGTGAAAGCGCGGAGGGTGAGTGGACGCCGCATTGCCAGACAGATTTTTATTGCCCACAGACCAGGAGATTCCCAGGGGGAGGAGCCCCACGGGTCGCCAGCGCGGCTGGTTTGGCCGGCGCAGCAGTTTTTGCCGGCGCGACTGTTTTCGCCGGCGCTGCTGTTTTGGGCGGCGTCCTGGCGCAGCGGTTCCCCATACAAAATACGTGGTCCGGGTGCCGTTTTAGCTGGCAATTGGAGCTCCGGGAAGGCAGAGCCGCCCATTCATCTGATTTAAAAAGGGGAATGAAACAGGCAGCCACGCCGGGAGATTTCCCGGGCAAAAAAAAACGCCACGAATCTCCGTGCCCGCGGTTTCAGCCGGCTCAGTGGGTCGCCGCACCGGAAATCACACAGATCCCGGCGCCTTTTCAACAGGCGGCTGGAACACCTGGGAGACTCTGAGGCAGGGAGCCAGGTGATCAGGCTCGGCTGGTCCCACCCCCCACAAAAATACAGCCATCGGAAACGCTCTGGATCCAGAGTTTCACAGCAAGCACAGCTGCGCCCGGGACGGCCCAGCTCTGTGGGGGAGGGGCGTCCACCATTACTGAGGCAGTCTGCCGCTACAGAGGTAGTTTGCCATTGCCGAGGCAGTTCTCACTACACCGGTATAAACAGGACTACAGGGAAGTTCATACGGCAGCTGGGCGGAGCCCACAGCAGCTCAGCAAAGCCTCTGTAGGCAAACAGTGACTAGGCTGCCTCATCGCTGGGCAAGGCAACCCTGAGAAAAAGGCAGCAGCACCAGGGAAACTCATAAATAAAGCCCTAACTCCCCCGGGACAGAGCACCTGGGGAAAAAAGGGGTTTATGAGTTCTGCTGCAGCAGACTTAAACGTACCTGCCCAGTAACTCTGAATGAACAACGGAGCTCACAGCTCAGCACTTGAGCTCCTATAAAGGAAACTCTGTCTCCTCAAGCAGCTCCCCTGATCCCCGTATATCCAACGAGTCACCTCACAAAGGAGTGCTCAGACGGACATCTGGCGGGTATTCTTCTGGGACAAAGATACCAGAAGAAGAGACTGGCAGCAACCGTTACTGTTCTGCAGCTGCTGCAGGTGATCCCCCAGGCAAGCAGGGCCGGGAGTGGACCTCAGCAGCCCTACAGCAGAGGGGTCAGACTGGTAGAAGGAAAACTAAGAAACAGAAATAAATAACTTCATCATCAACAAACGGGACGTCCACTGAGAGACCCCATCTGAAAATCACCAACCACAAAGACCACACATAGATAAATCCACAAAGATGGGAAGAAACCAGCGCAAAAAGGAGGTAAACACCCGAAACCAGAACGCCTCTCCTCCTACAAGGGATCACAACTCCTCACCAGCAAGGGAACAAGGCTGGATGGACAATGAGTGTGATGAAATGACTGAATCAAGCTTCAGAAGGTGGGTAGTAAGAAACTTCTGTGAGCTAAAAGAACATGTTCTAACCCAATGCAAACAAACTAACAACCTTGAAAAAAGATTTGACGAAATGCTAATGAGAATAACCAACTTAGAGAGGAATGTAAGTGAATTGATGGAGCCTGAAAAACACAACACAAGAACTTTGCGAAGCATACACAAGTTTCAACAGCCGAATTGACCAAGCAGAAGAAAGGATATCAGAGGTCGAAGATCAACTCAATGAAATAAAACGAGAAGGAAAGAGTAGAGAAAAAAGGGTAAAAAGGAATGAACAAAGTCTCCAAGAAATATGGGACTATGTGAAAAGACCTAATCTACGTTTGATAGGTGTACCTGAATGTGAAGGAGAGAATGAATCCAAGCTGGAAAATACTCTTCAGGATATTATCCAGGAGAACTTCCCCCAACATAGGAAGGGAGGCCAATATTCAAGTCCAGGAAATACAGAGAACACCACAAGATATTCCTCAAGAAGAGCAACCCCAAGGCACATAATCGTCAGATTCACCAAGGTTGAAAGGAAGGAGAAAATGCTAAGGGCAGCCAGAGAGAAAGGTCGGGTTACCCACAAAGGGAAGCCCATCAGACTCACAGCAGATCTCTCAGCAGAAACCCTACAAGCCAGAAGAGAGTGGGGGCCAATATTCAACATCCTTAAAGAAAAGAACTTCCAACCCAGAATTTCATATCCAGCCAAACTGAGCTTCATAAGTGAAGGAAAAATAAAATCCTTTGCGAACAAGCAAGTACTCAGAGATTTCATCACTACCAGGCCTGCTTTACAAGAGCTCCTGAAAGAGGCACTAAACATAGAAAAGGAACAACCAGTACCAGCCACTCCAAAAACATACCAAACAGTAAAGACCATCAACACAATGAAGAAACTGCATCAACTAACGGGCAAAACAGCCACCTAGCATCAAAATGGCAGGATCAAATTCACACATAACAATATTAACCCTAAATGTAAATGGGCTAAATGCCCCAATTAAAAGACATAGACTGGCAAACTGGATAAAAAGCCAAAACCCGTCTGTGTGCTGTATCCAGGAAACCCATCTCACATGCAGAGATACACAAAGGCTCAAAATAAAGGGATGGGGGAAGATTTACCAAGCAAATGGAGAGCAAAAAAAGCAGGAGTTGCAATTCTCATCTCTGATAAAATAGACTTTAAACCAACAAAGATCAAAAGAGACAAAGAAGGACATTACATAATGGTAAAAGGATCAATGCAACAAGAAGAGCTAACGATCCTAAATATATACACACCCAATACAGGAGCAGCCAGATACATAAGGCAAGTTCTTAATGACTTACAAAGAGACTTAGATTCCCACACAATAATAGTGGGAGACTTGAACACCCCGTTGTCAATGTTAGACAGATCAACAAGACAGAAAATTAACAAGGATATCCAGGACTTGAACTCACACCTGGATCAAGCAAACCTAATAGACATTTACAGAACTCTCCACCCCAAATCCACAGAATATACATTCTTCTCAGCACCACATCACACCTACTCTAAAATTGACCACATAATTGGAAGTAAATCACTCCTCAGCAAATGCAAAAGAACAGAAATCATAACAAACAGTCTCTCAGACCACAGTGCAATCAAGTTAGAACTCAGAATTCAGAAACTAACTCAGAACCACACAGCTTCATGGAAACTGAACAACTGGCTCTTGAATGTTGACTGGATAAACAATGAAATGAAGGCAGAAATAAAGATGTTCTTTGAAATCAACGAGAACGAAGACACAACATACCAGAATCTCTGGGACACATTTAAAGCAGTCTCTAGAGGAAAGTATATAGCAATAAATGCCCACATGAGAAGCAAGGAGAGATCTAAAATTGACACCCTATCATCAAAATTGAAAGAGCTAGAGGAGCAAGATCAAAAAAACTCAAAACCTAGCAGAAGACAAGAAATAACTAAGATCAGAGCAGAACTGAAGGAGATAGAGACACGAAAAACTCTTCAAAAAATCAACAAATCCAGGAGCTGGTTTTTTGAAAAGATCAACAAAATAGACAGACCACTAGCCAGATTAATAAAAAAGAAAAGAGAAAATAATCAAATAAATGCAATAAAAAATGATAAAGGGGATATCACCACAGATTCCACAGAAATTCAAACCATCATCAGAGATTATTACAAACAACTCTATGCACAGAAACTAGTAAACCTGGAAGAAATGGATAAATTCCTGGACACATGCATCCTCCCAAGCCTAAACCAGGAAGAAGTCGAAACCCTGAATAGACCAATAACAAGGTCTGAAGTTGAGGCAGCAATTAAGAGCCTACCACCCAAAAAAAGCCCAGGTCCAGATGGGTTCACAGCCGAATTCTACCAGACATACAAAGAGGAGCTGGTACCATTCCTTCTGAAACTATTCCAAACAATCCAAAGAGAGGGAATCCTTCCTAAATCATTTTATGAGACCAACATCATCCTGATACCAAAACCTGGCAGAGACTCAGCAAGAAAAGAAAACTTCAGGCCAATATCCATGATGAACATAGATGCAAAAATCTTCAATAAAATACTGGCAAACCGATTGCAACAGCACATCAAAAAGCTTATCCACCATGATCAAGTAGGCTTCATCCCGGGGATGCAAGGCTGGTTCAACATACGCAAATCTATAAACATAATCCACTACATAAACAGAACCAAAGACAAAAACCACATGATTATCTCAATTGATGCAGAGAAGGCCTTTGACAAAATTCAACAGCCCTTTATGCTAAAAACTCTCAATAAACTAGGTATTGATGGAACGTATCTCAAAACGATAAAAGCTATTTACGACAAACCAACAGCCAATATCATACTGAATGGGCAAAAACTAGAAGCATTCCCTTTGAAATCTGGCACTAGACAAGGATGTCCTCTCTTCACCACTCTTATTCAATATAGTACTGGAAGTTCTAGCCAGAGCAATCAGGCAAGAAAAAGAAATAAAGGGTATTCAAATAGGAAAGGAGGAAGTCAAATTGCCTCTATTTGCAGACGATATGATTGTATATCTAGAAGACCCCCATCGTCTCAGCCCAAAATCTCCTGAAACTGATAAGCAACTTCAGCAAAGTCTCAGGATATAAAATCAATGTGCAAAAATCACAAGCATTCCTATACACCAATAACAGACTTAAGACAGCCAAATCAAGAACCAACTGCCATTCACAATTGCTACAAAGAGAATAAAATACCTAGGAATACAACTAACAAGGAACGTAAAGGATCTCTTCAAGGAGAACTACAAACCACTGCTCAATGAAATAAGAGAGGACACAAACAGATGGAGAAATATTCCATGTTCATGGCTAGGAAGAATCAATATTGTCAAAATGGCCATACTGCCCAAAGTAATTTACAGATTCAACGCTATCCCTATCAAGCTACCAATGACCTTCTTTGAAGAACTGGAAAAAACCACCTTAAACTTCATATGGAACCAAAAGAGAGCCCGCATAGCCAAGTCAATTCTAAGCAAAAAGAACAAAGCTGGAGGCATCACACTCCCGGACTTCAAATTATACTACAAAGCTACAGTAATCAAAACAGCATGGTACTGGTACCAAAACAGAGATATAGACCAATGGAACAGGACAGAGACCTCCGACGCAACACAACACATCTACAACCACCTGATCTTTGACAAACCTGACAAAAACAAACAATGTGGAAGCGAGTCCCTGTTTAATAAATGGTGTTGGGAAAACTGGCTAGTCATGTGCAGAAAGCAGAAGCTGGACCCCTTCCTGACACCTTACACTAAAATTAACTCCAGATGGATTAAAGACTTAAACATAAGACCTAACACCATAAAAACCCTAGAAGAAAATCTAGGCAAAACCATTCAGGACATAGGTGTAGGCAAGGACTTCATGACCAAAACACCAAAAGCAGTGGCAACAAAAGCCAAAATAGACAAATGGGACCTAATCAAACTCCATAGCTTCTGCACAGCAAAAGAAACAGTCATTAGAGTGAATCGGCAACCAACAGAATGGGAAAAAATTTTTGCAGTCTACCCATCTGACAAAGGGCTGATAACCAGAATCTACAAAGAACTGAAACACATTTACAAGAAAAAAACAAACAAGCCCATTCAAAAGTGGGCAAAGGATATGAACAGACACTTTACAAAAGAAGACATACATGAAGCCAACAAACATATGAAAAAATGCTCATCATCACTGGTCATTAGAGAAATGCAAATCAAAACTACATTGAGATACCATCTCACGCCAGTTAGAATGGCGATCATTAAAAAATCTGGGACACAACAGATGCTGGAGAGGATGTGGAGAAATAGGAACGCTTTTACACTGTTGGTGGGAGTGTAAATTAGTTCAACCATTGTGGAAGACGGTGTGGCGATTCCTCAAGGACCTAGAAATAGAAATTCCATTTGATCCAGCAATCCCATTACTGGGTATATATCCAAAAGACTATAAATCGTTCTACTATAAGGACACATGCACACGAATGTTCATTGCAGCACAGTTTACAATAGCAAAGACCTGGAACCAACCCCAAATGCCCATCGATGATAGACTGGACAGGGAAAATGTGGCACATATACACCATGGAATATTATGCAGCCATCAAAAACGATGAGTTCGTGTCCTTTGTAGGGACATGGATGAACCTGGAAACCATCATTCTCAGCAAACTAACACAAGAACAGAAAATCAAACACCGCATGTTCTCACTCATAGGCGGGGTGTTGAACAATGGGAACACATGGACACAGGGAGGGGGAGTATCACACACTGGGGTCTGTCGGGGGAAAAAGGGGAGGGATAGTGGGGGGGTGGGGAGTTGGGGGAGGGATAGCATGGGGAGAAATGCCAGATATAGGTGATGGGGGAGGAAGGCAGCAAATCACACTGCCATGTGTGTACCTATGCAACAATCTTCCATGTTCTTCACATGTACCCCCAAACCTAAAATGCAATTAAAAAAAAAAAAAAAAAAAACAAAGCTGGAGGCATCACGCTACCTGACTTCAAACTATGCTATAAGGCTACAGTAATCAAAACAGCACATTACTGGTACCAAAACAGAGATATAGACCAATGGAACAGAACAGAGTCCTCGGAAGTAATGCCACACATCTACAACCATCTAATCTTTGACAAACCTGAAAAAAACAAGCAATGGGGGAAAGGATTCCCCTGGTTAAGAAATGGTGCTGGGTGATCCAGCAATCCCATTACTGAGTATATATCCAAAAGACTATAAATCGTTCTACTATAAGGACACATGCACACGAATGTTCATTGCAGCACAGTTTACAATAGCAAAGACCTGGAACCAACCCAAATGCCCATCGATGATAGACTGGACAGGGAAAATGTGGCACATATACACCATGGAATATTATGCAGCCATCAAAAACGATGAGTTCGTGTCCTTTGTAGGGACATGGATGAACCTGGAAACCATCATTCTCAGCAAACTGACACAAGAACAGAAAATCAAACACCGCATGTTCTCACTCATAGGTGGGTGTTGAACAATGCAAACACATGGACACAGGGAGGGGAGTATCACATACTGGGGTCTGTCGGGGGAAAAAGGGGAGGGATAGTGGGGGGTGGGGGAGTTGGGGAGGGATAGCATGATAGCATGGGGAGAAATGCCAGATATAGGTGATGGGGGAGGAAGGCAGCAAATCACACAGTGCCATGTGTGTACCTATGCAACAATCTTCCATGTTCTTCACATGCACCCCCAAACCTAAAATGCAATTAAAAAAAAAAAGAAATGGTGCTGGAAAAACTGCCTAACCATGTGCAGAAAGCTGAAACTGGACCCATTCCTTACACCTTATACAAAAATTAACTCCAGATGGATTAAAGATTTAAACATAAGACCTAACACCATAAAAGCCCTAGAAGAAAACCTAGGCAATTCCATTTAGGACATAGGCATAGGCAAGGACTTCACAACTAAATCACCAAAAGTAATGGCAACAAAAGCCAAAATAGAAAAATGGGATCTAGTTTAAACTTAAGAGCTTCTGCACAGCAGAAGAAACTATCATTAGAGTTCCCAACCAACAGAATGGGAAAAAATTTTTGAAATCTACCTATTTGACAAAGGGCTAATATCCAGAATCTACAAAGAACTAAAACAAATTTATAAGAAAAAAACAACTCCATCAAAATGTGGGCAAAGTATATGAACAGACATTTTTCAGAGAAAGAAGACATTTATGCAGCCAACGAACATATGAAAAAATGCTCAACATCACTGCTCATTAGAGAAATGGAAATCAAAACCACATTGAGATACCATCTCACACCATTAGAATGGCAATCATTAAAAAATCTGGAGACAACGGATGCTGGAGAGGATATGGAGAAATGGGAAGTGCTTTTACACTGTTGGTGGGAGTATAAATTAGGTCAACCATTATGGAAGACAGTGTGGCAATTCCTCAAGGATCTAGAAATAGAAATACCATTTGACCCAGCAATCCCATTACTATGTATACACCCAAAGGATTTCAAATTGTTCTATTATAAAGACACATGCACAAGTGTGTTCACTGGGACACTATTTACAATAGCAAGGACTTGGAACCAACCCAAATGGCCATCAATGATAGACTGGACAAGGAAAATGTGGCACATATATACCATGGAATACTATGCAGCCATAAAAAAGGATGAGTTCATGTCCTTTGCAGGGACATGGATAAAGCTGGAAATCATAATTCTCAGCAACTGACACAAGAACAGGAAACCAAACACTGCATGTTCTCACTCATAAGTGAGTGTTGAACAAGGAGAACACATGGACACAGGGGAGGGGAACATCACACACTGGGGTTTGTGGAGGTGTAGGAGAGCCAGGGGAGGGATAGCAGGGGGTGGGGGAATTGGGGAGGGATAACATTAGGAGAAATACCTAATATAGATGATGGGGTGATGGATGCAGCAAACCACCATGGCATGTGTATACCTATGTAATAATCCTGCAGGATCTCCCACATGTACCCATGAACTTAAAGTATAATTAAAAAAAAAGAAAAAATGTGTAGATTTGTGTGTGTGTGTGTGTGTGTGTGTGGTCATGTGAAAAAAAAATATATATATATAATGGAATATATATTATATATTCCATATATAATATGTGGAATTCCCATATATAATATGTTATATATTCCATATATAACATACAATATATATTATATATATATATATATATATATATATATAATGGAAGAGTACAGAGCCATAAAAATGATGAGATCATGTCCTTTGCAGTGACATGAATGGAGCTGGATGCCAGTTTCCTAAGCAAATTAACATAGGAACAGAAAATGAAATACCACTTGTTCTCATTTATAAGTGGGAGCTATACATTGAGTACATCTGGGCACAAAGAAGGGGACAACAGACCTCAAGGTCTACTTGAGGGTGGAGGACAGGAGGTGGATGAGGACCAAAACACTGTAATACATATCAGATACTATAATACTTATGCTTATTATCTGTGTGACAAAATAATCTGTACAACAATCTTTTTTACACACAATTTACCTATGTAACAAAACTTCACATATACTCATGAACCTAAAATACTTAAAAAAAAAGATTAAAAACTCAACAATTAGAAAACAAACAACCCCATTTAAATATGGGCAAAAGACCTGAATAGACACTACACCAAAGAAGACACAGTGATAGAAAATAAACATATGAAAAGATGCTCAGTATTGTACGTCATTAAGGAATTGCAAAATAAACAACAATGTGATACGACTCCACACCTATTATAATGGAAAATATCCAAAACAATGAGAATGACAGGACTCTCATTCATTGTTGGTGAAAAAGCAAATGGTACAGTCATATTGAAAGACAGTTTGGCCATTCCTTACAAAACTAAACAAACTCTTACCATACAATTCAGTAGCCACTGTTACCTAAATAGGTTGAAAATGTGTGCACTCAAAAATCTTTTAACGTGGACATTTATAGCAGCTTTATTCATAACTGCCAAAACTTCAGAACAACTAAGATGCCCTTCAGTAGGCGGATGGTTACATAAACTGTGCTACTTCCATTCAATTAAATACTATTTAGCCCTAAAAAGAAATGAGCTATCAAGTCATGACCAAACATGGAGAAACCTTAAAAGCATATTACTAAGTGAAAGAAGCCAATCTGAAAAGGCTATATACTATATGATTCCAACTATGTGACATTCTGGAAAAGGAAAAATTATGAAGCCAGTAAAAAGATCATTGGTTGCTGGAAATTAGGGAGGGAAGGATGAATATAGATAAAACATATAAGATTTTTATGACAGAAAAACTTTTCTGCATGGCACTATAAGGCTGGATACATGTCATTTAACATTTGTCAAAATCCATAGAATGTACAACACCAAGAGTGAGATCTAATGTAAACTATGGACTTTGGGTGATAATGTTGCATCAATATAGGTTTTACCACTCTAGTAAGAGATATTTATAGCCAGGGAAACTGTACATATATGGGGTACATGAGAACTATCTGTACTTTCTGCAAAATTTTGCCTTGGACCTAAACTATGCTAAAAATAGAGTCTATTTAAAAAACTTATTTTTTTTACTTCAGCACTTTCAGGTGAGCTGCACGTGAAGCTTTAATTCACCACACTGCCAGAAATAGAAATCTGTTTAACATATGCTGTGGAAGCAGAAGCTCAATATCACAGAGACAATACATGAGAAAATCTGTGTTTGATATGGCTAGAGGTGAAACTTGGAGGTAGAGATAAAAGACTCTAGCAGGAATGGAAGATTATCATCTTACTGAAGACTTACTGTATACTCAGGAGTGGTATCCACACTTCCAATACATTATCTCAGATTCTGAGAGGCTCACATGATTATTTCCATTTAAATCATAAGAATGCTTTAGCACAGAGAGGTTACACATAACATCTCATAGTAAGTGGGAGAGTTACAAATTTAAAATTAGTCTGAAACTCCCATCAGAATATCTAACTGTATAGTTATATACATAATATAGATAATATATGTATTTATATTATAATAGTATGATACGTATGATTAATATATAACATAATATATTCACATATTTATATGAATAGATATAACTATAAAATTATATAATTTTGTATAATATATACATACTATATTATGATATAAATATATTATTACATAATATATTATTTATATTAATATTAAATACTTTGACATAATTACTTATTAACTGTATAAAGTTATATATAATATAATATATGGTTATTATATTTGAATATAGCATATGAAAGCAGTTTAGCAATTTGTGAAATAACTTAAAACAGAATTATCATTTACCTCAGCAATTCCACTTTTGGGTATATATCCAAGGGAATATAAATCAGAATATAATATACAAATATTATATTATGAATATTATATTACATACAATATAATAATAATGTAGGATATTGTGAACATATGCACAAATGGAAATACTTTGGAAGAAACAAAATGTTTAGTTCATAGACTTTGATATTCATAAGACTTTGATATTCATAAGAATATACTGTAGGATAATGTGTTAACAAAATATATGTAAAATAATAATAAAGGGTTCTAAAATTATGCTTAGATTACACATGATATTAAAAAAGAGAACCCATAATTTATGTATCTGTGGCATGTTTAATTTTTAAAGAGTATTTGTGATGTTGTCAACAAATGCATTATTTATATCTACATTAATACATTATATATAACTATATTATATATCTGCATTAATAATAACTGTATAGTTACAGTTAATACAGATACACATGACAGTTTTATCCTAATTTTATCCAGTACCATATGTAGGTTTTTATAGTCAAGAATTACCTAAAAAGTTTGTATCAAAAATAATATTTTATCCAGTCACTAATGTATATATTTTTATACTTTTCATGGTGACTTTCATAGTAGTATTGGCAGAATATACATTTATACTTTTAATCTCTTAATGTTATAATCTATGTAATTTTCTTATTTTGCTTTTCAAGATTTCTCATAATTCCCCAACACTTCTTCTCTTAAGAAACCTTCTCTGGTCTTTTATTTTCCGCTACCTTTACCTGTATTGTCTTTTCCATTTGAGTATTTTCCTCAGTGCTCAGAGTGTGGCAAGAATATAGACAACATCAGAAAGCCGTAAATGAAGCATAGTTATTGTTTGTAAAGGTACTTCTTCGAGGGGTCATTTCATTCATACAGTAATGCCAGAGCTGTCCAGAGAAGCCTGATATGCAATGTGTCTCTTGCTACTGAATTTAGCCATTTGCTCTCTTCTTCATTTCAACTGGAGGCCCCAAGCTAATCATTCTTGGAAATCAGCTTCTTTGCTAACAGGAGCTTATCTTGGCATTCCCTGGCGGAGTTGCATCTTTGAATTAGCTAACTGTTTATGTTTTTTCCTGGAATATTTGCTTATTTTAACTTAAACTTATAATCAAGTTTTGTGCCTGTACTTGCTTGGATTTGAGATACTCCACCTTGCTCTGTCTCTGTTACTAAAGGCATCTGTTCAAAATGAGGTTTGCTGACCTGGATAGGTAACATTGTCTTGCTGAACCTAATTTCTTCATCTATAAAACTTGGGGATCATAATTCCTATGACTCACTCTCAGAGTTGAATCATATCAAAAATTATATGTGTAATAGGGGGGTGATAGTACAGAATTTTAAACTTTATGACATTGGCACTGACCAATAAGAAAGGCCACTGGCTTTAAACAGGGACAAAATTCTGAAGGGCCTCTGCTATGCCGGATGTAAATTCTTCAGTTACTTAATATTGTGAACTTGTGAGGGGTTTTCAAGGGAAGAGCTAAGACAGTCATAGTTAGTGGGATTGCTGTAGGGAAAACAGGACTCCAGGAAGTAGCTATGTCACAATCAGAGAAGAGAGTATTTCAATGTTTTAACTACTTTTTCAGTCACACATATGTCAGTCTTAAGTCTGTCCCATAATAAGTACTCTGCAAATTTTAGAGTGCTACATTATTTCATAGGATCTATAATGCTTTGATCTTGATTTTGCTGGAAAATAACAATAAAAGGTTTTCACATAATTTGTCAACTATCATCGACTGGTTGACAGCAACTCAGTTGCCATCAGTTGTGCCATTTATTATGCTATTTATGCATTCTGTGTTCAGGGTGGCTAAAATGTAAATAAAATGTACATCTTATAATCAATGAAATACCAAATAGTTAATACTTTAATCACACCTGTAATCTATCATGTAAAATGTAATTATAATACCAGTCAATCTTGGATCATTAAATTAGCCTAACCAGAACAAGAATCATGCTATATGATTTTTAGTTGTTACTATAATTTGATGTATTTGCATGAATTGCTTGATTTTTTTTTACTGAGTGCTTACTATGGGCCAGGCTTATTTTAAGAACTGAGGATCCAACAGTAAACCAATAGGGTCCAAAACTTCAGACAACACACATAATAAAGACATTCTAGACATAGCTTTTAAATGTATACTTCTGTGTGTGATAAACACTAAGGACATGTAGGTTAGTCCTGGGTGCAATGGGAGTGTTTGAATGGGATTGTTCTTTGGTAAGGTCTAATCAGGGTTTTAAAATGTGCTCTCTGAAGTCCTAGGAAGCTTAGCAAATGCAACTTGGTGAAGAAATCAGACCCACTTTCTTTTCTTTCTTTTTTTTTTTTTTAGATGAAGTTTTGTTTTTGTTGCCTAAGCTGGAGTGCAGGGGCATGATCTTGGCTCACTGCAACCTTCACCTCCCAGGTTCAAGTGATTCTCTTGCCTCAGTCTCCCAAATAGCTGGGATTACAGGCCTGAGCCACCACATCTGGCTATTTTTTTTTTTTTTTTCAGTAGAGACAAGGTTTTGCATGTTGGCCAGGCTGGTCTCGAACTCTTGACCTTGGGTGATCCACCCGCCTTGGCCTCCTAAAGTGTTGGGATTACAGGCATGAGCCACCATGCCCAGCTGACCCACTTTCTAAACCAGAGAAGATGTAGTCTTTGCTGTTTTACATCCTATATTGAACTATGAGTAATATTTTATTTGAAGAGAGAGGTTTTCTGCTAAAATATGAAGTTAGAAAACCACTGATCTGGTGGACAAAGCACTAAATCTCAGCATGAAAATGTTTAAATTTCCATTTCTACTGCCCATTTATAATTTAACTTCAAATAACCAAACCAAGTCTAAACACATGACTGACAAACAAATGATTCCAAATTATCTTGATCCTAGGTTTTAGTTAAACTGTAAGGAAAGCTACGTAAATTGGTCTGTTCAGGCTGCTGTGCATGCAACATCCTTCTTCCATGCTGTGATTAAAAAAATTTAATCACTGTCCTGTTATCTACTGATATATAGGTTCCCATATTTTTTTTTTGTCTTTTGAAAAGCATAAGAAAGTATAATTATCATATTAATAATTATAATATGTTCTGAAGTTGTAATCTGCCCTTTATAGTACATTAATTTTCATTCAAATTGGATTAAAACTCTGAATGTTGCTTTCTATTTCGAAAGTGAGAAAATGGAGGTTCAGAACTAAGTAGTTTGTCCATGGTGACAGTGGTGAAGCTGTAATTTTAAGCCACTTTTAAATACATATTTTTTCTAATCATCATCATTACCATCATCAAATTATGCCATGCTACTTCTCTACATCAACTCTCTTTATACCAGATATTGTAGGATTAAGGGGATGGGGGATAGGAAGAGATGTGCCTGCTCTGAGGCAGGCAAAGGTTATGTGTGTGGGTGAGAAATTATTACATACATATAACTTAATGCACTAAGACAATAAAACTGCTTGAAAGTAAGTAAGCATTTGTTCTAAGAACTAATAAATTACACAGACTTCTTATTAAAAGAAGAATTCTTTGCATATTTCACCATTGTGAAATGCTACTGTACTTAGAGAGATGTATATAAATAAAATAACTTGTATACCATGGCAGGGTAGATAGCAAATGTAACAAAGACTAAAGGGTCTGACAAATCTATGCAGGCAGACCAACCTTCCTGGCTAAGAACCAGGAGTTACGCTTGTTACAGAACTCTCAAGGGTATCATGCAATCAGAGGTCACAATCGAGGCAACAGAAGCAATGTCACCATATCAGAGAATGGGCCAATTCAGACTTGGTCCCTGACAGTCACTGAGGTCAAGGCTTGCAGCAAATAATTGTATTAAATAGAAATATTCCCTATACACTTTTAGAATTGTCATCTGAACAAACAAGTCCAGGTCATCTGTAGGTTAAATCTAAGTTACTTTCCTGGTACTTAGAGCTTACTTTCTCGTCTTAATCCCTGGCAGTTTTTAATCTTATAACTGTAACTTTCTTTTGATCAAGTACATGCTTAATAAATTTTTGTTGTCTGACCTTAACAATGACAATAAAACAAACCTTTATAAATGTATGCATTTGTAACTTAATTGCATTTTTATTATTTGCTCTTAAATGTTACTTAAATATTATTTAAAATTATGATTACAGTGGTAATATGATTTAAACATCATAATATTAAATATAAAGTGCATTATACCTAAATAGGGAAAACAGTTTTATATTCAAATTAAAAAAATTCAAATTTTATCAATTACTTATCATTTACATATCATAGCATGCACCTTATATATAAGCAATTAAATTCAAAAAAGTAATTTTTGATAAAAGACACAATACTTATAAATAGTAGTAATGTCTAGCAAAAGATGTGTTTCTAAACCAGTAGCTGAAACATTCATTTAAATCAAAGAACAGAAATTAAATATACAGGGAATTAAATTGTATTTATGTTTATATGAGACAGATATTGCACAATATTAGCTCATACTTCAACAGTAATTTGAAATTTTTGAATCATTACCACCACTTTGCCAGAAATCTCAAATCACACTTGACAATTTAACTTCATTCATGCTTTAATTCTATGCTATTAATTTAATAATAAATATTTAAAACATCTCTAGTTATGCTATATTTTTATTGCTGTAATTTAAATATTTAAATTTTAAGATTATTATTTTGTTACAAATTTTATTTCTGTATATATTTTCACAAATCACTCTTAGAATATATTCTAAGGGCTCTCCTTTTGTTCAGATAAACTCTATGAAGTAAGAAAATCAAGAGTTTAATGCTTTATTTTATATTTATTTGTATTTTACTTTTGAAAATCATTACCTTTAATATTTAAACACATATACATATACATTTCCATGATATAATTCCATATGAAACACGCAGTAAAACAAATTATACAATTGTAAGAGTAGAATTGGAAATAGTTCAACATTAAACTGAAGAAGAGTGAAAATTCTATCTTTCTGAGTATATAATTAGCATATTATCAATAAAAATGTGTAATCCTTATGAGTAATATGGCATATCACATTCTGAAACAGTATCTAAGATAATACTTTCTCACTGTTTAGTCAACCCTATAGTTTTTAGTTGCTTAGTTTATAATCATCCTTTAGAATGCATGAGATCAACACTGAGAATTTCTTTTGTTTGATAAACCATATGATCCTTATGAAAAGTGTAAATCTCAGCGTAGTTTAAACAGCTCAGGCTAAGTGTCAATTTCAGAGGCTTTTCTTACTATTTACTTTTTAAAAATCATATATTTAAGTTTAGTTCTTGTATATTTTTAATCCATGGCTTTATTAACTGTACAAGGAGAAAAAGTATCAAACGTATGTTAAACATTAAAACTGCTATTTTAAGGAAATACTTCTTGACCTCATTAAAATAATTAACATTTCATAACATTATATTTCACATCCCACTTATAAAAAAGCAAAAAAAATTATCAAAACAAATTATAGTCAATTACATTTTCAGATCAGCAAAATGCACTTGTAAAAGTCTTCCTTCTCCTAATCCAATTGCCAAAGGCATTTTAACAGCTCAAATAGGTGGCTAGAAATATTCCTGCCATATTGTCTGAAATGGACAGGTCTTTTTTAGTTATTGCTCTTTAATGATTTTCAACTTGCTATAGTTATAAATATTAATAAAGGTTAGATTATTACACTCACATACAGACACATACGCATTCATATGTATAAGTTTTATGTATAATTTTTAACATCTTTCAAACTACACTGGTGAGTTATTCAAATAGTACTATTATTACGAGTGATGTATTTACTTATTTGTTTTATAATCTCAGTTACCATAGAGGAATGGAAATGAGGAACTGCACTGCAACTTAATCTTTTAGAGACATCTAGTGATAAAATCAATGATTTGATAGTTTCAAATATGATGAATAAATAAAAGCTAATACATTTCAAGATATTTATATATTTTAGATACTTATTCCACTTTCGAAGAAAGAATTTCAAACTGTCTTCTACTTCTTCAATTCTATGGTATTTGACTTGTTTCTAAAATTATCTGAGTTTCACACTCTAAGACCTGGGTCACAACCTTATTTAGGGACAGGAAATAGTTATCAGGTCACCAAGTGGTCAAATGAAAAAGGATTTGAAATGCTTCAGCACTTAGAACTCTATTCATTGAAAATGATTGACTTCTATGCTGTTTAAAGTTTGAAGTTTCCCTACTAGGACTAGTCAGGTTATGCCTATATGTAATTTTAAGAAAGTCTACATAGAATGTAAACAGACTGTAAAACAGTATAAACAAACAATCTTACATGTCTATAAAAAGTAATCATCTTTAAGACATGCTCAGGTATTTTAATTAACATCTTACCTGAGTTTAACTCCCTTGGCAGTTGGGTGCAATAAAATTATATATAGAAGCAAAGGGAACTAAAAATTCTTTCTTTATGTCATTTTTCTTCTAAAGTAGATTGAAAACTTGTCATGGTAATTTAGCAGCACATTTAACTTTCATACGGGATAAAATCACATAATTATTCCTGTACTAATAAGGATTAACCCAAGCCCATAAGATTTTCTTTTTATATTTTTATATTCACTTTGTTTTATTTCAAGTGACTATCCTCTAGATATGATGATGGAACTAAAAAATCAAGGAGAATCTGGGGCAAAATGAGTAAATATTTGAGTTGAGCTAGTTAGCCTAAGATCGGTCTCATTGGAGTTCACCATCATTATTGATAATTAAAATGATAATTTTTTTTTAGTCTACAAGGCATGTAGTGTCAAGGATTTTAGACAAAGAGAAATCCATCACTGGAGAAAACACTTCAGTAATGTATGAAAAGTGATCGAAGAAAATTAATCCAAAGTACTGCTTAAATAATTCACTTTCCAAAGCTCAGAAGCCTACGAATAGGACATTATGAAAACTGCATCAAATAAAAGTGTGCTATCTTTACAAATACTTTTCTATAGGATTACTAAAACTTAAGAGATTGTTTTATTCTACAAATGTTGAAGGAAGGCATCCTGTCATTGATGGACAGAAGGTTGGAAAATTAGGCACAGATTTTATTTTTAAGTTTTATTTTATAATAAGAAACTAGGCCATTCAAACTATGTAACCAAAGCTGGAGTGCGTGCACTGGAAGGCCCCTGCAGTCTTTTACAACTTTTCAGAGGCCGCGGTTGTGAACTGGGTTTGCACTCTGCCAGCAGAGCAGCTCTGACCCATGGAGAGCACTCCTTCAGATCAACACTGCCTCAGGCCTTTCTGCTTTCTCCAAGAAGTCTTACATTTCAGGCATCAAGTTGAATTTCTTCTGGAGATGATTAACCCAAACCCATGACAGATTTTTTCCAAGATATCCAACCCCTTATGTTTATTTTATCCTGGCTCTTTTTTGGATGTACTGGACACAAGTAACCTACTCATTTTACATGTTAAAGGGCTGGTGGAGAGCCATTAATTCCCTTAAAAATGAGAAAATATTTCAATGTGCAGGCCTCTTATTGTGCGAGCTCACATTAGCTACATAATTTAGAATTTTAAGAAAGATGTTTCTCCTTTACTACAGAATTTTTAAAAACATTTCATCACATCTCAAGATAGGGATCTTACACTTTTGGGGAAATGCATTCTCGTGGTGTATTAAAAACAAAATGTTAGAAGGCTCAGTTTCTGTTTCCATAAGCCCAGTTTGTAGGGTTTTCAACTAACCTAAATCTTGGCACATGCAATTTCAGTTAATAGTCAAATACAAACATGTAAAAGGGTCTATTCTCCTTCTAATCTACCAACCCCTGTCATTGTTTCTATTTCTTCAACACTTTTTTCTTATCTTGGGTGAGATGAATCGTAGAGAAATAATTCAGGTGTCTTTATGCCCTCAAACTATTTCAAACTGAGATGATTAGATGACTTTTTTGAACAAGACTATTAATATTTTTTAAAACAGGAACTGTTTCCCCCTCTTTGAAGAAATGGGAAAAAAAGGGGAAGATTTTCATTGATTTTTCGGGAACATTTTCAAATAGTTTAGAACCTAAAGTTCCAGCTGCAATGGGATTTTTATTATAAACATTTGAGTTATGTTTAAATATTTTAAACATTAAAATACTTCAAGTATATAAATTACTGACACATATAACAATTACTCAATAATATATTTCAATAATATATTTCTTCTAATAGTATAAAAAATACATAAAAAAAGATATTTTATTGCAGAATCTTGGTTTCAATACAAAATCTGATAAAAAAAGCAAGCAATTTAATGGAAAAGGTATAAATTCCAATTTAACTTTTCCTGCCAAGAATAAGTATTCATTCCATCAGATGGAAATATGTATATATGTACATGTACAGATTCCTCACAATGAGATAGGACAGTAGCTTAAATGTATAAACTAACACAAACACAGATAAGTTCATTGGAACATAAGTGTGCCATTCAAAAGTGGCAATTCTGAGAAACTGACACTGAGTTTAGCATTTGGGTGATGATAAAATGTTGACTCTATGGTACATAAGTTTTAATTGCTTAAAATTAAATCTAAATGTTATTTATAAAAATAATCCACTTCACTAATGTTCAAATAGTATTTGATATAATCATTTCTCTTTAAATAGAAAAATCTCATATACAATTTAAGGTCATTGGTACAAAGAACCATAGGATATGTTTTGGGAAATTACAAAAGATAATTTTATTTCCCTATAATATTGATAAATAGCATGAAATTGTTAAAAAAATTATATATCCTAGAATCATAAGAATTATAGAAATATATTCACTCTTCCAGCTCGGCAATTCTAGAAGGGTTAATTTTTTCTATTCTTCATGAAAAATATACTGCAATATAAATTTTATCTTTATAAAGCATATATCAATATCTGAATCAAAATATTTTATCTCTAAGTGAGGGATAAAAACTAAGTTAATTTTTATAATTAGATTTATTACTGGAATGTTTAAAGATATCAGTTTCTTCTTTAATTCATGCTTCAATGGGCTACCTAAGTTCAAGACCTTATACAGGGTGAGGAAAAGAAATGACACGGGATAGTATATATACTGGAGATGGTAGGTTAATGCCAGAAGTGTGACTGATTGATTGATTGACATCACCTTGAGACATGTGGATTAAGCCTGCTTATCAAATTTGTCCAGCTAAAATGTAGAGTAAAATAGATCATTTACCAGAATCTACATCTTATCTATCAAGTATTTGCATTTACCATTACCGAGAAAATTCCTTTCCATTGAAAACTGATTGACTAAGCAGAATAATAAATTTCCCCAACACACACACAAACACACACCATACTTTAAAATGTAATATTTCAGAATGTATCCAGTTACTATAATCAAATTCTAAATTTTAAAAAATTTCATTGCAAATAGCTACTGTTCCTGAAAATAGCAATAGCTAAGTTCAATACCTTCACTGAACTTGTATGCATTAGGTACTGTTTTCAGCATTTTACATGTACTAATTCATTTACTCAACTCTGAGTTATGCATTATTTTATCTCATTATGCCAATTTCAAAAATGAGGAAACGGACAAGAAATGTATGGGTGTGATTAAAGTCATACCCCCAGCAAGAGGCGGAGTTGAAATTTAAACCTAAATTGTCTGGCTCCATAGCCCACTCTCCTAACAATTAGGTTGAACTATCTTTTTTTTTTTTAATTAAAATAATGATCTTGATAAATCTTGCAAAAGATATTGATGCTTTGGATAAAACATGTAGGATCCCTCAGTTCTATTAAAGTACTATAAAATTTTCATGGAAAAATATTAATTATTTAGTTTTTTGAGAAACATAAAAACATATATTGATGTTAGTACAATACCCCTTTCTGTTCCTTCAGAAAAATGTTTCAGAAGCTATGAAACTTTAAAATGAAGGGACAACCTTTATAATGATTAAGTTTTTCAGGGTCCACAACCTCACAGTTGGTTGAGCTTCAGTAGGAAATGATTAAATAAAATTCCAAAGTGTGCTAAATAGATCTCAGAGGTGGTTGAGACAGTGGAACTCATAGCTTGAATGTGAACACTGAATGAGTTGTAAGTTTAAGTTGGGAATAGGCCAGTATCTGACTTTGAGTAATAGCAATTGGCAGGAAGAGTGTTTCTGAGAATCCAAAGATTTTTTTTAAGTCAGAAATGTTTATTAATTCAACAAACACTTATTGAGTGCCTAGTATAGATGAATCTAATATGGTTACTATGTTCTGAGGATGAGAGGAAACAGAAATATGATTAAGATTGGATCCCTGACCTTAAAAAGATTAACATGTGGGAGGAAACAGATAAAAACATAGTCACAGACAATATTAGAGAGACATGGACAGAAGCCTGTGGGAGGCTTGGTGTATTAAAAATGACTTGTAGATGAAATGATATTTACCTGAATTGTGAAGAATAAGTGCAAGTGTCAGATGGAAAGGTGAGGAGGGCCATTTCAGATAAAGGAAATAGCATAAAGTTTTGAAGAGCAGAACGTTTTAGAAAGAACACAATTTATCATGGTTGGGGATATACTGAAGTAGTATAATTAGGGATATTTCAGGAGATGGGAGGAAAGTTACAAGGTGATGGCAGAAAAGTAAACTAGGAACAGTAAGTGAAGGGCATTGCATATGAAAGACTGGAATTCATACTAGGGGAAATAGAAAAGCATTGCACAATTTTCAACAGGAGTGTGCTATAAGCAGTGTTATGGTTTGTAAAGACATTGCAGTAAAGAAGTAGATGATAGCATTTGCAAGACTGAGAGATGTGTGAATATTACAAAGAGACTACTACAATATTTCAAGGCAAGGGACACTGAAGTCAGTGGGATATGTGGAGGTAGTACTTGTATTTAGGGAGTGAGAGAGAAGAGAGAACAGAATTAAGAATGATTCTGACTTTTCTAAATTGAGTAAGTGCTAATGATACTATTAACACATAAAGGAAAAAAATTATCAAACAGGTAGGCAGAGTGGAATGAATATAATACCTTATGGTAGACCTACGAGGATTGAAGTATCTAGAAAAAAATCAAAATAGGAAGGATAGAGGTAGATATTTGGTTGCTGTTGCCTGTAATCATAGGTTACATAATAGAATTAGGTATTCTATCTTGATCTTTCCATTGTGCCATGGGAATAGGTGTGTTTTATACTCCTACTATATTTTGTTTTGCCCATTTACATAAGGTTTCTCAACTGGACTGAAAGTCTGCTTTTTTTTTTTTTTTAAAGACAGAGACTATATATTACTCATTTTTGTAACCCTATATTCTTCTTTGTATCCCTAGAGCCTAATACAATGTCTGACACACTAAACATTTGCTGGATCAGTAAGTAAATGTGTGTATTGAGTAGAGAATAAGGTCAGATATAAACAAAATTCTATAGAATATTTATATTTAAGAAACAGGAATAGGTGAAGATAATTAAAAAGAAGTCTCAGGTAAATAGAAGAACCAGAGAGAGAATGGAAGCAAAGATGTAAGGGATTAAGATAAATTATGGGGAGAATGATGAATGAAATACTGAAGAAGATGGGTAGAATGAGGATAGAAAAGAGGTTTCTGAATTTAGCAACTACAAGGTTAGCACTGATTACTATAATGAATGTAAATTGGGTAAAACAGACACCATGAATAACTTTATTAAGAGGATTGCATATCAGCTGATAAATTTCAGTTTATCTATTATGTCTCTCTTATGAGGCTTATCTTCTGAAGTAGAAGCTGGTTTTTACTTGTGCCTCCTATCTCAAGGACACTGAAAGAAAATGAAAGCTCAAAAGTGAGTTTTGAAAAAATAAAAAGTGCAGAATAACCGAAGATGAAGGATAAAGACACTGATTAGACTGCCCAGGAAGGCAGGCAAGGATAAAAGACAGATGAATGGGAAAGTGGTTTGAGGAGGAGGTGGAATAATATTTTCAATGGCAGTAGTATAGCTTGTCCACATATTTATTTTAAGAAACTAAGGTGGATGCTGGAGACAGAACTTTAAGAAACAAATGAGAGGAGATAACTAAATACGGGATCACCATGGAATATCATCATGGGATCAGGTAGGATAACATCTAAAGAAGAAGAAAATTTTAGCCATAAAAGGAAATGGAACACCAATTGCTAAGAATTAAGGAAAGACAGTTATAGAAAAATTGGGAATGATAATGGAAATAAAAATAATAATTGCTGTCACAAACTGAACACTGCTTACTAGGCTAAGCAGTTATCTCACTCCTCACAATGACTCCATGAGATAGGTATTATTCTTCTCATTCCATAGGTGAGATGTAAGTTGAATATACTCATACTTGGCAACCATGATTTCTTTCCTCTTTTCCACCTACATCTCCATATTTATTATGTTCTCCCCTGGTCTAAGTTACCATCTCTGATGAACCATTGCCATGATCTTTTGACTGGTATTATGTTTACTCTTGTTTCCTTCCTATTAATCCTTCATACCATATTTTCCATAATTATTACCTAGAAAACAAATCTGACCATTTTATCTTTTGCTTACAATCCTGTAGTGGCTGTTGTCCTTGGAATATAGAAAGTCCAATCAATATGGACTAAAGAGAACAGACTAAAATTGCTCTGTCCCTTACTAATTTCTACAGCTTTATCTCACTCTTTCTTCTCTGGCCATACCAATTTTCTTTCAGTTCCTTGAATGGCCCAAGGCTAACCCTATCTTCAAAGTCTTTCCATAGGACCATGCTTTAGTCTGGAGCAGTCATTCTACACAACCTCCTGCCTTGCCTAGTTACTTTTACTCAGCCTTCAAACTCAACCCAAGTGTGACTTCTTCCCTCATGCCTCTGGGCTAGATTCATAATGAGCTTCCCTCCACAGAGCTTTACTCAGTTGTGTTATACACTTACATTGAGTATTTATGTTGCCCCTGGGCCCCTGCTTCTAAATAGTGAACTCTATTTGTGTTTATGCCATTGATCACTGCACCCTCATCTTTTTCCACAATGCCAAACTCAAAGTAGAAATTATAAACATGCACTGGTAGAATAAATAGGGATGATAAGAAATTAAATCTTAGTTAACACATTCTAAAGGTAAGCTCATTTCTGTAGCTTTTACATATTTTTATTCAATTTACTCAATAACTTTATGTGGTGTATATTGTTCGTTCCAATTAATTGGTGAGGAAAATCAAGTATAGAAAGGTTAAGCAGCTTAACCAAAATCACATAGGTTTGGACTCCAGTCAAACCTCAGTCTTACATAATTTCAAGTTAGGGAATATGATTTTTTTCCACCACTGCCGTATAGATAGCAAAAATAGAAAGAAATGTAAGACTCGTTCAAAACAAAACAAAGAAACCAACCCAAAACCATTTTAGGCATAAGTAATTTGATGCATAGTTTAAAAAACCCAAAGTGTAATGTTATTGTTACCATGACTATAAATATTATAGACCCATCCAAAATTCTTATTACTGTTAAAACCCCTGGATCAAGCCAATGATTATTTAGATTTAACCATATAGTAACACTTTTTTGCTCTTCATTACTTCCTACACCTACAAGATTTTATTGGAAAGTCTTTTTCTTCTGCCTGAAGAGCACTCTTTGTTATTTACTTTAGAATTGATCTGATATGCTGTTTATGAAAACTACAAATACAAGCTTGATAAAAAAAAAAAAAAAGAATTGATCTGATATGCTTGAACGTATTGACAGCTAATATACTCTTTTTCTCCCTGCTCAGGATACTGCTTATGGTGTTCTCTGTCATCATGGAATGTTTATTCTTAAGCCTGTGTGATCTGTCATCTTGAGATTTCTTTTGACTATCACCATAAAATTCCTTTGCTTTTTTCTCTTGCTGGATCTCATGTATTAGTTTTTATTGGTTTACCACTTCAGTGGAGCAGTTTCCTCAGTAGCTTTCTGAGCAAGGTTGCAAGAGAAATAAATTAAGAGTTGGCATGCTTTTATTTCTTAAATTTTATTCATAGTTTCCCTGTTTATATAATTTTAGGTTGAAGATAACTTTTTCTAAGAATGTTGAATATAGGTTTCCATTATTTTCTAGGTTCCAGGGCTACTGTTGGGAAATTCAATATATTTTAGATAATTTATCCATTCCAAGTGATTTGGTCTTCCTTCTGGAGGACTTTGAGGTTTTCTTTGTTCTTGGTTTTATGACATTTTTCAAATATGTGCCAAAAAGATTGGTTTATTTTCACTCATTTTCCTTATATCCAGTGGGCCTATTGATCCGGAAAATGGTCCTTTAGTTTGAAAAATGTTTTTTGGAATTATTTCTTTGATAATTTTTTCCCTCTGTTTGTTGTTGACATTGCTGCTATTCTCTGTTTCTGAATCTTTAATTTTTCTTTTTTCTTTCTATATTTTGAGATGTAGTCTTGCTCTGTCATCCAGGCTGGAGTGCAGTGGCACAATCTTGGCTCACTGCAGCTTCCACCTCCCGGGTTCAAGCGATTCTCCTGCCTCAGCCTCCCAAGTAGCTGGGACTAGAGGCACATACCACCACGCCCAGCTAATCTTTTTTATTTTTATTTTTGTATTTTTAGTACAGATGAGGTTTCGCCATGTTGGCTAGCCTGCTCTAGAACTCTTGGCCTCAGGTGATCTGCCCTCCTTGGCCTCCAAAAGTGCTAGGATTACAGGCGTGAGCCACTGCACCCATCCTGGATCTCTGATTATTTATCAAATGTTGGACCTCCTGAACTAAGTCTCTATTTATATTCTCTTTTACGTGTTTTAGCATTTTGTATTTTTGCTCTGGTTTCTGAGAGATTTAACAATATCTTCTGCTGAGGTTTTTTTTTTTTTTGTTTTTTTTTTTAAATTTCCGCTATCATGTTTTTACTTTCAAAGGGATATTTTTGGCTTTCTGATCTCCCTCTTTCTTATCACAGCATCTCATTCTCATTTCATGGACATACCCTTTCCTTATAGCTATGAAAATATTTATGATATTCTTGAAGATGTTTTTTATCTGGTAGCTTTCTTTCAAGTTTATCATTATGTTTGTTACTTTTTTCCTCTAATTTTCATGTTATACGTTTTCTTTAGTTTCTTTAAATTATCTACTGTACTTATCTTTTATAGTGGGGGTTTATAAAGTTAATAAGAAAACCGCATAAATGGGCAAAACCTACTGTCTGAGAGCTTCACCTAAAGGTGGCTTACCTGAGTCCTATATTGAAACACCTGATGTCAATGTTTAGCTGTTTTCCCTTGCACTGATAAGAATCTCCAGAAAGACTCTTCTAATCTCTTGCCTGGAGACTAAAGGCATGGGGCTATGGTCTAAATATTTGTGTACCCCCCAAATCTCATATGTTGAGACCCTAACCCCCAATGTGATGGTATTTGTAATGGGGTCTTTAAGGAGGTAATTAGGGTTAAATTAGGTCATGAGGGCAGAGCCCTCATGATGGGATTACTGGTACTATAAGAAGAAGAAGGGAAAGACTTTTGCATGTCTGTTTGTGTGTGTCGGGGGGGGGTGTATGAGAGAGAGTGTATGTGTAGTCTCTCTTTTTCTGAGTGCATGCATGTACCAAGGAAAGCTCATGTAAGGACATGGCAAGCAGATGGCTGTCTACAATCCAGGACAAGAGCCCTCATCAGGAACTCAATTAGCTAGAACCTTGATGTTGGATCTCCCAGTCTGCAGATATGTGAGAAATAAATTTCTCTTGTCTAAGGCACCCAGACTATGGTGTTTTGTTATGGGAACATAAGCTCACTAGAACACATATATCAGGATTCTGGAAACTAATTAGAAGATTGGCCTAGGGCCTTAACCTTTTCTATGTATTCCTACAATTACTCTTTAACAAAACACCAAGAACCTCAAATAAGTCTGGTATTCTCAAATATAGAGACCGTATTTACAAAATTAATGTTAATGTTAAATTTAAAGAATTTACAGAATTATATTATAGAATTAATGTTAAAAATTTTGTTGAGGTAAGACAAATATATTTATTTTAATATCCACTTCGTCTCATATCAAGAGGGCCTAATACCATCAATTCCTGAACCTTTGACACTGAGACAGTTCTCATATTTTCCCATTGCTGGTTTAAGCTTTGCTTTCTCATTATTACTCACATATTTATTTTCTAGCCTAAAAAGTTCTATTGCTGTTGTCCCTTCCTAGTATTCCCAAATTTGCTCATCTATATCTCAAAAATGCCAACACAGATATTTTAGGGAGGTTTTCAGCTACATCATTTTTATCCAGAAGGCCTTAGATTCTCATTTAATTTTCAAAACATCGAAGAAAGGCTAGTATTTTGATTTTGCAATTGAGAAAACAAGGACATGGAGTATATAGCTAGTGAGTATCTATGCAAGATTTAACGCATAACTTTCTCAGTCTAAATCCATTATTACTTCATTATTTCATGCAGCTTAGTCTAGACGCAAGAGTAATATTCTTGGGGGTGACAAACTTTTCAACATGTTGTAATAATTCTCTAAGACTTGGATAGAATTTCTGGCTATTTCAGAATACAGAAAGTGTCCTATGAGGCAGGTAGGTGGGTACCTGATACAGATAACAGAGAAGTTTCTTACAAGGGGCAAGGGACAACACAGATAAAAAAGGGGTACCATGGACTTCACCAAAGTTACTATTCTTCCCTACTTTCTCTGTGAAGCTTTGGCTCAGGAACCCAGGTGGCTTCTTTCTTCTTCCTTGTGGCTGTCCAGAAAAGCAGCAAGTGCGGAGCTGGGTGGTATGAGTGCTTTGCTTTCATTTTTGAAGGAAGAAGTTTTGCTAGATATAAACTTTCATGGTGGGAGATATTTCATTTTAGTGCTTTGAAGTTACCACTACCATTGTTGCATTAGTCAGCTTGGGCTGCCATAACAAAATACCATAGACTGGGACGCTTAAATAACAGAAACTTATTTGCTCACAGTTATGGAAGCTAAAAGTCCAAGATGAAGGTGCTGGAAGGTTTTTTTCAGAGGCCTCTCTTTTTGGCTTGCAGACGGCCACCGTTTCTTCATATGTGCTTGTTTCTGTACCTACGCACTCCTGGTGTCTCTTCCTCTTCTAAAAAGGATATTCATCCTATTGGATTATGGACCTAGCCTTCTGACTGAATTTAACCTTAATTACCTCCTTCAGTCCCTAACTCCAAATACAGTCAAACTGGACATCAAGGCTGCAACATACAAATTTTTGAAGGACAAAACTCAGTCCATAACAATTATCTTCTGGCTTTGATTGTTTCTCTAAAGAAGATAGCTTTATTATTGATGCTTCTTTGAAGACAATGTATCCTTTTCTGTGGCTCTTATTAAAATTTCTGTCTTTGTCTTTAGTTTTAGCAATTTTATGATGATCTGCCAAGATGTGGTTTTTATGGTATATATTTTCTGTATGCACATGGAGCTTTTGGCATACAACTTCAGCGTTTTCTTCACTTTTAGTAAATATTCAATCATAAATTCTTCAAATATTACTTCTATTCCACTGTCTCACACTTCTGTTTATTGGATTCTAAATATGTTTCAGTTCACTAATTCTCTCTTCAGTTTTTATTAATCTGTAGCTGAATCCATCCATTAAATTTTTAAGCTCAGTTGTGCTTTTAATTTATAAACTTTTGATTTGAATATTTTGTAGATTTAATATCCTGCTGAATTCTCAGTTTCCTCTTCCATATCCTCACTATTACATATATTTATTTTTAAATCTCCATTATCTAAAGTCTTGATGGCTCTACTTTGTTTATTATTTCTCTTGTTCAATAATGATGTCTCATCTCTTTCCATGTCTATTTTTCACTGTGTGCCAGATAGTTTATATGAAAAAATTGTGGAGATAAAAAGAAGTCTAGAATTATGCTATCTATTTTTTGGAGATGATTTATGTTTGTTTCTGGTAAGAGGCTAGTAGAAAATCTATTTCCAGTTGACCTAGACAAGTAACACCAAAAATTTTGCTCAGCTTCTCAGCCCTTTGGATTTCCTTCTTGACTCATAACTGCTTGTTAGTTCTCCAGTGACTTCAATGACATTTTTAAAACAAAAATTTTCTAGTTTTTGTAGTTGTTCTCTGAAGTAGGGTTGATTGGAATTACATAGTACTCTGTTATAAGAAGTGGATGTCCTCTTTTTTTAATAAAAATATAATTTTTTTGTATATACATAGTATATACAACTTATTTTGTTAAGAACATGTTTGTGCATGTATACACTTGTACTAAGAAAATATCTTCATTTTATTTCCTTTCTTTTTCCTTTATTATGTGATGTAAGATTTATTGACTTCATAGCATTTAAGTATATATATATATACATATATATTATATGCACATAAAAATATATACTTTGGAATACAAATATTCTATTATGGCAGAATGGGGGGAAATACAAAAATTACAAGCTATTTATAACTGATATGGATAAAAAATAGTCGAATAGGCTGCTCTCAGGCCATAGATTGCCATTCCCTGAATCTGCCTTACCCAGAGATAGATAATTTTTTAAAAACTTAGAGTTCATTTTATGCTTCACTGGACCAAATTCTCTAATCAGATTTTTTTCTTTAGAATATTGAAATTTATTTCAAACCTTATATTATTAAATGGTGTGATACTGCCTAGGATATATTTAGAAAGTTTTAATTATAAGATGTTATATACATTTATTCTCTTTCTTAATCATATATTTATCAAGAATCAATATGTTCCTGACACTGCTCTAAGTGCTAAAAATATAAGAATAAACAACCCTGACATGGTTCCCCCTTCCATATTATTGCTGGAACCACAACATATAAGTAAACAGTTTAAATTAATAAATGAGACAGTAGCAAATAAATGCCACAAAAAGAACAGGTGCTGTGTGAGAGAGGAGCTGGTTAGAGAGGAAAAGGCTACATGAAATAGTGTTATAGGAAAAGGTTCTCACACTGGATAAATATGAAACTAAACAATAAGAAAGCCATTTATGTAAAATGCTGAGGACACTGTTTCTAGGCAGAAAGAGGATGAAATACAAAAGCTACAAAATAATAAAGTGCTTTCATATTTGAGGAACAGAAAGAGGGTTTGACAATTATAGTCAGGTAGACCATGGTATTTAATATAAAGTCTAGCTTTTATTCAAAAGGCAACAAGAGGCCATGAAAAGATTTTAGATACTTAGTTATATCAAGAGGTACCGTATTACATTAAAAAAATCAAAACATGGCTCTTGGTCTTCAATTATCTAAGGGCTTCCAACGTACATTTCCATTTTATTTAGTTTTGTTACTGACTTTTTCTCCAGGTCCTTCTCTCCCTTCTAGTCAAGTTAAGAAATAGAAAAAAAAAGTCATGCAAAAATCAGTTTACAAGATCTTGCATTCCTTGAAATGCAGGCAGATTTCCACTGACAGTATCTTTTCAAAAAGGAAAGAGAAGTTTTGTCTCCTATCGCAAAAGTTGCTTCTGAGAATGTCATTGGTTAGCAGAGATAAAGTACTTAGAATAGTGCCTCGTACAAATAATAAATGATAGGCAACACTAAGGAGGCTGTTACATGAAAATTTACTCAGGACACTATAGAAACATAGTGAGTGGTGTTGTGCGACAGGTTAGTTTTACCCTAGTGATGATGTGTTGTTGCCATGATATTTCACACAGTATTGCCTTTGACCAAGGCACTCACTTTATAGCTAAAGAAGTGCAGCAGCGGGCTCATGCTCATAGAATTCACTGGTCTTATCATATTCTCCATCACCCTGAAGCAGTTGCATTGATAGAATGGTGGAATGACCTTTTGAAGTCACGATTACAACACTAACTAGGTGACAATACTTTGCAGGGATGGGGCGAAGTTCTCCAGAAGGCTGTGTATGTCCTGAATCAGCATTCAATATATGGTACTGTTTCTGCTGTCGCCAGAATTCACAGGTCCAGGAATCAAGCGGTGAAGTGAAAGTGGCACCATTCATCAGCCCTAGTGATCCACTAGCAAACTTTTTGCTTCCTGTTCCTATGACTATGCTGGCCTAGAGGTCTTAGTTCTAAAGGGAGGAATGCTGCCACCAGGAGATGCAACAATGATTCCATTAAACTGGAAGTTAGATTTCCACCTGGCCACTTTGGGCTCCTCCTACCTCTAAGTCAACAGGCTAAGAAGGGAGCTACTGTGTTGGGTGGGGTGATTGGCCCAGACTATCAAGATGAAGTCTACTACTTCATAATGGAGGTAAGGAAGTGTATGTGTGAAATACAGGAGCTATCTTAGGGCATCTCTTAGTGTTACCATGACCTGTGATTAAGGTCAATAGGAAACTACAACAACCCACTCCAGGCAGGACTACAAATGGCGCAGACCCTTCAGGAATGAAGGTTTGTGTCACTCCACCAGGTAAAAAACCATGACATGCTGAGGTGCTTGCTGAAGGCAAAGGGAATACAGAATGGGTAGTAGAAGAAGGTAGTCATCAATACCAGCTATGATCATGTGACCAGCTGCGAAAATGAGGACTGTGATTGTCATGAGTATTTTCTCCTTATTTTATTAAGAACATGTTGTGCATATATACACATGTACTAAGAAAATATCTTTATTTCCTTTCTTTTTCCTTTATCATGTGACAAAAAATTTATTGACTTCATACCATCATTTAAGTGTTGTTACTTTATGTAATAGCGTTTAGGTTAAGGATTAGTGTGCTTCCTGTCGTATGAAGGCTAGCTGTATTATGTTAGGCATTATTACGACCTTATTATTGTCTTTATTTGAAGATTATGTATGATTTCAGGAGATGTGTATGGGTTCAAGTTGACAAGGGGTGGCCTTGTGATGGTTAATATTAACTGTCAACTTGATTGGATACAAGAATGCAAAGTATTATTCCTGGGTGTGTCTGTGAGGGTGCCGCCAAAGGAGATTAACATTTGAGTCAGTAAACTGGAAAAGGCAGACCCACCCTCAATCTGGGTGGGCACCATCTAATCAGCTGCCAGTTTGGCTTGAATAAGAAGGCAGGAGGAGATGGAAACGAGACTTGCTGGGTCTTCCAGCTTTCATCTTTCTCCCATGCTGGATGCTTCCTGCCCTCGAACATCGGGCTCTAAGCCCTTCAGCTTTTGGACTCCTGGACTTACACCAGTTGTTTGCCAGGGGCACTTGGGACTTCAGCCACAGACTGAAGACTACTTTCAGCCTCCCTACTTTTGAAGTTTGAAAATTCGGACTGGCTTCCTTGCTCCTCAGCTTGCAGATTGCCTGTTGCAGGGCTTGACCTTGTGACTGTGTGTGTCAATACTCCTTGATAAATTCCCTTTACATATACATCTATTCTATTAGTTCTGTCCCTCTAGAGAACTCTGACTAATAAAACATATGGCATGTAAAAGTTTATTCAGGATATCATAGAAACACAGTGAGTGGTACTCTAAACTAGAATCAGAAAAGTCTTCCTAAATAATTAAGCGTCTGAGATAATACAAATTAGCCAAGTGAAGAGATTTTTTTGGGTTGCATAGGACGATGAGTCTAATTTGGCAAGGAAACAGCACGTTAAAAACATTATATAAGCATCTTGCAACTCCATCTATATTTAAAACTCTTTAATGTCAGGGCCCTTTGTATTTTCATTTATTCATCAAAAAACATTTATTAAATGTTCATTATGCATTAGGGATTGTGCTAAGGGATAGGAGTATAAAGCGATACACGGAGCTCTAAATTTAGTAGGAAAATAGTAATTCAAAATATAGTGTTTGTTGGAGACTGACATAATGATAGATCACATTTTATAAATCTGTATCCATGATAATTTTGACCAATTGTTGAATCTTGCTCAGTGGAATAAAATGATAGCATCTCTTCTTAAGGGGCTGCCTTCAGGTATTTTGTTGCCTACATATGCCCTTGGCATTTATTCTGCCAGCTCTTAATACATAGTCATTGGCAATATTAGCAAGTACTATATACAGCTAGGGAAATGCAAGAGCCACTTTAAAGCAATCTATGCAATATATTCTGTCCTCTAAGCTGGCATTAAAAAAGGAGAAGGCAAGAAGAGAAAATGCTTATAATCACAAAGTAAAAATCATCACAAAAGAAATGCTCCGGAGTAAAAATTATAGAAGTTATAGGTTTCTTAATATCTTTAATATTTAAACATTTGATACAAAGATATTTGAATATATGTTTATAAAACCATGAGTTATCTGTAAATCTTCTAATTTATAAAAGAACAAATAGGAAGTATGTTAATGATGACAGCAACAGAGTGGGAATTACGAAAACCTGACTCGAAAATCATGTATAATTGTCCCAGGGAATGGAGGAGCTAAGACTAAACAGGTATTCCTGAGAAGGTTGTTGGGCCAGACTAAATTTTATTCCTGACTTGCCTAACTTCCTTTCCTGACCAAAGCCAGAAGTCTGAATTTGGCCTTGACTTTAGAAGTAGCAAATTTGCAAGTTTCAGTAGATGAGGGCAGGCAAGGGACTTAACTTATGAATAAATAAAAATAGGAATAATGAAGCAAAAATATAGGCTGTGTGGGGGAGGTTCTCATATATCTGAAAATTAAAACGTGATTCAAAATGTCAGCGATTTCTCAAAGAACTGAAAACAGAACTATCATTTGACACAACAATCCTATTATTGGTTACATACCCAAAGGAAAATATATCATTCTATCAAAAAGACATGCACTCATATGTACATTGCAGCACTAGCCACAATAGCAAAGACATGGAATCAATCTAGGTGCCCATCAACAGTGTATCAGATAAAGAAAATGTTGTATATATACACCATGGAATACTATGGAGCTATAAAATGTATGAAATCATGTCCTTTCCAGCAACAGGGAGGCCATTATCTTACCCCAATTAATGCAGGAACAGATAACCAAATATCGTATGTTCTCACAAATGGTAGCTAAACATTGGGTACACATGGACACAAAGATGGAAACAACAGACCCCAGGAACTCCTAAGTGGGAAGAGAGGGAGGAAACCAAGGGCTGGAAAACTACCTATTTGTTACTATGCTCATTGCCTGAGTGATGGGATCATTTGCAGCCCAAACTTCAGTGTCACACAACATACCCGTGTAACAAAACTGCCCATGTTACCCCTGAATCTAAAATAGAAGTTGAATTATTTTAAAAATGGTCACTCTTTACTAAGAATCTAATAGATTTGATATTTAATAATAATAATAGGTTATCATGATAATATAAATAATATTATCTAAGGTAGCAGTTAACTATAGGTCACAAATCAAATATTTATTACCATGTTGACACTAAATGACATCCTAAATTATATTAATGCAACTATGAGAAAGGAATAAAAGACAAAATTGATTATGGGTTTCTCAGAATTTTATCTTATTTTAATAATTATTCTTTACTTTTTTCCTAAGTGTTTTAATTTTAATTGTATAAATTTCAGAGTTATATGATAATCTTTGTTCTCTATCATTTGTATTTTGTTTTGATTTGCTACCTTCCATTTGCCTTCAACTACTTGCTTTCTGTGTAGGAACCTTGGTCAAATTACTTATTAATCTCTCAATACTACACATTTATCATCTATAAAATGTTGACAGTTATAATACCTTTCTCAAAGTTTCTGAAAGCATTGAATCAGAGAATATAAGTAAAACTCTTAGCAGAGTAGTTAATAATAAATCGAATAAAGATAACTAATTGTAAACAAGAACAAAAAGGAATGCCATACTTTTAAAATGACTGTTGCTAACAATTACATTTTGAGCACTTACTACGTACCTATATTGTGTGTTTCAAGCTTCTCACAAGAAAAATTTCATGTAATCCTCACAATACTCCCCATACCTAAGTACTGTTAGACTCCAATTTTATAGATGAAAAATAATGATAAACAGAGAAGTTAAATAACTTCCCCAAGGTCACACAGCTAATAAACAATAAAGTCAAGATTCAAACTATGTTGGACTAACTCCAGAGTCTACACTAATGTCCATTAAGCTATGCTTGCTCTTATGCCAGTGATGAATATAAATGATGTCAGAGCTCCAAACTAAACAATTAAAACAGAAAAAGAGAAACTTGGCTGGAGATCTTCAAGGCAATAATCAAGAAATTGTTTCAAGTTCTAAAACAAGACAGGATAATGAAACCCAAGGAGGTATTACAGGTGAAAACAAAGGTAAACAAAGACAGGCATCTGATTCAAAATAAATGTAAATAAACAAATAAATAAAACAGGCCAATGTTAAATATGCAAAGAGGTCATGCTCTCTCAGTCTAGTCTCATAGGAAGAACTGGCTAATATCTGGCACATGACACATATATGAGGTAACTCTGGGGGAGAGATGTGGTCAAAGGCTCCTCTGACTTGTAGGTTAAAGATCTAAATCTCGTAGCCTGACAAAAATGGTCAACATTTTATGAGTATGGAAAAATAGAAGGATATCCTGTAAAACATGGACTGTTAAAATGGTATAATATTTTACATTATATTGTTTACTATAATTTGATATTTAATATCAACTATCCCTTAAATTTAAGCATATTTTTAATCATAGACCAACAGAGATATATCTACCATCCTTTCTTACTACTTATGTTTTTGCTAGGTATGTTCAGAAAAAGCCACAATAATAATCAAATGTATAAGAATCATGGAAACCCCTTCTAGTCAATAGTGCAGAGTGGAGATAGAAAGTAATATTGTTTTTAAAAAAATTTATGCAATGTTACTAAAATCAACGTGGAATTTGGAAAGCAATAGTCAAGCGATTCTATAGTACTTTCCAATTTCAACAAAATCAGGAAATTATAGGACAGTCTGGCATATCATTGTGCTGAGATACTGTTCCACATGGAATCATTCAATATGAACCTACAGCAAAATTTACTTTTGATCTTCCTCACCTTTCTGGGGGAGGCATCAGATGCCCAACTACTGATTTTATTTGCTTTTTTTTTTCTTAAGGAATAAAAGATCTTCCAATGTTCTAAACTTAGATTTGGTGATGGTTACATAACTGTAAATATAGTAGAGTTTGTTGTATTGAACTTTTAAAAAGGGTGTATTTTATAATATGAAAGTTGTATGTCTAAAGAATTGGGTTAAGAAGGCACCCTTTACTGGGTGGTAGGGGTAGTTAGTTGGAATATTTCTTTGGAAGCTGCACGCACTCCATGGCATCAGAAAATATCTGTGAGCCTCTGAGGTGAGTAATTCCAGAGTGAACAAAATAATTTGTTTATTGCTGGCCAAGTTGAATCCCACGTTGTACAATATATTTTAATTCTACCAAAATATTAATCCATAAATATTTGTACAACCAACTTGGCCAGCAATGAACATTTTATTTTGCCTCACTTTTACTCACTCTTTTCCCCTTAAAAAAAGGGACACAAATAAACATGTTAACTGTTAAAATAAAATCTTCCATGTAAAACTGCTTTTGCCAAGCCTATTCCTAAATAAACAAACAATAAAAACCAATAGTACATTAGAAAATCTGGTACATACATAAAACTCATTTAGTGAAACTATGAAATGCCAAATATACTTTACTTGGTTCCAACAAAAAAAGTATACTAAACACAATTCATATGGGAGAAAGAAAACAAAATCACAGAACATCACATCATAAAGCTTATGTGGAAATGTTCTATATTCTGTAAGCCACTTTGTCTTTATCACTACTTTGAACTATTCCTAGCATATTTTATACCAGTACACAATTCAATAAAAATATCATACATACACATATTATACTATTCTAAATGATAATGTATCTTCACATTTAATAGGAGAAGAGCAAATGCAATAGAACCTATTATGGTAGATTTCTGTTTTATGAGTCTGAGACACATGTTAAAGGAAAAAAAACACGCTGCTTATCTTTCTTCCTAGGCAGTTCTTTATTCTAAAGTAACAACATTCCTATTTAACAAACAATATCTGTAGAGTTGTTAGTGATTTTAGCAGAATTTCCGGATTTTTTTTAAAAAACAGTGAAATGGTAAAGTTAAGACAAACAAGGAAATACTCTCTGATCAAAACCCAAGCCTTATTTTAAACTGGAAATATATTTTATAATATTAAACCATAAATATTTGTTGAAACAATATTATGTTTTGACATGGTTAATGGGCACTAAAATTTTTAAATGTTTTACTATGGAAAATATTTAATATAAAAGAAGAATGTAAAGCAAACCTCTACATACTATCATCATCTATTGGTCCAACAATTTCAATAATTTCCCATAGTTGCTTTATTTATCTTTCTATGTATGTTTTCATTGCTATCTACTTTAAGGAAAATTCTAGACTCCATGACTTCTACCCCTACATACTTCAGTAGGCATTTCTAGGATAGTATAAATTTGATGATTACCAAATTTTTCTTTAGTTTGATACATTACAAAACAGAAATGAAAATCAAAATGTTTCCATTTTCAATTGTGGTATGAAGATGCCTAAATTTTAAGATTGATTTAAATCTTAGAGAAGACAAAAATATTGAAAATGTTCATAGGTCCTTTTCATTAAAATATGATTCCTTTTTTCTATTAAAATTACTATTCAAATTATAGGTTAAATTATAGAAAAAATATTATACTATAATGAAAATTTTAAACTAAATATTTTATACTAAAATATTTTGTGTAAATTTTTCATAAAAAAATTGATATTAAAAGGAAAGCAGATGACATGTTTTAAGTCATGCTTGCTGCATGAAGTTTTTCATCATGCTTGCTGCTTTAGCACATTTAAATATTTCTGTTAAATAATTTAAGTTCCTAATTCTTCTGAATGTTAAAATCAGAGATATAATCAGAACTATCACCACCTAGATGTGCAAATCCTTCACCCAACAGTGAGTTGGGCAAACTTCAAACATTGTACAATATTTTAAATTCCAGAGTATAATTTACAGGGCAATACAATTGTGTAAACTGGCAGTAAATAGAATATTTCAAGGTGTGATCACTTCCACTGATACAAGCTAATATATTTACCACCATAACATTTAAATAACATTAATGTCATTAATGATATAGCATTATAAAACTTTAACACACAAATAAAAAATTAAAATTTATGTAAACATTGTTACAAATTTTCAATTACTATATGAATATTCAGCACACTAAATTAGTACTTCGGCTCTAAGAACCATATTTTGAGTTATTCAAGTATATGTCACACATAATTCTTATATATATACACACACACACACACACACACACATACACACTTTAGGATTTATTAAGAATTAAACATTTTATTGTAAATATAATTTTTTAATCTTTATTTACCTTTTTACCTCTCTATGTATCTGTTATTAAGCCATACCTTCAAAGTAACCATCTCTTTTGGGCTGTGCCTTCTTTGGTGATTTTGAAACAGACACTTTATTTTCATTGTTTTTGAATAAGGCTAGACGCACAGTGGAATCTAGACAAAATGAGCGAGAAAGGAACAATGTTCATCTTTTGTTAATTCCTTCTCTAAATGGCCATATATTTCTTATATGGTGGTAGTAAAAAAGTAATATCTACTCTATAAGGCTTTATGAAATTGATGATAATGTTATGTTAAGCTTCATAACATGGAAAGGCCGCCAACCATGTACATATTATTGGTTTTTGAATTAAACACATTGCCAATACTTAAACAAACAGAAATACCCTACTTCTTTTCCGTCTAAACTATGGGGAACTGGGATATAAAAGATGGAAGCAAAACAACTAATAGGATAAGAAACAGATAGAAAACGGTTATTTCATCAATTTAACACATAAAATACATTTGCCCTAATGTGTTTTCAGATAAAAATGATGTCTAAATTTTATCCATATATTTAAAGCCAAGAATATTTAAGATCTATTAATTTTACAAAAAAAGATAGTGAATGTAGATCATATATATTAAATTAAAAAACAAGATTTTTAATATTGCAAATACCAAATTATGTATTTTAATTAAATGCTAAAGTAGAATTTTTTTAATCCAAATTAGAGAAGCAAAATAAATAGAATTTGCATAGCTATTCTCCAGCATGAGCCACCTGACAATTTCCATTAGTCTTCTAATAATAATATATCTTTACTAAGTACGATTTACAAGTTTTGCCATGGTTGTATTTCTCAAGATTAGGGAAAATGTTTGACAATATTTAGGTACATCTCATAAATATTAATACATGTAATCTCAGGTGCTATAATAGTTAAATGTTTCTTAGGAATTCACTATGAATTATCAGTAAGAATGATAAAAATCAGTGTATAGATATGTCATAAAATAAGTATTATATATCATCTAAGTCATTTACAAGAAAAATGGCATGTCAAAGAATCATGAAAGACATTACCATGGGCTTACAACCCGTTTATTATCTTATAATCACCTCTCTACTCTCTTGCTCTTCTTGTCTTTTCATTTGATCTATGTATTTTCTGACAACAACATCACAATTCAACAGACCTGGGTAAGACCCCAGTTTCAACTTTTACTAGTTGTATGACTCTGGAATAACTGTTCTCACCTTCTGCCTCTTCCTCTGTCCAATAGAAATAATATTGTCTTTGAAGTACTAGTGCTACGATACAAATTAATGAGATCATGTGTGTAAAGCATCAAGTCCCATGCCCACATTAGTGTAGGTTCTCAACAAATCACAGCTAATAGACATAATTATGACATAAACAATTAAATATTTCCAGTTTATGTTCTTTAAAAAATCTTACATTTTTCATAAAATTTACTGGAACATATAAAAATAGATAGAATCGTAATTGGTTCCATTTCATTCAATGCAGTGCACTGAACAGAAGCTATGGATATTTTTTAAGTTCTTTGGCATTTCCTTGGCGAAATAATTATCCTTATATAACTCGATTTCTTAATATGTAAAATAGGGATAACAATCATACTTTCTTCATACTATTATCAAGGCCAAATAATTTAATACGTTTAAAATATTTAGAAAGGTTACCTAGCTCAATTTACTTAAAATAATTTTATTCCCCAAGAGCAATAAAGAGTGCTACATTATCAATATCTTTTTGTTTTAAAACATATGATTGCATCAGCACAGATTGATATAATCTTGAATTAATTCAAATTGTAAAGGGATAATTATAAGAAGCAGGAAATAGTACTTTACATGCGGGAAAAAAATCACTTGATTTTTGATAGTTCCTGGAAGTAACTGGTAATAAGACAGTATTCTTACCTCAATAAAAAAATGAATAAATAAATCAAAACACAACTCAGTTTTTTTAAAAAAGCCAGGGGTTAAGGTAATTGTAAACAGTATAATTTGTGACACATTTTTATTCATTATAAAGTCAGTTTTATACACTTAAGTCTACTCCTCTGTAATAATCAACAGCAGGTTTATGTCGCTTTTAAAAAATAATCTTTGTATCTCCCAGCAATGACTTTCCCAGTGTTGGGAAAATAGGTATTAAACAGATGTTCAAAAAATGTTTCAGGAAACCTCTAGGTAAGTAACCATGTCCCTATCATGCATGTGTCTCTACACCTAACAGTTTAGTATTTCATTTAAATAATTTTAGTTAAGCATTAGAATATCCACAATATTATTTAATTCCTTGTATAATCAATCCCTGTTTAACTTCTATAATTCTAACTTATCTCCCTCTTTTATTTTAGTATTTTTCTTCTTACATACAAATCTGGTTATTATTGCCCATTTTCTGCAGGGCTGTAAAATAAGCTTGAGTAACTAGCAGTATTTCATCATGTCATAAGAAGTACTATTTATGAATTTAAATTTCCCCCAAATATAAGCACGTATTTAAACGACTAAAATGTCCACACATATTGTAAAATGTGTGACTTTTATCTAGTTTTAGTGACTTATATCTAGTTTTTTTGAGTCAATTGACATTTATTGAATATCTACCAGGTGCTAGGCATGATAGTAGGTCTGAAATGTCAAGTGTGTTTCAGCCCTCAAGAATCTTTTTTTTTTATTTTTTTTTTATTGCATTTTAGGTTTGGGGGTACATGTGAAGAACATGGAAGATTGTTGCATAGGTACACACATGGCAGTGTGATTTGCTGCCTTCCTCCCCCATCACCTATATCTGGCATTTCTCCCCATGCTATCCCTCCCCAACTCCCCCACCCCCCCACTATCCCTCCCCTTTCTCCCCGACAGACCCCAGTGTGTGATACTCCCCCTCCCTGTGTCCATGTGTTCCCATTGTTCAACACCCGCCTATGAGTGAGAACATGCGGTGTTTGATTTTCTGTTCTTGTGTCAGTTTGCTGAGAATGATGGTTTCCAGGTTCATCCATGTCCCTACAAAGGACACGAACTCATCGTTTTTCATTGTTTGTTTGTTGAGAGCACAACACAGTAACACAGTAGCATTTGATAGAAATTCTTGTAAAATCTTTCTGGAAATTAACGTGGTAAAAAAAATGAATCTTAAATAAACTTCATTTTGGTGGCATTTTGTCTATACTTTTCCCTGTTGGTCCCTCCCCCTTAACATTCCTTAGTTCCATTTATTTTCATTCTGCAACCTGATTGCTTTGCTATAGCTCATGAATTGCTTACTTTATATGAAAAATTAGCCTTTCTTAATACTGGCTTCATTCCTGGCAGAAAAGCCATGTTATGTCTTTGTCCTATGTTCCTAGCCCTTAAACCTCTTACTAGCTACTCTCTACCAAAATCGATATACTCAGACCCCATTCTCTCTGAGCACTCTGAGGAACGCTCCACGTCAAAACCAAACACCCACTCCCTTTCCGCATCCACCTCATCTCAGTCTTGTTACCAGTTATATTCAATACTGTTAGATTATTGACCCTGCATGTTTTCAATAAACCAGTAACTCTCACCTTACAAAGGATCTTCTTCACTGCAGGACTTAATTCTAAACTTCTCTGGATATCTGCTAAATTTCAATACGGATCACCAAGACCAGTCATTATTGGTTCAAGCTTATGCCATTCAAGAGGTTAAAAGCAATTACTCACTAGGAAAAACAACTACCATAACCCAAACATAAACTGTAAATAAGGACAACTCCTCATAATTTTAGATTTTACCCTCCAGTTTCCAATTAATTCCTCCTCTTCCCCTCTCCCACCCTCCTCCTCTTTTAATCAGATGGCCTCAGTTATACCAATAGAAGTCATCAATACTGAGTCTCCTCTAATAGCTGCCCGTAACATATCTTTCTTTCCTCAGTTTCTTGCTTCTTCATTAATGAGCTTTCTCATAAGTATTCTTCCCCTCGCTCTGCAACTGATTCCATTACATTCTATTTTCTTAAATTCATTGACCCTCTGCTTTTTGCTGTATTTTCCTTTTCATCTTAAATAAATCAAATATTATCGACTCATATCCCTTGACTGATAAAAATACGTACACACTACAACAGGAAATATGAAATGCTTGCTACTGAGCAACTTGCTCTAAGGTTTTCTGTGGCAGAAATTTGAAATAAACCCACCACACTTCATGCAAAGGTGCCTCATTTCCTTGAGGATTACTACTTTGTTAGATTGTAGGACATAATTTATTATATTAATTAATAGTTCCTATTCTCTGACACCCCCTCCTGCCATGCTCTCCCACCCCCATAGAGCTAGATCACAGCAGTTTTATAGACGATGTTGCCCTCTGGTGGTTTAAAAATTTAAAGTTGGTGAGTTGCCTAGGTAAGAAGTAAATCTCCAAGTATATTTAAAAATTACTAGTAAATCTTTCAGTGTTTAACCAAATTTAAATATTTAAAACATTGTTTTAGCTCATTAGTGAGTAAAAATTTAAAATTATGGTCATTATTTGAGACAGATGCAAGTTAACAGTATATCATACAGATCGACTGAATTATAAAACTTGAGAAAGTACTAAACATTTTTTATTCTATAAGAAGAAAACCTAAGGCACAGAATCTTAAATGATTCGCTCACAGATAAAAGAATGCCATAAGTGCGACATCATCAACTGAACAGAAGATACATAAAATGTGATAAAGAGAAAAGATCTCTCAGATTTTCTTTTTCACGCTTTTCACCTTGAATCTTCCCTTTAATATTTCTAATCTGTATATCTCTTGTGAACAAAGAATAGAATGAAAAAAATAAGAAAACTTATCACCAAATTTTACATTGCAGCATTCACGTTTTAAAGATAAAATGTTATGTTTCATTAATCTAATGTTTTGATTAAAAAAACAAAAGTGAAACATAGAAAAACAAAATCTTACCCAGTAATAATGCGACTTAGATTATAATCACATTATTAGAATAATAATCCCCATAAATATTATACAAGTGCCATTTAGGATTTTAACCTAACCCAAAATGTTAAGTTAAAGATGTGGTCATTAAGTTGGTTATTCCTTTTCATTTGTTACCCTACCATGCCCCCTTGTGACTGATAAAAGAGGCGTAATTTTTTCCTGATGATTGTATCTGGTCATGGCCATTCAAGGAATAATTTTTATGTATTAGCATATATTCCTTACTGAATCCTTTGCTAAAACACTTGCTATGCTGCTCTATCAAAAATGTTATCAATCCCTCAAAACCCTCAATTTCAAGAGTTAGCAAGAAAGACCTATATATTTCCCAGAAACAGAATCATATGGAAAGGATGACAAGGTAAGCTTTTCCTCTGCTTTCCATACTGAAAGCTATTTATTGGAAACATGAAAAACACCTTTCAAAGTAGGCCTAGCAAAATTCTTTTAATACAACTACGTTGTAATTATTTGTTGAATATTGGCTGAATCAGTTCTTAAACCACCTCTGATACTTGAACTTGCCCCAGGAGTTTCAGAAATTTTTATTATTCTCAAAACAGGTGTTTAAAGAAGGTTTTTGATACTGCTGAAGATGGGTAGAAACATACATCAAAGCAATAATAGAGTTTATCAAACCACTTGATTTACACTACTAGATTCTGTATCTCTAGAACTGAAAGAAAGTCTCACTATTGTTAAGAGTTTGGAGCTATTATTTCAATGGGTAACCATCACATAGCATTCAGTTCAGAGAACCCAGATGAACTTAATAGGAGTTTACAAAATGAGAGTGCAGGAGGTACAAACAAATTACAAAGCAGTGTTTATAGTTTCTTTAAAAATGCTTGAAATGTCAATGTTTTAAATCTGAAAAATTTTACTACTCAACAAAAATCAGTTATCACAAAAGAGTAAAAAATTATGATATCACTAATATTACAGTAAGATATGCAACTTGAACACTTCTGTATATAAAAATGAATCACCAGTAATTTATCAATGGCTATTAAGTGATGTGCCAATAAATATCAATTATTCCTTGAAAATCAAAAGCACTTTTACAATATTTACTTGATTAAAATTTTTATATTTATATGTGGTTCTTAGAATTATATTGAAAAAATTTAAATATGATTAATATAAAAAGATAAAAATAATTTTATGAAATACTTTTTCATATGATTACATAAGCTAAATCTATAGGAAAAGTATAGATTTATTGCATTGTTCAGGAGTAACAGGTCTTTTATGGAAACTTTTTATTAACATAAGAATTTTAAAAGTAAGTAATGTACAAAAGAAACTCAAAACCAGTATAAATAACCATGTTCTTATATTTATATGAGTAAATATTTACAGTTATAAATACAGTTATATTCAATAATTTTAAATAGTTTTAATAAGAAATATTATAATAACCTATTTTTTTCTCTGACTCCATACATTAATCATACTAAAATGATTAGAGGTATTCAAAGAAAGACAAATGATTTAAACGCTAGCTTCATAAGTGAGATAAATAAAAGATGTTTTTGAACATTTCCCAAGTCCTACAAAATCATAAAATATATAAACAGTGCTTTTCCAAGATTTCACATTGTGACGTCTTCATAACTAAAATCCATGGAACTGATACATTTATATAATTTATTGAAAAATCAATCAATTTAAAAGAACACAAAAGAATAAGCAGTGAAGCAGATACTCTTTGGAATCAACATTTCACAAAATGAACCCGTTTAAAACAACTTATAATTCTTAGTATAAAATAGATAGAATAATCAATTGTGAAGTATATAAGAGGTGAAAAAAGTAAAAATAGTGTTTAAGAGTATAAATCATTCAATGGCATAGCATAATTTTCTCTTAGGTTTTAAGTTTTGTTTTTTAGAGTAATTATCTTAGACATATACATCTGTGAATTGATTACTGTTCTTATTAAACATAATTTATAAAATATATTTTAAATAATTGTCTTCAATTTTGCATACATAGTTATTATTCAAAGAGCATTAACTACTCACCTAAGTTTTTCTTTAGTTTCTTTGATTTCATTTTCTGTGCCCTCTTCAACATTTGCTGAGCAGTAGAAATATCCTTAAAGCCCCTATTAAAAGATTAAATAAAGGCAAAACAAATATCCAGATCATATTTAGATATGCACATACACATATACATGCTAATCTGAATTATAGCATACTAAAATAAATGTGAATTCCCATTTAAGAAACTAAATTAATCAGATGGATGGTTTCTTAAAAACTAATATAGGTATTCTTAAAATCTCAAAAATACCTGTCTTGGACATTTAGCAGTCTCTCAATTATTTAATATTTTAGTGTCAAACTGACTACATACCATTCTTCTGAAATTTTCTTTTCTTTTTCAGATTTTAGCAAACTCTTTCTACTGGTCTTTGATTCAGGTGTCCAGGAAGAAGTTCTGTTTTCTGATCTGGCAATAGACAAAACCCCTTTTACCACAGAAGTATATCAGCACTTTTTAAAACTACAAGCTATTTATGTTGTCTCAAACTTGGAAATAAAATCTAAGTTAGCAAAAAACATTATCTTGAAAAGCAATAAAAGTCTGCCATTAATTTAAAATGTTTGCATTTCAATTACTTGAAGCATATTTCAATTCCTTTGTCAAAAGTAACACAGTATTGGAATTTTTAGTCTAATCCTTATCTGTACCTATATGGCAGTATCTAAAGATCTACTTGTTTACAATAGCTGGGCGTGGTGGCACATGCCTGTAGTTCCAGCTACTCGGGAGGCTGAGGCAGGAGAATTGCTTGAACCTGGGAGGCGGAGGTTGCAGTGAGCGGAGGTCGCACCACTGCACTCCAGCCTGCCTTCTGGTGACGGAGTGAGACTCTGTCTCAAAAAATAATAATAATAATAATAATAATTAATTACATTATTTCCTTGACATATAAATTTTGTAGTTGCTTTAATGTACCTACTTCATACATTTTCCTTACATGGAAAACTCTGTATGACCATGATGTTTTTAATGCTAAATGTTCCATTTTCTAAACAAGTAAATTCACATCTATTTTTATAATTGCACTACTTTTGTATGATATGTAATACTCTTTTCATTTACAGGTTGATACTCTAAAACAGTAGTTCAGCTTACCTGCTGTTAAATTGTGTGTGTTCTGAAGAAAACAAATTTTCTTTGTCATTACATAGCCATGCTTGAGCTGGATTACTTGGCAAATTAAATGAAGTATCCCGTTTTAAGTTTCCAGGAATCTTTTCAGAAAAAAAAAAGTAAATAAGTGTAAAGTAAATTTAAAAAATTTAAAACTTCATTTATTTTGTATTACTTTACATACATATTATCAAATAGCCTCCTAAGAGAAACTCATTATAACATTTAAAATGTTAATAAAATGAAATTTATGGAAAATATTATACATGTTCTTTGTTGTAGTGGTGGAAACAATGCTTTTTGGGATAACTCTCATATAGAAAATGATTAATTGCAAAGATCTTTAAAAATCTCAGAAAACTAAAACTTCAAAGATTATCAAATAAATAACAGATATTGCAGTCCATTGACCTCTGACTGAAAATCTTCAGCTGTTGCCCTCTTAATGCATATTTTTGTATTTTTAAAGTGCTGTCAACTAGTGATTTTAGTCTACTGCCAAATATGCAGCTGAAGCATTTCATTTTTTTTTTTTTTTGCTACTGTGAAATAAAGTGTTGAAAGAAATCCAAAATAAAGAAAAAAAGTAGGAGCAAATGAAAGAAAAGCTACATGAAAAATTACATCTGGGGATGAGGAGGAAGTCAGAGGCTTCTAAAAGTAATTATGTTTTTCAAGTCAATAAATTGTATTATTAATCACTGCAACATAGCATAACCTTAAGAAATGAGCAAAGATGGAGCACTCAGAAGTTTCCATGACATGTTACCTTTGGCCAATGCAGCTGGTTTGAGGGAAGCAATGTTTGTGAAGGGAAGTGGGTGGAACCGAAAGCTAGCCATTCTTCTTCTAAGGCAGCCTGCATAAATAATATTAAAATGTACATAATTTAGTTTGCATAACGTTTATAATGTTTCTTTTAAATTGTCTTATAAACTATAAATGTTGATAAAGTATATCAGAATTTTTATTTACAGGAAATTTGTGACTATTGTGAGATGATATTCATCTGTTTAATGAAAACATGCTAAAAATGGGATAAGACTTTTCATCCCCCACATTTTGGATAAAGAGAAAACTTGATATTTGAATGCTCTAAAAAATGAGGTACAGACTATCCAGTATATTTAACTGTTTGGAACTATGACTCTGAGTCAAATATAGATGGAACTGAGGAAGTAATCTTTTAGCTCTTTAAAATATACACATTACTATTGAAAATTTACAGTATTTTAATGTATCACTTTTTCTATAAAGTCTATAAACCAGCTTTTTCTTAATTTTTTAAAAAAATGTTGCAAATTTTCTGAATAGAAGAAAAATAAATAAATTTTGTGGCAATGAATAAAACAATACAAGGAACATGGTCCCTGATTTATATTCTCTAATTCAACTGTTCAAATAACAAAAATATAAATTAAAACCAAAATTTTGAAATTCCTATTTTAAACTCTCTCTCTCTTTACCTTAAAACATCTTTCTTCAATTTATGGAATTTCTAAATTTATTCTCTCTTTCTGCAATGGAACCTGCTAATTAGGTTATTGTTGCATAATTTAGGATGTAGTTATCTGATCTTTACTTGATTGTCTAATATGGTTTGGAATCAATTTCTGTGGTTTTACATTTCATTTTTTTTTTGGGAAAAAGATACGTAGAATACCAATTTATTTTTTAAAAAGTTTCTAAGATAATCAAACATTTTATAATTTAAAACTAGAATAATTTATTCTGAGGGGGATGTAAACGCAATTTTTCATTTACACAATTACAGTGTGTCTTGACTGCCTTTTGAAAGACCATTGGAAAGGCAGGCCTAGGACATACTGACTACAGGCAGGTAGTGCAATGACAGAATTTCACTTAATAGAATTTAGTCTTAGGAAACCTAACCAAACTCACACTATATGAATGTTATGTAAATAGTGCGCCTCTAGTTAGTTATTAGACAGATCAATTGTTAAGTTCCTTCTAGGTAGCGAACATTAACATATATATCACAGTTATATCTGGCTTTAAATACATATTTGGTTGAAGAATTGCTATTTGTCAGTTACACAGGAGGAATAAATTCAAGAGCTCTACTGAACAACATGGTGACTATGGTTAATAAGAATACATTGTATTCTTGAAAATTATTCAGAGAATACATTTTAAGCATTCTTACCACAAAAAAAAAAATGTTAACTATGTAAGGTAATGCACATGTTAATGTATACAATGTATGAACATATACAACTTGTATTTGTTAATTAAAATATTCAAATTTCAGTATTTGTAAATAATTCAATATTTGTAAAAAAAAAAAAAAAAAAGCGTTATTGGAAAAAGCCACAGTGGCCTAGAGAGACAAAACTCTCTCACCAGAGCCTTCAGCATTCCTCCTTCTCACCCTCACAGAAAGAAAAGGGTTGAAAATGGGAGTCAGGAAATAATGGCTACAGTTCAGGGAGGCTCTAAAATAAAAGGAAGCACACATGCTTTGGTACATTTGGAAAATTATAGGAAAATAAGATATGAGCATTTATTTCTAATATATTTAAGTCATTTATGTTAATTGCTTGTTAAATCAGGCTAGTAATTCAGTAAACTCCTATTGATTAATACAATCAAAATTCTCTCTTTAGCTCATCATGAATGACAAATAAATCTAATGACTGTTCTGTTAAAATAAGGGGGGCTGGACATTCTTATTTGATGTAAAATTGTAAACAGGATTCAGAACTTGGAGTTTTACTTTTTTTGTTTTGAATGACAAAGGAAAATCCAGTTATACCTCAGGGAAGATCAAGGGCCAAAGCATATCAGCTGTAAATTGAATTAGTATTCTTATTCTGGTGAAAACTGCTAAATTGATGAGAAAATGTGAAAAAGATAATATTACAAAGGCGGCATGCCACCTGAGGAGTGGGTATGGAAAAGGGTCAGCATTGTCAAGCAAGTTGCCTGACTCTTATGCTGATTTTATACAAACAGCCTTTTTTTTTTTTTCTTAAACACCTGCCAAACCATCTCCTTTTAATATTCTCTGGAAATGCAGCTGTTTTTGCTCTTCAGCAGGACTAGATCCCACAAAGCACAGTAAACCTCTTTGCCACATCGTATAAATGTTGATGGAGTGCTCTTCCATGGAAAGACTACATAAAGTCTGAAGAAAATTTTCATTTTAAAATTAATATCTAAAAGTACAGAAAACTTTGAGAATAATAGTTTTTCTTGGTTGAATAGAAAGTTTATAGAAACTTTTATAGAATTCCAGAACAATTTTTTAACTATTGTCTCTTAGAAATTTCTAGAAGCATAAAGAGAAGGTTTAATATAAATTTTAAAGATGTTTTGGTGATTATATAATTACAACCAAAAATATACTACCGAGACAATAAATTTATATGTGTTCAAGCTTATTGATATCACATAGATTTGGCATTACCTAGTATGCTGAGGGAAATAAAATCTCAAAACTTCAGGAGGATTGGCTAAGAGTTATAAACATACCACTATTTTTGAAAATGTATGTCAATATATCATGCTTTCCACTGCAGATTTATATAAGTTTCAGTTACTGCTTAATAAACTTTCTGCTCACATAGACCAATGGAACAGAACAGAGACCTAAGAAATAACACCACACATCTACAACCATCTGGTCTTCAACAAACCCGACAAAAACAACCAAGGAGGAAAAAGTCTCCTATTCAATATATGTTGTTGAGAAAACTGACTAGCCATATGCAAAAAACCGAAACTGGATTCCTTCCTTACACCTTATACAAAAATTGACTCAAGATGGATGAAAGATGTAAATGTAAAGCCTCACATAATAAAAACCCTAGAAGAAAACCTAGACAATACTATCTAGGTCATAGGCATAGGCAAAGATTTCATGACAAAAAAGCCAAAAGCAATTACAACAAAAGCCAAAATTGGCAAATGGGTGCTAATTAAACTAAAGACCTTCAGTTCAGCAAAAGACAGCGTGGGGGACTAGAGGAGGGATAACAGGAGATGGGGGTAGGGTGGGGGAAGGATAGCATTAGGAGAAATACCTAATGTAGATGACGGGGTGATGGATGCAGCAAACCACCACAGCACATGTATACCTATGTGACAAACCTGTGCATTCTGCACATGTACCCTAGAGCTTAAAGTACAATAATAAAAAACAAAAGAAACTATCATCAGAGTGAAAAGGCAGCCTTTTTCACTCTGCCTATTGAATGGGAGAAAATTTTTGCAATCTACCCATTTGATAAAAGTCTAATATACAGAAGTTACAAGGAACTTAAGCAAATTTACAAGAAAAAAAACAACCCCATCAAAAAGTGGGCAAGGGATATAAACAGACACTTCTCAAAAGAAGACATTTACATGGCCAACAAATGTATGAAAAAAAGCTCAACATCACTGATCATTAGAAAAATGCAAATCAAAACCACAATGAGATATTATCTCACACAGGTCAGAATGACAATTATTAAAATGTCAAGAAACAATAGATGCTGGTGAGGCTGTGGAGAAATAGGAACACTTTTACACTGTTGGTGGTACTATAAATTAGTTCAACTATTCTGAAAGCCAGTATGGTGATTCCTCAGAGATCTAGAATCAGAAATACCATTTGACCCAACAGTCCCATTACTGGGTATATACCCAAAGGAATATAAATCATTCCACTATAAAGACATGTACACATATGTTTACTGCGACACTATTTACAATAGCAAAGTCATGGAACCAATCCAAATGCCCATCAATGATAGACTGGATAAAGAAAATGTGGTACATATACACCATGGAATACTATACAGCCATAAAAAGGAGTGAGATAGTGTCCTTTGCAGGGACATGGATGAAGCTGGAAGCCATCATCCTCGGCAAACTAATGCAGGAACAGAAAACCAAATACTGTATGTTCTCACTCATAAGCAGGAGTTGAAAAATGAAAATATATGGACACAGGGAGGGGAACAACATACACCAGGGCCTGTTGGGGGGTTCAGGGGTGAGGGGGAGGGATATTTTAGGACAGGTCAATAGGTGTAGCAAACCACAATGGCACACGTATACCTAAAGTAAATACATACATTTTTTTTTTTTTTAAAAAAAGAAAGTCTTCTGTTCAGATATTCTTTTAACTTACAACTGAGGATCTGGAAAGCTTTCTGGCTACTTGAGGATTATTATAAAATTTACTTATATATTGAAAATGAAGTTGAACTTGGATACACTTGTAACTGTATACTAAGGGTTGAACACATGATCAGATATACATATTTTCTATTACATCAAAGTTGGATTAAGTTGGATTATAGCTTTTGATCAGAGGACAAAAATGTTATTATCAAATTTTGATATAATAGCAAATAAGGCTATCAGAAAGATGAGCTATAAATAACATAGAAGTTAATGTGCATCTATATACGCAAAATTTTTCATGCCTTCTAATATAGTCCTTTCATTTGACACAACACTAGGACCAAAATTGCCCCAAATCACAATGCTCATGTTGAATAGGTCCTACATATTCTAAAAGTAATAGCTTGGTATCTTTTCTATTTGCTTCATTATCCCTCCCATTTGCCCAACACTTTCCTCTTCCGCTCAAGCTGACTCTTGCGATAACAAAAATAATTCTTTCTAATATATCCTGGCACTTTCTGTAGCATCTCACAATCCCTGCAGTTCAGAAATGTGGCCCATTATAAATCTGAAATTTCACTTTCTAAACCCACTCTTTTTTCTTCGATGTGAAAGCATAGCTGTTCATATTGTTTGAGATTTGTTGCTATGTGCTACTAATGTCTCTTTTCATTAAATCAAATACATCCCTTTTCTTTAGTCTTTTCCTTTGGCTCGCTTTTGTTTGTCTATTTTTCCCTCTATGTACCATAATATGTAACACTCTGTGAAGTTAATTTGAGATAATGCCAAACATAAACTCCAGAGCTAAAAGTTGCCCAACTTAACATATTTTGCTGCCTTCTCAAAAATTATTCCTTCAAATTTATTGAATTTGACTTTGGGCTGGGACTAAAAGAAATCAAAATTTGAATGTTGTCATTCTCTGTATTTATAGTATGCTACTAGCTTTTCTCACCTTCTCTGGGTTTAGGGACTCATGAAGTATTGGTTGTTTAAATTTAAAGACAATTGAATTGGTTCTTTATATGTTGACTTCAAACTGCATAAGTAAAGGCAAAAATAAGGTCTGTCAAATTAAGTCAACAAATAAAAACATTAACTAAAACTGATTTATTAATTTATTTCATTTTATTTTTGACACAAGGTCTCACTCTGTCAATCAGACTAGATAAAGCACAGTAACACAGTCTCAGCTCACCACAACCTCTGCCTCCTGGGCTCCAGAGATCCTCCCAACTCAGCCTCCCAAGTAGCTGGAACTATAGGCATGCACCACCATACCCGGCTATTTTGTCTTTTTTTGGTAGAGAGGGGGTTTTGCCATGTTGCCCCAGCTGGTCTCGAACTCCTAGGCTCAAACTTTCTCCCTTCTCAGCCTCCCAAAGTGCTGGAACTGCGCATGACCTAATTCACAATTTAAAAGAAGAAAAGTGAAAGTGCCAATGCAGATTTGTCTGCCCTGTAAGAATACTCACACCTGTAATTTTAGATGTTAAATATATCATAGGTATTTAACGACAAAGTGGTAAAGCTTCCCCCTAAAGGAGATTGAGATCTAGGTTCATAAAAACTGCTGCTAAAATTAGTGTGCGGTGGCTCACGCCTGTAATCCCAGAACTTTGGGAGGCCGAGGTGGGCAGATTGCCTGAGCTAAGGAGTTCCAGACCAGCCTGGGCAACATGGTGAAACCCCTTCTCTACTAAAATACAAATAATTAGCTAGGTGTGGTAGCACACGACTATTATCCTAGCTACTTGGAAGGCTGAGGCAAGAGAATTGCTTGAACCCAGGAGGCAGAAGTTGCAGTAAACTGAGGTAGCTGTACCACTGTACTCCAGCCTAGATATCACAGCAAGACTCTGTATCCCAAAAAAAAAGTTATACACTTTGACTTGAGGATGAAGGAAATGTCTTATTCATTATTGCTTCAGAAGTTCATTATGACCAGTATACAAAAGGAGCCTGACAGTAGGAGATAATTTTCCATGTGTCTCCCACATCTGCATGTCTCATGACAGCATTTTTCCAGACTACATTTTCAAGGACGTCTGTATAGCTGACAGCCTGGGAAGACAGAGATAGGGTTTCCCTCCATAGCAGAAGGCACTATACTACCAAGGCTTCTAGGGTAAAGAGAACATGGATTCAACTGCATGGTTCACAGTGGAGGAAGAAATTAAAGTTACCTTGTATGTGAGGTCTTTAGGACAATTCAGTGTACTGTTATTGTTGCTTCTACATCTGAGTGTATAGTAGAACTTGCCCTGTTAACATGCTTTACTTTTCCATTCCTTAAGTACTAGAGGAGATTATCCCAATAGAGGAAGAGTTGCATACAGAGAAGTTCTAATGTGACAAACCCTCCTGTGATTTGCCACCTAAGGCACCTCTATAATCTGATGTCCAAAGCTTTCACTATTTGAAGAACATCCAGTTTGTTAGGTCAAAATGGATGTAAATTATATCTCAATTTTATAAAAAAGAAAAATCTTAGTTTCAATCCTAATTAGGGTAGGTGCTATCACACCTCTGCCAGCAAGGAGTGGCTGATAAATCTGGACAAAATTCCAAGGCCTGTTCATCAAGTAAAGTTTCTTGAGACTATGTGAGATAATGTACAATGCTCAGTCCCTCCAGTAACTAAAGAAAAACTACTGTCTCTTCAGCCCTTTATTATTAAAACAGGAGACTCAACACCTGATCAGACCCCTTTAGTACTAGATAATACAGGTCCCTGTAACTGATGGTTTCCAATTGGAACCTCTGTCAGGGGAGGCAACTTTCACCTGGAGACATCCCTTCTAGTTTTGGATTTGCAGCCTTTCTGTTACAGCAACCAGGTACACTCCTATGGAAAAGCACCTATTTTCATTCTACTTGATTCCTTTAGAAACCAAATGACTGGCACTTAGAGGTCTTGTAACTCACTGGCCTGATAATTCCTATTTTGGGGTGAGAAAACTTGAATTCAATGACTAACAATGTGAGAAGGTCCCAAAAGGTCTCACCTGTAAAAAGAAAATTGTATACTCAAAAATGCAGCCAGCCTGGCCTCAGTAGCATTCAGCTATACATGAAAAAAAAAAATTGCTGCTGTCTTTCTCAGGGAAAACTTTTCTACATTTCACTGCCTGAACCAAAGTTGTCATCTTGAAGGGCCCTCAATTCATCTAAGTTCTCCTAAATTCTTGGGCCTGGTTCCATCATGGGTTGGCTACGCTGAAACCAAGCTGATTCTTGGACTGTTGCAAATGGCTTACCAGTTGGATCTGCCATGTGAAAAACTAAAGACCCCCTGATTTGGGCACTCAAACAGGAAAAACAAATCACAGCTGCCTATAGAACTGTCTGTGTTATTCATATAGATGCCCATGGTAAGGGCCCATTCTCTAATGAAAATGACTGAAATCAAGTCACTAATTGGGTCTAACTTTATTTCTAAGGTAGAGCACCAGACTTGTGATTCCTGAAAAATTTGCTCATTTGTCTTATAGTGAAGGACATATCATCTTGTGGACTTTTGCCCCTTCCTGTCGGAAAATTGACTACACTACACCTTCAAATCTTTGCCACTGTTATTATCTTTTAGGTTATCTATCAGCTGAATTTAGCCATACAAATGTGGCCTTTAAAATTAGTTGCCTAAGTTTTCAGTTTTCTGGACCATTTGAGTGTGACAGTTATCACAAAAGCTAATCAACAATGAACTGATAGTCTGTGCCTACCTCTACCGCCTCCTTCTATCCACACACGTAGATAAAGCAATTTGAGCTGTGAGCATGGCTCTCCCCCTCAAAAACATCATATTCTTGCAGCCACTTCCTAAGAAATTATTAGGTAAAATGCATTGAGGGTAATATAGATCTATTTGGACAACTCAGGATTCTATCCTAACCATTCCTGGGTATGCTGAGTATCTTTTCTCTCTAACAGCAAGTATAGGCCAGAATGATTAAACAAGGTACAGCCAGCCAAAAGAAGAGTAAGAGTATTCAAATTAATTTTAGTTATGTTTTATAAAAAGGCACTTGTTCCTTGTTCCTGAATTTCAAGATGAAAGGTCTAAGTGTCAATAGAGAATGATTAGAAAAAATGGTGAAATTATAGCTACTGAAATGTAACACCCTAATTTTGAGGGAGTAGATGAAGAACAAAAACCCAGAATGCTTGAAAGGGGTACGTTAAATCCTGTGAAGCATAAAAGAGAAAGAAACATTTGGATTTTGGGACCTTTGAATCGTCCCTATAGCATCCTTCCCAAAACAAAACAAAACAAAACAAAACAAAAAACTTTTGCAGGACTGTCCCAAACTGCTGCAAGCATCTACATTTAACTTACTAATGGATCTACCATCCCCTTCCAGGGGCCTCTGAACACAATTTGATAGTAATTCAACTTAACATTACTAAGAAATCCAAGACAGGAAGGCATGGTCCTAGATTTTGTACTTCCCTTGTGAAACACATGTGGATATTTTTCCCATCTCCATCATCAGTCATTCCATGGGGTGGACAAATGCCACCTAGAAGGTGTGGTGGTCATAACATACCTTTAAGTGTTAAGTCAACAGCACTAGGACCCTAAAAAGCATTCAGGTCAGCTTCAACTCATCTACCAGGGTTATTTTGGATGGCAGAATTGTCTTATACTTCCTTCCTGAGGGACGAGAGGAGTCCAGCTATAGCTGGATTAAAGTCTCAAGCCTACTGGGAAGATCGATAAAAAGTTAAGGAGAAAATCACCTGGGCTATTGATAGTAACCTTAACTGCATGTACCATGAGACAAATCTAATGGATTTTGTCCCAGCCCCTGTCAGATTATTCAGAGTGGCCCTGGAATAGTATACTTATGAGAAAATTTGTCATGTAAAAACAAGGAATGGATATTTTTGGGATACAATTCTCCATGGATCTCTAACAATTCTGCACGACTTATGACAGCTTTTGTTACAAACTATCTTTTCAAAGATGTACATGAAACTAACAGAAAAGGAAGGCAGAGACTGTGTTTCCCTTTGGGGTAGAGGGCAAAAATTTGTTTACTGTCCGGTTTAATGAAGATAACAACTTTCTCTGGAGCATAGGATGGGCAGGGTTGTTAACAGCCTTTTAGAAGGTATAGGACATCCTAGGCTCAAGACTACTAGGAAGACATTCTTCATATTTCCTCTTATGGAACTTGGAGGGAAAGGAGAATTGGTACATGAAGCTCCTGCTGCCTGCTGTCATAGGTAATAAGTGCTTCGGTCTCTTACTTGAAATTTCATTTATTCTATCAGCATCCTAACTTGTTAGAGTTCATGTAGGATAAAAATATCAGATTACTTACAGTTCTTGGCACTTAATAAATTAGGGTAAACTATACTTAACAAAACTAAAATAAAATGACCCTTGGTTATCAGTGTTCCTTGGTCAATCACTTGTTAAATGAAATCACATTTCAGAGAGGCAACAAATCAGTGTAAGGAAACATTTCATGGCCAGTTGATCTAGGCTTTTGGATCCTGGTTAATTTATCAAGATAATTTTATATTTACTTCTCTTATAAAAATTATAATTAACTAAAATTATTCTAATATATTTCTTATATCCCCTAAACCTAGAGCCATATTTACTCTATTTACCTATCATGACTAAGCATAGTGTCTGCCAAATTGTAAGCATTGTTGGCAGGAAAGAAAAAAATAAGTTTGAAAAGATTTTATATAATTACATAAGGATATGTCTTAAAACTCTAGAAGTTTTAATCCTAAAGGCCACTATATTTTCAACTAAATCAGTGAAAAAGGGAAATCCTCATCAGGTAAGTTTTATATGAAGTAAAATTTGAGCAAGGACAAAAAAAAAAAGACAATTCGATTACATCATCTGAAGTTTTAAGATGATTTTAAAATAAAGCGATGGCAATGGAAAAGGGGTAAAGATAGATTAAAGGAAGACAAAGCAATAGTACTTTCCTTATTGGTACTGGCTTTAATCACTAGCTTCCCTAAACAATAATCTCAGCATTGCAAAGTTATCCACTTAAAATATGAATAATATTTAACTCCCTTACTTAAACTCAATAATATTCTATCACATTTAAAATAAAATCCAAAGTGCTTGACATCATATCCTAGGCTTGATGTGGACTGATCCCCTGGCTACATTTGTATTTTTTCTGTTCTCTATTTTTTGTTCTTGACTGATCAGTTTACCTGTTGTAAACTTTCTGTTCTTTAAATACACCGATTTCCTATTTCAAGCCTTACATACTTGCCTACACTTAGCCCAAAACAGTATACTGTTTTGTTTATACAAAACTTATTCCTTCACTTTATTTTCATCTCTCTATTAAAGAGTTATACCTTTTACAGGCCTTTCCTGATCAACCAATTAAACACAATACCTTAAACTTCCTTAATTTTTACAGTAATTTTTAATATCTTATTTTATACATATATATTTATATATGTATTTATTGTCTGTTACCTCAACTAAAATGCAAATTCTGTGAAGTCAGGGATCTTATTTCTTTTCTTCACAGTGGTAAGAACAATGCCTAGAAGATTTTAAATGATTGTTGAGTATTGAAATACTCATTTATAAATATTTCAGTTATGGAGTTGGAGACCATTAACCTAAATGAACTAATGCAGGAACAGAGAACCAAGCACGGCATGTTCTCACTTATAAGTGGGAGCTAACAATGAGTACACGTGGACATCAAGAAAGGAATAACACACACTGGGACCTACTGGAGGGTGGAGGACAGGAGGAGGTAAGGATCGATAAACTAGCTTTTGGATACCATACTTACTACCTATGTGATGAAATAATCTGTACTCCAAACCCCACGACACATAATTTACCTATATAGCAAACCTGCACATGTACCCCTGAAACTAAAATTAAAATTTTTTTTTAAATATTTCAATTCTGGCCATAATGATATTAGCTTGAATTGGAATGAAGATCCTTCCCAGAACACGTACAAATATTCTGAAAAACAATATCTAAGAAAGGAGCTTGAGGCACTCAAGAGCAATCAGAGCAGCCAAGAACCCAGAGAATAGTGCCTCATGCTGATATAAACCTTATATTTTCCTCCACATTTTCCCTCTGGGCAATTTGCAATTGTATTAACAGGAAAGAGATGCCAAACATACATATGATGCCTGCTTATAGCAGTTTTACTGGGATGACAAGACAGGAGTTGAAGTGCAGAAATGCTAAGGCAGCTAGGATTGTAATACCAAGATCCCATAGAGGAGAGAAGAAATGTGAGCTTAAAGTCATGTAGACAATTTCCCTTCATGTGTTTGCCAACTCCAAGTAGTACATGTGTAGATGAGATAACTAAAATCAAAGTACAGTAGCAACAAATGGGTGTCAAAAATGCTAAGAAGAAATTTATTCAGTCACTTGGTGCTGTGGAGAAAGAAATGGGAATTTAGGGACAAACAATGTGAAAGAAATCCAATAAATACTGCAGGGTTTCAGTTAAGACATCAAATTTGTTCAACTCTAAGAGAAACCAAAAATAGACCAGTCATAATGAAGCTTGAATATAAGCCTCAAAAGGATCTCTGCCTGTAGAATATTTCTGTGCCAGAACAAAATTAAATTTTCTTTAGAGAAGGAAAATATCTTCCAGGGTCTTTATACTTCTAATACATATAAAGTCTGGTACTTAATCAAAGACCACATTCTAGAAAGAGGATCAATACAGGGATACATCTCTCTCTCTCTTTTTTTTCTTTAGCTGACAAAAAAATCCAAACATAAACAGCTGATAGAAAGAAATCTACAAGTGATCCAGGTACTGCATTAAATGACAAATGTTTGAAAATATCATACTTAGTATGTTAAAGAAAAGAATGGATATGGTAGAAAATTTCAACATATAAATGGAATTTACAAAAAAGAATCAAGTAGAAATTTTAAAACTAAAAAAGAGAATAACAAGAATTCAATAGATAGGTTAAAAACATCATTAGATAAGGTATGGAGGATGATTAAGGAATACAAAGTAGGTCAGTAGGAAACATCAAAATTAAAATTTGAACACTTCATGATATTTGTCTGAGCAATGATTTTTTAAATATGAACCCAAAAGCACAAATAGACAAATGAGTTTACATCAAATTAAAAAGTTCCAGTGCAGCAAAGTACACAATGAAGAAAATGAAAAGATAACCTACAGAATGGGAGAATGTGTTTGCAAATCATGTATCTGATAAGAGGTTAACATCCAGAATATATAAGGAACTCAAGCAACTCAATAGCAAATAAACAAATCAAGCAACTGGAAATGAGCAAAGGACCTAAATAGACATTTCTCAAAAGAAGACATACAAATGGTTAATAGGTATATGAAAAAATGCTTAACATCCTTAGCCATCAGGGAAATGTAGATTAAAACCACAATAAGATATCATTGCACACATGTTAAAATGGCTATATCAAAAAGACAAAAGATAAAAAGTGTTGGTAAGGATGTGGACAAAGGGGTACCTTCACACACCATTAGTGGAAAGGTAAATTAGTATAAGCCATTATGAAAAGCATTATGGAGGCTCTTAAAAAAAGAAAGAATAAGAAGAATAGAATTGTAATATGACCCAGCAATTCCACCACTAGATATACCAAAAGGCAATAAAATCAGTATGTCAGAGAGATATCTGTATCATTGTCTTCACTGTAGCATTATTCACAATAACCAAAATATGGAATGAACCTGTGTCCATCAATGGATAAATGAACAAAGAAAACACACCATGGAACATTATTCATCCAAAAAAGACGGGAAACTGGTCATTTGCAACAACATGAATGAACGTAGAGGACATTATGTTAAGTGAGATAAGCCAGGAATCTGAAAGAGAATGCCTCATGAGTTCACTCAGACAGGGAATCTAAGAAACTTGATATCATAGAAGTAAAGAATAGAATGATGATTACTAGGGGTTGAGGTGGTCAGTAGGGGTGGTGGTGGAGGTTGCAGGAGATCTTGATCACAGGATACAAAATTTCCCTTAGATAGAAGGAATAAGTTCAGAAGATCCATTATATAACATGATGACTATAGCTAACAATATACTGTGTTCTTGAAAAATGTTAAGAGAGTGAATGTATTCTCACTATAAAAATAATGTGTGAGGTAATGCATATGCTAATTAGCTAGATTTATGTATTTCACAATGTGTATATACTTCAAACATCAAAGAACAAATATTTGAAATAAATTTGGACAATAGATTTCCAAAACTGATGAAAGATATTTACCACAGATTCAAGAAGCTATATGACCTCACCAACTCCAAGTAGAGCAAATAAAGAAAATCATACCCAGGTTGAAAAACAAAAATAGAAAATCAACCTTAAAAGTTACCTGGGGGATGGGATAAGAAGCCAATATCTTCAGAGAAGAAAAATTAACACAATACTGACTTTTCCACAGGAACTATGGAAGCCAGAAATACTAACAAAATGGTATATTTACAAATTGAAAGCCTAACTAGAACTTTATACTTAGAGAAGATACCCTTCCAAAATATTTAAAAAAGAAACGAATTTTCAAGCAATCAAAAACTGACCCCTACTAAAGTAATTATAAAAGATGGTCTTCCAGGCAAAAGAAAATGATCCTAGATGGAAACATGTTAATGCAGAAAAGAATGAAGTGTATGAAAAAACAAAACATAATTAATTAACTAACTAATAAAGGGAAAAAATAGAACAAAAAAACTTGATAAATGCAAAAGAGGGTAATAAAAAAGAGAAAAAAACAGCATAGAACAAATAGAAAACAAATGGAAATTATATAAACCAAACTATATTCTCAATTAAAATCAATTAAAATAATCTAAATACTCTAATAAAATAATGCCAGAATAAAATATAAAAATAAGTAAAACCCAACTATATGCTATTGTAAGATACATTTTAAATCTGAAATCACAGGAAAGTTAATGAGAATGGTTAGAAAGATATACATTATGAAAATAGTAGCCAAAAGAAAGATGGTGTAGGTATAAACATATTAAAGGAAATAGTTCTTAAACAATTAGTTAAAAAGGGAAATTATTGTTCAAGAGGAAAATATTACGATAGAAGGGTCAGTGACACATGATTGAACTAGCCTCAAAATGTGTATGCCCGAAAAACACAGCCTCAAAAGTATGAGGCCAAATTTGACAGAAGTAAAAGCCAATTTAGAGAAGTCCACCATCACAGTAAGAGATTTTAGAATGCCCCTCCTGCAAATTACTTAGGATACAGAAGATTTTTAAAAAACATAATAAACTCAAAGTAATTGATATTTTAATAATAATATGTTCACCTACAGAATACATACTCCTTTTATGTTCACACAGAACATTTCCAAAAAATATATTGTATGTTGAGACAAAATTTTAACAAAGAACCTCAAACTCTCCTAGAAAACAGAAACAGAGGAAACACTTCCCAACCAAATGTATAAGGCCAACACAATGTGATACTAAAACCCAAAGCTGGAGCTATATATGAAATATAATTTATAAAGTCAGTTTCTTTTTAATAAAATGAGAAAATCCTAAACAAAATAGTAGCAAATACAAGCTAGTAATATGTAAAAAATATGATGCATGATAGCTAAGTCAGTTTATTCCAGAAATACAAGGTTTAATGTTTGAAAGTCAATGTGAGCTGCATTAAAAAGTAAAAATCGAAATCATATATAGAGTCACCATCATCATTATCAGCAGCAGAAGCATCTTAATCTCTAAGATACTTAAGGAAGTTAACTTCCTTACACTATATAGAGTTTCTGTAAGAAATGTATAGGCAACAACTTACTTAGTGGTGAAATATTGAAAGCTTTCACCTGGAGACAAGGAAATAGAAAAAGACGTTTGCTAACATCACCACTATTTAACATTGTAATGGAAGTATTAATCAGGATAATAAGGCAAGCAAAATAAATAACAGGTATAAGAACCAGAAAAAAAAGATAAAACTGTTATTCTCAGGTGATATGATTGTGCATATAGTATGTACAAAAGATTTGACAGATAATCTATTAAAATTAATAAGTGATTTCAGCAAAGTGGTTGAATATGAGTCAATATACAAAAATAAATTATATTTATATAAATACTTAGGAACAAATCTAACTAAAAATATGTACAAGACCACTATGAACAAAATTTTCATGGTTTCTTGCTACTGTAGATATTCCAAAAAGTCTCATTTTAGTCAGTACTAACACATCAGAAAGAACAGAAATTGACCTCTCATTAACACAAGTCCTTATGAAATAGTACTTTTCCATATTGAAGTTTGTTGTGGAAAACTGAAGTGAGAAAAGAAGGCTTAGATTTACTCACTCTTCAATTTACTCAATTTCTTCAAAAATAAGACAAATTCAGTTTTGAAAAACATCGGAGATATATTTAGAATCGAAAGTATGCTAGAAAGATTTTGGAGATAAGTGTATCTTAAAAGCATTTAAATTGTTTCCATGAGAGCTAGGTTTTTTTATTAAATAGAAGTAAAAACATAGTTTTTCCTAAGAATAAATAGCTGACCTTATAAGGAATTTGAAGAAACAAACAGTTCAATTTATTTAAGATTTGAGAGATAAAGAGTATAAAATAGTAGTATATTTTACAATTATACTATCCAAATATCTACTAAAAAATATTAATGCTGACATTTTTAGAAGCATGCTAATCAGCAGCATGTTCCAAAAAAGCATTTAACTAACCTAATAGAACAATGATACATTTTTAAAGGCTTCTTTTTGATTAAGGTATGCTTATGCCTAGGAAAATAATTCAGATGTGAACAATAGTGTTCTGTCTCTACAACAGCTTCATCTCCATAGTCTTACTGAAAATATTTTCATAAATTTGTAATTCAGTATTGCAATGAAATTTGGAGACTTTCAGTAAATTATGTTTGACAGAAAAAAAATGAGAAAATACATAAAATAGATTTCAAGTCTCCTAACTGAAATTCAAAAAGTACCATACAACTGAGTATCAAAATTCTCACTGACATGTCACATATGCATACAGGCAACCATAAGACAATATTTACCTCTTGCAGTTAGGGAATGTGGTGATATCACTCCCATTTCATTTTTCTATCAACATATGAAAGTTGCCAGAAATAAATTTGACCAGTTATTGTGAGATGGCATCTAGTAAGTGAATCTTGAAGCTCATTAAGATACAATAAACGCATTACACATATTTTTGAATAATTTAGTAACAGAATTTCTACACTTGATGCCCTTTTTGTTACACAGTCTGGGCCAGCTGAAGAGATCTTCCCTGCTCTGGGACCTTCTTAAACCTGGAGCAGTATTCCCAAGTATGATCTATGCAGTCTCTAGAACCTAAAGAGATTTACCAACACATTCTTCTTAGTGGTGGAAACTACACAAAGCAACAATCCATCCTTTACTTTGGAGGTGAGGCCAACATGTCCCAGTTTATTACACTCTTAGAAATTCCACTGTTGTGATGAGCCACTGACTCTTCATAGGGTTTCTCTCTCACCATCACATTCATATCCTTGTTCAGTTCTCATGAGCCTTGGCTAAGTGTTGCAAAAAGTTAACTAGAACCCCATTCACACATCTGTTATGAAAGACTACTGTGATTACAATGATTAGAGTATGAACTTCATGGACAGGTTTTAAGAAAGATAAGCAGAACCTGGGAAAAATGACAACCATATAGGTAGATGCAGAATAATAATGAGAAATTTGTATCATTCATGTTTGTTTGACATAGACTTTCTTAGCATAAAAGATAAGCATTTTTAAATGATGTGATTACATCATATAAAAATCTGTTTTATATTATATTAGTTATATTAATTTATATCCCGTCCACTTATGAAAAAAGGTTTAAGGCAGTGCATCTATAACTGGGTAGCTAAGCCAAATGCAGTTTAGGATAATTTTATGTCCTGAGAGACTTCATCACCTTCCTGCAATGATACATTGAGAAGAACGCAATATCACCTCTGTTGTATTCTTGCCAAAAATATGTAACCTGAATACAATGAGAAGAAACTATATGACAAACACAAATTCAAAGATATTCTACAAAATAATTTTTCAGTAATCGTTTAAAGTATTAAGTTTGTAAAATATAGTGAAAAGATGAAGAACCGTTCCCTTTTAAAGGAGACTAAGGAAAAATGACAACTAAATGCAATTTATTCTGGATGAGGTCTCAGACTAAATATAGAGCATTAGTAGGACAACTCACAAATTTGATAAGGTTGATTAGATCATAGTATTGCATCAATGTTAATTTCCCAATTTTGGTAACCGTATTGTAGTTAAATAAGGTATTAACCTCTGGAGACTATGGTTGACAGGCACAAAGACACTCTTGTAAATATTTTACTGCCACCTTTGCTTACAAGCATGTAGGATAAATGAAGATGATGTTAGGAAAAGTAGTAGGACACTTTCTCAAGTGTTATTTGAAAAAGATCTGTAACAATGTTAATAGGATAAACACCTTAGAAACTGGATTAGCTTCAAAATAGTACACTAAACTATTTTAAGAAAAATATTTATATACTGTAGTTAGCACTTACCTCATTAAATGCAAAATCCTCTAGATCTATTTCTCTGTATTCTTCATCGGATTCGTCATTCTTAATAGTTTCTAGAGCTGTTGTCAGCTTCTTTCGCAAAATAAAGCCCTTCCAAACTGCCTAAACAAAAATGTAAAGTATGTTATACAAGGTTATAGATCAAACCCAAAAACAGATTCTCTGCGTTATCCCATTAGGAAGATAAAACATCTTAGACCTAAGTTTAATGACACAATAATCTGTTTTTTGAACTTTATGTGACACTTAAAACTGAAAGATAAATTAAACGACGGCATGTGTCTAAAGTTCTGAATCTCAGGAGACTTTTTTTGTAGTAAGCAGAAAAGAATCTTTAAAACTCCCTCAACTGCACATGTAGGTCAACCAATCAATTATCTTACAATTCCTCCAGGACCCATTCTAAACTAAGAAGAAAGAGACACAAAGGAAAACGAATTTTGATAATTTTCAGATGATTATGTATAAAATAAACTAAAGCACAATTAGGAAAACATCAACATATATAAATGGTCATATTACACAGGGAATATTATGGCCTATAACAATGAACTAATTTCATTTTTAAATAAATTAAGCATAAAATAACAGAATTTAACACATTTAGATTCCTTAATAATCCTGGAGTAGGATGAGCTTTCATAACTGTAACTCCCAAGAAAAATATAGTTTGTAAAAAATGAATATCTTTATATTTATAAATATAAAGAATATATTTATACTGCTGGGGAATGAGCTTGAGGACATATTGTGTAAAACCATGGGAAAAATAAGTGTTTTTCATGTTACCGCTTATCTATGAAAACTGTGTGTAAATATAAACATATATGTTATATAAGCATATATATTGAAGTATATATGTATAGATACACATTTTAAAAAGCTCAAATTACAAAATTAATTTTAATAATGGTTATCTACGAAGGCATAAAATGGGGTATAATATATAGCAATAGAAGCCAGACTTCCCTAAATACATCTTGCTTGGATTTGACTTTCAAACTATGCACATGCTTAAGAGAATCATGAAACAAAGTTAAGTGAATATGAAATAGAAAGAAATAACTAAAATATAAAAAATGTTATTTAAAGTGACTTTAAAATAGATTTATTTGACTATACTCAGGTGAAAAATACTCAAAAGACAAATCTGGCCACAAAAGAGATCTTAAAATGGTTTTCAGTAATCATATTGTTAGTATAATATTGATATTTTCATTCTGAAATGTACACACACACACACACACACACACACACACACACACACAGGCACACACACACAGAAGAAAAACTATGTATGACAATAGCAGTTATCCACAATCTTTGTTAACAGCCAGCCTAGGAAGCCAAATCATAATCTCTGCAGCCAATAATCCAGGAGTCTAAGTCATAACCTCTGCAGCAATTAGCCAAGAATGGTCAAAACTTGATCAATGACCCATCTTCCTTGTTTTTCACTCTGCTTCTAACACAGGAACAACCAGAGAAAGCCAAATATGCTTCCCAAACCAATCACATAAGATGCTCTACTTCCAGTTCCCCCGCTACCTACTTTCCCCATGCCAACAACCTCCAATGGAGCATATCTAAAGCTTCTCTTTTTCAACTAAAAGCTTTCCCACTCCCTTCCCTGTTTGGGGGTCTATGTCAAAGGCAAGTGATGATGGCTGACTCCCTTATTACCATATACTCTGAGTACCACATTTTTTTTCTCATTTGTATCACCTTTATTTCTACTGTATATTTATGTGTGTACATACCCACATACACATACATATGCACACATAGGAGAGCAAGGAGAACATACACAAGTTTCAATAGCTGAATTGATCAAGCAGAAGAAAGGATATCAGAGATTGAAGATCAACTCAATGAAATAAAACAAGAAGGCAAAATTACAGAAAAAAGAGTGAAAAGAAATAAACAAAGCCTCCAAGAAATATGGGATTATGTTAAAAAATCTATCTACATTTGATAGGTGTACCTGAATGTGACGGGGGAGATTAAATCCAAGCTGGAAAACACTCTTCAGGATATTATCCAGGAGAACTTCCCCAACCTAGCCAGGCAGGTCAATATCAAGTCCAGGAAATACAGAAAAATACCACAAATATATTCCTCAAGAAGAGCAACCCAAGGCACATAATCGTCAGATTCACCAGGGTTGAAATGAAGGAAAAAATGCTAAGGGCAGTCAGAGAGAAAGGTCGGGTTATCCACAAAGGGAAGCCCATCAAACTCACAGTGGATCTCTCAGCAGAAACCCTACAAGCCAGAAGAGAGTGGGGACCAATATTCAACATCCTTTACAAAAAGAACTTTCAAACTAGAATTTCATACCCAGCCAAACTAAGCTTCATAAGCAAAGGAGAAAAAAAAAAATCATTTATGGACAAGCAATTGCTGAGAGATTTCGTCACTACCAGGCCTGTCTTTCAAGAGGTCCTGAAAGTAGCACCAAACATGGAAAGGAACAACCAGTACTAGCCACTCCAAAAACATACCAAATGGTAAAGACCATCAACACAATGAAAAAACTGCATCAACTAACAGGCAAAACAACCAGCTAGCATCAAAATGGCAGGATCAAATTCACACATAAAAATATTAACCTTAAATGCAAATGGGCAAAAGGCCCCAGTCAAAAGACACAGACTGGCAAATTGGATAAAAAGTCAAGACCCATTGGTGTGCTGTATTCAGGAAACCCATCTCATATGCAAGGTCACACATAGGCTCAAAATAAAGGGATGGAGGAAGATTTACCAAGCAAATGGAGAGCAAAAAAAAAAGCAGGAGTTACAATCCTAGTTCTGATAAAATGGATTTTAAACCAACAAAGATCAAAAGAGACAAAGAAGGACATTACATAATGGTGAAAGGATCAATACAACAAGAAGAGCTAACAATCTAAATACATACTCACCCAGCACAGGAGCACCCAGATACATAAAGCAAGTTCTTAACGACCTACAAAGAGACTTTGACTCCCACACAATAATAGTGGAAGACTTTAACACTCCAATGTCAATATTAGACAGATCAATGAGAGAGAAAATTAACAAGGACATCCAGGACTTGAACTCAAATCTGGACCAAGCAGACCTTATAGACATCTACAGAACTCTCCACCCTAAATCCACAGAATATGCATTCTTCTCAGCACCACATCACACCTACTCTAAAACTGACCACATAATTGGAAGTAAATCACTCCTCAGCAAATGCAAGAGAATGGAAATATTAACTAACAGTCTCTCAGACCACAGTGCAATCAAATTAGAACTCAGGATTAAGAAACTAACTCAGAACTGCACAACTTTATGGAAACTGAAAAACTGGCTCCTGAATATCAACTAGATAAACAATGAAATGAAAGCAGAAATAAAGATGTTCTTCAAAACCAATGAGAATGAAGACACAATGTACCAACATCTCTGGGACACATTTAAAGTAGTGTCTAGAGGGAAATTTATAGCATTAAATGCCCACATGAGAAGTGATGACACCCAATTGTCAAAATTGAAAGAGCTAGAGGAGCACGATCAAAAAAACTCAAAACCTAGCAGAAGACAAGAAATAACTAAGATCAGAACATAACTGAAGGAGACAGAGACACAAAAAACCCTTCAAAAAGTCAATATATCCAGGAGCTGGTTTTTTGAAAAGATCAACAGAATAGACCACTAGCCAGATTAATAAAAGAAAAGAGAGAAGAATCAAATAGATGTAATAAAAACAATAAAGGGGATATCACCACTGATTCCACAGAAACACAAACTACCATAAGAGATTACTACAAACAACTCTACACATATAAACTAGTAAACCTGGAAGAAGTGGATAAATTCCTGGACACTTGTAACCTCCCAAGCTTAAACCAGGAAAAAGTTGAAACCCTAAATAGACTAATAACAAGGGCTGAAGTTGAGGCAGTAATTAATAGTCTACCAACCAAAAAAATTCTAGGTCCATAAGGGTTGACAGCCAAATTCTACCAGATATACAAAGAGGAGCTGGTACCACTCCTTCTGAAACTATTCCAAACAATCCAAAAAGAAGGAATCCTTCCCAAATCATTTTATGAGACCAACATCATCCTGATACCAAAACCCGACAGACTCAATAAGAAAAGAAAACTTCAGGCCAATATCCATGATGAACATAGATGCAAAAATCTTAAATAAAACACTGGCAAACTGATTGCAACAGCATATCAAAAAGCTTATCCATCATGATCAAGGGACTTCATCCTGGGGATGCAAGGCTGGTTCAACATACGGAAGTCTATGAACATAATCCACCACATAAACCAAAGACAAAAACCACATGATTATCTCAATAGATGCAGAGAAGGCCTTTGACAAAATTCAACAGCGCTTTATGCTAAAAACTCTCAATAAACTACGTATCGATGGAATGTATCTCAAAATAGTAAAAGCTATGTATGACAAACCCACAGCAAATATCATACTGAATGGGCAAAAACTGAAGGATTCCCTTTGAAATATGGCACTAGACTCTTCCTCACCACTCCTATTCAATATAGTATTAGAAGTTCTAGCAAGAGCAATCAGGCAAGAAAAAAGAAAAAAGGGAATTAAATTAGGAAAGGAGGAAGTCCAATTGTCTCTATTTGCAGATGACATGACTGTATATTTAGAAAACCCCATTGTCTCAGCCCAAAATCTCCTGAAACTGATAAGCAACTTCAGCAAAGTCTCAGGATACAAAATCAATGTGCAGAAATCATAAGCATTCCTATACACCAATAACAAACTAGTAGAGAGCCGAATAAGAGCAAACTCCCATTCACAATTGCTACAAAGAGAATAAAGTACCTAGATATTCAACTAATATAGGATGTAAAGGACCTCTTCAAGGAGAACTACAAATCACTGCTCACGGAAATAAGAGAGGACACAAACAGATGGAAAAACATTCCATTTTCATGGTTAGGAATAATCAATATCGTGAAAATGGCCATACTGCCCAAAGTAATTTACAGATTCAATGCTATCCCCATCAAGCTACCAGTGACCTTCTTCACAGAACTGGAAAAAAACACCTTAAACTTCGTATGGAACCAAAGAGAGCATTCATAACCAAGACAATCCTAAGTAAAAAGAACAAAGCTGGAGGCATCACGCTACCTGACTTCAAACTATACTACAAGGCTACAGTAACCAAAACAGCATGGTACCGGTACCAAAACAGAGATATAGACCAATGGAACAGAACAGAGGCCACAGAGGCAACGCCACACATCTACAACCATCTGATCTTTGACAAATTTGACAAAAACAAGCAATGGGGAAAGAATTCCCTGTTTAATAAATGGTGTTGGGAAAACTGGCTAGCCATGTGTAGAAAGCAGAAACTGGACCCCTTCCTGACACCTTACACTAAAATTAACTTCAGATGGATTAAAGACTTAAACATAAGACCTAACACCATCAAAACCCTAGAAGAAAACATAAGCAAAACCATTCAAGACAGAGACATAGGCAAGGGCTTCATGACTAAAACACCAAAAGAATTGGGAACAAATGCCAAAATAAACAAATAGGATCTAATTAAACTCCAGAGCTTCTGTACAGCAAAAGAAACAATCATGAGAGTGAACCAGTGACCAATAGAATGGGAAAAAAATTTTGTAATCTACTCATCTGACAAAGGGCTAATATCCAGAATCTACAAAGACCTAAAACAGATTTACAAGAAAAAAACAAACAAACCCATTCAAAAGTGGGTGAAGGACATGGACATACACTTTTCAAAAGAAGACATATATGAGGCCAACAAACATATAAAAAAATGCTCATCATCACTGGTCATTAGAGAAATGCAAATCAAAACCACATTGAGATACCACCTCAGGGCAGTTAGAATGGTAAACATTAAAAAATCTGGAGACAACAGATGCTGGAGAGGATACGGAGAAATAGAAACACTTTTAAACTGTTGGGTAAGTGTAAATTAGTCCAACCATTGTGGAAGAAGACAGTGTGGCAATTCCTCAAGCATCTAGAAACAGAAATTCCATTTGACCCAGCAATCTCATTACTGGGTATATACTCAAAGGATTATAAATCGTTCTGTTATAAAGACACATGTACATGTATGTTCATTGAGGCACTATTTATAATAGTAAAGACCTGGAACCAAACCAAATGCCTATCAATGGTAGACTGGACAAGGAAAATGTGGCACATATACACCATGGAATATTATGCAGCCATAAAAAACGATGAGTTCATGTCCTTTTTAGGGATATGGATGAATCTGGAAACCGTCATTCTCAGCAAACTGATACAAGAACAGAAAATCAAACACCGCATGTTCTCACTCATAGGCAGGAGTTGAACAGTGAGAACACATGAACACAGGGAGGGGGAGAATTACACACTGGGGTCTGTTGAGGGGGCTAGGGGAAGGACAGTGGAAGATGGGGAGGTTAGGGAGAGATAATATGGGGAGAAATGCCAGATATAGGTGATGGGGGGGATGGAGGTAGCAAACCACCTTGCCATGTATGTACCTATGCAACAATCCTGCATGATCTGCACATGTACCCTAGAACCTAAAGTACAATAAGAAGAAAAAAAGAAATAAATCTACATAACTATAATCACTGAGATTTGGAGGGTATTTTTCATACAGAATAAACCATGAAAGATTACTAATATATCTTTGTGACTATGTTACCAAGGATTGAAGTTAACCTGAATAAGAATAGCAGCCTTCTCCCTCTGTTTTTGGATATTCACAATACTTTCTCTTTTTTCTTTCTTTAAAATAGTCTGATTCTTGATGGAAGAATTTAGCAGGCTTTCTGTTGCAGCAGTATGTAGCCCTGTGGAGAAATGAATCTGTCTGCGGATGAGGTAACCACGCCAGTATGACTGGATTACCACAGCGGCCATACTATTAGGAGTAGAAAAAAACAAGACAAAACACATTTTAAATTATCTGTAAATACACAGTTGTAGATAAAAGGTCCTCATGAGCAATATTTTAAACAAAGAACATATAAAGTATTATTTAAAAATAAGACCACTTCTTTTATCATTGTCATAGAAGTAAAAATGGTAAGAAAATCTTCCAATCTGAAGAAAAGAAATGGGCCAGTAGTTGGATATGTGAGTAAAAGGGATTTTCATTTGTTTCTTTTAAGGAGGGAGATTTATAGAGTTTTTGTATCATTCTGGGGATATTTGTCCAGAGACAAGGGGAACAAGTGATGAGGCAGAAGAGAGAGGACAAATATAGGAGCTAATGTTGACTTGGCAAGAGAGGGTAAAATTCTATTCATTGTGGAGAAGTAACCTTGGAGTGTAAGAGGAAGGCGGCTTCCTTTATTGTAAGAGAAAGCACCCTATCAGTTGCTTAGGAGCTTCACTTTCTTCTCTGCCCACACACAAATAGTTAAATTACACTCTTGGAGACTAAGTAGTAAACACTTAAGATTTTCAGGTCCACATCTATTTGCCAATTTCAGGCACTGAATGAATCGATGCTATGTGTTTCCATGTCCCCCTATGTTGCCCAGCAACATTAGCAAAATTTGAATTAAAATATACGTTGATTATAAAAGTGTATTCTCAGTGCGTTTAGTAATTTAACTCTTACTAATCGGAGATGTTTTCCTTTCCCAACATAGATTATTAGAGAAATATTATCAATGTAAAGAGTGTCATCAAAGTCCTGACTATTCTGTCTTAATCTCTTTTCAAATTCCTGACTCTGGCTTCAAAATAGGAGAAGTAATTCTTGGCCTATCTTCATTTTCCAATGTTCCCTTGAAATCGTTTTCAATAATTTTATAATTGCCAAATCCAATGAAATTTCTTCATTCTTCATACAATTTAGTTGAAGGCAAAGTGGAATGAAGTGGTAAACTCTGCTAGACATGACCACACATTTTTTTTTTCTCATAGTAATACATTTCTGGGAAGTTAGAAAGGAATTATAAAGCCATTTCCTATTGCTGTTCTGCCTTATTATCCATATTACTATCATCATCATTGTTATTGTCACCATCACAATTTTATGTAAAGTCAGTAGAAGGCTTCGGTCTGTTTTACTATGAGTAGAATACTGAAGTTAATGGCTCAAATATATGGTCTAAGATAAACTACTAGAATGTCCAATACTTTGAAAAAATATTCATGTTCCAAAAATCATTTCCTCCTCCTACTATGGTAAACAGAACTTTGTAAATTTTGATATAGATATAATTCACATTTTTTCATTTAATCATTCATTCATTACTTCATCTTTTGAACAAAAACAGATTAGGGGATTTCAAAGCATTTTAATGAGTATTTTGGGTGACAAAGAAAAGAATCAGAAAACACATTTCCAATATGTAACTAGTAAAAATTAAAAGGCTTATGGGAAAACACATCAAACCTGAGATAGTATCTTGTATTTCTTTATAGACACATACAAGATTCACTGACTGTAATTGTGAAATTCTTGTAAAGTCATTGATTGCGTGAATTCCTCAGCCTAATATCATCAAAATTCCACAGGGAAAACAAAAACAAAAGGTAGATGCGGGGTATTTTCTTCAGTGACACTAACATGGACTACTTTTCACTACACTGAAAGCAGGCAAAGCAGCTGACCTTATGGTTTCGGAAATGTAGGGGGCACTCCAGGTTGAGAAAAACATCATCATCATCACCATTTTGGCAAAAATGATAATGTCAAAAGTGTCATTGGAATAAGAGCACATGTAAATAATAATTAGGAAACTCTTATACAATTGACAGTGAATCTCCTAAATCACTGAATGTTAAGATTCAGCAAGTGGGTATACATTTTTTTCCCCTTTACTCTTTGGGTCTTTATCTATATTTTCAGTTCTTCATCCTTACTTATTGTCATCATTTGGCTATTTTATTTAGGATTAAGAAGTTCAAAATATTGTTTATATGAAATTTCAATAGGCAACATTTGAAGTGTTTGGGGCAAAGGCAATCAGTTAAATAAATTAATAAAACACAAATCAGAAAATAAAGCCACTTTTGATAAATACTAAAAATTTACATTAGGAAATATAAGTTAGTTTCAACATATTAAATTAATTAACCTAGCTCCCAGGAAAAAAATATTACTCTTTCCCCCTGATAACTTTTGAAAAATATAAGAATGGGAGAAGCAAGATTAGCTAGCTACTGTGATACCCTGACATCTGCCCTGCTCAGTCATTTATAGGAGAAGCTAAATCTGAGCAATTTTTCTTTTCTTAGCTTGACTCTGAGGCCAAAAGTAAAAAGAACAAGAATAAACTGACAGGCCAAAGTAAGCTAATCTTTGCTGGTTCAACAAACAATTAGCCATTAGGTTTCTAGAATTATTTAACTGTTATAAGGGGTTTACTTGATTAATCATGGAAAATATTGCCCTACCTTATTGATCTATTAATGCCAAAAATAATAGCACATACATTCAAATACTTGCAAAGATGCTCATTAAATGTTTACTAAATCAATGAGCAAATAAGTGGCATGTGCAAAGTTATATTTTTAAAAAATGAAATTACTTGAATACTTAGAAAATATTGTTTTTATTATTTTTAGAGTGTGGTATTTTATTTCTCCTTAAAATACATGATTTAGGAATTGGAAGGTGAAAAAAAAATTCACATTTACTTAAGTGCTAATGGAAATTAAACCAGAATTTAATCAAATTAATCTGCTCTGTAATTAATGACTTGTGGATCTCATGAAAATATAATTAATGGAATCAGTATAAAATATGATAGTAATTTAAATCCTTCAGCAAATTATTTGATACCACTGACTAACACCATCTATCAAAAGTGGTAAATATACATCTATAAAAGAAAAATTATTTGTATATCTTACATTTTTTCACTAGGCTCAATATTTTGGTGATTCCTCAGCAGATAATTTGTCATTACTACTTCCTTAAATGGGATTATTTTAGTGGGAATACTGCTTGGCTTGCTGTCTTCTCTCTTCTGACACACTAATTTTTCCGGATGTCTTCCTTCCATATCTTCACATACAGAGGAGTTGCTTAAAGGTGAGTGGTTGGAGCCAGAGTCCATCCATTTCTCAGGAATATCTGATGAGTCTGGATTATGTTCATGTGCACAAGAGTGGAAGACTCCATTTTGCAGTGTGCTGTCACTGTTTGTAGGGGTCAAATGACTTTTCTGGGCTTCTGATTCATCTTTCTTGGTGATATTTACATCCCCACGTTCGTGTGCATGTCTGTATTCAGTACTAAGTATCATCAATTTTTTAAAATAATGGCAGAGATTTTCGGCAGTATCCAAGGTAAATGCATCCCTGAACAAATAAATGATGAGGACATTTACTAAGAATTATATCAGCAAATATTAAAACTTGTACAGGTTTTGAAAATTTCGCTGTATGGCCTCAAATGAATATTAAACTTCACTACAACATTCATTATAGAGTATTTCTAGTTGTTTATATAAAAATTGATATCAATTATAATAAAATTTGAAAACATTTGTTTAGTTAATTTAGATCGATCAGTCCAGACAAAATGTCTGGAAATTTCAGGACCATTTTTATTCTAGGTATTTTTGGTACAAATGAATGAGAAAAATTCATGCTTTTACTACAATAAACATGAGAAATCATGGCTGACTAAATCTGGAGAAGTTATTTATGAAATAAAGTTTAAAGTGCTTTCTACATTGACTTTTGCCATGCAAAATATTTGTATTGGACTTTTAAACAAAGAACTTATATTATGGGAAACTTTTTATTCCCATTTATCTTTGGAAAAATAATAATCCAATGCAAAGAGAATTCAAGTACTTTAAGACATAAATGGCTAAGATTCTCTTGAATAATTATTGGATTTCTAGCTTTTGAATTTTATAACTTGTATAATTAATCAAGTTTTAATGTTGGCCAGATTTCAAGTTCTCAATAACAAATGTAAAGGACTTTCCATTTGTGTGAGCCTTATTCTTGGCTACATTTTATCTTCTTTTATTTTTGTTTTATGTTTAAAAAATTTTGCTTATTTCTAACTTACATTTTCCAGCTATATTTAATATATTGCCATAAGTTGCCTTAATTTTTCTCTAAAAAATACAGTATATAAAACATAAAGTGTCAATCACATCAAATAAAATGAAAGTTACAATTACTTCCAAAAATGTAGAGATAATTTGATAGTTCCTACATTCACAAAGGTAATTTAGACATTGGCATAGGCTCATCTAATATATGTTTTATATTTTGTATTTCATTCATTTTGTTGGTGAATAATGCAAAAAAACTTTTGATACTAGGATATCAAATGTTTATAATTACTTATTGAACTCACCACCACTTATGCATTAAACATAAAATATAGCCTATTTTACATATTATAAAATAAGAATTTTTTTTCTTCATATAGTCTTTCCATTTTCAATGATAAAATAAAACTTAAGTTGCAATGAAATAAATAATCCAAAGGATTACATTTAAAATCTCATGTTGAAATTTAGATTTCAAGGCATGTCAAGGGTCACCTTTACATACAAAATTGTATGTTACCACACAAATACAAGTAAATATTATTTTAGATTTGCATAAAGACAAATGTTAACAATCTTAGCATTTGTTACATTAAACATTACTTACAACAATTCAAACTATTTTTAACAATGTAAGACTTGTTTTTAATCTGAACAGACTATGTTCAAAAATATTTAAACGGAAAACCAACTTTTACACAGGACAAGCATGTATGAAAGTATCAATAGCAATAGTTTAAGAATATAATTTAGTATGAAACGTAAGACATTTGGAAGTGCATGTTATTTTTCCAGTTACAATGGAGAGTCATTGTAAGTGAAACAATACAGAATCATTTTCCTTTATAATTTACATTTTCTGACACAATGCAAATTTAAAAATACAGTTATAGAAAGATAATTATAACGCATTCAGAATTCGAGGTGGGGGAATAGGAAGTTTTCTTTTTTCAAAATTTGATTCTGATTACTGTCAACTTCTGTCCTCTAAATGGGTGCAAGTGCTGACTGCTTTTCTGGACTGTGCTCCCATACTACCTTAATACCTAAGTATATGTATGATATTTTACTATATAATTAATGTGTGTTGTAAAACTTGCCTCGCTCTATTCTAGCTGTTTACCCAATTTTCTTTTATGTTAATTTGTGAATTATTTGGGGATAAAGTCTTGCCCACAATAATTGCTGAATAAAATTGTGACTGAATAATTGAATTTTTGCTACTTGTCTTGATGATATCCACATGCTTTCATTTACTTTATCAAATACTGTAGCATTTAAATATTTGAAGTTATGTTCAAAATACATATTAATATATTTCAAGAATAAAACATGATGCCCACAGTTTTTCAAAAGTAGAATATTCCCTAAACACACTGTTCTAATCCAAAAAAGTATAATTGTGTTAATCAGAGTACTTAAAAAATTGTATTTATAAATTACATTATTGATTTTAAATACAACAATGGGAAGATCACAATCTTACCCTTTTCTGGTTATATAATTTTCTATTAGCAAGTTGAATTCTCGAATCTGAGACTGACAAAGTACCAGGAAACCTGCTGATACCAGTTGATAGTGTTCTTCAGTGTGTCTTTCTGAATCAGAGTTTAGCATATCGCCATTAAGCATTCTTAGAGCAGGTAACACTTTAAGTAGAGAATACCTATTGAAAACAACAAAAAAGTTAATAATCTTGATCTTGATAAGGAGAGTATAGGTCTAAATAACCATATGCTGATCATTCAAATAACACAGGTATAGGATATATAATTCACAAAATGTGACTGTAGAGAAAATGATAGAGTTACATTTATTTAAAAAGCATGGTATCATATCATATACAAAGTAAGTTTTAGAGTTAGTACTTTAACCATTTTCTTCTAAAACACAAACGAAAGATTAAAACTTGGAAATTGAGGCTGAAATTTGGAGTGTAAAAATATGTATTATGAAATGAATAATAATATTAGATACACTTTTAAACAGAAGATAACTAAAATGAACTTACTAAAAGTTGTCTTTTATTTCAGAAACAGAGGTAAATTCTGACTGTTTCTCTTAGTAAAATATAGTAAGAGTTAGACTGAAACAAGAGAGGTAGGATATTACTCTCTGTATCATGATCTGGAACATTTAAAATTACATTTTCTCCTAAATCTTGCCAAGGATTATAATGGTAAAAATCTTCAAAGTATGGGCAAAAGTCTATATCAATTTTTGATGGTGTGCACCTGTAGTCCCAGCTACTCAGGAGGCTGAGGCAGGAGAATCACTTGAACCAAGGAGGCGAATGTTCCAGTGAGCTGAGATCTCACCACTACACTCCAGCCTGGCAACAGGGTGAGACTCATCTTAAAAACCAACAAACAAACAAAAAACCCCAAAAAACCAACAAAACAAAAAAGACTAATACTGTGAAAAAGCCATGTCAGACAGCAAGAGCTTTCCATCAAGCTGAGCCGTTTAGAAATACTAGCCATAACCCTTCTTAAGGAGACTGTAGGTCTCTTTTCACCAGGCTGCTGATGGTTATAGAAGCAAAGTGAACTTCAATAAAGTTAATCCCCTAGTTAAAACCAACAGTTCCTATGGGGAAACTATAAACCTCTGATGAGAGATATCAAAGAGGAGCTAAATAAATTAAGAGATATCCGAATGGGGAGTTCATGGATAGGAAGACTCAATATTGTCAAGATGTAAGTTCTTCCCATATTGATCTATAGATTAAACTCACCCCCAATCAAAATTCTAGCAAGGTATTTTGTAGATATCAACAAAGCGTTTCTAAAGTTTATATAGAGAGGCAAAAGAGCCAAAATAGCCAACTAGCAAGGTATTTTGTGGATATCAACAAAGTGTTTCTAAAGTTTATATAGAAGGCAAAGAGCCAAAATAGCCAACTCAATATTGAAGGTAAACAATAGTTAGAAGACTGACACTAACTGACTTCAAGAAGCAATAGTAATAAATACAGTATAGTATTGTATAATAATAAACTATTGTAAAATAATAAATACAGTATAGTATTGGTGAAAGAATAGTCAGATCAATGGAACAGAATAGAAATCCCATAAATAGACCCATGCAAATATAGCTAACTGATCATTGACAAAGGAGCAATGGCAGTACAACAGAGCAAAGACAGTCTTTTCAACAAATGGCGCTGGAACAACTCAACATCTACATAAGTAAGCATGAAGCTAGACAAACTACACCTTTCACAAAATATTAACTCAAAAGGAATCAAATCAAAGACCTAAGTGTAAAATATAGAATATTAAAACTCCTAGAATATAACATAAAAGAAAATCTAGAAGACCTTTGGTATGGTGATTACATTTTAGAGAAAAGCAAACTGTGTGTCAGTGTGCAGGAAGGAGGGTTCAAAAATCAGTAAAGATATAATCAAGGAAAGAAATATTCCTTTTGATTTCATTAAAATTAAAATTTTCTACTATATGGAAAACAATCTCAAGAGAATGAGAAGACAATCTACAGACTTGAGAAAACATTTCAAAAGACATATCTGATTAAGAACTGTTATCCAATCTATCAGAGAACAAAAGTCAATAGTCAGAAAATACACAAACTAATTTACAAATGGGCAAGAGATCTTAACAGACACCTTACTAAAGAAGATATACAGATGACAAGCCAGCATATAAGGAGATGTTCAACATGATATTCATTAGAATATTGAAAATTAAAATAACAATGAGACAATGTGATACCAATATATACCTATTAGAATGACTCGAATCCAGAAATACTGAAAACACTGAATGCTGGTGAAGATATAGAGCAAGAGAAATTCACATTCAGTAGGTGAAGAGACAATAAAATAAACTGTGATACAAATGGAAAATAGGATATTATTCGTTGTTAAAGGGAAATGACCTATGAAGCCATACAAAGAAGTGGAGAAAAGTTAAGTGCATATTATTAAGTGAAAGAAGTCATATAAAAAATGCATATACTATATTATTCCAATTTAATGATATTGTAGAAAAGGCAAAACTATTTATACAGTAAGATCACTAGTTGTCATGGGTTGGTGGGAGGCAGAGATCAATAGGCAAAGCACAGATTTTGGAGCAGTGAAACTATAGTTTATCATACTACAACTATAGTTTATCATTACATATTTCCATTACAGTGGATACATGTAATTATACATTTGTCAAAATTTATAGAATATAAAACACCGAGTCAACCCTAATGTAAACCATGGACATTGAGTGACAATGTTAACATAGATTCACTGATGGTAACAAATACAACTCTCTGGTGCAGAATGTTGATAGCAGGAAGGTTGTGCATATATGGCAAGGAGGTATGTGGGAACTTTGTACTTTCTCCTCAGTTTTGCTGCTACCCTCTGATTAATCTAAAATAAATTTAACTAATTAAAAAAGAAACTAATAGTTTCTACACATTAAATGAAGAATGACAAGGTGAGATTATTAAAATGTTAAGATTTAAGAAATAAAACTTCAGGCAGATCTCTACCTAGACTGTATAGTCTGAGATGTAATATTCATTTATACAAACAGTTGTGAAATATAATTTTAGCATGTGTACATATATTATGAAAGAAGTTGCCTATGAAGACAAAAATGCCTAGGAACAACAAAAGTAATTATGTATCTCTGTGTATAGTTATAATCTTGGTAATTTTGGTAGTAATATTAAATAAAAAGTAATCACAAGAGATAAATACATTTTTCTCAATAAAAGAAAAAAATAGAGTTTTTCATGTACTGAGAATAGAAATATCTCCTAACCCCCACTCTGCTCCCCTCTCCTGAAAGAAAACCAAAACTTTTTTTCTTACCAATATTTAAATAAGGGAAGAGGAAAGCAATTGGATTTGTTTCTTCAAGGTAATTATCAGATACAATATTATGAAGCAGATAAAAAGCTTGATGCCTTGCTAATAAATAGTTTGATCAAGTTAAGAAAATATGAGTCCATATATTTTGAATTCGTTTAGTAGTCTTGAAGCTACCAATGTTTACCAAATAATAAACTACCATATTCACCACAAAGGAATAAATAAATAACATACATGGCGTTTCTGGTTGTATTAATTTTAAGACATGGTTCAAAGGCCAAATGGTATACTAAGATAACAGCTGTACATCATGGGGGTTATGAGATAATCAGCAATAATAATCAAGGATAATCTTTGACCAGGGCTCTCTTCAAAACAAAGAAATGTTACTTTCTGAAAATGAAATTATTAATAATCAAAAATAAATGAAGAAATCATCTATCCATATCCCACCTTACCAACTTGTTTACTCTATTACTAATGAAGCTACATTATATTCTAAATCTCCATAAAAGTACCCATGCAAGTTTTCTTAAAGGCATGACTGCAATATCAAAATAACTTATTTAGTTATGATTATAAAATATCAGGTATGAAATAAGGATGTTTTAAAGATGTGATGATAAAGGGTACTGGCAGTAAAGAATGCATCTCTTCAACCACTATCAAAAGGAAGATACTCTGATTCTGTTGCTGGACATTTTTCAAGATACAATTTCCTAAATTTGAAGACTAACCATAAAGCTTCAACAACTTGCTGGAAATAGCCCATGAGATAACCAACAGTTTATTCTAATTCTTTGGATATCAAGCAAATTTTTTTCTGACACCTTGATCTCTAGGGTGGACCTGACTGAATGAACATGAAAGAAGGATGTCTGCTAATGTCATGTTCCAGTCTTTGAAACAGATATTACTTACAAGGAAAATTAATAAAGCAGATTTTATTTTTTAAGCTATATCTTTTAGGAGTTACATAAAGCAGACTTTTTCTTCTCCTATAGTATAATAATTTCTAGCTAAATAGTAACAGTAAGTTGTTGAAACTTCCATACTTTTCACCAGGAAAAGTGATCCTGGATCCACAGTGCTAGTGCCAATGCAGTAACGCCTGTGAGACCCTTTTGAGTAGCCGTCTTTCAGGTCTCATTCTGGCTGAATGAGGAGACGTCATCAAAGCAAGATAATACTCACGCTGCTACCATGATAATCCCAAGGTCTAACAAACTAATTCTTATTCACTCTCTAAATCTCTTGAGATAGAAATTCAAGGCCAGATCCTTACAGTGTGCTTCCAACACTGCAGGACAGTTTTTCTTTAATGACTATGAACTACACTCTATCAATGGTACCTGGGATGTTTTGAAAACGCAGTCTTTCCACATCCACACAAATGTTCATTGCAGCACTACTCACAATAGCAAAGACATGACATCAATATAAATGACTATCAATGATAGATTGGATAAAGAAACTTACCAGAAAGATGTGGAAGTAATATGACTGGACAAAGAAAATGTGGTACATATACACCATGGAATATATGCAGCCTTAAAAAAAACAATGACATCATTTCTTTTGTGGGAACATGGATGAAGCTGGAGGCTACTATCCTTAGCAATCTAAGGCAGAAACCAAATACTCCATGTTCTCACTTATAAGTGGGAGCTAAATGATAAGAACTTATGAATGTGAAGAAGAAAACAACAGACACTGGGGTCCACTTGAGCCAGGAGTGTGGGAGGAGGGGAGAGGAGCAGAAAAGATAACTATTGGGTACTGGGCTTAATACCTGGGTGAGGAAATAATATGTACAACAAACCCCCATGACATGTGTTTACCCATGTAACAATTCTTCACATATGCTCTCAAACCTAAAATAAAACAAAGAAAAAAAGAAAATGCAGTCTTTGATTGTATGAAATAACCCTGCTGATAGATTGGAGTAAGCTGTAATTTTAAAATACAGCCTTCTTTATGCACACTAAAGAATAAGAACGACTGCATTAGGAAGATAACAGACTGTCACATGTTATGCTGAAATCAGAGATGCTCGGGTTTAAATTGGAGCCTTAAATGAAAAATCTGCAGTTCTAATAATTTGAACATTGTTTTAAATGTTCAGGAAAGAAAGCTTAGTTGCAAACTTGTACAATACTTTATATATCAATGATATCAGAAGAATTTGCTAAGTACAGTAAGAAATATTGTGGCACGGTGGCCGTTATATTACAATAATTTGTTCGCTGGTTAATATTTCCACTGTTTTACATAAAGGGTATGAATGTGTCTTATGTGTCTTATTTGAAATGTGCACACATAAAGAGTATTCATACTCTTTATGTAAAATGTGTATACATTTCAAATACATAGAGACACTGGGCTTCTATGCAGAATAATTAATGACAAAATGAAGCAACATTTCAACAAAATAATCTAATATAAGAATTTGTTTCATCAGAAAATTGAACAGATAAACACATTTTACTACAAGCATATTTTATTTAATAAAACAAATATTTTATACTCCCAAAAACAAACACAATAAAAATAAATACATTCAAAGATAATATGGAACTATAGGTTTGTTTCTAGTTGTTGCAGCTGTTACTACACAGTAGTTGTTCAGATGGAAACTGATACCAGATCAGCAAGGAAAAAAGTAATGACTTTACCATGAAATACTATATTTTGGACACAGATACTGATATAAATATTACATACAACATTTCAGGTCTGGGGAATAATTCTAGAGAATGTGAATCAACAGAGTTTGAATTTTTACATTAGGTATATTTTGATACTATGTTCATCACCTTTATATAAAAAGTTCCCAAATGATTTAGTATTTGAAATTCTTTTGAATGTATATATTTAGCTTGCTTGGATCTTTGAGACTATAACAGTATCTTGAAATTTGTGATTTATATAATCGATATCGAGACTGGAGTTGGTGTTTTACTTTAAACATTTTCTTCATGTTATTTACTTATTAAAGAACAATCCTCAGAACTGCATAATAGAGCAGCACATGGATTGGCCTCAAGTTCTAAATGCAGACTTCTAAGAGTCTGTGATGAATATATTAGAAAGTGCTATCACAAGTTGATAAATGTTGGAAATGAAGTATAAGACTACCGTGAGATTTCAACATTAGTTTTTCCAGCTGGTCTCCTCCTAATCAAGGGTTGAACCAATATTTCATTTGGTGAAAACTTCCTGGTGAATATTCTACCACTTAAGAAGCTCTATTAATCATTAGTGAATGAAAGAAATTCCCAAAGGAGATTTCAAACTGAGTCTATGGATTAAGTTTTAAAAAGAGATTTTTTTAGTACATCAGCTTTGTCCCTGTTATCACTGGCTAGACATGAAAGTAAGAAGTCAATTGGGAAAATTTATAACTAATCCTTTTGTTGGTATCAAGGGGTTATGTAAAGTTCATTGGAACACACTGCTTACAGTTTGAGTTGATCCTTTGATTAATAAATCCATATTTTATAGATTTCCAGATTTAAAATCCTTTAGATAAATGAATTTCTTAAAGTATAGGCCAACTGATCTAAATGAAATTTGACAACCAACATTCTTAAGTGAGAATTACTGTAGTACACAAAAGTTCATTTAAACATAGAAATTATAATAGCCAAATAATTGTTCATACCTATAATAGAAATACTATTTTCTTACATTATTTCTCATTAAATATTTTCGGTAAAACTCTAAAGTACATAAACAGCAAAAGCAGTAAAATGTGAATATTTATCTTTACAAATTTGTAATAAAATATGTCAATGTATTTTCCCACAAGCATGTCTTATTTAATAAAATAAGTGTTCATGCTTCACGCAAACAAAATGATAAAAAAAGATACATTGAAAGATTATTTGAGACATTAAATTTGTTTCTAGTTGTTGAAACTGGCAATGTGGCAGCTGTTTGGATGGAAAGTGACACCAAATCAGCAAGATAATTCATGTCCTTTTTGCTCAACGCCTAACAAAAAAAATCATGGCCCTTAAAGGGCTTGCTCTGAATAATGGGAAAAGCCAATAATTTTTATTTGTCATCTAGACTTGGCCCATATAATTACTAGGAAAAAGATCCACCTAAAATCAACCCATCTGATATTTTCATTATAAATAATATCACCTGCCAAGCAGTGCCTTTTAAATGTAATCATATTCTTGTTTTTTGTATGAGAAGTTTCACTTTAAGATTTAGCTCCTAAAAATTAGGATCCCAAACTTGGAGATTAGGAGTACTTTAAACCCAGTGTAAGAGAAGCAGAGCCCCAGAACTTGATCCACTACAGGTAACTGGAAATATTCTTCTATTTCAGATAAGGGGATCCTACACCCAACGCACAAAAGGTCTAGAATTACATACAAGGGACTATGCTGGTACTACATAATCAGAAGGAAAAATAATAAACAAATTTTTTTCCATTAGGGATATAACATTTCAGATGGCTGTTTTAGATTATAGCATTTTGAAAATTAATGGATATAAACGAAATATCTCAATTTAACAGCTCAGTGAAGTGCTACCACACACACCTGAAATGGACAAACTAAGTGCAGTCTACACAATTCAGTACTGCAGATCAAGCTGTTAAACTCTCTGTGTAAAGGAATACATGTCCCCTAAAAAATAAAGGATATATACTGCTTTGCATCCTCCAGAATTTGTTTCCAAGATCTGAATGGTAATTTATCGTCTCCAATTATGTTTCCTTCTGTTCTTTCTAAAATTCTGTTCTTGCATTCAACAAAAGTTAAGGAGACTGGTCTGAAAATTTGTATTCAAGGTGCTGCAAATGTCTCCGGATTGAGAATTGACCATATACATCCAAAGGGCACATGATAAAGATTAATGTATAATGCTAGTAAGGAAAAGTGATTGATATCCTTTCCCCAAGAAATGAAGAGAGCTATCTATCTCTGAGTAAACAAAATGTCAACTTGCTAAAGCAAAAAGGCAAGAGGGAAGCCATAAGCTTATTATAAATTAGATAAGAAGTAAGAAAAGCCATCTGGACATTTAGGAGGACAGGGATTTTGTGTCCTAAACATAGCCTGTGTGCTAGTTAGTAACTTAAAAGATCTTATCTACAAGAGCACGAGAGAGGAAGAGTATGTTCTCATTACATGAGTCCTACTAAGGTATTTTTAATTGCCTCCCTGAAATCACACCTGAATGAGTAAAATATTAGAAACTTCCCTAAAATAACCCATGCCTTGAGGCAGTCACCAATTTTCTCTGGTAGAAATAAGGAGTGCCTGGGACAATGACAGAAATATATACAGAACTAAAAATGTAAACTGTCATTTTTATAACTACAGAATCCCCCACTACCCAAAGAGATTCTTTCAGAACATAAAATTCTTCTTGTTTTGTCTTTCAGAAGCAAAACTCTTAAAAAGTAAAAGAAAGCCATGAGAAAAAAATAGTATATGTTTAGTATGACTGCGAAAACAATATATATTCCAAGTTAGAAAATATTTCTTATGCTGTTAATATAAAAAGTATAGAAATAGTCTATTTATATATTAACTTTAATATTAATTGAAAACATTAATATTGATTTTTAAAACTGTGTGAATAAAAGAGTGGAAATAATATCAAGGATATAACCCTATAAAAATCATTTTAAGAGAAAATAGATCCAAAGCTAAGAAAATGTAGTCCAGCTATTCAGGAGATGATAAACTACACAAGATTGAAGTATTTTCTATTCAAGGATATAATAAAATGAACAATATTCATTTAATCTTTCCATCTCTGGAAAATTTTATACTTTAGATGTTTTTAGGAATTATTTTTTAGATATTTTGACATATTTTAGAAAACTGGCATGCAAACATGTTGTATCTAATGTATGCTAATTAATCTCTGCACCTCAATTTTTATAAATTATCAAAAAGAAATAATTGAAACAGTATGTGTATATATATATATATATATATATATATATATGTCTAATACCATATACATATATATGGTACTTGTGTTCCCTTCCAGCTCCATCCTGGAAGAATCTATACAATAATTTGGGGCAATTTCCACTACTGAATTTTAGTCCTTTATAATCCCTGAACTCTAATAAATAAATTTGGTCACTTGTTTCCCAATTTCTTATCAGTTTGCTGATGAAAAATGTCTTTCCCAAATGCTTATTTCTGGTAGAAATAATTCTGGACAATGCCAGAAATACATTCAGAATTAAACATATAATCTACCATTTTTATAACCACACATATATTCAAAATTTTTTCTACAGTTCATTAAAAGAACAATAGCTAATATTTTCTTAGTTTGCCAGGTGAGAGGCATTCTATAACATGCTTTCATGTGATAGCATATTTAGCCTTCACCCAGACTGTTAGTGTGGGCTGATATTCTTGTTCTTTACTTTTTCTAGGCTCTCTTGCAGTAGGTTTGGTGATATGACTAGTTACATGAATGAAACTAGTCAACTGAATGGAATATGAGTGAAGTGATCACTGCCACCTCTGAAAGCCGAGTGGTTATATGTCAGTAGTACCTTTCCTATGGTCCTTTTCTCTGTCTCCTACCACAATCCACTAGCTTACAAAAGCCAGGTGACACTAAAGTCACATGACACAGGTCTACGAAATGGCAGCAGCCTGAGTTTCTGAGTCTGCCTACATTATACAGGTTGAACCCACATCAAATGTAATGTAAACAAGAAATAATCTTATATTGAACCACACAGATTTCTGGGTTATTTGTTGTGAAGCCTAACCTATATTACCCTATGAGATAAGTACCATTCAAATCATAAGGTATCTAGGCTTTTGTGAAATACTTATCTAAAATGAGAATGACAATTACAGAACCCAACTTGCTGTGAAATAAAGTAATACAGAGAGAGAATAATTGGTCTATTCTCTGACACACTGTAAGTACTTGATTTCTCATCTCCCTCCAATAGTATTTACCAGTATATCCACTTTACATCTGAATCAACTAGCTTCAAACAGAGCCTAACTACATATCTCACCTTCCTTACTTTTTTTGGATATTCCTCCACCAGAATTATTTTGATTATTTCTTTATGATTTTAAATCTTAGCAACCTTTTGAGGTTTAACTAAAAATGTGCCCCTTTAACCAAAGCAGTTTCTCCTGGTCACGCTAAACTGAGGTGATTTTTCCAAATTTCTAAAGCATATGTGTTGCCTACAATAATCATTTGACACTAGTGTTTTATTAGATTACAAAAAAATCTAAGAGTTAAATGTGTAGATTTTGAAGCCAGACTACATCAGTTAGATTTCCTGGTTCCTCTACTTGATAGCTATGTAACCTTGGTCAAGTTATTTAGCCTTTATGTGACTCAGTTTTCTCAACTATAAAATGGGATGTAGGGTTACATACATATTGATTAGGCATATTGTGTAGATTAAATGAGAACAGTGTTGAACATAGAGTGAATGGTATATTAGTGTATTTGATCATTATTATTTTTCATGGTTATCAATTCTGTCATACATTTTGTATTCCTAACATGATTAGAAAAATGTCTTGAAATTATGGGTTACATTAAATTTCATTCATAATGTCCAATATGTTAGGACACTACACACAGGAGTTCACTAAATACTTGGTGATTGAATAAGACCCTATGTATAATCTGGCTAATATGGTAATGGGAAATAGTAAATTTTTGTTAGCTTACCAAATTCTAGGAATTGTTCCAAATAAATTATGTGGATTATACCATTCAGTTCTCATAACCACCCCATGAGATGATCATCCTCATTTTACTACTGAGGATTCAGAGACATAAAATGTTAAATCAGAACTGGGCATGATAGCACACACCTGTTGTCCCTGCTACTCAGGATGCTTTGGTAAAGGAAATGCTTAAGCCCAGGAGTTCAAGGCCAGCCTGGGCAACACAGAAAGACCCCATATCTAAAAAAGAAAATTATGTTACTTGTCCAGGATCATACAGTATGGGGTAGGGGTAGAATATCCTTGTTTTAAAATGGCAATTTTCAAACTTTAGTATATATCAGAATCATCAAAAGGGCTTGTTAAAGTACAGATTGCTGAACACCATTCCTAAGTTTCTGATTCAGTAGGTTTTGATGGTGTCAAAAATTCTGCATTTCTACCAGTTTTCCAGGTGTTGATGAATGATGTCAAGAGTCACACCTTTGAGAACCACTGTACTAGGTCATACTCTTTCTTCTGTGCTATACAGCTTAATGTGTACATGGAAAAGATAGTTCTAAACAGTAAGTTGACAAATTTTTTTCTAAAACATGTGGAAACATGCCAGATTTCCCTAAATAACAGTGTACTATTAGAAACTTTTTTGGAAACTGAGCTCTAAAGAAAAAAGAAAGAATGGACTTTCTGGACCAAGGTAACTCTTCTAAAATACACAAGATACCAATATGCAGTAAATTACACAGGTGTTTGAGTTGGTGTAAAAATGCTTTTATCTTCTTAACCAAAGACCAGGTAACAAATCCAGGAAACCAATTAATCTAGAAAGAATGTCAGAGGTTAGCAGTAGCCTCAGACAAGAGTGGGAACAGAGACTATTCCCCAGACTCTCATAGCTTGTTCTAGGTACATTAAGTCAGATATAGGACTTTTAAACATAACCAGACATTTAATTATACTGTAATATATCTTATACTCCTCTAAAGTTGGCAGATCCCAGGGTCTTCCTGGACATGACCACACCTTGCAGAGAAACCAAATCAGGGCAAAGAATCAACGGCTTCTGCACTAGGATCAGGTGTTACAGCAATTTTTTTTTAGTCTATGTTTTGTCTATAAATGCATTTTCACTGTCTGAACAAGTTGACAAGTTTTTCTGATTTGATTTAAACTCTAATGGTCCCAATATATATTTTGCTACCTGTATTTTAGTAAATGTGTGCTTTCCCCTATACTTAGCATGTTTGTATTGCCCAAACTTACTTTCCTAAATTATAGCCCTGTTTATGCTTGGCTTGTCCTGCCTTGATGTGCCTGGAAATGACCGTATAAAAATATCAAATGTACAATAAATAATGTGAAACCATCTCACAAATTAATGTTCTGAGCATTAAAAAAAAGAACAAAAGTGTAGAATGATCACCAATTCCATAGTGGACAATTTCATAGTGGACATATGCAAATTATTTCAGTATTCTGATAGGTAATTCACTTAAGCCTGGGCAAATCAGTAATGTGCTGTTGATGTGTAAGAAAAAGCCATCTAAGGTCAGGGGAAAGAACCAACAGAAACTGAAGGCAAAACTATAGGAACTGACATATGAGATTAGTTTCCAAAGCCAAAGTTAAATGGATACATACAAAACTGGGTGCAGTGGCTCACACCTGTAATCCCACCACTTTAGGAGGCTGAGGTGGGAAGTTTTCTTGAGCCCAGGATTCAAGACCAGCCTGTCTCTCTATATGATACATCTGGAAAAATACTCAGAAAGTTGGCATCATATTAGTAGGGCTAAATTAGCATTAGTCCAAAGATTTCTTTGGACCATTCTAACAGAACTTGAAAACAAGCCTAGAAAGTATTTCACTAGTGCCAAGTAACTTAGCTGCTGCACACCAAATACAAAATGGAGGCTACGTAAAGTAATACAATGAAATTAAGCATTGGGAATATAAAATTCAAAATGTCCAGAATATAACCAATACTGATCAGGCATGCAAAGAAGCAGAGGAATATGATCCAGAATCAGTGAAAAAAATCAATGCAAGTAGACATTCAAATGATAGAGATGATGGAAAGAACAGATAAGGATGTTAAAATAATACAGCTATTATTAATATTTTCCATATGTTCAAGAAGGTTCTAGAAAACATGAGCATGCTTAGAAGATAAATTACAAATGTTTAAGAAATACATTCATTTATATAAATGAAAAATAGATTTGCAGTCAGAAATGAAAAATACTCTAGATGGGACTGAATGCAGAGTAGATACTTAAACAGAAAATATCAGAGAATTTGAAGACATAGCAATAGAAACTATTCAGAGTGAGTAAGACACAAAAAGGGAAAAAAGAGTAAGAAATAAAAGAAAACAACAGCAGCAACTTCTGGGATAATTCAAATGGTCTAATATTGTTGAAACTGGAGTCCTACTAGGACAGAATAGGTAGTGAAAGCAAGAAGAAAACATCTGGAAAAAATGGCCATAAATTTTCCAAATTTTATGAAAATGGCAGATCCAAGAGATTTCATAAATCTCAAACTAAATGTAATGACACAAAAGCAATTTGATATCATAATCAAACTGCTTAAAACCAGTGATCAAGAAAAAATTTGAAAATCATCCATAGACAAAGAAAGAAAGACAAGAATGTCAGCAGACATTTCCCACCAGAAAGAAGGAAAGCCATAGAGACTGGAGAGATATTTTCACAATACTGGGGGAGGGACTTACAGCAAAAAAGCATGAGATATTTTTTAAGATAATAAAAATGTCCAGTTTTTTACAAAATATTCATACTCATAAACAAAAATGATAAAAATTATGATATGCAAGTTGTCACAAGATAGATAATTTTTGAAAAAAGCTGGTGGTCAATTTGGGGGAAATAGTGTTAGTATATTATTAGAGGTGTACATGCCAGAACCATTTTTTTCCATGAAACTTTATTAAAAATTAAAAAGTATTATTCTTGGTTTACAATAGGTATTAGGCTTTAGGTATTGCAATACTTCAAAGAGGGGCAAGAATTTATACATGCTTATAACACAAACTTTTTAACACACCAAACTTCTCTTTTAGGAAAATAAAACCAAATTACTCTCAAAAAGGAAATAATTTAAGTAGGAAGCTATGTAATTTAAATGACTGGCAAAAAAAAAAAAACAATTCTCAACAAATATATTTTCTATAAATGCAAAGCCCAAGTTAATATCACACTAAACTTGTAACATAATAAATAGTTTGCATTACAATTTTAATTTCAATTTTGTATTAATTCACATGTGCAAGGAAATTATTTTAGAATAAAAATATTTTTTAAACTACTTTGAAAAATCTTTTTTGGTTTAAAATAACTTTAAGATTTTTAATTAACTTTTCCCAGGTAATTGTTATTCATAGGACAATTTTTATCAAATTGTTTTTTCTGCAACTATAATAAAGGATATTCATGGGGTGTAACAATACTTTTTTACCTCCAGTTTGTTTCCTGAAGAAGTGGGTTTCCAGTAAGAGACAATTCACGGAGAAAATAGCATGCATCAAACCACTTTATGGCACTTGTAAGATCTACAGAAAATAAATAACATCATTTGGAAAGGTATCAAAGATTTAGAACAAATATCATTTACTGGTTAGCTATTAAAGAAAAGCAGTGTTTTATTTCTTCTGCAAAATACTATATGCTTTTTAAAGACGACTATATTGAGTTAAGAACATAGACTATTGTCAGCATACATGTTTCTATCATTTAGTAGCTGTGCGAACTTTATGGAAATCTGCTTCACAATTCAGGCTCATATCTGTCTCACGGGATGAGGATTAAATAAGATAAAAATCTGAAGAAGTGAAATATAAAGTAATAGTTAAGTGGTAAAATTAAATATATACCTAAATAGAATTACTTGAACCTTTCTATCTTTAAAAAAGTAAATATAGGCCGGGAGCATGGCTCATGCCTATAATCCCAGCACTTTGGGAGGCCGAGGAGGGCAGATCACCTGAGGTTGGGAGTTCGAGACTAGACTGACCAACCTGTTGAAACCCTGTCTCCACTAAAAATACAAAATTAGCTGGATGTGGTAGCACATGCCTGTAATCCCAGCTACTCAGGAAGCTGAGGCAGGAGAATCGCTTGAACCCAGGAGGTGGAGGTTGCAGTGAGCCGAGATTGCACCACTGCACTTTAGCCTGGGCAACAAGAGCAAAACTCCATCTCAAAACAAGAAAAAAAAAAAGACTAATATAGCAGATAAATCTGGGGTACATTACAGGGAAATTTACATTGAATTGTTTTCCCACAGAAAATAACCATAAAACTGGACTATCTATCTATCTATCTATCCATTCATCCATCTATTGCACCTGTTTTCAAGCCTTACTCCGAGAAGGAAAACACAAAGTTGAGCTTGCAATCACTCTATAATCACAATGGTTTTCTATACAAATTCACAAAGTGGAGCCCAACCAGAGGCTGTTTTGCTGAGCTGAAGAGGCAAAGATTAAAACTGAGGCTGAAATTTCTGGGGAAAAGTACAGAGAAGCTGTATTTGTGTATGTTGAGGAGGGAGCAGGAAGAAGTCCATATGGGGATCTACCATAGACCCTTGGAAAAGTACTAGGTGTTACACAGGCAGGAAAAGGCTCTGCATAATATACCAGAGATCATCTGCTCTAGGGGTAAAAGCTGAAAGCTGATACTAAAGTTCATGCAGCAATGCAAGATATTGGAGTTGCAGCCCAGCCAACAGGAGACCTAATTAAGCATCTCAGAGATTTGGCTAGAATCCAGGAGTGTGTATCAGGCATGAAGGCTATGTTTTGGGGTAGGGGCATGCACTAAGAGCTGAAAACTAAAATGACCTGTTCTAAAATAGAACAAAATTAAGCTCAGCAGGAGCAAACTTATTCATCATTAATTTAACTTTCTGCAAGAATAAAAGTTAACATCCTTTAATGGAAGACAGCAACACCCCCGACTTACTGAAATATCTACAATGTTCTATGTAGAATTATCCACAATGTTGAACATATAGTTAAAATTTACTAGACATCCAAATAAATAGAAAAACAAACCATAGTTATGAGAAAAGCAATTAATGAAAACGCATCCCAAAGAAAACCAAATGTAAAGCAATGTTTGCACAAAGATGGCAAAGTAATTCAACTATAAAAAAAGCTTGTTCAATCAGTGTGGCTGGAACAACTGGATATCCATATAAAAAAATGAACTCAACCCCTACTTCACACCATACATAAAAATTAATCTGACATGAATCATAGGCCTAACAGTAAAAAGGAAAAGTACAAAAGCTTCTAGAATAAAGCATAGAGAATTATCTTCCCAAACTGGAAATGAAAAACTTATTACAAAGGACACACAAAAATAACCATAAAATTAAAAATATCTACTCATATAAATATACCATTAGAAAATTGATAGCTAAAATAGGGGCTATAAGAAAATATTTATAAGACAATGATGTCCAGAATATGTAAATATTTTTGGAAATCAGTAAGAAAAATAAAAATAACCAAATTTTCAAAATGGATAAACACTTGAATAGACGCAACAAAGGAGGATGCAAAAATCACCAATAAACACTTGTAAAGAGGTTCAACATCTTTATTCATCAAGTCAATGCAAACTACAACCACAATGAAATAACATAGTAGATTGTTAAACACTTTCAGGAATGGAACAATTATAACTCTCATTCCTGGTGGGGTTGTAAAATGTTCCAACTACTTTGGAAAATAATATGTCAGTTTCTTTAAGAGTTATACCTACTCTATTATTCAACAATTACACTTTTACATATTTACACAAGAGAACAGAAAACTTATGTCTGCGGAAATATTCATACAAGAACCATAGGAACTTTGTATTCATAAGCCCCAAACCAGAAACAATCAAAGTACGTTCAACAGGGGAATGGGTAAACAAACTGTGATAAATTCATACAATAAATTACACTTCAGAAAAATAAATCCATTAATAAATATATAAAATGGTGGAATGTAGGATGAATATCACACAGAGGAAACTGTAGAAAAAAGGAATGTACTATTTGATCCTATTAATATAAAGACAAAATTAATCTGTGGTGACAAATTCAGACTGTGGCTGCCTCTAGGAGTGGATGAACTGGGATTGGGAATGGGACTGAGGAAATTTTGAGGAAAGGAAGGAGTTAGTCAATTCATGTCATGATTCTTTAATAAACTTTTAATGGGTGACAACTCTATACCTGTTAGAAAGGTATACTGTTTACTCATCTTCATTAGGCTATTTATTTTATAAGTAAAAGATATATGATTTTTAAATAAAAACATAATTGTGACTTAGGCTAGGCCTACCAGAAAGATATGGAAATAATATGACTGTAAAAGTGAAAAGAAAATTTCAAGTGAATTATTTTGGCAGCTTTATTTTACAGGTTTATTAGATGTAAATGCCAGTAACTCATGCATTTAAAACAACCCTTTATCATATTTGAAACAGAAAGTCAAAAGTCTATTATTTAAAGTATATACATATAGTATATTATGCTGAACTTACCAGAAAGACAATTGTGGCTGACATCTAGTTTTTCCAATGAAACAAAATGAAAAAGTGGTACAATTTTTGTTAAACTGAAAACAAAAACATAAACATCATCAAAATTCTGAAATGGAATGTCCTTAATGTTACCATTCTAACTACATAACAATACATTTATATAATACAATGATATAATTAAATACACTTTATGCAATTTTATATATACAATAATAATTGTACATTACAATTATAGCATTTGCTAACAGTGCTTTTTAAAAATGCAGTATTTAGAGACTTCCAAGTATTTATGATGGAAGATTTCTATTCATTTTTTAAAAGAAATTGTGAGATTACTATTTTCAATCACAAAAATCATGGACTTTGATATGTATTTGCCATTTAAATAAGTGTGTTTTTGTTCTAATTATGTTGTTTTGTATTCATATAAGGCCAAATTTACTAAGAATTTATGTTATTTATTTATTTTTCTCCCTGCCTGAAACATGTAACCTAAATCTTTAAGGTAGAAACTAAATATCACTTATTACCACTTTTCAACAGGAGAACTGACTAGTCACTAGTTTTGTTTTCAAAATTTTTTCTTTACTAATTGAAAGTATTATAGTACTGTATGTATCCAAAATTAAGCTGGACTTACTTTTAAATTGGAAATATACTCAATATATTAAAAAATGAGTCTAAGAACAGAATAATATAAAATGTTTTACCTCAATAGAATGGACTTAAACTAGGCCAAAATACATTGATATTTAAAACTAATATTAATTATGCATATTAAATCTAATAATAAATCTTCCTCCTACATTTAAAGGATTTTTATTGTTTTCTAGGTTATAATTGTTATCGAAAACCCATATCCAAACAAAAACTGTGATATTCAAAATACCCATGTCATTGGAAACAAAAGCTATAAAGGGTAGATTAACTCTAGTTTGATTTGCATTGCAACTAGGAATATTCTACACTTACTCTGTAACATAATATCACATTACCTGTGGCTGTTTGGAAATTAAAATTGAGTCAGCTTATCTGAATCTTTAAGCAAGATAAAAACTCCTTTGTAAAACATGTATATATATATATATATATATATGTGTGTGTGTGTGTGTGTGTATATATATACGTGTGTGTGTGTGTGTGTGTGTATATATAAATGTAGATATGTCACAATTAGAAAAGTCTTCTGAATTAATCCCCCACTATAAAATGGCGGAATTCCCTAACTGTTCAAAATATCCTTTGGGTCTGGTACAAAATAAGTATGTACTAATTTTCACTTTTATTGCTTTTGTGTTTTTTATTTTCTCTTTCCAGTTGTCTTGGAAGGATGCTTTACCTCTTTATTTCTACAAACTCGCTGCCATAGAAAACAACACCACCACCACCAACAAAATCTATTATTTTTATATTCTCAGGTAAGAAGCTCACAGAGTAACACCCGTGACTGGAAGCATCATGGGGTCTGGCAGAAGATTAATCCTTGTATTGACCTTCACTCCTCTCTTGTACTATGCCTTTCTGCATTAGCAGAGAAAGAAGATATTCTACTGATGAAAAAGTAGATTATATAATGAACCTGGGAGAAGATTTCTCTAAATGTTGTCAATCCTAAATATACAATATTACCATTCATATTAAACATATAAGATGCCACTTCTTAAAAGCAGTGTCCAGGAGAAAATTATCCAAGGTAATAAAAGTGAGAAATTATTGGCCATTACATACTCTCAATTATTTGTACATATACTCCGTAACAGTGAAATTTACTGAAATCTCACATGGATATTGAAGAAAAGAAAGGAAAAAAACTCTAGGGAAGGGAAAAGGGGTGGAGATAGATGGAGGGATAGAGGAACTTTAAGCTTTATCTATACATAATTAGTGAGTTTAAGTCTCAATTTTATGACATTTCCAATTCAAGTAGTTTCTGTATATATATCATATATATCTTACAATAATTATAATTTATATACATATAATTTAATAAAAATAAAATTTTAATAAATTTACTTATTAACAAGAACATTCTTTTTGTGCTCTACCTTTAATGTATTTCTAATACTAATTCTTCACACTTCTATGTGAAAGGATTTTGAAATATTAGCAGTAATGATATATTAAACCCTTCAGAATACAGTTTGTCTTTTCTTTTTTCAGAATATCTCATGTTTTTATCCAGTAAGTTATATGGTAACATATAGGTTACAAAAACACCTCAAATGAAAATAACTAATAAAGTTTTTAGAATTAAAAATCAATAAAGCTTTCAAAAATAAGTCAAATCAAAGAAATATCTGCTTTGACAAAACCTTTTTGTAATATTAAAATTAATCTTTTCAGATAACCATGCTGTTAAAATCATGTTTGTTTTCTTCTGAAATTTTAATCAAGAAAACTGGCTACTCATTCACCTTTATAACTATTCATTAGGATGGTAGAAACTTAATAGTATAATCCTTTAAAAAAAAAAAAAAAAAAAAAAAACCTCTAGAACTTTTCCTTTTACTGACATTCTGTGTATATTTTTTTCCAAGAAAATTCAAACCAGAAAGACAAAGGACATTAGTGAAAACCTAATACCATTTGACCTTGTCACATTAGCCCTGGGCATTAAAAAGATATAAATTTCAAAGACGACAAAAAGCAAAAGATTTGTACAATGAACAGCCAATGGGTAATAGTTTCCACTTTCTGCTCCTACTTAGAGTCTCATTGGAAGTAAAAAGGCTTATAAAGCCAGAGAGTCATCTAGTTAGAACTCCACTGAGTCAAACTTAAAACAGTCACATGTCTTAATGAAAATTTAAAACAGAAGTCAGGATGAAACACATATTTCAAACAATATGTACTAAGTATCATTCTTTGTATGTATTCCATTTGTTGGGGAAAAAAAGGCATATTGACATATAATGTCTTCCTTGTGATGAAAATATCAAAAATTAAAGGAAATGATATGTAATTTAAAATTCCTACAAAAACACAAATCCAAATATCACATTTTTAAAATTCTTCTCCTTTTCCTCTTGGATCATGATTAAAATCCCATAAAATAGGTAAGGTAGGCATTATCACTTCTATATGTGAGAAAAAACTGAAGCTCAGATAGTGAGGACAGTGTTGCTCAACATCCACTGTTCAAGTTATAGGTTCAATATTTGAACACAGATTTGCTGTCTCTGAGTTTTATCAAACCTAATACAGGTCTAAAACATCAATTAACATGTAAGAGCATAATTTAAAATAGATAATTTACACAATTAATGAAAATAAACTTGTGAAATAGCCTAAGGTTGAAGATTATTTTTACACTATGATATTACAAAATCATTTTAGTATTCTACATGTCCATTGCTATCAATGACATTTCCCTGATGCTCTTGGGCCTTCTCCCTGCATCCTCTCAAAAATGGTAGAAGATTACATGTACAAAGAGCTCTGAGAGACCCAGAAGAAATATATTCCAGTATCAGTGACAGTATTATTTAAAATTTCAAAATCACATATATTATATAATAATTTTACTTTTTGGTATAGATGAGTTTAAAAAAATAAGTTCTTTTATGCCAAAATGCTCTGTGGGGGGTAAGGACATATAATATTCATTTTTCAATCCCCCCAAATGGTAAACCCCATCTCAATATTCAAACATTTTAAGATTAGGCAAAGAAAATAAGAAATAGAAAATATTTGGATGAATCATTCTAATTATCATGATCAATTCTAAAAAATTTTTAATTCTCTAGTTTATATAAGTGCCATTTTATCAGCTCAATATGCATAAGTCATATCATATTGATAGAACAAAAGTCTATCAGCTAGTATTAAATTTAATTTTTAGAAATAAACCATCTTTGGTCATTTAAATTGCCTAAAGAAATTCAAGGCATTATTTGTCAAAAACTTTTATTGATTTTCTTTAAAATCTCTTTAAATATTTTATTCTCATTAATGTGGCTTGAGATCCACTTCTATGAAATATGTTAGGTATGTCTATTCCTCAATGCCTTATTGCATATGTCCAAAACATAGGTGAATATTTCACTTTGAAAGTATATTTCTTACCTGAAAAATATTCTGAAAAGATCCAAGGAGTTTGTGAATTGCCTAAATTACTTACACAGTATTATCTGATGGTGCTGGCTCTGGGAACAAATGTCCTACTAAACTCAAGTCAAATTTTAAATTTTAGATTGGATTAAAATAATTTGAGGAGATTTTTGAATACAGATTTGTTTTTCAATGTCAAAGTTTAATAGGTGGAAGTTAAGTTATTTAGTGTATACCTGCTTAAAAGATGAATACCATTGTGGAAAAGATTTGACAGATGATTTTATACGTTTTGGGGGAAAATAGGTATATATGTAAAAATTATATTGTCTTTATGCCTGTGTTCTGTGAGCACTGTATAACTTAAAAGAAACAATTTCTTGTTAAAGGTGGTTTCTTTCCCCCTACTTCTTGTGCCTTTGATGAAGAAATTAATTATATTAGAGTGAATAGATTTCAATGAAATATTAAGTGGAAGAGAAATACACATATTGTGCTCCTGTTTTGGTTTAGTCAGTTATTCTCAGCAAAGATCCAGATGTCTGGCGGTCTCAAATAGATCTTCTGAGGCAGGTACCCATTTCAATTTAATGTTAAGGTATTTTTTTAAGTGTTACTTTATATCCTTAGGGAAATCAAATTTAAATTCATCCTAACAGTTACAAAAAGACATGCAAGTTGAGAGCAGATTAAAAATTGTCCTTCCAGGACTTAATAAGTACCATTTGAGAGAATGAGGCATCCTTCTGAATTAAATTAACGACCTCCTGTATTTTCCAAGGACTATGCTCTTGACAAACATAACAAACAAATCTGCCCTGAGAGATTTCTACAAGTGCATCTTTGAGAAGAAATAAAATTAGAAAGATAAATGGACAATGAAAATTCAACTAAAATTTTAGGGTATGCCAATAAATCATTTTAATTTTTAAAAATTTTATGTTATTTTTATAATTTATATACTAATTTATTTTGATGGGCTCTCATTGAATTTTTAGAGAAATCTAACTTTTATGGTAGTTTATAAACATCACATATTTATTTTAATCAATCATTCACTGGATTTATTTCTTAAGTAAAGTATGTCTTTACCTGTTTTGAGAGATAGTAAGATTCTGTAGCAAAGGCAGCCAGTATGAAGAGAATGCTTCCACAGTTGAAATGCTGTTATCATCCAAGTGCAATTCTCTTAGTAAAACAAGATTCTCCAAGGATGGAAGCTATATTTAAAGTTGGTTTGTAAGTTTATATTAAGCAAAATATTTTATCATTTAGCCTAAATAAAAAAATATAAAGCCTTCCAAAACTAACAAATACATTCTGAATAAACTGCATATCATAAAGTATAATAGACTTTTACAATATGAAAAAAATTTCAATTAATTAACTTTATAACATTTAATATTCTTGAAAAAGGTTACTTCATGGTAAGAAATAAAATAACAAAAAATTACTCAAAATTGCTTTTAAAATGTGATTGGCATTTCTATCAAAAGAAAAATGTTGTATTAATCATAGAAATCAATTAATTCAAAGCAATTACCTCACTCAGATAATTTCCCTGTAACTTCAATATTTGGAGCAATCCACAATTTTCAATGCCCTCAACATCAGTAAGATGATTATGGGAGCAATCTAGGTATACAATGGTAGGTGTATCACAAAGACCTTTTGTACTAATTAACTGATTATGGTCCAAAATTAGTTGTTGAAGATTTTTCAAAGATTCTAAACCACCTACAAGAAAAAAAATTGTAAGATTACCTGTGTCATACAGTCTTTCAGACTTTAGAGGAAAGTTTCCTTTTTTTTTTTTCTAAATAATAGCAACTTCGTATTTCTCATTATCATTAACTGTAAGTGAGTACTTAGTCCAAATTCCTGGTGACACATATCTTGTAAACTATGTTACTATTTAAACTGGCATCTGGTTGACATATTTTTGAATGACATAATTATATATCAATTGAAAACTGCACATAGTACTAAAAGGCATACGCTGGGAATGAATGCTTTATATTCAAATAAGAATGCAACAAGGGATACACATAAGGGCTTGTTTCTTAAAAGAATAGTTTTCAATTCATTCCAGAGCCTTTGAGTTTTGAATCCTTGCTTCAGGTTGCATGCATAACATTAGAATGTCATTTTTCCTACCATGTAAATACCTACCCTAGATTCCCAAATGAAGCACGTACAATCATAACAGAACCAATGAATTAGTAGCATACTCTTCAGGTATTTCAATATTGTTGTAAGGGACCTCCTCTTGACCAGAGAAACTTAAAATCAGTATGATACTATTTAAAAAATATTAGATGAGCCTTAGAAACAATAACTCAGTGGTCATAAGGAAACAACTGAGAAGGTTGTTTAAATCAGCCATCAGGAGTTAGCATGAGAAAAATATGCTGAAGAAGTCTGTAAAAGTTTCATGGAAGATATTACAAATCTAGAAAATGTTCTTTAAATTAGATACTAGACTATTCATCTTTTCTGTGGGTGTTACTCTGTTAGTTAAAACAAGCAATTCTAGAAACTGGATATAAAGTTTAGCATCTTAAGTAAGCACTGGTAAGCAGAATCTTCAGTGAAAACTGTATACACATGAATCCCTGAGGTTACATTTTGGAGAAATGTGCTTCATTCTGTTTTTCCCCGTCAAACTCCTACAAAGTAGTTTTATTCAATTAAATGTTGACATAAACATGAGTTTTTATTTAATCAAAAAAAGGTTATTTGATAATAAATTAAAATACATAATATTTAAAAATTAATATTATGTCTAAAAATTGATATCTGGAATTTACAAAATATATTTATCCTGGGGGAATTTAGAACATCTAACCCAAGATTTATTTTGATTACATATAAATTCATAAAATAAAAGAGTGAACAGTCTGCTTTTAATGAAATGGAGAAATAAAAGAATGCATATTATGAAATCTTATAAGAAAATTTAATTCAGCATATATTTAAAAATTCGGATAATGCAATAGGATAATGGGTGCACTATAAACTATTTCACAGAAATATGTTTCAAGATATATCAAATAAATTTCAAAATTACAGTATCTCTAACAGTTTGAGTGAAATAAAGTAACAATATTATAGATATAATTTCTTATAAAATGTTTTATATGAAAAACTAAATTTTCCTATAATGTGAAATAAATCATGTAATATCAAATAAAGCAGGAAAATACTTAATAGGCTCATAGAAGAAAAAACAAACTGAAATCCAAATTCAGGTTTTACTCTTACATTTTTAAATTTTGAATCTATGATTGATGTCATGATATTTTCCTGTAATGTAAAATAACAATATGACTTACAGAAAATTGCTATCCATTATTATCTGGGAATAAATTTTTCTGCCTTATCAAATATTTGACTGAGTTAAAATAACAGACCAATTCTTTATTATAAATGTCAATGGATTAGAAATAGTTTATTATATATTATAATAAATATATATTGGCTGTCATGTAATTCAAGGTCTGCTAAAACAGAAAATTTATTGAAATTTTGTAAGCCTTACAATCATATCTGATGCACATCAATTAATCCACTGAAGCAGATAGTCCAGGGAAAAGAAAATACCAATTAATACAGATTAGTAGTTGTATAAAATGAAATGTCCTTTATTAAATATTTAAATGTCTTAAGCAATGTACTTTCATAGGCTTAATATTTTTTTAACCTTATACATTGTTCTTAAGTTTTCCAGAACTAATCTGAAATAGAAATTTCTATTAACTCATTTGGAATGGGGAACATATTTGTGAGACTTTTCAAGGGTTATCCAAGAAGAGAATCAAGAATGAAACATTAGGTTACATAATGAGGAAAGGTGCAGGATTTGGCAAAGAAAGCTGAAAGGAGAAAGCAGATAAAGCAGGAGAACAATTGGGCGAAGAAACAAGGAAAAGGCAAACAGAATTCTGCCATGAAGAAAGTTGTAAGTAAGAATAAATATAAAATAGTATACAATTATAAAACTGTATTATGAAAGGCATTTTTATTTATATGAAATTATATACAGTCCGCAGTATCAAGTATAGTTCACAAAGGAATCAGAAGAGGTCCGTGTTTTAACAGTGATGAAACAGCTTACTAGAGGCCTTAATGGTGTAATCAGGATGAAAACCACAGTGCAGTAGAAGTGGAGACAATAATTGTAGACTACTTTTTACATTTTTGATAATGAAGAGAAGGTTCTCCAAAGCCTTGAAGATGGCCTACATGACCCTCCATTATCTCCCTCTCACAATCTCGCTGAACTCACCCTCTACTACTGTCTTCTTTACTTAGTTAATTCTAACTTGCTGGTCTTCTTGCTTTTCCTCACAAATGCTACATGTGCTTCCACTTTAGGGCTGTACATGTAAAAAACAACCATCAGTGTGCCACATATTAGTCTAGAAGGAATTAATGAGAATTATCTGCTAATATCAAATTTTTAAAGACATCATGATTTTCAATCAATGTACAAGGAAGGTACAATGAACCTATTCAACATTCTTTTAGAGATTCCAATCTGGTGGAATAACCATGATTTCAAGCCTCAGAATATTAAGAAATATTTTACCTAGCATTTCTACTTCTATGAATCCACTATACATCAATATAAATGAATATATAATGATGTTCTTGCATGTATTACTTAAATGCAAAGAATGGAGACAAATTAAATGTCCATCAGTAAGGGAACAATTAAATTATGGAGTATATCTAAAATGAATATTTATAGTCTTCAGTGTGTAGCAGCACTAAAATGGAAGAATGTCCATGATATATTACTGTATGTAAAACCTAAGTTGCATACATAGGCTTTTAGCTATTGAGTAAATCTAAATTAAAAAATATACATGAATCTTAACCTAAATCTACATATCTCTCATTGCATTGCATAGGACAGGGTCTAGAATGATTCACAAGAAATTGTTAACAGTGGTCACTCCTACAAAATGAGAGAAAGAAGGTAAGCAGAAAGATAAAGTTTTACCACTTATTCTGTTCACTTCTCTTTTTTAAGATTTTTAAAATGAGAATTAACTTCTTGTGTAGTGTTTTTTTAAAAACAGTATATTTGGGGAAAGGATCAGTATTGAAAAGAACTGTCATTTTATATTTAATTCTGACCACTACCACCACCACTACCAACAGCAGCAAAACATGGTTATTGCACTGAACTATTCAAAAATTTAGGAAAACCTGATGTTATTTTCTATCACATGAGTTTGTTATATAGCCAAAGTGGGAGAACCCTCTACATAGAAAGGCATATAGATTTTAAGATGAAAGATTAAAAGAAAATTCAGCAAAAATATTTTTTAAAAGATTTAGTTTGGTCTCTAAAACATTGGTCTAACTCTCACAGTGAGAAGAGAGGTGCATTTAAGAAAGGCAAATTTTTACTATGTAATTTAAAAGTCAGCCTAGTCTTTTCTTAAAAAGGAAATTATCTAATATATGTGAAACTGAGGTCTGTTAACTATTTGAGTGAGCCTGGAAGTAAAGTTTTTATTCTTTCTGAATCTTGAGAAGATGACAGTCCTGGTTGACAGCTACAAAATGAAACCTCACAAGAGACCCTGAGCCAGAATCATACAGCTAACTAAGGCATTCCCAGATTTCTCTCAGAAAATGCTAGGTAATAAATATTTGTTGCTTAGGTTTGGGGTAATTTGCTTCACAGCAATATATAAGGAAAACAATATGTATTCTCTATTCTGAAAAAAACGTAAGAAAGACAAAGTGTTGAAAATACTTTGGGCTATAGAAGGACATTTTTAAAAATTTAATGACTCAAATCCAAAGATATTAAAACAACAGATGTAGATAAGCAAACGTACCAAAGTAACACCATGACAGAGATAATAAATAATTTAGAAACAACATATACGGAACAGATAGCTAGAAATTGAGTTGTCCACAAGAGGAGATAGTCACACTGGGAATTAAGAGTGAAGAAGCAGACAAACAAAAGACGTAGGTTAAATCAACGAAATAGTAACATGCATGAATGAAAGACAAATACAACCAAAATATGAATCACCTGTAACTAAAAAATAAAACCAAACCAAAAAGTTTTCCAACTATGTATAAATCAAAATTTTACAGGAATAAATAAAAAACTTAACCCATAGTTTGAAAAGTATATTGCTTTCCAAAGAAAACTTTTATGAATGTGTGGACAATAAAATATTTATTGATTAAATTACTATTCAAGGACAAAGAAAATAGTACTTGAATATAAAGAAAGAAATCAGTCATGAGAAGAGAAATACTCAGTTAGCCTCAAGAATTACCACAGCAACACACAATACCATTTATGCAGTGTAGCAACGACCACGAAGTACTAAGTGAAAGTGTGACCTAAAAATAGAATGCACAGCTACATTCTCATTCAGGTAGAAAGGCAACTGACAGATATCTTCAAACATGAAACAATTCCAAAAATATGGCATCCATTAGACCACATTTGGAAAATAAGTTTTATAAAGAGCTCAACTACATTACATAAATCAGACAAGCAAGAAATGAAAAGGCCAGTTATCATACTGACTCAGTTTCATACAGATCTAATGCTGTTATAGGTCAGAGCTAGAGTTAAAGCCACATAGCACAGTTACCCTGCCCTGCCAAAATATTTCACCTAAAACCCAAAGCCTTCTGTAAATCCAACCCCCACAGGCCTGTATATTCCCTTGGGTTCCCACCACCTAAGTGTGCTGCCTGCCACTGCCTGAGAGCATGGCTTCGGACCTAGGGACCACCCTTCATCCCCAATCACAATCAATACCTGAACTCTGGGCTAGCCTGACTCCAGTACAGCCCCTTCAGGACTCATATGCATTGTTCAGAGGGCTATCTAGAGGCTTTGGAATGGGTAACATACTTACACCAGTCCAACTCCTCTGGCCCCTGACCACTTCCCCCCAGGGTCTGATGTCAGGCAACACAACCAGTTAAGACCACCACAACCAACACTTACTGGCATGGGCCCAAAGGTAGATCCCTCACTTAAGAAGAAGTGAAAGGCTGACACACTGGAGAACAGGTGAGCAATAAAGCTGTATCAGGCTGAGTGATGACGTTATGCTCTGAAACCACACCAACGGAGAGTTACAAAACAGATGTTTCTCATGATACTCAACCACATGATACCGCTTCTCCATGAGGGCTCCACCCCTGCTGCAAACTTCTGCCTGGATATCTAGGCATTTCCATACATCCCCTGAAATCTAAGCGGAGGTTCCCAAACCTCAATTCATGGTTTCTGTGCAACTACAGGCCCAATACCACATGTAAGTCACCAAGGCTAGGTACTTGCACTCTGAAGCAACAGCCTAAGTTGTATGTTGGTCCCTTTTAGCCATGGCTGGGACAATGGTATCAAGTCCTGAGTCTGCACAAAGCAGTAAGGCCCTGGGCCTGGCCCACAAAAGCATTTTTCCCCTTCTCAGGCCTCCAGGCCTGTGATAGGAAGGCCTTCCTTGAAGACCTCTGACATGCCCTGGAGATATTTTCTCTATTGAGTTGGTAACATTTAGCTCCTTGTTAATTATGCAAATTTCTGCAGCTGGCTCAAATTTCTCCCCCAGAAAATGGGTTTTTCTTTTCTATTGCATCTTCAGCCTGCAAATTTTCCAAACTTTTGTGCTTTGCTTCCTCTTGAATGCTTTGCCACTTAGAACTTACTTCCACCAGATAACCCAAATCTTTCTCTGGAGTTCAAAGTTCCACAGATCCCTAGGACAGAGGCAAAAAGCTGTCAGTCTCTTTGCTAAAACAAAGCAGGAGTCACCTTTACTCCAGTTCCCAAAAGGTTCCTCATCTCTGAGACCACCTTAGCCTGGACTTCATTGTCCATATCATTATAAGCATGTTGGTCAAAGTCATTTAACAAGTCTCTAGGATGTTCTAAACTTTTCCACATCATCCTGTCTTCTGACCCCTCCAAGACTCTAGGAAGTTCCACACATTCCCACATTTTCCTTTCTTCTTCTGAGTCCTCAAAACTGTTCCAATCTGCATGTTACCCAGTTCTGAAGTTGCTTCCACATTTTCGGTTATCCTTACAGCAGCACCCAACTCTACCAGAACCAATTTACTGTATTAATCCATTCTCATGCTGCTATAAAGAAATGTGCGAGACTGGGTAATTTATAAAGGAAAGAGGTTTAATTGATTCACATTTCTTCAGGGCTGTAGAAGTCTCATGAAACTTACAGTAATGGTCAGGGGGGTCAAAATCATCCTTCTTCACATGCTGGCAGGAAGGGGAAGTGCTTAGGAAGGAGAAGTGCTGAGCAAAAGGGAAAAATCCCTTATAAAACCATCAGACCTCATAAGAACTCATTCACTATCATGAGAACAGCATGGAAGTAACTACCCCCATGATTCAATTACCTCCCACCAGGTCCCTCCCATGATATGTGGGGATTATAGGAACTACAATTCAAGATGAGATTTTAGTGGGGTAACAGCCAAATTAAATCAGCCACCATTAAATATCTGAATGTTGTGATACCATCAAAGGATCACTATGGCTCTTCAGCAATAGTTCTTAGACAAAATGGAGGTTCAGAGATAACAGATAGATATTTCAAAGCTTGGATTGCAGGGAAGTGCAATGGGATCCAAGACAAGGTTGAAAATCAATGCAAAGAAACCTCTAAAGCAGTAAAGCAAATAAAGGCAAATATAAAAATTGTAAAAGCAAATCAATCAGAGATAATGAAACTGAAAAACTGCCTTAAGGATTTTCAATATACAATTGAAAACTTTATCAATAGAGTAGACCAAGGTGAAAAAGAATTTTGGAGATTGAAGACGTTATTCAAACTAACACAGTAAGAAAAAAATAAAGGGAAAAGAACTTTAAACAATGAATGAATTCTCCGGGAACTATGTCATTATATAAAGCAAATAAACCAGTCACTTCCCACCTATAATTTATTTGAATTTTAGGGAAAGAAGCAGAAAAAGAAAACAACCTAGAAAACATATTTGAGGAAATAATTCAAGAAAATGTCCTGAATCTTGCTATAGAGGTAGACATCTGGATCCAAAAAATCAAGAGGGCAATTGCCAGATAATATAAAAAATAAATATCACCAAGGCATATGGTCAAAAAGTGAGGTCAGCACTAAAGAAATAATCTTAAATGGATCTAGAACAAAAGGTCAGATCACATATAAAGGAAAGCCCATCAGGCTAACAGTGGGTATCTCAGCAGAAACCCTACAAACGTGAAGAGTCTGGGGACTATTTTCAGCATTCTCAAAGAAAAGAAAGAAACATCAAGAATTTCATATCCTGCCAAACTAAGATTTATAAACAAAGAATAAATAAAATTTCTTTCAGACAAACAAACATTAAGGGAATTCACTACCACTAGACCAGACTTACAAGAGATATTTAAGGGAAATCTAAACATGGAAATGAAATAATAATAACTGCTGCCACCAAACCATGGCTAAGTATATAGCCCACAGATGCTTTAAGGCAACTACACAAAAGAAACTACAGACTAACTAGCTAACACCTTCACAATAGGATCAAAAGCTTATAATATTAATACAAACATTGAATGTAAACAGAATTAATGACTGATTATAGTTTTGCTCTGTGTCCCCACCCAAATCTCAGGTTGAGTTGAGATTTGGGTGGGGACACAGAGCTAAACTATAATCAGTCATTAATTCCCAATGTTGGGAGAAGAACCTGGTGAGAGGTGACTGGTTCATGGGGGCATATATCCCACATGCTGTTCTTGTGATAGTGAGCGAGTTCTCATAAGATCTGATGGTTTAGAAGTGTGTGGCAGTTGCCCCCTCATTATCTCTCTCTCTCTTGCCACAATGTGAAAAAGGTGTTTTATTTTCCTTTGCCTTCCACCATGATTTTAAGTTGCCTAAGGCTTCTCAGACATGCTTCCTGTTAAGCCCACAGAACTGTGAATCAATTAAACCTCTTTTCTTCATAAATTTCCCAGTCTCAGATAGTTATTTACCGCAGTGTCATAATGAACTAATACAGACAGTTGGAACCAGGAGTGAGGTATTGTTATAAAGATATCCAAAAATGTGGAAGCAAATTTGGAAATGGGTAATGGGGAGAGTTTGGAACAGTTCGGATAGCTAAGAAGAAGACAGGAAGATGTCTTCCTAGAGAATTGTTGAGTGGCTTTCATCAAAATGCTAATAGTGATATGGACAATGAAGTCCAGTCTGAGGTGGTCTCAGATGGAGATGAGGAACTTGTTGGGAACTGGACTAAAGGTCACTCTTGCTATGCTTTAGCAAAGAAACTGGCAGCATTTTGCTTCTGGCCTAGAGGTTGGTGAAACTTTGAACTTGAGAGAGATGATTTAAGGTATGTGGCAGAAGAAATTTCTAGGCAGCAAAGCACTCAAGATGTGATTTGGCTGCTTCTAAAAGTATACACTTATATGGGTGAACAAAGATATTACCTGAAAGAGAAACATATTTAACAGGGAAGCAGAGTATAAAAGTTTGAAAAATTTGCACCCCAGACAATGTAGTACAAAAGAAAAACCAATTTTCTTAGAAGAAATTCAAGCCTGCTGCAGAAATTTGTGAGGAATCATATGTTCATAGCCAAGACAATGAGGAAAATGTCTCCAAGGCATTTCAGAGACATTCACAGCACCCTCTTCCACCATGAGGCCAAAGGCCAAGAAGAAAAATTGTTTTGTAGGCCAGGCCCAGGATGTAGCTGCTCTATGCAGCCTCAGGATATGGTGGCGCCCAAGCTGATCCAGCTCCAATTGTGCCTAAAAGGGACCTAGGTACACTTGGGGTCATGGCTTCAAGGGTGCAAGTCCCAAGCCTTGGCATCTTCCTTGTGGTGTTTGGGCCTGTCGTTGTGCTAAAGGCAAGAGTTGAGGTTTGGGAGTCTCCACTTAGATTTCAGAGAATGTATGAAAATGCCCGAATATCCAGGAAGTGGTCTGCTGCACAGACAGAGCCCTCTGGTGGAACCTCTACTAAGGGAGTGTGGAGGGTAAATATGGGGTTGGAGACCCCACACAAATTCCCCCACGGGGGCACTGCCTAGTGGAGCTGTGAGAAGAGAGCCACCATCTTCTAGACCCCATAATGGTAGATCCACTGAAGGCTTGCACTGTGCACCTGGAAAAGCTGCAGACACTCAACATCAGCCCATGAATGCAGCTGGTAGGGGGCCTGTACCCTGCAAAGCCACAGATGTAAGCTGCCCAAGGCCACTGGGAGCACAACTCTTGCATCAGCATGTCCTGGAAGTGAGACATGGAGTCAAAGATTATTTTGGAACTTTAAAGTTTAATGACTGTCCTATTGGATTTTGGACTTACATGGGGCCTGTAGCCCCTTTGTTTTAGCCAATTTTCCCTTTTGGAATGGAAGCATTTATCCAATACCTGTACCCTTCTTGCATCTTCTATATAACTAACTTATTTTTTATTTTACAGGTTCATAAGCAGAAGGGAGGTGCCTTGTCTCAGATGAGACTTTGTTCTTGAACTTTTGGGTTAATACTGGAGTGAGTTAAGACTTTGGGGGGCTGTTGAGAAGGCATGATTGTATTTTAAAATGTGAGTAGGAGATGGGATTCGGGAGATGCCAGTGGCAGAATTACATGGTTTGGCTGTGTCCCCAACCAATGTTAAATCTTATATTAAATTGTAATTCCCAATGTTGTGGGAGGGACCTGGTGAGAGGTGTTGAATCAGGGGGCAGATATTCCCATGCTGTTCTCATGATTGTTATTGAGCTCTTATAAGATCTAATGGTTTAAAAATGTGTGGCAGTTCCCCCCCTTGCTATCTCTCTCTCTCCTGCCACCATGTGAAGAAGGTGCTTGTTTCGCCTTCAGCTTCTGTCACAATTGTAAGTTTCCTGAGGCTGCCTCCCAGTCATGCTTCCTCCTAAGCCTGCAGAATGGTGACTCAATTAAACCTCATTTTTTCATATATTACCCAGTCTCAGGTAGTTCTTCATAGTAGTGTGAGAATAAACTAATACAATGCCCCTCTTAAAAGGCCTAAATTGAGAAGCTGAATAAAAAACAAGACCCCCATCCATCTGTTGTCTTTAAGAGATCTACCTCACATGTAATAAAACATACAGGCTCAAAGTAAAGGGTTCAAGAAAGCTCTACCATGCCAGAGAAAACACAGAAGAGCGGGAGTTACTATGCATATATAAGACAATATATGCTTTAAATCAACAATAGTCAAAAAGGACAAAGAAGGGCATTGCATAATAATAAAGGGTTTAATCCAACAAGATGACATAACTACCCTAAACACATACAGACCCAACATTGGAGCTCCCAGATTCGTAAAAAGAGTACTTCTAGATCTACAAAAAAACTTAGTTACACAGTAATCGTGGAGGACTTCAACTTCCCACACATAGCATTAGACAGATCATCATTTAAGCAGAAAACCAACAAAGAAATTCTGGACTTAAATTTGACACTTGAGCAATTGAAACTAATAGACACTACAGAATGCTCTATCCATAAATCACAGAGTATACATTCTTCTCATCTACACACAGAACATATGCTAAGATCAAATTCATACTCAGCCATAAAGCATATCCAGATGAAATAAAATACACAGAAATCATACCAATCATACTTTCAGGCCACAGTAGAATAAAAATACAAATCAACACCAAGTTGGTCTCTCAAAACCCATACAATTACATGGAAATCAACTGGCTTCTGAATGACTGTTGAGTAAACCATGAAATTAAGGCAGAACTTTAAAAATTATTTGAAATAAGTGAGAAAGGATACACAACATACCAAAATCCCAAATGTAGTAGAACAAAAGAAATAACTAAAAGCAGAGCAGAATTGAACATAATTGAGGCCTAAAAATCCACACAAACAATAAACAAAATTGAAAGCTCTTTCTTTACAAGGATAAACAAAATAAATAGATTACTAGCTAGATTAACAAGAAAAAATGAAAGAAGATCCAAATAAGTGACATGAGAAACAAAAAACCTGATATTACAGCCAATCCCAGAGAAATACAAAATATCCTCAGGGAGTATAACTAAGAGAAAATTAAAGATTCATATCTTACTATCACAGGCGTGATTACAGCCATGAGCCGCCATGCCTAAACTCATTTTATATTTAAAAAATTAAAATTGCGCTGGGCGCGGTGGCTCACGCCTGCAATCCCAGCACTTTGAGAGGCTGAGGTAGGTAGATCACGAGGTCAGGAGTTCGAGACCAGTCTGGTCAATATGGTGAAACTCTGTCTCTACTAAAAATACAAAAAAAAAATAGCCGGGCCTGGTGGCATGTACCTGTTGTCTCAGCTACTCAGGAGGCTGAGGCAGGAGAATCACTTGAACCTAGGAGACGGAGGTTGCAGTGAGCCGAGAGTGCACCACTGCACTCCAGCCTGGGCAACAAAGGGAGACTCCATTACAAAACAAATAAAAAATTAAAAAAATAAAATCAACATTCTGTTTCAGTAGTGTTAAAATTCTGAATGCATTTCTCAAAAGCAGTTCTAAAATTTTAAACATTTCTTTAATATTAAAATATAAAATCTATCTCTAAAACATATCAGTTTACATAAACTCTAGCAATCACAAGTATTATTATATTTTATCTAACATTCAATTAAAAGTTATCTAATTATCCACCTGAACTTTTTCTAATTAAACTGTATCCTAACTACCTTTATTTATATAGAAAAAGTAGGCATCATTGCTGAATTATTACAACGTTCATTCCAAACAATTTCCTATTTTGTTCAACATTTCTTCAGATGCTATGTCTTCTTCATACATGAATACATTTTGTTTACTGTTTTACATTTGTTCGTATTCAAAGATTATTGAATTTCTATTCAAGTGTTTGCTATTTTTATTACAGTTTTATTTTCATAATAGTTTTAGGTAATTTTTGTTCATATTTTTTTGAAATAATAGGCATAGAATGTTATGTTAATAAATATAAACCAATTATATCTCCATATTTTTACAAATATGAAAATCTATTTTTCCAAAAATAGCTTTACCCTCACATAAAACTCATGAGACTAGTTTTACTAGTTTCAGCACTGTGTCATGTTGACTGAGAGACAGAAAACAATACAAGAGAGAATCTCTGCTTTCAACTACCTTTTATCTGATAAATTCAACTAGAAAAATATTTAATTACTGACATCTAAAAATGCAATTTATTGTTAAGATAATTATAGCAGTGATTTTTTAAGTGCACAGAAAAATATCTGGAAGGCTTATACATGCTGGCTATATCAGGATGGTATAATTATGGATTGCTACCTTATCATTTTACAGTATAATTTTTAGACAATAAGCATGCATTAATTATGTAGATAAAAAGTTACTTAGAAAAAAATTAAAAATCCATTTTCAGAAATTGCTGACCAGATAGCCTGATCATCCTTAACTCTGAAAATAACTAAAAATAGACATTATTGTTTAGAATATTTCCAAATGAGCTGCTATGAAAGTAATGAATTCTCATTCAAAAATCTAAATAAATATGGTAAGCAAAGAGAGATAAGCAGAACAGTAAAGATCTTTTTTAATGTGAGAAAAATTGTTAAATTGATGCATATGACAAGCCATTTTTGCAGGCTTAGAACTTAAAGAAACAAAATTCAAAATCCACCTAAGGTGGACAGGTATAACTGACAATCCCACATAAACCTGGAACATCAATCAGCTATACATTGCCGAAAGTTATCTCTTATCCCAATCTCAATATTCCGTAGAGTGGGATAAAATCTCCTCTTTAAAATAATAAACACAAGTTGACACTCCCATAGGTTTGTAGCTCAGATTTGCTCAGATAGTGATCAGAAAACCACCACCAGAAATGTACCAGAAATGACTGTAGATTGTTTGTGTCTCCAGCCACCTGAAAAATTCTTTATACAGACAAAATATTCATTCCAAATCTAAGAATAACCACAAGCTTATGTTTCAGGGCAAATAAAAAGATGACAATAAACAGGAAAACCAAAACCTAACAATCAAAGGCAAAAAATACACAATCCAATACAGTATCATAAGAGTTAGCAGAAATAACAAAGCGCACAGAAACAGAACCATATAGAAATCAGAAATAGCTGAAGTTTTAAAACTCAATGACCTGGATTAAGAGCAAGTTCAAAATTTTCAACTGGAATATAGATGTATACATATAAATTCTCTAGGGGCATCAAAGAGAGACAGAGATATAGAATACAGGAAACATGAAGGCTAGAGTCAAGGATATATATATATATATATATATATATTCAGACATAATGTTTCAGAAGGAGAAAGCAAGATGAAAAAAGTATACATTTGAAGAAATACTGGCAGACAGATACAATAAAAAAGCAATCCACATATTCATAAATTGCAATAAGCCCAGAGTAGGATGAATCAAAAAGAAATCCATGCCTAGCCAAGTCAATGTAAAGGTGCACAACAGCAAAGACAAAGAAAAGATATTTGAAGAAGACAGAAAATATCCTCAAAAGTCCAAAAATAACTGATAGCATTCTTAACAGCACTGGTAGAAGTAATAATGATAATAATAATAATAGATTGATATCTGCAAATTACTGAAAGAAAATAAACTTCGACCTAGAAAAACACAGCCAGTTATGATTTAAATAAGTGTTAAGGAAAGACATTTACAGACAAAATCCAGCAGAATTTACCATCTACCAATTTTTTTACTAGAGAAAAATGTAAAGGATCTATATTAAGAAGAAGAAAAGTAATACAAGATTTTAGTAAAAGAAGAGGCTGGGCTTGGTGGTTCATGCCTGTATTCCCAATACTTTGGGAGACTGAGAAAAGCAGATGACTTGAGGTCATCAGGAGTTTGAGACCAGCCTGGCCAACATGATGAAACCCCATCTCTACTAAAAATACAAAAAAATTAAGCCAGGCATGGTCTCGCATGCTTGTAGTCCGAACTACTCGGGAGGCTGAGGCAGAAGAATTGCTTGAACCTGGGAGGCACAGGTTGCAGTGAGCTGAGATCCCACCATTGCACTTCAGTCTGGGCCACAGAGTGAGACTCTGCTACCAAAAAAAAAAAAAAAAAGAGAGGAGAGAGAAGAAGGAGGAGAAGGAGGAGGAGAAAGAGAAGGAGAAGAAGAAAAAGAAGAGGAGGAGGAGGAAGAAGAATGAAAAGGAGGAGAAGGAGGAGGAGAAGAAGAAACAATAAAGGGCATAAAAATGATAAATGTGAACAAATATAATTAAACTTTATATAAAATAACCATTATGTTTTCCTTGCAAAGTTAAATAAAAATACATTTAAATTCCTGAACAACACACATACAATTAAGTAAGGAAACAGGAGGTAAAGATGTTGATTAACTTGAGTTAAATTAAGTGTCCATTTTTAGTTTCTGCAGTGACTGTTAAATTAATAAAGTATATAGCCACTAAAGGAATTGATGAATAAAAGAGGAAAGGAGAAAAAAACATCAATTCAAAGGAAGACAACAGAGGAGAAGAAGGAGAAATAGAATACGTTGCACAGGCTTTCTGATTATAGTAATAACAGACTAGGTAATGAAGAACAGTTCATCTGTTCAGAACAAGAACAACTGAGGAATGTGACACATATACACCGAGGAACACTATGCAGCCATAAAAAAGGATGAGTTCATGTCCTTTGCAGGTACATAGATAAAGCAGGAAACCATCATTCTCAGCAAACTGACACAAGAACAGAAAACTAAACACTGCATGTTCTCACTCACAAGTGGGTGTTGAACAAGGAGAACACATGGACACAGGGGAGGGGAACATCACACACTGGGGTCTGATGAGGGATGGGGGGTCTAGGGGAGGGATAGCAGAGGGTGGGGGGATATGGGAGGGATAGTATTAGTGTAAATTCCTAATGTAGGTGATGGGGTGATGGATGCAGCAATCCACCATGGCACGTGTATATGTCTGTAACAAACCTGCACGTTCTGCACATGTACCCCAAAACTTAATGTATAATAAAAAAAAAGACAAACTGAAAAACATATAAACACATCTACTCAAGACATTAAAAGACTAAATGGTACTAATGAATAATAGGATTAAGATCCAGAAGTGAGAAGATCACATCTTTCAGGATATCTAGTAATTCTCAGAAAGGAAGCATAAAAACTTAGGAGGTCACAATTTGGCTTCCAGAGTACTCTTCAGCAGACTAGGCCTAAGGAAACCCTACCTTACTTTTGGTTTGGACCAGCATGCACTATCCGTTAAGAGTAATAATAATTCAAATATAGAATGGCTTCTGAGGGACTGAAGCCAAACTTTAAATAATCTCAATATTGATATATAGATTAAACTACACACAGATTGCCCTCAGTAAAAAAATAAGAACCTCTCGAGGAAAATAATAATATGCTAGCCTCAAATGCAGTCTACAGTTTTATCTTTTCATAGTATTCTATGTCTGCCAAATAATAAAAAATAAGCAAGAAAGTAACACTATGTGACCAAAAATAAAGAAAAACAACAAGCAATAGAAACTACCCACTGGAAATCCAGATAATGAAGTTATCGGACACAGAACATAATAAAATTTTGATGAACATGTTAAATATTTAAAAAGTTAAAATTAAATACCTGAATACTAGATACTATAAAAATGTGAACTGAATGTTAAGTAAAAGAAACAAGTAAAAATTCTCAAACCAAAAAACTACAACAAATGCAAACAACAATTTCATGGCTAGACTGAACATTATATTAGATACAGTTGAAGGACTAGGAAACTGTAAGTTGAGTTAAAAGAAAATATCCAGAGAAATACATGGAGAAACAAATGAAATACAAGAGAATTATAAGAGTATAATTATAAGAAATATACACACATAAGAGAATTATAGGACACACATCTCATATAAAAGACATAAGATATATTATGCCCTTTATATTACATTAAATATGTATTGTTGCATATAATAATTATATCTATTAACATATATTAAATAATTAAAAACATGTATATTTGGAATTTTTCAACATTGAATAAAGACACTGAGCCACAGATTCAGGACGCACAATGATTTGAAACAGAATGAATATTAAGGTAAGCAAAATGGACAAAGAAAAAAATCTCAAAAATGGAAAAATAAAATAATATTTCAAGGATCAACTTGTCAGGTAAGCTAGAATACAAAAAATATATTTACAATGCAAAAATTGTAATACAAATGATATGTCTATACCTCAAATAGATACACACAAACACACGTACATATGTATGTTTGTGGGTATGTGTGTGTGCGTGTGCATTAAAAACATACTTAAGCAAATAATATCTGAAAGAATTCATCACCAGCAGACCTACAATAAAGAAAATACTAATAGATATCCTTTGGACAGAAGGAACATTGTAGATGAAAGACAAAATAAAGAGCAATTGAAAGTTTATACCATATTATTACATAATAATGCTACTATAGTACAGTAATATTATATTACTATTGAAATATCTATAGTAACCTAAAAAAATAGAAAAATAATATATAACTGGCAATTCAAGAGGAAAAATGAAATAATTTAAAACCTCAACCAAACCAAATAAAGGAAAGAAAACTTTTTTAAAAAGGTAGAACTATCAAAATAAAAAATAGCAAGATAGTTGATTTAATCTCAAATATATCAATGATTACATGAAATTATTGATTATATCTAATTAATTGCTAAGGACTAATGGCTACAAATCACAGCTAGAATTTGTCAGTCAGTGCAGATAAAACAACAACAAAATCAACAAATTTTCATGTTACAAAAAGAGAAAAACCAGAAACAGAATTTGTAGAAATATTTTAAGTAAAAAAAATAGAAAAAGATATATCATATAAACACTAAAGTAGTGGTTCTCAAAGTGTGGTCTAGAGACCTCCCAGAGATGCTTTTAAAGGTTCTGTAAGGTCAATACTGTTTTCATAACAATTCTAAGATGCTATTTGCGTTTTTCACTCTCATTAGCTCAAGGGAGTATAGTGGAGTTTTCCAGAGGCTACATGACTTGTGATATTATAGCAAATTGACTGCAGAGGCAAATACGAGAACTCAGATGTCTTGTGTTAAGTCAGACATTAAAGGGATTTACAAAACTGTGTAACAATACCCTGCTTCTCACTATAACTTTTGTTTAGAAAACAGAATTAAGATTTATAAATTTTTTCTGAATGTAAAGGTTTTATCATTTGAAATTCTAAATGAATTAATAAAATGTAAAAATTTTGTTTTTTGTTTTTTTTTTTTGAAATGGAGTTTTACTCTCTTACCCAGGCTGGAGTGCAATGGTGCGATCTCGGTTCATTGCAACCTCTGCCTCCCAGGTTCAAGAGATTCTCCTGCCTTAGCCTCCCGAGTAGCTGGGATTACAGGCATGCGCCACTACACCAGGCTAGTTTTGAATTTTTAGTAGAGACAGGGTTTCTCATGTTGACCAGGCTGGTCTTGAACTCCCAGCCTCAGGTGATCCGCCCGCTTCAGCCTCCCAAAGTGCTGAAATTACAGGCGTGAGCCACCGTGCCCAGCCAAAATTTTTTTTTTTTGGATACTTGGTAACATTGCTAGACATAACCCATACAAATAAAAGTTATTTGGAGAGAAGTCCTCAATAATTTTTGAGACTATAAAACAGTCCTGCATTTAAAAGAAAGCTTGTTTGGTTACATAAGACACAGAAGACTAAAGCAGAAAGCTTTACTACAGATGAAGTGACAATTTAAAATGATGAAATTGGTCAATTAACAGAAACATACAACAGTTATAAATTTGCAGGCACCAAACAGCATGCCCTCAAAAATATTTAAAGTGAATATATATATATATATATATTATACACACACACACACATATGAATAAAGATTGAACTACAATAATCATGAGAGTCATTACTAATATTATCAGTATCATACTTAATCAAGAGGCAGGTGGCATAACAAAAATATGTAGGCCCTGAAGTAGGCTGTCCCGAGTTTTGAAAAAACAGGCCCATTCCCAAACTAGGTATTTTAAGGTAGACAAGTTACTTAACTTCTCCAAGCTTTAGCTCTATTATTTATAGAGCGATGGTGATTTCACCTCACTATGAGGATTAAAAATAATATTTTTAAGTAGTATATACAGGATTTTCACATGATAGCTACTGAAAATGATAGCTGTTATTATTTCCCAATCATTATTCTTAATAAAATAAGGAGTTTAAAACTACAAATTTGTGGTGACCAGATAAGGCTTCAAAAAGGGCTGATATAAGTTAAATATTAAAGGGGGAAAGAGAATATTAATATACATTCAAAAAAGTCTATTCACAACTGATTAAACAGTAACTGAATCCATAAACGCACTTGGATGAAAAGTGGGGGAGGGGGTTCTACATGTTAATGAAGTTAGAGTAGGTTGCCACCTTTTGCCTTCAAATCTTAAAAAAGTATTTATTTATTTATTTATTTTTATTTTTTGAGATAGGGTCTTACTCTGGTACCCAGGCTGGAGTGCAGTGGTGTGATCTCAGCTTACTGCAGCCCTGATTCCCCCAGGCTCAAGTGATCCTCCCATCTCAGCCTTCCAAGTAACTGCAGCTACAAGCATGCACAACCCTGCCCAGCTTATTTTTTTGTTTTTTGTTTTTGTTTTTGTTTTTTTAGTAGAAATGAGGTCTATGTTGCCCAGGCTGGTCTCGAACTCCTGAGCTCAAGCCATCTGCCCAGCTTGGCCTCGCAAAGTGTTGTTACAGGCGTAAGCCACCATACCTGTCCTAATTTTACACATTCTTTATGTCAAATAAAGGCTGACAACTGAGCAAAATAAACTTACAGCAAGTCCTATCTTAGCATACCATTAATTTCTTAACACCTCTAAGAAGACTATTCTTTCCCAGTTAGAATATTCAATATTTCTTCCCCTGCCCCATACAAAGCAAAACAAACAATAGACACAAAAATATTAAAGAGCCTTTTCAAAGGACTTAAATATAATAAAAATAAATATACAGGCTTGCTTAAATATTCATTAGTTTACTGTTAAATGTATTCTTTTAAAAGCTCTTTTAAAGCTTCCTAGATCTCACAGAATAAAACTTCAGTGTGTTTACTCTTCAAAGGGCCCATGCCCATGGCAAAATTAGCATTTGGCCATACTTTCTACAAGTATCAATTTCAAATAATTCTTCCCATAGAAATGAGCCAATGGTCTAATAAAACATTCCCACCACAGGGGGAGAAAATTCTGTAAGAAACAACAAAACTAAAAATGTTAAATTAGGCTGGAGGTTTTCCACTAAATAAATGTTTGGTGGAGATCAAGCTCCTTCAGCTATTCACTGATTGCCATGTCTGATGGTTTTTCAGACATGAAAAACACTAATACACTAAGTTGCATTTGAGATGTTTTAATTTTAGGGCAAAAGTACTTCAGGATTATACATGTTGTATGGGAACAGTAATACTGAAACAGGAGATCAGGAAACTTGTATCCCAGCCCTATCTCTGCCATGAGTTAGATGAAAACTACATGGGTCTGCTTTTTTTAAATCTGTAAACTAAGCAGCCTAGACCGGGAGATACTTAAGATCCCTTTCAGCTTAAGCATTGTGTTGCCCTTCAAAACTAAAAAGTAAGCTAGCACCATCTAGTGGACTCCAAAAAAAAAATCACTAAATAAGTAACAGTGAAAAAGATTCTTATAAGCAAAATGTCTAGAGATTTACTTATTTTTTCTCCCAATGATTCAAAGACAACATTTGAAAGCAAGAATTATTCCAGGCACTATGAGCCATGACATAGCAATCAAGCCTAGGCAAAAGTGCTGAATTATTTTACAACTGCATAGTTTAATTAGAATGGAAAACATTCATAACTAACTTCAAATAAATTGCCTTAAAAAGATTCACACATTCACTATTCTCATTTACTTAAATGCAAATAGTACACATCAAATAAAAATATACATTAATATATTCTAATAAAAAGAATAGAGTTAGCATTGCATATTAACTACTGTGATAACTATAGTACAGAAAGAATTAGAAACAAATTAAACCTGAAACTACAAATGTGAAATACTGTGGTATTTCTTCCAATTTTATTTCACCTCCTTAAGAAATATTACAGCATGGAATAGTAACTCACTAACTTATAAACACAAATCTATCTTTGTGTCCCTTCATAAGAGTTCTTAGTATCAATATATCACTGAAAGACAAAATCTATGCTTTTCACTTAGCTCAACCAGAATCTCTAAGCAGTTCCTGAAGATGAAAAACAGACTCCAATTGCTCTTCAGAAAATCTACTTCTCATGTATACTATTCTGTCACTCAATAAATAGTGTTTTCATTGTACCCAACAAATGCCAAAGAAGTCTTTTACCTTGTTTGCTCTGTGAGAGATGCCTCAGGTTCATCAGTTAATACTATAGCAGTTTTCACATAAATCTTGCTGATATCCTATCCCAGGAAATCCACTACTTACAAAAAAATCCCATACCGCATTGCTGGCAATGAAAATGAAGTAAATGGTAATGCAAGCATTTCTTTTTTACAAACAGCCTTTGTGTCTTTTTTAAGTTTCCTTCAGGGTGTGCCAATATGGTAACATACATTACCAATGCACTTGTCTTCACTCCAACAACAACAAAATTATTTTAAACTAAATTTTTAGAGTAAAAATATTTGTACCAAAACTATCAGTATTTCCATATGGGAGAAGTCATAGTGATCCCAAAGCAGGCAGCACAAGAACATGGGCAAATAAACACATTAGAGCATATTATATGTTATATTTTCAAAAGTGTGCCTTGAAATGTTTGCAAAATAAAGCTTACTTTGTGAAAACAGCTATATTTTACCCATATTAAAAAAAATAAAGGAGATGATGGTGACTGCCTAGATCCGATTCTCCCCAGATCTCCTTCAGAAATGCATAAAGAGTAACAAAATAAAAAATAAACACAACTTATAATTCCATTATAAGTGGGAGATAAGAAAATTATAATCTGAATTTTTTTGTAAGTAAGGTAATAGGCATCTAGGACCAACATAATCCAGTGTGAATCCAGACCTGTGCAAGGGATAAATAAGAAGTGGAAGTGCCCAAGTGATGGCAGACCCCATGTATTGGCAACGAGGTTTTCTTCCAGAAAGAGAGAATATCCTGAGTAGGATGATAGAACTAAAATCAAATATATTAGTTGAATTAATAAACACAGTGGTTATAGCTTATATGAGAAAAAAAATTTAATTTACAGCAAAAATAAAACCTAAATCTATACTGTATAAAAGTAAATGTCTAAACTTGATTCAAAAGGTTAAAAGTAAAAAAGACGGCCAGGTAGGCAAACACAAATAAAAATAAACCATATTAGACAAGATAGAATTTAGTTTCAAAGGCATTAAAAAGAAAATGAAGGAAACATATTAGTCAAAGCTAAAATGGCAGCAACTTTCATAAAACAGAAACCAAAGAATTTACCAAAAAATAGGGTGATTAATAACAGGCAAATTCACAATAACTTAACTTCTTCAGTCCAAAGTAAATCAAGCAAATAGAACACCTTTAAAAAAAAAAGAAATCAGTAAGGTAGATCGTATACATACAAAATATACTCTTTAACCCAATAATAAAAAATTCTGTCTTGTTTTCAAGTATACCTAAAGCATTCATGAAAATTGACCACATATTAGATTAGCAAGAGAGCCAAAATAAGTTCCAAAAACAGAAATAGCACAAAAAGCATTCTCTGGCTATAATGCAATAAAACTAAAAAGAATCACCAAAAAATGGCCTTTATATGGAAATTTTAAATCTTAGGTAAAAGATTTTTAAAAACCCTAAAATTATAAAAATGATGAAAATATCTACATGTCAGAAGTTACAGACTAAGCATTGCTCAGAGGAAAATCTATAGATTTAAGTATTTATGTCAGTAAGATTGAAAAAAAATTTAAAAACAATTGAATTAAATATTTAACCCCAAATTAGAAAGAACAGCATAATAAACAGAAAAAAAAAGCCAAGAAACTAGTATTATCATGTATTTGTGGTAAAAGTACTAAATGGAATGATGTGGTTTGGTTGTATCCCCACCCAAATCTCACCTTGAACTGTAACAATCCCCACATGTCAAGGGCAGTGGCAGGTGGAGATAACTGACTCATAAGGGAAGTTTCCCCCATACTGTTCCTGTGGTAGTCAATAAGGCTTACAAGATCTGATGGTTTTATAAATGCACAAGCCCTTTGCCTGCCGCCATGTAAGATGTCCCTTTGCTCTTCCATTATCTTCTGCCATGATTTTGAGGCCTCCCCAGCCATGTAGAACTGTGAGTCCACTATACCTCCTTCCTTTATAAATCACCCAGTCTCAGGTATGTCTTTATTAGCAGCATGAGAACAGTCGCAACATATACAAAGGGAGTCTGACACTATCTTCCTAAATTGTAGATATTTTTTGGCCCAATGATACAAATCGCAGAAAATTAACCTGAAGACATATGTGATCAAGTATGAAATTAAATAGATGTCATATTCATTGTGGTAATGTGGAAGATTGGAAACCATGCAATATCCATCAGCAAAGCAAAAATGGAAAAACTCTGGTCCTTTCACACAAGAATATTAAGTAGCTATGGAAAAAGAATGTTATAAATTCCATAATATGTTTTAGGTAAAAAAAAAAAAAAGCAAGATAAAAAACAGTGCTTAAAATATGCTAAATTTTGTGAAAGAGAGGATTAACATACACACATGTATTTCCTTAGATATGTGCACATATGTAGACGCACACATACATATATTTTACATATGATATATGTTATATATGTACATATTACACAAAACTTCCACATATAAAACTAAACAGGGTAGAAGAGTGAAAAGGACAGGGACTAAAGCACAATATCTTCAGTATGCTTTTTTAACGTAGTTTTTATTTTGGAATCATGAATCTGTATTACATATAAAAGTTAAACACAAATCAGAAAAATGAATTAATTTATCAAATTAGTTAATTTAGTGAACTAAATTATCAAATTTATAGCATATTCCCAATGATAAAGTATTTCAAATGATTTTATAACATACTGTTTTAACCGCATCTGTTTGGGACAGTGCAAGGACAAAAAATGTAAAGAAATCTTAAAATTAGTAAGTTATATTGTCCATAGTAATAGTGGCATTGTTGTTTTAATGACATTTTATAGATAAGACAAGGCACGTGGTTATATTATCTTGCTGTAAACCAAGGAACATAGTGGAAGAAAAAATGAATACAGCTATAACATTTAAAGTATATATGCTATCTTCAATTCAAGTACACAAGACAAAACAATTAGAGTATTAAAACGAAAAACAAAGCAACTGACTGAAATATTCTGAGCTATAAAAAATGTATTATTTTCATAAGAATATTGAAAGAGAGAAGACTAGAACAAGTAGTAAAACAAAGTAAATAAACAAAAAATTTGGCACCACTGAAGGTAAATAGTGTCACTAAGACCTTACTCTAAGAATTTTTCAATACAATAGTAAGCACCTAGGCCTGTCATTCTGCTACAAACCATTTCAGGGTAACAAAATAGTTCTGATTAATTAAAGATTTTATAAAATCAAATTAAAGAAATGATCAACTAGAAAACTCACAGATCACATCCTCTGATGCATTAATTGACCCAGGTCATATTAATCAATGAAAGAACATTAGATGAAAGGTTGATGGAGAATTTTATAATGGAGTGTTTAGACTATCATCAGCTATACCCAACACTCAGTTGTAGCATCAATAAAAGTAAATCATCAAATACTGTATGAATGCTGATGTAATGAAATATAAAGCACAGAACAACACCCATAAAGAATTCCTATGAAAGCAGCTTACTTTTGAATTTAATCAAAACTTTTTAAACTAGCTTCAATTTATAGAAAATACGGGGCTTAATGAAACAATTTTAATAAAACTAACAAAAAGTAAATGGACAAAGCCAGAAGGCAGGACATTCTGTGAGACAATTCACACAGGTTCTGCAACAAACCAATAGTGCAGGAAAAAAAAAGTGGTGGGAGGACTGCTGCAGATTTAAAGAGACTTCAAAGACCCAGATAAATGTAACATATAGTCATTATCGATGTTATGATTCAAATAAACCCAGACATTTAGAAAATTAGAAAAATTTGATTATGCACTGTCCATTGATGTAAGGATTTATTATTAATTCCATTATGTGTTATAATGCACTAGAGCTAAGAAAGAGAGGGCCATATTATTTAAAACTCTCTCCTAAAGTATGAAGGACTGGAATTACAGTTTTGGGGATCTGCATTATGAAAGAAAAAATAAAATCAAAACCAACAAAAAAGTAAAGATGATGTAAATGTTTAATATAAGTAAGATTATATGGAATTTCTATATATTATTCTACATTTATAAATGTTTGAAATTTTCCACAATGAAAAGAGAAGAAAACAAAATATAAGCAAACAAGCAAAACTAATAGTAGAACCAGGCCTAAACATAGAAATTAGGCTTACTTCTATTCCCCTATCTAGTCTCATTCTACTCTGATACTTCAGTCTACATTAGACTTTGTAGTGATTATAGTACTGAAAAAGTAAACAGTGCGGTATCCTCTGGGAGTCCAATATTTCAGGCATTTGTACTATAACAAAGTAAAGTTTTAATCCAGTCCCCAACTTTTTGGCAATCCTTGATTTTTCATTAACCATTATGAAGCCCCTACCAAGGCCCTTGATAATTTCATAATGAATGAAATAATAAAAAACAATAGAGGAATTCAAGCCAGGAGGCGAATAATATGACACATTTTTTGTTTCAGAATCAGCACACTGGCAATAATGCAGAATTAACTTGAGCTGAATTTCAGTGGGTAGAAGAGGTGAGTTGGGTGATAACAGGTGAAAGCAAACACAAAACATTCTTTCTTTTCCAAAACTTGACAATAAAGGGCAAGAGAGAGAGGAGGCAATGATAGAACTCAATGTGAGGTAAAAGAAAAGGTTTTTCTTTCATTTTCTTTTTTGTTTTTATGTTCATTTAAAATGTGAGAGAAAGGGCACAGCAATAGAAACATTTTGACAGAAGGCTGATGAAAAATAATAAAGTAAGGTCCAGAGGGGCTGATGGGAATATTTACAAAAAATAGGACTAGCCAACTGTAGTGGTACATGTCTGTAGTCTCAGCTACTCAGGAAGCTGAGGCAGGCAAATCTGTTGAGCCCAGGAGTTTAATACAAGCCTGGACAACACAGCAAGACTATCCTAAAAAAACAAAATTAAAAAAAAAAAAGATAAACCTGGGCCCACAAAAAATTTACTAAAAAAAGAAAATAGAAAGACTGGTCTTTAAGTAAGAAAAGAGAATTTCATTTCTACCTATATGAATTATAAGATATAAGGAAGAAGTCAATATAGTTACATAGATATGCAGATATAGCTCTGAAGGGACTGAGAAGTTTGGAGAGATTCAGCCTGATGAATCCTTTCATGTGGTTTAGCAACTTTATCTAAAAAAGGAAAGATTAGTACAAGTGATGTATGTAGCTAACGAGAATGGTGATGAAAATGGTTTACCAGCAAACAGTTACAATTGCTGGGGCATTTGGAAAGCATATGATCCATAGAAACAACATGGTATGATAGCAAGGTGTTATATTCCCGTAGAGCTCGGATCACTACTGGTTGTAGGAAGAGAAACAGAGAAGTAAATATACTAACTTAGGGGCCTGCTAACAACTACAGAGTTGCCAGTGGTGAGAGAGCATATTCCCTTTATAGATGTTAAAAGTAATTTTATTTTCTAATCTAGATTTTAAAAGTATAAGATAAAATATGCAGATTGGTGATGAAACAAATTATGAGAAATAAATGTTTAAATATTAAAATTTCATTGTTCTTACCAATTCGAGTAATTCTATTATGTGAAAGTTCAAGACATCGAATATTAGTGCAGCCATCCAAACCATGAAGAGAAGTCACTTGATTTTTATTAAGAAGAACAACACAGAGATTTTCCAAATTTTCACAGTCAATAGCCTCAATACGGTTTTCCTGAAGCAAAGAATAAAGGTAATTAGTTTTATTTCAATGGCTTATTAATGAAATATTTAAAGCTTTCAAAAAGAGGAAAGTTGAGAAAGGATCTCCAAATTAGTATCTGAGTCTCTAATTTCTAAGATAATCCTGCAAATCCAGCAAATAGTATAACCCTATTATACTATTTGGATGAAAATATTAAGTAAACTAATAAATAATTAATTTTTAATTTATTTACAAATATTGTTTTAAAATACAGAGGATAAAAAAGTATTTTAAACAACACAAGTTTTAAAAAGTGAATATATTGTCATTCTTGTTTCTCCCATTTTGAATGGGAATGACTACTGTGGTTAATCAAGCCCTACCTCAACATTGTATGCGGGGCGGCGGTAGATAATTTTTAATCTTAGATTGCAGATAACTGAGTTGAGAGAACTTCACCTCAGTGGATGAATCCAAGGCCCTGGACCTGATGAGCCTCATCTTCACCTGGATCTGATTTAGATGAGAAAAGCCTGAAGTTCAAGCCTGAGCCTGATGCCTTAAGTGAATGATACTTTGGTGTCTGGGATATGAATGTGTTTTGCATATGGGAAGGATGTGAGTCATCAGAAGCCAGAGGATAAGTTTGAATAGACTGCTACTTTGGTAGCTTCCAGTAAACTTCACAAACCAATATTCGGATACCCATACAGTCCCCTTCTGCATGACCTCAGGGCTTAGCCAGTAAAACATTAGCCAACAAGATGTAAGCAGATGCTTTATAAACACTTGCATACTGCAGCTTGTCTTTTATGAACACTCGCTCTTGAGATCCTGCCACCGTGGAAAGAAGCCCAAGACAGCCATGAGAGATTCCCATATTCAGATATTCCTGCCAAGGCAGCAGACATAAGGTAAGTGATTTAGGACATTCTAGCTCTAGCTTCCATCTGGCTGCAATTACATAAGAGACCCAGTAAATACAATAGAAATCAGAAAAAAATGCCCAGCAAAGTTTGGGGACAATTAATGGCCCACAGAACCATGAACAATAAGATGGTTGTTGGCTTAAACTCCTAAGTAAAATAGTCATTTGTTGTGCAGCAAAAAGTAATGGAAACGATGACCATATTAGCTACAAAAAAGTTAAGTCATTTTAGGTCATGCCATCCAATAAGCTTCTCTCTTGGCATCTAAAAACTTTAGCATACTACCTGATCTCTTCAGACCCTGAATTACAAGTTAGTTTAGTAATTCTTTCTTCAAAAGTGTCATTTCTGAAATGTAAACATGAATCCATTTTATATTTTATTATAGAATAAATAACAGTAAGACAAAGAGCATACCTGTGCATCAATGTACTTAAGTTTTTTACAATTACTCAGACTGTGCAAAGAAGTTAATCCACAGCGTCGAAGGGATAGAAATTGAAGATTTGTACACTCTGCCAGGGTAGAGAGAACACAACCTGGCAAATCTCGAAATGTAACTGTTGTAACCTAGAGGAATGAAGAAAATTTGAATGTACAAAACTGAATGTAAACAATATTAGCCTTATAAAACTGTTTAAAACATTCATTTAAGAAAAGTAATACTATATGTTGGCTGGGCGTGGTGGCTCATGTCTGTAATCCCAGCACTTTGGGAGGCTGAGGTGGGTGGATCATGAGGTCAGGAGTTCAAGAGCAGCCTGGCCAACGTGGTGAAACACCATCTCTACTAAAGATACAAAAAATTAGCTGGGTGTGTGGTGCACACCTATAATTCCAGCTACTCAGGAGGCTGAGGCAGGAGAATCGCTTGAACCCAAGAGGCAGAGGTTGCTGTGAGTCCAGATCGCATCATTGCACTCCAGTCTGGGTGACAGGGCAAGACTCCATCTCAAAAAAAAAAAAGAAAGAAAAGTAATACCTTATGTTGAAACCTACATTTATTAACAACTCAATTTGTTAAGCTATCTAGTCTCTTTGTTCCCCACACAGAAGGACAAAATATTGCAACCATCTATGACAAATTCAAGTCCAAAGGTAAGATACATAAAAGCAACAACATAATCATGTATTAGTTCACTTGCTGATTTTTCACCAATTTTTTATTTTTAAAGTGGTACAGACTTCAAATTATACTACAGAGCTACAGTAACCAAAACAACATGGTACTGGCATAAAAACAGAAACACAGAACAATGAAACAACACAGAGAACCCCAAAACAAATCCATACATCTACAGTGAACCCATTTTTGACAAAGGCGCCAAAACATACATTGGAGAAAGTACAGTCTCTTCAATAAATGGTACTGGAAAACACTGGATATCTACATGCAGAGAAATAGAATTGACCCTTATCTCTTACCACACACAAAAATCAAATCAAAATAGACTAAACACACTTAAATCTAAGACCTATAACTATGAAACTGATAATATATTTTTAAAATTGAGGAAACTCTCCAGGACATAGGACTGGGCAAATATTTCTTGAGTAATACCCCACAAGCACAGACAACCAAAGCAAAAATGGACAAATGGAATTGCATCAAGTTAAGAAGCTTCTGCACAGCAAAGGAAACAATCCATGAAATGAAGAGACAAACCAAGGAAAGGGAACAATACTTGCAAACTATCCATATGACAAGGGATTAATAACCAGAATATATAAGAAGCTCAAACAACTCAATAGGAAAATGTCTCATAATTCAATTGAAAAATTGGCAAAAAATCTGAATAGATATTTCTCAAGAAGATATACAAATGGTAAACAGGCATATGAAAAGGTGCTTAACATCACTGATCATCAGATAAATGTAAATCAAAACTACAATGAGGTATCGTCTCACCCCAGTTAAAATGGCTTATATGCAAAAGTCAGGCAAACGCTGGAGAGGATGTGAATAAAAGGGAACTCTCATACACTGTTGGTGTGAATGTGAATTAGTACAGTCACTGTGGAGAACAGTTTGGAGGTTCCTCAAAAACTGAGCTACCATATGATCCAGCAACACCAATGCTAGGTATATATCCGAAAGAAACAAAATCAGTATATTGAAGAGTTATCTGTACTCTCTCATGTTTACTGCAGTACTATGCAACATAGCCAAGATTTAGAAACAACCTAATAAGTGTTCATTTATAGATAAATATAGAAAAAGTGGTACATATACACCATGGATTACTATTCAACCATCAAAAATAATGAGATCCTGACACTTGCAGCACCATAGATAGAATTCAAAGTCATTAAGTGAAATAAACCATGCACAGATAGATAAACTTTGCATATTATCACTTATTTGTGGGAGCTAAAAGTTAAAACAAACTTTTTTTTTAGTTGAGTCTCTGCCTGGTTTTGGTATCAGGATGATGTTGGTCTCATAAAATGAGTTAGGGAGGATTCCCCTCCTTTTGTATTGTTTGATACAGTTTCAGAAGGAATGGAACCAGCTCCTCTTTGTATGTCTGGTAGAATTCTGCTGTGAACCCGTCTGGACCTGGACTTTTTTTGGTTCATAGGCTATTGATTGCTGCCTCTACTTCAGCCCTTGTTATTGGTCTATTCAGGGTTTCAGCTTCCTCCTGGTTTAGTTTTGGTAGAGTACAAGTGTCTAGGAATTTATCCATTTCTTCCTGGTTTACTGGTTTATGTGAGCAGAGCTGTTTGTCGTAATCCCTGATGGTAGTTTGTATTCCTGTGGAATCAGTGGTGATATCACCTTTATCATTTTTTATTGCATCTATTTGATTCTTCTCCCTTTTCTTTTTTATTAATCTGGCTAGTGGTCTGTCGATTTTGTTGATCTTTTCAACAAAACCAGCTCCTGGATTTATTGATTTTTTGAAGGGTTTTTTGTGTCTCTATCTCCTTCAGTTCTGCTCTGATCTTCGTTATCTCTTGTCTTCTGCTAGCTTTTGAGTTTTTTTGATCTTGCTCCTCTAGTTCTTTCAAACCAGAATCTCTGGGACACCTTTAAAGCAGTATCGAGAGGGAAATTTATAGCAATAAATGCCCTCCAGAGAAGAGAGGAAAGATATATAATTGACAACCTATCATCAAAATTGAAAGTTAAAACAAACTTATAGGATTAGAAAGTCAAATGATGACTATCAGAGGCTGTAAGGGTAATGGGGTGGGGTTGAGGAAAGTGGAGATGGTGAATGGGTGCAAAAATATAATAAGATAAATGAATATGATCTAGTATTTGCTAGCACAACAGGGTGACTAAAGTCAATAATAATTTATTGTACATTTTAAAATAACTAAAAGAATATAATTGGATTATTTGTAACACAAAAAAAGGTAAATGCTTGAGACAATGGATACCCCATCTATCATAATGTGATTATTATGCATTATATGCCTGAATCAAAATATCTCATGTATCCCATAAATATTAATACCCACTATGTACCCACAAAAGTTAAAAATTAAACAAGATCATTAACTTTTATAGAATTTTCATAATTTGGGCCTTCCATTTAAGTCTTTCATCTATCTTAAATTAATTTTCATAGGGCATGCCCTTCTTTAGGTCAGCTTTGGCAAAGAATTTATGGTTAAGTCCTCAGAAGCAATTGCATCATAAACAAATATTGACAAGTGGGGCCTAATTAAACTAGAGAGTTTCTAGTTTAATTACAAACAGTTTTTAATTAACGGTTTCTCTGCATAGCAAGAGAAGCTATTAAAGGAATAAACTGACAACCTATAAAATGAGAAAAAAAAACATATTTGCTGACTATGCATCAAAGTTCTAAATTCCAGCATCTACAAGGAACTTAAACTAGCAAGCAAAAAGTAAATAACCCCATGAAGAAGTGGGCAAAAAACATGAACAGAGAGATATTTTGAAAGAAGACATACACATGGCCAACAAACATATGAAAAAATGTTCAACATCATTACTCATCAGAGAAATGCAAATAAAAACCACAATGAGATACCATCTCACACCAGTCAGAATGGCTTTGGCTAAAAAATCAAAAAATAATAGATGTTGGCAAGGTTACAGAGAAAAGGGAACACTTGTTCATTGTTGGTGGAGATGAAAATTAGTTAAGCCACTGTGGAAAGCAGTTTGGAGATTTCTCAAAAAACTGAGAGTTGAACCACCGCTCAACCCACCAATCCCATTACTGGATATATACCAAAAGGAAAATTAATCATTCTACCAAAAAGACACATACACCGGTATGTTCATTGCAGAGCTATTCACAATAACAAAGATATGGAAACAAACCCAGGTGCTCATCGGCAGTGGATTAGATTTTTTAAAAAAAGATAGTACATATATAGCCTGGAATACTATATAGCCATAAAAAATGAAATCATGTATAGCAACTTGGTTGTAAGTAGAAACCATTATCCTAAATCAACTAACACAGAAACAGAAAGCCAAATACCACATATTCTCATTTATAAGTGTGAACTAAACACTAAACATTGGGTAAACAAGGACATAAAGATAGGAAAAACAGACACTGGGGAAAACAAGAAGGGGTGGAAGGAAAGGGACAAGAGTCGAAAAACTGTCTATTGGGAACTATGTTCAAGACCTGGGTGACAGGTTCGGTCATGCTCCTAACTTCAGCATCACACAATATATGTTTATAACAAACCTGTATTTGTACTCCTGAACTTAAAATAAAAGTTAACATAAATACATTAAGAAAAAAACATTAGCTTGATAGAAATAATCTTGTATATATCATACTTAAAATTATAAAAATATTATACTAAAATTAAAAGCATTATTATTTCAAAAAATACTGGAAAAGTACAAAATTTTAGAATGCAGTAATTCCTCTTTGTATAGAACATTTCCTGTGCATTAAGTTAAACTAAAAGTTTTAAATTTACATATTTATGTAAGTAAATTGAAGGATCCTGTGTTGATGGTGATATAAAGAAAAGAATTAGCCTACTCTGTTTTAAGTAGCAAAAGCAATAATTAAAACTTCAGATAAATAAGACTTCCAGTTTCAAAATCAATTTAGGAATGTCTCAATTATATGTCATCTACAGCAATTTTGAAACAAATTTATTTTTAATAATTTTTTCAGAAAGAAAATATATTCATCAATTTCTATGGAGATAACTTCTATGTATTGCCTATTTAATCTGTAACAAACAGTTATAAATTCTGTAAATAGAAAACTGGCCCTACATTAAAAATGAAAACACTATTTAGAATTGAGCCCTTAAAAATGGAAAATTCAACAATTACAGCTGTATAGTAACAAATGCTACTTAACATTATAATTAATATTATTCAGTGTGATTTAATAACATGCTCCTTTCAATCGACTATACAAGTACAATTAAGTTCTAGTTATTTATGATATGGCAATATTTGTCCTTTAATCTTATTACAGCACAGAAGTAATTGCTACAGTATCTGTTAGTGGTATTTACTTTTGACTATGAGATTCATATTCTTTAATTGAAGCTTCCTCCTTTTCATTGAACATTTAAAAAGAATCTTTATACTATAGCAATATATTCTCTACTCGACTGTATTTTTCCAAACATAGGAGATCAAAATAAATGTTTGTATTAATTATTCATACATGCAGGAAAATAATCACATACATAAAACCACTTTATGCTTCAAAAATTAAGGTCAGTATAGAACTAGTAATCATATATGTTCATTACTGTATGGTCAACTTGAAAAACAGCAATTGGAGCATAATGGGTGTTGGGTAAATCTTTCTTAAATAAATAAATGAATAAACTTTCCTAGTCCTGTGGCAAAACTCAGCTATATTTATAGCACTCATACTTTCTTTTTCTTACAAAGAATTATGTAAAAACATTTGAAAAATTAAACTTTCAGGTCTCATGACTCAAAAATAAATTATCCCACCTTTAGAAGCTATGAAATATTTATTACATTTTAATTACAGATTCCAAATCAATTTTCTGCTTAATCATCAGTATTTTCCCAAATACTTGACAGCCTATTGTAGATAAAATTCCCTAACACAGCAATATACTTTTTAGAGATTTTATTCTCAGTTATTCTGGAGTTCACCTAAGTATCAGTCATCTATGGTAAACTGTAATTACAAAAGTAATGAAAGCAACAAGTCTATTTTTTTGTTTTACTTTTTCAGAACATTTATTCAGTGGTCTAATCTCAAACCTATTCAGCACGGAAAAATAATACTGTTTTCAAAACCAGCTGCAAAAGGACTGGGTCCAAGGTATGATTCGTGGCTTGAATAAAACAGCTACAAAATAATTTCAGGCAATTCATGTATCATTCCAATAGCAGTACATTACAGTTCACTTTGTATAAGAGAAGTGAGACTTCTTGATCTAAAAGTTAATAAGCAGCTAAAATATTAATCATGTTATGGTATAAAGCAACATTTAAAAATCCTTAAGCTTAGTGCCCTTTTTTGTGGTTGTTGTTACTTAAAACAAATTACCATTTGTAGCAAAATGCCAAAAATAAAAGATAAAATAGTTAAAACATTGAAAAATAAAAATATATTCATTACCTACAATTATTGCTCTTTTCTCTTTTGAGACATTACTACATATAACCTGATAGTTTAGTATTTTCAACTTTATAACTTTTTTGATGAAACAGGCTATTAAGCAGCCATCAAAAAAAAAATTCATTTGCCTTTTTCTTTGCTTGCTTTAGACTCACATTTGACAAGTGATACTAGAAACCCTGGGCCATGTTCTTTACATACAGCATTTTAAAACTCGACAATCCTATATAATAGAAATTGCTCTTGAAGTTTGTGAAAGACAAAACTGAGGCTCACAGAGGTCAAGCATTTGCATAAGGTGACACAGTAAATGGCAGAAATGAAATTAGAAACAGTCTTAAAATAGAACTTGTTAGCAGTCTAATAAACTACACTCCAACAATTTTACATTAATTTCTTCTTCAGTCAATATCCTTTATCTAAACTGTGAAACTGGTAGTAATGAGAAGGTAAGATTAACATTCAATTGGAATTCTTTATTCATCTCCCCATGCATCCATCCCATAATCAGGTAATGAAAGCCACTACAGATGGTTCCTGACATAAAATTGTTTAACGTAGAATTTAAAAAAATTTTATGATGGTGTGACAGCAATAGACATTTATTAGAAACCATATTTCAAATGTGAATTTTGATCTTTTCCCAAGCTAGCAATATAAAGTGTAATAATCTCTCATGTCAGGCAGTAACAGGGAGCTGTAGCTCCCAGTCAGCAACACAATCACCAGGGTAAACAATAAATACTCTACAGTGTACCATGTTTTCAGATGATTTTGCCCAATTGTAAGCTATGCAGGTTTAGCTGGATGTAACCTAATTGTAACTTAAGGAGTATCTTTATTTGCCTGGCAATGTGTAAAGAAGTATTGACAAAAAGAAGATCTGATTTATATCCTGAAGTCTCAAAGTGAGAGATTAACATAAGGAAAATAAATGCATTAGCGGAGGACAATAAACTTTTCTAAGTTTATCTCCAGAAGGACATTCCAAGGATGGCAGTGAGTGGTCAGCATAAGCACAAAGATCTGAAGCTAAGAGAATATAAACTCAAAAAGAAAATAAGCCATGGATCAGGAGTAGCAGTGATGAATGAAGACATGAGGGTAAGTCATCTACCAAACACAATCATTACAGGAGTTGTCTGGTAATAAAAGATGATATTTTCTTAACACTTTAGCCTCTATATGGCACATTCACATGTATTTTTCATCTTTATACTGTCTATTTGATGCTTCAAAGCCAAATTAAAAGCTTGATAAAGTTAAGAAGTGATGAGAGGATGATGGTGCCCTTTAGAACATTACTACTCAGATTAGTCCATGCACTAGTGTCAACATCATCATTTAGAATCATTGCAAGCATGCAGAATAGGTGGATTCCCAGACCTATTGAATCAGAATCCACATTTCAACAAATCTTCAGGTGTTCTATAGATTTTAATAGTTTGCCAAGCCTTGGTCTAAGAAGTAAAAGAAAGAGTTAATTATCATTTTATGTACATTGACAAGAGTTCAAAAGAAGGAACAGAGAGTGGACTGGAGAAGAAAGTAAACATTGACAAGAGTTCAAAAGAAGGAACAGAGAGTGGACTGGAGAAGAAATGCAAAGCAGAAAAAGTTAAGATTCACATATCTTAACTTCCTTCTCATTGGACAGAACAAAGACCTACAAAGAAAGGGAGGAAAACCACTGTTTCCGTAACTTCATTTTCACTTTCGAACCAAGTACACTGTAGGCACGAAGACATACACTTAAAAGTGTAAGTCTTGTCTCTTATATTGCTATTTCATATATCACAGATCTCTTGAAAATCCCACTATTTTATTATTATCTCACGGGATACTCTGAAATCTTATTTACAACAATTCTAGAGATTCATAATAATGTATTTATGTGCATATTTGTTTAAGCTCCATAAAGGATTTTCCTTTCCTGGGTTTTATTTTTGTTTATTTAGTCCACCAATAAATATTGATCATCACATTGGATAGATTATTCACTCATCATATTGCTTAGTGAATGAACAAAATAATGTTTATCTATTAATATGATTGCTCCTTTTCCTAGGCATCTGTCTAGCAAGAAAGTCTGTAAAAAAAACTAAACTTTATTGAATACATTTGACTTTCAGTCCTTAACTAAATATGTATATTTTAATCATAAGTCCTTTCTAGTGTTACACTGTTTAAAATATTTTCTGTTTTTCTGTAAGTTAGTTTCAGTATCTAATTTTGGTTGAAACTATGTTCTCCATCACCATAGGAAATCAGTAATATTTGATGACAACTATTTTACATTCAGACATATATGCACCACCTTTAAGTAGCACATAACTAAATAATTGTTTCTAGATAGGAATTATAGGGTCTTGTATATTGTAAGCCCACAGCAGTGGTCATGGACAGGACATCCACTTTATTCCAAAAGGAGCCACTATGTGATGTGGTGGCTTAAGTCTAAAGCAAACTGTTTACTTAGGAGTTGCCTACTCTAATTCCAACTCTACATTTCTAGATGCTTCATTCTTAGAGGCTTAAATATTGACCGTAGGGTCCTTGAAATAGGCTTCAAGATATTAAAAAATATATAAAGCAAAGCTTTTTACGGAATGGTACTTAGAGAAGATGACTCAAACAATTTTAGTTGAGATCTTTAATATACATCCCCTCTCAAATGGAGTAATATTTCATTCCTAACTTTATTAAACAAGAGACAGAATTCTTGTATATAAAATATTTCTTTTTCTAAGATCTGAAAAGTTATGTTTTAAAGAGCTAATTGTAACTAAATATGAAAAAATATTATAAAATTAGAAATACCTGCTGTAAAGTATCCCAAGGGCCACACCGAAGAATTTCCAGTGTATCCAAAGCAGGTGCCATGTTGGCTGGGAATTTCACAGGTCTCTTTCTTCTAACAATTTTCTTTTGTTGACTTTGTTTGAAAATTTCAAGCCAAGGTTTAAATGATTTTATCCAGGCTAGTCTCTTTTCTTCAATAGAAGATAGAAGGGCTGACTCTGGTAAAGAGCAGGTCATGCTTTCAGGTTCTGCTCCATTTTCATGGCATTTTTCTGAAATTTCTTTAATCTCAGATTTAAGAGAGTTCACTTCTTTAGATACCACGGAGCTGTCTGCATTACAGTCACTCAATTCCTCACAAGGAGCATGTGTATCTAACACATAATCTTGGTCATTTCTTTTGCCTTCTATATTTGTCATGGTATCAGTTGTGTTAAAAACCACGTTATTATTCCATGCATTGTCTTTTGGGTTCTCCTCAATTTCTTTAAATTTTAAATCAATTTCTTTTTCTTGTAGTATTACGTTTTCTCCTATAACTTCAGAATGTTCTGATGTTAGTGATAGTGGTTTTCGTTTCATTGAAATGATTAAAGTATCCTTATCTTTATACAATAATCCATTCTCTTCTTTTTCTACTATTTGTACCTTTTTCTGCTGATTATCTTTAATCATATTCTGTTCTTCATTGGTTTTCACCTCACTAATTTCTTGGTTATATCCTAATATTATTTGGTTTTTTTTCCCCACATTCTCATTTACGACATGTTCCATGATTTCTTCTTTTTGTATATCCAACTTTACTTCTTGCAGCTGAAACTGTTCTTTCACATTTTCATTTAGATGGAGGTTTCCCAATTCAGTTTTGTTATCTGTATTTTTACATTTTCTTTCTTGCTTGATCAATTCTTCTGAACATTGCTTTTTTGCTAGGTTTTCATTTTTTTCTTCCATTTTAAAATCTGCCACAATTGTTTGGCTTGATATAGATTCTTTTAATTTTACTTGTGTTGATTCTTTTAATATAACTTGTCTATCTACATTTTCTTTCTTATTTGATTCTTCAACTAGCCAAAGGAGAACATCTTCCTGCTTCTTTGAATTTTCAGCCACTAGCTTTTTGGCTATATCACCCTTATGATATGAAATATCTTCATGAATTAAACGTTTGTTAATATACCCTCTCTTCTTTAATGCACTACTTATTATTAGCTGTTGGCTTGTATCTTCTCTTAATCTTATTTTTTCCTTGTTTATTAGTTGCTCTCTTTCTTGTTTCACAATATTCTTTTTTTCTTCATATTCTTTTTCTCTCCCTTTCCTTTCCTCTTCCTTTTGTTTTTTTCTCTCTTCTTTTATCCTTTGTTCCTCCTCTAATCTTTTTCGTTTCTCTTCCTCTTCCTGTCGTATTTTTGCTTTCTTTTCCTTCCACTCCTGTGCTTTTCTTTTCTTACTTTCAATTTGCTCTTTTATAATTGGGCCATATTTTTTATAGGCTACAAATGCTTTATATTTAGCTTGAATTTTAACAGCTGCACTATTCTGTTGTTTTAACAGACAAATTTTTTCTTTTTCTTGTAGGTCTTTAAATCTTGTTCTTTCTTCTTCCATTTGTAAATGCAAGTTTCTAATATACTCCTAAAACAAAGTAGGATACATGGTAGTCAGTGTAAACTAAATATGTGATGTTACTAAAATGTCATCTGAAATATAGATTAAAAACAAATACTAAAACTACGGTCTTAATAAAGTTCCCATAAAACTTAGTGAAGCTAAAGTCATTTATCTTAAAGGGTATTACTTTTTTAATATTTATGAGATTGAATCATGTTGTTGATACTTTAATGTTATGTGTATACTAAGCCACCCAGATATAAATTGAAGATTTCCTTGAAGATAGAAAGCATATAAAATCAGAAAGACACAGAATAAGCAAACAAACAATAACAACAAAAGGGAAACCACAGGCTAAAAAACGTAGAAGAAGAGGACTTCAAATTTTCTGGATTGAGAGTTCTGATAAAGAAGACTCAGAGCTAGTATTGAGACTGCAAAAACAGGAATTATTTTGTAAAACTTATCATACCAAGAAAGCCGGGGTAGTCCCTACATACAAACAATATAAAGAACCAACCTACTCACTTATCTTCTCCCTTCTCAATGATCAAAACAGTTGATAACCACATACTACTGCATTTAATGAGATATTTGAAGTTAGGTGAGAAAATATTATTTTCACAAGAGTCCTAAACCAAAGTAAGCAGATCAACAAAATTAAGCAAATATCTAAGGGAAACTAACACAAAGGATATGAGACTACATTTTAATAACCAGAAGGAAGAACCAATTTCTGAGAAAATAGAACTATAAAATAAACTAGATAAAAATTTAAATAAAGATATTTTAGAAAAAATATTTAAATAGGAATAATCTCATATTTCAAGGGTTCAAATAAAAATGACTCACAAACAGATAATCAAAATAGAATGGCTGGACAGCTGATTACTTTAAAAAAAAACTTAAAAATTGGGTGTTTTCCCAAAACAACAAATAATAACAAAGATAAAAAAATACATATGTCAGAGGTAAAGAAGATTAACACAGAAACTCCAACACATGACTAGTAGGAGTTCCTAAATAAAGAGCTGAGAAAAACTGAAAGGAAGAAAACAATAGAAAAATACGTTTTCTTAAAAACAACAACAAAAAGCCATGAAGAAAGACAGAACATTGCCTGCACACATGCACAACACACTTAGACAGATGCTAGCAATATTTCAGAACTCTAAGGAACAGAAGCTGTTAGTTTTACTGTTGCTCCTTTTTAGGTAATATGTCTCTTTTTCCTCTGGATGCATCTAACACTTTATTTTTCTTTTTTCTTATTTTACTTTTTATTTACCAACACTTTATTTTATTTTGTCTTGAATTGGAATAGTACAGTTTAATTCCAAGATGTGATTTTCTTTGTATCTATCCTCCTTGGGACTTAAGTATCATCTTTGAAAGTAGGGATTATTTTCAGTTTTATGCACTGCCGTATCTTAAACACTCAGAGAAGTGCCTGACATAATAGAAAACCAGTAAATATGTGTGGATGAATGTATAAGGTGAAAAATCCAAAAGCTTCAAAAGAATGTAAGAAAAAGGCAACAATATTCGAATCATAGATAGCATAGGCAAAATTATAAAATGAAGTCTTATCTTTACATTGTTAAATGTGGTAATAAACCTGTATTCTACATATCCAAAGAAACTGACCATTAATTTTTGAAAGCAAAATAAAAATGTTTTCAACTATGCAAACAAAGATTGAGAAAATCTAGCATCCAGAATTTTTTTGACAACTATTTAAGCGTATACTCCAGGAAATTAAAAAATGAGTCCAGAAATTGGAAGAAGAGTTAGGATTCGAAGGATACTAATGAACAAAGAAACCATTATCACTAAATACTTGAATTGTCTTCTTTCTTCCATCATTTTACTTAAAGACGGCTATTTGTTTTACTGTTCCTCCTTTTTAGGTGATGTGTCTTTTATCCTCTGGATGCTTCTAAGACTTTGTTTTTCCTTTGTTTTGAATTTCAATAACTGTGCTATTTATTCCAAGGGGGTAGTTTCTTTGTATTTATTCTACTTGGAAATTATGTTTCATCTTTGACTATTCAGGTTAATTTTTAAAAAACAATTTGAAACCTTTTTAACCATTATCTCTTTTTTTAATTTTTTTTTTAAAATTACACTTTAAGTTCTGGGGTACATGTGCAGAACGTGCAGGATTTTTATATAGGTATTGACATGCCATGGCGGTTTGCTGCATTCATCACCCCCCTCATCTACGTTAGGTATTTCTCCTAATGCCTAACCACTGTCTCTTTACCTCATTGCTTCTGCTCCAATCTCTCTCTTCTCTCCTTTTAAGATATGATACAAATTTTATATCTTTTCACTATGTATCACGTATTTCTTGAGCTCCTTTCCTCTTTTCTCATTTCTTTCTTCTCTGTGCTTTAATCTGGATATTATCTATGGAACTGTCTCATTTCACTAATGGTCTCATCTGCTATGTCCAATCAAATTCATCCACTGAATTTTTAAATTTTATACACTGAATTTTTTAAACTACAGAATGTACAATTGGTACTTCATTATACATGCTATTTTTCTTTTCACATAACCTGTTTAAGTATTTTGTTATTGGATTATATTTATAGGTATTTTGACAGCTCTATTAAATTTAACATTTGGATTATACACAAGCGAGCTACTGTCTTTTTTGTCCCTTGTCATTCATATGACTCTATTTACATGCTTAACCAGCTTTTTGACTACGTGTAGTAGAAACCTACTTTTGCAGGAGTGCATTAATATAAATTTTAAAAAAGATTTGAAAGAAATACAAAAAAGGATAATATTTAGCTAAATAACAAGTTTATGGGAGATATATACTTTAAATTTGTAATTACTTAAAATAATTGTATATAAAATTGTGGAATAAAAAAACTAAAACTTCAATACATGTATATCAGAATAATCTTATATTCAAAACAATTGTGTTTAAGAAAAGAAGCTTTCATAACAATCTTTCAACATAAAGAAATATTCAAAATGGTACCTTTCCTCAAACCTTAAAATAAATTTTAGAATTACAATTTTATATGGACAATGCTCACTAAACCAGCTCTCATTTTCAAGATATGCCATTTCAAGAAGTATTTCTGAGGATCACTAAATTTTTAATGCTGTAATAAACTAAATCTTATACTACTTAGACAGTAGTATCTAAAAATAACCATTTCAAGGGAAGTAATGTATTTCAAATAAACAAAGCTTAATGTGCAAATTAAAAACAACAAATAGGTACCTCATGCTGTTTAAATTTCTCTGTCCACATTTTCTCTTCTCTAGAGAGTTCATCATTCATCTTGTCCTGTTCTTGCTAAACATACGATAATAAATATGGCTATACTCAAATATCAAATATATCATGTTAATTATATATGATTCTCATAAAATATATTTGTAAACAATAGTTAAAGGTAACAACGCACCCAATGGCTTTTGATTTTTAGTACTGGAATAACAACTTTAATCTCAAACTGAAGTGTCATATAAATAATACCTAAAGTTTCCATTCTGAGAACATAAAGATGTTTGCAACCTGGGAAAGCTGTTATATTCATTTGAGTATGTTTATTTACAGCATATAATTTATTGGCTTGAAACACTATTGGGCACTGGAAAAATTACAATAATGTTTGTAGAATGGGTTTTGTATACAATTTTTTTCTCACTATGTCATACCATTTAACTCACGTGAATCAGTTCAGTAAGCAATGGTTTTCTTTCAATAACTCTTTATCAACACATTTGATAAGACTCCTCAGAATAAATAAATATCAGTAAAATACAACCCCCTTCTTCAAAAACTCTTCTGATCATGTGAAAACACTAACATAAATTTACATATTACCCCAAATTTAGCAGAATAAGTTTACTACAAGAGAAAAAATATGAAAAATCATAATGAGTATGATAATTAGATCATGAAAGGCTTCATGAAGAACACTGTATTTGAAATGACTATGTTTTCAAGAAAAGAAACATATTTTCAGCACTTACTAAGCATTTTGAGCTAGGAAAATAATTACAGCTCTGTTTTTATAAAAGTCATCAGTTTAGGATTAGAATTGGAGAAATGAAAAAAATTGATATAGTATAAATAACCACTCTTTAAGAGGTCTATCATACACAGCCTTTAAAAAGCAAATCAAAGAACAGCTAAAGAGAAATATAAGAATGATCTCATGATTATTCTTTTGTTTTGTTTTTGGCATAGGAGAAAATTGAACATGCTTATAAACAATAAAAAAAGGAGGAAGATGACAGGAGTGTCTCAGCATATTGAAAAAGCAGGGGTAGGTTGAAAATGATAAAATATAAAGTAGAGGAGGAAAAGCTAAACATGGACAGAAGGAAAAATCTTTCTTACTGAGATAAGACGGAAGGCCATTAATAATTAAAAAGAGGATGGGTACGGATGTTGATACTAAACAGCCGTGGAATTAAAAGGAAGAGAAAGTTTGCAAAAGTTTGAGGCAAAAAAAAAAAAATGTTATGTGATTATTTGATAATAATGAGGGAGGAGGAATTGGGTATAATTCTTAAGAGATTTATGATTGCTATTTTGGAAAATGGAGAGGCAGCTAACAAAGAATCCAGGAAAGAACTACTGAAAGAAAGTAAATTATATATTTAGAGTCAATAATAAAATTGTGGACTAGTCCCATTGGAAACTTTTAAGCTCCAAGGCGTAATAAAGGACATATTTAGTAAATCATTATACCTAACAATACTGCATTTTCTTAAATCATAATTTTATGATAAATTACAAATTTGTTTCAAAAAATAAATTATAATTCTTTGAGGGTGAGATTTGGTATTAGATCTCTTTTGCATCATCTAAGCACACAGCTGAATGCTTTCCCCTTAAGGTAGTCAGAAAATTTTGATTATAAAACAAATGACAACCCTAGTGAACAGGATTGAAATCAGATGTTTTCTAAATCTGAAAATACCACTAACACTCAATAGCAATTATGTATTTTAACACAAACCAGCAAATACTATTCCAATAATCATTATATTCAATTCTATTTTGGAATATTTTTTAAAAGCTTTGAATTTCAGAAATGACTATGTCATTCTGGTCTATGGGAAAGAAAACATAACTAAAGGAAAAGATTCATATCTTACTATTAGAAATAGTCATGGCATAACTAGTTCTACAATATTACAACTTCTTTTAATGTGTTTATTTTTTACATAGTCAAGAAACGAAATGTACTCAACATACAAGACTAAAAAACGCTGAACAAGCTGATGTTCTTTATACGCAACACTCAAAACCAGCAAGTTCTGGATAACGTATATTTAATCATGAATGATAGAGATGTCAGTCATGCCTGTTATCCAGATATTCTGCATATTTTCCAAATATTCTCATGGCCTGCAAGTAGGGTCCTAAAATCCTCCAGATTCTCAATACTGATATACCACTACCATGATCTGATTGTATGGACCTCCTAGGGGGAAAAAAAACCAAGAACACATACAACAGAAATAAAACAGCACAAAACTTCACATCAAAAATTTCCAGTTGGAGAAAGTAGCTTAATTATGAAGGTGGGGCACAGACTGTCACCTAAATTGTTGAACTACTTTTAAATATCTTTTACATAATATGTCATATGCCAGACCACGTAGCATATGACACACTATGGAAAAAGCATGCTCGATAATTTTTCATTGTTTTTTCCAATGTTTAGAATGGTATAAAGAAAAACAACAGTTTATATTATAAATTTCAGACTATCCAGGATGACCCTTGAAACTTCATAGACTCCACTGGTCCCCCAAGATTAAAAGTGTGTCTGAACTTCAAATGAATTTCAATAAAAACTAATCAAGGAGTTCATAATAAATACTGTTAATTCACAGTCAATTTCTTCTTCTATCAGAAAGTAATTAAAAGCCACACTATTAAGCTCAATCTATACCACAATCCAAATATCAATATTCTTCAGAGGTAGCTACTGATTTTTAAAATGTATGAAAAACAAGAGCAAAATACCTTCTGAATATTCTCTAATTTCTTCTTTTCAACTTTAAATTGTTCCATCCAGCAATGTCTCTTTTCTTCTTCTTCCTGAAACTGTTTTTCTTCTCTATCCCGCTGAGCTTTAAGAGTTTCTTTCTCTTTATCTTCTAGTTCCTTCTGTTTCTCTTGCCAAGCCTCAAAAGACTGTCTACATTGTTCTTCCACTTCACAGTATCCAAAATTTATATCAGCATCATCTGCATTCATGAAGAAAAATAACATCATTATTTGTAAGATCAAAATTGTCAAACTAATTCAAAGTTTAAAAATAATTTTAAAGGGAAAAAAATGTCAACATATTCCCAAAATGATAATATGCAGCAATAAAATACATTGTTTAATATACATGGAAATTCTACTGAAGTAAATAAAGTCACATAACTTTCCTTAAAATATTCCACAAAACTTAATATGAAAATAAAATTTGTGAGAGTGTGTGTGTGTGTGTGTGTGTGTGTCTCTCATTAAGAAATAGTCAAGAGATAGTGAAGAGATACTAAATAAAATCAGGGACAGGCATATCTATTGCAATCAGCAAACATGTGGAAAAAATTACTTAAATCAAGTTAATTTAGAAGGCATAGAAGCCTATGAGGGTATGTAATTGAATAAGTATAGCAAAGGCACAATAATTTTCAAATATTGTAATTGTTTTTCTAAATATCAAAAGAACAAAAAATAACTGTCCAATTTTTTTTAGGTAACTATGATCAATCATATAAAAATTTAAAAACATATCATTGAGCAATTTAATCTACCTGTTAAAACATGTTCATCCATAGGCAAGTCATCAGGACCAGGCTCAGGAACAAAATCAAGACTGGCACAATTGGTTTTACTTCTAATAAATTCTTCTTTTTCTATTTCAGATAATATCTAGGAGATTAAATGAGTACCAGTGATTAAAGAAAACCAAAATAGAGAGTAAAAGCTGTCATTTTAATAATACATTAAATATTTCTACGTATATACTAAGAATTTTAATTTACTCCAGACTTCTCTCAAATAAAAACCTGTAGCACATTGATAATTATTCTCTTTACAATGAATAAAAAATTTTTCCCATGCAAGCATAAGTAATTCTTATGGTTTTCAGAACTCTGTCTTAATATTATTTAATATTATTCTACAATATTCAATTAAACTGTTTGATAAGCACTTCAAAATGTTTCTACTAATGTTTTCCTTTTAATATATTTCTATTTTTCTGACTGTAGTGACTGTTCACATACACAAACTTTTTATATATTCCATATGATAAAAAAGAGAACTATACTCTAACCTAAATTATATGTACATCATTTATATCAATACTTTTCTGTAATTTTATTTTTACCATACTTTAGTTGGAAAGATACAGGATATTTATTCCAAGGAAGTAACAGTATAATAATTTAAAATTAATATTTCAAATTTGTGTTCCCCAAATACATTCAAAAGAGTAAAACATTCAAAAAAATGAGAGATATGTAAGCAATTTTCAAATTATGTTAAACATGTTAGGGAGGAGGGATACAGTTAGATAAAAGGAGAGAAAGTTGGATAAAATGAGAGGTAAAAATCAATCTAAAAAGTGAATCTCTACAAGAGACTTTCTCTTAAATACGTTTGTGGGGTTTTAACTTAATAAAATGATATGCTCTCCTTTACTCCTATGTTTTAAGTAAGTTTTTCTTGTATTTGTTTCTAAAAACTAGTATATGATATTCTAAATTTAAATTTTCTACAGAGTAAAGTCTCTGCTGGAACATAGTACAGTCCTAAGAAGGAGTACATTAGAGTATATTCATTATTTTCCTCAGAATTTTTAGAAAATAAAAACTGTGTAATATAGTTCTACTGTTTTATCTACAAGCACATTAAATTGCCAGGTATAAATGGCTCAAGTCACCACTTTCAATATTCTTGAAGATTGAAATATGAGTGTTTTTATATTATATGCCAGAGAAAAACATAAAACCAAAGATGATTTGCTTAAAAATAATTAATTTTTAATATTTAAATCAATGAACTTAAAATCAGCAAAGCATCATCCTGAGAGAAAATTTCTAATTGTAATAGTGAATACTTTAAGTCAAATATTGAATATATACCTTCATTAATTGCTCCGAACTTTCTTCATATTCAGTTGATAGTCCTGTCCTTAAATGCATATGATTATTAGAAACTGCTCCATAACTACAGCCTAGAGAAAAAAATTATAATTTCAAATATTAAAGTACAATATAACATGTCAAAATCTCAAACCCTTTCATAATGTTTAATCTCAAATTCTATCAGGGTACATTGTTGATCAGTAAGGGAAACTCAAAACAACAGAAAAATAATAAAGAATAAACAATAGAGGAAATCTGTTATATTTACTCTAAAAATAAAAGTAATAAATTTCTAAAGCACTTTGACTCTTTATCACTTCTCATATTCTAGTGCCTTTAGTTTATTTCCCAGGCATAAAGAATCATACTTTGCTTGACAGTGCAATGACACCTTGATTAGAAATCAACAAAAATTCAACTCTATCTGCCACAAACCAGCAATATGACTTTGCACAAGGTACTGAAAACATTTTAATAAAAATATAAATTTAAAAATTATAACTATTACCATTTAAGTGAAGAGAAATTATATTTCTTATTTTATGATTTGTTGAATTTTATAATTTTTTAATTAACTGTGCAGATGTAATTGTTTCTTTTCTTTCATTCAATTAATATGTTATAACATGGTGACGTTTCCTAATAGTAAACTAACTTTACAGCCATTCTGCTGGCTGATTATTCACACGTATTTTGTCAGATATTACAGATTTTTTTTTTTCCTCCGAACACCTATTCACTACCTTTCTGGCATGCTTTCCTGTACGAGAGGTCAAAAAGAAAAAAATGACATCATCTAGATTCCTTTGCAGATAGGTTTCTGAGAGTGATTTAGTTTACGTTCATAAATATATTTACATAAACTTTATTTTCATAAAATATTACTTCTAAAGAGAGGCAGGTGATGATACTTTTATGTCTATGGCCCAGAATGTGGTGGAGGGGAGCTCTAAGTTGGGAAACAGGAATGTATAGTAGAGGATTAATGTCTCTGAACTTCTTAAAAGCAGACAGCAGCTTCTGATGCAGCCCAGTTTTACAATATACATGTGGGGTTTGTTCTACACCTTAGATGTTTAGACTAGAGACTGTTTCTTCAGTCTTATTAATAATTCGGATACTTATTGTAGCAGATAGTCCCCAAAGATGTTTCTTCCAAAGAAGCATACCTGGTATACATACCCTGTATAGTTCCCTCCCGCACAGAACATAGGCTGACCCTGTGTGACCATCAGGATGTGGCAGAAATGATGCATGATGTCTGAGAAGAGATCATTAGAAGCCCTACAAGGTTCCACCTTGGTCTCTTGGTAGTTTGCTGTAGAACACTCCTCAGAATCTAGGTAACATGATCTGAGGAGTGAAAGCCAAAGAGAGAGGCTACATATAGGTGCCACCACTTGAAAGCGACATCTGAATTCCCCAGCCAACAAGTGGCATCAAAGGCCAGCCATTTTAGTGGGCTATTTTGGATTTCTAATCCAGTCAAGCCTTCAGATGACTAAAGACTTAATCAACATCTGGCTATAAACGCATGAAAAATCCAAGCAAGAACTGTTCAGGTGAGCCCAGTGTACCAACGGGAACCAAAATTATAATAATAACTTATTTTAACTTTCTAACTTTGTTTCACAGCAGTAAATATTCAGAACATCTCTCCTTATAAAAATAAACAAAAAACCTTACTGCCTAGAGTTGCTAGCGTCTGTTTCTCCAACTGAGAACCCCAGTCAATACATCTATATTCATAACACAGCAATAAATATTCAGATCATCTCTCCTTATAAAAATAAACAAAAAAAATTACTGCCTAAAGTAGCTAGAGTGTCTGTTTTCTACAACTGAGAACCCCAATGAATACATCTATATTTATAAATGAAACTAGCTTCTAGTTTATTTTGTCTATGCTCTGCTTGTACAATTGTGATCCAAAATATATAGCTTTTAGAAATAAAGTATTTTTGCACCTTAATGGGTTTTAAGAATCCAGTTGCAAAATCTTTCCTAGTTTAGCAATATTTGAGAAATCTCTTACCACCTCCTTGCCATATTATTGATTTAATTTTTTTCAGTTTTTCAAATAATTTTGATAATTTGTTTTCTTGAAAATTAATTTTAATTTCATTTATCATCCTGTGTAAATGTTATAAATATTTTAAATTAAATTAATAGTTCACATAATAATGAATACATACATAATTAAATTATTACACAGGATAATTTAAATTTCAATAAATTCAAATTTAATAAATAATAGTAATAATGTAATAAATAAACATAAGTTTAATTAAAAATTACTATTTTAATTTAATAATTTGATAAATTAAAAGAATTAATTTTAATAATTTATAATTTAAAAATAATTAATTCTACTAATATCAATTTAATAATTTTAAATAACCATTTAATTTAAATTTTCTGAGAAAATCATATTTTTATTGTGATTATCAAATCTCTTATATAAAGTCTAATCTATTTGATCTTGTTAGAGATCAAATTAGATTATTGAGTCATACACAATATCTCATAATTTTCTAAACCACTGCTGTAACTGTAGTTGTATCCCAATTGATGTAACTAATTTCTACAATTGTGTTTCCTTTGATTTTTTTCATAATTAGGCTATAAATAGGTTGTATCATTGTCAATGCATTTATATATTAATTGTTTAAACCATAAGTAAAAAAAATGAAATGAAATGAAAATGCAAAAAATAAATAAATAAATAAAAATAAATAAATAAAAGACAGAGTCTCTCTCTGCCACCCAGCCCAAAGTGTAGTGGTGTAATCATGGCTCACTGCAGCATCAAATTCCTGGGCTCAAATGACCCTTCCACCTCAGCCTCCTGAGTACCTGAGACTATGGGCATGTGCTAACATACCAAGCTACTTTTCTTTTTTTGGTAGAGACTGGGTGTTGCTACTTTAAATAAATCTTGATATTTGGTGTTATAAATTACATTTTCTTCTTTTTCTTCCAGTTTGTGTTGAAGATACTACGCTTTCATAAATTTTTTAGAAACTAACTTGTCAGGATCAGAAATTATAAGGGTAACAATAAAAATTGGCTGAAATTTGGTAGGGAATAAATTGAAAGTATAAATTGGTTTGGGAAGAATTGAAATTTTTAAAATAGTAGTTCTTCCAATTTACAAATATAGTACCTGTCACAATTTATTGAGAATTTTCTTAATAAAAATCAGCTTCTCAGTCAAGTTTCATACATTTTCCTGGAGAAGTCTTACATGTGTTTTGCTATATTACAAGGTAAGATATATTTTATACCATCATAAATGGTATCACTTGATATTTTTTTTTCTGTTTATTATTTGAATATAGAAATGAAATTTGTTTTTGTAAACTGATACTGAATTTAGCAATCTCAAACATTTTCTTACTAATCTATTTGTAGATTTTGAAAATTCTACATAAACAATCATCCAGTAATAATGAGACTTTTATTTTTTCTCATCATTATATCTTGTATTTCCTATTCTTCCATCACAGAACTGAGTAGGACCTCTAGTACCATATCCTCATCTTGTACATACAAAGGAAATATTTTTAATGTTTAATCATTAAATATAATATATAGTTTTTTTGAAAATAGATGCTTTTTATTAGATTAAGGAACTGGCTTCTATTCCTAGTTGCTAAAAAGTAATTTTTTCCATTTAATAGCAATTTATTATAATTTTAAATTTTACCATGATAAATTATATGTGTTATGATAATATACTTTTTTCTTCAATAATTATTGACCTTCTAATATTTAAACCAACCTTATATTCTTGTTACAGTCATTTGGTTTTGATGTATTATACTGTCAGCTTTAATTTGTCTTTTTTCTCTATTTTTTTTTTTTTTATTGAGATGAGGCCTTGTTTCATCACCTAGGCTGGAGTGCAGTAGCTTAATCATAGTCCACTGCAGCCTCACATTCCTGGGCTCAGGTGGTCCTCCTGCCTCAGCCTTCTCAGTGGCCAGGACTTTTTCTTTTCTTATATTATTGTAGAGATAGGTTCTTGCTATGCTGCCCAGACTGGTCTCAAACCCCCCAAGCTCAAGTGATTCTCTTACCTCAGGTTCCCAAATTATTGGGATTATAGACATAAGCCATTGCCCTGGCTTATTTTTTGATTTAAAAAAAATTTTTTTTGCATATACATTATAAATGAAAATGTCAAGTAATTTAACTTTTTAATTTTTTTCCGTTTTGGATTTTGGTCTCAAGATTATGTTGATCTTCTAACATGAGTTGGGTTTATTAACTCTTTTTCTGATAAGATCATGTAACAGGAAATTTTTATATCCATTAATTTTTGGAAAAGCTTTCCAATGAAGCCATATGAGACTAAAAATTTCTTTGTAAAAAAAAAAAAGGCTTAATTAAACAAACTACTAATTCCATTTCTTTAATGATCACAGAAATATTCAGGATCCCATTCAATCTTTTGCCTTACCCTCTCCCTCTTTTGAGTTTTTGTAAGATATCTTTTCAGGGAAAATAGTCCATTTCATTCAAAATTCTAAATTTATTATAAAGTTTTAAAAATATCCAACATTTTAGTTTCTATAGCATTGAGGCTGATAATCCATTTTTCATTACTGATATTTGTTACTTGTGTCTGTTCTTTTTTGTCACTCCCCCCAAGATTTTTATAATCATTTTTAATTAACCACTTTTTGTTATTCTCTATTTTCTATTTGTTTTCTAGTTATTCTCTTCTGTTATAATTAGCATTTCCTTTCTTCCATAATCTTTAAAATTATTTCACTGCTTTTTAATTTACCTTCCTGATATAAATACTTAACTTATTAATCTGTTGACCTTCTTTATTCTAATATATTCATTAAAGGCTATACATTTTTATCTAAAAAAAATCCATTGAAAAAGTCCTGCTTTAGCTTCATCCCAACATTTAGTTCAAATTATTTTCTTTTTCCTTTTATAATTTTTTGACCAGTGGATTACCTATGAGTAGTTTTTGCAATTTCCAAATATGTAGATGTTTTCTAGCTATCTTTTTCAAAAATCAATTTCTGTCTCAATTATATAATGGCCAGAAGCCATTCTTGGTGTGATTTTTCAGTCTTTTGAAATGTGTTGGATTTTGCTTTATAACTGAATATTGTCAATATAAAAAAACTGTTTAGCATGTCCTCTTACATTTATTTTGCAACTGTAAACTATTGGGTTCTATATATATCTAGTAGGTCAGTATACTTGTTGTTTTTGCTCCTTTTATATCTTTACTTGTTTTTTCTTTCTTTTCTATAAGTTACTGAGAATTATGTATTAAAATCCTCACTGATTATGAAAAAAAAATAAACAAAACATGTCATTAACATTCCTCAGAATTCAATCACAGATAATCACTGCCAAAATATACAGTAAATCTTTACATAGCAATTCATGCTGATATTCAGGACAAAAATCTTGGAGCCAACTTCCTCTCTTCATTTTGTACCAGTCCTCCAATATATCCTTTTGTTTCTTTTCACCTTAAAATAGTTTCCAGAATATGACCATATTTCTTCATGTCTATTCAAACCATTCTCATCTCTAATCATATTATTGCAATAGTCTTGTAGTAGCTTGACTACCTCAAGGCAAATTCTCTACACAGTCAACATAATGATTGTTTCCAAATAAGTCAGATACTATCATTGCTTACTCAAAATTCCTTATGTATTGAAAATAGAATCCAAAGTCCACAAAATGGTTTAGAAGAGCCCTGTATCATGTAATCCCTTGTTTTCTCAGATACAACCAGAAACGTGTACTTAACGTTATTCAAACATATTAAGTTCACTCAGTGGGCCTTTATACTTCCCCTCTTTCCAGAATACAGGCTTCCTAGATACCATGTGGCTCAGCTTTACATTTATTAAGTCATTGCTCAAATACCACCTTGACATAAAGACCTTCCTTTATTTAAAATAGTAAACTCCAGTCTCTATCTCCCTACATTTTTTTCCTTTCATAGCAGTTATCACTATTGAAATGTTGCATATTTGTTTATTATCTTTCTCCCCCACACTGGAACATTAAAACAGAGGAGCAGAACCTTTGCTTGTTTTGTTCACTGCTGTATTCTCTGTGACTATAACACATTCTATCACAAAACATTTGTTGAGTGAATATGAATATCTACATTGTAATTTATACTAATATTTATATAAATGCCATTTAATTTTTAAATAACTTTTAACATATGAATATTTTTGTCATTAAATATTTGTCTAAGTCATTTTTAAAAATAGGTTTATTATTCAACAAAAGAAGGTCTTGTTGAACATTTAGGTTGCTGACATTTCTCAATATAAACCAAGCCAAGATTAATTCTAATTAAATCTTTGATCTTTCCATTAGTCTTAGAATAATTCCAAGAAGCAAATTTGCAGTTCAAGCAAAATACTTTTGGGCTTTTCATACAAATGATTATACTTTTTCCAAAAAGATATATATACTGATACTGCTAGAAGAGTCTCATGATTAGTTTTATATTCTTTAGTGTAAAGTAACAGGATGTCTGGTATTAATTAGGACGGGGGAAATAAAAACTTGATGGTATTTACTGAAGACATAAGAAATATAGTAAAAAAATTTTTGATTTTTTTTCATAATTAGGCTACACATAGGCTGAACTATGTATAGAACGAACTAAACCCAACTCTATGAACTAAACCCATCAGTCCAATACACTACAGATATTATATTAGAAATACACTAAATGCATACACATGTGCACAGTAAGAGATAAGAATTTTAAGCAATTTAGTTTTCTAAATTATAATTTGTTTATACTTACAGAAAGCTTATCTGCCAGATAGATGAAAACAGTACTTACTTAAAATATCAGTGTCTTCCAAGTCCTGAAGAATGAGCTCTTCAACAGTTTTACTCCTGTTCTTTATAATGTTAATACAATGAAGAACTGACTCTGGTAATTTAACTGAATTCTAAAAAATTGAATAATAAAAGAAACCGTAAAAGTGTTTATTATCAAAATTATGTGTCAAATATTGAACCCTTTATTCCACATTAAAAATTTGACCAAAACATGTAAATGAAGTCAAAGGGTTCCATATAAAGAACATATTTCAGACAAACATATTTGGCTAAAGTTTGCTTTTAATTTTCAGGTGGTTGTGCATTTCTAGAAAGCCCTAAGACAACAAATGAAAAGAGTTACCTACACATCGCTTTCGTTAACTTTATTAGAGGCGGTTTATTTTTGAGTGTCCTCAATAGTTGTATATATTTTTAGACTAATTCCAACTTCAAATAAATATTATCAAATATTAATCAAAACTGCAAGATTATTTTTCAAAACATTTAATGTAAAACTAATACCACATATAATTATTTATTACATTCAAAACTGGCTTTGTGATTATCATACACAAATTTAGTCACATTTGTGAGCTGTTACAAAATATCCACCAATATAGCCTATGTAAATCAATTTGTAAATTTTCTAAATAACTAAATACAGTGATATGCAAAATGTGAAAATAAATTTCTTCCTCCATAAATACCATAACTAGTTAGAAAATATAATGCAAATAAATAATATTGATAACAACAAAATACATGAAGCATCTAGAAATGATTTTAATAATAATCTTGAAGCTACATATATTTACATGACTACAAAACTTCATTAAGGGACCTCAAGCATGGCATGAATGAAACAAAATGAATGTTTCTATATAGAACATGATATTCACCTGCTTTTATCTAACTAAAAACAAATAGTTTCTGCCATACTGGGTTTTCATGTGTTTTATAGGATTTTCAGCCAGTTTATTTTCTCTATCCTAATGAAATTCAGTGTTTAGTTTTGAGAATAAACATCAGAAAATAATAAGAAAATAATATCTTTCTCTTAGTACTACAGAAAAGCACGTAAAACTACGTCATAAAATGAGTCCTGACACAGTAGTGTATTAAAAATATTGACAAAAATATCAATTCTACTATTAGACATCTGTCCTGCATTGAAATTTCTATTTCTTGTTTAATTAAGAAGTCTTTAAGCTACCTGGATTATAAATATTATGTCCTGTGAAATATAATTTATAATCTCTATATCCTTAGTTAATAATTTCTTCCCCTGGTTATAATATTTACATTGATTCTAAGCAACATAAATAATTGTGAGCTATCTTAATTGAAAGAGAAGGGCTTTAAAATTTTCTCCTTCCTTTAATATAAAGAGGTACAATAAAATATAATAAAATCCATTTTTCTGAGGGATTTCATATTCAAATAAAGAATTTCACATTTTTTTCTCATTTAAATTAACTCTGGATAAAAGACATAATAATGTAACAAAATTAATTTTTCTAAAAGCAATAGGTAGGTTTAGTGCAATCCTAATAAAATACAAAATGAAATTACTGTATGAAATCTTTGAAAGTTTTTTTTTTTTAAAAAAAAGCTAAATTTTAAAATGGTAAAACAATGTGAAGATTTGATTCATTCAATATTTAAAAATATACAACAGTAGGAAAATAATGAACACAGAAACAGAAAAAATAGCCTTAGACAGATTATATGTACAATAACTATCCATAAGACACATGACAAATCAATTGAAAAAAAGTAGATTATTAAACAAAAGACACTGAAGTATTAGCTCAGTATGTGCAGAAGATTTTCAAATTAGTTCTACATTTCATAAATTCCTAGAATAAATTCCAACTGGATTAAGGATATTGGTATAAATGAAGAAATCTATGAATAAACTGTGTAAGCATATAAACATTGGTAAAAATACACAAATAAAAGGATAATTTGTTTTATTCCAAAAAGTAACCATTTTGATAGGTCAAAAGATATATACATTTTTCTTTCCAAGTAATCTAATCATGTTAAAATGTTCATTATTAAGTAAAAACAAAAATCAAAATACAAATATGTATATATTATAATCCCAATTTTACAAAGATGCACATCTAGCAATATGGGATTATAGGTGACTATATATATTCAATATAATTTACATTTCTATAAATTGTTTATAAAAATGCTTCTAAAAAATGAGAAGTATACAAAAACATCCTAAGAAAAGTAATATTTCTCTTGAAAACCCTACTCCTGTTAAAAAGGTTCAAAAGTGCAATACTTACTGTATCACTATCATCACTCTGGGTTTCTGATTTTGAATCACTCTCAATGTCCTCATTTTCCAAGGAGGAAATGCTGAGTTTATCCAATTCAGCTTCTATTTCTGCTTTGAGCTTTGCATCATCATCATCCATTATTCTTCATAATAAAACACAGAACTGCTTAAAAAATGAAGAGACTCATATGTCACTAAAAATTATATGTTCTCTAATTTGTCATAACAATCCAACATATTTATGTAAACATGTTTTAACAAACTTTTATAACATCTTATTATGGTTACACCAAACATTGTTTTATCTCTTCACTCATTCTTTTTAAAATTTGACTATGAAGTGATCAACTGCAATAGTACCCTAATACTCTTACTGATTTATATATTTATGTAATTGCACCATATATAATAAACATCAGAATTGTTTAATAAGATTTTTGTTTGTTATTTATTTCAGTACACATATTTCAGTATGCATGTATGCATGAATTGCAGTGTAATATGTGTTTTGTTAATGTTCTGTTTGTTGTTTTTCACTATTGGTCTTAGTCCCCAAAAAAGTTTGAAAAAGTATTAGTCAACTATCGTTCTATTTTTCATGGCACTAGTTTAAACTTTTTTTTTTTTTCCTCTAAGACCTGACCTTTCCACTGTCTTCTTTTCTTCATTCCTTCTCTCCATCCTCTTTCCCTTTCATTAATTCGTCCTTTCACTCTACTCAATCATTTTAAAATCAATTTTACTCACAACCTCCTCACTCAAAAAAATAAAAGAGAGAGAGAAAAAAGAAAGAAAAACGAAATGAAATGAAATGACACCTCAAACAGAACCAGGGCAAAACGTTATCCAGCAATGGAACTCTAAGTGCAATTCGAAAGCTTTGTTAGGAGGAAAGTTAGATTATTTTTCTCTATGCCTACAATGCAAAATGCACAGGTATATTAAACGTTATGTAGAAAGAGAGAGAGGCAGGAGAGTATGGTGGAGGTGAGTCATTCCCTTTACATGACTCTCTGTTCATTTACTGGCTCATTAGATCACCCCTGTCCAATTACATATTTGAACATTTATGCAAGTTTAATTTTTCTAGTACCAACATTTTAAAGAGAAACAAGTGAAATTAATTTTAAGAATATATTTTATTTATCCCAATATATCCAAAATATTTCAACGTGTAATCACAAAATTAATTATTAATATCAATGCAAAAAGTTTACTTTCTTTCTTTGCACACGGATTCTTAGAAATGTGTTGTGTATTTTACACCTGCAGCACATCTCAATTAGGATTAGCTGCATTTCAAGTTTTCAATAGCCACCTGGAGTCAGTGGTTACTGTATATGACGTGCAGCCGTAGATGGATCTCACTGTTATAAATAAGCTACATTAAAGTGCTCTAAGTTGATAACGAATCACTTGGAGTTGACTAAAGCTGTCAAAAGTAGAAAAGCTTAAGAAACTCCACCCTTCAACCCCTGTAAAGAAAAGGGAGAGAAACCTACTTTATAAGGGCATGTACATTATTTATTACAAAAAGAAAAAAAAAGAAAGAAAGGGTGGAAAGGAGGGAGGCAAGAAGGGAAGGAAGGAAGGAAAAGAATGTCAATTGGTTTGTGCGGAACGGTGGGTGAATAAACATCGAATGCTCCCCACATAGCCAAGACAGCTCCTTTAAGTTTTGAGTGAGCTCCCAAAATCTCCGGAATTGAAGGGAGCCTAGAGCTTCGCAGAGTCGCGCAGCCTTCCCCGGACCCGCGGTCTCTCCCTTTCCTGGAAGCCTGACCCCCGGCAGAGAGGGGTCCCGGCTCGGCCTGACTTCCCACAGCTGCTTCACCGCACCCAGTATGAATCCCGGCCTTGAGGCCCCAGCTCACCCCTCGAGCAGCAAGATTCCTCGGCTTGGTTGTAAGACAGCGCCCATAGCCTCGAAACACTAGAGTATCTATGGCAACAGCCAATCCCAAGGAAGAGAGACCGGTTTTTTCCTTACAGGTGCTCCAGAAGGACAAACTATCTCGCTTCTAAATTGAACGCAGCATTTCAGGAGCTGGATGAAGAACTTCAGTGTTTTTACAGGTAGATTTTAATATTTAAATAATTTTGGAAAATATTTAATGAAATGAAATTTTGTTATAATTACCCAAGAAGATGTAACCTCATCTCTAAATTGTTTAAATTGTTTCTTAGCTACCTATATTTATTTTTCCATCTAGTGATTTGCCCATGTATAAGTTGTACATTACACAAAACCTTAATCCTGAACAGTGATTTGTGGGACCTAGAAGTAAGGCAATAAGTTGTTTGCCTTCTATGACAACAGCTTTTTAAGAAAGAAAAGAATAAAATAAAATAAAATATAAAATAAAAAATCAATCATCAATCAATGCCCATCAAAAATCTCTAACTGAAGGGGTGTGGGTGTGAAATTTGAAAAATTATTTTCTGGAACTATTTTACTGTAAAAATATTGACAGATAATATTTCAACATAAAGCCTTAATTTCTAAGTTTATGCCATGCTATTTAATATTAACATAATTTATTGTTTTTTTGTGGAGCAAACATATAGTTTACAAAATAACATTTTAATTAATAACAGTTTTTACTTTAATTTTCTTTTAAAGTTTGCAAACAAGGCATTAAATTCTAAAAGGAAGTAGTCATAATTGTAAAAGATATCTGCTATAAAATAAGCTAAAAGCAAATATTTCATTGAGACTCTGGAAAAAAAATAGACTACATTTCCTGGTAACAATACACTTGAATTGCATCAACATAAGAACTAATAATATAAAGTGAGAAGTTAATAGACTTTTCGTATTAAAAGCACACATATTAGGGTCCTTTTTCAGAAAGATAATTTAAAAAAATAATAAACTATTCTTGGTTTCAGATCTAATTAAATTCAGAGTAGTTTCATTATCATAGTCCATGCTCAAATGGCATTTGTTCTTTAAGTTTGGTTTTATTGCTGATTTATAGACTATTAAAATTATTTATTTTTTATTGTTTTCTTAGAGATAGTGTTTCTCTCTATTGCCAAGGCTGTAGTGCAGTGGTACAATTATAGCTCACTGTAACCTCCAACTCCTGGACTCAAGTGATCCTCCTTCTTTGGCCTCCCAAAACCCTGGGATTATAGGTACGAGCTACTCTGTTGGAAACTCAAACTCTTCGTCTAAAGTAGATTTTCATATTGTGTTGAAGTTCATATGTAAGAATCTTAAGATTAGTTTTGTGATTACTATTTAGACTTCTAAAAATTATAAATTTTTTAACAATCAATTTCAAAATTAATTTTGAATAACTAGTTTTTGTAATCAAATAATTTTGGAAATAATGCATTAGTTGCTTTTCTTCATTGTTCATCAACCATGTAGCATTTAGAAGTCCATTTTAATTGCAGTCTTCCTAGAAATGGCAACTTCAGATTGATAACTTCAGACCGAGTATGCTAGTTTGCCTATGACCCTTTAACCTGAATAGACGTTTGTTTCTTTTGAACATGTTAACTTCATTTTATTTAAATTTTGAAACAATTTTTAGGTGTGGTCGATTTATAGCCTATTGACTAAACAATGCATATTTCCGTTAGAGAGCACATAATAAATATTTATTGAGAGAATGAAAGAATGAGAGATAATTGTTCTTTATTATCTGACAAGAATAATATTTCTTTGAAACTGTTTAGTAGTGAAATCATTTTAGTTTAATACCATTTTTCAACAACTGCTTCTTTATATGACAGTGATATAATTTAAATATCCCAGAATATTATTGTCGTCTTCAAAATAGCTGCATAGCACGTATTTCTTTGTTTAATTTTCTTGAGGCACGGTGATTATTGAGTAAAAGTACTTTAATATGTACCTCATAGTGCCACATATTGTATTCTTAGACCTCTCCTTCTCTTGTACCACTTTTGTGTCTCAAGCCTTCAGATTCTCTAACTCTTTGTTCTCCCTCCCAGCAGCTGTCGTGACCAAGCACTTCACAGAAAATTGAGAATTTATCACCTTCCCACAGCTTGCATCCCATTCCCCATCCTCACATGCATGACTCTTGTATAATCTTAGTATTTCTATACTGAGATATGGTATAACGAGATTCATAACTTACATCATGCCAGGCATTGGGCTAAGTGCTTTACAAACATAATCTCATCCAATTTTCACAACATCCCTTTGAGGCGTGTACTATTATAAGCTGCATTTACAGATGATGACACTGGGGCTTGGGAGGGTTACTGAGAGTGTGGTTTATATCTCTGGATTCAAATCTCATCCCTGCCATTTATTAACTTAGTGACCTTTGGCAAGTAATTTTGCCTTCCTAAGTCTTTCTCTAATAAGGAATCAATTTAAATGACACATTGCAGTATATGAAATAATGCCCAGAGTTTAATTATATAGTTTCTAAAGACTTAAGTTCCATCTTTGATTCTTTGGTTAACCCAGTGCTGGCAATTCTATTTCCTACTACATCTCTCATATTCTGATACTGTTTCCATCCTTGCAGCCATTTTGCAGTTTAGACCACATTTTTCTCTTATGAACTAGTGCATTGGCTTTATAAATTATTTCCCTGTCTTAAGTGTATTTTCTAATTTGGCTTCCACATTTATTCCAGAATTATGGCTCCCTATTACCTTCAGAAAAAAAAAAAAATTTAGTAAAGCACACAAGATTTGTCACAATCTTTACCGAATCTACTTCTTTCACTTTATCTTTCATCTCTTGCCACGCTGATCCGTGCCTCCTTACATCTCATTGTAAAGCTTGTGAACAGTGCTCCCTCTGTCTTGAATATTTCCTACCTCTCTCCCATTTTTGTCTAACTAGAACCTTCTTAATCCTCCTTCAAGAGTCCTCTCAAAATCATCTTCACTATGAAACACCTATTTCCTTTATTTCCTGTCCTCACCTCAACACATAATTCAGAGGCAGCCACAGGTTTTAATATTTGACTCCTTGACATTCTCTGAGTTATTCATTTGTGTGCTCCCATCTCTTGGAACTTAGAAAAAATATAAAAAACAGTAACAACAAGTAATTCGAGTTTATTAAATTAAGAAAAAATTATACCTATGGATGGATTAATGATTGTAAGTTGTCCATGCCTATGGCATCTCTGCTGTTGAACCATCAATTAACTAGTCAGGAACTGAACAAAAGAAAGGACAGATCCAGACCTTATCTAATTAAGTTGGAAACAAGTTCTCTGTTTATAGCAAAAGAAAATATAGATCTTTCACACTGCAAATATTTAAATAAGAACTGTGCTTAACGTATCGTGAATCTTTGTGTTGACACATCATTATTCTCATTGACATTGTTTCCAGTATGTGGAGCTTATGGCTGAAACAGCCAACACATGACCATCTCTTCTTACCATTCTTTGTAAACATAGTCATGGGCTTCCTTGTCTTGTTGCTTGGATGCACAGTTTGTTGTGTTTTAACTTTGTAACCTTGAACCACTGTTTCGAAATTACCATAAACATCTTCCTTACCACGTTGCCTACCTTTGATCTTACTAAATTCTCACTCCTTTTGACTCCTATATCAAGTAACACCATGATATGACACCATGATCTAGAAACGTCTTTCTCTATTGGTTTCCATGAGATCATGCCTTGTCTTCTCAGTTTATAAAAATCTGCTTTAACAATTTCAAATTATTAATTGTGTCATTTCATTCTCTTCCATCAAACCTCTGCCCATTTACATCTATAGACAAGCCATGTTCTCTTTCATTCACACCCATTACATTGGTTCTCCATGGCTTTCAAGGCTGTATAGCCTATGCTACCCATTTATCTGCACTCCATTTACAGTGCTTATGAGACATAACCCATATATATATACTTTACCACTTCAGATTCAATCGTGAAATATTAAACTTATGAATTTTTCTCTGAAACCATTTCCCGATTTTTAAATTTCCATTGATTACTATTATTCTTTTATTTTCCCATTCTATAGGAATCTTTCTAATTGTCTTTAATTGTATTCTACAGTAAAGTATATTAAAACTTTATCCAAGCTCTCTTTTTTCCTAATTATAGTTTGCAATTGCCCTTTTCTGACTGTGGACATTTTGTTTGGCTGTCACCACTCTAATTATCTTCTTTTCTTTATCTAGGGTACACGGTTGCCTTCAACTGAAGATGAGTATTGCTGTGGGACCAAGTCTGTGCTGGTGGAATATCAACAGAAGAGAAGTGTACAACTTCAACCTGACTTGCTTAAAAGATGCATCCCTGAGTTTACTCATCCCCTTTTCTTTCTGCTAGCTATAAAAGATGCCACCTGGAGCCAATTTGGAAGCCACATATTGAACAGGCCAGAGTTAGCCCCAAGTTTCTGACATGATTTCCTGAGAAGAGAACCTATCACCTACTTTGAACTAAGGGATAAATAAAAGTTTACTTTTATGTTTGGGTCCTTTGATAAAGCATTTCAGCTTGACCCTACCTAACATGCTAATTGTTACCATATCAACACTCAAGTCCATGCCTTCAACATTTCACATCAGAGTTACTTCTGAGCTTTGTGGTTCATTAGTCTCCGTTCTCTTTCTTGTTCATAGACAGAGGCCAAGACCTTGTGCCTATCTATTTGTTCAGGATGTGGGGGAGCTTTCCACATGCTGCAGTAAATAGAATTTGAACTGAAAATGTAGATTTAATGCATCTTTGAAATAAACTGAAATAAAAATCAGGCAGTCTTTCTAACTGAGTGTCCCATGAAAACATGCCAAACATTAGAGGAATGAAGGAATAAGACAATAGGATGGAAGGTAGAAAAACCAAATGACAGCAAAAGAATTCAAAACATAGGTAGAATATGTAACCTGTAGTGACTCCTCAAACTGAGAAGAACACTGGGAGATTTTAGGAGGAATATCGTTTACGATAAAGTAGGGAAGTTATCACAGAGACTAATGTAGACATCTCTTATTTTTCCACTTTTCAAAGCATCCTTCAATTCAACAAATTGCTTTCTGTCTAATTAGGGACATACAAATAGCTTTAAAATAATCTTGTTAAATCTGCTTTTATCATGTCACTCATGTGCCATATATATTAAAACATTATATACTTCAGTACGTTTAAAAGTATAGTGCTAGTTAGAATTAAAACAATGAAAATGGGAAAAAGAAAATCTGGGAACATACAATTAGATTTGAAACTTTCATTTCTACTAAACAGCACCAAAACCCAATGGAATAAGTATTTATTTTTCCATGAAAGTTTTAGGAAAATTGGCTATCTGGAAAATAAGTATTAATGAAAGCTACTTTGAGTTTTTTATACTGCATACCAAACTAAATTATAGATGAATTAAGTAATTTAATATAGCTATCCATTCATGCATTCGACAAACATATCAAATACCTAGTGTGTACTAAACTTGGAGGTTACAATGGTATATAAGACCTATCTCGCCATTTAAATACCCTTGACTCTCTGTGGAGACAAAGACAGATCAATACGAAATTTGAGAGGCAACAAATTCGGTTTACAGAAAGGTCTCCAAACAACACCTCAATGAGGAGCTAATACTATTCTGAGAAAGGGAAATGGCAGGCAGAAGTGAGGAAAACTTTTCAGCCAGGAGAACAAGAGGTATTAAAAGTGGAAAATTTCTATTTGTTAGGCCATCTAATTGTTAGGATTAAAATAAAAATTAAAAAAAATTCAGTAAGACTGAAAACAAAATATCTTATACTTTCTGAAAACTGCAAGATTTTTGGTAAAGCTACTTATTGACTTTTATACAAATGTCTTCTTAGTCTTGATGGCCTAGTCAACGCATTGCAGATATATTTTTATTATTTTAAGTGCAGATACTCTCTAGCCAAAACAAAAATGCAGACAAAGGTACAGTTTCAAGATACCTTCAATATCTCCTTTCATTTAGCGATGGGAGTATGCTATACTGACAACTGATTCGAGAAGAAAAATGTGCGAATAAAGAACATGAATAGGGAGAAATACTTAAAGTGTTGTGTGGAATGTTTATTAAAAAAAGTTGTGGTTGTCTTTTCAGAATCATCAGTATCCTGGAAGAAAAAGGATGTTAAGAAATAACAAAACAATGATCATTAAGTACTTTCTTAATCTCATTAATGGAGCTTTCTTGGTAAGAATCTTCATAATTATATATTAACGAAAATGTAATCTTTTGTATAGGCAATTATAAAAAATAAGCATTGACTTTCTTTTTTTAGGTTCTTGGACTTTTATTCATGGGATTTGGTGCATGGCTTTTATTAGATAGAAGTATTTTTTTAACAGCTTTTGGTATGTATTTTTGTTTTTCTCAGTGAAATAGATACTTTGTTTTAAACAGTTGTATACACAATTTATTCAGCAGGTGGCAGTATTTCTTTAGAATTTATTAAGTGTTGTCCAGTATTCCCTCTGAAAGTCTTCATCAGTTGCAGAGATTTGTTAAAGGATACAAAATTACAGCTAGATCGGAGAAAAAAGTTCTAGTGTTCTATATTACTGTAGAATGACTGTAGTTAACAATGTATTACATAGTCACAAATAGCTAGAAGAATATTGAATATTCCCAACACAAAGAAATGATGCATGCTTGAGATGACCGGATATGCTAATTACTCTGATCTGATCAACTATATACATTGTATAAATCAAAACAACACCCATGAATATGTACAATTATTAGTTGTCATTTTAAAAATAAAATTTTAAATGTAATTTTAACCATGTAACTTTCCTATTAAAAGCCTTTATCTGACTCCCCATTGCCATTATTTACTCATATAGCAAACATTACTTAGCATCTTCTGTGTGTGTCAGCCATTGTCTTAAGAGCTGAGGATATGGTAGTGAAAAAACAAAGTTCCTATTCTCATGGAGCTTTATTTCAGTGCGGAAGACTGAAAAACAAAAGTGCCTATAATTTCACCCCTACAAACCTTTTTAGTCTCATCTGACTCAAACTGTATGTGCCAGCAAAGCTGAGTTTCTTACGCACACTATGCTGCTGTATGTCTCAGAAATGCTGCACCATTTCAACCTAGATATTTCCAATGATCAATAAAGCCTATGCTCAGATGTTACCTTTTCCAGAAACCTTGTCCAAACCTTCTAACCTTCTTCCCCAACTGGTTTAGGTGCCTCTTTTCCCATAGTATGCCGGCCAACATTTAACAACCAGTTCTGGAATGGAGAGTCTTGATTTATGACATCTGCCCATTTCCATGGTTTAAACAGTTCCCCAATGGCCAATTTCAAGATGTCAAAGTGAATTCAGTTGGTTTGCAGATTTCCTGGAAATATCACAATTGGCTTTTATGAGCCAGTATAAGCTCTTTCTAGCACACCACCACGTACACTGTTCTCCCATAACACCCCCTCACATATTTAATTCATTTATCCATGCTTCTTTTTTTAAAAGAATTATTTGTTGAGCATTTACTCATTTACTGTCCTGCTGTCTATTCCACAGCACCAAGCATTCAACAATCAGCCTATTGACTGGATAAATATATATAATCTCTAGCACTGAGGGCTCACATTCTAGATGGGGGAAAATAAAATATAGTTTGAAAGGGATCATATTAGCAATAAATTCAGGGTGTATACATCTAAATCACACATATTAGTTTCTAAAGTTTTTTGATGAATGAATAAATCCATGAATGTCTGAATATGCATTAGACATAGAGGAGATCTTAGAAACAATTTTCTTCTGTCATAGAAAACAAAGATAAGGGTAAAGAGAGCTTTTGAAATTTAAGAAATTCTCTTCATGTGAGAAAAGGAAGAAAGCTGATTCTAAAAGTGAGAAGTGGTACATGAGGTCAAAAATTGAGAGAGAGAAGAGAGAGAGAGAATCCTAGTGGTTTGGCAATAGCTGCTTAGAAAAACTTTTGGTTGCTGAAATTATTATTAAATAGAAAATTTAAAAAAATACCACTTCATAATAAGTAACTTTGTGCTTTTCACAGATGAAAATAATCACTTCATAGTATCTATTTCTCAGATTTTGATTGGAATGGGATCTTCTACTGTTCTTTTTTTGTCTTTTGGGTTACATAGGAATTCACCACAAAATCAGATGGCTCCTAATTGTGGTACGTATTTCACATCAATAGCCTGAATTTTTATCTTAGATGTTTAAGTATCTAAGTTACACAAATGAGTAATGATTTATGTTACTGTGGCACTGCAATAGAGTATGTCCTTAGAGTAATACAAATGAAGCATACCCTCCTCCCTCCAACAGTCACTTTTTCAGGTAGGATTTTCTAAGTGAGTTTTCTACGAATTGAATCTGTACCTCAGCACATTTGAACATTTAATTTTTAACACAGATGTAATAGGAATCCATCTTCTAGGGTAAACTACAATTCACCAAACTTAAGAATCTTAAGGCTAGAATTAGAATAAAGTTTATTCAAGTCAGTGAGCGATGTAGCATATCGGGTAAAAGAGACATGTTCTATAGTCAGCATATTTTTCTCTCTGTGGGCATGACATGAGGAAAGGTAACCTACGTATATATTAATTTTTTTATAATTTCAACCTTTATTTTATATTAGGGGTACATGTGCGGGTTTGTTACATGGGTATATTACACAATGCAGAGGTTTGGGTTTCAATTGATCCTGTCACCCAGGTAGTGAACATAGTACCCAGTAGTTACTTTTTCAACCCCTGCCCCCTCTTTTCCTCCTCTCTTTATTAGTTCCCAGTGTCTATCATTGCCATGAAAGGTAACTTATAATTGAGATCACAAATTTTTATTTTTAAAGGAGAACTCTACTGAAAGAGGCAGACTCTGGCATCTGGCTTGCACACTATTTCTCTCGAGGCTTTTGATGTGAAAAGGCAAATTATATTGCAGAGTACTGACCTGGACATGAGCCAATTTTCATACATGTGGCAGTATAGATCACAATTCACATACTCAGATGAAATATAGCCTTTACGTTTTTCTCTAAATCAAATTGATTTTAATTTGCAGCCACGTAGATAGGCAGTTCAGCTGCTGTCATTTTGTCCCTTACCAGGAAGAATGCAGAGATACTCAGCTTTTGTGGAGCACTGAAAGTCTGGGTGGTCAGTCACCCTGGAGGCTAGTTATCAATCTATGCCATTTACAACAAACACACTAACTTTCCCAGGTCACATGATCTCTTCAGGCCTACTCACTCTGCTCTTTGAATGGCTGTGGGTGGCAAAGGTAGCCTGCTATTCATCCAGTATTTACCAGTACAGGCATACAAGTGAAACCCTTTTGTGAAATATTGGTAAATAGCCAGTACCTCAGTTCCATTCCTTCAGTCTTCCTTCCCTGAGACAGTCAGACCTCCCTAATGGCACAGCAATTAGGAGGTACACCTGGCATAGGAATCAGTTGCTGCCTATTAATAGTAATTTCTACTCTTGTTTGACTATTACCCTGGCACAGGTATTTTAGATATGGACCCTGATTTCCCTCTGGGGTTTTACCACCTTACCAGGGAAGTGCCAGGATTCCAAGGACTATGCTCTGTTGCTCTGGAAACCCACAGACTTCCAGGATCCGTCTCAAAATCTTTTCAGTCCAAGATGAGATTTTACTGTCTTAATCTCCAAGGCCAACCCTCTCTTCTCACACCTTATCTTCCTCTCTTTCTAGGATCCTTAGCCTAATTTTCTCACTTAGCTTCAGAATTTAATTATAGTAACCAGGACAGAAATGGCTTGCAAGAAAATCTTGGTTTTTTATTTCTTGTCACAAATTTCCATGTAGGCAAAGGAAATGCAGAGCCTACTGCTTATATAATGTAGGGATAGGAAAGAAAGGGGGAAAGTAGAGGGAGAAAAACAAACATTTTCTAAGTTTTTGCCTCTTATGATTCAAGTATTAATGGCATCTGAATGAGAAAGCCTGATAGACACCATCATAAGGATATATACATAAACATAGGATCTGACAGATTAGGGCCTGGAACCAAGATGCCACCATCCATCCCTTCTGGACATTCCCTGGAAGGGTACTGCTAATTTGACCATCATGACACTTTTGCTATTCTCCTCTGAATTAACCAATACTTTTCTGATGAATATATTTTTCCCTGAACCAAATTAATTCATTCACACAGTCAATTTATGGGCTAATATTACCGATCTAAAAGCTATTCCATGTCTTAAAGGTGATTTTACATACACCTATGCTAATCTAAGATAACCAGTAATTTTCAAAATTGTTTCATATGCCGGGTGCAATGGCTCACTCCTATCGTTTTTAGCACTTTGGGAGGCCAAGGTGGGCAGATCACCTGAAGTCAGCCCTTGGAGACCAGTCTGGCCAACATGGTGAAACCATATCTCTACCAAAAATAGAAAAATTGGCCGGGCATGTTGGAGGGCACCTGTAATCCCAGCTACTAGAAAGGCTGAGGCAGGAGAATCGCTTGAATCTGGGAGGAGAAGGTTGCAGTGAGCCGAGATTGCGCCACTGCACTTCAGCCTGGGCCACAGAGTGAGACTTCGTCTCAAAAAAAAAAAAAAAAAAAAAAAAAAAAAATTTCATACAATTTTTCCTGCTTCTACAAATCTCTTACTAATATAAATTGAGATAGTGCATTAAGAATTTAAAAATCTAAACATCTAAATAGATGTAAGACCATGTTTTTGTCTGTGAAATTTTTTTTCCCTGAAGCTAGGAAACATAACTTATGCCAAGAAGAAAATTTTGAACTGATATTTTAAATTATTTAATGTTTAAAATGTGTGTAAATAATTTTTATCTCTGAGAGCTAAGTAAAAAGTAAATAAATAATACTAACAGTAAATCATTAGTACTTACATTTTGCCTTGTAAATATTCAGACCACTTACTTTTTAAATTATTATGAATTCAAATTTTTTTTGAGACAGTCTTGCTCTGTTGCCCAGTCTGGAGTGCAGTGGCACGATTTTGGCTCCTGCAATCTCTGCCTCCCAGGTTCAAGCAATTCTCCTGCCTCAGTCTCTTAAGTAGCAAGGATTACAGGTGTGTGCCACCACTCCCAGCTGATTTTTGTATTTTTAGTAGAGACGGGGGCTGGGCTGGTCTTGAACTCCTGACCTAAAGCGATCCACCCACCTCGGCCTCCCAAATTGCTGAAATTACAGCCAAGAGCCACCGTGCCCAGCTGAATTCTAAATCTTATATATTAATATATGCTGTGTAAAAGCTGCAGATACCAGCAGGAAATCACTTTTGTCAGAACAAAAAAAGTAAAAATTAGGGCCAGAAAAGCCCAAAAGAGAGGAGGCTCATGCTTATATGCCTGAAATAAATACTGTTTTTAAGGACTTTCTGGAAACCTCCAGCTAGAAACTGTCTTCAGTCATCTCCTGCTTTGATAAGGTTTATAACTAGATATTCCTTAGGACTGCAGTAATTCAGATCAGATGTTTTGGAAGAGCCCTTGCCCAGTCATGGCATCTCTACCAGTGAACTGGCAACAACTCTGGCTTTCAAACTTTGGAACCAATAAACTCTGTTTCTAAGCAGTTTATGTAAATCTCTCCCTTTTTGCTACTTCTCTCTACCCTGTCCTCACAGAATGAACTGGTAGTTTGCCGTTTCATGCAATCTGGACTATAATCTTTATTTCTTATTTTTTAATGCCTCAACATATTTAGAAGTAATTTTATTTTGTGCCTTTTTTAGGTTGACAGCAGCTATGATGAAGAAGACTAAAGTGTCCATATTTTAACAAAATAGTCTAATAAATGTAAAAATTATTTTATTTGGTTTGGATAGAAGTATTTTCAGTTTTCAGGAAATAGCCCAAGTGTACATACACATTTAAGTTTATTATTGCAGTTGCTTTTGTTATACTTTCTACTTTCTGCATATGTTTAAATAGTAGGTCACAAATTTAGTAGTTCTCCAGTTTTAGCAAAATAGTGTGAGGTGAAGATAATTAAAATCACTCTATAATAGTTTTAGAACTGAATTCAGATGGTGTCATTGACAACTGTATTGGACCAACGTGCTTATTAATTACTATCACTTTTTTCTGTTTTATTCTTATACAAATGTTCATTTTTTTTTTTTTACTTTGCCTTGCTATTTCACTAATTGCACTCATATTTATGAAAGCAGGAAGCATCAGCAATACCTATATACACTTTATGGTTGCATATTTCCAGTGGTGTGCATTTTCCTATTATTTGGGCATACAAAATATATTAGAAGCATAGTAATCATCTCTATTTTTCTTTTGTTTTAGTATGCAGTATTGATAACGTGGGCCTTTGGTGTTCAGGTTGTATTTTCAGCATTCATCTTCACAAAGAAAGAGGAGGTATGGAAAACAAATCCTTATCAATGCATCCTGTTATTTGAACTTTAAAGGAAATTGGATACCTTAGAGTATTAAGACCATTGAGCCTATATTAAAAGTCAAAGATAAATGTATTTAGGGGAAAATAATATTCAGTGAAAGTACTAGAGTATAGGAAGGGGCCAGGAGTCAGATTGAAAGAGGTAGATCCGGGAACTTGCCTTTAACTCCATTTGCATATGATAAAAAAGTAGTTTTAAATATCAAACAGTATTGGGGAAGAGGAAATGATATTGAGATTTAGGAGTCCAAATTTTTATATTCTCCTCCCCTTCTCCTCCTACCAACTCTGACTACCACTACTGATCCAATCACTGTATTATGTTTTTGCAAAGAAACAAATTTAGACTCTAACTAATGTGAAATTGAGCAATTCACTTAAATAAGACATACTGAATAATTCCTATATTTTCCACAGGTAGGGTGATGAGTGATTAAATTAATTCGAGCAAGATTTAGGTTTATCAAATTTAGTTCAAAAAAGCATATAATAAGCCTGAAAAAACTTTTGGGCAATTAAACTTACCTATTACAACCTACAGTTATTTTAAATTCTTTAAGACATTTCAGTATTTCAGTTCACTGAAGATTTGTCTTGTATCGTGGGAGATTAATATCCTATAGTAAAAACAGCACGTACTCGAAGTCATACAGACATGAATATGGTTAGAGATCAACAAGCTGCTTTATGGCTCTGAGCCAATGTCTTCATCTGTAAAATATAATTAATACCTGTCTACCTTACAGAGTTGTCGTTAACCGAAAATTTATCAAGTTTCAGTTGTAGAGCAGCCACTTAAGAGTTCTCTTCCCTCGCCTTAATTAATCTTGAAAGAGCTCTGATTAATTGATATGTTTCCTAGATTTTCTTTATATCTATCTATATTCCTCTGTAATGGTCAAAGTTAAAAAAAAATATTTCCTGTATGACACCATTGCCCTTCAACTTCATTCTTTACTGGACAGTTAATCGCGTGCGCGCATGCGTGTGTGTGTGTGTGTGTGTGTGTGTGTGTGTGTGTGTGTGTGTGTATGTGTTTATGGGAGTTTTAAAAGTATTTTGGCCGCAGCAGGTAAGTTTTGGAAAGCTGTTTTGGTGGCAATTTTTGGTGGCAAAACAGCAAATCCCAACCTCTCAACCTCAAACTTTTGAACCTGATGATAGAACAGAAATATGAGACATAAGAGTTATCGATATGTAAATATGGTTTATCGGAGTTACCCATATTTGCTTCAATGTTATGCACAGACTCCTGTATCTCTATATATATTAGAATAAGAACTAATGAATAACTACCATGTGCTAGAGACTGTAATAAACACTATAGGCATCATATTATTAATCCTCACAGCAACCCCTAGAAATACACTGTAAGTCCTACTTTATAAAAGAGAAAACTGAGGCTTTGTGATGAGAAATGCTTGTTAAAGTATTTCATGGCCAAATGACAGAGCCTGGACTCAAATACTCATTTGCTGACCCCAGAGCTAACAGCTTTGTTGACATCAATTTGTTTTCTGCATTCAAACTGGATTAAGTTCTTAAGAGCCTCTAAATCTTTTATGTCATTTACAGTACTTAACTCAGTGTGGAAGATACACTAGGCCTTTAATAGATGCTTACCAAATTGAGTAAGCGTAAGAGAATTTTACTCATACATTAGGTTATATATGAAAGTACTTATGTATGAAGTTGTCATTCATATGTACTCTAGATCTCCCAAACAATGCTTTAGAAACTATGCAAGGCCGTTTTACCCTCCACACACTGCCAACAGCATTATATTTTTATAATTTTGCCAACAGCACTATATATTTTATTTATTCTAAATAAAAATAAACAGAATAAAATAGATCTAAATCCTCCTTGACATTATTCTAATTTTCTTAAATGTATTAAAATGCAAATATAAAATAACTAAGAGTTTAGCTTATATGCCTTTTATAATTATTGTAATATTCTCACCAGTTACTTAGTTTTTATTTTCAAAGACAACATGATTCAGTAAAAATCATTAGACTAGTATTCAAATGATCATATTTAAACGTCTCAGCTTCTTGTAAACAAAAGTAAATAATTAAATTCTCTGAGTGTATGTATTTCCATTCATAAAATGGGAATAATATCTATTCTTCCTAGTTTTTGGTATTACTGAGGACCAAATTAATAATTTGTTATAAAAATTATATAAATTTGTAAATGCTTAAGTTACTACAACAATCGTTCTACCTTTGCATTATCTGGATTTTGAGATTGCAGAGTTTTGTTTTCCCCATTCAGATCTGATCATTTTTGTGTTAGAACTGCAGGAGAGAAAAAGTTATATCTCATTCATCACAAAGTTCTGGCTGAGATCCCTATAACAAAAGACAAACTAACAAAACGAAAAGCAAAACAAATTTACTTAACCAAAAAATAAAGACTCAAAGACCCAAGGAAACTATTTTTGTGGACAGTCATGTGAAAGTGTGATTGGAGGGCAAACGAATATAATCTAATGGTAATAAACCTGGGGGAAATTTAGCAAGGCCCATTTGTTCAGATGCTTCTTGGCTTCTGGGTATAGGACAGAGCCCCTCTGGAATGAGGGGGAAATGGGTCAGATAATTCTTTTATGACCTGCTTCATGGGAGAAAGGCAGGAGAAGAAAGGTCCCATATACAGAGTGACCTTCCTGCTTCTGCAGTTTTCTCAATTTCCTTGAGCTTAAAATATTCAGCATACCAAGGTGCTATATTTTGAAGTATTGTATTCTGAGCCCTGATAGTACTATGAGAGGATAATATTTAAAATTGAAAAATCATTTTTTAGAAATATATAGTAGATAGAAGTCAATTATTTTATTTAACACTTTAATTAATGATAAAACCAGTAAGATATAAAACTAATTCAAAGGAGAATCCAAAGAGGACATTTATATAGGCCATCACTTAATAGATGCAAAACAGGCTTGGAGAGAGAAGGAATTAAATATACCCTTACTGAGAAAATGTATTTACATTTCTCTGACCAAGTATAATTTACATAACTATAGTTTTCTACAATTTCTAAAGTTGTAAAATAAATTATAAACCATGAAGTGTATGGTATAGACTTCCCATGGAATTAAGGAATGTTGAAGTTTGCCAGAAAAAGCTTGGTGCCATTGAAAAGACACTTAAACTTTTTTGGTTTATTTAAAAGACTTTTAAAGTGTTTTTTCTGAGTATAAGAGAAGAGCACATTACTTCTTCCTTACTCATAAAATAAGCCTAATATATTCTTCCTATAAATTACAAATTGAAAAACCATATGCTTTGATACCCACTGAGATTGTTAAAGTTATTTTAAAAAGAAATAAACAGTTAACAGAAAAATAACATTAAATGTTCTCTTCATGATGGTACTCTTGAGGAACTATCAATTTCGATGAAATTTTTATGGATAAATTTCTATGATATTTTCACTTTTAATACAATTTTTTTACAGGTTTGGCAACTATGGCATGACAAAATTGATTTTGTCATTTCTGAGTATGGATCTAAAGATAAGCCTGAAGATATAACCAAGTGGACTATTCTGAATGCTTTACAGGAAACAGTAAGATGAAATTAATGAAAAAAATTCGATGTCAATGTTGACCACTGTGGGACAGAGAGAGAATAGGCTGGGGCAGGGAATAGGGGCAGAGGAATGAGAGTTTGTTGTATTTCTTTGAAACAAACTAGTCAAAAGGGCATTGTACCCACTTACAAATCTTGAGTTATATCCTCCTTTTATATCTCCTATTTTCTGTGTTAACTGATGTGCATTTTAACTTGGTTTCACCTGGAAAAGTGCTGGTGGTCTTTTGCCAAGTGGGATAGTCTATCCTACTGCACCTGATGGGAGATAAGTCTAAGCAGTAGTCTCTGCTGGCAGCATGGTGGTCACCATTTGAGCCTCCACACCAGGATTGCTGTGTAATAGTTTTGTGGCTCTGGACAAGTAACCCTTTTAAATTCCAAGTTCCACATTTGTAAAATAGGCATATTAACCCCTACCTCCAGTTGGCAGAAACAAATGAAGTAATATATAGAATATACAGAAAGGCTTGGATCCAGGACATAAATGCAACTAATACTTTTTAGCTAATTTATTAAGATTATTATTTCACAGTGCAGGTTTTTTTTTTTTAATTCTGGACAGCTGCAGTGGAAGGGTGAGAGAAGGGTATTGTCGGCCAAATGGTTTACAGAAATAGATCAGCACTGGAATATAGTTAAGTGCCCAATTAAAAAAATAGCAAACATTTACATAGTCCGAGACTTTTTTGTAAGTGCTTTGCATATATTAGCTAATCCAATCCTCCCAACCCATAATACACAGGAACTGTTATCCTCATTTTATAGGTGAAAAACTGAGAAATTTAGTAATTTAATGAGGATTGCACAGCTAATAAGTGTCAGAGCCAAGATTCAAACAAACACAATCTGGCACTAGATTCTGTATCCTTTACAGGTGTATTACAAGCCTCACATAAAAAATAGTTATTATTTTTAGTACATATGATAATGGAAATACATCTTAAGAGAACTGAAATGTAATTACAAACACTTTTACTCGTCTTTTTCTCTTACGTTGTGATCCATACATGCGTTGTATTTTCAGATTGCATTACAACTTACAGCAGAGGATTGAACCTTCCGATGGTCAGAAAATGACATGAAAACAGTTCTGTATCTCATACTACTATTAGTGAAATTCCAGCTTCCAGTTCCTAGCCATTAATATAACTGAGATAATATACGTAGGTTTGTTTGTTTAAACTAACTTTCAGTACTAAATCTCAAGCACTATTTTGGTTATCAGCATTTCCTAGAACTGTGCTAAGATTGCTGGTATACCTTGTAAACATAAGCAATACTAATGTTATCATTACCCGTAAAAGTTTAGAAAACACTTACTTACTTCTTTCATCTTTTTCTTATTTCCTGTGACAAATATGTAAACTGATTATTTCATATCCTCCTAACTCTGCTTGATAGGATTCCAGAATCAGCACTGCAAATGAGACATTTTTTAAAAGTTGGATCATTTCTATAAGTATTTTTATTATCCTCTTTTGGTTCTTTGTGGTAATTTTCACACAATACAAAACTGAAAGTTAACATCCCACATTAATCCTAGAAATGTAGATATTACCTTGATTCTTTTTCAGGTATGCCAAATGTTTATGACTGCATATTCTATAAATACAAAGAGAACTGCTATAGTCAAGGAAAAAGATATGGCTCAGGTGATTGTCAGTTTTATATTATGGTCCCCAAGCATCATTTATATGCAAGCATATCAAGTATATCTTCTATCCTAAAAATTCAGATGTAATAATTCTATCCAACTATAAGCCACTAATGTGAGCAGAGATCTTTAGCTATGGTTGACAACAATAATAGCGAAAAAAAGTAATGAATTAAGCAAATAAACACAAATATACTTATTTATGTAATCCATTGCATATTCATGGGAGAAAATTAATGAGTTATCTTCATCACAAAAACCACTTTAATATTAATCTCATATAATTAACTATATTGTGAATATTTTATGTTAAAATTTATATAAGCGTTTTTCTAGTTACAGTGTTGTGGCCAACATAATTACACAGACTGGATAAAGAATAAGAATAAAGAAAATCCAGGACAGGTGCCATGTTCTTGCACAAAGTCTACTCTAAGAAAATGGTTTTGTGATGAGCCACTGAATGCAACTTACCTCGAGGTAAAGATAAGTTTAGGCTTCTCCAAGTGTTTATAGTATTTTGTTTGTTTATTGTGTAGGTCAATTTAGAATTCTGAGAAAATTTTTATATAAAAATAGTGTTGTTTGTGGTGGCTACATTCTTAATCCACTTCCCTAAATTGAACACATAATCAGGTAAATTGTAGTGTTATTTCCAGTGCATAATACAAAAAGTAAATAAACTTCCCGGAAGTATATGATTTACATATTCTTAAAACTTGGGATATCATCAGTCTTTCTCCTCAATCTTCCTTGAGAAGTCCTGCAGAAAGAGGAGGCACTTTTGTCAAAGCCACGGTGCATACGATTGATTAGGGAACTATAACACCAGAAGTAAAAGGATAGGCAAAAACTGAAGGGAATGGATCCCAGCAATGGCGAATGTGGTGTTCAGGTAAGTGTGGCAGAAACAAGAGTAAAGGGTTCTCTGGAGCAACTGCGATTTACAAGTGTGGGATATTGATAACTAGATATTTCCATCCCAAGAACTGCTAATACTTTGTATAGTTTACATACTAAGCTTATCCTACTTTTAAGATGTATTGTTTCAATTGCATAATTAATTCATAAATAAATGGTAAATCACATATTTTAAAAAGCATCTACTATTTGGGAAATAACCATTTTAGGTGATGGTATATATGGTAGTCACCCCTATCTACAGTTTCACTTTCTGAGAGTTCAACCATTGAATATATTAGGTTTAAAATTCCAGTTATAAATAATAAATAAGTTTTAAATTGCACACCGTTCTGAGTAGTATGATGAAATCTTGTGCCTTTCTTCCCTGCCCCCGCTGGGACATGAGTCAGCCCTTTGTCCAGTGTATTCATGCTGTGGATGCTACGCAACCTTAGTCACTTAGTAATCATCTTCATTATCAGACTGACTTTTGAGGTATCACAATGCCTGTGTTCAAATAATCCTTAATTTACTTAATGGTGACCCCAAAGTGTAAGAACAGTGATGCTGGCATATTTTATAATTGTTCTATTTTATTATTAGTTATTATTTTTAATATCTTGCTGTGCATAATTTATAAATTAAACTTTATTATATTATGTATCTATAGAAAAAAACATAATATATTTAGAGAGTTTGATACTGTCTGTGGTTTCAGGCCTCCATTGGGGGTATTGCTGGTGGGTAAGCAGGGAGACTACTGTATCCTAATGAATTACAATAGTCTGCGGAACAGAAAAATCCCTTTCCAAAACTTAATAAATTTCTGATTTTAATTACATGATAACATCTTAGCAACTTTAAAATTAGTAACTGAGGTGTCCTGCTGCCATACAAAGCTTTCTGGACTAAAAGTCCAGTCTCCAGTTAGACATTTATTGACTTACTATTTAGATTTTGGTAAATTACTAATCTCTGTTTACCTTTTATTTTTTTTGTAAAGAATTATGTATAAAATCATTTCCATCTCCAAGTCAATCTGAATAACTTCTTTTCCTCAGGGTTGTGAAAATAAAATCAGTACATGGTATAATGTCAATGTATTAACTTTAATTGGAATTAACTTTGGACTTTTAACTTCAGAGGTAAGTTTTTGTTCATATGTTAAAAATGAAAAATATTAAGTATAAGCTATACAGAATAGACTGCAGAGCGATCAGGTGGAGACCTAATCAGATAAGTTCATATAATAGGAGCCAGGACTTTGAGACTCTTTACATCCAATAATTGTGTAGGTGATCCCTTAATCAGCCAGCTGTGAGGAGCCGGTTAATAAATGGTCATCCTGGAGGCAGTAATTTTATTACTTTGAGATCTCTAATACTGATCTCTCTATCTTATTATCTTTCTTTCTATATAGATAGAAAGATAGATCTATAGATGTATAGATATCTTTATATGTGTGTATGTATATATATATACACACACATATATATGTATGTATATTCATATATATCGATATATATATCGATATATCGATATAGATCTATATTGATATATATCGATATATCGATATATATAGGAATATACATACATATATATATGTATATTCATATATTGGCAGTAAGAGCACCATTTTGGGCAGTCTGCAAGTTGGCACACTTCTGAAATCTAGCCAGATGTTTGACATGAGTAAGATCCACTATTCACTCATATATTGACTCATTCAATGTATTTGGAGGGAGGAGGTCATTTATTGTGTGTCATGCACTTTACTAGATGCTGATATATAATGAGATGCAAAATAGACACATTCCATGACCTAAAGGTGGCAACTGCAGAATTAGGATTCAAAAGCAAGACACTATTCTCCAGTCTCAGCGAAGACTAATAAGTGCAGGATATGGATTCAAAGAAACTGTGAGGGTAAATAGAGTGTTATAGTGGTTACTATACCACTAAAATAAATACGTAATGCAATTTTTGAACAGATAGGATAAGGATTCTGCATTTGACTTTGCATTGATCCATGAAGCCCCTGACCTAAGTTTCCATCTATTCAGCTGGTAACAATTTTAGTCTCAGAATGGTAGTAAACCAAGACATTCTTTATACACATTAGTATCATTGTTTTTAAATGTTTATTCTCTATTTTGTTCATGCTGGAATATTTTACAACAAAACTGGAGAGGATAGTATCCACACTCCATTTTATCTTCTGCCCTTTACAAACAACTTTTCATTATCTGTAACAAAAAGAAGGAGTTCGTACATTTAATAACATAGTTAGGAAGATGCTGAATAACAACAACAAGAAAACCATCAGCAGTTTGTCAAGGCATCTAGCTCAGTGATAGCTCTTGTAATTAAAACCTAAGAGTTTTTCCCTATTCTCTTCTATACATGAACTTGGTAACAGGTGGGTTATTCTTGAAGACTCATTTTGCAGGTTTCTTATTCACAAGTGTATGTACCTTACTCTGAAATTTTTTCACCCATTTTGATTCCTTTTCCCTTTACAATACGTATTTAGGTGACTATATAGTGCTAACTTTACAAATTACTCATTGATTAAATTTTGATCTCTTATTGTTCCCTTTTCTTCCAGGTTTTACAGGTCTTATTAACAGTTTGTTTCTTCAAACACATCAAGAATATAATCCATGCAGAAATGTGACCTTTGGATTTCAATTTGTTCAGAAGAAACCAGTTAATTCTTAAAATAATCACATTATATTATTTTATTCCAAAAGTTTTGAATTGCATTAAATAACAGATCTATTCAAATTATTGATTATATGTAATGTTGAATTACAGAATATTATAATAAAACATTCATAAAATTATATTGTTTTTCAAAATATTAAATTCTACAGTTCAGAACTCAACCTTATTTTTTTAATTTAAAGGATATCATCATATTTACAAAACTCAAAATATCACTGTATGTTTTGAGTTTCTTTTGTAGAGAAAATACCTATATGATGTTCAGAAAGTATTAATTCAGTAATCAATCATATCATGTACCTTTTATTTGCAGATCTTGAGAAAACAATACTGATTTTATCGTACATTTAAAAGAAAGATCTTTATGACACTAACATCTATATTAAATCTTCATGATATTAACATCTGTGCTAAATAATTTATCTGTCTTTCCTGATAATGTTTGCAAGTGGATAATAAACTTAAAATTAAAGGCTTAGTTATACTTTTATGGCAATAACACAATATTAAAATAGCAGTTAAGTTTTAACTGTAGCAAAAACAATCCATTCTAAACACTGAAATCCCGCACTCTTTACTAGCTCATTTTTCTTCTCTTTTTCCTTAAATTTTATTCAATACATGTTGACACAAATTCTCTGAAGGATATAAAAGTAACCTATCTTTCCTATTTTCCTAACAATGATACTGTGAAAAATAAATTCTTTGAAAAGTAAAAAGTGCTACACAAATGTGAGGTACTATTATTGTTGTCCCTTAATAGCAAAAGGCTATCTTGACCTTGCGGACGTAAAGAAAAGATAGATTAACTGAAGATCCTGCATTGCTCCAACTCCTATAGAAAGCCCACTCTCATTTACGAATTCAATCATACATCTTTTCATCCATCTATTTAGAACAGTGAAGGTTTCAGAGACTTCTGGACTTTTTTATGTCAGCTCAAAAGAAAATACAATAACCATTTTCTTTAATGCAATCTTTTTTAGATTTAGATAATGTCAGGTAGATATACCTTCTATTGTTGGGAAATATTCTTTTGGGATTTAAAACTCATCTTCAGATTTCTGTTTTCTCTACAGTATGTCACAATAACACACTGATAGCAAAAAGCCCTCTAATAGGAATTGAAAACCAAACTAATGTTAATCAAATAAATATTACATATTATTTTATTTTCATCAAAAACGTCTCAACATAGTAGATTGCCTATTCATAGTTAATACAGTTAATTCAAAAATCGTATGCACCACTGACTGAATCAATCACCTTTATGATTCTAGGGAATATTGTTTTGAAGGGAGTTGCTTTACACCCTGAATATAATAAATACTTATTGGCAAAATAAAATGGAGTCTATCAGAGTCATGTTTCTCTTATTAATCTTGTTTTCTAAAGTCTGAGACAGAAAATTTGTAAAGGCCTAAAAATTAATCTGGATCAAAAGTGAAACAGTGAATTAGAACCTAGAACAACACCTAATTCTGACTCCCTTCAAATGGTCATATCGCTTACACAAACACATTTAACTTGCTTCAAACTCCCCATTTTAATTATGCTTCAAAAATCAGGGATATTTTGGGATGGTACTATATAAGTAGAATTTTTTCAAATTCTCCTCGATAAGGATATATGCATTCAGTCAACAGGCATTTATGGAGAACATGTAATACTATTCACCAGTGACGTTGCTACTTATTGGGATATGAAGATGAAAAGACATACAGGACTGACTTTACGGGCATGCAACCTACATTTAGAAGAGGTCCATGTAAGTAACTTTGCAAAGAGCTGGCCCTGTCCCTGTAGCTATGTTTGGAATCCAGTCATGCAGCCAGATATAAAAACATATAAATTTTATATATGTAGTAATTTTTATGGACACCGAGAGAGAATGCCAGTTTGCCTTAAAGGTTCAGAGAGCACTTTTGAAAAGAAAAGTCATTAATTCAGTAATTACTTATTGAGCAACTGCTATGTGTCTGTCACTGTACCCAGTGGTAGGGAAATGGCAGTGAATCAAACAAACAAAATTAAAAAATATGAAACAAACAAACAAAAAACACACTGCTCTCATGAAGGTTACCTTCAAGTCAGGGGAAACCAAACAACAAAATATAAATAAATTAGATATCGTGTCATGGCAGGAAGCACTACAAGAGAAAAAATGAGGAAGTAGAATAAACAGGAGAAGGGGGGTTGTGGGGATTGCATTTCTAAATAGGATATACAAAAAAAAGCCTCACTGAGAAAATGACCTTTGAGTAAAGTACTGATAGAGACAAGAAAATAAGGGGAAGGTGCACTGTGAGCATGTTGAGTTCAAAGAAAGACAATAAAGCCATGTGCCTAGTGAAGAGGCTGGGGAGGAGATGGAGAAAGTTCAGAGGGAGAAAAGGTCTTGACGGGACTTGACAATCGCTCTCAGGACTTTCATTTCTACTCAGGTTAAATGTAAAGCATTTGGCAGAGTTTTCATAAGTGATGTGGTCAGATTTGTATTTTAATAGGAGCAATACAGCTGCCATGTTAAAAATAGAGTTAAAGGGCACAAGAGTGGAAGCAGGGAAACAGACTGGATTTTATTTAATAATCCAGATAGATGATGGTAGATTGGACTGAAGAGTAAAGGTGAAGTTAATGAGAGTGACCAGCTTCTGTATGTATTTTGGGATGGAGTTATCAGCATTTACCCACAGTTCGAATGTAGGGATATGAAAGAGTGGAGTCCAGGATGACCAGAGTAAATGGAAGGATGGAATTACCATTTTCTAAAATGGGAAAGACTTTGGAAAAAACAAGGTAATTTTAATACTTAAAACTTTAAAAATCCTACTGAAATGATTTGTTATGTGTCTGCATTCCCCACTAGTCAGGAAAAAACTTAAGGCTAGCTATATTTTGAGTCATCTTAAAAACTCCAAATCCTTTCTCAGTAGGTAACAATATAGGTGGTCAATAAATGTTAATAAACGTTAGAAGTTCAGGTTATTCCGTACGCCATCAGAGTAAGCCCAGTTGCCCTCTTAGTTTGATGCTGACTATATTGCAAAGTTTTGATTTCATTAGGCTATCATAAAGTGTTTGGTAAAAAAGGAGCTGTGAGTTCAATTACTCGCTGCCACCCATATCTCCTGTCTCTAGGAACCTGACTTGAATGAGAGATATTGGTGAATCAAGATTTCTTTAAAAGGATTTCATTGAAAAAACTGTTTAAAGGAATACCACAATGAAAATAATATCCAGCCAACCCTAAGCTTTTGTTTAATGTTTGTGACATTTAATGTTCGTATACTTTTATATTTCTGATCTTAGAGGAGTAATTATACAGGAATGTAAGAGTCCCTGGCAAAAGGAAGACACACACACACAAAATCAGTGTTCTCACTACCATGATAAAGCGCTGGAAGATATCAAAAAAAAAACAGACGAACTTTGCTCTACATCACCTGTTTTACTGATATAAATTTAGCTTTTTTAACTTATTTTACTTCTTTATTCCTTTTTTTATTTTGGGGGGTCATCTACTATTTTAGAGAGAATAATAGCATATTTTTAGTAGAACTATACATAGTTATTGAACAATAATGGATTTAACACTGTATAAGTGATAAAAACATGGAAAGCGGAAGCCATTTTCTGACAAATTATAGAGATGAAGCTTTCACTAGTATTCTAAATATCTGGAACAAAGTAATGAAAATATTTTTACATAGGAGCGTTTATAAATTTAAAGTGCTTAACAATTGTTGGGCTGTATTAAACCTGTAACTAACTGTATTCAAGCATAGTAGGAATTCATCCTCCTTAATGTTTGAGAAGATATATGAACTGAAATATGCAAAATTATTGAGTTTTTGGATTAATGTTTCTTTTAGTAGCATATTTTGTTTCAGGGGAAAAATATAGAAGACACTAGACAACAGAATATGTCTGTAGGAATATATACAGGTTTTTATTAAAATAAAAATATTTGTTTAATATGTGTGTAAATGTATGTGAATATATAACACAAAGTATCATATGTAATGGGATTAGAAAGAATATAGTATATACAAAATTATAAAGAACGTGCTATGTACAAAAGAATATATTATATACAAAATGTATATTGTATACAAAGAATATATTATATGCAAAAGATTATATATGTACAAAAAGATATATACAAAACACAAAGTATCATATGCAGTAGAATTAGAAAGAATATATTATTACAACATCAACAGAGTCGTTTACTGTTAAATTTCTAAGATGTAGACACAATCAATTACTAATATTCCAATGTAAGTGGTTTACTCTTTATTCACTTATTTTATTTAATCCAGGAGGAAATGTTAACTTTTTTCCATGTTGAAATGTGTTATTACTATTAAAACTCCAGGAACAAAATGTATTAGGAATTTTTTTTTTTTTTTGAGAGGGGACAGAGTCTCACTGTATTTCCAGGCTGGAGCGCAGTGGCATGATCTTGGCTCACTGCAACCTTCACCTCCTGGGTTCGAGGGATTCTCCTGCCTCAGCCTCCCAAGTAGCTGGGATTACAGGTGCCTGCCCCCATGCCCAGCTAATTTTTGGTATTTTTAGTAGAGACAGGGTTTCACCATCTTGACCAGGATAGGAAATTTTTAAACAACGTCAGATATGAGTAAGCAATTTTCATATTCTGCTAGGTATATTGCTATCTATTGTGTTCAAATTCCATTAAGTAAAAATATGGCTGGCATGTCATGCATCAATTTAAACCTATTGAGGCTTGTAAGAATCTCCTCTGTGTTAAAAAATAAAAAATGTTTTAAAAGTGCTAGAGTAATTCTAAAGAAAATTTGGCAAACATTATTAACAACCTCAAATGAATTAAGCACAAATCTGTAAAAGGATTGGGAAGAATATTTTTCAAGTCTGTAGGATATAAAGATACTAAAATTTAGTGTTTACTTTTGTGTCCATTGTTGGTTGACTTTTAGGCATAAAGCATTTTCTTCAAATCTAATCTGCCTTTCCTTCAGATCTAATCTAGTATTGGATATCTGCAACTATGCATTTAATTAGTAATTCTTACTAAACATAAGAGGTTACCCTGCAGACCATTATACCAATTAATTATGCATTTATAGTGTTATATATTCATTCATTTTAATTAAAAACATTATTAGAGTTATTTTTTCATCTCACCAATTTCATTCTTGAGTTTTAGTATATTTCAAAGCCAACCAATTCTTTTTTCTGTAATATATCTGATTTCTTTTCAACCCACAGACACTGTACCAGATATGGATTTGCTTTCAGAAAATTTAAGTGTTTCAGAAACCCCGCTTACATTTATTTTTTCTGAATTAAACCTGTTAGCTCCAATACCACGATAATTGCTGGGTGGAAATTATCCTTCATTAGTCATCTAAGGGAGAGTCGTATATTGCCCAGAGGATGAAAAAAAGAGGCCTCTCATCTTCTGAGAGTCCAAATCTCACTAAACCCTCTTCCAACACACTTTATAGGTTCTTTCTTTCTCTTTAAAAAAAAAAAACGAACATTATGTTTACATCCCAGACTACACTGATGTGTATCAGTACTTGAGCTATGAGATAGACTAAGGTTTGCCCAATTCATTTGGACCACCCTATTTGCAAGGCTTGCAAGAATCTCTTGCAGTATACTTAAGAATATGAAGGGGGTGCTATGGGGACTGAATGTCCCTCCAAAATTTAAGTGGAAATTTAATTGCCACTGTGATGATATTAAGAATTAGGACCAGTAAGAAATGATTAGGATATGAGGGGTCTGTTCTCATGAATGGATTAATGTTGTTATCTTGGGAATTAGTTCGTTATTTTGGAAGTGGGTTGTTGCAAAAAGTCAATTTAACCCTCTCTTGTTCTCTCCATTTTGCCCTTGCTTGCCCTTTCACCTTCTGCCATGGGATGATGCACTGCAAAAGCCCTTGCCAGATGACAGCACTTTCATATTGGGCTTCCCAGGCTTTAAAACTGTGAGAAATAAATGTATTTTTTAAATAAATTATGCAGCCTAGGTATTCTGTTATAGCAACACAAAATGGACCAAGGCAGGGGGTTTTGCAGCTGTTTATTCTTAGCTTTAAGGCCTCAGCCACAGTCTACACTTAGACCAGTTTTGGTTCTTGTGATCTGATAACTCCATCATATCACAAGCATACATCAAATAAATTAATGCATTAAATAAAATATGGATGTCTTTTTCACTTAGAATCTCATACTTAAAATAGAAGGCAATATTCTTTACCAGACAAATTATGAACTTCTTTCTTCTAGTGACCTTTTGTGTTGAAAAGAGTTAATGTAGCAGGCCTGAGCTTGTCTAGCCTTAGAAATTCCTGCTTGCTAGGTTGATCCTAAGCTGACATCTGGGAACTTAGCTGATAAAGAGTTTTCTACATGGATATAAAACTTTTCTTAATAGCTTACTGTACCTAAAAATTTGCTACAAGCAATGTGGTTTATGCTAAATATCTGCTTTCCCTTTGGGATTTTGTAACGTAGTTATCTGCTAGGCAGAACGTGCCTATGTGAGCCATCTCCAATGAAAACCTTGGATGTTGAGTCTTTAGTAAGCTTCCTTGGTAGAAAATATTTTATATGTGTTGTCACAACCCCCTTACTAGAGGAATTAGATGTGTAAAGTGTGACTCTATTGGCAGAGGACTCTTAAAAGCTAGTATCAGATTTCCCCTGTACTTTGCCCCATTTTTTTGTTTGTTTTGGCTTTTTTTGGCAATCCTGTACTGTAATAAGTCGTAGTCATGAGTTGAGTTCTGTGAGTTCTCTAGTGAATCACTGAACCTGGGTTCATATTGGGGGACCCTCACCACACTCTCTGAAAAGGATAATTCTAGTCTACCAAAAGGGCTTGAGGCCTTATGAAATTTATACATGATGCTTCAATACATAGAAATTTATTACCTTTGCCCAAAATATTTGCTTTGAATCTTTATTCCTTCATTGATGTCATTACTATCTTATAACTATTTTCATTTACCACTCCTATTTACTTATTAATTTTTTGACAAAATTTAATAGTTTGACTAAAAGTTTTAGATTCAGTGGATACATGTACAGGTTTGTTACAAAGGCGTATTGTGTGATGCTGAGGTCTCAAGTACAATTGAAGTACCCATCACCCAGGTAGTGAGTATCGTAACCAAAGAGTAGTTTTTCAACATTTTCCCCCTCCTTCTCTCTCTCCTTTTGTATTCCCCAGGTGAATTTTCCCCATCTTTATGTACATATGTACCCAATGTTTAGCTCCCCTTACAAGCATGAACACAGAATATTTTGTTTTCTGTTTTTTGCATTACTTCACTTAGGATAATGATATGTAGATGCACCTATGTTGCTGCAAAGGACATAATTTCATACTTTTCTACGGTTGTGTAGTATTTTATTGCGTATATGTATCACATTTTCTTTACGCAATCTGTTGATGATGGGCACCTGGGTTAATTCCATGTCCTTGCTATTATGAATAGTGCTGTGATGAACATACAGCTGCACATGTCTTTGGTAGAACAATTTATTTTCCTTTGGTTATGGACCCAGTAATGGGATTGCTGGATTGAATGGTAGTTCTAAGTTCTTTGAAAGATCTCCAAACTTCTTTCTACAGTGGCTGAGCTAGTTTACATTTACACCAACAATGGATAAGCCCTCTTTTTCTTCGTAGTCCTGCCAACATGTTATTTTTTGACTTTTTAACGGAAGCCATTCTGACTGGTGGGAGATGATATCTCATAGTGGTTTTGATTTGCTTTCTCTGATGATTAGTAATCTGGAGTATTTTTTTTTTCATAAATTTGTTGCCCACTTGTATGTCTTCTTTTGAGAAGTGTCTGTTCATGTCTTTTGGCCACTTTTTAATGGGATTAGTTGGTTTTTGCTTATTGTTATGCAAGTTCCTTATGGATTCTAGATATTAGACCTTTGTCATATGCTTAGTTTGTAAATATTTCTTTAATTTTGTAGGTTGTCTGTTTACTCCCTTGACACTTATTTCTTGCTGTGCCGAAGCTTGTAGTGTAATTAGGTCCCAGTTGTCAATTTTTGTTTTTGTTGCAATTGCTTTTGGGGACTTAGCCATAAATTATATTCCAAAGCTGATATTGAGAAAATTCCCCAGGCTTCTGTATTAGTCCATTCTCACGTTCCTATGAGGATATATGCAAGACTGGGTAATTTATATAGAAAAGAGATTAAATTGACTCTCAGGTACCCATGACTAGGGAGGCCTCAGAAATCTTACAATCATGGCAGAAAGCACCTTTTTGTAGGGCAGTAGGCGAGAGAATGAGTGTGAGCAGGAGAAATGCCAGATGCTTATAAAACCATCAGAACTCATGAGACTGACTCATTATCATGAGAACATCATGGGGGAAACCACTCCTATGATTCAATTACCTCCACCTGGTTCTTACATGTGGGAATTAGTACAATTTAAGGTGAGATTTAGGTGGAGACACAGAGGCAGACAATATGATTCTACCCCTGGCCCCATCCAGATCTCATGTCCTCACATTTCAAAACCCAATCATGCCCTTTCAACTGTCCCCCAAATTCTTAATTAATCCCAGCCTTAACACAAAGGACCAAGATCAAAGTCTCATCTGAGACAAGGCAAGTCTCATCAGCCTATGTCCCTGTAAACTGAAAAGCAGGTCAGTTACTTCCTAGATACAATGGGGGTACAAAGATACGGTAAAAACACCTGTTCCAAATGGAAGAAATTGCCCAAAACAAAGGGGCCCCAGGCCCCACACAAATCTGAAATCCAATATGGCAGTAATTAAACCTTAAAGTTCCAAAATAACATCTTCTGACTCAATGTCTCACACCTAGGTCATGCTGATGCAAGAGGTGGGGTCCCACATCCTTGGAAAGCTCCCACAGTCTTCAGCAGCTCCACCCCTGTGGCTTTGCAGGGTATAGTACCTCTACCAGCTGCTTTCATCGGTTGGCATTGAGTGGCTGTGGCTTTTCCAGGTGCAAAGTGTCAGTAGATCCACCATCTGGGTCTGGAGGATGGTGGCCCTCTTCTCACAGGTCAACTAGTATGTGCTCAGTGAGTACTCTATTTGTGGGGTTCAACCCCACATTTTCCTTCTGAACTGCCTTAGCAGAGGTTTTCTATGAGTGCTTTGTCCCTGCAGCACACCTCTGCCTGAACATCCAGGTATTTCCATACATCCTCTGAAGTCTAGGCAGAGGTTCCCATACCTCAGTTCTTGACTTCTGCATACCTGCAGGCCCAACACCACATGTAAGCCACCAAGGTTTGGGGCTTGCACCCTCTGAAGCAATGGCCTGAGCGTATGTTGGCCCTTTTTAGCCTTGGCTGGAGCTGAAGTAGCTGGGATCCGGGGCACCATGTCCTGAGGCTGCACAGAGCAGGGAGACACTGGGCCCAGCTCACCAAACCATTTTTCCCTCCTAGGACTCCAGGCCTGTGATAGGAGGAGATGCTATGAAGGTCTCTGATGTGCCCTGGTGACATTTTCCCTGTTGTCTTGGTGATTAACATTCGGTTCCTCATTACTTATGCAAATTCCTGCAGCTGACTTGAATTTCTCCCCCAGAAAATGGGTTTTTCTTTCTCTCTCATCATCAGGCTTCAAATTTTCCAAACTTTTATACTCTGCTTCCTCTTGAATGCTTTGCAGATTAGAAATTTCTTCCTCCAGATACCTTAAATAATCTCAAGTTTAAAGGTCTACAGATCTCTAGGGTAGGGGCAAGAAAGCCACCAGTTTCTTCGCCAAAGCACAGCAAGAGTGACCTTTACTCCAGTTCCCAATAAGTTCCTCAGGTCCATCTGAGACCACATTGCCTGGACTTCATTGTCCATATCACTATCAGCATTTTAGTCAAAGCCATTCGATAAGTCTCTAGGAAGTTCCAAACTTTCCCACACCTTCCTGTCTTCTGAGCCCTCCAAGTCTCTAGGAAGTTCCAAATTTTCTCACATTTTCCTGTCTTCTTCTGAGCCCTCTAAACTGTTTCAACTACTGCCTGTTATGCAATTCTAAAGTCACTTCCACATTTTTGGGTATCCTTACAGCAGTGCCCCACCACCTCAGTACCAATTTACTGTGTTAGTCTGTTCTCATGCTGCTATAAACAAATATCCAAGGCTGGGTAATTTATAAAGAAAAGAGGTTTAATTGATTCACAGCTCTGCATGGCTGGGGAAGCCTCAGGAAAATTACAATCATGCCAGGAGGCACCTCTTCACAGAGCAGCCGGAGAGAGCATGAGAATGAGCAGAGGAAATGCCAGATGCTTATAAAACCATCAGATCTCCTGAGACTCACTCATTACCATGAGAACAGCATGAGGGAGACCACCACCATCGATTCAATTACCTCTACCAGGTTCTGCCCTTGACAAGTAGGAATTACTACAATTCAAGGTGAGATTTGCGTGGGCATACAGAGCCAAATCATATCGGTTTTCTTAATGATGTTAATAGTTGGAGGCCTTAACATTTAAATCTTTAATTCATCTTGAGTTAATTTTTGTATATCCTGATAGGTAGGGGTCTAGTTTCTTTTTTTTTTTTCTGTACATAGACAGCCGGCTATCCCAGCACCATTTATTGAATAGAGTGCCTTTTCCTATTGATTATTTTGGTTGACTTTGTCAAAGATTAGATGGTTGTAGGTGGAAAGCTTTATTCATGGGTTCTTAATTCTATTTCATTGGTCAATATGTCTGTTTTTGTACCAATATCATGTTGTTTGGGCTACTGCAGCAATATATTATAATTTGAATCAGGTAATGTGATGCCTCCAGCTTTGTTCTTTTTGCTTAGGATTGCTTTGGCTACTCAGGCTCTTTCTGAGTTCTACATGAGTTTTAAAATAGTTTTTTTCTAATTCTGTAAAAAAACTGTTGTTGGTAGTTCAGTAGGAATAGCATTGAATCTGAATATTGCTTTGGGCAATTTGGCCATTTTAATAATATTGATTCTTCCAATTCAGGAGCATGAAATATTTTTCTATATTTTTATATCATCTCTGATTCATTTTTGCAGTGTTTTATAGTTCTCTTCTTATAGACCTTTTACTTCCTTGGTTAGATGTATTCCTAGGTATTTTAATATCTTTGTGGCTATTGTAAATGAGATAGATTTTTGATTTGGCTCTCAGCTTGAACATTATTGGTGTATAAAAATGCCACTGAGGGCCAGTCACAGCGGCTCACACCTGTAATACCAGCACTTTGGGAGTCCAGGGTGGGGAGATCACCTGAGGTTAGGCGTCTGAAATGAGCCTGGCCAATATGGTGAAACCCTGTCTTTACTGAAAACACAAAAATTAGCCAGGCAAAGTGGTACACACCTGTAATCCCAGCTACTTGGAAGGCTGAAGGAGGAGACTCACTTGAACCTAGGAGGCAGAGGTTACAGTTCGCTGAGATCATGCCACTGGACTCCACCCTGGGTGACAGAGTGAGACTCCATCTCAAAAAGAAAAGAAATGCCACTGAGAAGCCAGGCATGATGACTCCTGTAATCCAGCATTTGGGAGGCCAAGTCAGGTGAATAACTTGAGCTCAGGTTACAAGAACAGCAAGGCAACATGATGAAACCCCATCTGTATCGGTTCGTTTTCATGCTGCTAATAAAGACATACCTGAAACTGGGAGCAAAAAGAGGTTTAATTGGACTTACAATTCCACATGGCTGGGGAGGCCTCAGAATCATGGCAGGAGGTGAAAGGCACTTCTTACATGGCAGTTGTATGAGAAAAAATAAGGAAGAAGCAAAAGTGGAAACTCCTGATAGTGAGATAGCGAATATCTCGTGAGACTTATTCACTATCAAGAAAACATCGTGGGAAAGACCATCCCCCATAATTTGATTATCTCCCCCTAGGTCCCTCCCAAAACATGTGGGAATTCTGGGAGATACAATTCAAGTTGAGATGTGGGTGGGGACACAGTCAAACCATATCAGCATTGGAAGAAGAAGAAAGAAAGGAAGAAAGAAAGAGAGAGAGAAAGAAAAGAGAAAGAAAGATTGATTTTGTATTCAGAAAGAAAGAAAGATAAGAAAGAAGGAACGAAAGAAAGAAAGAAGAAAGAAAAGAAAGAAAGAAAGAAAGATTGATTTTGTATTCTGAAACTTTACCGAAGTCCTTTATCAGTCCTAGAGACCTATGGGTGGAATCTTTAGGGTGTTCTAGGTATAGAATCACAACATGAGTGATAGTTTGACTTCTTTTATTACTTGGATGCCTTTTATTTTTTTCTCTTGCCTAACTGCTCTGGCTGGGAATTCCCATACTATGTTACATAGGAGTGATGTGAGTGGGCATCCCTATCTTATTCCAATTCTCAAGGGGGAATGCTTCCAGCTTTTGACTGTACAGTATGTTGTTGGCTGTCTGTTTGCTAATTGATGGCTTTTATTATTTTGGGGTGTGTTCTTTCAATGCCTAGTTTGAGGGCTTTTATTATGAGGAACACTGGATCTTATTGGAAAGTTTTTCTATGTCTATTTAGATGACCATATGTCTTTTGTTTTTAGTTCTGTTTGGGTAGTAAGTCATATTTGTTAATTTGCATTTGTTGAACCAGGCTTCCGTCCCAGTAATGAAACCTACCTGATTGTGGTTAATTAACTTTTTGATGTGCTGTTGGATTTAGTTTGTAGCATTTTGTGGAGGATTTTGTGTCTGTGTTTATCAAGGATGTTACCTTAAAGTTTTCTTTTTTGTTGTTGTTTCTCTGCCATATTTTGTTTTCAGGATAATGCTGGCTTCATAGGATGAGTTAGGAAGAAATCTCTCCTTTGTGATATTTGGAAACAGTTTCAGTCGGATTGATACCAGCTCTTCACTGTACCTCTGGTAGAATTTGGCTGTGAATCCATTTGGTCCAAGGTTTTATGTGTGTGTGTGGTTGGTAATTTTTTTTTTTTAATTATTATTACTGATTCAACTTCAGAACTCATTCTTGGTCTGCTCAGCTTTTCAATTTATTCTTGGTTCAATATCGGGAGGTTTTGTGTTTCCAGGAATTTATTCATTTTTCTCTAATTTTTTTAGATTTTAAGAATAGAGCATTTACAAAAGTATCTGAGAAGATTTTGTATTTCTGTGGGACCCGTTGCAATGTCATCCTTGTCATTTATGATTGTGCTTACTTGGATGTTCCCTCCTATTCTTTGTTAATTTAGCTAGTGGTCTATCAATTTTCTTTATCCTTTCAAATAACAAACTTTTGGTTTCATCAATCTTTTGCATGGGTTTTTGGGTCTCAATATCATTTAGTTATCCTCTGTTTTTAGTTATTTTTCATTCTTCTGCTAATTTTGGGATTAGTATGCTATTATTTTTCCAGTTCCTCTGGGTACACTTTTAGATTATAAATTTGAGATCTTTTTAACTTCTTGATGAAGGCATTAAATGCTATAAAATTTCCTCTGAAACTGATTTTGCTGCATCTCAGAGATTGTAGTAAGTTTTTCTCTGTTTTCATTATTTCAAATAATTTTTAAAAATTTTGCCTTAATTTTGTTTACCCAAAAGTGACTGAGGAGCATGTTATTTAATTTCAATGTAATTGTGTGGTTTTGAGAGATATTGTAAGTATTGATTTCTATTTTTATTCCCTGTGGTCTGAGAGTATAGTTAGTACGATTTTGTTTTCTTTTTTTAAATTTATTGAGACTATTTTTATGGCCAAGCATGTGTTGATCTTAGAGTTCATTTTATGTTCAGATAAGAATGCATATTCTTTGAGTGGTGTTATCTTTAGATGTCTATTAAATCCAGTTAGCTGAGTGTCATGTTTAAGTTTAGAATTTCTTTTTCTATTTTTTTTTTAAGACAGGGTCTTATATGTTACTCAAGCTAGTCTGCAGTGGCATATTTATAGCTCACTGAAAATTCATACTCCTGAGCTCAAGTGATCCTGCCAGCCTTCAGAGTAGCTAGGACTACATGCTTACGACTCTGTGCCTAATTTTTTTTTTATTTTTTTATTTTATATGGAAAGAGGGTCTCACTATGTTGCCCAGGTTGGCTCAAACTCCTGGCTTCAAGCGATACCCCCCACTTTAGCTTCCCAAATCATTGGGATTATAGGCATAAGTCACCATGTCCAGCCAAAGATCAGACTTTCTTTGTTAGTTTTCTGCCTTGATGATCTGTCTAACATGGTCAGTGGGGAGTTGAAGTCCCCCGTTATTATTATGTGCTAAGTCTTTTTGTAAATCTAGAAATACTGTTATAAATTTGGGGTGCTCCAGAGTTGAGTGCTTAAAATTTAGAATAGTTGTCTTCCTGTTTAATTGAAGCCTTTATCATTAGGTAATACCGTTTTTTTGTCCTTTTTAATTGTTGTTGGTTTAAAGTCTATTTTATTTGATATAAGAATAGTGACCCCTGCTCTTCTTTCTTTTCCATTTGCATGGCAGATCTTTTGCCATTCCTTTACTTTTAGCCTGTGGATGTTACTATATGTGATATGGATCTCTTAAAGACAGCAGACAATTGAGTCTTTTTTTTTTTCATCTGACTTGCTATTCTGTGCCTTTTAAGTGGGGCATTTAGACTGTTTACATTTAAGGCTAATATTGATATACGAGGTTTTGATCTTGTCATTGTGTTTTTAGCTGGTTGTTTTGTGGACTTGAATATGTAGTTGCCTTATAGCAACTATATACGTACTGTGGCTATGTACTTAAGTGTGTTTTTGTGTCGGCAGGTATTATCCTTTTGTTTCCATGTTTAGAACACCTTAAGGACCCCTTGTAAGGCTGGTCTAGTGGTAACAAATTCACTTCATTTTTGCTTCTCTTTTGCTTATACAGCTTAGTATGGCAGGATACAAATTGCTTTTTTTTAAAGGAATTTCTTTTCTTTAAGGAATTTCTTTTCTTTAAGGATACTGAAAATAGGCCCCCAATCTCTCCTGGCTTGTAAGGTTTCTAATGTTAACTTGATGGGGTTCTCTTTGTAAGTGACCTGGCCCTTTTCTCTAACTGGCTTTAAGATTTTTTTCTTTTGCATTGACCTTGGAGAATATGATGACTACGTGTCTTGAGGATAGTTTTCCTGTACAATATCTTCCATGGGTTCTCTGAATTCCTTGAATTTGCATGATGACCTGTCTAGTGAAATTGGGGAAGTTTTCATGGACTATATTCTCAAAAATGTTTTCCAAGCTGTTTACTCTCTTTTCTCTCTCTCAGGAATGCCAATGTGTCATAGGTTTGTGTCCTTACATGATCCCATATTTATCAAGGTTTCGTTCATTTTTTAAAATTACTTTTTCTTTATTTTTGTTTTACTGAGTTGATTTGAAGGACTTGTCTTTGAGCTCTGAGAGTCTTTCTTCGGCTTGGTCTATTCTGTTGTTAATTCTTCCAACTATGGTATGAAATTTATGTAGTGAACTTCTCAATTCCAGAAGTTTAGTTTGGTTATTTCTTAAAATCTTTATGTCATCTTTCAACTTTTGGACCATCCTATTGTTTTCTTTGGATTGGGTTTCAGCTTTCTCATGAATCTTGTTGGGCTTCCTTGAAAAAACAGGTTCTAATTTCAATGTCCATCTTTGCAACCATTTCTGTCTGGTAAGAACCAGTGCTAGGGAGCTAGTGCGATCATTTATAGGTAAGGAGATGCTCTGACTTTGATTTGTCAGTGTTATTGCACTGATTTTTTCTTCTTTGAAAGGGAGAATATTCCTTTATCTTTTTGAAGTTGTTTTGTTTGGATGGGGCATTTTGTTGTCTATATTATTAATATTTATTTCTTCTGATGGTCTGACTATGTTATATGTTGAGTATAGTTGGAGCAAGATGGAGAGGCTTGGGGGATGGGTACCTACGGTCATGCTTTGCTGCAGTTGTTCCATGCACAAAACCTTCTCGGCTCCATGCAGCCTTGAGTTATGCTTTTGCATACTCTGCAGGCAGTTCCCCCCACCAATTCAATTGACTGTGGAGACTGTGGAATCTCTTGTAGTGATGATCTCAGAGGTCCACTGTGGGAGTGTGTTGTCCTGCAGTTCCTTCCCTCACCCCTTCCTAAGAACCTTTTCAGGGATGGGAGCTGGTCCTGGTGCTCAGCAACTCCATGCGGGGTTTCCAGGTTCCTCTCTCTCCCATCTCAGTGTTTCTGTTGCACATCTGTCAACCTTCAGTGTTTTCTCTTAAGATCTGTTCAAAGTGTTGCTTAACTCAATATTTTGGTTTCTTTCAGTGGGAGAGGTGCTTCCCAGCTGTGTCTAATTGGCCATCTTGTCTCATCATACCACTCCTATTTCATTCCAGTATCAGATCAGTCACATCTGAGCACATTAGATTTTTTTAAAAATATGGTCTATTGCTTTCCATGTGTTTGTTCATTCTGTTTCTATTCCTTAAAGTGCCATCTACAAATCTCCTGTTGGCAAAAACCTAATTTTTTTTTACTGACCACTGAGAGGCAGAAAAATGGAGTGATTAGTGCATAGTTTTGGAGTCAGATGGTCTTGGTTCAAATCATGCCATTTATTAGTTGTGATATTAAGCAAGTTTCTTTACCTTTCTATGGTTAAATTTCCTTATTTGAAATATACATATAATAAAAAGTAACCCTATGAAGTAGGTATTACTATGTTAGGGTTAAATGCTTTGATGTTTACAAAGTATTTAAGAATGTTACTCCATGTCTTGTAAATGAATATCATTTGCATATTTGTAAAATAAACAAATTATATTGAATTCCTAATTGCCCTGAGGAATATAGTATACTGACTTCCTAATTGCTTTGAGGAATATGCATGATATGCCAGTCACTGGAATCCATGGAGTAAGCGTGACAGAGTAGACTTTGAAGGAGAAGTGTTTTTTCATGTCTTGAGAAGCTGGAGTGAACTAGCCTCCTAGACTCCTGGAGCAGCGTGAATGGGGTACTCTTACCACTGGGCCTGATTTCAGAAATGACTCAGAGGGACATTGTTTTAAAAAGTCTAGAATAATTTCACATGAAAATTCGTCAAGTTCTACCAGTCACCTCAAAATGAATTGTGAACAAAATAGACAGCATTAGGAAGTTTGCTTTTCAGTTATGTAAAAGTTTGAAATAAAAAAAAAAAAACTTTTAATGTTACTTCTGAGTTTACCAGTGTTTGACTCTGAGTTATATTATTTTCTTCTACATCCAACCAGCTAGGGTGATTGGTCTTCTTGGTCCTCTGAACTCAGAGGATTTAAAATGAGACTAGAAAAGTATCTCGGCATCTTTCCACACTTCTACTCTGCCTATCAGTGCCCCATATAAATTCTTCTTCTACTCTATAGTCCTCCAGTCCATTGAGCCCTCCACATCCTCACTAATCATATTGCCAACTGAAGAATGACAAGTTTCATAAATTTGGAAAGCAGAGCTTTATTTCTTACAAAGGGTTGCAGCCTGCAACGTGGTCATTTTTGTTTCCTGGGAAGAATACCCTTTGGGTAGAGGCCAGAAACAAGCACTTGAGGAGGCTCAGAAGAATAAGATGGACATATGCTGAATGAATGGCTATATATACATATTCAATGAGCTATAGAAGGAGTTATGAATGTCATAAATATTTATGAAAAGAGAAACATGCATATGCACCATTGAGCCTCTTCATGGCTCAAGAGTGGAGTTTTTGGCTGTCTGAAAAAGGTGGAAGAGCAAGACGGGAAGATATTTAATGTTCATCCTCTGTAAACTGTCCAGAACCACTCCATAGTTGCTGGTCTCTTATTAAGAAGGAATGCTGGTCAGTTGTTGTGTTGAAACTGCAAAGGGGAGGAGCAGCATTTGAAATCCAAAGCGGTTTAAATCAGTTGGTTGAAATCAGTGATGGAGTCTCTTGAAAGGAATGATTTCTGTTTAGCCCTTAGGAAAGAAAGCCTAATGGTGGTTAGCAAAGAATCGGTTATAATGACATATAAAGATGGCATGCCCAACTTCCTATGCCACCATGGCTAGGAACTCAGCTTCCAGGGTTTCTCTGGGGTCCCTTTGGCCAAGAAGAGACCTGTTGAAGGTGATTAGAATTTTACTTTTATTTGTCAACACCCACCTCCTGTCCTCATCTTTTTTTAAACTTAGATTCAGGATTCATTAGTAACACCTTTACAGCCACCCTTCTCTCTCCCTTGATTTCAGTAGCTAAGTCTATGCTGCCTCTGGTGTAGTTGAAGTCTGCTGAATAAAATATTACAATTGCACAGAACAAAATAAAATTATGATCACTAACATTAAATCAACACTCAGTACTTCCTGACAATGCTAGTGGATTTCTGGTAAGGTCCCTCTCTTATAGGGAATATGACTGTGTGTAGGGTTTGAGAAGTGGATTTTACAGGATTTATGATAAAAATGATCATAAATAACGAATATGTAAATACATGTTCCCTGTGTATTGACTTAGTGGAAGCCCATTTTTATCCTTAGACAAGTATGTTATAGCAGAAAAAACCACATAGTTATGAACTAAATGACCTGAATTTGAGCCCTGGATCCACTTCTTCTAGACTCTCGAGTCACATAATCACTTGAGCCTCAGAAGCTTCTTCCCACCTAACTTACTTGAAATGACTCCAACAGCATATGAAATGTTTTGAAAGCACTCTGTCCTTACTACAGAATGAGGTGCAGAAGGGAATTCAGGTATGTCTGTCTTTATGTGCAGTAGCAATTCTCTCAATATTCAGCTATGAGCTATGAGCAGCAGAAACTCTAATTTAAAAGCTGTTTAAAAATATCTCTCTTCACAAATCTTTCATTGAAGTGTCTCCCAAAAGCTCAGTGCATTCCATAAAATTATTCTTAAATCGTAGTTATGCTTTACTGAAAAAGTGCCAAGGGAAAATTTATTTTTTTCTTTAAATGTCATTGTATTAGACTTGGTCTTGAGATACATTTTTTTCTAAGATTTTTTTTAGTTTCCTGAAATTTCATTATGGTGTTCACATTGTTGTCCCATTTCAGCACAAATGGTGTAAAACCAACTGGGTGCACTGTAATTCAATTCTGCAGCTGACCAATTGGAGTTAGCACAGACCCCACAAATTAAAAGACATGCTCCCTAAGAAGATTGCCCTTACTTGATACACTACAGACACGATTTAGGGTTATTAGGACATACTCATATTTCTTATGACTGACTGGCTATAAATTCAGAGGCTTCCGTGACTCCTTCAGGTTTGATGACTTGTTAAAAGGACACAGAAATCAGGACAGCACTATACCTATAATTACAGTTGTATTAAAAAGGACATAGATTAGGAGAGCCAGCCAAATGAAGAATACATACAGTGCAACCTGGAAAGAAACACAGGGCTTCTATTAACTCATCTTATGGAATCAGAGCATATCACCCTCCTGCCACATCAGTGTATTCACCAACCAGGAAGACCATCAATGTTTGCTCTCCAGAGCATTTATTGCAATTTCATTAGGTAGGCATCATTTGTTAAATCACTGGGCACCTGACTGAATTCAACTTCCAGGCTTTCTCTCTTCCCCTGAGGTTGGAACTTGGGCTGATACCATGTGACTCAAAGCTCCAATCCCTTTATCACATGATTGGTTTTTCGAGAGTGGCTATGCCCATTCCAAATCATCTGGTTAACGTAAGCTAATAGTAATGATCATCACGGGTCATCTCATTAACATAAATTATCAAAGCCTGCTGTGAATAACAAAGAAATATTATCATTTGGAAAATCCCAACAATTTATTATTTCTTTCCTAGGAACCAGAGGCAAAGGCCAGTTGAATTCTTTATAATTTAACAGCTATTTTTTTTTTTATTACTGACAGATTTGTCCATAAACAGGGGGAATTTATTGATCTATGAATGTGACATAGACAGCACATAATGTTTACTACTATGCTGTTTGCTGGCAGTTCATATAAATCGAAGTAGCTTGGTCTGCAGCTCCATATCTCATCATTTCTGTCACCTCTCTAGGCAGTTATTTAAATTTAAATCCTCAGGTTTTTTCTTTCATTTTAAAGTAATGAAAATAAAATATCTACCTTCTTATTAATTATTTGTTACCCATCCTGGCCTTTGCTATTTTCTAGGCTCTGTCAAGGGCCCCCTCCTCTCCAAAAAGTAAAGAAAAATATCTCCAACTATGTTGAGTTTTTGTGGGAATGAGAAATAAGTATTAGGATCCGGTATGCACTGAGTGGCCATCCACAAGTGCCTCTGGTGAAGGAAAGGTAAATGGAAGCTTTTATTGATAACATGAGGAAGGTTCACCTAAGTTACTTATAAGCAGTTTATTGGTTCTAGAGACTCAAAGACAGACTTATTGTCAGTTCATTGGTGGAGAGGCCATTACTGGGCAAATATTCTTTCCAGAACATCTTATCCGAATTGCTACAGTCCTAAAGAAAATATCATAACAAGTCTTGTCATAGGAATATATGAATATATGTGAAATGTATACGCTGTGGAAAACAGGAGCCATGTGAAGGATGTGAAAGGATTTCTTGTGGGGTTTTTAGAAAGTCCTTGGAAACAATTCTTAGTTAAAAATGTTTGTATGAGCCCATCAGTCCTATCTTGGCCTTCTCAGTCCTATCTTGTCTGGATCTAGCAAAAGTGATTTTATCTTGATATCAGAAAACTTTACAGATTAATGTCACAGATGTTGTCTTGTTTATTTTTATATACTTACTGTTGCACACGGAGATCACAAATATGTGTTTAAGGGATTTTCATGGAATCCTAGCCCAAGGATATGACCATTATGCTGTCTTAATTACTTCAGTTACCTTCATTTGGTTCAAAAGGGTTGGGAAGATTTGGGAATCAAGGGAAAGTTTGTTAGCATTCTTTCCCAAAAGTAAGAAAAGAAAAACCCAGCTCAAACTTGTTTAGTCAAAATAGGGATGTAATTTCTCTTGCAGTTCATGGATAGTTCTGCGTTCTGTTGTTGTTGTCTTGTTAATGAAAAAAATTAAGCCATTTAAAATATTTTAAAGAGCTTTATTCTGAACCAGTATGAGTGCCCATGGCTCAGGAACACAGTCTCACTAGGTCCTGAGAAAGTGCAGCCAAGGCATTTGGGTTGTAGTTTGGTTTTATACTTTTAGGGAGACAGAAATTGTATGTAAAATTTTAAGTCTATACATGGAAGCTGTACATTGGTTTGTCCTGAAAAGGTGGGACATCTCAAAGCAGGGATTTGTAAGTCATAAGTTGTTTTAAGGATTGCTAGGTTGGCAGTTGGTTAAAAGAGTAAAGCTTTGTCTAAAGACTTGAAGTCAGTAAAAAGGAATGCTTTAGTTAAGGAAAGGGAGTCTGTCATCTGTCATATGATGCTATACCAGACTCATGTTGGAATGTAAGCCACATTACACCAGATGTATAATTTTAAAATACTGTTCAATGAGACTTTATGGTTTGTAGGCATGACTGAACCCCTGCCTTGCATGGCCTTAGGCTCTGTTTGTAAGATGTTATCTTATTGACATAAAGAATGTTTTGTCAGTCTCATGACCTCTATTTTTAACTTAATGTTTATCAGTTGTGCTTAAACTCCAAAAAGGAGGGTGTATAACAAGGCATGTCTGATAAGCCTTCTCATCATGGCCAAGACCTCAGTTTTTAAGCTTTATCTAGGGTCCCCTTGGCCAAGAGTCAGTCCATTCAGTCACTTGAGGAGCTCAGAATTATATTTTTTAGTTTACAGGTTTTATTATACATCTAATAGGTCCATATACCCACTCTGCAATTACAGACCAATACATTGAGATAGTAGGGTTTGTAGCAGTGAAAGAGTTTAATGATCAAAGAGAGGCCTAGTAAGGAGACAATAAGAGAGCCCTACATCTGTCTCCTTGAAGACTTCTGGACTGGGGTTTATAAGGGGATTGTGGAGGGCTGGGGACTAAAAAATTGGGGTCATTAATTTGCTAAGGTAAGGGGGGATGAAATCATCAGGTTGTGGAAATTACATTTCTTTTGGTGTGTCAGCTCCTCATGGGATCTTTTAGACCAGGTGGAATTATTGACATCCTTCAGCCCAGCTGGCATCAGTAGATTCATTAGGATGCAGGACCTGAATGAATCTCTCTAATGGAAAATGTAACATTTTGCAATGCTTAAGTTGTCGTCTATAGAACAGTTAAAGAAAGCTGTAATCTTGTAACAAAGTTTATGTGATTCTAGGGTGGGGGTGGAGTAGGCAGCAAACAACTATTAGGAAGTGGGTCAGAGATCAAGTTTACCTAATGATTAATGCTGAGTTTGGTGCAATCTTGGTTTATTTTTGTTTCTCCACCTCCCTTCTTCCCTGATTAATTTTTACAATGTTTATAGGATTGTTTCAGATTCAGGACTTAAATGTCACAAGATGTAAGTCACCTTTTCCTAGGGTGTCTCTTTCTCCAGTCTTCATTGATGGTTTCTAACAGTTTCAAGCTTTTTCCTAATTGTACCAACATGGCTGCCAAAGACCTCAAATTTTTGTATTACGAATCCGGGAAAAGGTTAAAAGGACTTTTATGTTCTAGGAACTCCAAAAAAAACATGTATGCACTGGCTCGATTGGGTTGTCTGCCTGTCCCTGAACTAACTACTTTTTCCAGGGAAGAATGGGATATATTATTAGCTTAAACTCATTAGATCCTATTCTTAGAGCAGCACCTTGAGTTAACCTTACCCAAACCAAATTCAATAAAAATGGTGAAGTGTGAATTTCTCATGAAGAACAGTACAATTGTCTGAAAATGTGGGGGAATGATAAATGCTGTTAAGAGAATTTACAAATTTCCATTTCAGCCACTGTCTTGCAAATGCCATCCTCCTCCTTTTATCAGGAAGACTGACATTTCCTAGTATTCTTCCTTCCTCTCCCTCCTCCCTTCCTTCCTTCCTTCCTCCCTCCCTTCCTTCCTTCCTTCCTTTCCTTTCCTTTCTTTCCTTCCTTCCTTTCTTTCCATTTTCTTTCCTTCACTCTTTCCATCTTATTTCTTTCATTGTCTCCCTCCTGAACTACTGACCAACTTCACTTCATTTCTTTCCACCTCTCTCACTCTTATTTCCTCTTCCCTTGTAGTTGGATCTTACTTAATTGCATTTATAAAATTTTGTCAGAGTGTAAAATTAATTCACCGAAAGATATTTATTGAGCATAGAGTTGATCCTCCATACATTGGAGTAGTTTATGCAGAGATGAACTACCTTCCAGAAGAATTCTTTAATTAAATATATCCTTATTGCAAGGATCACAGAAGAAACTGACAGAAAACCTTTCATTGTGGTTCCATTTTTTTAAAATTGAAATGCCAATATGCAGGAAGGAGAGTATTCTTGACCTTGAATGCTCCATTCTCACAGCACAGCTTGCTACATCATCCCAAAGATAAATCATTCTGTGTTTAATAGCCTGAAACTAGGTTTCACAATTCTCATTTGGCTTATGATGTTTACAAAAGCATTTGATTTTAATATGCGGTTGTTTTGTCAGTACAAACACTTTCTGACCTATATCCTTTTCTTCTGTATAGCTTCCTCAGCTGGGGAGGAAATGCTACCATGGCAACATGTCAGCTGCTGCCACCTCTTCACAGCTTCAATCATCTATTAAAAAGCAATTAAAGTGTTCAAACCAACTTTTAGTAAAGTTTAGTGGCAGTACAAGTAACTTCAGCATCTTGTTACCTCAAAAAATTATTTGTAGAAGTTCTCGAGTTTTTTTTAATTATACTGCATAATCACATGGAAAATTAGCTACATTTTAAATTTGACAAAACTCTATCTCTTGTTGATGAGCGACTTTTGCAAGGAACAAAACCCTCTCTGAAACAATTTAATGAATCTTGTGCAAACAGATATTTGATTTGCCACTCTAAACTTATTTTATATTTATTTTATTTTTATTTTTGAAAAGCACTAGTTTCTTTATCTTTTGACTTTATACTTTCATCACTAACCTTAGGAATTTCTTTCTTGTTTTTTTTTTTTTCTTACTAAGAAATGCAATTTTATAAGTTTGCATGAGTTAAAGCACACTCAGATATATGTTTAGATATGGTCGGGTTGCTTGCTCATAAGCTAAATGACTCATCTCACATAATACATCATATATTGGTATCTATATTCCTTTTCTTTTAATTTTTTGCTATTATTAGTAATTTTAAAAATGGTCCATTATTGTTTCTTGCTGCCTTCTGGAACAATTCTTCAATCTGACCTTCCAACTCACCATTTCCTTCTTGACTTGCTTCTATACTATTATTTTTCCCATTAACTGTGTTTCTTATCTTGGATATTATCTCTGTTCTTTCCTCTGACCACATTTACTTGGGACAATCAGTGTTTTTCCTTAAACTTTAAAGTTGGCAGCAATAGCCTAGACCATAGCTTGTCCAAGGTACCAAATTAGGAAACACAGTAGATTTCACAGTTATAAACTTGAAACTTGTAATAAACAACAGTTGTTTATTGTATTCTCTTCTGAAGATCATCCACATTAATTACATTAACTCATTAGAGCAGACACAGGCTAAAACTCAGTTTTGGGCCCTTTCTCACATTTGTTACAAGACAGGGTAACTGATGTCCCATAGAATATCATGCCTTTAGAAGCAAAAATAGCCAGAAACTAGAGAACTACAACTACTATAGCGGAAAAAAAAAAAATTGAACAGCATATACCATTTGAGGAAGCATTATTATAGCTCACAAATCAAGAATTTATTTATTTATTTTATTGTAAAGCTTTTGGCCACAATAAAGAATTTAAAATAAGCCTGATAAATATACTTAAGGAGACAAAAAATACAGGATCAATTTAAAACCAGAAAAAAATATTTCCCCAAAATTCCAAGTGAAAATATACAAAGTATGAAAAATAAGTGTTTGGGAAAAACAGTCAATGGAAGAAAAATTAGCATACATACTGATGGAGAATAAACTAGCAAATCAAAAAGAATGAAAAACTCTCCCAGAATGAAGCTAAAGAATACTACACAAAAGAGAAGCCAAGAGGTATGGAAGATACGCTAAGAAGTGACAACTTCAGAAAGTAAAGAGCCCTCAAAAAGCAAAAGGAGAAAAATAAAGAGAGCAAAATATTTCACTTTGAAAGTGTTCATTGGTGTCAAACAGAGATATGGTGATTGAAAGTATTGAGATAAAATTTCATAATATGCAGAACATATTATCATCTATTTTTTTAAAAAAGCAATAGAACCAATGGCAATACTTTTAGAAGTAATGAGGTAATTGCAGCAGTTTTCTAGGTAAAAAAAAATCTATCCTACTTGCTTCACCAATCATAATGAATTACAAAATCTAATAAGAGGTACCATTTATAATAGCAACAATATCTATACAGTATGTTTCAATTAAAACCATTCAGAACGCAAAAAACTCTACAGAAAAAACTTAAAACTTTTTTAAAAAGAAACATTGAAGATAATATAAAAATAGGAGTTCAATGCTCTTGGATGGAATGATATGTATTATTCACAAATTAGTGCATCCATTTAATACAATCTCAATACAAATTCCAGTTGAACGTATTTTTCTTTGTTTATATTATCTTGCATTTTTAAATCTATAATCCTTTTTTTCTGTTTCTCTTTGTATGTGTATCTTGCTCTTAGCAGAGAAAAAAAAGCAAGATGTCATGCACAGCATATTCTTTGTAGGCTCTTTTCAATACTCAAAGTTGAAAATTATTTCCAACTTCCTTTTCCTCAAGTCCACAGTAACATTTTGCTGCTTCCACCCAGGGGCCTTTCCCAGGCTGAACCCCTAAACTGAGCTTTATTTATGGTTTACTCTCCTTTCACAAGGAAAGCTCAGATGACATTAAACAATGTATTCTCATAAAACGAGTTAGGGAAGATTCCCTCTTTTTGTATTGTTTGGAATAGTTTCAGAAGGAATGATACCAGCTCCTCTTTGTACCTCTGCTAGAATTTGGCTGTGAAACTGTCTGGTCCTCTCATCCCAAAATCTCCTGAAGCTGATAAGCAACTTCAGCAAAGTCTCAGGATACAAAATAAACTGCAAAAACCACAAGCATTCCTATACACCAATAACAGACAAACAGCCAAATCATGAGTGAACTCCCATTCACAATTGCTACAAGAGAATAAAATACCTAGGAATACAACTAACAAGGGATGTGAAGGACCTCTTCAAGGAGAACTACAAACCACTGCTCAAGGAAATAAGAGAGGACACAAACAGATGGAAAAACATTACATGCTCATGGTTAGGAAGAATCAATATTGTGAAAATGGTCATACTGCCCAAAGTAATTTTTTTTTTTTGAGATGGAGTTTCACTCTTGTTACCCAGGCTGGAGTGCAGTGGCGCGATCTCAGCTCACTGCAACCTCCGCCTCCTGGGTTCAAGCAATTCTCCTGCCTCAGCCTCCCAAGTAGCTGGGACTACAGGCGTGTGCCACCATGCCCAGCTAATTTTTGTATTTTTAGTAGAGACAGGGTTTCACCATGTTGACCAGGATGGTCTTGATCTCTTGACCTCATGATCCACCCGCCTCGGCCTCCCAAAGTGCTGGGATTATAGGCATGAGCCACCGCGCCCGGCCTGCCCAAAGTAATTTATAGATTCAATGCTATCCCCCTCAAGCTTCCATGGACTTACTTCACAGAATTGGAAAAAATCCACCTTAAACTTCATATGGAACCAAAAGAGAGCCCGCAAATCCAAGACAATCCTAAGCAAAAAAATAATAATAATAAAGCTGGAGGCATCATGCTATCTTCGATATCATAGCGCCTCGTACAACTGCAAGAGATGAGCAGTCCCTTTGAACTCTGAGCTTCCAAAAAGTCAAACCAATAAGTACATGACAAGTTTTAGTTCTCTAATTTTTCCAACAAATGTTTATTTAGTACCATTTCTATGTCAGACACTGTGTTAGCCACGAGAAAGAGAATACAGATCAAACATGTGTGGTTCCTACCTTATGTGTTCCAGCCTTGCCTCATGTGTTCGTGGCTTCATGGAATTACCATGGTCTTTCCTCTCAGTCCTCATCAAAATGATGAAATACGACATTAATCAAGTGTTATGTTTAGTTTTGTTTTCTAATAAGAATATAAGAATGACAAGGGGTGATCTTATTTTCACTGCTATAACCTATAACTTAAAGCCAATTGCTGCATTAGTTTAAAAGCCAGGCCTCTGCACCACCCTGTTGCCCATTTGGGTGCCCTTTTACACTGCCTGGTGCCTGAGGCAAAAGCCTGCCATGCCCCCAAGGTGTTCCCTTCGCCATGTTGCCGGGACTATGTGCGCACCCTGGGCTACTCCCCCCAGCCGCTGCCCACACAGGGACCTGTTAGCAAACACCCTGGGGAGCCTTTTTATCCTGCTGCCTGGGACTGGAGAATGCCGGGGAGGACTGCCAGAACCATGCTGCACGCTGCAGCGCTCCCTGGTCCCCTGCAGGCTTGGGCTGCACCTTGCCCCATCCGGCTGTTTTTTCCTGAGGAACTCTGCGCACACGCGCTAGGTTCCGCTGCCCAGGGCTGGACTGCTCCGGGCAGACAGGGAGCGGAAGGTGGGGGGCTGCTTACCCTTTCCATCCCACAGGCTCCCACAGGTTCTGCTCCCAGAGATAGTATCTGAAGGATAGAGAAGGAGAGGGAAAGCAGAGAGAGAGCTTGGAGGTAAAAAAAAAAAAAAAACTGTGCTTTTAATTCTGGCTGGGCCACACCACTTAAGACGGGCTGGGTTGTGCCTCTGAGGTGCCACACCACGCCTCGGGTTTGCGCAGCCCTGCCTGGCTGCCGCTGCTTCAGGTGTTCTTAAAGAGACAGACAAAATCGTAAGTTTTACTTACGATTTTGAGGTCTTCTTATCCAGCTGTACCCTTTTTCTGGCTGTCCCCCTTTACTGGTGTACCACTCTCCTGGATGGCTTGTCATTATGTTATATTGGGGTTTAGGGGTTCAGGGGTGCCCTCAGTTCCCCTGAGAGGACATTTCTCCAAGTTCTTGGTCTATTGCACTCTCAAGAATGAGAGAGGAGACCATGGCACAGTGCGCTCATAAAAGTAAATGCCGGACTTAGAAGTGTTTGTAGAAAGTGATTTATTTAAAGAGAGAGAGAGAAACAGAAGAAGGAGAGAGAAAGAAACAGCTAACTCTCACACTGAGTGAGAGAATCCAGAAAGATGGAAATCAGGAGAGGAAAGCAGCTTCCACACTGAGTGGAAGGGAATAGAGAGAGATGGAGTTTAGAAGGGAAAGACAGGCTTCCACGAGTGTGGAAGGGGACTCCAAAGGGGAAATCCAGGAGAGAGAAAGATGGTTTCCATGAAGGGAGGTGGAAGGGGACCCAAACATGGAGTCGGAAGGGATGTGGAAGAAGGGACTTTTACCCTGGAAGGAACCCCCACCTTCTCTAAGACCCCTGGCCAATGAAAGGAGTTCCTTAGAACTTCCGCTGGAGTGATTGACTTTTAGTTTCTTCCTGCGCCTGCGAAATTTGAACATAAACCGTTAAATTTCCCAGATGAAGACTGATGGGAGGGGGGAGAAAATATGGCGCTGGGAAGTTCTTGCCCTAGAAACTACACCACCTTGTGGACCCGGAAGAGAACACATTCCCTCAATATGTACAGAGAATTAGGAATTAGACATTTAATCTTTGAGCGCTATATAACCCACTTAATAGCTGTTTGACCATGGAAAAATACACCGCTTCTCTGATTCTACATTTCTAAAACTCTAATTTAATAAAATTTATCTCCGAGGATCATTATCACTATTAAATAAACTAATATAGTTAAATTGCCTAATATTGTGCAGGACCCATAATATATGCTTAAAATATCTTTACCCTTAACAGCATCCTCATTCTTCTAGTACTAAACTTGCTCCTGCATGTTGCCAAGTTTTATTATGCAAATATCCTGTGAGGTCTGTTTTCTTACTAGTTAATAGAGCTATATCTATATAAATTTAGATTCACAGAGGCATATTTATTAAATAAGGTTTTAGCATTAGTTCATACATAGGCAGTGAGGAATAATAAAATAAGCAGTTGTATAAAATGCAACCTATGTATTTTAAAATCTTCTTCAATATTTCTTGAAGATATGAGGATCTCAAAAGAAATTTCTCTCAAGTGTCAGAGCCAGGAAAGATTGCTATACATGTCATATTTTAATATAGGCAATATACAGTCTGATTATTTTTACAATTTCTTATGAACCTTATTTATTTAGTTTTTTAACTGTGGTGCCTCTATCTTGTCCCTCCACTGGATCCTTCCTAGACTGGAAATGTAAGCTAGAGAAGTGTGGGAAAAAGAGACTCTAAAGTAAAGACATTTTATTTCTCTCTTACCTAGTTGGTGTGGGGAAGAATGTAGGCTGTCTCTGATACATTCACTGACCTTTCATGATGGAATTAAGTCACCATGACTTTACCACTTTACAGCCTGTGAAAAGGGAAAAGGAAGAAATGGAGAACACAAAATTTGCTTTTTTTTTTTTTTTAGAGACAGTTGGATTTTACTTTATTTTTTATCTCAAGAGAAATGGTGCATCTTAACATTGATTTTCATTGTTTCTAACACATGTCTGCATGCAGAAATCTTATTTGAGAATTGACTTCAAATAGTAGGATCTGACAGGGCTGATAAAATAGTGATGTCAAAATTTGCTTTTAACTAAGACTTGTGGAGGTTGCAAAGATCACTTTCATTCATATACCACTGGCTAGAGTTTGTGGCCACACTTACCTGCAAGGAAAGTTTAGAAATTTAGTCTCTAACACAGTGGTCATGTGCTCAGCTAACAATTTTCATAAAAAAGGAGAATAATTTTATATGACCAATACCATCTGTCATACTTCTAACCAACAGTTAAGCTTATTGACACTTCTACCCTAAGAAAAAAAAAATAGCAAAGTTAAAAAATAAATTTTTTAAATGTTTCCTTTCTTTTCTTTTCTTTTTCTTTTTTTTCTTTACTCTGTCTCCAGGCTGGAGTGCAGTGGCATGAATCTCGGCTCACTGCAATCTCCACCTCCTGGGTTCAAGTCATTCTCTGATTCTCCTGCCTTAGCCTCCCAAGTATCTGGGACTACAGGCATGCACCACCATACCAGGCTAATTTCTGTATTTTTAGTAGAGACGGGGTTTCACCATGTTGGCCAGGATCGTCTCGATCTCACCCACCTCAGCCTCCCAAAGTGCTGGGATTACAGGCATGAGCCACTGAGCCAGGCCCCTCTCTTCTTTAAAGCTATCTTATCTTGTTCTTTCCATTTGCAGCCAAACTTTTCATGTTCTTTCCAATCAGTCTCTGTTTTCATGCCTCTTCTTCTTTTCTGAAGCTACCTGGCATTTTCTCCTGTCCCTTATGAAACCAGCATGCCTCTTTCCATAGTTTTAATTACATATTTAGGTTTAATTTCTTTAATCATTTATTGGAGCATAATTATGGAGTCAGAAACAGTTCTAGGTTATAGCAGTGAAAATAAGATCACCCCTTATCATTCTTATATTCTTATTAGAAAACAAAACTAAACATAACACTTGATTAATGTCGTATTTCATCATTTTGATGAGGACTGAGAGGAAAGACCATGGTAATTCCATGAAGCCACGAACACATGAGGCAAGGCTGGAACACATAAGGCAGGAACCACATGTTTGACCTGTATTCTCTTTCTCATGGCTAACACAGTGTCTGACATAGAAATGGTATTTCTGACATAGAAATAAACATTTGTTGGAAAAATTAAAGAACTAAAACTTGTCATGTACTTATTGGTTTGACTTTTTGGAAGCTCAGAGTTCAAATGGACTGCTTATCTCTTGCAGTTGTACCAGGTGCTATGATATTGAATGTGCCTGCATACACACTTCCTTCTATCCAAGTGGCTTAGTGGAGAGCACAATAAGAGGGGTAAGGCTTGCGTGAAAATATAAACTTAGTTACTAAGTACTAGTAATGGGAAATTAACATACTCTGTTATAAACACTCCAAGTTTCTCATCTCTAAGATGGGTATAATTTCACAATAAGGTAATATAAAGGACATATATCACAAATGCTCCATATTTTGGGTTCTCCTACCAAATGAACTATCTGGGAAGTGTGAAGTTAATCTATTGATTTTCTTCTTTACAATAGTAAATATGCAATAGTAAAAGTGAAGGTATTTTCCCTTTTGCGATTTGTTCTCTCCATGTTAGTGCTGTTCACAATAGACTATTAAATGCACTGACACTTTGAATAATTAAATGACCCAGAAGCATATTTCTTTACATGATATTTATCTAGCACTTGTCCTTATGTTGTCACATCTGCATTTTTTTCTTTCTGGTTGAAAATATATAGCCACAGTTTCTTTAAAACAGAGTGAATAAGTTGGATTTGTTTATAATTGTACATTACAGAATCTTCTCTTTCCTACTTTTACTATTGAAGCTTCCATGATTATATAATTTATTCCATATATATTATCTAAAAATGAATAATTCTATACATTTTAATCTGTTGTTTGAACTACAGAAAAATAATCTCATCTGAAAATTCATTTTTCTAGTTTTTTAAAAATGAGCATGGTAATAGTTAATAGAATCCTTAATTGTGTTCTTACCTGATGGTAACAGAGAAAGGTGTGTGTGACATAAAACTACCACCTTTTATATCAAGCAGCTGAGTAGAGTTTAACTTTATTAAGTGTACATTATAACATGATGGTGCAAAGGAAGAAAATTATTATATCTGTTATATATGTGCACAGCTTAAATTAAACTTTATAATAACCTATGGAAAATATACCTTTTATATTACCATAGTCTCTCACTCAGAACAGTTTTCTTGGCTTTTCTTTGCTACCTTCTTCTCTTTCCTTACTAGTCAGCATTATCATTGCAATACACTTGAAAATTCCAGTTGTCTGGATCAATATTTCTGTCTGTTTCATTTTGCTTAAATCCTTCTACACACTGGTGCAGGCCAGCAGAGTCACATAAGCACTGTCACATGCTTTTTATGTTGCTAAGGGCAACACTACAGATGGCAAAAACTGGCAATTGTACATCACATTACACAAGCAAACACATGATGGTTGAAAACAGTTTAAACCTTTCAAAGGAAGTTTGCCTTTAAGTTGTATGATTTTATATGCCATGTAATCATGTGGCCTTTAAAATACGGTCCTAAATTAAGTTAAATAAAATTTATTTCCTCTCTGTGTTATTATATAATCAATTCATTACCTCTATGACTAGGCTAAATGGAGAGTCAAAATGGGATTCATAACCAACCTTTGCCTAAATAATGAGAATAGACTGTATAAATTCCTTGATTCTTCAGTGCTGTTTCTCTTGATTTTAGATAGCAAATTGTACTCAACCTCATTTAAAAGTCAATAGAAAATATATAAAATATCTAAAATACAAGGTCATATGTAGAAAAGGATATGGTCAGGTCGATATTAAGCTTTAAGCTTTAATTTTCATATCTCGCATAGTTCATTGTACATGCTGTTTCTCCTGTGATTTTACGTCAAGTAAGCGTGTTTCAGTCTTGGTGATCTCACATATTTTTTAAAAAATAATTACTACTTAAGATGCATATATAGATATATGAAAACCTAAATATATTTACATAGATGACAGTTATGTTACAAATACATATAAGTATATAAAGTGATATAAAATATTTTAAAATTCTAAATTCAGCTATATTCTTGTTTTTTTTTTCTTTCAGTACAAAGAAATCATTATTTCATGGATCAGTAATTCTTAGTGTAAAGTTTTGTCTGAATTTTGTTCATTCTGAATAGTTGTCAATCATTTTGGTGAACAAAATTGAACAGATTCTCTGAGAAAAAAAATGGAATGTGATTTTCACATAACGAAAGTTGAATCTCAAGTTAAGTCTCCGTGGACAAAGAGAATTGAAAAGCTGAAGCAATTTTTCAGCTAACTAAAGTGAGAAAGGATAGAGCACATTAACTAACTTAACTCACCGAGGCATTACTCAATTTCCACATTGCTATTGCAGACATAAAGTAATAATGTTATTTAAATAATGAAATCATTGGAAACTTCTAAGTATTTGATGGCACAAAAAGGGAATTTGGTTTCTAGGTGTCATTTGTCTATATTTATATTACATCTGTGTTCTTGGGTTTTTGGTAATGTTGAATGAAAATGGATTTAAATCAGAAATTAGGATTTGAATTTCTCCTCCCTCACCACCTGGCAATATGATATTTGACCTCACCTAACCTCTCTGAGTCTCAGTTTCTTCATATGTAAAATAGAAAATCACATGGAATTAGAACATTTACAGGCAAATATATTTTTAAATAATATATTTTCACATATATTTGTGTTGCGTCATTATTAGGTACTGACTTACTGTTTTAGGACTTTGCTAGATTTAGCATTTACACAGAAAAAAAAAAAGAGAGAGAGAGATCAAGCCAAAATGAAAAACAAAAACAGAGGAAAAATTACCCACAAACTAACATCAACAATATAATCTGAATTTTGAAATTATTGTCTAATAGAATACTTGGAAATATTATCAAACTGATAAATGTGCACATATATTTGTTTCTCTATGTAGTTGGAGGATGTATTGCAAATATAATAAGTGAAGACATTTAAAACAAGGATATTAGCTGGTTGTGGTGGTGCACACCAATAGTCCCAGCTACTCTGGAGGCTGAGGTGGGAAGATCACCTGAGCCCAGGAGGAAGAGGTTGTGATAAGCCTAGATGGTGCACCACTACACTCCAGCTTGGGTGACAGAGTGAGACCCTGTCTCAAAAAATAAAAATAAAATAAAATAGGGATAAATTTTATTCAGTTATTTATTATAGGGAATAATAATGTCATTTGGAACTATCTTAGAAAATATGCTTTTATTTTACTTTGCCTACTCAGATATAATTTTCCATAAGAGCCCTTCATTAAAATTAAGAAAATTGAACTATTTAATGGCATCCATTTTACTAATTAGTATGCACTTCTTTTAGCTAATTGAATTGAAAATAAAAGTAATATATTTATTCAAATATTTGATTTGGTTATGCAGGCAAAGAACCATAAATCTGAAAGATCTAATGGTCTTAGGAGATCAGCTCTGTCACATGCTGCAACCATTATCAATTGCATGCTATAAATGAGACAATCTGAACAAGATTGTGAAAGGATTTGGCTCAAGATAAAACCTTAAATAGCAGAAGTAGGATTATAATTCATATTTTTATAATTTGTAAATATTATTAATAAAGTCATAAAAATAATGTAGATGATTCAAACCTAACTCCATCCTCTTACTTAGCCCCTTTGTTATTTTGACTATTTTACTATTAAACTCACTGAATTTCACACTTTGTTTTCCTTAAGAGATGGTCTTACTTTTTCACAAAAAACGATAAGTTGGGGATGCTAGTTTTAGGCACCTGATCCCTGTGCAGCCACCTAAAAATAGTATAAACTGTGGAGATTAAAAAAATTTATCACATTTTCTTGGGGCTCTTTAGAAGTCTCTGTTTCTGCCAGGGATGCTGTCTCTTTTGTGTTCTATGTTTTATCTCAGATCGATACAGATGTGAATCTTAGCCCCTTCAATGGTCTGCACACGCAATCCACTTGGACCAAATATTTAATGGGCTTCCAGGTGCTCAACTGGAGATGTGGGAGGAGTCACTGCTGTAGCAGGTTGCAATCTCTCATGCACTGTCCCCTTACTGTTCACTTCCAACTCCTGGCTTGGCCCCTAGTTCTTCCTACTAAATTCCCTCCTGGAGTGCTTAACATTTCTTCAGTGTTGATGGACAAGTTGGTTCTTTCTGGCCCCTGAACTCAAATTTGCATTTCAAAATCCACAAAGAACTCAGTATCTAAGATCTCCAGTATGTAACTATTCTGTTTTAAAAGAATTTGGCAATGAGGCTCTACTTAAAACACACACACACACCACAACAACAGCAACAAACCCAACAAACAAAACAGAGGTACAGAATAATTTGGCAGTAGTTAACTAATTCTAGTTCTAGGCTCTGTTTTGGGTTTGAGGTTAGGAATGTAGACCCTGGAGTTTCTGTTTTAGATGACACTAAGGCTCTGAGCTCTATCAGTCTGAAATTCCTCTCATTTGTCACATCTCCATTCCAACCCCAAAGCTTGGTTATCTCCTCAGTCGGGGCTATGGACTATTGGTCACCAGTACTAGTTGGCTGCTGCTTATGCCCAATTATGGACCTGCAAAGATACAGGGTTTAGCCTATATCTAACTAGATTAACTTCCACTAAATTCAGGCTTAACTGTATTTTTGTTTTCAAATTTGATTTTGGATTTTTCTTGACCTTACCAACCAATGCCAAAAGCTTATTTATTTGATTGAATTGATCTTTGAAAAGATCAGTTGATAAGAAAATAAAATAAAAACTACCAATAATACTTATCATTATGTAAGAGAAAATGGTAATTTAAAAAAATGAATTCAATTCCTTGTTCAAATTTCATTTAAACAAATTATTTTTTAGGTATTGCCAGACTTTCTCATGTCAGTTATGAGCAAAATAAGCCGAAAGCAGTTAGAAAACTAAGAACATTTTCAATATTCATAATTTGAGAGGCTAGGCACAATGGCTCATTTCTGCAATTCCAGCACTTTGGAAGGCTGAGGCCAGAGGATTGCTTGAGGTCAGGAGTTCCAGACCAGTTTTGGTAACATAGTGTGACCCTGTTTCTACAGACAATCAGTGTGTGGTGTGGTGATGTGTGCCTGTGGTCATAGCTACTTGGGAGGCTGAAGCAAGAGAATCACTGGAGCCCAGGAGTTTGAGGCTGCAGTGAGCTCTGACCGCGTCACTGCACTCCAGCTTGACCTGTCTCTAAAAGGACCGAGTAAGACTTGTCTCTAAAAATAAAAATAAAAAATAGATAAAATAAAAATAATTTGATTATTAGTCATCAGTGGTGATATTTTGATCCTCTCTTCTGTTTCCCTAAGTACAAAATTTTGTTTTGATTCTATGTCCTTTTTTTTCCCAAAAGATCAGAGTTGTGACTCTTCAACTGCACGTTCATCTCAACTGGTATATTTTTTATTCCTGCTGTGTTTCAGAACTGTTTTATGCTGTATGGATTTTAGAGGAGTATAGAATGAGGTCTTTGACTTGAAAGAAATAAAATGTGCTTAGGAAAATAAAATTAAACCATAGGAATAATTTAAAGAACAACAAGTAAAACTCTATCCATAGAATAAATTGGGATTTTTTTTTTTTTTGGCAGGCCACTATATGTTTTTGAGTTTACTACTTTTGCCAGGCATTCTGCTTGGTACTTGGGATACAGTAATGAGAAATATAGACATAGTATTTGCCCTTGTAGAAGGCAACAAATATTAAACAAATAAAGGCAAGAATGAGGGCAGTGATTAAATTGTTGTAAGCACTGCAGAGAAAAAATATCAGCTACTGTAAGCCTTAGTAATAAAGGAAACAAACCTAAATGTACCTAGAGGTTACATTTACAGGAATAACTGCAAGAAGAATAGGATGTGGGTGTAGAGGAAAGACCAGAATAACACAGAGGAAGAAGAATATAGGATAGTGCTGATTAGGAAAGAAGTTTGGGACATTTAAGGATAATAGGGAACAAAGGTAAGGTGATGGTGTTGGAAGTAGTGAGAGATGATTGATGAAGAGTGGCCAGATCTTAAGGGATATTGTAGGACATACAAGGAGTTTTATATTCTGTCCTAAGTGTATCAAAGTTTGAGAAAGTTTTAAACAAGAGAGTAAGTACTATAATCACATTTACCTTTTAAAAATGTCACTAAGGCTACTAAAAGATAAAGAATTATGCAGAATAGCAGGGACTATTGATAGTCTGGGTAGCACAGGATTAAGACTTGGTGTGGATAAGTGACAGGGTTGATAGAGATAAATAAGAGAATTAAATGTGTATTTATGAAGTAGAATTAAGAGTATTTGGGAAGATTCAGATGAGCTTCAGTAATGGGGTAAGGTTCATGCAGGGCGTGAGTCAAGGATGGATAGGTTTTATATGGAGAAGAGAAAGAGGAGACTTTAAGGAAGGATTTCTTTGCCTACACTTGGCAAAAGTAAATATATCATTGGTGTTCAGGATGGTGATACTTATTGACAGGCTGAAAGAGTTTGGCTATTTGTCCATTCCAAAGCTCATTGAAATGTGATCTCCAGTATTACAGTTGGGGCCCAATATGAGGTGTTTGGGTCATGGGGCAGATCTCTATGAATGGCTTGGTGCCATCCTGTGCTTATGAGTCAGTGAGTCTCCTGTTCATTTACAGGAGAGCTGGTTTCTCAAAAGAGTGTGGGATACCTCCTCTTTCTCTCCCTTCCTCTCTCACATGTGACATGTCTGCTCCCCCTTCACCTCCACCACGATTAAGAGCCTCCTGAGGCCCTCATTAGAAGCATATGTCAGCACCATGCTTTTTGTACAGCTTGCAGAACTGGGAGCCAAATAAACTTCTTTTCTTTATAAGTTACTCAGCCTCAGGTATTCCTTCATAGCAATTCAAAATTGACTAATAGGTATGTCGACAGAGGAATTAGAATGCTTGAATGTTAAAGTCTTCATTCTGTAGGGCAATACAGAAACATTTACAATTTGGACAAGCAAATAGTGTATTAACAATATTTGTCTTGAAATGAAGCACAGGATAAATTAGAATAGAAAAAATTGGAGACAAACATAGCAATTATAAAACAATGGCAAACAAATAAGCAAAGGCAAGCTCCTCCCATAAGAAAATTTATGAATTGGTAATTCACAATAAAGAAGTATAAGTGATCTGTAAAACTTATGAATAAGGGTTTCATTCTCTCACTAATCAAATAGAGCTGATCACTATAACAAGATACCTTTTTAAGCTACACAATTGATAAGTATTACTATATGTGATAATGCTGATTTTTTTTTCAAGGATGACAAAACAAATACTCATACACTATTGGAAGTAGGATTGAAAGGGAATTTGACAACATCACTTTAAGTTTCAATAATTCATACTATTTAAGTCACTATTTCCACATCTTTGTATTATCTTTAGGAAATCAGAGGTTTGTGCATATGGTTGCACAAACCTCAGATTATATATATATATATATATATATATATATATATACACACACACACACACTCTCACAGATGTCTATATTAGTGTTATTTATAATGACACAAAAATTAGTAATAAAATAAATATTGAAAAGTATGGATTTAAATATATATTTTTTGATGTATTTATAAAAAAGTAATATTTAAAAATTGTTTTCAAAGAAAAGGGAGAAGGAACTAGAATCGTATGCAATAATACGTTTAGAGTTCTTTTCAAAAACTATGCTTTAAATCTTTCATGTTGTAAAAATTTCTATTATCTTATTTGTTTTTAATAATCAGAAAAAAACAATAAATTTTACTTTTAACAGCTATTGCAATAGTTCAGTGCAAGATCATTAAACTTGACTAGAAGCAATGAGTATAAGAAGAAAAAAAAGGCATGAGAAACTTTTGAGAAAAAAATCTAATACAATTCAATGGCTTAATATACTAGATTAACAGAATGAACTGAATTTAACTTCTGGGTGCTGAGAAAATAGTAGAATGATGGTTAAGAAAGAAAGTTGCATGACCTTTTTGGGGGGGGAAGATGAAAAGTTTAGTGTTGGAAATATTTAAAGGAAAAGACATAATATTCTATTGGCAAAGTAAGACTGGAATTTAGGGAAAGGATCAGGTAAGTAAATTCACGGAAGAAAAGAACAAAGAAAAAGAACTGAGGAAGACTAGGGACTGGACCTAAGGTCTTACCGATCAAATGCTTGGTTTTAGCATTTCGGTAATAGAGATAATAGGATTTGTATTTCAATCAGTAACTAGAAGACTAATGTTTTTTGAGAGCTGCATATACACTCACTGGATGAGATTATAAATTAACTTGCTTAAAGCTATTTAGTTTGTCTGGACACTGTGACTTTACTGAGGAGACATGCCAGATATAATTTATATTATGTAGGTATTAAGAACAAATCTTGTGATATTGCTGGCTGTGCTTCAAAAAGATTTTCTTTTTGATTTTTAAAAAAATGTTCAAGTTTTCACTTGGTAATGATTACTTATTCTGCTGGTTTCTTTTTGGGTACATTTATTTTATAAGTTAATATCTTATTAATGTGCTTTACATGAAAGACATAAAGAATATTAAGAGGGGATAAATTGCAGGTTTGGTTCAATATAGAAAGCACCATAAAACCTATTTCTAGAACATATTTTCATAACAGTTCATTATTTTTAATTGCAAATGTTTAAAATCAAATATAAGCAAAATACTAAAACAATATTGGGAATTTTATTAGAAAATCATTTTTAAAAATGTTATTTTAAATATAAATGGTATATTATTGATTTGCAGAATAATTTTAAAGTAAGCACCTTTTCTTCTTCCATTAGTCTATAAGATCAGGAATGAACCATTGTGCCTCTTCTCTCTGAAAACTGACAATTAGCTAACTAATAAATAATTAGTAAATAAATTCACATTTTATAATAAAGCTATAAGATATATAGTGCTTGAATTTTTAAAATATGCAAATATGATAATAAAATATCATATGCCCAGCTTAAACTAAAATTTTTTTCTTAAAATTTTATTTTGAAAATTATCAAGGTCAGAGAAAATAAAAGAATTATATAGTAAATAAACATGTACCCATTACCCAGATTCTATTTTTAACCTTTTATATATTTGCTTGATCACATAATTATCAATCCCATTATCCATCTATCAATACATCTTATTTTCTGATGCTTTTTGAAATAAGATGCAGACAGCAGTACATCTCCCAAATATTTAAGCATGCATAGTATTAACTAGAGCTGAGGTAAAATTTGCACATAATGAATTGCAAAATTCTTAATTAGGAACTGCTCACAGTGCATACACCTGTGCAATCCATAATCCCTACCAAAATAAGGAAGACTACTGTAACCACAGAAAGTTCCATCATGTTCCTTCCATCACTCCTTGCTCCTACTATCCCAGAGACAACCACTACTCTTATTTTTTTTCTATAGATTAGTGTTTTAATTCTGTTCCAGAACTTCCTATAGCTCATATAGTATGTACTCATGTGTAGTATTTCTTTCACTCAGCTCTATGTGCTGAGATTCCTCCGTGTTGTTGCATTCCTTTTAATTGCTGATTGGTATCCTGTTGTATGAATAAGCCACAGTCTGTCTATTCTCCAATGGACGGGCTGTTCCTTGTTTTGAACTATTATGAATAAGCTGTTATGAACATTTTTGTGTTTTTTTATGTGTGTACTTAATTTTATAAAAACTAAGTACACACATACATAAAACCACATACCACAGAGTAGGTGTGTACTTAATTTTATAAAAACTACCAGATCTCTTTTTCAAAGTGGTTGTACTACTTTCCACTCCCACCAGTAATGTATGAGATCTCAGACTGGTCTACAGTCTTACTCACATTTGGTGTTGTCAGTCTTTTTAGTATTAGCCATTCGGTTAAATGTAAATTCAACAAGAATTTTAAAATGTCATCTAGTGTTTCTAGGTTCTTCTTTTATAGATCACAAAACAGTATTTAATTCTAGTTAGAAAGAATCCAAAAATACATAGAAGCCTTTAAAACTGATTATTTTTTTTCTCTTCCTTTGTCCCGCTATCTGCAGGATACCAGAACTAGTCTCAAAGATTTCTTGCTTTAAGAATCAGAAAGGAGCATGGGATAAAGAGCATCATGCAAGACTACCTCTCCTCAGCCACTAAGGACTCCACCAGGAGTTAAGAGGAAGTCCTGAAGATCTGTGTTTTTCAAGTAAGGTCACTCCTTGCTAGTCTTAACATCATCATTGTTCAGCAAAAGAGATGGTCCCAGAACTCTGCATGCTCCTAGTGAAAGCCTCATTCTTTCCTTTCCTGAATACTATTCAGAGTCTCATAATCACTCTGTGCCTGAGATGATTTGAAATCATTTTATGTCTTAAACATGGGACTACTTCTGTCACAATAAAGAGGTGAGGCCACACAGACCATTACTCCCTTTCTGAAGTCAGTTTGCATGTGGTTCTAGAACAGTAAAGCAACTATAAGACATAACACATATTTTATTTATTTGTAGATAATATCCCTGATGGCAGAGATTTTTTTTCTGTTTTTGTTCACTACTGTATTTGTTTAATAAGTACTTCATTGAATAAATACCTTTTATTCAATAGATATATACTGAATAAATATCTATTGACATAGAAGCTTTGATGCAGGATTTTTCTCAGTCATTTTGCCAGCCAGAGACCTCTGGCTGGTGATGCCCCTGCCCAGGACTTGATAGGCCCTGGGTTCACCTCAGAAGATGCCACATCCACCTGGGCCACTGGGCAGTGCCTGGGCTGCACTCCAGTGCAGATCCTGCAGCCACCATGACTGTGTGCTCAACCCCTGTTGGGAGAGGGAGTGTGAGTGAAAGAACATGGGGTTTGGTCAGCCATTCCAAGCACTGGCATAAGAGTACCCTCCTTGCAGGGCTTGTGGCTCGACCAGCATGTAGCAAGCCACTCCTGTGGTAGACTCTGGCACTCAAATGAGGGAAATGTGGTGGTGCCTAGGTAGGAGCGTCTCTGACCCCAGAGCCCCAGAAGGAGTGTTACAGCATGCTAATTAGCTCTTTTAGTCCCGCCGTCTGCAGCTTGACAAAAGGCAGTGCATTAATATAACAGTTCTGTCAGCCCCATTGCCTTGCTCTGGCCCATGACTCCAAAGCTGGCTCAGCCCCACCACTGCTTCGTATTGCATGGGATGGCTGCCCTCCACTGGTAGAGGACAGAGGGCCACAGTGTTACAGCCTTCTTTGTACCTGCATTCATTGTGTCCCAAGTTCTTATACCATATCTAGAAGAACGAGGTTGACAATTGAAGGATGAGGAGGGTGGAGAAGAATTTTGCTGGGAAACAAAACAGCTCTCAGTAGAAAGGGAATGGAAGGGTGGTCTCCCTCCCAAAGCTGGGTGAACTCTTTCCCAGTACGGCTGAGTCCAAGGGTTTTATGGGTTCAGATTGGTTTGTGAGTATGCAAAAAAAGGTTAAAACAAAGGCATCACACAAAGGTGGTCACGACAGTGTAAAAAACCAATTAGGGAAGGGTAGGTTTATGTAAAATAGGTGAATGGTGCGGATCAATCAGAGGAAAGCACTCCAAATGGGAAGAGTGGCTCTCAATCCAGTCCAAGGATTTACCTGGGACTTGTAGCTAGGCTTCAAACTGTCTTCGACTTGAAGGTCTGGTTGCACCAGGAACGTGGCTCTGTCTGCCTAGGTTTAGTCTGCCTCCTGCTACCATCAGTTCTATGTGCTGAAGTGGGAAAAACTTTGAAACTTACATATAAGTAAGAAACCTAAGCATACACATTATTAAGGAATCTTCCTTAGATCGCATTGTTACTTAGTAGAAGTATTGAACCTCTGGCTAGGTTGCCTGACTAATTGAGTTTTTTTTTGAGACAGAGTGTTGCTTTTGCTCAGGCTGGAATGTAGTGGTACAAAGTTGGCTCACTGCTACCTCTGCCTCCCAGGTTCAAGCAATTTTCCTGCCTCAGCCTTCCAGGTGGCTGGGATTACAAGTGCATACCACCATAACCGGCTAATTTTTTTGTATTTTTACTAGAGATGGGGCTTCATCATGTTGGCCAGGCTGGTCTCGAACTCCTGACCTCAGGTGATCCACCCCCCTCAGAGTTTTAAAGTTGAAGTATCATTAGACATACACTTTCCTTTCTCTTATGGAACAAAATTCTTTAACGTATTTGACATTCCAGCTTTTGAGTGACCATTTCTGGGAATAATGATAATGTTAACAGGGTGTTAAAATAAGATTCTTCTTGCGTTGACTTCTGAGCCACTCTTTTCAGTGTCCTATTTAATCATCACAAAGAATGTAAGTAGGCATTATTCATACCGGCTAAGTAAGACCATTTCATTGAAGAGGAAACTGAACACTAGCAAAATTAAGTATGTTGGGATTTGAAGCTGAGAAATCTAGCTCCAGGGTTTTCCTTTTGACAACCACATTATTCCACTTCTCAAATATCAAACTAATGCAGACTGTGCTGAAGGATTTCCAAAGAGCTTTAATCAAAACCACTTATATGAATTTTCAACACCGTGCCTCACCTCAGGCACATAAAAGAGCTGAAAGACGAAATCTTGACTAGAACCATCCCCATAGGAGTGAAGTGGGGTTCTCCCTCTTTCTTTCAAACTTAGAGTGAGAGCAAGAAAGAGAGATTGAGAGACACATCAATGGGTCTCCCAGAAGAAAGATCTATAGTTTTGAGTTCAGAGAAGCATAGGAGATTTGTTTCTGACCTTCATCTGTGAGTGGTAAACAGCAGCGCTGGCCTGGGCAGCTGCTCCAAAGGCAAGAGTTAAGGTTTTGCCACTTAGCTGGGATCAGCATTTCCTCTCACTAACTGTTGAAACAAAGATTGTGTGAGTGTTTCCTGAAGGTTATGTATGGGCCACATGTAAAAGGGTAGCATGAAGATAGTCCTGAGCCTTACCAGTAGAATCATTTCTGAGGAGCCAGAGTACCTCAGCATTAAGTACTAGAAACTACTATATTCTTGGGGTTGAAGGATTAAGCAAAAGGTCACATGAGAGAAGCATTCACTCAGCCTGAGGAAACTGGATGTGAATGAGGGGCCTTTGAGGAATGTGTGAACATAGCCACTCGGGACTTTGTTAGCTTTAAACACTTGGAATGCCCATCAATAATGAAGCCAGGATACATGAATACCAGCCAAATATGACTTATTTTTCTCCCTTCACTCTTCTGCCTCCCTTTATTTCAACTCTGAAAAATCAGAATTACAGTTAAAAGATGAAACAGGAGAGTTACAAGCTTTAGGAAAAAAACAAAAGATTGGCTATTACCTTGAATAAAATGAAAAGTTTTGACTAGTACACAGGACCAGATAGTCTAAATATTAAACTGACACTGTTTTATGACTTTAAGATGCCAAGGAAATTTTAATTGTCTAAAAACAAGGTGTAAAATCATGAAACTACCCATGTTTGCACCAAGAAAAATTTATCCACAGATACAAAATCAAATATGCTTTATGTTTACATTTCATGACAGCCTCTTGTTCAATACACTGGTTATAGGAAGAATCTCTTGAATCCAGGGATTACTGAGGACATGACCCCAGTCTTTTATCCTGGTCATGTGGTGAAACTCTATCATGGTACCCAGTTTTCAGCACAGGTTAGATCTTTTTTTTTTCCATTCCACTGTAGAAACACAAGCTTGCTATTTTCTCCTTCTTTTCTATGATTCAAAGAAGATTATATATAGGCATATATGAACTGACACCCTGGTTCACCTCAGAAATTTCTTAAGTAATTTTTGGATTAGGTATTCTTGGTTATTGGGATTATAAACAGTCGTAAAGCAATTGTTAAGTCTGAGCATTTAGGATTTTTTTTCTATGATTACATTATTAGAAAATAGAAATAAAATATAATACTAATAATTACATATTAATGAATATGATTTGCTTCAAAATTGTGTTTTACAACAAAAGATACTATCATCAGAGTGAAAAGACAATCTGCAGAATGGTAGAAAATGTTTGCAACGTATCCATTTGACAAAGTTCTAATATAGAGTCTACAAGGAACTTAAACAAATTTAAAAAATAAGCAACCGATTTAAAAAGTGGGCAAAGGACATGAACAGACACTTCACAAAAGAAGACATACACAAAGCCAACAAGCATATGAAAGAAAGCTTAACATCACTGATCATTAGAGAAATGCAAATCAAAACCACAACGAGATACCAACTCAGTCAGAAAGGCTATTATTTAAAAGTCAAAAGCCAACAGATGCTGGCAAAATTGCGGAGATAAAGGAATGGTTTTACACTGTTGGTGGGAATGTAAATTAGTTCAACCATTCTGAAAGGCAGTATGATGATTTCTCAAAGACCTAGAGGTGGAAATACCATTTGACCCAGCAATCCCATTAGTAGATATTTACTCAAAGAAATATAAATCATTCTCTTATAAAGATACATGCACATGTATGTTCACTGCAGCACTATTCACAGTAGCAAAGACATGGAATCAAGTTAAATACCTATCAATGACAGACTAGATAAAGAAAATGTAATGCATATACATCAAGGAATACTATGCAGTCATAAAATGGAATGAGATCATGTCCTTTGCAGAGACATGGATGGATCCAGAAGCCATTATCCTCAGCAAACTAATGCAGTAACAGAAAATCAAAAGCCACATGTTCTCACTTATAAGTGGGAGCTAAATGGTGAGAACACATGGTGGGGAAAAACACATACTGGGGCCTGTTGGGTTTGGGGGCGATGAAGAGAGGGAGAGCATCAGGAAGAATAGCTGATGGATGCTGTGCTTAAAACCTAGGTGATGAGATGATCTGTACAGCTAAACACCATGGCACATGTTTACCTATGTAACAAAAATAAAAGTTAAGGAAAAATAATTAAATACACTGCTCAGGCGATGGGTGCACCAAAATCTCAGAAATCACCATTAAAGAACTTATTCATGTTAACCAAACACCACCTGTTCCCCAAAAACCTATTGAAATTTTAAAAAACCAAAAAAAATCCACCAAAATTGTGTTTTAAATCAACAGCTTTGTTAACTAAGCGTCACCAGATGATTGTTCTGATTGTTTAACTCCCTAAGTAAGAAGTAGCAGTTAAGACAATACAAAATCTATCTCATACCTCCAAATCAGTCTCAGGAAGAAGTAAGTCTATAACAGACACATCTCTTTAGTTTCTGATGGCACAGCCTTGAGAAAAGAAAGCCCTTTAAAGCAATTTTAAACTAATAAAAACTATTTGAAGAAAAGGGAAGAATCTTAAAATGTAGAACCCATCTCATGGCAAATTAGGTCTGTTCTGGTTGGTCTTCCATCTGTCTAGAATAATATCTTAAACCCTACACTATTCCTGTAAATCTCTCTAGGATGGCAAAGGTCATAATCTGGGTAAGTAAGCATTCTTTTCACATCACATCTTTGCTAGGCATACCAGTTCAGAGAGAAAGAAAACCTCTACCCACAAGAATCTTTCATTGTGGAATTGTGATACCAGCAAGGATTGAGGAGTTGATGTGTGAGTGATAAGAGGATTTCCAGCTTGTCTCCTTTGTCTTCTCCACACAATCAATGAATGCTATTCTGCCTTTTTGTAAAAGTGCATGGATAATACTGGTTGGTATAGTTTAACCATCAAGGCTTCAGAAAGCATTCACAGAAATACTTTCAGAAAGCATTCAACAACTGCCCTCAGAGATGACAATAATCTGTAATCTGGGTATATCAATATTTCCCTAAAAGATTAGTAAGTGTGGTAGCTAATTTCCAAAAAATTCCATTCGTCTCTTTTCCTGAATGTTGTTCCTCACATTAAGAAGTGCAGGTTTTGTCCCTTCCCTGTAAGAATCTAGGCTGGGCTTGCCCCTGCTTTGACCAACATAATGTGAAAGAAGAAATGCTCTTGGACGTGTGAGTCTAGGGATATAAAAGTCTACCTTGCAACTTCCCCTTTCTTCCTCTTAGAACACTAATCCCCACATTAATGAAGTTTAGGCAGATCTGCTAGAGGAAGAGGCCAAGGGGTGGAACAATGAGCCAGATGTCAGTCACAGCCACCATTAGACTGTAACACTGTGGAGACTGAAAGCAAGACCAGCAGAGAAAGTGCACATCTGGGTATACAGAAGCTGAGATATATAACAAAATGGTTGTTATTTTAAGCCGCTGTATTTGGGGGTGGTTTGCTACATGACCATAAATAACTGAAACAAGGAGGATTCCCTACTCTTGCCTCTTCTTGAGTGTGTTAAATTTCAGTTTCTTTTTTCAGTAAACAAATCTACCTCTGCTAAAATATTAAGTATTAATTATGCTTTGAAATAACTCCTAATTTTTTACCTTATACATATGGCATCTTATCTATCTAAAGCAAATCACATGAAAAATCTCATCCCTTGTACACTGCGACAAGCTAGGACAGTATCCCCTTTCCTTGGGAACAAGTGATTAATTGACTGAATATTCACTCCATTTACACATGTTGCTGTCAAGCAAGGCCATCTAGTAAATAAGCAGACTGACAAGAGATTGCCAAGATAGCCTTAGCCCAGTTGTTTTGAGACTTGTGCTCCAGAATTAAAGTGGTGAGTGTGTGTGTTTTGCATTTTGTGAAGATTTAAATAATATGAATTTGAGCTAGTGTGATATAAAATATTATGCCTCATTTTATGATGTAATTCTCACAAATAAAAATGAAACAACAATCACGTGATTTCAGATCTTACTGGCTGTTTGTAAATGGTTACATTATTGCCATATGACACATATACATTAAGTAGTAAACAGAAAGACCCATTATCTTAAAAAAAAGTAATCTGGAATTATTAACATTTTCAATCACACAGGCTGTAAGCACAAAATTTTTTGAATACAATATCACTTCCTTGAGCATTTCAGGATACGTTGCCTATGGCAGTAGTGGAGATGAGGCAAGAGGAAAGGCAGCCTTTCATACATTTCTGGAGACATAAGAGCTAATTATACAAAGAACAACAACACAAATGTTTAAAGGCCTCTGTTAGGAAAGAAGATATCTGAGCATGCCCTAAAAATAGATCTGCCTTTTAACAAATGAAGTGCTTTGTTCTCTGGTAACAAATCCAGTACTTCACTGAGACTCTGTTAGTATTTCAAGGATGAAATGTGTTCTGTTCCATTTATTCTCTCATTCATTCAGTGTACTTTTTTGAGTATCTACAGTGAATGAACTGTGCTACCAGAACACAAACATAAAGACACTTGGATTATTGTATTAAGGAGCAGATAACACCTTAGAGGGAATAGAAATATTTATAACAGACAACTTCTGAAACTTTGCAATTTTGATTCCTCTTGATGTTCCATTACAAACTGTAATGAAAAGACAAGGTACATACTTATTTTATTTCTGTTATCACCTTGAATCTGTAAGAGCTCAACACTTTCAAACAAGAGTATTTGTTCTGATATCATAATAGAATCTCTGTATAGTCTTGTAATATTTAATAAAATGCTCCATGAGCTACAATATAACCACTAGGAAGGTATATTTTCTCTTGCAATACTGTGTTGACTTTTAGAGTGGCCTCTACACAGATGTTAAAAAAGTGAATGGATGAATTGGAGCACAATGATAATATCAAAATTCCCTCTACATTTGGGAGTCAGAAAATCAGTTTTCATTGTTTTTGTGGAATCTAAGGGAAATATCTGATCTGGTGATTTATGAGAGATGGAAGGAGACTTGGAGAGAATTTGTCATATTTTCAGGGCTTCAAAATAAGATATGTAGACCACCAGATTTAAAAATATTTAGGGGCTTGTTAAAAAAAGCAGATTCGGAGGGTTACTACAATTCTACTATGTGAGGATTTCTGAAGCTGGCCTTGGGAATCTGTATTTTAACAGACTTTCCATGTTGATTCTTACACACACCTAATGCGTGTGGGCCACATGTTCTAATCCTGTCACCTTATTTTGTAGATGAGAAGACTGAAGCACTGAGAAGTTAAGTGACTTGGTAAGTAACCTAATAAACTCATTTCTAAAAACCAAAGAAATAGAGCAAGGGTTGTATTTTTTAGTAGATTTTAAAGTAAAGAAAAAGAAGAAATGGTATGAGAAAGACAAAGGAAATTTTTCATAGCTTCTTTATTCTATGTTTGGATATATGAAAAGTCTATTCATTCCTTTTTATTCTTCCTGGAAAATTCCTTCAGCTGTTCACTATTCAATAGAAATTTTAAATGCTGTTGACCCTAAGTCCACTTCAAATCATTTGACAAGTAAGACAAGTAAAGTCACAATAACTCTATTCTCTTCAGCATGTACCATCTTAGACTGAATACATAATCAAAACATAATAGAAGAGTGGAAAACACTTAGGTACAAACAACTGAATATATTTAAAATCACCTGTCTCATGAATACTCTGAGTGACACAGTATGCACTTAACTAAGACCATACTGACACTGTTAGTTTTGGTTCATAATTATCCAACATAAGATAGCTATTACTTTTTGGAATTAATCATATAATTTAGCAAAATGTCTTAGTCTTTAAGACCTCCATCTATGAAATCACTATCTACAACAAACTCACTATATTCTGCTTTAGTATGTACTATCCTTATTTTTGATTAATAAGAAATGTATACATATTTCACATAGTAGACACACAAATGATATTTAACGATTGTTCAAAACCCTGATTTGCTGAAGAAGATTTTGAGTAGGTGTAAATGAAAAATGCTTTTAATATTGTTAATTCATTTATTCTTATGGTCCTACTGTTAATTTATGAAGGGCTAAGAATATTGTGTAGCTACATATATAAATGCTTTACAGTCATGGATCACTTCCTTTGGAGGAAAATACAATTTTAAAGTCTTGTCCTTTGAAAAATAATCTCAGAATGGCATGTCATTTGTTTATGATACTCTCTTCAAGGGAAATGGAGAAAAAGAAATACACTCTACAATTAGCTTAGGGGCAACTTATCTTGGAGAAAGAATGCAGGTGTTAGTAATATTGTCCTGTCTGGATTAGGGTCTCATGCATCATGGCTAGTAGAAATTAATTTTTATTGATGTTGAATTCTTGATGAAGTTTGAACTTGTCAAGAGTTGTAGGCTTATAAATGGGTGTATATGATGAAATGTTATTCAATTAAGCCTCATAATGCTCTAGGGTATTTCATTGTTCTGAAAAGGTGATCTCTTGAGCATGTTGTTTCCTGTACCCACACGCTAATCCTCAAAGTGTACATTCATAACTGAACTTTAGTCTACAATTGTGAAATAAATCCTGTGGCATTTATTAGTTAAACATGTATTATTTCCTGTACAACAGAGCTTTTTATTGACTTATTTTTTTTCTTTTGAAAACAAAATGAAATTAAGGTCCTTTTATATCCTATTTCTTCATTTAAAGATATTAACAGATCTGATTTTAAATAAGATTAGGGCTATCAGTGGAGATAAAACTACAAGGGCACAGTTGATGCATATGTACTTTCAAAGCACCAATATGGTGACCTAGTACACTCAACATTGTGAGTTCATGCAAATATTTTATATTTAAGAACAAACTTACTTAGAGGCCTTTTATTCATCTCCCATGAAATATATGTGTCATTGCAATTAAATAATAAAGCAATGGGTAATCTTTCTTAGCTATATGTTTAATCACGAGATTTAACAACATGCTATCCATGATGTTGAACCATAAACCTTAACTAAATATAAGAGTATATTTGGTACAAATATTGCAAATACAGTAATGATGTTATAATCCTTACAAAATGTATTATTACTATTTTTATTTGTTGAAAGGCTGTTGTATTTTGGGCACTGTGTTAAGTATTTAAATTTTTTTAAATATTATTTAACTTCAGAGCAGTTGTGTTAGCCACGTCACAGATTAAACAACTGCACTAAAAGAGGTAAAGTTTAGCAACATATTGAAAGTGGCAGAATTGATACGGGGCAAATATAAAATTTGAATCTGGGCCCAATTACAAATTTTGTAGATGGAAAATATAATTTTAAAATGTAAACATTAACTTTTAAGCAACGTATTTGAGATATAAGCATCAATTATTTATATTTGTAAGAATCTCTTTAAGGAGAGGCCCTTATACAACTGAGAGCTATGCTGCTTATGAAAGTGAAACATAATTTAAATCACACCATAGCAGCAAGGCAGCATAAGATTGCAATGGCTAGAACGTTGTGTTAGAATACACATTCTGGAGTCCAAAGGCTAATTTAAAATCCTAGAGTTACTGGCTGTATGACCTCAAGCACATTACTAGGTCTAGGTGCCTCAGTTTCATTATCTGTGAAATAGACATATTAAAAATCCCAACTTCACGTGATCTTCAAGTAAGTGACAAGTTAAAAAATAAAAACACCAACACAAATATATGAAGTATTAAATGAGTTAATGTATGTCAAGTTCAGTGCCTGCACACAGAATCTTGATGTGCATATAAGTCACTGTTCTATTACACAGAACCCTTTGTGGCTCATGATCATGACATTATGAGATGAATACCAAGGTTACATAAGGATAAAAAGTGAAGAAAATTTGGAGTTAAAAGAAAAAGATGTACATTAAGCTAATTAATGGGATGAAGAGTGGGAAATGACTTATACGTAGTGTAGAGAGATTATGATGGTATTCATAATCTAGCATAAATTAATTTTTTCAATGAGTATTTAGAGAATGAATTTTGCATGCCCGGCACTATGTTAGATGTAAGAAACAGTAAAGTGAGGGACAGAGACACAATCCTTATCTTTTTAAGACTACAGTCCAGATTTACAATAACAAAATTAAGCCGAGGTCAAGTATTTCTTAGTGCAGCCATAAAATTGAGACTCACTGGGGTCTCCAGTATATGTGCAGTGTAGTCAAGGTCTATTGAAGTTACTTATTACTGCAGCTTATGAAAAAAGTATCTTCTGAATTAGCCTGACTCTCAGTGAATGTGGCATAAATTTATCTGAATATACATTACCCTATAAGCTCAAGAGATTAAGAAAGAGTAAAATCTATGTGCATAATTGTGGATTTAATCAAATAGAAATTGATAGTACAATAAAAAATTAAGGTATTATAAGTGGCATTAAAAATGTATAGAATGTTATCTTAGTTTCAGTTTTTCCACAAAAACTGAAAAAAATATGTAATTTTCTATAACTTCTTATAGAGTAAAATTGGAAACATAAATATGTTCATTTCAATGAATTATATAGACAGAAATTCAAGCTGTATTAAATAAATATTTTTTAAAGTTTCAGTAATTAGTGACTGAGAATAGAAAGCCTGACCATCCAGTTTTGTTTTGATGTGAACCAATGCACTGGAGGAAATAGACTTCACTGGCAGTATCGAATAGTCCTGGACAGTTTAATGAATGTAACCTTTAGCCAAAGGGAGGATTAAGTGTTTGCTCATGGCTTACGTCAATGGTGACCATGCATTCACATTGTGTGAGAGTCTCACTTTAAAATGTTAGTTTTTGGCTAGCCATATGCAGAAAACTGAAACTGGATTCCTTCCTTACACATTATGCAAAAAATTAACTCAGGATAGATTAAAGACTTAAACATAAGACCTAAAACCATACAAACCCTGGAAGAAAACCTAGGCAATACCATTCAGGTAGGCATGGGCAAAGACTTCATGACTAAAGCATCAAAAGCAATGGCAACAAAAACCAAAACTGACAAATGGGATCTAATTAAACTAAAGGGCTTCTGCTCAGCAAAAGAAAGTATCATTAGCATGAACAGGCAACCTACAGAAGAGAAAATTTTTGCACTCTATCTATCTGACAAAGGTCCAATATGCAGAATCTACAAGGAACTTAAACAAATACACAAGAAAAAACAACCCTATCAAAAAGTGGGTGAAGGATATGAATAGACACTTCTCAAAAGAAGACATTTATGTGGCCAACAAACATATGAAAGCTCATCATCACTGGTCATTAGAGAAATGCAAATCAAAACCACAATGAGATACTATCTCATGCCAGTTAGAATGGCAATCATTAAAAAGTCAGGAAACAACAGATGCTGGAGAAGATGTGGAGAAATAAGAACATTTTAACACTGTTGATGGGAGTGTAAATTAGTTCAGCCATTGTGGAACACACTGTGGTGATTCCTCAAGGATCCAGAACCAGATATACCATTTGACCCAGCAATCCCATTACTGGGTATATACCCAAAGGATTATAAATAACTCTACTATGAAGACATATATACATATGTTTATTGCAGCACTATTTACAATAGTAAATACTTGGAACCAACCCAAATGCCCATCAATGACAGACGGGATAAGGAAAATGTGGCACACATTCACCATGGAATATTATGCAGCCATAAAAAAGAATGACAAATGAGTTCATGTCCTTTGCTGGAAACCATCATTCGCAGCAAACTAACACAGAAACAGAAAACCAATCACTGCCATGTTCTCACTCATAAGTGAGAGTTGAACAATGAAAATACGTAGACACAGGGAGGGGAACATCACACATTGGGGCACTGGGGCCTGTCAGGGGGTGGGGGACATGGAGAGGCATAGCATTAGGACAAATATCTAATGTATGTGGGCTTAAAATCTAGATGACAAGTTGATAAGTGCAGCAAACCACCATGGCATATGTATACCTATGTAACAAAACTGCATGTTCTGCCTGTACATGTATTCCAGAACTTAAAGTATAATTAAACAAAATAAATAAATAAAAATAAAATGAAAAGTCAAAAAAATAATAAAAATAAAACATAAAATGTTTTATCAGTCATATTATAAATTTGGCTAAAAATGTGGTCATCATTTATACAGAAAATATGCAAGTCATCTGTATTTTTATGAAAACTGTAAATTGAATAGGTATTTGACTGTTTTGGTGCAATTTTTAGTTTTGGGCAAAATTTGACATAAGTTGAGTCAGTAAATGTGCTTCTATGTATATATCAATATTTTGACCCTTGAAATTTACTATTAACTTTCTAGCACAATAAGACTTCATTATTTTTATTGGCTTAATATACATTACCCTAAGGGGAAAAATGCTATTGAATAATGCCATGTCATTTTAAAAGGATTATAATAACCATAAGGAAAAATAAGTACATTAAGTTTTCATAATACTGCTTAATATTAAAAATGCCTTACAATCCATTACCATGAAAACATAAAATCACATGCTATACCATACGTTTTTTTAAGTGATGTAAACAAGTTCATAAGAGCATTTCTGTCTCAGCATGTTTACAATTTAGCTGGGGAGAGAAGGTAGGAAAGTATGAAAAGCTAAAGGCAGCAGAAAATCTAAATAATATTAAAACAAGGATGTAGTATAAGTAAATATGACCATTATTGATTTTCAGTAGAATTGTATAAAAAATTTATTGGAAATAGAATGTGAAATGGATTTAGAGCAGAGTTTAGAGGAAGCCATTCTCAGTAGGTAATAGAATGAATAAAAGCATGGAAAAGAAAAAGTCTATGGTGTGTTCATGAGATGGTGGCTTTTCAGGGCTGGTTTGAATGAAGGGTTCACAAAGGGAATCTCAGTTTAGCTCAGTTCAGAGAATATTGAACTCCTACATGCTAAACCTGCACTGGATACTGAAGGAGGGGAATACAGAGATAAATAAGACATTTATTATTTTAAAACTATCATTTGAATACTGTGAGCAGTGCTGATAAGAAACCCTTGCTCTCAGGTGTCTAATCAAGGAAGATAGACCCTACATAGTAGAGAGCCTCTAATCATCTCCATCCCCCTGCCTGGTATTTACACCCTATGTGATCTCCTCCATTGAGTCTTTGGGTTAGACCTAGTGACTCCCATGAAAAAGAATAGAATACAGTGAAAGTAGCTGGGGAAGAGGCTTTCTGATATCACACAATGGATTATCCTGTCCACTTAATGAATAACATTTTCCTCTGCTGAGGTCGGGTCACGTTTTAGTGAACAGCCACAGGGACATAAATATCTTCACTTTATTTTTTAACATTTTTGGCCCATTCATAGAAGTCTATCCATATACCTCTTCTCCAGACCCCCTTGTTACCAGTTTTACAGTCATGTTCCTTCCAAGTCCCTGACCATTCAGTCAACCCATTGGTCCCAACTCATGAATTGGTACACAATTGCACATCTGGCCATTTCTTCTTCTAAGGAATTTGTGCTCAATCAGGGTTGTCCAGGGAAACAGCTAATAGGGTGCGTGTATTTACATAGATGATTCTATACACTCAAGTGACATGTCCTTTGCTGGAAATCATCATTTGCAGCAAACTAATACAGAAACAGCTATGCCTCTCCTTGTCCCCCACCCCCTGACAGGCCCCAGTGCCCCAATGTGTGATGTTCCCCTCCCTGTGTCCATGTATTTTCATTCTTCAACTCCCACTTATGAGTGAGAACATGGCAGTGTTTGGTTTTCTGTTTCTGTATTAGTTTGCTGCAAATGATGGTTTCCAGCAAAGGACATCTCACGTGACTGTATAGAATCATCTATATACATACATACACCCTATTAGCTCTGTTTCCCTGGACAACCCTGATTGAGCATAAATTGTCAGTCTGGCAGACTGACAATTCTGCCAGTAGTCAATGCTGCAATCTTGAGCCCGAAGACAGTCTAGAGACAGGATTCCTTCCCAATTTGAAATCTCATTCTTTGCTCCTAGAACCTCAAACTGGTTAATGTCTTCCACAATATAGGGGGTAATCTGCTTTACTCAAAATCTACTGACTTTGATGTTAATCTTTGTTCAAGTTGTACTGATTTCAATGTTAATTACATCTAAAAAAAAACCTTCACAGCAATATCTAGACCGATGTCTGCCAAACAACTGTGTGCCACAGCCAAGTTAAGTTGACAAATAAAATTAACCATTCTCGCCACCATAAATATTCCCATTCACATTTTTGTGTGAACATAAATTTTTGTTTTCCTTGGATAATATCTAAGAATTGCTGGTCATATGGTAAATATATCTTCACACAAAAATGCCAAACTGTTTTTGTAACATTTGTATTTTAAAGTCATATTTTTTCAGATTTCTTATAATTAAAACTAATATAACAAGTTTTACACAGTGGAATTTAATTCTAACTTGTATAAATTACTAGATGAAGTTTGGAACCATACAATTCAAAAAGACAATAGAATATTTTCGTTTTGTAGTTGGTTATTGTTTTGTTTGTTAGATTGTGAGGGTATGGCAGTGATAGCTAGTGCTCATTAATTATCCACGTTTTCTCTATATTTCAGAGAAAACTACACCGTGTCTATCTGGGCACAGGTAGGTAGTTATTTATCATCAATGTATTAGGAGCAGAAATAAAGTGAAGGGGTCACATCTGCTTTGAGGCAGCCAAGGATGTATGGGTCTTTTCACTTCTTTCTTTTTTTCGCCCTCTGTTCAGCTAGAAACAATTCAAAGAAGACGGATCTGCAAGATGGAAATAATACGGGTATCTTCATTATTATTAAGAACAGATTTCTCGTAGGGGAAGCACCTAAGCCACTTTGGATGTTATGTGAGTGAGAAAAAAAAAGTTTTGATTATAAGTCCCTAAAATTTTGTTGTAGCAGCTGGCATTAATTATTTTGGCTAATATATTATCACTCATTTTAATCCAAATCTCAATCTTTCCCTGGGGGAAAGATTATATTTATTCCTGATATAACGGCCTTCTTACTCTTGATATTGCTATTGCTGTATGATATCTTTATCTCATTTTTGTTAATCACTATGTAGACTCTGACCATCTATTCTAGATGATGCCTAGTGGTTTCCTTTCCCCACACATTTCCATGTGCATCCTCATCATCCCCAGGAAGAAATGAAACTCTGCTGATATCATATGGGGTTTTATTTTACTCTTTGGCTCTAGAGATCAGCATTCTGTCATTTAGAAGTCTTAATCTATATAAGTACTCTAGAAAATAGCATTCCTATTTATGTCAGCTCCTTTCTCCCTCAAAATATCAAAAGAGAAGCAATTAATCATTATTCTATGACAATGCTAACTAAACATCTCTTCTAGCAGATTTAATGTAGTGATTATTGAATTGTTCTTTGTAATCAACCCCAGCAGCTAATCAAAGGTTTTTCATATTGTCCAAGTTATGACCAAAGGAAAGGCATCTGGAGTAATGGGACAGCAGGTGTGTTTACATAAAATTCCTGCTAGGGGAAAAGTAGATAAGAAGAACAGACGATAGTCCTTCAAAGTAGGTGGAATGTAGTATTTCAAGAATGGCATAGTAAGGAAATCAAAAATCTATTCCCCTGTAAGTACAATGAGAAAACAGTCAATAATTATTAAAATCGTTTTGGAACTCTGAAAATTAACCAAAGTTTTGCAACAGTCTGAGTATTTATTCAAGAAAAATAGCAGAATCTCGGCAAAAGCTGTGAAATTTTTAGTATCATAAATATTGCCCTTTCTCAGCTCCATAGCAGCCTTGAAAATCAACAGCTTTACTACAGTGACAGCTATTAAAACCAACAGTTTAGCAATCACTGTAAACATAGACCAAGTTTACAGCGCCTCAAATATTCCTTATTTCTAGAGAATTGTCACAATGTGATCTGTCTGGTAGTTCCCTGAAAAAGTCCGATTTGTAGGAATTGTCTTTATTTGAATGGACCCAGAGCTCACTCTATGGAATAAAAAAAATAAGAAAAAAAAATCCCTAGGTAATTTCTCAAAAACAATCTGCAGCAATTATTTAGCATCTCATCTATGTAAGGCAGTGATAGCAACTGGGACAAACAAAAGACTGGTCAAAAAATCTGAAAAAGGAGATCTGGGAATTAGGTAACTATAAGAGCCTTGAAAAGCACTGAGATCTTTCTGATGATCTGACCCACATACATGTGTAGAAATGTGTACTTGCTCAGGAAAGTCATGCAGAATCACTAATCTTTTAACTCCAGCTGACTTTGAGACTCTGAATGATCAGTAAGGAAAGGCAAGAAGGCAGAGCTGTAAACTGCCAAAGCATTGATTCCGTATTCTAACAAAAGCACAGAATCAGTTAGCAAGGGGTGGAAAACTTATCGGATTAAGTCATCCAAAGATATCTCTGTCTAATCATAACACAACCACTAAGATAGTCTTTTGAGCAGAGACTTCAAAAGCTGTACATGACAGGAAATACAGATTTTACAGAATAAGTCCAGGAAAACCACTAAAACCCAGCAGCATTAGCCACATCAAAACAGCAATAACAACTAGCTATGGATTTGATTTACAAATTTGCCACATTATATGAATTAAAGTGCCCAGTTTTCAATTAAAAAATTATGAGACATGCAAAGAGACAGGAAAGGGTGGCCCCTACATAGAAAAACAGAAGTCAAAATAAACTATCCCTGAGGAAGTTCAGATGTGAACTTAACTAGGCAAAGTGTTTATATAAGCTATTATAAATATATTCGAGAAACTAAGGAAAAAATCTTTTCTAAAGAGTAAAAGAAAAGTATGAGAACAATATCTCACATAATAGAACTTATCCATAAAGTGAAATTATAAAAAGAAAGAAAGAAATATTCTGACATTGGCAAGTTCAATAAATGAAATTTTTAAAAAATCACTAGAAGATTTGAATTGACAGAAGAAAGAATTAGTGAACTTGAAAGTTGGTAATTGAGTTTATTGAGTTTAAATAATGTAAATGAAAAAGAGTAAAGAAAAATGAACAGAGCCTCAGACACCTGTAGAACACCAACAAGCATTACAATATACACATAACGGAAATCCTAGAAAGAGAGAGGGGAGAGAAATGGGAAGAAGAATATTTGAAAAGAAAATTCCAAAAACATCTCAAAAAATTTTATTTTTAGACAAAGTTTCACTCTGTTTCCCAGGCTAGAGTGCAATGGCAATCAGAGTTCACTGTAACCTTGATCTCCTGGGCCCAAGTGATTCTTTTGCCTCGAGCTCCCAAGCAACTGGGACTACAAGCACACATTACTATGCCGGCTAATTTGCTATGATAAAAATTTTAGCAGCGATGTAGTCTCACCATATTTCCAATGTTGGAACTCTAAAATTTGATGAAAAATAATCTCTATATTCAAAACATTTAATGAACTTCAAGTAAGATAAACTAAAGGAACTGCACCTAGACACAAAATGTTCAAACTGTTGAAAGCCAAAGACATAAAGAGATTCTTAAAAACAGTAAAAGAAGAAAAAGTTATCACATACAATGAATCCTCAATAATATTAATAACTGGCTTCTCATTACAAAAGTCATGTAGACCAGAATACAGTACAATGACACGTTCAAAGTTCTAAAAGAAAATAAGTCAACCAATAATTCTACATTAAGCAAAACCATCCTTCAAAAATGAAGGGTAGGTATAGAGATTTTCATATAAATGAAAATTGAGGGAGTTTGTTGCTAGCAGACATATCTTACAAGAACTACTAAATAAAATCCTTCAATTAGAAATAAAGGCACTAAAATTTTACTTGAATTCACATCAAAAAGTAAATGGCAGCAGTAAGCTAACTACAGAGGTCAGTATAAATGAAAGTATAAATATATTTTTGTTTATAATTATTTTTTTCTTTTATCTGATTTAAAAATAATGGCTAAAGTATTAACATGAAACTGTATCAATGGGCTTGTAAGTATAAAGATGTAATAAGGACATAAAGAAGGGACAAAGAAATGGAACTCTATTCAAATAAACTTTTGTATACTATTATTGAAATCAAGTTAGTATTAATCTGAAATAAATTATTTACTATTTTAATTGTAATGTTCAGGGTATTCACTCAGAAAAAAAAAATCTTAAAAAATATGGTAAAAGAGATGAGAGAGATCCAAGATGGCCGATTAGCAGCAGCTCAGGATTGTAGCTCCCACTGAAAGCGCAGAGAGTGAGTGGACGCCACATTTTCAGATGAATTTTTATTGCCCAGGGACCAAGAGATTCCTGGCGGAGGAGCCCCACGGGGCACCAGCGCGACTCTTTTGGCCAGCACTGCCGTTTTGCAGGCGCCCCGGGCGTGGCGGTTCTCAGCCCGGAGTATACGGGACTGAGTGCCCTTTTGGTTGGCGTTTGGAGCTCCGGGAAGGCAGAGTCTCCCACTCAGCTGATTGAAAAGCGGACTGAAGCGGGGAAGCAGACCGGGAGATTCCTGGGCAGAAAGGCGCCACGAATCTCAACGCCGCTGTTTCAGTCGGCGTGGTGGGTCGCCGCAGGGGAAGGCTGGTCCCCCCCTACACACACACACAAAAACAGCAGTTGGCACTGCTGAGGATTGAGAGTTTCACAGCAAGTACAGCTGAACCCGGGAAGGTCCAGCTCTGTGGGGGAGGGGCGTCCGCCGAAGGAAAATTAAGAAACAGAAAAAACTTTACCACCAACAAGTTGGAGGTCCACTCAGAGACCTAATCTGAACGTCAGCAATTACACAGACGACAGGTGGATAAATCAACAAAGATGGGAAGAAACCAGCGCAAAAAGGCTGAAAACACCGGAAATCAGAATGCCTTTCTTCCTGCAGAGGATTGCTGTGTCTCATCACCAATTGAACAAGGCCTGATCGAGAATGAATGTGAGGAATCAACGGAATCAGGCTTCAGAAGGTGGATAATGAGAAACTTCTGTAAGCTAAAAGAACATGTTCTAGTCCAATGCAAGGAACCTAAGAACCTTGAAAAAAGGTTTGACGAAATGTTGATGAGAATGGACAATTTAGAAAGGAATATAAGTGAATTAATGGAGCTAAAAAACGCAATACAAGAACTTCGAGAAGTATGCACAAGTCTAAACAGTCAAATTGATCAAGCAGAAGAAAGGATTTCAGAGGTCGAAGACCAACTTAATGAAATAAAACGAGAAGACAAGATTAGAGAAAAAAGGGTAAAAAGGAATGAGCAAAGTCTCCAAGAAATATGGGACTATGTGAAAAGACCTAATCTACGTTTGATAGGTGTACCTGAATGTGACGAAGAGAATGAATCCAAGCTGGAAAATATTTTTCAGGATATTATCCAGGAAAACTTTCCTAACCTAGCAAGGCAGGACAATACTCAACTCCAGGAAATACAGAGAACACCACAGAGATATTCCTCAAAAAGAGCAACCCCAAGGCACATAATCATTAGATTCACCAGGGTTGAAACGAAGGAGAAAATACTAAGGGCAGCCAGAGAGAAAGGGACAGGTTACCCACAAGGGGAAGCCTATCAGACTCACAGCAGATCTCTCAGCAGAAACCCTACAAGCCGGAAGAGAGTGGGGGCCAATATTCAACATCCTTAAAGAAAATAACTTTCAACCCAGAATTTCATATCCAGCCAAATTGTTTCATAAGTGAAGGAAAAATAAAATTTTTTACGAACAAGCAAGTACTCAGAGATTTCATTACCACCAGGCCTGCTTTACAAGAGCTTCTGAAAGAAGCACTATGTACAGAAAGGAACAACCAGTATCAGCCATTCTAAAAAACCCATCAGTAAGCTGCATCCAGACCCATCTCACATGCAAGGATATACAGAGACTCAAAACAAAGGGATGGAGGAAGATTTGCCAACCGAATGGAGAGAAAAAAAAAAAAACAGGAGTTACAATTCTCATCTCTGATAAAATAGACTTTAAAGTAATAGAAAACAAAAGAGACAAGAAGGACATTGTATAATGGTAGAGGGATCAATGTAATGGGAAGAGTTAACAATCCTAAGTCTATGCACACACAATATAGGAGCACCCAGATACATAGGGCAAGTTCTTGGTGACTTACAAAGAGACTTGGACTCCCACACAATAATAGTGGGAGACTTTAACACTACATTGTCAATAGTGGATAGATCAATGAAACAGAAGGTTAACAAGGATATCCGGGACTTGAACTTATACCTCGAACAAGTAAACTTAATAAACATTTACAGAACTCTCTACTCCAAATCCACAAAACATACTTTTTTTTTTTCAGTAACACATCACATTTATTCTAAAAGAGACCACAAGGTTGGGAGTAAACCACTCCCCAGCAATTACATAGTATTTCATAGGTTCAAATGAAATATTGGTTGGCTGTTTGTTTGTTATTTTCCTCCCTTATTCCTTCCTGTCTCCATCGTATAACACGATTATTAGTATAAAAGAGCTTTTTAATACCCATTTTTAGACTGCATTCTAGCCTGGGCAATAGAGCAAGATTCCCATTCTCTCTCCCTCTTTTTCTTCTTCTTTTTCCCTTTCTTTTATTCTTTTTTCTTTCTTTCTCTCTTTTTCTTTTCTTTCTTTTTCTTTCTTAAAATAAAAAAATATATATATGAATGAAAAAAATATGGGAAAAGAAACAGAAAGGGGTTTTAAATAATACATGAGAAAATATTAATTTAGTACAAAAGAAAATAGTAATGGAAGAACAGAGGAAGAAAAATACATAAGACATATATAGAAAAATAGTAAAATGGCAGCTGTATATCCTACTATGTTGGCAATTATAATAAATATAAATAAATTTAACTCTCCTATCAAAAGTCAGAAGTTAGTTGAATGAATGTTTGGAAAAACAACATGATCCAACTGTATGCTGTCTACCAGAGAAACATGTAAATTTAAACTCACATATAAGTTGAAAGGATAAGGATACCTTACAAAAACATATCATACAAGTAGTAAACAAAAAAAAGCTGGAGTGGCTATACTAATATCAGACAAGATATTAGTATAGAATGAAAGAATGAAAGAAGAGGCATTATTACTGATCTTATAGAAATACATGAATTATAAGATAATATTATCAACAATTATATGTCAACAAGTATTAAGGCAAAAAGTTGTTACTAGAGACAAAGAAGAACATTTAAATGAAAAGTTATGAACATGTATAGACCTAAAGACAGAGCCCCAAAATATATTTTTAAAAACTGACAGAATTGAAGGGGGAAATTGACAATTCAATAATAAATAATAGTGGGAGATATTATTAGCTCACTTTCGGTAATGGATAGAAATACTAGGTAGAAATCAATATGGAAATGGAAGACTTGATCAACACTATAAATCGATGATAACTAACAGATATTCCTAGAGCACATTCTCAAGTGCACATGGCACATTCTCCAGGACAGACCATATTTACTCCATAAAACAAACCTCAATATATGTAAAAGGAATAAAAGCATACATAGTATGTTTTCTGACCACAATGGAATGAAATTAGAAATTAATAAGGAAAAAAAATTTGGGAAATTCAAAAGAAGTAGAAATTTAAAAAAAACACATTTCTAAATAACTAATCATTTAAAGAAATAGCAAATTAGAAAATACCGTAAGATAAATGAAAACAAAGCCACAACATATATAAATCTACAGAGTGCAGGTAAAGCAGCCATTAGAGAGAAATTTATATTTCTAAATGCCTACTTGTAAAAAATCTCAAATTTCAAATAACAGAACTTTTCACCTGAAAAACTGGGAAAAGAAAAACAAAATCCAAAGGAAGTAGGAGAGGCATGATAAAGATTAGAGTGAAAATGAATGAAACTGAGATTAGAAAAACGATAAAGAGAATCAAACAAACTAAAAGTTGGCTTGATAAATAGATCAACAAAATGATAAAGTTTAGGTAGCCTGACAGAAACGAAATCATAAAAGACTCAAATTAGGGGGCCTGCATGGGGGCATGAGAGGAGCAAGTGTTCGTCACCGAGTGCTGCGCCAGACTGTGACTGGATATTGGGAGAGCAAGTGTTTCCTTTTGGCTCTTCCCTTTGGATCCTGGAGTGAGAAACTCTAACGTCCAGATTAGTGGAGTGAAACGCAGACTTAGGACCCCGAGGAGTCTTTTTCACCCGTTTCCCGTCACTTGCTTAGGCGCCCGGAGGGCAGTCTTTGTGGGGTCCTCGTAGCCAGCCAAGAAAACCTCCCGCAGTGAGGGTTTCCCAAAGCTAACTCAAGTGAGGTGGAACTGCTATAGTGCTGAATTCAAAGATCCCCTGATTGACAAGGAACGTTATCGCAAGCCTGTGGAGAAGCTAACTGAGGAGAAGTATGATCGGGAGCTTAAGAAGACTCAGCTCATCAAAGCTGCTCCAGCAGCAAAAACAAGTTCTGTGTTTGAAGACCCAGTCGTCAGTAAATTCACCAACATGACGATGAAAGGAGGAAACAAAATGCTGGCCAGATCCCCCATGACTCAGACTCTGAAAGCTGTGAAAAGGAAGCAGTTTGAGAAGTACCGTGCAGCTTCTGCAGAGGAACAGGCAACCATTGAACAGAACCCCTTCACCATCTTCCACCAAGCACTAAAAAACTGTGAGCCTATGATTGGGCTGGTACCCATCCTCAGAGGAGGCTGTTTCTACCAGGTCCCTGTATCGCTACCCGACCGACGTCGCGGCTTCCTAGCCATGAAGTGGATGATCACTGAGTGCCGGGAGAACAAGCATAGGCGGACTCAGATGCCAGAGAAGCTGTCACATGAGCTGCTGGAGGCTTTTCATAACCAGGGCCCCGTGATCAAGAGGAAGCATGACATGCACAAAATGGCTGAGGCCAACCGTGTCCTGGCCCACTACTGCTGGTGGTAGAGGCTTCAGGAGCCCAGGGCCCTCTGCCACAAGAACCAGTGTGAGCCACTGCACACTGAAAAATACCTGTGGTTAAGGATGTAGCTGCTTTGTAAGGGTGGGCAAGCCTCAGAGGAAAGATGGAGCAGCATATTTACTGTCCGGGGAATCCTTTCTTTGAGGCCAGAACTTGCTCTCCTTGCCACCATTGCCCTGTAAAGATCCCTCACTGTAAAGATCCCGCATTGACTTGGGGAATTCCTGCAGGAAACTCGGGCCCAGTCTTCTCTTCCCTCAGCTTGGGGTGGACCTTTGGATATAAAAGGAAGCAGTTTTAGTATTAGAAAAGATTTACTGGAAAATTCTCACACTGACCTGGTGCAGCATGTGGTGCAGTGCCAGCATTCACTGAAACTGGCTGGAGGAAATAGGCTTGTTTCCAGAGTTGTCCTTGTACAAAATGTATAAAAAGTAGTTTCTGATGTGAAAATAAAAAAGACTCAAATTAGAGAATCAGGAATAAAAAAAAGGCATTATTCCTGGTCTTATAGAAATTCATGAATTATAAGATAATATTATCAACAACTTACTGGAGCAGATAATTTCTATTAAAAAAAAGATAATATTATCAACAACTATATGCCAACAAATCAGATAACCTGAATAAAATGGACAATGTTCTAAAAAGAAACAAATTACCAAAACAAATTAAAGAAGCAAAACATTGGAATTCTCCTTTAACAAATGAGAAAACTGAACTAATATTTTAAAAGCTACCTACAACCTAAAGCCCAGTCTCACATAGCTTCACTGGTAAATTCCATCAAATATTCAAAAAAGAATAATATTTGTCCTCCACAAACTCTTCCAAAGCATGAAAGAAGAGGAAACACATTCCAATTCATTCTATTAGGCTAGCATTATCTTGATACCAAAATCTGATAAAGACATCATGCAAATATCCTCATCAAAATACTAGCAAACCAAATGTTGCAACTTATAAAAAGGACTATGTACCATAGTCAAGTAATATTTATCCCAGAAAGGTAAGTTTGACCTAACATCTGAAAATTAATCAATGTAATATACCATACTAATACAAATAAAAGACAAAAAACACATGGTCTTCTCAATATATGTGGGAAAAGCATTTGACAAAATCTCAAACCCTTTCCTGAGAAGACTCAACAAACTAGGAACAGAAAGGAATGTCTTCAACCTGGCAAACTTTAACCTCAATATCAAACCTGATAAAGAGCATCTATGATTAACACACAGCTTGTTTCAGGTGTATCTAGAGGAATATATACCTGGTAAGTAGTCAGATGTAGGAATCCAAATTTCAAAAGGATGATCAAGCCTGAAGACAGACATCCGCCAAACACTGCAATATAAAGTAAGTAGTTGATATTTATGAAAGTGGATGAGGTTGTTCAACAAGCATTTTAAGGATAATAAAGAGTGGAACAGAGTGGTTAAGAGGAAACAGATCAGGATGGCTCTAAGAGAAAACAAAAGAAAGATTAAAGAGAAAAGAGAATCCTAGCATCTGCTTTTCTAATGTACACCGAAGGATTATAAAGTTTAAAAGAGAGTCTTTGGGGTATGTCAAATATTCATTAAGAAATTAAAAACGTTATTGGCCTTGAAAGATGCACCTACTGCAAAGTGATAAGGACATAAAAAGTGCAGAAGTTGGGGTAAAAATGGGAAATAAATCATTATATTTAGCTATCCCCACCCCATCCTGTGTTGTCATCAAATCTGATGAATGTCTCTACTATGACACATTGCTTTATAAGTTTTTGTTTTCATGCCTGTGACCTTTTTAGCAATTGAGACCATATATTATTTATTTTGTATCCCCAGTGCTTGGTCCTAACAGGTAACATAATATTGTTTATGTGGGTAAAAACACACATTGAAAGATAATATTTGAAACAGAATTTATTGGATAATCAATTTGGAGAGTTAAGTAGTAGCACATCATGTAGAACATTATTTGCCATAAATTGTTGCAGAATTTTGAATAGGAATAGCATGGCCATATTTACATTTTAGGAATATCACTCTGGCCAATTTAGGACATAGGAATAAGAAAGAGTACATGACCGGCACGAGGGAAACCACATCATGACAGTACAGCCACTGCAAGAGACACTAAATAGCTGATCTTAATCATTGTTAATATGGGCGACAAAGAAGAAAACTGACAATGGATAGTTATGAAGTATGTTGTCAAGCATAGCAAGTAGACTTGATGTGGAAACTGATGCTGAAGAGGAATGGGGGTGACCCCCAGGTATCTCTGTTCCTGACTGAATGGAAATGGAATAGCAGCTAATGGAAAGGACAATTGAAAAATGAGAGTTTGCTTTTTTAGGAACTTGCGGTCAGTTTTGACCTTCTTGAATTGGAAGTATCTGCAGGATATCTTTATTCAGGTGATGAGTAAGAAATAGGGATAAAAACTAAAGGTGTCTAAAACTAAAGGAATCATTTAGGTCTCTTTTTTTTAATTGCATTTTAGGTTTTGGGGTACATGTGAAGAACATGCAAGATTGTTGCATAGGTACACACATGGCAGTGTGATTTGCTGCCGTCCTCCCCCATCACCTATATCTGACATTTCTCCCCATGCTATCTCTCCCCCAACTCCCCACCCACTGCTGTCCTTCCCCTATCTTCCCCAACAGACCCCAGTGTGTGATGCTCCCCCTCCCTGTGTCCATGTGTTCTCATTGTTCAGCACGCACCTATGAGTGAGAACATACGGTGTTTGATTTTCTGTTCTTGTGTCAGTTTGCTGAGAATGATGGTTTCCAGGTTCATCCATGTCTCTTAAGCCAACTACATGTTTATAAATAAACAAGTTCAAATGACTCATGTGCAGTTACATTACAGTAGAATAAATGTAGAGATTGAAATATAAAAACATATACCCAGGGATCATGGTGCATTTAAATTGTGATTAAGATATTTTAAACCTTTATGTAATGCTAAACATATAAAATCACAGTATATAACGCCTAGAAAGAAAATTTTGAAATATATTTAATGTGTTATCATATGCAACTCTTGTTAAGGCTATGCTATGTCTGAGTTTCTTGCTCTTCAAATTTGTATGGCTTGGAATGATTATTAATTTATGAGCTAATGAAGAGTGAGAAATATGACCAGGAAGAAAAGGAAGATGATTAAGGAAAGTCTTTCATGAACATCCGATGATTACTTAATGCATGCTTTAATTAGATGCAATTTCTGGACAATGTTTGTATATAACTTACTTATTTAAGAGAGTTAGGTGACCATTAGTTTTAGTCTTAATATGTATACTTATGGCTCATAACTAAATCATTATTCATTCTTGAACATTTTAGTGAATAAGCATTAAACTGCGTTTTTCAAATTGCTCAGATTATGAGTTAATGTGGCCTATCATTGCAAAATATAATGAGAAGAAATTGAGTTTTAAAAATTAACAAAATAATCTTAAAATTCAGTTGTACAGGACTGATTGTAATTATATTTGATGTTCACATTATCTTCTTATCTCTGGTGCCATATTATAAGATTAACATAAAAGAATGAAGAGGCAATAAAATAAGAGGAAGAGAAGAGTCATATAAATATAAAATGTCCACAATGCTTGTTTAAAATCTGAAATCCAAAAACTGAAGGTGGCTTATGACTAATTTAGACAAAATCTGAAGTGAACTGAAGTAAGATGATTATTTATGGTCTTTATGATACATAGTATGAATGTGTGTGTATATATGTGTATACAGATACCTGTATATCAGTATATCTATGTCCATCTGTATAGCCAACCATCCATCTAGCCAACCACACACTTTTTTTTTGCTACAGAGATATTTTTTCTTGATAATGCAGTGCTGTCCTAGGCTCTGCTAAGGTTATTTCAGAGTATGTGACATGTATACTTTCTTTCTAAAATAATACAAATGCTTATGAAATCCTCCTGATCCCAAGCATTTTAGATAAAAATGGCGGGCCTGAACATCCTCTGTTTTCTGGGTAGACATACACTAACTCTTATAGCAAGCATGTTCTTGGCAGCAGTTATTGTTTCATATAACTAGAAATCCAGAAGTAGATCAGGCTACAGAGTTGCCCTAAGTATATCCAATATGCTTCTCACAATTCACCACCTTCCTTTCACCAGTTTCATCTTCATTTGATAAAAACAAAAGGATACAACATTTTGTAAGGTTCGAAGCCACATTACAACATCTAGAAGAGGCGTGTGAACATTTTTTCTATAAGTCCCAGTGAAAATTTTTTCTAGAAATCCCAAAGAACTTTCATTCATGTGTCGGTGGACTGTGTTGTGGTAATTCCATAAGCAAATGGGTTAGATGTGATAAAAATAAACACTGACTAATTCTATAGAAGTTATATTTTGCTGTGACAAATGCAGACAATATATTTTCGGCAGAGGGTACTGAGAAGGCACTGAGACAACTGATATGTCTAAAACTGACATTTTCCAGTTTTCCTGATCATGTTGGCAGTAATACTCTGTGTGTGATTCCAGATTATGACAAGTCCTGAGTGGGCTTATCAAGGGACCTACCTTAACATACCACCCTGAAGCTCTACTACACTTAGCTTAAAGTGTTACCATAATTGTTTCTAATAACCCATGTCATCCAGATTTAAAATGTGAATTTTAGATGTATTTTCTTAAAATGAAATGAGGATTATCTTTATATGTCTTGACACATTACAAAATAGCCACTAGATATCACTCATGAGCAGTGCCTTATAGCTTTTATCTGTCTGTGGGTATGCATTCTCTGATGTTGCCAGGAGACACCAGATACCACTGCCTGACCAGGATCTATAATTTTCTACATTCCCACGCTTGAATCAAACCTGGTTTTAAAAATACTCATTGGTTGGAAAAATGCCATGTTGTATTAGTTGCCACCAATAATTCTCAGTAATGGCTGCACTTTAGAATGACCCAAGAAATAAAAAAATATGGGTCAGAGGCTGTGAAGTGAGGCCCTAACATCATTAGCTTAAAAAAAAAAAAAAAAAAAAAAAACCCTCCTGCTCACTCATTCTAATGTGCTGTCAGTGTTGAGAACAAGAAGCTTAGACTACCCACAGCACCTACCTGAGCTGAGAGGAATCTCACAAACCAATGGGGTAATGTACTGGAAAGTCATACATAGATAATAGAGAGAATCAAAATGTCCAATATAGTAATACAGCTTTAAACAATTCTTTATTTAATAGTATGAGTTTACCCAGATAAATGTTTGAAAAAATCAACATAAAATGTTTTTGTCCCATTTCTTTCTCATTAATAATTTCTGTTAACTTTTGTTTAATTGTATTATTAGTTTAAAAAAAATATGTTCTCTGGGTAGCCTTATACACAGGCATATATTAGCAGAGTATTAATAAGCTGTAAGACAGCTTACTAGTGGATAAAATAAACATTTATGGGATTGTATAGGAAAGCCATTCATTTTCCATTTCTTGAAAAATTTTTTTCTCACAAGTAAATTTTGGAAAAACACTATGTTTATACTTTTGGAATTACCTGTAATGTCTAATTATGTGTACCTGCTAGAATAATTGAATAAAGTTTATTTTATTATGATCAACATCTTTTTATTTTACATTTTCATAGGAAAGTCCCCAGTTTAAATCTCACAAAAAGTGCTTTACAGTTGTGTCTAAACAGACAAAGTATAAAGCAGCCATCAGTTAAAATAATATTGTGCAAATTCTATGTTAAGTGAAATGGATAGTTGCAAAGTTTTTATTTTATTGTCCTCATTTAATTTAGGTAATTTATGTAATGAGAGTAATTTATGTAGAAACTTTTTTCAATTTTAATAGAGACAAAAATTATGAAATGCATATCTTAAGAGCACAGTTATAATAGGAAGGAAAACTCTGGGCCATATCCCAACATCAAATTGGGAAAACAAAAACTAAACATATTGAACACATATAGCATTGAATATCTCAAATCTTAATGCCAGTCTCCATTTAGTTTTTAAGAGTTATGAAATTAGGAATTTTTTTTAATCTGTCAGCTGTGCTTTCTGGCTACAAATAGAAAGCAATTTCATAGTTGCCAATATATATATATAAAAAAGAAGATTCTACTGTCTTGAAGAAGTCTAAATAATAGAATTATTTTCTTAGATTCATTATGTTAATTGACATTTAATTTTTATTACATCAAAGTAAAATTGTCCTCTTATGATGTGAGAACATTTCCACTTGGTGTGTGTGATTTTTAATTTATCTATGTATTATCCCTCTAATCTTTCTTCATCAAGTTATTCAGTTGTTGAAAACAAAATGTTTTTCCATTTGGCTTTATACGTACAAATTTAATTTGATAATTATTTAAGCCATGTGAAAAGTCATCAGCCACACAGTTCTCTAATAAAGTGCTAAAACCATTCTTTCAAAGTTGCATATCACATAGCGTAACAGTAGAATGAGAAAGACAATGTTTATTAATTGTATTTTATAGTTTCAAATAAATTTATATATTTCATGTAAAAATTAAATTATTTTCTACTTTGTGTCTAATTTTTCGTATTCTAAATAGGCTCAGGGAGATATATAATTTTTGATCACTTGGCATGTATCAAAGATTTAAAACCAACTTCCACAAAATATACTCTTTATACATTTCTACTTTTAGAATTGCTGTGTTATCTGAATTCTAAGAGGAATAGAAGAAAAGTTGTTTTGCATGGATCATTTAAAATTCCATCAAAAACAAAGATATTGCATTCTAACCCCATGATGCAGAAGACAGAGACTCTTTATTTTCATTTTTAACCTTAGCATCCATTATGGTTTATAGTTACTGTCCCCAAAATGCTTAAGGTAGGAAGAAAGGAAAGGGTAAAGGGAGAGGATGGGCAAAGGAAAGGAAGAAGAGAGAGTGAGAGAGAAAGAAGGAAGAAAGGGTAGAGAGAGAAAGGAAGGGAGGAAAGAAGAAAGGGAGGAAGGGAGGGAGGAGAAAAGGAAGAGAGAACGGGAGGGAGGAAAGAAGGAAGGCAAACAGGTAGATACTCCACATGTGTTCATGTTGCCCAGTCCTGCAATAGCATTCTCACTCAACTGTACCTGTTGAAATTCTCTCCATTGCTCAAGATCTGTTTTAAATCTAATTTTATGATTCTTCTGATCATTCTCAAGTTTATGTGATTGCTTTTCTTTCCTTTTTTTTTATTATGAAAGGTAAGTTTAATGCATATGCTCCATCTCATGTCTGAGAGATAATTTCTTTAGACAGTTTCTGCATAATTTTCTTTTTTCTGTTTTTTCTTTCAAATTTTATTTTAGGTTCATGGGTACATGTGCAAGTTAGTTATATAGGTAAATTGTGTCTTGTGGGGGTTTGTCATACAGATTATTTCATTACCCAGGTAAGCACGCAGAGTACCTAATACGTAGTTTTTCCATCCTCACTCTCTTTCCACTCTACACCCTCAATTAGGCCCTGGTGTCTATTGTTCCTGTGTCCATGTGTTCTTAATGTTTGTGGACTACTTATAAGTCAGAACATGCAGGATTTAGTTTCCTGTTCCTGTGTTTATTTGGTTAGGATAATGACTTCCAGCTCCATCCATGCTACTCCAAAGGACATGATCTTCTAAGGATAGTCTTTTATGTCTGTGTGGTATTCCGTGATGCATATGTACCACATTTTCTTTATCCAGTTCACTATTATGGGCATTTAGGTTGATTCCATGTCTTTGCTATTGTGAATAATGCTGCAGTGAACATACATGGGTATGGGACAGAATTATTTATATTCTTCTGGGTGTATACCCAATAATGGGATTGCTAGGTTGAATGGTATTTCTAAGTTCTTTGAGACATCTCCAAACAGCTTTCCACAGTGGCTGAACTAGTTCACACTCCAACTTGCAATGTATGACTGTTCCCTTTCCTCTGCAACCTCACCAGCATCTGTTATTTTTTGACTTAATAATAGCCATTCTGTCTGGTGTGAGATGGTATCTCACTGTGGTTTTGATTTGTATTTCTCTAACGATTAGTGATGCTATTTTTTTAAATGTGTTTGTTGGCTGCATGTATATATATATATATATATATATATATATATTTTGAACTGTCTGTTCATATCATTTGCCTATTTTTTAATGGGGTTGTTTGGTTTTTGCTTGTTGATTTAAGTTCCTTATAGATCCTGGATATTAGACCTTTGTCAAATTCATAGTTTGCAAATATTTTCTCCCATTCTGTAAGTTGTCTGTTTATTGCTAGTTTCTTTAGTTGAATTAGGTCCCATTTGTCAATTTTTATTTTTGTTTCCACTGCTTTTGGTATCTTCATCATGAAATCATTGCCAGTGCCTATATTTAATATGGTGTTTTCTAGATTTTCTTCTAGGGTTTTTACAGTGTAAGGTTTTACATCTAAGTCTTTAATCCACATTGAGTTGATTTTTTGTAAATGGTGAAGGAAGGGGTCCCATATTAATCTTCTGTATATGATTAGCCAGTTATGCCAGTACCATTCATTGAATAGGAAATTCTTTCTTCTCTAATCTGCGCTTACTTCTGTGTAGATTTCACTCTCAGGCAATCTCTCAGCCAACAGCAATTTCAAGTTATTACGTGCCCAGTCATGGAACAGTTGTTCATGTGCAGTGAAGTCGTGAATTTGTGTTTTGTTTTGTTTTTTTGGTTAGCCTGTATTATGTGCTCACCTCTGTGGTGGGGTAGTTAGGGCTTATTAATAGTCAACTCTACTAGCAACACATGGTATAAGAAAGAGAGTCTGGGCATAGTGGCTCACACCTGTAATCCCAGCACTTTTGGAGGCCAAGGCAGGTGGATCACTTGAGGTCAGGAGTTCCAGACCAGCCTGGCCAACATGGTGAAACCTCTTCTCTACTAAAGACACAAAAATTAGCCAGCCATGGTGGTGTCTGCCTGTAATCCCAGCTACTTGGGAGGCTGAGGCAGGAGAATCGCTTCAACCTGGGAGGCAGAGGCTGCAGTGAGTCTAGACTGCACTACTGCATTCCAGCCTGGGTGACAGTCTATCACCCCAAAAAAGGTGGAGGGGGAATCACTCTTGAAGAAACTGATGTTGGATAAAGAAAAAATGTATATCAGATACAAACTATATATTTCATTCCTTAAAAACATTGTAGGTCATATATAAGCCAATGAATAAATATCAACCACATAGATGGATAAATAAATGAATGCTTTTCTGCTACTATAAATGATTGTTTTGTAATATCAAGCACACACGAAGCTGAAAAGGGGAGCATGTCTTAGCATAAAGTAACTCGTACCATGAGAAGGTTTGACCATTTCGATTTATTTAGAAATCTTCATTCTGTTTCGCCTAAGTGCCTTATGATAGGATATTGATATTAAACTCATTTTACACAAGTATGGCTTTCTTAATACTTTCCAACATTTGATTAAACTTGTAAAAATTTTTCTGGAAGCATGATTTATATTTTAAAGGAAATATGTGCAAGGTTTGTTGGGTTGGGTTATAGCTTAATTTAAAAAATTAAAAAGAGATTATAAAGTGAAAAAAAGGTGTAAGCACAATCTGACAGACACAATATTGCTCCATAAGTTTACACTGAATTTACTGCAGTGATTTTTTCACCTCCTCAAGTGGCCAATAATTTCAAATATTATTTCACAACATGAATAACATAAAGAAAAATGTTGTATGGGTAGTATTATTTAATTTGGTTTTATTTGTACTTGCCTGATCAGTTTGCTTTTTTTGACTTTATGAAACATTTTGTATACGCTGACATCCTTAGCAATGAAATCTTAACTCCAATTATTAAAGAGAGGTTTAAATTTCAAAATAAAAATAACAATTGGAGTTGTCACTCTTTTGAGATTGTATCAAAAAGGATATTATTCTTTTACAGTGTTTCCAATGCCTAAGGCTACTGTCAGCTTCTGTTTCTAGACACAGCGCATTTGAGTTCTGACAACCTGCAGCACTAGCACTGTCTTAAGGTGACAACAGTGAGTCATTTACCAAATTTTTGGCTAAAAGCATTAGCTAGGTGGCATTGTTAATAAATCCTTTTTTTCGTGTATACTGGACTTGACAACATGTTTGTAGCAATTTTCTTCTTTCCCTGGTGAATGTCAATCACAGGATTTGCTTTCACCAAACATCATTTGCAGTTTTGTTTTTAATGAACAACACATTTTCCTAACAGAGTGGAATCTATGTATTTGCAGCAGTGTTTATGGAGAATTTTGTTGGGTATATAAGAAGATCTATACATTTTCTTACATGCACCTAAAGGTTGGTAACAAGGTTGGATTTCGAAATACCAAGCTTCCTGTATCGTACTGTACAGGTAAGTAACATCTCCATGCTGCTAGCCTCCTCTTTTAATACTATCTACAAACATCTGCACATAAAATCATACTCTGTGTCCATTTTCAGACAGTGAGAGTGTTGAGAATAAAATCAAAAAATTACTTTAGCATCTGGGTCTAGAACATAAGTTTAGGAATATAGATTATGTAGAGATTCCTTTTGAAATTGGTTGATGGGTGATGAAAGTTACAAATACAAATGCTGGAGACTTTAGAGATTGTGATAATACAGTATAGGAAACAAAAATCACAGAATCTGGATGATGTTTGGTACTATTATGTCACTCAATGAAACTAGCTGAAACTGATTGTGAAAACACAGTCATCTGTTTTCATTTCCTGCCACATCTCCACAATCATAAAACAGTATCATATTGAATTTCAAAAATCAAGCTACTTTCATGGGTAAAAATATGTGTGAATGTCTGCTGTTCCTTTATCATAAATCCATGTACCTCCTCTGTGGATTAAAACTAGGTTGGACTGTGGTTTCTCTTCGGATCATATAAATCTTTTGACTTTTAAAACTAGGCTTGAAATCATAATTGCCACAAATCTTATAAAAATTTCCTAAATCAGGGTAGAATAAACCAACTCAAAATTTATTCTAGAGTAAACTCCTATGTCTTTATGTTTTGGTGCTGATTGCTATTTTTTCTAGCTATAGACTGTGTATATTATTTACCTTATATCTAAACTAACTTGATTATTTGTACTAAAATTAGCCCAAGATTTAGGAAGATTGCAATTTTTTTTCTTCAAATTTTAAAATGTGGGAACATTAAAGAATTATTTAAAATTTGTCCTCCCCATTCCCACCCCAAATGAATCACTATAATGACTAAGGAAACCTTCTGGCCTAGATATATATTTTTTAGTTAATTCTGTGATTTCATTCATATGACCTGATAAATACAAAAATATTTCTCAATGGAAGATAAATTATTCTGTTTTTCACAAATGTTTCAAATATTCTCAGTCAGCACAGGACCATTTCTCCAGAGGTCGGGGTTCGTAAACCTGCACCAATGTGTTAACTCAGTGAAAAGACAGAAATGTGACACACTGAAATAAGCCAATATTCAGAAAGCATTAGGATCAGCTCTTTTTATAATATGGCTGGGTTCTTTACATTTTTCTTCTGGCCTGAAACCATAAGAATCTGAGTAATTTAGGTCATTATTAATCTTATTTTCTTATTAATAGAAAAACGAGTATGTATCTTCTAAAGTAACAGATCGTCTTTGCCAAATTGAGTAATCTATCATGTGAAAAAGTATGTGTGTTTCATGAAGTAGTTACAAGATACTTTACATAGAAACAAAGATACATAGTTTCCTGCTTTGGAGTTGTGAATGAAAGTTAGATAAATGTTGATAGTTTTAAAATGTGGTTCTGGGAAAAGATATAGTGAAAAAACATTAGCTGTCTATGAGTTTAACATACATTTATGCATTCATTTAGGCTGGGAGAATAAGGCAAATTAATTATCTGTTGAGAAGTAAATGGCAAATGTGATGCTTAAAAAAAGTTTCCTGTGACATAAAAAAAATAAAAACTTACATAATGGTCTAATTGAGCTCATTTTAATTAATATTTACTGATCAGCTACTATATAACAATACTATGAGAGACAATGAAAGCATAAATTAATGTTATATCTCTTATTCTCAGAATGTTTTAGCCAACTAGAAACAGAGAGAAATAGGAGAACATTTAAAACGTGATATGTAAATGCAAAATAAAAGCTTTTAAATGCAATTTCAAGTGTACTAAGTAGAAGTGGGTGACTCTGACTGCAGGGAAAGCTTCACAGAATGCGGATATTAAAAGTTTTAAAAAATAAGTAGAATTTACTTGGGAGAAAGTTACAATGGTATTATAGGCATGGAAAATAGCAAACAGCACAAACAAAAATTCAGAAGCAGAAAAACCATAGTTTGTTTTCAGGAAGCTATATGTGGTTCTGCCTTGTTGAATCAAAAAGTTTTTGGAAAGGGGAGAAGTTTGACTTTAGAAAAGCAAGATGTAGAGGCAGAACATGAGAGGTAAAGGTTGAGGCTCAAGTTATAAAAAGTCATGTAGTCACTGGCATAAAGAGAGCACACTGGAATGCTTTTAGCAATGAAAGAAATAATTAGATGTCCATTCCATGTCCATATCACCATGAGAGATTTAGTTTATATATGCATATTTTTGTGTAAAAGCAGTCAAAGAATTTATTCCACAGTTCAAATCACAGGATGATCAAAATAGGGAACTGACTGAGCTAAATGTATAATGAATATTGGCTATTTAGTTTCAGAGGGGGATAAATTTTTATTCCATTTATTTTATAGAATTTTTGCTTATATTTTGCTGCCTAGATAAATCAGCATATTGTACTCTGTCTTTTTTTTTCTCCTTTTCATACTAGTTCATATTTTCTTTTTTTAAAGTAAAGATGATATCTTAAATTTGCACCCTATTATAACAATATATTTTCTAAGATGTAAAATTCAATATCTATTGAATAATTAATGAATCAATATGTGTTCCATAGCCAGGTGTCAGTATGTAGCAGTAGAATCTATCACTTCCTGCTGTTCTCTCAAATGCATGCTTAGAAACTGATCAGCTAATGTTCTTCACTTAGTGTCAAAACCCTTTGTTGCTTTGTCATCTATATTTCTACCATGTATTTGTAGGTAGTAAAAATAACTTTTATAAATTTTGAAATATTTATATAAACCAATTGGATTACATATAAAATTGCTAATGTTACTGACACTCTGATATACTTATTATTATTATTACTGTAGAAGAGAAAGAGAAAGAGCCATAGTTAAAATAGGAATGAATTTCACATACTTCTGTTTATATCCTTAAGTATGTATCCATGCCCTGTGTCCTGGCAGGGAAAAAAAAGTGCCAGCACCAATGAAGAGAGAGTGGGAACAAAACAGATGTGCAGAGATCTGTTCTCAACAAGAGGGAAAAGCAATTCAGTATCATCCTTCCACAAACGTCCATAAGGTGCCCCTCTCACAAACTGGCCCAAAGCCCAGGCTTTGATCTACCTGTTGGAAGATCAGACTAATAATTTGTCTAACATAGAATATGAGGCCAACATAGATATACTCTTCTAGTGTAATTTTTCCCCTTCCTTTAAATATGCCACATCATTATCTCCTGGCCTGTAAGATTTTCACTAAATTGTCTGCTGTCAGACATATCGAAGCACTCTTTTATGGTATTCATTTTTTATCTTGCTGCCTTGAGGTTTCTTTCTTCATCCTTGATCTTTGGGAGTTGAATTATTAAATGCCTTGAGGAAGTCTTCTTTGGGTTAAATCTACTTGATGTTCTATAACCTTCATATACTTGAATGTTAATATCTTTCTTTAGGTTTGGGAAGTTCTCTGATATCTATTTGAATACACTAGAAAGTGTATCTCTTTCTCTATCTCTACTTTAAGAGTAGCTACCTAACTCTTTCTTTATCTCTGCTTTAAGGGTAATAACTCTTAGATTTGCCCTTGTAAGGTAATTTTACAGATATTATAGGAGTTCTTTTTTTAATTCTTTTTTCATTTGTCTCCTTTGACTGTGTATTTTCAAATAGCCTTTCTTCAAGCTCACTAATTCATTCTTCTGCCTGATCAAGTCTGCTATTAAGATACTGATGTATTCTTCAGCATGTCAGTTGAATTTTTCAGCTCTAGAATTTCTGCTGGATTTTCTTAGATTATTCAATCTCTTTGTCAAATTTATCTGATTGAATTTTGAATTCTTTCTCTGTGTTATCCTGAATTTCTTTGAGTTTCCTTAAAACAGCTCTTTTGAATTATCTGTCTGAAAGATAATATATCTCTGTTCCTCCAGGATTCATTCCTGGTGGCTTGTTTATTTCACTTAGTGCTGTCACATTTTCCTGGGTAATGTTAATGCTTATAGATGTTTGTCATTCTCTGGGTACTGGAGAGTTAGGTATTTATTGTAACCTTTACAATCTGGGCTTGTTTGTGTCTGTCCTTCTTGGGAAGGCTTTCCAGGTATTTGAAAGGGCATGGGCCCCAAGCCCAATAACACTCAGGTTTTTGCAGACTCAGAGGGGCCGCCTTGATTGTCTTGGATAAAATCTGGAAGAATTCTGTGAATAACCAAGTAGAGACACTTGTTCCATTCCCTTAGTTTCTCCCAGACAAACAAACAAATAAAATCTCTCTCTGTGATGAGCCATTTGAAACTGGGGGTATGTGATGCAACCACCTCTGCGGCCATCATCATTGGGACTATGCTCTGTCAAACCTGAAGCCAGCACACCACTGAGTCTTGCCTAAGGCCTTCTTCTTCAGGGCAGTGAGTTATCTCAGTATCTGATCTTGTTTAGACATGCTGGCTGGGAGCCAGGAATTGGAATAAAAAACTTTAGCAGTTTCCCTGATGTTCTACTGTGGATAAGCTAAGACTCAAACCACAATAAAGCTCATCTTGCTATATTCCATCCCCTTTTTACAAGCAGAGAAGCCTCTCCCTGTGGCAACCACCACCACCAGTCCATGGAGTGTTTTCCAGGCAACCACTGGTATTCACTTAAAGGCCAAGGGCTCTTCAGTCAGCTTGTGTTGTGTACTACCAGGCCTGGGACTCACCCTTCAGGTCAGTGGGCTCCCCCTCTGGCCCAGAGCTGGTCCAAAAATAATGTTCAAGATCCTAGGCCTGGGCTCAGGAACTCCAAGACCCTGCTTGTTGCTCTGGCCCATTGTGGCTGAGCTGGTACCTACGATCCAAAACAAAGTCCCTTTACTTTTCTCTCTGCTTTTGTCAAACAGAAGGAGTCTTTCATCATAGCCTCTACAGCTAGGAGTATGCTGGGTTACACCTGAAGCCAGTGTATCTCAGAGCCCAAAACCCATGGCATACTACCTGAGTATCACTACTCCTTATTCAGGGCACAAGGGCTCTTTAGTCAGCAGGCAATAAATCTTGCCAGGACTGGGTCCTTTTCATCAAGGCAGCAGGCTCCCTTTGGCCCAGGATGTGTCTAGTAATGTCATCCAGGAGCTAGGGTCTGGAATGGGGACCTCACAACTCTACCTGGTGCCCTATCCTATTGTGGCTGAGCTGGTATCCAAGATGCAAGAGTTAGTCCTCTTTACACTTTGATTTTAAGCAGAAGGAAGAAGTTGCTTTTGCTGCTGTGAGCTGCACTGCCTGGGGTTGGGAAAGTGGTGGCACAAGGACTACTTCCTTAACCATCTAGGCTGGTGTCTCCCTAGGTCACATGCCACCCTAGATCACTGGCTCTGAGCCCTACCCAGCACTAGGATTTGCCTAGAAATTGCAGTCCTTGTGTCTTACATTGCCTTTCATGTTTACCTAGGACCCTAGAGTGCTTTGGCTTGTGTTGGTAGGGCTTTCCAAGAAACTCAATTTCTAACTGCTGGGATGGGCAATTTCCCTCTTGCTATGTCTGGTCTAAATCCTCCCTCTGTGCACAGGTGCTGACTGGACTTAGCATGATTTTTCTTCTGCTGTGACAGGGCAGCATTGAGTTCAATGAAAAGTCCCCCCAGTCCTTGTGCTCTCCCTCCCCCAAAATGCATGGATTTCTCTCCACCCCAGAAGGCCACTGTTTTCTGCACATGTGCAATGTTTAATGCACATGTGCAGAAAGGATGGCAGGATGGGAGTGGGTTGTTGTTGGTGCTTCAAGACTGTCTCTCCTGCCCTCCTCAATGCCTTTTTCAGAAATACGATGTTAAAATGGGGTGCTGCAATTGCTCACCTGATTTTTGGTTCTCGTGACGGTGCTTTACTATGTGCAGATAGTTGCTAAAATTTGATGTTTCAGTGTTGGGGACAAATCATGCAGGTTTCTATTCTGCCATCTTGACATTGCTCTAAAGTTTCTTAAATAATTTGAGAGAGCTTTAAAAAAATTTTTTTCAATTACTTAGCTATTTTATTATATGTTCTGTAATGAAAAATATGTGACATCTAATGATCTCATGTTTATTTCAATAAAATAATTACAAAGATTAATTCACTTAATCCTTTCATTAATCATATTATTATTATGGTGAGAGAATGTAATATTGTTGTATTCTTAACAAAAATATGCAATCAAGAAAGAGACACTACCAGTGAAACAGAAAGGATGAAAAAAAAAGATGAAGTGAAAAATTATTTTAAATACAAGATCTTTTCTGGAAGGTAATCTGAATTTAAGTCAATAAGATATTCTTGAGAACATTTAATACAGTATTCTTGGATAGTGTTCTTTTCATAAAAATACAAAAATTTGTACAACAAATATAATTACATTTGACCTTACAGTCTGTAAAGTTTATGTTAAACTTAGCTCAAAATGAACAGAAATTTCCAATAGCCTCTATAAATTTAAGTGATATATTAAGAAAAAAACAAGTAATATACCTCCCAAATCTGACAAAAAATTGGAAACATACCCTGTTTTTACCTTCTATAAATGGCAATATGGACTTTTGTCTTGATCTGAGAAAATATGTAGGGTTCTAAAGTAAAAAAAAAAAAAAAAATGGACATATGAATATATAAAGTGGACATGTAATTATTTTAGCTTAATTTTAGTTTTAAACTATTTTTATCTAAAGCCCATAACAGTCATGAAAATAACTAATCCAGTACATTGTAGAACATATATAGTCAATAGAGAAGCAAAGGATCTTATTTGCATTATCAATAGAGAAGCAAAGAATCTTGTTTGTATTATTGGGATAACCACATATTGCCTATATTGACTATGCCTACATGTACCTTTAAATCGACATTGATATTTCAATGTAATTAAAACCAGTGTTTTTCTTGTTTTTTAAATTTTAGCTTGTAAATATAAATGATAGGTTGAAGATATTTAGGGCACTGAATAAAATGATTGGTGATAAGTTTTTATAGAACTTCATGTAACACAAGGAGTTGAGTTTAAAAATACTTTGGGGGCATCTGCTCTTTGAAAAACTGAGTTCATTGGCTAGTTTGATAATTTTCTTCTAAAATCACCTCTAGTAGATGCCACAGAATGAATAACATTATGCAAATCACAAAACTATTTCAGAAACATCCTTGTGAATTTTTTTTGTTTTGTTTTTTTATTTTGGTCTGTCAAAAATTTGAATGTAAAAAGAAATGAGAAATGTTTTGTAGAAAAAGATATTTTAAACTTTGACTATTTTACTATTGAGTGGAAAATAGGTGAAACCACACGGACATGTTTTAAAACTCCGAATTCCCTCAAGATTAAGGATAAAAAGCCTTTAAAGTAAAATCTGAACTACCTGTTTATTTAATTTTATTATGAAAATGTTTAATGCACATCTATATCTGGTAGCATGCTGATTAATTAAGCTCACATGATCCTGTATCCTATCTATAATAATATTTTTACCTGGGGAGAGGTCGATTTAGTTGCAGGATATCCACCTTTGTCAGGTAAACTCTTGTTACTTCCTATCTTCACTGAGAATGAAAATTATCCACATGAGAAACACTCAGAAATTGAAAACTTGGGTTTGTTCATCTTCTCTAATTGCATAAAACATCTTTCATGCTTGCAGATATTTTTACATCTAAGGCAGTCTGTAGTTCTGCTTGCCAACCCGAAACTTGTTTCACAAATTTTTCAGCAGCTGGTATGATAATAAGCCAGTTTTTATGTAAATTAGTAATCTTCCTAATCAAGTTTTAACCACAAAATTTAAATTTAAAAAATTTTTGAGTAAATAATTTTAAAAATATATAATAAGCATTGTCAAATCTATTTAGCTTGATTCCAATTATATTGTCTCTGATTTTAAGAAATATTTCTATGAAGCTGAATAAAGTTTTCTGATAGAACTATAATTTTTGAAGGTGTAAACTTTTAGGTTGATTTTCCTTTTTCTTTTAGCTAACGTTTTTATAAAATGATACCTTTTTACTAATTCAAATATAACGAGGTTGGCATAGTTTTGCAGTACCACTTTAAATGCAATATGTTCACATCAATCATTTCTTTAGAAAGAAAAAGTATGACAAAATAAAAATGCCATTTTTGATGCTGATGGGAACTATTTTTTTAAATTGGGCCAAGTTTTTTTTCAAATCACAAACCTAGCACTGTTAAATCTATCCAGCTATTTACAGAGTACAAATTATCATATTCCATGAAATCACCATTGAAGGTAGAATATAATACTTATTACTGGTTTTTTTTGGACTGTGATGTATTTATGTGTATAAAGACCTACTTTTCCAATTTTATGTCCTAGCATATAGTAGTATCCACAAGAATACAGAGAAAAATGACCCAACCTTTGTCACAAAACAAAGAATAAAGTTAGTTTATTCTTATATTTATTTTTTATCTTATTGGTATATATTTTTCTTGGCTAGGCACGATTTTCTTGGCTAGGTGACGTGGCTCATGCCTGTAGTTCCAGAATTTTGGGAGGCCAAGGAAGGTGGATCTCCTGAGGTCAGGAGTTCGAGACCAGCCTGGCCAACATGGTGAAACTCCATCTCTACTAAAAATACAAAAATTAACTGGATGTTGGGGCACAAGCCTGTAATCCCAGCTCCTCGGGAAGTTGAGACAGGAAAATTGCTTTAACTCGGGAGGCAGAGGTTGTAGTGAGCAGAGATCATGCCACTGCATTCCAATCCAGGCCATAGAATGAGACTCTACCTCAACAAAAATAAATAAATAAATAGTCACACTTGGCCATATCTTTGAATTCAGTTATTTTTACAGTAATCAGGAATAATTTTTGAATTTAAAAATTCAAAGATAAGGAAGACCTACCTAAGATTCAGTATCATGGACACTTCAATTATGCATAATGCATGTTAACATTTTATTGTCATCAATTTAAACATTGAATGAAATCCTTAATATTGAAAGATGAAGTTTTTAATAAAACAGCATTAATTTGGCTGACTTTTTAAACATTTACATATAGATTGTGTAGACTTCAATGTGCTAGTAATACATAGCTTGCTGCAGAGCAGAATGTGTTAAAGTTGAAAACAAAACCATATGATTATTTTATTATTGACACTATCATTTGTTTTTTCTTTTGTTCCCAGATTCAAGATCAACTTCCTGTCCAAATGTTTCTTTCTCAGCTTTCTAAAGTCTATGTTTAGACAAGTGCCTAGCACAAACTAGATTTTCCCACACATATTTATTGAATAAATGAATAAAAATGACAATGATTTCTTTCCTTATTATTCTTGTACTAACAATGCATTATTTAAGATAAATTATGGTGACCTGCTTTTTTTTCTTTTCACATTAACTCAGCCTTTATTATTTCAACAATGAATATCCCTGGCTCTGGGGTGTGATGCGGGGAATGCGTAGTGAGGTCCACACTCCTTGTGACCGCAGCCTGAGGTTCCTGCCTAGAGGCTTCCCTGCAGATGGGTGCACCCACATGCTGCTGCCAGTGTTTGTGAAAGAGCACGCTTTATTGAGAAGCAGACTGCTGCACCGTGACTGACAGACGAAGGCCACTTAATGGGCACTTACACATCGTACTCCAAAAGACACAGGATGTTTTGCTAATAAAAACCAACGGGATCAGGGATTCCTCTGGGCAACTCCCCGAACCTCATCCCTTTCAGGGATGGAGAAATCTCCCATTTTCCTGATGGCAGCTGTGGTTCACTAGAGATAGAGCCCCTCAGGGGTGCCTTCCTGTTTCTCATAAAGAACATTTTCTTTAGATTTTTTGAAGTCTTCATTTGTTACTTTCATTCTACGTTCTCTTAAGGCCATCAGACCAGCTTCTGTACAGATTGCCTTGATGTCAGCACCAGAGGGGTCATCTTTAGCTATGATCAAGTTGTCCAGGGTTACATCATCGGCCAGCGTCATCCTGCTTGTGTGAATCTGAAAGATGAGCTTCTTAGTCTTTTCATCAGTCAGGGGGAACTCGATCTTCCTGTCAATGCGGCCTGGTCTGATAAGTGCTGGATCCAAAGTTTCTATTCGGTTTGTGGCCATGATAACTTTCACATCTCCCCTAGAATCAAATCCATCCAACTGGTTCAACAGTTCCAACATTGTTCGCTGAATTTCTCTCTCACCACCAGAATTTGAGTCATATCTTTTTGTCCCAATGGCGTCAATTTCATCAATAAACACGATGGACGGTGCATGTTTTTCAGCAACTCGAAACAGTTCCCGTACAAGTTTGGGCCCATCGCCTAGGTACTTCTGAATAAGTTCAGAGCCAACCACTCTCAAGAAAGTGGCTGAGGTTTGGTTTGCTACTGCTTTGGCTAACAAGGTTTTACCTGTGCCAGGTGGACCATAGAGAATGACCCCCTTAGGAGGCTTTATACTCATTTCTTCATAATATTCCGAGTGGGTGAGAGGAAGCTCCACAGATTCCTTAATTTCCTGAATTTGGTTGTCCAAGCCCCCAGTATCAGCATAGATCTCCTGGGGGGCCTTTTCCACCTTCATCACTGTGACCAGGGGATCCGTGTCATCCATCAGCACCCCTATCACAGCATGCACCTTGTGTTTGAGCAGGACTGAGCAGTCAGGTTCCAGCAGATCCTTGTCTACAAATGACAGAATGCTGACGTAGTGTTCTGAGCCCACAGATGTAGACACGATGGCATGATTGTCATCGATGATCTGTTCCAAAGTTCCTACTGACATTGGGGTGCCCCTCAGATCATCCACTTTTGATCTTTCCTTCTCTTGCTTTTCTTCTAATGGTTTCATTTATTCCTGATTTCTAATGAATTCTTCTTCCATGAGAAGGTAGTCTTTACTTCTAATTTCAGTAATTTTAACCGGCACTGAGTGTGAGGTGTCACCAGTGGCAATTTGCTGGCAGCATCTGGTCCCTTTGTTATCTTCTTCTTTTCCCCCACTCTAGTTGGTACAGGAGGTTCATATTTCTTTTTCTTGTCCTTGTCATCCTTCTTGCCATCTCCAGGACCATGACCACCACTCTGACTTTGATCCATCTTGCCTTGGCCACTGGACCTCGGTGACCTCCTTTTTGACCAAAACCCTGTTGCCTGATTACTCCTTTAATTTCTAGGACACTGTATTATCCTGTTACTAATTATTTTTCTCTATTTTTTTCTCCTAATACTACAGAAACCAAATAAAACCCCTAACAGAGGCAGATGACCATCAGAATGAAGTTATTTAGGCTGGGCATGATGGCTCATGCCTGCAATTCCCGCACTTTGGAAGGTTGAGGTGGGCGGATCACCTGTGGTCAGAAGTTCAAGACCAGCCTGGCCAACGTAGTGACACCCCACCTCTACTAAAAATACAAAAATTGTCCATGCATGGTGGACTATATTCCCAGCAACTTAGAGGCTGAGGCAGGAGAATTGCTTGAACCCTACCCCTGTATTCCCAGCTACTTGGGAGGCTGAGGCAGGAGAATTGCTTGAACCCAGGAGGTGGAGGTTGCAGTAAGCTGAGATTGTGCCACTGCACTTCAGCCTGGGCAACAGAGCAAGACTCTGTCAACAAACACACAAACAAACAGAATGAAGAAGTTACTCAAAGTTCTTTTATATTAACTTTGTTGTTTTTATTTTGTGCTTACTTTCTCTCAGAATTTTTCTTTTCTTTTTTTTATAGTTCCTTTCTTCCTTCCATGACTTATTTCTTAAGATATCAATCACATAAGTACACTGTTGTGTACTTATGTTCTCTCACCCTTAATGTAGATCTTTGTTTCTCTAAATATCCAGGCCTGACACTTGTTCTAGTATCATGTCTAGCGACACTTCATCTAGTTCTCTCATGGACTGTCTACCTGGAGGTCCAATTTTGACCTCATGTATGTTACTTGGAAGGTAGCATAGTGTAGGTAAAAAGGTATTTAGGGTGTTTTTCTCAAATTATTCTTTAGCCATGTGACAATAAACAAATTATTTAACCTCTCTGGCCTGAAGAGTTCTTTTCTGACACAATGTAGAATTTGTTGTATATAATTGTTAAGCTTCCTAAAACCTTTCAGTTGGATCTATAATGTCTTTCTTCAAAAATGGTTCCCCATCTGATAATTGAATTGCTATCACTGATGCCTCAATATTTTACTATTCACCTTGAATATTTGGAATTTTTATCACTTTTCCTTTACCTTTTACCCCCCTTTTTCTGTTAAGCCACTGAAAAATAAGTTGTGTTTTAAAAAACAAGCAGCTTTTTGTTAGTTGGAGAAATGCAATAGCTTATACAAAGGCAAGAAAAAGCAAGGCACATGGTAAATACTTTTTCATATTTATTTTTTTAAATTTGACATTATATCTGGTCTCTTTGGCTTTATATATTTAGTTTGTTTGCTTTTATGTAGTGGAAACTTTATTTTTTTCCATTGTGGATTCTTTAGATCTTCCCAACAAGGTGCAAAATTTTAGCATTGAATGAGCAAAGTGAAACAAATTCATAATATATACACAAGGGAGCTTGTATATATTATGTTCATGGAAAAAATGAAATTAAAAGATACAAATAAAAACAAAAACAATTTTTTTCAGCATAAGTTTTATCAAGTTTAAGACAACACACTTTTGTAAGCAGTTATACTAGCCCTTTAAGTCCATTCCAAAGAACTGAGGATCCTGGGAATCTAACAATGCCAATGTGGTTTTTTTTCACATTATTAATTGAAGAAAAATGAGTGTCATTTACAAATTTTTTAAGATTAGAAACAAAAAGAAGTCAGAAGGAGCCAAATCCAAATGGAAAGATGGATGCCTAATAATTTTCCTTTAGGACTCTTGCAAAATTGCCCTTGTTTGATGAGAGTAATGAGCAGGAGCATTGTGATGGTGAAGAAAGACTCTCTGGTAAAGCTTTCTCAAGTGTTTTTCTGCTGAAGCTTTGGTTAACTTTCTCAAAACCTTCATAAAAAGCAGATGTTATTTATTCCCTGGCTCATCAGAAAGTCAACAAGCAAAATGCCTTGAACATCCCAGAAGGCTATTGTCATGACGTTTGCTTTTGACTGGCATGGTAGCCATTGCTTTGATTGTGCTTTGTCTTCAGGATCCTACTGGTAAAGCCATGTTCTATTTTCCGTTGCAGTGCTTTGAAGAAATGCTTCAGGATTTTGCTTTCGTTTGTTTAAAATTCCCATGGAAAACTGTGCTTTTATTTGCAGCTGATGTGGGTATAACGGTTTTGGCACTCATCAAGTGAAAAGCTTGTTCAATTGTATAAGCTAAACCAATGGAGATGTCTGCAGTGCTGGCTATTGTTTCCGCTGTGAATCCTCAATCTGCTTCAATTAGGGCATAAAAAGCGAAAAAAAATTTTTTTCCTTCAAAATTACTGTTGATGATCTGCCGCCATAGGATTCATTTTCAACATCTTGTCTCTACTTAAGATGAGTTGTCCATTTGTAAAGTGCTGATTTCTTTAGGGCATTGTCTGCATATATTTTTCATAAAGCATCAATGACTTCATCATTCTCCCACCCAAGTTCCACCATGAATTTGATGTTTGTTCGCTTCAATTTCAGGAGAGGTCACATTGCTGTGATAGATGTTCTTTTCTTTTCTTTTTTTTGTTTCTTTTTCCAAGACAGGGTCTTGCTCTGTTGCCCAGGTTGGAGTGCAGTGGCCCAAACATGGCTCACTGCAGCCTCGGACTTCTAGGCTCAAATGATTCTCCTGCCTCAGCCTCGCAAGAGTCTGAAACCACAGGCACACCCTGCCAAACTCAGATATTTTAAAAAAAATTTTTGTAGACACTGGGTCTTGCCATGTTGGCCAGGCTGGTCTCAAACTCCTGGGCTCAGGTGATCCTCCCACCTTGGCCTCCCAAAGTGCTGGGATTTCAGGTGTGAATCATCATGCCTGGCCTGGGGTTCTTTTCAAACTTATATTTTATCCTTTTGAGTACCTGACACTATATATTTTTCAGGCATGTTATCACAAGATTGCATAAGTTTCTTTTGGTGCAAAAAAATTGAAATTCATGCATAGTTTTTTCATAATACACATTTTCAATGAACTTTTTAAGACCCCTTTAGATTTTAGCCACTTTTATAAATGCTTTACATAACTTTTAATGCTTATAGCTATCTTGTAAGGTAAGTGCTATTATCTGCATTTTACAGAGGAGAAAGCTGAAATACAAAAGTTTTAAGTGAGTTTCCAAAGCTATACAGATAGTACATGGCAGAGCTGAGCTTCAAACCCAACAAAAGAGGCTTCTATGTCCATGCTCTTAAGCAGTGTTGTCTGCCTGTCAAATTTTAGCAGACTAACATACCTGAAGGGAGCTGCCAAAAGCCCAGATAAAAATGTCTAGCTGTGTTTGGGAGGTTAATAGGTAGAAATTATAGCTTACTTACTTACACTGAGATTATAGCTCAGTGACCAGAGCTGTTTCATAGGTAAAATGTTTATTGAGATAATAGTAGAAAGAATTATTAAAAATGGATCAATCTGATAAATGTTTTAGGAAATAGCTGGTAGAATTTGCTGATATACTGTATAATCATGTATTGCTTAACAATGGGGATTCATCATGAAAAATGTATCATTAGGTGATTTTATCATTCTGTGAACATCAAAGCATGTATTACACAAACCTAGATGATGTAGCATACTACATACATAATCTATGTGGTATACCCTATTGCACCTAGGCTATAAAACTGTACAGTATGTTGCTGTACCGAATACTCCAGGTAAATGTACACAGTGGTACATTTGTATACCTAAACATAGGAAAGGTGCTGTAAAATAGAGTATAAAAGATTTTTTTAAAATATTATGCTTTTATAGGGCACTTCCCATGAATGGAGCTTGCAGGACGGGAAGTTGCTCTGGGGTGCATCAGTGAGCGAGCGGTGAATGAATGTGAAGGCCTAGGAACTTAACAGTGCACTTTTATACAACTGGCAGCACAGGTTTGTTTAAGCCAGCATCACTGCAAACATATGAATAATGTATTGCATTATGATCTTTTGATGGCTATAATATCAGCAGGTGGTAGAAATTTTCTGATTCATTATAGTCTTATGGGAACACCGTCACATCTACAACCCATCTTTGATTGAAAAAAATGTTGTTATGTGATGTGTGATTGTACACAGAAAAAGGTGAAAAAATGGTAGCTCCATGAGCTTTAATGTTTTTCTTGATACTTGACTGAGACCCCTAAGAACCTTTTTAATCAGAATAAAGTCAACATCCAAGGGCTTATCTGGCATATAGTATACAGCAAAAAAAAAAAAAAAACTTTTCAGAAGCAATATTTTGGCCAAATAGGTTTTCAAGAAGGAAATCCTTGCCAGAAGCAATATTTTAGACATGTGGATGCATTTTTAAGGTTGGAAAAGAATTCAGTCCAGGTACTATGGGCATAAGAAACAGACCAATCTCTAGGAACATAGATTAGACCTTTCTAACATGATAATATTGAGGATGGATTCTAGTATGCACTTTGGGAAAGTGATTCAGAATCCTAGTTTTAAAGATTCCCACCTCTTTGCAAAAGTTTTTTTAGAAAAACAGAGGCTGATACTTAGCAAACCTATAGGACCTAGGCTTAATGATATTTACTTTCTACAGCAAGACTTAACAGAAATGGGATGACTAATAAATTGCTTTATTTCATTATTGATGACTCAGGGACAAGGTAAGGCTGTGCCTACAAATAAAAGTTCCTTAAAAGGTGCTACCGGGCAAGATCAGAATTGTCAAGGATGGAGAAGTATTTGGGGAACAGCTAGGTAGGAATATGCATAGGTATGAAATTCAAGAGAGATAATTCTAGGTTGCAGAAAATATTTTAGATTACCTAAGTGCTTGTGTTGTGTTAGATTACTCTTCCCAAATATTCAGTTCTTTCCCCTAACACTATGGGAGAAATATGCTTCCCTACCTCATTATGTGGGGCTTGGCCAAGTGACTTGCTTTGGCCAGTAAAATATCAGCAGTTCCTATAGCCTCCCAGAACTAACCCCGGCCTTAAGAGTTACCACGTTTTTGTTGATTCTTTTTACATTCCTGCCTTTTTCCATGAGAAGAACATACCTTGACACTACTGATTTAATATGGATGAGGAACTTGTGAAGCAGTCCTGAATAAAGTTTAGAAGCAATAGATCCAGGCCAGTCTAGAAAATGTACTGTCCAACAAACACATAGATATGTAACAAATATAATAATTGTAGTTTTAAGATTTTGAGCTTGGGAATGATTTGTTTTGCAGCATTATTGTGGCAATAGCTGATTTTCTCTGTGCTCCTCACTTTTTTCTTGAATTAGCACTATTTTTCAATTGAATGTCCTGGGTCCCTCCTGTATACTCCTGCATATTATTTAACATTGTGACTTTTATCATAACTTTCCTAATCAGAAATTGACAGAGCTGAGCACACAGGTAAAAAGGGTCCATTAAATAGTGGTCTCCGCATTCTCAAATAGAGGAAGAATCTAGATAATGAAAAAAGCAGAATTTAGTTTAATATAAAAATTGACATAGCTGGGTGGAAAATGTAATGCTCAAGTATTTCTCACAAGAGAAGCATGTGCAAATAATAAAGAGATTATAATATGACAATTAGACTCAAGGTAGGGCATCTTAAAATAATCAAAGTGAAAAATTGTTAGTAGAACTTTTATGAGACTGTGGATTCATTTCTGACTCACTCTGAATTCTCAGGTGTTACACAAATCCCCAAATCCTTTCTAGGCAGAAAATTAAAGTAACATATTAACTATTATTGTATACTGCTTTTCCTTGAAATACAATGTTATATATCTTCCTCTATTTGTTAGTTTTGCATATTGGTTTAGCCTAAGTCCAAAAAGGCACCAGTACTCATACATTAATAAATTTTAAAAGCCCTGAAATCATATATATATATAATTTATTTATTCAGAGATACAATCTTGCTTTGGTGCCCAGGCTGGAGTGCAGTGGCATGATCTCAGCTCACTGTAGCCTCTACCCCCTGGGCTCAAGTGATCCTCCTGCCTCAGGCCCCCAAAATAGCTAGAACTACAGGCACGCATGACCAGACCTGGCTAATTTGAGATGTGGTTTTGCCACATTGCTAAAACTGGTCTCCAACTCCTGGGCTCATGTGAACCACCTGTCTTGGCCTCTCCAAGTGTTGGGATTACAGGCGTAAGCCACCGCAGTTGGTGTTAAATCCAATTTAAAATCACTGCACATTGTTATCTTCAAAGGAAATATGGTCTTCTTTGCTGCATTTCTTTCCTACAGCAAACAAAACTATTCTAAGAAATTATTTGACAGATCCTTATAACTGTAACCGGACTATGTTGTATCAACGTAGAATTAAAATAGCCCTTTGTTTATTGAAGAACCATTTAAACAAGTTTTATTTGCTTATGTAAAACCTGGAAACAAATTTGTATAATTAGAAGCTCTTTTATGAGCTACTTTGTATTATAGCAGAACTACTGTGTTTCCTAAGAGGTGTATCTTTAAAAACACTTTCTGCTTCAAGCTTTCTTGTTCTAACCTGACTGTGTTTTAGGTTTCCTATCTTGGATAAGGCAATGTTACCTTCCCAACTCTTCTGATTTTAGATAAAAACAGACCCTTATTTTCTTTTAGAAAGCCTAGTCTAATTAACCCCCACATTCCTTAGATTTTACCCTTTCAGTGTTTCTCAGAGATGTTCTTTCCTTTCCTGAGATTGTACTGTCCCAGAACACTTGCACCTCTTCTTAAACAACTAGAGAGACTGCTATAGTGCTTCTGTATGCTTAGCAGTTTGGAAATGTTTTTTATTAAGAATGAGTGGGCCAGGCATGGTGGCTCACACCTGTAATCCCAGCACTTTGGGAGCCCGAGGTGGGCGGATCCTGAGGTCAGGAGATCAAGACCATCCTGGCTAACACAGTGAAAATCTGTCTCTACTAAAAATACAAAAAATTAACTGGGCGTGGTGGTGCACGCCTGTAGTCCCAGCTACTCAGGAGGCTGAGGCAGGAGAATCGCTTGAACCCAGAGATTGTGCCACTGCGCTCCAGCCTGGGGGACAGAGTGAGACTCCGTCTCAAAAAAAAAAAAAAAAAAAGAATGAATAAATGGTTACTCCTTCTCCCCTAAACCGCTATGATTGCTGACTTTTTTGTGGCATTAAGTCCCAAATCTTTAGCACTGTGATCAAGCAAATCTCTAGGACATGATTTAATTACCTTTGCAATCTCATCTCTCCCTATACCCAAAAACATACCTCATTTCTTCTCATGGGTGAAATGTACTCTTCCAAGTCTGTGCTTTTTTGGGTAATATTCCCATGATCTGAAATATCTTTCTCTGAATTTCCTGTTTGAAAAAAATCCTATTTTTTCTGTAAAGCCCCTCTCAACTCTATAGCTTAGTCATTATGAGCACAAACTTGGAAGTTAAACCTGTTTTTTAAAAGTTTCATCAGTTTCCTTTAAAGCTAAATACTATAACTATTGTATGACACAAGAATTCTACTCCAAAGAATTTACCTAAAAGACATGAAAGAAAAAGTACACAAAAAGAAGTATGCAAGAATATTTGTAGCAAATGTATTCAAAACATTCCACACTGAAAATATTACAGGTATCCATCAGTAAAAGTATGAATAATCATTGTACATTTCGATTCATCTGAAAGAATTCTACTCAGCAATAAAAAGAAACTCTAACAACATTGATGAATCAAAAAGTATTATGCTTAGTGACAGTAGCATTAATTAAAAACACTATAATTTTATTTACATAAAGCTTTGGAGAAGTAAAAATGTATGTATGTTGGAAAAATATATGAAAAGTAGTTGCCTCTGGGGAATGCTGTAGGTGTTGACTGGGAAAAGGAAAGAACAAATTTTCTCCAGTGATGACAATGTTTTGTATCTTGACAAGTAGTTGGGTTACACAGTTGTGTCAAGACTCTAAGTGATACACTTAAGACTTGTTAACTTTGTCTTATGTAAATTTTATCTCCAAAGAAAAATAAATAACTATAAACATATTGAATTCCAGTGAATATATGCTGAAGTATTGAGAGAGGAAATGCCTTGATGTTTAAAATTTATTTGAAAATGCTTCAATAAAATATGATGGATTGATGATTCGGTAGAATGATGAAAAGATGGACTGATGTATATAGGAAACTGCTTCTTTACACTCAATACCCACCAAAGATGTAAGTTTTCCACACCAACCAATGCTCCAATTTTCTGTGGATTCCAATTGGGTATCCTACAATTAATTCAATTCTGACACTATCCCAAGTGAGTGCAGACCCCACAGTTTAAGGACTAAGTCCCACAAGACTTGCTCCCACTTCAGACACCAGTCACAAGTATTTTGTGCCCAGGTTACTCACTTCTATATGGCTTGGCTACAAAGTGGGACTTCTTACAACCTCTTTCTCATGTTTGAGAATTTGCTATAATAGCCCACAAAACTCAGGGAAACATTTTATTAATGTTTACAGGCTCATTTTAAAGGATACTATAAAAGTTAAAAATGAACAGCCAGTGCCATCTATAGCTGGAATTAAGTGTTGTCTTGGAGCTGTTGTACATTTAAGAATAAACTTTTGTATTAAAAAAAAAAAAAAAAAAAAAAAAAAGAACAGCCAGATAAAGAGGCTCATACAGGGCGAGATCTAGAAGGGTTCCCAGCACGGAAAATTCTGTCCTCATGGAGTTGAGGAGTGCCACCTACGAGGCACATGAATGCATCTCTAACCTGGAAGCTCCTGAACTCCACATTTTAGGGGCTTTATAGGGGTTTATTCACATAGGCTGGATCAATTATTAACTCAATCTCTAGCCCCTTTCCCCTTTCCCAGAGAATAGAGGGTGGGGCTGAAAGTTCCAAGTTTCTAATTATGGCTTGGTCTTTCTGGTAACCAGCCCCCCATTATGAAGCTATCAGGAGCCCACCAAGAGTTCCCTCATTAGAACAAAAAATCCTTCTGTCACCCAGGAAATTACAAGCAGTTGAGGAGCCCTTGGGGGCAGAGACCAAATACACATTCTTATTATGCCACAATGTGTGATAAACCATGTGTAGTAAAATGTTAGTGGTAGAATCAAAGTGGTGGATTATCAGTATTTACTAGAAAATTCCTTAAACTTTTCTGTATGTTTGAAATTTTTAATAATAAGTATTGGGAAAAAATGTTAACAACTAGTTTCCAAAATCATATTCTTACTTAAATCTAGGATTACTCTCCTGGTTGCAAAATAATAGTTTCTCTAAGTCCTTCAATCTGCTAACATTTATTAGTTGGCATTTTATTGTAAGAAAATACTTTTTAAAAATCATCCCATAATTATTGATTTACTTATTGTGAGCATAGCCTGATTTATTCTTATTCTACTTCCTGAATGATACTACTTTGATGTTATTATTAATTTCCAAGCTACCTGTTTTTGCTTTAGATATATCCCTATCCCATTTTAATCACTTTTGGCAAAGGATTTTTCAAGCTCATCTTGTGTTGTCTCTGTCCCAGATCTTGACACAGCCATTCCTTTCAGAAACTTTGATTCTTGTGAATCGAGAATTATATCTAGAACACAAGATCTGACTGCTAGGTATGCTCATTGTTAGGTGTGGCTTTGACTTTAGGCACTTTCAGTAAAATTTCATGAATTTTATTTTAAAACAGATATCTATTATGATTTATAAATACATTTTATTTTTAAATTTATATATTCTATATTCAAGTATAAAATTTATAAAATTCCACTAATTTTCCATTCAAATATACATTTTAAACATATATATATTACTTGTGTGTATATATGTATATATGTACACATACACATATATGTATATATGTATGTGTGTACATATATACATACATATATACACAAGTAACATATTAAACTATATTTTATACATATATGTATATGTGTATGTACATATATATACATATATACAAGTAACATATGTATACGTGTGTGTACATATATATATATACAAGTTATATATATATATTTAAACTACATACATATATTGTGTATGTGTGTGTGTGTGTATGTGTGTGTGTGTGTCAGGTTGGAAGTCTTTCAAGCTATCTATCTCCTGTATCCTTTTGAATGTTCTCATCTCTTTTTAATCACTTAAAGCTTAAATTATACATTTAAGTAATAAACTTATTCTGATCCCTGCAATTTTGCTATAACAGTAGAGGGTTCTTCTTTACACATTTTGCCTTCTTTGACTTCCAGCATTGCTTATTTCTATCACCGTTCTCCACCAGTAAAATCTCTGCCTCCCAACAACTTCAGTGTATTTAGACATTATTCAAATCTGTATTGCATTATATGTGTATGATTCAAAAGAGACGTTTTGGGTGAGAAGAATACAAGTAATTAAGTCCTCCTTGGCTCCTCACTGCAATGATCAAAGGGAATTTTAAAGAAGAAATTTCTGAATATAAGCTGAAAACTAAAGAAAGATGTTAAAAAATAACTATGAAGAATTTCAAGCAGATACAGCAAATGATGACATGAAGAGGATTCTTTTCTTCTTGAAAATGTTGTGTCACTTCAAAAATAATAAAGACATACCTTTTCAGAACATCTTAAGTGCACTCCGATTTGTAGAGCAAGGGGTAAAATCTTCAATGAACTATGAGGCAGACATATCATTTATCTTTTTTTTTCCTGTAATTGAACTGTATAAATTTGAAAGCAGCTGGACTTCAAACCATAAGCCAATAAGCCAACAGACAACAGACAATAACTTTCAGAGAAAGCTGAAATAAAGGGGATCTGGGGAAAGTTCCTGACACTGAGGCAGCAACTCTAGAAAGAGGCTGAATACATCATCACTTTGTAACAGGTAAGATCCATTCCTTATAAACAAAGAAAAAAAAGGTAAGAAAGAAGGGAAGGAAGGAAGGAAAATAAATTGAGCATTAATTTAAGGAGTCAGAAATAGAAAACAAACGAAATCAATAAAAGCAGAAGAACGTAACAGACTTAAAGCCAAATTTAGTAAATTAGAAAATAGAAAAATCAACAAAATACATAAATAAGTTTAAGGGTTGGGTCTTTCAAAAACTAAAACATTCTCCATATCTTAGAAGTTATGAATATGATTGTGTGGTTTTGCTTATATTCCTGCCTCTCCTCTTTGCCTGGGTACATAGGCATCTATTACACGAGCTCCAGAAAAAGCCACATTAAGCATGTTTGCTTAAAAAGCCGATTAGCAGAGAAATTGATACAAGAAGTGGGTTCTGACATAACACCTAATAAATAAGCAAATATCAACAAAAAACTGACATATGTAACTTTGGCTTGTGATCAGGTTGTGAATAGATAGTAAACAGTTACTAGAGATGGGAAAAATGGCAACAGACAAAATGCAATGGTAAAATGTTTGGTAAATATGTCACTTGCAACAATTTAAAAAACTCATAATTGTATCTAATGAACCTGTGGCTCTGGGAAAAGGAGTTTGTAAATAGAATGTTATTAAATGAGCTTTTAGTATTAGCTGCATTTAATAAGATACCTTCCAAGAAGGAGTTAAGTTCAAGGAAGAATCAGCTCATTTTCAAAATGAGATGAAAAGAAAAGCAGTTTAGAAATTTCAAAACTTGCAGGATTTGGAAACATAAGTTGTTCTCTTCTCTAATTGGTAAAAGTAAAAATGTATAACCAAAAACTGTTCTGAGCAACTTCAGTGAACAAAGCAAAGGCCTGCAATCATATCTGAATTTGCCTATCCCCCAGCCCTCATCAAATTCTTTCAGCTGCACAGATTTTCTATGGGAAAGAGGTCAAACATGATCTCACAGATACCTGATAAGCTCAGAAAATACCTATAATTAAGTCTAAAGAGAGAGCCATGTCTTCAAAGTATTGTGAATGTGACTATTAATACATAGAGCTAATTGGAAGCAAATAATTTAAAAAAATGTTTTTAAAGTTATACTTCTAGAAGTACCATTGTTACCAGAAAAACGGTTACTGGCAGGGAACAGTGGCATATGCCTGTAATCCCAGCACTTTGGGAGGGCAAGGTGGGTGGATCACCTAAAGTCAGGGGTTCCAGACCAGCCTGACCAACATGAAGAAACCACGTCTCTACTAAAAAAAATATAAAATTAGCCAGGTGTAGTGGCACATGCCTGTAATCCCAGCTACTCAGGAGGCTGAGGCAGAAGAATTGCTTGAACCTGGGAGGCAGAGGTTGCGGTGAGTCAAGAAGACGTCATTGCACTCCAGCCTGGGCAACAAGTGCGAAACTCTGTCTCAAAAACAAAAAAAAAAAAAAAAGAAAGAAAAGAAAAGAAAAAGGGTATTCATCCAGACACCCAGAGAGGGTTCTTGGATCTTGCACAAGAAGGAATCCAAAGTGGGCTGCAAAGGACAGTGAAAGAAACAAGTTTATTAAAGTTACTCCAAGCTGGGCCCCCAGTGGGCGTGCCTGTAATCCCAGAACTTTAGGAGGCCAAGGTGAAGGGATCACTTGAGGCCAGGAATTTGAAACCAGCATGTTCAACATGGCAAAACCACATCTCTACTTAAAAAAAAAAACACTAGCCAGACATGGTGGTGCACACCTATAATCCCAGCTAACCCAGGAGGCTGAGGCAAAAGAATCACTTAAACCCGAGAGGTGAAGGTTGCAGTGAGCCAAGAGTGGCTACTGCACTCCAGCCTGGGTGACAGAGTGAGACTCTGTCTCAAAACCTAGAAAAAATAAATAAATAATGCTACTCCATTGCAGAGTAGGGTGCCCTCGGAAAGCAAGAGGAGGAATGGCCTAGCTTTAAGTTTGTTTGTTTTTTTCTTTTTAATATAGGGACCTTGTCTGTGTAAAGGCTAAGCTAAGCTGTGTCCACATGTGGGTGTGCAGGCATTATGACAAATTTATTACTCTATTTATTTAAAGAGAGCTAGCCTTGACACTCTAGTTTGTGAGTACATGAAAGCGTAACTGTTATTATCTGAAGAACATAAATTGTTATGGGTTTTGAGACATCTGGACTTTGTCATTGTTGGAGTGTTTCCTTGCAGGTATCCTTAGGTTGCTTCCTTTGCTGTAAGCATCTGTGAATACGGATTGTGATCGGCAAAAAAATGTGCTTTGCTAGTCTCAAAATGGAGTTGATTTGAAAATGGCGTTACTCTGGCTCTTATAGGCTCCTGTTTCCCTAACACCATCATTCTAGTTAAAGAGACTGAGATATTTTAGGCACAAAACTCTCCATTTCAGATGTGGCCAAAGATAATAATGGAAAAGGGGGACTAATTAAAGAGTGGGAACCCAGGAGCCATGGTGAACAAGACAAGCGTGCTACTTCCAGGGAGGAAAACCGTAACCTCTAAGTAATATTTCTTTGATCAGGGTAGGAACACTCAACAAAGTTAGCTCAGTGAGACTGTGGAATTGCTATGAATCAGCAAATACTCTAAAATGGTAGTGCTTATCACAGCTAATCTTGTGCCCATTCTGCCACTAAGTATTAGATTTGTATTGTGGGGTTTGGTGGCAAGAGCAGAAGGCTACACAACTTGGTTTTCCCTCCATACGATGTATATAGATTAAGAGCAGCCACAAATGAACTTGACTTGTTTTGGACAATGAAAATTGAAAAATGTGAAACATACTACATCTAAACAGAAGCTCTATTTGTAATTCTGTGGTTTTATTTGGCCTCTTGTTCTTCCCTTCCCACCTATTCTCTAAGAGGGTAAGTATGTCCTATAGAAAGTTTGCTCCTTCAGGCTAAGTTCCAGAGTGAGAAGACACATGGAGCAAAGTGTAGCAGAGCCGACTAGAGCTGAGCAAACTCCAATTGAAAGAATGTAATGTGAGTGAGTAATAAATGCATGCTGTGTCATAAACAAATCGGATCTTTCAGTAAACAGTTGTGCAGTAAGGCTGTGTGAGGCAAGCTGCCATGAACTGATCCATAGGTAATTAGATCACAAGGGTGGAGCCCTCATGAATGGGATTACTGTCCTTATAAAAGGGATTCTAGAGTTTGTTTTCCTTCTCTTTGCTCTCTGCCATGTGAGGATACAGCAAAAACTCAATTATCTGCAAACCAGGAAGCAGTCCCTCACCAGACACCAGACCTCCCCATACCTTGCTCTTGGATTCCCAACCTCCAGAACTATGAGAAATAAATGCTTCTTGTTTAAGACACCTAGTCTATGGTAATTTGTTATAGCAACCTGAACTAAGTCAAATACAAGCTTAGAGGAAAAACTGATTTTTCAAGTATAAAGTAATATTGTTGAAGTACTAACTTCTGAAAAGAAAATCCAAAATGGCTGTAGAAAAGAAAAAAATAAATAGGCAGATTTTTTTTAGAAGATCTTGGAAAACATGTGAACGAACTACCTCCCAAAGACTACCAGGCCAGATGGCTTTACAAGCTAATTTATTTCAAACTTGCAAAGAAGAGATACTTCCAGGAAAATACATCTATGTTTTTTGACAATTTAGTAAAACAAAAAAATCTCCAATTCATTTTGTAAAAATCAGCATAGCCATAATAACAACATCTAACAAAAATGTCACACACACACACACACACACACTCTCTCGTGACAAAAATCTCTGTTATAGATAGAAATACTTTACTGGATTGGCTGTTGTTAATTTGTTGCTACCATTACTTTCTTATAATATATATATATATATATTTTATTGCATTTTAGGTTTGGGGGTACATGTGCAAGATTGTTGCATAGGCACACACATGGCAGTGTGATTTGCTGCCGTCCTCCCTATCACCTATATCTGGCATTTCTCCCCATGCTATCCCTCCCCAACTCCCCACCCCCCCACTGTCCCTCCCCTATTTCTCCCTGACAGACCCCAGTGTGTGATGCTCCCCTCCCTGTGTCCATGTGTTCGCATTGTTCAACACCCGCCTATGAATGAGAACATGCGGTGTTTGATTTTCTGTTCTTGTGTCAGTTTGCTGAGAATGATGGTTTCCAGGTTCATCCATGTCCCTACAAAGGACACGAACTCATCGTTTTTGATGGCTGCATAATATTCCATGGTGTATATGTGCCACATTTTCCCTGTCCAGTCTATCATCGATGGGCATTTGGGTTGGTTCCAGGTCTTTGCTATTGTAAACTGTGCTGCAATGAACATTCGTGTGCATGTGTCCTTATAGTAGAATGATTTATAGTCCTTTGGATATATACCCAGTAATGGGATTGCTGGATCAAATCGAATTTCTATATCTAGGACCTTGAGGAATCGCCACACTGTCTTGAGGGGGCTACCGTTACTTTCTTCTGGTGTAGTGAGCACTACATTTCTAAGAATACTCTTCCCTGTAGGTTTTTAGAGTTTGACAATAAAATAAATGTCCACATGTATTTTGAAGCCAGAAGTAGAAGCCACAATTTTCAGGAGGTCATACCACCAGCTTGCTACATTGCTTGAAGCTAAAGTTGTTGGTAAACCTTTCATTACCTGATGATAGCATTCTAGACCTTTATTCTCCTACTCTAATTTCCGCTGAATTTTTGAAGTCCTGCTTCCTATATTAAATATCTTATTCCTGTAACATGTATGGTGGCTCTGCTTTGCTGACCAAACCAGGACTAACAAAAATGTTCGTACTAGAATGGTTTTGGGGGAACTGACTTTCAGGGAAGGAGTCTGAGAGTGGTTCTAGAATCTTCCTACATTAAAAGGCTTTAGTGATTTCCCTGCCAGTGGTAAATGTGATTCTGACAGTCTCTCTAATATTAGGAAAGAGAGTAAATAACAATGGTATAAAATTGAGCCTGAGAAGTGTCACCGAAGTATGAATTGGGGGACCAAACTCAAGCAATAAGAGCTACAAATGCAATATTTAAAACTCAAATGTAGGGATTTGATCTTGATTTCAACTGTTTCTGCCCCTTACTTTGATGCTCATGAATGACATAGCCCTTTTGTCACTATAACAAGCTTTCCTCCTTTATCTCTTATTCTCTTACAGTGAGTAACTTTGCTTTTGTTTAGTTTTGGGTTCCTCATGCAACAGAGATTAACATACCCATTTTACTAATTTACAATGTTGCCATTGTAATTGTTGGACAATTTCCTATGGAAGACGTTATAATGCAATTCTATTTACTTACCCTTCCTGTTAGGGAAAGTTGAGGGCATCACAAAATCTTATCCAGGGTTTTAAGTTCTCCGGGTGTCATTCTTTGGCATGTGTTTTCCAGTAAAGAAATACTGAAGATGATTAGGGAGGGCCACATGGCAGCATATGTGGGTCTGTAAAGAAGTACACATGGGTATTTATTTGATAGTAGGCAAACTGCCTATGTAATTAATAAACCCTAATCGTTTCTGGCTTAGTATTAGCATCTGTTAAGCTAAAGAGGCAACAGGAAATCAGCAAAATTTAACTGTAGGTTGGGGGGAATTCTTTTTTTTTTTTTTTGAGAGAGAGTTTTGCTCTTGTTGCCCAGCCTGGAGTGCAATGGTGCAATCTTTGCTCACTGCAACCTCTGCCTCCCAGGTTCAAGTGATTCTCTTGCCTCAGCCTCCCGAGTGGCTGGGATTACAGGCATGTGTCACCATGCCCCGTTAATTTTGTGTTTTTAGTAGAGATGGGGTTTCTCTATGTTGGTCAGGCTGGTCTTGAACTCCCAACCTCAGATAATCTGCGGTTGGAGGGAATTCTAAGCACAAGTTTCTCTGCATTAGCAGAGACTTGTGCCCCAAATTTGGAATGGGAACAGTGGTACCCCACAGAATCCGAAGGAATCATATGAGCAAAGACAGTGGACATCTTAGTGATTGTCTCTGCAGACAGATAACTCAATAATCAGATGATACTCTTTTCTTGGGCCCTATATGAAGTCCCAAAATCCTTGACATAAAAATACAGGAGTGAGGTGGGGGTACGGAGGATGCTTGGAGATTGCAAGGAGGCCTCAAGAATGAATGAGGTATACCTTTTCTTTCTTTTCCGGCTACATTGTATGTGAGTTCAGAGTTAGAATTTAAGTTAATTTATAGAAATAAGAGTTGCGGCTATAGTGGCCCCTGTTATCCACAGCTTCATCAGTTGTAAATTGCACGCCCTTCTGAATAGTGCGATGAAATCGTATTCTGTATCACGCTGTCCTGTCTAGGACATGAATCATCCCTTTGTCCGGATTCTTCATGCTGTAGACATTACCTGCTCATTAGTCACTTAGTATCAGCCTCAGTTATCAAATAGACTATCACGATATTGCCATCTTGTGTTCAATTCACCTTTATTTGATTTCATAATGGCCCCAAAGTGCAAGGGTGGTGACGCTAGCAATTTGGATGTTCCAGAGAAAAGGAGTAAAGTGCTTTCTTTAAGTCAAATGTGAGGCTGGGAGTAGTGATGTAGACCTGTAGTCCCAGTTTTATTCAGGAGACGGAGGCAGAAGGATTGCTTGAGCCCAGGGGTTTGAGGCTGCAGTGAGCTATAATTGAACCATGGCACTCCAGCCTGGGCAACAGAATGAGATTCTGTCTCAATTATTAAAAAATAAAAATAAAAAAGAGGAAAGCTCTTAATACAAAAGAAGAAACAAAAGTAGGCTGAGGTTGCTAGGATCTACATTAGGAATAAATTTTCTATGTGTGACATCGTGAAGAAAAAAAAATTTGTGCTGATTTTGCTCTTTCATCTCAAACTGGAAAAGTTACAGCCACAGAACATGGTAAGAGCTTAGATAGGATGGAAAGGGCATCAAATTTGTGGATAAAAGACATTAAAAGAAACATGTTCCAACTGATGGCAATCCAGTTTGGTACTATTCGTGATTTCAAGCATCCATGGAAAGTCTTAGGACATATTTTCCCAGGAAAAAGGGGGAGTACTGTACTGCTGAATGTGGTCTGATAATCCTATGGCATTTATCTACTGAGGTTCTAGCATATGTCAACTTGAGATTTGGGAGGTAGAGGAGTAAATATTTACTACTCACATAAAATTATGCATGTTGAATCCCTCTACATCTAGAATTCCAAATTCTCTAGGTCTAAAGCCAACTTCCAAACTACTAGACTAGTGACCTACAAGACCACTCCTATTATATTGCTTGTGGTGGTGTGGGGCAAGAATGAGGTACAGAAATAACACTTGGGAGGCCAGAATTCACCATTACTCAGGGACGATGCTCTTCATTCATCTGAGTCCCCATGACTCACCATGACTCACGATTCCACCATCAGCTGAGAAAGCCAGGCCCAAACAGATACCCTTTTGCCACCAGCATTACATGTCAGACCCTCAAACTTATTATTGTTATTATTATTTATTGTACTTTAGGTTCTGGGGTACATGTGCAGATCATGCAGGATTGTTGCATAGGTACATACATGGCAATGTGGCTTGCTGCCTCCATCCCCTCTTCACCTATATCTGGCATTTCTCCCCATGTTATCCCCTCCCCAACCTCCCCCACCCCACGCTGTCTCTCCCCTAGCCCCCACAAAAGCCCCCAGTGTGTTATGCCATGCTCCCCTCTCTGCGTCTATGTGTTCTCATTGTTCAACTCCCGCCTGTGAGTGAGAACATGCAGTGTTTGATTTTCTGTTCTTGTGTCTGTTTGCTGAGAATGATGGTTTCCAGATTCATCCATGTCCCTTCAAAGGACAGGGACTCATTGTTTTTTACTCAATTGGGAAAGGTGGAAGTCAAGTAGTCTCTATTTGCAGATAACATGATTGTATATTTAGAAGATCCCATCGTCTCAGCCCAAAATCTCCTGAAACTGATAAGCAACTTCAGCAAAGTCTCAGGATACAAAATCGATGTGCAGAAATCACAAGCGTTCCTATACACCAATAACAGACTAAAAGAGAGCCAAATCAAGAGTGAACTCCCATTCACAATTGCTACAAAGAAAATAAAATGCCGAGGAATACATCTAACAAAGGATATAAAGCATCTCTTCAAGGAGAACTACAAACCACTGCTCAAGGAAATAAGAGAGGACACAAACAGATGGAAAAACATTACATGCTCATGGTTAGGAAGAATCAATATTGTGAAAATGGCCATACTGCCCAAAGTAATTTATAGAATCAATGCTATCCCCATCAAGCTACCAACGACCCTCTTCACAGAACCCTCAAACTTTTTCTCAATGACTCATACTCTCTAGTTCTTGGTATCCAATGCAGCCATACTCCCTGTAGAAGGTATTTTCATACTATGAAGTGTAAGAGATCTTTTATTTGTTCATGTTTTTGAGTGTTTAAAATGTTTTTTTCCCCTCTTGCCCTTTTTCCGTTAATAGTGCCTTCTTTCACTGGGAGAAGTTTATGCCACTCTGTTACATCATATGATCATATGGAGCTATAAACTTCATTTCTGAAGCTGCCTTGGTTGGTTCAGGTGTAGGAATGTGATCTAACATAGCCAAAGTCTTTCCTGGGAGGTATAGAAGTCAAAGAGAAGAAGAAGGAAAAGGAGAAGGAGAGGAGGCGAAGGAGGAGGAGGAGGAAGAAGAAGAAGAAAAGAAAAAGAAAGAATCCCCCACATTTAATTTTTTTAATCTAAAAATTTTTACAAAAACTATATCTAGGCTGGGTGCAGTGACTCATGCCTGTAATCCCAGCACTTTGGGAGGCTGAGGTGGGCAGATAACCTGAGGTCAGGAGTTCTAGACCAGCCTGACAAACATGGTAAAACCCCATCTCTACTAAAAATACAAGATTAGCCGGGTGTGGTGGCCCATGCCTGGAATTCCAGCTACTCAGAAGGCTGAGACAGGAGAGACACTTGAACTTGGGAGGCAGAGATGCAGTGAGCCAAAATTGCGCCATTGCACTCCAGCCTGGGCAACAAGAGCAAAAGTCCTTCTCAAAACAAACAAACAAAAATTAAATCTAGTTTGAGTAGGATTATGCAATCATATGGGTCTTAAAAGTCTATGCTACATATTTGAAGATTTAAAATCCACAGTAAATAAGCTGGATTCAAAAATAAAACATATATGCTCTTTGGAAGGCAACATAGAATGTAAATAAAAGTGAACAAGGAGGCCACAAAGAATGTCTCAATAAATCCAACAGAATTGATATCATAAAGATTAAGTTATATCACTTAAATGTAACTATAATTAATAAACAGTAAAAAAGTTTAAAATATGAATTAAGCAAATAATAATTGAAATTATGAGTATTACTTTTTAGGGCAAGACTTCTCAAGCAGAATACGTTCATAGAGGCTCCTGAAATTATTTTAAAGGCCCACTTAATTAAAGTATTATATAACCAAAATATTAGGTTATAGCTAAAGTTATGCTTGTAAAATAAATTATAACCTTGAAGCAATGTAGAAATTAAAATATAACGTGTTTATCAAAATTCAAAAGCTAGAAAAAGACTATGTGAACTCCAAGAAAGTAGAAGAAATATATAAATAACACAAGAAAAGAAAATTACAGAAAATAAAAAATTACAACACCAATAATACCAATAGTTGTTTCCTTGAAAAGACTAATAGATAATGTTTAACATTTAACTGATTCAAAGAGAAATGAAGAAAAGGTTGAAACAAACCTTACGGAGAAGTGTATATAACTATAAACATAATCTAGGATTTAACATTCAAAAGAAAATAGTATAAAAAATTATTGAAGCACTTTTAAAATTAGGTGAAACAAACAATTTAAGAGAAATGAGTTGCCAACATTTACTTGTTTACTTGAGAAGACATAGTTAACCTGAATAGACTAATAGAAAAACTGAATAAATAATAAAATATATTGCTGGGCACTGAGGTTCACAAGTGTGATCTTGGCACTTGAGAAGCCAAGGTGGAAGGATTGCTTGAGCCCAGGAGTTTGAGACCAACCTGGACAATATGGTGAGACCCTGTCTCTACAAAAGTAAATTCTAAAAATGATTAAGCGTGGTGACATGCATCTGTAGTCTCAGCTACCTGGGAAGCTGGGGGTGGGAGGATCACTTGAGCCTGGGAGGTTGAGGCTGCAGCGAACTGTGACTGAAACACTGCATTTCAGTCTGGATGACAGAGCCAGAGCAGACCCTGTCTCAAAAAAAAAAAAAAAAAAAAAAAAAACATAAATAGAATATCTTCATCTTACCCCTTTCCTATTTTCCTTAATTTATCAGATGAGTTAGAAACAATGTCTATCTCATAAAAGGGTATTTGAGAGTTTAGGAGTGTAAGTTTTGGATCTCATTTTATAATGCTAGAATAACCTTGTAAGGAGAACATAAATCACTTATCAATTACATTTATGTATATAGATAAACCCTATAAATATGAAAAAGTTGGGTCCATCGATTCATATAAAGAAGAATAGTATCTCATAATCAAGTAGGATTTATCCCAGAGATGCAAACATGGTTCAATAACAGAAAATCTATGAATATAAATTTTATAAAATAAATTCTAAAAACTATAAGCTTGTCTTTATGGAGTAAGACATATTTGCAATATCTGGGTATCCTTTTTCTTCCTCAAATATGCCAGTTAAATTCTTTTAGGGTCTATTCACTGATCCTAAGATCTTTTAAACTGACCGAAAGGACCCTTTTCACTGACCTCTACCTGGAACTCACCCCCATCTCCTAATACCTACAAGGCTAATTCCTGCAAATCCTTATGTCTTTGCACCAATAACATCTCAGTGAGACCTGCCCTGACCACACTATTTAAAATCTAACTCTGCCCTCTTTCCTGGGACCCTCCTCAAAATCAGGAGAACATAAACACAGGGGCCTTAACTTTTCACCATGTGCAAGTTCATAGATTGAAATGTATTCAGTAAGCAAGTATCACTTTTGTATTCAAACTATAATTTAGAAATAAGTATAAAAATCATGGAGACTATAGAATCTGTATATATGAATGAGATTGTGCAGCAAATAAAAAGAAAAGGCAGCTCATATACTGTATTCAAAATAAATACCATTAAATATTTTGGTTTTGGATATTTAAGTAGCTATATAGATTAATGCTGAGCAAAGTACCAGATATAAATAAAATGTTTTAGAGACATAGTCAGCTATTATATTAAAAGTTGTAATAAAAGAGCAACTTAAAAACTTAGTGATTATAATCAATTCACAGAGGTAGGGGGTGCATTTCTCTGTCAACAAAATGACAGCTGTGTTGGTATTTTTACTTGCCAGGGCCATTTAGGCTTTATCTTCAAAGTGCAGAAACAGTAAAATTCAATCATTTCCTGCATTGTCTTGAATGCTTTATTATCTTAGCTAATTAGTTAAAAAATTGATTTGATTACTTTGACACTTGTAAATTCAGTTAGCCCATCCTCTACCCACAGAGAAATCAGAAAACCTACTTTCCTTGGATCTACCTCTCAGCTCTTCATCAGTAGGATGAATAGAACGGAATAGTCAGTGGATATTTTGGGCTTATGCATACTTTGGCTTCATAAAATTTTGGAGACCTTATTTCAAGCAACATTTGGCATAGAGGACATTAGAATATAAAATTGTATTACAATGCAAAAAAAGATCCTTGCAATATACTATACTGCACATATAGCAATATAAGCAAATGAATTAATGTAATCTTATGATGTGAATTTATTTCAATGTTTTCTTTGGTACTGTGGTCTTAAAATCATCTTTTACTAATTTTTGAATTACTTTTCTGAACTCTAGTGCTGTATCTTTGGAAGTTTTTACATAATATTGTCATTCTAAGCGATTTGGTTTAAGAAATAGATAGAAAGTCTTGGTGAGTCATATTCCTTCCCTCCTCTAGTCAAAGAGAATACTCTTTTCCTTCAGTGATCTTTTATCAATTTAAAAAAATAATATGTGTAATATTAATTGCTTAAAAGTAGGTATCAGTTTCAGAAAGTGATTTAGATAGGGACAGGTTTTTATTTTTACAATATCTAACAGATGCCTTCTGACTGTATGACCTTGGATAATCAAATAATTAGTTTTTCCTTTGGCAATGTTTGGTTATAACTATATCTACATCACAGGCTTGGTGTAAGAATTAAGGACTATATATTCATAAAATATATACAATATTCTGTACATTGCAAAGACACATAATAATATCAATCAATACTTGTTAATATTATTAAATACAGTGTGGGTAGAAGCACTTGTCTCCCTTAACTTGTAGTTAATTCTTCCAAGCTCTGTTTTTCCCTTCTGTGTGCTGCCCCTTCCTCCCACACCAATATCATGTTGGCCATTTTGTCCTACTGTGACAGAGAAAGCACTCTATAATCATTAGCCTAAAAAATATTACCACTGAATTTTAAATCTTTGAAGAATCACTGTTGTTAAATTTTAAAATGGATACATTTTACCTTTGTCTGGGATTCCCAGACTCTCTTTTGGGGTGTCTCCATTGCTCCTGTACTTGTTGTTTTCAAAGTTTCCTACCACTTGTGTTGATATTCCACTCTTTCCTCCTATTAAAAATCTATAAATTTGTTAAAGGATTACAAGATAGTATAAACACACATGAACTCTAAGGCCAGTAGATCTGAATTTATTTCTCCATTCGGTTATTGAACAAGTTGTATGACTTTTTGCAATTTTTTTTTTTTGAGTATCACCTCTAATCTCTAAATTAAGAAAAATCACCTCATTAATTAGTTGAGAGGATTAGATAAGATATTATAAAGCCCCAGGTACTTAGTGAGAAGCTTAAAACAATAGTTTCTTTCTCCTACTTCTCTTCATTGGCGTTGAGACATAAATTAGTATCAGTCATTATGGAGGGCATCACTCTACAAATATTTTGTGACCTATGCATATGTATTGGAATTAGGTATCAGACATTAGTGAAAAAGCGTGAGAGGGGAATAATTTAAGTACTTCTTGGTACTACTGTAAACTCTTTCTGCGAACATACATTTAATTTTGTTTCCCACAGATAAACCTAGTCCTGATTATGCTAGACACAGTTCTCCATATTTTCTTAATTTTCCCAGTTATTATTGATAATGTTGGTACTGTATTTTAGTTTCTTTATATAAAAAATGATATATACCAACATAAATATTTGCCAGTCACCAATATGTGAAGTAAAAAGCAAAAAGTAAAAAATAAAAGTTCTAGAAAAGGTTTATTTTGGCTGGTTTTATTTTTTTCCTGTGGTGCATCTATCAAAGAGCATTTATTTACTCATGGCAGGGGAGGGATGTCAGGGGATCAAATCTAATTTAATTTCTTAACTTTTAATTTTTCAAAGTTAGGATTGGGAGAGAGGCTGAGAAAAAGCTCTCTTGGCTGCTGTGAAAGCTAAGGATTAGTAGCAATGTTCTGACCTGAAATTTAGGTCTTGTGATTTCTTTTCCAGGAGATTTTTCACTGCATGAAAAACCTGTCTGCAATGGCCTTATTATTTAATTCAATCTTAATTGGATACCAACCGTAAAAATCTAAGGGATTGTTGGAAGGCCTAAAAGTGCACATTAGTATTTTTTAATGGTAATACTAATCATCTGGAAGTGAAAAATGTACTTCGCTAAGTTACTGAACGTTTCTATCTACGTTCTAGGTTCATTTTGCATTTCTTTCCAATTTTGAGCGTTTCAAGGACGGAAAATTTCATCTATAGAACATATGCACTGTTTAGGGGACGGTTCAGCCATTTTCAAAAGGAGGCTAAGCTTTGTGTTCAGAAATGTATAGTTTAGGAATTCTCCACGTGGCTTAATTATAACCATGCCTTGATTGTCAGCAGAGGTAAGTCAGACTTCATCTTTTAATGAGACCCTTTGGAAAAGAGTCAGCTGCTAAGGCACCAACACAGGATGGGGGGGTGAGAACCAGCTTTCTAAAATGGCCTTTCATAACCTGGCAAGAATCACTGAGCACTATCAGCCACCGCCTGACGGAGAAGCCAATGCCCAGAGGCTTTTTCTTTTGCAAGAGAGGTACATGGCCGGCTTGGGGAGATAGGAGAAGCGTTCTTTGGGTCACCCATTTCTTCTAGTCCCATTACTGACTCTTGGAGAATATTCAGACTGTGCCAGGTAGGACCATGCCTATCATTCTCACCGAAACAAAAGCCAGGGGCGGGCAACTAGTATCCATTCTTTCGGTTGAGTGGGTTGGGGGAAGATGGGATGGCTGGAGGAATTTGTGTTGTTTTGCTTTGGAGCGGGATTCCTCACTTGCATCCCGCCGCTGGGAAGACGCCGCTGGGCAGCCGCAGTGGCCGCTGCATCACTGGGTTTTAGGGTGGGGAGCTGCGGCGCCCGGGCTAGGCTCCAGGCTACCCCTCCACGCCCCGCCGCCGCCCACTACCTACCCTTCTCCTCTGCAGCCTGTAGGCGGCCGCAGCACGGGTGGGCCGGGCACGTGGGCGCCTCCGTCACACCCTACACATATACACACGCGCGCGCGCACACACACGCATGCACACGCGCACCCGCACTCGCGCTCCTGTATCCCGTGCTGTTTCCCTGACAGACACACAGGCGCTCACGACTCTCTCCTTGCCAGCCTGCAGGGCAGCGACCCCCAAAACCCAGCTCCGGGGCCCAGCCTAGGCAAGAAGCCGCTTCTCTACAAATAGCTCCTCTTCGGCCTCCGTCACAGCCACCTGGACCCTACCCTTTCGCGACTGCTGCTGCTCCTGCCGGGACGTGGAGGCAGCAAGAGGCGCTTGGTCAACACACCTGACGGTAATGGCAAGCTCCTACCTAAGGGCACAATTGGGGGATGAGGTCGGGCTCGCCCTTAGCCACCCATGAGCCTGGGCACCAGCACTGGGAACGAATTGATGGATAGATGCCGGGAAGGACTCGCTGCGTCCTGGACTGGGATGAGGGAGGGCAGCTCAAAAAGCCCTGGGAGGGAGAAGCTGGGCTGGGCGAGCAACCTTCTAACTCTGCACTTCTGCTCAATCAGGGTGGGGGGGGGCGACAGGCTGCACATGTAAGGGGAAGCACATGGGTCAAACGTGCCGCCATCCTTTCTTCCCGTCGTGGAAATTGCCCACGGCATCCCCCAGAGACGTACTCGTTTCCAAGTCAAGTACGGGTTGAAGGGTGGGGTCCAACACGGGGAAGTCCGAGAGGAAAGTTGGAAGGGTCGGGACAGAGAGGCGCGAGGTGAATTGGAAGCTAAATCTCGTGCAGGTGGGCGATGGGGCTGGGAGAGCAGAGCCTTATTACTCATTAGCTTCCGTTCGCTTTTGCCAAGGCAGAAGGCGACTTCCGAGGACAGAGTGTTTTCACGTGACCACAGTTCCCTTTTGCTTGAGGTATCCTGTGATAAATGGCCCGAAAGGGGGCCTTTCGCCGTGCGCAAGGCACGTGGCTGCTGGAGAAATCACGGCTCCTGTGTTTCTGCGCATCCTGGAATTTGAGAGTGTGGCGGTGAGGGTGGTGCTGCTGGGATTTTAAGAAGATAGGAAGCAGTTAGAAACCCAGACCGTTTCTACCTTTCTTTCACTGGGCTGGTCTGTGTGTGGCCGGGAAGAAGATGGTATTGAGCACAGGGAAATCTTTGCACTGTAACGTAGCGCACCAGCCTAATACATAAGAATGAATCAAGACGCCCGAGGCGTTCCGGGGGCTGACAAGACCCACCCAGTGGCTCAGGCTGAGGGAGCGGGAATTATTTTCCCTGAGCTGAGAAGCAGCCTTTGATATACATTTGAGGAAAGCAAAGCCCGCAGGCTCGCGCTCTCCAGCGTCCCGCTTTCCCTTTCCATCCTACTCCCTCGCTGGGAAAGGTTGGAGTAAGATGGGGCGGGGTCCGGACTCCGGCGCAGTGACGTAAGCAGTGTTTGGGTGCTTATGCAAATGAGACTGCGACCGTTTCTTCTGGTCTTGCTATTTTCCCCCTCCAGATCTTAAAGGTAGACCCAGTCTTAGTCTGCACCATCCTTGCGGTTCATTACTTAAGAAGTATGGGAGAAGGGAAGGATTTGCTTCATATGCTGCCTTTGGGCTCCTCGTCGCCCATTCGTAAAAGCTATTTCCTACCTGTCGATGCCTGATTGCTTTTCCAGGATACCAGCAACAAAGTGTTCGCTTTGAGGAATTATTTTCTGCAGACACAGCCCCATCAAGTCCCTCACCCACCCAGCCTCATTTCTGCAGGAACAGTGCTGAAATGCAGACCTACTTATGTCTTAGGCGCCTAGTACTGGGCTTGTCTTGAACGTTCTTAATAAATACTTAATGATGAACTAAATTTTCTTTGAACAGTGTTAGGTTTTGAAGGGAAGGTGAGGATTAAAGAAAGACACTCACAGAAAGAGGGCGGCTCAACAGCAAATGCAGGATTTATGTCCAGCATAAAACCTGCAGAAGTGGGGGAACAGCCTAATGCCAGAGCCCACTGCTGCTTACAGGCTGGGGCAATTTATAGGTATGGGCAGAAGGGGTCTGAGCAGTGTGGCTTGCTGCTTGGCAGGATATTAATGCAATGCTCCCATGAAGAGGCCATTCTAGCCCTTGTTGCAGCGGGATGTCATTCTGATGTTCCGGGTGTTCCATGGACCTTTGTCCAGCAAGATTTGATAGGGATGTTTCTTTAGTTAGGCCTTTGTCTGCCTTGTGTTCAGGTGGTTAGGCGGGGGATGTTTCTCACAGCTGGAACCCCTGTGAAATGTTTTGCTTTGACCAAGATTTGCAAAACAGCAGGGAGCTTACAACATGGTGCAGTTTGGACTAACAAACAATATGTATTTTTTTCTCTCAAATTCAACATATTTGACTATCAAAATCAGGCGATTTTATTTTTGTGCATTGTTGCCTTTTCTGTTGGCATCATCAATGATCCATGTATATTTGTTGGAGTAAAACATATCCCAACAAATTTGAAATGGAATTTATGAACCATTTTTCTGCAAATAAAGCTTTCAGTCTGTGTTTTTATTTAGGATGAGAGAAATTAATAGAATTTTTAACGAAGATAATCTTTTACTGTTGATAAGCTTTTCTTTTTTCTGATTGCACATTATATACTGGATTGAAAAATTATTTTATATTCTAGTATAGTTAACTCAAGATGTAGTATTTTAATGGAATTAAGAAAGGTATTTATATATGTTTCTAGGAGCTAAGTACTCTATCACTCAATAGATATGAAATAATGCAGAATCTTAAACTGGATAACAGTTATGAGAGACACCAATAATCAGATGAGATGCCTTACTTGCCATCTACTGAAATATTTAAAATAAGTCAGAGTAGTTACTAAAATCTAAAGTTCATATTCATAGTTATTTCCTTACCCAGTGATCATAGTTCAAATTATAAATATGCTTCTCCTGTCATAAAATAAAATTTGTATATGAATAGGTATGATATTTGCATTCCTTTAAACTCTGGGTTATATCATCTAGGTAATTGAATCATTGACTTAGAATGGCAGACTCAAAAGAGACCTTGGTGGCTAACAGAAGATCCTAAAATCTTTTCTTTCACTTCTCAATTGACCTCACACCTTGTGGAAGAGTATATTAATTCTTATTGCTACATCCATATGCATGATAGGATATATTAATATATTCCTATGCAGAGCAGATTTTGAAATGGTTTCTCAGAAGATGGTGTTAATAAAAATCCACATACATAGTTGGATGCATGAACAACATTCAAGGTTACATAGCAGCAATCTTTAGATTTATTTCCACTTTGCTTATAACACCACTCTTCTGGCAGTCTTTAGTAAAAAAATTTTGATACATTTGTCTGCTTAAATATTACCTTTGACCAGTAAATATCATCTCTTTTTCTGTGAACAACAAGCCCTAAGAATAGACTGGGATATAGGGCAATTTTAAATGGATAGTGTCTCTTGACACAGGGCAGAGTTGTAAGTTGTGTTCAGCCTTGAAGGTCACTTTATTTCCTTGTGATTAATCTGCTAAGGTATCTTTTCACATAAGATTAATTGATTTTTATTTTTAAATAGAATGCATACTCTAGGAACGTTTTCACCTATCAGATTGGCAAAGATCAAAGAGATTACTTATATAGAGGAGGGTAGAAGAAAGCAGGCACTCTCATACATTGCTGGTATAGTGCACATGGACACAATTTTTATAAAGGGCTGTTTTGCAATATTTATCAGAATTATAAAAGCTCATACCTTTTGATCAAGCTGTTCCAGTTCTAGGAATTTATTCTACAAATATGGAGATGCAAGATATACAAAGTAATTTGTTGAAATATTGTAGTAGCAATGATCTAAATATATGATGTACCTATACCAAGGAATATCATATCGATTTTTTTTAATGAAGCTACTACATTGAGATCAAAAGTTTTGAAGAATTTATTTGAGTGAGAAACTAAGATGTAGAATTGTGCATATAGTAATAGTTGTGTAAAAAGAAGCAGATTAGGGGGCTGGTGGGGAAGAAAACACATATTAGCTTGACTATATATCCAGTGTTTAAGTGTGTATACACACACACACACACACACACACACACACACACATATATAAGCATGAATATACAGAAAATATTTATGGAAGACTCATTACTTATTGGGAGGTAGAGATGATACAGTATATTCTAGGGAGAAAGGACAGGAAGATATATATATATATATATGTTTAATATATGAGATGCCTTACTTGCCATCTACTGAAATATTTAAAATAAGAGAGTAGTTACTAAAATCTAAAGTATATTATAGTTATTTCCTTACCCAGTATATATATATTAAAGTACACAGTTTTATATAGATAAATATCTCTCATATATATATATATATATAAAACTCTGTGTACTTTAATACCATATTATAGTGTTCTGTGTTCAAAATATAAATATATAAAATATTTTAAAGTAAAGACAGAGGCAAATAAACACCTTTGATAGAGTTCTGTTCATTCATTAGATGTCATGAAATTAGTAAGGTGCAAAACTCAATGGGTATTTTGATGACTCCCTGATTTTTGTTGTTTCTGAATTTACAAGAAAGCTTCCTCTTTCAAGATTTTTAGTAATAAAATTATATTGGAGAAACAGATTTAGTACTTGTTTTAGTAAAGTTAGCCAATTATACCAGCAAAAAAAGCATACTTTTAGGGTATAAGAAAAAGTCTTAATTTTGAGTTGGGTGTTGAATCCCATGTAGTTGTTAAGAAATAACATGGAGAGTTCTTGTGAGCTCTTGATAAATTTCCTGCAAACAAAACATTTTTCGATAACTACATTACAGCTTCCTAATCAGAATATTGACATAGATACAGTCAAGTTACAAAAGGGTTCCATCACATAAGGATTCCCAGTGTTGGCCTTTTATAACCACAACCCCTTCGCTCCAGTCCCCCAGGCTCTCCTTAACTCCTGGCAACCTCTATTACGTTCTCCATATTTATTTTTTGGTCATTTCAAGAATGTTATATGAATGTAATCATACAGTATTAAATGTTTTTGAATTGATGTTTTTTCACTCAGCATAATTTTCTGTAGATTAATCAAAGTTATGTATATCAGTAATTTTTGCTGAGTAGTACTTCATGGTATGGATATGCCAGTATTTATAACTATTCACCCATTGAATGACATCTGGATAATTTCTAGTTTAGGGTTGTTGTAAATAAAACTGCTGTGGCCATTCCTGCTTAGTCTTTTGTGGAACACACGTTTTTGTTTATCTGGGATAAATTAGAGCAATTGCTCAGTTATATTGTAGTTGTGTGTTTAGTTTTTAAATAAACAGTTAAACTGTTTTCCAGATTGTTTGTACAATTTTACATTCTCACCAGTAATGAGGAAATGATCCATTTTCTCTGAATCCTTGCCAGAATTTGGTTATCACTATATTTTGGCCATTCTGATAGGTATATAGCAACATCTCACTGTACTTTTAATTTGCATTTACCTAATGGCTAATAATATTGAGCCTCATTTCATGTGCTTATTTGTCAATCATGTATAATATTCAATAAAATATCTCTACCCATTTTTGTATTTTATTAATAATGGTTGAGCTTTAAAAGTTATTTGTATATCCTAAATACCAGTCCTTTATGAACTTCAAATATATTCTCCCACTCTTAAGCTTGTGTTTTCATCCCCTTAATATGTTCTTTCACAGAGCAAAGGTTTCAAATTTTGAGGCCCAGTTTATCAATTTTTGTGTTGCTGAATCCTGCTTTTGTCATGTCTAAGAGCTCTTTGGTTTACCCTAGATCTCAAAGATTTTATCTGATGATTTTTTTTCTTGAAGTTTTATGTTTTCCACTCAAGTCTGTGATTCATTTTTAATTAATTTTTGTATGAGGTGTGAGGTTTAGGTTCAGGTTATACTTTTGCCTAGGGATGTCCAATTATTTCCAGAAAGATTTGTTGAAAGAGCTATTTTTTTCTCCATTGAAATTGCTTTGGTACCTTAATAAAAATCCGTTGGGCATATTGTGTGCACTTCTTTTTGGGTAGCCTCTTCCGTTACATTCATTTTTGTCTTTCCTTTCGCCAACCTCATGTAGACTTCATTACTGTACCTATATAATAAGTCTTAAAATTAGGTAGAATATTTCCTCCCACTTTATTCTTATGTTTTAAAATTGTTGAAGTTCCTCTAATTTTCTATAATCTTCTTTATAGACAAATGTCACTAGTATTTTGATAGAAATTTTATTTAACCATATATAAATTTGGGAAAATTTGACATATTTCCTATGTAGAGTTTTCAAATCCATGAACATGACATGTCTTCCCATATGTTTAGATCTTCTTTCATTTACTTTATCAGCACTTTGTAGTATTCAGCAAAAATGTACCATCCAGGTTTTGTTACATTTTCATGTAATTATTTCATTTTTAATGATTGTAAATGCTATTGCATTTTTGCTTTCTGTGTCCACTTGTTTGCTGCTAACATATAGAACTATAAATGATTTGTGTATGTTTACCTTGTATTCTGTGATTTCTTGGACTGTTACTATAGAAGGTATTTTTGTGGATTCATTAGAATTTATAATATAGACCAACAGGATGTCTGCAAATATGAAAAGTGCAGACTTTCTTCTTCTTGATTTATGTGACTTATACAGTTAGCCTTCTGTATCCTTAGGTTCTGCATCCAGACTCAATCAAATGCAGATGTGAAATATAGTACTTGTGGGATGCTGGACCCACAGATGAATATGCAACTTGAACATCTGAGGATTTTGATATTTGTGGGAGGTCCTTGAACAATGCCCCTTGGACACTAAGGGGTGACTGTATTTCCTTTTACTTGCCTCATGCCACTGCTTAGAAGTTCCAATACTATATTGAGTAAGAGTGTGAGAGTAGACGTTTTTATCTTGTTTCTCATCCTAAAAGAAAAGCATTTAGTCTTCCACCAGTAAATATGTCAACTGTACATTTTTTGTAGATGCTTTTGATCAAGTTGAGAGATATTCCCTCTATTCCTAATTTTTGACATTTTTGATCATAAATGGATGTTGAATTTTGCATTTTGTGCATCAGTTGATATGGTCATGTAATTTTTCCTTTAGCCTGTTATTATTGTAGATTACATGTTGATTTTCAAATATTGAACCAACCTTAAATAATTAGAATAAACCCTACTTGGTCCTTTTTATATATCACCGAATTCTGTTTTCTAATACTGTGTAAAGGAGTTTTGTGTCTATATTCAATAGGAATATTCATCTGTAGTTTTCTTTTTTGGTATGATCTTTTCCTGGTGTTGGTATCTGAGTAATACTGCTTTCATAAAATGAAATACGAATTATTCTATCATCTTCTATTGTCTGGAGAGATTGTGTAGAATCGATATTAATTCTTCTTTAAATGTTTGGTAGAATTTTCCAGTGAGACTTCTTTTGTGACAGTTTTAAAATTATGCATTCACCTTTTTATTGGATATATAGCTATTAAAAGATCTATTTCATATTGGCTAAGTTGTGGTACTTCGTGTTTTTTAAGGAACTGATTGGTTACATCTAAGTTACTAATTTTATGTTTGTAGAGTTTTTGTTAGTATTCTCCACGGTCATTTTGATGTCTGCAGATTTTGCAATGATAATTCCTGTTTCACTTATGATATCCAAGATGCCTTAAGCATGAAATTGACTATATGCAGCTTTACATATGATTGACAAAATGTGGCTTTGAAAGTTAATACCTATTTTGTGGTTAAAAGAAAATCACTGTGTGTATTTAAACACCTAAATCACATATCCTCTACATAGATCTAGCTACGTTGTGAAAAGATTATTGGGTAATATTTTAAATTTCAGTAAAGTATGTATAATTTTAGTTAAATCCAATACATAATTAATCTTATCCATAGACAAATGTTTCAGGTATCTATTGCTACAAAACAAACCATTCTACAACATAGTGTCTTAAAATAATGATTTTTTAAATCATTCTTCTATGGGGTGGTTGGGCTCATTTGGGTGGTTCATCTGTTCTAATTGCTGTTAGCTGGCAGTTCAGCTAGGGCTAGAATATCAACATCTTTGTTATTATGCTTGGAGCTTCACCTCTGATGGTGGTTGCTTGAGACTCTCTCTCTCTCTCTCTCCCTCCCCTCCCTCTCTCTCTACCCTTTGTCTCCCTCTTTCCATATGGGGTTTCTAGCAGGAGGAGTAGACTTTTTACACAGTGCCTAGCTTCCAAAAGAGGGAGAGCAGAAACTGCCAAGCTTCTTTAGCCTTGGAACTTACATAGTTTCACGACTTCTGCCTTCTGGTCAAAGCAAGCTCAAAATTAACCCAGATTTAAAAGAGGAAAACAGCCTACTACAGCAAGTAACTATAAAAGATCAACATTTTATGAAGATTTGTGAACAAATAAGACATGTTGAGTGCCTTGAAATTTTTTTAGAAAACATAATATAAATTAATTTAAATAATAGCATATGCCTCCTAAAGATGTGTCCAGTTCCTACTCCCCGACATGTATAAATGTTACCTAATTTGAAAGAGAGGTTTTTGCAGATATAGTATTGAGATGAAGATAAGATTTTGTAAGACCCAGGTAGGCCCTATATGCCATGACAAGCATCCTTATAAGAAAGATGGAGAGGGATATTAGACTCAAGTAGAAAGAAGTAGGCAATGTGACCACAGAAACGGAGAATGGAGTAATGAGGCTACAAATTGAGGAATGCCAGCAGCCACCAGAAGCTGGAGAAGGCAAAGTTCACACTCTCCCCTAAAGCCTCCCAAGCAAATACCGACCTGCTAACGCATTGATTTTGGTTGACTGAAACTTATTTTGGATCCTTTGGTCTCTAGAAGTATGAAAGAATACATTTCTGTTGTTTTGAGTCGTTAAATTTGAAGTGATTTGTTAAAGAAATCTTCAGGAAATGAATATCATGCCTAAGTCTGAGGTGTTCTTAATATGTTAATAAAACTTTGTTTTAAAAATATTTGTCTACTTCAGAAATCGTTAAAAGACTTTTGAACGATTGTCTATCTTTGGTTCCCAGAAGTCAACAAAAATATACTCCAATTTATGTAAATTGCTTTATAATTATAATTAATTTTGAAATAATTACAATTTCACAGAAGGGTGCACATGGAGGTCTGTGCACCATTTACTCAACTTCCCCCACCACTTTAACGTCTTATATAAGACACAGTACGCTATCAAAACCACCATATTGATGTTGGTGTAATCCATAGTATGTCTATGTTTATGGCTCTATGCAATTTTATAAAATATGTAGCTTTGTGTTATCCCTTACCACAATGAAGATAGTAACCTGTGCCATACCATATGATTCTCTCCTACTACTCTTTTATAAGCACACACACTCACCCTCCCCATCCCCAACTCTTCAAACCATGAATATGTTGTTCATTTCTATATTTCACAAATGTTATATAAACAAAATAATTATATGTGTATTTCTTTGAAATTGGCATTTTTATATATTTTTTCACTGAGTATCATTTCCTTTAGGTATCTGCAAGTTGTTGCCTATATCAGTAGTTTTTTCTACTGCTGAGTAGTAGTTCATGGTTTGAATGTAGCAGAATTTAACCATTCACCCATTAAAACACGTACTGGTAGTTTCTAGTTTTTGGCTGTTACAAGTAAAGCAACTATAGACATTTGTATACAAGTTTTGTAAGTTTTTAATTTTTCTCTGATTTATCCCTGAAATATAGTTGCTGGTTACTGTGAGAAGTCTTTACTAGTGTTAAAAGTAACCAATTTTTTTCAGAGTGACTGTACCAATTTGCATTTCCACCAGCAACATTAGTTTCTACAAATCCTCACCAACATTGGGTGTTATTAATTTAAAACAAAGTTTAGCCATTCTGATTAGGTGTGTTATTTATAGCCCACTTTTGGGATAAAAACATATATTTATTGAAATATAAATTGTGAGTTTGTATTGTTACTTATAAAATATGTTCCCTTCCTTTTGATTGGTTCTATAATTATTTATTTTTTAGCTCAATGCAAAAATTTTATGTAAAGGAGGAAATAATTTGCAAAATAAATTTTAGGTTGAATTCTGTGTTGTTAAAAATATCTCATATAACTTACCAAGATTATTATTTCAGTATTTCATCAAATCTCTTGATGAAAATATTTTTCCTCTGTGATTATACTATAGCTATAAACTAGTCAGCATATGGTGACAATTTTTCTTGAGCACTACAATATGGTCCAAATTTTGATTTTATTCAGATAGTCTTTATTTTTGTCCTATATTGGAATATAGAAAATTGCATCTAATTTGAATCTATAAAGAATTTAAAATTCCATATTCAGATTAGTTCATATTTAAATAACACTTTATTTTCAGTAAAATTTTAAGTTGCCAAAGTCAGGGAGATAATTTATTGGTGTTCTAGTACTTTATTATAGAATACTAAGCTGTGGCAAATGCCAAAAATTAGCCAGTGCAGATATATTTGTTTGAGTCATCCATCATAGTCAAATGCAGATACCTACCCGCTATTTCAAGTGTTTGCATATTTTCACTGGAAATGTTAATTAAAATTTAATATAATTTCAAAAGAGATTGTAACAATAGCTTGGGAGGTAGAAAGTCTTGAAAGATGGAACAAGAATTGCAGAAAGTATTGAGTTAATTTTGCAGGGAACATATTATAGCAATATTGCTCAAGACAAAAAGAAAGAAAAAGGCTTATTACCAATATCAGTAATAAAAATGAGATATGATGATGAATTCTATACATGTTTTTAGAAACTGTGGAATATTATAGAACACTTTATGCCAATGAGGTTTGGCACCTTAGATGAAATGGACAAATCCTTCAAAAAGATGACTTATCAAAAGTAACACAATGAGAAAAGGAAAATCTTAGTAGCTATATAGCAATGAAATACATTGAATTTTTAATCTAAAACATTTCCAGAAAGAAAACCCCAAGCCCACACGGGCTTATTAGTAAGTGCTGCCAAACATTTAAAAAAGAAATAAAACTAATTCTACACACATACTATTAGAAAATAAAAGAGAAACAATTTAAATCTTTCTAAAACACCACCAAAGTCCCAACCAAAATAATATATATATATATATATATATATATATATATTTATATATACACCCACTTTCCCATGAATGTAGTTGAAAGAAAATCTGTGACAAAATATAGCAGATTTATTTTAGTGATATATTCAAAAAGTAATTCATTACGATCAAGTGAGGTTTATCTCATAAATGAAATATTGTTTTAAGACACAAAAGCAATGAGTGTGATACTCCATATCAATAGATGAAGAAGTGATATGGTTATCTTAATAAAGGCAAAAATTATTAGTCAAAATTTAATACAATAATTCAAAATAGAAACCTCACTGAACTAGGAATAAAAAGTAACTTCTCTAAACTAATAAAATGATCTATTAAAAAAATGTCCAACTAACATTGTACTGCTTCCCAAATAACACTGAGACATTTGAAGATGTCTGCCTTTAGCATTTCTATTCAATGTTTTGGTGGATGTCGTAGGGGACGTGGTTGAATCTGGAAACTGTCATTCTCAGCAAACTGAACACAAGAACAGAAAATCAATCACTGCATGTTCTCACTCATAGGTGGGTGTTGAACAGTGCAAACACGTGGACATAGAAAGGGAGCATCACACACTGGGGTCTGTTGTCGGGGGGCTAGGGGAGGGACAGTGGGAGGGATGGTGGGGAGGGATAATGGGAGGAGAAATGTCAGGTATAGGTGATGGGGGGGATGGAGGCAGCAAACCACCTTGCCATGAAGATACCTATGCAACAATCTTGCATAATCTGCACATGTACCCCAGAATCTAAAGTACAATAAAAAAAGAGAAAGAAATTAAAGGTAAACAATTATAAAAATGCAATTTAAATTATCTTTATTTACCAATGGTATGATTATGTAAGTGGAGGTCCACCAGGGTCTTAGAAAGATACAAAACTTGATTTAACATCTTTGTGGGCAGAAGCCTATATTAAAAATCAGTTATATTTCATATACAAGCAAAATACAATTACAACCTGAAACTTAGAAAACAATTTACAATCATACCCTAAACACAAACTAATTAAAGATAAAGTTAACAAAAGATATGCAAAACCAATACATTGAAATCTCTGAAACATTGTTGAGAGAAATTAAAGACATGAAATAAAGAAATAGATATACCATGAATAGAAAAAGATATACCAAGTTTATAGACTAGAAACCTCAAAATTTTAAAGGTCGTTGCTCCCCCAAATAGATCCATAAATTCAATGTATTTCCATTTTAAATTCCAGTACACTGTTTTTTTTTTTTTGTTTTTTTTGTGGTAGGAATTGTCAAGCTGATTTCAAAATGTATTTGGAAATAAAGGAAACTAGAATAGGTGAAACAATCTTGAAAAAGAACACAGAAAGTAAAATGGTTGGGATTGAGAACCACTGAGTTGGAAATTTATTATCATGGTTTAAAAAACTTTAGGATCTAGTTTTAAGTGCTTCAAAATAGATTTGTTTTGAAAAATACATGAAGATAACTAAAGCAATACAAAAAATGAGATAATGAGAAAGACATAAATATAAATTCAAGTTTAAATAATATAAAGTTCCCAACATATTTTTATATTTATGTTCATATACAGAAATAGATGAATGGAAAGATAGCAGTAGTTTTTGATTCATAATTGGTGTGCCGTTTGGGGTTCTTTGCAAGCTGTAGAAACTGATGCTGGATAAGAGGCAAAAGAAAAGTAATATTGGCAGTCACAGGACTCAAAGAAAAATGGGGTGCTTGGCAATGAGATGGAAAGGGCAAGAATGAAAATAGTTCTGAACACCAGGAACCAAGGTCCATGACTACAGTAGTATTTACAGCCTGGGCATAATGCCTTTGATGGAATTGGATGACATGCCCAGTTTTTGATCTCTTTGTTCTTCTCCTCAAGATTCAAACTCCAGGGAGATGGAAACTAAGCAAATGTTGAAAAGTTTTTTGAAAGATAGGGGCAGTATTTTTTTTTTCCTGTCTACTCATGCCTTTTGCAGTAGGGTTTTGTTACCCCTTCCATCAAAAAGTAAGGTTTATCTCTCTACTTTTGAATCAGTATGGACATAGGTTTGAGACTTTTTTTGGCCAATGAGGCATTAGCAAATGTGAACTACAGAGAGCCTTCAGTAGCACTTGTGCATTGGGCTCACCTTTTTTTTGGCTACAGTTGGAAATCTGAGCTACAATATGAACAAGTTGTAGCTTGCATTTTGGAGAGATTACTCATAAGCGAAACACAGTACTCCATCTCATAGCCTGCCTTTTGCTAGAATGCCAGTTAGATGATATTGGATCACCTCCCTGGAACTGACAGATTACTGCAGTGCAGGACCCAATTCAGGAACAACTGATCATGTAAGCCTAACTCACACTGCTGATTCAAGGAATCATGAGCAAATAAAATTGTTTTTCAAAACCACTAAATATAGAGGTAATTTGATGAGCAACAATGAATAACTGATACAAAAAGCTGTGTTAAGGAAAAAGCAAAAACATGTAGCAATGGCTCTGGACTTAATATTGTCCTTAATATTACAGAAGGATATATAACAAATCAGTTACAATACAGTCTTAGTGTGGTGATACTCATAATAATAAAAGAGTATATATTGAGTCCTCTCAGTGTGCTGACATTGACCTTTGCACTTTATTTGTAGATAAGTATATTATTGTTCTCATTTTGTAAATGAAGAAACTGAAGCACAGTGTAGTAACTTGGTCAAGGTCATAAAACCATAAGTGATAGAGTTACTATTTGAACTCAGTCTCTTTCTAAAATCTGTGTGTAAATGGCACCAATGCATGTCTAGTCACATCAAGACCTTGATTCTTATAATATCCTATTACAATTAAATAAGAAAGATTATATGAGAACATAAAGAGATTGAGGTCAGTATACTCTTTTACATTGTAAGTTTTCTTACTTTTTTGCGGGGGGCAGGGGTGGCGGGGTGCGGATCTTGCTCTGTCACCCAGGCTGGAGTACATTGGCACTATCTTGGCTAACTTCAACCTCCACCTCCTGGGCTCAAGCGATTTTCGTGCCTCAGCCACTTAAGTAGCTGGAACTAAAGGTGCATGCCACCAGACCCGGCTAATTTTTGTCGTTTCTGGTAAAGATGGGTTTACACCATGTTGGCCAGGCTGGTCTTGAACTACTGGCCTCAAGGGATCTGCCCACCTCAGCCTCCCAGTGCTGGGATTATAGGCGTGACCACTGCACCCAACCCAGTCATATTTACACAGTATCTATTACTTTCTGCATGAAAAATGAGCATATTTTAACACTTTTAATTCTTTTTTCGCCTCTCATTTCAATTTTTATTTTTATAATTTAATTTATAATTGTCCCCTCCACATAATTTCTATAAAATATAAACCATATCTCCTTGTTTAAAGTCTACTTCTATTTTTTAACATGGCTTCTCTGTTACTGAGATCTTTTACTTTGTTTTCTCTCTCTTGACTAGATTTTATGATTATGTAGTCTTTCCCCTCCATTCTCACTCCTTCATCCCATAGGGCTCATCAGTTCTGTCATTCACAGAAATATTTGCCTGTGGCTTTTATAATTGGAATACAAACTAATTGGATATAAAATTGAAAATAATATATTTTTTCTGTTAGTTTTTATAGAAATTAATGAATATTATGAGATGTTTTTAAATTTTACCTTTCTACTTCTGCTTGAAATCCCTAGGAATTCTTTATCTTAGTAATTTATCAGTGTTTACTCCTCCGTATTATTATTATTTGCAAATACAAGTCTTTAAGCAAAATCTCTGCTTTTCTTTTAGTATTTTGTGTTTTATCAATTCTATTATTGTGTTTGGCTATACCAATTATAAGTTTGTTGGATTACCTTTAGATGACTTCTGTTTCCATTAGCTTTCTTCTAAATTACATTAAGATATTTATATCTTTTCATTTCTTTTTTGTGAAGTTTCTTTACATCTGTCCTCCAAGTCTCAGCTATAGTTTCCACTGTTTTTTCTTTTTGTTTATTATTTATTTATTATTTTTATTTTTTTGAAACAGTCTTGCTCTGTCACCCAGGCTGAAATGCAATGGCTTGATCTCTGAAAACTCTGCCTGCAATCTGTGTCTCCTGGGTTCAAATGATTCTCCTGCTTCAGCCTCCTGAATAGCTGGGATTACAGGTGCCCACCACCACACCCAGATAATTTTTATATTTTTTTTTAGTAGAGAGGGAGTTTCACCATATTGGCCAGGCTGGTCTTGAGCTCCTGGTCTCAAGTGATCCACCTGCCTCGGCCTCCCAAAGTGCTGAGATTATAGACGTGAGCCACCATGTCCAGCCTTCAGTTGTTTCTAATGTAATTTCTAATCCTATGATGAATTCTCCCATTTCTTGTGTTCATCCACTTACCTTTTTCTTTCAGTTAATCTTTTTCTTCAATTCCACGAGATTTGTTTTAAATAAATGATCTTTTTGTAACTCTGAAGCACATTGTTTCTGGGTATATATTTATATTCTGTATATGTCTTTTGCTTATGTTTCTTCCTCTTTCCACTATCACCTCTCTCTCTCTCCATTTTCATACACGTGTTTTTCATTATTTAAGCTACTCATTTTGAATAGGAAACATTTTATATTAGAATATTTTTTGGCATGGAAAGTAGTACCATACAAATAGAGTGAGCTGGGGAACTCCATATTTTTTTTTATTATTATTATACTTTAAGTTCTGGGTACATGTGCAGAACATTCAGGTTTGTTACATAGATATACATGTGCCATGGTGGTTTGCTGCACCCATCAACTAGTCATCTACATTAGATATTTCTCTTAATGCTATCCCCTCCCCTAACCCCTTAACCCCCCAATAGGCCCCGGTGTGTGATGTTCCCCTCCCTGTGTCCATGTGTTCTTATTGTTCAACTCCCACCTATGAGTGAGAACATACAGTGTTTGGTTTTCTGTTCTTGTGTTAGTTTGTTGAAAGTGATGGTTTCCAGCTTCATCCATGTCCCTGCAAAGGATGTGAACTCATCCTATTTTTATAACTGCATAGTATTCCATGGTGTATATGTGCCACATTTTCTTTATCCAGTCTATCATTGATGGGCATTTAGGTTGGTTCCAAGTCTTTGCTATTGTGAACAGTGCCACAATAAACATATGTGTGCATGTGTCTTTATAATAGAATGATTTATAATCCTTTGGGTATATGCCCAGTAATGGGATTGCTGGGTCAAATGGTATTTCTAGTTCTAGATCCTTGAGGAATTGCCACACTGTCTTCCACAGTGGTTGAACTAATTTATACTCCCACCAACAGTATAAAAGTTTTCCTCTTTCTCTACATCCTCTCCAGCATCTGTTGTTTCCTGACTTTTTAATGATTACCATTCTACTTGGCATGAGATGGTTTCTCATTGTGGTTTTGATTTGCATTTCTTTAATGACCAGTGATGATGAACTTCTTTTCATATTTGTTGGCTGCACTAAATGCCCACAAGAGAAAGAAGGAAAGATCTAAAGTCAACACCCTAACATCACAATGAACTGAACTAAAGAAGCAAGAGCAAACAAATTCAAAAGCTGGTAGAAGACAAGAAATAACTAAGATCAGAGCAGAACTGAAGGAGACAGAGACAGGAAAAACCCTTCAAAAAATCAATAAATCCAGGAGCTGGTTTTTTGAAAAGACTAACAAAATAGATCGCAAGCCAAGCTAATAAAGAAGAAAAGAGAAAAAAGTCAAACACAGTAAAAAAAATGATAGCAGGGATATCACCACTGATCCCACAGAAAAACAAACTACCATCAGAAAATTCTATAAACACCTCTGTGGAAATAAACTAGAAAATCTAGAAGAAATAGATGAATTCCTGGACACGTACACCATCCCAGGACTAAACCAGGAAGAAGTCCAATCCCTGAATAGACCAATAACAAGTTCTGAAATTGAGGCCGTAATTAATAGCCTACCAACCAAAAAAGACCAGGACCAGATGGATTCACAGCAAAATTCTACTGGAGGTACAAAGAGTAGCTGGTACCTTTCCTTCTGAAGCTATTCCAAATAATACAAAAAGAGGGAATCCTCCCTAACTTGTTTTATGAGGCCAGCATCATACTGATACCAAAACCTGGCAGAGATACAATAAAAAAAGAGAAAATTTCAGGGCAATATCCTTGATGAACATCAATGCAAAAAATCTCAATAAAATACTGGCAGACTGAACTAACAGCACATTAAAAAGCTTATCGACTACGATTTAGTCGGCTTCATCCCTGGGGATGCAAGGCTGGTTCAACATAAGCAAATCGATAAATGTAATCCATCATATAAACAGAACCAATGACAAAAACCACATGATTATCTCCATAGATGCACAAAAGGCCTTCAACAAAATTCAACACGGCCTCAAGCTAAAAACTCAATAAACTAAGTATTGCTGGAGCATATCTCAAAATAGTGAGATCTATTTATGACAGACACACAGCCAATATCATACTGAATAGGCAAAAACTGGAAGCATTTCCTTTGAAAACTGGCACAAGACAAGGATGCCCTCTATCACCACTCCTATTCAATATAGTGTTGGTAGTTCTGGCCAGGGTAATCAGACAAGGGAAAGAAATAAAGGATATCCAATTAGGAAAAGAGGAAGTCAAATTATCTCTATTTGCAGATGACATGATTGCATATTTAGAAAACCCCATCATCTCAGCCCAAAATCTCAAGTTGATAAGCAACTTCAGCAAAGTCTCAGGATACAAAATCAATGTGCAAAAATCACATTTTCAATTTAGATTTATTCACTGAAAGACAGATTGGCAAATGTTTTCAGTAAAGAGTTAGTAAACATGTTAGGCTTTAAGGTCTCTAACAATAACTCCGTTGTTGTAGCACAAAATCAGCCACAGCAATATGTAAATCTATGGGCATGGATGCATGCCAATACAATTTTATTTACAAAATACAGATGGTGGGTTGTATTTGGCTCATGAACAATATTTTATTGACTCCTGCTCTATTGTGCAGTTGTAGATAGGAGGCTTTTACCAAATAATGATGAGGACAAGTATTACAACTCTTCAGTGCAGATGAAGTGCAGTGGGTGACAGTTTGTTCCTCAGTTGATTCTCTGTCACAAGAATGAATGCTGCTAACTTGGCAGAGGCTGTGCTGTTACTTGAAACTGATTCTAGTACTGTCCATATAACCTATCAAGCACTGATAATTTACCACTCGCTATCTCTCTTCCTGGACATTTCTGTTCATTTCTTCTTCTATTCCCAGATGTAGCATTTTTGGCAATTGTTAACCTCTCTTACTATTTTCTTTTTAGTCTATGTTTATGGACTACATTATGGACTAAGGTTTTTAGGCAGGCCTTTGGAATTTATAAAAATGTCTACCCTTCAAGAAAGGTCACTCTTAAACATTTGAAATTGATCTGGCTTCCAAATTGTTGTCGCTTTATTTAGTTTTAATCTCTTCAGAAACTAAATTTATTTATTTACTTTTGGCTCTATGAAACCTGTGCCCAAGAAGTGAATTCTTATGTTCAGTGAGTGCATGGTCTTGGGGTTAAACTACAAACAAAAATGAAAATATCTAATAGTGCAAAATACTTGTTTAGTTATATGATCTTATTCTTTAAACATTTCAGTTCATTCATTCAACTGACAAGTTTAAACATTGATCATATGGGGGTGAGTAAGATAAAGTCATTCTCAAGGCAATGACTTACTTTCTCCTAGACTTACATGTTACTGTGAACATTTTAATGTCAATTATAATACTTCCCTTTTATTCCTACAACCACCCCAGACAGATCAAGAAGTGGGAGACAGTAAGAAAAAAAAGATAATAAGAAAAGAAAGCTTATTTTATGTATAATATCATTAAGTATTCATTATTTTCTTTGCTCCTATTAGAAAAGGAGTTCTTAATGCATGCAAATGCCCCGTTTTAACTCCCTTTTTAATAAATATTATATAAAGTTTGGCTAGGGTTGTCATTATATAATATCTATAATATATTTATACAGATTCAAAGTATGATATAATATTGCACTTAAAATTTGTCTACATTAGATACTGATTTTTAAAAATAGAAAATATGACCTTCAGGTAGTCTGACCAGAATTTTTAAGTGTAAACTTTGCCAAAGATTATCTTATGTAAATTGGTAAGGATTGGTCACTTGGTAAGTAAAAAACATGCAGTAGTAGCCAAAGGTATTATCTTTTATTTTGATTTTTTTGTGTATTTTTTTTCTGCAAAGAATAGAAATGTATAGAAGAAATATAGCAATTTCTTTAAAAGTTTGTGGGGGGGGGGGAGATTCATGGTTAATCCTATTTAAAAATTTTTTTCTTTATAAAATGTTGAGTGTTTTTACTATCATAATATCTCCAAGCTTGGATACACTCCTTTTCTATCTGTATGGAAAAAGCAAAAGGAAGAAACCAATGTTTATTGTGGAAAGTGAGTTAAGAGAGACATAACTACCAGCTTTTACACAACTAATAAGTTGTAATGCTAGGACACAACTCCAAATTTGTCAGACGAAAATCCATGCTCTTATCTATATGTCACTTGTTACTATGCCAACACATTTTATCTTTAGATAGTTTAATAAATGTAAACCTTTTTTCTGGATAATTCATGTCTTACAAATTGCAATTTTTTATATATCAGGTTATTTTCTTCCAGCGAATCTATCTAGAAAATTTACTTATTTCACTTTTTCAATGCGTATATTTATTAATGTATTCAACTAATATTTATTGACTTGTGGGGAAAAATAATATAAATTAAACAGACACAACCCAAATCTCCTGAATTATTTCCATATCAAAACCTTGTTGGTCTCTTTAAATTAGTCACTGTGATCGCTTTTCAGCCTTTTCACTAAGATCAAGTATATTATCAATTTTTATCAGTTTAGAATAATCACTGTGGGAAGTTTTTCACCTATTCTAGAGATGTATCTATCACTGAAAATATTTTGGGAATGCATCTCTTTCATAATTTTCTAAACAGTTTTCTCTTAATTGTCACCAAATCCTAAATGAGAAGTGTTTGCTCTTAGGGTATGTATTTTACTGTTAGAAACAACTAAACATCATCTCAGCCTAAAGGCAACAAATTAGTTACATAGTAAGTTAAAAAATTTTCTTCCCATTGGGTTACCCAACATTCTGTCCTGCTCACTAAGATTAGATTGAAATACGACAGCTGTTTTCTTTGACTTTTAATGTAAATCTAATAGCAGTTCTCTTAAGAAATTCTATTTTATTCCAGAAAAAAAGGGCAGAGTTCTTGCGCTACCATTTCGGAAGCTTCCTGATCCAGCTTTGAAAACTCGTATATTTATTCAGTTTTAACACAGACAGTGTCTCTGGTCTGTAGACATGTGTTGTATACTTACTTGGTGTGTGTCTGAGTGGGGAAAAGGATAGGAGATGTAACATACAAATAGGAAAAGGAAAAAAAATCCCAATGTATTTGCAGTGTTTTTCTTGAGCTGTTAAGAGACTGATCACATATATAATGTACATTTTTACCGTTTCTCATCTCATTTATACTTTTTGTTATGTTTAGATATGACCTCATTCCATTTATGCTGAACTCTAATTTTAACCAACATTCCCTGATCTTTTCTGTTGTAATGATGTTGGGTCATTTAAGTTCTGCATTATGGTATCGTTATTTGATATACCTTTCTTTCTATTAAATATAAGATCCTTAAAAACATGCTCTGTACGTTTCATTGATTATTGTATCACACAAAGCCCCATCACAATGAATTCAAATGGGTTGGGTGTGATGGCTTATGCAATATAATCCCAGCACTTTGGGAAGCGGAGGTGGGATCTAGCTTGAGCTCAGAAGTTCAGGACCTGCCTGGGCAGCATAGTGAGACCTCATCTCTACAAAAAAAATGAAAAAAGGAAAACTAAAATTAGCTGGGTGTGGTGGCACACACCTGTAGCTACTTGTGGGACTGAGGCAAGAGGATCTCTGGGTGAGGTGCAGGCTGCAGTGAGTCCTGATTGTGCCATCACACTCCAGCCTGGGTCACAGAGAGAGACCCTGTCTCCAAAAATAAAATAAACTAGATTAAATTTTTTAAAAAACAATTAATATCAAATGAGTAAATGATGAATATTTGAACAGAAGAGATTGTATATAAAACAAATAAAACAAATTTACAGAGTTGGTATGCAATGGTGTATACAATTTTACAAGGAACAAAATCAGGGATATATAAGAAAAGATCTGCTTTAGTCATGGAGGAAAATAGAAAGAATTAAGAAAAAGATTCATAAAAGTTTAGTTACTAATGAGCAGATAATCATTATGCATTGGAGTGTATCTGAGAGTTTTGCAAGAAGGAGGAAGTTAGCTAAGAAGATTGTATTTGAAGCTCATATGTGCTTTACAATTATTATACTTACAAGAATATTAAGCTCTGAAAAGCTAAAGACAATTATATGTTTTATACTCTGTAGAAAGACTTTCTATCATAAAAATGAACAAAAAAAGAATAATTTGGTATTTTAAATATTTTCATCAGCAAATATGATCACATTTCAACTTATAATTTTACAGGTACCTACAGAATATTGGACATACGGATTCAGAATCCATAAGGCTTTATCACCTGGAATCAAGGATTTATTTGGCACCTCCTTGGTCTTCATATCAAGTAACATTGTTTCAAGAAACAGAATTAACACATTTGCCATAAAGGAGTTTGTTGTTTTTTTCTTTAATAATACTTCCCATAGTTTCCAATGCCTAAAAATAGCAAGGTGGTAAAAAGAGAATTAGATGATGATGTCACTGAGTCTGTCAAAGACCTTCTCTCCAATGAAGACTCAGCTGAGGATGCTTTTAAGACAAGTGAATTAATTGTTGATGGCCAAGAAGAGAAAGATACAGAAGTCGAAGAAGGATCTGAAGTCGAAGATGAAAGACCAGCTTGGAACAGTAAACTACAATACATCCTGGCCCAAGTTGGATTTTCTGTAGGTTTAGGAAATGTGTGGCGATTTCCATACCTATGTCAGAAGAATGGGGGCGGTAAGCTATTTTTTTTAAGTGATAAATTACTGTAGTAAATTGCAATTAGGTGTCTCAAATAGCTCCTATTATTATTTATTTTTGAAACTTTCAATTCCGTTGTAAAGCTAGGGAAACTTCTTTGTGGGAAGTGAGCCCAGATATGTTTTTGGATTAGGTTTCCATAGGAGCAGATGGGCTTGCTGTGAATACTCAGGGATTCCTTAAGGGTAACACATTCTCAAATTCTTTCTCTGGAAGCTATAAACATCTCTGAATTACTGACTGGAACTTTTCTAACAAATATTGCATCATTTATGCCTGTCAGTTATTCCCTTTGAAGAATAACCTAAAGCTTCTGATAGATGACAATCCTGGTGAAGGAAAACAGAGAATTTTCTCTCCATGATTTATTAATTCTTAATTTTAAGTTGCTTCACTCTTCAAAAAATAAAAAAGATATATAATTTAGAATAATTATGATCTTCAAATTCTGATGAGAACATCTAGATCCCAGTAGAAAGAATATAAACAGATAATATAATGGTAGACATTCTTCATCCTTAGGCATTTTATATGTTTCATTTCCACTTCTATGATATTTTGGGACAATGTTCAGTTTCAAAGAAAACTTTAAAGAAATTAGCAACCTTAATTTTAAACAAAATTATCTGCAACATCATTGATATTCTTGCTATTAATATTTGCATTTGTGAATGTAATTATAAAGGCTTACTTAGCAAAAATTATCTTAGAAGTCTATGGAAAAAACTTTACAAAGAAGAAAATTGTTCATATATGATGATAGTTTTATAGTACACCAAAATCAAATTGAATTTAACTAACATTGGATTGAAATGTTATTATCTATGTATATGAAATATTATTTATTTATATGTATATACTGTTAAAGTAAGTGTGGCTGAAAATGAGATATTCCATAAGTCATGCATTTCAGGACACAAAGTGTATAAATAATATTTTGGTATTTGATTCTAGTTTGTGATAGTTTTATTGACTAGAGAAAAATATGGTTTATTTTTAATGTAGTTGTAATCTACAAACCCTGCATCAAATAATATAATATAACCCATGCATATGCAATTTTTTTTGTTGGACACTGAAACATGAAACACTAAGATGTTATGGTGACAAAATATGTTTAAGACATCTTTTAGTTAATACAAACAGGCACAAAACAAAAGGTTTGGAAAAAGGTTTGCCCATTTGGCAAATCTGCTTGAGAGATAAAGATTGATAAATAGAGTCAGTGATGCACTATGCATCTCTATACTGAAAAGTTCCTTAGCTAGCTGGTAACGTCACATATGAATTATTTATCAAATCAGCTGTAAGCAACTATGTACTATCCTGCTTTTTGTTCTCACAAATCATTCCATTTGCCAAGACAAGCAGAAGATAAATTCTGGTTTTGAGACTTTTTTACCTTGTAAATCTTATTGGCCACACTGAGGAGGATGGCTGATTTGGCTGAAAAGTCAGGTTGACTTCCACTTAGTACAACTTCTATCTTGGTCGAGAGTGCTAAAAGATTTTATATTTAGTCATTGGTTCTTAGCAAAAATGGCTCCTCCTTCTTATTTCCATATGTTAAAAAAGTCAAAATATCTTTTCTAGTATTATTTATTTTCTTCTAAAATGGAAATACGAGAAAGCAGTACTGTACATACTATAAAATACCAATTGATTTTTCATTTCAGAATGGTTACTATAGTACCAAAAATTGTACTCAACATACAGTATAGCATTAGGTCTTCTAGCTGTTGGAGGAATATCTTCTGACTAAGCAACCAGAAGATAGTCCTCAGCCTCAGGCTATAAAAATCGTATTCATGAATCATTTAAGCACTTTCTGAATAATAGAAAAAAGGTATTAGAGTCAATATAAGTGTATTTGCCTAATGATATTATCCTTTTAAAGCACAATGGTTAAGCGTAGTAGGTGGTATAGCATAGAGGCTTCCAGATCAGGTTTTGAAGTCAATTTGACTGTTTGAAGCCTGGTTATTTTTCACACTAGTCATGTGACCTTTCACAGGCTACCTCATTTGCTCAGGCTTAGTTCCCACGCTATAATATAGGGTTAATAATGGTATCTATCTCCAAGGATTCTTGTAAGGGATAAATTAATAGCTACATGTAATGTGCTTAGAAATGTGGCTGGTAAATAGTAAATGTTCAAATATATGTATTTAAAGCATAACACATTTATTTAATCACAGTCTTACATGACATGAAAACCTTCAGAAATGAAGACACAAAGTTTAAGGGAAAACTGTCAGTTTTTATGCTTAGAATATGTGAAGAATAGGCAGTCATGTAGAAATGTGATTGGACAAAGGGTATGATCTAATGAGAATAGACTAAAGGAAGAAAACCCAGCAAGTCCTGTCTGTTCAGATTCTTTCTGGCCTCTGGAGTAGAATTCCTTCCTCCTGGGTATGAAATAGGACCCCTCTGGAATGAGGATCTTCAAGGGATAAGGGAGAAAATGACATTTGTAGGTGTTGGGGCTTGCTTTCAGGAAGAGACATTCTAGTTTCTATGACCCATCTTGGGGAAAAGAATTCTTGTTTCTACGACTTGTTTCAGGGGCAAAACAGAGTGGGAGAAGGAATAAAAGAAGAGGTAATGAAGTCTTGGCTTCTGAGGTCTTTCCAGTCTCCCTTAGTTCAAGGTACTCAGCATGCCAAGGTGCCATGCTTAAAAAAAATATTTCAATAAGTTTTTGTGTACAAGTGGATTTTTGTGTCATGAATGAATTATATAGTGAATTCAGAGATTTTAATGCGCTCCTCACCCAAGTAGCATGCATTGTAAATAAAATGTAGTTTTAAAACTCTGTCCTCCATTTCAGTCTGTCCCTTCTTCTATGATGTTATTTTATTTGGGAAAAAAGTCAGCTTTAATGCCATAAAATCTCATTCACTCTAATTTTTCTGATTTAGAATGTATTATTTCAATGAGCTTGTATAAATTTTAATAAATGAGTTTATAAACATTGTGTGAATAAGATTTATAGGAGTTTGTGAGACCTGCCCCAGAAAAGAATGAATTTTAAATAATTATTTTTATGAAAAATGAAACTGTTTTACTCTTTAAATAAAATTAAACTAAAACTATTAATAGCTTTACTTTTATCCTAATTATTTTTAAATCATAAACTCTTTGTAGCAATCAAATTCAAGTTTCAGAATCTAGAAAGTGCAAAGTAATGGAATTGTGTCTTCTTCAGAGTTCTCTATAATTACACTATATAGTAAATATCTTTAATGTGATAAACTGAATTAGTGTATTTTCTACTGTGACTATTGAAAATATAATCTATTTTTTTTGTTCTTGTTTCTTTAGGTGCATATCTTTTACCATATTTAATACTACTTATGGTAATAGGTATTCCCCTTTTTTTCCTGGAACTCTCTGTGGGTCAAAGAATTCGGCGAGGCAGCATTGGTGTATGGAATTATATAAGCCCTAAACTGGGCGGGATTGGATTTGCAAGTTGTGTAGTAAGTTTCCTGGTGTGGGGTATGCTATAATATTTACACGTTTTGAAATTATAAATGAAACTTCAGAGTGTGTGCTAATAAACAACTCTTTACCACGTTTTAGAAAACATTACTGGCATATGAACTAACACACAGAACAAGCTATAAATATTGACATAGCTCAGTGTTGTTAATGCCTATTCTAAGTCTTAGAAAGACATTAACTTTTTAGAAAAGATAATGTGTTCGAAATAAAAAATGAAATGAAGAGGATTTAAAAAATGTTAAATAGAATTTTATGCATTTGATCTCATTGTTTTAAGGGAAGAGGCATGAGAGGTTTAATGGAATCTCATTATTTTATTTTGCAGGTGTGCTATTTTGTGGCTCTCTACTACAACGTCATCATTGGCTGGAGTTTGTTTTATTTTTCTCAGTCTTTTCAGCAACCTCTACCTTGGGATCAGTGTCCTTTGGTGAAAAATGCTTCACACACTTGTAAGATATGTACAGTATAGTGTTTTGGTATTTAAAGATTATAAAAGTGGCAAAGGTACAAGCTTTCAAGATTTTTTCTTTTTTTAAAATAATATGGACACATCAGTCAAAATTATCATAACAGGTTTTTCTGTCTTTCAGGATTGACATACTCTTGAGAGATAGACTTTTGGCACCATCTAATTTTTCTAGCTTTTTCCAAGTTATTTTACTCTGCCCTATGATATTAGGGTAAAATATTATAAGGCTTCACTTACTAACTTTGATAATCTTTATTTTGTATGCCCTGATTGATGCCTTACATTTTCATTAAAGCTAACACAAAGGGGACAGAAAGAAGAATTTGAAATAGTTGCTTTAAATGGAACTCGTTAGAATGGAAATAGTTGCTTTTATGTCTTTGGTTCTGTTGTTTCATAATTTTCCCATCATTTTTTAAAATCCCATAATATAATATAAATATTATAAAGAGGAGTCACCTATAGCAATGATGTCTAGTAAACATATACTGTAATGTACAGGTCTAGTTTGTATTTTTCAAGTAAACGTGCTTAAAGAAAGTAAAAACAAATAGATGAAATATTTTACTTAATCTAATATATCAAAATATTATCAGTTCAACATATAATTAAATGTTATTAATACAATAATTTACAATAATTTTCTTATACTGAGTCTGAAATCTAGTTAAATTTTACATTTATAGCCCATGTCACTTTAGGCGTGTCCTATTTCAAAAGCTATATGTGGTGGGTGGCCAGCATCTAGCATATTTGGCAGTACTTCCCAGGGGAGTCAATCCAACAATTCTAGGGGTAGTAAGGGTGATTAACCTGATTTGTTTGATTTACTTTGATAAGAGGACAGGCACGGTGGCTCGAGCCTGTAATCCCAGCACTTTGGGAGGCTGACGCAGGTGGAGCACCTGAGGTCGAAGGTCGAGACAAGTCTGGCCAACATGGTAAAACCACGTCTCTACTAAAAATTCAAAAAATAGCTGGATGTGGTGGCATGCACCTGTAATCCCAGCTACTCAGGAGGCTAAGGCAGGAGAATCACTTGAACTCAGCAGGCGGAGGTTTCAGTGAGTCTAGATCGCGCCATTACACTCCACCCTGGGCAATGGAGCGAAACTCTGTCTCAAAAATAAATAAATACATATATACATAAATAAATACATAATAATAAGAAATTCACATATTTTTACTGCAGAAGTGCATAAGAAATAATACAACAGGATACATTTCTGTTGGTTTTTCAAATTTTTGCAAAGTTGAGTTTTTTGTTGTTCATTGTGAATTTCCATGCTGCTATACAATGGTAGTACTTTTCTAGAAAGCATTAAAAACTCACAGGTTTATTGGAAAAAAATTGTCTCATTGCTCTTTATATTCTGAAATGATTATGTGTTACCTTTCTTTCTACAGTTGTAGAACCAGAATGTGAACAAAGTTCTGCCACTACCTATTACTGGTACAGGGAAGCACTGAATATTTCAAGTTCCATTTCCGAAAGTGGGGGCTTAAACTGGAAGATGACCGTCTGCTTGTTGGCTGCCTGGGTCATGGTTTGCTTGGCTATGATCAAAGGCATTCAGTCTTCTGGAAAAGTTAGTATGTTAGATGTTAGAGTCCTTCCCCGTTCTGTTAATCAGCATTTCTGGTATAATTCCTCTCTCAAATTCTGTTACAAATTTCTGTGGGCAAATCACACATAACACTTCATTCTAGATAATTAAAGATTAGTGGAAAGGGATACTTTAAAAGTATGCTTAAATTTAAAAAAAAAGACAAAAAACCGTAAATGTTTTATAGTGAAATCTAAAGTTAATTATAATCTTTCTTTATTTCAACAGGATCTTTAAAATTGTGTTAGTACTTAAAAGTCCTTTCTTTTTGCCATTTTTTCAATTAACCCTAATGTTTCAGTTCTCTGATTACCAAGTAGTTAAATTATGGAAGCTGGAGAAAGTGGTAGGATGAGTAATTTATTCATTTTGTTTGTTTGATATCATTTGTTTCTCTCTGCTCTAGGTATTCTAAGGAATACTTGTGTAAGACATTTTGAAATAATGTAATGTGGAGTGTTTCTTAAAGCTCTGAACATCATTAAGTAGTTAATGATAATTCCAACAAGGAATTCAGAGTAATGTAAAAGACTAAATATCATTCCTGCTAAGGCAAATTGAAAATTAGAATGGATGTTGTTGAAAAAGACATTAAGAGAATTCTAGATAGCTTGTTTGTTATTATTTTTAAAAGATGCATTAGTAAAGTAATTGCTATTCACGATTTTGCATCCATATTACTTTTGTTTTCATTATCACTGCCGCTGTTCTAAAGCTCTCTACAGCTCTTGGCTGGATCACAGCAAGAATTTACTGTTGGCTCTTCTTTCTGCCCTTTAACAGTCCTGCTGTGCTATTTTCCCTTTCAAAATATACCTCTGATTTCAGGCTAACTTATTACCACTCCTCATCATATACTAGCAGGAATGGCAGTAGTAGCAGTAAATGATAATAAAGATGTCTCTGACAAGAATTAGAGTAAGAACAATAATAGTAGCAAATGTTTATTACAAATTTATTTTGCTTTGGGTACTGTGATAACTACTTTTTATACTTTATCCCATTTAATTCTAAAAATGACTCAAGAAGTAATTTCCATTTTCAGAACCATTTTATAGATTTAAAATAAACAGGTTTGAGAAGTTAGGTTAACTTATCCAAAGATTCATGGCTACTAAGTCCTAGTATTTGGAGTCAAATGCAAGTCTGTCTAAATCTAGAGCCCATGTTCCTTAACTGCAATACTATAATGTCTCACACTATCCTATTCCTACCAATTAGTGGATCTTTTAGGGCTGATGTCTGTCTAATTCATCTTTGCTTCCTGTTACTTTATATTTAATTAAAATATTTAATGACTTTTTAACTTGTAAATTGTAGCTGATTTTATATTTACCTTTCTGCTGGAACCTCTGTATCATGTTGTCTTTGGAATTTGTAAATATACTTGAGAGCACATCTAAATATCTTTAAGACTTTGACAAATGTTAATTGTATTGTATCACTAAATAACTTCAATCAGCTTACTCAATTTTGTGTGTCTTCCACTATATCAGAACCATATTATAAGTGAAGGAATAGATTCTTAAATAAGACCTACCCATATTTATATGATTCCTAATAAGACTATCATTTGGTAGAAAACGAACTGTGGTCATCCAGAGAAGTTCAAAAACCCTTGTACTCAACTTCTCTTACTACCATGTTTTGTTTCTGTTTTTTCTTAGTCTGTGTCTTAGCATCACTTAAAGAACTATTTATGATTTTCTTATCACAGCATTTTGGGGTTGTTTTTCTCATGCCATGTAGTATAACTTTAGAAAATGCAATACAGTTTATTTAGTACATACATTTGTTATTTCAACAAGAATGCTTTAGGGAAAGACTAGCATTTGGGCAATATTTGAAGAATTTAACAGGCACTGATGGGGAAAGAGCTAGCTGTAGGTAATGTGAGCAAAGATGTGAAAGCCAAAATTGTCACATTTCCTCAGTCCGAAAAAATGAGTTAAATATAATAAGAACAACTTTATGAGGAATTAAATGTTAAGCTTTGTGTTTACCTACGAAACAGAAAATGCTTCCAAATAAACAGTGTCATAAGTTCATAATAGAGAAACATCATTTCAAGCTAGTACATGGGAAAACAACTTAGAGGATTCAGCAGCTAAAAGAATGAATCAGCTGGTGATGTGCTCAGTCAAAACACACACAATCACACATGCATAGGCATATACCCCAAATTGCTAATTGGAAACTGTATGAATTAAAAGAGAGGTATGATAGGGACGCTGTCTTTTGGGCTAGATAGGCACACCTCAGACCACATCTGCAACGTTAGATTTTACTGAAATCTTGTATTTTCCTCTTTAATATGAGAAATTTCAGCTCTGTGATTGAAGTCTTCAAACAGTTAAATCAAAAGAAGAATAAGGCTGCTTTGTGTGGTCATAGAAAACAAACCTATGATCAAATATTAGGTATTATGGAGGAGGTTGTGATGGTGGTCAGTCTTCAAAGAAAGAAAGACCTTTCAAGAATCAAACTTGATAATAATGAAATCAGTTGCCTCAATGGTAGAGAGCTCAGCATCATTGGAGGTGGTCACGCAGAAGTGGCATGTGCCCTAGTTATAGCATCTATTAAAGGGATACCTGCCTCAAAGATGGGGGATAGAAATGAGAAGCTCTAAGTTTTCTTCTAACTCTAAGGTAGTATTTTTTACTCTGATTACTTTGCTATTGTTACTACTACTGTGCTAAGTACTATGCACATATTAGCTTGTTTATTCTTTCTATCAGCTAGATAATTTGCATATTTTATCCCCATTTTACTGCAAAGTTGACAAGCTTAGGAAAAATAAACAATTGGCCACAATTAAACAACCAATACATGACAGACAAAGTTAAAACTAGACTACAAAATTTTCAAAGAGAATGATACGTTCTGTAGGTATGTTTGTAATAAACCTTTTAATATGTAAAACAATGATTTGTGTTTTTGATTTTTTAAACAGTTTAGTAAAATGAAAAATTTTATATAACCTTTTGAATATTAAAATAGTCTCTCTACTAATGTACTTGCTTTGACAGGCATAACAATTGTCAAGGCCCAGGGGGTTCTTAAAAATCAGTCAAATGAACATGTTTCATTGTATCATTTTCCAATTTTAAAAATGTATACTTCTTGGACAATGTGTAAGAATCATTCACCCATGTATTATTTTTTCAACAAATATTTATTAAGCACTTACTATGTTCTAGACACTGATGTAGTCTGGAAATACAGCAAACAATGTGCCTGTCCTCATGGAGTTTCCATTCTAGTGGCAGAGGCAGCAACCAATAAACAAATTTATGAAATAACTTCAGGTTACAAGACATAAAGCATGGAAAGGAGAAAGTTGTTGGTATAAATACAGTCAGTAGGTTGAATTTAACCTATTTTAATCATATTGTGCAACTGACTATTTTGGTCCAATAAGATTGGAGCTATATGACTGAATGTAAATAATTTGTGTTTAAAAATGACACAGATATCTATGTAAAATGCTGATTCCTAAACACATTTTTTTAAATCATGGAATTTAATAATGAAATACTTTGTCCTCTTACCTGCTCACAGAGGAATAAATTTGATGTGTTGCCTTGTTAATATTACTTAATTGTTTAAAATATTGACTTATTTTTCTCCATATTGTATGATTGAAATGATCTTGTTGCTTCTTAGGAAACTGTGTTATATTCTTATTAAATCCAGATCAGTGTCCTTAAGAATTTAAATGTTTGTTGAATTCATAAATAAAAATTGAAATGTCTGGATATATAATTAGAATATAATTTTCAAAATACTGCAGAATAAAGATAAGTTTACACTTTTAAGAGTTGTGTGCAGGAAGAAAACTCAAATTCCTATAACTCTTCTCTCAATGAACAATATATTTTAGTATCTACTATTTGTTAGGCACTGATGGATATGCAAGGATAAATAGGCCACAGTCTGTCCTCATGGAACCCATAATTTAATGAGTGAATTGTTTACAAGAAGAAAAACTTAAATTCTTGTGAGTCTTGTCTTAACGTGCAAAATTTTTAGTATTATATTATTGTACAACAATATTACAACATATTCTAATGATGATTAGAATATACTAAGTGGAATAACAGAAGCACATAGGAAGTGTATGATAGTGGCTGGGCATGGTGGCTCACGCCTGTAATCCCAACACTTTGTGGGGCCGAGGAGGGTGGATTGCCTGAGTTCAGGAGTTTGAGACCAGCCTAGGCAACATGGTGAAACCCAGTCATTACAAAAATACAAAAAATTATGTGGGTACGGCAACAGGTGCCTGTAATTCCAGCTACTCAGGAGGCTGAAGCAGGAGAATTACTTTTTTATTTTTATGTTTTTATATTAATTATAGAAGTCCTTGAATCTATGATTTGCTGCCTTTCAGCATTTAAAAAAAATTCAGTCATTCTGTCTGCAAACATTGCTTCTTCCCATTTTCTCTGTTATTTCTTTCTGGCACTCTATTTAAATTTAGATTAGACCTTTACACCTTGTATTCTATCCTTTATGGGTTATGTTTGTCTTTCCCTTTTCCCCTGTGTTCTGTCTTATCTCTCCATCTGAAATCTGGATATTTAACCTGAGAGGCAGAGGTTTCAGTGAGCTGAGATAGCGCCATGGCACTCCAGCCTGGGCGACAGAGAGAGACTCGAAAGAAAGGAAGAAAGGAGGGAGGGAGGAAGGAAGGAAGAGAGAGAAGGAGAGAAAGAGAGAGAGAAAGAGTAATCCATCTGAAAGCATTCTGATTTTTTTGAAAGTCAAAAAATTTAAGTGAAGGATTAATCAAAGTATTAAATCAAATTATTTAAAAATTATGTTTGTTACAACTAATTAAGTTAAAATATAATTTGTTTTTAAAATATTGAGTTTTAAAGTATGCTGTCATTTTATCCATATTTTTTTCCTTAGGGTGTGCCACATGTTTAAATATGATTATTAAGTGGGTAAAACTAGAGAGAAAGTGCCCATTATTGTGTAGCCTTATATTAATGTTGTTTGCAGTTATTATTGGACTTGATATCTCTTCCTGCCCTACGCGTCATCTGCTATGACACTTTTTTCTCCCCATTGTTCCTGTTCTCCTTCCATTCCTTCCTTCCACAGATACATATTATAGAGCTACTATACCAGCAACTGTGTTAGGCGTGTGGGATATGGTAGTAAACAGAAAAGATCCTTACCCTCACTAGCTTATATCCTGGTAGAGAGTACAAAAAATAAACACAGAAACACATAAATAAAATTCCAACTTGCTGAGTGCTCTAAACAACAACAAACCCAAGGTAATATCATTGAGGGTTGGCAGGGGCAGATAGAAGAGAGAGGATGGTAAAAGGCATTACCTTATTTTGGGTGGTCAGGGAAGACCTCAGAGAGAAGATGAAGATGAGACTAAAATAATGAGGAGGAACAAGTTATCTGCAAATAAGGAAAGGTGCTTCTGAAGGAAGCTGCAGCCCTGCACCCCAAGGCTGGCAGAGCTTCGTAGACTCACAGGATAGCAAGGGCCTAAGTGGCAGGCAGGCAGGCACTCTAGTGTAAGGCCTTGTAGGCCAGAGGGTGGAGTCAGCACTTGACTCCAATGGCAGTGGAAATTCCTGGAGTGTTTTAAGCAGAGTATGACATAAACCAAGAGGCAGCCAGAAATTCAGGTAGGAGAATATTATGAATAGTTCAAAACCGCTTCTAGATGTTTGGCTTTACTAATGGGATGGAGGGTGGGGCCATTTTCTGAAATAGAGTTGGGTGCAAACAACTTTGAGGGAAATTCAGAAGTTTCTTTCTGGACCTTAAACATTTTAGAGACCTGTTAGGCCTCCAAGGAGGCAGTGAATGTCTGAGTAGCACAGTTCCTTTTCTATCTTAAACATTTGCTGAACTGTTTAATGGTGAAAACTGCTGAAGTGGAAAGTAAAATCTTTACATGTTTGATTGATTGGGTTCTGGAGGATACAGCATAGAGATGATGCTACGATCAAAGTTTTACAGAATCGCAATGAAACTTTGGTTAAATAAAAAAGAAATTGGGAGGCCGAGGCAGCAGAATCACTTGAACCCAGGAGGTGGAGGTTGCAGTGAGCCGAGATAGTGCCATTGCACTCCAGCCTGGGTGACAAGAACAAGACTCCCTCTTAAAAAAAAAGAGAGAGAGAGAGAAAGAAAGAAAAGAAAAGAAAGAAAGAAAGAGAAAAAGAAAAGAGAAAGAAAAAGAAAAGAAAAGAAAAAGACATAGGACTTTAATTTGCTACTTAGAACCGAAAAAGCAGGAGTTTGTTAGGTAGTTAGTCCAGTTCATTTCTGTCTTAAATATTGCTTGTTTTACAAACTATAAGGAATCAACAGTATTCAAGCTACACCATAGCTTATGGATTTCTTTCACAGGAGATAAAGTTTTTAAAATTTTAAATTATATCTTAAATAGGATCTTAAGACTGAATGACGACTCATAAACCATTCTTAAAAAATGGCTTTAGAAGTTATTAATAGTTTTATTAATCATTCCATGCATGAAACAGTGACTGTCAAAGTACAGAACAGAACATATAATATATACAATCTTAGCTATAAAATATATAGTTGTCATTGCATCTCATTTATTTTTATTTTTCTTTCTTTGCAGATCGTATATTTTAGTTCTCTGTTTCCATATGTGGTACTTATATGCTTCTTAATCAGAGCATTCCTTTTAAATGGTTCAATTGATGGAATTCGCCACATGTTTACCCCTAGGGTATGTACCGTATTTCTGTTTAAAACTTATGATCATGAAAGCATTATGTTTATTGTTAAAATGTTCTAAGTTATATTTAAGGACTAATTGTTCTAATACACGTACATTAAACTTTTAAATTATAGTTGTTAACCAGTCTAGAAAAACATAATTATATCCATTTATTTCCATTTTTTAATATTCCATTTTGATTTTACAGTAAGACTACCAGAATTTCAACTTCAAAAGTCCCTCTTTTGTAATAAATGCATTTCCAATTTTTATACTGATTAAACTTTAGAATGTTTCAGGCTTCATTTACTCTTTCCCCTCTATTCCAGTGTTTTTTTTTTTTTTTACCTTTTTTGTGTGTCATGGACCGTCTTGAAACAGTGACAAAGATTTTCTTACCAAAAATTAATGAACATATTAATTTGTTTAATGGCTCCAGAGGTTGACCAATCATCTAGAATCCATGAACTCAGATTAAGAAACCTAAATTACTCTCTCAGAGAAAAATCAGTGTTTTCTTAGTTAATTTTTTTTGAGGTTTTGTATCTTCTGGAAGAATATTTATAGTGATCAGCATGTGAAATTATGTAACTTCTATAGTTGTTAGGAAAATATGTATATTTTAGGAAAATTCTCTTTAGACTCCATCAAGGGCTTAGAACTTATAATCTATCACGTAATTTAGTAGAGCTAAACTCAACACTGGGCACATTTAACCTGGTTAATCATAACTGTGGACTTAATCATAACTTCTTATATTGATTTAACAGGAAACAAATAAGTTGTTGAGTATATATGTGTGTGTGTGTGTGTGTGTGTGTGTGTATATACATGTTATTCACTGAAATGAAGTTGCACCCCCACTCTTAGTTTGCTAATTGTATCATAGGCAGACATAAAGAGGAAACTGTCTAAAGATATGATTTCAAAATTAGTTTAGAAATTAAAAGTTATCTGAAGGATGAATGTGCAGCCAGCAATGTGCTGTGAGATTTGGGCAGAAGGGATTAGCTTCTCTGGAATTCGTTGTCACTCCTGGCAGCTGCCTTGATACTGCGTAAAGAAGCTGTGTTCTTTGTGTGTCTGGTTCTGAGTTGGTGTTCACTCTGTAGTAGCAAAAATGCTGACACTGGTGTCTGGTTTTCTCAGCTACTTTAAAAGTCCTGTTTAACATTTAGAGTTCTTGGAACTTCTCTGTGAACAACTAGTTAAGATTTATGAGTTTCAGCCACACTAAAATTTAAATCTGCTTCAAATGGGCCATATTTAATGACCCAAAAAACTAATATGTATAAAAAAAATGTTTTCTGAGTTCAAGATAACCAAATTCTGTGTAAAGTTTTAGAATACATTCTCTTTCCAAATTGGCAATTGCTTGGCGACCAAATTCTAAACATTTGATTTAACTAAATATTTTAGAATTTCAATGCTTTGATATAATAATAATATATAGCCCCAGTACTGAAAACTGCAGCATGAATTAACGTTTTTGACCTGGACTAGGGATCACTATTACAGTGTTAATTTTCCTTTAGCTAACTTTTCATTGCGTGTTGATGAGACTCTGTATTACATTTCTGTAGGATGTGATAGTCAATATGAGAAGTAGTTGTAAATTTTTTTTAATTTCCATTTTTACATAGGTGAGAAAGTATGTAAGCACATCAAATACTCCTGAAACAGTGAGCGGAGATTTAGTTCAGAAATTGGAAGAGATCCTAGTAATGTCTTTAGTAAATATGTGTTTCCTGCCATCTAGTGGGTAAAATAGAGATAGACAGTTGAGATTATTTTAATAGAATACAAGGTAGCAATGGTCAATAAACAACATGCATATGTTAATTGCTAATAAATTATGAAGATAATCCTGATTATGTTTAAAAATTGTATTTCATATATTTTAATAACTAAATTTAGTTGAAGCAATACATCCTATTATTTGAGGGAACATGGGTTTTGGAATCTACCTGTGTTCTTATTTCATCTCTACCTCAGAGCTGCTGTGTAACCTTAGGCAGGTTACATAACCTTCCTAAGACTCAGTTAATAGCAGCAACAACTTCATGGGTTGTTGTGCATATTAAATGAGGTAAACCACATAAAATGTTAATGTATTTGCCACAATAGCCGATATATATTATCAGTTACTGAGCATTTTTAGAGTGTGGTAAGCACTGTGGTGAGTGGTACACTTCTTATTACTCTGATATTTCTATTGAAGAAGCTAAAACTCAGAGAGGACACGAGTTCTGGAGAATATGAATTCTCCAGAGAGTTTCAGGCAGAATCAGAATCTGAAACTCTCTGGAGAACTGATGTTTTTAGCCATGTTTGACATTGCTCTCAATAAAGACAATTTTATTGTCATGGTAAAGAGATATTATGCTAATTTAAACGCTATTATTACTGAAATCAAACTCAACTGTTTATTGAGGTCTGTGCCACACGTGGCTGATCTGAACTGTTTCATTTAAGTTTTTATTATAAACAGTGATAATTATCTAAGATGTAAAGTACAACTACGTGAAATATCTGTTCAATATTCTGAATCTTATATTTCAGAAACATACAATGTATAATGGTCAAATCTGGGAAATTGGGATAGTCATCACCTCAAACATTAACCATTTCTTTGTGCCGGGAACATTCCACATTCATTCGCTTATAATGGCATAGTTGTTTACAAACTATACACCAAAGAACTCTTACGTGCTCCTTCGTATGTTGATATTTCAGGTTCAGAATATAGGAACGTTGGATCTGAAAGAGTATCTTATAGACAATATAAATGAATTTCTTCTATTTTCAAAGAAAAATCTTTTAGTAGACTTTTGAATGAATAAAGAATACATATGTGAATATGCAAAGTACAAATAGTTCAACTCTACCAAGTTTATAATTGTTTTCTGCTTCAACCATTAGATTAACACCAGAAAACACAAAACATGGAGTATAAGTGAACTAATTTACTAACTTCTATTGGTAATTGACATGTTTTGCTATGGGAAGAAAAAAGACACAATGGGAAATGATTGAAGATAATTAATTTTTCTTCATATTCTCATTTCATGTTTACTTTGATAATTAGTCTTAAAATATTTAAAAATCACTATGTAAGTAGAAAATTTCCATGTACTTAAATTCTCCATGTACAGACCTGATAAACTTTCTTATTCATATTCTTTCTTTTCTAAAAAAAAAAAAAAAAAAAAAAAAAGATGTTTATTTAGTCTTAAGATCATATTATTTCCCAGATTTAAATAACCTTTGGGTGCATAAACAGCACTGTAATATATTTAAACAGTTGAGTTAATTCCACAAAACTTAATTATTCTGAAATATTACGTTGTATCTGATTCTATTATGTTTATTTTTAAACAGCTTGAAATAATGCTGGAGCCCAAGGTCTGGAGAGAAGCTGCTACTCAAGTGTTCTTTGCCTTAGGGCTGGGATTTGGTGGTGTCATTGCCTTTTCAAGCTACAACAAGAGAGATAACAACTGCCACTTTGATGCTGTCCTGGTGTCCTTTATCAATTTTTTCACTTCTGTCCTGGCAACATTGGTGGTGTTTGCAGTTCTGGGCTTCAAAGCGAATGTCATAAATGAGAAATGCATAACACAGTATGGATATTAATTTCCATTTGCTTTATTTCTTTTTTATTTTGTTATTTATAATTTTATGTATACATGATAGTTATACATATTTATGAGATACATATGATAGTTTGACAGAAACATACAACGTATAATGGTCAAATCTGGGTAAATGGGATAGTCATCACCTCAAACATTAATCATTTCTTTGTGCTGGGAACATTCCACATTCATTAGCTTATAATGGCATAGTTGTTTATGAACTATACACCAAAGAACTAGTATGTGCTCCTTCGTATGTTTTATTTTTCAGAAATTCAGAGATGATCATGAAATTTTTGAAAATGGGAAACATTAGTGAGGATATTATTCCCCATCATATCAACCTTTCAGCTGTTACAACAGAAGATTATCATTTAGTTTATGACATCATTCAAAAAGTGAAAGAAGAAGAGTTTCCTGCTCTACATCTCAATTCCTGTCAAATTGAAGAAGAGCTAAATAAAGTTAGTAAGCCATGTTTGAGCAATAAAATAATTATCATTCAGTTAAAATACGTATTATCCAGCAGACTTCCTTCAGGAAAAGGGCCTTAAAATGCCCGGGAAAGCTCTTAAAATGCCCAGAGAAGCTCCTGGGCATTTTAAGGCCTTCAGAATTTACATTCTTCATTTTAGACAATATGTTTTCTTAAACGGTAAATTAAATTAAATTAAATCAAAATTGCTTTACTTTAAAAAGTTATTTCATTCACTGAGTCACAATAATTTAAAATATGAATATAATATGATTTTTCATCATAAAATGATAATCAGTCTGAAATATTTCTTGCTATAATGTTCAACACAGAATTAGAATTATGGCTCTCATTTACATATACATTACATGATTGTTTTGATGCATGAATAATTTAAAAATAGACATTTTAATAGTTGTGTTCCGCAAGTCATTGTCAAGTTCCTTTTTTTTTTTTGAGCTGGAGTCTTGCTCTGTCACTCAGGCTGGAGTACAGTGGTGCAATCTCAGCTCACTGCATCCTTCACCTTCCAGGTTCAAGCAATTCTCTTGCCTCAGCCTCCTGAGTAGCTAGGATTACAGGCATGCACCACCAGCCAGGCTAATTTTTTTATTTTTAGTAGAGACGGGTTTCATCGTGTTGGCCAGGCTGGTCTCAAACTCCTGACCTCTTGATCTACCTGCCTCGGCCTCCCAAAGTGCTGGGATTACAAGCAGGAACCACTGCACCCAGCTGATCAAGTTCCTTTTCTTAATTATGTTGTATTAAATAAGAAATAGGTCACCATTAAGAAATGTCCTTGTATTGGCTGCCACTGTCTCCCACATGTCAAAACGTAAAACATAATGGATAAAGTAGTCATTAAATCATTTACATTATGATAGCTAACTATATTTGAAACTAAAGGTCATGTCTGGCTATTATTCATTAAAAATGTAAAGCCATCATTAATATAAAAACCTCAAATTCCTTAAGGAAATATTTAAATAATTACTAATGTACCATTCAAAGGTTTTTTTTTTTAATTCTCATCTATTTTTGAGACAACACAATCAACTTGAACTTGAATTTTGGTGATAGATACAGTTACATAGATGAAGTAAGTTGTTATTTTAGAGCTCAATATTTGTGGTATTGATAACAATAAACTCACATTAATATTTGTAAGGAATTCAATTTCTTTCCACCCAATTGGAATATCTGTCTTTTTATTCGTTTTGTTATTAGATTTGACTGGAAATTCCTTGTGTCTTCTGAATTAAAACCAGCATATCAGCCCAACTTTTTTTTTTAATCAGGCAGATAGGAATAGTAGGAGTAAAAAAGGTAAAGATTTAGGTTTTTTTACATTAAAAATTGGCTTTCTATAATCTACTTATTCTGTTCACATCATTTTATTTTGCATTTGCAGTTTTCTCTTAAATAAAAATGTTTATTATTCATAGTATATATATATTTTACGATTGAGCTAGCTCGAAGGTAAAACTAAATTTTTTAAATCATTATATATAAGCCAACAATAGTTGTATATAATTTATATTTATATATTTATGATGTCACTATTCATATTCATAAGCTTTAACAAAACCAAAAATATTACGTATTAGTTAATATAATTTTTCATTCTTGTAGCCTTGTGAAATATTTAGAATATACAACATAATCGTGCACTCTATTTAGTAATTGTAAACAGAGTTTCATTATTTGGATCTGCTTGATCTAATTAAATCCAAGTTCTGAGAATAATAACATGATTTATCAGGTTAAGAGCTGATATGAGCCTATTTCCAGCAGTCCTGACCATTATTCAGAGATTTTCCTCCTCATTGTAACTGATACATAGAGCCATTGTTTAATTGTTATTCTGTACTAACGTTCTATTTCGTGTATTTTGCAGGCTGTTCAAGGAACTGGTTTAGCTTTTATTGCCTTTACAGAAGCGATGACACATTTCCCTGCATCTCCCTTCTGGTCAGTGATGTTTTTCCTCATGCTAGTAAATCTAGGCCTTGGCAGCATGTTTGGAACTATTGAAGGGATTGTCACACCCATTGTGGACACTTTCAAAGTGAGAAAAGAAATTCTTACTGGTGAGTTTTTTTGTATTTGACTTTTCATTGAACAAATCCAGGCCATTTTGTTCTCAGTGAAAGTTAGAGATGAAAGCTGGAAAGTCTTATAATTTGAGTTTTATTAATGTCTATTATTATTTATTTATAATTGTGTACTTTGTATAAATTTATTTTATTATATTTTAATTGTATAAATTTTATTGTGTATATATTCTATAATATGGATTTTAAAATATAAATTATATTTATCACGTATTAATAATTATGGTTATAATTTATTAATTGTAATGTCATTATCATGAATTACTGACACTAAAGTCATGGAGTGTTTGTGTATAATTTTGCATACAAGTCAAATAATTATTATTAGAGAAGTTCAGATGCAATATTTCTATCCACAAAGTGCATAGCTGAAAATGATAAACCTAAATCCAGTTCTCGTATACAGCAGCAATAGTGATTTACTAGTAGTTAATGTCTCCACGTAGAGAACAGAATAAAACGGTTTATCAATATGGATGGTAGTTAATATGTCTGACTTACAATTATTAAAGTACCAGTTTAATGCATCATACTCTCAGTTAAGGGATTTAAAGGATATAAAAGAAATTATAAAAAATATACAAATATATTTAAAAAAATCTTCTCCAAAAACAATAACACTAAAATTAAAATCAGATTGCATCGATAAGACTTAAAGAATGTAAAATACTGATAGAGAGCATAATGGATTTTACATGTAAGAATTCAGAAGAGTCTAAGTCATCTAAATATATGATGAAACTGTCAGAGAAAGAGACGGAAGCTGAATTGGAAAGAGGAAGGATCTTCTCAAGGGTCAGAGAATGACTTTAGTAAACATACATAAATGGAGATAAAGGCAACAGTAAGAAAGCTAACCAGTCAAGAGTACAGACACAATACTGGTAAGTGATGTAAAATAAGACTGGATAAAAATTATATAGATGACCTTGAGTGCTGGGCAGTGGTGTGCAAATCCCCAAGGCTCTTTTTTAGCCATAAAAAATTTACTGATAGTTTATGTGTAAATAACTCTCAAATATATACCTCTATCGCTTGCTTCTCTGATAAGTATTCTGTATGTGTTTGTACATGTGCATGTATGTGTGTGTATAAAACAATTCAATTTCAACAGTTTGTCAATATTGATAGCTATATATCCATAATTCAGCTGAACAAAAGTGAGAAACTGCTTTATATTATTCAAGAAAGTGATTTCTACTTTTTAATATGAAAATTGAAAATCCATATCCTGCCTGACATGCAGGCTAAAGTCATTTTTGTATTCGTATCATTGCTTGCCATATCCAAACTGTTTCCTCCTATAGTAAAGGGCTTACAGATTAAGAAAAAAGTAACAGTGCAAAGAGAAAAATCACATAAAGTAGTATTTTCTAACTCCTTCTAGAAGACTTATTTGGAAAGAGTAAAGGGGAATTCACCCTCTTTCCCACTCCTTGATTTTTGGGATCATACTGATACTTCAAATAGTAGTCATATTTGACCACAGTGAAATATTACCTCATTTTCCTTGGTAGGTGTGCTTTCTTCTCTTTTAGTGCAGTTAGATTTGGCAAATGAATTACTCATTATCTTTTTCCCTCACATTTCCAGCAAAAGTTTTACTGTCTGTACTACTTATAATGCACTTTTTAATATTTGCCTCATACTGTGGTATAATTAGTAGATAATGAAAATGACAGAGGCTGTTGAGGCAGACAGATTTAGGTGCAAATACAAACTGGGCTACTTCCAGCCTGAGACTTTAAGCATATTATTTAATGTTCTTCAGGATCATTTCTCTCATCCGTAAACAAAGCAATACATTGTTCAATTGGGACGTTATAAAAATTAAGTGAGATAATGCAATCTTATTTTATACTGTGATAAACATTTAAATTTAATATGCAGTGGAATCCAAGTAAATGTTGCGTTTTATTTCTACATTATATGTTCACATATTATATTCATTTCTGTATGATGTAACTCACAGCGCTAGGACAGTACTTAAGAGATGGAGGTAATTTCTTCATGTAACACATACTTGCTGAAATTGTTAGGGAACACTACACTCATATGATTGAATACATGGATGTCTTTTTCCCTTAGCTGCCATTACTATTTTACTTCTTTCAAGTTTACTCACCTCTGCCGAAGTGTGGTTGAGAAATGGAATGTGGTCATCTGTTAATTTTGAGGGCTTCTCTGCTAATGAGCACAAAAGAATAAGGAGTCTAACAAAAATATGGGAATATCATATGTGTTTCAAAAACTTCTCTAAGGAGCAGCTGGTCAGAAATCTATGCATCTGTTTCTTAGATATTACTGGGGAAAGTTTTCTGATAATTTTTCTTAGATGTTATTTGAATGATCAGATTGCTCAACTCCATTATAATTTGTTTCCAAACTAACCTGTTCAGTCAAGATAAAGATATAAATGTGGATTGATGCTGAGGTTAAGTCTGGTCAGATTTTTCCAGTTATGCTTTAAAAGTAACCTATTTCAATCATATAGATAATATATATGTTTCATAATCTTATAGACCTCATTAGTCTCATTATTAATTAAAAATTTTATATTTATTTCAACAACTATGTAACATTATTAAAGGAAGAAATGACCTATGAATATTTGCTGCCTGAATAAGTCACTTTGCTATTAATTACAGAAATAGGATATAGAAATTTATACTTTTAAATTTTTCTCTAAATTTTGTCTCATTTATTATTGTACTTAGTAAATGAGTTTCCACAGGCTCAGGGAAATGAATTACTGTGTTAGAATAAATTTGTATGACTGTTGTGGCCACACCCAGGTAACCTAATTCCTAATATGTTGTATGCCATGTATCAGGAAAGGTATTGCCTATTTATATGATGGTCATGTTATAAAAGTTTTAAAAGTTTGAATATAATAGTTTATAATAAAGTTTAAAGGACTTGGCTCTGAATAGAATCTCATTTTTTCATTTTATTTCTTTTGTCTAGTCATCTGTTGTCTTCTGGCATTTTGTATTGGCCTGATATTTGTGCAACGCTCTGGAAATTACTTCGTTACAATGTTTGATGATTATTCTGCTACATTGCCTCTGCTAATTGTAGTCATTTTGGAGAATATTGCTGTATGCTTTGTTTATGGCATAGATAAGTAAGTATATTTGCTTTTATGTATTCACTTTTATCTCTATTTTGAAAACATCAATTATCATTATTCTTTTCATTTAGAAGGAGAAAGAAATGAATAGAGGGAACAATTCTTTTTAAAATCAAATATTTTGCAGGCTTTTATTGATTCAAAAGTTTTGGTAAAGTAGATTCCCCTATTGGGTAAGTAGAATCATATAGGATGTAATAGCGTCTAGAATTTGAGAGCTTTGATTTAGTCCTTGTTATCAAACAGTAACTTTCAGGATCTAGTAAGTACTGACAGTGTTCAAAGAACCTTACATTCTTTTGAGTTGTTATCTGCATTTCACAGATAAGGAAAATCAAGCTTAGAGAGACACCCAGTGAGCTTGCCCATCACCCACCTGGACAGCAGCAGACCTGGGACTCATAGCCATTTCTACTTAACTCTAAAGCTTATCTCCTAATTATTTTGCTAAATTTTTTATGAGAGGAGTGCATGTGTCACAATGCTTTATATAGCAGGACAATATTGGGTAATGATATTTTCCCAGCTCTGAGATGTATATGTCATTTACTGCACATAAACATTATATTTATGTGGAGTCATTACTTAAATTCACTATATACATTAATAGTGAACAAATTCACTATTCATAAATTCATATCAAATACATATAGTTTTCACATGTTCAAACCTTTGAATTATTTGATATGACATGAAGCATCAGAGTAATCTCAAGGATAAAGACCTTTGGAGGATTTGTTCAATACTTTTTATAGTTACTGTCTCTAATCACATGTATGGACTGAGAAGTAATAAGAACACCAAGCTTATTACAGCTCTATGTAAGGTAGTAATGCAAGCAGGTTAAGTGAAGACCAGAGTCCTTTTAAGAAACATAAAGAATATTGTTGGTATTGAATGAGCAGTGTAACAAAGCTTAGAGACCGTTTTTTATGATTGCCAAAAACTCCAGGCCAGGAAGGGTAGGAGAACTTACATTTAATAATCATGTACTATATAATAATAGTAGTAATAGCTTTTACCATGTCATCTGGGAATCATGCTATTTGTTATTACCCAAAGGAGTTGAAAACTTATGCCCACTTAAAATTCTGCATGTGGGTATTTATAGCAACTGTATTCATAACTGCCCAAACTTGGAAGCAACCAAGATATCCTTTAGGAGGTAAATGGATAAATAAACTGTGATACATCCAGACAATGAAATATTATTCCGCATTAAAAACAAATAATCTATCAGTCTATGAAAAGACACAGAAGAAATCTGAATGCAGATTACTTAGTGAAAGGAGCCACATATGAAAAGGCTAAATACTGTATGATTGCCCTATATTATAATATGGAAAAGATAAAACTATGGAGGCAGTAAAATGATCAGCAGTTGAATGGGTTGGGCTAGACTGAGGGATGTATAGGCAGGGCACAAACTTTTTAGGGCAGTGAAGCTACTCTGTATGATACTGTAATGGTGGATACATATCATTATACATTTGTCCAAACCCAGAGAATGTACAACACAAACAATGAATTCTAATGTAAACTGTGGGCCATAGGTAATAAATATGTGCTTAACTTAGGTTCATCAGTTGTAACTAATGTTCCACTCTCATGGGGGATACTGATAATAGAGAAGGTTGTGCATGTATATTGGTTGGAGATGTATGGGAAATCTCTATACTTTCAGCTCAATTTTGCTGTGAACATAAAAACTGCTCTTAAAAAATAAACTCTGTAATTAAAAAAAAAAACTCTGTGCTAACTGGTATGACCCATATCTTACTGCCCCTTCTTTTCCAGGAGGATACAATATGTTAGCTGTAGAGCCAGTATTGTAACCTTGACCTTCATTTCAAGGCCAGATTTCTCTAAAGTCTACTAGGCTACTCAACACTCCTAATCTGTACCATGATGGAATTTGATATTGTTATTGGACTGATCTGTGAATACATTTGTAATTTAGATTTCCTTTAAGACAGTTTATTATTTATGATAGACTTACTAAAGAATCTCTATTTTTAATAGCTAGTGTTCCTGAATAACACTATAACAACAGAAGAAAAAATACTCCTACTAATAGATGTATCTATTTATTTTGTACCATATGTGAGATAGTACGCTATGCATTCATTGTTTATGGTTCTAACAATAACCCTCAAAGGTGAGTATTTTATTATCTTTTTGGAAAACACCAAAAATGAAGCTTAGAAAGATTAAAATATACATCAAAAGAACACAGAACTGTGATTTGAAATGAGGTCTCTTGTTCTTCAAATTCGTATTTTGTCTAAAGGGCAGGTATAGAATTCTTACATTGAAGATGTCCTTTAAGATTCTGGAGCAAATGGGAAGAAATACAAAAGGGAGGAGAAACATAGTGATTAAGACTGGGCTGGGTGCGGTGCCTCATGCCTGTAATTCCAACACTTTGGGAGGCTGAGGTGGGCAGATCACTTGAGATCAGGAGTTCCAGACCAGCCTGACCAACATGGTGAAATGCCATCTCTACTTAAAAATAGAAACATTAGCCAGGGGTGGTGGTGGTGCCCGTAATCCCAGCTACTCAGGAGACTGAGGCAGGAGAATTGCTTGAACCTGGGAAGCCAAGGTTGCAGTGAGTTGAGAATGTGCCACTGTATTCCAGCCTGGGCAACAGGTGAGACTCTGTCTCGAAAGAAAGGAAAGGAAAGGAAAAGAAAAAGAAAAGAAAAGAAAGAAAAAAGAAGGGAGGGAAAGAAAAGAAAAGAAAAAAGAAAAGAAAGGACTCAAGAGACATAACAATTAGGTACTACATGTAGACCTTTTAAAAAATTCAGACTGTAAAAAGAAGTGAGAGTTCAGTAAATACAAACGTCGATTAGGTATGTTTGATGATATTAAGGAATTATAACTATGCTTTTAATACTGTGATATTAAGAAATTATTACTTTTACTAATTATTACTAAAAGTAATAGTAAAATTATTAGTAAAAGTAATAATTAGTAAAAGTATTATTTACTGAAAATAATTATTACTGAAAGTAATAATTCCTTAATAGTGTAGTATTAATAGCATAGTAATGATTCCCTAATATATAGGTACTTCATATTCCTTAATAAGGAATAATTGCTAAAAGGAATAATTTCTAAATAATTCCTTTTAGTAATTATTACCTGTGTTACAAAAAAAGAGACAAGAAATTTTTAATGTACTGGAAATATTGTGTTTATAGAATAGAAAGTTACCAGTAGGAGGATAATTCAATAATTAGCTTAAGAGAGTTTTCACTAAATAAAAATCATAGTATTTTATGATTCTTCCAAGTTTCTCCAGAATGTTAAAAGACATCTTCAGTGTAAGAATTAACTGGCTTCATTTTACTTTATAAATTTTCTTAATTTATAAGTCATCTTTTGATAGAAACATTGATACAGTATAAAATGTCATAGGGTATGCATGGCTAAATCTTTGCCAGACCATTAATACAATGCACATTTCAAAGGTTTAGCAATATTATATTAAGGAATAATTAAATACTTTCTTTTTATTTAGGTTTATGGAAGACCTAAAAGATATGCTGGGCTTTGCTCCCAGCAGATATTACTACTATATGTGGAAATATATTTCTCCTCTAATGCTATTATCACTGCTAATAGCTAGTATCGTGAATATGGGATTAAGTCCCCCTGGCTATAATGCATGGATTGAAAATAAGGTAAATACAAAATAAGGAAATTAAATTTTAAAAAGGTACATAAAAAGCTTTTTTGGAGGGCTTTTTCTTTTGTCTCCTTCACAGTATTTTTTTTTTGCTGTTTAATGAATGGCATATCTTTTATACAAGTATATGAGATTTATGTTTGTGCCCTGCCCCAAGCATATATGATTTTTAAAAATCCATTGTGGATGTTTTTAACACATGTAAAACACTGACCTTGTCCTTATTAAAGCAGATATATCCATCTTAACATTGATGAACCAATAATTATTGGGCCTTTGACTCTAGAAAACATATTAATCAAAACTCCAGAAATGTTTTAATATATGAATTTATTAGCTTGTATCCCAGGCCAGGTGCAGTGGTTCATATCTATAATCCCAACACTTTGAGAGGCCAAGGCAGAAGGATCACTTAAGGCCAGCAACTTGAGAACAGCCTATGCAACATAGAGTCCCTGTCTCTACAAAAAATAAAAAAAAATTAGCTGGGCATGGTAGCACATGCCTATAGTCCTAGCTACTCAGTAGGCTGAGGCTGAAGGATAGCTTGAGCCCAGGGGTTGAAGGTTACAGTGAGCTATGATCACCACTGCACTCCAGCCTGTGTGACAAAGCAAGATTCTATCTATAAACAAAACAAAACAACAACAACAACAAAACAAACCATACACACAAACAATGAAAATCAAAATAAATTGTATCTCAGATACTATAAAACTATCAAAGTATATATTAGCAAAATATATAATTTAAAATAAGTAAATTTTGAAGTAAAGTTCTGTTATAACTTTTACATTATTAGCAATAACTATTTTAATTTCTATTCTCAAGCTGAATTATAATGTAATCATGAGGTATATGTCAGCTGTAAAACTGAAGTGCTTATTTTAAGAGAAACCTCTGACCTTTGACAATCCTATGGTTAATAATTTTAGACTAAGGCATAAACACATCTGTTCTCTCACCAAAACCATTGGGACCAGATATGCTTCAATGTTTGGTTTTCAGATTTTAGAAAGATATATAACACATGTAAGAGGTATCTATTGCTTAGTAACAAACTACCCTGAAACTTAATGGCTAAAAGCAACATTGATTTATTATTTCGTACAGTTCTGTGGCTGCGCTGACCAGTTCTTCTTTTCTTGCCTGGGCTAACTCAAACAGTTGCATTCAGCTTGGAGTAGGCTGGGCTCTCTCTTTAGGTGGTCTTTCATTTACAACGTTTTCAAGCAGTATGAAATCAGGGCAACATTCTAAGAAACAGAAGCAGACATTGGAAGGCTTTTAAGGTCTAGTCTTGGAAGTTGCTGTCACTTCCACTGCTTTCTATTGGTCATTGCAAGTCACAAAGCCAGTCCAGATTCTCTGCTTACAAACCTGAAGCCAGTACAATACTTTATGTATGTGCAAGGAAAGATAGATTATTAATAATTATTATTTTCTACCTTAACAGGCATCTGAAGAATTTCTGAGCTATCCAGCATGGGGAATGGCTGTTTGTATCTCTCTGGTTGTCCTTGCAATACTCCCCGTCCCTGTAGTCTTCATTGTTCGTCGCTTCAACCTTATAGATGATAGTTCCGGTAATTTAGCATCTGTGACCTATAAGAGAGGAAGGGTCCTGAAAGAGCCTGTAAATTTAGAGGGCGATGATACAAGCCTCATTCACGGAAAAACATCAACTGATGTGCCGTCTCCAAATTTTGGTAAAAATATTTATCGAAAACAGAGTGGATCCCCAACTCTGGATACTGCTCCCAATGGACGGTATGGAATAGGGTACCTGATGGCAGATATTATGCCAGATATGCCAGAATCTGATTTGTAGCTGGGGGAAAAGTCAGTGGGTTTTATTTGGTTCATTTTTACCAATAAACATTGGCTCTACTAAGAGAAGCATTAGGCTTCACGTCTCAGAGAGCGCTCTCAGGTGTTCCATGGCTGTGATCTTTAATCCTTATATGTCAGTTCAACTCGAGCATTCCTTTGGATTCTTTGGTTTACATTTGTGTAGAAAGGATTGCAGACAAATCCTAGGATGGCTGAGGTCTATGTTTGCCAGGATTTTTCTTAAAGTACCTTTGGTATATTTTCAAGTATTTCTATCTCTTAAAAATAATAATAATAAAAAAACTGGTGTTACCTCGGTTTCTAATAATTTCTGGGTTTAGTAGTGTTGGCAATTAAAAATGGTATACCTTAAAATTTATAAGTTTGCCTTCAGGGTAACTTCCAGTATCACAATGAGCAGTTCTGTAAGTGGGTGCCTCTCAGCACATTTCCATTAATATATTATGTAGATAGGCTGTATTGATTCTGGGTTAGCATTGATACCTTCTTAGGCAATTAGTTGAAGAAAACTGCAAAGTATTTTCTTATGTAATAGCTGTATAGAGCAATAGCATCAAAGCATAAGAAGGCACTAATGCTGGGGTGAAAGATGAGATTCAGAGGTGACTGAGGATCATGTGAGTGATGGCTGTATAGTTTGTGTAAAATATATGTGTGAAAATGAACTAAGAGTGAGTTACTCAGCACTCTCAAGAATTATGCAGAGTCTGCATTTTTCTTATGCCGTGTGCCTAAAAACCTACTTGATATTTATTGTAGTTTCAATATTATTCATAGTATATTTATATAATATACTTGCAATGCATATAAGTACTTAAAGTACTGATTTTGAAACTTGAAGCAAGATGGCATTTTAATTCATATATTTCTGTTTTGCTTCTGTTTTATGCAGATATAAATCATTTTTAAGTGATTGTTAAAATTGTAATGCATTACATTTTAATCTACAAATAAACAAAGTTTAAAAATGATGTTTGTTTTTCACATTGATTTCCTTTGTATCACCTGAACTGGATTGTCTTTCATTTCAGTTAGCACTTAGGCATTTCATAATAAGTAAACATTGCATTCCAAGTGGGATTAATTACATTAATTTAATAGCATTACCACCACTTAAGAGACAAAGGAAAAATAGAGTATTATGGTTGAATGGTGTTCTTATGTAGTCTCATGGTTCTTGAAAAAGTACTTATAGTCTCCCAAGAAACCATGTGTACAATTGACTGGTTGCTGGGTGAATATTGTCTGTAAAGTGTAAAGAGCTATGATTTTTAAATAAAATTGTTGTATACATGATATTGGATAGATCAGAGAAACCTCACTGAGTACCATCCAGTTAAAAATCTTTCATTTATAACTATTCTGCCACCAGATCAGTTACATTTTTAAAACAAAGATGGATATAGCAGCAAAATGGGTGAGGTAATACACATGCCATATCCATTGACTTATTTCAGCCAGTATTCTTGCTCTGCCATAGATAGATGTTAATCAACTATAACACAACATTTAAAATATTAATTCCACTGGTGAATAAATTTTTAGTTTTTTAAAATATATTTACGAATATTATGTTTTATATCACTTTAATAATGCTTAATATTTTATAAATAGGCAGTATATGCACATTATACAAAATCACAAAATTCTGACAATTCAGCGTGAAGTTAAGTTCTCATCCAACATTTCTCCTGGCCATCCACTGTCCATCCTTAAAGGCAATCACCATTGCCAGTTTCTTCTGTATCCTTCTGGAAATACAATATGTTGCATAAATGACAGCATTCTAGAGTCTCTCTTCTGTATCTTACTTATTTCAAGAAATAATTTATTTTGGACAGCATTTTATGTACGAATACTCACAGATGTGCTTCATCATTTCAGAGGTTGAATTAATAAACATTCTGTTTACTTTTGTGTTGAGGTAATATTTTTGTAAGGTGCCCTAATCTTAAAAAGTTGTATCAAATACTTAACCTGCCAGACTTTAACCATAACACAATAATGCATTGCCAAATAGCACCATTCGTCTTCTCTCCCTGACCTGCCATGGGGGCTCTTAAAAAAAAAGTATATATCTAAGGCGTACTATAGTTAAGGTGTACAATACGCTGTTTTAATATACATAGACACAGTTAAGCAAATTGACTTACCCATAACCTCCCATAGTTACATTTTTTCTGCTGGCAAGTGCACCTAAAGTCTACTATTCTAGCAAATTTTTCAATATTCAGTACAGTATTATTAACAATTATCCGCATGTTTTACATGAGACCTCTAGAGTTATTCATCCTATACAACTTTAAACCTTTTGACCTACTTCTCCCCCATTTTCACATCCTTTCCCGCTCCTGGTAATCCACTGTTCTACTCTCTGTTTATATATATTTTACTATTTTTTTTTCTTTAGATTCTGCATGTAAGCGAGGTCATGATCTATTTGTCTTTGTGTGTCTGGCTTATTTCACTTAGCATAATGTCCTCCAAGTTTATCCATGCTTTCACAAATGGTATAATATTCCATTGTGTATATATGCCATCATTTCTTTCTTCATTCATCTGTTGATGGACACTTAGATTGTTTCCATATCTCTATTATGAATAATGCTGCAATGAATGTGGGAGCACAGATATTTCTATGAGGTGCTGATTTCATTTCCTTTTGATATAATCTGCAGTTTGAGTACCTGCCTTACACTAGGAATTGCTTCTCCATCCTTCTATTCACTGAGCAATATAACAATGTAGGAATCTTATTTTTGAGTTGAAATAGAATTTAAATCCCTTATTATGGTTTCACTTGGCAGATACGGAAATCTGGCTAAAGAAGTTAAAGAAAAATGAACAAAGTTCTCTTGTTTATGCTTCTTTCATGCAGTCAGTTCTTCAACTGTACATTTATTTATTGATTTATTCACTCAGATGTAGTAACTAAATTTCTAACTTATTCTAAGTACTTTATGCAAGAAACCGGTATACTTAGAGTATAAATGCTATTCATCTTTTTTTCCATTTTCTCTTCTTTGCCAGTGAGACCCACGACCTGCCTTTTCCCAGGTAATGTAAGATTTAATCAACAAATGGTAGTTTGAAATAGACTTCTCTATACTCTAAAATTTGAGGTTTTCAAATTTGTATTACTTTCCGCTACTTCTATAAACTCTGGCCTAAAGTTGCGCCTCTATGTGATGCAGCCAAGATTTGTCTGTCTTCAAACAGAATGGAGACTAGGGACTGTGACAGGAGGGTTAATATAGTGTTCTGGAGTAGAATAAAGAGATGAGGGTGTGGAGCAAGATGGTGGATTGGAAGCCTACACCTTTTGTCATCCCTGCAGGAACGCCAAATTTTAACAACTGTCTATACACAGCAAAGCACGAATGGAAGAACAAAAAAAGCAAGTGAACATTCACAGTACCTGATTTTAACTTTGTATTCCTGAAAGAGGCATTGAAGAGGGTAGGAGACAGTCTTGAATTGCTGAAGCCACCCCTTTCTCATTCCCTAACAGAGGCCCTGCTGTGCAGTCTGTGCACTTGGAGAAGGGAAAGCACAGTGACTAGGGGACTTTTACATTTAACTCAGTGCTGCCCTGCCACAGTGGAGAGCAAAACTGGGCGGGGCTCAGTCAGCACCTGTGCACAAGGGAGCATTTGGACCAGGCATAGCCAGAAAGAAATTGCCCATCCCAGCAGTCAAAACTTGGGTTTCTCAAAAAGCTTCACCAAGAGGGGCCAAAGTGCTCTGGTGCCCTAGGTAAATGTGAAAGGCAGTCTAGGACACAAGGACTGCAATTCCTAGGTAAATCCTAGTGCTGGGCTGGGACTAGGTTGGACTAGGGTGGTACCTGACCTAGGAAGACACCAGCCTTGGTGGTTAAGGGAATGGTGCTTGTGTCATCACTCCCCCAACCCCAGGCAGCATAGCTCGCAGCAACAAAAATGACCCCTTCCTTTTGCTTGAGGAGAGATTAAACAGTAAGGAGGACTTTATCGTGCATCTTGGATACCAGCTCAGCCAAGGCAGGATAGGGCACAGGGTAGAGCTGTGAGGCCCCCATTCCAGACCCTAGCTCCTGGATGACATTTCTAGACACATCGTGGGCCAAAGGGAGTCTTCTGACCTGAAGGAAAAGACCCAGTTTTGGCAGGACTTATCACCTGCTGACTAAAGGGCCCTTGTGCCAGCTGGCCACAGAGGCTCACACCTGTAATCCCAAAACCTTGGGAGGCCAAGATGGGCAGATGACAAGGTCAAGAGATCGAGACCATCCTGGCCAACATGGTGAAACCCCATCTCTACCAAAAATACAAAAATTAGCTGGGCATGGTGGTGCATGCCTGTAGTCCCAGCTACTTGGGAGACTGAGGCAGGAGAATTGCTTGAACTCAGGACGTGGAGGTTGCACTGAGCCAAGATCGTGCAACTGCACTTTAGCCTGGTGACAGAGCGAGACTCCATCTCAAAACAATTAAAAATTAAAAAAAAAAAAAAAGCCCTTGTGCCCTGAATAACCAGTAGTGATACCCAGGTAGTATGCCATAGGCCTTAGGCTCTGAGATGTACTGGCTTCAGGTGTGACCCAGCACACTCCTGGCTCTAGTGACAATGGTGAAAGACTCCTTCTGTTTAAGAAAATCAGAGAGAAAATGAAGAGGACTTTTTCTCACACTTTAGGTACCAGCTTGGCCACAATGGGCTAGGGCAACAAGCAGGGTCTTGGGGCTCTTGCACAGCCTTCCTGGATCAGCTTTTGGCCAGGGGGAGCCCACTGCCCTAAAGGGAGAGTCCAGTCCTGGCAGCATCCACCACAATCTGACTGAAGGGTCTTTGGTCTTTAAGTGAACAGCGGCTCACTTAAAGATTTAAGTGAACAGCAGTCTGGCAGAGCACGTTATGGGCTGCTGGTGGTGGTGGCCACAAAGAGAGGCTCCTCTGACCGAGAAAAGAGGAGGGAATAGTGGAAAGGATTTTGTCTTGTGGTTTGAGTTCCAGCTTTGCTACAGAAGAATAGAACATCAGGTAAATTTTTAAGACTTTTGACTCCAATTCCTCTCTCTCAGACAGCATCTCTGGGCCTGTCTGGTACCTGGGAGAACCCACCACTGGAAGAGAAGGACCCGAACCTGACTGGCTTTGCTACTTACCTATTGCAGAGATGTAGGACCTTGAGTGAACACAGGTGTTAGCCAGGTAGTGCTTACAGAGGGGTTTGGGTGAGACCCAGTGCTGATGCTGGCTTGAGGTCAAACTCAGCATAGTTCCAGTGGTGGTGACCACAGGGGTGCTTGCAATGCCACACTCCCAGTTCCCGGTGGCTAAGTACAAATAGAGACTCCATTTATTTGAGAGAAGTTAAGGGAAGAGAACAAGTGTCTCTTTCTGGTAATCCAGAGAATGCTCCCAGATCTTATTCAAGTCACCAAGGTGGTATCTCTATGAATCTGCAAAAACCTCAGCATTGTTGGGCTTCAGGCCCAAGTCCTTTTGAATACCTGGAAAGCCTTCTCAAGAATGACAGGCACAAACAAGCCCATATTGCGAAGACTGCTATAAATACTTGATTCATCAATGCCCAGAGCATTGACCATCCACTAGCATCAAGATGATCCAGGAACACATAAGCTCACTAAATGAACTAAATAAGTCATCACTAGGGACCAGTCCTGGAGAAAAAGAGACATGTGACCTCTCAGACAGATAATTTTAAATAGTTGCTTTGAGGAAACTCAAATAAATTCAAGATAACACAAAGAAAATATTCTAAATTCTATCAGATAAATTTAAGAAAGAGATTAAATTAATTAAAAAGAGGCAGAAATTCTGGTGTTGAAAAGTGCAATTGATATACTGAAAATGCATCAGTTTCTTCATAGCAGAACTGATCAAGCAGAAGAAAGAATTAGTGAGCTGGAAGACAGGCTATTTGATATATAGTCAGAGGTGACATAAGAAAGAATAAGAAGAATAATGTATGTCTTAAGAACTAGAAAATAGTCAAGGGGCAAATCTGAGAGTTCCTGCCCTTAAAGAGGTGGTAGAGAAAGAGACAGGGATAGAAAGTTCATTCAAAAGTGCAATAATAGATAATTTCCTAAACCTAAAAACATCAGCATTCAAATGCAAAAAGATTATAGGACACCAAGCAGATTAAAGCCAAAGAAAACTGTTTTGATGCATTTAATAATCAAACTCTGAAACGTCAAGGATAAAGAAAGGCTCCTAAAAGCAGCAAGAGAAAGGAAATAAATAACATATTATGGAATGCCAGTGTATCTGGCAGCAGACTTTTCAGTGGAAACATTACAGTCCAGGAGAGAGTGGCATATCATATTTAAAGTGCTGAACAAAAACAAAAACAAAAACAAAAACAAAAACTTTTACTCTAGCGTGGTATATCTGGTATATATTTCAGCCTGAAAAATAAATAAATAAATAAATAAAAGCCTTCTCGAGCAAACAAAAGCTGAGAGATTTCATTCATACTAGACCTCTTCTACAAAAAATGCTAAAGGGAGTTCTTCAATTTTGAAGAAAATGATGTTAATGAGCAAGAAGGTACAAAACTCACTGGTAATAGTAAGCTCTTAGAAAAGCATAGACTATAATAACATTGTAATTGGGGTATGTAAGTAGAAAGATTAAATGATGAACCATTAAAAATGAGTATAAAAACTTTTCAAGACATAGTACAATCAGATACGAAGAGAAACAAAAACAATTTTTAAAGTAGGAAATTAAGTTAAAGTGTAGAGTTTTTATTAGCTTTCTTCTGGCGTATTTGTTTATTTATACAATCGGTATTAAGTTGTCATCATTTTAAAATAATGTATTTTAGTATTTGCAAGCCTCATGGTAACCTCAAATTGAAAAACATACAATGGATACACAAAAAGCAAAAAATTAAGTCATACTACCAGAGAAAACAATCTTCACTAAAAGGAAGACAAGAAGGAAAGAAAAAGAGAAGACCATAAAAAAATCTCGAGAAAAAGATCTAGCAAAATGGCAGGAGGAATTCCTTGCTTGTCAATAATAACATCAATTATAAATTAACTAAACACTCCAATCAAAAGAGATAGAGTGGCTGAATGGATGAAAAAACAAGAAGAAATGATCTGTCACCTACAAGAAATACACTTCACCTATAAAAATATAAGGTGGAAAAGCTATTCCAAATTACTGGAAAAAACAAGCAAAAAAAGAGCAAGAGTAGCTATACTTACATCAGATAAAATAGATTTCAGTAAAAAGACTATAAGAAAATACAAAGATGATCATTGTATAATGATAAAGAGGTAAATTTAGCAAGAAGATATAACAACTATAAATATATATGCACCCAACATGGAAGAACCCAGATGTATAAAGCAAATATATTAGATCCAAAGAGAGATAGAAACTCCAATAAAGTAATAGCCAGATACTTCAAGACCCCATTTTTAGCATTGAACAGATCTCGCAGACAGAAAATCAACAACAACAACAACAAAACCATCAGAATTAATCTACACTATAGACCAAATGAACCTTATAGATATTTATGGAAAATGTCATGCATCAGCTTCAGAATACACATTCATCTCCTCAGCACATGAATTATTCTCAAAAATAGATCATATATTAGGTCATAAAACAAGTGTGAAAACATTCAAGAAAATGAAATAACAGCAAGCATCTTATCTGGCCACAGTGGAATAATACTAGAGATCAATAACAAGAGAAATTTTGGAAATTATACAAACACATTGAAACAAAACAATATCCTCCTGAATGAGCAGTTGGTCGATGAAGAAATTCAGAAGAAAATTGCAGATTTCTTGAAACAAATGATAATGTAAACACCACATATCAAAACTCATGGTATACAGTGAAAACAATACTAAGAGGAAAATGTATAGCTGTATGTGCCTACATCAAAAAAGGAGAATAACTTCCAATAAACAACGTAATGATGCATCTTAAAGAATTAGAAAAGAGGAAGCCAAACCCCAAATTAGCAGTAGAAAAAAATTATAATAAAGATCAGAGCAGAAATAAATGCATTTGAAATGAAGAAAATACAAAATATCAACAAAACAAAAAGTTGGCTTTTTGAAAATGTAAACAAAATTGGCAAACCTTTAGCCAGACTAACAAAGAAAAAGGAGAATATCCAAATGAATAAAATCAGAGATAAAAAAGGCGACCATTACAACCGATACTGCAGAAATTCAAAGGATCATTAGTGACTGCTATGAGTAACTATATGCCAATTAATTGGAAAGTCTAAAAGAAGCACATTAAATTCCTAGACAATACAATCCATGAAGGTTGAACCATGAGAAAATCCAAAACCCAAAGAGACCAATAACAATTAATGAGATTGAAGCTGCAATAAAAAGTCACACAGTAAGGAGAAGCCTGGGCCCCAGTGGCATTTCTGCTGAATTCCTCCAAACATTTAAACAATGAAATAATACCAACCGTACTCAAACTATTTCAAAGAATAGAAGAGGGAATACTTAAAAACTCATTCTATGAGACCAGTATTACTCTGATACCAAAGCTAGACAAAGACATATTAATAAAACAAAATGCCAGACCACTATCTCTGATGAATATTGACGCAAAAATCCTGAACAAAATACTAGCAAACAGGACTCAACAAATACATTTAAAAGATCATTCATTATGCCCAAGTGGGATTTATTCCTGGGATTCAAGGATGATTCAACATTTGTAAGTCAATCAATATGATATATCATATCAACAGAATGAAGGAAAAAAACCATATGATCATTTCAATTGATGCTGAAAAAGCATCTGATAAAATTCAATGTTGCTTCATGATAAATGCCATCAAAAACTGTATATAGAAGGAATAAACCACAACATAATGAAAGTTATATAAGACAGATCCATAGCTAGTATCATACTGCATGGAGAAAACCTAAAAGCCTTTTCTCTAAGATCTGGAACATGGCAAGAATGCCCACTGTCACCACTATTATTCAACAAATTAATCATACTGGAAGTCCTAGCTAGAGCAATCAGACATGAGAAAAAAAATAAAGGGCACCCAAACTGGAAAGAAAAAGTCAAGTTATCTTTTTTCGCAAATGATATGATCTTATATTTGGCATAACCTAAAGACTCCACAAAAAAAACAACAACAACAACAACAAAAAAAAAAAACCTGTTAGAACTGATAAGCAAACTTGGTAAAGTTGCAAGATACAAAATCAACATATAAAATCAGTTACACAAAAGACCGAGTAGCCAAAGCTATCCTGAGCAAAAAGAACAAAACTAGAGGAATCACATTATTAAACTTTGAATTATAATTCAAAGCTATAGTTCAAAGCATGATACTGTCATAAAAATAGACACATAGACCAGTGGAACAGAATAGAGAATGCAGAAAAAAAAAAGACCATCAATAATAAATGTTAGCAAGGGTGTGAAGAAAAGGGAACTCTGTACACTGCTGGTGGGAGTGTAAAATAGTATAGCCACTGTGAAGAATCTTTTGGGGGTTCCTTGAAAACCTGAAAATAGAGCTACCATATGATCTAGCACTCCTACTGCTGGGTATATGCCCAAAAGAAAGGAAACCAGTATATCAGAGATACATCTAGACTCCAATATTTGTCACAGCAATAGCCAAGATTTGGAAACAACTTAAGTGATCATTAACAGATAAGTTGTTAAAGAAAATGTGATACTTATACACAATTGAGTATATTCAGTCATAAAAAGAATAAGAGATCCTGTCATTTGCAACAACATGGATGGAACTGAAAGTCATTTTGTTGAGTGAAATAAACCAGACACAGAATATGAACATTGAATGTTCTCACTTATTTGTGAAATCCAAAAATCAGAGTAAACTCATTAAGATAGAGAGTAGAAGGATGGTTACCATAGGTTAGGAAGGGTAGAGGGATGGTTGGGGAGTGTGGGGGAGGTGGGGGATGCTTAATAAGTCAAAAGAAATAGTTATAAAGAATGAGTTAAGATCTACTATTGATAGCACAGCAGGTGACTATAGTCAATAATAATTTAATTCTACATTTAAAAATAACCAAAAGCATATAATTGGATTGTTTGTACACAAGGATAAATTCCTGAGGGGATGGATACCGCATTTCCATGATTTGATTATTATGCATTGAAGGCTTATATAAAAATGTCTCATGTATGTCACTGTATTAGTCCATCTTCATGCTATTGATAAAGACATATCCAAGACTGGGCAATTCGCAAAAGAAAGAAGTTTAAGGGAATTACAGTTCCACATGGCTGGGGAAGCCTCACAATCATGGTGGAAGGCAAGGAAGAGAAAGTCACATCTTATGTAGATGGTGGCAGGTAAAAAAAAGAGAAAATTTATACAGGGAAACTCCCATTTTTCAAACCATCAGATCTCATGAGACTCATTCACTATTTCAACAATAACGCAGGAAAATCCCGCCCCCATAATTCAATCACCTTCCACTGGGTTCCTCCCATGACGTGGGAATTCTGGGACTTACAATTCAAAATGAGACTTGGGTGGGGACCTAGACAAATCATATCAGCCACAAATATGTTCACCTACAATGTACCCATAATAATTAAAAATTACAACATGTGAATGAGTGAAGGAGAAAATGTAATCAGTAAGGTAGTAGAGTCATAATGAGAGAGTCTAATATCTTGATAAGGTGAGATCTTAGAACACAGTTTTGTGGAAATATATATATATATATATATTTTTATTGCATTTTAGGTTTGGGGGTACATGTGAAGAACATGGAAGATTGTTGCATAGGTACACACATGGCAGTGTGATTTGCTGCCTTCCTCCCCCATCACCTATATCTGGCATTTCTCCCCATGCTATCCCTCCCCCAACTCCCCACCCCCCCACTATCCCTCCCCTTTTCTCCCCGACAGACCCCAGTGTCTGATACTCCCCCTCCCTGTGTCCATGTGTTCCCATTATTCAACATCCGCCTATGAGTGAGAACATGCGGTGTTTGATTTTCTGTTCTTGTGTCAGTTTGCTGAGAATGATGGTTTCCAGGTTCATCCATGTCCCTACAAAGGACACGAACTCATCGTTTTTGATGGCTGCATAATATTCCATGGTGTATATGTGCCATATTTTCCCTGTCCAGTCTATCATCGATGGGCATTTGGGTTGGTTCCAGGTCTTTGCTATTGTAAACTGTGCTGCAATGAACATTCGTGTGCATGTGTCCTTATAGTAGAACGATTTATAGTCTTTTGGATATATACCCAGTAATGGGATTGCTGGATCAAATGGAATTTCTATTTCTAGGTCCTTGAGGAATCGCCACACCGTCTTCCACAATGGTTGAACTAATTTACACTCCCACCAACAGTGTAAAAGTGTTCCTATTTCTCCACATCCTCTCCAGCATCTGTTTTCTCCAGATTTTTTAATGATCGCCATTCTAACTGGCGTTGTGGAAATATATTTGCGTTTTCATGTGTTTGCATTTATGTGCATTTTTATGCAGAAGTTACTTCTTAACAAATCATCAAATGAGTATGTGGTCCCAGAAAGCTCAAGATCAATGCATAGTGCTCCTGAACTATAATTATGTTTTCAATCACCTGTACTCTTTTAAAGCTATATCTCTTTATTAGTCTATTCTTACACTACTATGTAGAAATACCTGAGACTTCATAATTTGTAAAGGAAAGAGATTTAATTATCTCACAGTTCTGCAGGGTTGGGGAAGGCTGCAGGAAACCTACAATCATAGCCGAAGTGGAAGCAAACACATTCTTCTTCACAGGAAGGAGAAGTGCAGAGTGAAGGGGGGAGAACCCCTTATAAAACCATCAGATCTTGTGAAAACTCACTCACTATCACAATAATGGCATGGGGGAACTTCCCCCATGATCTAATTACCTCTCATGAGTTCTCTCTCCCAACACATGTGGATTACAATTTGAATTACAATTCAAGATGAGATTTGTATGTGGACACAGACCCAAATCATCAATTTCCAACCTACTCCATAAAAATTCTTTTGGGATTGGAAGCAGGACAAGAGTATATTTTTGAAACATCACAGTTATTTTAATAAGCATTCTTGATTAAAAATTATGGGTGCAAAGAAAATAAGAAATGACAAGTAAAATATTAATTCTGATATCCTTTGGATATGGTTTCTCCCCCTACTAAAATACATGTGGAAATTTTATTCACAATGTGGCACTGTTGGAATATGGGGCCTGAGGGGGAGATGTCTGGGTCATGGGGGGTGGACCCGTGATGGATTGCTTGATGCCTTACTTGCAGAAGCAAATGCTCACTCTTGTGAGACTTGATTAGTTCTTATCAGAATGAATTAGTGCCCATGAATCGAGTTGTTATAGGGGGAACTTCCTCCTGGTTGTTCCCTTTTCACACGTTTTCTTCCCTTTAGACCTTCTACCATGTTGTGACCAGCACAAAACCCTTCACCAGAAGCCAAACAAATGGTGGCATCATGCTTCTTGAACTTCCCAGCCTGAAGAACTATGAGGTAATTAAACTATTTTCTTCATAAATTATCCAGACGTTGGTATTCTGTTATGGTAACACCAAATGAAATAAGACAAATTATTATTGTCTTTTCTCAAACAATGAAAAGGGCTTCACTATGATTATTGGGAGTGGGGGTTATTTTGGTGGGGAGAAGGTGGAATTAGTAATAAAAAATATTTAAAAAGTAAAATATTTTTCTCCTTTTGAGCTTATTATGCGGTCACTGTATTTCTTGAGCATCCTTCAAGAAATTAATATCTGTGTTGGTTGGGTATAAATAAATCAATACCAGGTATATCAATTACATGGAGTTTAACATAAATTTATTTGTAAAATTTTGAGCCATACAGTTTTGACAGAAAGAGAAAACCATAAAACTCCAGAAAACTTTGGAAATACTAAAACAAAACTTTCCATAAGCTATCTATTATTGAGTATAGCATATTTTCACCTTCATAATTTGGAACTGAAATAAAATGTTCCATATGTTACTTTGCCTCAAATGCTTAACTTTAAAAATGACTCATCTTCTAGTTATTATGACATGAATTTCTATCTAAAAAGTTGTCTTAAGAATGCCTCTCATATGGACGTGAAAAGAAAAAAGTAACTAAACATTATTTTGTCCTAAATTAAATGCCTTTGGATTTGGTTATTGCTGTAACACACCACAGTCATTTTTAGCATCACCATCAAAACGTGTACACACTCCATCACCACCAAAACCAAAAACACCTGATTTGTTTGAACAGCAAAAATGTACCGTGTGGTGTTTGTGCAATACCATATGTGGCGACTGGTAAATAAAGGAAACCATGCCCTGTAGATGAGTGGTGATATTCCAGCTGCTACGCTTTTTCATCAGTTGCCTTTTCAGGGTATATTCAGTTGCACAGTAGAGAAGATTGAGAAAAAAACCTCATTAGTAGAGATTGACATTTATTTTTCTGAGAATATAATTTTTTCAGGAACAGTCGATTATGCCAGTTGCAAAAATATGTTATTTCAGTGTCCTTTTAGGGAATGTTTTATTATAAAAAGCAAAAACAGTAGAACATGAAATCCCAGCACACCTTGACCTGATAATATCGGGTACATTTGAAAATTTTCAAGCACAATAGCAATGTGGCATTCATTCTATCTTCTCATCACTAGCATTTACACACATTACTGCAAGGTCAACAGAATTTGTAATCCAGATGCCTGGCTTATATTTATTCCCCCTCAGAGCACTCTCTGTCTCATCAGGAATATGCTTTTTTAAACCTTTTTTAACTTTAATTTGTGCAAATATTTTAATTTGTGCAAATATTAAGAGAATTAATATTGGAACATATGAGCATCAATTAAATTAATATCTGATAGAACTGAACAATGAAGATAGCCTGTCTGAGCAGAGGGACCTGGATGTCCAAGTCTCTGCTAAACAAATCCAATCACAGTTTAACTATTCACTCTATATTTTCTAAATCCACTATTGGAAATAATAATTTATATTCTTCCTTTCTGTAAGGATTCCTACTAGAGATTTAATCATATCAAATTCATTTTTTCTAAGTTCCTGTATCAAGTAACGCAATGTTAAAATAGACAACCAACCAATGAACCAGTGATTTTAAATAGATCCCCTTCCTTCCTTCCTTCCCCTCCTTCCTTCCCTCCCTCCCTCCTTCCTTCCTTCGTTTCTTTCTTTCTTTCTTTTTCTTTCTTTCCTTCTTTCTTTCTCTCCTTCCTACCTTCCTTTTTCTTTTTCTTTCTTTTCTCTTCCTTTTTCTTCTTTCACTTTCTTTTCTTCCTTCCTCCCTCCTTCTGTCTGTCCCTCCCTTCCACTCCCTTCCTCCTTCCTTTCTTCCTTCCTGCCTTCATCCCTCCCTCCTTGTTTTCTTCCTTCCTTTTTTCATCTCTCCCCTGCTTCCTTCTCTCCCTTCCTTCTTCCTCCATTCCTTTCTCTCCTTCTTCTCCTCCTCTTCCTTCCCTTTCTTTCCTTCTTTCTTTCTTTTCTTTTTAGAGACAAGGTCTTGCTATGGTGCCTAGGCTAGAGTGCAGTAGCTATTCACAAATGTGAGAATTGCCCACTACAGCTTCAAACTCCTAGGCTCAAGCCAGCTTCCTGTCTCACCTGTGAGTAACTGGGACTATATAGGCAATTGCCACCATGCCCAGCCCTACTCTCCATTTCTTTTGCCAAATGAAGCCACCGGTAAACTGGTTCTGGAAATTCATTTTTGTAAAATAAATCTGACTATTTGCATCATATACACTTTAATATCATGATATGGAACTCATTTTCTATTGTGTTTTTACTTTGTAACTCTTAGTAATAATAACTCATCCATAAAGCACAAGAAGCATTGTCTTATCCAAGATTGTTTCATTTCTTATTTTTTCTTAACTGTTAATAAAATATTTATATTTAAGCAAATTTCAATCAAAACAAGTAGATAAATCTATCTTTTGGTTTTGCTATTGATTCATTGCAATAGCAAAACCAACACTCCCTTTTTGTCATTACTTTGTTGTATATTTACCTGTGTGCTTTTAGTAAATACCGTAGTTCAATACTAAACTTCAATTTTCCAGAGTTTCCAAATTTTCAAATTTCCAATTTGTTTGAATTAAGCTGTTAGAACTGGTTCACTTAGGCACAGTGAACAAATACCTCTGTGATGGGGATGATGGGTAGAAACATTAGCTTGTTTTGATATTCTCATCATCAGTGTACATTTCATGATGCATATAATGTTGATAAACATTAATTCTGAGATTTTTCCTTGATTCTACCAGCTGATTTTCTTTTTCATCAATTTTTGATGACTACAGGAAAGTATCTGAAATTTCACAAGTTGTTTGTTTCAGAAAATTCAATAGTTGTATATTATTAAAGCATAATAACTTTTTAAAACTATGGTCATACAATTTCAGGTAATGTTAACACCATAAAACAAGTTTTTGGAATGGGAAGAAAATATTTTTGGCATTAAATTATGCTTTGTCTTAAGGAAAATTGTGATAATAAATACTTGACAATAGACTGAATAGAATTATAAATTTCTGTCTTCATATTATAGTTTTAATCATTAGAGAGGAAGGACTAATTTATATGTGGATGAGTTTTTATTTTTTAACATAAAATAGTATTAGCTGTGTAATATCATTAAAGAAACATGTGCACTAGACAGAGGAATGGACTATGAGCTCCTACTTCTGTTTTCCATTGTTCAATGGCCTTCACTGATCAGCCAGGCATGGCAACTTTGTCTGGCTCATTGAATAACTATCAAGCCTGAGTTAGATTTTCAAGAGAATAATCAGACCAGAATTATACTTTTAAATTTTTCGGTTATCTGTATTTTTCTCTAGAAATATGAAGGAAAATAATATTTATTTTACTCTTAGCAGTATTATTACTCTTAGCAGTATTAGATTTATATTGCATGTTATTCAAAATGATGTGAATAAATTTATTGTGCTAGCTTACTTAATACAAAGAGGTTCTATTATTCTCAAAGATGATTTGTGGCATTTAACACAGTAATACACATACACACACACAAAATAATGCCAAAGCAATGATGAAAAAAATACTTGCTAATTCATCTTTTCACTATTTATATGTTAATGAAAGTGTTTTCAAAATATTTTACTAATGTCCAGAATTGTTATTGGAATATCAATATATGATATCAGTTTTCTGATGCTTGCTTTCATTTAGGAAAACACGTTTAATGCTTGTACTTTGTTTTTAAGAGTCAATAATGTTGGCCTTTTAATATTTTTTTACTAATGTTTTATTTCTACAGAGAAATACAAATAACATTTTCTTTTAAAATTACATATTAGTAGAGGTGTATAAAATAAGGCATAAAGCTAAAAAAACACAAAGAAACAAGATTTTGCATAAACATACACCTTCCAAAATACAAAAATATTTTAAGTCTTTGTATTTGCTTCAGTATAAAGTCTTTAAGATGGAAACCTTCCTTCCTTGCAATAAGTTTCTGCCTCTTATAGAACTAGCAATTGCTATACTTACAGTTCTCTAAAGTATTCTAAATTTATTCTACTTCATTTCCTTGTACATGCTAATACTTATATCCACGTTCCTCTACATTCTTCCCTTAATCTTTGACTAGAATCGACGTATCTCTCAGTTCTCAGTTTAGATGGTATTTTCTTTTGTGGGGCTGTTTGACAAGATTATGTGCTCTGCTCACCCTTGGAAAAGCATTCATCACGCTACATTGAAATTATCTGTTTCTTACATTAACCTATGAACTCCCAAAAGTGAGATGTTTTATTTTGTTCAGATTCATGTTTCCAGAACTTACACAATGTCCATAGCATTTTCACTAAGAGTAGATTCCATCTCAAGAAACCACTTTCTTTGCTCATCCACTAGAAGCAACTTCTCATCTATTGAGGTTGAATCATGAGATTGCAGCAATTCAGATTCCACTTACTAATTCCAGTTCACTTATTATTTCCATCACACCTATGCTTCCTTTCTCCATTTAAGTCTCTAACTCCTCAAAGTCATCCATGAGGGTTGGAATCAACTTCTTCTGAATTGCTGTTAATATTGATACTTTGACCTCCTCCCGTGAATCATTAATGTTCTTATTGGCACCTAGAATGGTGATACTTTTCCAGAGGATTTCAACATACTTTGCCTAGATCCATCAAAGGAATAAATATCTATGGCAGCTATAGCTTTATAAAATGTATTTATTAAATAATAAGACTTGAAAGACAAAGTTGCTCCTTGTTCTTTGGGCTAAAGAATAAATGTATTAGCAGACATGAAAACAACATCAATCTTGTACATCCCCCAACAGAGCTCTTAGATGAACAGGTACATTGTCAATGGGCAGTAAGATTTTGAAAGGATTTTTTTTTCCCTGAGGAGTAGCTCTCAACGGTGCACTTAAAGTACTCAGTAAACCATGCTATAAACACATGTGCTGTCATCCAGGCTGTGTTGTTACATTTGCAGAGCACAGACAGAGTAGATTTAGCGTAATTCTAAAGGGTCCTAGGATTGGTGGAATGGTAAATGAGTAAAGGCTTCAGCTGAAAGTCACCAGCTGCATTACCCTCTAACAAGAGAGTCAGCCTGTCTTCTGAAGATTTAAAGTTAAACCTTGACTTCTCCCTAGCCATGAAAGTTCTAGATTCCATCTCCTTCCAATACAAGGCTGTTTCATCTGCACTGAAAATCTCTTGTTTGGTGTAGTTATCCCATTAATTATCTCAGCTAAATCTTCCAGATAACTTCCTGTACCTTCTCCATTAGCACTTTCCGCTTCACCTTGTACTTTTATGTCACGGAGATGGATTCTTTCCTTAAACTCATGAACCAGCCTCTGTTAGCTTCAATTTTTTCTTTTTTCCTCACTACTCTCAAATTTCATAGAATTAAATAGAGTCAGTGCTTTGCTATGGATTAGGATTTGGACTAACAGAATGTTGTGGCTGATTTGATCTCATCCAGATCCCTAAAACGTTCTGTATATCAGTAATAAATCTGTTTTGCTTTCTTATCATTGGTGTGATAACTGAAATAGCACTTTTTATTTGCTTCAGAAACTTTTCTTTTGCATCCTCAACTTGGCTAACTGTTTAATACAAGAGGTCTAGCTTTCAACCTCATCAGCTTTCTGCCTATATCAGCTTTCGACATGCCTTCCTCACTAAGACTAATCATGTCTAGCTCTTGATTTAAAGTGAGAGATGAGCAACACTTCCTTTCACTTGAACATTTAGAGGACATTGTAAGGCCTAGTTTTAATATTCTTGAGTCTCAGAGAATAGGGAGTCCCAAGGAGTAAGAGAGACTGGGCAAAACCAGTTGATAAAACAGTCAGAACACCTACAACATTTATTGATTAAGTTTGCTGTCTTATAAGGGGAAGGTTAGTGGTACCCCAAAACAACGCCAATATAACATAAAAGATCACCATAGAAGTTATAATAATAATATAAAAGCTTAACATATTGCAAGAATTAACAAAATATGACATAGAGACATGAAGTGAGCATGGTGTTGGGAAAATGGTTCTGATAGACTGCATTAAGGGTTGGAAGGAACCATCAATTTGTAAAAGACAAACCACAGTACGTGCAAACTTCAGTAAAGCAAAGTGCAATAAAACAAGTTAGGCCTGTGTAAGATCTTCATATAAATTATTTGAAACCAGGTTGCCTTGGCTCAAATACCAGCTCGGCTACTTTGAATCCAAGTGACTTTGAATAATTCATGTAACTTTTCCATGCCTCAATCTGATTTAGAAATAATAAAAGTACTTAATTCATAAGGTTGATATAAGAATACATTGGATTAATAATGTAGAATGCTTTATACCTAGAACAATGCACGTGAAATAATACCTATTATATAGTGTTAACTATTATTTTCAACATCTAAACAGCTTTTCCATCTGCGTTAACCAGCTATGATTTAAACATTAAAATGAGTATTGTCACCCAGCTTCAAACATAAGTGCTCAACTACTATATTTTAATTTTTCACTAAATGTATGATTATAATTCTGATACAAGTTTGAAGGACACTATGTAAGAAGGAAATTGGTCAAAATTTTAGACTGATTAGTTTAAGGATAATTTTAATATTGTACAAATATAATTTTAAAATATTTTTAGTTAGAAAATTACCTTACAAAAATCAAAACAATAAGTGAACAGAAGAAAGAATAATGAAATGAACTATATTGTTTAATCTTGTTTGTATCTCCACTCCAAAACTGTTGTGTGAAACCACTGAGTGTCATTCAAGTATTTTCCATAAGAGGGCAGTAGCACATTTCCATACCAATAGGTTTTCAAGTGTTTTCGTGTATGTTATGTCCAAGTAAATTTACGGTAATAATTGGTTCCTTGGAAGGTGTACATTTATGTAAAATTCTCTTCTTGTTGTTGTGTTGTCTTGTTTGTTTGTTTAAGCTTTGTTTTGTATACCTCTATTATCTTGCAATTTTAAAATAAAATGTATTTTATTTCTACATAGAAATAAAACCTTTACTTAAAAAGCATGAGAGACTAACATTATTGATTCCTGAAAACAAGATACAGAAAATCATTAAACATATTGGTTTTCTAAATAAAAGCAAGCATCAAGAAAACTGATACAACGCATTGATTTTTTAGTAACAATTCTGGACATTAGTAATATATATTAAAAACACTTTTTATTAAAATATAAACAGTTAAAAGATAAATTAGCGACTTTTTTCATCATTTCTTAGGCATGTATTATCTGTCTATATATGTGTGTGTGTGTGTATCAAGTGTGTAAAGTGTCATGAACCAGCTTTGAAAATAATATAATCTGTATGTAATAGGTAAGCTAACATAATCAATAGATTCACATCATTAGGAATATGCTAAAAGTATGTAAGATTTTTATTGCTGTAAATTTATTATGTTTCTTAAGAAAAATCTTCAGATAGTTTAGTGGTAACTGTACAGTATATGATTATGATTTGGAGGATACATACATTATTGCAGGAAAAAATCTGAAGCATGTTAATGGTAATATTAACATAAATTGAACCTGATAGCAAAAACAGTAATACCAACCAAAATAGACTTCAGCAACAACTACCATTTCTTGGTTAAGTGATTAGTACACGCCAGATAAAACTCATGCCAAGAACTTTAAGTTCTGATCTATCTCATTTGTTCTTTACAACATCTGGATGAGTTAGCTGGTCTTTGTACTATGAGCTCCATTTTATAATTGAGGATTAAAATCTGTCACCCAAGTTCACAATGCTAATAAGTGGTAGAATCAAATCTCAAAAACTCTAAGATCATAACTTTATTCCAGTATACTGGGATAAAGCATCAAACATTTGACACATTAAAAATATAAAATGTTATAAAAGCCATGTAGCCAACTTTCTTATATTTTTACTTGGGACTTGTGTGGCCCTGTGTGAAAAGGTCAGTTTTAAAAGGTAGTTGCATTTGATCTAAGGCCTCAAGATGAAATAGAGCTAGTTGAAAGACATGGTGAGATTATCTCTTTCTTTTCCATTTCCTTTTCTTTTTCCTCCCTCCATAGGTGTTGAGCTTTTGCCAAGACTGCTGGAAGATTGCTACATACAAGAGGATGAAGAAAATAAGCAAACAAACTGAAGAAAAAGGAAACTAAGTTTTACACTGTTAAAAAAATGGAGTTACAGGCTGGAAATGGAATGGCTAGAATTGGAAGGAGCGGTGTGAAATTATGATTTTCAAGAATAAATTTTAGATAAGTTGATATTAAAATAGATACACATGTATGAGCTTGTATGTATATGTGTGTGTGAGTATATGCATATGCATATTTCTCAACTCTCTCCCACAGACCAGCCAATATAATCTCTCTCCACAGATCATCAAATAATGATGCTTCATTTGAAATGTGCACATTGGCACATAGGTCTTGGTTTATAAATATAATTCTTCACTAAAATGAACCAAGCTTCTTTGAAGAAGTGGCTGACTCCAAGGCTTGGGCAGGAACATACAAGATGAGCTGGGAACCAGTTGGGCTTGGAGTAAGAATGTGCTCAAAGATTAATAGAGATGTGTCAAATAGATACAGCAACAACATTGAAGGGGCTTCCACTGACAAAATATAAGATAATTTGAACATCAAAATAACTGTAACAATGTCAACATTTTGAGTAAAACAGAAATCCAAAACCATAAATAAGTAAATAAACAATAATTAAATAAATATTAAAGTGAATAGAGGGCAAGTTCTGCTTGAGAAGATTGCTAACTAATTTAAAGTGCAAAAGAAATCCTGGAATTGGATAATCAGCATTTGGCAATCATCACAATAATTCATTCATGAATCATAAATGGATGCAAATTGTTGGGTGAATTTTGATGAGGAACAGGACATTTACAAAGTGTCAGAGTATATTTCTACAAAATACTTAAAATTATGTATTGATTAATGCATATATTAGTTAATTCTCCAGTGGAGAAATCTGGCACTATATTAACAAAATAATAAAAGTTAACATCATCAGTAAAATGACAATTACTCACTGTGTACTTTCTGAAGCAATGTAATGAGAATACAAATCAATATAAAACATCATGCAAAGTAACTAGCCTGCATTCTTCAAATCTCTCAAAGCCATGAAATACAAGGAAAGCCTGAGACAACTGTTCCAATCTTAAAAAGCTAATAAAACATGACAATTAAATACATTATACAATATTGGATTGGATTCTAGCCCTTCGAAGCATATTACAAGGACAATCAAGGAGATTTGAATATGGTTTGTGGACTAGATAATATTTAATCAATATTGATCAATGATAATTTCATCATTGTTATTATTTTGCTGTGGTTATCAATGCAAGTGTCCTAATCTAGAAAAGTGTTTCTGGGAGTTATTAATACTATCTGACAACATTTATGTAAATTCAAAAATTATTTCAAAATAATTTTTTTAAAAGACAACAGTGATTTTACCGGGGGAGAGAATTGAAAATGTCAAGATGCTAACGCAAAGGAAGGAGGTTGATACAGAAGGGCAGGGCAGAGAGCGTGCAGCATAGGAATTATTATGAGATAAGGCTTGAGAGATGTGCATGAGCCCTCTCTTGCAGGACTTTGGTGGTCAAAGGCATATGGATGTTGTCATTTAAAAAAGTGGAAGTCCTGAAAGTTTTAAATTAGGCGATTAGCATAATCCTGGCTTTATTTTAAAGCTATACTCTCCATGCTGAGTTTAAATTACCTTGGTGGTGTTGGTGGGATGGGGAGGAAAATCTATAGATGCAGGGGTGAGGAGGCAGGCCCATGGCTATTATGAATTACTCTGGGGTTCTCTGTAAAATCAGGGAGCATGTAAATTATATTCTTTGCTAGGTCCCACAGTACATGTATAGCATAGAGTCTTGCCCGTATAAAATACTTTGTGTGTGTTATATATAGGTTTATTGGAGATTTTTATATCATTTGAAAATAATTAGAAGAGTGAAAATATTTATAGAATAATGCTTCCACAGGGAAAGTTTTAGGAGGAAATTATGAAATCTGGTACCTTGCAATAGTTTTAAGTGCTAATATAAGCTATCAATCGTATTACTACTCTTATTCTTTCACATTTTAGATAACTTAATAACCATTTCACAATGGTTCAGAATGCCTACCATTCAATGATGGTTCATATAAATAGAATATTGTAGCATTAAAGCTAATTTTAGACATAATTATTAGATTTCTAAAACAATGCTGGTTTTTAGTATTTTCTGACAAATGTTCATCTGATCCATCTGTAAGTATCCCTGGGACTAGGAAATCTTTGTATTAATTTCCCATAAAAATCAGCAAATAGTGATCTATTTTGCCTTTTCTGCTTATTCCTTCTGCTTCATCTATCTTCATTATGCCATTATGAAGGAAAAGTATGGGATTACATGGTGTATCATGCATAGGTGATCATAGATTAATGTAATACAGGGAAAAGATTTAAATAAATAACAAGTAGCTTCCAAAAACCATTATAAAGGCTGAGAAAGGTACTTTCAGAAAATTGAGAAATGAAAGTAGAGCAGGAAAGCTGTTTCCAATGACCTCAGTGCCTGCAGTACTAGGGTGGGTTATTTCCTGAAGGACCCAGAAAGCCTGAGGGAGCCTCTACTAATTATCTCAAGTCACAGAACTCTAATATGGAGAATCCTCAGGTGGAATTCCTGCTCCAGATGTTCTTCATCTGCTGCTTGCCTGCAGGTGCCCTCACACTTGCCCACAGCTGTCGCAGAATACTCCTCTTTATCTTCTACCTCCCAGACTTACATGAGTATTTCTCAGGCCTACTGACAGGGGATTAGGGAAATGGGTCCTTTAGCTTCTTCCCCCTGCACTTTTGGGGGAGAGATTTGAAGGATAGTGATGATACTGAGAATTGGCAAACAATGTCGATTACAGGTGGATTGGTGTTATTTCTTCTTTAAGCTCAGATTCCAAATTAATTGCTACTATTCAGCACCTGCCATTCAAGTTAAGTGAAGATAAAGTTTTAGCTTTAGTTTTTCAAAAATCCTCATACCAATATAATAAAAAGCAAAGTGATAAATCAGGATATCTCTGTACAGGATTACTCAGAAGATTTTTTCAGGTTGGCAAAATTAATTCAGTCAATTTTTGGTTATATTTTGACACACATGTATCAGGCAATGGGATTTCAAACCCAAAGACATTAATATATTTGATCATTTAGTTCAGAAAACATTACTTATTTAATGTTAATTTAGATAATTAGCCTGTAGACAAATTTTGTTCAGTTAGCAAATACTTTTTTGAGCATTTAAGTGTGCCAAAACACTCTTAGATTTTGGGGACAAAAATATGATTAGTCAGTATTCTTTTTTCATTACATATTCCATATGCCTCTGGTTTTCTGTCAGGAGTCTCAGCTGGCTGAAGTTCTTTACCTGGCAGTGATCTCAGCCTTCATTTGTCAAAGGTCTGAATCATGAGTGGACCTGCCTCATCTGTTTCATGGTTTCTTGTTTGTTTGTTTTTAATTTGTTTTGTACTTTGCTCCCACTTTTCATTAAAGGTTTTTTTTTTTTTTTTTAAATAACCATTATCAATTGGAATGGAAGAGTGAGAGGAACCTCTAGAGAATCCCATAGGTTTTAGACAGAGCCTTTCTTGCTCCCCCTGTGGAGTTGTAATCCCACCTTATGTTAGTTAGGCTCTATCACCCTGGCCTGTATATTATCCTCTTTGCATCTTGTTTCAACAGCGTGAGGAGTGGAAAATAGCCAAATGCAAGATGGGTAGGTGTAGTTTAACCTCCATGCTATGAAAGAGGTGGCACGCTGTAACAGGTTCATATGGACTCCCTAGAATCACTGATGTGCATCATTTTCCAACATGTCTTCACTGCTTTTAGTGACATCACCTTGAAATCTTGAAATTGGCATTTGTGAGAATATTTACGGCACAGAATTCAGTCAATGCAACAAATCAGGGCATACTATCGACTAAGGCTTTATGGATGCTTACAAAAACAAGTATTATAGCAGCTAAGCTTGTGTTTCTCCTAGCATGTTGTGATGTAGTATGTGTGTGTGTGTGTGTATGCATGTACCAATTACTTTGTACCCCCACTCTTATCCTTATCATATTAAGGATTATCATGGGTGGTCAGCTTTATAGTTTAGTCTTTAGATTACAGACAGTATTTTCAGGTAGGGAGTAATGAATGGTATCCAGAGATGGATTCTATGACTGTTTAGATTTTGTCTGCCTTTTTAGGGAGTAGATGAGAACATCTTCATGTGTATAAAAGATAATTGAATATTTTGAGGCTTTGCCTAAAATTATTTTATTTGCATAAAGTTATTGTTATATGGACATGTTAATATATGTAGAAAGGTGTGTACAGGTGATTAGTAGCTGAAGGGATTCATCCTGTTGGTCATTTATTTCTCTTATCTCCCAACCCACACTTGTTTTCTGCTCTGTGATGCTAGTGTTATTCCTGAAAGTGCTATCTCAGCAATAACTTTCTTCCCCAGACAGCCTTATTATGTCTCCCTAGATGTAGTAGTTCCAGATGAAACTAGTAGAGTCCTCTCTTTAGAGATCTGAGTCCCATCTTTGCAAAGCACTGAATCTGAGCTCCTGAGGTACCACCACCAGCCAAGCAGCATCTTTATGCCAAGGCCTACATCCTAGCTCAGCCGAGTTCCTTTCCCTGGCTCCTAAAATATTAGCACTACTTGGTCTTCTCCCTTTCTAAGAAGACTAAGCTTTAACTCTACAGGGTTCCTTTTTCAAACTTCTAAGTTCTAATCCTTTCAACTTCTTCCCTTTTCCTCCAGTGAAAGGATGGTGGCTGCTTCTTCCCTTTACTCACTTTGTGATATCTAATTATTTATTTATTTTTGAGACAGAGTCTCGCTCTGACACCAAGCCTGGTGCGCAGTGGCATGATCTCAGCTCACTGCAACCTCTGCCTCCTAAGTTCAAGCGATTCTTTTCCCTTAGCCTCCTGAGTAGCTGGGATTACAGGCATGTGCCTCCATGCCTCGCTAATTTTTGTATTTTTAGTAAAGACAGGGTTTCACCATGTTGGTCAGACTGGTCTCAAACTCCTGACCTCATGATATCCGCTGGCCTCAACCTCTCAAACTGCTGAGATTACAGGCGTGAGCTAACGCACACAGCCTGTGATATCTTTTTTATTTTTAAATATTCTGGGCCCACCAATACCTCTTTAACAAATTACCTATATTAAATTATGTCTATTAAAGTAACTAGTATAGTTTCTGTTCTTTACTTTTTTAAATTATACTTTAAGTTCTGGGGTATATGTGCTGAACATTCAGTTTTGTTACATAGGTATATATATGCCATGGTGGTTTGCTGCATCCATCCCCTTGTCATCTACATTAGGTATTTCCATTCTTTAAAGTAAACTTTATTAATGTATTCACCATCAACCAACACAGCTCTGAAAAAATGTTGGATATAAAAAGGTAAAAACTCTTGGTTTATTTTTACTTCATTGTTCCTTCACTGTTGTAAAATGGAAGATCAAGGTATTACTTCTACATAATATGCATACTTCTGTTTATGTTTGTTGTGTGGCCACAAGAGTCTTGGATGGTGACCAGAATGAATAGTTCTTTTTAAAAAAATTAGAAAAATATCTGTGACTGTACAAACTTCTCAACATAATGAGACTTGATTGATTAGAGGAGAAAAAATATAGAAGTAAATAAATGGGAGAAGCAGATAAAGGAAGGAGGTAAAGGGATGGCATAGACAAAAAAGATGGAACAAAAACAGTATTCCTGGATTAAAAAAAATAATTTCAAAACAGCATTGCAGAACAATACAAAATGAGATTTCAAAAATATTTTCCATACTACCACATGTTAGCTCCATCACTTCATAAAGAAAAGACACTAGAATACAAAATGGGGAAGAATATACTGTCAGAATTGAAGCCAACCCTTTCAAAGAAGAGGCAGTTGGCAACTTATTACTTGAACTCAGACAGATGTAGAAATACACAGGTATTCCTCAAGGATCATTCTCTGCTACTATATTTGAGAGAGAAGGTAGTTACATATTCAACTAACTGAATCATTTGGAAGCAGATTTTTTAAGTGTTCTTTCTGAATTCTCTCACTTCTAAAACAGAACTTACTGCAACTTCTTTACTGATTATGGTCTAAAGCTTCAGGACCATTTTCCTCCCCAGTATATGTGGCAATGTTTTCAACAGAGGTGTTACTATACAAAAGGCCAGACTTCACTAAGGGACTCGGGCAGGGGCCGGGGGCACTTTTATTAAAGTCATTGTTTTAGAGCTACCTAAAATCAGAGATGACACCATTTTCCTGGGATAAAACTCAATGCTTTTTTATTACGCAATTTTCAAACATACATAAGGAAGAGAGAAGTATAACAACAAACCCTCATGCACCCTTATTCATCCAACTTGAATAATTATAAAAGATTTATCAATCTTGTTTAGTCTATTCTGTAATATAGAATAGACTTTTTCTAGAATATTTTAAAGCAAATATCAGATAACATATGCTTTTAATTTGGTTCTTCTAAAAGAAACAAAAATGACACAGAGGCAGAAATCAATCTACTATGCCTTTTTGTTATTTACCCCAAACCAGCATTAAACGCATTCAGTCTCTATCCCCCACAGGTTTCATCCCTTAGTTCTAATTAGAATGCTGCGTCTCTTCTTCCTCCTTTTCTAAATCTCTGAGAAGTTCTGGGCTTCCCATAGAGGGAAGTTCTGATATTGCTTACACCCAGGTGACTGTTGCAAAGTAAAGAGGAATTTGGCCACTTTTATGACTTCCTCCTGGGCAGAAACAACAGGTCATGGGAACGGACAATTATAATTCTATCACTTCATTTGAGATGGGTTCAATGAACAGGTGGTCCCTTTCTATTTTCTAAAAATAACACTGAAATAGCAATCAATCTTTACATGTTACTTGCATTATGGTTAATTTTATCTTCTTTGGGGGAAAAGTTCATGCAGATATTAAGGTCCGTTGTCAACAATAAAACGCTCCTAATCCCACCTATTCCCCCGTGAGAATAAGAGAAAAAATGTCTTTCCTTTTATAATGAGTGTTAGGGAAATTCCCATGCTATTAAAAACCATTAAACCAAAGGATTTTCAGACTAATCCAGGCCTTATGGGAAGACTCCCCCAGACCTAGTCCTGCTACACTACATGAAGGCCTTCTCTGTTCTCTATCTCCTGATAATACTTCTCAGTAAGTTACCACAGTTTCATTTTTCCCTCTTGGAAAACTCCACTGAAAACTGCAGAGTCAAGCCCTATTTTATAATCAGTTCTTTCCCTCCATTAATACAATTGTTACATATTACCAGTTATTTTTTATTTTTATGTTTTAGTTTATTATCTCTTTAACATAATCTTATATATTTGCATCTTTTGGCACAAATTGTAAATCCTCATATCTAGATTAGGGGCCCATGCAAGTCTGTTGGGATCTGTAAAAGGAAGCCCAATTCTAGAGTTCTATCAAATCAGAATCTTCAGGGATTAACTTTTCAGTTCTGTATTTCATTAAGTAGTATGAGAACTTCTAGTGTGTGGCCAATTTTGGGAACTGTTGAAACAAGACAAAAAGATGTGGTTGTTACTAAAAAGTTGTTTTGCTTTAGAAAATATTTGAACTTCTTTCATAATTTTTTCCCCAGACAATAGTCTCCAAATTGTCAGTGATTCAAATTTATGTATTTCTCATCTTGCAATAGCTCCATTCCGAAGAAAGATTTGATATCATTGTTGAGAATTGCTAAAAATAAATCGGTTAGTAAATTTCTTACCTCTATAACTCCCACATTATTCAAGAAAACAGATACACTCCATATTTCTCTTTTTCTAAGAAAATTCAGTAAAAGATTTTTTTGGCATACATTATTCAAACTAATTTAACACACAATTGAAAATTTTGAGTTTATTTTAACTTCTGATATAATGACTGTATATTAGACTCTGATGGTTCTAGTTAAAATGAGGGCAATTTAATTTAACTATAAAGAATAATTTCTTTGGTATTAAAAACAGAGGCACAAAGACATTCCCTCCTGTATACTAGTTATGTCAATAAATCAAATTACTGATATTATGTATTCTCTTCAACCATTCTTCTATACCCCTCAAACAACTGGATCTTTAGAAAATGTACAAGGGGCTAGAGTAGAGAGTTATTTCTGGAATGCACATACTTAGATGGAAAATAGTTTAATTAATGTTTAAAGAATATGAGAAGCAATTCTAAAGATTTTTATCTTTTGAGAAGCAATCCTAAAGATTTTGGATTTCTGAGGAGCAGTCCTAAAGATTTTGACCTTCTGAACTCACAAAATTATAGTGAAGTTGAAATGAAATATTGCAAATAAAACTTATCTTTAAAAAGTAGAAAAAATACTTGAATTATTTTTAAGTAACACTTTTTGCATGTAGTATATTTTATATGACATCTTTAAGCTTTTGGATTTAAAAGGTTCAGGCTAGCTTTTTTTTTTTTTTTTTTAATTCATGACAGCATTGTGATGCTTCCCCTCAAGTATTTTACTTATTTTACACTCCCAAACCAATTATTCATTTTGCTATTTTTAAATTCATCTAATAATCCTTTGTCATTAAAGTTAACCTTTCCAAAAAGTGATAATCTCTAGTGTACCATGTTAAATTAGACTTGTAGACTTTATTTATATATGTAAAACCCTAAATAATTTCCTTTCAATTTTTATTTTATTTTATTTTTATTGTACACAGGATTGTTGCACAGGTACATACATGGCAAGGTGGTTTGCTGCCTTCATCCCTCCATCTCTTATATCTGGTTTGTCTCCCCACGTTATTCCTCCCCCACCCTCCCCAACCCCCGCTGTCACTCTCCTAGCCCTCCATAACTGACTGCAGTGTGTGATGCTCCCCTCCCTGTGTCCACGTGTTCTAACTGTTCAACACCCGCCTATGAGTGGTTTTCTGTTTGGTTTTCTGTTCCTGTGTCAGTTTGCTGAGAATGATGGTTTCCAGATTCATCCATGTCCCTATGAAGGACATGAACTCATCATTTTTTAAGGCTTTGTAGTATTCCATGGTGTATATGTGCCACATTTTCTTTATCCAGTCTATTGTTGATGGACATTTGGGCTGGTTCCAGGTCTTTGCTATTGTAAACAGTGCTGCGATGAACATAACCTGTGCATGTGTCTTTATGCACAATTTATAATTTTTTGGGTATATACCCAGTAATGGAATTGCTGGGTCAAATGGAATTTCTATTTCTAGGTTGCTGAGGAATCGCCACACTGTCTTCCACAATGGTTGCACTAATTTGCACTCCCACCAACAGTGTAAAATTGTTCCTATTTCTCCACATCCTCTCCATCATCTGTTGTCTCCTAATTTTTTAGTGATTGCCGTTCTAACTGGTATGAGATGGTATCTCAATGTGGTTTTGATTTGCATTTCTCTAATGACCAGTGATGATGAGCATTTTTTCATATATTTGTTGGCCTAATAGATGTCTTGTTTTGTAAAGTGTCTGTTCATATCCTTTGCCCACTTTTGAATGAGTTTGCTTGTTTTTTTCTTGTAAATCTGTTTTAGTTCTTTGCAGATTCTGGATATTAGCCCTTTGTCAGATGGGTAGATTGCAAATTTGTTCCCATTATGTTGGTTGCCGGTTTGCACTAATGATTGCTTCCTTTGCTGTACAGAAGCTCTGGAGTTTAGTTAGATCCCATTTGTCTATTTCGGCTTTTGTTGCCATTGCTTTTGGTGTTTTAGTCATGAAGTCCTTGCCTATGCCTATGTCCTGAATGGTTCTGCCTAGCTTTTCTTCTAGGGTTTTTATGTTGTGAGGACTTATGCTTAGATCTTTAATCCATCTGGAGTTAATTTTAGTGTAAGGTGTCAGGAAGGGGTCCATTTTCTGCTTTCTGTCCATGGCTAGCCAGTTTTCCCAATACCATTTATTAAACAGGGGAATCCTTTCCCCGTTGCTTGTTTTTGTCAGGTTTGTCAAAGATCAGATGGTTCTAGATGTGTTGTGTTGCCTCCGAGGCCTCCGTTCTGTTCCGTTGGTCTGTATCTCTGTTTTGGTACCTGTACTGTGCTGTTTTGATTACTGTAGTCTTGTAGTATAATTTGAAGTCAGGTAGCATGATGCCTCCAGCTTTGTTCTTTTTACTTAGGATTGTCTTGGCTGTGAATGCTCTCTTTGGTTCCATATGAAGTTTAAGGTGTTTTTTTTCCAGTTCTGTGAAGAAGGTCATAGGTAGCTTGATGGGGATAGTGTTGTATCTATGAATTACTTTGGGCAGTATGGCCATTTTCACAACATGGATTCTTCCTAACCATGAGCATGGAATGTTTTTCCATCTGTTTGTGTCCTCTCTTATTTCACTGAGCAGTGGTTTGTAATTCTCCTTGAAGAGGACCTTTACATCCTTTATTAGTTATATTCCTAGGTTTTATTCTCTTTGTAGCAACTGTGAATGGGAGTTCACTTTTGGCTCTCTGTTTGTCTGTTATTGGTGTATAGAAATGCTTGTGATTTCTGCACATTGATTTTGTATCCTGAGAGTTTGCTGAAGTTGCTTATGAGTTTCAGGAGATTTTGGGCTGAGATGATGGGGTCTTTTAAATATACAATCATGTCATCTGCAAATAGAGATAATTTGGCTTCCTCTTTTCCTAATTGAATACCCTTTATTTGTTTTTCTTGCCTGATTGCTCTGGCTAGAACATTCAATACTATATTGAATAGGAGTGGTGAGAGAGGGCATCCTTGTCTTGTGCCAGATTTCAAAGGGAATGCTTCCAGTTTTTGCCCACTTGTTATGATATTGGCTGTTGGTTTGCTGTAAATAGCTTTTATTATTTTGTGATATGTTCCACCAATACCTAGTTTCTTGAGAGTTTTTAGCATAAAGAGCTGTTGAATTTTGTCGAAGGCATTCTCTGCATCTATTGAGATAATCATGTGGTTTTTGTTTTTGGTTCTGTTTATGTGGTGAATTACATTTATAGACTTGTGTATGCTGAACCAGCTGCATCCCTGGGATGAAGCCTACTTGATCACGATGAATAAGCTTTTTCATTTGCTGTTGCATTCTGTTTGCCAGTATTTATTTTATTGAAGATTTTTGCGTCAATGTTCATCATGGATATTGGCCTGAAATTTTCTTTTGTATTTTTTCATCTCTGCCCGGTTTTAGTGTTAGGATGATGTTGGTCTCATAAAATGAGTTAGGGAGGATTCCATCTTTTTGTATTGCTTGGAATAGTTTCAGAAGGAGTGGTACCAACTCCTGTTTGTACATCTGGTAGAATTTGGCTGTAAACTCATCTGGACCTGGGTTTTTTTTTAGTTGGTAGGCTGTTAATTGCTGCCTGAACTTCAGCCCTTGTTATTGGTCTATTCAGGGTTTCAACTTCTTTTGGTTTAGTCTTGGGAGAGTGCAAGTGTCAAGGAGTTTATCCATTTCTTCCAGATTTACTGGTTTGTGTGCATAGAATTGTTTGTAGTAATCTCTGATGGTAGTTTGCATTTCTGTGGAATTGGTGGTGATGTCTCCTTTATCGTTTTTTATTGCACCTATTTGATTCTTCTCTTTTCTTTTTTATTAATCTGGCTAGCGGTCTCTCTATTTTGTTGATCTTTTCAAAAAAACAGCCCCTGGAGTTGTTGATTTCTTGAAGGGTTTTTTGTGTCTCTATCTCCTTCAGTTCTGCTCTGATCTTAGTTATTTCTTGTCTTCTGCTAGCTTTTGAGTTTTTTTGATCTTGCTCTTCTAGCTGTTTAAATTTTGATGATAGGGTGTCGATTTTAGACCTTTCCTTGCTCCTCATGTGGGCATTTATTGCTATGAATTTCCCTCTAGACACTGCTTTAAATGTGTCCCAGAGATTCTGGTATGTTGTATCTTCATTCTCGTCGGTTTTGAAGAACACCTTTATTTCTGCCTTCATTTCATTGTTTATCCAGTCTACATTCAGGAGCCAGTTGTTCATTTTCCATGAAGTTGTGCAGTTTTGAGTTAGCTTCTTAATCCTGAGTTCCAATTTGATTGCACTGTGGTCTGAGAGACTGTTTGTTATGGTTTCCATTCCTTGTATTGCTGAGGAGTGATTTACTTCCAATTATGTGGTCAATTTTAGAGTAAGTGCAATGTGGTGCTGAGAAGAATGTATATTCTGTGGATTTGGAGTTGAGAGTTCTGTAAATGTCTATTAAGTTCACTTGGTCCAGATATGCATTCAAGTCCCAGATTTCCTTTTTGATTTTCTGTCTCATTGATCTGTCTAATACTGACAGTGGAGTGTTATAGTCTCCCACTATTATTGCGCGGAACTCTAAGTCTCTTTGTAGGTCATTAAGGTCTTGCTTTATGTATCTGGGTGCTCCTGTATTGGGTGCATATATATTTAGGATAGTTAGCTCTTCCTGTTGTACTGAACCTTTTACCATTATGTAATGCCCTTCTTTGTCCCTTTTGATTTTTGTTTGTCTAAAGTCCGTTTTATCAGAGACTAGGATTGCCACCCCCTGCTTTTCTTGCTCTCCATTTGCTTGGTAAATCTTCTTTCATCCCTTTATTTTGAGTCTATGTGTGTCTTTGCATGTGAGATTGGTCTCCCCGAATACAACACACCAGTGGTTCTTGGCTTTTTATCTAATTTGCCAGTCTGTATCTTTCGATTGGGGCATTTAGTCCATTTACATTTAATGTTAATATTGTTAAGTGTGAATTATATCCTGCCATTTTATTACTGGTTGGTTGTTTTGCCCTTTGGTTGGCGTAATTTCTTCATTGTGTTGTTGGTCTTTACCATTTGGTGCATTATTGCAGTGGCTGGTACTGGTTTTTCCTTTCTGTGTTTGGTGCTTCCTTCAGGAGCTCTTGTAGGGCAGGTTTCATAATGACAAAATCTCTCAGCAATTGCTTGTCCGTAAAGGATTTTATTTCTCCATTGCTTATGAAGCTTAGTTTGGCTGGACATGAAATTCTGGGTTGGAAGTTCTTTTCTTTAAGGATGTTGAATATTGGCCCCCACTCTCTTCTGGCTTGTAGGGATTCTGCTGAGAGATCTGCTGTGAGTCTGATGTGCTTCCCTTTGTGGGTGACGTGGTCTTTTCTCTCTGGCTGCCCTTAGCATTTTTTTCTTTGTTTCAACCCTGGTGAATCTGACGATTATGTGTCTTGGGGTTGCTCTCTCTAGAGGAGTATCCTTGTGGTGTTCTCTGTATTTGAATGTTGTCCTGCCTTGTTAGGTTGGGGAAGTTTTCCTGGATAATATCCTGCAGAGTGTCTTCCAGCTTGGATTCATTCTCCCCCATCATCTTCCAGTACACCGATCAAGCGTAGATTAGGTCTTTTCACATAATTCCATATTTCTTGAAGGCTTTGTTCATTTATTTTCACTCTTTGTTCTCTTTTCTTGCCTTCTCATTTTATTTCATTGAGTTGATCTTCAATCTTTGATATCCTTTCTTCTGCTTGATATATTTTTCCCTCCTCGGTCTCTGGGCCTTTGATGGGAGGGGGCTGCCATGAAGATCTCTGACATACCCTTGAGATATTTTTTCTTATTGTCTTGGTGATTAACATTTCTGCAGTGGGCTTGAATTTATCCCTAGAATTTTTTTTTCTATCACATCATCATGCTGCAAATTTTCCAAACTTGTATGCTCTGCTTCCTTTTGAACACTTTTCTGCTTAGAAACTTCTTCTACCAGATACCCTAAATCATCTCTCTCATGTTCAAAGTTCCACAGATCCCTAGGGCAGGGGCTAAGTGGCACCATCTGTCTCTTTGCTAAAGCACAACAAGAGTGATCTTTACTCCAGTTCCCAACAAGTTACTCAACTCCACTTGAGACCATCTCAGCCTGGACTTCATTGTCTATATTAGTATCAGCATTTTGGTCAAAGCCATTCAACAAGTCTCTAGGAAGTTCCAAACTTCCCCAGATCTTTCTGTCTTCTTCTGATCTCTCCAATGGTTTCAACCTCTACATATTACCCAGTCCCAAAGTGACTTCCACATTCTCAGGTATCCTGTAGCAATGCCCCACTAACTTGGTACCAATTTACGGTGTTACTCTATTTGTATACTCCTATGAAGAGATACCTGAGGCTGGGTAATTTATAAAGGAAAGAGGTTTAACTAACTCACAGTTCCGCATTGTTGGGGGAGGGTTCAGGAAATTTAAAATCATGATGGAAGGCAAAAGAGAAGCAGGCACTTTCTTCCCGGGGTGGCAGGACAGAATGAGTGCATGAAGGGGAAATGCCAAACACTAATAAAACCATCAGATATTGTGAAAGTCACTCATTTTCATGAGAATAGCATGGGGCAAACTGTCCCCATGATCCAGTTACCTCCACCTGGTCCTGCCCACAACATGTGAGGATTACAGAGTTTATGGGGGATTACAAATCAAGGTGAGATTTTGGGTAGGGACATAGCAAAACCGTATAAGGGAAAAAGCTTAATTTCAAGACTTCTCCATAGAAACTTAAAAAAAAAGTTTCAACAAAAAATTAACAAATAATTGCATTATTATGATATCAAATTACCCAGAATTATCATGAAGGATTTCTGATCACATAAAATATTTTAGAAATTGTTTCCAAGTTATAAAAATATGAGTGAGAAAAGAAAAACAGATATACATAAAAAGTTATATGAAAAGTTTCTGTTGAGGAGATTATTTTATTTCCTTGATCTGCAATTACCTTCATCTGAGAAACAGATTTGATGTACTTGGGCATATGGACACAGACTGAGTGTAAAGTAATTGAGAGTTGAGGCAAAGAGCTAGAGAAAAGAATCTCAAACTTAAGTGTGCATACTAATCGACTGAGAAGTTTGTTAAAATAGAGGTTCTGATTTCATAGTTTTCTGATGAGGCCTGAGTTTCTCATTTCTAACAAGCTCCCAGATGATGCTGATATTGCTGTACCACAGACTGCACACTGAGTAGCTAGCATCTAGAGCAGTGGGTCCTATATGTGATAGCCCATCAAAGTCACCTGAGGGAGATTCCACACCAAAAGAGAAGTTGGTGTCTAAATCTGGTTCTGAATTAGCTTCACTCAAGTGGGCCTCTGATGTGTGCAGTTAATGAGCTCCATCAGTGAGGCTGAGTCTCAGCCAGGGTGGTGAACCACTGACTTAGACAAATGACTTTCTCTGCTAGAATGTACATAGGTACAGGTGTATGTTGGAAACATATGTAGATAAAGATTTGTGATAGAAGTGTTTTGTAAGATCAAGAGAGAAAAGGAAGGGGTTGTTATTCTGAGCAGGTGCATTTCCTCACTTCAAAGCTTCTTTTCTATCAAGTGAAGCAGCACTAATTTTTCATGCAAAAATAGTTTGACATACAGCTACAGACACATCATTTAAAATCAAGCCTGGAGAACTTACAATGTCCAGTAAGGTTACACATGACCTGGATTCCCATTGCCTCTCTGCTAACCAGTCCTCCTCCTAACTCTACTGCAGACATACTAGCCTCTTTGCTGTTTCTGATAATTTCCAAACAAACTACCTCAAGATTCTGCATTAGATGTTTCCTTGGAAATACTCTTATGTATGTTTGCTCTGGAATACTCTTACTCCAAATATCCTATGGCTATATCTCTTACTTCCTTCAAGTCTTTGCTCAAATATTATCTCTCCAATAAATCTTCCTGATCCCTACTTAAATGGCAGCTTTCCACCAGCTCTTAGGATTCCAAGTTTCTGTGTCACCTTTATATGGCACATATCACACTCTCATATTAGTTATTTATGAGGTTTACTGATCATATTTTTGGTTTTCAGCCCTCTTCTCCATGATCATTAGAAGGTAGTGATGGTAGGGATGTTTGTCTATTTATTCACAATTATTGGTATATTTCTTAGAAATTCTCACCTCCTATAGTATATGTTTCATAAATAAAAGAATGCATACAAACATAATTGTCATTTCAGAGTGGTCTTCTTTGACAGTTTCAGTAAAAATAAGTGCCCACTTTCAAACTTCTTTCTTGTCCTGATCACCCTTTGTTATATTAGTCTATTACCTTATTATAACCTTCTTATATACTCTCTTCCATACATGTATACATATATATAATCTTTATTTTGTAGTTTATTGTTAGAACATACAATCTTTAAGGAGAATGGCATTTTCTCAGAGATATCTGTTAAGCAATTATAACACCTCCTAATACAGAGTAGATAAGTAAGAAATATTTGTTGACTCTTTCTGTTAAAGTGAGGTTATAAAGAATTTAATCTTGTCTAAATTGCTATAGCATGAGTAATTTCTGTCTTACATTTCTCTGGATAGAAAAACATTGTCTGGGGTTGGTGGCTCAATTTAATGCCCTTTTATTCAAGCGAGCAACGGGTAAAGAAATTGGTTAGATAGACATTTATTCTCAATGTATGCTATGATTCTTTCACTGTGCAAAGTTTAGAATATAATTGTGTCCAGTTGATTTGCTTGCCAAAATGCACCTAGGTATTCGTTTAACTCCCTCCCCTATCCATCCCATTTTCTTGGCTCCAAAAGATGCATACTCAGAATTCTACTAATGACAAATTGGCACTCTGAAGGGTCTGGCTCAGCCCAAGGCAAATTCACACAGCTGACTAAAGTAATCACATGGTGGGATGCTGTTTTTCTACTTAAATATACTTGTGGTCTATCAAAAGGTCACTATCGCATAGTTGTTTACTTTTGATCCAACAAGGCCTACATTTTCCATGGGACAGCACTTCACGCCACTCTGTAGCTGTAGAGACTGTTGACAGTGACATGGCCTGCATGAGATAATAATACCCAGATTTGCTAAACAGTCTTAAAGTTGTTGTTTGTGTGATTTTTCTGACCTAGGTCACCCAGATGTGTTGATTTATTTGCGCATTTTGTAGCTCAGGAGACCATACCTGAAGTTCTAAAAATAGCTGTGCATATTTTGTTCCTCTTGATCTGGCTACAAACACAAGTAGGTATAGGAAAGAAAAACAATCCTCAATTTTAACTTCAAAATCCAAGAGTATTATTTTCTAAAATTAAGATAATGGTGAAAATCAAAGTAATCATTTCAGAGTTGATAAGGCAGGTGCTGAATGCAAATCATATTACTTCTCTTGCTAAGCCTCTTGCCTAACAATTAGTAGGCACTTTATTTATGCATTCATTTTAAATTTTATTCAAAATAGTTACTGAAACCTATAACATACACAATGTTGTGGAAGACACTTAGAGAAGAAAGCTTCAACAAACCTAATTATGAAGATGTAAAACAAAAGTAGAGAAGAAAGAACTATTTTGGTATAATGAATTTAAATCTGATTAAACAAATGTTTATTAAGATACCAATTTTATTGTCAAAATGTGTCAACTTCAGATATACATAGATATACATATATCATTATTAGTTGGTCTGACCAGTTATTAGCTGCGTATTGTTTTAACATGAATATGCATATTGTTTTGATGTTTAAATTTTAAAAAATCTTAGAGCATTAGGAAAAGAAAATGCTATAAAGTCACCCTCTTTAGGACTATTTCTTTGCAAAGGGAGAGTAAATAATGAAAAGAGAGAGAGGAAAGCATTAACTCCCATGTTCACTGAAGTATAATTCACAATAGTCAAGACATAGAAACAACCTAAATGTCTATCAGTGGATGAATATATAAAGAAAATGTGGTACACATATATAATGAAGTATTATTTAATCTTAAAAAGGAAGGAAATCCTGAAATATGCGACAATATGGATGAACTTGGAGGATATTATGTTAAGTGAAATAAGCTAGTCATCAAAGAACACATACTGTATTTTTCCACTTATATGAAGTATCTAAAATAGCCAAACTCATGGAAGCAGAAGTAGAATGGTGGTGGCCTGGGGATGGGAGAAGAAGGAAATGAAAAGCTATTCAACAGTTGTAAAGTTTCAGTCACACAAGATGCGTAAGTTGCTGTACAGCATCATCGCTACAGTTAACAATACCATATTAACACTTAAAAATTGTTAAAAGAGTATATCTCATGTTGAATGTTCTTATTACAATTTTTAAAAATGTACTGTATTTGTAATTTATCCTTCTCTCTCTTTTACATGAAATCGTAAATGATTTTTGCACTAATTTGATTTACACTGAATTGTGTAGAAATGCAACTACTCTATAAATCAAGAGAAAATTATATGCTATTCCGTTTGGGAATTTACCAAGAGGTTTTCATATTGTGGGAAATAAAATAAATAATAGTAACACAAATTATAATATTTAGGTAGACAGTATAATGCACAGAATGAATTAGCATACATGGCAGTGAATCCACTGTGATTTTACCTACAGGCACAACCTTCTCACCACTTCATATCATTTAGTGCAGACCTGCTGGGGAATTGACAGGAAGACAGCAGTGTTTATTCCCAAATTGCCATTAGATATATTTGATAGATTATTTTTAGTTATGCATAAGCAGGTAATTACTTAGTCTATGAATTTAATTTCAGGAAAGTAAATAAATATTAGAAAATTATAAACATATTTTTTGTATAACTGACAAATTATCCAGTATTAATTCACAAAAAATACTTAAAGAGTTACATTTATCTCTCAAAATCATTCACAAGTTTATCCTGCTACACAAAAAAAGTCAGTAATACATAAAAATGAATACAACAAATAATAACTTACAACAATATACAATATGTGCCACCATAAAGAAGAAACAAAGTGCTACTAAGAGCACACAAGTAAAAGAACCAGACTTTGAAAGATGAGTAGACTTTACTAGCAAGGCTGCAGAGAGGATGAAAGAATAATGAATGAAGACTGTAGAGATAAGACTAAGCATAGGATGGGTTTAGGAAAAGGAAAATGGTCTCAATCTTTGGGAGACTGTAGACAATCACTCTTTAATTTTGCTTTTAAATGTATTGAAAACATATGAATAACAGACAGGAATAACATTTGGAGCTTCTTGGGACTCCATGTTTGGATACCCTTCCACGAACACTCCCTTCGTGGAAGCCATCTTTCTCTATCCTGGATTTCCCTCTGGAGTCCCCTTCCACACTCTCGTGGAAGCCTGTCTTCCCCTCCTAAACTCCATCTCTCTATTCCCTTCCACACAGTGTGGAAGTTGCTTTCCTCTCCTGGATTCCATCTTTCTGGATTCTCTCACTCAGTGTGAGAGTTAGCTGTTTCTTTCTCTCTCCTTCTACCATTTCTCTCTCTTCCTCTCTAAATACATCACTTTTTACAAAAACAAAACAAAACAAACAAAAAAAAACTAACAAAAAAACATTTGGAGCTTCTTATGTGGAATACAGAATACAAAAGAATGAATGCAGAGGAAACAAATGGAGAAAAACCTGCTAAGACAAGCTATACAAATGGCAGTAGAACCAAAGTAAGTGGGAAGTAAGAGTACTAAGATTTTTTATATTAAAAGTATTTTCATATTTTTACAACGTGGAAATAATAAAATTGTGTTTCAAGTAATCGTTTATGACTCAATCTCATGCCAATTGAATGAGTATCACCCCTGTCCATTACATTTCAACTCAATGTCTGACTTGAGTTTATGACTAGACTCAAAACTTATTTCAGAACCCAAATTTGTCTAGCTTTAATCATATTGGTGCCCTAGAATATGCAGAGGATATGAGACTTAGTCTGGCTGATCCAAACAGAAACCACCTGTGTTCTGGCTGTGTTTGTAAGGGTAGAGTAATTTAGTGGTTGAGTGTATATTTTTAGAGCTTATGGCAGGCAGATTAATGTCTTCCCACCCTCTGTTCCCACCACAAAAATGTCAACGTTCTGTCCCAGAGCTTGTGAATATGTTTTGTTATCTGGTGAAGGAGAAAGAAGTTTGCAATAGAATTAAGTTTGCTAATCAGGTGACTGTAAACTAGAGAATGTATTCCAGATTATACAGATAGATGCAATATAATCACAAGAGGTTTTCAGATTGAAAAAGGGAGGCAGAAAAGACAGAGCCAAAGAAAGATGTGACTATGGAAGAGGTCAGATGAGATGTGGTGTGAAGAGGACTCAAGACTAAAACAGAGCCAGACCATCTGGGTTCAAATCCCAGCAACGCCTCATAGTAACTGTGCGACTCTGGATTAGTTGCTCAATTTCTCTTTTCCTCCATTTCTCATCTGTAAAACAGGGATGATGATAGTAATAGTATATAACTTGTAGGGTTGTTGTAAGGATGGAATGAGTTATCTGAGTGTACTTTTGTTAATCACTAGGAACGGAGGCTACCCTGTAGTGAATGCCATCTAAGCCACCAATAGAGTTACTCTCTAGTGTTATACAGACATTTAATCTCTGAACGCAGAAGGAAAATTCTGGAGGAAGGGTCTTGGCTGTTGTTTCTTCTCTGCCTGGAATATTTTCCAGGAATCCCTGTTGCTTGCTTCTTCTCTTCGTGTGGTACTCTATTTAAATTCTGCATTGCCACTGAGCTATGGTTGACTTTCCACTCCCAGCATTTTCTAGCTTTCTTATCTCACATTTTCTGCCCATGGTACTTATAAATATTTGCTGTACTAAAGATTAGTTTATATGTTTTTATTGGTCTTCTTTAAATGAATAAAGGCTAGGATTTTCCTGTTGTTGTTGTTCACTGCTGTATCCCTAATGTCGAGCACAGTGCTTAGAATAGAGTGGGAGCTCAACCAATATTTGGTCAACTGATGAATAAATACATTAATCCATTTCAGTTAATGCTGGAGCTCTTAGGCTGCCTTTAGTGATTTTCAGATATAGCATCATATCGCCACAGTGCAAGGGCTTGCTGCACTGCACCACAAAATGCTCTCCAGCATTGCTTCTTTTGTTACTGCCACTGCTATGTGTTTTCTCAGTCTCCTTTTTAACATTGCATTGATTTTGCTTGACTTCAGTTTCCTCACACTATATTCTGTGTCTGCTATTAAAGAGATATTTTACTTAGTTTGCCATCTGGTCTCCTAAAATGTCTCAGGCTTCCTGCTCTTCCTTTTGTTTTTGTCATCAGGTTCATAGTCTTAGTGTTCACATGTTAATTCTCTGGCTTAGGCAGAGCTGCCCTTACCCACAATGGAATGTCCATTTTGGTTTCTAAGACTTCCATAATCTGTCCTACCTGCATTTTCTGTATCAACCAAATGAAGGACTTTTTGCCTCACTTTGATAGTTTTGAATGGGGGAAAAATAGTTTCCTATAGAATTCTGCTAAAGAAGGTTTCTTCCCAGAAATATTACTGTTTGTTTTCTCTAGTCTTTTTCAGTATCTCATTTTGCAAAGTGTGGAAGAATGACGGTAACTTTTGGGTCCACTATGGTGGATTAGAACTCAGGCTATGAAAGGTATTAGATCAGGCCTTTGGAGTTTATCTCCATTGCTAAAGGTGGTCCCTTGGCCTAGACCTGCTTCTTCCACCCCTATCCTCCATCTCACTTTGCTATTAACTCTTGATGGTCCTTTGGTTATAAGCTGAGTCATCATTTCTTCAGGAATGTCTTCCTTGAGTCCCCAGTCTTGTCAGTCGCCCCTTATGTACTCTCATGTGATACACCATACTTTCACTTTGTTGCATGTGTCAGTTTGCATAGCTGTTTATGTATTTGACTGGTATGTTTTCCTCAGCTGTAGAGAGCCATTCTGCTTTACTTAGCATTATATCTGAACACATATGATAGATACTGAAGAAATATTTTTTGCTTTATTTTCTCTATCACAGGATGTATCACAGTAAGTATATTTAAAAATATACTTTGGCTCTTCTAAAGTATAAACTGCAAGAATTCACCTACTGGGTCTGTTTCCTAAGGCTTATCATAGTTCTACATTACAGACACTCAAAAATGTTTGTTAAATGACTGAATAAATAATATGTGTGGATTTTACTAAATTAATGCTGTTTATATTAACACCAATATTCTTTCTGAGTACCTTTTTGGTGTATTCAAAAGAAATTATTTCTCCCTACTCTGATAAGATTCTCATGACTGTTGCTTCTAAAGTCACCTAGAAACCAAGGGAAAACATTCCCTTAAAATGCTCAGTATCTCCCCTTCATCTCAGATCTTAACCTGAAATTCTCAATTCCTAGTGAAACTTTATCTTCAAGTAAACCTAGCTTGAGAGTTCCCTTACATTCTTTTTTCAAAGGTGTAGACTCTTCCTCCAGTGATTCAGAAGACAGAGTTCTGAATTCTGGTTTCTTGCTTTGTCAGGTTCATAATAAACTCACAGATAATTATGTTGAATGAATACATGAAGGATCCATAAATTCTTCACTTGCATGGAAGGAGCCACACAAATACAGGGAACTGAAGAGCAGCCTCAAAATTAACAAAGAACCGAACAGAGCTAACATTTCAGAAATAATCATATATATCTAGAGAGGAGCCTAATGCAGTCTTAGTTAGAGTGAGTTCCGTTTATAATGTGTTTTCCATAGACTGGAAAAAATAATAAATTGCACCTAAATTTTGAGGATTTTTATTTATTGGTGTTTATCCATGCATATGGATTGGACATTAAATGGAATTTCTGGATCCCTGGTTAAGGTTAAAGATTATAAGCAAGACTTCTAGATTCACAGAAAAGTTAGTCTGCTATACAATTTAATGTACAGTTACAGTTAGTTACACAAGTTATTTATAAGCAGGCATATTTACTGGGGCAAAATTTGATGATCTAAGTTTGTTATCAGTTATTTTTAAAACATAAAGTGATATTTGACTATTATTAGTAATATTTTAAGAGGGGGAGTATATATACCAACGCTTTTTTCTTAAATTTTTACATTGACACATAATAATTGAACATACTATGGGGTATATATTGATGTTGTGATTCATATAATGTAGAAGTATCAGATCACTGTAATTAGCATGTGCATCATCTCAAAATTTATAATTTCTTTGTGTTGGGAGCAGTCAATATCCTCTGCCTAGCCATTTGAAACTGTTTCATATGTTAACTACAGTCATCATACAGTGATGTAAAACATTGGAATTTATTTCTCCTATCAGGCTTTAATTTTGTATCTTTCAACAAATCTCTTCCTAATTTTTTCCCCCAACCCTTTCTATCCTCTGGTATCCTCTGTTCTACTTTTTACTTCTATGAGATCAAAATTTTAAAGCCTCCACACTGAGTGAGAACATGCAGTGTATACCAAAACAGAATACTATTCAACAATAGAAAACAAACAAAATCCTGTCATTCATGCCAACATAGATGGAACTGGAAGACATTATGTTAAGTGAAATAAGCCAGGAACAGAAAGGTAAACACTTTACCTACTTCTAATCATATTTTTGGTTCAAGTTTTCAACTTTTTGTTGTTAAAGAAGTTTTGTTTACCCTTTCTTAGGGAAAGCACAAAACATCACACTGACAATCATTAAAGATTAGCTAATTTTTTTTTTTTTTTTTACTTTTTAAAATCTGAAGCTAGCAACTCAAATGCCTTGCTTTCTCATCTTTTTGATCTTGTAAATAAAATATGTTAATATGTTCACTGTTATTATCAAAGAGGAAGAGTCATGGCATTCTGTAACATTACAGTTCAGGTGAAAGAGGGAGACTTCCATGAGGCAAAGGGAACAAAGAAGGTCATAAGCTATTAAATTTTTATTTTCCTTAACTCTCTAGAGGAAGAAATAACTAAAAATGTGCCACATCTTGCTCTTCTGAAGTGGCTGTTAAGAAACAGAAAAGAAGTTTGCAATGTTGAAACATTGGGTAGTCTCATTTTTGTGAGTCATTCTGGAACCTAGATCATATAAAAAATGACTTTCAATAATTGGGGATAAAAGGGTGACCCACATATATTACCTCTATTCTCTACCTCACCCCCCTTCTGAATACTGAATCAGTAGGCTTTATGTGGATTCTAGGCAGAATTTTGGGTAAAACAATTCTCTTGATTCTGATATTCTTCCGTAAGTATCATCCCTCACTCTTTGTTTCAAAGATCACATTGATAAAAAGATAAGGAAAGATCAATAAGTAAAAACTTAATGGTTTGTAATATTCATGGTTTTAAATTTTCAGTTCCTCTTCATTGTATAGTAAATACACATAACTGTAAGAGTAATGATATAGAAGGCACTATTGTAAGCACTCTACACATTACTAATTTTATAGGAAATCTATGATATAACATATTATCTTATATTACAAATAATAAAACTGAAACTAAAAAAGTTAAATAACTAGTTTAAGCATTCAAAGAAAGGATTTGAACTCAAAAGTCTGGCCCCAGAACTCCCCCCGCCTTTTAACAGGATAAGGTAGTATATGTGTACTGCATATGAAACAAAAACTGTTAATTTAGTTACTAAGTTTCAATAATAATGATAATTTATTTCAGATATTCTAACAGAAGAAGAGAAACATTTAGAATAAATATTAAGTTTTATTTCTGTCTTTGAAAGTTTTTACCACAAACACATACACACATATCTTGTGTGTTCATATAAAGAAAAATCTAAGTGAAATACATTGGTTAAGGTTTGTTTCACTGAAATATTTTCCCATTTAGAGTCTGAATTTTCTTAATCACCTTTGCATTAGTCCTCAATTTCCATGGTTTTCCTTACAATATTATTTTTCTGTGTCATCAAGAAGGTTGTTGATGCTCTTTTTCTTTTTTATTTAATTTTTTAAATTTTTAAATTTTTATAATTTTTACTTTAAAATATATATATTTTTACATTGATTTTGTATCCTGAGACTTTGTTGAAGTTGCTTATCAGTTTCAGGAGATTTTGGGCTGAGACAATGGGGTCTTCTAAATACACAGTCATGTCGTCTGTTGATGCTCTTTTTCTTAAAAAAGCTTCACCATTATCTCCAGGATTTTCACACAAGGCACTGATAAACACTCTAACTTTTAATGCTAGCACTTTGTTGATTTTACCAGAAGATACCAATTGAACATTTTCAGGTTACTACTGGGATCCATATTCTTTTCTTAAATTATTCTTTATTTTTATTTTTTATTTTTTTATGTAGTTTAGGTTCTGGGGTACATGTGCATATGATGCAGGATTGTTGCATAGGTACACACATAGCAAGGTGGTTTGCTGCCTTCATCCCCATCACCTCTATCTGGTATTTCTTCCCATGTTATCACTTCCCAGACTCCCCACTCCCTGCTGTTCCTCCCCTACCCCCCCTAGCAACTGACTGCAGTGTGTGATGCTCCCTTCCCTGTGTCCAAATGTTCTCATTGTTCAACATCCACCTATGAGTGAGAACATGAGGTGATTGATTTTCTGTTCTTGTGTCAGTTTGCTGAGAATGATGGTTTCCACATTCATCCATGTCCCTAGGAGTGACATGAACTCATCATTTTTTACTGCTGTGTAGTATTCCATGGTGTATATGTGCCACATTTTCCTTATCTAATTGATTGTTGATGGACATTTGGGTTGCTTCCAAGTTTTTGCTATTGTGAACAGTGCCACAATGAACATACGTGTGCATGTGTCTTTATAATAGTGTATTGACTGAAACTTTGAGGACTTGTGATTATCCTGTCATGCTACAAGGAATAACAACTAAGTCAATCATAAACAGGAACATAGCATATTTCCTGTCACACCCTGTGGCAGAAAGTGATTGTAAGATGTCATCAATTGTAAGATATATTCCAACTGAAGAGATGTTAAACTGTAAAAAAGTGCATATCATAATTTTTGACATATGGTAATTTAGACAAAGTTTTATTTGCATTATTAATCAATGCAGAATGGATATGGACTTTCCTTTTTTGTTTTGTTTTTATATTTCTAATTTTATTTTATCAATATTACTTTTTTCACTATTTTATTATAATTTAAGTTCTTGGGTACATGTGCAGAACATGCAGGTTACATAGGTATACATGTGCCATGGTGGTTTGCTGCACCCATCAACTTGTCATCCACATTAGGTATTTCTCCTAATGCTATTCCTCCCCTATCCCCCTCACCCCCTGACAGGTGCCAGTGTGTGATGTTTCCCTCCTGTGTCCATGTGTTCTCATTGTTGAACTTCCACTTATGAGTGAGAACATGAAGTGTTTGGTTTTCTATTCTTGAGTTAGTTTCCTGAGAATGTGGTTTCCAGCTTCATCCATGTCCCTGCAAAGGACATGAACTCATCCTTTTGTATGGCTGCATAGTATTCTTTGGTGTATATATGCCACATTTTCTTTATCCAATCTATCATTGATGGAAATTTGGGTTGGTATTATGAACAGTGCCACAATAAACATATGTGTACTTGTATCTTTATAGTAGAATGATTTATAATTCTTTGGGTATGTACCCAGTAATGGGATTGCTGGGTCAGATGGTATTTCTAGTTCTAGATCCTTGAGGAATCACCATGCTGTCTTCCACAATGGTTGAACAAATTTACACTCCCATCAACAACATAAAAGCATTCTTATTTCTCCACATCCTCTCCAGCATCTGTCATTTCCTGATTTTTTAATGATCGCCATTCTAACTGGCGTGGGATGGTATCTTAATGTGGCTTTGATTTGCATTTCTCTAATGGCCAGCAATGATGAGACTTTGCTGAAGTTGCTTATCAGCTTCAAATATTGGACTGAGACAATGGGGTCTTCTAAATATACAATCATGTCATCTGCAAACAGAGATAATTTGACTTTCTCTTAACTAATGGAATACCCTTTATTTCTTTCTCTTGCCTGATTGCCTTGGCCAGAACTTCCAATACTGTGTTGGATAGGAGTGGTAAGAGAGGGCATCCTTGTCTTTTGCCAGTTGTCAAAGGGAATGCTTCCAGTTTTTGTCCATTCACTAGGATATTGACTGTGGGTTTGTCATAGATAGCTGTTATTATCTTGAGATGCATTTCTTTTCTTTTCTTTTTTTTTTTTATTGTCCTTTAGATTCTAGGGTACATGTGAAGATCATGCAGGATTGTTGCAAAGGTACATACATGGCAATGTGGTTTGCTGCCTCCATTGCCCTGTCACCTATATCTGACTTTTCTCCCCATGTTATCCCTCCTCAACCTCCCTACCACTTGCTGTCCCTCCCTTTGTCCCCCGTAACAGACCCCAGTGTGTGATGCTCCCCTCCCTGTGTCCATGTATTTTCATTGTTCAACAGCCATCTATGAGTGAGAACATGTGGTATTTTATTTTCCGTTCTTGTGTCAGTTGGCTGAGAATGATGGTTTCCAGATTCATCCATGTCCCTACAAAGGTCAGGAACTCATCATTTTTTAGGGCTGCATAGTATTCCATGTTGTATATGTGCCACATTTTCCTTGTCCAGTCTATCATCGATGGGCATTTGGGTTGGTTCTAGGTCTTTGCTATTGTAAACAGTGCTGCAATGAATATACATGTGCGTATGTCTTTATAATAGAACAATTTATAATCCTTTGGATATATACCAAGTAATGGGATCACTGGGTCAAATGGAATTTCTATTTCTAGGTCCTTGAGGAATTGCCACACCATCTTCCACAATGGTTGAACTAATTTACACTTCCACCAACAGTGTAAAAGTGTTCCTATTTCTCCACATCCTCTCCAGCATCTGTTGTCTCCAGATTTTTTAATGATCACCATTCTAACTAGCATGAGATGGTATCTCAATGTGGTTTGATTGGCATTTCTCTAATGACCAGCGATGATGAGCATTTTTTCATATGTTTGTTGGCCTCATAAATATCTTCTTTTGAAAAGTGTTTATTCATGTCCTTCACCCTTTTTGGAATGGGTTTATTTGTTTGTTTTTTGTAAATCTGTTTTAGTTCTTTGTAAATTCTGGATATTAGCCCTCTGTCTGATGGGTAGATTACAAAGTTTTTTTCCCATTCTATTGGTTACCAGTTCACTCTAATGATTGCTTCTTTTGCTGTGCAGAAGCTCTGGAGTTTAATTAGATCCTATTACCTATTTTGGCTTTTGTTGCCAATACTTTTGGTGTTTTAGTCATCAAGTCCTTGTCTATGCCTATGTCCTTTGTGGTTCTGCCTAGCCTTTCTTCTAGGGGTTTTATGGTATTAGGCCTTATATTTAGATCTTTTATCCATCTGGAATTAATTTTAGTGTAAGGTGTCAGAAAGGGGTCCAGTTTCTGCTTTCTGCACATGGCAAGCCAGTTTTCCCAACACCATTTATTAAACAGGGAATACTGGCAAGAGATCCAAGATGGTCCATTAGCAGCAGCTTAGGATTGTAGCTCCCACTGAAAGCACAGAGAGTGAGTGGACGCCACATTTTCAGCCTAATTTTTATTGCCCACGGACCAAGAGATTCCCGGCGGAGGAGCCCCATGGGTCGCCAGCGCGACTCTTTTGGCCGGTGCAGCCGTTTTGCAGGCGCCCCAGCGCAGCGGTTCTCACTCCGGAGTATGCGGGACTGAGTGCCCTTTGGTTGGCGTTGGAGCTCCGGGAAGGCAGAGTCTCCCATTCAGCTGATTGAAAAGTGGACTAAAGTGGGGGAACCAGACCGGGAGACTCCCAGGCAGAAAAGCGCCACAAATCTTAACGCTGCTGTTTTAGCTGGCGTAGTGGGTTGTCGCAGGGGAAGGCTGGTCCCTCTTCCCCTATTAAAAAAAAAAAAAGCAATTTGAACTGCTAAGGATTGAGAGTTTCACAGCAAGTACAGCTGAACCCGGGAAGGTCCAGCTTTGTGGGGGAGGGGCGTCCGCCGAAGGAAAACTAAGAAACAGAAAAAACTTTACCACTAACAAGCTGGACGTCCACTCAGAGACCTAATCTGAAAGTCAGCAATTACACAGATGACAGGTGGATAAATCCACAAAGATGGGAAGAAACCAGTACAAAAAGGCTGAAAACACCCGAAATCAGAATGCCTTTCCTCCTGCAGAGGATTGCAATTCCTCATTACCAATTGAACAAGGCCTGATAGAAAATAATTGTGAGGAATCAACAGAATCAGGCTTCAGAAGGTGGATAATGAGAAACTTCTGTGAGCTAAAAGAACATGTTCTAGCCCAATGCAAGGAAACTAAGAACCTTGAAAAAGGTTTCACGAAATGTTCATGAGACTGGACAATTTAAAGAGGAATATAAGTGAATTAATGGAGCTGAAAAACACAATACGAGAACTTCGAGAAGTATGCACAAGTTTTAACAGTTGAATTGATCAGGCAGAAGAAAGGATTTCAGAGGTCGAAGACCAACTTAACGAAATAAAACAAGAAGACAAGATTAGAGAAAAAAGGGTAAAAAGGAATGAGCAAAGTTTCCAAGAAATATGGGACTATGTGAAAAGACCTAATCTACGTTTGATAGGTGTACCTGAATGTGACGAAGAGAATGAATCCAAACTGGAAAATACTCTTCAGGATATTATCCAGAAAAACTTTCCCAACCTAGTAAGGCAGGACAATACTCAACCTCAGGTAATACAGAGAACACCACAAAGATATTCCTCAAAAAGAGCAACCCCAAGGCACATAATCATTAGATTCACCAGGGTTGAAATGAAGGAGAAAATACTAAGGGCAGCCAGAGAGAAAGGTTACCCACAAGGGGAAGCCTATCAGACTCACAGCAGATCTCTCAGCAGAAACACTACAAGCCAGAAGAGAGTGGGGGGCCAATATTTAACATCCTTAAAGAAAAGAACTTTCAACCCAGAATTTCATATCTAGCCAAACTAAGTTTCATAAATGAAGGAAAAGTAAATTTTTTTACAAACAAGCAAGTACTCAGAGATTTCATTACCACCAGGCCTGCTTTACAAGAGCTTCTGAAAGAAGCACGATATACAGACAGGAACAACCAGTATCAGCCATTCCAAAAAACCCATCAGTAAGCTGCATCCAGACCCATCTCACATGCAAGGATATACAGAGACTCAAAATAAAGGGATGGAGGAAGATTTGCCAACCAAATGGAGAGCAAAAAAAAAAAAAAGTAGGAGTTGCAATTCTCGTCTCTGATAAAATAGACTTTAAAGTAATAGAAACCAGAAGAGATAAGAAGGACATTGTATAATGGTAGAGGGATCAATGTAACGGGAAGAGCTAACGATCCTAAGTCTATGCACACCCAATATAGGAGCACCCAGATACATAGCGCAACTTCTTGGTGACTTACAAAGAGACTTGGACTCCCACACAATAATAATGGGAGACTTTAACATTACATTGTCAATATTGGACAGATCAATGAGACAGAAGGTTAACAAGGATACCCAGGACTTGAACTTAGACCTTGAACAAGTAAACTTAATAAACATTTACAGAACTCTCTACTCCAAATCCCAAAACATACGTTTTCTTCAGTAACACATCACATCTATTCTAAAAGTGACCACACAGTTGGGAGTAAATCACTCCCCCAGCAATTTCATAGCATTTCATAGGTTTAAATGAAATATTGGCTGGCTGTTTGTTTGTTGTTTTCCTCCCTTTTCCTTCCTGTCAGCATTGTATAACACAATTATTAGTACAAAAGAGCTTTTCAATACTCATTTTTAGACTGCATTCTAGCCTGGACAATAGAGCAAGATTCCCATTCTCTCTCCCTCTTTTCTTCTTCTTTTTCCCTTTCTTTCATTCTCATTTTTTCCTTCTTTCTCTCTTTTCTCTCTTTCTTTCTTTTCTTTCCTTCAAAAAAATAAAATAAAATAAAAATAAAAATTAAAAATTAAAAAAATAATAATAAAATAAAAATAAACAGGGAATCCTTTCCCCATTGCTTGTTTTTGTCAGGTTTGTCAAAGATCAGATGGTTGTAGACATGTGGCATTGCCTCTGAGGCCTCTGTTCTGTTCCATTGGTCTATATCTCTGTATTGGTACCAGTACTATGCTGTTTTGATTACTATAGTCTTGTAGCATAATTTGAAGTCGGGCATCGGTGATGCCTCCAGCTTTGTTATTTTTGCTTAGAATTGTCTTGGCTGTGAGGGCTCTCTTTTGGTTGCATATGAAGTTTGAGGTGTTTTTTTCCAGTTCTCTGAAGAGGGTCATAGGTAACTTGATGGGGATAGCGTTGAATCTATAAATTACTTTGGGCAGTATGGCCATTTTCACAATATTGATTCTTCCTAACCATGAGCGTGGAATGTTTTTCCATCTGTTTGTGCCCTCTCTTATTTTCTTGAGCAGTGGTTTGTTGTTTTCCTTGAAGAGGTCCTTTACATCCTTTGTTAGTTGTATTCCTAGGTATTTTATTCTCTCTGTAGCAATTGTGAATGGCAGTTTGTTCTTGATTTGGCTCCAAGTCTGTTATAGGTGTACAGGAATGCTTGTGATTTCTGCACATTGATTTTGTATTCTGAGAGTTTGCTGAAGTTGCTTATCAGTTTAAGGAGCTTTGGGCTGAGATGATAGGGTCTTCTAAATATACAATCATGTCATCTGTAAATAGAGACAATCTGACTTCCTCTTTTCCTAATTGAATACCCTTTATTTGTGTTTCTTGCCTGACTTCTCTGGCCAGAACTTCCAATACTACATTGAATAAGAGTGGTGATAGAGGGCATTCTTGTCTGGTGCCAGATATCAAAGGGAATGCTCCAGTTTTTGCCCATTAACTATGATATTGGCTGTGGGTTTGTCATAAATAGCTTTTATTATTTTGAGATAGATTCCATCGATACCTAGTTTGTTGAGAGTTTTTAGCATAAAGGGCTGTTGAATTTTTTGAAGGCCTTCTCTGCATCTATTGAGAAAATCATGTGGTTTTTGTCCTTGGTTCTGTTTATGTGGTGGATTACGTTTTTAGACTTGCGTATGTTGAAGCACCCTTGCATCCCTGGGATGAAGCCTTCTTAATCATGATGGATAAGCTTTTTGATGTGCTGTTGCAAACGGTTTGCTGAGAGACTTTGTCACCACCAGGCCTGCCTTACAAGAGCTCCTAAAAGAAGCACTAAACATAAAAAGGAACAACTCACCAGCCACTCCAAAAATGCACCAAATGGTAAAACGCATCGACACAATGAAGAAACTGCAACTAATGGGCAAAACACCCAGCTAGCATCAAAATGGCAGGATCAAATTGACACATAACAATATTAACCTTAAAGGTAAATGGGATAAATGCCCCGATCAAAAGACACAGACTGGCAAATTGGATAAAATGTCAAGACCCTTTGGTGTGCTATATTCAGGAGACCCATCTCACGTGCAAAGACACATAGGTTGAAAATAAAGGGATGGAGGAAGATTTACCAAGAAAATGTAGAGCAAAAAAAGCAGGAGTTGCAATCCTAGTCTCTGATAAAATAGACTTTAAGCCAACAAAGATCAAAAGAGACAAAGAAGGGCGTTACATAATGGTAAAATGATCAATGTAACAAGAAGAGCTAACTATCCTAAATATATATGCACCCAATACAGGAGCACCCAGATACATAAAGTAAGTTCTTAACGACCTACAATGAGACTTAGACTCCCACACAATAATAATGGGAGACTTTAACACTCTACTGTCAATATTAGACAGATCAACGACACAGAAAATTAACAAGGATATCCAGGACTTCAACTCAGATCTGGACCAAGCAAACCTAATGGACATCTACAGAATTCTCCACTCCAAATCAACAGAATATACATTCTTCTCAGCACCACATCACACCTACTCTAAAATTGACCACATAATTGGAAGTAAATCACTCCTCAGCAAATGTAAAAGAACAGAAATCATAACAAACAGTCTCTCAGAACACAGTGCAATCACATTAGAACTCAGGACTAAGAAACTCAGAACTGCACAACTTCATGGAAAATGAACAATTGGCTCTTGAATGCTGGCTGGAGAAACAATAAAATTAAGGCAGAAATGAAGATGTTCTTAGAAACCAAAAAGAATGAAGACATAACGTACCAGAATCTCTGGGACACATTTAAAGCAGTGTCTAGAGGGAAATTCATAGCAATAAATGCCCACATGAGGAGCAAGGAAAGGTCTAAAATCGACACCCTATCATCAAAATTGAAAGAGCTAGAGGAGCAAGATCAAAAAAGTTCAAAAGCTAGCAGAACACAAGAAATAACTAAGATCAGAGAGGAACTGAAGGAGATAGAGACAAAAAACACCCTTCAAAAAATCCATAAATCCAGGAGCTGGTTTTTTGAAAAGATCAACAAAATAGACAGACTGCTAGCCAGATTAATAAAAAAGAAAAGAGAGAAGAATCAAATAGATGCAATAAAAAACGATAAAGGGGACGTCACCACCGATTCCACAGAAATACAAACTACCATCAGAGATTACTACAAACAACTCTATGCACACAAACCAGCAAACCTGGAAGTAATGGATAAACTCCTGGACACTTGCACCCTCTGAATCCTAAACCTGGAAGAAGTCAAAACTCTGAATAAACCAATAACAAGGGCTGAGGTTGAGGCAGCAATTAGTAGCCTACCAGCCAAGAAAAGCCCATGTCCAGATGGGTTCACAGCCAAAATCTACCAGACATACAAAGAAGAGTCGGTATCACTCCTTCTGAAACTACTCCAAACAATTCAAAAAGAGGGAATTCTTCCCAGCTCATTTTATGAGACCAGCATCATCCTGATACCAAAACCCAGCAGAGACTCAACAAAAAAAGAAAACTTCAGGCCAGTATCCATGATGAACATAGATGCAAAAATCTTCAATATTTTTCTTATCTAAGAATTATGTTGAAGACTGTAGTTAAATCATTTATTACGTAGTTTATCTACTTTAGGTAATGGAATCTAAAGCATGTTAATTAAACAAATGTAGACAGTATAAGCTGGAAATTTTAGGAGTAAATATAATGCTGAGTTTTTTGTTTTGTTTTGTTTTGTTGTTGTTGTTGTTGTTGTTGTTGTTTTAATGTATGTGTGTGTAAGAACCAAAGATCACTAAAGGTTTTTCAAAATGGAACACTTTTTGTTTTATTGTTTTTATTGTTTGACTAGAAGACTTACTCATTTTTATGAGTTCAAGGGAGAAAAAAAAAATCCATTCAATTCCCTTAGGATTGGAAATGAAGACTTCTTTAAGGTCACGGGCTGAAAAAATATAGTGTACTATAATTCCATTCCAAGTATATCTGAACACAAGCCTTATACATGAGACTAAGAAAATAAAAAAGCTATAATAAAGATAGAAAGCAACAAATATCAATTGATATTCTTTCATCTCTAGAAGGAAAGCATAAATCTCAAATTGGACCTTTGGAAAGTGGTATATTTCAAGCACTGTTTATTTCAACTTGTTATAGACTACTTATCTTTTATTTACTTTATTTGACATGTATTTTTCAAACTCATATTCTAACCAATTTAATCTTAATTATTTTTTCCAGTTTTAACTACAATTATGTTTACTACATGCTATATCCACTGGACTTCACATTTAGGTGCCCTGTGATTGGGCCTTTGGTTTGTTATAAACATGTTCTTCATATGTTGTTTCCAACCTTTAAATGGCATTTCATTTTATTTTTGCAAAGCTGGTTCTGATTTGGATTTCATTTATGCACATTTCATTACTTTTACCTTTTACACTTTTAAATCTCATAACTTCTTGTTTTCTAATTCTTTCCAAATGCCAATCTTAATTTTTTTAAAGGCTTTGGCCTTAAAAAATTTGTTTTCTCTCAGATAGCAAAGATATTTTCAGAGTAGTATAAAAGCTGTATTGGATGTATAAAACATATTTAGTTCTAAAAAGTAAAAGTAAAGGAAATAATGTTGTTCTTGGGTTATTTACTTGTTTGGCATAAACTTATCAAACAAAACAGAAACTTATTTTTGTTTGTTTTTTTTTCCTTGAAGGCTTACCTTTCCACTATCGGTTAATATTCTGTTAAACCTAGTATTTTCCATTGATTTTTTAAAAAATGAAATAAAATCATCAATCTTATCGAAAAATGACACTATATCATAATATATTTTATTGGTGGAAGAAATGACTTACTACATATAAATGGATGTAAAGCAATTAGTGTATTTATTTAACATAATTAGAAAGTAAGATGAAGATAGACATATGAGAGACTCAGCCTTAAGGAGAAAGTAAAACAATTTTCAAGAAGCTCTTGCTATCCTCAAACATATCTAAAAAGCTTTTACTGACTCCATTAGTATCTAACAGGAAAAAGAGTAGTGCTCATGCTTCCACCAGGAAGTTTCTTTGAGTCTCACATCTGCCAGTGCATCAGGCCACAGCTGCCTCCAGAGAATCATGGCTTCCCTTCTCCCATGAGTTGCTCAGCTCTAATCTGAAATCACACAGGGAAAGAAATTTGGGAAAATGTACTTTCTAGGTTGCTTCAGCAAGACAAGGAGACCTTAAAAAGATTGTAATGTGGTCAAGAGAAAGTCCAACAAGTCATTCTGTTGTTTATGTAACTTTAAATATGGAAAACTCTATTTCCTGTCCCACTTAAAATTATCTCTTGACTCATCAATGTAAAGAGATTGTTAGGATACTTACTTATCTTTATACGTCTCCTGTGTATGAGTGTGTTCAAAATGTTTGCAGCTAGAGCTTTATTTTACATGGCCATCATTATATGTATGTATTTTTGTATAACCATGCATTAATCTTAAACTTTTGTTTTAACAACTTCTAAAAGGTGAAAATAAAATAAGTCCCATTTTTATTATTATGATTATGTGTTTTGGATATTTCAGACCAAATCTGGTAAGTTCAGGATGGCTCCTTGAAAGATAATGTTCTTACATTCAAGGTCAAATAGACATTTTTTTTCTTACATTCCATAGACTTTGAAATCATGCCACATTTAAGTTGTTTCATATCTGGAGCATTAATTTTTAGGCTTTTTCTGGTCAAATTTCTGTTTCCTTGCCTTTTGAGGAATAGCTCCCCTATTCCTCAATTGTCACTTTAAAGTGTCATTCTGTTTCTGTTTTATAAGGGGAAAGTAATCTGGCCTGAATATCTTTGAGTGTGATTGATTTAAAAAAGTTATTTCTGTTGCCTGAGTTGTCTATTCTGCATGGGATGAATTGTAATATTATTTTGGTTCTCTCCTGTTTTTGATTTTTTAAATATGTTTAGTAAACTTTAATACTTTCATCATGCTTTAGAAGAACTTGAGTTGGTAATTTCTGGTGGTTGGCATGAGTTTCTTTTATAGATGTGTACATGTCATTCTATTTTCTGTAGAGTTCTTTCCTCTTAAAGATTGAGACTTGGGAGGCTGAGGTGGGCGGATCACCTGAAGTCGGGTGTTCAAGACCAGCCTGACCAATATGGAGAAAAGCTGTCTCTCCTAAAACTACAAAATTAGCCAGGCATGGTTGTGCATGCCTATAATCCCTGCTATTTGGGAGGCTGAGGCAGGAGAATTGCTTGAACCCAGGAGGCGGAGGTTGTGGTAAGCTGAAATCGTGCCATTGCACTCCAACCTAGGCATCAAGAGTGAAACTCCACCTCAAAACAAAACAAAAAAGGAAAATGAAAAAAAGATTGAGGTTGCCTGCAAGAACAGTGAATATTAAATGAAATGCTGATGTTGGAGGCTTCCTTCTAGGTTATGCAGTACAGAGATAGATTTAGTGTTTCATAGGCCCAAATAAATACCAGATTGAAGAGGATCTATACTGAGGTGTGACTCTCCTGCGTTAATTTGCTTTCCAAGTAGTTTGTCCCATTTCTTTAAAGAATACTCTGGTTTTTTTGACTGACAGTAAACACTTGGCTACTGGTACTCAGGGAGCAAAATGGTAGAATAGATGGAAAAGGAATAAGAAAACATGAAGATACCACGTGCTTTTTAGACATGCTGTCAATTCACCTCCTTAATGTTTTATTTCTTCTTCTAATTCTCTGACTATTTCAATTTCAGGGTTATTTCAAGATGAAAGATTCACTTCTTTTTTTTTTTTCCCTAAAGACCATTCCTGTACTTTAGCTTCTTGTGATTTAATTTCTTCCATTAAATCGCCATTAGGTTATTTTGCTTTTCATTTCTCAGAATCTTTTTAAAACGTCTCATGACTACTGATAATTCTCATTCTCTTTAGCATTATGGAAGCTATAGTGTTATTCTCTTTATATATACAGAAGAGAGAGTCAACTGTTAAAGTATTAAGTAACTTGCTCAAGATTATCATAAGGGCTTCTATGTCTTTCTATCTGTCCACAATCTCTTCCTTTTGAGAATTGTCCCCTCAACCTTCTAGGGTTGTCAATATGATATTTGGGGTTATGCCACATATTATTTCCCTTCATTTGACTATAGTGAACCGGGATTTCCCTTCCTCTAACTACATGTTCAGGGAAGAATGTATAACAAAATCCAAGCCAATCAGAGTCATTCTCAAGAAATATTTTTGCCTGAGTTGTAAGAATGGTGTGGTCCTGGAGCAACCAGTGACCATCTTTGGTACCATGAGTAATCAAATTGTCTGATAATAAAAACAATATAGGAGGAAGAAAAGCTGGTGGATGAAGCAAGAGGGTGCTGGTGGCTTATTTGTGACCCTGGATACAGTGATGTCTGAATCTGTCTTTTTATAATACAGTTATAGAAGTCAATGGATTCTCTCTCTTTACCTATGAGTTTTTTTTTTTGCCATTTGTGCCATATGATTTCTGACTACCATGGTTACACAGGTAGCAAATAAACATTAGGATTCAGATAATCTGACAAAAAAAAATCTGTATTCTCATTCATCATTGGATACAGCTTCTCCTGGACATGTAAAGCCAAGAGATAGAAGAGAATTAAGAAAGCTAATTCATTAATTTGACTTACATAATTTAAGTAATAACACAACAATTTTTATTGCACATACATGTTGGTTCAAATGAGATAAAAAGGAATCCCTTTCTCTAACTACTTGATTTACCTATGTTTGTTTTTTAAATGTACCCAAAATATTCATTTCTACAACACAATCTAATAAAAAATAAAAGAGGAATCAAAGTAGTTATGCATTCTATAACTGAGTACAGATGATATGATGGAAAGCAGCTAAAATATCTGCCTGGTAGCAGAGTGTTCCCACAGGAAAGTGGTAGTGGAAAATCATTCTGTGATATATTCTGAACTGCAGGTATACTTGCCCCCTGTTGATTCAATTTAAGACTAAAATGAAAAGATTTCCAGCTAACTACAATAACTTAAAGAAAAAAGGAAAATTTGGTGTCGTGCCATGAAATAAATAAATGCATAAATGTTCAGCAGTTAGTCTATCTCAGTGCATTGAGGGGCAATGAAAGCTATATGTAAAATCTCAACTTTTAGTTTCTTTGGACTTTTTATTATTTATTGACTAAAATATTATGGATAATTTTTAAAAATTTAAATAAATGAATTAAGTGCTAGAAGGAAAAAGATAACTATTTAACTTAATAATTAATACAATAAATTTTTTATAGAGAGCAATTTATTTCAAAGCCACAGACATACAGGTAATCAAATTAAGACAATTTCTTAGACTTTTGGAGGTATTAACCTTTGGTATAAATGATATCTCCTGGGGGAAAATAATCAATTAACCAAGTTACTAAAAGAAATAAATTCACTTTCAAATATTCTTGTGAACTAAAAGAGCAAACTAATTAACCATCAACCCTGTACCGTCCCGGGAAAATGAACTACTATGTTATAAAATTGCTTCTGCTTTACCTACTTAGAATAAATGTTTGTATAATTATATATAGTTCAAGTTGTTGCAAATTAATGCTCTAGGTTCATGATTTTCATGATTAATTTATATAAGTGTGTCTTATTTCATATCGTGCAACAAAATTCTCATTTTATTCCTCATCAAGTTTAAAGATGTTTTAGCTTTGAGTAAATGTAGGAATCACATTGTCAAAAGTTGAGCCTATCTGTCATCACTGGAGGTCATATGGTTCATTATTTATTCTGCTGGAGTATGTGGACAAAAACCAAGGATTCTAGGACTTAAATTATGGTGCATATATTTACTGTTGGAATTTTATTTATAGTTTTTAATTATCTTTTACATTAAACACAACCCTACTACCAGTATATTTTTAATATTTCCAATAAAGACAGTTACATGAGGTTGGTATCAAAATGACCCATTATATATGGTCAAGGATTTTGTTTTCTTTGATTTTTTCCTTTAAAGAGGCTTTATAATTAAACAAAAACACTCTCACTATTCCCCTTTATTCACTTTTCCTAAATTCATGTAATGATCCTGTAGAGTCATAGCTATAGTTTTTAAGATAGTTTCCAGTAAATGGGTTACATTATTGAAGGGCTATAGCCTTGTATACTTATTAATTTTTGAATATGTCATTTTGAACAGTATCCCAAGTTGTACATTGTCTTCAAGCATTGGTATTTCTCTGATGACTCTCTGTGCTTCCAGGGATAGCATTTAACCTTGCAAGCTCAAAAATATTGCTGAGTCAGCACCTCCTAAGCAAGTCTGAGATACTTATGAAGGGATACTAATTTTATTCCACAAGTCCAAGAGTAAAAGAAACATTACTCCGTATATGCCATTAAATCAAATTTGTTTTGTGTCAGAGTTGCCCATCTCCTATGGTGAATGATATTTCATCCATTGAGAAAATATTGGGGTGTTCTTCTACTTCTAGTTTTACTTCTAAGTCAGGAGATCTGGATGCTACTCCCAAAATGAGATAATAACTTGTAATATCCTGATTATTAATTACCAGAGGTATCTTTTTTGGTCTAAGTCTGAAATGTTCTTTTGATGTCTAGGCCTGTCCTTTCATGTTGCATGTGAGATAGAAAAGTTTATGCACCCAGGGTCAGGCGCATGGCTCACACCTGTGATCTCAGCACTTTGGGAGAACTAGGCAGGTGGATCTCTTGCAGTCAGGAGTTAGAGATCAGCCTGGAAAACATGGCAAAACCCCTTCTCTACTAAAAATACAAAAATTAGCCAGAGCGGTGGCGTGCCTCTGTAATCCAAGCTACTTCGGAGGCTGAGGCATGAGGCATGAGAATCACTTGAACCTGGGAGGTGGAGGTTGCAGTGAGCCGAGATGGTGCCACTACACTCCCACCCTGGGAACAGAGTGAGACTGTCTCAAAAAAACTATATCTATATCTATATCTATAGATAGATATATATGTATATATATATATATATATATATATATATATATACACATACATTACACCCAGAACTTATTTATTATTTCTCTCTTCAATATTTTTAAAATCTTTGTGAGTGCCTGGTAGGTGTATATATTTATGGGGTACATTTTGTTCTTGAAAACTGCCATTTCTTTCAATTTCATTCCATGTGGTTTGGATAAAGCTGATTTTACTGTGAAGACACGGAAGCATATATTACATAGATCTGGCCAATCAGCACAGCACATTACTCTGGCTGCAGCAATGGATTCATAGATGAACATATGACATTTGCAGGGCCAATAAGATGAATGAAACCTTATGGTGGAGGGGGGTGGTTTTGGATAGGATAATCTCACACTTTCTTAAAAAACATGAAACTTAGAGCATGTATAGTTTTGAGTTACGTAAGCTGTTTTTAAACCAGGAGGGGAGAGCTTGCTATAGAATAGCACTGATATTATGGTTAGGATAGTTGAGTGATAGAGAATAGGAAACTAAACCCTAGAACATTATTTCTACTGCTGATCAAATAACTTCTGGTTTTTTTTTAGTCATATAAGACAATAACTAATCTTTCTGTTTAAGACTTCGGAATAATTTTTCTATGTGTAACAGATAGCACCTTTCAAGATACATTACACAACCATCCCTAAAAAGATTATCTTCCCCAGATCCAGCATAAAGCAGTGCTTGGTGTCCATTGCTTATGGAACTTAGAATTCAATCTTCCATTTCATAATCCATTTTCCCTGCCTCTTTGCTTCTAAAAAATACTTTGTCTTGAAATCCTGTCTGTGTCAACTAATATGATCTTTTCCATTGGCATAGGGCCCAGAATATTGAGCTGACTTGCTTACTGCAATCAGGCAGAATGAATTAGGGAATGGTTAGGCTTGCTGTGAACTTCATATTTGAAACTATGTCAACAGTCTTGTTGACCTGGTTTAGCCCTCTGTGAAAACTCTTTTCTTTTTTTTTTTTTTCAAAAGACAGAAAGTATTGATGATATCACTCTACTGATGAAGTTTTTCACCTTCTCTCAAATGCCTGGACTTCCAAATCCTGGCTACCTACTTTGACAGAAGGCAGTACAGATGTCAGAGAAGAAAAAAGAAGAAAAGGAAGAACAAGCAGATATTAATATTTTACTAACTTATCTTGATTCATTAAAGTTCTTAAATATCAATTAATAACTGAAACATTCAGCTGACACATGATTGATTATTTAGTGTTCATGAGTAACTTCAATGTATGTAAGGAGGTCAACCTGTGTGTTGACCCATGTGCTGATCTGAGAATGTCAACCTGCGGGTCAACCCCCATAGTTTCTTGCGCCAACAATTGCTAGTCAAAGGCCTCTACTTTTCCTGAGAAATAATGAGTATTATTACAGAAGAATTTCCAAGAATCAGGAATAAAGTAATGATGAGTTCCAACAAAATGTAGAGATGATTTTAAATAAGAACCCCAAGGAGATCGGGTGTGTGTTTTTATATCATAAGTACTCTCTTGAAGATCTAGTACTGGGAGACTACATAAGTGTCACCTTGGCAGGAAGGAGGAGATGATGATCCAAGATGACCTTGGAAGAAGTAGGACATCTCTCTGTTAGTTAGCTAGGGAGGCCATAACGAAGTACCATAGACTAAGTAGCTCAAACAACAAATATTTATTTTCTCACTTCCATCATTCCGAAGGATAGAAGCTCCAGATCAAGGTGTCAGTATTGATTCTTCTTCTGAAGCCTCTCTCCTTATCTTAGGGATGATTCTCTTCTCCTTCTGTCTTTACATCGTCTTTTCACTGTGTCCACACATGTCTGTGTCCAAATTTTTCTTTTCATAAGAACACCAGTCATATTGAGTTAGGACATACCCTAAGGACCTAATTTTAACTTCATTGCCTCTTCAAAGACCTCTCCCTAAATATGGTTAGATTCTGAGGTAGTGGGGGGTTAAGACTTCTACATATAAATTTGAGTGGACACAATTCAGCCCATAACATTCTCCTACTCTGTTCCTTTCCTCATTTGTTATGGTACAAAATCCACAGCCCATTCTCTTCAGAGACTCCCATTATATTCTCTATCGCTAATTTTAGAAAGCAAAAAACAAACAAACAAACAAAAAAACAAAGCTGTTATTGTTGAATGTGTTTCTCTTTTTGGAATTCATGAACTACATATTAACATATCCCAGTAAAGTGGATGCTTACTCTGTGACTTACAAAGAAGTGTAAAACATGTGGAATAGAGTGTTACTCACATGCACAATGTGAGCAGAACTTCATGACTAATAACAAAATTCTGTGGTCATGATTTAGTTTATAATGCATGTTACAGATAAGACCTTATTATTTAGGATAAAATAATTTTGTGTGATGTTTAAAATATTCTCCATGATACTTTAATATGCGCCACTTCCCCTCACTCCTGTCTTGTTATACTGATGTTCTGGTAAAAAGTTGTAATTATTTATTAAAAGGTAATGTACACTTTGTAAGCACGTTGCATATTTAATAAAACCCCACATAAGTTGGGTGTGGTTGGCAATATTATTCTATTAATTTTAAAGAAGAATAAACTGAGGCTTTGGGAATTTAATAGCCTGACCAAGGTCACATACAAGTAAGTGGCAAAAATTGAATTTGAAACTAATTTAGCTGTCTTCAGAAGTTGGGCTCTAAACATCATCCTGATGCCAATAAAGTGTTACTTGATGCCTAACAATAGCTATATTTAAAAAAAAATTAGCTAAGATGTAAGTACATTATTCTTTAATAAAGTGACATCATAATATTCTCCTGAGTTCATGACAGTATAACTAATTTCAAAAGTAAACACCTTACGAAACCTTTCACTGTAGTGTCAAGAGGAAATAATATTTGTTGGTGCATACATTTTACATTTTGCTCTGTTTTTAAATTTTTCATGTAAATGAAAACTAATAGATAACAAAAACAAAAACATGAAATAACAGAATGCAGTTATCTATTGACTGGAGAACTGTGACAATGAAATCTCTAAAACATTATTACCATTTTTTCAATTAGAAACTTTAATCAAGTTACGCGCAACTCTGTAAGATCAAATATGTTCTATTATCCTAAGATATAATGCTTGAGAATCTAACAGTTTACATGCAGTTCTCAATCTCAAGGTGTTAATTGCTTTTTAATAATAGGAAAAAGCCCAAACATATTTATTTAATTAGAAGTCTATAATAGGTCTAGTAAAAGAAGACAGGCAAAATTTTATATAGAGCTGATTGTCTTATAATCTCCTTGAGATGATTTTAAATTTTAGAATACTTAGGGAAACAAAACTGTTTTTTAATTTTGGCAAAAATAAATTAATTTATTACGTGAGAAAAATCTAAATAAAGTGCCACTATTGCTTAACAAGCTTAACTGAAACAAAGCACATACTGTTTCATGAGCAGCTCACTCATATTAAGCACCTCACTACATATTAAGAAATCATGCTTTTACTCTGTCATTGACTCATTTGCAACTCACAACTTTATTTATAACCCACTGTGGGCTCTGTCACTGTACCATATGCTAACTCCTACTACATCTTCAAGTATGGACGATAAGTTTTGTACTGATTGTTAATGATCTTTTTGTGACTCAGATAGCTGATGCTCTGTTGTCAACTATCCTTAAGTCTAAATTCTTACTTTCCATTCCAAGTCAATCAAAAATACCAGCCACTCAACATCTGTCCATTGTCTGATAGTGATTCCAAGAATCAGCAGATAATCTGAGGCACCCTACTGGCATATTTTTTTTTTAACTTAAGCTAAATCAAAGTTTAACTTAATTGAGGATAGATTTTGGCAGGAAATGGCATTATCTGAAGTCTCCCTTCCTTATACTATTAGCCAAGGGGTAAACTGCAAGTGGGTGTCATCGCACACCTTTCCAAGGAGTTCTTTGACTTATTTTTATCTGAAACAAATTGCTGTGGACTCTTACAAGCTCTTTCAGCCATCAGTCCTTTCCCATGTTTTGAGTCAGAGTTTTTTGCTTTTACTCTTTCCTTGACTTATTTGCAACTCATGACTTCATTTATAACCCACTGTGGGCTCTGTCACTCCAATTTCAAAATCGGCAACCTGCCAAACACTTCAACTCTTGTCAGAGTGCATCCTTCATTTTCTTAATTAGTCTAAAACTTGAATTTCCGCCTGCATATTTCATAAAGATTTCAAAATTTACCTTATCCTAAATGATCCTGTTACTTTTAACTAAATCTGTCAAAAAATCCTTTTTATTCAATTTCAGTGAATGACTACATTATCTATCAATTGCCTAGGCCAGAAGCCATTAACCTGAGGCCCAGTGGATTTTCCTCTTTATATTCTCAAAAAGTCTATCAATTACAGAATTCTGTGGATTGCATTTCTTTTATCTGGTTCTTTTCCTCCACCATAATGCCACACATGTAGGCGCTTATTTTTTTTCTCCTGTGCTATTGCAATAACCATCTACATTTTTCTGGCTAATAACTATGATCAATATATTCCTGGTTCCATATTCTTGATTTTGATGTATGCTTCTGTCTAGCTATTTCTTCAGCTTTTTGAGTTAAGTTCCCCACTAGCTTCCTGGATTTGTTCAGTTCTTTGATTTCTGTGTCCTCTGAGACTTAGCTTTTTTTTCTATCATTCTTAGTCCAGTAAAAACCTACTATCCTGGCTAAGTTTAAAATTTATCACCAGTAACAAAGAGATTCCGGAATTGATATTTAGTCTATATTTACTGACCCAGTGTCAATCCAAACTCTTTGCTTTTATATGACCTAATCATAGCTTGGAGCTAGTTTGTGACATCTCATGGTTACTTCTATGGTCTTGGATTTGCATGTGCTTATCACTCTTTAAAGACATGAGCTCTTGAAAAGTTTCTTCTCTCTAACTTTTCACATAAATGTTACCTTTTTGAAGATTTTCCTTACTCCTCCCAATCAGATTTTTTTTTTTCTCACCTTCTTCTGTGTTCTCAAGATTATAGAGAAACAATGATGAATAAGAAAGAAGGGGGACAGGCGGGGTGATTCATGCCTGTAATCCCAGCACTTTGGGAGGCTGAGGCAGGCTGATATCACAAGGTCAAGAATTTGAGACCAGCCTGACCAACATGGTGAAACCCGTCTCTACTAAAAATACAAAAATTAGCCGTGTGTGGTGGCGTGTGCCTGTAATCCCAGCTACTCCGGAGGCTGAGGCAGAGGAATTGCTTGAATATGGGAGGCAGAGGCTGCAGTGAGCCAAGATCACACCACTGCACTCCAGCCTGGGTGACAGAGCAAGACTCTGTCTCAAAAAAAAAAAAAAAAAAAAAAAAAAAAAAAAAAAAAGTTGGGGGGGGATGTTTGTTATAGGGATTATATTAAGATAAAGTTAATTGTTCTACTGACCAACTCCACGTTCCTTAATAACTCAAACAATAAAATTGATTTTTTAAAATTTATGACAAGTCTGAAACAGTGTTATTTTACAGTGAATATAACAAAAAATCCACAAGATGCTATAGTGACTTGGGCTACTTCTGTCAAAGATTGCACTCAGCCTATCAAACTGACAAGAAAGACTTTATTTAAACCTATAGCAATAAGTGTCAAGATTATTGCAGTCAGAGAAGGAGAACAAATTCAACGCCATTGAAATAGAAGGAGAGAAGAGTAAGCACTCTGATGAGCTAGTGAAGAAGTGCTGGAGGGTATTAGTCAGTGTGGTCAATGTGATTAAACCATTTGCATTTGCTATTTGTGCTTACTGAAGTTAGACTCCTACTTTCCCATAGAGGTAGAGGCTCTGTCTTTCTTGATGATTGCATTTCAAAGGGATGGCTCTCAGGTTTTTGAGAAAGGCATTCCTGGGTTGTAGAAAATTTGCATCTCAAAGGGGCAGAGAAAGAATTAGTAATTGCACATTTTTTAAACACCCTAAGGAAAGAGGTTGGAAGCTTTAGTTAGGAAGAAACCTGCCTAAATCTGTCTAAACTTTTTGAAACTGAGGGGGAAATTTACGGCTATCTTGGTTACTTTTTGTATGTTTCCATCATCTGCACATACCTTTGAAAGTTCCATTGTTTGTCTCTATCAACCAAGTGCCTAAGGAAAGACCATGAATGATACCAGGAGAAGTTTCACAGTCTAGTCCTGAAAGTGGCACATTTCACTTTCACTACTATTCTCCTGACTAAAAGTTAGACAGGTGGCTACATTCAACTTGCAAATGCAGGGGTGGGAGATGGGGGAAGTGGGCAGCCATGTGATAGTAAGTGGTAGCTGAGATTATAACCCTCCTCTTTGGATTTCATACTATTCGGGCTCCTGTGTTCTTTCCAGTGTACCACACCGGATAGCTTGCCAAAATCCTCCTGGGAAAAATCACCTGAAAAGTGAACATTTCAGTTGCCTATCAGGAGGTTTGGTTATGCTTTTCACAGTTTTGCAGGCAGAGAATATAAATCACTGATTTAATGAGTGAAATAGCAACAGGTAAAGAGGTGGATTTTTTTTCTCTATTATTTTGGTGACAATTGATGACCTTGGGCAAGTCACTTAACTTCTCTTTGGCATTAAAATGAAACATTGTTTCATACCTCTAACCACCCTCTCAGGCAAGACCTCTACAAGAAAACTAATCCAAAGCAACTCGTTTGCTTTTGAAACATTAAAGTTTTCTAGCAGCTTTGCAGAGATTGTAGATGCCCAGAGGACAAGCCTTCATTTTGTGTTCCAATAATTCCCACTTGCATGCTGAGGAGTAAGAAAAAAAACTAAAATATAAGTAGAGGGCTGTAGAGATTTAATAAAATCCTCAGGAATCTATAAGTCTTACCTTTATTCTAATCACTTCTATCAGTTATTAATTCAGTCTTTAAAAGCAGATTTTAAAAAGCAAAACAAAAAAATATTCTGTAATCACAAAAATACTTAGTTTGCTAATAAAAATACCCCAGAAGTAACTTACACATTTACTACACTTCTTATTACATTTTAAAGTCATGAAGGTTAACTCATGTTTGAGGTGCATTTTTAAGTGAAAAAATATATGTATATAAAGAAAGACAATAGTTCAATTTTATTGCTATGAAGCTTGAATGGTAATTGAAAATCCAACATCTTGCAGATGTGTTAGACATTATGTAGGTGGAGACAAAGATGTTTTAATGAAGGCTTCTTTTCCAGCTCTAACAAACTACTCCCCATACTGGCATTGGCATGCATTTCTGCCACATGGTGACCACCATGAATGAATGACACAAAATATTCACATAAATCAAGTTGAATCAATGTCCTGCTTCAAGTTGTTCACCGGCTTTCTGTTTCAATCAGAATAACTCAAAATTCCTTATCCTGGTGCACAAGTCCCTCTGTGATCTGATCATCATGTTCTCCTAGAACCTCATCTCCTTGCTCTCTCCCTCTTTCTCACTGTGCTCTGTTCATATTGCTGTTACTGTGCCTTGAACAGACCATGATTCCTCTCACTGCCAGCCACAGTTTTTGCTGTTTCCTCTGCCTGTGACACACCATTTTGTCACTCAGGTCTTAAGCAAATGGTGTGGACTTAGAAAACTTTCAAAAATAGCATGCTTCTGACCCTTGCATGTTACTGTCCTAGTTTGTCTACTTAGTACTCATTTAACTTGTACAGATTCTTGAATTTTGTTGCCATTTTATTGTTTGACTGACTCCTCTGGAATGAGTGCAAATTCCTCATGGGCAGGGGACTTCTTAGAGTCAATCTTTTCCATTCCTGTGCCCACAGTACCTAAAATGGCATAGGTACTCACTGCAATGGTTTATCTATCCCAATGTTCTTCTACCTCTTATCTTCCTGAACTTTTCCTTGATTTTCTCATGCTCCATTGATTGCTTTCTTTGTCTCTTCTGCAGAGATAAAGATGTTGAACAAATAGACTCTTGGAAGCAATAATCTTAATAGAATATAATGTTGACACAATAGAAGATATTACATAATCCAGAGTAGTTTAGAGGTTACAAAATATAATTAAGATTGCAAGCTCCGGGGCTTCAAAGTTTGCCTTGAATTCAACTGTGTCATTTACTAGGGGAAGATTACTTAACCCATTTGAAGCTCTGTTTCTGCATCTCCAATGTGAGGATAATAATTTCTGCCTCACTGAGGTTATTGTAACAATTACATAAATCAGTACATTACTTCTGTAAGCAAAACTTTTAGAAAATTGCCTGGCAGTCAATAAATGTTAATTTTCTTTTCTTTTTAAAAATTATCAGCAATTCTAAATGGAGTACAAAAAGTCTGAATGGACAATCTACCTAAATTGAAGAGAAATTTAGGAGCCTGACTGCTAGAAATAACAACAGATTATACTAATTTAGTGCATATTATATTGTTTCTGGTACTCATGAACATAATATTAACAATGAGAAAAAGAAATAACCTACATAACCAAAATGGTTACAATTAAACATATCTAATTCTGTCTAACAAATTTCTCCAAATTATTTTGTGTTAGAACTTCACATGATCTCTTCCTGTTTTTTTTTCTCAATATTAATGTATTAATTGCTATATCTCTGCTATAATAGTCTTCACAGCACACTTTGGAAACTTCTGTAGAATTCAGCAATATCATTAACATTTAAAGTATAGTTTTTCAGAAAATAAAAAGTGGTGATGTTTTTATTATTTCTACTTGTTTTAAAATAACTTGTTTAGCTGAATTTAGTCAGGTTTATAACATATATTGTCTCAAAAAAAATCGTGTTTTCTCTTTCTTGTCCTTGCTACAAAATGTCCTCAGTCTTTATAGTTCCAGTGCAAACATTTGTAAAAGGTCATTGTATGCCAGACATAGTTGAGGGTTACTTATTCACACTGAGTCATGTACATATCAGATTAAAGTGTTCAATGGTCGATGACTAATAGGTCAATATTAAATTGTGCATATAAAAAGTTCTCAAAATCATTCACACAATTGAAGAGGTAACTAGCCAGGCAAATGGAATAGAAAATAATACTTTAGATATCAAATGAGTTTTACAGAACAAGCTTTAATTTTCCTGCCATGCCAAAAAATATGACTTATACACTTCTAAAATAAAAGTTCATGTGCCCGTAGGGAACATAATATTTATTGAGATGAATCTTGTCTGATTTTATCATGATTGCAAGAGGAAAAAACATGAATAAAAGAGTTACTTTTAAATTTAAAGAATTTTAAGATATGAATAGTCAATTGAATTTTACACACAAATTTAAAACTGAATTTGTTCTCGCAGAATCTCTTTAAATTTTCATCTCTGCCATCTATCTGGGAAGCTATCTGGCTTTTCATAGATTTTAGATTAAGAACTCTTGATTTTGCAAGCCTATACAGTTGTAAAATTTGGATGTGGAACAAAATTTAGGTCTAAATTAATTTAATAAAAATGATTAAAATAAACATATACAGTTATTAAAAAATTAAACTTTTAGCAGAAAAGTAACATGTAATCATAATTATTAATGTTAATTTATTCAATTTTTATTAAGTAATAATGCCTATTATATCAACTTGTTCTAATATAACTGTAATTGTCTTACTGACTGAAGAAGAGCAAATAAAAGAACATTTGAAGGAGACAGGCAATTGTTAAAACACTAAAATCTACATATCATTATTAGTGAGTTGACAGTCATTTCAACTTAAAAATAATGATAATACCACATCTACAAATTTATTCTTGGATATAATTAGAAGTATGAACAACTATTTACATGTAAGAATGTCTATACAGCATTATTTACAAAAATTCCTAAAATAAAATACTAGAAATTATGAAAGTCAGAAATATTGTGGTATATTTGAGAATGGAATGCAATGTGTACCAAAATCAGAGTTTGCAAATATTTAATGGCATAGGAAATTTTGATAATATACTAGAAATAGTATAATAAAACTACATGGTATAAGTCTAATTTGTTCATTGAAATGCAATCATGTAAATAGACGATATACTGGATATAGAGACAATGAATGTTCAATAGTAGTTATCCCTGGATGATGGCATGACAGATCCTATAGAATGTGTTTATACACTCTTTTATTTCACACATTTGCTTCAAAAACTATGTATCACTATAATAATAGAAATATTGCTTTTAAAAAAGGATTAGAAATCATGCCCATATATTAAAATAATAAATTGTTTTTTTTAAACTGGTATTTAGGCGTATCTTAAATCAACTTTTTTTTTTTGTTCTCTAACTCTTCCTAAAATTAAACAAATTTTCTATGCAGTAATGTTTTTAGAGAAAAACCTTATGTTTACCAATATATATTCTCAACTAAAATATATTATTCCTCTATATTTTGGATAATTATGGCATCATTAGGAAGTTTATTCATTTGTTAATTCAAAGTTGTTTTTCAAGAGTCTACTAAGTGCTATAAGTTTTAGTTGCTGTGGATGCAGCAGAAGCTTAGTAGACATAAATCCCTACCTATCTTTATTGAGCTTACATTCAACTGACAAAATTAAATAGTATACTTCTGGGCCACGTTGGTGTAGTTTATCAATTTGAACTCATAAGTAAATTAAGTCTTTTCATTTGTGATAAATTTGTTATGATAAATATGTATGATACTACTTCATGGAACCCAGGAGAGTGTATTAAAATTTAGTAAGAGCTGCACTTCTAGAGGATTCGAGCATGGATTTGAACCCAGATTGTTCCTGAACAGCGTTTACTGTTGTGTAAGTGCTGGACTGAACTTTTCTTCTCTCTGTACTTCACTTTTCTCATCCATGAAAAAGAGTGAGATAGTCACTCCACTACTATCACATTCAACTGACTACACATTTCCTTCTTCTTCATCATAGAAATGGCTTTTCCTCTGAGCTCTCCTTGCAATACCTATGTTACTGCCTTACTGTATGACCATGCTTCTAATTGTAAAGACAATTATAATGGTCTCCCTGTGATGTCCAGGCTGACAGCCATTTTTATCTTCATGAACTCTGGAAATAGTCGTATTTCGTTGAGTGTAATTACATAAGAATATTCTACAGGTACATAACTACTGTACATTCATTACTACAGTAATGAATAAAGATTAAAGTCTGGGAAGGGTTTAAATGTGAACTATTTCTGACTTTGCTTGTGTTGAGGAAGGGATACTGTGTGAGATGCCATGGGTTAGATGAATGATATACTAATAGACACTATGTTGTAATATTTATTGTGATATCTATTTAGGTTTTACTTTCATATTTGTATATACTTCAAACTTTATATTTCATGTACTATATAAGAATATTTATGGATAGAGTAAAATTACTAGTAAATAAATCTGTGGCATTAATTATTACATATACACCAATAGCTTCTATATCTCCAATCAATACATCTTTTTCCTCTCTTCCAAGAAGCAGCATAGCATTTTATGCCTAACTATGCTTTGGAATTTTTACCAGTCCCATCAGTTACTTCAGATGTAACATGTTTAGAATTAGAACTTACTTTTTTCCTCTCTTATTTTCTATGTGGATGAATAGCACCCAATTCACCAAGTACCACAAGCTAGAAGCTTGAAAATTATTGCAGACTCTTCCCTCTCTCTAATTATTTTCATGTGATTGTTTCAATAGTAACAGAAATTCTTTATTGCTCTCTGCTACCTTAGATTGTGTTTTGTGCTCTCCTTTTTTGGACTTTTGTCATCCTGTAACTGGTGTTTTTACCTCGGTTTACCCTTTTCAAAATTCCTCAGTGACTCTTCATTATCTACAAAATCAAATGTAAACTTTTCGGCATAAAATGCAATGCTATTTAAGATCAAGAACTTCCTTCTTATCTTGTTTCAGCTTTTGCTTCTACAAGTTTGCTGTTTCCATTTCAGGAATACTGACTAGTTTTAGCCTTCAAACATGCCACCTTTACCCAGGTCTTTTGATATTTGTTCTTATAGTTATTCCTGCTAGAGATGTCTTTTTTTCTTGTGTTCTTAGCAAAACATCATTCATTTATTTAAAAAATAAGCTCATGTATTGCTTCAAAAACAATTTCTATTCCACTAAGTTGACAATGTTGCCAGAATTTGTACACCTTGTCTATACTCACCTTCCATGGGGATTCTCACTAAATATTGTAAATGGTGGCTTATCTATGGGTTATTTTGATACTCAGAAGCTGGGCCTATATGTTTATATCCATGTATCAGCAGAGTGCATATTCCAGTCCCTGACAAAGATGTCAATAAGTATTTCTTAAAATGGATATTCAAGTCAAACAGATGTTGGATTCTATGAGAATTGATTGTATACTTTAGAGTGATCTTGACATACCCAACTAAATTAGAATTGAGAGATAGAGCAGGTGGTACACTCAGGACACAGAGCTCCTTTTGCCCAGGCATTATATCACAAGCCAGCTGCCGAAGTGACCTACTATAATCTTAAGACCAGTTTTACCTAATAACTGCTGAAACAAACTGTCCTCAGTCTGAGATTTGTTTTACCTATCACTATCACTCATCAGTCAGAGCTTGCCAACTCCCCAAAACTTCGCTTATCCCAATGAGTTTTTTAAGACAATATGTAACATCAATTTTCTGATAAAACCCCCAAGCTTTTCTTTATTCTTCAGACATACCCAAAACTACCCAGGTCTATGCATATTCTTGAATTGCAATTCTGTTTTTACATACACTCCAAAATAAATCATTTTGCATAGAGATGCATTGCTATATTTTTATTTGGCTTTGACAATTCCACAATCATGTGATGGGGCACCTTTGTAAAGTGGTTTAAGCAAGGTACTAAACTTTCTAAATAATTCCTTGGACAGCCTCTGCCAGAATCCAGTGAAACTTGAGAAATCCCTTCTGGCATTATTACCACTTTCTGATAAATTGTATACCAGTTTCCTGATAATTAAGAAGCTTACGACAGCAAACTCAACAAGAAAAACTTTTAGTCATGTGTATTTATAAATACATACACATATGCAAATATAGATTTACTTATATTGCATATTATATTTATGTATTTTTTCATATTAAAATTTGGTTATAACTCTTGTGTAAAAAACAAAATCCTTAAGAAAATAAGTAGATACAAGATGTTGATGGGCTCACACTTTTCCTGACTTTTTATGAAAAGTTCTGATTTGAAGAACATTTGCCAGTGGTAGTGCTGAAAAAACTGCCAGACCTGGCCTTGGTTAGTGGATTTCTTAATCTTGATTCAAGGTCAGGGCTTTCTGCAGTGTAGCTGAATCAGTTCAAAAGCTTGTGATCAACCAGTTCTCTTGGAAATTGCTGCTTTTCTTGTGATGGAGTTGATGTCCATTCAGGATATAACTATTCTGATTTTTGTTCTTTCATCAGGAAATCTTAATTGCAGCGAAGTGAGAAAATACTTTGGAAATAAAAATTGATGACTTTAAATATTTAAGGTGATAAATATCCTAATTTCCCTGATTGGATCTTTGTACATTGTATCAATGTATAAATTATCATATCCCCCCAAACAAGCACATATATTAGGTATCAATAAAAAACAATAATTCTGAATTTTAATGATTATAGACACTATAATACAAAGTTGCAAGGTTAATGTAAAAATGTTACTTATGTTAATTAGTGTAATGTAGATGAAATGGATAGAGGAAAGAGGATTTATTGATGAATAATTATGTATTAATCATAAAGTTTTATAATTAAACTGAGTACCTAGTCAACAAGTATTATAGTTTTGATAGATACATTTAAAGCAATAATTTTTCCCTGTGATTATTTATATCTCTATTTTTTTGTCTCATGTCAAAATGGCTTTTCACCAGGATGTCTTTTAGTGTAACTCTTTCTTATACTTAGAAGAGGGAATGGATTTTACTTCCATGTTAATAATAAAATGTGTACATAGAAATAATATATTACAATTGCTGAAAATTAGACTGACAGCCTTCAGAAGCAACAGTCATTTTAAATTGCTTATCCCAAAGTAAGTACTTTACTTTCAATCTATTCAATTGCTTAAATTTCCTCATCTTAAAGGATTTGATATACTGAAGCATTTATGCAATTTTAGAGTACCAAATTAGTTAAGTTTCCAGTATTATTCACCAATGATTTGTTGGTTAAACTGAATTCTTGTTAAATGAATAAAAATTACTTTGACAAATTCCAAATTACTTCTTATATCTCTTGAAAGATTTGGTAATTTGAAAAGTACTTATAGTTAAAAATAAAAATAACAGAATGAGGGTGCCATTTTGTCTCCCATTTGATTACAATAACGGTATTCTCTCCGAATATAGCTAATAGGCATGTTGTCCTTTTCCCTTTGTATAGGGTCATCATCTTTATCATTAACAACAGATATAAATATAATCCTCTGGAGGGCATTAGGCATAAGAGAATATGATATATAGTTTATAATTTATTTAGAGTTATATTCCTTTTAATATTTAGTATAATAGTGACATCAACTGTGCCTAAACTTTGTTATTTAGTAAACATTCAATAAATACATAGTGCAATATAACCAAAGTCTGATTTTATAAGTGTTCTGTGACAAGGATGACAAAACAATATTACTCTTACTACTAAAATGCTATGAGGAATGAATCCATCCATCTCATGCACTTTACAATATTAGTGGAATTTTAATGGATTAATATTAAAATTAGTAACAAAGAAAATTGGTAACAAATAAATATAACTGCATTAAATTATTCTAACATGAAATGATTTCTCTTAGAAGTGATCTGTCAATTCCTCTGATGTTCTATTTCATTAAATCTTCATTCACTTTGCATCATAATTTCTTTCATAGAATTTTATTTGTGGAGAGTCACATTAGTAATAGCTTATTCACTATCCATTTAGTTTTTCTTTACCTTTTTTTTTTTTTACATTGTTAACCTTAAAGCAATAATCAATCACTTCCCACCCTGAGCAACAGAATTAAAAAAGAAAGCCACTTAGAATGCAAGTTTCTCCAATATTTATTGTTAAAGTTGTGAAATGAGAGGGCATTAGACTGAGACAGCTCCAACACCCTGGGTTCCTGCATAAAAATAAAACTTAAGCTCAGCCAATCATGAGGTGGGTATTATTGATAATGTTTTAAACTTCTTAGTGGGATAGTTCAAAAAAATCAATTGCTCAGACTTCAACCAGTCAAATTATTTTCCTGCTTGGCTTCCACTTCACCCTATAGGAGTCTTCCCCTTGTGCCCTTTTACCTGAGACCCTGTTCTCTTGCAGTCTAGAGCTGCCTGATTCATGAATCACTATCAGCTCTTTGAAATTTTAATTTGCCAAAGTTTATCTCTTAACACTATTTATAAAAATTTGATGAATACCTTATCTCAATGCTTTATAAAGACCACACACATTTGATGATGCTTGAATTTATGTTGTGTATGGAAAAGTAATTATTCATTTAATAAGCATATATATGGGATCTATACCACATACTGCAGGGTGATGAGATTAATTTTTAATTTTCTTCCTAACAATCCATTTGAGTGGAGAAAATAACGTTTTTATTCTAGATTCCTCCTTTAGGAATTTAATTTTTACCAGTGCTGCCATAATCTCTAGAAATAGTACTTTTAGTCAACTTTCCCGTTGCTTAGTCAGCTCCGTCCATCCTCTTACTCCATTTCCTTGGATCTAAGTGTAAGTTTTACAATTAATCAAGAAGATTGTTCTCTGTAATCTACCCCAAAGGTCTCATCTCTTTCTATTAAGAATATGTAGAAAGTCATTCCATTATTAAATTATTATCATGCTTTTCCTGACTTCCTTTTTCTCCCCCCCAAAATGCTTTAGTCATTATAATTTGTGGTTCTGAATGCCAGTTTTACTACTGCCACTAATCTGCATTGTACAGAATGTTGATTTGTCCAAGAAGACTCAGGCACATCATAAATCCCTCACACCAAAATTTGCTAATGCTTGTTGTTTTGTTTAATAAAGTACCACAAATTGGGTGGCTTAGAATAAGAGGAATATGTCTCTTACAAATGGAGGCCAGAAGTCTGGAATCATGTTTCTGTAGGGCTATGCTCTAAGTAATATTCTAGGGAAAATTTCTTTCACACCTTTCTCTTAGTTTCTGGTGTAGCTGGTAATCCTTGATGTTCTCTAGTTTGCAGATGAATAATTTCAGTGCCTGCCTCCATTGTCACATGATATTCTCCCCCTACGTCTTCATATCATTTTTTAAAAAGGACACCACTCATATTGAAGTAGGGTTCCCCCTCTACTCCAGTATGACTTTGTTTTAACTATTTATGTCTTTAAACTCTGTTTTCGAATAAGAAGTTTGCATTTCTGTGGTACTGAGAGACAGGACTCCAACTTTTACTTTTGCTGGATACAGTTCCACCTATAACACTTACCAAATGATACAAGCAAAAATCAGGCACAGATTCAGCAATCTTTTCTAGAGGGGTCTCCAAAATTATCAGATGCAGATTTTTAATGGCCTCTTTTCCTACAGTGTACATTTAACTTTTGGATTAATAGGTAAACACTAACAATCCCTGTGGTACAGATGTGTAAGTTTAGACTCTCCTAGGTTTATGCTTGATGAATCATGCAAGGGTAGGGAGGCTACGTGTTACTTTCCACTTTCTAGCCGTGTGTGCATCTCTCAGTTGATAAATTCTGGGATTTTCAATAATCAATCTAGGCAGATCAATAATAGCCTGCTGAGAGCAACCATAGGTGAAAACTTTTCTTGTTACTTCCAAGCTAGAAAACTACTCTGAGCATATTTACAGAAGGCTCTGCTTTGTGTCTGCACCACTTCAGGTGTCTCCTAGGAAGGAGAAAATGAGTTACAGACCCTGTGTGTGATCACCAGATTGTGTGAGAGGGCTCTAATGATCCCTATTTTTAGATTTTTATGTAGTTCCCTGTCACGTATTAATAGGATTGGTATGTTTGACCAACAGAATATAACAGAAGTCATTATATATGGCATTAGAGACTGGATCATAAAAGACCCTGTAGCTTGGACCTTGTTTTTTCTCTAATAAGAGGAGCTATATCTGATGCCATGAGAACACTCAAATAGTCCTGTGAGGTCCAAGCCAAGACCTGAGGCCTCCTGTCAACAGCTAGCAAGGAACTGAGACCTTTTAGACCTTCTGGCAACAAGTGAGCCATGCTATAAGCAGATTTTCCAACCCTGATCAAACCTTCTAATGACTTTAGTTCGACTGATATCTTAACTGTACCTCATGAGAAACACTGATTTTGAACCATTCAGCTAAGCCATTATTCAATCCCTGACTCACAGAAACTTTGTGATAATAAATATCTTAATTTGCTAAATTTGGGGGTCTTTTATAATGCAGCCATAGGTAAGTAATATATATGGTTAACTTTTTCGGTGTCTTGAAATACTTTTCTCTAATTTTGTATATGTTGGGAATCAGTTTTTCTCCTCCCAGAGTATATTTTAAAATTTCTTATTGGTTTAAGAAGGCTTCTCTTTCTTTGTATCCATGGTTCTTCAACTTTCTGTCTCCATATCTGAGCACTGTGTTGTCTAGCTAACTACGTCTGAATTTAGCCTGAGTTGTTTTCTATATTATATTTGAAAATGTGACATAAATTAACTCAAGTTTTGTTAATGGAGTAGGGTAGCATAGAAGAAATTCTTGATTGGGAGTAATTAAGAGTGAATTCTTTCATTTAGAAGAAAGAGGAACATTATATCACTTTCCATATTTATATTATTAAACACATCCCAGATTTTAGTTGTTCTGAGATAGTGTTATTCAACAATTTTATATTCAATATTCATGTCATTTCCATGTTTATATATTCTAAATGAAACTGACTTCTTAGCTTCTTTCAGGGATTTACACATGCCAAATAACACTTAAATGATAATTCTCTAGGGGTGCACTTTTGTTTTAGGACTCCTATTAATTTCTATGTCCTAGCTTTGGAACCATCAGGGATGCCAACTTCATTTATGATTAAAATAGTTTTTTTTTTTTTAATACAGAGGAAGATTCTAAATTATGAAAGATTTCTTAAATTCAGTGTTATTCTGGACAAAGAAATTCTTATATTTACAGAGATGAAACTTATATTAGTTACTTATTCTATAGCTCATATTTCAAGTTTAAAATTCTGCTACAGTTTAACCTGCTCTCATTGGGATTGTTCTTTCCATTATGCAGTTTCATTATATTTTCCATTAGTGAAAAATAGCAATGACCCAAAGAATCCCTGTGTCTAAGACATATAATTTCAGAAAGCAACAACTACCTCATTGATTTTTCCCTCCCAAATGATGTGCTGTAAAAGAGAGAAAGGATATAGAGATTCAGTATAAAATAAGGACATGTTTCAGCAATGTGAAACAATTTGACCTCAGATTCTCACTGAATACAGATTTTTTTTAAATTTTAAAAGACATTTACCCGCAACAAACACTGTCACAGACTCCTCTCATTCTCTGTCCTTTTCTCTCTTCACTTCCTGTTTAGCAGTAATTTTTTATAAATACACTACTTTATTTAAAATGTTTTTAAGACTCTTTTCATAATTAAATAAAATACAAACTAGCATACTTTAAAAATAGGCGAGAAACAACTTTTATATAAGCTAGTATGAAGACATTTTTGCCTTATTAATATTTTATCATTGATTTTATTGATATCCATTACCAAGTTTATATGTCTAGAGAAACTCTGGAACGGTGATACTTGTGTTTGAGGAAATCCAAGGAGAAAGAGTAAATGAAGGAAGGACCAATGGAAATTCTCTTGTATATGAGAAAAGTAAAGTCATAGGAAAATAAGGACAGGAGACTGGGAGTATCTCATTGTCAGCTGTAATGCTGAAGAGTTAAACTTCAGAAAGTAGTGAACGATGAGGCAGGAGGAGAACCAGCTGTGCACTTGCCACTCACTTAATTCAAAAGCAGTCTAGTCACTGGACTAAAAAATACATTTCAGAGGTTGGGCATGGTGGCTCACGCCTGCAATCCGACAGGCGGGTGGATCACCTGAGTTCAGGAGTTGGAGAATAGCCTGGCCACCTGGCCAACATGGTGAATCCATCTCTACTAAAAATATAAGAAATTAGCCATGCATGGTGCCAGGCTCCAGTAACCCCAGCTACAAGGGAGGCTGAAGCAGGAGAATTGTTTGAACCTGGGAGGCGGAGGTTGCAGTAAGCTAAGATCCTGCCACTACACTCCAGGCTGGGCAACAAGAGTGAAACTCTGTCTTCAGAAATAAAAATTAAAAAGAAGAAAGAAGGAAAAAAAGAAAGTAATACATTTATACATTTCAGGAGCCTTTCTCAAGATAAAGATTTGATAAATTGAAATTCTAAGTCAATAATAACAATGATGAAGATGACAGTAGCAAACACACAATTCTCATCCACCGAGTGCCTCATTTGATAAATGATACATTAATTAATAGTGGAAGAACAGCCCTGAAGGTTGGTGAGGAAAATAATGCTATACAAAAATATATGAAAACCTCTGGTGCAAAGTTACCTATTTCATAACAAAGAAAGAGGGAGAAAAAAACATTATCAGAGACGTAAAGATCCCTATTCTTTCATATAGTCCCAGGTATTTCTATCCTTCTTCCAGTCTGAAGGATTTCTGAACTGTATGCAGTAGTTTATACATGTCATCAACTCTTACCTTCTGCCATCTGGTCCTGATCCCATATTAAATCCAAGTGCTGAGTAGACTTGGGTTTCTCTCTATAAAATTAAGAAAGCAAAGAAATTTCACAATGGTCAAGGAAAGATATTGCCATTTAAAAGGAGAAAAATATTTATGATCCATTTAACAATAGTTACTGCTTATTTATTATGTGCCAAGAAATGTGCTAGTAACTGGGGGATTAAGAATGAGAAAAAGGGACATGCAGTGCCTTCATTAAATTTTCACAGTATTTTCACAGTAAATTTAGTGAAGGGATTGCATGTCTCTTTTCTCATTCTTGATGATTTGACTGCAAAAATGAGTGTGCTTTTAAAAAATTCTGGGTTCTGTTCTTAGTAAAACTCAATAAAATATTGCCACTGTATTAGTAGATGAAAATTGAAGAGAAACAATGTCAAAAAAAAAGGCTGTAGAAGGAAAAGGTGATTGAAATTAAACCTTTGATGGGACTAATCTTAAAATTTCTGTTGACTCCTTATCTCCTTCTAGCAGCTATCATCTCACTCTACCATCATTTCCCCCCCTCCCACCCAGGCATTATTCTAGGCACTGGAGATACAGTAGTGAGATAAACAGTCAAAATGTCTTGCCCTCCTGAAATGTGTCATCTAGTGGACTTGAAAGTACTCATCTTAGTTGAGTTCTTACTGGCATCAGTTGGAGTTGATAATTATCCTTGAAGTACTCTCTATTTTTTTAATGGTGTCCCTCTTCCTCTTTGAGACCTCTCATCAAGATCCTTTCCTGGATCATCTTTGGCCTTTGGGTTTTTTATTTTCTCTAGTTGTACATCTTCCTAGATGATCTTCTTCAATTGCCTGACTATCAAATATCTTTCTCACTCTAACTTCTCCACTGAAATAAAGACTTATATGCACACATTTCAACTTGTAATTATTATTTAGAAATCAAACATGCCAAGCAAAACATGCAAAGAAGTCCTACTTCCACCTCATCTTTTCTATGCCCCCAAACAGTATTGTCTTTCCAGTTACTTGAGCTACAAATTTAAATTCATTCTTGATATCTCTCTTAAAACACACATTCAGATAGTTCTACTTGCAAAACATATACCAAATGAATCTGTATATCACTATTGCTGTCTCCCATGTCCAAGCCATTAACTTGTGTTATATGACTCACAAAGTGAGATTTCTGATTCAATCTTTAATCAATTAATTTTCCACACAGCAGCCAACAGTCTTTAATATTCCATATTTTAATATTTGTAAAGGGGGATAGAAATTTATTAATTAACTCTTCTACTTTCTTCAGTTTCTTGATTCTTTCCATTCTATTAAAATCCTCCAATTTTCATCTGTGTTCATCTCTTTCTCATCAAAAGAGGAATCTGTACAGTACACATATTCTACTATCCAATCTCCTTCCTTAGAGTTATAATACAACATCTGCTTCTAAGTAATTTAAAATATTAGTTACCAAATGTTTTGCCTCTTAAGGACATAGAACATGATCTTTCCAGTATTTGATAAAATATTCTTTACTACCCGCCAGCTGGCCATTAAACCAATCTAATATTTTAACACTTTGTTACATATCATTGTACAAATTTTTAGACTAATCAAGTTGAGCTAGATTATGCTGTGGCAATAGAACCCTACAATCTCAATGACATAAAGCACACTCACACACACAGAAACACTCATGTACACAGACACACACAACAGTATTTCTTGTCCAGAGAAGGTCAATAGGAAAATTCATTATAGTCACTCAAAGGCTGAGAGAAGCTTCTTCTTTCTTGCATCACCAATGTCACTACAGCAATGAGAAGCAAATGTCACGAATCAAACACTATCTCTAAAAATTTTCTTCCAGAATGGGGCATTTGATTTCTGTTTATATTTCCTTTGCAATAGCAAGTCACATAGATGTACTTATATATCTACAGAGGGGTTGGGGAAATGCAAATCTACTATGTGACAGAAAGAAGAAAATCAGAACATACTTGGTGAATAGCACTGTTTTAAAACAATAAACATACACTATTTTATGGCATTTGGAATTTGTTCTAAGTGCCAAATGAAGCCGTTTAGAGAATATTAAGCAGGTGAATAAAATTATCTGATGCTTTTTTTTTAAAAAAAATGTTTCTTTTCTTATACTGGTATGAAACATAAACTAGAATATCTTTATCTTATTCTAAAATACAGCATAAACACAGTTGACCACATGTTCCATCTGAGTACACATGCATGAGACAGCAACTGTGGGATGATCATCTGTGATGTATTCCCTCTGTTTCAAGAGGTTGCACAGCCTTCTTTATCTGGGGCATCAGTGCTTGCCCTGGAAATGGGAAAATAGCACAACAAATTGTCTACTAGCATGAGAAATACAATACATTGCTTACCCAGTTCGTTCTACTATACCTGTTGCCTACTGGTGAATAACAGTATTTGTAGAAGTCAATAAATATTGTTCTGAAATTGAGTTTAGAAACAACTGAGAAATAAGACAAAGGGATCTGATTGGAGACAATGTTCAACATAGGGCTAAAATCACATTCCCTAATATGTGCTCTGAATTGAATATCTTACCCCCCAAATTATAGTTCTTCTCATTGAAGGGATATTATTCCCTGATAAGCTCGCGATGCAGATTAAAAGAGAAATATAGAGAGTGATAAATATTCTCTCCTCAGAGTGGTGAAAACTGTAGTTGTTTTATGTTTTTGTTGTTAATAATCTTTTTTAGTGTGTAGAGTTTAACATTTGCTCTTTTTTAAGCCCTTGCAAAAGAAGTTGTGGTTAAGGACATTTAGTTACACAAGAAAGAGGCTGTAATAGTTTAGGGGTCAGAAAACCTGGATTTAAATATTTCTTGGCACCAAGTAATTGCTTAGTGACTGCAAATGACTGTGAAGACACCACTGCTATGTAGTGTGGACTAGTCTGCCTGCAGAGTCCAATTGATTACTCTTTAATGTGTAAACTTTGGTGTGCTGCTAAGGCCTACAATCCTCAGTTTAAAATCTCAGTTATGTCACAGATTAATTGTGAAAGCTAGGCAAGCTATGCTTTTAACCTTCTTTGAAAACAATCAGCTGCCAATTTTAATTGAATATAATGTATGGGACACTGTGCTTCATGTCCTATGCAAATTATCTCATTTAAAGAACCCATGAGAAATATATTGTTAGCATGTTCATTTTTGCAGATAAGGATATTAAGACTTATTGAGGGTAATTTATTAGTCCCAAATCATAGTGTTAGCACCTTCCAGAGCTCTGATTTAAACTAAAGCTGATCTGATACCACTACCAGTACTACCATAGTAGAGCTTTGTTTTGTTGTTGTTAAAAGGTGGAAAAAATAATTGTAGAAAAAGAAACCAAGTTTATAAAGAAAAAAAAAATTTGAGCAAACTAAGGATAGATGGTAACTACATTGACTGGAGTAATTGCTTGGTGGTCGAAAAATACTGAGAAACTGCTTTTAGGTTTGGCTAATTCACAAAGAGAGGTTATGCCATGGTGAAGCCCTTTCATGCAGTAGCTACTTTGTGTGGCTGGATGAATCACTCCTACTAAAATAAGCCTTCAGGCTTGCCAGAAGAGATGCTTGGCATAAGGTTAGGGCTCCCTCCACATGGGAACTTTGGGTCTGCATTTAATATTTCCAGTTATCCTTGGAATAAAGCAGCTTTCTGAATCCTCCCATCATTACATGTGAGGGAGTGGATGAAACTGGTAATATGAAGCTTTAGGGAAAGATAGCTTAGGGTAGTTGAGAGCAAAACTTGCTACATTGGAATCCAAATAAATGCACTGCATTATGACAAAATTATGTCATTTTCTTAAAGATTGTCCTATACATGAAATTGCCTTGATCCTACTTAAAGAGAAACCCTAATAAAAGAAACTCACTAACTCTTGACTCCTTCAGTCCTCAACTTTCTATTATGAATCCTACACTTAGAAGATTTAAATGGTCTGCTCTGAGTGAAGAAAATGAAGATTGATTTTCTGTTAGAGCTGTTTAAATGGATAATATATGACCCTTAGGAATGAAATTAGAATATGCAATCCTAATTTAGAGGTAATTTTAATTAATGACTTAAAGGGACATTTTAAATAAATGACACACCTACCTGTCATTCTAAATTAATATATGAAATATGTTACTGGAATGCAAAGTTGCCTCCCCAGAATGTTCAGTAAAACATTCAAAGCATTCACTTTACACGGTACTTGTTATAAATTTAAATTCTGGGAGAATTTTCTTGTCTCCAATTTTGTGCCAAAAGGTTCTGTCCTTCGAGTAATATAAATGTCCCATGAAAAAAAGGTAACACTCATAGAGAGTGAGACTTTCCCTTAAAAAAAAAAAAAGGCATGGAAAATTGAACCATATTCTGATCTTAGCCATTTCTGCCTTTTAAAGAGATGAGTGAGGTTAGCGGCTGCTTACTTCAGAGGAGTGGAGGAAATTAAAATATTTGTACCACTCCCTTTATCTTATAGGGCTTTTTTGTCAGAAGGAGGTTACATATGTCACATTTTATTAATAATAATGCCTTTGCCGGTGTGGGGCGCTAACAGTTGGCACCTGGTGTAGGTGGCCCACTGCTTGGTAGAACTCATTTGTGAGTCCTTGTTTCTGCAAAGGCAGAGCCTCAGCAAGCTGTAGGAGATGAAGACCGAACTTCTCCTTTAAGTAAGTGTGAGAATTAAGAGTCTGTGCATGTAGCAGGATTGGTGAATGAAACAGGTCCAGAAAACAGGGGGAGGCAGACGGTAGAGAGGAAAGAGTGCTGAACAACAGGACAGAAGACTGGAGCCCTTGCGCAAAGTGAGCTAGCAAGAAATCTCATTGGTGTAGTCGCCAGAATTTTAATTTTTAAATATTTAATAAATGATATATTTACTTTGTAAAATATCAAACCTATAAAAATCAACAGAATTTTAAAATAATGCTCCCTGTCCCTGTCACCCAGCTTTAGCATTACCTGTGGGTGACCACACTTGTTTCTTCTGTACTCAGCACCCTTTCCTTTCCACACTCCTCCTGGATCATTATGAATCAAATCCCAGTCAGCCTATAACTACTTCTTAAATATTTCAGTTAGTTCTAAAATATAGTGATGATCTAGTACCATTATTATGCCCTAAAAAGGAATGATAAATCCTCAACATAATTGCATACTTGACATTCCCATTTTCTATCTCATAATTTTACTTTTTTAACACTTTAAAATCACTTATATGTTCCAAATCTTAATTCATTTGCCTTCTTCACTCTTATTTTTATTTCTCAATATTTTTTTTTGAAGACACATTGTCCTTTTTCCTTTGAGTTTGCCATATTCTCAATTTTGCTGATTACATATCTGTGGTGTTGTCTAATATATACTTTCCTTCCCTCTATTTTTTAGAAATTGAAGGTTAGATGTACAGGCTTCATGAGATGCAGATTTGATATTTTTTGCAAAGACTAAAGTGGTATTGTGTTCTTCCATCAGGAGGCAAGGCTTGTGCTACTCTCTCCCTTTTTCTCATGTTATCAATATATTTATTCCTACATTCAATACTTTATTAGAGGATGCATTTCTAAGTCTATCATTACTTCTTAATTTATTAGCAGGGATATTCCTATAAGGAGTAACTTGAAAATCTTTTAAAAATTGCAATTTGGAGGTTCAGTTTTTCTTGCACATTTACTGAATATAATAATGTTTAGTGAAACTAGTGTCCATTAGTGAGTGACATTTTTGCATGGGAAAGCAAAAAACTACAATGTGTTCTCCATGCACAACAGGACCTAACTAGGAGAGATAGAAAAGTGATAATAATAATTGTTTCAATAGAAGAAGGAGCTAAAATATGAAACTATATTAATTTATTGATTTGTTCAAGTGTTAACTGCTTAACATAATAACCAGTTACAGCTTTATTTCTACTCTGCTTGATAAATGTGTCACTATTAAAGTTGTCATACGTTGCTTATTTATAACAGCTATTATTTGCCTGTAGAGAAATGCAATCACACTTGACCATTGTTATTCTCAGTTACGACTCCAAAGCAGAAAATGAAGAAATAATGTTTCTATTTGGTTGATGGAATTGAAAGGCTATAATAAAACATTATGATAATTGGGACTTTATGTGAGTACACTTATTTTCAACTTATTTTGTAAGATTTTCCTTTTGAAGACACCTATTCAGTTTTTTAAAAATGAGGCTTGTGCCTTTAAGGTCTACTGGTATAAAACTTCCATTATAATCCTGAGAGATCATGTCCCTATTGCAATTCACTTTATGAAGAAAATGAACTGATTATATGGAAAAAAAGGAGACTCTATAATCCCTTTACAGTTCAGCTTAACACTTTAATTGTAATGGGCGTTATGAGCCAGGGAAAAATAAACTTCTTTAGTCTATCTTTTCCCCTTTCACCACAAATTATTGTCTCCTCCAGTAAAGTTAAAGTTTCCATAGCTGTTAGAAAGGGAGACTCTATATCTATTCTCATATAAGTGGAAAATTTCTTATCTAAAATTTTATCACTAGATATCACTATCTACACAGCACTATTATTAGCTCAGTGTCTTTTCCTCATCATTGATCACAATAGATTTTGTAATGTGTTTGCAAAGGGTTCAATGCCATCAATCTATGCACTCATTCAAACATTTAGATATGTACCATGTCACAAAACCCTGTGCTAAGCTCGACTTCTTCTTCAAGGGACTTATACAAATGCAATCCACTGAGATAAATATTAACAGAGTTGTGTGTAGAGACATAAAAAATAAAAATAAACATGTAATAAGTACATTAATCCATGGCTTGGAGGTAACCAGATAAAGAAAGAAAGCTGGAAGAGGCAAGGCACTCGCAGAGAGTGTAACATGTACACAGTCACAGAATCACAAGTCAGAGGACCTCAAACAAGCCTGATCATGGCCGTTTGCCTTGGGTGGCACTGCTTCCTCCCTTCAGCAGTACACAGACTTAATCAATTGCACCAGAGAAAATAGGACCACATGGAGTTGGCCATTACATTCCTATGAGACAGGTTATAAAATTTCCAACAGCGGAAGGATTGGAAGGTAGGTTATGCAATATGGTACTTATACATTTTACTATACCATGAAAAATACTGGGTGGTTTTACATGCTGGGTAGTTTTTATATCTCTATATGAGAAACTAGCATTGAATATTCTTGTATTCTAAATCATTTTGGGTATAAAAGGGGACGGGGTCACCTTGTCAAAGATTAGCACAATGACAAGTTAATGATCATGGAGCTTTGTCTAGATAAACCTCTTCCTATCTACTCTCAAAAAAATAAGTAGATGATCTACTTTTTAGAAATATAAAAGGCCCGCAAATAGTTGAGAAAATAATGTACATAACTAATATCTCATAATTAATTATTTGAAGTTATTTTGAGTACAGAATGAACATTATAAATAAACAAAAAACTTCAAGTCTATCTCATGCCGTTCTGAACTTCTGATTCATGCCTTAAAAAAATAAAACAACCGAGAATCTAACTACTTAATCAGTAATCTGAAAAGTTAAGGGTGACTGCCTTATCTTTGTCCAGAAATTTCTCTAAAATACGTTCATGGATTTGCATTTGTTAGTATTGTTGAAGATGTAGGGTATAAAATCTTTGAGGGAAGAAATGGGGAATGCCTGTGGTATACCTCAAGGAAGATGTCCAGAGGCAGTTTTTACTTTATGACTTCTATTACCTATCTGAAGAAGAATGTGGAGAAACCGGAGGAGTTAATATTGGGGATAAGGGAGTTTAATCATACAACTTGTAACTACTGGAGTTGGGCCTCCAACAAAGGCCTTCTGCCTTTAGTATCTGCTGTCAGTCATTTTACTATATTCTCAATATATATAGAAGGTAGCCAGATGGAAAAGTTTGCTGCTGCAGTAAGGGAAAAATATATAGTTTGTATAAAGTTGTAAAATACTTGGAAACATAGGTTGCTATATCATTGAATGATAGACTTTTATGTGCAACACACTCACTTTCTTCTATTTTTCTTTCTGAAATACACTTCAGCTCCTTGTTTCTTTTGCATTAGAGATACTCCTGGGTATTTTTTTGTTTCTTCCATAAGATTCTATTTCTTGTATAGTTTAGGCCAAGTGTAGATTTCATTGAGCTTTTTCAAATAATAATATTTAATGTTCTTTTTGTATATTATAGAATTTATTATCATTAAAGAACATCATAAGAATTCTTGAATAATTACATCTAGTACCTTATAAAATGAGAGAGTTTATAGTACTTTAAAGTTAAGCCTACATATATTAAACTTACATTTATGAAAATGCCAGTGGGTTGTTTTCAAGTGATAATACTATATTAGCCTCATGATATCTTTGAAGGAAGGGTTACTCAGTATCATATATTATATTAATTGACAGAATGGATACCTGCTATTAAAGATAAAACTATAATAAAGATAAATATATGGCAAATTAATAAGTGCTTGCTTAGCTGGCTTTGCCAATCTGTTGTAATCTATTGTGATGTACAGGTTTGACCTTTATGGCAGTGGACATGAAATAATGAAAATTACCTCACAAGCAATTAGAGATCAAGAAGATATTCATTAGTGTCAAACAGGTGACTGTGTGTATGTGTTTGTTTTCCTCTTCAATCCAAAAATATTTACTAACATGTGCCAGGTCTTGCTCTAAATACTGGGGATAGAGCAATGAACAATTAGGGAAGAAAGTCTTCACAGAATGGAGTTAACACTTGCCCGTAGGAGACAAACAATAAAGCTTAACTCAATATAGAAGTTACATTTCACCAACAAAATAATATAATTTAAATTTTACCAAACACTGCGATAGACTCTGTGTCAGAGGAGAAAAACAGCTGAATTACAGGCAAATACTAAGAAACACGTAATAGACCACAGACATATTAAATGTTCATAGGAGTATATGGATGGGTAAAAAAATGGCTCTTACCTTGAAATGTATATAGTCTGATGAAGTCATAAAGCCATAAAATCAAATAGTTTCAAGAGTTATGTAATAACTTTAGAAATGTTTTGGGGTATATAGCAAGTATATTTATTGTCTACATGAGATATTTTGATACAGGCATGCAATGTGGAATAAGCACATCATGTATAATGGGGTGTCCATCCCCTCAAGCAGTTATCCATTGAGTTGCAAACAATTCAGTTATACCCTTTATTTCAAAATGTACGGCTAAGTTATTATTGACTATAGTCACCGTATTGTGCTATCAACTACTAGGTTTTATTCATTCACTGTTTTTCTTTTTCGTACCTTAACCATTCCCATCCCCCACCCTGCTTTTCCCAGCCTCTGGTAACAATTCTTCTACTCTCTACGTCCATGAATTCATTTGTCCTAATTTTTAGATTCCAAAAATAAGAGAGGACATGAAATGTTGGTCTCTCTGTGCCTGGCTTATTTCACTAAATGTAATGAACTTCAGTTCCATCCATGTTGTGTGTTGAAAATGACTGGATCTCATTCTTCTTTTATGGCTGAATAGTACACCATTGTATATATGTGCCACATTTTCTTGATCCATTCATCTGTTGGTCACTTAGGTTGCTTCTAAATGAGGCCATGCCAATAGAAATATGCCATATTTTCATATTAAGTAACCAGCAGTTGGCACTTTCACATTACTTGTAATATTGTTCACAAACAAATTAAACTGGGCTTTAAGAACATGTGTATATATAAATATATACACTGACATTTTTCTGTACTTAAAATGAATAGGCTAAATCTAAGAATAAAGACTCTAAGAGAACCTACCAAATCCACTACTCTTGCAGAATGAGGTAGCCTGGCCTTAGGCATATGTGTTCATGAACTTTGTCATATGATCCATAATTATGGAAAGAACTGATTGGGTAAGATGAGGATATCTGACTCCCAAGCACCCCGATTTATAGGCCAGATTCTGTCCCATAGAATGTCCAAGTAGGAGAGGATTTTTTCAGTAAAGATGTTTGTGATTAACTGTACCAACTCAGTAATTTGAACTTGAGATGAAAAGAGGCTCAGCAACAGGGGCAGAAACCTAAAGAGCAATGCCAGTTTGCAGATGCCAAAAACAAAAATGCCCATGAGTAAGCTGAAGCTGTGAAGAGTGCCTTTTGAAAGACTTACAGTACAGAGGAGGTGTGTGGTTTATAGCAATAAGTAAATAGCACAAATTGTTTGGAACTGAGTCACTATTATGGAGAGATTACTAGTACACGGATTAACAAACAGTGGCTTCTAATAGACAAGGATAGAAACCAGTCCCAAGAACCATCTTGGTCCTGAGTGATCTTGTTTTTGAACTATATGCCAGTTTCCTCCAATCTCACTATACTTGTTCCTGTTCCTTGCATTATGTCTGGCAGGATAGTTTTTCCTGCCAGTGAGTCTAATTTTAGCATTTTATTTTAAAGGAAACAAAAACAACAATAACAATTTTTTGAATTGAAGGAAAATGAATGTGTTTCTGTTCTTTGCAATTAAAACTACTGAAAAAAGAGTGATATTCTAGCTAAGCATGGCAATGGATGAAAAGGGATGAAACATGGAAAAGAATCTGCAGTAACTGTGTGGAAGAGGAAAACACGGGCCTTGATAGGTTCACAATGAAAAGAGCTACTTTTATTGATAGGCAACTTTGTGGCAGGCTCTGTGCAAAACCACTTATGTGTTATTGAATTGAGTTCTTATGGCAGGCTTTCAACCATTAAAATAATATATATTATTGATGAAGAAATCAGACTAAGAATGGGTAAGCAACCACTTTACTGTTAAACAACTTCTATTTAGAAGGCTCATTTGACTCTCAGACCATTCTTTATTTCTGAAATAAAGTTGCATTTCTGAAAGAAGAGAGTTTTTCTCCAGGCTAAATTTCACTACTTTCTTCATGAGGAACATAATGCAAAGGAATAGATGAGAGCTTTTCTTCCAGATTTCCCTAATGTTCATGCTTCAGTTAGTTTAGTAACCTATATATTGTTCTCATTCTATATTGCCAGTTCAGTCATTATAACTAAATATGTTTATTCTCTTCATAAAATTCTGGAAACCCTAGGCATGGGTTGCTGATAAAATTCAGTAGAAAAATAAAAACACCCAAATTACACAAATCACTCAATTGTCAAAGGTAACATATGTTATAAGAAACTGTCCATTTCTCCTTTATCTCCACTGCTACCACCCTCCTCAAGGCCACTCTCATTCCTCATCTAGACTATCATTATCACCCCCTCCCTAATCTCCGTGATTGTACTCTTCCAATCAATTATTAATATAACAGTTGGAGTTGCCTCATGGAAATATAATTCGGATTTGTTTTATCCTGTCTGTTTGCTTAATGACTTCCTATAGTTATACTAATGGCTTCCTTTTAGTTACACTAAAAGGATACAAGTTTTGGTTATAGTAGAAGCCAAGTTCTTTAATGCAGGCTAGATCCTGCATTAAGGTTCTTTAAGTAAGTTTATGAAGTTCTTTAATGCAGGCTGGATCCTGAAAGATCTAGCTGCTCCCAAACTTTTGAAGGAACTGGCTGTTTCCAACAATTCTCTCAACTGTGCTCTCTAGGGCCTGGTGTACCTTTTTGTCAGTTACGCAAATTGCACCTTAGATCTTTCTTATGTGTTGGTCTCTTTGCCTGGAATGTTCAATCTTACTTGTTTTCTTCATTCAAGTCTCACATTAAATGTCACTTCCTCAAAGAACCTTTTCTTGACCAACCTATCCCAAGCTGTTAACCATTCAGTCTTTCTCATGTACTTCTGTTTGCTTTTCCTCAAAGTGCTTTTCACTAGTTGATAGTATTTTTATATGGTTACTTATTTGTTATCTGTTTCCACAATCCCTTTTTCCTGAGTGTAGGGATATTGACTATTTTGCCCACAACTATATACCCTGTGCTCAGAGGAGTGTTTCTATCATAGTAGAGAGGCAGGCAATAAGTACTTTTGTTGTAAATGGAATAGAAATATTATTTATGTGGGTACATTGCGGGAGGTCTGACATTGTTAGGGACAAAGCTCATCAGCGTTAGAATCTGCAGGAAACTATGGGCACTATAAAAGAGTGGGCTTTTTCCAAAAACAATGGCCAGTTTGCTAAAATGTTTGAATCAGGGCAGTGACATTTTTCCAGCCTGCATTTTAGAAAGATCAATAGTTTTGAAAAAAATAGTAACAATAGAAGTATACTAATAGTAATAGTAGTAATTAAATAATAATAATAATTATAGTAGTACTTGTAGTAAACAGATATTTGTAGTAAGACAAATTATAATAAAAGTAGCAATTCCTTAACGCAACCTTATTATTCAGCAAGCTCTGGGACATGCATTTATGTGTATATTATGTATATATTACACTTGTGATGCTCATATAGTGTTTAGTAGTCACATAATTTCTATCTTTTGTATTTCTATCTTTTTATTTGCCAGGTATTTGTGTATGTGCTTTTTTGTATATTTTTTAATCTTCATAATCACCCTATCTAGTAGGTACTATTATAGTTCTTATTTTATATGTGAGAAATCCAGTAACTGGTTTGACAAAGACAATCCTGCCCATGGCCATGGAAGGGTAAGGGTTGCACGGTGATAAAGTAGCTGAAATCTGCCAAATACAGGATTTTTATTGAAGAGCAGGTAGAACTCGGGGGGAACTTCCACAATAATCTTAATAGCTTTTATCCAATCACATATACTTTTATCCAGTCACATATTGGTATGTTTAAATAGCTTCAAATGATTAGGCAAGAAAGTGGAAGGAATACTTTGACACAGTTTTTTCTACCTCCAAGATTTATTTATTTATTTATTTTGGTATGTGTATATGTTTGGACTAAATTTGTTCTCTCAAAATTTATACAATAAAGCCCGACTCCCAGTACCTCAGACTATGATTGCATTTGAAGACTTTAATCCCATTACTGGGTCTTTACCCAAAAAAGTAGAAATCATTCTATTATAAAGACACATGCATGTGCATGTTCATTGCAGCACTATTCAACCTAAATAGTGGAATCACTATTTGGAATCAATCTAAATGCCCATCAATAAAAGACTGGATTTAAAAAAAAACATGGTACATATGTAGCATAGAATACTATGCAGCCATAAAAAAATGAATAAGATAATGTTCTTTGCAGGGACATGAATTGAGCTGGGGGCATTATTCTTAACAAACTAACACAGGAACAGAAAACCAAATACCACATATTCTCACTTATACGTAGTAGCTAAATTATGAGAACACATGGACACATAGTGAGGAACAACACACACTTGGGCCTACTGGAGGGTGGAAGGTAGGAGGAGGGAGAGGATCCAGAAAATAACTAATGGATACCAGGCTTAATACCTGAGTGATGAAATAATCTGTACGACAACCCCCCATAACACAATTTTACCTATGTAACAAACATGAACTTGTACCCCTGAACTTAAAAGTAAAAAAAAAAAACAACCCAAGTACTTTCAAAGGCATACAAAAAGTATCCTCCTACCCATGCTTCTCAGCCTGGATTTCTATAGATTTGTCATGAGATTACTTTTGTATAACCTGTACAATGTTCAAATGTCCATTCTAAGCATCTACAGTAGTGTGGCACACCTATAATAGCTGCTGAATAATAAAATCCACAAAGTAAGGGCAAATTAGAATATTTTTCTAAATAAAATAAAATAAAACAAAATGTTATATTAGGCACAAGCTAGCCTTCTGCAAGAGAGTATAGATCAATATACTTTTTAAGAGACATCATTTATTTTGCTCTCTTGCCTTTGCCGTTTTTGTGTTGACCTGAAGTTTTGCTTTGTGAGTCTAAAAATTTTCAACTTATTCAGTAAGGCATAATTGCCTCTTGCAGTTAAGATTAATTACCCATTTAATAACTGGGAAGATGAACCCCTGTTGCTAAGTTTTATGATTTCTTCCTCTTCTGTAACATCATACGCTCCTCTGCGGCTATGGGTAATTAAGCCCTTAAGTAACTGCCTTATTATAACTTATTTCAATGAATACTTTGTTTTTCTTTCCCTTTAAATCAAAGTTTTCTTACTGGTATTTTTTTTTTCTCCTGAGGGTGTGTGTGTGCGTGTGTGTGTGTGTGTGTGTGTGTGTCTGTGTGTCTTTGTGTCTGTGTGTCTGTGTATGCGCATGCACACGCATTGGCATTGGAGAGATTGTTATTTTTCCCTTTTGAGTAAAATGGCTCTAGTTCACTATGGTCTAGATAGCTGCTTTTTGTTCTCCAGTGGTGCTAGCCAACTAAAATGGAATTTCCTCTGAGCATAGAGGTATGTGTCTACTCTAGGTCCGTGATTGAATTCCAAATGCCACCCACCTGATATGTATCTCTATGTCTTTCCATTTAGGAACCTCATAAATTTATTCAACCACCATCAAAGAGATATCATAGGTTGAGCTCTTCCTCTGTACCAGGCAATATGCTAGGGCTTGGGTATACAAAGATAAATGAGGTCTGGCTTCCGAGCTTAAGCAGTTCATAGTAGTTAGCAAAACAGATGAACAAATAATAACTATTCTGTACAATCCCTAAATAACTTTAATGAGCTATAACTTTTTAATTATGAATGTACACACCTACCCTGCTCCATTTGCCTATTTCCTTAATCTTACTTATTGGTATTATTCCCTTAATTACTTATTCTTCTTGCACTTGAAATGCAAAGGAAGATGAAAAGATTCTTATAAAGCATATTCCACAGTCAAAATGGTAACTATTAAAAAGGCAAAAAGTAACAAATGGTGGCAAAGATGCAGAGAAAAAGGGAAGCTTATATGCTGTTGGTTGGAATATAAATTAGTACAACTTCTATAGAAAATCTCTTCTGGAGATTTCTCAAATAATTAAAAATAAATACCACTGGACACAGCAATTCCACTACTTAGTTTCTATCCAAAGGAAAAGAAATCATTATATCAAAAGGAAACCTGCACTCCTGTGTTTTTTGCAGCACTATTCACAATAGCAAAGATTTGGGATCAACCTAAGTATCCATTAATGGATGATTGGATAAAAAACGTGATATACATATATAACAATGGAACACTATTCAGCCATGAACAAGAAGGAAATCACATATTTTGCAGCAGCATGGCTGAAACTGGAGGTCATTATCTTAAGTGTCTAACAACTCAGACACAGAAAGACAAATATCACTTGTTCTCACATATAAGTAGGAGCTAAAAATGGGTACACATGCATGTAGATTCTGGAATGACAGTCAATAGAAACTTGGAAGGGTGATTGGGGTTGGAGGGGAGTGGATGATGAGAAATTACTTAATGTGTATAATGTATATACATTGATGAAGCCCTGACATCACCACTACACAATCTATCCATGTAACAATTTAACTAGTACTCCATAAATTTATACAAATAATTCAAAATAACCAATCACTAGCATAGTTTGAGTAAATATTGCCCAAGGGGGAGAACTTTTATTTTCACTATCAAGCAAGGTGACTCCTGTTATGTTTGCCATCAATCACACTCAGGACTTCAGGACATTTTCTGTAATATCACACAAAATTTTTAGGAAAGCTTTTAAACCAGAGTTCAACCAGAAGTGGAGCCACAGATTCTCAGTCTTCATTATCACCCATAGAAATTTCTGCCAGGAATAGAGCAGCTTATTGGATATACACACAGGGCATAAATGTTCCAAGAAAGGAATCCAGTTCACTGTTGTAAATTTGCAGTGGAGAAATAAATATTCTAGCTTGTGCCAGGTAAGGCAGATATTCCTTGTCAGATATTTACATTGGTTTGTAGAAAGCCAATTGCCCAACACTTAGAAACCCTGATGTTTATTTTGCTGGTGATTGAAGGTAGCTACTCATTCTGTGGGAAGCAGGGTTTTGGTGCAGGCATCATCTTACCAGTAACCAGAATGAGGACCCATAATAATTTTTGAACAGCTTTTTTCATTGCCCCACAGTTAGCTTCTTCCCAACATGCCATTCATCTGTATGTATTATTATTTTTAAAAAAAACTTTTGCCAGTGGGGTCAGACATGGTGGCTCATGCCTGTAATCCCAGAATTTTGGGATGCCAGCGTGGGAGCATCACTTGAGCTCAGAAGTTGGGGATTATCCTGAGCAACATTGCAAGACCCTGTCTCCTCTACTAAAAGTAAAGGGAAAAAAATAGACCTGTGGCATGTTCCTGTAGTTACAGCTACTCTAATGGCTGCGGTGGAAGGATTGTTTGAGCCCAGGAGATTGAGGCTGCCATGAGGTATGATCAGGTCACTGCAGTCTAGCCTGGGCAACAGAGTGAGACACTGTCACAACAACAACAACGATAAAACAAACCAAACAAAAATAATCTTTTGCCAGTTAGATGTAGTTAGAAGAGTACAAAGATGTTCTGCTAGCTCTTGCTACATAACAAACTACCCCCAAAATTAGTGGCTTAAAATAATGACAGTGTTTGCTAAGGAATGTGCAGTGTGGGTAGGACTCTACTGGAGATAGCTCATTATTCAACGTCTGTTGGGCTTGCCCAGGGGCTGTAGGCTGGACTCATCCAAAGGCTGACTAACTCAGATGTCTGGCAAGTTGATGGTGGTTGTTGGCTGAGATTTCACCCAGGGTAGTGGCTAGAACACATACATCTGAGTTTTTTAAGGGCTGTTTGGCTTCCTCAAGGTATGATGGCTGGGTTCCAAGGGCAAACATTCCAGGAAAGAAATCTCAGAACTCCAGAAGAGTCATTTAGCATCACTTCTACCTCATTATAGTCATTAGAAGTAATTGACTGAGCCTGGCTTATATTCATGAAGAATTGGACTCTCCCTTTAATTGGGGAGAATTTCAACGAAATCCATGCATTAAAACCAACACAATAGAAAGAACTCATTGTTTCTTCAATTTTTATTTTTTTAACCACTTATTTTTGGCATATTGTTTTCTTATGTATTACTTTTTTATTGAATCATTACAAATTACCACAAACTTTGCAGCTTAAAACAACACTCATCTCATAGATTCTATAAGTTTGAAGTTCGGGTATGGCTTCTAATGGTCTGCATGTATATATATATATTTTTTTTTTTCTTGTATGGTTGTTTGTCTCCTTCTGATCAATTTGTAAAAGCTTGTTGTATACTAGAGATAATTCCCTGTGTCTTTATTCTGTGTTTTTTTTTCAGTTCTCTATTTTTGTACATTTATTTTATTTATAGAATTGTTTAATTCATAAAAATGTTTTACATTTTTATTCAGTTTTGATAATTAGGCTGGTGAAAAATTTATATCTCTACATCTGTTTTGTCCATTAGCAACTTAAATTTAAATTTATATTGACTTAAATTGTAAAATTATGTAAATTTAATATATTCATGTTAATTAAAATGAAATAAAATTAAAAATTTAGTTCCTTAGTTTCACTGACCACTTTTAAGTGTCAGCAGACACAGGAGCTACAGTATTGGACAGTAGAGATATAAAATATTTCTATTATTACATAGAGTTCTATTAGTGCTGGTCTAAAGTCTTAAAAATCATTTAGATGTTTTAACTTTTTCTATATATGCTTTGCCTTATATTTATTAATTGTATATTTTATCTTTATTGATTCCTTCTTCCTGATTTATTTGGTTTATTTTGTATCATCTTTCTTGCATGTTTTGTATTCTAAGAACTAACTTCCTTCCTTGTTCCCTCCTTCTTTGCTTTCTTCTTTCCTTCTCTCTTTCTTCTTTCATTCTGTTATTTATTATTAAAGACATTTAAGGATATACATTTTTTTTCAGTTTCTCCGATTCTTAAAAGATTTGGCTGGGCACAGTGGCTCACACCTGAATCCCAGTGCTTTGGGTGGCAAGGCATGCAGATCACTTGAGGTTAGGAGTTTGAGACCAGCCTGGACAACATGGTAAAACCCTGCCTCTACTAAAAATACAAAAATTAACTGGGTGGTAATGCACACCTGTAATTCCCAGCTACATGGGAGGCTGAGGCAGTAGACTCACTGGAACCTGGGAGGTGGAGGTTGCAGTGAGCCAAGATTGTGCCACTGCACTCCAGCCTGGGTGACAGAGAGACACACCTGTCTCAAAAAAGAAAAAAACAAGAAAGAAAGTTTGATGGTACAGTTTTCTGATACCAAGATTATATCTGTGTGTATTTCATTATTTCAGAATTGTTAATATCTTTTTATGATTTATTTATTTTTACTAGATCATAATCAGATAATGCAGACCTGCACAGTGGTTGCTTTAAAAATGTAACTTTTTCTTTGTTATCAAGTACCTAATCCATTCATTATAAATATTCTCTGTTCATACCAAAATTATGTGTAGTCTTTATTTACATAATAACAGTGCTAAGTAGATAGATACGATAATTTTTATTATTTTATCTAATTATTTGATGCCTTTATTATACTTTTCTGTTATATTTGTCAGATTTGGGAAGAAGTGTATTCATGTCTTTTAATTGTATTGCTTTAAAGGTATTTTTAAAGCAATTTTTGCTTATGTCTTCCTACGTTATTTGATACATAAAAATAAATGTGGTATAAATTTTATTAGACTATTTTATCACATTTTGATATATTTATGACCTTTATACTTAGATTAAACCTTAACTGTTATAAATATTTCTTTTTGTTTTCACTTACACAGTATTGATTTATCTGTTATTCCCAAGTCAACCTTCATTTTGTTTTAAGCTGTTACTAGGTTGCTACTAGTAAAGAATCTAGACTTAATTGCTTAATTCTGTTGTTTTGCTGCTATCTAGCTGCTGCTTCCTGGGCAGTTATAGCAGCTTCTTTGTCAATACATTTTTTGTTAATATCTTTTCTTCCTTAGCAGGCCCAGAATTCCCCAGTTGGTCATGTTGTGATTTGATTCGTTAAGCAGAAGTGGTAATGTGAGCAGACCCTGAAAAAGATAAACATTGACTAGTAAGAGGTCTGTCTTACTAGTCTGTCGAAAGTTCCACATACTCCTGAACAAGGGGTTATATGTGATTATTTTACAAGAGTTGCTAGCTACTTCTCTAGGCCTAGAATTTTCAGGGACATTTGAATCCTCAAGGTTTTTCAGCTGGTCTATCCAGTGTTCCCATCCCAAGGCTCGGATTCCCATTCCTTTCATAATTGGACTCCAAGTTCCTTTTAATTTTATTTTTTGAGACAGGATATTATTATGTTGCCAGGCTGGTCTTGAACTCCTGGCTTCAGCCTCGAGTAGCTGGGATTGCCACAAATGGTGTGAGCCACTGTACTTGTTTGCACTTCAAATTTCATGCAACAGATTTGCCAAGGTGAGTAATCAAACTTCTACATTTTACTACTTTTTAGATAAAGTTCTATACCTGTTCCTTAATATGGTATGCCTTCTTGTTACAGAAAATAATGGTGTTTTCAAGTTTTGCTAAGGAAGCCTCTCACTTTCACATTTTTATTTGAATTATTGGAATTAATGTTTGATTACTTGAGTCTCCCATTTTGTCTTTTCAAAGTACCCGTGCTGTCCAGCAAAAACTATTTCTCAATTAATATGCTTAAAATTTTATTTAAAAAATTAAAAGTTAAATTAAAAAAGTAAAAAATATAAATATAAAATTATATAAAATAATTTAAAGTATATAGCCATACTTCTCATAGGCCAGAGATTTATATCAAAGAGCCAATGCTGCACACCTTTTTCCAACTATAGCTTAGCCTAATTCATTGTAGGTGGAAGTCTTAACAATTGCAGTCTCACAGCCTGCTGGTGACTATCAATATTTCCCCTGCCATCAGAGATGAGGCCCTCAATCCAGCTGGTCACCAGATGTTCAAGTCCAGAACCCTCCTTCTTAAATCTGCTTCTCTGGGGTCCCTCTTTAGGTAAATTCCCTAGAAGTGAAGCCCTAGACAGGGATTTAGGGATAAATGATTTATTGAGTGATTGAGTGAATTATCTTCAAGAAAATCCTGTAAGGAAATTAGGGAAGCAGAGTAGCAGAGAGAAAAAAGCTGAGCAAGAATGTAGACTGTCCCTACTCTGATACATAGAGGAATGAGGGATCTTTCTGAATAGTAAATTATACCCAGAGTTGTACCAATTTGAGGCTTAGGGATGCTATTTGTTATCTTTTTATTAGTCAGCAAATATTAGTTAGTAAATGGTATAACCACTCATTTATTTATGGCCAAGTTGACTCCCTTCGACTAAGGGCAGTTATTTTGAGGTCACAGTTATAAGCTGCTAACTGCAGTACTCATGGCACAGTAGTCTGGTAAAGGGGATATGAGTGGAGCACCAAGAATTTCTACCACATGTGTGGAGTGCAGTTAAGAAGCACAATTGTCCATAATCTGTGACAGCTGAATAATTAAGACATAAATTGTGTCATTAAAGGTTGTTAACAAAATTGTGAACATTTTATTGTAAGACATTTCATTACCTATCATGACAGTTTTTGACTTTATTATTTTCTAGAGATCCACTACATGTTATGAACTTACACAGAGCTACAAAAGAAACATAAGCTATAATGCTGCTCTGATCAACTTTATAAGAGGTTGTCAACATTTCAAGAGACCATGTAAATTCCAAGACAAGTTTTATTTTAATTACTATTGAATACCAAAAACACAAAAATCAACAAAATGTATATATTTTTTCAAAATATCTCAATCACTCAGAAGTAAAATCTTAAGAACATTTTTGGATATTTTTAAATCAGTAAAACTGTATAAGTGTTTCTTTTTTGAAAATTCATTCAAAAGTGGGCGAAGGATATGAACAGACACTTTACAAAATAAGACATACATGAAGCCAACAAACATATGAAAAAATGCTCATCATCACTGGTCATTAGAGAAATGCAAATCAAAACTACATTGAGATACCATCTCACGCCAGTTAGAATGGTGATCATTAAAAAATCTGGAGACAACAGATGCTGGAGAGGATGTGGAGAAATAGGAACGCTTTTACACTGTTGGTGGGAGTGTAAATTAGTTCAACCATTGTGGAAAACGGTGTGGCGATCTAAAATGCAATAAAAATAAAAATAAATAAAAAAAAGAAAATTCAGTTTGAGTTCTTTAGTGTAATCCATCATCACAGTAATTACAGAAATGGAAAAGTGAAACTGGACTTTTTGGTTATGATCTGATTATGGCTTTGGGAACAAATGGGGATCTTTGCAGTTTTAGTCTAAACAAATAATGATCACATCACTAATATACAATGTCACTTTCCCATATTACAGCAGTTAGTGTTGATTTTTTTTTTTTTTCCAGCTAAGCTTACTCAGCAGTGGCTAGCCACAAATATTGAGTGTTGGACAGTAACTTTTTTCTATTTAAATTCTCTTTGGATGAGGGAGACTTCAGTTTAAAATTTATTTTTGATCAAGAGCTAGTCTCATAACACATATTATATATATAGCAATAAAGTGGCCAATATCACACATGGTGAAGATTAGGAGTAGAAAACATGAACTGAAAGCTCTCTTTACTCCTTAGCTAGTCATCATTTAGAGATATATTTATAAATCATACCAAGATTATATATACCCAACATGAGTAGTAATGCACTTATATAAAAGTGGGAAACCCTTCTTACAGCCAAATTTTCATAGAATTTTCAAAAGAAGAGCCTAAGGAATGGTACACAATGCCACAAAAACACATCCTCCATGCTTTTCAAAAGCTTTTTCCCTTTCTTTAAATCAATGGAGCTATTTATTATGCTGATATCCTTAAGAAATCATTGTCCCCAGATATAGGTGATGGGGAGGAAGGCAGCAAATCACACTGCCTTGTATGTACCTATGCAACAATCTTGCGTGTTCTTCACATGTACCCCAAAACCTAAAATGCAATAAAAATATATATATAATTAATTAAAAAAAAAGAAATTATTGTCCAAAGTTTATTTCTCAATGTAATATTTTACAAATTGCAAGCATTGTTTTTGTTTAGGGAACTGTTTTCAAGGTCAAGAAAGTTCAGGAAATGCTGGCTTAAACAAAATCAAGTGGATTATATTAACTACAGAACCTCTGGGAAAGTTTAATGTTCTCATAAGCACTATGAATCTCTAATTGAAAAAAAAAATTAATGTATTGGACCATGGAATCTATTTTTTGGGGGAGTGCATCATGTGACAAAGCATATTATGTTCTGAAAAGCATTTCTGAGAGAAGCTGTTTTAAGGCAAATTCTAAGTACTTTCAAAATAATGCTCTAATTTTTTTTTCTTTTTATATATATATATATGTTTTATTGCATTTTAGGTTTTGGGGTACATGTGAAGAACATGCAAGATTGTTGCATAGGTACACACATGGCAGTGTGATTTGCTGCCTTCCTCCCCCATCACCTATATCTGGCATTTCTCCCCATGTTATCTCTCCCCCAACAACAGCCTCAAACAACCTGGAGCTACAGCTTTGATATATGACATGTGTCAATCAGAGTCTGATCAAGGAGACCACACAGTGATTTGAACAAGAAAAAAATTTAATAAAGATTTTAAACTATAGTGGAGATTAGAATAATGAAAGATAGGGTGGCTAAACATAAGGAGAACTCTAAAAGTTATAGAAATAGCAGTTACAAGGATGAGCTACCACCCCTACACTGAGCATCCGTAGAAGATCCCCTGCCTTGCATCCTACCAGGGCGGAAAGCTATACCTTGTTGGAGAGGGCATGGCCATTTCTCACTGAATAGTAAAGAAGTCACTAGATGAGGCATTAGTGGAACTTGCTGGAAATCCCATTCCTTAGGGTGCAGAAGAAAGCTGTTCACAAATAAGGTGTTTCATGAAAAAGTATTTTAAAATAGCCTAAGAGGTTTCTGGGGGACGCTGCTGGCTGCTGAGTACTGCTGGATGTCATGCACTGCAGGAAATGGGCACTGAAGAAGTTGCACAAACACTGAAGGAGTCTGATACTGGAAAAGTTCTTGCAGCCAAGAGCTAGACATGGGAGACACTGACAAGCCATCCACATCACTATTGCTAAGTGCTGGAGACGCCAAATGTGCTACATTTACCCACTAAGTAAGCACAATGAACCAGGAGGCAGAAGCCTTTTCTCCAGCAATGCCTTTCTAGCACCAGCTATTGGCAAAGCTTACTGCCAGCTGCCAAAAAAAAAAAAAAAAAAAAAAATCCATATTTAAAACTATCAGATCAATTTTTGCAGAGTAGACAAGGAAGAATATATTTCATGGGGAGAAGCATTATATTGATAATCGTCACATAACATTATAAATATTTAGAAGAAAATACATTTTTATGTTCTTTTGCCACTATTTTCTGTTTACTCTCATTGTACTTCTATAAATACTAGGACTTGCCCCCTCCCCACCCTGAGATTTTTTTTTTGTAAATAATAAGAACAATCAGAACTAAGAACACTTAGGTTATTTTTTCAGGAAAAGAGTCTTAAAATGTTGCTTCTAGATCCAAAGTAAACCTGATATGAATGATTTTTGACTTCTAACTTCAGAATATCAATTTGGCTGCCATTAATAATAAGCTTAGGTTGGTGCAAAAGTAATTGCAATTTTTGCTATGACTTCCAATGGCAAAAACCATACTTAATTTTGCACCAGCTGAATATTAATAGTCACATAAAAAAATAAATGCTGATTTTTCTCATATGACAAAATGTCTAAGGTAAGCAGCTGGAAGTAATAGTTTGGTGGTTCATCCACATCAGAGCAGCCATATCAATGATTCTGTTGGCCTTTTAATCAGAACATGGCTCCAGGAATCAATTCTGTAAATGAGGCAGAAAGAAGAAATAATGTATTACAGCAGCTAGGTCTGACTCTTGAAAAGGAAAGTAAAAATATTTTGTAGAAGGCCACAGTGGACTCATTAACCAGAACTATGCCATATAGACACTCCTAGCCAGGATCCTGGCTGGGAAAGCAATTTACAAAGTACATCAGTCTCTACAATGGAGCCTGCAGGGAGAAGGGGGCTTTGGGATTTTTATTCAGTGAGTCCGTGAGTAGTATCTCCTTCACAATAACTTCCTGAGGATTCAATATTGCTAAGATAACAGCCAGTAATTTACAGGACATAGAAGAAATGCAATGGAGGATTTTGTTAGGTAGACTAATAGCTCCTCCTCCTTTCTCTTCAAGATGCCTGTGTCCTAGTCTTTAGAACCTTGATTATGTTAGGCTTCATTGTCAAGGGGAACAAAGTTTGGAGATGAAATTTATTTCTACTCTGTCAACTTTAAAATAGGGAGACTACCCTGGATTATTCTAGCGAGTCCAGTGTAATCACAAGAATATTCATCGCTGGAAGAGAGAGGCAGCAGAGGAAATTGGATGATCATGAATTGATGAAAGGATATTGCTCGATATGCAGTGGCACTGGTATTGAAGATGAGAAAGGGAGCCATAGCCAAGGAATGCAGTTAGACTTTAGAAGCTAGAAAATGCAAGGAAATACACTGTCCCCTAGTGATCTTAGAATGAAATACAGCTCTGCTGACACCTTGCTTTTAGTTCAGAGGGACCCATGTTGGGCTTCCTCCCCCTAGAACTGTAAGATAACAAGTTCTTGTAATTTTAAATCATCAAGTATGTGACAATTTGTCACAGCAGCAATACAATACTAAAATATGGAGAAACACAACATAGATACAACAATGGGATGGACTGAATGTCTTTAATCTTTCATCCGCATATTAGACATTTCTTTGTGATGTTTTCCAGAAAAAAAAAATTGCTATATAGGAGATGGATTCAAAGTTTAGATATAGCCAACTGAAATTCAGGAACTGTATTGTTAATTTATAATTATTTATTTTTTATTTGGGAACCAAAGCAAAGATATGAGGAGATCACTGAATAAATAAGACATAAAAGTCACACTTGATCCAAAGATATAAATATTTATTGCTTTTTTCCCTGATTTTTAAAACACTCATAACAATCTCCTACTTTTAGCATATAAACTATTACATCCAAAATATTTAAAGAAGAAAGATTAATAGTAATGAAATTTTTATAAGATTTTTCCAGCTGTTTCAGCTTTAAAAAACCTGAAACTCAGTGGCAGATGTACTTACCATGCAGCTGTATACATGATTTTATAAGCAAGTTCTTTTCCAGATGCTGAGTACCTTTAATGTTATAAATAATTAAAAATAATATTTGCAGTCTCTGAGACTCTGAACTGTCAATATTGAAAGAAATCAACAAACTCTTATTATAAATTCAAATTGTGCTTGTTTTTTTTTTCTTACATTAAGTAGGCCTGAAAGTAAATTTGTAAAAAAACATTTTAAAATAAAAATAAATACCATACTCTCATTAGGGAGCACTGCACATCTTAAGAGAACATTTTAAAAACTGTGCATTTATCATCATAGACTAGGTTTAACTAGGTTTTGTCATTTTTCCTTTCATGGAATATATATCTTCTCCCTTCACAAATTAGTTCATTCTTTATATAGTATAGATAATTCTTAGGCTTTAGATACATTCCAACATGAGTTAAATTCCTTGCTCTATTTTTGTTTTCAGGTGGATTTTGGCAGGCCATATGCCTCTCCAAATATCCATTTTCTCATTTATAAAATGGATATTACATTACATAATGTGTAGGATCTGGAGTTTTTGTACAGTAAGAACTTAATTGTAGTGCTTATTAAGAATATTTGCATTTACAAGCAAAACAAAAAAAAATACACCAGATTGGTGGTTTAATACATATACATTCTGTAACAAAATCTTTGTTTCTAACAGAATGCTTTCAATATGCAAGCAATTAAATTAGGGAATATATATTTTAATTTATAAGAGTTTATTCTTTAAATGAATGAAGAAATGCTGAAGGGTAAGTAAAAACTTTATTGAATTTCCAGATTACCCAACTTGGTGGCTGAAATATGAAGTACATACACTTCAGAGTACACAGTTGAAAAATGAATTCAAAGAAAAATATTCTTAGCTAATATGGAAAGGTAAAAGGTAAGGCAAAGATGGAAACAGAGATGCAAATTTAGAATATATAATGTTTGCTTTGGTGTACACACACATGCATGCACTCACACACACACGCCACTCTTACAAAACTGTGTAATGTGATTAAACTAAATCAAACAAAACCACTTTTCTGACTGCATGGCCATTGACTTTGGACTTCTACATTCTTGTCAAGGACACTGGACATGGGATCATGTTTGATTCCACATATATTTTTAATATGTGGATATGATTCTTTAAAAAATAATAAACTACTACTATTACTATTAATAATTATAATTATAATACTGGGACCCAATATTTTTGCATGATTGCAACATACCAAACTCTGTTTTAAGTGTTTTACATTTAGTATTAACTCATTGTAAATTCAAAACAATACCACTTACGTACATACCATTTTTGTTTGTTCATTTGTCTTGAGACAGAGTCTCTCTCTGTTGCCCAGGCTGGAGTAGAGTGGTGTGATCTCAGCTCACTGCAACCTCTGTCTGCCAGGCTCAAGGGATTCTCATGTCTCGGCCACCTGAGTAGCTGGGTCTACAGGTGTGTGCTTCTGCACTGGCTAATTTTGGGAGTTTTAGTAAAGTCAGGGTTTCTTCATGTTGGCCAGGCTGGTATTGAACTCCTGGCCTCAAGTGATCCATCTGCCTCAGCTTCCCAAACTGCTGGTATAACAGCTGTGAGCCACTGTGACTGACTTGGTATATACTATTATTATCATCTCCATTACACAGATGAAAAAAGTGGTTTGATGGGGAAAATAATTTACTTACTGTTGGGAAAAGCTGCAAAGGAGAAAGGACTTACAGAGTGCCTACCTAAATTGGTTATGAGCAACACATAAACAAGGAACAACAAACTGCAGAAGGCCGCAGGAGGCCTCTGAGGAGGAAAGCGTCTCCATGCCTCATGTTCCGGTGCAGAGTGACCTCGGCTTTGTTACCATAAACATTGTGCTCAAGGACATAAAACCCCTTTGTAGCACTATGACGTAGCTAGACTTGTAGGCTCCTTGTAAGGCCCGTGTTCCGTCTGCTGTACATAGATAATAAGCTAAAGATAACCACATGTTCTTGTTTTTGTGAAAATCTCAAACCACCGCTGTTATCAGTCTTTAGGATGACACACCAGTTCCAGCTCACTGATTCACTTCTGGCTCACTGATTCACTCCACCATCACTCCACCCCTACTGTGTAGATCAAAGTAATTGTAATCAATAAATAGTGTGGATGATCAGAGCTCAGGGCCTTCACTCTTGCCTCCAGAGTAATAAAGTGATGGCCCCCTGGTCCCACTTTCTCTCTTAATCTGTCTTTTTCTCATTCCTTTGTCACCACTGAACTCAGGGTACCCATGGGTGATGTAGGGCAAGCTCCCTAAATTCTGGTGCCAAGTGTGGGGCTCATGGATTCCTACATTCTGGTACACCAATGTGTGGGGCTCATGGATTCCCTACACTTACCACAGCATAGTACAGTTAGTAGGAGAAGAGGTAAAATATAATAATGTATGATAGTACATAATTCATATTTATAATTCAATTATATGAATGATTGGAATAGGGGATAATGTGAGTGAAATATTAAGTACAAAATGTTTACACATTTTAGCTCTAGTTCTTATATAACTCCTCATGTAATCAATGACACATCAGCTGAAATTTGTACGAACACAGTTTCTAAAAGTCTGGTAATATTTCTATTACAAAACAAATGTCCTCATCTGTTTTATAATTCTGTCACAGAGAACCAACATAAACTGATTTCCACCACATACTTTCTATAATCATGGAAGTATGCCAAATTATTAAAAATGTTTATTTTCTTACAACACTCCTAAAATCTCTCAAAGAAATATGGGTGGCCAAGGGTTTATGTCCAAGGATGCCCACTGTGGCATTATTTACAGTGGTGAAAACATTCCTGGTACATTTTTAATAGAAAATGAGAAGTTTTAAAACAATTTACGTGATATAATCCCAGTGAAGTATAGGAGATCACATTTGTGAACGTTAAAAAAGAAGTGCAGAGATTACTACAAACAACTCTATGCACATAAAACAGTAAACCTGGAAGAAATGGATAAATTCCTGGACACTTGCACCCTCCCAAGCCTAAACCAGGAAGAATTTGAAACCCTGAATAGAGCAATAACAAGGGTTGAAGTTGAGGCAGCAATTAATAGCCTACCAACAAAACAAAGTCCAGGTCCAGATGGGTTCACAGCCGAATTCTACCAGACATACAAAGAGGAGCTGGTACCACTCCTTCTGAAACTATTCCAAACAATAGAGAAAGAGGGAATCCTTTTCAGGCCAATATCCATGATGAACATAGATGCAAAAATCTTCAATAAAATACTGGCAAACCAATTGCAACAGCACATCAAAAAACTTATCCATCATGATCAAGTAGGCTTCATCCCGGGGGATCCAAGCCTGGTTCAATACATGCAAGTCTAGAAACATAACCCACCACATAAACAGAACCAAAGACAAAAACCACATGATTATCTCAATAGATGCAGAGAGGACTTTGACAAAATTCAACAGCCATTTATGCTAAAAACTCTCAAAAAACTAGGTATCGACAGAATGTATCTCAAAATAATAAAAGCTATTTATGACAAACCCACAGCCAATATCATACTGAATGGGCAAAAACTGGAAGCATTCCCTTTGAAATCTGGTATTAGACAAGGATGCACTCTCTCACACTCCTATTCAATATAGTATTGGAAGTTCTAGCCAGAGCAATCAGGCAAGAAAAAGAAATAAAGGGTATTCAATTAGGAAAGGAGGAAGTCTAATTGTCTCTATTTGCAGATGACATGATTGCATATTTAGAAGACTTCATTGTCTCAGCCTAAAATCTCCTGAAACTGATAAGCAACTTCAGCAAAATCTCAGGATACAAAATCAATGTGCAGAAATGACAAGCATTCCTATAAACAAATAACAGACTTAAGGAGAGCCAAATCAAGAACGAACTGCCATTCACAATTGCTACAAAGAGAATAAAATACCTAGGAATACAACTAACAAACAATGTAAAGGACCTCTTCAAGGAGAACTGCTCAAGGTAATAAGAGAGGACATAAACAGATGGAAAAATATTCCATGCTCATGGTTAGGAAGAATCAACATTGTGAAAATGGACATATTGCCCAAAGTAATTTATACATTCAGCACTATCCCCATCAAGCTACCTATGACCCTCTTCACAGACTTGGAAATAAACACCTTAAACTTCATATGGAACGAAAAGATAGCCCGCATAGCCAACACAATCCTAAGCAAAAATAACAAAGCTGGAGGCATCACGCTACCTGACTTCAAACTATACTACAAGGCTACAGTAATCAAAACAACATGGTACTGGTACCAAAACAAGGATATAGACCAATGGAACAGAATAGAGGCCTCAGAGGAAATGCCACATGTCTACAACCATCTGATCTTTGACAAACCTGACAAAAACAATCAATGGGGGAAAGGATTCACTGTTTAATAAATGGTGTTGGGAAAACTGGCTAGCCATGTGCAGAAGCAGAAAATGGACCCCTTCCTGAAACCTTACACTAAAATTAACTCCAGATGGATTAAAGACTTAAACATAAGACATAACACCATAAAAACCCTAGACAAAAACCTAGGCAAAACCATTCAGGACATAGGCATAGGCAAGGACTTCATGACTAAAACACCAAAAGCAATGGCAACAAAAGCCAAAGTAGACAAATGGGATCTAATTAAACTCCAGAGCTTCTGCACAGCAAAAGAAACAATCAGAGTGAACCAGCAACCAACAGAATGGGAACACATTTTTGCAATCTACCCATCTGACAAAGGGCTAATATCCAGAATCTACAAAGAACTAAAGCAGATTTACAAGAACAAAACAAACAAACCCATTCAAAAAAGGGTGAAGGATATGAACAGACACTTTTCAAAAGAAGATAGTTATGAGGCCAACAAACATATGAAAAAATGCTCATCATCACTGGTCATTAGAGAAATGCAAATCAAAACCACATTGAGATACCATCTCATGCCAGTTAGAATGGTGATCATTAAAATATCTGGAGACAACAGATGCTGCAGAGGATGTGGAGAAATAGGAATACTTTTTCACTGTTGGTGGGAGTGTAAATTAGTTCAACCATTGTGGAAGACAGTGTGGCAATTCTGCAAGGACCTAGAAATAGAAATTCCATTTGACCCAGCAATCCTATTACTGGGTATATATCCAAAGGATTATAAATTGTTCTATTATGAAGCCACATGCACACGTATGTTCATTGTGGCACTGTTTACAATAGCAAAAACCTGGAACCAACCCAAATGTCCATTGATGATAGACTGGATAAAGAAAATACAGCACATATACACCATGGAATACTATGCAGCCATCAAAAATGATGAGTTCCTGTCCTTTGTAGGGACACGGATGAATGTGGAAACCATCATTTTCAGCAAACTGACCCCAGAACATCAAACCCACATGTTCTCCTTCATAGGCAGGTGTTGAACAATGAGAACACATGGATACAGGGAGGGGAGCATCACACACTGGGGTCTGTTGGTGAGGGGAGTAGGGGAGGGACAGCTGGGGGTAGGGAGGTTGGCAAGGGTTAACATGGAAAGAAATGCCAGAAAAAGCTGACAAGGGGGATGGAAGTAGCAAACCACATTGCCATGTATGTACCTATGCAACAATCCTACCTGTTCTGCACATATACCCCATAACTCAAAGTGCAATAAAATATATTTAAAAAAAAGAAGTGCAAGTATATTTACACCAACATCTTAATGCTGATTCCTTTAGGTTTTGAGAAAATCTTCATTTTCCCTTGGAAAAAAATGTTATTTTGAAAATTAATTTTTATGAATACTCTAAAAGAGGGCTTTTCATGCATCAACATTCTTCTTCTATTCTGATTTGCTAGTAGAATTTTCATCTATTTATGATGTTTATCAGATGAGCTCCCTAGAAAAATTATGTATATGCCAAAATAGAGGTTTAGCGTGAAATTTTTCAGAGTGTAACATTCACTTGATCCTTACAAAAGGTGAAATAAGTTTGCAATAATCAAACTGTATACTTCTTAATAATAATATTAGGCTGAGCATAGTGGCTCACGCCTGTAATTCCAGCACTTTGGGAGGCCGAGGCAGGTGGATCACCTGAGATCAGGACTTCAGACCAGCCTACCTAATATGGCGAAACCCTGTCTCTACCAAAAATACAAATAAATAAATAAATACATAAATAAATATCTAGCTATTCGTGGTGGCACATGCCTGTAATCCCAGCTACTTGGTAGGCTGAGGCAGGAGAATTGCTTGAACCCAGAGGCAGAGGTTGCACTGAGCCGACATCGTACCACTGAACTCCAGCCTGGGTGACAAGAGTGAAACTCTGTCTCAAAATAAATAAATAAATAAATAAATATTATTATTATTAATAGTCCATATAGCTAAAATTATAGTTTAAGTAGGTGCTTCTCAAAGACATTTGACCATAAAATGTTCCCTCGAAAATTCATATTATCATTTTCCATGGAATGTAAAACATGATGTTGCTGAGATCCTTAACTCATATTTATTAAAGATACAAATTGATATTTAAAATATATTTTTATGTAAGTTTATGGCAGCTAGGTGTCATTATTAAAATGTTGATAATTACTATAGAATTTTTGCTTATTAAAGAACAACTTTTAATGCTAACTATTAGATGCTTATATTCTCAAATTTCATTTTGCTTTCAAATTTTGCTTTGTTTTCTGCAGACATATAAATATTTGTGTAATTCCATGGATAAAGAAATACTTTATCCTAAAGTATTAAAAATATTTTACAAAACCCGCTGAGTAAAATACATTGTTAAATAAGTGATTTACTTCACAATATTTAATAATAATATTTTAAATAAATGGTGTTGTGGTGTGTGTTTTAAAACACACCTACCTCATGCATCTACATTTGTTTATGAGTGGCTGGCTGATCTTACTCTTATGCTGAGGCTGGTATTGTAATTATTTAAAACGGGCTTTCATTGGAGTGAAAACAAGAATGTAAAAGAGAAAAACTATTTCCTGACATGGAATCACCAAATTAAAGCCATAGATTTCTGCTGTACGCATGCCAAATTTTATATCCTGATGTGTCAGGTTGATACTGAGTGATTTTCCTTATGGGTTCAAATCTCTAAGGGAAACTTCCACAATTAAAGAAAAAAGGCTTTCCTGAGTAACACCCATTTAAAAAAGTATAGTCTTCCATATCCTTCTGATTTGAAGCTTTTTTATTGCCAATGTTTGAACTGAATATGTGTAATTCTAAATTGAACGCTATTTGTATTCAGTTAATATCTTTTAAAAAATTTTTGTATACATTTGGAGAAAATGATGTGCCATTACATATAATAAATACTCATTTTTAGTATCTCACTTCACTTTTAAAGAGAAAAAAAATTTCTAATTTAACTATTTACCTAGTGTGAATTCTTCTCTACAGAACACCTTTTTATTTGTTTTTACTTTAAGAAAAATATCCAAATTTGAAAAAGAAAAACAGGTAGATGACCTTTCTTTCAAGTCTTGCACAGCTTTTCAGGTTTCAAGAGGCTCATTCAAAACTTATTTCATTATACAGGAGAAAGCCCCTATGCTTGACTTTAGTATTTAATATTTAATCACAGCCCTGACAACTAAAATGTTAACTGTTACATGAAAACTTAGATTTGTATCTGGCAGAAAAGATAACCCCAAATGTTACAGATTTATGGCCTTTTAGAACATTTACCAGGTTTTATCTATTAGCAAATTTATTTCATTCAATTCTGTTGACTGACTGACTACATAAACCCTTTGTTTTCATATTCTCTTTCTAATTTGCCTTTTCATCTTATTGGTTACTTCATGAATTATTAAACCGAACAAAAACTTTTACAGGTATACATTTTAGCCATAAAAAATGATACTTTAACTTTTATAATGTTTATTTTAGCACCTTTTTACTTATTAATTTTTCAAAAGTTAACCCATTAATGAGTTTTTCTCCTAACTTCAAGCATTCCAAATTTTAATAAAATTTATCTATCTTCATGAGTTGTGACTATAAAGTAAGACTCTTTATAAAACTGAATCTACCAGGACTGGAGAACAAAAAATCTGACAGAACTATTTGTCAGTCACTCAGTTCTTAGTTATAATTATAGAATATATTTGACTTCTATCACAATTCAAACATCCCTCTCATTTAATATGTTCACTTTTGAATGAGTTTTGCTTTCTACCAAAAATCAAAACTAAATTTCAAGTGTAACAGAAAGCTTTGTCAAATAATACATTTCTAGCTTTATTTTTCTCTTATCCAATGAAATTTCAAAATAAAAAAACAACCAAAATTCAGATTTAAATTGCTGAGTATAGACTACTTGTTACCCTATGGAAGGTGGCAAAAACTTACACATTTTCCTTGGAAGTACATATTATCTTTAAATTTTTGAAGCTTATTCTGTCAGAGGGGTGTGGGAAGATATCCCTGTCATTAATAGCATTATTTTCTTCTGTTATTTCCAGTAATGGCTTTATGATTCTTGGCTTCTATTCTGATTTTTTATTGCAGTTCCTTGCTAGCTGATGCCCGGGTTGCTGAAGTCCTTTCTCATCGACCTTACATTAGCCACTATGTCATTTTATTTTCCTCAAGCATATCCTCATTAAAGTAGGCAGATATATTTCACTTCTACTTCCATTAACTTTTTATTAGGCTGCCAAGAAGAGATACACTTTGTAGAGTCTTGAGTAAAAAGATATTTATATTTTATTCACTTCTTATTGTAGCCCCTTATGATGTAGCCCATTTGTCTAGGGAAAGTAGGTATAATGCTACATTTTCCTTAAAAGTTGGAAAACTTAATGTGGAACTGCCAAAAGAAATAGAGTATAGTAGTGCAGAATTTGTAAGATGTATAAACTTGAAAGGAATCAATACTAAGAACCGAAGGTATGAAAGTAGAAGCATGGAACCTCCTTGGCTAAGCCTAGAGTGAGGAATAAGTTTACTCTTTGTCAAAGTAGCAGATGGCCTCTACAGAGATCTAGGTTAGCTAGGCCTCATCTCAGCAATGGGGCAACATAGAATGCCAGTTTCAATTCAGTCTGGAAGAAGCAGGTTATAGGAGAATCATCCAAAACTAAGAGTCTCCTTTTTGGGTCTAAGCTCAAACTAAATCCCTCTTTAGACTGCTGGCCTTTAGGTTCTTTGATAGTTCTAGAGTACAGGGAAATCAAAAGGAAGATAGATTTTCTTCTAACAAAGTATGTGCAAGCTCAAATGATTAGCTGAAAACAAATTGCACTCTGAAATTCACAAAGATGAACATTTCCAAAATATAGTCTCATGCTCTGAAGACAACTCTAAAGTTTGAATTTCTAGTAATAGATATTGCACAATTGGTCAAGGTTTTAAGAGAACAATAGGTACTTTTACACATGATTTCTACTTTTTTTTTTATGGCTAAAACTCAATTAGTATTTTAAAGTCACACCTAATTTTTATATCTGTATCATTTTTTAAATCTATGTTTCACCAAAAATCATTCTAAAATTCCCATGTGTATTCTCTGTCTATTTTGTATAGTACAGGGCTTAATATGGTAGGATGAGGAGGGAAAAACAAGTGAAAGGGAGAAAGAGTGAAAGTGGAGACAAGGCAAGTATAAACGAAGAAAATTCTGGTATCTTAGGGACCATCTTCTAACTTAGAATTTATCATTTATGTTTCAAGTATTAGTTTTTCTATATTTAGGTGCCACAATTATTTTCTCCTAAATTATTTCTGGTCTTTCCTTTATTTAAAAAAAAAATCTCCCCCTTTAAATATAATAGTCCAGAATAGTCCACAGTTTAATATCATATTCTTAACCGAAAATCACTACTTCAGACTAATCTAAACTCATTTGAAATTTGCTTTTAAGTCAGGAAAGGGGACTTTCTTTTTTGTAGAGATACTTCCCTTGACTCTGTTGGTGCAGTCTAAAGGTAAAGAACCTACATGGAAAATTCTCAACTAGGGAGATAATAAAAACAGTTACAAAAGCTTTGAGGAATTATTTATAGGTTGTTGAAGTCTTATATATAATTAAAGATTCATATAAAATTTTCAGTAGTGAATATGTGAATAGACTTAGAAACTATGGACAATGGAAGGTTGTGTGATTTTGCAAAGTTATTTTGGTTCTTTAAAACTTGGATTCCTTAAATTCAAAAATGGAGAAAGTAAGGCAAACTTGATGAATTTGGGGGATTAATCTAGATACATATAAAGGAGGATTATTCTATATGAATTATTTTGCCCAAATCTGGTTTCCATTAAGATTTTTCCCCAGAGTAGTCTTATCCTGTTCTCAGAGCAGGGTAACAGTGCTTAATCTTAGTTTGCAAAGATACTATATAGTGAATAAATATATTACCTGGTTGGAAGGGGACAACCAGTGCAAATAAACAAGGAAGAAATGTTTTATGGGCAAGCTTGATATGCAGAGTTGAAGGATCTTGGCTTGAACTCTGCTGAGGGGGAATGGCTCTAAGTTTCGAAAGTACTTTAAACCACACTGGCTCTGGATTGCCAAAACAGGGAGCTTAAAAGGGAAACCAAAATTAAGATTTGTATACAGAAGGAAAAAATCCCTCAGTTATAACTGGCAACTGGTGTCTCTGTGGTATGAACTACTAGAAAAAAGTCTTAAATGTCACTTTCTGAAAGAAGACTTGTTCTGTCACTATGTCTTTAGATAAGGTATGTGGCTATTTTTATATAGATGAGTGTCCTTATGTATAGCAGGTGCCCGGTCTAAGAAGAGAATAAGGCTTTATAATGCAGTAAGCATGCAAGTGTGGTTGAAGCAAAAATTGTAAAGAAATACATTTTTATATCTCCATCTCTAAGGCCATAGGAGGTAGAACAGTTATTTGCTGTATTTTATTTTGTATTTCAGTTAAACGAGTGGAAAATTCTAATTGTAGGCCTAAAAGAATGGCAGTAGATTGACTGCCACTAATTTGAAATCTTTTAGATTAAATCTATAAAGAGATCAATCTTGAACTGAGGTTGCAACATAATCAGTCATTTATTGTGTGAGTACTAACTGAGCAACAACTCTGTACCATGCGTTGTTCTAGGTACTTGGATACATCAGCATACATTAAAAAAAGAGAAGAATAAGAAGAACCAGAAAAACTGGGGGGGGGGAAAAGCAATATTTTAGAAATGCTATATGAAAAAACACACATGCAGAAAAAAGAATGAAAAAATTGGGACAACTATATGAAATAAAAATCTGATCATTTTTGAGAAAAGAAGACCATGAAAGTCAGTAAAATGTAAGCAGGGAAATACTGTCTTGAGAACAAAGGTGATATAATGTTGAAAATTACCGCAGGTAATGCTTGAGTCTTGAGAAAATGTACTTTAAAAATAAGTGAAATTAGGATTCCTAGGAGAGATATAGGAAAGATGATACAAAGAGAATTAAAGAGGATAATGATAGCTTGAATCCAGAACTTGGATAAACATAGCATATGATGGGAGACTATCTCCTGATAAAGATTATTCAATCAGGAATCTGAAATGGGCAAGATATAGGAACAGTTGATTCTTTTGGCAGTCCTAGAACTCATGGCTTCGAATTTCTCACTGTGGGGTTCCAACAAAACAGTTTTCTACTGAAAAATATCCGGGCCAAAAACCAAGAGAAGGCTGCCTGACCTAAGAAACAGTGCTTGCTCTAGGTGCCTTAGGTAAAGAGAGGGGGAAATTAAGTAAGTTTAACTATGCAAATGCAGCTGAGCTTTCCTAAAGGGAGCAGAGGAAAACTAATGAAAATAAAACACTAGAGTTTTCTCTCTCTAGTGTGGATAAAAATGTAACAGAGAAAACCCACTCAAGGGCTGAAATGATAAAACACTAATGAAAATATATCATGATGACTGCATTAATCTTCAACAGGATCCTAGAGACATGGATTCATCAGTATCAACAGTAGCTTCAGTTCCAAATCTGCTGCAGGTGATTTCCTAGGTAAAACAAATGGTGGATGGGGCAGCCTCTTTCTTAGCAGGCAGTTACTTAGTTTTGAGTCATTTAATGGACACATGCATATGCAAAGAATTCATATTAAGTTTGATACTAAAATGCTAAAAACAGGGAGCAAAAGAAAGAAACAGAAGTTAAGCTCTGAATAAGAGTGGGAAAACATCTCAAGTAAAAATTGGTAACTGGTGTTTCCATGCTTGCACAGGTTTCAATGAATTGAGAAAACAGTAGGGATTAAATGCCTCTTTGTGAAAGAAGATAAGACAGCATTTCCTCTCCCCAGGTGTGATAATACAGGATGTGTATGAAAATGAACTACCCATGGTATATTTCTCTGAATGGATAGATTCACAAGTCAGAGACTTTATTCCATTGTTATAGACAATTGTTATATGGGATCCTGCTGAGGCTGAAGTCAAAGGTGTTCTTTGCCTAACCTCTGTCATTAACATGGCAATAAGCCTGTGGCAACCCTAATTGTGTTCTGGGAATAATATTTTGTTGTCTGGAGTAACCGATGTTGGAGCTGCAGATTAGCTTGTTTTCTAAATTTGGTGGATGTTGAGCAGTGTAGTGATAATCTTTGTGAAGCTGATTAATTATTTAGACTTGTTAAGTATTTGGCTCTTGAAAGACTTGGCATTAAATTGATGTGATGGAACCACAACCATTTTCAGGGAGACAGAGCACAGACTGCAGCTGCTGAAAAGATAAAGAAACAAAACATAACTCTCCTTGATTTTGAGGAACACTGCTGAGAGACAAAGCAAAATATAGAATATGGGTAGATAGACTTTAACCTTCACTCTCTTTGCATTTATTTACAGGGTAAATAATATTTGACTTTATTTCTTTTGACTTTATAGCACAAATTAGTGTAATTTTAATTTTAAATTTTTCTTGGGAAGTTGATAAGGAAAGGCATCAGCAATTTATTATTGGGATGTCTTATTGAGGTTTATATTGATGTTGTCATTTCTGTTTCATGGTCTTACAGGCTGTATTGGACACAGTAACCAGACATAGAATAAAAGGAAGGAATAAGAAATTTGTTTTAAGTCGTGAGTATAAATTGACCTTAGGGTGAATATATTCAATGCAATGTTCTTATTCATTTCAGAACCCTCTTTAGCCTAAACTTATCTCACCAACAGTGATTATCTCACCAACATTGAAAGGTCACCTCTAAAAGAATGGATCAGATTATTCTGAGAAACTGCTTATGTCCTCTTCCAAGGTGTTGAGCCATACTTCTGGTTGACCATTGATTATAGGTTTAGGCTCAAATGATTGGGACAACAAAATGTTCTTGCCGAGAAATGACTCATCGCTTACTACCAGTTTCAATTAAAGAGAGATTTTTCTTGCCCTCTTGTCTTATTTCTCTTCATGGAAGAAAAATGAGTGAGCTGACATGGCTGACATTTCTTGATTGGGTGTAGCTCATCTTTTAAAAGTTTCTATGTAGAAAAAACTTGCTGTCTTTCAAACTTCTTGTATCTCCATTCTGACCAGAAGTCTATCACTGGGAATGTCTTTTCTGTAAGCACAAATCCTTGGGAAGGTTTTTTTAGGGTCAAGATTGGTGATTAGGGAAATGATAAACCCATTTTGACTATCCCAATATACTATATTCCAAATTAACCTTTGTTAGTTATAATAATGATATCCCTGTATCTGCTAATATTTCTTCTCTTCAGTATTACTATAATGTAAGGAGAGAAGCAGGGTATAAATTGTGATGTTCCCTCAAGAGCCTGATATTTTATATATAACTTATAGAGACCACAGGCCTGCATGAACTCTATTACTTCTCTACTTGTACAGTTTTCCCCAGCAAAGTCTATGTTATATCTGCCCTGTATAGCTTTAGTAATGTGTGTATGTGACTCTCTTTCATGACAGATATCCATCATATAATTAAGGAATTCTAGCCCCCCCCCACCCCATGTATGTTTTTCTGATGGCATTGATCTAAAAGGTGCTATTGTCCAGAATCTTCCAGGCCACCAGAGGACACGTTTCTCTTCTGTCACTCCTGGTGATAGCCTGAAAGACCACATGGCTTAGTGTTACCAGTCAGAGTGACATAGATTATCATATAATTAAAAAAATGGAAAATTTCACTTATTTAAAACAACAAAGTTTATTTCTTATACATACTATATGTCTACTGTGGGCAAGGAGTGACTTTATGCATTTCATTGTTATCTCTGAGTTCAGGCTGATGATGGTACCATCACAACACAGGCTTCCAGAATTGCAGAGTCAATGACAAGAAAATGTGGCAAGCCACATGCTGGTTTTTTAAACCTTCAGCCTGGTTGTGACACATGTCACTTTCACTTACATTTCCTTAGCAAAGCAAGTCATATGATCATGTTTAAGTTCAACATGTTAGGGATGTCTAATTCTCCCATCAGGACAATCACCCAATATTTTGATGTTCACATTTCTGGGTTCCTCTCATAATTTAATATTGAACTCTGCCACTTCAGACATATGATCAACATTTTATCATTTTTTTTTTACCATATGTTTTATTGCAGTGGGGAAAATATACCCTATTCCTTTTGTGTCACTTTTTTTTTGACCAAAAATAAATGCACTGTGCTCTGAAACTTGACTAACGAGTCTTAATTTCTGTCACTCCTCTTTTTAGTTTTTCTTGTAGAGACTTGACACAGTTAACTTTAGAATTTTGTTTTTTGCCATGCAATTTATTTGTGACTGACAATTTAATTTGGAAATTCAAGATTTACAGGAGAAAAGTTGTATGATTAAACAGTCTGGCTTTTATCTCAAGCTAAAATTAACATGTAGACAATCGAATATCCTCTTTGTAGAATATCCTTCATAGCTTCCTTTTGCACCATTTTATATGTCACTAACTGAAGCTAATAGAACTTGTAGTAAAATATTCAACCTGAAATAATCAGAATATATTAGAGTAGCATAATTCATAAAAATAAAAAGTATCAAAAGCTCTTTGAAGAGAGAAATTCACTTGCATTAGGCTGCAGTATGTTTGGAAAACATCAAAACACATGTTTTAATTATTAGAATAATTATTAGAAACATGTAGGGGAAGTTAGACTCTTACTTCATCTTAATTATGAAAATCTTAAAATCATTTTAAATTTTAAAATACACAAGGTTATCTGCGCGAAAACGTCAGAATTTATCACTATAGCAAAGAGATGGAAAATGTCAGAAAATTCATCCCTATATAAGTGACAGTACAGCACCATTTGAAAAGACTCACGCAAAGGATTTATTCTGAAGAATATGTATGTCTCTTTTGTGTACGATGACAGTGATATTGTCATTCCTCTAACACAAAGCTACCAATTTTCTACTATCTTTGTGAAGTGGATAAATGACCTTGTAAGACCAAACAGTTTGAAATTCAAGCCTCTTTAAGTCTGAAATGCTAGTACATGAACTTGCCAGGATATTTTCTTTTCTTTCTTTTTTTTTTAAACTTATTTATTTTTGAGACATGGTCTCACTCTGTTGCCAAGGCTGGAGTGCAATAGCATGCCATAGCTCACTGACACCCCCTGACTTCCGGCCTCAAGTGATCCTTTCACCTCAGCCTCTCAAAGTGTCTTCTTTTTCTTTAAATACTCTTGCAGTGGTATTGCACAGAGGAAATGTGCCAATATTCCCCAAAGAATATTTTTTAGAGGCAGGAAATATGAAACACCACATAAATATCAACTAAACAGAACAGTTTTGAGGTGTAAATCTTGCAAAAACACAGCATTTGAAGTTTATTTTAAAACGTAACCTGAAACTTTTAAGCAATGAGATTTTTAAACTTTTGCTGTTTTCTCCATGAAATTTTTTATGTTTAAAATGCTTTGTAAATTAAAAAAGCTTCCACTGTACAAATTGAAGGGATCTTATGTAAATTATTTGCTACATGTATTTTATCATGCATGAAATTGAAAGGAAATATTTCATCACAGGAAATCTGTATTTTTCTGAAAAATGAAGTTTGAAGCCTTTCAAGCAGAAGAATTTCTTTATGACACGTCTTAGATTTCAATGAAAAGAAATGATAATTTTCATTATCAGTTGCCAAAGGAAGCATGAGCAATGACTACATAAATCAGGCTTAAATAAATCTGGCTTAAGTAAAACCCAAAATATAAAGGATGAATAAAAAAATTTGTTTAAAATTATTTGTTTTCTCTCTGTTTAGTATTGGGTTATATGATCATCCCCTTTGTTATACATGATTGATGAATTTATTAGAAAAATTACCTACTTGCACTAAGAAGGAAAGAAACACTATGATTCATAACACCATTTCAACGAGAGGCTTCCAATTTAAGGAGTATGAGAGAAAAGAAGACCCTTTCTTTAAGAAACTCATTTTCAGATTGAGGAATCATAGATTATTACATTGGCCAGAAAAATAAAATTTCCATTTTCTAATTTAAATCTAGGGTAGGAGTCATTTTGAGAATTAGTCATATAATTTCTCCTTGAACATTTCCATTAATGCTCAGCTCTATATTTGAAGAAGCAGCTTATTTTTCTGCTATACACTCAAATTCCTTGAAAGGTGATGTTTTGTGTTAAGCCAAAATATGTTTTAGTATTATGTTTGGTCTTTGAACCTAATTTTATCTTCAGGAATAGCACAGAACTAGTTTTTTTGCAAAAGTTTTAGAGTAATATAAAATTATTGGTTTTTTTGTTGTTGCTTGTTGCTGTCTAAGCCAATAATAGTATAACCCACAATTGGCCAGGTGGTCTTGTTAGCCATCAATACCTTCAATCATCATTGCTGTGTTATATTAAGGTTTTAAAAAGAATTATTCTAGATTTTTTTCAAAACCCTTTCTTTAGATGTGAAGTCCAACATTAGATTAGTCTCTCTGATGCCTGCAGAGCAAGCTTGTTTATGCACATTCTCATTATACTCTTATTTCATATTAAGTGACTAAGTAAGCACCCCAAATATTTTTCATTTAAATCACTGTATCTCCACCATGCTACCTATGCAGTTGATTTTGAAGTTTGTCAACATAGCATTTCATGGCCATACTAAACTTGTTGACTTCAATCAGGTGACTCTGCATAATTCTCGAACCTATCATTTGTTCTGTATCCTCTATATCTTGACTTTTTTTTTTTCTTCTGGAAATTTAATACTTCTTTCCCCCAAGTTAGTAATATTAAGAGTTTGGACTGTAAAAGGAGAACTATTGGTTTATATTGATAATGGTTTAAATAGATCTTACTCGGCTTATTTTAAGTATATTATGATGTTCAAAAGATAAAGGTGGTCCCTCTGAATATCTCTACTTGTCTTGGACTGGGTTGCTAAAAGCTAACAGCTGTCAGAAAGGTAAGTTCTAAGATCGATGATAAAAGACATTAACCAGAGAGCTGACAGTTTCTCTATTGAGTGAGAGCAGATTGTGTAGAGATGGGAATCCTCAAAGACAAGTTGAGCTTAGACAGACTTGATAATCCTATCCAAACTGATGGCCCACCATGTTGAGGTACTTCTCTGATGATTTAGAGGGATATCATGGGGAGGAGGCCAAAGAGTTCTGTTCCCACTCTGCCCAGAAAGCTGTTCTCCAGATTTAAAAGAGATGCTTTAGTTCTGATGAAGTGACACGCTTGGATGCAGAACAACAGACTCCAAGTTGTAAATGGCTGGCCTGGGGCCCTGTATGGCAAGGGTCTGGCTCCTTTTAAAGTTAAAGATTTTCTACGGAAGCATAAGAAAAGCCAAGTTTTTGTCAAACTGTTATTAAAATTAGAAGTGATATAAGTTGAAACTAGTCATTTTAGATCCTGTTTCAAATGGTGTCTTTTTATATGTATATGATGCTAAGCAGTATTTAATTTACCTTGTGTATATTTATGAAACCTCTAAAAATCCACGTTAGGAATTCAGAAAGTTATGCTGATTAAAGAAATCTGGAGTGTGATAATGTTTTAAACCGATCAAGTAACACCACTCTCTAGTGTCAATTAAATTGCAGTGACTGGTAATATGATTTCTCCAAGGGTATAAGTAATTAAGCAATACAGGTTTATAGAGAACCTAAACATTACCTCTGGGATTAGAAAATTGGCCTGGGGAAGTAGTTTAAGTCCTATAAATAATTTTAATACAGTTTTCTTCATGAAAAATGTGGAAACCTAATTTTATCCTTCATCTTTCTCTTTCTCAGGGATAGACAGTATGTACATTCACCATCTCCAAAAGAAAATTGTCTAAGAAATGTGGCACAAGGAACTGGTTTTTGCAATAGTTCTGAACTGAAAGAGAAGAGTGATACAGATCATCTGGCCCGATTTATATTTCAGATGAGTGAAAGTGAAGCTGAGAGAAGTAAAGTGCCTTGTCCAAGATCTCATAAAACAGACAATTACAAAGGGAGTGTCTAGAATTTCAGTCCAGTAATAGACACAATAAAGAATATAGAAGTTTCTTCAAAATATTTAACAGCTCTAACAAAAGACTTGCTGAAACTTCTGAAGTGTTTGTGATAAAATATTGAAATCTGAGACACTTAACTATTTAATAAAATACATTATAAGAGTCTTCTAAAATTTGGGGGGTCATTATAGACCCAAACTGTCTAGAGGTTGAAGATACCACGTGACCAAGTCCAGGATTCCACCAGGATTCAATCTCAGGATTTAGTTAATTCCAAGTCACATGTTGTAAACTTTCTTTTAAGGATGTAAACTGTGTGGTTCTTCTCACATTTTACTTATGTTTCCCAATGTGTTATAGAATTAATAAAGGTTGTCAAGCAATCAAGGATAAACCAAACATCCAATAAAAGGCAGGTGTGGAAGGGTCACAGTTAAAGTGACAGGAGCCAGGATGAAAGGAGTTGACACTCCTCAGAAGTTGATTTTTTTTTGAGCTTTCCTGAAGTTTTTCTAGACACGATGAGCATGTGCTTGGATGAACTTAGTCTTCTGTCTTCTTGATTAATCCCCCAAGTTTATCTTTTGAAATAATTTAAAATTTAATTTCAATATTCAAAGCAAATAAAAAGGAAGACAACCCAAAATATGGCGCTTTTTGTTATACTTCTATAGAGATGAGGGTATGTGGCCAGAATCCCACTACCAATTTATTCTTTTATTGGAAAATGAAGGAATAAATTCACCTAGAAAGTGCAACTAAAAATGTTCTCCTGATACTTAAAACATTCCCACTGTTACATTGTTACAAAAAAATTTCTCCTGATACTTAAAACATTCCCATTGTTACATTGTTATAAAAGTGTCTCCCAATACTCAAAACATTCCCATTGTTACATTGTTACAAAAGCAAAAACTGCAATTACTTTTTCACCAACCTAATAAAATAGCAAATTCTCTAGCTCCCTCCCCAGGCCTATTCCATCAGACTTTCTTCAGGTGGCAACCAGGAACCTGTGTTTTACCAGGCAGTCCATGAGATTTCTGTGCTTGCTCATAATTGAGAAGCACTGGTACAGAATACTTGACACTTTTTGTACTCTGTTTAATTGGACAAGGAGATAAAAAGAGGTATAAAATCATGAGTTCTATAGCTGGAAATGGTAATTTTATGAAATGAAAAGATCAAATGGCTATTTTGGGTATATATCTGATGCCCACACATAGGGAAATACAATTTAATATAATTTGAGAAATATTTTTTTAAAAGAAGCAGGTAAATTGCTGTATTAAATCAACTTGGAAGAGGTTTTAAGAGTATTGTGTATGTTTCATTTAAAATTTTTTTTGTTTGTTTGATAGAAGGATTTTTTTTAAATTACAGAATATTTAGAGAAAAGGTAATTTATTATAATTTTTCACATTTCAAAAACAAAAATATTCATAACAGAATAACTTATTTTGATTTGTAAGTATGATATTGCCTCTGCCATCTGCTCTAGTTGTATCATTATACCTGACAATTTGATTATGATTTTTATAATTTAAACATGGCCTTCATATATCCTTCTTTTTCTCTGTGATAGAGTTATAATGTAATTACATTTATGTGAAATACTTTGGAAATGCTTCAAATATACTACCATCTGCTGTGGCATTTTAATTTTGGAAAAAAACTTGCATCAATATAGAATAGTTTGCTTTGGGAGTTTCAACAGTGGCTACAAATATCTTTTAAAGTACCTGATTAGAATAAACCTTAATATATGCATGAAGTCAATATCCATTTGGTATACAGTGAGAATGAAATGCTATTTCCACTTACTGGAAAAAATTCTAATAAGAGTAATGATGTCTGCATGGCTATCTGAATGCCTCATTTTAAGGCCCAGGGAGGATGAATGCAGGATATGCAAAATGTCTTTTTGTTCTGCATGTGGAAAGTCAGTTTATCTATGGTATAAACCTTCAGAAGCATAGCTACTGGATAAGAGAGTTATCTCAGTGACTCTAAGCTTACAAGATGATTATTTCTTTTGGAAGGGAGGTTAGGATCAAGATGAGGGTGATAGTACCTTGTTTTACCTCATTATCACTATGCTGAGTTGCTGCCCAATTATGAAACGGCTATTTAAAATCATCTGCATAAGTGATTCATTTAAAAAAAAATGCTTATGGTACAATTCCACAAAATAGTGGGAGAAACAGTAGAGGGAAGGGAAAGAAGGCAAGAAACTGTTCAGTTTTAAGGAAAGCCTCAGCCTGGGCCTGATCCTGCAGGGCATCTCTGGAGTATAAATAATGCTGCAGAGCTTGTCACATCTTAAATCACAAGACTTGGAATTTCATACTTTTACACTAGTCAGTCACTGGCTAAGGGTGGAACAATCGAACCTCAAGGGGTGCTTGGTGAAACTTCCAACACTTCCAGTTGTTTGCATGTCTGGGCAGGCAAATCTGTGTCAGTAGGCCAAGGGAAACCTTCCAAAAAGAGTTGCAAATGCAAGGTCTTAAAAGCAAAGACACGAAAGCTGGCGGAGGGGCCCCTAGAAACAGTTGAAGGCATTCAGGTAACCTGGGCAGGGCATCCACAGTCAGCTGCAGTGGCTTTACACCTGAATTCTAAAATATTGTGGCTGTTACTTAAATTAGTATAGTGACAAATATAACAGAGTGTGTACACTTCTAATATATATTGACTCCAGTAAAATAAGACAACTAATTTTCACACAGACATTCTAAATACAAAAGTATTACACTGGAAATTATTTTAATTAAATAGCTATAAAATTTAGACTTTACTAACTTCTTAGCTTTTTATGCTTTAATAAGAAATTGGCCCATGCATTAATTTAAATTTGACAACTTATGAAAGGGAAATCTTTGTATCAAATTGGATAATCAAAACTCTATATTTAAGCCTCAGCTACTGGGAAGGCTGAGGAGGGAGGATTGCTTGATTCCAGAAATTTGAGGACAGCCAGGGTAACATAGCGAGATTTTGTTTTTAAATACAAGCAAACAAAAATCCTCCAAATTTCTGCAATTGGAAAGGTTGCTTATACAACTATAAATTCTAAAACTTAAAAAAATACTCTGATAAATGCTATTTAAAATTTAAAACATCTGTAATGGCCAAGGTTATAAGCTTTCACAATTAAATACAGGCAAAAGCATAACAAGCTACTGTGGCCAGAGAGTTCTTTTGTAATCATGAAATAAATGCAGTGAATTAGAATATACTTTGTACTTAGCTTAAATTAAACACCACACACACACACACACACACACACACAGTAGCAAGTTAACCTAAAGGTGTCAATTTAACCTTAAAAATTAATGTGTAAATATATTTATTATGAATATATATCTAATATTCAATTTATAATATTTTATATATGAATTATATATAATTATATAATATATAAATATATATCTCCTTTTCAATGGAGGCTGTATTATCTAAGATACTTATCTGTTTATTTCACTTAATTGTCAGGGTATTAAGTGATGTTCTGTCAATAGATAACATTTTAGAAATGAATTATATTATTAGTATTATCAATTTCTAGATTGGATCTTAAGAAACTGAGGAGTCAGAGACTTTCCAGTATCACTCAAGTAATAGAATCAAACTAGAATAAAATCTAATAACTTCATCCATGTTGTCTAATTATGTCATACTGTCATCAATGCTTGTTTGTTAATGCACATTTATAAAGATAGAATTTTAGAAGGTAAACATTTGTTCCCTTTATTTTCAACCTACAACTGAAAGTTTAAGTTTTAGATTTGTACAATCACTCAGGGAATTCCATTGGCAGGATTTTTTAAATTAAAAAATTATACTTTTAATGTGTGTATTTTAAAAAGTTTAAATAACTCGCAAAAAGTATACAATAGAAATAAGGCTAGTATCTCAACATAACTTGGTAATGTTTCCATAGCAGAATATATAATAAATCTGCCTTATTTAAAAAAAATTGCTGAGTAGTATTCAATTGTATGAATGCACCAAAATTTCTTTACTCTGTCAGTAGGCAGATTAAAAGGAAACAAACAGCACAGTTATGATAAACTTCTATTTTTGGATGGATCTGAATACTTCTTTGAGTGGACAAATGCTCCAAGGGACAATAACTAGAAAGAACTAATTTATAAAATTATCTGATACAGGTATCAGAGAGCAGCAGAAGCAATGAAACTGAAGTGGTTAGTATTCCATAGAGAAGAGAACCACAAAGAAGTAAGCTGATGATAGCAGCTGCTTTTTCCCTGATGTCATTTACTATTTATGGATACAAACAAGAAGCTAGAATTGCTTTCTTCACAAAGAGGAATCATGCTGGAGGAATGGGGAAGCTAGTACAGATTTTGGCTGTCACACTGGGGCTTGCTTCTGTCTCAAAACACTTGCTAGTTTGTGAAGTTGTGTGAAAGTGAGAGGGGAAAATCTGGTACTGACTGTAGTTTACAGAAAATTTGTGGCACTAAGGTAACAAACATACCAACCAGGAACCATTATGAAGAGGTACCTAAAGCTTTCCATTGAAATTAAGAAGAACAAGTCAGAATAAGACTAAACTTTTCCAAAAGTGCAATCCAACTTTGAGCTAGCTCCACCTATGATAATGTTAAGGGGATATTTTCTCAATTTATTTGCCCAGGAGAGGAAATAATAAGCCTTTATTTTTTGAGAGAACATAACATCATCTGGGACCTTCAACTTTTGTTTTTAATATACAAAGTGTCTGCTCAAGTTTTTTGCCAGCTTTTTAATGAGGTTATTTATTTTTTGTCTATTACGTTGTTTAAGTTCCTTATAGATTCTGAATATTAGAGTTTTGTTGGAAATTTCTCTCATTCTACAGGTTGTCTGTTTACCCTGTTGATAGTTTCTTTTTCTGTCCCACTTGCCAGTTTTTGTTTTGTTGCAATTGCTTTGAGGGCTCATAAAAAATTATTACCTAAGGTCAATGTTCCAAATGTTTCATAGGTTTTCTTCTAGAATTCTTATAGTTTGAGGTTTTGTATTTAAATCTTTACTCCATCTTGAGTTAATTTTTGTATATGGTGAAAGGTAGGTATCCAGTTTAATTCTCCTGAATATGGCCAGCCAGCTGGCTATCCAAGCACCATTTCCTGAGAAGGAATGGAGTATTTTCCTGATTACTTATTTTTGTCACCTTTGTCAAAGATCAGATGACTACAGGTGTGTGGCTTTATAACAGAGAACAGTTTCTGTGTTCTTTATTCTGTTCTGTTGGTCTATGTGTCTCTTATTGCACCAGTACCATGCTATTTTGTTCACTGTAGTCTTACAGTATAGTTTGAAGTCAGATAATACAATGTCTCTGGCTTTGTTCTTTTGCCTGAGATTTGCTTTGGCAATTTGTGCACTTTTTGATGCCATATACATTTTAGAATAGTTTTTTCTGATTCTGTGAAAAACGATATTGGTAGTTTGATAGAAATCTATAAATTGTATTGAACTTGTAAATTGTTTTGTGCAGTATGACCATTTTAATGCCACTGATTATTGCAATTCATGAGCTAGAATCTTTCTCCATTTGTTTATGTCATCTGTGATTGACCACAATGTTTTGAAGTTCTCCTTATGGAGATATTTTACCTCCTTTCTTAGTTGTATTTCTGAGTATGTTTGTTTGTTTGTTTATTTTTGTGGTTATTGTAGAAGGGACTGAGTTCTTGATTTGGCTGTCCACTTGAGCTTTACTGGTATGTAGAAAATCTGATTTTTGTACATTAATTTTGTATACTAAAACTTTACTAAAATTGTTTATTAGCTCCACCGGCCTTTTGGTAGAGTCTTTAGGATTTCTGGTTATAGAAACATATTGCCAGTCAAGAGTGATAGCTTGGTTTATTTTTCTATTTGGGTGCCTTTTCTTTCTTTTTCTTGCCTGATTGCTCTAGCTAAGACTTCCAGTCCTATGTTGAAAAGGAGTGGTGAAAGTGGGTTTTCTTCTTTTTATAATAATCTTTTAAAAATAGAGAAAAAACATTTGTAATTCATAGACCATATGCAAAAATAGGCGATAGTCTTCAACCTCAGGGACTAAAAAAAATTATTATGTATTAATACTAGAAAATATTTATAAAGAAGAGGTGGGCAAAGTTTTCTGTTTACAGTACAGATAGTAAATATCTGTGTACCGTATAGTCTCTGTCACACAATTCCACTGTTGCAGTACAAAAATATCTATAGCTATTATATAAAAATAATGAATAGGAATATGAGAAATTTATTTGCAAAATTGGATGGTGAGTCAGACTTAACCTGTGAGATGTAGTTTGTAGACCCATGATATAAAAACGTGGGAAAGAATGGACAAGATAAATACATTATGCATGAATCTCGAAAACATAGCACTGACCAAAATATACCAGAACCAAAACGTATATAAGGAATGGTCCCATTCCTATAAAGACCAAAAAGAAAACTAATTAATTGTGTAGAAATAAAGATAACAGTTTCCTTTGAATGTGAGGGTGGAGGACATGATTGGACTGTAAGAAGGCTTAGGTTGGTTCCTGAGATGTTGATATTATTCTGTTTCTTGATATCCTTGCTAATTACACAGGTATATTCACTTTGTAAAGTTTTTGAACTGTACTCTGAATTTGTGTATATTTCTTTATGTATGAAATACCTCAATAAAATGCTTATTTAAAAAAAAAAAACCTGGCACTGCAAAAATTTTAGCATCAAGTGTCTCTTACTGTGTTGCTAATAGCTGCTATAGAATAAAACTCTTCCAATTGAGAGACACTGACATGAATGTATGTTCAAGAGTTAGTGTGAAGGAATCTGATTCAGGAATTTGTGAATTCTATCTATACTCTTATGTAAAACTAATATGCCTTAGAATGTTGGCCAAGACCTTATAGTTGTTGTCACTTTCCACAGATGTATATATATATACATATCTATTTTTCAAAGTCACCTTTTTTCTTTTTTTTTTTTTTTAATTGCATTTTAGGTTTGGGGGTACATGTGAAGAACATGGAAGATTGTTGCATAGGTACACACGTGGCAGTGTGATTTGCTGCCTTCCTCCCCATCACCTATATCTGGCATTTCTCCCCATGCTATCCCTCCCCAACTCCCCATCCCCCCACTATCCCTCCCCTTTGTCCCCCGACAGACCCCAGTGTGTGATACTCCCCCTCCCTGTGTCCATGTGTTCCCATTGTTCAACACCTGCCTATGAGTGAGAACATGCGGTGTTTGATTTTCTGTTCCTGTGTCAGTTTGCTGAGAATGATGGTTTCCAGGTTCATCCATGTCCCTACAAAGGACACGAACTCATCGTTTTTGATGGCTGCATAATATTCCATGGTGTATATGAGATGCTGGAGAGGATATGGAGAAATAGGAACGCTTTTACACTGTTGGTGGGAGTGTAAATTAGTTCAACCATTGTGGAAGACGGTGTGGCGATTCCTCAAGGACCTAGAAATAGAAATTCCATTTGATCCAGCAATACCTTTTTTCTTTACAAAATATATGCACGTTTCACTTACTTGAAATGTTAACCCTAGTGTTTTGCATCAGTGCATAAAATCTCCATGACACCACACAATTGATGATTTCAAATATGAATTTATGTTAAAAATAAATAGCTCTATTTACTGGATTACAATGCTGATCAATGTCTGATTGTTTCCAATTTTTGTATGCAATACACTTGAAGAAAGGTCTAATTTTCAGCTGATTAAAAATACATTCTTCAGTTGATCATCGCAAGTTTACTGATAACCAACTAAGGAGGAATACAAATAATTGAAGGACATAACTTTAAAATTTTTCATAAGTAGAATTATGATAAATTTATTTGCAAAATAAACATTTCTTATCTATTTATTTATGGGAAGGTAGTCATCAATGTTAATTTTTAACATTTATCATTATGAAGAAATAGACATGTCTCATCTTTTTTATGTGAAGGTCATCATTAGTGCTAATATTTATCAAAAAATAGGAAGGAAATCGATGTTGCATCCAGTCTTAGTCCAGGAATAATTTATAGTCATCCATGGATACATGAAAAAATTGATGAAAAAATAACTTCTTTCATCACACTGAGATAAAATTTTATGTTACCCAACAAAATGTGTTCTATTTATAATGTTTCTGTCAGTAATATTTGTAATAATACTTCTTATAATCCAGAAGAAAATTTGAGCATTTTGGGATCATAGGAAAATATCAAATATTAATTTATATTTTTGTGTCAGAGAAGTATGATAGTTAAAATAATTTTAGGTTCCAAAACATATTTTAAGATAACATTCTATCAGAGAAATGGATGAGAAATATGAGTTCAAGAGAAAATAAGTAAGAGTTAAGATGTTAAAAAACAACTTTTTTGTGCATTTAAACAATGTATATTATACTGGGAGTTAAATATCTATGGTATTTAGGATCATTCCGCTCATTTTCAAAAGAATTACAACCAATTTATTTAAAAACATTAAATATTTCTGAAATGCAGAAATCACTTCTTTTGGTATTATTAAAATTTACAAGATATCTTAAGCTAAAAGTGTGTAGGGAATTACATAGTTTTACAAATTCCTTTACGAAGTACTTAGCTAATACAAGTTGAAAACACCTGCTATAAAAAATTTGGTGTTATTCAACTAAATAGAATACATTCTTAACATTTCCTCAGGATTTATTTTTTTAGTTAATTGAATTTCATGCAAAATGTGTAACTTGGAGGTTTGCAAATGCCTCTTAAATTATGTTGAGTTTGCTTTTTAATGAAGATTTTGTTATATGGGTAAAACCTTTTGTTTTTTAGATAAAATTTGAACCTAGTGTAAAAATTGTGTTAAGCTATTCAGTAAAAGATTACTGTCTGTTCTCAAACACACAGTTGTTTTAGTTGTTTCACTCTTAGTGAGCATTCTGATTTCACTCAGACCAACCAGGCAGTCAAGTAGAAATTGTATCTCTATTGCTAATCTTGCTCAATTCTATTGATATTATTTATTGGTAGAGGTAAAATATACTTAATATACCCTGCTTTTGCTTCAGTTTTTAGACCAGATTTTTAATATGGAAGACAATGGAATTCTACAGAATTAAAAAGCTAGTTCAGGCAGTGTTTCAGGCACTTAGCATTGGTAAGATAAATGCTCAAGAAAGAATATAAATCATTATTAACATTTAGTTTTGAGAGTTAAGGGTTAATTTTTCTAAGGCTAATTTCTCCAAGCTGGCTTCCCAGACGTGGGGGGGTTGAGAACCCTTCTATTTGCTCCATGGAAACCAACAGCACCTGGTACATAAGGTAATCAATTTTGGATTACTACAAGCCTTGGGAGCCAGCATCCCCCTTCTCATTCATCACCCCAAGGGAGGCTGTTTATTTTTCAACACCTAGCTTATAAATCACACAACCCAAATTTGGGGGCTGTCTCTAGTATCTGTCTTTTGGATCTGCTAGATCTCTGGGCTTAATGATGCATTTGGACACATGTTATTGCTTTTGCCTCTGAGTTTTCTCCTGTAAATGCTATTCCAGCAGGCTTAGTGTGTGTTTGCACCGTGGCTATATGCCTTTGTCCACTCAACATCTTATGCAAAATTTATATGCTATAAATATATATGCATGTACATGAAAGAAAAAAACAGAGAAACAAAAATAATTAATACCCATATTATAATGCTGATGCCACCACATTAGAATTCTTAGTATCACAGCCTCAAAAATTTATTTGTGAAAATGTCACTTACTGGGTTATGAGGTTTCATAAGATACTGCTTGTAAAGTATGTACGAGAGTGTCCAGTGTTCATTCATTCATTTATTGATATATTAATATATTTGTTCATTCACTTCTAATGTTGATGGAGTACCTATAACCAGTCAGATGGTATTCCAAACACATGGCATTAAGAAATTATCAATAAATATGAGGTATGATTTTAATAACAGTTTTAACTATATACAGTACTATTATTACAATTATTTTAACTTACGGCTACATTGAAATGATTTGTGAGTTTATTAGGTTGGTGCAAAAGTAATTGCAGTTTTTGGCATTAAAAGTAATGGCAAAATATTATAAATATGTTATTTATAATCTATTTAAATCCATGTCGATAAACAGTGTGTGTGTGTGTGTGTGTGTGTGTGTTCTGGTTAATTTTAATCTTCATTTTACTGCTGGAGAGTTTTTTAATATTGGAATGCTCTAGTTTTCAACACACATAGATTGGCCATTTATATTCATTTGAAATATATACTCAGAATCCCATACTCTAGAAGTCTGATAAAAATGTGTGAATACATGCAGCTTTTCTAGCTTTGTACCTCATAAACAATAGAGGCATTAACCAATTGTATGTCTAGCAAATGTCACAAAGAAATTTTTAATGAAATAAGCATTATTTAAATATGGGAATTATAAGGAATACTTGCCTCCATTTAAAGTTGGTGTAAGAATCTAGAAAGCTGAATAAAACATATCCTTATAATAGTATACTTGATTTATAACTCCTTCCTGACTAGATTTTGTCCCTTTCCACCAGCTACATATTTAGTAAAACATTTAGCCAAATCCTGCCACAGAAATATTATTGCATCTGCCTTTTGCTCTTGGAACACTTAAAAGGACAGAGACATAGAAAGTCACCACATTTACATAATGGACATTTGTCTGTCTTTACACATATTTGCAGTTGTGATAGCATTTAACCCAAGGCTTCCTATCATGATATACTATCTAACATTTGATAACATCTTACCTGCTTCTGTTATAGGCAAATTTAGCAAACTAAATCTAAGAATTTAGAAGAACAAATTAGCTATGATAAATCTATTATATTGATACATAAATAAAAATAAAGTGTAGTTTTCATATAGTGTTATACACATTGAAAAGTACTTCCAAAACACTTGAAGGAATATAAAATGTTTATGGTTTGTACTGCTATGGTCATGCTATGAGATTTTCTAATTGTTCCTTGTTGAAAGGATAGAAGCTTAATCAGCAGTTCCATATTCTGATTTCAAAATTTAAAAAAACTGAATCTTAATCCAAGATTGTTGTTCTTTCAAATGTAAATATAAAATGATTTTCCTTTTTTTCTTGTTTTTCTGACATTAGTGCAACACATGGTTGCTTTGGAAAACTTAGGGCATATCGAGAAATACAAAGAAATACCTTGAATTACTCTAAACTTCACAACCCCAAATTATTGATTTGAAAAGTAGTCTTCCCTAGTAATAACATTAACTATTTTTAGTCTAATAGATATATTCTTCTCTTTTATGCAGTCTAATCCCTGTAATTTAAAAATAAAGCAATGTTAATTCTACTTTCTATACCTTTGAGGACAAAGAAATTGTGCAAAGTATTCTTAACTTGGATTCCAAATGATTATATGTATAGTAGTATTGATTTACAAAGTTAAAGAGTAGAGTAGAAATAGATTTCACTTCAGGCATTCAACAACAACAACAAAAATTTAAATATGTGCCCAGGCACTGTCTTAGGTGCTATGAGACAAGATGCTAATTATAGCATGGTCATAATTTTCAAAGACTTGAAACCCCAAAGAAAGGAGAAACAAAGGCATAAATACTAATATGAAATTCTGTGTAAACTCCGATATAATAAGATGCATATGATAAAATGCATACCTGAGACACAAAGAAAAGGAGTAAATCTGAAAGGACATGGATCAGCTCATCAGGCAAATGGGGCTGGGAAACACAGTAATAGAGAATTCCAGTGTGATTTTATAGAATATGCAAAATCAAAGACACATAAAAGGGCATATTGAGGAATTTAGGAATTTAGCATGGCTGTTGTGTGGTTGTGAAGTAGGGTGTGCTCAGATTTGAGTTATGTTTTCGGTAAGGTGGGAAATGTAAATAAGTGAAGACAGTTGAAGACGAGAACAAATGGTTGGAGGTTGTGGCAAATTATAAAGCATCTGATGCATCACAAAAGAGTGCACCAATGGCTGGGCGCAGTGGCCCATGACTGTAATCCCAGTACTTAGGGAGGGCAAGGCAGGTGGATCATGAGGTCAGGAGTTCAAGACCCTCCTGGCCAACATGATGAAACCCTGTCTCTACTAAAAATACAAAAAATTAGCCGGACGTGGTAGTGTGCATCTGTAATCCCAGCTACTCGGGAGGCTGAGGCAGGAGTGTTGCTTGAACCCAGGAGGTGGAGGTTGTAGTGAGCCAAGATCGCACCATTGCACTCCAGCCTGGGTGACAAAGCAAGACCCCATCTCAAAAAACAAAACAAAACAAAACAAGAAAACAAAAAAAGGGTACACCAATAAAATTTATTACAGAAATATGTTTGGATGTGCAGAACAACCAAACAAGGTCTGTAAGACAAGTAAGGTGTGAAGTGCATGTAAGAACTGCGAGAAATTGCTTGTGGGTTTTAGAAAGCACTTAGGATAGTTCTTACCTCAGGGATACAAGTATGACCCAGCCCCCTTCTTCATAACTTCCTGGCTATACTCTCTCTGGGTCTGACAAGAGTGACTTTATCATTGTATCAACAACTTTCACTACCATACCATGGACTTTAACCTTCAGTCAGGGTTTCCCAACCTCAGCACTACTGCCTTTTTGGGCTTGCCACTTCTCTATTGTGGAGGGTTCTCCTGTGTATCGTAGAATATTTAGCAGCCTTCTTGGCATCTACTTATTAGATTCAAGTAATACCTTTAGCCACTTTCTCCACTTGTAGTGTTCAAAACTATCTTCAGACATTGCCAAATGTTCCGTGGGGAGGCAGTAATTGCTTCCCAATTGAGAACCACTGCATTTAATAATCACCTGAGTTCCATGTAATGGAATTATGTGATGTGACTTAGAGTAGAGAGGAAATTCCAGTGGCCATCTAACTAAGTATGAAAGGTGTGGAAAGGACAGAGAGAAATGGAGGCAGATGATCCAGCCTAGAAACTATTACAATAGCTTTCTCTATTTCTATGAATAAGGATACTTTGATGTACAAAATAATAATGTTACCAAAATAAACATTTAAACTTCTATAAAATGCCAACTCACAGAATATTCGTCTATTGCCTACTATTCTGAATACAAATGTCATTGCCAATTACATCATATTATTAAATATATGCCACAGTGCTTAATCACAGCTCTGGTTTATGCATTTAATATTTTGTATAATGTCTGTGGCTTTTCTTTTTGTAGATGCAACAATCCTAAATGTGTTACTCCCTGTTCTCTGTAACTGTAAACACCAAGGTTTTTACACTGGAAACAGAACACTAACATTCATAGAAGTACATCTAAGCTGAGATTGTGGAAATCATAATGAAAGCATATGTTATTGCCATCTTGGAGCATTTCTTTCTTTACACCTATTTTTAATAAATACATGGGATCAGCTATGCAAGGAGCACAATGTTAGGCTCTGTAGACATGATAGTGAGCAGTAGTGACCTTCTTGCCCACATGAGCTTGAAGTTTAGGGGAAAGATCAAACAGTAATCAAATAACCAAACAGTACAAGTGAAACTGTACCTACAGAAAGTGCTGGGGAAGAGAAAAAGTAGGGAAAACCTTTTGAAATAATTACAGTGATCATATTAAGTTCAGAGTTATAATCATATTTCAGTGTTGCTGCCCAGAGTGACACCTTTAGGGCTGTGGCTGTGGCTCAAGAGCATACTTTCATTTTATGTGAAAATTCATGTAGACTATATTTGAACTGATTTATTACTCTATAAAAGTCTTATTTATTATTCTACATATTCTTATAAAAACAAGTCTAATCTGCAGTTGACCCTTGAACAACATGGGTTTCAGCTAGGATGGCCCACTTACATGTGGAAATTTTTTCAATAAAAGTTACACCAAGTATGCCTGCCTCTCCTGCCTCATCCTCCACCTCCTCCATTTATTTCACCTCTGCCACACTTGAGACAGCAAGACCAACCCCTCCTCTCTTCCTCCTTTTCCTCAGTCTACTCAACATGAAGATGACTAGGATGAAGACCTTTGTGATGACCCACTTCCACTTAATGAATATAAATGTAGTTTTTAAAAATAATTTTCTTAATAACATATTTTTCTCTAGCTTACTTTAAGAATACAGTATATAACATATATAATATAAAAATAATGTGTCAATCATCTGCTTATGTTACTTGTAAGGCTTTGAGTCAATGGGAGGCTATTAGTAAAGTTTTGGGGGAGTTAAAAGTTATGTGTGGATTTTGGACAGTGTGGACAGCAACACTCCTAACTCTCATGTTGTTCAAAAGTTAACTGTACATTTAACCTCTTAAAAGGAGTCACTTTGTGTAAATATAATCTATAAAACATTGGGAATTAGTTAACTAAATAGTTATGGACAGGGTTGGGTTTTAATGTTATATAAGAAGAATTTTGCGTCAAACAAGACTGAATTCTTTCTGCAACTAATACCAAAATTTATGATGCAAAGTTCTGTCTATAACAAACTATTTACTCTCTAACACTTTGTAAGTAATCACTAATGTTTGCTGAATAAAGGAATGGATAAAAAAAAAACAAAACACTTGGTCTGTGTAAGGCACTATGAAAGGTAAGGCATTACTTTTGAGAACCTAACACATGAGGAAGAGAAAGAACTATATTCATAATAAAATGTATAATACTGCAATGTGGAACAGTGATTTACAGAACTTTCTAATATCTTGGGTCAGAAAAAGATGGCTTCCTATGAAAGAGAGTGGAAATATCCAAGAGGTTTTGGAAAGGAGCTAGTGTTTGAATGGATCTTGCAGTATGAGAAAGTATGTGAAAGGCAGAATTGTGGGAAAGAAAACTACTGGCACAGGAAAAATGTGGGAAGATGATGTGGCTAAGAAAACAAAGAAGAGAACCAATGACCTTCAGTGACCTGCAAAAGTGATGTAATTGAAGGCTTTAGGAGAGCTAACTAGCAGTGGCAAGGCAAAAGGACTGCACTTGAGAAAACACTATTCGAAGATGTGAAGCAAAGTGTTTAAAATGCCATTGAAGTAATTTTCCAAGTTTTTATCTAGAGACTCCTTTGTGCTCCTGAAAGTATAAAAGTATAAAAGGGTTTATTATCGAAGACTCCAATGAACTTTTATTTTTATAAGTTATATTTTTCAAGATTAGACATTGAAACAATGCAATTTAAAACTACTAGCCGGGAGTGGTGGCTCACACCTGTAATACCAGCACTTTGAGAGGCTGAGGTGGGCAGATTGCTTGAGGACAGAAGTTCAAGACCAGCCTGGTCAACATGGAGAAACCCCATCTCTACTAAAAATACAAAAATTAGTCAGGCGTGGTGGCTCCTGCCAGCAAATCAGGAGGCTGAGGCACAAGAATTGATTGAACCTGGAAGTAGAGGTTGCAATGAGTCAAGATCGAGCTGCTGCACTCCAGCCTAAGCGACTAAGCATGACTGTCCCCTGCCAAAAAAAAAACACAAAAAACAAAAACCATTAATTTATTTAAGAGTATCTATAATAAACCCTTGAATTTAACATAAATAACATGCTTTACAAAATACAACGATATTTTTCCAAACCAAAAACAGTGAGGCTATTGGCATTATTTTGGATTTTTGCAAATTTAATGGCTGGCTTAATTGCAGACACCCTGAATTCACATACATGGTTCTGCATTCAATCCACTCCTCTCCTTTGCTTTGACTAAAGTATATGAAGAAAATCTAGCCTTATACTCATGTATAGTTAGAAAAGGGAAAAGCCCTTTAGTGGTTTATTCAGATAATTGTAGATATTCTTCTTTGATTCTAAACTAAGACTTGCAAGTGGTAGTTTCTTAAATGATAATGGCAATGTGGAATCTAAACCTATATCAATCAACGTTTTGCAGTATATTAAAATCCATTGCTCTCTGTTATACTTTGAATGCATCTTTTACTTCTGCATTATTTTGTAGCCCTTACATTAGTCTATTGGGAAATACTAGTTCAATTTGTTATGCAGATTTTGCAATTTTTGACACATTTTATTATAAAATATTAAAATATCATACTTGGTAATATTACCACCAATATCCTCAGAAAAGTATGTGTTGGGAAGCTATCAAGCATATGATGGTGGATGCAATTTTTCTTAAATTACAATTTTTGCCTGAAAGCTTAAATTTTATCATTGCCAACAAATACTGTAATTTATGTTTTTGGAAGTGACAGACTCACTTTGTTAATTTGTGAGAAAGTATCTGCCAAATATGCAAGCCTGCATAACCAAAGTATGTCAGTTGCTTTTACAAGTACAAATGTTTTTCCATGAAAAGAAAGCTGCTAGTTTAGCTCACCACTCAAACAATGGCAAAAATACTTTCGTTTGACGAAACCATTGTACTTTCATTATAAGGAAGTGGGATCAGGCTGAATATTAAAAAGATACATAGTCAAGAGTTAATGTTCAATATAAATTTCTGATTTTTATTGCATCATCCAGGGCATTCTTAAATGAACCTGATTTTTTTAAAACTGTGTGTGCATAGTAAATATTAGAACCCACTACAGTTAGGTGCCATTGCCTTGATTTATGCTCGTTATCATCTGCGTAATCTCAACACATGGATAAGAGAAAGGCAAGAAAGATCTTATAAAAATAATCTTGACCTTCATAACCTCCTGAAAGTGTTTCAGAAACCCTCAAATGTTCACAGACAACACTATGCAATCCAGGCCTGTGGTAATTAAATAAAGTAGCTACTTATTTTATTTTGTAAATTTTGGTTTTATAATTGTTCACGATAAAGCTCAACTTAACATTTCTTTTGTGGGCTTCAAGTTGGCTTTCCAAATCCTACTTTTTTTCTAAGTATGAATGGATACAATACAATAAGTTATTATTTGTTTTTTATCGTTATGACCCCAAGTATTGATCTTATATGTTAACAAATATCTCTAGAATACCCTCTCCCCTTCCAGGGTATGATTTTTAAAATGGATTAACCTATCTAAAACAAAAACATAATATAAAGCATTATACTTTGACAGCAAATGTCACAAAGTCACAAATGAACTCCAAACTTCACACTTTTTTGCTTATGATATAACGAATTGTTATGAGCAATTAAATAATAAGAAAAATATTAAGTTACAAAAGTTCTTTTAACAAAGTGATACAATAATTAAGAGTGGAGAAGAAAATAAGGTAAGTTTATGTTTTAAAAGGCTTTACGATGGGAGCTAAACAGTGTGTACCCAATAGACATACAGAATGGAATAATAGATAGTGGAAACCTGAAAGGATGGGAAAGTGGGAGGAGAATGAATGATGAGAAATTACCTTTAGAGGACCATGTACGCTATCTGGGTGATGGTTACACTAAAAGCTTCAACTTTACCTTTGCACAATATATCCATGCAACAAAACTGAATCAGTACCACCTAAATCTATTTATAAGAAAAGGCTTTAAGTCTCATTCTGATGCAAGGATCAGGATACAGAAGACCTCACATCTGGCTATTGTTTAATTGCAACAGTTTCCATCTTTTCATCTGCTAGGGGGATATCATAATCTTTCTTATTATAAGTAAGAAATAAACTGGCAAATTCTATATTCTTTAGCAAAATACACGGTTGTTAAAATAATTAAAAACATCTATTTTATCCATATATAATTCCATCCCCTTGTGGCATGGAGCTGTTTCTTTCTGTTTTGCTTGCTTACTTCTTTACTTCTTTATTAAATCAGTTCAGATAAGTTACTTCAAAATAGTATTGTATTTCTGCAGGAGAGAAAAAGTAAAATATTTTTCTAATCTATTGCATAGGTCATTGCTAACACTCTTATAACAAAAGGTAGATAAAGAAGACAAAAGTTTTACAGATTCATTTAACCAAAGTTTTATGTGACACAGGAGGCTTTAGAAAGGAAGACCCAAAGAGATGGGAAAGATTGTGTATTTTTATACTTAGGTTTGAGGAAGAATTGTATAGTCATATAGAAGTATGATTGGATAAAATTAGTATAATCTAATGGTATTATACTGGGTGTCTTAGTCCATTTTTTTTGTTGCTATATCAGAAAACAACAGACTGGTTAATTTACAAAGATCAGAGATTTATCTTCCATTCTGGAGGTTGGGAAGTCCAAGAAAATGGCACTGACATCTGGTAAGGGCTTTTGTGCTACATCATCCCATGGCAGAAAGAAGGGCAAGAGTGAATTCTTGAGAGAGAAAGGGCAGCAAACTCATCCTTCTTATTAGGCGTCCATTCCCACAAGAACTATCCTATTTCCAGAATAACAGCATTACTCCATTCGTGGGGCAGGGTCTTCATAAACTAATCACTGCTTAGTGATCCTAACTGTCAACACTATTGCATGGAATTAAGTTTCAAACAGGAATTTGAATTTGGGGGGCAAATTCAAACCATGGCACAGTGAGTGGAACAGCAAAGTCCGTCTGTTCAGATTCTTCTTGGCCTCTGAGTATAGGGCAGGGCTCCTCTGGAATGAGAGTCTTATTACCTATTATCAGGAGAGATAAGTCAGACAATTATGTATGACCATCTGTCACAAAGAAAGTCAGAGGAAGGTCAGAGTATCCTCGCCTCTGCAGTCTTCTCAATTGCCAAGATGCTTTATTATGGAGTATCATGTTCTGAGCCCCAACACTTCTAATCTAGCTACCAATGCAAAATAGTCAAGCACAAATAGCTTAGAATGCAGTTGATGACACTGGAAAAAAATGAGTAGAAATAATAAATGAGTATTTCAGGAATAACTGCAAAAGGTTATTTACTGCTTGATCATTACGTGTAAAAATGTTTGTAATGTGTGGCTTTTCTTAACTCACTAAATATAGAGAAGAGAATGAAATTTAACAATGGCAAAGCTTAAACCTTTCTGTTTGACTTCCACAAAATATTTATTTTAGAAATGTTTTAATATAATTTCAGGTCCATCATAATCTATTTTAATATTATAAAGAATACTGTAAGTTTAGATTTTCAAGAATATTTTAAAATTGTGCAGTTTTTTATTCACTGTTTCACTTGTAAATTTCAGTTAAAATTATTAAGCATTTAATAAGCCTATTTTGTGCCAGGCTTTTTGTTAAAAAGATGGATTCATTGTTTGAAGAACTGTAAAATTAAGAGGACAAAAACAGACAACTGAGAATTACTACATACAATTATAATTTAGGAAACAGGTCTGTGTAGATTTATATACAGATTACTTGATATTTATAAGCTATCCATCTATGGAAATTCTAGGTAAGATATTTAATTTCAGAATCTTAGCAGGAGATATTACAATTGTACGTGTGTGTGTGTGTGTGTGTGTGTGTGATGTGTGTGTTTATGTGCATGTGTATGTGCATATAAATAAATAAATATATATATATATGCATTTTCTTTCATTTTTGATGAAATTACTTTATACTTGTGATTTTCAGGAAGGAAAGCTAGATTATGAGCCAGAACTAACTTAATCTTCACTTAAATTCCTTATTAGCTTTGTGATCTTGGATAAGACTACCCTGTATCCTAAAGTATAATTGTATGTAGTAATTCTCAGTTGTTTGTTTTTTCCTCTTAATTTTATATTTTTTTAAACAATGAATCCAGCTTTTTAATAAAGAGCCTGGCACAAAATAGGTATTTATTGAATGCTTAATACTTTTAACTGAAATCACAACAGGTAGAATAGTGTATAAAAAGCTGTGCTAAATTGCCACTTGGATAAGGCTTATTTCAACATGATAATTTCCCTTCCTATCAGAGATATCTATACAGACAGGCTTTAGTTATATCTATATCATTATATCTATAAAATAAGATGAAATATGACAAAATGCTAGGATGTAACAACTTTATAGTGGTATGCGTTTGTTTATCATTCTATTTTCCAGGTTTTTCTCTGTGTTTGAAATACATCATCACACATTATATATTTTCTTGCATATAGATATGTGATATTTCCCTAATTTATTAGATCTCAGATTTTTCTGTCTCCAAAATACCATATAGTAATAATATTCTATGGTATACAATTTGGTAAACACTTTAACACCAAATCATTAAAAAATTTTAAAGAAAATTGCCAAGCACTATTCTATGTCCAATTTAGGTTAAATGGTGATACTTTGTAGTAGAACTAATTGCCATAGGTTGCTTTCTTTGTATATTATCAGCAGCCTAGGATTGAGCCCCTTAAAATAATGAAAGGAAGGTTATTGTTGTAATCTATGATGTCACTTACCAAAAAGGGATTTTGAACTTTCCCCAAGAAATTGCCATTCAGTAATAACAATTTATTTTTCTAGAAATTGCCTTAAATTGATGCTTGAAGACTTTAAATAAAAAGCAGACTTCAGTAATTTTTTAATAAATAGTTTGAATTTGTATCCAATGAGATGTTTGTAATGATAGAGTATAATTGACTTGGATTTGGCACACAAAATGTCATGTTGTATGCTGTGGCCAAAGGAAGTCAGATGGCTAAATACTACATCTACAGGATGGGAAAGTGTACTCTTCCCACAAGAAGTTACTGCTGGACACATGGTAATTGGCAAGAATATTTAATCCTTTTTCGGGGAGGAAGAATAAATAGAAACCATGGTAATCCTCTCTCTGGTACAAAAATATTTACTTTTTTTGCATGCAAAATTTATTCACTCTTTTCTAAGGAACACACCCCAAAATCTCATTCAATCATGGTATTAGGCTTGATGTGCCGGATGTCATGATAATCTTTACCTCAGATTTGATGGCTTCTCTTACATCAGAGACCAGTGAACTAAGACAAAGTTATTTTTTCCTTCCACTTACACAACGTATAATGAGACAATGAGACGCAAGTATGTAATAGCTATCTGCAATAAGCATTCTAGTGTCTGGTATATAGAGAGGAAGAATGGGATGTGAGGCACATAGCAATCTGCAATAAGCATTCTAGTGTTTGGTATATAGAGAGGAAGAATGGGATGTGAGGCATATAGCAGTCTCTGGTCATAATTATTCTGAAGTCCTCTAAGTCAAATGTTGTGAAGGATATTGTCTTTAAGGTAGGAAGTAGTCCTTAATTAGGCCTCAATTCTGTGAGTAGCTTCTTTATGGGGTTTGGATTTCCTCTCTGGGAGGACATTCCTTACCCATATCTGGAAAGAAAATTGAGGAATATGCCATTCTTGGGAGTTGAGTAGTATTCTCAGTCTGCTTCTTCCATCAATATTTGCAGTACCAAAGGTAATTTTTTTACCTCTTAATCCATGCATGAATTGATGGTACAGCTCTGAAATTCTTTTTTCCTTTATGTACCAATATTCATACCCACAGTTTGTTGGAGAAATGTTTTATTCTCTAGGCTGAATATAATAATAAAAATCTATCTCAGCTCCCCCTACTGGGTAAGGAGACTCAGCTCCTCAAGAGACAACCGATTGTCTCTAGGAAATTTCCTTCTCTACTCTCAGCTGGGATTTTTTCTGCTGTTAGCTAAAGAAGTAATTCTTTCCTATTCCCCTGCTGGGGAATCTTCCTACTTATTTACTACAGATTTACAAACTATAGGAGGCAAGACATTAACACTTTTTTTTAAACTTAATATACACTTGGTAAGTCGATGTTCTTTGTGTAAAGGCCCTGTCATTTAAGATAAAATTTCACTTTTGCAACTATAAAATTAGTCTTAAACTATGGTAGAGGAAAGGGATTTGGTTCCTAGGTGGTTATAATAAACAGAAACTTTTAGGGTACTAAAAAGGCATGGTCAGCATGACTAATGGTAGGGATTCATATTAGGCAAAACTTTTAAAAAAAGGCACAGGAAAGAATAATAGTAAAGTAGGAAAAATCAAGAGACTGAACATTTCAGTGAAGATAAAGACCCATTTCAGTTAGAGTGAGAGAATGGGAGAGATTGAGATAATAGTTGGTGGTTGTTAGAGTGATTTTGGAACTCACACAATTAAACATCAATATTCTGCAGAAAGAATAAAAGATTTGGGGCTATGTCTGAAGTATTTCTATTTAATGTATCTGAAATATAAGGTATCTAAAATGTGTTATTTTTTGCACATTTTCTCAAAAAATCCTTGGCATGCATAGTATCTATTACATGTAAAAACTTAGAGAGAAAAATTTGCTTTATTAATTTCACATAAAATTCCAGAAATAAAAATAAAAAGTAGATTAAATGTTTTATGTCATAAGAGGAAAAAGGAACTACTAATAAATGCCGTTTTCAATACAAGGATTGTCTGCTAAAAACTGTGGCTTCAATTTGAATTAAAGTGACACATAAAAACCTACTGTTATCATTCCTTTCTAAATAAAGCACTTATTGCACCAAAGTCAGCACTAGTAGAAACAAGGGGTAAATGATTGATTAAATTCTTAACCAGAGAGAATTACATTTATCAAGAAGTGTGACTTTCCTTGGAATTTGGACTGTAACCTAGTTAAACCTTAATTTACATAGCTGAGCATTATTGTGGAAGTATATTGTCCACAATTTTTTGAGGCCAATACAAAGGATTTTCTAAAAACATAACTCCATATAATTAAACTCTCACTGCGGAACTTCTAAAGAATTGTAATTGCTTTTGTGCAACTCTGTGATCAAAACAGTGATGAGATTGACGGTAAAATAAAATCTACACTCTCTTAGTGAGAAAATCTCTATGCAATGCTTAGTTCTTTTGCAGAATATCACTTGAATGAATGCACTGGGAAGTTTGGAAATGTGTGGTCCTAAATGAGCCCTATTATCTGGAGATTTACATACAATATTCCACCTACATTGAGATATTTATTCATGTTTTCAAAGGCACTGTGGTAGGGATTGGGAATACAAGGAGAAAACAGCAATGTTCTTGCCTGACCTTTTGAAAACTGAAACACTGCTTTCATAGAATTCTCAAGAGTTCTTATGCTCTAATCATTTTTTCCTGTCAGCTTTAAAGTTAGAAAGGCTACCGGACATGGGAGAAGTGAATTTTTATTAATAAAGTGCTTCTACTGTCTTCCTGAAGGTTATATAAAAACAGAACTTACTGAAATGCATTGAGAAAACTCACTTTATCATCTACTTTAAAGCCAGTAGATCTGATGTGAACATCTTTCAGAAAAATGTTAATGATTAAAATTTTTAATTGAAAATCTGAAAATACAGGCATGTATGTGGACTCCCTAGTGATTTAAGAGTGATTGATTGGGGAGGGATAGCATGGGGAGAAATACCAGATATAGGTGATGGGGAGGAAGGCAGCAAATCACACTGCCATGTGTGTACCTATGCAACAATCTTGCATGTTCTTCACATGTACCCCCAAATCTAAAATGCAATAAAAAAAAAGAGTGATTGATGATATTTTCTACAGTAATGTTGAATATATAATTTTAAAATTATTTTCTAAAAGAGTATTTTTATAATTTTACTGAATCTAAGATGTCACAAATAGTAAATACATCTTTAATTTATGTGTAATTAAAAAATATACAATCAAATAATGAGAGAGTCACTGGTTTAAAAAAATCCTCATTTCCAACATTGTAAAATGGGAACATGAATAATGAAATCAATAAATAGAATATAGAAACACACAAACATTCATGTATTTTTTTAAAGATAATTGTAGATGCAATTCAGTTATTAGAAATAAAATAGACAGATCCCATGTACCCCTTGACCTAGTTTCCCACAATGGTATCATCTTGTAAAACTACAGTATGATATCCCATGTGAGAAATTGACATTGATACAATCCACTGATATTATTTAAATTTCTCCAGTTTTACATGCACTCACCAATGTGTATGCATGTATGTGTATTGATATTATATACTATAAAAATGTTTGTGTGTATTTGTGCATCCATCACCACACTCAAAATGTGTAATAATTCAATTACAGCATTGAAATCTTGTGGTGCCCTGTTACCTGGCCTCCTTTCCACCCTCAGACCCCAGCCCTAAACCCTGGAAACCACTAATTCATTCTTCATTTCTATAATTTCTTCACTTCAAGAATATTAAAGAAATGGAATCATATCATATGTAATCTTTTGGCACTGGCTTTTTTTCTGTTTTCACTAGGCATAATTCCCTGGAGATTCATCCAAATGATAGCATTTTCCAATAGCTGGTCAATAGTCAATAGCTGGTTCCTTTTCGTTGGTTAGTAGTATCCCATGGTATAAATAATTACCTTTTGAAGGATATCTAGATTGTTTCCATTTCTGGGCTATGACAATTAAAGCTGCTCTGAAGATTCATGTACAGAGGAATGTAAGCTTTTTGGTAACATAAGTTTTCATTTTTTTGGGGGGATGCCCAAAATGTCCAAGAGTACAATTTCTGTATCTTATGGTAATTTGTTTAGTTTTTGTCTTCTGATTAATTTATATGTTTTGTTTTAATCTCATGTTTAGTTTTAGAAGAAGCTTTTAAACTATTTTTCCAGAGTTGCTTTACCCTTTTACAACCCTCATTCTTGCCAGTATTTTGTGTTATTGCTATTTTTAAGAAAATTTTAGTCATTCTATAGGCATGAGCTGATTCTTGTGTTAATTTGCATTTTCAGAATTTCTAATGATGTTGAACATTTTTATGTGCTTATTTGCTATTTGTACATTCTGTTCAGTGAAATGTCTATGCCTTTTGTCATTTTCTAGTTGCATTGTTTGCTATTTTGTACTGTGGCCTTTGAGAGTTCTTTATATAGTCTAGATACTAGTTCTTTTTTGGATATGCGGTTTACAAATATTTTCTTCTTCTGTATAGCTTGCCTACTCATCCTCTTCACTAGATATTTTACAAAGGAAAACTTTACATTTCAATGAAGTTCAACTTATTAATTTGTCCCTTAATGGATTATTCTTTTGTTGTCAACTATAAGCGCTCTCTGCCTAAGACTACATCTCAAGGATTTCCCTCTTTTATTTTCCCTAAAAGTTTTGTGGTTTTACATTTTACATTTATGTCTGTGATCTATATTGTTTGTTTGTTTTTGCTAATAGACGGCCAGTTGCTCCAGTACCATTTATTGAAAATGGTTTCGCTGAATGGCTTTCACAACTCTGTTGAAAATCATCATTTGGACATGAGTGTATATTTTTGAACTTCAAAATATCATCGCTTTTTGGTCAGGCCTCAGTACCATTCCATACCTCTGACAAAAGTTTAGCAATTTAATTTGTAAATTACTTAATCTATCTCTTTTTCACTTTCATTTTCTATAAAAATAGAGGCTTAGATTTTATACTTTTTACCTTTTTAATGTTTATACAAGTGAGACTAAAAATTTTATGAGTTTGAATAACGCATACATTCTTGTGACACAAGATTGCATTCTCTATATAAATAAGAAAAATCTCATAGCTCTACCCATGAAAGAAAGTCACATGAAGATTTCAAATTAAGCATAATTGAAACGAAGGCACTTACTCTTAGGAATGAGTAATGTACTGACATCATTTTATATATGCTAAATAAATGTCCATTTTCTCAAACAATAGCTGTTAATCAGAGCAATGTGATAGCAAAAATAGTCACCTGTTGCAAAGTCTCTAGGTTCTTTTAGAGAAAAAAAAATAAAAGCTTCAATTTTAGGTTTCTTTCCCAGAGTTAGAAAACTATTACTCATGCAATAACTTTGGCTCAATGCCTGTTTTTGTAAAAAAAAAAGTTCTATTAAAATGTTATCGTTCATGTTTGCTTACATATTCCCTGTGACTCCTTTCATGCTACACAGGCAGATATAAGTGTTTGTCACAAAGACCACTTAGCTTGCAAAGCCAAAAACCTTTATTTTCTGTATATTTATGTAAAAACTTTGCCAGCTTTCTGGCTTTATTGGAGGAGACATGTTTAGTTTCTGGGAGACATTAAACTACACTCATTTAGAGAAGAAGGAGGCTAATAAATATGAAAAGAATATTGGTGTAAATGTGTACACATGTAGGGAATACACAACTTCTGGAAAAGTATAGTCCAGATTTCATTTGAATGTCATTAATCAACATATTCAATACTCATACAATGACCTCCTCACCTAGTAGGGCAAAATGAGTTTTGGGGCCACTATATCTTCTATTCAGTATTTAATATATGCAATATATATACAGTGCAAATGTATATTTTGAAGTGAGTTATAAAAGTAATTTTGGATAAAGCACTTTATTCACTCTATCATTAATCTGTCTTTTTTATATAATCAGAAAAATGTTACAATTTTAAGCTTTTAAAAATCTATCTCTTCAAGCATTTATCCTTTGTGTTAAAAACAATACAATTACACTCTTTAAGTTATTTTAAAATGTACAGTTAAGTTGTTATTGACTATAGTCACCTTAGTTTACTATCAAATAGTACGTCTTATTCTTTCTATATATATATATGTATATATATTTGGAATCATTAACTAACTTCGCCTACCCATCAGCCACCCACTACCCTCCCAGCCTCTGGTAACAGTCCTTCTACTCTTTGTCCATGAGTTCAATTGTTTTGATTTTTACAGCCCACAAATAAGTGAGAACATGCAATGTTTTTGTGTTAAGTGAGATAAGCCAGGTAGAGAAAGACAAGCATAATCTGTCTTTCAATTGGTGTATATACATCATTTATATTTCAGGTTATTATAGGTATTATTGAATTATTAATATTGATGTTAGGGCTTAAAATCTGCTATTTCATTATTCATTTTCTGTATCTGATGATTCTCATTCCTCTGTTTCTCTTCTCCTATCACTTTGTGGATTATCTGAACACTCTAAGATTTCATCTTGATTTATTTATAGTATGTTTGAGTATATCACTTCATCTAGTTTTCTCAGTGGTTGCTCTATTGGTTATATACATAAATTATCACAGTTCACTCATGTTCACATTTTGCATAGCCTTGAAGTAAAGTGCAGAAAGCTTGCTTACGTTTTGGTCCCTTTACTCTCTCACTTTTTAAGCATAATTGTCCTGAGCATTTCCTATTCACCTCTTGAACCCCACATCAGATAATGTTACAACTTTTCTTCAATCACCAAATATTATTAAGACTCATGAGAAGCAAGTAGTCTATATTTTCATATTTTTAAACACTTCTAATATGCTTCATTTCTTTTTGAAGTTATATCATTTAATTTTTCTTTTGAGAACACACTTTAACCATTTGTTGAGATTAGATTTGCTAGCAAGGAATTGCCTATTTTTTCTATCCGAGAATACCTTTTTCTCCCAACTCCATGACACTATGACACCTACGGAGGACATTTTTACCAATAAAAATATGGCCCAAAACATTTCTATTCTTTTCCTTCCTTAGAGAATGATTTGTATCTTTCATCTCACCTCAACCCTGGACACATCTATATTTTTCATTGTCTTAATTTTTAAAAATGTGATTGCTTACTAAAATACGTAAGAAAGGATGTAAGAATTTAAGTCAGGAGATTTGGAGGACATAGTAGAATTTTATTACTTAGCTAGAGAACTTCTCTGGGCCTCAGTATTCTAATTCATACACAAAAAGGAGAACACTATATGAGCTCCTTCCAGGTTGGTGGAATTATGATGCTATGCTCTATTGCTAACAATTTAAAATTTTTTATTTTCTTTTAAATATTTTATTCATTTTAAATACATTTAAATCATATTTTCCCTGGTGGATTATACAAGAATTATGATAAAAAAGATTCCCATTGAAAAATCCTGGTTGTTAATATTTATAAACTTTTAAAGATAAATATCTTCGACTTATTTTTTATACTTTTAGGTTTATGTTTATTAAAATATTCAGAATTACATACATATTCTTAGGCATTGTATATTTGTATTAACCATACAATACTATCACAGAAAAACTTGCTCCAGACAAGATTAAACAGGCAAGGAAGACTTTATGACTTTATTCAAGGCTATTCAAACAGTAGAGAGACCAGAGAGCAGTCTGAACTCAACACTGCTGAAGCAAAAGGCTGGAGGGCGGCGGGTAGTTCAGCAGTGAGCTAGGAGAAAAGTAACAGAGGATGACATTAGGGTGGAGGCTAGTCAATGGATTGTGTCAACCACACAGAGTTTATTTCTGGGCTTGAACATTTTTTTCTGCGATTAGTCCATCTGTGTTGGCTAATTGAGAGCCATGAAAGTTAGGCTTCTACTCTCCCACAGAGACTAGTACATAGGGGCATCATCATTCTTGATGATTACATTTCAAAGGGATGGCTCCCAGGTCCTTGAGAAAAACATTTCTGTACTGTAAAGCTGGCCAAAATCCTTTAATAAAAGATATACATATAGGCCGGGCACAGTAGCTCATGCCTGTAATCCCAGTATTTTGAAAAGCTGAAATGGTTGTATCTCCTGAGGTCAGGAGTTTGAGAGGCAGCCTGGCCAACACGGTGAAACCCATCTCTACTAAAAATACACAAATCAGTTGGGTGTTGTGGCACATGCCTGTAATCCCAGCTACTTGTGAGACTGAGGCAGGAGAATCATTTGAACCTGGGAGGCAGAAGATGCAGTGAGCCAAGATCTTGCCACTGCACTGCAGCCTGGGCGACAGGGTGAGACTGTTACACACAAACACACACACACACACACATGAGTGCATACACACACACGATGTACATATATCACAAAGGGAAGATAAGTAGTTCACAATGAAATTTTTCTAATGTAAATAATTTAAGATAAGGGAGATTAGGGTCATAGAATCCAGAAAAAGCCTGTTTAAAGCTTAGTTAAGCTGAAAGAAAAGTTAAGGCCACCTTGATAAATGTACGTATTCACACATACATATACAGATATATATGTAATATATATTATATATATATATACACACACACACACACACAGACATTCAGCTATACATACATATACATGTATTCATATATGTGCATTTACATACATACATATTCACCTAGGCAATATATAAGGACATTCACATAAATTACACACACACACACACATATATTTACATGAGTATTTACTATAAAATTGTTTGCAATGATCAAAATTGGAAGCAACACCAAGCCTATCAATGTAGATATTGCAAGTTAAATTTCAGTTCTCCCATATTATTTAATACTTTTGCAGACATAAAAGTAATGGTTTAGAATTGTATGCAATGATCATGGAAAGATTCACTAGATGTATTATTATATTTAAAAATGAGAAATAATGAGAAATTAGACAAAACTTTAATGTAAAAACTAAGGTCACAAGCCATATATAGTGAATTAGTATATTTTGTAGAAAAGATAGTTTATTTCCATGCCTGGGATAAAACCAGACAATTAGCTTTTCATAGGCTTTTTTGTATGTCATATTTTCCTATCCAGGGTTAGTCAGAGCCTTTTCCTTCCTGTTCTGCATGTTAAATGTGGCATTTAAAAATTAAATATTACCATAGGATACTACGCAACAATAAAAAAAAATATGAGATCATGTCCTTTGCAGGAACATGGATAGAACTGGCAGCCATTTTCCTTAGGAATCAATTGCAGAAACAGAAAACTACCCTAGGTTCTCACTTATAAGTGAAATGGGAGCTAAATGATGAGAACACATGGACACATAGGGAAGAGTAGCACATACTGGGACTTTTGGGAGGGGTGGGGTGGGAGGAGGGAGAGGATCAAGAAAAATAACTAATGGGTTCTAGGCTTAATACCTGGGTGGTGATATAATCTCTACAACAAATCCCCATGACACAAGTCTACCTATATAGCAAACCTGCACATGTATCCCTGATCTTAAAATAAAAGTTAAAAAATATTAAGTATTTAAAATGGTATCTAGATACTGACATTTGCACTAAAGTAAATAATGTGCTTAACTATTCATCATATCTTATCTACAAGGTTAAGTTGGAATCGTCATGTATTTAACTACTTGTCCTGCATCTATCATATAAACATAAGTCCTAGTAGTTAGTTTCTTTGAGCTCTCGTTGATTGATCTTGGAAATTTATATTTAAACAGACTACATTTAGCATTGATAATTAAGAGTGCATCTTCAAGTTAAAGCAATTTTCAGAATTGTTTTGATCATGACTATTTTCAAATTACATTGATTTTTATAGTATTTTAAAATTAAATATTTCCTAAACTAAGCACCAATTTTAACATAATCATAAGATAAACATAATTATATGAGAAAGAATGTGTGTTTAAATATAAAAGAATATATGAAACTAAGAGGTGATGTAGGACACTTGAAAGAAAACTGATTTATAAAAAAAGTGAAAATGTAACCTTACTAGAAAGACCTTATTTTCAGGCCAAATATTGAAAATTCATTCAGTCAAATGTATATTCTTCCCTGACTTTAAAAATAGCAATTCCCTTCCTAAAGCTTCGAGTGGAAAATAAAGTTTGTAAAGAACCATTCTTCAGTTATGGGAAAGCTAAAGCAATTGTTGAATTTGCTGAATTACTCAATTATTCCAAAAAAGTCCTGTAGGGATAGCCAAGGGTGATGGTAATAAATGAAATTGATCTAATCTTGCAATATGAAAAAAAAAATTATTGGAGTGAAACACTTGTTTCACAGAGGAATCCTCAGGGAAATAACTGGCAAAACTCTCCTTTTTGTTCACGGAAAGGAAATTATTAACATGAAATATAAGAGAAAGCATGGACATTTTAAATCCTAAAGCAAAGCTTGTCCATTAGAGTCTCACAATAATACTGACTTCAAGGGAGTTTGCAAGCATCCTGAAAAATGAAAATGCCACAGCCCTCTGCTCAGTTATATATGTACTTTCTTGGCCAGATCCTTTTAGTTCTTCTTATGTAGTAAGGTGATACTTAATTTACTTCTGTCAGGTACAGCCTTCAAGACTTTGATCTTCTTTTAAAGGCTGTCACTAATAAATGGCACTGTGACTTTCATTCATAAGAAAAGCATCTATGTGGAACCTTGCAGTACTGGATTCAATGATGAGGTATATCTCTGCAATACTTTACAGCTTTCAAAGTTTGTTTACATATATTTGGTTAGTTGAATAGCAACCTCAGCAACTATTACAACAATTGCAATACTTCTTTAACTCATTTTGCCACCTACTCCTCTCTTTCATGACAGCAGCTTTCATGACTATAGCTATAGAAAAATAAAAAACCATGCTATCCTGCCTGATCTCCCTTTAAATTCATGACCAGAGATCGCAAGTGGGTCCTTAGTACTGCCAGGCAATTTTACTGTTTCCCTAGTCAATATACTTTCCAACGTTTAAATGTAGCTGTTTTACATATTTTCCTCTCCTCACTCTCAGCTGGTAATGCTTCTCATTCACTGAGATAAGAGATGCAATGAGAATAGCATTTTAAAAAATCCTGCCATTCTGCTTGGGTCTGTACTCACACATTTTTTTCTTCCCTTCAGTTTCAGCGAATGAGCCATTCCTGCCCTTGGGCCCTCTTCCACTTGTCCATCCATCCAATCCCCCTCTCACCTCCTCAAAAAATATCACTTCTGATTTCTTTTTGTTTTCTCTTATATCATCGATTTTTCCTTTCTACGGTCTCTTTTCCAGCAGCAAACAAACTTATTATGTTAGCTCTCTTCTTAAAATGTTTTTCCTTAAGCCCACACTCCCTTCATCTAACACCCCAATTCTTTTCACTTACCAAGAGCATTTCGGTACTTCTATTTCCTCTCCTCCTATTCTCATACAATCCATTTCGATATTTGTCACCACATTCCGTCAAAACCACTCACATTGAGCTGACCAGTAATCTTTACATTGTGAAATCCAAGCATCAATTCTCATTCCACATCTTGTCTGTGAATTAAGCAGCCCTTAACACTGCTAACACCACCACTTAGAACCTTTTTAATCACTTGAATATGGGATATCAATCACAATTGGTTATCTTACATTATTGATTATTTTTTTCTTTGTAGATTTCTCCTCCTTTTCCTGACTTCTAAATACTGCAATTCTACAGGGTTATATCCCTGCATTTCTCCTCTTTATCTATAATTAATCTATTTCAATATTATAGGAACTGTATATTTAAACACTAGCTTAATAAAGATGACATTGAATTTACATCTTCAGCTGCATTCACTTTCCTGAACTCTAGATTGAAGTATTTCAACTGCCTATTTAATAATTTTTACTTGAAATATTAATAGAAATTCCTAACGTTAATATGTATAAAATAAACTTCTCATTTCCTCAAAAAATACTCATTCCTGTGTATATGGCAAGTTCATTTTTCCATTACTTAGGGCACCCTTGATGGACCCATTTTTAATTTCTTTACATCGCATTTATCAGCAAATCCTGCTGACTCTAACTGAAACTATGTAGAATGTGACAATGCCACCAACATTTCCTCCCAACATCATTGCAATCACATCGAACTTTTTTCTCTTTTTTCTACATGTTTCTCTCTCTTATCTATTTTCAGTAAATCAAATCAAATCAAATCACTTCTGTGCTCAAAATCACCCAGTGTATCTCCATTTTACTCCATTGATCCAGGAACTGATAATCTAAGTTCTGGGTAATTCTCTGACCTTGGCTCCTTGATTCTCTCACCCCCCAGTTGATTTACTCCAGCCACATTACTCACAGTCTGTAGTCTCTTCTTGACGACAACAAAGATACTCCAATCCTGATTTATTTTACTGTGAGTTTGACCCCTTATGCTTTTAAGGTTTCTACTCAGATGTCCTCTTCTCTTAGGGAGAGGGCTTTCTTGATGCCCCTTTAGTGATTCTCTAGCCCCATATTCTGCTTTTCTTTTTATCTTAACCATTATTTTCCCTAATACAAATCTACAATGCAAGGACTTTTGTCTGTTTTAAATGGTGATTGGCACACAGAAGTAGTCAATAAATATTTGTTAAATAAATATTATAGAATTTTGGTACACTTGCTTGATTCTGTCTTCCTAACTATGCATAATCCTCAAAAGGCTACATTTTCCATGTAAGAACAGGCTTTTCTCTGTTTTTGTTTGTTTGTTTTTGAGGTTGTATCCCAGTGGTTAGACCAGTGCTTGCCTCCTGGCAAGACTTGATCAATACATGCTAAATGAATGAACATGAAGGGAAGAAAAAAATCAAGCAATTAAGCCCAGAAAGTGTTGTATGAATTTGCATTGCTGTGTAAACGAAAACTGACATAAATGCAGATTACTAATTATAATTACTTTCATTTACATTTCCCATCATCTCTATCATGAACCTCTCAATGTCCATATATAACTGATCATTAGTTATAGAAACCATAACTAGTTTCCTTCAAAACTAGACCAAAAACGATTTCCTAATTATAACAAGAAACCTTGCACCTATTTTGCATGTTATTGCTCCTGGCTTGGATATGCTGCTCTATCTGACTGTTTGTTAATATTCTTACCTTTCAAGACCCAGTTCAAATGTCAACTTCTCTTTGAAACCTTTACAGACTTCCCTATGCAGAATTAATTACTTTCTCTTCCGGGATCTCTTAGCTTATTTATGAATTCATAAACAATTATTCATTGAATTTTCCAAGCAGTATACTCCAATGTTTAGAATGGAATGAGTCTTCAGATGAATATTTTACTGGGCATGTCCTAAAGTAGGTTTTCTGGGGTAGTGGAATTACATATGGCTATTATTGTTTTATATGTGTACTACCATAGGTTTTCTATAAACACATTCTATGAATTATCCTATTTGTGGTTATTGTGGTTCTGAATACACTATTTGGTATGTAGCACACGCACGATGTACTTGTTGAAATAAAACATCCATTAAAATAAAATTAGAATATCTATTTTTCAGGACTATTTTTAAAGCTATATACTAACACTTCTAGGGTTTCTCTGTTACACACATTATTCTTGGTTAGAAAGAATACCTTTTATTTGACAACACACTCAAATAAAATGGAGTACGATTTCAGTATATTTTACCTTGTTTGTTCCCTGCTTCTTATCCCTACTGCCTGTTTCTTCAGCGGATAATTCCACTGTGATTAATTTTTAAGCAAATCACATACCTACTAACCAGAAGAGACAAACAAAATATGTTTTTGATCTACAGATTTGGGAGTGTTTCATCTTTGACATATATTTTATTTACTCACTTTTCAAGGTACTCCTTTTATCCCCATCAGAAGAGCCTGAGAGTTAAGCTATTTGGGATAGATTTTAAAGATTTATTCCTTTTAGAGCTCCAGGCGGCAACTTAAACATGTTGTGTGATCAATAATTTATGAGTCATAATGCTCTTCAGAGAGAGGTGTCAAGATTTTCACCCTTACCTGGAGTGAAATTGGGAAATTTCCAATTGTGTGAACATTACTTTCTTATCTAATTTAGCCAATGAATGAATGTAGGCTCATGTTCCCTGCTCTCTGCAGAATTTCTTTTTCCTAGACTGGAAAGCAGTTCTCCATAATGACAGGAGTCTTGATCTTTTCTATGATTACTTAAACTTGCTGATAATCCTTGCACACATCTCTCATAGCTCATCCTTCTGTTTCATGTCATAACAGGTGTAAGATTTTCCTGCTATCATAAGTTCATAATTTAGGGAAAAATGGCAACCATCAGTGCTGGCAGTTGTTCGAGATAATCTGAGACTTCTTAAAGTTTATTTTACTTTTATAATATATTTAAAATATTACTCTTTTTGAACATATCGGCAACACTACTTCCAGTTTTATGGGGTTTCATGAAGATAAAATTGAAAATTATATGCATAGAAATATAGTAGCTTCTTAACTTTAATTCATTAAAGAAGTTACAAGTAAACATTCACTTTTAGAGTTCAGTAATTTATGCTTAAAGATACAGGTTTGTTTACTCTGAAAAATAAATTAGCATAGTGATTAACAAGTACATTTTTACCTCTTCAGGTATATGCTTTTGAATTAAATAAGCAACAGAAGATATAATTTCCATTCTAAATTTGTTAAGCTTTTAAAGTATTATAATATTTATATTTGAATTAGTAGATTCAATATTCCATAGGTCATTTTCTTTTTATTTTTAAAATAATAAAGAATGACTGTGCTGTTGATAAAGAAAACTAACCATGGACAAGAGGACTTAAAAAAAAGTTTCCTATGAGTTATTTATTGTAAAAACATTCACTATTCTACCCCCAAGTAGATTTTAGCTGAAGAAGTGACAGTGGAGGATGAATTATTACTGTTTTTTGTCAGATCTAGTCAATGTAGAAATATAAATGTGGAAATTGTAGAAAACTGCAGATCAACTTGATTCACCTTAAAATGTAGATACAAAATCAATACTAGGTAAAGCAACAGCTGCTTGAGAAAGTACTGAGGAAATCTTAATAGGTAGCGGTAAACAGTCAAAGTGATAGTCTGATGTATAAGCTGACCCATGTTTATGGATGTCTTGGTACTGAAGGCCTGAATCAGTTATAAAATAACTAAGAGCCACATCTCAATAGTTTGCATTACACAACTTTTTTTTTTTAACCATGGAATTCTTTTTCTGTTGTAATTTTTGTTTTTAAGCCATTTTTTCACTGACTAGGGCAATTGCAATTTCTTTTCTTCCACATTAGGATTGCCAATTGTAGCAAATAAAAATATTTCATGAAACATTATATAATATATATATTTAACATTAAACATTCTTTATCTGAAATACAGATTTGACTGAGCATCCTGTATTTTATCTAACATTTATCTGTATTTTATTCTACTTTAAAGAGAAAATAGAAACCTCATTATAATTCAGTTTCAACCTGAAAATACGAAAGGTCAGTTTGGGATGCTGAGAGAAGGCCACATTCTTTCCAGTTTATTTAGAGTTCTAATATTCCCAGCTGGAGTTGGATATTGACAATGGTGTCCAGACTGCTTTAATTTTGCAGTCTTTTTTAGAAGCTTAAAATTCCAGACTCATTAAGTGGGGCATGAGCTCCATTTTCTTTCACTCTTGTCCCCCAAACACCATATTCACACACACACACACATACAAAAATCAATGTGAAAAATAGGCTGAATAATCTTCTCAACCTTTTTCAGACACCAAAATACCATGGTGTGAATCTTTCCAAACATGCTGTGGAGCTTGTGTTTTTAGGCAGAAATAAAAGGAGGATGTTATGGTAGAGAGAATTTTACTTTGGTCTCAGAAGATGTGCTTTATTTTGCTTGCATCTTTAACTGAAACATACAAGTATATTTAATTTATCTAATCTCCTAAATTTACTTCATTTTGCTGTATCTAACTATTGGGTAGCATGTGATACCCTAGGAAGAAAGGTATACCTGAACAATATAATTCCTGACTTCAACGACATTCTGGTATAATTTTTTTGACATAGATATTTTTCCCTCATAAGTACTTTATATATTAAGGTATAGGCCATCTGAATTTCCCCACAACACATACAGCATAGTGAATTTCAAAATAATTAAATAAATTATTAATGAGGGACGTTGTGTGACCAGAGAATGCTGTTGGCCAGAATGCATTGATTTGTAAAGTTAGCAATGATGGGCCAGGTGTGATAGCTGAAGCCTGTAATCCCAGCACTTTGGGAGGCCAAGGTGGGTGGATCAGCTTACGTCAGGAATTTGAGACTAGCCTGGCCAACATGGTGAAACCCCTTCTCTACTAAAAATACAAAAATTAGCTGGGTTTGGTGGTGGGCACCTGTAGTCCCAGCTACTCAAGAAGCTGAGACAGGATAATCGCTTGAACCCAGGAGGCAGAGGTTGCAGTGAGCCTCAGTCGAGCCACTGCACTCCACAGCCTGAGCAAGACTCAGTCTCAAAAAAAAAATAAAGTTAGTAATGATGTTGATTTATTTCAGTAACTCTCCCATTTCAATAGCCTTCCACATTTCAATAACATAATCACAATATCCTCAAAAATAATAATTACTGAAGATTTTACCATTATATGCTCCCTTCCAAACAGGTTTTCAGACATCTTATTTAATTCTCCCAAGAACTTTATAAGTAGAGAAAGTTATCACTGTGCTTAAATTGGAATATGCAGCATGCAGCAACTCATACAGGATGTTAAGTAATAGAGCTAGGATGCAGGAGCAGATAAAATGGGCAATGATGTATTTTTTTTCCAGAATTAACTTCAATTAAGCTATTATTTTAGGGTTCACACACAGCTTTATGGACATCAAGAACCAACTGTCTACCAACAAATCCTAATTGAACTGTCCAGGGCAGAATTTGTAATTCTTAGTTAATTTATTCTGTAAATATTTATTTAGCACCTACTGTTTACTATTCAGTCTTCTACGCTACCAAAGCAGAGAAAGTTTTTGGCCCTATGAAGCTAATATTTAGGAAGAGCAGATGCTGAAAATGCACAAGATCATTTTAGAGAAAGTGTTGCATAATAAAGAATTTGGCTGGCCTTTGCCGTATCTCTTGGGAGGTAACTGCTAAATCCTTGGAATTTCCTGAGTAACATGAAGGCCTGATCTAGTCCTGGTGGGTCCCAATAGTTTATGGGCCCCTAGATAACTTGCACCAGTGAGAAGACTCAAGATGGACCTGCCCATGACAGAAAGACTAATGAGATGATTAAAGTGTTGGACTTTGAGCCATATGATCTCTACTGACCTCTGGGAAGTGAAGAAAGGCTAAAGATTGAATTCAGTTATGTGGCCAAAGACACTACTAATGAATCCTCAACAAATGTAATAAAACCCCAGTGAAAACTGGACACCAAACCTGAGTGAGCTTCTTTAGTTGGTAATATACATTGACGTGCAGAAAGGGTGACTCATCTTGAGGTCATGGGGAGAGGAAACCAATAATTTTGTTTTATTTCCTTTTAATTTGGGACCCTCTGATACCTCATCTAACGCATTTCTTCTTTTGGCTGGTTCTTAGTTGTATCCTTTTTGCTATAATAAAACTGTAAATGTAAATACGGCACTCTTTTGAGTTTCTGTAATTTGTTCTAGCGTATTATCAAACTTGGAGTAGTAGTAGGAACCTCTGAATCAGTTGCCAGTTGGTCTGAAACTGCAGGTGTCCTGGGAAGCCCCAAACTTGAGGCTGGTGCCTAAATTGATGACAGTCTTCTGGAGGATTATGCCTTTAACCTGTGAAGTGTAGCCTTACCCTGAGGAATTAGTCTCAGAAGTCATTGCAGAAAGGTGTTTTTCATGGCAGTGACACAAAGTGATATGAAATGAGGTGTCTGGGAGTTTGAATTTAGAATGAGAAATTGAGAAAACGGCTCCCAGGGGTGACATTTGAGCAGAAATTGGCGGGACCAGAAAGATACAGAAATGAGTAATCTGGAGGTAGAAAATTCCGGGCAAGATGAAGCAGCAAATTCAATGCCATAAAAATGTTTCAGGGAAAGAAGGAAGCTTATTGAGGCTACAGCAGAAGGAAACTGCTAAGTGAGAGAGATGAACAGATGATACATCATTAAAAGCTAGATTTAACAGGTGTGGCAGAGGTTGTATCCTACTCACCAAAATCCTTATTTTTTTCTTTATGATTACATAACTAGATTATGTTTCCCAGCAACTCTTGTGGTAAGGACGGGCCATACGACTGAGGGAAAGCAAGAAGAAGTGAGGTTTTTTCTGTCTAGCCCAAGACTCTCTCTCCTTCTGGACGTCTTTATACGAATTGCAATTAAGACTCAGGGAATGTTAGAGCCACAAGATGACAAAAAAGCTGCATTCCTGAATCACCACATGGAAAAGAAACATTTATTAATCAAGAAAATAACAAATTATAATAAACAACAACAAAACAAACTTCCATTGTTTAAAGCCATTACAGCAGGGCACCATGGCTCACACCTGTAATCCCAGCACTTCGGGAGGCCAACGTGGGTGGATCACTTGAGGTCAGGAGTTCGAGACCAACGTGGACAATATGGTGAAACCTCGTGTCTATTAAAAATACAAAAATTAGCCAGGTGTGGTGGTGCATGCCTTTAATATCAGTTACTGGGAGGCTGAGGCAGGAGGATCACTTGAAACTGGAAGGCAGATGTTGCAGTGAGTCAAGATGGTGCCACTGCATTCCAAGCCTGGGCAAGAGAGAAACTCTATCTAAAAAAAAAGCCGTCACACTTTTGGGAGTCTTCTGTCATACAGAATTGGATTACTCAGTGTAAATCAGTGTGATGGATTACTGCAAAACTTTTTGACACTGGAAAGGTTTTAGGTAAGAGGAGATGCAATATTGCGGGTTGAAAGCAGATTATTCTTAACCAGAATCCTTAGTAGAAATTTCTAAACCATAAGTATTACTAAGTGTTAGAAATCAAGCCAGTAAGAGAAGAATCAGACTATAAGTGCAATAGGCAATAAGGCAGCAAAAAAGAGGATAATCTAAGGGCCAGGAGTCTTATCAAAGTCAGAATAAAGAAGGAGCATAAGCACTAACTAGGTTATTGGCAATTGCTACCATGGATGCTCCAAAGTCTTTAGCTTCTTACTTTTGGCTTTTAGTTGTAGAGTTCTTTCACATATTAGACATATTAGGTGTAGTTAAGGCATAGGTTTTGGGTAGACAGTAATAATCACTATAATTTATTAAATATAAAATACAACTTATCACTGATTTTTAACATATAGTATTTAAGGGAAAATTTAATGAAACAACGTACAATGTCTTGAAAAGACTATCTCACATTAAGATATTGAGATTTGGGAAGGTTGAACTTAAGTAACTTGCTTAATGTTGTCCAGCTATTATACAGCAAATTTTAGATTAGAGTATAGTTTGACAGACTCCATCAACTTTGTTCTTTCTACAAAGTGACTGCTTCTTAACATTGACAATCATCGCCAAGAATCCATTTAGATGGATTTGATTGAAAAGACAAATCCGTCTATATGGCTAACTGATCTTGTTGCTTTCATTATAGATATCTTGGCATCAGAAAAGCATAATCATAGTTTCATTTTCCTTTCTGCATGATTTCTCCTCTACCTAGCTGATCTTAATTTAATTAAGAACTTCAAGGCTGGGCACAGTGGATCATACCCGTAATCCCAGCACTTTTCAATGTTGAAGCAGGAGACTCAAGAGGATTGCTTGAGCCCAGGAGTTTGAGGCCAGCCTGAGCACATAGGGAAAAACTGTCCTTAACACGTGTGTGTGCGCACACACACACACATACACACACATTGAATTAGGGTTCCCTAGAGGGACAGAACTACAGAATTAATAAGAGATTATATCTGTATCTATAACTATATCTATACCTATCTATCTATATCACATATATATATATATATATGTGAGTTTATTAATTATTAACTTACACAATCGCAAGTCCCACAATAGGCTGTCTGCAAGCTTGAGGAGCAAGCAGAGCCAGTCCAGTCTCAAAACTGAATAACCTGGAGTCTGATGGTTGGTGGTAGGAAGCATCCAGCACGGAAAAAGATGTGGGCTGGGAGGCTAGGCCAGTCTTGCCTTTTCCTATTTTTCTGCCTGCTTTATATTTGCTGGCAGCTGATTAGATTGTGCCCACCAGATTAAGGGTAGGCCTGCCTTCCCCGGCCCACTGACTCAAATGTTAATCTCCTTTGGCAACACTCTCACAGACACGTCCAGGAACAATATTACTTTGCATCCTTCAGTCCAGTCAAGGTGACACTCAGTATTAACCATCTCTCTCTCTCTCTCTCTCTCTCTCTCTCACACACACACACACACACACACACACACACACAATTAGCCATGTGTGGTGGCCTGCTCCTCTGCTCCCAACTACACAGGAGGTGGGAGTGGGAGTACAACTTGGGCCCAGGAAGTCGAGACTGCTGTGGGCCGTGATGGGCCACTGCACTCCAGCCTGGGCTACAGAGAGCTGTCTAAAAACAAAGCAGAACAACAACAAACAACAATAACAAAAAACAAAACCAAAAATCTTCAGCAATGGAAAAGAGAAAGTAGAGTGTTATGTGACTCCAGGTCTTTATTTTATATCATATTAAGAAAGATTTTCTGAAAGCCCTCTTCCCACCTTAGTGTAAGAATGGATTCATATTCTCTGACAGCAGGCATAATGCTCTTAATACTATAATTATGCAAGGCACAAAGTCCAAAGCTAAACTACATTAAATAGCAGGCCTATTATTTGCAAGACTACACAGGAATAGGTTGATTTAAGAAGATGATAGTTTATTATTTTGCGTAGGGCCTACAAACATAGCTTTTCAGATACTTCAATGGTATAAGTATTAAAAAGAGGCACTACAAAGCAATATTATGTTTCCACTTAGCATTTACTAGTAGTTTAGTTCCTTTTAAGAAGTGATTTCCCAAAATTTATTTTAAAAAGTCACAATTTTTATTTGAGTATCTATTTTTTGTCAGATAGTTTTATAGATTTTTTATTTTATAGAAAAGAAAATACAAACTCAGAGAAACTAAACTACTTGCTTGAAGTTACAGAAAACCTGTAATTTGGTAGAAACCAAGATTTATATGCAGATTATTCCCAATATAAAAACCTATTGTCCTTTAAAAGTTTAGATTCATAGCAAAGTTTTCATGTGAGAACTTGGCATTTAACATTTTAAAAAATGAAGGAAAACTATTATTGTTTTTCTAGAATGATATTTGAGTAGGTTTCATTCACTCCCATAGTCATTCAGTAAATACTCATTGTGTGATAGATATATACCAGATATTTAGCTACATACAAAGCCTAAAGCAGTGAACACAGACAAAATTCTGGAACCTCATGGAGTTACATTTTAGATAGAGGAGACAAATAATAAATTAACAAAATGTATGTTACATGAGGAAATACTTTGAAGTTCTAAATATATGATAACATTGAATCATTTTATATTGTTCTGTTAAAATTTACTTTTTTAGCATTATTGAATGAATATTAAGTTATATGACTATTAATAAAGGATGATGAATTAATTTCTGGTATTTAATATATTTCTGAATTAATTTCTGGTATATTAAGCTTGTTTCACCCTTCAGTGACTTACTGTAGTTGTTATCAGATAATGTAAATTAACTGTTAAATGACAAAGAAAACAAATCCTGTAACAATGTTTTGAAAAAATAGATGTTTTAAAGGTTCCTGTGAATTTGTTTTGATAACTGAAGGAATGCCCTGGATATGCAAAGAATCATAAATAGTAGCAGCCATTTTTTGTTTGTTTTAGATACCCTTTTACATGTACAGTTATAGCAGTTCCACTGTTTGATTAAAATTTAGTATTTTTTTTAAATCCAACTAATGGCACATAAAACTAGGACAATTTTTCCAAGAAGAAAAATGTACTGTACCAAATATCTAAATTGATTCACTGGGAGATGAATGAAAGCTGTTTGAACATGTGTTTAAAATGGCCCTGAGAACATAGTTCTTGCTGGACTAAATAAAGATATTTCAGTTTGGAAATTATAGCTTCTAAATGACAACACAGAATATTGCCCCCATTTCCAACCTGTGCTTGTTTTACAAAGCCCAAACCAGATGCAAACAATTTAATGGCATTTAATGAAAACTTTGTGTGGAAACCCACAGTGGAATAATGCTCACTGGTCATTATTCAGGCTTTCCCAGAATCCCATGTATTTTACATTTGCTCCTAAATATAGAAAATATAGTAACCCATATGCCACAATATCACAGTTGCTCAACACATTGCAATTTCCTCCTTCTTTTTTTTACCTTACAGACTAGAATTTTTTTTTTCTTATTTCTTTTTATTTAGGTGGAAGAAAATGGCTTTAAATGATAGGAACATCATCCTTTAGTTCTGTTTTCTCCATTACACAAGACTTAGCTGCACATGCAAAATTACTCTGCCCAGGGGATTGTTATTTGAAAGCTCTTTAAATCTGCTGAGAGAAAACAATCAAGAGGACATATAAGTGTGATTTAAAAAAATCCCAAATTGCTACCTTTGAAGCTACATTTGCAAGATAAATGCTTCTACATTTCCATTTATTCTGTTTTTTTTTTCTTTTTATAAAGCAGTGGTATCTAATACAAAATATTTTTGTTTCTTCATTAAAATGAAAGCTCAAAAGTGTCTGGATTACATTTGATATTTTTACATCACAATGTGCTTATATCCATTTTGTTTTCTCAGAAACCCTTTTAGTTTTTATCTCAGAGAAAGCCAAAACAACATTAGTATAACCTACTTCTTAAGAATAATCACATTATAGTTACAAAACTTTTTGACTGTATGGTATTTATTATGATTTGAAGAAAAACTGAAACAGATTTTTTTGCCTAATGTTCTTTTATTTTCACATTACATATGGTGATTTTATTTTTCCTGGGGTAGGGTTCAGTTAGATGAGAAATGTGAAATTGCATTCAGTCCTCTCCAAATAGAACCAGGAAATGACAATCATTTTCAACTTCAGTCCAAAGATGAAGAGCAAAGAGGGGGGTTATCTTCACTGAGAATGGGAGAGAGAGATTGTATATTTCTAAAATATGCAATAGTCACACAAATCAGATAAAATAGTCCATTAAAAACACATTTTCAGCTTCTCAGGATTTTTTTTAAATTATTCTTTTGTTTTTTTCATTTGCAGCAGGTTTAGGATAATTCAACATTACTAAGGTCAGTGGTTCTCAAGCAGTGAGAACCCTCACCCTTCTATCATGGGGATATTCAGCAATGTCTAGACCCAGTTTGATTTTCACTTCTGGAGGTGTTACTGGCATTTAGCAAGTGCAAGACATGTATGCTATATGTCCAACACACAGGACAGCCCCCATAACAAAAAATCATCTGGCACAAAATGTCAAAAGTACCAAGGTTGAGAAACCCTGTAAAGGTAAAGATAATCTTGTTATTGCCATCACAAAGACCATTTGAAGAGTTCTATAGAATCTGTCTTCTGCATAAATATCTAACAGCAGCAGTATGCTATATGTGTAATATGGTAAATTAATTACTACAGAAAAATAATTATTTAGGAACAAAAGCCATATGAGTAAGCACAGTTTTTCAAACAGTTTTTAAAAAGGCATTTTCATTATTATCTTATGCATTTTAGCCCTTAAGTCACTATGCAAATTCCTAGTCTAATAATTTTTATTGGGCTAATTTATCAGACAGCCCTAGTACACGATAAAAATTTTGACATTTCTGATTAGAAAATATAGTTAATCCCTTGGAATTCCTTCATGCATATTTGACTATAAGTTGTTTTTTTTTTTTTATGTTTTCAGTATGGTTGAAAAGAATGCATGTAAGAACAATGAATTCACCCAAAGCTTTTCATGGAGTTTATATTCTCATAGACTATCACTTATCCTTTAGAAATCTGTGTACACAAGAATGATTTATGTGGTCACTCATTGTTGTCTGTTACATATATTGTCAATATGACACTTGTTAGAACATTTCAGTTAAATGGTCAACAAGTACTACAAAAATCCAAGGAATATACAAAAAATATTGTGAGTTTGGTATCATGAGTAATAGAAAAAAAGTAAGATGTAACCCGGTTTTCAGAAACTTATACCATGATTTTATACTCAGCACCATCCAAAATATTTTGATATTGAAAAAGATAAAGTTCTAATGATTCACCCACTCATTAATTAATCAAACAAATTTTATTCCAAAAAAATCCTCTATTACATACCTTTTGCTATATGGAGATGTCTATACACAGTCTACATACAAGGACACTGCAATTGAATATAAATATTCCATGCAAGCAAGGAATTAATCTTGATGGTTTGCTCAATGTTGCATTTTTTAATTATTAGGCTAGAGCCTGAATACTCAAGGCTTAATAAATGTTTATTGAGCTGACAAATAAATTAATGGATAAATGTGACACGAAAGGAGTTCACCAGGTACGTTGCCAATGCAGAGAAGAAAATAACATACAAAGACATGTCAGATGGCTTTTCATGGATGACATAGCATTTGAACTGGATCTAATTTAATGAAAAGATAAATGAAAAATAATGGTACAATTGGAGAGGGATGAATGGTCTTAGAGGAGAAGGTGATAGATTTGGTTTCTGTACAAATTAGGCTTTAAAAGATATGGCATTCATGGTGAAATATTAGGCAGACTATTACAAATGTGATTCTGCAGCTCAAGGAAAGGCCAGTGCTGGTGATATCAAATGAGGAGGCAGCTACTTAGTGGTAAAGAAGTATATTGAGAGAGGAAGAAAAGTTGGGTCAGAAAAGAGAGTGGGGAAGAGAAATTGAAAAACAGAATGTTTGAAGAAGTGATGGCTACACATATGGATTCCTCTGTCTCTACTGTGGCATAGTGCTATAAGAGCCAAGTGTAAAAAAAATGATTTCTTTATATATATATATAAATATATATATATATAAGAAATAAAAATATAAAAATATATATTTTTATTTATATAAAGAAATATATATACAGGAATATATATATATATTTTATTGCATTTTAGGTTTTGGGGTACATGTGAAAAACAAGCAGGATTGTTGCATAGGTACATACATGGCAATGTGGTTTGCTGCCTTCCTCCCCATCACCTATATCTGGCATTTCTCTCCATGTTATCCCTCCCCAACTCCCTACCCCCCCACTGCCCGTCCCCTTGCTCCCCCCACAACAGACCTCAGTGTGTGATGCTCCCCTCCCTGTATCCATGTGTTCTCATTGTTCAATACCCGCCTGTGAGTGAGAACATGCAGTGTTTGATTTTCTGTTCTTGTGTCAGTTTGCTGAGAATGATGGTTTCCGGGTTCATCCATGTCCTTACAAAGGACACAAACTCATTGTTTTTTATGGTTGCATAGTATTCCATGGTGTATATGTGCCACATTTTCCCTGTCCAGTCTATCATCGATGCGCATTTGGGTTGGTTCCAAGTCTTTGCTATTGTAAATAGTGCTGCAATGAACATTTGTGTGCATGTGTCCTTATAATAGATCAATTTATAATCCTTTAGGTATATACCCAGTAATGGGATTGCAGGGTCAAATGGAATTTCTATTTCTAGGTCCTTGAGGAATCACCACACTGTCTTCTGCAATGGTTGAACTAATTTATACTCCCACCAACAATTTCTAAAAGGAGTTACTCATTCACAATGACAAATAATGAAAAGAAGTCAAAGAAGATGAGGATTCAGAAAGGCCAGTGGATTTTCGTTAGGATACCAATATTTTATGCACATATTTCACGTAATAGAAATAAGCAAGGACAGGAGTTAAGGAACAGTTTCATGAAAAAGATGTATAAATTTCACTCCTCTTTTCACCACTGTTTTCCAGGTTCACAGCCTCATTATATTTTACTTGGGCTACAGCCACAGCCTCCTAAATGGTTCTTCCTTGGCGCCATGCCTCTTATGCACAGCTGCAATGTGGCTCTTGTCAAAGCTCAAATTTGAACAAATTACTCCCTGGCTCAAAAGTCATTACTGACTCATCATTATTTATAGTCCATTTAGTCCCAATTTTTTATCCTGGCATTCAAAGCCCTTCACTATCAGCTTCCAATCTATCTTTCTTATCTGACTTCTTTGTTTCATCACATTTTGAAAATTATATAACAGGTGGTTCACTGTATTTACTCCATTATTTCTTGTCTAAATGTTTTTTCTCGTGTTTTTATTTCACTCGCCTTGTAATATCATTATTTCCACTTCTAAAGGTCAATATCCCAGGCGTCCTTGGCTCATCATGAGTCTCCCCATCTGAAGATGGGTTTCATTTTTCACTTTTGTGAAATATCTTTGAACCTTCCTCATGGAACTTGTATACTTCTTTCTTAATCATATTTATTTATTTTACCTGATATATAGTTTGTCTCTTCAGCATCCATTTCACATGTTTCTGTTCATGGTAGACTAGTTTAAATTAGGGACCACTCAGGTTAAATAGATTTGTCTCCATTTCCATGACCATTGTAAATTGTTTCTTGACACAAGTAAGCAAGACAGAAAAATTGAGCATCAACTCCTGAACTTTTCTTAAAATGATGAAGAAAGATGTATTCCCTATTTACTGGGTTCCCTAAAGTGACAGAATTAAAGCCTGAATCTGCTGAGCACATGAAGGGGGATCTGCTTGAGAATCAAGTCAGTACCCAGAGAAAAGGAGTTGAAAAGACATGGGAGGTGAAGAAAGGTCAAATTCCAATGAAAAATTCTTAACGCACTGAATTCAGACATGCTCTGTCACATACAGAAAGTATTATTCATTTTTATTCCGTATGAATGATACCTCCAGGAATTGTGTGATGTGGCAGCCTGACATTTTAGTAGTTTGAGACAACAAGCTCCCATTCTTGCATTAATGTGATTTCATTTGGTTCCTGCCACTGTTATTTATAAGTAAACAAATTAATACATTTATATATAGCTTTTAACAACATTGTTCAAATAGAGAAGTTCTGCTTTTTTTTTTTTTTTTTTTTGACACTGAAGTCTCACTCTGTTGCCCAGGCTGGAATGCAGTGGTGCGATCTCGGCTCACTGCAACCTCCGCCTCCCAGGTTTCAAGTGATTCTCCTGTCTCAGCCTCCCGAATAACTGGGATTACAGATGTACGTCACCAGGCCTGGCTAATTTTTGTATTTTGGGTAGGGATGGGGTTTCATCATGTTGGACAGGTGGTCTTAAACTCCTGACCTCAAGTGATCTGCCCCTCTTGACCTCCCAAATTGCTGAGGTTACAAACGTGAGCCATGGAGCCTGGCCGGAGAAGTTCCTTAATACAGTGATTGCTTATGCGTTTTCAATTCAAATGGTTCTCAACATAGTGCTTTCCCTATAGCAAACAATTTTGGTTTTTTATGTTTTAGCGTACTCTATTAAATTGGTGAGTTCTAAGTTTGATAAATGAGTGTTAACAGAGTGAAAATTGAGAAATGTAAATCAGAGAGAAAGGTATATGTAGTAAGTATAAGGCTAACAGTTTAAGAAAAATACCAAAGATATATTTGAGGAAAAGACATTTGCTTTTGAAAAAGTAAATTAAAAATCTAAAAACAAATGTAATATACATTATCTAACTTTCATCATTTCAATTTATAATGATTACCATAGTTCATTTTTTATGCTTTTCTTTATTATTGGATTTTTAATTGTAAAACTGATGAACTATGGGTAATATGCAACACATCTGATAGATTTGAATCAAAAGATATATCTATCTATCTACGTATCTGTATAGCTACCTCAATAAGTGTATGTTACAAGAAATCTGGTCCCATTCTCAGTACTTAAGAAAGTACCTGTAATCCAAGCACTTTGGAGGCCAAGGCGGGCGGATCACCTGAGGTCGGGAGTTCAAGACCAGCCTGACCAACATGGTGAAACCCCGTCTTAAAAAAATTAAAAAAAGAAAGTAAAATAGAGTCTCTCTCTCTCTCTCTCTCTCTCTCTCACACACACACACATAAACTCCGGAACTATAATAGACTCATAATAGTGAGACATTCTGTCAGTGTTTTGTAAGAAATCTAAGAAAAATAACTATTATGATCTTCCTTTCCTCCTTGACTTGCTTGCCAATTTAAAAATTCTCCAACTCAGAGAACTATTTGGCTCAGTCTTCACTTTTTTTCCCCATACATGTTTTAAACACATTAGTAAATGTCTCTAAATTATAACAAAATAAGCATGAGATCCTGAAGAGTGTTTTATTGGTTTTAAAATTTGGTGAAAAGAAGCAAAAGGATTTGGGGGAAGAAAAAGCACAAGGCAAAATTATTTTGCTAGTTTTATGTAGTTGAAAAGAGTGATCAGGAGAGCAGAACCCCAAAATTAATGGATTTGTAAAATGACTAAAGTGTTTAAGTTAAAATGGGTAAAAATGTACGCTTTCAAAGGTTTGGAATGCTAGAGAGAACTATTATTCCTAGGTGTGGAATCATTTTCTGTGATATTATTAGTGAAAAGTCAAATTATTCCCGTTCTGGGCTCCCTCCAAGGCAATTATGCCTGGAGATGTGAGGATAGACCAGATGACTTCTTGAAACGCTTCCTTTGATTTAATACTATCAAAATGGGTATATATAGACATAAATACACATGTACCTCAATTTGAAAAAGAGCAGTGCTTCAGATACGTGTGGACATAGCAGTTGTGTACTCCCTGATGAAAGTAGTGGAAAAATATCTGTAGAGAAATAAGTTTCTTAAGATTCAAAGAAGTTTATTAAGATTACTTATACCCTTTACACTGACAGCCTACCTAAGGCATTTCAGTGAAAGTTTTGTAATGAATTCTTAAAGCTTTATCTAGCACTCTTTTCCTATTTAAAGAAAAGAAGCCAATATGTTAAATAACATGATGCAAATTAGTCCCATTAGAAACAAACAAGGAATGAGCTTACTTAACAAGAACAGGAAATAACCCAATATGTCTTTTTAACTACATTTATATGGTTACCAGTCAGACAGAGCAAAACATTTACATTTCTGTTTCTGTGAAGTTGTGACTCCAGAACTCACATTGTTTTTAGAAGCTCCAATATTTTCCTTAAATGAAAAAAATGACATCAAATTATATAAGAAAAAAAAATCAAGCCTTGGGTTTATACTTGGAAAAATTTAGCCTCATTCTTGGATATTTATACTCAGCGGGTTTTAAAGCTCTTATTCATTTCACACCTTACTTACGAAGTAGGAAACAAGTTAGAGGCAAACCTACATTATTTCTCTAAGCAATTTAAGCTTAGAAAATCCTGAATTTTGATAATGTAAAAAAACAAGAATAGATGGCATAATCCTTATGTAAATATAAATAACTCTCCTGTGATTTTCAGCAGAGCTTGAGTTTAAGCTAAGAAATATTGTTGGATGATTTTATAAATTGTAGACTTTAACAATGGAGTTAATAATAATAAAAAAGACTTTTCACAACGACTGTCCACTAGAAACAGGTCTGTTTTGCAACTAACCTATAACTTCATAAAATAAACCTTTATAATGATTCTGTAATCAAAATTCTAAAATGAGCTTTTCTTAAAATTTTGATGTAATAATTATCTGGGATTAAATATGATAAGGTTCAGTGTGCAGCAGAGAAAACCATATATTCCCCTATGGTGTAGTTTGCATTCCCCATTCCTAATCCAATAATCTAGTTTACAGTACTCTTTTTAGGTGATTCTTTTTCTCTTGGACTTAATGTATTTTCTTCATGAAGTTTGCTTGCAATGTATTCCAAAACTTTTCAGTGAAGTCTCTCCATTCTCCTAACATTAACAGCATTGCCATTTTATGTTTATCCTGCCATATGTACTAAAGTCTGGAACTCACTCCTCAAGTCCAAACTATGCCCCGAGAAAACAATTTCTAACACTTTGCGCACGGCATTAGGTACCTGAAAAAAGGCCTGCTATTTCTGAGAACTAAGCCACCAAGTTATCTACTTATTCTCAAGGAAATTTTAGAACTTCTAAACTTATATAAAACTAATAGAGGTTTCTGGGCTTAAGCTAGTAACTCTAATTGTTTTCTTTTTTTGATTGATTTTTAAATTATGTGTCTTATGTTTAGATAATGCTTAGCTCTTTTTCTCCAATAACATTTATTGCCAAAAATCTTTTGATCTGAAATTAATAGGGGACCTAAAAAGAAAATATTTAGGCAGATAGTAAGGGCAACAGAGTCCTCGGCAAGGTTTCCCTTTGAACAAAAAGCAGCCCTCAAATAATTTCTTTTCTAATAAAGAGCAGCCTGAAAAATTGAGCTGCAAATATAGATAAGCAAGCTGGATGCTTACATGGGTGAATGCCAGTAGCTAAGCCAATAGAAAAGGACCACCTGGAAGCCAGGTGTGTTCAACATGGAAGCTCCATCTTCCCTCTTCCTTGTCCCCACATGTACATTAAAGAGGCAGACAACATGGTGTTGGCCATGTAAGTAATTTATCTGCATAATAAAAGATTAGGGCGGGCAGGGGGCGTTGGCTCAGGCCTGTAATCTCAGCACTCTGGAAGGCCGAGGTCAGGAGGTCGAGACCAGCCTAGCCAACATGGTGAAACCCCATCTCTACTAAAAATACAAAAATTAGCTGGGTGTGGTGGTGCACGCCTGTAATCCCAGGTATTCAGGAGACTGAGGCAGAAGAATCACTTGAACCTGGGAGGTGGATGTTGCAGTGAGTCGAGATCCCGCCATTGCACTCCAGCCTGGTGGACGAGAGTGAGACTGAAACTTAAAAAAAAAAAAAAAAAAAGAAAAAAAAGAAAAGAAAAAAAGATTAGAGTGAGGCAGCCAGCTTCTTCCTGAGCTATGTAAATGGCACACCTGTTTCAATCTTTTGTTTCCTTTGTAAATCAGACACCACCTCCTCAAGCTCATCTATGAAACACTGTGCATGTTACCATGGAACTGGCTTTCTCTGGGACGCCTCTCTCTTCAGGAAAGAACTTTGTGTTTCTTTCACCTATTAAACCTCCACTCTTCACCTCATTTCTTATGTGTCTGAGTCCTTGATGAGGCGGCAAACCTCAGGCATTACCCTAGGCAAACAGTGCCGCTTCAAAATACTACGGCTACTCTATCTTTTCTTTGATTTGTACATAGCTATATATTTTTCCACATTTTGCTTTCAATCTTTATTTATGCTTATATTTTGACATGTCTTTTTGTAAAATAACATAACCAGGGTAGGGTTTTATTTGCATAAGTGTACCGAGACAATTTGGATTGATTTCTACTATTTTATTACGTGTTTTCTCGTTGTCCTATTTTATTAATCCATCTCCCCAATCTCCTTTACTACTTTCTGTTGATTATTTTCCATCTTCTGCCTCAACAATATAAGGATCTTTTAAGATATTAATTTCAATGCGAACACCCCTAATTTATAAGGTTGTTCATTATTTTATTGTATCTAGTATAATCCCAGAAAGTACATTTGTTTAGATTTATCTACATTTCAGATTTTATTTACTCACCATTATTTTTGCACCTTATACTTTTCCTTTCACTAATTTTTGCTGTATAAGTGAAAAAAAACTCTTTAGGTTGTATCATCTTAGTTTTTAGTTTGCCTAAAAATGCTTTTAATGGAGTCTTATTATTAAATAACAGATACATGATTGGATCTTGTCATTTCTTTCCATTTATTTGAGTATATTCTGATTTTCATTGTGGCAGTTGAAATTATCAACTATCTGATTAAAATTTATTTAATTTTAATTTTTGTATGCAGTATATTTTTTTTAATGTGGCTTCTTTTGAAATATTCTCTTTATCTTCATTCACCTGAAGATTCATGATATTATGTCTTTGATGCAAATTAATTTCTTCCTATTGATCATAGAAAGGCCTTTTTTTGCTTCCCTAAATCTGATGATGTGTATTTTTGGTCAGTACTGGAAACCTCTCCAGTAGATCTTTGAATTGTCTCTCATCCCTACTTTATTTTCTTTCTCTGAAACTCTTCATTCTAACTTTCTCATGTCTTAATCTTTTGGCATTATGGGAAAAATCTTCAAATACATTTTCTAGTTCACAAATTCTAACTTCAGCTGTGTTCAATATTTAGTACATAAACAATTTCTTAGTTTTAACTGTCACTTTTTTTTTCATTTCTTGAAGATCTATTTGTTTTTTTTTTTTTAACTCCCCCTTTTTTTTGGTTTTCAAGTCTTTTGTTTCTTTGTTATATTTTAATCCTTTCTTTTAATTTTAAATATATTAAATTCTTATTTCATATTCTAGCTTATATAATGCTGAAAACTGTAGTCTTTATGGATGTGTTTCTGTTTGTTATTATTTCTACTGCTCCTGCTGGCTTGTTTCATTGTTTATTTTATGACTTTTACTTTGGGCTCAATTTCTATAGGAATTTACCTATGGTAAGACTTTGAGCTCTGGGCTGAAGGCAATTTCTTTCAGTGAGAAGTTATATTTCCTTCTGCCAGGCGTCTGGGACACTACCAATCTGGAACTACTTTAAATTTGATTCTGATTTGTAATTAGAAATTCTTAGGGGAAGGTATTTTTCTCCTGTATCTATCCAGAACCAAGGCTGAGACAGTCAATCTTCATAGCATCTCCTTTTGGGTCAAGGTATTATATGAAGGCATCCATCCAAATTCTCTTTTTTGCACAGGCTGTATGCTTTGCTTTCCATCACATGCTTATGTGGTCTTTTAAAATAGAGAACTGTAGACAAGGAATGGCAGATGTCTTGCAGACAGCTGTTGGCTTTAGATTTTGATGGCTCCTCCAGAGTCATGTTTTCTTATAATATTGTTATCTAGGTGTTTTCTTCTCTTTATTGCTAGTTCAGCTATAAATTTAAAGATAATTAATACATATTATGTGCAGCACTTTCAGTTTTTCAATTTTGAATGGATTTCTCCAGTCATCGTGTCTATCATATTTGCATAATCAGAAGTGCTTAGACAAATTATTTATATTTAATATGGAAAGACAAATATACCTAGTTTTGTAATGAGTGCATAGGGACCTTTCACCTAATGAGCCTAATTGTATATCATTCTGCTTTGAATAGTGCTCCTGAAACTTGTGAATGTGACATTATTTGGAAATAAAGTCTTTGCAATGAGGTCATATAATTAACTTAAGAGATCACATATATTAAGGAGGGCCCTATATTTAATATGTCTAGTGTTTTTATAAAAGTCGAAGAACCACAGAGACAGACACACACAGCAAGCATGCAGTGTGACAACAGAGACAGAGACTAGAGTCTTGCATCTACATGCCAAGGATTCCCAAGGATTGCGTGCAACTACTAAAAACCAGGAAGATGGAGTGGATTCTTCCTCGGCACCTCCAACAGAACCAACCTTAATTTCAGACTTCTAGCTTCCAGAACCATGAGAGAATAAATTTTTGTTATTTTAATTTATCTTGTTAATAAATTTTTGTTAAAACTTTCCGGTAATTTGTTATAATAGCTCTAGGAAAAAAAATACAATTTACCATAGAATCTCTGATTTTTCTTCTCATGTATTCATCCTGTTTCATTTGCACCTGTGGATCTGCAAATGTATATGTATAGTCATATTCTATATAGAAAGTAAATTTAATGCCTAAATCTCTTAGGCATTATTGTAGAAACTTTACTTCTACGAAATGGTAAGAGAGTAGATTCATATAAAATTCATAACATGTCTAAAGAGGAAACTGAAAACCACTTAATCATTATGATGTATTAATCACTAGTAGATTATACAAGTAAACTCTGAGCAGTTAAAAATCAGAGCCTGTGTGATAACCTTTTTAAACATAAAACAAACTAAAGTATTATATAGTGTATTTGTAATAGAGAAATTTTCATGTGAAAACTGCTAGGATAACTGTCCAAAAATTTTAATGGCTATATAACCTACGACATATACATACTGATATATGAGGTAATAGATATATGTTACATTGGCTTCTTGTTTGAAGAGGTATTATGAAACATTGTTGCTTAAGGTAAATATTGACTTTAGAATTTGAATATTCAATATTTACTGCATCCATCAATGTATTTCAAGAGTCCTTGCATCATTCAATATTTCCTTAGTATTAAATAAAGCACCAGGAGTAAAATCTGTTTTTCTTTTTTTTTCCTCTCTAGCAGAATTTAGATGATTTATTTGGAATTAGAAACAAATGACTCCAATAACAGGATTTTTTAAAAACTACCTCTTGTTCAAGGTGTGTATGTATGTGTATGTGTGTGTTCACATTCCTACACCAGGGACATTGAACAGATTGTACTGTAATCTAGATTTTACCAAGTTACCAGGAGATTTGAGGAGGAATCATATAGTTATGATGTTGAGATAAATTCCCAAAGATCATTTGTTTTCTTATATTGAATTCATTTTCTCCTTAAACACTGTCAAAATACCTCTTTTTTTAATTCCATAATTACAGTCATGTACTGTATAAGAATGTTTCAATAATAGCATGTACAAAAGTGGTATCATAATATTATAATAGAGCTAAACGTTACTATCACCTAGTGACATCATAGTCGTTCTAACTTCATAGCACAATACATTATCTTTTCTGTGTTTAGTACACAAATACTTACAATTGTGTTACAGTTGCCCACAGTGTTCAGTACGTAATATGCTCTATGGATGTGTAGCTTAGCAACAATAGGTAATGCCATATAGCATAGATATGTAGTAGACTATACCATATAGATTTGTGTAAGTACTCTCTATGATGTTCATACAATGAAGAAATCACTTAAGAATTTGCATAACTTATCCTTCTTGTTAAGTGATGTATGACTACATATTCATAATTGCATTCCATATTTTACCTTACATAGCTAATATGTATACACATATCTACATCTGCACATGTATGTTTACATAAATGTATAAATTGATGTTGAATATACACATGTATGTTAAAAACAGAAAGATATTAACCCTAAAGCAGAAAACAAGATTCAATCTCTAGTATGAGCCAATGTTATTTGAGCTCTGTATTTACATGCTGTTAGATTCATACTTTGACTCTGAAGACTTTAATGCTATTTTTTAAAAGTATAAATACTCTTGTTGTGTTGGAGACTGGAGCTCATTTTTCTTTCACTATATTGTACCACTAAAATATTTAACTGCTAACCATGTAAACAATGTCAATATCATAACACAGCTATCAATACATAATTGAACCTAATAAAGCCCATATAATAATTGCAATTATATAATTGCCAATAATCCTTGGCAATATCCTTAACTTCCTTGACATATTCTGTTTCTACTGTGTCCAACTGATAAAACTTCTCTCCTGAATTCACCCATATATTCATCACATTTGTACCTGCTCCATTACCAAAAGCTTCAGGTGAATATTCAATAATTATTTAAAACTATATTTTCATAGGGTATTTATAACTGGATAAAATTACTTTACGTCCTATATTTGAAACTATTTCTCCACCAAAAGAAAATAAATGCCTGGGAGGTCCAAGTTTAAATTCTCATTAGCTCAGGGAAGGGGATTTTTAGTCATGAATTAAATTGCATAATAGAACATAAAGAGATGCAAATTTTTAGAAAAAGTGAGTTTGTTGCCTATGACTTGTATTTGCTATAGTATTGAATGACTTCTGTTGAAACTACCTTATAATTCTTTCATGTTTTCATTCTTACTTCATGATCATATTTCATTTTCATTTAGAAAACTGAATTTTTAAAAAGATGAACAATTTTTACATTCTGTAGTGGACACAAAATGTGATCACATTTTATCTAATGAATGCATTGCTGATGAAATTTTGTAACTCAAAGCCTGCATAATTCAATTCAAGACTCAATTTTCTATTTGAATGCAAAGAATGAGTATATGTGTGTGTGGGTGCATGCATATGTTCATTCCAGGAGCAAATAAATTTAAAAACATTATGATTTCCACCTCTAATGTTGATTTTTATTTGTGCAGTATTATTTTTTATATTCTGTAATGTGCTCTTCTCTAAATTAACTAACCACATGATGTATAATGATACTTTTGTCAATCTTCAATAGCTTTGATCAACTTTAACTTTCTCCCTAATGATATTGCACATTAAGCCTACTTTTAGCACCAGCCTTAAAAATCAATGAGGATTCATGTGAGATTTTTTTTTTTTTTCTTTTTTTGAGACAGAGTCTCCCTCTGTTATCCAGGCTGGAGTGCAGTGGCACTGTCTTAGCTCCTGCCTCAGTCTCCCGAATAGCTGGGATTACAGGCACAAGCCACCATGCCTGGCTAATTTTTGCATTTTTAGTAGAGATGGGGTTTCACCACATTGGTCACGCTGGTCTTAAACACCTGACCTCTAGTGATCCGCCCACATTGGCCTCTCAAAGTGCTGGGATTACAGGCATGAGGCACCACCCGCCCGGCCTTCCTATGACATTGTTATAAGACAACATTTTAAGTTACATAATAATATAGAAGTAATAGCCCAAGAATAAACAAATCCTTTGCAGAAGTACTGATCATACAAACAACAGCAAGGAAGACACTGTAACTTCTAGCCTTATTTAAAGTGATTACACAGTGTCAAAATGTAGTACATAAAAATTACAGTTCACTTCTTGATATTTGAAATTATTAAAATTCTGTATTTTAAAACTGATGAATTTGCAAAATTTGAGAATGTGCACACAAACTAAGATTTATTAATTTTTTTTTTTTGAGATGGAGTCTTGCTGTATCATCCAGGCTGGAGTGCAGTGATGCAGTCATGGTTCACTGCAACCTCTGCCTCCTGGGTTCAAGCAATTCTCGTACCTCAGCCTCCCAAATAGCTGTGACCACACCTGGCTTTTATTTATTTATTTATTTATTTAGTAGAGACTCGGTTTCACCATATTGGCTAGGCTGGTCTTAAAATCCCAGCCTCAAGCGATCTGCTCACTTCAGCTTCCCAAAGTGCTGGGATTACAGGCATGAGCCCCTGAGCTCGGCCTAATGTTTTTAATCCACTCACCTCAGCCTCCCAAAGTGCTGGGATTACAGGTGTGAGCCACTGTGCCTGGCTTAAGTGAATTTTTACAAAATTCACATCATTCTTATAAAGTTAACTTTATTTTTATTTTTTATTTTATTTTTTTGAGGCTCTGTCATCCAGGCTGGAGTGCAGTGGTGCGATCTTGGCTCACTGCAACCTTTACCTCCTCCAGGGTTCAAACAATTCTCCTACCTCAGCCTCTCCAGTAGCTTTATTACAGGTATATGCCACCACATCTGGCTATTTTTTTGTATTTTTAGTAGAGACAGGGTTTCACCATGTTAGCCAGGCTGGTCTCGAACTCCTGACCTCAAATGATCCACCTGCCTCAGCCTCACAAAGTGCTAGGATTACACTTTATATTGTTTTAACTCATCAGCAATTATTCGCCATTCTTTTCATTACTGTACTCCAGAGTGTCACTGGCTTTCCTAATTACCGCCTCAACACTTAGCAATATAGGTGGGTGAGGTTAATCAGAATTTAATTCTAGGGGAAAAATGTAATTGACTTAAATCAACTAGTTTATACTCTATCCTTAAATAAAGATGTTCCAATAAAAAATGAAAGGAGATTTTTCTTATAGTACTGAGAAAGAGAAGCTTGCACCTTCTTTCGTATATGTTGGTACAAAGATGTGATTTGAAGCTGCTGCCATTAATGCAATTCACAGAGAATTAATGCACAGACTGGAGGTGGAGTTAACAGAAAGCAACAGGATATAATTACAACATTTGAGTAACCAGTTCAAAGACTCCTGAAACTAGTTCTTCTCCTGGACTTTCAACTTAGGTAAGATAACAAACCTTACTCTTTTACTTAAACATACTGTGTTAGTTGGGGTTCTTCAAAGAAATAAAACCAATAGGATATATTGTTTTTGTGTGTAATGATAATTGGCATACAGAATTATGGCATTCCCATGGTCTGCCATTTACAATTTGGACCCAGGAATTCAGATGGGGCAGAGACCTGAGAACCAGGGGAGAACAATGGTGTAAAATGTAGTCTTAGGGCAGAAGACCCATGGTCCAGCTCAGGCAGACAGACAGGAAGAAAATGTGTGAGTTCCTTCTTCTGCCTCAGTGGTTGATATGATGCCCACCCCAGGAAGGCAATCTACTTTACAGATGCCACTGGATTCAAATGCTATTCTCATTCAATCCTAATCTCATCCAGAAACACTCTTTTAGACATGCCCAGAAATAATGTTTAACCAGATATTTGGAAATGTCCTCTTTGAGTCAAGTTGACACATAAAACTAACTCACACACATTGAATTGTATTTTCTGTTACTTGTAACTGAAGATACAATATTCCCATTGCCAAATCTTAAAATCATTTTTTCTGCTTCTATCTTCTTCATCATAACATCTGTTATAACACAATTGATGTCCCTTTCGTAAAACAACATATCCCTTATTTGTTCTTTGATTCACGTTCTCAACACTTCAAGTTCTTTAGTTATTTCCTAACTCAGCTACATTTTTTTTCATCTCTAGAATTCCTGTTACTAAAATCTCCCAGCTTAAAGAAATTGTTAGCTTAAAGTGTCTCCTGGCTGAAGACGAATCACCTAAAACAAAACCTTTCTTTGTCCTCACATCATCCTCTCAAATACCACTACATTCATCTGCTGGTGCAGAGCAAAAAATAGGCGCATTGTCTATACTGTTACTAACTACTTACTCCTTTTTTCAGAACGTGAATCTGGTTCCCATCATTACTACCTTAACTAGAAATTCTGTTTTCCAAATTGCCAGAAATTATCCTCCTTTCTTTCTTCAATCCCATTTCAGTATAATGTTCGTTCTTTCTCTTACAGGCTTCTCCTTAATTCTGTGTTTTGTTACCAGCTGTCTACATTTTAACACACTTCTGAGATTCCATTCTGGATCTCTTCCCTTTACTTCTTTTACTATTCCCATTTCTCTCTTTCCTTTCATTACAATGGTGTTTTAATGCAATTTTATATAATCCTATGACTTCAAATGATGACTAAATTAGTGCTCTCAAAATGTATATCTAAATTTAAGACATGTCCTTTGATCTCCGAATGTGTAAGCCTAACTGTCCATTTGACATTCATTGCTCCAATCCATATTTATTAAGCACTTATAAAGTGCTATACATCTTTTTGGTGTTTAGGATCCATCACTGAATAAAATAAATATTTATAATAGAGTTAGCAAACTTTGTAAAGGGCCCAGCAGTGTGATTTCTATCTAGACTTTGCAGGCTATATGCCCCTCATTGCAACTCTGCTTTTAAGCATGAAAGAGCCAGAGATAAAATCTAAATAAATGGGAGTTTTTGTGTTCAAATAAAGCTTTATTTATAAAAACAAGCAGTGTACCATATTTGGTCCATGAGCCATAGTCAACAGACCTTGGTCTATTACAACTTATTGATTTACTCATGGATATCTTAACCATAAATTTCCATCACAGTTTGAATTAATTTCAAATGTGTATGATCCAATCCTACAGGAATCCTTTCAATTTTCTGATTACACAAAGGTCTTTCCTGTCTAGTGGTGTTTGCATCCACTGTTTCTACACCTGGAATATTCTTTCTCCGGTTCTTTGCATGTCTGGCACCTTCTATATCCTTGCTAATGTGCTGCCAACTTTTATCTCCAATGCCAGTTTCTGTTATATTACTCTGTTTAATTCTTTGCTAACACTTATCACAACGCAATTATTTGTTCATTAGTTTATCATCTTTCTTCTTCCTCTGGTATGAAAGATCCTTGAATACAGGGTCCTAATTTACCACAGAATCCCTAAGACTACCAAGCATAATGTCTAAGAGTCAATAAATATGTAATAAATGAGTGAATGAATGAATTCATCTCTATTAAAGAACTGTAAAGGAAAATAATATTCTAGTAGAAACAAAGCTTTTGTTTATTCATGTTCTCTTATCTTGTATTTCTTCCTAATAAAACTCAGTGTATTCATTAGTTATCTAAATTATTAATCCTATAAGCATTAACATGTAGAGCAGAATTTCTCATTATCAGCTGTATTGCCGTCTTGGGCTAGATGCTTCTTTTGGGGGCCTATCCTGTGAAGTATAGGATGCATGGGCAGCATCCTTGGTCTTTACCTGCCACATATTAGCAGGATTGTCTTCTTCCCTCACTGCCCAGTCATGATAACCAAAAAAGTGCTATGAAGTATAGGGTACCATCAAAATATGTAAAAGGGAAATTTAACCTAAACTAGGGATCAGAAAAATGTTTCCCTTGAAGAAGTTATTGTAAGCTGAGATTAGTTTTTTAAACAAATAGGCTAATTAAGGGAAATTGTGTATGGGTACTGGTATGGAAGAAAAGAACACTCCAGACAGAGGAAGCACCATGTGGAGGAACAGTGTATGGCCTGTGTGAAGGTGTGAAAACAAAATGTCAGTCTATCTACAATATAGAGGGCAATTCATCATATGAAACCTGGAAAGGCCGGTAGGTGCCAGATCGTGTTTATGCAGGTGCACTCCATTAAAGATTTGTGACTTTATTCTACAAAAGACATAAAAAAGAGAAACATGATGAGACATGGATTCTGAAATTCACTCTGGATTATCTTAACAAGACGGATCGGAGGGGGAAGGAGGGCCTGCAAAGTGAATAGAGAGGGCTGGATGTAGTGTTTCAGAGGCCAGGTGATGGTGAAAACTGTGAAGAAGGAGAGAAGTGACTGGATGTGATAAATTTTTGTGTGTGAATCAGTTGGGCTTAGTGATTAAATGGATGCTAGGGGCTAAGAATAAAAGAATCATGATATAAGCAACAGAGTGGATGATGGTACTTTGTTATTTTTAATGCTTGATCCACTCAAAGTAATACAGGAAATATCTCAGAAAATATAAATCACTTTAGGGTGCAGATAAACTCTTAATATTGACAATTCCTGACATTTGAAATTTTGCTCTTTTGATTTATTTTGTTCCTATGTTATTCTATGTATTCATTATCAATTACTGCCTGACAAATTATCACAAATTTAGCAACTTAAAACTATTCATATTTATTTTTTTTCACAGTTGGTCAGGAGTCTGGGCATGGCTTAGCAGATCCTGTAATTCAAGACCATTCACAAAGTTGCAATCCAAGTATCAACCAGGGCTGGGTCTTATCTGAAGGCCCAACTTCAGTAGGATCTACATCCAGGTCTCAGGAGTTGTTGACAGGATTCAGTTTCTGTGGGTCAGGCTGTTGAACTGAGGCCCCCTGTTCCTTACTCAACATTGGCTGGAGTTTCCCCTGAGTTCCTTAACTCATGGGCCTTTCTACATAATATCTTACTTCATCACAGCTACCTCGAGAGAGAACCTGCTAGCAAGACAGAAACCACATAGTTACCTAATCATGAAAGTATTTCTTCTCAGTGTTGTGATTGTCCCTTGGTTAGAACAAGTTACTCAGAAGAGGGGGATTCCACAAGGCTATGAATGCCAGGAGGTTGGGATCTTCTGGTGTCATCATAGAATTCTATCTACCATATCCTGAATATTACATCAAGCATGAAGTTTACATAAATTAAACCTAATGTGAATGCACTGGCATTTAGAGGTGCAGTCTAAAATAAATGTTTTGTTTAAAATTAGCTCTTCTTAAGAATAAATTTACACAGATATTGAAAGCTAGTATGTAGCAGGACAAGAAAATACATGTTCTATGAATACACAAGTTGAATGGAAATAATAAAAAATTGGTAAAAATGTTTCCTCTAATTACACAATTATTTTTAATGTGTAGTGGTACTAGGCAGGGACTGCAGAGGGGAATGCCAAAATAACTGCTAGGGACTATAAATGTAAAAGAATACATTGTTTTAATTTTCTTAAAACATGTTCACATTTGTTCTTCTAAGAAACATCTGATTTTGACTACTCTTAAAGCTTGATGTCCTACATTCTTTCTAGAAGTTGAGACACTCAGCATCACATCTATTTGCCAAGTGCCTTACTTTACATAACTTGCTGCACATTGCTTGAAATTGATCTGGATAGATTTTAATCAGGTTCATGGAACTCTGTAGGTTGTCAAGCATAAAATTTAATATTTTGTCTACCCATTTCAGGGGGATGCTTAAAATGAATGTAACTCTTCTGGGGCAGTAGCAACAAATGTTTTAAAATGTTTTTTTTTTTTTCTAACTTTCTTCATTTGCAAAGGATAAAACTTCCAGATCTTTTATCGACCTTAACATGACATCTTATAATTGTGATATATTCAGTTTATTGATGTTGTAAATGTATAGGATTTGAGGGTTTTTTTTTGATTGTACTATATTTCTCTTATTTTAAGCTGCTGTGTGAATGCTCTAAATATTATTTCTATCATTCTATGCACACATTTTTTAGCCTTAAAAATAACTCAGTTCTATTTCATAATTCATTGTTATAAGAATTTTTCATGTAAGTACTTCAGGAAACAGCTATTATTTTTAAATATCAGTTTTCTATGTTCTCTATTATTACTAAATGTCAGGTCAGCATTGCCAGTTTCATGATTTAATTATTTGATCTGTGATGTCAGGCACTTACTATAAATAATGAACAGTACTTCCTTTCATCTAGCACAAATGTTATTCATATGGAAATTGGCCAATCTGAAATTTAATGAGAAAGGAAGTAAGATAATTTATTAGATTTCTTTTAACTTTGCTCATGTTCAATAATGTGCAGTACATACTATTAATATTGTCTGCTGTAAGTGAGGTCAAAGTACTACTGTCATGTGTCAGTAAGATTGAAGTCTCAGGTTAATAGGCTTGTTTTACTCTCTTCTTGAAACTTCTGTTATAAGACTACCTCTCTTCATTTACATTTCTGTGAACTGAAATATTTACAAATCAAACCAACTATTTAAAATCTTTTTTGCTAGTGATAAACTGTGTATGTTGTTAATAAAACAAGGGTAGATCTTTAAAAAAAACCCAACATATTTCAGCATTTTTAGCCTGCTGTGTCAAATAATAGGAAAAAGAAACCAAGATTAAATTCATACAGGTTCTTTGAAGGAAATTTACAAGCGATCCAGACCTTCAGACCTTCATTACAAAAGACAGAGGGTACAGAGGAAAGGACTTACAGAGGAGAAGTGGAAACTACTAATCTGAGAAGAGGAAAATGGGAACATTTGGAAACTGAGAAGGGTATGTTAGTTAATTCCTTACAGCAGGACCTGAGTTCAGCAGAACAGTGTCACTGTGGAGTGGTAACAGGACTTCAGAAGGGATGGATCCAGAGATGATGGAGCACATGGGAAGGCTGGGCTGTATAACATGGGATTCTTGTTATGGGACGCATTAAGGCAATGGAGATGTCCACCATCCAGGAACCATCTGAACTTAAATTATGAACTGATCAAACTAGGGGACCTAGTGTCACATGTATTAACCTGAAAAAGAGCTTCAGGACCTTCTCAGAAAATGAGTCAATGACAAAAGCTATTTATTTATTTATTTACTATCTGGTAAGAGACATCTGGGTTGAGAATTGGGCAGAACCATATTAATGGAATCAACCTAAATGCCCATCAGTGATAAACTGGATAAAGAAAATGTGGTGCATATATGTACCATGGAATACTATGCAGACATAAAAAGGAACAAGATGACGTCCTTTGCAGTTTGTATAATATGTTATCGATATCATGTTTGTTTTAATTTCTGTAATATAGATTCAATTTTAATATATCAGAACTAAAATAAATCTGAAGCAGAGGAAATCTATTAGATCATCTCATTAATTGTTATTAATAAATTAATTTTTCACTTCAATCCAAAATTTCTTGCCTTGATTGTTTAAAAGAATTAAGTCCAATTTATGAGCAGTCATCAAGCAACCAAACAGATTTCTCTCTTTCTTCTCTTAAATTCTAAAAGACACTGGGATTAGTTAGTAAGTTTCCAGGAGGAGGCTAAGATAAAATATAGAGGAAAGGTAGTACAATGGCCGGCTCAAGCCAGTTTCAAGCCCAAGTTAACAGGATTTGCAGAAACATTGAGGAAGCTGAGAATGACAGTCTTCAGAGAGATAAATTTTATAGCTCCTCACAGGGAAGAGACCACAGAAATCCTAGAAGAAAGGAAATACACAGACAATGACTTCTTTAGAAACTGGCACCTTCCTAATTCTTTATTCCAGATCCTGAAACTCTAACTGTGTTTTATTTCCTTTCATGATTCCCTGGCATTTTTATGTGAGCTAGAGTGACCAAGTTATATTACTTATGACTAAAAGAACTTTGACTAGAACATGTAAGGGATAGATTTAGATGACAAATACTTATTTATTTTAGGAGGCGGGGACAGGATCTTGGTCTGTCATTTAGGCTGGAATATAGTGGCACCATCATAGCTCACTGTAGCCTCAAACCCCTAGGCTCAGGAGATCCTCTCACCTTGCCCTCCCAAAGTGCTGGGTTTAGAGGAGTGTGTCATGTGTCTGCACTGATTAGCATTTTAATGTGGAAAAAAGCACTAGACATTCAAATAAAGTTTATAAAAGAAAGAAAAACAGATGTAGTTTAAAATTTCACCTACGTATACAATTTTGCATTGGATTTCTTGTCCAAAACAGATGCCACTTTATCTTATTATCCTTTCTCCTACTCTGGTACTAGACTTGACATTTTCTTCCAGATAGGTTTTTCCATTGTTTGGATAGAGTGAAAAAAAAATATTCATTCACTGGAAAAGCACTATGATATCTCTGGGAATTCAAGGTCTAGGAAGTGTCAAAAGAGACAGAAACAAGCAAAAGTTGTACTGGATAACGCAGGACTTATAGGACATTTCTCTCTCTCTACCTCCATCTAATTGCTCTCCCTACTTTGTGATGCTTCCCCCTCTCCCCCAACCCCATATCCCCACTCCCTACCTCATGCTTTCTTTTACTTCTTTCTATATATCTGCATTATTCTTTTCTCTCATTTCCAACTACCTTTTCCTGTTTCTTGGACTGCAGGCAAAATATGGCCAAGTACAGTTTTTGAATTTACTTATTCTCAGATTTACCTATCTTTAAAGAGAAAGACCTTTCTTTATTAATTCCTAGGAAGAGAAAGGATGCTGGGCAGAGAAAATAGAAGATATCCAATTCAAATACACGAAGCCTTGTTTTTGTATGCCATGCCTGAGTTACTTTATTACACAAACTGTCATTGCCAATACTTATTTATTTTATGAAATATGTACTTACTTGCTATATTCTAAATACCCTATGAATGCAACCCATCAAGTAGTTTTTGCATATTGCAGAAATGAGTTTTTGAAGGTAAATATTCTGTTTCATTAACCTTGTTATCTCTTGGACCTAAGGTAACAATGATAGTCACAAACAAACCACCCAACACATTTAAAACATGAATAACTTAATGAAAAAGTGAGTTAATAATTTAATTCAAACTGGCTAATTGTGCTTCCTATCTTACTTTTGGGAGTGATTCACTTCTTTTGAAAACTGGAGGCCCTCTCTGGGAACCCTGTCTCATGCTCAAGGCCATGCTTATCTATGGAAAAAATTCTTTGCTTGCCTTGATTTCACATATGACTGCTGATGTCTCTCTGCTGTTGTGCTCTAACTCTTAGAACACCATAATTAACACTTTCTGTTCTAACTTTGTACCTGGTTCCTTACTTTATCCTCAGAATTCTATAAGTTGTTCTTTCCTTTCCAATTCTAAGTGTAGAGTTAAAATTTATAACTTGTATTAAATAAGAGAATCAATCAACTAATCAATGACATAGTTTATTGTTTTTAAATTTTGTTAGTATTTTTATATATAAGAGGTACGGGTACAGATTTCTGTTTTTGTTTTTTTTTGTTTTTGCTTTTTTTCAGTTCAAATTAATTTCCCTTTTGTAAAGACCAAGTTCCCATTACATGACTTGGAACTCAATAAAGGAAAATTTGTTCAAATAAGGTAATATGTTATCATCAGTATTTCCAGGTGACTACAATCAAGTAGAAATTCCAACAAATCCTTGGGGCTTACATCGTGGGGTTTCTACTCTCTCTAAGTCCCAGTTCCTCTGGAGTAGATATGCCCAGTAAATTTAAACTTTGTATTAGTTCTGGATGACATAGGGGTAGATTTCCTTATCAGGTCCTGCTTTGTCTTTAACAGTCTCTAGGATGAGAACTTCAGTAGCCAAAGCATTTAACTGCCTACAAGCAGCATTAATAATTTTGGGCTCTCAACCAGATAATAGCTAATAAATGTGTTGATTTCTTTATGCAATTCCCAGGTATCTATATCTGGCTTGTTGTAGTATGTCACCCAGCAAGCATCAAACTCTTCATTTATTTCATGTGACCCACTGGAATTGCAGTGACCTGAAGTGAACCAGGGACTTAGGGTGGTGTGCAGGAGGTCTGGAGGGCCTACCCAGGTGACTGCTTCTATGATACAGTAGGGGAGAGCTGAGGCCAGAGAGAAGCCTGGATAATTTTTTGAACCTCAGCTCCTCCTTCCTCCTACCTTCTGTAATCTCTGTATTCCACTCTACATGTCCATAGGTGCCCACTGTTTAGTTTCTACTTTTAAGTGAGAAAATATAGTACTTGACTTTCTGTTTCTGACTTATTTCTCTTAAGATAATGGCCCCCAGTTCCATTAGTGTTGCCTCAAAAGACACGATCAATGCCTTTAATAACAAACTATAATATTCCTAAATGTGGCTTTGTAAAATTAGATTGAGCTTTTTGGATTTTTTAAATCTTTGGGATACAGGACAATAGCTCAGTGGTCTTTCATATGCCTTTCACCTCGTGACACTAAATTATTTTAAAGCAAGTAAGTGCACACATACACAATTGTTTTCTATAGGATTTGATATATAGTGCTTGGAATTTAATAAACCATGTTTTTCTTATGGAAAAAAATGTAGTGGACATTTTTTCTTTTTTTTTTCTTTTTCTTTTTTTTTTTTTACTTTTTGCTGGCAGATCCCAACTCTTCCTCTGTGTGACCGCTCCTCCCCTCTGCTTGTAGCCATGTGTTTATCTAAACCTGTCTGCCAAGGCACATTTGTTTTAATAAATAGTGTTTTTGTCATATATTATCAAATGATGGCATTTATTAAAATTATAAAAATCTTGATAAACTGATAACACATATAGTTTCTATGCATTGCTGCTTTCCAGTGTTTAGGAAATATGGCTGGCATAGATTTCTGTATAAACTCTGAGTTTACTGGCTAGAACTAATACAGCTGTACCGGAAGCTCTCACAGTCAGTAATGCAACCACTCTTTCAGACTTTAACACTCCTGCCCCAAAGCCCTCAAGGGAAGCTAAAACTCAGGGGAAAGACAAAAATATAGCAACAGCAATGATTCAAGGTCTCTTGCTCCAACAGTGTCCGGGGCAACTGGTTATCAAATTCTGCTTGTTTGCTCTGGCAGAAAAAGAGGCACAAATGAAAAGCTCTTGTGAAAATGCAGGTAGCCTGTTGAGTTTAGCCACTCTCACTCCCCTGTATCTTGTGCTGAGATCCTTGTAAATCTTATAACTGTTTTACTATATAATTGAACCATGTCAGGAGTGAGCATAAACTGTTATTTCAAATTCCTCTCAATTCTTAGATACCTACCACCAGCCAAGCACCGTCAAATGGTCCTTAAAAAAAATGTTTTAAAAGAGAGATGTTCCTTAGACATATAACAGTGTAAAATAAAAAAAAGTTTGTAAGGATCGAAATTGCTTTAACAAAGGGAAAGAGCATGAGGTTGTCTTAGCCATTTGTAAACAATAGCCATAGAACTTTGATTTTATTACTTACAGGTAATAGCACACAGTGAAGGGCATTATATAATCCCTAAAACAAGGTTTGAAAACTTGGAAACTGTCCAAAATGTTCCTCCAGCACACCTGTGTGACAGAATGGAAATATATTTTGCCGATTTTTTTTCCCCACGATGGCCTCTATAGTGCAGAAAGTTCCATGTCTATGGAGAGTATGATAATTATTAATTTTGTGTTACCTTACTATTATTTCAGATAACTTGTTCTGATTAGTCACAAATGCTTAATATGTTATTATACATGTGTTTTCATTGTTAACTTAAACACTACAAAATAAAAAGTATTAATCAAATGGTCTTAAAGTGATATTTTAATAACTGCCCAAAAATGAATTCAAAGTAATAGTTTAGGAGATTTGAGAGCTTCTTCTTCTTCTTTCTTCTTTTTTTTTTTTTTTTTGGAAATGGAGTCTCACTCTTGTTTCCCAGGCTGGAGTGCAATGGTGTGATCTCTGCTCACGGCAACCTCCACGTCCTGGGTTCAAGCAATTCTCCTGCCTCAGCCTCCTGAGTAGCTGGGATTACAGGCATGCACCACCACACCCGGCTAATTTTGTATTTTTAGTAGAGATGGGGTTTCTCCATGTTGGTCAGGCTGTTCTCAAACTCTTGACCTCAGGTGATCTGCCCACCTGGGCCTCTCAAAGTGCTGGGATTACAAGCATGAGCCACTGCACCCAGCTGAGAGCTTCTTAGTTAATACTTAATCTCTGCCCATGGGCATAATTCCATGAAAATTAGAAATAGGCAAATACGAATATGAAGATATAAAGCTAATACATGAAAGTCATAGAGGAACATTCAAAATAAATTTATAAATTTGCTACAATTTTTACAGATAAACCAAATAGAAGATGATGTCAACTGTGAAATGAATAACTCACATTAGGATACATAGCCTGATATTAAAAAAGAAAGATTAATGCAGCAGGTGGTAAATATTATTGTGCCTTACTCAAGCGTAATTTAACAAAAGGCTCTTTACAAAATGTATGGGATACCAAATGAAGAAAAAAATCTGCAATTTTTTGTATAAGAAGCTGTCATACTTGGTTAAAATGTTAGCCACCATTTATCAAGGACTTACTACATGCCAGGTGTTTTTATAAATGTGAAATGTTTAATATGTATATTATTGCTAGTGGTAAACTATACTGTGAGCTGAGAAAAAATCCAGAAGTTTGGGAAGGTAATGGAGTATAGCACCATTTGTTGTCAAATTTGATAAAAGGTCTTTTTAAAATTCCCTGGTTTGATATTTTGTACAAATCTTTGTGGCAAATAATTCTGTTAGGTACTTGTTGATAATTCATCTTTCAGAGATTTTTGGCAACCTTTGACTTTTTGGCAATACTTAAACAGTTTTGAAAGTTCTCCATTTGCGTTGGCATAAAGAAATATAGGCAAGAACAAAGACATTATTGCTCAGCTTAGTATTCCAAATTAAACCCCTTTTAAAGCCCATAGGATAAGCAATACTTCTAAAAAGAAGAATTGTAGAGTTGCAACTTTTTTGAGAGAGAAATATATGCTGAGTATCAAGAGACTAAGAACGTTAGAAAGTCCAGGGAGATGAGTTTAGTTAGTACCACAAATCAGATAAGAAAAAAATAAATAAAGACCTTGCCTAGAGAAAAATGTGATAATTTCTCCATCCTTTGATAATATGATTTGAATTTTAAACCAGAGCCATGAAAACTTGTTAAACATTCTTGCAGACTTGAACATGAGTTTGCTTTAAGCAAAATTACCCATGAATGGTACCTGGACTAGGAAAAGAACAAATCAGTTATTGATGGTTACCGCCAAGCATCACAGACACCATCATTGGTAACTATGAAGCAGCTGGGAAATCAGAGCACCTGAGAAAATGAGAGTTTAAGTATAGCAGACCTCCAGCCTTTCAAGGGAACACTATAGAGCTAGTTTGTGAGGAACCAAGAGAATCTGACAGGATTGCACATTTAATCTTTTCAAGTTCCATGAATTGGGTAGTATTTTCTTCATCTAATTGAAGGCATTAATACTTAAAGTGCTTAAGTGATTTTCCCAACATTCTACCCTTAGTCTGTAGCTGAGCCAGGAATCATCCACCCTGGGTTTTTCTGATTTTCCAGCCTATGTTTTTGTCACCCTGAAATATGAGTTTTCACAAACAGCTTAGTGTGTGAAACTCAATTCCACACATGGCAAGCAGTAAATGCCAGCCACATTGATGTCTGCAGAAGAAAAAAAATATATATCTTTTATTCTGTTTTTAATTTTTTAAGACAGAGTCTCACTCTGTTGCCCAGGATGGAGTATGATGGCACAACCTCAGCTCCCCTGCAGCCTCGACCTCATGGGCTCAAAGGATTCTCTCCCCTCTGTCTTCTTAGTAGCTGGGACCTGACATGTTCCACCATGTCCTACTAATTTTTTTTAATGTTTTATAGAGATGAGGTTTCTCTATGTTTCCCAGGCTCATAATATTTTAATTTTAAGTGCCGAACCTTAAGCATACACCTGTTTTCACCTCCAATATAAACTGTATCTTTTTTTCCCCCAGAGAAACATTTTGCCTATTTGAGGGGGAATATGAGGGATCCACTTTAGGTAATAACTGGGGTGTGAGGCAGAAAGAGGTCTTACATTAGCTTATGATATAAGGGTTTATCATAAATAAAAAGTCTTTGCTAAGTCTGCTAATTAGTAAACAATGCTGTCTTACATAGGGAGGAATTATTATTTTTTTCCCTTTGGTAAAAACAAGTTTTGGAGTTCGTACATTTGAGGATTTTTTCTTCATTCAGATGTGTCTCTCTAATGTCTGTATGAACATGCCATTATTTAATAAAATATGTATAAAATATGTATATTGTATTATTGGCCTTGTGTTAGGCATTGGAGGTAAGAATTTTAATAAGACAATACTTTTTTTTCCCCCATACAAAGTGATATTATTAGGCTGGGCACGGTAGCTCATGCCTATACTCCCAGCAATTTGGGAAGCTGAAGCGGGTGGATCACTTGAGGCCAAGAGTTCAAGACCAGCCTGGCCAACATGGTGAAACCCCATCTTTACTAAAAATGCAAACATTAGCCAGGCATGGTTGCGGGCACCTGTAATCTCAGGTACTCGGGAGGCTGAGGCAGGAGAATTGCTTGAATCCGGGAGATAGAGGCTGCAGTGAGCTGAGATCCTGCCACTGCACTCCAGCCTGGGTGACAGAGTGACACTGTGTCAAAACAACAAAAAAGACAGTTGCATGTGGACACAGACATACTCATAATTTTTGTTTAGGATGCGCTATTTAACTCATTTGTTTAATACTACAACTATTTATTGATGATATAATTGATATTAGACATTGCTAGTAGATTTGGTTTCTGTCCTCATGTAATGTACATTTTATGAAGAATAAAGACAAGTAAGCAGGCAACTGTAGTATGCATGATAAGATCTCAGACTGAGAAAATGAAAACCCTGTGAACATTTGAAGGAAATATGTAACTCCTACTGAGGGTCTTTTCTTACAGGAAGTCATATCTACACTGAGAGCCAAAATATAGATAGAAATTCCACTGAAAGTACTTGTAGAGTTCCAGGCATCAGGAACATTAAGGACCTATGCAAAAGCATGGCTTATTTGAAGACTAAAAAGAGACTAGCCGGATTAAAAGAATTGAACCTTCATCTACCAATTTCAAAATTTTGACTAAATAAAAACTATGGGAAAAAAACATTGTTTTTATGTATTAGTGTTATACATTTTATATTAATTTTATAATTTATATTATACAATGTAATATTATATATTACATTGTTATAATTTATACTGTTATGAATGTTTTATATTAATGTTATTAATTTATATTATTTCTTTGTTATGTAAATCTGAGCCATAATAGCTGATGTTAAAAGAAATCAGAATTTGAATTACTTTCTCTTCTTAAACTTGTATGACAATATTGACTTCAGCAATGGTGACATATTCTTAGTTTTTGTTCTGGTTTTATAAAAACAATTTACTTTCTAACTGCTTTTCAGCACAGAGCCCAAGGTATAATGTATTCCATATTTAATTTTGCATCATATAATTGAATTCTTTTTTGAAGGCAAATTAGTAAAATATATAATACCTGCCTTATAAAAAAGAATAAGGCTCGTGTTTACAATTTAGAAAGTGAAAAGTTGTTGAAAAGATTCTATAATTTCTTGACATTATTATTGGCTCACTTTCAAATTTCTTTCTTCCTATTGTATTCTCAATATTTTCAAAGTTAATTTGTGTCACTATTTGCATTGGCCCACAATCTGCTACAGTTTTTCTTTTCCTGAAGTTCAAAGAGTTCATGTGTCAATTTTCATTCCTACTGTCATCAGGGGAGCAATATTAGGTATCAGTGAATATGCTTTGCTGAACTTCTATCAATCTTAAACTGCAGAAAATAAACACAGTCACCCTTAAACTCATGCTGTCAATCACAAAATCAGAAAGCAGGGTACAAATAACATATGCTTATAGCAATGTAGAATCCACATGTGGTTGACCTGCTGAATGATTCATAAATATATATCTTTACCTTCACAAAAGAAGGAGATTTTGAATGAATAAGAAGAGGACAAAGTGAATCCTAAACATTCAGGAAATCAGAAAAGGGAAAATAAGGTTTTCATTAAGCGAGACAGAGTAAATAAAGTATAAGCAATTTGTTATAAATGGCTTTAGAATGAACTAGGTAAACCTTATATTAAACATGAAATATAAATGCTGATTCAAAACATTTAATATATACATATATGTATATTTATGTATTTATATGCATATATGCATGTTATGTATATGATAGATGTGTATGTGAAATATGTGTCTTCATTTCTAAGAGCAAAAATGAACACAGTCTAAGAATCAAGACCATCTCTACAAATGCCTATTTTAAAAATTGTATTTCAGTTTTGGACTATTTATACTTTGGAAATAAACCTTTATTTTAATATTAGTTGCCTATATGCTGTAACTCTCTTGTTTTAAAATGAATAGTATGTGTTTTAATTATTTAGTTTTGTTATTTTTGATTCAAGTGCCAACTTACTGAATAACTATTAGAGATTTATGACAAATTCTTACAGCAACACTTAAATATGATCATTAGGAAGTCAGTTTAAAAAGTAACTTCACATGCTGTAGATAGTATTCTGATTCATGTTGGGTTAAAGTATTCCTATAAATAGGCAATCAAATTTAATTTAATTTTAGGTGCTTTGATTAAAATTCAAAACTTTCTTTCATGGTTGAATTTGTTCTAGTAGTGTCACATGTGCATCCTGGGTGTTTATGTTAAATCTCTCTCAATTTATAATATCTGAAGTGATAAAAACAGACCATCACTTTTGCAACAGTAAGGCATAGAGATTAATGTTTTCTTTTTCCTTTATTAATATACTAAGCACATTATCCTTAAAGAAAGAGATTATTTTTGTGTATGGTTAGGTAATGTGTTATATGTGAATTCTGAAATGGTGCTCTGTTAATAAGATTAATATCCTGTAGGACAATTCATGAATTTCTTTGGAAGGCAAACTAACAATTGTGTTGATGGTGGGAGCCAGAAATAATATGAAAGTGGCTAGGAAGGCTGGCTGTGAAGTCAGCTTCTTTGTTCAAATTCTTATCCTACCATTTACTGGGTTTGTAACCTATGGGACGATACTTAGTATCACCATTCCTCCTTACTTCATCATTCAAATGCATGTAAAATAATAAGTTCTACCTTAGGGAGTTGTTCTGAGGATTAAATGAATTCGTACATGTAAAATATTTAAATAATAATCAGAATATATATTCAATAAATATAATTTATTAACATTATTGAATATAATAATAGTTTATGGGAAGCTAATGCAAAATCAGAAATTCCTGTCTTCATGGACAACAAATCACAGAAGTCAATACATGTAAAGAATGTTTCCAGATGGGTAGACACATAGAGCAATGAAGTTTATTTATTTTTATAGATTTTTTTTTCTGAGCATGGTTTCGGTATAGATAGCAGAAAACTCATTACTTGAAAGGCGATTTACTTCTGCATTTCTAAATGTATTAGGAGATAAAATAGCTGAAATCATTTACCACAAAGCCTCATATATTAATAATTTTTTCTGTTTCAAATAATTTTCTATACAGATTAGAGATATTAAAAATTCAACAATTAATACTTTCTCCAAGACAATGTTGATTTTCAGTATTCAATTTTTTAGCATATACTTGTTGAGCACCCTGTATAACTATATGCAATGCTCAGGGATAAACCTATGGCCCTCAGAAAATTTACTGAATGAAAATATAATGGTGTGAAAAAATTGGTCTTATGCATCGCCCATTTGAGCTATTCCAGAGGATGCCTGTCAGAACAAAGGATGCTTAGAAAAGATAGGTAAAAAGATTTGTTTTCTAAGGTTGAAGAATGTTTAGTTTTTACTGTTACGCATCTAAAATAAAATACCCAGCCTTTATATTGAAAGGAATTCTTCTAGGAAAATAGCTTTAATAGTAGTGTGAAATCTATATAAGATTCCATCTTGTATTGCAAAATTCCACCAGTTATATTTTATTTCTCAAATTAAATAGTACCTAAACCTTTCTGGAAATTTAAAACTAAAAGTGAATTATTTTTTCTTCATTCCTGATATGGAAGAAAAATTCTGGATTTTCTTTAACACTTCATCATTGTGTGTTCTGTTAGATTTGTTGTTCCATTACATGTAATACTTCTTATTAAAATAATTTTTAGATGTTGCTCATATTGACATAAATCACCAGATCATCACAAATATAACATAATTTAAGGATTATACAAGCATACCTCATTTAATGTGCTTTGCTCTATTGCAGTTCACAGATTCTTTTTTTTTTTTTTTTAACAAGTTGAAGGTTTGTGGCAATCTTTATTGAACAAGTCTATTGGTTCCATTTTCCAACAGCATGTGCTCACTTTGTGTCTCTTTGCTAACTCCCACAGCATCTCAGACTTTTCTTATCATTACATCTGTAATGGTTATGTGATCAGTGATCTTGATGTTACTATTGTAATTGTTTTTCAAGAGCTGTGCCCATATAGGAGGCAAACTTAATTGATAAATGTTGTGAGCTATCTGACTGCTTCACCGATTGGCTGTTTCTTGTTCTCTCTTCCTACTTATTCCCTAAGATGCAATATTCAAGTTAGGCCAATTAATAATCCTATAATGGACTCGAAGTGTTCAAGTGAAAAGAAAAGCATCACTACTCTCATTTTAAATCAAACGCTACAAACGATTAAACTTACTATGGAAGGCATGTCGAAAGTTGAGATATGCCAAACCTAGGCCTCTTAAGCCAACATTTAGTGAAGTTGTGGATGCAAAACAAAAGTTCTTGAAAAAAATTGGAAGTACTACACAAGTGAACACATGAATGAAAAAGTGAAACAGCCTTATTACTAATACAGAGAAAGTTTTAGTGACCTCAGTAGAAGATCTGAGCAGCCACAACATTCCCTTAAGTAAGTCGAAGCCTAATCCAGAACTAGGTATTACCTTTCTTCAACTCTGTGAAGACTGAGAGGTGAGAAAGCTGCAGAAAAGGATCCGAAGCTAGAAAACTTAACATTTAAGAGCTGAAGTCATCTTTTTAACAAAAGCAGCAAGTGTTGATGTAGAAGCTGCAGTAAGATATCAAGAAGATCTAGCTAAGATTATTGATGAAAGTGACTATACTAAACAATAGATTTTTAATGTAGACACAACAGCTTTCTATGGAAAGAAGATGCCATCTGGAACTTTCATAATGACAGAGGAGAAACCAAAATCTACCTTCAGAGGACAGGCTGAGGCTAATGTAGCTGGTGACTTTAAATTGAAACCAATGCTCATTTACCATCCTCAAAATCTTAGGGCTCTTAAGATTTATGCTAAATCTGCTCTGCCAGTGCTCTATAAATGAAATAGCAAAGCCTGGATGATAGCACATCTGCTTACAGCATGGTTTACTGAGTATTTTAAGCTCACTGTTGAAAACTACTGCTTTGAAAAAAACTACTGCTTTCAAAATACTACTGCTCATTGACAATGCAATTAGTCACCCAAGAGCCCTGATAAAAATGTACAAAGAGATTAATGTTTTCATATCTGCTAACACAACATCCATTTTGCAGCCCAGGGATCAAGTAATAAGTTCAACTTTCAAATCTTTATATTTAAGAAATACATTTCATAAGACTGGATGTAGCTGCCACAGATAGTGATTCCTCTCATGAATCTGGGGAAAGTAAATTGAAACCTTATGGCAGGGAGTCACCATTTTAGATACCATTAAAAACGCTTGTGATTCATGGAAGGAGGTAAAAATAGCAACATTAGTAGAAGTTTGAAAGAAGTTGAATCCAACCCTCATGGATGATTTTGAGGAATTCATGTCTTCAGTGGAGGAAGTAACTGCAGATACATTAAAAATAGCAAGAGAATTAGATCTTGAAGATGTGACTGAAATGCTTCAATCTTATGACAAAATTTGAATGAAAAAGGAGTTGCTTTTTATGGATGAGACAAGAAAGTGGTTCCTTCAGATGAAATCTACTGCAAGTGAAGATGCTGTGAACATTGTTGGAATGACAACAGAGGAATTGGAATGCTGCATAAATTTAGCTGACAAAACAACAGTAAGATTTGAGAGGATTAACTCTCAAAGGGAGTTCTAGTGTGGCTAAAATGCTGCCAAACAGCATTGCATGCTACAGAGAAGTCTTTTGTGAAAGGTAGAGTCAATTGCTGTGACAAGCTTCACTGTTGTCTTATTTTAAAAATTGCCACAGCTCCCCCCAAACTTCAACAGCCACCACCTTGATCAGTCAGCAGCATCAGCATGAAGACCCTCTTTTACCAGCAAAAAATTATGACTCACTGAAGGTCCAGATGATCATCAGCATTTTTTCTGACATACAATATTTTTAATTAAGGTGTGTATTCAATTGGTGCAAAAGTGATTGCAGTTTTCTCCATTGAAAGTAATTGCAAAAATTGTAATTACCTTTGCAACAACGTAATACATTGCTTCTGTAGATATAATGTTATTGCACATGTAATAGACTACAGTGTAGTGTAAACATAACCTTTATATACACTGGGAAACAAAAAAAAAATTGTGTCACTTACTTTTGCAGTGGCCTGGAATGAAACCTGCAATATCTTCAAGTTATGCCAGTAAATACTTGTGCATGTTGATTATTTTGCTTTTAATACATTATTCAAAAAAGTGTCTGTGTGTTTAAAAACAAATCAATATGTCTTCCTGTTATTTTTTTCCAGAATTGTCTTTTCAACTGTAATGTATTTCTTGTGCTATATCAATCATAACTCTTTTGGACTCTATAATGGGTGACATAATTACTTTTCATGCTTTTTAATCACATGAGCATATAACTATGATTAAATTTCCTCCTCTGCTCTAAGTTAAATTAAATTATAATACTAATACCAGAAAGGTCCCAAATAGCTCCTTCTCCATATTTTAATGAAGTAATCGTTAATGTAGAAGAAGCATTATTTTATTGCAAAGAGACTGTAAGAACACTGTTTTGCTAGAGTTGACAGATGACATCTACTATTCTTTAGTGTTTATTGTTCTGTAACAGCAAAACTTTGAGAAATATCTTATAAACAATTGATATGGTAAAATTGTTTAGTGACTCCTAACAGCAGCATTTGACTTTTTCTTCTGCAGCTGCCTGCCTTTGCTTTCTCATTCAATGAAAATGAATGTAGAGTGAATGTAAACACATTTCTGCTCTACTCTCACTTTCATGGCTACATTGCTCTTGTCAAATAGTTGATTTACACCAGTACATACAGAAATTCTAAATTATGCTGAGGTGTATTTTATGCCTCAAATAGCTCCAATTGGAGCTGTACCCAAACTTAAACCAACAGACAGAACTTTTTACCTTATGTAGACAGATGCTTATACAGGAATCTAATAAATGTAGTTCAAAGTTGGTGGGCAGCTATTTAAGGTATTAAGTCATCATATCTTAGCATAAATAATATTATGATTAGGTACATTTAAAAATTCAACCAAGTGGAAGTTTGACATGAAACGTGGGTTATAAGCATACACAGGAATGTAAACATCTAACAATGGAAAACGCTAGTCACATTTTACTACATGGAAAGGATTTCAATATGACTTACCCATGATTTGTTGCAATTAAATAGAATTTAGCTTTTCATTTTGTTTAAAAATGGACCCTGGGAATAGGACCTTAAAATTAAATGTACATGATTTTATGGCCTTATATGTTGAAGGTAAAATGTAATAGAAAAAATAAATTTTATAAGAATTAAAATATATATCTTATGTTGAGGATTTTTAGAATGTTTTCTACTAAATGCATTATTCAGATGTATAAAATAAAATACTTATTGTGTTTGTTGCAATTTTTTGAGTTACTGAACTATTAAGATACTTTTTTTTAAAGAAGTTTATAGGAATTGCACCATAAAACAAAAGTTGAATTAAAATAGATAATATGGAACTAAAAGAAAAAATAAAAAAGAAGATTAGAAAATAAATGTAGACATAAAAGCTAAGATAAATGTCAAAATTTTAAAATATTAAGCAAAATGGCACAATTAAAGATGCTAAAGAAAACATAATGAGTTAGAATATAGTTTCTACTTTTTCTCTATGTTTATTTTGCCGAAGGAGACTCAATAAAATATTTTTAAAATGTTTTAAACACTGAAAAGATTTTTTCTCTTACCAGTTATGCACAGTATCATATGATTTTTTTCTTTTTGCTAAAAAATTATTTTTATACCATAACAATTGAAATGAAAACATGTGGAAGGAGAAGAGCAACGCTTCAGACCTCATTTAAGTACAACTCTTTGTGCTCATGAAATGTTTCTAGGGGAGGAGAGAGGGCTGTTAAGGAAGACAGATATCATACAGGGATGTCAATCACATTTAATAGGCAGTGGTGGAAGGTAATCTCCTTCTCCCCATCAGTCTCTAGCAGACTAGTAGACAGAACTCATTATTGTGCAAATGAACCTGCCAGACGCTTCAGCCATTTGCCTCGCTAGAGGTCACAGAGTTGACACCAGTTAAAGCTGGTAGATGTGATGAGGAAAAAAACAAGGAGACAGAGCAGCTCCATAGGTTGAAATAAACAGCATCATATTGACAATAACCTTAAGGCAGTTTAAAAAGTCCTTGTGGAATTTTGAAAAAAAGAAAGTTTTTATCAAAGTGGTTCATGTGTTTAAAATTATTCTCATTATTTAATATATATTAAAACATGCATTTAAGTTATCCAATGTGATGGGAACACAATTTCAGCTCACCATCCTTTAGCATAAATTTCAAAAAGATTAATCTCACTTTCAGCAGGTTATATCTTACCTGGTCAGTTTAATAACTTCAAAACACTCAGAAAGCACCATCTTATTAATACATATTTTTAGTTCCACTAACTATTAGTTACTTCCTCTGAAGAGCTCTGCTAAACATGATCTTATCTTGTTAATTCTCAAAACTGCTCCATAAGATAGGTATCATAATTTTTACAGTTAAGGAATCTGGGGCTACAGGAAATTGGATTTTGCATAAAGTCATCAGTTTGAAAGCAGAAATGTTCTCATATGGACTCAGGTATGTCTGACCCCAAAGTCCAATCTACTAGAATCCCATTGGTGTTCTCTTATAATCTCTAACTTTATAATATTTCTCTTCAATAGTTTTCCACCTCTATTAGACTTATTTTTTATAATGATTATATGAGATAGATATTTTGTTTATTTTTATCCTTATCAAAAAATCAGAATAAAAAGAAAAATAGTAACTAACTAACTCCTAAAGCTTTGGACTTAATTTACTTGCTCTGAGCTAGATGGTTAATGAGAACTACAGATTTCAATCTCTATTAATATCTGATTTCTTTTTCCATAAACTGAGTCACTCCCAAAGCTGGCTGTTCAGAAATGCTCTAGATACAGCATCTGTAGCAGAAACAACAATTGTGATTGGATTAAATAAAAAGCCTATATAATAGTTTCACAGGTTTTGTTATGCATTATAAAATATCTCTAGTAATAAATGACCTAGAATAGAACTCCTTCAATTAAGTGTTATATGCCATCATGTCATGAGAAAAGCAAAGCTATGGAGAATAAAAGTGTTATGGAGTGTAATCAGAAGTTCTTTACTCTTTCACTGATTTTCCCACTTTTCTTATAATTAAAGATTTTATGACAAAAGTAGCTTGCTATGATTTTATGCATCAAAATTATATTGAAATGTTTTTAAAAAATTACTTCATTTGCTTATTCTTTTCAAATATGTATTTAGATTTAAAAAATAATTAGCAAATGTTTAAAAAATAACATTACTACTGTTACTAAGAAGGGATTTATTTCATATTGACTAGCTGGTGGAACTTTTTTTAGCCAAAGAATTACGGGTTGTGTCTTAAAGTAATATGTATTCATCTGTTTCTTATTTCTATTCCTCTGTGTTTTTTGTCCACTCTCATTTTCACTTTTTCTTAGGTAGCAAGACTATTATTTTTGTTTCTCCAATATACTTTTTGCTGGCTCTCAATTTAATCTAACTTCCATGTAGGCCTTTCTCCCAAATCTGAGACTCCTTGGCAAAATGGTAAATTAAGCTCATAATACTTCAGTGTTCCTGGCTTTATTCTCTCTTGTTACTATGTTCACAGATCAGAGATGCTCAAATAAGGCAATAATGGCTTCAATTTCTTGCTCTAATAAAATAGTGCATTTTGAAAGTAATGCTTTTAATTATTTCATCTAAAAATATGTATATGAGAATGCATTTAAAACTTAATTATATCTGTTATAAAATCAATAACTATAATTGCCTGATAGGGACAAATATTATGTGTTTGATACTACCTTAATTGTACAATCCAGACAAGTAACTCAATGTTGGAACTATTGTTTTTAATAGAGAAAAGTTCATGAAGTTAACTCACAGTCTCTAACATATTTTCCTCGTGGACTTTCCAGTCCACTAGGAATCTCTAGCCATGATTCCAAAGTTAACCTTTTAAGAGATGAAAGAGCTGAAAATAAACAAATAAATGTGAGAGAAACACCGGAAAGATGTTATCTTTGGAAGACAGCGGAAGAAAAAGAATGAGACAGAGACAGAGAAAGATCAGAGATACATTAATAATAACAAATATTCTAGCCCAGAAGGGAACACTGGAAATTAAGAACTAGTGATGGGTAAGCCTTTTAAGGTTGAGTGATGAGGTTCAGATAAGAAATTCCGCATTCTTGTGATTATCCTAACCTTTCTCATGAAAGGTTGAAATCAGATTAGAAACACAAGAACAAGCTTTCTTGTAATATATTTCTCCTTCCAGAGTCAGTCCAGCTGGAAATGCATAGAAGCATGAAAATGAAAAAGAAAACAAACAGAAATAAGCTAACCAAATTTTTGAACCATGGAAAAGGTTCATTTGGGTTTGGGTAGGCATAGGTCACATCTTTTTCATCTGAATTGATTGTTCCCTTGTTTCTTGTAAGAACTCTTTGTTGATTTTCATAAATGAGCCTTCATGGAAATAATTTATCATGTCTTCACAAAGGGCTGGGATTATTATTTTTTCCTGAAGAAAGAGTTTAAAACATCATGACAAAAATATTGAAGAAAAGGACATAGTTTCAGATTAGGGCATAATGGTTGAAATTGAAGATAATTAATGAGAAGATTCTCACAAATGGTGTGGATGGCAAAATGAATGAATTATACTATATTATAATATATTCAGGAAACCTTTGAAGGCCAGAAGTCTGACAGAATGATATAAAGGGATCAATGTACAAATTGCAGTATTAGTGCTCTGATTCTATTTTTCTAAAGAAAAACAATACAATTATAGAGCCAATTATTTCAGTCTGTAGTAATGCACTGAAAAAGTGTCTACATGTTTACATAAAAATTTATTTTAAGGTTCAGGGAACAAAACTACAGGTTAGGGAAGCAAAACTGCTGAGATATTTAATTTGATACAAAGAACACTTTTAGGCTGTGCTAGTGGGAAGAAGTTTATACATAGCAATTAGAATCTCAATTTAAAAATGACAAAAACAAAAAACAAACTGTTTTCTTAAAATCCAAATCTTACACAATACAATACAACACACACACACACACACACACACACACACACACACACACACTTTTGTCCTTATAAATAAAAACCACTTCAACAATGGAAAGATTCCTGGATTTATGTAACTAAAAAGTCTAGAGATAAAGAGATAATTCTGGTGGCAGACATGGCCCAATCAGGACTCTAGCTCAATTTTTCTCTGACTCTCTCAGCAGTGCTTTCTTTCTTATCTGGTTTAGGCCTCAGGGTTTTTTACTTAGTTTACCGAATGGCTGCCACTAGCAACCAGGGCTACAAGTGCTCTAATTCACATTGAACATAGAGAACATGAACTCTGACCACAATCAAATAATCCCCTAAGCTGGGTCTTATTTATTGAGGCTACTCCTCATGCCACAACTAATCTTCAGCAATGTGACAAGATTATGTTGATTAGATGATGACACTGAGGACCTATCAGTGGAACTTGGTGTGGGTTGAATACCATAAAATATATGATAAAATTGGAGGACGTCTGGTTACCAAAAAGCAAACCTGGATGCTGTTAGAAAAAGAGGGATAGCTGGTTATATGGTTTGGTGCTGTGTCCCCACCCAAATCTCACCTTGAATTGTTATAATCCCTACGTGTCAAGGGTGGGGCCAGGTGGTGGTAACTGAATCATGAGAGTGGTTTCCCCACTACTGCTCTCCTGATAATGAGTGGGTCTCAGGAGATCGGATGGTTTTATAAGTGTCTGGCATTTTCCCTTCTGGTACTCATTTCTCTCCTGCCACACTATGAAGAAGTGCCTTCAGCCATGATTGTAAATTTCCTGAGGCCTCCCCCAGCCATGCAGAACTCTGAGTCAACTAAACCTCCTTCCTTCCTTCTTTCCTTCCCTTCCTCCCTCCCTCCCTTCCTTCCTGCCTTCCTTCCTTCCTTCTCTTCCTCTCTTCCTCTCTTTCTCTCTTTCTTTTTCTTTCTTTCGATTTTTGCTCTTGCTGCCAAGGCTGGAGTGTAATGGTGAGATCTTGGCTCACTGCAACTTCTGCCTCCCAGGTTCAAGTGATCCACCTACCTTAGCCTTCCAAATAGTTGGGATTACAGGCATGTGCCACCATGCCTGGCTAATTTTTTTGTATTTTGATTAGAGACGGGGTTTTACCACGTTGGTCAGGCTGGTCTCAAACTGCTGACTTCAGGTGATCCACCTGCCTCGGCCTCCCAAAGTACTGGGATTACAGGCATGAGCCACCGTGTATTTTTGTATTTTTAGTAGAAACAGGGTTTCACCATCTCCGCCAAGCTGGTCTCGAACTCCTGACCTCAGGTGATCCATCCACCTCCACCACTCAAAGTGCTGGGATTAGAGATGTGAGCCACCACACCCATCCTACATAAACCTCTTTTTAAAATAAATTACCCACTCTTGTGTGTTTCTTCATAGCAGTGTGAGAATGGGCTAGTACATATGGTTAATAAAAAAGCAATGACTATTCTATGTAATAATAAATATTATGGGTATAGAGAGCAACTCCACATATAAGAAAGACTATAAAATGGGACTCTACATAATAAAACTCTTTTGTTTTCATATATAATTGTTATTTCCTAGATTATTATAAACTCAAACTTAATGCCTTACACAAGTACTTTATTCTTATGAAAGTAATTTAAATTTGTGTATTGTTTGCAGAAAACAAGAAAGTCACGATATATGAATTTATCTATATAGTGTATCTTAATACTTTCTCCTCACTCATCATTTTAATTCTTATTGTCCAAATCAAGTTCCAAGTAACTTTCTCAAGCAAAGGACATTCACAAAGAATAATATGCAATTAAAGAGATATTTGTATTTCAAAAATTAAAGTCTATGCCTGTATTTAAAATATTCAGATGAATTCTTTTTCTTGCATCTACTGAATATAAAGGTTATTTGCTGTTATTCTATACATGTTAAAAATACAATGTCTAAATTTTCCCAAATAATAATCAAATTTCAGGTAGATTTGGAATCCTATTTCTAAAAAGTTGTATTTTTTGGTAGTTTTATTTTCTATATGTCTACAGTTGTTTTTCTTATTTATCCCTTTACTTTCATTAATTCTTATATTTATTTACAGCCACATATCTTGTATTAAACATTCACTTTTCTGTCATTTAGGTACAAGGAACAAACTAAACAAAATTCCTAACCTTATTGAGTTCTGTGGACTACAGAATATAGTATCTCTGATGATGATAGTAATTACAGAAGAAAACTTTCCAAAAGGAAAGAAAATAACTAAATAGGGTTAGGAGAGATGGTTTCAATGTTAAATAGTGCCATCAGTAGAGAGCATAATGGAAAGAAAGAACAAATGATTATACTGAAGATATCTATATGGTGAAAGAATTCCAGGCACAGTGTAAAAGTAGGTATAATTTCCTGAGACAGAACATATCTGTCATTTTTTAGGAACAACAAAGAAAGAGTGTTTTGGGGGCAGTGGTATTAAGTTAGGGGATGGTCTCTGAGAAATTAGGTCAGAAAGAAAATAGGCAGTCAGATTCCCTCTCTCTTTCTCTTTCTGAGTCATAAATATGAAAGTATTTTCTACTTGAATCTTTCCACAAATCATTGCCTTTATTATTTAGTTTTCCTCTTAGACTTGTATCTGCATTTTTATTTGTAGTGACTTTGTTGTCCTCTTTTTAGATCTTCCAAAGAATAATCTTGTTTATTTTTAATTTTCTCATTTGATGATAATGAGCATAAGGGTTATCTGTTCCTTTGAGGATCACTTTAGCTCCACCTCCAAGCTTTTGATGCACTATGCTCTTAACATTATGCATTTATGGTAGGTTGTCATTTAATTTTCCTTTTATTCAACAGGAATTTCATTTTATTATCAGGCTTATAAATTTACTGATCTTTAAACAGTTTAGCTCTTTTTATAATATCTATATTTTTAATTGTAGTCAGGCAAAATGAATTATTTCTGAATTTTTGGTTATTTGTCAATATTGCCTTTATGGTGATTTTTGGGGAGTTTCAAGCATGGGTTTGAGAACAATGGATGTCCTTTCTTTTGGAGGTTTACAGTTCAATTATTTTTGTTCCAGGTAGAATAATAGACCCTAAATGATGTCCATGTCCTAATTTTTGGAACCCTTGAATATGTTACTTTGTACAATAAAAGCGGTTATGCAAAAATGATTAGGGTTAAGGACCATGAAATGGTCCCAGCTTTGTTCAGTGACAGAAATGTGACAAATGAGAAGAGTTTGAGAAAGATTCTATTTTGCTAGCCTTGAAAATGGAACAAAGGACCCATGAGCCTAGGATTGTGAGTTTTTCTCTAGCAGGTGAGAAAGGCAAGAAAAAAGATTCATCCTTAGAGCCTGAAGAAAGAAAGGCAGCCTCACTGACTCCTTGATTTTAGCTTGGTGAGACATGTGTCAAACTCCTGACCAATAAAGCTATTTACAATAATAAATTTATATTGATTCAGCCACTAGGTTTGTGATAACATATAAGAGTAACAAAAGAAAATGGATAAAATATCTTTTAAATCAAGCTTGTTGATTCAGGTATTTACCTCTTCTATATTATTATTTATTGTTTTCACCCCAGTCTGTCAATTTCTAAAGCTGATTTGATAAATCATTTATCACATTTTCCTTCTATTTCTACAACTTTCTAATATATGTGTATATATTTCAAAGACGTATTGTTAGTTGAATAAGTTTGAGGCTGATATATATTTTTAACATCTCCCATAAAAAGAAATAAATAATATTATTCCAGCAGTTCTGGTAATATTAAGAAAGCCATTTATTAAGGCAGAGATCATTAGAATAAAAGCAGGACATTGACGTTGAAATATTTTAAACTGATAAAACTTGGTAATACAGTGAATAAGCGGGGGAAAGGAGTAAATATTTAAGGCTGAATTCCAGGTCTTTACTGTGATTGACTAGGAATATGCTGCTCACTCAACTAAGATGTAGATGCTAAAGCAGTTTTGATAATACAAAAATATAACATTGCAGTGCATCTTTCATTTTTGTAGCTAGAAAGCATCTGAACACTCAGGTTGTTTGAAGTTAAACCAAGTAGGGTGTAAGTCTCCAGTAGCTGGCCTTTGTAAGCTGAAAGGGCCTGGACTAGTCTTGGAACTTCCAGCAAGGAGGGATCAAAGTCCTAGTGGTGACATCATAACCCCAGTGGTAGTAACAGTGGCAGTGTTCTCATGCAATGGCTCTTTGTTGTTCTTCTGGCATTATTTCCTGCTGCCTAGTCAAAATGAAGTCTTAGAAGCTTAAAGAAAAGACTTGGGCAATGTTTGAACCCATTGCCTAGGCAATATTTATTCTATCACATATCTAAGATAAGCCAGTGACTGTTCTTTCATATAGCATCCCTATGTGATATAACCTTCTTTTAAAACTTGAACAATGCTTTGTTAAGAAAAATGAAAATAATTTATAAATAGCTTAACATATACTTTAGAATAGCATACATAGAAATAGGACCATCCCACCATTTTGGGAAGCCAAGGCAGGCAGATTCTGAAGTCAGGAGATCGAGACCATCTTGGCTAACATGGTGAGACCCTGTCTCTACTAAAAACACAAAAAATTAGCTGGGTGTGGTGGCATGCACCTGTAGTCCCAGCTACTTGGGAGACTGAGGCAGGAGTTAGAGGTTGCAGTGTGGTAGAGGTTGCAGTAAGTTCAAGATCATGCCACTGCATTCCAGCTTGGGCGACAGAGACTTCATCTCAAAAAAAAAAAAAAAAAAAAAAAAAAAAAAAAAAAAAAAATAGGACCAAAGGCAGACATAGTAACGTCTATTTGCACATACATGTTTTATTTCAGTTTCTCATGTATGTGAATCATTGTTCAGCTGTAAATTAAACATATTTGGAACTGCATTTTAAATAGAGAAAGTTATATTTCTAGGTTATATATCCAGGTTTATGTACTTTAAAGTTGCTTAAAAACGTAAAAAATGATAATTAATTTTGACTAATTTGCATTCTATATGCAAAAAACACTTATAGTCATATTTTGAAATTAAAATAAATGCTTTATTATAAAATCATACAACATAAAAGTAAAAAGAATATAGGTGTTTTGCAAACTATAGAAAACCATTATGAAAACATGATAAACACTTGGTGTACCACAAAAATATAATTGTAAATATGTTTCTGCATTTTCTTCCATTTTTTCCTATGCATATTTTTGGTTTAATGTATTTACGATTGTAGGAAATCTTGTTAACTCTTCATACCTAACAACTGTAAAACACTTAATCTTTCCTTAACTGTTACTCGATAGTAATAAATTATCTTTTTGTTCTAAATTTTTGTATAGTATTATAAATAGTGCTATAATTTTAGATTTTTCATTTATGGTAGGTTACCAAAGTGAAAACTGTATATAAAAGTATACAAGTCTTTGCAGCTTCTTGAAGTCTCTTAGTGGTGGGTTTTGTGATGAGACTACAACATATGGCAGGACGATAATAAATAAAGAGTCACTTATCTCTGCTCTTAAAAGTTGATTTGGAGATTTTTTTGGGTGGAAACTTCAAGATCACATTAATATAGATCATAAGTAATCATCTCCTGCTCCTAAGGAGAGACTTAAACATAAAGAGTTTGATCACGGCTTAAGACTGTCAGTTAGTTTGTCATCAACAAAACTTCCTCAGGAAACCTCTACAAACCAACTTAGGCAAAAGGGGCAGGGATTGAGAATTAATTTTATGCATAAGAAGTAATGAAAAAGTTTGATTTCTCTATATTCAAGTAACTAAATCTATTTGTACATTTGATAAATTCATGTATTTAAAAACAGAATATTGTCCTCTATTCTTAACAGTATTGTATTAATATAAATACAGATCTAAGTATAACTTAAGTATATTAAAGATGAAAAAAACAAGCTAAATTTAATTAAAATTTGATTTTTATACATTTTTAAGCTTTCTATTTTTAATTTTTATGGATACATAATAGTTATACATATTTATAGTGTACTTGTGGGTACATGTAGGTTACATTTCCATACAAGCATATGATATGCAATGTTCAAATCAGAACTACTGAAATATTAATCTCCTTAAATGTTTATTATTTTTTTCTGTTAGGGCCATTCCAATTCCACTTTTCTATTTGTTTTAAATTATACAAAATTATTATGAACTATAGTCATCCTATTGTACTATTGAACACTAGATTTTATTCCTTCTATCTAACTGTATTTTTATACCCATTAAGCAACCCTTCTTTATCCCCCTCTTCTTACTACTCTTTCCATCCCCTGGTGGCCATCATTCTACTCTCTATCTTGAAGGGATCAACCTTTTTAGCTGCCATATATGAATGAGAGTGTGCACGATTTGTCTTTATGTGTCTGACTTATGTGGTAAAATATACAATGGAATATTATTGTCATTAGGAAAATGAAATTCAGTCATTTGTAACATAATGGATGGAACTGGAGGACATTATGGTAAGATAATCCCTTTAATATTTGTGGTCAGTTCAAAGACTCCTGATATAATTAATACCTGTGGGTTAACTAAAATTTGCCAAAAGAGATCAATTAAAATGTTGAAAGTATTGTTTAATGGGTACAAAAATTAAAAAGATGATTCAAAGAAAAACTTTAAAAATTACTTTTATTGAGACTACAGAAAAGAAGACGGGAAAGCTTTAATAAATGTCTTCAAACAAGATGTGATTCATGACAATTAATAAACTATTGTTTCTCTTTAAGCAAGAAAGTCTACTCATTAGAGCACAGCTTCATTAGCTTTCACAAATAAAATCATTTCCTAATTTTGAAAATTAGAAAAACACTTTACACTTATTCGACAGAGATGTTTAAAAATTAATTTGAAGATATGGCCATCTGTAAGTTGCTTATAAGACCCTTCCTTTAAAGCAAACACTAATGGTCTATGAATATACTATACATCTTGCCACTGCCAGTTCCTTTCAGCCAAAAACCACCAGGAACACAATTTTAGTTTAATGAGTTGGGTTTATCCTGGTTGCAGGGGAGGCAAAACGTTCACAAAGGGAACAATGAGCAAGGGTAGATTTGCTGTAGATTGGATATTATCAGCAATCAGAGGCAAGCTTGTTATTGGATGTATGGATAGATTTCAGCTATAGAAAGGATAGACTCAAGATAAAGATGTAATGGGTAAATGTGTGAGAGAAATGTTTGCCATTTTGTGGGTTGCTCAGTGACCTTGTATGAAGTAGATGTTTTCTGAGATTATTTGTCTAATGGGAGTACATCACTTAGCTGCAAGTACCAGATAAGTATGTAATAACACTGATGCTTACTTGTGAGTATCAGATTTATTTCCCAGTATAGGGCTGAGTTTTTTTTCCCCTTTTTCACAATGTTTAGCAGCAAGTAGCTTAAAAAAAAGATGGTGTGTTTTGTTTCTTTCAACAAAATATTTTATGAAAAACAGTATGATATTTGGTAGCATTACATGTTTTTGAGAAAAATTTATAACTGCTACCTTTGTCATTAGCTAAAATATTAATGTATTTCTAAAGCCAGTTACAAGTTTTCATTCAAAATTTATAAAAAATAATTTTTGTTGTCTTTTCTTAACTGTGTGGTTACTTTAAAATTGTATTCCCAAAATTCTTCAGTGTCTTATGTGATTTCATAAGGACCTAGAGAATTTTCCCTAAAGACCTATTAAGAAATTGGGCCAAAATCCTTAAACTGATTTGTTGGTGTATTGGCTTGCATGCAGAGGATTTATGGCTGCATGAAACAAAGCATGGAAAAAGTAAAGATTGATTGGAATTAAATAAGAGCAAAATAGTCAGTTCTTGAGCACATTCCTTGGGAAAATTATTATCAACTTTGCTCTGTGGTGAGACATTACGAAAACCCTAAGAAATATTTATCAAATAAATTTTAAAAATGACTCATCTTTGATTTCACAATATAGAGAATCATTGTGAAAAGTTTTGTTCTTTCAGCACACGTTACGAGAAGGCAGGGTAAGAAATTTTGCTTTATAAGCAAAACATGAAGCCAAAGTAATTCAATTTAATACCCTATAATATATTTTATGTGTACTTCTACTTAAAAGCAATGTTTTAGAAACACTGGTTCTATGAGGGCAACGGGGTCCAGCCATTTTCAATAGAGCAATAAGGTTTACATGGCTTTTTTTTTTTTTCAAATTTTGAAACTAGAGTTGCAATCTTAATTACATAAGAAAGATTTATTACTTGAATTACTAAGATGCCACATGAGTCTGCACTAAATTAAATGGAACAACACCCAAATCTCCCTACTTCAAACTGATGGGGATGATATGTCTCTCAAAATTCATAGATTTACATTAAAAAAAGAAAACTGACATCTTCAGATTAGTAAGAAATTACTCTTATTAAAGTTTTATTTTGATGTTTGATTCTAAGATAAATTTAATTTTAGTCAAAACCATTATTCTTATGTTGTATTGGATTAGTTCCATTTACAGTGGCAATTAAATTTGTAACATTTTGGCAATTTTTCTTCAAAATTAGAATTTAAAAAAATACACTGGAGTATTTTACCAAAAAAAAATCATGTATTGATAGGGAATAATTTAATTCTCACTTTAACAGAAGCCAAATTTATCAGATTACTTTCACTATTCAAATATACATTATAAAAATGAATTATAACTATTTTCAAAACCAGTCAAGCCTTTTTATAAGAGATAGAGCCTTAAAATTCTCCTGGTGTCCTGGCCTATTTCACCATATCACTTTCTTCAGAGCAGCACCGACGGGGCTGCATCTTCTTTGCAGCTTGCCCTGTCAGACTGACATACAAAGCAGGCTTAATTCTGAAGTTTCTTTTTGGTTTAATTGTTCCCTTCCATTGGTGATTATCATTGCTGTCCCTGGAATGCTTTTGGTGGTGAAGCTACTCAAGTGAAACAAAACGAAACAAGGAGTATTTTCCTAGATTGGGCTCCCCACAAAGCTGACTCTGAGGCTGAGATTAGTGTGCAAGAGGTCAATGAGGAAGCATTACAGAGCAACACCTATGGAAGGAAAGTGACAGAAGCAAGCCTGGTTCAAGGGAGAAGCTGAAGTTTGATGAGATCTCAATGGAGGTTGAGGCTAGGATATTCATTCACAGTTTTACCCCGTAAAGAGGGGGCTGTCTTTGATACTGCCACATTGGCAGGTATTGCTTGCAGACGCCCTACTATGAGAATGTGACCTCCTTTAAGGTAGCGCTGAGTTGAGGCAAGCCTCAAAGGAAACAGCACTTCCAGCACTTGGAAAATAAGTCCTTAATTTCTGAAGGGTGTTCTGTGTGGTGCATCATAGAGTATATCTTGAATACTATGTATTCATCCGTTATAACTCATTCTGAAAACATTATTATTATTATTATTATTTGCCTCTGACTAGAATTGTTTAAAAGAAAAAAGTATGCTAATCTCATTTTTAAAACTAACTTTTTTGTACAGCCCTTTTTGGGTAATAAACGGGAATATCTATATTTTATTGCCTTTCTCGCTATGGGGGTTTAGAGTGTGTGTGTATGTGATTTTGCATATTTTTGCATAAAATGACCCTAAAAATAGAATATAATTTCCTCGAAATATGTGAATAAATAAGGTATTTGTGTATCGAGGACATTCCACTTTCCCACTACATCAAACTGTATATAATTTTTGAGTTCAGGATTATAGAAAACTACAGAACTGTAGAAAGCTAAAAATCAGTATTTGTGAGTGATGAACAAAAACCCTGGTAATCATTATTAAACATAAGAAGCAGCACTAGAAAATATGAAAAACTTTGAGATAAACATTTTATAGTTAAATTTTTTAAAACTGTTAAATGTTTTAGGATTGTATAGTGAAAAACCACTTCTATTAATATATAATATTCAAATCGTATATGGCATATTATATAATAATTAGATATTTCATTAATCTCAAAAATAAATAAAAATTAGTCTTTTAAATACACCCTTATAATTTTTTTTTTTTTTGAGATGGACTCTGGCTCTGTCGCCCAGTCTGGAATGCAATGGCTCACTGCAACCTCCACCTTCTGGGTTCAAGCAATTTTCCTGCCTCAGCCTCCTGAGTAGCTGGGATTACAGCACCCGTCACCACACTAATTTTGTATTTTTAGTAGAGACCAGGTTTCACCATGTTGGCCAGGCTGGTCTCCAACTCCTGACCTCCTGATCCGCCCACCTCAGCCTCCCAAAGTGCTGGGATTACAGGCATGAGCCACTGTGCCGGCCAGAAAAATTTTCAATAGAAATCTTGTCTATCATTTTCATGACTGAAAATAATTGTTCTCATTTGTGAAATGAGGGCATTAGTAACAGTCTCATAAGGTTATTATAAGATTCAATTACATAACACATGCAAAATGTAAAGGGCTTATACTATGCCTAATGCATTGTTACTATTCATTAAGTATTAATGCTTGTTTTTGTTGTTAATGTGAAATCACAGAATTAAAAAAATAGCTAAAATGTATGAAATCATTATGATTCTTTTAATGATATATTTGCGAATAGCTTGTAAAGCTCACATCCTCCAAAATTAAAGTATTAGTCCAAAAAGACATTTAAAAATTCCTGTGTTTACTTCTGTTTGTGGATATGAAAAAATCTCACAAAACTCATATTTTAGCCATAATTCACTAATTTTTTAGATGTCATATTTGCAGTGTTTTCTGATGTAACTAGATTTATGCTTTCCTTTTCTGTCACTTATTATTATTTTTTTTTGCTAAGATCACTTGAAAAGACCAAGGTATCTGTTTGCTAATCAAGTTACAGCTCACCTAAAGACATTTTAGAAGATAGAAATATTGTTTTCTAACTATAAGTATCTGAATGAATAAAATAATTGAACACATTCCTCTTTTGCTCATTTCCTTTAGGCATGAGGGGTATGAACAAAGTCTAAGTAAAATAAATTAATTTTATGATGAAAGATGATTATTCAGATTAAAGTGAATGTAGTTTTTAATTATGCATCTCTGAATCAGGACTTGCAAAATGTCTCTATTTGCTCCCTAAATTGCATATTTTATGCAACCTCCCTTTACTCATAGGCCTCAGCCATGCTGTGCTGTTAGCTACCTTTTAGAAATATTTTCCATAGGCCATGGTTCTCCTCATCTTAATATTTTTGTATCATATGGCACGTTATTAGATTATTTATTTCACATAAGGGTCACTCTGCAGATTAGATATCCAAAATGAAATGTGAGTAGACTTCAATGTTAGGAAACCAGCTGAGTCAGGTACATTGAAATTTACTTGGAATCTGAATGAATAGGTCTGGGACAGGCAATAATGCAAATACATAAATAAAGACTGTCTCCTAATAAGACCCAAGTGTAGTTAGATGCTCAATGCATTTCCCTAAGTAAATAACAAAGGTACTATGTTATCCAGAAGTTCATGAGAAATGCCTCTGAGAGGGAAGTGGAGGAAAGTGCTTCTTACACATTTGTAGAACATAAACAATTTGAGAAGATATTTGATACCTGTTTGTATCGCAGACAAGGAGAGAATTACCTTTTAGGTTTCATTTTATCTGAGTAGAAAATGAATGTTGAGGCAAAGAGAGAACTTTTAACCTTCAAAACATCATTGTAAGACAGCACGTAATTCTAAATCTTCATGATGTACACATCCTTATATGAAAAATGAAATAAATATATTAAGAATAGAACTTCTGATTTGATGATATGTAGGGTGGTTTATCTCAATGTGCCTAATTTACTAATTAATTTCTGCCTATTTCATTACTTCCATTGCTTATCCTTTATATTCCATTCACTAGACCAATGTTCTGTCTAGTGTAAACTCATATATAATTAGAAGATTTTGCATTGCTTCTGAAAATCATCAAACATCCTCATATGGAATATAAAATTAACTTGATTGGGAATTGTTTCTGTCAAATATGTGAATTTGAAAGTAGTAGATAATTTTTCATGGCTATAAGAGTTGTTTTTTTGTCCCTAATTGATTTGTCTTAAAAGCTTTAACTGTATCTGTGAAACTTCTCTATCAGCAATGATTAGCACTGAATTGACAATGAAACAGATAGTATTTATGTATTTTTGAGTTGGTCTGTACAGTGGGGGGTGGGGGAGGGAGAGTGAGTGATGATATCAGTCAAATAGAGACTGAAAGAAGGAAGGGGGGATTCATGAAAGATAAAAACATAAGATATTCTGTTACAAGTTTTGCCCTTAGTCCTTCATTTGCATTTCTATTAGTGCCCAAGATAGCTGTGTTTAAATCATGTCTTTATACTCCTACTCTCACCATCTTTCCCTGGCTTGAGAGGAAAAGCTAGGGTAGATGGATGTGCATGTGTAGAAATTAATTCCACATTAATACCAAGAGGACATTCTGCCAGCATGGGTCCATGTATACCTGTCTCTATTCTTCCTGATGACTGAAAAGTATAAATTCATGCCATGTAAAATTTGATGGTAGGAGGGTTATAACTTAGCTAGTTGTATTGTAAAAACTTGTGTTTCTTTTGTTTTCCAATATTTCATAGAATTGTGTGCATATTACTGACACTGTCTTCTCCCAATGGTATAGCAATGCTTCAGATTTGGTCTTAGGTAATTTTATTGTATGTCATTAAATAATGTACAGGAAATCATCCTTGGAAAATAATATTTTTACATGATGTGTACCTGAAATATTTCTTTCTTTATTATTTATTTTTAATTTTGCTTTAGGTTCTGAGGTACATGTGCAGTTCATGCAGGGTTGTTGCATAGGTGCATGCATAACCAGGTGGTTTGCTGCCTCTATTCCCCCCTTCATCTATATCCGGCATTTCTCCTCACATTATTCCTTCCCCACCCTCCCTACCCCCTAGCCCTCCCCCACTGCCCCCAGTGTGTGATGCTCCTCTCCCTGAGTGCACATGTTCTCATTGTTCAACACCCACCTATGCGTGAGAACATGCAGTATTTGGTTTTCTGTTCTTGTGTCAGTTTGCTGAGAATGATGGTTTCCCAGATTCATCCAAGTCCCTACAAAAGACATGCACTCATCATTTTTTATGGCTGCATAGTATTCCATGGTGTATATGTGCCACATTTTCTTGTCCACCCTATCATTGCTGGGCATTTGGGTTGGCTTCAGGTCTTTGCTATTGTACACAGGGCTGCGGTGAACATATGGGTACATGTGTCTTTATAATAGAATGATTTATAGTCCTTTGAGTATATACCCAATAATGGGATTTCTGGGGTCAAATAGAATTTCTATTTCTAGGTCCTTGAGGAATTGCCACACTGTCTTCCACAATGGTTCAACTAATTTACACTTCCACAAACAGTGTAAAAGTGTTCCTATTTCTCCACATCCTCTCCAGCATCTGTTGTCTCCAGATATTTTAATGATTGCCATTCTAACTGGCCTGAGATGGTATCTCAATGTAGTTTTGATTTGCATTTCTCTAATGACCAGTGATGATGAGCATTTTTTCATATATTTCTTGGCCTTATATATGTCTTCTTTTGTAAAGTGTCTGTTCATATCACTCGCCAACTTTTGAATGGGCTTGTTTGTTTTTTTTCTTGTAAATCTGTTTTAGTTCTTTGTAGATTCTGAATATCAGCCCTTTGTCAGATGGGTAGATTGCAAAAATTTTTTCCCATTCTGTTGGTTGTGGCTTCACTCTAATGATTGTTTATTTTGCTGTACAGAAGCTCTGGAGTTTAATTAGATCCCATTTGTCTATTTTGGCTTTTGTTGCCACTGCTTTTGGTGTTTTAGTCATGAAGTCCTTGCCTGTGCCTATGTCCTGGATGGTTTTGCCTACATTTTCTTCTAGAAATTTTATGGTGTTAGGTTTTATGTTTAAATCTTTAATCCATCTGGAGTTAATTTTAGTGTAAGGTGACAGGAAGGGGTCCAGTTTCTGCATCCTGCACATTGCTATCCAGTTTTCCCAACACCATTTATTAAACATGGAATCCTTTCCCCATTGCTTGTTTAGTCAGGTTTGTCCAAGATCAGATGGTTGTAGATGTGTGGTGTTGCTTCCAAGGCCTCTGTTCTGTTCCATTGGTCTATGTCTCTGTTTTTGGTAGTAGTACTATGCTGTTTTGATTACTGTAGTCTTGTAGCATAGTTTGAAGTCTGGCAGTGTGATGCCTCCAGCTTTTTTTTTTTCCTTAGGATTGTCTTGGCTATTCGGTCTCTCTTGTGGTTCCATATGAAGTTTAAAGTGTTTTTTTCCGGTTCTGTGAAGAAGGTCGTTGGTAGCTTGATGGGGATAGTGTTGAATCTATAAATTACTTTGGACAGGATGGCCATGTTCACAATATTAATTCTTCTCTAACCATGAGCATGGAATGTTTTTCCATCTGTTTGTGTCCTGTCTTATTTCGTTGAGCAGTGGTTTGTAGTTCTCCTTGAAGAGGTCCTTTGCATCCTTTGTTAGTTGTATTCCTTAGGTATTTTATTCTCTTTGTAGCAATTGTGAATAAATAATTTCTAATGCCTAGAAAGTAAGATAGATTGGCTGCTATAGGATGCATAAAGTAAACACTGTCCTTGGGGAACTAGAAAAATTTGACTTTAATAAAGTAAATTTACTGTAATTACTATCCCTTTGGTTGCTGCCTTTGTTTATATTTCTTTCAATGGTGATCTTAAAATCAAGCCTTAATCTTTCAATAATGTGTAATTCCTGATTCCCAGAATCCCAGACATCCTATCTCAAAAAGATACGTGAGTGAAAATTTAAATATTTAATTCATTTTGCAGTTTAAAACAGCTTCTTGATTTTGTGAAATACTTTCATGTAGGAAAGTCTTCAATAATATATCAATTCTTTTTGTTTTTTCTATGCTGACATGTTGCTAATGTGTGGAAGATGGAAATCTATTTTGTGAAAATAACTGATCTTGAATGGGGTCAAATTTTAGTTCCTTCAAATATGATATTAAATTGTTAAAATTTTCATGAGGCATAAACAAACATTTCAAATATACTGCTTATGTTCACAAATTGATATATTAATGAATTTTCCTCAACATGGTTTTATCACGTAAATCCCCTAGTGTTTATTATCTAAAAGTCCTAATGTGTTTGAAATTGCTTGGAGGGTGGGGATTATGCAGGTTATCGGGTTACTCGATACTGTTCTTCATATGCTGGCATTTTTTTCTCCAAAGCATAAAGCATCTTAACTGAAAATGTTCTTAAATATTATTTTCAGTACAAATTCATGCCAAAGACTTAAAAAAAATAAGACTCAGTACATTTGAGAGTATAAGCAACAAAAAGAGGTCTGACTCCTTTAGTGCAAACTATATACAAATTAATACTATAAGGATTTGTTCCCCTTAAGTAAACCTATAATGCTACAAAAATATTTTGATTTTATTCTTCAAAAACAAACAAACAAAAATAAGCCTTAAAAAACCAATAGTCAGATTTATTTATTGTTTTGGTAATATACACATTTTAAAAAGTCCTTGTAGCTTCACACTTAATTTTTAAATTTTTTTGCAAGTACTGAACAACATCTCTTTATACAAGAGAAGATGTATTCGAAGATATATTCACATTTTCACTAAGGTTTCTATTAAGGTTAATACATTCTTTTTCCATGTCAACATCTTTTGTAGTATAACTAAATTTATGCTTAAAGAATTGCTTATTCACTGCAATAGTTGGACTGAAAAGATGCAGAAAAAGGAAATGTTTAAGGCACTGGAATTGATCAGTTGCTCAATACAATGCTGGAAAATATTATGCAAATCAGAAAGTTTAATAACTGAAATAAAACCTATATGCAAAATGAATCTTCTGGGAACAACTGTAACATGAAAAGGTTTAATATTTCAGCAACTGCTATTGATTTTTGTTTGTTGTCTCTCCCCTCTTCCTACCAGCTGGTGAACTCCCTTAATGACTTCTCTGTATGAGCTCATAATTTGTATTCACATTTGGTTGTAATAATGTCAGATGTTAAAGACTTCTTAGGTGGGAAGGAAGAAGAGCATGGCCTCACTTACTTCCTGTCTCTTCTAGCCTGTTCCTGCTGCCAATGCTTCTTTAGCCATTGGGTATAAGAGAATGGCAACTTACTTATTTGGCTTTTCTTCTACTTTTCATGGTAAATGTATAAAACATTTTATCCTCTCTTATATTCAGAAGGAGACAAGGCATATTATGCCAAGAAATAGGCTTTCAAAAAGCTTGGCCTTGAATAATTTAGTAACTTTGATCTCAACAGGGTGCTTACTGTCTTCACCATAACCTGCATTCTCTGGCAAGCTCTGAAGACTGGGCTATATGTCAATCAATACCTCATACAGGCTGTACCTTGTAAAATCATTATAATTTGGGACATTTATAGAGAAGGAAAATGTTTTTTAATAAGCATAAAACTAATATGGCAGCCAAAAAAAGATAATACGCTTGGAAATAAATTAAAAGACAGAACATTAAGTCAGAAATCCTAGATTCAAAGGCATTCACTGATTCATAAAAACATATAATCATTTATTCATTCAACATATGTTTTTCAAACTCCTACTGTATTCAAGGAACTGTGATGGGAGCATGGAAATTACAACACATAGCTCTTTTCATCAATAAATAACGGGTTCAGGAATGGACAATGTTATCTTAGTATCTCAGTATAAACTTTGTATAAAAAAGAGAACAGAACAGCAAAACCATTGAACAAGATGATTTTGTAAAAATAACATTTATCCTGCTACTGAGTAATAACGTCTTGGGGAATATAAATTTGTCATTATTCATTCTCTTTGGAAGATCTTTCTGAGAACATAAGAACATATACCAAACACATCTATCATCTATGTACATATGTATGTATGTATGAATGTATGTATGTATCTATCCCTCTATCTAAAAGCAAGGTTAATACAAAGACACTGATTAATATTCTGTAAGTATTTTTTACTATATCGGTTTATGGAATATTATATATGTTTATTAGAATAAGTCTAAGTTAACTAGTCTAGAACTATAGGACTGTAAGACTGGATAAAATACAAAACCCAAGTGCATGTTCCTTACCAGTGGTAAACTTTAAACCTACAATGTGGAAAGGTTAAATTGAAAGGATGGGAAAATATAAATAGCATCAACCTAATCAATGAAGGCTGGGATAGCTATAACAATATCAGACAAAGTAGACCTTAAGACATTTTTAAGAGAAGAAGATTACTTTTCACAATGATAAAATGATCCTCCAGGAAGACATACCAATTTTAAATCTATACAAATCCAATTTCATAGCTTTAACCTGTAGGATAGAAAAACCCAACACAACTTGGAGAAACAGACAAATCTGCAATCTTAATAGAACACTTTCCATAGTTAATAAAATAAACAGAATACTCAGTCATGATTCAGAGGGTGTAACATCACAATTAACAAACCTGACCTATTTGATATTATTTTCCATTCGTATATGTAGCCAACAATGACAGAATACAGATTCTTTCCATGGAGCATTTCATAGAGCACCATGGAATATTGCAAATGTAGCATTTGTTGACATTATGATTAAGCATCACAAAATTTCACATGATTGTAGTCACTCAGCATATGTACTCTGACCACAGTTAAATGAAGTTAAAATTAACTAACAGACAACTAGAAAAAATAGGTTTCACAATTACAACTTACTGTGCAATTGATTCTATCGTACGTAAGACATTGATTCTATTATATGTAATTAAAACAAGTCGATTTTTAATATTTTCAAATAGACTTCAAATGAAATTTAAAATGAAAAACCTGCAATATGTAATATTTTCTTAAATATTTTGGAAATATTTTAAACATGCTTTAAAACAACAACATTTATGAAGTAACTTGATTTAAGTTGAAGGTATTCAGTTTCTCAGTTTCAGTCATGAAGGCAACACTGGGCAGTGATTAAGCAAAGATTAGTAAGCCTGGTTGAGATCCTATCATGGCCTCTTGCTGGCTATACAATCTTAGACAAGCCACTAAACTCTAACTAACTCATCTGCAATATGGAGATAATGATGGTACTTACTGCTATAGCCTGGCCATAAAGATGAAAAAAGATAATGCTGATGAAGCGCTTTGTACAAAGTCAAAAAAAAAAAATTCAGAAAATTTAGTGGTGTGGATCCCCACACAATTTTCCTGCCATTTAGTTGCTTTGATTCCACAGAATATATTAGACAAGATACTTCTGGAGATCAGGAGACATGCCTTGAGGCAAATATTTTTCACAACACTGTAGCAATTCTTTAATTTCCCATCTAACACTTTTGCCTTCAGGAAAAGTTACATTTATGAATCCATGATCAAATTTAAATACCACAATTTTGAACATAATTCACTTGGTAATAATAACTTATTAATTATTATTGTTTGCTTTATTCTTTTCTTTCTGTGTCTGAAACAGACATCATGACAGCTAGGTGGGACTCAGAGTCTTCTGTTTCTTGGTGAAAGTATTAGAGGTTCTGGAAGTATTAGATGTTCAAGACAAGCTAAAAACATTTTTATATTTGTCTATCATTACTGTGAAACTGAAGGATAGGTAATATAATAAAAGAAGAGTTATGAAATCATAGGTGTGTCTACTATTTCTTTGCTTGAGAAACTCTGACATCTGTTGAGAATGATGTATTTTAAGTGTAATATGTTCACTATTCAGACAATTATAGTTTGCCTGCTGACCAGTACAACAAGAATAAAATGGACAAACTTAAAATCTTCAAAACAATAATGCCCAAATGTGAGAAATTTAGCATTAAAGAATGTCAGTTTGCATTAGTGTTCTATTGCTCAGTAAGAATGACCTCAACCTCAGCAGTTTATCATGATATCCATTAGCTCACAGTTCTGTTAGACAAAAGTTCAGGCACAGCAGGGCTGGGTTCTCTCTTCAGGAATTTCCTAGCTAAAATCAAATTGTTAGATGAGCTGAGTTCAAAGCAAGAGGCTCTGGGGAAGAATTTGCTTCTAACATAATTCAGAATTTTGGCATAATTTAGTTCCTTGTGGTTGTAGGACTGAGGCTTTTGTTTCCTCTAGAGCCATCTTGTAGCTCCCAGTTAACACCCACATTACTTGCCACAGGACCCCACCAGCTTCAAAGCCAATAATGAATTGCTGATGTATGGAATCTCTCTCACTTTGAACCTCTGACTTCCTGATTTTGATCTTAGGCGATTAGGACAGATCCACTAGATACTCTCCTATTCAATTTTTAATTGATTTGGAACCTTAGTTTTATTTGTAAATTCTCCTCACAGCAATGTCTATATGAGTGTTTAATTGAGTAACTGGGAGAAGGTGTACCAGCTACTGGGAATCTTGGGGTCCATCACAGAATTTTCCCTAAGTTTAAATAATATTCTTAATTAACCATATTTAGTTTTGTAAACCTTATTTTTCCTTTAAAAACATCTAAAATAGCAGAAATGGAGACATACTATTTTAGCCATCATCAATTAATTATAAAATCAGTCACTTCAATTAATTGCCACAATAGATTCCAGTAACATTCTCCTGATTTGATTCAACTTTCCTTTAATTGAATCGACAATTTTTGGGCCATTTGATGGTGTTCTAAAATAGCATACAAACTCAGTCAACTTTTTCAAATTTCCCTTGAGTAGTTGAGTTTTAAAATTGTAAATTTTGAGTGAGGTTAGATCAGAACACTTATAAATGTGTAAATTATACAACTTATACAACGAGAAGTTATGCAACTTTTATCAGATGGACAAATTTCATGAAAGACACACTATCAAAATGGACACAAAAATAAGTAGAAAGTACAAAAGCCTTAGAAAAATAAAATTTAATTGAAAATCCATTTTGCAAAGAAAAATTTAAGGCCCAGTTGCCTTTATTGATGGATTCTCTCAAACATTTAATGTTATAGAATATTGTTTAATAAAATAAAGAATATTAGAAGCTTTTACAACTCATTTTATGATACCAGTATTACTTGACATTTAAACCTTAAAAAGTTCTTATAAATTTTAGAAAAGCCTACATATCAATATACTTCAGGAATGTATAAGCAAAAATTATCCAAATATATTATAAAAAGACCTACCTATAAATACAAATAGAACATTATGCGCAAATAGAATTTATGCCAGAAACGCAAAGGTGGTTTAAAATTTATTAAAACAGCTAATAATAACAGCATAAAGTAGAAAACAGAAGCCCAAAAAGGAATGTATAAAATTCAAGATCATTATGGTGAAAACTTTTAGCAAAAGAGTAATAGAAGAGAATTGTTTTCAGACTTTGAAAAGACATTATGACAAACTTACAACTATCATCAGGTAATAATGCCCACCTAAGAAAGCTCAGGAAAACAGACATGGATTTGTCTCACTCTATTTAATATTTTATCTGGAAGCCTACTATGTATAAGGCAATAAAAATACATAAAAAGAAGCAGACAAGATGATTATTGATATGGTTGGCTGTATCTCCACCCAAATCTCATCTTGAATTATGACTCCCCACAACTCCCATGAGTTGTGGGAGGAACCCAGTAGGAGGTGATTGGATTATAGATTCCTGATAGTGAATGAGTCTCATGAGATCTGATGGTTTTAAAAACAGGAGTTTCCCTGCTCAAGCTCTCTTCTCTTGTCTGCCACCATGTGAGATGTGCCTACCAACTTCCCCCCATGATTGTGAGGCCTCCCCAGCCATGTGGAACTGTAAGTCCATTAAACTTCTTTCTTTTGTAAACTGCCCAGTCCTAGATATGTCTTTATCAGCAGCATGAAAATGCATTAATACAGTTACATATGTAAAAAATTCTAAAGAATGTCTCAAATAGCTACTAGATACTGATAAGATGGCAGGATGAAGGTCAGCATATAAAATATAATTTTACATGTACACAGCAATTTTAAAAAAGATAAATTCATATGGACTATTTATGACAACATTCATAGCATAAAATACTTAGATATAAATTTAATAAAAGATGTATACAGAAAATCACAAAAGTTAAAGAACCAAATGGATGGAATGATTTATCATGTTTATATATTAGAAGACTCTGTATTGCTGAAATGAATTATTTCAAATTATTCTATAAATACAATACATTCCCACTCAAAATACCATCAGGTTTCTTTTTTTTTTTTCTTTCAGGTTTGGGAGAGGTTTAAGAAAATGATTCTTAGATATAGAAGAATATGCAAAGGCCTATAATAGTCAAAACAACTTTGAAAAAGAACAAAGTTGAAGGACTCACATTACCTCATTACCTGATATTGGAATTTACTATAAAGCTACAGCAATCAAGACAGTATGGTATAGCATAAAAGATAGATGAATTTTCACCAATTGAATACAATAGTGAGTCCAGGAATAGAATTACATTGCCTTATTTACTTGAAAATGCAAACACATGTCCTGTAATTGTATATCAACATTCATAACAGCTTTATTCATATTAGCCAGAGACTGGAAACAATACAAATGCCCATCATCAGTGAATGAATAAACAACTTATGATGTATCCATATATTGGAACACTAATCAGCAATACTAATCAGCAATACTAATTAGCAATATATGATGTATCCATATATTAGAATACTATTCAGCAATAAAAAGGAACAAACGACTGACTCATGCAATAGCCAACTGAATCTGAAAAACATTATGCTGAACAAAAGAAGCCAGACACAAAGAGTACTTATTATGGCCCTATTTGTATGTAATTCTAGGAAAGGCAAAATTAATATCTAACCACATAAAGCAGATCACTGGCTTCTTGAGGAGAGTAGTGTGTTCAGTTGGCAGTAAGGGAGTCACAAGGGATCTTTTTGGTGTGACGATAATGATCTTTATCTTGATTGTGGTGGATACATTGGTGAATACAACTGTTAAAGCTGATCAAACTTAATATGTGTATATTTTATTGTATATAAATTGTAACTCAGTAAAGTTCAAATAAAGCAAGTTTCAAAAATAACATTTCCTATGCCTTTTTTGCTCCTTTGCAGTTCATTTATTTAAAACATTGTTACTATTTTTACATACTTTTTCACATTTTTGCGCCACTTTTTAATTACAGTTATTTTTTAGTGTCAAGCTCTTTAGCATTTTACTTTTTGTTATTAACAAATTGTCTTTATTCTCCACAAAAGAGTTTATAGCTAATTCCTTCATTTAAACCCTGCTTCTTTGTGTTTATATTTTTTGCCTGCTATACGCAGTAATATTTCTATTAACATGAGTATGACAAATTCCAAGGAGCCCAAAAATCAGGGTAGCATGATATCTATTCATGTACACTGAGAACTGCATTCAAACAATTATTTTGTTATTTTTAAATTTAGCTTACTTAAAGATGATTGAAGTAATGAGCATCATATTTTCTGTCCTACAAATCCTAAATCTCCAAATTAGGCAGAAATTTATTTTCTCATTTCCTCTCAGATTGTTGATTTTAATAATTGCTGTTACCATCACCACAAACACCACGATCATAGCTAATATCATCATCATACTATGCCAGAAACTGTGCAAAGCCCTTTTTGGGCATTCCTTAGTACTTTCATATGAGTTTTGCATTCAGTGAGAATAGCTCAAATTAGTGAGACTTTATCTCATCTTCCTTCATGCCAGCAGGTCCTTGTTATGGCCACTCTCTTATTCAGTGACCATGAGATTAAGAAGAAATTCCTTAGAGTTAGTTATCATAAAAATAGGATGTTCTGGTTTAAATCCTTATGCCGTCTTTGAATATGGTTGAATTCCCCTGCACGAAGCAATAGGGTTTTTGTCCGGGTCTAGGAAACCATTCTGTAAATAACAAATTGTTTGCATATAACTTTAACTTAAAATTCAAATAAGTTAGGTTCTTTAAGAAAGTCTCATAACATGCCTTTCTACAGTTTCTCTAAATCACTCTCCTCTAAGTTGATTTTTAAGACATATTTGGAAAATGTGGAAAAATCAGTTTTAGACTTAAAGCAGTGATTTTAATCTATAAGCTCTCACAAAAGCATTTGTGTGTGTTTGTGCCCCAGGCTGAAAACTCATCTAAAAAGCTGAAGTTCTTGTTAGCCAGCAAAGTAAAATATAATTTTTGCTTGCAGTTATCAGAGTTCTTAATGCCACTCTAGGAGTGGGAGAGTGTGTGCTAATGTATGTCAAGGGAGCTCAGAGTGACATAGTCACTATATCATAGGAGACACTGTTTACCTTGTAAATGTGGCAGCCACAAACAGAATGAGAAAATGTTAGCCTGCTGACTCAGAAAAATGGATAAAAGTGGGAACACATCAAAGTATATAGATTCAGAAGGGTTCCAAATTTTCTAAAGAAACTCAGATCTGTTCCTAAAAATAAGGACACATGTCTTTACATCTTTAGCCCTTCAAATGGCATAAAAAATTAAATTCAGCTGCCAAAAGCTAACTTATTCTAAACTTAATTGAATTTTACTGGGTTTCAAGCAGGGACCTTCTATAAATATATTGCACTCAATTTATAATTTAGTGTAAAAATGATAAGATAGTCACTGTAGGAGAAACAGATTTGGATTGAAATGTAATTTTCAAATGCTTTATTCAAATTTTAATAGCCTCTGACAGTGGAAGATGCTGAGTTTTATAATAGGTCTTGAAAAATCTTGAGTTTGGTCATTATGTATGCAATCTGTATTATTGACTATTTTACTACTGTAGTCCCAATCTCAGCTGTGAGTCCAGGAGTAAATGAAAACACAAAGATGGCATTGGCAGAAAGGCATAATTAAGAAAGGCATCAAGCTGACTGTTTTCTCAGAGACTCTAAGAGGATAAGAGTAGAGTTCAAAAGGGCATGTGGCCATCCAGAGAAAACAACCTCCTCCAAAGGGAAAACAAAATAATGGCACTTCATGGCACATACATACATGGGAATGAAATTATAAAGGGCAAAACTGGAGGCTGATGAGAGTGAAGGAGAGACTGGAAGAGAAGGGATACAGGAAGTAATCCCTGAGTACTATTTGCCAAAGTATTTTCTTTGAAACATATTTCTTTCTTATTTTATTTTATCTATTTTATTTTTATTTTGAAATGGAGTCTTTGTCACCCAGGCTGGAGTGCAGTGGCGCGATCTTGGCTCACTGCAACCTCTGCCTCCCTGGTTCAAGCAATTCTGCCTCAGCCTCCCCAGTAGCTGGGATTACAGGTGTGCACCATCACGTCCAGCTAATTTTTGTATTTTTAGTAGAGAAGAAGTTTCACCATGTTGGCCAGGATGGTCTTGATCTCCTGACCTCGTGATCCACCCACTTCAACCTCCCAAAGTGCTGGGATTACAGGCATGAGCCACAGCACCCAGCCTGAAACATATTTCCTAAGAGATGTTCTTTGAACAAGGTTTACACTAGTTAAATTTCTTCAGTAAACACATTGCATAAAATATCCCTCATGTTGATTCAGATTATTTTTAGACTATGTAAGCATTCAAGAAGTTAGAGTGTAAAGAAATCTGTTTAACACTTCATTTGCCTAACATTGCAGAATGTATTTTGAAACACCATACTATAGGATATTATTTGAGCAATAAAATCGTTCTCCAAGAAAATCTTCAGCCCTAGTGTGATAATATTTATGCTAATTATGAATCTTATTGCAGGAGAATGCATAAATAAGTAGTCTTAAAATGGAATGTTATATATCTGTGAAAAATGTTACTGCCATATACATCAATATGAATATAACTTATAAGCAAAACTAAGCTAGATATAAGTGTAAAACTAGTAATTATATCATTTAAGGACATAAAAGATAATAGATATTAAAAAATGAACTGATTATCCCAAAAGTCAGAATAATAGTCATCTGTGGGGGGCAAGAGAAAGGAAGATGTGCTTTATTTGAGGCACCTATGGCAGAGAACAGAAGGACTTCTAAGATGATGGCAATGCTCCATTTCTTAACCAGGTTAGCAGTTATATACGAGTTTGTAATTATTCTTTATTCTGTACACACACATTTATATACATCTTTAGTCTAAAAACATGGACATGAACGTGCACATGGATGTATATACACACACACACACACATATGTGACCGCACAGCTGCAATATGGCATTCCTGAGCCGTAAAAGATTTCTGAATATATGATGGAGAAGAGTGAACTTCCTTAGAAATATTTTTGTTAATATTAATTATAAAAATAGCTGCAGTTACTGAGATATAAAGCACTGCAATTTAAAGGCTAAATTTGAACAACTGCAGAGAAACGGAAAGAATAATCTAGTTAGGAGTTATATCAAGTGACATACAGAATGATATGGGAAAGTATAAAATACAGATCAGCATGTGACAAATAAAATGATAACATGAAATAGGGCCAGCTGAATGATAGAAAAATACTTAAACTGCAATTAGAGCAGAGATGTGAGCTTATTACTAATTATATATTGAAGAAGGGTTTGGTTTACTACTGGGAACTCCCTATCAATGGATGAATATTATTTACTAGCATAAGTCGATAAAATTAGTCACAACTTTTCTGTAGCAAAAGACAGGAATCCAGTCCAAAATTCACAAAATAGGGGAATGTTTGACTTCAGTGATTAATATGTGGGAATAAAGTGGTGGCGCTGACATTAGGGGTTCTTGAATGAGAAACTCAAACATAATGAAGTCTTCTGTATGTATTTCTCTTTCTCTCAGTGTTTTGTTCTTTATTCTCTTTCTCTCTTTGAATACCTGATTTTTGTTATTACGGAATGAGGGGCAGAGTCAAGAATTTATAATAATATGTATTTTGTATGTATGTGATATATGACAAACCGTTAGCTCTGCCTCTCTTTCCTAATTGACACAAGACAGTCATAGCTTACAAGAACCTAAACCTGACTTCTGCTTGCTTCATCTGCTCACATGTTCTGCTTTCCACTTTATCACCTAGCAGTCTTTAACTACTTGGAGGACTCTTATTATATCCATTATTTTTATTATACCTCTGTTTCCTGTTTAGAGCTCCCTTCCCTTCTCCATTTATATATATTGCTTATCTTGTGCCAGACAGTGTGCTGAAGAGTTTACCTTGGTCAATGACAAGAAAATTCTTGAACTCATTTGCTCAAGCCCCAAATCTTGGTGTTGTCTGTTTCTCCTTTCTTTATTTAACACTCTGGTCAGTCGGCAAATTCTTTTAGTTCTATCTTCCAACTGCATCTCACCACCCTTCACTGTGGTCCAAGCTATGATTTTATTTCACCTGAATTATTTCTATTTCAATAGCCTCCTAACTTGATTCCCTTCTTCTGCCACCCTTACCCTGTGATAAACCAAAGTGATCACTTAAAAAATATAAGTCAGATCTTTTCACTCTTCTGCTCAAAACTCTCGAGGTCTTTTCAGCTGTCTCCAAGTAAAGTCAGCCTTTACAAGGCATCAAAAGCCCTCTAAGATAGTAAACCTTGCTCTTTCTCTGAATTCATTGCATGCTTTTCTTCCCAACGGGTCAGCTTAGCCTGCCATCTTGGCCTAATTGCTGTTATTGGATATTATGAACAAAAACTTTACACATGCTGTTCCCTCTGCTTGGGAAGTTTTCTCTTCTCCCAGATATGTATGGACTTTCGAACTTCATTCAGACTTTTGCTTAGAAGTCATCTCATTGAAGACTCCCTTGGCTTTTCTCATCTACAATTTTATATTCACTCATTCTTTATACATTCTTTCTGACTTTTTTACCCAATTATGAATTATCTTTGGCTGATATGCTATATGGGTTATATATTCACTCATTCTTTATACATTCTTTCAGACTTTTTTACCCAATTATGAATTATCTTTGGCTGATATGCTATATGGGTGTTTATTTTTACTTTCTCTCTCCTCAAAACAAACAAACAAAAAGCTTCATGTCAGCAGGGACTGTTTTGTCTGCTTTGTTTGGTGCTATAGCCTGAGTGCCCAGAATTCTCCTGACTACTTAAGCATTTCGTGAAGAATAAGTATTGGACTCCAGATCACTTTTGAACATAGGAAATGGATAAATTGATTTGCTTTTGGTCATAGACCTTAAAGGAGCATAAGTAATATTGATCTAAATCTAAAACTGAATATATTTTATCAAATTATGAACACTCCTCACATTAAATCCTTAGAGAAACCTTTTTTTATCCCTCTTTAAACTTTTTTTCTATTTTTTGGTTATAACATATTCAGTTGAAGTTAAATGTGTAATTACAATCCTGAACATGTTAAAAATTGAAATGTAGAAGAAAAATTTCAGTTATTAAGCAATACATATGTAATATATTTGAAGTGAAATTTTAAACTTGGTAGTGAAGAAGGACTTACTTTTTATAAAATTCTAGATGGTTTTGCATTTATCTCTGTTTCATTTTTTAAAAACAATAACCATTAAATATAATATGATTTTCCTTAGCAATCCTGATACTTCCCCCATATACATACGGCTTTGTGGCAATGATCTTGCAGCAATGTCAAGGAATGATGCTTGAGTTTATTTAAGTAACATAGCTTTGTCTTTATTCTTTAGATATAATTAGGTTTTATATGAAGAAACCTATCAGGGGAAACCTCTAGAGTCCTTATATTTTACTCTGTCTTCAGCCTTATAAAATTTAGTATTAGAAATAAGCCTTATTTTTTTTCTCTTTTAATATATCACCTGGTATAACCCCCTAGGTATATCAAGATTGCTTTCAAACTATTTTGATTTGTTGTGATTACTACAGCTAAAATTAATCTCACAATTTAGCTGTCCCTGGAGAATCATTCAAATTCTCTTATACTAGCTTAGCGAGAGCTGGCCTTAAAAGACTAAGTTAACTCAACGTGGGAATAAAATGATACCTGCCACCTAACTCCAGAGTTAGCTTTCCTAAAAAGCCATTTCCTAGATCAGGAAGTTCTTATTGTAATGTAGTACTCTAGATGAGGCCTGCCTTATATCCTTATATTAAAAAAAATGTAGAGCATTATGGAGAAGAATTACTTTCCTAGAGCCCTCTATAATATGTCTACTCTGTTCTGGCTGACAAGGTGTGAGTGTTTGTGCCTCAACTGCCCAATACAGCAGCCTCATAAGGGCTTATCTCCTGACTTAGCAGATTCTCTCTCTCTCCATTATATATCTATATTGTATATATCTCTCTCTCCTATATATAATATATTATAATCCTAAATACATATATATGAGGTTATACATTTCCAGATAATCCGCTTCCGCTTTTGTCCCTGAAGTACTGGTATGTACAACAACTTGTAAGAATTCAACCACAAAAACCTAAAAGATCATTTTAAAGAAATGAAAAATAACAACAGTGATTCTTCCTATTTATTCTAATTTTCACTTTCATAGGAACTACACAGCCTGGCACAGGCTTAGCAATCAATATAAGTGAAGGAGAGATGGGTGTTCTGAACAGAAAACAGAGGTACAATAGAAACAGTGGATATAATAAAACTTCTCCAAGGAATTGAAGACTGCTAGTGATAAAGTGGAAGGCAGAACATATCAGCAGTTTGATAACTGCTTTCCTTTGCGATGGTTTTCAATAGGCTGTCTCTGGGGGAAAAAGAATAGAAAAATTTTAAAGGCTAGAATTTAGAAAATGAAAGAAACTAGTATTTAGAAAATTGTGGAAAAAGAAGGAAGATGAAAACAAATAGAAACAAACAGAAAATAAGAAGAGTTCCTGGTATACATTTTTTTAGTTAAACCCCATTCAGCTTTAGTGGTCATACTTGTAAATAAAGCACAGAGAAAACATCTTAAATTTTTTAGTTATATTCGTGCTCATGGAAACCATTAGGAAGGTTTTTAGACTATATTTTGAGCATTCCTGAAGAGTAAGACAAATTGTATTATTTAAAATTCTGAAGGCTATTATCACCTTGCCTTTACCTAGCAATGGAAGCATGCAGCTATTGAATACATTTTTTTCTTCTCAGGACCTTTCATTACTCAAAATCACATTATTTTGTTGAAGCACTAAGTGATTAATAATTCCATATGGGTCTGTTCCATTTGACTGTACTTCCAGGAGCTTTGGATATCTTTAACAAATAAAATAGTAGGTCCTCTCTACACTACTTAAATTGCCAAACTCTGCAGTATTAGCCCATACAGATAATTTTGTGCACTTTAAATGAGTTAAAGGCATCTACCACGTTTTTTCCCATAACACAAATAAATAGAAGTAACCAGAATGTCTGCAACTTGTGTTCTGTTAAATGAAAGCAAAATTCTAGAAGAAAAGGTCATTTATAATTAGGTCACAATTTCCTGAACTATTATCAGAAACATTATAATTTTACTTAGCTGTTGTAAAAGGACATTATCCAGACCCATAGTTGACACACAAAATCAGCTGTTTAAGATTATTGTTTGTTCATTTCTTTCATTGTGTTTGATAATTACTTTAAAGTTTAGAGTGTTGCGACACGAAGGGAAAATGTTAAGTAACATCACAGCACATTATGTCCCAGTAGTCTATATTTTCTAAGTCACAAATTATGGGGGATGTGGGTATTTTTCTCACTAAGAAGGTTTACAACTTGTAAAAAACAATAAGCTTAGCCAAAGATATCAATAAATAAAATAGCTTCAAGTGTTTGAAAAACTTTAGCTTGTCTTTCCTAATAGCAAAGGATAACCAGTACCTGTTTGTTGGCTGATTGTTCTTTTCTCACTATCTGCAGGCATCCATTTTAAGGAGTAATTTCTGTTTTGCTTGGAACAAAGTCTGGCCAGGGTATACTTGAAGTGAGAGATTTCAAGCGAGAACTCTGTGCCAGTTATTTGTTGAAACAGTTAAGATCCTTACTTTTGGGAATTGCTAGCTTTAAGGAAATACATTCTTCCCTTCCCTGAGATATGAAAATTTTGAACTATTCAAAGCAGAATATAAAATACTTATTTTAAACTGACAATACTTGTTATTATATCACTTGTATATCGTTTTTATCTCTCATTCTATTAACTTTTATTAGAACCTTTCTCACTGTACAGGCTAATATGAAATGTTAAGATTTTTCCATAAGGCGGTTATGAAGCAAACATATAAGAAATAGATATAGATTACATTTTAAAAATATATGAATTGATTTATATTTTTGAAGTGAGAAAAAATAAAAACTATAATTGAAGCATATTCTAAAAATCATATAAAGATTAAAAACAGTTATAAGTAACTTGTTCATATATTAAGGTATTAATGTTTCCTCATAGAGTAAGTGCTCTCAGATAGGATAAACATTGATGAACAAAAAAGATATAGCTTTGTCCTCATGGAAATCACAGATGATTTAGCAAGGTGACAATAGAGCAGACATTGTTGATTGATTGATTCAAATAGATAAAACGCTTTAAGTAGACAGTATGTTTAGAAAGGTGAAAGAACATAGCTCCAAGTCATTTACAGTGTGTTGAAAAAGACAGACCTATAGATAGATATTACATTACAACATACTGTATAATGAATGTTAGTATCAGAGTTTTATATGGGTACCATAAACAGTGCCATTAACTTTTCCAGTTGGAATAGGCATTTTTCCCCTCAAAGTATGTAATATTTGAGCAGAGACTTAAAAAGATAAGTTGATCATTTTCACACAGAGATGGGAGGATATTCTGGGACAGGAGTTGCAACAGGAATGCGTGTTTAGGGAGTCTTGGGCTACATAGGCCAGATGATGGAGAGCAGGAGTGAAGGAGGCAACAGGAGAGAAGCCGCCTCAGGTCCAGTTGTTAAAAGACTATGAGTGCCCTGTTAGAAGGTTAAAATTCTCCTCTATCTCAGTTTATGGTGCAGATAACATTTTAAAAGAAATAAATCTGGATTTAGTTCAAAATTTTATAAATGACTTAATCTTCTTTGCATTGTCAGCACTGAGCAAATCCTGCATGATGTACTAGTTGTCATCGTCCATTCAGACTGCTGCAACAAAATACCATAGCCTGAGTAGTTTATAAACAACAGAAATTTATTTATCATAGTTCTGGGGCTGGGAAGTACAAGATCAATGCACTGGCAAAGTCCATGTCTGATGAGGGCCTGTTCGTGCTTCATGGAGAGCCATCATGTTTCTGTGTCCTCACATGGCTGAATGGGATAACAAGTTCCCTAGAGTCTCTTATATAAAGCACTATTTCTATTTCATGAGATCTTACCCTCATGACCTAATTACCTCCCAAAGTCCCCCACCTCCTAATAGCATCACCTTGGGTGTTAGAATTCCAACATATAAATTTTGGGGGACACAAACTTTAAGACTCTAACACGATTAGTGTTTTATTATTGTGGTTGCTTTTAATAGAAACATGACACCCTTGATAAAAAAGGGTTGGGTGTACAGTTTTGAAATTTTGTGAGCTGACAATGTGTGTTGAATGTGTGTTGTTTAACATATGTGTATGTAAAGGCTGAGAAATGAAAGAGAGGTAACAAGTCACTCTATGTCCCCCAGTAAGAAGCAAGGAATAAAGGAACCATTTTGATTAGTGTATTCTATGCAAAGTGTGTTTTACACATAGTATTTGAAGAGCAAGAATAGCTGTGAGAAGAGGGAGATAATCATGAATTGGGGGATTTTTATAAATTATTATCATTGTTTCTATTATTATTAAGGCTTTACAACTGTTGAGCACACAGTACTATGTCCAAGAAGAATTAAAGGCATTTTCTAAAGCTGGCTACCTCACTTCTTTAGAAGAGAACAGAAAACCAAACATCACATGTTCTCACTTAAAAGTGGGAGCTAAATGATGAGAACACATGGACACATAATGGGCAACAACACACACTGGGGACTTTCAGAGGGTGGAGGATGGGAGGAGGGAGAGGTTCAGGCAAAATAACTAATGGGTACTAGGCTTACTACCTGGGTGATGAAATAATCTGTACAACAAACACCCATGGCACAAGTTTACCTATGTAACAAATTTGTACTTGGAACCCTGAACTTAAAAGACAAGTTAAAAAAGAGAGAAACTATTATAGAAGTCTGGGACAAAATGATTCCTTCAAGGCACACAACAAGGATCCCACACATGGTGATTCCATTATACAGGGATGATGGTGGAGAGTATCGGACTCTGCTATGGAGTTTGAAAAAATAAAGAATAAAAATATCTGTATATGACTGCAACTCTTTACTGTGTGGGGTTCCATGTGCAAATTGGATGTGCTCCCCCAGAGACAGTAATACATAAATTGAAAGAGTGAAGCAATTGTAAGTGGCACAGACAATTCAGAGACCATTATCCTCATGAATATTCCCATTGATTCTGCATCTTATGTCAGGTATTTTTTCTTTCTTTTTCTTCCTAGAGTGCTATAGGGGTCAAAAATCCCTTCCCAGTTTCAAAATTCCTCGACCTTTTGCAGAGTCTGTAACTAAAGTTGAGTTTTTAAAAAATTCACTCATGCTTACGTATGCTTACTACATTATTCTCTCATAATTGAGTCATAAATTGCAGACAACTAAGGCCAGGGGCCCAAAAGAACAGAAAATGAGGACTGCCTCTAGCTTAGAATAAAAACATTTTTCCTGGCTTTAAATTAAAGCTCTAGCTAAAAATATAGATAGCAAATTTGCCTAGAGGTGTGTGGTTTCAATTTTTTTGTGTTTTTGGCTTTTCACATGACATATTTTTGGTGATGTAACTAAAGGGATCAATTGTTCCCTCATTATTACATTATTTACTTATTTGTACTGGAGAACTGAGTCACCATTCAAGAAATGTTATTTCTCCTAACTCTGGCTTTTTATGTACAGAATTTTTACATATTTATTTGGGAAAATTCTTGGTTAAAGAATGAGAGCTCGCTCTCTTTATCTCTTTTCATCACCATTAATTTATTGATAATTTTTATAAAGCAAAAGAATAAGATGTTTGAAATAGCAAGAGATTAGCATTGGTTGATTAGCAGAGATTTTATTTTAAAAAATGAGAGTATTTTATTAATTTTATTTCTTTAATTCATTAATATTATTCTTAAATAACATTATATAGTAATTCAGATATTACTTACATGTCTCAGTGCTTAACTAGTGAGGTACTTTCCTTGAATTGCTTCAAAACTTGTGCAGAACTGAAGTTTCTTCTGTTTTGTTTTAGGAGGGCAGGAAAACAAAAGGTTTTAAATGTATGCATTGTCTGCGAACTTTACTTTGTCCATACTCCCCTAGTAAGATGATTTGGTTTGCTCTTTCATACCACAGAAGATTGACAATATTAACCTTATTTATTTTTACCATTTCCTTCTTTAATGGGAACACTTATTTTCAGATAGAAATGCCATCAACTGGTAAGTAGCAAGATAGAAATATATAAAGACTTGAAGCACTGCCTGCTATTGATCCTTCCCTCTTATGTAATATAAAACTAATACTTCGAGGGCTGTGTGCAGTGGCTTACACCTGTAATCCCAGTGCGTTGGGAGGCTGAACTGGGGGTATCACCAGAGGTAAGGAGTTTGAGACCAGCCCAAACAACACAGCAAGACCCCTCATCACTACAAATTATTATTATTTTTAAATTAGCTGGTTATAGTGGCTCTTATCTGTGGTCATGCTACTCAAGATGCTGAGGCAGGAGGATTGCTTGAGCCCAGGAATTCAAGGCTGCAATGAGTTATGATCACACTACTGTACTACAGCCTGGATGACAGAGTGAGATTTTATTGTTTCAACTGTTATTTTAAGTACTGGCGTACATGTGTAGGATGTGCAGGTTTGTTACATAGGGAAACATGTGCTATGGTGGTTTGCTGCACAGATCAATCCATCACCTAGGTATTAAGCCCCACATTCATTAGCTATTCTTCCTGATGTCCTCCCCTCCTCCCACCCTCTAACAGGTCCCAGTGCATGTTGTTCCCTACAGTGTGTCCATGTTTTCTCATTGTTCAGTTCCCACTTATAAGAGAGAACATCTGGTATTTGGTTTTCTGTTCTTGCGTTAGTTTGCTGAGGATAATGGCTTCCAGCTCCATCCATGACTCTGCCACCCTGTCTCTTAAAATAAATAAATAAAATAAACAAATAAATAAGTAAATACGATGTTGAGAAAGAAATGATTGAAACACTGTTTTTCTAGTGATCATTTATCAAGGCTGTAACTACTTTTCTATACAAAGAAATAATCAATGGCAAATGGTAAAAATTACTCCCACCCGTGAGGCAGGAATGGAGTAGATTCCCCCTAGCAGAATGTTCCAATGAACTCTTGAGCTTTTGTACTATCTGGCTTGTCCTGGAGGCCTTACCATGTTGTGGAACAAGTTACTCTACATCAGGTCCCATGGTACTTTAGCTCCTTTGTACATTTTAGAGATAAGGTCATATGTAATGTCTCCTCGGTATAGCAAGTTAGGAAAACTCTGTTTGAGTAACATATGATGAAATATACACTAACATGTTGTGTTATATTTATTATCGATAAGTAGTAAATCAACTGAATAACACACTTATTAATATTTTATCTTAAAATATTGAAAATATCAACTCAAATTTTCAATTAGATTCGAAATTGGGTGGCAAATGTTATTTTCTTCTAACGCTGTAATCTCCTAAACTTTGTTATCTTCATCTCATAGCTACACATAGGAAACATGCAGGAGATTTGCCAAAACACAAAGTAATTCTTTGTAATTTTAACAGATATCATGCAATTTGTATCCCAATAAGAATATAGCATTGCCAAGTAAAATATCGTTACCTAACATTTGAATGTCCCTTGAATATTCAGCAATGGTTCTTCATATCAGTGGACTTTTCTGATATTAAAAACCACAGAACACTCAATTTTGCTGTTGTTCTCTTCTCAGTAAATACAAAAAAGGTGATGCAAGTCAGTTTTGAGAGGCATTCACAGATTATCTAATATTAATTGTAGAAATTGGCCTATGGTTTCTATCTGTACTGCATCTAATTTAAAAGTCATAGATACATATAGAAATAAAAGAATGTTGGTAGAGAGTCTCCATTATATCTTTTCAATGTAGAAGTTATGTTGGTTGATATTGGCCATTGATAGATAAAGAATAATTATCCTCTTAATGCTATTGAGGGATCTATCACTGGATTTAAAGTTTCAAAGACCTCCTTTAAAATGCTTTTCCAAATTTAGCTTAAACTTTTATTTGACTCAAATCCATTCTGTGGCCCCCCCAGAACCCCTGCATTTGTTTTCGAAAAGTAGCGTCTCTTAGTATCTCATCATTGTTTCAAAAACAATTCCTTTGTAGGAATGGAAGGAGGCACAAACCAACTGCTCTAACCACAGATCAAATGTTTTAGTGTGTTGGAGGTTAGTAGATTTGGAGGAGGCACCCATTTAACCAAATGCATACCCTATTTCACATATGCACAAAGCAGAAAACATGAAACTCCCAGTATTTAAAAGGGCAACAGACACAGTCTACCTTGTCTGAACCTTTGAAATCTAAAGATGGATTTATGCAAATGAGAACTCCTGTCTGGCATTCAGAAAGTGAAAATGGCTCTGTTTAATTTCAGTGGAAGAAAAGAAGCAAAAGTGAGTTACACTTTGTTGGATTTTATATTTAGATTGATCTGACGTCTGGCTCTAATTTGCTTTCCAAGCTGAATTTCTTTTACTCACTTCATATTGATCCAAAAAAAATCTTGCATTTTTAAGGCAGTTACATAGGTTAGAAGATAAAATGCTATTGTAAATATCTGCACACTAGAGGGCACTAAAATATCCTAAGACGAAATGCACTTTATAGTCAACCTTAGATGACTTTTGAGGAAATAGTTATCATAATTTTAAAATCCTTTAAAAACCACAGGAATAATAATGAGATTAAACATCATTGTAAATATTAGCTTTGAAAAAAGTTAGTGTATTATTGTTTTTTAAAATGACAATTACATTGGATTTCCCTAGTAAGAAATGCACCTCTGAACATCAGTGTCTTAGAATAGTTTATAGGAACCTCTCAAATCCTTGCTTGAACCTGGGAGGTGGAGTTTGCAGTGAGCTGAGATTGTACCACTGCACTCTCCAGCCTGGCCAACAGAGTGAGACTCTGTCTCAAAAAAACAAAACAAACAAAAAAAAAAAACAACTTCTCTTTTCTGAAGTTATAATTACCAAACTCATTTTAACTGGTTTTCCATTTGATCTATACTAGTGACTTTTCTAACATTCTTGGTATAATCACATCAATGTTCATAATGTCATTAAATGCTCAATTATCTACCATTATTAGTTTTGAGAGGCATCAGCTATCTATTGGATGGATGGCTAAGGTTCAGAGTCATCATATACAAGTTTTTATTTTATATCTTGGAAAGGTGCTTAAAAGCATAACAATTTTTCAAATAGCAAATAACATATTTTTAACAGTTTTTTTCTCATCTTTTTTCTGTTTTTTATCCATTGTATTTTTTATTCTCAGTACTTAGATATTAATTCTTAAATAGCTTCTCATAAGACACAAACTTTTTCCCCTTTATCTCCTAGTTATGTGCATCAACTACTACTAAGAAAAGGCAACTAGAAAATTGTGTGCTATACAGTAGAAACCATTTCAACTCTGTCTTGATTGAAGAACCATTTTCTTTGAAGTATGCATATAAAAGTGTTAAAGGAGGAGAACTTAATAATAAATGCAAAAGGAACAAAAAAAGATGACAAAAATGACAGAAAAACAAAGACATGAAAGCATTAATTTTATAGTTATAGATTTGAAGTAAAAATGTTTTTGTTTTTTTTGAAAATTGTGAGTAGAAATAATTTCTCTTATCTGCAAAATAATGTTCAGAAAGTTTGGCTTGAAACATGCTCATAATAATCCACACATTCAAATGCATCTGTATTAGTCTGTTCTCATGCTGCTATAAAGAACTGCATGACATTGGTAATTTATAAAGGAAAGAAGTTTAATTGGCTTATACTTCTGCATGGCTGGGGTGGCCTCAGAAAACTTAAAGAATGGTGGAAGTGGAAGCAAACACATCTTTCTTCACGTGGCACAGGAGAGAGAAGTGCCAAGAAAAGGGGGAAAAGCCCCTTAAAAACCATCATATCTCATGAGGACTCACTCTGTATCATGAAAACAGAATGAGGGTAACCACCATCATGATTCAATTACCTCCCATTGGGTCCCTCTCATGACACGTGGGGATTATGGGAACTAGAATTCAACATGAGATTTGGATAGGGACACAGCCAAATCATATCAGCATCCATTGTTTTTAGTTACACAGAAAACAACCCTGTGAATACACCAATTGATATAAACTATGATGTGCCATGAAAAAGCTTTTTCTATGTATTGCCATAATGCCTCAAATACATTCTAGTAGTCATTAACATCACATAAAAGGGTCATGTTGTATTAGTCTGTTCTCACACTGCTAATAAAGACATAACTGAGACTGGGTAATTATAAAGGAAAGATGTTTAATGGACTCACAATTCCACATGCCTGGGGAGATCTCACAATAGTGATGGAAGATGATGGAAGAGCAAAGTCACATCTTACATGGAGGCAGGAAAGAGAGCATGTGCAGGGAATCTGCCCTTTATAAAACCATCAGACCTCATGATCCCACTATGTTGAATGCCTTTCAATTCTTCATATGAACCTCTTTTACATTTAATTCTGGGTGTTTGGAACTGCTATTTCCTTAACCTGGAAAGCTTTCTTTTTACAGGCACCAACATAGTTCCTTCTCATAATTCTGGACAATTTAAATGTTACTTTTCTTAGGATGTTATTACTCTTGACATTCCCAGTTGGTTTCTGGTCTTTGCCCTGAGCTAACATAGCACTCTCTATTCTTTTTTCACGGAGACTACCACATTTTTGGTGCAATTGCATGGTAAATTGTGTCTTTCCCTAGACTTAAACATTCCTGAGGACCGAGATGTATTCCAGTTTATCCATTATGGTGACTCCATATTAATACAGTTAACAGTAAGATCTGGATAAATATTTTAGACGATTTTTGGTTTCTGTATGTAATAATAAAAGTAGTTTTTGAGATGATCAGTATAATGTACAGATCTGTATTTTGGAAAAATAAAATTTTTGGTGTGAAAAAAGAGAAAGACTAGATAGAAATACAAAGACGGAGGTGAATGCATTATGCTAAAGCAGAGAAATTTGAAAACTTATACATGTGGCGGAAAAGTATATGTTTTAGTATTAGATGTTAAAGATTTTAAGATACTTCTGTTGTTTTTGAGCCCACAGTACATTTATCTTTATTTTGGTTATAGCATTCGATTTTCCTTTTAAGAAACATATTTTTCCATTTTAAACCATAACTCAGGCCTGGGCCAGTAAGTTATTTCAGAAATGTATGTAAGACTAAAAGCCATGAGCATTAGGCCTGGGGACTTTTCTACATTACTGCATAAAATGGCTTCACTTTTTTTTTGTCAGATTAACCAAGCTGAGGGAATATGAGGCTGAATCTGCCCATCTGCCAGTAGTCATCATTCTTACTGTATAAGTAGAGTTGGCCTGATGCTATTTCCTCAAACAGGACAAAGTAGAATCAAGGGACAGAGAGATTTCATGCCCTTCTGACATTGTATAATTCCTGGACCCATAGAGATCTAAATCATATGCCTCTTCTTGACTTACTCATTATAGGTGTTAGTAAATGCCCTTTTATTTTTTGCTTAAAATAATGTGAGTTGATTTCTTCCTACTTACAACCAGGAAGGATCTGTGTAAGGTAAGTTAAGGAGTGTGTAGTAATAGATAAATGCCAATTAATTCTCTGAAAGAAGAAGAAAGAAGAAAGACATAAAGGACATTATGAAATAATGTTTGAGGATTCATGCTTCATTTTCTGTTGCAATGTTATTTATGGAATAACATTGAAATTACAATATAATTTTAATGTACTACTACCACAATTTTTGAAAATTAATTTTATTTAAAAAATATATTGAATGTAATTTCATATCAGTTTTGAATATAAAGATAAATTTTCTAGATATCTGAAATCAATTCTTTTCTATTATTGTTTCACCTATTTATGTTTTTATAAATTCAATGTTATTATTTTCTCAATGCTAACTCTAAACTTTATGTATACACCATGTTATTACATTTTAACAACTGAATTAAGTTATATATTGCAGTTTCTAGTTGTAAATTATTGATAACCTGTGTGAATTTTTGAGCTTATCTAACGTATTAAATACTATTAATTATTTTTGGTTTCCCTTTTGATACCATGCTGTACCTACACATTAATAAATGTATACACACATATTGTCTTTAACCTCATATTTAGAAATAAGGATCATCATGTGATAAATATTTTTTTCTCAAATAAGTGCATTTTTCCAAATTTTAAATTTCCTTAATATTTAATCATGAAAAACATAAGTGAATATTTCTTTTAATGAAATAAATTAACCAAATATCTTTATTATATTTCATTTCTGTGAATTGTAGAATATCATCTATTTACTTCACCCAAGTAATCAGGAAACAATGTTATTTAAGCCTCAATTAGATAATATTTAGATATTTCATGTACAAAAATTAAGATTTTGTTTTTCATTAGGGAGGAAATCTGAAAAATATTTCTCCTGATGTGCTTTTAGCAATATATTTTTAGAGTTGATAGTAGTTTGGCAAAATTGGCATTTATAAATAATTTTAACTATTCTTTTTGTCTCTGAAAATGAACTTCATTTACTAATAGTATTTGATACTTGCATAAGATATATGTGAAATATATATAAATTATAAAACATAATACTGTTATGAAGTTAAATTATTATGAACTATCTACTCAATCTAAGAAGTAGAAAATTTACAGAATTGAGTCTATTGATAGTCCCTTCCCTAATCCTTCCTCTACTTCCCCCCCATCAGATACTTTAAATGACTTTCTAAATTAAATATGCCCAAGAAAACAGTAAAATTGTATAATTTAGGTAATTATATAATTTCTAATGTAGTGTTCTTTAGAACAACTATTATATGGTAAATAGAAAAGACAGATTACAGTGAATTTACCTTTAATCTATATATATTTTATTTTTTAAGAGAATATATCATTTTTAAACAGTGGGAATTCAGGGTTTTCATTTCTTTACATGTTGAATCACTCTTTGGAATTTATAATAACATGATAACAAAACAATGACTTTCTCTTGACTTTAGGATAGCTCATGAATAGCAAAATTTAAAATATTGGAAAATATATTACTTTTCTAAGTCACGTTATACATGGGTGTTCTTTGGAAAATTTAATAGGCATGCAGTTCCTGGTTTAGTGCAAGTAATATATTTCCCCTCAAATTTTATAAATTCCTGTGTGCCTAAAGTGCTTGAAGTTAAACACATTCTTAGATTTTTAATCTAACAATATGTTCCGTTTTGCCTGCCAAAGTAACTTGAAGGAACCATTTTGATTTGACAATGAAGTGTTCAAACAACCCAGAATCTAAAAATAAATCTGCAGAATGTATAAAACTTGAAAATTAAATGGATTCTTTTTAGCTCTGATCTATATCTTGGGATTATTTATGTCACCTTTAAGAAATTTATGAAGGATCTGATGGCTTTCTTACAGTATGTCTTTATTATTTTCTAATTATGTGAATTGTGGGAAAATTCTCTGTCGATTATTCCCATGTCATCAAGGAACAATGTTATTCAATTACATAATAACATCATTCATTCAGTCAAGGAATATTTTATTGAAACATTATTTTTCAAGCTCATGCTCTCCATCAGGCTCTACTCCAGGCTCTGGCAATCCAGTGGTGAATAAGACAAACATGCTCTCCTTTGGAGCATGTATACTCTTAAAGTTTTGCTTGTATCAGCAAATCTATCTAACCAATTTTTTTATTCTGTATTAAAACAGTAATATAACTTCCAAAGAGAAAATATCATTTTTAGTTTAAATTTTTATGTGAATTATTGTTATTTTGTAAAGTCTAAATTATCTCTATGTTAGGTCAACAATTACTTTTGGAAACATGTCATTTATTGTGTAATGTATTTGCAGAAACCAATGGCATTAATGATATTCAATAAATAGGTAGAAACTGTCCCATGCAAAATGTTTGAATTAATATTGGTATGATTCTAAAGAGACAGATCTTTATTAAGCTAATTTGAGAGAGAGAGAGTGGATAGGTAGTAATAAAAATCAATTAAAATATTAATACTATATCTCAATTTTCTGGTCTATGTGGGAGATTATAGTTTCTACACTTGACATTAAGGAGATTTTATTTCCTACACATCTTTAAATAATTCATAATTACTCTAAAGAACTGTATTGAAGAGAAGTAGATTTTAATGCTTACTTGCACTTCACAGTCATGTTTTCATATTTTTTATGAATTCCTATAGAGGCATATACATGTTCTTAAATAATTATGTCTGTGACTCTATTTCCCTTGGAATAGTGGCTAAGTAGAAAGATTCTTATTATGTTACTGGAAAAATTTTCTGCATCATGTGATATAAGAACCACAAAAGATTAAATACCTTATTAAAGTTTAATTTGTTAATGTTCAATTTGTTTCAGAAGTGGTAAAATATAATCAAAGTAGAATTATTTTGTTTGTTTGGGAAATAACAAGTATAATTACCTTATATTTCAGAAATACAAAGCAGATATATACATTAGTTGACTGTTAATAGAATAATTTCTGTATCTAGGTAATTTGATTGGCTTAATGTAAAAGTAAAATAAATTGATTTAAAAACATGAAAATACTCATAGATTCTAAAAATGGTGGCAATCCTTTCCTTTTCTCTGGGTCCACTTCCTTTGCCACGTGACTTTGTGGTCCTTGTGACTAAAAAGTCAGAAGTTTTCCCGAACTCTGAAATTAACTTAGCCTTTTAACTTGTCTTGCCAATAAGATGTTGATATGATTGTGCGCTATCCTCACTCTATGCCTCAATGACAATGTGTGTTTCTCTGTACTCTCTTGTGCCTTTGCCCTTGCAGTCATGAAAGTCTGGCCAGGCTAGCCTGCTGCAGGATGAAAGATGAGGAGCAGAGCTGACTCAGCCCAGTCCCCCTGTATACTTTAACAGCCATCTAACATGCAAAAATGTGAGTGGACCCAGCTGAGAACAGCAGCATTGCATAGCTGATGACTACAGATGGATGACCAATATAACATTTTAATAGTTATCTGGGGTTTTGTGGTCATTTGTAATACATGATTACTGTGGTCTTAGTAACTGATTTAAAACTATTTAAAATATTTTCAATACCTACTTTAAATTTTTAAGGTTTAAAGTGAAAACAAATTAATTAGTTGAAGAATGCTCATATAATAGATCTTTCAGGTTTTGTATTCTATGTGGTTGAATGATACTGTTCGTTTCCTTTTCATAATACGTTTCAAGATTTCTTCTTGAACAACTAAGTAATAACTTACCACCAAAGGGTAAAATGAATTAGTGATATAAGAAAAAAATTAATGAAAATGTGTATAAGCCTAAGAAAGATTGTATATGAATGCAATCCCTCTTTTGGGATGAAATAAAGTTTCACCAAAACACAGAATATTTTATTCTTAATTTACATTTCCTGTTTTTACTAATTTATTTTCCTATTCTAGACAGAAGTAAATGAGTAATAAGAATATTTATAGTTAGAGAAAAACTGGTTCTGATCTATCTTTTTAGATTTTATTACCAAAATCACAAATGCAACCAACGTGAAAATGAATCAAATTCCTGTTTTTTCATTCATATATTAAGAAGATAAACATGTAATCACAGAGACATTCACATGACAGACTGAAATGGCATAAAATGTAATATGAGTTTTAAGAACCAATAATTATGGGGGCTTCATCCTACACTTCTCTTTAACTTTGGATTCAGCTTTCTCAGTGTCATATCAAATCTGTAATTACAAACTACATTTGTAAAATATTTCCATAAAATATTCATAATTAACCCATTGGAGATCCTTCCTTTAATCTCTAAACCACAGGTGACAGAGTTAATCAGTGTTAACTCCTTTAATTCTATGGTGGTTCAAATAGATATATAATTTTCATTTAGCTCAACTGATTGCAGAAATAACATTATTCCATTAAAAAAACTCAACCAATAGTAAGTTTCAAAGCTATCTGAGGAAACTTGTCCTCTGTCTAAATCAAAATTTCTTTCAAGCTGTTATTTTGGTAAGAAACCAACTGCTCAAAGGTTGGCATTATTTTGGTAGTGAAAGTAATAGATAATAACAATGCTTTATTTTCAGAGATATATCAGTGAAAACTATCTTCTGTTTTTTAATCTCTTCTCTTTTTCATTTATCTTATTCTTAAGATTTTGGCTATAAAAATGTTTTCCTATTTCTTCTTTTTAAAAATAGCCATCTCATATGTATTTGGTTTTCAGCACTTTTAAAGCATTTGCCAATTTCTACATTGCTTTGTGATTAGCTCTTCTGACAATCCCTTGTTTTCCCCTTAAAGTGTGCTGGATTTTTATGCTTTGCTTAGCTGTCTTAAGCATAATATAGACTAATTCAAAAACTATGTCATTTTTGTTTGTATGTTAGCAAAAAACATGGAAACTTATTAGAAATGCTAATGCTTGGAATTTAGAAAAGGAATCATTTTTGTTGATAGTTTCAAAATTATAGCTAATTTAAACAAAGTTTCAATATCTCTTTATAGTTACAGCCATGTCTTATAGGACTTTTAGATCTATGAGAGTAATAGCCATCATTTATTATTTGTTTAATCTATTCTAGGAAAAGTGTAAAATCAATTATGTTATAACGATCTTACGGAGTTATTCTTATTTGAGAAATGCAGCGGCTGAGGCTTAGAAAGGAAGAGTGACTTTACAAAAGTTAAGGTGCTATTAAGTAGTAGAGCTAGGGTGACTGATTCTAGAACCTACTTATACCTATTATAGTCAATCACCACTGAATTTCCGTGATTTTTTTTCTATTAAATTTCAGCATCATCTCTATAGCCTTACCAACAAATATTGCATTTAGTTTTTCTAAAATACTCATTTTGTAAATTATAAAGCAGTTAGTCTTTACTTTTGTAGGATTTTTCATAGCGCGTTATAGAAACAGTCTCAATTTTAAGACTTTCATTTGTCAGTGTGCTATTTCTGGCTGGCAATATTCACTAGAAAAAGGCCAATTGGAAGTTGTAAGATTATGCTAAATTAGGAAAGAATAAGGTTCTGCACATTTTCAAGCTGCAAAACTATGCAGAAGGTCTTTAAATGTTGACATTAAAAAAACAAAACCACCACCATACACAATAAACATAATGTCATTCAAATGGATAATGCTTAGTTTTTCAATTAATGATTTTCATGCGAGAGCAGACCCATAGTATTGCTTGACTAACCTTAATAAAATTATACCAGAAATCAAAAAGATCGCTCTAATCCTAGTTTCATCATGAACTAGATTTAAAGAAAGTCATTTGAATTTGTTAAAGCCTCAGGGCCCCATCTGCAAAATTGAGGTTGTTATAATCTCTGTATTTAATTATTTGTCACAAGCATGTAGTCTATTCAAATCAATCCAGTAAGAGGAAGTGATCTTCTACCATGGGAAAGGTTTTGAAACTACATAAAAGAACAAAACTCTACACTCATCTTAAGAATTTCATGGTGTCTTATTTGAGTAGACAGTGAACTACATAAGTGCAATCGCCTCCCAGCTGACTGTTAACAGATCCTGACCTCCAAGGTTAGGAAGAATAATTTATGTAGCTTCTTCACTGGCTCTAAGAGAAAGTACTGTCTGGGATTTCATCTCATTTTCCTCTTCACACAGACTAAATTGCAGATGATTCGCAGCTCAGTGTGGACCACACCAGAGTCCAATGGCCAATGATGGCATCCGACGTTCAATGACAGAGCAAATGACAGAAGGGATCTCTGCCTGAATGACCTCACAAAGCACAGCTGTCTGTTATCCAAAACTAACTGAACTGTTTCATGAGAGAAACGCACTTATTTGTGACTTGTTGTTATAACTATCCTAAATTAGCTTTTACATAATTAATACAATATTTGAATTAGTACGACAGGTTGACAGAGAATGGAGAAGCAGAGAAGTAGGAACTGAAGTTGAGAAGATAGTAAGAAATACAGACCTTTAAGAGGTTCAAATATCATTAAAAATATTTGGAAGGCAAATAAAATCAAAAGTGAAAAACAATTTTAACTATGAAAAAAAGTGTTTTTTTTTTTTCCAGTTGTAATTCGCTTGAAATGACATAGGATGCCCGTTTGAGAGGTCAAATGATAGCTCAGATACAGGATGGCACCATGAAGTATTCACCATGAACTAGGCAGGCAAGAACATTCTATCTTGCCAGTTCCTGCAGAAAATACCAATATGTTGACATGCTCTAGCTGAACTTATAATTCTCGGCAAATTAACTTTTAGTACAGTGAAAGGGATAAACCATCATGGATAATGTGGTAACCAGTATAATTTTGCCCAAACTAATAATTCCAAAATTATTCTAATTTAGAGATTGGGACATTCATTTCTGAAAGTTCAGGCTTTGAGCATACAGTGGACTGTCATTGTCTGGCTTTTTGGTATGTGAAGAAATCAACTACAAGTATCAGTCAGGGTAGTGATAATTTGCAGTTTCACTCCAGTGAGGTCAGAGTTAAAACTTTTCTTCTTGCACATTCTCCTACAGAGTATTCTTTATGGTCCTCCACAAACAAGAATAATGGAAAAAATAAGGGGAAGTAAATCTACCAATAAGTGGATGTCCAGAGAATCCCAAATTATCACTTCTTTTTTAAAAATAACAAATTAAAGCTGGGAAAATATATAGAACTATTTACAACAAAACTTGTTTTCCATCTTCCTTCCAATCTGGCAATTTCCCTCTCCATATTTAGAAATCTAAGGTAAGGTGGCCAACCATCCTAATTCCTGGGGATTTCTGGGGATTCAGACTTTCAGTGCTAAAACCAAGATATTTCTTGGGAAAAGGTGAGGAATTGTTCACCCTATTCTAGGGCCGGGAGAGGGAGAGCCATGTGATAGATTAAGAGTGTTGAGAATGTTTACATTTGCAATAACCTCATCTTTAAGTGTATTTCATTCATAAAGCCTTTGTATACCCTTCTATTCTGAGGTTTGTGACACTGAGTCTGGGACTCTGAAGACTGCATTTTCCCTTTGTCACTCAATTCTCTCTGTCACTAGGGGGGGGGATCTAGAGAAGAAAGGATATTGAAACAGGAAGAAGAGAGAAGGATATGCTTCATCCTATTTATTGGTGCTATTGTCAATGTAACCCAAGCGATGATCTTTCACCTGAGTAACAATAGCTGGTTCCAGTTTTAGCACGAACTTCGTTGTGTTCTCTTATGTTTATCCACGTATGCTGGACAACACTATCTATCTCATCAATTTTAGCCCCACCCCCTGTAGCACCCTTCCTGGGAGCTCTTAACTTACTAGAATCAAGCAGTGCAGCAACCCTTCTTCAGAGGTTTGAGTGCATGCTCTTTCTGGCCCCTCCCATAAGTTTCTAGATTCTGATCATCCCGCTTTCTACAGCTGGTAGCTGATTCCTATGGTTACTGTCTTTGCATTACCTCAATGTTCCTTTTTGCTTGACCAGCCCTCCACACATGAAACTAATCACTATATTACATTCTCTGCAGAAGTATGTAGCATAATTTCTATTTCTCTGCCCAAACCTTCACTGATACAAGCAGTTATTTGAAATTAAAAGAAAAATTGCTATAAGAAATGTTATTAAAAGATTTCATGCCTAAAATATCAATAAAATATTTAATAATTACAAAGCAACTGACTTTTAGCTAAGATTATTTACTGTATCAGGTTTCTCCCAAATATGATTATAGTTTCCTGATTAATAACTATGAGATCCTAGGGTAGGAAAGTTCATTTGTATCACATTAAAATCTTACCAGATATTTGCATAAGAAATTGAAGTAACTTTATCCTTTTAGCTGATTAATATAAACGTATTTGGCTTTTTAAAAATAAAATATTAGAAAATACCCACATGTTTTTATGCTATTTAATTGTAAAGATAAATAATTTATTTCTAGAGCATATTTAGGTTGTATAGCTTATTTACTCTTTACTGTATAAACATAAAAGAAACAAAAATAGAAAATTAAATGTCTTTAATCTGAGCTAGGTGACACTGAGGCTGTTTATAATAGTGTATGATTATTAATGTCATCTATTAAAAATTGATTCTCCAATAGGGAAAGGATTCCCCTGTTTAACAAATGGTGTTGGGAAAACTGCCTAGCCATGTGCAGAAAAACTGAAACTGGACCCCTTCCTTACACCTTATACAAAAATTAACTCCAGATGTATTAAAGATTTAAACATAAGACCTAACACCATAAAAACCATAGAAGAAAAACCAGGCAAAACCATTCAGGACATAGGCATAGGCAAGGACTTCATGACTAATGAAAATGCAACAAAAGCCAAAATAGACAAATGGGATCTAATTAAACTTAAGAGCTTCTGCACAGCAAAAGAAACAATCATTAGAGTGAACCGGCAACCAACAGAATGGAAAAAAGTTTTTGCAAGCTACCCATCTGACAAAGGGTACCTACGAAGAACTAAATCTACAAAGAATCTACAAAGAACTAAAACAAATTTACAAGAAGCAAACAACCCCATCAAAAAGTGGGTGAAAGATATGAACAGATACTTTTCAAAAGAAGGCATTTATGCAGCCAAAAAACAGAAGAAAAAATGCTCATCATCACTAGTCATTAGAGAAATGCAAATCAAAACTACATTGAGGTACCATCTCATGCCAGTTAGAATGGCGATCATTAAAAAATCTGGAGACAACAGATGCTGGACAGGATGCGGAGAAATAAGAATGCTTTTACACTGTTGGTGGGAGTGTAAATTAGTTCAACTGTTGTGGAAGACAGTGTGGTGATTCCTCAAAGATCTAGAGATAGAAATACCATTTGATCCAGCAATCCCATTACTGGGTATATACCCAAAGGATTATAAATCATTCTATTATAAAGACACATGCACACGTATGTGCATTGTGGCACTGTTTACAATAGCAAAGACCTGGAATCAACACAAATGCCCATCAGTGATAGACTGGATAAAGAAAATGTGGCACATATTCACCATAGAATACTTTGCAGTCATAAAAAAGATGAGTTCGCATCCTTTGCAGGGACATGGATGAATCTGGAAACCATCATTCTCAGCAAACTGACACAAGAACAGAAAACCAAACACCACATGATCTCACTCATAGGTGGGTGTTGAAAAATGAGAACCCATGGATAGAGAGAGGGGAACATCACCCACTGGATCTGTCAGGTGGTGATGGACTAAGGGAGGGAGAGTGCGGGGGTGAGGAGATTGGGGAGGGATAACATTGGGAGAAATACCTAATGTAGGTGACGGGGGGATGGAGGCAGCAAATCACTATGGCACGTGTATACCTATGAAACAATCCTGTAAGATCTGCACATGTACCCCAGAACTTAAAGTATAATAAAAATGCATATGTTACAAAAATTGCTTGTCTTATATATTCATATAGATATATTTTACCTTTTTTCTATAAGCATGTCTAAGGGGTTATTTGCTAACATAGAGGGCATACAACTCCAGGCACAGTTATAAACATTTTTATTATTAATTAATTTTATTACTCAGCCAAGGTAAGATTATTATTTCCATGCTACAACAGGGGAAATGGTGCACAGAGAGGTTACGTTACTTGCCTAAGATCACATAAATTGTCAGAGTTAGTAACCAAAGCTAAGCAGCCTGGATATTTAATGCATGCTCTAAATCACTGCAATGCTGCTCCTTACCCAAATGGACACTATTATTAATGGTCTATATCTGGATAAGCAAAAACATGAGCCAACACTCATCATATTAGAGAATAGTACTTCGAGTAAGCAAGAATGTACACAAGAAAATAACGTCATTCATCTTCCATAAAAAGTAAACAAATACTTTTGCTTTAACTTACCATTACTCTTTATGTAGCAAATATTTTTTTTTCTGGTTTTCTATTATACCTACATTGTTCTATTGTGGAAGAAAATAAATGCCACCAACTGAGATGGATCTCTTTTTACAAGTTGTGCCTATGAATCTAGTAAAATATATAGTTTGAAATTAATGGGAGAGTTCACATGCAATTTCTTCACAGAATGATTTTAGCTTGTTAGGAAAGTGGAAATCGTTGAGAGAATTGTTTTTAAAGAAAAGTAATCTTTGACATATTCCTATTACCAAAGAAGGAACATTTAACACAAATATACATTACTTAGTAAGCTCGATATAGCTATAACTTTAAGATCTATTGTATTATAGAATATATAAACATATTAGATACTAGATTTAAGATTATAAAACAAAAATAAGAAACTTAATTTTATTCAAAAGGAAAACTATTTATGTTTCATTAGAAATAGATACTCATTAACCTTTTATATATGAGGTTAATATTTATGATCCATTACAAATATAAATTAGGATTTTTTGGGGGTCTTCATTTACAAACTATTCACTATTATTAAATAAGTAACAGGTAACTTGGTTTATAAGAATGTTACTCCTAGAAAACATGCATATCCTAGAAATGTGAGGTGGTGTGACATCTAGGATAAAAGCAAAGGATTGCATATTCAGTCGGTCTGGTTCACATCCCTGGCTACTTCACTAAAAAGCATTGTGACTTATGTGACTCATAGTTTTGTTATCTGCAAATGATGAATGACTGCATGAAGCACTTAAAGCCATTATGTCACATGTTCTTATAAATGATAATAGCTATTTTATTTTTATGGATGTCTGAGGCTAGGGACAGTATAGAAGGCAAGATGGGATTTTTTCTCACAATGTAACCTGAATCCATAGATACTGAATTTAGAAGAAATAACTGATTGGAGACTGTGATTTTAGTCAAAAGTTCCATCGCCCACATCAGATCAGACTTCTGACTTGAAGTGCTAGCCTTACGTGAATTATGGTATTTCGTGGATAATTGTGGAGCACTGTCAAATAGAACTTTCTAGTGATGGAAATCTGTGTTCTCAGATATGGCTATTGAGCACTGAAAATGCAGTAGTGCAACTTTACAAATTGAATAGTTTTTATATGATTTAATCATATTAATGGAAATATAAGTAGCTGCCCATGGCTAGTGATTATCATATTGGACAGAGTGACATCACTAATTTGATTACAATTAAACAATAAAAACAACTAAATGTCAGCTCATGATTATAAGGAAAATGTAAGCTAACTAATAGAGGAAGCATTGTTATGGGCCTGTTATACAGAAAACTCAGAGAGATGAGTTCCAAGGTCACAGAGATGGTGCATGGGGACTTCACTGGACACCTCGGATTTGAAGAACTCATATGTGGATAGAAAATAGCAGTCATACTAGAAAAGATAGCAGAAAATGTGGAAGTCTTCTAACCTAAAATAAAATTTAGTGACCAAAAAAACAACTCCTGAAATCATAATACTCATATTCTAATAATAGGAGAGAGACAATATGCAAAATAAGTTAAACATGCAGCATAAAGTATCACTTTCTATATAAAATAATCCACAGCTTCTGTATGAGTGCTGCTTTTAAGCAAAGAAAAAATAACATACTACAGCAACAAATGACCACAGGACTTGGATTAAATTCTCACAACATCATAGGATGTAAGAGGCCTGAAGGATCATTTATATCAAAGTTTTCATTAAATACTTAGATGTAAATAAAATCCATAAGCATTAATTAACTTACATAAGGTCACCTAGAAACAGAATTGGACAGAGAGACATCAATGATTTAAATAAAATTACAGAAAACTCAGATAAGTATTGTTCTAAGGTCACAGAGATGGTACATTGGGATTTCACAAGCAAACTTCAATTTGACCCCAAAGTCTCTTCTTTCTCTCTATATGAACTGCTTCCCCAGACGCTGAATTCCACAGTTTTAGAGACCACTAGGGGTCAACATCTAATTGTCCCTGTGGAACTGTGAGCCCCTGTAGGTACAGCATTGAGGATAAACCAAGAATCTACTCACAAAGAGAGCTTAGTGAGTTGCTGCACGACAGAGGAAAGAACTAAATATTACGAGTTCTGTCTCATAACAATGAGTAAAATAATATCAACCACATTTAACTGAGTACCTAAGTAATTTTAGCTTTTTAGAAATGTTCCTGGATTAAATGAAAATGAATCATTTTCCAGGCAATCTAGAGGAATTAATATGCCAGGAGCTGGTATTCTCAAAGTGATAAAGACACTTGTTTTAGTTGTAAGAACATCTATCAGTGACATGCTGAATATGGCATTTACTAGCTTGGCAGACAAGACTGTTAAATTTTCAGGAATTTAAAAGTTTGGTTGACCCACCTTGGTAGCTTGAAATCACTGATGGTAGCAGAATTTACACCATGGAAAAAGCAAATGTTAAAGATCAGGAGCCTTCCTACTCTTGGCAAAGCCAGGTGTTAAATATTTACCAGTATACTACTGACCTTGAGATATTGTGATTGGTGAAAGTTGCCAAAGACTATCTAATTGTCAATGTTGTTTGAATTATGGACTTGCTCCAGTTTATAATTTAATTTTTTTTTTCCTATGGCTCTGTAAATGCATTTTTCCACATTTTCCCTTCTCTACCAAGAAAAATGCTACTTAGCATTTTCCAGAGATTTTATTTAACTTCTTCAGTTCATGGTATCTCTCTCTTCCATTGTTTATTCTAATCTTATAGTCTCTTGCAATGTTTCATTTAATCCCTTTTCTTTGTTTTCATGTATATTAATCTTCCTTTCTAAGTAAGTGACTATTATCTTCTAATTTATCTTATTTTAATTATCTGATACATAGTAGACAATGAGTGAATGTTGGAATGATCACAGAATAAATGAAATACCTACTAAATGAACATCAGACTGAGTTCTTGTGGCAGATTGTTTTATTATTCCCAGTTATTTGCTGCCCTCTGTCTAACAGCAATATAGTCTGTACACATTGCCATATGCCTCGCAATGGATGTATATATGGCAATGTGTAAAGACTATATTGCTCTTAGAGAGAGGACAGCAAATAACTTGGAACAATATATATCATTTTCTGTTCAATTGACATCAATATTGGTTGGCTATTGACCATGGCCGATGGTATGTAGCAAAGGTCGTGCATGTCGTTGTCAAGAATACATTTTAGGAGGACATGTAGATTTCTACCATTACTCGTTTTGCTCCACCACAAGAATAAAATGTCTCAGATAGTGACTGATTTTTCAGTCTAGATTCCAGAATGAAGACCCACAGGGCAGAGCCTCAGTTGACCCACAGTTGACCTATAATGTTAATAAACATAAACCTTTGTGTTTTTAAGCCAGTGAAACTATGGGGTTCTATGTTTCAACAAAATGACTGGGGGAAAGCTAACACAGTTCCTGACCTCGTGTATTTTACAGACACAAAAGTAAAGGCATCAAACCTATTGAAACATTTCTTATGTTCTACTTAATTAAGTTTAAATCATAAAGAAATCAACTGGACATGGAAACTTTACACATGGCAAAGAAAACAGAATTCAGGTGCCAAAAGAATGCTAGGCATCTGGCCCATATTTCTTATGATATCGCCTCATTCTGGCCAAACTCACAGTTTCTCACATCTGTTTATTTGATGTATTTCTGTCTTCAGAGACACTTTACGCAGATGCACGTCACTGAGATGAAGAGGAAGATGTAAATTTGAACAACTTGTCACAGTTTAATGTGGTTCAGGAAGTTATATTCCTATTACACTGAGCCATTTTATACTTTTAAAATACTCATTCATTCTATAGATTTTGACGTAAACAGCTTGTCATAGAAAAAAAAATGCATTCTACATATGAAAGAGTCATGGTTTGAGCCTGTAGCCCAGCTGAATTTCTGTGAATAGAGCCTTACAATGAGTCTAGTGTATAAGTATAGGGATAAAACAGCAGGGAGGAATGCATACATCTTCCAGCTAGAAAGAATTTCTATAAGCTTATACCTCAAACTCTATCCTCAGAGGCCAAAGCACAACTGTTTCCAACAACATGCTTCTTTGTTCTTTGTTTACCTCTGCATGCCAAGTTTTACATTTAAACTCAAAGCAATTTTTAATATATTTTGGCAGCAAAAAAGAAACCTTGACTTTTATTAAGTTACCTTGCTTCTCAGGTAATTTTTTACTATGTTACTGAGTGTTAAGATTTTTTTTTTAAAGTATAATTATATCCTTGGGAATAAATGGGAAAATAAAATCCGGGTAAAACCAAGCAGTAGGAATAAGTACATGGTGGAGGATGATTAAAAAATCCAAATTCAGATGTAAACTGAAAGGAAGAGGGTGGTGTCATATATTTTTATCTTACTTGGTTTTCACATAATTTTTAAAATCTTCCGTAAGCATGTGTTTCTAGGTAAAGTCTTTCTAGAAAAAAATATTTCTTGAGATCAAGATTTGTGTTCTTTTATCTCAAATGTAAAATATATGTCATATATTTTACATATGCACACTAATAAGAAGATAATATTTAGTCAGTAACTTTTACTTCTACTTTTTTTTTTTTTTGAGATGGTGTCTTGCCGTGTTGCCCAGGCTGAGGTACAGTGGCACAATATCAGCTCACTGCAACCTCTACCTCCTGGGTTCAAGCGACTCTCCTGTCTCAGCCTCCTGAGCAGCTGGGATTAAAGGCGCACATTGCCATGCCCGTCTAAATTTTTTTTCTTTCTTCTTCTTCTTCTTTTTTTTTTTTTTTTTTGTATTTCAGTAGAGACGGGGTTTCACTCTGTTGCCCAGGCTGGTCTAAAACTCCTAGCTCAGGCAATCTACTCGTCTCGGCCTCTCAGAGTGCTAGGATTACAGGTGTGAGCCACCGCACTTGGCCAACTTTTACTTTTTTTAGAATTTTATGTAATATCTGAAACTTAGAATGTATGCAAAATATATGTAAACTATGAAGTAGAATAATAACTCCTGAGGATAGACTACCCCACATGAACTAATCATTCCAAGATAATCCTGTTCTTACCATTTTGCCCCTGACTTATCACATACACCTGTTATCCAAGAAGGTAGCAACATCTCTGGATTTCGGTCCATTATTTCCTGATCACTAATACTTTACTAAGCACCTGTTATTTATTTTTAAACCTGTGTTTAAGAGAATGACATGTGAAAATTTATATACAAAGACCTCATCTTTTTCCATCTTGTGCCCTACTTTAATGCAGCAGATTTAAGAAATTATTATAATTAAAAATAACATACAGGGCAATGATAGTAATGTTGAGCTTCAGTGATTGACTACAGAACTGTACTAATTATCACAAAACTTTATGAGCCAAACAAAACTTAACATGATTTTATCTTAAATTTAGGATTAATAATGTCGATTTTAAAAAATAAGTAACTTTTTCATGGTCATGCTGACAGTAACATAGACATGTCGAGAGTCCAATTTGCCTGTCAAATATTCTGGTGGTGAATGGTTAGTAAGCTCCCATTATGTGACAGGAACTATGCCTAGGTCATGTCAACAAGACCCAAAGTATGTATAGTTACTAACCCCAGTTTTCTGTTGAAGAAATTGGGACAGAGAGAAGTTAAGAAATTCATCTACAATCACACATCAGGAAAGTGACAATACTGATTTTTATGGCAAAGTCTGCAAAATTAAAAAACCCATTCTTTTAACCCTTTAATTTTGTGACTCTTGAGCTATTTTTTTCAAGTAGTTACTTTTATAATGTACTCAACATAAATGTGGTAGGATTTCAATGAAGGAGAGCTCAATATAGGTTAATGTAATAGAATAATGAAATAGTAAAAAATTTCTTCAAGGAGAAAGCATAAAATTTAAAGATGATAGAAAGAATAGAAAATGAGGGGGGGACCATAAGTGAAGTAAACAGATGAAAAATAGCACAGCAAAGGACACAGAAATGAACAACTTACAGAAAGGGAAACGGCTAAGTTAGTTATTGGCTTTATAATTCAACAACCATGATATCATTAAACATTGAAGTTTGATTAAATGGGAAAATTTTATCCATTACTTGCAGGTGTCAGAATCCAAATACTTATTCAGGTAATGCATACATTGACTTGAAAATTCAACCCTAACTACCATGATTTTAGCTCCCCCTTATGTGTGCAGTTCATTTGGACATAATGTACTGTTTTCTGACCATCAATATTTGAGTAAATGTTACTGTAAATTTCTTCTTTAGAATTTAGACATCCTCAGTGAAGGGGTGTTCTTCAAGCTCGTATCTTCTTCAGTAAATAGCTGATTACAACATGGTCACGATGTCTCAAAATTGTGTTTTATTCATACTCCAAGTTTGATTATTTGGGCTGGCAATTATATGTCATACTGTCGTAAAGTTAGTTAAGGTTACGGTAGTTGTACAAGGCAAAGGATAATATTCTATGCCAAATAATAGCATTAGAAATACAGAGTCAAAAAAGTGAGGGGACAAATACTGTGGAGGAGGAAGACTGGGAAAAAGAAAGGTTTAAAATTATTTGGGAATTATTTGGGAAGTTAGAATAAAGAAATAATTTATTATTTATAAGCAGAAGTATGAAGTAACCCAATCTTTTTGTTAGGTAGACTTTTACCTTCAAGGGATTAATATTATAGAAAGATGAAGTGTTAAAATCATAAGTTATCCTTGTTTACAAAATTTACAAAATGCATTTTAAATTAAACAATATTTAATAAGTACCTGGTATATGTCAGATAATTCTATGCCATACTGAAAAAGGTAATTATAATTCTAGCCCTTGAAAAGCTCACAGCATAGTCAGAAAAATAGGCATTAATCAAAAACTATCAGTTTTCAGAGTGTTATTAAAGAGGCTCAGGTTTGTATGGGAACATAAGAAAAGGTGGTATTGTCTTACTAGAAACTCAAAAAACAACCTCAGTATTTACTATCTCTTGATTCATTGTAGTCATGCTTTTTGAAATTTCTCACAAAATCATTAGTTGTGTTTTTCTAAATATTAATTCACTCATTTTTTCAAACTAAGTTTGCAAGGGTCAAATATCAAATCTGTAAAACCAATGATGTTGATAATGATACCATTTATAAAAATTATGCTCAAACTCAGAGTTAAAACATTTAGACATTTTCAACATAAAGCAATTGGAAACAATTAAAAATGGAAAAAGAGATATTGTCTCATGGGGAAGGGTAGAGTATTTGGATAAAAGGAGGCAGAGACAACACAGATGTCTTTGAGACTCATTTCCTTACTTATGAAGAAGAAAAGTTTTGAGGAATGTTTGGAAAACGTAGAACATTCATAAAGGTATACGGGATTGATGTAAATGTGAGAATATATTGTTTCTGTGAACTCCAGAAAATATTCACAGTTTTTTCTGTATATGAAACCTAGGATGGTGTCATGTTATATTATTCTATGTATTTATCAGTCATTGCCTAAATTATTGGATTGTGACATCAAAAGCCAAATTGAACACACATGCAGTTTTAAAAATCACACTCATAAAAATACGCCCTAGTTTGAGAGAGTCGGGAATAAAAAACAGGATTCCTCCTCAGAATTTGTGGTCATGAGGCAAATAGACTCCACTCCCAGAGAGAAAAATTGGATATTATTTTGAAAAACTATGATTTGACAAATAATATTTTCAGTGTTTTAATAACCAATATATTCATTAACAAAATCTTTCTGACCTAGTAACTCATCTATATAAATAAAAGGAGAAGGCTACCACCCATTATTCTTTAAAATATAATAATTGACATAAGTTATATATATTTATTGTGTATATTTTGATATATGAATTCATTGTGGAATGCCTAAATCAAGCTAATTGACATAGAAATTGTCTCATATATTTGCATATTTTTGTGATGATAATGCCTTAAATCTACACATTTAGTGACAATTTTCAAGTGTACAATATATTGTTTTCAAATATAGTCACCATATTGTACAACAGATCTCTCAAACTTATTCTTCTTAACTGAAATTATGCATATATTGACCAACTTTTTCCCAATCCTCCCACCTCCAAGCCTTGAAACAACCAATCTACTCTCTGCTTCTATGAGTTCAACTTTTAAAAATTCCTCATGTAAGTGAGGCATGTGGTATTTGTATTTCTATACCTGATTTATTTCATATTAACATAATGTCCTTCAGGTTTACTCAGGTTGTAAAAATAACTAGATTGCCTTCTTTTTAAAGGCTGAATAGTATTCTATTTTGTATTTTACCACATTTTCTCTATCCATTCATTCATGGATAGGCACTTAGACTGATCACAAACTTCGGGTATTCGTAAATAATGCTACAATAAACATAGGAACTCAGATATCTCTTCAACATATTAATTTCATTTCCTTTGAATATGTATCCAGTAGCAGGATGCCTAGATCATAAGGTATTTCTATTTTTAATGTATTGAAAAACCTCTATACTCTTTTACATAATGGCTGTGTTAATTCCCACCAACAGTGTATAAGAGTTCCTTTTAAACCCACATGCTCACCAACACGGGTTGTCTTTTGTTTTTTTAATAACAGTCATTCTATCACACTCAAGGTGATGTCTCATTGTGGTTTTCATTTGTATTTCTCTGATGATTAGTGATGTTGAGCACTTCATATATCTGTTGGCCACTTGTATTTCTTCTTTTGAGAAATGTCTACTCAGGTCCTTGGCTTATTTTTAATCACATCATGTATTTCTTACTATTGAGTTGTTTGAGTTTCTTATATATTTTGGATATTAATTTCTTATCAAATGTATGGTTTGCAAATAATTTCTAGCATTCCGTAGGTTATCGCTTCACTCTGTTGATTGTTTCGTTGGATGTGCAGAAGCTATTTAGTTTGGTGTAATTCGTCTATTTTTACCTTTGTTTCCTGTGCTTTTAGGGTTATATCCAAAAATCATTACCTACATCAATGTCATAGAAATCTCCTCCTATGTTTTCTTTGAATAATTTTTCCAGTTTCAGGTCTTACATGAAAGTCTTTAACAATTTTGAGTTGATTTTTGAACATAGTATGATATGAGGGTTTAATTTAATTCTTCTGAATATGTATATCCAGTTCTCCCAACATAATTTATTGAAGAGACTATCCTTTCTCCATTGTGTATTCTTGGCATCTTTGTCAAAAATCAATAGACCGTGAAAGTGTGGCTTTATTTCTGGGCTCTCTGTTCTGTTGCATTGGTCTATGTGTCTATTTTCATGCCAGTATCATGCTGTTTTGATTACTATAGACTTGTGGCAGATTTTGGAATCAGGTTTTGTGATGCCTCTGGGTTTATTTTTGTTTTTGTTTTCTAGGATTGCTTTGTCTATTTATGTCTTTTGTGGTTTTATAAAAGTTGTAGGTTTTTTCTTCATATTTCTATAAAAAATGTAATTGAAATTTAAATTGGAATTGTATAAAATCTGTAGATAGCTTTGGGTTGTAGGGACACTTTAACAATATTACATCTTCCAAACCACAAACAGGAGATGTCTTTACATTTACATGTGTTTTTTTCAATTTTTTTCATCAGTGTTTTGATTTTCAGTATACAGTTGTTTTCATCTCCTTGATGAAATGTATTCCTAAATATATATATTTTTAGGATATTTCAAAAGGTTTTTTTTTTTCTAATTCTTTTTTGGATAGATGGTTGTCAGTGTATAGAAATGCTACTGATTTTGTATGTTGATTTTGTATCCTGAAACCTAATGAAATTATTTGTTGGTTCTATGAGTTTTTTGGTAGAGTCTTTAGGGTTTTCTAGATATAAGATCATGATGTCTGCAAAGGGAGACAACTTAACTTCTTCATTTCCAATTTGGATGGCCTTTATTTTTTTGTCTTGCCTAATTTCTCTGACTAAGGACTTCCAGTGCTATGTTGACTAGAAGTGTCAAAAATGGGTATTCTTACCTTGATTTTGACCTTAGAGGAAAATCTTTCATCTTTTCACCCTTAAGTATGATGTTAGTTGTAGGCTTGTCATATACAACCTTTATTGTGTTGAGGTACATTCCTTCTATGCTTAATTTGTTGAATTATTTTTGCTTTTTAATCATAAAACAATGTTGAAGTTTGTCAACTGCCTTTGCTACATGTATTGAGATGATTATTTTATTTTTGTCCTTCATTCTCCATTTTTTTATAAATTACTGCTTCATCTTTAAAAGCAGAGTAATAATTGATTTAATATTATTGTGCTTTTATATATATATAACATATATACATATATAAAACATATATATATGTTATCACTATTTGAGAGATAACTCTTACTATGCCTGTTTCATAGGAGAGAAACAGATTGCTGAAAATACAAATAACTTACCAAAGTCAAATTGAAAGTGGCAGAACAAGGAGCAACTCAAATTCTCTCTATCTATACTCCTAGGAATTATTTTCCAACTGCAGGTGATTTCCTCTTCAATCAATTACCTTAGTATCCAAATTAATATAAAAATTTAACCTTTGGGGGTTGAATTCTATCACAATACCTTTAATGCATACACTCTTCTCTCCCTAACTTTCTCTCATGCCTTATCTTTATCTTGTAGACAGGACAACTACATTCTATCAGATAGATTTTAGCTCATGTGGTTCATCGTATTTGATATTTTAAGAAACATGATATTAATTCTTTGCTAATTATGAGAGTATTAATGTGAAATATATTTTGATTAAAAGATAGCCTGAAACATATCCAAAGAGCTTTGGACATACCTTTGTGAGTTTTCAAGATAAGCACATATATCAGTTTTGTTTTAATATTCAAATCTTTGGAAATAAAGAATACATCTAATAAGGTTGATTAAATGCCCCTTAATTAAAGAAATAGTTTTTGTTAGCTTCCACTGTGTAACACTCTTTCTTGTCTACATAACTGAAACCATAAAAGAAGGGGGATATAGATATCATCATATATAACAATTGATGCCTTTCTATTTCTGTAATTTTCAGTGAGCATACGTACATGCAAGTGTGTACGGGTGTGTGTGTGTGTGTGTGTGTGTGTGTTTGCCACATATTCTTTATCTGGTAGTCAAAATGGTTCTATAAATATTCCTCTGCGGGAAATCTTTATCCAGATTCTTCTTCTGTGATTCTGCTCCTAATATCAGGGTTATAGCAAGTAAGAAAGAGACTCGAATCTGACCAAATGAAATATAACATTCTCTTGCACTTCGTAATGGCTAAGTGATGAGTGTCCAAATAAAACTTTGAGATACAATGCGATGTTTTCTGTGGCCGCTGAAAGAAAGGCACAAACTCTTCTCTGTTAATCTTAAATCTGGAAAACTAGAGACTAAGAACAAAGCCAACATCATATATGTTGTGGCACAATATGTAGAGAAAAATAAGTCCTGTTGACAGCATTGGAGGTTGTAGATCAAGCTGCACCTAAAACTTACATCTGGACATTTCAGTTACATGAGGCAATAAAAATGTTTTTGTACTGTTGTTTAATCCAGTTTGAATTGCATTTCCTGTCATCTGCAAGAAATAATATTAGCCAATCCAAAACAGATGACTTGGATACAGTGACCTAGCACACTCCAGTTTATATTACTAGTTTTAAAACTCAGAATTTCTAAGAAAAGAAGTGTTTTACACATGGAATCAGATACAAATGGAAAATAGTTTAGAGATGGGGGCATATGGGAAGAAAGGGAGTCAAAAAGAGTATTCATATCTGTACTTACACTGTTATTGTTATCTACAATAAAAATAATATTTGTAAAACATATTACTATTTAAATGAGAAATCAGATAAGTTCTTGAAATTCAAGGGGCTTATTGGAGTAAAAAATAAGTGACTAGATAAATAAATGTAATGATAATTTAGTTAAGCATAGTTTTCATGATGTCTAAAAGAGTTAAATTATACAGTAAGAACACATAGAAGGCTTACTCAAATACATAGTATTCAAACTGCCATCAGAGTATTTGAGGAGTAAACTTAGGTGAACGGGGTTAGGGGGTTATGTGGATTGGAGGCTAAGCCCAATAAGTATGGTGAAAACTCTGTGCCACGAAGAAATAAAGACCAACTTTAAATGATTTAATAGTCCAATGAAGCTGAGATGTAGTGGGAAAAAAGAGGTGGAAGTTAGTTGCAAAGAAATCAACCTGCTAAGCTAAATAAGTTATACACAGAGGTAAAAAAAAGATAAAAAGCTGTTGTGGGTACAGACAGAGGAAAGGATTCAAGGCTAGGAGGTTCAAATGAAGCTGGAGAACAGGGGGATGTAGTAATGCAGAAGTATTGTCAAAAGTGGAAGGTATGAATTTGTGATTCCAGCTAAGAAAAGTATGCAAGAAAGAGAGAGTTCATAGCGTGACTGAAATTAATTGACAAGATAGACTAGAAGAAGTTTTTTTGGAAATAATGAAGTACAGATCTCAGAAGTGTTAGATAAGTAATCTATAATGTCATTCATATCACCCAGTATAGTGGTAGAAATTGGAGTGTCACAGAAACAAATCAACTGATTATCAAGTCTTCAAATAATTAGCAACATCTGTATATCATATGTAGCAAGAGACAAATAAACTATTGAGTTATCTATTATTAAAAACATGTGACCTAATAGACAAATGCTAAGTATTTTATTTATATGCATTATTTTAGTTAAGTTACAATAGTCTCTAAACTACTTTCATCCCTATCAGGTAATTATTTGATACTTTTGATTTTACTGATAGGGAAATCAAACTATAAAGTGGAATGATTAGATCACTTGCTCAAAGTCACAATTTGAACTTGTGTATTTTGACTTTACAACATATGTACTTTTAAAACCTATATTTCATGTCAAAGGTAAATTTCATGATATCAATAGAGTAGAGAAAGTGGCAGTGGGGAAGACAAAATATACTGGCCGTAGCAGAAGTTTTAGAGCAGAGTTTAGAGTTTCATATGTTAGAAAATAACATACAAGGTAAGAAGGGGATCATATACAAACAATATGGGTATGCTGATAGGATAAAGGATAAATAAAAGAAGAATACACACTTAGGTAACAAAAAATACAAAGCATAGTGGAATTAGCCCCATGTCTGTTGAGAGTTGAAGAATACAGAGTTTTTATTTAAGGTCAATGCATTTTAATTGTTAACTATTGATTTTTGTATTAATTAATCTAGTGACCAATAACACATTTTGTACGTATGAAATATCATAATAAGCCTTAGTATATTGTATTTATTTGTAAGACTATATAACTTTTTAAATTAATATGATACCTATCAATCACTCTAATATTATTTTTAATGTTTTAACAAATTGAGCTAAGTAATATACCCTTAAATGTTTGGAACTTACAATGAGTAGTTTAGTTGAATAAATAGATAAAAAATAAGAATATAGTTGAATCGCACAAAATGTCTGAAAAATGTATCTTTAGTATTTAGTAATATGATTTATCTGATTTTCACATTGAAAAAATCACCTGAGTAATTGTAATTGCGCGCATTTTGGGTTTAGAGAGGACAGCAGTAATGATTTTAGTTTTCCACTGTAATATGGCATGCTGAATGAGGTTCATATTTCTTGTATTTTATGAGATAGAATATCTATTGAAAAGTCCATACTTGATTAAGTTGTACATAACATTTGTAGGAATAAGCATGGAGATTTTTAATTACATGAAGTAAGGCCATTTTAGGTCTTGAGATATTTAATCATTCAAGGAAGACCTTAGCTCTATCTTCCATGTTAATCATGTACCCTGGCATTTATTCATAGTATTTTTATGTTTTTATAAGTCATTTCATCTTGAATTTTCAGAAAAGGAGAAATGAAAGGGGATGGTTTTCCATACTGCCAGGCACTAAGCATAAGAAAGCAGAAAAGAGAAAAGTTGTGAAGGGTAGTAAGAATGAATACTCAGTCAAATGTTTCATAAACTAATAAGCTGGCTTAATCACTCCGCTTTTAAAATATGGAAATGGAAGAGATATAAGGTATTTTTTTCCTCTTCTTTAATTCGGTAGCATCATTGCAACAGCAATCAGAAGAAAAAGGACAAAGTGGTACCAAGAAAAATAGAATGGCACACAAAGATTAATTATAAAAAAACACAAATTACTGTAAACTTAGTTCACTTAGAAGACAGATAAATATACCAACTATGGAAATGGATGCTATTTCATTTTGTGTTTTTCCTTTGCTTGATATTCCTCTAAAAGGGATACCGATTAAATAAGCAAAATACTCTAGTCTTAGTATGTCTTCATCCTCTGTTTAAAATGACCAATACAAAGAAACAAATATACAAACTAAGCATTTTATCCACAAACTGTAGGGTTTAGTTCAGAGCAATGTTTCATTCACCCCCCCACATGTGAGAGAGTGGTATGACATTGTTCCTTACAGTATATATTTTATTCATTATATGTCTCAGGATGTGCTTCATGATCAAAAGGTCCACAGGGAAATACTTCCGTAGTTGAATGATACTCTTTTCTTGAGTAGTCACATTTAATCACCCCACTGAAAATGCCTAAAAATATTTTGGTATGAAAAAGAGGCTTATTTAGTCTGTCACCCCAGTGACAAACAAACTTATTTCTCTTTACATTTTTCTGTGTCTATCACTCCCTTCACAGTTAGTATTAGTTGGCAGTAAAAAGGAACTTACGGTCAGAATGCTTATGTTCAAATCCTGGCTCTGCTACATGCTAAATGCTCTATCTATGACAAGTTATATAGCATTATTTTAAACTATTATTTTTATATTAAGAGTAGTTTTAGATTTAGAGAAACATTGTGAAGATGGTACAGAGTACCCAGTTTTCCCTATTGTTAGCATCTAACATTAATATGCCATATTTGATATAATTAATGAACTTACATTAACAGGTTATTAACTGAAATTCTTACTTTATTTAGATGTCTTTGGTATTGAGCTAATATTCTCTCTCTGTTTGAGAATCCTATCCAGATTACCACATTACATGTACTCATTATGTTTCCTTAGAGTCCTTTTGAATATGACAGTTTCTCAAACTTTGATCTTGATGACCTGTCTTGATACCTTTAAGAAGGAATAGTCAGGTATTTTGCTTAATGTCTTTCAACTGGCATATGTCTGATTTTTTAACGATTAGACTGTGTGGTTATGGGATTTTGGGAGGAAGACCACAGAATAAAAGTGACATTTCTATCACATCATATCAAGGGTACATACTACTAACATGACTTATTACTTTAGCATCAACAGTAATAAATAATGTTAATTGTAGGTACCCTTGATATGATGTGACAGAAATGATGCTAAAGTCATCAACAGTAATAAGTCACGTTATGGCTTGATACTGTGCACTTTAGAAGGACATCAGTGTGCAACCAACACTTAAGTGGAGAGTTATGGAAAACTTACTTGAGAGTGGAATACCTACATAAATTATTTGGATTTTTTGTGGAGGAGATTTATCTCTCTCCCTGACTTTCCCTTTCTCCCTTCCTTCCTTCCATGGAGTTTCACTCTTGTCACCCAGCCTGGAGTGCAGAGATGTGATCTTCACTCACTGCAACCTCCACTTCCCAGGTTTAAGTGATTCTTCTGCCTCAGGCTACCTAGTAGCTAGGATTACAGGCGTCCGCCACCACGCCTGGTTATTTTTTTTGTATTTTCAGTAGAGACGAGGTTTTGCCATGTTGGGCAGGCTGGTCTCGAACTCCTAATCTCACGTGATCCACCCAGCTTGGCCTCCCAAAGTGGTGGGATTATAGGCGTGAGCCACTGAGCCTGGTCCTCCCCCATTTATGTATTCATTCATTTGTTTATGTCATCATCAAGTAGTTAACATTTATTTTATACTCTGGATTATAATCCAATGTTAACTTATTTTGTTGGTCAGGTTGTGTTAGCTTTGGCCATTGAGGGCTTTCTCATTTGGCTCCTATATTGTGTTGACATCCCCCATCATAGTGAGAGTTTTTAATTTGAGCATTTCCTTACTTTCTTGCACTACAAGATTCTCTAAGTTCATCATGTATACTTCATTCATCAGTTATTGAGCTCCAAATAGCTATGATCTCTCTTATTAGAAACCAAGATTTAGGTTATAGGTGGATAGGTATATTGCTTACTACTGAGGTGCCATGGCTTCTAGGTCGTCTCTGTTGGCATAGCATGAAAATATATATGGTTAGGCTAATCTTTGCATATACAAAGACATATAAATATGTCTATGTTTAACCATCTGTAACTATGTTAAAGCATATATAATTTCATTCTGATGTCTCTGACCACAATCCATTACCAAATGAATTATTCCAGCCTGTTTATCTATGAACTCCTACTTTAACCGTGAGAAACTAGAGTTCCAGCAACTGCCATCCATTTACACAATTTTTCAATTTCAGTATGCACATAGAGTGATGTCAGAATTGTTAACCTGTGCCTTTTAGAAATAAATTGTATAAACTAGAATGCAGTACTAATGTATAGTTTCTTTCACCTTTAGTCTTATTGATTTGGCCCTTTTGCCATATTACTTAGGTGAGTACCTATTCCTCCTCTACCCTTCAGTGTCATTGTTTTAGACATTCTTGAAACAGTTGATGGTTTTGTCATCTTCTGCATGCATATTGATATCCTCTGACCTCCTAAACATTAAGGTTCACTCTTTGCAATTTAAAGTAATGTGAGTTTTGGCAAATGTGTAATGTCAAGTATGCACCATTATAGTATCATATAGAACAGGCTCACTGCTCTAAAATATTCTCCTCCATTTAACTCTCTCTCCTCTAAACACTTAACTCCCTTTAATATATTTGCTGTCTTCATAGTTTTGCCTTTTCCAGGCTGTCATATACAATCAATGGAATCAAACAGTATGTAATCTTTTCAGACTGGGTTCTTTAAAAGAATGTACTTAAGATTGATTCACTTTTTTTAATGGGTTGATAGCTTATTTTTTTTCATAATAAAATTATTCTGTTTTATGGATGGATATACCAGGTTTGTTTATCATTTGCCTGTTGAAAGATATTTTGGTTAGTTCCAGTTTTTGGCAATTATAATAAAATTTCTATAAACATTTGTGAGCAGGATTTTTGTGTGAACATACATTTTCAAATTAATTGGGAGACAGGAACATGACTGCCATATCACATGGTAAGACTATGTTTAGCTTTAAAAAAAATGCCAAACTGTCTTCCAAAGTGCTTGTATTATTTTGCATTTTCCAAAGCATTTAATAAGTGTTCCTGTTGCTCTGCATCCTAGATAACAATTGGTGTTTTCAGATTTTTTCATTTCAGTCATTCTAACAGGTATATGAAATCTAAGTAATATTTATTTGTAATTCCCTAGTGACAAATGGTATGGAGCATGTTTTTATAGTTTTATTTTTTATGCTTATATCTTTTTTGGTGAAAAGACTGCCCAGAATTTTTTGCCCGTATTAAAAAAAATAGCTTGCTTGTGTATTTATTGTTAAATTTAAGAACTCTTTGCATATTTTGAATGCAAGTTTTTTCTTTCCGATATTTGTTTTGCAAGTGTTTTATCTCATTCTGTGATTTGTCTTCTGATTCTCTTAAAAATATCTTCCAGCCAGGAGTGGTGGCTCATGCCTGTAATTCCAGCACTTTAGGAGGCTTAGGCGAGCAGATCATGAGGTCAGGAGATCGAGACCACCCTGGCCAACATGATGAAACCCCATCACTACTAACATGTAAAAAATTAGCTGGGCATGGTGGTGCAAGCCTGTAGTCCTAGCTACTCAGGAAGCTGAGGCAGGGGAATTGCTTGAACCTGGGAGTTGGAGGTTGCAGTGAGCCAAGATCACACCACTGTACTCCAGACTGGCAACAGAGCAAGTCTCCATCTCCATCTCTCTCTCTCTCTCTCTCTCTAAATATATATATATATTTATATATATATATATAAATATATATGTATATTATATTATAATATATATAACCTTCTGTGTAAGATATATATATATATATACAAATAAGTGTGTGTATATATATATATAAAACTTGCCTGTTGAAAGATATTTATATACAGATACATATACACATACATATATATATATAGACACACTAAGATATATATATATATACAGTAAGATATATATATATATATCTTACACAGATGATAAGTTTTTTATTTTAATAATATTTGACTTACAAATTTTCCTTTCATGAATTATCGTTTTGCTGCTGTATCTAAAAACTCTACACCAAATCCAAGATTACCTAGACTTTAACATAAACTTTCTTCTGGATTTTTTCTATTTTGTGTTCTACATTTAGGTATATTATTATCTTGAGTTAAGTTTTGTGAATTGTATATGATTTTTGTCTTGACTCATTTTATTGAACATGGATATACAATTATTCCAACACCATTCATTGACAAGACTGTCTTTCTGCACTAAATTGCTTTTGTCATTTTGTCAAATCAGTTGACTATATTTTTAAGGGGTGTAATAATAAACCATACATACAGTAAATAAGAGTATTAAATCTTGAACTAAAGATTTTTCTGTTACAAATACAGTGTACTCTTTCATTATGTTTCACTGAAAAGGAATAAATCTTATATCAGTTATGAACTTTTGAATTTCCCATTGCAAAATTACTATAGGTACATGTGACAGAGTCTTTATGAAGACTATAAGAGAAATACATATGTAAATGTGAGATGTAGTCTCTGGTACATAATTGGTATCAAACAGGAAGAAAAAGAATATAACATTTCTTAAATATTTATTATGTGTTAGACATTTTAGATATATTTTTAATAATGACATCAGGACAACATAGACAGTTGTCAAGAATGACTGTTAGCAAGACCAATAGAAACAGGCTCAGGATAATGAAGACAAAAGATGTACATCATGAAAGATGTACCTCATGAAGATAGCTACACTGAATAGGAAACAGCCATTTCTCACAATGGTTTCCAGGTACCAATGGAAATGTCCTAATTTTGATAAAGAGTCTTTCAGGATCCGTAAGTAGCTCTTTTGCCATCTCAGTGAGTTTTTAGTTTTAATATCCACTTTTGTGCTCTTAAGTTCTGGCTACCTAACAGGTACAATTAACTATCATGAACCCTGCATTAGCCTGCAGTATAGTTACAAGAATTGGTTAAACAAAAGATCATGTGCCAGATTTGTAGACCTGCAGACCCAGACCAAGACCCTTCTTTATATCTGTTTTTGCAAACTTGAAAAGTTTTGGCTATCCCCATTAAGAGATGCATAAACGGAGTCATAGATGTTATGTTACTTCCCCAGTAACATTGTAATTGAATTTTAAACTTAGTTCGGTCTGTTTCTGAAGTCACTACACTCTGGAAAATATTAAGTTGTAGTAATCCCTTCCTATTTCCATTAACACAGCTGACTCATAGGAAACTTAAACTTATTTTTAAAGTTATTTTTGTTGAAAGATTTTTTTTTAATTAACACACTAAAAATTGAAAAGCCTTAGGGCAAACGACAAATTTAAAGATTTTTTTAATGTGAGAAAATAAGAAAACTAAAGATGACTGACTTGCTAGATTTCATTGCATGCCACTAAGCATGTTAGTGATTATTTTGTGTACAAAGTTCTTAAGAAATCTTTGAGACTTGGTTTCTGCTTTCATGCAAATGGGAATAGTTATAGCAATTAAATGAAATAGAATGAGTAATTGTTTTGAACTTCATGAAGTATGATGCAATCTTCACAAGAAAGGAAATAGATTTAATATTTGTATATTTAGGGAAAATATCTTTAAAATGTAACTTGAATTCACTTTTTTTTTTAATTTAGGCTTTGAAAACATTATGTTAAATAGGAGGCTGTGGCCTATTACTATAAAGGTGTACTTTATAAAGATTTTAGTCTCTTACTGAATATTGCTCAGCATTTCAGAGAGATTTTGAAAAATGTTGATCTTTGGGACTACTGAGACCCATTTCATATTCTACAAGGCAATATTAGTCTTAAATTGAACTATTTATTTTGTCCTTGTTAAATGTCACAGTTGTCCTTTCCCTTATTAGCTTTATCACCTACAAGTTCTTTTTAGGAAAAACTAGCGAATATTATAATGAACCAAAATAGAACTAATTTAGTCTAGATCTGTTCAACTATTAATTGCAGACCAATAAAGTATATTGGTCCCCAAAAGAACTATTTAAATCTATGCTTCTGGATGTATAAAGAACTAGTCCTGTTGAGTCTGCTCAATACACGTGCTATATTGAAACAAGAAAGAGGCTTCTCTTCATTAAAGGGTCTAAAGGCCCACATGCAATTTTCTAATTGTTGACTTGTCTTTTTCCTTTAATGTTTCACAAAATCAAATTATTCTTCTGGAATGAAAAACTAATCTCTGAAAACAACATTTTCTATCTTCAGAGATGGTCATAAACTACAACAATATTGGAGGCACCTGGTGTGATTTGTAGGACAGTCCCTCAATCATGGTGTAATGATGTAATACACACTACACTTTTATATCTTCTTTCCTTTGTCTCAAGTTTTATTGTCTTTGAGTCAAATCTTTTAAATGTTTGATGTGTAAGTATATTTATAAGATTCCTTTTAAGGTAGTTTTGGAGAATAAAGTGAGTAAAATATGTTAGACTCTAAAGTAGGAAGTGGGAAAGAATGGCACAGGTATGGATAGTCGTGAAACGCTCATAGAGAAAAAGCTAAAGAATACAAAATCCAGTAGGTGTATACCCTTAAATTTTTTTTTTTTTAATTCCAGGATATATGTGCAGGATGTGCTGGTTTGTTACATAGATAAACGTGTTCCATGGTGGTTTGCTGCATCTATCAACCTATTACCAAGTTATTAAGCCCAGTATGAACTAACTGTTTATCCTGATGATCTCTCACCTCTGGCCCCCACCTCTGACAGGTCCCAGTGTGTGTTGTTCCTCTCCCTGTGTCCACGTGTTCTCATTGTTCAGCTCCCACTTATAAGTGAGAACAAATGGTATTTGATTTTCCGTGCCTGCATAGTTTGCTGAGGATAATGGCTTCCAGCTCCAATTATGACCCTGCAAAAGATATAATCTCATTCCCTTTTATGGCTGCATAGTATTCCCTGGTATGTATTTACCATATTTTCTTTATCCAGTCTATCATTGATGGGCATTTAGATTGATGCCATGTCTTTGCTATTGTGAATAGTGCTGCAATGAACATATGCCTGCATGTTTCTTCATAATAGAAAGATTTATATTCCTTTGGGTATATACCTAGTAATGGGATTGCTGGGTCAAATGATATTTCCTCCTCTAGGTGACTGAGGAATTCCCACACTGTATTCCACAATGGTTGAACTAATTTACATTCCCTTCAACAGTGTCAAAGTGATTCTTATTTGTTTCCAAAAATCAGTGCCTGGATTGATTTTTGAAGGGTGTTTGTCTCCATCTCCTTCAGTTCTGCTCTGATCTTATTTTGTCTTCTGCTCTCTTTGGATTTCTTTTTGCTCTTGATTCTCTAGCTCTTTTAGTTGTGATGTTAGGGTGTCAATTTGAGACCTTTCTAGCCTTTTGATGTGGGCATTTAGTGCTATAATACATTTCCCTCTTAACACTGCTTCACTACATTCCAGAAATTCTGGTACATGGTCTCTTTGTTCTCACTGGTTTCAAAGAATGTCTTGATTTCTGCCTTAATTTTATTATTTACCCAGGAGTAGAAGGTTGTTCAATTTTCATGTAGTTGTGTGGTTTTGAGTGAGTTTCTTAATCTTGAGTTCTAATTTGACTGTGCTCTGGTCTGAGAAACTGTATGTTATTATTTCAGTTCATTTTCATTTGCTGAGAAGTGTTTTACTTCCAATCATGTGATCAATTTTAGAGTGAGTGTCATGTAGCACCAAGAAGAATGTATATTCTGTTGCTTTGAGGTGGAGAGTCCTGTAGATATTTGTTAGGTACACTTGATCCAGAGCTGAGTTCAAGTCTTGAATATCTTTGTTAATATTCTACCTTGATGAACTGTCTAAGATCGACAGTGGGGTGTATTAATCTGGGCACTTTTTTATTGGGTACATATATATTTGGGATAGTTAACTCTTCTTGTTGAATTGAACCCTTTACCATTGTATAATGCCTTTCTTTGTTGTTTTTTATTTTTGTTGGTTTAAAGGCTGTTTTGTCAGAAACTAGGATGGCAATTCCTTTTTTCTGTTTTCTAATCATACATTACTATATTACATATTAATACATTAATATGTATTAATATCAAGTTTAATAGGCAATAGATATTAAATGTAATAGGTACCCAATTTTACCTTTAAGGTTAATATTAATATTGTTATATATGATTTGTTCTTGTCATCATGATGCTAGCTGGTTATTTTGCAGACATATTGATGTGGTTGCCTCATATGTCATTGGTCTTTGTTCTTCAGTGAGTTTTTAAAGTGGCTTATAATGGTTTTTCCTTTCCATAATTAGTGCTTCCTTCAGGAGTGCTTGCAAGGCAGCCTAGGCTGTGACAAATTCCCTCAGCATTTGCTTGCCTGAAAAGAATTTTATTTCTTCTTCACTTAGGAAGATTAGTTTGGCCAGATATGAAATTCTGATTGGAAATTATTTTCTTTAAGAATGTTGAATATTGGCCCCAATCTCTTCTGGTTTGCAGGGTTTAGGCTGAGAGATTTACTGTTAGTCTGATGGGCTTCCCTTTGTAGGTGACCTGGCCTTTCTATCTAGCTGCCTTTAACATTTTTTCTTTTATGTTGACTTTGGATGATTTTGTGTCTTGGGGATGATCTTCTCATGGAGTATCTTACTGTGGTTCTCTGGATTTTCTGAATTTGAATGTCGGCCTGTCTTGTTATGTTGGGGGAAGTTCTCTTGGATAATATCCTGAAGTATATTTTCCAACTTGCCTCCATTCTCCCTGTCTCTTTTAGTACTCCAATCAATTGTAGGTTTAGTCTTTTTACATAATCCCATAGTTCTTGGAGGTTGTGTTCATTCCTCTTTATTCTTACTTCCCTAATCTTGTCTGCCTGTCTTATTTCTGCTGATGTGCAGAAACTAAAGCTCTCCGCTCCCCCACAGGGGGAACCATCTAAGGGAGATCAGAGTTCCTTCCATAAACCACTGGCTGGAGTTGCTGAAATTCCCACAGGGAGTCCCAATCTGGTGAGGAAGAATGGGTTTGGATATGGCCTGAAGAGGCAGTCTGGCCATTATCTGCCACAGCTGCTGTGGTGCACTGTGGGAAATTCCTCCTGGGTTCAAACCACCCAATCTCCCTGGCACCAGCAGAGGAAAACAACAGTCTGGAGCTGAAGTGATGGTTACTGTTCCTCCCCCTGGGAGCTCAGCTGTCGTAGACAGCAGGCAGCCACAATGATGGTGGCCACCCCTCCCCCGGGTAAAGTGGTGGTGTTGCCCGAGTTGATGGTGCTCTTGCTGTGTTAGATACCTCTGCTGCCAATACAGGATTCACTCCTTCTTGGTGGGATCTTCTGACTGCACCCCTCATACTTGGCTATCTTGCCTAACCCCCCCATACTCTTTAGCAGGAAACCCAGAGGAACAAAATCAGTAGAAGGAAAAGTAAATAACTTGATATGTACCGAAACAATTTTGAACTTAAAATCTAAAATAAACGATCAAATGGCATAGAAAATGTAGTGAAAGGCCTATATTATTCATGAGATATTACATGGGACAAATTATGTTTTATACAGATAATATTAGAATCAGAATTTGACCCTTGGGAAAAGCAGCAGAGAGTATGTGAAGAGTTCAGAACCCTCAGCTAACCATGCCAACACCTAGATGAGTGAATTTCTGGTACAGTATTGGAAAGAAATTATATGTCAGGAATTTATTCAACAAATTAGGTGCACCTAAGAGATAGGTAGGGAAGCTGCAATCCAGTGTCTCTGTGGATATAGGGAAAGTAAATTTAACACATTTATTATTGAATGCCACTACATACCCAGAAGTGGAATGTGAAGTCTAGCTCCAAATTCTATTTTACATGAGTGGGAAAGTAATCTCTAATGTAAGCAGAGCTCAGTGTCTCTCACAGTGGTATTGTGAACTGAGGCAAATTATGAAAGCTTTGGTTAAGTAGTTAAAGAGAAGACAAAGACTGAAGGAGAAATCTCTGAAATTTAATAACATCTTTCTTTGGTTTGTGAGAAACTACCAATCCTTCCAGGATTAATATGACCCTTTGTATTATAAATGTGGTGAGGAAATTTGGGTACTTAGCCCAGGAAGTTGGCCTGTGAAAAGAAATACCTTAAATTTAAATGGAAAATAATCTAAGGATTGCCATCAGATTGGTGATGGAAAACAAAACAATAATAACCGCTGCAGAAAATTTCTACATTGGAGTTTTCAAAATATTTTGCAGGAAACAATAATTTCATTTACAGATATTATTTTGAATACATAAAGGACAGATAGTAGACAATCTTCATTTTTCAAGGAACTCACAACAGTATTTTCCTCCATTCAGGCTGCCAAAATACGTTAAATACTTTTAGCAAAATAACATTTAGGTTATCCACATTGAGAAAATTCACAATTTCTTGAACAAATTATGCTCGTGTTTACTTAGGGTTTTGAAACATAGAAAAAATAAAAAACTGAAAATATTCTGAATCAGAATCTTATTTTTTAAAACCTTTCCACATAGTTTCTTTTGAGTTAAATTTCAGAATCACTGCTTTATATTAGGTTGGTGCAAAAGTAATTGCTGTTTTTGCCATTAGACCACAATTACTTCTGCACCAACCTAATAAATAATCTATAATATCTTCAGAGAAAAAGACTTTGAGTGAAAAGTAAATAAACTGTTTTTACTGAAAGTTCTGTAAAGTATTGGAAAACCTGTCAGTAATTCTTAGATTCCAACTTAATTGAGTATAACAAGAATGAGAAACATGTATTTTTGATGTTTGTATTAAGAGTATCTCTCATTAGAAACTATAGATAGGAATCCCTGTACATATTTTTCAAAGTTAAATTTATCTATACTTATGTTAAAATAAGCATACGTTTCCCTCCCCATATACCAGAGTCTTAAAATATATCTCCTCTTTGTAGTTTTGCCTAAGGCTGCAACACTAAGAAACATATATTAACAACAGAGAAGCTTTTGAAGAGCAAGCCAAAAACATATTTTAATCTAGCTTTTTTTTTTTTCCAGTAAAATATTTTTTAATTCAGTTCCTCTACTAGGAGAGTTTTAAAAGGGGTATTTTAAAAGCAGGAGTTAGAAATTCTTCTGTACGCTGGGGTCACCTCAAACAAAGTGAGGGAGATTTCAAGGGAAATATTAAATATTCTGATACGGACCCACAGAAAGTTGACTCAGATCTAGCGTCTAAAGGTAAGAAAATATGGAGAAATAAATTTCTTTCTGGTTGCAGAGCAGTGAGATGGAAGGCTACATTTGAAGTTGGCTGTATCTCTCCCTTAAGTGGAACACTAGCAGATTCCTTTGCATATACCTGACCCCAGAAAAGAGAATAAGCTTAGAGGTATCCATTAACAAAATACGTTTTAAAAGGATTCCCCGAAGAGGCATTATAACTTCCACAAAAATGAGACCCAGCAGAAGTCAGAGGAATAAAGAAGACAAAAAGTTACTGTTATGATGATGCAGGGCTCACATTTTGCATTAAGCAAACTGCAGTAGAAAATAAGAGATGAAACTCTAAGGACCTTGCAACAGCCCCTGTAATGGAGATGGTGGATCAGCATTCAGTGTCTATTCCATTCTCCTTTTAGTGTGTCACCACCTTGTACAGCAGAGGATGAAAATCTACATTCAATTCGCTTATATTTTCCAGATTTCTCTGAAGCTTGCTTGTAGATAAAATTTAGATTTTGCCAACTAGGTGTATTTTTGTGGGATAGTGAAGGTGGAAGAAAGGTGGAGTTGAAACTTCTGCTGGTTCTGTGGTAACTGTTTGCTGATGTCACTCACTTTCAGGAGCCTGAAGTTTCCTGAATGTGATAGTTTCTGATATCGTGATTTTTGATTGAAGCTATGGAACTGTCAAATTCTCTGGATTAGACAAATCAGCACCTCTTTGGAGGGCTGCTTCTGTAATTTATAACTTTGGGAGACATTTCTGAAAGCCACTTTTTTTTTTTTTAGGTTTTAATTTTTTTTTAAATTTATTTTACTTTTGGTGCATACTATATCTGGTATTTCTCCCCCATGTTATCCCTCCCCACCCTCTCCTCCCTCCCCAGCCCCCGTTGTCTCTCCCCTATCCCCCACAACTGTCCCTGTGTGTGATGCTCCTCTCCCCTGAGTCCACGTGTTCTCGTTGTTCAACACCCACCTATGAGTGAGAACATACGGTGCTTGGCTTTCTGTTCTTGGGTCAGTTTGCTGAGAATGATGGTTTCCAGATTCATCCAAGTCCCTACAAAGGACAAGAACTCATCATATTTTATGGCTGCGTAGTATTCCATGGTGTATATGTACCACATTTTCTTTGTCCAGTCTATCATTGATGGAAATTTGGGTTGGTTCCAGGTCTTTGCTATTGTACACAGGGCTGCAATGAACATACGTGTGCATGTGTCTTTATAGTAGAACGATTTATAGTTCTTTGGGTATATACCCAATAGTGAGATTGCTGGGTCAAATGGAATTTCTATTTCTAGATCCTTGAGAAATCGTCACACTGTCTTCCACAATGGTTGAACTAATTTACACTCCCACCAACTGTGTAAGAGTGTTCCTATTTCTCCACATCCTCTCCAGCATCTGTTGTCTTCAGATTTTTTAATGATCGCCATTCTAACTGGTGTGAGATGATATCTCAGTGTGGTTTTGATTTGCATTTCTCTAATGACCAGTGATGATGAGCATTTTTTCATATGTTTGCTGGCCTCATATATGTCCTCTTTTGAAAAGTGTCTGTTCATATCCTTTGCCCACTTTTGAATGAGGTTGTTTGTTTTTTTCTTGTATATCTGTTTTAGTTCTATGTAGATTCTGGATATTAGCCCTTTGTCAGATGGGTAGATTGTGAAAATTTTTTCCCATTCTGTTGGTTGCCGATTCACTCTAATGATGGTTTCTTTTGCTGTACAGAAGCTCTGGAGTTTAATTAGATCCCATTTGTCTATCCTGGCTTTTATTGCCTTTGTTTTTGGTGTTTTAGTCATGAAGTCCTTACCTATGCCTATGTCCTGGATGGTTTTGCCTACGTTTTCTTCTAGTGTTTTTTTTTAAATATTTTTTTATTGCATTTTAGGTTTGGGGGTACATGTGAAGAACATGGAAGATTGTTGCATAGGTACACACATGGCAGTGTGATTTGCTGCCTTCCTCCCCATCACCTATATCTGGCATTTCTCCCCATGCTATCCCTCCCCAACTCCCCACCCCCCCACTATCCCTCCCCTTTTACCCCCGACAGACCCCAGTGTGTGATACTCCCCTCCCTGTGTCCGTGTGTTCGCATTGTTCAGACACCCGCCTATAAGTGAGAACATGTGGTGTTTGATTTTCTGTTCTTGTGTCAGTTTGCTGAGAATGATGGTTTCCAGGTTCATCCATGTCCCTACAAAGGACATGAACTCATCGTTTTTGATGGCTGCATAATATTCCATGGTGTATATGTGCCACATTTTCCCTGTCCAGTCTATCATCGATGGGCATTTGGGTTGGTTCCAGGTCTTTGCTATTGTAAACTGTGCTGCAATGAACATTCGTGTGCATGTGTCCTTATAGTAGAACGATTTATAGTCTTTTGGATATATGCCCAGTAATGGGATTGCTGGATCAAATGGAATTTCTATTTCTAGGTCCTTGAGGAATTGCCACACCATCTTCCACAATGGTTGAACTAATTTACACTCCCACCAACAGTGTAAAAGCGTTCCTATTTCTCCACATCCTCTCCAGCATCTGTTGTCTCCAGATTTTTTAATGATTGCCATTCTAACTGGCGTGAGATGGTATCTCAATGTAGTTTTGATTTGCATTTCTCTAATGACCAGTGATGATGAGCATTTTTTCATATGTTTGTTGGCTTCATGTATGTCTTCTTTTGTAAAGTGTCTGTTCATATCCTTCGCCCACTTTTGAATGGGCTTGTTTGTTTTTTCTTGTAAATCTGTTTCAGTTCTTTGTAGATTCTGGTTATCAGCCCTTTGTCAGATGGGTAGACTGCAAAAATTTTTTCCCATTCTGTTGGTTGCCGATTCACTCTAATGACTGTTTCTTTTCTGTGCAGAAGCTGTGGAGTTTGATTAGGTCCCATTTGTCTATTTTGGCTTTTGTTGCCACTGCTTTTGGTGTTTTGGTCATGAAGTCCTTGCCTACGCCTATGTCCTGAATGGTTTTGCCTAGATTTTCTTCTAGGGTTTTTATGGTGTCTTCTAGTGTTTTTATGGTGTTAGGTTTTATGTTTAAATCTTTTATCCATCTGGAGTTAATTTTAGTGTAAGATGACAGGTAGGGGTCCAGTTTCTGCTTTCAGCACATTGCTTGCCAGTTTTCCCAACACCATTTATTAAACATGGAGTCCTTTCCCCATTGCTTATTTTTGCTGGGTTTGTCAAAGATCAGATGGTTGTAGATGTGTGGTGTTTCTTCTGGGTCTCTCTTCTGTTCCATTGGTCTATGTCTCTGTTTTGGTACCAGTACCATGCTGTTTTGGTTACTATAGCCTTGTAGTATAGTTTGAAGTCTGGCAGTGTGATGCCTCCAGCTTTGTTCTTTTTGCTTAGGATTGTCTTGAAAGCCACTTTTAAGAGTCACCTGCATCTGCTCCCCTTATTTCCTAGATAACAATAAAATCTTAACATATTCTAACTAGTTCTTTATCTTAAAATCACCAGCATGGACACTTATATAGAATGGAATCATAACTGGTGTAATATTTGACGCAGGAAGTGGTTGCAGAACACAGACATTCAGAGACGTAGTCTGAGATTGATTCTTTCTGGCTGAGTTTGTAGTCACTGGTGTATACATGAACATTAGAAAGTTGAGGCTAATATTTCTATAGAAAATTTTGGCAAAACAATGACTTTAGTCTGAAGTGATGAAATAAAATACCTATCAAAGGTAAGGTTTTGGTAGACTGAAGTTGTTCTATAATAGCTTACCATGGCAAAAAAATAAAAATACATAAGGATACTACAATCAGCTGACAACTGTAATAGAGAACTTAAACATAAAAAGAACAAGTCCAGGAAATAGCCAAGTCCAGGACTTGTCAAAGGAACAAGTCCAAGGTCTTTGGGAACTCCCTTGACTGCCCTTATTCTTACCTTTGATCATGTGGTGGTTCAACAAATACAGACATGCCTTGTCTTTTATGTGAGAATTAGGGCTTTGTTTAAGAAAGAGAGAATTTGATGATGGCGTTAGGATATATTTGGATAACTCGAAATATCCCCAAACCCCAATTTTCCCTGAGCCTTCCAGAACTGAAGCAGTAGTCCTCATCCTCTGTCAATTGGATGGATTCTGCCTTGTTTGGAAATACTGTAATGACCATATCTGAGATAGTTACCTATTAGGAAGTTGTCAATTATCTTCATTATCTACCCTGACAGTTTCTCAGTGTCAGAAGACATGTAATTGAATCACATCATCCTGCACCAGAAGGGCATATGGGCCGTGTATCCTATGAAGAGAAGGCTTATACACCAAAGAATTGTAAATTGTTGCTAACTTACAGTTCTGAAGAATATATATAAAAAGTGATTCTCAATATGAGATAGAATTATAAGAAATTCAATGTTAGAGGAAGCAATTGATATGGGTGGCTTTATTATAAGTAGAGTTTTAAAAAGGTATTTCAGTTGAGTATCTGGAAATTATCTTAACTTCTTCTTACCTGGTTGACTGAAATGTGGACTCAAAAACATCCCCAGCCTAAATGAGGTTGATATGCCAGAAACAACACTATACTCTTTGCATGTGCTCCAGATCAAGAGAGTAGATTCCCTTCATCTATGTCATGGTGAAGCAATTCTACCACTTGGTCTTTATGGCCTACAGATCTAATGTTACTCAAATGTCTACATGAAATTTGTGATAAACACTCACAGGAGAATCATTGCAAAGTTCCTGAGTGTTTAAGAAGAAGCCAAACTTGCTCTCTTTGGTTAATATCTATTTCAATTTTGAGAGACAGCTTCTGGCTTCCTAGCAGCAGTAGACATTGTTATTAAAAGCATTGATTCTGAAACCAAATTTACTGTTTTCAAAAACTGGCTCATTCTCTCATTAGTTTATAACTGTAAGCCAGTTATTTAATATTTTTGACACCGCAATTGAGCATCTCTAAACTGAGAGTAATAATTGTACCTACTCAATAAAGTTTTTGTGAGGACTGGATAAATTAATATAAAACTTCATATTTCCCTACAGTCTTTTCTGCTCTGCTTTTCCTAATCTTAGATAATGGGCAAAAGCATAGGTTTGTTCTTTTTTTTCCACCCCCCTTATGTTTGCTCTTCATGCTACTCTTTCTTTTCTACTCTATGGTAAATCCTTATGAAAATTATGTTTTTATCTGTTTTTATATCTGTAACTTCTTACTATTTCTATTGATATCGTTTCTATAATTATCATCTCCAGCTTGCATTGCTATTTTAGCCTATAAGGGGCCAGGTGTGGTGGCTCATATCTGTAATCCCAGAACTTTGGGAGCCTGAGGCAGGAGCAGGAGTTTCAGACCAGACTGGGAAACATTACAAGACCCCGTCTTTACAAAATATTTGTTACAAAACAAAACATTAGCTGGGCCTGTGGTGTGTCCATAGTCCCATATACTTGGGAAGATAATGTGGCAAGATTGATTGAACTCTGAAAGTCAAGGCTGTAGTGTGTCATGTTCACACCACTGCACTCTAGCCAGTTTGTGCAACACAGTGAGACCTTCTCTGAAATAACAGTAATAATAATAATAATACCCTACAAGGAGTTTCTATTTTATCTTTGGTATTCTGCAGTATATTCTGATGAAAATAATCAGAGCAATCCTGTTAAAACTTAAATCAGATCATGTCAAGCTTCTGCCAAAATCATCTAGTTGTACCTATTCTATGCACAATTAAAATCAATGTATAACAAGTATCTACAAGCCTCCAAACAATCTGCTCTTGTGTTACTTCTTGGAACTTATTTTCTTCCTTTCTTTGTTCAGCTATCATCTTTACAATGAGAGAATAGTATAAGCCATCATATTTAAAATAGGAGCTGCTCTTTTCCCCTACAATTGACACTTTAGCCCTTTTTCTCTGCTCATTTTTTTCAAATACTTAACACCTTTTAACCTAGTGCATAATATTCTTAGTATTTTTGCTAATTATTGTATTTTTCAAGTCCCACTAAGATGTGCACCCCATATGGAAAATTATTTTGTCTACATTGATAAAATTCCAGTTTCTAAATAGTGTCTGGCATATAAAATAGCCACTCTAAATGGTAATTCAATGAATGAATAAGTGATCAAACAAATGAAAATATATTAAGTGCATAATGCAATGCCTGTAAATGCAATCAAACTGTTAGCTATTACTATAATTATTATTACTAATCAGTTTTGTCCTTTGTATTAGTCTGTTTTCATACTGCTATAAGGAACTTACCAAGAGTGGGTAGATTATAAAGAAAAGAGGTTTAACTGACTCACAGTTCAGCATGGCTTGGGAGGCCTCAGGAAATTTACAATCATGGTGGAAAACAAAGTGGAAGCAAGGCACCTTCTTCACAAGGCAGCAGGAAGGAAAGGTGCTGAGTGAAGGGGTAAGATCCCCTTATAAAGATCGCATGAAAACTCCCCCATTATCAAGAGAACATCATGGTGGAAACTGCCCCCCACGATTCAGTTACCCCCATCTGGTCTCTCCTTTGTCACCTGGGGATTATGGGGATTACAATTCAAGATGAGATTTGGGTGGGGGCACAAAGCCTAACTACATTAGCATTGATTAAACTACTAACCATCACATGTCATGTAAATATCCTGTATGCATCCTGAGTTGGCTATAATTCACTGAGTGTATTTAATATATTAAGCCCTAAGGTCGTCCTATTCAGTAGCATTGCATCATCAAATAGATGAGGGAATACATAGATTTCATGAGCAGAAGTTTCACATTTGTAGTAAACCTATGCCAGCAGCAGTTTTTCAATCCAAAACAATGGTTTCATGGGGAATTATTGGTGAAAAGACTGTTAATTAAAGAAATAAGTCCAGCCTACTTTGTAGGTTTTGTTTTCTGCAAATAAAAACCAGTCAGAAGAGGACTGCTGTAACATTAGGGCTCTACTCAATACTGACCCTGAAGCATAATGGAAAAAGACAATCTCTTCAGTAGGAAGAACTTCAGGTGTTACATATGGATGTCCACTTTGCCTCAAAGATGAGATGTTCAGAGTTATGAATCTGTGCTGATTTATGAACAGTGGCTATCATTCACCCAGTTAAGAATTTGAGAGGAGCAAGATTATAGAAATGGTGACTAGGGAAGTGGAGAAAATATAAGAGGATGGGCTTAGGGCTGGGTTATTTTCCATGGTGTGAAACTATCTGAGACTCATCTGGATATTTACTAAAATACATCCAGAGAATGATAACTTTTAATAATTTGGTGGAAAAGATGAGTTGTTCAATAGAGTTCAGCCATAAACTTTACCTAGTTTTTTCAGCATTTGCTAAATGGGCTCAAGAACCAAATGGTCATAGTGGTAGAAATGGAAATTCCACATTGTTAAAAATGGTTGATGGGAGCTGTATCTTCTGGTAGTAGAGACTAATGCTAAATTATAAGTATCTTGCTGTGGAATAACTAGCTAATCATCTGGTGACATGTTATATTCAATCTGACTGTGGAAGACAAAAAAAAAATCAGCAGATGTGATAGAGTAGTTATGTATTCTTAAAGGATGTCCACATCATAGTCCTTGTAACTTGTGTTACCTTATATGGCAAACAATGTACTTTATCGATGTGATTAAATAAAGGATCTTGAGATGAAGAGGTTATCCTAGACTATACAAGTGGCTTTTCAATACAATTACATATATCCTTATAAGAGAGAGACAAAGGGAGATTTCATATACACAGAGAAGGCAATATTAAGAGAGAGATTTAAATATTCTGGCCTTGAAGATTGGAGTGATGTGGCCACAAGCCAAGGAATTTTGTCAGCCATCAGAGTTGAAAGAGGCATGAAACAGAGTGTCAAACAGTACTTCAAGAGGAAGTACTGCCTTGCTAACACATTGACTTCTGTCCAATAATACTGATTTAGGACTTCTGACTTCTAGATTGTATGAGAATACATTTCTGTTGTTTTAAGTTTGCAACCATTTGTTACAACATCTATAAAGAGCTAATACACCAGAATATACATTTATATTAGAAAATAATTTTCTTCCTTACTTGCCATATCACATTCCTTATTCTTATGATTGTATTCTACACAATAATGGCTAACTAAAAATTAATTTTAAAGAAAATGATATAAGGCAATTGACTATTTCTCATGAGATTCACTGTTCTGTTACTCTGTGTTCCACAATCCTGAATCATCTAGCTTTATAAAATAATGTTGTAACATGTATACGTTTCTTTATAGCAGAAAGGAGGAAATTTTTATTACTATTTTAATTGTTTTGAAGTTCTAACGTCAAAACCAAGTGCTAGATAGTGATTTTCGTGGTAGATTGACTGGAATAAACCTTTTCATCATTATTATAGTTTGTGTTTATATGCGATGAATAACTGAAATTTAAATGTTTCATTTCTGAGACACCATTTCTGCTGAGATATTATAGATCATGTACATTTAAGGGCAGAGGGTAGATAAAACCTATACTTTCTATGTTGCTTTTGCTATTCCTCCTGAAATAAGGAATTAAAATTTTTGTTTTTCCTCTGAGACACCATGAGCACAGAGCATAGTTCATTAGTGGTTGCTGAGGGCTCAGGGTATGTATATTGCCCATAAAGATCATAACAAGCACATGCATGACACAGAATTAAGCAGCAGTATAAGTAGCTTATTGATCATGGTGGCTTTCAGATGCATGTGGTTACCTAATACTGACAATGGTGGTGGTGGTGGTATGGATCTGGGGCAGCTATTATAGCAGCCTACTTCTATGATGCAGCTATGAAAATTATACGTGGATTATGATTATTGATAAAGTCTATCATTCTGTGATTTGCTTTTTATTTGTTCTATTTTTAAAGTGTTTTTTCTCATTTCTACCTTTTTTTGGAAATTCCATCTACCCCTTTCGTTGGACTCTGTCTATCTGTCTGTCTGTCTATCTATCTATCTATCATCATCTATTTCTCAATCAATCATCCATCTATCAGTATAAATACTATAACTACTTGCTCTTTTACTCATTGCTTTAGAAATTGCAGCATCTGTTGTTAACTTATTGAAGTATTATTTTAACTAATATTATATGAATTCACATATAATGTCTACACTTTATAAGGGTATGTTTATTTCTCCTTTCCTGGGTTTTATGCTCTTTTTGTCATACATATGTATGTATGTGTTTGCACACATGCCTATATTTTTCATAGCTTTACAGTACATTTTTATTATTTTTATTTACAAGGTTAATGATATTTTTAAAAGATATAAATAATAAGAACAAAAATACATTTATACATGTGGTTAACATGTCTAGTACTCTTCATTTATTTCTATAGATATATTTTTTCATCTAATATTTATGTTAGTCTGAAGGACTTGGCTTTAAGATTTGCTGTACTATTGTCATTGGCTGATGACAAATTCTTTCCGCTTTTGTATGTTTTGTTTTATTTTATTTCATTTTTTGGAGGGTCTCACTCTGTTGCCAAGGCTGAAGTGCAGTGGCAACATCTCAGCTCACTGCAACCTCCACCTCCTGAGCTCATGGGATCTTTTCATCTCAGCCTCTTGAGTAGCTGGGACCATAAGCAAGCACCACCAAAACTAGTTAATTTTTGTACATATTATTGGTACAGATAGTGTTTAGTCATGTGCTCAGTCAGGTCGGTCTTGAACTCCTGGGCTAAAGCACTCCATCTGCCTAGGCCTCCCAAAGTGCTGAGATTACAGGCATGAGCCACCATGTCCAGTCAGCTTTTATATGTTTTAAAAAATTGATTTCATCTTTCTATTGAAATATATTCTTTCTAGGTATATAATCCTAGGTTGCCTATTTATGTTTTCAGTACTTTAAAGGTATTGTTCCATAGTCTTACTTTCATTTCTTTCTGACAAGAAATTGATCCAAGCTAACAACACCAATATTGGACAAGCCAACATAATGTACCTCCTGATATGATGCACTGAGAAGGTCACAACATCATTTCTGTGGTGTCCTAATGGTAAGTAAATACCTCATAAACACAAAATGAGAAACATACTAACTACAGAATCTACAGAAGAAATGGCCTTCACTGTCCTAAAGTGCCAAAGTCATGAAAGGTATTCACTGAGGAACTGTTCCTGATTAAAGGAGACTGCAGAGACAAAACAAACTAAAAGCAGTATATGATCCTTAGTAGGCCATGTGTCAGATAAGAAACTTATTTTATATATAAACAACATCATTGGGAAAATTGGCAAACTGCATATTTCTGTGAATCAGATAATTGTGTTAAAATAATGTAAAAATTTCTGATTTTGAGAATTGTACCAGAGATATATGTCAATTAATGTTCTACAGAGAAACAGAAACAACAGAAGATATATGTATGTGTATATGTGTGTTTTAAAATACGTTATAATGCATTGGTCTACATGATTATAAATGCTGAGAAATCCCAAGGTTTTTGTTTGGCAGCTTGGTACCTAGGAGAGCCAATGTGTAGTTCCAGTCTGATACACAGAAAGTTTGAGACCCCAAAAAAGCCAAATTTCAATCCAAGTCTGAAGGGCAGAAATGACCAATGTCCCAACTCAAGCCGTCAGTAGAGAAATTCCTTCTTTCTCAATCTTTTTGATCTATTCAGGTCTTCAACTGATTGAATGTGGCCCACGCATATTAAAAAGGGCAATTTTCTCAATCTACCAATTCAAATGTTAATCTCTTCAAGAAACACTCATTAGGACACACCAGAATAATGCTTGGCCCAAGTCTAAGCATCTGTTGGCTCTGCCCTGTTGACATATGAAATTAAACATAACAGATAATGTGTGTAATTGTTTTTGTTCTTAGAAAATGTACACTGAATATTTAGGAGTAATGTGGCATGAACATCAGCAATCTATCCTCAAATGATTCAGAAAAAATTATATGTATGCATAAATAAAAATATATATTCATCTATATATGTGTATAAACAAATACATACATTTACAAATATATACACACAGAGAAAGAAAGAGGGATGGAACAGTAAAGCAGATGGGCAAAGCATTAACAAAGTATTTACAGTAAAATGTCTAAATATTTATTCTATTTTTTCTTTATTCTATTTTTATAATTCTATAAATTTGAATTTATGTTAAATAAAATTTAAAAGAAAAAGCTAAAAGAAGGGTTAGATTTGGATCAGAACTGAGTGTGAGGGGATAATTACAAAATTTAGGCATTATTCTATGATATTTAGACTCATAGGTAAAAGGCAAGGACATTGCTATTTTCCAAAAAACAGTAAAAAGTAATTTGAAAACAATAATTTTCCTAGTTAAAATAACATAAAGTGGCAGTAGGTTTTGTTGCTTAGAAATCAACTAGGTTTTAAAGAAATTAAAGAAGACAAGTTCAAATTTAAATGACAATATAAAACAAACAAACAGTAAGTGATTAACATTTACTTCATGGCCTAACCTCTTTTTGTCATAAATTTATGCTTTTTTAAAATAAACAAATATTTATGGAATGCTTTTCTCTAGCTAGACATTCAAAAGCCTGCAATGTGTTGTCTAGTGACAATAAAATAAACCTTTTGATTTGTTAAAACTATAAATAATTATAAAATATTTTCAGTTAATGAACATAGTAGTTATATTTTCAGAAGAAAAATGATGGTGTTAATTTTAATAATATACCAGGAAGTACATTCGAAATATAGAAATGTATTCTAGAATGTCTAATAATTATGCCAAAAATAAATAAAAGAAAAAAATGGAAAAATTAATTTGTTAAACTTTATTCGACTAGGAAAAAAAACTCTTCTAAACTTATGTTTAGTATTTGAAAATTTAGACTTGATCATTGAAAGCATTATTAATCCATATTTATATAATTTCTAGTCATGTGAGATAAGATATTTTAAATCATATTAATTAAATGTTTTAATCATATTTTTGTTAGGATATATTATCATCAAATGTATTAAATATACAATGTTGAAAATAGCACATATTTGATATTTAAAATATGTGACCACATTTTGGAAGTACAGCAAGTTGGATTCTATTAATTAGTTTAAAATATTTTGTGCATGCAAAATGCAGGGTGCAATGTTGTTAACATGGGGCAGAAAATAATGCCTTACAGTAACTTCTTGTGCTTAGTATAATTCCTTCTTATCACTTGTCAAAATTAACAATTCTACCAAGTCAGAAACAGAGGGAAGAGCAAAAACACAAAGAAAATTTTATGTTGATTATTTTATGCATTGGACTTACAATTTCTTACAATATGTTTGTGATTTTAATTTCCTGGCTTCTCACAATTTATAGTACATGTTTTTTTTTTTTAAGTTTTGTCTTATTTATATTTAGGAAAACTATATGTATTTATAATTTTATTTTTAATACAATGAGTTTATAAGTGTTTATGATAATTCCAAAAATTCTGTATAAAAAGCATCATATAAACTCACAAATTAGGGGAAAATTAGGGTATATAACTATCCTAATTGGTATGCAATTTTTTTTTATTGTACTCTAGGTTTCGGGGTACATGTGCAGATCATGCAGGATTGCTGCATAGGTACACACATGGCAATGTGGTTTGCTGTCTCCATCCCCCTATCACCTATATCTGGCATTTCTCCCCCATATTATCCCTCCCCAACCTCCCCACCCCCCCTCCGCTGTCCCTCCCTTGGCACCCCCCAACAGACCCCAGTGTGTGATGCTCCCTTCACTGTGTCCATGTGTTCTCATTGTTCAACACCTGCCTATGAGTGAGAACATGCGGTGTTTAATTTCCTCTTCTTGTGTCAGTTTGCTGAGAATTATGGTTTCCAGATTCATCCATGTCCCTACAAAGGACACAAACCTCATTGTTTTTTATGGGCATAGTATTCCATGGTGCATACGTGCCACGTTTTCTTTATCCAGTCTATTGTTGATGGACATTTGGGTTGGTTCCAGGTCTATGCTATTGTAAACAGTGCTGCAATGAACATACCTGTGCATATGTCTTTATAATAGAATGATTTATAATCCTTTGGGTATATATCCAGTAATGGGATTGCTGGGTCAAATGGAATTTCTATTTTTAGGTCTTTGAGGAATCGCCATACTGTCTTCCATAATGGTTGAACTAATTTACACTCCCACCAACAGTGTAAAAGTGTTCCTATTTCTCCAGATCCTCTCCAGCATCTTTCTCCAGATTTTTTAATGATGGCCATTCGAACTGGCATGAGATGATATCTCAATGTGGTTTTGATTTGCATTTCTCTAATAATCAGTGATAATGAGCATTTTTTCATATGTTTGTTGGCCTCATATATGTCTTCTTTTGAAAAGTGTCTGTTCATATCCTTTTCCCACTTTTGGATGGGTTTGTTTGTCTTTTTTTCTTATAAATCTGCTTTAGTTCTTTGTAGATTCTGGATATTAGCCCTTTGTTAGACGGGTAGATTGCAAAAATTTTTTCCCATTCTGTCGGTTGCCGGTTCACTCTAATGATTGTTTCTTTTGCTGTACAGAAGCTCTGGAGTTTAATTAGGTCCCATTTGTCTATTTCGACTTTGGTTGCCAGTGCTTTTGGTGTTTTAGTTGTGAAGCCCTTGCCTATGCCTATGTCCTGAATGGTTTTGCCTAGGTTTTCTTCTAGGGTTTTTATGGTGTTAGGTCTTATGTTTAAATCTGTAATCTATCATGTTGCTGTATTTCTTTGAAAAAAATAAAAGTACTCAAGCAAATAATCCTCTGAATCTAAAAAAATTAACTGGTTAGGAAAGGAAGTTCTCAATGCTTACAATGGTCACATAAAATAACTTAAAAGGAAAAGAAGAAACATAATATTTAGCTTTGTGTGTTATGAATAAAGTTTGTACCCAGGAGTTTTTAAGGCAAGTAAGCATAAAATATTCAGTAAGAAGAAATTTTCTCCAATGTACTAAAGACTGCTTGAAAATCAGAAAGGATAATAACAGAGGTGTCTATGGAATGTAAAAGACTAGAGAAACATAAATTAAGTTGTATAATAATAGACTTTGTAGTCTTTTTCACTCCAAGGAGGTTAGATCTTAAAGTTCTAACAAGAAACGTCAAATGTATGCAAAACAGACTCACATTGTTTGTTTTCTTTTCCAGTACTGAGGATTGTATCTGAAACCAGATCTCTTTCTTCTTTTCTATTCTGCTTTTAAATGTCGTTTTAAATAGAATAACACACACATTTACCCTCCTTGTTCCCTTTGCCCCTTTTTGATTTTCAGCTTTTATATCATTTTGTGAAAAACATTCTTTATAGATGAAGCTTCCTGAATGGGTCTTTCATTGGTTCAAAAAGCATGTATATTAGACTAAGTCCTACAATTTATAGCATTATTCTTCTCTGTAAAATAACCTAAAAACATGGTGACAGATATAACATTTTCCCAATAAATACTTAGGAGCATGTCAAGGAAATCTCATGTTTATTTGACACAAATAACATACATATGATTTCCAAAAAAAAAAAAAAAGAATTTTGATGATTAATTTTGCTGGGTGAAAAGAGTTTCTGTATCTGAGATTTAAAGTGAGTTTTACAATTATGAATGCTATATATATGTTAGATGTATATGCTTTTCCAGAATTAAAAGAAAGCCACAGAGTCCTCATTGCCCTGCTTCCTTTCTGCTGCAGAGCTGTATGTATGTATGTGTGTACTTATGTGTCTGTGCATGTATATAGGTGAATGTGTAAGGACATGAGCACATGTGTGTTTATGTACATGTGTATGTGTATGGACATGCGTATTCCCTCTCTGATAAAATCAAGTTGCTCATTTCTAAAGATGAAATGAACATTTCTTCCTTCAGTCAATTCATTTCCTGTACTTGGAAAACTCTTCTCTGTCATTCTCCACCCGTGGAAACCCCTGGCAGCTGGGATCCTGAACTAACAATACCATGTAGTGGAGCTAGTTTTACCTATTTTATCTTGAGGGTATGTGTTCATTTCTTGAAGCTAGGAATTGGATTTCTTTCATCTTATTTACTGCAGTGTCTCATAATTGGTTGTTGTTCAAATACCGTTTGCTAATACGCATGAGTGATTTTTGTCCACATTATCTAAAGTGTCTTAATTCCTTATCATCTCTGTTTGAAAATAGGTTTGTAGTTTCTTTGATACAGTGTTCCCACAGATGTTGAGAAGCAAGTGCTCTATAAAGCCCATATTGGAAAGAAGATTTATAGCTGTTTTTCATTTCTGCTGCTGCTTTAGTGGCCTTGTTGGGAAAGCATACAATATAGCTCAAAGCAGTGTAAGATACTAGAGAATCATAATAAAGAGTTTGGATTTCATCTTGTTTTTTTAATTTCCATAAGCAAAATAAAATAATGTCTACCTCACATGCTTTTAAAAAGAAAAATGAAGTGGTACATGTGGATTACACAGCAGAGGACAAGCACATAATAAGCAGGCAATAATGCCAGAATAATAACAAAGAACTTTGCTTTTAATGAATACAATAATTATTCCCAGTTGAAAGAATCATGGTATTACTTCTGTGATATCTCTTATGGTCACTGTTGTGTATGGGTTACACCAGTTATTGTTACATAATTAGTAGTAGTTAATAAATAAACCTTTAAGAAATTTTTTAGTTTGGGGAATAAATCATATGATCATCCTACTGCTAGTCTGTCTTCATTTTCCTCTACTATTTAAAAGTATATTGATCCACCTACACACTGGGGAACTGGAAAAATCATATGATTCAAATAAGCAAAATTATCAAGCACTACTATCTTTCCTCTCTTACTAAGGACTAACATAAATAAAGTTTTATGTTATGTCATAGTTAAATATCTTGCTATGTTATAAGAATAATTACATTTCCCATGTTTTTAAAAATGCCATTAAGAAGGTGCATACCTCTTTTAGTATTGAAATTGCATCATTTCATATTTTGCTTTATGCAAAATTATGCATTTTTTTGTATAAAAATGACGTATTACCAAGAAACACAATCAAAAGCTATAAAATCCATTGACATAATCCAACCATAGAAACTCTGTCCTTGTTGCTATTGATTTCCCTTTTGATGCACGTAGGACCCTGTCTTGACCACTGATCCTCAAACGGATGTTTGCTGTTTGTTTTTAGAAGAAAAATTTATTCCCTTATGGAAAGAAGGGTAGAGAAAGGATACAGCTGGTTTTGTTTTGTTTGTTTTCTTCCCTATCTTCCCTTTTCATTTTGCAGTGTTGCATTGTAATTGATGCCTAGGTCTGCTGTAATTATCATGTGAATAGTCTTATTCTGAAGATGACTGAGCAAAATGATGAGGAAAACCTGTATTCTTAATAACATCATTAAGTCACTGAACTGTGAAATGGCCCACCTCCCGCCTTCTTGTTAATTTATGTAATAAATGTCTGAATTGTTAAAGCCATTATTACAATGCTATTATTTAACTTATAGTGAAGTATTATAATGGCTACATATTTAAAACCAGTTATGCTGGGAGCAAATTTTAAACCATTTCGTACTTTTTCTCCCTATTTACTCTTTATCTGTTACATTTTCTCTTTTCCTAGGTTTCAGATCTTAAGATAATGTTTGCATTACTTATATCAATTTACTTTATTATTATTATATAACCTTTCTCCTTTTCAGATATTTTTCTGGCCTTTAAAAACATTAATTGTGATTAAGATCAGTTACTTCTTCAATTTGATTCTGAGGCTAATACTTAAACAGACTGAATGATTAAGAGATGCTCACTATCAAGAATATTAATTTCCTCAATCCTTGGATATATTGATCTCTTTATGTTTTGACTTTCTTTTAAATATTTCCTTTACATATTTAAAATATTTCTTTACAATACTAAAATATGCTTAGAACCATGAGCTATGTCTTATAAAAATATTAATTTCCATGTGAAATTAATACAGTGAAGGTAGAATTTAATTTTAATGAAGCCTGTGTAACAAACATTCCACTCCAGTGAAATCTTACAAAGCGCCAGCTGGAAACCAGCTGTGTCTCATGCTCTTTGACTGTTGTGAAATCTTACTTACTACAACCAAATAAAGCAGATGCATCTTTGAAGGTTTTGATGAACTTTGTAAATCTTCAGATCAGGTCTTTCATACTTTATACTGGTTAAAAGTTAAAAAAAAAAAAAAAAAAGCTCATTCTATTGAAGTTCATTAGGTTTTCTTTGAAGTTCTGCCAAAAATTCAATGCCATTCCTTCAGTATATATGACCAAAGGCATCAGTGCTATTTACATCAAAACACACTCTTTATTAACATGTAAAAGCACAAATATATATTAATACACTATAAAGAAGCACAAATTCAGAAACTAATCCTTTATTTAATGGAGGTTCCTCTTGGTTAAAAATTCAGATGAGCAATTCAACAGCCTCAAGGGGCAAATAATTTACATAATTATAAAACTCCTAGCAGAAAGCTATAATAGTAAAGTGTCATGAGTTATATGACCCAATAAAAATTATGGACATGCTGAAATGTTTAATATAATGTTTTGGAATTTAGAATTTAAGCAATAAATTTAATGCCATAGAGTTGTACAGGTGTCAGAGTCCCATGGACCTTAGGAAAACCAAATATTACAAATATATTTGCTTCTAATCAAGCAAGATGTGTTCCAAAATTGTAACTGGATTCTTTTCTTAGACTTCACTGTAGGCAAAGCATAGTTCTCATTCATATCCATATTCTTAAAGCCTATCAACTCCAGTTTTGGTTAAAAATTAGTTTCTAATTGTTTAACATGTGGTTTGTTTACATAATTCTCTATTTAATCTATTTAAAAGGCACATAAGGATACCTATAACCTGGGTCATAAATTTTAGTATAAAAGAATCACAGAGTAGAAATAAAATGCAAACAAGAAACTCTTTCTATAAATTTTGAAGGATATTTTTGAGCGGTTTGAATTTAGTCCCAATAGTTATGGTATAGCCTATTTAAATATGGTGTGTGCACACAGATGAAAGTAGGAAAGTTTTGGGCAAAATGATAAGCATGGTGTAGCCAATTGTTTAAGTTGTGAGGATGCTGATATAAATAATGTCAAGATTTGGGATTCCATCTCTGCAAAAGCAGAAAGTTTTGTTTTAGAGATTCAATCATTTGTAAATGAAGTAATTATTTCCAGCATGACTATTTTGATCCAGGTATTACGATAATCTCTGAAAACAAGATAGTTACTGTTTTTACTATTATTATTATGATTAAAGTCTAACAAAGACCTCTGCTATAAAAAGTTACCTACAGTTGAGTGAAAAATCCAGATACATTATTAAATACATGAACATCAAATCTGTTTACTTATAATTCAAAATGTAATAATAATATTATTTTAAAAATTTGACAAAGTGATGTTTTGTGTGTCTATATAATGGCCATAGATGCTTAGGTGCTTAATAAATAATAGATTACATAAACACATAAATTTGAGCTCAATAGTTATATAATAATGTTGTGCCTAGTTAAAACATTTCTCTCAATAATTAACACAATATCTACTATACAATGCATATTTTCTGAATGAATAGATAACTAAATAAATAAGTGAATTATTGAGAATTTAAAAAAATATTTTCTACTACATAGCAATACACTAAAACACATAAAATAAAAAGAAGGGAAGACTTCCTATTTCTGAAATGACAGAATAGCTGATGGACTTGTCTCCCACAGAGAGTATAGCAAATTCTGAAAAAGAAATATACAAAATTATCAGTCTGAGGCATTGGAGAGAAACTAAGGGAGATTAGATTAGAGGAGGCAAAAGTCAGAAGACAAGAAAATCCATTAAGATGATACCAATGTCAGCCACTTTTCTTCACTTTAGGAAATTTTCTGATTGCTTGTATGAGACATAAGAAGCTGCATACTCCCAGTAGGTTTTGAGAGAGGAAATGGAATTTTAGTGCTAACAATGCATAAAGAGTCTGAAATAATAGTCAAAATTCTGAGTAATTTGCCAACTCTGACTCTCAAAATGGAGTGGAGATGTTGAGGAGCTTAAAAGCAGAACTTATAACAGATGATGAAACTTTGATGACTAGAAATGGAGCCAAGAGTCTTAAAAAAAGTCAGTTGAGACTGCTAAGACAGATTCCCCAGGAGTAAAAGCTCATTAAGGTAGACTCAATAATTTAACTATCTTCTAGTTCTATAGTTAACATTCTTTAAAAGAAGGTAGAGAATTGAGAGTCTTTTTAATGTGTTATCCACCATATCTAATTTATATAAAGAAATTTCTAGTCATGCAAACAAGTAGGAACATTTGACACATAATTTAGAGATGAAAATGATCAATAGAATCAGACCTATATATTACTTAAACATTGGAATTACCAAATAAAGACTCTTAAATACCTCTTAATGTGTTTATAATTTATAGAAAATTATAATATATAGAAAAAAAGGAGGGTCTTGATAAGGGTTGAATGTTGCAGACACCAAGATGGATGTGGTAAATGAAAACTTGGCAAATTTTGTAGAGACATAATAATTCTAATAGAAAAAAATAGAAATTATAGAATGAAAAACACAACATATGAAATTAAAATTTTTTGTACCACTGGATGGTACTAAATAGCAAAATTAAATATTACAGATGAAAGAGTAAACATGAGATTAAGTAAATTTTTTCCAAACTGAAACTCAAGGAAAAGAAATATTTAAATTTAAAAGAGCCTCGAACACATGTACAGCAATATCAAATGCTATGCCATTTGTATACCTGGAGATATAAAAGGAGAGGAATACTAACATTAAACAGAAACAAAAATTCATAAATCAATAACTAAATTTTTCTGAAATAAGTCAGATAAAAACTATATATTATATGATTCTATTTATGAATATTCTAGAAACTCTAATGGAAGAACTCAGTTTTGTGACTGTGTAGGGACTGAGACAGATGTTGGGCAAGGAGGAGAAGGAAGGAGAGAATAAAAAGGGATATGAATATATTTGTTGGGGGGGGGGATGATAAATGTGTTCATTATCTTGATTGTGATTATGGCTCTATTGTTTCATACAGGTCAAAACTTTCAAAACACACATATTAAATATGCAGTTTTTGATGTTTCAACTTAATTTCAATAAAGCTATAAAATACAAAATAAACTAATATAAAACAAAAATTATGATTATGAAGCTAATATCTGAATAGAGACACAACATTAAGTATACCCAAACACCTCTCTAAATGCTGTGGAAACAGAATTTGGAAGTGTTAGAAAGTGTTCCATAACTGACATTTCCAGGTTTTTCCAGATGTTTTATGTAATGGAGATCATCAGCAATAGATCATTATGTTGAAATTTGTTAGAATGAAATAACAGGGAGGAGGGTCTTGATAAGGGTTGAATGTTGCAGACACCAAGAAGAAGTGAATGTGTAAATTAAATTTACTTAAATCATAAAGAGGTTATACAGAAATAAGAAAAAATATTGCAATGACAACTGAAAATGTCATTTCATCACACAATATTTTTACATTTTTAAACAATCCATCTATTATTTTAAAATGTCATTAATGATTATGTAAACACTCTTTTGAAATATTCAATACTATTTAAGATATTGTCATTATTTTTTTCCATTGTGTCAGTAACAAAAGATGAACTAGTAATAACTTGTTGAGACATTTGTTTTGCATGTTTAATAAATTGCTAAAATGTTCTAATGTTCCCAAAAAACTTGAAAAAGATTTTCTAATATTTACTAAATCAATAATATTTAAATTGCTTGAAATACATCATGAAATGAAATTTTTATGACTATAAATGCAATCATGCTTCTATTAATCTTAACAGTGCATGTAATATTTTATCTTTAAATGACATTGCAAATTAAATTTAAATGATTACAAAACTTAAAAATTCAAGTGGCTATAGAGTTTAGGCTTCTGATAATATACTTTTATAATTTCCATCAATCAGACTTACAGGAAAAATAGATTAACAATGAAATACTTTTATTAATTTATGTCTTGGTAGTATTCATTAACATCATTGTACACTTTGATTCCCATTCACCTTAGTGGTGAATCATTATTTATCTTTGAGTGGCATTAAGAACTTATTAAAATATTTTTAAAAGTCCAAAGCCTCACTTGACTGCTATATTTACATCATACCTTTCAAATTACTGTGAAGAATGAAAGATACCAAGTTACATAATGTATATTCAAAACTTTTGTTTAAATAACATTAGATTTAATTATATGTGCTTAAATACTATGTGCTACATTATAATTTTGCTTGTTTGAACAAAAATTATGCTAGAAATGTAGAGAAATTCCATGGAGAATTATTGCTGGTTTACACTCAAAGCAATCAATTATATAAAACATGTTACACATAAAATGAGAATGCTTGAAACAGTGTCTGAAGTTTCTCAATTAAGGCTATAAAATTATATCTTATATTTGATGCCAAAAGTTTTATCTTTTTTTCATCACAAATGTAGTTATTTGGTAGAGCTGTCTATTGCTTCCAAAATGAAATATTGCACTGTAAATAAATGTGAAAAACGTGATGTGTTAGACACAAAGAAAATGAGAAGGGAATGGAAATAAAAGGAAAAAAACGTAAAACACGTGAAATTGCACAAAACTTTAAAAATGAGTTTTGTATTTCACAAATCTATTCTCCAATAGTAGGACATTCTGTAAAGAATACAAAGTATTGCTCCTAATAAGCTTTTAGTACTACCTGATATAGCAGAAGCTTTTCTGGTTAATGTTGATGCCTTAGAAAAGCAATTTGCTTTGCGGAATGAAAAGGAATCAGCAGAACCCAGACAGAGAAATCCAATTTTATCCTCAGACAGACACAAAGCTGTATGCCTTCCATTTTAATGACTGACAGCTTCTATTGCTTTGTATGAGCATAATGTAAGAAATGAACACAACCACCAAGAGAGGCACAATCAAGCCTCAAAGCACCAGCGTCATCTCCTGCATGAGCAGTTCTCTGTATAGGTACACCTTAGATTCAAACCCAAAGAAAACTACTACAAGCTTATGAAGTTTTATACTATGTTTCCATGACAAAATGAGCAATATTATATACAAACCAGTGTGACCTTGAAAAATAGCACTGGACTTATGAAGAGAAACTCCTTGATATATTGCATTGAGGAAGACCTCAGATTCCCATATGCCTGAAGGTTAAGTAATTTCTTTCTGTGGGACATCATAAAAGTATTGAGAGGGTTTTGTGAGGAGAGAGAAAACAGAGGTAGAGTAAAAAGACAGCAGAGTACAATTGCATGTTTTGTTACTTTTTCTGAATGCACAGTTCTTCAATAAAGTTATTAAGTTCAAGAATTATTTCATCAAGGTATTCATGTAGAAGCCAGTGAAAGAACTAAATTTTGTGATCTGAGGAAGCATCTGGACCAGAAAAGGGACAGCAAATGCAGACCAGAGTAGAAAGGCAGAGAGAGCAAGACAAGGAAGGCAAGGGCAGATAGAAAGTAATGTGCAGAAATGGAGGGGGGGTGGCTAAAACATAAGAAATTGGATCCAAATTTATACCCTGTGGATCTTTTTTTAGAGCTACCTGAAGTGACCCCACCGTAAACTAAATTACATTCCTATATCTAAAAATTCAATTTGTGATTTAATTTTATTTGCTGTTATGATTTTGACTTCTTTAAATTGAAAACTATAGTCGCCAGCTCCTGCACATCTGAAATCAATTTTGTCAACATAGGTAATTAGTTAATTGAAAACTGGAAAGCAGTTTGGAAAAGGAGAGATATCCTTGAAAAGTATTATTTAATTTAATATTTATATTAATGAGATGAGAGTAATTAAAGTACTATATTACATTTTTGTTTTAAAGTGACTAGATGTACATCTGTTGTGGAGCTTGAATTTCTTTCTGTATTCCAAAGCAAGATGAAGCTAAGTTCATTTGTTTTCAGCTCATGGTTTCATTTTTTAGCACATGCCTTGCTTAGTTCTCCTTTTTGCAGGGTTCTTAAATCTTTTTCAGTGGAAGTCCAATTTTTAATATAATTAAAATCTTAAACCAAAGGAATGAAAATGAAGCCATTATTTTTTTAGAGTCCAATGTCAAGTTTACTAATAGGGCCTCAGAATTAGTAAATAAAACCAACAAAAATTGGATATGCTCGTTCCAAAGCATATCAACTACTCATGATTCAATGTTGATAGTGAAGTCAGTGATTATCACTAGATACTGATAGACAGAATAATTTAAGAATTTCTTATCACTCTTCTCTCTGTATATATGTGTATGTGTGTGTGTGCCTGTGTATGTATGTATATGTACATTATGTGTACATGATTAATATATACTTTCTGATGAAATTTAGGGGATACAGTTAATTATAAACAAAACATCTTTATAAAACTGGTAATATTATTTGTCTTGAATTTAATACAAAGGCATTAGAATATTTCAGTCTAATTAAACTAGTTAGACTGTTAGTCTGTGGTATCATCTTTGAATAACAACATTAGTTAATTTGAATGTATTTATTATTGTAGTGTTACTAGCAAGTTCATTAGCTACATATGGTGTTGAATATTTATAAAGGAAATTGTTTCTATAGTTAGTGTAGTTTTAGGGAGGCATTTTGCATTTACCTAAAGGTGAGGAAATAGTTTCAGTAAAGCCAGCTTGCTGTAAAATTTTAAAACTCTATATTCTAGGTCGTTTTGTCCCCCCTTTTTATCCATTACTTTTGGATTTGGTTATTTTTGACTTGATACTTTATTTCTCACTCCGGTATATAACCAGTAGATTTTGGAGTCAAACTACTGTGTTTGAATACAATCCCTTTTTACCTACCAGCTAGGGGTTCTTAGCAAATTGCTTTAAATCCCAAAGACTATTTGCTCATTTATTCAAATGAGATGATAGATAAAAATGTCACTAAAAGAACAAAGCCTGTAGTATGCATAAGACCATTGTTATCATCAACATATCACCAAAAACACTGTTATTATTAATTAATAATGTCATTATTGGTTTACTCCAATTATACCTTAACATTATGTCTATATGTCTGTTCCAATATTATTCATCAGTTGGTTTGTGGCTACTATCTTTATTATTGTCTTTATTATTATTGATTTGTACCTACCTACTGAAAATAGACTTCAGGATTATTCAGAGAAATACCAGGAATTTTTAAAAGGTACTTTTATTGTGTCAGAAATAATCTTTATATTTTGCCCTAATGAATGTAAATTTATAAGATCGATGTGAATACAAACATAACCACGACTTAGTCAAAGGAAGACAGGTCAAAATTGGTTCAGATAACATGGTTATTGGCTATGATTAAGTATCCACAGAGTTGGGAAGAAAAGGCCAAATGCACAAGCAGAAATGTAGGCCTCTGGTTAACTGAATATTTAAGATTAGACAATAGGATCAATAAATTTGTTCAAGTTTTTTTTTTATTATGCATTTACATGCCATATCATGAACATTTTAGACCTGCTTGGCTCACTGTAACTATCCTCTGGAGTCTATGGTTATTGAAGAGAGGAATTTTTCTCCAATCATGCCAGAATTTGTTCCATTAAGGTTTTGCATTAAATCTCAAAGTTTGTAAGCATTTCTTCTCTACATCTTTTGATGAATTACTTCTTCTTAAATGAAAGTAACTCCAGACAGTTTTCATGACTTCATGGAATCGGATGCACTAATCACTTTTGGCCATATTTTATTAATATTTTAAAATTTCCTGGCCCTGGACTAAAAACTGTAAACTATGGGTTTTCCTTATTTTTCCTCTCTTACTTCTAGAAAATGGAATGTTTAGGTAACATCTTACATAAGAAAAAACTATCCACCCAACGAACTTAAACTATAGAAAACATGCAAGTATGCAAGAAAGAAACAAAATTTAAAAATCTGAAAAGCATGAAAAATTCAGAAAACTAAAAGCACAAAGATTATAAAAGTATAGAGTGATTATAGTGTAACAGACACAATTTAACAAGTTAATTTTATGATTTCCAGTATTTAAAATATTAAAATCTATGACTAATAATGAACAAAGGAAATTCCAATAGAGGGAGTTTCACCAGAGCAACTGAAATTTCAGCTAATAAAATGTTAAAAGTAATTCTCACATTTTTACTGAATGTGTCACAGTATAATGATTAATATTCTGAAAATATACCAAGCTCAAATTTTTAAGAAGCATTGGGTCACCGAAAAATAATTTAAATGTCTAGAACAAAGCATATCTCAAAAGAGAAAATAAGGCATTTGAACATTAAAGGGACACACGATCACAATTAATTTACAAAATTGAAAATTTTTTTGTGTACTATTTGGCCATAAAAGAATTAACATATTTTAGAATATTAACCTGTCATTTAGATATTTTCTTCATCTATAGCTATTTGTGCAATGAACAAGGATGCACTTTTCTACTTTGCTACTAAAAATATGGTTTTATTTGCACATCTATGTGCCAGACAAAAGGGATAAAGCATAAGCGGTCTAGTCCCATTCTGACTGGACTAGATTATCTAGTCCAACTCTGATTATCCATAGTTCTCAATCTCTTTCTTGTAATTAACAGTTGTCATATGATTCAGTCCTGGCAAATGAGTAATAAGTATATTGCTGGTGGTCTTCTGGAAAGATATTTCCTCCCTGGGCAAATGAAAAAGACATATTAAGAAGTCACTTGTTACCCTGCTTATGCTTTGTACCTTCTGTCTTTGAACAAGAGTTGTGTAAAGAAATAAAACCTAGAGAATTTGCAGTTACCTGTAGGCTATCAAGGGAAGTTTAAGACAATTGGTAGAGAATTATCCTTCTGTGTTGGGTTTATTTTATTTAATATAATATCCTCCAGGTTCACCATGTGGCTTCAAATAAAATAATTTCATTTTTTTAAGGCTGAATAGTATTTTATTATGTGTGTGTGTATGTGTGTGTGTGTGTGTGTGTGTGTATATATATACTGCTGTTCATCAATTAATGACTGGATAAAGAAAATATGGTATGTATATATATCATACCATATATATATACACATATATGTATACATATGTCCACCAAGTGTGTATACACACTTGGTGGATTTCATATCTTGGCTATTGTAAATAATGCAGCAATAAACATGAGTGTGAAAATAGCCTTTAAAAATACTGATTTCATTTTTTGAATATATATCCAATAATGGGGCTTCCAGACCTTATGCTAGTTCTACTTTTGATTTTTTGAAGAATATCCATACTGTTTTCCACATGGCAATATTATATCTCCACAAACAATGTGCAATAATTCTCTCTACATCCTCACCAGTACTTGTTAACATTAATCTTTTTAGTAATAGGCATTCTAACAAATGTGAAGTGATATCTCATTGTGTTGAATAATAGAAGAAGAGAGCAGAAGTAGAGTAGAACACTGATTACCAGGGGCTAGGGGTGGGATTGGGGAAGATATTGGTCAAAAGATAAAAGACATTAGTTAGGAGAAATACTTTCAACAGATCTATTATACAACATGGTTACTATAATTAACAACAATGTATTGTATTATTGAAAATTACCAAGAGACAGGGGTTTCAAAATGGTTAACTAGATACATTTCCTCTTCCAAAAAGAGAATCAAAGTAGCCAGTAGATAATAACACTTAGAATATATTCTTTAAGAGTGAACACTGGAATTCAACAGAGAAGTGGCAGGAAACCTCTAAAGCATAGAAAAAGAGAGAAGTAAAGCAGTCCAAGGGACTAGAAAAACTCCCCAATGTGAGAAAAGGTTAAGAGAGTGACCCTTAGTGGCCCACATTCCTACTACAAACTGCTGCATCCTAGCTACAGGAAAGTCCCTAGACCCTTACAGTCCCCAAGACTAGCATGGATAGCTGTCTGGAGAATGTGCAAAGGCATTGTTCCAGAGAAGGAACTCAAGCTGGGTCCCACATTCCCCTGCAAGCCCTAAGCAGTTACAGCAAGATGTCATATTGAAAGCCAAATCCCCACCAGACTGTATCTTGCCTGGGGGCTCAACAGCCTTGCATCTCCATATCTCTGGAACCCCACTGGAAATTTGCTGACCTCGGACACTTGCCACTGCTGGCTTTGCCACTAGGGCTGACTCATGAGCTATTATTATCAAAGATCCCACTGCCCCCATCATCAAAGCTGCCACGTATTTTCACTTTTCCCAAAGACAACCCCTTCCTGCTGAAGCCACCACTGGCCAAGGGGCTAAACCATTAGTGAAGTACACAATCCCTAGCTGCCTACATAGGGCTGCTCTCACTAAACACAATCCTACCCTCTGCAGTACCATGCTTGTAGCATAGCTGTTGCTAACACTATCCAAGCATTCTACCGTGAACTTTGGGATTGCCCTACATTTGCCTACCACAGTCAAAGAATGAGGATGAGTCTGCCCAACCAACTTTGCCATCTCCTATAGTGCCTAAGCAGCCATCAATGTGTTGGAACCACCCAATCCAGTCCACCAATGTTGGTACCTCAACACTCCTCCCATCATAGCTTGAGGTTAGACCCATGCAATCTGCTGCTACTGCCACACCTGGCACCTACCTGCACATGCCACCCATGGGCCTGGAAACCAGCCCATTCATTCTGTAATACTCATTGTGAACAACAGCATGAACTGATTGAGAGTCAGAGGTTTGTCTCACTGCTGCTATTGCCATCAACCATTCCATGCTTCCTGCTCAGGGGCTTGAGAAACTGCCTATCTGGCCAGCTACCACTGATACTACCAGCACTGATCAAGCTCCCTGAGGCTTAATAATTTGTCCATCTGGACCTACTAACACAAGTGCCAGCATATACCACCCTGAAACACACTCAGCTCACTGTTGCCATCACTGGGGCCTGAGAACAAACATACCTTGTGTCCTCATTCCAAGCAAAATTTCACTACAGCTTTCACTAACATCTGTACCATAAACCACTTAGGAAATGACAGACACAAATGATACTCTTCACAGACAAAGAAATCGCACAGAGACGATATTATTGCATGCACCAAGAATCAAAACCAAAGTGTTCTATACAAACAAGATATCTCTTCAGAAAAAAGTATTCTTCTATAAAAGAAATTCAAAAACTTGAAAGAAGTGACTGTTACACCAGACTGTTACATCAGAAAAACAATTGAGGATATTGACCAAAAGAAATAAATACAAATCACAATTAAGCAGAAATTCTGGAGCTGAAAAATTCATCAACTAAAATTCGTAATTAGTTAGCATTATAAATTAATAATATGAGTTATTATAAATCAATTTAATATAATAAACTAAAATTCTAAAACTTTAACAATAGGTAAGATCAAGCAGAAGAAAAATATTCAGAATTGAAGACAGGTCTTTTGAAAAAAACAGAATCAGATAATTTTAATATAGAGCAAGAAATAAACAAAATCTATATTACATATGGAACACCATAAGGTGACAAAATATTCAAATTTTTAGCAACCCAAAAGGCAAAGGGAAAAGAAAAGGGATAGAAAACCTATTAACAATATAATAACTAAAATATCTCAAATCTAGCAAGAGATGTAGACATCCAGATATGGGAAGCTCAGAAATCCCCAAACACTTCCAGTGCAAAAATGCATTATTCATGCCACGTTATAGTCAAACTGTCCAAAGTCAAAGACAAAGAGAGAACTCTAAAAGCAGCAAGAGAAAGCCTCTAGTCACTTAAAAGAAACCTACATCAGACTAACAGTGGATGGGTCAACAGAAATCTTACAGGCCAAAAAAGAAGGGAATAATATATTCAAAGTGCTGAAAGAAAAAATAAAAAACCCTGCCAGTCATGGATACTATTACCAGCAAAGTTATCCTTCATAAATGAAGGAGAAAGCTGAGGGATTTCATTCCCACTAGACTGACACTACAAAAAAATACTTCAGCATCTCTTACACCTGGAAGCAAAAAGACATATCTATCATAAAAGCACAAAAGTGCAGAAGACATTGGTAGAGTGTGTACCCACAATTAAGGAAAAGAAATAACTCAAATGTTATGACTACAGAAAACCACCAACCACAATGATAAAAAATAAGAGAGAATAAATGAAAGAAAGGATATAAAAAAACCCAGAAAATAATTCATATAATGATAGAAATAAGCCCTCACATATCAATAGTAATATTGAATGCAAATGAATTATACTTTCAAAAGATATAGGCTATATAGACTGAATGGATTTTTAAAAAGTGGCCCAACTATAAGCTCCCTACAAGAAACTTACCTCACCAGTAAAATACACATGGACTGAAAGTAAAGGGACGGAAAAAGGTATACCATACACATATAAACGAAATGCAAACAGGAGTAACTATATGTGTATCATATAAAACAGACTTTAACTCAAAAACAGTACAAAGAGACAAAAAAAGCCATTACATATTGATAAAGGGATCAATTCAGCAAGAAGATATAACAATTCTGAACATACATTTACCCAACACCAAAGCACCCATATATATAAACAAATACTACATCCAAAAGGAGAGATAGACTCTAGTACAATAATAGTTGGGATTTCAACACCCCACTCTTAGCATTAGATAGATTGTCTTGATAGAAAATTCACAAAGAAATAATGAATTTAAACTTTACATTGGATCAAAAGGACCTAACAGATATTTACAGAACATTTCAACTAAGAGCTACAGAGCATATATTCTTATTATAAGCATATGAAACATTCTCCAGAATAGGCCGTATTTTAGGAAACAAAACAAGTCTCAACAAATTTTAAAAAATCAAAATCATATACAGTATTTTCTCTGACCACAGTAGAGTAAACCTGGAAATCAATAACAAGGGAAACTGTGAAAACTGTACAAATACGTGGAAATTAAACCACATGCTCTTTAATTACTATTGTATCAAAAAGGATATTAAGGAGAAAATAAAACAATTTCTTGAAATGTGAAAATTGAAACACAACATATCAAAATATAGGGAATACAGTGAAAGCAATGCTAAAGAGGTAGCGCACAGCAGTGAATGACTACATCAAGAAACTCTGATTGGGATCTAAATCCACCATGAAAGGACCCACAATGCCCCACAAATGCCTTAGATATGATTTCCTCAGTTTTGTGTTTTAAATTTATTGTTTGTTTGAATATAACATGTGTTCATGTTTTTTTCCATAAAAGTTGTGTTTTTAATGCCCATATATTAGAATACCTTTATTTTTTATTCTATCTTGCCTCCACATATTACAAATTATTTTGTTGGAATAAAATTATTGAATCCTGAAGTAGAAAGATTTCAAATAAACAATCTAAAGGTGCACCTCAAAAAACTAGAAAAGCAGGAAAAAATAAATATAAAATTAAAGGAATGAAAGAAATAGTAAGGATCAGAGCAGAACTAAATAAAATAGACACTAAAAAATAATAAAAAAAGATCACTGAAACAAAAAATTGGTTTTTCAAAGATAGAGAAAATCAAGAAACTGTTAGATAGACTAACCAAGAAAAAAACAGGGAATATTCAAATAAATTAAATTAGAAATGAAAAAGGAGAAATTACAACTGACGCCACAGAAATGTCAATAACTATCAGAGACTATTATGAACAACTCTGTGATAACAAACAAGAAACCCTAGAGGAAATGGATAAATTCCTGGACACATATAATCTATGAAGATTTAATCAGGAAGAAATAGAAAAGCTGAAGAGACCAATAATGAATAATAAAAGTGAATCAGTAACGAAAGATTTTTCAGAAAAGTTCAGGACCAGATATCTTCACTCCTGGATTCTACCGAACATTCAAAGAAGAGCTAATGTCAATTTTTCTAAGAATGTTCTGAAAAGTTGAAGAAGAAAGAATACTCCCTAACTCATATGAAGACAGGGTTACTCTGAAAACCAAAACCAGCAAGAATGCAACAACAACAAAACACAAAACTACAGGTCAATATTCCTGAAAAAAAAAAAAATGACATAAAAATCCTCAACAAAATATGAGTAAAAGTAATCCAACAACACATAAAAAAAGATAATACACCACAATCAACTAGAATTTATTCCAGGGATGCAAGGATGGTTGAATATATGCAAATAAATAAATAAATAAACGTAATAAATGTGATGCATCACATCAACAGAATGAAAGACAAAATGTGTATGATCTCTATAGCTGCAGAAAAAGCATTTGATAAAATTCTACACCCCTTTATGATAAAAATTCTCAGAAAATGAGGCATAAAGAGAATATATTTCAATATAATAAAGACCATATATGACAAATAACCATATAACATTACAATGAATGGAGAAAAGTTGCAAGTCTTCTAAGACAAAAATGCCCATTTTCACTACCCCTATTTAACATGGTACTGGCAGTCCTAGCCCAAGCAATCAGGTAATAGGAAAAAAATAAAATGCATCTAAATTGGAAAAGAGCAAGACAAACTGTCCTTTCCTCCAAATGATATAGTCTTAAATCTAGAAGAACCTACAGCATCCACCAAAAAATACTTGGGTCAGATAAACAAATTCAATAAAGTAACAGGATGCAAAATCAACATAAAATGACAGTAGCATTCATATACAGCAATAACAGAGAATCTGAGAAATGAATCATAAAGACAATCCTAATTACAATAGTTATGAAAAATTTAAATATCTGGAAATAAATTTAACCAAAGAGGTAAAAGCTTCTACAATGAAAACTACACAATACTAATGAAAAAAAATGACAAGGACACAAACAAATGAGAAGACATCCCATGTTCATTAATTGGAAGAATAAACATCATTAAAATGGCCATAGTGTCCAAAGTAATCACAGATTCAATGCAATCACTATCAAAATACCAATGTCATTTTTCACTGAAATAGAAACAATCCAAAAGTTCCATATATACCAAGAAAACTCAATAGTCTTTGCTCAAAGGCTTCTAAGAACTGACAAACAACTTCAGCAAAGTTTTAGGGTATCAGGTCAATATATAAAGGTCAGTAGCATTTCTGATACCACCAATGATGCCCAAGTCAAGAGCCAAATCAAGAATTTAATCTCCTTCACAATAGCCCTCAAAAGAATAAAGCATCTAGGAATATAGCTAATCAGAGAGGTTAAAGATCTCTACAATGAGAATTACAAAACACTGCTGAAAGAAATCAGAAATGACACAAACAAATGGAAAACATTTCATGCTCATGTATTGGAATAATCAATATTGTTAAAATGTCTATGCTGCCCAAAGCAATTTACAAGTTTAAGGCTATTCCAATGAAACTACCAATGTCATTGTAAACAGAATTAGAGAAAGCTATTCTAAAATTCATATGGAACCACAAAAATAGCCCAAATAGGCATAACAATCTTAAGCAAACATAACCAGGCTGTAGGCATTATACTACCTAACTTCAAACTATATTACAAGGCTCTACTAACAAAAATTTAATACTGGTATAAAACAGAAACACAGACTAATGGAACATAATAGAGAACCCAGAAATTAATATATTTATAGCCAACTGGTTTTAAACAAAAATGCCAAGAACAAACATTGGGGATAGGATACCTTTTGGAATAAATGGTACTGGGAAATTAAATATTATTATGCATAAGAATAAAACTGATCTTTATCTCTCACCTTGGGCAAAAATTCACACAATATTGATTAAAGACTTACGTATAGGATCTGAAACAAAAATAGACAAGAGGAACTTAACCTAAGTAGCTTACACACAGCAAAGGAAACAATCAAAAGTGAAAAGACAACACGATGAATGAAAGAAAATATTTTTAAATTATTCATCCAACAAGGAACTGATATCCAGAATATACAAAGGACTCAAATAACTCAACAGTTAAAAAAAAAAAACCAAAAAACAAAAACAAACAAACAAACAAACACAAATAAATAAATATAAGACTTACACATGGCCAACAGGCATATGAAAAATGCTCAGTATCACTAATCATCAGAAAAATGCAAATCAAAATCATAACAAAATATTGCCTTGCCTCCATTAGAATGACCATTATTAAAAAGACAAAAAAAAAAAAAAAACAACGGATGTTTGCAAGAATGCAGAGAAAAGGGAAGTTTTGTACACTATTGATAGGAATCTTAATTGTTAAAGCCACTGTGGAAAAAAAAATGGAGATTTTTCAGTAAGTCAGAAATATATGATCCAGTATCTCATACTGGGTGTTTTACCAAAGGAAAAGAAATCAGTATGTCAAAGGGACATCTGTACTTCCATGTTTATTACAGAAATAGTATTAATAGCAAAGATATGGAATCAACTGAAGTATCTGTCAACAGATAAATAGGTGAAGAAAATATGGTATATATGTACAGTATGAAATACTACTGAATCATAGCAAAAAATGAAATCATGTTATTTGCAACAACATGGATGAAACTGGAGGTCATTATACTAAGTAAAATAAGCCAGTTATGGAAAGATAAATATTTCATATTCTCATTCATACATGGGAGCTAAAAACATTAATCTCAAGGAGGTAGAGAGTAGAATGACAGATACCAGAGGCTGAGAAGGACGTGTGGGTGGGAGCAGCAAATGAAGAAAGAGGTTGGTTAACAGGATGTAAAGGACCTCTTCAAGAACTACAAACCACTGCTCAAGGAAATAAGAGAGGACACAAACAGATGGAGAAACATTCCATGCTCATGGTTAGGAAGAGTCAATACTGTGAAAATGGTCATATTTCCCAAAGTAATTTATAGATTCAATGCTATCCCCATCAAGCTACAATGACCTTCACAGAACTGGAAAAAAACACCTTAAGCTTCATATGGAACCAAAAGAGAACTGACATAGCCAAGACAATCCTAAATAAAAAGAACAAAGCCGGAGGCATCACACTACCTGACTTCAAACTATGCTACAAGGCTACAGTAATCAAAACAGCATGGTACTGGTACAAAAACAGATATATAGACGAATGGAACAGAACAGAGGCCCTGGAGACAATGCCACACATCTACAGTCATCTGATCTTTGACAAACCCGAGAAAAACAAGCAATGGGGGAAATCATTCCCTATTTAATAAATAGTGTTGGGAAAACTGGCTAGCAGTGTGCAGAAAGCAGAAACTGGACCCATTCCTGATACCTTACATTAAAATTAACTCCAGATGGATTAAAGATTTTAATGTAAGACCTAACACCATAAAAACCCTAGAAGAAAGCCTAGGCAGAACCATTCAGGACATAGGCATAGGCAAGAACTTCATGACTAAAACACCAAAAGCATTGGCAACAAAAGCCAAAATAGACAAATGGGAACTAATTAAACTCCAGAGCCTCTGTACAGCCAAAGAAACAATCATTAGAATGAACCAGCAACCAACAGAATGGGAAAAAATTTTTACAATCTACCCATCTGACAAAGGGCTAATATCCAGAATCTACAAAGAACTGAAACAGATCTATAAGAAAAAAACAAACCCATCCAAAAGTGGGAGAAGGATATGAGCAGACACTTTTCAAAAGAAGACGTATATGAGGCCCACAAACATGAAAAAATGCTCATCATCATTGATTATTAGAGAAATGCAAATCAAAACCACATTGAGGTACCACCTCACACCAGTTGGAATGGCGATCATTAAAAAATCTGGAGACAACAGATGCTGGAGAGGATGTGGAGAAAAAGAAACACTTTTACACTGTTGGTGGGAACGCAAACTAGTTCAACCATTGTGGAAGACAGTGTGGCACTTCCTCAAGGACCTAGAAATAGAAATTCCATTTGACCCAGCAATCCCATTACTGGGTATATACCCAAAGGATTATAAATCTTTCTATTATAAAGACATATGCACACGTATGTTCATAGTGGCACTGTTTACAATAGCAAACACCTGGAACCAACCCAAATGCCCATTGCCGATAGACTGGACAAGAAAATGTGGCACATATACACCATGGAATACTATGAAGCCATAAAAAATGATAAGTTTGTGTCCTTTGTAGGGACATGGATAAATCTGGAAACCATTATTCTCAGCAAACTGACACAAGAACAGAAAATCAAACACTGCATGTTCTCACTCATAGTTGGGTGATGAACAACGAGAACACATGGACACAGGGGAGGGGGAGCATCACACACTGGGGTCTGTTGCAGGGGGCCAAGGGAGGGATACCGGGGGGATAGGGAGGTCAGGGAGGGATAACATGAGGTGAAATGCCAGATGTAGGTGACAGGGGGGATGGAGGCAGCAAGCCACATTGCCATGTGTGTACCTATGTAACAATCTTGCATCATCTGCACATGTACACCAGAACCTAAAGTACAGTAAAAAAAAAAAAAAAAAAAAGGCACAAATTAGAGGTAAGAAATTCCAATATCTAAATGCAGAGTAAGATGACTAATGTTAAAAACAACCTGTTTTATATTTCAAAATATCAAGAAGAGAAGACTTGATATGTTCTTAATACATAAAAATGATAAATACTCAAAATGATAGACTCCTAAAATTTGATACACTGATTTGATAATTACAGTCTGTGTATATAACCAAATATCACATGTAACCTATAAATGTGTACTAAAATTATATATCAATAAAAAATAAGAAAATTGCTAAGAGATTTACAAGTGTTGTCATAACAAAAAATGTATTTGAAATAATGCATATGTTAGCCAGATTTAGCCGTTCCACAATACATACATATTTTAAAACATTATGTTGTACATGATAAATACAAATGTTTTTTGACAATTTAAAAAATAAAATAAATGTGAGATAGGCCTGTGTTATGTTCTCAATAATTCTCTTTTCATTTCCCCCTCCTAACTTTACTTAGTCAATGGACTGCCTTCCTCTAGATGACTTTTTATATAAAATATTAAAATATTTATATGTTTATTATCTTAAGGATATAATATACATTTTGAGGAGAAGGAAAAACCAAGGGATCATCTAATTATTCAGCAATATAGGCTTTAAGAAAATATAATGAATATTAATTCATTCAAATAGAGTTTTTGAAATAATAGTAATGTGCTCATAATTGTGTGTTAAGGGAAAAAAAACAGGTTGTGTAATTTTATGGAAATAGTATTCTAAGCATGTGAAAAACAGAGAAAAGTCAGAAAGAAAATATGTTTATAGGTAATGACTTATTGATTACTTTTTCTTAGCTTCTTTCATTCCCATAATTCACATTTTCCTCATGAATTTATGTTATATTCTATAATCAGTAAAATAGAGCAAAGGTCATTGCTTTTGGTGTTCTTCATTGTTGAGGGATTTAGCTTTCCATATACAAGTGGGAATTTCTAAGATATTTCAATATATTACAATACTTGATCATTGTAATAGTGTACTGCAGTTGCAAGGAAAAATATCAGTCATGTTTAGAATTATCTGTTTGAGACAGCCAAAAAATGTGTTCTTTTTTAAAAGCTATAAGCCAAGTTGCTAATTAAAATATTTATTAACATAAGCATTGATTATATGGAACAAGTTATTTTGTCTATTGTTATTAAATAAATGATGTTATTTTATAATAAATCTTCTGGGAAATATGGAGTTAAGTAATAAAATGAATACCCATACATAAATAAACATTATTCAACCTTTTAAATATTATAATTTTATTTCAAAATATAACTGAGTTGAGCTTTTTCTATATTTTTTAAAACATCATCTGTTATTTTATAAGTATTTTTGTAGAAATTTAATATGTGGTTTATGTTTCCTTCACTTTGTTTTCCATAGCACAATATCATTCATTGTTTGGATCACAGCATAACTTTTTAAGATTTTAGTCACCATTTGGAGGAAAGGCATTAGTGAACTTGATATTTAAAAGTGCACCAACTCTGAAAGTGAGATTCTCTGGGGGAGTATTAAATATTCCATACTGTACAAAAAGCTGACATCATCTTGGGGATGTTGCCAGTAGATATTTGAAGTATCAAATGCTAAATAATTTTAGTATCTGCTGATAGTCTCTGATTTCTTTTACTCATGCAAGGGTAGGAAAAAACTATAAAGAGAACATATTAGTTAGAGTTTCAGAACTGCTTTTTCTATACAGGTAATCTTTAGGATGGCTAATACTGTTTCTTTCTTAAGATCTCATTCCAGAACACATACGAATGCATCTACAATTCAATCTCTAACAGCTGGCAATCTTAATATTTCATAGGCAAATTTTGAACTGAAACAAATCTTTAGAGCTCATCCACTCTCAAATTCTATTTTACAAGTAAAGACATGGAAACAAATATTCTTAGTGATTTGTAAAAAAACTTTGTATATCCTAGTCTAATAATCTTTGTAATATACCACAATTATAAAGTTTGGTAGTATTTTTATCTTTTTATTGGAACTTATTTTTTTCCATTTTATTAGAAACCAAAAAAAAAAAAAGCAACCAAAAACCAATTGCAAAAACCTTAATAATATTCACAATGCAATTGTATTATTATTCTACCTGTGTATATCCTTGTTATAGTAAAAGACTGAATTTTGACACAATCCCAGCTTGTTTTCAAGTCCACTGAATGGAATGGAATGCTTAGATATTGACTGCCATTTTCTTTCACAAGAGTAATTTATCGCATAACTTAAATATTTTTCCTTTTTTAACATGTTTCTGATTTTGTATATTCAATGTCTTAAATATTGAAGACATAAAAACAGAAAAGGAAAACTAGTCACCATCATTTTAGAGAATGAGCTTACTGTTATTGTTTGTATATCTTCTCTTATGCAAGGCTGAATTATAATTTCATTTTAATACCTGTGTTGAAAGACATTTTAATTGTTTTCAGTAGTATTATATCTTTCTCAGGTTCTTAGTTGGTTAGAGGGAACTCTATATAAAATTTTGGAAAAAAAAAAAAACAAAACAATAAAAAGGGAAAAAGAAAAATATGCTGTAATAGCAACCACAGTTGAGTAGAATCCTCTTTGAAAAATCTGTAAAGATAAGGAAGTATATTTTCCGATTTGTTTCATGAAATAGATTAGCAATTCAAATATCAAAACAATATTACGTACAATATTGCTGAAGACTTTTTCAGTGAGAACAATTACACAATATATAATTAATTTAAAAAAGCAAACATTAATTTGTGTCATGTGGTCAACAGACATGGTTAAATGACTAGATTTTAAGATAATATTTTGCTGTTTATAGATGTAATATGGTTTGGTTTATTTTTATAGATGTAAATAAATATTTGAAGTTACTTCTTAAGTCAAAGTGGTTAGAATAGTACTTGGGTCTTGATATATTCAAGAATTTGACTTTCATAAATATTTATGTAAATGCATTTGTATAATTCTACATTGATTTAAGCTTTGGTTATCTGTCAGATTGACCTTCTCAGATTTCAGTCTTTAAGTATTAAACTGAAGTACTTGTCACATATTTTACAATTTCTAAATCTATTTAAAATGAACCACTAAAGGACTGATGAACAAATATTTTTCAAAGTAATATTTTGTCACATGAAATATGAGTACAATATCAAATGGAGCCCTAAATCTCTCATCAGCAAATGAATCCATCTGTGTTGCATCTATTTCATTACACTGTTATAATTTCAGAAGACGCCTGCAGGAATGGCCCCCAAGGCTATAATACAAATCACACACATACACACACACACTTGAAAATGAAGCACATTTTTATTTATATGATGAAAGAAAGGAGGCTTATTTCTCTGTAGATTAATGTAAGACTTTCCATCACATTTTGAAAATAGTTGTTTTTAGTAGAATTTTACTCAATAGATTTCCATTTTTTATTTTTAGCTTTCTATTTTTCATTCATGCCAATGAAAAACTTTAATTAGAAAATAATTGCTTTGTACTTGAATTAATAATGTATTATTTTTCTGTTGTTCAATGAGTATAAAATTCAGTTATGATAGAGAAATAAGTTCTAGAGCTCTGCAGTATAATATAATGCTGGTAATTAACAATATCATATTGTGTACTTCAAAATTTGTTAAGAGGGTAGATTTCATGTCTAGTGTTCTTACTATAAAAACAATAAAAAACAAAGGGACACAGATAAACTTTGGAAAGTGCTCATCATGCCTATTATCTTGAATATGGTGATGTCATCATAGATAATTATGTCCTAACCCATCAAATTGCATACACTAAATATGTGCAGTTATTTTTATATAAATAATACCTTAATGAAGTTGTTAGTAAAAAATGTATGTATTTATCCTTAAGTTTTCTTGGCTGCTACCTCACTATGCCATTGGAATTATAATTAACAAAGACCAAAATATGTCCAAAATCAAGTATCTACTATGTGTGAACTCTTAAACTCGGTAGGTTTTGTGGCAGTAAGAAAAATCCTCCAAATATCAGTGGCTTAAAAAGAGAAGGTTTTTACTTGAGGGCAGTGGAAGTTTTCCCCCAACTGCTTCTTCAAAATCCAGTACTTCACTTTCTAGGTCATTGCCATATGCTGTATCAGATAGAGGATTGTGCATACTTGTGACACATCACTGGTGTATTTTAGCCAAAGAAAATACTTTAGCCAAGCCTGAACTCAAAAGGACAAGTATGCATAATCATATGACAGAAGGCAATCATCATAATCATATGATGTAAGAAAATATCATAATTATATGACATAAGACAATCATCAGTGTCTTTTATGTATATGTTTGCTAATGAAAACAGTGTTTTTCCAGAAAAGAAATCAAGTAATTTAGAGTTAGCACAGTCTTTTTAAATTACAGTATACCAGAATGTTGAAAAATCTGAACAATCAAAAGCAGCAATCAAAAAAGTATAAACTTAAATATTAATATTTTTTATTAACTGTGTGAGTCTTTGAGAAATTTATTCAACATCTCTAAAACTCAGTTTCCATCTCTGAAAAATATACAGTAATTCATTGTCTTATTGAATGATTATGAAAGTTAAATATGACAATATGAAAAATGCATAAAACATAGTCATTTATGGGTTGCAATATAATGCTAATGTATGGTAAGTACTACAATGACAATTATTACTATTTAATTATCATTATTATACTAATTAAATTCATCAGAAATTCACCAAGAAATATGTAGTGAATTTAGAGTTAGTTCATAGGTTGAATTATTCAGGGCTTTAGCATAGTAAATTGGGCAGTTTAATTCAATCAACTATTTTTAGCTCTTCTTACGTGGAGTACATTGTGTTAGGTAAAGAGAATACCAAGATCAGCAAGATTTGGAGCTATTCATAATCTCAAGAATAATTCTGATGCAACATGGTCAAGTGTTATGCTAAAGACTTCTGTAAAAGCTAAAATAAAGGCATGATGGAACAGTATACAACCTGGGTACATCATTAGAGGATTTACAAACTCAGAAAAACTTCGAGCAAAACATTAGGCAGAAGATCATGGACAGATGGATGTATCTGTGGTTAGTCTCTCTCTCTCTCTCTCTCTCCTGTGTGTGTGTGTGTGTCTGTGTGTATAATTCTTTTTCCTCATATTTTCAGCTAGTGTAACATATTAGTCCATTCTCACACTGCAATAAAGAAACACCTTGGACTGGGTAATTTATAAAGAAAAAAACGTTTAACTGGCTGGTGGTTCTGCAGGGTGTACAGGTAGTATGGCTGGGAGATCTCAGGAAACTTTCAATCATGGCTGAAGACAAAGGGGAACCAAGCATGTCTTACATGGCTGGAGCAGGAGGAAGAGAAAAAAGAGACAGGAGCTATACACTTTTAAACAAGCAGTTCTCATCAGAACTCACTCACTATCATGAGAACAAGGGGAAATCTCCCCCATGATCCAATCACCTCCCATCAGGCCCCTCCTCCAACACTGGAGTTTCTTTGGGTGGGAACACAATTATAAATCATAATTTTTTGGGTGGGGACATAATTATAAACCATATAATTCTACTCCTGGCCCTTCCCAAATCTCATGTCCTTCTCACATTATAAAATATAATAATCTCTTCTCAAGAATCCCCCCAAATCTTAATTCCTCTCAGCATTAACTCAAAAGTCTACAGTCCAAAGTCTCATCTGGGACAAGGTAAGTCTCATATGCCTATGTGCCTATAAAATTAAAACCAACTTACTTACTTCCAAGATAAGATGGGGAAACAGGCATTGGATAAATATTCCCATTCTAAAAAGGAAAAATTCGACAATAAAGAGGATATTCAGGCTCTGTGCAAGTCCAAAACCCTGCAGGGAAGTCAATCAATCTCAAAGCTCCAAAATGATCTCCTTTGACTCCATGTCTCACATCCAGGCCACGCTGTTGCAAGGGGTGGGCTCCCAAGATGTTAGGTAGCTCCACCCCCATGGCTCTGCAGGGTTCAGCTCTGATGACTGCTCTTAAGGGCTTGCATTGAGTGCCTGAAGCTTTTCCAGGTGCACTGTGCAAGCTGTCAGTGGATCTACCATTCTGGGATGTGGAGGACGTTAGCCCTATTCTCAGCACCAGTAGGCAGTAACCCATTGAGGACTCTGAGGGGGCTCTCACCTCATATTTCCCCTCCACACTGCCCTAGGAGAGGTTCTCCAGGAGGGTTCTGCCCCTGCAGCCGACGTCTATGTGGAAATCCAGGTGTTTCCATATGTTCTCTGAAATCTAGATGGAGCCTCCCTAGCCTTACTTCTTGCCCTCTGTGCACCCATAGTCTTAACACTATGTGGAAGCCACCAGCGCATATGGTTTGCACCCTCTGGAGTAGCGACTTGAGACATATATAGAATCTGTTTAGCCACAGCTGGAGCTGGAGCAGCTGTGCAGCAGAGAGCAGTGTCCTGAGGAGAAGGAAAATGCAGGGAAATGGGGCCCTGGGTCTGGCTCAGGAAACCATCCTTCCCTCCTAGGTCTTTAGGCCTGTGATGGGAAGGGCTGCTATGAAGGTTTCTAAAATGCTTTCGAGGCATTTTCCCCATTGTCTTGGTTATTACCTTTGATTCCTCTTTACTTATGCAAGTTTCTGTATAGGCTTGAGTTCCTCCTCAGAAAAGTTTTTTTCTTTTTTAACACATGGTCATGCCGCAAATTTTCCAAAATTTTATCTCCTTGTTTCCTTTTAAATATAAGTTCAAGTTTCAAGTCATCTATTTGTTCAAGCATATGAGCACACACTAGTTAAAGCATCCACACCACACCCAGAATTAATTGCTTCTTAGAAATTTCTTCCTCCAGATACCCTAAATTATCTCTCTCAAGTTTAAAGTTCCCTATATCTCTAGAGCAAAGGCATAATGCCACCAGTCTCTTTGTAAAGCATAGCAAGAATTACCTTTACTATAGTTCCCAATAAGCTCTTCATCTCCATCTGAGACCACCTCAGTCTGGACTTCATTGTCCATATACCTATTGGCATTTTGGTCACAACAATTTAACAAGTCTCTAGGAAGCTCCAAACTTTCTCTCATCTTCCTGTTTTTGAGCCCTTTAAACTGCTCCAACCTCTGCCCATTACCCAGTTCCAAAGTTGCTTCCAGGTATCTTTATAGCAATGTCCTACTCCTAAGTACCAGTTTTCTGCATTAGTCTATTCTCACACTGCTATAAAGAAATACCTGAGATTGGGCAATTTACAAAGGAAGGAGTTTTAGTTGGCATATGGGCCTGCAGGCTGTACAGGTAGCATGGGTGGGGAGGCCTCAGGAGTCTTTCAATCATAGCAAAAGGGGAAGAAGACACATCTTACATGGCCAGAGCAGGAGGAGGAGAGAGAAGGGGGAAGTGTTAAACACTTTTAAACAACCAGATCTTTTTTTTTTTTTCAGTATTAACTTTCTTCACACAGGCTTTGTCAATCTTTATTAGATTTATTTCTAGGTAACCTATAGTTTTAGTTACTATTTTTTTTTTTTTTTAAGACGGGGTTTCACCATGTTGGTCAGGCTGGTCTTGAACTCCCGACCTCAGGTGATCCGCCCACCTTGGCCTCCAAAGTGCTTGGATTACAGGCATGAGCCACCACGCCTGGCCAACAACCAGATCTTCTAAGAACTCATTCACTATCCCAAGAACAGTAAGAAGGGAATCAGCCAACATGATCCAATCACCTCCCTGTAGGCCCCTTCTCTAACATTGGGGATTACAATTTGACAGAAAATTTGGGTGGAGACACTAATTCACACCACATCAAGTGATGTATAAAGGTTGCGGTTATCATCTATGATAGCAGCCTAATTACTAAATCTCCATAAATATCAGCTATATATAGAATCTCATCAAAAGCCAGAAAAGGAACATCTTGAAAATTGTCTTTGCTTATTTTGTAGAAAAGTATTCATTTCATTTGGAAATGAAAGACTAAATATTATAGTATTTTTATTTAAACTGAAATTGATGTCATATTCATTTATTAAAATAATATTGTTTATGCTTTATTTTATGTAGATTTGGATTATAAACAATATAATGTGAGTACCTCAATCTTCTAAAGAGATTTATTACACAGACTCTAGGTTTTTCCTTTAATCACTATTGTGTTGGGAATAGCATTAAGGTTCAATGTCAGAGATTGTCATGCATCCAATTCTTATTACCACTTTTGGCTAAGGAGAAAAAAATGTGACAATAATAAAACATGGGAAAAAAATCTATGGAAGAATGGACTTTGAGATTTTGATGTGACAAGACATCATGTTATTTTGAGTGGCTTGGTCTAGGTAAAATATTTTGTCAAGCAGCATTTCTCATTGCTTTATCTTGTTAAATAAAATTTAAAACATATGGTAATGATTACACACATCTTAGCAAAACATTGGTATAAACATTTTGAATTATATGTACATTTATGAGTCACATTCCTTTTCTAAGTTTTTATAAAATTTTAACTGGGACTTGGGATTCAAAGTATGAGTACTTAAGCTACTTAGAGTCAATTGAAGGCCAGTAAGATGGAGAATGACACGTTCTTCAAATAATTTATCAGTGGATTTGCATCTGTACGATACTTCTGGAGATGATTTATGAGCAAGTATGGCACAGTATAAAGAAAATTAAAACAGGAGTCAAAAGTAAGGTTTGAACTCTGACTTTTAACATTCTAAACTTCAGTTTTCTCATCTATGTAGTAGAGATATTGCTTTGTGGCCTACAGAATTGTTCTAAACATTAACACTAATTTAGTAAAATAAATTGAAATGCATAAATAATGTCTTATATGTGGCAAGCATATTTGAAGTTCTTTTTGAATGAAACAGCATAACTTTGGAACTTCTGTGGGTTAAAACTTAAGGTAACACTCTAGAAACCTTTTTTTTTTTTTTTTTTTTTTAATTCTATGTCTCTATGTCTCTATGTTTCTATCTATCTATCTGTCCACTCATCCATCTATCTGTCATCTCTCATTTCTTTTACTAGGATTTTCGGAGCTTATTCCATTGTTTTTTCTCCTTCCTAAGAGACATGGGATCCATACCCAGCCAAATCCTTATGTACAAATGGACAGGATGTATGTATACTCAATGCTCACATCCTCTCCTTTTTAATCTGCTTTGCAAAAAGGCTTTTAAGTTTTAGTCAAACAAGGATGTAGTACACATTAATAGGAACCCAAAAGGATAAAATTGGAATTATCACCAAGATGAAGAAGATGTATTTTACATGATAAGTATGGATAATTATGATATTTGTATATGCCTCACTTAAATATTTTTAATCATTTAGAAAAATTTGATGATTTAGCACACACAAAACTGGAACTCCAAATTAGAAGACAAATCTCTTTTAATTTTAGGAAATATATTTCTTTGATAAAGGAGCTAAACTGAACAAATTCTATCATTCTATATTGTATTTATTTCGTGTATATAAATCTCGTCAACAACAGTGAACTCCCATTGACTTCAATATGGTCAATTTAATGGAAACTTCTGAATGCCCAAATCCTATTAACATAAATTGAAGAAAAATATAATTAGTTTCAGTGGGAGTTACGTGAATGCACAGATTGAAGATTGGAGCCAAAGCAGTGTCATTATTTTCATGGTTTTGATGGTCTCTCAAATTAGAATCCTGGTCTTATTTTTTAAAACAAAATAAGAAAAATGGGACACCCATTTCTACTCTATGCAGGTTAGCAGTAAGAGAAGGGGCCTGCTTCGGGTCCTCATAGCTTCAACACATGTGTTTTCAATAGGTCATGAGAAAACACCATACAACATGTGAAGATTGATCTTAGTTTTCTTAGAAGAATACCTGGGTAGGACATATTCCTTATGTGAAAGATTTTCTGGTTTTTATTTTCTGAGTCTATGGTAAGTGAAATTAGTGGCCTTGTTGAATCCAGCATTTTATTTAGAGAGGACACCACATAAAACCTATTTTAAACCATGACATACGAAACTTAATTCAACTAACATTTTTAATATGTTAGTATTTTATTATATTTTAAAGGTATTTTATTCATGTTTAAATTTTTGAAGCTTGAGCTAACACTTCCAAGTGTTCTTTTTGAGATGTGATAAAATATGACTCTTGTTTTTGAAGGGAGGTAAACATCTTTGTCGTAAGTCAGATGGCCAAATATTAAAAAAAAAAACTATAGCAAAAATTTAAAAGTTAAAATCTTATTAATAATGAGATTTTATAAAATCGTATTAATAATGAGATTTCTCAGAGCCTTTCTTTTAAAAAGAAAGCCTTTGCCCTTCTTTTTAAAAGAAAGGTTCTGAGAAAATTTAAGCCATGGTATATTGACAGTATTATGATATCTTTGTTTGTTAAAATGATGAATATTAATTATTTTTCAAACTTCAATAATATTTTCCTTAGTCTGTTACTTTAAAATACATGGTTTATGTGAATAATATATATGAAGAAAATTTCTTTAGAAAAAATAAAACATAAATAACTATGTTACAGCAAACTAGTATGCAACCTTGTTAGTAAGCACTCTACATTTGCAAATTAAAAGATGTTTTATTTGTTTAATGGTGACAAGTCAAATCATTTATAAGACAAAAATAGCATAACTAATTCTGGGGGCTGGTTTAACTGAAAGAAAAAAAGGCATTATTGAGAAGATTATATGATTTTAAAGCAATTAAACAAAGAAAAAGTAGAGTATGATAAAAAATTAACAACATAACAGAAAGAATGACATTAATTTCTTAGATATATTAGAATTAGAGATATATTCAAATAAAGATAAAAGATGCTGCATTCCCTTGAATTTTTTCATATTAAGTTATTGTGCTTATGACTGACAAATTTGTAGCAACATCGAGTTAAGGCTGTGGGATTATGGTTTATTATTTTATTATGACTTTGTTTCAATATCTTGATGCATTAATTTTCTAATAAAAAGGAATGGTTGTAATTGCTAAATATACTTTTGAGCCTGATAAAGTTGTTAAAATCAACTTTAACAGAAAACCAAAATACAAAGTTTTACACCATTTTTTCACATCTGTTAATTTGTTTCTTAGAAAACATTTTCGTATTTATTTTAAGTATTAAAGATAAATCAACATATATATTTTACTTTATTCATGATTAAGCTAACAACAATATTTTTAATAACTATCCATGCCTACATAGTAATATAAACATTAGAAAAAACTATTTCTGGGGGAATATTACAAACTTTTATCCAGAATGCACATTTTGGCAGGAGCAAAATAACTCTATAATCTTTGAAAATTTAATTTACTTTGCTAATTTTAACTTTCAGTGTCTTCTGGTATCATTTGATGTTGGAAATAGTTTGAATGAAAATTATTAACATTCTTTAACACTTAGGGCACAGACAATTCAGCAACAAGCCTATATAATAACTGAAGAATATATAGAAAGAAAAAAATAATAAATGAACAAACCCAGGAAATCTTTGAATAGATTCAGAGATTAACTTGTTGTCAAAAGGTAGATAGATTTACAAAAGGAAACAAAAAAAGAAAACAAAAAGTAATCTCTAGATTCAGCTCTGGAAATATTTAGTGAACCAATTCTGAGAGCAGAATTTTCTAGATTGCAGACTGTATAGTAATCAAACCTTAAAATGGCCATCCTTTCTTTGCCCATCATCTGTGTTATGAAAAACACAGTAATTTTATAACAGCCTGATCCAGATAAAAAATAGATACATAATTCTTAAAAATTCAAAATACTAATTTTTCTTTATCCTTTTTGATCAGTCAAGTAATGTATTTATTATGATTGAAATATAGAAATATAAAGTTGATCACTTTATTCCCATTTTCAAAAATAAAAATTTACAAAATACTCTCATATATCAAAATATAATTAATAAGTTTAAACAACTTCTTTATTTCCTCCAGTTATATTTTCTTTCCCTAAAAAATAAAAAGTACTATTACTTTGAAAGATATGCCTTGAAAGTTTTTTAATGTAATATATATGTCTGTCTCAACATTTTTCTTAACTGTAAATACCAAAATCTATAGGATATGCCTATAATACACTATAGAGAACCCTTTGTAATTATCTTAAAATTTTATTTCAGCTATCTTTAACTCTTCTACTTTATTGTCTCAATCTTTATTGCTGCAAATCCTTATATAGATATGTCTCTCAAATATTAATTCCTGAGAATCTACTCTACCTGAGAAATCAAAAGGTTGGAACCAAGAGAGATGATCTTGTATGTTTAAAAACTTATGAGATATTAATTTCAGGCCAGTATACCTGAAACCTAAAATGAACTCTACATCTGAAATAAAAGTCAGTTAGCACAAGACAAATAATTCCCCTGAGGGCATAATTTCTTCAGAAGATGCAATTTGTCTTAACTATATGCTGCTAATTCAAACAAACTGTAACACATCTGTTTAGTGATTTCCAAAGAAACTAATTACAAACAGAAGTTATAGGGGAACATTTTGTGGAATGGTAGAAAATAGACCCATAGTTCACAATTTCACAGCATCTGAGTTCAGGTCATGTGATCTACTTACAGTTTTCATAAAGACTCAACAAATGGCTGAAATAATTTATGAGTTGCTTTATTACTTTTTTGTTTCACATTTGAAAAAAAAAAAAGTACCTCATAGAGTACTGCACCTTGAATTGTTGTACAAAGATTAATTTCTTCATTCAAAAAGCCAAAAGTCTGGCCAGCAGCTAAAACAGTGAAAATGGACCTGGATGCAAAGTTTATTGTAAAAACCTTTAAACGAAAAAGATTCCCCTTTTTAGTCTTTGGCTAAATATGTGGAAATATTTTTGGTGGAAAGGTAAGGAATATATTTTTCTTATGTTTTATAAAGGAGTGCATAAATAAGTAAGTAAACAAATATACAAATAAAAGGTTTCTCATTGGCTTAAATAATAGTGTTGATAGCACTGATTGTTGCCAGCAGTCTAACCATGACACTCATTGGGACATCTCCTTCCCAGTGTTTCCCCTCCCAGATGATAAGCTGATGTATTTTGGCCCAGAACCCTAACCCTGGACTAGTTGTAAGTCTCTAGAAACACTGGGACTGATACACATGCATGCACTAGCTGCATTGGATTAGATTCACCATAGACAGGTAAAATAACTTTGCAATAATATTTTGTTTAGGCTTGAGTGATGAAGTCAATATTCAAGCATGGATTAATGTTAAATGATAATCATACAATGGTAGGATAAATTTTCTTAATTGCAGTCTAATATTCAAAATTTCCCATATATCTAAAAACACATAACTGCCTATTGGAACATACAATGGGTGTGGAAAAAGGCTTGGTATTTATGGCATTGCTATCATTTAGCATTGTCATATCAGCTAATGGGTTTGAATTTGTGCCAATACCATTTGTACCATCCTTAAATATTAGATCATTGGAGAAAAGGTGATATGGAGAATTTTGAGTTATAGTGATTCTGATTCATTCTGAAACACACTATTATCCTAGACTACTGGAACCTAAAAGTACATCAAGATCATCTAATTTTGCTATTTCCAAGTTTAACTGGGTATCAGAAGTGCTTAGAGAAAATTTTAGAGCTCCCCGGGGCATGCTGCAGATAAACTATTTTTGTATTTCTATTATTTAGTGTTGTTGCAAAAAAAAAAAATCCCAAATTCAGAGGCTTGACTTCAAATTTTTAATTTGAAAAATCTTGTTGGTTGGTTGGGACTCAGCAAGGTTTTTTTTTTTTTTTTTTTCCAGTTGCTGCTGTTTTTTTTTTGTGTGTGTTCCCCTACTAGTCATATTGGCAATTGGTTTCTCATTGGCAATAATGAAGTAGAAGCATGGCTGGAGCTGGACTGTTCAAATGGTTTCTAATTCTCCAGAGTCTCTCTACACATGGCCTCTTTAAAACAGAATTACAAAGAGAGACCTGAAAATTTCTGTATTATTTAAAAAAAGTTTTCATAAGTGATTCTAATCCACTGAGTCTGGGAATCAGTAAAGAAATCAATGAGGAAATGGCAATATGTATCCAGACAGGTTCAATGCCATTTTTGAGGCATTACATCTGATTAATAAGAAGCTCAATCTAAAACCCATACTTTTGCAAATTATAGACCTTGCCAATTTCCCCACATCATTTTATATTTTAATATTGCTTGTAGAATAGTGAAAGTTTAATATACTGACTAATATCACCAGTCTTTATGGCTAATGTGACAAAATGTTAAATTTGTTATAAAATTATAGATTTTTCAAAAATAGACAAAAATTATTGAAGTGTGTGACTCCATGTGAGTGGGTGTGTGTGCATGTGTGCATGTTGTATATGTGTATACCTAGTCAAGGCATCAGAAAAAGTGTTCATTTTTTTTTTTTAATATAAATCAATGTTGACTGGTATTTATTAGGATGTTAGTTTCTCAAGGCTTCCTCCTTTACAGTGATTTTGAGGTAGATGAGCCAATTTTCAGTTGCATACTTTTCAAGTTTAAGGAAGAAAAGGGTCTTAAGACATCCAAATAGGAACACTTTAGGAAGTTTAATGCCCCCCCCCCCGCACTGCCCCACCAATTCAGGCCTAGCTTAGTAAGATTTTTTTCTCCAATCCAAGATGAAGGTCACCCTCTGTCACATCGACTTTTTAACATGGGGATTTACAATGAGTTTATTCTTTGTGTTAATGACAAATCATAACACGCATGTCTTCAAATGTGCTGGCACCCTTTGCTCTCTTCTCCCCCAAAATCAAAGCACAACCATCCAGAATCAAAGCTATTAAAAATAAGTCAAACAGTTTAGTACAGTTTTTTTTAATATATCCTCCTTAAGGTCATTATGAAGTCTAAATCTACACGTCTAGTTTACCTGTAAGCCATTCCTTGAAAGATAACAGAATAGCAAAGATAAAATGAGAACTAAAAAGATACTATATGTAAAGCAGCCCAAAGGAAGATGTAGAAAAACAAATAAGTCTCAAAAGCAAATATATTCATCTCAACTCTGACTACTACAAGCAAGGAAAAATATTTCTGTTGCTAAAAAGAATAATTAGACATGATGGAGATAAAACCTCAAATATCTAATGAAAGAAGCTTCTACTCACTCTTAGCTTTTCTTTCCTTGTAGATACACAGGTACATCACTGTTTCTCTTTCCTTTATTTAAGAAGGGTCATATGACGGGTTATGACCAATGTGTTGTGGGAAGAAATGGAACCAATACGATAGTCTCCAGTGATCTCTTCCCTAGCCAGAACAACCACATTAGCATTTACTGAGATGGAGTAATAGGATTGGCATGGCCTGGACCACTGTGCAACAACATGGAAAAAAGTTTCCTTGGAGAGTCACCAGGCTTGTGGTACACTTTGTATGAAAACCAAAAATTTCATTTATTGAACCACTAAGATTGATGAGTTTTGTTTGGTTTTACTACAGCATATCTTGCCTACTGCAACCAAGAAAAGTTCACTCTAAAAAAGTGATTTGTTCTACATTTCCAAACTTAAATAACAATTACAGTGATTTCTCTAGTGGTTGCTCTTAAAGCTAAATTAAAACTTTCCACTTGCGTCTTACAACATACCCTATGACTGCTTTTCTAGAAATTTATGTTGTTGTGGGTGAGAGATGATGTGAAAGGGGTTTCTGGGGTGTTGGTAACAGAATGTTTTATGACCTGGTTTTTATTTACCTATGTGTGCATAACTTGTGAAAATTCATAAATGCTAATTACAAAGGTATATTCACTGTTAATATCTGTCAATTTGTATACTTAAAATTTAAGTAACTTCCAGATAAATATTCTAAATATTTTACTTTAATAAAATGTGTATTTAAAAAGAAATTAATTTTAAAACACAAAATTTTACTGCTGATTTGTTTATATTTGTTTCCAAGGTTCTCCTCAAAATCATAACATTTTGATATCTGATAATGACAAATTATTTTCTTTAAATCTCCAGAAATGTAGGTTCAATTTATTCTTGCAAAAATTCACAATATTTTTAGGAGTAGTCAAATCAGAATAAATAAATAATACCTTATATCTTATGTCAACTGAATTAACTGGGTATCTCTTGAGACCTAGATAAAATCAGCTCAAACTTCCATTATGTTAATTCAGAGATCTGAGTATTCTGTAGCATATCTGCAATGTTGGGGGATGGAAGTAGATTTGTGTCATGTCTATTCTGGGCTTCTAATTCCTCAAATACCATTCTATAGCTCCTATAGTGTGTGTGCCCTATGTGCCATCTCTTCAGAGATACATTAACTAAAACATAAAAGTCATCCAGTTATTTAATTAGAACAAAACAAAATAGCATACCAAACTCCCACAAGATATTTGATGATATGGTTTGGAGATGTATCCCTGCCTAAATCTCATGTCAACTTGTAATTCCCAATGTTGGAGGAGGGGCCTAGTGGGAGGTGATAATGGGGCTGGATTTCTCCTGAATGGCTTAGCAACATCTTCCCAACCCCTTGGTACTGTCTTCAAATCAGTGAGTGAGTTCTCATGAGATCTGGTCATTTAAAAATATGTAGCACCTCCTCTATCCTCTCTCTGGCTCCTACCCCTGCCATGTGCAACACCTCACTTCTGTTTTGCCTTTTGCCATAATTGTAAGTTTTCTGAGGCCTCCCAAAAAGCTGAGCAGATGACAGCATCAAACTTCCTGTATTGCCTGTAAAACCATTAGGCAATTAAACCTCTTTTCTTTATAAGTTACACAGTCTCAGTCTTTATAGCAATGCAAGAACAGACTAATACACTTGAGTATGTAATAGATTGATTGAAGATTGAGTGGGGCTAATAAAGAAGTGCATGTTAAATCAGTGTATATTATTTGAAATTGGTTATTATTTTTTCTTAAAATAACTTTAATGCATATTTGGTTTTAGTTCTGACACAAAGTGAATAAAGGAGAAATCCTTACTCTCATCTTTACAAGAAAAATATTGAACAAACTGAAAATCAACTTTTATTGAAACCTGCATAGAATATAAATGTTGATTTTGATGAATGATCAAAGCTGAGTGTGGCCAGGCTCAAGAGTGGGAAACTCTTGGGATCTGCAGTCTTAGAGGGGTACAAGCTTTTGTGGATAAGACCAGGACCCCACCATAGTCTTATGCATCTCAGGAAGATCTCCTCTTAACTCTAGCAAAGCGAGGGTAACAATATTTGTTGTGAAATACATCCAGAGCATTATTCCTAACAAAGAACTACTTCCTAGGTAAAGAGAATTTACTGGAACTTTATCTTGTTAGGAAAAGGCATTCTTCTCTCTCTAACAACAATTTCTCTTACCCCTAAGCCTTTTCGTATTATGTCAGAAGAAAACAAGCTATATCAATGAAGAAGCTCCTGTGAAGATCACAGCCCAGAGATACAGGTTATACAAAATGTTTGAGATGTAATCATGAGATTGTAGCATGCTTCTCTTCTACACCTTACGCTACACCAACAGAGCTTCAATATAACAGTGGATTATACCTTATAGTGCTGTAAGACACAGATTCTGTCTGAGGAAAGCAGTTAGGGAAGTCCAAAATAAAGAGAGAATATTAAAAAAAAAAAAAGGAAACCATAGGTATTTGAGAATTCTGGATCTTATAGCTACAGTAAGCATTAAACCTAGCCTAACTCCTAGCCAAATAAACACACAATCTCACATTAACATTCTTTTTATCTCAGTTCCCGTTACCAATAACTTCATATCAGGTGTCCAACAAAACTTTGCAAGGCATGCCAAAGGCAAGAAAAAATACGGCCTGAAGACACAAAGCAAGCATCGTAACCAGACCCATGCATGAGACAAATTCTGGAATTTTAAGACAGGGAATTTAAAATAACTATGACTAATATGTGAAGGGCTATTAAGGGAAAAATAGACAACATGAAATAGGTATGTATTATAGGAAGAAAAAATTTCTCAGAACAATTTGAAAGGGAAAGCTAAAAATAAAAAATACTGTAAGAGAAATGAAGAATCTTTGTGTTATGCTCACAAGTAAATAGGACACAGCAGAATAGAGACAGTGAGATTGAAATTAGGTCAACAGCAAGTTTCCAAATAAAATGCAAAGAAAAAGGGGAATTTAATAAAAGATAAAAGAATGTTCTAAATGTGGGATAATTTCAAAGTTTCTAAATATACATAATTGGAATACAAAAAGAAAAATAGAAGAAAGTAGAAGTACTTGAAATATTAATGACTGAGAAGTTTCCAAACTAACTGCAGAGACCAAACAAGAGTTATAAAAACCTCAGAAAACATCATGCTGGATAAGTATTAAATAAATTTTTTTTTTAAAAACCGACAAGAACAAAAAAGTATGCCTAGATATATGTTGGGAAACACTGCAAAGGAGAAAGGACTTACAGAGTGCCTAGATAAATTGGTTATGAGTAACATATAAAATAAGGAACAACAAACTGTGGAAGGCCACAGGAGGCCTCTGAGGAGAAAGGCCTCTTCATGCCTCATGTTCTGGTGCAGGGTGACCTCGGCTCTGTTACCATAAACATTGTGCTCAAGGACATAAAAGAGTTACAGTGAAGAGATGTGCCAAACACTACTTCATCCAGGTGATCAAAGTAAACACCCCACGGTCACAAAGCATCTAGATAGAATAAATACTTGATATAACGGATGTAATAGTTTATTTCTGAGTTATTTCAGCTAAAACCGCATAAATCTAGTCTAACGGGAAAAACAACAGACAAATTTGAATTAGAGTACATCTTCCAAAATAATTTCCCAGTACTCAAAACTATCAAGGCCATAAAAAACACAGAATGTGAGAAAATGTGAAAACCAAGATAAATCTAAAGAGACATGAAGCCTAATGTATGATGTGATCTCCTACAGAAAACAAAGCACATTTGGTAAAAACTAATAAAATCCGAATAAAATACAGGGTTTATTAAATAGTAATTGTGTCAGTATTGAGTCATTCATTGTGATGAATACTGACTGTGATTGTCAGATATTCATAATAGAAGAAACAAGAGTGTAGAGGATATGTAAACTTTTTTCATTTTTTTTTTTGTAAATCTAAAAACATTGTAAACTAAAAAGTTTATCTTAAAAGCCTAAACATATAACCTAAAATAATAACTAAGCAGTTTGAAGGTATTCATATGATTCACATTTTCTTATTTTAACTAAACGAATAACCTCAAAAGTATTTCCAAGGCTTATTATTTGCTCGAGCAACTACTTGAAATCCATTTAAAATATTTGTTTTTCTTCAACTACATTTGAATACTACCCAAAGGTTTTTGTTAAATCATGAACAATGCAGATAAGTTCACTCCACTCATGTAGCTCATCCTTAATATGAAATGAGTTACCAAATGAAGAATATAGACTTTAAGACAAATGAGTTAATTGTATAGTATATTTGAATGTGATAAGTGACATGGATAAAAAGAAAAATAGAGCAATGTAAAGGAGACAAAGGCGGCTACATTTGGGAATAATTATAGATATTTTCTTGCTTACATACAAATTAGGCTATTTCTTACCAACTTTAGTTTTAAATAAAAAGTGATTGTGTTGTCAGAAGAATAGATTAAATTAAACCCAGTGCAGGAAGCATAAAAACTGGCACCTGGGCTGGTCATGTCTTGCATAAAGTTAGGTGAAAACCTGTGTATGAGTCCAGGTGATTTAATGGATTGTGGTGATCAAATCCAGTATCCTGTGAGGAAATAATATGGGATATTATATTTCCTTAAAGTAAGAATTAGAATGGATAAATGACTAGAAAACATGGATCCTCATTGGACTGCACTTCTAATAAAAATAGAACAAACTCATATACATATATATATATATATGTATATAAGTTTGCATGTTCTAGACACATAATTATAATTCTGTCTAAGTGTTCACTCTATATAGAGTGAACACTTGATAGAATTAAAAGAGAAATTGCAACATTCACTTCTGTTTTAAATATTTGTGTAGATTATAATCCCACATTTAAACAGTTTTATTAGAACTTTGAACCCAACAATGACAGAATGTGTAATTTTCACAAGTACACACTGAATGAGATTAAAAATACAAACTCACCCCAGCACTTTGGGAGGCCGAGGTGAGTGGATCACGAGGTCAAGAGACCGAGACCATCCTGGCCAACACGGTGAAACCCTGTCTCTACTAAAAATACAAAAATTAGCCAGGCACGGTGGCACGGGCCTCTGGTCCCAGCTACTCGGGAGGCTGAGGTGGAAGAATTGCTTGAACACAAGAGGTGGAGGTTGCAGTGAGCTGAGATTGTCCACTGCATTCCAGCCTGGTGACAGAGCAAAAATCCACCTCAAAAAAAAAAAAAAAAAAAAAAAATACGAACTCACAGAAAACCACCACTATGTGACTGGAAGATTTAAGATATACCCTTTAAATAGATGCAAAATAGTTATAGAATTCAGAAAAAATTTAAAGACAGTAACTACTACATATCAAAATTTATGAAATGCAGATAACTGCTGTTGATGGGGGGATGTATATTCACTAAAATAATATAAATCTTGACAATTAATGAACTAACCACTTGAATGAGGGAATTAAGATGAAAACACTAGAAATATTTTTCAAAGCAAATAAATAAAATAATAAATTTAATAAAATAAATGAAACAAAATAAACAGAGAATTGACAAAACAAAAAGCTCATGACTTGAAAACACTAACAAAATTGTTGAACTTCATGCAAGATTGACCAAGGAAAAAGAGCAAAGATATACATAAATCATATTAACAGTTGGAAAACGAGATATGATGTTTGATACAGTAGATCCCTCACATTTGATAATTTGTATACAATGAAAACTTTCCTTGGATATATATAATGATAAAATCTGAATCATGATTTGAAAGTAATTATAGATATATGACTCTAAGATAAATTAGTAATTGCAAACCTATGCAGAAAATAAAATCAAGGCAAAGAACTAGACCTATATAATTTACTATAAATTCATAGTATAATGATTGGAAAGGACTTCAAGAAGACTGTTATATTAACATTTGCTAAAAAGAAATTGAAAATAATCTGAAAAGCACTACTCTACTAAGAAAAAAGTTCACATATATAAAGTGCATATCTCTACATACTACTTCAAGTGTACTCCTTCTCCAATGGCAATTAAGAGTTTAAACCTATAATTCAAGAATGTACAACTTGTGGCAAGAGAAACTATAAAGTAATTGAGAATAAATATTTCAAAAGATACAAAATAGTCAATAAAGAAATGTTAAATTGTAATGAATAATAGACAAAAGAAGAAATAAATATAAAATGGAGATATAACTGATTTGTAAATGGTAATAGTATAGCAAAGATGTTTATTTCTCTAATATAATTTGCAATTAAATCAAATACTTTAATGTTTTCAATTTCATAGATTCTATAAACATTATAAACTTCTAATATGTAATTTGATAAATTAAGCCAAATATTCATAAAGAGAAGTAAACAGCCCAAAATAGAAAATTTGAAATGGGAGAAAGAAGAGGGATAGAATATTAAGACTTGTTATATAATTATACTTACTATTAAAAGTACACAAAATAAAATGATATGTAACTTTTGTAGAATTCAACTGCAGAGTTAGAAGAATTTATGTGAATGCAAGTGTAAAAAATGTACTATTTAAGTAATATTTCTGGGAAAATTGCTAGCCACATAAGAGTAATAAACTTAGATTTGTACTTCACACCACAACTAAAAGTACAGTCTGGTATTTTAAATACTATTAGTCTTCTAGGGCTTTCCAGCAAAGTGTCACAAACTGGGCGGGAAAAAACAGAAATTTATTCTTTCACAGTTTTGGAGTCTAGAAATCCAAATTCAAGATGTTGCCAGGTTCATGCTCCTTTGGGAACTCTAAGTAGAATCCTATCTTCTTCTTTGTAGCTTCTCCTAAAAACCATTAATTCTTGGCACCCCTTGGCTGATAGGCCCCTCACAACAATTTATTCCTCTTTCATCACATGACATTATACTTATATTGGTCTCTGTCTCTGTGCTCAAATTTTCCTCTTCTTGTAAGAACACCAGTAGTATAGGATTAAGACTCTATACTACTCTGGTATAACCTGATTTTAACTTAACCAATTCTATCTACAAGAGACATATTTCTAAATTAAATCAGATTCTAAAGCAGTGGGGATTCCAACTTCAACACATATTTTTGAATACACACTTCAACCTCTATTAGTCTGTTAGAGCTGGTAGCTAGACATGAGCAGGGCAGGAAAGATGGTCCCCAGGAATATTAGGCATTTATCAAGCCACAGTCAGGCAATTACAAATCTATTCCCCCCGAAATAATCAGCAGGAAAACAGAGGTAACCCAGGGAAGGACTCCTCTCTCTTTTTTCCTTGGTATCCATTGAGTGAAGGACAGGTAGGCATAAAACTCTCCCTTTGAGATAGTAAGTGGCCATGACTGGTACTGGGAATGAGAGGAGTCTTGCAACAGATAGAAAACCTGGAGTTAGCAAGCCACATTCCTGATAAGGTCTCCAGCATGCCCAGTAAATGGGTAAGATGGCAGAATCTGACCAGTATATGACCTTCCTCTGGGGGTGCTTGACCAGTTAGGGTGAATTGCCACTGATGAGCATGTATAGGACTTCAGTAAACACACTGGGCAGGTGGGCCCTCGCATGCGCTGGCAGGCCACCTTGCATGTGGCAGTTAAGCAACAGCCCGTCCAGGAGAAGAAGAAAGGGAGGAGATAGAGAGCCTGGGAAACAATAGAGGGTATAAAAACTTTAGAGTCTAAACAAAAAAGAGAACAGGGCACTCGATTTTTTAAGTCATCCACTTGGCTCTCTTACCAGGGTACTAGTCTACTTTCTGTAATAAATTCTCACTTTGTTTAAAAGAAATTCTCTCTCTTTTCTTTAAACCTTGCCTGTGTCTCTCATTTGAATTTTCTCCTTTGCTAAGACAAGTGACCAAGTTTGCTGCAGAGTTGCCACTCTGGAGTTTCTTCGGACAGCTCACCAGCTGGTAACATACTTTGGTATCATGACTCAGATCCATCATCTAGTGGTAAGGCACTGCAATGCCTCACTGGAGGTATTCAAACCCTCATAGGTGGTTTCTCCTCCTTTATTTGTTTTCCTTTTTGTCTCTCACCTTTTTCTTTTCCTTCCTCGCCCCTTTTTCTTTTTCCTAATTGTTTCTTTTCCTTTCACCTCCCTTTGCCTTTCTCCTATCTACAAACTGTTCCCCAGAAGTACTTCCCTTGGCTACAGTGGTTCTGTTCCCTCTGTCTGATTTCTCTGGTCATCCTGACCAGTGACTCACACAGGTGAGAGGATTTTAGGGTCCTGAACTACTATGCCACTCCTGACAGGGAGTGTGCAAGGGTTGTAGAGCTAAACCTGCACTGTGAAATTTCTGAGGAACTTCTCTGCTTCTCCTTCAACTAAAATCAGCTCTTTCCCTGCACCATCTATTTTCCTGCTGTTTTCTCTGTACTCTGAAAGGGCCTTGCAGACTGGCATGACTATTCGCCTCAGGGGCAAATCGTCCTCCTATATGCCCTCACTTTGTGTGCTTGCAAGTTTTTTTCTGCTCGAAACATATTCCCCCTGTTTGTCGTTTGTGTGTTGGCCACCCTTGTTGTGTCTGCCTGGCAACCAAGAGGCAGGAACCTGGTTTCCCCGGAGATCTGCCCTTGATTTTACTTCCCCAGTCCGGATGACCTCCAGCCCATCTCCTGCCTCTTGGCTTACTGTCAAAACAAGCACTGGTCGGAGCCCTAGTCTTGTCAACTCTTGGTTACTTACTATTCACTCGCTATCCCCACCATTTTCCTGGACTTAGTTTTCTGCTGGTTCTTAAGGAGGTTTATCCACCTTCACAGAATTTCCATTTGTGTTCCACTAAGGACACCCCCTACCTCAATATTGGGGCTAGTTATTTTTTGGGAAAGTAACATTTTTTTTTCTGTGCCTGATGAATGGTTCTCCAGCATTTTATCCTTTATGTCAAGAGGAGACAATGCTGACAAGCACTGCTCTCTAGGGACCAGAGGCTAGTGTTTCTGTGAAATCACAGTCGCTTTCCATAAGCATCCCCCAATGCTTCCTTCCCTATCTGCCTGTTGCAGAGAAATTGATCTGCTTTCTTTAAAACACTTCTTTTGCACATTACCTATCAAGGATATCATTTTCCTATTTTATTCTGACCCCCTCCATGTCATTCTCAACATCCACAAAGATTGCCAAGGCAAGGCTATGTGCAGGAAAAGGGAGCTCAGCCTCTTTTTGGCTTTTGGCTGGGAACAGGGTCCTTGTCTACCTGAAGGGACCTGGGGAATTGGAACGCAAGAGGATAGGAAATTATTTCATTGCTAGTATTCTCTGGAAAAGGGTCAACGCAAGGTCCTAGAGTGAAGCATATAGACCTGCCTGAGGCCACAGACACAGGAAACCAAATTATTCATATGAAGAGATGAAGGCTGGTACCAAGATATAGACACAGAACAAATTACCATTAGAACAGAAATAAAGGCAAGGTTCAGGGTACCTGGTGAGACCAGTTCATTCTGGAACCCCAGGGATGATTGTAAGGGTCTTGTTCATCCCCATATCCCCTTTGTTCTCAAGTGGGTAATTGTGCCTCCTTAAAACAAGATGAAACCAAGGTTAAGGGTACCTTGGGAGACTGGTTCATTCTGCAGCCCCAGGGATGAGAGATGAATGCCCTATTCAGGGATAATAAGGAAATAAAAAGGGAGGCCTTTTTTTCATTCTCTCCTCTGTTCTCTCTTTACAGATAGGTAATTGCAACTCCATACCACAGGACATGCCCCTCAGATGTATCCTCAAGAACCAGAAAAAGTTTGATCCTCCAAACTCTAAAAAAAGAAAAGGCTAATATTTTTCTGTAACATAGCATGGATTCGATACAAGCTCTGGGACCAGAAATCCTGGCTGTAAAACGGAAGCATACATTTTAATATGAAGTATCAGTTGGAACTGTTTTGCTGCCAGCAGAGAAAATGGACATAAATCGCCAGTGTGCAGGCTTTTGTGGCCCTAGGAGACAATTCTGACCTTTGTTGGGCTTGTAAAATTGATCCAGCTATAGTACCAGCCAAACTCAGCAACCTCCTCTGGTCAGTCTAGGAGACCCTTTATCAGGCTTGCCCAGAGCTCAATCCCCAGAAGAGCAAAAGGTAGAACCTAGCTTAGACCCCCATGGCCCCTTCTAACTCATCACATCCAAGTCTTTCCATCCTGGAGCCTTTTCCTCCCTTTCCAGGGCTATTCTCAGAACACCTCCCCTTTGGCTTATGTTCCCTTCAGGAGGTTAGCAGTCCCAGTTGGCCCACTAGAGTTCAGGCTCCATTCCCTTCGCAAGACCTGAGACAGATTACAGCAAACTAGGAAAGTGTATGGATGACTCTGACCAATACATTGAAGGGTTCTGTAAACTGGGCCTAACATTTGAACTCACTTAGAAGGACCTCACAGTTATACTGGGCCACTTTCCAAGGGAGAATATGACGACTCCATTATAGAGGCAGCCCAGCAATTTGCAAATGCAATGTATGTGATTAACCCTGGTGGCTACTCTGTGGGGGCCACCACAATTCCCAGGTGGGCCCCAGCTGGGATTGCAATACCCAGGGCAGGTATTTGGGCAACAATCCATGTGCTCCTTTGTCTAATCGAGAGATTGAGAGCTAGCAGAGAAAAGCCTCAGTGAACTATATAAATTGGCCTTAATAAATCAAGGTCCTCTTGAAAACTGCATAATTTTTATAGAAAGGTTACAAGATGCCCTCACAAAACCTAAGCCCAGAAACACCAGAAGGGCAACTGGTCCTAAAAGACTACTTGTTAATGCAGGCAGCCCCAGATATTCAGAGGAAACTCCAAAAAAATATCACTGGGCCCCAATATCCTTATGCCTGACATCCTCAAAATAGTTTCCTCAGTCTTTTACAAGTGGGGTTGGAAGGAAAAAGGAGGGGGCTCCGCAAAAAACAGGCAAAACAAAAGGTGGCAGCTTTATTGGCTGCTTTACAAGTTCACTAACTCCCCTAGGCTGCCCTCGGAATACCCTCCCAGGTAACTGCCATTGGTGCAGGAAGGCAGGCCACTGGGAGGCAAACTGTCCTGATGGGGTAAATGGGAACAAACCCCACATGGCTGCTCCCTCTGCCGCAAGCTTGACCCCTGGAGACAAGATTGCCCTGAGGTGCTGAAGAGCTCCTGGGATGGAATCCCAGCCCCTGATGGCCTTGAGCTGAAGAAGCCCTACGGTCCAGCTGGCTCTCAGATCAAACATCATTGCTAAAGGGATGGAGCCAAGGCCTACTTTGGATGTGGCAGGTTGGACAATAACTTTCCTTTTATATCGGGAGCTCCCTGCTTGATGCTTACCTCTTTTCCTGGGCAATTATCCCCTGAGTCTGCCAGGTAATGGGGGATAAATAGGGTGGTCATAACCTGGACGTTTACTTCTCTTTTGTGCTGCCTGTCAGGGGTAACTCTTTTCTCGTTCATTTTTAGTGATGCCAGAATGCCCTAAGCCTCCTTTGGGCAGAGACATTGTGTTCGGACTAGAAGATCAATTAACGTTTTTTGCAGGGCCAACTCCTACTTTTCCAAATGCAATCTTATGCCTCAAAGAGACCACACGGGGATGAACTACCCAAAGACCTTCCCATTAACCCAGAAGTCTGGGCCACAAGAATAGCAGGGAAGGGCTATAACGTCAATGCCAGCAGTCATTCAGCTCAAGAGCCCTTCTAGCTATCCTTGCAGAAAGCACTTTCCTTTTCTACCAGATGTCAAAGAAAGACTTTGGCTCTTGATTAAGAAGTTTCTAAAACATGGACTGCAGTGTTACAGCTTACCCTGTAACATCCCAGTCATCCCAGTCTTACTCATTAAAAAGACCAATGGTGAATACAGGCTAGTCTAGGACTTTCAAATTATATGAGACAGTAGTCCCAATACACCATATAGTCCCCCACCTATATGTAATTCTAGGGGAAATACCTCCAGATACTCAGTGGTTTTCAGTCTTACACCTCAAGGATGCCTTCTTTTGTGTCCCATTAGACCCGCTGTCCCAATTTCTCTTTGCATTTGAATGGAGAATGAAAAATGCAGGTGTCAACATCTCACCTGGAATCTTACCTGGACAGCGCTTCCATGAGATTTTAGAGATAGTCCATCTGTTTGGGCAAGCCTTGGCTAAAGATTTGCAGGACCTAACTCTTGCAGGGGAAGGGGGTGCATCTCCTACAGTATGTGGATGACCTATTAATCTACTTCCCAACAAGGGAGTTGGGAACTCAACATTTAGTCCAGACAGGGATTTTCTTGCAGACCAGATATGCAAAGTGTCCAAGACCAAGGCACAGCTACTAAGACAGGCGGCCTAATACCTGAGAATAATTCTGACCCCTGGAGAATGTAAGCTGTCCGCAGAATGGAGACAGGTCATTCTTAAGATACCTACCTGGAACACCCAAAAGCAACTTCAGGCTTTTCTGGGACACATGGGATATTACAGACTTTGGACACTGGGGTATGATGGAATTGTTAAGTCTTTATATCAGATTCTAACAGAAGGGACTAATAGGGCTCCACTTCTCTGGGAGAAGGATTCAGAGGAAACCTTTAGGCAGCTAAAAACTGCTGTCTCACAAGCCCTAGCCCTTGGGCTGCCCATACTAACCAAAGCATTTCAGCTTTTTATCACTGAAAGGTAAGCTGTGGCCCCAGGAGGTCTAACTCAAACCACTGGGATCAAATGTCCAGGAGGTACTTTTCAAAGCACTTAGACCCAGTTGTACAGAAGTAGTCACACAGTCTCAAGGATGTGGCTGCAGCAGTCCTACTTGAGGAGTTCTTCGAAATCACCATGGGGCAATCAGTCCAGCTCCTAATATTGGACATAAAAGGGCCACAGTGGCTCACTGACAACAGATTGTTAAAGTACCAGGTTTTGTTATTTAAAAACCTACAGGTAACAGTTGAGTGGTGATCAATCCTCAAGCCAGCCACTTGCTTGCCCCTACCAGGAGACAATAACCTGGGATATTCATGCTGTGATGTACTCAGCCAAATTAATGCCAGCAGGGCAGACTTAAAGGACCAATCCCTGGGCGATCCCATCGAAATATGATTCTCAGATGGGAGTAGTTTTGTTTGCAATGGAACTAGATATGCAGGGTATGCTTTGGTGTACCTTTACCAAGTAACTGAAGCTAAAGCTTTATTCCCGGGGACTTCAGTGCAACTAGCTTAACTCATTGTGCTAACCGGAGCCCTAAAACTAGGGGGAAGGAAAAAGAATAACCATTTATACAGAGTCCAAACATGCTTTTTTGATCCTTCCTACCCAGGCAGCTATATGGAGAGAAAGAGGATACTTCCATTAAGTACAGGCCTCAAATCTTAGAGCTGCTAGAGGCTGTTCATTTGCTCCAGGAGGTGGCAGTAGTGCACTGCAAGGGACACCAGAGGGCCCCCGATGAAACCACACAAGGAAATAACTTGGCTGACTAGAAAACTAAAGAAGCAGCTGTCCCAAAGGTTACCTTCCTGGGAGCCTTGCTCCCATCTCCCCCTCTAAATTACCCCCACTCCAATACACCCAGGAAGAAATAGATTGATCACCCAATGGAATATCAAAAAGAAACAAATGGATGGCATATCCTGGGGGTACTTTTCCATCTGCCAAAGGCCAGGACAGTCCAGGGCAAATTTGTAAGTGGGTGTTTAGCAGGAAGGACTGAAAAAGGCTATTGAACAGGCTTTTCAGACGTGCTCCTTGTGTGGCATAAACAATCCCTAGAGAGGAAAGCCTCCTCCATTAATAAGTCCAATCCAAAGAAGAGGTAAATACCCTGGAGACGGGGAAGATGGATCCCCCCCATGCCATAAATATAAGTACCTCTTGAACTGTGCAGATAATTTCACATGGTGGGTAGAGACCTGTTGCACAAAGACTGAGAAGGCACAGTAAGTAGCTAAATTCCTCCTCAAGGAACTCCTTCCCCAATTTGGGCTTTCTTGCTCATTGCAAAATGACAATGGTCCATCCTTCATTTCCCAAGTGACTCAAAAGTTAGTAATGCCCTTGGCATGAAATGATGCCTTCAATCTGCCTGGAGACCACAGTCTTCAGGAAAGGTGGAAGGAAATAACCAAACCTTCAAACACATCCTTAATAAACTGTGTCAGGAAACCACAAGTCATGGGTGGACCTCTGACCTCCAGCCCTCCTTTGAATCCATGTTACCCTTAAGACTCCTTTACAATTAAAGCCCTACTAGGCACTATGTGGTAAACCATTCCTATATTCTGACTTATGGCTAGATGAATAAACTATCAAAGTCACCCAGTATGTCTCTTCTATGGCAGGCTTCCAACAGGCCTCCAGGAATATGGGTTACAAACAAACCCAAAATTGAAAGAGGAGAAAGCTCAGCCTTTATACCCTCTAGGTGTACTAGTTCTCATGAAAATTTGAAAGATGGAACCCTGGAATCCAACTAACTACTGTTTGGAATGTCCCCTTCAGTGTTCTATTATCTACCCCATCTAGCCATTAAATTCCCAGAGATTGCCAGCAAGATACACTACACCTAAGTGAAGTAAAACTTTAGGCCAAGACAAAGGACTGAGATTGCTGCAGAGGTGCCATTCTGGAGTTCTCTGATAGTTGCAGACTCACCTACCAGTAGGAAGTCTACCTCTGGACTCTCCAAAATTTATGTTCTTCACCTGTGCAAAATCCATCCATCAATCCCAGTATCTCCAAGTTCCTGCACTAACTCTAAGTCTAAAGTCTTATTTAAATATCATCAGTTCAAAGTCCAAAGTCTCATCATCTAAATCATTTAAACCAGTATGGGTGAGACTTGAAGTATGATTCATCCCGGGACAAAAATCTTCCTTTATCTGTGAACCTATAACACCAGACAAGTTATCACCTTTCACATTAAGTAGTGAGACAAGCATATAATAAATATCCACATTCCAAAAGGAAGAAATTGGAAGAAATAAAGAGGTTATAGTCCCTGAAAAAGTTCAAAATCCAGCAGAGCAAACTCCATCAGATTTCAAGCCTGAGAATCATCCTCTATGGCCCTGTGCTTTGTCTTCTGGGTCCACTGGTTGACCATTAATCTTTAGCGGTCCTGGACTCCCAGCTGTATTATACATGGCATTCTCCCTATCCATCTCTGTCTCTGTTTTCAAATCTCACCCCCCTTTTTATTAATAAAGAACACTAGTGATATTGGACTAAGACCCTATTGTACTCCAGAATGACCTCATATAAACTTAAATAATTTCACTTACAACACTATTTTCAAATTAGGTCAGATTCTGACAGAATAGGAGTTAGAATCCCAACATACATTTTTGGAGGGATGAAATTCAACTCATAAAAAAAAATGTGCATTTGTAAGGCAAAATTACAAAAAAAAATAAATAAATAAAACAGCTTGGAAGACAATATGGAAATACTTTTAGACATTATAGTACATGAGAATTTTCTTAAAAGACCCCAAATCTTAATAAATCATAAACTTGTCTGCATTAAAATTAAATATTTCTACATAAAGAAGCAATTATTTTACCATATGATAACAAAATCTTCATTCTCAGAAAGGCATATAGAATTTGCATTGCCCAAGAAAGTAATAGAAATTTGATTATGTAACAATTAGTAATTACAGCAAGACTCTCACACGTTAACAAAAAGACAAATTATTTTAAAATGTGGAAATATGAGAATTGAATTCACAGAAGGTGCTGAAAATCACTAGAAATCTGAAAACTGAATTTGAACAGGAGCTAACTAATCACTTATTTGATTGGTATTAAAATAAAAATATAATACTGTCAGTATGTAAGAATGTGTGATACATGATTTTCTCAGTAATCTTAAGAGGAATATAAATTGTTAAAGTCATCTTGAAAAACACCCAGAACTGAATGGTTCAAAGCAATAGCTATTTATGCTCATGGATCTGTGGGTCAGCTGAGTTATACTTCTGAAATAGTATTAGCAAAGCACAGATGACCAAGCAGTAAACATTTGAGGCCACATAAGGCTATGTGTAGAATTAGCACACTGTCACTTCTATCCACATCATTGACCAAAGCCAGCAGAAGTGCACTTAATATTTTTTTTTTAACGAGAGAAACTGACATTATATATCACAGCACATGGAAACAAAAAGGAATAAAGAATGTTAACCAATAATTCATTTGAAAGCAGTGTACTCTCCTGGTCACAATCAGAATATTTTAAAACTTAGTAAAACACAGTCATTGCATGACCCCTAATCTAATTATCTTAGCATGCCTGAAGTTTAAGATCCTATAATCTATAACAAGTTTAGATGAGTTCTTCATGATTCAAAGATTTACTCATTGAAGAGCAGACCTTCCCCCAACATACAATGGTAGAAAAGGAAAGTATATTCTCAATAATAACACAAATTTAGAAAATTTGAGACATATATTAGTCACATGTCCATTTATTCATAACCTTTATAAAATCCTGATGGACAAATGATACCATGTCTTCCTATCTATGGGGTATAAAATGCATTTTATATGCTGATTCTGCTTCCTGAGTCTATTTCACTATTCCATTATTCTCCGAGTTTCTTTGATCTGACCTCAGGAACATGCTTCTCTTTTCATCATTTTCTTTGACCATTTATAGAGAATTGTAAAATACGCCTTTTGGGGGATGAACCACTTTTTTTCTATCCTTCTTCATTCCTATAGAAGGTTGAAGAGCAAGATAACTTTTCTCATCTTGAACCATCTCAGTCAAGGCATGATTTACATTTCCTTTTTAAAAAGAAATATAAATCTTGTAGGCATTTTTTACATTATTTTTAAAATTTTTGTGGGTTTTCTACATATTTGATTTCAGTCAACTTTATTTACCACAACCTATACTCATATTTTTAGAGCTATTTCTATTCTTCTAGGTACAAGTAAAAGTAATGAAGTCACAACTGCCTCCAGCAAAACCATGTACTTACTCCTTTTGTAAATCCTTTTGCCCAAATAGAAAGATTAACTAGATGTCATCTTCATTATTTCACAGGTGTTATCAAAATATTCCTTTGACATTGATTATTTCTGTGGTTTAAGGCCATATTTTAATTTGAGACTATTTTATGACTGAAGAGATAGAAAATAAGAGACTGGTTATTTTTCCATCCATAGTGTTCTGGGTTCTCTCCATTACCTCTTATTCTGCTTGTAATTTGTCCATTCTTTTTGAGCTTATCAGTTTATTGTGGGTAGTTATGTTATGTAGCAGGAAGCTCAAACTTTCACCATTTTGCCTAGAAAGCATTTAAGCATAAGTTCATTTGGTATTTTCTATTATTAATAGACTAAAAATGAAAGAACACACACACACACACACACACACACACACACACACTTTGTGTATGGATTTATACCAGATCTTTCTTGCAACAAAAACATCATGATGCTGTTATGCAGAATTTTCCAAAATTGAATCATCACTGAACAATTTTTTTTAATTTAGTCTATATGATATTTTGATTATTGAGCTATAGAAATATTCACTGGTTTTATGTTATAAATCAGAATATATATCAAAGAGTTTAAGCCACACTCTGTTTAGACATATACAGGTAAATATGAAATGCTTGAATGAAGTTTATGAATGCCTTCTTTTACATTTGTATAGGTTCTTTGTATTCAGTATGACAGAAAGCTAATTGTAATCTAACAATGATTATATGGAGCCTATGGGAATATAAATGTCATATGCATATTTTAACAGTTACATTTTGAAACAAATGGGTTTTGAATAGTGTAAAGCACAGAGCACTTGTAAATAACTAAACATCACTGGGTATATCCCAATAGAAGAATTTGCCTTTCATAAACACTGGAAAAAATAAACCTTCAAAATATAGAAGTTTTTTGTAATTTATGTGGTTCCATGCTCAGAGTGTCTAAATTAAAATTTACAGATTGAGCACAAATGTATGTAATACTATAAAATTAGTTTACTATAGAACTTTCTTAAAACATGTACTAATGCAGTAACTAAAAGTTAAAAAAATTGCTGAAACATTACAGATCCTTAGATAAAAGTTTAAAACATTTCCAGAAAAACAAATGGTCTCTTTTTAAACTCTGTTTTTTAACATTCATTTCTGAAAATCTCTTTGTTTACATTACATATAAGTAATTTGAAAAATGTTTTTGCTCTAAAAGTTTACATACAACCACATCATTAATTGCAGTTTTGCGCATTTCTTTAGTTTACTCCACCTGTGTTTAACAAAGAAGCCACCATCTCACCTTGAGGTAGGTATTCTATTTATATCTAGAATTTGCTCCATATTTGAAATATTTAAGGTATTACTTGTTAGTCACTACTTAAGTTTCAAGATAGGAGTCCAAATCTTGAGTAAGTTAGTCTTTTTTTCCATTTTATAAGCATAATAAGAATATTAAAAAAATATTAAATATAAAATATTAAAGAGCCACATTGTTGTGTGTAGCCTTCCTAGAGTAATACAGTCTCTGTGACTGGGCAACCTAGCATTGAATCCTGATTTCATGTTTTACTAAATTTACTGGGTAAGAGACTATCTAAGCCTCTGCATCTTCTGCCTTCGCTAATAAATAAGTTTAATTATCACTAGTACATTGTTTAAAAAATTAGTTTTAAATTATTTCTTCTATGTAGGTCTTAGTGATTCTGAGATTCTGCAAATTTCATTTCTCAATTATCAGCTAATTCCTGTTGGAATACAGGAGAAAGTACTTGCCCATTTCCTTGCTGTTCCTGGCAGCAAGCTTCAGCAACAGCCTTTCCATTGAGAAAGGCAGTTGCTTCCAGTTTTCAACTTTTGTTTATTGTATTTATTTTTATGCCACTCCCAGAATTAGGCATACTATGTTGTTCTTTTAAATTTTTGAAATACCACCACCAACCACCAAGTGTTACCTCTCCTCAGAGGTCTGAGTTTCAGCTCTCTGTTACCCCCTGTTTCAGGCTTATATTTTGACAATTTCAACTACCCAGCCCGAAGAGGGAATAGTGATCCACTGATCACTTACAGTGTTTGCTATCTCATATTTTCTGTGTTTCTTTTCTACTTTTTTGATCCTCCAAACCCTTTATAACTACTTATTTATATCAAACGATTTTAGTCTTAAAATCTAGTAAAGTTCTTCTTCCTAACAGGACCATGGGTGATACTTCCTAAGGTTTTGTGAGAACAAAATTCATTTTCTTTTGTGAGGTAAATAAGTGATGCTATGGTCACTTGTGGACCTATGTTAGCTTTTATTATCAGATTAATTTTTTTGATTGTCAAAAGTTTATTTATTAACCTATTTCATTGTACCCAAATCAGTGCTCCTTCAATGGATGAGCTTCATGTTATATTGTTAAATCTCTGAACTAGTCATGCCTTTTAAAAAGTATATGTACACATTTTTAATAAATTGCTTACTTTTTCTTGAGGTCGTTATGATTATTTTATAGTGAGATATTTTACAAGTTTCATGATGTTTGACTGTTCCTTTGTTCCCTTGTCATTCTAAGCTATTAGGCATTCAAATAACCTATAGAAGATAGCCTTACTTTTTTAAAATCAGTGCTAATTAGGAAAGAAATATAATTGTAAATTCTATTAGTCAAAATTTGTTCTTCTCAAGTATTTTTAGTTCTTGATATGCAGTTATGCTTAATATTAGTTTGAAGGTAATAAAATAATTTCACATTTTTCAATTTTTTTTACTAAGTGAATGAAAATTCAGCATTTGCCAAAAGTTTACATTTACTCAGATTACCATTTTTAGTGCCTTTTAAAAAAATGTCTAATCCATCCAAGCAAGTTATTTTGTGAACATTTACAGATAGATTCTAAAGTTTATATAAATAGGCAAAAGGCCCAGATCAGCCAATATAACATTAACAAAGACCAAAGATTGACATTACCTAACTTTAAGCCCTACCATTAAAAACTACAATAATCAGGAGATTGTAGTATTGATAAAATAATAAACAAACTAATGAATAGACTGCAATAAAGAGCCTAGGAATAAACTCACACCAACATAGTAAACTAACTTTCGGTGAAGAAGCAAAGGCAAATCATCGAAGGCAAGACTATGTTTTCAGCAAATGGTACTGGGCTAACTGGATATCCACATGCAAAAACAACTCACGAAAACTAAATGTAGACATATATTTGACACCTTTCACGAAAATTTACCAAAATGGATGATACACATAATTGTAAAATGCAAAATTATAAAACTTCTGGAAGACAATCTTGGGTTTGGTGATGAGTTTCTAGGTATTACAATTTACAACAAAACAGAAAAAAAGTTGTTACAGTGGATTTTATTAAAATTGAAAACTTCTACTCTGTTAAAATTAAGAGAATATAAATATGCACCACAGACTGGAGAAAGTATTTGTAAAACACATATCTGGAAAACATCTATCTGATACATCCTTTATCAGCTGTATTTGTACATTGGAAATATACAAAGAACTCAAAACTCAGCATAAAAACCATCTAAATAGAATAATAGCAAAACAATATGAACATATGAACACTTTGCTAAAGATGATATATAGAGGCCTATGAAAAGATGCTCAATGTCATATGTCATTAAAGAATTGCAAATTAAAACAACTATGAGATACCACTACACACCTATTAAAATGACTAAAAACCAAAACACAGACAAGACCAAATGCTGACAAGAATGTAGAACAACAGGAACTTTAATTCAGTGTTGGTGAGAATTCAACATGGCACAGCTGCTTTGGAACAACACAGTTTGGCAGTTTCTTACAAGCTAACCATAGGCTTACAATATGATCCAGCAATTATGTGCTCCTAAATATTTATACAAATTCGTTGAAAACTTATGTCCACACAAAACCTTGAACATGGATGTTTATAGCAGCTTTATTTATAATTACTTTACCTTGGAAGCAACCACAATATCCTTTAAGAGATGAATGGATAAATTCTATTACATAGACATAATGAAATATTATTCAGTGATAATAAATTAGCCATCAAACCACAAAAAGACATAAAAGAGCCTTAAATACACATGACTCAGTGAAAGAATTGAGTCTGAAAAGGCTATGTGTTGTATTTTTTCTAACTATATAATATTCTGGAACAGAAGAACTAAAGAAATAGTTAAATAGTCGTTGGTTTCCAGGGGTTTGAAGAGAAGAAGGGAGATATGAATGGGTAGAAAGAAGGACAGTTTTAGGGCAGTTAAAACATTCCATAAGATACTGTAATAGTGAATACATGATATTGTGCATTTGTCAAAACCCAAAGTACTATATAACACAAATTGTGAATCCTAATGTAAAACATGAATTGCAGTGAATAATAATGTATTAATAGTAGTTCATCAATTCTAACAAATATATCACATTAATACAAATGCTAATAGGGTAAATGGTATGTGGGAAGAGAGAAGCTCTATGGAAACTATTTAAATTCTTCTCAGTTTTTCTGTAAACATAATGTTGCTCTGAAACATAAATATATTAATTTTATTTTTAAAAGCCACATATTTTCTGCTACTAGAAGAGGCTGGTTACTGTACTGTACTATGTGTTGGTAGATGTTTAGATAATGCATTCCCCTTTATTTACCTTTTGTTTTGGTTATTTAATGTGGAAAATATTAATATGTGTATATGTAGTACATAGATATTGCTGATAGTCCATCATAAATAAAAATTTAATTCTGAGTGATGGTGCCAGGTTACAGAGAATGTTTTATGGATATGTGTTTTAAAGATAATGCTGTTGTACTATCATCAAAAATATGATATGTTTAAAATATTCCCTTTTGCTTATTAGTGAAAGATTATAAATATTCCATATTTTAAAATCACCTATCCCTCTGTAAATAAAATAATGTATGAATAATCTAAGGGTGAAACATTTGTTTATGATTGAGATAAGTTTTTAATAGTAGAAAGGTATCTATATCAGATTCTTAATGCTGTCATAACAAATTACCACAAACTAGATGGCTTAAAATGAGAGAATTGTATTCTCTCTAGTTTTGGAAGCCAGAAGTCTAAAATCGGGATTTTGGCAGGACCACTACTCCTCTGAAGAAGCTAGAGAATCCTTCTTTGCCCCTTCCAAGCTTCTGGTTGTTACCCATAACCCATGGTGTTCCTTGCCTTTTAGCTGCATCAATCCAAGCTCTGCTACTGTTGACAAAAAGCCTTTTTCCCCCGTGTCTGTCTCTGAATTTTTCTCTTTTTTAAATAAAGACTTCAGTCATTGGATTTTGGGATCACTCTAATCACCTATAACCTTATCCAAACTTAGTTAATTATTATATCTGTAAAGATTGCATTTGCAAATAAGTTTACATTCTGAAGTTTTAAGTAGAAGAAAAAAGAAATGTGGGGGCATTTTTCAACCCCATGTAGTACCCTTCAGTGATCCTATCTGTGTAGCTTTCTTACTTAGTACTGTCTTCTCATGAGTCTTAATGATATACCTTTTTCAATTGATAGCATCATGTTTACTAATGTCTGCTTGATAGTTAATTCTAATCAGAGACTACAGGATAGAAAATTTTATTCAGTGATTAAAGGGTGATTTTTAACTGGCTCTTAATTTGGCTTTTATCCCTAACTGAAAGTTAATTGTGTTTGTCAATGAAAAATAATTTTATATTAAGTAGGTTATAATAATTGAAGATAATGAAAAAGACTATTTTAGACAAGAGTGTTTATCTTATAATTAATTCCAAATTTCTTAAACTACTTAATAATCTCAACTTAGCTTGTGTGAGGGTATTTTAATGCAATTTATGTTTATAGTCTGTGCTAGAGGTCCTATCAATATTTCCATGTTTGTATGTCAATCTAATAAAATTTTCACTTTAAATACAAAAATAAGATGCAATGACATATGAAAAGCTAAGGTTTTAACATATATTGGTTTCATTTATTGGATTATATAATGAGAACATAGTCTGCTTATGGATTATTTATTTATTATATAAATATATAAAGGGTCTCATGAATATCATACTTGTAAATTTGTCCCATAGTATTGTTTATTGTTTATTTTATTTTCACTGACTTATTTAAATAACTCATATGTAAAGTTGTCGGAGAAATTTTTAAGAGAAAAGAAATACCCCCAAGCTATATATCATTATCTGAGGACATATGTTTTAATATAAGTTGTTCTGTACCATGTTAAACAATATTTCTCATTAAAGTTAATCAAAGTAACTTCAAAAAAATTCAAAATCATGCTATATTAATGTTCTTCCTACCTTTAAAGTTTATCTCAAAAGTTCCTAGGAAAAGTCAGCTATTTGCTGATAAGATTTACAAAAATTAACAGCAAAAATAATCCTGAGAATGGATATATTACCAGTAAGTTTTCTCTACCTTGCCTGCCACTGTTCACTCCCTGAAGTAACTTGCTATACAAAGTGCATCCTTTCTGCTTCTCTAAGAAGCAGACATCCAGACAGCATTAGATCCACATGAGATTTATTGGAGAAAACGACTGTGAAGAATAAAGGAAAATCTTCAGACCACAAGCAGATTTGACCCGTGTGAAGAAGAGTGGAAAGATGAAGATTTGAGTAGAAAAATCCTCAGACTATAGTGAAGTTCTGAGAAAAATATGGCCAGGGTAAAGCACCCTCCAGTCAAAGTCACCTGTCAGAGAAGTCCTACTTCCCAAAGGAATGATTCAGCATCTTACAAGGCTTTGCTCAGTAATTGGCTGGGAGCAGCACAGGAGAAGGATAGCTTTGATATAGATGTGAGTCTACAGAAGCCTCAACTGGGACTGTCAGTCAACTATTCTCCCTGAAGCAGGAGAATTGAGTGGCTAATTTCCATGGCTACTACTCAGTAAATACTACAGAGGAACTTTGTTTTCTTTTGTTTCTCCATCTCTCTCCTCTATTTTTTTTTTTTTTTTTTTTTGGTGGTTAGGCGGGGGCAGGGGGTACAAGGTCTTGCTCTGTCACCCGAGCTGCAATGTAGTGGTGCAATCATGGCTCACTGCAACCTCAACCTCTCAGGCTCAAGCAATCCCTCTCGGCCTTACAAGTAGTTGGGACCACAGGCTCATGCCACCACACACAGCAAATCTTTATTTTTTTAATTTTGTAGAGTCAGAGGTCTCAATACATTGCCCAGATTGCTCTCGGACTCCAGGGCTCACAGAATTCTCCTGCCTTGGCCTCCCAAAGTGCTGGGATTATAGGCATTAGCCACTGTGTAAAGACTATATATATCTTTAACAAAAGAGGAGAATCTTGCTGAGTCTTCGGAAATGACATTTTTACATTTTTCTTTTGATGCAGGCTTTGATGATTATTTATTGGTTCTTTATTCCATAAATTGACAATTTTTTATTTGTAAAATATTAAAGTACCAAAATTCCAGAGAATACTTCAAACAATTTCTGGATACCTAAGATTTATCTTTATTGTTTATTTGAACTTTTGGGCCAGCCATTTTCCTCCTCCTTTAGGGAATCTTTTATTTCGATACTCCTGTCTTAGCTCCAGACATTTTCTCTTAATTTTATTCTGAAGAATATGAGTGGATTACTCAGGCATAAAAGGTTACCGTAATGCTTAAAGTCAGATATCTTCTACTCTTCTTGTTTTAAAGCATTACATAAGACTTTTACATCAAAATTCAGATGAAAATATTAAAAAGTGGTTATACAAATGAATTATAAATAAGCTTCCTTCTGATTGTGTTTAAAAACTATACATTCTCTCAGATAAATAATATTTATTACAATATGTTTTAGTCCTATAAATATTTAAATATCACTGAATTTAATAGTAATACATCACTTCCAGTTTGTTATTTTAATTATAATATGATTATTTTATAGTATATCCACAAATGGGTTGGAATTAATCTCTATAAAATTTTAAACTAGGAAATTTTAATCATATAGCTCCTCAAAATTAGATTTGTGTATCCAACATACAAAACTTGGATGAAGTGTAATTTATTCATAGGATGATTTCTAACTATCAGTGGGAGTACCCCTCATTTATTAACAATTCATTTAATGAATTCTCAACAAATTCTTCCTTGGACTGAATATGCACAATTTTTATCCAGTGAAAATTAGGTATCTCCATCTCAGGAAGTAGTTTACCTAAAAATAAAAGACAATATTGGCTTTATACTACTTTTATTTTTTCTGATTCTTTTTGTTATGTTAGATGAATGATCATTATGGTCTTGTTGCAGGTTATTTACATTGAAACCTATTTCAATCAACAGAGAGTGAAATAATGAGTGAGTTCCCTTTCACAATTGCTACAACGAGAATAAAATACCTAGTAATACAACTAACAAAGGATGTGAAAGACCTCTTCAAGAACTACAAGCCACTGCTCAAGGAAATAAGAGGGGACACAGATGGGAAAACATTCCACACTCATGGTTAGGAACAATCAATATCATGAAAATGGCTATACTGCCCAAAGTAATTTATAGATTCAATGCTATCCCCATCAAGTTACCATTGACCTTCTTCACAGAACTGGAAAAAACCACTTTAAACTTCATATGGAACCAAAAGAAAGCCCATATAGTCAAGACAATCCTAAGCAAAAAGAACAAAGCTGGAGGCATGATGCTACCTGACTTTAAACTATACTACAAGGCTACTGTAATCAAAACAGCATGGTACTGGTCCCAAAACAGAGACATAGACCAATGGAACAGAACAGAGGCCTTGGAAGAAACATCACACATCTACAACCATCTGATCTTTGACAAACCTGAGAAAAACAAGCAATGGGGAAAGGATTCCCTGTTTAATAAATGGTGTTGGGAAAACTGGCTACCCATCTACAGAAAGCTGAAACTGGACCCCTTCCTTATACCATACACTAAAAGTAACTCCAGATGGATTAAAGATTTAAACATAAAACCTAACATCATAAAAATCCTAGAAGAAAACCTAGGCAAAACCATTCAGGACATAGGCATAGGCAAGGACTTCATGACTGAAACAACAAAAGCAATGGTAACAGAAGCCAAAATAGACAAATGGAACCTAATTAAACATAAGAGTTTCTGCACAGCAAAGGAAACAATCATTAGAGTGAACTGACAACCAACAGAATGAAAAAAAAATTTTTACAATCTACCCATATGACAAAGGCCTAATAGCCAGAATCTACGAAGGACTAAAGCAGATTTACAAGAAAAAACAAACCCATTCAAAGGTGGGTGAAAGATATGAACAGACACTTTTCAAAAGAAGACATATATGAGGCCAAGAAACATATGAAAAAATGTTCATCATCACTGGTCATCAGAGAAATGCAAAATCAAAACCACATTGAGACACCAGTTAGAATGGCGATCATTAAAAAAATCAAGAGACAACATATGCTGGAGAGGATGTGGAGAAAAAAGGAACACTTTTATACTGTTTATGGGAGTGTAAATTAGTTCAGCCATTGTGCAAGACAGTGTGGTGATTCCTCAAGGACCTAGAAATAGAAATTCCATTTGACCTAGCAATCCTATTACGGAGTAAATACCCAAAGGATTATAAATCATTCTATTATAAAGACACATGCACATATATGTTCATTGCAGCACTGTTTACAATAGCAAAGACCTGGAACCAACCCAAATGCCCATCAGTAATAGACTGGACAAAGAAAATGTGGCACATATACACCGTGGAATACTATGCAGCCATAAAAAAAAACTATGAGTTTGTGTCCTTTGTAGGGAAATGGGTGAGTCTGGAAACCATCATTCTTAGCAAACTGACACAAGAACAGAAAACCATATACCACATATTCTTGCTCATAGGCAGGTGTTGAACAATGAGAACATATCAGCACAGGGAGTGGAGCACCACACAATGGGGTCTGTTGGGGTAGTCTAAGGGTGGGACAGCTGGGGATAGGGTGACTGGGGAGGGATAACATGGAAAGAAATGTCAGATATAGGTGATGAGGGAATGGAGGCAGCAAACCACCTTGCCATGTGTGTACCTATGGAACAATCCTGCATGATCTGCACATGTACCCCAGAATCTAAAGTACAATAAATAACATTAAAAAAAACCTATTTCAAACAACATGATTTTTCTTTCTTTTCTTTTTCTATTTGTTTTTGAGATAGCATCTCACTCTGTCACACAGGCTGGAGCACAATGGCACAATCTCGGCTCACTGCAACCTCCGCCTTTTGGGTTCAAGTATTTTCTTGCATCAGCCTCCCAAGTAACAGCGATTACAGGCACACACCACCACACCCAGCTAATTATTTTGTATTTTCAGTAGAGACAGGGTTTCACCGTGTTGGCCAGGCTGATCTCGAACTCCTGACCTCAGGTGATCCACTCGCCTCCCCCGCTCCCGCAAAGTGCTGATTACAGGCATGAGCTACCACACACACCTGGTCAACATGATTTTTTTTTTTTTTTTTTTTTTTTTTTACTTCTTGCTATTGTATTTACATGAACATGTTGCTAAATTCAAACAGAGCTCTAACACTTAATAGTTATGTATCCTTGGGGACGATATTTTTTTGTTGCCAGTTTTGATAATATTTAGGTATATCCCTATGATGAAGACTGCTAACGCTAAACTAATATTTGTTTTCCTCCTGATTTAGAGTAAGATAACATTTAAGATAATGTAACTCCAATTTCCTTTCACATTACCTATGGCTGAGTATAACATGGCTTTTGAGATACAGGAAAAGAGATGTGTATAAAATTCAGGATGGTTCTTTTAAGATACAGCTTGTGTCTTTTTTATTCCCCTCTTTCTTTTCTGTTAGACTAAAATGTAGATGTAAAGTCTGGAGCATCCAAATAAACCTTGAGGGGACTTGGAGAATATAAACTTTGCAGGGTGGAATAAAATAATGGAAAATTATGTCCTGGAAGATTTCATGGAATATAGCTTCAATACAAGCTCTGGACTAACCTTTGCTTCCTAAAAATAGTAGCAAATTGAAACCATTATATTTTAGTTTTAGATCTCTGTCTTCTTTATTTTTGTATAAGTTTTCTCAATTATATCTATTAGAATAAATATTTATAGAGACCAATTATTGATCCAGACTCCTCTAATCAAATCTTGCTTTTAACACTAATAAAAGCTATGTAAACTTGGGCAAGACATTTTGCCTATTTGTGTCTTGGTTTTCTCACTGGAAAAATAAAGATGAAAATAATACCTATTTCTTTGGGTTTGCATAAACCCTTAAAATGCTACTTTATATGAATTAATAGATATATGATTATTGTTATTCAGCAGTTGTTTTACAAGTATATTTATATAGAAGATCATGAAATTAAAGTATAAAAACTATGTAGATAAAATGTAATGACTTTTATAATTTATATGTTTCTATTCATTTAATAATTCAAGGAATAGTTTATTCAGTGTTTAATATGTAGCAAATGTATTAAACAAGAGAATTAAGTTAGAAAAAATTACCTTGTATTTACTTATTTTCTGGGTTATTCTGCAAAAATATTGAATGTTTTTGTTTCTATTTTTTGCTTATTAGTATGTTCTAAATTTTCTACAGTGAACACGTACATGTAGTAAAACATTAAAACATGACTACATTTTAGATAAATGTATATTCAACTACGTGAAAGTTCATGCATTAAAATGGTTATTTAATTTTTAGGTTGTTTTTGCCACCACATATTTAGGCCAGGAATGATCTAATTGGTTACATATTACATTTAATATCACAAAGAAGACTTTAGAAGATACAAAAAGTGATAATATTATGTAATGTTTTAAGATATGGGATTTCCTGTTTTACCAAATCATGGCCTATATGGAACTTCTGTTTTGTTAATTCCCAAATGCAAGCTGTGTTAAGATGTGGCTTGTTCATTCCCTCCCTAAGGACATGCTGTGCTTATCACACACCTCATTTCATCCCATTATTCTGCCAAGCCTTCTTGAGATGTGTCTTTGTTTATTTTATTTTTTAAATGCATTTTATGTTTGTGGTAGACCTTTAACAAGAGAGAATACCTCCTTTTATTTTTAATAAGGTTGCTTTAAAATATAGATATGATGCATTATGCTAAAGTAATATATTCCTATCAATGTATTAAAATGATGTTGAAATTATCAACAATTTATCTCTAGGTTTTTAAACTTAGTGTTATGAAACAATTAGCAATTCCCATGTTATAGATGAATTGTGATCATATTTATATATGAACACAAATTATATTTTATTTGAAATATACAATCCTATTGTAATGCATATATTCACAAATAGAACTACTAAGATAAAGAGAAAATACAAATGTTTGCCAATATGGGTATGTTTTTCTCTTATGCTTTAAAAGCGGTCCAAAAATGTCTTATTGGAAATCTATGGCAACATTCTTTCAAAGGAAAAAAAAGAAAGGTAATATCAAACTGGTGTTTAAAGATACAAAAGAAAGCAAACACAGCTGTGTTCTGTACCATGTTCATGGGTAAGTTCATCTGCTTTCTCTCTCTTTCTGTTTTTCTTTATTAAACTAAAGTTTTAAAACATGTTCCTCTCTTGGTGTTCTAGAAGTAAAAGGGAAAAAACAGATGGCACTATGAATAAATTAACTGAAGAAGGGAATCTTCAAAAAAAAAAAAAGAGAGAGAGAAGAAACCCATTCAATATTTACACTGTAAAAAAAAAAAAAAAAAAAAAAAAAAAAAAAAGGGGTAATTTCCTGGATTAAAATGGAGTCAGTTTCTTTCTACTTATATCTAAAATATTCCCAGAACATAAACACATGAAAATTTATTTAAAGTGCTGTATCTAAGACCAATAGAAAACTGATAGAAATTGGGATAAATATCAATTAATATAAATTAGTTACAAACACCATCAGTGGCAGATTGTCTCATCACCTCATGAGACATGGTGTCATGAGTGTTTTTTTTTTGTTGTTATTGTTTGTTTGTTTATTTTCCACTCTCTGCTCTTGATTCAGAGAAATCAGAGTATTTGCCAAACAGAAAACTTGGCAATCATCTTTTTTCTCTCTCCTGCTTCTACCTTTTTAAGGTAAATACCTGTTCTAGGTGACTGTTTCCTAATCTTGTCTCTCCAACATTACTTGACATCTTTTCAAAAACTGCAACTTCTACCAGTTAATGTGGCAGGAAATATCAAGTGTTTGGTGATACCATATTGTATCCAGAAAGATGTAAAATTTAACAATAAAGTTCTTTTTTAAATATTGGTTTAAGTTCTGGGGTACATGTGCAGAATGTGCAGGTCTGTTGCATAGGTATACATGTGTCATAGTGGTTTGCTGCACCCATTAACCTGTGATCTACATTAGGTATTTCTCCTAATGCTATCCCTCCCCCAACCCCCTATCCCCTGACAGGCCCTGGTGTGTGATGTTCCCCTCCCTGTATCCATGTGTTCTCATTGTTCAACTCTCACTAATGAGTGAGAACATGTGGTGTTTGGTTTTCTGTTCTTGTGTTAGAAGTTCTTTAGAAAAGTAAGAGGCAGAAACGTCTGGATTACAATGTGTGGTCAAGATTATATGAACTCTCATTTGCTGCCTTTCAGTGCTTGAGTCTCAGGCGGTGGGGACAGGAGAAAATCATATTTTCTGCAACAGATACTCTGGCAGCTGAAATGAGAATCTGTGTATTACACTGCTTTTCACAAGTAGTTTTGAGAAGGACCTCACCCCCACCTAAGTGCACAGTGAAATACCCAAAGACAAACAAGCAAGCAAAGAAAGCATAATTAACTCTTCTATCTGGCAGATGAACAGATGTGGTTTCTCCTGGATAAAAACTTATAATAGTAAATGAAGGAAACTTAACAGACTTATGATAAAACATCATAGAATATAAGCAGAAAATGTCCAGATACTAGGCTATGGGTTCAAGAGGCATCCCCAGCTTCAACACAGTGCACCCAGGACAGAACGACTGCATAAATTATGTAAGGGTTTATAATGACTGTGTAGTGATGGAAAGTATATAATTAAAGTGGAATATAAAATTTGGCACATGTGGAAAATAAGAAAGAGAGAAACTGTAGATGAAATGATTCAATCCTGGATGTTTGAGAGAATGATGCTACCAAAAATTCAAATGTGGCTAACAAAATAAGATGTGAGAGGAAAATGAGTTTTATAATATAAATATGTAGTAGTAGATAATATTTCTTTTCTTACATGTTGGTAACATTCTGTTTCTGATTTAAAAAGAGCATCAACTAATGGCTTGTTGGATATTTTTGTTTGAAAATTTTGACAATATTTTCTTGCAGGAAAAAAATCGTTAGACAATGGTTTAGTCTCTTCTAAATTATATAAGAAGGTGTCCTCTAAGAGTAAGATGCCAAATTTCACAAGAGAAAAAGTTGATTTCAACAAAAAATTAAGAATGAGAAAAAACGGTATAAAGGGCTGGAAGCTGATCTTTGAGTCTGAATGACCATGCATTTCTCATAAATTGTCACATTAGGGATTGCAAAACTGAATGTCAATATTCATTCATATTTAAAAAAATAATATAATAAAACATAAATCTAAAGTGCAAAACTTTGCATGTTCTTTGATTATAATTTATTATATTTTAATTGTACATATTTTAATCATATAACTGTTATCTCTTCAATTCTATCAGGCAAATTAATCACAACTAATTATCTTTATAATATAATGGTGCCAAGATTTTCAATAACTTCCACAAAAATAGGGAACTTTTATGAAAATATATTTAAGTTGATCATTAGTTCTGAGCAGAAATAATCCTTCTTTTATAATAATTTTCAAAAAGGAACAGATTGGAATAGAAGTAGCTATAGGCAATATAGCCCATAAGGATTTCTCATCTGCCACAGGTGAAACTTACAAACTTGCGACATAGTTTAATACACATTTTGAATGTGACTCTATGTGAATAGAAAAAAATCACTCTAACTATAATCTTTCTCTTCTTAAAGGAGCCAAATCTCTTTTTTTAAATGTATTTTACTATAAGATTTAATGGAGGCAGCAAACCACCTGGTTATATATGCACCTATGCAACAACTCTTTGTGATCTGCACATGTACGCCAGAACCTAAAGTACAATGAAAAAAAGATTTAAAAAATCCCAATGAAACTAACATAAATTTCATATTTGTTAGCTTTTTATTTTTACTAATAGCATGTGTAAACTTAGTTGGTATAAACTTAGTAGGTGTACATAATATTATCTGTTAAATAAAACAGTCTATAGAAATGTATGAATTTTGCACGAGTGTTTATGATCCTAAGAACTCACAGCCTATATAGATCCCAAAATTTGCTGCGGCACCTGAAACTTCAGTAGTAAAACTTATGGCTCTATGATTTTAAATCAGAGGTAATTATTGAAGTTAGAGACTTTATCTGTTTAATTAACTTCTCTATTTCTAGGACCTAAAACAATAGAATAATATGACAAGTGCTCATTCAGTCTTTATTAAGTGTATGATTTTTCTAATCACTAAGTAAACTGCCTGGCAAAACTTAGATCCACATGGGTAATAAGTATTATCATTTTAAAAGGTCTGATCACTAAGCAATACACTCATACAAATCAGAAGTTTACTGTTCAATGAAAATATAGAAAGTTGGTCAATATAGAATAACTATTACATCTAGGGGAAAAACAATGAATCTGTTTTTAGTACCTATGGTTTAGAATTTCATGTTTATGGAGTGTATAAGTCAGATTAAAATTGGGAGAAAGAATCCACATAGTAGTTTGCAGAAGAAATTTTATTTTAAAGAATTATTAACTAAAATAGGGAATTGGAGTAATAAGCAATTGATCAGTAAGAAGAGAACACTTACGAATATAAAAACTACAGGTGTGAAAAGCAGCCACTGTTACAAGGAAGCATCCCCAAGTGCTGATACTCAGACCCTGTTAAAAACCCACCCCACCTCAACAGTAATGGCTCACTGAATGTGGAGGTTTCAGAGACAATATAGATGGTTTTGTTGGGTTTTAGTGATGAGGAAAGGGATTTCAAGAATGTTATTTGTTTTTCTGTCTTGGAAAATTAGTTAATTCTAGCAATTAATTGAAGCAGGAAATAGAATGAGATTGAAGGAAACCAGATGAGTTCACTTCCTATCTGTTAATTTTGCGAAGCTCGTCTCACTTAATTGGAGCTGTCTCTTCTCTTACAGTGAAGTTACTCTCTTACTGTTTATTGCGAGTTCCTCAATTTCTACCTTGGCTCACACTCTCTCAATCCTAATTTAGAATTTTGCCTCTAAAATTATTTCTTTTATTTGCCATGTCACCGTATTTTCCACCATTTAGAACGTCTTTCATCAGTGAACAAAGTACATAATAGAACCATAAGAAAAACTCCTTGGATTCCACATGCCTATCCAACTCAAATTACCACATATTTTTTCCATTTTCAGGAAAAGCTTTTACAGCTGTCCTCCATAAAATTAGACTCACACTTTTCACCGCTTTATACTGTTCTCAAACTATTCCAATTGGACTTTCTTCTTTCCTCTCAATTGTGAGGATCTTGTTGAGGTTTCCTTGCTTCTGTTTTCATCTCTTTTCTTTCTTGCTATACCCTCAACTAAGATAGACTTATCCAAAGCACTGTTATACAAGTCATTTATTTGTTTATAATCATTTGTCATTTCTTTGCATGAGATTTATCATTACCTATTTTATTTCAAAATTACTTGGTTATTCATTTATTTATTGCCTATTTTTTTCTAGAATACATTATAAAAGACAAGTAGAAAATCTGTTTTATTCTCCATTGCATCCCAGCGCTAAAAGATATAAACCAACACAAGAGCAGATGTTCAGTACCTTTTTTCTAAAAATTAAAAACTTGGTATATTGCATAACATTTCCAATTTCTTCCCAGTGTTATTAAAATAAAGAGCAAATTTCCTAGCATGATCTAAAGACCTATACTATATAACACATACCAGTCTCTTTAGCTCATCTCCATACATTGTCCTACTCCACTGACTACTTCCCAACTCCACTGGCCTTATTTGCGATGCTGAACACACCAAAAGAATTTACACATTAGAATATTTGCTGGGTGTATTAGTCAGTGTTCTCAGGCAGGACAGGACTAATAGCACAGATGTATATATGAAGGGGAGTTTATTAAGGAGTATTGACTCACGTGATCACAAGGTAAAGTCCCATATTAGGCTATCTGCAAACTGAGGAGCAAACAAAGCAAGTCTGAGTCCCAAAACCTCAAAAGCAGAGAAGCTGAAGTGCAGCCTTCAGTCTATGGCCAAAGGTGTGTGAGCTCCTTGGCAAATCACTGGTGTTAAGTCCAAGAGTCCAAAAGCTAAAGAACTTGGACTCTGATGTCCAAGGGCAGGAAGCATTCAGCACAGGAGAAAGATGAAGGCTGGAAGGCTCAGCAAGTCTAGTCTTTACAACTTATTGCCTGCTTTATTGTAGTCAAACTGCCAGCTAATTAGATAGTGCCTACCCAGACTGAAGTAGGGTCTGCTTCTCCCAGTCTGCTAACTCAAATGTTAGTCTCCTTTGCTAGCATCCTCACAGTACACTCCAAAACAATACTTTACATCCTTAAATCCAATCAAGCTGACACTCAATATTAACAATTACACTGGGATTACTATTCTGTTACATCAATGATGGATGCTTTCTAACAATTAGCTGAAAAATGCCATGTGCTATTCTCAACAATATCTTAGATCCTCTCTGGCACATTATAGAAATCCAACAAATATTATTAGACTGTTAAATAAGCAGAGATGGTATAAGTAGTTAACTTAAAAAAAAGTTCCAAGGAAACAAATTTTGGCAGTCCTGGAAACCAAAGGACAAGTGTTTTTCAATGTGAAGGAAGTAGTTAACTACTGTGATTTAAAATATATCCAGTGCATTGATTACTACAAAATCTCTATCTTCAAAGTGGTCATCTCTTGTATTTATTTTCTCAGCTGCCTAAGGCACAATTTACACTAAATGTCTAAAAGTACACATACTCCAACATATCCAAAATCTGCCCTCATTAATATCATCAAATCCTCAATTCTATTTTGCCAATATTTGTAAGTTAAGCTTACCAGGAATAAAACTCCGAGGAAAGATTTGTGTGCAGCCTGCACCAATGACTAGAAAGAGATGTGCCAAATTTGGATAAGGCGTCTCTCTTATGTATACTATTATCATTCATGGCAATGAAGAAATTGCTTTCAGCTGTTAGGTTCAGTTGTCACACTCTAAGCAGAGTTGGAACTAATGATTCTATCCTGAAAAGGGGGAGGTATTTGGGCAGCACAATTCGGTGTTCATAGTACCCATCTCAACTAGAGAATAAACAAAGTCCAATTCCAGGTGAAAAGTAGCATCTTGAAACAATTTAATTAAAAATCTTTATGTTTTTATTAGGAAAATACTCTAGCATTTAGAGTAGAGAGATTGACTTTTGCCATATAGGTATTTAGCTAAGCGCCTCAGAAACTGAAGAGAGAGACCAAATGTGCTCTGTAAGAAAATACAAAACATTAATTTTAAAGAAAGAAGGAACAAAGACTTTTAAGGGTCAGAGCAATTGACTGGATAATTAAATGTTGAGATGACATGGAACTGAAGATCAGATAACATAAAACAGTTTATAAATATGTCTTTTTGGAGGGAAATCTGAACTGTAATTATTGGCTCTTTGTGTTTCCACTTAAATCAACATATGTTGTTTGGACATAAATAAATCTATTCTTTCCATCACCATTCTAATCTTAAATATAGTCTTCTAGGTTTAAATGGTCCAGGAGGATGTGTGCAAGTGTGTATGTGTACACATGTATGAATTTCACATGATGGAAATAGACAAAAGTGGGATACTAAGATGATCTTTAAATAGAGACAATTTATTTGTGGTGGGAGTTCTGAACTAGAGATTATAACAAAAACTTAATACCCTCTATGCTTTTATAAATTATAAAATAGGGTTTTGGAATTCTGTACTAGTAATTATTTGGTTATTTATCAGGACATCCTGCTTTGGGTATAAATCTTCCTTGTGAGATTGTAAGATGCTTAAAATTAGAGTATCTTATTCAGATTTTGCAATGGTTACTACTTTGACAGAGTAGGTTTCCTGGAGTAAAAACAGAAAACAGTATTTGTTATCTTTGTCTTCCACTATTCCTTACATTTAGTGCTGGGGTGATATTCTCCTTTCCCTGTAGATGAAATCTAAGGCAGAGTTCGTGTTTAGTTATCTCTTGTGTTGTTGTGGAACAAATTGTGGCAAAGCTTAGTGACTTAAAATAACAATGTTTATTATCTTGCCGTTTCTGTAAGTCAGGCTTTGAGACATGACTTAGGTGGACCTTCAGACTCTGGGTCTTTCACAACAATGCAGCTATGATACTGGCCAGCACTGTGGTCTCATTTGCAGACTTGACTGGGGGTGAGACATATTTCCAAGATCATTCTACTCCTTGTTATCAGAATTTATTTCCCTGCATTCTGTTGAACTGAAGCCTTCATTTCTTACAAGCTACTGAAAATAGGCTTTCATAATTTTCTGGCCATGTAGACCTCTCCGTATGATAGCTCTTAATATGGTATCTGGCTTCATTGAAATCAGCATGCAAGAAGTCAGAGAAAGAACACCAGCAACACAGAACTTGCAATCTTTGGGAACCTAATCTCAGTTGTGATGTCCCATCACCTTTGTCATATTTTATTCATTTAAAACAAATCATCAGGTCTAGTTTGAATGTAAATGGAAAGGATTACACAAGGAGATAAATATTGCTAGGTAAGATCATTGTAGGCCATGTTAGAAGTTGTCTACTACAAAAAATAAAATTTTTGATGGTAGTTAGGTAACAAAGTGTTTGATCATCTCCACTTGTAAATTATCTCTCACTCTTTCCTCCTTCAAATCTATTAGGAACAACAATTGGTTCACTGTTCTCTTGTCCCACCCACCAGTTTTTTTTTCCCCCCTGCATTTGGGATTGCTATGTTGCACACATTTTGAGATAGTATTCACATTTTATTTAGTGGGAATGATGCCTTCTGGAGTCATAAAAAGTGGGTGGCCAATAAGGCAATGTACAGAAAACAGGAGGAAGTCAAGCAAAAAAAAAAGACCTCAAGTGAAACCATTCACAGGGTAGCTTAAGCCTGATCCCACAGAAGAACCCTAGAATATAAGTTTCACTTCTAAGTTAAACTAACCTAAGGCAAAGAGGCTGGGTTTTCTAATTTACTGTCACATGCATATGATTCATTAGGTAAGGACAGTCCCAGAGTAAAAAAGAATTCTCAAGCACTGTCTGGATTTCAAAGGATGTCAAAAGTGGAATCTAGTAACTTGAAGTACCCTCTTCTGAAACACACAAAATGGTAGAAAGTATCCCAAAATACTTGGAGGATACTGGATGAAGTACCAAACTTGCAATACATATATCTTTTGATAGGACACAGGTATCAAAACATTTTTTCAGTTAAATCCTGTTATCATAGTTTTTAGTATGAAATTTACCATTGCATATCTCTTTTATTTTACCTAGATTTTTTTTGTGTATAAAAATTCACTCTTATATCCACTGTAACAAATCTATCTTGAAAGGGACAACCAAAGAGTATAAATAAAAATTCATGAGAATTTTTCTTTTTTGCAACAAATACTGTTAACACATAAAATACAGGAAGGGAAGGGAAGGGAAGGAAGGAAGGGGAGGGGAGGGGAGGGGAGGGGAGGGAAGAAGGTAAAGAGGAAAACAAGGGCTAGTTCTGTTGTAAAACCAATTCCAGGACAAGCTAAATTGTTGATTGATGCTAGTCATGTGGTTACCATAGAATGCTATAATTAAGATAAGGTATCACCATGAATAAAACATAAATGATTCAACAAAATATATTGCCACTAAAAGAAAAATAGCTCTAAATACATGCCCTGTTGGTTGTGAGTATATAACTTATTTTTAAGAGATGCAGAGAGGTGCTTTCCACTTGTTTTATACATAGTTTCTTCTTAGTTCCTTGCAACCTTTGATATATCACCTGTTCTAGAAAATCTTACCAATGACTTTCCTTCAATATTTTTCTTTTATTTGTAGATTACATATAATAATTGTACATATTTATGGAATACAGAATAATATTTTGATACGTCTATACAATGCGCAATCATCAAATCTGAGTAATTAGCATATATATCACTCAAATATTTATCATTTGTGCTAGGAATATTTAAAATCTCCTCTTCTACCTTTTTGAAAATGAAGAATCAATTATAGTTATCTATATGAACCCTACAGTGCCACATACCAAGAATCATTCATCCTGTATTGCTATAATTTTGTATCTGCTAACCAATTTCTCCCCCACTCCTTCCTCACCTGCTACCCTTTCCAGCCTCTGATATCAACAATTATACTCTCTACTTTGATGAACTCCTATTTGTTTTTAGTTGCCATATGTGAGAATATACTGTATTTATCTGTCTGTGCCTGACTTCTTTTGCTTAACATTATGTCCTCCAAGCTGATCCACGTTGCTACAAATAAGAGATTTTTGTATGACTGAATTACATTCCATTGTGTATATATACCACATTTTCTTTATTCATTCATCCATCAGTGGACATTTTGGTTGATCCTATATCTTTGCTATTGTGAATAATGCTGCAATATACATGGAGGTGCGGGTATCTCTTTGTTATATTAACTTCCCTTTGAATAAGTACCCCAAAGTAGTATTTATGTATTATCCATAAATATGTTATGTATTTATATATTGTATAAATACAGCAATACATTGAGATTTACTGTGAGATTGCTATAACATATGGTAGTTCTATTTTTAGTTTTTAGAGAAATCACCACACTGTTTTCTATAATGGTTATACTAATTTACATTTTGGCCAAGTGTGTATACATTTTATTTTCTTATCATCTTCACTTATTTTTCTTTATAATAGACATTCTAACTGGGATAAATAAAATCTCATTGTGACTTTGATTTGCACTTCCATAGTGATTAGTGATGTTGAACATTTTTTCACATATTTGTTGAACATTTTTACTTGTTTTGAGAAATGTCTATTCAGATCAATTGTCCACTTTTTAATCAGACTATTTTTAATTTCTTGGTGTTAACTTCCTTGTATATCCTGGGTATTAGTCTCTTGTTGGATAAATAATTTAGAAATGTTTTCTCCTACTCTACAGCTTGTCTCTTTACTCTGTTGATTGTTTCCTTCACGGAGCAAAATTCTTTAGTTTACTATAGTCCCATTTTTATATTTTGGCCTTTCTTGTTGGTGCTTTTGGTGTTTTAGCCATAAAATCTTTGCCTAATTTGTTAAGAGCTGTTACGATAAAGGAATGTTGAATTTCATTAAATATTTTTTTCTGCATATATTGAGATAATTGTACTTTTTCCCTTCATTCTGTTGATGAGATGTATAACATATATTGATTTGCGTATGTTGACCATCCTTGCATCACTGGGATAAATCCCATTTGATTTTGATTATAGTCTATTATCATTTTTATATCTAGTTGGATTTCATTTGCTAGTGTTTTGTTAAACATTTTGCATCTATTTTCATCAGGAATACTGTGCTGTAGTTTTATGTTTTTATTCTGTCCTTATCTGTTTTTGGTATGATGGCAATGCTGGCCTCATAGAATCAATTAGAAAATAATTCTGACTTCTTCAATTTTTCAAAATAGTTTGAGTTTGTGTTTGTTCTCCTTCAATAATTTATGAGGATCAGCAGTTAAGTCATCCAGTCCTGGCCTTTGTCTGGAGAGACTTTTCATTACTGATTAAATCATGTTAATTATTAATATGTTCACATTTTTTCTACCTGGTTCAATCTTAGTAAGTTATATATGTCCAGGAATTTATCCATTTCCTGTAATTTTTCCAATATGTTTGTGTATAGTTCATAATAGTATCATTTTTCAATTCAGCGGTACATAGTTCTTCAGAATAGACTCTAATAATCCTTTGTATTTTGGTGGAATCAATTGTAATGTTACTACTTTTGTTTCTGATTTTATTTGGCTATTTTTATTTAGTGTAGGTACAAATCTATCAGTTTTGCTTATTAAAAAATCACATTTTGTTTTACTGATCCTTTGTATTTTTAAGTATCTATTCCATTTAGTAACACTCTGGTATTTATCTTTTACTATTTTTTTAATTGTACTTTAAGTTCTGGAGTACATGTACAGATCTTGCAGAACTGTTACATAGGTACACACATGCCATGGTGGTTGGCTGTCTCCATCCCCCTATCACCTACATCAGGCTTTTCTCCTAACATTTTCACTCCCCATCCTCCTCACCCACACGGTCCCTCCCCAGCCTCCCACCTCCCAAAAGATCCCAGTGTGTGACGTTCCTTTCCCCTGTGACCACATGTTCTTATTGTTCAACATCCACCTATGAATGAGAATATGTGGTGTTTGGTTTTCTGTTTTGTGTCAGTTTGTTGAGAATGATAGTTTTCAGATTCATCCATGTCCCTACAAAGGACATGAACTCATCCTTTTTTATGGCTGCATAGTATTCTACAGTGTATATGTGCCACATTTTCTTTGTCCAGTCTATCATTGATGGGCATTTGGGTTAGTCCCAGGTCTTTGCTATTGTAAACAGTGCTGCAATGAACATTCATGTGCATGTGTATTTATAATAGAATGATTTATAATCCTTTGGGTATATACCCAGTAATGGGATTACTGGGTCAAATGGAATTTCTTTTCCTAGAACCTTGAGGAATCACCACATTGTCTTCCACAATGGTTGAGCTAATTTACACTCCCACCAACAGTGTAAAAGTGTTCCCATTTCTCCAAATCTTCTCCAACATCTGTTGTCTCCAGTTTTTAATGATCACTTTTCTAACTGGCATGAGATGATATCTCAATGTGGTTTTGATTTGCATTTCTCTAATGACCAGTGATGATGAGCATTTCTTCATGTTTGTTGGCCTCATAAATGTCTTCTTTTGAGAAGTGTCTGTTCATATCCTTCACCCACTTTTTGATTATAGATTCAATGCTATGCCTATCAAACTACCATTGACTTTCTTCACAGAACTGGAAGAAAACACCTTAAACTTCATATGGAACCAAAAGAGAGCCTGCATAGCCAACACAATCCTAAGCAAAAAGAATAAAGCTGGAGGCATAATGCTACCTGACTTCAAACTATACTACAAGGCTACAGTAATCAAAACAGCATTGTACTGGTACCAAAACAGAGATATAGACCAATGGAACAGAACAGAGGCCTCAGAAGTAATGCCACACATCTACAACCATCTGATCTTGGACAAACCTGACAAAAACAAGCAATGGGAAAGGATTCCCTGTTTAATAAATGATGTTGGGAAAACTGGCTAGCCATGTGCAGAAAGCTGAAACTGGATCCCTTCCTTACACTGTATACAAAAATTAACTCCAGATGAATTAAAGATTTAAACATAAGACCTAACACCATAAAAACCCTAGAAGGTAGTACATTTTCTACTTTAGAAGAGAAAGATATTGCTAAGACCGTTTTAGGAAAAATTTTAACAATCATTCAAGAAAGAGATCATTCTCATTTTCATAAATGGAGACTTATCCAAACAATTTACAAATCTTACAAAGTCTTGGTTTAAATTTATATTTTAAAAAAAGAGTGCCAACAAGCAAACTGATCAACCAACAAAGAAATATATGTATTGGCCAGTCTCATTCATGACCAGAAATGTGAATGTTTGCCTGAATAATATTTTCATGAAGAAATGAGTTTGCAAAAATAAATATTGTTAAAATGTAGTAATAATATATTAATAAAATATATCATAATCATGTAGAATTTATTTCAGGATGATAAGAGTTATGTAAAAATAATAAATATCTAAATGTAATCTTTGTCAATTTAATTAAATCTACCATTAATGTTCTAAGTTTAAGTTGATGATCAAACTCCTAAAACAGGATAGGAATCAAGCAGCACTGAGCTTACTAAGCTTTAAAAGGAAATAGTACAACTTGCAATAGGAGCACAAAGGTATCGTGATTCACAACACAGCTGCTCATGTCCCACTCATCATACATGGGATATTCAAGGTCATTAGAAATGAAGTGAGTTTGTGTATATAGCTTAAAGAATCCAAATAATTTTGTCCTGTCACCATTTTTATTTAACTAAGCAGGTGTATATAACTAAAAGTCACACAACCACCTCAGTGATATGTGACAATAAGTCATTTTCTGATGCAGCTGCTTAATCTGAAACCTGTTATTTATCATACAATAAGCAATCTTGACAATGAAATTTATGTAATTGGTCTAGGATATATTCTTCACCTATATTATCATTTATCTTGTAACTGGCATAAATATCCTCTTAAAACTTTTACTTAATAATGAAATAAAAATTTAATTAAATCATTATATGCCACTAATCATACTGTGCTATTTATTGTATAGTTTTCTTAAAAGTAAGTATACTTGGTGTGTGTGAAATGCAGTATTTCTGATGAAGTATATTATTCTTCTGAACTCAAGACCACTATTAGTAGCAGAGCAGAGAAGACACTGTAATGTGACAAATAAATTTACATTAATAATTTAATAGAATTTTGTGCCCATTTATATTAAAGTATAACTAGGAATAAACAATAAATTTTAAAAGACAGATCTGAGATATACACAGTAACACTATACTTTATGATAAAATATTAAAAGCACCACAAGTAACAGAAAGGTTTGACAAAGCTGTCTTACTATTCAGCATTAAACTGGAGATTGTAGTTAGTACAGTTAAAAAAAAAGAAAAACTATAAGCATAAATCACTTTATTTAATAATCAAAAACGTCATAGTGGAGTATGAGGATATTCCATGAGCAGAGTATGATCATGTGGTTGTTTTTTGCTCAGGGACACCCTTAATTGCAGAACTAATTGGATAAATGGGAAAATTTAAGCAATGTACTCATGTGTACTCAAACTAATATATGGAGCAGGGTTGTATGACACAAGATCAATATGCAAATTGCATTTCTATATGAATAATAATTGAAAAAATTAACTACATTAAATATATTATTAAATGAATAATTCTTAGGAATGAGTTTGACAAGTCATATTCAAACTCTCTACATTAAAATCTATAATATTTACATTAAAAAAGATGTACATTAATGAGGAAAGGTAATGCAGTCACGAATTGGAAGACTCATTGTTATACAAATTTATGTTGCCCAAATCAAAATTATTGTATACTTTTTTTCTTGCAGAAACTGATGGACTGATTCTAAAATTTGTTTGGAATTGAAAAGTGTTAAAATAGTCTAAATATTATTTAAAAAGAAGAGTTGGCAAATATGTATTTTCTGATCTTGAAACAGTAAAAATCTATAAAAACCAAGAAAAGCATAATATTGGTATAAAGATAGACAGGTAAAATGATGGAACAGAGTAGAGGCCGGAAGACTCATACATACATGGTCACATTATTTTCTTCAAAGGCTCCAAAGAACTTTAACTGGGGGAAAGAAATCTCTTGAAAAAATTGTTTTCTGGTAACTATACAAATATAGAAAAAAACCCTCCTAATTTCACCATATCAATGTCTAATTTAATATTGATCCTAGGCTTAATTTAAAAAGCTAAAATTATAAAGACTTAAAAGAAAATCTTAGAAAAATATTTTGGTATCCTAGTTATGTTAGGATGTTTGCATTACTATAAAAAAATACCGGAGGCTGGAAAATTTACAAAGAAAAGAGATTATTTGACTTGTGGTTCTGCAGGCTTTAAAGGAAACATGGTGCTGGTATCTGCTTCTGGTGAGACCTCAGGAAATGTATAATCATGGCAGAAGGCAACAGGGAGCCAGCATGTCACAAGAGGACAGGAGGAAGAGAGGGAGAAAGGGAAGGTTCCAGACTGTTAAACAACCAGATCTCTTGTAAACTGAGCAAGAACTCACTTATCATGAAGGGGATAGTGCCAAACCATTCATGAGGGGTCTGCCACTGGGATCCAATCACTTACTACCAGGATCTACGTCAAACACTGGAATCACATTTCAACATAAGATTTGGTGGAGACAAATTGTAAACAATACCGCTTGTGGTAGAAAACTCTTTTAGACAGAATTTAAAAGCACTAATTAAAAAGGAATAAAAGTGACATACTGGATTTTAACAGTGTAAACAATTTGTTTGCATCAAAAAATAAATTTTACAAATGAAAAGACAAGACACAGCCTTAGAGAAAATATTTGCATTGTACATATACAAAATTAACATATTGAATATAAAAATAACCAGTACAGATCAATCATTAAAAGATAATGTAATAAAATATGGGTGAAAAATTTGAATGCCTATTTCACAAAAAAAGATAGCCAAATGGCCTATTAGTCCATAAAAAGGCTGTCAAGGTCATTAGCCATCAAGGAAATACAACAAGAAACCACAAGGAAATATGATAATTATTCATTAGAATGGCTGAAATTAAACAACTGACAACACAAAATGTTGTGAAAGATTTGGGGCAATTGGAATTTTTATACCTAGCTGGTTGTAATGTAAAACAGTAAAATAACTCTGGAAAACAGTTCAAAATTTCGTACAAATTTCTTTTTAAATTTGGATATATTTACAGAGTAAACGTGTAATTGTGTTGCATCCATAGATTGCACAGTGGTGTAGTAAGGGCTTTTAGGGTATCCCTCACCTGAATAACATACATTATATTAATAACAATTTGTCATCATCCACCCCTCCCATTCCTTCACCCTTTTAATCTCCATTGTCTATCACTTCACACTCTACTTCCATATGTACACTTTACTTAGCTTCCACTTTAAGTGAGAACATGAGATATTTGTCTTTCTGTGTCTGATTTTTTTTCCTGTTCCATAGCTGTTGCTGCAAAAGACATGATTTTATTCCTTTTCATGGTTGAATTGTATTCCATTTTGTGTATATAATACATTTTATTCATTCATCCATCCATTGATGGACACTTCACTTGTTTCCATGTATTTGCTGTTTTGAATAGTGCTGAAATAAATATATAAATGCAGGCATACATACATATATATATATATATATATATATATATTATTGTATTTTATGTTCTAGGGTACGTGTGAAGAACATGCAGGATTGTTGCATGGGTACATACATGGTAATGTGGTTTGCTGCCTCCATCCCCCCCATCACCTATGTCTGGCATTTCTCCCCCATGTTATCCCTCCCCAACCTCCCTACTCTGCACTGTCCCTCCTCTATTCTCCCCCCAACAGACCCCAGTGTGTGACACTTCCCTCCCTGTGCTCATGTCTTCTCATTGTTCAATACCCACCTATGAGTGAGAATATGCGATGTTTGATTTTCTGTTCTTGTGTCAGTTTGCTGAAAATGATGGTTTCCAGATTCATCCATGTCTCTACAAAGGACACAAACTCATCGCTTTTTATGGCTGCCTAGTATTCCATGGTGCATATGTGCCACATTTTCTTTGTCCAATCTATCATGGATGGGCAATTGGGTTGATTCCAGGTTTTGCTATTGTAAACAGTGCCACAATGATATACGTGTGCATGTGTCTTTATAATAGAACGATTTAAAATCCTTTGGATATATACCCAGTAATGGGATTGCTGGGTCAAATGGAATTTCTATTTCTATGTAATTGAGAAATTACCACACTGTTTTCCACAAATGGTTGAACTAGTTTACACTTCCACCAACAGTGTAAAAGTGTTCCCATTTCTCCACATCCTCTCCAGTATCTGTTGTCTCCAGAATTTTTAATGATCGCCATTCTAACTGGCATGAGATGGTATCTCAATGTAGTTTTGATTTGAATTTCTCTAATGACCAGTGATGATGAGCATTTTTTCATGTTTGTTGGCCTCATATAGATCTTCTTTTGAAAAGTGTCTGTTCATATCCTTTGCCCACTTTTGAATGTTTTTTTTTTTTTTCTTGTAAATTTGTTTAAATTCTTTGTAGATTCTGGATATTAGCCCTTTGTCAGATGGGTAGATTGCATAATTTTTTTCCCATTCTGTTGGTTGCTGGCTCACTCTAATGATTGCTTCTTTGGCTGTACAGAAGCTCTTAAGGCTAATCAGATCCCATTTGTCTATTTTGGCTGTTGTTGCCCATGGTTTTGGCATTTTAGTCATGGAGTCCTTACCTATGCCTATGTCCTGAATGGTTTTGCCGAGGCCTTCTTCTAGGGTTTTTATTGTGTTAGATCTTATGTTTAAGTCCTTAATCCATCTGAAATTAATTTTAGTGTAAGGTGTAGGAAGGGGTCCAGTTTTGGTTTCTGTACATGGCTAGCCAGTTTTCCCAACACCATTTATTAAACAGGGGAATCCTTTTCCTGTCATTTGTTTTTGTCAGGTTTGTCAAAGATCAGATGGATGTAGATGTGCGGCAATGACTCCAAGGCCTCTGTTCTGTTCCATTGGTCCATATCTCTGTTTTGGTACCAGTACCATGCTGTTTTGATGACTGTAGCCTTGTAGTATAGTTTGAAGTCAGGTAGCATGATGCCTCCAGCTTTGTTCTTTTTGCTTGGAATTGTCTTTGCTATGCGGGCTCTCTTTTGGTTCCATATGAAGTTTAAGGTGGTTTTCTCCAGTTCTATGAAGAGGGTCATAGTTTGCTTGATGGGGATAGTGTTGAATCTATAAATTACTTTGGGAAGTATGGCCATTTTCGTGATATTGATTATTCCTAACCATGAGCATGGAAGGTTTTTCCATCTGTTTGTGTCTCTTCTTATTTCCTTGAGCAGTGGTTTGTTGTTCTCCTTGAAAAGGTCCTTTATATCCTTTGTTAGTTGTATTCCTAGGTATTTTGTTGTCTTTGTAGCAATTGTGAATGGCAGTCTGTTCTTAATTTGTCTCTCTGTAAGTATGTTATTGGTGTATAGGAATGCTTGTGATTTCTGCACATTGATTTTGTATCCTGAATCTTTGTAGAAGTTGCTTATCAGTTTCAGGAGATTTTGGGGTGAGACAATGGGGTCTTATAAATATACAATCATGTCATCTGCAAACAGAGACAATTTGACTTCCTCTTTTCCTAATTGAATACCCTTTATTTCTCTTCCTTGCCCGATTGCTCTGGCTAGAAATTCCAATATTATATTGAATAGGAGTGGTGAGAGAAGGCATCCTTGTCTAGTGTCAAATTTCAAAGGGAATGCTTCCAGTTTTTGCCCATTCAGTATGATATTGACTGTGGGTTTGTCATAAATAGCTTTTATTATTTTGAGATACATTCTGTCGATACCTAGTTTATTGAGAGTTTTTAGCATGAAGGGCTGTTGAATTTTGTTGAAGGCCTTCTCCGCATCTATTGAGAAAATCATGTGGTTTTTGTCTTTGGTTCTGTTTATGTGGTGGATTATGCCTATAGATTTGCGTATGTTGAACCAGCCTTGCATTCTCAGGTTGAAGCCTACTTGATCATGATGGATAAACATTTTGATGTGCTGTTGCAATTGATTTGCCAGTATTTTATTGAAGATTTTTGCATCTATGTTCATCATGGACATTGGCCTGAAGTTTTCTTTCCTTGTTGAGTCTCTGCCAGGTTTTGGTATCAGGATGATGTTGATCTGATAAAATGATTTAGGAAGGATTTCCTCTTTTTGTATTGTTTGGAATAGTTTCAGAAGGAGTGGTAGCAGCTTCTCTTTGTATGTCTGGTAGAATTCAGCTGTGAACTCATCTGGACCTGGGCTTTTATTTCGTTGGTAGGCTATTAATTTTTGCCTCAACATCAGTCCTTATTATTGGTCTATTCAGGGTTTCGACCTCTTCCTGGTTTAGTCTTGGGAGGGTGCAAGTGTCCAGGAATTTATCCATTTCTTCCAGATTTACTGGTTTGTGTGCATGGAGTTGTTTGTAGTAATTTCTGATGGTAGTTTGTATTTCTGTGGAATTGGTGGTGATATCCCCTTTATCATTTTTTACTGCATCTATTTGATTCTTCTCTCTTTCTTTTTTATTAAGCTGGCTAGTGGTCTATTTTGTTGATCTTTTCAAAAAACCAGCCCCTGGATTTGTTGATTTTTTGAAGGGATTTTTGTGTCTCTACCTCCTTCAGTTCTGCTCTGATCTTAGTTATTTTTTGTCTTCTGGTAGCTTTTGAGGGTTTTTTTGATCTTGCTCCTCTAGCTCTTTCAATTTTGATGATAGGGAGCTGATTTTAGATGTTTCCTTGCTTCTCATGTTGGCATTTATTGCTATAAATTTTCCTCTAGACACTGCTTTAAGTGTGTCCCAGAGAGTCTTATATGTTGTGTCTTCATTCTTGTTGGTTTCAAGGAACATCTTTATTTCTGCCTTCATTTCATTGTTTATCCACTTAACATTCAAGAGCCAGTTGTTCTGTTTCCATAAAGTTGTGCAGTTCTTAGTTTCTTAATCTTGAGTTCCAATTTGACTGAACTGTGGTCTGAGAGACCGTTTGTTATGATTTCCATTCTTTTGCATTTGCTAAGGAGTGATTTATTTCCAATTATGTGGTCAATTTTAGAGTAGGTGTGATGTGGTGCTGAGAAGAATGTATATCTGTGGCTTTGGGCTTTGTAGATGTCTATTAGGTTTGCTTGGTCCAGATCTGAGTTCAAGTCCTGGATATCCTTGTTAATTTTGTCTCATTGATCTGTCTAATATTGACAGTGGAGTGTTAAAGTTTCCCACTATTATTGTCTGGGAGTCTAAGTCTCTTTGTAGATCATTAAGAACTTGCTTTATGTATCTGGGTGCTCCTGTACTGGGTTAGTATATATTTAGGATTATTAGCTCTTCTTGTTGCATTGATCCTTTTACTATTATGTAATGCCCTTGTCTCTTTTGATCTTTATTGATTTAAAGTCTATTTTATCAGAGACTAGGATTGCAACTTCTTTTTTTTGCTCTCCATTTGCTTGGTAAATCTTCCTCCATCCCTTTATTCTGGGCTGATATGTGTCCTTGCATGCGAGATGGTTTCCTGGATAAAGCACACTGATGGGTTTTGACTTTCTATCCAATTTGCCATTCTGTGTCTTTTGATTGATTTAGCCCATTTACATTTAAGGTTCATATTGTTATGTGTAAATTTAATCCTGCCATTTTGATGCTAGCTGGTTGTTTTGCCCATTATTTGATGCAGTTTCTTCATTGTGTTGATGCTCTTTACCATTTGGTACATTTTTGGAGTGGCTGGTACTGGTTGTTCCTTTCCATGTTTAGTGCTTTTTTCAGGAGCTCTTGTAAATTAGGTCTGGTGATGACAAAATGTCTCAGCAATTGCTTGTTCATAAAGGATTTTATTTCTCCTTCACTTATGAAGCTTAGTTTGGCTGGATATGAAATTCTAGGTTGAAAGTTCTTTTCTTTAAAGATGTTGAATATTGGCCCCACTCTCTTCTGGCTTGCAGTGTTTCTGCAGAGAGATCCTCTGTGAGTCTTATGGGCTTCCCTTTGTGGTTAAGCCAAACTTTCTGTCTGGCTGCTCTTAGCATTTTTTCCTTCATTTCAACCCTGGTGAATCTGACAATTATGTGCCTTGGGGTTGCTCTTCTTGAGGAATATCTTTGTGGTGTTCTCTGTATTTCCTGGACTTGAATATTGGCCTGCCTTTTTAGGTTGGGGAAATTCTCCTGGATAATATCCTGAAGAGTGTTTTCCAGCTTAGATTCATTCTGTCTGTCACATTCAAGTACACCTATCAAATGCAGATTAGGTCTTTTCACATAATCCCATATTTCTTGTAGGCTTTGTTCATTTCTTTTCACTCTTTTTTCTCTAATCTTGCTTTCTCACTTTATTTCATTGAGTTGGTCTTCAATCTCTGATATCCTTTCTTCTGCTTGGTCAATTCAGCTATTGAAACTTGTGTATGCTTTGCAAAGTTCTCGTAATGTGTTTTTCAGCTCCATCAGGTCATTTATATTCTTCTCTAAGCTGTTTATTCTCATTAGCATTTTATCAAACCTTTTTTTAAGGTTCTTGTTTCTTTGCATTGGGTTAGAACATGTTCTTTTAGCTCAGAGAAGTTTGTTATTACCCATCTTCTGAAGCCTGTTTTTGTCAATTCATCAGACTCATTCTCCATCCAGTTTTATTCTCTTGCTGGTGAGGAGTTGTGATCCCTTGGAGGAGGAGAGGTGTTCTGGTTTTGGATGTTTTTATCTGTTTTGCACTGGTTTCTTCCCATCTTTGTCGATTTATCAAACCTGTGGTCTTTGTAGTTGGTGACTTTCAATTGGGGTCTCTGAGTGGACGTCCTTTTTGTTAATGATGAAATTATTTCTTTCTGTTTTTTAGTTTTCCTTCTAACTGTCAGGCCCCTCTGCCATAAGACTACTGGAGGTCCACTCCAGACCCTGCTTGCCTGGGGATCACCTGTGACTGCTGCAGATCAATAAAGATTTCTGCCAGTTTCTTCTTCCGTTATCTTCATCCCAGAAGGATACCCAGCAGATGTCAGCCTGAGCTCTCCTTTACAAGGTGTCTCTTTGGATATACAGGTGATGGGGGAGCTGCTTGAGGAGACTGTCTGTCCCTTTTAGGAACTCAAGTTCTGAGCTGTGAGCTCTGTTTTTCTGTTCAGAGCTGCTGGGCGGGTACATTTAAGTCTGCTGCAGTGGAATTCATAACCGCATTTTTAACCAGGTTCTCTGTCCTGGGAAGGTGGGGCTTTATTTGTAAGTTCCTGACATGCTGCTGCCTTTTTTAGAAATGCCCTGCCCAGCTAGGAGGTAGCCTAGTCACAGTCTGCCAGCAGACGTGCTGCTGAGCTATTGTGAGCTCTCTCTAGCTTCTGTGTGAACTTCCTTGCAGTTTTGTTTATAGAGGTATAGATGGAACTGCCTCAGTAATGACGGCCTGCCTCAGTAATGTTGGATTGCCTCAGTAATGACGGACTGCCCTGGTAATGGCAAACTGCCTTGGTAGTGGTGGACTACCTTGGTAATGGCAGACACCCTTCTCCCCCACAGAGCTGGAATGTCCTGGGTCCATCTGCTTTTGCTGTGAAACTCTTAATCCAGAGCGTTTCAGATTGCTGGTCTTTGTGGAGGTGGGACCCACTGAGCCAGAATACCTGGCTCCCTATTTCAGCCCCCTTTTTTTCAGTTGAATGGGTGGCTCTGTCTCCCAGATGTTGCAGACACCAGTTGAAATGGCTGCCCAGATTTGTATGAGTTTTTGTGTGGAGACCCACTGTGCCAGCTGAAACAGCCATGCCGGAAACATGTGGTGCTTTTCAGCCAGGGAATCTCTAGTCTGTGGGCAGTAATAACTCATTTGGAAATGCAGTGATCACTCACCCTCTGTGTTGTTCTGGCTGGGGACTGCACTCCAGAGCTGTTCATATTTGGCCATCTTGGATCCCCTCACAGGCATATTTTTAATAATACATTTTATTTTCTTTTGGCAGATTCCCAGTAGTGAGATTGCTAGACCGAACAATAGTTCTATTCTTAGTTCTTGAAAAATCTCCATACTCTTTTCCGTAGTGGTTTTACTAACTTATATTCCCATCAACAGTGTATAAGAGTTTCCTTTTTCCACATCATGCCAACCTATAAATTTCTTATATGGCTTGTCTAAATATTTATCAAAGAACTAAAAGCATATATTCAGTAAAGACTTGTATAAGAATGTTAAATAGTAGCTTAATTTACAATACCCCAAATTTGGAAACAACCAACAGGAGAAGGAATAAACATCATGGAATACCACTCAGCCATGAGGAATGAGCTACTAATGCATGCAGAAACACTGATTAATCTCACAGGTATAATGTTCAGTCCAACCAAAAGAGTTATATAGTATGATTCTATTTATATAAAATTCAAGAAAATACAAATGTTACATATGCTACTTAAAATCAAAATATAGTTTGCCTTGGGGAGCAGACATTGTCATTAACTAGAAAGAGTCAGGAGGGAATTTTCTGGGACGCTGAAAACGTTCTTAACTTTGACTGTGGTGGCAATAACTACAATATATATTCCTCAAGTCTCCTGAAACTGTGCAAGAAATATCTGAACATTTCATTCTATATCAACTATGTTTCTCTATGAAATAAATACCATTAAAGTAATTGAGAACTGAAGACCCAAAAATTATTTAAAAAATAGGCAAAAACCATAAATGACCATGGTTGATCCCAAAATAAATAATTTGCTCAACTTCAGTTACAGTAAGATAAATGTAAATTAAAATTACTGATAATAGGTGTTTTTCACCTTTTAGGTAGTTAAGTTTCATAAGACTGACTATATATTTTGCTGACAAGACTGGAAAAGTAAAAGAAAAACTTTCATATGTTGCTGGTGAGAGTGAACAATGGTGCAATCCTTAAGGAGGAAATTTAGAAAAAAATTATGAAACTACATTTGCTTTTAGTCATTGGTCTAGCTATTTGCCTTCTAGGAATTTATCCTGAAAAGAAACATACACTAGGACAATAACAACAACAAAAACATGTGCAGAAATTTATTCATAGGACCAATTTTACTATAAATATGCTGAAAATCATCTAGCAGGGTACACAGGTTATTGACTAGAAAAATAGTACTGTGCTCCATTAGAATACTATGCAGCTATGAAGAATTAAGAAAAATATTTGTGAACTGACATAAAATGATTTTCAGACTGCAATATTAAGTTAAAAAATAAGGTAAGACTCAACTTATATGATATGCTACATTTTGTTAAAAATGAAAATGAAACTATATTTTAAGTAAAATTTTATATACAAACAGTAGGCTTTGGAAACTAATAAAAATACTTACAAGAGGCAATTTGAAAGTGTTAAAGAACTGGATAAAGTTTTTTTGAATATTTTTTATCCCTTGATTTTGAATTTTGAAACATTTTATTATCTTATACATCAAAACATTAAGTTAAATTTGTTTATTACAGAAAGAAGTAAACATTAACATTCTTGTGAACAACTGCTCATATTCTGGTGAAAAGAGATACAAATGTGGAATGGGAAAAGGAGAGAGTGATATTGAATTATGATTTGATTTGGAATTAAAGGCATTGAAGTGAAGTAATTATATAAAAACATGAAAATAGATTCCTTATCAGCAATGAGCAAAATTTGAGACAACTCTAGGTACTATTACCTACTAAAAATAATACTGTTTGTAGTAGAAATGACTGGTTTCAGGTTTGTGCCAGAGGAATTTGAAAGTAAACTGGAATCTTTTATTGTCTAAGAAAGTGAGAAAATGCTCCCCTACTAGAAGGGATCTGTCAAAAAGACATTGGAGTCAGATGAAACAGCTCCCCTGGACAAATATGATTATGAAAATGAATAACAAAAATGAAATCTAAATCTAATATAGGTTTCAAAATAAAAAAATACAAAAGGCAATACTTTTGCTAAATTAAAATAACAATTAAAAGGTGAGAAAAGAAAAAAGGAAAAGCTTTCCTTAAGCTTCTGCACAGCAAAAGAAACAACCGTTAGAGTGAATCGGTAACCAACAGAATGGGAAAAAATTTTTACAATCTACCCATCTGACAAAGGGCTAATATCCAGAATCTACAAAGAACTAAAACAGATTTACCAGAAAAAACAAGCCCATTCAAAAGTGGGTGAAGGGTATGAACACTTTACAAAACAAGGCATATATGAGGCCAACAAACATATGAAAAAATGCTTATTATCACTAGTCATTAGAGAAATGCAAATCAAAACCACATTGAGATACCATTTCATGACAGTTAGAATGGCGATCATTAAAAAATCTGGAGACAACAGATGCTGGAGAGGATGTGGAGAAATGGGAACACTTTTACACTGTTGGTGGGAGTGTAAATTAGTTCAACCATTGTGGAAGATGGTGTGGCAATTCCTCAAGGATCTAGAAATAGAAATTCCATTTGACCCAGTAATCCCATTACTTGGTATATATCCAAAGGATTATAATTGTTCTCTTATAAGGACACATGCACATGAATGTTCATTGCAGCACTGTTTACAATAGCAAACACTTGGAACCAACCCAAATGCCCATCGATAATAGACTGGACAGGGAAAATATGGCACATATACACTATGGAATACTATGCAGCCATAAAAAATGATGAGTTTGTGTCCTTTGTAGGGACATGGATGAATCTGGAAACCATCATTCTCAGCAAACTGACACAAGAACAGAAAATCAAACACTGCATGTTCTCACTCATAGGTGGGTGTTGAACAATGAGAACACATGGACACAGGGAGGGGAGCATCACACACCGAGGTCTGTGGAGGGGGAACTAGGGGTAGGGACAGCAGAGGGTGGAGAGTTGGGGAGGGATAACAAGGGGATAAATGCCAGATATAGGTGATGGGGAGGAAGGCAGCAAACCACATTGCCATGTCTGAAACTATGCAAAAATCTTGCATGTTCTTCACATGTACCCCAAAACCTAAAATGCAATTATATATATATATATATATATATATATATATATATATATATATATATAAAGAATGCTGCTCAGTAAGCTGTGGAATTCAACTTAAATTTCCCTAAATTCAGGGCCTATCTTATAGAAGACATCCATGGACTTCACACAAATGAATTTAAAACTAAGTATTATGGAATTTTCTTATTTGAAATTTCCTATCTGTTGATGAGCATTCATGATGAGCTATTGTTTAAAATATTTTTGAAGCACAGTGGCATAGGCTCATTTAGAAATTGGTAGAATTGCAAGTCACAAAATCTTTTACAAATTGTAATTAGGATAATGTGTACCCTATGTCTCCTTTGAAATATATATATATATATATATATATATATATATATATATATATAGACTTCCTACTACCATAACAATAAAATCCAAACCTCTCACCAGGTCCTGTGAGACCCTGCCTAACTGGCTCTTCCCACTTCTTTTTTACTTTGCTCTGTTCACATCAGCCCTCTGTCATATTAAAATATATGTCACGTTCTTTCCTTCATCAAAATCTACTTGCCTTTTGACACCACCTGTGATGCTTTCCCTCTAGTTCTTCTCATGATCTTTTTTATTCCCATTAGTTTTAGTTCACAAATTATATTTTCCTGACCACCTCATGGTCTCAATTCCTTTATTCTCTCTCATTAAACTGTTATTCTTTAAAATATATTTTAAAAATCTGTCAATATTTACTTTTGTTTCATTCCTTTGTTTAGTGTTTCTTTCTTCCACTAGACTGTGAACTCTATTGTACTTACAGAATGTTCTGGTCACCATTATTCCCCCAAGGGTCTTAATATGGTGTATAGCACATACTGAGAGTATCAAATACAGAATTTTATGATATAATAGGCTGGGTGCCATGGCTCATGCCTGTAATCCCAGCACTGTGGGAGCCTGAGGAAGGCAGATCACTTGAGGTCAGAAGATCGAGACCAGCCTGACCAACATGATGAAATCCTGTCTGTACTAAAAAATACAAAAATTAATGGGTGTGGTGGCAGTCGCCTGTAATTCCAGCTACTGTGGAGGCTGAGGCGGGAGAATCACTTGAACCCGGGAGGCAGAGGTTGTAGTGAGCCGAGATTACACCACTGCACTCCAGCCTGCACAACAGTGTGACTTCATCTCAAAACAAAAATAAAAGATACAATAATGAGTCAGTTAGTTACTATTACTAAGGACTCATAATTCTGTATAAATAATTGCTTTGTTCTTTAAATAAATTGTATTTAATAAACAAAGTTTTATTTAATTACCTGTATATTAAGTTTAGGAATTTGGTTAGTGCTACAGTAATTACAAGGATTAATGTGCAGCTGACAGTTACATCTTGAATCTATATTGCATGTCTGGAAGAACATGGTGAGCTACCAAGATTTGGTTAGCATAAAGAATGTAGAAACATCCTATGGGAAGAGATGGGATAGTGAGACTGGCATTAAATAAGAAACCAACTACACATGCCTAGTAAAATAATGCCTTAGTGGTCAGAAGAAAGGAATTCTAAAAAAAAAGCTCTTCTAATTGTTAGTTTCCTTTCTTAAGAAGGAATAAAGCTTGTTGTTTCTCAATGAAACTTGCCCTTAGCTAAATCCTATGAACTCATGTCTGAATTCTGGGAAGAGAAAGACAGGTGCAATAAGTTAAAAATGATACAACGGTTTTTAGACAAACTTCTGTGAGATGTTGGGATCAGAATGTAGCATTACCTTGGGAATAATACAGAAAAGAATGGCATCAAGATTAAGTTATTAATAGACATATTCTCCTTGCTCCAGCCCAGTGCTGGCTAAGATAGAGAAGGGACTGGCAGGTGGATGAACCAGAACCAAGTGTCCATCTAGATAACAGTTATCCCGATCTTCAGAGGAAGATGAGAACATCAAGCTGTCCTCTTACAGCACTCATTAGATAACCCCCTGAGATCTAAAAGGTGAGAAGGAAGACTTCCAGAGGAACTAGTATTTGTAATTGTGGATGGAAAAAGAGAAATTAACACCATACCAGTCAATTTTTAATTCCAGGTCATTATGAACCAAGGGTGCACACAGCTTCTTGTTTCAAGGAATTCATAGACTAATTCATCTAGTAGTATATTGTATAATATTTTGAGGCAAAAATGTACATATTTTTGAAGAGTGCTCAAACATTCATACAATAGGCATTAGCCTTACAACTGTCTTGGAGTATTTATAGAAACTAAATTTAAAAAGAAAGTATGTCAAACAAGGCATAACCAGAAAAGTTAAAAGATAAACCGTCTCCAACAAGGGAGAAGAGATGTACTTTGGAAAAGAAAAATTTTGAAAAGGACTCAAATAAAAGACGTTGTATAATGTTATCATTCATACCAAAAAACAGAAAACAAAATAGACCATTGGCTTCTTAAGGTCCTTGTAGCTGCCAGAACTTTTACCAGAAAGTAAAAAGAAACACTTTCTTAAATATACACTTAACCAATAAAGATCAGCAAAGAACACTTAGAAACATCCTGATTTTTAGTATGAAAAGAGATAAAAGAAAATAGCACAATTCTGAAAACATGCATTATTTTAAAAATATGTTATGGTTTTGGTAACGCCTATTTTATTATTTTGACTTCCACCTGATTGGTAAATCTTCTATCCAACAAAATTCTAAAGTTGCCTCCATGGTTTGTGTTTTAAAAACTTTCAAAATGCAAAGGAAATTTAAAGTATATTATAAATCATCAACATATTCATTAATACTTATTTTTATGATTATTAAGGTAATAGAATTTCACTTACAAACTTAACAAGACAAAAAAAAGTGTTTCAAAATATTTTTATAAATAGACACAAATACAAGTAAGGTTTGTGGTCTCCAGTATAAGCACTTGTATTCATTCAACAACTTTCCAGTGGTATCTAGAAGTTAAATTATGTGGTTTTTCTAGGAAAAACCCTAAACATGTTCTCTTCATACCATAATTCTTAAAAACCTACTTCATCCTTTACCTTCCTTCCAAGTAATTTCATTGTATTAATTGCACAAAGCTTTGCAGTGTTGGGGATTGTTGAACTTAGTATTTTGTTTTCTTTTGATCAGGAGGTGTTAAACTTTATTGCCTGAAGTGGTACCATTTGTTCTCTGTGAAATATGGTTAGCATCACCTCACTTTTTTATTAAGTGTATATTTATAACCTTTAGAAGCAATGTACTCTATCCACATGGCTAGCATTTATTGTTTTATGTTCTGCACGCAAAGCTGCTTTTCTTAATAATAAGAAACAGCTGTTGTAAGCACAACAATGAAAGCAATGGGTCATACATGCTTAAATTAGATACAAAGGGAGTCAAACAGGGCTAAACTCTTTAATTCTGTCTCACTCTTCCATGATTGATGCACTCTAAAAAGAACAGTTATACACTGTTGAGATTTAACAGATGCTAAAAGGAACCCTTTCCAGTGTACATTTGTTAGGCAACTGAATTTTACATCGGCAGTGATTACAATGGAGAATCAATGTTCCCATGACAGTAAGAACCACAGAACTTACATACAGTAAAACTAAGGTAAAATAATGGAAAATATTAATGTGATACATAAATGCAATCAATCATTTCTGTAGCATGTTTATATTTGTTATATATATAAACTTATTTTATATATTTGTTATATTTATATTTGCTTTTATATTTGAGATATATATACATATCTCAAACACACACACACACGCACACACACACACATAAAACAAAGTTAGATATCAGTATATTGGTTTGTTTTTACATCAGTTTATATGGATCACCCATTTCATCTAAAGCTTAATTATTTGCACAATGATAACTGAGTAACTGAACCATGTATAATAGTGGTTACAAGACATGGGGAGCTATGTATATTTTGGGGAAAAATAGAAATAAACAGAATTTATGATATGTATTAATAGCATCTGGGAAGAGAAAAATTTTGTTTCTATTTTAATGTCTGTTTTCATGGATTTAAAAGCCATCTTTTGATTATGTAGTTCATATTCTAAACCTAAAATTTTTCTGTTAAGAAAAATATGACATAAAATCAAGTCCTGTCTGATGCACATATTATCTATTTCGGAAGGAGGCAAAGAGTTATATATATAATAATGTCTACAAAGTATTTACAAAACATGGTTTTAAAAAATTCACTGTTAAGAATATAGGTTTGCACGTATTTCCATTCACATAGTTGATTGTTAACATATAGTCCTTTTAGTTTTAAAATGTATTTTTCAAATATGTATTAAAGACAGTAAAATAGTATTTTTTTCATATACAAACTAGAGCTCTGTATATTTGAGTATACATATAATTCTTCACTTCTGTAATATAAGCACTTTGGGTTCTTTGATGTTAACTGAAAGTTTTAATGTAACTTTACTTATATTAAATAGACATTGTTGATGCTCTGAAAGGAAATTATTTTTTGAATGACTCAAGAGTTACAATAAAGAACTGCTACAACTATGCCTTATTTTGAAAAGTGCTGCCTAAAGACAGAAATATCATTCAACCCAGCACTCCCATTACTGAGTATATACCCAAAGAAATATAAAACATTCTATTATAAAGACACATGCACACATATGTTCTTTACAGCATTATTAATCACAGAAAAGACATAGAATCTACCTAAATGTCCATCAATGATAGACTGGATAAAGACAATATACTATATATACACTATGGAATACTATGCAACCATAAAAAAGAATGAGAGCACATCCTTTATAGAGACATGGATGGAACCAGAGGCCACAATGCTTAGCAAACTAACACAGGAACAGAAAACCAAATATTGCATGTTCTAATTTGTAAGTGGGAGATAAATGATGAGAACACATGGATACAGACAGGGGAACAACATACACTGGGACCTCTTGGAGGGTGGAAGGTGGATGAGGGAGAGGATCAGGAAAAATAACTAATGAGTAGTAGGCTAAATACCTGGGTAATGAAATACTCTGTACAACAACAAACCCCCATGATACAAGTTTACTTTTGTAACAAACCTGCACATGTACCCTTGAACTTAAAATACAAGTTAAAAAAAAAGAAATACTACACCTGAATAGCAGAAAAATAAATGACCCAATTTTAAAATGAGCAAAAGACTTGAGGAGAAATTTAAATGTTCAACGGGTAGATTAAAAATGTCCAACACTACCATTCATCAGGAAACACAAATCAAAACCCCAATGAGGCATCAGCTTACATCAGTTAGGATAGCTGTTATAAACAAAACAAACAAACAAACACAAAAATATAACAAGTGTAAGGATGTGGAGAAATTATAACCTTCTACACTATTTTTGAAAAGCAAGATTATGTAGCTGCTATGAAAAATAGTATGGAGATTTCTAAAAAATAATCAAAAGTAGAACTATAATAGAGTCCTGCAGTTCTACTTCTGAGTATATACCCAAAGAATTGAAATCTGGATCTGGATGAGCTAACTGCACGTCAATGTTCTGTGTAGCATATTCACAATAGCCATGTTATAGAAACTAACCAAATATACATAGACAGATGAATGGATAAATAAAATGTGGTATATACATACAATATCTTATTCAGCTTTTTAAAATAAGGAAATCCTGACATTTGAAACAACACAGATGAAACCAGAGGTCATTATGCTAAATGAAATAAATCAATTATAGATGAACAAATATTGTATGATTCCACTTATACAAGGTATCTAAAGTACTCCAACTTATAGAAGCATAGAAGAGAATAGTGGTTAGCAGGGGTCAGAGGAAAAGGAAATGGGGAGTTGTTGTTCAACTTGTATGAAGTTTTAACTATACGAGATGTATTAATTCTAGAAATCTGCTGTACAGCATAATGCCTGTTGTCAACAATACTGGATTATGTACTTTAAGTTTTGTTAAGAGGACAGATCTCATGTTAAGCATTCTTAACACACACACACACACACACACACATACACACACACAGAAACAAGGAAACTGGGAGGTGGTGGATAGTCTACTACCTTGATTGTGGTGATGGTTTCATGAATGTATGCATAAGGCCAAACTCATCAAACTGTAAGCATTAAATATGTTCAGTTTATTGTCTATCAATTATACCTCAATAAAGCAATTAAAAAAGAGTTACAGTAAGGTCTAGAGTTGCACTGCTGGCAATTCTATTTCTTTGTAATAGAATACCAAACACAGTCATACGTCACTTAATGACAGGGATGTATTCTGAGAAATGTGTCATTGGGTGATTTCATTGTCATGAGAATATCACAGAGTGTGCTTACACAAATCTTGATGGCAGAGCCTATTACACACCTAGGCTGTATGGCATAGCCTGTTGCTCCTAGGCTACAAACCCATACAGCACATTACTCTATTGGATGCTGTAGGCAATTGTTATACAATGTTAAGTATTTGTGTATTTAAACATATAAACATAGAAAAGGCATAGTAAAAATATGATATTATAATCTTATGCAACCACAGTTGTATATAAGGCCCATCATTGAGTAAAATGTTCCTATGGGGCATGTGAATTATACTATAAAATTTCGCCTTTTACATAAAAATGTGCATATCTTATATGAACTAATGCATAGTAAATATAATTTATGTAATTATTAAAAATGAAAATAATTTGATTTAAATAATTAACAAATAATTTCACTAATAGTCTCTAAAAATCTGAGTAACTTAGAATATGAATGTAATAAACACATATAAAATATTATTTTATCACAAACATATGAAATATATTTACCTACTATTTCTTATAAAAATTGAGATGAAATTTTAGAAAAATGACTTTTTAGATGGTAATTGGTAATAACTGTAAAAAGTATTTTTTTTTGTTTTAAGAATTACACATGCACTCTTCTAAAAATATGTGCTATGGTTTGGATTTGTGGTCCTGCCCAAATCTCATGTCGAATTGTAGGAGGGGCTTGATGGGAGGTGTTTGGATCATGGGGGTGGATTTCCCCCTTTCTGTTGTTGTGGCAGTAAATTCTCAGGATATCTGATCATTTATAAATGTGTGGCACCTCCCTCTTCTCTCTCTCTCCTGGTCTTCCATAAGACATGCTTGCTTCTTTTTCATCTTCTGCCATATTTTAAAGTTTCCTAAGACCTCCCAGTCACATTTTCTATTAAACCTATGGAACTGTGAATCAATTAAACCTCTTTTCTTCACAGATTACCCAGTCTCAGGTAGTTCTTAATAGCAGCGTGAGAAAGAACTAACACAATATGTTCTTGTAAAATTTATTTACATGCAGTGAAATATATGTTTCTTCACTGTACAATCTGATGGGTTTTTAACAAATATATTCACTTATGTAATCAAAACTCCAACAAAGACACAATATATAGAAAGTTTGGAGTCAATAGTCACTCTTTCCCAAAGAAACCCACTGTTCCTTTTTCTATCATAATAGAGTTTTGTTTTTTTGAAATTCATATAAATAGAATAATCCAATATGAGCCTTGTTGCTGCTGGTATGTTCTTTTTTCAGAGAATTGGACAAAAAACACTTAAATTCATAAGGGACGAAAATGAGAGCCTGCATAGCCAAGACAATCCTAAGCCAAAAAAAAAAAAGAAGCTGAAGGCATCATGTTACCTGACTTCAAACTATACTACACTGCTACAGTAATCATGACAGCATGATACTGGTACCAAAACAGAGATATAGACCAATGGAACATAACAGAGACCTCAGAAGTAATGCCACACATCTGCAACTATCTGATCTTTGACAAATCCAGACAAAAACAAGCAATGGGGAAGGGATTCCTTGTTTAATAAATGGTGTTGGGAAAACTGGCTAGCCATATGCAGAAAGCTGAAACCAGATCCTTTCCTCACTCCTTAAACAAATATCAACTCCAGATGGATTAAAGATTTACACATAAGACCTAACATCATAAAAACTCTAGAAGAAAACCTAGGCAATGCTATTCAGGAGATAGGCATAGGCAAGGACTTCATGACTAAAACACCAAAGGCATTGGCAACAAAAGCCAAAATAGAAAAACGGGATCTAATTAAACTCCAGAGCTTCTGCGCAGCAAAAGAGACTATCATTAGAGTGAACCAGCAGCCAATAGAATGGGAAAAAACTTTTTGCAATCTACCCATCTGACAAAGGACTGCTATCCAGAATCTACAAAGAACTTAAACAAATTTATAAGAAAAAAATCAAACAAATCCATCAAAAAGTGGGCAAAGGATATAAACAGACACTTTTCAAAATAAGACATATATGAGGCCAACAAACATATGAAAAAATGCTCATCATCACTGGTCATTAGAGAAATGCAAATCAAAACCACATTGAGATACCATCTCACGTCAGTTAGAATGACGATCATTAAAAAATCAGGAGACAACAGATACTGGACAGGATGTGGAGAAATAGGAACAAAACGCTTTTACACTGTTGGTGGGAGAGTAAATTAGTTCAACCATTGTGGAAGACAGTGTGGCGATTCCTCAAGGATCTAGAAATAGAAATACCATATGATCCAGCAATCCCATTGTTGGGTATATACCCAAAGAATTATAAAACGTATTGTAAAGACACATGCACACATGTTTATTACGGCACTGTTTACAGTAGCAAAGACTTGGAACCAACCCAAATGCCCATCAAAGATAGACTGAATAAGGAAAATGTGGCACATATACACCATGGAATACTATGCAGCCATAAAAATATGAGTTCATGTCCTTTGCAGGTACATGGATGAATCTGGAAACCATCATTCTCAGCAAACTGACACAAGAACAGAAAACCAAATACTGCATTTTCTCACTCATAAGTAGGTGTTGAACAATAAGAACACATGGATACAGGAGGGGGAATATTACACACTGGGGCCTGTTGGGGGTGGGGGCTTATGGAAGGGATAGCAGAGGGTGGGGTTTGGGGAGGGCTAATATTATGAGAAATACCTAATGTAGATGATGTGGGGGGATGGTTGCAGTAAACCACCAAAGCACGGGTATACCTATGTAACAAATCTGCATGATCTGCGCATGTACCCCAGAACTTTAAGTATAATAAAATAAATAAAATTTGTTTATTTTATTGCTGAGTATTATTTAATCACAAGAATGTACCATAAGTATTTTATCCATTTACATGTTGATGCCCATTTTATTTGGGATACAACAAAAATACCTGCTTCTATGAATAAAACTGCTAGAAATATTACTCTGCCAGTCATTTTATGGGCATATGCTTTAATTTTCTCAAGTAAGAACCTGGAAATATAAACGTTTTATAGGTTAGATGTGTATTTAACTTTATATCAATCTGCTGAAACGGCTTCCAGAATGGTTGGGTCATTTTAGTATTCCATCCGCAATGTATTAGAGGTCTAGTGGCTCCACATCTTCTCCAAAATTTTGTTGTCACTTATTTTCAATCAGCTACCCTACTGTACACCAATTAGTATTATATTGAATTTCTGTGATAAATAGAATACATTATGATGTTGACCACCTATTCATATACTTATTAGCTCTTCATATGTTAGTTTTGAAATGTGTTGAAATATGAAACTAAACATTAAAGTTAGAAAAATAAAACTATAATAAAAACATAAAAATAAATCTTTGTGATCTGGGGTTAGGCAAAGATATTTTACCCCCAAAATAAGTAATTAATTAAAATAATTTACTTTCAATTTTAAGTAAATTTCTTTTTATTGTGTTTACAGTGACAAAGAGCTTTTATCAAAAATATGTAAATAATACTTGCAATAATTTAAAAATACTGGTTTTTAAAAATTGAATAGGACTAAAGTGTTTCCCCAAATAATTTTAATATCATTAAACATGCAAATAAAAAGACTAAGATACCACTAGAAAAATTAAAATGTAAAAGACTGGCAGCACCAAATGTGGAGAGAACTGGGAGTCTCACACATTTTTGGCTGTGTTATGAACTGATGCAACTATGTGAAAAACAATTTGGCCTTTTTGTCATAGAAGTTGAACATCTATTTACACAACCACACAGCAATTGCAATCTCATATATGTAACTAAGAAAAATGAACAAATATATTTACAAATACTTTGTATGTTAAATTTATAATAGCCTTATTCATAATATTCAAAACTCAGAAACAAACCAGAGTACCATCAATAAGAATATAAAGTGCTATATACATATGTTCATAAAATCCAATACAACAGAGCAATTAAATGGAACAAACTACTGATCCATGTAAAAACATGTATAGTTCTCATAAATACTGAGTTGAGTGACAGAAGTCAAATGCTGAAAATAACATACTCTATAACTCTATTTATATGAAAATGTATAACGGGTCATAGTTGCTATCACATTGATTGGGAGGAGACTATGAAAAGCACTACTGGATTCATCTTAAAATTCTACCTACTGCAAATAATGATGGATATCAGACCAGTGGTTGCCTCTGGAGTGGGGGATTAATGGAGAAGAGACACAAATACATTTGGGTGATGAAAATGTTTGGGGCCTTTATTTAAAGTTTTCAAGACAGATTGAAGAGTACCCTTAGAATCTGAGTGTTTCTCTGTATGAAAAAACAAACCAGAATAAAAGAAGTTAATAAAATCATCTATACCCCCACACACACACACACACACACATATATGCTAAACATTGTATTAAGAATTTAACATAATAATATATTTTAATCTTCACAATAACCCTATGTGGTGAATATGATTTTTATTCCCATTTTCCAGATCAGGAAACTGAAACTCATATATCTTAAGTAATAGGATTGAGGTCTGATGATTCATATATAAAAGAAACCAATGTTGAATCTTATATTTGTGTAAATGTAGAGAACAATATCCTATATAGCTTTTCTCTAGAAGATTTGAATTAGTGGATAACTTTCTTTTCAAAGATTCAACTTATTCTAATATATATAATAAATCTGATGATTGTGAATGGAATTATATTGGTTGCTAAACAGTAGGTTAATTGATACATAAGAAGACAAATGGAGCTATGGGACAGGTAAAAGTATAGAGGGTTCTGAATTGACAGAAATCTATTTTTTCTTACCAATATGACAAGTAAAGCCTTTCTGGTTTCTGTTGTTCAAGAATTCTAGTTTCTTTTAAAGCAATTATTTTTATATGGCTGACTTGCCAGTTGCATCAGGTTAACTGCATACATATTTACATATTAATGTATTTGCAAAGTACAGCAAGCAACCTCTGTGAATTTGTTCAGGATCAAAGTTTCAAATGCTGATTACTGTTTTTTGGGAGCTCAGAAAAGAGTAGAAGACTTGACAATGGTTATATTAGTCTTGGTTACCAGGGTGACTACTGCCTATCTGGAAGGTTCAGACAACAGTTACTGAAATTTAATCAGTAATGCTTTCTAAATGTAATCCTTATAGTTCACCAGCAAGACAATCTTATGTGTTTATGAGTACTGGACCCAGTTCTTGCAAGAAAAAACAATTTTATTGAAGAACACCATCAGCAAGTTAACACCATTAAGGCTCACTGGCATTCTCTCCTGCTTTGCAAGGACAACTGCCATGCATCCAATGTGGTTTTTCCATCAACTTAGAACAAGCTTCATTCTAAACACAGGAGTGTCATCATCACAGCCTCATAAATTTACTGAAAAAATGACACAAAATTCTTGGTGAAAGTGGAGAAGTGAAGTTATTTTGATAGTCTTATTACTTTGTACTCTTGTGATCATTAGGGTGATTATACTACTCTCTGCACAGATCTTGTTATCATGAGGAGGGGGATGGAAGAATATACTCAGGTTTGGGGATGATGGTTGTTTCAGCTGATGATGTTAAATTAAGAAAGTACAATCACTATGAGGATTATGGGATAGGTATTTATCACAGGAATTAGAGTTTGCCCAATTGTGGGAGGAGATGGTGAAGAAAGGTATGACAGATAACTGAAAGATGAGAGAAAAGATACTCATTAGCCCTGGAACAGAAGAAAAAGGTATAGCTTTTTGGGAAACCCGAAAATTAGAAATATCTATATCCAGTTGTTTGACTGAAACTAAAGAAGGGGACTGATGTGGAAATTTAGATTTTTCTTGGTTTCTGCCACTATAACATTACAGCAAAGTTCTTGGTAGTGGGCTTGTATCAGGGAAGATAATTGGAGAAAAGAGTTGCATAAGTGGGAAATGTTGAAGACAAATTGGAACTCATTCTTAAATGTACATCTGCCTTTTATCATTTTTAACTGAGAATGACCTTCAGAAAGTGAAGGTCATTCATTTTTGACTCTCCAATTTTGTCCGCATTTACTTTTGGCCAACTCTATGCTGGCACTTTAAAAGAAGATCAACTATAGCCAACATAATTTTTGGCAAAACCAAATCAACAATGGAATAATCTAGCACACAGGAGAAGGTCAACTTCTGGAAGGAATGTTGAGGTGATGGAAAAGCTTCGTTTAAGTGCATACCAGACCCTGAGAATTCAGTCAGAAACTGGGTTAACAGGCAAGGCATACGGAATTCCAATATGAGTGAGTTTTACAGGGGTATTCTTGGGATAATACAGCATTAGATAGAGACAACACAGATGTCCCAACGGTAAGGAAATAGGTTTTAGTTTGACAGAATTTAAGTTTATTTCTTTGAATATCTCTTTTTCTATGGTGCAATCTTATGAAAGGTGTATCTTTTTTCCTCTAAGCAGATGTGAACTTATCACATTTTAAGTTTGTCTTCAAGATCATTCTCTTCTGTTTTCCACTTAAACATTTATATTTCATGGCCTCATAATTTTATTCCTTTGTGAAAATCATATATCTGCACACATGCGTACATCTCTAATCAATAATCTGTTTGCAAATGTCTCATTAATATTGTCCTACTACAAAAGTCCTTCTAAAATGTTTTTTCCCTTAATATTTGGTTTGAGATTTGCTTAAGTTGGTACACATGCTTTAATTTATATATTTTAATTGTTATGTTACTGTATTTTATTTCTTTTATGTATAAACCATATATACTGTATTATTCATTTTAGTATATTCTATTGTAGACACTCAGCAAAATAAAATTATCATTGTATTGTTATTGGGCATTTAGTCTGTTTCCAGTATTTCACTGTTGCATTCAATGCTGCCATAACATTCTTGAACATTTGACCTTGTGCATGTGTAAAAGCTTTTCTGAGATATGTAACTACAGTTCAAGATCTAGGAGCAATTGATCTTGTCTGTTGGATCAAGGATTGTTGCTGAAGATGTCATTGAGTACGTCTGCAAGGATGGTAGACTTTCAGGGTTTGGAGATGGCATAAGGACATCTGGAATGAGAGGAGCATGAAGAGAGAGGTCTTATAGAAAGCAGAGAGGATTAAACAGAGGGAAGTGCATACTGAGAGAGTCTGTCCTTTCTCAAAGTGTTGCCCTTAGTAAAGGCAGCCCTAATTGTGTCCAGATGGGATGTAGAGAAGCTAGAAACTGATCTTAAAAACTTCGAGATCCAAAAGATAATTCCTATAGTATGTGGAAAGGATAAAAGATTAAGAAAATTCTGAGAATCAACCCATAGTCCCAGAAATATTTATTGTGTACAGAGGTAAATCTAAAGGTGAACTGAATATCCGTAGGGTTCTGTGATGTAGTGAGCCAATAGTATCCATCATAGCTGGAGAATACCTTATGGTGGAGATTCCAAAGATGAAATTCCTCCTTCTGTAGTTAGAGATCAGTGAACCCATACGCCATGGGGGAAACATTTTCTGATTTTGTTTCTCAAAGTTAGTTTTGCTACATAAACAATGCATTTTAGATGTTTGCTTCTGTATTCTTTTCCCCCAGTCCTCAATTCTTGAGAACTAAATTTTATAGCTCTGATCCTTGGAGGAAAGTCTATAGTGATGGTTGTGAGACATACAGATGCTGTGAAAGATGTGGCCTAGGTGAAAAAGACATTTTGTCTTGCTTATTACTGAATTCTTCCATCAATCAGACTTTTGTCTTACAGGAGGAGAATTAAAGAGAAACTGTGAAAGCCCTACACTGCTGCACAGATCATGCTATAAGTGTACATTACATAGCTGTTGATAGCTCAGGAACTCAATTTTGCAGTGGTTCCTGAGATAAGATGTTAAAAATCTAGTCTACAGTCCCTATAGATAAGACAACAAAATGGAGGAATCCAAACATTGAGAAAGAAACAGAAAACAGAGTAATTGGGACTAACAAGGACTCCTTTGCTGATCCTCTCTAGCCACAAGGAAGCAATTTCCTTGGTTCTGTGGTCAAATGCTGAAGAAATCTGCAGTGCATCTTGGGACCACACAATTAGAGTGTGGGATGTTGAGTTCAGCAGTCATAACTCAATTTTGTCAGGAAATAAAGTATAGTATTTTCTATTCTCCACTTTGTAAATGTTTAGCATCTGGAAGCACAGATATGCATGTAAAACTGTGGGATTCCCAAACTAGAGACAATTTTTTGCTGTTGTTCCTAACCTCACATACAGGCTGGGTGACATCACTAAAATGGTCTATTCATGAATAGTGGCTAATTTCAGGATATTTAGGTGACATTGTCAAGCTGTGGAATACAAGAAGTTGTAAGGCTAGATCATTCTATGATCTAGCTGCTCATGAAGACAAAGTTCTGAGTGTAGACTGGAAAAATATGGGGCTACTTCTCAGTGGAAGAGCAGACAAAAAGTTATATTCCTACATATATTCACCTACCAATTTCCATGTGGGGCATGAAAGTGAATGATAATTTGATTATAGAGATTCTTTCTATAAATATTGGTAGAGAATCATGAAATTACATTGATGCAGATGCAGGAAGCATCCTCCTAGATTAAAGTTTATATAATGGTTTCACCCTTTATAATAGTTGACATATCACTTTTTCATTTTATATTTATAATACAAGTCTGTGTATATAAAATATAAAATGTGCCCTGCATTCACTACTCTATACACACTCTTCAAATTAAACTGATTTTTAATTTCTTTTTTAAAATTTCTTTTTAAAGGTATTAATTTGAATTAAGATTTTCTTTACAAAATTCTATAAAAGACTATGTTGCGAATACAAAAATAGAAAATAGAAACCTTAATTTTTAAAGAAAGTGTGAGTAGTAAAGTTGTACCACCTGTCCTCAGGTGCCACAGGCAAAAGACACAGGAAAGAGCTGAGGTTGCAGTTCAAGTCTGAAGACAACCTATTTCAGAAATCAGGAAGAGCAGATGAAGTCTGAAGACAGTCTGACAGAAAATTTCCACTTGCTGGGCCTTGGGGTGATGATGGAATAGCAGTTATCAAGCCTTTTGTTCTATTGAGGCTTTCAACTAATTAGTTGAGACCAACTCATATTATGTAAGGTAATCTGCTTTACTCGAAGTCCTATAATTTTAATTTAAATCCCATCTAAAAACACCCTCACATAATACGGAGAATAAGGTTTGACCAAATATCTGTGTAATGTGGCCCAGCCAAGTTGACACATAAAATTAACCATCACATAGAGAAAATACTTTAAGTTAGAGAAAAGAGCTAAGTAACGAGAACACATGGACACATGGAGGGAAAAACACACACTGGAGCCTGTTGGAGACTGGAAGGTGGGAGAAGGGGAGAGGATCAGGAAAATAAACTAATGGATACTAGGCTTAATACCCGGTGATGAAATAATCTGTATAACAAACGCCCACATTTACCTATGCAACAAACCTGCATATCCTGCACATTCTGAGAAAGGTGTGTATGCTGTCTAAGTCAGAATTTCCAATCAAAGGGCTAGAGAACATTATGACCAGGGAATACTTGATATAGAAATCGTGTGTTGTTGAATGAATATGACTCAGGTTAAGATATAATTAAAAACATGAATGGTATACATAGAAAAACAAACCCAGTTTCTCCCATTATACTCTCACAACATGCTTTTGACACCACATGTGTAGGGAATTTTTCCCACCAGCAAGCAAGAAATCAATTCTGTAGCAGAGACCAGCTGAGGGTCTTCTACTCCAATTCAGTCTGACACTCTAACCTACAATAGCATCACATCCCACAGGTTGAAGACTCAGAGCCACAAGACGGCCCACATGTCAGACACCAGTCACAAATTCAGGCCTCCAGAATGTCAGACCAACTGGCTCAGCTTCATGTTTGGTTTCCACAACCTCCTCATCAGGCTCCATTAATTTGCTATAGTAACTCACAGAAAGGGAAACAAAGAGATACGTAAGGTGACATCTGGAAGGATCCTGAGGGTACCTTCAGTTCCCATGGAGTTGGGGTGTGCCACCCCTCCCAACACATGAATGAAGTCCTCTTCCTCCTCCTGTAAGCCTCCATCAGTTCACCTGTCCAGAAGCTTCACTGTAGACCCTTCTCTTGGGCCTTTTTAGGAGACTTCATTGTATAGGCATGATTGAAACATGGACAACCATGCAGAAATGTGGTTGGACAAACAGGGTGTGATCTCATACTAGTAGACTGAGTGGGAATACCCAGCAAGGTCTGCCTGTTCAGATTCTTCTTGGCATCTGTACATCATTCTTTACTTCTGAGTATGGGACATGACTCCTTCTGAAATGAGTCTATCCCTCCCCTAGACTCCCACTCCCAACAGGCCCCAGTGTATAATATTCCCCTCCCTGTGTCCATGTGTTCTCACTGTTCAACACCTACTTATGCGTGAGAACATGCTAGAAGGATAGCATTAGGAAACATACCTAACGTAGATGACAGAGTGATGGGCACAGCAAACCACCATGGCACGTATATACCCATGTAACAAACCTGCACGTTCTGCACATGTACCTCAGAACTTAAATAAAAAATAAATAAAATAAATAAGAATGCTGTTTATTTCAACTGGAGTTTTCATAGTTCTTAGCATAACTTTATATAATCAAGGATTAACAAAATTTTCATTTCTTTTTTTCCTAGACAGATTTTTACTTTTGATTCTATTAAGATAAAAATATTAAGATATCATCAGTGAAATTATCCTATGTAAAACAAATTATTTTTCTTTACTCTGTTATTTTGCACCAGTCTTTCCTTCAGTATGGTTCAAATTGAACTTGATTTATAGACAAATTTTCTTAAAATGTCTAACATATGGATACAAAATCTCTTATTTTATCAATCAGGATCATCAGAGTAGATTTCTGGTGTTATGTATATATGTCTAAATTGCCCTGTTGTCTTCAGTTTCTCTTACTGACTTTTAATTCTTTATGCCTTTAATCCCTCTATGTGTCTAGCACGGTTAATGCAAACATTCCACAACAATTTATGTTTCTTCTCAATTAAAGAGAGATTTTTGTGTGGTTTGGGTTTTTTGTTGTTATTGTTGTTGTTGTTGTTACAAAGAACAAAAACTTACTAGAATAAGCTCAAGCTAGTATTTTTTTAATATGTCACTGTGGTACCACAGACAGACCAAGATATATCCAGGCCTCCTGTAGAGTGCAAGTGGGAATAGAAATTATTTATCATGGGCCAGAAATTCTTTCAGTCAGTGGATCTTGGTCCCTTTCTGTGTGCCTAAATTATTTTCTTATTTTAAATTTACAGCCCAATCTGAAAATTTTATGTTTTTTACCTCAAGTGTCAATAGAAGTAGACTTAGTCTCATGATTTCCAAATTTTATATTTCTAAAAGGTAAATCTAATCGCCCTAAGGGCTTACGCAATTTTGATTAGGGCTTCAAAAGTCATAGGAAATGAAGCAGTCTACATCTTCATACTTAACATTGAAAGAGTTATGTCTTATATATTTTAAGTATACATAAATTATATCTATTTCTCCCTTGTTATGATTACAGGTGTTTTTCTATTTTAGAAACCCATTTCCTCTAGCTCAACTATTATGGTGTCTTCTACCTCATGTCATTCCCTACAATTTCAACTTATTTCGTTTCATTTTCCAGGACACAAGAGCGTGCTTTTCATAACTTTTAGAAATGAGGACGAGGTGCCTGTAAGATATTAATGAGAATGATAGAGAATAGTAAGGAAGAATAAAAAATCACAGACTTGGGAATTAGGTAGATCAGATTTGTAATCTTGGTTATTTCATAAATTATTTGTCACTATGAAATTCACTTAACCTCTAAAAAGCTTCAGGTTCTTTATCTGAAAAATATGTAGATTTTTACAGTTAAAATAGAATGTAAAATAGAATCATTCGAGAATAGGATAAGAAACCTGACAAGATGGCATGTTTTTTCATGAATTCCTGAGAACTCAGAAACTAGTCTAATTCTTGGTGCAATAACTAAGAACTATGCCGTCAGCACGCTCCGAATAGTTTCAAATGTGTCCTTCAGTGATTCTAGCTTATTTTTTACATAATTATTATTTTATAACATATTCTTTTCACAGTATTATCTGGACATTCAAATAAGATCTAATTGCTAAATAGGACAAAATTATTATAGATATTTATACTAAAATACTATATTTAAGGGCGCTGGAATGCTACTGGGGCTTACTTTCATATCTGCTTATCATTTTCTAAAAAAATACTTTGAACCTAGAATGAAAACAGATCTATATTCCGGGTTTTTCCAGTACAGATATGTTTTGTGCTATTTGTAGCATCTGACCAGTAATAAGCTTGTGGTCAGACAAAATTCTAGTGGCTGTCTTCAGTGGGAAAGGTGGTAAAGAGGAAATTAACTTGAGGCAAGGAAATAATAACAGCCTGAAACATATATTTTCATTTTTATTTAGACAGTAATTTTCCCAGTCAATAATAGCATTTGTGGCACCATTCATTTGAGATTTGGTTTCAACAAAGTTCCCTATTACAGATGTTATTAATTTCCTTCAGAAGCCACAGACTACTGCATGATGTTTGATTATCTCTTTCAGAATATCACACAAAATTTTATTTTCAGTGGGGAAAATGCAAAATAGTATATCTAAAAATAATTGCTGTGAAAACTGGGTATTCTTTAGTGCAAAACTTTGGTTTTAAAGTCAAAATTAAATTTTATAGGAACACAAAACTAAAAACTGAGAGCTGAAAAACAAATTATACTTAGTCCTTTAAACTCTCACGTCTTGCACCCTACATATTACTTACTCAATTTATATTATAAATTTCGTTTAGCTTTTGATATAACATTTAGCAATTCATAGCCTAGAAAGAGTAATGGTACTGAAAATCTAAAATAAGGCCACTTAAAATGTATACAGTAGAAATGTTTATATTTCTACTTCACTTTTTAAATGGCAAATGTTTACTTATACGTCCATAAGAACCCTATCCCTCATGTTTTTCAGAAAAGCCAGGGTCTCTGTCATTCCTCAATACCAAAGTGACATGTCTATGTGTTGTCCTCTCCATTTAACTGTGTCTAGCTGTCCCTGGACCAAGCTTATGTCTAGACCAGACAATTAAGCAGCTAGCACATTTATGTCATGCAAATTGGCCTTCTGGCCCTTGGGTGAAATCAAACTGTTATGACTCAAACTGATATTAATGTTACCACCCAAGGATTGGAAAGATACTGAAAAAATAGCCTCAGGTAATCTGGATTACACAATTGGAATTCTGGAATGATGAACTGAATCTATAAAAAGAGAAATTCCTCCTGTGCTTGAAGGTAGTTCTGTAGAATGCAGTGGAAATATGTAATGTCCTCACATTAAAAGGGAGATATCAACAGTTTTTCTACATAAAGTTGGAGTGACTATAAATCCCCATAAATCAGGTTTCAAATTAAAGAAAGTGGCCAGTGGAAAAAGAAGTTGCTTAGTACAAATCCATCGAAGTAAGATTAAAATCCAGGAGAAGGGAAAGGGATTTTTAAATACCATAAATGGTGTAGAAAGAGTTGTCAGACAATTCTTGGGAAGTATTGGGAAGTCCTTACATACCTTTTTGCCATAATTGGAAATGTATAAACTATAAAAAATGATTGGTTGTGACAGAAGACTTCAGTGAGAAAAAATATATATAAAATGGAAATTATAGCTGCAAAACAGACTGAGAGAAAATCTTACACCACCACCAAAAGAAGGATTCAAGGTAATTTCTCCTTGTCTGGGTTTACTTAAACTCTATAGTGAGTGAGCAATTGAGCAAGAGAGAATGGCAGCAGATATATAAAATAAAGTTTAAATGTAAAAAGTTCCACCACAGACAAGTGAAAGAGTTAAGAACACCTAGGGAATTAGAGAGATCTAGTAGTGACTATCCCTCTTTTGAGCTGTATAACCTAGTCCATGAAAGACTAAAATACTTCACCTGCACTGTTGAAGTTAACCACCAAGAGAGTATAATCTACCTTGGATTATGATTTGTCTTAATAATAAACTATTGCAAGAGATGCAAAAGTACAACATAATATTGTGTTAGTTCTTCGTTTACCTCTCCTATGATTTTACTGGGTCCTTGTAATTGGTTATAAATCACATTTTTAGTTTATCAACTTGGTCTGAATATATTTATTATATCAAGCTTCTCAGGTTGGCAGTAATGTTGAATACTTAGACTGGATAGTAAGCCAAGCCTCTACTCCTCATTTCACTTAAATTTTAGATTCTGCATTACAGAATATAAGGGAAAATGTGATTCACCTTAACGTAGAAATTTCATGCCTAATTTTCAAATTCATAGTCAAATGACACTACTAGTAAGTACGTTGTTTACTTCTGCTTAACCAAGTTGTCTTCCATTTACTATATAAATATTACTTTTGAGGTATTATAAATTTTGAAGTCTGCTTTTTGCAGTCTAGATATCTTAAAGAAAATAAATATATTTATTTTCCTAAGAGTGTGAAATATAGTATTTATACACAACAGTGCATAAAATTGTATAATGCAGAATATCAAATAACTAAAATCATTGCTATGTAATCACCATCTACGTTGAGAAGAAAATTGTCACCTCTCCGGAAGTCACTCATGATTTCCTGTCTGAATACATATCTCCTCCTGGGAGTAACCACCCTGCTAACTTTTGTAGTAATCAGCTTTTACTTTTCTTTGTATTTTTACCAACAATATGTGTGCCCAAAAGATCCTACTAATAACACATATGATGGCTTTGATGGTAATTACTTTTGTGTTTTTATTCTAGTTTTACTGGCCATTTGCATGTTTCTGTAACAGTGTTATTTATTTATTTATTTAGAGACAGGGTCTTACTCTGTCACACAGGCTGCAGTGCAGTGATGCCATCATAGTTCACTGCAGCCTCAAACTCCTGTGCTCAAGCAATATTCCCACCTCAGCTTCCTGAGTAGCTGGGATTCCAAGTATGAACCACTGCTCCTGGCCATTAATGTATCTTTGACCTTTTTATAAATGTACTTGCATTGCATATTTTATTATGTGTTAGTATCACATGCAATGGTACAAGTTCCAAGGCAATTTCATTCAATAAAAAGAAAATGTTGCAGAAAAGAACACATATCTAGAATAGCTAGTGCCTCTCGGATTTAAGGAGAAGATTAAAAAATGAAAGAAGATCAACACTTAAAAATATTTGAAGAAAGTTTCTCTGAGTTCAAGAGACTAAACCTAAGACTGAAAGAGATTGGAAAATTCAGGATGAATAAATAACAAAGAAACAAAACAAGTAAACTCTCCCTAAAGCAAACCAAACTAAACAAAACAAGAACTCTAGCATATCCTGGTTAAATCACTGAAGTATAACCACAAAGAGAAAAAATATCTTATGTGCTTTCAGGCAGAACAAATAACTATTAGTACTTACAAAGTATAAAAACCATCATTCTGAGCACACTGACACAAGAACACAAAACCAAACACTGAATGTTCTCACTCATAAGTGGGTGTTGAACAATGAGAATACATGGACACAGGGAGGGGAACATCACACAAGAGGGCCTTGGGGGGTAGGGGGTTAGGGGAATAATAGCAGGGGATGGGGGGGATTGGGGAGGGATAGCTTTAGGAGAAATACCTAATGTAGGTGACAGGGCAATGGATGCAGCAAACCACCACCATGGCACATGTATACCTACATAACAACCTGCATGATCTGCACATGTAGCCCAGAACTTAAAGTATAATAATTTTTTTAAAAAAGTATAAAATATTAGTCTGCATTACAAACTTGATGATTATTAACTAATATTCACAGATAATGGAGAGGATATGACTATAACCAAATTATGCAATATCCTTCCAAGGTATCTATAATGAAGGGGAAAGAAAAATCTATGCAAATAAAATTTTAGAGACATCAGACAGGAACTACGTCTGAGAAAAACACTTGAAATAAAATTTCAAGAAAAGTCAGGCTTCAGTGGAATGATAAACTAGCAATAAAGACTCTAACAGATCTCCTGAAACAAAGCTTAAATACAAGCCTCAAAAAAGTCAAGCTTATTCACAAATAACTTACATCTCAGCCATAAGAAAAATCATGCAAGATCCAACATAAACTCAAAATTTACTAAAATTGAAAAAAATAGAAAATGTAATCTATGATTAGGACAAAATTAACAGCAATTTAGAAATGGTACTCCAATGACCAGTGACTTTGATGATATAGCAATATAAACTATCAAAACTGAAGTGCAGGGAAGCAAAAGACTGAAAAAAAAATAATATGGGAGATTCAGTGAGCTGTAGAACAATATCAAATGCTCTAAGAAATGTATCTGGAGACCCAGAAGGAGGGTTACAAATAAATATTTGAAAGAGTAGTTTCTGGAGTGACCTCTGTCTGTTGTCCTTTAAACCTTCAGGTTCTATCATGTAAATGACAATGTCTTACTTTTTGCTTTTATTTATACTAAGTTTAGGTTGGGGCTTCAGCTTTACTAATTTGGACAAGGGGGAATGTTATCATGCTTTCACAGACAATGTGGACTGCTGACCACAGGCTGAGAGCCTTTTTTAGCAAAGTTATTATCTTATCTTTATGCTTTTAGAGAGGTTGCAATTATGTCAATTGTATCTCTGTGTTTAGAACTTTATTGGACACTTGAGGAAGTAGACGATATGGATATCTGGAATTTTTCTATGTAAATTACATATTATTCATAATAATATAGTTTTCATAAGTATATAGACCATGCCTCAAAGTGCAATGGCCAGTTTTTGTCAAAATATTTTACAAATGTTTAATAAGGTTCATGTATTTATAGCCAGGAAGATCTTCAGTGCCTTCTAGTTTACCTCTTAAAATGGACCAGTAACCTTATTAGGATCAGTTACTTGCAGTGTGTCAATTTATGGTATCTGAGTTTAGATAGGATTTTTAAAAATGTGGCAGCATTAAGAAACCATGGAAGGAGTTTTTCAAATAGTAGAAACATAAAACAAATGCAAATGTCATCATACGGGACTAAATCTGGGGGAATGGTCACAGAATTTAAAAAGAAGGCAAGTTTGGTTTAAGCATAGGGTGCAGGGAGGACAACAGAAGAAGAAGAAGAAGTTGAGAAGACAGCAGTAGCCAAAGCATCTAGTGCTTTGTAGAGTAGTAGAATTGTTCATTTATAGGTGTTAGCTTGACTGGATTAAGGAATGTCCAGTTTCCTGATAAAACATTATTTTTTGTTGTGCCTGGAGCGGTGTTTCCAGAAGAGATTAGCATTTTAAACTGTGGACTGAATGAGGAAGATCTGCCCTCACTCAGGGAGGACTGGCACCGTCTGAAGTTACACACAGAACAAAAAGGCAGAGAAAGGTGAATTAACTCTTTCTGATTCCCTCTCTCTTCTGGAGTTGTGACATCCTTCTTCACTTGCTCTTGGACATCAGAATTAGAGATTCTCTGGCCTTTGGACTCCAAGACTTTCACCAGCAGCCACCCCAGATTCTCAGGCTATCAGACTCAGACGGAGAGTAATGCCATCAGCTTCTCTGGCTCTGAGGCCTTCAGACTTGCCCTCGGCTATGACATTGGCTTCCCTGGTTCTCCAGCTTGCAGAAGGCCTAGGACTTCCCAGCCTGCACGACTGTGTGAGCCCATTCCTGTGATAAATCTATTCTCATATGTCTATGTCTATATGCCTATATCTATATCCTATTGGTTTATCTGAAGAAAGCTGATGAAAAGACGGATAGCATAAACCTTTTTTAATTTATTAAATTTGTTTGGTGGGAATTTTGCCTCTGATTTTGATGGAAAAGCTTAGTTAGCCAAAGCTCCCACTGAGCGGGGGAAGAAGGCGGCCACATTTAGAAACAAAAGAAACCAGATAATCCCCAAACAGACAGACAACTTTAAAGGCAATGGGAAAATAATGAAGCAAACAGGATTAGGGAAAATTGGCTGACATTTCACAGCTGCACTGTCACTGAGCATTGCTGTGATTGGAAACTGGGCAAAGGGCTGATAATGAGCATCATCACAGGCAGAGGGCAGAGGGTTGCTGCTGGAAAATAAAGAATCCCTAAACATTCATTCTCAATAATAAAAGGAAATTAAACAATAAAAATGGCACAATTTTAAATGAACAATTCACTAAAAACGATCTCTGAATGATAAAGTACCTGAAAAAGTTTTCACCATCATTATTTATCCAAAAAAAAAAAAATACAAATCAAATCTATAACAAAGTCAGAAAAGAAAAAATGATGGGGAGATTGTGGAGTAATCGGAACTCACATTATTGTCAGTATAAAATGCTACAGCCACTTTGAAAAAATCTCTGTAAGTTTCTTACAAAATTAAAGCTATACTTACTCTGTGATTCTACCATTCCAATCTTAAGTACTGACCCAAGAAAAATGAAAACATGTGTTCACAAAATAATTGTCAAGAATGTTTATAGCAGCTTTACTCATAATGCTTTACACTGGAAACATTCCATGTCTATCAATAAAAGAATGAATAAATATATGTTGATATATTAATAAAATGGAATCACCATATAGAAATAACAAGCTAGTAGTACATGCAACACTATAGGTTAATCTCCATAAACTTATGCTGAGTGGAATAATCCTTAAACAAAAAGATAACATTGTTTGATTCAATTTTTGTGACCTTATAGAACAGATAAAATGTACCTTTAGTGGAAAAAAAATCAGAATTGCCATTGCTTCTATGTATGTGGATCACGGGTTAATTGCAAAGGGCATTATAAAATGGTGATGGTTAGTTTTATGTGTCAACTTGACTAGGCTAAAAGATGCCAGGATAGAATATGGAGAGCTGGTAAAACATTATTTCTGGGTGTGCCTGTGAGAGTGTTTCTGGAAGAGGTTAGCATTTGAATTGGTAGACTGAGTAAACAAGATTGTGTTCACCATTGTGGGCAGACATCTTCCAAACCACAAAGGCAGAGGAAAGACTTAATTTGTTATTTTTTTTTTCCTCCTACTTCTCAGGCCTTTGGATTCAGATTTAATTACACCAGTGACTTTCCTGATTCTCCAGCATAGAGAGACGAGATGGCAGGTCTTGAGATTTCTTGGCTTCTATAACCACATAAGCCAATGTTCATAATCAATATCAGTTTTTCTCTCTTTCTTGCTTTCTTTTTAATTTATAACAGCTCTTATTGGTTCTCTTTCTTTAGAGAACCCTGAGAAATAAAATAAATTTTCTGGGATGATGTTAATATTCTACATCTAAGAAGTTTATGAAATACGTCACTTAAGGCTGTTTCTCCCAAACTTTTATAATTACAGGAATAACTTGATTTATTTATTAAAAATACTGATTCCCATTTTCAGAAGATCCTCACTAAATAGTTCTGGATTACAATTCATCATTTTTATAACTCTCATAAATAATTATTTTAATCTGAAAAATATTGAAAATTCTGCTTTAAGAAATACATACTTTTTGCCTCCATGCTATAAGCTTGGAAATTCGGTGGCCTCTACCAATTGTTGCCACAGGAATATATTTTAACCATTTTATTTACTTTCAAAGAAATTTTTCACAATAACGTTTATGTTTCTAAAATATATGGCTTTTCATGGTCTTTTTTTCAAAGTACTCGTCCCTATCTACAGAAAATTATGGTATTAGGGAGCAAATAATAAAGTATGATTTTTTGCAATATTTTGAAAATAGTCAAGAAGACTTATTTTCAAACATTACTCTGCAGTTATAAATTTTGATGTTATAAATTCCAGAATTTGGTGACAACCACTTAATCACATAGCCTTAATACATCTAAATGTTTTTCCTTAATAGTAAAAAAATAAATAAATAATAGTGTTTGCTTATTAGTTGAACATTGATTGATACATTTTGTAAAAGGACCATTTTCTAAACTATAAATGAAATACAAGTATCAGACTGTTCTGGATTTTATTTTTAATTTATAACTTTTGAGCATCATGTGCTAGTATTTAACAGAAAACATTTAGAATATAAACACTATAAGCAGTCCATTGCTTAATAAGGTAGATTTCCTGACAAGCTTGAAAATAAAAGTATTATTCTATTTCTCTTCCAGAAGTTTATCATTCTGTATTTGTTCTTGTGTGTGTACATATACATTCTGATTCAGACACACATGCACTAACAAAACTGATATTGTATGGATATTAATTGGTTCTTTCTTAGAGTTTGGATACAGTTTACATCTGCTTATTCAAGAAAGGGGATAGAAGGGGTAAGTGTTCTAACTTGGTTAAAGTTGTCTGCACCGTAGTGTATACAGTCTTCTGTTTTTCACATTCACACTCAGGACTGCTCCAGCATGTTTTCATTGAACTTGCCTCAACCTCAAGACTCCAAGTGCCCTGTGACTTTTCATTCAGACACATGAAAGCTGGGAGTTATCAGGATCACCTAGATAGATACATGTATAGCTCTCACACGCAACAAGAAATGTTCAGGTGGGAGCAGGGGTTGGCTTATTTAGTATTTTCCATCAAATATACCTAAAAATAATCTTTTTGGATGAAAGGCAGAATCAAGGAGGCCATTATTATAACTAGAGGGAATTTCGTGTTGCTATTAGAAAAAAAGAAAAAATTTATAAAACTGATATATTACAACAACCATGACACACAGTGTTTCTGGAGCAAATGGAATGTTTCCTATACGTTTAGTTTCTGCTATTCTGGTCTTTATAAGCATCTCATTCTTTGACAGAATGTATTTTATTCTATTTGGCTAATAAAATGTTACTAGCAAAAAGATAAAGCTTTCAATAAAACTACCTTTTTGTCATCAAAAATGTCAAATAGCCAGTTCAATTTTTTTGTTGTTGATTTTTATACCAATTAGTTCATTCTCAAAAGCAGTCGTTTTGCAGAAGTTCAGATAGACTTGTTTTATCTCATTATAAATAGTGGAAAAGCATTTATTAATGAAGGGGAGTTTAAAAAAGAAACTATTCCTTTCTCATTTTCAATTTGTTTATTCTTTGACCAATGAGTAAGTCTGTTGGTCTTCTACATACTTGATATTTTACATAATTATATACTCACAAAATTAGAGTCACCCATATTCCTTTTGAAGAGTGTTGGATGTAATGAAATAAGAATTAATTTTGAAGTAAAACAAATCTACTTTAAGAAAATTTATTAAAATATCAGTTCTCAATTTCTCAATAGCTGATTACTTCTGTGTAAAACAGTCTTACACATGAGATTTTTTAAAATGATGTTTATTTAAAGTATTTAACAGTATAAATAAAAACAAATGCCTTTTCAAAATTTTTAAAAAGGAAAATAACAATCAAAGGGGACAAAATCAAATCATTTTTAGTATTTGTATTTAAATAATTCCTGGATTATTTCATGAATTGTTGTTTTACCTTTCACCTCACTATTCATGTCTAGAAGAAAAATTGAGCTGGGTGTTCTGTACTTATGTGAATAATTAATTATTCAGCAATGTTCTTTTCTTCATTTTAACTTGCAATAATCACAATCTTTCAGTTTCCATTAAAAATAATTAGCTAATGTGATATGATAAAGGCAGACAACACTTTTATTATACTTGAGTATATATTATTGAATCTGTAGATATGAATATCTTGAGGTTACTTCAGGTTCCTTGAATCTCTTTTCATTTTGTTTGAGTTCAATTTAGATTCTTCCTAACTCTGCTGAAATTTGTTTAGCTCGTCTGGTTATACATGATATTTCCTTTTCTTTTTTGTAAATAAATGCTACTCAACTTATTTTTACCTTTATGCTGCATTTTGTTTAAAATTTATCAAGATAACAAACTTATGTTGTTATTTCTTTTATTAATAAATTTCAAAAATGTTTTAAATATATTTGTAGAATTTTGAGAGTTACTCTTTTTTTAAAAAGTTACCTACTTTTATCTGTTTTTGCCTTACCTGTGCTAATTCTTTATATGATTTTCTTTTCTCCTAAATTGAAAACATTCTGGAAAAAATTAACAATAAATTTATTTTTAATTTTTCATAAATAAATGTTTCCATAAAGATATTTTTAGTTTCCTGTGTGAAATATTGCCCATTTTCACTTTTTAAAATAACCTTTGGCTGTTTAATTCAATTTCATTGTTTAAACACATTTTACATGACACTTTTATATTTATATCTCTAGTCCAGACATCTCTTCAAAGACAATGAAAATTTCTGCATAAACTTGTCTCAGATAACTTCTAAACATCTAAATCTCAACATTTCCCTAATGAACTCCTGGTCTTTCTTCCAATATTTACACTCAATCATTAGTAACTTCAGTTTTTCAGTTTCTAACATCAATAATCTTGGAATTATACTTGACTATTCTCTTTTCTCTCATACTGCACCACACTCCAGTCAATCAGGAAGACTTCTTGTCTTCATATTTAAAATACATCCAGAACTTGAACACTTCTCACCAATGCACACTGGTATGGGCCATGATTCTCTCTCTCTCTCTCTCTCTTCTCTCTCTCTCTTTTAAATTAAATTTATCCTTCTAACAGGCCTTCCTTTTTCCATCATTAGAAGACTAGCCATAGCAATCCTGTAAAATCACAAATTAGATTGTTTCTTCTCTGTTCTAAACCCTGTGAAGTCTTCTCATTTCTTTGAGTTCTCCTCATTATTCCTCCAACAAGGAGCATTTTTGTCTTAGGGTTTTTCCTCCAGCTGTTGTCTCAACCTTGCATACCGTTCAACATATTCACTTGGCTAAATGCCTTATGTTTTGCAAATTTTCATGCGATCTCACCTTTTCCAAGATTATTCTGACCACCCTATTTAATATTATACCTCAAGTATCCCCACTTTCTTCTAATCAGCAATCCTCATTCTCTTCATCTTTTTTCACCATTTTTCTGGTTCTTATCACTATTTAACATAACATAAAATTTACTCACTTTTAATATTTATTGTTTATTCTCTGAATATTAGCCGTTTATTATCTGTCTCTTCCAGTATGATGAAAATTTTATTAGAATACTTTTAAATACACTAATAAACAAAGATGTATATGTTGTTAATAAAGTTGCCAAGAGGCTACATGATGTCTTTGTTTACTAACATATTAAAAATTGCTTGGTATTAGTGAATTCTCATAAAATGTTGGTTGAATGAATAAAAAATTAATAAATGAGTAGTTTGCCTATATTTGGATATTACGTTTTTCTGAGATTAATTCTTCTTTGACCAGCTATGTCTATGAGGTTTGTACAGAGGTAGAGCCAAGGTTCCCTTTGAAGGAAACAGGAATTTTTTTTATAACAATGTGTATATATGTAAGTTAATTTTTAGTTTTCATAACTAAAATATAAGCTCATAATTTAGAGGGATTGTCCTGTATTATATTTCTTGCTCCACCTCACATAAATTGACTTGCTATGTGATTCATAATTTAGTCCTCCATAGTCACTTCAAAGGGCATTCAAGAACGTTCTCACTTCCAGTTAACTCAATTTTATCCCGTTTTTCTGAATTGAATTTTTTTTTCCTCTCATGTTGTGCAACTTACTTAAGAGAAAAAAGAAAATAAATAATAACAATAGTAAGTAACATTTAGAAGCAATAATAATAACAGCTAACATTCCAAAAACGCTTACTATGTGTCTTGCATAGTGCTAAGTGATATGTGTAGATACATGTAGTAGCTCTTTTAATTTTCACAATTACACTATGAAATAAGCCATACACTAGGATGAGTTTTATGTTGAGACAATTAAGGCAAATATTTTAGGTCAATTTGCTTAAGTTCAAAAATGTTTTAAGTGTTATAGATGAGATTTATAATTTAATGTCTGTGCTCTTGAATGTCATGCACAGAAATGCCATCTGTATCATTTTCATAAGATGCACATTTTAGAATATTCCCTATTTCAAGGACAGAAACAAAACAAGTAAGGAATTTTATTTTATCCAGGCTATTGTAACAGGGATAGCACCTCAGATCTGAAGAACAGAGTATCTTAGCAGGATGCTTTGCCTTACACTTTTATAAGTTGTAGTTTGAGATGACTTAAATTTGGGATTCATTTTGCAACCTAGGAATGTCTCTGTCACTCAGCTAAACAGGAAATACTTATTTATGTGTCTAGCTTGTTTAGAAGGAAAAGACAGTTCAGTTAATCATTCATCAGACAAAGAATGGGAAGTTAAAGGGTCTTTATCTGCCTTTGTTAGGTTCAGAAAAAAGGAGAAAGATCTCTGTTCAACCTTCTCACAAGCAAGCAGGGAGACAGCCACATGTGTTATGACAATCATGAAAAAGAATGGGCAGTTAAGTTTAAGTAGTCACCTGAGGAAGGATGGTTCTTTGTGGTAAGCCATTTTCCATAACAGAAAACATTGGGGGGGATTTCTTAACCATTGCTGTTTTCAGGGCTCATATGAAGTTCACTGTCAACTTTATGGACTTTCCATACCTCTACTTAACCTTCTTGCATTTTCCAGTTTTCTGTATCTCCTAATATTATTTAAATGTTTTAAAAGAGAAGGTGAAAAGTTTTCTTGACTGTGCTACTTAAAACTGGAAAGTCTAAAAATAAATATTATGTCTAACACCAAAGAGATACTTTAAAAAGCAGTGAAAGTGTTTCTGTAGTACATATGTTACTACTGGTTTCTTTTTTTGGCAATTTTTAAAAATTTCCTGGAAACTTGTTCTCATCATGGCTCATGTAGAAATTTTATAATCATGTTAGTGGTAAGAATTCTGTTTTATTATCTATAAAAATTCATTCATGAAGATATCCTTACTATTGTATTAAGCTCTATAGAATAAAAAAAAATTAAAATTTCAATTAATTGTATGAAAAAACTATTACGGAGTAAATTTTCTTTAAACTATAACCAAAAATATTTGGTATTTATTTTTTACAAATTCACAATGTAATTTGAATAAATATAAGCTATTAAGTGAAATACAGACCTATATGAATTGGTTGAGATTGTTTATTGTTGTGTAATATATTACAAATATATTAAATAGATGTTATATCTTTATTTTTCATTATTTCAAAAGAAACACCTTTTTTTGTTTGGCTTCTTTATGGAATGGGTTACTTATTGGAATTCACAACTTGTATACTTAATTCATTATCTATAAGCTGCCAAGTGTGTGAATGAACTTCTTATCAGCCAAGAAAAGTCCAAAAAGGACTCAAAAATAATTATAATAACTTTGTAAGGACATCATTAAGGCCCCACTGACCACTTACTTTTTTTAGAATTGGACTAAAGAATCTGTATTTTGCTAAAACTAATAATCATGGTACTAATTATTTTTCATGTAAAGCTTATTATTGTCATTAAAACAAATGTGGTTTTATTTAAACATGTATTTTAAGTATTTATTATACCTTAAGTGAACAATAAATGTGAGGTCTTTGTAATATTACTGACCATTTATTTACACCCTAAGGGAGCTAAGTTGGGGGCAAAATTATAAGGCATTTACATGTGAAAGAAGGTAAGAAATTGATACCATATCCTTTCATCTCTATGAAGTTTATATACATTTTCTCACCTTGTGGGAATACGTTGTAGCAGATGACTGACATTTTAAAAAATAAATGGCTGTCAATTAAAGTGATCAGTCATGTATGAGGCTCCAATATTAAAAATTAATATTACCCAGAAATTTGGAGAAGTCACAATAATTATGTCATTATTTGAATAGTGTTTCTAAATTCAGTGCCTCAAACTCATTGGAAATAGGAAAAAAATTGAGAGAAGTTTAGTGGAAAGAAAAAGGAGATGATTAAACAGCTGGAAAATCAGGTTAGTGAGTACAAACTAAAGGAATTATATTCCTTTGACTTAGATAAAAGACAACTAAAGAGATCTAATAATAGTATGAAATGAAGTGGTGTGCATAATTTGGTAAAAATGAACAACTGTTATGCATTTGCACAAGTGGAGAACCACATAACTGAAATAAATTGCAATGGGAATGAGTCAGACTATTAATTAGAACCTGCAAGTGATTACTTATCCACTGTACTCAAGTTTATAAAATATTCTCCATAGATTTTCAAAGAAAGGGGTATATGGACTGTTTTAGTACATTTGGGCTACTCTAACAAAATACTCTAAACTCTGTAGCTCATGAACAACAGATATTTATTTTTCACAATTCTGGAGGCTGGGAATTCCAAGATTAAGGCATCAGCAAGTCAGTGTTTGGTGAGGGCCTATTTCCTGGTTTATGGAGGGCACCTTCTCATTTTGCTCTTACACGATGAAAGAGGCAAAGAAGCTCCTATTTTATATGGGTAGTAAACAACCATTCATGAAGGTTTCACCCTCATGACACAATCACTTTCCAAAGGGTTTCAGTTCCTAATACCTAATACCATCACCTTTGGGATTAATATTTCAATATATGAATTTTGGAAGATACAGACATTTACACCATAGCATTCAGGGCCTTAACCCCAAAATTTATGTCCTTCTCACGTGCAAAATACATTTGTGTCACCTCAATAGCTCCAAAAGTCTTAATTCATTCCAGCAACAATTCCAAAGTCTAAAGTCGAGACTTTAATCTAAATATCTAAATCAGACATGGATGACACTCAAGGTCATCTCCCAGAATACCTCACCTCCTAATATCATTACTTTGGGAATTAACATGTCAACCTACGAGGTTTGTGAAGACATAATCATCATATCACAGCATAGAATTTTTAAAAATGATAGTCTATAATAATTAGTCATTTAGTCTTTCTAAGTGTTCTCATTTGTGAATAATAGATATTAAATTATATTTCTGTAATGATTCAAAGTTTATGCTTTATTTCACAATCATGATCTCATTTAAATTACAATAACATCTATTAATTAGAGGTGGCAGAAATCCATATCTCTTTTGCAGGTTAGAAGACAGATGTTCCAACTTCCTGGGATGCTCAGGAATGTCAGCCTAGCTCCTGGGATTCTTGAAGCATTTGAAATTCTACTAAATCATGCAAAATTGGATTTGGATTATTCATCTTGCAATTTGATCGTTGATTTTAATTTTATTATTACATACTGACTAGTGCATTGGGGAGCATTATAAGTTAGTAAGTCTCTCCTCGCATTTTCTTGATCTCTGTTACGTCATCTCAAAACCACAAAATTCAGATGTACAGAGTGACAAAACATTACCTGAAGTTGATATTAATGTATAGAAAATAGAAAGTTTTTATCACATTGTATCATATTAATGTTAAATAAAATAGAAGTTATGGACACAAGGATAGATTTAATCTCTTCAAAAAATTCAGTGCAAGATACTTATGTATTGTTTTGCTTAATAAAGATTAATTTTGTCAAGAAATCATTTGATAATTTTATTTTATTAAATGGTTTAGTAAATAGTTTAGTAAATTTTGATTTCACAGTCAGGGTCTTGCTTCTATTGCACTAGGAATGAGTTTATTAATTAAATCGTCATTACTAATGCTGATGGTAGAAAAAATTGAAAATGTGAAATTTTTTATAGGAAAAATGTTTTGCATAAGTGTAAAGTTTATTGGCCATACAATTAGAATAAAAATAGAAAAAGAAACAATTTACAGTGATTATTTTCAAATCTTGGAATATGTATAATATTCATATATAAAATACATATATACATATATGCATAAATTTGTTACTATAAGTACATGAAATATATACTTAATATATATATCAATATAATATTTACATACATGTGTATATATGTATTTATATATAACAATTTTATACATATATGTATAAATATGTATATGTATCTATGTGTATATATATGAATTTATTATATAACATACTTGCATATATGCATACATATCTATGTGTCTATGTATATATATGTTTTATATATATAACAAATTTATATATATATGGGTATATATATATTGATGCTATATATATATATAACACATTCCAAAAAAACTTTTACCAAGCAATTTGCTGCTGTCAAATGTCACCTAGTGGCTAACAATTTATATTTTCCAAGTTTACTTAAGAATGTTCTAAAGTTGTCCACCTTTGACATAATTAGAATATTGAATGAGAACACCAAATATTAATAACTATCAACACTAAATTTTAATACATTTTGAAATTAAGCAAAAATTCTGTATCTGGAAAGAAATATCTGCTGGAAGAAGGGAAAATAGATGAATTAGTGTGATTTTCTTTTTTAAGAAATTGCACAAAAATGTATGTTAAGATTTCATTTGTTGATAAAGGAAAGAGCAGAAGAAATATATATAGAAAAAATAGAGTCAAATAGTTTTTTAAAAAATAATAATGATGGCTGAATACAGAAGAGACTTGTTTGTAAGATGACAGCTATTAGACTTATCAGAAAAAGCACCTGACCTGCCACACCTGTTGGTTGAACTATATGAGGCTTTAATTTTTGCTGGTCAAAAAAATAAAAATAAAAATTAGCAATATCATTTGGTCCAGTTAACAGAATTTTTGATGGACACTACATACATTATCTTCTTTGGATAGCATGTTGTCCTTATTCTAGTGAATTTTCTCTGTGAATCTGTCATCTTTGCAGGAATAGTAGATGCAAAATTTATGTCTGAAAAAACATGAAGGAACAGCAGTGTATTTTGAAAAGGAGGGTAGGGAATTTATTTTGAAGCATTGTGTGCATAATTAACACACTTGTTTTATTTTTATTTTATGTTTTTTCAATGTGTCCTTGGGAAAGGGGTACATTATAAAAAGCAACTCCTTTTCTCCTTGGCCGTCATGGCTTACTATGAAAGGAGGCCACTTTTCATAGCACACAGAAAAGAAGAGTAGTAGGAATTGCTTAAAGTGTAGACTTTGGAGACAGGCAAACAGGACTTCAGTTTCTTTTCTTTTTAATCCCACCACTCTACCCTTTCTCGTCTTAATAATAGCACCAGCCAGACTTTCCCATCTTAAATAATACCATCATCAATCATACAAGCTAGATATCTACGGGTTATTCTTTGGTCCTCCCTTTACCTTATATTGTTTATCTATTTGTTCAAGAATTTCTGTCAAAATTTAACTCTAAATTTTAAATCCAAACTTCATTAACTTAATTCTACTATGGCTACCATACTACCACACAGCACACACACATACACTCATACACAAACACACAGAAATAGCTATGAACATAGAGTTCTTCCTCGACCAATCATCATGTATATATGTGTGTGTGTATGTGAACATGCACACATGTGCATGTGTTTGTGTGTATATATACACACCTATTTATATATATTTAACAACCACTGGAACCATATAAAGTGACTTTATTTTTCCTATTTAGAGTTGATAAAAATAATGCCCGGAGAGTTTATATGTAGTACTCACCATTATATGGCTAATAAATAATATAACCAACATTTGAACATAAGCAATTCTGCTCTAGTGTCAGAAAGTTTCTAGCCACTAACCATGGGATGTTTCATTTTCTTGACTAGTTATGTTACCTTCAACACATGTGTGTACACAGGGATTAATCACAACACTCTCCTTAATTCCTCTCTATCATACCACTTATCAAAACCTTCATAAATGCTAGATTGAGAATTTAAAACTTACATAGGATAATGCCAACTAATCAGAATGCAGATATGCAAGTTGAACCTTTTAAAATAGTCTGGCATAGAAATATAAGTGTCTAACAACCCACAGAACGACAAATGCAAGTGTTTCCAGTCTCGTAATTTCTCACTTTGGGTAGGTGGTGAAACTCCTCCTATTTTGTCTTCATGATAAGACAGAGAAGCTATAAAAGCCTGTACAATGGGAAGGATACTTCTGTGCCTCCTCCTTCATAATACATGTTTGCATATACTATAACCTTAAATAAATTGTTTTATTTAACTGTATCTTGAACAATTTTCACTTATCTTCAAAATTGAAATCATGAAATGAGTAATGAAATAACACTGGAACTGAGAAATGTACTCATAATCTTCTCCCAATTTGGAAGCCACCTACTTTACAGTCAGATATTGGTCAAGTGTTAAGGTATAAAATCACAAGTGAGAAATTATTTGAACCAGGATATCCAGTGAAGAGGGAAAGGAATGAGAGATATGTGACAATTATTAAAAAAATTATTATATATAGTTTTAATAATACTGTATTACATTAGGGAGCCAACTGCTCTTTGGAAAGTCCTATCTTTTGTTGATAATTAAAAACAAAACAACAAATAAAGAAAATGGTGATTTGTTAACTCTGTGATTTCTGAAAATTAATTGAGTTTAAAAACATTTCACAGTGATATTCACAGAGCTATCAAACTCTAATATCTCAGAGAACTAGGCCTACGATACAATTTCTCTTTAGAATATTTGCCCCTTAAGTTTAAAAAAGTTACTTATTGAGCCATAGATCTGTCACTAGTGAAGGTGTACAAAAGATTTCTCTTTTCATAATTATGCCTAAAAGTTGAACGATTGTGTGCATGTTATTTGGTCAATTAACATATTCTAAGTGGCTGGGAAGCTGAAACTTCAGTTTCATAATTTTCAAATGAGCCATGATCTCTACACATACTTCATTGAGTTGATCAAGAATCAAGAAAATTACAGTGCCAAAAACCAACTTTACATTTAACAGATAAATTTGTGTAGAGAAATGTGCCTACCTCCACTTGCATTAACTGAAATAAAGTGACAGAAATTAACACTCATTCTTTATTTTATTCATTTTTATTTTTTGTATATATTTTTTTCTTTTAACACTCATTCTTTAGTCCTATATATCTGTAAGTGTTAGAAAATAAATCAAGAGTGCAATGCCTCCATTTTAGGTGCTGTAGAACTTGGCTAAAACTCTATTTCTAAGCCAAGAAGGAGGAGGCTGTTCTCTTCCACTCTGCTATTTTGGAGTATGAGTAAAAATTGATATGAATTTGAACAAATATCTTTTGAAAGTGTATTAAAAGTAACTGCACTTAGAAATAATGTCCAGAATCTACAAAAACTAAAACAGATTTACAAGAATAAAGCAAACAAACCCATTTAAAAGTGGGTGAAGAATATGAACAGACACTTTTCAAAAGAAGACATATATGAGGCCAACAAACATATGAAAAAAATGCTCATCATCACTGGTCATTAGAGAAATGCAAATCAAAACCAATTGAGATACCATCTCACACCAGTTAGAATGGCAATCATTAAAAAATCTGGAGACAACAGATGCTGGACAGGATGTTGAGAAACAGGAACACTTTTACACTGTGTGTGGGAGTGTAAATTAGTTCAACCATTGTGGAAGACAGTGTGGTGATTCCTGAAGGACCTAGAAACAGAAATTCCATTTGACCCAGCAATCCCATTACTGGGTATATACCCAAAGGATTATAAATCATTCTATTATAAAGACACATGCACACGTATGTTCATTGCAGCACTGTTTACGATAGAAAAGACCTAGCACCAACCCAATGTCCATCAATGATAGACTGGACAAAGAAAATGTGGCACATGTACACCATGGAATACTATGCAGCCATAAAAATCAATGAGTTGTGTCATTGGTAGGGACATGGATGAATCTGGAAAACATCATTCTCAGCAAACTGACAGAAGAACAGAAAACCAAACACCAAATGTTCTCACTCACAGGCGGGTGTTGAACAATGAGAACACATGGGCACAGGGAGGGGGTACATCACACACTGGGGTATGTTGCAGGGTGAGGGACTAGGCGAGGGACAGCAGGGGGCAGGGTAGTTGGCAAGAAGAACACTGGGAGAAATGCCTGTTGTAGGTGATGAGGAGATGGAGACAGAAAACCACCATGGCATGTGTGTACCTATGCAACAATCCTGCAAGATCTGCACACGTACCCCAGAACTTAAAGTACAATAATAATTTTTAAAAAAGAAAAAAAAGAATGGCTATGCTTTCTTAGACCTGAGAGATGAGAGATGGCATTCTGAAGAATTGCTTAGACTGCTAAACATTCAAAAGAGAGGGCTGGCTAGACCTTGCCCTCCAGTAGATAGGGGTGAGGCCAACCACCAAACAGAATTTCATGCCATGTTAGTAAGAGCAATCCAGTTGTCAAGACAATAATTAATGCTTACTACTTTTGCTGGAGGAATACTGTAACACCTATTAAGTGTATGTCATTAGCAAAACTTTATAGCCTTTAAAATTTAACCCATGAATATAACAGTAAATTTCTCAAGGGATGACTCCACTTTGTTTTGTCTTGCCCCCTCACCCCGCTCTGAATGTTCCTACATATTGTTGATGTTTAAAACAGTTTAGATGGTACAAGAACTCAGTACAAACCAGCTCCCAGATATTTCCCAATGTTCACCAGGTGTCTGTTTCAGAAGTCAGTTTCTCAAATGTATCATCTCCTACTGGAAAAAATGACAATTGTCTGAGGTCCAGTTTCTGAAACCCACCCCTAGGGAATAACACACATGATTTTTTGTTTCTTCAGGTGCTTTGTAATTTTGGATCTTGAATCATTTTTACTAGGTTTTTAAATATTCTGGCTGGGCACAGTGTCTCACGCCTGTAATCCCAGCACTTTGGAAGGCCGAGGCAGGCGGATCACGAGGTCAAGAGATCGAGCCCATCCTGGCCAACATGATGAAACCCTGTCTCTCCTAACAAAAAAAATACAAAAATTAGCTGAGTGTGGTAGTATGCGCTTATAGTCCCAGCTATTGGGGAGGCTGAGGCAGGAGAATTGCTTGAACCCGGTAGGCGGAGGTTGCAGTGAGCCGAGATCGTGCCACTGCAATCCAGCCTGGCGACAGAGCGAGACTTCGTCTCAAAACAAAAAATATATATATATATATATCTTTCTGAGATTTTCTGTATCTGTGAGTGTTATTTGCATTTACTTTTGTCAGTTACTCCTGGGTGCTACCAAATTTGAAACTATGTAATGTCGTTTCCTCTGCATGAAATCCTTTAATCATATTATCAATGCCATGGTAAACAATTTTCCTTTTCAGGCACCTTTGCTGGCCAAGAAAATTTTGGGCAACAATTTTTAATGGAGGTACTAGATAGTCTAGGGTTCAGTATTAAAACGCTGCAGTTTTAGTTACTATAACTAATAAATGCCTCAAGTGGGACTATAGCTTGCAATGTTTTTTTTTTTTTTTTTTTTTTTTTTTTTTTTTTGCCTCTAGGGATTTTTCTTATTCTTTTATAAGGATGTCGTTGCATTAACAATGTCTGCTACATTTTTTCCAGAATTTAGAGGTGTTTAGTATCAGAAATTTCCTCAGAGTATCTACTTTGGCATATTAATGGCAAAGTAAGTCCAGGTACTCCTCTTCTTTATGCCAATATAATAAACAAGAAATGCTGCACTTTTAACTTCTTGAGAGAGAACAACATATGGTGCCGAAAGGATATAAGAATACAAAAGTCAAAAACCTTGATAACAAAAAAATTCTTTACATTGGCTACAAATGTCATAAATCAACAAAGAGAGAAATAAAAATATTTCACTAATGGGAAAAAATACTTGTGTCACTTATGTAAGATACGGGCTTCTATAGCCAATAAACATAATTCTTATTTTTAAATGCGGTGCTATTTTTAACCTTTGAAATCTTTATAATTGCTCTATTTCCACTATATAAAGAAGAGTTTGATCATAAAGTAATATAAATAAAAACTTTACATCACATGTACACCTCTGTTTGGAAGACATTCTACAAAGAAATCATTTTGTGTAAGCCAAGAATTTCTATTCAACTACAAACACAAATTAAAATGATTAGAAAATTTCTATTAGGTTTGTTTAACGTAAGATCTATATGAACATTTATTGAAATGTTACAACTCACCTACTGCACATTGTCAAATACCTTCTCCAGATACACATCGCTTATTTGAGCACAGAATTAAATTGTCATCATTCTCTTCTATTTGTGCCAAACTAACTGACATTCTTCACTTGGATTGTTTAGTCTGTGCTGGGCAGGTTTTGATAAGATATTTTTGATAAGTTTTCTTATCAAAAATCTGTATTATTCTATATGTTATCTCACAAGGAATCTTTCTGAACTATTAGGATGCTAAATATTTTGTGACTTAATTTCATTATGATTTATCATTTCTCCTTTACAAACGTGAAAATAAAAATTAAAAGTATTCACACACCTCATTTTTCCTATTGGAATGTATATGACCAGATAATCAAGATGAGTAATTTTTTATCGATATCAGTATTTTTTTATTGACCAACAGTTCTAAGTTTTATCAATGTTCTAGCTCATAGAAAAACTATACATTTCATAAAGTAAGCACAATATGACATCTAAGTAGCCATTCTAAACATTACACTATAAATTTATTTATAATACATCAACTCTTATTTTCATCTGATTCATTATCATATTTACTTGTTATCTTCACCCGCAAGAGTATAAACTCCAAGAGACTAGTGATTATCTAATTAGTTCACTGATATAGGCTGCATTTATTAATTTTGGCCAATTAAAATACCTTTTTCATACTTAAATTAGTTGCTTATAATATTCATTTGAGAAGCCACATTTCGCTGACCCGTAGTTCACACTTTAATCAGGAAGGAGTTTCAGTTACTGATTCAAAGATAATGTTTTGACTGCTAAAACTAGGCAAATGAATGTATCTCATTAACCCGGCCATGAGATTACTTCCAGGGATAGACTCCTGGCCTACACTGGGCTGACCAGAAGTATTTAGTTTCAGTGTTGTCACTTTATTGAAGTAAAGGGGTAAGCATTACTACTCTTCTGCTGGATTAAAACTATGAAACTATGGCACAGAAACTTATTCAGCCATTGTGTCAATACAGCTACAAACCATCTTTTTAAAAATGAGACAACACAGACAAAAGAAACAGCAAGCAAAGCAGAATAAGAGCATAATTTATTATACTAACACAACTCATGCATTACAAAATAACCTAAAATGTTGAAAAATTATTGAAAATTATTGAAAAATATATAATAAAGGAAATTAAACTTAGAAATATATAGGTGACACTTTGGGAGGCCGAGGCGGGCAGATCACGAGGTCAAGAGATCGAGACCGTCCTGGTCAACATGGTGAAACCCCGTCTCTACTAAAAACACAAAAAAATTAGCTGAGGCAGGAGAATGCTTGAACCCGGGCAGCGGAGGTTGCAGTGAGCCAAGGTCGCGCCACTGCACTCCAGCCTGGCGCCTGGTGACTGAGTGAGACTCTGTCTCAAAAAAAAAAAAAAAAAAAAAAGAAATATATAGGTGAAAATTTTAACATCAATTGACTATTAAATACAAGTACATATTTAAACAATTATATATTAATTTTCTCTTTAAAATAATTAAATATATTATGAGAAGTATGTTTACATATGTATAGAAATATAAAGATAGATGGATTCAGACAGTGCTTCTAATGCTGGCAGAGCTTGCATTACATCTGCCATCCAGTTTAATAAAGAAATGATACGACCCTTTAATGTATCAAATTGGCTAAATATATCTATACTACTGAAAATTCGCTTACTTATTGACTCTGGAGAACTCCTTTTGCACAATGGTTTATTCAATGGGAGATAATGTGGCAAATATACAAGAGCAGGAATTCCAGTGAGACTACTGATTCACATCTTATAGTAGTGTATAAAACTATGTGACATTCAATTATTTATTTGACTGTCCTGTGCTTACTTTCCTCCTGATTAAAATAGAAATATTTTAATTATTTAACCTGCTCCTAAGGCTATTTCAATTATTGTAAGATAATAAAGGGAAAAGATCAACCACATCCTCCAAGTACAGAAGGTCCCTAATGTGTGATGGTTTGCCTTATGATATTTTAACTTTGATGGTTCTTAACATACACATGCAGTAGAAACCATACTTCGAATTCCAAATTTTGATCATTTCCCTGGCTAGTGATATGCAATAAGATACTCTCTTGTGATGCTTGGTGGTGGGAACCAGCCATTATGTTTTTCATTTCCAGTAGAGCATTTAATAAGTTACATGACATAATAGAAAAATTTATTATAAAATAGGTTTCATGTTATATGATTTTATCCATCTTATAGGCTAATGCAAGAGTTCTAAACACATTTAAGGTTGGTTAGGTTATGCAATGATATTCCATATGTTAGATGTATTAAACACATTTTCAATTCCTGATAGTTTCAAACCCCTGATTGGTTTATTGGAACATAATCTTATTGTAGGTCAAGAAGCATCTACATTTACCAAAATTAATGGTATTCATATTTATACCTGATATTACACAATCTAACCCTCCACAAATAACAAAAGGATAGGTACATAAAGATAATAGTAGTATTGTATGTATTTTTATGTAGATAGTAAAATGTACTTGTCATAACAGACAAAAATTTATGATAACATTTGTGTTAAACCTGAAAAAAATTTTTGTATAGAAATCATGAGCTTAACTGTAAATACAAATGTAAGTGTAAATGTACTTCCTTGGCATCTGAACAAAAGTAAGTAATAATATTATATAGCATTTTGGAGTGTCCTTTTTTTCCTTCTCTGATATTCTGTAGTTTCAGTAACTTCATAAGGATTGAGACCACAGGCTCTGAAGCTGCCTCCATTAAACTAGCTAAATCACCTTGGGTAAGTTCCTTAAGCACTGCATGGCTCAATTTTCTCATCCATAAAATGGTGATGATAATAGCAACTACTTTATAGGGGTAATATGGGGGATTACCTGAGTTGATACAGGAAAAAATCACAGAGTTTAGCTTGTATAAAATAACATGTATGTTTTCTTAAATAAAATAGAGAAGTAAAGCACTTTATAGAAATAAATAGACCTAGAAAAAATATTTTATAATTCATAAGGAACCAGAAAAGAGCCTGAATAGCCAAGGCAATCCTAAGCAAGAAGAACAAAGCTGGAGATATCACTCTACTCGACTTCCTATAAAATTGACAAACTTAGAAAATGGGAGGAAATTTTTGCTAACTATGCATCTTACAAAGTTCTGGTATCCAATATATACAAGGAACTTAAACAAATTTACAAGAAAAAAAACTCAACCACATTAAAAAGTGAGCGAATTATAAAACCACACACTTTTCCAAAGAAGACATACATGCTGCCAACAAGCATATGAAAGAAAGTTCAACATCACTGACCATTAGAGAAATGTGAATCAAATTACAATAAGATACCATCTCACACTAGTCAGAATGGCTATTATTGAAAAGTCAAAAAATAACGGGTGTTTGTGAGTTGCAAAGGAAAAGGAGAACTTATAGGCTGTTGGTGGTAGTGTAAATTAGTTTAATCACTGTAGGAAACAGTGTGATGATTCCTCAATGACCTAAAGAGGGAAACATTATTTGACTCAGCAATCCCATTACTAGCTATATAGTCAAAGGAATATAAACCCTTTTATCATAAAGTAACTTGCATACAAATACTCACTGCAGCACTATTCACAATAGTACAGACATGGAATCAACCTAAATTCCCATCAATGTAGACTGGATCAAGAAAATGTGGCACATATACACCATGGAATACTAAACAACCATAAAAAAGAATGAGATCATGTCCTTTGCAGGGACTTGGATGGAGCTGGAGATGATTTTCATTAGCAAACTAATGCAGGAACAGAAAACCAAATTCCGCATGTTCTCACTTATAAGGGGGAGCTAATTTGAGAAAACACATGGACGCAGAAGGAAACAACAGACACTGGGGCCCCATGAAGGGTGGAGGTTGGGAGGAGGGAGAACAAAAGGAAAAATAACTAGTGGGTACTAGGCTTAATATCGAGGTGTTGAAAATTTCTACAACAAACCCCCATGACATGAGTTGACCTGTATAATAAACCTGTGCATGTACCCCTGAACTTAAAAGTTAATAAACAGAAATTTAAAAACATTCCTACTCTTTTCTCCTATTAAAATATTTCTACACTATAATTCCACATATTTTCTTGGTAATATATCACGTCTTTGTAAATCTACTTTTTAATTTTTTGCTAATGCTAAGAATAACGTTTTTAGGAGAATAAAGAAACATTTAAATTTGAGACAAAACTAAACTTTATTTTAAATTTAGAAATGAGGATATAATGCTGTGAATAAGGATATTTTATGAACACCATATGTCCACAGATGGACATGATATTGTTCAAGAATAAAGTGGCTTTTCCCTCTATAAAAATGTTCAGAGTTATTAGTATTAATAAATATAACAAAGTATAAATCACTTTTAAAGCTCTAGTGTGCTGTTTTATATTGTTGTGTAACCTTCTGACCCATTGGAAATGAACATGTAGGGAATCCATTTTAATAGCTTCTTCCTGTAGGCTTGAGGGATTCTATAGCTTGTGCAAGTGCTAAACAAAAAATGTAGTTGGGTATTTCCACTCATTTAAAGATCTCTATGCCAGAAAGTTTTGTGTTGAGTTGGCATCTCCTAGGAATACAAGTGAATAAACAACACAGAAAGAGGTAAGGGAACAGAAATATTTGTTCAACACTGTGCATGTTGTAACAATGTGCAACATCATTTATGATATGTTACCTCAGCCAAAAATGACATGATGTTATAAATCACTAATTTCTCAATTTTTAAAAGGAAGTTGGAAATATGGGATAAGGTCATGTTCAGTTCAGGTCATGAAAACTAAAAAACGTGCAGGTTGGACTTTGTATAATGTTTTACCAAATCCCAGAGGCAGTTCAATATCATAGTTATTACTATTATTTTCTTCTTGGAAAAGAAAGGAAATGAAAACATTTTTCCTGATATTTGAGGCATTATAAAAGGGCCTGGAAGAGTTTTATTTTTTATTTAATACAAAATTCTGGCTTGGTCTTTATTTCATAAGCTAATATTTCAGCAAATAAATATGAATACATGTTTTTTTAACTTTCCCTATTCTCAATAATATATTTTTAAAACCTATATTGATTATTCTAAATCTCTGCCTCCTGGTTTTTATTTTTTTATCTTAAAGAATACTTCAAAACCATTATTGAACTAGACACATATATGTATGTATATATTTATTTGTGTATTTGTGTGTGTGTGTGTGTGTGTATGTGGGTGTACATATATAATTTTCAAAGGCAAGATAACATATGCAATAGGATCTGAGGAATCAAATCAAACAGCTGTTTTGACCTAGAAGGAGTGCTCTGCTAGAAGAATGAGAAATACATGTGTTTTCAAAGGCTGTCTCCTGTCATTGTGCCAATGGAATTTCTTTCACCCTCAATAAGGCTTCTATTTCTCTCACTTGATCTAGGTAGAAAAAAATCACATTGAGAACCACAGGTCATAAGATGAATTATCCAACAGAAGAGAAAAAAATTTATCCATGTGGTTTCAGGGGTGTTTAATTGCCTAGAACAGTCTCCCTGATTCTCCTAAGTTCAGCAGGAAGGACTGAGGTTGACTCCCTGTTATGGTCCCTGTTAAAACTAATCTATCACCTTTATGTTTTGTATTCCAGTAAACAGCAGCAAGCCTATTGAATAAGTATACTGGACCTTTATTTCAAAACTTGTAATATATAGTCAAGATAAATTTTGTCATATGGAATTCTTGCTGCACTTTTCATCCATTTATTCCACAAACATTTATTGCCTATTTCCTATGTGTAAACCTTTTAAGCAATTAAAATAGGGCAATAGAATTGATATCCCTACCTATAATGGAACTGATAACTTCAGTGAAAGAGATGAGTAAATTAAAAACGCAATATACTGAAACAAGAGCCATCATGAATATATACAAAGAGTGCAACAGGAGAAAGTGTGGCTTAGATGCAGGAATCAGACAGATGGAGATAAATATATCATCTTTATGAAAACCACTAGGTTGGAAGATATAGCTGGCTAACACTGCATCAAAGAATTACACTTATCCACCCAGGTACAGACAGAGCTGAAAACCACAAACTTCCTCTGTTGAGGTTACCCCTGCAAAATTTATATCATGAAGAGACTCCTGAATCTAAAAAAGCAAAGAGCTAAGCTAAGCATGTCCAGCTCCTTTTGTTAAATCTCAAATCAGAAATCTCACTCCTCCACCCAGAGAGAAATGGATACTTGGTAGGAAAGGAGCTTTGAAGTGTTATTCTAGTAAATTCCTCCACATGGAAACATGAAGAGCTATAATACACAGCAGTTTACCAATGGGTTTGACTCTAAGAATTAAATGATTGTAAGACAGCCCTTCCATGGGGGTGCTCAGCCCTGCCTCCCTTGCACAAGTCTTATTTCTCTAAGAATAAAGCAAAATCTAGGGAATGCTGGACTCTAATACCTTACCCTCACCAGATCACTTCCCAAATACAACATAGATTTATGTAGAACATGTAATCCTTATAATGCTCATTATTCTGGGACTTTTGACACATATGAAAAAATATTGGCCATAACATAGCTTTGTATAATAACTGACGATCTTCTATGTAACTTAAATTTAAAAATAAAGGTATTGAACTGGAAAATAATTCTTTTTATATAGTTTGCTTGATGAAGGAAACATTTTATTACGCTCACACTGCTAAATAAAGTGATTTAACTGTATATTTAAGATGTCATATTTAGGTTTACAAAAGCATATTTGAGCCTAATAAGTATTCTCTCTTTGTCTTTCCCTCTCTTTTGCTTCATAGAATTACAATTAAGATATAGAATTTTGATTGTGGCATCATAAATGTTACTCTACTTCAATGTGAAAATGGGGACAAAGTCAACCCTGTCATCTCTTAATTTAGTAAACTCTACAGATATCCCGCATTTCTAGTTTTAGAATACATGTAAATAGATCTTGGTTTATAATTTCATAAATTTACATAGCCTTAATGGTTTTATCTAGGTTTTATTCTCAGAATAATCTTCGTCTGGCAGAGGCAGAGGGTCACAGCTAGAGAAAGACAGTTCTCTTCAGCTAAGTGAATGTCTTCTTGTTTATTAAGAATTACAGACCTAGTTTTGCTGATTAGCCTCACTTCTGTCATTGCATCTCCAGTTTGGGAAGAAACTAGTCTTTCATGCCTTGAAAAAAAACTCTCCTGGAACATTTAAATTAATTATCAGGGTACTTTGTGGTTCTTTAATTGTTGGTTACCAGAGAGAGAGAGAGAGAGACAGAGAGAGAGACAAAAAGAGAGAGAGAGAGAGAAAGTTTAAATCTCATCTTCTGATAAAACAATATCAAAGATCAATATGTCACTATAGAAACATGAAATTGTTAATATGGGCTATGTGTTAAAGCTTGCAATCTCAAAACCTAATAATTGATCGCAAAATGATTGTCTGCATTTTCTTCAAAATTAGAAAATACAAACAGATTTCACAACATATTATTGACACACTGACAACTGTAAACCCATGGGAGACATTGTCTCAACTCCACCTCTTCATTAAAAAAATACTGAAATAAACAAATTTGCCTAGGAGTTATTCTTCCTCTAACTTTATGCTATATTATTAAATTGTGAGTCATGGAGATTCTTGAATCTGTCAGTTTATATTTTCATCAAAGTTTGAGAACTTTTGGCCAATATTTCCACAAATATTTGTTATGCTCACTCATTTCTTTTGAGTACTACAATTACTTATGTTACATATACTAGGCTGTTTGCTATTTGAAATTGTCATATTTTTGGTGCTCTGCTTTTTAGTCATTTATTTTTTGAATTCTTTCTGTCTGTGTTGCATTTTGGATGGTTTCTTTTGCTATGTGTATATATCCAGTGTTGAGGGTATAGTATCTTTTATAATAGCTTACTCAAGTATAACAAATGCCTGAAAAAGCAAACATTCTCAAAACTTGTAAATTTACACTGAATAAATAATGCAATTTTAATACTTGATTTTTCTTGTCAAAATAATTGTTGACATTGTCTATAGAAATATTTATTTAATAACTCTTGGATGTGTTTTTAACAATATTCAAAAATATTGAATGGTTATTGAGTGACTTATATGCCAGTTACTGTCCTTGGTACTTTCAAGTACAGTACTGTAATCAGGGGATTTTCACAGCAAATCTGGAGGATAGTTGCTATTCTCATTTAACAAGAAATTTTATCAGTATTATGGCAAGCAAATGATCACAGCATTGGTAAACTATAAAGCTAAAAGTAGATTCTTATTTACCTAGGTGTCTAAGTCCATGTTCTTTTTCCCATGAGTCATGACCTCTTCTACAATAAGTAAAAATTTTCTAAGAGTGGAAAGGTGAGGAAGTAGTCTTTAAAAACTGACCCCAAACATCATAAAATTAATTTATATCTGAGAAATTAAAAATATATCTTGATGGTATAAATTCTAGAAATTAAAGCTTGTCAAATGTTAGTCAGTTTTGGGACATAAAACAAAATAACATTAAGAAATATTGTGTTAAAAATTCCAAAGTGATATGAGAATGTCATTTTCAAAGAAATCAGTGGTCCCCACCAAAGCCCAAGATTATAAAACCCAGAAATAAAAAGTTAAATTTTATGTTCTATGATTAATATCAGCAGATGCTCTATGTCTGAACTTATATAATGATAAAGAATAAAGGACTATTCTTTAAAAATCCAGTTTGCTTTAGCCTACATTCTATCTTTGAAGCATCAAAATGATTATGCAGTTAACTGGGAGCTAATAATTTAAAATATTTTGATGTTGTGTTGGTGTTACAGAAATTTGTGTTCATTCACTAATGGATTGGGCATTTTCTATCAGATTTCCAACAGTTGGGATAAAGAAAGCTAGGTCAACCTCTTATTCCTAACTCTAGAAACAATAACTACATTGTGTAATTTTCAGTATACCTCATGGAAAAAAAAGTTGAATGATATCTTGAAATGTGTGTATCACCAGCAGATATAATTCTTACAATAATTATTTGCAGACTGAAGTTTACTTCTCTATTGAAAGAATAGTTTCTTTTTTTTTTTTTTTTAAATTGCAAGTTTCATATTTCCTAATTCTTGTGATAACTACTACAGACCAAAACAGATTTTTGGACAACCATAGTTGGAATACATTCAAATTGGATGTTCTTTCACGTTTATTATTTCACACTTAATTCTACACAGTTAAAATATTTAGATCTTCCGGTATGCATTATACACTGAGAATTTCATGGCATTCATCACATAGTGGGAAATAAAACAAAAATATTTTTTCAGCATTTCATAACTCTTCTTCTCAGTAATGAATTTTTAAAAGAAGAAAACCCCATTATTATTCTCTTATTTTCTCTAGGCCTTTTTATTCTAATATCTTTCATCACATTTTTTATTTATATCTTGTCTTAGTTAGAAAATTAGAAAAAAATCCTGAAAGAGGTAAGCAATTTTTTATCACTTTTGCTTGAAATTGGACATGTTTACTATACAAAACAACACTTTATGCTAACTCAAAGGCTTACTTGAGTACAAATCATGAGAGACCCTTAGTGTAAGATCTTGTTGAGATTTGTTAACTCATCTATATCAGGTGGGTAAAAACAGCAACTTATTTCCAATTATGCCCTAAAATGTATGTTGAAGAGATATATTCATTTTTCTCCAAACAATAGTACACCATTTTTTATTTCCAGTGTCAAGAAATGTTTGGAGATGGAACAGGTGTGGAATTGCCTAATCAAAGAATAAGAAACTTTTACCAGAACCTTATTCAGAATGATTTCTCCCTCTCTCCAGACTGGTTATGTATTAGTCCATTCTCACACTGCTATAAAGAGCTACCTGAGACTGGGTAATTTATAAAGAAAAGAGGTTCAATTTTGACTCATACTTCAACAGGCTGTACAAGAAGCATGACTGGGAAGGCCTCAGGAAACTTACAATCATGACATTAGAAGGGCAAAGGGGAAGCAAGCACATCTTCACATGGCGGCAGGAGAGACAGTGCACAGGAGAGGGTGCTACACACTTCCAAATTACCAGATCTCTTGAGAACTCTATCATTAGGCAGCACTAGGGGGATGGTGCTAAACCTAGAAACCACCCCCATTGTCTAATCACCTCTCAACAGACCCTACCTCCAACACTCTTTATCATAATTCACCATGAGATTTGGGTCTGGACACAGCCAAACTGTATCGTGTTCTAATAAATGTGATTGGACCCTAAGTGGTAAGAGCACCATAGATTCTTAAACCAACATGCAACCTTATCTGACCCAAACTGAGCTAATCACATTAGTCATACATCCATGGCTGTGATTATGATTCAGAGTTGGTAACCCTAATCAAATTAAGTCTATCATAAACATTTTCCTTTATTTTCCAACCTATAACAAAGAGCAGATGAGTCCTTCTCTGTTGGTAGTTACTTTGAAACATAAATTCCAGAAGCTATTGATGACCATTGGTGGAGAGAAAGAAGAAAGTAAGCAGTTCATAGGCAAAGAATAAAAAGGTTGAGATGGAGGAATGATGCATGGTAGTGTTTCATTTCCTTCCCAGATTTTATGAAATATTCCGATTCTTCCCAATAATTCCCACCTCTACTCAGCTATTTCAATATGACTGACTGATTTGATAGTAAATGTGGCCTTACAATAAACGAGAGCAAATTTCCAATATCTGGGGGAAATTATTTACAATATTTATTATATTCCTTCAATAATGAGGATCAGAGAATATTTATAGTCATACATATCCTGAGGCCTAAAATAATCTAAAAGCAGTTAACGCTGGTCACTAATCTTGAACTATACTCCATGCCACATGAAACTACTGTTATACATTCAGCTGGGAAAGCAAAGAGGAAATATATTTAATTTTTAGTACTTTCACATTTAGATTGATTATATCTGGCTTATTTTTAGAGATTTGATACTCTGACTATTATAGAGTCTCCCTATTATCACTAGATATATACGTAAATATTAATTTATGTTTATAACATTTACCAATCAATGCCAAACATACAGGAAAAAGTATGACTTATTTTGTGACATTCATTGAAGGATTCGCGGGTTCCCTATTTTAGAAAACAAAACAAACAATAGATTTACATGAATTTTAAAAATATTCAGTGGTTAATTTTTTTTCTCTCCTAAGGTCTTTCATTGAAAGGAACTATTATTTAACCATAAAATATTGTTTAAAAAAGCCAAAATTCCAGTTATATATGGCTATTTTTCTCAGACAATGACTCTGAATTGTAATTACTTTTAATACTTTCTTATTATATTAGAAATGACTGACAATGATTAAATATACACAGGAATTATAAATTGAGAAAACAAGTTGACAGATTAGAGTTAAGCTCATTGTGCACAAATACAAGTTCTTCTATTTTTTGCGTTTTATATCAGTTATGCTATATTTAGTAGTGACATTTACTGTTTGGGTTAACAATATTTTTCTGGCTGTGCATTTCTTCCCTGATTAGGACAAGGAAGCAGGAACACATCACTCTCATCCTCTTCAGACAATTCCCCTGAAGCTGTATTTATGTTGAGATGGATTCAAAATTGCTCTCAAAATTTTTAAGAATTGTGTTGTTCCAGCCTAACTTATGAGTCTAAATTATCATTTTAAAAATTTACTTAGCTTCATACAAGGTCTGTTCTATAACTTTCTTTTTCCTTTGAAATTTATTTAATACTGATAATATAGTTTTATTACATTTTAATAAATAAATAAATTCCATCTATCTAGGGACATAGCAAGTGGGTGGTATTTATGTAAGTGCTTTCTTCAACTCCCCTATTGTAAAGGGGCTTAATGTCTAGTTCCAGAAAGATACAGACTAGCTGATAAATCAATTTCTAACACACTATTATAAAAAGTAGGAGTGACATAGAAATATAGGTGGTGGCAAAGGAGAGGGAAATAGACAAATATAACATTTTTAAAATTTACTTTATTGTGTTTATGTTTTACTTGCTTCAAATTTCCAGTTCTTCCATAAGCCAGATTAATATATTATGGTAGACAGTAAACAGGTCACAAATAGTTCTGCTATTTCTTCAAAAAAAAAAAAAAAAAGCAAACAAACAAACCTTGATCACATTGAATTTCTTTTCCACTTGAATTTATCAGTGGCCTTGTTTTGGTTAAAGATATATAAGTGGAAGGGATGTGTGTCCCTTCTAAGTGGGAACTTTAAGAGTGAGTAAATGTTTCACATTTTTTTCCCCTCCATCGTGGTTACTGGCAATGGCCCAGATAATGGCTATAGCAGCCTGGTTCCCATAGTGAGGATGATAACAACAGGAAGAACCTACATCTAAAACAGACACTGAGCACACACAAACAAAGAAAATCACAACTCTTCATAATTCTTGCAGTCACTGATATTTGGGAGTTGTTTATTACTTCAGAATAAGCCAGACTTCCTGTCTGATAGAATGACATTATCTCTATTATTTAATATAAAAGGTCTATACTTATAATTAACATACTAACACTAGCCAATATGGTTTTATAACTCTATTATATTATAGTTTTTAATTTGTGAGGCAATATTTACTAAACAATCAATCACTTTTTCCTAATAGAGAGTAATTTAGAGTAAAGGCATAGCAAAGGCCATGTTTTCTTGACGCACAGAATCATGATCTCTTTGTTGTTTCATTTAACTTTTTATGTATTTTTTCTTTCTGTATCACTGTGTTCAAAATTTCCTTCAACTAAGTATTTCAGCAATTATCCCTCAATTTTTTGGCTTTCTTATCTTTTTATTTTTCTTGGAATGTTACCAGATATATATTAAAGTTTTCAAAAATTTTTAATCTTTTTACTTCCTTGTAATTTGTATCTCTTTATTACTCTCTACTGATTGTATTCTTTAAATATATTTTCTAATTGTTTTTTAAAAAATAATTATTTTTGTAGCGACGAGATCTCACCATGTTACACAGGCTGGTCTCAAACACCTGGCTTCACGTGATTCTCCCAGCTTGACTCCCAAAGTGCTAGGAATTACAGTCATAAGCCACCATGCCCAACACTCTTCTAGCTTTTTATTTCGATCTTTAGCTGTATCTGTTTGGCATTTTCATCTGTCTGTTGACCTTTCATGTTTAAAGTAACATTTTATTTTTAGAACTATTTTTTTCCAAATGTGTTTGAAAATCCTATGCACATATTTTGATTGCTATAAGTATTAATTAGGGTTCTGTAGAGGGACAGAACTAATAGGATATATAAAGGGGAGTTTAGTAAGTATTAATGCAGATGATCATAAGGTCCTACAATAGGTCATCTGCACCTGAGGAGCAAGGATAGCCAGTCCCAGACCCAAAAATGAAGAACATGGAGTCTGATGTTCAAAAGCAGGAAGGATACAGCACAGGAGAAGATGTAGACTGGGAGGCTAGTCCAGTCTAGTCTTTTCAGGGTTTTCTGCCTGCTTTATATACTAGTCATGCTGACAGCTTGTTAGATGATGCCTAGTCAGTTTAAAAGTGGGTCTGCCTTCTTCAGCCCACTAACCCAAATGTTACTCTCTTTGGCAACACCCTCATAGACATACCCAGGGTATCAATACTTTGCATTCTTCAATCCAATCAAGTTGACACTCAGCATTAACCATCATTAAGTCCACCCCTTTTCACCTTGAACCCACACACATCTGAGATCATACATAATCTTCAAAAAAAGACACTTAAAGCATAATTATGCCTAAAATAATACAACTATCCTTCATACAACTGGAAATGCACCAATCTCCAACTCAAATACTTTTCCATAAAGTTAACAATACTTACAAGCTGATGTGAAGACAATAAACCTTATGTCACATGATAAAACAGAAAGGAAATAAAATAATTTCTTAGTACAAGCACAACATGTTTTTAATAAAATAAGGGGAAAATACTCATAACAATTACAATACTCATTTCTGAAGCTTGACATGTGGTCTTAGCTGGTAGTGATAACTACCTTGTTCTACTTCCCATTCTGTATTCCCTTTGCCTTCAACAAGCGCCTCAGCAGGTTGTGGTTATTTTCCTGGTAGAGAGACCCAAACCTTGATTCCTGAAGGGTCTGGGCAAATTGGAATCCTACCTAGATTGGGCTGTTGTAGTTTACCATTGACCTTTATCACTTCATAGTAATACTAAGAGATGCCTTAACGGATCTCCTGTATTCCACATATACTCTTTCCTAATTCTCTTGTAGAGTATAGACTGATTTTATCTTGATAGTCTAGGTCAGTCACCCCAGCCAACACTGTTAACTCTCTTTGTAGCCTGTTGACTTAAAGTTAGAAGGAGCCCAAAGTGTCCAGGTGGCAAATTTAATTTCCAGTTTAACGGAATCATTGTTTCTCATGGTGGCTATATTCCTCCATCTGGAACTAAGACCTCTAAACAAGCAGAACATAATGTTACAGAAACGAGAAGCAAAAATTTTGCTGGTGAATCATTATGAGTGATGGTGAGTGTTGTCACTTCCACTTCCACACCCTGATTCCTGGACCTGTGAATCTTGGCCATGGGAGAAACAGTGCTATATGTTGGAAGCTGATTTAGAGCATACATGGCTTTCTGGAGAACTTTGCCTCAGGCCTGCAAAGTAATGTCACCTAGTTGGCATTGCAATTGTGACTTCAAAGGCCATTCCACCATTCTATCAATCCATCTGCTTCAAGATGATGGGGAACATGGTAAGAAAAGTGAATTCCATGAGCATGAGTCTATTGCCATACTTTTTCAGCAGTAAAGTGAGTGCCTTGGTCAGAGACAATGCTGTGTGAAATGCCATGATGGTAGGTAAGGTGTTCCGTGAGTCCATGGATGGCAGTCTTTGAAGAAGTATTGCATGCAGGATAGGCAAACCTATATCCAGACTAAGTATCTATTCCAGTGAGGACAATCCTCTGTACTTTCTATGATGGAAGAGGTCCAGTATAATCAATCTGCCACCAGGAAGCTGGTTGATCACCCAGAGGAATGGTGTCATATTGAGGGCTCAGTGTTGGTTTCTGCTGCTGGAAAATTGGGCACTCAGCAGTGGCAGTACCCAGGTCAGCCTTAGCTGGTGGAAATCTATGTTGTTGAGCACATGCATAACCTCAATGTCTGCCACCATGACCACTTTGTTCATGTGCTCATTGGGTGATGACAGGGGTGGTTGGGGAAGAGGCTGAGTAGTGCCCACAGAATGGGGTATGGGTCATTCTATCCACTTGATTATTAAACTCTTCCTCTGCTGAGGTAACCCATTGGTAGATACTCACATGGATACGAATATCTTCACAGTTATTGACGACTCAAAGAGGTCCATCCACATATCTCTTGCCAAATTCCTTTGACATTAATTTTCCAATCATGCTTCTTCCAAGTCCATGACCATCCAGCCAAATCATTGGTCACAGCCCATGAATCAATATATAATCATAAATCTGGCCATTTATTTTTCTATGCAAAGTGCACAAGCAGGTGTACTTCTTGAATCTGTCCACTGGGAATATTTCCCTTCACCGCTGTCCTTCATGGATGTCCTAGAAAGGGGCTGTAGTGTTGCAGCTGTCCACTTTGGGCGGTGCCTTCATAACGTGTAGAGTCATCTGTGAACCAGGCCCTAGTCTTCTCTTCTTCTGTCAACAGATCATAGGGAACTCCCCATGAGGCTGTTGGTGCAGGCTGGGGGGAGAGAAGGTAGGAGAGAAGAAGTGGAGACCATGGGCATTGGAGCCACTTCCTCACGTAACTTCATCGTGTCTTCAGGAACTCTTTGAGACCGATCACATGTATACCACTTCCACCGGATGATGGAATGCTGCTGTGCATGACCCACTTTATGGCTAGATGGGTTAGAAAGCCCCTAGTTCATGATAGGCAGTTCTGGTCTCATGGTGACTAGACAATCCATACTCAAATGTTCAGCTTCCACCAAACCCTAGTAACAGGACAAGAGCTGCCTCTCAAAAGGAGAGTAGTTATCTGCAGAAGATGAGAGGGCTTTGCTCCCAAATTCTAGAGGCCTCCACAGTGATTCACCCATGGGGGGGCCTGCCAAAGACACCAAACATCGTCTCTCTCTGCCACTGACACCTCAAGCACCATTAAATCTGCTGAGTCATATAGCCCAAGAGGTAGAGTGGCCTGAACAGGAGCCTGGGCCTGTTGCAGAGCCATTTCCTGTTCTGGACTACCCTCAAAACTGTCAGTCATTCAGGTCATTTGATAAATGGGCCAGATAACACACCCAAATGAGGAATGTGTTGCCTCCAAAATTCAAATAGGTTCATTAGGCATTGTGCCTCTTTCTTGGTTGTAGGAGGCACCAAAGTCAGCTGCTTATCCTTCCCCTTAGAAGGAATATCTTGACAGGCCCCATACCACTGGACCACTGGAAATTTTACTGAGGTAAAAAGTTCCCTGAATTCTAGTTGGATTCATTTTTATTCTCTGGCATGCAAATGCCTCACCAATAAGTGCAGTCTGTTTTCTACTTCTTGCTCACTGGATCCAATCAGCATAATACCAATGTAATGGACCAATGTGGTATCTTACAGAAGTAAAAAGGAATCAAGGTCTCTCCAAATAAGATTATGACACAAAGCTGGAGAGTCAATATACCCCTGAGTTAAGACAGTAAAGGTATATTGCTGGCCTTGCCAGCTGAAGGCAAGTTGCTTCTGGTGGGCTTTATGGACAGAAATGGAGATAAAAAGGCATTTGCCAAGTCAATGGCTGCATACCAGTTAATTTGCTCAATTAACTGCTAATTTACTCAATCAATGAAACCACATCTGGTACAACAGCTGCAATTGCAGTCACCATTTGGTTAAGCTTACAATAATTCACTGTCATTCTCCAAGATCCATCTGTCTTCTGTACAGGACTAATGGAAGAGTTGAATGGGGATGTGGTAGGAATCAGCACCTCTGCAGCTTTCAAGTCCTTGATCATGACACTAATCTCCACAATCCCTCCAGGGATGAATACTGTTTTTGATTTATATTTTTTCTATTTAGAGGCAGCTCTAATGGCTTTCATTTGGCCTTTCCTACCATAGTAGCCCTCACCCTACCAGTCAGGGAGCCAATGTGGGGCTTGTGTCAGTTGCTAAGTATGTCTATGTCAATTATGTGTTCTGACACTGAGGAAATGACCACAAGATGAGTCTGGTAACCCATTGGACCCATTTCAAGTCAGACCTGAGCTAAAACTCAATTAATTACATGACATCCATAAGCCTCTACTTTAACTAGAGATCCACAACGACAGTGTGGGTCCCCTGGAATCTATCAGAGCAGTGTCCCATAGTCCCTGATGTATCTCATTATTTTCCTTTCCCCAGTGCACAGTTACCCTGGTAAAAGGCTAAAGATCTCCTTGGAGAAGAATGGGAGAAAGATTAACAGCATAAATTGTCTGTAGTATAGTGGGATCCTCCCTCAAGGAAACCTGGCCTCCCCTTTATTCAGGGATTCTGGGTCTGTAAACTGGCTCAAGTCTGGAAATTGATTGAGGGGCCATCATTCTCTGTTTTTATAATTCAAATTAGTCTTGAGTCCATTTGACATAAACATTTTTTGCTTATACAAATTAAGTAGGAATGTGGTAGGGTTTCTATCAACTTCACTTCTAAGAGCACTGTGATTAATTAGCCAATGCCAGAGCTCTATAAGAGTCAAACTATTCTGATTGCTGCTTTGCTTCTGCTGTCCTTTACAGTAGTTATGCCCACTTTGCCTTTGATGGTTTAGTGCTAGCACTTGGCCCCTGCCAACCTGGGATCCAATTATTCCCATTGTATTTAAGTTTTATAGTTGAGTGACTGTGGTTCCCACTATTAGATCAGACACACAGAGAAGAGCAATCACAGGGCCCCCCCAAAGATGCAGGTGCTGCCCTCACAAATATATTTTGCAATGCACTGTTAAAGGGTATATATTCTGGACCCTTCCAGCTGGGATGAGTAGGTCTAAAGTGACTAATCCATTCCACTATCCCAATCTCCCTAATCCTTTGAATTCCTTCCTCTACATTAAATCAAGAGAGATCAGGCATTTCTAGCCTCTTACAGTGGGCCATCTTGTAATTCCTATTTCAACTAATCAGGCAAATAAACTATTAGAACCCCTTTTAACTCCCCAAGGTGCAACATTAAATGCAGAGTCCCTACTTAGTGGACCCAAATCATTAAATTCAGCCTGATCTGACTCTGTGTTCTTTCCACATAACCACATCCTTAATATCTATTCCCGAGCAAGATCAAGAAAACTCAAAGGCTAGCAGAAGACAAGAAATAACTAAGATCAGAGTAGAACTGAAGGAGACAGAGACAAAAAATCCTTCAAAAAATCAATAAATCCAGGAGCTGGTTTTTTGATAACATCACCAAATAGACAGACTGCTAGCCAGATTAATAAAAAAGAAAAGGGAGAAAAATCAAATAGATGCAATAAAAAACTATAAAGGAGATATCACCACTGAGTCCACAGAAATACAAATTACAATCAGAGGTTACTACAAACAACTCTATGCACATAAACCAGTAAACCTGGAAGAAATGGATAAATTCCTGGACATGTGCACCCTCTGAAGCCTAAACCAGGAAGAAGTTGAAACCTTGAACAGACCAATAACAAGGGCTGAAATTGAGGCAGCAATTAATAACCTACCAACCAAAAGAGTCCCGGTCCATACAGGTTCACAGCTGAATTCTACCAGACTTAGAAAGAGGAGTTAGTACCATTCCTTCTGAAACTATTCCTAACAGTACAAAAAGAGGGAATCCTTTCCAAATAATTTGATGAGACCAACATCATCCTAATACCAAAACCCGGCAGATACTCAAAAAGAAAAGAAAACTTCAGGCCAATATCCATGATGAACATAGTTGCAAAAATCTTAGATAAAATACTGGCAAACCGATTGCAACATCACATCAAAAAGCTTATCCATCACAATCAAGTAGGCTTTATTCAGGGGATGCAAGGTTGGTTCAACATACACAAGTCTATAAATGTAATCCACCACACAAACAGAACAAAGACAAAAATCACATAATTGTTTCAATAGATGCAGAGAAGATCTTTGATAAAATTCAACAGTCCTTTATGCTAAAATCTCTCAATAAACTAGGTATCAAGGGAACATATCTCAAAATATAAAAGCTATTTATGACAAACCTACAGGCAATATCATACTGAATGGGCAAAAGCTGGAAGCATTCCCTTTGAAATCTGATACTCGACAAGGATGACCTCTCTCACCACTCCCATTCAATATACTATTGGAAGTTCTAGCCAGAGCAATTAGGCAAGAAAAAAAAAACGTATTCAACTAGGAAAAGAGGAAGTCAAATTGTCTCTATTTGCAGATGATATATTGGTATATTTAGAGGACCCTATAATTTCAGCACAAAATCTCCTTAAACAAGCAACTTCAGGAAAGTCTCAGGATACAAAATCAATTTGCAGAAATCACAAGCATTTCTATACACCAATGACAGACTAACAGAGAGCCAAATCATGGCCAACTCCCATTCACAATTGCTACAAAGAGAATAAAATACCTAGGAATACAACTAACAAAGGAGGTAAAGGATCTTTTCAAAGCTACAAACCAAAAATGGGCAAAGGAGATGAACACTTTTCAAAGAAGATATTTATGTGACCAACAAACATATGAAAAAATGTTCATCATCATTAGTCATTAGAGAAATGCAAATCAAAACCACATTGAGATACTATCTCATGCCAGTTAGAATGGCGATAATTAAAAATTTGGAGACAACCTATGCTGGAGAGGATGTGGAGAAAAAGGAACACTTTTACATTGTTGGTGGGAGTGTAAATTAGTTCACCCATCATGGAAGACAGTGTGGTGATTCCTCAAGGATCTAGAAATAGAAATTCTATTTAAGCCAGCAATCCCATTACTGGATATATACCCAAAGGATTATAAATTGTTCTATTATAAAGACACATGCACACATATGTTCGTTGTCACAATGTTTACAATAGCAAAGACATGGAACCAACCCAAATGCCCATCAATGATAGACTACACAAAGAAAATGTGGCACATATACACCATGAAATACTACGCAGCCATAAAAAATGATGAGTTCGTGTCCTTTGTACAGGTATGGATGAATCCAGAAACCACCATTCTCAGCAAACTGACACAAGAATAAAAAACCAAACACCACATTTTCACTCATAAGCAGGTAATGAACAATGAGAAGACTTGGGCACAGGGAAGGGAACAACACTTACTGGGGTAGGTGGAAGGGTGGAGGGGAGGGGGAAGGGAGTGACAGCAGGGGATGGGAGAGATGGGGAGGGATAACACTGGGAGAAATGCGTGATATAGGTGATGGAGACAGCAAACCACCATGACATGTATGTACCTATGCAACAATCCTGCAGGATGCAGGATGTGCACAGGTACCCCACAGCCCAAAATACAATTAAAAAAAAAAACAACTCTTCCTATTCTTACGATAATATCAATGCCACAAAATTGCATCCTTTCAGTATCTAGTGGTTCTTCAGTGGATGATTTCTTAAAGCATTCCCTCTTCATGTAGTCTAAGGTTAGGCTCTAGAATCTATATTTTCACAAGCTCACCCTTTAATGATTCAAGAGGTAGGTGGAAGTTGAAGAACCTTTGAGAAATACTGCCATTAAAATGTAAGAAATTTATTTGAAAGTCAGCTAAAGTGAGTTAAGGAGATCAATAACAAGTTAAATAATATATATTTTTTGCTTTACTTTTTTATTGGTTTCTTTTTTTTTCAGCTTTTACTTTAGATTCCGGGGTACATGTGCAGGTTTGCTCTTGGGTATATTACATGATGCTGAAGTTTGGGATATGAATGATCCCATCACCCAGGCACTAGCTGGTTAGTGCCTGGTTAGTTTTTCAATCTTTCCTGGCCCTCTTCCTCCTCTCTCTAGTACTTTTCAATATTTATTGTTGTCATTCTTAGATCCATGATCACTCAATGTTTAGCTCCCACTTCTAAGTGAGAACATGTGGTATTTGATTTTCTGTTCCTGTGTTAATTTACTTAGAATAATGGCCTTCAGCTCCATTTATGTTGCTATAAAGGAAATAATTTTTTATGACTACATTGTATTACATGGGATGTGTGTGTGTGTGTGTATATATATATATATATACACACACACACACACATATATATATATATATGCCACGTTTTCTTTATCCAATAAACTGTTGATGAGCACCTAGACTGATTTCACATCTTTGCTATTTTGAATAGTGCTCTGATGAATATATGACTGCATGTTTTTGCTAGAATAATTTATTTCCTTTTGAATACATACTCAGGAATGAGGTTTCTGGGTTGAATCATAGTTTTATTTTAATTTCATTGAGAAATTTCCACACTGTTTTCCAAAGTGGCTGAACAAATCTATATCCCCCACCAACACTGTGTTAGCATTCTCTTTCTCTGCAGCCTTACCAGTATCTGTGGTTTTTCAACTTTTAATAATAGCAACTTAGACTGGTATGTTATGTTATTTTATTGCTCTTTTGATTTGTATCTGTCTGATGATTAGAGATGTGAAACATTTTTTTCCAGTTTCGTTGGCTGCTTTTATGTGTTTTTTTGAGAGGTATCTGTTCATGTGTTTGGCCCCATTTTTAATGGAATTATTTGTTATTTGTTGGATTCTTTAAGTTCTCTATAGATTCTGGATATTAGACATCTGTCTGATTCACAACCTTGTGAATATTTTCTCTTATTCTTTAGCTCGTATGTTTACTGTATTGATGGTTATTTTTGCTATGCAGAAGTTGTTTAGTTTAATTAGGTCCTACTTGTCAATTTTTGTTTTTGGTAAAATTGCTTTTGAGGACTTAGTCATAAACCCTTTCCCAAGGTTAGTGTCCAGAATGGTGTTTCCTTCAATTTCTTCAAGAATTCTAATAGTTTGAGGTCTTACATTTCAATCTTTAATCCATGGTAAGTCAGTATTTTGTATATGATAGAAGGTAAGAGTCCAGTTTCCTTCTTCTCTATATGGCTGACCAGTTATTCAAGCATCAGTTATTTAATAGAGAATTCTTTCTCCATTGCTTATTTTTGTTGACATTGTTGAAGATCAGAATGGCTATAGGTTTGCAGGTTTTTCTGGATTTCCTATTTTGTTCCATTGGTCTATGTATTTGTTTTTGCACCACTACCATGCTGGTTGGGTTACTACGGCCTTATAGCACAGTTTGAAGTTGATCTTTGGCTTTGGCTTTGTTCTTTTTGCTTAATATTGCTTTGGCTATCCAGTTATTTTTGGTCCCATGTGAATTTTAGAACTCTTTTTTGATTATGTGAAAAATTACATTGGTAGTTTGATAGGAATAGCATTGAATCTGTAGGTTGCTTTGGACAATATGGTCATGTTAATGATATCAATTCTTCCAAGCCATAAACATGGAATTTTTTCCATTTTTCATTAATGATTTATGCTGTATGCTTAGGTTTTTATGTGGCCATTGTGAATGGGATTACATTATTGATTTGGCTCTCAGTTTGAACATTATTGGTGTATCGAAATGGCACCTGATTTTCATGCATTGATTTTGTATTCTGAAATTTTATTGAAGTCAAAATATTACATTTTAGAATGATTACTTTGATATCACTCTATGAAATAAAGGGAATAGACAGATTGGAGGGAAATAATTGGCTCCAAGTTCAGAGAGAGAGAGTACTTAGAAGGACTAAACTACAGTAGTTGTATGGTGAGAAAGAATTACATGAGTTAAAATTTAAGAAGTATAATTAAGGTGACTTAAGGACTGTTAAGTTGTGAGAGGTCAGAAAATGAAAGAGTTAGAATTGTACCTTTGTTTCTTGTTTATTTTTATGGATGCTAGTTATGTTACCTAAAATAGAGAAGGCAGACATTTTGATGATTTCTTTTTTTGGAGTTAGAGATGGAATATGATTACTTGAGCTTTGGGCACTCTGAATATCTGAGGATATTTAGAGGGCAATTTCATATACTATTTTGGGAGTTAAGATGGAGAAATGAGTTTGTTATATACATTTTGAAGATATTTATATAGAGAGAGTACTGGAAACCACTGAAATTAATTAGGTGATCCAGCAAGATTGCAAAGAAAGGGAAGGAGAAGAGACCAAAAAAAAAAAAAAAAAAAAAAGCTAGAGTACAATGGTATTCAAAACAGTCATAAAAGCAGAACTAGCAATTATTGTCAGGCTAAATATATATCCAACCCCAAAATAAATCACACTAAGACAATATTCTGTAGTATGTTTTGTTTGTCCAGTTTTAGACAATCTGGAAACTAGTCTCTGTGTCTAGATAATGATTTACAGCAGCATTATCAGCCATTACTGTGTATCTTAATAACTTACAGAGCTTTGGAAAAGATATACATTCTTGGACCTCATCTCTGGAAATTTTTAATCAGAAGATTTTTGAAACACAGCCAGGTTTGCAAATCAAAATTTTATATTTACCAAGGTAATTTCACATGGAGTTAAAAATTATAGCTTTAACTTACAATTGCTTAGTTTGTACTGTAAATATATATACTTCCATTTTATTATTTTAATCTTTTTATATGTAATTATTTATAATTAAGTGTCCCAAGTATTTGCCTATTGTTTCTGAAATCCAATTCAAACATTCTATACCTATGATAAACTTAAAAAGAAACGTCTAAGAAATATATTTTCTTTTCTCTCTGTTTCAATTTAATACTTTTAAATGTTTAATATTTTATAGCTCAAGGTAAATATATTTCACGGTGAATACTGGAGAGAGAAAGATATGTTAATAAATAGGAAAATTGGATTAGCATTCTTTATGCATATGTTTCATATTATATGTTAGTTATACTCAAGGGACATTTCTTATTCAGAAATCCACTAGGTGGCATTACAAACTATAATGTTTTAATAATGCATTGATTAAACACTTAATAAAATTATGTTATAAAACACCTGTTCACAATTTCTTTCAAATAATCTTAGCTACATTTTCTACATTTATGTTACATAGTAATAATTGAATACTTCTGTTAAAATTAGGATTTATCAAAACTTTCATTGAAAATCTATGTTGCTGAAATATGTATATAATACCGAAGAAAATAGTTCAGGGGACATTCTTATAATGTTACATTCTTATTCTGAGATACATTTAAATTCTCATAGGCTTTATATTTCTAAATCCCCACCTGTTTTTAATGAATATTGTCTGACAAAGGAAATAAAAACAATGAAAATAGCTTAGATAGCAAAATGCTGAGAACATTTATTAATGAAATTTGGCATGTTTAACTTGAGGCTAATCTGATCCAGGAACTTTTTTTCTCATTTCTACTTAAAATTGTTAGACATTCAGACTCTGTCTACTTAAAACCATAAGATTAAACTTTTGAATCACCTGAGGAGTCATTTTAATCAGACATTCAATTGAAGCAATTTCTTGTTCTCTATATAATTGAATTTTGGTTTAGGATTTTCATAGAGAATTTAGTTGTGTAATGCTCTCTCAATGTGGGGAATGAATGTATGTGAAACTTGTTGGACATGATTACAAAAGGAGTGGAGAGAACCTTTGGAAGAGAGATTAAATATAAAGTGGATACAAGAGTAGGAATATATATTTGTGAAATATGGCCTTTCACAAAATAATAGAGGCTGCAGAAGTACACTTCTGTGCCTTGAAATTGCATTTCTGCATCTCTGAGGGAGGTGGGAATTGAAATCAAGTGTCAGCTACATTTGCTGGCAAGAATTTCACGTAAAAAGATCAGAATTGAGATCAGCTAGTGTATTGGGGAAGTGGTTTTAGACATGCCACAGGGTATATATGAAAATATTTTATTTAGTTATACCAAACTATGCAATTTATGAATGCTACTTAATTTTTCTTGTCTCATATGGTCAGGAAATTCTTAAGTATTGATTAAGGGAAAGAATAGAAGTCTGATATTAATCATATGTTTAAAGCAATGCTTTCATCGAGTAAAATTAGTTAACTTACTCTCAATTTAATAGTAATCTTCTGGACCCAAGCAGAACATGCAAAATTTAAAAAGAGCATTGAGGTGTATGGATGAGTAATAGATAATAATATTTGTTTTGCTTAGGAATGTGATAGAAGAAAGAGATGATAATTGGACAACATGGTTGAATTATAAAATATGTAGTAGTATTCTCAGGAGATTTACTTACTGGTATAAAATAGGAAATGCCATGCATTTGCATTCCTCAATGATAGAGCAAATTCATTTAAATTCAGACAAAATATAAATGTTAATGAAAATATGCTGCAAGGGAATAAAAACTAACAGAGGGTAAAAACAGAAATTACAAAGATAATTTGAAGAAAATGAAACATAGAAAAGAAAAATATTATACTATCAAGTGAACAGAGAGACAAAAATCACTCCCTCAAAAAGAAAAAAAAATCACAAAAGAAGAAATGAATACGTTTTCCCAAATGTATTTATTAGAATATAAATCTGGTTTTAGTTATATATTTATGACATGGTAGTTTCTGCAACTAAACTTCTTTATGAATTGCAATCACAGCCACCAGATCTGCATCCGGTCAGTGTCTCTGTCTCATCTAACTTGTAAAGTTTATATGCTCACCCTAAAACCCTTGGATTATTTCTTAACTACTTTTTTTATCCTCATACCACACATTTAATCTGTCTATAATGCTAGATTGTGTCTTCAAATTATATTTATAATTCAGTCACATCTTATTACTTCTGCTGTAACCACTATAATTTCAGTGGCCAATATGTCTCATGGGGATTACAGTTTTATCTTCCTCACAATAGTCTTGTTCTCTCTATTGCAACTTCTCCAATATAAAAGACAACAGCTTGAGTTAAACTGATAATGTCTCCTCTGAACACTCCACTATCTTTCTGTCTCATGCAGAATGAAAGTCAAATTCATGGCCTCAAAGTTACTCAATCTTCCTCCCTTCATACACTTAAACACATAACTCTCTGTCCCTTTCTCCTAATATTATTCTCATTTTAATAAACTGGACAAACTTTTGAAAACACAAGAAGAAAGGATTATAAATCATATTATTATAAAGACACATGCACACATATGTTCATTGTGGCACTGTTTACAATAGCAAAGACCTAGAACAACCCAAACGCTCATCAATGATAGACTGGATGAAGAGAATGTGGCACATATATACCATGGAATACTATGCAGCCATAAAAATCAATGAGTTTGTGTCCTTTGTAGGAACATGGATGAATCTGGAAACCATGATTCTCAGCAAACTGACACAAGGACAGAAAACCAAATACCACATGTTCTCACTTGTGTAGGTGGGTGTTGAACAATGAGAACACATAGGCATAGGGAGGGGAACATCACACACTGGGGTAGGTTGGGGGTGGGGGGTGGGGAGGGACGGTGGGGGATGGGGGAGGCTGGGGAGGGAAAATATTAGGAGAAATGTCTAATGTAGCTGATGGGGAGATGGATACTGCAAACCACCATGGCACGTGCGTACCTATGCAATAACCCTGCAGGTTGTGCACATGTATCCTAGAGCTTAAAGTATAATAATAAAATAGTAATAATACCAGCATAATAAATGTTTTGGCAATGTAAATGTGAAACAATATTATTCATTTGATGGAATAATGAAAGGAACAATTTCTAGTGTGTTCACTTTTTAATGAACGTTTATGACACACCAATGTTTAACATTTATTAAAATGATCTTTTAGATTAAAAACAGAAAATAAATAAAATTAATTTAATCAGAATACAAGCAATATTAGGATTTGTTTTTGAAGCACATAGTCAACTTTATGACAACCAATTTGAAAAGCTGAAGGAAATGGATAAATCTCTCATAAAACTAAATGTATTAAAACTGACTTAAGATTTCTGGTTTTGGGGCTGACATGTAAGAAACTTGGAAGTCACCACTCCACCCTAAGCACAAGTAATAAGCTGAATAAACTGAAAAATTAGCAACACTTCTTACATCCATTATAAAGTCACAGGGCAAATAAGTGTCCTCAGAATTAAAGAGATAGAAAGATGGGTACAGAGAATCACAACATCGTGAAACAGAAACCGACAAGCAAGAAGTTCCCCATGAATCACTAACAGTAGGAAAACCTCAACTGTAATTGACAAATTGCTGAAAGCTCCGTATAGTTGAGTCTGAGAGTTAAAAACTCCAGGGGGAGACAGACACCTCTGAGATTTACTCCTGGATATCTTCAGTGTTCACAATAAATACATAAGAAAAATATCAATTAGGATTTCAGCAGGTGGAGGATAAAATAACCATTTTGAAATATTCCAAAGCATCTGTTCTTAACAAGACCTGTCCTCAAGAAAAACTATTTTACCAAAGCCTAACCTATTGGTTAGAAACTAACAAACCAAAGGGAAAGTTAATATCAAACTTTAGCTTCCTCTAACTTCCTATGTAGGGGGAAAATACTCAATTTCATCTTTTTCCACCCATCCTGCTTCTTCTCAAGGTATTGGGGGAGGACTGATAGGCAGTTATAACTTTCACATCTGAGGGACATAAGCTTACTAAAACAGAGACTTAATAACAAAGCCATAAAATGCTCCCCCTTACACCATACCTTACCACCATACAATATAGATGTATTAACAGAGTTCGTTTTACCCAATATGTTATGACCAATTTTTAAATAAAAATTACAAGGCACATTTAAAGAAAATACAAAACAAAACCTGGTTTGAATAGACAGAGCTAGCATTAAAGCCAGACTCAAGTATGACAGGGATTTTGAAATTATGAGATCATGAATTTTTAACAACTATAACTAGTATGCTAAGAATCTAATTGGAAAGGTAGACAACATGCAAAAACAGATGGGTAAACGAAAGAAAAAGTTTATGAAGAAATCAAAAGGAAATGGTGGGATCAAAACCAATATAGCAGAAGTAAATAATACCTTTGATAGGATCACTAATAAAGTAGACACAGCTGAAGAAAGAATCTCTGAACTTGAGGATACATCAGTAGAAATTTCTAAGACTGCAAACAAAGAGAAGAAAAAAGACTGAAAAAATAGAATAGAATATCCAAGAACTGTAGAACAACTATAAAAGGTGTGAGTATGTATAATGGGACTCTCAGAAGGAGAAGAGGAGAAAAAGAATCATAAGCAACATTTGAAGCAACAATGACTAAAATTTCCCCCCAAATTAATTTAGACATGAAGCAACAGATCCAGGAAACTCAGAAAAACACCAAGCAAATTAAACACCAAATATAACTTGTAGGTATATTACATTCAAAGTACATCAAATAAAAAAGAAAGTATTTTGAAAAAAATCCATAGGGAAAAAAAATAAAAACTAGAGGTGTAAAGATAAGAGTTACATTTGCTTCTCATCAGAAACTATTCCAGCAAGGGAGTGAGGTGTCATATTTAAGGGCTGTGAGAAAACATAAACAACAACCCCTAAACTGGGATTCTGTACTATGTGAAATTATTATTAAAAAGTAAAGAGGAAATAGACTTTCTTATTTCAACAAAACTTTAGAAAATTTGTAGCCACAGACTTGCATTGCAAAAAAAGGAATAAGTGAAAATAAAATAAAACTTTAATTTTTCTTCTTTATTGATGTAACACTGGTTTGTTCAAAATTAAGAATAGCAATAATATATTTGATTACATATTATATAAATATATACATATATAAATGAAAAAATGGCAGAAAGAATACAAAGGATAGGAGTAACATATTAATATTTTGTTACTAGCACTTCCCCCAACCTGTGAAGCAGTGTAGTGTCGTTGAAAAGCAGACTTGAATTATTCTAAATATATATTGCAAATTGTAAGGCAACCAAAAACAAAGTGAAAGAAAGTACAACTTTTTAACAAAAAGTTTGAAAAGCTCAGAAATGAGAGAAAATGAATCATATGAAATGTTCAATTAAAACTACAAAGGGCAGCAAAAGAGTAGAAGACAAAAAAGGAAGAAAAAAGGCAATGAAAGAAAATAGTAACAAGTACAGATATTAAACCAACTACGTAATTACCATAAAAGTTTAAATATATCAATTTAAAAAAGACTGTGAGAGTAGATCAAAAGACAAGAGTAAATTATATATTTTTAAATAAGAAATGCACTTTAAATATAAAATGACACAGATTAAAAGTAAATGTAAAAAGAAAGAAATATCACACTAACAGTAATCAAAAGGAAGCAGAGTAACTACTAATTTCAGACAGAATAGCCTTCAGAGCAAGGAAATGTATAGTGATAAAGAGTGGCATTACATAACGATAGAGGAGTTAATTCTCCAAAAGACTTAACAATCCTTAATGTTTATGGACCTAACAACAAAACTTTTAAATGTGTGAGGCAAAATCTAATAGGACTGCAAGAAGAAAGATACAGTCACTATTATACTTGAAGAAATCAATATACCTCTATCACAAAATGACAGACCTAGCAGACAAAAAATCAATGAGGTCATAATTGACTTTAAATACGATATCAATAGATTGGGTATAACTGACATTATAGTACATATAGTACTTGTAATAGTCTATAAAACTACTTTATTCAAGAACAGCAGAATAAATATTTGCTTCTCAAGCTCACATAAAACATTCACCTAGACAGACTATATGCTGTTTTATAAAACATACTTGCTATATAATTTGTCCCATAGAGTGATACCTCCAGGTTTGTTCTTTTTCTTAGGAATGCCTCGGCTATGCAGTCTCTCTTTTGGTTCCATATGAAGTTTAAAGTTGTTTTTTCCAATTTTGTGAAGAAGGTTGATTGTAGCTTGATGGGGGATAGCATTGAATCTGTAAATTATTTTGTATAGTATGGCCATTTTCATGATATTGATTCTTCCTAACCATGAACATGGGATGTTTTTCCATCTGCTTGTGTCCCCCTCTTATTTCCTTGAGCAGTGGTTTGCAGTTCTCCTTGAAGAGGTCTTTTGCATCCTTTGCTAATTGTATTCCTAGATATTTTCTTCTCTTTGTAGCAATTGTGAATGGGAGTTCTCTCATGATTTGGCTCTCTGTTACTCTGTTATTGGTGTATAGAAATACTTGTGATTTCCACACATTGATTTTTTATCCTGAGACTTTGCTGAAGTTGCTTATTAGCTTAAGAAGGTTTTGGGCTGAGATGATGGGGTCTTCTAAATACACAATCATGTCATTTGCAAATAGAGACAATTTGACTTCCCTTTTTCCTAATTGAATACGCTTTATTTCTTTTTCTTGACCAATTGCTCTGGCTACAACTTCTAATACTATATTTAATAGGAGTGGTGAGAAAGGACATCTTTGTCTAGCACCAGTTTTCAAAGGGAATGCTTCCAGTTTTTACCCATTCAATATGATATTGGCTGTGGGCTTGTCAAGGCTACAGTAATCAAGACAGCATGATACTGGTACCAAAACAGAGATATAGACCAATGGAACAGAACAGAGGTCCCAGAAGCAACGTCACATATCTACAACCATCTGGTCTTTGACAAATCTGAGAAAAACAGGCAATGGGGAAATGATTCACTGTCCAATAAATGTTGTTGGGAAAACTGGCTAGTGATGTGCAGAAAGCTGAAACTGCACCCCTTCCTTACACATTACACTAAAATTAACTCCAAATGGATTAAAGATTTAAACATAAGACCTAACACCAGAAAACCCTAGAAGAAAACCTAGGCAATATCATTCAGGACATAGGCATAGGAAAGTACTTCATGACTAAAACACCAAAAGCAATGGCAACAAAAGCCAAAATAGACATATGGGATCTAATTAAATTTAAGAGCTTCTGCACAGCAAAAGAAACAATCATTAGAGTGCAGTGGCAACCAACAGAATGGGAAAAAAATTTTTGCAATCTACCCATCTGACAAAGGGCTAATATCCAGAATCTACAAAGAACTAAAGCAGATTTACAAGAAAAAAACACACAACCCCATCAAAAAGTAGGCAAAGTGTATGAACAGACACTTTTCAAAAGAAGACATTTATAAGGCCAACAAACATATGAAAAAATGCTCATCCTCACTGGTCATTAGAAAAATGTAAATCAAAACTACATTGAGATACCATCTCACCCCAGTTAGAATGGTGATCATTAAAAAATCTGGAGACAACAGATGCTGGAGAGGATGTAGACAACTAGGAACACTTTTACACTGTTTGTGGGAGTGTAAATTAGTTCAACCATTGTGGAAGACAGTGTGGTGATTCCTCAAGGATCTAGAAATAGAAATTCCATTTGACCCAGCAATTCCATTACTGGGTATATATCCAAAGGATTATAAATCGTTCTATTATAAGGACACATGCACAGAAATATTCATTGAATCACTGTTTACAGTAGCGAAGACTTGGAACCAATCCAAATGCCCATCGATGACAGACTGGACAGGAAAAATGTGGCACATATACACCATGGAATACTATGCAGCCATAAAAAACGATGAGTTCATGTCCTTTGTAGGGACATGGATGAATCTGGAAACCAACATTCTCAACAAACTGACACAAGAACAGAAAATCAAACACCGCATGTTCTCACTCATAGACAGGTGTTGAAAATGAGAACACATGGACACAGGAAGGGGAGAATCACACACTGAGGTCTGTTGGGGAGAACTAGGGGAGGGACAGTGGTTAGTGGGGGAGATGGGGAGGGATAACATGGGGAGAGATGCAGGATATAGGTGATGGGGAGGAAGGCAGTAAACCACATTGCCATGTATGTACCTATGCAACAATCCTGCATGTTCTTCACATGTACACCAAAACCTAAAATGCAATTAAATATAAAAAGAAAAAATAAATAAATTATTTTGATAATGTCACATAAATAGCATTACACAGTATGTACTCTTTTGTATCTGGCTTTTCTCAGCAGAATATTGTTTAGATCACCCAAATTGTTGCATGCTTTATTAGTTTGTCTCTCTTAAGTACTGAAGAGTATCCCATTGTATATACACATCAGTTTAGCAGGTTCCTATTGATGGGCAAGTGACTTGTTTTCAGTTTTTTACTCTTATAAAATATACTACTATAAGCTTGCATGTGCAGGTTTTTGTTTGAAGATATATTTCAATTTTTACTGGATACCTACTTACGTTTAAGATAGCTGGGCAATGTCGTTCTTTTCCATGTTTGGTACTGGCAGGTTTTTTGTTTGCTTTTACTTAATGATATTCTACCTACTAGCTATTCTAATGGGTGTGCAATAGTATCTTTGTGGTCTTAATTTTCATTTCCCAGATAGCTAAAATTATTTTATTAGTATTTTTCATGTTAATCAGTTATCTAGGTTTCCATTTTAGATGTTTCAAGCTGCTGATAAAACATACAGCATATGACATATCCCCAGAGGAAAAGCAGAAGTGTAGAGGATGCATCATACCTTATGTCTAGAATGTTGAATACTGGAAATATTTGCAAAAGTGTTAATGATTTTCACAGTCACTTACTAGTTGTCCCTTATGAGCATAGCAATTTTTAAAATTTTTACTTTTATAAATATTAGTAAATCTTTTTTTAAGAATGATATCCGTCAGTTTTAGGCCTCAGTCACTAAAAAGACTTTCATGTGGAATCCTAAAGGCTCGTTTTCCTTCTGCCAATTGAATGAAATTACGCCAGCAATCTTGGAAGATGTGTTTTGAAGATGTCATAGTCTTCATAAGTTGGAGTCCCTGAATAATGATAGATAGTAGCTACTCTCATATTACCACTTCATGCATATACCTTGCATGGTTTATATGAATGACAAAATAAATTTCTAAGTTTTGGCATCTCTATGGTACCTCATTCAACTTACTGATAGTATTTAGTGTAATTTCCTATAGAAAATAATATATAAATATCTACTTTTAGACAAATTTTATCTATAATTAACAAATAATATTTGTATATGTTTATGGCATAGTGTGTTAGGGAAGAAATGTAAATGTAGCAATGTCTAAGAAAACAATAACTAGGGATAAGCTAGAAAGTATCTGGTGCCCTGATGTGGTGAGTTTCAGTTTTTGATACCATTTTTGAGAGGTCTGAGGTTCTTTTCCTGAGGAAAAACTCAGATGAAATAAATACAAGTTTCAAGCTTTAACAGCAGATGAGGCAATTTCTATGTTTATCCAAAAGAGCATTCTATGGGAGTACAGAGCCAGTTTCAAAATTACATCCCCTGAAAAGGTTGATGAGGCTACCAGTATCTCTGAATCTGTAAGGTCTACCAGCTAGGTGGATTTGTGAAGGTCTTCTCCTGTACAAAAACACTCCATAAAGATTGGAAGAAGTAATTGTTTTTTGAAATGTGTAATCACAGCAAAAATAACAAGGCACATGAAGAGAGAGGAAAACATGGCTCATCAAATTAACAAAACAAATCTCCAGAATTTTATCCTAAAACACCAGAGGTCTGTATATATTGCCTACCAAAGATTCAAAATTATTAAAGAAACTAATTGTGCTAAAAAAGGAACAGAAATAGACAACTAAATATAATCACTACAACAATGTGTGAACAAAATAAAATATCAACAAAGTAAAAGAAGAAAACAAATTCTGGAGCTGAAAAATACAATCATTCAAAAATTCACTAGACAGTTTCAATGGAAAACTTGAAGAAACAGAATGAAACTTTAGTAAACTCAAAGACTATTCACTTGAAATAATTATTTCAGAAAAATAAAAAGAAAAAATAAAGAAAGTGGAAAAAAAAAGCATTAGAACCTTATGAGACACATCAAGAGACCAATGTTCACCATATGAGAGATCCAGAGAAGAAGAGAAACAGAATAGGGCAGAGCAATCTTAAAAACAAGAGAAAAGAAACTCACCACATACAAGTAACTGATATGAGACTTCCAGTGGCTTTCTCAGCAGAAATATTACAGGACAGAAAAGAATGAGATGATATATTCCAAGTACTAAAAGTAAAAGGAAACTGCCAACCAAGAATCTGGCAAAATGTTCTTCAAAAATAAAGGAGAAATAAAGGCTTTCCCAGAAAAACAAAAGCTGACAGCATTCATCACACTAGAACTGCATTTCCAGAATTCCTATAGGGATTCTTATAAGTTGAAATGAAAGGACACTAGCCACCAATATAAAAGTAGGAAAATATAAATCTTTCTGGTACAAGTCAATATCAATCAACACAGAATTCTGTGTTATTGTAATGGTAATAAGTAAACCACTTTAAATTCTGGAACAGAATTTAACAGATGTAAGCATAAAAATTAACATAACTATATGTTAATAATACAAAATATTAAGAGATTTAATTTATGACATTGGTTACATAAGGTGAGGGGAACAATATAAAAGAGTAGAGTTTTTGTGTACATTTGAAGTTAAGTTGTTATCAGATTAAAATAGATTATCATAACAATCAAATGCTTGATGTAATCCCTAGGGTAACTGCAAATAAAATGCGTATAAAAAACACACAAAGGAAAATGAGAAAGTAGCCAAAATATGTCACTACCAAAATAAAAATTAAAAAAGAAATGAATGAAATACATAGAAAGGCCACAGAAAGAAAAAGAGAAATGGAGTAACTACAAGACATAAACAAAACAACAAAATGGCAATAGCAAGTCATCCTCTGTCAGTAACTATTTTAATTACAAATAATTAAACTGCTCAATAAAAAGACACAGGATGACTATGAATTTAAAAAAGAATTCAGGATCTAACTATGTACTATCTACAAGACAAAGTTTAGCTATAAGGGCATATGTAGGCTGAAAATAAAAGGATAAAAAAGATACTCCATGTAACCAAAAGAGAGCATGCAGGGTTGTCCATACATAGACTTTAAGTAAAAAACTACCACAAGATTCGGAAAAATGACATGATAATGAAAAGATGGTCAGTTTTCTTGGAATACATAATGATAAATATATATGCACCTAATAGCAGAGTGCTTAAATATATAAAACAAAAATTAATAGAGTTGCAGGGAATAATGGGCAGTAACACAATATTAGAAGATCAAAACATGTCACTTTCAAAATGAATATAACAACCCGGCATAAAATGAATAAGAAAACAGAGGACTTGAATGATGCTATGGAACTATTGGGTCTAACAGAGATACATAATATTCTAATTAACAATCTCAGAATCATATTCTTCTAATGTATGTACAGAACATTCTCAAGGATAGACTACATGTTATACCACAAAACAAGTCTTAAAAATCTCACAGGTAGAAATCATACCAAGCAGCTTTTCCAACTACAATAGAATGAAACTATAAATCAATAGTAAAGAAGAAGTGAAAAATTTATGAATGTGTGGAAATTAACACACTTTCCCACAACCAATAAACAATTACCAAATAAATTAGAAAATATTGTGATATAAACAAAAACTAAAACACAATGTGTCAAAATTTATTAGGCACAGCAAAGCAGGAGTAAAAGGAAAGAAAGATTTGAAACAAATAGCCTAACCTTTATACCTTAAAGAACTGTAGAGGAAGAAAATTAAATCCAATTTACAGAAGAAAAGAAATAATAAGTATTAGGACAGAAACAAATGAAATAGAGAACAGAAAAATAATTTAAAGATCAACAGAAATCAGAGCTGTTTTTTTAAAGATCAACAAAATTGGCAAAACTTTAATTAGATAATTAGACAGAAGAATTATATAAATAAAATCAGAAATGAAAGAGGTGACACTAAAACTGATACTACACATACATTAAAAGGGCCATAAGAGACTACCATGAGCAACTATATGCCAATGAGTTGGATAACATTGAAAAAATAGACACATTTTTAGAAATATACCTCTACTAAGACTGAATCATGAAGAAACAGAAAATCTGAAGAGACCAATCATGAATAAGTAGATTGAATCAGTCATTAAAAATCAAACAAAAACGGAACCTTTATAATAAAATGTCCATAATCCAGAATTCTATTACACATTACTTCTCAAAACTCTTCTACAAATTAAAAAAAATAGAGAAAACTTGAAAACTAACCTTAATACTCCAGCATAACCCTTGACACCAAAATCAGACAAAGATAACACAAGAAAGGAAAATTACAAATATTCCTGATGACTGTCGATATACAAATTCTAAAAAAAAAATACTAGCTTCTAAAATGAAAAACTATAAATTATTTGATTTTTATGGTGTTATTACTCACATGGCCAATTTCAAGATGTAAATATGTTGTTACTGAACATGAAGGTGAAACAAACTTTCTCTCAAACAAAAATATGACTTGACTTCAGCACACCACTGTGAGACATAAAATATGCCAATGTTCTTTAGTCTAAATTAAAATCACTTTTCTATCCATGAATCTAACTAATATCTAGGACAGGTAACTATCCCAATATATGATTGCAGAAGACAGCTTCAAACTTGTAAACCCCACACAGGTAACCCTTGAATAATGCAGGTGGTAGGTTTACTGATACCCCTACACAGATAAAAATCTACGTATAACTTTTCATTCCTCCAAAACTTACAGCTAATGGCCTACTGTTGACCGGAAGCCTTATCAGAAACATCAATAATTAATTAAAACATATTTTATATTCTCTATGTATTATATTCTGTATTCTCACAATAAAGGTAGATAAAAATGTTATTAAAATTATAAGAAAAAAATACACTTACAGTACTTAATTACATTTATTGATACCATAAATTTATGATATTTTTTACAAGATAGATCATCTTTCTGAAAGGGTGGGTGACTCCAGCCACAAATTTCAATCCATGGCACATATCAAGCAATTCAACCTTTTCTTGTAATGCCATGTTTCTCTGCTTCTTAAGAGCATTTCCAGCATTACTAGTGGTACTCTGTATGGATTTCATGGTATTGTTTAAGGTTTACAGTATTGCATTAAATATGATGAAAAATATGTGAGAACTATGACAGATCACTTTTTACTGCAATATGCAATTTACTGAAGAAATGTTCTGCTCACATGGAGAGGATTAGCATCACCCTATGTAGTAAATAGACACTTGCAACACTTGAGCTCACTGCGATAGCAAGAGGAGGTAGCTAAGAAATTAATACAGTAGTGTAGTATGTACCAGACACAGTTATTATTTAATACTCCATCTTTACATTTGTTTACATTTCTCTCACTTGCAAATGGCACAGTATATGGTATGTAAGTGTTTGTATGTGTACATTTTGATAAATTTTAACTTTATAATGGATTTCTGTATTTTTAGGGTAGTAAATGATAAAATAGACTAGCATCTAAATATGCTTTATGCATTCATAAAATTCCTTTTTCTTAAATTTTTTCTATGTTTCTAAGCTGCACGATTTGCACATTTTTTTTCAAATTGTCACAAATCTCCAAAAATTTTCTCGATATGTTTAATTTTTTAAATGCATGCATAAAGAGGTATGCACAGTTCAAACCAGTGTTGTTCAGAGGTTACTTATATTTGGTTAAGCCACATGTATTGACTTTCTATTCTTTTAAATATATCTTATTTTAAGGAATGTTTTTAAAAGGTCACATTACTGTCATTGACATGTTGAAACCCACTGAAACAACATCTTATTACTTCGGGTATTTCCAAAAGCATGATGTAATTACTCAGTATCATGTGAGCTCAGAATTGGATAATAATCATTGTTAAATATATGTTTCTATTTTAATGTTTTAATCTTGTTAACATAAAATCTGTTAATTCTTACTATGCGATTACTTACTAGAAGAGTCAGTGATCAAAATGCATATACATTTTAGCCCAGTATGGTGGCTCACACCTATAATCTCAGCAGGTTGGAAGGCTAAGGAAAGAGGTTTGCTTGGAGCCTAGGCAGCAAAGTGAGACACCATCTCTACAAAAAATAAAAATTAGCAGAGCTTAGTGGCACACACCTTTAGTCCCTGCTACTCAGGAGGCTGAGACAAGAGGATTGCTTGAGCCCAGAAGTTCAAGGCTGCAGTGAGCTATGATCACACCCCTGCACTACAGCCTGGGTGACAAAATAAGAACTTGTCCTAAGAAAAATTTTTCTTTAAAAGGTAAGTACATGGTATTTAGCAAAAGCTTCTGGCAGAGAAAGAGTGTGTCAACATTTATGCCGATTGTATGAACATTTTTAATACCCTATCTTTAGATTTTTAGAAACTGATGAATTATACATTTTCATTGATTTTCAGATTTTGTTTTTCTATCCAAAATTCTATTTCCTCTCACCCTTTTGACAGAACTCCCCCATTCATTCTTATGGTTTCTGAAAACTTTTGTAAAAGCATATTTGATGTATCTATGTGTGTATATCTTCCCTCTTGTTTATAAATCTTGGAATAGTTACATTTTTCCTTTTACAGACAGGCACAGTCTTGGTTTTACAAAACAAGAGGGTGTAATTTCTGAATAATGAGATAAAAATTTTAATGATTATAAGGTAGAGAAAAATAGATGTAAAAAATAGTTATCCTAGTGAAACCGAAGCCATTTTCTTCTGTCAATGGCAATTATAAGAAATTGCTTTCAATTGCTTTATGCCTGTGGAGTTTGGTTGTGATTGCAGCCCAATTACAGCGTACTAGAGATCTACTTAACCAAAAATGTTATTTCTTACAACAAAGACATTTTAAAGTTCATATCATGAATTTCCTGTAACATTTTCTATAATACTTTAAATTTTGTTAGAAAATAGTCACATTTCTAAATAAAAATATCTAATCTGACTGATTTTTAAAAATTTTCTAATATGATTAAATCTATACATTATTTTGGGTAGTATGGACATTTTCACAATATTGATTCTTCCTAACAATGAGATGACATGCTAATTAACTTGATGTAATTACTAGTTGCATTTTAAAAATATAACACTGTATTTCATAAATATATATACACATATAATTCGTCTATTTTCAGTTAAAATAACGATAATTTAAAACAATGAACAAAAAGTTCAAATAACATGTAATTGGTGTTTTTTGGGGTCTCTCTGTATCACTCAGTCTGTGTGTGTGTGTGTGTGTGTGTGTGTGTGTGTGTGTGCCTGTTTGAGAGTTTCTCAATTAAAAAGCACTTTAGTAGAAAATAATAGTGAGAATTTTTAGAAGATCTGCATTTTAAATTCTTGCATGAGAAGCAATACCTCTGAACTGTAGCAGAACTTCGTTCCTTCCAGGGCAGAATGAGAACATTGCACTGATACTCATTCAAGTGTATTTCTATATTCTCTATGATGGAATTAAACACTTCCTCACAAAATGAAAATAAAATATTCTGTGACTTTGGAAAACAGTTGAGTGCTAGCAGTTCTGGCAGTTTTAATGGGTAAGACAGAATCTAAAATTAAAAATAGAATATACCTTAAGGGTCTTCTAACACCAAAATTACATACTTTATTATCCTACAATTTTTGTCATGCTTGTGTTTTATAAATAAGAAAGTTTTATTTAGCGTAAAATATACAATATGATATGTATTTAAAACTGATAAATCAAATCTGAATAGCGAGTTATTTATACATTCCTTATTCAAGAAAGTATATTTTATCTAGGTAAGTGTAAAAAAAATGATAAAAATCTAAAAATATATCATCCCTAAATTGTACCATGTAAGTAATATTTAAAGTATCTCAGTTACTAAACTGAGTTCATCAATGTCATTGGAAAAATATATTTATTTCTCAAATTTCTGGTAATAGAATAATCATAACCTAATTCCCTTGGTTCCACATCTTTAAGCTATATTTCATTTGACTTCACCATTCTAATCTTTAATTTGACTTCTGGTGATTTTTGTTGTTGTTGTCAGCAAAGTTCCTCTCACCAATGTGAGTATTGGTGAAAGGTGAACAATGATATTTTATATCTGCTATGATATCTTTTTCTAGAGCTTTATCCTGTAGGATCTAGCCCTACAGGGTCCTGTGAGCTCCTCCCTGATGGTGTGGAGACAAGAAACTGTAGAAATAGAAGACACAAGACACTGAGAAAGAGAAACGAGAGTTTGGGCTCAGGGATCCACTGCCAACCAAAGCACGGAGTTCGGCAGTGGCACAGAGTACCTAGACACTCTGACTTTTATTGAGTACAAAATAGGGAGCAGGAAAGGTAGGATGAGGTAATGATGGTCAGTGATAGGGTCAGGTAAATCACATGTCTTGGAGATAGGGTGCCCAGGACTTTCAAGTAGCCGAGGTGAGGAGAAAACCTAGTGCATCAGCGCTCTTTGCATATTTGTGAGAAATATCAAGGACGTTAAGGTTATGTTACTATTATTAATTCTTTAAGAAAAAGAGAAACTAGGTACAGAAGGAGAGCATGAGAGTGGACTTGGAATGTGACCACTGAAGCACAGCATCACATAGAGACACTTAAGCCCTCAGACGTCTGTGGGCTTCCCTAACAGCTGTCAGGCCTTGCCACAAGAGCTTGGAGAAGCGGAGTTTTCTCCTAGCTATCCCAGGAAGGTGATGTCTCGGACATTTTGGATATCTCCTTCCCTAGCTGGCTAAATAGCAGGCGCTTTCACAGCACTGGCGCTGCTGCACAGCCAAGGCGCCCTCCAGCAGCCCTTACGCAGGTGTGACAGAGGGCTTAGAACATCTTGCTGTAGGATCACTTTGTTCACAATGTCACCTCAGTTCCATGCTTCATAACCCAATAGTCATTAGTAAAATTAAAGGCTATATTGAGTATGTATTTTTATGATTATAAGTGAGAAACTATAAGATTATATATGATTATATAAAGGAATAACTATGTGCCTATGTTTCTAATTCTTTTCTAAATCAATACTTACATGGGAACAGGCTGAGGCTTCAGACCCTTGCCACGTCACTTGTGGGGTTTCCCTACCCCCCACATTATCCCATCAATTTAATATTATTTTTTATAATATGCTCCAAATAAACCTTTTTACTCTTATCACCTTGATTCTGTACTTTCTAAAATTCCAACTGATTTGCCTATTCATCTGTCCTTCAGGATCTAACTTATGACCACCTTTTCAAATGCCTCTTTCTTCCCAAGTTGATTGTAATTCAACTTCCCTTCATTCTGAAATCTTGTAATTTTGTGAAATTTATTTTGTATTGAACATGTACAACATTGTTTTTAACCTTTACCTACTATACAAATTTGCATTTCATTTTATGGGTTAACCCTTTCTGATTAACTGGTTCTGTGGTAGTTATTATGTTTATGTTTAATACCCTAATCAATTAAACAAAGTTGATGATCAGTAGTTATCAATCTTCAATATTAAAAATGGAATTATAATGCATTGGTGTACATCATTTACATATATTTTAGGTTGTGGTATTGATGTTTTTTCTTAAGTATAAGTTCTTAGTGATCAATTTTAAGATGAAATTCATTCTTATCTCAAAGGCATTGATGAGGATATATTTCTGGCTACATAAAGGTGACTCAAAATATCAACTGTTTAAAATTTGAAGTTTGATTTTTATCTTATATAGGCATCCAAGATTATGTGTCATCTTTAATTTGTGAACTTCTTTGTGTCTCTTTTGTTTTCCTGCTATGCTAGGGTGATGTGCTACTTATGTTAGGATTAAGACTCTCAGTAATGCAACTGACACTGACTCTGCATCTAAACAACCATCCTACTTTCAATCACAGGTAAAAGTTCCTTCATTTGAAGAACATTACACCAAAATTTTATGTAATACTTTTGTTTACCTGCTGTTGGCCACAAGTTAGTCACACGGCTTCTATATCTACAAAGGACATTGTGAATTGTTTTTGAGTCACAATGTGCCCATCTAAACTTTTTCTTACTGTAGAAAATGTGTAGAAAAAATATAGAATAGAAATTAGCTGCTTCTCACTCACATGAGGAAACTCTCTTTAAGATTAATTTTAGGCAACATCTCACCTCAAAAGACTATTTTCATTAGGCTATGTAAAGAATCTTTTATGTTTCCATAGTAACTCTCTAAGATAGAAGTTGTTATCATATCGTAATTATTCACTAATATATATTTTTCTTTTTCAAGAAAATAATATGTTATTTAATTTTTCCACAATGTATCTATTGTGGCATTTAGGTCATCACTGATGACCATAATAAGTCATCAATAAATAATTGATGAATGTAGTGCATTAATAGGTACCCGAGATAGGGAGAGAAATTTCTCAAATTAATGTGTTTCCATCTGAATTGATTACATGCACCTTTCCTAACAATTAATTAATGGTTAACTCTAATTTCTTTCCACCTCTGCTAAATATAATTTTTTTTAAATTTTTACTTATGTTGGCATGTTCTTATTCTTATGTTTTATTTCATTCTCATTTTATTGTACTTCATTTGCCACTATGACTACTGTTTTAATTACATTACAAAAAAGAAACATTATTTTAAGTGACCACATTGTTTTTTCCTTTTTGAGACAGAGTCTCACTCTGTCACCCAGGCTGGAATGCAGTGGCACAATCTTGGCTCACTGCAACCTCCACCTCCCAGGTTCAAGCAATTCTCCTGCCTCAGCCTCCTGAGTAGCTGGGACTACAGGCACATGCCATCACGCCCGGTGAATTTCTTGTATTTTTAGTTGAGGTGGGGTTTCGCCATGTTAGCCAGAATGGTCTCGATCTCCTGAACTTGTGATCCACCCACTTTGGCTTCCCAAAGTCCTGGGACACAGTATAATATTAAGTTTACCTCCGGGACATATGTTCATAGTGTTAGTGTCATTCTCAGTTGACATAAAACTTGGTTCATGAAAAAAGAAGTGGATTCTCTCAAAATTCCAATATTTTGGATTCTCTGTCAGGACTTTGAACAAGAGATAAAAGAGTATAGTTTCAGTAACAGAACACATATGGAATAGGTGCATAATAGGGAGAGGCCATGATATAAGTCTTTATGATTTGATGCCTCTGCAACAAATGCAGACTCTTCAGCCTCTATTTTTCTGGTTGTGTGACAGACTTTGAGTGTTATCTACTGAAAAACAGGTAAGAATCTTTAAGTCTTATTCTCCATAGATGTTTGGCCTTGGAGTGTGTACTGAAGCTTGTGAAGTCTTATTCCACAAACAAGAGAAAATTTTATATTGACAGGTTAAAAGATCACTGCATAGGTTTCAGCATGAGGACTCTAGCAATTTAAAACTTTACTATAGAAGCCTTATCAAACAAAAGAATACCAAATGTCAGACTTAAGATCCTCGCTTAAATAAAAATGTTAATAATATGAAGAGTAACAATTATATAATTAAATGATGTTATTGCCTGTGTTATTCTTCTATGAAAATGGAATTACTATTTCCACAAATAAACAGACATATCTGCAAGCTAAATGCCTCTCTATGACAAACTTGTATTTATGTATATCTCCTTTGAAAACACTTGCTCAATATAGGGTAAGATTCTCTTACCTGAAGTGTTTATGATTGTCAAATTTACAATCTAAATTATTAATTTTAAACAGTAATAAAATGAGTTTGTGCCAAAGGAGAAATTATCTGATGATAGGAAAACTTCAGATCAAGGTAAATAGCAAGGTCGTATTTCTATATAAACTGTTCAAAAAATCCGTATTACATTTTCTGGTAATCAAAGGTTAATTGTACTTGAAACTACATTTGAAGAACTCCACCCATGGTTGAACTGCAGATGTGTTTATATTTGATAATAAACAGAAATTTCTATAAAACCTGAATTGATTATATGGTTATAAAAATAAATTCCTATAAAATCAGTATTTTATTTTAATCACTGTAAGCTCACTCTGGAGAAAAGATTTTAACATGTGTCAGCATTTCTTAGTCATTACTTAGGAAATAAATGGAGCTCATGTATGTAAATATTTTCAGAGAATGCAATTTCAAAGCAAATTAAAATGCTCATGGCTTTAGAAAAACAAAAGGGTTTGTATGACTTTACCAGAAAATAGAAACCATTATATTGTAAAATCAAATTATTTCACATCTTAGATTATGTGTCCTCAACTCCAATTAAAAAAAATTTATCTTAAAAATATTACAGCATATTTTACCTGATATAAAATCTCAAATCTCAAAGGTATACTTTATTCACGTTACTTTTTATTTGTTCAATCACCATGGCTACTCACATTCAACTCTTAACACCTGCAAGTGAATCAAAGCCAACTTTTAAGATGTTTTGGCATCTTACATCTTTATAGGGAAGAAGACAAAGTAAAACTCTTTTTTTTGCTGACCTTAAATTATAATTTACATAAATAATAGCATCAGACAGCCAAACTATATTTTTTCCTGGTCTATTTCAATTTCAGTGATTCTTATCTTCATGAGACTCTACCTATAAAGATAAGTTGGATATGCATATAAAGGCAAATAATTTTGCTAGTGCTTCAGGACCGATTTGCTGATTTAACTATAATAAACTGTGGCATATCATTTATGATTACTTACACTAGATGACTGAGTAATGCCTCATCATATATTCCTCAACTGTTTAAGTAATCATGTCTGCTATTGTAAGCTTTATCTAAGACTAATGGACTGCAATGTGAGTTATGAGCCCTCAATTGAAGGTTTTGCTATAATATGATACTTAACTTTCTTGCCACAAAGGTTACATGATATGCGAACATTATAAAAATATGTGTGTATGACAACATGACTATTGGCTAATAACCTTGGCTTCTTTTCTAATTGAGTAAAGAAAAAAGAAAGCACTAATATAGTAGTAAAGAAGTCTGTAAGTTTTACTCATTAATAACAAAAAACATTTTTTGGAAAATAAATGAATTTAGTTGATTACCTAAATCAAAAGCTTGAGACAGTTGGCATTTTTTTTTAAATTTTATGAATGTTTATTAAACAAGTGCAAAACTATTATTAATTTATATTTTTGCATCCCTGGGTTTTAGTGCCCAAAACTGGGATTTTTGTCAAAATTTCTATACTCTTCAAAAACGTATTCAAGTGTGCCCCTACAGCGTCTTAGGAGACCTGAATATTTTTTTTAACAACTGTTAAAATCAACCTAGTGTATTTGATCAAAGGCATCTGATTCTATTAACTACATAAAAAATGAGATTAAAAAAATTAATACGGAATTTTATTCTCATTAGACATAGCCATTTTGATGTTTGTAGTGTTTTATAAAGTCAGACGGCTTTAATGACCTTAAGACAAAAGTTTTGATAGTGTACTGTAATTGACTACACAAATAACACAAAATAATAGCAGAAGAGCAAAGTGATGGGTAGAAGTAGCAATCAAAATTACTAAATATAATATTTTGTTATCCTAAAAACAACATATTTCTTATATAGTGGACTGCAGTTAAAGCGGATTTAGGGATGTGCTCTTTTTTGAAATAAGATTGGAAAAAAATATTAGAGTAATCACTGAAATGGTCAAGATAATGGCTTTTTTGAATTGTATACATTTTAGAAAGTGGAAAGTCAGGAAGACATTAATAGTGATATAAAAAATTTGTTTTTGATACTGGCCTTATACACAAAATTTATAACCATGAAAAATAGCATTTTTGAACAACAACAGACTGAATAAATGTGTTAGACAGATGTTGGGGATAAATGTATCATGCTCTAACAAAAGATGTTTAATTTAAATATTTTTACATATTTACATATTTCTTTCTCAATTGAATTTTAGCATAAAAGTAAACTATATGTAATATAGAGAAAAGAAATGTATTTGACTTATCTCCTGTTGAGGGCAGGAGAGGTATTTTACATATGTGTAACTGAGGACAGAACACATTATTGTGTATTTTCTAAGACGACTACAAAGAATTCTCATAACACCAAGGACTGAAAAAGGGATGCCATCACAATTAAATGGTTTGCCTACCATTCAACTTCTATAATGATCAAAAAAATGTATTTGTCACAGAGGACTACAACTACTAAAGGAAGTTGAAAATATTCAACTTTTCTTTTAAACCATTTAATCTATGCCAAGTGTATAAAATTATTATAAATTTAGATGCCTTGTTTCAGCAATAGACTTTGAAATGTGTCTTAGAAAAATGTATCATCATTTTTGATGAGATATTGTCATAGATCTTTAATGTTAACAACTAAAGCTATGTTGTACCCACATTTTATCTCATACTAGATGCTGTGCTGTGTTCATATGAATTAAACACCTTTATTTGGATGACAACTTTAAAATCCACTAAATTCTACTGAAACCAAAGGTTTTTATTGAATGCTTTGAACATTGAACACTCCCCCAATCAAAAGAATTATGGGGTTTTTGCTAATATATAATTATGGTGCAGTTTGGGAGATAAGCCCAATATTTATTCACACAATGCTACGACTACCACTGGATTTTTGTAAAGCAATAGCTAAGTGATACATGCCCACAAAACTTAGGAAACATGTCTTTAAGCTTTGTATAGAACACACTAAAAAGAAAAACTGTTTCTATTTTTTACCTATAATGAAGCTAATAATCAGTTAAGGAAATGAATGAGCTGAATATTTTAAAAATTAATTTAGTAATTAGAAAAATCATAGGAAAATATACATTACAGCAAACATATTAACAAAAACACATATATATTTAGCCACAGAATTCTATAGAGAAAGAGAAAGAGGGTTTTTTTATTTTTTATTTTATTTGCATGTGTGTGTGTATAGAAGAGAGAGAAAGATACTGAGATTGATTGGTATTTAGTTAACAAACTGGCTTAAACAATTATGGGCTAGCAAGTTTGCAATGTGTATGTCTGGCCCACGAGGCTAAAAATACATGCAGGAATTGATTCTGTCAACTTGAGGCAAGTTTTTCTTTCTCAGGAAAACCTTGGTTTTGCCAAGTTGACACAGAAAACCAGCCATCACAAAAACTAACTGATTTGTTGTAACAAATCAGTTACAATTCCATAATGATTACAGAATAAAATAGACTTTATACAATGGTTCCCTACCAACACTCAACATGGTCATTTCTTCAAAGTAGCTTTGTGGCTCAGAGAGCAGGGCAACTGAAGATATCTGGTCATGATGGGAATTGGGGTCCTTTCACTTCTTTAATAATGAAGATTTCTGTGTGTCTACTAATTACTTGGTTTCCTTTATTACTTAAAGAGAACAGAACAGAAATCACTGAACATTATTGCTGTCTCTGAATTTATCCAAGGGGATGAATTTCTTTTTTTTTTTTTAATTTATTTATTTATTGATTTTAGGTTTGGGGGTACATGTGAAGATGGAAGATTGTTGCATAGGTACACACATGGCAGTGTGATTTGCTGCCTTCCTCCCCCATCACCTATATCTGGCATCTCTCCCCCATGCTATCCCTCCCCAACTCCCCACCCCCCACTATCCCTCCCCTTTTCCCCCCGACAGACCCCAGTGTGTGATACTCCCCTCCCTGTGTCCATGTGTTCCCATTGTTCAACACCCGCCTATGAGTGAGAACATGCGGTGTTTGATTTTCTGTTCCTGTGTAGTTTGCTGAGAATGATGGTTCCAGGTTCATCCATGTCCCTACAAAGGACACGAACTCATCGTTTTTGATAGCTGCATAATATTCCATGGTGTATATGTGCCACATTTTCCCTGTCCAGTCTATCATCGATGGGCATTTGGGTTGGTTCCAGGTCTTTGCTATTGTAAACTGTGCTGCAATGAACATTCGTGTGCATGTGTCCTTATAGTAGAACGATTTATAGTCTTTTGGATATATACCCAGTAATGGGATTGCTGGATCAAATGGAATTTCTATTTCTAGGTCCTTGAGGAATCGCCACACCGTCTTCCACAATGGTTGAACTAATTTACACTCCCACCAACAGTGTAAAAGCGTCCCATCTCTCCACATCCTCTCCAGCATCTGTTGTCTCCAGATTTTTTAATGATCGCCATTCTAACTGGCGTGAGATGGGATGAATTTCTAATAAAAAAAGATCAAGTGACCATATTATTCCAAGATTTGGAATATGCCATCTAGTTGATTGACTGATTTTAATCCCTTTCTGACTTTTGTATTTTATTGTTATACTGTTAGTTCTGCAATTATGTCAAATTATAAATGTCTTTTTAAATTTGGTTTTGTATCGATACTGTCCTTCATGTTTCTTCTTTGTAGTATTCTTTTTTTTTTTTTTTTTTTTTACTTTAGGTTCTGGGGTACATGTGCAGATCATGCAAAACTGTTGCATAGGTACACACATGCCATGGTGGTTTGCTGCCTTCATCCCCCCATCACCTATATCTGTTATTTCTCCGTTTGTTATCCCCTCCCCATCCTTCCCCACCCCATACTGTCCCTCCCCCTAACCCCCCACACTGACTGCAGTATGTGATGCTCCCCTCCCTGTGTCCACATGTTCTAATTGTTCAACACCTGCCTATGAGTGATAACATGCAGTGTTTGGTTTTCTTTTCTTGTGTCAGTTTGCTGAGAATGATGGTTTCCAGATTCATCCATGTCCCTAAGAAAAACACTAACTTATCATTTTTTATTGCTGCATAGTATTCTATGGTGTATATGTGCCACATTTTCTTCATCCAGTCTATTGTTGATGGACATTTGGTTTGGTTCCAAATCTTTGCTATTGTAAACAGTGCTGCAAAGAACATATGTTTGCATGTGTCTTTATAACAGAAAAATTTATAATCCTTTGGGTATATACCCAGTAATAGGATTGCTGGATCAAATGGTATTTTTATTTCTAGGTCCTTTAGGAATCGCCACACTCTTCCACAATGGTTGCACTAATTTGCACTCCCACTGACAGTGTAAAAGTGTTCCTATTTCTTCACATCCTCTTCAGCATCTGTTGTCTCCAGATGTTTTAATGATTGCCATTCTAACTGGTGTGAGATGGTATCTCAGTGTGGTTTTGATTTGCATTTTTCTAATGACTAGTGAGGATAAGCATTTTTTCATATGTTTGTTGGCCTCATAGATGTCTTCTTTTGTAAACTGTCTGTTCATATCCTTCACCCACTTTCGAATGGGTTTGTTTTTTCTTGTAAAACTGTTTCAGTTTTTGTAGATTCTGGATATTAACCCTTTGTCAGATGGGTAGATTGCAAATATTTCTTTCCATTCTGTTGGTTGCCAGTTCATTCTAATGATTGTTTCATTTGCTGTAAAGAAGCTCTTGAGTTTAATTAGATCACATTTGTCTATTTTGGCTTTTGTTGCCATTGCTTTTGGTGTTTTAGCCATGAAGTCCTTACCTATGCCTTTGTCCTGAATGGTTTTGTGTAGTATAGGTTTTCTTCTAGGGTTTTTATGGTGTTAGGTCTTATGTTTAGATCTTTAATCCATCTGGAGTTAATTTTAGTGTAAGGTGTCAGAAAGGGGTACAGTTTCTGCTTTCTGCACATTGCTAGTCAGATTTCCCAACACCATTTATTAAACAGGGGAGTCCTTTCCCCATTGCTTGTTTTTGTCAGGTTTATCAAAGATCAGATGATTGTAGATGTGTGGTGTTGCTTCTGAGGCCTCTGTTCTGTTCCATTGGTCTATATCTCTGTTTTGGTACCAGTACCATGCTGTTTTGATTACTGTGGCCTTATAGTATAGTTTGAAGTCAGGCAGCATGATGCCTCCAGCTTTGTTCTTTTTGCTTAGGATTGTTTTGGCTATGTGGACTGTCTTTTGGTCCCATATGAAGTTTGAAGTGGTTTTTTCCAGTTCTGTGAAGAAGGTCATTGGTAGCTTGATGGGAATAGCATTGAATCTATAAATTACTTTGGACATTATGGCCATTTTCATGAGGTTGATTCTTCCCAGCCATGAGAATGGAATGTTTTTCCATCTGTTTGTGTCCTCTCTTAATTCATTGAGCAGTGGTTTGTAATTCTCCTTGAAGAAGTCCTTTACATCCTTTGTTAGTTGTTTTCCTAGGTATTTTATTCTCTTTGTAGCAATTGTGAATGGGAGTTCACTCTTGGTTTGGCTCTCTGTCTCTTATTGGTGTATAGAAATGCTTGTGATTTCTGCACATTGATTTTTGTATCCTGAGAATTTGCTGAAGTTGCTTATCAGGTTCAGGAGATTTTGGGCTGAGATGATGGGGTCTTCTAAATATACAATCATGTTTCTGCAAATAGAGACAATTTGGCTTCCTCTTTTCCTAATTTAATTCCCTTTATTTCTTTTTCTTGCCTGATTGCTCTGCCTAGAACTTCCAATACTATATTGAATAGGAGTGGTGAGAGAGGGCATCCTTTTCTTGTGTCTGATTTCAAAGGGAATGCTTCATGATTTTTTCCCATTCAGTATGATATTGGCTGTGGGTTTGTCATAAGTAACTTTTATTATTTTGTGATAGGTTCCATCAATACCTAGTTTATTGAGAGTTTTTAGCATAAAGAGCTGTTGAATTTTGTCAAAGGCCTTCTCTGCATCTATTAAGATAATCATGTGGTTTTTGTCTTTGGTTCAGTTTATGTGATGGATTATGTTTATAGACTTGTGTATGTTCAACCAGCCTTGCATCCCCCACAATGAAGCCTACTTGATCATGATGAATAAGCTTTTTGGCTTGCTGTTGCATTCTGTTTGCCAGTATTTTATTGAAGATTTTTGCATCAAAGTTCATCACGGATATTGGTCTGAAGTTTTCTTTTCTTGCTGAGTCTCTGCCAGGTTTTGGTATTAGGATGATGTTGGTCTCATAAAATGAGTTGGGGAGGATTCCCTCTTTTTGTATTGTTTGGAATAGTTTCAGAAGGAGCGGTACCAGCTCCTGTTTTTACATCTGGTAGAATTTGGCTGTAAACCCATCTGGACCTGGGCTTTTTTAGTTTGTAGGCTATAAATTGCCTCAATTTCAGCCGTTGTTATTGGTCTATTCAGGGTTTCAATCATGTTCAACTCTTGGTTCTTTCTCCTTCTGACTGAAGAAATTAACTTTATATTTTTTTTTGTACAGAATTATTATGTTGACAATCATCCTTTTTTATCATCTTAAATCATTTTTATTAGTATAGAATTATTGGTTAAAGTAATATTTCTTCAGCATTGCAAAGATTATACTATCTTTGCAACAGTTTTGTTGAGAAATCAGATATATTAATATTATTATTGCTTTCATATTAACATTTTTTTCATTAGCTACTTTAAAGACTGCATTTGCCTTTAGTTTCACTTACAATATATCTAGGTATTGTTCCTTTATCTATGTCCTGCTTTTAGTTAATCTAGATATGTGAGTTGAGGTAGGGCATTAACTTTGAAAAATTATTGGTAATTATTTCTTCAACTATTGCTTCAGCTTAACTCTTTTCTCCCCTCTTTCTCTCTTCTCTCTGGGATTTGAGGAATATGCACCTCTGAACTTCAGTGAATCCCGTTTGCCTTTAATGCCCTATTTTTCTCCTACCATTCTTATACAATAGTAGTAGTAATAGTAGTATGGCCACTCTTTGTCTTTGGATTTTTATTACTTATTTTGGTTATATTTTACAAGTCTATATATTGTTTGTTTGTTTATTTGTTTCAGATATTCATCTGACTTATTAATGGCACATATTTAGAATTGTTTTTATTTAATTCAAAATATTTCTATTTTAGTATCTTATTTAAACTATATGCATTAATTATAATAAATTATGTTAGGTTTTATCTCTCTAATCAATTCAGGGCATTTTTATATATATTTTTTATTAGCGACAATAATGTGTACTTATTGTGTATAACATGTTGTTTAGAAATGTACATACATTGTGGGATGGCTAAATAAAGCAAATTAACCTTTGCATTACTTCACATACTTATTTTGTCATTGTATAAATACTTAATAATCTACTCTTCTGACAATTTTTATGAATAAAATATATTGCTATTAACTATAGACACCATGTTTTACAACAGATCTTTTGAACTCAGTCCTTATGTTTACTGAGATTTTACAGTATTTGACAAATACCTTCCCAGCTCCCCCCCACCACCCCATCTTTGGAAACCACCATTCAACTCTCTACTTCTATGAATTTAACATTTTTAGATTAAACATATAAGTGAGATCATGTAGTAATGAATTTTTTTCTGATTTATTTTACTTATGTTAATGTCCTCTAGGTCATTTATGTTTTCATAAATAACAGGATTTCCTTCTCTGTAAAGACTGAATAGTATTCCATTGTGTATATATAACACATTTGTTTTAATTTTCAACTTTAAGATTTATGGGGTACATGTGCAGGTTTCTTACCAGGATATATTGCGTGATGCTGAGGGTTGAGTTACAAATGATTCCATAATCTAAGTACTGAGTCATAGTACCAAATAGTTTTTCAAATCTTACCCCTGTTCTCTCTGTAGTCTCTAGTATCTATTACTGCATCTTTATGTACATGAGTATCCAACGTTTAGCTCCCACTTGAAAGTGAGAACATTCAATATTTGGTTTTCTCTTCCCATTTATTTGCATAAGATAATGGTTTCCAGTTGCATCCACGTGGATACAAAGGGATTTTTTTTTCTTTTTATGGCTGTATAGTATTCTGTGGCGGATGTTTACCACATTTTCTTTATTGAATCTATTGTTGATGGGCACCTGGACTGATTCCATGGTTTTGCTATTGAGTATAGCACAGCAATGAATATATAAGCGAATATTTTGGGGGGGATAGACTGGTTTATTTTCTTCTGGGTATATACCCAGGAATAGCATTGCTGGGCTGAATGGTAGTTCTGCTTTAAGTTCTTTGAGAAATCTCCACACTGCTTTCCACAGTGGCAAAACTAATTTACCTTCCTGTCACCTTGCATAAGTGTTTCTCCACAGTCTCACCAACATATATATATTTTTGCTAATAGCCATTCTGACTTGTGCAAGATAGTATCTCTTTGTGCTTTTGTTTTGTATTTCTCTGACAATTAGTGATGTGCGACATTTTCACGTTTTATGTTTTCTTTGAAAAGTGATCTTTTCATGTCTTTTGCACATTTTTCATGGGGTTGTTTTTTGTTTGTTGGAATACTTAAAGATTCTGAATATTAGACTTTTGTCAGATGCATATTTGCAAACATTTTCTCCCATTCTATACATAGTCTGTTTATTCTACTGCTAGTTCCTTAGCTGTGCAGAAACTCTTGAGTTTATTTAACTCTCACTTCAATTTTTGCTTATGTCATAATTGCTTTTGGGGACTTAGCCAAAAACTACTCTAAGGCCAATTTCAAGAATAGTATTCCCAAGTTTGTCTTCAAAAACTTTTATAGCTTGAGGTCTTATGTGTAAATTTTCTAGCCAACATCACACTGAATGGGCAATAGCTGGATGCATTTTCCTTCAGAACTAGAACAAGACAAAGATGACCACTCAACACTTAACATAGTACTGGAAGTCCTAGCCAGAGCAATCTGGCAAGAGAAATAAATAAAAAGCACATCAGACTATCTGCCTTAGCTGAATGTACGATTCTATACCTAGAAGATCCTAAATACTCTGCCAAAGAATTCTGGAATGGATAAATGACTTTAATAAAGTCTCAGAATACAAAATAAATGTACAAAAATCAGTAGAATCTTTATACACAAAAATGACCAAGCTGAGAGTAAAATCCAGAACATGATCCCACTTACTATACCCCCAAAGAAAATAAAATACTTGTGAATACAGCTAACCAAGTTGATGAAAATCTCATGAGAACTACAAAATACAGTTGAAAGAAAGCAGAGGCAACACAAATAAACGGGAAAACAATCCATGGTCATGGACTAGAAGACTCAATCTAACAAAAATGACCATACTACCTAAATCGATTTACAGATTCAGTGCTATTGTTATGAAACTATTAAGAACATTCTTCACAGAATTTAGAAAAAAACGATTCCTCAATTTACATAAAACCCAAAAAGAACCCAGATAGCCAAAGCAATCCTAAGCAAAAAGAACAAAGCTGGAGGCATCACACAACCCAATGTCAAACTATACAGTATAGCCACAGTAACCCAAACAGCATAGTGTTAGTACAATAACAGACACATGGACCAATGGAAGAAATAGAGAACTCAGAAATAAAGCCACATGCTTACAATCATCTGATCTTTCACAGAGCTAATGAAAACAAGCAATGGGGAAAGACTCCCTGTTTAATAAATAGTGCTGAGATAACTAGCTATCTATAAACAGAAGATTAAAGCTGGACCCCTACCTGTCACGATATACAAAAATTAACTCTAAATGGATCAGAGATTTGCTTTATGGTTGATCCTGTGGTTAACCTTGGATTGTGTTCCACTGCAGATAGAAATTGATGGAGTATTCTGTAGATAACAATTGGGTTCAACTGGTTAAGTGTCAATAATAAGTTTAGAATTTCTTTGTAAGTTTTCTGTCTTGATGATCTGTATAACACTGTTAATGGTGGGTTGAAGACTTTCACTATTATTGTATGACTGACTCCATCTTTTTGTGGGTCTAGAGACACTAGTTTTATGACTCTGTTCCAAGTCTTGGGCACATTTATATTTACAATAGTTAAGTCTTCTTGTTGAACATTTTATCATTATTTAATGTCCTTCTTGGTCCTTTTTTACTGTTGGTGGTTTAAAGTCTGTCATGTATGATGTCAGAATAGTGACCTGCACTCTCTTCTTGTTTTCTATTTGTGTGGTCAACCTTTCTCCAATCCTTTGAGTCTGTGGATGTTGTTATATGCTGTTTGTGTCTATGGCTGAAAGACACCATAACACATTTTGGGGCCCCATGATTGCTGGCATCTCCAAGTTTTTCAGGCAATGCTATGTTCCCCTCATCACAATGTGGGTACCTGAGGCAGAAACCACTAGCAGCATGCCTGGAACTGCCTGCCACACTACAGCAGCTGGCATGACTAGCTTGCCCTCTGTAGGCACATGATCCAGACTGGTAGTGGAAGCTGAGCACAGCCCACCAGGCCAAGTGGACAGAGTAAGACAAGAGGTGAGCCTGGAGCTGAGCAAGACACAAGCAGAAGCACTGCTGGCAACAGAGGTTTCTGGCTGATGGGAAATGACACCCAAAGAAATATGTGACATTTCTGGAGGCTTGTTCAGAATCTGCAGAGGGGTAAGTAGGAGTGGGCCTCTTACACTTTCATTTTTGAGGCTCCTTGTCCTCAGATTCTTTTTAAAAACAGATGAAGGACCAGGCCACTCTCAGCCAGTTAACAGTGAATGGCCCTGTAATCCCAGCACTTTGGGAATCTAAGGTGTGGATCACCTGAGGTCAGGAGGTCAAGACCAGCCTGGGCAACATGGCAAAACACCATATCTACTACAAAAATACAAAAAAAATTAGCCAGAGATGGTGGCAGGCATCTGTAATCCCAGCTATTCAGGAGGCTGAGGCAGGAGAACCCCTGGAACCCAGGAGGCAGAGGTTGCAGTGAGCTGAGATTGCACCACTGCACTCCAGCCTGGGTGACAGGGTGAAAGAGTGAGACTCTATCTCAAGAAGAAAAAAAAACAAAAAACGGCATGGCTGCAGAGGACAGGCTTGCCGGGAAGGATTTTGTTATCACCACCCCATCGCCCCTGGATATTGGGAATGTTGGCTTTGTTCCAATCCAGTCTTTCTTCATGAAGGTCTAGCTATATCACATGAGAGTGGAAGGAGATCCTGAGGCAACTGAGGGTATCTGGCTGAGGCCACATCTCAGTGTTATCCCAAGGCCCATGAACTGACTCCGGTTCCTGACTACCAATTTTGGTGTCACCCACAGCCTCCAGTCTATCCTGCCATTTTCCTTCTGTGTTTCGTGACTGTCATGGCTCCCATCTCTTTTTTATATACAATGTTAAAGGTATTGTTGCAAACCACAGAGATAATATTACTGAGTGGAATGAGCATTTTGCTTAGTTATCAAGGGGAAATTCAGAACAATGCAGTATCTGCTTATTCTTAGAAGCAAGAAGGATGTAAGGATTGAGAACTTTTTTCCCCCTGTTGAAGAAGCTATTTGCGTAGGGCAAGAGGCACTTTATCCTAGGCATATTTTCCTTTCCTGCATTTAAGTTGTTGTTGTTTGCACCATGTCAGGAGTCCACATAGTTCTATGAATACAGGGAGATTTTCTATGCAAGAGATTGGCTTTTTTCCTTTTGGGGGGCTTCTTATTAGGATAGGTTTTCAATTACCAAGACTCCCCTTCCTCTTCTTTGAGAAAAATCCTAATTATCTAATTCTACAGATTCACCTTAGCATTTTGGTTATAATAGGAAATCGACAGAAGAGCTACCCCATGGTTGCTGGCTGCAATTTGATGAGGGTCACCTGGGACTAATTTAATGGGCCCATACATCCTCTTGAGGAGGCACATTTTTGCCCCAAATTTAATTTAAAGCTTTTATTTCAAGCCCTAAAAAAGGAGACTAGATCTGAGGGACCCAGAGGCAGTTACAGCAAAAGGATAGAACACAGTACTGTTGAGCATGACTATCCCTGCTAATTAGGTCTTTCCAGTTCATGGGTGAATAACTTGCTCACATCCATGGCATAGATCAGGTCTAGGCAATCCAAAGGTTACTGACAGTGGGAGGATAGGGCAGCATAGGAAAGTGCAAATATTCCTACCCACTAAGCCTCCTTGCTACATAGACGGAAGTTGCACTCATACCCATAAGTGTTGACCTTCATGGCCTCCATGTCTTGGGGGAGGGAAAAAGGGAAGAAAAAAGGTGTGTCTTTTCTTTCTCTCCCTAAGATAACCCGGGTTTTCACTTGAAAGAGAGAGAGAAACAAAGGGAACCCTCTTCCCCTCTTTGCAGATGTATTCCTCTTGAGTGTTTTCTGAATCACTGTGACTCCTTTAACCCTAACACTCTGGAGAAAAAAAATTGCAAAATGCAATCCCAAGGGAACAGGGAAGCAAACCCCAGAGGCACCTTTGACAGGGAGCCCACTCCTCCAGCTCTGCTCCTCGTGGTCCACCCCATCCTCTCTATCCAGGTTCTTTCTCAAGCTTGCCCAACCCCATCCTAGAAATGCTCATTCAGGGCAAGTCTCAGTCTCACTCCCGACCCTAACAAAAGATGCCTGGTGAATACAGCTCCAAGATAGTCCTTTTGTCTCCCCCTAGTGGAGACCAATATTAACGCAGAAGTTTGGGCAACTCGAGGGAAAATTGGCCAAGTCACAAACTCCATACTGGTCAGGATCCACCATGAGGATCCCCACCTGCTTCCCCAATTACAGACAATATTTCCTACAACCAGAATTTATGAAAGCCATCATTTATAACCTGAGAATGCAGGGCCTCCTCAAACCCAGCAACAGCCCTTGTAATACCCTAATATTGGGGGACACAAAAACCCAATGGGAAGTGGAGACTGGTCTAGGACCTCTGCCTAGTTAATGATGCTGTGATTTCAGTTCATCTGGTGGTTCCCAGTCCTTACACCCTGCTAACTCAGATACCTGAATGAACTAAATGGTTTATTGTCTTGTACCTATAGGATGTCTTTTTTCTGAATAACATTACACTGTGACTCCAGTAGTTATTTACATTCTATGATCCCTCTAACCAGACCACCCAGCTAACCTGGACTGTGTTGACAGAGGGATTCTGAGACAGTCCCTACCTATTGGGGCAAGCATTGTCCAAAGTTCTCTCTGAGTTCCTTTATGCTCAAAGTATTACAATGTGTATATGACATTCTCCTTTGTGCTCCAACTGAAGAAATCTCTCTGGAGGTCAGTAAGGCTCTTCTTAATTTTTTGGCTAAGAAGAGATAAGGTCTCAAAATCTAAAGCTCAGCTCCGTCAGACTTTATTAAAGTACCTAGGTCTAGTCTTGTCAGAAGGGACCAGGGTACCAGGCAAAGCAAGGATTAAGCCTATCTCCTTCTTTCTCCTCCCCCAAAACCCTCTAATCAACTGAGGGGATTGTTGGGCATTACAGGATTCTGCGGACTATAGATACATGGGTATATTGAAATAGTGTATCCCTTATGTCACCTAATAAAGGAGACTTAGGCAACTAAGACTTACTACCCAATTGTGAAGCAGATGATAGAAATGCCTTTGACCAATTAAAAGAAGCCTTGCTTGAGGCACCAGCTCTTAGTCTTCCCATAGAAAAGATGTTAAATCTTCATGTATCAGAGGTAACTTAACAATTTATACCCCATATAATGTGACTGGATCTCTGTCTTCTAAGGGGAGTCTCTGGTTGATGTTCAACTACCTCCTCAAATATTAAGCTCTGCTATTAGAAGGGTCTGCAGTCCCTTTAAAAATCTGTCCCTCCCTAAACCCAGCCACCTTCCTCACATGAGGAAGCTGGGGAGCTTCAACATGACTGCGAACAGATAGTGCAAACCGATGTGGCAAGAGTGGACCTCAAAGAAACCATCTTAGAGAACCCAGACTGGACTTTCTTTATGAAGGGAAGTTATTTGTAGATCAAGAAATCTATAAAGCAGGGTATGCAGTAGTCATTCTGAATGATATTATTCAGAGCATGCCTTTCACTTTAGGCACAAGTGCTCAAAGAGCTAACTGCCCTCATGAGGGGACTTGAATTAAACAAAGGGAAAGAAGTTAACATTTATGCTTATTCTAAGCATGCTTTCCTAGTCATCTATGCCCATGCCACCCTCTGGAAAGAGATGGACTTCCTCACAGCTAATGGGTTTCCCATTTAATACTATCAGGAAATTAACAGACTGTTATCCTTGGTTTTCCAGCCATGGAAAGGAGCAGTAATACATTGTAAAAGCCATCAAAAAGGGATGGATAAAATAGTCAAGGGAAACAGGTTGGCAGACCAATCAGCTAAATTGACAGTGAGAGGGCCCCAGATTTCTGATCCACTTGAGTCCCTTCTGGTCTAGGAGGCTCCATAAGAGAAATAAAACCTCAATATGCTCCTGTGTAAATATAATTAGTCATTGTATTTCCATTCTAGGATACACATTTTATTCCTCAGGATGGTTACAATCAGAGCATAGCAAGATTCATCTACCAACTTCCAGCCAATGGAAAGTTCTTAAAATTCTTCACCAAGACTTCCAACTAGGTAGGGATAAAACCTACCAATTGGCCCAAAGATTGTTTTCAGGTAAAATTCTGCCAAAAATGGTCAAACAGGTCATTAATGCTTGTGAGACCTGCCTTAAAAATGATCCTTTCAATCAATGGCTTCTTCCCCCTCAAACCCAAGGAGTGGGAGGCTACCCAGGGGAAGAATAGCAGATGGATTTTACCCATATGCCAAAGATAAGGGGCATCCAGTACTTCCTTGTATGTATACATACCTTCACTAACTGGGTAGAAGCATTTCTATGTCAAATAGAGAAAGCCACTGAGGTGATGAAAGTACTAATTAATGAGATAATTATTCACTTTGGACTTTATAAGTACCACAGATTAATAATGGCACCTCATTCAAGGAAGCTGTCATCCAAGGGGTCTCAAAGGCACTAGGCACACAATACCATCTTTACTGTGCTTGGAGACCAAGCTTAGTTTGGCAGAATATGAATTTTTTAGTAGGAATTTCTTTTCTTTAAGAATGCTGAAAATAGATCCCCTATATTTACTGGCTTGTAAAGTTTCTGCTGAGAAGTTCATTGTTAGCCCAATAAAGTTCCATTTGTTCATGATTTAACCTTTTTATACGGCAGCTTTTAAAATTGTTTCTTTACCACTGATCTTAAGTAGTGTGGTGACTATATCCCTTGGTGATGTCTGTTTTGTATAGTTTCTTGCAAGCATTCTCTGGATTTCTTGTATCTTGATGTCTATGTCTCTGGCAAAATTCAGGAAATTTTCTTGAATTATTTCCTCAAATATGTTTTTTGGTTGTTTACTTTTTCTCCTTCTCTCTCAATAATGCCAATAATGTGTAAGTTTAATCACATTATATTTTCCCATATTTCTTGAAGACTTTGCTCATTTTAAAATTAACATTTTTTTGTTTTTTACTTGATGGTTTAAAGAGACTGGCCTTTGGGTTGGTTCCAAGTCTTTGCTATTGTGAACAGTGCCACAATAAACATATGTGTGCATGTGTCTTTATAATAGAATGATTTATAATCCTTTGGGTATATACCCAGTAATGGGATTGCTGGGTCAAATGGTATTTCTATTTCTAGACAGGGCGATGGATGCAGCAAACCACCCCCACGGCATGTGTATACCTATGTAACAAACTTGCATGATCTACATATGTACCCCAGAACTTAAAATACAATAAATAATTTTTTTAAAAAAAGAACAATCTTAAGAAAAAAAAAAAAGATAGAGCAAGTGAGACTGGCCTTTCAGCTGTAAAATGTTTTCTTATGCTTGGACCAGTCTATTGATACAGGTTTTAATTTTATTTTGAAATTCCTTGAGTTTTTTTTTTTTTAATTCTAGGATCTCTGATTGATTTCTTTTAATAATATTTATTTCTTCTTTTATTTCCTGCATTGCTTAATTCCTTTTTTTTTTTTTTTTTTTTGAAATGGAGTTTCACACTTATTACCCAGGCTGGATTGCAATGGTACAATCTCAGTTCACCACAACTTCTGCCTCCTAGGTTCAAGTGATTCTTCTGCCTCAGCTTCCTGAGTAGTTGGGATTACCGGTATGCACCACCATGCCCAAATAATTTTGTATTTTTCTTTAGTAGAGATGGTGTTTCTCCATGTTGGTCAGGTTGGTCTTGAACTCCCAACCTCAGGTAATCTGTCCGCCTCGGCCTTCCAAAGTTCTGGGATTACAGGCATGAGCCACCACACCTGGCCTAGGTAATTCCATATGTTCATCTTTAATCATGTGGGGGATCTCATTGAGCTTCCTTGCAATACGTGCTTTGAATGATCTATCTATTATTTCTATCTTTCTGTTTTGATTAGGAACTCTTACTGGAGAGTAAGTGAGATACTTGAGTGGTTTCACTATATTCAGATTTTTCATAATGACAGAACTCTTACACTGGTTTCTTTGCATCTAAAGATGCTGGTACTTCTAATTTTTTAAATTATTTTTATGCATCTAGGACTTTTTCTTTTTATTTCTCCCTTATAATATTGTGTTTTTTCTTTCCATTTTCCCCTTCCCTATGGCATGGGATTGTAGGAAATCTTTTGACTTTGCCTCTGTAGCCCGTGTGCTCTTTCCGCACGTTTTACATTGGCATGTGTAACTTGACATACAAGCCAGTAAATATCACTGATAGGTAAGAGCTGGATGCTACCAATGCAGCTGAGTATACACTTAATCTTTGTTTACTGGCAGAGGGTCTCTGCTGACTCAGGAAATGGGCTGATCCTTGGAATGCACAGTGGTCTGAGCTATCTATTCAGTACCAGTGAGGCAGGCATTATGATGGGCATGGCTTAATTGGGCTGATCTACCTACCTGTTTCCTCATGGCAAGCACCAGCGCCAAGTTAGAGTCTAGTGTGTGGCCATCAAGCACCCAGTGACCTGCTTAGATGTGAAGCTGGAAATCCTCCTAAGTTTCAGATTCTCTGTATGGCAATGGGGGATAGCCTAAACTCTTGTTCCAGGAGAGTGGGTGTTCCAGATGTCTAGAGATATGCACATAAAGTAGGGAGGACACCCCTGTATTACAATTTCTGCATAGTAAGGGTAGCATGACTCAGGCTGCTCTACCAGGCAAATAGATGCTCTGAATAACTGGAAGTTTGCCTTGGTGTTAAGCAGAGAGGGCCTTCTGACATCAGGATCTCTGCACAGGAAGTGTGGGGCAGTTCAGGCTCTGATTCAGGTGAGTAGGTGGTCTAAATGCCTAATGACTGGCCTGGAGTTGAAGCATATAGGGCCCCCCCTGCACCATAATCAGTCTGGTTCTTGATAATCAAACTGACCATGGATGCAAATCTTGCTTCCCTGGAGAAACTGCAGCTGTGTCAGCTCCCCCTCCCATCCTAGGCTTCAGACAGGGTAGAACACAATTTCAACACCTATTTCTGAAGTGCCTTGACAGTTACAGCTGTGGAGATCCCTACTCCAATCCAGAGCAGATGCTCTAATAGCTGGCAAGAGACTAAAAGGTCTGAATGGCCACACTGCCAGGTAACCAAAGAATTGCAGCCAGGGTGAATTTGTATGCACCCAGAGCAAAAATTGTGTCCTTATGATGATCCCAGGTCATGGAAAATGCCTGCAGCTTTTTCTATTGTCTTTCCCTCAAAGTGTCTTCAACCCTAGACTTTGGTTGCTCAGATCCTGAGTCAAAATTTGAATCACAGAGGGAGGCTTTCTGCATATCTCAATTACTGGGGCTTCACTGACATTTATCAGCTGGATGTAGTCACCGGGGCTGTTTGCCAAAATTCTTCCTGTTTTTCTGATTCTGGTGGCATTCCTTTTTTAATTGAATTAAAGCTTGTAGAATTGATCTTAATCCACTATCTGGCTATCTTCAAGTGGCAGAAGTATGCTAAAATCCTTTAGCCTGCCATCTTGGTGAGGGTGCAAGGGTTGGGATAAGGGAGTCCACATTATTTTTATCAATTTTTCCATTGTTATGCAATTAGGTTGGTTACATATTACCTAAGAACACGAACATGCAAATATCTTTAACATATTGATTTTATTTTCATTAGACATTGATATGATTTGACTCTGTTTTCATCCAAATCTCATGTTGAATAGTAATGTCCAGTGTTCAGGGTGGAACCTGGTAGGAGGTGATTGGATCATGGGTGTGGATTTCTCCCTTGCTGTTCTTGTAAAAGCTAGTGAGTTCTCATGAGATTTGGTGGTTTAAATGTGTGTAGCACTTCCCCCTTTACTTTCTTTCTCTCCTACTGCCAGATGAAGACATGCATCCTTCCCTTCACCCTTCTGCAATAATTCTAAGTTTCCTGAAGCCTCCTCAACCATGCTTCCTATACAGCCTGCAGAACTGTGAGTCAGATAAGCATCTTTTCTTCATAACTTATCCAGTCTCAGGTAGTTCTTTATAGCAGTATGAGAACAGACTAATGCAGAAAATGGTACCAGAGAAGAGAGATATTGCTATAAAAATACCTGAAAACATGAAAGCAACTTTTGAACTGGGTAATGGACAGAGGTTGAAACAATTTGGAGGAATCAGAAGAAGACAGAAAGATGAGGGAAAGTTTGGAATTTCCTAGAGATTTGTTAAATTGTTGTGGTCAAAATACTGATAGTGCCATGGACAATAAAGTCCAGGCTCAGGTGGTCTCAGATGGAGATGAGGGACTTATTGGGAACTGGAGTAAAGGTCACTCTTGCTATCCTTTGGCAAAGAGACTGGTGGTATTATGCTCCTGCTCTAGGACTCTGTGGAACTTTGAATTTGAAGGAGATCACTTAGGATATCTGGTGGAACAAATTTATAACAGCAAAGCTTTCAAGTAGGGCTCTGGCTGCTTCTAATAGTGTACACTCATATATTTTCACAAAGAGATGGTCTGAAATTGAAACTTATATTTAAAAGAGAAGCAGAACACAAAAGTTTGGAAAATTTACAGCCTGACCGTGAAGTAGAAAAGTTCATTTGATGGAGAGGAATTCAAGGCTGCAGAAATTTGCATTAGTAAAGAGGAACCAAATATTAATAGACAAGACAATGGCAGAAATGCCTCCAGGCCATTTCAGAGACCTTTGTGGCAGCCCTTCTCATTATAGGCCTGAAGGTCTAGGAGGAAAAAAAAAATGTGGTTTTATGAACCAGGTCTAGGGCTCTTCTGTGCTGTGCACCATCAGGACATGGAACCCTATGTCCCTGCCACTCCATCTCCAGCTGTGGCACAATGAGGGCAAGATACAGCTCAGGTTATTGTTTCAAAGGATGCCAGCTTCAAGCCATGGTGGCTTACATGTGGTGTTTGTCCTTTGGGTGCACAGAAGGCAAGATCTGATGTTTGGGAGCCTCCACCTAGATTTCAGATGTATGAAAGTGCCTGGATGTCCAGTCAAGTCTGCTGCAGGGGTTAAACCCTCATAGAAAACCTAAAAGACAGGGTAGAGATAAAGTATGGAGTTGGAGCCCCCACAGAGAATCCCCACTGGGTCACTGTCTAGTGAAACCATGAGAAGAGAGATTTGTCCTTCAGACCTCAGAGTTGTAAGATTTACTAACAGCTTGGGCCATGCACCTGGAAGAGCCACACGTATTCAATATCAGTTCTTCAAAGCAGCCACTGGGGACTGCACTTTGCAGAGCCACAGGGGCTAAGAAGTCCTAGGCCTTGGGAATCTACTCCTTGCATTAGTGTGACCTGGATATGAGACATGGAGTCAAAGCAGATTATTTGGAGCTTTAAGATTAATGACTAACCTGTTGGGTTTTTGACTTGCATGCAGCCTATAGTCCCTTTGTTTTGGCCAATTTCTCTCTTTGCAATTTATCCCTCTTTAAAGACACACACACACACACACACACACAAACACAGACACACACACACACACACACACACGTTTATGACATACTTTTAAAACAGTAATGTGCTACATTTACTTTCTTCCTTTTATCTCAGCCATTCATTCAAGTGTTGTGAATAAACGATGTAATTTCAGATACATATCATTATTAATTTTAGTTTATATTTTCTTTTTATGACCATATAATTATATAGCTATTATTACTATAAAACTATTATTTATTCCCAAACATAAATTTCATCATCTCACTGCTATTCTCTTTCATTTGTCTTTTTCATTGTTGATATCTTTAAATATAAGATAAAGAATTTCTCGGTAGATTGTTTTGAGTCATTTTTCAAGTGATTTATGGATTTTTAAAATTTTTTTCATCCTTACATGCATGATGTTTTGCCTCTTTTGCTTTTGCACAGTGGTAAGATTATACTTGGTTAAGATATTTTAATCAAAGTAATTTTTCCTTAAAGCTCTATTATTTCAATAATTATTTGTATTATTTAGAACAAATATTAAGCCTCTGCCCTGTTATAATAATCTCTTTTGCTTTCCTCATGTATGTCTCAGTCACATAATTTTTTCTTAAAATACACTAGTGATATTATTATGTCTTGAAAGATGACAAATTTTATAGATTTTACTTATTTATACAATATGTTAATGGAAATTTTTGTCTATCTCTTAGATTATTGTATATTTTATCATATGCTGTTCTCTAACTTTAGAATATTTACTTGTTCATATTGTTTGAGAATTCATTCTGTTTTCATGACTTTAGCTGAGTTATTTTATTCTCAGCTAAAGAATATTATTATTCTAATATCATTTGAAGTGACATGATGTTATTGTAATGATACATACATACAAGAAAAAAACATAAGCATTTGGCCACATAAAGAGTTGAGAAAAAACTTTGAACAATTCTTTAGAGTTGATAACAATGCAAATAGGCATTGTTATCAGCAACACTGTTGTTTCAGGCAACCTAGGAACTCATGTCACCCTTTATGAAACATGTGACCTCAGACATTTACTTAAGATTTCTGTATCTCTGTTTTTCAACTATAAATTGAAATTTTGGAACCACCTGCCAAATGGATAAAACTAGCCCAGGTTAATATTTGCAGAATAAATATAAAGATAGGTATGTAAGTTATTCTATTAAGAAAGACACCAATGTTTTAAATTAAAATATTGCTAGATTTTTTCATAATAAAGTTTCCAATCAAATTAAGTTTATCATACACTTGTTTTTCTATGTTTAAATATGCTAATACTCAAAGAAGGCAAACTTCCACCTTATTTAAGAAAAACATTTAGTTAATTTAAAATTTAATAATGTTTATAATAAAATATATTTCAAGGTATTATAAAATAATTACATAAGCCATAGAAAATAAAGTAGCAAACTTTGGTTTCTCCTTCATATTTTTTAGCAAACACTGAAAATATTTTTAGAATGTTTCTGTCCCTATTCGTACATATTTCATAGGTTTACACATATGAAAATATAAAAGCAAATGTAACCATGCTTTCTTAAAGATTCTCATAAGCTGTGAATGTTTTTATTTTTTAGTGAGTGGAAGTTCTTCCCAGAGAAACATTTTTGTAGGCCCACATTTAGAATACTAACATCGTTTTTAAATCCTATACTTGTATTACTGGTATTAGATCAAACAGAAAATCTTACTGATGCCACACACAAGCATAATATAAATCCAAAGCCACAAATATTTCTGCTTTCCTTCTTTATGTTAAAATATTGTTTCCCAGAAAATGTTTTTTATTTAAGTTTAATTAGAATTGTTCATCTCAATTTCATGATTACTAAACATTTTACATTAATAAAAAGATGATATACAATAGCTGTAACTATCAAAAACTTGGAGTTTATCAAGTGCAAAAAAGTCATTGACACAGAGCAATAGAAATGTGAGTTTTTGTTCTTATAACTAACTAATCTAAACTCCATATCCTTAGCTGGATTCCTGCAGATTTTCTTCGGCACTCAAGTTTTCAAATGCAGTGATGTAGTTTTAAAATGAATGTCTATGGAAGCTGTTGAATGTCAAAAGGCTGGCAATTGAAATTGACAAAGATTGCTTTGAAAGGGTCAAGAGTTAAAATTTCATAACGCGCCTTAAAATGAAAGAGATTGACAGAAACTGATCCAACCAAATAGAAAATTACCACAAATAAAGGACGGTCAAGTCCAAAATGGACCTAAAATAATGGTCCAAAGGTAAAAGGAAAAAAAATTAGATTACCTTCCAGGAAGCAAACTTAAGATTATTAAGACAATGAATGTTTGGAAAGACTTTAACTAGTGAGATCTAGACTTTTCAAATTGCAAATTTCTAAGGGAAATCGAATGATGAACATAAGGGAAATATAGTTCAAGAGGTAGAAAGTGAGAAAAGGAAGGCTCTTTGATAGCTTTGTAGTTAGTACTTTACTTTAGTGGAAAAGTTCTGTCAGCGGATAGCCTAGTGTAGGGCGAATTCTGTGTCATTTTTTTCATTTTTTTGTTTTTCTCCTTTTTGAAAAGGTTGAATTTTTTTCTTGTATTTTCTCCTTTGGTAGTCTGCTAATTTTAGTACATAGAAAGTTTCTAGATTAAGTTGGAAATTTTATTTTAGAATCAGTTAAAAAAAAATGGCCAAGGGAATAATTATCAGTTTAATGTATTAGATAAATTTACATTAAATGCTAGTCAAATTATATGATTTACTAGGAAGTCACATCATCAATACAAAATGGATAATACATTAAGTATAAAATGCATTAAGTGTATCTTTCAATTGTGCCTCTCAGCGGTACAGTATTTCTTTCATTTTTCTATCACCATATTATATTTATTTTACTATATGGTCACTATCTGAAATTAAAATGTAAGTAGAATAAAGCCCCATATTCTTTTTGTTCATTAATAATTATCCAATCTATGTTTTATTTAAATTACCCCATGATGAAAACCTTCCTACTGGAGTTTGATCTGCCAGTTTGAAGGATACCATAGCCACCACCGCTTGTTTATTTTTAACTTTATGTTCTGGGATACATGTGCAGAATGTGCAGGCTTTTTACATTGCTATGCATGGTGGCTAGCTGTACCTGTCAACCTGTATCTAGGTTTTAAGCCCCACATCTACTAGGTATTTGTCCTAATGCTCTCCCCTCCCCCTTGCCCTGCATCTCCCAATAGGCTCCCTTGTGTGTGTGTATGATGTTCCCCTCCCTGTGTACATGTGTTCTCATCGTTCTGTTCCTGTCATAACCACCACTCGTAACCTATTGCTTTGCACAAGAATAAATTCATGGAGTATGCTGATTCTACTTTTCTGCAGGAAAATTGCAGTGTATATACACAGCAAGAAAAATTACAGAACTCTTCAAATTGTACCATTATCTTGAAAGTTATAGATGAAAACATATATAATGGTTTTGCTGTTGCTCACACATAAACAACAAAAAAATGTATTTAATTGTAAACATGAATAGAAAATAATTCTTTAAAGCTTACGTAAATTTTTTTTCTGTTTATATTTTATATTTACCTATTCTAAGCATGGAAGTTATAATCATTTCACAATATTTACCCTAATTTTATTCTCCGGCTTAAAAAAAAAGATTGATGGGGAGAAATTATTAAATATTTTCCTCCATTGGTTTCCTGGCTTTGAAAAAGTTTCTAAAAATACTATTTATTTTCTAATGAAAATAATAAAGTTATACATACTAATTGATGAAACTTTAGGACCTACTAAAATGCAAAAGCAAATAATAGTAGTAATAGTAATAATAATTTGAGAACACAGAAACAATAATTAATAACAGTGTTAGATATTTTGTTCCTTTATAATGAATTTAGATGTAGTGGAAATAATACTGTGTATGTAATTTTCTTATGCTAGTTTTGTTCATTAAAGATTCTTCCTATTCATTTCCTTTTTTATTTTATTCCATATCAGAGGGGGAATCATTTGTTATTTGTTATAAATTTTTAGTTATGATGCCATAAACTGTAATAAACTCTAAGTTAAGTGGTTAACAACAATGGTTCTGAAATTAGAATTTGGCAATTTGAATATGAACTATATCTTTTATATTTTATGTTGAGCAACTAATCTATTTATGGTTTTTTATCTATTAAGATATAGAAAATAATATCTATAGAAAGTCAGTGTTTTGAGGATTAAAGTAATCCTTTTAAAATCCCTAGCATGCAGCAAATGCTTACTAAGTTTTAGCTATATCTCTTTCTTTGTCCTTTTTCTCTCCTTTGTCAATTACTACCACTGCTACAATGATCACTTCTTTCAGGTTGACTACTATTGCTAAACCTAAAACTTTATTCTAATAAGCAGCAAGAGTCAAATTTGAGGACCAGACAAACTTGGATAAAATCTTTTATAGGCTTTTACTAACTATGTGTATTGGGAAAATAACCTGCTTTTACTAACTATGTGTATTGGGAAAATAACCTAATCTCTCTGAATCCCAGACTTCTCATTTCTAAGCATGGGGATAATGATACAGCTACAAAGCTGTAATTTTTGATGTGTGTTAATATGGCTTACAAGACCCCTGGCACATATTTGGCACCAAATCAATATAAGTCTCTGTTTCTTCTCCCAATTTTTACTCGTTTAATTCAATTATCGTAGTCTAATTTTCTTTCAAATTTATATAATGATTATTAATATATACCGTAATTTATGTTTACATTTTAATTAGGGAAAATAGGAATTTCTGAAGGTCCAAATGTTTATAACAGGAAGAGAAAAAAAAATAGCAAACACTGTGAGAAGTTTTCTGATGCTGTGCAATTGTTTTTAATGATTCCATTTCTAAATATTTGTTCTAATATTCAGAATAAGGAAATCTGCATTTGTAAAGAATGTTTATGCCTAACTTAGTTTTTTGTAGTTTTAGTCTATATTTTTTAAAAATGCATTTATAAGATAGTAGCATTTAAGCTGCATAAGAATGAACTTTGTTCATAGTTGCAATCAATACAGTATTTTTATTTCAAAAGACATTTCTAAAGTCATGTTAGTAAAACTTAAAAAGTGCAACCCTTTCCCAGGGGATTAAATATATCTTCATCAAGAGTTATCAAAATTTTTTTAAAATATTACAATACTAAGCAAGATTACTTATTTTGGTTCTGTAACACTTAAAAACAGCTTTTGTATTTGAAGAGTGCACTTTTAAATCAACATGTTTACAATTACACTGAAGGTGTTAGAAATGATGTAGGTAAAAGCAAAAATCTGGAGGCAAAGATGGCAAGAAAAACTTTGAACACCTGTTCAAATTAAAGCTACTGGCTTTGTCTGAAAAGCGGTTTTTGCACAGGATCCATATAGATTCTCCTTTCTGAAATGTTTTCATATTTGACAGCCACAAGACCAATGCAGTGATATTCAATGTGTAAGAAAAATGAATCTCACTAGTTTAAGACAAAATGAATTATTTTAAAAAGATGAATAATTTTCATGGAGCATTATCAACTATCATTTTGTTTCTACATCATTATAAATTTTTTATACACTTAAAGAGGTGTTTAGTTTACTGACTACATTTCAAACATTTTGGAGGGTATATATTTTTTACACTATATGCTCATTATTTTCTTCTGTATAGCAATTAATATAGGTTATTACTAAAGCACAACTCTGACTAGTTCTTGTATTTCAGTACTTTAGATGTTAATATGGTTTTGCTCTGTGTCCCCACCCAAATCTCATCTAGAATTGTAATCCCCATGTGTTAAGGGAAGGATCTGGTGGGAGGTTATTGGATCATGGGTTTGGTTCCTCCATACTGTTCTCATGACAGTGAGTGAGTTCTCACAAGATCTGATGATTTAAAAGTGTCTGGCAGTTCCATCCTTGCTGTCTCTCTCCTGCCACCATGTAAGATGTTCTTTGCTTCCCCTTCAACTTCTGCCATGATTGTAAATTTTCTGAGGGATCCCCAGTCATGCAGAACTGTGAGTCTAATAAAACTCTTTTAAGTTACCCAGTCTAAGGTAGTCTTTATACCAGTGTGAAAATGGACTAATACAGATGTTGATTATATAAATATATTTTTTCCAATCTTGGCATAAGAAACATAGTACCCAATAAAGAACACAAAAATATAGATAGTGAAAAATTATTTAGAGCTGAAAAAAACAAACATAAAGATGGAAAATAATTACATTATTTTCCATCTTTATGTTTGTTTTTTTCAGCTCTAAATAATTTTGTAAGCTGACAAGATGGAACACTGATTTTTCTTTGTTATTTGATATGGCGCACATAATTGTCAATAAATATTTCCTCATTTAAAATAAAAGTATCAAAAGTGCTTCTGCTTCAAATTTCAGTTATGTGTAATAAGACTACTTTTATAATGAGATAAGATGAGCAAATTTGGGGAGGTTAGAGAGGAACTTTATGTTAATTTAACAACAAAATTTATTTTCACAAAAAAGGAAAATCTCATTTACAAGAAAGCATATAATAACTTCATAACTCAAAACACATAGAAGAAGCTGTCTAAGATAATTAAAACCCATTAAGAATTAAATACACTAAATATCTATTTCTGAGAAAGTCTGATATTCAGCTTCTGAGAGCCCTTAATGTATAGATTTTCTCAGCCTCAGCATTATTAATATTTTGCACTGGACAATTCTTTGTTATAAAGGAGTGTTTAAAATATCTTTTTTTCAGAGAAAGAGAACCAATGGAATAGATGGGGCATCTTCCCCTTCTTTATGGCTGGACCCCTCGGTCCCATCAACAGTCTACTGCCTCCCTGAGGGCTGCCAGACATAGCAGTTGTCACTTCATGTATGCGACGCCCTACGTACGGGGTAAGGACAGCAGCTAGGGAGCCAAAGGCATTCAGGGATACAGAACTCAACACGAGATCCCTCATGTGGGAGAGGAAATGCTCAACATCTGGCTCCCGGGTATTCAGGTCAAATGTAGCCAGCCACACACCCATCCCCTGGATGACTTGCACCAAATCATCATATGACTGCATTTACTCACAGTTTCAGGGATTTCACAGGCGTCGTTCCACACACTCGGTATGGCTGCCCATAGCCACTCAATCAGGATGTGGTCACCTCGTGCCAACTGCCTGCTCACCTGCAACTGCTGACGAGGGAGGAGTGGGTCATAATAGAGGCCAGCTTTTCTATCTCAGAGGTGAACAGAAGATACTATCTGCTCCCTTGTCTCACAAACGAAGCACCCCCCGTGGGCAGAGTTTCCCCTGGATGCTGGCGTCACTGCTGCCTAATTCACACAACTCAGCTGGGGTATGGGCAGTGTATGGTGTGTTGCCTTATGGTGGGGGATCCCTGAGCCTGCCCTTGGGGCCCCAATGGCCATTCATAATCTACTTTCTGATGGACCACTGGGCGAGCCCGCAATAGGGGTTCTTCCTCCTGAGTATCAGATCGAGTAGGGGTCTCTGGCTGTGACGACGGCCCCAGGCCTGCATTCACAGCAGCCTCTCATTCTTTTTACAATCTGTGAAGCCGGGCCTCTAGGAGCCCCCACCTGTGCTTGGAAGTCCTCATTCCTGGCAGCTTCTAACTCTTTTTCTGAGCTGTGTAGCCCAGCCCCCAGGTCCCTACCTGTGATAGGGGTCCTTACCTGCATCCCTCATGGATTGGATGTGTACTTCTTACAGTACAGTCAAAAATGCCCATCCAACTCTTCCGGCAAAATCTTGCTCCTTCTTGCTACTCTGCACTTCCAGCTGCTTCAGTGCCTTCTCCATGTTTGCCGGGAACCCATCTACTGGCAACCAGGTTTCCACCAGAGCCCATCTGAGCAGCACAGCTATCACCAGATACCATAACCCATGTTGCAGCCACATGGCTGACCCAGAATCAGCAGGAACCAAAGTCTCATTCACCTCGAAATCCTCATTGTGACACCAATTGTCACTGAGGTCTGAGGGGGAGTCAGTGGGTGAGTAGTGGGTAGCTGGAAAAAACACTCAAGAAATCACAGGCAGTTTTGAAATGGCTTTACTCCCTCTCTCTGGGTGCAAGTGATCCATATGTATTGCATTACCAGTGTAATTATACCTTTTAGAGACAACAGGTCTCTAGCCAAGCACGAGCTCACGTGGGTGATCACCTAATGCATCTCACATGTGGTGCCATTACATAATGTGCAGGGCTGTGTACCTGCACTCTAAACCACCTGAGTCATGCTGAGTTGGAAGACTTCTTCAGCCTACTTCTGATTAAAGTGCAACCACTTCCCTTAAAACTTTGTATTTGTAATTTTGTATTATTTTATTTTCCTTTTCGAGACGGAGTCTTGCTCTGTCTCCCAGGCTGGAGTGCAATGGCAGGATCTCGGTTCACTGCAAGCTCCACCTCCCAGGTTCACGCAATTCTCCTTCCTCAGTCTCCCAATTAACTGGGATTACAGGTGTACACCACCATGCCTATTTATTTATTTATTTATTTTTGTATTTTAGTAGAGACGGGGTTTTATCATGTCACCCAGGCTGGTCTGGAACTCCTGAGCTCAGGCAATTCACCAGCCTCAGCCTCCTAAGGTGCTAGGATTACAGGCGTGAGCCACCACACTCAGCCTATTTTCTTTTTTTAAGGTCCCTCAAATCATACAAATTGTAGTTCTCAGAAAAAAATCTGTTTCTGCTTCTCTCTTCTACAAATTCAAATATGGATGTTGAGAGTAAGCAATTGCCAAGAGTTTTTAGAAAACATGTCTGAATGGCAGCTTCTAACTCTTTTTCTGAGCTGTGTAGCCCAGCTCCCAGGTACCCTATCTTCACCTAGGGGCCTTTACCTGCATCCCTCAGGGAATGGATATGTACTTCTTGTAGTGCAGTCCGAAAATGCCCAGCCAGTGTATATTTGAGAGTTGTCAGCATGTAGAGGAAGTTTAACACCATAAGCCTGTATGATATCATCAAGTGGGCAACTATAGATAGAAAAAAATTTCCAGTGACTGACACATCAAAAAGTTAGATACCCTGGAGAATTTGGTGTTAAAGTTACTGCAACAAGATGAGAAAGAACCAGTAAAAGACATTGGAAAGAACAAACCAAGTAGGAGAATCAAGAAGTGTAATAATTTAGATTCTAAATGAAAATATGCATTTCTAAGAGGCAATTATCAGCTATGTCACATGCTGGCTAATATTAAAATTACTGATGAGGATAAAAATAACAAAACAACAGAAAACATATGTCACATTTACTTAATTCCAAGCAGTGTTCAAAGCATCTCAGATGTTTAAAAATTCCTTTAATCCTCACAACACTTGCATGAGGTGAGTATTGGTATATATCTCATTTTGCAAATGAGAACTCTAAAACCCTTAGAGATTAAGAGACATGCTCCAGATCACACAACTAGTAAGTAGAGGGGTCAAGATGTGCACAGACTGTAAGTCAATATGCATAACTATTCTTTTATATGACTATTTCTTTGTCAGTGTTTGAGAACAAGTAAAAACCTTTTTTTATGCTCTTTCCATGAGCTTTGTCAATGACTATTTTAGGCTTGAATGTGTTCATTGTCTATGGGATTCTGTTTATTTGGTATAACTGTGGGTAATTTATCTTATAAATTAATAACTTACATGATTTCATAAACGGACTCCAACATATGTGAAATTTTTTAATCCAAGACTAGAAATCATTATTCCTCCCAATTCACCCTCTCTTCCATTATAATCATGTCTAAATTTGGGGTTTAATTGTCAAACACTGACATACCACTAAAATGTGAAGGACAGTAACTGAGCTGTTAGTGAAAGTCTAGACACACCTGTTTCTAATTGGGAGCTGGCAGTGGCTGCAAAATCCCTTCCCTGCATATCTGGACAGAGGCTCTCGAGACCGTGTGGTGTATTTATCCTCTGAGTTACTACAGAACCAGTCCAGTAGGAATGGTCTTCAGCCTTCAAGAGATTCTCCCAGCAGGGAATCACACCCTGCAGCAGAGTCCAAGCCATAAATGAGATTTCCTGGCAAATTCTTTGTGTGAAGAATCCAACCCTGAGAAACCCTGCAGGAGAGAATTTCCATTGATTTCAGCTGTGCCTAATTCACCATAAAGGTTTAGAGAAGGTAGTAAATTCGTTAGTGTTAGTATTTTGAGATATTCTCTTACTGTAGAAAACCAAAAAAAAAAAAAAAAAAAGGAGAAGGGGGAAGAAAGGAGTAGATTTTTCTCTGGAAAATCTCTATCGTTTATGCCACTTTAGATATCTATGACTAAACAAAGGTGAGCATGAGTGGTCGGGAAAATTTATGTTTTGCTGTAAGTTTTGGTTTAGTATAACAAAACCAATCACATTCAGCTTATAAAAACAGGTATAGAAAGACTGAGAATCAGACACCCTAAAATTACTCAGTGGAAACTCTGTGATGTAATGTGACAGAGTGTCACTAATACCTGTGGTGCAATCTGTATTTATAAACAAGAGTTTGCAACTTGTCACAAATCCAGAAAACAAATACATTTGTTACACTGTGATGCCCTTAGGAAGAATTGCATTTGATCATCTATGTTGGTCTTCTCTGAACAATTTCAACTGAAATAAAAGCAATACAGTGATATTTGAACTAAAAATCCCACTGGATTGATAAAACATAGTGTCAAAAACCTGTTTCTTTGAAATATTGGAAAGATTCCCAGTGGGGCTGGAGGTTTGTAGAAATCCTACCTTTAACAAAATGAGGGAGAAATCACACATTTACTAGAAACAATAAATCAGAGGAATAATTCTCACTTAATTAAAATGATGTATAGAACATATTAAAAATTTGAAAAACCCATTATGTACATTGTGCCACTGGTCCACCCACTAAGCAGCCAGTGGAGAGGCCCATTTGAAGAAGAACTAACACCCCTGGCCAAAGCCCTGAGTGAGCTTTCAATTGACAGGCAGCACCAACTTACTAGCCACATGAATGAGAATCTTCAGAGTGGATATTTCAGCCTCCAATCAAGTACAACTGCAAATGCCCCATGGAATAGAGATGAAATTTTATTTATATTACCCAGTTGCTTTTCACTAATTTACTTGACATTATTTTAAATCTATTCTTTAGAAGAGAGCTGCCAAAATAAATATAATGCAAGCCACATGTATAATTTTACATTTTCTAGTAGCCACATTACAAAGGACAAAAACAGGGGAAATCAGTTTGACAGAGAAATTTGATTATCACAATATATCAGAAATATTATAATTTCAATGTGCAATAAAGATAATCATAATAATAAACCCTTTTTAAGCAAATGAATCTGAAAATTTTACAAGGTATAGTGAAGAATATTTGCTTGCTACAGGTTTGATGTTTATGTTTGAAGGTTTGTTTTGTAATCAGTTTTGTGGAATACAGAGGTACTCATAATTTTAAAGAATTTGTAATGAGTCCTTTTCTGGAGTTGATCATACTTTATATTTCTTTAAATAGTTTTTAATATACATAGCCATTCTAACAAGTTAATGTTTTATTTTCTTAAAGAAATATATGATTAGTTTTATCTTGAAATACCCTCTACTCAGGCCAGTTTCTACCTTATATTCATGAGTGCTGTTTCTTGATTCATAGTGTTGAATATGGGAGTAGCGAAACATTACAAATTACAAAACTGATCCTGAAAAAAGAACAGTTAGTAAGAGTGGATATAAAATAATTATTTTGTTTGCTTGTCTTTGTTGGGTTAAAGATGGGGATATTTTACCAAGAATGAATATTATAAGATAAAAGCCATATATAGAGAGACAGAAAGGGACTACTTTATGTCTGTATTTCCAGGCTGTGGAGTCAGGCCTATCCACTTTTGAAGGGCTCTGTTCCTCACCAGTTGTGTGACTTTGAACTTGCTAATCAAATGCATGTAGCCCCCAGTACCTTTATATGTGTAATTGAGTTACTAATATTTACTTACTATGAGACTAATTAGACAAAATAAGAATATACATATTCCTCTTTATTTATATTTACACATGTGGCATGTGTGTATATATATATTATATATGCATAATACATAGATACAAAAAGAGAGAGAAAAATGTCTGCTTCATAAGTATTCAATGTATGGTAGCTATTTTTCTCCTTTTCCTCCCACTTATCCTCTCTCCTTGTTAAATGATGTAGGTTAATATTATAAAGATAATAAATGCTCTAATATACATAAATTTTATAAGTTTATCATATTTTGAATGCAGATAATGAAGATTTAGACTTTGTTAACCATTTTTATTTTCATATTATGCTATTACATACTTATAAAGTTTCAACTTATTTGAATAATCTTAGTAATGGAATGACTAGGTCATCCAGAGTCTACAGAACTAGTAATAATTATCAAAACAATTGTTTCCAAAATAAGACCAACATTTAGGAATGCCTTTTCAAAAGGTAATTATCAGATTGTTAGTATTTAGTTGACTTTAAAATTTATATTATCATTTATTAATTTTTACTATAAATATCTGTGTTTTGTTTAATTATATAGAAGCATCTAATTATATTAAAAGCTTTTCTGTAATTAATGGTTATCCACAAAATTTCTTTATGGTATGATGCCCTGTCTCACTACATTATTTCAAGATACAATCAATTTTTCCAATTCACAGTAGTTGTGTTCTATAAAGTGGCCACAAATGCTGAATTAGTGAATAGTGAATCATTACTCCTAGGGGAAATGCAAGGTTAGGTTTCTGTAAGCCTCTGGTCATAACATTTCAAGTAACCAGTCAGTACATAATCTATGTGCTTTTGTTTAAAGATACCTAATTTCATTTGTATTATTGATTCATTAACATTTAGCTCATGATTAACAGCACTGTAACTCATGCCTAAATGAAGCTTAGCTAACAGATGCTTCATTTTTTTCACAAAGCATTTTGGGCTTCTATGCTTAGGAATGGGAGACTTATTTCAGCACTGTACTTGAACACCATTTTAAACAGCAAAACCACAACAAAAAGCGAACGGAGGGAAGGAAGGAAGAAGGGAAGGAAGGAAGGGAGGGAGGGAGGGAAAAATGAAAAATGTGAAAATGTGGTACTAAGTAAAGAAAAGAAGACTACTTTACAACGTGAGCTCTGAAACAAGAAGGCAAAGAGTCACTTTGTTCAACCTCAGTTGAAAACATGTCAGGCAATTCAAATTTTCTGCTTTTCCTCTGAAATCTGTGAATGACCACAAAACTGCCATTACTGATTTTGGGATTGTAAATAAATTTTAGCAAGTAGAAGCATTTGCAAATATGAAATCCATGAGTAAAGAGATTACAATAAAATTTTCTCTCTAATGGGTAAGTCTTTAAAAATTCACTGGAACTTGATTCTATTTTCCAAGTCTTTATATAATAAAAGTATACACTGCATGCCCTAGAAAGAATGTGAGTCACAAGTGCAAAGAGAAATTATTATCTTTCATTTTGGCATTCACTGTGAGAATAGGTGCAAATTTGCATAATAATAAATACAGACTGATTTTCATGTACCTAAAAGACACCTGGTTTAGAAATGTGTTCTTTATGATAAAAAAGGTTTTCCTTGTACCACAGCGTCCTGAAATTCTGAACAATAGTAACAAAAAAAGCTTTTCTTTTTCAATTTTCTTGTTTCAGAAATACATGTTACTACCCTAAAAGTTTATGTACATCTCAAAATAAATATAATTAGATGTATCTTTGCATTTTGACTAAATCACTATCTAGTTTCAAGCTTCATTCCATAGAACAATGATGCATGGGATACCACATTTTGTAGCCCTTTCAATCATAGACTGAAATAAAACAAATGTTACCAAATTTAAAAATAAAGTTAGGACAGAAGGTACTCTGACTATGTGATGAGGGAGTACCTCCCAAGAGAGAAAATTAACTTGATGAACACTTTTTTCTCCTGTTCATTTAAACTTTTCTTTTGTGGTCTAAGATGGGCATCTCAATCACCATGCAATTCATTCATGAGTTTCATTCCATTTTTTTCTATCTTTCTGAAGTCATCTGCAATGGATAAATTGATCAAGCAGATCGATTTTAACATTTTCTAAATTCAGTGAAAGATGATGGACAGTGCCTGGAGAATTTCTGAAGAGCACTTTCACTTTCATAAAAATAATGTTCTTCAAAATATTAATTCAAACTTGAATATTCCAACATTAAAATAGATTTTGAGGTTATGGCTCATTATTTCTTTCAGATCATCAAGTGAAACAAAGGTACTTCTCTAACAGTAATGATTTTTTAAAATTAATGGCTGCACTGTATCTTCAAAGAAGAAATACATATTTAAACAAAAAATATGAAATGAAAATGTGATTTTCACTGAAATAGGGAGGAAAATCATGACTATGTTGCTAAATGTGCAAAGTTTAAGTGAGATCCCATGGTGTGCTAGCTAATTTTTAACAATTTGTTCTACACACATACACACAAAATCTCTTAATTTGTAGTATTTGTTAATTTTCATTGCGTAAGTACTCCCAGCAATACTAATTTTAATATAGCAGTATGTCAGTAAATGAAGCACAGAGATGGGAAGAGACAGGAACACTCAGCTTTCACAAGCTGGTAAAATCTAACTCCAGCATACTATTAGTTATATCTCTGAACAATTTTTTATGAATATAAATTCTTCACAAACCAATAATAAAAGTATATTCTTAGGTAATATGGTTTATCTTGTATTACATATAGTTCTTGTGGAAAAAAGCCATTTTTTTTAAACTTAATTGACCTCAATTTTTATTTATTCTGAATATTTTATTCCATATTGAAGTGTTTTAATTATCTTTAACATTTAAATATACAACCCATGATTTATAAATATCTACTTTTATACATAAATAATTATTATTTATAAGCAAAAATTTTATCAGCCCATTCTCACAAAGGACATCTGAAATCCTACTGCAAGATATCCCACGACTGCCCCCTGCCCCTCCAAAGATAGACATTAAATAAACAGGGAGATTTTCCCAGAGAGTAGACAGAGACGGAGCTCCAGCTTGCGTGGGGCAGCTGCAGTGGAACGTGATCATAAGTGCTCATATCCCAACGCTTTCCATCTAACCCCATCTGACTTCTAGGCCAAGAGAAAGTAGGGCTGTCTTACCCACAGGACTGAGGTGCATCTTTTCTGCAGGTTCTGCCCAATACCTTCCCCTGCAAGGTCCTAGCTGGTTGTTCCTGCAAGAACAGGTGCACAGCACAGCCTCTGCTTCCCACTCTGCTTGCTTTGCTGGCAGCCCTGCCTGAGTGCTTTCCTGGTGGCCTGGAAACATTTTGAATCCCCCCAGCACAGCCAGTGCCTGACCCCAAGGGCTGGAAGACAGAGCTCTGGGCCCAATCCCAAAGCCCCAGGGCTGCAGTGCATAGCTTGAGAATGCCAAAATATCTGTAGCCAGCATTCAAGTTGGGGAGGAGCCTTCACTCTCAGAACACTGTGAGGGGTGAGAACCCTTGGGTTCCCGGACTGGCATGGGAGTAGGTTATGCCTTGCTCTGTAGGGCTGGTTTAGGAAGGGTGTAGTCAGTCTGCCAGCCACAGCCTCTGCCTGAGAAAGCCCTGAAGCCCGGATCACCTAGGAAAGGAAATGCAGGCACAGTGCCAATGATGGGAGTAGGCTCCCTAAAACCTGAGAGCAAACTTGGCAAGGAGGTTACCTCTCTTCCCCCTCAACCCCACCCAGAATGGAGCACTGCTGTGAATTCACTGAAATACAAAATATTTGGCTGAGTAAAAGCCTATCTGCCAGCCATTACACTTAAGTGCCTTCTACATTACTATTAAACAGTGAAAATTACAACACCAAAATATTCTGCCAGTATACAGAAACTCAAGGTAAGAATCTAGCCACAAATAAAGATCACATGCAGAGCTGTGGCCCTCTGAAAGCACACAGAAATGAAGCTAACTGACTATACTCAACTTACACCACAGCTAAAACCTTAAAGTAAATTCAGAATATAAATACAAAAAAAAAATTGCATCCAAATGACAGAAAAACTGAAAGTACAAAGGAACACCAGGAAGAATCAGTATAAAAACTCTGGCAATCCAAAAACTCAGTGTCTTCTTACCTCTGAATAAGCATACTGGCTCCCAAGCAATGATTCTTGAAGTAATAGACATAGAATTCAGTCAGAATGGATGGCAAGGAAGCTCATGAGATTCTGGAGAAAATTGTAACCCAATCCAAGAGATCCAGGAATCCAATAAAATGATCCAAGAGTTAAATGGCAAAATAGTCTATATTGATATCAATAAATGATTAAATAAGTAAATAACAGATAATGAACAAAGAGTGCTAAACTTTATATGTAGATATCACTTTTCTAGTACATGGAGCTTAATCTCTGTCTCCCTTATGGTTGGATTGAATTTAATAATTTGTTACAAAGGATAGAACATGAAATGGAAAATACTGTAACTTTGTAATAGAGGAAACTGACATACACTATCTTAAGCATGCAGTGAAGGGTGACAGCCTCAGTGATATCATATGGATATAATTTATTCCAAAATATAATACGATAATAATAGCACTTCACCTATGTGGTATTCTTTCCAAAACCCCATAATACAAGCTACATTTAAGAAAACTATTTAAAAGTCTCAAATTAAGGAATATTGTATATAATATTAGACCAGTACTCTTTAAATTGTTAAGGTGATGAGAAACAAAGGAAATTTAAGAAATAGACATAAAAGAGGAAAATAAGGTGTCATGACAACTCAGCGAAACCTGGGATTTTGAATTGGATGCCCAGAAAGAAAAATGACTTTAGTGGGAGTACAAATAGTGCCTGGAAATTGGCTAATAACAATGTACAGATGGTGACAAATGTATCAGATAATGTGAGATGATAATATCTGGAAAAACTAAAAGTGGATAAGGAGTACATGAGAATATGTTATCTTTGAAAACTTTCTATACATCTAAAATTATTCTGAAATAAAATGTTTTTTATTTAAAGGTGATATTTGAGTGAAATAAGGGAGTGGCCCTTGGGAATTATTGAAGTGGGGGGTGTGGGTGAATGGAAGTATTTCAGCTAAAGAAAACAAACAAAGGCTGCAAGAGAAGCTATGCTGTTTCTCAGAGGGCATAAGTCTTGGTGTGTTTGCCTCTGTATGCACATACGTGCACATTATGTTTGTAGAAATTTCCGTGTATGTTTGCAAGATTGTGGATGTGTGTTTTCTTTTCACAGTTTATGTCAGATACTATTTTTATTTGCCCTTCTCTTAACTACAAATACATGTATGACTTTATACTTGAGATAAACCTTGTTCTTTAGTGGAATCAAGGACAATGAAAAAAAGAATATGGTATGAATATTTCCATACTTATTTTTATATGGAAACTTTATGTCATTGTTTCTATCACATATAAAATAAAAACATTTTACTGTACTTTCTAAAATGTCCCAGATCTGTCTTTAATTCATTAACATTTTTTAAAGAATTTTTTTGTTTATGATTCCAGTTCCAAACTTAATATGAATATTTACTTTCAAGTTGTTATAATTTGCTTTATTTTTATTTTCCATGTATAATTATTCACATATTGATCATTTTCTAACTATGAAAAAAATCTTAATCTCTTGCATTAAAAAATTGACAATTGTGGTATATTTCAGTGATTTTAGTAATTTCTTAGGCACCTAATGTCTCCTGGTCATCTCAAACTCCAGTTTAATCTTTCTGCTGTGTTTTCTACGAGGATCTTCAACAGTTATATTACAATAATAATTACATGCATTAATTAATTGCATTAATCTTGGGCACAGAACCTTCTCAAAACCTAATTTTACCAATTCAAACATAAATTCAATGTAGCTCCATATGGAATATTTTTAATGTTTTGGGTCTCCAATAAGATTCTAGTAATGTGACTCCAGAAAGGGTCACATTTCTGTAAAGACACTATGTAGAAAGCATTTCTGTTGTCAGCTCCAGTAGGAATGTTTCTCTGTAGTACACAACACAGCAACCAATCCCCCCACAATTTTTCTTGTTCCTTTCTCACTCTTTACGACTATTGTTTTTTAACCTCCGTATTTCCTCTCTTTTTCATAGATTGTACTAGGTTTACATTTTATTTCTCTCTAGCTCCCACTTCTGGGACCATGTATGCATATTGAACACATATCTAGGTGCTCAGCAGAATAAAAGGCCATTTCTTTACTATGATCTATCCTTCTTAGGGGGTGTGCGCGCACACGAGCATATGTGTGGGTGTGTACGTACACACATCTGTGTGATTCACTGGAATATAATCAATTTAATATTTCAACTATCTGCTCAGCCTCCAGTGTTTATATACATTAGATTTTTCGTTTGTTGTTTGCTTTTTATTAAGTTTTATACACCAAATACAGTCCTAGGCACTTTAATTCTATTACATTATTGTATTATATTAATTGTCTCAATAATACAGTATGTTAGGTTGTCTGAAAAACACTGTATAAATGAGGAAATTAAGGGGTGGGTATTTAGCTTATTTTTCTAATAAGGGGCAAAACCTAAGCTTTTATACTGAAACCATATACCGTGTTTCTCTTAAAATGTGATAGTTACAGTGAATCATATACATCTACTACGATCACTGCAGGGCACACTGGGTTTTACTCTGTTTAATATCTCAACACTTTGATTACATTTGCGTGAAATTTAAGTTGTTTTATAACAATTTAGTTTGCATATCAAAGTGATGACCTTCGTTGAACTTATAATAAAGTTTTTTTTTTTTTTCCCCAAAGAATTAACATTGGCCATTTTTCTATAAGGTCATTGATTGCTAAGTTTAATACACTTATCCATTTTTAATCAACTCTTCTTCCTCTGGAAATAATATCAATATTTAGAAGATCTTCTCTTTTTTCATCATATTATAGAGTGGTTATTCAAACAGCATGTCAACTGTGCACATGCTGAGAGAATTGAAAATATATTATAACATCTTTAATAATGTCATTATTTTTGTCATTAAAAATGCAAGAGGAATAGACTTTGTAACTAAGATACAAAAATTTGCTCAACATATTTCTTAACAAAATCTAAAGATTTCTATAAAAATGATTGAAATTTTGTTGCATTTCATTTTTATTACCAGAAAGTAGGTGTGTAAAACTTGTAAAATTTTATAAGATTTGGGAAAAAAAGTTATAAATTTTTTTTAAAGATAAAGCTGTTTTAATTTTTTTTTTTTGCCCTGGATGCAAATGAGATACTTTTCTCTTCCCGATCTGTGCATATATTTTGTATTCTTATAAAGAATTTATGGTGTTACATTATTGCATTTGTTTGAAAGTTTATAGAGTAATATTTCATTTGCCATTCTATATGATATATTTTTCTCTTGGGAAAGATACATACATATAGATATAAATAAATGCGTATATTAGATATGTTAAATTTATAAGTTTACACATGTATTTAAATGTAAGTATTGGAATTAAGATTGGAAAAGATAAACCAAATTTGATACTGGGTACATTTATTAAAACCATTATTTCTCTTTTTGGGTTTCATTTTAAGAAAGTATAATATATAAATCCTAGAGCATAACCTAATGACAACAGTTTATCAAATTTTACCATTATTACAAAAAGCTACTTTAGGAGCAAATTGGTCCTAATGTATTCATATGAAATCATATAATTGGTAGGGGCCCTGTTATATCTTTACAGAAACAGCTGCTGTTGATCTGAGGGACATGGTTCAACAAAAAAACATAGTAAAAGAAGACTTAGTTGAATACATTAATACTCTAAGAGTTTTCAATAATTCTCGAGGATTCTAGTTGGAAGCCCTCCAATTTGTTCCCTCTTTTCCATCAGCATTTTATCAACCTTTTAGACAAGCAAGAAATTTGTCTAGAAGGTTTATCCCATGTTATTTACCTTGATCTGAAAGAACAAAATAAAATCTTAAAAGTAAAATTTAAATACTTTTTAAATGCATAAAAGAATTTAGTGATGCAGTTCATGTTGGACATGGAGGTTATCTTATAAATATAGATATTAAATGTAATTACTAAATATCAAAATTATCAGTAGATAAAATATAATTTGTTACTGAAAAATGGAATTAATTTAAGCAGTTTATTTTGTTTTAGATTGTGGGAATCTCAAACACAAATTGCTGCTAGGCAGGTGATATACAAGATTGAAGAGGACTGAATGGAGATTTAAGCAGACTGGAGACCCAAAGCTCATCTAAACGGAATAGTTACTACCAAGGTCTAATTAATTGTAACTGTGAGAGAATTTAGGGTAAGTGCTGCCAAATACTTCAGTTTTTCAAGCTAAGTCAATACTTTCTAATAGAGTTCAGGTTTCACTGAGCCTGTGAATTGCCAGTTTTCAAATTCTGATTTAGGAAGCACATTTTATCTTACACTCTATTCCTCATATTACACCTGCACTTCTACCATAAGCCACGTAACATTAAAGAAAATTACTTTTATCCACTATTTTCTATGTACAAACATGTTCAAATAATTTTATCTTATGTATTAATTCAATAATTAATTAGCTTATATTCTATTTACAGAGACATAATTGTCCTAAAGAAAGACGCAACAAAGCAAGAATTAAAATAAGATCAGTCAACTCCAAAACATACCGCTGATCTGTTATACCATGCAGCCCATTCACAAATGTGCCAAGCAAAGTAGAGTGATACTTACCATCTGTAAAACTACATATTCTCACTGACTTGTCTATTACATGACTCTAAACCCATGCTTATTCTTTCTCTTCCTTATCATGGAAATCCATTAGCATTAATTTTTTTGCTGGAAGTGTGGAATCTGATTCAGATGTTTACAACTGAATGTTAATTATTGGTTTGATTTTTGAAGTTTTTGTCGTGCATACTAACATTATTTGGTTCTTATGGTATGAAGAAGCTATGCCAGAATAAATAAAATTAAAGGAAGGTTATTGTTACATATCAACTTTTATACTTATAATAGGCTTTAGTTTTCTGAGCAGTTTAAGGTTTATAGCAAACTTGTTTGAAAAGTACAGAGCCTGTGCTTTAGTTTTCTGAGCAGTCTGCAAATTGTCTGAAAAGTACAGAGCCTGGTTGGTTGCCCTACCCCACACAGGCACAACCTCCCTCCAGTATCAACATCCTGTGCCAGAGTGATGCATTTGCTATGACTGATAAATTTTTATGGACACATTTATTTCCCAAAGTCCCTAATTTACATTAGAGTTCACTCGATGTTGTATAGTCAGTGAATTTGAACAAATGCATAATAGCCTGTACCCATTATTATATTGTCATATGAAATAGTCTTCACTGGCCTAAAAATTATGTGTGCGCCACTCTTCATTCATCTTTCTCTCATCTAAAGTTTCTAAAACCACTGATCTTTTTTACTCTCTCCATACCTTAGCCTTATCTGGAATGCCAGATTGTTGGAAACATACAGTGTATAACCTTTTCAGTTTGGCTTCTTTCACTTAATAATATACATATTTTATTAGTTAAAATAGGGTTACCATGTGCAATTTAGTTTGTTTTTAGATTGGGGAGTCGTTTTTTATGTTTTATTTATTCATTTTAAATTTTACTATTATTATTATACTTTAAGTTCTGGGGTACATGTGCAGAATGTGCAGGTTTGTTACATAGGTATACACATCATGGTGGTTTGCTGAATCCACCCCCCCAGTCATCTACATTAGGTATTTCTCCTAATGCTATCCCTCCACTAGCCCCCCACTCCCAGACAGGTCCCACTATATGATGTTCCCCTTCCTGTGTCCATGTGTTCTCATTGTTTGACACCCACTTATAAGTGAGAACATGCGGTGTTTGGTTTTCTGTTCTTGTGTCAGTCATCTGAGAATGATGGTTTCCAGCTTCATCCATGTCCCTGCAAAGGATATGAACTCATCCTTTTTTATGGCTGCATAGTATTCCATGGTGTATATGTGCCACATTTTCTTTATCCATTCTGTCATTGATGGGCATTTGGGTTGGTTCCCAGTCTTTGCTATTGTGAACAGTGCCATAGTAAACATACATGTGCATGCATCTTTGTAGTAGAATAATTTATAATCCTTTGGGTATAGGCCCAGTAATGGGATTGCTGGGTCAAATGGTGTTTCTAATTGTAGATCCTGGAGAAGTCACCACACTGTCTTTCACAATGTTTGAACTAATTTACACTCCCACCAACAGTCTAAAAGTGTTCCTATTTCTCCAAATCCTCTCCAGCATCTGTCATTTCCTTATTTTTAAATGATTGCCATTCTAACTGGTGAGATGGTATCTCAGTGTGGTTTGATGTGCATTTCTCTAAAGACCAGTGATGAGGAGACTGGGGAGTCTCAGACACAAATAGCTACAGAGGTTGGCAGATGGTACACAAGAGTGAAAAATGTTAGACAGAGATTGAGGCAGGCTGGAGAAGTAGGCTTCCTTGACTTTTGCTGTCTGATTAGGTTTCCTCTCTGTCTTTTGATCATTCATTTGTTCTGTGAGTGAAGTAAAATTTCATTTTCTGAATATGCCACATTATCTATTATCCATTAAGCTACTGAAGGACATCTTGGTTGCTTACAAGCGTTGACAAATATTTAAAAAGCTGCTCTAAACATATATGTGCTCACAATTTTATGTAGACATGTTTTCAAGTCATTAAAGAATGCGATTGTTGGATTGTATGCTAAAGGAATATTTAGTTTTTAAGAAACTATTAAGTTGTCTTCCAAAGTAGCAATACCTTTCTATATTCCTATCAGCAATAAATGATAGTTTCTGTTGCTTAATATCCTTGTCAGTACTTTTTTTTTTTCAATATTTAGATTTTAGCCATTCTAATGAATGTGCAGTGGTACAGGTTGAGCATCTCTTACTTGAAATGCTTGAAAGCAGAAATGTTTTAGGTTTTGGGTTTTTTGACTTAAAATGCCTAGCTGCTATCTAAGTGTGTTAGTTTGCAATTTCCTAATGAAATGTCATCTGAAACATGTTTTCATGTTTGTTTGCCATCTGTATATCTGCCTTCTTGGAGTATCCAGATCATTTCCTCATTTAGTAACTGAGTTACATAATTTTTCTTTTAAAAAATTATATATTTAATGTGTACAATGAGCTATTTTGACATACATCTAAATAGTGAAATAATTACTAAGTTAAACAAATCAACCTACCTATTACCTTCCATAGTTTCCTCTTGTGTTTTTGTGGTATGATAAGAGCACTTTAAATCTACTTCCTTAGCAAATTTTCAGTATAGGAGTAATGCTGTACATTAGATTTCTAGATTTTTTTCATCTTATGTAATTGCAAGTTTCTATCCTTTTACCTGTTCTCTGATTTCCTCCCTTTTCTGACCCTTGTAATCACCATTCTACTCTCTGATTATATGCATTTTTATACAGATATTTTATCTGAATTATATTTTTTTACTCTGTTCCTATTAATGTATTACATATGCCTGTACATAGATATAGACATTCTTTATACAGTAGTCTCCTGTTACTAGTGGGAGATATGTTCCAAGACACCCAGAAAATGCATTAAAACTTGGATAGACCCAACCCTATCACTATGTTTTTCTCTATACAGTAACTGGCAGATAGCATCTTTAGTGTGAATATTCTGGTGAAAGGAATGATTCATGTCCTGGGTGGGACAAAAATAAGGCAGTGTGAGATTTCATCACGCTACTCAGAAAGATGCACATTATAAAACCTGTGAGATATTTACAGAATTTTTTATTTAATGTTTTTGGACCACAGTGGACTGAAGGTAACTGAAACTGGAGAACAAAACTGTGAATAAAAAGGGACTTATGCATAGAGAAATATGTAAAGAAATTACGGTGTATGCATCTCTCTCTCTCTTTCTCTCTCTGTCTTTCTTTGTATATATTCTATCAAGAGAAAAATGTATCTATTTAGAGAGAATGTATCTATATTTCTCACAGTTTATTTGTTCATCCATCTTAGAACACTTAGCTTGTTTGCATATCTTGGCTATTGTGAATACTGCTTTAATTAACATGGGATTTTAAATAGCTCTATGAGGTGCCGATTTCATTTCTTTTGAGTATATACTCAGCAGAGGTATTACTAGATATTTGGGAATTCTATCTTTAATTTTTGAAGACCTCACAGCTGTTTTCCATAATGGCTATACCAATGTACATCCCCACCAACAATGTACAAGCATTCTTTTTTCTATACATTCTTTCCACCACTTATCTTTTTTTGGAGGGGGGGGACAATAACCATTCTAACAGATGTGATGTAATCAACACATTGTGGTTTTTATTTTCATTTCTTTGATGATTAGGGATGTTGAGAAACTTTTTACATAGCTGTTAGCTATTTTTATGTTATCTGCAGAGAATAAAGTCTATTTAAGTCCTTTGCCCATTTTAAAATTGTGTTGTTTTTGTTTATTGTGTAAGTTGTGTAAGTTACTTTTATATTTTTTTTATTAATTCCTTGTCAGATATATGGTTCACAAATATATTCTCTCATATTGTAGAGTTTTTCTTTTTTTTGACTTGTCAATTTCTTTCTTTTCTGTGCAAAATTTTAAGTCTGAGATAGTCCCCACGTTAGTTTAGTTTTGCTTTTGTTGTCTGAGCTATCGGTATGATAAGCAATAAAATCTCGTGAAGGTCAAAATAGAGAAATTTTTAACTTATGTTTATTTCTAGGAGTTTTATAGTAACTATTCCAAAAATACAAGTAGAAAGAATACTCTCAAACTCATTTTATTAAGCCAGCATCACCCTGATACCAAAGCCAGACAATGATGCCATAAGAAAAGAAAACTCCAAGCCAATACCTCTGATAAACATTGATGCTAAACTTTCAATAAAATACTAGCAAACTAAGTTGAACAACACATTAAAAACGTACATACCATGACTAAGTAAGACTGATTCCTGAGGTGAAAGATTGGTTTAACATATGCAAATCAACAGGATATGTCACATTAATAGAATAAATGATAAAAATTACAAAATTATCTCAAAAGATGCAAAAAAGCAATTGACAATCTTCAACATTCTTACAAGATAAAAATTACATACTGTTGCTACTGAAAATAATAATCAGACAAGAAAAAGAAATAAAAGATATCCAAATCAGAAAGAAAAAAAAGTAAAATTATCTCTGTTTGCAGATGATACCATCCTAAATTGGAAAAACCCTAAAGAGTACCCCAACAGAAACAAACAGTTAGAATTAGTGGGTGAATTCAGTAAAATGGCACACTGATAATCATCTATCAGGAAAAAAGCAAGAAAATAATTCCTCTTATGTTAGTATTCAAAAAAATAAACTACTTGGGATAAATTTTACTAAGGAGATAAAGGATATGCCTATTGAAAACTTTAAGACATTAATAAAAAGAAATTGAAAAATAAACAAATAAAAATATAATTATTGTTTGTAGATGTGAAGAGTTATTATTTTTAAAATGTCCATACAATCCAATGTGACATACAGATTTAACACAATCTGTACCAAAAATCCAGTGAAATTTTTCACAGAAATAGAAAAAAAAAATCTAAAATTCAAATGGAAACAGAAGAGACTTCCAATAGCCAGAACAACTTTCAGAGAAAAAATAAAATGGGAGACATCACATTTCCTGATCTCAAAATGTATTACAAAGCTTTAGTAATTAAAACAGTATGACACCAGCATAAAATCCAACACATATGTGATAGAATAAAATAGACCAGAAATCAACCCAAGGGTTTATGGTCAAACAAGAAGACCAGCAAAAAGACATAATGAGGAAAGGATAGTCTCTTAAATAAATAGTTTTTGGAAAACTAAACATAAACATGCAAAAGAAGAAACTGGATCCTTATACCATATATAAAAATCATCTCAAAACAAAATAAAGACCTAGACATAAGTGTTTTTTTTTTCTTTTTTCTTGTTGAATTTTATGAGTTCCTTGTGCATAGCCAGGTAATGTATTTTGCAATTCTTTTTTCTGTTTGTGACTTTTTTATTTTTTGTAGTATCTTTTGCAAAACATAAGTTTTTTATTTTAATGCAGTGTAACTTATCAATTCTTTCTTTCACAGGTTGGGCCTTTGATGTTGCATTTAAACAGTTGTTACCAAACCCATGTTCATTTAGATTTTCTCCTATTCTGTCTTCTAGAAGTTTTATAGTTTTGAATTTTATGTTTAGATCTATGCATCATTTTGAGTTAATTTGTGTGAAAGGCATAAGTTCTGCGTCTAGAATTTTTTTTTTCTATTTTTGCAGGTGTATGTCCAGTAGTGCCAGAACAATTTGTTAGAAAAGACAATCTTTGCTCCATTGTATTATTGCCTTGGTTCCTTTTTCAAAGATCAGTTGACTATATTTGTGTGGGTCTAATTCTAGGCTCTATATTGTGTTCCATTGATCTGTTTGTTTATTTCTTCACCAATACTACACTGCTTTGATTACTATAGTTTTGTATTCAACCTTTGTTTGTTGTCTTTTGTATGTTTGTTTGTCTTTGAGATGAGTCTTGCTCTGTCACCCAGGCTAGAGCACAGTGGTGCGATCAGTCTTGGCTCACTGTAAACTCCACCTCCTGGGTTTAAGCAATTCTCCTGCCTCAGCCTCCTGAGTAGCTGGGATTACAGGCACTCATCACCATGCCCAGCTAATTTTTGTATTTTTAGTAGATAAAAAGTTTCACCATGTTTTCCAGGCTGGTGTTGAACCCTGACCTCAGGTGATCCCCCCACCTTGGCCTTCCAAAGGGCTAGGATTACAGGCATGAACCACTAGGTCTGACCAGTTTTTCATTAAATCTTGAAGTCTATTAGTGTCAGTCCTTTGATTTGGTTCTGCTCTTTCAATATTGTGTTTGCTAGCCTTTTTTTTTTAACCTTATCTTACAATTTTTAGAATCAGTTTGCCTATAACCACAAAATAATTTTGGGGATTGTGTTGCAAAAACTTGTATCTTGACAATGTTGAGTCTTCCTATCTATAAATATGGATTATTTCTCCACTGATTTAGCTTTTTGATTTGTTTCATCAGAGTTTTGTACTTTTATTTATATAGATCTTAAACCTGTTTTACTAGGTTTATACCTAAGTATTTAATATTTGAGGCTGCTAATATAAATGGTATTGTATTTTAATTTTTATTTTAAATTTCACTTCATCATTGCTGATATACAGAAAAGGAATTGGCTTTTTATATTAATCTGTATCCTGCAACTTCATTGCAGTTGCTTATTAGTTGTTATAGGAGCAGGACTGCATAGAGTTGTTTTCATTTCTCTGTCCAACAGAGTATCATCTGTAGTATTCCTTGGTTGCTAATACTCATTTCTCTGCCAGAATTGCAACTCTCCTAGATACTTTATGATCTCTTGGTGTGTGCCATTTCTGAGACAGTGAAAACGAATGATATGGATGGTCCCATTAGAAATGAATAGGTCTCCTAATTGAAACTAATTACATCTGCTCAAGCCCCAGTTAGTACCTCCTCTACACACAATATTGCCAAACTTTCACAGCACCTAGGTGAGTGTACTTCCAGGCAACCGTAGTCTATTGCCTTCCAATTTTTGTCCTCAAATTATAATTTCTTTTTAAGTTGCAGTTTGTGATTTTCAAGCCTTCCTTTGGCTGAGGTTTGTATGATATTCTGGCAAGCACCAACACCTGTGAGAATGAAGTGGCAATGGCAGCCAACTTAATACACATTAATTTTGTTGAGCCTGATATTTAAGAATGCCTTCCACACCATGACAGGAGAACAGATCTTGACAAACATCACTTATTTCCTATCACATCTTCAGTATAAACTCTGTTACTTCCATGTTAAGATTCTGTTTATATTTCTATTTTAGCTTCACTCAGTGATTTAACTTCAACTTTTATACTTGATATGCTGACCAATGATGGAAATAAAGTCAAACCACCATGCGAATTGTTTCCAGGACAAATTCATAGCCCTCAACAGACTATATGCCTCTAATGATTGCAAGAAATACTTCTGAAGTTCAACTTTGTCACAGGTTGTGTTCCTTAGCAAATAAATTCTCAGATGGAAATTTGTATGCAGGAATTTTATTACAGAATGCTTTTAGAAACTAGAATTCTGAAGCAGGATTGAACAAAAAAAGAAATTGATCAATGATGCTTTGCAACAAAGGCTCCAGTCTATTTTATGGAGAGCTCTGGAACTGAAATGATCCTTCAGAACTGAGAGTTGAAAATAGAATATGAAATACTCATACTTTCACTGACATGCCATTTTTTTTGATCTTCTACTTCTAATAAAAATCTCCTGTCTTCTTTCACTTTCTTAAAACCTAGCTTTACAATGATAAAGATGGGGCACTGTCATCAGGTACAAATTCTAACTACTATCAACTATTTGTATGACATACAGAATTAGTTTATATCTCTTGGTTCAATTTTGTGATACTGAAAATTAAATAACAATTTAATTTTTAGATTATGGAACCCAAAATTGTCTGAGTGTGCCTAAATAATCATGTATAAAGTAAAATAAGGACATTGCCTCTCCACAATGTAAAATTTGAGAGAAGAAAAGTAAGTAAATATATAAATAAAACAAGACTTAAGGTAGGAGCTGGATTCATGGCACTTAGTTGTTAAATTCCTTCTGTCTGAAACTTTCCCAAAAAAATGTACATAAAAATGGTTCTAAAAGTCTATTTCCAACTTTTTTTTACAAAACTATTGGGTAAAGGGATGATATAAAACTAAAAGATACAGAATCAACTTCTTAGCCTGTTCTATGAACCACTACTATATTCTTTGTCATGTGAGGTCATACTTACACACATGCACACTCCATGTCAGGAATTTCAAGTCTTCTCTCATCTTTAAAAGGTATTGAGGCATTTTGTCACCTCCTGAAAAATAGCACTACAACTTTCTCCTCACAGGTGAGAGATTTTAACTAGGTCATTAAGCTTTTATTGACTTTCATGTCTATTCTAGTAATTTATGATATGTTAAACCTGAGCTTTATTCTTGTAAGTGTGATGATATGTTTAAAAACAAATTGAAAGAAAAGTCACACATTAATTTTTGCATTTTAAGGACATCCCTACAATCTTTTGCTCTAGGATCTACTGCATAAAATACTTCTTTTCTTTATTAATATTGTTATTATCATTATTACCATGTTCTTCGACTACATTATTTTTGGAGGATAAGGATTATAACAAAACTTTTTATTTATTTATTTTTGGCAATTAACATAACATCTGGCACAGAACAGATGCAAAATAAATTCGGACTGAAACATCTTTAATTGTGCTTTTGTTTTTTTTCTTCCTGCTTCTACTTTATTTTTCTACTCCCACCTTTTTCTTTCACCACTTCTTTTACAGGACAAATACAATGTGCTATTTTGTCATCTACTAAAAAATAGCACATCATAGCTTTGGTAACACTGTATTGAGAACTCTTTCCAGGGCATTGAGCATTTATTGATGTTTAGGTCTAAATTAGTAAGTTATGATGGCCTTAAACCATTATTATTTCTCCTGTGCTCACCCCTATTGCTTATCTGTCTTTGGTTTTTCTTTTCCTTTTCAAGGGGTTCTTTTGTCATCACCTGGCAGCAAAGTTCAATGTATAGCACAGAGCAATTCCTTTAGTACTGAGATAACAAGGAGTCTAATGATGATTAAAAAAGAAAAGACTTAACACCTTTTAAAACATATATGAGTTAGTGAAGTAAGGAACAAAAATAAGCATGACTTCAATGAGATATTCTTGTACACAAATATTATCTAATGTACTAAAAAGTAAAATTGATTATCTTCTGTCCATAAATGAGATAATCATACAATCCAGTCTGTCTTGTGACTTGTCCAGACCATATGTTAATTTCTAAACATGTTATATAGATTGTAGTAGAATTATTTGATTGATTTAACATCCAAATCTTTTCTTTCATCTCACATATAATTTATTATTTGATTTAGTTACTCAGTGAAACAGTAGTATGTCAGAAGAATACAAAATGGTCTATGAAATGAAAAGTACATTAGGAATAAATGGTGCTTGTAGCTTAACAGACAGCACTGTGTCCCATTTTTGTTTTGACTAATACTTTGGCACATACAAGCAGGCTACACACATTCTTACCCATGAAAAGTTATTAAATCAATTAATATGTGAATAAATTTGAGCAGGAGACTGTATTGATGACTTTTTATATGTATTTTTTTAATATTTTGGATGATCCTGAGTGTCACTATTCGTTACTTGGTCAATTGTAGAATTCTCAACATGGTACATAAGCTCAGACCCAAATATTAACCAATTTCTCAAATATTTACTCATTTTCCTTGTCACAATACTAATTCTAATTACCGCTAACAACTTATTTCAACTCTTTATCGGATGAGAGGTAATAGACATCATATTTTTCCTACTAATTAGCCGATGACACTGCCGAACAGATGCCAACACAGCAACCCTACAAGCAATCCTATACAACCGTATTGGAGATATCGGCTTTATTTTAGCAATAGCATGATTCTTTCTATATTCTAACTCATGGGACTTTCAACAAATATTCATCCTTAATCCTAATCTTTAAAAACAAAAATCCCACCCACACACACATAAAAACACAGAATCCCTACCCAACCCAGCACAGTTAACAGGTTAGCCATTATCTTTGATTTAAAATCTAGCTTTCTTCCTGCTACACTCCTCTTTCTCTACTTATTACACTTGGCATTATTTTCTAAAAATTGGCATAAAAACGTTACCTCCCTATAGAACAAGGCCTTCAGAGCATCATGGTATCCAGAGGGGAAAGTAATCTTAGGATGAATGAGGGTAGAGAGTTGATTTCTTTAGATTTGAATACTTGTGGGTCAAACATACTAAGAACAGTAATCTAACCTCACACTTAGGTTTAAAATAAATAGGATGTTTTCTAGTACATTTGTATTTGAAAATTATTAGTTATTGTTCTTTTGTAAGAAAGTAACATATTTCTTCACTGAAAGGGCCATCTCCTTAGGAAATGAAAACATATTTGAGGCTTTATCATTTAAGCCTTACTTTGACAGAAAACCCATTTTGGCAGTGACTCAAATACCAGCTCCTATGTGCAGCACACACATCTTTTTTTTTTTTCCACCTAATGTATATGAAGCCTGTTGCTGGAAGTAGGACATATAAATATACACAAAAACATGTACTTCATCTGCTCTTGAAGAGCATGGAAACTGAAAATAAGGACAGACTTAACATAAGACTATAACAAATAATACAAAACAATATACAGCAGTATATAGATATGGATCTAAAGTGTTTTGGGAATTCAGAAGAGGACCAGCTGAATTCTGGCTGAGGGAAAATATTAGATGGTGGCAGAGGGATTTGGGTTGTTATGAGTGGAGATCTTATTGGAAAGTATGGATTTTAGGAGGATTAATATACAGGGGGAAAGGTCTTATGTAGGCTCCAAACACTGACTAGAGAGATGAAATGTGTATGTGAGGGATTTTGTTCAGTTTGATTAAAACTAAAATTCAATGAGAAGATCTATAGCTATGGTTGTGTAAAGAGAGCTATGGAAAGATTTTTATCAGGTATGATATGAATTTATCACCTAGGCATTGAAATAGAAAATGTTACTAATTATGAAAGTAAATAACTACAGTTAAATAGATTTTTTGGTGTATAAAAATTGAGAAAGACATTGTGACAAATATTTACAAAGATTGTAAGATTTTGACTTTATATATGCAATGCTAATTTTTAACTCTCACCTTATATTACAATTCAGTTAATTAATTTGCTGCAGGTTTGGGTCTACTGGCCAAGGCACTAAAAGTCTTTGATTAGTTACTCTACTTTATTTGGCTTTATCATTTTCTTTGCATTTAAAGTAAAATGTTTTATATTTAATTAAGTCTAACTTATTAATTCTTGTTTTCATGGATGTGCCTTTGGTGTCATTTTTGAAAAGTCATTGCCAAACCCAAGGTAATATAGATTTTCTCCTTTGTTATTTTCTAAGAGTTTTATAGTTCTTAATTTCAATTTTGGTTTGTGATCTGTTTCTAGTTAATTTCTGTGATGGCTGTAAGACCTGGGTCTGGCTTTTTTTTCTTTTTCTTTGTATGGACGTCCAGTTGTTCCATTTGTACCATTTGTCAAAAAAAAAAAAAAAAGCTGTATTTATTCCATTGCATTGATTCTGTTACTTTGCCAAAGATCAGCTGATAATATTTTCATGAGTGGATTTCTGTGCTTGATATTCTGTTTCATTGAGCTATTTGTTTATTCTTTCACCAAAACCACGCTTTCTGGATTACTCTAGCTTTATATTAAATCTTGAATTAGGTAGTGTTCGTCTTCCAACTTTTTCTCCTCCTTCAATATTATATTGGTGTTCTGGTCTTTTAGTCTCTACATAAGCTTTACAATCCATTTGTGCTATCCACAAAATAACTTGCTAAGATTTTGATTGAGATTGGATTGAATATGTAGATCAAGCGGCAAAGAACTTATGCTTTGGCAATATTGAATCTTTCTGACTGTGAACCTGGAATATGTCGTCATTTATTTAGTTTTGTAGTTTCTCTCATATATATCTTATACATGTTTGCCAGATTCGTACATAAGTATTTCATTTTTGTAAGAGTTTATTTAAGTGGAATTATGTTTTTAACTTCAAATTTCACCTGTTCATTGTTGGAATACAGAAAAAAAAGATTGACTTTTATGTATTAACTCTTGTATCTTGCAATCTTGATTTAACTGATTATTGGTTCCAGATTCTTTACATAGATGATCATGCCATCTGCAAACAAAGAGTTTTATTTCTATCTTTCCAATGAGTATACACTATTTCCCCTTTACTTGTACTTTGCATTATTTGGACTTCCAATATGATGTCAAAAATGAGTGGTTAAAGGGGACATCCTTGCCTTATTCCTAATCTTAGTAGGAAATCTAGTTTCTCCTTATTAAGTATGATGACAGCTGTAGGTTTTTGGTAGATATTTTTATCATGTTGAGGAACTTTCCCTCTCCTATTTTACTGAGAGTTTTTATTATGAATAGGTTTAGAATTACCTCAAATCTTTTTTTATCTTTATTATCATGATTATGTGAATTTTCTTCTTTAACCTATTGTTGATAAATTATTTCAACTGCTTTTTGAATGATGAATCATATCTGAATAAATTCTACTTGTTGATAGTGTATAATACTTTGTATACATTATATTTGATTTGCTGATATTTTGTTAAGTATTTTTGCATGCATATTTGTGAGAAACATTAGTTAGTAGTTTTGCTTTCTTTTAATGTTTTTGTGAAGGTATCGTAGAATGAGTTAGGAAATATTCCCTCTGTTTCTGTCTACTGGAGGACATTGTAGATAAAGATTGATACCATATCTTCTTTAAATGTTTGGTAGAATTTACCAGTGAACCCATCTGCATCTGTCACATTCTGTTTTGGAAGGCTATTAATTGTCGATTTAATTTCTTAAATATATATAGGCCTATTTAGAATGTATATTTCTTTTTATGGCATTTTTTTCTTTCAAGGTATTGGTCAATTTTATCTAGGTTGTTAAATTAGTGGGCATAAGAGTTGTTCATAATATTTATTATCATTATAATACTCATGAGATATAGTGATGTCCACTCTTGTTGCTGACATTAGAAATTCATGTCTTTTCTTTCCTTGGCTATTTTGGCTAGAGCCTTACCTATTCATGATTACTACAAAGAACCACCTTTCAGTTTCATTGATTTTGTCTATAGTTTTCCTGTTTTTAATTTCTTTGAATTCTGCTCTATTTTTTTTTTCTGTTTACTTTGGATTCATTTGATTTTGATGTTTGGCAAATTAATAAAATTCCAGCATAATCAATTGAAAAAATGAGTTGTTCATCTAAGTGCTTGTATGTAGACAAACTAGCAATTTCAAGATGAATTAATAAATACTATAATTTGTTACCAAACATTATATATACACATACACAAACATAAAATAAACCAGAGACAAGAAGAAAAGGAAAGAGAAGGCCGGGAGGAAATAAATGAGTGAAATGTTTTTTTGAATAGCCTTATCTAAGAATAAGAGATTTTTAAGACAAAAGCTAGATTATCTGATGTAAGCATGGTATTTTGTTATAATATTAGCCCTCATTCTTTTTGAAAAATTATCTTCTTATTAATCTGCCCTCTGTTACATTATTGAGATTCCTTTCAAGCTCTAAAATAATCAACATGAAGATGTCTCAAAATATTTATTAATTATAATTCTATACAATGGTATTAATTAGTACAGTTTATTTAAAACCTCTCTCTAAGTTCAATGGGACTAACAATATTGAAATCAATTCTTTCAAAATTGTTGTTATAATCATAATTAGACATGGCAGCTCTCAGTTTAATCATGTGCATCTTTGGGGACACACTGGCTTGCAGTCTTTGTTGATAAGAACTGTATAATTAATAGAAGTGGTTTATTGCCAACACTCTTTGGGAATTATTCACAAACATTGTAATAAGGTGACTCTTACTAAAGGATAAAATTAAATTTGACAATTACTTTGTTTTACTAATTGTTTTCTTGACTCTCAGAAGAGGCATTTAAATAAGTCTTTCATATCAATTTAACCAACTTTTTAGAGCAACAACAGTTTTTGTAAAAATATTTTGGAGCACAAGATAAGTAAGACAGAATAATTTTTCAGTCTCAAAGTCTTTAAGCATTTTGAGTAGAAGGCAGGCAAACGGAGCTGTAAAGAACTCTCTCAAGAGTTAGAAAGCAAATGTCCATTATGCCCTTTTGAAATCTGAGATGGGGGGGAAAAGCTCAGGGGCATCAGAAAAGACAAATGGAAGTTGTGAGTGGATTCACAGAGATTATCTTTCAAAGGTACAGGATGTAATTGTATTTGTTGACTAAGTACTGAATGAAAAGAACATGGTACCTTTTATTTGGAAAACTAAAATATGAATCTAGTTGTCTGAACAAATTTCATAATATTTTTTATTAATCTTTATGGAGAAAGTTTCTCTGTAATTACCTCTAACTTATAAGTGTCATTCTTAACTGGCATTTAGGACATTTTTCCCTTATGTGGCTAAAGGCTTTGCATTTTTAATACTATAAAATTAATATTAACTACAAGCCTAATTACTATGACAATCATTGGATTAACTTATGAATTGGCGTGGGTAAGCATAGCACACTTAACCATCTGACTGAGTCAGAAAGATATTTTAGCACAGAAGTCTAAGGGCCACCTTAAAGTCTGCAATATCCTTATCCTGGCTTAAATGATATTGACATTCACAATATTTAATAAAATTCTTTCTCTGGTGAACTTTCACATGAAGATTGATTATCTAATTGCATTATTTACAAAAAGCATGCATTGAAAAAATAGTTAAAATTTCTTTGCTTATAGAGATATACAGGTGATGTCATTAATTGTTTAAAATAAAATAATTTCACAAATTGAATACACTTCAATGTACTTGCAGTAGTCATAACATCAGCTGTGCTAACAAATACTTTAATTTATAATAAAATGTTCTACTTACAAACATTCTGCATCAGTTCCAAAAACTGCATGGAGACCCAGAAATATTCAGAGTTTTAAAATGAATGGATCAAACTTAAAGAGAAATGGACTATATGGTAATTACTAGTATATTCATGGACAAAACTTCCAAAGCAGAATTTAACAAATATTAAATTTAGATAATTTTTTAAAAATAACAATGTTTATACTCTAATTTTTTATAACCCCTGCTTTTTCTTAACTCAAAACATCCAAGGACTAGGAAAAGGAAAGTTCCATTAATTACATGTAATTGCAAAAACAAATGGTTAACATCCCTGGGAGTCAAACTACCTGATTGTGTCTTGAAGAGAGACAATCTTCCCCATCTGAATTATTTGACTAATTTTACAACCATTCATTTCAAGAAAGGAAGATAATGGGGCTATTCTCTGTGAGTGACTTCATCACTTCACTCCCATTAAGCTATTTCATAGATTGGCAACAGTCCAGAATCCTAACAGCAAGAATATTGAAAAAACTCCTGGCGTGTGTAGAACTCCCTGGCTGCATTCAAACCTTTGAAATGCAACAAGACAGTATGTCAAGCATGTGGAAGAAAATGGTTTTGGGTTATCCAGCCACTCAGTATTGCTGTACTTCCCTGTGGTTGTGTGAGTGTACAGTCATTTCAATTATATATCTAAAATATGCTGTCACTTGCAGCAGTAAAACCTACAAGCTAAGGTTAAAAGATTATAGTTGGTTTTGAAAGTCCTATTGTAATTACCACAGTTCTCAAAAATTAAAAAAATGATAAACGTTTATCTTTGAAATAGGTGTTAAAATGACAGTGGCCTGCTTCTGGAGATGTGAAAAAAATCACATACATCCTAAAAGAAAAATCTCCAGAGATACAATGTTATACAACTCTTAAAAATTTTTAGGACTCAAATAATATGTCAGCTTCTTTAAGACTGATGTGGAGGTAATATCTGGAAATATACAAAAAGATTAAATTTTACAGGCTGATGAGGGCACACAAAATATTATTCTCATCTTTTAAATAACTGTTACATCCTAGGATAAAAACAATTGTATATTAACTGTATGTTTTCTAGAATTCTTAGAATTGATTCTATTTATACAAATGTCCTTTCACACAGTGTTAAACATAATGTGGAAGTTCTGAAGAATACACTATAAATTATTTTACTTAGACTCAGAATTTAAGAATATATTCTGATTTTTTTATATCTTATCTATAGAATTTGGGACAAATCACTGAATTTCTTTGAATATAATATTTTATCTACCAAATAACAGAAATAATGAATACAGATATATCTAAATATTAATATCTGCTATTTGGTCCAAATACATCAATCAGAAAACTAAAATAAACAGAATTGATAAAATACTTGATCCAACTCTATGAATTTGAGAAACTCACCTGATATTCAACAACATGGATGTTTCAAAGTAAAAGCATGAAAACAGATTTACCATTGAAACACTCAAAATTTCTTATATTAATATCTGATAGGCTTTAGTGTAAAGAAAATTACCAAAGGAAAAGAGAGACATTTCACAGTGATTAAAAAAAATAAATCTGTTAATAAGACAAAATCTTCTCTTCTTCTTCTCTTCGACTTAAAGTTCAAGGCTAAGAATTCTAAGCTGAATAGGTTTTTTTTTCTTTTTCCTTTCTTTCTTTTGTTGATTTTTTTTTTTTTCACAACTTTACAATGCCTTACTATGTCTTTCGGTTTGCATTATTTGTGACAAGAATTCTGGTGTCACTCTTATCATTGTTGAATTCATGTTATGTGTCTTTTAGCTCTGGCAGCTTTCAGAAGTTTCCTATTTATATTTTACTTAGGTGTTATTTTTCTTCCTATATAATTTTTATGCTTTATTTTCTCTTTTCTACTCGTTCTACAATTTAACATATATTAGACTTTATGTCATATAGATGTCTAACTTTATAAATTTTTAGTCTAGAATTATTTAGTGCCAGGATTTCAATTTGATTGATTTTTATAGGCTTCAGTTCTCTTCAGATATTCCTCATCTGTTTGTTAATCATTTCCATCTTTTTCTTTGGGTTATACTTTTCCAATTCCAATACCTAGGTAATCAGTGTTTTGGAATGTATTTGTTTTGACTATGGGTTGTATTTTTTTTGCTTTTTAAAATCTCTTTTAATTTTATAATGTATGACAGAAATGATAAATAGAATAACAGTGAAAATTAATATGTACTATTGTTTTGCTTTCTTTCTTTTTCTTTTTTTTTTTGCTGTTACAAAAAAGCATATTCCTTCTTATATCTGTTGGTTAAAGTGAGGAGGTGATTATTCACATTTCACCAAGTACAAATTAATTTGAGAGTGGATTGCAGTTTTAGGTGATAGAGCTCACCTGTTATGCTGCTGCTCCAGATTGTAGCACCAGCATTTTTGTTCTTATTAGTGTTGAGCCTTGAGTCAGGAAAGGATGGGGCTTCTACTTATCTTTGGATTCATTAGTAGCATGGCCTCTAGTTTTGAAGATGGTTAAATACACAAATACCACTGTAATTGATTCTTTTAGTCCCAGTTTCCTTAATTTAACACTCAAAAAATGGAAAAACAGATAATATTGAGAGATTGAATAATGATTTAGCTGGTGAAAACGAAAACAACTAATAATAAAGTCAACCCAAAGTAATCCTTATCTGTGGTAGTCTCGCTCGCTCTCTCTTTCTATGTGTGTGTGTGTGTGTGTATATATATACACACACACACACACACCTATATGTATAAATATACATATATATCTATATACATATATAATATATAATATATTATATATAAATAATATATAATGTATAATATGAATAATATATATATAATATATATAATATATATGTATTTTATATATATTATATATAATTATACATATAAAATTAATTCTCTAGAGAGAAGAGAGAGAATCAATTTATATATATATTATATATAGAGAGAGATTATATATATATATATATATGTAGAGAGAGATAGACTTTCCACTTTACTTTGGAAAGCACTATGTGTGAAACAATAAATATATATATAAATATATAATAAATTAATATCAATATATAAAAATAAATATATAATAAATATATATAGATATATAATAAATACATATTTAAATATGTATTTTATTTTTAATAATTATATATATTTATATATACTATATAAAAATTATTTATATAGTATATATAAATATATACAAAAATATATGAATATATACATTTATCTTATAAATATATAAATATATATTATAAGTATATAAAATATATAATAAATATATATAAATATGTATAATAAATATATAAATATACATACAATAAATATATAAATATATTTATATTTATATGTATTGTTTCACACATAGTGCTTTCCAAAATAAAGTGGAAGCCTCCAATAGAAATTATAAAGTGTTAAATGAATATAAATTATAAATAAATATATCCCTAATATAATGAAATGTTATAGTATTAAATGACATTTGAACACAATTTCTTGAATTTATAAGGTATAGTAACTACATTTCTCTTGAAAAATTGTTCATATTTTAATGCTAAGCAATGTTTTGTTTGATTTTTCTTCTTGCAAGAACTTGCACATTTTTATGTGAAATCCCTTTCAGATGTAATCTTTTATTTCTGCCAGCAAGCTCACCCCCCATTTTTGCCTTGAACAATGTTCAGGGCAATAATGAAACTTAAAGATTTATGAGCCCTAAGATTCTCTTTAAAAATTTGCTTGTAAAACTTAAGGTCATGAAGATAGTATTATTCTCATTGATTCGATCAATTATTAATAATTGATTTTTAAACTTTTTTATTATGTACAAACACTATTTTTAAAATAGTCCCATTTCTCCAAATGCATGCTGAAGAACTCTGTGAGCTAGATAGCTGTTTTGGAAGCAGTTTGATTATGATATAGAAACAGAGAGCATCTTCATACTCCTTAGTGAAGGACAGAAATAGTACTAAAAAGAGAAGCTTTAGATCTTCAAGTCCTTCTATTTCTACTACGTAAATAAAAAGTAACATAAACGTACATATGTATAAGTTATTCCACTGTGGAAAATGTATTGAGCTAAATTTAAAAAATGTTATCAAGCATTTATACTTTGATATACTGTATAAAATATGAATGCACAAAAACGTGTTTTTGCAATATACAATACAATGTATGTAGTATTTTAGAAAAATCCGAAAATGTAGTTTAAGAGTTCAAAATCCAACTCTACATTGGCTAAGTGACTTACTTCCATCCATTTAAAATATCAGTAATAGCAGCCATAAAAAACGATGAGTTCGTGTCCTTTGTAGGGTTATGGATGAACCTGGAAACCATCATTCTCAGCGAACTGACACAAGAATATAAAATCAAACACCGCATGTTCTCACTCATAGGTGGGAGTTGAACAATGAGAACACGTGGACACAGAGAGGGGAGCATCACACATTGTGGTCCATTAGGGAGACTATGGGAGGGTCAGTGGGAGGAAGGATGGGGTAGGGATAACATGGGGAGAAATGTCAGGTATAGGTGATGGGGGGAATGGAGGCAGCAAACCACCTTGCCATGAATGTACCTATGCCGCAATCTTGCATAATCTGCACATGTACCCCAGAATCTAAAGTACAATAAAAAAATAAATAAATATATAAATAATAAGCATTGTTTTTAGTTTTATTTTAGGAAGAATGCATTTGATGTATGTCCAATGTGACTGACATATAAATTATATTTATGAATATAAATAATTATATTAGGAAAATCAGAGGAATTTTTCTGAACACATTCATAAATACAAACCCATAAAGGTACAATTTTGCTCTGGCATTGATTTTGTGTCTGACTCAGCTTCTTCATGACAATTCTAGAAATATTTAACCATCCCACAGAGTTTTCAATGTAGATTAGCCAGTAGGTGGTTTTATGCTACTCTGATAAGTGTATTCAAGTGGTGAGTCCTCTGTCTCACTCAAAAATGATCTGATGTTCATTTATGAGCATGCAGTATGAGTAGTCACCACAGGCACTCAGAAGTTCCTATCTGAAATGATAATTTATGTATTCTGTTTCACCTATACACCTGATGCCTCTTGTACACAGCAATACTTATATTAGGGAATATGTTTTCAATGAGTGACCACGGAACATAAAACAGAAGAAAACGTAAAACATAAAACAGTTTTTCCTATGAGTCAAACAGTTTGACAGCTTCCCTTCTTATTTTTTTATAGGTGATATCCTTATATTAATCCTGTAGATATTGTGTGCACATGTTTTATTGAACCAGGTTGAACTATTCATGAATGCATCTATTAGGCTAAAATTTGTTTTTGTTTTTGGTCTATTTGCACTCAGGAAAATGGAGAATGGTTAAGTTTTTATTATAAAAAAGAATTATGGAAAGGTCACTATATTAGAAGTGTGAGGCTGCCTACAAGGGTCTTATGGAATATGGAAACTAGTTTTAATGAATTAACCAAGAAACAAATTAATACATTGTGATGCTGCGAAACCAGACATGACAATGTAATTTTTATGTCATCCTGTTTATTTACAATATAGGAAGAATTAAAAAATCAAAGTTACATATTTCTTCTCCCCTATTTTGTCATAAATACAGAAAACTTACATTTGTGTGGCCAAGGTAGGAAGTATCAATAATCTACATGTACTTGCCCAAGCAAACCTCAGTCTTCGGGTTGTTTCTCATTAGCTGGATTTCACAGAGGATACTGAAAGTCCAGTGTTTCTTAACCATTCCTTTAATCGCATCTTGGAGCAATTTATCTTGCTTGAGTGTTTCTTTAGTGGGCAGCTCATTAATTTTCATGACATCTTCTATTGCTGAATTGCTCTCATTATTTACAACAGAACAAAACCATCAATTTTTAAAACTTTTTCCAAAATATATTTCTCTGTCACCTCTTCACTTCTTTCCAAATATCTATCTACCTAAGTGCCTGCCTAAAAAGAGATGTTTATAAATACATATATCGATACTGATCTATATTTAAAATGTCTGTATCTATATATTACTACCTATATCTATCTATATTTCTATCTATGTGATTGTGAGACTGTCAAATTAATTAAAAGGAAAATTGATACACAAAAGAGCAAAAAGATATAGTCAATAAGTAAATATTTTACTGAATGAGTGACACTTAAGACTATTAATAAATTGGATATTGAAAGGTTTATGGTCGACCCTTAGTAAGTTTCCCATCTAATTGTGGTAGATCATAGAACTTGCTGAAAACAATATTGGCAAGAAAACTATTAATAGTACTCATGATCTTATAATCTCTAAGAACACAGTAATAAAATCAACGATTTCTGTTAAGAAACTTTCTGTGTGTTATGGTCTCAGAGAGACTGAGCTGATTCTACCTGTTAACAGAGTCAGTGTTTCCATATTGGTTGGGTGTCTTCCAGATTAAATTGCCTGAGCCTGGACTATATTAGCGATTCCATAGCAGCAGAATTGCATCTGGAGACCATACGTATACTTTCTTTCCTTGCAATTTTCACTTGGTTGTATTTATTAAACTTATAGAAGTGCTGAGTGAGTCATGGAAAGCAATCTGTCAAGTAAAATGTGTCATCAGCTTGGCTGAAGTCAGCAAAGAGACTCATCATTATAAGCAAGTGGCTGGTAGGCAACAATTTTGCTTCACATTTTCGTATGTAAGAAATGAAATAAATGCTATTAGATGCATGAAATTGTAGTTGTTACGGATTTTCACTCGTTTTATCTAATGTGGAAATGCCTTTTAGAACATTTCATTGAAATGTTCATTCAGATAGTCTGTATGTTCCCAAAACAAGGGGAAGTATTTCCACTGTTGATTGATTCCAATTGCTTCCTATATCTTACCTTTTAAATTGTAAATTCTCAAAATAAATAGATGAAATCTAGCCCATCTGCTTTATTTTGCAAAAGAAGAAACTAACAATTAAGCAGCTCAGGTAACATCTGTGGTCTCAAGGTATATGTGGCTTCGCTAGTAAATTAGAAGTTGTACTGAATATTCATGACAAATTACAACTCTGTGATCCAGTCATTCTAAAATACTATGCTTGTCAGTTTCTAAAAAAAAGAAATTTGTCCAGTGTTTTCACCTGATATATGTCTTTTGCATTTCCCTAGCACTGATGTCAGCACTTTACAACAAAAAAGTGATTCTCATTGGAGAAATGGAGACAATTTTGCCCCTTTTGGTACATTTTGCACTGTCTGGCACTTTTGGTTTCATGACTGGGAAGGATGGGTGCTACTAGCATCTAGCAGGTAGAGGCCAGAAATGGTGCTGAACATTAAATAAGATACACGACAGTCTTATAAAACAGTTATCTGACCCAAATTGCCAATTGTTCCTAGGTTGGGGAAACTTATCTAACTCTACACAGATTAAACCTATTTATTTTAGCATATACCGTACTTTCAAGTAAAAGTAATATTGTTTTCTAAATTTATAGAGGAGTCTACAGGAAACTGAGAAAGGGGCTTGAGAAGTGTCACAGAGGTGGAATTATCCCCTAATTGAACCGAGATCTACCTAAATTCATAACCAATGCTTGATTAGCTCTATGCACTACTACTTTAAACAATGCTGACTTCTAATGGCAAAGTTACCAAGCAGTCAGTGGTAAATCGTTCCTCACCTTGTGGATGATTGATACCAAGAAAACCAACACCAGGGGATTGTAGAATGCCTTCAGCATGTTGTTTTCCTTTTAGGTATAGGGCATCCTTCTACCTGTTCTTTTATTTGTCATGGCATGACCAAACATGATTCAATGCTTTCTCTCCCATCCACTTTATATTTTGTCTGCTGGTGACTTCTCTCACATTTCTTTCCTTTGACTGGGTGGGAGGAAACAAATGAGTTGTGAAAAGTACAAATCTTCTACAGTTTATATCAGTCTGTGGGTAGCAGGTTTTCACCCTTTGTCTTGAGCATCAATGCACTATTTTTCCTATTTATGAATTGTATGGATTATTTGTTACAAATTTGCACTAGGAATATGATATGATCTGAGGGGTCCATGGTCAACCAACCATTGTCGTAACTCTTAAATTTTTTGAACTTACGGAGTAAAAAACCTTTTATACATAACTCAGCAAAGTAATAATTGGGGTAGACTAGTAGCCAGGCCCAGTTAAGTTGTCAGTCACAGAAGAAAAAAATCAGAGGCAAAAGTAAAACATATATAAGCTTCAAATTTCTAGAGGACATAAAAACCCATGTAAAATACAGATATGAGAGAAACTTGAAATCAGAAATGTAAGCTGCGAAACATAGCCACCACTCTGTTTTTTATTTGCAGCAGCAGTGCAAAGAAATAGATTAAATGAATACTCAGCAATATTTTTGATATAGTCAACTGATAGTGACTCTTTTATCATACTTTGGCCAGGTTTGTGTTCAATCTACATACTCATTTGCCAGAGTTTAAAAATTCCTATTGTTTAAAACAGCAAACATATGTATTTTACTTTTCAATATATGGACACTTAGTTTATATAGATTTATTAAATATTTCTATATTTAAAAAAATATTGACTGAAATTTTTTATGAAATATCTTTGTTGTTTAATAAAAATCTACTGTTGAAGACAGATTTAACTCTTCTGGTATTTTCAAGTAGCCTGTGTCTTCGTTATTCTTACTTCCAATCTGCCCTCTAAATTTCTTCGCCTGGTTCAGCCCAGCAACACTTACAGCAACAGTCACAGGTGCCTGTGAATGTGGAAAGAGCAGAAGGTAAATAGACAAACAGTACAATTCATCTTCCCTAGAGAGATTACAGTTAGTGAGAAAGACCAAAAATGACTCTTACAATAGTTTATACAGAACACACACACATGCACACACATATGCTATAATTAGAAAATTGGTATGTTTAATTTTGGCCGGGTGTAAAAGAAAAGGATCTATAAAATGCAACATAAACTATTTTATCATAAGTCATTCTAAAATTCATACTCAATTTTCTTGGCTTAATTCCAACTTTAATATTACTAAGTAGATTTTTTCACTAAAATTATACACTCATTTCTAAACTTTTATTTTAGGTTTAGGGGTACATGTGCAGGTTTATTATATAGATATGTAATGGGGGGTATGTTGTACAGATTATTTCATCACCCAGGTATTAAGCCCAGTACCCAGTATCTTTTTTTTTTCTGCCCCTCTTCCTCCTCCCACCCTCTATCATCCCCTAGGCCCCAGTGATCTTTTCTTCCTTTCTTTGTGTCTATGAGTTCTCAACATTGAGCTTCCACTTGCAAACGAGAATGTGTGGTATCTGTTGCTGTGTTAATTTGCTGAGAATAATGGCCTCCAGCTCCATCCATGTTCCTGCAAAGGACACGATCTCATTCTCTTTCTGGCTGCATAGTATTCCATGGTGTATATGTACCACACTTTTTTTACCTAGTCTCTCATTGATGAGTATTTAGAGGGATGTCATGAGTTTGCTATTGTAAATAGTGCTGTAATGAACATATGTGTGCATGTGTCTTCATAACAGAAGGGTTTATATTCCTTTAGGTATATACCCAGTAATGAGATTGCTTGGTCAAATGGTAGTTCTCTGTCTTTAGCTCTTTGAGAAATTATCACACTGCTTTCCACGATGGTTGCACTAATTCATGCCCCCACCAATAGTGTATTAATGTTCTCTTTTCTCCACAACCTCACCAACATCTGTTATTTCTTTTTAGTTTTTAATAATAACCATTTTGACTGGTGTGAGATGGTATATCACTGTGGTTTTGATTTGCATTTCTCTACAGATCAGTGATGTTCTTTTTTCATATGCTTGTTGGGTTGGGTGCATGCATGTTTTCTTTTGAAAAGTATTGACACCAAAAGCAATTACAACCAAAGCAAAATTTGACTTATGAGATCTAATTAAACTAAAGTTTCTGAACAGTAAAGGGAACTATCAACAGAAGAAACAGACAACCTACAGAATGGGAATGCGAGAAAACTTTTGTAACCTACATATGGGAGAAAGGTCTAATATTTAGCATCTATAAGAAACTTAAGCAAGATTACAAGGAAAAAGTAAACAACCCCATTAAAAAGTGAACAAATGGCATGAAAAGACATTTTTCAAAAGAAGACATACATGCAACCAACAATAATATGAAAAAAGGCTCAACATGACTGATCATTACAGAAATGCAAACCAAAACCATAATGAGATACCATCTCACACCAGTCAGAATGGCTACTATTAAACAGTCAAAAAATAACAGATACTGGCAAGGTTGCAAAGAAAAGAAAAGGCTTATACACTGTTGGTGGCAGTGTAAATTAGTTCAACCATTTTGGAAAGCAATGTGGAGATTTTCCAGGGATCTACAGGGAGAAATACCATTTGACCCAGCCATCCCACTACTGGGTATATATCCAAAGGAAGATAAATCATTCTATTATAAAAACATATGCAAACATATGTTCATTGCAGCACTAGTCACAATAGAAAAGACATGAAATCAGCCTAAATGTCCACCAATGACAGACCAGATAAAGAAAAAATTGGTACATATCCACTATAGAATACTACACAGTCATAAAAAGGGATCAAGAACATGTCCTTTGAAAGTACGTAGATGGAGCTGGAGGTCATTATCCTTAGCAAATTAACACAGGAACAGGAAACTAAATACTGCATGTTCTCACTTATAAATGAGAGCTCAATGATCAGAATGCAGAGACACATTTTGAGGAACAACACCCGGGGTCATTTTGGAGAATGGAGGTTGAAAGGAGTGAGAAGATCAGGTAAAACAACTAATGGGTACTAGGCTTAACACCTGGGTGATGAAATAATTTGTACAACAAACTCCCACAACGCAAGTTTACCTATGTAATAAACCTGCACTTGTACCCCTGAACTTATAAGTTAAAAAAATACAAACTAAAATAGCAAAGAGAACATTGTGAGGTAAAATGCTTTCAAATACATCATCAATTCTATGATTAAGTGTATATTCATTGTTTAGTCTTTAATTTTTAAAATATAGCTACCTTATCCCTCCAGGTGCGGAATAAATTATGTCACTTAACAAAATCATACTGTCTGCTCATGTAATTCACCAACTTATTAAAGGAGTTGTTTAGTTGTTTTTTTCTTGTAAATTTGTTTAAGTTTCTTATAGATGCTAGTTATCAGACCTTTCTCAGATGCATAGTTTGCAAAATTTTTCTCTCATTCTGTAGGTTGTTTGTTTACTCTGTTGATAGTTTCTTTTGCTGTATGGAAGCTCTTAAATTTAATTAGATCTCATTTGTCAAATTTAGTTTTGTTGCAATTGCTTTTGGTGCCCTCATCATAAAATCTCTGCCCATCCATATGTTCAGAATGGTATTGTCTAGGTTGCCTTTCAGGGTTTTTGTAATTTGGGGTTTTATATTTAAGTCTTTAAATATGTAGACTTTATTTTTATATATGGTATAAAGAAGGGGTCAAGTTTCAGTCTTCTGCATGTGGCTAGCCAGCTATCCCAGCACATTTATTGTATTTTTTTAACTTATAAGTTCAGGGGTACAAGTGCAGGTTTATTAAGTAAGTAAACTTGTGTTGTGGGAGTTTGTTGTACAAATTATTTCATCACCCAGGTGTTAAGCCTAGTACCCACATTGTTTTTTTTTATCAGCTTTGTCAAAGGTCATATGGTTGCATGTGTGTGGCCTTTGGGTAGGTAATGTATCATTGTGTTTCAAAAACAAATTTTAAAACCCACTAAACAAATGGAAAGCTGTTTTGAATAATTTTTATGATGAATTCAATGAAAAACACATCAATATAAGCAAGATCTTATTTTGTATGTATGCGGTTGGTATGTCAGAAACTCTTCATAATTTTAAGATATAATTCACTATTTCTCATTTTTATGTACCGATTATTATCTCTCAAAGCACCCCCATTCCATTTGGAGATAATGACTTCATTTAGCCTAGAAATTTTTGTAATTTTACTAAATTACAGTCAAATGGATCCAAATAAATTTACTTGTGTTACTTATTTTTAATTAAATTTTAATAGATCTGAAACCAAATTTAACATTATGTAATTTTTCTATGGTCTTTCATGTAATAGCTAGTTTATATTTCTATTTATTCAGATCTAATGCAGTACATAGCAAAAATAAACGTTAGGTATATGGTTATTTAAGACTATATATTTTCTGAAAAATTATAATCTAACGTTTCAAGTAATCTACAATTTACAACAGAAACTGTAATGATGGTCATATTCATGCATATAATTTAAAAGTAAAATGTATGTAAAAACATGTTAGAATTTTATAAAGAGAAAGCACAGCATAGACACAAAAACTTCAGAAATGCCATACGATTTGTTCAAACTGTATCTTAAATTTTTTGCTGAGACTAAGCAAACTTCCTCTTCATCTATTTCATCAATGTGTTTATTGACTTTCCAGACAAATCACAAGTTTTTAAAGCACAGTGATTAATTAAAATAATCTTACCTTGTGTAAATCTGGAATTAACTTTGTAATGTATAAACAGTGAACAAAATCTGAAAGAAAATATATTTATTTCAGTTATAATTATTATGACTAGTGAACTAGTTATCTTCACAACATGTCAATATTTCAAAGAGAAGAAGAAATAGTTTTTTTTATTTCTTGTGAAAGTTGAAATGGAGAAAAAATTAAAGACTTTCAGAATTAATTAATTAATTCTGAAGTGCATTACCAATGCATCTAAGCTCAGTTTATATTTTACCCATTATTATTAACAAACTATTTTATATGAAGATGAATTTTACTTTAAGAAATATTTCTTGAGTTGTTTTTGATACTGTCTTCTGAATTTTTAGTTTTCTCTATTCTCTTTTTTACTGCAATTGTTTTAGTTGGATTTGGGGATCCTGGATTGCATAAATATCTGTTAACTTATCTTCTCTAGTCTGTTTTTGCTGTAATTTTTAGACTTTCTTTTTAGTTTACATTTTCTTCAATTCCCTGAAAATTGTATAGTTTCTCTAGTGTCAGTTTTTATTTATTTAATATTTCATTTTCATGTTATAGCTTTTTGTCAGTTTTTCAGAAATTATTAATTATTTTATATTTAAAAATCAAGCTTGACCAGGCACAGTGATTCACATCTGTAATCCTAGCACTTTGGGAAGCTGAGGCGGAAGAATCAACTGAGGTCAGAAGTTTGAGAACAGCTTGCCCAACTGGCAAAACCTCTTCTCTACTAAAAATACAAAATTTAGACCCGGCGCGGTGGCTCAAGCCTGTAATCTCAGCACTTTGGGAGGCTGAGGCAGGCGGATCATGAAGTCAGGAGTTCAAGACCAGCCTGGCCAACATAGTGAAACCCATCTCTACTAAAAATACGTAAATTATCCAGCATGGTGGCATGTACCTGTAGTCCTAACTACTCCGGAGGCTGAGACAGGAGAATCGCTTGAAACCAGAAGGTGAGGTTGCAGTGAGCAGAGATTGTGCCACCGCTCTCCAGCCTGGGGGACACAGCAAGACTTCATCTCAAAGAAAAAATAAAGCAAAAGAGAGAACTCTGTGTTCTTCATTTTTGAGTGGGTACTTCCACCTTTTATACTTCATTCTAGGATGAGTTGGTGAAGAGTCTTTCATCATATTGAGCTTTCTCAAATACCAAAGTTCAGATGCTTCATCATGGGCTATAATTCCACCCTTGTCCTTCCCAATCATGTAATCCCAATTATTTGTATGTATTTATCTAAGAGGTAGAAGCTTGTCTTCTATTCTTCCTGTGTGCATAAATGTTTGGGTAGAGCCGACAGGTGTTCTGCCTTTTATATCATGGCCTCTATCTCTTAGTCAAGAAATCCTATGAAATTCAAAACGGATAAGTAACCCTTTTCTCTTCATCTTCTCACATCAACCCTTTCAGAGCATTTCCTAGCCTGTGGCTTCCAGTGACCTGTTTTATCAGCCAACACAATCGGTCCTTTTTCTTCCAGATATTTGCTACAATCATCCTTTTACCATTGCTGTTGTGTTTATTGATGTGAGTTTATATGTCTTTCACGACAATTTTAATTAGGAAAGCAGATAAATTCAGTTCATAATATTGAGCCAGAATTCCTAATTACCTATTTAACATTTGTTATTTTGATTAGTTTGAATTCTTGGCAAGAGATGCTGTCTTACTCATCTTTTTATTCTTATTGTGGTACTTGGACTGTGTTCAGCTGAGTTGGCACTCAGTGATGTTCACTTGATGAATTAATGTTTCTCTACAAAATGACCCTCAATTGACACTTACCGTCCTTCAGATAGTGAAAGGAAGAAATTCTATATTTATAGCTGTGTTTTATGCATTCTTGTTCTTTATTCCCCAAGAGAAGGCCTAAGAAAATGCCTCTGTACTTCTACCAGTTAATCTGAATTTTGGTAAAGCAAATATCCCACTATGGACTTTGGAAAGAGAGTAAATTATAAACATGAAAATGAAAGTATTTTTAATATGATTCCAAATTGAATATATCTGAATATATCTTTGATCAATAATTCTATTAACTTGGATATCAAAACATCTTTTTAAGAGATTTAGAAGGAACTAGGTAATTGTGGATAAAAATAAACAGGTCAAATTTAAATTTGAGGCAAATACTATCATTTAGTACAACTTATATTTATGATTTAATAAATACACTGGTGCATTTTTGTTTATCCTACATTCAAAAAATAAAAAAGTAAATTAATTAAGCCATTTTCTTTTAAAACATTTTTAAAAATTGAGAAGTTTATTGAGCATGATTTATGGTGATCAAATATTTCAGAAGGAAAGATGAGTGTATTAATATTCCAAAGAAAAGTAATGTCCAGTTATAACAAGGACGACCCAGCACCTACTAATTAGGAAAAGTAATTCTTGCAAATCTGAAATGGTCATAGAAACATACACTTCATAAAGCTTTTTCTATGATTAAATTGGATTTCTGAACTGCAAAGTTGGGCAACATACCCTGAGTAAAATTTGAAATTATTTAAAGTAAGATTGATAAGCAAGTTTAAAATAAAACAAACCTTAAGAACAGTTTTTATGCAACATGTTTTTTGTTATAAAAATGATGATTTTGCTTTTATTTCTAAAAAACATTTTTTTCACTAGTAAAATCTTAATTGCCTACATTCTTATGAAAGCTTTGTACACACTGTGCTCAAATGATACCTGTTTTAAAATTTGTTGCTCACGTCACTGCTTTCTCTTCTCATAAGGCTTAACACATCCTCTATTAAACTCCTTTCAATTTGCTAGAAAGTCAAAACTCTTAATCTGGGTTGCTTGAGAGGCATCAACTAGCACAGCTATTTCAGCAGCATCAGATAGTGACCAAACTAAATAACGCATTTAATATAAAATATTCAACAGTGTTCATATCCAGGAGTGTTTAGAATAAACTTTTTCAATGATTTTCTTTCAATTTTATTGTTATATTCAGCGTCGTTGATTAATAAAAGGGACATTGCTTTTGGAAACAGATGCCCCTAGGGTTCAACCCTGGCTCCACAATTTCTGTCATCTCAAAAAATTTACTTAACATCTTTTAATTTCAGTTTCTACATCTGTAAAGGGGTTGCATGGGGATTGAGTAATATGAGAGTAGTGCAGTGTTTGACATAATAGATTCATAATATATGTTAGTTTTTTCTATTCTACCTAAGGACAGCATCATGAAAAAACAAACTGAAATGCCATGTTTAAAAAGTCATCATCTCAGCTTATGTCAGAAGTGTTTCTTGGGGGCAAGGGGAGGGAGAGCATTAGGGCAAACACCTATGCATGTGGGACTTAAAATCTACATGATGGGTTGATGGGTGCAGCAAACCACCATGGCAAATGTATAGCTGTGTAACAAACCTGCATGTTCTGCACATGTATCCCAGAACCTAAAGTAAAATTTAAATAAATAAATACATAAAAATAAAAAAGAAGTGTTTCCCATCAAAAGGCATTTTGTAATGCAAACAATTCATAACACATTTGCCACTTAAAACTCTTTTATACTTCATTTACCATAGCTGAGGTATGTTTTGCCTCAAGACAGACTGAACTTTCATTGGTGTGAGAAAATAATACTGAACATGATGAAACATGGAGTTGTCTAGATTGTTGAATTAGCTCTCAAGAAACTAGTCATTTAGACTTTTTGAAGAAAATTCGTTTAGTCTAGCTTCATAATAAATAATATATGATAAGTAAAATTGCTTTACATTAAAGAGAATTAAATTTCTCTAAATGGGGAACCTAGGCAAATTATTTAACATGTATAGAGTATAGTTACAGGAGAAAATCCATATACTGTATATATTTGTTTTGAGAGAAGTAAGATAGGAAGAAGGACACTTTTAAGAGTGCACCATTATTATTATGTTACTACTCACTGATTTATAAAGAATAAAAATATCAGTAACAAGTGAAGTTCTAAGAACAAGCAAAACACAAAGTCAAGAAAAATAGCAGGTTTAAGGTTACGGAAGATTAAGACATTGAGAATGAGGGCTTATTTATTTTCTTTTTTTTTTTTTTATTGTACTTTAGGTTCTAGGGTATATGTGCAGATCATGCAGGATTGTTGCATAGGTACACACATGGCAATGTGGTTTGCTGCCTCCATTCTCCCCCGGCACCTACATATGGCATTTCTCCCCATGTTATCCCCTCCCCTAGAATGAGAACTTAAACCAATTATCTGAGTTGTTGAATGCATAATCCTAGCTTCAGTTCCTGAAAACAAAAATTCATTAGGAAATAAAGTGAAATGTCCAATCTTATGGAATAAACTAACAAATGCAAGTAAAGGGAAGTCTGTAACTCAGCAGATAATAATCTTGTTTAAGTCATTTCCCAATAACTCTTATCTCAACATATTGGACCTTTGGTTGACTTAGAAACTGGTCAAAACCAGATTTACAGTGAAAAAATTCACAGGTAAGGTTATAAAATGTAGAAAATAAGAGTAGGTTACTTTCAGTAATATAATTGTAATACTAGGTTTCTAGTTGTAATATTAGCTTACTATCATCTTTAAAGATGATAACAACTATTTTACTGAAAGTAACCTATTCTTACTTTCTACTTTTTAATTTAATAATTTAATTTAATGTATTAATTTATTGATTATTTATTAATTATTGAACCCAAGATACTAGGAAGTTGGAAATTAAACAAGTGAATAAAATACAGTTTCAATAGAATGGAATTTTTTATCTGCAAAAGCTATATATTTTTATTTTTGAATTTGAAATTTATACAGTTTGAACAGTAGTGTAAAAAGGCACCAAAAAGAAAATAAACATTAATGTCATGTTGTGTATATATGTATATTCACATAGAAATATAATTTTCTTTTAAGAATTGAGAAATTAATTACATAATATCTTGTAATCTTTTTCACTTCAAACATTGTGATTATTATCTCAATTAAATCCTTATCTGAAACATCATTTATAATTCTATAGTACATAATCATATTACTTGATAATTACTTAATTTCTATCTTTGACTCTAAATTATTCTATTTGGGGGAAAATTGTTGTCAATTAGATTATTCTCAAATTTTTACTCTCTCCTTGTAATATTAATTAATATTTAATGTATAAAAGCCTATAGTCATGTGACTTTGCAGTGCCTCCCAGTAAAGAGTTGAATATGATCCCTTTCCTCTTCATTTCCTTTGACTTGGGCCATAGTTTTATGGCTTGCTTTGAACAATGGACTATAAGCAAAAGTATAATAATGTCTCAATTTCCCCCAAAGACAAGAAGTGGAGTCTAGTGTTAAAGTCTGCTTCTCTGCCATGAAATTATATGCTTGATAGTAGAGTTTCTTAAGACCTGATGAGGAGACACATTGAGCTTATAATATGGCGTGGCTGGGTCCCTACCAAACTTCATCTTGAATTGCAGCTCCCATTATTCTCTCATGTTGTAGGAGGGGCACAGTGGGAGATAATTGAATCATGGGGGCAGTTTCCCCCATACTGTTCTTGTGGTAGTGAATACGTCACACAAGATCTGATGGGTTTATGAGAGGAAACTGCTTTCTCTCGGCTCTCATTCTTCTCTTGTCTGCTGCCTTGTGAGATGTGCCTTTCATCTCCCACCATGATTGTAATACCTCCCCAGACACGTGAAAATATGAGTCCATTAAACCTCTTACTTTTGTAAATTGCCCAGTCTTGGTTACGCCTTTATGAGCAACGTGAAACGAACTAATATAGCCCAGTAGAGCCACGTACAGTGAGAGCTGTCCTGCAGCATTATATGAATGAAATAAATGCTTAATTTTATAAATGCAAGTTTAGGGTTGTTTATTACAAAACAAAACTTAACCAGCGCAATTATTATATAGAGTGTTGTATCAACAATCTTTGTAGACTTATCTTTCTGTAGGTTCATTATTCCATTCTAATAAATATTGAAATATTCATGGGATACATGTACATTCAAATAATCAGAATTGGCATTTTAAAGGTACTCATATTTTTAAAATATTTAATTTGAATTTCAAAATTCTATTCAGAAATATACTTATCCCATTACTCCATATATATAGAGCAAGATATATAATAAAAGGATAAGTACATATATCCATATACATATAGATAAGAGGATAAATATATATCTATCTATGGTTATAGATATGAGGATATATACTTATCCTCTTATCCATATATGTGTGTCTGTGTATATATATGTGTGTGTGTATATACGTATTATATATATATATGTGTTTGTGTATATATATGTATTTATATATTCATTCTTTTGGATCATGGTAGTAAAGAGAGTGGGGTATTAAATGCATGTATATAACATGGTTTATCTACTTACAATGGCATCTTAAATAAAAGTTACAATTATTACCTGGAATGTTTTATAAAATACTTTTAACTTTTTTTCTAATTAGGCATTTAAATATTTATTTTGAAAACACTGTACACTGTATAGTTTGGAATACTCCTTGGAAAATATATCTGACACAGATGATAGATTTTATTGTTTCATTGCTATAATTCATTCTCAGATTGGTGGACCCCAAAATATTTAGAGAATATCAAAATATCCTTGTTATCTTTGCATGAAATAATTTAAACATGTATCACATTCTTAGCATAAAGGAATATATTTGCATACTCTGTTCACCAGAGGACTTACTATTTGTTAGACGTTCCATAAATATCAGTTGAGTGTTAATTAGGAGCACTAGGAGCATTATACCACTAGCAGGCTTTATTAAGTCTTTACCTGTGTAAAGTTTAAATTTAGGTAATTCTCTTTTAAATATACCTTAAGCACTGGATATAGTGTAAACAGAGTAAGAAGTTATTCAATCATGGAACCATAGCAAAGCTGCTAAGTTAGGTCTAGGTGGTCTTATGCTTGCTCTCAATCCAAATTATTAAGTGACAGGATAGGAAACAATAAAAGAGACATTAAATAATCATTATTTGTCAGCCAGTGTGCCAGGTGCTTTACCAATATTTTTATAACTGTTGTTAATTGTTTCCCTCTATAGATTATCTCTCCTTTTAGAAAGATTGTTTTCCTTACCCTCAAGGGTTTAACTATAGATGAAAACTCATCACTTTATTAATAAATATATTTATTACAGCTGGATGTGAACATTTTGGTAAGTGATGCTCACAATTTCCATATATATATATATATATGTATGTATATATATATATTTTTTTTGTACAAGAAAATCACTTTCCTTATACTTCTCTTCCATTCTTTCCAAGTGCTGAAACCAGATCATGGTGTTGTAAGAGCAATGACCACATAAGTGACAACAACAGAGGATGACAAAAAACAAAACAAAACTAAATTAAACAAACAAAAATACAAAAGAGAAAAAAGGTGGAATCCTGAATGGTTCTATATAAAAGACTACAGATTCTCTCAATCACTTACTTATTTCTGCACAGCTGAGACAAAAATAAATCTTAACCTAGCTTAAATCACTTTATTTTCAGACTTCTTTTCAGTGATATATATGCTGAAAACACAGAGGAACCTTAGTCGTCATTCTCTCTCTCACACACACACACACATACACACCTCTGAACTATGTGGTGCTGGCTTAAAACTTGAGAGGCAGATAGTCTGGCAGGCTGAGAAGCTAGTGATCCTCATTATGCTCTTGCAAAACATTTTGTTAAATTATCGTGTGATACCTCGAAGGCAGACAACATGCTCACCAAGGCTATAGTGACAGGAAAAATTGATGAGAATCCAATAATTTGGGGTCTCTCAGAGGTTTAGAAAAGCTACTCAATTATAAATAGCAGGAGATATTCTTGTTCAGAGATTTTCTCTGAGGCATCTCCTTAAGTATTTCAGCCAGATATTATTATTCAGATCCATGGCAAAACTTCATTAAAGAGAGATGTTTAGGGTGGCTTATTGCTTTGTGTGTCTTCATTAAAACCAGTAGGCAACAGATGACTCAAACACAGAAGCCAGTAAACAAAAAGAATTCACAAGCTTAACTATGATGTAAAAAATAGATCTTTAGGTTTGGTTACTCAAAAGTGGAATTTTCTGGAAGCAATTACACTAGAAACCCACTACATAATTTTCTTGCCAGAGAACCAATCCTAAATTACAATATTACCTGTGATGGTTTCATTTCTGTAAAAGCTCCTGGATTCCCAAACCCTCTGTATCAGGAAGTAGATTCCAAAAGCTCATCATCCCCTGGAGAAGGCACATGTTCCAACATACATTTTAATGTGATTATGAAGAAAAACTATGTATCAGTCAATGTAGACTGTGTTTTGCTATATTATAAAAATCTCTGTGGCATAGACTTTAGAAAGTTTTATTTCTAGAGCCTGCAATGTCTGATGTGAGTTCAAGCCTCTTTGCTGGGCTGATGGTCTATATAATTTAGCATTGCACTTTTGTACCACCATATTAACATACGTTTACACTATCACGAAGGTGCTTTCCTATATTTTATTGGCCAACACAAGTCATATAGCCATAGTTAACTTTAAGACGGCATATGAGACCAACTCATTCCTATCTTTGTAAGTGGGGAGCAACGTGCTAGTATTGAACATGAATACTATCTACCGTAAATCACTAAGAAACTACATCTCCAAGAGCAAAACAAAGAGACATAAACAACAAGACACAGAAAAGCAACTTCCAGAGAAAAGTACAAGGTACAACCAGGTGCACTAACCAAATAACTTACTTTACAGACAGAACACACACACACACACACACACACACACACACACACAAAATAAAGAAACAGACAGGGGAGGTCAGGAGGGATAACATGGGGAGAAATGCCAGATGTGGGTGACAAGGGGATGGAGGCAGCAAACCACATTGCTATGTGTGTTCCTATGTAACAATCCTGCATGATCTGCACATGTATCCCAGAACCTAAAGTACAAAAAAAAAAAAAAAAAGAAAAGAAAAAGAAAGAAAGAAACAGAACAGGATTCTCCTTGATTCCTGCCTATTAGAAATTGGTAACTGGACATGTTTGAATTCTTTCTTTTTCCAACTGGTAGTTTTTATTGGATTTAACAAATATACAATTCCACCATTGTATATTCAATGCGAGAAGATAATTTATTTTTTATGTATATATCAGTTTTTCAGGATTACAAACCAATTAAATGGAAGAGACATTGCATTACTCAGAGATACTAGATTTTGAACTGGATGAAGCAATTGCTTACATAGTTGGATTTTCTTCATTGTAGAGAAAGTAAATGTGTTTTATGTAAGGGAAGACTTATCTGCATGGATCTTGTTGGAACAGAATTGCAGATGATTAGAGACAGTTAAATGTCTCTAAAATTTATTATAAGTGTCCTCTTTTTTGACAGAGCCCCTGTGGTTTTAACTGGGCATGTGACCATCTATATCCTTTTGGGTCCTCTGGAAAGCAAATGTCAAGGCAGAATTCCATGTAAAAGAGATTTAACTTCCAGGCCAAGTGGAAAAGTGTCAGTAGTTGTCAAGGATATCTGTGAAAGGACAAATGGAGGTAAATTGATTGGATAATAAGAGTCTTGGGATTTGGTATAGCTTTGAGAAAGTATATGCCAAACTGATAAGCAGTTCCAGAAAAAAAAAAAAGAAAAGAAGAAAAAAAGAAAAAGAAAAAAAAATTGCCTGTTAGAGAACCTGCAAGTTGGGCAGAAATGGTTTAGCATGCTAATAAACTTATTGGATAGCTTGGTACAGGCCAAAGAGAGCATGACCTTGACTGAAATGCTTCATTGAATTAACAGGGTAAAATCAGACAACTACACCTTTGTACTATCTTCTCTTAAGGGAGATCTGAATAGCATATTTTCATGGCTTCCCTAACACCTCATCAAAAATTATTTTTATATCAGTTTCTCTTACAGTTAGGTAAGGCTGAATATCTTATTTCTACCAATGGAGTAAAACAATTAATTTGCAGCCAGGCCTGGTGGCTCATGCCTGTAATATCAGCACTTTCAGAGGCCGAGGCAGGAGGATGGCTTGAGGTCAGGAGTTCAAGACCAGCCAGACCAAAATGGTGAAATCCCATCTCTAATAAATACATACACACAAAAAGTTGACAGGGAGTGGCGGCAGGCACCTGTATTCCCAGCTACTAAGGAGGCGGAGATTGTAGTGAGCCAAGATCATGCCACTGCACTCCATGGGCGACAGAGCCAGATGCCAGCTCAAACAAACAAACAAAGAAGTATTAATTTATTCCATTTAAGTACTTAAGTATAGCATTTTAGAAGGTGATTGCTTGCTTTTCATTTTCTCTTTTTTTCTCTATTGCGTATGCTAGCATTTGGATGCATTTATGTAAAATAAAGATTCTAGGTGATAACAAATCAAAAGAAATTGGAGTTTGTATGACTTTCTGATGGGCTACTTCCTTGTTGGATCAGCTTTCCACTCTTGAACCAACTGCCCATCTCTAGACCATCACACAAAGCATACTTTACCCTATGTCTTGTTTGGGCAGAGATATTGGAGTCTCTGTAGTAGAAATTAAGCTTACCTAATCCAAAAAAAAATAAACTCCAATAAATAATACAAAAAAGATTATCCCAATATAGGATCAGGAGGTAACTGTAATTCAGAAACACATTCCCCAAGTTTCTATCAATAGAATGAGTAATCAGTAGAACTAGTAATCAACAGAACTAGTACTCAAATTCAAATTGCTAAACAAGCCTTGGCCAGAAACTGATGAAAGAAAAGTTGAAGGTTTATGGAAAGATGCCAAAAAGAAATTCAAAGTGTTGAGGGGACTAATAAAAATGCTACTAATTATAAATGAATTATCAACAACCATAAAGACATTTGTAAAGAAAATATGACCAGAAGACTCAGACAAGCCACCAAGGTACTTAAAAGATATAAACTGTATTTGTCAGAGTAGAAAAGGTATTGTTCATGAGGAAAATGAGGAAAAGTAATGGTGTTTTTTAAATGAGTGATTGTTCAAACATTTCTGGTGATGTAGAAACGAGATGGGAAATCACTAGATAAATACTATGTGAGACAAATTAAACAGTCAAATCTATCAGAATCAATGTGATTTAAATATATTTATTTAGGTAAAGACCTTAACTCTAAGAGTACTGATATAGGGAAAGAAGAAAATAAAACACATGCATATTTTCTGCCAATAAGTTTTTGGAAAAACATATTTGAAAAAAAAAAAACTAATTTTAATGAGGGAGTTGGGCTGGAAGTGCATTTGGCATCTAAAGAAGAAGCCTGGAACTGACTTGAGGTGTTTCTATTTAGAAACAGCTTGTTCTGGCCCTAATTTCTATACACCATCTGTGATTAAACATGCAAATACCTATTAGCTTTAGAAGGTTAACTAGACTCTCTTGATTGAAGTTATTTTCCTCTAAATTGCTGCTCTGTATGTCAGTCTTATACTATCTGAACATTTACACATTTACTCTTTTTATTATCTCGTCTTTCCTTAAAGACAGATCTTAAGTTCTATTTCTGTTCTAATTTGTACATAATACAGCTATCATTATCAATAATATATTATTTTTCTTTTGCTTATGTGAGGTATTGCAAAGTAAGCTAAACTGACTCACCATCTTTGTCGGTCTCTCTGGGAAAAATTGACTATTTCTCCCATGTGCAAAGCTAAGCTCACCATCTCTGCCTCATATCCCATCACCTCTTCCTTATTCCCTCTACTAAGTCTTTCTCATCATTTAATCATGTTTTAGTTTTCAATTTAAAAAGAAAAAAAAGAAACAGACAAGAACACATAAAATAACCTTAAATCCACATTTGCATTGACTTTAATTGTCTCCTTTGTTTACACCCAATCGAATTAACTCTTTCTTTCACACTAAGACTTGTTCCCAATTTTTCTTCTATTCATTTCTCAAACACTTGAAACCTGGTTTTGACACTCACGTGTGTGCTGAAACAAGTCTGGTTAAATTTGTAAATGGTCCCTCGGTAGGAATATTGACTTTCAGTTATTTTTCTTGGTTTCTTTTCAACTTTACACTGTTGACCACTTTTATCCTTCACTTGCTCTTTTGTCTTGAAATCCTGGATAACACTTTCTTCTGCATATATTCTGCTGCATCTGCATCATGGCCTTTTCTGTCTGCTCAGTTCTTATCTCTTGGTGTTCACCAGTTTTAATTATCTACCACTGTGACTTCTAAAGACTCTTTTTTTTTTTTTTTTTTTTTGGTGAAAACACACATTTCAAAGATTTCACTCATTATTCATACGCCCATGAGTGTCAATACTTTATCTGCCTTGAGTTCTGTTCTGAGCTCATATTTGCTCATTAAATTCTATGATAAAAATTCTGATTTATATATACTATAAGACACCCTTAACTCAATGTGTCCTCAAATAAATGTATGAGACTCATATGCTGCCTATTGCACTAAGGAGGTAGGTCCCAAACTGATTTATTATCTCCCATCTACCACAAAATCTGTTCCTTTCTGATAGTAGCAATGAAGAATCTGGTAAAATAGGAGTGTCTAAAGCCAGAAATCTGGTTTTAAGTGCTGATTAGTTTCTCTCTTTCATCCCTGCACTGAAACAATGACTGAAGTCATCCCCATTTTCCCTGTCTCCTTCAATACTACTGATTTCACACGGCAGTCACTGCTCACAGGATTAATTCCACATCCTTCTAAATGTACTTTATTTTTTCTCTTTGCCTTTTTCCCCACTGTTTTTTCGTCCTCCATGTTGTTGTCAGAATGTTTTTGCTACCACTATGATTATATTTTACTTTGCAATCTTGCCCCTATATGTTCTCTCACATTATGTTTCAGTATCCCTGTCACTCACATTCCTGCTCTTTAAACATCTTAAACACTCACCGTCTCAACACACTTTTCATCATATCAGAACCACTGCATAGGCTCTCTCTTTTGCCTAGAACGCTCTTCCAGTTTAGTTGTCCCAACTTGCTTAATTCCTAATTTTCCTCACAAGTCAGCTTAGCTCAGTCATCTTGAATATTCTCTTTAACCCTCCATAGCAATTCTAAATCTTTTTAGATACAATAGCACTGCTATGGTTTAAATATCTGTCCCCTCCAAAACTCATTTTGAAATTTTATTCCCATTGTAACAATATTAAAAGGTGGGATCTTTTAGAGTTATAGATTAATAGAATTGAATAGATTAATGCCATTATTGCAGGAGTGAGTTTGTTATAAAAGGGCAAGTTTAGCCCCCAGCTCCTTTTCTCTCTCTTCTCTCTTGCCCTTCCACTCTCTGCTACGGGATAATGAGAAACAAAGGCCCTCACAGATGCCAGTCTCTTAATCTTAGATTTCCCAGCCTCCATAAATATAAAAAATAAATTTCTGTTCTTTATCAATAATCCAGTCTGGGAAATTTTGTTATAGTAGCACAAAACGGACAAAGATATGCACCATCTCAAGCATAGTATCACACTGTGTTGCAAATGCTTATTTACTTTTCTGTCTGTCCCACTAGGAAAACATTATTTGTAAGTTATATTGTGCTATTAACATTTAACTTAGTACTTCTTATTGTAAATGATTCATTCAGAACACTGATATTAGCGTCAGATGTCCTGGAATCAATATTGTCACAAAATATATAATATTCAATACATTGCTAAGCTCTCATCTACCTCATTTGTATTATTTTTAAAATGAGAAACACCTACAAATAGTTATTAGAAAAAACAAATGACCCTCTGCATAACATAGGCTCAGACATAGCCTGAGAGTAAATGCTTAATTTTGTAAATGTTATGTGGCAGTGGTAGTGGATTAATACAGAAAATTATCCTATAAATTATGGTGGGAAATTTTAGGAACAGCATATTATCATAGACATTAGATAAATGACCATTTTTAATTTATAGAATATGTAATTATTTTGCAAAAAAAAACCTGGCAAGTAGCTGGAAATCAAATTTCCCATATAGACGTAGAAGAGCATATCTTGTCTCACACCAACAAATTCCACCAAAATTGTAGACACATAGTTAAAATGTAGTGCAATGGGACTGGATTTAGGACATAAAGAATAGGGTGCAAGCTTTGATCATATTCCTGTTTCGTAAGTTTGACACAAGGATTGGATATGGTAAGGAAAAAGTATTTTGCACTTTATATAAAAGGTTTCATATATCAGTATCTTCTCTCTTTTTCTCTAATTTGTTCTTGAGGTGTCTGTCTCTCTAAGTGGCCATAAACTGTAACCTTGCCCTGAGGGGGGCTCCAGAGGATGTAGCTGTGGCTGTTTACAGTGGTGTGCCTTTAATAAGACACCTCTTTATCCTGTCAGACGGCCTAATGTGTAAGCATCTAGCGTGTGACCAGGATTCTCTCACAGGAAACTTGTATATATTGTCAGATACCCTGTGGCTTTTGCCTGACCTGTGTTCAGTTCATTCCTACCAAGATAGCTACTTCTAGAAGAGCCTGACTGAAAGAAGAGTTAAGTTTGAGTGTATTGGTCAGGTGAAACAGAGGAGGCAGTGAAACAAAACACCGTAAATAACAGAATCAGTACATTACTTAGAGTTCCCAGAGAGAAAAAGGCCTCATACCCTCATGCCCTCATGTTTACATATTCAACAGGGATGGGTAAGCCATCCAGGACGTGCATGTTTAACCAGAGGGTAGGGGGCAAAGAGAGACGAGAGAGAGAGAGAGAGAGAGAGAGAGAGGGAGAGGTCCCCTGTGGAATGAAAGCTTTCAGTGGGATACAGGACATTACCAAATCAAGTTTCCAGTAGAAGTTCTAATTGGTGGGTTTGATTGATGCAGGCAGGCATGAGTACCAAAAGGTCACTTTGTGACTGAGAGGAATATCTGCTGCATAGTCAATGCAGGGTGTGGGTGACAGTGAGGTGAACCAAGTAGTTTTTATCTAGTTGTCTGATACAAGCATGGTCAACAGAAGGTGGTTGTACAGGGCAGATATCAGCATCAACCACCTTGAGAAATTGGGAGGAGGTAGAAAACTAGAAACTTTGGCAAGGGTGTCTTAACCCTGCTTCTGACGTAATGAAGTCCAACTTTATTTTTAAAATGGATGCTGAAGCAACACAAATTTATAAGAATTTTCTATGATATCGTTTTATTGATATTACTGCTCTATCTTCTTTTACTAACTTATTGTGGTTTTATTTTTCTATATGCCTTCTTTCACTACCTTATTGTGGTTATATTTTTCTATACATTTCTTTTGTCTCTACTTTTTGCTATAACTAAAACCTGATTCTTTCCATAAGCCTTCAAATAATCTTTTTTTTTTTTTAAAATAACTGCTTAGAATTATTTAAGACTTCCTAGAATATAACACAGCTGTTTTACATTTTCTTTCTGTCAATCCCTTGCTGTTGTATTAGCAACGTAAAAGCACATTCTTCTAACAATTCAGAATCTTTGACCATAAAGTTATTCATTGAGTATGCAGACCTCTTTGATCTTGCCATATTAGAAAGTGATATTATATATCAAATTTCTACAAAAGATCTTTAACTCATGTATAATGTCTGCCTCTTTCAAGCTATCATTCATTCTACATTTTCTCAGACTTAGTATCTATTCTAGAATCAGTTGTCATATTTTATGACACCAAATATACGTTATTGAATGAAGTAAAATCAAGATATGCATTAAGTCACTGTTATGTGCACTGCTCGTGAAACAAGGATAAGAGAGTTAGGGATATAAAAAGAGTTAACATACCAATATAGGGAATACCATTATTTTAAGGATGTTAGTACTTGGATAAAATTGGATGTAAGGTAGGGAGGGAATGATGATAGGAGAAATTGAAATAATGGAGTATATTCAACAGAATATAAAACCAGGAGAAAATGAAATTTGTCTATTTTGTTCATCTCTCTTTTTGTGTTTTGCATTCATTCCTTTATCCTCCATGTTTAACAAGTGTCTGGTACATAATGGGCATGGAATAAATATTTGTTAATTAACTTATTTACCTTAAAGGATATAAGTCAAAGGGGGATCAGAAACTTTATATGGCCCTTAAAAACATAGATTTTAATAATCAGATATACAAAATTAGGAAATTCTAGGTTCATAAAAAGCTAATAATTATGCACCCTCTCTTACCAAACTCTCTTCTCACTATGGAAGAAAAACACCAAAGGATAAGTGTCCCCCTCCTTTTTCTTCCCGTTATAGATTCTGAATGGCGAGAAAGTAAGAAATACAATTTAGGTACATATTACAACTGATTTTGAATGCAGATTGTAGACTCTTTACCTATTTATACAGCAATGGAAAAATAGTAATGTTTATTTTAAGCAAAGTAAGATAATGATTTGAATTATATTTTGGCAGAAAAAGTTATGGTAGGAATCTGCAGTCTTATTTGAAGGGGTAAAATACAGGGAACCAGATCACTAGAGAAGCATGTCAAAATATGACTCCTCCTGTCTCAAGGGTGATTCAGACCCCCAAGGTCAAGATTTAAATATAGACTCAAATACCAACACATTCTAAATCAGTTACTGAACCATCTATTCAGGATATGCTAAGAGAGTATGAAAGTGGTTCTACCAGCAACAGTCTGTCATCTTCCATTAGGCAATGTAAGAAAAGCAGAGCATTTACAGAGAATTTAATGAAAGTGAAGAGTGAGACTTTCTTACTTCATATAAGAGCTATTAGCATATTATATTATATGTTGATCATTTCCATGAACTGCAGTCCAGTGAAAAGGTATTCAACTAAACAAATTTGGAAATCTTTTAAAAAGAGTTTTACAGATAGAGTTGAAGTTATGTTTTAATTTCCTTCACAATCTCACTTTTTCCCTTTTCAAATTTAAGCACTATTGCATCTATGTTTTTAGCACATTGCTTAGGCATATTACTATATATGCATGTATTTACGCAGATACAAATACGTAATACATATAGAAACAGTAAAAATAGATTGTTTCAAACATGCAAAAATAAACTTGCTGTCATAACATATGTTTTCAAACATGTTTTAAACAAAATTATTTTTAAGATGTATCAATTTTGGGAATATAAATTAAGTTCATTTATTTTGCCTTCCACTTGACTTGTCATAGTATGGCTATTGTATAACTTATTTATACTTTCCAATATTGAAATCGAATGGGGTTCCTTTACTTTTCAAGTGATATCAGAATGAATAGGATTATACTTCTATTACTACACAAGTATACATAAATTTCTCAATGATGTATCGGTAGCAGAAATTTTGCTGGGTCTTATATGACCATCTTCTAGGACTTTCTTTACCTTTTTTACTTATAAGGATACCTATGGCATACATATATTTTTTATAATGTTCAAATTCTGCTTCTGAATTTTCTGTTTCATTTTATTAATTCATTTACCTATCCTTAGCCCATACACCATAATCCTTTAATTTTATAGCTTAATATTGTGCTTTAAATCTTTATGACATATCTTCACTTCTTATGTTGCCATATTGTGTTGTGTTGGCTATCCTTGGCCTTTAAAATTTCACACAAATTGAAAGAAGATTTTTTCCTTTTTTATGAAAAAATCCTTAGGGGTTTGATTTTTTTGGCTTTAAAATTTTAGGTTAATTTATAGATAATTGAAAATCCCTAGAATGTTAGACATTTATATTTATAAATATAATGTCTTTACACATTTCAGTCTTCTTTAAAAATATTCATTAAAAATTATAACCATAATTATTTTGCCTATTCTACCATTCCAAAGTACTAAAAAAATACTTCTACCACTGTGTTAACATCATATTTTCTAATTAGTTTTTAGTAGCATATAAAATTTTCCTATGCATATATATCCATAAGACTGCTGTGGTTAGGTATAATTTTAATAAGTAATCAAAATTTGTATTAGATTGTCCATTGCAAATAAGTACATTATCTTTTGATGAAGAAAAATATTTCTCACCTCTAATTCTTGTATAATTATTATAATAAATACAAAACCACTAATGTAATGTAAAAATCACTAAAAAAATTATGTTATTTTTACTTTTATTAACACTAAAGGAAATATTTCCAATAGCTCTGTGTGTATTTTTTATGCTTTTGTTTAATTTTGATCTTGTGAAGGATATTTGCTTCTAACATGTTTGAAGTTTGATAATAAATAAATGTTGAATATCAATTTTTGCATGTGTTGAAATCTTTATCAAATTTTTATATTTTAATTTAAAAATAAGGTACATCTTACTGTTAGATAAAATATTTTGGTTTCAAACATCCATTCCATTTCTGGTTCCATGATTCTCCACAATATATGCAACTTATTCATGAATGAGTCTGTCTACATTATTTTCATTCACACTTCTGTGCTTCCACCATTGCAGGAAATTTATTTTTTTACTCTCCTAAAAATATGAGGGACTAGATTAACACATCTCTCTTTAAAATTTCACCTCTGCTCTTTAGAATCCATATTGATGTCAGTTTCTTTTTTAAATTTTTAATTAATGCAAAATTGTTGTACATATTTTGGGGGGTGCATGTGATATTTTGATACATATATATAATGTGTAATAATCAAATAAGAGGAACTGGAATATCTACCACCTCAAACATTTATCTTCCTGTTGGAACATTTCAATTCTCTTTTAGCTATTTTGAAACATATTAAATTATTATAAACAATAGTCATGCTACTATACTATCAAAGCAGTTTTTCCTAATTTTTGATGCCTTTGTAGACAATTATAACAGTAAAGAATTTAGGCCAGGAGCAGTGGCTCAAACATGTAATCCCAGCACTTTGGGAGGCTGAAAGTGGTGGATCTCTTGAGTCCAGGAGTTCAAGACTAGCTTGGGCAATATAATGAAACTCTGTCTAATAAAAGTGCAAAACAAAAAGAAAATTAGCCAGGCATGGTGGTACAGTGCCTGTGGTCCCAGCAACTCTGGAGGCTGGGGTGGGAGGATTGTTTGAGCCTAGCAGGCGGTGGTTGCAGTGAACTAATATTGCACCACTGCACTCCAGCCTGGGTGACAGAGAAAGACCCTCCCTCCACCCCAAAGAAGAATGGAACATTTCAACTTAAATAAGTCACTTTTCTTTTTACCACTTCTAGAAAGAAATAACTTCGCCTTCAAGTTGTTATCTCATTAGTCTCTAGCACAATGTGGCATAAGATTGATAATCACAATGTGATGTTTGATTGATTGAATGAATAATTGATCAATTAAAGGAGAACACATGGAGATAGAAATGTAATATGTAAATAGGGAGGAGATATGCATACATATACATGCACACACACACAAATAGAGAAAGCAAGGTACATATTGAGTAAAAAGAATGAGAAATGGCATGAAATGTTTTATAAAAGCTTGATATTGACAAAGACAAAAGGCAAAGTACAGAAGAGTATTTGATAGCTATTACATATTGTTTGAAAGCAACTGTTTTGGGAAAATTTGATGTTCTATTAAATTTGTTCTCTTAAATTATCACTATAATTTGTCTGCTTTTTTAAACCAGAGATCATAACTCAACAGCTCTACTCTGAATGCAGTGGTGTTATAAACTATTGTTAAAGGGTACTGAATCGATGACAAATGATCTACATTTCCATCAAATCTGTATTTCTAAGTTCTACATTTTAAACCATGTTCCATCATTAATTATCTGTTTGATCCTAAGAAAAACATCAAACAATTATCTCTTCATTCTTTACATATTTCTGTGAGATAAAATTTTGCCCCTAACAGTATTTATTAAATCACATCTATCTATCTATCTATCCATCTATCTATCTATCTGTCTATCTATCTCTCCATGTATCTATCTAGTGTAGATACACTAGTGTCAATAGATACATAGATATGTAGATAGGTGTGTATGTATATATACAGGTATATATATACACATATTGATATATATTTACATGTTGATATATATACATACACACATACACACCTACCTACCTGTCTGTCTACACATATACACACGTTTATATACATACGCATATATATACACACACATACATACCTATCTACACATATATATACACATATATATACATACACACCTATCTTCCTATCTATTCACACATTTTATTTTGTGTGTAAATATACACACACACGCACATCACATACACATATATTCACATTTCCAAATCTCTCTCTTTCTCTAGAAATCTCTATAAATACACACACACACACACACAGACACACACACACAGATTCTGAAATGTATATATATAGGTTTATATAAACACACATATATAGTTTCAAAAATATTGCCTACTGTATTATCCCTTATAAATTTATATTTTACATGAACTTATAATTCCTATGAACATATTTATATAAGTTCTGAGAATTCCTGATGTAGAGAAACTTGTTGGACCATTGAATCTTACATTTTGCAGAGGTATTTGTGAAACGCTAAATAGATGATGATATTTTCAAGGTAACTTCCTTGGTGTGACTGTTATTTGGTAATTCTAACCCTAGCAATCTATTTAAATAGAGAATAATTATAGAACTGTAAGAAGAATATTCCACAAACACAAAAAAAATCTCATTGACTGCAGCATCTTATGCCAAGAATTCTCATGTTGAAGATTAACAATAAAATAGAACAATAGAATACCAAAAGTTTCCATGGGTGAGATAATCTAAAGTTCTTGGACATGAATATTACATGGAGAAAAAGCCAAGAAATGTATTCATCACATACCTCAAGAAACAGCACAGGAAATATTCAATATGTACAAATCACTTTCAGTGATGTTTTATCTTTCTTCTTTGGAAACAAGCAGACATTTTTCTATTTGTGCATAAATAATTGTTTGATTTTCAGTATACACTAGAAAAGTTTTTAAAACTATGATGTTAAGATATATGCAGTCATATATTATTCTTTTTTAAATTTTTTCGTATATTATTTAAATAAAATAAATTCAGCAAAAGTAGAAAAATGTTTAAGTGACTCGATTTTTCTGAAATATCTTGAGCTTTAGTATTTGAGATAAAAAAAAAACCAAAATAACAAACTGAATAAAGAATGGAAACTTGACTTAGAATTCCCAGAGACTTTCTGAGCACTTTCAGAATTAGTGAAGCAATGTTAATATATTTAAAGAAAACGCTTTTTATTTGTTAAAAACACATTACTAGTACTGCAGTTTTAGCATTTTGCAGATTTTCTTTTTACCATATGTAAGTTATGAAAACTCTGTACTATGAGTTTGGAAAATTGGTACTATGAGTTTGGAAAACTCTGTACTATGAGTTTGGAAAATTGACTCTGTATGAAAGAAACTCTGTACTATGAGTTGGAAAATTTGGCTAAAGCCAGAATTTAAAAAAGCAAGACATACACAACAAACCCACAGCCAACACCATACTCAAAAGGCAAAAGCCAAAAGGTTTCTCCTCGAAAACTGTAACAAGACAAGGATGACTACTCTTAGCCCTTCTGTTCAATATAGTACTGGACATCTGGCCAGAGCAATCTGGCAAGAAAAAGAAATGAAAGGCATATTATAGGAAGAGGAAAAGTCAAATGATTTTTCCTCTCATACAATAGGATTCTATACCTAGAAAAAACCATAGACCATCCCAGAAGACTCTTAGAACTGTAAGTGACTTCAGTAAAGTTTCAGGAAACAAAACCAATGTACAAAATCAGTAGCGTTTTTATACACTAATGATATCTAAGCTCAGAGACAAAACAAGAATGCAATCTCATTTACAACAGCTACAGAAAGAATAAAAAATAAAAAGAACCTAGGAATACAATTTACCAAGGAAGTGAAAAATCTCTACCTTGAGAATTACAAAACATTGGTAACAGAAATCAGAGATGACACACAAAAAAATGGGGAGACACTCCATGCTCATAGATAGGACAAATTAATATTGTTAAAATGGGCATATTGCCAAAAGCAATTTATAAATTCAATGCTATTCCTATCAAACTACTAATATCATTTTTTCACAGCATTAGAAAAAACAATTCTAAAACTTATATGGAAGCAAAACCAGAACCTGAATCACCAAAGCAATCCTAAACAAAAATAAAAAAGTCAGAGTCATCACATTACCTGACTTCGAACTATACTGCAATGCTACAATAACCAGATAATCATGGTACTGGTATAAAAGCAGACATATAGACCAATGGAACAAGATAGAGGACACAGAAGAAAGCCAAATATTTTCATAATTTTACTGAGCAAATAAAATACTTGCAAAATTAATAATAGTGAAACAACAGATGAAAAGTAAAATAATAGACTTGACATTCTTAGGTTAATTATCCAAACCATAATTGGCGATGAACAAAAGGAATTTAGAGAGTTTGAAGACCTTACATCTTCTCAATAGAAAACACAGATTATGCCCTGTTTCGACAATAGTACTTTGACACGCTATTTTTATCATATAACTATTAGTTTCCTATCCCATTAGATAGTAAGGTTTTTTAAGATAAAGAATGGGTACAATAGTTTTCTATGTTAGTCAACAAAGGTAATAATGAATTAAATACTGACAATTTGGATTTGATATCTCTGGAATATCCTATGGATTTTCTATCTCCTTGAATTTACTGTATTAAATACTATTTGTATTATTTAATGGAATCCTGGTTTATAATTACTAAATGTGTTATATTCCAGAATGGTAGGTTCAAATTTAATCTTACTTAGGTGTAAGAATTACACTTTAGGAACTATATTCAAATTTTAATGTATGCAAGGGAAATAAATGGTTTTAAAATATATAAACAATAATTGTTGGAAGCTGAGTTAGCTATCCTGCAAACGGCAATGAGTCAAAATAGAAAGAGTCATAGGATAAAATGGATGCCTTCAAATATCTGGAAAGCAGACTAACATGAGTGGTATCAGCTACCACAGGTACTGTTAGATCTCATTAACTAGAGGGTTAATAATTTCCATGAAAGACAAGGATATATTTTTCAATTGTCTGCCTCAGAAAGTAGAGAACTTCTATCATTGGCGGTCTCAAACCATCGCCTGACAAAAGCAGACATTTGCAGAGGAATTAAACATCAGAAAGTTAAGGATTTTTAGTATTTCATCTAACCCTTGTATACTATAAATCTTCATTTGTGGTTAACCTCGGCCAATTTGCTCTTTGGCATGTAAGAGAAAGTGATAGTTTTACTATATAAATGTTCTGTTCATTCGTTGGTGTCAAACTATGAAATCAGCTTGCTCTTTCTTTGTATTATCTGTAAATAAAATTTCTCTAGGTTGAAGCCATTAATCTTTTCAACTGTGCTGTAAATCTGACATCTCAAAAGGGTTCTTTCATTTTGGTAGAATTTGTATTTCATCTAGCACATTGAAAAATGAATTCTCTATCACATGGTGAAATATGTAGTTTAATAATTCATCAAATTGTGTCAGCCAATGGATCTTTTTTGAACCCTCCATTTGCCTCTACTTGAATGATTTTGGCCTTTGTTCTGTGTCATAAAAAGGGTCTTAACATGTGGAAGAAATCATCATACACTTGAACAGGATTTTATTCTTATAAACATAAACTGGAAGAAATTCTTGACAATGACAAGGCTATCAGAGGAGTTTGGCATCCATCTGGGAAGGCTGTCCTAAAGTCTTCCTCACCTCACCCTGTTTGACTGATCCCCAGACAAGTCTATTGGTGCCAACTTAAGTAAAGAGTAAATGGCCAGTGACTTTCCATAATGCTGTCAATCAAGGATCCAGATGCTGCCACCACTGCTGTTACTCTTGCTGGGGAAAAAACAAAACAAGTGTGTCAACTAAGTTACTCAGACTTGCAGCTGTACTATTCCCTATATATCCATTGTACTTTTAATTTTATGTTTAAATAAATGTAAAAAGAATCAGAGTTTCAAAAATCATATGGAAAACATGGATCAGTCAAATGTGCATTTACTTACCAATTACATCTCTTAGCTTAAAACAATATTTTGAGCCCCTGCTATTGCTTAGTGTATTTAATCAGCATGCATGATACTCTTTTATTGTTGTGAGGTCATGTTTCTTTTCTTTTGGCCTTAACAGCATTGCCCAGCTTCATATTTAGTAAAATGCAAAGCCAGGCATAATGCATCCTCAGCCTTTGTATGATATTAATACACTCAAGTTTCAGTCTTTATGTGAAAGTAAAATAATATAATCAGTGAGATTGGAGAAGTACTTTATTGTAATACTTTAGCAGTATGTTTTCAATCTATGTTGAGCTGCTTAACAGACCCTGCTGATAAGCTTTCATATGATTAACTTTATATATATCATAATTTACCTGGCAATCTATCCCAAAGAACTGTCTTGCTAAATCACATTACAAAAAGATAAGCTATGAACCCATTCTAATATATGTTTTAATGAGTATAGATAATTAATCCTCATTTTGGGAAAATAGGTTGCAAACTAAATGAATTAGCAAATTTTATGTGTAAATATCCATTTATACACATATTGAATTTGAAGGAAAACCTACAAATATTCTAAACTTACATCAACCAATTTTAGAGCAGGCATGGTGACTCACATCTATAATCCCAGCACTTTGGAAGGCATAGGCTGGAGAATCACTCGAGCCCAGGAGCTCAAGACCCCTTTAGGCAATATAATGTGACCTTGTTGCTACAACATATAAAAAAATAATGGGGTATGGTAGCACATGCCTATATACTCAGCTACTTGGGAGGCTGAGGTGGAAAGAACACTTGAACCTGGGAGGTCAAGGCTGCAATGAGTTCTTGTAGTGCTACAGCACTCCAGCCTGGGTAACAGATAGAGATCCTGTCTCAAAAAATAATAATTATTATTGTTATTTTTAATGTTCCTTAAAAGGATCGGATTTATCATAGGACCTATTCTTCAATAATTTAATTCCTTTGCATTATGTTGATCTATATTTCAACAGTTTAAAATATAATTAGCTGGAAAATGCTTCAGAGAAAATCAATGATATATCCAATACTAGTTTTTTTTTCTATTTTAAGTTATTTTAGAGTTACACTTGGCAAGTGTATTATATTATTAGCATTCACATTGCATACCTATTATATAGTGGAAGAAGAGCAAAGAATTTATTCCTTATTGAAAAGCTAATATTAAATTATATTAAATTATTTAAATCTCAACTTTTTATTTTTAATTTTTTAATTTCAAATACATACTCTCTGTTCGTTTTTTGATAGCCAGTAATTTCTCCAATGAGAAAACCCAAAACTCTTTGAAGCATGTTGCTTGATATACAGAATGCCTAAGGGCCTATTTTATATAAACAGTGCCATCTCTATGCCCTTTCCCTTTTAATCTGTTCTCTATCCTGACATTTCCCAAGAATATATTCTGTGTCAAAATATATTCAGTTTAAAAATTAAATCAAATATCTAATGCATTAATATAATATTGTGAAATTTCCAAGGGAGGAGAGGATATAATTTGTAGTTTTTCTTGAACTTATTTGACCATAGAAACCTTTCAGTGCTGAACATATTTCTGTTATAATACTTTAAGAAACACATTGTGTGAAATGCTTCAACAGCATTTATGGCTGTTTTGTTTGTGTTAGACACTATGCAATGTCATGCTTCTGTGCCTATTGTATGGAAAACCTTTGCATTTCTCCTAGTGGTAAAAATCTATGTCTTCCTTCAAGGCCCAGTTCCGTTATCAGTTCTTTTTCAAATATTCCCCTTACTTCCACAGACTATGCTAATTTACTACTCTCATTGGACCTTGCATAGCTCTGTGTTTCTCTCCATTTTAGTTTTCATATTATATTACCGTTGCCATATTTTATCAAATCTAAGACATCATTGGTTTTATCCAGTTCTAAAATTTCTAAACCTCAAAGGAAACAAAAATCACTGTTGATATCATTAATATAAGTTTCATTCTATTTATAATTATCTTATACTTGTATAAATATGCCTTTAGACCTAAACACATATTTCATCATGTAGCACTTTCATGTGTACGTAAAAGGAAAACATAAGTGAAATAAACTTCTGGAACTATTCCAAATTCTGACTCAACTTTTACAAAATTATGTTTCAGCTTGAGTTGTCAATGTTTGATATTCAGAATTATTCTCTGTCATCAAGAGGATTTGGTAATTTCTTAAAAAAATGCCCCAATATGGCCTCTGAGATTTTCTTCCAAGCCACAGCCTCCCATTTTGTAAGTTTTGATGCTGATATTTTCTTAATCATACAACAGAGTTTCATGCATGTGAAAAAATGATTTAAAAAAATATGACATTGACATACCAACACACTTCAATTTTAATACACTATCGATTGGAACACACATCCTAATTTATGCTATAATATGGAACATATAAACCTTATAATTTCCATTTCCCCAGTAAGCAATGAAGCTCTTGGGGAGCAGAATCTTATCATTTTCAGAGGTATCCACCAGTACGCTCAACCCTTGTACCTCTGACACATACAAACATTCTTAATACAGATTTGAGAATCAGTATGTTTTGTTGATTGTTTTTGTAAAAATATCCACTACTGAGTTCTATGACATTTATTTATTAAATACCTTTGATGTTGTAAACCAGAAACTAAATAATGAGTAGGCGTGCTTAGGTTTGGAATAGTTGAACAATTTCTCAATGAGCAATTTCTCACTGAGTCTTTAAGAGTTACTCTTAGCAGCAGGTAAGTTTGCAAGCATTGAGCCAATGTGCTTTTTAAAATTAAAGATTCCTGTCAAAGCTCTATTTGAAGCACAGAAGTCTGAATGCTTACCATTATTCATTAATTATGTTATATCTATAGTGATGAAACAATGGCATTATATACTTCCTGGTATTTTTTACTCATACTGACAGAAAAACTTCTGTATAAATTCAACTCAGAAAATAATTCGACCAATTTACCAGAACATCCATCCCGTATATATGTTAAAAGCAAATAGAATTTGCTTCCTAAGGTGTAAATCTATGTGGAAAGATGGAGAATTGACTGAAGTAGTGAGCAGTCTTTATTGCTAACAGAAAATACTGACTTAAAAAACTGTTAACCTCATTTAAATAATACAATTCAGCAATCTCCTAACTTGATTTATTTAATGATAATTTGACATGCCATGAAAATCTGTCTGGGGCTATTTCCAAATTCAAAACAGAAAGTAAAGTTAATACCTTCTAGGCAGATTGATTTTTTTTTTTCTTGAAGCCATTGTTGCTTACCAGAAACCCACAGCAGCTATTAAGGGTCAAAGCATCATAATCCAGAAGTTTGAGATATTTTTGTTCTTGGGTAAAAATGCTATTTATAATTGGTTGTCATTTTTGTTGTGGAATATTTAAGATAACTTTTTAAATGTTGACAAAACATTTCAAATAACATTTAGGAAACATTCAATTTCAGACAAGAAGGATTTACTCATAAGTCTGCCTTAATTTAATGTTCATGAACAAGTATGAACAGGATTTATTTACTGAATTTAATATGAACAAAATATGGCTGGCCATCAAAATTTTACATAGGGATTAAAATAAGGGTGTGATATTTAGAAAGCTGTATGAGGGAAGATGAACTTTTTATTTTACCCTGTAGCAAACATTAATGTCTTAAAAAACTGAAGAAGAATAAAAATAGTTGGTTAAATATTGCAATCTACTGAGTCATGTAAAATATTTCCATTCAAAGGAATAAAAATGACAATGAGAGTATTGTTTGGAATCTAAATAAAAAATAGTTTTGATGACGTTTTATACATAATGACATTGTTTTTCAATTCTGCCTCCAGAACACAACTATAAAAATTAATTTACTATAATTTCAGCATGGTCATAATAGACAATCTATATGTGTGTTTGCACATGGGTGTATGTTTGTAAGTATGTGCATAGCAGAAGTAAGTAAAGCCCAAAAGAATATTGTCCTCACGCATTTTGAATATAAAAAATACAGGAGTTTAAGCTAAGTATTAGAATATCCAAAATACATAGCATCATTCTTTTTTATTTAATGAAATATAGAATACTTTACAATTTTGCAAAATTTTTATTTCTCTTGTAGTAAGCACTAAAATTGTTTAATTTGATTATATAGTTTGTTATTGACTAGCTGATACATGGTGCACAAATTCCTTTGATGAGTTTTGAAAATAGCCTCAATTATTTTGTGAGGCAAAGGTGTTAACTAATACACTACAGAAACCTTAATGTCAATTATTTCATAATCATAGCTAGCACATATATCAAATACTAATCACTAACATAATTGATTAATTTTAAGTTCTTTCTTATTCTCAGCAACTAAAATGTTGAGTAACTGCAACAAAAATTTTAAACAAAAATTTACTTCTAAAAGTGCCAGCATTTTTTCCTGTAAATACATAATGATATTCTATATGAAGTCACAACAAAATAATTTAATTTAAATATTTGAGTCATTTAATTAAAATATACAAACTTCATAAAACCCTGACTTTCAAAGAGAATACAAATCTTGAATATTTTCTGTATTTCCATTTTTATGCCATTTATGGAGGAACCATGAAGGAATAGTATAAAAATATACATATATACACACAATATATATATACACTATATATACACATACACACACACACATACATTTTTTTAATTGCAGAAGTCATTATTTTTTAAAGGAGCAGAGCTGCTGCAATGCACAAATCCTATGCTCCTATTCAAATGAGTATTCATCTGAAACTTGATTTATTTATTGTTCATTCCAATCTCTTTAAGTGTACCTTCTTAGCTATAAAGTTAAAAATAAACAAAAATAGCAACAATTAATGTAATACACATGCACACACAAAAAATGTATACATTTCTAAATTCACTTTTAGTTTGGTTGTTTCAGGGTCATTTCAGTTCTACACTCTGATGCACATCTGTGATTTCTGATTCAGAATTGAATTGTGTTGGGGTGAGAGAAGCATGGTGCAAGGCATCCATTCATTGATACAAGGCTTCCTGAAATGCTGGCTTCTTGAGGCCTCAGCAGCAGCTTAGTCAGTCATAGCAGTAACAACATGACCCTGGAGGCTGAGGATTGTTTGAGGAAGCTTAATCTAGAACCTACCACTCTAGAACTACAAATCATGTCCAAGACACCTTGGACTTGTTTATACTCATTTCTGCAAGAATTGTTTTCTTTTGTCTGCAACTGACCTGCTAGGAATGGTTTTAGCTGTCATTCTCAAAAAAAAAAAAAAAAAAAGTCTCTATGGTAGTCTGACACTTCTTTAGATACAAAGGTAGTGAGCACTCATCTGGTAATAGAGAATGGAAACTGATCTGAATTATATTTTTAACTGGATCACCCTCTCTGCTACACTGAACAAAAGGCCAAATGTATCAAGGAAGAAGTAGAGACACAAGTTAAATGACAATTGAAGAAAAGGGTATATTTCAAAAGTCATTCTATGATGCTAATACCAGCATTACTTTAATACTAAAAACAAATAGAATAAATTCACAGAACTGTATCCTCATCAATACAGTTAAAAACATTCTTTTGCTGTGCAGAAGCTCTGGAGTTTAATTACATTCTCAGCAAACTGACACAAGAACAGAAAATCAAACACCACATATTCTCACTCAGGCGGGTGTTGAACAATGAGAGTACATGGACACTGAGAGGGGAGCATCACACACTGGGGTCTGTTGCGGGGGAAATAAGGGAGGGACAGCGGGGGGTGGCGAGTCGCGGAGGGATAAAATGGGGAGAAATGCCAGATATAGGTGATGGGGAGGAAGGCAGCCAACCACATTGCCATGTATGTACCTATGCAACAATCTTGCATGTTCTTCATATGTACCCCAAAACCTAAAACGCAATAAAATATATATTTAAAAAACATTCTTAATATAGTATTAGCAAATCTAATCCAACAATGTATGAAAAGGATAATGCATCACAGCCAAGTTAGATTTATTTCAGTATGTAAGATGAATGTAGCTTTTGAAAAATCAGTGTGCAAGGTATGTGTGTAAGGTGGATTGACTATTAACGGAGTAAAACAGAACAAAAAATGATCTCAATAGATACCAAAAGGTATTTGTCAAAATTCAACAACAATGGACATTTTAAAAATCTCTCTCTGGGCATGGTGGCTCATGCCTCTAATCCTAGCACTTTGGGAGGCTGAGGTGGGCAGATCACCTGAGGTTGGGAGTTTGAGATCAGCCTGATCAACACGGAGAAACCCTGTCTCTACTAAAAATGGAAAATTAGTGGGGCATGATGACACATGCCTATAATCCCAGCTACTCAGGAGGCTGAAATAGGAGAATCACTTGAACCCAGGAGGCGGAAGTTGCAGTGAGTCAAGATAGCGCCATTGTACACCAGCCTGGGCAGCAACAGCAAAACTCCATCTCAAAAAAAAAAAAAAAAAAAAAAAAAAATCTCAGATATTCAATGCTGGCCACTTGAAATCATGGGAATGGAGTGGGTTGCCCAAAGATACTATGTAAAATGAGAAGCGAAGACCTAAGGACAGATCATCTTTCAAATTTAAAATCAAGTAAAATATGGGAAATGGTGAAAAGGAATTTAATAGTGAACACATTCATTGAAAGAGAACAGAAGCAATGTTATTTTTTAGGCTAAGGTAATGATGATGATGATGATGTGTGTGTGTGTGTGTGTGTGTGTTTTCTGTGTGTGTGTAGTTTTTTTTTTTTTTTAGGAGAGGTAGTTAAATACTAGCAAACAGCCCCTTGAAAGATGACTGAATTTTGATATGGCAATTAGGTCATTACCTGTCTTTGGAAAAACTTATTTGGGTAGCGTTATAGGGTTAAGATGTCCATTGAATGATGTAAATGATGAATTTGAACCAATATACATCAATTGCACTACTAACATTAAGAATTTTGGTGGCAAAATGTGGGCTCAATTGTGTTGGCTTCAGAAGGGTCTCTAAGTCCTTTGAAAGCCTTACTTAATATAAGAAAGGCAGGCAAATGTTTTTTTCCTAAGAATAATATGTCAATGAAAAGTAAGACCTTATGAATACATGAGAGAGAAGGACAATTCTAAAAACACAATTTTGAAAGACTAAGAATGCAAGAGATCAGAAATGGTGGTTATAATAGTGTTAGTGATGAAGATTTAAAGTCATTTTATTTGTCTTTAAAAATACTAAGTAAAATAACTTGTATCTTTTTAACACGGTTTTCAGAGAGTTGAATGTTTTAAAACTACTTAAAGAGTAAAAACTGTACAAATAAATCATTGCTCAGACACCTTTGGGCATTTTATAAACTTCAAATTAACAAGAATGGAATGTAACATAAAGCAGTAACTTAGAATAGATCCACTGTTTCATTAGAGACACTGCTCTCTTGGGCTTTCTGAATTGTTCTGCAGTCTTTTTCTAGGTCGCAGACCACATCAATCATTGTATTCTTTTAGAAACAAGAGAAATGTTTTAGAATTATTGTAGATATTAGAGCTGTGACCATTTTTGAAGCCTACACAGACTATTCTTCCATTTTACTCTAAAATGTACTTCTAAAAGCCATCATTTTTTATGACTGTTAACATACTAACAGGCATTGCCCCCTTACCGAAAAAGCCTTAATTGAATTAGCATTATGGATACTTTGGCAGTTATTTAATACTGAAGAATATATTCTGTAGCCTAAGTATATTAAATTTACTAGATGGGATTTTTGCTTCAAAAAACATTCTAAACTACTATTGTATCCCCGAGCATTTTGAATATCAATGCCTTTGATTTGGAGACCGTTTGTATAATAATTCAACATATGAAACAGAAACTATTAAAGAGAAAGATCATTTTTCTACCAACGGATTTTTTAGGTCTGACATACTTTGCTTAGTTAAGAACATGAATGTTATTTTTCTATGGTTTACATTGACCTACACCATTTTTACATTCAGTATTCAAAGATAAGCAAATACAATATGTTATTTACTCTCATATTAATTAAAGTCTAGAGGTTTGTTTATACTTAAGATTTAGTCATTTTAATTAAAAGTTTTCCTGCTGTCTTAGTAAATTCTGAACCAATAAATGAGCTCAAATTAATTTATAAGCATGTTTTTAATTATTCCAATTGAAAAGATACTAGAATATCATGAATTTAAGGAGGGAATGCCTCTCTGAGGTAATTTTATTTCTCCCATAACACAGGTGTAGAGTTGGAGGCATAGCAGGTATTTCATTACTACATATCCAAAAATAAATCCTAGGATTAAACATTCAAAGGAGAATGACAGCAAGTTATAAGGATACATGGCTATCTCCAAAAATCCAAGGATATGGACACAGCTGTGTCTCAGGAACAAACTGGAACCAGGGACTACAATACTTGCCAGGTTCATGAGTTTGTGACCAGTCTGGAAACTCTCACCCAGGAAGGCCTGTGTTTAAGACATAAGGTTCTGTAATTGTCCCCTTGAAATTCTTACCCTGGTGCAGTGACCTGTGTTTATAATTCCAACTACTCAGGAGACTGAAGCAGGAGGATTCCTTGAGGCTAGGAGTTCCAGATCAGCCTTGGCAATACAGTAATACCCTGTCTCTATACAAAATAAATAAAATAAAATAAAATAAATTCTTAAGCATTTTATCTTTGAAATTTATGGTATAAGTGAATTTTGATAGGACACCAGAGCATTTAAAGGCTTGAAGCCTACAAGCTTGTGTGGCCCCACCTTCCACTTCCTCCTCTCCCTCCCGGCAACCCTCTCCCCTGTTCTCTGGCACCCTGGCCTGCCTGTATCACCCCTCAACTGTTCAGTGACACCTGCTACTCCTGCCCCATGGAAGCCTTGGTCCCTGCCCTGCCACTTATTCTGCAGGTTGAGGCTGTTCTGTACCACTAAGTCAGTATACATACTACATGTATTCCAGTGCAGAGGTCACAATCCCTTGGGGGGGGCTTCTGTCACTGTGGGTTGGGGGTCTAGGCTTGTAGGAAACAAACATAGCTTTTTTTCACCCTCTCTGGCTCACAGCATCTCTGTCCCGTGACTGGCAAAAAGAAAAACCCAGAACTTTGCTTCAGTAGGTACTTCTGAGGGTCCTTGCTTGCCTTGCAAGTGTCATTTGTTCACAAGGAAGCAAAACATTGATTAGGACAATTTTTAAAACACTGTGACAGGTTGAAAGAGAGATTGACCAAAAAAAAGGCAGAAAAGTTTACATTTCAGTGCCTTTTAACAGCACTTTTTTCCTGCTGTTTGAACTAGAGTGCTCATGTTTTCATTTTGCACTGAGCCCACAAATTGTATAGTCAGTTAGATACCAGCAGTATTTTCCTATTCACTTCATCATTGTTACTTTCTAAATATCTGATTTATTCTTCAATTTCTGGAGCTCAACTCCTTCTGATATTCTGGACCATAAGGCAAACATGCATGTACACTCACAAACACATACAAAGATGGTTTCTGGGGGGTATTTTAGTTGTCATATAAGCCACTAAGAAATAATTTGTTTCTTAGCAATTAATTCCCAGAGAAGAGATTTTGAACTGCCTTTGGTCAAGCTTAAACATGCCTGCTTCCACTCTAAAGGCATGAATTTTGCTGGTGGAAGAAAAGTTCCCAGAAAAAAGTGGAAAAATAATGTCAACTGCATACATCATAAAGGAAAATGCAGGCTAATAGGGTATTCATTTGAATGGGGATTTTCAAAGCATCCATGTAAAATTGCATTAGATAAAGAAAAATGGTGATACACTAGACAAAATTTAAAAACGAACCTACTATCTTCTAAAAGATATCAAAAAATTAAATTAATAATTAGCAACTTGGTACATGTACCACAAAACTATAAGTATAGGTTGGTATCAGACCCTTGTTCCCCAATATACACTAAAACCAAGACCACCTGTGTAAACATAACTTATCTGTTTACTATAGGAAATATAAAAGTACAAACAAATACAAATCTTCACTGTTTGCTTTACAATATTTGTACAAACCAGTTTAACCAAGCAACCAATTTTCTCATCTGGGCAAATAGCTTTCTTATTGAATAACAGTTTTCTCTTCTGGAAAAAAATAACTTTTGCTTATAAGGTAATAATTTGCTTATCAAAATTTATCTCAGACCCTTATTCTACTATAGCATATAGTATATGTCCTCTTATCATAAAGCATACAGTGTGAATTAGCTCAATTCAAAATTTAGTTACCTTGAAATTTTCATGTGAACAATTTGCACTCAGAAACCAAAACCTTTTTTGAAATACTACTAAGACTTGTCAAGATAATAATCTTACTAGAGAAAATTTATATTTAACTCAGTTTTGCTTGATCAATAGATGTCTTAGTATATCTCCACAGGTTAGGTAAATCAACCATCTTGAAAGTTCCATTTCCAGCAAACAAAACCTTTTCGCTGGTTCTGCTTAAAACCCTTGAATTGGAATGAGCAAGATTCCCTGAGGCTTCTTGGGACTTCTGCTTAGAGATTTCCAAATTGTGGTGACAAGGTAGGTCCCTCACTGTGTCTTAGTTCCAATTTATTTCTTTTGAGCTCACAGACGTCTTCATCCCTTTGCATTGGAACACTTTAAAAGAATGTTTATAGGACAGAAACAGACATAACATCTAATAATTTCATCTTTAAAAGAATGTTAATAGGACAGAAACAGACATCATCTAATAATTTCATTAAAACCAGCTATGATAAAACATAACATAAATATTTTCATTAGACTGGCTTCTTTAAAAAAAAAGAACAAAACTTTGCCTTTGAAACATATCAAAACTGTATGAAAAATTTCCTTAGTGTTGCCTTCTTTTGTTTAAAAATTCTGGAATTAGAAGATACTTTTATTTTAAACATTTTATTATTTGAAGACTATGGCTTTATGACTTTATTGGTTCTGCAATTAGAGGTGGCCAGATTAGTTTGGGCGTCTGAGATACGAAGTACATAAGCAATATAGTTAATTAATTTTTACCAAATTCTCATGGGATCATTTTAATAATTTAAGTCCATTTCTCCCCCCAGGTTAGACTTAATTCTTACATGTGTTCACTCCATAATTTATGCATTTATCTTTCTAAATGGCCTAATTTCACCAAGTATAATTTAAAATTTTAGTACCTCCTTTGGAGAATTGCTAATGTAAGCCAAATTGTTTTCTTGATAGGAACCAAATGGACGCAAAGATTTGAACATCTAACGATTTATGTTTTTTATTGTCCTGAGAAAGCTTATACTCATCTAATTGAATCCTATTACTTTACCTACTTTTATCTGGTTTAATAACTGCCCGTATCTCTCCTCATGACTCAGGGTCATGACCCCTCTTATAGGTCAGAAATTACTGAGGCTATATCACATCTCAAAGATTTAACTCCCTTCAGAAAAGACCAAGGCCCTTATGGTTGAATTTAAGCTATAGTGTCAGTCTTAGCTGAGATTCAGTGCTGAAGACATTCCAAAGCTTAGACAGGATATTGAGAAATTTACAGAGAAATATAGATGTCCCTTAGTAACAAAAATTCCAACCTATAGCAACTGGTTTGTATGTTAGTTTGTAGGAGCTTCATATGAAAACAATTTAAAAGTGAGTCTGGGAAAATTCTGAGACTCACCTGAAAGATCCCAAATTACCCAGGACATAGAGGGGTAAGAAAAGATGTAGATGAATTACAAAAGATTGTTTTCTGCTGTTTTCCCTTAGATGTTTTGTAGTCTTTATTTATTCTAGCAGCAAAAGCCTTACTCACACTAGGGTTAATTTTGAGATGTGATCCATTCTATGAGCAGAAAAGGGATCAATTGACAAAAGATGGGTTAAGTTGTGTCCATAAAATTATTCTTCTAATTTAATTTAAAATTGGAATCATTGATGTACATATTAACAGTTAGACCTTTGATCCTTTTAACTTCCATGATCTCAGAATTTCTACCTTAGATGAAATTTCTCCGGATAAAATTATGTCAGTCATTGAGAAAAGAATGGAAAGAAATGTATTTTTTAAAATTAATGGAGTGAAAATTAAAATTGCAACTTTGGTAAGAACAAAAAGGTTATGAAAATGCACTTATCTTTTTTATTCTTCTTCTTTTTGTTATTATTATTTTAGAAATGGAGTCTTACTATGGTACCCAGGATGGAGTAAAATGATGCTATCACATCTCACTGTGACCTCAAACTTTTGAGCTCAAGAAATTCTCTCACCTCAACCCCTCAAGTACCTGGGATTTAAGGCACAAGCCACCAAACCAGGCCACTATCTTCTAAATATGTAACAATGTGTATATAAGACATACGGGTTATGCACATTTTCACAAAATTAAGCCATTTCAGAACTTTACAAACTAGAGTTTAAGTGTTTTGTTATTATAAAATACCTTACAAAATATACTTTATGGTGACATCAAGAGCATTCACTATTCACCTAACAAAATCTAGACAACTACATGTTGTCATCATTCAATTTTCTATTTTCATAAATTTTCATATTCAAAGGTATCAGATATTTTCCATTTTACTTATGGTTAAGAAATATATATGTTCTGTGATATAATGTAATATTGGACACAGGTTAGTATTCTGATTAAGTCTTTTGTTTACTGAAAGATAAGCATTGCTTATACCTTAGAATACCCTAGAATATTTTTTTTCTAAAAATAATTAAATGTATATAAGGATATAGACATTAAAAGGACAGGTTCCGGAGTCACACAGTTGGAGTTCAAATCTTGACACTTAATACTGCCATTATGTTGGACCTTATTTAACCTTTCTGAGTCACAATATTCTAATTAGTTAAATAGGGTTAAAACATATAGGATTGTCAGGAACATTAATTGAGCTAATATGATGCAAACTTAGAACCCGAGTTAACATGTAATATGTATTTTGTTATTTCTGTTGTTATTTATTATACATTTTATTCAAGAATAGTTGTTAAATGAAATTCTAATATTTTCCCCAAAATACGACCACTCATTTTCTCTTGATGGTATAGAAATAACTCCGAATCTCTTTTAGAGCTATAATTAACATTTTAGGATCAGTTGTTTTGTTTTCACTATAAAGATGATATTTGTGGAAACACAAGTTCTGGGAAGTTAAAGTCAGAGTATGAAAGAAAAATATAACCTTTCTCTGGAGAATTGTTTTTCTGGCAGTCATAGGGAATATTTCCTGAAGATCATGCCCTGAAGAAGTTCTTCAGTTTACTAATACATAATATCTCCACAATTGCCTCACATCTTAGATGTATTGCTAGGGTATCAGATTTTGTATTAGATAGCATTCACTAAGTTCTTCTTCAGTAGTGTAATCTTGATATCTCAGTAGCTTACCATTGCTAGTGTTAATTTTTTATTCTCATTGCACAGGACTGCAAGTCATTGTAGACTGACTTTAGCTTACCTCTGTGTCTTTTTTGATCTAAGATCCAAACTGAAGGAACATCTTTTAACTCTTATACCTATGTTTTATTGTGGTAGGAAATAATGGGCATAAAGGGGCTGAAGAATACCCCTTAAAGTTTCTGCTCAACGTAGGTACAGTATATTTTACGGCTGTCAACATTCAATTGGCCAAAGCTGTTCATACAGCCAAGGAGATGTCACTGGGAAGGGGAAGTAAGCCCCATCCCTCCAGGAGGCTGCTATAAATCACAAGACAATTAATTGATACATGTAATATGAGAAGAGCAAATAATTTTGGGAAAATATTACATTTTGCCATACTGAAATCATTCTTTTCAGTGTATATATCTTACATGCAGTAATATTTTGCTTTGTTATATAATTTGAAAATCACCTTGTTGAATAGCTAATAAAACTTGAAAATCTATGAAATGCTAATAGTTAATTGTAATGTTTCTCTAGTATTTAAATTAAGCATACTATTTCAACACTGCTTAAATTTCTAAATTTCAAAATATGATATATGTTGTTTTTTTATCTGCTTCTCTTTTTTAGTAATTTGAAAAGTCAATATTCCATTTTAAGTTCTAGTGGTTACATTCATAACTCTTCTTTTGTTTCATTAGAACTGCAGATTGACTTCGCAGAATGAACTGTAAAGAAATTATTATAATGTCACCTCCTCAACCACCCAACCCCCTGTCTATTACCAGAATTTGACATGAATTCTGATATTGTTTGGCTCTGTGTCTCTACCCAAATCTTATCTCATATTGTAATCTTCAGATGTCAGGGAGGGGACTGGTGGGGGTGATTGAATTATAGAAGAGGGAACTTCCCCCTTGCAGTTCTCATAATAGTGAGTGAGTTCTCATAAGATCTGGTTGTTTGAAAGTGTGTGGCACTTCCCCTCCCGCCCTCTCTCTCTCTCTCTCTCCTGCTTCACCATGGAAAGACAAGCCTTGTTTCTCCTTAATCTTCTGTCATGATTGCAAGTTCCTGAGGCCTTCCCAGCCATACAGAACTGCGAGTTAATTAAACCTCTTTTCTTTGTAAATTACCCAGTCTCCGGTAGTTCTTTATAGCAGTGTAAAAACAGAATAAAACAGAAAATTGGTTATGGGAAAGTGGGGCACTGCTATAAAGATATGTGAAAATGTGGAAGCAACTTTGGAACTGAGTAACAGGCAACTGGTTAACAGGCAGAGGTTGGAACAGTTTGAAGGGCTCAGAAGACAGGAAAATGTGAGAACATTTGGAACTTCCTAAAAACTTGTTGAGTTGGCTTTGTCCATTGTAGTATGGACAATGAAGTCCAGGCTGAGGAGGTCTCAGAAGGAGATGAGTAACTTATTGGGAACTGGAGCAAAGGTGACTCTTGCTATGCTTTAGCAAAGAGACTGGTTGCATTGTGCCCTGCTCTAGGGATCTTTAGAATGTTGAACTTGAGAGAGATGATTTAGAGTATTTGGCAGAAGAAATTTCTAAGCAGCAAAGCATTCAAGAGGCCTGGCTGCTCCTAACAGCATACAATTATAAGAATAAATTCAGAGATGGTCTGAAATTGGAAATCATGTTTAAAAGGAAAACAGAGCATAAAAGTTTTAAAAAATTGCAGCCTGATCATGTGATAAAAAAAGAAAAACCTATTTTCTGGGGAGAAATTCAAGCCACCTCCTGCATAAATTTGCATGAGTAAAGGGGATTCTAATGTTAATAGCCAAGAAAATGGAAAAAAAATGTCTCCAGGGCATGTCACAGATTTTTGTGGCAGCACCTCTCATCACAGCCCAGAGGGAAAAATAATTCTGTGTGCTGGGCACAGGACCCCACTGCTCTGTGCAGACTCAGGACATGGAACCCTGTGTCCCAGCCACTCCATCTCCAGCTGTGGCTAAAAGAGGTCAAGTTACATACAGCCTCAGGACATGGAACCCTGTGTCCAGCCATTCCAGCTACAGCTGTGGCTACAACGGGCCAAGTTACAGCTCAGGTTGTTGCTGCAGAGGGTGCAAGCCCCATGTCTTGGTGGCTTCCACGTGGTTTTGGGCCTGACAGTGAACAGAAGGCAAGAGTTGAGACTTTGAAACCTCTGCCTAGATTTCAAAGGATGTATGGGAATGCCTGGATGTCCAGGCAGAAGTCTGCTACAGGGATGGAGCTCTCATTGAGAACCTCTACTAGGACAGTGCAGAGGGAAAATGTGAAGTTGGAGCCCCTACACAGAGTCCCCACTGGTGCACTGCTTAGTGGAGCTGTGAGAAGAAGGCCACTGTTTTTCAGACCCCAGAATGGTAGATCTACTGACAGCTTGCACTGTGACTCTAGAAAAGCCACAATCACTCAATGTCAGCCAGTGAAAGCAGCCACAGGAGTGGTACTCAGTAGAGCCACATGGTTGGAGATAGTCAAAACTTTAGAGGCCAAACCTTGTATCGGTATGTCCTGGGTTTGAAACATGGAGTCAAAGGGATCATTCTGGAGTTTTAAGACTTAATGACTGCCCTGCTGGGTTTCAGACTTGGATACAACCTGTAGCTGCTTTGTTTTAGCCAATTTATTCCATCTGGAATGGGAGCATTTGCCCAATGCTTGTACCACTATTGTATATTTAAAGTAAATAAATTGTTTTTGATTTTACAGGCTCATAGCAGAAAGGACTTGTCTTGTCTCAGATGAGACAAGGAATTGAACTTGGACTTTTGAGTTAATGCTGTAAAGAGTTAAGACTTTGCAGGACTATTGGGAAGGCACAATTCATTTAAAAATATTGAGTAGTGCCTGAGATTTGGGAGGGGTACAGGGGAGACATATCACCCTGTGTCCCACCCAAATCTCATTTCCAATTGTAATCCTACATGTCAGGGGAAGGGACCTGGTGGAAGGTGACTGAATCATGGGGGCAAACTTTCCCCTTACTGTTCTCATGATAGTGAGTGAGTTCTCATGAGATCTGGTTGTTTGAAAGCATGTGGCACTTCCCTCTTCTCTCTCTCTCTCATGCTACCATGTGTGAAAGTTCCTGCTTCCCCTAGGCCTTCTGCCATGGTTGTAAGTTTCCTGAGGTCTGCAGTCATGATTTCTGTAAATCCTGTGGAACCATGAGTAAACTAAACCTCTTTTCTTTATAAGTTACCCAGTTTCAAGTAGTTTTTTATAGCAGGATGAGAATAGACTAATACAATATGTTTATATTACTCCACTGTCAAATGCCCTTAAATATTTAAAGTATATACTTCCTTTTATTTGATATATAATTTTAAAATAATATCTTCATGGTTTAAATATTATTAAATGTGAAAAAACACCATATTATACTAATTTCTATCAAATTTATTTTATGTTGGGTCTCTTTCTGTTGCAAGAAAAGAAAATTTCAATTAGAAAGGAGATTTATTTGGCTTAGAAACCCTTCTGTTATGAAAATCTGGAGCTCTATTAATGTGACTAAAATTCTCAATTTCTCCTTTTGATTTTACAGTGTTGAGTTTTTCACACTTCACTTCTTCTCCTGTGGTTGGAAAATGGCTGCAGTGACTGTGAAACTTACATATAATCTGAAAAGAAAGAAAAGTTTATTACTGCAATTAAAAAAAAGTTGTTCTCTGTGTCTTAATCAGTGATTTTGCAACCAGGGCCAATTCTGTACCCATTAGATATTTGGCTAAATTTAAAGACATTTGTGCTTATCACAAAGGACATGGAGTGGGTAGATATTACTTGAATCTAGGGAGCAGAGATCAGGAACACTGCTGAACATCCTACAGTATGCAGGATAGCCCCTTACAGCAAACAATTATTTGCCTGAAAAATCTCAATAGTGCCAAGGTTGAGAAATCCTGGTCTAAAGTAAAGGATGTACATATACCTTGCCAATAATTGCAAGTAGGAGAAAGATATATTCATAAATGTAAACCTATCTGAGTGGGATTAACTCTTATATAATGAGAAAGAGGGAAATGTGGACACAAAAATACTGAGTTAAGTTTTGCAAGAAATAATGAGTATTGTTCAATAGGCATCCACTACAATTTCTTTTCATTTCTACTTTTTGAGTATATATAATTAATTATTCTATGTTTTTATGTTTTAAAATATGCTCATTATATTCTGTAATCATTTCCATAGTTGTTTTTGGCAGTAGTTTTATGCAGTCAATAATTCTGTATCTTCTCTACTTATCACATGCTAATAATAAAGTTTATCCACTAATTGTTTGTTGAATATATAATCATGGGGTAAAATCCCTGAATTCTTTGGATTTGATAATAGCATTTTTACTAAAACAGTAGTGCATTAGTTATCTCCTGCTGTACAATTAGCCATAACAAAATAATTATATTAACTTAAAATGCCATGTATTATTGTTATTGCTCATGAGTTTACAAACTACATGCTTCTGCTGATCAGGATCAAGTTTCAGCTTAATCTCAGCTTCAAACCCATTCTTGTATCCATTAATCTGTGATGTGAGGACTGGGACTCTGCAAACCACATTCTGTTCTACCCGTTGACTCCCTGTTAGGCTCTGCCAAATGAGATGCTGCAGGGCGTCTGGAAGTCTGGAAGAAGAAAAAATTGTTCCCACCTGTTTTCTTCCCATTCTTGACAGTGTCCTTACAGCAATGCTTCCTTATCCTGGCAGCAGCGATTTATTTTTACCTCCAAAACCAGCTTTGTCTTGCCCCTTCAGATAACCCTGATGAATCAGCATGAGTTGGGCACTGCACATTTATCAGAGGTCTAAATTTCAGGGCTGCCTAGCATCTCCTCCAAGCTTCTAAAATGGTGATAACCCCAACCTCTGCCCTAAGGGTAGAAGCTAGTCTTTTTATCATTCTGATTTCATTTTGCTGAGAATTTTTTTTCAATAGAAATACATTATTTTAGTAAATATTCTCTACTACAATAATTGATGTCATACTGTCTTCTGACCAGATCCTAGCTGCTACAGTTGCTTCTTACCATTCTGAATTGTTGATGAGATTTTTCTTCCCACAATTGCTCCATTTCGAAAAAGCACAATTGCAGTACTTGGTAAAGAGAGGTGAAGGAAATAAATATAAATTCACTTCCCTTCAGGAGGACAAGACTTAACAGAATATTGTCACAACCATAATAAAATTCCTCATCAGTGTTCAGTTTCTTGTTGAATCAATCCTGTTAGTAACAGATAACTGATCAAATATTCCATTTGATATCCCTTTTTCACTTTCCATAAATTTATGCAGTCTCCTGTCAACTATTTATATCAGAGCCAAACACCAAGTAACATGGCCTGCAGAAGGAAATTGATATGCCATTTACCAGTTTTGCTGCTACAAGTGATATCTTTTAGCTTATATTTCATGTAAGAAATAAATTCCATTATCTTTCTGATATTTAATGTATGACATGACTAGAAAATGCTTTCACTCAGAATCTTGCCTGAATCTCTTTCTAACAGTTTTTGATAGTTTACTTTTCTCTGGGTGTCACACTGCTTTAAACTCAGATATGAGTCCCAGTATTTTATTGTGTGGAGAGTTGATGAATATTCACAATGACATTTCAGGACTATTGGCAGACTTAGGCAAAGTGAACAACTACACCAAAGTGCATTGTCTAATCACTTTCTTAAGCCACAACTTTAAAATTGTTCTTTCTTTCAACATATTTATATTTTCTGAAAAATAAAATTCTTATTGTCTCTGAATTTGGTTAGGAACGTATAGCTATCTATATTAGGGTTCTCTAGAGAAACAGAACTAATAGGATATATATATAATAGGATATACTACCACACTATCTCAGCGCTCTTCTGTGGATTTAAACATGGAAGCACAGTACTGATAACTTTTGTCTTTTCAATTTTTTTTTTTTTTTTGCTGTTGTTGGTTTTGGTTGGAGTGCTTAATTGCACCCACATATATATGGTATTGTAGTCACAACTCCAGTATAGGAATCACTGATCCTAGACATCAAATCATCCATATTTTTGAGAGAAAATACTCAATTTCCCAAACTTTCTCAATGAAGTGAGGCTATGTTTTTACCCTAAAGGAGATAGAAGTGATAAGCTGGTAAATACTTAACAATTTGCTTTCTAGAGAAAAAAGATAGATGAATAAACCCTCATTTGTAGTATTTGCTGAGTTTTATGGTGTTAAAACTCCCAGTGGGTGCTACTTCAAGCTACCAGTGTATTGTCACTGAGCATGGAGTTGGAACAAAATTGCTCTCAAGGGTAAATACAAGTTGGCTTCAGCACATCACTATCAGACATAAAACATGCAAATACTCTAGTCCAACTTCAAGGCACTTCCCTACCCATTAATCCAAACTAATTCCAGGGTAGGCAACTCTGTCAATTTCAGGAATCAGATGACGGTCTTCAAACTTGTAAACTGTACATTTCATTAAGCCATACTTACGGATTAATCTGTTAAAGATATTTTGTTCTAAAAAACATTTCTAAGAAGTGTTTTTAGAACTAGCATGCTTAAACCTACTGAAAGAGTATCATATTACTTTGGGTATTTCCATATACAATATATGATTACTTAATAACACATATTGCTTAGACAGCAATTATTGTAACAAATACATTTGAATGTGAATGTTTTAAACATGACATCACAATTGTTGATATTATTTCTTAAATTTAGTTATTACTATGCAATAAGTCACCGACAGATTCCATGATTAAAATGTATACATATGATATTCGGCACAAGCTTTATTTTTAATTACAGATAGAGATTGTAAATTACAGACAGAGACCCTAAAAAGTTGAGTATTTGATGCTGATTGTTGAACAAATCAATGAAGTGGAAAAACAACATTTTAGACTGTTTTTCTCTGATTTCTTTTTGGTTTTCTATCCAAAAGTCTATTCTTTTCCACCCTTCCATTAAAATCTCCACCCATTCTCATGGTTTCTCAAAGATTTTGTAAACATATACTTGATGTGTCCATGTGTATGTGTCTCCCTCATGTTTACAGACCTTGAAATAGTTTCTTTTCTACTTTTACAGAGGAGAACATCCTTGGTTTTTTAAAGCATAAGGATGTAATTTTTGAAAAATGAGATGAAAATTTTAAAAGATTATAAGATAAAACAATAGATGCAAAAAATAGATGTCCTAGTGAACACAGAAGACATTTTCTGTTTTAAATAATAGTGATTTTAGAAAACAGCTTTCAATTGTTCTATGCCTGTTGGTGTTTTGCTATGACTGCACCCCAATTACAATGTATTATAGTAGTCTACCTAATCACTTTAAAATTGCTTTTTATAATAAAGACAATTTTAATATTCATGCAAATTCCCTGTGAACAAAGCTTTTTTTAACTTGAAATGCAGTTGGCAGTGTTTAATCATTTTTATGTAAAACATTAAATATTGTTAGAAAATAGTTGTGATTCTAAATACACATTATATCTAATATGACTAATTATGTTACCAATATTTAATATTTTTGAAATGGTTCCTTTATGCCAGATACTGCTTTAAGTTTGTATGTAGTTGTATGTGTGTGAGCAGTGTGTGTGTGTGTGTGTGTGTGTGTGTGTGTGTTCTTGTTTAATCCCTGAATTAAATCCTCAGTTAAAGCCTCCTTTCAGATGAAGACATTGAAACATGAGAAATTAAGTCACTGTGCAAGTCACATGCTGGTAAGTAAGGAAGCTGAAATTCAAGCTCCAGCAACCTAGATCTTAGCCTGGGCTCTTCAGAGTACCACTACACTGTACCTCTATCTCTGTTAACAAGTGATTAGCTGGGATTTCTAACGTATAAATTATGATGCACTAAGAACTAAATAGATTTTAGAAATAGCTAGACTCAGAAATTTTTATACCATGAACTTTAGGCTTATTTCATTGTTTATTCTATATTTCCATGTATTTCTTTTTTACAACTGCATTTTCCAAAAAATAAGGTTAAATATTATAGAAATTAAGAATTTTTTCAAAACTCATTAACGTACACATAAATCTTGTAATGTAAAAATACTGCTTAATTTGCATTTTAATTACAGAATTACTGAGGTATTGTTATCCTTTCCTTCAATTAATAGCATTCCATTTTACAGCATATATATGTGTTCTTCTATGTTATGGCATATTAATATACTATATAGTTTAATCATATTACACTACATAATATAATTAATACTTCTGCATTAGTTTATATTACATCACTTATTTATGATTAGTGCAGTCATTATTACGGCCATTGCAATAGTCTTCCAAGTGGTAAGACAGATTACCACCTCCAGCTTACATCATTGCAATTCACATTTTCAGTGACCACTTCATTTTCTTCATACGCAGAATTATTTCACGCGTATTAAAGTACACCTTGATTTTCATTTGGTGGCCACTTTTCCACTACTCACCTAATGTAAATTCTGGAGACTCCAACATGTGGGAAAAACAGAAGGTGAGCATTGGCTGCCTGTGGAAGAGCAAGTGAGGAAGAGAAACTGGCAGTGAAGAAGATATCAGCCAAATGTTTGAGGAATTCGTTAAATGTCATGTTTCTGGCATAGGAAGAAGCTATAGACACCTAGGTTCCTACTCTCTGTGATCTTCTCTGCAGAACTTTCTTGGATACAGTGAGAAATACTGTGAGAAAAGATTGCTTCCATTAGAAGTAAGGGCCTGGGGGGATGCTTTTCCTGTCAGAAGGAGCAAGGAAAAAGGGTAAAAAAAAGTACCCCACTACCCCTGAAGAGGATCAGGGCATTCTCTACCTCCTGGATTTGCGGATAGAAGGCAGAGTCTGGCTGCCTGCCAAGGGTACGCACTACAAGGAGAATGGGCAATGTTACTGAACAAGCTCCATTCCCAAGACCCAAGGGTTTAGGGCCTACCTAAAACTGACACTGCAGTGGGACAAGAGAAACAATCTGACCTAGAGAACACTAGCATTTCCCCCAGTTTGCTCACTTCAGCCAGGTTTCTTCTTGCCTCTAGCCTCCTGACCTTTTACTTTAGAGATCTTGTAATTGTCAATTCTTTTTCTACCCACTTTCATATGTAAATCCTTTTTTTCCAGGTTCTGAGACAAGAACAGAAAATCAAACACTGCATATTCTCACTCATAGGCAGGTGTTGAACAATGCGAACACATGGACACAGGGAGGGGAGCATCACACACTGGGGTCTGTTGGGGAAAAAAGGGGAGGGACAGTGGGGGGTGGGGGAGTTGGGGAGGGGACAGCATGGGGAGAAATGCCAGATATAGGTGATGGGGAGGAAGGCAGCAAATCACACTGCCATGTGTGTACCTATGCAACAATCTTGCATGTTCTTCACCTGTACCCCAAAACCTAAAATGCAATAAAATATATATATATATATATATACATATATATATAAATCATTTTTTTAAAAGCCTCTTATCAACTTTAAGAGCTGTGAATGTCTTTCTCAAGCACCTTGGAGCTATCTCTTTGATAATCTCTTTGAAATGTAATCATTAAGAGTGTGTCCCAGTCTCCCAGCTTTTGTGCCCCAGTTAGGAGTCTAACTTTGGTTGGGGCATCCTTCTTCAAGTGGTAAACTACCTTTTATCATGAATATAAAAGAAACTTTACTTTTCCTTTGGGTAAGGCGAGTTAGCAAGTATAGATGGCTTATGATTCTAGTTCTAGTTCTCTAGTTCTAGTGGTAAACTACCTTCTATCATGAATATAAAAGACAGTTTACTTTTCCGGTTTACAAGTATAGATGGCCTCCCAATTCCAGTGCTCAGTATCTCTGGCATCCCCCTTTTCCAATGGAGTTGAGGTCAGAATATTTTCTGTTCTCTCTCCCTTGTTGAAACAACCTTAAATAAAGTTTTCCTTACCTGTATAACTTTGTCCATTGTAACATTTACTTTGACAATTCCTGTTCACATGGAAAATGGATTACAGAAGAGGGGGTCAAAAGAGCATACATTTTAAAGTATCACAGCATGTCGAATGCCACTTACTGAACAGAATAATAACACTCCCTATGTTTCAGTCTTCTCACTTATACATTGGAAATGAAAATGCGCAATGAAATCTGATTCAAAAATTAAAGAAATATAAATTGTGAAGCTAATTGGTATTTATTAATCAATAGATATATGTCCTTTGTTTTTCATATTTACCATTGGGAATGCTATGTGAATGCTTCTGAACATTTTACACGATGACTTGTTTCCATCATCTCCTAGTCTTTAAGATGAGGTCCAACCTAAATCCAAACTCTATTACAACTACATCTATATACTAAATCAAATGTTACTTTTAGTTGATTCTGAAGGAAACCAAAATATTTCACCCCAAATTATATTTCTTTGACATATTTGAAGATGGCTGTTCAGAGAGCCAGTAGACAGAAGTAGCCCTGCACATCTTTTATGAGGGGGATTTGCATCTGTGGAGAATCAGCACTGATGCAACCAGATTTTCTCTGAGGCTTTCTCTTACATCTAGGAAAGATTAACTGAGAGACTCACATGTTTACTGATCTGAAAGGAACATTTTCCCTCTATTCCCTCTGAGGGCTGCTACCTGTGAGGTCTCATCTATATAACAAGGCAATCTTTGCTAGTCAGACTTCTTTTTCTCTCCCTCCCATATCCTGTCTTACCACCATAACCTATTTTGGGCCATGCACCGAGCCCCCATATTTTCTATAATTCTAAGATAGTATACAAGGGTCAATCATTTTACCTTTTGGGGGATCTTATTTTGTAAGACTCTTGTAGCACACTAATAACTTTGTATGCCTTTTCTTCTATTATTCTGCCTTTAGTCAGTTAGTGAAACTTCAGAGAACAAAAGGAAAATATACCCTTGGCCTTTACAGTTCTCACTTGATTTTCTTTTTAATTGTGGATGTAGGTATATTGAAGAAACATCATAATTTTATATTTGTAATTATTTGACTACTCGATAAATACGTATTGATAGTATTCCTAACAATAATGTGTGGAACTTTAAAGGCTATCTATGGCAATTTTTTTTTCTGCTGAGACCCATATTTCAAGGAGTTATTCTCCAGTCCTTCAGATTTGTTTGAATGCTCTTAAGACAAAATTCTGAAACTAAATGTAGACTACTGTGAGAAAAACCCATGTTACTGAGGCCATCAACTAAATCCAAATGTGCAAAAGGCCAAGCCATGGTGGGATTATGCCAGAGTTTTGTAGGGCACAATAATTTAGGTGTATGGGCACAGAATCAAAGCATACAAAAATTCCCCAGATCACCCTTTTTTTTCCTTTACAAATACTTTCAAGTTTACCTGTTGTTTCTACTTTTAAAGAGCATTCTCCCTGCTGTAATTATGGAATTCTTTTTCAATAGCATTGTCATGGGTAGATTTTTATTGCATACATAATTTATGAATATTTAATAATATGAAATGAGACCATAAACAGTATAATATGGACACATATTTTCTGATTATTCATTCCTATATTGTTTTACCTTGTTATATAAACCATTATGGAAGTAAACTGAAATCCACTAGAGACAATTTATCGTATCATTTTTATGAGTCTTTATTAGTGGTTTCCTTGTATAACAAAAATTACAATGGAGCAATAGCTTTTAAAAGAACAATAAGTAGAATTCACAATTGAGTTTGAACATACTTAGAAAAATATTTCATTTAAAGCTGTTCTGTTTTTCTCATTCAGTTGGATTTTTGTCCCCCAGTTTATAATATCCATGCTTAAATATGTGTATTTAACATCTGGTTTACCAAAAGTAAATAATAAAATTGAGGTTTTCTTTCTAATATGTAACCTGGTTTTATTTATGGTGATTAAAATTGAGCAAACTATTATCTGCTAACAACTAAAAGCATTAAACTGTATGTGAATATATATACCTTAAATATACTTTTCCATTTTTGCCCTCAATACCCCCCAATGCATTTTCTTTGCTGCTGCTAGAGTGATGTTTCAGATGCAAGTATCTGAATAATATTACATTTTATAATTGTAAATGTTTCCATAGAATACCCATCAAGCAAGATAAAATCTTAGCATTTTAATGTGCCTAGAAGCCTTCAGGACCTGCTGATTCTGAGACATGGATGGCACATAGTAACAGATGTATACATCTAAATTCCCTTTCGTGTAGACCTGCGCCAATCTATAGTCTAGGGGTAGTTGGCGAGCAGCAGTGGAAAGACAAGAGTTTTGAGGCCAAAGTGCTCAGATGGGGTCCATTATTTTGGCCCTGCAAGTATCACCATTGCCATCTAGTAATGCTTTCTCAACCTCTCTTACCAACCTCATTCACAAACAATCATATTTTAATCTCCACAGTTACTTCCTTTCTTTTGAACAATAATAAACAGATATGGCAAAAATATAACAAGCTCTCTCAAGATTTTTTTTTCACTCAGAATACACCTCTTCCTTCAGTTTACCTTGCAAATCTATTGTAATTTTTTTTTTCTGATTTTATCTTGTCTCTGAAACCTTTCTTCACTAGCACCCTGGAATTATTCTGTACCGTAAACACTAAAGAGTTTCTGTGCATTAAGTATTAATCAATTGTTATTCAATATCACTGAATATTTGAATTATGTTCTAGGTCTATCTTTTCTACTAGTCTATGAAAAACTTGAGGTCAGGGTAATGTCTTATTTATTAATGTTTCTTTGGCACTTAATACAGTATTTAGCAGATATTTGGTATAGTACTTAGCAGTTATCTACTAAAGCGAAATTTGGTGGTGTATGTGTAAGTGTGTGGCATTAGGACTATATTAATAGTCACGTACATGATAGTAAATGGGAAATTTGATTTCTATATTTAGGGGCAGGGAGAAGTGATGTTGGTAAGCTTTGATAATCTTATCAAAATTTCAGTTAAGCCAAAACAAAAAGGAAACAATACACTAAAGAGAATATTGAGTTCATTTCCAGTAATGTAAGATCCTGTGAATCAAACATTTAGATTATTCATCCCATACATTTCAGTTGATCAAAGTCAGATGTTTTATTTTCCTTAAATGCAGCAAGTATATTTAAGTACTGAGGTTTCTCAAACTTAAAGTAACATTAGTGGATGAAGGTTAAATAGTTGAGGAAACTGATTGACTCATGTCCTAAAATTTTTTTAGATGAATATTTTCAAATAGAAATCAAGAAAAATGTTAAAAAATTTCCTCTGAGGAAGCACACCCAATTTTCCCAAGTTCTTGTTACTCAGATTCTAAATCTGGCATTTTATTTAACACCTTCTTTTGCTCAGCATCGACTTATTTCTAGCAATCAATTACTCTGTGGTACTGAATTTTCTCTTGAAATGTGAAATGCATCCATCTTCTCTTTTCTTCTCATGCTATTACCTATTTTATTCCTTCTCATTCTGTGCAATTCAAGTGTTGTTCTGGTATTCTTGCTCAATTACACCCTAAAGTAGTTTGAAAAACAATGTATATATTCACATGTTGTTAAAAATATATATATAAAATTTTTCATCAGGTTTTAACAATTATAGAGAAATTATAATGATTGACATTATAAAATAAGCTGTTACAACACTGTTTAAATGTTACCAATAGGTTCTAAATAGTAAAACAGCTTACTATTCCCCCCCATCCATTTAAATGTCCATGTAAATAACATTTGATGTAACCAGAAACTGCTGCTTGAAATTATGGATTTTTTTTTATTTTAAAATTACATTTTACTTTTCCTATGAACTTAAGTTTAATCTATCTTTATTCTTTAAAATAAAAACTGTGCAAATTTAACTATTTAAGAGCTTAAATCATCCATGTGTATATATGTGTGTATATACAGATGGTCACCAACTTACCATAGTTTCACAAGCTTCAGACTCCATCCATGAGAATTTTGGTTTTGCTTTATGATAGCATAAAAATGATATGTATTGAGTAGAAAATTTTACTCCAATATTCAGTAAATTCCATGAGATATTAAACACTTAATTATAAAATAGTCTTTGTATTGGATTATTTTTGACCAAACACAGGCTAATGTAAGTGTTCTGAGCACATTTAAGGTAGTATAAACTAAGCTATGATATTTGGTTGGTTAGCTGTACTAAATGCAATTTCAACTTAAAATATTTTTAACTTATAATGGATTTATTAGGAGGAAGCTTGTAAGTTGAAGAGCATCTGTATATGTCTATGTCTATATCTTCTTTGCAAATGACTGCACTCATATGGTTATTGTATAAATAACCTCACTATCTTTGGTCAGTTACATTTCCACATTTGGAAAGGGGGAGGGAACATTCGTTAAGGGATTGCCCCCTGTGATGAATGACTATGCTATCCGGTTGGCAACAATCCTCAGCCTCAGGTTGTGTTGAATACATAAGCGTGCACGTATACACAGACAAAAGAGCTCACACATACTAGAATCAATGTTTTCAAAAATCATTCTATTTTTAAACCTCCAGAGAATCCTACAAAGCCATATGTCCAGTTATGCACTGAGATAAGAGTGTAAAAAGATTGAGAATTGAGAAAGCATACTGAAATCATTGAATAGTAATCGGTTTAGTGATTCCATTTACAGTTTTGCTTTGAATAAATCTCAATTTAAAGTTTTTTATTGGTAGAACAAGCACATCATTACAATTTAAACAACATTCTTTAACACAGAGTGTTTAATAATAGCAATATTACTTGCTTAATTACATAAAAACAAATGTGTCTTTTATCACCTATGAATAACTGTTATTAATCTTTTTTTCTAAAAAATATCCATAGGCCTTTTAAAAAATGTGCATATTCTAATAGTACATTAAAACCTTTATTTATTTTTCTTAAGTGGAAACAGACATGATCTCTTAGAACCTTAAAATGAGAAAAGTCTATTCTCTAAGGCCAAAATTATAAAATCATTTCAAAATTAATCATGAAAAAATATGCAAAATTACGATAAGCAACTGGAATGACACCTTAGACATTGTCACATAAGCAGCAAGAGTGAATAAAATATTAAAAAGTGAGTCAATCCACTAAGGGTGTTATTACTACTGGAACATATTAGAAGGACATTTACTGAGGCAAGGGCATTTCAACTTTCATTCAAGGCAATACTTCTTAGAACTAAAGACTCTGCCTGGCTTGTCTAATGGTTTTATAAAGATAAATTACAAGGACTTTAATCGAGGAATAGGATCATACACATTTTTAGTTCTTCATTTTGCCAATTTAATGTAGGCAATCATAACCATCTATTTTAATTTTTGTTTTATTTATTTATAATGAGGTTGAGCATACTTTTAGATACTCATGATTGGTCATTTGTATATCTTCTTTTGACCTCCTATACAGTCTGCTTTCTTTCATTTTATTTATTTGTTTGACAGAGTTTTGCTCTGTCTCCCAGGCTGAAGTGCCGTGGTGTGATCGCTGCTCCCTGCAACATCTGCCTCCCAGGTTCAAGCAGTTCTTCTGTCTGGACCTCTCGTGCAGCTGGGATTACAGGTACCCACCCCGACTCTTGGCTAATTTTGTATTTTTATTAGACGTGGGGTTTCACCATGTTGGCCAGGCTGGTCTCAAACTCCTGACCTCAAGTGATCTCCACACCTTGGCTCCCCAACAAGCTAGAATTACAAGTGTGAGCCACCATGCCAAGCCTCTTCTTTCTAGTCTAAAGTTATGTGTTTATCTTAACTGTATTGATTTTGTTTACTTTATGAATTGTAAGAATGATTGTCCCTATAGCAATCCATTGCATGTTATATACTGGGAAAATATATTCTTTTAATCTACCATCTGATTTTAACAATGTTTATATTCCCTATTTTACAGGACATATTTCCACTGATTGAGGATCCTTTTTTGTTATATGTACACCTTTTATATATTCACCCTTGAGGGGAAAGAACCACTTTCACTGGGCAGGGACGTCAGGCCTCTAGGTATAAAACTGTGTGTTTACTACGTGTTTATTGGTGTTAGACCCAGGTAAACTTGCTAAGGCAAAGACAGTCTTGTGAAATCTTGACGGATGATATATAGCTCTCAACAACAGCTCTCAGCCTCATATTATGCACCATAGTGTTCTTTTAACTGTTCTATAGTCATTAATATGTTTAAGCAGCAGTTAATAAATATTAAATAAATAAATAATACTTGAATATGCTACTAAATGGAAATCCCAGCTGAATAAACGTTCCTGACAATACATGCAAAAAAAAAAATTTTTTTTATTGCATTTTAGGTTTTAGGGTACATGTGAAAAACATGCAAAATTTTTGCATAGGTACACACATGGCAGTGTGATTTGCTGCCTTCCTCCCCCATCACATATATGTGGCGTTCTACCCATGCTATCTCTCCCCCAACTCCCCAGCCCCCACTATCCCTCCCCTTTTTTCCCCCCACAGACCCCAGTGTGTGATACTCCACTGTCTGTGTCCATGTGTTCTCATTGTTCAACACCCACCTACGAGTGAAAATATGTGGTGTTTCATTTTCTGTTCTTGTGTCAGTTTGCTGAGAATGATGGTTTCCAGGTTCATCCATGTCCCTACAAAGGACACGAACTCATTGTTTTTGATGGCTGCATAATATTCCATGGTGTATATGTGCCACATTTTCCCTGTCCAGTCTATCATTGATGGGCATTTGGGTTGGTTCCAGGTTTTTGCTATTGTAAACAGTGCTGCAATGAACATTTGTGTGCATGTGTCCTTATAGTAGAATGATTTATAATCCTTTGGATATATATCCAGTAATGGGATTGCTGGGTCAAATGGAATTTCTATTTCTAGGTCCTTGAGGAATCGCCACAATGTCTTCCACAATGGTTGAACTAATTTACACTCCCACAAACAGTGTAAAAGTGTTCCTATTTCTCCACATCCTCTCCAGCATCTGTTGTCTCCAGATTTTTTAATGATCACCATTCTAACTGGTGTGAGATGGTATCTCAATGTAGTTTTGATTTGCATTTCTCTAATGACCAGTGATGATGAGCATTTTTTCATATGTTTGTTGGCCTCATGTATGTCTTCTTTTGTAAGGTGTCTGTTCATATCCTTCACCCACTTTTGAATGGGCTTGTTTGTTTTTTTCTGGTAAATCTGTTTTAGTTCTTTGTAGATTCTGGATGTCAGCCCTTTGACAGATGGGTAGACTGCAAAAATTTTTTCCCATTCTGTTGTTTGCCGATTCACTCTAATAACTGTTTCTTTTGCCATGCAGAAGCTGTGGAGTTTGATTAGGTCCCATTTGTTTATTTTGGCTTTTGTTGCCACTGCTTTTGGTGTTTTGGTCATGAAGTACTTGCCTACGTCTATGTCCTGAATGGTTTTGCCTAGATTTTCTTCTAGAGTTTTTATCATGTTAGGCCTTACGTTTAAGTCTTCAATCCATCTGGAGTTAATTTTAGTGTAAAGTGTCAGGAAGGGGTCCAGTTTCTGCTTTCTGCACATGGCTAGCCAGTTTTCCCAACACCATTTATTAAACAGAGAATCCTTTCCCCGTTGCTTGTTTTTGTCAGGTTTGTCAAAGATTGGACGTTTGTAGATGTGTTGTGTTGCCTCCAAGGCCTCTGTTCTGTTCCATTGGTCTATATCTCTGTTTTGGTACCAGTATCATGCTGTTTTGATTACTGTAGCCTTGTAGTATAGTTTGAAGTCTGGGAGTGTGATGCCTCCCGCTTTGTTCTTTTTGCTTAGAATTGACTTGGCTATGCAGGCTCTCTTTTGGTTCCATATGAAGTTTAAGGTGGTTTTTTCCAGTTCTGTGAAGAAGGTCATTGGTAGCTTGATGGGGAGAGTGTTGAATCTGTAAATTGCTTTGGGCAGTATGGCCATTTTCATGATATTGATTCTTCCTAACCATGAACATGGAATGTTTCTCCATCTGTTTGTGTCCACTCTTATTTCGTTGAGCAGTGGTTTGTAGTTCTCCTTGAAGAGGTCCCTAACGTTCCTTGTTGTTTGTATTCCCAGGTATTTTATTCTCTTTGTAGCAATTGTGAATGGCAGTTTCTTCTTGATTTAGCTCTCTTAAGTCTGCTATTGGTGTACAGGAATGCATAATTCACCACATAAACAGAACCAAAGACAAAAACCACATGATTGTCTCAATTGATGCAGAGAAGGCCTTTGACAAAATTCAACAGTGCTTCATGCTAAAAACTCTCAATAAACTAGATATTGACAGAATGTATCTCAAAACAATAAAAGCTATTTACAACAATCCAACAGCCAATATCATATTGAATGGGCAAAAACTGGAAGCATTCCCTTTGAAATCTGGCACTAGAAAAGGATGCCCTCTTTCACCATTCCTGTTCAATATAGTACTGGAAGTTCTAGCCAGAGCAATCAGGCAAGAAAAAGAAATGAAGGGTATTCAAATAGGAAAGGAGGAAGTCAAATTGCCTGTATTTGCAGACGATGTGATTGTATATCTAGAAGATCCCATCATCTCGGCCCAAAATCTCCTGAAACTGATAAGCAACTTCAGCAAAATCTCAGGACACAAAATTGATGTGCAAAAATCACATGCAAAAATTTTAAGGAATTATTTCATTCATTTATTCATCCTTTATAATCATGGTGTTTAGTCTCAAATACATTTTAAATTCCTGATTAAAGTTGATGAGGCTAATTAATACATAGTGTGAAAACAATTGAAAACAACAATAATGTACTGAGATAATATAGAACCACATTAATAAATCCCCTTATAATTCTAAAATTTCACTCTGAACTTTCCAGAAACTATAGCAGAAAAAAAGTGGGTAAATGTAAATATCACAGCCTTCATCACAGCATTTCTTGGAATTTTTTTTTTTAGTGGAGGATATTGTTCACTGACAAGTACTCTAATTTAAGTATCAGAAAACTAGGACCAAAGATTAATTCTGTTATTGCTAAACCATAAAATTAAAATAGCCCTCATTGAGATTCAATTTCCTCTACTTTTGCATAAATATGAGTAGTTACAGAATTGCTATGGGGATCAAAAGATGTTATGGAATCATAGGCAATTCTGTTATTTCTGTCATTTCAACTGTAAACATTTCTTAGACATGTTTGGTCATAGCGTTTTAGACTAGAAGTTTGCCTTACAAATTGAATTCAAACACCTTTGTTTTACTTGTTAGAAAACAGAGGCTTAGAAACGTTAAACGTTTTTTTTCCTTTATGTCACACCTCTCCTAAATTATATCTTTAAATGAACTTCAGCATGTAAAAATAAAATAAAACACTATAAATTAAATTATATGTATTAATTTGCCTTCCATATTTCAAATATTTTTCAGTACTTTTCATTATATTAAGTAATAAAACACAATCAGACCAATATGGGTAATCATCTTATTTTTAAATTTAAAGTTTGTGTAAATCTGAAATAGGTGACATATTACTTCCCAAACTAAAATACAGAAAGTTGTTCAGAATAATCAGAGATAAACTTTTAGATATTTCTTCCATATTTTAGACAAACAGTTCTTTGTTATGCTATAAAACATCTGAAATACATGGATGTTTTGCTTTGTTTCATAGCTAATTAGAATTTTCTTTCTATCTCTGATTCTCACTTCTCATTTCACCTTAATAATTTGGCTTCCCTTTTCAATCTAGCAAGCTGCTATCTAGATGATTTATAGTGACCTTATAATTGATAAATTAATGTGCATCTTCTCTGTCTTAATCACTTTTTATTTTTTATAGTATTTGTCAGCATAGCCTTTGTTCTCTGTGACGCTTTCCTCCTTACAAAGCTGTGATGTTACACTTTTACATTTTTTACATTCAAGAATAAGATAAAACCATTATTTCCATTCCCAAATCTCATCACTTTTCTTTTCTCATAACGGAATCACAATTCAAGTCAGACGGGTTCAAGGGACTGGAGACATGGTCTACTGTTGATTCTACCTCATATGGTTGATTTTTTAATAAGAAGCCCTGTGTAAGACTTTAAATATACTAAAATCTTCCACTTTTCTGTTTAATTTCCTGCAATTCCACTTCAAAACATAATCAAATTCTTTATACTGACTTACAAATCTCTACCCATTCCTATTCCTCTTATGATTCAACCCTTGCTATTGAAGTTAGAAACATAAAGAGCATTTTCCTGTCCTTTGAAATCACCACGTTTCTGCATTTCCTTCTCAGTAGGCCTTTCCACTGACTATACCCACTATCTGCAAGATCATTCTTTCCTTTTATTGTCATGTTATGGCTCCATTTCTCCAATCATATTCCATCTTCAATGTAATTTTCCCAGAATTACCCTCTCTGACCAGCCTGCTTTAGAATGGAAGCTCCCCAAGAACGGGCAGTGGGGAAATTATCTGATTGGAAACTCAGAAAAGTATTTAACGACAGCTGTGTGCCAGGCACTTTCCTATAACCAGGCTCTATGGTCATGAATACATGAATGAATATGTATTCATTGCCTTAAAAAGTATTTAACATATTCATTGCCTAAAAAAGTATTTCCCATCCTAGGAAAGTGCCTAGCACATAGCTATCATTAAATACTATTTAAGGCAGTGAATACATATTCATTCTAATTCACAGTTCTTAATTGTAATTCACAAATAACTCTACCCACAACTTTTTTCTATCCTATGATTTTCAGACTATTGTTGCCTCTTCCCTTATAAACTGATTACCTGACAGCGCTTTCAAATATAGCTTCTCTAATCCTGTTACTTCCATTCTTAAAATTCTACATTGACTCTCCACATCTCCAAAAATGAGCCCCATTCATGGCCTTCCATGATTTGATCTACACTTGCCTATTCTATGCTATGTTACTTGTGTCCTCTCTGCCCCTGCTTTTTTTTTTAAATGTCTGTTTCTTAACAGTAACATATAGGTGCAGCAATCCACCTTGGCACATATTTACCTATGTAAAAAAGCTGCATATCCCCAGAACTTAGCATAAAAATAAATAAAGTAACAGAAAATTTTGCTGAAAGGAAAAATAAAAGTAACCTGTTACCTTCACTCCTCTAGATAGACTGGTGTTACCTGCTTCTTCAATGTATCATATCAGTTTTGTCAACTATAGTTCTATATTTTATATCCTAAATTCAGGCCAGTTCAAAACCTTACCAGCTAAAATTATACAACTGCTAGTCTTAAATATAATTTTTTAAATAAAGACATCAAGTCTTTTAGTAGAATTAATGTATCTCTTCTTTAAAGAATATAAAAATCACTTTTCTGTAAGTACAAAGCAAATATCTCACATCAGTTGCCCAGTACCTGTTGCTCCTGTTGCTACACAAGATTACCAGCTTCTTCAGAACAGAAGTACATTTTTAGTCCATTTTGAATCCTGCATTTCATTCAATGCAATATTTTATACAGAAATAAACTCAATAAACAGATATTGAACGAACATTTGCATGTTTTAAACTTCATAATGTTAATAGTGTGATAATTTATTTCAGAAATTATTTCATAAGGTATATAAAATGTACATTCAAAATTGTCAATTAGAAAGGAATTTCTTAAAATTATAGCTCACTTTAAATTTCAACGTTAAAACGAATAGTCGAAGATAATTTGTCTTACTATTTTACATATGGATATTTATTCTGTCCATTTTATATTTCATTTCACGTTTATTTTAGATTTTAACTGATGCATTTCTCTTCCTCTATAATTTTCATTTCACATTTTGTTTGTTTGCTTATTTTCATTGAGTATCCATAGGGCATAAAACTGACGGTTGGAACTTGCCTATTTTAATGCCCTTAACTTCAATTATAATTGCAGCTCTTTTTCAAAAGTTTTTTTTTTTTTATCATTACTGGTTCTGAATATTCTGCTGCTTCTGAAATATGAGCTGTAAAAAAACCTGGCAATTCATCAGTAATTCAATATTTGTTCTCCTGGGATTTATATTCTTATTTCTTATACACTAGGTTTCATAAAATTTGGTTCTAAAAAGAAATAAATGATCTGAAAAATTAATATATCACATTTCACATATTCATTAGTGTCTAATATTGAATTGTGTGAAATAATTTATTTTAAATGTGTTTTAATAAATACATTAACTATTTATAATACTTATAAACATTTAAATCTCATAATTACCTGTTCAATTAAATCTTTCAATTCAGTAATGCAAATTATGCAGCTTTTAATAAGCTTATAGACTCTGCTTGGCTACCATTTTAACTAAGGTTTTATGTAAACCTTCAGATCTCAGTAAACACAATACATTTGATTAGGAAAATAAAAGACAATTTATCGTATTCTTAATTTGAGAATTTAGAAGAAACTTTGGCTAAAGTGGTATATACACACACACACATGATGTTATTCTTATTGACAAACCTAACATTTAGCTATAAGAATATACTTATGATTTTGAATTAGGTGTACTTTAACATGTTTGATATCTTATGCGAATATAGTATGCCTCCACTGAAGATTTCCAAACCCCCATGACTCTGAAATAAATGTTGACAATCCTGACAATTTTAATATGTGTAAGCAAGAAGGTAAGGAAAGGCTAGGTAAATAATTTACAAATTTGAAATATTCATTTAACAAATAATTATTTTGACTCTCTGCTAGGAATTAAATTGAAATGAAGAGGAAGATAGATATGGTCTTTCTCTTGGGAGCTTACAATATAAAAATGAAAGCAGGCAATTAAAACATAATACATAAAAATGTGTTGCTGTGGTAGCAGAAGTTCTAGATACTATAGGAGCACCTACTTCAGCTAAACAAAATGAGGAACCTGGTGAATAGGCAAAAATTCCTGAAGTATGAGTAGAGAGCATGACTTTCAGCAGATATCTTAAAAAAAATTACTAAGATTTATTCAGAAAAACAGAGCAGGAGAGACATATGCAGGAACCAGAATTTGAATGGCTGTATGAGCCATTTTAAAGACCGGATAATTCTGGGGAAGCCAATTTAACTAGGGTCTTGCATATGCATATTTTCATTTTATGTTAAATTTCAGTCAGCTTACATTTAAGTAAATTGTGGGGTGCAGTGTGCAGGGATGGGGATGAGGTGTAAAATTTAGGCAAGAATATGATGAATGCTTTTCTTGTGGTTTTTAAAAAAGAAAAAAAATAGTTCAAAAGTAGAACAAGCTTAATGGAAATCCTAAAAAGTAAAAGGACAGTGTAGGAAGATAATCATACTTGCTCCTCTAATTTGGCTCCATATGGCAGGATGAATTATGCCAAAGACCTGAGCGGACATGGAGAAGAACTACAATGTGGGAAAGCAGCAGAAAGAGGAAAAAACAACAACAAAAAAACCCATAAGGGATGACAAGTTGTTACTCACTGACAGAGTATGTTGGCCTAGGAGCAGAATGCAGGAGAGAAATAAATTAAAAAAAAAAAAACAAAAAAAAAACCATGTAAGAGTTTCTGCATCTTTCAACCTAAAATGACAGACATATTTGCTGTTATCTGTTCTTCTTGACTCATATTTTGTCTTAATGTATATGCACAGCTGTTGTTTCTGACCCAAGAGATGATATGTTCAGCCAATTCGTCTATGGTTTTAAAGATTTTTTTCCCATGGTTGTCATTTGTCAAGCTTTTAAAGTAATAAGTGTAGTTAGAAACACATGTTTTAATTCCTTGTGAGATAATTTCTTAGATAAATTAATATTGTATTGCAAAATATTCTAAAAGCAATATAAATAAAATGTTTGATAGTCAAAATCTTTAAGCTATTTCAAAATCATTACCATGTATGTTTAAAAAACAATTCATTTTAAAATCGTTAATGTTTTGCTTAGAGTTTTAAAAAATAAATAGCAGAGAAGAATTTCATTCTAGCAAACTGATTCAAATGGTGTTAAACTGGCCCTTTAACTTATTTTATAGAATTGATTATTCAGAATAATGGAGATTTGGTTTAGTAATGAAATATTTCTTATGGTTTTCAAGAAATTAGAAAGTCTGCATGAGTAGAAGGAGCTTTTTAAACAAGAGTTTAGGGTCTAGTAAAAATATACTATCTCAAGGAGGAAAACTTTCTTTAAAAAAATGGCTGTTTTTGTAACCAGGCTTTCCATAAAGCTCTCCTCAACCACACTCACATTACATAAAAATTTCTGGTCATACTCAAATTTATTTGGGAAGTTTATGAATTTTAAATAACTCATCATAGTACAGATTTGAATTTGTATCCAAATTATATCCAAATTAATTAGCTCTTTAAATTTGTACAGGTTATTTACAATTTTTAAATTTTATTTTATTCAATTTATAAGAGGAGTTAACAAACACTACTTTAAAGTAAGAAAAATGATTTAAAATGCTAATTTAATGAGTTAAAATATAGAAAACCTTAGTCCCTGCTTCTCATACATAGTAAATTATCAAAATTATATTAATTATTTTATTATTACAGTGACTTTTTTCTGTCCTTGACTAATTTCAGTTTAAAATATATATTGGAGATCATTAAACTTTTAAATAGAAATTGGTGATAATGCTTTATTGAAAAATTGAATCCTCATGGTGTGCATAAGATAACAAGCAAGTTCATTATTTGAACTTGATATTTGGTTGACAAAACAACCGTATTGTAAGAAAAGCACTTGCCCTTTATAACACAGATATTAAAAGGTAAAGATTGTTTCCAAGCCCCACAAAAAAAAGAAAAAAAGTGGAAAATATCTGAAAATCTAGCCAAGAAATCTTAATTTTGTTAGTGTCCAAAAATATATATATTTGTATCTAGATTGAGATCTATAGATATATAGATATAGATATATTATATTTCATAATGTGCTCATCATTTATTATTAACACCACCCCTACTACCATCTAAAAGTCCATTTAATGGACTCACAGTACCACATGGTTGGCAAGGTCTCACAATCATGGTAGAAGGTGAACTAGGAGCAAAGGAAGGTCTTGCAAGGTGGCAGGTAAGAGAGTCAGTGCAGGAAAACTGCCCTACATGAAATCATCAGATCTTGTTGAGACTCACTATTGTGAGAACAGCAGCATAGGGACAACCACCCCGTGATATAATTATCTCTCACTGGGTTCCTCCAACAACATATGGGGATTATGGGAACTACAATTCAAGATGAGATCTGGTCAGAACACAGTCAAACCGTATCAACTAGGTTTTACTTTTCTTGAGGGGAAGGGATTTGTCTGTGCCTTTTAGTGCTTGTCTAGTGTACCTGCAACAGTATCTGGCATACAATAACTTCTCAGTAGATATTTTTTGTGTGAGCTACATGTTGTAGAATAGAACATATGAGCTAGCAGTAGCTCAGTAATTTAAAACTGTTTCCTATTCCCATTAAAACATTTAAGACAGAATAATTAAAGTTATTGTATTAGACATTGCAAGGTACACCCAAGCAAAAACCATCGAAACATTTATTTTCATTATTGGTAATAGCCGTATATTTCTTATTAATTTATTTTACTTCACATAAAAATAGAATATTAAAACAATTTTGAGTCCAATAATACAGAATATTTGAAAATATATGTAAAAAAGTTATTATGGTTCATATCATAGTAGAAATTCACAGTGCAGGAACATTTAGAACATTTAGCACTTACCTATAATTTATGTATACATGCCTATTATATCTAAGTAGCTGTTTATGAGCCATGTAGGTAAATACAAATTTGCTTAATATTAGGAATTTGTCAATATTCCTTAAAAAGTCATAGCATGAACTATATTTTTGGATAATTATACTTCCTTTTAAAAATTCCTTCTTAAAACATTTATATTTTCTATACACTACTAATACTAAGATGTTATGTTTGGCAGAATTCTGTGTTTGACAGTTCTGGTCATATGTTTCATGTTTTGTCAATATTAAATTAATGGAGACATCAAGCTAGGAGTAAAATTCATTTAGGTAACAAGAATGTTGCCAAGGAAATATAAAGGTAGCATTTTTCTATTTGCTATAAAATCAAGATATTCATGGCAATCATATTATGAAACTATTTTGATCAGATATTGACTCTCTTACACAACTATTTGACTGTTGTTCTTATTTCTATCTGTGATGGTTAATACTGAGTATCAACTTGATTGGATTGAAGGATACAAATATTGATCCTGGGTGTGTCTGTGAGGTTGCTGCCAAAAGAGTTAACATTTTAATCAGTGGGCTGGGAAAGGCAGCCCACCCTTAGCCTGGGTGGACACAATATATATAAGCTAGAATTCTGCTAGAATGTAAGCAGACAGAATAATGTAAAAGAGAAACTGGCCTTGCCTTCTAACCTACATCTTCCTCCCTTACTGGATGCTTCTTGCCATCAAACATCAGACTCCTAGTTCTTCAGTTCTAGAACTCAGACTGGCTCTCCTTGCTCCTCAGCCTGCAGATGGCCTATTATGAAACCTTGGGATCCTGTGAGTTAAAGTTTAATAAACTCACACACACACACACACACACACACACACATATATATAAACACACACACATACACACACATATAATATATACATGTAAAGATAAGTTTGTAATAATGCAACATGATCTTTGTGAGGAAGTCCAATTTTTATAATAACAGAATTTTGTTGTTTCTCTCAGGCACTTACTACCAAGCCAGAAGTTCTCTCTCACCAGCTGTGAGCATTTAGGCAAGTATTCCTTGAAATTTTCTGGAACCAAGATGTATAATAATTTCTGAAGACTATATACTCTCCACAGAATGCTGATCTTTTATTCATATTCTATAAAACCTCCCTCATTTTCTATTCTTCTTCTTTGTTAGTCATTAAAGACTTACATTTGTGTGCATGTGTGTGTGTGTGTGTGTCCTTTCAAGTCTTTTCTGTGCAAATAACCAGAATGTCTCCTCCCTCTTAAACCTACCATATTGCTTTACATTTGACATCCCCCAGACCTGGTGTCCAGTTTCTCTAGTACACAGTTTCTAACAAACTAAACATACTCTTGCCATATGATCTAGCAATTGCACTCCTTATCATTTACCCAAAGGAGTTGAAAATTCATGTCCACACAAAAATGTATGCATGAATATTTACACCAACTTTATACATAATTGCCCCCAAATAGAAGAAACTTTAAGAGATGAATGGATAAACAATTTGCTACATCCATGCGATGGAGTATTATTCTGTGAGAAAGAGGAAATTTGCTATTAAGCCATAAAAAGACGTGGAAGAGATTACTTTCTTAAATGTATATTGCTAAGTAAAAGAGTTAACGTTAAAAATTTAAACTCTATGATTTCACCTCCATGGCATTCTGGGAAAGCCAAAACTATAGAGGAAGTAAAAAGATCAGTGGTGACAAGCATTGAGTAGGGCAGAGGCAGTAATATGTGGAACACAGGGCACTTTTAAGGCAGTGAAATTATTCTGTATGCTATTGTAATGATGGATACATGCCATCATGCATTTATCAAAATCCATAGAATTGTACAATCCCAAAAGTGAACCTTAATATGTATGTGGTCTTTAATTAATAATGTGTAAGTATTGGTCCATCAATTGTGCTAAATATACCACTCTCATAAAATATGTTAATAATGGAAGAAACTACATGTGGTAGGAAAAGCAGATATAGAAGCACTTACTACTATATGTGTAATGTTTCCATAAACCTAAAAATAAAATAAAGTTTTTAAAAATAGACTATTTTACAAATGAATCTTATATGATATATTGACTTTAAAAAGTGAATTAAATGACTATATATATATATTTAATTTGGAATACACTTAGAATTATTGTACGCATTGATATTTCATAAACTTTTAGGTTACATTTGCTAATCTGCATGATCTACTATTCATCAGATTTTAGTAAATGAGAAATGTCTTACCTTAAGTTGGTTGTTTTGGATTTTAGTAACTTTTACAGTAAGTACAAATGAACTATCTGTAGAAACTATAATGACACAGATAAACACATTTTTAAAATATTTTGTATATCCTTAACATGGAGGATCATTAATTTAAGGGGATTTCAAACGCTGAACTACATATATGTATATACATGCATAAATATGTACATACAAACAGACACTTTAAGAAATACTGACACAATAAAACATGCAAATAATACAAATAATATTGTTTTGGAAGTTGGAAACAACAATCTCAGGTTTTGAGTCAAATATTCTACTTATAAGTAGCTGTTTCTACATTGAAAACAACTCATCTCCAGACCTAATTTGCAAAACGAGAATATTTTCCTATATGATCTGCAATTATCTTTCTGGCTATAAATTGTGTGTGTGTGTGTGTGTGTGTGTGTGTGTGTTCATAATATAGTAATACTGGCTTTAGATAGGTATTATTTATAATCACTGTTAATGAAATAATGCTAATTTTCCACTCTTCAATGTGCTGAGTAACCTAAAGAAATGTTGCTACAGTGAGATGAAATTCTACTTATTTATTTTTTGATGTGTCTTCTTTGAGAGTTCAGTAAGCAGTTATTGTTGGAGATTTTGGCAAAAAAGATTTCTCATTAGTTTTATATATAGTATGTTTATGGTGACTTTAAATAATAATAGACAGTTGGTTTACATCTTCCTATCTATGGAGAAAACATTATAAGTGCTCTGAACTAAGTATTAACAGTTGTCCTTGACTCTAAAACTTGACCTAATGAAGAGTCTACTTATTTATTGACATAACACATTGAAGTGTCTTGCCTCCATTATTTAAGAAGATAAAATGCTTCCCCTGAATTTTCAGTTTAAAAAAAATCATTTTTCATGTTTTGAGGAAAATGCACAGCAATTGGCTCTTTCACAGATTTTAAAGTTCACGTTCTTGAAAAGTAAACACTTGAGCATACATAAAGATTTTGATATGATTCAGCATTTAAAATCCAAGACATCTGGACTTCTGCATGGGTTATTAATCTTTCTCTCCACTGTTAGTGCTCCCTTATCCTATAAGTATACATAAGTTCCTTCTTTTGGTAGTATAGTTAAATCATTTATTATATATCCACATCTTAGCATTTGAGTTTCACACTTGACTTCTGCCCTCCCATCATTATGTCTCCTATTCTTTCATTTCAACATATTTCAACCAATACATCCCAGGCTGTTGGCGCTCATGTCCAGTGTTCTAGCTCCCTAGCTCTCAGTGACAAACACACACACACACAGACACACACACACACATAAAAAGAAAATTTTGTCACTGAGTATGACTACATAACACTTGAGGAATCTTCCTACCACAACTCTCACTGAAAATCAATTTGTGTTTGCTTTAACTGCATAAATGCTTTGATTTCATGGATAGGGATGTCAATATTCTGTAAGGCACAACTTAACTTTTCAGATAATTGTGTTTGTTAGAATGTTCCTTCTCCTAATGAAATGAAATCTAAATTAATATACGTATACTATTGTATTTAAATAATGTGAAGTTGAATAATTTTGCTTTACTTATTTTCAAACTTTTGAGAATAAACATTACTTCAAATATTTTACTGTGTTCACAAAACTTTTTGATTTTTTGTTTGATTTTAATTTTTGTTTCTTTATTAAGTGTTTTGAGACAATAATTTTTCCAAAAGTAAAGGAAATAGATTTCAGAAGACAAAACCAACAAACCAACAAAGACAAGCTTTCTTAAGCTCAAAATGTACTTAAAACTAAGCTTTGTATTAAGTCAAAAATAAATGATAATTCTATAAATATTAAGAGTTTAATTATATTTTAGTTCATTAAAATAATAGGTTTGTTACTGGAATTTACTAATAAAATCATTCTTCCAATGTATTATTTTTACATTAAATGTACACCTACAGAAAAATTATAAATTAATTTCTCAAAGAACATATAAACATTTATATTCATTGACAAGAGAACATATCCTTTTTAAAACTGTATTAGCCCTCTACTTGCTAAGACATTGTTTAAAACGTGGCCTATTATGAAGTCTTTTTCAGTTAAAAACAGTATGCAATCTGTAACAACCTGACCAGATGTGTAGAAGATTTCTCTCAGGTGGTAATGGCAACCACAGAAAGGAGCTTTGTGATATGATTAAAATATATGTTAGTCTTTGTTCTAGGTCAGAATGAATATTTTCACAGAATACATTGCTGCATAATACAAAAAGTATATAGTGTAAGATAAATGAAGACTAGAATAATTGGAGAAAAATAAAAGCTCTTCATCCTAAAAGTAGTGACTGAACATGGATTGATGGAGGAAATAAAGGTATTGTACACTGTGAGAGATGGAATAACATAAGAATATATATAGATAAACAGTATGGGAAGTGGTTTTGATAAGACCGTTCCAGTTAAAAGGCTGGTGGTTCTAAGTTAGGAATAAGACAATTATAAAATTGTATAATTGCTAGCATTTGTGTAATGCTTTTGTTTTCAAAACAATTACTATTAAATTTATCACAACTGATTTTCAAAATGACCTTATTTGGTAATCATACTAAGCATTGCTATAATTCCTACAAAAGATGTGTAAGACAGATTATGAGACTTATCAGCAAATCCATTGTACTCTGTTTATAACATAATTAAATAACTAAAATAAGTATGAGACGTTTGAACTTTTAAAACACTGAGAAACTATGGTATGAGAAAGATACACGTTTTGAACCAAATCACAAAAATTACAATGCAAAGAGTGCATTGTTGGAATTTCAAAATAATTTGATTTCATCCAAAACTCAACATGGCTGAAATATAACCCTGCTTCTTAGAGATATGAAATATAATGTCTTCCATTAAAAATAATAGTCCTGAAGTCTTCTCAAAAACTTCTATAGATTTAAATAAGTTATGATAGGATTATTTTTCCTCTATTTTATTTTTGTTCATAAAAGTGAAAGTTGTGATTTTAAGTTTATATTTACCTGTTAAAGAAGAAGAAAGGAGTTCAGTCATAATAATCTATATTTTTCTGAAAAAAATGTTACCAAAGAATTCATGTTGTAACAACCCATATAACAGACATTAGAAAGGGATGTTTGGAAGCCCTTCTGTGATTATCTACAACTTTAATTAGATTTTTAAACTGAATCTGAGCCATCTGTTACTGAGAGTTTGAAAAATGTTATGAATGTATCTCTTGTTCTTATATAAGCACATGCAGAGATATATCTGCAATGCCTGTTTAATGCTATATAATTTTGAATATAATACAAGGAAAATCAGTGCTATAAACTGTATTACATCTCTCCAAAATTTACATGTTGAAGTTTTTCCTTACTCCTGATGTGATAATGGTATTTAGAAATGAGGCCTTTAAGAGATAATTAGATTTAGATGGGGTCATAATGGTGAAGACCTCATAGTAGGACTACTGCCCTTAAAAGAACTGGAAGAGATGGCTTGGTGTGGTGGGTCATGCCTGTAATTTCAGCACTTTGAGAGACCATGGCAGGAGGATTACCTAAGGTTAGGAGTTCAAGATTGGCCAAAATGGTGAAACCTCATCTCTACTTAAAACACAAAAAAATTAGCTGGGCATGGTGGTGGTTGCCTGTAATCCCAGCTACTTGGGAGGCTGAGGAAGGAGAATTGCTTGAACCTGGGAAGTGGAGGTTGCAGTGAGCCGAGCTCGCTCCATTGCGCTCCAGCGCAGGCCACAAGAGCGAAACTCTCTCAAAAAAAAGAAAACTGAAAGAGACACCAGAGTTCTGCAACGTGAAGACAATGAGACAATGAGAAGGCCATCATTTGCTAGTCATGAAGAGTCCTCACAGGAAACAAACATGCTGGCACCTTAATCTTGAACTTCCTAGTCTCTGGAACTGTTAGAAATAAGTATCCATTGTTTAAACCACCTGATCTATGAAATTTCTTTTCCATAATTATTATACTTTAAGTTCTGGGGTACATGTGCAGATCGTGCAGGTTTGTTACATAGGTATACATGTGCCATGGTGGTGGTTTGCTGCATCCATCACCCTGTCATCTACATTAGGTATTTTTCCTAATGCTATCCCTCCCCCAATCCCCCCACATCCTGCTATTCCTCCCCAGCCCACCACACCCAGGCCCCAGTGTGTGATGTTCCCTTCCCTGTGTCCCTATGTTCTCATTGTTCAACACCCACTTATGAGTGAGAACATGCAGTGTTTCATTTTCTGTTATTGTGTCAGTTTGCTGAGAATGATGGTTTACAGCTTCATCCATGTCCCTGCAAAGGATGTGAACTCATCCATTTTTTATGGCTGCATAGTATTCCATGGTGTATATGTGCCGCATTTTCTTATCCAGTCTATCATTGATGGACATTTGAGGTGGTTCCAAGTCTTTGCTATTGTGAATAGTGCCGCAATAAACATATGTGTGTATGTGTCTTTGTAATAGAATGATTTCTTTTTTTTCTTTTTTCTTTTTTTTTATTTTTAAAAAGAATTTAAACCCTTCTCCACTTCGGCTTTCAAAGTTCTCATTTCAATATTTGCTACTACCACCAAGATCTGCACCTGCCGCGGCTCCACCTGGGCCCGCGCCCTAGGCTTCAAGGCTCACCGCAGCGGCCCTCCTACTCCTTTCGGTGTAGCGTCTGCGGGGCTCCAGCAGGGCTCGAGCGGGGCGGGGCGGGGCGGGGCGGGCGGGGAGGAAGAACCCCCAGTGCCACCACCGCCGCCCGCGCCGCCACTCCCGACTGCTGGCGACGGCCGGGTATGGGCCCGATGCTCCAGCGCCATCCATTTTCAGGGCTAGTTGATTTGGCAGGTGAGTTGTTACACACTCCTTAGCGGATTCCGACTTCCATGGCCACCGTCCTGCTTGTAATAGAATGATTTCTAATCTTTGGGTATATATCCAGTAATGGGATTGCTGGGTCAAATGGTATTTCTATTTCTAGATCCTTGAGGAATTGCCACACTATCTTCCACAATGGTTGAATTAATTTACACTTCCATCAACAGTGTAAAAGTGACCCTTTTTCTCCACATCCTCTCCAGCATCTATTGTCTCCTGGTGTTTTAATGATTGCCATTCTAATTGGCATGAGATGGTATCTCAATGTGGTTTGATTTGCATTTCTCTATTGATCAGTGATGATGAGCTTTTTTTTCATGTTTGTTGGCTGCATTAATGTCTTCTTTTGAAAAATGTCTGTTTATATTCTTTGTCCACTTTTTGGTGGGTTTGTTTGTTATTTTTTCTTGTAAATTAGTTTAAGTTCTCTGTAGATTCTGGATATTAGCCCTTTGTCAGATAGGTAGATTGCAAATATTTTTTCCCATTCTGTTGTTTGCTGGTTCATTCTATTGATAGTTTCTTTGGCTAAGCAGAAGCTCTAAAGTTTAATTAGATCTCATTTGTCTATTTTGGCTTTTGTTGTCATTGCTTTTGGTGTTTTAATCCTGAAGTCCTTGCCCATGCCTATGTCCTGAATGGTATTGTCTAGGTCTTCTTCTAGAGTTTTTATGGTGTTAGGCCTCATGTTTAAATCTTTAATCCATCTAGAGTGAATTTTTGTATAAGGTGTAAGGAAGGGATCCAGTTTCAGCTTTCTGAATATGGCTAGCCAGTTTACTCAACACCATTTATTAAACAGGGAATTCTTTCCCCATTGCTGGTTTTTGTCAGGTTTTTCAAAGATCAGATGGTTGTAGTTGTGTGACGGTCTTTCTGAGGCGTCTGTTCTGTTCCATTGGTCTGTTTCTCTGTTGTGGTACCAGTACCACAGTACCATGCTGTTTTGATTACAGCAGCCTTGTAATATAATTTGATCAGGTAGTATGATGCCTCCAGCTTTTTTTTTTTTTCCCTCAGGATTGTCTTGTCTATGTAGGCTATTTTTTGGTATCATATGAAGGTTAAGGTGCTTTTTTCCAACTCTGTGAAGAAAGTCATTGGTAGTTTGATGGAGATAGCATTGATTCTATAAATAAAGAGAGAACATTCAAATAGATGCAATAAAAAATGATAAAGGGGATATCACCACTGATTCCACAGAAATGCAAACTACCATCAGAGATTACCTCAAACAACTCTATGCAAATAAACCAGTAAATCTAGAAGAAATGAATAAATTCCTGGACACTTACACCCTCCCAAGACTAGACCAGGAAGAAGATAAATTCCTCAATAGACCAACAACAAGGTCTGAAGTTGAGGCAGCAATTTATAGCCTACCAACCAAAAAAAGTCCAGGTCTGGATGGTTTTACAGCTGAATTCTACCAGACATACAAAGAGGAGCTGGTACTATTCCTTCTGAAACTATTCCAAACAATACAAAAGGAGGGAATCCTCCCTAACTCATTTTATGAGACCAACATCATCCTGATACCAAAACCTGGCAGAAAGGTGACCAAAAAGAAAATTTCAGGCCAATATTCTTGATCAACATTGATGCAAAAATCTTCAATAAAATACTGGCAAACCAAATCCAACAGCACATCAAAAAGCTTATCATTATGATCAAGTTGGCTTCATCCCAAGACTGGTTCAACATCAGCAAATCTATAAACATAATCCATCACATAAACAGAACCAAAGACAGAAAATACATGATTATCTCAATAGATGCAGAGAAGGCCTTTGACAAAATTCAACAGCTCTTTATGCTAAAAACTCTGAATAAACTATGTATCAATGGATCATATCTCAAAATAACAAGAACTATTTATGATAAAACCACAGACAATATCATACTAGATGGGCAAAAGCTTAAAGCATTCCCTTTGAAAACTGGCACTAGACAAGGATGCGCTGTCTCACCACTCCTAATCAACAAAGTATTGGAAGTTCTGGCTAGGGCTATCAGGCAAGAGAAAGAAATAAAGGGTATTCGAATAGGAAGAGAGGACGTCAAATTGTCCCTGTTTGTACATGGCATGATTGTACATTTAGAAAACCCCATCATCTCAGCCCAATGTCTCCTTAAGCAGATAAGCAAATTCAGCAAAGCCTCAGGATACAAAATCAATGTGCAAAAATTACAAGCATTGCTGTACACCAATAACAGACTAACAGAGAGCCAAATCATAAGTGAACTTCCATTCACAGTTGATACAAAGAGAATAAAATGCCTAGGAAGACAACTAACAGGGGGATGTGAAGGACCTCTTCAAGGAAAACTACAAACCACTGCTGAAGGAAATAAGAGAGGAATAAACAGATGGAAAACATTCCATGCTCATGGTTAGGAAGAATCAGTTCTGATCTATGGTATTTCATTAGAGCATTCTGAATTGACTAATATTGTCAGCCAAGGAAAGTAGAATGAAACTGTTTTAATGAGGATCACAATGGCATCTGTGAAAAATGACATTTTAAATATCACAGAATACTTGCCTATGTGAGTAACATAAAATGATACTAGACGATGTTATTATAATTGTTCACTATCAATATGTGGATTTAGTGAATACATTATTTCAAGTTTTAAAAAATTTAGGTTATTTACTGATATCTATTTTCTTTGCAGGGAAATGGTACTTACAAAATAAGAACTCTATGAAGAGCTTTTATAAATGATGCAAGAATTTCAAGTTCTTGAATACCACTATTTGATCATTGTTTAGTGTTTTACTTTCTCTGTATTGAGTATAATGTATAATATTAGATAGTTTATGTCATTCTCAGAAATAAGCTAGTTTGTAGGAAATATGAGTGCAGTTAGCCATCTGACTATGATCACACTTTTTGGCAGTATTCTTATGAGTAATGTAGTAAATAACAGCTTACTTACTGGAAGAGTTTTTTATTTTTAATTTTGTTTGAAAACTGAACAAATTTTATGCTCTTCTTTTTGTATCATGTTTATTTTTATTAAATAAATGCAACAATTGTATGGTTTCTATTATTTAGAAAAACATTTCTCAACCTATGAATTCCAGTTATGCTGCAACAAAACCCTACTGAAGAACTTTCACCAAGGAAACAACTATAAAACCTTCATATATTAGGGAACAACCTGAAGACATTAGATATTAATAGAAGCAGGCAGATACTGGAGAATAGTATATGCTCAGAAGAGAAAAGCAGTATTAAAGTTATCTCCTCATTTCTGTGGCTTTTAGCCTGGAACTAATTGCATGTTCAGTGTTAGAGCATCACTGGTGGAGAAAACTATAATCTTTCTAAGTTGGGGGAAACAGAAGACTGTTGGCAAAGACCATTATAACAATAAATGTGGGAAACTAAAAAAGAAAAGAGGCAGAGGAAAGATGCCCAAATTATGTCCTCCTACATTTTTCCCTGATGTCTGAGCCATGCATACATAGAACAGACTCAGAGTAGTTCACCTGGAGGCAAAAATTCTGAATGATCACTGAAGCTGCCTTTTGTGAAAATAGTTGGTAGTTTATGCATAAGCAAGAAAATCATCTGCTAAAGTAAAAGAAACAAGTTCATCAGAGAAATATGTGAACTCCAATCATTATAACTTAATATTCATAATGCCCAAAACACAATGTAACACTATGTGACACACAAAGAATTATGACAATGGCATGCATTTCCAAGAGAAAAGAAAAGAAAAAAAAAAACAAAGTGTAAATAAGGATAAACTACATATTTAAACTATCAGATAAAAGTTTTAAAGTAACTATTATTACTGTACTCAATGATGTCATATCAAATAGACTCACTAAATGAAAGAAAAATATAAACTCTCAGGAGAAATAGAGGTGATTAAAAAAGAACAAGATAGAAATTCTAGATATTATATAATGTATGAAAGAAAATCACTCGAGTCTTAACAGCCAATAAAAGATGACAATTACTTTGTATATGAAGTAGAAAATAGATTAATAGAAATTATTCAAGGTAGATAACAAAGAAAGAAAATAGTCTCATCAACTTTTAATGTAATATCAAATAGACACATGTGTAATTGAAATTTTAAAAGAATAGTAGAGAAAGATGAAGGCAAAAAATTTTAGAAAATAATAGATAAAATATTCCTAAACTATAAGAAAGTTATAACTTTATAGATGCAAGAAATTCAGCAAATAACAAGCAGAATAAACACCAGAGAAAAACACTCTGAGGAATTCTGAGTCAAATGGTCATAAAGTAAAAATTAAAAGTACCTCTCAAAAGCAGCTAAAGAAAAATGTGACATATTGAGGGACTATGTTAATTTATCTTCCCAGGTCAACAATGGGCTTGGTTTCAAAGGCAAGAACTTCCCAGCGCCATGCCTCCAACCACCTCCCCATCTGGGAACCTAGAGTTTTTTGTCTAACTTTCCTGCCTGGGCTAGGTAAAATTCCAGGTGTGCTTCTTGGTTTAAAGAGACTGCCAAAAGCCCTGGAAGGGGGACTCTGTTGTGGGCCCAAGCAACCAATATGGGATCAGAGTCAAAGATCAATCACTCCAGAGGAAGTCTGAAAAAACTCCTGTCATTGGACAAGAACATAAGTGGAGTGGGAATAACTTCAAAGTTAAAATTCCACTGCACCTAACCTGTGTTGATTTCCCTCTCTGGAATCCCCTCCCACAAGAGCATGGGAGCTATCTCAACCTCAATCTCTCTCTCTCTCTCTCTCTCTCTCTCTCTTCTCCTCTCTCTCTCTCTGTCTCTCTCTGCCTAATAAGTCACTCTCTGCAAAACTCTTTCAGTCTGTGATATTTATAGGAATGGTAAGCCCACCGCACCTCCAGGGCCTCTTCCCCCCATTTCTGGGGCAGGGGAGGCCAAGAACCTGGGACACCCAGTTACAATATTTTATACAGGGGAACAACCATTCAATCAATGGCTGATTTGTTATCAGAAACTACAGAGCCCTAGAGAGACTGAACAAATATCTTTAATGTGATAAAATTAAGGAATTATCAACCCAGAATTTTATATCCACCAAAAATAAAGATTTTCATAGAAAACTAAATTATGAGAATTTTTCTTAATCATACCAGCACTAAATAAATATTTAAGGAAACTCTTTAGGATAAAAGACAGTGATAACAGATGCAGACTGTTATAGATCCACAGGAAAAAATGAAAGGCATCAAAATAGTAAATATCCAGGGCAAATACAAATAATGTTTCTTTTTTCCTGTGCTTTTTCCTATAATTTGTTTTATAAATTATATAAGTATTTAAAGTATAAAATTCCATTCAATTAAGTTATAAAATTCAAGAAAGGATAAGTAGGACAAATAAAGGAAGAAAGCAAGAGAGACAAGTAGAAATAAAATAATAAAATTTTGATCCAAATTCAACAATAACAACAATCATAGTAGTTAATGGACTATTCAGGTTAATTAAAGGGCACTGATTATCAGAATAAATTAGAAAAATAACTAGCACATAAACAAACAACAACCAGATATATCTTTCCTAAGAGAAGCAGACTTTAAATGTAAAGTCATATGTAGGCTGAAAGTAAATAATATTATTACATAAGAGGGTTGTAGTGGCTATATATCACATGCAGTAGATTATTAGCCAAAATGTTAACAAAAATAATAAAAGTGTTAATACATAAAAAATAAAAATTTTAATAAATTACATACATAACACAATCTAAAAACAAAGCAAAAATTAACAATTACCTCAGTAAGTAATGCAATAATTGTAGACTTTAACAGTCTTCCTCTCAGTAATTTTCAAGTCAACTGGATAAATAAATCATATGAGAACTTTGCAAAACTAATACCAAATTTAATTTCACATTTATTGGAAACTAACTATATGTAACAGGTGGTGCACATTTTGCTACTATCAAGGTGGACAATATATTACATCATGAAGCAAATTTCAATAAATCAGAAAACAAAGTATACTATCTGAGAAAAATGAAACTAAATTAGAAATAAGACTGTCAGTAAGAGTCACATTTTAGAAATTAACATTTTATTGTAACATAATTTATAGATTGAATTACTTAATGACAAAGAAAAATATTATGTTTTAAGGTGTATACTGAATATAAAGCCTAACAAAGTGTACACTGAATATAAAACTTATTAAATATTAAGTATTTAAGGTGTATACTGATGTAAAACCTATCAGTCCACACAGGAAAGTCTCTGGTTTTGATTGGCTACATTAGCAATAAAGAGAAAGAAGATCTAAAATCAATAAACTATTCACTTTAAGAAATGAGTAAAGTAATAGCACACAAACCCAAAATAAGTAGATGGAAAAAATAATATAAGAGCAAATGCCAATGAAATAGAAAATAGATAATTGAACCTTTAAAGTTAATTAAATTGATAAATCTGTAACATGGCAAATCATAACAAAAAAGATATATAACCTGAAAATCAGAAATAAAAAAGGGAATATCAATGCCTATTTGATAAATATTATAATGATAATAAAATATTATGACACAATTAGGACAATACATTTTACAAATTCAAAGGACAAACATATAAAATTCACAAATACGATTGACCCAAAAAGTTGTCACTCTTTCCTTACAATAAGTCAGAAAGCTGAACAAACTGATAATTAAAAATTTTCTTGGATCCATGAAAGAATTGGAATTTAATGCCAATTTGGCACCTAAAATCTATAGAGACAGGCAAACACACACACACACACACACACACACACACGCACACACACACACACAAATACTGATAAGATTAGCTTACTTTGAGCAAAAGCAACTGAGTCCATATACTAATAAAAGACTTTCAGTGGCAGTTTTGATGAATTGCTGGATACTGAGTGTGAGAGTGACAGCATGAGATTGACAAACTTCTGGGGACCACGGTATTAGGGAGTCCTCTACAATTTTATGGATTTAAACTCCTTGAACCCAAGCAAGTCTTTATGATGAAGAACCAGGAAAAATACAATTGTGTTCCTGGTAAAGAAATGAGAAATGTCAACATTCTGAAATAGGTTTAGAACATTCTCCATAATGAAAGCTTTATATGCGAGAATATAAGACTGTTAGAGATTTACCCATTCAAAGTTGGATTTATCAGTCCAACTCCAGCATCTCTAGCCTTCCAGCTTGACCAAACAGAGGGAATGAAAAACACTTGTTAACATTACAGACCAGGTACATAGGCCCACAAAAAGACTGAGATTTAATTATAAGATGACAGATCACTTACCTTACCCATATCTCGTCTACACGTTTTAACAGACTTTCGGGATAATTGTGGATTATATCTGGAAGAACTACAAGATACATAGTTCTTCTAAGGAGGAAAGATAATATTTGAGACAAAAGCAAGAATATTAAAGTAAATTAAGGCATCTGGCACCTACATGCATGGAAAATATGAAGCAAATGTTAAAATAAGAAACAAATTTGAAATTCGAACCAGATTAACAGATCACTTCCCACTAAAGGCTTATTTAACTTAGTTCTTGTTACATAACATACTCCACTTTCAATATACAATTTCAAGGCATAAAAGACAAATAAATAAATAAGATAATTCATGCACAGTCTGAAGACATAAAGTTAATATTAGAAGTAGTCATTCAGGTATAATAAAGATATTAAAATTATCAGACAGAAAATGTAATATAATTAAATTAATAAAAGAGTGTTTCTAGTGGAGAAAGTAAACAACATGCAATAATGGATAATATAAGCAAAGAGATGAAATTTCTAAGAAATAATCAAAAGAAAATGCTAAATATCAAAAATACTAACAAAAAAGAATATTAATAAATATAAAATTACAACTAGTCAAAAGAGAGTGATAAAATAAAAACAGAAAAGAAGATTAATGGATATATAATTACATCTAAAAATAAATAATGAATTCTAGTATTTATAGAATTGTAAGGTAAGTATAATTAACAACATATTGTATGTTTTCAAATAGCTAGAAAAGTGAATTTTTAAATGCTCCCAAACCAATGAAATAATAGACATTTGAGATAATGTATTTGCTATTACCCTGATTTGATTATTACATTTAAAATTTGTATCAAAATAATACATTGTACCTTACAAATATATACAATTATGACATGCCAATTAAAATAATAATAGAAGCACCAAAAAAATAGAATGAGAAACAAGGAATATTTGATGTGCTCAACTAACCAGGACTAGCCAGGAATTAATCACTAGCTACAATATATTTTAATAAAAAATTACTAAATTGAAATGCAAAAAGGCACAGAAGTCAATGAAGAAGATAAAGAAGGAGAGACGAAAGAAAAGAAGGAGGAGGGGAGAAAGGAAAATAAATACATCAGCACATACAAAACTGTGGGCAATTTCAAAACGTGTAACATACACATGATGATAATACTTTGAGGAAAGAAAAGACAGTATTTATCAGAAAAATATATTTGGAAAAACAATGACTGAAAATTTTCCAAACTTAATTCCAGATCCCAACCATAGATCAAGAAATCTCAGAGAACACTGAATAAGCTAAATGTAAAAAAATCTACCCAGAATAATAGCACATAAAAATACAGAAAATCAAAGACAAAGTGAATATCTTTAAAAAGCCACAGAGAAAACAAACAAAAAGTCTCACTTATAGAGGAACAATCATAAGAGTAACATAAGACTCTCACCACAAACCAACCATACAAGAAAAGAATGGAATAAAATATTAAATCTGTTAAAACAAAATAAAAATTAAACTAGTATTGTAAAAACCCTGGAAGACAACCTAAGTAATACCATTCAGGACGTAGACATGGGCAAAGATTTCATGATGAAGATGCCAAAAGCAATTGTAACAAGTGCAAACACTGACAAATGGGATTTAATTAAACTAGGGAGCCTCTCCCCAGCAAAAGAAACTATCAACAGAATAAACAGACAGCCTACAGGAAGAGAGAAATTTTTCACAAACTATGCATCCAACAAAGATCTAATATCCAGCTTCTATAAAGAACTTAAGTAAATGTGCAAGAGAAAACAAATAAACAATCCCTTTAAAAAGTGGACAATGGACATGAGCAGACACTTTTCAAAAGAAGACACACATATGGCCAACAAGCATATGAAAAATAGTTTCACATCACTGATCACTAAAGAAATGCAAATCAAATTCATAGTGACATATCATCTCACACCAGTCAGAATGACTATTATTAATAAATTAAAAAATAACATATGTTGCTGAGGTTGTGCAGAAAAAGAAACCCATATGCACTGTTGGTGGGAGTGTAAATAGTTCAACTATTGTGGGAGACAGGCTGGAGTTTTCTCAAACCTAAAGACAGAAATACCATTCAATTCAGCAATCTCATTACTGAGTATATACCCAGGGAAATATACATTATTTTACTATTATGACACATGCATGTGTATGTGTATTGCAACATGGTTCACTGTTATAGTTGGAGATTTAATATACTTTTTTCATAAATTGATAGACCATACAAACAGAAAATCAGTCAGACAGGAAACATATAGCTGACGAACAGCGTCATCAATCAACTTAGTCTAATTGACAACTACAGAATAACCCATTCATCAACAGATGTATAAATATTATTCTTGGACTCACATAAAACATTCACCAAAATATACCATATTTTAGGTCATAAAAACACACTTTAATAAATTTAAAATAAAGTAAGTTCTAATACCACAAAAATAATTAAACCAGAGTAAATAACAAATGGTAGCTAGAAAATACCAAAGAGAGAGATTAAACAATACACATCTTAATAACATATAAGTCAAAAAATAGCCTCTAGAAAGAAAAAAATAATTTAAAATAAATACAAATGAAAATACAACTAATCAGTTAAATGCAGTTAAAACAGCGCATAGACGAACATTTAAACATTAAACATAAATGATAGAATAGAAAAAAGATCTAAAATAATTATTTTCTCTTGTACATTAAGAAACTAAAGAAGAGTAATTTAAGCCTGTAACAAGCAGACAAAATATGTGTATATATGTGTGCATACTATACATATATATATATATATACATATACATATACAAATACATACTACCATGGAATACTACTCAGCCATATAAAAGAACAAAATGATGTCATTTGCAGCAACTTGGGTGAAATTAAAGATGATTATTCAAAGTGAAGTAACTCAGGAATGGAAAGCCAAAGACCACATGTTCTCACTTATAACTGGGATCTAAGCTATATGGGTATGCAAAGGCATATACAGTGGTGTAATGGATATCAGAGGTTCAGAAAAGAAGATGGTGGAAGGAGGGTGAGGGATGAAAAACTACCTATTGGATACAGTGTGCACTATTTGAATGATGTGTATTCTAAATCCCAGACTTCATCATTATATAATTCATCCATGTAACCAAAAACCATTCGTATCCCTAAAGCTATTAAAAAAAAAAAATTGACAAAGCCTAACTGACAGCACCTCAGCTAGCTGAGTGATCAAGGTCAACATTACAGTCATAAATAATATTGATAGTATGTGTCATTATTATGAGGTGATATAAAATGGTACTTTACCTCTGTGATCTTCTTCCCTAAATCTCAAATCTCTAGTATACTCATGAGAAAAAGGTAGACAAATTATAATAGATTGACCTCTTATCAATTCTTAACCAGTAATCCTTAAATTACTAATGTTAGCAAATGTATAAAAAGTAAGAAAACTCACAGGCAAGAGTTGCCCAAGGAGAAAGGAAAACTAAAAGTAATGTGGTATACTGCATGAGCTATCCTGAATGGCAATATGGAATAGAAAATGAACATTAGCTAAAAATTAAGATTTCAGTAAGTTATATGCTTTATTTAAAACAACTGCATTAATATTGGTTCATTAAAGGTAGCAAATATACTAATTAATATGATATTAATAATAGGTAAAGTGACTGTGGGATGTAAGACAGTTGACTATACTATCTCTTCAGTTTTTCTGTATATATGACTGTTGTAAAAAAATTAAGTACTTTGAAAAAATATAAATATATACTATCCAAACATGCACATCATATGATAAAGGATGATAACAAGTTCTTAAATTTAATTCAAACCAAAAGAAATTGTCATAACTTTATGTTTGGAGAACCTATAGCCACAAAAAGAAATTTAAATTAATCCAGATAACTTTTTAAATTTTATATTTTCTAATAATTGTAATATTATGTAGCCATCAAAAACGATGAGTTTGTGTCCTTTGTAGGAACATGGATGAACCTGGAAACCATCATTCTCAGCAAACTGACACAAGAACAGAAAATCAAACACCACATATTCTCACTCATAGGCGGGTGTTGAACAATGAGAACACATGGACACAGGGAGGGGGAGCATCACACACTGGGGTCTGTCGGGGGGAGAAAGGGAGGGACAGCGGGGGGTGGGGAGTTGGGGAGAGATAGCATAGGGAGAAATGCCAGATATAGGTGATGGGGGAGGAAGGCAGCAAATCACACTGCCATGTGTGTACCTATGCAACAATCTTGCATGTTCTTCACATGTACCCCAAAACCTAAAATGCAATAAAAAATATATATATTAAAAAAAAGTTATGAAAATTGTACAGAATTCCATATATTTTTTAACCAGTTTCCCCTCATATTTACATCCTAAATGTATAATAAATTTTACTTATTCATTTTTTTGAGATGGAGTTTCACTGTTGCCACCCAGGCTGGAATGCAATCAATTCTCCTGTCTCGGCTGCCCGAATAGCTGAGTTTACAAACACCCAACACCTCACCTGGCTAATTTTTGTATTTTTAGTATAGATAAGTTTCACATATTGCCAGGCTGGTCTCAAATTCCTGACTTCAGATGATCTGCCCACCTCCTCCTCCCAAAGTGCTGGGATTGCAGGTGTGAGCCACTGTGCCCAGCCCTAAAAGTATAATAAATTAACAAAACTAAGAATTTTTCATAAGTATTATTGTTTTAACTCTACTAGACACTTTGTTCTGATTTTACCTGGTTTTCTTCTACATATTTTTTTTCTATTCAATGATACAATCTGGGTTTTTACTTTTTAATTTTGACGTCTCCCAGTCAGCTCCAAAATCCTTCAAGACAGTTCCTCAGTCTTTCCTTGTGTCTCATGACAACAGCATTTTTAACAGTATTTACAAAGTCATTTTGTAAAACATATTTCAATATGGTTTGGTCTAATAGTAATTTGTTTTGCAACAATATTAGGTAAATAACATAATCGTTCCAGTGTGTCATATCAGAGTCTAACACATCTGTATGTCATACTGCTGATGCTTCTAATCTCAATTGCTTGATTGAGGTAGTGTCTGCCTTGTTTCTCTAACTTTAAAGTCACTCTTTGTTTTTTTCCTTTGTAGTTAATGTATATGTTAGAGGAGATTCTTAGAGATTATTGAAATATCTTGTGTCTCTTAAACATTTGCTCACTAATTTTATCATCCATCAATGGATCTTACCTGTGACAATGATGTCTTAACAATGATTTCTAATATTTAATTTTTTTCTGATTTTGTCTGCATCATTAATTGGAATTCACCTGTAAATAAAGATTGAGACATTCAATTTGATTTATAACAATATAGACACCACTTTATTTTATTATAGATGCTATAATACTCTACTATCCTTATTCATTTTGTTGCTTAAGTCCTCCAGCTGTATCAGATTGGCTCCTATATCCCATTGACATGCCCCCCATTCTTATTCTTTCTAATGTTTATGTTCTGGCTCCACAATATGTTCCAACCTTATCCTTTATTTCCCTACACAAGCACTAGAACAAACTTCTCCAGTGACCTCTGGTTCTTTTCATTGGAGAGTGGGATTTGAAAGTCACTACAAGCATGCTGGCTTTGCTTGTTACTTAGGGGGTGTCATCATGTCTAAGCATTCACAGTAGCTGAAATTTGTAAAAATCTGTACGTATGTTAACTCAGAGAGGTATATTTATTATTACATCTCTATTTTCATATATATTCAATGTAGCCATGTTGTGCACATGTAATATCATTGATTCATTCCATTTTTGGAACTTTCCACATTATCTTTTATACAGCAAAAACCATACTTTGTGGTATATCATTAAACGATAAAAAAAAGTCAAATATTCACCATCATGATTATAATACAGAATGGTTCTCACTGATAAATATCTCTGTTTTGCTTTTTGTAGATGACCTATATCTCTTCCTTTATAATCCTAGATAAGTCCTTATCATTTTGTCTTATCAAAACTGGTATGTAAATCAAACTATATAATTCTGACTTTATTTCTGGCTTCTTTCACTAGAAAAAAACTTTAAAGCATCATGATTTTGTTGCACACAGCAACTTATTTCTTTTTTTAAGTGCTATGTAGTATTCCATTGGATGAATATGCCACAAATTTGACTCTTTAAAATTCATCTTGGAGGAAGTTGGAGCAAGGTGGCAGAAGATAATTTTCCACCAATTGTCCCCCCTGAATGGACACCAATTCAACAACTAACTACAAACAAAAATAAAACACCTTCATGAGAACCAAAAATTAGGTGAGCCCTAAGAGTTTCTGGTTTAAGTTCATATCTCTAAAGGACATTAAAGAGGAGCTGTCTGCCAAGATGGCCAAATAGAAACAGCTCTGGAGTGCAGTTCCCAGTGAGAGTGATGCAGAAGGCAGGTAAACTCTACATTTCCAACCAATGTACCAGGTTCATGTCGATGGGACTGGTTGGACAGTGGGTGTAGCCCAAGAAGGGCAAACCAAGGCAAGGCAGGGCACTGCCTCACCCAGGAAGTGCAATTGGCTGGACGACTCCCCTCCTACCCAATGGAGGCCATCGGAACTTTTCCCCTCCAGCGCTCCTGTTCAGATACTGCACTTCTCCCATGGTCTTTACAACCCACAGACCAGGAGAACCCCACTAGACCAACAAGCACTGCAAGTTACCAGCACAGATCTGAGGGGCCATTCAGGCAGGTGCTGTGAGTTGTCAGCACAAATCTGGGTGGCCATTTTGGCTTGTACCTGGAGTGCCTGGGAGACAGAGCTCCTACTCCCGAGAAAGAGGGGAGCGGAAGGCAGGGAGCCAAGTGATACAGCTTGGCAGGTCCCAACCCCTACAAAGACCAGCGAACTGAAACCCTCTGGCTGGAGAGTTTTGCGGCAAGCATATCAGTTCGAACTTGAACTGGAAACATCCAGCTTGGTGGGGGGAAGGGTGTCTGCTATTGCTGAGGTGGTTCTAACCTTACCAGTGTAAACAAAAGCCAGAGGACGTTTACACAGCAGCTAGACTGAGCCTGTGGCAGCTCAGCAGCTCCTCTGCAGGCAGACTGTGATTACATTCCCTCCTTGCTGGGTGGAGCATCTCTCAAAAAAAGACAGCAGCATGTCAGGGACTTATAAATAAAACCCCACTTTCCCAGGAGAGAGCCCCTGGGAAAAGGCAATTAAGAGTTCCGCTGCAGCAGAATTAAACATACCTGCCCAGCAGTTCTCAAAGGGAGCAACAGAGCTCTCAGCACAGCACTTGAGCTCTGATAAGGGACATACTGCCTCCTCAAGCAGCTCCCAGACCCCTGTATAACCAAAAAGATGCCTCATACAGGAGAGCTCTGGCTGACATCTATTGGGTACCCTTCTGGGATAAAGCTACAAGAAGAAAGAACAGACAGCAATCCTGGCTGTTCTTAAGGCCCTGAAGGTGATTCTCAGGCAAGCAGAGTGTGGAGTAGACCTCCAGAAGTCCTACCACAGGGGACCCAACTGTTAGAAGGAAAACTAAAAAACAAAGAGAAATAGCTTCAACATCAACAAAAAGGATGTACATTCAGAGACCCATCTGAAATCACCAACTTCAAGACCAAGGGTAGATAAATCCACAAAGACAGAAGGAAACCATTGCAAAAAGGATGAAATCATCAATAACCAGAATGTCCCTCCTCCTGCAAGGAATCACAACTCCTCACCAGCAAGGGGACAAAACTGGATGGAGAATTATTTTGATGAACTGACAGAAGTAGACTTCAGAAGGTGGATAACAACAAATTTCTCTGAGATAAAGGAACATGTTCTAACCCAATGCAAAGAAACTAAAAACCTTGGGAAAAAAGTTAGATGAAATGCTAATTAGAATAATCAGCTTAGAAAAGACCATAAATGACTTGATGGAGCTGAAAAACACAGTATGAGAACTTCACAAAGCATACACAAGTTTCAATAGCTGAATCAATCAATCAGAAGAAAGGATATCAGAGATTGAAGATCAACTCAATGAAATAAAGTGAGAAGGCAAGATTAGAGAAAAAAAGAGTTAAAAGAAATGAACAAAACCTCCAAGTAATATAGGATTATGTGAAAAGACCTAATCTACATTTGATCGATGTATCTGAATGTGATGGGGAGAATGAAACCAAGCTGGAAAACACTTTTCAGTATATTATCCAGGAGAACTTCCACAACCTGGCAACGCAGGCCAATATTTAAATGCAGGAAATACAGAGAACACCACAAAGATATTCCTCAAGAAGAGCAATCCCAAGGCGCATACTTGTGAGATTCACCAGGGTTGAAATGAAGGAAAAAATGCTAAGGGCAGCCAAAGAGAAAGGATGGGTCACCCACAAAGGGAAGCCCATCAGACTCACAGTGGATTTCTCAGCAGAAACCCTATAAGCCAAAAGAGTGGGGGCCAATATTCAACATCCTTAAAGAAAAGAACTTTCAAACCATAATTTCATATCCAGCCAAACTAAGCTTCAAAAGTGAAGGAGAAATAAAATTCTTTATGGACAAGCAATTGCTGAGAGATTTTGTCACCACAAGACCTGCCTTACAAGAGCTCCTGTAGGAAGCACTAAACATGGAAAGGAACAACAAGTAACAGCCACTCCAAAAATGAACCAAATGGTAAAGACCATTGACACAATAAAGAAACTGCATCAACTAATGGGCAAAATAACCAGCTAGTATCAAAATGGCAGGATCAAAATCACACATAACAATATTAGCCTTAAATGTAAATGGGCTAAATGCCCCAATCAAAAGACACAGACTGGTAAATTGAATAAAAAGTCAAGACCCATTGGTGGGCTGTACTCAGGAGACCCATCTCATGTGCAAAGACACACATAGACTCAAAATAAAGGAAGAAGATTTACCAAGCAAATGGAAAGCAAAAAAAGAAAAAAAAAAAAAAAGCAGGGGTTGCAATTCTAGTCTCTGATAAAATGGACTTTAAACCAACAAAGATCAAAAGAGACAAAAAAGAGCATTACAAAATGGTAAAAGGATCAATGCAACAAGAATAGCTAACTATCCTAAATATGCATGCACTCAATACAGGAGCACCCAGATACATAAAGCAAGTTCTCAATGACCTACAAAAAGACTTAGACTCTCACACAATAATAGTAAGAGACATTAACATTCCACTGTCAATATTAGACAGATAAACGAGACAGAAAATTAGCAAGGATATCCAGGAATTGAACTCAGATCTGGACCAAGAAGAACTAATAGACATCTACAGAACTCTCCACCCCAAATCCACAGAATGTACATTCTTCTCAGCATCACATTGCACTTACTCTAAAATTGACCATATAAGTGGAAGTGGTCACATAAGTGACCACATAAATGGAACTCCTCAGCAAATGTAAAAGAATGGAAATCATAACAACCAGTCTCTCATACCACAGTGCAATCAAATTGGAACTCAGGATTAAGAAACTCACTCAAAACCACACAACTACATGGAAAATGAATAACCTACTTCTGAATGATGACTAAATAAACAATGAAATGAAGGCAGAAATAAAGATTTTTTTCTTCAAAACCAAGGAGAACAAAGATACAACGTACCAGAGTCTCTGGGACACATTTGAAGCAGTGTCTAGAGGGAAATTTATAGCACTAAATGCCCACATGAGAAGCTAGGAAAGATCTAAAATTGACACCCAGTCATCAAAATTGAAAGAGCTAGAGGAGCAAGATCAAAAACTTAAAAGCTAGCAGAAGACAGGAAATAACTAAGATCAGAGCAGACCTGAAGGAGATAGAGACATAAAAAACACCTTCAAAAAATACTTTTTAAAAAAACCCACTTCATTATTGAGTTCCTAATTATATTAGGATCTATTGTCAAATGTGGTCCTGTCTTCATAGCAACCATAAATAAATGGAATTGTTGGACTTTTCTATGACAAATAATAATAATAATAAATAAATAAAATAAATAAAAACAATAAATCCAGAAGCTGGTTTTTTGAAAAGGTCAACAAAATAGACAGACCACTAGCCAGACTAATAAAAAAGAAAAGAAAAGAATCATATAGACACAATAAAAAATGATAAAGGAGATAGTATCACCAATTCCACAGAAATACAAACTACCATAAGAGATTACTACAAACAACTCTATGCACATAAACCAGTAAATCTAGAAGAAATGAATAAATTCCTGGACGCTTACACCCTCCCAACTAAACCAGAAAGTATTTGAATCCCTGAATAGACCAAAAACAAGGGCTGAAGTTGAGGCAGCAATTAATAGACTACCAAGTAACAAAAGTCCAGGTCCAGATGGGTTCACAGCCGAATTCTACCAGACGTAGAAAGAGGAGCTGGTACCATCCTTCTGAAACTATTCCAAACAATACAAAAAGAGGGAATCATTCCCAACTCATTTTATGAGACCAAGAGCATCCTAATACCAAAACCTGGCAGAAACACAACTAAAAGAGAAACCTTCAGTCCAATATTCTTGATGACCATTGATGCAGAAATCTTCAGTAAAATACTGGCAAACCAAATGCAACAGCACATCAAAAAGTTTATCCTTCACAATCAAGTAGGCTTCATCCAAGGGATGCAAGTCTGGTTTGACATCAGCAAATCTATAAACATAATCCATCACATAAACAGAACCAAAGACAAAAACCACATGATCATCTCAATAGATGCAGAGAAGGCCTTTGACAAAATTCAGCAGCGCTTTATGCTAAAAACTCCCAATAAACTAGATGTTAATGGAACGTATCTCAAAATAATAAAAACTATGACAAACCCACAGCCAATATCATACTGAATGGGCAAAAATTAGAAGCATTACCTTTGAAAACTGGCATCAGACAAGTGTGCCCTCCTGACCATTCCTATTCAACATAGTACTGGAAGTTCTAGCCAGAGCAATCAGGCAAGAAAAGAAATAAAGCCTACTAAATTAGGAAAAGAGGAAGTCAAATTTTCTCTATTAGCAGACGACATGATTGTGTATTTAGAAAACTCTACCATCTCAGCCCAAAATCTCCTTAAGATGATAAGCAACTTCAGCAAAGTCTCAGGATACAAAATCAATGTGCGGAAATTACAAGCATTCCTATACACCAATAACAGACTAACAGAGAGCCAAATCATGAGTGAACTTCCATTCACAGTTGCTACAAACAGAATAAAATATCTAGAAATGCAACTAAGAAAGGATGTAAAGGACATCTTCAAGGAGAACTACAAACCACTGCTTAAGGAAACAAGAGAGGACACAAACAGAAAAACATTCCATGCTCATGGTTCAGAAGAATCAATATCATGAAAATGGCCATACTGCCCAAAGTAATTTATAGATTCAATGTTATCCCCATCAAACTACCATTGCTCTCTTCACGGAACTAAAAAATAAAAAAAAAATAAAAAAATAAAAAAATAAATAAAAAAAAAAAACATACCTTAAACTTTATATGGAACCAAAAAAAGCCCGCATAGCCAAGACAATCCTAAGCAAAAAAAAAAAAAAAAACAAAGCTGGAGGCATCACACTATCTGACTTCATACTATACTACAAGGCTACAGTAATCAAAACAGCATGATACTGCTACCAAAAACAGAGATATAGACCAATGGAACACAACAGAGGCCTCGAAAGTAATGCCACACATCTACAACCATCTGATCTTTGACAAACCTGACAAAAACAAGCAATGGGGAAAGGATTCCCTGTTTAATAAATGGTGTTGGGAAAACTGGCTAGCCATGTGCAGAAAGTTGAAACTGTACCTCTTCTTTACACCTTACACAAAAATTAACTCCAGATGGATTAAAGATTTAAACTTAAGACCTAACACGTGAAAACCCTAGACAAAAACCTAGGCAATCCTTTCAGGACATAGGCATAGGCAAGGACTTCATGACTAAAACACCAAAAACAATGGTAACAAAAGCCAAAATAGACATATGAGACCTGATTAAATATAAGAGCTTACACACAGCAAAAGAAACAATCATTAGAATGAACCAGCAACCAACAGAATGGGAAAAAATTTTGCAAGCTACCCACCTGACAAAGGGCTAATATCCAGAGTCTACAAAGAACTAAAGCAGATTTACACGAAAAACAAAACAACCCCATCAAAAAGTGGGTGAAGGATATGAACAGACACTTTTCAAAAGAAGACATTTATGCAGCCAACAAACATATGAAAAAATGCTCATCATCACTGGTCATTAGAAAAACGCAAATCCAAACCACATTGAGGTACCATCTCATGCCAGTTAGAATGGCAATCATTAAAAAATCTGGAGGCAACAGATGCTAGAGAGGATGTGGAGAAATAAAAACACTTTTACACTGTTGGTGGGAGTGTAAATTAGTTCAACCATTGTAGAAGACAATGTGGGGATTCCTCAAGGATCTCGAAATAGAAGTACCATTTGACTCAGCAATCCCATTACTGGGTATATACCCAAAGGATTATAAGTCATTTTATTATAAAGACACATGAACACGTATGTTCATTGCTGCAATGTTTACAATAGAAAAGACCGGGAACCAACCCAAATGCCCATCGATGATAGACTGGACAAAGAAAATGTGGCACATATACACCATGGAATAATATGCAGCCACTAAAAAGTATGAGTTCATGTCCTTTGCAGGGACACGAATAAATCTGGAAATCATCATTCTCAGCAAACTGACACAAGAACAGAAAACCAAACATCACATACTCTCACTCATAGGTTGGTGTTAAACAATGAGAACATGTGGACATAGGGAGAGGAACAACATCACACACTGGGGGGTGTGGAGGTGGGGGGTGGGATAACATTGGGAGAATGTCTGATGTAGGTTACAGGGGATGGAGGCAGTAAACCACCATGGCATGTGTGTACTATGAAACAATCCTGCAAGTTCTGCACATGTACCCCAGAACTTAAAGTATAATAATAATAATAAATACACAGAAGAGTTGTTAAAAAAAATTCTTGAATCTTTGCCACCACCCCTCCCTCATGCCCCAGCAGTGGTGTCTTTGTTCAGACAGTCTCTCTTGGCACTATGGGAGAGTGAGCAAAGCAACTGTTAGGCATCGAACTCCACTGTTGTCCTGTTAGAACAGAAAGGAAAACTGAACCAAACTCAGCTGAAGCCAAGCATGGGAGGGAACATTTAAACCAGTCCTAGCCCCAGGGGAATTTCTAATCCCTGTGGTCCAAGCTTGAGTTCTCCCAAACCTCCCCAGTTAGGGCCAAAGCACTCTGGGTCTCGAAGGAAACTTGAAAGACAGTATAAGCCACAAAAACTGCAACTCTTAGGCAAGTCCTAGTGCTGAAACAGAGCCAGAGAGAGTGGAATGGAGAGGCACTAAACCCACCAGGACACCAGCTGGGGAGGCTAATTGGAGTGCAATTAGACTTGGACCTCTACAAGTCTGCAATAACCACGGCAGTACTAGGCATGGAGTGCACCCTAATGCAGATATGACTTCAATTACGATACTCAAGTCCTTTTGAATATCTACAAACCCATCCCAAGAAGGAGGGGTACAAACAAGCTTAGACAGTGAAGACTAAAAGAAATACTTAATTCCCTAATGACCAGACACAAAAGAACATCTATTAGCATCAACACCATGATGGAAAACATAATCTCACCAAATGAATTAAATAAAGCACTAGAGGCCTATCCTGGAGATATGTGATCTTTCATACAGAGAATTAAAATACTTCTTTTTAGGAAACTCAAAGAAATTCAGGATAACACAAAAAAGGAATTCAGAACACTATCGAATAAATTTAGCAATAAGTGAAATAACTAAAAATTGAGCAGAAATTCTAGAGCAGAAAAGTGTCATTGACATACTGCAAAAGTCATCAGAGTCTTTTAATAAAATGATAAAGCAGAAGAAAAACATAGTGAGTTTGAAGTCAGGCTATTGAAAATACACAAAATAAAAATGAATAAAAAAATGAAGCACTAACAATGAGAACATTTGGGCACAGGGAAGGGAACAACACTCACTGGGCTAGGTGGAGGGGTGGAGGGGAGAGGAGGGGAGAAACAGTGGGAGTGGAAAGGATGGAGAGGGATAACACTAGGAGAAATGCCTGATGTAGGCCATGGGGTCGGGGGGCATGGAGACAGCAAACCACCACGGCGTGTATGTATGCCTGCTACAATCCTGCAGGATGTAGGATGTGCACATGTACCCCAGAGCCCAAAGTACAATTTAAAAAAAGAAGAAGCAGCACACCTACAATATCTAGAAAGCAGCCTCAAAAGGGCAAATATAAGGGTTATTGGCCTTAAAGAGAAAGAAGTGGAAGAGATAGGGGTAGAGAGTTTACTCAAATGAATAATAATAGATAACTTCTAAATCCTAGAGAAAGATATAAATATCCAAATACAAGAAGATTGTTTAATTCTAAGCAGATTTAACTCAAAGAAGACTACTTCAAAGCATTTAATACTCAAATTCCCAAAGATCAAGGATAAAGAAAGGTTCCTAAAGGCAACAAGAGGAAAGGAACAAATTAGTTACAATGAAACTCCAATACGTCTGGCAGCAGGCTTTTCAGTGGAAAGCTTAAAACAAGGAGAGAGTAACTAATAAAAGAGTGTAATTGCATTAACATGAAGGATAAATGCTTGAGGGGATAGATACCGCATTCTCTATGATGTGATTATTTCACATTGCATGCCTGTATTAAACATTCCATGTACCCCATAATTATATATACCTCCTAGGTACCCATAAAAAATTAAAACTTAAAAAATAAATAAGAATTAAAAAAAGAAAATCCTTCTTTGTTTCCTGTTTTGGTAATTACGGATGAATCTGCTATAAAAAATTATGTACATGTTTGTTCAGGAACATAAACCTACCTTTCATATCTCTTCATGTATACCTAGGAGAAGGATTGCTACATCATATAGCAAGCATATGTTTAAATTTAAAAATTTTTCTCAATATTTTAAAAAATTACCAAATTGTTCTTCACAGTGGCTATGCCATTTTTTATTGCCACAAGCATTAAGAATTCCAGTTGTTTCCTAGTCAGTATTATACATTGTCAGTTTTCTTTCCTCACTTATAGTCTGTGTGTAGTGATATTTCATTGTGATTTTAATTTGTATTATGTAATAAATAATTAAATTGAGCATCATTTAATATGCTTATATGCCATGTGTATATCTTCTTTTGTTAAGATTTTAGCTGTTTTGCCCATTATTTTTTGTTGTATTTTGTCATTTGTTTTACTGCTGAGTTTTGAGAGTATATTTTATATTCTGGACACAAATCTTATTTCCAATAAGTGATTTGCAAATTTGTTTTTCACTCAATGACTTGTGTGTTCATACTCTCAACAGTGGCTTTCACACATCAACATATCATTTGTTTATTTTGGTTGGTTGTTATTGCTGGTATTTTTGCATGTGACCAGAAATCACATACATTTCAAAACTGAAATGTGGGTATGTCATTTATAATTAATGAAATGCAGAACATCCTAATAATTCAGGGATCATTATTTGTAATCAACTAATTAAGGTGTTTGTATTTATCAATTATATTTTCATGCTGATTTATTTTATTAATGTAGGAAAGAATGTTCCTACATATGACTTTAGTTACATGACTAGGCAATTCATTTTATAGCCATAAGATGTAATTTTATTCTGTTAAATATGGATAATAATATCTTAAACTTGTTTGTGACTCTTATAGACAATTAAGTGAAAGCAGTGTGCAATTATAAATCACTACATAAATGAAAGGTATTATTGTAATTGCTATGATTATATTGTTATGTGAGAAATTAACAGCTAGGAAAAATGGTAAAATGTTAGTGGGCCATATTTGGCTTTGATTAAGGGCAAATAAAACCAAATATTTATACTCCTAGAATAGTTTTTCTTTTGTCTGTATAAACAATATTTATTTTACGTTTCTTTTCACAGCCATTTTATTGCTTTAGAATTTCTGAATATGCTTTTTAAGCTATTATAAATACTTTGCATGGAATAAATACTGAGGCTTGGGGGAAGGTTTGGAAAATGAGAAAAGTTTGTTACATAAATTTTGTTATGTAGTAAATAGTTTAAAAGGAAGTAATTAAATGCAACAGTTTTTGTAACAGTCATCCATAACTTCATAATACAAAATAAAATAAGATTTAAAGTCTATTATTTTTTTAAATCATGTCCTTAAAACTCCTCTGGATGCTGCTAAGAAAAAATATATTTTATAAATTTCTAACTGAAAATGTACTTAGAAAGATGAGTAATTGCAGCTAACCTTATGATGATCAGGCTTGGTAGTTTGAAAAATTGTCCCAAAGGCAGCCAGACAGGGAGTAAGAGAGCCAGCCTCACTTGCCAATGGATTCTGCTGTTTAAAAAATATATGCAGAGCTTCCAAAAGCTAAAAGAAAGAAGTCTATTTATAATAATTATTTTCATATCATCATTTGAGTTTTGATTACTCACTGGTAAGAATCTTATTTCAGATCTTGACTTAAGAAATTTAAGACTCAATGGTAGACCAAGACAAATAAGAAACCCTACAGAGAATCTTAGGTTAATGAAACAAACATACACTTTTTAAAAGCATTGCAGTAGCAAAGAATAAGAATCACCGTATCTAAAATAATAGCAAGACAATTGCATATGCACCAAGTAGTTGAAATTTATCAGATGAAAATGTTATATTTACTTTTCTTAACATGAAAAGTAAATTTTTAAATTAGACCTCTTTTGGAAGTCTAATTTAAAAAACATTTACAAAATAGGAAAATGTATGTACAAAAACAACAGCAAGTAAATTTACAAATGTAAATTTACAAATTTTACAAAATGTCAACTGGAAGAAATTGTGGAAGTGGTGGGGAGGGTAGATGATGACCTTTTGAGTTTAACTAACAAGATTCATATTTATGTCTGAGTTATATATTATCTCTTTTGTTTGTCTTTTGCATGGCAAAATAAAATTCAAATCTTTTGGACAACTCTCGTAACCATTTCAAAATCTTATTGACCTCATCTCACACTCTAGGAACTGTTACAGCAAATAATTCTTTGCAGAATCTCTCTAGCTTCATGCAGGTGTAATTGAATAGCACATTTTTTCATGCTCAGCCACATACTCCCTGCTTTTTGCCTTGGAGCTTCCCTGAAACTGTGGCATAGATAAATTTGAAAATCTGTCCAAGGCTCACATGTATAAATTATGAATGTGGTATAGTCAAAGCCCATGATGGCACATTTGAACAATGAGGTATGAGAACAGATACACAAATATGTCTTCAATTTGTTCCTCCAGACGGACAGTTCTGGGATGTATTGCATAAGTCCTCTTACAAGATGTTCATGAACCAAAGCACCAGTTCCTTAAAAGCATTGGTCAAATCAATATAGCATTCTTGTGTTTGCTTTTCCACTTTTCCCATTATTCTTCCCATATTCTGCACTTCAGCTCTTTGAGATAGTATATTTTCAAGTTCTTCTCTAAGAAAAATTTAGGCTGAGACAGATGCTCTTTCATTTTTGAGTGTGCCTTGTGGAAAGAATTCAGTCCTATAAATCTTTCCATAGGTATTGATGAAAAATATCTGATTATGTTGTTCATTAGCAAGGACAAGAGAAAATCAAATTCCTAATTAAAACACAATGATTTTCTTTCTTTTATAATATAAATATTGTAATGCCTTAAAATGACATCCCTAAATATAATTTTAGAAGTTGTTAACATACTATATTAATTGCTTATTTTGAATTCTTAACTTTTTCTGAAAGAAGCGATTCACTGTTAGAAATGTAATGTGCAACAGTACGAATAATTTTATTTTGAATAAGATTATACCATATCCTCTTTAAATGAGATCTATATCAGATTATCTTTAAATGGCTATTCTTTGGGTCATTAAATGACTATTTTCAAAATGTCTTTTGACAGATGTTTTCGAAAACACATTTATTGTATGAACAATGAATTCCTTTTCTACCTTATAATGGCATCATTAATCCACCAAAAAGTTTCACTCTTTCAAGTGAAGATCTTTCAATTAGAGAGCCATATGCTTATTTTGACATGTTTACATTATTGTAAAGTGTCATGTATTTTCCCTCTATAAAATACACCCACCTGGAGTAAATAATGGAAAAATTATAAAGAAATAAGGTACTAGGAATGTAAGTTCTGCATCTTCATGTTATTGTGGAATTATTTCAGGTTCAGGCAAGCAGTCTTCCAGAATTTATGTTACCATGGGGACATCACTACTGGGTTTACATTGATTATAAAGGATTCTCAGCCTACCATAATATTATAGTTAGTAAAATTTTCAGTGTAGAAAATGTTACCATTTAAGTGCCAGCTCAATATATTCAGAGGGAGGAAGGAGGGAGGAAGAACAAAATTTGTTGCTCTTTATCTCTCTCTCTCTCTTCTCGCACATACATACACTGCAGCATATGAAAACCAAAGATATTGGAAAACCATAGTGGAGAAAACGTATTCACCAATACAGAATTTTCTCTGCATAAATAATATTTCAATGCTGGTTAAACAAAAGCTTAGGAGAAAAGGGAAATGATATAACCACATGTGTATATTGCTTGGAAAGAAATACGCAAAGTAACAGATTCTGTCAAATCAATTTATATTTCAAATCAAAATATAAGAAAAACCTTACTATGAATCTTAATCAGCACACAGAACCATTGCAAAACATTCAGTATATCATGGTAGTCAGGAGCTCAGAGGAAAAGACAAATCATTTTTCCATGTGTTTAGCTTATCTATCAAGGAACTGAAGAAATATTTTTTTCTCAAAAATACAATGTTGCCAAAAACTAGACACTAATAAGCAGATGTGCTTTGCAATAGCATGACTATCCTTTGACTAAAAAAAAAAAAGTGTCATCTTGAACTAACAATATGTAGTTTGAACAGATATTGACCACTAATATTGTATATGTATCTGTGGAATTATTTGTAGCAAAATCAATTTTTACGTCTTGGGTTATACTTTTCCCACCAATTCATGCATATATTGTGGTGTAATCTTCAGTGAAATTGTATTTTTTAATTAAAAATTTTTATAGAGTTTTGTTTTTATAAATTTAAAATATTTAAAAGGAAGAATAAAAGAAGGGGAAAAAAGCTTTAAAATCAGGCTAGAAATAGCCAAGTTACTTATATTTCATTATTCATGTGACACGATGATGTGTCAAGCAGATCAGAAAGCCAATACAAAAAATACCTAGAAGTCTTCTCAATTGCATTCATGTTAAAGAAATAATTTATAAATGTACAATAAGAAAGGGGACATGTCAGGAGTAACAAGGGTGAAGATTGATTCAAGCATTTCTGTTTCAGAATTTTGCAAAAAATTATTATTTCTGTAGGATTTATTTTTAACTTGTCCTCTTGAAAATTATTTTAGGGTTACAAACCACTGCTCAACAAAATAAGAGACGACACAAACAAATGGAAAAACATTCCATGCTCATGGTTAGGAAGAATTAATATTGTGAAAATGGCCATACTGCTCAAAGTAATCTATAGATTCAACGCTATCCCCATCAAACTACCAATGACTTTCTTCACAGAACTGGAAAAAACCACTTTAAACTTCATATGGAATCACAAGAGAACCCACATAGCCAAGATAATCCTAAGCAAAAAGAACAAAGCTGGAGGCATCACACTGCCAGGCTTCAAACTATAATACAAGGCTACAGTAATCAAGACAGCATGGTACTGATACCAAAACACAGACATAGACCAATGGAACAGAACAGAGGCCCAAAAGGCAACACCACACATCTACAACCATCTGATCTTTGGCAAACCTGACAAAAACAAGCAATGGAGAAAGGACTCCATGTTTAATATGTGGTATTGGGAAAACTGGCTAGTAATGTGCAGAAAGCAGAAACTGGCTCCCTCCTGTCACCTTACACTAAAATTAACTCCAGATGGATTAAAGATTTAAATATAAAACCTAACACCATAAAAACTCTAGAAGAAAATGTAGGCAAACCATCCAGGACATAGGCATAGGAAAGGACTTCATGACTAAAACACCAAAAACAATGGCAACAAAAGCCAAGATAGATAAATGGGATCTAATTAAAATTCAGAGCTTCTGTACAGCAAAAGAAACCATCATTAGAGAGAACTGGCAGCCAACAGAATGGCAAAAAATTTTTACAATCTACCCATCTGACAAAGGGCTAATATCCAGAATCTACAAAGAACTAAAGCAGATTTACAAGAAAAAACAAACCCATTCAAAAGTGAGCAAAGGATATGAACAGACACTTTTCAAAAGAAGATATTTATGCAGCCAACAAACATGAAAAAATGCTCATCATCACTGGTCATTAGAGAAATGCAAATCAAAACCACATTGAGATACCATCTCATGCCAGTTAGAGTGGGGATCATTAAAAAGTCAGGAGACAACAGATGCTGGAGAGGATGTGGAGAAATAGGAACAATTTTACACTGTTGGTGGGAGTGTAAATTAGTTCAACCATTGTGGAAGACAGTGGTGATTCCTCAAGGACCTAGAAACAGAAATTCCATTTGACCCAGCAATCCCATTACTGGGTATATATCCAAAGGATTATAAATTGTTCTATTATAAAGACACATGCACATGTATGTTGATTGTGGCACTGTTTACAATAGAAAAGACCTGGAACCAACCCAAATGCCCATGGATGATAGCCTGGACAAGGAAAATGTGGAACATATACACCATGGAATACTATGTAGCCATAAAAAATGATGACTTCATGTCCTTTGTGAGGACATGGATGAATCTGGAAACCATCATTCTCAGCAAACTGACACAAGAACAGAAAATCAAACACCGCATGTTATCATAGGCAGGTGGTGAACAATGAGAACACATGGATACAGGGAGGGGAGCATCACACACTGGGGTCTGTTGGTGGGGACTAGAGGAGGGATGCAGCGGGTAGGGAGGTTAGGGATGGATAACATGGGGAGAAATGCCAGATATAGGTGACAGGGGGATGGAGACAGCAAACCGCATTGCCATGTATGTACCTAGGCAACAATCCTGCATGATCTGCACATGTACCCCAGAACGTAAAGTGCAATAATATATATATGACACCATACCAAAGACTGGCTAATTTATAAAGGAAAGAAGTTTAATAATCTCACAGGTCCTCATGGCTGGGGAGACCTCACAATCGTGGCAGAAGGTGAATGAGAAGCAAAGTCATGTCTTCCATGGTGGCAGGCAAGAGAGCATGTGCATGTGAACTGCCCTTTATAAAACCATCAGAACTTGTGAGACTTATTCACTATCACAAGAACAGAATGGGGTAACCACCCCCATGATTCAATTATTTCCACCTGCTCCCTCCCACAACACATAGGGATTATGAGGACTATAATTGAAGATGAGATTTCAGTGGGGACACAAAGCCTAACCATGACTATATATATATATATATATGTATGTATGTATATGTATGTATACACACACACACATATATCCCTTATATACAAGTTTATGTCAGTACGATATTGACATGGATATGATGAATATGATATTAAATTAGGAAAGAACACAAATCAATATAAAATATATTAACAAATTCTACAATTCCAAAATTTAGAACATTTTCACATTAAGGACATCATAAAGAGAGTTCAAATACAAGCCATAAACTGGAAAAAAAAACAGAAATTTCCCCCACATATTTGACAAATGGTTCATATGCAAAGATTATCTTATTATACACACACACACACACACACACACACACACACACACACATGTATATACACATTCTTATAGCATTTTGGACAATGACAAACAATCCAAGAGTAAATGGAGAAAGTTTTCCAGAGGTGCTGAGGAGAAAAAAATAAAAATGTCCAAAAAGTATCAGAAAAGTTGTTTTAGTTAATTTATAATTAGAAGTGAAAATAAAACCAATAAATTTCCATTGTAAACTTAATCAATTAAAACACACACACACACACACACACACACACACTTTTACATATTTCAATAGTTGGTAAGCAAGTAGGAGAGGGAAATGCTCCTGGAAAATAATATTTGACCATATGTTACTTCTAGATACATGTTTCTTAGGACATATAACCTAGAAGGGAGGACGGTCTTAATTTGTATAACAAGACGTATGTTAATTTTCATGAGAGTTAAACCGGTAGCAACAAAAGTCTGTAAGCCATAAAAAATATCTATCCAAAAAATAAATAAATAAACACATATCTATACACCATACATATTATGACTATGAAATAGAATGAAATAGAATAAATTAACATTAGCTGTATCACCATGAATCTTAAAATACTGTTAAGGAAAAAATCAGAGAAGAAAACATAATACTATATCATTCCATATTTATAATTTTAAAATTATGTAAATCTATGTAATCTATACTCTAGCATAACAAGCTTTCTATGGCAAAACTGGCTTTTCACTCAAACATAAAGAATGCAGGGAGACCTGGAACCAACCCTAATGCCCATCAATGATAGACTGGACAAAGAAAATGTGGCACATATGCATCATGGAATACTATGCAGCCATAAAAAATGATGAATTTATGTCCTTTGTAGGGACACGGATGAACCTGGAAACCATCATTCTCAGCAAACTGACACAAGAAAAGAAAATCAAACATCACATGTTCTCACTCATAGACAGATGTTGAACGATGAGAACACATGGACACAGAGAGGAGAGCATCACACACTGGGGTCCATTGTGGGGGCTAGGGGAGGGATAGTGGGAGAGAAGGTGAGGAGGGGATAACATGGGGGAGAAATATCAAGTATAGGTGATGGGGAGGTGGTGACAACAAAACACCTTGCCATGAATGTACCTATGCAAGAATCTTGCATGATCTGCACATGTACCCCAGAATCTAAAGTACAATTAAAAAGAAAAAGAATTCAAGGAAATAATAACCTCCAGCACATGAGTGCTAGTAATGAAATGGTTGTGTGCTCTCTGAAAATAGGTAATGGCTCAATAAAATTTGAATTATTGCTCTACTTTATACCTCCACATATATTAGTAAAATTGTATTGTTTTTTCAATATTTAATGAAAATCAAAAAATAAATTCTTATAAGAAAATATGTTGTAAACATAAAAGACTAATGATATAACTACAAAAAGTATTTTCTGTGAAGACAACCGTAGAAATTTCTATTGATGTTAATGCTAAAATTTATTGCAAACGTTCTGATAGATCAATATTCTCTTAAAAAATGTCAAACTCTTGTTAAATCAAGTTTAGCCTAAAGTTGCCTCCTTAGATATTTTATGATTAGCCTAAATGTTTCTCTTTACATCATGAACTATAACTTAATGGAGTTGTAAACAGCCTGTAGCCTACTCTTGTGCCAGTCAATGAGTTATGGGCAATCAGAAGGGGTCAACTGTTCAAATAATGTTCCAATAAGGCATATGCCTTATTTGGCATTAAAATAAGGTAGTCAATCTGGTGGTTTCTATACCTTACTTCCCTTTTTCTTTTCATAAATGTTTTTCCACCACGTGGCTACACTGGAGTCTCTGAGCCTGCTCTGCCTTGGGAAGCTGCCCAATTCACAAATCATTCTTTGCTCAACTAAACTTCTATTAACTTAATTCTACTAAAGTTTTTATTTTTGTTGACCAATGGTGTCAGGTGTGAAATCCACCGTAGATCTTCTAATGACCCCATGTGTACTGAGTGACCAATCGAGGTACCTGTGATGTCCATTGTGTCCGTGGCTCTTTTGGAGCAACTGGGGGATCATTATAAGTTCTCTCTGAGATTCTGAATCTCCACCGATTTGTGTTTTGGGCTATCCAAGTTTCTTTGAGCAAATTTCTGAACCAAACTGGGTTCAGAAGTCACAACAGAAATTAAACTGGGTCCAGGATCAGATTGAATCTGATAATTAACTGGCTTGTATCCAGTTAGAATCCTCTTATGTCTGACTGGATCAGAAAGAAACCAGTAGCAAATGACAATATTGCAGGGGGTATAAAATTAGGCTTTAGGAAATTTACAGGTAGTTTTGTTTTCAACACTTTGTTTCATTTTACTTGTGCTTAGGTAGGGAAAAATATCACTGGGTAAGTTGATCAAGGGAACCTGAGAGCATAAGCCAATATTTGAAGTAAAAATGGAATTCTTAATTTGTGAAGAACTGGATTCCTTCCAGCTTATACATGCATAAGTATTAGGCCCCAGAAGCAGCAAAGTTTTACAGAAATGACAAAATCTTACTAAAGATAAGTTATAGAAGAATGTTCGAATAAGCAACACTGTACTGAAGAAATGCATTTGAAAATGAGGGCTCTCAAATTAGTCTTATCTTGGATGCTTAGTGACACACAGAAGCTTCTAAAAATATTTTAATATTTCTATTTAAAGATGATATGAAGGACAAATAAAATGCTTAAATGACAAATTCTTAAAAAAATGAAATCTTTTAACCTTTTGGTTTAGCTACTATCTTGCACAAAAGGTGGGAAAAAAAGCTATCTTTAGGTAAAGTGTTTATAAAAGGTAGGGCCTCAGGTAAAACAGGCATGCTTTTCTTTCTTTCTTTTTTTTTCAGATATATCCATGAAGAGGTCAGGCATAGAAAATGGTTTCTTGACTCTATTACTTAATGGACTCCACCTGGATCTCAGTAATTTAGCTAAGAAACAGTAACTAAGCTAAAAAGAACACTCTATTGAACTAAAATATACCTTTCTGGAATTTGTCTGTCTTTAAACTCTTTTGTAAAAAAAAAATTTACATCTATAAAGGAAATCTCTACTTTTAAGGATGTCTACCTAAGTGCATTAGAAACTCATACTATTATTTTAAATTTACATAACAAGTCATATGTTTGTTTAAGGTGCTTTTCAGGCCAGCTTCTCTTAAGTAAATGTTTATCTAAGCAGATATTTTTGTCCCTTTGAGCAAATAATAGGACAATATATAGACCTAAAATCTTAACTCTGTAATTATTAATATAATATTTTTTGTTCCACCTAAGGATTGTCTTTTTAGAAATGCAAATTTGTTGCCTAGTTAACAATTGATTAGGGCAATTAAACAGATAATTTGAAGACTGATAGACCATATGGGGAAAAAAACATTTAAAAGCCAGCAAACAAAAATTATTATAAAAGCTATAAAATCTGCTTCTGTGTGTATGTTTATATGTGTATGTGATAATATTTGGTACATAAAGCTAGTTTTTAAATTGTTGGTAAAATAGAAATGGCTTCAAAATTATCAGTTAAATAAAATTAGATACTTGCTTGACTTGAACGTGAGCTATGTCTTTGGTTTAGAGACTCTAGATTCTGGGGTCTGGATAGGTGGTCAGGATGAGGTCTGGAGGCATGTTCTTAGTGCCTAGAACAGAAGCTGCTAGCCAGAATCAAGCCCAATATAGTCCCTTCTTCCTCTTCTTTCCTGTTTTGCCACCTTGCTCTTGTGGGAGGGCGTGGATCCTCCAGGTACAGTCTTTACAGATCTGTATTCTGTCCAGATAGATGTCGACAGGCACTGACCTTCATAGTCCTCCTGGGTGTCACACAGCTTCTTGGGATATAGAATGAGTGGGAGAAGAATTAGAAAGGCTACCTGTGTCATAGTTTCAAAATTCTTTTCAGTAATTTAAAATCTTGGAGTTACATTAAATTAAGTAATAGATAACCATATACTATCTGTAAGTGAAGATACTGCAATATAATTAAACATCAGTTTAAGTTTATACACTTTGGCATGTTATTTTTATATAGCATAGAAAAACTAAATATATTTAGATCTGTTAATAAACAATAATTTGAAGAATTATTTTTTTAAAAATCATGAAATGGTTTTTATCTACAAATACTGATATAAAACAGTTTAAAATTACTTCCTATGGTTTTCACTAAAAATTAGGGTTAAGATTTGAAAACTATTAAATATGAGAGTAACAATACTGTATAGAGAGTATATAAACTAAAGCAAAATATGCATTTGATAAGGAAAATTATAAGAGCATAACAATGTGTGTTAAAAATTTCGACATGGTTCAAAGTTACCGAAAGGTTTCAAATTAAAGGAGTAAAAATATAGGTAAAATAAGATAAATATAGAAAATAAAAGGAAATGTACAATGAAAGGTTTATGGAAATCTTGTGTGGTTAAAAGATAATAAATATGATAAATTTATTTTGAGACTTTAAATTAATTTTAATATTGATAATAAACTAATACAAAAGTAAAATTTGATCTTCTCTTTTGAATGAAAATTTTATATAGCTTTAATAAGACTACAGTTGTAAGATATTTTTGTTTACCTTTTAAGTAAACTCCAAGAAAAAGAAACAAGAGTTAAGAAGAATAAATTTTTTCTGTCTAACATCTTAGATCTTTTAATTGTTTGGAAAACTGAGTCTCTTTTATGGACCAGTACAGGTTTGTGTTTTTAAAATTATTTAAATTATCACTTAGCTTAAATGAATTATTATTGTTTTATAGTGACCTGTGATCCTGTTTTGGTCAAATGTTTTAAACCTTTGACATATTTGACAGGCTTCTCAATAACTTTGAGATGTTATGGAGGGCCCCTGAAACATCCAAAGGAGAGGTAACCAGTATCATTTGACATATTAAATTACATGGGAAACAATGTCAAAGAAAATATGATATTTAACCTTCTTCATTTTAATGTCTATTATTAGTATATGTTGCAAAATTGTATGAGATTACTAAAAGTCTAATATGTCTGAGTATATGCTATTAATCAATTATTGTTATTATGTTAGCTTATTGTAGACTACAGATACAAACAAAATTTCTCATCATTGTGTCTTTAACTGTGACACAAGCATGTAAAACCCCAGAAAGTAGTGTCTTTAAGGAGGTTCATGAAAGAATTGATAGAACCCTGAGAAGCACTCTGGAATACAGGGTTTCTGTTAGCTTTAGAATCATATCATTTGGAATGGTTAAGAATTCCTGGAACTTTAATGAAGACACTGATAGGTTTATAAAACTGCTAACCCAAGCAGAACAAAAATTAATTGAATGCCAAGAACATACTTTATCAGATCATCGTACTGAATCAACATATACTGAAATTGTTTATACAATTTGAATTAACTACATGATCTAACTCTAATTAATTAATATAACCTATTAGTTTTCAGTGTTATGTATCTAATTTGGAGAAAAAACTGATATTCAAGAGGACATAAGTCCAATGTTAAGCATAGATTTATGGAGAACCAGGAAAGTTGCTCTCTCCTACCCTGAATCTTTAAAGCTTTTGTTGTTAAAAATTCTACATTACATGACATCATAGAAAATGCAAGCAGGCTGACAGGATAACCATAGCTCCTTATGCCACAGTGTATTTTCACCAGGTAAAGAAAGCTTTTCATGGTTCACTAACTGAGGACAATTAACCCCTTCACAATCTAGACCCTGGAGATCCGATCTTTTGTGAACATTAGAGAAGACTGGTCTTGTCATTCACAGTATAGCAAAACATTGAGACTTTGAAACTTGGGTTCATAATCTCACAACTCAAAAGTTTCCCTCAGCACTCTTAGAACTGTATAGCCATTTGAAATCTTAAGGTAAAGCTCACCAGGGAATTTTCTCTTCAGAAGAATATGGCATCCTTGATGTGGACAGCTTTACCTTAAGATTATGAATCAAGACTTCTCTACTATCATGAGACTTATCTTTCTTTTTTTTCTTTCCTTATGCCTTTATGAACAATAGAAGTGAAAAGAGAGTCTGTTGTTTGTGAAAAAAATTGCAGCCAGCCCTTTACGTGAATAAACTTATTCCTTGATAGATGGAAGATGAAGGCTTAATGCAGGTGAGGAATGTTAATGATGCATACATTGACTCATAATCAATCTGTCAGAAATAGAACATTGGTCCACTTCTTTTAATCTACATCATGGGTTAAAAAGGGCATTGCCAGGAGACCTCCACTCTTCTAGAAGGGCATTTTTGTTGGGTCCTTTTTTCACATGGTTTGGAATAAATGAAGTGATGATTAGAAATGTATCCCTCATAATAGTCTCTATAGCAGATTCTACTGTAAGGGCTACGGTTACACAATAGACTTTGAATTCTTTTCTGAAAGTTATGCTAAATAATATAATTGCTTTAGATTGCTGAATGGCTAAAAAGAGAAGTATCTCTGTGGCTGCTGACACTTCTTGCCCATGGAGAAACACATCACCTTGGTTATAGAGATTCAATTGTGGGGAATTAGGGAAGAGACTGCTTAGTTACAATGAGTAGACTCTTAATCTAGCTCATTCTTTGATTTATTTGATATTAATTGGTTTGGGTTTATGGGGGAGCCTGGCTAAGGAGAAAATTCCAAACCCTTGGTGTTATGCTGATACTCATTATAGTAGTCTCCCTGGTGTACTGTATTCTTTCAGAAGTTCTTAGTGTTTGCATGCAGCCATCTGTAGAATGTCAAATGTTTTCTCATCAACTGGAATGACATGAGTTAAAGAAATGTGTGACCCTAAGAGCACTGTAACCTATGAGTGACATGTTGAAACTGGAAAACCAAAATGATGGTAACTGAGAATGGCACTAAGGCCTTAAGTTTTGGTGACACTCTTGCCCAAGTAAGAACCTGACCAAAAGGGGGCATTTTTAAACAAAGTTAGGAGAGGCCATTGTTTTGGACTGAGCTTATGCACTAGACCCCAACTGACCAGACCAAACCTAAATGGAGTCTTAGTGATCAAACTAAGACTTTAAGGAAACACATAGATCCTAGAGCAACCAGGTTTTGTTTTTCCTCCTGTAAACAGGGCATTCCTTTATTTCACTCTAAACACTACAAGAAAATACCTGAAGTCCTTTTTCATCTTACAAAACCCACTGTTCTGCTATTTTCCAGTGGGTTTTAAGACCAAATAAGTTAATTTACAATGGTGATGGTGAAATCAATAAACTAAAGTTTTTGTCATCCTCAAATGGATAGTCGTTCCATCTATTTTGGAATTGTTTAATCAAGTTTAGCCTAAAGCTGCCTCCTTACATGGATTAACTTCACCCTAAAAGTTTCTCTGTACATCATGAAATATAAACTCAATGGAGTTGTAAAACAAACTATGTATCCTACTCTTATGTCAATCACTGAGTTTTGGCCAATCAAAGGTGGTCAACTGTTCAAACTGTGTTCAAATAAGGCTAACACCTAGCTATAGCCAATCCAGCTGTTTTTGTGCCTCATTTCTGTTTTCTGTATAACCTTTTTCTTTTTCTGTTCATAAATCTTCTTCCACCACATGACTGTGCTGGAGTTTCTGAGTCTGGCTAAGGAGGCTGCCTGATTCACAAATTATTCTTTGTTTAATTAACTTCTTTAAATTTAATTCAGCTAAAGTTTTTATTCTTTTCAGTCTGAAATATTTGAAGAAATTTATTCTGAGTCAATGACATGTGATGCACTCTCAGGAGATCCTATGAACATGTGTCCAAGTTGGTCGGGCTAGGGCTTGGTTTTATACCTTTTAGGGAGACGTAAGACATCGGTCCATACATGTAAGATGTATATTGCTTCAGTCCACAAAGGTAGGACAACTCGAAGCAGTAGAGAGTAGGGAGGGGAAGGGTTCCAGGTCATAAGTGGATTCAAAGATTTTCTAACTTGCAATTATTTGGAAGACTTAAGTTATTGGCTGAAGACTTGGAATCAATAGAAGATAATTTCTGGGGTAAGATACACATATTTGTATCTTACAAATATACATAATGGTTATATATTTATTTATTATAAATACATATGTGTTTTTTATTATGAACCTCACTCTTATTCTTCAATTTTCTACATATTCCTTTGTTTACACTTTCCTTTTGTTACCTTACCAAAATTTTGCCACTCTTTTTGTCTTATAATGCTCAGAAATCATTTCTTACACAAGTTTGGGAATAAACTAAAGCCAAGTAATAACATGAACATTTATGACAAATTTCATAAGGCAGCTACATATTGCATTCACATAGTTTCACGTTAATATCATAAACCTCACAAAAATAAAACATGGTATGTATTATCAATATGTGTACAAAACCAGACGTCACATTATATGCTCAAAGCATTCACAGAAATATTCATTCTTTATATAAATATATATGTGGACAACAGAAGGTCATTATATTTAAATAATTGACAGTTTCTCCCCCCAACTAAGTTCATATATTGTTGATTCCATCCTGTAACAATGATCATTATTTTCTAAGATATGTACTATGGCTAGACTATGCTATATAGAATTCTGAGGAAAGAAAAAATAAAAAAACACTTGAAATTCTGATGCCAGAAGTGGAAGATGTGGAATAGGAAGATATTGTTTTTAATAGTGAAATAGTAACTTCTACAAAACACAGTATTTTATAGATTCTAACAATAAAGGAAATCATTCATTTTATATAAGAACAAAAATTACTCAGCCATGCACCCCACAGAAAAGTGATGAATGTCTAGATTGCTGAATAATGGCTTTTGTGTTAGAATTATTCTGCCCAATATTTTAAAGACATGATTTGAGAATTTTAAAATAATAGGGAACATCTATTCTTTGGGTTGCTATACATATCAGTAATATATAAACAATATAACATTAGTTTTTTCTATCTAAATGTAGCTTTGAGTATTTTTATTGGTAACTTTATTTATCAAGAGGCTGATCATGTTCAATGTGGTTACACAATCAATTTTCAAATTGATTAATATTATCAGATAAAGAACATTCTTAAAATTGATTGAATTATAATTCTGCTCAGAGTTTAAACAAGAAGAAATACAAATATATAATAAGAAACTTATGTCATTAATCCCTCATTAGATACATTTTTATAATCTTTTCATTTCCACTGCAAAAATATTATTAACTTACAGTTAACGGTGTTAACTTTAAATAAATATTTTCATAAGGTGGGTGATCAGTATCTAGAGTTTGGCAGTTTACTGGCCATGCAAAAACACATTTTAAGAAGAATCTGTAAACTAAAGGTATCTGAAACAGGTCTCAATCAATTTAGCAGGATTTTTTTGCCAAGTTTCACAGAAACAGTCTGTGATCTTTCCCTTTCTCCAAAGATGATTTTGAGAGCTTCTGTATTTAAAGGGAAACAGCAGGCTGGAGGAGAGAGAAGGAGGATATGGTCACATTAGTGGATCCACATTTTACAATCTACAAGGAACAGATAGAAGAATAATCAATTACATGTTAGTCTTGTACTTAGTAAATTAGCACTTTACATAAGATAAGGTGAACATAGAGGAGCTCTCTGTAGAGATGTTTAATCTTTTATCTGTAGCTATCTGCTTGGAAATCAAAGGAAAGGCAGTTTATTGAATGAGTCAGCTTTTGGCTTAATATTTTTCCTTTTGATATGTAAATTGGAGTCCTGAGATTTTATTTTCCTTTTGCAAACTATTTTACTTTTGGGTTTGTGGTAAAATCAAGTATATTTTTGAACTGACTCAATATACACATCCACATTGATTATATAGAATTAGAACATAGCTTTAATAGAAAATATTAGTTTTCATTATCAGGATGATATGGTTTGGCTGTGTCCCCCACCCAAATCTCATCTTGCTTTGTGTTCCAATAATCTCCATGTGTTGTGGGAGGGACCCAGTAAGAGGTAATTCAATTATGAGGTTGATGTGTTTATAACCAGCTTTTTTCCCTTTGCTCTGCTCCCATTCTCTCTCCTGCTGCCCTGTAGAGAGGTGCCTTCCACTATGATTTTAAGTTTCCTGAGGCTCCCCAGGCATGCTGAACTGTGAATCAATTAAATCTTTTTCCTTTATGAATTATGCAGTCTTGGGTATTTCTTCATAGTAGTGTGAGAACAGACTAATATACGTACTATGTAATTAAATGAAGATAAAGGAGAGTTAACTAAAATTGTTTTCTACAGTTTAACTAAAGTTTTATAGTAGAAAATAGACTTTGAAATTTATAAATAAGTTGCAGTAAATGCTAATGTTATAAATCTTAAAAGCTTCCATAATGAAATGCAAATTACTGCAGATTTTTTTTTTTTTTGATGACTATGGAATTGGAACCATATAGGCATTTCACCTGTATTCCTAATGCTTGAAGTTCAATTGAACTTAAAATGTGTGATGCCAAATACAATTTTTATTACCTTTTAAGCCCATGTGTATTTTATTAGAAAGTTAAACTTATCAGCCTTTTAGATTCACTTAGGGTTGGCTAATTTGAAAGTTGTTTAACAAAAGTTTTTTGACTCTGAGGAGATTTGTGAGCTTTTTGAAATCATGATTCATAAATCACATCTTTCTCCTGTAAACAAACTCAATATGTGAATATGTGTGTTTAAGTAAAAGTAAAATAAAATTCAACGTGAATATGAATATGCTATTGCCAATTATTTAAAATTACGTTTTTACTCAGGAATAAGTGTATTTACTCTCCAGTTTTTCCCATAAAATAAAAAAATTGAAATATTTATGATGTGTTTCATTTATAGACACACCATAAAAATTCATTTAGACCCTAAGAACAAAATTGAGAAACAAATTCAACTGTATTACACAACATAGAAGCATGTGCAAATAGAACCATGTAAGCCAAGATCTTAAAAAAAAAAATTCTGTATATTATGTAAGAGTAACAGTTGTGTTTTTTGTATTTTATGGCAGTGAAACTCATTCAGTTGACCCTGCAATATAAATAAATAATTAAATAAACAAAATTAAAATACATTTTAAGAAAAACATTTTAATGAAATAAAATAATTTATCTTTTGTTTTTTTCACCTCACTTATCCTTTTGTCTATATTCAAACCTCAATTTTATATACTTGCATAAAAATTCAGTATTCTTTATTAAAGGCATTTTTTCTGATATATAGACACTTCCATCTACAGTTTATTAAAATAAAGTTTCCTATAAATTAGTAATTGTATATAGTAATAGTAATTGTTATATATGTAGGGATTAATTGCATAATTTGTTAACTTTGCAGCAAAAGTTTTGTTGGAATAATACACATAGTAAGAAGATATGAACATTAAAACATAGTTTCTCTTTCTCTCTCTAATTCATTTTGTCTTTCATCACTTTCATATCTGCATCTGAAACTGCCTTTGCAAAAATTATAACTGAGGAAATTATGGCAGTGAAAGAGATGGGACCGAACTGACTCCATCTTGCTTCTAACCTTTAAGCTGTCCTTATTCATTCCTGGATATAGCCTGAACTAACCTTGGGAAGGACTTTAGTTTATGGTTTGACTCTGAAACAAAATTGATAATAACCGTTTCCTAAAAAGAACTCCTTCTTGCCTGGGGAAAAGCCTGCCTTTGTAGGACTAACTAATTAGCTACAAGATTAGAAATTACTTTTTAGGGGTCATGCAACCTCCAGCTGCAAGAGTCTGAACCTCTGCAGATTGCTCCTAGGAATAACATCACTATTATAAAACCTAAGATCAGTGCTTGAGATATTTTGTAAATCCTGCACCTACTGGTCAGCTAACACCACTCAGAATCATAATTTCGCTCAATCAGTTCTTTGATTCCACTGCGGAACAGAAGACAGCAAGAAAACCTCATGCTGACCCACCCCCCTGCCCATAATTTCATCTTCAGCCTGACCAATCAGCACTCACTCCCCACTTCCCGAGCCCCTACCCACCAAACTATCTTTAAGAACTCTGATCCCTAAATGTTTGAAGAGACTTATTTAAGTAACAATAAAACTCCGTTCTCTCACACAGTCGGCTCTGTGTGACTTTACTGTTTATCCACTGCAATTCTCCCCGTCTTGATAAATAGGGTCTGTCAAGGCAGCAGGCAAGGGGAACCCACTGGGTGATTACAAATTCACATCCAAATGTACACAAGTACACACACTTAAACACACAGAAAATACTCCAGAAGGATAAAACATATACTTTAGATTGCACATTTGAGGAATAAAGTATACTTAATTCCATATTATTTTTAATATTTACAATATGCATGTATGTATTTGTCGCTTGCTTTATTTGTTTATAGGAATCACTTAGATCTGGGGTACCCAATCCCCAGACCACAGACTAGTACTGCTTCATGGTCTTTTAGAAACTGGACCCACAGCAGGAGGTAACAAGTGAGCCATCATTTTTGCCTGAGCTCTGCCTCCTGTCAGATCAGCTGTGGCATGAGATTCTCATAGGAGAGTGAACCCTATTGTGAACTGTGCATGCAAGGGCTCTAGGCTGTGCATTCCTTATGAAAATCTAATGCATGATGATCTGAAGTGGAACAGTTTCATCCCAAAACCATACCCCCTAAACCCATTCAAGGAAAAATTGTCTTCCACTAAATTGGTTAGTGGTTAAGGACTGAAAATAATTAAGGTATATTTTTATTTGTAGTTGGGGTATGCTATGGTGTTATCCACCTTAATGACTCCTATGGCCAAATTAGGAAACTTACTAATTATTTCTTTCCCTTATGGGCTAAAACAAAATCATTACTGCAAAACAAATACTGAAAGAAGGGTAATAAAACCACCTTTTTAATTTTTCCACTGAAGCTTCTAGTTTTTATTCATTTACACAATTTGTATCATATATTGTAGAAGTGTCACAATATATGATACAAATACATGAAACCTCCTGCTATCAGGAGGTTTCTGGTAGTCCAAGTTAACTGGCTTCTCCAAGGACCACTTTTATTCAGTCTGATTTGCATCTAAGTTGTCTTAGACACCCTCTGATACTCAACTCAATAAATTCTCCAACACTTACAAGACTGATAGTAGAAGCAGGCCAGTTGTATGGGTCAGATACAGTCAGGAGGTCAAAATTACTGTTTGATCTGGAGGGTCTCTATATGAAGGACGTTCTCTGAGTTTGGGGGGATTCTATCTTTTTTCTTATACAGATGTTCCAGACTTAAGATGATTTGATTTAGGATTCTGAATTTACAGTAGCACATGAAAGCCATATACATTCAGTAGAAAACATACTTCAAGCACCTATACATTCTGTTTTTCACATTCAATATAGTATTCAATATATCACATGAGATACTCAACACTTTATTAAAAGGAGGTTGTATGCGAGATGATTTTGCCCAACTGTAGGCTATGGTAAGTGTTCCAAGAAGGCTTAAAACAGGCGAAGCTAATGATGTTCAGTAGGTAGGTGTGCAAAATGAATTTTCTTCTTACGATATTTTTCAATTTATGGCAGATTTATCAGGACATAAGCTCATTGTAATCCAAGAAACATCTGTACTTGTGTTCAATCAGGGTTAGTTACTAGGTGTTCCTTTTATAAAAGGAGTTTAAGTTATTCTTGTAAGGGGTAAGCTTTGTTTTAAGGTTTACTTAAGTTGCATCTGTGCCGAGGTTGTCTTGTGTCCTGGAAATCCGCAGAACAGGGTTGGAAAGCCCTAGGCCAGGTTGCACTACACTGAAAGCAAACACATAGTGTTGGGCCTGCAATATACTTGAGTGAGTGGTATGGCTATCATTAGTCTTATAGCCATTATATGTTACTTATATTATACTATACTACATTTTTATTTAATAATATAAAACAAATTATTTTCTAATTCATGTATAGCTTTTCCTCTTCATATATCTCCTATACCGTTTTACCCAATATTTTAATTAATATAACTGATATGAAAATCTTGTTGCCTTCATGAACTAATCTTTTCCACTGTTCTTACCAAAATATATACATACATACATACATACATAAAATATTCTTAAATAAATACATATAATTTTTCAAATCTAATTTTATGGAATTGTATACTATTCCTGACATTTCTCTGCACCTAAATTTTAATTTATGAATACATCATGAATATTATACAGTGACATGGATATTTTTAATGGCTCCATAATATTCTATGGTGTGATAATAATACAGTATATTCATATTTCCTTTTTTGATGGACATCCTAGTTCTTTTCAGAATTTCCTCCTTGTCAATTATGTTGCTCTAATTCTTCTTGTTTATTTATTTTTATGTGTAGATGTATTTTATCTTTGCTAAAGATAGAAAGCCAGAAAGGATATTACTCGAACAAGAAGGGAATATGAATATTACAATGAATTTGTCCAGAACATTTTAGAGTCACATTACTGCAACCAATGTGTAAGAGTACTCTTTATTTCACTGGGGCATCATAATTCTTTCTAATTTCTCACAAATAATTTTTTTAAAGATTCAGATTGTTTCTTTGATTGTTCTTTATAAGTTTAAGTACTGAGTTAAAAATGCCTGCAAGGTTTTAATTTTTATTATTTGGATTGCTTAATTAAATCATTTGTCATTTTTCTATTGAAGTTGTATCCTTTTATTATAAATGGATAGGTGAACTTATGAACTATGTATAATGTTTCATCTGTTACATATGTTGCAGATACTATCAGTTTATTGCTTCCCTTGGACTTTACCCAAGATGTACAGACTACCCCAACTCTCCTACTATTTTCTTTTTATATTTTAATATATTTTGAGGGTCTCATTTTGTGTATTATATTATAATTCTTTTATGATACGGTGAACCAAGTATGGCCACAAGAGGAGCCACAGAATAGGCTCAGGAGAACAAAGTTCCTAATACTGTTAGGTCCTAGAGACAAGAGGTACAACAGGCCAAGCAAGCATGTGGGAAAGACACCAGGATAGTCAAATGCCAGAAGACAGGATCCAGGGGAAGGTTTAGACATCTGTGTTTATTGGAGTTTCCATGGGAAAGACAAAGCAGGGCAGAGTGAATAATCAGGATTGGCTAGTTTGGATAATTTTGGTCAGCTTTAGAATACAGGGGTGATTCCTAGTTGCCTGGTACCTAGTCTTGGAAAAATTAAGGCAAAGAAATATTGTCTCCTGGGGTATTCAGGCCAGATAGAGGAGTTATGGTTCTAGGTTGGTTAGTTTGCATATCAAAAAACATGCTCAAACTGAGCCCTTTGTTACCTTTAATAACTGGTTAGCCCCAGGAGGGCAGTCACTCTAAAAACTTTGTAATATGCAGAACAATTTAAAATATTCACAGTACAAGATGTCTAATTTTGTTTCTACAATTTGAACTATTTTGGTATATAATGATGGTTTATATATATATTTTTTTTTTTACTGAAATTTTATTTTGTAGTCTTCATCTGCTCTTAAACCAATCCAGAATTTTTTTTACTTCATATATTATATTTTTCAATTCTAAAATTTCTATTTGGGTTCTTCATTTTCTTTAACAGTAGTCATTTCATTTTTTTTTAACAGTAGTCATTTCTTTACTGACATTGTTCATTTTTTGTTCATTATGCATATTATATATGTTCATAGATAGTGCCTTCTTGTGTGCTCACGTGATGAAGGGGGACAGACAGCTCAATGAGGCCTCTTTTCTAAGGACATAAATCTCATTCAGGTAGCTTTGCCCTTATGATCTAATTACCTCTCAAAACTTCTACATTTTAATACCATTATATTGTTTATTAGATTTTCAGCATAGGAATTTTGGGAAGGGAATACAAACATTCAGTCCATAGTAGATGGGAACCAGGGAGCATCTTAAACTTTTGTTACTGCTAAACCTAGCTCTAAAATAACAAAATGTTAGATTAAACCACACACTTCTTAATAAAATATGGGCCAAACAGGAAATTTCAAGAAAAATATTTAAATATTTGGTAGTAGTGGTAAACATTTTGATGTAACAGTTTACATAAGGTTTCAAAATTTATAGGGTTTGGTGAAAGTAGTGACTCAGCTCTTAGGATAAAAAAATTATAGCTATAAATACATTAGAAAAAAAGCAATACATAAAATTAATAACCAAGATTACACCTTAGGAAATCATTACATAATGACCTTATTTGTTTCTTTTTATATTTTCTGACTTAAAGTGTATTATATCTGATGCAGATTGAGTATTACTTATCCAAAATGAGTGGGACCAGAAGTGTTAATTTGTTGACTTTTTTAGGCTGGGCATGGTGGCTTATGTCTATAATCCTTTAGCACTTTGGGAGGCTAAAATAGCTGGACTACTTGAGCTCGTTAGTGCGAGATCAGCCTGGGAAACATGGTGAAATGCCCTCCCTACAAGAAAAATACAAAAAATCCGCCTTCCAGCTGTGGTGGTGTGTGCCTGTAGTCCCAGCTACTTGGGGGGCTGAGGCAAAAAGATCACCTGAACCTGGGAGGTCAAGGCTGCAGTGAGCCAAGATCATACCACTGTACTCTAGCATGGGTGTCAAAGTGAGACCTTGTCAAAAAAATTAATAATAATTAAAATTTAGATCTGTTTTTTCAATTTTAGAATATTTATATTTTTCCAGCTGAGTACCCCAAATGGAAAATTTGAAACATTTCAGTAATTATTTCCTTTGTGCATGAACTTGAAGCAACATGTTAGTGCTCAAACATGTTTAAGATTTTTGGGCATTTGAGTATTTTATTTACAGATTCAGGATGTATCATTATAGCTACTCCTGTTCATTTTTGTTTCAGTTTGCATAAAACATCTTTTTCATTATTTCAGTTTCACTCTGTGCATGTTCTTCCATATGAAGTAAGTTTCTGGTAGTTAGCATATAATTGGATCTGGTTTGTGCATCTGCTGCAATTTATTTCTTTATGGTTACTATCATTAGCATAAAGAATCTTGTAGTTGTAATAGACTATTTTAAGCTGATAACAACTTAACTTTGACTGCATAAAAATATTGTTGTCTTTTGTTCTACCCCTATTATTTATATTTTTGTTGCCGTAATTTAGAACTTAAATATTATGTGTTCCTTAACAACTTTAACACAGCTGTAGTGATTTTTGACCATTTTGACTTTAGGAGAAAAATTGTATGCTAAAGCAAGCAGAAGAAATTAATTACAGCAGAAATTGGTGATAATATAAACCAGAAACCATAGAGTAAAAAATTAAATTAAAGCTGATTGAAGCAATAATACAAGTGATATGCTTCTAGCCAAGCTAGCCAAGATAAATGGAGAAGACACAGTTATATATATCAGAAATGAAAGAGAATCCCATGACCATTACAGAACTAATATAAGGAAAAATAGATAATCAAATAAATCTATAGCAATCAGGAAATTTAACCAATAATTAATATCCCTCCAAAATGAAAGCATAAGGCCAAAAATGGGTTCACTAGTGAATTCTAAGAGAATGAATGGTGCCAATATTCTACAGTCTTCTTGAAAAATAATAGCAAAAAAGACATTTTCTAATTCATTCTGTGAGGTCAGCATTATCCTAATAACAATATATGATAAACATAGTATCAGAGAAAAATCACAGTTCAACATCTCCCATGAATATAAATGCAAAATGATACTAGCAAAGTGAATGCACAAATGTAAAAAGAATTATAAAACAAAACCAAGTGGAATTTATTTCAAGTATGCAAGGTAAACTCAACATTCAAGCAATCAATTAAGGTAACCCACCACATCAAAAGTTTAAAAAACCATTATATGACCATATTAATTAATGTAGGAAAATCACGTGGCAAAACCCAATGTCCATTTTTGAGAAAACTCATAGAAATTGAAATAGAGATAAATTTTTCCTACTTGAAAAGAAATATCTACAAAAAAACTTACAGCTAACATCAGAAATAGCTGTGAGAAACAGCATGGCTTTCTCTTAAGACAGGAAAAGGCCAAGAAAAAGGTCCCCATTCAATGCTTCTCTTAACATTATATGGAAGTACAAACTAGCGCAATAAGATTGGAAGGAAAATAACTAGTGCAATAAGATTGGGGGAAAAAACATAATTGTCTTAATTAGCGTATGGCATGATTGTTCTTATAGAAGCCTCAAATAATTAGCAAGAAAACATCCAAAGAAAAAAACCCTGGAAATAAAAAGTTAGTGCATCAAGTTCACAGTATACGAATTTTACAAAAACTCAGTGTTTTCCTAGACAACCACAATGAATAATTAAGAATTGTAATTAAAGTGTTAGGTTCTATACTGTAATGGTGAGCACTCAGGACTCTGAATCCATGGAAGAATTGCAATAAAAAACATAATACTATTTACATTAACACAAATAAAGAAATAATAAGGTATAGAACTACTAAAGCTTGTACAGCGTCTATATGTGGAAAACTACAAAAGTCTGGTAAGAGAGGTAACAAATATCTAAATAAATGTGAGCTATTCTGTGCTCATGAACTAGAAGATTCAGTATTGTTAAGATATCAGTTATTCCCTAATTGATCATTTCATACAATCATACATAAACCAAAAAAAAAAAAAAAAATTCCAGGAAGCTATTCTGTGGATATTGCAAACTGAATCTAAAGTTTATGTGGGAAGACAAAATACCCAACATATACAGCACAATACTAAAGTAGAAAAAGTAAGCTGGAGCATTTACACTACCTGGCCTTGAGACTTACTATAAATATGCAATAATAAATAAACAAAAAGATTGGTATAACAAGAGGCACATAAATCAAAGGGACAGAATGGGGAGCCACTCAGTTAGATGCACACAAATGTCCTCTATTTATCTTTAGCAAAGGAAAAAAGCAATTCAATGCATGAAGGGTGTTTTACTATTAGGTGCCAGAATAATCAGATATTCACATGCAGAAATAAATCTAGACACAGACCTTACAAATTTTACAAAAAGGAACTCAAAGTGGATCATACATCTAAACATAAAATGTAAAGCCATAAAATTTCCAGAAGAAAACATGGAAAATTTGTTTAAGTTAGGTTTTTGAGAAGTTTACAGATACAATACCAAGATAACAGCAAATGAAGGAGAAAATTGATATTAGACTTTATTAAAATAGAAAACATCTGATTGCAAAGGACACTTCAGAGAATGAGAAGACAAGCCAATGATTGAGAGAAGGCTTTTGTAAAACAAAAAACTGATAAAAGATCTTTATGCAAAATGTACAAGGACCTTCTAATACTTTAAACATACTATCCAGTGAAAAAAACAGACAAAAGATATAAGCAAAAACTTCATTGAACAAGATACAGTTGTGTGCCACATAATGACATTTGGTCAACAACAGAATGCATATACAATAGTGGTTCTATAAGATTAAAGTGCAGCTGAAAATTTTCTATCACATAGTGACATTATCGCCATGGTAACGTGAAAGCTCAACTCACATGTTTGTGGGCATGCTGATGTAAAGAAACCTATTGCACTGCCAGTGATATAAAATATATCATATACTATTTTAGATCTATTTAGATAAACAAATACTACTGTGTTACAGGTGCCACCAGTATTCAGTAGAGTAACATGCAGTACATGTTTGTACCCTGGAGCAATAGGCCATACCATCCAGCCTAGGTGTGTAGTAGGCTCTAACACCTAGATTTGTGAAGTACACTCTACAACGTTCACGCAAATGATTAAATCACCTAACAATACATTTCTCAGAATGCATTCTATCATTAAGCAATGTATGACTTTTATAAAAGGGAAACAAGCATATAAAATTATTTTAAACATCACTTGTCATTGGATATTGCAAATTCATTCAACAATGAGATACACTATATAACTATTAGAATGGTAAAAACAAACAAACAAACAAAAACTTTGAGAGGCTGAGGTGGGCAGATCATGAGGTCAGGAGTTTGAGACCAGCCTGGCCAGCATGGTGAAATCCCATCTCTACTAAAGATAAAAAAAATTAGCTGAACCTGGTGGCACATGCCTGTAATCCCAGATACTCTGGAGGCTGATGCAGGAGAATTGCTTGAACCCAGGAGGCAAAGGTTGCAGTGAGCCGAGATCACACCATTGCACTCCAGCCTGGGCAACAGGGCGAGACTCCATGTCAAAAAAATAAAAAATGACAACAACAACAAATCTTGATGTTATAAAATACTCGCAAAGATGTAGAGAAACAGGACCTCTCATTCACTGTTTGTGAGAATAAAAGATGGTACATGTATTGTTGAAAAACAGTGTGGCAGTTTCTTACAAAGCCCCAAATTATTTTTCCACAGTAACCAATATTCATGTTTGTGAGTATCTACTAGAAAACTCCTGCCACATAAAAACCTGCACATGAATGTTTACAACACTTTATTCATAATTCTCAAAAAAAAGGAAGCAAAGAAGATATTGTTCAGTAAGTGGATGGATAAATAAAGTATGGTACCTACAGTGAAATATTATTCCACAATGATAAGAAATGAGCTACAGGGTCATAAAAATCCAAGGAGAAAACTTAGATTTATGTTACTAAGAGAAGCAGACCAATCTACAGAGATGCTAATTTTATGACATTCTGAAAGAGGCAAGGCTATGCAGAAGGTAAAAAGGTCAATGGTTGCCACAGGTTTGGGAGTGGGTATGGAATGAGGCTCACATAGGTGAAGCACAAAGTATTTTTACTATGTTGAAACTATTTCTTATGCTACTATAATGATGAATGCATGGCATTATGCATTTGTCAAAATTAAAAAAAAAATTACAGTACAGAGTGAAGCCTAATGTATGTATTCTTTTTTTGTTTTTGTTTTTTTTATAGGAGGCCTGGGGATCACAGAAGTGCAGACTATCACACACACACAAAATTAACTGCATTAAAACTGACATTAGGGTCATTATCGCAGGTCCTCATTCAGTGTATGAAACAACCTCAGTGAAGGAGATCTTCCTTGATTTCAAGACTTCCAGCCTCCAGGTCTGTGGGAAAATCAATTTCTGTTGTTTAAGCCACAGAATCTTGGTGTTTGTTACAGCAGCCTTAGCATGCCAATGAAGTTGATCAAAAGATATGAAATGTAAACCTATTTAATTCAAGTAAGGTCTCTTCTCACTGTATTTTTGTTTAATTCCATCAGTTGCTGATGTTCTGTGCTTATGGTGCTGTCTTTGCAGAAATGATATATGTGGTTTACTGCTACCTTCTTTTTTCTTGTTTTTCCTTTTTGAGTATATTCCTGCTCAAAATGTATATATGTGTATGTGTGTGTACAGTTTTTATATATAATGATTTTTGCTGTGTATAAAACACAGATAACCCTTAATCAAAGAAGCCTTCCCCTGACCTCCCACAAAAATATCTATGCCCTTTATTGAAATATAATTTTTATTCTTATATTGATAACTAGCAGGGCATAGTTACTCAAGTCTGTAATCCCAGAACATTGAGAGACCGAGGTGGGCAGATCCCTTGAGGGCAGGGATTCAAGACCAGCCTGGCTAACATGGCGAAACTTCATCTCTACTAAAAATACGCAAAATAAGCTGGGCATGATGGCCCACACTGTAATCCCAGCTACTCAGGAGGTTGAGGTGGGAGAATTGCTTAAACCCAGGAGGCGGAGGTTGCAGTGAGCAAAGATCACACCACTGCACTCCAGCCTGAGGAACATACTGAGATTGTCTCAAATATATATATATATGTATATCAAATAAATATATATTTCTCTCTATATACATATATGTGGGTGTATATATATAATATATATATTCATAATCATATAATATAATCATGTTCTACCATATTAGAATGAAATTTCTATGGAAGGAAAACATCGTTAATTTTGTTCCTTATATTTTTCCAGAACCCAGAGAAGTGCCTAGGGAATAGTAGGTATTCAGTGAGTATCAGGTGTTCTACATTTGAATCAAAATTTGTTTATATTGGTATCTGCTAGACATTTGCAAAAGAATGCTCATCCAGTATTATAATGTATCTGCTAGTGTTTGAATGTAGTGGTTGAATACAAATGAAAATACTAAAAGTTTATATTGCTTTTCTTAAAGCAATTATTTTATAAAAATTATAACCGATTATCTTTTTATTTAACATTTCTCAATGATTTTATCCTCTGGTCAAGTTTTATCCTCTGGTAATGTCTTTAAACTTTTAAAAAACAAACAAAACATCTTATCTGGATTCTACACAAATTATTTATTAAGAATATTTTGTTTGAGAAACTAGGAATTTTAGGCATTCTTTCCTCCTTCTTTCTATTTAAACAACTGTTTCTCATTTTGTGGCTTGTTCCAGATAATTGTTTTATTTCTTATATCACTAAGAATAAATGCCTCAAAGTTTGCTCTGTCTTCATTGAAATAAATGCCATTAAATCAGCAAACAAATCCATTGTTTTATGTCTATACTTATCATGTATACTCTGTACTATGCTTTGTGAAATTTAAGTAACAGAAAAGTTACTTTTAATTACAATGCAAATGATGTTATAAAAGAATATATATTCTGGGGGAGAGAGATCCAAGATGGCCGATTAGCAGCAGCTCAGGATTGTAGCTCCCACTGAAAGCGCAGAGAGTGAGTGGACGCCACATTTTCAGACGAATTTTCATTGCCCACGGACCAACAGATTATTGGCGGAGGAGCCCCACGGGTCGCCAGCGCGACTCTTTTGGAGGGCGCAGCCGTTTTGCAGGCGCCCCGGTGTGGCGGTTCTCAGTCCGGAGTATACGGGACTGAGTGCCCTTTGGTTGGCGTTGGAGCTCCGGGAAAGCAGAGTCTCCCATTCAGCTGATTGAAAAGCGGACTGAAGTGAGGAACCAGACTGGGAGATTCCCGGGCAGAAAAGCACCATGAATCTTAACGCCGCTGTTTTAGCCGGTGTAGTGGGTCGCCACAGGGGAAGGCTGGTAACCCCCTCCACAAAAAATAAAAATCAGCAGTCGGAACTGCTGAAGATTGAGAGTTTCACAGCAAGTACAGCTGAACCTGGGAAGGTCCAGCTCTGTGGGGGAGGGGCGTCCGCCACAGGAAAATTAATAGAAAAAACTTTACCACCAACAAGCTGGACATCCACTCAGAAACCTAATCTGAAAGTAAGCAATTACACAGACGACAGGTGGATAAATCCACAAAGATGGGAAGAAACCAGTGCAAAAAGGCTGAAAACATCCGAAATCAGAATGCCTCTCCTCCTACAGAGGATTGCAGTGTCTCATCACCAATTGAACAAGGCCTGATAGAAAATGAATGTGAGGAATCAACAGAATCAGGCTTCAGAAGGTGGATAATGAGAAACTTCTGTGAGCTAAAAGAACATGTTCTAGCCCAATGCAAGGAGACTAAGAACCTTGAAAAAAGGTTTCACGAAATGTTCCTGAGAATGGACAATTTAAAGAGGAATATAAGTGAATTAATGGAGCTGAAAAACACAATATGAGAACTTTGCGAAGTATGCACAAGTTTTAACAGTTGAATTGATCAAGCAGAAGAAAGGATTTCAGAGGTCGAAGACCAACTTAATGAAATAAAACGAGAAGACAAGATTAGAGAAAAAAGGGTAAAAAGGAATGAGCAAAGTCTCCAAGAAATATGGAACTATGTGAAAAGACCTAATCTACGTTTGATAGGTGTACCTGAATGTGACGAAGAGAATGAATCCAAGCTGGAAAATATTTTTCAGGATATTATCCAGGAAAACTTTCCTAGCCTAGCAAGGCAAGACAATACCCAACTCCAGGTAATACAGAGAACACCACAAAGATATTCGTCAAAAAGAGCAACCCCAAGGCACATAATCATTAGATTCATCAGGGTTGAAACTAAGGAGAAAATACTATGGGCAGCCAGAGAGAAGGTCAGGTTACCCACAAGGGGAAGCCTATCAGACTCACAGCTGATCTCTCAGCAGAAACCCTACAAGCCAGAAGAGAGTGGGGGCCAATATTCAACATCCTTAAAGAAAAGAACTTTCAACCCAGAATTTCATATCCAGCCAAACTAAGTTTCATAAGTGAAGGAAAAATAAATTTTTTTACAAACAAGCAAGTACTCAGAGATTTCATTACCACCAGGCCTGCTTTACAAGAGCTTCTGAAAGAGGCACTATATATAGAAAGGAACAACCAGTATCAGCCACTTCAAAAAACCCATCAGTAAGCTGCATCCAGATCCATCTTACATGCAAGGATATACAGAGGCTCAAAACAAAGGGATGGAGGAAGATTTGCCAACCAAATGGAGAGAAAAAAAAAAAAAGCAGTAGTTGCAATTCTCATCTCTGATAAAATAGACTTTAAAGTAATAGAAACCGTCAGAGATAAGAAGGACATTGTATAATGGTAGAGGGATCAATGTAACGGGGAAGAGCTAATGACCCTAAGTCTATGTGCACCCAATATAGGAGCACCCAGATACATAGGGCAACTTCTTGGCGACTTACAAAGAGACTTGGACTCCCACACAATAATAGTGGGAGACTTTAGCATTACATTGTCAATATTGGACAAATTAATGAGACAGAAGGTTAAGAAGGATACCTGGGACTTGAACTTAAACCTCAAACAAGTAAACTTAATAAACATTTACAGAACTCTCTACTCCAAATCCACAAAACATACATTTTTTTTTTTCAGTAACACATCACATTTATTCTAAAAGTGACCACATGGTTGGGAGTAAATCACTCCCTAGCAGTTGCATAGCATTTCATAGGTTTAAATGAAATATTGGTTGGCTGTTTGTTTGTTATTTTCCTCCCTTATTCCTTCCTGTCTCCATTGTATAACACAATTATTAGTATAAAAAAGCTTTCAATATCCATTTGTGGACTGCATTCTAGCCTGGGCAATAGAGCAAGATTCCCGTTCTCTCTCTCTTTTTTTTTTCTTCTTCTTCTTTTTCTCTTTATTTCATTCTTTTTTTCTTCCTTCTTTCTCTTTTTCTCTTTAAAAAAAAATAGACACAGCTGAGTCACTGAAAATTAATACAGAGCAGACGTGGGCAGAGATACAGCATTTGTAAATTACTGGGTTCATGCTCAGCACGTTAAAAAAAAAAGAATATATATTCCAAAAATGATAAGTAGTAGGTAATAGAAAGAATGTGAGAGTTTTAAATGTATTCTTGATGGATAGATTATTTTGGTTCAGCACAATGAGTACAAAAAAATGAGAATAATCCATCATTGAAAAAATATTTTACTTAATTCTTTCTTCCTCCAGTCATTTCCTTTTTGTGCATTATTAAATCATTGAACCTCTTAGAATGTGAGTTTCAAATATAAATATAATGAAATATTTGATCTCAAAGACATTTAACCTAAAAGGCATTTGAAATAAAATGTGTTTTGGGGAAACTTAATACTAACAGAATAGAGTAAACCAGACATATATTGGAATTTATTATTTTCAATTTTTTTCTGGTTTTAGTTAATTAATTATTATTATTATAATTTATGTTCTGGGGTACATGTGCAGCTCGTGCAGGATTGTTACATAGGTATATACATGCCATGGTGGTTTGCTGCCTCTATCCCGCCGTCGTTTACTTTAGATATTTCTCCTAATGTTATCCCTTCCCAATTCCCCCATCCCCTGCTATCCCTCCTCTAGTCCCCCTGCCTCCCAACAGGCCCCAGTGTGTGATGTTCCCCTCTCTGTGTCCATGTGTTCTCATTGTTGAACACTCACTTATGAGTGAGAGCATGCAGTGTTTGGTTTTCTGTTCTTGTGTCAGTTTGCTGAGAATGATGGTTTCCAGCTTCATCCATGTCCCCTGCAAAGGATGTGAACTCATCCCTTTTTATGGCTGCATAGTATTTCATGGTGTATATGTGCCACATTTTCTTTATCCAGTCTATCATTGATGGACATTTGGGTTGGTTCCAAGTCTTTGCTATTGTAAAGGGTGCCACAATGAACTCTGACCCAGCAATCCCATTATTGAGTATATACCCAAAGGATTATAAATTGCTCTATTATGAAATATACTATTATAGATATGGAATAGTCTATACAGATGCTCCTCAGTTTACAATAGGTTGCAATCTGATAAACTCATTGGAAATTGAATATATTGTAAATTGAAAATATATTTCCACTTACAATGTTTTCAAATTGGGAAAGCTTTATATGCACATAACCGCATCACAAGCCTGGGAGTGTACTGAATGCATATTGCATTTGCACCATCTTTATGTCAAAAAATTATAAGTCAAGCCATTGTAAGTCAAAGATCTGTAGTAGAAGAGAAGAGGAATAAACTGCTAATGAGAATTAGGTGTTGAAGAATAGGTAGATTTTATAAAGAAACATCCAGATGGAAAAGAAAATTAGATGGCATTGATAATAGGTACAAATATACAGAAATGGGGAATACTATGTTATATTCTGAGTACTGACACTAATTTATTACACCTGGCTCATAAATTACTTGTGGCATGACATGCCTACACCAGATAGATAAGAAGACAAGTCATCGGGAGCTTGATACATCATGCTAAACAAGATGAGGAAACGAACTTTTTGCTGAATGCCCATGGTGAGAAGTTGGAGGTGGGTAAAGTAGTCTCAGCACTGCATTAAATGAGAGACGATAAGTGTTTCTCAAACTGATGCAGTTTTACAACTGTCATACATATTTTCTTCAATCAAACAGGTATTTAAGCTTTCCTTCATTAAAATATCAAATGACTTTTATGATTTTGAATATATATTCTCTATAAAAAAAACTAATAAAGTGATTTTATTTTAGGGATAACCTAGATATTAAATTGCTCACAGTTCAAATCCCTGTTTAATTTAGTTTTGTCTAGTATAGAAGTTCATATATAATCAAGTTTTTCAATTGAATTGTAAATTTATGAAGGTCTTCTATTAGGTTTCTACTAGCTACAAATTTTTGAATATCCATATAGTAGGTATTCTGTTGATTTTTCTAAAAAATAGAATGAGGCTACAGAGAGAAAAATACAGATTTAAAGAATATTAATGCTTTTATAGCGACAAGTAGAAATAATTAACTATAATTTATAAAATAAAATAAAATCAAGTATAATGAGCTAATTATAACTTTGGTGGGCATAGGCAACCTCCTATCACAAATATAGTTTACATTTTTAGGTGCAGAAACAGCTGAAAATTTTCTATAATAAAATATTAATACATTTAATCTTCCATAATAAAGATTAAATAGGTGAAAATTTTAAGTCAAATTAACAGTATTTGGGGCTATAAAAACTAACCTACAAACATCAAATTTTTTTAATCTTTTTTATAAATATGTTATAAATAGAAATAACTCTGTGATGGTAGATACAAAGTAAGAATGTTGATTTTTAATTTTATAGTAATTTATGTAAATAAGGACAATTTTTTAGCTTTATCTAAATGAATCTAAAGACTAGTTAAATGTTTTATTTTTCAACAACCTGTGCCTCTATCCTCTTATTTGTTTCAAAGTTGCTTGAAAAGTGACAAACTGAAGGACATAAAAATGTTTTATTACACATTATGGAGGAGAGAATTATCCATTTTTACAGAAGAATCTAAGGCTGACAGTGACAAATCTGATTGTACAAAACCATAACTTCAGTTAATCAGTTGAGTGGAGACTTACATGCAGGTCTCCTTTTTCTTTCCTGGTGGTGATAAGAGAAATAACTATTTGATGCTATTCGTTTAGTACAAACGCTGCAATACAAAGGCACCAAATGGGTAATAATAGAATTCATATCAGCAGTTCTTTAAAATTACATTTATATTATTTTCCATTTAATGCTTCCAAAATACAATATCAGTTTGAGTTTCTGGTTTCAATTTAAATAAATAATGGCAGTTTTTAATCCCAATGTAGAAAGTTTACATAATTTTATTTCACATTTTAGATAACACATATTTTTCTCTGAACGCTAGATTTGATAACTGAGCTGAGGACTGATGAACTGATTAAACTCAGATAATTTATGTGTTAAAGCTCAGATCCCAGCTAAAAAGTAGACTGTAAGACTTCATTCTACTCCTCCACATTTCTTCAAAGTAAAGAACAATTTTTACTTAGCTCAGTTTGACATACTGTCCCTTCTCAGAAGCAGGTGTTTCAAGATCAGAGCTAAGGATTGTTGGCAGAAATGTGAGGGAAAGTCCACAGAACACCAGCCATTATGCATTTGGCTTCTATCCCTCAGTTTCACCACCACAAACTTCATTCACTGATAATATTTTAAAGGTGAAGTTATTACTGCCTCTTTAACTCTTTAGAAATGATTAAAGTAAGTTTATTTCCTCTCCTTTGCTATTTTACACTTTTGCATTGCAAATAGGGATTTCTGCTAGGTGAACAGTCTTTCAAACCATATCAATCACTCACCCAATCTACTGACATTAAAAAAAAAATCATTTATGACATATTCTTGGCAGGTTTTCTGGTCTCAGTTAAAAGTAGTCCCACTACTTAAAAATGGCTTTTACACCATAACTCTACCTAGAAATGTAACATTTCTTTTTTCATTTTTAAAAATTATACTTTAAATTCTGGGATACACGTGCAGAACGTGCAGTTTGTTACATAGGTATACAAGTACCATGGTGATTTGCTGCACTCACCAATCTATCAGCTGCATTAGGTATTTCTCCTAATGCTGTTCCTCTCCTAGCCCCCCCACCCCTCAACTTGCCCCAGTGTATGACGTTCACGTCACTGTGTCCATGTGTTCTCATTGTTTAACACCCACTTATGAGTGAGAACATGTGGTGTTTGGTTTTCTGTCCCTGTATGGGTTTGCTGAGAATGATGGTTTCCACTTTCATCCATGTCCCTACAAAGGACATTAATTCATCTTTTCTTATGGTTGCAAGTATTCCATGGTGTATATGTGCCACATTTTCTTTATCCAGTCTATCATTGATGGGCATTTGGGTTGGTTCCAAGTATTTGCTATTGTAAGCAGTGCCGCAATAAACATACGTGTGCATGTGTCTTTATAGTAGAATAATTTATAATCCCTTGGTATATATCTAGTAATGAGATAGCTGGGTCAAATGGAATTTCTGGTTGTAGATTCTTGAAGAATTGCCACACTGTCTTCCACAATGGTTGAACTAATTTACACTCTCACCAACAGTGTAAAAGAGTTCCCTATTTCTCCACATCCTCCCCAGCATCTACTGTTTCGTGACTTTTTCATGATCGCCATTCTAACTGGCATGAGATGGTATCTCATTGTGGTTTTGATTTGCATTTCTTTAATGACTACTGATGCGGAGCTTCTTTTCATATGTATGTTGGCCATATAAATGTCTTCTTTTGAGAAGTGTCTGTTCATATCTTTTGCCCACTTTTTGATGGGGTTGTTTGTTTTTGTCTTGTAAATTTGTTTATGTTCCTTGTAGATTTTGGATAACAGCGCTTTGTCAGATAGATTGCAAAAATTTTCTCTCATTTTGTAGGTTGCCTGTTCACTCTGATGATAGTTTCTTTTGCTGTACAGAAGCTCTTTAGTGTAATTAGATCTCATTTGTCCATTGCGGCTTTTGTTGCCATTGCTTAGGGTGTTTTAGTCATGAGGTCTTTGCCCATGCTTATGTCCTGAATGGTATTGCCTAGGTTTTCTTCCAGGGTTTTTATTGTTTTATGTGTTACATTTAAGTCTCCAATACATATTGAGTTAATTTTTGTATAAGTGTAACAAAGTGGTCCAGTTTTAGTTTTCTGCATATGGCTAGCCAGTGTTCCCAACACCATTTATTAAATAGGGAATCCTTTTCCTGTTGCTTTTGTCAGGTTTGTCAAATATCAGAGAGCTGTAGATGTATGGTGTTATTTCTGAGGCCTCTGTTCTGTTCCATTGCTCTATATATCTGTTTTGGTATCAGTATCATGCTGTTTGGTACCAGTACCATGCCTTGTAATATACTTTCAAGTCAGGTAATGTGATGCCTCCAGCTTTGTTCTTTTTGTTTAGGATTATCTTAGCTATATGGGCTCTTTTTTGGTTCCATATGACATTTAAAGTATTTTTCTTTTTCTAATTCTCTGAAGGAGGTCAGTGGTAGCGTGATGGGGGATAGCACTGAATCTATAAATTACTTTGGGCAGTATGGCCATTTTCATGATACTGATTCTTCCTATCCATGAGCTTGGGATATTTTTCCATTTGTTTGTGTCCTCTCTTATTTCCTTTAGCAGTGGTTTGTAGTTCTCCTAGAAGATGTCCTTCAAATCCTTTGTAAGTTGTATTCCTATGTATTTTATTCTCCTTGTAGTAGTTGTGAATGGGAGTTCACTCAGGATTTGGCTCTCTGTTATTGGTGTTTAGGAATGCTCGTGATTTTTGCACATTAATTTTGTATCCTGACACTTTGGTGAAGTTGCTTATCAGTTTAAGGGGATTTTGGGCTGAGACGATGGGGTTTTCTAAATATACAATCATGTAATCTGCAGAGACAATTTGATTTCCTTTCTTCCTATTTGAATACCCTTTATTTCTTTCTTCTGCCTAATTGCCCTGGTCAGAACTTCTAATACTATGTTGAATTGGAGTGGTGAGAGGGCATCCTTGTGCCACTTTTCAAAGGGAATGCTTTCAGCTTTTGCCCATTCAGTATGATATTGGCATAAAGAACTTTTATTATTTTGAGATACATTCCATTAATACCTCTTTTATTGAGAGATTTTAGCCTGAAGGGGTGTTGAATTTTATCAAAGACCTTTTCTGCATCTATTGAGATAATCATTTGGTTTTTGTCATTGGCTCTGGTTATATGATGGATTGTGTTTATTGATTTGAGTATTGTTGAACCAGTCTTGCATCTCAGGGATGAAGCGGATTTGAGCATGGTGGAAAAGTTTTTTGATATGCTGCTGGATTATGTTTGCCAGTATTTTATTGAGGATTTTCACATAAATGTTCATCAGGGATATCGGCCTGAAAATTTCTTTTCATTGTGTCTTGGCCAGGTTTTAATATCAGGATGATGTTGACCTCATAAAATGAGTTAGGGAGGTGTCCCTCTTTTCTATTGTTTGGAATACTTTGAGAAAGAATGGTACCAGCTCCTCTTTGTACCTCTGGTATAATTTGGCTGTGAATTTGTCTGGTCCTGGGCTTTTTTTTTTTTTTTTTTTTTTTTTTGTGGGTAGGCTATTGAATACTGCCTAAATTTCAGAGCTTGTTATTGGTCTATTCAGGGATTCGACTTCTTCCTAGTTTAGTCTTAGGAGAGTCTATGTGTCCAGAATTTTTTTCCATTTCTTCTAGATTTTCTAGTTTATTTGTGTAGAGGTGTTAATTCTGTTTTCTGATGGTAGTTTGTATTTCTGTGGGATCCGTGGTGATATCCCCTTTATCATTTTTTTATTGCATGTATTTGATTCTTCTCTCTTTTCTTCTTTATTAATCTCACTAGTGGTCTATCTATTCTGTTAATCTTTTCAAAACAAATAGCTCCTGGATTCATTCATTTTTTGAAGGTTTTTTTTTTCTCTATCTCCTTCAGTTCTGCTCTGATCTTAGTTATTTCTTGTCTTCTACTAGCTTTTGAATTGGTTTGCTCTTGCTTCTCCAGTTCCTTTAATTGTGATGTTATGGTGTTGATTTTAGATCTTTCCAGCTTTCTCCTTTGAGCACTTGGTGCTATAAATTTCCCTCTAAATACTGCTTTAGCTGTGTCCCAGAGATTTTGGTACATTGTGTCTTTGTTCTCATTGGTTTCAAATAACTTACTTATTTCTGCCTTAATTTCATTATTTACCCAGTAGTCATTTAGGAGCAGGTTGTTTGGTCTCCATGTAGTTGTGTAGTTTTGATTGAATTTTCATTTTGTAATTTTTTGAAGCAAGCAACATTTTTTTAGAACCAGATTAAAATATTAAATTGTCCAAATAAGGTTTAAGAATGATAATAGTGACTTTTAATGGTCATGGTCATTCTTAACTCTATCAAGAATTTTAGAAAAAGAAAATGGTAGTGTTTTTTCTTATTTTTACACATAGACAAATTTCTCATAAACTTTTTCAGGAAGTTGAATTGAAGAAGTCAATATAGACGTAGTAGAAGCAGAAAATGAGCATGTTAAGATATTTTCTGAGATAAATTTTGGGTGTAGAGGTGATACGGGCAGGTGATACCTGCATACAGGTGAGCCCTCAAATTGAGAAAAGAATACAAAAGTGGGCCTATGGTATTAAACAGGAAACTTTTATTGATCTGCTTTTTTTTGGAGCAGGCAGTGTGCCCTGAGCTTCACTTCTAGGTTGTGGGCAAAATATTTATATTTACTCATACCCACTTTGTTTAGAGGCAAATAAAGGGGCGGGATATCCAGAAATTTCTAGGAACGCTGTGGTAACTTCTGGGTTGTTGCTATGGAAGAGTGGAGTAACTTCCTTGTCATTGCCATGAAATTTGTGAACCTTCATGCCACTAGTGGGAGTGTCTTATGGTAATGAGTAATGAAGGCCACTTGAGATCACTTTCCTCACCTTCTGCTGTTTTTGACTGGTTTCTTTACCATATTGTATCTGGACAAGTTTCTGTTTTGGTCAACAGTGTTGTGACAAGAAAACAAATCCTGCCAGTCTCCTATTTCAGATATATTTCTCAATGATTATTATATAAAAAATCAAAACTATCCTAAGTATAGAAATATGAAAATATGTTTTACTTATTTATTTTATTAAAAAAATTCCAATGTTTCTCTTAGGTCCAGGGAGTATACGTGCAGGTTTTTTACATGGGTATATTCTGTGATGCTAAGATTTAGAGAATGATTGATCCCAAAACCCAAGTAGTGAGTATAGTACCAAACAGTTAGGTTTTTTTTTTTTCTTTTCTTTTTTTTTAGAGAGAAGAGAGAAAGAAGGAATAAAAAGAGAAAGAAAGAAAGAGAAAAGAAGAAGAAAAGAGGGAGAGAGAACGGGAATCTTGCTCTATTGCCCAGGCTAGAATGCAGTCTAGAAATGGATATTAAAAAGCTCTTTTATGCTAATAATTGTGTTACACAATGGAGAAAGGAAGGAATAAGGGAGGAAAATAACAAACAAACAGCCAACCAATATTTCATTTAAACCTATGAAATGCTATGCAATTGCTGGGGAGTGATTTACTCCCAACCATGTGGTCACTTTTAGAATAAATGTGATGTGTTACTGAAAAAAAAATGTAACGTTTGTGGATATGGAGTAGAGAGTTCTGTAAATGTTTATTAAGTTTACTTGTTCGAGGTCTAAGTTCAAGTCCCGGGTATCCTTGTTAACCTTCTGTCTTATTAATCTGTCCAATATTGACAATGTAATGCTAAAGTCTCCCACTATTATTGTGTGGGAGTCCAAGTCTCTTTGTAAGTCACCAAGAAATTGCCCTATGTATCTGGGTGCTCCTATATTGGGTGCACATAGACTTAGGATCATTAGCTCTTCCCGTTACATTGATCCCTCTACCATTATACAATGTCCTTCTTATCTCTTACAGTTTCTATTACTTTAAAGTCTATTTTATCAGAGATGAGAATTGCAACTACTACTTTTTTTTTTTTTTCTCTCCATTTGGTTGGCAAATCTTCCTCCATCCCTTTGTTTTGAGCCTCTGTATATCCTTGCATGTAAGATGGATCTGGATGCAGCTTACTGATGGGTTTTTTGAAGTGGCTGATACTGGTTGTTCCTTTCTATATATAGTGCCTCTTTCAGAAGCTCTTTTAAAGCAGACCTGGTGGTAATGAAATCTGAGTACTTGCTTGTTTGTAAAAAATTTTATTTTTCCTTCACTTATGAAACTTAGTTTGGCTGGATATGAAATTCTGGGTTGAAAGTTCTTTTCTTTAAGGATGTTGAATATTGGCCCCCACTCTCTTCTGGCTTGTAGGGTTTCTGCTGAGAGATGAGCTGTGAGTCTGATAGGCTTCCCCTTGTGGGTAACCTGACCTTTCTCTCTGGCTGCCCATAGTATTTTCTCCTTCGTTTCAACCCTGATAAATCTAATGATTATGTGCCTTGGGGTTGCTCTTTTGAGGAATATCTTTGTGGTATTCTCTGTATTACCTGGAGTTGAGTATTGTCCTGCCTTGCTAGGTTAGGAAAGTTTTCCTGGATAATATCCTGAAAAATATTTTCCAGCTTGGATTCATTCTCTCGTCACATTCAGGCACACCTATCAAATGTAGATTAGGTCTTTTCATATATCCCATATTTCTTGGAGACTTTGCTCATTCCTTTTTACCCTTTTTCTCTAATCTTGTCTTCTCGTTTTATTTCATTAAGTTGGTCTTCGACCTCTGAAATCCTTTCTTCTGCTTGATCAATTTGACTGTTAAAACTTGTGCATACTTTGCAAAGTTCTCGTATTGTGTTTTTCAGCTCCATTAATTCACTTATATTCCTTTCTAAATTGTCCATTCTCGTTAACATTTTGGTAAACCTTTTTTCAAGGTTCTTAGTCTTCTTGCATTGGGCTAGAACATGTTCTTTTAACTCACAGAAGTTTCTCATTATCCACCTTCTGAAGCCTGATTCTATTGATTCCTCACATTCATTCTCAATCAGGCCTTGTTCAATTGGTGATGAGGCACTGCAATCCTCTGTAGGAGGAAAGGAATTCTGATTTCGGGTGTTTTTAGCCTTTTTGCACTGGTTTCTTCCCATCTTTGTGGATTTATCCACCTGTCGTCTGTGTAATTGCTGACATTCAGATTAGGTCTAGAGTGAACGTCCAGCTTGTTGGTGGTAAAGTTTTTTCTGTTTCTTCGTTTTCCTTCGGTGGACGCCCCTCCCCCACAGAGCTGGACCTTCCTGGGTTCAGCTGTACTTGCTGTGAAACTCTCAATCCTCAGCAGTGCCAACTACTGTTTTTTTTATGTGTGGGGGGGGGGACCAGCCTTCCCCTGCGGCGACCCACTACACTGGCTGAAACAGCGGCGTTAAGATTCGTGGCGCTTTTCTGCCCGGGAATCTCCGGGTCTGCTTCCCCATTTCAGTCCGTTTTTCAATCAGCTGAATGGGAGATTGTCTTTCCGGAGCTCCAAAAGCCAACCAAAAGGGCACTCAGTCCCGTATACTCCAGACTCAGAACTGCCGTGCCGGGGCGCCTGCAAAACGGCCTCGCTAGCCAGAAGAGTCACGCTGGCGACCCGTGGGGCTCCTCCGCCAAGAATCTCTTGGTCCTAGGCAATGAAAATTCGTCTGGAAGTGTGGCGTCCACTCACTCTCTGCGCTTTCAGTGGGAGCTACAATCCTGAGCTGCTGCTAATCGGCCATCTTGGATTCTCTCCAACAGTTAAGTTTTTAAATTTTGCCCCTACCTACCTTCACTGCTAGTAGTCCCCAATGTCTATCGTTCATATCTTTATGCCCATGAGTGCTTATTGTTGCTCCCACTTATAAGTGAGAATGTGTAGTACGTGGTTTTCTGTTCCTATGCTAATTTGCTAAGGATAATGGCCACCAGCTGTATACATGTTTCTGCAAAGGAAATTTTTTTTATGGTTTCATAGTATTTTATGGTGTATATATGAATCACATTTTCTATATCCAATCTATTGTTGATGAGCAGGTAGGTTGGTTCCATGTCTTTGTTATTCTGAATAGTGCTATGATAAACATATAAGTGCATGTGTCTTTCGGGTGGAGCAATTTATTTTCTTCTGGATATGTTTTCCGTAATGTAATTGCTGGGTTAAATGGTAGCACTATTTTGAGTTATTTGAGAAATCTACAAACTGCTTTCCATAGTGGCTGAACTAATTTACATTTGCACCAACAGTGTATTAGCCTTCTCTCCTACACAGCCTTGTAAGCATCTGCTGCTTTTTGACTTTTTATTAATAGCCATTCGGACTAGTGTGAAATGTTATCTCATGAGAGTTTTGATTTGCTTTTCTCTGATAATTAGTTATGTGGATCTCTTTTTTTTTCATGTTTGTTGCCTTTTGTATGTCTTCTTTTGAAAAGTGACTTTTCATGTCCTTTGCACGTTTTTTAATGGGGTTATTTGTTTTATGTCTATTGAATTGTCTCAATTCTTTACAGATTCTGGATATTAGGCCTTTGTTGAATGTACAGTTTTCAAATATTTTCTTTCATTCTGTAGGTTATCTGTTTACATTGTTGATAGATATTTTTACTGTGCTGAAGCTCTTTACTTTAATGAGGTCCGATTTGTGGTTCTTGGTTTCATTGCAATTGCTTTTAGCATCTTTGTCATGAATCTTTGCCCTGGACTATGGTCAGAATGGTGTTTCCTAGGTTTTCTTCTAGGGTATTTATAGTTTCAGTGTTTACAATTAAGGATTTAATCTGAGACAGAGGGTGGGACAAGATGGCCAATAGATGGTTCCACTGATTGGTACTCCTGTAAGGTCACAAATTTAACAACTATCTGCACAAAAAGTCACCTTCATTAGAACCAAAAATCAGGTGAGCCCTCATAGTACCTGCTTTTAACTACATATCACTGAAAGAGGCATTGAAGAAGGTAGGAAAGACAGTCTTGAATTGCTGACATCATCCCCTCCACCATCCCCTGGCAACAGCCAGGTGTCACTGGGAAAAAAATCTGTGCACTTTGGGTAGAGAGAGTGAAACAACTCTGAGATATTGCATTGAACTCAGTGTTGTCCTGTCAACAGCAAAAAGCAAAATTGAGCTGAACTGAGCTGATATCCACCCACACAGGGATCACTTAAACAAGCTCTTTTCATAGAGGAATCACTCATACCAGTGGTCAGAATGTGAATTCTGATAAGCCTCACCACTCTGGGCTCATGTACTCTGGGACTCTACATAACTTGAGAAGAAGTCTAAGACTCAAGGACTGCAAGTCCTAGATGAACCCTACTGCTGACTTCGCTTAGAACCAGTGGCCTTAAAGGGTATGTGGCCTGCTGAGAAACCAACCAGGGTGGTTAAGACAATGCTTGCACCACCCCTGCCCCAAACTCAGGCTTCACAGCTTGTGGCTCCAAAATAAATAAATAAATAACAAAACATAACAAAACACCTTCCTTCTGCTTGAGGAGAGAAGACTAAAGAGGACTTTGTCTTTTATTTGAACATCAGCTTAGTCACAGTAGGAGAGGGCACCATGCAGAGTTGTGAGGCTTCCTTCAACCTCTAACTCCTAGATGACATTTCTAGACACACCCTGGGCCAGAATGGAACTCAGGGTCATGAAGGGCATGAGCAATCACCTGTTGACTAGAGAGCCCTTGATCCCTGAATATTCTGCAGCAATACCCAGGTGGTATGCCATGGGTCTTGGGTGAGAATCTGAGACTTTTGGCCTCAGGTGAGACTCACCATACTCCCAGCTGTGTTGGCTATAAGTAGACACTCTTTCTGCTTGAGAAAAGTGGAGGGAAATGTAAAGGGGACTTCATCTTCCACCTTAGGTACCATCTCAACCACAGGGGGAAGAGCACCAAGCAGGTTCTTGGGCTCCCTGATTCTAGGCCTTGGCTCTTGGATAGCATTTCTGGACCTTCTCTTGGCCAGAGGGGAACCAATGCCCTGAATGTTGAGTCCCAGGCCAGGCAGTGTTCACCACAAGCTGAATGAGGATCCTTTGGGCCTGAAGGGAATATTGGCAGTAGCCTGGCACTACTTACCATGGGGCCCCTCTCCTGTGGAAAGGGGAGGGAGGAGAGGGAAGGGCTGTGTCTTATGGTTTGAGTGCTGACTCAGCCACAGTACAATAGAACACAAGGTAGACATGTAAAGTTTTTTATTCTAGTCCCTGGCTCCCAGAAAGCACTTCTGGACCTGCCACGGTCCTGGAGGAACTCATTGCCCTGAAGTGAAGGATACAAGCCTAGGTGCCTTCATTACCTTCTGATTGCAGGGCCCCTGGGCCTTGAGCAAATATAGGCAGTAACCAGGTAGTGATTACAGTGGGTCTTGGTTGAGCCCTTGTGATGTGCTGGCCTTAGATCTGACCCAGCCCAGTCCCAGTGGTAGTGGCTGCAGAGGTGCTTCTGTTTACCACCACCATCTACGGGTGGTTCAGAACAAAAACAAACTCCATTTGTTGGGAAAAAGTCAAGGGATAGGAAAAGAGTTTTTACTGCCTGGTAATACAAAAAATTCTTCCAGATTTTTTTCAAGACTATCAAGGTAGTATCTTTAAGAATCTGCAAAAAACACAGGATTACAGGTTTGGGGGTACTTCCTAATGCAAATGCAATTTGGACCACAATACCGAAGTATTTTTTGAATTCCTTGAAAGATTTCCCAAGAGGGACAGGTACAAATGAGCCCAGAATCTGGAGACTACAATAAATACCTAACTGTTCACAGACAAACATCTGTAAGCATCAAGCCCATCCAGCAAAATATAACCTCATCAAATGATGTAAATAAGGCACCAGGGATCAATCCTGAGGAAACAGAAATATGTGAACTTTCATAGAGAGAATTCAAAATAGCTGTTTTGAGGAAACTCAAAGGAATTCAGAATTCTATTAGATAAATTGAACAGAGATTGAAATAACTAAAAACTTGAGCAGAAATTTTAAGAGTTGAAAAATGCAGTTAACATAGTGAAGAATGCATCAGAGTCTCTTAATAGCAGAATTGATGAAGCAGAAGAAAGAGTTTGAAGACAGGCTATTTAAAAACACAGCCAAGGGAAACAAAAGAAAAAGAATGAAAACAGTGAAGCATACTTAAAAGGTCTAGAAATAACCTCAAAAGGCCAACTCTAGCATTATTACCTTAAAGAGGGGGAGAGATGTACAGGTAGGAAGCTTATTCAAAAGGATAATAACAGAGAATTTCCCAAACACTATTAACAACAGCCATGATTTGGAAGTAACTCATTTGTTCATTAATAGATGAATGGATAAAGCAAATGTGGCACATATTTACAACAGACTACCATTCAGCCATTAAAAAAAAAAATTACATCCTGTTACTTGCAAAAACATGGATAGGACTGGAAGTCATTATGTTAAGTGAAATAAGCCAGGCACAGGAAGACAAAATTTGCCTGTTCCCACTTATTTGTGGAAGTGAATAATTAGAATAATTGAACTCATGGAGATAGAGAGTAGAATGGTTAACAGAGATTGAGGGGGGATAGTGAGGGATTGGAAGGGATATGGGGAGGGTTAATGGGTACAAACCATGGTTGAAACAATAAATAAGACCTAGTATTTCCTAGTGCAACAAAGTAACTATAGTAAAAAATAATTGTACATATTAAAATAACTGAGTATAATTAAATTGTTTGTAACACAAAGGATAAATGTTTGAGGTAATGGATGCACCATTTACTCTGATATGATTATTTTGCATTGCATGTCTGTATTAAAATATCTCATGAATCCCACAAATATATACACCTACTATGTACCCCCCCAAAAACATTACAATAAAAAATTTAGTTAATCAGCTTAAGTTGATTTTTTCATATAGTGAAAGGGATCCAGTTTCCATCTTCTGCATAGAGCTAGCCAGTTATCTTAACACCATTTGTTGAATAGGGATTACTTCCCTATTTTTTGTTATTGTTAACTTTGTCAAAGATGAGATTATTTTAAGTGTGTGACTTTATTTCTTGGTTCTCTAAGCTGTTACATTGGTCTGTGTGTCTGTTTCTATACCAGTACCATGCTGTTTTGGTTACTGTAGCTTTGTAGTATAATTTGAAGTCAGGTCATGTGACACGTCTAGCTTTGATCTTTTTGCTTCGGATTGCTTTGGTTATTCAGGCTTTTTTCTCTGTTCCACATGAACTTCATGAGAATTTTTTCTAATTCTGTGAAGAACTATGTAGGCAGTTTGATAGAAAGAGCATTGAATCTTCAAACCGCTTTGGGCAGTATGGCAATGTTAATGATATTGACTCTTCCTGTCTATGAGCATGGAATGTTTTTCCATTTGTTTGTGACATCTCTGATTCCTTTCAGCAGTGTTTTGAAATTCTCATTGTAGAGACATTTCATCTCCCTGGTTGGCTGTATCCCTATCTATTTTATTCTTTTTGTGGCAGTTGTAAATGGGACTGTGTTCTCGATTTGGCTGTGGACTTAGATGTTACTGGTTTATAGAAATGTTACAGATGATTGAATATAGCTTTTGCACCCTGAAACCTTGCTGAAGTTGTTTGTCAGTTCTAGGAGCATTTGAGCAGACTATGAGATTTTCTAGGCATAGAATTTTATTACCTGTGAAGATAGTTTGACTTTCTCTCATCGTATTTGGATGACTTTTATTTCTCTTGCCTGGTTGCTCTGGCTAAGACTTGAAGTACTATTTTCAATAGAAGTGGTAGGAAGGAGCATCTTTGTGCTGTGCCAGTTCTCAAGGGAAATGCTCTCAGCTTTTACCTCTTTAGTATAATGTTGGCAGTTGAGGGAGGCAGAGTTTGCTATAGGTGGCTTTTTTAAAATTTTAAGGCATATTTCTTTGATGCCTAGTTTATTGAGGGTTTTTAACATTAAGGAATCAAATTTTTTTGAATGCCTTTTCTACCTCTATTGAGATAGTCATGTGTTTTTTATTTTAATTCTATGTAATAAATCACATTTATTGATTTGTGTATGTTGGACCAGCCTTGCATCCCAGGAATAAAGTCTATTTGATTGTGGTGGATTGGCTTTCTGATGTGCTACTGGATTCAATTTGCTTGTATTTTGTTGAGGAATTTTACATATATGTTCATCAGGGATATTGGCCCAAAGTTTGCTTTTCATACTGTGTCTGTCAGGTTTTGATATCAGCATAATGCTGGCATCATATAATGAGTTAGAGAGGAATACTTTTTCTCAGTTTTTTGGAATAGTTTTGGTAGAATTGTATCAGCTCTTCTTCATAAGTCTGCTAGAATTTGGCTGTGAATCCATCTGATCCAGGGAATTTTCTAGTTGATAAGCTTTTTATTACTGACTCAATTTTGGGACTTATTATTATTCTATTTAGGGTTTCAACTTATTCCTGGTTCAAATTTGGGAGTTATATGTTTGCAGGAGTTTATCCATATCTTCTGTATTTTTTAGTTTGTGTGAATTGATATGTTCATAATGAGTCTCTGGGGTTTTTCTGTATTTCTGTGGGGTGAGTGCTAACATCCCCTTTGCCAATTCTGTTTGTGTTCATTTGGATCTTCTCTCTTTGTTTCTTTATTATTCTAGCTTGCAGGCTATAAATCCAATTTATCCTTTCAAATGACCACTTTTGGTTCTGTTGATCTTTCATATGATTTTTCCTGCCATATTATTTTTTGTTTTGTTTTGTTTTCAGTTTAGCCCCGATTTTGGTTATTCTTTTCTGCTAGCTTTTGGATTTGTTTGCTATTGTTTTCTAGTTTTTCTGGGTGTGATGTTAGGTTGTTACTTTGAGATCTTACTAACTTTTTGAGGTGGACATTCAGTGCTATAAACTTTCCTCTTAAAAGTGCTTTAGCTGTGTCACAGAATTTTATCTTTTCTCTCATTGGTTTCAAAGATTTCTTAATTTCTGCCCCCAATTTTATTGTTTACTCAAAAATCATTCAGCAACAAGATTTTAAATTTTAATGTAAATTGTATGATTTTGAGATATCTCCTTGGTATTGATTTCTATTTTTATTGTCTTGTTCTGAGAGAGTGGCTGTATTCACTTTTAGTTTCTGATTTATGTTGTAATTTTTTCTCTGCACAGTGGATGATAACAAGTGTTCCATTTAATTTACAATATTTGGGGGATTTTCTAGATACATGAAAAAATATATTTCTGATACTGTCCCATTTTGATAACATACTTTGTGTGATTTAAATAATTTTCATTTTTTTGAGACATGTTTTATAATTCATTATATACTCACCTTAATAAGTGTTCCATGTACAGTGTGAAAGAGTATGTGTTCTGCAGTTGTGGGGGGTTAAGTATTACATATGACAGTTAGGATTAATGCTTCATAGAGCATACATTCTCATGAAGTTTTATGAGTATTTGGGAGAATGGTGCTGAAACCTGTAAATGTTATGTGTGTGTGTGTGTGTGTGTGTGTGTGTGTGTGTGTGTGGCAGTATGTATATAAACATATATATTCATACTTATACTGAGAGAAAGAGTTAGAAAGAGTGAGGAAATAAAAGATTTAAGAAGAGTTAACATATGCTAAGAGATTGATTTGAACTTTTTTATTTCTGAGTTTATAAAATCTACTGAGAAAAGTTTCATATTATTTATTTATTTATTGGTTGGGAAAAATTGTATCATAATGAAAAGTAATTATCTTTATTACTTTTGATGTTACCCCGTGAATGCATCTTTTTTAAACAAATTTTTATTTCCATCAGTTATTAGGGAGCAGGCAGTGTTTGGTTATGTAAGTTCTTTGGTAATGATTTGTAAGATTTTCGTGTATTCATCATACGCTGCACCCTATTTGTAGTCTTTTTTATCCCTCACTCTCTTCTCACCCTTTCCCTCTGAGTCCCCAAACTCCATTGTGTAATTCTTATGCCTTTGCATCCTCATAGCTTAGCTCCCACTTGTGAGTGAGAAAATACAATGTTTGGTTTTCCATTCATGAGTTTCTTCACTTAGAATAATAGTTTCCAATCTCATTCAGTAGCTGCAAATGCCATTACTTTATTCCTTTTTACAGCTGAGTAGTATTCTATTGTATATGCATGTGTGTGTATATATATATGTGTGTGTGTATATCTGTATATATATATATATATAAAATCTATTGTGTGTATATATATTCTATTGTATATATATATTCTACTGTGTATATATATATTCCACTCTCTACTCTCTATATATTCTATTGTATATATAGTCTTCTCTGTGTGTGTGTGTGTGTGTATATATATATGTATATATATACACACACACACATATATTCTATTATGTGTGTGTTGTGTCTATATATATACTGTGTATGTATATATATCACAATTTATCCACTCATTGATTGATGGGCATTTGGGTTGGTTCCACATTGTTGCAATTGTGAATTGTGCTGCTATATATATGCATGTGCAAGTATATTTTTTATTTTCTCAAACTACATTTTCTTGAAAACCGATTTTCATGAAAAACTGAAAATTTTAACATAAAATCTCAGCCTGAACCAATTATTAAATATAATGTTTGAAAACTAAAAATTGTTTTAGAATGTGGTCACTTTGATTTTGTTATTACTTTGTTAATTTTTGTAGAGTTTTTTCATAATTCTAACATTTTAATGTATGTTTACAATAATACTTTAATATTGTAATGAAATTGATATCTTTTTATATGTGATATATTCCAGCTTTGTCCCTTTAATTTGAATATTTTTGTTCTTTTCATTTGTCTTTTATAAAGTACTTATTTTATTTTAGCCAGACTCTGATTTCTACATTAATTTTATTAAAATTAATTGTGGGGTTTTATTTGTTTTATTTATCCACTTCGGTTTTTATTTTTCTTAAGTTACATTCCAAAACTTGTGGTCAGGTTGGTTATTCTGTAGGTTTTCTGGCATAATAATCTTAAAACAGGGTTGGTCTCATTTTGGCATACTAAAAATCATTTAGCAAAACATTAAGTCAAATGAATAAAGCTTCAACATAGTTAGAAAGTCACTATTGAATCATAATTCTCATTCCAGTAGTAAAAACATTAATAAAGTTAATGTACTTTTACTTCTAGTAATACATGCATATTTTATTTACATATACATGTTTTTTCAACTAACAGATTAATTAGAAAATTATAGTCTAGATTAATAGAATATAACTACTAACTTGGCAATAATTCCTATATTTGTGGTTATGAATCTGGTCTCCATCATCTTTATCCTACTCTACTCTCTCTGACAGCTTGTAATACAAGATAGATTCAACAGCCTGTTTAAACTGTTGGAATGTTTTTCCAAGCATAAGTACCAGCATCTAAGTCTACCTCCCCAGCAAATTCTGCCCAGTATTTGATTAATTGTCTCCCAGGTTGATTAGTCAGTGTCTGATACAGTTATGTCTCATATTATCCTGTTATTTTATGGCATCCTAATTATTAATTTTTTCCTTTCTTAATACAACTTATTTTTTATTCGTACTGATTGACAAATAATTACCTCAATTAATTTGGTTTGACATTTTGTCAAGACCTCTATGTACTTCATAAACTTTCAGCAGTATGAAAAATTTGTATTGTGAGACCATGGCTAGTATAAAAAGCTTTTATGTGTATGTTTAAATCAAGTAAACAAGGAGAACCATTATTGCCTAGGATATTGAGATGGATTCTGAATTGCAACAGGAAAAATATTTCTCTACCTATCAAAAATTAAACTTCATTGTTTTATGTATATATGTAATACACATAGATATATATATACTGTATTGTATATCATATATAAATGTAAACCATATGTATAAAATATACATACTTCACAAATTAGTTCACTACAAAAAATTTGGAAAATACAAAGAAAATATTAATATTTTTAGGTACTTGAATATAATCCTGTTTTAACTCTTAATAGAACTGTGGCATTGGGAAAATAGTTAATCCCTTATAATATTAAAATGGATGTGATACTAGTACATTTCTCATATAACTACTAAGAAGCACACATTTATATTTTTATATTTCTGCACTCAAATAATAATTATTAAAATTTCTTTTTAAAAATTCCTGTCATTAAAAATTATATTTTTTATATTAGGACAAATTCAAGATAAATTAAATTAGTTTCCCCTTTATATATTTTCTATTTTTTTATAGTTTCTGTTTCTTATTCTTTTTCTTATATATGCTAAGGCCTTTCATAGAAGCTATTGTTTGTTATATCAGTTGTTGGCAAAGATTATATCTTTTAAACTCATATTGTTTAATAAAAAGCTTAAATATTTTTAAGTATGTGAAAATTTATTCTTACATATATATTTATGTGTGTGTGTACTCACATTTATTCCAATTCTTTCCTTAGATAGAATTTACAGTTGATTTTTTACATATTTTACATATAACCATAATTTTTTACTGCATTAAACATAAAACATCAATACAGTGATATTGCTAATTAAAATATGAATAATTAAATTTAAGCCAAGTTTAATAATTAATAACTTGGTGCTAAGACCAGCATAGACAAACATGTTAATAAAGGAGAATAGAACCTAAAATGATTTATGGAAGAATAGCCTAAATTTAAAGTGGTGTTTTATCAAATAAACAAATAATAAATATATTTTAAAATTACAAAAACATATTTTAAACTTTGGCCATGTAATAGCACAAATTTAATTTCATGACATTCTTTCTTTTTCTTTCTCCATATTCAGTTTCCACATTCACATTCTTTACTTTTTGGAACAGATCGCAAAACGGAAAAAGAGTAGATGAGTCTAAACACACAGGGCATGTTATAGTTATGTAGTTAATCTTAACAAGCTTTGAATTTGCCATATTGGTAATAGGTAAAAATAGGATGCTTTTAGCTGAGAATGTTTAGGAATATTACTGATGAAAGATGAAGAATGTTTAATAACTATATCAATTACTGTTAAAATAATTTAAACTATTTTGTGTTTGTTTCCTTAGTTTATTTAAATAGGTTTCTATGTTTAGTTTTGTGTTATGTATTTCTGTAAGTATTATTTTGCTTTTTACATTCTTGTATTATACATTAAGGAGAAATACCTACTATCACACCAATAAAAAGCCACATGATATCCTAGAAAATAACTTGAAATCCAACTCTGTATTTTATTCATTATGGCTTTCTATAATAACTATGTCCTACAGAAGTTTCTGCGATAAAAGGAGTTTTCCATATCTTCCCTGTCCAGTACAGTAGTCACTAGCCATATGTGATGACTACTGAACATTTGTAATGTGGTTAATATGACTGAGGGCCTAAGTTTTAATTGTTTTTATTTTAATTAATTTTAATTTCAGTAGTCACTTGTAGATTGTTCTATTGTGAAAATATCTATCTGGATTGCTGCAACATTACATTGTTTTTTCTTACTGTTATGATATTTTGTATGCATCATCCCTAATTTGATATTTGGCAAATTCATAACTGTAATCTATGCATTATAATTATCAATTATAATGATCACTAATTTCTGTATATACCAGTTAAAAGGAAGCCAGGCACATATACAGTGATATGAAATTACTGGTAATAAAGAACAATGTCCTTAATGAACTATTAGGAAATAAGAACAAGCTGCTCAACAGCATAAATAGTAGAATTTTATTTCTGTAAATAATAAGTATGTGCATCTGTGCTTGTGTTTCTGTATTTCTATGTGGTTTCCAATACATTTTAAATAATTATTTTTAAAAAGGGATATAGGTGATGGGGAGGAAGGCAGCAAATCACACTGCCATGTGTGTACCTATGCAACAATCTTGAATGTTCTTCACATGTACCCCAAAACCGAAAATGCAATAAAAAAAAGATTATTCTCTAGTAAATTACTCAGTTAGAAAAAAAAAGGCACCTGTTGTCAGTGTTTGCTGGTGGAAAGTTTGTAACAGAACATAGCATGATTTCTGCCTCCTGGTATCTTTACTCTGTGTAATGCCCTCCTCTTAAGTGTGGGTGGGACCTGTGACTTGTTTCTAACCAACAGAATGTAATAAAGGTGATGAGATATATGTGAATATGTGCCTATGTTACTCTTTATAATAGCATATAAAAGGTCATGTCTGGTTTATCCATAGTTATAGCAACTAAACACACCACACTACAGTGCATTTAGGAAGTTCTCAGTTTATTGAAAGACTGAATGAACAACAAGTGCTGTTTACTGAATATATGTCATTAAAAATTTTTAGTTTTTAGCCTTGTGAAGAGACTGTTTTCCTCGATGGCTTTAAAGAATCAAGCTGCCATGTTGTTAGCTTTTCTTTGGGGCGGACCACATGTCAAAAAGCTGAAGGCACCATCTAGCCACAGTCAGCAAATAACTGGGGCAGGCATGCAGGTGTCCTACAATAAACTATAAGTTACCACAAGCCATGTGATCTTGGGAACAGATCACAAAATGGAAAAAGAGTAGATGAGTCTAAACATGCAGGACATGCTATAGTCATGCATTTAAGCTTAAGCTTTGAATTTGCCATATTGACAATGGGTAAAAATAGCAGCTGAGAATGTTTGGGAATATTACTGATGAAAGATGAAGAATATTTAATAACTCTATCAAGCAAGAGGGAAAACTACCATCTGCAAAAACAACAATGAGATTGTTAAGAATCTGAATGTGGAGATTGAATACGGAGAAAGGAAAAGAAAGAATCTTATGAAATTAAATTGTGCTATTATATGCCAGAATAAACATTCAAAATCTAATTTCGAGCTGACACTAGAGTACCATGCTGACACAGCTCCTGTCCTGGAGTGCTAGGGTTCTTGATGTATCTATTGGTCTTGATTCACTGGCAGGGGCAATCAGAGGCTGTGTTAGTACTCAGATCTAAAACATGGCCTACCTAGATCCCAGAAGGTGTGGGTTGGGAGGCATGTTTCCTCATACTCATCAGGGTGTTGGGTATAATAAATCATAAAGTAAATAGGCTAATGAACTTAAATATGCAAAAGTGAATATATTCTGTACATAATAAGGCAGTAGTCAAGCAAAATATATTTTATCATATATAACCAAAATAGAATTAGTGTCCATGAAATGTGCTAATAAATATAAAATATTTTTAAGTTTATAACAACTAAGCACTCCATAAATGTTATTTCTAATTATCATTATTTTATGAATATACAATACAAAGAACTTCTTAATGTAGTAAGAAAATAATCTAAGAAGCATCAGCTTTATATAAAAGTGGGCAAAGAATATGAATGGCAATTTGTAAAAAGAAAAGCAAAACGGCCAATAAGTATGTTCCAATCTCATTAGTAATCAGGGAAATACAGATATCATTTATATCTAGTAGAATGGCAAAAATTAAAATAGCTTTATTTTATTTTATTGAGACAGGGTCACGTTCTGTCCCCTAGGCTGGAGTTAAAGGGTGTGACCATAGCTAACTTTAGCATAGAACTCCATGTGATCCTCCTGTCTCAGCCTCCCAAGTAGCTAGGACTACAGGAACGTGCCACTGTACCTGGCTACTTTATTTTTTAACTTTAATTTTTTTTTTTTTTTTTTAGAGATGGGGGTCTCACTATGTTGTCCAGGCTGGTCTTGAACTCCTGGCCTCAAGCAATCCTCCTGGCTCAGCCTTCCAAAGTGCTAAGATTAAAGGGCGTGAGCCACCATGCCCAGCAAAACAATTCTTAATAACAGTTGTTAATAAGGTTGAGGGGCAGTGGAAATCTCATTAATTACAGGATTTAAAAATAGATTCAATCAGGCTCTAAAGCTATTTGGCAAAAGCTTAGAAAAATTGATAACTAACGTATTCTATACTCTACAGATTTTACTGCTAGTAGATAGTATATATAACTTTAATACATCTGCACGTGATAATTATAAGAATATTGTTGCATTTTTCAACATATAAAAATTATAATTAATCTAAATATTCTCTAAAATTCAAAGGGACAAATGATGTTCTGTTTATACTGTGACATCAAAACTAATAAACTAGAGATACCAGTATCAACAGGAACAAATTTCAAAAATACTTCATGTGAAAAAATTCAGGAGGTATATACATTGTCATATCGTTTATATAAAATTTTAAAATATATAATTCAATGTTATATATTTGTAAATAATGAAAATTAAATAAAAGTAATAAACATCAAACTCAGAAAAGCAGGTACTCAAGAGATGAAAGGATAGGCATGTGTTCAGAAAAAATATATAGAGAGAAGTCTATATAGAAGTTTTCAACTTTTAAATCTATAATTTATTTAAAATAGAAAAATAAATCTGAATCAAACACCTCAAGGGATTAAGATCTGACCATACATACAAATAGAAATATAGATATTTGTTATATTTTTCTAATATTTAAAGTATGCTTAAAATATTTCATAATAATTACAGAAGAAAAGGGTTGATAAATGTAGAAAGATAATATAACTCTAACCTTGACGGCTTTTAGATTTGTTGTAAGGGAGAACAGAAATACAAGGTCAAAGAAGATTGGGAGAATAGGACAATAACTGTCATAAGCAGGAAAGGGAGATTCAAGAGGAAGAGGTTTTCTGGAGAAATAATACATTCAGTTTGCCAGGAAAATGTTTCAGGTACATCAAGTATCTAGTGTCAGTAATACATACCAGGGGTTGAATATAGAGACAGATAGGATATAAGATGAAGTTCTGGAAGTTATCAACATGGCAATTATACTATCAGATGAGGGTTAGAGAGTAATTAAAAAGAAGCAAAACTCCTTTGAAAATTACTATTTGCATATAGCAATCCTAAATTGCCAACAAAATTAGACATAAACACAAGAATAAATAAGAAAGGCATTATGAAGATAGAATTTAAAGAATGTGACAACAGTGTATGGACTTGTAGGAGTGGGGCAAGCTTGGTTGAGAGAAAATCAAGGGAGAAGAGGATTCAAGAACAACTAGATCACATGCCTAAGGATATCACTTTCTCTAGTAATTTTTATTTGTGGGCCTCATGATTATTCCTTCTTTTATACGTTAAGACAGCGGGTAAAGCTTTGAAATCCAACTATACAGTGACAGCTTTATAAAATGCAATGTGAAGGAAGGATTACTCTGACACCTTCATACTTCAAAGCAATTTGTTTATAGTAGAAGAATTTTGTTAGCTACATATGGCTTTATGCAAAAAGCGCTGCAGAAATATAGTAAAGCTATTCTGTGGTTTTGGCATCTAATAGCATAGAATTTGTTTCTACTCTACCTTCAGTCTTTACTTAAAATATTACGTTTTCATTACTATCTACTGCAGTTAAATTTGTTCTGACATAACTTTCTAACAAAAGGTGGCCACATGAGTTCTTATGGTTTAACAGTAATGTGATAACATTTTACTGTTTAAAAGTAATATTTAACAAGATAAATAATCAGTTCTGACAGTAAAATAAATTTGTGTATGAAGAAAACACTATTTTTCTAAAAGGTGCACATATTTAAAAGTACTAGAATATCTCCATTTTTAAAACATTTTATATTGTTAGTCCACAACATAGAAGCATATGGGAAGTACAGACTTCAGTTCTGTCAACGTTTGAAATGTTATTTTGAAAATACCTCAGCTCCAGGACATAAAATATGCTTGACAAAATAAAGCTAACAATATGCAAAAGGCATACCTAAATATGTAACAAAATAAGAAAACTTTCCAGAGAATGCAAACAACAGAAAGTTAGAATCCACCGTGATAAGCCCTTGCAGAAAAATCTGGTAAGCTTGAGAACTTTTGATGATTTCAGAAACCTGGAGATTTGAGTTATAATACTTGCTCAGGGACATGAGATGGTGTTGGGAGACTTAGATCTACTCCAGGTGGTGAATTGCCACACACATCCCCTCACTGAATATCTAGAAGTTTAAAAACTGAATTTAAAAGTGAGAAGTGTCAAATAGCAGATTGTACAGAGGACACAAAGACATACAGAAGAAATACAAAAGAGGGTTAAAAAATAATATAATAAGGGTCCAACATCCTTTCTGAGGATATAGGAAATATTAAGAGATGACAGACATGAAGCAGAATAAAACAAAATCTTCCACCCCCTAGATTCATCATAGTAAAACTGCAAAACACCGATGACATCAAGAACATCTTAAAAACAACCAAAGAGTAAAGAAAAAAAAAAGGTAACAAATAGAAGAACTGAAATAAATTTTTTTAAAAGTTAGAAGAAAAATTGAATTATTAAACTAAAAGAGAACATCCACTTATCAGTGAGAACATGCGGTGTTCGGTTTTCTGTTCTTGTGTTAGTTTGCTGAGAATGATGGTTTCCAGCTTAATCCATGTCCCTACAAAGGACATGAACTCATCCGTTTTTATGACTGCATAGTATTCCATGGGGACACAGGGAGGGAAGCATCACACACTGGGACCTGTCAGGGGTTGAGGGGGCTAGGGGAGGAATAGCAGGGTGTAGGGTGATTGGGAAGGGATAACATTAGGAGAAATACCTAATGCAGATGATGGGGAAATGGATACAGCAAACCACCATGGCATGTGTATACCTATTTAACAAACCTGCACATTCTGCACAGGTACCCAGAACTTAAAGTATAATACTAAAAATAAAAAATAGAAGACAAAAAGTTTAAAGAAGGAAACATAGCATAAATTAATGTGGTAAAAATAATTCCAAATATTTCATATATATTTCAATTGTCAAATATCATAATCATATATAAAATATTCACCAAAAATATAAGTGCACAGAAAGGTATACTGAAAAGGTGACACTTTATACTTTAAAATTACTGAGAAATATAAAGATTAATTATCTCAAAATTATTTCATAAAATATATTTTATCCAGACATAAAAAAGAGGTTACTACATCTTGAGAAAGATAATATATATATATATATATATATATATATATATATATAATTCAAAACATTTGTCCAACTACAAATGTGCAAAAATTAAAAATAATATTACAATAAGTGTGTGAAAACACCATGATAGTGTGATATTTTATCATCTTTAAATAATAATTGATAAAACTAATAAAATTTAGTAACCAAATACAGACAATTTGAAAAATATACTTAACAAACTTGATCTGATGGACATATATAAAACATGTCACAGAAGCTGAAGAATATGCATTATTTTCTGATTTACATTTGACCCTTAAAATTACACATTAGTTTCAAAAAGTATTTTCAATCATTTTCGAAGAATCCGTGTCACATAGACTGACTAAAAAAATAAATTAATAAATGTAATTTAGACATTTAAACACTGATACTATAAATAAAAATTGAATAAATACAATTACAATGGAATTTAGAAAAGCTGTTGTGGAAACAACTAAAAGGTTAACTAGAAAAAATAATATCTAGACATTATTGAATATTTAAAAAGGAAAGAAAGAAAATGTATGAGCTAATCATCTATTTGAAGATGTAAGACTAAGAAAAGGAAAATACACTCATAAAAATAGAAGAAGGGAAATTATATAAATAAAAACAATAGTAAATGTAGATCAAAGCCAGTGAATAAAACTCATCAAATAAGCAATTTTTTTTGGAGATTTGTGTACTCTCTCTCTCACAAAAGAAAAAAAGTAAAATGGGAAACTCAAATTTAGAAGTGTAATTACAGACCAATCTCAGTAATGAAAACAGATTCAAAAACACTAAATACAATCACAACAAAAACCTTAAATCTAAAAATATAAAATAAAACAAATTTGGGGGAAAAAAACCCTAAAAAAAATCAAAGCCACGACCATGGTTTACTCCAGATGTGATGAGAGAAAAAAATGGTTTCATACTACATGATATTAATTGACCCATTAAAATAGCAAAAGAAAGAGACCAAATAGTTATTTCAATATGCTCAGAAAAAAGTAATTACATAATCTCAAAATTTATTTAAGATAAAACACTTCACACATTAGCAGGTAAATCAGTTAAGATGCTAAAGTGACTGCCAAAACCCTACATGTATATTTAATAGAGACCAATATGAAACCATTTCTTCCTCTCATCACATCTGGGAAAAATCACCACAGTCATGGCTTTGTTGTCTTGTAGATTTTTTTTTAATTTGCTTTACTTGTTTGATTGAGGGTTTCGTTATAATTTTATTTAGTACTTTTGTATCTGTTTTCATTACTGAGATTAGTCTGTAATTACATTTCTAAACTTCGGTCCCACATTTTATATATATTTTTTTGTGAGTACATAAATCTCAAAAAAATGTTTATTTGTTGAATTTTATTCACTGGCTTTGATCTACATTTATTATTGTTGTATTGCTAAAATTTCTTCTACTTTTTTTGGTCTTTTTTTTTTTGTTCTGAGTCTTACCCCTTAAAATAGATGATTAGTTCATATATTTTCTTTCTTTCCTTCTTTAATACTCTATAAACAATGTCTAAAATATAATATATAAGATAAAAATTTAAAAACTTCACCTTAAAATAAACAAAATAATTAGAGAGAATGACCATTGTCACTGATTCTGCCTAATGTTCTGCAAGTGTTTGCTAATAAAAATATATTTATTTATATTTATGTATATATAAATATATGTTTTATATATAACATATATATTTATATAGCAATATAAATATATATATGCATACATATGTATAATAGTTCAGTAAAAAATCACTATTTACTAAGATATTTCAATGGTATTCTTCAAGGTCTTACCTATTTTGCTGCTAATATAAATTATGTCCTTCTAAGTCATATTTTCTATTTTATATGAGTGTATAAAAATGCAAATAATTTCTGAAATTTTATCCCTTTTCATCAACTTTCTATAATTTTGTATATCTTCCAAGATTTCTCAGTATGCAGTGTTATATATAGAAAGTTTAAGTTACAAATTCTCCCCAAAATAATCTATTAGATTTTCCTCGGGTTTTTAAAATAGACTTTGAGATAATCATTCTAAAGTGTACTTAGATAAATTATGCAAGAAAATACTTCATATTATGGAAAACAATGAAATTGAGAGACTCTACACAAAATGATGGACCCCCATTATCTATTTTAACGTATATTTTTTCAACTTAACAGAAATATTTCTGAATATAAGTGAATATTTCCTGGGCTTTCTTGTAATTTTAGGTAATTAAGTTCTGTTAAGTGGGACATAAGTGTTAACAGTATACGTTACCTTTGGAATCCACCCTTAATGGCAGAGAGAATGCTCCTCTCCTGGGTTCTCTTCTGTGTCTAGAATTTGAATTCATTTACTGCAGCTGAAGCATGAAGAAGAAACCAGGTATTGAGTTTGGTACAAAAACACGAGGTTGGCTGAAAGTACCAGGAAGTGACAGCCACCCTGGAGGAGCTACACATACACCTAAGATTAAGTTTTTGTCACTCCTATAGTTGTTGAGTTTAAGTGATAATTACCATTATCAGGACCCAACTTGAAAAGATTTGCTGTGCATTCCTATGGCCCTCTCTCTCTCTTCCCTCTGTCTGGATGATGGCATGACCTAGATCAGCACCTTTTGATTCTAAGTTGATAGCCAAGTTTTGACTATCAAATCTGTGCCCTATCCATTAGGATTAGTGGTAGTAAATTTATATTTTTATGCACTGATTTAGTGGTCCCTTTTACTTTTCTGGTTAACAGAAGCTTACCTTATACTCTAATACATTTATCAAAACTTATTGATGGTGGTGGTGGCCCATCTAGAGCAGCTGCAGCAGAGATGACAGATGCAGCAGGGGAGGCGTGGCTAGGACTGCACTCTCCGTGGACCAGGCAGGAGCCAGGAACAGGCGGAGCCGCACTCCCTACTGAGTTGGTGGGGTTGGAACCCCACATTCCCAGGCTCAGCGGCAGCCACCCATCCATGTCCAGATCTGGACATCCCTATGCTCTCAGGGGGGACCAGGAAACCCCTTGCCCTCACAGGCTTAAAAGTGCCTGCTCCTGCTGTCTTTCTCAGCTCCCAGCACCTGAATGGAGGTGGAACAAAGTTGTGGCCAAGCCTGCATGGCTGTTGTGACCCAGCCAGGTGTGTGCTCACCTTGGGCAGTGCTGACACACCAAGCCCCCTTTTCCTTCAGCCACCTCTGGACTTTGGGCACTGATGAGCATTTGAGGGAGGTTGAGGGTGGCCTGAGGGATGCTTGGAGTGGGCCTACAGGCTCCCTCAGCACTAACAACATGGATGTTGTGGATGGTATGTTGATAGTGGTAGAAGGCAGACAGGCTCCTGGGTAGAAAGGGACAGGTCCCAGAGAAACTCCACCTTCAAGCCAGGGACGGCTTGAAGCCTGGGGCCTGGGCTGGCAGTTCCAGGGGGGAGTCCACAGCCCAGAGTGAGAAATTATGGTGCTTTTTCTGGGCCCACTCACGACCATCCAAGGACCAAACAGAACACACTTCTCTTATAAGGCCATAAAAACCCCAAACGCAGCCAGACTCAAACAGATGTTCGGATGACCTGCCTGCAGAAAGCAGTTGCCCACTTCAGGTATCCTGAGAGTTTTTCTGTGACTCAGAGAAGCTTCTCTCTGCCTTGCTCACTCTCCAGTTGTCCACATACCTTATTCTTCCTGGACGCAGGACAAAAACTTGGGACCTACTGAATGGTGGAACTAAAAGAGTTGTAAGAAAATCAGGGCTGAAACAGCACCCCAACCCAGTTGCCACATTGCAGGCAAGAGGAGAGAAGTTCTGCAGCCCTTTGAAGAGCCCAGACCTAGGAGTTCCCTGAGTCAGGGCTGGGACACCCTCTTGAGACTCCATGGCTTCTGTCATCCCCAAGCTTCCAGGTGCCACTGTGTTCCCCTCATCCAGATGCAGTGCCTGCAGCAGAAGCTCCGTGTGGTACATCTGGCCCAGCCACAGTCTTGTGTGGAGCTGGCACCTATGCCAGCACCTGGAACTACCTGTTGTGCCGCAGCAGCTGGTGTGCCTGACTGTGCAGCAGCTGGACCCTGCTCACACACACCTCGCTGCTCCACACCTGGCTCGCTCTTGGCAGGTATGGGATCTGGGCCAGTCGCATGAGCTGAGTGCAGTCTGCCCACACAAGGGGGCAGAACGAGCCCAGCAGCCGCAAGAAATACTCAGGCAAAGGTGCCACTGTCCGCAAAGGTATCTGGCTGATGAAGCAAAACCCCAAGGATCCCATGATATTATCACTTATTAACTATTTCCTGACAGCTTAAGCTAACATAGCAGTACATTAATCCTTAATTATTTTTTGGCTTCAGATTTACACTCTCTGTTAAATTCAGAATATTTTCCCCAAATGTCTTTTATTCACTTATTTGAAACTTAAAACTGAAGCATTGCTTTGAAATATTTCTATCTGAAAAAGTTTTGTTCAACTAGCTGGATATGGGCTATAAAATCTCATGAGGATTTCTTTAGGCTGACAATATAAACAGGACAGAAGTTTCTAGTCAGTACAACAGTGAAGTTCTCACAATTAACCACATTTCTATTTGTTTATATTGGATCACTGCTAAAATAATCTTGTTTCTAAAACTAGTTTCCACTTCTGTTAGCCATTCCTGTAATTTTCTTGGAAAATGAGCAATGTGTTATATATGAAAAAGCCACTGAATTAAGGACAGAACATTTCAGATTCCACAATTATTGTGGATAGAGCTCCAATGACTACACCTAAAAATCACTGACATATTTCAGTGTAATTCAACAATTGAATTGTGGTTAATGTTGCAAGGAATAAATATTTTGAATTATATATATTCTCACCTTAAACAATTTCTAATATCTGAGAAAGGCTAAAGTCCTGTTAAATATTGGTTAATGGTACATTATACACATGGAAATATATATACACTCCCAGTTCCAAATAGACACAAATTTCAACAATTATTCCATGCCACAGGAATGTCAAGCAAGTATAATAGAGGAAATAGTCATTTCTTATATGCTGTACTTCTCATTTACACTTCTAAATATTTGTCTAGTGATTTTTTTTCACACTGGATTGTGAGCCCCATAAAGGCAAGGAACTTATCTGCTCACAAAGTTCTCATTGTCTAGCATACAGCAGCCAATTAATAAATAACTGTTTTATCCATAGCAACTGGTTTGCTTTTATTCACAATCACTGTAAATACTGAAATTGAATACATTGGGGTTTTTTTGTTGTTTTTATTTTTGTTTTTATTTTGTATTGGCTACTAGGACACTTGAAATTGGCTATATGAACCACTCTAGCAAAGAATAAAACATTGTGGGTATTTTTTGGTATACTCTCTTCCTTGTCTCTTAATTTCTTCCCTATTGCTTTACTTCTTCACCACTCTGCCACTTAAATTTAATTATTTAATATACAGAGTCTCTATACACTTTTTGGAATGAAGTGCAGGTATATATAAAAATATGAACAAGATACACACAAAATGAAACTGGTTTTAAAAATACCTTGGCAGAGTACAAACAGAAAATAGTTTATCTTCAGTCACTGGCTTTAACTAAACCATATTCTGTCTCTTAATGAGAACCCTAGAACACCTCATTGCTCCCCAGTCATCACAACACAATCCATTTAAGATTTTGATTTTCAATTTAACTTCCTCATTCTCCCCTTTTCTATCTTGAATATTAGCCTAGCCTTTGCCTGAGGTTCTTGAAGTCAGGGATTGGGGGTTCTAGGATTTCTTTCTCTTTTCTTCCTTTCTGTGATACCTGTAGGATGTTAAGAATCTTGTCTAAACTTTCCCAAATAGAAAGTTTTGTAAGTTTTGAGAAAAGTTTTACTCAAGCATGTTGAACCAATAATTTTTTTCTAGTGACTAAAAGACAGAGTTAGCTCTACCGTATTCTACACATGGTGAACATCTTAAGACAATGTATGAGTGGTAGATTACAAAAAATGGGTCATGATTCTTCTCACCCATCTTATGCAAATCCCTTTCAAATGAAACTCTACAGTCCTTTCCACTTAAAGGTAAAACCTTTCTCCATACATTGAATCTGAGAGATGTTGAAACTTACATATTCCAATATGATTTCTCTTGGAACCTGGCTGAGACAGCATTTGAACAAACTCAGGCTACCCTGATAGTTGATGAAAGACATACGACTGGTTGCTCTTATTGCTTTAGCTGACACAATGCCAACCATCACATACATAAATAAGGGCATTATAGGCCCATCTCTCTCAGCCACCCTGCAACTAGCTGGCATCTGATCAAAGATGTATTAGAGAATCCAGCCAAGAACAAAATAAATTATTTGCTGAAGTGCAAATTGCCAAACCACAAAATTGTAAGTTAAATTGATAGTACTTGCTTCAAGCCACCATGTTTGAGTTGGTTTGTAAGGCAGCAATAGATAACTGATACACCGCATATAGATTTTCCTTTCCCATCCTTATTAATCTGCCACAAATATTTGAAACAAGTTCCCCAGGTCAAAATTATTATTTTTTTAAAATCTGATCTAAATAAATGTACCGTGTGATTCTTGATTGGATCCTGATTTGAAATAATCAGCTGCAAATGACATTATTGGATTTCCCCAAAACATGTGATTTTGAGAAGTATTTATAATAGTCTAAGTATTTAGGTAAGCTTTTTTGAGATTCATACTAAGCCATTAAGATGTTTATGTTTACTTACTTTCAATTAATTATTCAAAACTGTAGATAAATAAACATATACTTCTTAAATCTAGAGGTTGTATAGCATTATACCATTTTATATAATTTACATATGTGTGAATTTTGTCTTAATAAAAGATTTATACAAATAGGTTGTTCTAACATTATGGTGAATGACATTTACTGATAATAAATTCTGAGCTATATGCTAGCTTCTGAATTTCCAAAGTGGAATGCAATCACAAATCTGCACCATCTCACTCATGTCCAAATGACTTAATATGAAATGCCAAGAACTGCAGATTGAATAAAATGACATATTCCACCATTTTGTGTCTCAGCTAGTAAAATATTTCTATATTATATAGCATATCAATTTCTTATATTCAAGTGGTAGATAGAAGTATATTAAATATACCAAATTCTTTGTTTATGTAGGTCTAATTGATCACCTGACTCCCTTCTCCCATTCCAAATAAATAATGTATTAGTATTTGCTATACAAATACTTATAGTATTAGCTAATACCAGGAAGAATCTAACTGGCATTAGATAATACCAATTGCAGCTAATAATCATTAGTCTCAATACTTTCAAATCATCAAATAAGTACAAAAATCTAAGTATACATTGAATTTGGATTAGGGAATATAATATGATGGGGATAATATTTGCCTCATGTACTTATTTTAAACATGAAATGTGGTATGTGTTCGATATTTAGCCCAGTGATGGAAATATAAACACTAAAAAATGTAATCATTATTGTTTATGCCTAATTCAACACCATGTGATCCCTTGATTCATTGAAACAAATGTTAATTAGTAGCTACTGTGTACAAGTACTACCTGAGATTTCGTTGGAGAAAACTGCAGTAACAAAAACCTTATGTTCTCAAGAACATTTTCATAAATATTTACATACCAAACAGGGTACATTAAAGTTAGAATAATGTGCCAGTGCAATGCTCCAAGGTTACATTTGAGAATGTACATCTCAAACCCTCCAATGTAACCTGATTTCTTCCTTACCCATCTTATCCACCTCTTTGCTGAAATGCCTCTGTTAGGCATATAATATGCTGCATCATTATTGAGCTGACAGCAACAATCTCAGTACAGTTGTTTGGAAAAGGTAAAACAAAACTGTGTGAAGCTGTGCCAATGAATTCCTTAGCCTTGGCAGGGAATTATAGGCAAGAAAGTTACAAATTTAGCTAAAACATTTAAATCCAGATATGATTAAAATTATTTGTACAATGTAATGATGAAAATATCTTGTTCATCTTAGAATCTGATAATAGAGTAAATTCAAGAATACACCAAAAGTTATGAATTAACACAACTATTGAGTCCAAATGAATAGAGTGTTAATTTTGCATGAATTCACAGGAAGATATAATCTAAGTTTATAAGTTAATTTAAAAATGCCTGTTAAGTTGTATTTATATATTCAATAAATACGGCAATCCTACATAACCAAATTATAATACAGATAACATAAAATAACAAAATCACTTTAAATTACATAAAATATTTACTGGCCCTATGAATGGTCTTCATTTCAATCTCCATTAATATGTGGATAACTTCCTGTAGCTGAAAGGCAAGGGAAAATACTCAAAGATGAGAATTAGAAACTTTAAAGGGATTGAAAGACAGGAAGAGAGATTGTACTTAGTAAAGTACGGTGATAGAGAATAAATCATTGAAAATCACTGAGCTTGATGAATGATAAAGATGTTGCTTGAACACAAATTCATGGCTAGAAAATTATATGCTTTGTTAATTCACACGAAACTTGAAAATAAAGCTGTGCAGTACCGCATTTATAGTAACTACTTCATGACTTTATAGTCTTAGAGAACAGAAGTATGTACAATAATCTGTTAGTATTTCACTTCAAGTATTAACTGTCAAAATACTTGCCAAAAAACTGTTATTGCTTATCTACATAAAAATCAACTTTATACCCATTCAGTTTTCTCATCTGTGACAAAAAATAATTTTTTAAAGAAAGCTTTTTAAATGATATGTTATTAAAAGTTTTCATATATTTTTAAAAGTCTTATCTTGCAATGATTTTACAATTTAGGGGTAAGTTGAGATAAAAAAAAAAAGAAGGGAGATATTTGATTTTATATATTCAAGGATACCAGATGTCTATTTGTTGAAAATTTGTTCAAATCAAATCTTCTACTCACTATGGCACAGAAAAAAAGTGAATAGGCAATTAAATACTATTCATCATTTCCCCCCACAAATGGAAAATATTTCCATGCTCAGGATATAGTTCCGTTTCATGAGTCTGAATACAAGGGAATAGTCTAATAGTGACCAGACTTGTCATCAAATGCACTCTTCTGACTGCACCATTCAGATTGCTGTTCACGTTGAATAATGATAAAATAGAAACTTTCTAGCATGCTCTTTTTTCCCCCTCTAACTTTTTACCCCTCATTATGTGTTCTGCATTCTAAAGACAGAAAAAGCATTATGATTTTCCAAAATAATACCACAGAGAAATAATTTACAACTTTTTTTGAAAGTTAAAAATGGTTGCCCCATTCTCTAAATAGATTTGATTTAAATGAAAAATATCTCTTTGCAACCCATGGAGTTGTGTAACATTAATTTGGTTTTGAATAGTAGTATCCACCCATATGTTGCTGAATAAGGCACCTCTACACAGCAAGTAGATTTTGGTATGAACAACAACAACAACAACAAAAAAAAAGAAAAGAATGAGTTTTGTTTCCTGGATGGCAATTCAACAGCTGAATAACAGTGAGCATGTTGCTTAACTTTTCTAATCTTCGATTTCTTTAGTTTAGAAAATTGTTTTAATAATGGTTGTCATACTACAATGTTATCATTATATTTAAATAAATTATCTGTCCTAGTCATCACAGTTGAACACACTAAATATTCCACTACAGTTTGATATATGTTTAAGTACTGAAACGGTCTTTGTCCCATACAATATAAGGCAAAGCATTTCCATGTGTCTAATATTCAATTAAAGTTGATGTCTAGCATTTTCTATTTATTTATTTACATAATTTTCCTAATTTGATCTGAAATATTTTAACTTTTTGGAACCCTGTTTTCCATAGATTATGAATCACTGAATTTGCCCGGTTTTTGAAACAAAAAACACTCCTCTTCCCAACTCAAATTTCCCTTCATATTATAGTTTAATTGATAAATCATAAAATTAGTATAGTATTGGGGGTATAAAATATAACCCTTTCCCTCAGGCCACAAAAGCCCAGAATAACCATTAAATGCAAGCATATCTCTCTCTCTATATATATATATAACTATCTATATCTATCTGTATCTATATCTATCTATATCTATATCTACATATATCTCTATATCTCTCTATATATCTATATCTGTCTATCTATATATATATTATATAGACTCTGGGTTGTCGAGGGTGAAACCAGCTTTGTCTAATGTATATAAGTGCAAAATAGCTTGACTGACCAGAGAATTATTCTGCTGTGTTTCTGCCAACTCCATTCATCAAAATGTTTCCATTTGACAATTCCACCTGCTGAGATTGATTACTCTATTCTCACTGCTGTTTCAAGAGGAAGTCCAGCATCAAAACCAAAACTGGAAGAGTCCACTTGACAACCTAATTTATTTATTTATTTGTTTATTTGTATGACCCTTATAACCTACTTTCTTTCACTGCCACTCACACCAGGTGCAGTAATTTTTTTCTTAATTCTTACATTTTTTCATTATCCTAATGTCTACCAGGAACAACAGAGAAAACATACCCTTTTTAGGGGAAATGCATCTCAAACTTTCAGGAGTAGATTGCATTTCTCACCTATTCATCAATTCACCATCCATCCATCCATTTATTCATTTATCCGTGTATCAATTCATCCTGATAATCCTGGTTCATCAACAAATTCATTTATAAATAACTTAGCAAAAATTTTTCACTCTCTAAGGGTACAAGAGATTGTTTTAATTTCTGAGGGGGAAAAGACAGGAGAGAAATTACTAATCAATCAACTACCACCATGGGGTATGAGTCTTTCCCGCGCTGTTCTCGTGATAGTGAATAAGTCTCACAAGATCTGATGGTTTTATAAAGTGGAGTTTCTCTGCATGTGCTCCCTTTTTTGCCTGCAGCCATCCATTTAAGACATGACTTAACTCCTCCTTGCCGTCTGCCGTTATTGTGAGGTCTCCCCAGCCATGTTGAACTGTGAGTCCATTAAATCTCTTTCCTGTACAAATTACTCAGTCTTGGGGTGTCTTTATTAGCAGCTGAAAAGAAAGTAATATAGTTACATTTAAAAAACGATAATAAAGAAAATCTGAAAATGTTTTTAGTATTTCTTCCTAATTAATTCAGTCTATGCTATGGACCCTATTTACTGGATAATTATAATCATAATGTTATTCAGAGCAACATCTTTTTGGAGATTTAATCTTTATTGCTAACTGCTCAATCAAAATTTTCCTGCCATTCCATTCTTTTTATCTTCTTTCCAAATGATGTTTGAACATGGGTGTGGCTTACATAATATCAGAATATATAGGATATGTGCGGTTTTATTTCTGCTCACTGGTCTCCGCTGACCCTATTGGATGTTCCTTCTTCCACTCTTCCCCTCCTTCACTTTAGCCACATTGACCTCATTGCTAAAGTTTGTATACTTCACACGTCTCCTATGGGGCCTTTGCTCTTGCTGTTTTCATGCTTCCTATGCCAGATAAACACGTAAGGTGCCCTTCCACTGCCCTTAGGTTTGTTCTCAGGTGGCATTTTATTTGAGTTCTTCCCTGGACAGACTATAAGATACAATAACAAATGCTCTCTCCCTCAGCCATCATTTGTCAATAAGTACTTACCATTGTCTGGTATTTTATCCATCTACTTCTTTGTTTATGGTCAATCTTCCTCCAAAGATGTAATTTCCATGAAGGCAGAGAATGTCTGTATTTCTAGCATCTGGAATAGTGTGCTGCACATAGTATGTGTTCAGTAAATGTTTATTGAACAAATTGATTTAAAAAAAGACACACAAAAATTAAAAGGATTTGAGACAAATTTGTTTCCACTTCATCTGCTGTTTATGTCCACAGTCATATTATGTTCTCCTGAAATCCTGTTCCATAACACTTGCTCTTAGCTGGGCGTCTGGCCCTTTCAGTTGATCTTGACCTATTTTTGATGTGCTTCCATGATGTCCTAGGGAGGCAAAACTCTCCCCTGCAAATGTACAGGTTCTTGAGGGGCCAGGACTTCTGTAAGGGTCTTGCAAGAGTCTTTGTAAAATAAATCTTGGAAATGGATGTAAAATTTTCTCTGCTCTGAGGTCTTCCCTGACATATCTGCATCTCCTCTCATAAATCTTATCTCACAGATAACAGCGCTGCCAATATCACTGAGACTCTTTTGCCAGAGTTTCCAAAAAGTAGATCAGAAAGAAAGAGTTCATATCTCATCTCTGAGTGGTGAGAAAATGTAATTTGTTAGCAACGATTTTCCACTCTGTGCTCTTAATTATTTGTGTCTTTCTCTTTCTATTCAAAGGCCTGTACTTGAGACCCTGTTTCTAGTCTATTTCTATGGCTTTAGTTTCATGAGATACCTACTGTGCCACTGTTATAAATACTCTCTGTAGCTCCAAGTGATTTTTGTCACTTACGGCGTACAAAACACAGAAATGTAAGTTATTAGGAAGTAGTGTCTGTTGATTACATTAAATTAAAAATTATTTAAACAAATTATTCTTTCTCATAGTTTAAAGCATGATAGTTTAAAAAGCAAATGCCAGAGTCCATTAGTTACTAATTGTAATGTCTATGCTTGCATAATTTTGGGTAAACTATTTGTGCTTTGATTTACTCATTTATAAAATGAGTTTTTAATGTTATTTACTTTTTAGCACTTCTCCAAAAATTAATTAAGATATATGTATAAAGCTCTTAGCCTTGTGCCTGGAGTATAATAAGCATGCAATAAATTTCAGTTACTACTAATTGGTAAATATACATATACACATATATACATGTATATATATATATATGTATATATATATATATATATATACACACACATATATGAAAAAGTTCAGACTTTTAAAAATTCTCATTACTCTTTCCATTGTACCACTCATCACTGGGATAATCTTTAGGGGAATGCTGAGTCGCAGCCCATTTTTTTCTGGCTTTCTTGTCACGCAGTAAAAACAAGCACACAGTAGTATGTATCTTAAGTCAACTTTAATAAATAAATAAATAGGAATTATAAGAGGTGTAATTAAAATAAAATTTCTGGAGACATATATGTAATGAAAATGAGGTTAAAAGATAACAATGATAAAGATAAATGATAACAAAGATAAAATGATAACAATGATAATGATAAAGATAACAATGATAAAAGATAAAGGTCCATATATGGACCTTTATACACATTGTTATCTTTTAACCATTAGCCTTCTTTAGTCCTCCACTTTGGAGTTACTATCTTTCCACCAAGCTTCAACCTTCTCCAAATATTGGGGAATAAATTGATCATCCAGTCAAACTGTAGCTATGGATGTCCCTCTCTGTCTGTCTCCCTCTCTCTGTGTATACATATGCACATACATATATGTATACATCTTTTTTTTGATAAGACTACTTAAGTGATTGGTAAAAACATAAAATATGATAACTAAAATATGTAAGATCTCTTAAGTGGAGCATGGTTGATTTCTTATCTTACCATGGTTCAGCATTTAGGGCAGTGTATCTACAATATTACTAAGTTATCTTAGGTTAGACATATAAATATTTTAACTACTATAGACTGTCTTGTATAGAAATCATTTTTATTTATGTATTTTGGGCATAATTGCCACTGGAGATTATCAAAAGAATGTCTCCATCATAGTATGTTTTTAATTGGAGCTTTGTAAATATTAGAATACTAAGGCATCACTAAGAAACAAGTCTCAGCAAAAAGCACTTCAGGAATTCTTCTAATACTTCCATTTAGTGCAAACATCATTGAAATCAGTTAATGGTGATGCCATCACTGTGCTACAGAACTATTTCAGAACTGCAACAGATGTGTGTATACCAGAAAGAAAGACATGGCATCTGTGCTGTGCAGCAATGTATATTTTCCTTTGAAATCTTTAGTGTGGTCTAATTCAAACTCTGTTATGTTTTTGTGTGGTGGCACGACGTAGACACTAGAGTACAATATTTGGAAAGCTATTGTTTCCACAGCTTGCACTGATTTATGTTTCATTCTGTTTGAAGGCCTTTGTGGTGGTTCAAACCAGAATGTCATATGTAGCCATGTACTGGAGCATTGTTTCTCACTATTTTAAGGCACATGGTGTTATATCATCTAAGATTGTTTTGTTAACTGGACTTGAGTTATGATTTACAAAAGAAGTTGCAAGAGACTCAAATAAATGAAGGGAATTCCGTGTAAAGCTGCAAGCCTGTATGCATCTAACCTTCCCAAGACTGTCAAAATAATAAAGAAGTGTGCAAAAGAGCAGAAAACTTTACTTAATAACACAATATTTGGGACTGCCTTTAATGAGTTGCATGATTTCAAAAATTATTTTCATCCTAAAAATAAATTAACATTTCCATAATATTAGTTAATTTTCTTTTCCTTTGAAATGGAAAATTATTTTTTTAAACAATACTTGCAACATAAATTATGAGCAATTCTTTTGGGAAGCAAAGACAACTCATTTACTAAAAACTTTAAAACATCATTTTGAAGCTAACAGGGAGGTAATAAACCATCTAGAGTTTTCAATTGTCAAAGGTCATATTTTACGTAATTTACTAGTGGGAAATTCACACTCTCTTGATAATCTCTGATGGATTCAAGTAGTTAGATCAATTAGTCATTTTAATGTGGTGATTGACTTTGCTGAAATATCATTTCCATGAACCAGGAGTGTCAATTCATAATTAGCAATGCCTTTTACCTAAAGATGCTTATTTGACCAAGCCCTATAGTTCTACTCAGAGGATTTCGCATGCACAAAGAGAGTTTTCTATGTAAAAAACAAACAAAAAAACAAACAAACAAACAGATAATTGCTTTTTAATTCATCTAAATAATTGGTTTTCAGTTTTAGGTTTTAAAGTATTTCCCCTATCTGTCTGATTTTTTTTCGGTACCAAAATCTGTTATTTGTTCATGATTACACAACTTTAAGAATATACTTAGAGCACAAGATTAATAAATACGTTCTTTTTTAATAAAACCGGATGAGAGTGTGACCAGTGAATTAAGATGAAATGTTGCATTGTATATAATTTGTCACGGTTTAATGATATATCTCACTATAGTGTTACACTCAAAGTGCTACACCAAAACCAAACTTCCTTCCAATTTATTTTTATTGAATTCGAATAAATACTATTCATGAAAATAGTTGGACAAATTGGATGGGTATAAGAAAGTCAGAGGAGAATTATACGTCAATAAACATCAGCATGTGAAATTTATTCCATGCACTACTTCAATTTATCAAGATATTATAAATTCAGCTTTGTTGTTATCCAGCTACTGAGCATGTTAGCATTTTAATTTATTAAAATTTTTAAAAAGTGAATTGTTAGCATATTCATGAGTATATTAATATGTATGATAATAAAAATAATCATGAAATATTTAAAAGTATACTAAACAATGTTATCAAATGTTTAAAATGGTATGTCTTCACAATCATGATTCATCAAGATTAACATTTCAAAATGTTTTTAAAAATCTGTAATATGTATGGAACACCTCAAAACCTTAATTATTTAATATGTGCCATGTTTTTATTCCTTCTTCCTGAACAAAGTCAGAGAAAAAATTGCAGTTTGTGTTTTAAAATGCTGATTCACAAGTCTGGGGGATTAGAACTTGGAGATTTATTGAACTAAAACAGAGAAAAGCAGCAGCCATAATACATCAGTTTTAAAACAACAATTAAAACATAATGTTTATAAGTCCTCATAAGCCTTACAAATAAATCTGTGTTAAAACATTCCTACCATAAAAGGCACTAAAGTCTTTTATGAAACCCAGTGTTCGGTAAATGGGGGATCAGAAACAATAAAAGAGGTTTAAAATTGCTTTTACTTTATAATCCTTTGATCTTAAATTTTTGCTAATGACTTTCACCTGCCATATAAGTTGGATGGAGCTTGTGCCTATATTTCAGAACAAGGACTTAATTTTTATGTTTTCTAATTTAGAAGTATTTAGCCTCTATATTTTTCTGATAAATGAATCTCCCTTAAATGCACTTTGACTAATGAATGAATTTATTTTGTATGAAATGTTTTCCCAGTGCATACTATGGATTTTTTTCTTTTTGCAAATTATAATAAAAATAAGGGTTTAATGCATTTGAAAAGAAACAAAATCATTTAATTATGAACTTTTAAATTTTTCTTCTTGATATTTTTGAGAGTTTTCAGATTTTCTAAAATAAACATATATTGTTTTAATAATTAAAAATCAATCCAGTTTTAAACTAAAACTAAAAAAGAATTCTAATATAATATGTTCTAGCTGCAAAAAATGCTTTTGTGTAACTCAAGAGGAGGGAGTTTACTTCCTGCCCTGACAATGATTAAACTCTTAGTCTCTGAATCCCAATTATTTTGACTGAAAAAATGTGGGGATTGTCCTAGGTGATGATCCCTTCCATTTGTAATTTTTGTAGATTATAATTTAACTGTATACTAATTATAGAACATTTATTTCCTGGCTGATGATTCTAATGTGAAGGTACTTTGTTTTTGGTTTTCTTTTAATTACTTAAAAAACAAAATTCAGCCAAGTATAAATGGTAGTGCATTAGCCCAAACTCAAAATGTCCATAATCTTATCTTTGATAGATGACTAACATTGCTATGATAATGAGGACTTGGAAAAGTGGAAAACACTATTGTCTTAAAGAATACTCCTCATGCTGTTTATCATTCATTACGTATATGTTTTTTGCACCAAGTATTATTTTTTTCATTCTGTTTGGTCATGTTAATACCATTGTATGTACTGACATGTAAGAATACTTACATGTAAAATACAATTATATGAAGAAAATAAATTTTTTTTTTTTTTTTTTTTTTTTTCCCCCCCCCCCCCCCCCCCCCCCGCCCGCCGCCCCGCGGCGGGGGCCCGGCGCCCGGGGGGGGGGGCCCCCGCGCGGGGGCGGGCTTATTTTTGGGCGTCCCCCCCCCCCCCCCTCCGCCCCCGCCCCGGCTGGTTCTGGCCCCCCTTTTATAAATTACTAATGAGGTTGTAATACTAACAACAACTTTTTAAACACACTGCATTAAGAACATTACTAGCTAATCCATGATCCTAGGAAGATGGTAAGAGAAATATGAAACAAAGATGTCCCAACTGAGCAGCCTCGGCTTAGCCTAGCTTATATCAGGGAACACTTAGGTGCCCAAAAATGTATTTATATATTTTTTAATTTTAATAAAAAAGACATTATAAAAGTAACATATTTAAATGACTGTATTGTTAAATAATAAAAGCACAGTTAATATAACCTTCTTTAGGCAAACCCCAAAATTTTAACACCTGATTTTCTTTTTTTTTTGTTTTGGCTTTGGAATTTTTTTTTTTTAATTGTACTTTAGGTTCTAGCGTACACGAACAGATCATGCAGGATTGTTGCATAGGTACACACATGGCAATGTGGTTTGCTGCCTCCATCTCCACCGTCACCTACATCTGGCATTTCTCCCCATGTTATCCCCTCCTCAATCTCCCCACCCACCCGGAGTCCCTCCCTTGGCACACCCTCAACAGACCCCAGTGTGTGATGCTCCCCTCCCTGTGTCCATGTGTTCTCATTGTTCAACACTGGCCTATGAGTGAGAACATGCGGTGTTTGGTTTTCTGTTCTTGTGTCAGTTTGCTGAGAATGATGGTTTCCAGATTCATCCATGTCCCTACAAAGGACACAAACTCATCATTTTGTATGGCTGCATAGTATTCCACGGTGTATATGTGCCACATCTTCCTTGTCCACTCTGTCATCCATGGGCATTTGGGTTGGTTTTTGCTATTGTAAACAATGCTACTATGAACATACATGAGCGTGTGTTTTTATAATAGAATGATTTATAATCCTTTGGGCATATACCCAGTAATGGGATTGCTGGATCAAATGGAATTTCTATTTCTAGGTCCTTGAGGAAGCACCACACTGTCTTCTACAATGGTTGAACTAGCTTACACTCCCACCAACAGTGTAAAAGTGCTCGTATTTCTCCACATCCAACTTATAGGGCAGGTGAAAGTCATTAACAAAAGTTTAAGATCAAAGGATTATAAAGTAAAAGCAATTTTAAACCTCTTCTATTGTTTCTGATCCCCCCATTTACTGAACATTGCATTTCATAAAAGACTTTAGTGCCTTTTATGGTAGGAATGTTTTAACACAGATTTATTTGTAAGGCTTGTGAGGACTTATAAACATTATGTTTTAATTGTTGTTTTAAGACTTGATGTATTATGGCTGCTGCTTTTCTCTGTTTCAGTTCAATAAATCTCCAAGTTCTAATCCCCCAGACTTGTGCTGAACTAGAATTTGCTCTGGGTGAGTCAGTGAGTGAGAGATGAGGGAGTGTGAAGTTCTAGGATTTCTCCGTACACTACTGTAGGCTGTATAAACACTGTACACTTTAGGCTATACCAAATTTGTTTTTTAAATGTTTCCTCCTTCAATAATAAGTAGATATTAGTTTACTGTAAATTTTATTTTATACAATTTTAATTTTTGAATATTTTGACTCTTCTGTAATAACATTTAGCTTAAAACAGAGCACATTGTTCAGTCATACAAAAATATTTTATTCTTTATATACTTATTCTCTAAGCATTTTTGTGAAAAACAAAGACACAGATATGGCATCAGTCTAAGCCTACAAAAGTTCAGGATTACCAATATCGTTGTCTTCCACCTCCACATCTTGTTCTACTAGAAGATCTTCAGGGACAATAACAAGAATGGAGTTATCATCTCCTATAGTAACAATGTCTTCTTCCAGAATACCCCCTGGAGGATATGTCTGAGGCTGTTATGCAATTACTTTTTATAAGTAGGAATATGCTCTAATATAACAATAAAAAGTATTGTCTAGTAAATACTCAAACCCATAACATAGTTATCACATTGCGTATAATGTACTGTACATAATTTTTACATGCTATGCATTTATAGGACTAGAAGTGCTATAGGGCTGTTTACATAAGCATCACCACAAACATGGGAGTAATGCCTTGCACTATGACATTATGATGGCTACGATGTCATACTAAACACTAAGCAATAGGAATTTTTAAGTTCCATTATAATCTATGAGATCACTGTAGTTTACGAGGTCTACTGTAGTACATGTTGACCGAAACACCGTTATGTGGTACATGAATGTATTTGACATGATTAAGTAAATATATGCCTTCATTTAAAATAAAATGAAATATTTAGAACAAATAAAATAAGAAGTAGGTTGGAGTTGTTTCTCAAAATGCCTTTAAGCTCAGGGTTGCTAGTTGAGAATTGAAGCCATTGAAGGTTTTATTTTCAGTTAGGCGTCAGCATCTTTGGTGGAGCCATTTAATTTTTTCCTATGCTCCATCTTTTTTTCTCCCCCAGTCATATAGACTTTATTATTATTATTACTTGACATAGGGTCTTGCTCTGACTTCCAGGCTGGAGGGCAATGGCATGATCTTGGCTCACTGCTACTTCCATCTCCCGGGTTCAAGCAATTCTCATGTCTCAGCCTCCCAAGTAGCTGGGACTACAGGTATGCACCACCACAGCTGGCTTATTTCTGTATTTTTTGTAGAGATGCTGTTTGCTATGTTGGCCAATCTGGACTTGAACTCGAACTCCTGACCTCAAGTGATTCACCTACCTTGGCCTCCCAAAGTGATGTCACCCAGCCTTGGACTTCAATATTTTTAAAAAGAAAATTCAACTTTTATTTTAGATTTGGGGTTACATGTGCAGGTTGTTACATGAGTATTGCATGAGGTTTGGGGTATGAGAGACCCCACCACCCAGGTAGTTTTCAGCCCTTCTCTCACTTTCTCCCTCTCCCCTGATAGTAGTCCCCAGTGTCTATTGTTCGCAGCATAATGTCCTTGTGTGTCCAGTATTTAACTCCCACTTATACGTCAGAACATGCTGTATTTGGTTTTCAGTTTCTGTCTTGCTTAAGATAATGGTCTCTGGCTGCATCCATGTTGTTACAAAAAGCAGAGGTTTCTTGTGGGTTCTTATTATTCCATGGTGTATATGTATCATGTTTTCTTTTTCATGGATGCATACATATTCTGTGGTGTGTAGATACCACATATTCACAATACAATCCACTGTTAATGGGGGAGCTGTGTTAATTCCAAGTCGTAGATATTGTGAATAGTATTGCGATGAACGTAGCAGTGCATGCGTCCTTTTGGTAGAAAAATTTCTATTCCTTTGAGTATATATCCAGTAATATGATGGCTGGGTCGAATGGTAGTTCTACTTTTAGTTCTTTGAGGAATCTCCAAACTACTTTCCACAGTGGCTGAACTAATTTACATTCCCACCAACAATGTATAAGCATACCCTTATCTCCACAAGCTTGCCAACATCTGTTGTTTTTAACTTTTTAATATTAGCCATCCTGACTGGCATGACATCTCAAGTGTCTTATTTTAGTTTTTATTTACACTTATCTGATGATTAGTGACGTGGAGCATTTTTTCATTTGTTTGTTGGCCGCAAGTATGTCTTTTTAAGAAAAGTGTCTGTTCACATCCTTTGCCTATATTTGAATGGAGTTATTTGTTTTTTGCTTGTTGATGCATAGTTTGTGAATATTTTCTACCATTCTTTAGGTTGTCTGTTCATACTGTTGAGTTCCTTTTGCTATGCAGAAACTGTTTATTTTAATTGGGTCCCACTTATCAATTTTAGTTTTGGTTGCAATTGCTTTTGAGGTCTTAGTCATACATTATTTCCCAAGGCTATGTCCAGAATAATATTTTTTTAGGTTTTTTTCAATGATTTTTATAGTTGTTACATTCAAAGTGCTTAATGCATTCTAAGTTAATTTTTGCATATGCTGAAATGTAGTGGCTCAGTTTTATTCTTCTGCATGTGTCTAGGTAGTATTTTCAACACCATTTATTGAATAGGAAATATTTTTCTTTTTGCATGTTTGTCAATGTTGTCAAATATCAGATGGATGTAGGTGTGCGACTTTATTTACGGGTTCTTTATTCTGCTCTATTGAACTGCGTGTCTGTTCTTGTACCATTATCATGATATTTGGTTATCGTAGACTTGCCGTTTGAAGTCAGGTGATGTGATGCCTCTAGCTTTGTTCTTTTTGCTTAGATTGCTTTGGTGATTCAGGCTCTTTTCACTAAACATAAATTTTAAAATAGCTTTTTTCTAATTCTGTGAAGGATGGCATTGGTAGTTTCATAGGAATTGCTTCGAATCTGTGAATTGCTTTTGGCATTATGGCCATTTTAAGAGAATTGATTCTTTCTTACATATTCATGCACATGGAATATTTTCCATCTGTTGTGACATCTCTCATTTCTTTAGCAGTGTTTTATAGTTCTCCTTGGAAAGATTAGACATGTTAGACATGTTCTTAGCTATTTTAGTTGTGTATGTGGTTATTGTAAATGGAATTAGATTCTTTTTTTTTATTGCATTATAGGTTTGGGGGTACATGTGAAGAACATGCAAGATTGTTGCATAGGTACACACATGACATTAGATTCTTAATTTGGCTTTCAGCTTGAATATTATTGGTGTGTAGAAATGCTATTGCTTTTTGTGCATGGATTTTGTATTCTGAAATTTTACTGAAGTTCTGATAAGTTCTAGGAGTCTTTTAGTGAAGTTTTTAGGGTTTTCCAGGTATAGAATTTTATCATCAGCAAAGAGAGATAATTTGAATTATTTTTCTGTTTAGATGCTTTTGCTTTTTTTCTCTTGCCTGATTGTTCTTGTTAGGACTTCTAGTACTAAGCTGGAACTTAAAGTAAAATTTTTTAAAAAGTACTCTAAATGTACAAATTATGTATCCTTCCAAGCTTTAATTATAGTATAAACAGCGGCAGCTTCTATTAAATGTAATACAAAACACATATTATAATTTAATGTAGAAATCATCTAGCTGACAGAGTAAAATGTAAGACAGGGTTTAAAACTCATCATTTTAACTTCAAAGTATAAGGTAGAGAACACAATAAGACTGTTTTTAGGCCCTAAATTGTTTAATTCTAGGAAAAATGTGTAGATAAAGCAATTTAATGCTGTCATTTTAAATAAACCAGTGATGGTGTAGTTTATTTTGTTTTTCAATTTATTGATTCTTTTTAAAAATATGAAATAAATACTGTAACAGACAATGCCATAATACATGAAGATGAGAAAATTCTTTTAAAAGTGAATCACTTTTCTTCTTATCCTCCAATCTCCATTTATACTATGCAACCAAGTAATTCATTTATATATCTTTAAAACAAATATATCTGCTCAAACAAACACACATACACACAAATACCTACATATTATATAAAAATAGAACCACTCTATACACATTACACTTTCCTTTGAATTTTGCTCACAGTAGTACATAATACATTCCTCCCAATTGACAGGAAAATATAGAGATAGATTGATAATGATGATGATGATGGTTGGTGCAAAGTATTTCCAGTTTTTGCAGTTAAAAGTAATGGTGAAAATCACAATTACTTTTGCACCAACCTGTAGGTAAATAGATCTTATTTTTTAAATAAACACTGTATTTTTTTTTTTTGTGTGTGCAGCATATTATAATGGTTAAGAGCACCGACTTTAGAGATATGTCTTTTGGGATTTCATCTGTATTTTACAATTTCCTAGCTGTATATGCAAGAAGCATTCACAAAATCAGGCAAAAAATTTATTAAAATTAAGGTACATAAGTTAAAAAAATGTAAATACCACTCTCTGATCACAGTATGATAAATCTAGAAACTAATAAAAAATTTAAGAATCAATATTGTCAAAATGGCCATACTGCCCAAAGTAATTTACAGATTCAACGCTATCCCTATCAAGCTACCAATGACCTTCTTTGAAGAACTGGAAAAAACCACCTTAAACTTCATATGGAACCAAAAGAGAGCCCGCATAGCCAAGTCAATTCTAAGCAAAAAGAACAAAGCTGGAGGCATCACACTCCCGGACTTCAAATTATACTACAAAGCTACAGTAATCAAAACAGCATGGTACTGGTACCAAAACAGAGATATAGACCAATGGAACAGGACAGAGACCTCCGACGCAACACAACACATCTACAACCACCTGATCTTTGACAAACCTGACAAAAACAAACAATGTGGAAGCGAGTCCCTGTTTAATAAATGGTGTTGGGAAAACTGGCTAGTCAAGTGCAGAAAGCAGAACCTGGACCCCTTCCTGACACCTTACACTAAAATTAACTCCAGATGGATTAAAGACTTAAACATAAGACCTAACACCATAAAAACCCTAGAAGAAAATCTAGGCAAAACCATTCAGGACATAGGTGTAGGCAAGGACTTCATGACCAAAACACCAAAAGCAGTGGCAACAAGGGCCAAAATAGACAAATGGGACCTAATCAAACTCCACAGCTTCTGCACAGCAAAAGAAACAGTCATTAGAGTGAATCAGCAACCAACAGAATGGGAAAAAATTTTTGCAGTCTACCCATCTGACAAAGGGCTGATAACCAGAATCTACAAAGAACTGAAACAGATTTACAAGAAAAAAACAAACAAGCCCATTCAAAAGTGGGCGAAGGATATGAACAGACACTTTACAAAAGAAGACATACATGAAGCCAACAAACATATGAAAAAATGCTCATCATCACTGGTCATTAGAGAAATGCAAATCAAAACTACATTGAGATACCATCTCACGCCAGTTAGAATGGCGATCATTAAAAAATCTGGAGACAACAGATGCTGGAGAGGATGTGGAGAAATAGGAACACTTTTACACTGTTGGTGGGAGTGTAAATTAGTTCAACCATTGTGGAAGACGGTGTGGCGATTCCTCAAGAACCTAGAAATAGAAATTCCATTTGATCCAGCAATCCCATTACTGGGTATATATCCAAAAGACTATAAATCGTTCTACTATAAGGACACATGCACACGAATGTTCATTGCAGCACAGTTTACAATAGCAAAGACCTGGAACCAACCCAAATGCCCATCGATGATAGACTGGACAGGGAAAATGTGGCACATATACACCATGGAATATTATGCAGCCATCAAAAACGATGAGTTCGTGTCCTTTGTAGGGACATGGATGAACCTGGAAACCATCATTCTCAGCAAACTGACACAAGAACAGAAAATCAAACACCGCATGTTCTCACTCATAGGCGGGTGTTGAACAATGGGAACACATGGACACAGGGAGGGGAGTATCACACACTGGGGTCTGTCGGGGAAAAAGGGGAGGGATAGTGGGGGGTGGGGAGTTGGGGAGGGATAGCATGGGGAGAAATGCCAGATGTAGGTGATGGGGAGGAAGGCAGCAAATCACACTGCCATGTGTGTACCTATGCAACAATCTTCCATGTTCTTCACATGTACCCCCAAACCTAAAATGCAATAAAATAAATAAAATAAATAAATAAAGCCCTTTTACTGGAAATTTTAAAATATTACTTTAAAATTCTGGCATTAAAGTTAAATATTCAAAAAAATACTGACTTTTTAATACAGGAACCTCACATGTTATATAAAAATCATCTCAAAATAGATGGTGGACTTAAATATAAAGAACAAAACTACAAAACTTCTAGGCAACATAGAAGAAAATCATCAGGATCTAGGACTAGGAGAAGAGTTTTTAGATTTTACACCTCTAAAGCACAAAACATAAAACCAGATATTAATAAATGGATCTTATTGAAATTTAAAGAAAAAGTGAACTAATGTGACAAAATTGGATGATGCATCTCTTTCTGGTGGAAATGTAAATTTGTACAGCAACTCTGAAAAAGAACATTATAATTTCATACAAAAGAAAATATGTACTTACTTTAAGACACAGCAACTACACTCTTGAAAATATATCCTAGGTAATGACAACTTATATTCAAACAACAACCTGTACATGTATGTTCATAGCAGCTTTATTCATAATAGCCAAAACCTGGAAACAACTGAAATGTCCTTCAGTAGATGGTTGATTAAACAAACTGTGATACATCCATACCATGGAAAAAATTACTAAGACATACAACTTGGATTGATTACAAATGAGCTAAGCTATGGTAAGTAAATAGAGAACAATCTCAAAAGGCCACATATTTTAAAATTCCATTTATATACAAATCTAAAAATGACAAAATTCTAGAGATGGAGAAAAGATTAGTGGTTGACAAGGGTTGGGGAAAACAGGGAGAAAGTGATTATGGCTGTTAAACAGTAGCATGAGGGCTTTTGTGAGAAGACTTTCTGTATCTTAACTGTAGTGGTATATACAAGACACTACACATAGAATAAAATGCATAAAACTAATTTTTATGTACATAATGTAATGAGTGCATATAAAACTAGTGAAATCTGAATGTATCTGATAGATTTTATCAATATCTATTTCATGACTGTTTTATCATTGTGCAAGTTATTACAGATACCACTGGGGAAATTGAGCATATGCATAGTTAATAAAATTGCATTTGAATCTACAATTAGCTCAAGGTAACTTTTAAAAGAAATTAAAAAAAAAGAAAACTATGTATCTTTAAAATTCACATAACCTAAGGAAGGGGAGGCATGTCGACTTAATTACATTTTCATTCTGTCCTCTATCGATGTCTTCTCTTGTCACACAATGTTTCTCAGGTATCAAGCTTACTCCTAACTCATGGTTGATTGTTATCAAACTGTTTTATGGCATTAAAAAATAGAAAAGCCAGAAATATCAATCAAATTCTTTATTATATATTAAGCTAAAATGATTGAATAAATACTTCCAAAGAAAAAATACACATGCACACACACACATTATACACACACACACACACACACACACACACACACACTATATATATATATATATATATATATATGTATATATAAAATTTGAATTTTGTTGATCAAGATTTATTGAATTCATAGCCAGGTCTACCAAATTTTGTTATGAAAAAGTAATTATTTATTTTTAAAAACCCAATGTAAAAATTATAGAGGGTCTCTACTCTTCTTTTTAATATTCTCCTAAAATCAATCCAAGGTTTCAAATGAAAAACTTCATAAAGTTTAATTAGCTATATCTAATCTCTTTTTTCTATTATTTGTCATCAGTTGGGATATATTCTATGCTGTAAATCTAGTTCACTGCTCCTAACTAAAAGCTAATATTTTATAAATGAACACTGAAGTCGTATAATGTCCCCAAAAAGATTAAATTACAAGCTTTGCATAAATCACACGTATTGAAATAGTGTCATGAACCACGCTGGAATGATTTTAATATACCTGAAATAGCCTTTATGTTTTTCTCATTACGCTGTGTCATAAACCCTAATATAAAATTTCCTAGAGCTATGATACAGTCATGCTCCCTAAAACTCAAGGTTCTTTTAAGGCAGAGCAAGTCTAAGGTATGGCTCAGAAAATAAAATTTGGTCCTTTATTGATTGCACATGTTATGATAAAAATAACAAAGTTATCTTGTGACAGGTTATATTAATATTGTCCTATGCGTCTTAAAGGAGATAATAGTGTTAAAACTCTGTCTTTGCTTTCAAAACAATGAGTCCGTTTTCTCTATGTTACAGAAATAACTCAAGATTAATGCTTAGCTTTATACTCATGGCCATACAATTTAGCATGTATGATATCCCCTGGGGTTTAGGCATAAGTTTTCATGGTTTTAAGTGGAAGGTATGAGAATTCATAAGGCAAAGAGAGGACAAAGTGAAATGAATGACCAGAAATGGTAAACATATATCTGGAGTAAGACTCATATACCTTTCTTAGGCAAGTGAGGCCAGTTTTTATAGGGACGTCTAGTCACAATGGAGGCTTCAGAACTAAGATGTTATGTTGTCTGGCACGATTAGGACAAGGAGAATAATCAAAGTATGAGGCTTCCCAGATTCCTCTGAACTCTATCCATGCAGCAGGAGAAAGTGCTTTTTCATTTTAAGCTTTTTGATGTGTGGGTTTTTCTTTTAAGTAGCTGTTCTGAACCAGAAGTAGCCTAACAGGGAGGATATACAACCACATAATTTACTGTTTGCATTGGCCAAACAAAAATGAAGGAGAAGTAGTATGTTGGGGCCTCTGGTATCTCAGACATGAGCAAGCTTAAGGTGATATTTTAACATTGCATTTAAGTGGCATACACTTGACTGGGCAAAGGAAAAAATCATCACTATTCTTTCTCAGGTTTCTTAGCTAAGGTAGCCAAAAATACCAGAGCTTAAAGCAAAAACTTAAATAGTATCACTTGTCAAGATGGGTAGCACAACTGCAGAAAAGTGAAGGGAACAAGGAATTGATATTCAAAAATATGGAGAGCAACTACGAAGGACTGCATTTCTTGGCTGGCCACCATATCACGAAGAACACTCTTATCAGTCCTGTCAGAGCTACTACTATAGCTCGAACATCTGCAGTATGGAGAAGGAGAAGAGTTAGGCAATTTATCTACCAACTCCCTCCCATGTCTGCCGTTTCTTGAGCAAGATCTTCCCTTATGAGGCATCAGTTCCTATGCACTTCAAGTTTGTATGTAGTCTTCTCCTGACAAGCCACGGGGAAGATGTAGCTTCTACAGGTCCAATGGCCATATGCCAGCAGGGAAGTTTCTTCTTGTTAATTGGGGCTTTGTGGGGGGACTTCTTGTGTTTTGTTTGGGTGGCAATGGAAGCAGTCTATATTGTTCATAGGAGGCTTTCTGTTCTAGGATTGGGCTGTCCCATCCCGCTAAAATCATGAGCTGCCTTGGACTGACAAGTAGGGTGTTCATGGAGAGAGGAGAGAATGTGGCATTACTGAGCAGATCTCAGTTGGGGCAAAACCAAATCTGATACATTAGATTGGCTCCAAACTAGATAGAAATAAGCCATATTTGCCTATATATCTAATTATCATTTACTTAATTTGATGTTTATTCTTATGTGTGTTTGGATACCATTACCTTAAATGGGAGAATCTATTTCCAGCAAAACCTCAAGTGGATATGTACATTTGCCTCCGTTATTTCTTTTTTTCTTAATATTTCCTCAACTTTGCTTTCAGTATTATATATTTCTTCTAGATTTCTTCCTAAACTTCCTGTTATTCTTAGCGTACTTTGATGGATTTATTTCTTCCATCTGACCTTAATAAATCATGTAGTGTTCTAGGGCTCAAAACTAAGGCCTATCACCTTCCCTTGGCTTCCTTATTTTCTATTTGAATCTGGTTCAAATACCATTGGGGGATCAACCCCAACCTCAACTTCTTTTCTGAACTGCAGTCTCATGTATTAACTGATTATGCTGCTTTATCACCCTGATGTCTACAATGAAATACTTGCAGGGTTTTGGGTTTGTTTTGTTTTTATTAAATACTTTCCAAACATTCTTCTTTCCTAATGATTTGCATCTTAGAAAAGAGTACTGGCGTTCACTCAGTTCCTCAGTCCAAGAAACCTTAATATAATTAGTGACCTGTATTTTCATATACTACATCTTATTGACCAAAAATCTTATTGTCTGTATTACAAGAAGGTATCCTGACATTACACTTGTTACCACATCCACTATTTCTTGCTGAGTCCAGATTTATGTTAACTCTGATAGTCTTCTAAATCTGACCAGATCTCAGAATACATTCCCTATACTGCAGCCAGTTTCAAACACAAATTTGATCATGCCACTTCCTTGCTCTCACATCTTCAGTGGTTTACTAATCATTAGAGAATGAACTGTACTCTTCATCAGGCTTGTTGGAATGACCCTGTGTCTTGATTTTTCTTTCATTTGATTTTCCAACACTGTTTGAATGTCAGAGCTGTCCTGGCCAGATTGGCCTCTGTTTTCCTTCAAATATCCTAAGTTATTTTGTAACTTAATACCATTGATTTGCTTTTCTCTGACTGGAATGCTCTACAAGTCATAATTCCAGAATCATTCCCTATTTTCTTCTGAGCTGTGCCTTAACTATCATCTCCTCAGTAGGTTATCCATTTGCTTAAGTGTTATTATTCCTTGTTTGTGGATGTTGTATCAGAATCTTGGAAAAAACAATATTGGATAGATTTTAAAAATGGATTTTGTGAGGTACAGTTGACACACATATGAACATGTAAAATCTGAAATGTTCCTGAGGCCTCTCTGTAAGCCTTTTGCCTTGTCCTCCCTATATCACAAGGAGCAGCACCACTATAATCACGTCTCCTCCACCATCCCTTAGAAACCACTAATCTATCACTCTGTGTTAGTTTGCATTTATGTACATTGAATTATATAGAACATAGCCTTTTTATTTTTTTTCTTAGTTTTCTGTTTATTTCACTTAGCATTAATTACTTTGAGATTCATCCATGATGTTGTAGATGGAAATAGTTTATGCAATTTGATTCTTGGGTAATGTTCCATGTATGGAACCAGCAATTGTTCATCATCTATTCCAGTGCTGATGGATATTTGAGATGATCCTAATTTTGCCTGTTAAACAGATCAAAATGTTTTGGACATTCATGTACAACTTTTATGTGAACAGTTGTTTACATTTCTCTTCCAGTATTTCTACTCTTCTTACCTGGGAGCTGGAAAGCTGGGTCATATAATGGGTAAGTGTTTAAATTTCTAAGAAACTGACAAACTGTTTTCCAAGATAGTTGTACCATTTCACATATTCGCCAACAGTCTATAAGAGTTTTAATTGCTCTACTTTTGACAATATTTTGTATAATCAATCACTTTAATTTTAGTTCTTTTAATAAGTATATAGTGGTAACTTATTTTGGTTTTAACTTTTATTTACCTAATGATTAATGATGTTGAACATGTTTTCATTTGACATATATGTATGTGAAATATATGTTCAAAAAATATTTGATATATATGTTCAAAAATATTTTGAATAACTGCTCAAATCATTTGCTAAAATGTTTTAAATGTGTCATTTCCTTATTTTTGGTGTTTTTGTTTGTGAGTTCTTTATATATGCTTAATATAATTCTTTTTCCAGATATTTGACTTGTAAATATTTTCTTTCAATTTATGCCTTTTTTTAAAATTCTCTTAAGAGAGTCCTTGAGAGAGCAGAAAATTTTAATTTTGGTGAAGTCTAATATTAACTACTTTTGATATATATAATTTTGTCATGTCAAAGAAGTCTTTGCCTAACTCAAGGTCACGAAAATTTATTATATGTTTTCTTCTAGAAGTTTCGTAGCTGTAGGTTTTTCATTAAATTATTAATTTTGATTTGATTTTTATGTGGTATAAGGTATAAACAGATTTTATATTTAATGTGAATAAACAATTTTCCTAGCAATAGTTTTTGAAGACTACCATTTCTTCAATGAATTGCCTTTACACTCTTTAGGAAACCATTTGGGGCTATTTTTAAACTCTTTATTCTGTCCCACTCATCTGTTTGTTTTACTTGATGACAATACCACATAGCTGGATTACTGCAACTTTATAATGAGTATTGAACTAAAGTAGTGTATGGCCTCCAACTCTGTCCTTCTTTTTTAACAAATTGAGTTTATGGGAACTTTGAATTTCCATGTGCAATTTAAATCAGTTTAAATTTCAGCAAAAAATGCCTTCAGAGATTTTGATTGTTTTTGTCTTCAATCTAGAGACCAAATTTGAGAGAAAATCTATCCTAACATTATTGCATCTTCCAGTTCATGATCACAGTATATTTTTCCATTACTTATGCCCTTAAAAATCTCTTTCAACAATGTTTCTTATTTTTCAGTGTACAGGTTTTACATGTCTTCTTCAGATTTATTTCTAAGTAATTAATACTATGAAATTTTAGTATTTTTTTTTTTTTTTTGAGACAGGATCTCACTCTGCTGCCCACATTGACATTCAGTGGCACAATCATGGCTCATAGAAGCCTCAACCTCCTGTGCTCAAGTGATTCTTCTGCCTCAGCCTCCTGAGTAGCTGGAACTACAGCCATGCATCACCATATCTGGCTAATTTATTTTAATTTTTGTAGCAACAGGGTCTTGCTATGATGCCCTGGCTAGCCTTGAACACCTGTCCTTGAACTGCTGGCCTCAAGCAATCCTCCCCTCTTGCCTCTCAAAGTGTAGATTTTTAATTTTAATTTTCAAGTGTTTATTGCTAATATAAAGAAATGCAATTGATTTTTTGGGAATTAATATTTATAGCCTGCATCCTTAATCAATGATCTTTTTAGCCCATAAAATTTTTCATGCAGATTCAATATGATTTTCTATATAGATGACCATATCTTCTGTAAAGATGGCTTTACTCTTCCTTTTCAGTATGAAGGTTTTAAAAATTTATTTTCTTGACTTATTGCATTAACTGGAATATCTAAAGAATGTTGAATAGGAGTGATGGCAATAGACCTCCCTATATTGTTCCTGATCTTACAGAAAAAGATTTCAATATTTTGTCAATAATATGATATTAGCTCTTGATTTCTTTTTAGATGCTATATTTAGGAATGCGAAAGAGTCTTCTAGTTTGCTGAAATTTATTAGCTATATTTAGGAGTGAGATGCTATATTTAGGAGTGAGAAAGAGTCTTCTAGTTTGCTCAAATTTATTAGCCTGAACAAATGTTGCATTTGTCAAGTACTTTTCTGCCACAGACTGGAGAAAGTATTTTTAAGGCATATATCATACAAAATAATTTTATTCAGAATATATAAATAACTCTCAAAATTCAACAATAAGAAAACAAGAAAAAAATGCTAAAAATTTGAAGTCACTTAAAAGACAAGAGAAGTTATATGTATATACACAAAAAAAGATGTTTGATATCACTTGTCATCAGAAAAATGTCAACTCAAATTGCATGATGTACCACTACACACCTATCTAAATGACAAAAATTTAAAATATTAAACTTTAATTGGGTATGTAGAGGAATTTGAACTGCTAATTGATTGAAATATTCACTTTTGCATATGTTTTGGCAGCTTCCTAAAAAGTTAAAACATGCAGTTACCATTTGCTCCAGCCATTGTACTCCTAGGTATTTACCCAAACAAAATGAATACATATGTTCATACAAAGACCTGGAGACAATTGTTCATAGAAGATTTATTTGCAATAGCAAATAGTAAAAGCAAGCTGCATGCTCATCAGTGGGTGAATCATAAGCAAACTACGATATAGTCATGTAATGGAATGCTACTTGGCTATAATAAGGAATGATATATGCTAAGATAAGAATTAATCACAAAATAATTATGTTGAGTGAAAGAAAGCAGTCACAGAACAGAGTATATTATATGCTCAAACTTCCAGAAATGCAAACTAATATTTAGTGACAGAAAACAGATCAGCATCTGCTCGAAAAGGGGAAGGATCTGGCTGGTGAAACAGAGAGACTGAGAGGGAGCATATTACTAAAGAGCTAAAGAAACTCTGAAGTTTTGCATTTGCTCTTTGCCTTGGTTGTGCTAATTGCATTTCAAATGTACAGTCATACAAATATCCCCATCATCACTCTTTGGATATCTGATAATGATGACTCAGATGAGTGTTATGTCTTTAAAATGACTAGAGCATTTGAGCAGCTGATGACTTTCAAGAATATACATGGCTAAATATTCTATAGCTGCGGCTCCAAATGTAACATATCTAAAAGTGTAATATATTAAATTATGCCAGGAAAAAAAATCTGTGGGAAGTGTCACAGGAGATGATATAACAGAAAAAAGATAATTATCTTCAAAAAATGAGACTTAACTAAAATATTAAAATTATTTTAAAACTTCAAAATCCAGTACTAACAGAAATTAATCCTTTTTCTAATATTTGAATTAATTAAATTATTTTAATCCATTTGTACATTTTTCATGTTACTCCACAGATAGAAGCTGCAAGATAAACTGAATAGTTTTATTTGTAAATAATAACACTGAGGACATAATCTCTCGGAAAAAAAAAATTCATTTTAGGTCACACTTATTGTAAATAACTAATTAACAAATAGAGAAAATGGCTGATACCAAGAAAAATCTATAGAATGAGAAGGTGAAGAAAGCCTAGAAGGAGCTGGCAGAGGAAAAAAGAGATACAGTTTTATAGCATATTTATGACAAATAACCTATTCTTTATCACAAAGGTATCATCTTTTAAAAATGTATTGCTATCCTCAAAAGCCTATATATTTCTAGCCTCTGCAAACCTAGGTAGCTACTGTAAACTGCTCTTACCTATAACAACATTTTATTTACAGCAGGCAAATAGGTGGTTTTCATTTTCTTAAATTCATTTTTTCTCATAGTGAGTTCACGATGTAACCATACCTAAGCATACCTTTCTTGATTCAGTGAGCATAAATATAAAATTATCTAATCAGCCTTTTAAAAAGTGTTCCTTTTACCAAGCTAGAAAATGATGGCTGTACATTTTAATATATATACTTAGGCATGAAAAACCCTTAAATCATGTGTATTTCTTTCTTCTGTCTTACATTTAATACTAAACTCCAGACTATAGATAATAGTAAAATAATAGTACAAATGCAAGCACATGTGTTAATATTTAGTCTTGCAAAGTAAATGTTAAATAATAGTCATTGAGATTTCATGAAACGTGAGTTAATCTTAAACAGTTAGAATTGAGTTGTTACAGAGGAGGGAATTCTAACTCAATATGGGCTCCTAGGTGGTTTTAAGTGAAATGTTTAAATATTTCCAAAAATGCTTTACAATCCAAAATTAAAGCTTATGTTTGCCACATGTGCAGTCTTTGAAAGGATTTCTGAACCTCCTGACCCCAGAATTAAAGGATTAAGGACACTTAAAAATCATTTTATAAAATATAAAAATAAAAGTGAGGAATATTAATAGGATGAATCGGAAACTGGAATAGGAACTGAACTCTTCCTACTCACCTACACTGCCATCACTGAATCATTGTAAAGTGGACTGCCCTATTAATTTATATTTAAATAAGGAAATGTTATGGTTTAAAAATTATGTAGTATAATATCAAACAGATTTTTCTACTTTTAACACCTAATATCTAGATATTAAAAACAACAAAAACTACAGTGTATAATTTGCTGAATCAAGATTACTTTAAATGTCTGCATTTTCTAAAACTTATTCAAGGATAGTGCCTTTTTAGCCAATTCCAGAAGAGTTAATTAATATGCAAGTTTGCATATAACAGAAGAAAAGATGAGAGCTCTGTTTTATTTACACTTGGCATAATATCTTTTCAGTATGCTCTATGTTATATAATGTTTGCCTTGATATTCCTAGAGATGGGTATACAGGTTATTTCTATTAGTAGTTTTTAGTATGACATACAGGTTAAGCATATAGGCTCTGACTCACACAGCCTGGGTTTAGTCCTTTTTGTTCTGCATTCTATCTCTATAATCTTAAGTTAAATTAACCTAATACTTCCCCATTTTGTCACTTGAAAATAAGGCAAAATAATGGCACTCACCCCATTGCTTAGTTTGGATGATTAAATTATGTAATATAGGCAATGTCCTTGATATGCTTCATGACAATTTTAACATATAATAAACAATACTGTAAATATTATAAATAAAAATAAATACATAGTTTTTTAGTAAATATAATCTTTATGTTTATCTGCAGAAAAAATTAGTTGGAATAGAAATAGTTGCAAGTAGAATAAACTAACCAAATCCCATAAACTGGCTCAATAACAATATGATAAAGTTGACATTGTTAGTGTACTATATTATAGAGTGCATGAAACCTTATACAGTGAAAAAAGTTGTCAAGTATTTAATACACAAATAATTAATTAATTTTATATTGAACTAGTTGATAGGTCAACTCCCAATTTTTCTTCTGCAGGTTTTATCTCCATCTTACTTGAGATCACAAATTCTTACTCACTAAGAAAAAAATAAAAAATGGATTGTCTTTCAATTCTCTTTTTTTATGTATATACATCCCTTCTTCTTCCTTTCTTTCCCTGCACCTATAATGTCTAAGAAATCAATAAACATGACCTAGATTGTCAACTCTCCCACAAAGATCACCAGAAAATATTTTTATCAAGTTGAATTTATTAAATTTACTGCAACAAGGAAGAATACCATCTTAAAAGAATTTCGATAATGTCTCAGAAGTTAGAGAAAGACATGCATAGAGTCTGGGGTCTAGGTTCAGTTGGGGTTAAGTGGGGCTTCTCCAAGATGAGAACTGGTTAAAATTGGGCAAAATTCATTTTATAATATTTTAAGATCAGTGGATTCCATGAGGCAAGAATAAATCAAGATGTTTGCCAATGTAAGAAAGATGTTATCTAAATGGAAGACGGGTTTGCCCACATTAGAAAACTGATCAAATACATTTGTTTGCAAGGATTTCCAGATGCAAAGAAGCAAATGGTTAAAGTAATTATTGGTTTAGAGCATTACTTCCCTTGTAAAGAATTTCCTAGAATAAATGGTTAAAGTCATCTTGATACAGGTAGTCTCAATTCTCAGTCAGTTGTGTCTCCTTCTTTGAAATCTTCCTCTTCTGCTCTCTAGTCATCATTTATATTATTTCCCCCTTTTACCTGGATGCTGAAAATTATTTTTATATATGGTTTTCTAACCTCTCATTAAAACCTACCTTAATAGTATTTTCTCTAATTTTCTAGAAAAAAAATTAAAATGTCACCTTATTTTGCAATTTTCATAGTAAAATCTTTCTGTGTCTCCAGTTTTGAAGTTACTAACAAGGATAAAATCCAAGCTGTGACAGAGTCCTCATTATTTGGCCTTGCTTTGTTTCTCCAATATATTCCTGAGTCAAACATCTACATACACTTTATATGTATTTATATACATAAATAATACATATATTAATTTATATATATATTTTTTATTGTGTTTTAGGTTTTGGGGTACATGTGAAGAACATGCAGGATTGTTGCATAGGTACGTACATGGCAATGTGGTTTGCTGCCTTCCTCCCCCATCACCTATATCTGGCATTTCTCCCCATGTTATCCCTCCCCAACTCCCCCACCCACTTCTGTCCCTCCCCTAGTTCCCCCCCCCCCCCACAGACCTCAGTGTGTGATGCTCCCCGACCTGTGTCCATGTGTTCTCATTGTTGCCTAGTCATTCCAAACTAGGAATTTCCTCAAACTCCATGTTAGTTTCAGGAAGCTCTGCTTTTTTAATATTGCTAGTTTTCCATAAGATAATGACTTTTCCCCCCAACTGTAAACTACAAATCTTTCAATCCTGAATAACTTCTAATCTTACAAAATTAACAGGTGTCTAAAACACATTTGGTAGTAGTACAAGATACTGAGATATCTGTAAATTCATCCTAAATTCTAGAGATGAACATGATAAAATCTGTCTCTTACATTCACTCCTCAAATCTATATTGGTGTGATATTTAAATATTAATTTTATATTAAAAATAAACTGCAAAATGGATGTTTCAATGTTACATACCATATTAACCTGTTCAAAAAAATTAATATTTGCCCAGGAGAAAGGAAGTTCTAGCCTATCCTTTCAAAAAATTAAATCTATGTACTAAAGTAGACTAATAAAACGACAAAAAATTCAGATGTTTTGACAACCTATACTATGTTGGATTTATAATTTCATGGCCAGGTAATCTGAAGAGCTTAGTTTAATTCATAAATAATTGATCAGTCTGTATTATGAAGTTTCTAAATATGTATTGGCTTGTGGCTCTGTGATTTGCAAAATTTGCCTACTGATAAAACATTTTAAAAGCCTCTTCAAAAGTTATCCCTGACTAAACTTATTCAGTGGTGGATGTGTGTGTATGTGTATTTGTATCTGTATCAATGTTGGATGTAGGCAAATAGAGGTTACACAGATGCTTCCTGATATATGATGGGGTTACAATCAATAAACCCATTGTAAGTTGAAAATATGGTCAAAGCCACTTACCATATTTTAAATTTATGACAGGTACATCTTCATGTAATTTGACTGTATATTAAGAAGCCTACTGAATGTGTATTCCTTTCGCACCAGTATAAGGGAAAAAAATCGTAAGTAAATCCATCTTAAGTCAGGGGCTGTCTGAATTGTGAAAAGGCAAAATGCATGTAGTAAGAAAGGTGTGACCTAAGGTGTAGAAATGTAACATGCTTATGACACTTTGTAATATTAGGGATTTTTTTTGTGTGTGTAGTGTGCCTTGAACTTTTCTCCCTGCCATCTCACACTTTAAGAGTCATTATTAACAAGCACACTCTTCCCAGTTGTTTATTAGGCATCAGAAGACTTAACACATTTAAACAAAAGGGAAACATAGAATCTACAAAGATTAGTTATAGATTTTTCCAGCAATTCAAGTTTACTTCCAATTGGATCCACATGGGAATATTGAAAGTGAGATTGGAAAAGAAATAAAGCATTTTATACGTATTGTAAGTGATAATGAGCAGTTTCTTGAAGATCAGAGGGAGACATTAACTAGAAATTTTATCTTTTGAGCTGAAATATTGACATGACAGCCATAGCATTTACCAAAATTATGTAAGAACAATTGAATTTGTGAGAGCAAATGATGACTTCATTTTTGACCTTATTAACCTGAAATGAAAACGATCTTGCATTAGAGAGTTTTTATTGTCAGAAATCAAAATAAAACTCATTAGTCAATTAGTAGAATTAGTACATTCAGAAATTATTTATATAAATGCAAATTCTGAATTCATTACTTCTCACAGGACACAGAATGGATGAAGATCAATAGGCCAAGGCTTTAGTCCACAATTGAGATTAAGAACAAGCAAAGGAAGTGGTGAAGAGACAAAGACATGTTCATGGGAGAGGAGAATTAGGATAGTGCCTTGTCAGGGAAATATTAACATATTCATGTTTAAGTATTAAAATCAGACAAATTGTCTGAATTAAAGAACAAGTACCTATATTTTATGGCATCAGACTTCTATACTCATATTTCTGTGAGATTAGACTACAAAATGATCAACACTAGGGAGCCCAAGTTAAACAATAGTGATAAACCACTGAGGTTCTATAAATCATGCTCATTTTCTAATTTTCTACAAAAGGAGAAACTGAAAAGTCAAAAAAATGGAAGTTGTTTAAAGAAGGGTAAAAATACAACTATGTAATAGATAATCAACTCTGACATCAAATTAACTCAGGATCATAGTGAATTTCTCTACCGCTTGAAGCAAATGTTTTCAGGCTAAATAATTTGACAAAAATCTTGATATTCATTTTTGTATTTTTACATGGATATGGCACAATTAAAGAAAGGTAGAGCAGAAAATAGGCTCATTGACTTTTTTCTCTAAGCCTGACAAAATTGTTATTTTTTTTTATTTTAGTTTTATTAACTTTTGTTTTACTTTCAGGTGTACATGTTCAGGTTTGTTATATAGGTGAATTTTGTGTCATGGAGATTGATATACAAATTATTTCATGACCCAGGTAATAAGCATACTACTCGAAAGGTAGTTTTTTTGATTCTCATCCTTCTCTCACCTTCCACCCTCAAGTACGCCCTGGCATCTATTGCTCCCTTCTTTCTGTTCATGTCTACCCAATGTTTAGCTCCCACTTATAAGTTAGAACATGCAGTATTTGGTTTTCTGTTCTTGCATCCATTTGCTTAGGATAATGACCTCTAGCTCCATCCACTGTTGCTGCAAAGGATATGATCTTGTTATTTTTTATGGTTGCATAGTATTCAATGGTATATAAGTATCATATTTTCTTTATCCAGTCTACCATTGATGGGCATTAGGTTCATTCTATGTTTTTGCTATTGTGAATAGTGTTTCAATGAATATATGAATGCATGTATCCTTATGGTAGAACAATTTAGATTACCTTGCAAACATATCCAAGAATGGGATTGCTGGGTAGTTCTGTTTTAAGTTCTTTGAGAAATTGTCAAACTGCTCTTTGCAGTGGCTGGACTAACTTACATTCCCACCAGCAGTGTATAAGCATTCCCTTTTCTCTGCAACCTTTCCAGCATCTGTTATTTTTTGACTTTTTAATAAAACCTATTTTCATTGGTGTGAGGTGGTATCTCACTGTTGTTTCGATTTGCATTTCTATAATGATGAGTGATGATGGACATTTTTTCACATGCTTGTTGGCTGCATATATGTTTTTTTTTTGAAAAGTGTCTACGCATGTCCTTTGCCTACATTTTAATGGAGTTATTTGTTTTGTGCTTGTTGATACATAGATTGTGAACATTATTAACACTCTTATCTATAGTCTCAGGAATTTTTAGTAGTTCCTTAATTGTTAGTAGAATAGGGCTTACTTTTTAGATGCACTACCTTTTCAGTAAGTTTTCAAAATCAAAATTGGAGAAGTTAATAATAGTAATACTGCCAAAAATAAAAATATATCTCTTCCAAGGTAGAAAGGAAAACATTAAAAAAAAAAAAAAACCCAAAATACAAAAACATCAGTGCACTGATGAAGGTATAGGTTTCTGTGATTTTTGAGTTGGATAAAATATCCCATCATACCTTTCAAATTAATTAAGGTTTGTTGTTTATTTATGTATGAAACTTAAATGGAATGTTAATTTAACCATTTAAATGTAATAGAAGGGAATGGGTATATCACTAAATCAAACTTAGTTAAAACTTATACCACAAATACAAATATTTAGTGCAGATAAAAAATTTATACAACAATATTTAAAACAGTCTTTTACACAAACACTCCCATTCAGGGATTTTTACTTTTATTATTAACTTAGACAGCAAACCTAGTCCATATGTCTTCTGCTTCCCCACACTTGTTGTACATCAACCACTATTTGATATTTAAGAAGCACCTTTTGTGATGAATGCAATGTGTTCATTAGACTTCATTCATTTTTGAGAAATAGATTCCATTTCTCAAAGATTTTTGCAAAGCTCACATCCTGTTAGGCATATGGAGAGAATGACTCACAAAGAAACTGAAGAATATGATAAAAGTATTACTAAACACTGTGTCTCACTGGGGTCCAAATTTTTTTTGAATCTAAACAGTACATACCAAACAGATGGAGTGTGAAAACAAATCTTTTCCGTGGGTGGCCTTATCATTACAGTCAAAACAATCTGCATATATGGATGAGAGTCATGTATCCAATAACCTTTATGTAACAAAAAAAATGATATTTCAATGATATTTCTCAAAATAATTGTCCAATTTTTTTATGATGTCTAATTCATTTTCAAAATAATTTGATTTATATAAACATTATTTTTTGAAAACAAATGACTTATTAAAAATTCAGTATTATTCATATTATTAAAAACACATTGCAATCTAAATATCCTAGAAAAGGGGAATAGTTAAAAAATTTACATTCTGTCAAACTGATAGATTCTTGTTCAGCCATCTATCAGAATTATTCTGTTAAAGCCATGTAGAAAAATAAAAAAGTGTTTATCATGTAACATGTTGGAAATAAACACATAATTCTATGAATACTGTGATTATAACTGAAAAATGTGCAAGGAATTGTATAAAGACTAGAACGAAATATGAAAAAATGAAAGAAATTCTGTTTTGTTGTTTGTGGCAACATTTTTTTCTTAAAAAACACAGTTTATGTTGCTATAGTCTTCTCTCTATTGTAATCAAAACTAAAGTGAAATTTTATTTAGTAGATGACATCTGCTTGGATCTTTATATCAGCCTTATAATTAAAAATTCATGAGATCTTCTATATCCAATAACTGCTTTTTGCTGGTTACAATGGGATTTCTTGAGGAATTAAATATTTTTAATTGTTTGTAACAATCAGTCTTTGTAAGCCACTCTGATGAATGCTATTGCAATTTGCAAAAGGCAGTTATTGGAAATAGCAGATCTCATAAATTTTTAATTATAAGGCTGATGTAAAGTTCCAATCAGATGTCATGCACTATATTGTTGGCCTTGAAATGCATTACTTATTTGATGGCCTTCAGATGTAGCAATTTATTAATTCATTTAGTTAATGTTTGCAAAATCATGTGATTGGCATTAGTTAGAATGTGAAATAATAATATCTTAAGCTGTTTTATAAATTTGGTAGTGTACAGTATTAATAAATCAGGCCACACATTTTTTGTTTTTCAAAAAGTGTGAAAGAAATAATACTTCAGTGGTTGTTTTTCTCATATAAAAGGATTAGTATGTAATTAAACCCAGTTTAGAATCCAAATTAGTGAACTTTTCATTCTAACATGTTCGTGCTTCCTCTTAAAAAATATTGTGTTACTGTGATTGTCCCCATGACCTTTGGCACGTGGTGTGACTCCCATAAAGATGTTATGTTACATGGTAAAGAGACTTTGAAAATGTAATTAAAATTACAATCAAATTATGATTACACAAATTAGGGAGATTATTATGGATTATTCAATGGCCTTAATGTAATCATACGAGCCCTTAAATGTATCACAAGATCCTTCAGGTGTTGCTTCTCCAGCCAGAAACGTCTGTGGCCAGCAGCACCTTGTGTAGTAGTATTGCTCTGCCTGAGTATTGCTCCTGTCTGCTGGGCTCATTCTTCCCACTCAGCCCTTCAGGCTGCACTAGGGTCACACTATGGCCTGAATCCCACACCTGCCAAGTGTGAACCAGGTGCAGAGTGGCAAGCTGCTCCAGACAGGTCACTGTTGACATCAAAAGTATAGCGCTTTTTCTGGCTAGTAACAAAAGTGAAACAAAGAGATTAAAAGCATGAGAAAGATTCAACCCACTGACCCACCATTGCTGACCTCATGGTAAAAAGGACCACATGGGGAAAGCATGAGGGAGCGGACGCTGCATGCACCCACATCTGGACGAGGAGAATGTAGCACCTGGAAGCTTGTAGACACCAGGAACCACAGAGCCTCAAAGAAGTGTCACAGACCTGGCTCCGGAAGTCTCTAGGTCTGGGCTCCCTAAAAGGCCATAGCTTTTCTCTCCTTCTTGTCACTGCAGCTCCAGAGAGTGGAGGGGGTGTGTGGTGGGGGGGTGGGAAGCGAGGTAGGTTCAGCCCTGTTTGTGTTACAGCTCTTTTAGTTCTGCCATTCATCAGTCCAAGTTCTTGTTCCATGTCCAGGAAGAATGAGGTATACAGACAACTGGAGGGTGAGCAAGGTGGAGAGGAGATTCATTGAGCAGCAGAAGAGTTCTCAGGAGACCGGGAGTGGGTAGCTCCTATCAGCAGGCAGATGGTCCCATCATCTTCCAGAGTCAGTTTAAGTCTAGGTTTTTTATGGGCATCAGAGGGGGAAGAAGTGCCTGCTGATTGGTCCATGGGTGCCCATGAGCTGTAGTGGAAAAAGCCACCAGTTCTCACTGGGGTCTGTGGATCTGGCAGCTCAGCCCCCAGGCTTCTGATTCTCACTAGCTTGAAAGTGTAGCTTAACTGGGGACACACCCCTTTCTGCCCAGGAGCCTGTCCCCCTCCTACTGCCATCAACCTACCCTCCATGGTGCCCATATTTCCCAGGCTGCTTCTGCTGAGGGGTACCTGCAGGCCCATGGTCAGCTGCCCTCAGCCCCCACCTCAGTGCCCTCCCATGATCATCAGTGCCCAAATCGAGAGCAGGCCAAGGCAGCAGAGGAGCTGGTTAGTCGGCTCTGGCCCGAGTGCGTGCACAACCAGCTGGATCGTGACAGCACTAGGGCTCAGCCTCAACTTTGTTCCAAAACTGGAGCGGGCACTGGGAGCCAGGAGAGGCCAGGCAGCAAGAGGAGGCATTTCAGAGCTTGCAGGGAAAGCAGGGCTTCCGGGGACCCTTAGTTCAGGGATGTCCAGGTCTGTAGCTGAGACTAGTTGGCTGCAGCTGTGCCCAGGAGCGCTGGATGCCTGAACCTCCAACTCAAAAAAGGCAGGGCTTATGCCCTTTCCTGGCTCCAGGTGGCTCTACGGAGCCCCTGCGCCTCCCCCACTGCAGCCCTGCATCATGGCAGCAGGCGCTCAGGATGGGCCATGGCTGCCATCAAAAGTATAGCACTTTCTCTGGCTACTACCAGAAGGAGAAAGAGATTAAAAGCATGAGAGAGACTCAACCCACCGACCCGCGACTGCTGGCTTGATGGTAAAGAGGACAACGTGGGGAAAGCATTAGAAGAAAATCAATTCTGCCAACAATCAGTGAGTTTGATGGTGGACCCCAAAAAGCTGACAACCCCAGCAGATATAATACATTGATTTTAGTTGAATGAGACCCTGAGAAGAGAATCCACTCAAGCTGCTACAGAAGTTCACACCTTCAGAACTGTGAGATTACAAATGAGTATTGTTTTAAGATACTTTTTTTTTTTTTTTTGTAAATTGTGGTAATGGTAGCAATAAAAACTAATATAATACTTGTCCTCTCGACTTTGCATAAGGAAGATGGAAAGGTGGGTAAAGTTTGACTTAACTGATTTCGATATTTCTTTTCTCTATATTTCTGCCTCTTCTTGTTTCCTTTCTTTCAGAAGCCATCCAAAGACAACTGACTATCTAGGACAGACTTCTACCAAAGATAGCTTTTTCAAGATGAGTGCACCTATTCCAAATCATGCCAAGCAAAATTTCCTTTTTCTTTACATCTAGGTTGGAGTTGCTTCTTAGACTTCCCCGGTGGCATTTCCATTTCAAATTTGTATACAAGATGAGACAGCTCAAAGTAATAATTCTGAAATGGTGAAATTTCCATCATTCTGATAAACAGATGGAAAAGATACTGTAGGATGGGTGGATAATTTTTAATATGTCTTAAAACTACTCCAAGTGTGGTCTATGGACCAGCAACATCAGCAGCATCTGGAAACATGTTAGAAATGCAAAATCCCAGTCTCTAGTTCAGAACAACTGAGTCAGAATCTTGCATTTTAATAAGATTTTCAGATGCTACATACACAATGAAGTTTAAAAAGTGCTGCTTAAATTGCATTTTATGGGTGAAGTATTTCTTTACAGTTTAGAATATTCCTGCTGAAAATGTCCTCTCCCTTAGCAAGGGTATGCATAGAATTAGGATGCCTCCTAAGGTACAATTTCAGAATCATTACTTATACTAAGGATTGGAATCCAGGCAGGCTGACATCTAACTATTTGAATAACCACAGTCAGCCACTATACCATGATTGCTTTTATAAAGTTTTAAAGTAATTTCTAAATTGTCAAACTATCACATGTATCAAAATCTATACTTCTATCTCCCAATTACTATTCTATACCATCTGAAGAACAAAACAAAAGCAATTTTTTCAAATAGTTCCAGACCCTTTCCATATATTACTTATACATGAAGTATTTTTTAAAGATTTTATTGTATCATATAAATAGCCCTATTGTCCTGTTTGAATGAACTTTTTGTTGTTTTCACATTTCATCTGATTGAGAAATTACATATTTTATGAAACAATCTAAAATTTTAAGTTTTCTTATTCTAGTAAGAAAACTTTGTCATATGTAAGATGACTGATCATTTGTATTAGTCACTTTCATGTTCCAGATTTTTTTTTTTTTTTTGGATGGAGTCTCCCTTTGTTGCCCAAGCTGGAGTGCAATCACACAATCTCAGCTCACTACCACCTCTGCCTCCCAGGTTTAAGTGATGTTTCTGTCTCAACCTCCTGAGTAGCTGGGACTACAGGTGGGCACCACCATGCTGGGCTAATTTTTATATTTTTAGTAGAGAAGGAGTTTTGCCATGTTGGCCAGGCAGTCTCGAACTCTTGACCTCAGGTGGTCTGCTTGCCTTGGCCTCTCAAAGTGCTAGGATCCAGATAATTTTCTAAGAACTGAATATGCATGAAATCTGAATTATTTTTATACACTGATGAGTTATGAACTATTACTGACCTTGTTTTACTGTTAAGTAAACCGAGGATTAGAAAGTTGAAATTACATTTTAAAGATAATAGTACAGCTAGAAATGGAAGTCAGACCATTTATGTAATAGCACATATTCAATATTTGATAACAAAATGCTTTTAATCAAATAGAGGCTCCAGCTCTTAAAACCTCAGTTATAAAATTAACATTTAAATGAAACTTGAGAAAGGAAAGGCTAATTATCTTATCAGATTAGGGTAAAATACTTTAAAAATAAATAAAATAAATAGAAGGAATAAATGGAAATAAAAGAATATATTAATAAACCTTAGAGGTTGATTATGAGGAAAATAATTTAACACTTGTAAATATTTAGTAAAGCATCTGAAAAAAATGTAAGCCTTAAATACATTGTCATAGTTACTGCTATTGTAATGATCATTACCACTGCACCAATCTCATAGTGTATGTACTATGTCAGTCTCAATAAAGTTGAAATGTACAACATCCCTACCTGTTACATAGTAAGTATTCTAAATTTGATTTATTTCTCATCTCCCAAAAGAAAATTGTAATATTTTAAAACATAAAATAGTGTTTAAAAATAAAATAAATCATATTATGCCTAAATTTATTTCTTAATGTTTATACTATTATAATTTTTATCTTTTTGTCACTTTTTCACATATACATGAAATGTTTTAGTCAAACAACAATTATAACTTATAAATAAGAGTGTACATATAATAATATCACTGATTATTACTTGCATCTGACTAATAGGAACAAAGTAGAAGCTTTATAAGATTTATTTTTAAAAATAATATTAAATGTAAAGAAATGTTAATACACACAATTCTAACATACTTGTAATGTCTTTTATCAAAGCATTCAATTCTTCCATGAAGCGGAAATTCCAAAAACACAATCATCAGAATGAAATAACATAGTAAGTTAATGTGAGTTTCTAAGTGATTTTGATTTTGTGTATAATGGCAAAGAAGAGAAAAAAAGGAAAGTTTTAGTGTATTGTAATTCAACAGCCCTCTGAAAAATATTTATATAACAAAATGCAATATATTCACATCCAGATCCATCACAGATAACAATAACTCCCTGAGAGAATGTTACTTTCTCTTTCATGTTAATACTTGGAGTTACCAAGGTAGCTCTTTTTTTCACTGTCATTTTAAATCACTAAATGGAACATTAATGGGTTTTTATTGCCTTTGCTGACTGAATAATACCAAAATTTATTTGTGTAGCTCAAAGTTTAAGTAAATATTTAAAATTTAAAAGTCAATTTAATAAAAGATAAAAAATAGTATTGGTGATATATGCATATTTAGAATATGGTATGCAAAACTCAAACAAAAATGCTAAATTTTGACAGGGCTCGTTTTTAAGCACATACGGAACCATCCATTTTTGATGGATGAATGTGGAGGAAGGGGGAATTTGAAAGTGGCTAGGGTTTCTATGGTTCCAGTAAAAAGATCTGGAAAAATTACCTTTAATTTTTGACAACCAATATTCCTATTAAATACCATTCTAGTAATGAATATCACCACAGTTTTAGAGAAATAAAAATACATTTAAATTACAATGGACAATATGAGTCATTGTGAATTGAAAGGCATCTGAGCAACCCTCAGATAAACCAGATTCCAATCAACTAGTCTATTACTTCTCCTATACTGTGCTAAACATTATAAACTAATTCTTGTTTGAAAATTATACTGCATGAACTTTAAAAGCCAACATAAATTTAGGTAACATTTAGAAACAAATAACATATTGTTTTCTAAAAAGGATGATGGCAAAACTTTATCATCCAAAATGTTATGTGGAATCTCAATTACCAAAACTGAGTTTAAAAATAGAGAGGAAAAAGAGAGAGACAGAAACAGACAGACAGACAGACTGACAGATAAATGCTTGAGCTGAAGTGACATTGAGGAATTTGGCACTAACTCAAAAAAATCATTTAACCTTTGGGAACATTTCCCCCAAATTTCTTCTACACCTGCCCTGTGGTAGACACACCACAAACATGAGGGTAAACAGAATGCAATTTGAATTCCACTGGAGAAGAAATCTATTCAAGTAATGAGAAACTAAATAATTAAAAGTTCCTAGTGGGGAGAAAGCACAAAACATTATAAAGAAGAATGGAGCCTGTTTTGATGGATAATTTAAGTAGGAAATTATTTCATTCAATAATACAGAACAAAATTGTAAAGGTCATTAAAAGCCTTCAGAAGATTTTGTTCACTTGGCAAAGGACAAGCTTTGCAAATCTTGAAAGTAACATAATACAAAAAGTATTCAATTTCTTTTTTTTTTAATATATATACATTTTTTATTGCATTTTAGGTTTGGGGGTACATGTGAAGAACATGCAAGATTGTTGCATAGGTACACCCATGGCAGTGTGATTTGCTGCCTTCCTCCCCCATCACCTATATCTGGCATTTCTCCCCATGCTATCCCCTCCCCAACTCCCCACCCCCCACTGTCCCTCCCCTTTTTCCCCCCACAGACCCCAGTGTGTGATGCTCCCCTCCTGGTGTCCATGATTTCACTATTTTTGATCCCTCAGGTCAATTCAGGAAGATTTTTTTTTTTAATTTTTCAAGTTATAGACCTGGAACTGTCAATGACCTACCTGTTAATATTCTAAATATTGAGTTAGTTCAAATTATTTTTAAAATATTAATTACATACACATCTAAATTACATGGCATATTTTACATGTTCCATGAGAGACCATACACAAAATTATAATAACATGGTGAAAAATACATCTTACCATGAGAAATACACTGTGGTTGGGAATACATAACTCATACAATTAAAACATTATCATTATTTTTGTGTGCATTTTAATTAAACACAAATTCAGGATGTTACTGATCTTAATATTATACTTTAAATTTATTTCTTGCCAAATAGTGGTATTTACAGTTATATAGTTTATAGAATGTAACCTTATTTATAAGTATATTAAAAACAAAACCATATGAAAACTGGTGGGCTAATATGAAATCCTGAAGATAAAATGAAGCCTTCACTTCTGGCTGGGTGATAGGATGCTGGTGTGTATATCCCACCTTCCCTACTGGGCTGTACCAATGCCCTTCAGGCATTTCCTGTGGAGAAAAATTGAGTTACCCTCCCTTTATAATAATTATTGGTATTTTCTAGGCTAAGAAACTAATGACATATAATTTAGGTTTTATTTTGTGTATTTTCTCTATGGTTTCATAACCTTTTAAAAGAAAATTAAATATTTTAAGCAAAAAAGGAAAATTGTTTACATAAATGAGTTTGGCTACTTTGCTTCTAAATCAAAACAATAAGCTATTTCTTTTTTTTTTTTTTTTTAATCTTTCCCTCCCCCCCCCCCCCCCCCCTACAAATGATGAAAATGAATTTAATCTAGCTCTCTAATGTTTACAATGGCTTAAAAATAAATCAATTCTATGATATAGGCCCTGCTTATAGTTATAAAAATAACTTTACAATAACCAATGTAGAGGTTTTTGCAAGTGTAAAAGAATGTATGTAGAGGAAAGCTAGCATAAGTAAGTGAACACAGGTGCTGGATATATAACAGTTATATCCAACTATTTGCCTCTCTCAATTCCAATAGCATCCCATGCTCAAATCAATTACAGAAAAAAATTAATTCAAGATTGAATTTCTCCCAAGCCTAAAACTGAAATATCTGATAAAGAATGCATTGAATAAATTGATTAGTAGTTGAAGTAGACCAAATAATCTTAAATAATAAGATAAAAATTAATAACAAGTGGAAAAAAGCCCAAAATAATATTTATAAAATATTTTGGCATTTTTTGGTGGACCGTTGTAGTTAACAAAAAGGGAGGCTGAATTTAGATAGCTTTGGAATTTTCATTTAGAACTTTATGAAAGGAAAGGTACACAGATATTGAATTTGGAGATTTGTATTAATAATTCCATTTAAAATGTGGCTTATTATACTCCTTTTGATAGTGCAGCTGAAAAAAAGTGAAATTCATGAAAAATGTTTGTTATAACTTTAAGACTACTATCCTAAAACTTTAAATATAATTGATTAAAAATATAACTTTTTTGTGGAGAATGCATTAACCAAAAGACAGTAGCCTACATTAATTTTTCAATCTGTTTTAATATTGTATACATTTTTTCATTGTGGAAATAGGTGATTTTGAACATCATAGTTTGATAATTCTGACCATTAAATCATCCAAAATAATCCCCTATATTCCAATTTCATGTTGATTAAAATCTACATCTGAATGTAAGTTTTCTTCCTTTATAGTTACTTTCTAATGGGATAGAGATTGTCAATTCAGTAAGTGATGTGATACTCAGTTCACTTACAATTTCTTGGCAAAAATCAACAACTTGACACTCGATTTTTTTTTTTTTTTTTTTTTTTTTTTGAGACAGAGTGTTGCTCTGTTGCCAGGTTCTGGAGTGCAGTGACACAATCTCGGCTCACTGCAACCTCTGCCTCCTGGGTTCAAGCAATTATCCTGCCTCAGCCTCCAGAGTAGCTTGGACTACAGATGCACGCCACCACGCCCAGCTAATTTTTGTATTTTTAGTAGCCATGGGGTTTCACCACGTTGTCCAGGATTGCCTCACTCTCTTGACTCCATGATCCATGTGCCTTAGCCTCCCAAGACACTATGTAGCCATCTTATGTATTTCATGTCTATAATTCTGACTTCAACTGAAATATAACAATAATGAGGTTCTACTTAATAAACATAGAGTTTGCTATCATTATTGTAAACACCTCTCTGTTACTAAAATAAAATGGTAGGCAATTTTTCTTCTGTTTTTTCAAATTTGTATAGCTTAAAACAATTAATGTAACTTTTTCACTTGCATTTCTTTATATAGACTAAAGTTTAGGTTAACAATACACTAAAAATGCTGGGTTGATAATACATTAATCAAAAAGTAATCTTTTAAAATTCTCTAGCATGTATAATCAATAACATTTATTGAGCACTTATATACTAGGTACTAGTCTGGATTTTGATGCTAAAGCTGTAAGCTGAAAAGGAAGATACTGCGATCTCATGAAACTTAAATTCTAATAGAGGAATATTGACCATTCTAACAGAGAAATATTGAGAATAAACCATAAGTTTTAAAAACACATCTAGAATATATTAACAATTATATATGTGTATAAACACTAACATATGTACATATCAAACACATCTGCACAAAATATATGCCAGTTGATAATAAAAGAAAAAGAAATTCAGAAAAATGAATACAGATTAATGATGATGATGCCTTGGATGGGTGTGATATTTGTATAGTTACAATTCCATGTATACATTCTGGCAGATTGTGTCATGATTTTCCAATGGATAAGATAAGGTTTATAACAAAAAAGGGGAATTAAGGATTACGCCCAGTGTTTTGATCTGAAAAACTGGTAGAATGAAATGAGCATTTACTTGGGCAGGGAAATCTGCAAATAGAGCAGGGAGAGGACAAAATCCATGTTGTTAGTTTTGGATCGGTTAAGTTTGAGATATTTATTAGATATGGAAGTGAAGATGAAGAATAGGCAATGACCATAGGCCTGATGCTTGTAGGAAAAGTAAGGAATAGTGGTAAAATGTGTAAGTCATGAAAATATAAACAACATCTAAGGCCATGAGATTAAATTAAATCACTTAATATGTAAGGATAAATAAAGGAAAGAAGAAAGTTTTGAGGACTATGTCCTAGAATATTCAAGTGTTTAGAGATCTAATCAATAAGAAATCATTGAGAAAGATACAAAGAAAGATATTTGAGATCCATGGAGCATTATTCCAAAGTTGAACTGAAGGGTGTTTGAAGAAGAAGGCTGAATCAACCATGCAAAAGGCTGCTAATATTCTAGTAGTTTGTAGACTGGCAACATAGTAGTATGAAAAGATCACATTCCCCATCGTTGTTGGGGAAAAAATGATTGGAGAGGGTTTAAAAAATAATAGAGAATATTCAGATACAATCCACTCAGAGAAGATTTTGGGCAAGTACTGATTTTCTGTAAATAGAAATTAACTGTATTGTTAGCCAGAAGAGAATCTGGGGTCACAGAATTAATTCTCTTACTGATATGGAACAATACTGTCATTGCATAAACTCAGTACCACCATTGTAGGAGTTGTTTCATATCAATTGCATAAACCCAATAAGGATGGATATTGGCACTTCTGCTTTATTTCATTTCCTCTTCTGTTTGGTTTTCTGGTCATCTTTACCTATGTAGAGTGTATGTGTTGCTTCCACTAGTACTCTCCCACAGCTAATTCTGCTTCTTTTGCATATTGTTGCATTCAATGTCATCGGATTTTCTGGGCACTACTACTGCCTCACTTAGTTTGCAATATTATTGGATCGTTCACCATCTTTTTAGTGTATGGCTATGTTTGCTGGACATTGATGATTATTCTGCTAAGGATTGTTGTTTTTACCATTGCAGATGCAAATAATTCAGTCTTTCCAAATTCAGTGATAGTGTGTATTATTATTATTCTATATTTGAATAAAGATTTGATAAGTTCATTAATTTCTCCTCTTATCTTTTTGCTTCCACTGCTCAAGTCTTCCTTCACTGCAAAGTAGTGTGTATGTTCACAGTCAAGCACTTTTATTTTCCTGTACTTACCAGGAACCACATTTCACATTTCTAAGGTCTCAAGTTTTACGAACCAGAGACCTGAACTTAGCATAGCAGACTTGCTTGGTTGAACATTCAAAAATGTTTGATGCCCTTTGAGCTTAACTATCAAATCCTGAGTTTATTCCTCACCTAGGTGTGCTGTCTCCCTGCATGAGTGAAGGACCTTGTTGTAAGCTATCAATGAGACCCTCAGGCTTTCAGATTTTGTGTATTTACCATGATGAGTTTCTGATATATCTATTAGGTTCAATGCAATTTTGCAATAACCAGACCACTTCGGCTTTCTTACATGTACCGTTTTACTCATATCTGTTAAATGTCTCAGTCATTGCACACATAAGATCATTTCTTCTACAAGGAGATTTTCACAAACTTGTATTCAAGAAATTTTTAGCAATTGAGCTTCTGGCTTGTACCATAGACTATTGGTTTCTCACATGTCATTTGGAATACATGCTTTCTTATTAGCTAGATGCTGAGTGATTCAGTCTCCAAATCCCATCTTAGCACCTCTATTTGGAATGGCTCCTAATACCAACCATGTCACTTTGGATCTTTAGTCAAGCAGGCATCAAGAGAGAGATGAAAGTCAAGAAATTTATTTGGGGAAGTCCCTATAAAAAGTAAATAAAAGAGGGAGGGGAGGAAGTCTGAGAAAGTTCCAGGACATAATGGCAGTCTAACACCTATGAAAGAAGAGTGGGTAGAAAAGAATATTATTAGGCAAGAAAAGTTGCAGATTGTGGTGCATTTCTGATAACTTGGCCAGCCCAAAATAAATGTGGTTCACAGATGATCTACAGAAGTGTCATTTGTTAGGCAGCAATGTCCAGGCACTATCTCTGCTGTGCTAAATCAAGTCATGTAGTCAAGCCAGAGCCACGTGACAGACTGTCATATATCAATGAACTATATTCCTTCTAATAGGCTATTTCTAGAAGGGAGATCCAAATAGAACATCTCTGTGATTGCCAAAAATTGTCTCTTAAAAATAAAAATGAAACTTCTCTAATCATAAACCTTCCTAATGACAAAATAATTAAAAGGCAAAGCTAGGAGGAATACTTTCAAAAGCATTTCAGGCTAGGCACAGTGGCTCATGCCTATAATACTAGCACTTTGGAAGGCTGAGGTAGGTGGATCAATAGGTCAGTAGATCGAGACCATCCTGGGCAACATGGTGAAACTCTGTCTCTACTAAAAATACAAAAATTAGCTGAACGTGGTGGTGTGTCCCTGTAGTCCCAGCTACTCAGGAGGCTGAGGCACAAGAATTGCTTGAACCCAGGAGGCAGAGGTTGCAGTGAGCTGAGATCACGTCACTGCACTCCAGCCTGGAGACAGAGCAAGACTCCATCTCTAAAAAAAAAAAATAAATAAAAAATGCATTTCAATATATATGACATAAAACATTTATCCATGTATAAATAAGAACTCCCACCTCCAAATGAATTAACTAAAATAAGGAACACATAAATACAGGCAGCAATTACATACAGATATTTGACAATTTGCTTACTGTTATCCATACAAATAATACAGATTAATTTATTTTTTCAAATTTTGTTCACATGATATATTTGTCAAGGTATGAGTACAAAATATTTACAGTTTTGTAACAATTTATATCATTTAAGTGTTAATGTTTACCTACGGCCTTCCAATTTTACCTCTGCCTCAGGCTCCCCAAATGTCAGATGGTGCCAGGTTGGCTGAGCTCGGTAGTAGCATGCATGGAGAATGGTGGGGAGGAGTTACAAAAATTATTCTTCTATTTTTACACTTATAATAAAAGCAAAGCTTTCTATTCCCTTGGAAAAAAAAATATGAGAGAGCCAAATTGTTGTGTTTGTTTTTGTTGATAGTGAGTAAGGATGGATCCTGTGTTGTATATGGTCTGTCTCTGTTAAGAATGAATGATCTGTATTAGTCAAGAAAAGTATGACTTGCTTTTTAATTACTATCTCTGTGTATCAAAGTCTTCTTTTCAAATTATGTTCTCAAATATTTTTCAGAATATGTTTGTGATATTTTTCAGAATATGCTTGTGGAGGAAATAATTGGGACTAAAAGTACACTTTTTACTTTCTCTAAGATGTATTTGCTCCTGTAAGCCTTGAAAGAAAGAAGGAGAGAAAGAGGGAGAAGGAGAGGCATAGAGAGAAAGAGAGACACAAAGAGAGAGAAAGAGAAAGAGATTATTATTCAGTTTAAAATTTAAAGCATTCAATTATATTATTCATCTAGGTCGATTTCCAACTCTTCCATGAGGTCTATATGAACACATCAATCACCATTTACTTTTTCTTAACTTTATTTCTTACATTATAATTGCCATTCTTTTTTTGTCACTTGTATATAGAGAGTGCTATTTGTGTTTAATTATTTACTTAGTATATGAAGTGTCCTCAAATAGACTGTACATCTGCAGAAGGTGACAATAATATTTTAGATTTTATTTGCACTCTTTCATCACTTAGGCCAGACATATAAATAGCAGAAACTAAAATATTAATTATGGCTAAATAAGAAAACAGTGAACACTTCTCCTTTATTAAGTACTCTCAATGATACTGTATCATAACTATTTCTACCCATACTTTGTGAGTGCTTATCTATAAGTGTCATGCACTGTAGCCAATACATATGTATCCTTTAATCCTCACAACAATAGCAAAGTGCAGATAACAGAATTATTCTCATTTTACAAATAAGGAAACAGTGGCTTAGAGTGAACAAATGACTTTGCTACGGATATGCAGATACTAGCTGTTAGAAAATAGTTTAAATTCAGGAACAGAATTATATGCCTATACCACATTGCTATTTTGCCTCTTAAGAAGCAGTTATATAGAAAATCCCCCCTCTCTACATATATATAATTTTCATGAATAATTGCCTGAAATAATTTTGACATTATTTTGTAAGAATATATATATCTATACATATATATGTGTGCAAGCACATCTCTCCCTTACACACACACACACATATGTTTATATACATATATACACACACACACACGTATATACATATTTGTGGTTTGGAATGCAAGTAAGAGAAAATCTATCTCAAACAGACCAAACAAGGAGTTTAGTTAACCCTATAGAAGGTAAGATTTCAGGTCAGTTCAGTTGGATCTATGTTTAATTTTCTGTAATTCTCTCTCATGAATGTTCTACATATAGTTTTTCCCAGGTGTTTTTGCCTCAGGTTCAAAGGTAGATATTAAATATTGGAGAGTAGATTCTAATATTAGACATTTCAAAACAAAACAAAACAAATCTCAATATATTCCATCATTAAACCTGGTCATCTTGCAACATTACTTTCTGAGCAGTTGCACAAACATCTGTCCACTCAAGCAAGAACTGTATCTCCTTCTGCCTCCACCTCATTTATAAGTTGTCAAATACCAAGTACTGTCTGTTTTACTTCATATCCCAAGCTACATAGAGACAAAGACTGTACCCCCCCAAATTTGCTTACTTATGTATTCTAAAAAATCTATCAAGTCGTACTCTAAAAAAATCTATCAAGACTGGGTTTGTGGCTCATGCCTGTAATTCTAGCACTTTGGGAGACTGAGCCAGGTGGATTGCCTGAGCTCGGGAATTTGAGACCATCCTGGAAAACACAGTGAAACCCCATCTCTACTAAAATACAAAAAATTAGCCAGGTGTGGCATTGTGTACCTATAATCCCAGCTACTTGGGAGGCTGAGACAGGAGAATCACTTGAACCCAGGAGGTGGAGGTTGCAGTGAGCTGAGATTGTGCCATTGCACTCCAGCCTGGGCAACAGAGCGAGACTCTATCTCAAAAAACTTAAAAAAATTAAAAATAAATAAATAAATCTTCTATAGATCACCTAACCCTAATAATGTACTTAATAAATATTTTTGAATTAATAAATGAATGTAGATATATTTTGGTCTATATAAACAGATCTTTCTATCACTCGATGTCAAGTAAGTAAAATAGAAATTAATAGTAAACTTGTACTAAAAACTAGTATTGATAATGACAGGAAACAGACAATTTTGTAGGCAGATAGGGACAGGTCCCTGATGAAACCCGACCTTCAAGCTGAAGACAGTTTAAAGCCTGAAAACTGAGCTGCCAGTTCCAAGTAGAGCCCATGACACCTTTTAACCCATTGGATGGTGCCTTATTCCAAGCTCACCCATGGACCAATCAGCACACACTCCCCCATTCTGAGTCCATAAAAACCCTGGACCTAGCCTCATAGATGGTTACTGCTTTTGGACCTCCTCTCACAGCAGACGGCTACCCACTTTGGGCTCTCTCTCATTGTCAATACTTTTTCTGTCACTCAGTAAAATTCTCTCTGCCTTGCACAGTGGTGTCCATGTACCTCAATCCTCTTGGTGGCAGGATAAGAACCCAGAACCTGCCAAATGGCAGGTATGAAAAGAGCTGTGAGGCTTCTCACCGACTGGTCAAGGAGCAGGCAACAGGAAGGAGAGAGCTGTGGCATGCCCCCATTCGCTGAGCTGCAGGAAGCAGGTGTGAAAAGAGTTGTAACATACGCTCCTGCCCGCTGAACTATGGGAGTGAAAAAGCCACTGGCCGCCACACACTCCTGCATGCTGATCTATGGGGAAAAAAAAGGGGTGTGACATTTCTGAGGCTCCAACCTCAGGACATCCTAGCAAGAGCTGTAGCACCCCTTGAGGCTCTGTGATTGCTGGCATCTCCATGTTTGCTGGTGCAGCCACATACCTTCACCTAGACACCAATGCCCAACAGGGAAGCTGTTCATGGCACACCCAGTTCAGCCACGGGCTGGATGCGGATCCTGTGGTGGGCACAAGATCTAGACTGGGGCATGAGCCAAGCAGAGTCTGCCTGGCCAAGCAGGCAGAACAAGCCTGGTAGCCATGAGCGAGTTCCCAGGCAGAGGACACGGTGGCACAGCGAAGAGGCCTCAAACGAATCCTGTAACAGTATTATTGTAACTTTGGGTTGTAACTTCACATTATGTTTTTCACAATATTTAGGAGATGAATACACAAAAAATAGTTTAAGGTTTTGGGTATACAATGTATAAAGATGTAATTTTGTGACATCAACAATTAAAAGGACTGGGAAAAAAGCTTATAAACAATCAGAGGCTTTGAAGCTAAACTGGTATAAACTCAAATTAAAGTATTATAACTTCAGAATGTTAAATGCAATATTCATGGTACTCATAAAGAAAATAGATTAAAAAACTACAAAAAATGAAGTGAGAAATAAGTGTAAATGTTTCACTACAAGAAAAACCAAACACAGAAGAAAGCAGTAATGCAGGACATAAGGGACAAAAAGCCATAAGGCATATAGTAAACAAATAGCATAACCATAGAAGCTAGTCCCTCCTTATCAGAAATTGCTTTTAAACAGCAATTAATTTAAACTCTTCAGTTGAAATAAAGAGACAGGCAGAACAAATTTAAATATTATCCAACTATGTACTATCTATTAATTTGCTTTAGATACAAAGACACAAATAGCTTGAAAGTTAAAAAAAATAGAGAGAGAAATGAATATTCCATGCAAATATTCAGCAAAGAGAAGGGGGTGCCTACATCAATGTCAAACAAAATAGACCTTAAATTTTTTAAAAGTTACAAGACAAAAAAGGACATTATATATTAATACAATTTTCAATAGAGAAGGAAGAGATAACACTTACATACAATTATGTACATAGTAGAAATTGTCAAAATATATAAGACAAAAAAGGATGAAATTGAGGAAGAAATAGAAAATCCCATGATAATAGTTAGCTATTGCAATAACTCACTCTCAATAATGGACAGAATAACCAGACATAAAATAAATAAGGAAATAGAAGCTTTACACAAAATAATAAACCATGTAAATCTAACAGACACAGAGAAAGCACTGTATCCAACAACAATAGAATATACATTTTTCTCAAGTGCACATAGGAACATGGGACATATTCCAGGATAGATTATATGTTAGGCTACAGTTTAAATCTTAATAAGTTTAAGAAGATATATTTCATACAAGATATCTTCTCTGACCACAATGGCATAAAGTTAGAAATCAATAACAGGAGAAACCAGAAAAATTCACAATTTTGTGGAAATTAAACAATATACTATAAAAAACCCAGCATATTAAAAAAGAAATCCCAAGAAAAATTAGAAAATATGTAGAGACAAATAAAAATGAAGACACAACATAGCAAAACTATTGCGACACAGGTTGTGCTAAGGGAAAAAATGTAGTTATAAATGCCTACACTGAAGATTTCAAATCAAAAACCTAACTTTAAGAAACTAGAAAATTTTTTTTAAAAAGCCCAAACATGCTAGAAGAAAGAAAATAATAAAGACCAGAGACATATAAAGATGAAAAAAATAGAGAAAATCATTAAAACAAAAAGTTGCTTTCTTGAAAAAAAATAGACAAACGTTTAGCTATGTGGACTCAAATATACAAGAGAAGTCTCAATACACCACGTTCTCACTCACAGGCGGGTGTTGAACAATGAGAACACATAGACACAGGAAGGGGAGCATCACACACTGGGGTCTGTTGGGGGGGGGTAGGGGAGGGTAGCAGGGGGTGGGAAGGGTGGGTAGGAATAATGTGGGGGAGAAATGCCAGGTATAGGTGATGGGGGGGATGGAGGCAGCAACCCACCTTGCCCCCTGTATGTACCTATGCAACAATCCTGCATGATCTGCACATTTACCCCAGAACCTAAAGTACAATTAGAAAAAAAACAAAAAGTAAACCAATACAAAATATATACATGAAAAAAATAAATAGAATAAATACTTAGAAATTAGTTTAATCAACAAAGTAAAAGATTTCTGCAATGAAAACTACAAAATTTTTCTGAAAGAAGATAAAAAACGAATGGAAAGATATTCCATGCTCATGGTTTGGAAGACAATATTATTAAAATGTAGGCTATGGATCCATTCTGAGTTAATTTTTTAATGTAGTGTTAGGTCAGAGTCCAACATGATTATTTTGCACATGACTATCTGGTTTATCCAACACCATTTGTTGAAAAGACTTTGTTCCATTGAACAGTCTTGGCAACATTGTTAAAAATAATTTGGCCATATATGTGAGAGTACCACCCAAAGTAATCTTTAATATTTAACGTAATCCTTATCAAAATTCCAGTGACATTGTTTATAGAAACAGAAAAACCTAAATGTCATCTTACAGAATTTTAGCAAACCCTAAATAGCCGACAGAATTCTGGAAGAGAAAAACAAAGGATTAAATTTCATTTAGTCATAGTGCATAACTTTTTAATATACTGCTGAATTTGGTTTACTAAAATTTTGTTGAATAGTTTTGCATCAGTTCTCATTAGGCGTATTGGCCTGTAGCTTTATTTTATCATTGTTTGGCTTTGGTTTTTGGTTAGAATAATCATTTTAAAAGATCATCTTTTCTTAAGATTTAGCATTTCATTTTAGTCTCTTATCTTAGTTTGGACCTCTTGTACCCAGTACTTTATCTACCATAGGCTATTTAAACTTACCCGACAAAATCAAAAGAGGTTTCTGACAAGATTTATAGGGGACATAACTGTTTATATTATCAAAGTGTTTGCATAACCAAAAGTATAATAACAAAGATGAAAATGACTCCTATTTCTTCTAGAAAATAGTACTTCATAAGCCTGCTGCATCTTTGATGTTTTTAGTACTACTGCATGACAATGAATATCTGATAGAAAAAAATAAATATATACTTGAACTATGATAGCTCATCTATCACAGTTTAATCTAAAAATGAAAATTATACAGAAACAGGAACCATTTTAACAAAGAAAAAAAACCCTCATCCAAACTTCTTTGTAGTGTTAATGGCTGCAAATTTGCATCATGTAGAAAACTACACTATCAACAAGCTTTGCTTTATGAACTGAGATGTAGAAAATCTAGAAAGCAGATGAAATTGAATTATTTCTTCAAAATTTTATTAAAATGTCTGCTAATCAGAGTTCAAAGCATATCTGGCACATAGCAACTCAAGCATAAATCAAGATAGAGAACCTGAAGAGTATGATTTCTTAAATTTCTCAAAAGCTTTCATTGCAGTATAGGATATCTCCCCTATTTTAACCTTACCAGTATTTCAAACATAGAAAAAAATACTAAAAATGTGACTTTGTGAACAGAAATAGGACTTGTATGTAAATAGAACCCCAAGCAGTTTCTGAACATCCTCTATGAAAAAAAAATAATATATCTCTAATCATGTTTGTCTGCATTCATGGAACCCCAGATTCTTTGTAGACATATTTAAGGGAGGAAGGAAAAAATAACCAACTCTGCCCCAACCACACTTGACTGGTACATAATTATGATCGCCCCATTCATTCTGCCAAATTTTCACTAGTAAAATTATCATCAATTAAAAATTTTTCATATTCATAGAGAAAATATTGAAGTATTTAATAGAAATAGAATAATATAAAAGTATGCTTTCATATCTCAGTCAATCCTTTTTCAAATTACACCTAATCTAAATTTACTTGTAGACACACACAGTGGTATTGTGATTTCGATTTAATATCGCTTCACTTTTAAGAAATATGCAACTGGGACTCATGCAAAATCCAACTCTCTGTCTATGAAATTCTTTAGAGTTTATCTTGCATGAGAAACAATGAAATGTTCTATAAATATTCATGAGCTGGCAGCTACCCATGGCTGAGATACATTTGAAGAATGAAAATAAAAGCTCATAGAAAAGTCCAACCTGATTATCTTAAAACTGAGGTAGAAATTTTTTTCCAGAGCTCATGCATAACCATTGTGTTTACTGTATTCAAAACAGCCTATTTTATTTTGATATTTTCCAATTTTTATTTGTCTGTAATATAAAATGGTTTTATACAATACAAATAGTTCATTTTGTTGGTTCCTCTGCTATATCATTCTTTTTGCTTGTAGGTGTTCATAAATAGGAAAATATTTTTTCTATTCTTAGAAGTGCCTCCACATTCCTACTTATCTCCTACTTCTTTATTTGATGTCTGACAATTTTCTACTGTCACATAAGTTTTTGATTTATAATTAGTATGTCTTTATTAAAATCATTTTTATAATTTATCAAAATAAATATTTATTATGGGAAGAAAATTATCTTTTAAATGAAGTTCTCATTCATCTGTTATAAATACATACACATCAGGAGATTAATAGGATAATGAATTTTGTGAAAAGCACTGGAAGATGTTGGCATAATTATTACATCTGAAATATTACTTGATCTCTGAACTTGCTCCTGTTAATTAATTGAAGTGAAAGTTGTATAAACAATATAGATGAAAGTTGTCTATTCCAATTAAATTGAGCAATACAAAAAGATCCTGATTATTAAGAAATTAAAAACTATCTAGGGACCTGAACTAATTTATACAAACTATATGCAAACTATCATATGTTCAAGCATTTCAAATATATAACATAAAAGGTATTACCAATATGTGTGCTTTCTATCGTATCAAAGTTATTCTGAAAATAATTGATATTTCTTTTGATATTCTCACTTTATCACAGCCATAAAATTTTTGTTATAACTTATATTAATAAAAGTGTTGAAATTTTGTTCCACATGAAATAATTCTCACTTTTTGGAAAGTGTTTAAATTAGCATGAATATGTCATATTAATAAACCAATTTAGTAATGCTTTGGAGTGGAATGGTTGAAAATGGGACTATTACTTTTGCCTCCCTAAATTTCTAGAAAAATAAAGAGACCATGTCTATATTACAGCAGTTGAAATGTATCAGATCAAGCTTTAGCAAATATTTCATGGCTGTACATTTTAATATGATCCAAAAGCACTAGATCAATTTTGTGGGACATCAGACCATTTAAACATGTTCTTCCATAACCAATCTAGTTATATCATGCAGATTTAACAATAATCTTGAATATCCAGCTTATTTTTTTATCAAGGAAAAATTTGGACATGAATTATTTATGCAATTTGTTTTGAAAAATATACAGAATATATATCTGTGTGATTACTGCCCCTACAACTAAAATATAGATCATTTACAACACCCTGAAAATGCCTTTGTGCCTTTTAGTTCTATCTCAAGTCCTATCAATAACTACTTTTCTGAGTTTCATCACTATAGCTTAGTTTTGCCTGCTTTTGAACTTCGTATAAATAATATCATATAACATTTATGTTTTTGTCTGGTTATTCTCATGCAATAAAATGTTTCAATATGCAACCAACTTGTAATATATGCCCCTAGTTTATTCCTTTTGCTTCTCGTAATGAAGAATTAACCTCTGGCCTTTGCTCTTTGTTAACTTGAGGTGATACCTAAATCCTTGGGATGTTACATCTAATAGGATTATTTTTGTTTGCATGTGGGCTTTAGCTACTATATTCTCTAACATGATTTATAATTGGAGTTTTGAGCTTGATGTATTAGTTCTTTTTAAGAGAAACTGGAGACTAAATATATTGGCCCAACCTTCAGAAAGACTAGACTAAAAGTCTGCCAAACGGGCAGGATGTGACAGTTTGGTAAAATATCTGGGTATCCAGGCTAGAGTGAGCTCCACTGATTGGGAATACTCTACGTTTTATCACACATTAATACCTGGAAAATAATGTATCCATAATTTCTCAAGAATGGACAACACAATCTCCATGTTTGGACCTTTCTTGGACTCTAATGTTAGCACTTTTTCTCTGATTTTAGTCTTTCTCTTTTACCAGTAAAAAAGCATTAAGTATGGATATAACAGCTTTCAGTGAATTCAGTAATTCTGTCTAGAGATTTATCAATCCCGAGGGTTGTTTTTGGAACCCCCTAAACTTGTGATTGATATCAGAAGTGAGAGCAGTTTTATAAAAACTAGTTCCTCTAACTGTGTCATTGTCTAAACTTTCTCAATATTGCTCTGTAGTGTTCTATCTTATAAATACACTGTAGTTTTTCAGTCCTCATCTTTACAAACTTTTTTAAAATCCTTTTGGGAGATATTATGAATATAGACTATATTAACATTCATATGCAAGTTTTATGTCAACATTGTCTTTATTTCTTCTCAGTATTTAGAAGTGTGATTTGTTGAAATTTTTAAATCCGAAATTTAAACTTTTTCACCAAACTTCAGAAAAGCTTTGACATATATCTTCATGGGTTTTGGGTTTTGTTTTGTTTTTTGACCTTTTTCTCTTTTTCTTTGAAATTCTAATTACAGTTTTGTTAGAACGCTTCATATTTTTTCCTTTCTTCAGATTGGATCATTTTATAATAAACTGTCAAATTCGTTGATTTTTCTTCTGCAATATCTAATCATTTTTAAGTTAATCCAACATTTTTCAGGTTAGTTATTGCAATTTTCAGTTCTATCATTTTCATTTTGTTCTGTTTAATACTTGTTATTTAACTGCCAATGTTACTCATCTGTTCCTTCATTATGATGGTCTTTTGCACACTTTATTGAGCATATTTGTAATGTCTGCTTTAAGTTCTTGTCTATTATGAACAGACCTGGTTTATCCTGGGTTCTATTCTTATGTACTACCTTTTACTTGTCTGTGAGTCATTCACCCTTTCTCTGCATATCTAGTAATTTTAAAGGTGTACTGATATTATATATGACACATTTTAGAGACTCTGGTTGCTGTTAATTCCTCCTGAAGACTCTTAGTTATTACTCTGGCAGGAAGTTAAATTACTGATTCTTCGAATTTGTGGAGAATGGCTTTTATGCTTAGATTAGCCAGATTCGTGGAAAGCCCAGGCACGTATCAAGCCCCTATAACTTGACTAATCCTAACTCCAAATTTTTTTCCCCTTCTAGTGGGGAAGGAGTTGACGTCTCTGTTAATTTTTTCAACTTTTCAGCTTTGGATTTCCACCAGGCTCCTTGATATCTCTTTTATGAAGGCAAAATATATGAACCATTCATGGGAAGTGTACTGACAGATTCTGTGGCCCCATCCAGAATTAGCTTTCTTATTTTTCAACCACTTTGGAAGCCGTGAACTCCATTCTGATCTCAAATTCTAAAGCCTACCACAAAGGCTGGTGAATGCCCTAAATTTAAAAGGCTATCTAAAGGTGAGTCTTAATTAATTGGTGAGAGTAGCATCTTAGTTTCAAGGGTCATATCCCCTTCAGTTTCTTCCTAGTTTTTGAGTCTCTTCAGTGCTTTCAAACAGGTTTGTCATTGTTATTTTGTTGTTTATAATTGTTATTTGCAGGAGTGTTAGGCCTATAAGATTTTCTGCTATTACTCCAACATAATTTTTAACATGGTTATTTCATTTATTAGCGAACTGTTGATTTTCTCAGCACCAACAAAAAGAAAATTAAGATATAGATAGGAAGTTGTTCTTGACTGTATTAAGATTACTTCAAGAACACCATCATCAAATTTGAATGATTTGAATGCTAGTAAAGAACTAAACAAACCAAGGATATTTATCTGGTAGTGAGAATTGACGACTAAAATTCAGGTTTGACAATCAGAAGTTTCTCACCATCACTTGCCAAAGCTACTGCTGACAGAAACACTGATTTAAAATAATCATAATTGCAATCCTTAAAAAATTATAATTGAAAATTTAGAAATGTAGGGCACATACTATGAATAACAGAGAGAATGAGATTATTCTACAACTTCTCCTAGAGGAATTTTGCTGCATCCAAAAGGGACAAGAATAAAGTGAAGACAGTATGTTTAAGATATGAGAAGAAAACAAAGCAAAAAGCTTCAAAAATCATTTTAGCGGAAAAGAAATAACCACAAGCAATTTATGAAAATTACAGATAAATATATAAACCTAGATATTCTCTAATTCTTTAAAAGAAATTGCTAATTTGTTTTGCTCGGGCTTGGAGGAGAAAACTTTATCACTGCATGTACATTTTTCTGATTTTACAGAACCTTGACACTGATCCTGGCTTCACAGGTCTCTAGTTAATTTTTTGTTGCCACATAGACACAAGCCTAATTTAAAATGTATTGAATGTTCCCAATAATCATACAAGAAGGTCTTAGCTATTTTAATTTCCCTAAATAAATAACTTATCCTTTCACTATTTATCAGGCAACTTCCTGATGAGTACGCAGAACAGTAAAATACAGTGTGTTATGATCAATGGCAATAGAGAATACAAGAATAGAGTACTAAATAATCAACTAGGGTTTTGCTTGTAATTCTATCCCCCAGTGCCTAAAATGGTTCCTAATTTATAGCAACCAATAGCAGCCACTCCATAAATATCAGTAGAACAAAGCATTTTTAAAAATAGTGGCTGAGAAGAAACGTATCCTTTCCCTCCTTTCTTGCAGGACTCACTCTGGGTATAAATTGAGGGGAGGACGGGTAGTATTAAATGCAAATCTTGAGGTCAGAAATTCAATTAGAATCTTAAATTTTCAATCTAGATTCAAATTCCCAATACGACTCTATTTTGTGTGAAGGATGTCTATGTGGTTTAGATATATTATCATTTATCTCTCAAAAAATAGAAGGTACTCTGTGAATAAAGACTACTTCTCTGGTCTTAAGAACTGTCAATATCTTTGAGTGTACAAATTTCAGCAATTTAGAGAAGACTTTTTGTGACTGGCCTTAGCTTTAGTTTCTTTTTTTTTCTTCTAGCTTTATTGAGATGTAATTGACAAATATGAATTAATATAGTTTGGCTCTGTGTCCCTACCGAGATCTCACCTTGAATTGTAATAATCTCCACATGTGAAGGGTGAGACCAGGTGCAGACAATTGAATCATGGGAACGGTTTCTCCCATACTGTTCTCATTATAGTGAGTGAGTTCTCACGAGATCTGACTATTTTATTAGGGGTTTCCTGCTTTGCTCGGCTCTCATTCTCTCTCTGCCACTCTGTGAAGAGGTGTCTTCCTCTGTGGTTGCACATTTCCTGAGGCCTCCCCAGCCAGCAGAACTGTAAGTCAATTAAACCTCTTTTCTTTATAAATTACCCAGTCTTGGGTGTTTTTCCAGAGCAGCAGGAGAACAAACTACTACAGGAATTTTATGTTTATTTAAAGTATACACATGATACTTGATCTAGATATACACCGTGAAATGATGACCACAATCAAGCTAACTAACATACTCATCCCCCTCACATAGTTACCTCTTCTTTTTTGTGGTGGCGTATCTGTAATCTTAATATCTCACACTTCATGCTAGATATATCAGTCCAGATGACTACGTCCTCCTGCTATGCTCACATTTTGCACTGAAAAGTAGCTGTAGGTAACAATGTCCTCTGACTCCAAATCCTCTGCAAAACTAATTAAATCACAGGTTAGCACACCACCAGTTTAATACAAAGTTCAGAAACTTGTCATTTCTGAACAAAGCTGGTCAGAATATTTTAACCGAGTAGATAGAAACAAACATCTAGTTTACAGTGAGGAAAATAGACACAATGAGTGTAGAAGAATTATGTTCATGACAAAGCAATAAAATGCTTAAAATGTATAGTCACAACCTGTAGCACTGAATTCAGAGTAATCTGTTTTAATTGAAAAAATCTGAATCTACTACTATCTTTTGGCTCTTTCCAAGGCCTAACTGTTCTTTTACATTTTGTGTGATTCATGGCCTTACAATCTATGTAGCTCCAAAATAACTCTATTAATTAAAATGATTGGAGTGAATCTCTGTTCCTTTTAAGAAGCTCTTAATTAAAACACTCTAGCACAGAACTCACTCACCCAGATGATCACACTTCTTACATTACTTGGGTGTAAACTGTGATGATATATATTTTTTATTTTTTTTGGTTTTGGTTTGACTTCACATGTTTTCCAACTCATCATTAAGTCTTTTGCTTTTGAAGAAAAAAAAAAATGCCATTTCTTCACTGAGGAGCCAACTCTATTGGCATCTAAATTTGCACCTTCGTACTTTCCCTACAAGGTATCTTCTCTAAAAACCCATTTTATTATTCTTCCATACTTGAATGTCTTCTTTTAGAATTTCTATATTTTAGAAACATAGTCTATTCTTTTACATCCTAAGGAAGAATTATACATTTACATTAAGATATTGTCTATTGATCCAAATGTCCTGAATGGATCACTTAGACTCATGTCTTCTAATATTTCTGGGAGCACTTATGCCTCCATTCTTCTGAAATACTGCTTCAACTCAATTTCTCTATTGCAAATTATCTTTCATATCATTAATGATGAAATTTTCACAAAATAAAGTGTCCTTTTTGTGCATACTGACATTGAAGTATGTGATATAACTGATGATGCCATCTGTATTTCTATATTCATAACTTGTCCCTAAATATTACAAAAAGGACAGGGGATAGAATAAGGAACAAAAAGGAATGGTTGTATGGTATCCTATAGGATAAGTCACAACATAAAAGAGAGCTTCTCCTTGCCTCTTAAGGTTTGGTATTCTTTTAAGCTTTCTCCTCAGAACTCTTATATTTTTATTCTTCTTATCCCCTGAATGTGCATCTCCTGTTTGTTAGCCTGGGGAAGGGTCTTCATAGACCCTCAACAACTTGCAGATAAACATCTGATTCTTGTGTGCAAACTTACATGACCTTAGGATTATTTGCCCTTCTGCATCTTGCTATATTGTCTCAGGAATCTGACTTGTTTGATACATATCCATGTACTCTCTTAACCTTCAGGATATGATTGGATTTGGCCAGTGGAGACCACTGACTGAAGGTAAAGGAAGGGAGAAAAGTAAAGACAATTTTGTAGTGTACTGTGTTTCTTTCAGTGGGGTTTCCAAAGGCTGGCTCTATCCCTAGACTGAATGGCATAGCTCGCATCAATGGTTTTCTTCACACAGTTCTTCCATTCTGAATCTGCTAGCAATTGTCTCTGCTTTAGAGTTAGTAGTGTTAGTAGGCTCCAGCAATTGCTAACCCTGTGGCTAGTATCTCATACTGTTTTCATACACTGTTTTCTAATTATCCAGTTAAAGTATGCCATCTGTCTCCTCTCAGGGCATTGACAGATGACGAACTTTGTATATATCTCTGAATTTTCATTTTCAGTCATGTCATTTTCTTTGGCACCTAACCCTGAAAGATAAGTAAATTATCACTTTCTCTTTACCATGCTTCTGGACCATTAAATGGCTCTTAATCACCTTAGCCTGTTGACACGAGAAGCAGAAATGAGCCAAATGTAGAAACAATTCATCTGTATATGAATAAGGATTTAGACAGATTTAACAATCAGCTCTTTTTCTCACTGTATACACTCTCTCTTAGCAATTATATTCACTTTCAAACCCTCAACAATCATATCTTTAGATGACTTTCAAATATATGGAACATTTAAAACTTTTCTTTTGATTCTTCCCGTAAGTTTTAATTTTCTTATCTATAAATATAAGGTATTCTTTATGTAAATAACTAGTCAACTCCTGTAAAGAACATAGTTCCATCCCAGTTAAAAAACTAGCAATTGATTAATGGTGGCCATTATTATTAGCAGTATTTATAATAGAGCTTCAATGAGTACCTAAATTCTATCATACTCAAACCAGAATTCACTGTCTCCTGCAAACTTGCTCTTTCTAAGCAGTAGCCACTGAATAAACAGGAGCAGTGAACAAGCAGAAGTAATGGTCATGAACTTTGGCTTCACTGAAAGTTCATGGCTTAACCTTTCTATTCTTTGTTTTTTTTTTTTACAAAAATCTCTAGAATCTCTATAAAGATGAAACAGATCCTGATGTCTCCCTTTCATCTGATAGTGTAACAGCAAAATTGATTTAGGTTTCAAAAAGAATTAAGTACTTTTGGATGATCCAATTCACAAGCGGAAATTATACACTTCTGGGTATAACAAGTCAAGGAATGGGGGATAGCTTTAAGGTAAATCTCCAAAGATAGCCTTTGTTACATGGTAGTCCAGGATCCTAGGTCTGGGAGTGCCAACATAAGCAGAAAGCCATGATATAATAGACCACATTTGTTGAAGTATTCTGACAGAAATTTGAAATTCTGAATTTTCCTGGAGCTGACCTACTTATAGAAAGGACATAAAGTATCTCTCTTTTTTTAATAAGCAATGGTCTAGAAATATAACGAAAGCAGATTCAGTGGAAACTTGGAAGTCACTATATGGCTTTTAAATATTTCCATTTAGAACAGAAAGCAAAGTGGACATGATACCACCGGAGCATGTCTCTAGTAGTTCAAATGGCAGACTACAAATCACTCATAATCATGTTTATATTTCTTTCACAATTTTTATCTTTCTAAAAACCCTTCTATCTAGAATCCTCCTTTTCTCTTGCTAGTTTTTTATTTTTATTTTGCTCTTTGAAGCTAACTCAAATAACTCTCCTCCTTTAAGAAGCCATTAATGATATTCACAAATAGAACAAACCTTTATAAACCTACAGAACAATTTCTACCTACATTATAGATTGCCTCACAGCCTATCAGCACTCATGCCTCAATGATTATTTAGAAGTCTGTCTCCTCCTCCTGTCTGTATGACCTCTGGAATTAAATGTCAGATTCCATTTATCCAGAAAATAGCAAAATGTTAAATGTGGACATTCAAAAGACAAATGTTGAACAAAAATGCACTTTTTATCTAATATGCAGTTATATATAAAGTATTTCAGATTATGAAAAAGAAAAGTTTTGTTTTTTTTCCTTATTTGCATGTTATTTTTTGTCAAAACCCTTTCCAAAAGACTATTATAAGAACAGAGATTTTTGTAACATGTCTGGGCAATATTCATTAAATATTTGATCATAAGACAATGCTTCCAGTTAATAATAATATAATCAGTGTAAGAAATCTGATCATCTATAACTCATTAAAGAAAAACACCCACCTATGTTTATATAGATATTCTTTTTTCCAATGTCAGTCCATGGAAAGTGAAATAAAGGTCTCACAAATTAGAGTAAATAATATCTTTCTGAAATTATTCATGTAATTCTTACCAGATCCTGTTGTGAGAATGGTTTTCTATAGAAATCATTTACTTTTATGTATCTTAGGCTACTCTGTTTTATATTATGTGTAACTTTGCTCTGTATTTACATGTATGTGCATTTCTCATACTACCATCACATTTTAAATGATTCACTATTGAGTTTGAGTTATTGACTATTATCACAACTGTAATATACTACAATCAAGTGACTATTATCACAACTGTAATGTACTATAATCAAGTAAATGGTCACACCCCAAATTTTTGCGCCAATAACCAGCACTTTACAATAGATACAGATTTAATTTTAAAGTTATTTTTTGTTAGCTCATTGATCTTGGAGAGTGGTATGCTTATAATTTGAGCTATAATTCCAAAGTCATCTTTAAACGTAGAAAATTAGTAACTTTTGAAGTGACTGATAAAAAATATGCCCTATTTCTTTTTATGACATATCTTGGAGAATAATCAATTTCTTTGAATTTAACTTAATTGAAATAAAGACATGTATAATTTTTAGAAAGAACAGCAAGATATCCCAATTCTCATTATAGTAGACTTAAATGAATCAAGTCATAAAATTTGATAAAATCTCTTCTGCAAAAACAGTAAGCTACAAATTTTTAAAAAAGCTTGATTATACTCTTCTAATAAATGATTACTAAAAATAATGAACCATTCGTATCTTTTTTCCAGATTCACTAAAGCACATCAATAGCTTTTCCCAGTTAGCAAGAATTATTGCAGCTTGAATGCATGCATGGAATAAAACATTTAAAAATGAATAATGTAAAGACCCGTAAATCATATCAAGAATTGTTCTAAAAATATAGTGAGTTATAGACAATTCTTGGCTAACTCTAAGCCAAAACCTCCAAGTTTCTGTAAGAGGTCTGAGTTACAAAGTATTTTTTTAAAGCAGACCCTCTATATCCAAAGATAATGTAAAGAAGACAAGATCAAAATAGTTTTCCCTTAAATAGTCTAATTAACTTAATTGATGACAGAAATAAAGGTGGGTTCTGACTGGGCATTGGTATGAACATAATTACACTGACCATTTGCTATGTGCCAAACACTAGGGAGAGGATAGTGAACCAAAAACTTGTGGAGTTTATATGCTAATCTGAGAGTCCAAAATTAAATAACTTTATGTAACATAATGCTATAAGAATTTTAAGGTATGAGATGAGAATCTGTAACTGAAGAACTAATTTACGAAGTGGAGTGAAGGAAATATAAGAAAGGTACAGAATACAATGTTGATTACCAACTTAGAATCTGTTCTCTTTTTCTTGTCACTGACGTCCTTTATTATTCAGAATTCTAGGCCTCCTCCATAGAAGTCTTTTGCTGCAGGACTAATGACATTCAGAGTCCTAGGGCTAGACTTGATTAGTTGAGTAATAATTCAATGGCACTTGCTAGTGATTAGCATATGAGAAATTAAGAAACACTTGAGAGGCACAGAGACACAGAAAACCAAAAGAGAAAGATGGACAGAAACAGGATGATGATAGACAGCAGAAAATTTTAATTTATAATTTGCAGGAGGCTGTGTTGAGTATTGGACGCTCTGGCAGTGGAAAAGAATAGAATAACAAACAGGCACACAATAGAACACAGTTTGAGAGTTAGAATATATATTAGCATTAACCCTGTAGCTCTTGAAAGCAAACACATAGAAAAATCTCTCTCTCTTTTTTTTTTCAGTCCAAGACCTCTCTCCTAAGCCCCAGACTCTCTCAAACTGCCTACTTAAATCTCCATTTGAATGTCAAATAAATCTCTCTTACTTGGGGGAGATACATCTAAAGCTAAATTCTATTTTCCCCCTCAAATCAGTTTCATTCACAGCTTTCCATGTCTCTGCTGATATACTGGATGCTGTACTTCCTGCCAAGATCCCTTCATAGGTAGTGAGCTACTTGTTTCCCTACCTACCAGGAGTATTAGATGCCTTTAGCTCACAGGTGAACCTTCTTGGAGAATTTCCCTGATCCAAATGGACGGAAACTGAAGTAACAAAATTATACCCCTCCTCAAGAGGTAGTTGGTATCCAGTAAAAATTATTCACAGGGATACAGAGGCCCAACCTTCTTACCTAAACTTTGCACTACTCTGAGGGCCCATCTGAGGTCCAGAATATCTAGTATGATCAGCTAAGGTCTCTGTTGCAACTGAATCATATTTCAGCTTCTACCTCTACCCTGTCCTGCTTCCCTTACTCCATTATTCTTCTCCAATAAACCACCTGGGTACAATCTCCATTTCAAATTCAGTTTGCTGGAGATTTCGACTAAAGAGAATTTGTTCTAAGTGTGTTCCTAGCAAGCAGACTCTGACGTGGGATTTTGGAGCAGAATCACCAGCCAGCTGGCTGGCAATAAGGATACTGTCAGCGGTGTTAGATAGAGTACTGACAGCCTTTGGCAAAACCTGGTGGTGCCATTGTTATACATTTCACAGAAGTAAAAATGTCTTAGTAAAAGGAAATGTGGTCTTGTCTATAATACATTATGCATTTTAGAAGTTTAGAGCAAGTCCTAATTACATAGGATGACATTGGATGAATGTTCCTAGATTTTAGATTTTACTAATGCATTGGAGGAAAACAATAAAGGGCTAAGGGTAATTAATCATTAATTTAATGTAAAATATGGAAAACAGAGGGCTTTCTTGGCAGTTTCTAAAGAGATTCTCTTCTCCTAGAGCTAAAGGACAGATGAAGCTGAGGACAGGCACAGGATATAATTTTAAGGGTAGTAGAATTCCAGGGAAGGTTTAATTTTCAGTCCAAGCTCTAATTAGAGAAGAAGGGAATCTGAGACTTGGGACATGTACATCTGGCTCAATGCACTTGAAAACCTAGAGACGTGATCCAATTCCCAGCCCTTGTTGAAAGATGATGCAGATGTGTCTGTCTTGAAAGACAATATGTGCTCCCCCAGGATATATCTCCTACTTCTTTCTTGGTCCTTAGACCAATAATTAGTGTTAAATCACAACATATCTCAGGGAGTACTGGGATTCTGAAAGTGAAAGGTTTATACCCAGTAAAAATATGGGAGTGCTGGACCAAGTTAACATGTACCAGAATAAATATGGTATATATTTATGGAAATGGATAATGAAAATAATGAATTGAAGAGATAGGCTGAGACAAAGGAGAATTTATCAATTTATCAGCATGGGTGCACTCTTCCATGAAGGAATATTTAACTCTGTGATAAGTATCCTAGAAGAACAAAGTTATGTTACTATGTTGGAGCTTGGAAGCCAGAAGCATGCTGAAAGTATTTTCCACTTTCAGTGAAGTAGAAATGTCAAAAGGTTGCGAAAAAGATCAAAAGCCTCAGAGAAGTGTTCATACTAGTATGTATTTACGACATAAAACCAAAAAATTCTAGCCAATTATCTCCTGTGTGAGGTCCCAGAATATAACGTTTTCTAAATCAGTAAGGTCGTCCCTGCGGATAGCAGAATCTGTGGAGAAGATGCTATCACTGCCCTGAGCTCACTGATAGTAGCGACCATGATAGAGGCTAGATATTCATGCATAACTATAGAGTCAGATACAATGATAATTAAGAATGGAAAATTTTAGAGCAGGCCAATAGGCCTAACTATGGAGAGCTATGGAGATAGTTAATAAAACCTAGGGCAAGATAGATGGACAACCAAAAAATTTATCACTATAGTAATACAACAACAGCAAAAAATCAAGGGTAGATAATTGGGATTACAAGAGAGGATGGACCAGTCAAGTACAGACTTTTCTCCCCATTTTCAAATTTGGGGTAGTTCTTACATGAAGAACCCACTCATTGAAATGGGTTTATAACCTTAAAAGAAGGATCCAGCAATACCATGACAAGTGTATGGTGTAAACAAACTCTCAGGCCTTCCCCAAAACTATTACTCAGGTAACAATTCACTGGGAAAGCATAAGGGAGACATTTAAATAACTTTTGGCTATAGGTTTCAAGCTTACATTGATGATAATTACCAAAAGCATTATCATTGCCATTTAGATAGAATGGAAAAATGTGGATGCTAGGTAATAAACTGAATCTGCCTCTGCTCAGACCTGCTGTGGGATTCCTGGACTTCCAGAAAAATCTTGTGATCATTTCCCCATTCCTAATTAGAATACTTATACCTGATAGCTGACAGAACACTCATTAAGTTTAGTTTAGTTTTGTTTTGTTTTTTGTTCTGTTTTGTCTTGTTTTTCTTGATATAAAAGCCATCACAATGGCAGAGGTCAAGGAGAAAGACACCTCTCAAAAAACTGCACCCCCTCTCAGCCAAAATATGAAATAAAATAAAATATTGCATCCAAAGAGGAATGGTAAAGGTTAGTACCAACTTAAAGATGCAATTGTTCAGTGGACCCACTATGTCTTCTTTTAATGTACAAATTCTGCTTCTGTAAAAAAGTAGATGAATCATGGAAGACACCAGTGGACTATTAACAAAAGTAATTATAAAGTAACACCAATTGAGGTCACTATGCCAGACGTGGTATCTTTCCTAGAACAAATGAACAAAGACTCAGGTGCATGGTATGGTGTCATTGATCTGGCAAATGTTTTTCCCCCCCAACTTCTCAAGAAGAACCAGAGGCAGTTCACCATCGTCCAGGATAGAAAATGCAGTACAAATTTATAGTTTTGCACAAGGCTATGTTAGCCTTTTTGCCCTCTGTTATAATATACTCCAAACAGCTCTATACGAACTAGACATTCTGTAGAATATTACATTAGTCCAATATTGATTTTATCAATGATATCAGGTCAAGAGAATCTGAGAAGCCAGTATTGGAAAATAAATTGAAGCCTTAATAAAACACATGTACTTCAAGGGAAGGAAGATAAACCCTATTAAGTTTCAGAAGCTCACTACATACATCAGTGAAGAATTAGAAAATTCAGTGAGCTTCAGGAAGCCAGGACATCACCTCCAACTTAAAGGCTGTATCTTTATATTACAAACTGAGTAAAAATGAAAGTTCTCACAATCACTTACAAGGATTTACATGATCTGTCCTCTGTCCTCTCTCTGACCTCATTTTGTACTATTTCCCCATCACTATTTATTCTAGTCACGATGGCCTCGATGCTGTTCCAGGAAGGCTCCCCCAAACAGGGACTTAGCTAATTTCCCTGCTGCCTGGAAGGCTCTACTACTCCCAGATGTCTCCATGACTAATTCTCTTACTTCCTTTAAATATTTGCTTCAAGTCACCTTTTTAATGAGATCCACCTGTATTGCAACTTTGTTTTCTGTCATCATCCCTTACACCCAATGCTCTCAGTCTCTATTATCCTCCATTTATTTACTTTATGAAACTAGCACATGTTCTAATATACTCAGTATTTTATGTATTTTTAAGTATTTTGATTTTTTTGTCTCCCCTCACTGCTAGAATATAAGACAAAACTCTGTTTTGCTCACAACTATGTCCCAAGTGCATAAAAAAATTTTTTGGCATATATTAGATGCTCAATAAATTTTAGAGAAGGAATTGGAAGGAAAGAGCAACCACAACTTTAATTACAAATGCCTTTGAAATGATAGTCTTTTGCTGAAGCAAAGTAGTAAAGGCAGGATTGAAAAATAGTTACATATGCCTTAATAATTCCTAAGCATATCTGTTAACCATAGTACAATTCAAAAGTATGTGAGAATAAATTGATACACTTGTAAACCAATGAGGTGTTAAATTAGTCCTCTGGAATTTCATTAACATCTATCTTTTCTATCTATAGCACAACATAAATATTATTACTCATAGTGATGACTTGACATTCATAAAGGAAATGCTGTTAAAACGCATTCCATGTGTGCTTTAAAAATTTAGAGAAGATAATACATTTATTCATCATTACTTACTTCATAAATTGAATACAGTTTGAATGTTAAAAAGCATAAATGTTTAATCTTTCAGATATTCAGAAAATACTGATCTAAACGAGCTCCTTTGCCTGTAAATCTAAACGAGATGCACGATATCACACTGTAAAATCTCAATTATCAGCGTGTAGTTTTTCCACTCTGTGCATTATGTACCATGTGTTTCAAATCACAGAGCAACTCCTCTGCATGATGCAGAACATTTCTGAGTGTCAGATTCTGTCTCCATCCCTAACCCCTGACTATCCAGGTGCTCCCACATGAGTAGGTTACCACCTGCAGATTCTGGAATTGGCAGCAGTCTAAAAGTAATTCTGACCCAGCAGAATTCATAGGAGATCTTTCCTTCCTGAGGCAATACCTTAATAAAATCATAAGCTAGTCTTTAAGGGGGACTTAGATATGATCTAATCTTATGACATAGAAACAGAGCCCTAAGAAGACAGCTCTTAGTACCAGCAAGGGGCATAGAGTGTTAGCTTGAAAAACTGAACTCTATCAGTCTCCTTCACACAGACCATCTCTGCTTTACCTCTTCTATTTCCTGGGGTTCCATTAGAGACTATTTTTAAAACCAGAGTTTCAAAGAAATTTTTTAAAAAATTAAAAACACTACCAACTTTTATTATTTACAGAAAGAACAAAAATTCCAGAGTGGAGAGTGCCCAATGACTCTGGCACAAATGTTCTCTTGTTTTATTCATGCATGAAACCATGTTTTAAACTGCAGTCTAAGAATTAAAAAGATTCTGCAGATTTCCTGAGGTTAATGATACAGAGCCAATAAAGGTGATGGGAAAGGTCTTGGAATTCAATTTGAGGAAGCTTTGGGCTGTAAAAGGGAGTTGTACAAAGCCATGGAGGTTGAGATAAGCACAGTTATTAAGACACATTGGCTCCTCTAAAATCTACATCTCCAATTGTGGATTTCAGAATTCCAACTGTTTCTTGACCTTCACCATAGTGTATAGAAAAGGATCCTCAAACTTTAACCCACCTTCCCCTAGGAAGTCCTTGATTTTCTTCTTCAAATCTCCCATCCCTCAGTCTTTCCCAGCTCTGCTGTTAAATCTGTGGACCCAAAAGCTCAAGCCAATTATCTCAGTGTTACTCTGGTTTCCCTCTTTCCAAGTTTCCCTCATGCAATATACGAGTAATCCCTGTCAATACTATTTAAAATATATCAACAATATAACTAATTTTAATTCTAATTTTCTCAATTTTCACTAATCTGAAACTCTTTCAAACCACCACCCTCCCACAACTGAACACTGTGATACTCTTTTACTAGCTATCACTGCTTTTGTTCTGTCGTTTATAACTCATTCTTTACACAGAAGCCCAAAAAACCTTCCCTGGTCACCTAATCTAAGAAAACAGTCAGATACGCTCATTACATCACTTTATTTTAATTGTATGCATTCTACTCATTGCTGTTTGTTATTTGTTAGAATTTATTTAGGTGTTTGCTTCATGTTTGCCTGCCAGCCTGACTTACAGAAATGAAGGCTTTAGGGACCATGTCTGTCTCATTTTCCCTGTATCACTAGGCCATGTTCCCAATATGGTCTACAACATAGTAGGTGCTTAATAAATATTGTTTAACAACTGGCTAACAAAAAAATGGCTATAAGGCACTACAACTGTGACCTAATGTTTTTAAATGTCTGTATTCTAATTCCTCTGTAGCCATTAATGTCTTTCTTAACATAGTCAAGTTTTCTGGCCATAGTATGACATGAGCAAAGTTGTAAAATACTGCCAGATATTATCATTTGTCTTTATCCATACAGTGGTTTATTATACCTATAATGATGATTAGCATTATATATATATGTATGTATAAAATCAATCTCTCTCCATTATTGATTGCCCAATCCTTTCTCAAGTTTCCCTTTCAGAGAGAGTAATATACAGTATAGGTAATGTTAATATCATGTGTATTTCCTTTAAAATCTCAGATATTTTGATTGTAGTTTTACTTTTTAAATTATGTTTTACACAGGTTAGTAGCAATTGTATTGTATTTGAATAGTATGTCTGATGATGTCACTGGGACTTATTTCCAATATTGGCAATCAGAACCCAAGAAACACTCAATTGAGGGATTATGTGCAGCTGAGTTAAGAAAAAACATATAGTTAAATTCTTCTGTGATTTGGGAAAATCAAATATGCTACATTCTAAAAACTGCTTCATCTATTTGACTACACAGATTCCAGGAACTAAATCATCTACTCAGATTCTCACACCCATCTAGTTACTTACCTGGTGCTGGAGATCAGGACCTTGATTACAGTTCACTGATTCACTACATCCTATTATCTGCTTTATACATGTATTTATTAGTTCAGCTTATTATTGCTCATCCACTATATTCTAGGCAAAATATCAAAGACATCAGAAAATCTTTAAATTATCATACTTGTCTATATTTTATAGAAAAGATAAATATATCTCAAATGTATTTGTTACTGTCTAACCTGCTTGGTCACATCCTGACTCCCGGAATTTTGTATTTCAGTAGGTTTGGTAAAATAACTTCTTTTATTACTACCAGATCTTTCTTCCCCCCTCCCCCACAGGTTAAGGAGGAACAGGTGGCATTTGGTTATATGGGTAAATTATTTAGTGGTAATTTGTGACATTATTGTGTCCCCCATCACCCTGGCAGTATACACTGCACCCTATTTGTAGTTTTTATCCTTCACTCCCTTTCTTCCTGAGTCCCCAAAGTCCACTGTGTCATTCTTATGCCTTTGCCTCCTCCTATCTTAGCTCCCACTTCTTATAAGTGAGAACATGCTATATTTGGTTGGTTTCCTATTCCTGAGTTACTTCACTTAGATTAATAGCCTTCAGTATCATCTAGGCATTCACTGTAAATGTCATTAATTTATTCCTTTTTATGGTTCGGTAGTATTCCATCATATACGTATACCACAGTTTCCTTATCCCTTCATTGATTGATGGGCATCTGGGCTGATTCCACGTTTTTGCAATTGTGAATTGCGCTGTTAGAAACTTGCATGTGCAAGTATCTTTTTCTTATAATGACTTTTTTCCTCTGGTTAGATACCCAGTAGTGGGATTGCTGGACCAAATGGTAGTTCTACTTTTTTTCCATAGTCGTTGTACTAGTTTACATTTTCATCAGCAGTGTAGAAGTGTTCCCTGTTCACTGCATCCACGCCAACATCTATTTTTTTTTTTATTGTTTGATTATGGCCATTCTTATGGGAATAAGATGGTATAACATTGTGTTTTCGATTTCTATTTCTCTGATTATTAGTGTTTTTGAGCATTTTTTTAATATATATACATATTTTATTGCATTTTAGGTTTGGGGGTACATGTGAAGAACATGCAAGATTGTTGCATAGGTACACACATGGCAGTGTGATTTGCTGCCTTCCTCCCCCATCACCTATATCTGGCATTTTTCCCCATGTTATCCCCTCCCCAACTCCCCCAACCCCCCGCTGTCCCTCCCCTTTTTCCTCCCGACAGACCCCAAAGTGTCATGCTCCCCCTCCCTGTGTCCCTGTGTTCTCATTGTTCAACACCTGCCTAAGAGTGAGAATATATGCTCTTTGGACATTGCCACATGTGGGAGAATGAAACGGGATCCTTATCTCTCACCTTATATAAAAATCAACTCAAGATGGATTAAGGACTTGAATCTAAGACCTGAAGCCATAAAATTGTAGAAGATAACATTGAAATAACCCTCCTAGACACTGGCTTAGGCAAGAATTTCATGACTAAGGGCCCAAAAGCAAATGCAACAAAACCAAAATAAATAACTGGAACTTAATTAAACTAAAGAGCTTTTGCATGGCAGAAGGAACAGTCAGCAGAGTAAACAGACCACTCACAGAGCGGAAGAAGTTTTACAATCTATACGTCTGACAAAGGACTAATATCCAGAATCTACAACGAACTCCAACAAATCAGCAAGAAAAAAACAAATAATCCCATCAAAAGGATGGGATAAGGATATAAATAGACAATTCTCAAAAGAGGATATACCAGTTCAGTCTTATTCTTGACTCTCTGATTCAGTGACTGCTTGCCAGACAATTACTTGTTTTATTTACTAAGATATTTTGCTAAAAGTTTCACATACATTTTCAAATTTAATGTTTATATGAAATCAGTAAGTTAAGCATTATGAATCTCATCTTTTAGATGATGAAACTGAGATTTATATATTATAACCAGTAAGAAGTACAGCTAAGTTTTGCACTCCTATTTTTATAGCTTATGCCCACACCCATTCAGTCATGCCATCTGTCTTCTGATTATGTTTCCGTGATATGTAGCACCTGAATCTTTCCTGATTTTTAATTTTATTCACATTTTCACTTGAATTTATATAAGGCTTCTTGTCTCTTGATATGCACATTTAGCTTCAATACAGGCTTTTAAATGTAATTCTCTGTTTGGGTCATTTTATTCCCCGGTCTATTTCTGTAACTTTCTCCCATGATCAACTACTGCCTGTGACCAGTACTGCCAGTGACAATCACCACCAAACATCTTTGAGTGTATCTAGATGAAACTGGATCTTAGTATCAATATGAGAAAAATAATTATAAAAGTGAATGAGTTATTGAAATTTATTTAGTTGCATTTAAAATACATATAAATTATTCCATTCTGCTACAACTGTAATTGAGACTTAAGATCAACACTAAGGGAAATTGTTTTATAATAACTCACTTTTAACCATCTTTATTAATATAATTGTGACCAAAAGCATTGAGAATATTGCTGATATTATTTTTTTACACTGGATTCTCGAAGTTACTCTTGATACCAAAAAAATTGTTCAGAACTCTTTAAGGCGTGAAGCCCTAGCCAGACTGTCTCTCATCTGGTTTTCAGCATCACAGAGGCAGGATAGGTATAGTCATCTGTCTTCTTTCTGTTTAATTCTGAACTCATTCGTGGCTTTGGAGTAAATCTCTTAGGATTTGACTTTCATAACATTTTGGTTATTTTCATTTAGTAGCTCAAGTAATAGATTCTATGACTGATATTTACCTTCTCATAGTAAAGCTTCTCCCTGGCTTCTGAGGCAGTTCTAAACTTTGACTTCCAGCTTCAATCAGTGGCCAGAAATATCGCTCACAGTCCCTGCTGTCCCAAGTAAGATAAGGTAGATGATTCTGTGTTAGCATGAATGTATCTGCAGCATGACTTAAGAATAGTTTCCTTCACATTTTAAGGACAGTAGAAAGGAGTGTCAGTCTTACAAATAATAAAGAGAAGGTGTGTTTTTGTCAGCTCAAGTTGCTATAACAAATTACCATTCTCTGTGTTGTTTAAACAATTTATTTCTCATAGTTCTGGAAGCCAGAAAGTCAAAGATCAAGATGCCAGCAGATCTAGCATCTAGTGATGGCCTGTTTTTTGATTTCCTTGTAGCTTCACCTGGTGGAGAACAGAAAGCACAAGCTCTCTTGTCTGTTTATGAGGGCACTAGTTCTATTCATGGAGACTCCCACACAATTAACTACCAAAGGATCCATTTTCTAATATCATCACCATAGGGGTTAGGGTTTTAACATGTGAAATTTGAGGAGGCACAAACATTTAGTCCATAACAAGGAACTTCTTTATTTTACCATATTATAAATTTGATGAATAGTCTGAAAAGCAATTTGCTTATTCTTCATATTTTTCTGCTTGTCTAGTGTTCTGCTCCTTTAAATTTTACTGTTTTCTTAAAATAGTAAAAAAATTAAATAACTTCAAAAACAAAGCAAACAAAAATCTTCATACTCAGAGACTCCTTATGTATAAATACAATCACATCCTCTACAGCAGTGTTTCAGAGCTACGTGATGCTGATCTCATAAGATTATGATAGTTCATTTTTACTGTTTCTGTTATACACTTAGATATGTTTAGGTACTATTTACCATTGTATTATAATTACCTACAGTATTTAGTACAGTGACATGCTGATATGGTTTGGCTCTGTGTCCCCAGCCAAATCTCATCTAGAATTGTCATCCCCACCTGTAGAGGGAGGAAAGTGACTGGATCATGGGAGCTGTTTTCCCCATGCTGTTCTTGTAAATTCTCATGTGATCTGATAGTTTTATAAATGGTAGTTTTTTTTTTTTTTTTTTTTTCTGCACTCTCACTTGCTTTCTCTCTCATCTGCCATCATAGAAGACATGCCTGCTTGCCCCTTCACAGTGATTGTAAGTCTCCTGAGGTCTCCCCCAAACATGCAGACCTGTGAGTCAATTAAACCTCTTTCCTTTATGAATTGCCCAGTCTCAGGAAGTTCTTTATAGCAGTGTGAAAACAAACTAATACACATGCTGTATAGTTTTGTAGTCTGGGAGCAATAGGCTATACCCCATAGCCTAGGTATACAGTAAGCTTACTATCAAGTTTTTTTTTTTTTTTAAGTTTTAGAAAAAGCATATTATTTTATTTCAGACTATAAATCACAATTTACTGGTCTCAATGTTTTGTCACTTCAAATGAAGTCAAAGGAACCTGATTTTCACTTACATTCTTTTATATTTCCCACTTTTAAAATATAATTTTCTCAAGTATTTCTTCTACACATATTAAGCACCATATCAGAATGTATAATGATTTTTGTTTCAACCATCAAATATAATTCAAGAAATTCATGAGAACACTCTATTATGTTTACTTCAATTTTTTTTACCCATTCTGATACTCCTTCTTAAGTTTCAAACTATCTTATATTTTCATCACCTTTTTGTTTAGAGAATTTTATTTAGTGATTCTTCAAGAGTAGGTTTGCTAGCAACAATGTTTTTTTAAGTTTTTCTTAGTTTAAGAATGTATTTGGGAGGTCAAGGCAGGCAGAACACTGTAGTCCATGAATTTGAGACCAGCCTGGGCAACATGGCGAAACCCTATCTTCTAAAAATACAAAAATTAGCTGGGTATGCTAGTGCATGCCTATAATCTCAGCTACTTGGGTGGCTGAGGCACAAGAATTGCTTGGACCCAGGTAGCAGAGGTTGCAATCACTGCACTCCAGCATGGGTGACAGAGCAAGACTGTCTAAAAAACAAAAAAGTAATGATTTTTGTTTCTTTTCTAAAGAATATTTTTGCTGGATATAAAATTTTGAATTGATTGCTGTTTCCTTCTTTTAGCACTTGAAAGATTCTGTGCCATTTTCTTCTGGCCTTCCTGGTTTCAGATGAGAAATTTGCCATCATTTGAATTGTTGTCTACCTATAAGCCATGTGTCATTTCTGCTCTGGCTGCTTTCAAAACTTTTTCTTTGTATTTAATTTTAATTTTTTTAATTGCACTTTAGGTTCTAGGATACATGTGTGCAGACCGTGCAGGATTGTTGCATAGGTACACACATGGCAATGTGATTTATTGCCTCCATCATCCCCGTCACCTACATCTGGCATATCTCCCATTTTATCCCTCTCCGACCTCCCCACCCCCACCACCAGTGTCCCTCCCTTAGCACCCCCCCCCCCAACAGACCCCAGTGTGTGATGCTCCCCTCCCTGTGTCCATGTGTTCTCATTGTTAAACACCCACCTATGAGTGGAAACATGTGGAGTTTAATTTTCTGTTCTTGTGACAGTTTGCTGAGAATGATGGTTTCCAGATTTATCCATGTCCCTACAAAGGACACGAACTCATTGTTTTTTATGGCTGCATAGTATTCCATGGTGTATATGTGCCACATTTTCCTTGTCCAGTCTATCATTGATGGGCATTTGGGTTGGTTCCAGGTCTTTGGTATTGTAAACAGTGCTGCAATGAACATACGTGTGCATGTGTCTTTATAAAAGAATGATTTATAATCCTTTGGGAATATACCCAGTAATGGGATTGCTAGGTCAAATGGAATTTCTATTTCTAGGTCCTTGAGGAAGTGCCACACTGTCTTCCACAATGGTTGAACTAGTTTACACTCCCACCAACAGTGTAAAAGTGTTCGGAGGGTGTTGAACAATGGGAACACATGGACACAGGGAGGGGGGGAGTATCACACACTGGGTCTGTCGGGGGAAAAAGGGGAGGGATAGTGGGGGGGTGGGGAGTTGGGGAGGGATAGCATGGGGAGAAAGGCCAGATATAGGTGATGGGGGAGGAAGGCAGCAAATCACACTGCCATGCTGCCATGTGTGTACCTATGCAACAATCTTCCATGTTCTTCACATGTACCCCCAAACCTAAAATGCAATAAAAAAAAAAATGGAAATGAAGAATTGGAGAGCAAAACAAAACAAAACAAAACAACAACAAAAAAAGTGTTCCTATTTCTCCACATCCTCTCCAGCATCTGTTGTCTCCAGAATTTTTAATGATTGCCATTCTAACTGGCATGAGGTGGTATCTCAATGTTGTTTTGATTTGCATTTCTCTAATAATCAGTGATGATGAGCATTTTTTCATATGTTTGTTGGCCTCATATATGTCTTTTTTGATAAGTGGTGTTCATATTCTTCTCCCACTTTTGAATGGGTTTGTTTGTTTTTTTCCTTGTAAATCTGTTTTAGTTCTTTGTAGATTCTGGATATTAGCCCTTTGTCAAATGGGTAGATGGCAAAAATTTTTTCCCATTCCATTGGTTGCCGATTCACTCTGATGACTGTTTCTTTTGCTGTGCAGAAGCTGTGGAGTTTGATTAGGTCCCATTTGTCTATTTTGACTTTTGTTGCCATTGCTTTTGGTGTTTTAGTCATGAAGTCCTTGCCTATGCCTATGTCCTCAATGGTTTTGCCGAGGCCTTCTTCTAGGGTTTTTATGGTGTTAGGTCTTATGTCTAAGTCTTTAATCCATCTGGAGTTAATTTTAGTGTAAGGTGTCAGAAAGGGGTCCAGTTTCTGTTTTCTGCCCACTGCTAGCCAGTTTTTCCAACATCATTTATTATTAAACAGGGGAATCCTTTCCCCATTGCTTGTTTTTGTGAGGTTTGTCAAAGATCAGATGGTTGTAAATGTGTGGCATTGCCTCCAGGGCCTCTGTTCTGTTCCATTGGTCTGTATCTCTGTTTTGGTAACAGTACCATGCTGTTTTGATTACTGTAGCTTTGTAGTATAGTTTGAAATCAGGTAGTGTGATGCCTCTTTCTTTGTTCTTTTTGCTTAGAATTGTCTTGGCTATGTGGGCTCTGTTTTGGTTCCATATGAAGTTTAAGGTGGTTTTTTCCAGTTCTGTGAAGAAAGTCATTGGTTGCTTGATGGGAATAGCATTCAATCTATAAATTACTTTTGGCAGTATGGCCATATTCACTTCCTAATGATGAGCATGAAATGTTTTTCCATTTGTTTGTGTCCTGTCTTATTTCCTTGAGCAGTGGTCTATAGTTCTTGAAGAGGTCCTTTACATTCTTTATTAGTTGCATTCCTAGGTATTTTATTCTCTTTGTAGCAATTGTGAATGGGAGTTTGCTCATGATTTGGGTCTCTGTTAGTCTGTTATTAGTGTATAGAAATGCTTGTGATTTCTGCACATTGATTTTGTATCCTGAGACTTTGCCAAAGTTGCTTTAGGAGATTTTTGGGCTGAGATCATAAGGTCTTCTAAATTTACAATCATGTCATCTGCAAATAAAGACAATGTGGCTTCCTCTTTTCCTAATTGAGTACCTTTTAATTTTTTTTTTTCTTGCTTGATTGCTATGGCTAGAACTTCCAATACTATATTGAATAGGAGTGGTGACAGAGGGCATCCTTGTCTAGTGCCAGATTTTACACTCTATGGTATTTGCACATAACAAAATTGCCTATTGATGCATTTCTCATTTTTCTATAATTGACACATGACTGTTAATACAGAATACTAATTAGGACAAATAACAATATTTTGAATTGTCTCTTATGGTTCCTTATTCATTGGTTTTAATAAAACTTTGAAAATTCTGTCCAGTCTGAAATATCATACAGTGGATATTATAAATAAATAAAAGAATTTTTCTAATGTAAATCAATCCTATTCATTCCAATTTGAGATTTCCCATTATTTTGACAGAGAGTCAAAGACAAACATAAATGTAGTATAATAACCAACCTATGATTAATGCATAAGACAATTTAACTTCCCCTTTTTTAGTAAATTTTTAAATAAGCACATCAAAGTCATCACCTAACCAAAGACCCAGGTCATATTGTTTTAATGACAGCTATACAAGATTTATTTTGAAAATGTCCACTTTAACACCAAGCAGCTAGATAATTCAACAGCCCACCTGCAGAAGGTTTGTGGCCATATGAAACTATTAAATAACAGCCAAGACTTATTTTCTATTCACTTTAGAAGCAATTAAGTGTAGCTTTAATGTTCAAAGGCAGCTTGATTTCCAGATACACAGATGCCTAATTTTTATATTATATTTTTATAAGAGTATAGTTCAATTTATAGGTTCCTGTGTACAAATTCTCAATTTCATTTTTGGAAAAACAGATTAAATTTGGGGAGCCAGTTGTGTGTGTGTGCTTTAAATGGTGTCATGTCACTTTGAACTAGCTTCTAGTAAAATTTGTCTCATTATTTGTTTGACAGTCAGCATATTACAGACACCTTTAATTTGTTTTTTGTACTTAAGTTGAAACTGACACATTTTCCTAAGGAAATAATAGTATAATACTTAACCAGAGATAAGAAATTTTATCTTTATTCTCAAATTATATATTATAGCAATAATTAGCATTAGAAATACTGTACTAAAATTTAAAGCAGGGACATCTGTGAAATAGGAAAGCAACAACAGAGTTCGATTCTAAACTGTATTTCTACATAAAAGTAATAAAATATAACTAGTAACAAAAGTTCTTTTTTTACTAAATCATCTATGTTAGTGTAGGATTCAGCATTTCAAGCTAAAAATCATATCACATTATAATTTAGCCCTGTAAAGTTCCTTTTGTTCTCATGCAGATCCTTGAAGGAGTGCATAGAAGCCAACAAATCTTACTACTTGGAGACTTTCCACAAAGTTTGCATAAATATGGGATTCAATAGAGTATAATACATTTCTAATGTTCTGCATCAGCTCCTAAGTAAACATCAAAATTTAAATTTTACTTTCTGTGCTATAAACTAGCACTTAGTTTGATCATTTCTAAAACATGCATTGTGTAAATATCAAAGGAAATGTCAAAAGTGGAAATGGCTTCCATTATATGGCAGAGATCATTTCTAATATTGCTACTAGCAAGTTACCTGAGCACCATTCAACATGCATCATGGCCATGGCTTTTAAATCTCTACTCCCAGATCAGTTTTGGGTTTTAGGATGACTAAATAGTGTATTCTCAGATAACTATATTTGATCTAGATGTAGGGCCTGAAATCTAGGCTTAAGCAATTTCTTAATGACATAAAATTATGTAGTTTCATACTGATTTTATATTCAATAATAGAAGAAAAGATGCACAATTCATACTTATAAGTCCTATGAAAATAACATTTAGAAAAAAGAAATGTATGTTTATTACTATTTATTTATAGAATCGATTCATATGATAGCTCTTTTTCTCCCATCTAGCACATAACTATCCCTTCTCAGACTGCCAAGAACCCCAGTGGTCCTTTTCAAATTCAAGGAAATTCTGCAAAACAATTGGTATCCCCAAACCTTGTAACAAGATTGTGTATAAACCATATGATGGGTTTTCTTAATTACCTTGCTGATTCCTCTATTCTCATACTGATTTATCTTTGGAATTAGAAGATAGTGAATCATCTTAAATATCTACAATTTATTAAACTTGGCTAAGCATTCTTGCAAATCTTTGGCTTCCAAAGAATGCTCTCTGTAGTCTCATTAATGTCTCAAGGAAGAAATTTAGCATGACTCTTCTATTCAAGAATAGTCATTTTTTAGCTCATATTATATTTAAAAGTATACATTAAATACCATGTAGAGTTATAATAGAAGTTTAATTGTTTTTAAGCACTGCGAAAATGAAACAAGAATTTTTGAAATCATGGAGCTCAGAGCATAACATTTAAAAATAATTAATCCATAAAATAATTACTGAGTATTACATATTATTTATGTGGTTTTGTCATAGGTGCTGTAATGGGAAATTATGTATAGCGTAAGACACAGTCTCTGATACTGAAGAACTTACAACTGAGTTGAGGAAATAACATATCTCCAGACAATTTAACAAGGTAATTAATATCAAATTTCAAAGGGTATAATATATGCTAAAGGTATTCAGAAAGTGGAGTGATATCTTCCATTGGGTTACACAATACCATTTGGTTTCATTGACATAGCAGTCAAGAGGTTTGTTAAATGTGAATTATCATAAATTTATTTTTGTTCATAGTTACATTGATTAGGAAAAACAGAAATAGAAATGGATGAGAGATATTAAGTGACTAAGTCAAAAAATTATTATAACTGAAGATTGAATATGATGTTGGATACCAGTGATGGGGTATCTTGAATGTCACTCTGAGAATCCGGTTTTTACCTGAAGCAGTGGGATGTCACTTCAGTACTTAAACTATTTACTGGGTACTTCCAGTGGGTTAACCACTGAGGTCACAAAAATAAACAAAAGCAAAGTGATCTAAAACATTGTGCAAAGCCATTTAGTTCATGATAGGAATGAGATTTTTAAAATCTAATCTCATAGAATTTATAGTAAAAATAAAATTGCTTAGTAAACATTTGTTAGATATTGGATTCCTTATAGTACTTCATATTTTTCCATCTTATATATTTTTTATGACTTACACACTTATACATACTCCTTTAGAGGAGACAGAGTGGTTACTAACACTGTTTCTAAAATAAGTAACTAAGAATCAGAAAATTTAAGTAACTTGTCACAGCCATACACGGCCAAGGTTTTACTTTAGACACTAACTGGGACATAGTTTCCTCTTAGAAATAAAGACTGCAAAACAGTTTTAATATTTCACTCAGTTTTTTCTTTTCTCTATGGTTTCTGAATAAACCATAGAAACTAAGCAGGGTCATAAGAGTTGCTAAAGAAAAGTGTAAGTTTGAAGGTAAGGACTCTTCTAGCACTATTCCAAATCACAGCCAATTCTCAGCTCAAACATAAGATAATAGAGAGGAAAAAATAAAGAATATTCTTCCTTCTAGTAAACCAATTACCTCTCAAAATCTACTTACAATGTAAATTAAAAGGGTTCAGAGGATTCTTTCAGCATCACTCCCTACTTTTAAACATGCTTTATTTCATTGCTAATAAACATATCGTTTGCTATACATAATAATGGGTGTCACTAGCAGTGAATATTAGACATTCTATAACTACAAGAAATCAGTCAAATCATTTTAAAGCCTATGAAAAATTAATATTATAAAAAAGAAGCATAGTAATATTGTTATCCATTCCTTGATTAGGTTCATTTGATCTTCTTTGTTATTTCAATCTTGTAAATATTTTCGTATGTGCTTGCACTGATCTACCATATTATAGGTTTATACTGTCCTCTTAATTTAAAGTTTCAGTGTGACATTTTCATTAGTTCTGATACAGCGTTGCACTGGATTTCTTCAGTTTATCAGCTTATTTCCTAATATTGGACACGGTGTTATTTTACATTGGTTCAAAACAATGTGAATTCAGAATATGACTATTTTATATATAGATGTATGGAAAGTAGATTTTGGGTAAATCACTAGCTGGGTAGGTTAAAGGAATTGTATAATACAATATTGTCCTTCAGATTTCTTGTCTCAAAGATGAGAGAGCCTTCATCTGTCTACCTTATATTATCTCATAATTCTGGGCTAGAATTATCACCCAAGTCCTTACAAAGGGCAGTCATTCATATACTTCTAGTAGTTGTTTAAGCTAATGCAATAATTTTTAAAAGTATACATATGCAATTTTTACTCAAATGCCAACAAATATTTATGTTCTTTACAATAAGATATACACTTCCAGGCAGTTAAATCATAAATAATCTAAAATATAAGGGGCAAAGTTTGCCAAACATTATTTATTTCAAAATGAGTAGTGTAAAATATTGAAAACAATATCAATATCCAACATCACTGAAATGTTAATTGCATTTTGAAACATCTAAAACAAATATGGATAAGAAACGTTTAATCACACAAGAAAGTAGTGTAGTCACTAAGAGCACAGATCCTACTAGACTCTCTGCTACTACTCACACAAAGTATCTTCTACAAACTATTAATTGAGCGGTCTTGGGCAAGCTGTTCTCTCTTTTTATCTGTTTTCTCAACCTTTTAATGGAGATAATAACTATCTCAGGGGATGTTGTAAACATTTTACAAATTCATGCATATTAAGCTCTTTGAACAGTGCCTGGAAGGTAATTAATGCCCCAAAGAAGCTATCAGGAGTATTTTATTATAATTTTCATTAATAATATCTTAATGGTTTTTAAATAAGACTAAAAAGATTGAAAAATAATTACTAAAAGACAGCATGTTGAGATTAATGATGGTTTTATCTAAAACTTGACTTTATATTTTTAGAATTTAAAATTTCTTAACTATTTTTACAAATAAACTAATATTTTACAAGAAAAATTAGCAATGTAAAAATGTGCTTAAGAAACACATACTTTAAGTGGAAAAGAAAAAAGAAATAAGCCAGCTCCACCATTCCTGGTTAACCTAATACTGATTCATAATTTGTTTAAGGGATTTTGGAAACAAATTTCTTACAAGTTTGTTTCAGGCAGGATTAGCTAGAATTTGCCGTACTAAGACAAACAAACAAACAAATACCAAAACTACCTTAAACTAAAGTGTTTGTGTTTAGTTGCTTTGGTTCCTGAAAATAACTCAGGAATGCTCCTGTTTTGTCCATCGACCACTTCGATTCCTTGGATCGCACCCATTCTTTCACTTTAAGAAAAAACAAATAATTGTGGCAGAAATCTCTGTATTTTGCAGCTGCCCTTTTGTGAGAAGCACTTTTCCCAAATAAAACAATTTAAAAAAAGGCATATGGTTTATTTGGTTGGCTTTTTTTCACCATGTTTATCTCAGTTCAGCAGGGAGGGGGAGAACATGCTCTGCTTATCACAGTTTGCAAGAACACTGACTGGTGGAGCAACACCCATCTCAAAATTGCCATCAATGTGCAAGAGTGGAGGAAACTCTGGAGGATCTTATTCTTGGCAATTAAGTGCCCTGGACTGGAAGTGTTAGTATACATTATTTAACAGTTCATTGGCCAGAAATGGTCACATGGTGAGACTAAACCTTGAAGGGGTCCAAGAAGTGACCAAAAGGATTGTTCCTTCTTACACAAAAGTATATTAAAAATTAGGAAGTTTGGGAAAGTGCCCAGCAATCTGTGGTTTGAATGCCAATTGGCTAGAGATTATAAACATATTTTAAGAACATCAAACATACCTTTCAAAATAAGGGGCTCAGTTAAACTGCAACAAAGAGAAATAAAGGAGATCAAATAATTAAAAGGAGACCCATGTACAACAGATTTAATTCAGAGGGCAAGCGAAAAATGTTCAGTATGACACCAAGTTCTACACTTTTGAGTGCCGCAGCAAAAGTCCAGTCAAGTAGGGAAAGTGTCCAAAGGAAAAACAAAAAGTGACATGAAAAGCAAAGGAGGTAATGAGCAAAGGATGAAGAAAAAATAACACAAGTCTATCTAAGAGTGGATATTTTCGTCTCAGGCTTATTTTTTTAAAGAACCAAGAATCATGTCTTCTTTCTCTTCTTTTCTTTTACATGCTTTTAGTCCTAGACAATTTCATTTCTATACTCATAGATTTATGTATGTGTAGTTTGAGAATCAGTTGTTATTCTTGAATGTGGTCACTTATTCTTGAATATGGTCATAACTTTCTATTAATATAATTGGTGAGTATTAAAACATAATTAAAATAATCTTCACTTTCTAATTTATGAAATTATTATATTGTTTTGAATAACTAAGATTCCTTCAAATTTGAGAATGCTAACCAAAAGTTTAGATTAAAATCAATTCTCAGTACCTATTCTACTGTCAAAATTCATCTCTCATTCCCACCATCTATTTTCATCTGGTTTCTTTTAGTCCACCATTTCATGGTTTATCTTCTATATCATTGGGGTTTCTGTTCATCTTTGGTTTATGAGCTCATCCTCCCCAAATCCTACATGTGTCTCTTTGAATTTCCTTCTTACTTTCTTTTCTTTCTTTTTTTTTTATTGCATTTTAGGTTTGGGGGTACTTGTGAAGAACATGGAAGATTGTTGCATAGGTACACACATGGCAGTGTGATTTGCTGCCTTCCTCCCCCATCACCTATATCTGGCATTTCTCCCCCATGCTATCCCTCCCCAACTCCCCACCCCCCCACTATCCCTCCCCTTTCCCCCCCCAACAGACCCCAGTGTGTGATGCTCCCCTCCCTGTGTCCATGTGTTCGCATTGTTCAACACCCGCCTATGAGTGAGAACATGCGGTGTTTGATTTTCTGTTCTTGTGTCGGTTTGCTGAGAATGATGGTTTCCAGGTCCATCCATGTCCCTACAAAGGACACGAAGTCATCGTTTTTGATGGCTGCATAATATTCCATGGTGTATATGTGCCACATTTTCCCTGTCCAGTCTATCATTGATGGGCATTTGGGTTGGTTCCAGGTCTTTGCTATTGTAAACTGTGCTGCAATGAACATTCGTGTGCATGTGTCCTTATAGTAGAACGATTTATAGTCTTTTGGATATATACCCAGTAATGGGATTGCTGGATCAAATGGAATTTCTATTTCTAGGTTCTTGAGGAATCGCCACACCGTCTTCCACAATGGTTGAACTAATTTACATTCCCACCAACAGTGTAAAAGCGTTCCTATTTCTCCACATCCTGTCCAGCATCTGTTGTCTCCAGATTTTTTAATGATCGCCATTCTAACTGGCGTGAGATGGTATCTCAATGTAGTTTTGATTTGCATTTCTGTAATGACCAGTGATGATGAGCATTTTTTCATATGTTTGTTGGCTTCATGTATGTCTTCTTTTGTAAAGTGTCTGTTCATATCCTTCGCCCACTTTTGAATGGGCTTGTTTGTTTTTTTCTTGTAAATCTGTTTCAGTTCTTTGTAGATTCTGGTTATCAGCCCTTTGTCAGATGGGTAGACTGTAAAAATTTTTCCCATTCTGTTGGTTGCCGATTCACTCTAATGACTGTTTCTTTTGCTGTGCAGAAGCTGTGGAGTTTGATTAGGTCCCATTTGTCTATTTTGGCTTTTGTTGCCACTGCTTTTGGTGTTTTGGTCATGAAGTCCTTGCCTATGCCTATGTCCTGAATGGTTTTACCTAGATTTTCTTCTAGGGTTTTTATGGTGTTAGGTCTTATGTTTAAGTCTTTAATCCATCTGGAGTTAATTTTAGTGTAAGGTGTCAGGAAGGGGTCCAGCTTCTGCTTTCTGCACATGACTAGTCAGTTTTCCCAACACCATTTATTAAACAGGGACTCGCTTCCACATTGTTTGTTTTTGTCAGGTTTGTCAAAGATCAAGTGGTTGTAGATGTGTTGTGTTGCGTCGGAGGTCTCTGTTCTGTTCCATTGGTCTATATCTCTGTTTTGGTACCAGTACCATGCTGTTTTGATTACTGTAGCTTTGTAGTATAGTTTGAAGTCCGGGAGTGTGATGCCTCCAGCTTTGTTCTTTTTGCTTAGAATTGACTTGGCTATGTGGGCTCTCTTTTGGTTCCATATGAAGTTTAAGGTGGTTTTTTCCAGTTCTTCGAAGAAGGTCATTGGTAGCTTAATAGGGATAGCGTTGAATCTGTAAATTACTTTGGGCAGTATGGCCATTTTGACAATATTGATTCTTCCTAGCCATGAACATGGAATATTTCTCCATCTGTTTGTGTCCTCTCTTATTTCATTGAGCAGTGGTTTGCAGTTCTCCTTGAAGAGGTCCTTTACGTTCATTGTTAGTTGTATTCCTAGGTATTTTACTCTCTTCGTAGCAATTGTGAATGGCAGTTGGTTCTTGATTTGACTGTCTTTAAGTCTGTTATTGGTGTATAGGAATGCTTGTGATTTTTGCACATTGATTTTATATCCTGAGACTTTGCTGAAGTTGCTTATCAGTTTCAGGAGATTTTGGGCTGAGACGATGGGGTCTTCTAGATAAACAATCATGTCGTCTGCAAATAGAGACAATTTGACTTCCTCCTTTCCTAGTTGAATACCCTTTATTTCTTTTTCTTGCCTGATTGCTCTGGCTAGAACTTCCAGTACTATATTGAATAGGAGTGGTGAGAGAGGACATCCTTGTCTAGTGCCAGATTTCAAAGGGAATGCTTCTAGTTTTTGCCCATTCAGTATGATATTGGCTGTTGGTTTGTTGTAAATAGCTTTTATCATTTTGAGATACGTTCCATCAATACCTAGTTTATTGAGAGTTTTTAGCATAAAGGGCTGTTGAATTTTGTCAAAGGCCTTCTCTGCATCAATTGAGATTATCATGTGGTTTTTGTCTTTGGTTCTGTTTATGTGGTGGATTATGTTTATAGATTTGCATATGTTGAACCAGCCTTGCATCCCCCGGGATGAAGCCTACTTGATCATGGTGGATAAGCTTTTTGATGTGCTGTTGCAGTCGGTTTGCCAGTATTTTATTGAAGATTTTTGCATCTATGTTCATCATGGATATTGGCCTGAAGTTTTCTTTTCTTGCTGAGTCCCTGCCGGGTTTTGGTATCAGGATGATGTTGGTCTCATAAAATGATTTAGGAAGGATTCCCTCTCTTTGGATTGTTTGGAATAGTTTTAGAAGGAATGGTACCAGCTCCTCTTTGTATGTCTGGTAGAATTCGGCTGTGAACCCATCTGGACCTGGACTTTTTTTGGGTGGTAGGCTCTTAATTGCTGCCTCAACTTCAGACCTTGCTTTTGGTCTATTCAGGGTTTCGACTTCTTCCTGGTTTAGGCTTGGGAGGATGCATGTGTCCAGGAATTTATCCATTTCTTCCAGGTTTACTAGTTTATGTGCATAGAGTTGTTTGTAATAATCTGTGATGATGGTTTGAATTTCTGTGGAATCTGTGGTGATATCCCCTTTATCGTTTTTTATTGCATTTATTTGATTATTTTCTCTTTTTTTTTTATTAATCTCGCTAGTGGTCTCTATTTTGTTGACCTTTTCAAAAAACCAGCTCCTGGATTTATTGATTTTTTGAAGAGTTTTTCGTGTCTCTACCTCCTTCAGTTCTGCTCTGATCTTAGTTATTTCTTGTCTTCTGCTAGGTTTTGAGTTTTTTTGATCTTGCTCCTCTAGCTCTTTCAATTTTGATGATAGGGTGTCAATTTTAGATCTCTCCTTGCTTCTCATATGGGCATTTATTGCTATATACTTTCCTCTAGAGACTGCTTTAAATGTGTCCCAGAGATTCTGGCATGTTGTGTCTTCGTTCTCGTTGGTTTCAAAGAACATCTTTATTTCTGCCTTCATTTCATTGTTTATCCAGTCAACATTCAAGAGCCAGTTGTTCAGTTTCCATGAAGCTGTGTGGTTCTGAGTTAGTTTCTGAATTCTGAGTTCTAACTTGATTGCACTGTGGTCTGAGAGACTGTTTGTTATGATTTCTGTTCTTTTGCATTTGCTGAGGAGTGATTTACTTCCAATTATGTGGTCAATTTTAGAGTAGGTGCGATGTGGTGCTGAGAAGAATGTATATTCTGTGGATTTGGGGTGGAGAGTTCTGTAAATGTCTATTAGGTTTGCTTGATCCAGGTGTGAGTTCAAGTCCTGGATATCCTTGTTAATTTTCTGTCTTGTTGATCTGTCTAACATTGACAACGGGGGTGTTCAAGTCTCCCACTATTATTGTGTGGGAGTCTAAGTCTCTTTGTAAGTCATTAAGAACTTGCCTTATGTATCTGGGTGCTCCTGTATTGGGTGCGTATATATTTAGGATTGTTAGCTCTTCTTGTTGCATTGATCCTTTTACCATTATGTAATGTCCTTCTTTGTCTCTTTTGATCTTTGTTGGTTTAAAGTCTATTTTATCAGAGATGAGAATTGCAACTCCTGCTTTTTTTTGCTCTCCATTTTCTTGGTAAATCTTCCTCCATCCCTTTATTTTGAGTCTTTGTGTATCTCTGCATGTGAGATGGGTTTCCTGGATACAGCACACAGACGGGTTTTGGCTTTTTATCCAGTTTACCAGTCTATGTCTTTTAATTGGGGCATTTAGCCCATTTACATTTAGGGTTAATATTGTTATGTGTGAATTTGATCCTGCCATTTTGATGCTAGGTGGCTGTTTTGCCCATTAGTTGATGCAGTTTCTTCATTGTGTTGATGGTCTTTACTGTTTGGTATGTTTTTGGAGTGGCTGGTACTGGTTGTTCCTTTCTATGTTTAGTGCCTCTTTCAGGAGCTCTTGTAAAGCAGGCCTGGTGGTGATGAAATCTCTGAGTACTTGCTTGTTCGCAAAGGATTTTATTTTTCCTTCACTTATGAAGCTCAGTTTGGCTGGATATGAAATTCTGGGTTGAAAGTTCTTTTCTTTAAGGATGTTGAATATTGGCCCCCACTCTCTTCTGGCTTGTAGGGTTTCTGCTGAGAGATCTGCTGTGAGTCTGATGGGCTTCCCTTTGTGGGTAACCCGACCTTTCTCTCTGGCTGCCCTTAGCATTTTCTCCTTCATTTCAACCCTGGTGAATCTGACGATTATGTGCCTTGGGGTTGCTCTTCTTGAGGAATATCTTTGTGGTGCTCTCTGTATTTCCTGGACTTGAATATTGGCCTGCCTTCCTATGTTGGGGGAAGTTCTCCTGGATAATATCCTGAAGAGTATTTTCCAGCTTGGATTCATTCTCTCCTTCACATTCAGGTACACCTATCAAACGTAGATTAGGTCTTTTCACATAGTCCCATATTTCTTGGAGACTTTGTTCATTCCTTTTTATCCTTTTTTCTCTACTCTTTCCTTCTCGTTTTATTTCATTGAGTTGATCTTCGACCTCTGATATCCTTTCTTCTGCTTGGTCAATTTGGCTGTTGAAACTTGTGTATGCTTCGCAAAGTTCTTGCGTTTTTCAGCTCCATCAATTCACTTACATTCCTCTCTAAGTTGGTTATTCTCATTAGCATTTCGTCAAATCTTTTTTCAAGGTTCTTAGTTTCTTTGCATTGGGTTAGAACATGTTCTTTTAGCTCACAGAAGTTTCTTATTACTCACCTTCTGAAGGCTGATTCAGTCATTTCATCACACTTATTGTCCATCCAGCCTTGTTCCCTTGCTAGTGAGGAGTTGTGATCCCTTGTAGGAGGAGAGGCATTCTGATTTCGGGTATTTTCCTCCTTTTTGCGCTGGTTTCTTCCCATCTTTGTGGATTTATCTATGTGTGGTCTTTGTGTTTGGTGATTTTCAGATGGGATCTCTCAGTGGACGTCCCGTTTGTTGATGATGAAGTTATTTCTTTCTGTTTCTTAGTTTTCCTTCTAACAGCCTGGCCCCTCTGCTGTAGGACTGCTGAGGTCCACTCCCGGCCCTGCTTGCCTGGGGGATCACCTGCAGCAGCTGCAGAACAGTAAGGATTGCTGCCAGTCTCTTCTTCTGCTATCTTTGTCCCAGAAGAATACCCGCCAGATGTCCGTCTGAGCACTCCTTTGTGAGGTGACTCATTGAATATACGGGGGATCAGGGAGCTGCTTGAGGAGACAGAGTTTCCTTTCTAGGAGCTCAAGTGCTGAGCTGTGAGCTCCGTTGTTCATTCAGAGTTGCTGGGCAGGTACTTTTAAGTCTGCTGCAGCAGAACTCATAAACCCCTTTTTTCCCTAGGTGCTCTGTCCCGGGGGAGTTAGAGCTTTATTTATGAGTTTCCCTGGTGCTGCTGCCTTTTTCTCAGGGCTGCCTTGCCCAGCGATGAGGCAGCCTAGTCACTGTCTGCCTACAGAGGCTTTGCTGAGCTGCTGTGGGCTCCGCCCAGCTGCCCTATGAACTTCCCCTGTAGTCCTGTTTATACCAGTGTAGTGAGAACTGCCTTGGCAATGGCCAACTCCCTCTGTAGCGGCAGACTGCCTCAGTAATGGCGGATGCCCCTCCCCCACAGAGCTGGGCCGTCCCTGGTTCAGCTGTGCTTGCTGTGAAACTCTGGATCCAGAGTGTTTCCGATGGCTGTTTTTTTGTGGGGGGTGGGACCAGCCGAGCCTGATCACCTGGCTCCCTGCCTCAGAGTCTCCCAGGTGTTCCAGCCACCTGTTGAAAAGGCACCGGGATCTGTGTGATTTCCCGTGCGGCGACCCACTGCGCCGGCTGAAACCATGGGCACGGAGGTTTCTGGTGTTTTTTTGCCTGGGAAATCTCCTGGCCTGCCTGCCTGTTTCAGTCCCCTTTTTTAATCAGATGAATGGGCCACTCTGCCTTCCCGGAGCTCCAATTGCCAGCTAAAACGGCACCCGGACCCACGTATTTTGCATGGGGAACCGCTGCGCCGGGACGCTGCCCAAAACAGCAGCGCTGGCGAAAACAGTCGCGCTGGCAAAAACAGCTGCTCCGGCCAAACCAGCCGCGCTGGCGACCCGTGGGGCTCCTCCCCCTTGGAATCTCCTGGTCTGTGGGCAATAAAAATCTGTCTGGCAATGCGGCGTCCACTCATCCTCCGAGCTTTCACTGGGAGCTGCAATCCTCAGCTGCTCCTAATCGGCCATCTTGGATCCTCCCCTCCTTCTTACTTTCTTTTTAAATTATGTCAAATCCTTGGTGGATACTTAATTTCTTTAAATATTTCAACAACTTCTATATTGGTATCTTGAGACCACATCTCTCTCTTCACTTTATTCATAATGAACTCCTTATTTGATGTCTCCATCTGAATGTCTAACAAGAATATCCAATCAGCAAACTGAAAACTGAGCTCCTGATCCTTTCTCTTCCTATAAGTTTGTTTCTTCATTATCTCTGCAAAAGACAATTTTATTTTCGAGCTGCATAGGCCATAAAAGTCAGTGTCTTACCTGACTCCTCTCTTTATATTACACCCTAGCCTAGACAAAGGCCTTCAGCAATTTTGACCACTTCTCACTATTTCTACTGCTTTCATCCTAGCCTAAACCATCATCATCTGTTTCCTGATTTATTTTCACTAGTCTTCCAACTAGTGTCTTGGCTTTCACCCTTAAATACCTCTAGTCTTTTCCTGAATGGAAACCATTAAGTAACGAGAATGATTAGGGAGACCTGTATATTATTGGTGAGGATGCAAATTAATAAAGCCAATGTTAAAAATAGTATGGAAGTTCTTCAAATATTTAAAAATAAAACCACTGTATTACCCAACAATCTTACTTCTGGGTATATATCCAAAGGAAATGACATTAATATCTTCAAAAGATATCTACATCCCAATGTTCACTGCAGTATTAGTCACAATACCCAAGATACAGAATTAAGCTAATTGATGAATCAATGGATTGAAAAGCATGGTAATGTATATATAATGTATATACACAATAAAATATGCTTCTAAAATATTTTCCTCTAAAAAAAAAAAAGAAAAAGTAAAGAAAATTGGCAGTGTGCAATAACTCACACCTGTAATCCCAGCACTTTGGGAAGCCCAGATGGGTGGATCATTTGAGGTCAGGACTTCAAGACCAGCCTGGCCAACATGGTGAAACTTCGTCTCTACTAAAAATACAAAAATTAGCTGGATGGTAGTAGCATGCACCTGTAATCCCTGCTACTCAGGAGGCTGAGGCAGGAGAATCACTTAAGCCTGGGAGGCAAAGGTTGCAGTGAGCTGAGATCCAGCCACTGCACTCCAGTCTGTCTGGGGGAGAGTGAGACCCTGTCCCTTCCCCCACAAAAAAGGCAGAAAATTATGTCATTTGTAACAACATGATAGAACATGGAGGACATTATGCTAAGTGAAATAAGTCAGGCACAGAAATACAAATACTACATGATCTCATTACATGTGGAATCTAATAAAGTCTAACTCATGGAATCAGAGAATCGAAAGGTGGTTACCAGGGGCTGTGGGGTTGGGTAAATGAAATGTTGGTCAAAGATGTTGATCAAAGAGTAGAAACTTTCAGTTTTGCAAAGGAAGGAGATCTAATGTACAATATGGTAGCTAGAGTCAGTAAGCTGTATTGCACACTTGAAATTTGCTAAGAGAGCTTAAATGTTCTCAGCACACGCAAAACAGTAATGGTGTGAGGAGATGGATATATTGATAGTTTTATAGTGGTAATCATTTCATAAGTATATCAAAACACCTTGTACACTTAAAATATATAAAATTATTATTTTTCGATTGACGTCTATAAACTAAAAGTAAAATAAATAGCAGAAAGTAATCACATAACTAAAACATAATGATTGATTTTTCTTATGTCACTGATTGATAGATTTTTGCAGTGTAGCACACTGAATAAAATGTTCATTAAAATTATGTTGTTTTCCACAAATGTTGAAAACAAATGTAGAGGTGCCTTATTTTATTTGAGCCAGGTTCTAAAATGAATATGTATGAAACATATAGTAAAAATCTCCTTTTATAGTTTTGTAAATGTCCTGCATATGTTCTTAACATGTTGAAATATATAAACGCCATATTTAGCAGAATACATATACAAATTCTAAGTTTAATATATATATGTGTGTATATATATGTGTGTGTACATGCATATATACATTTATCTATGCAAGTGATCACATATAGTTGAATTCAGTTAAAGAAACTTGTGTGGGAATGCCTGTGTTCATATACACAGTATTCATCACCCATGACACTTAGATTGTTTTCCAGAAATTTTAGAAAGGACTCATCTCTGGATATGATTTAATGGAATAGTATAAAACTTAGTAAAGTCAAAATAGTTATAATGTAAATTTTGCTGAGTAATATTCTAAAATAATAGAAAGTGTTTAGTAGCTAATTTTATACAAATAATAACTTTTAAATCTTTAATTATATAATGGTTGATTCTCATCACCAAATTCTTACAGTTGATCACCAAAATGATTTTGGCATGGTGAGTCATTTACAGCTTACAGTGTGTCCACAGATGTCTTTTGGTAATTAGTATAGACTTCCACAGAAACAAAAATAAATAAATTTTATACTTAAAATTAAAGTATTTTAATAAAACCATACTTGTAATTTCATTGAGGCTACTTTAATAATAATAAGGTAGCTGCTTAATGTGCTTCAAGAGTTACTTAAATAAGTCCATATATTTTAAGGTATTTGCTCTGGCAAAATTAATTTAAAAACCTATATTCTAAAAGGTTGTAGAATTTCCATTGTTATACATTAAAAACATAAGTTCTGATTTAATTATGTGATGCAGTTAAACTTTTAAAAGCAGATTTGCCACATTAATAGCCAAGTTTCTTTATAACCTATTACTCTCAACAGCCACATAAATCATACACTTGCAACTGGCACCTTTGAGGACCTCTCCCAACCCAAATACTGTTACATAAATAGTGCCCCATAAAGAGTTAAAACTCAGTTGATGGTCCTTGCATCTGCTGATGGCACCATTCCGTTTTCCTTAAAGTTGTAACCAAGATAATTCATACAATAACTAGTAAGAAATAATTATATGTGAAGGCCTTACAATATGTCAGGCACTGTGCTAGGAGTACTATAAACATATCATTTTTATCCTTAAAAAATACTTAGAGGTAGTAAACCTGTTCTAATTATACAGATGCCTGGATTAGAGGCAACTCATTTAAACACAAGAGGCTAAGAAAGAGCCTCAAATCCTGATTAAGTTATAGTTTCTAATGTTTCTGCCATTAAGAATAATAACAGCTGGTCACAATTTCAGTTAGATAAGGAGAAAAATTTGAGATCTGTTGTACAGCATGGAGACTGTAGTTAAAAATATACATTGTGTAGTTGAAAATTGCCAAGAGAATAAATTTTAAGTGTTTTCACCAAACACAGAAAAATAAGTATGGAAATTAGTGCATATTATTTATCACATTATTTTGGCTAAGTTAGTGTTTATTCTCAAAGAAAACAAAATGTCTTCTGCTTTTTTATTTGATATACACTGTCAAATATGTTTTTTATAGTTGAAATCACACTTTAATGGCAATGGAAATTTTGATGAAAATTCAATAAATATTTATTGTGTTTCTAGTATAGCAAGATATTTTGCCAGATCCTGAGGGGAATTAGCTTGATTTAGCTATTCTGTAATGTATACATATTTTAAAACATGTTGCCAACCATAACATATATTCAATTTTGTTAATTTAAAAAAAATTAATTAATTTTAAAAATAACAGCAAAAATGATTTAGTGTCAGGCAGCAGGCTGTATTTTACACAATTTATGCTATTTACTTATCCCAATAGCCCTAAAATATGAGTGTTATCATCTTTATTTTAGGTAGAAATAAACTGGATCTTAGGAAGCTTACATAAATTTTCCAAGCTCATACAGATAGTCTATGGAAGAGTAAGAACTCTCTTAAGCCTTTCAAGCAAAAACACAGCTAGTGGGTCTACCACCTAGGAAGTAACATAACTTTATGAGTAACTGCAGAGGCTATAACTGTATGGACCCTAATTACAGGAGGAAAACAGCCCCAGTAATTCTACTGCTGTGTGTCCAGAAGAGTACCTCTTTCCTCATATTAAATGAGAATAGGAAGTATTTATTCCAGAAAATATTGCTGTGAGATTTAAGTAAGAAATTTATTTAAAATATTTAGCACACCATCTCTGTGGAACTCTCATCCTACGCCATCTACCAGCAGAAGAATAATAAAACTCATGCTTTATCATAGAGAAGTATTCATTCAAAGTTGTTGTCCTAAGCTTTGTTACAGATTTCTCACTAAACAGACTGAGGTTAGAGTCTGATAATTGGTTAGAAGGCGTAAGTGCAGTAGCAACACAAAAATCACAAGGAATAATATAACAAAACCACCATATACCAAGAATGTAAGTCATGATAATAAAATGCCAACCATCAAGCTTTAGAACTGAATTAGAATCTTTCATAAAATAAAGAATGTAATTCAAATAATATCTCAATTGTATTTTATAATGAGAAAATGAGTTTTTGATTTAGTAATGTCACTTTGTAAGCATAACTGAAAAGTGAACTTATCAGTTTATTAATTCAGACTTTTTTTAAAACCGTGTAAGATGATGCAAAATGACAAAAATTATTTGTTTATAAAAAACTTTAAAATATTTTAAATAACTTTACATATTTGAGACCATATTTCTTTTCCTAAGGGATTAATTAATCCTTTACTGAAAATGACCCATTCTATGTTTGGCAACAGTGTTCATAAAAATTTATTTATCATTTGTTGGCTAAGTACATTTTTCTAATCAAAATGAATAATTGCAATAACAAACAAAATTACTTGCACTTTTTGTTTGATTTGAACTATACATATTGGTTTTTTTAGTTGAAACCACACTTTCATAGCAATAGGAATTTCACTGAAAATTCAATAAATATTTATTGAGCTTCTACAACAGCAAGATATTTTGCCAGGTCCTGAGGGTGCTAGAAATATAAATGAGGATTGGTTTGTGATTTCTAAAATCTTACCGTTTTATTTGGCAGGAATATATGTCATATGATGAAATGGAATAGAAAATTAGATAGTAAAGAAGGCCAGACCATAACAGTTATATTGTGATCACGATTTTGGTTTTAACTATACTATCAGGAGATTTTGTCAAAAGCAAAAAACACTTTGAATTTATATATACTTCCACCTGCTTAGCAGTGAGATATTGATAAAGTCACCTTACAGTATGGTAAGATAATGTCACTCTAAGCCTTAGCTCAAAATGGGGGATAACAGTCACTTTCAGTTATTTGACACCATTGTTCTGCCTCTTTCCCTTGGAACTTTATACATTTCATCATTTATTAGCTTTCTTAACTCCTACCTTTTCTTTAGATGTCAACTAAACCTTCACCTATTCAAGAAATTCACCCATTACATTACATCCATAATGTGGCAGTTCACCTTTTACCTTTTAAAGTTTCACAGCACCCTGTACGTTTTCTTACTTTGAAATTATGTTTCTTTAATTTATATTAGAATATCAATTTTCCTAATGAAATCTATACTAACCAGAGAGGTTGAGGCAACTTTCATTTGACTTACCATTTCACTTTCAATGTTTAGAGTAGTGACTGCATGTAGCAGATGCACAAACATATCTGCAAAATTAAAATTAATAATTACTTGGAGCCACAGGAAAAGTAAACTTTATTTTTATTCAAATCTGAATATTTGCATTGAAGAATAGTAGAGTTTATTAGAAATATATTTCTCATGAACCATCCCTGTATACCAGGAATGAGCCCCACTTAATTGTGTTATGTTATCTTTTGAATGTTTTGTATAGCAAAAGAAATAATCAGCAGAGTAAACAAAATGTTCGGAATGGGAGAAAACACTGGCAAACTGTGCATCTGACAAAAATCTAATATCTAGATTCCCAAGGAACTCCGACAACTCAACAAGAAAAACACAAATAACTCCATTATAAAGTGGGCAAAGGTCCTGAACATACATTTTTCAAAACAAGGCATGGATGTGGTTAAAAAGCACATGAAAAAAATGCTAAACATCACTAATAAACAGAGAAAGGCATATTAAAACCACAATACACAATAATATACCGTCTTACACCAGTCAGAATGGCTTTTACTAATAAGTCAAAATACAACAGATGTCGGCAAGAATAGTGAGAAAAGTAACCATTTCAACATTGTTGGTGTGAATGTAAATTAGTACTTCTATAGAAAGCAGTGTCAAGATTTCTCAAAGAACTACAAATAAAACTACCATTTGATCGAGCAATCCCACCATGGGATAGTTACCAAAGGGAAAAGAAATCGTTACATAAAAAAAAGACACTGTCATTTTTAACATTAAATTCCTACATGTAGGAAGTTGAGACTAAAGATATCAGCAACTGCACACAAAAAAAAAAAGAAAAAAAAAGACAATTGCACTGTGTGTTTATTGCAGCACTATTTATAGTAGCAAACTCATGGACCCGACCTGTGTTCATCAGTGGAGGACTGGATAAAGAAAAGGTGGTGTGCATCACACACACACGCGCGCACACACACACACACACACACACACACCCTTGGAATACTGCTAAGCCATAAAAAAGATGAAATTATGTTTTTTATTTTATTTTATTTATTTGCAACATGGATGGAGATGGTAAAAGTGAAAAAACTCAGAAATGGGAAACCAAATGCTGCATGTTCTCACGTATAAATTAGAGTTAACGATGGGTACACATGGACATACAGAGTTAAAAAATAGTTATTAGAGCCTTCCAAAGGTGGGTGAGAGGGTGGGAAGTTTGCAAAACTACCTATTGGGTAGCGTTTACTATTTGAATGACAGGTACACTAAAAGCCCAGACCTCACCACTACACCACTGTGCAGTATACCCATGTAACAAAGCCGCACTTGTATCTCTTAAATGTTGAAACAAAAAACTTTAGAGAAATACATTTTTCATAAAAAGATAAAAAAGTACAGAAATAATTGTTCAATAGTTAGATTTAAGATTTCAAACATAGATTACATGTTGCTGATTAATGCTAGAGTAATAACTGTGTAAAAGCTCCTCAAATAGCCTATTAACAAAATGACTGTGAGGGGTGGGCCCAGTGGCTCATGCCTGTAATCCCAGCACTGTGGAAGGCCAGGACAGGTGGATCACCTGAGGTCAGGAGTTCAAGACTAGCCTGGGCAACATGGTGAAACCCTGTCTCTACTATAAATACAAAAGTTAGGTGGGCGTGGTGGCTTGTGCCTGTAATCTGAGCTACTTGGGAGGCCAAGGAAGCACGAGAATCACTTGAACTCAGGAGGCGGAGGTTGCAGTGAGCCGAGATCTGAGATCATGCCATTGCACTCAAACCTTGTGACAGAGTGAAACTCGGTTTCAAAAAAAAAAAAAAAAGAAAAGAAAAGACTGTATAATATCAAGTTAATAAAAATAATTAAAAGCTTATCTCTTACAATAATAAAAGCTACCAAAGGTATGATATTTTACCTGAAAGGATAAATTAATAAGTTTCTTGAACTATAATAACATAATAATAACAACAATAATAAAAGAATATCTAACATTCAGATTATAGGTTTCAGCTACTACAAATTGAATAAGAAAATTTGTTAGTGTCTGCCATGCAAGATTTATTTTCTCAGTTATAAAACACAGCTTTATATTGGTCTGTATATAGCAGTAAAAAGGAGAAAAAAATTTAAAGAATTAAGCAAAACGTCAATTTGTTTTCCTCTATGAATTGTTAGAGAGCAATTTTATTACATTAGAATAAAATTTGAAAGGAGATAACATGCTAAAACTAAACTAGTAATAGAGAGGTAGAGTTTAATACTGAATCCACATTTTAGTGTTAACAGGGCAGTAAAGTAATTTATTACACCTTGGATTTAAGTATATGAAATAACACTTGGGAAGTATCCAAAATGTTTTATGAGGAAGTGAGGTGAGGAAATGAGCAAAACTATATTTTCTAAGATAAGCAATCATAAATTCTTCCTATGAAATGTTGTTCTTCATTCAACAAGCTTCTCCCATTGTTTTTGATATATTGAATTGGATATTGGTCAGGAAAAAAAAAATTTTTTTAATGACCGATAATTCTTTCTATGCAAGGTCAACATATCGGTGTTGGGGGTCATTAAAAAACATAACTTTAGAAAGTCTTTAGTATAAATCTCTCGCAAAATCAATAAAGCTAATGTGCCAGACTGAAGGTGAGTCATTTCTCTATGCATTTATTATCTGGTTTCAGGAATATCCAGACACATAAATTTTAAACATAAGATAAACCCCACAAATTTCAATCATCAGTATATATTATTTTAAAAATCAATCCAATTGTTGGTAGTGTTTATTTTATTCATGTCCTTTATTCATTAAAATATAATCAAAGATTGAATCTTCTTGAATTTGCAACCATATATTTTACATGAAAACTATTTAAAAAAAAAAAAAAACTTGTTTTGACAAGTGACAGACAAGTTGAATATTAAAGTGATTTTAATGTGATGTTTTGACTCTAATTGCTTTTAAATCACTGCAAAATTATTCTGGTTGGTTAATTTGTAATCAGCTTCTTTCTGTCTATTTATATTGTTACCTAGCATCTTGCAGCCTACAAGAATTTGGCATGTTTCATTTTATCATCACTTTATATGCCATTGGTTTTCACCTTGATTTTTTTTTTTTCATTTTTCTTCTTTCTTTCTGACTGTGAAAGCTTCATAAATAAATGATTCTATGGGAATTTACAGTGTAGAGTGAAGATTCAGATGAGAATTCATTCACAAAGAGAGGATGAATCTAGACTCTTTTTTGTAATTCTATTTTTAATATTCTCTGGCTGAATTCTCCCAGACTTTTTCTTACAAATCATCTATAACTAATGTTGGCAATATTAAATACCATATCAGTTTACTTATATTTTTGACTACTGTTTTTCTATTTTTTTCTGTCTTTTTTTGAGCCAGTTTGAAATATATTTTTTATTTGTCTGATAAAACCTCTAAAATAACTCTCCATTAGAAATATATTTCTCATGAACTCTTATTTCAGTTAACTTCCAATGGTTTGCTTCTTGGTCTTGTAGTTGGGAAGCATTTCCTGCTTTACATTTTAAAAATTGTTTTCCTTAATTTTATGTTAAATTTTCCTAGACTTGAAATCACTTCCTCTCCTGCCCCTTGGCCTCCTTCTTGGAAGTCTCTCCAAATAGCAATATTTTGTGGAAAAATCTTCATTAGCCTTAAACATTGCCTCGGGGCTATTAATTTACTACAGCTCAATGACCAAAATTATTCATTCTAATATTAGATTTCAGGATTCACATGCCAGATTTATCACTTATTATCTTTTTCTACAATTTCATTGAGACATAATTCACACACCATGCATTTAACTACACAATTCAATGGTTTTAATATTTTAACAGGGTTGTATGCTCATCACCACTAAATTTTAGAGCATTTGTTTTCATTACTCCCCAAAATATCCCCATACCCTTTAGTAACAAAACCCCCACCCACCAAAATCTCTATCTTCCAATCCTTCTTCTCTTCACTATAGGCAATCATTAATCTATTTTATGTCTCTAGATTTGCCTGTTCTGGCATTCATCTTATAGTTTTTCAGGGAGAAATCCACCCCAGCTATTTCTCTGCAGCAATCTATCTATCTTTTTTTATTTCTTTTGATAGTTCAGAGTACCCCATTATGTGAATAAACCCTGGCTTATTCAAAAAGTACCTATCAATAGACATTTACTCATCTCCCAGACTTCTGCTATTGCAAACAGGGTTGCGTCAAAGAGCCTTGTACATACATCGTTTGGCATTTTTACCACTGCATCTCTGATATCTATTCCTAGAAGTGAGGTTTCTGGATCAAATGGTACATGTCCATGCAATTTTTTAGCTATTGCAAATGTTCCCTCAGTGGGGCCTGTACTGTTTTGCATTCTCATCAGCTATTTATGTGTGCACCTGTTTCCTCACATACTTCCCAATAGAACATGCTGTGTAATTTGGATTTTTTCCAATCTAACATGTAAAGAAACAGGCAATTCAGTCTATTTTGGGGATGAAATTCATATAACATAAAATTAACCATTTTAAAGTGTACAATTCAGTGACATTTAGTATATTTACAATGTTGTGCAACCACCGTCACTATCTAGTTAAAAAACATTTTCATCACTCTTCCAAAAAACAACATTGTACTCAATTAGCTATTATCCCCCCATTTATTCTTTCACCCTCCTATGTCAGACCCCACCTTTGATAACCACCAATTTGCTTTCTGTCTGCATGGACTTGCCTATTCTGGCTATCATATATATACATACACACACAGACACACACACACACACACACATATATAACAGTTTATAATGTATTTTGGTTATTATATATATTTTTTCCAAATATGTATTTTATATATGACATATATACGCAAACATATATGTAATATATGAAATTTATATATAAAATATATATGATAGCTAGAATTGGCAAGTCCATACAAACAGAAAGTAAATATGTGGAATATATTTATATTTCCAAATATGTGGAATCATGTGTGATGATTTTGTGTCCGGCTTCTTTCATGTAGATTAATATTTTTGGACTTCATCCAAATTGTAGCATGCATCAGTACTTCATTCCTTTTAACAGCTGCATGATATTACATTGAATGTATACGCCACATTTTGATTATTCATTCATCTCTTGATACTTAATTTGTTTTCATTCTTTGACTATTGTGAATAGTGCTTCTATTGTCATTCTTTTTCAAGAAAGTATTTGAATATCTTTTCAATTATTTTCCATCTGTATCTAAGAGTGAAATTACGGGATAACATAGCAATACTATGTGTAATTTTTTGAGTAACCACCAAAATATTTCCATATTGCTGCATGATATTACTTCCTACTAGCAATGAAAAGAATTCCAATTTTTTCATATCCTCACCAAAACATGTTAATTATTATTATTATTATTACCCCAGTGGGTATGAAGTAGTATCTTATTTTGGTTTTAATTTGTATTTTCATAGTAACTAATAATGTTGAGAATTTTTTCTTGTGTTTGTTCAACATTTGTGTATCTTAAAGTTTCTGATTTTGATGAATTATAATTTCCCTTCTGTTATTGCTTATCCTATTTGTGTCATATCTAATAACCCATGATTAATTCATGGTCATGGAGAGTTATTCCACATTTTCTTCTGAAAGTGTTACATTTTCCACTCTTATATTTAGTCATTAATCTATTTTGAACAGATTTTTGTCTATGTTGTGAGGTAGGAGGTCAACTTCATTTTTTCTATAGATATCCAATTGTCTCAACGTTCTTTGTTGAAGAGACAATTCTTCCTCCAGTAAATGGTTTTATTACACTTGTCCAATACAAATGAGAACTAGATATAAGATTCCATTTCAAGATTTTCAGTTCTACTGGATTGGTCTAAATTCCTATCATTATGCAACTGTCACACAATTTTGATTGCTGTAACAAGTTTTGAAATCAGTAAGTATGAGTCAACCAACTTTGTTTTATTTTTTTATTTTTATTTTTTTATATTTTTTGTTGCATTTTAGGACACCGCATGTTCTCACCCATAGGCGGGTGTTGAACAATGACAACTAACTTTGTTTTTATTTTTCAATATTATTTTGCCTACTGGGTCTCCTTGTAATTACATATGAATTTTAGAATCCACATTTCCGTATATGAAAAATAGGCTGTTGAGAATTTTGATAGAGATTGCATTAAATCTGTAGATCACTTGGGATAGCATTGTCATTTTAACAATATTACATCTTCCAATCTATGAGCACAGACTATCTTTCAATTTTATTTAGGTCTTTTAAAATATATTTCAGCAAGCTTTTACAGTTTTCAGTGTACGAACTTTCATCTCCTTGATTAAAATTTTTCCTGGTATTTAATTTTTTTTTGAATGCCATTGTAAATCGAATTGCTTTCTTAATTTTTCCTTTAAAATTAGTTGTTGCTGTGTAAAGACATAACTTATTTTTGTATATTGATCTTATACCCTGACATTTTGCTGAATTTATTAGCTGTAATAATTTTTCATAGAAATTTTGAGGATTTTTCTATATGTTGGATTATAGCATCAGCAAATAGAAATAGGTCCACTGAGATTTTACTGACATTTTCAAATTGAGGGGGGGAGAGAAAACTATCTAAATAAATATACTCCCCTAAATTACCATGTAATATTTTGAAGAAAATTAACACAATTTCATATCTTTAAATATTAACAGCTGCCCACAAAAAAAGTTACCTTAAATATAAAAACTCAATGGCTGGGAGTGGTCATTTATGCCTGTAACCCCTGCACTTTGGGAGGCCGAGGCGGGTGGATTACCTGAGATTAGGAGTTTGAGACCAGGCTGGCCTACATGATGAAACCTCATCTCTACTAAAAGTACAAAAAATTGGTGTGTGGCTGATAAGATGGCCGAATAGGAACAGCTCCTGTCTGCAGCTACCAGCGAGATCAATACAGAAGGTGGATGACTTCTGCATTTCCAACTGAAGTACCGGCTCATCCCATTGGGATGGCTTAGACAGTGAGTACAGCCTACAGAGGGTGAGCAGAAGCAGGGTGGGGCATTGCCTCACTTAGGAAGTGCAAGAAGTTGGAGAACTCCCTCCACAAGCCAAGGGATGCTGTGAGGGACTGTGCCATGAGGAACAGTGCATTCCAGCCCAGATATTATGCTTTTCCCATGCTTTTGACAACTGGCAGACCAGGAGATTTCCTTGGGTGCTTACACCACCAGGGACCTGGGTTTCGAGCACAAAACTTGGCAGGCATTTGAGCAGACACCGAGCTAGTTGCAGAAGTTTTTGTTTTTCATATTCCAGTGGCATCTGGAATGCCAGTAAGAAAAAGTCATTCACTCCCCCTGGGAAGGGGGCTGAAGCCAGGGAGCCAAGGGTCTAGCTCAGCAAATACCACCCCCACAGAGCCCAGCAAGCTAAGATTCACTGACTGGAAATTCTCACTGTCAGCACAGCAGTCTGAAGTCGACCTGGGATACTTGAGCTTCGTGTGGGGAGTGGGGTCTGCCATTACTGAGAGTTGAGTAAGGGTTTTCCTCTCACAGTGTAAACAAAGTCATCAGGAAGTTCAAACTGGGTGGAGACTACTGCAGCAGAGCAAAGCTGCTGTAACCAGTCTGCCTCTCTGGATTCATTCTCTCTGGTCAGGCCATCTTTGAAAGAAAGGCAGCAGCCCCAGTAAGAGGCTTATAGATAAAACCCCCATCTCCCTGGGACAGAGTCACCTGGGAGAAGGGGCAGCTGTGTGCACAGCTTCAGCAGACTTAAATGTTCTTGCCTGCCTGCTCTAAAGAGAGCAGCAGATCTCCCAGAACAGCACTCAGGATCTGCTAAGGATAGACTGCCTCAAGTTCATCCTTGACCCCTGTGCCTCCTGACTGGGAGACACATCCCAGCAGGTGTCAACAAACACCTCATACAAGAGAGCTCTGGCTGACAACTAGCAGGTGCCCCTCTGGAACAAAGCTTCCGGAGGAAGGAATAGGCAGCAGTCTTTGCTGTTTTGCAGCCTCCACTGCTGACACCCAGGTAAACAGGGTCTGGAGTGGACCTCCAGCAAACTTCAGCAGACCTGCAGCAGAGGAGCCTGACTGTCAGAAGGAAACCTAACAAACATAAAGTAATAACATCAACAAAAAGGACCTTCACACACAAACCCCATCTGAAGGTCACCAACATCAAAGACCAAAGGTAGATAAATCTACAAAGATGAGGAAAAACCAGCACAAAAAGCCTGAAACTTTGAAAAGCAGGATTCCTCTTCTCCTCCAAAGGATCACAACTCCTTGCCAGGAAGGGAACAAAATGGATGGAGAATGAGTTTGACAAATTGACAGAAGTAGGTTTCAGAAGGTGGGCAATAACAAACTCCTCTGAGCTAAAGGATCATGTTCTAACCAAATGCAATGAAGCTAAGAACATTGAAAAAGGTTAATGGAATTGCTAACTAGGATAACCAATTTAGAGAAGAACATAAATGACCCGATAGAGCTGAAAAATGCAGCACGAGAACTTTGTAAAGCATACACAAGTATCAATAGCCAAATCGATTAAGTGGAAGAAAGAATATCAGAGATTGAAGATCATCTTAATAAAATAAAGTGTGAAGACAAAATTAGTAAAAAAAAAAAAAAAAAAAAAAAAAAGAATGAAAAGGAATGGACAAAGCCTCCAAGAAATATGGGACTATATGAAAATACCAAACCTGCATTTGATTGGTGTACCTAAAAGTGATAGGGAAAATGGAGCCAAGTTGGAAAACATTCTTCAAGATATTATCCAGGAAAACTTCCCCAACCTAGCAAGACAGGCCAACATTCACATTCAGGAAATACACCACAAAGATATTCCTTGAGAATAGCAACCCCAAGATGCGTAATCATCAGATTTACCAAGGTTGAAATGAAGGAAAAAATGTTAAGGGCAGCCAGAGAGAAAGGTTGGGTTACCCACAAATGGAAGCCCATCAGACTAACAGTGGATCTTTCTGCAGAAACCCCAAAAGCCAGAAGAGGGGAAGTAAATACCCAACATTCTTAAAGAAAATAATTTTCAACTCAGAATTTCATATCCAGCCAAACTAAGCTTTATAAGTGAAGGAGAAATAAAATCCTTTACAGACAAGCAACTGCTGAGAGATTTTGTCACCACCAGGCCTGCCTTACAAGAGCTCCTGAAGGAAGTACTAAATATGGAAATGAAAAAACAGTACCAGCTACTGCAAAAACATACTAAATTGCAAAGACCATTGACAATATGAAGAAACTGCATCAACTAACAGACAAAATAACAAGTTGGCATCATAACGACAGATCAAATTTACAAAGAAAAATGTTAACCTTGAATGTATACAGGCTAAATAACCCAATTAAAAGACATAAACTGGCAAATAGGATAAAAAGTCAAGACACATTGGTGTGCTATATTCAGGAGACCTGTCTCACGTACAAAGACACACATAGGCTCAAAATAAAGGATGGAGGAAGATAAACCAAGAAAATAGAAAGCAAATAAAAAATCAGGGGTTGCAATCCTAGTCTCTGATAAAACAGATGTTAAACCAACAAAGATCAAAAAAGACAAATAAAGGCATTACATAATGGTAAAGGGATCAAAGCAACAAGAAGAGCTAAGTATTCTAGATATATATGCACCCAATACAGGAACACCCAAATTCATAAAGCAAATTCTTAGAGACCTACAATGAGAGACTCCCACACAATAATAGTGGGAGACTTTAACACCCCACTGTCAATATTAAACAGATCAAGGAGACAGAAAATTAACAAGGAAATTCAGGACTTGAACTCAGCTCTGGACCAAGCAAACCTAATAGACATCTACAGAACTGTCCACCCCAAATCAACAGAATATACATTCTTCCCAGCACCACCTTGCACTTACTCTAAAATTGACCACATAATTGGATTTAAACCACTCCTCAGTAAATGCAAAAGGATGGAAATCATAATAAACAGTCTCTTAGAACACAGTGCAATCAAATTAGATCTAGGATTTAAAAACTCCAAACCACACAACGCCATGGAAACTGAACAACCTGCCCCTGAATGACTACTGGATAAATAATGAGATGAAAGCAGAAATACAGACATTCTTCAAAACCCATGAGAATGAAGGCACAACATACCAGAATCTCTGGGACATATTTAAAGCAGTGTTTAGGGGGAAATTTATAGCACTAAATACCCACAAGAGAAAGCAGGAAATATCTAAAATTGACACCCTACCATCACAATTTAAAGAACTAGAGAAGCAAGAGCAAACAAATTCAAGAGCTAGCAGAAAACAAGAAATAACTAAGATCAGAGCAGAACTGAAGGAGATAGAGACATGACAAACCTTCGAAAATTTGATGAATTTAGGAGCTGGGTTTTTTTGAAAATATTAACTAAATAGATAGATTACTAGCCAGAGTGTAAAAGAAGAAATAGAGAAGAATCAAATAGACACAATAAAAAATGTTAATGAGGATATCACCACTCATCCCACAGAAATAAAAACTACCATCAGATAATACTATAAACACCCCTACACAAATAAACTAGAAAAACTAGAAGAAATGGGTAAATTTCTGGACACATATACCCTACCAAGACTAAACAGGAAATAATTTGAATCCCTGAATAGTCAATAACAATTTCTGAAATTAATAGCGTACCAACCAAAAAAAGCCCAGGATCAGACAGATTCACAGCTGAATTCTACCAGAGGTACAAAGCAGATCTGGTAACATTCTTTCTGAAGCAATTCCAAAGAATTGAAATAGAGGGACATCTCCCTAACTTATTTTATGAGGCCAGCATCGTTCTGATACCAAAACCTGGGAGAGCAACAACAACAACAACAACAAAAATCAGGCCAATATCCCTGATGAACATGGATGCAAAACTCCTCAGTAAAATACTGGTAAACTGAATCTGGCAGTACATCAAAAAGCCTATCTACCATTATCAAATTGGCTTCATCCCTGGAATGCAAGGCTGGTTCATCATGTGCATATCAATATATGTAATCTATCACATAAACAGAATGAATGACAAAACTCATGATCATCTCAATAGATGCATAAATGGCCTTCAATAAAATTCAACATCCCTTCCTGCTAAAAACTCTCAATAAACTTGGTATAGATGAAATGTATCTCAAAATAATAAAAGCCATTTATGACAAACCCACAGCCATTATCGTATTGAATGGGCAAAAGCTGGACGCATTCCCTTTGAAAACTGGCACAAGACACTCACACTCCTATTCAACATAGTGTTGGAAGTTCTGGCCAGGACAATCAAGCAAGAGAAAGAAATACAGAGATTCAAATAAGAAAAGAAGAAGTCAAATTGTCTCTGTTTACAGATGGCATGATTGTATATTTAGAAAAATCCATTGTGTGAGCCTAAAATCTTCTTAAACTGTTAAGAAAACAGCAAATTCTCAGGATGCAAAATCAATGCAAAAATCACAAGCCCTCATATACACCAAAAATAGACAAACTGTGAGCCAAACCATGAGTAAGCTCCCATTCGCAATTGCTACAAAGAGAATTAAATACCTAGGAATACAACTTATAAGGGATGTGAAGGAACTCTTCAAGGAAAATGATAAACCACTGCTCAAGGAAATAAGAGAGGACATAAACAAATGAAAAAACATTCCATGCTCATGAATAGGAAGACTAATTCATAGATTCAATGCCATCCCAATAAAGTTACCATTGACTTTCTTTAAAAAATTACTGTAAATTTCACATGGAACTAAAAAAGTACCCGTATAGCCAAGACAAACCTAAGCAAAAAGAACAAAGCTGGAGGCATCATGCTTCCTGACTTCAAACTATACTACAAGGCTACAGTAACCAAAATAGTGTGATACTGGTACCAAAACAGATATATAGACCAATGAAACAGAACAGAGGCCTCAGAAACACTACACATCTACAATCATCTGATCTTTGACAAACCTGACCAAAACAAGCAATGTGGAAAGGATTTCCTATTTACTAAATGGTGTTGGGAAAACTGGCTAGCCCTATACAGAAAACTGAAACTGGACCCCTTCTTTACATGTTATACAAAAATTAAGATGGATTAAAGACTTAAAACCTAAAACCATAAAAACCCTAGACGAAAACCTAGACAATGCCTCTCAGGACATAGGCATGGGCAAGGACTTCATGGCTAAAACACCAAAAGCAATGGTAAAAAAAGCAAAAGTTGACAAATGGGATTCTATTAAACTAATGAGCTTCTGCACAGAAAAAGTAACTATCATCAGAGTAAACAGGCAACCTAGAGAATGGGTGAAAAATTTTGCAATCTATCCATCTGACAAAGGGTTAATATCCAGAATCTACAAGAAACTTCAACAAATTTACAAGAAAAAACAACCCCATCAAAAAGTGGGCAAAGGATGCTAGCAGATGCTTCTCAAAGGAATACATTTATGTGGCCAACAAACGTAAAAAAGCTTCTCATCACTGGTCATTAGAGAAATGCAAATAAAAACAACCCTGATAAACCATCTCCTGCCAGTTAGAATGGCAATCATTAAAAAGTCAGGAAACAACAGATGCTGGAGAGGATGTGGAGAAATAAGAAGGCTTTTACACTGTTGGTGGGAGTGTAAATTAGTTCAACCATTGTGGAAGACAGTGTGGTGATTCCTCAAGCATCTAGAACCAGAAATATCATTTGATCCAGCAATCCCATTATGGGGTATATAACCAAAGGATTATAAATAATTCTACTGTAAAGACACATGCACACGTGTGTTTATTGCAACACTGTTCACAACAGCAAATCAGAGAGGAACATCACACACCAGGGCCTGTTGGGAGTTGGGGAGCTAGAGGAGGGATAGCATTAGGAGAAATACTTAATGTAGGTGACGGGTTGACGGGTGCAGCAAACCACCATGGCACATGTATACCTATGTAAAAAACCTGCACTTTCTGCACATGTACTCCAGAACTTAAAATATAATAAAAATGCAAAAATTAGCTGAGCATGGTGGTGGGCACCTGTAATCCTAGGTACTCCAGAAGCTAAGCTAGGAGAATCACTTGAACTCAGGAGGCAGAGGTTGCAGTGAACCGAGATCATGCTACTGCACTCCAGCCTTGTGACAGAGTGAGACTCCTTCTCAAAAAATATATATAAATAAATAAATAATTAAAATCAGGTAGACTACATGGAAATGAAAAAAGACTTTTGCTTCTTATCTGAGTTGTTTCTACCAGACTCAACCATTACACAGATAGCAAATATATGTTTTTTAAAAATGCACTCACACACAAACACATGTGGACAAAGTTAAAACTATCTGAAGACAGGCAGATTATGAAGACCAGTCGGCACTTAGAAGTAATGAGAAGAAAAGATATCATTACATGTTTTTCCATCTTTTAGCCTGAGGGCTGGCTAGAGATGGTGCACTCTATGAGGGATGAAACACTAATAGAAATCCCATAATTTTTCTGGACTGAAGAATTACAGGCAGAGTGTAATATATACATTTTTTCTAGAAAATGAATTTTAAATCCAAATAAAATAAGAAATATATATTGGAAACCCCATATACTGTGCATACATTTTTTTCCAAATACTTTGCTGACCCATGAATTACAAATGTACTAAGCACACTCTTTCTGGAAATAAAATAAAAATAACTGAATTACAATATAAGCTTCTACCCCAGAGACAGAGATTTTCCTTTGAGTATAACCAAGAAAATGCCTGCTAAGACAAATGGACCAACCAAAATCAACAGTCTTCATAGAAGAACATACAAAACAAGATTGAGTTTAGAGTCTTTTTAACACAGCATTCACGGTGTACAGAATACAGTCCAAAATTACTTGAGATACAAGAACCAAATAAATGTGACCCACAGTTAAGGAAAAAGACAGTCAAAGGAAACCTCCATTTGGATGATCTGAAGAGATGAAGAGAAAAATGTGATTAAATTAATTTTTTTCATAATAAATATCCTCAGAAACATACCAATAGAAGGAAACTTTTTCAGTTCGATGAAGGGTATCTACACAACTACACTCACGAAATAGTTAATAATAAATAAATGAACAAATTCCCCCTAACATCAAGAAAGCAGGAAAGAGTGGCTACTTCCTATCAACATTTTCTTGACGTAACAACATTTTCTTGACGTAACAGTCATCACAAGCAGACAAGAGAAATAATAAAATGCATAAAGATTAGAGCATAACAATAAAACTATCCATTTGCAGATAATAGGATTCTTCATATAGACAATCATAAGCAAGCTGGAAAAATGACTACAACTAATAAATAATTTAGTAAAATCATGGGATAGGAGGTTCACTTATAAAACTCAATTTTTATATACAAGTGTCAGGATATTAAAAATGCATGTTAAATGTTCTACTTACAACATCAGACAATGTAATATTCTTTGAAATATATTTACCAAAAGCCATAAAAGATCTCTGAAAGGGGACATTGGGGCTTTAATATAAGCTGGGTAGATAATACATATGTGTCCATTTTATTATGACTATTAAAACTGTACATCAATCTTATGTTTTATAGAAAGAATAAAATAAGCTATTTAAAGGACATACTTGCCATATTCCAAGTTATTTTTCCCATTAGGTAAAATGGATTTAATTACTATTTTGAATATTACATTAGCACCTTAATAGGTTTGACAGTGTGTGTCTATATTCCAAGAAAGTTACTTAAATCTGCAACTTTCCACATTCAGATAAAATATTTTATTTCTTTTCTCATATGTAAATAAGTCAAATAATATCACTTTGTTGCTCAAAACCCTTCAATGGATTTACATTTAATACAGATGAAAATCTAAATTTTTATAATGACCAACAGTATGTGTTCCGGCCTACATGACTTGGCCTATGTCATGATTCCCCCTAGGCACTCTTCTGATCACCTAGGCCATATTACCATTCTTTGAAAGAAGCAAGTATTTTTACACTCATGCTCCTCTGTTTTCTCTGACTAGATATTTCTTTTCATAATTATGTTGTCACCCACTTTCAGATCTCTACTCAAATATCACTATTCCAAGGATGCCTGCCTTTATCATTCTCTTCAAATGACACCTTCTTGAATGAAAGAATGTGTTTTGCAGCAACTTGGTTGGAGCTGAAGGCTATCATTCTAAGTGAAATAACTCAGGAATAGAAAATCAAGTACAGTATGCTGTCACTTATAAGTGGGAGCTAAGCTGTGAGGACACAAACACATGCAGAGTGAGATACTGAACTTCAAGGCCTCGGCGGGGGGGAGGTGGGAGGCGAGTGAGGGATAAAAGACTACACATTGGGTACAGTGTACACTGCTTGGGTGACAGGTGCACTAAAATCTCAGAATTCACCACTATAGAATTCATCCGTTTAACCAAAAAATACTTGTATCCCAAAAGCTATTGAAATTAAACAATTAATGAATTAATTTTAAAAATGACATATTCTCAGTCTCTACTATCTAAATCCCTCCATTTTATATTAAAATTTTTGGGTAATGTATTACCCTAAAAAAAGTTTTTAAAACATTGTCTGCTCCCCTAATAGAATATAAGCAGAGCCCTGTGGAAGCACTGATATTGTGTTGTTTGTTGCTACAACTTTAGTGCCTAAGATCTTTCACCTTCTTGGTTTACCATAAATAAACAGATATTGAGAAAATGAAGTAAGAGCAGTTCACGTTTTTATACAAGTTGCAATTAATTTTCTTTTGAAAAATAGATTTAAAATCATTAATCTCAAATCAATTTTAAAATGTAGATTGACTCACACTCAGCCCTGTGAAAGATGAAGCAAGTTATGCCTTAGATTGCTAGCTCAGTCCACCTACACAACATCTCCTTCATGACTCTCAGCTTCACCCTTACGTGTGTGTGTATGTACACACACACACACACACACACACAGCAGTTTTTCACAATCTGTCATTGGACTTCTATATGCTTTAACAATAACAAACACCACTTTTCCCAAAGGAAATATGAACATTAACAGTTCTTCCTGGCCAGATTCCCTCATTCTAAAAATTATACATTGTGCAATTGAAAAATATTCCCTTTGCTATTGTTATACTACAATTACATGAGATTGCCAATGTTCATCGTAATAATATATCCAACTCTATTTTTCTGAGTAGTTTTATAGTTTAGTTAGCTTTTATTACATTTCATTACAGTTTTGCATTGCTGTATAAATTCCTGAAGGTATTTTACACATTAATAGTTATTTCATACCCAAATTTTAATCTTGACTATGACTTTATTGGGGTTCCTGTGAAAATTGAATTCAACTGTATATTGACATGACTTTGTCAAAAAACAAGCAGTTGCCAAACATTCTGTAGAGTCCACTCAATGTTAATTTGGTTGTGGCACATATTAACGAAAAACAAAGCACTAATGAACACTTTGCTTAGAGTAATATTTAATGTTTATATAGTTTCCCTTATCAAAGACATCAAACATGCAACAAGGGAAAATCTCATCAACCTTCAAAATATCCAGGTGAGAAAAAGTAGAGGTCATGTATTTCTACTCTAATTTCATGGACTTTCCATTCTACCATTCTGGGAATGAGGTAAAGCTTTTAAATAATGACACTTACAGAGAGGTGGAGAAAGAAAAAACCTGTCTCTTATTCATGGAAAAAGTGTTAAAATCAGAATTGCTCAAAAATTGGATTTAAATTAAATTTTGTAATGGTTCTTTAGAATATTTTGCACATGAATACAAGCATTAATGATTATATAAATTTTTAAAATGTATTGCAAATTGATTAAATCTAATATTGGTGAGGAAGTGTTTTGCTCAACTTTTAAGTCAAGTATCCTCTGGTATGCAGATGCCAGATAACAAGGCATATGAATGAATGAACTGATAAAATTGGCACTCATGAAAATATATTGTTTAAGATATATTCCTGTATAGTTCCTTGATATATATTTTTTAAGTATATATCAAATATGTATACGTGTGTGTATATATGTAGAGAGAGAGGAGACTGTTAATTCTAAGTGAAATAACTTAGGAATGGAAAGCTGAATACTGTATGCTCTTATAAGTGGGAGCTAAGCTGTGAGGACACAAATACATACAAAGTGAGATATTGAACTTTGAGAACTCTATGGGGGAGGGGTGGGAGGGGGAGTGAGGAATAAAAGAAATATTTATATATGTTTCTAAGGAACTATACTTGAATATATCCCAAACAATATATTTTCATTTTCTCGAGTAGCAATTTTATCAGTTCATGCATTCAATGATTTTAAAATATCATCAATAAAAATGTCACTCTATAATTAATCTTGGAATTTTTATTCCTTGGCCCCTGTTGTTCCCTTAAGTGACAATTTTTGGCTTCCTCTCCCTCTGTCCTGAGTTCAGAAGCTAGTATTTTCCTTCCTTCTCCCTAATATTTACTCTGAAATGATGCAGGATATTTTTGGTGCCACTTTGCCAGCCAGAAACCTCCACAGCAGAAGGCGCCTCCTGCTGGAGTTTCACTCGGGCCCACTAGGCTTGCTCTACTCATTTGGCCTGGCAGACTATGCTTGGGTCACACACTCGCTTTGATCTCACACCTGCCAAAGGCAAGCCAGGTGTACTGGCAGCTTCAGTTTGGCCGATGGTTCCAGGCCATTGCAGGTACTGGCTACGAGAGAGGCTGCAGCTAGAGCAGGCTATATCACAAGCAGCTTCCACCTTGGGCGCTGATATCTGGACAAGCGGAGCGTGGTGGTGCTCAAAAAACTCAGAGACCCTAGAAGTCACGGTTCCCCAAAAGAGGTGTTACAGCATGTTACAGCTCTGGCTCCGAGAATCCTGAGGTCTGGGCCCCCAGGAAGCATTACAGCTCGTTTGTATTGCTGCTCATTTGTTTCTGTCATCCACACACTTTGGCAAGTGGGACGTGTCCCAGCTCTTTTGGTCCCATTGCTCATTCCGGCCTGCGGCTCCGGGGCTGGCACACCCCACCACAGCTTCCTGTTGCATGGGGCAGGAGGGCTACAGTGTTATAGCAGCTCCTTTGTCATGTAAGAACAGTAGGCCTCCCAGGTCCTTGTCCCACATCCAAGAAAAATGAGGTTATGTGTACAATCGAAGAGTGAGTAAGGCAGAGAAGAGTTTTATTGAGCAACAGAACAGCTCTTAGTGGAGAGGGGACCGGAAGTGCGTAGTCCCCACTGAAGGCTGGTAGTTCCAAAGTGTGGCTAAGTCAGGGGTTTTTTGGGCTCAGAATGAGGGAGTGTATGCTGATTGGTCCATCTGCGAGCCTGGAGAAAGCACCATTGGATTGGATAAAAGACATCCAGGAATTTCTGACTCTAGTCCGGGTATCGATCCCAAACCAGCAGCTTGGTTTTGGGGCTGTTTTTGGCTTGAAGGTCAGGTTTCAACAAGGACCCACCCCTTTCTGCCTAGGAATTTGCCTTCTGCCACTGTCAGTATTATAGTGATTTTCAGTGTGTGGTCCACAGACTAGCAAAACCAGTATCACCTAGGCACTTGCTACAAAAGTAAAATTTCAGCTCTTACGCCAGACCCACCTAATTAGAAACTCTGGTATTTGAGCTCAAACTAAGGTTTAGATTTTTATTCTGATGCATGCTAATATCTGAGAATCATTTACTAGAGGCTTAGATTCAAATTATGCAGTATAAAGTGTCCATGGCATTCTATCTGTTGCAGTGCTTAATGAAGCTATTTTACTTATTTCTGAAATTTCTCTAGCTATTGCTTAATTGCCTAACCTGACATTTTTTCAAGTGATTCTGCAGCCTGACAGAAAACTGTATGAAAAGAAGATAGAAATTATGTATTTTAGAAAAATAATATAAAATACTTTTTTATAATGTGTGTAACAGTATTTTTATAGCTTTATGTTTCATTTTCATTAATGAAAAATTGCAGAAGGAATTAGCAGGATGTAGATAGAGTGTAATGGAGAGTAACATGATGGAATAGATTGGACTCGTGTGGTCATGAAGGACTTTTCTAACTATGTAATATTTAAGCTAAGTTTGAAAGAAAGAAAAAACAAGCATATAAGAACAGTGCCTATGATTTTGATGCTGCAGATACTGCCTGTGTGTAGGCCCAGCTGCGTGAAAAAGCATTTTGTGTAAGGCACGTTAAAGAGGACAGTAGGTGTTCAGCAGAGTGGACAAATGGAGAGGATGAGAGAAATGCCAGAGAGCAAGGTATATATTAGTCATATCTGAATTGAGTATTGCACATATGAAATGCAGTCATGTTATATGAATCAATAGTTTTTTTTCATTTCAATTACTTAGTAATAGTCCATTTGATAAGTGAAATGTAGTTTCTTTATGTAGGGCCTAAAATGTAAGGCATTTATATTTTATTATGAAAAAGAAAAATCTTTAGTGAGTGATAAGCACTGGTATAGCATAATCCACCCTTGTCTATAAAATATAAAGAAGTTTGCTTGTACAATTGTTGATATAGTCTTGAAAGTTCTAATAATGTAATATGACATGATAGAAAAAAATGTTTAATAAAATACAAGATGCAAAATTAATTTCACATGCTTATGGCATCAGCTTTTGAAGTACAAATAAAAACACACCTAGAATCAGTAATAAGTAATAGAAATAGTAATAATTGTAGAGGGAAATAAAACAACCTTTGAAAACAAATAAGCCTGGGGTTAGCCTGAGCATCATCATTTACAGAATAGGATCTTTTGAAAATTATTTACTTCTAATGGACGTAAGTTTCTTCACCTGAAGAACAGAGGGAAATAAATTCAATTTTTCAGGTTTGCACTAAAGATTAAAAGTGATAGTACAACCAAAAGGATTAGTAGACAGCAAATACCTTCCCAACAGGTATTAAGATTCTTGATAGATTATCTCTATCCTGCAAATATGCGTGAGTGAATGTGTGCATATAGCTGAATTTTCCTATATAGCGGCAATAACCAATCAAAAATACAATGGAAAAATGCACAAACCACATAAAGTCTATCATCTAATAAGTACATTAAAGAATAGACTGCAAAGTATCTAAAACATTTAGAAGACAGAACTAGTTTACTACATGTTCTAATTATGATTCAAATATTTTAATTGGTTAAAATATTTAAGAAACAGGGCCAGGTGAGGAGATTTGTGCCTGTGATCCCAACACTTTGGAAGGCTGAGGCAAGCAGATCACTTGAGTCCAGGAGCTTGAGAGCTGCCTGAGCAGTATGGCAAAATCCCTGTCTCTACAAGAAAATCCAAAAATTAACCAGGTGTGGTGGTGTGCCTGTGGTCCCAACTATTTAGAAGGTGAAGTGGGAAGGATCACTTGAAACCAGAAGGTCAAGGCTTCAGTGAGCTGAGATTGTACCACTGCATTCCAGCCTGGTTGACAGAGTGAGACCCTATCTCAAACATAAATTAATTAGTTCATTCATTAAAAAATAAAAATCCACCAATGAAGGATTTACATGTGAAAAACAAAACAAAAATTTTAAATACATTTATAAACCTGAGATAGAAATGAATTTCTTAATAAAAACAAATTGTAAAAATCAAATGGAAATACTTTTATTATATTTTTAAAGTCTATGGGTCAAAAGACAGGAATTTTTTAATGGATTTTAAAATTTACTTAGGGTAAAATTCACTTTTTGATGTGTAGTTCTATGAGTTTTCACAAAGTCAGTCATGTAATCACCACCATAATTAAGATACAGAACAGCTACAACAGACTCCAGAAATATTCATTTATGCTAGCTACTCTCTTGGCAGCCAGATCTTTCCTCCTCCCCAACCCCTGGCAACTAATTATCTGTTCTTATAATTTTGCCTTTTCAAAGGTTACTCAATATGTATCCTTTGAATCTGGCTTCTTTCATTTAGCTTAACACATGTATAATTCAGACCTATTGTTCTATGTATGAAGCCAGTTTCTTTCTATTGCTTAATACACAGTAGTACATTTTATGGACATAGCACAATTTCTTTATATAAACATCATTGAAAGAACAGCTGAGTTGTTTCCAGATTTGGGAAATGATGTATTAAACTGCTATACGTATTCCCATACAAGGTTTTTAATACACATTTGTTTTCATTTCTGTTGAGTAAATATCTAAGGTATAAGATAATTGAGTCATAGAGTAAGTACATGCTTAAGTTTGTTAGAAACCACAACAATATTCCATAATATCTATGCCATTTTGCTTTCTTACAAATAATTACTACAAATAATGTATGACAGTTTCAGTTATTCTATAACCATACTCGCACTTGATATTCTCAGATTTTTTTCATATAGCCACTTTAATATAGTGGCTATATTAAAAATATAAGTGTACAATGATATCTCATTGCAACTTTAATTTGCAAATACCTAGTAGCCAATAATGTTTGATATCTTTTTATGTGTGTAATTGGTATCCATGTGCCAATTTGGTAAAATGTCTTAGTCCTTTTGTCTACTTTGTTTTAACTTGCCTTGTTTATGTTTACTCATTAAGTCTTGAGAATTTGCTATGTATTCTGTATATAGGTCCTTTATCTGTTATTTTCAAATATTTTCTTTCAGCCTATGTCTTCTCGTCTTCTGGAAAAAACCCACAATTTTAAAATTGTGATTAAGTCCAAATCATCATTTAAAAAATGAGTCATACTTTGATGTTATGTCTAAGAAATATTTTCCTAACCTAAGGTCACATATTTCTATCATACACTCCTGGCAGGACTGTCAAATGACATAACTATTTTGGAAAACAAGATGACAGTTTCTTAAAAAGTTAAACATATACTAGTAATATGATCCAACCATTAACCTCTTGGGTATTTTCAAGAGAAATGATGGCAGGTGCTTATACAAAGGTTTGCCCATGAATATTCATAGCAGCATTATTTGTAAGACTCAAAATAAGAAACAACTTGAATGTACATCAAATGGAAATTGATACACACAGTGTGATATATGCTTATGATGGAGTAACTCATCAATATAAAAACCAGTTTGTCAAAACACGTAACAAATGATTCTCAAAATAATTATGCTGAGTAACATAAATTATATATAATTTATTACAATTGTTTCATTGTATGCATAAGTTCTACATCTGTGGGTTCAACCAACTGAAGATGAAAAATATTTGGAAAAAATAAAAAAATACAATAATAGAAAATGATGCAAATTTTGAAATGCAGAATAACAACTATTACAAAGCACTTACACTTTACTGGGTGTTACAAGTAACCTAGAGAGGATTTGAAGTATACAGGAGTATGTGCATAGGTTATATGGAAATACTACACTATTTTTCATAAGAGATTTGACTATTTATAGGTGTTAGTACCTTGGGAGTTCTGGAGCTAATTACCTGCAGATACTAAGTGAGAACTATATTCTGTTTATATAATATTCTAGAAAATGCAAACTAATTTATAGTTACAATAGACAAAGCAGTGTTTCTCTGGGGAATGGGTAGAGGTGGAGGATAATCTGGATTAAAAAGTGATACAAGTAAACTTTGCAGGTTTTGCATATGTTCATTTTTACAATTTGTGGTGATAGGATTATGGGTGCATACATATGTCAAAACTCATCATCTTTCATATTTAAATACATGGTTTTATCTTATGTCAATTATACCTCAGTGGAACTGTTTAAATATCAGACATTTAACAGAAAAAAAATTCAGCAACAATAGTAACTTTTGAGGAAAATCTCAGTTAATTAATATAAATGTTACAATTTCTGGCCTTTTGACATACAGATGAAAAAATCATTCAGGGAAGTACAACAATATCTGACCATTGAAGTACCATAACTACAATTCACTCAATTTATCTCTATACATTGTCATCATAACTAAAAAAATAATTCTGTATCTAGATTAATAGTTATTTCTACTACTTACGTGTTTTTCAGAAAAGTTAAAACATAGGCATTTATTTACAATTATACACAATTTTTACTTCATGTAGAAAGAGTATAACATTCCAGATTTCTGTACATTTACCTATGCAAATTAAATGTGTTTCTCATTTTGTTAATTCTAGTCTAAAATATATAAATTTTGGGGAAGAGCTAGGGAATGCCTGAAGTGTGAATTTTTATTTGAAAGAATACCTGAAACGTGAAGCAAATTCTAGTTTGTTATAAAAAAGGAACAATCAAATGGAATTTGTTTTTACATGATTTCTCTTGAGAAGATTTTGCCTGATAAATAAAAATCCATGTATTATTTCCTGGCAAAAACAAAGATTTAGACAAGTTACCTGCGGAAATTTGTGATGCATCATGTCAAAATTAATAAAACTATAGGACAATCACATTTCCCCACAAATCTCTTAGGAATGTTTTGTTTTTATACTTGTTTGGCTTTCAATTCTATAACATCTGAATAACTATCAGCATCAAGTTTTAAAAATGAGTGTCTTAGCTCATCAGTGTGCCTTTAAATGCACTAAATGTTGGTGCTTATTATTGATTGTTGTTGCCGCCTTAGCAACCAATGAAATAGATGACTTCCTCATGGAAATCAAATGCCAATTCTTTCTTAGTAGTCACGGTGTGGTTTGGAGCAAAATCATTCTTAGAAAAGTAGTATGACACAAATAATGAGTCAAAGACCTAGATACCTTGTTTTTCTGGCTATTCCTTAAATGCTATCAGAGATACCCCAATATACCTTTTCTCTCTAACCTCATTGTAAAAACCTTTCCAGTGATGAACAAGGATGTTCCCCTCTGATGAAGGTAAACCCTTGTTAAGCCTACTTAGAGGGCTCTCTCTCTTCTTCAGAATCATTTGGCTTAAAACTTTGAGTTGTAATATTTTTCTTGCTTTCCCAGAACTAATACTGCATGTGCCTTCACAATTTTATAGTATTTCCTTCATTGTTTTTGCCCTTGATTTCTTTTTTTTGTCAACCATTGTTTTTTTTTTTTTTTTTTGAAAGAAAAAGAAAGAAAAGAATAAAAGAGAGAAAGAAAGAAAAAAAGAGAATAAAAGAAAGAGAAAAAGAAGAAGAAAAGAGGGAGAGAGAACAGGAATCTTGCTCTATTGCCCAGGCTAGAATGCAGTCTAAAAATGGGTATTAAAAAAGCTCTTTTATACTAATAATTGTGTTATACGATGGAGACAGGAGAGGAATAAGGGAGGAAAATAACAAACAAACAGCCAACCAATATTTCATTTGAACCTATGAAATACTATGTAATTGCTGGGGAGTGATTTACTCCCAACCATGTGGTCTCTTTTAGAATAAATGTGATGTGTTACTAAAAAAAAAACTGGATGTTTTGTGGATTTGAAGTAGAGAGTTCTGTAAATGTTTATTAAGTTTACTTGTTCGAGGTATAAGTTCAAGTCCCGGATATCCTTGTTAACCTTCTGTCTCATTAATTTGTCCAGTATTGACAATGTAGTGTTAAAGTCTCCCACTATTATTGTGTGGGAGTCCAAGTCTCTTTGTAAGTCACCAAGAACTTGCCCTATGTATCTGGGTGCTCCTATATTGTGTGTGCATAGACTTAGGATCGTTAACTTTTCCCATTACATTGATCCCTCTACCATTATACAATGTCCTTCTTGTCTCTTTTGTTTTCTATTACTTTAAAGTCTATTTTATCAGAGATGAGAATTGTAACTCCTTTTTTTTTTTCTCTCCATTCGGTTGGCAAATCTTCCTCCATCCCTTCGTTTTGAGTCTCTGTATATCCTTGCACGTGAGATGGGTCTGGATGCAGCTTACTGATGGGTTTTTTTAGAATGGCTGATACTGGTTGTTCCTTTCTGTACATAGTGCTTCTTTCAGAAGCTCTTGTAAAGCAGGCCTGGTGGTAATGAAATCTCTGAGTACTTGCTTGTTTGTAAAAAATTGTATTTTTCCTTCACTTATGAAACTTAATTTGGCTGGATATGAAATTCTGGGTTGAAAGTTATTTTCTTTAAGGATGTTGAATATTGGCCCCCACTCTCTTCTGGCTTGTAGGGTTTCTGCTGAGAGATCTGCTGTGAGTCTGATAGGCTTCCCCTTGTGGGTAACCTGTCCTTTCTCTCTGGCTGCCCTTAGTATTTTCTCCTTTGTTTCAACCCTGGTGAATCTAATGATTATGTGCCTTGGGGTTGCTCTTTTGAGGAATATCTCTGTGGTGTTCTCTGTATTACCTGGAGTTGAGTATTGTCCTGGCTTGCTAGGTTAGGAAAGTTTTCCTGGATAATATCCTGAAAAATATTTTCCAGCTTGGATTCATTCTCTTCGTCACATTCAGGTACACCTATCAAACGTAGATTAGGTCTTTTCACATAGTCCCATATTTCTTGGAGACTTTGCTCATTCCTTTTTACCTTTTTCTCTAATCTTGTCTTCTCGTTTTATTTCATTAAGTTGGTCTTCGACCTCTGAAATCCTTTCTTCTGCTTGATCAATTCGACTGTTTAGACTTGTGCATACTTCTCGAAGTTCTTGTATTGTGTTTTTAGCTCCATTAATTCACTTATATTCCTTTCTAAATTGTCCATTCTCATCAACATTTCGTCAAACCTTTTTCAAGGTTCTTAGTTTCCTTGCATTGGGCTAGAACGTGTTCTTTTAGCTCACAGAAGTTTCTCATTATCCACCTTCTGAAGCCTGATTCCGTTGATTCCTCACATTCATTCTCGATCAGGCCTTTTGCAATTGGTGATGAGGCACTGCACTCCTCTGCAGGAGGAAAGGCATTCTGATTTCCGGTGTTTTCAGCCTTTTTGCACTGGTTTCTTCCCATCTTTGTGGATTTATCCACCTGTCGTCTGTGTAATTGCTGACATTCAGATTAGGTCTCTGAGTGGAAGTCCAACTTGTTGGTGGTAAAGTTTTTTCTGTTTCTTAATTTTCCTTCGGCAGACGCCCCTCCCCCACAGAGCTGGACCTTCCAGGGTTCAGCTGTACTTGCTGTGAAACTCTCAATCCTCAGCAATGCCAACTGCTGTTTTTTTTGTGTGTGTGTAGGGGGGGGACCAGCCTTCCCCTGCGGCGACCCACCACGCCGACTGAAGCAGCTGCGTTAAGATTCGTGGCGCTTTCTGCCGGGGGAATCTCCCGGTCTGGTTCCCCCACTTCAGTCCGCTTTTCAATCAGCTGAATGGGAGACTCTGCCTTCCCGGAGCTCCAACGCCAACCAAAGGGCACTCAGTCCCGTATACTCCGGACTGAGAACCGCCACGCCGGGGGCGCCTGCAAAACGGCCGCGCCGGCCAAAAGAGTCGCGCTGGCGACCCGTGGGGCTCCTCCGCCAGGAATCTCTTGGTCCGTGGGCAATAAAAATTCGTCTGAAAATGTTGCGTCCACTCACTCTCTGCGCTTTCAGTGGGAGCTACAATCCTGAGCTGCTGCTAATCGGCCATCTTGGATCTCTCTCTCCTGCCCTTGATTTCTATCTAAACTTCATGTCACCATTTTTTAAATTTTATTTCCTGACTACTGGTTACTTTCCATCTTCTTGTTTTCAGAGCCCCTGTTTCTTTACTACACCAATATACCATTATTTCTTTCACTAATTTTATTCTCATTGGTTAATGTTTTAAAATGACCATCATTCATTTTCTTTCAGTGTTCATCTTCCCCTTGGTCATTTCGTGGGACAACCAGTTATAGCAAGGAAATGGGGAAGAAAGAGGTATTTTCCAAAACTGGATTGTTGTCTTGGTTTTTAATTTACTACCTTCTTTTTTAAAGAATGGGGGACCAATTTAAGTAATAAAATTTCGAGCATCATTCCTTTTACATGCAAAATTTTATGCCCTTAACTTCCACTCACATCTTGTAATATTTTTTTTTCAAACTTTTAGTCACTTTGAGGCGTCCCACATAGCTTTGCAGGTGGTTGTATGTGTTTCAGTAATTCTTCATAACAAACAGCCACAGAAGACCAGTGACAAATTACATAAATAATGTATTTCTTACTCCTACATCTATGGGTTCCTGGGTGCCTTTGCTCCATATATTTCATTCTGGGGCCAAGAATGGAAGGGTAGGACCTGCTCAGGGTGTATGTGTGGTCTCCCAAGACAGTGGCAAATATCAAGGATGGCAAGCACCTTTAAAGGCCCTTCATGGATCCCATGCACTTACCAAAGCAAGTCAGAAGGGCAAGCCCTGAGTCAATGAGGGAGGAGAGTGCACTTTACCTAAGGAGATACCGAAAACTAGCATCACTAGAATAAGGAAGTATACTCTTCCCATGGACGGGGACACATTAAGTAGAGAGTATTTGCTGAAAAAAAAATCTCATCTATCATACCAAGCAGAATGTTTGAAATCTCTTTTCAAAAGTTTAAAAGACTCAAAAAGTAAAATAATAACTGGTTTGACATTAGTGCTTCAGTGAGAAAGACATATTGATGGATTTCCCATAAAAAGTAGTTACATATGGAGATTAGAATCAATTTTTAAATTATATTTTGGGTTAAGTGGATTTGAAGACTAGCCTGAAAGCAAACCACTGTGAATAGCATTATTTATGTGTTCCAAGTTATGAGAGTTCAACCTATAAACACTTTTCAGGGGGGTGGCCAGCTGGAATTGCATTTTGAAGATAGACTGTATACACTGAAACATTTACTCATGCTTCCCACAGAACATCTAGATTTTGATTTTTGATTGAGATGATGAAAGCAAAGAATAAAGTATGAGTTTATCTAAATGTACATTTCCAGAAGGTCAGTGTGAAAGCATAGGCCAGAGCACATACAGTTTTTGGATGCATTAATAGATAGTGGGCTTAGAGAATTCTGTTTGAACGTTTTGTAGGATTTGAGTATTTATTATAAAAATAACTGTATTGGCATCTTTTAAGACTTCCACTTGTCTATTTATATTATATATAGAATTTAACAAAAAGATGTAAAATATAGCTTTAAAGCAAAAGCTTGTGTAGGATAAGCAACTTTACGTTCCTACCATAGCCTTTAGATTTATACCTATCTCAGAATTCTCTTTCTGAGGCACCAGGTGACCCAAGAGCACAATTTTCTAAGAGCAAGTACATTGCACTATGAGAAAAACACATAGGTAGTGCACACACACATACAAATGAGTGTACATGGAATAAAAGGAGTACACAGTACATATGAGCTTATCAAATTGCCTTGATATTTAATCAGGATCTAATACCTACCTAAACTAATTTATTTATTTTAAATTCTATTTATCTATGCTTATTGCTAAGATAATAAAAATTAATATACTTTTAAGCACTCAAACCCTCAGAAAATCTAAAAATGTATTTATATATATAACTAGTCCTTTCAGATTCTCTAATGAAAGTTTATTGCTACTATAATAAAAAGCTATACTGTTTATTATTGACATATTTATCTTTCTTCAACTAGATTGAACCAATTTTAATTTTGCCATTCCTGACCCAGAAAAATATGTCTAGAATGTCATGCTGTCTTTAGTAATCAAATTTATTTTATTACTATTCAATAATTAAATATAGAGTGGAATTTTTTTCTTCATTTCTTCTAAAAAACTAACATAGTGGGATACATGTGCAGAATGTGCAGTTTTGTTACATAGGTATATGTGTGCCATGGTGGTTTGCTGCACCTACTAATCCGTCCTCTAAATTCCCTCCCCCTCACACCCCACCCCACAACAGCCCCTGGTGTACGTTGTTCCCCTCTCTGTGTCCATATGTTCTTAATGTTCAACTCCCACTTATGAGTGAGAACACGTGATGTTTGGTTTCTGTTCCTGTGATAGTTTGCTGAGGATGAGGGCCTCCAGCTTCATCCATGTTCCTGTAAAAGACATTATCTCCTTTGTTTTTATGGCTGAATAAGATTCCATGGTGTATATGTACCACATTTTCTTTATCCAGGCTATCATTGGTGGATATTTGGGTTGGTTCTCTGTCTTTACTATTGTAAATAATGCTGCAATAAACATATGTGTGCATGTCTCTTTATACTAGAATCATTTATAATCCTTTAGGTATATACCCACTAATAGGATTGCTGGGTCAAATGGTATTTCTGGTTCTAGATCCTTGAGGAATCGCCATACTGTCTTCCACAATAGTTGTATTAATTTACATTCCCAGCAACAGTGTAAAAATGTTCCTGTTTCTCCACAGCCTTGGCAGCATCTATGGTTTCCTAATAATCGCCATTCTGACTGACATGAGATAGAATCTCATTGTGGTTTTGATTTGCATTTCTCTGAGGATCAGTGATGAGCTTTTGTTCCTGTTTGTCGGCCACATTAATGTCTTCTTTTGAGAAGTGTCTGTTCATATCCTCTGCCCAGTTTTTAATGGCTTTTATTTCTTGTAAATATGTTTAAGTTCCTTGTAAATTTTGGATATTAGACCTTTGTCAGATCAATATATTGCAAAAATTTTCTCCCATTCTGTATGTTCCCTGTTCATTATGATAATAGTTTCTTTTTCTGTGGCAGTTCTTCAGTTTAATTAGATATCATTTGTCAATTTTGGCTTTTGTTGCAATTGCTTTTGGGATTTTTGCCTTGAAGTCTTTGCTCATGCCTATGTGCTGAATGGTATTGCCTAGCTTTTCTTCTATGGTTTTTATGGTTTGGGCCTTTACATTTAAAGACTTAAGTCTTTAATCCATCTTGAATTAATTTTTATGTAAGGAATAAGAAAGGGATACAGTTTCAATTTTCTGATATGGCTAACCAGTTATACCACCACCATTTACTTGTTTTTGTCGGGTTTGTCAAAAATTAGATGGCTGTAAATCTGTGGTGTTATTTCTGAGCTCTATGTTTTGCTCCATTGGTCTACATGTCTGTTTTGGTACCAGTACTATGCTGTTCTGGTTACTGCAGCCTTGTAATATGGTTTAAAATCAGGTAGCATAATGCCTCCAGCTTTGTTCTTCTTATGATTGTCTTGGCTATATTGGGTCTTTTTTATTTCACAAGAAATTTAAAATAGTTTTTTCTAATTCTGTGAAAAATGTCAATGGTAGTTTGATGGGAAAAGCATTGAATCTATAAATTACTTTGGGCAGCATGACCATTTTCATGATATTGATTCTTCCTATCCATAAGCATGGAATGTTTTTCCATTTGTTAGTGTCCTCTCTATTTCCTTGAGCAGTGGTTTTTAGTTCTCCTTGAAGAGGTCCTTTACATTCCTTGCTAGCTGTAGTCCTAGGTATTTTAGTATGATTGTAGGGATTGTAAATGGGAGTTCATTCATGATTTGGCTCTCTGTTGGCTTATTGTTGGTGTACAGGAATGCTTGTGATTTTTGCACATTGATTTTGTATGCTGAGACTTTGCTGAAGTTGCTTATCAGTTCAAGGAGTTTTGAGGCTGAGACGATGGGCTTTTCTAAATATAAAGTCATGTCATCTGCAAATAGAGACAATTTTACTTCCTCTCTTCCTATAGTAATACCCTTTATTTCTTTCTCTTGGCTAATTGCCTAAGCCAGAATTTCCAATACTGTTTTGAATAGCAGTGGTGAGAGAGGACATCCCTGTCATGTACCAGATTTCAGAGGGAATGCTTACAGCTTTTGCCCACTCTATATGCTATTGGCTGTGGGTTTGTCATAAATAGCACTTATTATTTTGAGATATGTTCCACCAATACCTAGTTTATTGAGAGGCTTTTTTTTTTAAATTGTACTTTAGGTTCTGGGGTACATGTGTAGATCATGCAGGGTTGTTTCATAGGTACTTACATGGCAAGGTGATTTGCTGCCTCCATCCCCCTGTCACCTATATCTGTCATTTCTCCCCATGTTATTCCTCCTGAAACTCCCCCACTCCCCCACTGTACCTCCACTAGTCCCCCCAACAGAACCCAGTGTGTGATGTTCCCTCCCTGTGTCCATGTGTTCTCATTGTTCAATACCCACCTATGAGTGAGAACATGCAGTGTTTGATTTTCTGTTCTTGTATCAGTTTACTGAGAATGATGGTTTCCAGATTCATCCATGTCCCTACAAAGGACACAAAATAATTGCTTTTTATGGCTGCATAGTATTCCATAGTGTATATGTGCCACATTTTCCTTGTCCAGTCTATCATTGATGGGCATTTGGGTTGGTTCCAGGTCTTTGCTATTGTAAACAGTGCTGCAATGAACATACATGTGCATGTGTCTTTATAATTGAATGATTTATAATCCTTTGGATATATACTCAGTAATGGAATTGCTGGGTCAAATGATATTTCTATTTCTAGGTCCTTGAGGAATCACCACACTGTCTTCTACAATGGTTGAACTAATTTACGCTCCCACCAACAGTGTAAAAGTATTCCTATTTCTCCACATCCTATCCAGCATCTGTTGTCTCCAGATTTTTTGATGACCGCTATTCTAACTGGAGTGAGATGGTATCTCAATGTAGTTTTGATCTGCATTTCTCTAATGACCAGTGATGATGAGCATTTTTTCCTATGTTTGTTGGCCTCATATATGTCTTCTTTTGAAAAGTGTCTGTTCATATCCTTCGCCCACTTTTGAATGGGATTGTTTGTTTTCTCTTGTAAATCTGTTTTAGTTCTTTGTAGATTCTGGATATCAGCCCTTTGTCAGATGGGTAGATTGCAAACATTGTTTCCCATTCTGTTGGTTACTGGTTCACTCTAATGATTGTTTCTTTTGCTGTACAGAAACTCTGGAGTTTAATTAGGTCCCATTTGTCTATTTTGGCTTTTGTTGCCAATATTTTTGGTGTTTTAGTCATGAAGTTCTTGCCTATGTCTATGTCCTAAATGGTTTTCCTAGGCTTTCTTCTAGGGTTTTTATGGTGTTAGGCCTCATATTTAAGAGAGTTTTTAACATGAAGGGATGTTGAATGTTATTAAAGACCTTTTCTGCATCTATTGAGGTAGTCATGTGGTTTTTGTCTTTGGTTCTCTTTATGTGATGGATTGTATTTATTGATTTGTGTATGTTGAACCAGCCTTGCATTCGAGGGGTGAAGCCTACTTGATCATGGTGGATGAGTTTTTGATGTGCTGCTGGATTTAGTTTGCCAGTATTTTATCGAGGATTTTTACATCAATGTTCATCAGGAATATTGGCCTGAAATTTTCCTTTTTTGTTGTGTCTCTTCCTGTTTTTTTAATCAGGACGAGACTGACTTTGTAAAATGAGTTAGGAAGGAGTCTCTCCATTTCAATTGTTTGGAATAGTTTCAGAAGGAATACTACCAACTCTTATTTGTATTTCTGGTAGAATTCAGCTGTGAATCTGTCTGCTCCTGGGCTTTTTCTTGGCTGGTAGGCTATTAATTACTGTCTTAATTTCAGAATTTGTTATTGGTCTATTTAGGGATTTGACTTCTTCCTGGTTCAGTCTTGGTAGAGTGTATGTGTCCAGGAATTTATCAATTTCTTCTAGATTTTCTAATTTACTTATGTAGAGGTGTTGATAGTATTCTCTGATGATAGTTTGTATTTCTGTGGGGTCAGTTGTAATATCTCCTTTATTAATTTTTATTGTGTCTACTTGATTCTTCTCTCTTTTCTTCTTTATTAGTCTAGCTAGTGGACTATCTATTTTGTTACTTTTTCAAAAAGTGGGTCCTGGATTTATTGATTTTTTTTGAAGAGTTGTTCATGTCTCTATCTCCTTCAATTCTCTTCTGATCTTAGTTATTTCCTGTCTTCCACTAGCTTTTGGATTAGTTTTCTCTTGCCTCTCTAACTCTTTTAATTATGACGTTAGGGTGTTGATTTTAGATCTTTCTAGCTTCCTGGTGTGGGAATTTAGTGCTATAAATTTCCCTCTTAACACTGCTTTAACTGAGTCCTGGAGATTCTGGTACCTTGTCTCTTTGTTGTCATTGGTTGCAAATAACTTCTTGATTTCTGCCTTAATTTCATTATTTACCCAGAAGTCATTCAAGAGCAGGTTTTTCAATTTCTGTGAAATTGTGTGGTTTCGAGTGAGTTTCTTAATCCTGAGTTCTAATTTGATTGCACTGTGGTTTGAGAGATTGTTTGGTATGATTTCAGTTCTTTTGCATTTGTTGAGGAGTGTTTCATTTGCAATTACTTGGTCAATTTTAGAGTAAGTGTCATGTGGCACTTAGAAGAATGTAAATTCTGTTTATTTGGGTTAGAGAGTTCTGTAGATATCTACTAGGTCCACTTGATCCAGAGCTGAGTTCAAGTTCTAAATATCTTTGTTAATTTGCTGTCTTGTTACTCTGTCTAGTACTCATAGTAGAGTGTTAAAGTCTCTCACTATTATTGTGTGGGAGCCTAAGTCTCTTTGTAGGTCTCTAGGAACTTGTTTTCTGAATCTGGTTGCTCCTGTACTGGGTACATATATTTTTAGAATAGTTAGCTCTTCTTATTGTATTGTTCCCTTTACCATTATGTAATGTCCTTCTTTGTCTTTTTTGATCTTTGTTTAAAGATTAAATTTTCCTCCATCTCTTTATTTTGAGCTTATGTGTGTCTTTGCATGTAAGATGGTTCTCCTGCATATAGCACACTGATGGGTCTTGACTCCTTATCCAATTTTCCAGTCTGTGTCTTCTAATTTGGGCATTTAGCCCATTTAAATTTAAGGTTAGTATTTTCATGTGTGTATTTGATCCTGTCGTCTTAATGCTGTTTCGTTATTTTGCACACTAATTGATGCAGTTTCTTCACAGTGTCATTGGTCTTTATATTTTGGTGTGATTTTGCAGTGGTTGGTACCAGTTTTTCCTTTCCACATTTAGTGCTTCTTTCAGGCACTCTTGCAGGGCAGGCCTGGTTGTAATGAAAACCCTCATCATTTGCTTGTCTGGAAAGGATTTTATTTCTCCTTCACTTATGAAACTTAATTTGTCTGGATATGAAATTATGGATTGAAAATTCTTTTCTCTAAGAATGTCAAATGTTGGCCCTCACTCCCTTCTGGCTTGTAAGGTTTCTGCTGATAGATCTGCTGTTAGTGTGACTGACTTTATTTCTTTCTCTTGCCTGATTGCCCTGGCCAGAACTTCCAATACTCTGTTGAATAGGAGTGGTGAGAGAAGGTATCCTTGTCTTGTTCCCTCTTTATACCATATATACAAAACCAGCAAAAAAAAAAAAAAAGTAGCATTTCAAATTAGTACTGGACTGCTGATTATATTTTCATATAAAATACAAAAGCATTCAAATGCATACCTACTTGGGGTCTGGGATATGTAGGAATGAAATATGCTTAAAACATATTTTTCAGATTTTCAATTTGAGACAATATTTTCTACTCTTGGGTAGTCCCTTCTCTTTCAATTTTAGCTTTCTCAGTGTGACAATATTTTTAGAGGAATACTAATTTGTATAAAATTTAGATTTTATAAAAATAAATTACCCCTTCACCATAAATAGTATTATGCCATGCATTTTAAAACTTATTGCACAATTTCAGCTGTTTGTGCCTGCCAAGATCATACCACAATTGGGCTTATTTTTAAGTTAGTGACATAGCCTTCTGTTACAATACACAACATGAAGTTGCTGATTCCCAAAATACTTAGAAATATAGTACTCCCCACCAAGTTTTAAGTTGCTACTTTAATTTGGAGTAGAAAACAAAATTTCTTTCTGCCAGTTATGTTAATAAGTGACTATGAGAAACCAAATTACTGGCTTCATATTTTAAATATATTCTAGTGATGGCTTATCCTTCTTGTAGACTGGTGCCAGACATCTGCCCAGCTGGTTCATACCTTAATAAAGTACTACTCCCAGTGGCAGCTGGTGGGGAGTAGATAAATCTGTGTTGTGAGCACATACACATACACATATACATAAACCCTCTTCAAGATCATCCTTTTATGTAATCCACCATCTGTGGGACATCACAGGTTTCAGCATTGCCTTTGATCCCCAGCTTCAAGCTTGTACTCACATACATAATCTCATTTTCCACCAAATTCTGCATTAAGGAATGAACATCATTTGAAAAGAGGGAGTATATACAAAAAGATACCTAAGTATTTTGACATAACTTTACTCTATCAACTTAATGGCCTTATTTACCCTAAATCTGTACTCATGTTCAACAAGATTATAATTTGTGTCGTATATTTCAATGTGTGTTTGTGTTTTAGCTTTTTATTTTGAAATAGTCATAGATTTACAAAAGCAGTACAGAAAGATCAGAATACTCTTCACTCAGTTTCTCCAATGAGTTACATCTTGCAATTATAGTACAATATCAAGATTAGGAATTAGTTATTGGTTCAAAGTGTGTGTACAGTTTCATGTCATTTAATATGTATAAATTGTATAGTCAGCATTCAATCAAGGTGAAGAACTAGTTAATAACTAGCAAAATCTTCCTCAAATTACTTTTTATAGTTACCCTCATTGCCCTCACTCCCAACATCCTCAACCCATAGCAATTACTAATTAGTCTTTAATTTCTATAATTTTGTAATTTCAAGAATGTGATAAAAATGAAATAATATTAAGAAATGAAATAATATAGTGCATGAAGTTTTTGTATTGGCTTGTTTCCTCTCAACATAATGCCCTTGAGACTCATCCAAATTGTTCTGTCTATCAATAGTCCATTTACTTTTATTGCTGAGTAGTATTACATGATATAGTGGTACTATAATTTGTTTAACCACTCACCTATGGAGGGATATTTTAGTTGTTTTCAAGTTTGACCTATATGCTGCTCTGTACATATGCAATTTCTGGATCATATGGTGAATACAGATTTAGCTGTTTTTGTTTGCTTGCTTGTTTGTTTGTTTAAAGACAGGGTCTTGTGCTGTTGTTTATGTTGGAGTGAAGTGACATGGTCATAGCTCACTGCAGCCTCAAACTCATAGCCTCAAGCAATCCTTCCACTACAACCACTAAAGTAACTGGTACTGCAGGCATGTGCCACTGTGCCTGCTTAATTGTTGTTTTAAAGATTTTTAGTGATGAGGTCTTACTATGTTGCCCAGGCTGATCTTGAACTCCTGGCCTCAAGTTATCCTCCTGACTCAGCCTCCATAATTGTTGGAATTATAGACAGGAGTCACTATACCTGGCCTAGTTTGTTTGTTTATTTTTAAAGAAATTGAGAGATTATTTATCACAGTTGCTGTAACATTTTACATTCCAGTCAGAATTGTATGAGAAATCCAATTTTTCTCTCTCTTCATCAGCATTACGTATTGAACATTGTCACATTAAAAAAAAAATAACTGTTCTCAAGTCTTTTTAGAAGGGCTATTAAAAAGAACAATAAATTAATTAAGGAGATAAAAGATCTCTACAAAGAGAAATACAAAACACTGATAAAAGAAATCAAACAAGATACAAAAAAATGAGAAAAAAAAAGACATCCAAATTCTCATGGATTACAAGAATCAATATTGTGTAAATGACCCTATGGTCCAAAGCAATCAATAGATTCAACACAAGTGCTATAAAACTACCAATGCCATTTTTTAATGAATTAGAAAATGAACTCTTAAAATTCATATGAAACTAAAAGCCTAAACAGCCAAAGCAATCCAAAGTAAAAAGAACAAACCTGGAGGCACAACATTTCCTGACTTCAAATGTTACTGCAGAGTTATAGAAATCCAAACAGACTGGCACTGGTATTAAAGTAACACATAGACCTATGAAACTGAATGAGAGAACCCAGAAATAAAGCCAAATACTTAACATCAACCGATTTTCAACAAAGCAGACAAAAACCTACGCTGAGGAAAGGACACCCTATTCAGTAAATGGTGCTGGGAAAATTGGATAGTCACAGGTAGAAGAATGAAACTGGACCATTACCTCTCACCATACAAAAATTAACACAAGATGAACAAAAGACTTAAATCTAAGATTTGAAATTATAAAATTCCAGAAGAAAATCTCTCCAGGACATTGGACCGGGCCAATAATTTATGACTAAGACGCCAAAAGCAAATGCAACTAAAACAAAGATAAATAAATAGGACCTAATTAAACTAAAAATTTTCTGCAGAGACAGAGAAAGGCTGAAGAGAAGCCACCAGTTCCTTACAAGAACACCAAATAGAACAACTCTCCACACAAAAAACACCTTCATAAGAACAAAAATGCAGGTGAGTGAACATATTATCAGGTTTTAACATCATATTGAGGGAATAGGCACTGAAGAAGGTAGGAAAAGTACTCTAGAACCATGTACTTTACTCCTTTTCTATCCCCTAGCAATGGCCCTGTGGCATGGAAAGAAAACCTGGGCATCTGGGGGAGAAAGGGCAGTGATTGTGGGACTTTGCATTGTGCTGCCAAAGACGTTAGAAAGGAATACAGGGCAGAATTTAGCAAGTGCTCACAGAGGGAGCAGTTAGACCAGCTCTAGCTAGAGGGGAGTTGTCTATCCCAGAGGTTGGAACCTGAGTTCCGGCAAGTCCTGCAACTACAGGCTAAAGTGTTCTGGGCTTCTAAATAAACTTGAAAGCCAGTCTGGGACACAAAGATTGCAATTCCTGGGTGAGTCCTTTTGTTGTGCTGGGTTCAGAGCCAGTGGACTTGTGGTACATATAACCTAAGGAGATACCAGATGGAACAGCCAGTGAGTACCTGCAGCAACCTTTCCCCAATGCCAGGCAGCACAGCTCAAAGCTCCTGGAGAAACTCCTCCCCCTCTGATTGAGGAGACAAGAGAAGAGAATAAAGAGAACTTTGACTTGAAACTTGGATACTAGCATACCCATAGTACAACAGGCCACCAGGCAGAGTACAGAGGCCTCTATTCCAGAACCTAACTCCTGGACAGTATTTCTAAGTACTCCCTGGGTCAGAAGAAAACCAGTTGCCTTGAAGGGAGGAACCTAGTCCTGATGGAATTTATCACCTGCTGAATAAGGAGCCCTAGGGGCCCTGAATAATCAGTAGTGGTAGCCAGGCAGTACTTGCCATAGGTCTTGGATGAGACTCAGAGCTATGCTGTCTGAAGGTGTGACACAGCACACCACCAGCTGTGGTAGCTACAGGAAGAGATCAATTATTCTTGAGGAAATTAGAGAAAAGTATAAAGGGGATATTTTCTTGCAACTAGGGCACCAGCTTGGCCAAAGTGGGGTAGGGGGTTTTGGGGTTGCCAGTTTCAGACCTTGGCTACTGGACAGAATTTCTGAACACACTCTGGGCCAGAAGGAAGCAGCGTACTGCCCAGAAGGGAGAGACTCAAGCCTGAAAGCATTCACCAAAAGCTAACTAAAGGACCTTGGGCCTTGAGTAGATATTAGCAGTAGCCAAGCAATGCTTGCCACAGGTCTGGATTGGTGGTAGCCATGAAGTGAGATCCTTCTGCTTAAGAAAAGGAGAAGGAAAAGTGGAAAGGACTTTGTCATGTAGCATGGATGCCAAATAAGCTATAGTAGAATGGAGGACCAAGTAGATTCCAAAGGTTTCTTACTCCAGGCCCTTGCTCCTGGGTGGCATGTTTGAAACAGGACAGGACCAGGGGGAAACTCACTGCCCTTAAGAAAAGGATGCAAGTCTGGCTGAATTTGCCACCTGCTGACTGTAGAGTCCCTGTGCTTTGAGTGAAATCAGCAGTAGCCAGGCAGTAGTCACTGTGAGCCTTGAGGGAGACCCAGTGCTGTGCTGAATTGAGATTGACCAAGTGCAGTTCCAGTAGTATTGTATACAGAGATGCAATTATCTAGCTCCATGCAGCTCAGCACCATGAAGGGTGGAGAGGGCGGTGGAGAGAGAGAGGAAGAAAATAAGGGAAGAGAAAAAGAGTATCTTCCTGGTAATCCAGGCAACTTTCCAAGATCTTATTCAAGACCAGCAAGGTAGTTCCTCTACAAGTCTGGAGGATCCACAGCATAAATGGTTTTACAGTGCCTCCTAAAAGACATGGCTATAGTGACCAAATACTTAAATCACAACACCCAATTCCCTTTGAATACCTGGAAAAGCCTTACCAAGAAGGACAGATACAAACAAGTACAAACTGTGAGTACTACAATATATACCTAAATATTTGATATTCAGACATTGATAAAAATTCACAAGCACCAATGCCATTCAGAAAACATGACCTCACCAAACAAAATAACTAAGGCATTAGTGACCAATCTGTGAGAGACAGAGACATGAGACTTTTCAGACAGAGAATTAAAAATAGCTGCTTCAGGGAAACTCTATGAAATTGAAGATAACACAGAGAAGGAATTTATTTAACAAAGAGATTAAAATAATTAAAAACAAGCAGAAATTTTGTTGCTGAAAATGCAGCTTATGTACTGACAATTGTATCAGAGTCACAAAACAGCAGAATTGATAGAGCAGAAGAAAGAATGAGCAAGCTTAAAGAAAGACTAGTTGAAAATACACAATCAGGCGCTAAAAAAGGGAAAAAACAAGATCCAGTGATCTGTTGCCTACTAGAAATACACTTCTCCTATAAAAACTCCATAGACCAAACATAAAGGAATGGGAAAAATATTCCATGCAAATAGAAACAAAACAAACAAACAAAAAAACAAGAATAGCCATAATTATATCAGACAAATTAGATTTTAAGATAACTATAAGAATAAAAAAAAATAAGGTAACTCTATAATAATAAAGGTGTTGATTCAGCATGAGTATATAACAATCACTGGAGCATCCAGTTACATAAAACAAATGTTAATAAAATTAAAGAGAGATACATCCCAATACAATAATAGCTGAAGACTACAACACCCCACTTTCAACAACATTGGATAGGTCATCCAGACAGAAAATTAACACCGAAACTTAATCTACACTGTAGACCAAATGAACCTAAGAGATATTTATAGAACATATCACTCAATAACCACAGAATACACATCCTTCACCTTAGCATGTAAGTCATTCTCAAAGACAGACCATGTGTTAGCCCACAAGATAAATCTTAACAAATTCAAAAAATTACAATTATATCAATTATCTTATCTGACTACAATGAAATAAAACTAGACATCAATAACAAAAGGAATTTTGGAAACTACACAAACACATAGAAATTTAAAAATATGCTCCTGAATAACCAGTAAGTCAGTAAAAAAATTAAAAAGAATGGTAGAAATGTTTATGAAAGTAGAAACACTATGAAGTAGTTCATTCTCACACTGCTATAAAGAACTACCTAAGACTGGATGATTAATGAATAAAAGAGGTTTAATTGACTCACAGTTTCACAGGCTTAACAGGAAGCATGACTAGGAGACTTCAGGAAACATTCAATCATGGTAGAAGGTAAAGAGGAAGCCAGCATGTGTTACCATGTTGGAGCAGGAGAGAGAGAGAAAGTGGAAAGTGGCACACACTTTCAAACAACCAGATCACCTGAGAATTCACTATCACAAGAACAGCAAGGGGGATGCTTGTCCCCATGATTTAATCACCTTCCACCAGGCCCCTCCCATGACATGTAGGGGTTACAATTCAAGATGGGATTAAGATGGGGACACAGAGCCAAACCATTTCACACAATGTACCCAAAAATATGGCACATTGCAAAAGCAGTAATAAAAAGAATGTTTATAGTAATAAGCACTACATAAAAAAGTGGAAAAAAAGAACCTCATGATGCATCTTAGAGAACTAATAAAAGAAGAACAAATATAAATAACCCCAAATTAGTAGAAGAAAATAAATAATATCAGTGCAGAAATAAATGAAATTAAAATGAAAAAATACAAAACATAAATGAAACAAAAAGTTGTTTTGAAAAGACAAAACTAAACCTTTAGCTCAGCTAAGAAAAAAAAGAAGATCCAAATACATAAAATCACAGATGAAAAAGCAGACATTACAACGAATACTGCAAAAATTAATGGATTATTAAAGACTAATATGAACAACTGTATGCCAGTATATTAGAAAACACGAAGAAATGAATAAATTTCTAGACCCATACAACCTAGCAAGATTTAGCCGTGAAGAAATCTGAAACCTGAGCAGAGCTGCTATAAGTAATAAGATCAAAGAAATAACAAAAAGTCTCCAAGCAAAGAAAAGCCTAGTACCAGATGGCTTCACTGCTGAATTTTACCAAATATTTAAAGAACTAATACCAATCCTACTCAAACTTTTCCAAAAAATAGAGAAGGAGGAAATATTTCTAAACTCATTCTATAAGGCCAGTATTACCCTGATACTGAACCAGAAAAAGACATCAAAAAATAAAAATAAAAAATAAGAAAGCAAAAACTACAGGCAAATATCTCTGATGATATTGATGCAAAATCCTCAATAAAATACGAGAAAAAGCAAAATCAACAACATATTGAAAGGATTCTTAATCATGACCAAGAGAGATTTACCCCAGGGATTCAAGGATGGTTTAACATATGCAAATTAATCAACATGACACATCATAGCAACAAAGTGAAGCACAAATACATATGATTATTTTAATCAATGCTGAAAAGACATTTGATAAAATTCAACACCATTTATGGTTAAAAATTCTCTCCCAGCACTTTGGGAGGCCGAGGCGGGCGGATCACGAGGTCAAGAGATCGAGACCGTCCTGGTCAACATGGTGAAACCCCGTCTCTACTAAAAATACAAAAAAATTAGCTGGGCGTGGTGGCGCGCGCCTGTAGTCCCAGCTACTCGGGAGGCTGAGGCAGGAGAATGCTTGAACCCGGGCGGCGGAGGTTGCAGTGAGCCAAGGTCGCGCCACTGCACTCCAGCCTGGCGCCTGGTGACTGAGTGAGACTGTCTCAAAAAAAAAAAAAAAAATTCTCAAAAACCTGGGAATAGAGGAAATTCCTCAACAGAATAAAATCCATATCTAAGAGACCCATAGGTAGTATCATAATAAATAGGGAATATTTGAAAGTCTTTCCTCTAAAATATGGAAAATCAAAAGAATGCACACATTCACCACTACTATTCAACAAAGTACTCAAAGTCCTAACTAGATCAAGAAAGAGAAGAGTCCTAGCTAGACAAGAAAGATAAATAATGAATCTCCAAATTAGAAAGCAAGAAATCGAGTTATCCTTGTTTGCAGATGATATAATCTCATATCTGGAAAAATCTTAAGGCACCACAAAAAAACTATTAGAACTGATCAACAAATTAAGTAAACTTGCAGGATACAAAATTAATACACAAAAGACAGTAACATTTCAATATGCCCACCTCTAACAATCTGAAAAAGAAATCAAAGAAATACTCCTGTTTATAATGTCTACAAATAAAATACCTACGGAAAAACTTAACCAAATAAGTGAAAGATCTCAGCAATGAAAACTATAAAACACGGATACAAGAAATTAAAAGGAACACAAAAATATTGCAAGATATTCCATGTTCATGGATTGAAAGAATCCAATATTTTTTAAATGTCCATTGTACCAAAAGCAATATAGAGATTCAGCAAAATCTCTATCAAAATATCAATGACATTCTTCAAAGAAATAGAAAAAAGTATTATTAAAATTTATTTGGAAGCCCAAAGGACCCAAAATAGTCAAAGCAATCCTGAACAAAAAGAACGAAACTGGAGGAATCACATTGCTCAACTTCAAATTATACTATAAAGTTATAGTTACAAAAATGACATGGTACTGGCATAAAAACAATCACATAGATCAATGGAATGGAATAGAGAACCCAGAAACAAATCCATACATCTACAGTGAACTCATTTTCAACAAAGCTGCCAGGAACATATATTGGAAAAAGGACAGTCTCTTTAATAAATAGTGCTGGGAAAATTGGACTTACCCATATGCAAAAGAATAAAATTAGATCCCTATCTCTCACCATATACAAAACCAAATTAAATTGGATTCAATACTTAAATCTAATACCTCAAACTATGAAACTACTAATAGAAAACTTTGGAGAAAATCTCCAGGACATTGAAATGGACAAAGACTTTTTGAATAATATCCCACATGTGCAAGCTAACAAAGCAAAAATAAACAGTGGGGTAACAACAAGTTAAAACATTTATCCACAGAGAAGGAAACAACAAAGTGAAGAGAAAACTCACATAATGGGAGAAAATATTTGCAAACAATTCATCTTACAAAGGATTAATGACCAGAATTCACAGAGATCTCAAACTCCTTAATAGGAGGAAAAAAAAAGTCTAAATAGTCTGATTAAAAATGGGCAAAGGATCTGAATAGACATTTCTCAAAAAAAGACATACAAATGACAAACTATGTGAAAAGGTTCTTAACATCATTGATCATCAGATAAATGTTAATCAAAACTACAATGAGATATAATTTTACCTCAGTTAAAATAGTGTTTATCTGAAAGACAGGCAATAGCAAATGCCGGCAATGATGTAGAGAAAGGGAATGTAAATTAGTACAACCACTATGGAGAACAGTTTAGAGGTTCCTCAAAAAACTAAAATAGAACTACCATGTTATTTAGCAATCTCACTGCTGGGTACAAACCCCATGGAAAGAATATGTGTATGTCAAGCAGATAGCTGCATTCTGTTAATGCCGGCACGATTCACAACAGCCAACATTTGAAAGCAACCTACGTGTCCATCAAAGGATGAATGGATAAGGAGAAACTAGCATATATACACAATTTATGACTATTCAACTATGAGTTTGTATCATTTGCAGTAACCTGAATGGAACTGGGAATCAATTATATTAAGTGAAATAAGCCACACACAGAAAGACAAACCAAAGGTTGTCACTTATTTGTGGGAGCTAAAAAAAAATAAAAGCAACTTAACTCATGAAATAAAAAGTAGAATTATGGTTACCAAAGACTGAGAAGGGTAGTGGGAGGTGGAAATGGTGATGGTTAGTGGGTACAAATATAAATAGAATTAATAAGATTTAGTGTTTGATAGGACAACAGGGTAACCACAGTGAATAATAATTTATTGTACATTTTTAAATAACTATGAATGTATGATTGAATTATTTGTGACATAAAGAAAAGTGCTTGAGGTCAGGTAATGGGTACTTCATTCACCCTGATGTAATTATTACACACTGTATGCCTATATCAGTATATCTCAGGTAACTCATAAATATATTCACATACTATTTACCCACAAAATTGTTTTAAGGAAAAAGCTTCTCCACATCAAAAGAAATAAGTAACAGAGTAAATAAACAACCTACAGAATAAGAGAAAATAGTTGTAAATTATGCATCAACAGTGGGCTCGACAGCTAGAATCTACAAGGAACTTAACAAAATCATCAAGAAAAAATAATAATCCCATTAAAACATAGGCAAAGTACATAAACAGAAATTTCTAACGAAGGATATACAAGTGGCCAACAAACACATGAAAAAATGCAAAATCTATGTAACAATCATACAAGATCTACACATGTACCTCAGAACTTAAAGTAAAATTTTTTTAAAAAAGAAAAATATGCAAAATCTTAGTAATCATCAGGAAAATGCAAATTAAAACCACAAGGAAATACCACCTACCAGCCAGAATGGCCATTATTTAAAAGTCAAACAATAGATACTGGTATGGATGTGGTAAAAGGGAATGCTTATACATGGTTGGTGGGAATGTAAATTAGTACAACCTCTACTGAAAATAGAATGGAACAGAAAACCAAACACCACATGTTATCACTCATGGGTGGGTGTTGAACAATTAGAACACGTGGACACAGGGGAGGGGAACATCACATAATGTGGTCAGTTAGGGGATGGCTAGGGGAGGGACAGCTGGGGGATGGAGAGAGTGGGGAGGGATAACGAGGGGAGAGATACCAGATATAGGTGATGGGGGGATGAAGGCAGCAAACCACCTTGCCATGTATGTGCCTATGCAACAATCCTGCATGATCTGCACATGTACCCCAGATCCTAAAGTACAATTAAAAAAAATAGAATAGAGATTTCTCAAAGAACTAAATGTAGATCTACCATTCAATCCAGGAATCCCACTACTGGGTATCTAGCCCAAAGCAAAAAAGTTGTCATAGTAAAATGATACCTGCATATATATGTTTATTGCAGCACAATTCACAATTGAAAAAAAAATGGTATCAATGTAAGTGCCCATCAACTGATGAGTGGATAAGGAAAATGTAGTACATATACCATGGAATACTATTAAGCCATAAAGAGAAATGAAAGAATGTATTTTGCAGCAACTTCAATGGAACTAGAGGTCATTATCATAAGTGAAGTAACTCAGGAAGGAAGTGGGATCTAAGCTACAGGTAGGCAAAGGCAGTGTAAAGGACACTACAAACTCAGAAGCTGGTAAGGTGGGAGGGGTTAGACATAAAAAATTACCTATTGGGTATAATGCATACTATTCAGGTGATGTGTACAGTAAAAGTCCAATTCTCACCACTGTACAATTCATCTGTGTAACCAGAAATCATTTGTATCCCTAGAACTATTGAAATATTTTTTTAGAGACACATAAACATTTTAAGATAGCCTACTGAATTTAGACATTACCATGAAACTTATGATGATTCACTAAATTTAAAATGTAGCTGTACTCTTTTAATGACTAAATAAATCATGCCATTTTGTTAAAAAAAAAAAAGCAGTTCTATTAAGTATATAGTAATAGCTCATCACCATTGAAAAAGTATTAATTTGTAAGTGAGGCATGCCAAAACACAGATTTACCTTTCCTTTGTCCTTATATTTTAACTAGTCATGACAAAATTTTTTGAGTAAGTTATAGCCCTGGAGATTTTTCTTTTTTTTGGAAAAAATATGGCAGAAACCATCATTATTGTTATTCTAAAATTTCAAATATTCTCCCTTACAAACAAGAATCTTATTAAAAATGTGTTAACCCACCAACTAGGAAAGTGTATTAATTATAGGCAATGTTGAACAAAGGTATCATTGAATGAATGGGTTTTTGACATTGTGAAATGGACATAAATACCTGCCCAATACCAAAATGCAGGCTTTTCATCATGCTGATAGTTTAAAGTACAGTGTAAGCCTATATTTCATCTATATCATGTCTTCCTACTATTCATCATTTTCCAATGTTCAATTATTTTCTTCAGGATAGCAACTTACTACTGTAATACTAAATTTATCAGAAGAAGTAAATCTAAGGCACCTCATCCATCACTTTGTCTCCTGATTAGATTACATTCTAAACAATCTTATTTATGAACACCTGAAAAAGAAGAGATTTTACAACTTCCCCTGACAACAATTTAAATATTTAAATTTATTTTCTGTAAAAAGATGTCTTCCATTGAATCTCCTCAAATGCTAAATGTTTAAAAGAGAGTCAGCTTTATTTTGTTCTCCATTTAGCTTAAAAGATCTGGTTCAAAGTTTTCAAGTAAGAATTATTGGCTTATTCTCAGATACTCCTGCTGAGTTATGCGAACTTTTCTGTAAATGAACCCTAATAAAGTAACAAAATAAAAACAATTATCATAATTTTATTATTGACTTTTAAATTTTTATTAAGAAACTTTGTTTTAGAATAGTTTAGGCTTTGTAGAAAAATTGAACAGTTACTATTAATACAAAATTTCTCATATACCATTTACAGCCAGTTTTTCCTATTATAAACATCCTACGTTAGTGTGCTACATTTGTACAATTAATAAGCCAATTTTGATTCGCTATTATTAAATCGAAGTCTATATTTAATTCAGATTTCCTTAGCTTTTACTTAATGACATTTTTCTCTTCTAGGATTTCGACCAGGATAACACATTATATTTGTCTTCTTAGGCTCCTCTTAACAGTGAGTTTATCAGAGTTTTCTTGTTTTTGATAAACTTTGTGTTTATAAGTACAAATCTTATACGTTGCAGGAGCCTGTGTGTTAAAATTTGCCTGATGTTTATCTCATTATTAGAGGGGGAGTGCTTTGGGAAGGAGAATCACAAGTTTGGAACCCAATTCTGAAAAACACAATTCTGAATGTCATAATTCCTAATGATCAAAATCCCTGAAGTCTAAATCCTTAATGTCTGAAACTCCTTAATGTCCAAAATTCCGTAAAATCATAATCACATGATAGTTGTATCATATCAGGCAGAACTATCACTATGTTCTTATTAAGTATTAAGTATGGTTTAAGTATTAAGTATGGAAATTAAGTATGGTTTAGGAGATGCATATGGGTGTAAGCTGACAGTGGGTAGACTTGTGGATTTAATTTTAGGCAGTATTAAACTTGGCTGTATTAGAGAATACCCAAAATCTGGTAAATTATTATTCTGGGTATGTCTGTGAGGTGTTTCCAGAAGTGATTTGTGTGTAAATCTGGTGGATTAGGTAGAGGAGCTTTGCCTTCCAGGTTGGTAGGCACCATCCAATTTAATCAGTGAGGGACCCAGAGAGAACAAATACGGAAGTCTCTCTCTCTGTGACCTGGGACAGACTTTTCTTCTCCTGCCTTGGACATCAGAACTCCAGGCTTGCTGGACTTTAGACTCCAGAACTTAAACCAGCAGCCTCCCGGATTTTGAAGTTTCTGGCCTGAGCCACTCTACCAGTATCCTGGGGACTCCAGTTTACAGATAGTAAGTCTATCATGTAATGTCTCAGTCACCAGAATTGTGTGAACCAATCCCCTCAGTAAATCTCATTATATGTCTATATACATGTCAATTGGTTCCATCTCTCTGAAGAACCTTGACTGAAACAGATTTAGTATTGGAAAATCTAAATAGTTTTCCTTCTTACTGTATTTCTTGCAACACAATGGAAGAAATCTGAAATTTTTCCCCTCACAGAAAGTGTAAGTCAAGTGTACAAGGCTACTTAATGATAAAATATAAAGTTTAAAAGATAATTCTTATTGGGATTATAAAAGCAAAAAAAAAAAAAAAAAAAAAAAGCTTTAATGGGATTACTAAACAATAACCAAACTTCCAAATGGACAGCATATACTTACACAATTTGTAGACCGCAACCAATCTTCAAAGACAAGCAGTATAAGAATTTTGAAGATCATAGAAGTGAAAATGCAGGCAAAATTTACAAATCTCCTCTCCCAAATTATTCAACCATGTACAACTTCTGACCCTTCACACACACTGTGTCATGATTGCTTTCAAAAAACTCCCTTTCTTAGAAAATAAAAGTAATTTGACAAGCTCAGATACCTTCTGAGACAAAGTTGCTAATATTGAAGTTCTTCAGTGTTACAAAATATATTAAATGGTGAACTATTCTTGATTAAGGATTTGACTGTAAAAGAAGATCGACTTCTTGTTTTTACCACTAAATTTGACATAGAACAACAAATATATGCTTCACTTTGGCTAATGGACGCCACTTCCAAACTGTCCTCACTGTTTTTTTATCAACTTTATACAATTCATACCCCTGCTGGATCTGAAAATGCTAGAACTCTAATTATTTGTGTATTAACGACTGGAAAATGTGAAGCTCTTTGGAAAGGCTTATTTAAAGATTTGGGGAACTAGGCAGAAGAAAATGAATTTCAACTGAGTCTGCAAATCATAATGACAAATATCAATTTTCGTACAATCAAGGCTTCTAAAAGTGAATTTCAAGGTATTACCAGTAAAATTTGTATCGTTCATTTGGTTTGATGCATTTGGCAGAAAATTTAGATGAGTCGTGGCCATGCCATGGGGCCGCAATGAGTACCTTGCTTAATAGTTTTGTTATTTGTCTGCATTGGTATTCTTTCTAGCTGTTGACATTTCAGGAGCTTTAATGAATTTAAGCCACATTTGCCTAAAGAAGTTAATGACGTTACTGACTAGTTTGAAAATAATTATGTGCATGGTAGGGAAAAAAGACACTTTTATACAACAATCTTGCCTTTTGATAACCAGTATTGTTTCTGCCAAATTTGTGGTTTTGTATATGAGTACATGTAGAATGGATTTCCATGTACTAAAATCAACATAGAAGCATGGCACAGAAAATAGGAAAATTTAATAGAGAATGTTCATGTCAGGGTGTATCAGATCATAGAAGAATTTCAAAAAAAGCAGCACAATGTAGAAAATGAATGTGAACCTATTCTCCAAAAATAGCCACTTCCTGAAAGAAAAAAAAAGAAAAGCAGCTATTCTCGTGATACAAGACTTCAAAATATAGTTAATGATTATAAATGTCAGGCAGCTTTTATGAACTATCTCTGTACAATTGCCCATAAATATGTTCCTATGATACGCTTATTCATATGTCAAATTTTCTTTTTAGTTTTTCTTTTATTTCACTTTTTAAAAGTTTTTTTTAACTATTTAAAATTATCAGTATTACAAAACTAAGTGCACACAATTGCCAACTATAGTGATACATGTTTATACATTTATCTTTTTGACCTATTCTTTATGATGCAGTTCATCTGTTCCTGTTACACCTGTGACTATCCTTGGTACACCTAAGTATTTATGATTGCCAAAATAATGTGTGATATTGCCTATTTTATGGCATAAAGTGGCCTGGGAGTGTTTTTTTGTGTGCTTTTTAATATGTTTCTCAAATAAATTCCTTCTTAAAATGTAAAAAATATCTTTAAATAACTAATTTTTTCCAGAATTATATTTTTGGAATTTTGATCTTCAGATTTAAAGTAGTTATTGATGTAGTTAGCTTGCTTTCTATATTTTTACATAAGTTCCGATTTTTTTAGCTTTTTTTATCCTTTTTTTCTTAACCTCTTTCTAGGTGCATTGATATAAATTCTCCTTATTTTCTTAGGTTATTAATTATACTTTAATGTACATATGTGTGTATATACATATGTACATTAAAGTATAGAATGAGTGCCTTTGAATTTTTTCTGTATGCTGACAATTGTGGTCCACTTCTAGATAACGCTATACTGCTTCATAATTAGTGGAAGTACTTTATAGAAGATTAGTCCCATTCTTTTCTCCCATCCCTTATAATGTTGTTATTCATTTCACTTTTCAATATACTATAATCACTCAATAGATTATTATTATTACTTTAAATAGTTATCTGTTAGATAAATTGAGAGTTAGAAAAAATGTTTCTAGATTTTTATTTATTCCTTCTCCAACATTCTTCATGTCTTTATGTGGATACCAGCTTCTGAAATATATACTTTTTCTGTTTTCTGAAATTTTTATTTTAATATATATTGCAAGGCAGGTCTCCTGGTGATGAATTCCCTCCATTTTTGCTTGTCTGAGAAAGTCTGTATATCTCTTTCATTTTGAGAGGATACTCTTACTGAAATTTATAATTGTAGTTTGGTGGATTTCTTCTTTCAATTCTTTAAATATTTCACTTTACTATCTTTTTGTTCACATGGTTTCTGAAGAGAAGTCTGATATAATTTTTCTCCTTATTTTTCCATTAGTGAGGTATCATTTTTTTCCTTCTGGGCTCTTGCAAAATTTTCTCTTTGTCTTTTGTTGTAGCCATTTGAATGTGATACGCCTACATGTAGGTTTTTGGTATTTATCCTCAGTGTTCCATAAGTTTTTAGGTCTATGGTTTAGTATCTGTCATTAATTTTGGAAAATTATCAGATGTTTTTACTTCAAATATTCTTTCTGTTTCTTTCTTTATTCCAACCTGGTAATCCTATTATGTACAGGTCACACCTTTTGTGTGACTCCAGTGGCATGAGCTCTAAGTAAACTGGTCTCAGTTGTGATTTTTCTCTATGTGTCTATCTGTTGCCTACTTTATCCCTCTTGAGCCCTCAACTTGTAAGCCATAGTTATTTATATTCTCTATCCCTCAACTTATTAACCATAGTTATTTAAATTATCTACCTGATAATTTCAAAATCTATGTCATATCTGCTTCTGGTTCTAACGTTTTCCTTTCCTTATTGTGTTTTTTTCTAGCCTCATATCATGTCTAGTAATTGATTTTTTTTAAATCAGGTAACAGACATTGAAGTTAATAAGCCATTACTATGAAAATTCATATTTATCTTTGTAGGATCTAAACTGTGTTTAATGTAACTATAGCTGTATCCATAAGCACATATGGATTCTCCATTAACTTTTTAACTATAGCTGTAGGTACCAGTGGCTTCCATTTCCTATAGTATTTTTGTTGCTGCTTTTGTTCCTTTCCCTTTTGTCTTGAGTTTGTCCATAAACTTTTTCTGAAACAATGTAGGTGTCTTGCAGCTTTTTCAGTTGAAATCCACTGTGACTATACTGTAGCCTTACTGACATTGTAGTAAAGTGTGAGAGAAGGAAGCACTCTACAATTTTATGATTGAATTTCATTCTTTTAGTCAGCCTGAATTTCTGAGTTGTGTTTCAACATGTGTTCCATAGTCTTTTATTTTTTCTCCTTAGACAACCCAGAGAGTCTAGAGAGGCCAAAATTAGCTAATTGCCTTTCCTCCAAGAAATTAGATCCTGGTACTCTAGTATCCTTTGGAGAGCAGGCCTTTGTTATACAGAATACTGTAGGTATAACCCAATTTTGTTGCTTTATTGTCCCCTGCTCAAAACATGAGCGATGCTTTCTCACATCTCTGACTTGAGAACAGGATAGGATTCCTAAAGGTAAAAAATCATAAAAATATGGAGACTTTTCTCAGACTAGCCCACCAGGAGTTTCTCATGTTCAAGCTAATCCACACTCAGTCTTCAGCAAATTGCCGTTTTTAGTGTTCCTACAAGTTTATGGCTCCAGTGGCATATGCTCTAGGTAAGCTGGTCTCAGTTGTGATTTTTCTCTATGTGTCTATCTGTTCAGGTTTTAGAGTTCCAGTTTCTCCTAGGACCTCGGCTCTTTTATGACTCTAAAAAGATATTGTTTTTCAGTTTATTTAGTTTTGTTTCTTGTCATAAGGACTACAGTGACAACTTTCCAGCTTTTAACATGTTGGAGCTAAAGAGAAGTTGACTCTTAATTTTAATTAACAAAAAATTCCTCACCTCAGTCCCTCAAATTATTCCTCTTTAGAAATCCTTTTTAACTTAATTGCATTTCTCCCTTAATTTTTTTTATTTTATATATTATTTTTTAAGAGATGGGGTCTTGCTGTGTTGCCCGGGCTGGTCTTAAATGCCTGGTCTCAAACAATTCTCCCATCTCAGCCTCCTGATTAACTGACTACAGGTACACACCATCACATATGGATTCTCTATTAACTTTTTATCATTGTGCTTCCTAGTTATAGAAAGAAACTCAAAAATATGATCATTAAGTGTTCTTTCTTCTCTGTATATTTACTTTGATGTTTTTATTCTTACAGTGGGAACATAGAGGAGCATAGTTTAAAAGCTACTATTTATCTGTATATACTCTTTGCTTGCATTAGTCTACATTTCTCTATATTGAGCTTATCAAGAAACACAGTATGCTCTTTAGATCCTTTTGTGTGTTTTTACATCTGAAACTGAAATATTTTATTCTAAGTAATGAATATATTTTGTGGAAAATTCCTTTTCTTAGAAAAATAATGGTTTTCTTATTTAATGACCTCTCACATAGAGGAGTTACTTCTGAGAGTTGACTAGTCATTGGCTTAATATCCAGACTATAATGATCATGTAATGTTGATTTCTTTATTTCTATCTGTAGAAACTTCTGCTATTCTACTCCCTTCTCCTAAAGTTAAACGTGACACAAATTTTGGAATTATAATTTCTATTAAAAAATTGGAATAAAAGAACACATCATTATATTTATAAACAGTGTTATTTGTATATTTCTATGTAGCAATGATTCTTTATTAAGATTAGAAAACTAAGCATAACAGCTAATATTGTTTAAAACAATGTATAGCTTTCTAATTTACTTTCATCTAAGATTCAGTGGTCCTACTAATAATAGAAAACCAATAATTAGAAATATGTCAGAGATTGTGAGTTTTTAAATTTATTTTTTACCAATCATATATAAGAATTCAATGCCTTTTCAAAGTATCATTCTTGTTCAACAGGCAAATGGTAAGTCTTCAATTAGAAGACATATAGTTATATATATCAATATAAATATAAATATTGATCCCCTGAGCAATAATTATTTATTAAATGTTAGCACACTTCTGTGATTTGAATGTGTACTCTCCAAAATTTATGTGTTAGAAACTTAATCATCAGTGCAAGAGTTGAACGAGGCATAGGGCCTTTTGATATGAGTTTAAGTCACGTGAGCTCCACCCTCATGAATGGATAAATACTGCTATAAAAAGGGCTTGTGAGATTGGGTTCACCCTCTTGTGATCTGCTATGTGGGGACATAGAGTTCATCTGTCTCTTGCTCTTCTGCCTTCTGCTATGTGTGGATGCTCTAATAAGGCCCACACCAGAGGTCATAACCTTGATCTTGGTCTTCCCAGCCTCCAAAGCTGTGAGAAAATAAATTACTGTTGTTTATAAATTACCCATGATCACTTATTCTGTTATAGCAGCACAAAACCTACAAAGACAAATGCTAATACTTCTGAATGGGGTAACATATTATATTGACATCAATGACACCTTATTATTTAAAAAGATAAAATAAATTTATTTAATCCTATAAATATGTAGGGGTATATATATGTGTGTGTGTGCATATATATATATATATATATATGTATGTATGTATATAAACTAACACATCCAACTTAGGGTGAAGAAATTTATCATAAGTCTGATAGGGGGGAGCCAATGGTACCCACTGTTGATCTTTCAATACTGACCCCCTGGATGATTCTATTCCCATGTGTTCCTCACTAGGTTCCATGCAGGTGCTTCTATTGCCTTATTCTTTAGGTTACCCACATAGCCATTGGCTTGTAAGTTTACTCAATTTCACCCCACCTCAACAGTACTGTATCACAACAAACTCATAGTTTATTATGGCCCATTTGAGTCCTAAGGATTACCCCCATGCATTCAGCCCTTTTGCTTTTTAACCTCTCAAACCCAAGAACAGGGCTCAAATGTTAAAGCCGTTATTTTTCTGCAGAAAAAACCTCCTTACTATCCTGAGAATAAAAGTCATCTATGTCTTGAAAATTCAAAAGACTTTTACTTTCCACTTCAACTGGTTTGATGGGGACACAAAGGAACCCAAGGCATGAACATATTTTTTCCAAGTCTGGCAGGAGAGTTTTCTAGTGCCCTTAAATAAATTTGAGAATATACCTTCAATAGATCTTTGCACTAATTATAGCTTCCACCATCATTTCACTGCATGTGATTAAACAATCACTATTGGTGCCCACCAAGCACAATTTTAGTGATGCAACTAAATACTTCACATAATAGCATGACTATATCTTAAGCTACTTAGCAGAAACACGACATTTAGTTTCTCTTACCTGAGCACAAGTACAGACATCCTCTGTGCATAACTCAACAATCTTTAGTTGGTTCAATTTCTTAATATATATTATATATATATATATAATATAAATATTTATATATAATATATATAATATAACTAACTCAGATACATATAATCTGAGTTAAACCTTCCTACAATGCTTAAGCTCAACCAATCTCACTGCAGAGTAGATACACAATGTAATTGGCCAATAAATGTAAACATTTACTGGCTTTATTTATAGTTTATATAGTGTTTTGCAAATTAAGCAGCACATATATAGAGAGCTATATTTTACCCATCTATACCCTTTCTAAAAGATTATGTTCTAGGTTCCAGAACATGGAAAAGCATGCTATCCTTGACCAATGTGGTGTATTGCTTCAAAAAGGAGATTGAAAAACAACAGCAACAACAGAACAGCAGTGTATTTTGAAAAGCAAGAGATGCTTACTTTGGAAGAGAAGAGACACTTAATGAAAACCAAATATGCACATACCAAAGAATGCTCTCTACTTTATCAAGAAGGAAAGAGTTGAGAACTCCGGAAAAGACAGAGTTAATGCAGGAGTGGAGGCGAGGACAGAACATAGTAGGTAGAGGGATCAACATAGCTGGTAGAGGGAGTGGAGAGAGTGAATTTAGAATGCAACTTTATCTAGATGTTTGAGTCTGTAAGACTCTTCTAAATCAGAGTGGAAATACTTAGGCACAGCTTGTTTCTCTTCTTTCTATTTTCATTTAGTATTTCCCTTTAAACCTTTACTTCCATGTTTGAATACAGCCTGCCTCATCGCAGTTTTCACAATAAGCTCAGCAAAATCTACAAGCGGAAAAAGTGACCTAGAGACTGCAAGGGCGGGGAGAGGAGGCTCTAAATAAATAAATTATTGTGTAAAAAAAAAAAAGAGTAAAAAAGTAAGTTGAAAAATGGTCTTTAGGGTGAGCTGTAGTCACTTTTAGGCTTTGAGTAGTTTATTTGTCAAATATTTTGTCCATTCTCTATTTATTGGAAAATCAGTTATTTTATATATTTTTAAGACAATCATCACTTAATAATTTTAATAATTTTATGATTGTATCTACTTAGAGGATTTCACCAAGGATGTCTAAATGCATTCTTTGTGGATTAATTGAGAATATTAGAAATATGAAACTGAACTCACTACATTAAGGCTAGAAAATAAACACACTTTCCTCAGCTAGTTGAATGTAAAAACATAAATAAGATATTTTTATTCAAATATATGAAATCATATTCATTACTAAACTACCTTTGAGTGGTGATATCTTACTCACTTATTCATGATGTAATCAGTTTGAGCCATTACCACTAGGGCTATTTGGATTTAATTCCTCTAAACATGTTTGTTGATGTGAGTTAAATTTCATATTATAAACCTACTTTTATTCAAATTGATTTATTAACATTATTTTTCAAATTGCTCCAACTAGCATTAGAGAGGGGAAAAAAGAGGCTTAACATAGTAAGCTTCTAATTCCTACTGAATTGTAGTTTAAATAAATTATATACAAAAGAGGCTTAAATATTTATTACATCAAAATTACCCTACTCTAGTACCAGTTATAAAAGAAATATCAGGACTAGAAATAAGAATTGGATGAATAGGAGAACTAATCAGGATAAGATTCATTAAGTAAATAAGTAAGAGTTTTTTAGTTCTTTCTGCAGCCTGAGGAATATGAGCAATCAACCTCTGTTAGATGAAATTTGCATAATTTTGAATTAAAAGTCAATCCTTAGAGCAACTAAATTCTAATTTTGTGTGGAGGCTGATTCTAAAGGCTATACAATAACAGTTATCAAGTATAATTCTGCATTTTTAAATGCATGCTATTTTTGAAGTATATTTTGTGGGTTTTATACATTATCAAGGATTCATTTATGATAATCACTCTGTTTGCATACATGTTAAGATCATTAATTTATTTAAATGCTTGAGTCAATGAAATTATAGTTATCTGATTATGTCTGTATTCTTTGCCCAGGGTTTTATCTTTAAGCATGTATTCTTTGCCAAATGAGGTACTTGTTTTATAAACATATAGCAAACTGCCCTTGGTTTATTGACTGCGTTATTCAAAGTCTTCAAATGATACCAGAGGAATGCTGTGGATAACCAAAATACAGAACTAAGACATGTACTTCAAAAATTGAATTTAATAGCATAGACAGTATTACATATTTATCTTGTGTAACTCTTTTCTCAGCATCTTATCAAGTCAAGTTAAGGCCATAAAAATCAAACTCTGCAATTTCAGAGACTGGAATGAGTACATGTTGCTTTAACTTAATACTAAAAGAAATATAGCAAATCAAATGTTGATTAGCACCTTTATTATCTTATAATTTATGAAAGTTATATTTGTTTAGTTGTTTTATCCATTAGTTTGTTTCAATAATCTTTAATAATGAAAGTGTAGTTCTTTTTAGAGTGCTAAAAATTCAAGTTCATAATTATTTTGGGAGTTTCTTGGCTGCACAGTAATTTTTTTCCATCAAAAACCTATCATTCTCTCAGTGGTTGGACTAAAAATTCTGGTTATCGCTCTTTTGTGGTTGTTGTTTTCATCTTGCGTAAATCACCAAAAGATCTACAGTACTTAGCTTTCCGCTTTCTGAGGATTCCATGGAGAGAATGCAGAGTTATGAGAATTATTGATGAGTTCTGAGCTTAAAAACATGCATGCAACATATACAAACATATTCATCTATATTGAGAAGCCACAGCAGTAGCCCTACTGCATGTTGGGCATTTTCCCAACAGAATACTGTTTAAGTAGGTGGTGTGGTTATTTTGGGAATTCTATCCAGTCCTGTTTTATATAGCTTTTACTAACAGAGTTCTGAGTTTGTTCAGATATTCATGCCTCCCTTAAGCAGGCCATGACTGGAGTTACTAGTATAATATGAAAAATATATTTTAACAAGCAATATTGGACCTCTAAAAGAAGTTATTTCTAATAGGAAGAATTGAAAAACTATAGAGGACATGGCATTTGACCTGAATGCTGACAAATACATTTTATTTTGATGGGAGAGGCTGGATGAAAAGTACACTTCTTAAAGGAAAGAATGTTGAACAAGAAATGATGCAAGGAAAGCCTGGGCCATCACCAAGAAATAATAGTTCAATGTGGCAAGACTGCATTGTAAGTCCACGGAAAATAACTAGAGATAAGACAGTGGTTAATTGGCCTTCAATAATTTATGAAGAAATTTGAATTTTATTTTTAAAGATCATGTTTTAGTAATATAAACCTACTCTAAGTTAGAAGTGAAAGAGATATTAACCTTGAATTATATCCTAAGTTTAGACTCTATTTTGTAGGCACTAATAAGGTATATATTAGAAATACTCATCTGAAAGTCTATTTAATAGTATTCTATTCAGCAATTCTTTGCATTATTGCTAAGATACTCCATTCTGTGCCTTGCATTCATGTAAGTTGTGTTCCATGAAATCAAATTTTAAGACTTAATCATTTCTGTAATTATGTGTGTACATATAAATATCTGTATGTACATATATATACATATATATATATATACACACACACAGTTTTTTTCTTTAGCTCAATTTGCCTATAAGACACTCTCATATATAGGAAACAAATGACTGTCTCTGTACACTGTAAAGAATTGTCCTCAATTTATGTTAAGATCCAAACATGTAGTACTTAATTAAAAGTAAAATCGGTAAAAATCTGCTTTAAACACAGTGTACAATCAATAAACACCTGCTTACAAGCTAAATAAAGACAGACTCAAAGGTTTTTATTTGCTATCCTTATTTCTCATCTAGAGAGACTAGAATTGATTGAAAGAAATGAGAAAACTAGACAAACTGATTCTATAAGCCAATCAAATATATAACATTTTTAAACCCTGTTTTGATGGATAATCTGACAAATGAAAGTGCTAGGTCCCTTGCTTACAATAACACGCAAGTTAGAAAAAGAAAAAAATTGCCTGTCTAGATATATTACTGTAGCTTATGTTAGCACACATTAAATTATATAATCACTCATATTTTCTTAACTTTTTTTCCAAATTAAATCAAAATTACAGATAGCTTCAATATAGCTAAACTCTTATCACTTGTGATTTAGGTACATCCTTGATTTTCTTTTAACTCAGCTCGATGCTTTACACTTTATACACATTTACATATTTTAAATCGTAATGCAACCAATCGTATATCAATTATAAAGAATTTTGTCTCTTCTAAATTCTGTCCATCATATCTCTGTCAGGCCCAACTAAGAGAGTATGCCATTAAAGAAACTAAATACGATGCTCTGCCAAAGGAATTATATCTTGTGTTGCTACAATCCATTCTGACACTGGAGGATATCAAATCTTACTTTTAAAGGATAGTTTCACTTGTCTCTCTTTACATTGGTTACAATAATACTAAAAATACAGCATTGGCTTATTATGAGGATTGTGATATGATAATGATTGGTGGACAACATTTTAAAAACTGCTTTTGACAATTCATTTTAGCTTTTGGAAGAAGTTTATTTTTATTCAAACTGCATTTGTTGGTCCAGTGCCAAAAAATGATGCTATAAAACAGGAGGGACTCTACTTCAAAAGAATGCTAGTGTTTTTATTATAAATAATAAATACTTCATGACATTTATAAACAAATATCTTTAGAAATGCTTTTTTTAGTTCCAAATATATGTTAGAAAATGCCTATGAACAGTTATCCTTCAATTATTTCCATAAGCCAGGTTAGAGTTACCAAACTAAGCACATTTGTCTCAAATGAAACAAGTGCAGCTCTAATAGACTCACAAGTGCCAGACTTTGCATTCATTTCTTCTGCTAAAATCAAATATTTTGACTGGAGCAGTAATAGATTGTGCTGATAAGAAGCTAGTAAGTTATCTAGTGAGGTGATCAGTCTCACAGCACTTGACAGCCAGGTCACCCAGACAGATTCTCTTTTTACAAAAAGGAACTATATGAGCACAACTATGAAATTCTATGTACATTTCTAATTTTCTTGAACCTAAGGCATAATTTAGCTTATATTTGTTTCTTCTACAGAATATTTATATGTAAGAAAATATTTCTGTAGTGTTTGTAGGTTAAGTATTTCAATAGTTCAGTGATAAACTCTGGAGTATATTCATTTAGGCATAAAAACTGTGCTCTTTAATCTGAAGGTAAAATAATTAGCAATGTTTAGATGCTTATATGCAGCATTGTGGCATATATTTATATGTGATTTCACAATCATTAAACAAGTAAATTGATAACTTTACAATGAGGAATGCTGTCATATGAGAGAGCAATGTTTTTAATTGTTATTGAGAAACATTAATAATTTTAGCTTATCAAGTCAATCAATAAAACTTCTTAATATAGAATACTTTTTTTTTTCTTGGACTGGTTTCCTTGAGTCTACCTGTCAATATCAATTTTTTTTCTAATATATAATAATGAATTCATGTTGGAAATACAAAATCATAGTAAAAAGTGCTCTGCACAATTTCATTAAAAATTATTACTTATTGAATAACCTGTGTAGTGTTGCTGACAGATATTAGGCAATATTTATGTGTCTGTGTGTGTATGCTTTAAATATGAATTAGACTATTTGCCATCAAAGAGAAAATAGCTCATAACATGTATGTTATAAATGGAAGTATCTTTGCTTTTAATCATATTGCATGTAGGTGTTTTGGCATTTTGTGGTATGTTTTGTACTGCATAGTAAAGTTGAAAGTGATATAGGAAAAAATATTTTAGGATATGGTGTTCCAGTATAGTATAAGAGTATCTCATAGTATAGCACGGTAGCATAAGAGAGTAAAGTAGAACAGAGTACAACATGTTGAAAATAGCATCAAATTTTATATCTGAATATATGTACAAGCACAAAATTCAGATTATCATAGTTATGCGGTCCTGGATAGATCACTTAAACATATGAGGCTGAGTTTTCTCATCTGTAGAATGAGGATTCAAAATAATTCCTGTATCACAGATGTTTTGTATGTGAATGGAATATTCTCTGTGACATGTTTAACACAACACCTATTGTAATAGACATATAATTAACCTTTTTTCTATCATTTTTATCTTTATATAATTGGTTTGACTGAGCTCATATTATGTACAGAGATCCTTTGTCTGCATTTATGTTGAGATATTTTTCCAGTTTATGGTTTTTCTTTTAGCATTTATTATGGTGTTTATTGCTATACAGATGGTTTTAGTTTTGGGTTTGTGTCAGAGAGGTTTTTCCTATTCTATTTTATAAAACCATTCTATATTTTCATTTGATTTTAAATGTCAAACATTCAATATTTAATCCATCTGAGATTTATAAGTTGTGTCAAGTAGGTATAGAGGTTACATTTTCAAATGTTCAGTCAATTGTTTCAGCCAAAGAAAGGTTAATTTGTATTTCCTCAGAGATCTGAATTATTATCTTTACCATACGCCAAATTTATCTAAATAGCAGATTGTTTTCTTCAACTTTTTCTTCTGCTTTATTTACACCTTCTTCTCTTCCATAATCAAGGTATCAAAAAATACCTATCAATTCTACTTATAAGATACACTTAGAATTCATGTCATTATTCACTATCACAATTCTAGTACAGAGTACTCTTACCTCTTGAATTGACTAAAATAATCTCTTCCTCAGTAGTATTCCTAATTCTACTCTTGCCTCTCATTTCTACAATGCATACAACATGATCTTTTTAAAGTCAAATTCTGTATTTAATTTATTTCAGTGGTATACCATAACAATTGCAAGAAAATCCAAACTCCTTAACGTGACTTACAAGACCCTAAGGTCTAATCCCAGACTTCCTCCTTAAATTCTTCTGGTAATATTGCTCTCACCCATCGAAGGATTTTTTAATGGTTCTTGAAGTAGGCAACAACTTTTCACTCACAGCATATGCTGCTCTTGAATGTGAAGTATTCTTTCACCATGTTGGTCAGGCTGGTCTCAAACTCCTGGCCACAAGTGATCCACCCTCCTTGGCCTCCCAAAGTGCTAATATTACAGGAGTGAGCCACCAAACCCAGCCAGGACAACAGGTTTCTTATAAAGTGGCCAAGACATTTTGGTAAATTTAAAAAATTCAATTTTTCTTCCCCTCATAGCTGAATATTCTTCATTAATTAAAACATTGTTTTTTGCCTATAATCTAATTATGTAATCTATTATCTCACTTATGTAATCTATTATGTAATCTATTATCTCACTTAGGGTACTACTTAGACTGTCTATTTTCAAAAGCCCTAGTCTGTTTTCTAAGTTATTTCTGCTTCAATAAAAATCATTTTCTATGATTACTCGTTCTTTTCTTTCTGTCAATTTTCCTCAATTACTATTTTTTCATATTCAGAAATTCAGGTTTAGACTAAGGAGTACTGTTAGCAGGAATGGCCTCTCAGTATTGATATAGGTAACTTTTTAAATGTCCCTCACACAATTCTTGAGGACATTGCAATTGACCAGGAAGGTCAGCAGAAGAAATCTGCCCCTCAATGAAGTGAGTGAATAGTGGCGGGCATCATATAAGCTTTCTTCAAGTACTCAGCTTAATCCTCCTCTAAACTAGACTTTGCAGCTTAGTTTCAATTATACTGTTTTTCAGACAAGCTAAGCTTGAGGAGCTAGCTATCCCTGAGAAAACTGCTCTGCTTTTAAAACTGTAATAGATTTCTCAATGTCTTTCAATATGTTACCCAGCATGTTTGTGGAAGAATAAGACTCTTTGCATTTATCTAGTGTTCCAGTTACAACTGGAGAATAGAAAATATTTCTGCAGAGTTTAAACATTTTTTATTTTTCTTCTTTCTCTTAATTTATAGAGCTCATAATAAATAATTATGAGAAAACAATGAAAGATTTTGATAGAGAAAATAGAAATGAGCATGTGCCTAGTTTAGTTTGATGAAACCATAGATACATTACATAATTTTTCAAATTCTGTGAATGTAAATGTAATTAGTAGATTGTATCACAGTTAGTAAACTATAAATCAAGACCAAACTTATGTGAAAAATGAAGGAAGTCTGTGGATGGATGGAAAAAAACATTCCAAATAGACTGCAAACAGGAAAAGAAACACAGACATGAAAAAAATAAAACCTGGCAACAAAGCATTTAAAAGTGAGATCATATCTCCATTTATTATCCGAGTTAAAAGGTATGGATATAAAATAAGTACAAGAACTCAAATACATAATAAGAAACACACCTTACATTTTATAGAGAACATGCATAGCAGAGTGGATATTCTATAATAAATTGAAGTAACAGGAAAAATAAGAATGAGGTATCAATGTAGTAGAATCAGTGAGAACCCAAATATAGAAATCCCCTTATCAGTTCAGTATCTATGAGTGAAGGGAAAGGTGACCTGTAGCCTGGTTTTAATAGCAAGGGAAAGAGCAATAGAGACGTATTCTATAGGATATATATGTGTACAGTCATGTGACACATAACATTTTGGTCAACAACGGATTGCATATATAATGATGATCCCATAGGTTGTAATGTAATGTAACCCCATAGGATTTTAATTTTTTATTGAAATAAAAAACTTCTATCACCTGGTAGGATCGTAGTCAAACTAACTTTATATTGTAACACATCACTTGTGTTTGTGGTAATGCTGGTGTAAACAAATCTACAGTGTTGCAGTCACATAAAAGTATAATGCATACCAATATATGCAGTGACATAATACTTGACAACAAATGACTTATGATATTAGTGAATATATTTACTATACTATCTACTTACTACACTATAGTTTTATCGCAATTTTAGAGTGTACTTCTTCTGCTAAAAAAAAGTTAACTATAAAACAGCCTCAGGCAGGACCCTCATGAGATATTTCAGAAGAAGGCATTGCTATTGTAGGAGATGACAGCTTCATATGTGTTTTTGCCCCTGGTGACCTTCCAGTGGGACAAGACGTGGAGGTGGAAGACCATAATATTGATAATTCTGACCTTGTGTAGGCCTAGGCTAACATGTGTGTTTGAGTCTTACTTTTTAACAAAAAATGTTTTAAAAGTAAAAAATAAAATAAAAAATTTCAAAAATAGAAAATGACTCATAGAATAAGGAGGTAAAACATATTTTTGTACAGTTCTGCAATGTGTTTATGTTTTAAACTAAGTATTATTACAAAAGAATAAAAAAATAAAATCTAAAACTTTATAAAGTAAAATAGTAATAGTGAGCTAAGTTTAATTTACAGAAAAAAAGCAAATTTTATGAATTAATTTGATGTATCCTAAGTGTACAATGATTATAAAGTCTACAATATTGTACAGTAATGTCCTAGGCCTTCACATTCACTCACCTCTTAATCACCCAGAGCAAATTTGGGTCCTGCAAGCTCAATTCATGGTGAATGTCATATACATGTGTATAATTTCTTCAAGTCTTTTATACAATACTTTAACTGTACCTTTTCCATGTTTAGATATGTTTACATACATGAATACTGATCATTGTGTTATAATTGCCTATGGTATTTAGTACAGTAACATACTGTACAGGTCTGTAGCTTAGAAGCAAGTAGCTATACTATATAGCCTAGATGTGTGGACAGATAGACAAATTAGATTTGTGAAAGTAACACTATATGATGTACACACAACAATGAAATTGGCTAAGGATGCATTTCATAAAACGTATTCCTTTGTTAAGTAATTCCTGCCTCTGTGTGTGTGTGTGCGTGTGTGTGTGTGTGTGTGTGTGTGTGTAGCTATATATGTCTATATTCCTTTGTGAGTGTGTGTATACACAAATAAATTTATGATTAAGAATTGGCTCAGAAGTCCCCAGGAAAGCTTGTGATACAATTCTATTCTGAGTCCAAAGGTGGTAAGAACCAGGAGTACTGATGGCATAAATCTCAATCCAGGGAAGAATTGAGGCTCCAGCTCAAACACTCAGACAGAAGAGTGAATTTGCCTGTCCTCTGCCTTTTTTCTGTTCAAGCCCTCAACAAATTGGCTAGTATCCACTCACACTGGGGAGAGCCATCTGCTTTACTCAGTCTACTGATGGAAGTGCTAATCTCTTCCTCTCATCCTGGAAACACCCTAACAGACACATTCACAAATAATGTTTAACCAAGTATCTGGACACCCGTTATCTAATCAACTTGACACACAACATTAATGATGACACCTATTACAAGGCCAAAGACAGATTCTCAAAATTCTGGATCTGAAGGCCTCTGAGCTTTGGCCAGCCCTCAGTCTGAGCCAGCATGCATACACCCTGAAAATAGGATGGCCTTAGGTTAAAATATTCTTTGGCATGCTCCCCAATGATGTCACCCTATCTTTCATCCCAATTCCCTGCACCTGGTTCTTTACAGCATTGTTTACTCATCTTTATAAAAGGAAAACCCCTTTCTGCCTAATTCTTGAGATACTTGAAGACCTTTTGGTTAGTAAATTCTCCCTGTTATAAACAGTTCCTTCCTTTCCTTGCAGTAATACTTTCAAATAAAAGTTTTTCTCTACCAATCTAGATTTGTTACTCATTTCATATGAGGAATTCCTCAAATATTTATTGTAAATATGACTACTAGCAGTATTCCTAATACTCAAGCTTTTAATGTGCATTTTGAAATCCTTTATCATTCTGATATTACTGTCATATACATTGGTACCTCACTCAAAATATTCCTTTGGTTCTAGAAATAGTGCAAAATAAATAACTATGAGTTTTTTTTACCTACACACCATGACCCATTACGTGGGAAGTTTTGAATGTTGCAAAATTTATGAATTACTGAAAGGATTTGGCATATATTGGCCATCAATTTGCTTTTATGAGTTTTTATTCCATATAACCTAGGTAGTTTAAGATTCAGGGTTAGAATCCCTAGCTGATGGTTTATTAATCAACTACTTATTTAAGGGGGGGGAAGAGAACTGTATCTCATCAAAATAACATTTCAATTAGCTACGGCCTTTGCCTTTTCCCATTATTTATATCCACATGATAATTTCTTGCCTTATTAGCAAGAAAAAAAAAAATCAAGCCACAGCATTGTTGTTTAAAATCAATGACTTAGAAGTATATTTATAAGCTAAGGAAAAGTTCACAATACATTCTATTAAAAATATGTAAAATAAATGGAATGGAAAGAATGGTTACAGTGAGTATATAGATAAATATGTTCAGTGTGATTTCAATTCTGTGTATATCTGTGTATATAAACATGAATATGTAAGAGGAAATTAATAGTGGCTATTTCTATGAAGTAGAATTTTACATCAAGCTTATCCAACCCATGGCCTGTGGGATGCATGAGTCCTAGGATGGCTTTGAATGTGACCCAACACAAATTTGTAAACTTTCTTAAAACATCATGCGATTTCTTCTTTTTTTTTTTTTTAACTCATCAGTGTTACTGTATTTTATGCATGGCCCAAAATAATTCAATTCTTCTTCCAATGTGATCCAGGGAAGCCAGAAGTTTGGACACTCGTGTTTTACATAATATTTATGTGTTCTTTGTACTGTTCTATGTGTCTCTAATTTTCTTCAATTAATATGTCCTTAGTCTTTAAAACTCTAAAAGAAATATTATTATTAATTTTAAACCTAATCTCTAAAATGTTCTTTTTATATGTATAATTTATCTCAATCATTTTTAATCTCATGTAATTTTGATGCAATTTGTCTCATAGTGACTTAGAAAAATCATCTATAGAATGTTTAAAAATATCAATAATCTCTTCTTGCATAGGAGGTAGGTGGTAAAACTTTAATAGAAAATTAGTTGAAGGTTTAAATGAGGGGAGAAGTATTATTGATGTAGTCATTAATGAGTTCGTGTCCTTTGTAGGGACATGGGTGAATCTGGAAACCATCATTCTCAGCAAACTGACACAAGAACAGAAAATCAAATACCATATGTTCTCACTCATAGGTGGGTGTTGAACAATGAGAACACATGGACACAGAGAGGGGAGCATCACACACTGGGCTCTATTGGGGCGGGCCAGGGGAGGGACAGCAGGGGATGGGGAGGTCGGAAAGGGATAACATGGAGAGAAATGCCAGATGTAGGTGACGGGGGATGGAGGCAGCAAACCACATCGCCATGTATGTACCTATGCAACAATCCTGCATGACCTGCACATGTACCCTGGAACCTAAAGTACAATTAAAAAAAAAAAGCAACAACAACAACAAAAAAAGATTTCCATGGGATTTTGGAAACCTCCTTCTGACCAAATGGAAAAAATGTATGGGCAGTCTAGTGGGATATTCTACTCAGTAATGTGTGTGTATATGTATGTGCATGTGTATAATTAATTAATATTTAATATCAGCTGGGCACAGTGGCTCATGCCTGTAATCCCAGAACTTTGAGAGGGCAAAGTAAGTGGATCACTTATTAAGGTCAGGAGTTTGAGACCAGCCTGATCAACATGGTGAAGTCTACCAAAAACACACACAAAAAAAACATTAGCTGAGCATGGTGGCAAGTGCCTGTAATCCCAGTTACTTGGGATGCTAAGGTGGGAGAATCACTTGAACCTGGGAGGCAGAGGTTGCAGTGAGCTGAGATCACACCACTGCACTCCAGGTTGGGTGACAGAGCAAGACCCCATCTCCAAAATTTAATATTATATATTATGCACATATATATTTATATATACACTTATTATATATAAGACAAAATGATACTTTCTGTAGAGAAAAAAAATTATGAAAGTACAGTTGCTATCCTCCTTAAACAGCCTTTTCTTTCTGGACCCAATAAAGAGTCAATCCTATATTTCCACTAGCACACATGGGTGGACCATCAAGACTTTTGTGTACATGAGAACAGATATACTTCCTGTAAGAAAAACAAAACATAAATACATGGAAAAATATAGTATTACTATTTGAGGCATAGTATAAATAAATGTTAGGACTAGGGCAAGACTATCAGTGTCCTATTAGATAATGCATATGGATAAAGGGTGGGAAACTCACCTGAGATGAGAACAGAAATATAAGGTCTAGTAATGATCTAATGATTTAAAAGAACACAGAAAAGAACAAAAGAACATTTTCTTAGTGCATGTTGTGTTAACACGCAAATATTCCCTGAGCAGGAGATGAGAGGAATTGCTTCACACTGGAAGCTGTAAGATAAGAAGAGAGCAGAAGTCTCCCAGGTGACAGGGTGCTTCAGCCACCTCTGTGAGAGCAATCTCAGCAGCGACATGAAGGGTGCAGTGGAAGACTGGCAGTGATAGGATGGAGAGTGTTGGTGACAAAGAAAGGAGAGCTATATGCCAGCATCAATATCAAGCATGAACCATGAGGGAGAATTTGTAACAGCTGGCAAAGACCTAGAGGCAAATACATGTAGAGGAACTCAAAGAATGGCAGTTCACTTTAATTGCTGAATGAATCCTGGCTGGTCTGGAATGCCTTCTAATGGGAATGACATATATCCTTTCTATGTAGTTTCTCACTTTTCAGGAGCCTTCTTATACCCGGATGTGTTCTCATGGCAATGGCAGAGATGATGTAGATTCTAGGATACAGAATCTCTTGAGGCCTAGAGTTAGAACTGGCACGCTGGCATTCTATTAGCCAAAGCGTTCACAAGTCTAGTCTAATTTGAAAAGGTTTACTGACAATCAAAGTCACATTGCAAAGGACAGGGAAAGAGAAGAGTATGAAATATTGGAGCCTCCATGCTAACGATCTATTACAACTTTCTTTTTTTTAATTTAATTTAATTATTCCTTTAGGTAATTGGAAAACGTGATGTTTGGTTACATGAGTATGTTCTTTAGTGGTGATTTGTGAGATTTGGGGGAACCATTAACCAAGCAGTACAAAGTGTACTCAATTAGTAGTCCTTTGTCCCTCATCATTCTCCCACCCTTTTCCCCCTTGTTTTTAAAGTCCATTGTGTCATTCTTAGGCCTTTGCATCTTCATACGTTAGGTTCCACTTACGAGTGAGAACATATGAAGTTTGGTTTTCCATTTCTGAGTTGCTCTTTAGAATAATTGTTTCCAATCTCATCCAGGTTGTTACAAATACCATTAATTTATTCCTCTGTGGCTGAGTAGTTTTCCATTATATTTATATGTAATAACCTTCCTTTCCATTATATATATATATAATGATCCTTATACTATGTTGATGGTATTGTAAATTAGTACAGTCATTTAGGAAAACATATAATTCCATTTTATATATATATATATATATATATAAAATATATATAATACATACATGTAATATATATTCTAGAAGGATATAAAATCTCTTGTATATATTATATATCCAAAGAGACATATATATAATCTCTTACATATATATTATATATGTTATATATAATATATATAAGCTCATATATAAAATATATATAAAATATGTAATATAATAAAAATATACAATCATATAATAATGTATAATAAATCTCATACATAACATATATAAGTAATTATATATAATACATATAATCTATAATCTATAATATATAAGAGATTAATATATATAAGATATATATAGATTAATGATATATAATATATATGATATATATAAGATTAATATATATAAGATATATATTCTATAATATATGAGATTATATATAATATATATAATATATACAAGAGATTTTTGTATCATTCTAGAATAATATAAAATGTCTTGTATATATTATATATAATACATATAATCTCATGTACATTATATGTCATATATGAGATTTACTAAATATGTTATTTATATAATAATTATTTTATTATATATTGTTTTATTATACATTGTTTTATTATATATATTATATATACAAGAGATTCTGTATCCTTCTAGAATCTACATCATCTCTGCTGTTGCCATGAGAACAAATCCGGGTATGAGAAGGCTGCTCAAAGGTGAGAAACTACATGGAGATTATATGAGTCATTCCCATTAGAAAGCATTCCAGATCAGCCAACATTCATTCAGCAATTAAAATGAGTTGTCATTCTGGGAGTTCCTCTACATGCATTTACCTCTAGGCCTTTGCCAGGTATGTATTTATGGATATACTATGTTTATGGTATATAAATCACAGTTTCTTTATCCTCTCATTGACTGATGAACATTTGGGTTGGTTCCATATTTTGCAATTGTGAATTGTGCTGCTATAAACATGCATATACAAGTATCTTTTATGTATAATGATTTCTTTTCCTCTGGGTAGATATCCAGTGGTGGGATTGCTGGATCAAATGGTAGATATACTTTTAGTTCTTTGAGGAATGCTCACACTCTTTTACATAGTGGTTGCACTAGTTTATATTCCCACCAGCACAGTAGAAGTGTTTCCTGTTCACTGCATCCATGCCAACATCTATTATTTTTTGATTGTTTGCTTATCGAACATTTCATAGGAGTAAGGTGGTATCACATTATGGTTTTGATTTACACTTCCCTAATCGTTAGTGATGTTGAATACTTTCATGTTTGTTGGCCATTTGTGTATCTTCTTTTGATAACTACCTATTCATGTCCTTAGCTCATTTTTGTTGGGGTTGTTTTTTTTCTTGATAAATTGTTTGAGTTCATTGTAGATTCTGGAAAATAGCCCTTTATCAGATGTATACATTGTGAAGATTTTCTCCTTCTCTGTGGGTTGTCTGTTTACTCTCCTGAATGTTCCTTTTGCTCTTTGGTTTATACAAACCGGGTATCTGCAAATGCTACCTTTATGTATTGGAATTGTTCCAAATGCCATTCCTTTTATCCCTAATTTGTTAGATATTTATTTACTTATTTATTTATTTTGAGGCAGAGGCTCACTCTGTTGCCCAGGCTGGAGTCCAGTGGTGCCATCTTGGCTCACTGAAACTTCCACCTCCCTGGTTCAAGTGATTCTCCCCCCTCCACTTCCTGAGCAGCTGGGATTACCAGTGCACCACCACTCCAGCTAATTTTTATATTTTTAGTAGAGACAGGGTTTCACCATGTTGGACGAGCTGGTCTCGAGCTCCCAACCTCAGGTGATCTGCCCGCCTCAGCCTCCCAAAATGCTGGGATTACAGGTGTGAGCCACTGCACTCAGCCTTAATTTATTAGTTTTTTATCATGAAAGGTTATTGAATTTTGTCATATGCTTTTCTGCATCTACTGAGATGATCATATGGGTTTTGCCTTTATTTTCTTAACATGGTAAATCACATTTATTGATTTGCATATGTTGAACCAAGCTTGTATCCTATTTGGTTGAGGTGAATTATCCTTTTAGTGTACTGCTGAATCCAGTCTACTAGTATTCTGTTGATAAATTTATATCCAGGTTCACTAGTAACATTGGCCTGTACTTTTCTTTATTTGTGGTGTCTTTGTCTAGCATTAGTATCAAGATAGTACTGATATCATAAAATGAGCTTAGACATATTCTGTTTTTTAATTTTTTGAAAGAGTTTTAGGATTGGTATTAGTTCTTTAATTGTTTGGTAGAATTCAGCCATGAAGCCATCTGGTTTAAGGCTTTTCTTTGATAAGGTAATTTTAATTACTGATTGTGTCTTCTAATTTGTTGTGGATTTGGTCTGATTTCTAATTTCTTCATGCTTCGGTCTCAGTAGTTTATATGTTTTAGAAATTCATTCATTTATTCTATTTTGTCCAATTTGTTGATGCATAATTCTTCATAGTAGTCTGTTATAGTCCCTCATATTTTATGTTATCAGTTGTGATGTCTCCTTTTTCATTTCTAATTTTGAGTCTTCTCTCTTTTTTTAGTCTAGGAAAGGGTTTGTCAATTTTGTTTAGCTTTTTTAAATAACAAATTATTAATTTCATTGATCTTTCATTTTTCTAGTTTCTATTTTATTTATTTCTGCTCTGATCTTTGTATTTCTTTCCTTATGCTAACTTTCAAAACAGCATGGTATTGGCATAAAGACAGACATACAGACCAGTGGAACTGGATAAAGATCCCAGAAATAAGTCAGCAGATTTATAGTCAGTTGATTTATGACAAATGGGCCAAGAGCACACAATGGGTAAAGAACAGACTATTCAATAAATGGTGTCAGAAAACTGGATATTTATATCCAGAAGATACAAATGTATGCTATTTCATCTGTTCTGCAAGAATCAACTCAAAATACATTAAAGGCTTACATTTAAGATCTGAAATTATAAAACTACTGAAAGAAAGCATAGGGGAAAAGTCCCAGTGACACTGATCTGGGCAGTGATTTCTTGAATAAGATCCTAAACTACAGGCAACAAAGGCACAAATAGACAAATGAAATGTCATCAAACTAAAAATCTTCTGTGTAGCAAAGAAAACAAATACATTAAAGAGATTGGGAAAAATATTTGCAAATAATGCTTCCGATAAGAAACTAGGATCCAAAATATACAAGGAACTCATACTACTGAATAACAAGAAAAAAAATGCTATTGTTATATTGGCAAATGACTTGAATAGCCATTTCTCAAATAAAGACATAAAAGTGACCCACAAATATTTGGAAAAAATGCTCATTACTAATATTGGGGAAATGCAAATTAAAACCACAATGAGATATCATCTCACACATGTTACATTGGCTACCATTTTAAAAAAATGAAAGATAACAACTGTTGGTGAGAATGTGGAGAAGGGGGAGTCCTTATACCGTGTTGGTGGTACTGTAAATTAGTACACTCATTTTCGAAAACAGTATGAAGTTTCCTAAAAAATTAAAAATAGAATTGCTATATGATCCAGTAATCCTCTTTCTGGGTATATATCTAAAGGAAGTGTAATCAGTGCATTGGAGAGTGTTCTGCACTCTCATGTTTATTGCAACATTATTCACTAAGGCCAAAATATGAGAAGATATGATGTATGGGTGTCAGGGGAAAATCGTGGTTCTCTAGAACACTGCAGAACTTGGGTCTTGGGCTGGGTGGCATCTGACAGTCACAAATAACGCTTACTTTTCCAGTCGATGTGGCCACGTGATTTCAAGTGTCATGTTGCTTTGTAGTAGGATTATGGTATGACTTGTTTTTAAAAGAAATAGAAACTATTTGTGGGCTGCAGGAAACTTTCCAATTCCTCAGGATTGTGTTAGTAGTAGCCATCAGAAGAGTCTCCAACTAGAAACACTTGTTCCTGCTTGCTCCTTTTCCCTCTCATTGTTCAGCATGGTTGTCAAGTTGCCCAGCTTGGAGTTGTCTGTCATGCACAAGTGTCCTGTGGTTATAGCTAGAAGGGAGGGAGTCTCCTGCTGATGCGTGATAGCTTAAACTTGGGGAGAAGGTCTTCTCCACTGCCTAGCTAAGCAGTCTGGGGAGAGCATTGGGATCATTTCTGTGTGTGTGGGTAATTTGGTCGGTGAGATTGAGACTCAGTTAAGATTCTCCTTGGAACCTCCTTAATGTTTATTAGCTCCTAACTAGTTTTGTAAGTACAGTGCCAGAATTTGGAGATGTGAGTTCTTCTTTTCATGGCTTTTATTCACTGTAACTAATAAGCTTTCTAATAAATCCTTGCCAGACTTAAACCTAAATCTTCATCAAGAGATGAATGGGTTTTTAAATATTCTCTGCATAGACACTAAAATAATACTTAGCCTTTAAAAGACAGAAAATTCTGTCATTTGCAATAATATGAATAAACCTGGAAGATATTATGTTATATAAAATAAGCCAGTCGCAAAGAGACAAATACCATGTGATCTCATTTATATATGGGATAAAAAAAATTAAAGGAAATAGGAAGAAGAATGGTGGTTACTAGAGGATGGAGGCAGGTGTTAGATGAGGGAAAAAAAAGATTTAGTCAAGGTACAAAGTTTCAGTTAGAGAGAATGAATAAATTCCAGTGTTCCGTTGCCTAGCATGATGGCTAAAGTGTATACACAATTATTGTCAATTAACAATAAAACTTTAAAAATCTATGCAAATGATGAATCATATTTTATAAGACAAATATCTTATTATTACATTGTTTGCCTTGTGTATTCCATGCAGGTGTTAAGCCTTTATAAAACCCAAAGCCCATTAATTTAAACCAGCTTTTAACTTGCCTACTAGGGCTTGTTTTATTTTGTTTTTGAATTACAACCTTGTCTCAGTGTTATATGTCACTAAAATGAACCTTTTCTGCTGGTTGTATTTAAAAAATAAATCATTTCTATTGTGGTCAAGATGAAAAATAAGTTTAAAAGGCCAATGTCAGTCTAGCACATAGTGGCCAATAACTGTGAAATAGAAGTTAGGAGACCCGTAAATAATAGATATTTGATTCAAGGTCAGTAAGGTATACTAGCAAAGATTAGATCTCAATAAGGGTCAGATTGCCCCAGTGGGAATCTTAGAATGGTTTCTCAGTGGTAGAAAAAATAAAATCCTAAGGGAGATGAAATCTCTTGAACAGAAATTTGTTCACATATTTAACATAATAAGCATGTGGAAAAATGATTTTAGGCTATGAATTGTAGAATAAACTTTAAAAACAAAAAAAAATTAAACATACAAAAATGCATTCCCAGAAACATTATTCCTGAGTAAAACTGTAAGGAACATTCTTCTATAACCATAGATAAAGTACCATGGTGAGATCACAGCTGAGCATGGCAGGGAGTGTAGAGTGAGGATGAGGAAAAGATTTTGTTTGTCTAACCACAGAATGTAAGGGTTAATCCTAGGCATCATCAGAGACTATATTACAAAGAAGTCTTTTTCTACATAAACATGTTTCTAAGCAGGAAAACAATTGTATTTAAAATTAAGCAAAATAAACTCTACTATTAAATAATAGTCCCATAAGAAGATACAAATATAAATACCAACAGTCATGAGGAGAGATATGAATGCGGTCATAAGAATTAGATTTCTTTTAAAAAAATGTATATTATACTTTAAGTTCTGGGGTACATGTGTGATCGTGCAGGCTTGTTACATAGGTATACACGTGCCATGGTGGTGGTTTGCTGCTCCCGTCACCCCGTCATCTACAGTAGGTATTTCTCCTCATGCTATCCCTCCCCTATCCCCCCACCCCCCTGCTATCCCTCCCCTAGCTCCCCCACCCCCACCCAGGCCCTGGTGTATGATGTTCCCCTCCCTGTGTCTGTGTGTTCTCATTGTTTAACACTCACTTGTTAGTGAGAACGTGAGGTGTTTGGTTTTCTGTTCTTGTGTCAGTTTGCTGAGAATGATGCCCATCAATAACAGACTGGATAAAGAAAATGTAGCACATATACACAATGGAATAGTATGCAGCCATAAAAAAGGATGAGTTCATATCCTTTGCAGGGACATGGAAGAATTATATTTCTAAGTTTCCATGGTGGGCTTGGGTAAGAATGAGGACACCTATTATATTACACTGGGTTTGAAAGTTGTATACCTTTAATGTTTGAGCTCAAATTGAATTAAGAGCAGTGCATAGATTTTCCTACTTCTGTTTCATACTCACAAGCTTCTTGTACTTGAAATGTCCCTTTCCTAAATTCTTTTTGTATCCCTCAATTCAAATGTGATTTTTGTAAAATTTAAAGTGCTAGCCTAAAAGAATCCTTTAATTCATCTCATCTCTCTCGTTTTCAGTCTTATCTCCTATCATTTTGCTACACAAACCTTGTTATCCAGTGTAATTCAACCACTTGATGTTTCTCAAATACTTTCTTGTTTGCCCTGTCTTTAAGCTGGATCACTGAATAGAGTTTTCTTTCTCTACTTTTCGTTAATTCTCTAGCCTTTGAAATTCTTTTAATATCTTTAAGATCTATATGCATGGTTGTATTAGTCCATTCAGACGCTGCTAATAAATACATACCTGAGACTGGGTAAATTATGAAGGAAAAAGGTTTAATTGACTCATAGTTCCACACAGCTGGGGAGGCCTCACAATCATGACAGAGGTGAATAAGGAGCAAAGTCATGTCTTACATGATGGCAGGCAAGAGAGCTGGTGCATGGGAATTCCTATTTATAAAGTCATAAGATTTCATGAGACTTATTCACTACCACAAGAATAGTATGGGGGAAACGACCCCCATAATGTTCTTTTATCAGTTATCACCACCTGACCGCACCCTTAACACAGGGGGATTATTATAATTCAAGGTGAGATTTGAATGGAATGCAGCCAAACCATATCAACTGGTAAATTCTGTTTGTGAAAATCTCACTGGGGGTTTAAATCATGAGGGAAATGAGGCTGATATTTTGCATTGAAAAAAAAATAATGAAATTCAAGGATATTTAAATAGGAGCAAAACTAGATTTGTGTTTAGTTTAAAATATAAAGTGAGTCAAATAAAACTTTCTTCTGTTCAGTGAGCTCCCCAACCATATCTAAGTAAAATTCATTAATATTATTGAATGTCTACTACATGCCGATGCTACGTTTTAAGCATTGAGGTTAGAGCAGTCAAGAAGAAAGGTAAGGTTGAGCTATCATGAGGCTTACATTCTAATCAAGGAAGATATAGTCAACAGACAAATAAATATAATCAAGTATATTATAATTTTAGTTATTGGAATGTGATATGAGAAAATAAGAGGGTAATGGTCCATAATATATAAAAGGGTAATATAATTAAGAGAAACTTGGACACAGAACAGATAAAGAGTATAATTTATATGATGTGTCAGCTCAGCCTCACTAAAGAGAAAATATTTGAATCAAGGCATTAATGATGAAGAGAAGCCAGACATGTTAAACATGGTGGAAGTGGAGATGGGAAACTTTCCAGCTGAGGTTACAGCAGTAGCAAAGGCCCTGACATGGGAATCAAATTGGCCTACATGAGTCTCAAAAGGAAAGACCATCTATTTTAACATAAAATATAGGAAAAGTAATAGAAAATAAAACCAGAGAAACAGGTGGAAACCACATTTCATAAAATGTGCTCAATATGGTCAAAAACATGTGGGTAGATGTGGATGTCATTTTCCAACACTATGAAAACAAATTTTCATAATTTTTGGTTGATAGGGTATCTTTCCATATCTTGAGTCCTTCTATCACTTTGTAAATTAATTATGGCTTTTACTGGTCTCATATTATTAATGCAGTGTTTTAGGTTATTTACCAGATAATGTACTTGAGGCTGCGGACCACGTTATTTATTTTTGTATCTGCGAAGCAACTACTTTGGTATCTTAATGAAGTAACAGTAATTATTATTGTCATGGTAAATATCTTGAAGCTGCACCAAATACAACACATAAAACCAATCTGAAGTGAATTTTGGTTGAATCTTTTGGCATTATTTTTTATTTATTAGAAGTAGTCATTCAGTGAATAGTTCTCTTGATGTTATTTGTGATCATTAGTGTATATTACAGTATGGTGGAGGTTCTTGTAAATGACCCAAGGAAAACAGTATCTAAGGACATGTTAGATTTACTGGAGGAGGGGACTTTATCTCATCAAACTCCATTAGCATACTTTAGAGAGTAAAGACATTCTAATGAAGTTAGTAAACCCAAATGGAAACCTTCTGCATGTTGCAACTTCTATAAAGTTAATTTAAGGAAACTCAGTGTAGTCAATAACAAAGATGCAATATATCAGATCTGAAGAAGTACCAGAACACTCAATTATTGAATTCCAAGGATCTGCTTGCATTTCAGGGATGATGTAAATAAAGTATGTGGTAAAGAATCTTTACAGCCCTGGTCGTTACTACTTTTCAGTTTTCTTGTCTCTCTCTCCACAATATGTTGATGTAAGAGTACTACTGTATCCTTCAAATACCATGAAACTATTATTTGAAAAGTTCTAAAAGGTGAATAAAGTGAATAGAGTTATATGTTGTAGACATTAACTTAAACATAATCAATAAATATAGAAAAAAATAAGAAGAATACAATGGCACTTTTTTCCTCCAGTCTTTTAAACATGATTGACTTTTACAAAAGTCTCTTTAAGTATGGATTTCAGCTACAAAAGTCTCTGTAAGTATGGATTTTAGCTACTTGTAAGCAGTGTTTTATTTCTTGCAGGTTCATACAACTTTGCTCTTTGGGTCCATGTAAATGCAAAATAAATCACATTAGGAGTTAATAACATTAGTTAAGCCATTGTCCTAATGATAATTAGTAACAATTAAATTCTAAGCCAAGTAAAGAAAATCTACATTCTAAAGTTTGAATGACTCTGTAAACCAAAAATTGATTTTATTCTTTTTGGAAAACTTGTTTCAAATAGTTTTAGTTTAATGGTCTTTAGCACATAATTACAAAATATGGTTTATTAATTGTTACCAAATAAACCTTAAGATATTTGATGAGTACTAGCTGATCAAATGTTTGAAAAACCAACGTCAATAAATAGATTTCAAAATAAAAGTAAAAATAAAGCAAATAAGTTCTTTAAGTTACCCTTCTTTCTTGTGTTAAACAGAAAATGCTTTCTTCACAATGACATATAGTTTCTCAAAATAATACAAAATGAAAATAAACCCTATCTTCAGTTTTATTGGTGCCTCTTTCTTTGTCAAAGAGTATCCTAATATTAGGCCATCATCAGTCACTAGTGAAAATTAACTTTTTGACAGACTTTGAAAAAAGTAAAAAAAAAAAAAAAAAAAGTTAATAACAAATAATGCATTCTGTATGTCTATTTTGCAATAAATGAAGTAAATAACATTCCTTTCTAAATTATAAACACCTACCACAATGTTAATTGCCCTAAGGAAATATGTCTTTATTTCTAAATATTTATTTTTTCTTAAAATATAGTATTGGAAGTTTTAACCACAGCAATCAGGCAAGAAAAAGAAATAAAACATATTCAGTTAGGAAAGGAGGAAGTCAAATTGTCTCTATTTGCAGATGACATGATTGTATATTTAGAAGAACCATCACCTCAGCCCAAACTCTCCTTTAGCTGATAAGCAACTTCAGCAAAGTCTGAGGATACAAAATCAATGTGCAGAAATCACAAGCATCCCTATACACCAATAACAGACAAACAGAGAGCCAAATCAAGAGTGAACTCCCATTCATACTTGCTACAAAGAGAATAAAATATCTAGGAATATAACTAACAAAAGAGGTAAAGGACCTCTTCAAGGAGAACTACAAACCACTGCTCAAGGAAATAAGAGAAGACGCAAACAGATGAAAAACATTCCATGCTCATGGTTAGGAAGAATCAATATCTTGAAAAGAGCCATACTGCCCAAAGTAATTTATAGAGTTAAGGCTATCCTCATCAAACTACCAGTGACTTTCATCAAAGAACTGGAAAAAAAAAACACTTTAAACTTCATATGGAACCAAAAAGGAGCCCACATAGCCAAAACAATACTGAGCAAAAGGAACAAAACTGGCCACATCACGCTGCCAGACTTCAAGCTATACTGCAAGTCTACAGTAATCAAAACAGCCTAATATTATTATCAAAATGAAGACATAGACCAATGGAACAGAACAGAGGCCTCCGGAGCAACACCACATATCTACAACCATCTGATCTTTGACAAACCTGGCAAAAACAAGCAGTGGGGAAAGGATCCCCTGTTTAATAAATGGTGTGGGGAAAATTGGCTAGCACTGTGCAGAAAGCAGAAACTGGACCCCTTCCTGACACCTTACACTAAAAATAACTCCAGATGGATTAGGGACTTAAACATAAGACCTAACACTATAAAAACCCTAGAATAAAACCTAGGCAGAACCATTCAGAACATAGGCATAGGCAAGGACTTCATGACTAAAACACCAAAAGCAATGGCAACAAAAGCCAAAATAGACAAATGGGACCTAATCAAACTCCACAGCTTCTGCACAGAAAAAGGAACAATCATTAGAGTGAACCAGCAACCAACAGAATGAGCAAAAAATGTTTGAAATCTACCCATCTGACAAAGGGCTAATACCCAGAATCTACAAAGAACTGAAACAGATTTACAAGAAAAAACAAACCCATCCAAAAGTTGACAAAGGATATGAACAGACACTTTTCAAAAGAAGACATATATGAAGCCAACAAACATATGAAAAAATACTCATCATCACTGGTCATTAGAGGAATGCAAATCAAAACCACTTTGAGATACCATCTCATGACAGTTAGAATGGTGATCATTTAAAAAGCTGGAGACAATAGATGCTGGAGAGGATGTGGAGAAATAGGATCACTTTTACACTGTTGGTGGGAGTGTAAATTTGTTCAACCATTGTAGAAGACAGTGTGGCTATTCCTTAAGGATCTTGAAATAGAAATTCCATTTGACCCAGCAATTCCATTACTGGGTATATATCCAAAGGACTATAAATTATTCTGTTATGAAGACACATGAACACACATGTTCATCATGACACTGTTAACAATAGCAAATACCTGGAACCAACCCAAATGCTTATCAATGATAGACTGGACAAAGAAAATGTGGCACATATACACCATGGAATACTATGCAGCCATAAAAGACGATGAGTTTGTGTCCTTTGTAGGGACATGTTTGAACCTGGAAACCATCATTCTCAGCAAATTGACACAGGAACAGAAAATCAAACATAGCATGTTCTCACTCATAGGTGGGTGTTGAACAATGAGAATGCTTGGACACAAAGAGGGGAGTATCACACACTGGGGCCTGTTGAGGGGGGGCCTATGGGAGGGATAGTGGAGGAAGGGTGGGGGAGGGATAACGTGAGGAGAAATGTCAGGTATAGGTGATGGGGGGATGGTGGCAACAAACCACCTTGCCATGAATGTACCTATGCAACAGTCTTGCATGATCTGCACATGTACCCCAGAATCTAAAGTACAATACAAAAAAGTCTTATGTAGTCAAGGTTTTCCTTCTTGTTTACTAGTTTACTTATTTTTTGTTAACCTGACTATATAAGCAGAGTTATACAATCATAAGATTGGAAAGTCTTTGTTTTAATCAAATGTTTGTTGTCCTTTTGTAAAGTTTTCTTATGCCTTTAAGAATCTGATGAAAGCTGTGTACACTCTCTTCATAATAATGCATTAAGGCCCCCCTCCCACACACTTCCATATACAGTTTCAAAGAGTTTAGGACCTTTGATTTTGTTAACTCCCTTGTATGATATACAAAGAAAAATTGTTTTGAACCATGTTCCTAAAGCTCTTAAGAAAAGATATTCCATAAGAGCGTTTAGTAATACATTCCAAATGGTTCAAAATATTTCTTAATCGGTACCATATCTCAGAAGAGATCAGACCTTGTAAGTCAACGCAGACAAAAAAAAAGTCCACCTTTTCACTTTCTTGAGTAGAAACAAACAGATATAATGACAGTAAAGTAACTAAAAGTAAAAATCCCCAACCCACATTTTCTTTGTTCCCCTTTCAGTTGAATGAAACTTTCCTTCTGAACTATTGACAAACTGATTAACATGGAAATTATATAGTGACAGTTTCATTTCTCAACTGAATTTCGTATTGTGGTGATTCATAAAACAAACATCTGTGTTCAAAATTTACTTTCATACATTCAGTAGGATCTGGAGGTAATTTTTGAGACTTTAGATTATATGGAACTGAAGGTTGAAAGCAATGACTTTTTTAGCAGATTTGAATATTTGCTCACTGTCGATACTTCCAGCATCCCATCTAACCACCTTTCTCCATAATTTTCTTTGGTTCTATCTGAAATGTGAATGGGAAGTGACCTTGACTCACCATGCATAGAACATTTGTCTTTACACTTAGAGGCTTTTCAGCAACAGAAATGTAACAAATAGTTATTTGTTTACATACAGCTCACTTCTCGATATCATTTATTAGATTTTTACTCTATGCAAATTACAAGTTTATCTAGCCTTTTCCAATCTCTAATTTTCTATTGTTGGTTTTAAACTCAAAATTAATCTGTAGATCTCCAACATTTAGAGTTTGTTTTCTTATTGTCCTAGAGACAATAAGATGGTCTTATTGTCCTAGAGATGACAATTAAAAAAAAGACACAGCTACCCTTACTATTATAGGCAAATATGTAAGTGAGAATAAAGTTGATGTATAAAAAGTGAATATATGTCGTTGACATATGCTATTGGGATCATATGTAACATCATTATCCTCATTTGATATAAAATATTCTAAGTTGTTGATGCAGCTAACTTATGTCATTTTATTAACATTCTAAGCAATTATACCTAAATAATGTATTTTTAAAAGTTTTAAATATTTTTGTAACTTTAATAAATGTTTAATTATTGTGCTAAACACCTTTTTGAGAATGAACCAGGATGGCAATTCATAGGAAATGTTACACATAGAGGCTGGCACTTCATTTTTCACATCCTTACAGTAATTTCAGAATATACATATCACTTGGTCATATTTCAACACATGACATACTTCTTAATTTTGTACTGTTGTACTTCTAGTTCTAAAGTAGTGTTGAAGTGCTTATTTAATGACTACTTGAAGTTTCATTGGGGATTCTAATTACCTTTGTCTGTAAGGAAACAAATGGATGGGGAATAACGAACATGAGTGATGAAGAAAACATTATTCTCTTTTTAAACCACAAAGTACTGAAATTTCAAATAAAGAGGAGTGTTTAGTCACCCAGGTCCAACCTCTTTGCCTCATACAATACACTAAAATAATAGCTAACAAAAATAGAATGAGCCAGGTGTGGTGGCTCACGACTGTAATCCCAGCACTTTGGGAGGGTAAGGCAGTGGATCATGAGGTCAGAAGATCGAGACCATCCTGGCCAACATGGTGAAATACCATCTCTACTAAAAATCTAAAAACTAGCTGAGTGTGGTGGTGAATGCCTGTAATCTCAGGTACTCCTGAGGCTGAGGCAGGAGAATAGCTTGAAACAGTGAGTCCGAGGTTGCAGTGAGCTGAGAATCACGCCACTGCACTCTGGCCTGGTGACAGAGTGAGATTCCTTTTTTTGTTTTTGTTTTTCTTCAAATAGAATAAGATTTAAATCCACAAGGAAATGGATAGGGTGCAGACTACAGCCAATGAGATGTATGAGTATTTTCTTTTGTGAAGACTGAAAATTGATTGAAGCATGACTAGTTTCTTGTAGATCAATATTTACCAATACATTATATAAAATTCTGAACAAAATAAAAGTAATCAAATAGAAAGCCTTGTTTAGAAGAAATCATAGGGAATCCCCTGAACAGTAAGTGCAGAAACCACAACTGAAAACACTGGCTGGAGATGTCAAGAAAAATTAGACATTTGGAAACCTTATAGCTATCGCCATGAGCTTGACATGCACTCAATATTTAAGACTTATTCTGATGATATTAATAGTGACATATTAATATGAGTTTTCACCTATATCATGAATTGTGGCAACATTTAGAAGATGTACATAATTCAATGAACCAACATTTTCCAAAATAATACATGAGTATATAATCTGTTCAAAGAGAAAGATAGACCAATGAATTTTAAAGTAATAGAGTAAGAATGTTCCTTGATATGGTTTCAGTTTCCACATTGCAACAAACCATGAAGAAAATATACAGACTGAGTCAAGATTTAGTATCAAAGGAGATTTCCCATGATTATACAAAAACTGTTTATATTTGTGAAGCTGAATTTATTTCACATAATTCAAGAAAGACATTTTTTAACAGAATATATACCAAAGTAGATATGACAATATATAAAACTGGACATTACAGTGATTTGTAAAAATATAAAATACTACTTTTCTCATTAAATATTTGTGGGTTTGGAACACGTAAACATGTTTCATTAAAAGATACCTATATTAAGTTGTAATACGTTATTATTGGTATTTAAAAAGACATGCTGTACAAATATGTTAAATATTCCTCAGTTTTCATTTAAACATAACTCTGAAAATATGCATCCCCAGATGAGAAAAAAGCTCTTTGGGACCTCTAGAATTTCTAATAGTGTGAAAGAGTTTTCAGACCAGAAAGTATAAGAACTGCTATATTGGAACAACTAAGTAACTTTACCACGACATGCAGGTGCTGAATTTATTCCATCACTTCGAAATCCATATTTTTTCCACACCACCAAGATATTCCTCCTTGCTGTCTATTTTTACCCAGAGTTTTGGGGCTAATGGTGATGTTAACTTTTCATATGCCAGGACAGGAGCTTATTCTGATTAATTGAAAGAGTAGTGTATTAGTCTGTTCTCATACTGTTAAAGATATACACAAGACTGGGTAATTTATAAAGGAAAGAGGTTTAATTGACTCATAGTTCAGAATGGCTGTGGAGGCCTCAGGGGAAACTTATAGTCATGGTGGAAGGGAAGGGAAAGCAAACATGTCTTTCTTCACATGGCAGCTGCAAGGAGAAGTGCAGAGCAAAGAAGGAAAAGCCCCATATAAAACTGTCATATCTTGAGAGATCTCACTCACTATCATGAGAACAGCATGGGGGAACTGCCCTCATGATTCAGTTACCTCACACTGGATTCCTCCCATGACACACATAGGGATCATGGGAACTATAATTCAAGATAAGATCTGGGTGGGGACACAGCCAAACCAATGCATATCCAGTAGTATGCATTTATTTAAAATGCCAATGTTTTTTAAAATTTTGTCTTAGCTTTACTATTGGTCTTACACATTCATAAATAAGTATAAAGGTGAAATATTTTAAAATATAGCTTAAAACTGTATACTACTTCTTTTGTTTATATACTTCATTCATATTTGAATATAAGCTCCCTGAGGGTAGCAATTTTTGCCTTTTCTTTTTACTACTTTGCTACAAGTATCTAGAAATATCCTTGGTATCATTAAATACTTTATAAATTATCTGCTAAAAATATATAGCATAGAATTTATAAACAGAATCACAGGCAAAGTGGCATTGATCATCCCCATAGCTGGATATTTTCCCATTTTTCACTTTATCAAAATTATACTTCTTCAATTAGGTCCCTATTTCTCATAAGTTAACTCTATACTTTCTTGATTCTTTTCTCTTTCTCAGGTTCCAGAGTCCCCAAACCTTTTTAACCCAAACTCTAAGGCTATAATAAAAATTAATATAACCAATTTACTACAACATCAGTGATATGGTTTGAATATTTGTTTCCCCCAAATCTCATATTGAAATGTAATCCCCAGTGTTGGAGAAGAGACCCAGTGAAAGGTGGTAGGATCATGGGGGTGGATCCTAATAGTTTAGCATTATTTCCTTGATGATAAGTGAGTACTTGATCAGCTAGTTCACATGAGATCTGGTTTAGAAGTCTGAGAACTCCCCCACCTTCGCTGTCTTTCTCCTGCTCTCACCATATGATGTGCCTGCCCCATTTTGCCTTGCACCATGATTGTAAGTTTCCTGTGGCCCTCACCAGAAGCCAAGGAGATGTTGGTGCCATGCTTGTTCAGCCTGTGTAACCATAAGCCAATTAAATCTCTTTTCTTTATAAATTACCCAGTTTCAGGTATTCCTTTATACTACAAACCAAAAATTATCTGAGACAACTCTCAATTAATTTAGAAGTTTATTTTGCCAAGTCTAAAGACATGGCCATCACACAGCATCAGGAGGTCCTAAGGACATGTGCCCAGGGTGGTTGGGTCACAGCTTCACTTTTTACATTTTAGGGAAACAGAAGTTACAGGCAGACATCAATCAATACATGTAAGGTATACTTTAGTTTGGTCAGGAAAGGTGTGACATCTAGAAAAGGGGGGCTGATCCCTTCTTATAGGTGGATTCGAAGATTTCCTGACTGGCAATTGATTGAAAAACTTAAGTTTTGCATAAAGAATTGAAGTCAGTAGAAAGAAATAATGCTTGAGGTTAAGATAAGGGGGATTGTGGAAGCCAAGGTTCTTGTTAGGCAGATAGAAGCCTCCAGGTGGCAGTCTTCAGAAACAATAGATGGTAAATGTCTTCTTATCAGGTCTTAAAAGGTGCTAGACACTCTTGAAAATACCTAGTAAGGGAATAAGATTCTTCACAGAAAGTAAATTTACCCCACAAGAGACAGCTTTGCTGCGCCATTTTAAAATATGTCAAAGTAATATATTTTGGGTTAAAATACTTCTGTTTCTTTCAAGGCTTATTCTGTCATGTAATGCTATACTAGAGTCAAAATGGAATTTGGTATCTTATTGCTACGAAGAGTCTGTTTTGTCAGTCTTAAGATCTCTGTTTTAATGCTAGCGGTAGTCAGTTGTACCTGAATTCCAAAGGGAAGAGAACATAATGAGGCATGTCCCAGCTGTCTTCCCATCATGGACTGAATTAGTTTTTCAGGTTAATTTTGGAATGTCCTTGGTTGAAAGGAGGTGTCCATTCAGTCAGTTAGGGGACTGAAAAATTTATCTCTGGTTTACAATAGTAATGCAAAAAACGGCCTCATACAATCAGGCATCTGGGTTTGCCTTTACCGACAAAAGGCACTGTATTAAAGTGCCTTTTTCCTAGTGAGAAGAGTAATTATCATTTCCCACTTCATAACGTACATGATTTTAGAATACATGGGGATCACTTGACATTTTTAAGATAATATGTGATATCACATATATCTTTTAGAAAGAAAATTGGCAGCATTTGGAAGAGAGAAAGACTGGAGACAAACTTGTTAGGAAATTATTGCAATAAATATATAGAGTAAGATCATGAACTTAGGTGTTACTAGTCAGCTTGAAGCAAAGCAGATAGACTATAGAAATATTAAAGAGAAAGAAATGCCACAATTTATTTTAAGTAATTGCATATGAAATCAGGGAGAACTCAGAGATGACCTAAGTATCATGTTCACTTCCTGAGAGGAGAAAAAACTGCTCTACTCCAGATAATGCCTATATGCAAAAAAACCTGTACAGATAGTAAAAATTTCTTTGAAAATCTTGATTTGTGGTGCCTATGAAACAGTGAAGTGAAGATATCGAGGTAGCATTTAGAAACCTCTAGTTCTGGCAGTTAAGTAAAAGGCCAGAGTTTGGAAAGAGAATTGAAAATCACATATTACAGGTGGAGCAGAAGCTAATTAAAAGGATGAAATCAACTAGTAGATGCAGACGATGAGCTGCAAAAGCCCTCCAGGGTAGAAAACTATGGCTTATTCTCTCAAATGTATGGGGTAAGTTAAATAGGATAAAGAACTATTTCTTAAATATAAAAGGACTCTGCTTATATCACCTATCCAATTGTCTAATTAAAAAATAATTAGGAAGATTGTGGCATATCAACTCCATGGACCATAATTAAATCATAAAATGACTAAATCTATAAGAAAATATTCATAAATTTTTCTTATAGATTCTATAAGAAGATATTCTATAAGAAGATATAGAATCTATAAGAAAATTTTATAAATATTTTCTTATAGATTTATAAGAAAATATTTATAAATACTAAACTATGCAAATAGAAACATAAAATGCAAGATGCATTATTATTACACTAGTATAAAATGTCAGCATATAAATAATTATTGGGAAAGCAGTGAAGAAAGTATTTAAATGTGGACTTGATCAGATTTTCTGGATTTGAAACAAGTTCTGACAGTATTTTTTGACTTTTGCAGGTTTACCCCCCCACAAATATCTAAGCCTCAGTTTTCACATTTGTAAATTAAGCATAATAATATTATTTTCTGCTTGTGGAGAGGACTGGATTGAATGTAATAATTCATAGCTGGCACATAACTGACACTCGATATCTATTACATCTAATTATTAATTTTTATTATGGGGAAAGACAGAGAAAAGCAAAAGTAGTTGCTTTTTGGAAATGGTAATTTTTTTAAGGAGACAGACACAGTAGTCAGTCTCTATTAGTTCATTTCTGCACACTGCACAAGTTACTTCTTCTCTCTAGGCAAAATAACAGTAGCACTTATTCAACAGATTTGTTATAAAAATTGAGTAAGTTAAAACCTAAAATAGTGCTTGGGATATATTTAGGACTCAAAACTTTTGTTGATGCTCATAATTTTCTACTAAATGTTATTATAAAAAAGTCATTGTATTCATTTCTTTTTTTTTTTTTTTTTTTTTTACTTAATGGATATAAAATACGGTTCTTAAAATGTAAATTTCAAGTAGAAAAATACCTGAGGGAGATAAGCTATGCTGATCATCAGATAACTCATTTCCTTTTTCCTAATTTTATTCATACACATAGAAAACATATGTAATTACTGTATTGTATAATGTTGTGCTGTGACATTTAAACTTGTGTACATGTTAAAATATATGAGGCTATCCACTCATCATCTTGGGAGATAACAGATCATTTATTTTCCTATCCTTGACATTTTGTATATTGTCATTTCAATGTTTATGAGTTCAATGATAGAAAGTACATGTACGCCATCTTAGAAATGACAATGAATACTCTAGAAAAATGTAATCTAGGAGATATATAATCTTAAGGTCAAGCAATATAAGCTCTTCACAATTTCCACACATTTTTTGGAATTAAAAAAAAAAGAATGAAACAAGACAAATGTCAAGGGTAACTCAGGTTTATTCACAACTACATATAATGAACCAGTTCCTTCAGAAACTGTAGAGCCTAATTAAGGTACAAAAAGAAGGAAACAATGCAAAATACAAATATATCAGTGAATGCACAAAATAACTCTTAAAAATTATTGTGATGTTACTATTTTTTTAAATTAGGTACTATATTACTATATTATGTGTCTCACATATTTAGCTTTATTTTCACATTAATATGAATCTAATCATCTCCTGAAGAATATAAACAATGTTACTATGTCAAAGGATGAGTTTCCCTGTATAACTTTAAAAATTCCAGGTCAGAATCAAATATACACATTAATTTTCTATTATAATTGCTAAAACGTTATTGTAGTTATTATGACAAAACGATACATTCCATAACAATAGAAACTACTTTTCAGCTTGATAAGGCCAGCAAAAGAAACAAGTGGTAAGTACTTAGCATTGTACAGTACATAAGAGCAAGGTCCCTAAAGCCACAGCAGAGTCTTCAGGTTTAACTCTGTCACTTATTAGTTGCAACTTTAGACAAATGCTGTAATCTCTATACTCCTTGGTTTTCTGATTTTTAAAATTAAAATAGTTTATAATTACCTATACTAGTAATGCAACTCCTAGGGTTATTATGAGTAGTAAATGAATTAATACACCTCTAGCACCTACAGTGACTAACAAACATTGTTTACAAACAGTAAGCCCACAATAAGTATTAGTTATTATAAATATATACAAATTTATGCATCTACAGGTCTTAAATCATATAAATTTTTGTGAGTAATTTTTTCAATAATATACCAATAATATTCCCTTGATGAAAGTTGTCTATAATAGTTTAAATTGGGAAATTTCTGAGCTGCCAAAGTTAATGAATGTTTGCTACAGGTTTCTCCCTAGCTGATTATGTGAAAGTTTTGGTGTAAATTAATAAATTAATATTCATTTTAAATTATATCAGTAAATCTATAACATCACTCATGAATAAAAGATTATAAGTCATTTGATGGTTTTTAAGCCATTTGGCAGAAAATGAGGCAGCAGAGATATTTTACTTGGTCAATAAAATATAGCCAAATGTTGCATTCTGGTTATGATTGCAAAACAACTTTAGGAGAACTTACTTTCTTCTCTACTAACTTAACAAGTGTGTGACCTCATACTACTTATTTTATATACCTAAATCTCAGTTTCTAATTTTTAAAACGTTTATTAAGTAGTATATTTTTCACAGTGTTGTGAAAACTTAACAAGTTGACATATATAGGTCCTTACTAGAACTGTAATATAGCAACATTCAATTATTTAACTTGTTACTCAGATTTGAAATCTAGTCACCATTATGAAGCAAGATATTTCTCTGACCCGTTTGCCAGTAGGAACTGGAGAATGGGGTGCTGGTCCTAGCCGGTCACTTTGGCACCGGCAGTGGTGAACTCCACCCACTGGAACCCTCCGCATTCCACCCCTCATGTGAGGGGGAGTGCAGGTGAGCAGGTGCAGGAGCGGGGGCAAGTGCTTTTGGGCACCAGCAGGGGCAAAATTCCATGTGGGCCCTGTGGCAGCATCTGGGGCAGGGGTAGCTCATGAACCCTGAAGCCCCAGAAGGAGTGTTACAATGCCCTTTTAGCTTTGTCATACGTGGATGGCTTAAGTGTTAACAGCTCAATGCAGGGTCAGTGTGACAGCCTTTTGCTCCCATACTCATGGCACCCAAGTTCTTGTCCACCCAAGTTCTTGTCTGGCATCCAGGAGGAATGAGGTTACATGAATGAATTGAAGATGGTAAATACGGGGAAATTTATTGTTGATGAAAGTGGCTCTCGGAGCTGAAAAGGGACAAAGCAGGAAGGCAGTCTTCCCCTTAAGTCTGGCTGTCCTTGGCTGGACTCCTTTTCAAAGCTACAGCATCAAGCTGTTCCTCTGAAGTCAAGTTGCTTCTCTCTGACATCCAACCATAGTCTCTGACATCCAGCTGCTTCCCTCTCTCTGCTGGCTGAGCATGGAGTTTTTATGGGCACAAAAAGGGGCAGGGTAGGCTTGGGTGGTTTTGGAAAAGGCAAAATTTGAGCAGGAAAACAAGGATGTAAGTTCTCACCTTGAGCTGTGCTTCCAGGCTTGAGGGTGGGGCTCTCACCAGGGACCCACCCTCTTCTGTCCAGAATTTCCCTGCCTCCTGTCCCTATCAATTATTCTTCTCTTTTCCTCAGGACTAATACTTTGGTTCTATCTTGAAAATAAACTGAACTGTACTTTTCTCTGTCATTTCTACTACAATGCCTTTGTTTGCGGTTTCAACATCTTTAGGCTGGACTCCCTGTAGATTTGTCCTGACAGGGCAACTGGTTTCACTCCTGCATCCTAACCCTGCTCACACTAGCTAAAGAATGCTTTTAACATGTGAGTTAAATTATGTTGCTCTGCATTTATGCGCACAACTATGCAAGAACTCCAGTGGTTTATTACTGCATTTACTGCATTTAGACTAAAACCTTTAGTTTTAGACCTGGCTCTCTTCCACTTGCTCACACAAAACCATTTGCCTTCATCTTCTTGAGATTTCTTGAACAAGCCAAGCAAATTTCCACCTTACAACCTTTGCACTTGCAACTCTTGGCTCAGCACAATCAGTATTTCAGCTCCTTAGGCTCTGCCTAAAATGTGTCCATTCTCAATGCCCTTACAGTTTTCTATTATTCCACTTCTTGACATACAAATTGTGAGCTAAATGAACACAAGTACTCTGCTTTGAACAAAGTTGTATACCCAATACCTAGAACGGTGCATGGCATGCAATAGGTAATGTATTAATTCATTAATCAATATGTTATTAAAATTATATAAAATTCAGAATATACAGAATAATTTTTCTGATTTTAAAATTTTAACTGCTTCTAAAATATTTAAATTTAGGAAAATAAAAATATTTGCCAAAATTATTTTGTCAAGAATCACTTCTTTCCACTCTATTCAACAGGTGATATTATTGAAACTTCTTGGCATATTTTCTTTCAAATTAATGCATTTATTTTAAGTAATTGAGAGGAAGGATTAGACCAGAGAGGAAGGATTAGACAAGGTTGCATCCATGAAACAGAACTCATTATAGCTATTTGAAATAGGAATAGATTTGATACAGGGAATTAGATGCTTACAAAATCACTGAGTAACAGACACATAAAGCTACAGAAGTCACTGTTAATTCACATTTGCTGCTTCCTTCCAAGGTATCGGGTAGTTTCAGGAATGATAGGAAACTTCAGAGGATGCTCACAGTGGTGAGTGATTAAAATAAAAACATTTAGAATTATTCCAAAGATACCATGTTTATCCAAGCCCATGCTTGTCTATTCTGTTGGAAGAAAGACAATATGCTCCAACATTTTCTCTCAGTCTTCTTCATTGTTATATATCTTCTTTTTTCCAGTTTTCTACACCAATATTTTAGATACCATTATTAGCCTTTGATTTCTCTCCCCCAGAATTTTAATTATACTTGAAGAACTGTTTATTATTATTATTTTTTTTATTGTACTTTAGGTTTTGGGGTTCATGTGCAGATCATGCAGGATTGTTGCATAGGTACTTACATGGCAAGGTGATTTGTTGCCTTCCTCCCTCCATCACCTATATCTCGTATTTGCCCCCACGTTGTCCCTCCCCTAGTAACCCCCCAACTGACCACAGTGTATGTTGCTCCCCTCCCTATGACCACGTGTTCTAATTGTTCAATACCCCCTTATGAGTGATACTACACGGCGTTTGGTTTTCTGTTCTTTTGTCAGTTTGCTGAGAATGATGGTTTCCAGATTCATCTATGTCCCTATGAAGGACACCAACTCATCATTTTTTATGGCTGCGTAAATGGTGTATATGTGCCACATTTTCTTATCCAGTCTATTGTTGATGGACATTTGGGTTGGTTCCAGGTCTTTGCTATTGTAAACAGTGCCGCAATGAACATAGGTATGCATGTGTCTTTATAATAGAGCAGTTTATAATTCTTTGGGCATATACCCAGTAATGAGATTGCTAGGTCAAATGGAATTTCTATTTCTAGGTCCTTGAGGAATCGCCACACAGTCTTCCACAATGGTTGCACTAATATGCACTCTCAAAAATTTCCAAAAGTGCTTTAAAAATTCCTCTCCTTTCCATCTTTACTTGTAGCAACTCATCTCACTTCAATTGATGCAACAGTTTACGTTTTTGCTCCTCTCCTATTTATTCCACATATAAACCTCATAACTTTTTGTGATAATTGAAATGGGGAGGTACTTCCATGACATTCTGGATAATATTAAAATTATATTTGTGGTGCATAAGATGTATCAATTGACTATATAAGGTGAATAAAAGTTTTAAAGCAAGTTAAGTGTGCTTCACTCTAGAGATAGATTGGATAAAGATATCAAGCGAGCAAGTTGAGTTGTGTGTCTAGACCACTGGTCAGAAATGGAAAATTAAAAAAAAAAAAATGTAATAGGAAGTAAGCAGAATTATGTCTTCTAGAAAGCCTGACACAATGGTGCTATCCTTTCTAATACATCAAGTTCTTCAATAAAGTATATTATATTAAAAGTAAGATTCAATGATTATTTAATGAGTTTGAGCTTAGAAAGACAATCAAAAGGTGAGGAAAAAAAGCAATAGTGGAAAGTCATTTAAAAAAAAAAAAAGACTGGACAGGGAAAATGTGGCACATATACACCATGGAATATTATGCAGCCATCAAAAATGATGAGTTCGTGTCCTTTGTAGGGACATGGATGAACCTGGAAACCATCATTCTCAGTAAACTGACACAAGAACAGAAAACCAAACACTGCATGTACTCACTCATAGGCAGGTGTTGAACAATGAGAACACATGGACACAGGGAGGGGAGCATCACACACTGGGGTCTGTCAGGGGAAACAGGGGGAGGGACAGCGGGAGGTGGGGGAGTTGGGGGAGAGATAGCATGGGGAGAAATGCCATATATAGGTGATGGGGGAGGAAGGCAGCAAATCACACTGCCATGTGTGTACCTATGCAACAATCTTGCATGTTCTTCACATGTACCCCAATACCTAAAATGCAATAAAAAATGAAAAAAATAAAGATACAGATAGCCTCTTTTTAAAACCAAGTTAGACACTAGATGAAAGTCTAAAACTTCATGCCGTTATTCAAAACTTGAGCACTTATTCATTGTAATAAATTCTCACCAATATTTACCAGTTGAATGTTGGAAATCTGCTATCATGATACACACATTCTCTCTCTACCTCTCTCTTTCACTCTCTCTCTCCACACACACACACACACACACACACACACACACACACACACATATACATACATCAAGCTCTGAAATCCTAAGACAAATTAAGAAAAATTACCAAGAACTATTTATTTTTCCCCCAGTACCAGTGTAGTATTATTTGTCTGTTTAGATTGCATACTTCTGTATACTTCCTTAGATATTTCATCAGGAATGTTAACACTCTAAGTAATGTGTAGTTTTTAAGAATACTTTTCATATAATATTACACACAAAGCCAAAGTAATATGAAAGTTATATTTGTTACCAAAAACATGCTGACCCAAATGTAATTGTATTACAATTTTACTTTTTTGTGTCAAACCAGTCTTTTTGCATTTTCATTTTATCTTACAAAGTAAAATTCATCTGCAAATGCTCCATTTAAGTTAAAACCTGTCATTTTTTTCTCAGTCCTTTAACTTTAATATGTTATTTAAAGAAACCAGACATTCAATGTTAGCATATCAAACAAAACCAGCTATGACCCAGGTATAGGCTCACCCTTTCATAGTCCCCAATTTTCCTATTTTATTTAACTAGAAACATTTGCACACAGATAATGATAGAAAACTGACAAATGTTAACTGACAAGCACCTGGTACTTATTAAACAAGATCTACAACTAATCATAAAGCATATGTCCTTATAGCTGTAAAGTTCAATACAAAGACAAATTAAAACACTTTTCAAATATAGGAGATAAAATATTAATTGTGATGGAACTATAATTTAAAATGTTCTAAAAACTAAAATGTAATGATATTCTTCATATTTTTTCCCCTTTTTCTTCTGAAAACAACATCCTCATGTCACCAGGACCAAGTATTTATAATTTATTTCACCAACTTGGCTAACACTTTCTTCACAAATTATGACTAACTATTGCAGCCAACCAATCTTTACCCAACCCAATTTAGTAAAAATCACTTACCTCTCTATATTGAGATTATTATCATTGAATGTTTTAAAATTTCTTCTCTCTAATAAGAAACAACTCAAGTGAAATAACCCCATGATTTTTAAAAGCCTTTATATCCAATCAGAGATTCATCCATTTTAGTAAGTTGCAAGCAGTTAAATAATAGTAACCTGATCTTTTGGTTTAAGAGTACTCAATACTGGCAAAAGAACTGAGCTGAGAGCAGTAAAACATTGATTTCTCAGTAGTATCTCATTTACATGCTTTTGGAACATCTGCTATCTTGAAGTTCTGCTTTTTCAAAGGAATTTGCACCCTGTGCTTTAAAGTTTTTTAGACTGATTATTGTGGATCAGTGCAGCAGAATTTCAGTCAAGGGACATTAAAAATTATGTTCAGCAGTCTGAATTGGCCGAAACAGAGATGAGACAATTTTATCCACAAAAGGGGAAGGGGGGAAATAAATTTTCTGTGTCCTAATTATATACAAAAATACTCTTATATATGGAACTCTTAAAATATTTTTTTATTTGGCTTCTTCTAAGAGATGACATTTTAGTCAGCTACAGATAATATTTAGAAATTCACCCACTAAATGTTGGCTTCTTGACAATCACTAGGAAATTCTAAAATCTACCAATAAAATTACCTAATATCTGTGAGCAGTATGCCCTCCAAACCCATGCTTTAACTCAGTGAAATACTGTGGGGAGGATAGTGTAGCATATATCACCTTCTGAAAAATCCAAAGTAAACTGCTGTTATTTGTCAGCTTGAGTTGCCATACAAAACAAAAAACAAACAGGAAAAGTACAGACTGGGTGACTTAAAAAATCAATTTGTTTTCTCACAGTTCTGGAAGTTAAAGTTTCAAGATTAGGGTGCCGGCATCTTCAGTGTCTGGTGAGGCCTCCTTTCGGCCATCTTGCTGTGTGCTAACGTGAACTCTTCTTGCCTGCTTATTGAGGGTGGGGAAACTGAGAGCTCTATGATGCCTTTTCTTATAGGGACACTAACCCTGTGGAATCATTTTACCTCAATTACTTCCTTAGAGCCCCATTTCTAAATACAGCAACACTAGGTTTTAACATATACATTTCAAGTGGGAGAGGACAAAAAGATTCAATCTCATATAAAGCATGTTGTGAGATAAGAAGGAAATAATGAAAGAAAAGAAGAAGATTCAGGAGTTCTGCTTAAAATATTATTTAAAGTAGTGCATGCTTTCAAATGTAAATATAATACAGTCAATTATCAACACAATAAGGAAGTTCTAGAGAATAACATGTAAACTTTAAAATTTTATGGAAAAGTTTTTACTTTAGCAAACTTTGTCTGCCAAAAATTATTATAACATACATACAATGGAATTAATTTCAGCAAAATTACATTTCAATTTAAACAGAAGAATATAGCATTTAGAATTTTTGAATTCTATGCTAGTTTAAGTAACATAAGTTATCAAAATAAAATTACAACAGAATGAAATAATGGATTTTTAAAATTTATTTATATAATAATGTCAGCAGCAGTCTTCAATTCATGTGAAGGTTAGATCCAGGTTATTATGAATCATGCTTGTGCAGTTTCGTGAGTAAAATGACCTTTGACCTTCACATTTCCAGATGTTACTATTTGCTGTTTAATAGTCAAAACAGCTCTGACTCACACTGAGACCTGGCAGGAATTCATAGTACAGTAGACCAGGCTATTTATTTTATATATCAACAGAATTTGGGTGTGTCCCCAGTTAGTATGCTCTCATAAATCATAATAATACATATGCCTTTTAAGGATTATTTAAATTAATGGCTGTTTGTCTTTTCCTTTACCCTCATTTTACTATAAATAAATTGTTACAGCTACACTAGTTAAAAATACAATTTCATTCACTTCATTCAAGACAGACTGAGGAACAGTTAACATTAATTCCTCTGCCTTTCCAGGTATCAGGAGAAAAGTTCTGGGAACTCTTTCAATGTAGATATAAAACAGAGTTTACAATTGGTGCTAAGTAAATGTGAGGTAGCACACATAATCTTAACTAGAAAAATGTGTTTGAAATAAAATAATTATCACTAACTTTTTAGTATAAAAAATTACATTCCTAAAATAGCATGGAGGTTATCATTAAGATTTTTTTATTTGTTTGTTAAGATAGTTATCTAGGAATTTAATTTGTTTAGTTCTATTTGTAGATGGGGAATTTTTTTTACTTCTCTAATACCTAGCAGAATCTTTCATTCTCAACAACTTTAGATTGAAGTCACAAAATCAGGGATTAAAAGAAATAAATCACTACCACACGTTAGTATATTGTATGTATTTAATGCATAAGCCATGAGAAAAATATCAAAATATTCCCATACATAAAATTTTCTGTATATTTATATTCATTGCATAAGAATATGCTATGCAGTTTTCAAATTCTAAATATAGGCAATGTATTTATAAATGTAATAAAAATGTTTAGTTATTTCATTGATTTGTATAGAAAAAAACTTTTTCATTTTATTAATACTATGATTTACCTTTAGAATGAAGAATTGGGTAAGACATATAAAAATGTCACGTAGAGGTTTTTGAAAAGTTACGATATTGTGTTTTACTTGCAATTATGTGTTCCATTTTGAATATTTTTTCTCTTAATGCTCTCCTTTTGTCTTTTTTTTCATTCTTTTAACAGTATTGAGTACATACTTCCGTCGCATTACATCAAACACTTTATATGGAATCTCTTATTTAATCTCACCACATGTACAAACTCTAACAATCCAGATATGTTCTCTCTCTTCTTTGAGTAAGAAAATAAAAATTTAGACAGATTAAGTAACTTTCAGCCATGTGAATAGGTGCCAATTGTATATGAAATCAACTTAGCAATATTGCCTCATGAATCAATAACATTTCCTCTAAGATAATCAGATTTTGCAGAATGTATGGGTAAATTATTCCAATAAATTGCAGAAAAAGAAAAGAATATATTTCTGCAGTTCATAGTAGAATGTATCTTCCAGCTGAGGGTAGTCATTCTCAACTAGGGTCTCTGGACAAGCAATGTCAATTATCACCTGAGTACTTACTAGAAATACAAATTCTTGGGCCCCACCCAGACCTACTGAATCAGAAACTGGTTGTGGCACACCAGTCTGTATTTTAACCAGACTTCCAGGATATTATCACTAAATTTTAGAATATATGTCTCTGCATATTTACTCTTACCAATCGAAATTTGTCTGTCACAATGAGAATTACTCTCTTTTTAGAAAAGTTTAATTTGGAAGAATTGTCAATATCTCATCTAAGACAAAATAACTTAAAACTGAGGAGAAACAGATGTAGAACAATTAAGTGTACAGCTTGTACATTCTTGAGGAAAGTTATTGCTCAAAATATTTCTTAGCTATAGTTTGTGTCTTCAAATTTAAATCAATGAGTCTTTCTTCCATTAGCAGATGAAAAAGATATGTATACTGGAGTAAAGGCAGAAAGAATCAACAACATCTGAACCTGGAAGTGGTTGCAGATGGTATGTAACAATAGGAAGCTGATGAGAAGCCGCAACAGAGATTGTGCATCCTAGTTAGTAAGGATCCCAAACCATTCCAAGGACTTTCTTATCAATTCTTATACCTAGTTTATTTTCATTCACTTATTATCTGTTTGTTATTTTCTTTCTGCTAGTTATTCTAAATTATGATTTAGCTCATAGGATTCACTTCATTTTAGTCGTACTTTGTAAATACTAGTTTAATCTCTTAGTTGATAATATTTATTTTATTTAAAATCTTATTTATTTTGCCTCAGTCTTTTATTTACATTCTTTATTTTAGTTTTACTTTTTAGTTTACGTATTCTGGGTATATCTTAATTGTAGAAAAATTCTTTCATTTCTTTTTAATGTCTTCCATTTTAAAATTCATAATCTTTATTTAAAACTATAGAACAATACAAATAAACGTTTCTATACCTATACACTCAACACTTAATTATCTTGCATTAGACTTACACTAACTGTAGTATTTGAGCTAAGCTCATTTTTCCAGGGAGAATAGAACATACAGTATAAGGGATTGCCAGACATTTTTCTACATATGGATAGGCTGGCTGTTGCTTCAACTTTGCCTGGGAGAGACCTTATGTTCTCTTGTTGTACCAGAATACTTACTGATATCACCCTGTATTATACACAGATATGTCCCATTTCTACTACAAATTAAATGAATACCCTACCTATGGGAAAAAATTGAGCTAAGCTTTATGCTCCACTCTAAAAATGTATTGACCAACAAACAAAAACAAAAAGTATACTTAAATTTACTAATAATTCCTTTAAAACTTCTAGATCCTTCCAAACACTCTCTCCATTCTCTGATTTAATTATATCATAGAAGTTCACAATAAATTAGTATATATTTTATTATTTTTTGATGTTTCTCTAGAATCTAAGTACTATGAGACTAGAAATTCTTCTCTTTATTCAATTCTGTGTTCTCAGGAAATATTTCAGTACTTTCCACATAATGATTATACATAAATACATGATTGTATGTACGTTAATTATATATCTAAATATCACAATCCATAACTTTATAATATGTTTATATAACATATTAATATCATATTAAATATTTTATTAAAATAATATCTATTGATATAATAATCAATATTAATATAACAATATTAATATTATTATATATGTTATTCTATTAATATATGTGTTAAATATGTTTATAATTAATGTATATATAATTATGTACACATAGGCACATTATGTATATGCACATTAAATATGTACAATTGTATATATTAATTGTATATATAAACATAATTTATAACATTATTATAATTAATATGATTTTACATTTATATATATGACCTATTGAAACCTGTTGAAATTATAATATTTTGGAATATTGGGTTAAATAAAATCTATCATTAAAATTAATTTCACCTCTTTATTTTTACTTTTACTTTAAGAGCTTATCACTCAGCATTATATGATACATTTTAAAACATGCATGTGTTTATTCTTGGAAGAATAAGGGGCTACTGAAAGGCTGATATAGTTTGGATATGTGTCCCTTCCAAATCCCATGTTGAAATTTGATCCCTAGTATTGATGGTGGGGCCTGGTGGAAGGAGTAATGAGTGACTTATTGCTCTGAGTTCCTGGGGCCAGCTCTGATTGTTAAAAAAAAGAACCTGGCACCTCCTCCTCTCTTTTCTTCTCCCTCATCACACGATGCCTGCTCCCCTCTCCCCTTCTGCCATGAGTGGAAACTTCCTGAAATCCTCACCAGAAGCAGATGCTGGTGCCAGGCTTCTTGTACAGTCCCTAGAACCATAAGCCAAATAAACATCTTTCATTGAAAACCACCCAGCTTCAGATATTCCTTTATAACAAAGCAAACACCATGCTAAACATCACATAGTGAAGGGGAAGTTATTTTGATAATGAAAGTAGACAAATTTGTTTTAAGGAGAAATAAAGATGGTGGTTACAAGCTAAACAGATGCATCCCCTGTCATGATCTTCTCTCCTCCTGATATTGGGAGTGGTTCAGCAGAATGTGAGCATGAAAAAGAAATGATGATTTGATCCAAGTGTTGTAGCAATTAGTTGCTCCTGTATAAAATAAATGTAGATCTAGCTAGGAAAACAGTTCATTTCTGTGCTGATCCCATAAAGATGTTTGAGAGATACAATTAATAATAAAGTGACACACGTACACATTGTTTCAACATTCAAAGCACATATTTTAAAAAAAACACATTACAGCAGTGTTTCTATTTTTGAAACTTCCAAAACTGGCTTTTCTAAGTTTCAAAAGAGGGAAATGAATTTGCTTCAATTTTTCTTATATGAGTCCTGACGAGATCAGAACCAAAAAATCACACATCTTAAACAAAACAGTAAATGTTTCCCTTAAATTTATCACATAAACAGTTTTGTTATTATAAAACGATACTCCTCCTTTCATAATACCTATCTCTTTCAAGGTCTCATACGTAATTTCACAATTAAATTATTCCCTTTAATTATCTTTTTCATTTCTCCACATTTTCTCACAGAACAAAATGTATTATCATCATCTACCCTATGATAAGTCTATTCTATTGCCTTATGAAGAAAAATAAATTGAATAGCAGTATCAAATAATTGACAAGTATATAAAAGGTATAATGCCTAGTAGTGCATTAAGCTCTTTGTCATATGCATTATGGGTGCATTAATTTCCTTATCTTTTTACAGAAACATATTTATATTGATAAGCTTTCTATAAATATATACTTCTGTATTCTAGCATTGCACTATTTAAAGCACAAAAATTGTTTCCATAACATTTTCTAGAATATCCAGGTGCAGTTATTAAAAGTACATTTTTGAAAATGTACAATGCAAACTTGTATTCTGATCTTTTTATCTAAAGTAATACACCGTTTTTCCTAAATTGTTTTTAATCTTTTGGTATTTATAAACATATATTTTATACATATCAAGTATTCTATCTATTTAACATATGTGTATATATTATTTAAATAGAACAATAATTGACATTCAACAAATATATACCAAATGATGGAATAAAGTTTTAGATGACTTTGGCAGATCCTCGTGGTCAGCTAATTGAATTTCCATTCCCAGAAATCTTCTGCTTCTCCCATCTACTAACTATAGAATCTAGAAAGTTAAGTCTCATTCTTACAGCCTTCATTGCCCTTAGAGAGAGTAACATGAAACAGTTTTGGACATTAAAATGTACACATATGAAAGTCTACAAGGAATGCTCATGAGAATACTTTGCTTCCTTATAAAAGAGACAGGTATAGCTTGAACCACCCTTTCTTTTTCTTTCTGCCTTAAATTTAGATATTTTTACCGGGTTCATGGTAGTCAGCTTAGGATCTTGAGCAGAGCCATGAGAACTGCAGATTTAGCAATACTAGATTATTGAGCTGTTATAGCTATTACCGTCACACCTCTTCTTGGTATTTGATAAAAATAATTTTTAAAAAACTAACTTGTTTCAGCCACTGCTGGATGGGTTTTTTCTGATAATTATCTAGCAAAACAATATACTGTAATAAAATATTTCAAAAGCTATGTTGTAGCTATCACTCAAATTCAGCAACTACACCAATTAATTGTTATATTTTACTGCCTCCTTTTGTCGATTCTGATTTTGGCTTTCCTCAACAGACAATGCATAGCCAGTGATTGTAAGACATCTGTAGCCACATATGTTAGTTGTTTTATGTGTGTGTGTGTGTGTGTGTGTGTGTGTGTGTGTGTATACATATGTATATAGACAGAGCACAATATATGTAAATTTCTAACATATTACATCAAAATATTTATCATAGAGTATTAAATCTATAAGAGTGCTTAGAGAAAAAACTTTCTTAGTAGAATTTGACTGTAGAATCCATTCTCTAAACTCAAATCCTTCAGATGGTACAATTTTTATTTTTTAGGAAAGAAATAATGATGAGAAGACCTTAATCTAAAGATCTGATGTCTTTATTACTCATTTCTTATTGTTAAAAACAATAATTACTACTGATTATATGATCAGTAATAATTATATTTTAACTTTGTCAGGGTCTTTCTCATTTATTTCTCTCTAAGGCATGATGAGTAAGGTGTCATTTGACATATAATTCAAAATACTTAAAATATAATTTGTAGACATTGACACTTTTCTTTTTGTGTATAGCTGCCAGAGGAGAGGTTTCCCCCAAAATGGATTTCCCAGGCCTCCTCTCAATCCATGTATTATAAAATAGTTGCCTCCAGATATTTTAGCAGATTCAGGGAACAATTTTGCTACCATTAGCTTCATGATGTTGGGTCAGAGGCACTTCATAAACCCTTGCATGGTCATTTTAATTTTATGGATTTTATTGAGAGAAAGTCATAAAGTAGTCTAAACCATAAAAAGAATCAAAGACTAACATGCCTGTGTTTTATCAAGGCATATTTTCCATTATTTGAATATTTCAAGGCTTGAACAACTTATTTAATATGGTATAACACGTTTTAAATTTCTGGATCATGAAGACAAGACAAGAACAACAAAAAATGCCCACTGAAACTGTGTAAATTGCCCAGGCAAACTCATGGGAGAAAAAATAGTATTCTTAAAATAAGGTTATTTTCTATTTTATTAAAATGCTAATTGTGAAATATTTATTATATAAACATTCCAATAAAATATGACATATTTCTTAACCATAAATCATTTTTGTTTTAATTAGATATTCTTTTCATAGAGAAGATTAGTTTAATGATAAAATGGTCACAGGTAAAATATTCAAGACACAAGTTGTTTTCACCAATGTATCTAATAATAACTATATTATGTTACACTTTAGTCTACCTTTAAGCTAGATTTTTAATTACAAACATAAGTATAATATGTTATGAATTCAAAACAAACTATTACATTCATATAGTTAGATATATTCACTTAGATATCCCAATAACTATCACCTTCTAAGAAAATTATATTTTTAAATCTACTTATGACATATTTTATATGTAAAGCAGAATGAATAAGTATAATATGTAATATAAAATATACTGTGAATACGTGTAAATTTCAAATATTTCAATAGGACATCGAAATAATGTTCTATTTCTTGATATGAACTTGTTTTAATGTTCTTATCTTCCTCGTTTTCCTTCACTGCCTAACATTTACTGTTTATCATTTTCTTTCTCATCTTCATAATTTTGATTAAATAATACATTATAAACCTTGTTAGTTGTTAATCTTTGTTTAAATTAAATCTTACAATGCATACTTTTGTAGCACTTCTTTGTATTACCCATTATGTTCCCAACTGTGTCTGTAGTTATCGCCTCTTGTCATTTTGCGTAATTTTATGTGTGCCTTTTTCTAGGGGTTTTTTTTTTGATGACGCTTGTGAGAACTTTCTAAACTTTTAAAAATTTTCAAAGATGTTACTTTCAATTTGTTGATCCTCACTACTTACTTGTTGACTAATTCTTTAATCCCTGCTCTTTTCCTTATCATTTCATTACTTATATTTTACATATTTTATTCTATTTTATTATCTATAATATAGCAATAGCTAATATATTATTTATATATATTATATATATATTATATAGTAATAGTATATATATTATATAGCAATATTTAAACTATAATCCTAGGTTTTTATTTTTAGTCATTATTCTTTTAAATATATGCAGTAAGTACTATAAAATTGCTCTAAATCTTTTTTGTTTTAATCTGTAAAATTGAATATTATATATTAAGTATCACGTCTAGTCTCAACTCACTTTGCATATATTATAGATATAAGTTTATTTAGTACTTTTAATACATTAATGTCCTTTATTCTGCTCTCTCTATTGCTACACAAAAGTCAATTGCCGGTCTAATTTCTTGTAGGCAATACTGATTTTCTTCTCTATCTGCCGTTAAGTTATTCTCCTTGACTCTGAATCTACAGTTTCTTTAATTAGTCCTACATATAAGGTGTTGGGCTTTATGAATCTGAGGATTCATGGGAATGCCATGATGGCTTCTCTGAGCTCAGGCTTCTTCAGAAAGGTATTATTTTTACCAGCTGCCTGAGCAGCTTAATAGTTGGACTTACTGAAAGTTTAGCTCCTCACTCTCACGCATGGTGTCTGCAAGGGAAGGCTCAAATATCTAGAGAATGAAACACCTGGACCTTCTCACATCACTCTCCCTGTATGCTTGTGTCCTTTACACCAAGAAAGGTTCAGAGTTCTCACAATTTTATATTGCAGTTCAGAGTTCCAAAGACACTTGCCTTAAGAGAGAAAGATTGGTCGAGTATATTGCCTTTTATGACCTCTCCTCAAAGATCACATAGCATAATTTCTGTCATGCTTTATTACATGAAGGTACAGAGGTCCACCCAGGTTCAAGGGAGGAGGTTTTATTTGAAAAGGATATGAGCTGGTTACATATTGGTAAGGACATATTTGGAAATTACAGTCTCTGCTAGGATGCAAACCACCTGATAACTTTTGAGAAAAATCTCTTGGTTATAGCTTGCTATGGAGACTCAGGTAACATGGAAATAAGTTTTCAACCTTGATATTTATTATATCAAATTCAGAGAAGTCTCCTTCCAAATTCAAGACCAAGACAGACAATTTTCCTTTATAGATTGAATTTTGTTGCTGTCAAGCTTACTATTTCATCTAACAGCAGTACTTCTTTAGGTGGGGTTACCTGTTTCAACTTCCCAATCTGAATTAAACAAATTGGAGACGTAAGGCCTTGTTTTTCATCTTTCCATGCCTTTTAAAGCAGAAATCTGGCAGGTGTTATCTTAGGAGAGAAGTGGAGTAGTAATAAGAAGGAAGCCTGAAGAAGCTAGATAGAAATAAATGTTCTATTTCTTCATATAGGAACTGATTAAATAGATGTGCTCGCTTTATGAAAATTAATTGGTGTGTACATTCATGATTTGTACTATTTGATGCTTTGTACTATACTTCAACAGAATGTAAAACACACCAAAAAATGAAGAAAAACCGTGGATAACCAGAGATTCACAAATGAACTCTTAGAACTGTCTTCTGCTTCAGCATATGTTCAATAGCCTTTGATTTGTTCTCTTTAGTTTTGGGTTTTGACATATGCATACATAAATATATACACATAATATAGACTCAATTGTATATTTAAATTGATGTTTAATGTCTGAGCTACAGATTTTAGTCCTTTGTATTTAAAGTACTTTCATATACCATTATTTTTAATTTAAGTTTACCACCATCAAATTAGTCCAACATTCCAATGAGGGTACAAAAGTCATAGAAGTTTTGCAAATTTTTAGAGTATAAGCCAAACCATACTGCAGTTTAAGCTATCAATATTCACAATGAGTGTTGTGTCTCTGATATAACCAAAAATGTCATCACATTAAAAATCAGAGATCTTTTACATTTTTTAAAAGAGAGGAAATTAGGTCACCCAAAAATGTGAGCTATAAAAAGTGTACCATTTTTATTTGATATAACTTACAAAGTTATTTCAAACAAATTACTCACATTTAGGCTCAAACACAGCACTGTGCAATACACATCTTACTACCACAGTTATGCTGTTGATAGAATGGCTTCCACTAGTTCTAGGTAAACACTCTCATTGTCTGCTGGCTAGGTGCCTGAAGCCTCAATATTTACATTAATATTTAATTACTTTTATAGCTAATTTCATACCAAACACATAAATAGAGACTTATATGTGAAGCTCTCAACCCAACAGCCATTACAACAGCAAACTTTCAATCCTTACACTAAGCCACATGACACTGAATAAGAAAGCTTAGGATCTATTTTTTTTTTTTCATTTATCAACTGGACTTTTTATTATTTTACTTTAAGTTCTGGGGTACATGTTCAGAACGTGCAAGTTTGTTATGTGGGTATACATGTGCCATGGTGGTTTGCTGCATCCATCCCCGCTTCATCTACATTAGATATTTCTCCAAATGTTAGCCCTCCCCAATTCCTCCCCCTGCAACACTATCCCTCCCATACCCCTCCCACCCCCCGACAGGCCCTGGTGTGTGATGATCCCCTCCCTGTGTCCATGTGTTCTCACTGTTCAGCACCCACTTATGAGTGAGAACATGTGGTGTTTGGTTTTCTGTTCTTGCGTCAGTTTGCTGAGGATGATGTTTTCCGGCTTCATCCATGTCCCTGCAAAGGACAAGAACTCATCCTTTTTTATGGCTGCATAGTATTCCATGGTGTACATGTGCCACATTTTCCTTGTCCAGTCTATCATTAAATGGGCATTTGGGTAGGTTCCAAGTCTTTGCTACTGTGAACAGTGCCATAATGAACATACGTGTGTGTGTGTGTGTCTTTATAATTGAATATTTTATAATCCTTTGGTTATATACCCAGTAATGGTATTGCTGGGTCAAATGGTATTTCTGGTTCTAGATCCTTGAGGAATCACCACATTGTCTTCCACAATGGCTGAACTAATTTACACTCCTACCAACAGGGTAAAAGCATTCCTATTTCTCCACATCCTCTCCAGCATCTGTTGTTTCCTGATTTTTTAATGATCAGCATTCTAACTGCTGTGAGATGATATCTCAATGTGGTTTTGATTTGCATTTCTCTAATGACCAGTGATAATGAGCTTTTTTCATATGTTTATTGGCTGCATAAATGTCTTCTTTTGAGAAATGTCTGTTCATATCCTTCATCCACTTTTTGATGGGGTTGTTTGGTTTTATTCTTGTAACTCTGATTAAGTTCTTTGTAGATTCTGGTTATTAGCCCTTTGTCAGATGAGTAGATTGCAAAAAAATTTTTCCCATTCTCTTTGTTGCCAGTTCACTCTAATGATAGTTTTTTTTTTTTTTTTTTTGTTTTTTCCTGTGCAGAAGCTCCTAAGTTTACTTAGATCCTATTTGTCTATTTTGGCTTTTGTTTCCATTGCTTTTGGTGTTTTAGTCATGAAATCCTTGCCTATGCCTATGTCTTGAATGGTACTGCCTAGGTTTTCTTTTAGGGGTTTTATGGTGTTAGGTCTTATGTTTTAAATCTTTAACCCATCTGGAGTTAATTTTTGTATAAAGTGTAAGGAAGGGAGCCAGTTTCAGCTTTCTGCATATGACTAGCCAATTTTCCCAACACCATTTATTAAATAGGGGAATCCATTCACTATTGCTTATTTTTGTCAGGTTTGTCAAAGATCAAATGGTTGTAGATGTCTGGCATTACTTCCAAGGCCTCTGTTCTGTTCCATTGGTCTGTGTCTCTGTTTTGGTACCAGTACCATGCTGTTATGATTACTGTAGCTTTGTAGTATAATTTGAAGTCAGGTAGCATGATGCCTCTAGCTTGGTTCTTTTTGCTAAGGATTGTCTTGGCTATGTGAACTCTCTTTTGGTTCCATACGAAGTTTTAGGTGGGTTTTTTTTTTTCCAATTCTGTGAAGAAAGTCAGTGGTAGCTTGATGAGGATAGCATTGAATCTATAAATTGCTTTAGGCAGTATGGCCATTTTCGCAATATTGATTCTTTCTAACCATGAACATGGAAATATTTTCCATCTGTTTGTGTCTTCTCTTATTTCCTTGTGCAGCTGTTTATAGTTCTACTTGAAAAAATCCTTCACATCCCTTGTTAGTTGTATTCCTAGGTATGTAATTCTCTTTGTAGCAATTGTGAATAAGAGTTCACTCATGATTTGGCTCTTTGTGTGTCTTTTTATTGGTGTATAGGAATGCTTACGATTTTTCTTTTTTTTTTTTTTTTTTTCTTTTTTTTCCCCCTTCCGTGTCTTTTTCCCTCTTTCCTCTCCCCCCCCCTCCCCCCGGGGCCGCCTCCCCCCCCCCCCCCCCCCCCCCCTCTCCCCCCCCGCCCCCCCCCCGCCCCCCCCCCCCCGGCCCCGCCCCCCCCCCTCCCCCGGCCGGGGGGGCGGGGGGGGCGCGTGCGTGGTATGCCGTGCCGGGGGTTCCATCCCCACTACCCCCCGTCGGAGCCTCTCTCTTCTCTGTCCCCGGCGGTTGTCTGCGGGTCCCCGCCCATCCCCCCCCGCCCCACACCCCCGCCCGCCGCGCACACCCCCCCTTCCCCCTCCCCCCGGCGCGCCAGGGCCGCCCGGCCTCCCCTCGCCCGCCCCCCCCGGCCCCCCCTCCTTCCATACCCGTATCGGTGCCCGAAACCTCTGGGCGTGCCTCCCCCCCCCCCCCCCCTCCCGCGGCCCCCTACCCCCTCCCCCCCCCGGCAGGCCCCCCCCCCTACCCGCCCCCCGCCGCCCCCGGGGGCCCCTCCTCCCCCTTCCCCCCCCCCCTCCTCCCCTTTCTTACTTTCTTTCTCCCTCTCACCCCCCGGGGGGGTCCCCCACCCCTTGCCCCCCCTCCCCTCTTTCCGCCGCGGCTGGGGTGTCCCCCCTGGCTTTTGTGGCCATTTTTTGGGTTTTTTGCCCTGGCGGCCCTTCCCTCACGGTTTTCCCGTCCCCTAGGGTTGCACATTGATTTTTGTATTCTGAGACTTTGCTGAAGTCGCTTATCAGCTTAAGGAGATTTGGGGCTGAGATGATGGGGTCTTCTAAATATGTAATCATATCATCTGCAAATAGAGACAATTCGACTTCCTCTTTTCCTAATTGAATACCCTTTATTTCTTTTTCTTGACTGAGTACCCTGGACAGAACTTTCAATACTATGTTGGATAGGAATGGTGAGAGAGGGCATCCTTGTCTTGTGCCGGTTTTCAAAGGGAATGCTTCCAGTTTTTGCCCATTTGGCATGATACTGGCTGTAGGTTTGTCATAAATGGCTTTCATTATTTTGTATTACATTCCATCAATACCTACTTTGTTGAGAGTTTTTAGCATAAAGTGCTGTTGAATTTTGTCGAAGGCTTTTTCTGTATCTATTGAGATAATCATGTGGTTTTTGTCTTTGGTTCTGTTTATGTGATGGATTATGTTTATAGATTTCCATATGTTGAACCAGTCTTGCATCCCAGGGATGAAGCCAACTTGATCATGATGGATAGGCTTTTGATGTGCTGTTGGATTTGCCAGTATTGTATTGAAGATTTGTGTATCAGTGTTCATCATGGATATTAACCTGAAATGTACTTTTTTAGTTGTGTCTCTGCCAGGTTTTGGTATCAGGATGATGTTGGTCTCATAAAATGAGATAGGGAGGATTCCCTCTTTTTCCCCGTTTGAAATAGTTTCAGAAGGAATGGTACCACCTCCTCTTTGTAAATCTAGTAGAATTTGATTGTGAACCCATCTGGTCCTGGACTTTTTTTTGGTTGGTAGGCTATTAATTGCTGCCTCAACTTCAGACCTTGTTATTTGTCTATTCAGGGATTCAACTTCTTCCTGGTTTAGTCTTTGGAGGGTGTAAGTGTCCAGGAATTTATCCATTTCTTCTTGATTTACTGGTTTATATGCATAGAGGTATTTGTAGGAATCTCTGATGGTAGTTTTTATTTCTGTGGAATCGGTGGTAATATCCCCTTTATCATTTTTTATTGCATCTATTTGATTCTTCTCTCTCTTCTTTTTTATTAGTCTGGCTAGCAATCTATCTGTTTTGTTGATCTTTTCAAAAAAACAGCTCCTGGATTTATAATTATTTAAAGGTTTTTCTGTCTTTTCTGTCTCTCTCTCTTCTTCAGTTCCACACTGATCTTAGTTATTTCTCTGCTAGCTTTTGAATTTGTTTGCTCTTGTTCTTCTAGTTCTTTTAATCGTGATGTTATGGTGTCAATTTTAAATCTTTCCCTGCTTCTCATGTGGGCATTTAGTGCTATAAATTTCCCTCTACACACTGCTTTAAACATTCCCAGAGATTCTGGTATGTTGTGCCTTCATTCTCATGGGTTTCAAAGAACATCTTTATTTCTACCTTCTTTTCATTATTTACCCAGTAGTCATTCAGGAGCAGGTTGTTCAGTTTCCATGTAGTTGTGCAGCTTTGAGTGAGTTTCTTAATCCTAAGTTCTAATTTGATTGCACTGTGTTCTAAGAGACTGTTTGTTATGATTTCCATCCTTTTGCATTTGCTAAGGAGTGATTTACTTCCACTTATGTGATCAATTTTAGAGTAAGTGTGATGTGGTGTTGAGAAGAATGTATATTCTGTGAATTTGGGGTGGAGAGTTCTGTAGATGTCTATTAGGTTTGCTTGGTTCAGATCTGAGTTCAAGTCCTGGATTTCCTTGTTAATTTTCTGTCTCGTTGATCTGTCTAATATTGGCAGTGGAGTGATAAAGTCTCCCACTATTATTGTGTGGGAGTCTAAGTCTCTTTGTATGTCATTAAGAACTTGCTTTATGTGCCTGGGTGCTCCTGTATTGGGTACATATATATTTAGGATCATTAACTCTTCTTGTTGCATTGATCCCTTTACCATTATATAATGCCCTTCTTTGTCTCTTTTGATATTTGTTGGTTTAAAGTCTGTTTATCAGAGACTAGGATTGCAATTCCTGCTTTATTTTGCTCTCCATTTTCTTGGTAAATCTTCCTCCATCCCTCTATTTTGAGCCTATGTGTGTCTTTGGACATGAGATGGGTCTCTTGAATATAGCAAACTGGTGGGTCTTGACTCTATCAAATCTGCCAGTCTGTTTCTTTTAATTGGGGCATTTAGCCCATTTTATTGTTATGTGTGAATTTGGTTAATATTGTTATGTGTGAATTTGATCCTGCCATTTTGATGCTAGCTGGTTGTTTTGCCCATTAGTTGATGCTGTTTTTCATAGTGTCAATGGTCTTTACAATTTGGTATGGCTTTAATCAGGTGAGGCCACCAGTCCCTCTCTGAATAGACCTTCAAAAAACAACATGCAAACATTAGCACCTTGATGGCCTTCACAAAGATATGCAGAATGATGCTTAGGTTCTAGAATATTCAGTGCTTCTTTGGAAACTTAGATTGTAGGTAGACGCAAGGGGAAAAAATAGTTTAAATTTGATCAATTAATTTTAAAAATGTCTAAATTCTTCTCATATTCTAGGCTCTGCTCCAAGTTATAAATGTGAAAAGATTGCTAAGACATAACCCACTGCCTTCAACAAACTCACAGACCTCTTTTCTAATGCAGAATGATTCCAAAAATCTGAAAAGTATTTAGTTAAAAACATCACTCTTTTCTACCCATTACTCTCCTTGGGTCTTTCATTATTCAAAAATAGTAAAAAGTATAAAATTTAAATATGTGTGTGTGTGGCATCTCACACTTCATCTCATCTTTCTAGATTTTCAAGTCACTATCCCTTTCTATTATGCAAGATAATATGCTATTTGTAGGCTTCTTTCAGTGAAGACCTATGCTTTAGGACAGGCAATGATGTGGAAAGAACAGCCCATATTCAGATCAGCCTATAATTCTAGCTAAAAACAAAATATAGTTGACATTGAGATCCCCCAAGAGAACTTGGCATTTAGCCTGGGTAAAGGCCAACATCATTTGTAATCAATGTCTTATTCGTATCACCAAGCTTTGACTCCCCTCTGCTTTGTACATAAAAGAAGCTACCCCAGATTTCACTAGAAACTGTATTTTTCTGAAATGTTTCTACCAGGGGGGATCCACAGTCAGCAATGTTATTGCAGTTGCTAGTGATCGATTTTAATTGCAATTTTTAAAACAGCTTTATTGAGGTATAACTGATAAAGAATATTTAATATAAACAATTTGATAAATTTGGACATATGCAAACACCTGTAATACATCACTACAATCAAGTAAATATTTTTTGTGTGTCTCTTTGTTTTTGTTTTTTGTGTGTGTTTTGTTTTGTTATTTTTGTGGCAAGAACATTTAACATGAGATCTATCATTTTAACAGATTTTGAAGTGCATAGTATTTTATTATTTACTACAGGCAGTATGTTATACAGCAGATCTCTAGAACTTATTCTTCTAGCGTAACTGAAACTTTATACCTATTGAAAAAATCCTTTCCATTTCTTCCATCCGCACAGCCTTTGGCAGCTACTGTTTTTATTATATACTTCTGTAAGTTGGACTATTATACATACCTCATATAAGTAGAATCATCGAACATTTGTCCTTCTGTGACAGGCTTATTTTACTTAGTATAGTGTGCTCCAAGATTATTCATGTTGTCACAAATGGCAAGATGTCCTTCCTTTTGAAAGCTGAATAATATTCCATTGAATGTATATACCACATTTTCTTTATTCATTCAATTGTCAATGGACACTTGGTCTGTTTCCATATCTTGGCTACTCTGAATAATGTTGCAATGAACACAGTAGAGCACATATTCCTTCAAGATACGTTTGTCCATTATTTTGGATATATATTCAGAAGTAGAATTGCTGGATCATATGGCAATTCTATTTTTAATTTTTTGAAGAACATCCACGCGTTTTTCATAGCTGCTGCACTAAACATTTCCACCAACAATGTATAAGATTCCAGTTTCTTCACATCCTCACCAATGCTTATCTTGGCTGTTGTTGTTTTTAACATAGCAGCTATCTTAATAGGAGTTACAGAAGTAGCTCAGCATGGTTTTGATTTGCATTTCCCTGATGATAAGTGATGGTGAGTACCTTTTCATAAACCTGTTAGCCATTTGTGTGTTTTTTTGAAAACATATTTTCTCAAAGTTTTGCCCAATTTTAATCATTTTTTTTTGCTATTGATGCATAGGAGTTCCCTATAAGTTTTAGATATTAATTGCTTATCAGATGTGTGATTTGCAAATATTTTCTCTCATTTCATGAATTACCTTTTGATTCTGCTGTTTTCTTTTCCTTTCTTTGCTATGCAAAAGCATTTTTGTTTTATGTAATACCACTTGTCTGTCTTTGCTTTGCTTAAAAAATTCATTGCTAAGATCAATTTCAAGAAAGTTTTCCCCTGTGTTTTCTTCCAAGAGTCTTGGCCTTTAATTCATTATGGTTTTATTTTTGTGTATATAAAGGTATAACATAAAGGTCCAATTTCATTTTTTTGGCATGTGGGCATCCAGTTCTCTTATCATCATTTGCTGAATAAACTATTATTTTCCCATTATGTATTCCTGGTCCCCTTGTTGAAGAACAGTTGACTGTATATGCATGAGTTTATTTCTGGACTCTTTGTTCAGTTCCTTTATTCTATATGTCTATTTATGCCAGTACCATACTGTTTTACTGTTGCTTTATAATATAATTTGGAATCAGGAAGTGTGATGCATCAAGCTTTGTTCTTTCTCAAGATTACTTTGTCTATTCTGAATCTTTTGGAATTTCTTCTAAGAGAAATTTATTTCTGTAAAAATTGCCATTTGAATTTTGATAGGGACAGCATTGAATCCGTAGGTGGCTTGAGTTATGTAGACATATAAACAATATTAAGTCTTCCAATTAACGAATACAGAATGTATACAATATCAAATATATTTCATTCTATTGGATGCTTTCATGCAATTGACCAGTTAAACTTTTGCTATATCACAGATAAAGTAGCTGAAGAAAATCTTTGAATGTTACAGGGAAAATAAACATCAAGTGATCAAGATGAACACCTCATTAGGCACATAATTTGGAAATGCATTTATCATAGATGCCGGCTGCTTTTTGGATTTGCTAGGCTGGTCTGCATAGTGATAAATCATATGTATAAGAAGTACATTTTTATATTTAACTTTGCGTTGAAGACAAGGAGCATAAGGTGCTATTCAGTATACGTTGAAACAAGTTGCACACTATACTCCAGGCACACCAAACTACATATGTTCCTAGACATGGTTCCAACTTATGCTGGGCAGTCTGCCTGCAATCGCATTCCCTCCACTGTCACTCACCAAACACATACACAGACACACACACACACACACACACACACACACACACACACACAAATGTGATGTTTTCTGCCTTCTACGTACTGATCCTTCTTTCAATGTTGTAAGCTTTATATGGTATGTTTCTTAATCTTTAAACTCCTTGCTTAGCAGACAACTGGCTACATAGTATATACTCAATGAATGAAAGTAAACAAAGAAAAAATGGACAGAAGAAGTAACTGATATATGGAATATATTTAGTAAAACGATATGATATTGATTCATGATATTCAGGTAATTAAAAGACCAACTTGGGGATTTCAGACCATATAAAATGCAACTGATAAAAAGCAAGAATATTTTCAATTATCACAAATTGGTGAGGAATTGAAATATCAAAAATAATTCTAAGCATTAAATAATAAAAGTAGTATGTGAAATCATCATAGGAAAGCAAAATAGAATCTGCTTTGATTTGTTGGAAAATCCTATATGGTGTGGTATATATGTGTGTAAGAGAAAGAAGAAGAGAAACCAAAGAGATTAAGGCATAAGACATGGAAACTCTCCACAAAGAATGAATTTCCAGCAATGAAAATATAACATAAAATGTTTCTTGTCATGATAAAAGGTCACTTGGATTTCAGAAGTCACAGCAGGAAAAACTATTAGCAGTATAAGTGAACACATAAAATCAAGTTAAGCATTTCAAGAGCATTTCACTCAGCAGCTTTTTATGTTATAAAACGATATTAAGAATTAGAACTGAATGAAAAATTGTGCTGAAGCTTACAACCAAAGAGCAATTACAGGGTACTATAGAATTAAGAATTTTTTTTCCTTCTTCATATGTAAAATTAATGATTCTGGGAAGAAAAAAAAATATATATATATATTATATACACACACACACACACACACACATATTCTTTATGATTAAATTTATATTATTTAGGAAAATTGTGCTTTATTGCCACATATGAGCTACTCATATTACATGTCCATATTCATAATTTTTGAGTTAGTTGATTTTATTATTTTTGAAAAAATATAATTTTTCTTCTCATTTGTAAGTTTTTTATTTATTGTCAATATAGGTAAATACTTTGGAGTATGTGAATAAATTCTGGAGAGTACCATATGCTTATTTCCCCCAGTTTTTTTTTTTCTCCTTTACTTTTCCTTCTTTATCAGTTGATGTTTTTGAGATTCACATCTGATAGAAATTCATTACTCTCTGATTTTCATTATTTGTTGCCATATGCAGAGTTCCCCTGGTCACGTAAATAATTTTAAAACTAAATTTAAAACATGTAGTCATGTTTCTATCATTAAGGGTGCCTGGTACTTCCTGATACTACCTAAATGTATGTAACTTACATCTATTATCTATGTAATAAAATCATTTTTGTCTCCTTAAAAGAAAATTACAATTGTCCTTATATGTGGCTTCTGTTAAATGGCTTCAGAGATGCAATTGTCTCATGAATAAAAGCTAGGATTTTTGATCCAGAAGAAACAAACTATAAAGTTATTATTCCCTACTGAATATCATAGGCACATTTTAAGTCCAAATCTTTCTTGGAATTAAACATCTGAGAAAAAGTTTTAAATATTTCAGTGATTAAAAATATTCAAATTAATTATATAACTGGTAATTTTTTTCCATAGAGCTTTCATTTCTATATGTTATTTAAAATGTGCTACAATTCACTAGAATTGTAAGAAATGTGAAATGTTTTTATTCTGATTAATTTATTTTCTTTTGCATTTAAGACAATAAAAACATCAACAAAACAATAAATGTAAAATAAAAACACTCACATATACTTTTATATTACCCTATCAGAAGGTCGGCTTATATATTGATGTTCCTAGTTTGTTTTCCCTGAGGTTTAACATATACAAAAATTTTTACTTAGGAAATGTGGTAACTTCAGAATATTAAGTATTGACTCACAAAATCACAAGGTGAGGCCCCACAATAGGCTGTCTACAAGCTGAGGAACAAGGAAGCCAGTCTGAGTCCCAAAGGTGAAGAACTTGTAGTCTGATGTTCAAGGACAAGAAACAGCATGAGAGAAAGATGTAGGGAAAATATTAAACCAGTGCAGTCTTTTCTCGTTCTTTGTCTGCTTTTATTCTAGCTGTGCTGGAAGCTAATCAGATAGATTAGCTTCTAATCTAATCTATCTAATCAGATTAGATTTTCTCAGCCAGATTGAGGATAGGTCTGCCTTTCCCAGTCCACAGACTCAAATGTTAATCTTTTTTGCCAACACCCTCACAGACACACCCAGGAACAATTCTTTGCCTCCTTCTATCCAATCAAGTTGACACCCAATATTAAGCATCACACCAACCTGCTTGCCTGTTCTCATCAAAGCAGCCATAGCTTCGATGAGATATAAATAATGTTAGCTTACTCCTCTGTTCAAACTCCAGATTGACTTCTCATAAACTCTAAGTAAATGCACTTTGGGAGGCTGAGGCGGGTGGATCACCTGAGGTTAGGAGTTCGAGAACAGCCTGACCAATATGGCAAACCCTGTCTCTACTAAAAACACAAAAATTAGCTGAGCATGGTGGTGCACACCTGTAATCCCAGCTACTGGGGAGGCTGAGGCAGAAGAATTGCTTGAACTCGTGAGATGGAAGTTGCAGTGAGCCAAGATCGTGCCACTGCACTCCAACATGGGCAAAAAAGCAAGACTGTGTCTAAAAATAATAATAATAATAATAAATCTTTGCTTGATCATCTGGTCCCCTGAGGTCTCACTGACCTCATAACCTCTTACTCTTCAATTTTCTCCCTTTGAGGCAGTGCTGTTTGTCCATAGACAAATAACTCTCTTTCTTGGATGCTTTGTAGTTTCCCCCCTACCTGAAAAGTGCTTGCCACATAAATCCACATACTTACATCCTCACTTCCATTAAGTTTATTCTCAAATGATAATCTGAAGTTTTTTTTCCTGGCCATAAAACATAAAGCAACATCCCTTTCACCAGTACTCCATGTACCCCTTAGATGCCTTTATTTTACTCCATATGAATACATGTTTCTGCTTTAACACAAATTTAATATTCATGCTACAAAACCCTTGAATTCTATAAAATTGTAACCCCAAATAATCCTGATAAGTAAAATGGTGGTTTTGCCTTTAATAATTCTTATAGGTAAAATGGTGTTATAGGAGCAGATACTAAAAATTTATATAACTTTTTAACTAAAGGACCAATAAAATATTAAAACTTTAATAGAAAAATGACAGAACAGTTTCAAAATACATTTACAATTCTCATGAAACTATTGTTAAAAAAAGATTTTGTCATAAAAAATGAAGTTTTTTGGCAGAGGACACAAAGAAGAGTCCAAGCTTTTGAATTATGGACACAAGAAAAACACGCACGAAGATTCTGAAGAAATGTATAATAAGCACTTTAAAAACAGTGCACAGGTCCAAAGTAAGCCTAAAGGAAAGGGACAGGCTATTGAGCATCCATATCCTGCTGAATTTAGCTATATCAGTATATTTTGTATTTTGCCATTATAACTTACTTGAGCAGGTTAGGAAGTTATTTTTTTTTTATTCAATTTTCATCCTTCCATAATCTGCTCAGTAATGCAGGGAGTGAGAAAACTACATTTCTTCTTTGCCAGCTGGCTTCCTGTTATGTTCTGCCATAGGGAATACTAAAATGAGGTTTGAAATTCAGCATGGAGAGGGTACTTGCATATTCTGGTTCCTTGCTGATCCTTCCAGCGTCAATATAGCTAAGGCAATTTACGATAAAATAGGCAGTTGATTCTAGCTTCCAGCTCCTTGTGGCACTCCTAGAACTAACCCGTCGAGCCCCTTACGCACCCTTGGGCTCTATCACCTCATGAGATACTGGCAGTGGCAGAACACATTGCAGTGAATGTCTAGTAAATGCAACAAATAGATGTTATTTATTTCTTGTTTATTTCCTTTCACTATAATATAAGCTCCGTGAGAGATTTTTTCCTGTTTTGTTCACTCTTAAAATCTAGAGCTGAGATGAGAAACTACAATTGAGTACAAAGAATGCTCGATAAATATATCTTCAATTTTAAGTCATGCTATCTTATTTTCATCAAGAAGGTCCTGCCTTCCAACCATACATATATGTCCAAAAGTGCAATTCTTACTCAGTGTATGCATTGTGACGGTTCCCTAGCAAATATGTTCTTAAAGTATACAAAATCTGGGTTAAACTTAACCCATATATGATTAACTAGGAAAGATAATTATACAGAGAAAAATATAAAGTGATTTTTTAAATGTAAAGGCAAGTAATTTGTTTCATTGTCTATTGTTTAGGATTTTCTTTCCCTTTAATTTGCACAGATTATTTAAAGCAGTGAATTTAATTGGTTTACTTGGTACATACCTAAAGAAAATGGGTTGCTATTGTAGACCAAAACTGACATTTGTATGTTAGACTATGGTATAGTTTTAAATAATTTTATTAATTTTTTGATATATATTTTTCTGCTCTGCAACAATTCAAAAATTAAAGTATACTCTATAGATATTATTAAATGCATTACTTTAGGTGAAAAATGTACATATATAGAAATATATATTCACTATTTATAGAAGACCTCTGGGAAAAAGAGAAAATATAAAGAGAAAGAACAAGTGAATTTTTAGTTTAAAATTTCTGATGTTCTATTCCATTGTCACTTTGAGGCACATATAGGTACTGGATAAATAAAACAAGAAAAAAATTTAGCTTAAATGTATAGTCATATATAAAATAAGCAACTGATTTGCATTTTAAACTCGGGGCAAGAAAATTTAATGTTATATTAATTTGGCAGATATATTCATGGGTTAAATTTCACTCACCAAGAGGGCATAGGCTGGATACTAAAGTCCACAAAAATATTTGGTGAAAGTTACATGAGAAGCAACATAGTTACATAGTCATAAAATATCTCCCTTCCAAGGAATGAATAGTTTCTTCTCAGCGGAGAAACCTGGTGAGCATCTGACCAGCATGGTGATATCCTATCTCTATCAAAAATACAAAATCAGCCAGGTGTGATGGTGCACTCCTGTAATCTCAACTACTTGAGGAGCTGAGGCAGGAGAATCTCTTGAACCCAAAAGGCGGAGGTTGCAGTGAACCAAGATTGTGCCAAGGTACTCCAGCCTGGGCAAGAAGAAGGAAATTTCAAGAAAGAAAGAGAAAGAAAGAAAGAGAGGGAGGGAGGGAGGAAGGGAAGAGTGGGGAGGAGAGGGGAAAAGAGGGGGAAGGGATTATCAAAGCCAACCACCATCTGTAAGAGAGTAAGCATTCAGCATGTGCCTCCTAATATGATGCAGTGAGCAGGATATGTTATTTTAATGCTACTCCTGACAGAGACCAAAATTGAGAGGCATTTTACAAAATAACGGACTGTACTCTAAAAATAAATAAATAAATAAAACGTAAAAAAAAAAAAGGAGAACTGAAAGTTTCCAGATGAAAGGAGACTTACTAGAAATAAAACAAATAAAATGCACGATCTTAGATTTAATTTACAACCTGGTGGAAAATTGTCAATGGGACATTTGACAAAATTTGAATAGGTACTATAGATTATAAATATTGTGCCACTGCTACATTTCCAGATTAAACATGATTAAATGTGTTTTAAAATATGTTTTAAGAAAGGTCCTTGTTCATGGAAAATGCATTCTGAAGTACTGAGCTGTAAGATTGTTTCAGCTTTCTTTCAAGTACTTCAAAAAACATTTCATCTATCTCTACATATAGATAGACGATAGATATATCTGTATTACCTATATGTATATATTCTATATAAATATAGACAGCTATATTATTTTCTGTATATATCTATTTATATACATTGATTCTGTTTCATATTTGTTTATTAAAATTGTAAAACAATGTAAATTAGGGCAAACTTTGTGTTAATATGAGTTTATTTTCAGAAAAACATCACTTCAAAATCACTTTGATTTAATTTTACTTTATTATATACTACAAATTCCACAAGAGTTAGTGTAATTAAAAAATAATAATCTGGGCTCACTGCAATAATAATAATAATAATAATAATAATATATTCCCTAAAACATGTGCCTCCATGACTCTTATGAAAGAACACAAAAGAAAGAATTCAGTAAATGATAATTTATACAAGTGAGGCATATCAATTTAGTGTAAAACGATAGTAATTCTCAGTTCTAAATTGTTAACATTCATGGACCTTGCTTCTTCGGGTTTCATATTCAATGATCTTCCAATATATTGCTCAAAAGAGACATGGATCTGAGGTAACTGTTTTCATAATTAATGATAAATTATACTTGCTGCTCCAGAGGCAGTCATCTGGAAAAAATTAATTACAAAATGAATAGTGCCAACTCTCAATTCTGATTCAGTGGTTCTTTCATTCATTATTTATATTGTATTTATTTAAGTAAATGTCTTGGTGATGAAATAGAAATACACCATAGTGTCTGCCTCAAAAATTTAATTCTCATTCAGCTGAAAGTTACTTAGAATTAAATAAAGTTATGTAATTATCAGGATCACATATCACTAAATCAAGACCTTACCAACTTCTCAGTATGAAAAATAGATTATCAAACTACAGTAGAAAGCAGTCATATTCTCACCTGATTCTAGTTTTTGGGAGCCCAGGAATATGTCTTATGCTTAGTTATTTAATGATAAACCTACCACAGGGCGCCAACCCATATTAAGTCCTGATAAATTCTTAGTGACTTATGAACTATCAATACAGTTCAACACATTGGTCCTCATATTGTAATAGTTATTTGGGCACCTACCACATAGTACACATAAGCACCAGTGTTGGGAATTTGTATGATGTAGAAAAATATCTTCAAAGAATTCAGAAATATGGAGAAACATAAAGACTTGCCTCTCCAGTGACTTTATATTCAACCCTGCTTGTAACCCTGCTTGTTTCCTCTTCCTCATAGCATTTAGAGTTGTGTGTAAAAGTTCACATGATGAGGAAGTACAGGATGTAAAGAAGTACATTGCCACTAGCCCATTTTGAAAGGTTTGAAGGATGGTGACCTTGAGAAAGGAATATTTATGATGAGAAAGAATGACAAGTTTTAAATATATCACATAGGATGAGGAGAGTAGCATTAAGATGCTCAAGACAGTGGAGATAGAAGACATAAAAGTATGAGGAAAAATTAGTGAAAGGAATGTTCTGAGAATTGAAAGACATTGATGGGTGCCATAACATAGAAGACAGGTTAGGAGTACTAAGAGATGAATGAGGAGAAATAAATCGAAACAACCATTTAAAAAAGTATTAAGTCTTTTGCATCGTAGCTGAAAAGCAATAGGAAACCATTAAAAGTTACTTAAAGCAGAGAACGACACGAATATATTTATTTTCCTAAAGAATTATCAGTGTCAGTAAAATTGAGGGAGATAAGACAAGAAGCTAGAGAGTCAGGAGATAATTGTATTAATCCAAACAGAAATAAATGGCCTTCTGAATTAGAGTGGTACTAATGTGGAAGGGAGAAAGAGTAACAGTATATCAGAGGAAGATTTGACATATCAATTTAGTGTAAAACGATATTTTTATTTTTATTTTATTGTATTTTATTGCTTGACTTAAAAATGAATCAATTTTAGAAATAAGAGTTATCCCTCACTCATATCTTACGCAATGAGGTGTTTGATGAGATTTACAAAACTATATGCAAATGTTAACATAAACACATCAGTTAAGAGAGATAATTTCACAAACTGTGCCAAAAAATACTTTTACTAGGTAGCTAAATTTCATTTTCTAAATGGACAAAAGATTTTATTTTTATTTTTATAGCACAAAGATTTTAGGCTAAAAAAGTAAAAGCTGTATCAATAAATATACATTCATTCATCACTAAATGACTGGAATATGTTCTGAGAAATGCATCATTAGGTGATTTTATCACTGTGTGAACATCCTAGAATAGACTTACCACAAACCTAGATGCTATAGCCTTCTACATACCTAGATATATGATATAGCCCATTGCTTCTAGGCTACAAACCTATCCTGCATGTTACCATACTGAGTACTGCAGGTAGTTGGAACATGATGATAAATATATGTGTAGCAAAACATATTCAAACATAGAGAAAGTACAGTGAAAATATAGTATAAAAGATAAAAAGTGGCATGCCTGAATAAGGCACTTAACATAAATAAAGCTTGCAGGACAAGATGTTTCTTTGGTGAATCACTGAGTAAGTGGTGAGTGAATGCAAGGGCCTAGGACATTACCTTCCACAACTGTAGATATTGTTAGCACTGTACTCTTGAACTACACTAAATTTATTTTTTAACTGTTGCTTCAATGATAATGTTAGCTCACTTCAACATTTTTACTTTATAAACTTCTTATTTTTAAAAAAATTTATTTTTCTGTAATAAAAGCTTCAGACACAAACACATTACACAGCCATATGAAAATATTTCCTTTCTTCAATATCCTTATTGTACAAGTGTTTTACTAACTTTAAATACGTGTTTTATTTTTAAATATTTATATTAAAAAGTAAGACAGATACACACACATTAGCCTAGGTCTGCATAGGGTCAGGATCATCAATATTGCTGTCTTCCACTTCCATATCTTCTTTCACTAAGATGTCCGCAGGTACAGTAAAAGTATTTCAGAGGAATATTTGATGGTACTTTATTGCTGGAACTGTCACCTCCTATGATAAGAATGCCTTCTTCTGGAATACCTCTTGAGGAATCTGCTTGAAGCTGTTTTCCAGTTAACTAAAAATAAAAATAAAAAAGTACAAGGAGTACATTCTAAAATAACAGTAGAATCACTTGAGCCCAGAAGTTTGAAACCAGACTGGAAAGCTTAGTAAGACGCCTGACTCTACAAAAAAAAAGAAAAAATTAGCTGCACATAGTGGTGTTTGTCTGTATTCCTAGCTACTCAGAAAACTGATCGTGCTACTGTACTCCAGTCTGCTTGACAGAGAAAGAACCAGTCTCAAAAATAGTCATTTAAAAAGTCACTTATACATAGAAAACTAAAAGACAAGTATTCCCATAGAAAAATATACAAAATTAACAATTCAAAGAATATACCTATGAGTATACCTGATGACGCTCAATCTTACTATTAGTTGAAGACAAAACTAAGTTCAAAAGAAATTGAAGTAACAATGAAAGTTTACGTGAGCACCTTTTTTCATATCTATATGGAAGAAATGTTACCAGATGGTAATATTTATGGCTGTCAGTAATAAGTGGAAAGATCTACTTCTGTATAGCTTAGAAATTTGAATCATTACCTCCAGGGAAACGTTATAGTCAATTATAGCTGAAATACATATATTTTATTCCAATATTTCTATTTAGTAGAATCTCTCTCATAGAAATGAAAGTATGAATATGCCCAGAAAGTCAAAAGGTAGTTTATTACAGATCTGCTGGCTGAAAACCAAACTTGAAACAAAATGAATGCCTATCATTAGAGGAATGGTTGAAAAAATGCTGGTATATTATTAAATGCATGAAATATTTTCCCAAAAAAATAATTATATCTATTCCATTGATTTGAAAATATTTCCATGAGGTATTTTTAGAAATTAGAGTAAAATGTTTCTTAAATGATATATATTATTCATAAAGAAAAAATCATATGAAATTGTCTGTAAATGTATGTGTATGTTTAGAAGACACAATTTTTTTTGTGTGTGTGTGATTCTGTGGAGAAAGATGTAGAAGGCAACCTACTTGGTTAAATTTCCTTTAGCTGAAGATGGATCAGGCTGAGAAAGCAAACAGAAATAGCTTTTTGAAAGTTGTCTATTATAAAAAGCAGCACAAATAATCACAAAGATGTGTGTGAAGATTCGTAGGCATAGAGAATAATTATAAGGCTATTAACTAAACAACAGACATTATTCTATTCCAGTGTTTTTGTTTTTTCGTTTTTCAGTTTTTATTTTTGTTTTTTTCCCACTACATTCTTTCTCTTTTCCTAGAGGAAATCAGAATTACACAGTGCATTTAAACATTAGGTCTTCTAAGTTGCCTATAATCTGTGACAGATCCTCAGTGTTTTCTTATCTTTTAAAACTTTCACATTTTTTATCGAGTAGTGGCCAGTTAATTTGCAGAATATCACTAAATTTGGATGGTCTGACATTTTCTCATGACTGGTTTGAGGGTATACATTTCTTGGCAAGAATACCACAAGAGTGATACACCCTTCTCAGTACATATACAGGGCTTCTTAATATGACATAAGAATTAGATTTTCACATATTTTTATTTTCTTAAAATGTTTCCTATATATTTTATACTAAACATTCATGTTATATAATCAATGAAAACAAGTGACCATAAATGAAAGTTTGGAGATTCTGTAGTAATTATTTTAACCTAGTATATTGACCTAGTGAGGTTTCTAGTTTTATTGTTTTATTATTTTTAATTTATTTTAATACTCGTGAAATACCTTAGAATACTGTTTATTATAAATAAATGAAGGCATGGTGAAAAGAAAAGAATTCTCATCACTTTAGCATTTCAATTGATTATAATGAGATTTCTCTCTATATCCATACAAAGAAAATTGATGATCTGAAAAACAAACAGTAAAATTTTCTTGGTTTTTGTAACAGCAAGGCCATCGTCAATCTGATACTGCAGTTAATGGGGTCTGTAAGACGCACCGTTTTTATTTGAGTTTTATAGTGCAATAATGAAGGATTTTTGGACCTACATCCAAAAAAAAAAAATTCCTAAGCATTCTTTATAAAAGAAACTGACTTGTATTTAGTAACTAGCCTGGCACTCTTTCTTGATTTCAGATGAAACAAAATAGGTTTTCTTCCAATTCATTAAAAATATCTGAAGCTAGCCAATTTTTTTCCATATAAAATGTGTTATAGTTCTCAATTGTACGTCAAAGCTATATTATATAAATATTAGTAATCAACTGTGAAGGTCCCACATGCATTGTGGAAGAGAAAGGGAAACCTTTTATCAAAAGCCAGTTCCTGCTTCCTGAACAGTGATACAGTTTCAACAGTTCCTCTCTAGAACTGAATTTAGTTAGTATTCACAGAATGAGAAAATAAGATTTTGATATACGTGCATGCACAAAAACACACACACAGTATATACTCATACCTTTCAGTTGTCTTAACATGTCTTTTTCTCCTGTAGATGTTTGTTTTGATTTATAGAGACGTGCTCTTGATACGTGTTTTAAGACAAGTTTTAAAACTCTTTAAGGAAGGAGTGCTATTACTTTTAGTTTTTCTTTACAAAGGATTTTACCTTTTGCTGCTCATCTAAAGTACAGCATGAAGTTGGTGTAATGACCAGATGTTATGTTCATTTAACCAGATCATCTTTAGTCTCCCACTCAAATTAGTACAAATTATTTCTCAGACAACAAGAAAATTTATAGCATTCATGTCATCACATTAACTATAGTTATTTAAAGTAAAAGTTCAGATAATATCTTGAAAAAATTAATTTATTACCATTCTAACAAGAAAACTCATACTGTAATTTAACCATTATAATCCTTTGTTGCAATCTGAAATTTCCTTTATTATTCTAAATGCATTTGTTTTGTTTCTGGCTTTGGTACATAACATGCTTGTTTTCTAAGTGTTCATTTGGCAAATACTTAATGATATCCTACAGTGTGTTAGGAGTGTAAGCGTTTCAGAAACATGATCCCTGCCCTGAAAAAGCTCATTTTATTAGCTTTGGATTCAATATCATCGAGATGGATATGGTTTTCCCCTTGTCTCTCCTTGGCACCAAGGCAAACTCTTGTGTGTGTGTGTGTGTGTGTGTGTGTGTGTGTGTGTGTGTGTGTGTGTATGTATGCGAAGCTGGGAAGAGAATTTTTGTTTTGCTTTCAGCTTGCTCTGTGAATATAGCCCTTTGGAATCAAGCTTAAGGTGAAGAAGTATTCTTATTGGTCTTCCCCCCTTGAAGAGACTCTGGCTTTTTACTTCATTACTCTTTCCCCGTTGTACTATCAAAACCAAAATTTCACATTTGGATAGATATCCAATTTACCACGATTTTAGGAGGTTGTCCAAGAAATTAACATCAAGAGATTAAATTTTTTTCCAGGCATTTATAGGGAAGTGTTCTTGAAGTACTACGTGTAAAGAAATTAGAAAAGCAGGATGGGTAGGAGGGAGAAACATTCCCTGATGTTCTGGGAAGCTCTGAAGGTTGGATCAGAAAATGTCGAGAAGAGCAACAGTGCTTGTGATCTACCCCATTGAGTAGTCATTACGTTAAGAGATATATCAAGAAAGGTATAAATTTGGGCAGGACAGCTCACCTAATACTGGGGGAAACAAATGCATTCATCCATAATGGGTGATATAGGCAGACTAGCCACTAGTGTCTTTTTCATTTCTAAATTGTGTTCATCAGTGTGATTGGTCCAAGTAACTCAGGTTACTATATTTCCAGAAGGGAAATATAAGATGATTACAAAAAGTTCATGGAAAATGCATATTAAGAAAAAAATTATTCATGGGTTTCCAATTTTTGCATCAAAAAACACTTGTGCTAACTTATTATAACATATCTAAACATGATCTAATCTGAAGCACTAAAAAGGATAACTCATGATTTTGAAAAGAACACCTGTAAGAACAACCTGAATTCTGCTAAAATTGAAGAAAGGACAAACATCAAACTTATGGCAAAGTTTGGGTTGAAGAATGATGAAGTAATTGATTATTCATGAAATTTTATGCAAATAAGCCCCAAGAAATCAACAATTTACAAACAAATAACTCATTTTAAGAAGACATGAGATGATATTAAAGATGAAGCCCACTGCAGCAGACCATCCACATCAATCTGTGAGGAAAAAAATTCATTGAATCTTTTTCAATGAATTCACTGAAGAGGACTGACAATTAAAGCATAAACAATAGCTAACACCACAGACATGATTCAGCTTATACAATCCTAACAGAAAATTAAAGTTTAGCAAAGTTTCCGCTTAATATGAGCCAAAACCATTGCATCCACATCAGCTACAGATAAGAACAGAACTTTCAGTAGAAATTTTAAACAAGCCAGATAAGATTCTGAAGCACTTCTTGGAAAAACAGTTAACAGATGAAACATTGCTTTACCAGTATAATTCTGAAAATAAAGCGCAATCAAAGCAATGGCTACCAAGAGGTGGAAGTGATCCAGTCACACAGCAAAAGCAAACCACTAAACTGCAAAGGTCATAGCAATAGTTTTTTGAGATGCTCAAAGCATTTTGCTTATTGACTTTAAGGAGGGCTAAATAATGATAACATCTGCTTCTTATAACAATGTTTTAACAAAGTTAGCCAAAGCTCTAGCTGTAAATGCCTGGGAAAGCTTCACCAATGAGTTCTCATCCACCATGACAATGCTCCCACTCTCTTGTCTCATCAAAGAAGTGCACTTTGTGAGAGTTTCAGTGGAAAATCATTAGGCATCCACCTTATGATCTTGATATGGCTTATTCCAATTGCTTTTTCTAATCTTAAAAAAATGAGTAAAGATCATTCATTTTTCCTCGGTTATAAAGTAAAACAGACTACACTGCCATGGTTAAAGTCCCTGGACCCTCAGTTCTTTAGGGATAGACTAAATGACTGGTATTATCACTTATAAAAGTGCTTGACTTGATGGAGCCTATGTTAAGAAGTAATGTTTATATTTTTTCATTTTTACCTTTTAATTTCATTTTCCAGAAACTTTTCAATGTTCTCTCATATAAATATATGTATTTTCCCCATTGGATGATTTGTGTGTTCTTTTCACATCATAAGTAATATGAGTTTTTAAGCAATCAGTACTTGACTAAAGTAGCTACAATATACCAATAGAAATAACTGTAAAAAATTATATGATTATAAATAATATATATGGATCTACTTAAACCTTCCAAATAAAACAACATTGGAATAAATATTATAAAGATGCAAGCTTATCCTAAGTTCCTGTATAAATATAATTCTTAGTAAAATTATAAAATAGTTATAAAGACCATTGAAAGAAAATCTAAGAAGCTAATCTAAATAAGAATTACCTGAGGAAACAAGCTCTATAATACATTAAAATAGATTATACAATCTAATTAAACATGTCAATGTCCTATTAGAAGAGGAAGGTACAAAGAAATCAATGAAAAAGCATATTATATTAAATACAAGAATTTAATGCATATATAAATGACAGCACAAATGACTGGTAAAGAATAATTTTGATGAAGGATTATTTAATATATAAATAAATTTAGTCATTTATTTAGAAAAAAATAATTACAACTTAACATACTATTGAAACTCATTACAATCATGTTAAGCAAAAAATAAATTTATGTAACAAACAGGTATTAACAATAAGAATAAAAAGAAAAAGCGAGGGATCAGGTCTTAGTAAAGTGAAACTTAGTGAGGTTTGCAATTGAGGGAGAAAGAAACAATGACTGTCACTTCAGGGTCAATGAATGTCTGAAGTGAATAACTGTCACTTCAGATTGACAGGAGCCTGTCAATCTGAATGGCTCCTACATTTTTCAGTGTTTGCTTTCTATGTTCAGGATTCGAATTCCAGAGCAAAAATTCAAGAGCAACCCTAGTTGCCCTTGCTTGGGTCATTTGTCTTGGTTGGGAGAAAACAAGGCATCTTGCCTATTAGTGACATCATAAGTGATGGTAACTGTACAATATCAGGTCCTCTAAAATTTCAGCACTGTTGCTACAAGAAAAACAAAGACTTTCTTAGCCAAAATAACAGATGTTCATTGCTTTCATGAAAAGCATTTTTCCCTTCTACCTCAATTGCAGAGCCTCCCTAAGTCTTTCTTTTCTAAGATCTGTTTCCTAATTTTTTCCTTTTATTCTTCTTATTAATCTATCCCCCAGTGAAAATACCAAGACTTGCTTATGAGCATGTCATAGGAATGTAAATTGCTACAACTCTCTGAGAAAGTATTTTAGCAGTTTCAAATGACATAAAAGTGTTTCTCTTTAGTAACTTGACTACGATAACAAACTAATCTGAAACTTCGATAAAAATTGATCTCAGATCCATCACTTATAACACTATAGGACTTTGGCATGCCTCAGTTTCTTCTAAACAATGGTAATAAGTGCACTCATATCACAGGGCAAAGAGAATGCACTGTTGGGAATATTGTATTGTTGAGAATTAAATATATTTAAAAGTATTTCTATATCGTTATATTTCACATTTTTCACTGTGAAAAATCATTTGGTTAAACAAATTATGATACATGCATCAGATAGAATATGACATAATTCTACATATTTGAAAAAGAAAAAAGTAGATAATTTCATGAGAAAACATGTAACATGTGGTTAAGTAAAAAAAGAAAACATAAAGTTATATATGTAGTATATTCTCAATTATGTAAATAAGACTAGATAGAAATTTAATTTTTCTGTCTTATAGTATCAGAAAGATTAAATATATCAAATAAACATACATTAACATGTACCATAATTATCACTGAAATTACAGTTACAAAGATTTGGGGATTTTCTTTTTCCTTACTTTCTATGATATTTTAATTGAGATAATATATTTCATTTTATCAAATGAAAAAAATGTATTGATTTCTCTCATTTGATAAAAGTAGTTTAAAAAAGAGGAATCATAGATTTAAATAAATCGTCCTTATGTAACTAGAAATGAGTAATAGAATAGACAACCAACTGAAAGGATGATAGCAATTTGCTCTTATTACAAATGTAAAACTTATAACTTTCTGACATTATTAAATATAAATCTAGGAAAATCATCTGGTTAAAATTTTATATAATACCTCCCAAGATGTTACATTTGTTAATGAAAGCTATTAATATCATAAGTAAATTTGAATATACCAACCTTGAATGTATTGCTATATTTCATATCTAAATTATCAAATCTTGATATTATTATGCAGTATTATCTATAAGTGAATATATTGCTATAGAAAACTTTTAAAAAATTAGTCTGGCATAGTGGCTCGTGCCTGTAAATCCCAGCACTTTGAGAGGCTGAGGAAGGAGGATGGCTTTGATCCCAAGAGTGTGAGGCCAGCCTGGGCAACTTAGCAAGACCTCATTTGTAGAATAATAAAAAACTTAGCCAGGCATGGTGGCATGCACCTGTAGTCCCAGTTTCTCAGGAGGCTGAGTCAGGAAAATTTCTTGAGCCCAGGTTATTAAGGCTTCAGTGAGCTGCAGTGGCCTCACTGCACTCCAGCCTGGGCTACAGAGGTGAAAAAAAAACACACACACCTTTTAAGAAAATAAAATTACAATCATATTATTTTGTGGCACTTATTTTCAAATATATCACTTTATACCATCATTAATTTTATTCTCAATATTTACTATAAATTCTGAACAGGATGTCATTTATACATGACTAAATCTGTTGTAGTTTTATCATTTAGGTAAAAATAAAATCACAAATCTTAAATTATATGAATAAATTAAGAAGATATATATACTATACATAAATAGAAGCTTAAAAAATAATTAACCAGGGCCGGGAGTGGTGTTTCATGCCTGTAATCTCAACATTTTGGAAGGCCAAGGTGGGCTGATCACTTGAGGTCAGGAGTTCAAGGCCAGCCTGGCCAAAATGATGAAATCCCATCTCTACTAAAAATTTAAAAGATGGGCTGGGTGTGGTGACACACGCTTGTAGTCCCAGCTACTTGAGAGGAAGAGGCAGGAGAATCGCTTGAACCCAGGAGGTGGAAGTTGCAGTGAGATGAGATCAAGCCACTGCATCCAGCCTGGGTGACAGAGTGATGCTTTTTTTATATATACTCACAAAATTAATAATTAACCACATATATATCTAGTTAAAGAAGGAAAATTGAAAATGACAAATAAATACTTATAACTACTAAATCACCTGAAAGTCTTGGAAATACCAAACTCAGTCTTTTTCTTAGTTTATTTTAATAATTAACAAATTTGGGTGAAGGTACATTATACAATACTTTCTGTAAGTATGGGAAAAGTGTTATGATAAGCTACAAAAATTAAATTCTTGATACAAACAGTCGAGTGGAAGTTTTTTACGATGGGTAATTATTTTATTAGTCTCATATTTTATTTGAAAAAAATCCATACTTTATCAAATATTTATCTTAAAACATATTGTAGTAGATGGTTGTGGAAAACACAGCATCTTAACAGCCATTTATTCTAGCAAAACCTAAGAAAGTTTGAAGACATATAATGCAGGTTGTATTCAACATTTGAATTTTCTTACGCATGATAATTATAAATACTTCCCAGTCATAGTGAGTCAAAGAGAAAAACTTTGGCAATTTTAATTTTAATTCTACTTATCCAAAGTAGTATACAAAATCTACTTAACAGATTTTGCTTCTGTTACGGCATTCCTTAAGAATCTAATTAAAGTCCCTATTCCTAGAAAATAAGCATTCAAAATATTAAGCTATGCAGCATGTTACATAAATTTTCAAGAGGTCTTGAATTTACTTGGGGTCACTTTTACTGTTATAAAATTAAATGTATACATAAAAAATAAAATACACATTGTAATTATCTAAATAAATTTTTAAAGGATTTAATCAAAACACCTGTTAGTATTTAAAATGTCAACATCTTTTAAAAGTTATTATGCACACAAAATGTTAGTACAAGGAATTTAATCATTGCATTATTTATTATGATATGTTCTAAAATTAGTTATCCAATAGAGTAAGATGTCCAGTTAAACCCCGATAATTAAATAAGCACTTACTTCTAATCCCAACTATAGCTCCATTACAAAGCAGGGAATAAATTTTGAAAAGGGACAACTTACATTAGCCAATAATTGTAGTAGAGATAGCAGAGAAGGATGTCAATAAATTTCAAAAGATACAATAGAGAAATAACAATGGTAGCTAAGTTAACACAGTAAGATGACACCAAATGCCTAGAGTAGGACAAAGTTGGGAAGAAGCAAGTGGACCTATGACCCAGAATCCCAGGAACATTTAACTGCTAGCTTCAGTTTCACAGATAGCAATAAGAATCTTTGAAGGATGGAAAGAAAATAGATTAAGCACCAAAAAGATTAAGTGAAAGTTTGTTTAAAAAGTAGTTAAGAAACTCAAATCTCTTCATTAGCTTCACAACAAAGTCAGCTCCTTCTTGTCCACCTGCACTCTGCAGATGAAAAGAAGTTTTATTTTTGGATAGGAATATCAGATGGATATAGGCCCTTTCCACACATGAAAAATCCCACGTGACTAGAATTTCAATTCACCTAACTAATTCACTGCATTGCCAATTCCACTGAATTCATGGAAAATCAACTAATTGCTGCAGATGGTCAATTTGCTAAATAACCTTTGTGAAATGATTAATTGGCTAAATTAACTTGTTTACTTTAAAACATTTTATAAAAATGCATACTTCATAGTATATATTGTATTTATAATGTGAATTATTTATATCAAATGATATACTTTGAGAGTGTATTAATCAATATATTGTTCACACATTTATTTATAAGAATAATATATGTAAAAAGAATATAGGCCTAAGAAAATATTCACACAATATATTCTTGAAGTATATATGTTTAGGCTTGTATTTCTAGCAATATAGGGAACCAGATATCAGAAAACACCTAAAACAACTAAAAACAGTAAAGTAGAGTTTTAAATATAGTTTTCTAATTTTCAGTTTTATGCAGACAAACTAGAGATATTTTCCTGAGGTTAAAAAGACACAAATCTATGGGAGTGGAAAAACTTTGGAACTAATGATCAGCCTGATATACGTGCTCATCTCTGTAGTACTAAAATGTGCCTTTAGATTAATCAAATGACCTTAGTGCAGAAGCCAAAGCCTGACACTTAAGCAGATGGGCAAGGGAGGGAAGCTCAGAACAGAGCTATTCACAAAAAGTCAGGATCTGGGAAGAGGTACAGCCTCCATGGATGTATCAGAAAGGAATCTGTCCAAGAAAGGGGGCACACCTACCGAGGCCTTGGCTCTGGGAAATTCCCAAAGAAAGGACTGAGATACAGAAAGGGATGATTTTCAAATAAAATGTTTGACATCTGGATAACTAAATAAACATTGACCATATAAAACAATAACAATAATATCTAATCTAGTGAGGTTAAAAAATTAAGTTAGAATTGAAATAATCCTGGATGATCATAGTATGTTCACATAATTCATAAGTAAAATAGATAATTATATCAATAAATAAAATAGAAAAGTACACTGTGCAATTTATAAGCCTTTTTTAAAAGACAAAATACTATAATCTTTTCTAAAGACTAATATTTTAGTTAATCAGAGATATGCTTTTGAAATAAAATGACCAAAGTAAATTGTTGGCTTGGGTTCCCTGGAAACACTGAAATTTACATCTATTTTGAAAACAGCCATTTCCACTTACATGACATATTTTCATAAACCAATAGTAAAATAGAATCCATATTATACTTTTTCATATGAGTCAAATCTCTTCCCCTGTTTGTTCAGTTATTCTTGCATTATTACTAAATGCTTAACATTTCTATGGTTCTAGAAATAACTTCTGAAAATCATTTTGGGAGCAAACCCAAGCTTCTAAGTAAAGCTCATGAACTCATGAATAGCAAAATGAATCCAATAAAAAAAAGGAAAAAAGATTCAGCACAACTTCGATGAACCAAATCCTTTAAGTTTTGCTTAAGTTAGTTCAGATAGGGTTCAGGTAAAATCTGAGCTCATGGGTTCTCGCCAAACCAAATAAAACACCAAAATCATGACATTGTTAGATTATTCTTAATAATTTCAACATCTGTTCCTTCATACTCTTCTGTCTACAAAGTATGAGAGGATAATAGGCATTTTCTTACCAAAAGTATATTGTTTTTGCAATTACACCAATGTTTGCTACATATCCCATAATAATTACTTTTTAAATTTGGAATCATAGAATCAAAATTTATATCCTCAATTCTACAGTGTTCTGAAATATCAGCTTCAGTAATATCTTCTGTATTCAAAACATTAAGGAAAAGCAGATAGATGCTTAAGTACATCTTCCTTGGGTTTAGTTGCTTTGCTATTTCTAAGTCCATCGGGAAACCAACAGAAAACAGATGACATTCTCATTTTTAGCAAAATCTTAAGAGGGCTTATAGATAAATGATTAATTGCACTGGTATAAATAGGGTAGAGAGGAAGCAAAAGGGTACCAAAATATGAAGGCAGCATCAGCAGTCTCTTATCACTCTAAGATACAGAGAGAGATGTTATTAGGACCAGCAGGATGGAGCTTCATGAAGAGCTGGCTTCACAAAAAGGAGCAATGAAAGGAAAGTCAGTGGTGGTGATCTTAAGGGACACAGGAGGAAATAAGTATATAACTTCTCTCACCTTTTTCCCAAGTATCCTGATCATTATCCCCATTACAAATCATAAATGGAAGGAAGAGGGCCCAGACTACAACTATTCAATTTATAAATAGCAGCATCCTCATTAGAGATTAGAATGGGAAAGGTGCAAAGTAACTCTGAAGGAGAGATTGAAGAAACTGCACATTTTAATATTGTGAGCTCAGGAAAATGCATTATAGCACCTAAATAAAAATTGAATGTGGATTCTATTATGGAAACTCTCTGATATTAAGAATTATAATAACATAAATATCCCAAGTTTTTAAAAGGCAGTATCAAATGCCACTGAAAACTAGAGTACGATAAATTAGTTGGTTATACCATTTCCTTCGGTATGCATGTATATATGCATGCCTATTTTTCTTTTGAAGTAAATTTAATAAAATAATGTTTGTAGTCTTTGAATATTAAATATCCATATGAAAAATGCACATGTCACAACCTTAATACTATAAACAGTCTTCTATGTTAATAAAAATTCCATTGTAATGAATATTTCCCTAGTAAAATAAAATACATTTTTACTAAATAACTAAATTCACAGAATAGCTCTCATAGGTACTTTCCAGAAACATCTTAATATTTTAAGTCATAAAAAGTTCAGATAATAAACACTTAATATTAAAACCATGATATAAACTTTAAAGCTTTATACCATTTTATGTCCGTAATTCCCAAGACAGTTATAAGATTTTAAAACTTCATTTCTCTCCTTACAGAGCAAATCAGGACAACTTTTAAAATGATTTTTATTTTCTTGTAATTTTACTTGAAAAATATACCTCTCCTTTTTTATTAAATGAGAAGCAGGATCAAAATAGAGAAATTTTGTTTCTTGATGACATGTAGCTATGTGGCACCATTCTTAAATTTTTATTTATTTTGCATGGCTGTTAAAAATGTCTGTAAGCACACAGACATTGGTCAAAATTCTGATTTATGACTCCTTTTTGTTATAATTAAGTAGTGTACTTCACCTCTATACATTCCAGCTTCTCCCTTCCCCTCTCCTCTCCTCTCCTTTCCTTTCCTTTCTCCCTCCCTCCTTCTCTCTTTCTCTCTTCGTTCTCTGTCTCTCTTACCCTCTCTCTTCTCTCTCTCTTTCTTGACAGGGAGTCTCGTTCTGTCACCAGGCTAAAGTGCAGTGGCGAATCTTGGCTCACTCTAACCTCTGCCTCCCAGATTCCAGTGATTATCCTGCCTCAGCCTAGAGTAGCTGGGATTACAGGTGCAGCCACCACACCAGGCTAATTTTTGTATATTTAGTAAAGACAGGATTTCACCATTTGGCCAGGCTGATCTCAAACTCCTGACCTCGTGAACTGCCTGCCTCGGCTTCCCAAAGGGCTAGGATTACGGGAGTGAGCCACCGTGCCTGGCCTACATTCAGCTTTCTTATCATTAAAATTGAGGTATAAGGATATTAATTGCACCTCACTCTACCTTATTGTTTTCAAAAACGTAAAATAACACAAAAGTCTCACTAGTAGATATTACTCTTTCACCCCTAATCCCAATCCCAACACACATATCAGATCCAAACACCTACATGTCCTAAAAGGGAGATCTAAACTGATTTCTTCTTGGAAAATAACTTCCCAAAATCTCCATTTGAGATACCCAGCAAGTCTTTTGTATGAAATATGGTGCCAAAGGAAAGTGCTAAGAAATAATTCATGTTCAGAACATACTCTAGAGAAAGCAACTGAGTATACAGTCAGAATACACTAAGAGCTTCCCACCTCTGAGATCAGCTAATAAATTATTTTTTATTGAACATAAAGCATATCCAATTCCCACTTCCACCAATATTACTCCGTTCCAAGGTGAGCTCATTGTTTGATGAATTAGTTCCAGGACCACCTCTATCAGTTTACTCACAGCGTGGCTTAGAGAAGGACTTTATTAAATTGCTATGTCAACTACATCAATTATAGAAAACTCAAAGATAGAACCTTTACAGCAGTCCTAAGAGACCTGGGTCTCAAATCTGTAGAGACAGAAACTAAATAAGTGGGTGCCTAAGACAGAGGACTTGGGAGGACTAGCAGGTGATAGCTAAAATGCATGGGGTTTATTTTGGGGGTAATAACAATTCTCTAAAATTTATTGTAATGTTGGTTGAATAACTCTAAATATGCTAAAATGATTGAATTGTATGCTTTAAGTCAGTGAATTATGTGATACGTGAATCATATCTCAATAAAGCTGTTACCAAAAGGAAAAATTAAAAGAACCTGTCCTCACCTGCCATGACTTTACCCCCCACCTCGATCTGCTCCAGCACTCTGTCTTCCCTGCTGTTCCCCCCAACAAGCCAGCATGCTATATTTTAGGATACTGGCTCTGGCTGTGCCATCTGCCTGTGACACTCTTCCCAATTTTATTTTATTGTATTTAATTTTATGTGTGAAAACATAAGGGGTACAATGATAGTTTTGTTACATGGTATGTTAGTCCATCTGCCTTGCTATAAAGGAATACCTGAATCTGGGTAATTAATTGATAAGGAAAGGTTTATTTGGCTCATGGTTCTGCAGACTGTACAAAAAGTATGGAACCAGCATTTGCTTCTGGTGAGAGCCTTAAGAAGCTTCCAGTCATAAAGAAAGGTGAAGGGGGTAGCATGTGTGTCACATAATTAAAGAGAGAGGGGAGGAGGTACCAGGATCTTTTTTACTAATCAGATGTTGCAGTAACAGAGCTAGGGCACTTACTCATTACGGCACCAAGCCACTCATGAGGGATCTGCCCTCATGACTCAAACACCTCATACCAGTCCCCACCTCAAACACTGGCATCACATTTCAACATGAGATTTTGAGGGGACAATATCCAAGCTATTTCACATGGATATATTGCACAGGGATGAAGTCTAGGCTTTTAGTGTCACTATCACCTGTATGATGTACATTGTACCCATGAAATTATTTTTCATGCTTTATCCCCTTCCCACTTCCCTCTCTTCTGAGTCTCCAATGTTTATAATTTCATACTCTATGTCCATGTGTACACATAGTTTATCTAGATTGGCACTGTAAATCATTTTTAATTAGATCTTTATTGAGAATGGGTTATATAGTCATTAGATTAGCCAATTAGATCTTTATTGAGAATGGGTTGTATAGTCATACATATCTGGAAATAATACATATCACGCCATACCTTTCAAAATTCACATAAAATATTAACATATTAAAATCTCTGAGAAGGAAACCCTATAGCAGAGAAACTGATTTACCTTTGTTTCTGAGTTCCAACATGTACTTAGACTGTAAAAGGAAACTAACTTCTTTATTGTCTCTTGTATGTCATGAAATCTGCCCTCATCAAAATGCTCCATTAAGCAAATCAATTTTCAGACCCTTAAATGACAATTTTTAAAGTAAAAACTCTATTGATAAAGCCAATGTTAATATCCCCTGCTTACTTAACTGTCCATTCAATTAATTTTTTAGATAAGCTTATAGTATACATTTAATTAATAAACTTTTATCTATAAAATCACAATGTTTATGTTTGCTGAAACAATTTTTATAATCGAAAGGTCAAAAGAAAATGGAAAATTATATAAATGAGGCAAGGTAGCTCACAGAATGACATGGAGTTTATTCTATTGCGACATGAATCGTTTGCAAAACCTAGTCATTTACTAGACACAGTTAACTCCTGCAGGTGCCCAAAAACACTCACCCTGCCTCCTGCACCCACTTACCTGTGTACTCTCTGCTATGAGGTATGGAGCGCAGTGGGTCTGAGTGAGTGGAGTTTGCCCTGCTGGCACTGAAATGGCCAGCTAGTTCCAGCACTCCAGTTCTTACCTCCTTCACTTGCACTTTCCCTCATAGAAGCAGGTGAGAGCTGTGGGCTGAGTAAATGAGGCACCCCTTTCATGCGTCCCGTGAAGGAGTTAGGGAAATATCCTGCTTCACTAGGATGGCCTCGTTCACACATCTGGTGATTGGTAGGCTGTTGGTCAGCTTTAGACTGACTCCCAGTCTTGGCAATCTTCCAAGAGGGAGAGAGCAGAAGGTGCAAATTTTATTTTGTTTTGTTTTGGTCCAAAGCTCAAAATCTGCATAAGTCACTTGTCTCATATTCCTTTAGTTAAATCAAGTCATTTGTACAAGACCAGATTCAAGGGGTAGGGGGAAAGGACTCCACCACTGGATGGGAGAAGCTGTGGAAATGTGCTGAGGTTTTTAGATACATAATTTAACTAGAAACATAATCAAACCTATGATCACCTTGGGTGTAGCCATCTGAATGAGTTCTAAATACTTAAAGTGATGTTGGCTACCTTCAGACTTAGCCAATAAAAACTGCCATGGATGTCTTTCCATGTTTCTTTTCCCCTTCCAGTTCACTGGATTGCATGTTTAAGGCCATGAAAAGCAGGTAATAATGAAGAACAAATTTTTTTCAGCCTGAGTCTCTGAATGGCTGTGTAAAATAGAACCTCTCCATCTACTTCAGCCTTACCCCACCTTCCTGAAACAATCCTAAACTGCATGTGAGTAAACTGTGTAAATTAAAAGGTTACTTAATATGCTATTACCTACTGGAGACTACTGCTCTAGTACAGCTTAACTTATTAGAATTAAAGTGGTGAATTTATTTGTTTTCTTGTCATTATATTATGAATATTTCAATACTGATTGATTTTTCCTAACAGATATTTTGAGATTAAGTCCATTATTAAATGGAAAATTGTACATTTTTACTGAATCACAATTTCTGTGTGCAAAGATGAAGTTTATTAAAACCTATGAAGATATGTGAAACAACTACAAAGATTTTATGTAAGTTGTAAGATACGTAAAATCTTTGTAGAGTGATTCCTCTTTAAATCTAGATTTCAATCTGATCCTCATCAGTCAAGAGGTGCTAAAACAATCTAATGAGATAGGTATAATATTTTTTCACCTCAAAAATTCAAAAATAACTATTTCAGGAAATGAGTAACAAAACTTTTAGTGAAATAGAATTCTCTGAGTATGCAAAGTTAATTTCTTTCAGAAACAGTTAGTAATCTTGAGAAGAAATAAGATTTCCTGCAATGACCACTCCCAAAGAAGACTTCCCAAAACTTTAATCAATAACATTATGAGCATTGAGCTGTTTGGAAAGAATACTCCAAAATATTCTCCTCCAGTATTCTCTTTCATGTGTAATGCTGTCATAACATAATAATGTAGAATAAATATATCTGCGGATTTTACTTTTTAAAGTAATGCATGAATGTGTAAAAATCTACATAGTGCAAGAGATAAAATGAAAATTAAATTCCTTCCTCTTCCATTCCACCACCCCATCTCTCTCCATTGCTGAAAAATAGCTACTATTCAAAAATTCTTTGATTCTTCAACAAAATTTTATTAGTCTTATTTTTACATTATTCTGTACCTGGGACTTTTCACTTAATAATATATGTTACAGATACAAGTCTTTCTTTTATAACTTTTGTATTTTGGACAGTTCTTGTTGACTCTTCTATGAAATATAAGGAAGTTAGCATACTATGTACATTGCTATCGTTTCCCTTTCATCATTTTTCCAGATACTCTCACTCATTTTTATTATATTTTCAATACTTAAGATACTTACAGTTTATACACAAAATTCCTAGACATTTTTATGTAGAGTTTTATATCTAAATACTTTTTCTGTGCATTGTCACATTTTTACCACAGTTTCTCTAAAATGGCAGTATGATGTTATTATTTTTATCATCATTATTATTTCGATATATCTCTGGTTGACTGTATTACAGTCACAGTGTTTTATTAAGTTTAATATGAAATTGATAATAACTTGACTGGGAATAAAATTATTCAGTCATATCTTCTATCTAAAACTTTTGCAGAGCTGGCAAATGTATCTCGATTATTGATTAATGAATCATATGGAAAAAGCTTTAAAGTCTGATTGATTTTGTTGATGTTGTTTCACTAACAAGTAATTGGCTTTTTGTACTTGGGGATCATAGAATTTTTCTTTGTTTATTAAATTTAAAAAAATTAGCAGATTAGGTCATGTTGTTGATTATCTTCTACCAAGGTTTCTTGGAGCTTGGTGTGTCTTTTCAATCCAAAGATGCCTATTATGGAAAATGCTATGTTATACCTATATCATCTCAAATACCTTAACATTTTTATACACATCAACTTTTAGTGTGCATCACACACAACGATAAGCATCTGAGTCTCTCTGTTAGAGTGCTGTCCTCAGGTCACCAGATTCATTTTCCCATTCTTGGAAAACTAGAAGTTCTTAGAATTTATATTCCCACCTTGCCTGGGAGTAGTTGTTAAACAAGGGCTGGTGCATGCAGAGTATAAATATTATAGTTCCCCTTGCTTCTGACTGGGACAATTCTCACTCCTGAGCTGTACTATCTCCAGAGCTGTTTTATGAGATTGTGACCATGTTTTCCTCTTCTGGTATTTTACTAGGTATCATACTGTTGTTTGGCTTCCTTCCATTTCTGTTCCCATTTCACTCCCCTACTGTTTTTATCTCGGAAAATTTCCTAATCCTTTTCATATATTCCTCATCTCAAAACATGCTTCTGGTGTATTGCTTTATTTCAAGAAAGTTTTCTCCTTTTATATTAGAATGCTTTTTTAGTTCATTAGTTATTTTGGGGTTTTAAAAAATATAAATTATGCTTATGGGTTTTCTTTTTCTTTCTTATCTATCATTGTTTCTTTATTGTGTTCTTTACTATTTTTTTAGCTTATTCTCTTTTGTTCTTTCTGAATCTTCCACCCCCCTGTCCCACCAACTCCTCCCAAATTTTCTGAGTCCACATACTCTTCAATTCTTTCAAAGTGGGGAAAATGTTTTTTGAAAAATCCACCCTTTTCTGAAATAATTATTCATCTTCTACATATTAATCATTTGCTTTTGGTTTCTATGTTAATGTCTTCTTTGCAAGCATTAGTTTTAAAAGGAGTTCACTTACCTAAAAGGTTTCAGGTTTAACAGAGAAATATCCTTAGTTAGATTACAAAGTGTATTAGTCCATTTTCACTCTGCTGTAAAGAAATACTGGATAGTGGGTTAATTCATAAACAAAGCAGGTTTAATGGAATCACAGTTCTGCATGGCTGGCTCAGGAAACTTATCATGACAGAAGATGAAGGGGAAGCAGGTAATATCACGAAGCAGCAATATGGTCATTGCTTTATATGCAATATCCTATTTAATTCTCACAGTATATGCAAGTCTATTGTTTCCAATGAATAGATGAGGAAAGTAAATGTTAATTATATTAAATATACTAATAATGAAATATTAATATAGATAAATGCTTTCTGTGCATTATTTATTTTTAGTTAACTCTGTGAGTTAGAAGTCAGATATCATATTTGTAATCACAGATTACTGTTTGCTAAAAACAAGAATGCCATATTACAAATAAATTATCAATTATAGGAAAGGTCTGGAATATTTCCCCCGCTAAAAATTGTTTTAAAATCACCTCATGAAACCCTGTTTCAGAATTGTTTCCTTGGACCACATCCAAAAGGAAATATAAAAAGAAAGAAAGTTTAGCATCATACATGTTTTATTTTCACAATACCACTTCACATGTTTCAGTACTACAGTGCCATATCTGATAACATCTTATCAAGCCAACATGATTCAGAATCTATAAGATAGACTTTTTTCTTTTTGTTTTACAATAAAAGAAAAAACATTTTGTTCATGGAATATCTGTTAATACCATTAGAAAGTCAATAAACCTGGTTTTTTTTTAGAGAAATAAAAAGAGACAGCAAGAGAAGGGAGGGAGGAAAAGAAGGAGAAAAAGGAAGAAAAAGAACATAGAGAAAGAGAGAAGAGGGAGAGGTATATAGTTTCCCTTCTTCCAGAAACATGGGAGGATTGTTCTTGCTTTCCATTTTGAAGTTGGTTGTGGCCATATGACTGACTTTGGCTAGCAGAATATAAATTAAAATGGCATACATCACTTCTTAGTGTCTCCTAATATGCCTTGACATGCAGAGGCAGTTTGGTTCAATTTGTAATTCCTGGATCCTTGCCTTTTGCACTAAAAACAATAAAAATATTGTTTTATTTTCTCTTCAGTAAATTTATCCTAATCTCATCTTTATTGTTTTATCCTTTGGAAGTGAACTTCCAGCTGGTTTTGGGATTTTGTTTTTCCAGTAACACTCACTAATGCCACCATCATAAATATTGTCAGGAGGGGGATAAGAGTTTTGTGGAAATTGTACTTTTGTGTTTTGTTTGATTTTTAAAATTGTTTATGAGTTCTAAGCTTGGGGTATACTCCAGGTGGGATGCTTAGCCTGTTCTGTGAGAGATAGCAAAATGCCACTAGAGTTTTGATTTGATCTCTTGGTTAGGAAGAGCTACCAATTTGGTGAGATATTTAGTTATGGGCACAGGCTATAGTTCATGGACTACACTGTTGTAGTTAAATGCATGATTTTCTTTGCCCAGATACATCTTTTCTGTAGTTGAAATGTAAAATTATCTACACACCTCACCCCTTCCCGTTAGAAAACTGATTCTGGAGAATAAAAGAAAAAATACAAGCTGAATAACTTCTTTTCCAACATAGCTTCCCAAAATAATTCACTCTAAAACATGTTTTGATACCTTCATAGAGCCTACATACATCTTCTGCTTTTTTGCAGACAATCTTGGTATTATTGGAGGAATCTTAAATATTTTATTTTCCAATCTGCCAGGACTCACTCTACTTCTTCTAAACTAAGAAGTGTGGCTCAATATGAAGTTCCTTTTTTTGGATTTCTCCATATTTGATATCTGGCAGTTATTCTTTGATGTGGGTGGAATCCATGAGCACATATGACATTTTATTTTCACTTTTATTTCACTTGTTTGATATTTGTAGGTTTTTTTTAAATTTATGTTCTTTTTTTCCTTACTGTAAAATGCATGTTGATTTTTTCGCTCAAGAAAAAAATGACATTTTGGTTAAGATTCACACACTGCAGCAAAACTATCTTGAGTTCAAACCCTGGCTCTGTGTTTTAGAGATAGTATTAAACTCTCTCTACCTCAGTTTTTTTACTTGTAAAATGGGAATACTGATAGCAGCCAATTCATAACATAGTTTTAAAAATTAAATATGTTCATTCATGTACTGATTTTATAACTGGTACCTAATAAGTCCTTGATAATTGTTGTCTTTTGTTAGCTACCATCTCTTCTGGAGTTATCTAGCCATGTTCTTACTGTACCTTATTACATCTATACCTCTTAGCAATGCTATACTTGATTATAAGCTACATTTTATACATGAGAAAACCAGTGCTCATAGAATATAACTTATTTATCCAAATCCTACAGACAGAAAGCGGCAAAACCAAGACTTAAAGCCAATGTTAGCCAATTTCTCAAAGTCCAAAACTTTGCTTTTATTACACTGCATTGCCTTTTGTAATTTCCCAATGTATTGCTTAATACTACTTGCTGTATTTATAACGGTTTTTGAAATTTTGCCCCAATGACATATCTCATGCACATATAAAACTGAGTATGGAAAAGAGGCACAAATATTCTAGTAACCCTACACAACTGCAAATGTGTTCATTTTAAGTCTCTCAAAGTGATGCTATACATTTTGGCTCAAAATCTCAAGCTAACATGTTAAATATATGTCCACTTTAAATACTGCAACAATTATAAAGAACTGCCTAATTTTTTCCTTAGACTTTCTGAACTAGTAATTAATTTCACAACGTACCCATAAAACAGTTCATGCTATTGTCATCTCCTTGTGTGTGTACATGTATGTGTGTGTGAGAGAGAGAGAGAGAAACAGAACACTAATTCTAATGTATGAATTATATATAGGTATATATCTACTCCCTTTGAATAAAGCATTTTCTATAAACTCTTCGTGAAATTAAGATACATGAAAGAGTGAGAAAAGTGGTAAAAGGTGTTATATACATGAGCCAAAGATGAGCTCTCTATATGGGCTCAATATTGTTTTCTTCTTCACTGCAGGCAGGATTCAATAACTGATAATCCTGCCAGCAAAAAACTAAAATTTTTAAATAAATCTAATGTTTTAAATACAGCCCAAATAAGCAGAATTTTAGCCATGTAGAGCCTGTCTGCTTTGAATATACTGTAAAACTGAACCCAACATATGTTAGCCACAGATAAAATAAACCTCAGGCTTATAAAATCCCAAAGCTACTTGCTGTTCTTTGGAGCCCTCTGACCCAGAGACTCCCTGCCATGCTGCTGAGTGACATCACCTAGACACATAAGCCCCCTCTCTGATTCCTCTGCCTCCTGGAGTTCACTTGCCCTTCTCCCCTTTTGAGTAGTGGCCCCCATGCCATAGCCTCTGAAGGTCTCTTGCTGTGAGAAACTTCCCTTTCGCCTATGCAAACCTGTCAAAGTGTAGTTTAAAGAAAACTTGTTGTAGGTCACTGCCACCTTATGGTAATCTCTCTTTTCTTGATCAGCTCAAAAATTCCTAAATCTCACTATGTAATTAAAATATAGTTTGTCTCATAGGGCCAAAACAAGCATATAATAAAGAATAATAATGTAATATAGTAGACACAACTATAACATTGAAGGCATAACTGCTCCAACTTTGACAGAATAAAGATAATATATTGTTCATAATTTATCCGTAATACTATATTTAAAATATTGCTCCCTAAGTGTTTACTAAATTAACGACAGCTTCATTGAGCTGCCAGCAAATGGAATGATGCCAGTTAAGTTTGTTTAGGAACTAATCTTGATTCCAAACTTACTTAGTGGCAAATAGTGTCTGATTTTTACTATATAAAAATTGAATTTCTCTTAGTCACCATAAATTTGATTTATTCTAAAATTTCTAATTTATTTTAAATAATCTATCATCTAGAATTGATTTCAGAGATGTCTGATGCCTCCTATATTAATTCATTGTACATTCTTTTAATAAACATGTGTAGTCAGACATTGAACTGAATACCATCTCTGTCATAATCTCTCATATTCCTGGTCCATAGACTCTGGACTAGGAATGTAATATCTTTAGTATGAGTTTCCTGACTATAAAATAAAAAGATAATTTCTAATAGCCATTTTTATGAATATTGAAACAAGCTAATTCATGTTATAAAAACATACACTTTTGGCATATAGTAAACATTCAACAAGTGGTAACTGCCATTATTGTTGTTGTTACTGTTTATATTTATTTTACTTTTGATTCTTTTATACCTTATATTGTGCTTGAGTTATTAGCTATATCAATGATACACAGAGAGCAGTCTAAAGATTGCAGTTTCAGTGATATAAAAGGGCCAACCTTTAATAATAGAAAATGAAAATAATAGTAAAACTCAGAATATATCACTCTTTTGTTTCCAGGAATAACATTATAACAACTAAATTTGAGTGGCAGAATTAAGGAAAGGTAAGCATCACAGAACAAGAGGAACAGCCTCAAAATATCTGAATACCTAACAAGATAAAAAGGCTGCTAGAAATAAATACCAAAAATAATTAAATTACGTAAAATAATCTTCATATCACATTGTTGAATAAGATAAAAAGGTAGAACAATATGTACATTATATCATTAGAGTAAATCAGCAACCAACAGAACAGGAAAAAATTTTTGCAGTCTACCCATCTGACAAAGGGCTTATATCCAGAATCTACAAAGGACTAAAACAGATTTACAAGAAAAAAACAAACAAGCCCATTCAAAAACGGGCGAAGGATATGAACAGACACTTTGCAAAAGAAGACATACATGAGGCCAAAAAACATATGAAAAAATGCTCATCATCACTGGTCATTAGAGAAATGCAAATCAAAACTACATTGAGATACCATCTCACGCCAGTTGGAATGGCAATCATTAAAAAATCTGGAGACAACAGGATGCTGGAGAGAATGTGGAGTAATAGGAACACTTTTACACTGTTGGTGGGAGTGTAAATTAGTTCAACGACTGTGGAAGACAGTGTGGCGATTCCTCAAGGACCTAGAAATAGAAATTCCATTTGACCCAGCAATCCCATTACTGGATATGTGTCCAAAGGATTATAAATCATTCTACTATAAGGACACATGCACACAAATGTTCGTTGCAGCACAGTTTACAATAGCAAAGACTTGGAACTAACCCAAATGCCCATCAATGATAGACTGGACAGGGAAAATGTGGCACATATACACCATGGAATACTATGCAGCCATAAAAAATGATGAGTTCGTGTCCTTTGTAGGGACATGGATGAACCTGGAAACCATCATCCTCAGCAAACTGACACAAGAACAGAAAATCAAACACCTCACGTTCTCACTCATAGGTGGGTGTTGAACAATGAGAACACATGAACACAGGGAGGGGAGCATCACACACTGGGGTCTGTTGGGGGAAACAGGGGGAGGGACAGTGTGGGGTGGGGAGTTGGGGAGAAATAGCATGGGGAGAAATGCCAGATATAGGTGATGGGGAGGAAGGCAGCAAATCACACTGCCATGTGTGTACCTATGCAACAATCTTGCATGTTCTTCACATGTACCCCCAAACCTAAAATGCAATAAAAAAATGAAAAAAAAGAAAAGAAAAAAATGTATACATAATATTAGTCATTTTTTCATTTGATTCTAGAGGTCAAAATGCTGGATTGAGCTTCCTTAATTAAGAAAAGGTAATTGGTTGAAAACATTTGGTCTCCTCATGTGGATCAAACCTTTAGCAAGATGTGACTGAATAAATGCATTCAGGGATTGTGGACATGTAGAACTAGATAATAGGCACTATCTCTTTCTCACTCTCTTTTCCTCTTTCTTCTAATATATCTGGCTCCATTTTCACATCAATTTCATTCTTTTCTACTACAAATCATCTGTCAATTCATAGTTCATACCATGACTGCCATCAACTCTACATGGCATATATAAGAGTTAGTGAGGTTCCTATTTTTCTACATCCTTTCTAAAAAGTAATGGCAAAGAATCCTGATAGTCACAATTAGATGTTTACCTACAGATTATTAGTTCTGTATATGAAGGTGAAGTTGGTCACTATAGATATAATCACTGAGACCCCTTCTTTAGTTTCAGGATGATTTCACGAAAGCATGGATCATGACTTTGGCAACTACTACCAAAATATTTACACACACATTATAAATATGTATATGTATGCAATCTAAAATCAATGAAAGTAGGGTAGGTAGCAAAGATAGGAACATTAACTTCATATTCTTTACATTAAGATATTGAGGATATTGTTTGAGGTGGCCACATAGCTACTGACAAAATTATTTTGTGGCTGAATAAAAGTTAATACATGCTTAAGTTTTTCATGTTGCATTAAGTTACATAAAGTCTGCAACATACGGGAGAAAAAATATTTTAATACGATTAGGTCACATTTGAAGCGTGTTACTTTAAGTTAATATAGTCAAACTCTGTAAAATCTATCCAATGAATATCAGCAAGGTGAAGGGAAATCATGGGAAAATGAGTTTCCCATCAAGGATCCCAAAACAATGGCCATTTAAGCTTGTAGAGCTACTAAATAAATATTTGCCAAACTCACAGATGAGTTGAATAGCTGCAACAAAAGCAGCTGTGCTTTTGTCTGTTTGCTCACATTTCTTATAACATTCTATCAAATTCGCTTTCAAAGTTTAAAAATTACAAAACTAAATGACTCTGAGCTCTTTTCAACCTTAAGATTTACTAATTGCCTCATTATGGCAACTATAGCTACAACCTGTATGTTGCAGTTCTGAGCAAAATTGACAGGAAAACTTACTAATTTTACTGTCACTTTTTCATTTTTATATATTGTGTTTGATTTAGTGTTTTTTAAGTTTTTACATTTACTTTAAAATATATTACTAGTTTTTAAAGTTATATTATAAAAATATATTTCTGTTTTACACAAATAAATATTTGATTATGTAACTAACTTTCTTTTATTATATTGGTCTCTTGAATTTAGGAGCAAATTGCCAATGCCTGATAAGTAAGACTTGCAACAAATAATATAACGTAAAATCATTGCTTTTTATCAAGTTGCATTTTGGAAAAACATCAAATACAAATAGAATATAAGATAGGTAATATAGCAATTTTTCTAAAGCAAAATGCATCTATAAATGAAAGATCATGGAGCCAGTCTCAAACACTGTGGCACATTATGCATATTAAACACAAATATAAAAGAATATTTTCTTTATGTCTGAATACTACATTCATTTTATTGAATGCTACTTTGTAATTCATACTGATAGCATTGTTTTGTCTTAAAGAAAACTAGAAAAGAAAAATAAGAATATTATTAATTGGCAAAGACCTTTCTTATTTTCACAGGGTTTTAGAGCCTTCTAGACTGGGTTATTGGCAAATTTTACAGAAGCAATCTAAAAACATTGACGAAAAATATAGTAGAAGAGATAGCACTTAAAAATAAGTATATCTCCATATCTTTTGTCAGAATTATTTTCAAAATTGTCACTAAATGGAAAAAATAGAGTCAATTATATTTTTAAAAAATGATTACCAACTTCCAAGATGTTAAGTTGTCTTTATTTCAGTTGTTGGGTGAGGCATATAAGTAAGAGAGACCCTTATATAAGTAACAATCTCTCTTCCTAGAATTTAAGTAGATATTTTTCTACAAAACGTAAATATTTTAGAGTAATATCTCTTATCATTACCTTACAAAAAGGAGGACTGAATACTTATTTTTTCTTTGGATGTGTGTGAATCTGCCTAATATGTTCAGTATTAATTACGTGATTACAAATACTAGCTGAAATAAATAATTTACCTTCAATTAAAACAATAAGAAGCATCGAAAAATTTTACTAAAAGACAGTGTTAGAAGCATTGAAAATATTGTTTTTTATTGAATATCAAACATCACAAAAAAAAACAAAACAATAGAATAAGAAGATAAACCAAAAAGAATTAAAGCTTGAAAAATTAACTTGGAAACTTATATCTAAAAATAATCTCAAAAACATTAAAAAGAGGAAAAACTCGTCTTCAAAAGGTTTTATTTTTCTTTTGGGATAATTCAATGTGAAAAGTAAGCACAAACCTAAAATAGTCACGATAGAGTTTCATTCATCAACAAAGACTTTTATCACATACTAGTTATTTCCAGGGCAAGAGTCCTGGAGTTGGCATTTTGTAGGATTGATTAAAATGTAAAGGTAAAACAGAGCCATATAAGAATGCATGAGGAGGAAGACTACTTGACATCAGTGAATTTAAAATGAGAACGTCAACATGATTGTGTACTATTCTCTATGACTGTGAATTCAGCATGATTGTGTAGATTACCCAGCTGGATCAGAACCAGCAGCTACAAAACACATATTTGAATTGAACCAGGTTTGCAATTGGAGATTCAAGATAATTGAGGATGATTGCAGGAAAAGTTAATGCATAAACTAAATCCATATCATTTACTCTGGAAAAGAGGAAAATGGTCTTTAAAAATAGAGAAAAAAAGATGAATGGATTTCAGTTATTGATGCAATTAAAAATTGTTCAAATTGAGCTAGAAAGATGGAGAGGAAGGTCCAAGATTTTTATGCTTTAAACTGATTTTAAAAGTACGTGACTAAAATACCAAAAGCATTGGTAACAAAAGCCAAAATAGACAAATCGGATCTAATTAAACTCCAGAGCTCTGTACAACAAAAGAAACAATCATTAGAGTGAACAGGCAACCAACAGAATGGGAATAAATTTTTGCAATCTACCCATCTGACAAAGGGCTAATATCCAGAATCTACAAAGAACTAAAACAGATTTGCAAGAAAAAAACAAACCCATTCAAAAGTGGGCAAAGGATATGAGCAGACATGTTCAAAAGAAGACATATATGAGGCCAACAAACATGAAAAAATGCTCATCATCACTGGTTATTAGAGAAATGCAGATCAAAACCACATTGAGATACCATCTCACACCAGTTAGAATGACAATCATTAAAAAAGCTGGAGACAACAGATGCTGGAGAGGATGTGGAGAAATAGGGACACTTTTACACTGTTGGTGAGAGTGTAAATTAGCTTAACCATTGTGGAACACAGTGTGGCGATTCCTCAAGGACCTAGAAATAGAAATTCCATTTGACCCAGCAATCTCACTACTGGGTATATACCCAAAGGATTATAAATCGTTCTATTAGAAAGACACATGCACAAATATGTGCATTGCAGCACTGTTTACAATGGCAAAGACCTGGAACCAACCCAAATGCCCACTGATGATAGACTGGACAAGGAAAATGTGGCACATATACACCATGGAATACTATGCAGCCATCAAAAACAATGAGTTTGTGTCCTTTGTAGGGACATGGATGAATCTGGAAACTATCATTCTCAGCAAACTGACACAAGAACAGAAAATCAAACACCACATGTTCTCACTCATAGGCAGGTGTTAAACAATGAGAACATGTAGACACAGGGAGGGGAACATCACACACTGGGGTCTGTTGGCAGGGGGGTCTAGGGGAGGGACAGCAGGAGGTGGAGAGGTTGGGGAGGGATAACATAGGGAGAAATGCCAGATATACGTGACTGGGGGGATGGAGGCAGCAAACCACATTGTCATGTATGTACCTATGCAATAATCCTGCATGATCTGCACATGTACTCCAGAACCTAAAGTACAATAAAAATTAATAATAATAATAAAATAACTGTAAGTTAAAAAAAAAGTACATTCTTAACCAAGATTAATTTTTTTTTTTTTTTTTTGAGTCAGAGTCCCAGAGTCTCCTTTGTCACCCAGGCTGGAGTGCAGTGGCATAATTTCGGCTCACTGCAACCTCCACCTCCTAGGTTAAAGCAATTCTCCTGCCTCAGCCTCCTGAGTAGCAGGGATTACAGGCACATGCTACCATGCCTGGCTAATTTTTTTATTTTTAGTAGAGACAGGGTTTCACCATGATTCTCAGGCTGGTCGTGAACTCTTGACCTTGTGATTCGTCCTCCTTGGCCTCCCAAAGTGAAATAATGCAAGTTTTAAAAACACTAATGTAGATAATAGCAAAGCATATAATTCTACTCATGGAAAACCAAGAGCATGAAGAACATCAGACTTATGTCATTACCAAAAGTGTTGAGAAATTTTAACTTCCCAGCCAATGGAATCTTCAGCAACAGAGAGGTATTTAATAATAATGAACATGTTAAATATACTTCCCTTACTAAAAAATTCTTGGAAACAAGGTAATGACAATCTCTTGTATATACTGAATTAAAAATTCAGTTCAAAGTAATGTTTTCAATTCAAAATGCCATTTACTTTTAATGAGTGGTTTGGATTATATAGTAAATTCATATTCTTAAATTTAAAATTTAGACAGAGTGAATAAAACATGAAAGCACCCCTTCTACCCCTGCTGTACTTCCTGATATTATTCTTAAGAATGTCCTATGGACTCTTAGTAAATAATTCAGAAAATTATTTATATAAGCAATAATACCTGAAATTCCTGAAACAAATGACAAATATAGTTACAACAATAAAAATAAGCTGGTACATTTTAGACAGATTAGACTGACACTCACTGAATATAATGAATAATTTGTGACATTAAACACACTTTGAAAAATGTTTTATATGAAAGTATGTAGATTTATCCTTCTGTTCTATTGTACTGGTGTTACACTGTCTTAGTGCCTGATCAATGGTAGCAATTTTGGCTCCTAGAGGGTATTTTTATGGTTTAATATTTTTTTCTAGACTAATGATTGTGTTTTAATAAATAGTTCTACCTGAAAATTAGATTGATGTTTTTTATAAATCAGAAAAGTTTATTGAAACACAAGTGAGATGATTGGTTCATATCAATTGGTTGCCTAAACATCTTAGATATATCATCAAACTTTTAAACCTACCAAATTTCAACCTGAAAACTATGTGAGCATCTACACTCTCTAATGTAGGCAAATGAGTACACCAAGCAATTACCATAGTCTGGAACAAATAACTCACAGAACTCAGCACAGTGTTACATAAATAATGTTAAACAATTGTCATGCATTATTATTATACAGACTGGTATATTCTTATAGTTTCTCTTAACAGGAACTTTACCTCCAATGTTGAGACAAAACTTAGGTTTTCTTTTATCAGTGAAGTAGCCACCATGTTTGACCTTAGCCCAGAGATCTACCCAAGTTCTGTGGACTCTCCTATGAGAATTAGCCTTGGAGTAATGTGTAAAATGTGATAGGTTTTTAATTTTTTTTTATCCTGGCATAGTCTTTACTGTGCTCTCCACACCATTATGTACCAGTTATTCTTTATTCATAGCACTTCTCATTTCTAATGCACTAATTTGTTTTCTTATTTCTTCTCCTTATTGATAGACACCTATCAAATTTTCTTTAATGAGAATTCCATGAAATCAGGAACTACCTTTTCTTTGTTCTTTTTTCTACTGATTTTGCTGTTTTATTCACTGGTATGTCTCAACAGGCACTCAGTAAATAAATTTGTAAATGCTAATAAGTCCAAGAGAAGTTTACTCAAACCCAAGATAGAATAAAGATAAATTCAAAAAAAAAATAAAATCACTGCATTTTCTAGTTATCATTTTAGTATTAATCTTCATCTCTCCGGGTTTAATTTATGTAAAACTTTGAACTTATATTTATTACGTCTATCTATAACTTATTCTATTCCTCAAATAAGTTATTTTAGAAAATTACATGAATAAATAATAAATTGGACCAAGACTACATCTCCTCTTAGTATTGTACAGAGTATTTATACACAACATGGACATCCACATGCTGTGGCAGTGGACAGTAATTACAAGTTAGACTCCAGAGTCACTAGAAGGGGCAGGATATGAGCAAGATGGCAAGATAGGATGCTGATGACTTTTCCTCCTTCCATGTAAACATCTACACACAGATCAGTTTCATCTAAGAGAAAGCCAGAAACTAATTGAGAGACTCTTGTGCAGTGGAAAAATGAGAAAATATCCATATCAAAATAGGTAAAAAAGCTGAGACTTGGTCATGCACAAACATCACTCCAGGCACACAACCCTACACTGGAAACAGTGCCAAGAGAATAGGCTATAACTCCTATTTCCTAGTTTCTCCCTGCAAACTTTCTATAAATTTTTTTAGCTGTTGGCTGAGGGTCAGGCTTCTAACTAGCCTGCAGATGGGAGTCAATAGGGAAGATAAATAATAGATCTTTGGAGCCTGAACTTGTGGGGACACTTCTTAAACCTTCTTCCCAGCATGAGTAAAATGATAAATTCAGATCTGCAGATTTTCTCTGGAGGGAGTTTCTGCAAATATTGAGTAACCCAACTTTTGAATCTTCCACCTAAGGAATTGGCTCCTAAATAACCTCACTCTGGAACTGGCAGAGACTCGCATTCCCAAGTCTCCCTAGACAACAGAGAACAAAAATATGATTATTAAGTAGGCACACCTCCAGTGGGGATCCCCCTAAGCTCAGAGTTTGAAGTCAGAGCAAGAGTGCAGCTATTTGCCACAGATTCTCTTCCTGGCTCAGTGAAGAATAAACACGAAATAAGCTCCAGATTTTAGTCTCAATCTGAGGTTAGAAAAGAACTGAAATGCACATCTAACACCTCCACATTTTCCAGCTGCATCTTGAGGAACTGTTGTCTATCATGCCTAGCTGATAGAATCTGGCACACCTTAATCTCCTGGAGTACACTAAAAATAAAGACAATTTTGACATGCACTAAAAATAAAGACAATTCTCACAAGCAAAAAATGTGAGAGACAACAATAATTTCTGGCTGGGTTGATTCCTGAAGTCCATCTCCTGTAAATTTCCAGTCTGACAAGATTAGGAGAAGTGATTGTGTAATCTATTTGCAGAAACCAACATAGAAAATCATGGAAAAGTAAGAAACAGGAAAATTTGTTTCAAGTCAAACAATGAGATAAATCTTCAAACACCAGCCCAAGTGAAAGGGAGATAAGTGATTCATCTAACAGAGAATTAAGAACAATGCTCATAAAGAGGCTTATCAAGACTAGAAGAGCAATGCATGAAAAACTGAGAATTTCAACAGAGAGAAAGTATTTTAAAATTACAAACATAAAATTACAGAACTGAGAAATATAATAACTAAATGGAAAAATTCAATAAAAAGTTTCCATAGCAAGATATATCAAGTGGAAGAAAGGAGTGGTGAGCTCAAAGACACGTTGTGGGAAATCATCCAATCTGAAGAGCAAAAAGAAAAGAGAATCAAAAACATTGAAGACAGTTTAAGAGAATTATGTAACATCATCAAGCAGAACAATATATGCATCATTGAATTTCCAGAGAAGAAGACAAAAGGAAAAGGACAGAAAACCTATTCAAATAAATAATGGCAGAAAACTTCCTAAGTCTGGGGACAGAAATAAAAATCCAGATCCAGGAAGCCCAAAGGATACCAAATAACACAAATTCTTAGAGAACCACACCACAATACACTATGAAAAAATTGCCAAAATTTAAATGCAAAAAGGGCAAAACTGGTTCTTTTTCAAACTGTTGAAATAAAAAAGAAAACTTATCAACTAAGAATACTATACCCAGAAAATCAATTATTTATAAATGAAGGAGCTATAAAGACAAACAAGCAAAACTGAGGGAGTTGAACGCCACTAAAATTGCCTTACAAGAAGCATTTAAAGTTGTTCTTGAAGAGAAAAGATGCTAAACAACAACATAAGAGTATAAGAAAATGTGAAACTCATTGGTAAAGGTGAATATATAAGCAAAAAAGAATATTTAAGTACTACAACAACTATAAGTACTATAAGTCAATTGCAATATTACTGTAAAAGTAAAAATATAAATGTATGAAAAGCAACTATAATTAAATTGCGTTAATGAATGCATCATATACACAGTTGTAAATTGTGAAATCAATGGCAGGTACTATGGAATGAGGACAGGTAAAGAGTTCTTATACAAGGGAAGTTAAGTTGTCATGAATTTCAAATAGGCTGTTGTAACTATAAGATATTTTATGTAAACGCCATAGTAACAAAAATAGCTATAGAAGTTACACACAAAAAGGAGAAAGGAATAGAACTTACTGGTACAAAAATACAACAAAATACAAAAGAAGAAACTGAGAAAGAAAGAGAGAGACAAAAAACCAAAAACCAGAAAATAGTTAACAAAATGGCAATAACAAACTCTTCTTCATTAATTATTTTAAATAGAAACGGTGTGAACTACCCAGTGAAAACATACAGAATGTCAGAATGATTAAGAAAATAAGTTATATATTGTTTATAAGAAATTCACTTTGCAGCAATCCCATTACTGGGTATATATCCAAAAGACTATAAATCGTTCTACTATAAGGACACATGCACACGAATGTTCATTGCAGCACAGTTTACAATAGCAAAGACCTGGAACCAACCCAAATGCCCATCGATGATAGAGTGGACAGGGAAAATATGGCACATATACACCATGGAATATTATGCAGCCATCAAAAACGATGAGTTCGTGTCCTTTGTAGGGACATGGATGAACCTGGAAACCATCATTCTCAGCAAACTGACACAAGAACAGAAAATCAAACACCGCATGTTCTCACTCATAGGCGGTTGTTGAACAATGCGAACACATGGACACAGGGAGGGGGAGTATCACACACTGGGGTCTGTTGGGGGGAAAAAGGGGAGGGATAGTGGGGGGTGGGGAGTTGGGGGAGGGATAGCATGGGGAGAAATGCCAGATATAGGTGATGTGGGAGGAAGGCAGCAAATCACACTGCCATGTGTGTACCTATGCAGCAATCTTCCATGTTCTTCACATGTACCCCCAAACCTAAAATGCAATAAAAAAAATATGAAAAAAAAAAAAGAAATTCACTTTGAATTCAAGGATATACATGAGCTGAAAATGAAGGACTAGGAAATGATATTCCACACAAATGGTAAACTAAAGAAAGCAGAAGTGTATTTACTTATATCAGACAAAGTAGACTTTAAGTAAAATACTGTCTCTAAAGAAAAAGAAGGTCATTACAAAATGATAAAGGATCAACTCAACAGAAAGATATAATGATTAAAAACCTATATGCACCGGTCATCAAATCACCTATGTATATAAAGCAGAAATTGACAGCAATACAATAGTAGTAGGAGAGTTCTACACTCGAATTTTAATAATTGATAGATCATCCAGAGAGAAAATCAATAATCAGCAGACTTGAAAACACTAGAGGCCAAATGAACTTCCTGGATAAATACAGAACATTTCATCCAGCAGTAGCTGAATATATATTCTTCTCAATCACATGTGTAACATTCTCCCAGGATAGAGCACATGTTAGGTCAAAAAAACAGGTCTTCACAAATTTAATGTCAGAACCATATCTAGTATATTTTCTGATCACAACGGAATTAAACCAGAAATTAATAACAAGAAAATGGAAACATTCACACATATATGGATACTAAATAACATACCCTTGAGCAACCACTTAGTTGAAGAGGAAATCAAAAGGGAATGTAAAGAATATCTCAAGGTGAACAAAAAAATTCATTGCCGTGAATATACTCACCAGTTTTGCCATTTAAGAAATTCCTATTAAGAATACATGTTTGAAGAAGGCCAGAGCTTTAAAATGAAGTTTTGAAGACTAGAATGATATCAAAGATAGCTTAACAATACCATCTTCCTTCTTCAAAAAGTCATTACTATCATTGATGGGCATAGACTGGGTAAAGAAAATGTGGCACATATACAGCATGGGATACTATATAATCATTAAAAAAAGGTGAGTTCATGTTCTTTGCAGGGACATGGATGAAGCTGGAAACCATCACTCTCAGCAAACGGACACAATAACAGAAAACCAAACACTGCATGTTCTTACTGATAAGTGGATGTTGAACAATAAGAACACATGGACACAGAGAGTGAATCATCACACAACAGGGCCTGTTGAGTGGTTGGGAGACTAGAGGAGGGATAGCAGGGGGTGGGGGGAATTGGGGAGGGATAACATTAGGAGAAACACCTAATGTAGATGTCGGGGGATGGATGTGGCAAACCACCGTGGCATGTGTATACTTGTGTAACAAACCTGCATGTTCTGTACATGTACCCCAGAAATTAAAGTATAATAAAAAATAAAAGGTCATTACTCTCTTGCTGAACCTTTCTTTAACCCAGACTTCCACCATTCTCCTCCCACATTAACATAAGTTCTGTTTTTGAGTTATTTTTACATAGTTATGTTCAGCAGATTCTTACCCTCCCTAAAGAAAAGCAAATTACACAGTTTGTGAGAGACATACACTAGCATTTGGTAATTTATCAAAATAACAATTTTATTTGTGAAATTATTCATTTATATAAGAAACCATGTTGTTCAGCAAATTAAAAAAAAAATGTTTTCAGTATCAAACGAATTTGACCACATAAGAGAAAAATGAAACCAGCAGAGGATTTATTAATTAATGGTGCTTAAGATGAAATGTATCTCCCTTAGCCTGAAGTGAGATCAGAACATTTTCTCTGAGGCATGATCAAGTAACATTTTGAATAAGAATAAAAGTCTTATTTTTCAATCAGTTCCATTTTATAATTCTAGTAAAAGACTATCAAGTTTTACTCATGATATATTTAAACCTATTTAATATTCCCAGTACTCTTCTATGGTAAAACTGTAGTTTTACTAGAAACTGAAGTTGGGCTCAAAGGAGTATAATTTCCAGGGGCATACTTCATGAAACTTCATAACTTATTTTATTCTTTTAGCCTCACTTTATTGGCCTTTTTAATGTATTCACTGTATTATACTACAAGGCTCACAGTAGACCCTAAGTCTTCTCACAAAGACCTTGTGTTTATATTTACTATGCTGTAACTCAAGGTGCCTAAAATATTTTAAGGATCCTGGTAGTTCAAACGACACTGTGAAAATTCCAAAGTTATTTCAGAAGGCAATTGGGGTTATTATACTGGAGAACAGCATTTGTAAATAGCCATTATTGTACATTTATTTTAAAATGATTTTAGACCAGGCCCACAATGCCTCTTCCATATTTCCAAATCCACGAAGCTCTAAAATGGAAGGAATTCTTTTATTTTCTTTTAAAATTTTAGTATTAAGTTTGATGCCAAAAATCACTTACCAGTTAAATCTGACAAAAATGAAAGTGAGGCTATTTATACTCTTTATTTATCCCACTTTGTGTGAATATTCATAGATTTTGCTATTTATTAATGGGGTTAGGAAATGTTGTCCTAGAATTTTCTAAGAATTACATAGTAAGTGGTATATGTATCATAACAAGTTAAAAGAAGTTTAAACTTATTATGTAAAATGTAGTTTAGCATACATAAAGAATATTATGCATGTATATTAGCTTGCTAGGACTGCCATAACAAAATGCCACTGATTGAGTATATTAAACAATACTAATTTATTTACTCACAGTTCTGCAGACCAGAAGTTTGCGGTATTTTATTGAGGATTTTCGCATCAATGTTCATCATGGATATTGGCCTGAAATTCCTTTTTCAGTTGTGTCTCTGCCAGGTTTTGGTATCAGGATGATGTTGGTCTCATAAAATGAGTTAGGGAAGATTCCCCTCTTTTTGTATTGTTTGGAATCATTTCAGAAGGATTGGTACCAGCTCCTCTTTGTACTGCTTATAGAATTCGGCTGTGAACCTGTCTGATCTTGGACTTTTTTTGTTGATACGCTGCCTACCAACTGCTGCCTCTATTTCAGACCTTGTTATTTGTCTATTCAGAGATTCAGCTGCTTCCAGGTTTATCAAAACCATATTGAGATATTATCTCATACCAGTTAGAATGGTGATCATTAAAAAATCAAGAGACAACAGATGCTGGAGAGGATGTGGAGAAATAGGAACACCTTTACACTGTTGTTGGCAGTGTAAATTACTTCAACCATTGTGAAAGACGGTGTAGAGATTTCTCAAGGATCTAGAAATAGAAATACCATTTGACCCAGCAATCCCATTACTGGGTATATACCCAAAGGATTATAAATCATTCTGTTATAAAGACACATGCATACGTATGTTTATTGTGGCGCTGTTCACTGTAGCAAAGACTTGGAACCAACCTAAATGCCCATCAATGATAGACTGGATAAAGAAAATGTGGTACATATACACCATGGAATACTATGCAGCCATAAAAAAGGATGAGTTCATGTCCTTCGCAGGAACATGGATAAAGCTGGAAACCATCATTCTCAGCAAACTGACACAAGAACAGAAAACCAAACACTGCATGTTCTCACTCATAAGTGTGCATTGAACAATGAGAACACATGGACACAGGGAGGGGAACATCACACACCGGGGCCTGTTGGGGGCTGGGGGCTAGGAGAAGGATAGCTGGGGGTAGGGGGATAGTAGAGGGATAGCACTAGGAGAAATACGTAATGTAGATGATGGGGTGATAGATGCAGCAAACCACCATGGCACGTGTATACCTATGTAACAAAACTGCACGTTTTGCACATGTACTTCAGAATGTAAAGCATAACAAAAAATAAAATAAAATTTGCTGTCTAATATTATGGTTCATTTTACTAAAATTTTTCTGAGTCCTAAAGCACATATATAGTTCCAGATATCTTAAGGAAGAAATTGTGGATCCATACTTAAGATAATGGAAACATCTTATTTCTGTTATATTGATTTCTGAGGTAACATATAAGGCAAATATAATAAACATTATCAAAGAAAGGAAAAACCAGATTATATCTTTCTGATATTTTATGATGTTATAAATATGTCTTAATTCTTCATACCCCTTACTATACTTTAGATTATCCTATCAAAAGCTTTTTATCCAGTAATAACTTTTCTTGCCCTTAATTACATAAATTGTTTCCCTAAAATGCCAAAATTAACCTACCATATAGTAGGCACTCAATACTAGATTAGAAGTCCCTTTACCATCTTAAGAAGAAGGCTGAGTTAGTCCATCCCAAATCTTACTGTTATCACAATGAAGAGGTTGAAGATCACAGTCTGAATTAATTCGCATTATCAGCATACCACTAATTATAATGATTCAGACAAGTTATTGATCAAACATAAAATGTTATGCACTACAATAATATGCTTGTGTATACATATGTGTGTGTGCGTGTATAAACAATATATAAATTAACCCTTTCAATATATGTAATTTTCTATAATAGACAATTATATACATGTAAGTGAATTTTTATAATAATTAAAATGTAGTTATTATTAACACTAATTTTTCAGTCTGAAGAAACACAATGATATAAAATATGTAAAATTACCTTCCCAAGATTGCATATCAAGTGGGTCATAGAGCCAGTTTCCAAACTTAGGTTAACCTGGCTCCAAAGTCTATAATATTTCTGCTTTGGTACATTCCCTCCTGCCTTTAGTGCTGGTACTGTCCTGATATATGACCTTGATATACTCATAATTTCATTTCATAATGTAGTAATAAGAAACTTCCAAAATATATACATCTACTCCATTGAGTTCCTTCATGGAGTGACTGAGGTAAGCAACTGGGAAGAATCAAATGCTTTTTGGTTTCTAACTCATGTCTCTTTCTCAAACATGAAGTAAGTTCTTGAAATTTTTACTATGAATTAAATTCACTATTATAAAATTTTTAACATTATCCAGAACGAGTTCATTTCTTCATGCACAGGATGTCTAGCTCATAAAGAAAGGTATTCCGACGATTTAGAATCAATATAGGAGATCAAAGCTGGTACAGGGAAGGTATTAGAGAGGAAACAGGAGCCTCCCGGATATGTATCAATGATTTTAAGTTGTGACACATACATCAAGAAAGAATGCACAGTATTACTGTGCTAACTCTAAGAAGTCAAGAAGAAAAATGGGCATGACTATGTTTTATACCCACTTTCTCAGCTAACAAACCCAGTGGAAATTGTTTTCAAATTACCAGAATAAAAATAGAAACAGAAACTTCAGGATTCAAATAGACATAATTAGATCATGTAAATAAATACCAAGGAAATCATGAGGCGAGGCAATCTTTCTTCTAGAACCAATAATGTTTTTGTTTGCTTGTTTTCTAAAAATGCTGCGATGACTTTTGAAGAATTTAAATACTGTATAATCTTTAAAGAGCGGTCATGAAATGGGGTATCTTGTCACTCCTCCATTTGCTCTCAATACACTCCCTGAACGTCACCCAATCTAATCTGCACTGATGGGTACTGAATCCTTCAATTACTCTTCCAAGGAATCCTTGCCAAATTTTTCTAATTGACTTCAGCCAATAAAAACACAACAGTCTGGAGGGCTTGAGGAAGGGAAATAACCAGGAATCACTCTGTTTCTCCTCCAAATGTTCCAGTTTTCATTAGGTAGTCCTACAATATTTCCAATTACCACTGGCTGGTACTCATTCTGCTCAGAATATTTCCCTCTTTAATTCCTCCAAAGGTGACCATGGTCTCCTGATGTTACTAATCTTTGGTTGCTTCATCAATTCTTCTTTGGCTTTCCAGGCCTTCCATCATTTTTGTAACTACTTCAGTTTATTATATTATGTAAAATGTGGTCTGTTTATTAATTAGATCTTTATTAATACAGTCTTAATAACAGGAGTGAATCCACAAAAGAGACTTTCAACAGAGGATTCTAGGATTGTATTTCTCCTCATGGGGCATGATCACATCACAGCTTTTTTGCTAAAGGAAAATGTGATGCAAGTAACCTGTGGCATGCAGATGCCGCAGAATTGCCTATAGTGGTCACCTTTTCTTGTTCAGTATGAAAGGCCAATTCAGGGATTAACTTTAAGATGTCAAGTATTTTCTGGCTGCTTCTCACACATGTGAAGAACTTAAAAAATCATAATGATAGTCTCAGACTTTTACATTTCCCTCTGAAAAAATTAGAGAATGAATGATTTCTTATTGTGTCCCTAAATAAGTTTCTTATTTTTCCGTAGCTATAAGGGAGACATGTCTAAAAGTTAGACCCAAAATGCAATTAGACTGATTATATAATTAAAATGTAATTCATATGCTCAACACTTACATTTTTTGCGTTGTTATTGGGGCATTGCCTTGGGAAAGTTAAAATCTGATGATGGGAGTGGGAAAAATTGAGAAGATAGATTAATCTGAAAAACTTGAGCATTCAAATTCTGTTGAAAACTGCCCACCAGTAGAAGCATCCTTCCTTCACCATCTGAGGAGACACGCCTCCCTTTCTAAAGATGCTTTAATAAGTTTACCTGAGACATTTGTTTGGAAGAAAATATTAATCATACCCAACTTTATCACTCTTTCTTGTCTTAAGATTGGTAATTTGAGGAATGTTGAAATGGGAAACCCACTAACCACTCCATAATTATGTCCTTGGGAAGGCCCTAAGCACACCCTTTCACTAATCAATGAAAAATTTATTGGAAAAGATAATAAGAGAATCCTTGGAATACTTGTATTAGCTGATTGTAATGAACTGAAGTGGTGGTGCACAATGCCAAAATTGGAATGGTGTTCTGATTTCAATGGAATTGATATCCCAGAGTAGCAAAGTTCAAGGACTAGCACTTAGCCAGCAGAAGCAATTGCAGTAATGTGTATCAGCAGTGAAGCAGGAGTCAGTGAACTGATCTGTAAAGATCTGCGGTGGTGACAAAATTATCATGTTGTCCTAAAAAATAAAAAGGCTTAATAACTGAGTAATGAAATAACCTGTACAACAAACCCGTGACACAAGTTTACCTATGTTTCAAATCTGCACGTGTACCCCTGAACCTAAAAGTTTTTTTAAAAAGCTACCTGCTGAAGTATTAACTAAATATTAGGTTCACTGAGCGTGACCTTCCTTTTATCATCATGACAGAGTCAGTCATAGCCTCTTTCTCCATGCACATAATTAGGCCTATCTAGAGACCTTTAAATGAATGGGACGTCAGTTTCTCTTTAGAAAAATATCCACAGTCACAATTTTATACTAAAATTTCCCACAGGCCTTCCCCAAAGGGATCTGCAGTATTTTCTAGGGTACTGGATAAGGAACATATGCAGAGCTTTTAAAAATTTTTATTCACTGGCTCTGAATTAGCACTAATCAATGCAAAGACAAAATTTCACTGTTATGAAATTCAGAGTAGATGCTTATTAATTACAAAATTACTAAATGTAATTTTGACTCAACTCATATCATAATGGGCTAATGAATCTTCAGACTCTTCTTATAGTTATGCTCTTCATTCCTGACCATGTAGTTTAATAGTCATATTCAGCAACTGAAAAATATTCCCATATTGACTCTGGGACCTATGAACTGCATGTTATTTTGACGAGAATGGCCAAAAGGAAGTTACCCACAGACTATTCCTCCAATATCATATAGCAAATGCAATATTGTGTCTCTCAGAACTCATAAGATTAGTGTCATCATTAAAGTGTTAAAAAGTTGTCTTTAGAAAAAGCCAAATACATATTGAACAGATTGCATTTTTAAGCTTCATTGGGAGGTGACTTTATCTATAGCTGCTCTTCCAGATATGATCTCTTTCCTAAGGAAATGAAATTAGACACTAAGCATCTGGTATGCATCTATTGATCTGTCAAAAGTTTCTTGTTTTGTTTTGTTCATTTGCTTTTTTCTCCATCAATTAGCATGGAAAATTAGAAGTCTCCTTTTAGCTGCCAGGAGCAGCAGTACACCTATACTGTTTTAATTCTATGACTATGTCAAATGTTCTTACAACAACATCTTATCATTCACAAGTCTTTTAATTATCTCAACTTCACAAAATACACCACTGATATTGTGCTAGTTCAAAACAGTGAGTAGAAAGTAACAATCACTCTGTATGCTTTAAAAAGACACATGTACATCTGAGAGTGATAAAATCCATGAAAATGTAGGATGAAAATTCTGGAAATCCAGCTGTCTGTGATATCCCAGGATGCCTCCCTAAATGAGAGGGAATATGCTCCACTATGTTCTGACCACCGTGACAAATGAGGCACAATGCTTGGTGAAATTCTTTGGATTTGGCATAATTTAGTTGGATATGCTATTTTGACCCATTTGTAAGGGACATTTGCTAGTTTTAAAAGCACAAAGGGAAAGAGAAAGCTCAGAGGTAGGTTCAGGCTGCAGTGCTAGCTGGCAGATGAATCAGAATTTGATTCAGCAGAATCTAAGGTAGCAAATATGGATATTGAAATGAAGTCTCTGTGAGCCACACTATATAACTACTTTCATTCGCTTGTGGCACAAAGCCTGTTTTGGTGATGACTGTTTTGCTTTGTCAACTCTATTTTGGATTGAAACATCACTACTGACAGCTAAAATTTTTATCATGATTTTCCTGAATGCTAGCTGATATAAGCAGCTATAAGATTGGATATGAATAGCAGCAATTTATCTTCCAAGAGGAATATTTTTTCAATGGGCTTCAAGCTGGTCCAGAAGACAGATGTAAGTTACATCAGCATGTGGTGTAGACTTACGTGGTACCTATTCCTGCCTTATTATTGCACCTCCCTACCTTATTGCTGTACCTCCCTCAGCACATGCATCTGGCCCTGCTGAGTGTTACTATGAACAGCTGTTAGAAGAAGATGCATTGTCTTGGTTTATAGATAAATATTTGAGATATACTTACATTAGCCAGAAATGTAATACAGTCCATTATAACCCAACAAAGGAGCAGACCTGAAAGAAATGTTAAAAGAAGTCTGTCCATCTGGTTGTCTACATTCTTGAAAGAAGAAATGACTTACAGTATAGGTAAACCCTGATTTATGAGCAGTAGCTAATAACTGGGTCAGGCAATCAGAGACTTAGAAGAAAAAAATGATATTTAGTTACAGATCAGAAAAAGAAGTATGTGAGTGGACTTCTTTAAATGTTCACAGAGTATGAAGATATTTGTTTCCCAATTAAATGCTTACCAAAAAGCAATTAGTTCAAATGTATGTGATTTTCATTTCTGACTGAGGATGCCATTGTCCTGAAGCAACTGAATTAATATATACTATGGAATAATCTACTGAAACTCAAGTATGACTTTGGTTGAGGTAACATCCAACAAGATTTAAATGCAATTCTACAAAAAGTAATATATGCTTTGAATCAGTAACTAACATGTCATGGGTCAGCAAAACTTTGATGGATCAAATAGATCAAATTTGACCCACTGCTTGTTCTTGTAAATAAAGTTTTATTAGGCCATAACCATGATCATTTGTTAACATGATCATATGTCTATTTTAGCCCTATGATAGGACATGTGAGTATTTGCAACAAAGAATATATAGCCCACAAAGTGAAAAGACCTTTACAGAAAAAATGTTAACATATTATGCTGAGTTGACCACAACCTGAATACAGAAAACAGGAACAAAGGGATGAAAACAGAAGGGGTCATTATCACTATTACACCTAGTGACGCAATAGTAGAATTTCTAATTTCTATCCCTGCAACCTTGGGTTCTTCTAGGTTAGAAGTTCAGGTTTCAAAGACAGAATTTGTTTCATCAAGAAGTAAACATTGTTTCTATTGAATTATAAATTGAAATTGCCTTTTACATATTTTTGGCTCTCTCACTACCGAGTAAAGAGGCTAAGAGGGGGGGTTACTGCCTGCCTAGGGTAACTGATCCCAATTACAAAAAGGAAATTAGATCATTGTTACACAAAGGGAACATGGAGAGAATTGTCTATAACGCAGGGCATTCACTGGCCACCTTTTAATAATTGTATGTTCAAAAATAGATGTTAACAGAAGGCCTCATCAACCTAATAAAAACAGGAGCATTATAGACTGAGATCTTTCAGGAATTTTTTTTTCACTTAACCTTGTAAATGGTCATTTGATCAGGAAAAATACTGAATGTGATTATGGTGAATGTGATTATGGTGAACATAGGGAACAAGGATAACATAGAACGTGTGGTGCAAGACAGTAAGTATGGAACATCAACCTTAATCTATGATCTGCTGATCATTACAGAAGCTAGGCCTGTGACAGCTAGATAAATGAATGAATAAATAGACTTTCCTTTTGGTTTTCCTATTTTCCTCTTGTCCTTTCTTTCACTACTTATTATGACTAGTAATCAGGAATATCAGGAAGAGATGAATGTGGACCTAAAAGGGAGGACTGTGTTGAACTTGGAGATCCTGGACTTGAGATGAATCCAGTGATCCATGAGACTTTGTCTCTATTTTAGGGGACAGGGTTATAGCATCTTCATTTGTATGAAGAACAAGTTGGATCATGTTAGACCAAAGTATTAAATCACTGTGACATGAGAGATAAATATAGAGAAAATGATGAGAAGAGGTTCTGAGCAACAAAGTGGGCAGACTGTTACTCATTTCCTTTCCTTGAGGATTCATTCTCTACCCTTCTCTTGTTCTGTTCTGTATCGCAGGGGACTATTTCTGAGAGGCCTAATTTCCCAGTTTCCCTTGCCAACTGGCTTGGAATGGGAGGTATTAGAGAGAGGGAGAAGAACATTTCCAGAGTAATCCTCCCAATGTCACTGCGCTAGAGGCTGATCCTCCCCCACGGTTCCAACTACACCTAGTTCTAGTGTCCAGTGGGTGACCACAGACTCTGAACTGTTACTACCACTCTTCTTCTGGTTTCTATAGTACTGAGTGGACTAAAAGCCTCAGTTCATTCATAAAAATCTAGTTTGTCTCACCATCAGATTCTTCCAACATTAGTTGCCACTAATTCCTCATTATAAATTCCCTCTGTTTAATGCTTTGCATGGACGATGTTTTTCTGCTTCTATCTGACTAATGTAATAGGTGAAAATAACATTAACTGTGATAGAAAAACATAGTAAAACAAATTTTCTAATGCATGAATCTGCTAATACGTTTCTGTGGCTTTCAAAATTATTAATGCAGGATTATCTCTAATTTTTCTATATTATCACAAATATTTTCCAGAATTTCAGACTATTTCTTTACCTGTGTCAATTTATAACCATGTTTGGCAAAAAGTAGCTAAAATAAATGTTTTCAAAATTAATAAATAAGCTGTTTCGTCAGTACTCACTGGGTAAAGAGACCAAATGTCTTCATTGGATTATATTCCTACTTATTGAAAAAAAAATCAATTTTAAATTTCTGCATAAATCTCTTTCAGTTCTACCCCTAACACTGCGTAACACTCAGTATCTTAAATGAGTCACCCTGAATCTGACTGTTCTCATCTTCATTTTCCTTAAGACTGAATATAGTCTCTCATAAAATTATTTCTTACCTAACACTTCAATCCTTTATTTCTCCCACCCATACCACCACACTATACATTAAGTAGAAATGTGGACTTGTTCATTCATTTAGGTGCATCTGAATGTGTTTACACATTTTATAGCTACATGTTGTCATACAATTTAATAACATATTTTCATGTCTGATTTTCATAAGGAACTTGCGAGTATCTTAGAAGCATGAATCTATTCACCATTGTTCCTATTCCCAGCACTTTGCTCAACACATAGAGGTTATCCAATGCGTATATGTTGAATTGATAAATGAATGACTTTTGTAACTTCTTGGATTAGATTTGAAAATGTATATTTTGGTTCAGATCTGTGGTATAAATAAATGCAAATCATAATGATGCATTTATCACATGTTTTCAGGGGGTATATGCAAAGAAATGAAAAGTACCAGTTATAATTTTCTTGTTCAATACAAAAAGCTATCAATCTAAAAATGTGGCTTTTTGATTTAAGCTTTTGGATTCTTTAATGTATTTTACTGGGTATTTTATGAAAAATTGAAGCACATATTTTTAAAAATGGTATTTTTCTTATTGATAGTTGAAATCATTGTTATGACATAATCACATTTGTCATATTACATTTAATTATAATTTATATCAGGGAAATTGTGAAAGAGGAAGTTTGAAATATTTTACAATGGTACACATTATTAATGAGCTTCAAAATATCATTTTCCATAGTGTTTCACTTCTAATGTTCTGAAAAACATTATGTATCTTTTACAGGTTAGAAAAGTGAGGAATGAAAGTGGACATGATCCATCTATCAAATGTGTTTCAACAGAATCCACTGACTCTTTTAAAAGTTGTAAGCGTAGAGATTATGTTGTGGTTTATATCTTCCACTTTATTTATCATACTCTCTCCTGTAGTTTAAATCAAACTTGTCAATCAAGCAGGATGCATGTGGCCTAGGATGGCTTTGAATATGGCCCTAAGCAAATTCGTAAACTTTCTTAAAATATTATGAAATTTTTTGCGAAATTTTTTCTGCTCATCAACTATGGTTAGTATTAGTGTATTTTATGTGTGACTCAAGACAATTCTTCTTCTTCAAATGTGGCCCAGGGAAGCCAAATGATTGGACATCCCTGGTTTTAATGTTTTTGTCTTCTCCAAAATTCATGTGGAAACGTAATCTCCATTATAACAGTGTCAAGAGATGGGGCATAAATTAGGAGATGAGGGCTTTTCACATATGAATGAGATTAATGATATATGAAAGAGCTGAAGAAAACTAGGTAGGCAGAAGTTTTGCCCTTCTATATTTTTCCATATGAGGATCCAGCAAAAGGTCTTCACCTGATACCACAGGCCAGTACTTTTGTCTTGGACTTCCCATTCTCCATAACTATGACCAATAAATTTCTGCCATTTGTAAATTACCCGGTTTAAGGTATGTCATTATAGCAGCAGAAATGGACAAGGACATTCTCTTACATAAATTTGGCTTTTGTGGTGATTATTAGTTTTGTTTTCTGATATTTTCAGTTTTTCTATATCACGACCTGGAATAAAAGTCTTTATCTCTTGAAGTTAGGCATAATTATTGCTTGCTTGGGCAATGAAATGTCAACAGCAGTGCTTTTTGTTACTACTTGGAAGAAGACCTTAAGCAGTAGTAAATGGTTTGTCATCTTTCTTATTCTCTGTCAGAGTAAGCAAGGATGCAAAAGATGGTCTCTAATTGTAGACAAAATGGAACAAGGCCTTCTATTAAATATACAGTACCAATTTTAAGTCCCTAAGATTTTGGAGTTGGCTGTTATCTAGTCTTTTTGACTATTCTTGTTGATCTGCTTTCTGATGAATTTTTTGTATTGTGTGTCCTTTACCCAGTGCAGTAGTTTTCCTATTTTAACCTATTAAAATCCTATTTTAACCATGTCATCCTTTCTGCAAGTATCATTGTGTATCCGATAACATATGAAAATGGAGGTGATCAGGTGAAGAAACGGAAAGCCTTGGTTGCCTAGTGTCCATTGATCCTCTTATTCCCTGAGCCAAGATGGCCAGGACACCTCTGTGGCTCCACCAAGACCAGTTGAGCAGAGTTTAAAAACTGTGTTAGACGTCAAGAGGCTTTGATTTAATCACCATTAGTAACTAATGATACATATAGTCCTCTATTCTTAATCTTTCACAAAAATCTCAGAACCTCTGATTACAAACAGATTATGCATCTGCAGGAATGCTTTCTAAAACCTACTTCATACTGGTTGTAGATTAAGCTTTGGAATGAGAGCGGGGGATAATTGATTTGGCTTTTTGTATGTGTGTGGATATGCATGTGTGTTTAAGAAATATATTATGAGATGGTACTTTTATGGCTCTGATTAAATAGATTTTCTGCATCCTAAAGTACTGTGAGGACCCAATTAACTAAAATAATAAATGTTATTGTTTTAATTAGCATATGTTTAGAGAGAATACATTTCAGCGCTATTTTTAAGATGATGGGATCTGAGCTCTCAGTTTCAAACTAGAAAAGGAAACTGAATAATGTTGGCTTTTTCTCCCCTTAATGTGCACAGAAGGCAAAAAACCCTCAGTAACATTAAGAAGGATTAAAATCTAACACTAAATATAAACTTATGCTACTGTGAAATTATGGTGAAGCCTCATCTGCAATATTTTGTAGTATGATTTCTAGTGAAATCGAAGCTATAATGTAGATGGAAAAAGCTTGAGAATGTGTAATTTAAATGACCAACATGACACAATGCCTCTCTGAAAAACCAGATTAGGATTCTTCAGTCTAAGAAAATGAATGTGGAGAGAGGAATGATTCAGATATACAAACTGGTCTCCAAGGCCTCTTCTAGCTTAATGAAATCTTAAAGAAAATAGCCAAATAACAAAGGTAACTAACATTTATTGAACAATAAAAATTTGCCAGATTCTGTTTTGAGGGCTTTATATATGCTTATATATTTAATCCTCAAAACAATTATATAAAGCAGGTCCTATTATTTTTCCCACTGTAGATGAGAAGACTGAGGGTGACCTAGTTAACTTATGTAAAAATATGTTTAAAGCTTGGCTCACATCTGAATTCTTATAGTATAGGTAATACAATGGTTTTTTCAAATTACAATACATGTAAGATTCTCCTGGATCTTTATAATGTGGATTACTCACCACATTAAAATAGTCTAATTAATATGTCTGGGATGAAGCCTGGAAATAGGCATTCTGAAAACACCACAAGTACTTATACAAGTTTATCTATGTCCCACACTTTGAGAAATACCAGCTTGATGTACAAATACCTTCTGGCAATCCATTCCATAGATGTATGTCCTTTGCCAAATTATTTAAACTCTCTAATTCCTCAATTTTCTAACCTGTAAAAGATACATAATAACAGAAGTATTAATATTAACCTCAGAAGGATTAAATTATCCATTAATGCTCAACTTTTTGTTGTTGTTGTTGTTGTCGTTGTTACATAGTCTTGCTCTGTCACCCAGGCTAGAGTGCAGTGGCACAATCTTGGCTCACTGCAACTTCTGCCTCCCAGCTGAGGGCAGGAACCTCAGCCTCTCAAGTACCAGGGACCACAGATGCGTGCCACCATGCCCTGCTAATTTTTTGGTATTTTTAGTAGAGACGGGTTTCACAGTGTTAGCCAAGATGTTCTCGATCTCCTGACCTTGTGATCCACCAGCCTTGTCTTCCCAAAGTGCTGGGATTACAGGCATGAGCCACCACACCCGACCAATGCTCAACTTTTAAAAATTGTATGCATAGCATACATCTCAAAAATAGCAGGAAATACATTTCTGTTGAAATAAAAGGGATAAATAAAATATAGTAAGTAAATGTATGAATAATGACATTCTCTAAAAAAAGACATATATAAAAGCAAATATATTAATCAGTATAAACTGGACAATCCACACAAGTAAAATAACAATCCATTCAAGACATGAATAGTCAGAGGGCCTAAGTTCCAACTCTGCCTATCTCTATTTGATCTGAAAAAAAAGTCACCTAGCCTAATTTTTAGTTGCTTTATCTGTAAAATTCATGGTATTAAGTGGTTCCAGATTGTTTCTAAACTAAAATGAGAAAATACATTTCTTATTCATGCATCTTTTATATTATGAAGATATGTAACTGTATGTAAAACTAAAAAAAAAATCATGCAACAGAATGGGAAAAAAAATTCGCAATCTACCCATCTGACAAAGGGCTAATACCCAGAATCTACAAAGAACTGAAACAGATTTACAAGGAAAAAACAATCCCATTCAAAAGTGGGTGAAGGATATGAACAGACACTTTTCAAAAGAAGACATATATGTGGCCAAAAAACATAGGAAAAAATGCTCATCATCACTGGTCATTTGAGAAATGCAAATCAAAAGCACATTGAGATACCATCACGCCAGTTAGAATGGTGATCATTAAAAAATCTGCAGACAACAGATGCTGGAGAGGATGTGGAGAAATAGGAACACTTTTACACTGTTGGTGGTAGTGCAAATTAGTTTGACCATTGTGGAAGGCAGTGTGGTGATTCCTCAAGGACCTAGAAATAGAAATTCCATTTGACCCAGCAATCCCATTACTGGGTATATACCCAAAGGATTATAAATCGTTCTATTATAAAGACACATGCACACATATGTTCACTGCTGCACTGTTTACAATAGCAAAGACCTGGAACCAACCCAAATGCCCATGAATGATAGACTGGACAAGGGAAATGTGGCGCGTATACACCATGGAATACTATGCAGCCATAACAAATGATGCATTTGTGTCTTTTGTAGGGACATGGATAAATCTGGAAACCATCATTCTCAGCAAACTGACACAAAATCAAACACTGCATGTTCTCATTCATAGTCAGGTGTTAAACAATGAGAACACATGGACACAGGGAGGGAGCATCACACACTGGGGTCTGTTGGGGGGAAATAAGGGAGGGACAGCAGGGGGTGGGGGAGGTTAGGGAGAGATAACATGGGGAGAAATGCCAGATACAGGTGACAGGGGGATGGAGGCAGCAAACCACTTTGCCATGTATTTACCTATGCAACAATCCTGCATGATCTGTACATGTACCCGAGAACATAAAGTACAATAAAAAAAAGTAAAAAAAAGAATCATGCCTCCTCTTGGATTATTAATATATTCTTACATAAAAGAATATATTAATATATGTAAAAATATATTTATTATATTCTTACATATATTTAACTATTATATGTAAATTCTTGTTAATATAGTCTTACATAAAATATTAATTTATGAAAGAATATATTTATTCTCACATATAATATTTAACAATTGTTATATGTAAATTCTATGTAAGTTTTACATGTAATTATATATAAAATTATACATAAATTTTACATATAATTTAATAATTAACAATTATTAATTTAAGAATATACTTATTAATAAAATACACTAGTGATTTGAAAACTAAGCTCTCAAAGCCAAAAACTGTAATTAAATATCAACTGTATCAATTTATAGAAGTGTAATTCTAGACATACTTCTTAGTATTTTAAAGCCTCAATTTCCTTAAGTAGAAAAATTAAAAACTATCAATTTTACCTCACCAGTATATAATAATACTATAACAGTTAAATATGTAAATGATATGAAATTATTAATACAGTGGTTTGAACATAGGAATCTATAAAGAAAATAATTCAATCTTTTTTATGAAAGTATAGAAATAAGCATTATTCGACACATGTTCAGACATCATGCTAAGGGAACAAGAAAAAATACTGTTTCTTTTTTTCTGTTTCCTCAAATTGTATTATTTGTGTGGATGTCTATGACTAATATTTTCAATTTCTATTCCAAATGATTGTTATATAGCTGTTGTTCCAGAAGAACTGTATTTGCTTTTTCTGTTTCATTTCAATATTAGCTGATGCGTAAAATATACTAAAAATCAGTAGCCTCTCTCAAAAGGTAATTGAATAATTTTTCTTTGGATCATGAAAATTATAGAAAACAGAAAATAAACATTGTTATACAATTTATTTATATTTAGTAATTTGAGCAAAAGTATAATCATGGCTTTGGATCCAATGTTTTTCTCACCCCCTAAGTATGTCAAGCCATGCAAAATCTGCCTTTAGTTTCTCTTTCACATCCTAAATATATTTAAAATGTTTTCTTATGATCTGTTTTCTCACCAACCTCCACATGCCTGATGGGAGATATAAAAAAACTTTTCCATATGCTTTTTGTAAAACATGTTGAATGAAGAAAATTGGGCATGAAACAGTCTACTTAGAAAAAAATGTATGAGAACAATTGTATGATTTTTCCATCCAAAAAGGCAAATTATATCTTAATTGGTCCTTTTGGCTTGAAATTTCCAAATTCAAAATTCAAACAATTTAAAATTTAGTACACAATTGCACATTGACACAACTGGTAATCCACTATGGGTTTTTAAAGATAAGCGTGCATTACTAGAGGTGTACTTTTTAAAGTAACTTATAACAGAGCTATGACAGGTTGTTAAGAATTATGTGAAAGACAGGTACCAGATATGATTAATTAATTTATTTATAAGGCATGCCTAATTACTTCCTTTCTAGTATTTAAAGCACTTTAAAAGAAACATACTTAATAAGTTTGAATTAGCATATATTAAACAAGCAAACCATATATCAAATGATTTTCTTAATAGAATTAAGGTAATTTAGGATTAAATTTAGGTTCTCATCTGTCTTCACAGTGCAACTTAAACAAAATGAAAACTAAAAAGAATATTTTCCATAACACGTAATTTTAGCATTGCTCATGGTGCTCCAGGTGCTAGACCTCATAATAAGTAAGGGCTTCATGATTTGTATTTTAGTTAATACTTCTAACAGTCCAAGAGAAGATATTATTATTACTCTTTTACAGATGAGGAAACTGAGGTAGAAAGTAATTAAAGAATTTATACAAGGTTATACAAAAGTAAGCAGCCAAAGTTAGGGTTTAAATTCAGATCTAACTCAGATACAAAGCTCTCTCCCACTATTTAATAATGTTCACAGGTCACCAATTCCTATAAGAAATGACATACACACACTTAAAAATAATTTGAGTCTTATTAGAATATCTATTATGTTTTTCAGTATAACCAAAAGATCTTCATCTTGGCACACTTACTGCAATTTACCAAGTAGCCAGAAGGATAAATGATTTAAGTGTTACATATGGTTGCATAGTACTTCTGATTAGATGCTAACATCTCCAGAGAAATAAATCAATTAGTGCTCCCCATTTTTCTGACTAAAATCATATTAATGATATAACATTACATAACCAAAATTTTATCCTAGGTACTTTTCCTTTACATTTTGCTGAAATTAACATACATATTTTAAATAGTCAGATGTTTATAATAATAGCCATGTTAAATCACTATTGATAATGGCTGAAATTATGTGACTTGGACTAAGATGATCACAACGAAAAGAAAATAGATTGTTGTGATATAGAAGACATATTTACTGAGACATGATAAAGGATTGGATATAGAGACTGAGGGAAAGGAAGTTGTTGATGCTGACCCTTCAATTTCTAACTTACGAAACTGAAGGGATAGTAGAGATATTCTGACATGTGAGAAGCCTTTATGTAAATGGGTGATAATGCCGAGCAACGGGAAATTATATCCATCTGCCCTGAGAGGAAAGACTAAGATTAGCAATATAAATGCAAACTTTCTAAACTAGAGAAGTTCATGAGTAATGCATACATACAGCTAGGGAGATAATGCATATTGAGTAGAAAGGAGACGTTGGGCTGTTCCTTGAGAAACATAAACATTTAATAACCAGAGAGCAGAAGATACACCTATAAAGTAGATGACTTAAGAGATACCAGAGATGTAGAGGAAAAAAATGACAGAATTTCATTGACATAGGCGAAAAAGAATATAAAATGAGAACAACCAACGAGATACATGCTGCTAAAAGTTAAAGGTGAAAGCCCGAAATATTCTTTTTATTTATTATATAGAAGGAACCATATTTATATTTCCAACTTAACTCATTAAGCATACCTCCTTGTCATCATTTTTAACTCAAAAGTATTCTGTTGGACAGACAATGAGTTCATGAATTCCATCAACTCTATAGCTTCTACACATTAATAAATTGATTGTCATGAGAAAAATTATAATGGAGAAATAAGGAATACAGGTCTTTAAGGCCTAATAATTTCAAAACAATTGTTTCATGTAGACCCAGATTCTTCTTTGAAAATATTTGAAAATTAAACAGCTTCAATATGTTAACTTTTGAAAATTAAGAATATTTATAAATTAATTCGATTAAGTAAAATAATTTAGCTTCAATTAATTTAATTAATTTATAAAGGATGATGATTATATTGGAGAATCAGTTGTCCCTTTGAAGTTCTTAAGCATAATTTTGTTTGTTACATTCAACTTTTCACCTTAGTATGGTTTAACTACATTGACTCATTACTATAAAAATTTTCTAAACTATTGTAAAACTAAAAAGGTTGAAGCCGAAATAGTCTTTTTATTTATTATATAGAAGGAACCATATTTATATTTCCCACTTAACTCATTAAATATACCTCCTAGTCATCACTTTTAACTCAAAAGTATTCTCTTGGACAGACAATGAGTTCATGAATTCCATCCACTCTATAGCTTCTACACACAAGTAAATTGATTGCCACAAGAAAAATTATAACTTTCATGAGAAAGTTACTTTTAAGTTATACATAGCCTAAATCTATGAAAACCAAGTTTTAATCATAATAAAAACAACTTTATTGTCCAACTGAGAGTTGATTCAATGTGGGAAAAAAATTTCTTTACAGAAAACTTTTATGAGGATTCCTAAATTTGTGGATACATGTGCAGGCATGCACAGACACATATGCATTTTAGTGTTTACACATTTGGATTAGGTTAATATATAAAATATATATCATACTATTGTAAAGAAAAATTAAAACAAATTTTTTGTGTATCAGGATTTTGAATTTGAATAACATCTTTCTTCTCCTCTTGAGTTAGGAATTAATTGAAATAGGAAGCACAAAACACAGAGACACTGAGATGAAAATATCAGGTTTATTATTGAAAGGCTATTTAAAGAACTTGATTTAAATTTACACCATAAAGGGCTTGCAAACACTTCAAACTAGAATTAAACATACTTGCACAGATGTAAAAAAGTCCAGGCTTCCCCCAGCAAGCTTCATACTGACAGCACAAAATATGTGATTTTTGAGGCTGCCACCAAAATAGAAAAATGAAGAATAATGTACATAATTCCTTCTATCAAATTTTGCAAGTAATTGAGTCCTTTGCCTATGGAGATGAGCTTGTAAGTGAGTAGTGGGAACGGAACTACTTATTGCTCTAAGCCAGAGAGTTCTTTCACTTGGAAATCTGAACAGAGAGCAAACGTGGTTCCCTGCACATATACCCCTAAACCTAAAATACAAGTGAGAAAAGGTAGTTCCCCAGACAGGACTATGTTATTAATAAAATACATTAAATTAATTTGAATAAATACTCAATATCTGTATGCAGACCTGTCAGGTATACCAGATTTCAATTTCATAATTCCCTTACATTATATTTTTAACGTGGAAACATTATTTCACTCCAGGAAAAAATAATTTATACTAGTTACAAATAATAAGTAAAGTATTTTGCCAAATGTAGAATAAGTATATAGGACTATAAAGATAACTTATTTTTTGTAAATATTTTACCTTTTAATACACCCATGTCACTTTACCAAAAAGAAAAAAGTATGTATGTGAGACCCCAGATAATTTGATGATATTTAACTTAGATTTTAACTTAATCTGCCCTATAAATTGAACACCCATCAAAAGTATCAAAGATTTGGGTAAATACCCCTAATAAAAAGGGATTTTTATTGGCTGAACAAGTTTTTTTTTTTTTTTTGTCTTAACTGGTATTTAGTGTTCACTACAACTTCTGTTAATTAAGAAAAGTCATTGAGAGTTCTTCTGCCTTTAAACTGTTTGCCTCTACTTTTACTTACCAATGTGATTTCATGCATCTCAAAACATAAATCGGGAAAATAGAGAACCTATGAGTCAGTTTCAGTCCAATTTAAAATTATAAGATTATTGTCTAGAAAATGACCAAGATTTGGATTTCTAACTCATCATTATGAATGGACACCAAATATGCGGAACTGTGGGGTCTAAAAATGAGGCTAGAAGCAAGTGAGAGGCAGATATGCTGGTAGAAAACCCAAGACAATTTCAGTAACCGACCAGCCAAGTCTGGAGAGGATTCTGGCTTCCTTGCCAACTTGTACTTCCCTTCTAACACTTCCCAGAGTCACTATGCCTGCCACCCTCCCACTCATTACCCATCAGGGTTTTTTCTTTTATGGCAACAGGAAAATGACACCAACTTCTGTGCAGGAATTCAGCCTCCCAGATCCCTCCTTTTCATGTATTCCTCTCAACATAAGAAGTACAAGGATGGACCTGAAAGGTAGGGAAATCATAAAACAGCTCACCTGCCTTGAGTTTTTCCTCTCATGAATAAGGTGCTAGGTTGTTGAAGTTCACAGAAAAGGGTATACATTCCAGGAGAAAAGGAAACTTATCAAGCTTACTACAGTATTTCCTATGTCTGGGCACATGGCAGAGCCTAAAATAATACGTGGGACAATAGAGGAGGACATAAGAGACTGCTTTAAAATTGGGGTGATATAAAAGATGTTAGAGTTAGAAGACAGAGCTTGATGATGATAAATAGAAAATTCCTGAGAATTTGTTTTTCAGTGGCTTGAATGTCCAAATAAATCTCATGTGTCTGCCTAGAAAATAATCAGAGGTTTTTCTCATGGCAAGAGGACTCCACCAAGACTCAGTGATTTTTGGCCACTGTTTTTTATGAAGTCCTTGCCTGGAAAATGAGCTGATTACAGGTCAGTAGAGATGTTTGTTAGTCTTTTCCAAAGTGAACGAATATGCAATCAATTTTTACAGGAAGCGTTACACCCTGCTCCATCCCTTCATTTCCACTTAGCTGCTTGACCACATGGAAGGCTAAAGGTACTTTACTGAAGTACAGAATCTCAGACCTTTAGAACTGGAGCCTCTTCCTCAATCTGCTTCTCTCCGGGTATTGGCTGATCATGTCTTTAAATCTGATCAACAGTTTATGGGGAAATTTCCAAACCTTCTGAAATCCCATCCAGGAAATACATTTATTTAAGCTCATACCCTCAGTAAAGAAATAGAATATGGTGCTATAACAGTGGCCATTGGCTCAGTTAATGCAAAGTTCATTTGCTAATTTCCTGCTTGACAAGAGCCACATAATTTTCTTATGTTTCAGCAAGATGCTTGCAGTTGCTAAGTACAATGAATTTATACCACATAGGAGCCTGCTCACCTTTCTTCCATAAGACAATTACTCATCCATTCAAAAGTATTTGTTCAATGCCAAGCACAACTCTAGGCACCAGGGAGGCAGTGCTGAACTTGACTGATATTACCCTTCTCCATAGAACTCCTCTGGTGGATGACATAAATTTAAAATTTTTAAACAAATAATAAACTTATTAATTCAAAACTCTGGTAAGTGCTGTAAAACAAAGAAAAAGGCACATAAAATAGAAGCTAACTGAAACCCCTGGGAACCTCCTTTAGCTAGAGTGATCCCAATTATTTCCTTGTAAGTAATGTTTAATCTGAGAAACAAAAGAAGAATAAATTTGCTGCCTACGACAGAGTTAGGGAAGGATAGTCCAGCATGTACCCTGATGTGCTCATGGGAAGGTACTATGCCCCATAAAGAGCCCAAGATGCACACATGGAGAAATTTTGATGAATTTCTGACTGAAAGAGCCAGGCAAGCCTTTTCATGATGCAGAACTTTGACAGTGAGAGTTTTTACATGTCCCAGAAATTTTCAATCTGATTCTTAGGCCAGAGTCTAGTCCCACAAAACCTTGTTTCTAGTCGGCTGTCAATCCACCCACCAACAGTTTTCAAACAATTCTTACTAAGGAATTAGGTAACAATGACCTAACACTCTGAGATATTTAATTTTTAAAAGTAGACACGAGGCAAACATAAGTTCATTAAGCTGCAGAGGAGTGAAGCGGTAATGGATCACCCAGTAGAAGCATGGATTTGGTAGGTCATGCCCACTCATAATTACGGAAGCTAGTTAATAAATATTTTCCCATCAGAGTACTTAAAAATGGGGGCTTATTCACTGCGAAGTAAATAGAATATTACTGATTATGTTTTATGTGCTTTGGTTCTAATTTGACTAAATAATCACACACACACACACCACACACACACACACACACACACACACACACACACACACAGATCAATATTCTGCTGTGGCCAGGTAATAGCTCAAAATTGTTTCATTGCAATTTAAGCTACATTTACAATTATTAGAGTCATTTGAGAACCAGGTTTTTGTTTTCTAAAATCATTGTCTCTGATTTTTCTCTCATGGAAAAACTAACCTTATAAGTATGCTCTTCTATGGATTTTAGCTTGAATAGAGGACACTTTGAACAATCCTTGACCAGTGCTAAATTATCAAACAATTTACAATAATACTCTAAATAGTTTGATGCATTGTCCCAAAATCCTTTAATTTTCACCAGTATAATATGAGTTATGAGTCAAAAAATAAACACAAATTTTTAAGTTATGTGTATCCTCAGTAGCATTTTGCTTCAATAAAATGTTTAAAACTATTTGTTCAGACACTTGGGGTTTGGCAAAACATAAAATGGTATGGCCAAACACTTTCCTCCCAAATTTTAAACCCACTACATTTCAAGGGAAATTTAATTCATATGTTTCCAGTATATTTACACTTAGCTTATTTCAATGGTGTTTTGTAAGAGCTCTGTGAGGTCCAATAATTCAATAACCAGCTTATAAAACTTTTAAATTTCCCTTACATTGAACTAAGTGAGCACATTTTGTCCAAAGTAATAAAAATAAATAAAATTGTATGAATTTACCTTAAAATGTAATATTCTATAACACTCAATATATTTGAACTATGTAAAGAATACATATCATTGCCAAATACGTGTCAATAAACTGGCATTAGCTACCACCGAAGCATTCCTTTTTAGAGTTGTGCTGAAAAAATACCCAGAGGACCCCATCAAGATCAATCAGGGTGAGAAACATGTAATCTGAGGCATGTTGACCAAGCTAGCTTCAAAAAGGAAACTTACACTATTCTGGAAGTAACTGGCACTACTAACCATATCCTAGCCTTCCTGTTTACTGTGACTTTAGATAAGCCACTGAATTTCCCCACCACTATCATTTTCTTTTACCTAAAAAATGGTGCTAATATAGAACTAATTTTATAGGGTTAGAGTGAGGACTAAATAAAATAATAAGTGTAAAGTTATAAGGCACTCAGACGTGGGTTTACATACAGCAAAAGCTCAATAATAAAAATGATAGTTAGGTATATTTGAGTTGAGTTTACCTCCAATCACACCTTCAGCTAAACTGCCTTTAATTAGATGTCCATTACTTAAAGAACATTTTTAATTTATTTTTTTAAGTGATTTTGGCTTACATGAAAAAAAAAACCAGAGTAAAACAAAAATAATGGAAAAAAAAATGAGAGCTTTCCAGTTTTTATTTACAGTGTTGGATAGTGACAAGAACACTGAACTAGAAAAAGGCAACACTCCCATTCTCTGCCCTATTAGCTGTGTGAGTGTAGGTACGTTATTCAATTTTGCTGGGCTCCAGCTTCAACAGCAAAATGATGTGGCTAGAGTAAGTGACCTCAGGTTTCTCCCAGCATTTGAATATAGTGGTTCTGTTGTTTACCTCAGCATTGAAATAGGCTCAAAATCTGTTATGAAAGTTAACTAATGGCAATTCGTGTTTCCTAAATATATTTGGGCAGGGACACCATAAATTGCTTCAGCTTTAGCAAGATGCCTGCTTTTAGAAAATACAATGAACATACACCACATACGAGCCTAACTCATCTTCTTCCATCAAGCATTTACTCATTCACTAACTCATTCAAAATCATTTTTCAATGTCAAGCACAATGCTAGGTACTGAAGAGGCAACTGTGAGCTTGTCTAAAATTATTCCTTTTCACTTGCTAAAATAGGCTGGGATAATAAGTCAAAAATAAATGACTTAACTGATCCATATACATAATAGTCTTTATATTCATGTTTCCAAAAATTAGAAATACAGACACATAAGCATATAATTGTACTTCTAAGTTTTTCACAAGGAACAGGTTGGAAGAATTTGTGTCACATTAATTCATTTTGCTTTTGCTTTTTCTAACTTTCACTTCATGAAACCTTCAAAAATAAAGTTTCAGTATATTTTTCTTATTCATAGAGTATGAATTGGACATATTCAGTGCAATAATTATTTCCTCAGTTCTACTGGTAGTCTGCTATTTTGTATTAATTTTTCAATTTATGTGTATATTTTCATTTAGAATCATTTTTTCTTCAAAAAATATCAGCTGGTACATGAATGTTGATATGGTATGGCCCTGTGTCCCCACCCAAATCTCATTTTGAATTGTACTCTTATAATTCCCACACGTTGTGGGAGGGACTCAGTGGGAGATAATCTGAATCATGGCATGGTTTCCCCCATACTGTTTTCATGGTAGTGAAATAAGTCTCACGATATCTAATGGTTTTATCAGGGGTTTCCACTTTTGTATCTTCCTCATTTTCTCTTGCCACTGCCATGTAAGAAGTGCCTTTTGCCTCCTGCCATGGTTCTGAGGCCTCCCCAATCATGTGTAACCTCCTTTTCTTTCCAGTCTCAGATATGTCTTTATCAGCAGCATGAAAACAGACTTATGTAAATGTATATTCTGAAAATGAAAATAGTTTTAAATTAAATCCATTTATTGGGATATTTTATCACCCTGAGTCTCACTTGATTTCCTATAAAATAAAGGGATTATTTTAGAAGATTTCTAAAAGCACTTTTTTATACCCTATGATTCTATAGAATCTCTTGTTTTGTTACTTAAATAAAATGTACATGTATATGCATATATCTAAACAAACATACATAATGGAGTTGTTTGAATATGTTGATTCCTATACTTAATCTTAGCAAAAAAGCAAAGAAGTGATTTTTCTTTTTAATTATACTTTATGTTCTGGGGTACATGTGAAGATTGTGCAGGTTTGTTACACAGGTATACATGTGCCATTGTGGTGATTTGCTGCATCCATTGCCCCATCATCTACATTAGGTATTTCACCTAATGCTATCCCCTCCCCCAAACCCCCTGCCCCGCTATTCCTCCCCTAGCCCCTGACCCCCCCAGGCCCTGGTGTGTGATGTTCCCCTCCCTGTGTCCATAAGTTCTCATTGTTCAACACCCACTTATGAGTGAGAATATGTGGTGTTAGGTTTTCTGTTCTTGTGTCAGTTTGCTGAGAATAATAGTTTCCAGTTTCATCCATGTCCCTGTAAAGGACATGAACTCATCCTTTTTAGGGCTGCATAGTATTCCATGGTGTATATGTACTGCATTTGCTTTCTCCAGTCTATCATTTATGAGCATTTGGGTTGGTTCCAAGTCTTTGCTATTGTGAACAGTGCCATAATAAAAAACATATGTGTGCATTTGTCTTTATAATAGAATGATTTATAATCCTTTGGGTATTTACCCAGTTAGGGGATTGCTGGGTCACTTGGTATTTCTAGTTCTAGATCCTTGAGGAATTGTCACACTGTCTTCCACAATGGTTGAACTAATTTACATTCCCACCAACAGTGTAAAAGTGTTCCTATTTCTCCACATCCTCTCCAGCATCTGCTGTCTCCTGACTTTTTAATGATCACCATTCTAAGTGGTGTGAGGTGGTATCTCAACATGGTTTTGATTTGCATTTCTCTAATGACCAGTGATGATGAGCATTTTTTCATATGTTTGTTGGCTGCATAAATGTCTTCTGAAAAGTGTCTGTTCATATCCTTTGCCCATTTTTTGATGGTTTTTTTTTTTTTCTCGTAAATATGTTTAAGTTCTCCATAGATTCTGGATATTAGCCCTTTGTCAGATGGGTAAATTGCAAACATTTTTTCCCATTCTCTTGGCTGCCAGTTCATTCTATTGATAGTTTATTTTGCTGTGCAGAAACTCTTAAGATTAATTAGATCCCATTTGTCTATTTTGTCTTTTGTTGCCATTGCTTTTGGTGTTTTAGTCATGAAGTCCTTGCCCATGCCTATGTCCTGAATGGTATTGCCTAGGTTTTCTTCTAGAGTTTTTATGGTGTTAGGCCTCATGTTTAAATCTTTAATCCATCTAGAGTTAATTTTTGTATAAGGTGTAAGGAAGAGATCCACTTTCAGCTTTCTGCATATGGCTTGCCAGTTTTCCCAACACCATTTATTAAATATGGAATCCTTTCCCCATTGCTTGTTTTTGTCAGATTTGTCAAAGATTAGATGGTTGTAGATGTGTGGTGTTATTTCTGAGGCCTCTGTTCTGTTCTATTGATCTATGTCTCTGTTTTGTACCAGTACCATGCTGTTTTGATTACTGTAGCCTTGTAGTATAGTTGGAAGTCAGGTAGCATGATGCCTCCAGCTTGGTTGTTTTTTTGTTTTTATTTTTCTTAGGATTGTCTTGGCTATACAGGCTCCTTTTGATTCCATATGAAGTTTAAGGTGGTTTATTCCAATTCTGTGAAGAAAGTCATTGGTAGCTGATGGGATAGCATTGAATCTATAAATTTCTTTGGCCTTTATGGCCAGTTTCACGATATTGATTCATGAGTATGGGATGTTTTCCCATCTGTTTGTGTCCTCTCTTATTTCCTTCGGCAGTGGTTTGTAGTTCTTATTGAAGAGGTCCTTCACATCCCTTGTTAGTTATATTCCTAGGTATTTTGTTATTGATTTTTTATAAATTTTTTTACAAAGTACTTTTTGAAACAAAAACAAAATTTGCTACCAGAAAAATGAAAATAATGTTTTAGAAAGAAAAACACAGTTTAAGTTTTACAGGACATTTTAACCCTGAATTTGAAAATCTATCTATCTTTACAAGTATTCAATTTTAGAATTGTGACAATAAAGCTAAGCTTTTAAAGTTAAGGCCAGGCATGATGGCTCACACTGTAATCCCAGCACTTTCAGCGGTTGAGGGGGAGTGGATCACTTGAGGTCAGGAGTTGAAGACCAGCCCTACCAACGTAGTGAAACCCTGTCAATACTAAAAGTACAAAAATTAGGCAGACGTGGTAGCAAGCACATGTAATCCCAGCTATTCAGGAAACTGAGGTGGGAGAATTGCTTTAAAACTCAAAAAATGGAGGTTGCCACAAGCTGAGATTATGCCACTGCACTCCAGCTTGGGGGACAGAGCGAGACTCCATCTCATAAAAAATTAATTAATTAATTAATTAATTAATTAAATGTTAATAAGGTTTTTCAAAAAAAATGTGTCTTAGTTCAGTTAAGGCAATAATTACTAGAATGGAATGAAGTGAACCAATATAATTTAATTTTTTATAGCAAAATTCTCTTCATGCTATACAATAGTTACCTTTGATAAACATATTTATTTTTTGTACATTAGTGAAACATTGGCTTAATCTGCATTGTAAAAATGTTGCTGATAGATACTAAGAAAAAACTCATGGCAACACATACATTTCTTCACTGGGCAGAGTGTAAAGCTCTACTTCAAGCACTGTATTACTTTTTTTTTTTTTTTTTTTTTTTCTTTTTTTTTTTTGGGGTCTGTTTTGAAGCCTGGGGGGTGGCCCCCTGGGGTCCCCCCGGGCGGTGTGTTTTGCTCCCCCCCTCCCCCTCTTTTAAGTCTCATCTTACTGCAGAACATGCCACATGCTGTATTTAAAAGCAGAAGCAGAACAAAAAGAATTTATCCTCATGATAGGTTATTATTTTCCTTTTGTATTTAGGAAATTTAAATATACCCACACTATGGTCCTCACTTGGTTTTCTTTAAATGCTATTAGTGACTTTTTGTCTTTCTACCTCTATTACATTTCACACGTGAAAAAAAATTAACACAATGTATCATGTAATTCTTTACTGTGTTAGCCTTTCTACTTTTGATTCCTTTATTTAATATTCTCTAAAACAGCTTAAAATACATGGTTTTGGAGAGATTTCAGTGAGAAATTCTAGGCTGTCAGTGGACAACTTCTGCCCCAAAATAGAAATCACTGTGACTCATTACAGAAAGCAATTTCCATTGCCTCAGTAGTATCTGGTTATGAAAGAAAATGTGGGTACTGTGGCTTTAACCTATTTTCAGTATTCAAAACGGTATTTTTTATAAACTGTGGAAGTTTTGTCAATTTTTAAATCAAAGCTTCTTTTACAAACTCAGTTCAATTCAATTCAATAACCATGTATTGAATACTACTATATGAGAGAGAATGTACTATGCATACATAGCAAAAAGAAATATACACTTTGATCTCAAAGCACTCACAAGTAAGCATGGGAAACAGAAATGGAAGTAGCAGTTTCTTCTTTCTCACCCTTTCAATGGCATCATTTCCTTGCCTAGACAATAAAATGCAGGACTATATACACTCTTTCACTAACATTCTATATCATGATATTCATGCCTTTCTATCCCATGGGACCCTGTGCTTTTTAACTTAGATAATTGTATGTCATTTGCTCCTAAATTTTAGTTTCTGAATGATGTTGCAGAACGGCATACAATCCTGGAGGATGGTGGCACCCCACTCCCCAATTCTCTAATATTCGCTAAACCCAGGGACCTCTCAAGCACTTGCTTTCAGGTACCATTAACCAGTTGGCACACACTTTTTATAAAAAAGTGTTTTTAAAATAAAATGTACATTTTATTTCTCTAGATAAAATGTTTCTAATCTACAAAAGTTTTCAATCTCAAAACTGATTATGTGTGGCATCACTGAAATGATCATGGCTACCTAAAATGTACTTATTTAAATTGCTGTCCTCTATGATTTTATTCACAATTATACCTGCCATCACTGTCTTTTCTCCAACCTAGGAAAACTAGGTATATCTTATGCCCTTTAAGGATGATATTTTCAACTCTACTTTCTGTGACATGATCTCTCAGTTCAAACAACATTGGGGCCATTATAACTGTTCAAAAATAAGTGTTTAACATACATTTTGGTTTCTGCTTCTTTGAGTTCATCTTTTCAAGAATGCACATACACGTGAGATCATTTGGCATTTGTCTTTCTGTACCTCGCTTATTTCATTTACTATAATGTCTTCCAAGTTCACCTATGTTGTCACAATGATAGGATTTTCTTTCCTTCTTTTTCAAGGTTATGGTTACTAGAAGGGGGAGATTGAATAGATGTGGTCAAAGGATATAAAATGTCAGATAGGAGGAATAATTTCAGATAGGAGATTTACTGTACATCATTAGGAATATAGTTAATAGCAACATGTTGTATACTCAAAAATTGAGAGTAGATTGTAAATGTTTTCACCATGCACAAAAAAATAAGTATAGAAGGTAATTCTTACATTAATTTGCTTGCCAATTCACACTGTATACATACATCAAAACTCTGTATTAGAGGAATGGGCTTCATGATGGCTCACTAAAGGCATCTGGTACTTGCTTCCCTAACAAAGAAGAACCAAAATAATGAATAGATAAATAAACTTTGAACACATCCCCTATGAGAGAATTCTGGAATTCAACAGAGAAGTCAGAGAAGACATCCAAGGCAAGGAAGAAAAGAGCAGTGAGGAAGCCTGCTCTGCTGGGATTGGCTGGGAGCCCTGACAGGCACCCCAATGTCGGAGAGGGTGAGTGACCCCTAGCAGTTCATATTCCCACAACAGACTTTTACAATCCTAGCCACGAGAGAGCCTCTTAACTCAAGTGGGCCCTGAGACTAACATAGGAAGCTGTCTGGAGTCCATGAAATGACGGTACTCCAAATAAGTTCACACTGGGTCCCATATATCCTCCATATTCTAAGCAGTTGCTGTACAGCGTCATTTGGAGAGCCCAGCCCTTACGAGACTGCATCCTGCCCTGGTACCCAACACCTCCTGCATCTCCACATCCCTGCAGCCCCATTGGCATCCCCCGACCTCTGTTGGGCATCACTGCTGGGTGCTGCTGCCAGATACAAAGTACAAGGAATTGGCAGTGATCCCACCTCCCCCAGTAGCAGGATTGTACCACATTCATAAGTGCCCTGAGGAAAGGCTGCACTGCTTGCAGTCACCATATGGGCCAAAGCTCATGCTCCCAAGCCAACTTTTTATGATTTTTATCACTCACAACAACCCCACCCTCCCCAGGAAGAGGACTGCAGTGTAACCACTGCCACCCTTGCCGAGGATTTCTACAAATGCCGGTAGATTACCCTGCCCCTGCCTACCACAGTCAGTGTTTACTCAGGTACCACCAGGAGCCTGAAGACAGACCCACCCAGCCCAGTTTTACCCTCCCCAGAGCCTGAGCACATGGTCTGGAAGCTTGAGAATCTCTCTTCCCTATCCACTACCAGTATTCAGGTGGTACATGAACAGTCCTCCCAGGGACATGAGGACATGCCCACCCAACCTGCTGCTACCACCACACCTGTACCCATCCACATAGACCAACTGTAGGCCTGGGCAATGGCCCATCCAGATCATCACAGCCACCACAACTACAGTGCAGACCACTTGGGAGCCAAAGGATTGTCCCACCACTGCTACCTCCATTAGTCATACCATTTCCATGCTTGGGAGCTGGATGACCCACCCATCCACCTGGCAAACCACTGCCACTTATTGGACATTTGGGTCACCATAAAGCAAACAAATATTTGCATTTTTGATGTCCCAGAAAGTGAAGAGAAATACCAAAGGAATAGAAAACCAATTTAATGAAATAATCACTGGAGAAAATTTATAGCAAGATATTTAGACATACAGATACAGAAAGCTCGCAAAGATCTCCAAAAGTCTTCTCCATAGCACATCATGCTCAAATTGTGAAAGGTTAAAGACAAAGAAAGAATTCTAAAAACAGCAAGAGAAAACTTTGTAGTTACTTGTAGCAGAACTGCCATGAAACGAACAATGGATTTTTCAGCAGACACTTTATAGTTAAGGGATAATAAGATGATATATTTAATGTGCTGGGGGAAAAAAACCTGTTAGCCAAGATATTACACCCAGAAAAGCTATCCTTAATAAATGAAGAAGAAATAAAGTCTTTCCTGGAAAAAACAAAGCTAAAGGACTTCATCATCACTGGGATCACCCTAAAAGAAATGCTTAAGAGAGCTCTACACAAAATAAGTGAAAGGATGATATTTACCATCATGAAAACATATGAAAGTATAAAACCCACTGGTACAAAGGGCACACAAACGAGAAAATGACTCAAATGATACCAATACAGAAAACCACCAAACCATAATGAGGAAGAGTAAGAAAAAAAGAAAGGAGATATAAAACACCAGAAATCAATTAATAAAATGACAGGAACATGTCAACAATAACTGTTAATGTCAATAAGTTAAACTTTCCACTTCAAAGATACAGACTGGCCGAATGGATTAAAAACAAAATACCCCAACTAGATGCTGCCTACAAGAAACTTATCTTATTTGTGAAGAAACATAGAGATTGAAAATGATGAGATGGGAAAAGATATTTCATGTAAACAGAAACCAACATCCAATAGGAGTGGCTACACTTACATCGGATAAAACAGATTTTAAGTCAATAAAAGTAAAGGAAGACAAAAATGTCATTATATAATGACAAAGGTATCAATTTAATGAGAGGATGTAAGAATTCTAAACATACATGTACCCAACAGTGGAGCACTCAGATATATAATGCACTTATTATCAGATATAAGGGATAGTTAGTCTCTAACACAATAATAGTTGGGAACTTCAACACCCTGTTTTCAGCATTAGACAGATTAGGTAGAGAGAAAATTAACAAAGAAACATTACATTTAAACTGCACATTAGATCAAATATGCCTAACAGACATTTACAAGACATTTATAGCCACAGAATACATCATCAGCACATGGAACATTCTCTAGAATAGATCATATGTTAGGACACAAAACACGTCATTATATTTTTTAAAAGCAATATTATATAAAGTGCAATCTCAGACCACAAGGTAGTAAAAATATAAATCAGTAACAAGAGAAACTTGGGAAACCATACAACTACATGGAAATTAAACAACATTCTCCTGAAAGTCCATTGGGTCAAAGAAGAAATTAAGAAATAAAAAAAGTCTTGAATAAATAAATATAAAAACATAACATTACAAAACCTATGAGATAACAGCAAAAGCAGTGCTGGAGGAAAGTTTATAGCAATGAACATGTACATTTAAAAAGTAGAAGGATTCCATATAAACAATCTAACAATGCATGTCAAGTAACTAGAAAAGCAAAACAAAACCAAACACAAAATCCATGCAAGGAAAAAGAATAATAAATATTAGAGCAGAACTAAACAACATAGAGATGATGAAAAACAAGACAAAGCATTGACAAAATGAAAAGTTGCCTTTCTCAAAAGATAAATAAAAATCAATAAACCACTAACGAGACTCACCCAGAAAAAAAGACCAAAATAAACAATTTAGAGAAGAAAAAGGAAACATCTCAACTGACGACACAGATATACAAAAGATCATGAGTCTACTATGAGCAATATGCACACATAAACTGGAAAACCTAGAGGAAATGAATAAATGTCTGAACACATACAACCTACCAAGATTGTATCAGGAAGAAATAGAAAACCGGAACAAATGAATAATAATTAATGAGTTTAAATCAGTAATAAAAAGTCTCCAGAATTATAGAACTGATGGCTTTACTACCAAATTCTACCAAACTTTCATGTAACACCAATTCTTCTCAAACTATTTCAAAAAATTAAAGAGTAGAGAATTATCCCTAACTCATTCTATAAGGTCAGCATTACCCTGAAACTGAAACCAGACAAGGACAGAACAATAACAACAAAAAACAGTTGGCCAATACCTCTGATGAAGATGGATACAGAAAACTCCACAGAATATGCCACACAGAATGACATTAGTATCAAAACAGACACATAGGCCAGTGTAATAGGATGGAGAACCCAGAAACAAATGTATTTATAACCAACTTATTTTAGACAAAGCCAACAATAATATACTTTGGAGAAATGACACCCTCTTCAATAAATGATGCTGGGAAATTGGATATCCATAGACAGACAAATGAAATAGAACACTTATTTCTTACCACATACAAAAATTTACTCAAGATGAATTAAAGACTTAAATGGAAGACCAAAAATATAAAACTACTAGAAGAAAATGTAGGGGAAACACTTTAGTTCATTGATCTAAGCAAAGATTTTATGGCTTAAACCTCAATAGCACAGGCAACAGAAACAAAAATAGTCAAATGGGACTATATTAAACCAAAGAGCTTCAGCACAGCAAAGGAAACGATCAATAGAGTGAAGAGGCAACCTGTTAAACCAGTGAACACATTTTCAAATTATTCATCTGACAAGAGATTAAATTTACCTCATAAATATCTACAAATACTTGTATCAAAAATAAACAAAACTAGGATTATGTGTTTATATATAAAAATATATAAATAATTAGGATATTAAAAGCAATTTGTAGAAAGTAATGAATACAAGAATATCGTTTTATAAAAATGAAAACTTTCACAGCTACACAATTCTCATTTTTGTATATACTCATACCTAGTACATGTGTATACATGCATGAAAAACAGAAACATTAATTTCAAGATGGTGATTAACACTGGGAAGCAAGAGATGACAAAGAAATGAATAATGTCTTAAACATGGGGCTTCAACTATATCTGAAATGGATTTATTTTAAAGACTATCTGTTGTAGATACTAAAAAAAAAAAAAATAGTTTCCCTAAAACTAGCTGGCTGGCACATTGTTTTTTATGTTATGTTGTACAATTTTCTTTCTGTTTGAAATACTCCATAATTTTAGAAAAATAAATAAAATAACCAAAGTATCATTGAGGTAGATGTTCTTTTTCTATGAACTTTCACACTCCCCTTGCTCCACCTCATAGGAAGCATATTTTTTTCTCTACCCAGTGATATGTGGCTCAGCCATAAGCTTTTTTGGCTAACAGAATATGGTCATATGTGACAAGTTGCCAGTTGTGAGTAAAGACTATAAAAGTCATGGAAAGTTTCTGATTACCATTTGTTTCTGTACACACCCACAAAAACATCACATCCCACATGTGTGCATTACCACACTGGTCATAGAATGAGAGAAAACATTGAAGTTACTTTAAATTTGCCATTGAACTTGGAGAAGAGTCAGTACCGAAACCACAGACACTGACAGGAAATATAATTGAGAAGTTAATCTGTAGTTATATAAGGCACTGAAAGTCAAAGGTTATTTGTTACAGGGCCTTTTGCAGCAGAATCTGTCAAATAGTGTCCAATGTCATTGTATTAGAGAATATTAATGCAAAATATCATAAAACTTTGTATTAGTATATAAAACTGCCTTAAATATTCAAAACCAGAGTCATATTCATAAAATATATGAAATGACCTTAATTTTAAGTGGGTTCATGTTCACTACTCCCAACTCAATACACAATATGAAGACATGCACTTTGCAAACTTCTACAATTAATGATTAGCAAAAATAAATGATATATCTTACATGTATAATTCCTTTTAAGAAAAACAGAATGAGGTTTAAATATTGCTAAAGTATAACACCAGCAAAAGAAGCAGAATGTGATTTTGAATTTACTCATTACTGTAAGATCTTTCTCATCTGGGGAATAGTCTTTTGGGGTTAATTTTCATCGGCCAAGTACCACCTATACTATTTCACATAATTTATTTGTAGAGAAAATAGTCTCCAAAGTGTAGAAATTATTATGCTAAATGATTATGAGAAATTTCCAAGAAAGGGTGTCAACTACAGTTTTTGCCTATTAGTCCTAGGACAAGAGAAGAGACTGTCTCAAAATTCCTCTGTTCTTTGTAGTGAAGCTAAGGGTAGTGATGAAGAAGTAAGAGTTTGGATCCTACTCATTCACTGAATCACAGAATTAGAGTTGGAGCCCTACCAATCCCCACTCTACTCCCAGGCATTGCCAGTGGGAAAAATTGTCAACAAGTCATTGGTAACCATCAGATTTCCTATTCATTATAATCCCATACACCCTCTGAAACCAATTAAGATACTAATTAAAATACTTTAAGAAATTATTTAAAAGCTTCAAATTACTGATAAAATGAATGAATACACCAAAATAGAAGTATGAAATTATCCACAAAAGCAAACAGAGCACAGCAGCCACGTTTTTCCTGAAAACATTTGCCAATCGTGGTAATATTGTACTAATGCTTATTGGTATTGTAAGGCATAAGGACAGAACCCAAAGACCTAGAGCTGTCCATGGTTCAGAATATAAATAGAAAACCACTCATACTCTTCTACCAGGAAAGCTAGGACTCCAAAGGCTACATCCTCAATGTAAAGCCAATCAGGAGTAAACCCATTCACACTTCTCCATTCCCAAGGGATTTCAAGGAAAGTAATTTGACAATAAGCAGAGTTGGTAGTGTGTACAGTATTTGTGTGTTGGTGTTTAATTAATCTAAGTCTCTGTTGTGGCCATAACACTTTATCATGACAAACACAAAAGTGCTGCCTTCATTCAGGAAAAAGCCTTACATTTAATCAGCACCACCGTATAATGGTTGTTTGATTTGCATATATATAAAACTCAAGAAAGATGGCTGCAGTGCCACAACCAGCTATTTGGAAATCACATCAAGGTTTAATAGTTTAGAGTTCTCTGATTTACATACTGGTAAATCTCACAACCAGTTGGGTGGTATTAACCACAAGTATGTGTACTTATCATATGGAGAACCATTTTATTATGGTTTGTAAATTATTCATATATAAACCCCAAAATTTCATACCTCAATGACATTTGTTTCCACTGGAAAGATTTCTCCAGTTTTCTAACAGTAGATGGTGAAATCTCTAATGAGGGGCCAAACCTCACTCTAATCAAAGACCTTGTAAGAGACCTACACCACTGTCATAATTAAGTGGGAGAGAGAGAGAAATAAACACAGAGGGAAGAAGGAGGAAGAGGAGAAGACAGAAGTGGGGAGGAAGAGAGAGACAGAATCTGAATCCATATCTCCAGGGTGAATAATGGGCCACCAGAAATATCCACCTAGGTAAGGCATTTGCCTCCACGCCAGTGAAATTTGTCTGTGAGGTATGTATTAACAGGAAGGCTTAACTTAAATAAATTAGATATTTTATATTAGATAATCTTATGGTACATTGAATCGTTCCATAATGAATACAAGTAGTTTGAAAAAGCTCTCTCTAGTCAGTATCTAGTCAACATTATTTTGTTAAAGATAGTGAAAGGAACAGTGCAGTTTCTTGTAAATCTTGAACCCTCCTCTTTTCACTCAAATTATATCATTAACAAGATGTATCATAAACCATTCCTTAGACTTTGAAAGCACATCCAATCCCTCTCATCCCAAACCCACATCACCTGAGTATGATAGTTAAAAAAAAAAAAAAAAGCCAAATTGGAATTTCAATTGCTCCATTACAGAAACAAAGAAAAATCTCTAGAAGTGTTTGACTTCAACTTAGTCACAAAGAATTCCCACAATTTTCCAAGCAGAGAAAAAAAAAATCCCAATCAAAATAAACTAAGCAGGAAAGGAAACAATGCAGTCTGCTCAAGAAACAACTTATATAACAGAATGCAGAAACGAAGCCACAATGTGTTGAGTTGAAGCTTTCCAACCCAGTTTATAAATTAATGACAGTGTTAAAATGTTTAAATAAATAACAGACAAGATTGGCAATATCCACAGAGAATGATAAACCATAAAAATAATTGTACAAATATGAAAAGAATCAATAGCTCAGAAATAAAAGCATCATAAATTGAAAACTCAATGAATTAGATAAGTGAAGAAAAAAAGTGGTGAATTAGACAATAAGTCAGAAAAAATTAACCAATATAGAGAGAGCCAAAAAAATAGAATCAAATATAACATGTCTATTTAAAGATCTTGGAGGTGAGAGAAAGAGAATGGCATAGATGCATATTTGAAGATATAGAGCCTAAGAACATTCAAAAACTGATAAAAAAAAATCAAGTCAAAATAACCTAATGTAGGATAAATACAAAGGACTTCCACACCTAGGCATATCATTGTAAAATTGAAGAAAATCAATGGCACACAGGGAAAACTAAAAAGCTAAAAAACATATTATTTAAAGGAGCAATAAATTGGCAGAGAGTTCACTTCTCAATAGCATTAATAGAAGCCAGAATTCAGTGATGATAACTTCAACAGGCTCCAAAGAAATAAATGTCAACCTCAAAAAATATAGGAAAAGAAAAATCTCTTTCAAGAATGGAGGTTAAAAAAGGCATTTTCAGGAAAAAAAAAATGAATTTCCACAGATGAAATTGGACTGAAGTCTAAATAAAGTAATCTAGGCCAGGTGTGGCCTGTTAGGAACCTGGCCACACAGAGAAGGTGAGCAGTGGGTGAGCAAGCAAAGCCTCCTCTGTATTTATAGACACTCCTCAATGCTTGTGCTACCACCTGAGCTCCACTTCCTATCAGAGCAGAGGTGGCATTAGGTTCTCATGGGGCAAAATCCCTATTGTGGAGTACACATGAGAATGATCTAAGTTGCATGCTCCTTATGAAAATCTCATGCCTGATGATGCATCAGTCTCTCCCATCACCCTCTTTGGTTGCAGAAAAACAAGCTCCAGGCTCCCACTGTTTCTCCATTATGGCGAGTTGCATAATTATTTCATCATATATTACAATGTAATAATAACAGAAATAAATTTCACAATAAATGTAATATACTTGAATCATCCCAAAAACATACACCTAACCCCAGTTTGTGGAAGAATTGTCTTCCAGGAAACCAGTCCCTGATGCCAAAAAGGATGGGGACTACTACTTTAGACAAAAAGAAAGAGGTCCCAGATAAAGGGGTAAAAATCAGTGGAGGAAAGAAAGCACGGAAAGTGATAAATATGTGAACAAATCTAAATGACTTGTTTCTCAGTAAAACATGTAATGTTTAATAGAGTTATATATGTAGAATTAAAATATTAAACAGAAGTAAGTTGCTATGAGCAAAGCAAATAAAATCATTCTGTTAGTTTTATACAGTCTTGGAAGAAAGCAATCATACCGGTTAGAGTTCAATATTGAAAATGTGTGTTTTGTAATTGCCATGGTAATCCCTATCTCAGTAAAAATGTGTGTACCTTACAACTACTGTGATAACAAGAAAACAGTTTCATGAGACAAAATTAATTCCAAAGAAGGCAAGAAATAAGAAAAAAGGATACTAAGAATCAGCAGGAAAGCAATATATAAAAATTAATCCAATTATATTATGAATCAGTCTAAATATAACCAGATTAAATTCTCTAGCTAAAGAACAAAGATTTTAAGACTGAAATTAAAAATCAATGTATATGCTGTTTATGCATTTAAAAAATAAATATAGAAAGTAAAAGAATGGAAAGAGTTGAACCAAGAAAACTGGGACTATATAATTTACTAAGAAATATTATATAAGGAAAGGCATTACCAAAGATAAAGACTTTTACTTTGTAATAAGTAAACATGAATTTTGTAAAGCAGACATAGCAATTTAAAATTTCTGTGGAACCTAATAACAGGTATGTGTATCAGCATTAATGAATTTTACATATATTATATAATTTTGAACAAAATAAGTTAACAGAAATAAACCTAAAGTATTATTCTATTTTTATAAATTTTCAAAACAGGCCAAACCAAATGACATGTTTTAGGCATAAATATGTGTGTCTGATAAAAATAAAAAGAAAATAAGAGAATGAGTAACACAAAATTCAGATTGGTGATTATTCAGATTGCAGGGAGAGAAGGGAAGAAGCAGCAATAAAAGAAGGGCACCTCAGGGAGTTCTAAGTAGATGGCAATATTTTCATTGTTAGTTTGAGTGGTGGCAACAAGGATGATTGCTTTACCATTATTCCTTAAAATGTGTTCATATATTTGTACATTTATATTTATATAATTTCACAATTTAAAAAATGTAAAAATCAAGATCCAAAAAAATATAAACAACATACTTAAGGTAACACAGCTAGTAATAACAGATACAATCTTTGGCTCCCAGTATGTTATTCTTTCCATTACGATGTGACTATTTAACTTCCTTGATAACATCTCATTCTTTTTATTCCACAGTGGCCCAGTTATATAAAAATATACGATTTGTTTATACATGCCTCATAGATTTCATGGGAAATATATATAAGTAACGTTTTTACTTTGTCCTAGAAACTCATTTAGTAATGCAAGCATGCATTTCTGAATAACCACAGAGTTCCCTAGTGTAATATCCCAATTTGTAACTGTCTAGAACAACTGTCATTTTGTCCAGATGAAATCTCTTTCTTCTTTCATTAACAGAATTCTCCTTTACTCTGGGCATATTATCTTATGAGTTCCAGATTAAATTCACTCTTTTGTCTACTGCCACAGAGTTAGATAACATGAAATGTAGGCCTGGCCAATAAGAATACCAAGCCCCTGTACAGCAGTGACGGGTTGGGTGGGTCATGTGGCCTGAGACAGGTCAATAAAGGCTGTTGCAAAAGTGTTACGTTGGAATAGTTGGGAAATATACTTTCCCTTTTCCTAGAATTATTGGCATTAGAGACTGTGTAAGCCTGGAGATACCCAGTGGTCTCTGACATCTCATGGCTATAACCAGCCTTAGAATGTTACCAACACAGAGGACAATCAAGTTAAGAAATAGAGAACAAAACTTGTAGATTTCCAATGACATGATTTTATATCCCCAGATTCAAATAATGCAAGCCAATCACTTGCCATTTTTGTTTTTTCAAGGAAATCTAAGTTGGTTTTACCACTTGTTACCCAAAAGTAGAGCTACCTCAAATATTCTAAAATCTTAAATCAGAACTTAAAACTGAGAGGCCTATAGGGGCCAAGCAGGCTAATAGGTTAGGAAACCCAGATAAATACTGGCCAAATCCTTACTCCTTTATTTTCCACAGCCCTCAAAACTCCTACTTTGTCCCATGCAAAAGAACTTTAAAACATTACTGTTTTTAAAGAAGCATTTCTATGTTTCCTCTCGTCTTAGACAAATGTAACAATAGAACATTTGTAATGACAGATCTGGAGGGTTCATCCACCATCAGAAGGAGCAGCTGCTATTAGGCTACAGCAGACTTCTGTCATTCAAGCATGTGGGCCCAGTGTGGATATATTTTCTGATTTTCCAAGAGAAGATGGAATTTTTTCAGAGAAATTTCCCATTTTTTTAAATGTGGTGATTAATTCAAGTTTGATTTAAACACTGTGTGTGCCAAACAAAACACATCTGTAGATTTGCAGACAAAATTCCTCTTGGGGTCAGCAGTTTGAAACATTTCCCTAATAGTGATTGCCTCACTCAATATAACCTTTTAAATAGTTCTCCATAGCTCGCTCTCTCTCTCGTCTGTTTCTCTCTCTCTCCTACACACACACACACGTACACACACATTCACTTTCACACATACACATTCATTTACATGAAAACATTGCTTCTGGCCTTCTGGTATTAATTTGATCATGTCTGTACGTAGAAATACTCAGTGAGGTTAAGTAAGAAAAATTGTAAGTTAATCTGTTTCAGTCTGTAAGATAAAGGGACATTCATGATGTATAAAGTTAATGTTTGTAAATTGTTAAGACGAAGAAAAACAAGAAGAAAATGAATTCTACTGGTCAGAAAATTTGTTTAAACACTAAAGATACATCGTTAACTATAGAGAAAATATCTTATTAGACATAATCTAGGTAAAAAGTTGTGTGATCAGGCATATTTTGAAATAGGCACACAGACCCACACATACACACACACACACACACACACACACATAATAGCATTAGCAATTCAAAAATCTTGAATTATAATTAATCAAGCTTAATTTAGTCCAGAAAACAAATGGAATTTTTGAGGAAGACAGATGAATTTTCCAACAAAATATGGATATTTTTGTATTTTATAAGGTACTTTGCTTTCTTACTGATACACAACAGAAAAGGAGAGAGACTTGGGTAGGATTTGGAGATAGTTTGTTCAGAGAAGAATTCCTGAGACCATTAATTGAAGAAAATAAGTGGTGGATAAAAGGGCAGCATAAGCCTGTTACACAAAGTATATTTTGGCCACAGCACATGCCTCTTTTTTACTTAATGGCATAGATGTAAAGATTGTCATTAAAATAAATGTATGTATATACTTTTAATATGGTCTCATTTAGGGTGAAAGCAAAGAGCATTATCATGATATCATTTATAAATTCACTTGAGTTATAGTCATAATATCAATAGAAAAAATCTGTGTCCATTATGAGGGCTGTGATGAGAAATGACAAAAATAAACCAAGAAACTTTTTATCCACCTTAGTGATGTTACCTCCACAATCATGGTGCATAAGAAACTTCATTAGTTATCTATTGCTCCATTAAAAACCACCCCCCCAAAACTTGGTGGCTTCGAATAATATCTGCATCTTACTGCTAATAAGTTTATAGCATGGCTTGCAGTTCTGGTTTGTCTTGGCTTCCTCATGCATCTGCAGTCATCTGTGGGACATGTAAGCAACTGTGCTAATTCTGTCTGGAACATTCCCACAGTTGTGGTCAGTCTGCCATCGTGTATGGAAAATCAGCTCCCCCTCCATGTGCTTTGTCATCCTCCAAAAGGCTAGCCCAGTCTTGATCTCATAATACAGGCAGAGAAGCAAGAGGGAGGACAAAAGTGTGCAAGGTCACTTGAGCTTTAAACTTTGAACTTGCAAGTTGTCACTTCTGCCACATTTTACTGACCCAAACAGTCATATCTCAGATTCAAGATGTGGGGAAAGAAACTCCAGCTTATAACAGAAGGAACTGCAAAGTCATACTGTAAAATGTGTGAAAACAGGTAGGGCTGGAATAGTTTACCATTGTTGTAATCATTCTGCCAAATTACATCCAGCTGGGATAATGGACACAAAAGTTCTTCAAATTTTCTTTAAAAGAGGAAACGTAATTTATAGGAACTTACACAGTCCATCACACACACATATGGACACACTTACTCCTCCTAAAATTGGTGGCATTTACTACAGCTCCAAAAATCAAATGAAAGACCTTTAGCTAAAAGCCATTTTTAATGCAACATCAAAGAGAAATAAAGAGCAGTGGCAGATCAGTTATGAATAAGTGATTCTTATGTGCTAAGGCTACAAAGATAGAACATTTTCTATGACAGGCAGCATCTCATAGCAAAGAGAGTATCATGAGGTGTCATTGGGTAGAAACTGAATGCCTATTCAGAAATCTCCTACCTCTTCATACAGATCTTAACCATAACCAGACTGGCTTCAAACATCAGGAAGTGATGTGTCATTTTTAGGGCTTGTCTTATAGTATGTTTTTTTTGTTGCTGTTGTGCTGGTGGTGGTGAGTTTTTTATCTTTTTCGAATCAGACAGTAGAGTCTGAGGTATGTATAGGGAAATACCAAGTCTCAGAGATGCAGATTCCACATCCAGTTTTGCTTGATTCAGCAAGTTCATTCAATCTTGAGAGACTTTTAAATCATTAGTTTTCATTTCCTAGATGATACTATCTGTGAATAATTGAGACAAATCTCTTTCTAACATTTTGGCATATATTTTATTAGCTAAGAATTTTTGCAAAAGTTACTGGGATTTTTATGTTGACATTTGAACTGTACTGAAATTTTCTTTATACATATCTAAGAGAATGTTGCCATCATATATTCATTATTCATAATCTCAGACCTAGGTACCATTTTTATTTCCCCCAACATACCCTCTTGATTTCTACCCATATCTCTCCTAAAATCAAACAGTATGTCCTATGTCCTTTAGTGTTAATTCATGAGTTGAATATTTCTTTTATTTCCTTCTAATTCGTTATCTTCACTTCATTTCCAATATCAAAACCTCAAGAGATCCACATGCTTTCTTCCCCTAAAGAGTGCCTAAAATTTAATTTATTATTTAGTCTCTTCTAATTTAGCTGCATTATTGTATTTACATAAATTTTCTTTTTTTCTTTTCTTTTTTCTTTTTTTTCTTTTCTTTCTTTTTTACTGTCCTCCTCTGTCAGAACATGTGAATTTCCTTGATCACAAATAACACAAATGAACAAGTCATTTCATAATTTTGAATCCTGACAATACTTTCTGAAACCATTGGAGAAAATAACAACAAATTATTAGGACATCCAAAGTTTCCACAGGGTATTCTCAGCCTACCTTTGTTATATATGCCCAAATTCTTGGAGATCTATAAAATTGTATCCAGCATTACCTATGCTACAAATAGACTGTGATTTTTCTGATTAACTCTAATTTATTCTCTCCATTTAACCCCGAGAGTCACTTCAAAGAACCTTTTCTGACTAACTCAGTCTACGTTAGGATTATTCTGCTTTATGTCTTCTATAGTACTTACTACCCTGGACGACTGTCCACTCAGCAATAGACTATGAAGTGTTTGAGGAAAGGTTTCTTTTTGTGGTTGAATGTGTGTGTGTGTGTGTGTGTGTGTGTGTGTGTGTGTGTGTGCACATGCATGTGTGTTTGTGTGTGTCTTTAATAAATATGTGTATAATTGTCTTATCTCACAAATCAACAAAATATCTCAATAAACTCACAATATCTCAACTAAAATGTATTCTAAATGTACCTAGTTTCAAAAATGTAGAAACTAAAAATTGGATGATTCTAAGCAAGACAATATAATTCTGAGTTTAAAAAAGTAATAGGGAAAGAGTTGTAGGAAAGTCAGAGTCATCCAGTATAGTCTTACATGCCCAATGTCATTAGTAATGTCTCCACATCTATTCTGAATATTCCTAATTTTTTTCTGTGAAGAACCATTTAGACAGTTGTTCAATATGTCTGTCTGCCCTAGAAAATTATCCTTATAATGTTTTAAGAAACTAGTATTATTTTGGAACCTCCACTGAAGTTGGTATTTCTTTGGTAACTTCACTATAAAAAGCTAAAAGTTAGCTTATGTTATTTAACAGATTGCAAAACGTCCTTAAAAATGGACTTTATTAATAGAAAAGAGATAATTAGCCACTTGGAAGTAATGAAAATAAAATGAAGCCATGAAAGAAGTCAAATAGCCTCTTTTATTATATATTCAATGTTTAAAAACTCATCTCTGTTTACTACTTAAGTTTGTAAGAATGCTATGAATTGAATCATAGCCTTAATCCATATAACATTACAATGATTTACAGAATGATTCAATCATAGACTAAGGGCAAATGATACCCACTCAATTTTTAATCACTTCAGAAAGCTATAAATGCAGGTGGTATTGAAATACAAAATACTAGTGCCTATAAAATAATAATAGATCTTTCTATAATTAAAGTAGCCACAATTCAGTCTTAGGAGGTATTTCAACAGAAATTAATCTGTTGCAATTCAAAACAGTAAACAATAACTCTGAGCTTGAAATTTCTATTTTATTTTTTATCAGTGCATATTTAGTAATTCCTGGTGTCTTAGTCAGTTGGAACTTCCATAACAGAGTATCATACATTGAATGGCTTATAAACAATATAAATCTATTTCTTGTATTTCTCAAAACTGGAAATCCAAGTTCAAGGTGCCAGAATGGCAAGGTTTTGGTGAGAGCCCATTTCCAGGTTGCAGACTACAGACTTTCCATGTAGTGGAAGACGGCAGGAGAACTTTCTGGGGCCCTTTTATAAGGATACTAATTCCATACTTGAAAGCCCTACTACCATGAATTAATTACATCCAAAAGGTCTCACTTTTTAATACCATCATCTTAGGGGTATTTCAACATGTAAAATTTAGGGGAACACAAACATTCAGTTCATTGCACTTGGCAATTTATTTTTGGAAAATGCTATGTACCTATTAAGGCACATATATAAACAAATATGTATTGGTTTTCCTTCCTACCATCTCTTTCCAATACGTTTACCTCCACCTCATATAACATTTTGTCTTTGACTTCTAACTTTCCCTATTTCACTCAACTTTCTTAAAAGATGATGGACAAATGCCATATGGGAGAATTGGTACATTCTCCAAATAAAAGTCAGTGTCAAAAGACAGAAAGGAAAAACATTTACTAAAATACTGCATGCAATAAGGAAGTGTTTTTGTCAGAGATTTTGCAGAACAGGCTGTGTAATAGATATACGGTATGAAAAAGCAATATAATACTCTTCAGGAATAAAAGGGGTTAAATGTAGATGTGTAGACAAAGAAGTTACAAAGGTAAAATACATGCACCTTTAAATGATTTTTGAGCACAGTTAGTAAATGTTGGAATTATTTTCTGTGGTGTGCATTTGTGAAAACAATCTCACTCAACCCCAACATAGCCTTGGCTTTTGGCTAGAGTTTTGGGTGGGTAAATTTGCTAGTAGCAGAAATTTTATATATATATATATTTTTTTGCATTTTAGGTTTGGGGGTACATGTGAAGAACATGCAAGATTGTTGCATAGGTACACACATGGCAGTGTGATTTGCTGCCTTCCTCCCCCATCACCTATATCTGGCATTTCTCCCCATGCTATCCCTCCCCAACTCCCCACCCCCCCACTGTCCCTCCTCTTTTCCCCCCGACAGACCCCAGTGTGTGATGCTCCCTTCCCTGTGTCCATGTGTTCGCATTGTTCAACACCCGCCTATGAGTGAGAACATGTGGTGTTTGATTTTCTGTTCTTGTGTCAGTTTGCTGAGAATGATGGTTTCCAGGTTCATCCATGTCCCTACAAAGGACACGAACTCATCGTTTTTGATGGCCGCATAATATTCCATGGTGTATATGTGCCATAGTAGCAGAAAATTTTGACTAAAATAAGCTTAAATAATAAAAAATATATAAACTCAAATATAAAAGATATCACAGCTGATGGAGGTCTAAGAAGGATGTTTTCTGGTATGCTGTTCCCACGTCTCTATGTTCCTTTCGTTTCTGTACTTCTCTTTATGTTGCTATTTTACCAGATTTGTAGTGAGATGGTCATGGATCAGCTTAACATGTGTTATTATCAGTGACCATATGAGGAATATGTGTGTGTGTGTGTGTGTATATATATATATATATATATATATATATATATATATTTCAACTCCCTTTTACAGAAACACATAAACCTTTCTCAGAATCCCATAAAAGATATCTCTTTAGTTCTCATTGATAACAATTATATTATGTGCCCAACTGGTTGGGTTGTGTGCCAATCACTGGCAACAAAATAGTCATGCGAGGATAGGCTTATAATAATTATTAGAGGTGAAATAGATACTAGAAAACTAAGCACAGACACACAACAATAGTGTACATTTAGTAATTCTGTGAGCCAACTTTGAAAAATAAACTTTAAAAAGAAAAGAGTCTGCTTTTATTGCTTACCATCAAATATACATCATGGAGACCTATGCCTTTTTCTGTTTTTACTAAATGAAAGAGAGGATGGATATTGCAAAATAATTTCACTTTTTTTTAATCTGCAAGCACCCAGCGTAATGCCATGCCACATGGTGGAAAATAAAACACACATAGTTTTCATATTCAGTATTTTTTTTAGTTTATCCTTTTAAATATTTTCCAGAATCAATGATAGTTTAGGGTGAATACACAGCTTTCTTTGTAAAGATCGGGGGTAAGGAAATAAGGAAGGAGTGCAAGTAAAATTATGAGCATGTTTATTTTACATTCTGGTTAATTTTGTTAAGTAGGGGTAACCTCAAAGCCACGAAAGTTACAGAGGGCATAACAAGATGACCAAGGGTAGGCTAGACTCTCTTCTTCAGTGATGTTAGTACACTGTCCAAAATTTCTTCAAATACCAGACAATTTTGGATGGTCTCCTTTTTTAAATTACAAATGTCTTTTGGGGAGTTCAAACTTTATTCACACCTTCAAGTACATATTAGGATCTTTATTTGATTCCACTTGTTCTGTGAGTAGTTGTGCTCATCATTAAACACACTGTCTACTTTTCTGAGACTTGCTGTCCTAGAAACTAGAATGTCTAGTTTCCCCTGCATCCTGGAAACTGGAGGCTTTTGTGGGCCACTGAAAGCTTTTCTGATATAATGCTGGCAGGTTACAACACAACCACCTCATAGCCTTTCATGCCTGTTCTGCATATACTTCAGTGCTTCCAGAAGACTGATTCTGTAACACACTATAATCATCTCTTGAACAAGATCTGAGTTATATCCTCCTTCGTATTTACCATAATTCTTGTTAAATTCCTCAACTCATAAAAGATGCTCAATAAATACCTATAAAATGTATCTGGGAAGAGATAATTGCTATAAAACATTTCCCAATATTATACCTATTAGTGTAATAACCTGACTTTGGAATCAAACAAAGCAGGAATCATGTATTAAATTCTCACTTTTTATCTATGTGACTGAAAACAATTTCATCATCTCTTCAAACATTTGTGTCAGATCCACAAAATTAGCACAATGGTGCCTAACAATGAGTACACAATACAATTTTCTAGAGGTCAAGTTAGTTAATAAAATGAATTTGAGTGTGCTTGCTGTATAGGACACATTCAATATGACATAGTTCACATTATTGTGATATAGGTTGATATATTGTGATAAAGGATATATTATGATAAAGAATATATTATATTATATATTATATTATGATAGATGATGCATTATATTGTGATAAATATATTGTGATAAAGGATATCATCAAAGAGTTAATGCTCAATAGTCAAACCCAATAATAGAGCAGAAACTAGAGAGATTGGCACAAGATGACAGATTAGAGGTATTGTTAGCATGCCTCTTCTAGTTGTAAAGACAAAATATTGTGTGGAGATTCACACTGGATACACTTTTTCTAAGAAGAAACACAGGAACTTAGAAAAACTGAAGAAACTACAGATCCTATGAAAGAAGTGGTGGGCAGCAGCCCACACCATAAGCCAGATGAAAAATTGTGAGTATCCAGAATGTTAAGGAGGGAGAGACCGCCTCTGTGACATGACTTTCACAGGGGAGCCAGGCAATCCAGGCCATGGGGAAATCCCTTAACTCCACCCAGTGTTGGAGCTGATTTCGTGAACAGTGCAGAATATATGAGAAGTAGTGGCATTGAACATGCTTTGCATGGACTCCCAGATTCCAGCAGGCATAATAGGAAGCCATTCCTGATCCTACTGAGACAGACATGTGGGAGGGGACCCCTGGAAAACTCCAACCAGCCTGAACATTGGGGTAACCTCAGGAAGTTCACACTGTTTGCAGTGGGGAGGAGCCTGGCCCCTCCTCTTCCTGTGTGGAACCTGGGATTGAAGCTGTGAATGGGTAGCACTCTAGGAAGGACTCTGGCCTAGAGACGCTGTTTTCCCCTTTCTTCCTTTTCACCCAATAAAACCCTGTCTTCCTCATCCTTCAAATTGTCTGCAAGCCTGAATTTTTGTAGCTGTAGGACAAAGAACCCCCACCTTTAACTGAACTAAGGTAAAGTCCTGCAACATTTTTGGTGTCCAGCATCGGGCTCAAGAAGTGGTGAAACGGGGACTAAAAACTGTTAGCAACAAATGCTTGTTCCTTGCTGCAAAAAGAAGAACCAGCACTCAAACAAAGAATTTTCTCAGCAAGGCAAAATTTACTCCTGCAGGAGGGTGTCCTCATACATAGGTCACCACAAGAGCACACAAGAACAAAGGAAAGCAGGGGGCTTTTATTATCTCTAATGCAGCATGTCCTGCCTCCATTGGCTGGAATTGGACCACACAATCTAAGCTAAATCTGGTTGGCTAACTTGAGAAGTGCAGGATTGCAGTTACATCCATGGGAAGGCAGGAAGTTGTTTCAGTGGGAGTAGTCGTTGTGATGGGAGGAGTAATTCACAGAGTGGGTAGCAGATGTGGAATGTGGGCTCTATAGATAAACACTGTTGAGAAGGTTGTTTATCAGGGCAGTGGGAAGACAGAGAGTAAGGAAGTTGCCCTTGAAAGCAAGGAACAAAGGACAAGGAATCTTAAGCAAGCGAAACCTTTGAAGAAGAATTTCTTACTGTATTCAACAATCCCCCCTTTAATTTTTTATAGTATTTCTTCTTCAAACCTTTTTAGCATAATTTGGTTCTGTTGTTCTACTTTGTCTTCAGAAGAAAGAGCTAATTAGAATAAGGAGGAGGAGGATCGAGGGAGGTTTTGGTGAGAGCTGTTTCAGTAAGCTTTTATGTTAGTCCTTGGGCACAGAGTATAACACAATATCCTGTAAGAATAAGCAACCTTATTCCAATGGCAAGAGTGATGAGTATTGAGGACATAAATCACTTCCATTTTCCAAACCAATTTCCTGTTAAATTTGTGAAGGGGGCGTTTAGTCCAGAATTTTTGGCTAGCTCATTTGAAAAGGCAGTAAGACTTTGTAATGCTTTTGTTGTGGTCTTGCCAGGAGCAGTATTATTAGGAATAAAACTACTGCATTGGGTTTCAATTATAACACAAAACTCCACCCTCTTTTACTAGTATATGTCTAACGCTATTCTATTTTCTCAGGCCATCTGACTGGTGGGTTTTAATTGTTCAGCTATCCCTTTAAGAGTATCTCTAGTATAATTAACAATTCATTGTTGATTGTAATAAATGTAGTTTATCCAATTCACATTCTTATTTATAGTTAACCACTAGAAGAACGTGGATTCAAATCCTCCGATTATCTTATTTCGGGCCTTAAATTCATCTGGTACTCCTCCGTGGACCCCAATGGCATCTATATAAATATGGGAGTCAAAGGACCCATGAGGGGCCTCTCTTGTTCTATAATATTTGCTTTCTATCTTTCCTGGTTGTTGAAATGCCAGAGTGGAAGAGATGGCCAATTGAATTAGAGCACAAGTTCCACTCTAGTTATTCGACTGAGTGTCCAATAATGATCCACCACAGTACCGCCATACATCCACTCAAGAGGAACTAAGGGCAAACGGATGGGTAAGCTCTTGTAAGGGCTTAAGCTCACTGCATCCCATTAAGGCTCCAAGGAATACCAAGTTTTCTCCATGTTGTGAAAGACATGAAGTAAAATTGGTATTGGGAGACAGAAGCTGGATGGCTTTCGGGGGCTGACCCACAGGTTGTTAACTTCAGGGAACAGCAGAAAAAGAGCTTAGCATAATTTGTCACCTCAGGCGGAGGGGTCTTGGAAGAGAGCTACCATGCAGTTCATGCCCAGTTGGTTGGAAAACCATCCAAGTGATAAGGGGACAGTCTGTGCCTCTGGTGTACCATGTACACAAGCATTAACACTTACTTTTGTTTAAAGTGTGGATAGACTATTTAATCCACTCCACCCAAGCATTTGCATCTTGGTATCCTGTCTCTAGAGCTATAGGCTGCTTTAAATATTTTTCCTCTACAATCGTTACTTTTGTTGAGTCTTTCTGGAGATAGGAGGAGGATGCTGGGCTCACCATATTTTTGGAGAGCATTGAGTTCCACACGTCTCCCTGACTCTGGGTTTGGATTTCTGTATTATTGCTAACCTATGGTTTAGCCAACCTCTGGGAGAAGATTCCTGTGGGATCCTCTCCTATAACTCATACTGTTCGATAATAGAGGGTTCTTGAGCCATTGTTTGGGGATTATCTATAATCAGCAATAACAGGTTACACTGCAATGGCTTACCATTTGGTGGGGTGGGACCATGAATTAGTTGGAGTTTTCTAGTCCCTTTAACTTATTTGGAAAAGGGGGCCTGGCTGTTCACCCTTCATACTGAGTGGTCCACCAAACATCTGCCCAGTCACCACTGGGACTTTTTAAGGCTCCATACTTATACTTGATTGACTCTTTACAGTGTGGGCATAGGTACTTATCTATGTGGGATAGCTTCCTTTGAGGTTGCTTGTCTCCACATGGGATGACTGAACAGGTGTCAAACTGAAGGGTTAAAGGATGGGTGGCTCGAGTCACATTGATGACAGGATGACCTTTTGTTGGAAAGAAAAGAGAAAACAAACAAGTGATTGTTAAGCTCTTTTTAGAATTAATTTGGTGTGTGTGAGTCCTGGAGTGATGGTCCCTGATTCTGGAGGTGGTGGTGCCTTTTCGACTAGGGTGTGATGAGTCCACCCTCTTCCTACTGTTCAGATTGCAGTCTCTGTAGTTAGGAGCACCAGGTATGGTACTTCCCAAGCTGGTTCGAATTCCACTTCCTTCCATCCTTTGATGAGGATGCCGTCTCCAAGCTGATGCTGATGTGCTGGAAACTCCAGAGATGGCGCCTGTGCTAGGAGACCTTTAGTCTTAAGGGAAGAGAAGGTAGAGGATAGACCAAGTATATAATTTTGAGGGACTGATCTTTTGTTTCATTTGTAGGAATGTCAGCATTGGAGTATAAATAGGGCAATCCGTAGACCATCCCAGAAAGGGAACAGCCAATATCTCTCCAAGGAATAGTTTGGATTCTTAAAAAAGCAATAGGAAGACATTCCATGGCAATTGAGTTTTTAGAACTTATTTAGTTAAGAGGCTTTTTAGAGTCTGATTCATCCTTTCTACTCTTCCTAAAGAGGATGCATGCCAAGGGATATGGTATTCCCATTTTATGTCTAGTACCTGGGCTAACTTTTTAATGACATGCCCAGTGAAATGGGTTCCATTATCTGAATGAATGTTTTCTATTAGTCCAAATCTGGGTAAATGTTTTCAGTTAATGCCTTAACTACATTACTGGTGGTTGCACTTGAGAATGGGATAGCCTCTACCCAGTAGGTAAAATGGTCTATTATTACTAATAAGTATTTTAAAGGACCAGTTTGGGGCATTTCAGTATAATCAATCTGAACACTTTGAAATGGCTGTAGCCCTGGATCCCTTCCTCCAAGGGGTGGTTTTCTTAGAATCCGCTTCTTAGTCTTTTCACATGTTAGGCAACTATCTGTAACTTGTTTGGCTAGGGTATATATTCCTATATACCCATAGCCTCCGAGAACTGCATCGCACATGGCTTGGGGTCTCCAATGTGTCCCCTGATGAAAGTGAGACAAAATCTCCTGCATAAGGGGTTTGGATAACATTTCTCTTTGGTCTGGTAACAGCCATTTTTCTCCTGAGCTTCTCTGGCTCCTATCTTTATTAATTTTTCTTTTTCAATAGAAGAGAAAATGGGAATGGCAGTAGGAGAAGGAAGACAAGGAGTTAAGTGAAACATAGGAGTTTTGGAGGAAACAGAAACTTGTTTGGCTACCTGGTCTGCTAGGTTATTTTGTCAACTTTCAAAAGAAAGGTTTTTCTGGTGTCCAGGGACATGGACAATAGCTATTTCTTCTTCTGGCAACTCAAGATTATCTAGTACTTGGATAATTAACTCCTTATGAACAAGGTCCTGACATTTACTATTAATGAGACTTTGTTCAGTCCAAATTTTCCCAAATGTATGAGCCACTCCAAAAGCATACTAAGAATCGGTATAGATGATTCCTACCTGTTTCTGAAAGTACTCTAAGACTTGGCTGAGTGCAAACAGCTTGCAAGTTTGGGCAGAACATTTATTAGGCAATTTTCCTAACTCTATTTCTTCAAGAGTTTCTCTATCAATTACTCAATATCCATTTTGTCTTTTTTCCCTCAATCACCTGGGCGGAACCATCTATAAATAAGTGTCATCCTGTTTTGAAAGCAGTCTCTCCCAGATCTGGCCTGACTTTTGTTTGGTAGTCAATTAAATCTAGACATAGGTGTTCTCTTCTCAGATTTGGATTTCCCATCAAGAAACCTGCTGGGTTGAGTGAATTACCAGTAGTTGAGGTTAAATTATCTTTTTGTAGTAGAATCGCATTTTAAGATTCTGCCCAGTGTGGCAGCTCCACTGGGTGGTTAGAGTCAGAGGAGCAGCAGGATTCACAGCAGTCTGGTCCTCAGCAACTGCTACGCCTAGGGGAAGGCTGAGTGCACCACATAAGGGAAGAAACCTTTGGGACAAAAGTAATCAGACTGCAGGACTTGAGTCCCAGATTTTTCCATTTGTGGTAAGTTTGTTTCAGCAGAGGCACAGGTACACTGGGCTCAGTGGGGAAAGTCTCTATCTCAACAGTCAGGCAGCCCTGGTACATATGAAGAGTAATTGAGAGTGATTATTTCTCCCCCTCTCTCACTACTGCAAACATAGCTGGGGCTTCCCCCCACAGGAGCTCATTATGACTGCATCTATAGACAGTCTTTACGCAACACTTCAGGGTAACTGCACTTCTGCAGGAGGAGTGCTCTCCAGCTTCAGGTTTGCATAACAGGTAAAGTCACAATCCCTCTCTACATGGAACATCAGTATTCCTGCAGATGAAAAGAGGTGTTTTCTGATCTAAATAGCCAGAACACCAGGTCAAGAGTGTGACCTCAAGGCAGATTCCTTTCCCCGCTGGCCTGGCAGGAGAGCTGTGGGGGACTCCCTCCCTTTCCCCTGAAAAGACCTGAGGTGCATTTCACAGAGAGCATCCCCAGCCACCTCTGAAAAGGCTGGTACCTCTGTCCACTGTTGGAGTATTGCATTTACCTGCCTGCTTTAGACAGAGCTCTTTTTGCCTATAAGTATCTCCTACTGGCCTGAAACTTTAAATGTTCAACTCAGTTAATACAATATTTAGGGAAAATAATGTGAAAAAGTGCTCACCACTGAGGAATGAGATAATTTTAATTAGATCTCTGTCATTCCAGCCCCTCAGGCAATAGTGGACATGCTCAAACACCTAGTACATTGCTATTACAACCAGCATCTAAGAAATTCATAACACAAAGATTCTCCATAACCAAGGAACTCACACAAATTGAAGCTAGGTGACAGTAAACATAAACATTAAAGTCACTCAAGGGAAAAAAATAAATTTAAAAGTGAAATCAAAAATGAATTCAAAAATAATAGGAAGAAATTGTCTATGCAAATGAGAGAGTTCAAGAAATTGAACTCTGGCAATATGAGAAAACAGAATTATATAATCACACCCCCAAAAGATGACACTAACTCTCATGCAATATATCCAAACCAAGATAAAATCCTTGAAATAACAGATAAATATTTCAAAAGGTTAATTATTATATTACTCAAGGAGATATAAGAGAAAGGTGAAAACCAACATAAAGAAATTTAAAAAACAAAACGTAAATGAAAAATTTTGTAAAGAGATATTTTAAAAGCCAATCAGAATTTTCATCTGGAAATTAAAGACACATTTAGAGAACTACACAATGCAGTGGAAAGCTGTAACAATAGATGAGACCAATTAGAAGAGAATTTCAGAGGCTTTTGAACTAACCCAATAAGGCACAAATAAAAAAGGCAAGGCTTTTGAATTAACCAAATCAAATAAAAATAAAGAAAAATGTATTAGAAGAAATAAACAAAATCTGTAAGAAATACAAGATGATGTAAAATTGCCAAACCTGAGAAACATAGGTATTTATGAGGGAGAAGAGAAAGCACAAAGTTTGGAAAATCTATTTTAGGGAATAATAGAAGAAAACTTCCCTGGTGTTGGTAGAGTTTTGACATCCGAATATAGAAATCTTAAAGAATTCCTGGAAGATTCATTGTAAAGTGGACATCAGGCTACCAAAAGTCAAGTGAGAGAAAGAATTCTAAGAACACTGAGACAAAAGCATCAGGTAACCTATAAAGGAAAACCTATTAGAGTACAGCACACTTCTCAGCAGAAACCTTACCAGCCAGAAGGGATTGGGTCCTATTTTAAGTCCCCTTAAACAAAATAACTGTCAGCTAAATATTTTGTATCCAGCAAAATTAAAGTAAATAAGTTTTATAAATAAATAAATATTGTCTTTCTCAGACAAGCAAATGCTGAGAAAATTTGTCAGTACTACCTCAGCCCTACCAGAAGTGCTAAAAGGAATTCTAACTCTTGAAACAAAAGGCTGATAGGTACCAGAATGGAAACCCCTGAAAGCATAAAATTCACAGGGCTTATAAACAATAATACATTGAAGAAACCAAAATAAGTAGGCAACAATCAATACAATGACTGAAACAGTACCTCATATCTCAATATTAGCCTTGAATGTAAATGGCCTAAATAATCTACTTAAAAGATACAAATTGAAGAAGGCCAACTAGATGGAGCCAGGTGGAGCAGCTGCCACAAAGGGACCAGGATGTCTGGTACACTCCTAACAGATCTTCAGAGGTAGGACACTGAGTGGTTGAAGGGAAGACTGAGAAGTTGGGCTGAAGGGGAAGGAAAATGGGAACACTGCAAGGGTTACCATGCACCAGGACTTATTTCTGACCCCCAGTGACTCTAGGGGAATGGAGTATTCCACTCTTGCCATGGGCCTCTGGGGTCCCAGAGGGAGGAGACCCATCAACCACCATGAACACTTGAGTTGGCAGAGAGAGCTGCTTAGAGAAATGGTAGAGACAGTGTGCCAGATGATGTGGAGCCTAGAGAGTTTGGTATGGGAGCATCCATAGCAGAGCATGACCAGGGATGCCCATCACTCTAGGCTCGACTTGCTCCCATAGGGAACTCTAGCACCAGGAAACTGTTGGACCTGAACTCTACAGGGCAGTATTTCCCATCAGATTATTCTGGTTTGATCTGAGCACCTCTTGGTCTGCTGGCTTCTCCCAGGGCCCCAGCCTGACCACAGTTGCTTGCAGGGCAGCCTCGGGTTCCTGGGCACCTGCATCATAGCTCCGAGGCTGGCAGACTGTGCCTGACTGGCAAAGAGCTCCATTGGGGTGACCTCTACAGCTATGCAGTAGCCTACCTGTTCACTCCCAACACTGCAGCTTCCCTTGAGCCCATGCCAACCCCCTACATCACTTTGCAAGCATGTGTGTATGAGCAGGTTTTGCCTTCCTTGCCCTGCCAGAACACATGTGTTTGCACCATGCACTGCCACTGCTGCAGCAGAAATGCACCCTGCCCCTCTTCCCCAGCTGGACTGCCATTGCAGTCAGAGCCTTCACAGGGACAGAGCCAGCAGCCCCACCCCCCACCAGTGCTCAGTACTTTGGCCAGCACTGCCATGGGAGTGAAACTAGGCATAGAGAACAGTGGACCCTCCCAATACTGAGCAACCACCCTGCCTAGGGCACACAGAGAGCACACACAGACCTGCACCTGCCAGCACCCTGCTTCTGTGCTAACACTACCACAGCGTGACTGTGTGAAGTCACTATCAGGGGCCCCTGACTCCTGAGCCATGCTGCCTCTGCCACTGTGATGAATGTCCACACAGAGGCAGGAACCCCAGCACCCACTAGCACCCTATCACACCCAACAAGCATGCATCTCACATGTTGCCACTGCTGCTGCTGGCATGTGTTGAATGAGGAGGGAATCCACTGTATAAAATGCTTTGGCTGACACCCCATCATCAGAGTGTAGTAACCAGCAGTCTGGAAGCACCTTGGCACCCCCAGCATAGTGGATTCCTAACATTGAGGAGCCAGAGAATTAAGGAGCAGCCCAATACAAGTTCCCCAGTTAGAGCACACAGTCCAGGCATTGGAAGCTAAGCATTGACCCACTAAAATCTTCCATAAACAAAGCAATTCATGTGAACCCATCTTAAACCACAATCAAATCATCAAAGTCGTTAGATAGGATAAAGAAAAAAAATCCACCCAAAGGTCAGTGACATCAAAGACTGAAGAAGCATAAGCCCATAAAAGTAAGAAATAATCAGCATAGGAACTCTGACAGCTCAAAAACTCAGAGTGCCTTCTTTCCTCCAAACAACACACTACCTCTCCTGCAGGTGTTCTGAACTGGGCTGAGATGACTGAAATGACAGACATAGAATTTAGAATATGGACATAAATGAAGAACATTGAGATGCAGTACATTGGAACCCTATCCAAGGAAGCTAAGAATCACAATAAAATGATATAGGAGATGACAGACAAAATAGCCAGTTAAAGAAAAATATAACTGACTTGGTAGAGCTGAAAAACACACTACAAGAATTTCATAATGGAATCACAAGTGCTAAAAGCAGATTATCAAGCTGAGGAAAAATCTCAGAGTTTTAATATTGGGTTTTTGAAATAAGATAGTCAGACAAGGATAGAGAAAAAAGAATGAAAATGGAATGAACAAAACCTCTGAGAAATATGGGATTATGTAAAGACATCAAATCTGTGACTCACTGGTGTCCCTGAAAGAGATGGGAAGAATGGAAGCAACTTGGAAACATATTTCAGGAACTTTCCCATCCATGGGAACTTTGCAAACCTAGCCAGAGAGGTCAACATTCGAATTCAGAAAATGCAGAGAATTCCAGTAAGATACTTCATAAAAGATCATCCCCAAAACATAGTCATCAGATCCTCCAAGGTTCAGATGAAAGAAAAAATGTTAAATGCAGACAGAATGGTCAGGTCACCTACAAAGGGAAGCCCGTCAGGCTAACAATGGACATCTCAGAAGAAACTCTATAAGCCAGAAGAGACTGAGAGCCAGTATTCAACATTCTTTAATAAAAAGAAATTACAACTCAGAATTTTGTATCTGACAAACCAAGATTCATAAATGAAAGAGAAATAAAATCCTTTTTGGACAAACAAATGCCGAGGAAATTGGTTACCGTCAGACCTTCTTTATAAGAGCTCCTAAAGGAAGCACTAAATATGGAAAGTATAGATCATTACCAGCCACTGCAAAAACACACTTAAATACACAGACCAGTGACACTATAAAGCAACCATGCAAACAAGTCTGCATGATAATCAGCTAATATCATAATGACAGGATCAAATTCACATATATTGATACTAACCTTGAATATAAATGGATGAAATGCCCCAAATTAAAAGACACAGAGTGGCAAGCTGAATAAGGAACCACAACCCATTGGTATACTGTCTTCAAAAGACTTATCTTGTATACAGTAACATCTATAGGCTCAAAATAGATGGAGAAAGATCTACCAAGAAAATAAAAACAGAAAAAAAGCAGGGGTTGCCATCCTAATTTCAGGAAAAAAAAAAGACTTTAAACCAACAAAGGTCAAAAAGATAAAGTAGGTTAATGATGATAACGGGTTCAACTCAACAAGAAGACCTAACTATCCTAAATATTTATGCATCCAAAACAGGAGCACCCAGATTCATAAAGTAAGTTCATAGAAACTTTCAAAAAGACTTAGACTTCCACACAAAAATACTGGAGGATGTCAACATCCCAATGACAATATTAGACAGAATATTGAGGCAGAAAATTAACAGTGATTATTAGGACTTGAACTTGGCACTGCATCAAATGAACCTGATAGACATTTACAGAACTCTCCACCCCCAATACAAGAGAATATATATTCTTCTCATTGCCACATGGCACATATTCTGCAATCAACCACATAATTGGACACAAAACACTCCTCAGCAAATGCAAAAGAACTGAAATCATAACAACCACTCTCTCTGACCACAGCACAATTAAATTAGAAATCAGGACCACCAAATTTGCTCAAAGCCACACAATTTCATGAAAATTGAATAACCTGCTCATGACTGACTTTTGGGTAGATAATAAAATTAAGGCAGAAATCAAAAAGTTATTGGAAACTAATAACAACAAAGATACAACATACAAAAAATTCTAGGAGATGGTACAAGCAGTGTTAAGAGGAAAATTTGTAGCACTAAATGCCCACATCAAAAAGTTAGAAAGATTTCAATCTAACAACCTAAAATCACAACTAAAAGAGCTAAACAATGTCACAACTAAAAGAACTAAACAATCAAGAGCAAACCAAGCCCAGCAGAAAACAAGAAATAACCCAAATCAGAGTTGAAATGGAGGAGATTGAAACACAAAAATTATTCAAAAGATTACTGAATCCAAGAGTTGTTTAAAAAAAAACCTTAATAAAATAGATACTGCTATCTAGGATAATAAAGAACTAGAGAGAGAAAGTCCAAGTAAACACAATTAGAAATGACAAAGGGGATATTACCACTGACTCTGCAAAAATACAAATAATTATCAGAGAATATTGTGAATACTTCCATGCACACAAACTAAAAATATCTAGTAGAAATGAATAAATTCCTGGACACATCCATCATCCCACAGCTAAGCCAGGAAGAAATGGAATCTCTGAACAGACCAATAATGAACTCCAAAACTGGATCAGAAATAAATAGCCTACCAACCAAAAGAAGTCCAGAACAAGATTAATTCACTGCCAAATTCTATCAGATGTATGAAGAAGAGCTGGTACCTTTCCTACTGAAACTGTCACAAAAATTAAGAAGGAAGGACTTCTCCCATCTCATTCTATGAGGCTACCATCATTCTGATAACAAAACCTGGCACAGACAGAACTAAAATCAGACAACTTCAGGCCAATGTCCTCAGTGAACACAGTTAAAATGTAAAATGATCCTCAAAAACATGCTGGCAAGCCAAATCCAGCAGCACATCAAAAAGTTTATCCACCATGATCAAGTAGGCTTTATCCCTGGGATGCAATCCCATTACTGTGTATATACTCAAAGGAATACTCAAGGTTGGTTCAACATGTGCAAATCTATAATTGTGATTCATCATGTACACAGTACTAAAGACAAAAAACTCATGATTATCTCAATAGATGCAGAAAAGCCTTTGATAGAACTCAATATCCCCTCGTTAAAAATTCACAGTAACTGTTATTTGAGGAACATTCCTTGAAATAGTAAAAACCATCTATGACAAACCCACAGCCAACATCATACTAAAGAAGCAAAAGCTAGACATAATTCCTTTGAAAATCAGCACAAGACAGAGATGCCCTCTCTCACCACTCGTATTCAGCATAGTATTGGAAATCCTGTCCAGAGCAATCAAGTAAAATAAATGAATTTTTTAAAAAATCTAAAGAAAAAGACAGGAAGTTAAACTATTCCTGTTTACAGATGACATTCTCTTGTATCTAGAAAACCTGACAGTCTCAGCCCAAAAGCTCCTTAAGCTAATAAACAACTTAAGCAAAATCTCAGGATACAAAGTCAATGTACAAACATCACTAGCATTCCTATATACCAACAACTGTCAAGCTGAGAGCCAAATTAGAAATACAATCCCATTCACAATTGCCACAAAAAGAATAAAATCCTAGGAACACAGCTAACTAGGGAGGTAAAAGATCTTTACAAGGAGAACTATAAAACACTGCTCAAACAAATTCGCGATGACACAAGTGGAAAAACATTCCATACTCGTGAGTAGGAAGAATCAGTATCATTAAGGTAGCCATACTGTCCAAAGCAATTTATAGATTCAATACTATTCCTATCAAATTACCAATGACATTCTTCTAAAACTAGAAAGAAAAAACATAAAAAAACTATTTTAAAATTCACATGGAACCAAAAAGAGCTCAGATAGCCAAGACAATCCTAAGCAAAAAGAACAAGCTGGAGGCGTCATGTTACCCAATGTTATACTACAGGGCTACAGTAACCAAAACAGCATAGTACTGGTACAAAAACAGATACATGGCTATTATTAAAAAGTAAAATAAGAAATAACAGATGCTGGCAAGGTTGCAAAAAAAAAAAAAAGGAATGTTTATACACTGTTGGTGGGAATGTAAATTAGTTCAATCACTGTGAAAGACAATGTAATAATTCTTCAACATCCTAAAAACAGAAATATCATTTGACTCAGCAATACCATTACTGAATATACACTGAAAGGAATGTAAATCATTCTATCATAAAGACACACACATGCATATGTTGATTGCAGCACTATTCACAATAGCAAAGACATGGAATCAACCTAAATTCCCATCAATGGTGACTGAATAAAGAAGATGTGGTACATACATACCACGGAATACTATGCAGCCATAAAAAAAGAATGAGATAATGTCCTTTGCAAGAATATGGATGGAGCTGGAGGTCATTATTGTTAGCAAACCAACATGGGAATAGAAAACCAAATAACACATGGTATTACTTATAAGTGGGAGCAAAATAATAGGATATATGGACACATAGAGGGGAACAACAGAGACTGGGGCCTATTGAAGGGTGGAGGGTAGGAGGAGGGAGAAGATCAGGAAAAATAATTAATAGGTACTAGGCTTAATACCTAGGTGACAAAATATACAACAAACCTCCGTGATACAAGTTTACCTATATAGCAAACTGCACATGTACACCTGAACTTAAAATAAAAGTTGAAAACAAATAAATAATAAATAAAATACACAGATTGGCATAATGGATTTAAAAATCACAAACCTGAAGATATCTGCTGCCTTCAGCATATACACATAATATGTAAGGATTCTTATAGAGTCAAGGTAAAGGGGTGGAAAAAGATATTTCATGCAAATTGAAACCTAAAGCAAGCAGGAGTAGCTATTCATATAGTAGGTAAAATAGACTTTAAAGCAACAACAGTAAAAAATTAAAAAGACAATAAAAGTCATTATATGATAATAAATGGATCAATTCAATAAGAAGTTGTAAAAATCCTAAATATATACACACCTAACTCCAGAGCTCCAGATTTATAAAGCAATTTCTACTAAACCTAAGAAAAGAGACAGCAACACAGTAATAGTGTGGGATTTCAACACTGATAGCACTAGACTGACCATTTAGGCAGAAAGTCTAAAAAGAAACACTGGACTTAAACTGCACTCTACAAGAAATGGACCTAACAGATATTTATGGAACATTCTAACCAAGAACTGTAGTATATGCAATCTTCTCATCTGCACATGGAACATAATCTGAGATTGACCACATGATAGGCCATAAAACAACACTTGATAAATTTTTAAAAATGAAAGTCATATCAATTATCTTCACATATCACAACAAAATAAAATTAGCAATCAATTCCAAAAGGAATCCTCAAAACTGTACAAATACATGGAAATTAAATAATCTGCTCCTGGAGAATTTTGGGTTAATAGTGAGGTCAAGATAAAAATAATAAAGAATAAAATCAAAATGAATGGTAATAGAGACACAAGTTATAAAAATCTCTGAGATACAGCAAAAGCAGTACTAAGAGGAAAATTGAGAGCATGAAACACCTGCAACAAAAAGTCTGAAAGTTACAAATCAACAACAGGGAAGCAGAGATACAAAATAAAGCAACCTCCAAGCTAGCAGAATATAAGAAATAACAAAGAGCAGAACAGAACTAAATAAAATTGAAACCAAAACACAATAAAAAAGATCAATGAATCAAAAAGCTGGTTCCTTGAAAAGATAAACAGAATTCATAGACACTTAGTCTTTAGAGAATATTCAAATAAACTAAATTAGAAATGAAAGTGGAGACATTTACAGCTAACACCATAAAAATAAAAAAGATAATTTGAGACTGCCATGAACATCTCTATGCACACAAACTGGAAAATCTAATGGTAATGGATAAATTCCTGGAAACACACAAGACCCCAGTTTGAATTAGCAAGAAATAGAAATCCTGAACAGTCCAGTAACATTCAGTGAGATTACATCAGTAATGAAATTACTACCACCAACAACAAAATGCCCAAATTAAGACAAAGTCACAGAAAATTCTACTATATATTCAAAGAAGAGTTGGTACCAATTCTACTGAAACTATTCTAAAAGATTGAGGAATATGAAATCCTACCTAATTCACTCTATAAAGCCAGTATGACCCTTGATATTAAAGCCTAAGAAGACATAACAAAAAAGTAAATTACAGTCCAATATCCCTGATGAATGTAGATGCAAAAATTATCAAGAAAATACCAGCAAAACAATTTCAAGAGCACATAGAACAAAATAATTCACTATGGTCAGGTGGGTTTCATTCTAGGGATGCAGAGATGGTTTAAGACACGCAGACCAATAAATATAATAATTCATCACATAATAGAATTAAAAACAAAAACCATATTATCATCTCAATAGATACCAAAAAGCATCTGATGCAATCCAGCATCCCTTCATGACAAAAACCCTCAAAAAATGAGGCATAGGAGGAACATATCTCTAAATAATAAAAACCACATATGACAAACTTAAAGCCACTGTCATACTGAATGGGGAAATGTGAAGCATTCCCCATAAAAACTGAAACAAGGCAAAGTGTCCAATTTCACCACCTCCATTTAACATATTACTGAAAGTCCTAGCCAGACAAAGCAGGGAAGGGTAGAAATAAATGGCATCCAAATTGGAAAAGAGGAAGTCAAATTATTTCTGTTTGCCAATGATGTAATCTTATATTTAGAAAATTCCAAAAATGACTCTAAAAGACTCTTAGATCTGGTAAATAAATTTAGCAAAGTATTAGGTTACAAAAGGAATGAACACAAATCAATAACACCGACAATGATCAAGCTGAGAATCAAATCAAGAACTTAATTTCTTTATAATAGCTATAAAAAATAAAGTACCTAGAAATATAATTAACTAAGGAGATGGACAATCCTTACAAGGAGAATTATAAAACATTGCTAAAAGAAGCCATAGATGACACAAACAAATGGAAATTCATCCACTGGGAAAATCAACGTCATGAAAATGACTATACTGCTCAAAGCAATCTATAGATTCAATGCAATTCCTATCAAAATACCAACATCATTCCTCACAGAAATAGAAAAGTCAATTCTAATATTCATATAGAACCAAAAGGAGCTCCAATACCCAAAGCAATTCTAAGCAAAAGCAACAAATCTGAAGGTATCACATTACCCAACTTCAAATTGTACTACAAGGCTATAGTAACCAAACCAGCATGGTACCTGTTATAAAGGCAGATATATAGATAAATAGAACATAATGGAAAATGCATATATAAAGCCAAATACAACCAACTGATCTTTGACAATGCATACAAAGCTTACATTAGAGGAAGGATACCCAATTCAATAAATTATGCTGGAAAAATTAGACAGCCACAGAAATTTTATGAGCCCATAAAAATTCTGTAAGAAAACCTAGGAGATACTCTTGTGAACATTGGCCTACACAAAGAGTTTATGACTAGGACCCCAAAAGCAAATGCAGTGAAATCAAAAATAAATAAATGAGACCTAAACTAAAAAGCTTCAGCACAGCAAAACAAATACTTATCAGAGTTTACAGACAACCTACGTAATTGCAGAAAATATTTACAAATTATGCTTCTGATCATAGGCTAATGTCCAGAATCTGCAATGAGCTCAAATTAATCACTGGGGGAAAAAATCCCATTAAAAAGCAGGGAAAGGAAATGAAGAGACATTTCTCAAAAGGAGATATGCAAATGGCCAAAAATCATGAAAAAAAATGCTCAACATCACTAATCATCAAGGGAATGAAAATTAAAACAACAATGAGATACCACCTTACCCCCACCAGAATAACTGTTACTAGTAAGTCAAAAAACAATAGATCTTCGTGTGGACAAGGTGAAAAGGAACATTTAAACACTGCTAGTGAGAATATAAATTAGAATAACCTCTATGGAAAACAGTATGGAAATTTCTCAAAGAACTTAAAATATATTTACCATATACTCCAGCAATCCCACTACTGAATATATACCCAAAGTGATAGCTACAGAAGGCAGACAAATCCCTAGGCAGATAGGGCTGGGTCACTGGTGAAACTCACCTTCAAGCCCAAGACAGTTCAAAGCCTGAAAGTCAAGTTACAAGTCAAATCCATGGACTGGATTGAGAATCTCTCTTGCCATTTGGTGCACATTCCTCTGATCAATCCTCCCCCTTCACTTGTTTTACATATATCTACCCTTCCCTAATTGGTTTTTTACACTGTCATGCCCACCTTTGAGTAAAGCCTTTTAGCCTTTTTTGCACACTCACAAACCAATCAGCACACACTTTCCACTGCGAGCCCATAAAACTCCAGACCCAGCCACACAGAGAGACAGACCACCTGACTTCAGGTGAAGGGCCACCCTTACATCCCCTCTCTTCTGAGAGCCATTCTGTTGCTCGATAAAATTATTCTCCACCCTCCTCCTCCTTCCATAGTCAGCGTAAGTTCATTCTTCTTGGATGTGGGACAAGAATTTGTGACCCACCAAACTCAGGTACAAAGAAGGTTGTAACACTTTGGTCCTTTGCCAGCAGAGGGCAGCCACCCCATACAATGGGAAACAACAGTGGGAAGCAGTGGTAGGGTTGAGCCAGCCTTTTGGAGTTGCAGGCCAGAGCAGAGTGACAGAACTGACTGAGCAGTTCACACACTGCCATATTGGGCTGTAGATGTGGGGGATAAAAGAGCCAATTAGCATGCTGTAGCACCCTCTCTGGGGCTTCAGGGTTGCAGTCAATTCGGCCTGGGCGTCACCATCTTCCCCCTCATCTGGATGTCAGAGTCCACCGTGGAAGACACTCGTGACACACCTGGTCCAGCCACAAGCCCTGCACAGAGCCTGCTCTTGTGCTGGCACTTGGAACAGCTGTCTGGACCCTGTACTCACTTGCTTACACAACCACTCCTGCCAGGGGCTGAGTATGCAGTCATGGCGGTCACCAGATCTGTGCTGGAGTGCAAGCTAGGTGTGTCCCAGTAGGCCAAGTAGACAGGGTGTCTCCTGCCATGAGCCTGGGCCCAAGTAAGGCTGGCAAAGTGGTCGAGAAAAATCTGTTGTCAAAAGGAAAAGAAGCCACTGTATCAAAAAGACACCCGTATGTGCATCTCCAGCACAATTCACAATTGCAAATATATGAAATCAACCTAAGTGCCTATCAAAAGATGAGTGGATAAAAAACTGTGGTGTAGACACACACACACACACACACACACACACACACACACACACACACATGGAATGCTACTGAGTCCTAAAAAACAATAAAATGATTTCTTTTGCTGCAACTTGGATGGAGCTGGAGGCTATTATTATAAGTGAAGTAACTCACAAATCGAAAACCCAATAATGCATGTTCTCACTTATAAGTGGGACCTAAGCTACGAGTATTCAAAAGCAAAGTGGTGTAATAGACACGACTCAGAAGAGGGGAGGGTGGGAGAGGGATGAGGAGTGAAAAACTACCTATTGGGTACAATGTACACTACGCAGTTGATAGGTGCACTAAAATCCAAGATTTCACGCTATACAGTTCATCCATGTAACCAAAAAACACTTATACCCTTAAAGCTATTAAAATTTCAAAAACATTTTGAAATAAACTGGAGCAGTTATAGGAGACCACAAAAAAATAGTCCAGGAAATTTCCTGAAAGGTGTGATATATAAATATGTAGCTCCTTAAAGATAATATGAAAGTGCCTGCTTTTTCCTCTGCTAACTTCACTCACTCTGTATTCTGTCTTCCATGTATCCTGGAGATGGCTTTGGGGTCAAAAGTTAAGTGAAATATGGTCCCCCAGGTTCTCAAGGTAAATTTCAAAAAAAAAAAAAAAAAAAAGGCAATGGAGATGGAAGGGTTTCTCCTGGCGAATATCTTTCTTTTCAAATGTATTCATTAACTCTCTTTTTAGAAACAACTCCCTCCCACTGATTTATATAGCTATAGCTACTCTCCTCTCTCGCTCCTTTAGTCATTCTTTTAGGCTGAGTGAGGACATATGAGAGAATTCATTATTCTCCTTAATCTATGGACCAACTCCAGCCTTCCATGTTACACGAACCTGCCTTCTAGAAAATCACCCAAGAACCCTGTCATGTGCAGCAGGTTTTCCAGTTCTCATTATTTTATTCCTATCTACAATTTGATAATGTCGCCCAAGTCCAGCTGCTTTTGCTTCTCTCTTCTCTCCCTGGTTATATTTCATCCTCTTGCCTTCCTATCTATGGACCTTCCCTTGGATGTAGTCCAAAACTTATGCTATTTAATCCTTTTCTTTCATTTGTAAGAAAGCTTATTCTTGCACAAGGCTCTGATGTTACAGATGACTCTTGCAAAGTTAAATGCACTATTATATATTCAGAATTGCAGAACAGAATCTTTTCTTATACTCCAAATAGACACCACAATTTTGAGTTAAGAGTGTTATCATAGCTTCAAGTTTTCTATTCCTAATGTAGGTAATGTTTTTTTTTTTTCTCTGATCAGAATGATTCAGGTATGTGACTGTTATTTGAAACATTTCTCTTAATATTGCTTTTTTTATTTTTACAGATTCATGCTAATCTTTTCTATATTGTTCCAATTTTAGTATATGTGCTGCTGAAGCAAATCTTGTTCTTCTTTCCAATCTCTATGTCACTATTTCTTTCATCTTTTGCACGGGTTACTGCAATAACCTCTTTACTAGTCTTGTCTTCACTATTTCCTTATTCTATTCCCACAACATATGACCATCTGATCAATCTTTTAAAAACATTGATTTTATTAAAGGATGCCTCTGTATATAAGCATGTCCTCAGGATAAAACTTGTATTCAGTAAGTGTGGCTTTGAAAGTCCTTCCTTACCTAAGCTCTCCCCACCTATCCTCCTTCTTCCCACCAACTTTATCTAATTGCTGTTGCATAAAAACATCCTATAATCATTTTATCCTCATTTTGTTTAAATATATTTGTTCAGTTCTAGGGACTGGTTATTTGATAACTGTTTCTTATACTACTATATCACTGCCTGCCATCCAATAATTTTATATTGTAATTTTCCATAATTAAGAAATAAATTAGGATGGGGCCATAAAATTGACTTTTATGCATTCTCTAGTAACATAGAAAAATGCTCATAGCATTGGTAATTCTTTAAATTATAAAGTATATATTGTATATGTTCATAGATACATGTTTAGTATATGATATACATTTATATACCTAAATATTTATAGAGCTTTCCTTTTAATATTGGTTTATGAGTAACTAATTTCATTATTTATGCTTTTCTGTAATTTCAGAATATTCTGTAAAAAACACTAGTTTGTCATATAATGATAATATAAATAGATTAGGACTAGAAAAACACTGGACATGTACTTTTTAGATATATTTACATATTTTTGTCACGGAACATTTTTTGAATGTTTTCACAATTTCATCTTTATCGTTTGTTGCATTTATTTTATGTTATCTTTCTGCAAGTACTGTTATTATAACAGGTTCTAACTTTGGTTTCCATCTGGAAGGTTGGTGCTGGTGTTACAATGAATCCCTGGCTTCGAGGTAGGTATTATGTGGAAAATCATAAAAGTTTTTCTGACCTTTGCTATAAACACTCCAGGCTATTGTGTCAACATTCTTGAGGAAGCACTGCTTAAAATTTTTCTGCAAGGCTGGGAGTGGTGGCTCATGCCTGTAATCCCAGCACTTTGGGAGGCCGAAGTGGGCAGATCACAAGGTCAGAAGTTCGAGGTGAAATCCCATCTCTACTAAAAATACAAAAATTAGCCTGGCATGCTGGTAGGTGCCTATAATCCCAGCTACTTGGGAGGCTGAGGCAGGAGAATTTTTGAACCCGGGAGGTGGAGGTTGCAGGGAGGTGGAGGTTGCAGTGAGCCAAGATCACACCACTGTGCTCCAGCCTAGGTGACAGGCAAGACTCCATCTCAAGAAAAAAAAAAAATCTGCAAACGGTTTCTGGGTCTCTTATTACAAACCTTAGAATTGATAATCAAATGTCTACTTACAAAAAGAATAAATCAAAATCTGATTTTTTCCTTCAGTAACTTTGATACTTACAAGGGATAATCCTGTTGTTACACTTTCACTGGATCTTTAAATATCTACATTCTGTTTAATATGAAGAACAACTGGAAAGGAAGTAGACCTGGAGTACTGTATAATTTACTTACACAAATAAATTATCATTATCCACACTGACTCACTGTATGTGACTTAGATCAAAAGGAGACAGACATTATGCAGCCATTTTCCTGTGTTACTAAATAATGCATTTATCTGAATAAAAGACAATTTATTGGCCCATCATGATTTATTTCTTAAGCTTGAGAAACTATAATTTCAAGATCTGCTTATTTTACTTGTTAATTATAATGAAGGTAGTTTTTTTTTGTTTGTTTTGTTTTTGTTTTTGTTTTTTGTTTTTTGTTTTAATACTCTTTGCCTAGGAACTTTGGACCTAGAATTCAAACTTGTATCATGCACTAGCACTAGGATTTGTTTTGTCAGGGGAAACAAAATTTCCATTTCAAAGTATTCCAATGAACTAAAAGACAATTGTTAAATACATATTATATATCCAGCTTAGGATGCATTCCTTTACTTATTCTAACAGGAGCGTTTCTCATGCTGTTTAATTTCTTTGATGATATCATTGAACCTATTTATAATCCTATAATAATATAGAACTGTGCCAGTCTCATTTTGAGTAATGCTATTTTCCAAAGTCCATTTTTGATGACTGTAAAATCTGTATATCTATTCCTTCTTTCTCTTTCATGCTGAAAGCCATATTTCAAAGTATTTGGATGCCCTAAAGCCACCTCAGACTTAACATAAACTAAACTGAACTCTTTACCTTCCCTAGAAAGTTTATGACTTTTCCTGTTTCCTAACGCCGTGAATAATGTCAGGACCATCTAAATCCCCAAATTTGAAGCTTCAAAGTCTTCCTCAAATGTACTCTCTCTTCTCTCCCCAAGGCAATTAATCAAGTTCTGTTAATTTTATATCATCAATGTCTTTCAAATCCACTTATTTTCTCTAACCAAAGTTATTGTTTTATTCCATCTTTTATAAACTTTCAACTAGTATATGGCAATAGCATCCTAAGTGGTTCCTTTAACACCCATGCAACTTTTGTCCAGTCACTAAAATTCCATTCAATAAAAAATCACAAGAAAGTAAATTTAAAAGTCAATCTCTTATTTAATGTCATTTGTAATCCTCCAATAATTAAAAGTCAAATTCTTGAGCATGACATTCAAGCTCTTCACAACCTAATTCTTAAAAACATATTTCTCATCTTTTATCTTACTCTTACTATGCAAGTCAAAGCTCTCTCAACAACCATACCTAAACCCTCAGCCAAAAGCCAGCACCAGCAGCAAGATATATAAATGAGTCATCTTGACTGGCCCAGGCCCAGCCAAGCCTCTAAATCAAGGTAGTCCAGCCAGTGCCATGTAGAGCAGACAAAACTACTCCAGCTAAGCCCAGGCAACCCAGAGAATTATGCCAGATAATAAATAGAAATTGTCATTGTAAGTAACTGAGGTTTTGGTGATTTGTACGTACCAATAGGTAACTAAAATAGTTAAGTATCCAAAAAGGCTTCATTAACAATGCATTTGTATAATATTTGTTAGATCTAAGCAGGCTTCTAATTTATGAGCATCTCTTAACTAATCCCAAAATTCCACCACTGAAGATCTGCTTATTTTACTAGTTCATTGTAATGAAGGGATAATTTTCTACACTCTTTGCCTAGGAGCTTTGAAACCTAGAATTTAAATTTTTATCATGCAATAGAACTAGGATTTATTTGTTGGGGGAAACAAGGGTAAGTTGATCACCAAGGGCCAATGATTTCATCAATTATGTCTACATAATGAAGCCTTTATAGTAGTCCAAAATGATAGAGTTTGGATGAGCTTGCAGATAGCCAAACACATGGGGGCTTCCAAGAAGGTGAAGAACAGATGTATATGCAGAAAGAGTGGAGCATCTCAGCTTCATGGGACAGAAGTTTCTGTGCTAAGGATTGTACCAAACCTCATCTTGCATATCTTTTTATATGGCTATTTATTTGTATTATGTAAAATATATTTTGTAATAAACCAGTAAATGTGTTTTCCTGAGGTTTCTGAACCACTCTAGCAAGTTAATCAAACCCAAGGAGGGAGCTGCGGGAGTCCCAAGTTATAGCCATTTGTTCAGAAGCACAAGCAAAATAATCTGGGGCTTGTGATTGGCATCAGAAATGGGGTTCCATCTTTTAGGATTGAGTCCTCAATCTGTGACACCTGTCACGATCCAGGTAGGTAGGTAGATAGCGTCAGATATTGAATTGAATTAGAGGACACCCAGTTGGTATCCACTGCATAGTTTATTGCTTGTCTGCCGCTGGGGAAAATCTCTACACATTGGTTGTTAGCAGCGTGTTGTAGGAGTAGTGGGAAAAACTGTTTTTTCTACTCAAAGCAATGTAAGCAATATAAGCAAACAAATAAGAACAGATATTAATCATGAGTCCAAGGAATACACATTCTAAATAGGCATTTGAATATGTGAGCAAACAATAATGGTATGGAGTTCATCCTGTGGTAGAGCTATACATGCGTTGCTATAGGAATAAAGTATGCAAGTAGTTAAATCCTAAAGGAAGGGGTAGTAATGAGAACAGTTTCCTGTGAGGAAGAAACTTTCATTTTGAAGGACAAGGAGGAAGTAGCCAAGTGTGTTCTCAAAAGAGAACAAGTATGTCTCCTGGCAGATTAATTAACATATAAAACATAAAGTTTCAACCTATAAAATATTTTAGTAAAATATATGCATATCTGGCAATTATAGGGGTCAGGAATGTCGGCAACAGCAAGGTCAAAAGATGCATATGTCCTCTGAAGGGGTTTCAGTTGCATCCTGCAGATGATGAAAGAGAAAACATTTGTTAATAATTAGTATTATCAGATTTGTATTTTACAAAGATCTCTCTGAAAACAAACTGGGAAATTGGTAGGAGAGCAGTAGAGATAGGGACTGGTAAAACAGCTTGGTAAATAATAAAGTAAAGCAAGCTAAAATATCTATATATCTATAAATATTTTTATATGTGTGTGTGTGTCTCTACAGAGAACAGTATCATTGGTCATGGAGATAAAGAAACCTAAGTATGTCAATTTTCTGGAGATAGAAATTGAAGGGCTTGGTGACTGGAAATGTGAATTTGAGAAGGTAATAATGACTCCTAAGTTCCTGTCAGGTTTAATAGAGAGAACGGGGATGACATTTTGCAAGAAACTGAATTTCAAAGAAGGAGTAAACTTGGTACAGGTGAAAAATGATGACTTTCAAGTGTTTGTGAGATACCTAGTTATATATTTTAAATAGAACAAATGCTATTCAGGAGGCTAAAGAATGAGGATCACTTGGGCCCAGAAGTTCAAGGCTGCAGTGAGATATAGTTTCAACACTGAACTTCAGCATGGGCAACAGAATAAAGCATTGTCTCTAGAAAAATATAAATAAATAAATGAAATGAATTAATAATATTTCTATGATACCATCTTGATTTTTCTATTTTTTTTCCATTTCATTATCATTAACCAAAAAAATGTATTATTTACTATGTGCTAGATGTTTTTATTCTGTTTAGGTTAAAACATTAGTTATATATTTACTTCTGCCATACAGGAATCATGTTCCTAACCTCTTGTCCACCTTAACAGTTTAAGACTTTTGGAAAAAATTTCATTAGACATAGATCAATTTTACTTTGATTTATCTTTCAGAGTGTTTTATTAATAAAAATAATTATTTCAAAGTTGCATCAGGCAATTTTTGTCATGCAATAGAACTAGGATTTGTTTTCTTAGGGGAAACAAGGATAAGTTGATCACCAATGGCCAATGATTAATTAATCATGCCTACATAATTAAACCTTTATCATAGCTCAAAATGATAGAGTTTGGATGAGCTTTTGGATAGGCAAACATAAGAGGGCTTCCATGCCTTCATTGAATAAATGCTATTTGAAGCATGAATTCAGGTTAGTATTCTACATCTTAGCTGGAAAGGAAATGGGGTATTTCTGTTCCTCAAATAAAAATATCTACTCAAAGTTCTGCACCTTTGTTACAGATTGAATTGTGTCCCCATTTCCCATATTTATATGGTGAAGTTCTACACACAGTACCTTAGAATATGGTTGCATTTGGAGATAGGACCTTTAAGGATATTCTTTTTATTTTTATTTTTTAATTAATTAATTAATTTATATTTATTATTTATTTATTTATTTTGAGAGGAAGTCTTGCAATGTCACCAGGCTGGAGTGCAGTGGCGTGAACTCCCGACCTCAAATGATCTGCCTGCCTCAGCCTGCCAAAGACCTAGGATTACAGGCGTGAGCCTCTCTGCCCAGTCAGTGTATTCTTTTTACTGTCTCACATCATCTCTATCCCCAGACAATAAAATAATAAATTTGTCCTGAATTTCGTTACATTCATCAGTCCATGTTTTACTAGCAGGCCACGTCACTCTAGTGAAAGTCAGCACTCTCTGTCGGTTCTCTGTTTATTGACTTCCTATAAGAAGCACATCTGTCAGATCCCTAACAAAGATCTGATCATACGTGTTCATGCTGGTGCCCAGAAAAATGAACTCGAGTCCATCTCTCAGATGCATTCGCTTCATTTTAAAAGAGCTAGAATTAGGAAACCTGTTTAGGCCTTTTGTGCGAACTGTATTCCTCCACCCAATAAGTAGTATCAGCAAAACTACACTTAAAATATAGGGTGCTGGGAACTTGCTTGATGATTTATAAAAGCATTATCTTATTTGCTTTATTATTGCTTACCAATTCAAAGAAATTTGGGAAAAGAAGAAGTAGTGAGACCTGAATTTCAATACCTTAACTCAAATAAATATTATATATCCTTTTAAAACTGCCTATTAAATACGTCCTACTCTAACAACTCAGCATCTGTTTTCCATGTACTCATTAGTAAAGAAAACAACAGAGCTGGGTGGAATTTGGGGTACTAGAATATATAACCTGAAATTAATCAAAATGAAGCTTTTTTAAAATGTCAAAATATTTTTCTTTAATGTGGCCACTTACCTTATTGCTTTTCGTACTCAGCAAAAAAAAAAAGTTATTGTATATTAAAGCCTGTAGTTTTTAAAACTAAAAGAGTTATAAATTATTATATAATATTGTCTCCAAAGTAGGCTCTAAACAGAAATAATTAAATTGAGATTCCATAGACCAAGAAATTGTTATTTTATGTGTGTTGTTTTAAATTATTTATTCAATATACTATATTTGCATAATAAGAAAAGTAGACCTGAAGGAATTCCTTTTATTTAAGAATAAAATCTAAATATGTTAAAATGAGCAATAAGAAACATAACATTATAAGATGACATGATCAAATTCTACAGTTGCTAGGTTTCAAACATATGGCTACAATTTTAATCAACCTATGGGGAACACCTCACATAGAATAAAATGTTTCAAATAATATAGAGTACCTAAAATATCCTGAGTTAAACTACTTCTACCTGATATATTAGACTTTACCAAAATAACAATAGAAAGGAATTTAATTTAATCACCATTTACAGAAATGTATCCCATTTGAGACTGACGCTTAAATTTTTTTTACATATGTTCATGTTTATTGTATCTTTTCTTTTCAATTAAAAATGATTTACATAGATTTTGCTAAATATAGTGGATGGTAAACATATATTTAACTTCATCCCTTTCCAAAACCCTAAAAAATAAAAATAAATACTTTTTAAAATTTTACTCATGAGGAGTAATGGAATATAAGATATAATGACAGCAAAAAAATAAAAAATAAATAAACAAGAAACTGGATCAGCAGTGTAAGGGAAACCAAGAAAAAGTTCAATTATACTGCAAAAAAACATACACTAGGTTGTCAAAAATGAAAAAGACTAAACAATAGCAAGTTTTGGCCACCATGTGGGGAAACTAGAATTTATATACTGCTGCCAAAAGTATATACTTAGATGAGCACTTTGGTAATCTGTTTGACACCTCCACTAACTCTGAACTTGTGCATATTCTATGACCCTGGAATCTTACTCCTACTTGTATACTCAGCACAAATGAGCACACATGTGCACATAAGATATGTACAGAATGGTCATAACATTATTGTTTATAATTACTTCCAACTTGAAACAAACTTTCCATCTGTAGTCAAACAGATCAATGAATTGCAGTATATTGTATATAATGGAATATTGCACATAATAAAAATGAACAAACATGCTATAAAATAAAATAATCTCAAAATATTGGAAAAAGTCATTCAAAATCTTGTCTAATAACATTTATATAAAATTCAAAAACAGACAAATGAATCTATGATTTTGCAAGATGGACTAGTGATGACTTTTAAGGAAGAACTAGTTAGGGTACAACGAACTAGGGCATGAGAGAAATTCTGAGTTGCTGGTTATATTCTATTTCTTCACTTGGGTGAAGATAAGGATGTATTAACTTTGTGATAATGTATTAAGTTGTACAGTCATAAGTTTTGCAGCAGTTCTCTAAGAATATTGCTGAAAAATTATAAATAATATTTTCTTATTGAAGAACATAATTAAATAGAAATGTACATGGTTTTTCCGGCTAAAAGTGATTTTGGTCAACCATGTCAATTACTGTTAATTAAGCTAATTAATATAAATCAAGGACATTCAATGGATTTAGAAATAAGGCAACAAGAATACTGTTTTTGCTATAGAAAATTTCCAGAATGTGGTGAAATCAAAACCCTACAGAGCAGGATTAAAGACAGAATACAAAACTAGAAAGTGAAAACAGTAATTATAGTCAGTTCTTTCAAGAAGTTTTACTATAAAGGTGATGATTTGAAGAACAGTTAGAGATCAAGGGAGAGTTACAATGTAAGAATTTCTAGAACATGTTCATAAGCTGATGGGAATACACACCAGAGAAAGAGGTATCCATAGAGCAAGGAGAGAAATCCCAGTTGTAGGAACAAGAGACTGTTAGAAAGCAGGGGAACTAGAGCCCAGGTGGTTATTAATTTTCCCCATAGTAACAGGTGAGTAGGAAAGGGGTGTGTGTACAGATGCTGATATACTAGCAGATGTGGTACAATGCAGATCCGGAGTTTATGTGTGCTCTACAGTAAGATATTTTTCCAAATGATATTATAATACATTCAACAGAAAGAATATGATATTGAAAATACTGCTATGGTCAAACACTAGTGTATATGTAGAGCCACTGAAATTCTCATATACTACTGATGGGAAAGTAAGTTGATAAAACTATACTTGAAAAAGTTGGAACTCTTTCAAACAATTTGATAAACTGATTTGCTGAACAAATTTAGAAACTGTGGAAACTTCCACCCCAGGCATATGCCTAACAGAAAATATGATATATGTTATATAACATCACATATAATATCATATATATAATGTCATGTGTGTGTGTACATATTTATATATAAAATGTCAACCCAAAACGTAAATGATGGTTTTATCAATCTTATTTGTAATTGCCCAGTCTGGAATTAATCAAAATAAAACAAATTATTTTACTTCATTTGATGAAATACCATACAGAATCAATTATTGTTGTATACAATGTGAAGGAATATCACATATACAATATTAAGTAAAAGTATCCAGATTCAAAATAATCCCTGCTGTATCATTCTATTTACATAGAGCTCCAAATCAAACAAACAATTAGTTTAGAAGTCTAAATAGCAGTAAACTTTACGAAGGAGAGTAGTCATGACTAGAACGGAGCTCATACAGGAGCTCAAGTTTTATTTTTTTATATGTGTGTTAATTACACTACTGTTTTCACTTTCTCAAAAATTGTCAAGGCATATACTTGATATTTGTGCACTATTTTCTTTTCACAAATATTAAGTATATGACAATATGAACAAATATTAAGTACATGAATAAAATGACGTGAAATAATGTAATAAGTAATCTTAGATTAAGGAGGGAGGAAATATGATGGCTGTGTCTGCTTGATGTGAAAACTCATGGCGAATTTGGTAATGGGGATGTGTACAGATAACCATTTCAAAAAGGCATCAGCAAACCCGCAAAAAAAAAAAAAAAAAGCATAAGTGCCAACTTCAAAATTAAAAAGAACTAACAATATTCCAAGAAAAGTTTCAAAATAAATCTGTAGTTGATTTCCCATATATACTTTATTGAAATGAGAGAATACAAATGAGAAAACCAATGTGCTTGTAAAATAAGGGTTATTTTAGCCTACAAACTCACAAAATTTCAAAATGGTCATTAGAATTCCGAAGACATTTTGGTGCAACTAAATATAAGTTGTCATGTGCACAGATGTTACTGCAGTTTACCCTATATTAACTATAATTTTAGCTTGTGATATTTCTACTTTTCAAGCAAAGGCTATATTCCCAAATGAAATGCCAGATGGCAAAAAAGGTTGTATTGTATACCCTGGAAACCAAATCCAAAAACTTTGAGGATTTTGTTCAATGTACCACTATTACATTTGGCTCAGATTATTTAAATATTAAGCAGGATGTAAAGCCCAGACAGTAATTATTTTTAAAATCATCTTACTGTATATGTAATTTCTAAATGTACAGTAATTTGCCTAATTCCCCAGGTTGTTTTCCTTTTAATTTACTATGATTGCTACATAACCACTCATTTCATATCTTTCCCCCAGACTTAAATGCCGAAATACTCACTGAGTAAGACACTCGATCATTCCACAGCGTCTACCTTTTGACTTCAATAAGCTCTAGTGAGTATTTGGTTTTAAGTATATTTTGTTAAGGAATTTGGCAGCTGAAGACATTGAAATTTTACCGGAATCTCTACGTACAGCCAGCTTTTAACTCTGCCAAATAAAAAATGATGAATTAATTTAGAAATTTAAATGTCTCCAATTTAAAATAATAAATCCTTTCTACTTCCTAGCAGGAGGAAACTGACCATTTATAAAGCTTCTTGATAACTGAAAACCTATCCAAATGGAATATATTCCATACAGGACTAGAATGCTTATTTTTATTGAAGGTGTATCACAGAAAACCATTCCAAACAACATTTTCTCCTCAGCAGTCAAAATGAAGTCACAAATATTTTGCCTCTAAAATAACTTCTTTTGTAAAAGCAAATGTGAAAGTAATAAAACTGGCATTGACCAAAGACCAGTTCAATATTGAGAAACCTGTGATTTTTATAGAAGGAAGCATTGTTAGATCTTAGAAAGAAAAAAAAACACACACACAGGCAATTTTGGTCTAGATCCTTAGCTCATTATTAATTAACTCTCTGATCTTGAACAAGGCAACTAAAATTTTTGGTCTACTATTTCCTCCTCTGGTAGGCATCTGCATTTAAGGTAAATAATCCCCATATCCGTATCTCTGAAAGTCAATAAATTAGTATGACATTTCAAGAAAAGTATGCTTTCACGTATTAGTTTTAAAATTATCCCTTATGTTACTTATACATTGCAAGTAACCAGATGATTGGTTTACAAGTGTTTTAGCAGCAAATACCATCTTTCAAATGAGATCTTATGAAAGAGTAAAAAACAAATAAAAATAGATAAAAGATGTGTTGCTCCTATTAAAAAGATTGGGGAGTTGCACATCCATTAAAATCTTGGCCTTTCCCTTTGCCTCCTGAATCAGATTTTCCAGAACCTTTAAGACTCCTTGGAATACAGTTTAAAAATTGCTACCCTAGAAGCCTTAGGCAACTTGTAACAATAAATGTTTTGGATTCAGGACTGTGGTATGGTAAGTGAGAAGATAGGTTATTACCCATTTTACACATTATAATTTTTAGAGAATGATAATATATATCTTTCTTAACTTTTACTTATCGCCAACCACAATAATCAGCCCTCACATATCGAGTAAAGTAAGACTTCTCAAATAACTTCACAAATGGGATGACTAAATTAGAACTCAGTTTAATTAACTATAACAAATCTTATTTTCAAATATGACATTATTTTCACCCCTTCAACTATGAAATATCATGAATTGCTAGAACTAGGATGTATATTATCCATGTAGATACAATAAAATTTAACTTATTATAATTATTAATGCAAGTACATATGAAGAAACAAACATTTTGATAGTAATTTGACATTTGCGGTGCTATTTCTGCTTTCATAAGATGACCTTTTACACCAAACTACCCTGATTAACCATCAACTAACACCTTGGCAATGTGGTACATATGGAAAAATGATGATGTGGTAAAAACAGGCAAAAGGAAGACAACAGATTTTTGGAATATGTGGCCTTTCTTTCCTATACGAGCCAGGTTTAATTTTGAAGCTAAAAATCAGCTATATAGAGAGAGAAATATGAAAGGATTGCATAAAATAGACTAAACAAAAATTCTAAAGAAATGTGGTAGGAAATTTAAAATGGCATGCATTGTTTAAGTCCAATAAATTAGATAGTCCTTCCCTAGTATTTCATGTAAAAATTTTAAAAACACAAATAAGTTATAGTCAATATATTTGGTAGGTTGCCATAATACAGTACCACAACTAGTTGACTTACAAAACAGAAATTTATTGTCTCACAGCTCTGAAGATTACATGTTCAACATGAAGATATGAATAGGGTTGGTTCCTTCTGAGGGTTGTGAGGAAAATATGTTCCGTGCCTCTCTAGAGTTTCTGGTGATTTGCTCTCAATATTTGGCGTTCCTTGGCCTTTGCTGTATCGCCTTAATTTTTGACTTCATGTTCACACAGTGTTTTCCCTGTGTGTGTGTCTATGTTCACAACCTTGTTAAAAAGACACCAATCATAATGGATTAGGGACTCACCCTTCTTCAGTATGAACTCGTCTTAAACAGTTAGATCTGCAAAGACTCCTTTTCCAAAGAAAAGGTCGCATTCTGAGGTACTCACAGTTAGAATTTAACATAAAAATTTTGGAGGGACAGATCAACCCATCACACAGGCAGAATTTCAGCAAGATATAGCAATAATAAAATTATGAGAGAAGGAAGTAGATGATATTAATGAATATTAGAAGAAAACAAAACAATATTTTCTAAGGCATTTATCTTCTAGTATTAGTCTTCCTGCTTGCCATTGCAAATCATAAGATAACATATTTGGAGAAAGTATACTGCAGTAAGCTAGTGATCAGAAAAGAAAAGACTAAAAGCAAAACTCAGACAGGAGTGTCTACTCCATACTAGAATAATGTTCAACTTAATGAGAGGACAAGTGTTATCATCTTCTATGATCGCCGAGAAAGTGAGCTGGAAAATACTTCATTGCAATCTTATCATTTAATAAACCCACATCAGAAGAATTTGAGCAGTGAAGTCACTACATCTTGGCATGGGACCACAGTGGAACTCTACACAAAATGCAGCAGTAATCTGAGACTTACCATTATGAAAGCAAATTGTCTAGGATGAGTTTAAACCTCAGCACAAATTTCTAATCAACCCGTAAAATGGAACCATAGGAACTTAACACATGATGAGGTATTCAATAAACAAAGGTTTACAATAACTAAGAGAAGAAAATTCAAATGAAATAGAAAATCTTTCATGACAAGGGTAGAAAAATGTTGTTTAATATCTGGACTGTGACAAAATCTAAATTAAATGTGAGTGTACCAAAGAAACCTCAAAAAGTGGGAGTGCAGACAAATAATTCATAATCAGAACCAAGACCTAATACCTAGAAAAAATTATGAACTGATCTGTGTCATTTATTATGAGACCACAGAGAGATGCATAAAATTTAATAGCTTTAATTCATCTTGCATTATTTAGTCATATTCATATATCTTTTATATTTCTGAGTCATTTAATATTCATTAGTTAATATATAGTTTGTAAATACTGAGAGTGGATTATGTGTCCGTTATAATAAGTACTGAAATACAAAGATGAGTAAAACATAGTTCTTGTCCTCAAAATGCTTAAAGTGAATACCTATTGATTTACATATCAAATATGCATTCAGAGCCCAAGAGGTGAGTTGATCTAGTACATTGTTAAGAGTGTGGGTTCTATTGTCAAAGAGGTTTAATTTAAAATGTCTCTGCCTTTGTTAGTCTTTTAATATTAGCAAGTTCCTTCTCTGAAACCAAGTTTTGTGCAGCAATAATCACTTTCCTCATGGAACTTACAAAAGCATTATAATAAACTGACTTTTTTCCCTTATGAATGCAATAGCTAAATCTACATAATTTAGGTAAAGTACATAAACATTTTAATAGGATTCAGAGATTTAAAAATGTAACCATTAGAGATGAAATATACAATAAATTTGTACATGTTCATACACATTTCAAAATGTGCTATTTTTCTGTTTGTCCTTTAAATACAAAATTCTCAAATATTTTTGCCTCCTCAATTTGAAAGTCAGGAAAAAAGTGAACATTAGAAAAACAAAATACAGTTGCCTCCATGAGAAGTTTCCCTGTACATTAAAGTTAATGTTCTTTTATTATGAAAATTGAGTTATTATATTACTGTAAGTCTTCAGGATCTTTGTCTTACATTTCTTCTAAAAGACACACGACAGGATTAATTTCTTCTTTTACCAGATACAAATGGTAATAAAATTATTTTTATAATACTCTGAATCCAAATCAAATTTGAACTAGAAGATAAAAATGCATGTAATTTTATATCCAAGACACACAAGTTTGACTGTTTATCACAACTGCAATGACTTTTTATCAGATAATTTAGAAAGAATAAAATTTTATTGCACAAATATTATTGCAGTATGGTTATTTCATTTGACAATCTAATTTTTGAAATTTCGGACATCTGTGGATTCTGAAATTTTCTTAAAATTTATAATGCATCGAAAACATTAATTCAAGGCTGTTGGGTGTTGGTTTTGTTTTGCTTTTGCTTTTGCTTTTGCTTTTGTGTGAACATAGCAGAGCACTTGCTTTAGCTTATATGACTACTTTAACTTATTAAACACTGTCAGGAAGAATAGAAACCTGAACATTTGCATACATCTGGGCACAAATAACATGTTGCTACAAAAATGACTAATAATAGTATTGAGCAGGCTACCATTAGCTATATTTACATCTTGGTGCCAATAAGAAAGGAGAAAATGAATATGATTCCTACCTTGCCTTAATTAGAAAAGGCTGTTAACCAATGTTATAAACTGTGTGAGCAGTATTTCTGAAAAGTTTAATGTAGAAAATGGATGCTTTCTGTCTTTCATTCTCTGTGGTAGAGGGTACATAAGCACACTACGTGATTAATAAAAATAACTGCTTTGAATCCAGTTTAATGTATATATTTTTTATTAAAAAGTAAATACTTTTTTATATTAAGGTAAAAGGAAGCAGCATGACTCCTGTTAAAATCTGTATGGACTTGACACTACATTCAATCTCAAGTAGGCTTTTACAAATAAAATTGTATATTGTTTTGTGTAATTCTATGTAAGTTTAAGCAAACTATGGATTCTCTACTTTACATAATTCATCCACACCAGTGTGTTCAGAAGAAAACTTTTGATTCCACACATCCAACAAAGTAGAGTAATAATAAGATGATTCTTTTTAAAGTACTACAGGTAGGATTTTAAAGAGTATTTTAAAACATTCTTATTCACCAACTGTTTTTCTAAAGAGAACAATTAATATCAAAACAATCTTTTTTTCCCCTTACCAACTATGAGGCCTCAAAAATCTGTTTTCTTTTTTCCTCTCCTGCTCTCCCTTTTTCCCTCTCTCTAACTAGACACAGCCACAAATAAAACCTCAAGTTGCATAATTTTAATGTAAATAATGAGATATAAATAATAAAATTTTGAATATTCTTATCACTGAGTTTAAGTATATATCTATATATATACACATATATAGAGATATATACACAATAGCTTTGAACAAATTAATTTCTATAAAATACTACATATATTTCTCAATCCATATTTCTGTTAGTATAATTAGAAGGAATAGGATTTGGGGAGGGCATATTTTATATAAATGCTATTGTGTTTTATATGTACTATCAGTACTTCTCATATTTTAATATACAGACAAACCACCAGGGGATCTTGCAAAAATGCAGATCCCCGATTCAATAGACCTTAAGGGAGCTCCTTGCTAACATGCTTCCAGTGTTTTAGATGCTGTGATGGAAGGACCCCATTTTGAGTAGTGATGAATTTCAAGTACACATAAGTTAATCAGTTTCTTAAAGAAAAAAATAAAATGTAAAAATAGCAAGTCATGTAATGCATATGTACAGCCACAGAGTTAACTTCCAGGCTCCACATATTTCATTCCAACCCTATATTGTCTGTCAGTTACTTGAAGCTAAGTATTGGAATGTGTCCACACATGGGTAAGGCAAAAAAGAGAGGAGGAGCCTGGGATAGAGGGACAAGGGCGAGAAGGGAACAGGGAAATAGGGAGGAGGAGGAAATGATGGGAACAGGGAAGGCAAAGCAAAGAACCAAGTTTCTGATAAAACGTGCTAATTATTTCCATTCCACTTTATAAAGCCAAAGTCTAAAGAACAGTCACCTGATATTACATGCAAAGATATTTGTATAATAATGTCTCAAAGACAGTGATTAGGAAACTGAATTTGTCACTCTAAATTAGGCCTGTCCTTTTGTTCTCTGAAAGATATTATTTGACTATCAGTCGTGGACAGTTTGGATTTTACTAGGGCTCATGAAACACCTCGAATACAAACATCACATTGAGGAGAATGTCGATGTCTATAATAAAGTTGGCTACTCACCTTTTTGTTAAATTATTTTGGATGTAACATTTGTCTTCTTACTGTTTTATATTATAATCACTCATGTCACATACCCAATTTGCTTTTTAAAGTTGATATTATAAATATATGCTTATACATTAAATGTCTGTGAAAGATGAAACAGAAGATTTTAGTAATATAGAGTTATTGGAATTAAAATTTTCGTGTCCTCAGCAATCACTGAGTGCTTTCTAGTTTCCACGTACTGTTATAACTATATGCTGCCAGGTATAGAGTGGTGAAAGAAAAAAACAAAGACTGTTGCCTAGTGGTGCTTACATTATAGTAGGAGAACAAACTAGCAAGTATTAAAAAAAAGTCAAGTCATGAATTCTAGGAAGAAAAAAATAAAGCTAAAAGGCTAATAAATAATAAGGGAGAGGATACCATTTTAAACAGAGTGGTCAGGGAAGGCTCCTCTGAAAAGGGGTATTGAGTAGTGCCTCAGTGCATTGAAAGAGGAAGCCATGAAAATATCTGGAGAGAAAGCATTCTGGGCCTAAAGATGCAAGTGGAAGGCTCCATCACAGAAAAGAGCTTACTGTTTCTGAAGACCATCAAGTTGGTCAGTATGGCTGGGGAGGAGTGAAAGAAGGCCAAGAGAAGTAGAAAATACGGTGATAGAAGAGGCTACAATGAGGAGTGACATGAAATGTCTTAGGTTCTGCTTTGGGAGAAATCCACTAAGACAGCATACTTGAAGGGCTTTTTTAAAACCACATACAGCAGCATGGGAGTGAAAGCCAAATAAGCAGGAAATGTGAGTTTAATCAGACAGGGTTTTTTTTTCTAATTTATAAGAAATATTTTTATATACAAGTAGTATTTACATACTATAAATAAATATATGTACATCATATACATATATATATATATATATATATATATAGGCAGCTTATATAACTTTTCTCTAGAAAAATGCCAAAGAAAGTACTATAATTTTTTACTCAAATGCAAATTTTGATTTAGAAAATTATACATTTATTCACTTAAAGAGAAGTCACTGAGCATTTTCCACATGCTAGGAATAGATTTGGGTGCTAGGAATACAGGAATAAACAAAAAGACAAAAATATCTTCCTTTATATACATTTACATTTCAACTAACTAACATATGATGTAGCTAAATTACACACACTCATATACATACAAACATTGAAAAGGAATTTGTGAAGACAGAGATTATAATAGAGATTATTAAAAGTATGTAAAATAATAAGGTGTTACATAGGACAAAATGTACAAGTGAGAGGGAGGAATTATTCATTAAAATTTAAAGATTCCTACATTAAAATAGAAAAATAAACAGGAAAGATTTTAAAATATATGACAAAAGAAATAAGGATTAAAAGAAATAGGCACATGGGGGAGTAGAGGAAGTCAATCATATTCACTGGCAAGTAGTTACTTGTTCCTACATTCTTAACTCACCTTTTTCTGTCCTCTGCTAATTCGTATATATTCTCTGAGGCTATCATTAGTACCTGAGGCAAAAATCACTTTTATTTCCACAAAAACACCATTATTTCTTTGCGTTAAATATGAGTGTCTCTAAAGCAAGTATTAAAATCAAGATTATTGACACATATGAAGGTAACAAATTCATGTATATTGTTAAAAATAAAGAAAATGAAAGAAGTGATGCAAAAAACTTTTAAAGAAAATTTTTGTGGGTACATAGTAGGTATATGTATTTATGGGGTACATGAGATATTTTGATACAGGCATACAATACATAATAATCACATCAGGGAAAATGGGCAATCTGTTACCTTTCTTTGTGTGACAAACAATCCAATTATTCTAGTTCATTGTAGTCACTCTGTTATGCTATTAAATACCAGATTGTATTCATTCTATCTAACTATATTTTTGTATACAGTTACCATCTCCACATCCAGCACCCCCAGCTATGTTTCCCAGACTCTGGTAACCACCATTCTGCTCTCTATTTCCATGAGTTCAATTGTTTTAATATTTTTAGCTTCCATAAATAAGTGAGCAAACATAAATTCTTTCTGTGCCTAGTTTATTTCACTTAATACAATGACCTCCAATTCCATCCATGTTCCATCCATGATGTTGAAAATGACAGAATCTCATTTTTTCTCTGGCTGAAAAAAGTATGTACCACATTTTCTTTATTCATTCATCTGTTGATGGACACTTAGGTTGCTTCCAAACTGACCATTATGAATAGTGCTTCAGTAAACATAGGCATGTAGATGTGTCTTTGATATACTGATTTTCTTTATTTTTGAGTTTATACCTAACAGTAAGATTACTGGATTGTATGGTAGTTCTATTTTAATGTTTTGAGGAACCCCCTCAAACTTCTTTCCATGGTCTTTACTAATTTTACATTCCCACCAATAGTGTGTGAGGGTTCCTTTTTTCTTCACATTCTCACCAGCATTTGTTATTGCCTGTATTTTTAATATAAACCATTTTAACTGGGGTGAGAGTATATCTCATTTCTCTGATGATCAATGATGTTGAGTACATTTTCACCTACTTCATTGCCATTTGCATGTCTTCTTTTGAGGAATGTCTATTCAGATCTTTTGTCCATTTTTAAATCAGAAAATTAGATTTTTTCTTATTGAGTTGTTTGAGCTCCTTATATATTCTGGTCATTAATCCCTTGTCTGATGTATACTTTGCAAATATTTTCTCCCATTCTGTGAGCTGTTTCTTCACTTTGTGGATTGTTTCCTTTATTGTGCATCTTTTTAAGTTGATGTGATCCCATCTGCCCATTTTTGCTTTGGTCATCTATGCTTGCAGGGTATTACTCAAAAAATTTTTGCCCAGTCAAATGTCCTGGAGTTTCTCCAAAGTTTTCTTTTACTACTTTTACAGTTTGAGGTCTTAGATTTAAGTCTTTCATCCATTTTGATTTGATTTTATATACAGAGATACAGGGATCCAATTTCATTCTTCTGTATGTGGATATCCAATTTTCCTAGCACCATTTATTGAAGAGGCTGTCCTTTCCCCAACGTATGTTCCTGGAACATTTGTTGAAAATGAGTTTGTTGTAGATGTGTGGATTTATTTCTGGGTTCTTGAATCTGTCCCATTTGGGCTATGGGTCTGTTTTTATGTCAACATCATACTATTTTGGTTACTATAGCTCTGTAGCATAATTTGAAGTCAAGTAATGTGGTTCCTTCGGTGTTGTTCGCTTTGCTCAGGATTGCTTTGGCAATTTTCCTTCTGTGGCCTTATTCACTCCTTCAAGTACTTGCTTTCTTCTAAAACCAAAACTAACAAAAGTTAGTGTAATACAATCTCAGTAGAAGAAATAACTGCAAATGGAACTATATAGGAAGACAGGCCACCCTATGTAAGTAGCGATATATATCTCTACAAGTTTTCAAGCAAAAGTTTACCTGTCAATTATGCCACAGAAGAAATCCTTGAGAAGTGGGAGAAGGGAAGAAATGACACGGAGGTAGAGTGACAATTTACCATTTTAACTGGGAAAAGCAAAAGAGAGTGAACAGCAACAAAATTAATAATTAGGATGGCCAATGACTGTAAATCTGGACTCTCTCTGGGGAAAGAAATATGGTCACCCAAACTCTGAAATTTCTTTCAATCCTATGACTTAGAGATCAAGACATGCTGATAGATACATAGCAATATTACTTTCAGAACATTCTAAATCACTTTTATGGAGACTAGAATGAGTCCTTTCTCTAACAAAAAGACAAGTTGCGGCTCTGGCAGCAAACAGGTAAGTCCAAAGACCAACTCTGCACCTTTGTCTTTGATGGTATTACATGAGACTGAAAAACTGACACTGGAAAATAAAATAATTAAATCATAAATACAGCAATGTTGACTAAATTAAAATGGACCTAGTTTAAATGGCATATCACAAAATTCCAAAGCATATCAATAATTACATTATCAAATTAGCATAGTTATAGATGACTCTCCTAAAGTTGTAAAAAAAATCAAATCTGTGTAACTAAGAAACAAATATAATTTCTATGTGGTAAACAATAGAGTAACTAAGGAAATAGGGAAAAAATGCTAAGAATCAGAAAGTCCTACTTACTTAAGATAAATTATTGTTCTGTTTGGTAAGCTGGAAAGAGAGCTGCAGGCTACCCAGTTTCTTGATTCACTGGCCTCAGGAATTAATTCTGCAATCGTTTCCATTACTTGGTAAGGAGTATAAACTTGAGAAGCAGAGATTCCCTTAGTCAGTCCCAGAGCTGTGTGGCATTTAAAGAAACACCCAACAGGAATGCATGTTTTTATTGAAGCGTCTCTAAAATACCTAAGGGCAGAGCAGAGGCAAAGATGAAAGGAGATCAAAAAGTGACTTGTGAGAAAAGGAATTTCTTTTATATGGCTCTTTCTTTTATTTTAATTATAAAAGGACAGGATCTGAAATCAAGGCCTTTGTTTTCTGGTTTTTTAGTTCTGAGTAGCACGCAAGACAAAGGTTTAACCTTTTTATTCTTAGATGCTCTAAATTTAAACCATTTCGAGAACTTCCACTGCTTTGAGAAATGTTTATTTTGTTTTTGTAAAATGATGTGACAATAAATGTGATAATAGTAGCAAAAAGAAAAAAGTGTAAGACAATGAAACAATAATTTCTTTTTAAATAAGTACTGAATCTTAAATACCTAAAAAATATTACATGCATTTGCAGCAAATTATAGTGGTTATACAAATTACTGGAAATCTTTCTATGTAAGTTCCATAGTCACAATCATTGTAATAGACAGCTTCAATGGTTTAATTACTTTTAAAAGGCTTCTATAAACCAACTAACTCAGTTGTTTTACTCCAATTTTTAATAAGCAGAGAAGAAGTATATATCCCAAATTTCTTATTCAATAAATTCTAGTTTTTCATAAACTCTCAATTTTAATTTTTACAACTTGGATGTTTCTCCTGGCCACTTGATTTCCTGGAATCTTTATCCATAGCTGAGGAGACTACGCTTTTGCTCACAAGGCCAACTGCAAACATACACAGTGTCTTCTCCAGGGCAATTATTACAGAATTCACTAATGATACTTCTTTACCTCCACAGTAATCAATACCTCTGCCATGACATTACTCATATTTCAGTGCTTTCGCTGACCAAATGCCAATAATTTGGTCTTTCTCTCTTGGAGAAGGTGAGGCCACTCACCAATCACCACTTTTGTCTAGACTTGAGAGTAAAATAAATAAATGTCATTGTCATATGTATATCCCAATATCTTTAAGTCAGCAATGTGTTCGGTGCCCTCCTGAACATTACAATCCAGTAGGGTAAAAGGCATTAAATGATTATATAAGGAATTACTTAAATATTATAATATGTGCTTTAATAAAAAGTAAACAATGCTTGTATAAAACAAAACATGAGTTTCCTGAGGAAGTGATATTTAAAGAGCAAATTAGAGGATAAGTATATACTAGCCAAAAGAAGAGAAGAATACGGAGAAGTTGAGCAAAGTTTCCCGGTTAGGAGGTAGACAGTGAGTTCAATAAATACACCAAAGTTCAGTGTGTTAATTTGTACATTTATAGTGTTACTCATTTAGCATTACTATCTCATTACTTTTTACAAATGCTGATATATGTATATTTAAAGAAATATCTTTATATTTTTGTACATTAACTGGACATTTTGTTTTTGCTTTTTGAACAAGTACACCACATAGTTTGCACTGTACTTTGCAAACTATGTAGTCTTCACTAACTCCCAAAACTATACAGAAAAAGAATTGGACTAATTCTAAGTATAGAGACAGGAAAAATTATTCCCCAAAAAAATCACCTCAAAAATATCCAAAAGAACCTTACATCTTTCCAGCAGAAGGTCAGAACCTTCAATTTTCCCTGCCTTTGGATCCTACTTCCCAGAGCTTATGCATATTAACAAGACTTTTTAGGACCTGGTTAGGCATTTCTAGTTCTAGTTCACTAGATTATGTGCCCAAATTTTCCAGTTGGTGTGATCATTAATATGCATAATACTCAAAAGTTATATTACACAATAATTCTCAAAAAATTAAAATAATGGTTCTTAAAATGTATTTTATAAAGTAAGTTGTGGGTTATTCAAATTGAATAGACTGAATTATATTTTAAAATTGAGAAAATAAAGCATATTTTAAGAGATTAGGAAGAGAGTTTATGATCTGAAATAGACGTCACATGTAGACTCCACTTGTGAATTTTATTTACATATTAAGAGGTCAGAGAAATAAGGTTGAAAACTAAAAGCTGATATTGCTTAGCATGATGAACTTATATTTTTAAAAATGTAATGTTTCAAGGAGAATATTTTAAAAATCAGATCTATTTGAAAAATGTATTTCTGTAGATCACATCTTTTCATGAGATGAGCAAATAAAAAGAAGTTTCTAGTTTCCAGGAGGCAGATACTGTGACATCTCTTATAAATTGGTATTTGGCATATTTTATAAATTGAGAATCTATAGTCTAAAATTTTAAAAAACAGTTTTAATTAAACATGCTTTTGCATTACTTCAAATCTTCTCTAAGTCCATAAATATTGGACACTACATAATAGAATTCATTACTGTTCCAACAATTTTTTTCTGAAGAAAACATGTTTCCTAGATTATAGACCAAAAAGCAAAGCACAGCATATGTAGAATGTGTTAGAAATTGATGTTCATGGGAATTGTCAATTTTCTATTCCAATTCTGAAAGCCAATGTATGGTCACCTGCTTTTTCTCTTTCAGAATAATGAAATAATTTGTCACGATAATCTTATAACTGAGATTCAAGGAAAGAAATATTACATTACAGATAAGATAGTTTGTAGAAACAAGAGAAGAAATCAGGAGTAAAGAAAAAGTACTAGGAGAAATGGTAATTAAGTAAGAGAAAAGATCATATCACACCATTTCTAAATTTCTTTTTCAGTTACTCAGCAATTACTCAGTGAGTACATTGCTACACTTTGTGTCAGGCACTTATGAAACAAGCACAAATAACATATTGATCCTGCCCTCCAGGCTGCCTGTCCAGTCAGAATATTGTGCAGCACATGTTGAACAGCAGAGTAGATCTCTCAGAAGGCTACCAATCCATCCCACAGTGATTTTCCATATAAGAGGCAAAAGCTCAGTATTATTTTGTAGAAAATTCAAATTTAGAAGTAAAAATAATTAAATAAAATGCATTTACTTAAAATCTAATATAACTTTTAAAATCATGACCTTTAGGAAGCTTTTAATAATATAAACATCAGAGTTTTAAATCATGGAAATATCTATAGAAATGGACTTTTATTCCACTTTCCTGACTCACTACAATAACTAATACACTCAATCCCTCTTTAAGACATGCTAACTGTGCCTTCACACCTTGAGCAGACCAGTGGAGGCTGCTGCCCAGCATGACCATGCAATTCTGCTACCTGCAGTTGAGTTGAATTGATAGATTTAATAGAATTCAACTCAACTGCAGGCAGCAGAATTGCATGGTCATGCTGTGTGTGATGCCCAAACCGTGCTTTTTAAACTTGTTTTTTTAATTATGCAATGTGCTTTCTTGGTTTATTTATTGATTTATTTTTACAGAGCAAGACAGATTTGGGGTTATGCTCTGTCACCCAGGTGGGAGTCTAAGGGCAGGATCATAGCTCACTGCAGCTTTGAACTCTTCAGCTTCAGCCATCCTCTCACCTCAGCATCCCAAGTAGGTGGGACTATAGGCATGGACCACTACACCGAGCTAATTTTTGAAAAAACAAATTTTGTAGAAACAGAAGTCTTGCTATGTTGCTCAGGTGAATCTTGAACTCCTAGAATCAAGCAATCCATCTGCCTCACCCTCCCAAAGTGCTGGGATTACAGGAGTGAGCCAGGGCACCAGGCCATAATGTATTTAATAGTATTTAAACTGAAAACAAAAACAAAAACATGTGTGTTATTTCCATGGTAAATAAATTGAGTGTTTTGGAAAGGCTTAAAAAGATGAGCTAGTTTTAAAAGTTGCTATCTAATTAGCTGTAGGTAAGATAATAATGTAAGTTTGGGGGAGAAACAAAACATTGAAATAATTTTGCATGCAAGTTGTTTCACACTGTATTAAATTACATCCCAAAGATGACAGAATTGCTCATCAATGGACCTAAAGTTTTTTAAAAAAATTGTCTTGGCCTCCGATGAAATAATTGATAAATGTACATTTTTATATTTTAAGTTAAAAATAAAATATTTTAACAATCATGAATCTTTTGTTACTCCCCATTTAAATCTCCTTTTTATAATAGATCATTTGCTCATTCTAATAGAATCAGAATATTTTATTAGAAATAATAATTTAAATAGATGTATATAAAGAGAAACAAAATATTAAGGAGAGAATACACACTACACTTAAAGGGTTTTTTTTTGTCTAAAATAGATATTTCTTCAAAATATTTAAGGCAACTTTAATTGTGCCTTAAAATCAAATGCCTGTTTTTGTTTGCACACATTGAAGATGTGGAACTTAAAACATGGAAGGAAAATTATCCAAGGCAATATAAAAACTGACTCACATATCTAGTATCTCTTGTTAAGAAAACCTTCTAGTGCTATTGAAAATTTTTGCACCATTAGAGGTAATGTAATATATACAAAAATAAGAGATTATTAGCATCAAAATTTATGCTTTTATATAAAAATGTATAATCCAAGTATAAGCTAGAGTCACCTTCTTTTAAAAAATGTAAGATTTTAGACTACCTAACACCTAATAGGATATATTGTGTCTTTCTCAAGAATCAGAAAACTTCTTACTTCTCTTGTGTGTATCTTAATCAAATAAATACTAAATTCCTACTCTGAAAATGTCTTAATCTCTGTAACATTTAATTTCCTACAAGAGTTCTTTTCTCTCAGCTCCACTTAAACCTAGCTATGGAATAAAACAGCAATTTTCACATTTTAGTTTGCATCAGAATCACCTGGAGAGCTCCATAAAACACAGATTACTAAATTCTACTCCCTGAGTTTCTGATTCAGTAAATCTGGGTTAAGTCCTGATAATTTGCATTCCTAACAAGTTCCCAGGTGGTGCTGCTGTTGCTGTTCCAGGTGCGTATGTTAAGGATCGCTGAAATACAACCCCTTTTCCTTAATTTATCCAAAAGCATCATTTTTGGGATATACTCTATTAAAAATTGGGACAAAAAGAGTTGACATTGCATCAGCATGAAGAAATTAATACTGTAAATTAAATTTATTGATTCTAACATCCTTTGGCCACATTATAATGATCTTTTCAGACAATTCATAATTATCTCCAGCTTCTGTAGCTTGGTGGCCTCTTTTCCTTTGATCTTCTCCCCTTCTCCTTCTCACTGATTGATTCAGTACCAAAATTCTTATTAACTTTTTATAAAGAGCACTTTAACATTGCTTAGCAATCTCTTTACAAACCGTCATTGCAGGGATTTAAACTCACATCCAAAAATCAACTTTCAAGACATTTGTAACCTCATAAAAATGTTAGAATAAGGTCTTTTTTAAAAAATATCATTTTTTATACTTTAAGTTCTGGGTTACATGTGCAGATCATGCAGGTTTGTACACAGGTATACATGTGCCATAGTGGTGGTTTGCTGCATCTATCGCCCTGTCATCTATATTAGGTATTTCTTCTAATGCTATCCCTTGCCAATCCCCCCCACCTCCTCCTCTTCCTCCCCCAAACCCCCATCCCCTAGGCCCCAGTGTGTGATGTTCCCCTCCCCTGTGTCCCTGTGTCCCTGTGTTCTCCTTGTTCAACATCCATTTATGAGTGAGAACATGTAGTGTTTGGTTTTCTGTTCTTGCATCAGTTTGCTGAGAATGATGGTTTCCAGCTTACACCTTATACAAAAATTAACTCTAGATGGATTAAAAATTTAAACATGAGACCTAACACCATAAAAACTCTAGAAGAAAACCTAGGTAATATCATTCAGGACATAGGCATGGGCAAGGACTTCATGACTAAAACACCAAAAGCAATGGCAACAAAAGCCAAAATAGACAAAGGGGATGTAATTAAACTTAATAGCTTCTGCACAGCAAAAGAAACTATCAATAGAGTGAACTGGCAACCAACAGAATGGGAAAAAATGTTTGCAATCTACCTATCTGACAAAGAGCTAATATCCAGAATCTACAGAGAACTTAAACAAATCTACAAGAAAAAAACAAAAACAACAACAACACATTAAAAAATGAACAAAGGATATGAACAGACACTTTTCAAAATAAGACATTTATGCAGCCAGCAAACATATGAAAAAAAAGCTCATTGTCACTGGTCATTAGAACAAGATCTTTTAATAACCTCTTTTACTTTCTATATGTAGATGATTAAAACAGATATGTTCATCTTCAGTTAGAATACCACCTGTAATTAAAACCTGACAGTAGAAAAACATACCTGCTTCTTCTTTCCTTACAAATTTAGGAATAACAGGGAGTAACCAACTTCCAGGTGAATGAAAGGGAGAAAAGCATGTTTTTGGACAGTTATTACAATGGCGGCACTAGCAGGTAGCTGACTCCAATCAACTGGTCTCTATAGGGGTTCATTAATGATTAACATAATCATAAGAAGAGGACAGAAATAAAAAAGTGCAAAGTCAGTTCTGCATATCAATAAGCCAAGGAAAGAGAAGCCTACAGAATTGGTGCAAGAATACATTACTTGTACCAATACACTGGGACATTGGAGGAGACAGCCTCCCTAAGATTAACTACTCTACACTTATAGGAAATAAGAAAATATCACACTTAAAAATTTGATGGAAATAAGTCATAATCCTATTTACAAAACAAAAAATAGCATTTTTATTCCAATTTAGTTTATGAATACCTAGGTGTATTTTGGTATTGACTCCATTTAGGTTTATAATCATAATTTTACCTGTCTACTAAAAATTTTATAAATAATATTATAGAGAATTTTAAAACAAATCTTTAGCCCAGTGTCTCTGTTTCAACCAAAGTTCCTTCAGAGCAGAACTGAGTGGACTATTGTAGTAGACGAATCTAAGAGCAATACCAAACACAGCAGGAAGCATAATATTCACTTGAAATAGCATATCATATCCTATATTTTCATGAAAATATAGTATTCTTCTGCCCAATATATTTGTCTTTGACTTAATTTGAATTTAACTAGAAAAATAATAGACTGGTTTGCTATCACCTTGATATCAATCTCAAAACTTAATTTCATTCAACAAAGTACTTTTCTACCAGCCACTGTCATAGACAGCTCAATGGCAAAAAAAAAAAATAGACATTCTTTCAAAGAAGACATGAAAATGAACAACCGATACATAAAATGGTGCTCAATATCACTAATCATCAGAAAAATGCAAATCAAAACAACAATGACTTATCATCTCACACCTGTCAGGATGGCTATCATTAAAAAAGAAAAACAACAAAGAGTATTCATTTGCAATGATGTGGAAAAAAAAGAACCTTTGTACACTGTTGGTAAGATCGTAAATTGGCACAGGGCACAGCCATTATGAAAAATTTTGTGAAGTTTCCTCAAAAGGCTAACATATGATCCAGCAATCTCCCATATACATACATATACATTTATAAATAGATGATGAAAACAGATCTGTTCATCTTCAGTTAGAATACCACCTGGTTTTGGATATATATATATATATTCTCCATATATATACACATATATATATATGATATATTTGTGTGTGTGTATATATATATATATACCCAAAAACATAAAATCCTTATCATGAAAAAAATTTGTACTGCCACATCATTGCAGAATTGTTCACAATAGCCAAGATATTACAATGACCTAAGTATGCATCGATGGTTAAATTGATTTAAAAAATGTAATATATATATGTGTGTGTGTATATATATATATGTATATATATATGATGGAACACCATTCAGCCTTATCAAATAAGGAAATCTTACCATTTGCCACAACATGGATGACTCTGGAGAACATTGTGTAAAGTGAAATAAGCAGGCACAGAAAAAAATACTGAATGATCTCACGTACATTTGGACTTTAAAGAAGATGACTCAGAGAGAGAGAGTAAAGTGATCGTCAGCCAGCCTGGCCAACATGGTGAAATCCCATCTCTACTAAAAATACAAAAATTAGCCAGGTGTAGTGGCAGGCACCTGTAATCCCAGCTACTTGGGAGGCTGAGGCAGGAAAATCACTTGAATGCAGAAGGCGGAGATTGTAGTGAACCAAGATCATGCCACTGCACTCCAGCCTGGGTTGCGAAGCAAGACTCCCTCTCAAAATAAATAAATAAATTAGTAAAAATAAATAAAGTGTTTGCAAAGATTTGTGGGATGGGGCAATGGGAGAATTTTGGTCAAGGTATATAAACTTTTAGTTACAAGATGAATAAGTTCTGGAAATCTAATGTACAGCACGGTGACTATTATTAGTGCATCATATGCTTGAAATTTGCTAGGAGAGATCTTAAGAGTTCTCATCTGACACACAAAAATGCTAACTATGTGAAGTGATAAATGTATGAAGTAGCTAGATTGGGGTAGTCATTTCACTATATATATAAAGATATATATATATCATTTCACCATATATATATGAGAGATATATATATATGTATCTCAAAACATCGAGTTGTACACCTTAAATATATACAATTTTTATCAATTATACCTCAATAAGATTGAGGGGTGGAAGGGAATCAACTTAAAACTTACTGGCTTCTCTTAGAGAATGCCAAATGTATATCCTACTCATATTACATAAATTAACTTTCTGAATGGAGTTCTTTCTCTCTCTCCCCCTCTGTAGTTGTCACCAGATTCTTCTTCTTTCACCCCATAAAGTTTTAAAGGTTAACTAACTGCCCGAGACCATTCAGCTGGTTTGCAGCTTGTCTGTGAAGGATGCCCACACTGTTCTATTCTAAGAAACTGCTTCTTTGCAAGACTAATTACAGGGATAATATTTGTTTTTGGATTGGACTTGTATTTTATTTATTTACTTTTTAAATTTCTGTATGAGTGCAATGCTTTAAATTTGAATTCAAAAGTCCTTAATATTAATCCAGGCTGTTCCTCTTCCTAGGGATGTAATTTTGGGTAAATCTCATAATTCCTTTTATTTGCTCTTAAATGAAGACAAAGCTAATGAAATAGGATTCTTGAATGAGTTAATAAATGTGAAAATGTATGTAAAGTAAAATAAGCAAATTCAAGTTAATAATTTCTGAAAAGTATATAGCAATAAAAGGACAATCACATAAATATGAAAGTATAGATGTGAGTTATCAATGTATTTTATAAAGTATTATGGAGCTTGATGACATTTTAAGAACACTGCTTGGATATAAAACAGAAAAAAGGACATTTTGACAAAATACATAAATAGCAAAAACAATGATATTTAAATGATGTTGCCTATTCCAATCTAAAAAATAAAGCATCTCATCATCTTTATTTCATAATTTTAAAAATCTGAATTGTCACAAAGTTGTTTAAAATAGTCACTGCATGAGCATACAATTTTAGGCCTGAAAAAAGTTGTTCCAAATCCAGCAGTAAGTACCCTGTCACCTTTGGCCTACTTAAAGCTTCCCCTCCTCCTGTGACTGTGAAATAGCCTGTTTGTTACTCATCCCAGTTGAACCAAATCCCAGCATACCCTACAACGGCTGACCACAATAAAGCATCAGCATCCAAATCAAGTAAATAAGTTCCTTCTTCACAGGTGTTTCCTTTAAACTGGCAACGCAGCAGCACCCCCACAGGAGAACCTACAGAATAAGGCCCGTGGACCTTGCTTAAAGGCAGAGTTCCGCAACCCCGCCCTATCTTGCTGGCTCCCTACTGCCTCCAGACTTCCTGTCCGCTTCCATTGGGCACCACGAACATCTCTGGGTCTGTAAGTAATAGTTTCTTTTTTATCATGCGTTTTGGTTATACTTTCTCATTGTTTCTCAGGTAACCCAACACAACTGAATCTTGCTTTATGCCATCATAGACCTTCTAAAAAATGACTTCCTTGGTCTGTGGCCACTCTAAAGAGAGAGACCTCAAGATTAAATTAGAAAGAAATAATAACAATAGTAATAACCACGGCAGTGCTCACATAATCCAACAAAATAAATGGAGTGTCAAAAGTGAAAATAGGATTATATTTTTAAAGAACACTTTGAGAACACTGTTTTAAAATCATTATAATTTCCCCAAATTTCTTGTATTAACAACTCTGCTGATTTTACTTTCCCTGCCAGCTTTTTTATGTAGAGCCATTGTTCTCAAACATTCATGAAATAAAGGTACTTGGAGGAACTGTTGAACTGCAGATATCTGGACTCTGCACCCCATATTTCTGATTAAGGAGGCCTGTGCTAAATTTTTAACAAGTTTCTAGGTGTTGCTGCTGCTACTTTGGGGGAATTCATTTTGAAAACCACTGATATAAACGATAATGGATTTAGAATGATGGCATGAAACACAAAGGAATGTCTCTTTAATGCTATAAAATATCACATGCTAGTACTCGGCTTGCATGCAGTGTGCTCTTAGAAGTGTATATTGCTAAACTATTTTAACTTTATTTTAGGTTCTGAGGTATATATGAAGGTTTGTTATATAGGTAAATTTGTGTCAAGGGATTTGTTGTACAGATTATTTCATTGCCCACATATTAAGCTCAGTATCCAATAGTTACCTTTTCTGCTCCTCTCCCTCCCCTGAAACCCTCAAGTAGACCCCAGTTTCTGTTGTCCTTCTTTGTGTCCTTCTATCATCACCTAGCTCACACTTATAAGTGAAAAGATGCAATATTTGGTTTTCTGCACCTGTGTTATTTTGCTAAGGACAATAGCTTCCAGCTGCGTCCGTGTTCCTTTAAAAGACATGATCTCAGTTTTTTTATAGCTGCATAGTATTCCATGGTGTATATGTATCACATTTTCTTTATCCAATCTGTCATTGATGGCCATTAAGGTTGACTTCATGTCTTTGCTATTGTGAATAGTGCTGAATGAATATACATGGTGTGCCTTTGTGGTAGAATAATTTCTATTCCCCTGAGTATATACCCAGTAATTAGATTGCTAGGTCAAATTGTAGTTCTCCTTTCAGCTGTTTGAGGAATTGCCCTACTACTTTCCACAATGGTTGAACTAATTTAACACTCCCACCAACAGTGTGTGTTTCCTTTCCCTTCAACTTTGCCAGCATCTGTTATTTTTTTGACTTTTTAAAAATAGCAATTCTGCCAGATGTGAGATGGTATCTCATTGTGGTTTTGATTTGCATTTCTCCAATGATCAAGGATACTGAGCTTTTTTGTTTTTCATACGCTTGCTGGCCACATGTGAGTCATCTTGTGAAAAGTATCTGTTATGTCTTCTGCCTACTTTTTAAAGGGGATGTTTGCTCTTCTCTCATAAATATGTTTAAGTTTCTTATAGATTCTACATATTAGACCATGGGCAGATGCATAGTTTGCAAATATTTTCTCCCATTCTGTAGGTTGTCTGTTTACTCTGTTGATGGATTCTTTTGCTGTGCATAAGCTCAGAAGTTTAATTAAATCCCATTTGTCAATGTTTGCTTTTGTTGTGATTGAAATAACTGGCTAGCCATATGCAGAATTGGACTTGGACCCCTTTCTTACACTACACACACACAAAAAAAAACAACTCAAAATGGATGAAAGACTTAAATGTAAAACTCAAAACTATAAAAACCTAGAAGACAACCTAGGCAGTATCATCCTAGACATAGAAATGGGCAAGGATTTCATGACCCAAACACCAAAATTACTCAAAACAAAAGCAAAAGTTCAATAGTATAACAGATATGTGATATGTTATAGTTGAGCATCCCTAATGAACAGGCTGAGTATATATAATCAGAAAATCCAAAATCTGAAATGCTCTAAAATCCAAAACTTTTGAATGCCCACAAGTTGCCACAAGTGGAAAATTCCATACGTGACCTTATGTAACAAGTCACTGTCAATACTTTGTTTCATGTACAAGATTATTTAAAATACTATATAAACTTACCTTTAGGCTATGTGTATAAAGTGCATATGAAACACAAACCAATGTCATGTTTAGGCTTGGGTCCCATCCCTAGATATTATGTACATGCAAATACTCCAAAATCAAAAACAAACAAAAAATCTGAAACACAGAACACTTCTTATCCCAAGCAATTTGGATAAGGAATGTTCAACCTGTATTCTCAAGAATTGCATTTTTCTGTGATTTTACTCCTTATGAAATGAAAACCAAGAGTACAGACTGCTGAGAAGATTGTTGCAAGGATATATATTTTTAATGCTGTCCTTTCTTTCCACTCTTCTTCTTAAAATATCTTTGTGTTGACAGTTTTATACACTTAGGACTCAAAACATTATTCTAGTCTTATCTTTGATTTGTTGTAAATTGGGACATAGAATAAACTACTATTTAAAAGAGGCTGAAAAATACAGTGGTGTAAATAAACTAGAAGTTTTCCTCTTTCTTAACTTAGCATTCTAAATGTAGGCAGACAGGCAGGCTCTGACTGGTAGACTCTGCTTCTAGGCCAGCCCCCTCTGCACAAAAAGTGACTTTCATCTCTGTACCTAAGCTTTCTTCTGTAGCTGTGATTCTCATGCCAGAAGAGGAGGATAAAGTGGAGAGTTAACCCCCCCCCCCCCCTCTACTTCCCCTTCCTCCCCCCGTCCCCCCCGGCGGCGCCCCCGCCCCCCCCCCCCTAAGCGGAGGGCGGGAGCCCCCCTTATAGCCCAGGGGGGGGGGGGCGCGGGGGGGGAGAAGAGGTCCCTCCTCTAAAAGGAAGGGAGGATGAATCCTGGGGGACAGTTTAACTGTATCTCCTACAGGTGGGAGTACACCAGGTGAACTAAAGCAGTTCTAATGTTAGTGAAAATAACAAGCCTGAGTAGACTTAACGGGTCCTTTAAAGCACTTCTGAGGGAGGCCCTCACCTAGAAAGGGTTAAAATATTTTAAATTTAACATTCCAGAAAGAAATTAATGGTTCAACTTATTTTTAAAGAAAACAGTTTAAGAAAAGTCAGAATAAACTTTGTTTTCCTGGGTGGGAACGTTGTACATTTTTGTGTATACATATGTTTAAGAAGCAAAAGAAGGAAACAATGATACCACTGTAAGATTTTTCATTTATATGTCTAATAATGAGAAGCTTTCATTTTTATTGCATTGATAATTGAAAGGTGACTTTGTGGCAGAATTTTAAAGACCCTCTTTTTTCCCATTTACTATGTGCTCACATATGTGCTAGGAGATTTAGGTAAAAGCCAACATGGTTGCTGGTCTAGTTCCTTTATGTGAAACAATCTAATAACCTTATTTTTGCTTAAATGAATCGCCTAATCGTAAGTCATTTTTATCTGTTCTCTCTACCTCTATGTACTTCTTCAGTATTCTTACTCTTAGCTTACCATCTTGTTCCTCTGAAAGGACAGAAATTTTAAAAGTACAATAAATAAACTACTGTCAATGTGTTTTACTAAAGCGAGGCGAGGGGGTATTTAGAGATACACTGAACTCTTTTCCATTGAGAAAACAACATCAAAAAATCATGTTAATAGAATAAATGCCTAAAATACTAGAGCCTGTTCTAAAAGGTGTTCAGTTATAAAGGTGGGTCATGGATATTTAAGTGTGCGACTTCTTTTGAGGATGTCATGGGACATTTATATACCAAAATAATAACACTGGTGTCAAGTCAACGTTTATGATCTCTGTGCAACTTGTAGGTCAACTCCTTTAAGGTGTATAAACTTCCTACTGTGAAATCTGACACTCTATATAGTACTTTAAAATACCTCTAAACTCCAACGGTGGCGACAGTTTTCTGTATATGTACAATACACTGTTGGCAAGATCTTGTTCCATATATGTGAAAAGCTGAAATGAAAGTTGCAACACCAAGGCAAATAGATTCACATACTACTGAGTTGTGTGACATATTGAGAGCAGTGTTGTGATATATATTTTATCACATAAAAAGCCAGAAAGTCGACTCTGACAACTACAACAGCATTGCCCTGCTTTTTGTTACAAGAAAAATCCTGGCTGAACTCTTTCTGTAGAAACTATAAAAAGCATCATCAACCATTCCCTTTTAAACTATAGTAAAAGTTTAACTCCAATGCAGCACAGCACACGTTAACTTTGCAAGAGATTCTGCATTCACTTAGGGAACAAACTCAAACAAATGGCCAACACGAATCAATGTGTCTTCATTGGAAAACTTAGACTCCCAATATATTTTTAAAATGTAGTTATAGGATGGAGAATGGAACAGCCAGCCCCCAGAGCAAGGGGGGAAAATGTTGATTTTGTTTGTTTGTTTGTTTTTGGTGATGTAGAAAATGTTGCTGGTGATATGATAAAATATGAGTTGTACAATATTCTTTACAGCTCATAACATTTTTGCAACAAAGATCACTTCTAATTAAGTAGCAAGCCATGAAAGATTACGTTTATCTAATTAACCTCAGATGTATGGTAGACCAAAAGTAAAGCCAAGTTCTTCAATTATGAGTGAATTATCATTAACTATGACTGCATAATCATATGTCTGATTCTAAATATAAGCCAACTCTTAAGCTAAATTTAGTTTTAAAATATCAAGTTTTATAACTATCTGCGAAGGTTTATTAAAAAGGTGCTTTACAAGGTTAAGGTCATTGTTCCACCCATAAATAGTATATAATTTTGAGTATTCAAATAACTGCTGTTTTTAATATAAATTATTCTAAGTGACTATTGTCTATATTACAAAGTTCTAAACAGGAAAAACAAAAAAGCAATGCTGAAACAACCAAGGGAACTACTCAGTGATATTTGTATTATGAAGTCATAGTATCAATATGTCTGTGTGCATGATATAGATGCTAGATGCTAGATAGATAGCCAGATAGATTCTAAGTTATTCCTAAATTGGAAGACACAGGGAAAATATTCTCTCCTATTCCTATTGTAACATATGAAGGTAAAGAATATAAGAAAAGGAGAAGAAAGCATGAAACTAAAGAGAAAGAGGATACAGATTAGAGACACATTAGAAGCTCTAGAAGTCACAGAACTGGAAAGGGAAAAAAGGGCATGGAGAAGCAAGAAGCCAATAAAGACCTAGACCTGTCAGATTCAGGAAGTGACACCTATTTAACTACATGAAGTATTGCCTTGGGAGAAGCCAGTCTTCATATAGAAGGAACTATGGTATCATATCTAGGCATCTATTAAAATATAGTAATTTGCTACCTGACCCAAGAAATATAAAGAATGTTAAAAATTATTAACATTTAGTAAGCATTTTATGTAGTCATCAACAGTCTGTGATAAATACTTTAAGAATATCACCTCTCCATGCCTGTAATCCCAGACTTTGGGAGGCCGAGGCAGGCAGATCAGGTCAGGAGTTCGAGACCAGTCTGGCCAACATGGTAAAACCCCATTTCTAATAAAAATACAAACATTAGCTGGGCGTGGTGGTACGTGTTTGTAATCCCAGCTACTGGGTAGGCTGAGGCAGGAGAATGCCTTGAACTCAGGAGGCAGAGGTTGCAGTGAGCCGAGGTCGTCCCAGTGCACTCCAGCCTGGGTGACAGAGTAAAACTCCATCTCAAAAAAAAAAAAAAAGGTATTATCTTTTAATTATCATTTAAACCATGATATTTAGGAGATTTAGTACAAATAATGCATAGTGAGTGAAGTTTCAGTAAAAGGGAAGTCATAAGATAGAAATGATTGGGAGAGAATTAATACAGTGTATACAAAGGTCCTGTGGTAATAGCTCCTTCAAGGATCTAAAAGAAATCAATTTGCCTGAAGCACAAGGAGTGAACACAGAAAGGTGAGTCCCCATATGAGATGAGGTCAGAGAGAGAGATCTTATAAACCTTACTAAGGTTTTGGTCTTTATCACATCATTCCACTTGGTAGTTGCAGAAATATTTAAAGTAAGTGAGTGGCCAAATCTGATCTGCAGTTTGGTAAAAATTGTTTTGGTTATAGATAATAGAGAAGCTGGAGACAGGTAAGTACATAAGGACTATTTGGAAGGTTACTCTGGTAGTGTAGATAGAGAGAGAGGTAGAATAAGTGATGGTGGGTGGGAAGAGGAATAAATACACAAAAATTGGTGAACTGGTTTAGAGGTAAAATTAAAAGCATTTGGTACTGGATTAGATACAGAAAATGAAGAAACAGATGGTTTCAAGACTAAGTCCTAGGCTTCTGGCTTGTGCATGGTTGTATGAGGATGATTCATATTGATCAAGAGAACACAGAAATTGGATGCCATTTGAAAAGAGATCATAAATTCAATTTTAGGTAGGCTGATTCTAATGAATTTTCTAAACATCTAAGAATTGTCAGGGAGACAATGTATCATTCATTCTAGAGAGAAAAGGAAACATCTGGACTAGAGAGAAATTGTGATTCATTTGCATAAAGGTGATAATGGATTCCTTCGGCAATTAATGATACTACCTAGGAAAAGAAGAGAAGCTATAGAAACCCCAAAGCCTCTTTACTAGAAGCTTTGTCGTGTTATAGTAGCACAACATAAGAAACTTTGGGTTTTCTTTGAGTTCATTGTGGCTTTTTACATGCCATCAGAATGATACAATTTATTTAAATTATTTTTACGGAGACTCTTACATAAGTGTATAGACTTGCTTAATATCCTAATGGCTATTTTTTAACTTCTATCTTATTAAAACATAGTCATTTATCTCTTAGCTGATTTATGAGGATTTTCTCCCATATTTAGATCTTTGCCCTCTAACCTTTGCTGTCTTTTTGCTTATCCACATTGTGAAATTGATCTTTACTCTTGTTGTTTTTTTTTTTAATAAACCCTCTGGCCCATGAAATCATTAACATTAATATGTCTGGCATTTACACTTAATATCCATAAAACAGCACTCATCTAGACAACAATGGTATTCCACCAAGTAAAAATACACTTGGGAAAAATTATTCATCTAGGGTGAACTTTGAAGTTAAATAATAAAGAATAATAATTTCAAATGGGACTAAGGGAAGAGAAGAATAGCTGTAGCAAAACTGTAGAATAATGAGGGAAATAGCCTCAAATAAAAAAAGAGAACCTCATTCTGTGATACAACGAAGATTGAAATTAATTTCAAAGAACTGGATAAAGTCAGTTCAGCAACTTTGTACACTATCAATGTAATCTATAGGTACGTTTTAATTCAACTAGTCCTTTGACTACTTCAGGCCTTCAGTAATACCTAACATGAAATCAAAGTGAGTTACAAAATGATACATGGAGAACATTAAAGAGTGACTGATACAGAGGAAATGATAAAAATGAGTATAACTGTTGGTATTTAGGAATGTAGATAACTGCTACAAATTGGACAGATGTTGGAGCAAAAGTATGTAAAGAGAAATGTAACCCAGAATTAAGTTCTTTAAAAAGAATTTACTGACACATGCATAATTGCACATGTGTATAGAGTATATGTGACACTTTGGTACATGCATATAACATATAATGATCAAATCAGCATATTTAGAATATTCATCACCTCAAACATTTATCATTTCTTTGTATGTGCGAACATTCCAGATCTTTTCTTCTAGCTATTTTGAAACATATGATGAATTATTCTTAACTGTTGTGACCTTACTGTGCTATTGAACGGTAAAACTTTCTTTCTAATGTATTTTTGCATCCATTAACCTACCTCTCTCCATCTTACCAGCTGCCTACCCTTTCTAGCCTCTGGTAGCTATCATTATACTTTCTAACCTCATGAGATCAACTTTTGTAGTTCCCATATAAGAGTGAGAATGTGATATTTGTCTTTCTGCATCTGGTTTATTTCACTGAAATGATGTAGCAATGTGCTTGGAACTGAAGGACAAGTGACAGGATTTCATTTTTTATGGCTTAATAATGTTCCATTGTGTATATATGCCACAATTTCTTCATTCATCCCTTAGTGTGCACTTAGCTTGCTTCCATCTCTTGAAGTATGAATAGTTGGATCTCTTGCAACTATGAATAGTGTTGCAATAAATATGGGAGTGCATATATCTATTTGATATACTGATTTCCTTTCTTATACATCCACAATCAGCAGTGAGACTGCTGGATCACATATATGGTCATTCTATTTTTACTTTTATTTCAAACCTCCATACTGTTTTCCATAGTGATTATACTAATTTAAATTCCCACCAATGGTGTTCATGCATTCCCCTGTCTCCACATTCTCACCAGGGTTCATTTTTTTTCTTTTTGATAATAACCATTTTAACCAGGGTAAAATGACATCTCACTATGGTTTTGATTCACATTTCCCTGCTGATTAGTGTTGTTATTTTTTCATGTACCTGTTGACTATTTGTGTGCCTTTTGTGAATCCCTATTCAAATCATTCACCGATTTTTAATTCGATTATTACTTTTTAATTTTTTGCCCTTAAATAGATTTCCTTGTATATTCTGGATACTATTCCCTTGTCATATTGTTTGTAAATATTTTCTCCCATTCTGTAGCTTGTCTTTCTACTTTGTTGGTTCTTTCCTTTGCTGTCCAGGAGCTTTTAAGCTTGTTGTAATTCCATTTGTCAATTTTTGCTATTGTTTACCATGCTTCTGAAGTCCTACCTAAAAAAATAATTGCCCAGACCAGTATTCTGAAGTATTTCTCCAGCATTTTAAAAGGACTTACATTTAAGTATTTAATCCATTTTGAGTTGACTTTTGTTAATGTTGAGAGATAGGGAAGTCTAGTTTTATTCTTCGGCATGTGGATATTCTGTTCTTCTTGAGTTTTCATTTAATGGAAAATGTTTTACTATCCCTTCAGTTTCAGTCTGTGTGTCTTTATAGGTGAAGTGAGTTTCCTGTAAACAACATAGAGTTCGATCTTGTTATTTTGTTTTTTTTTATTCATTCAGTTTTACTATGTCTCTGTATTAGATAATTTAATCCATTTACATTCAAGCTTATTGATAGGTGAAGGGTATATTGCTGCCATTTTTTTACTTATCTCAGATTGTTTTATAGATACTTTTCTTCCTTTATTCCTCTTATTTTCTTCCCTTGGGGTTAGGTTATTTCACTAGTAGTACTTTTTAATTTGTGCTATTTATTTTTAGTTGTTTATCAACATAGATTTCTGTTTTGTGGTTACTATGAAGCTTACAAAAAATGTCTTATAACAGGTTATTTTAAACTGTTGGCAATTTAACTTTGCCACAAAATGTAACAAAAACAAACATAACAACACCATTCCCAACATCATGATATATATTAATGTTTTAATTTTATTTATATTGATTATCTCAAACAATTGTTGATTTTAAAAGTTTTGTCTTTTAGTCTTCATACCTAAGTCATTTACTTAGTCTAGTAATACTATTAGAGTATTCTGAATTTGTCACTTTTTCTTTTTTTTTTTAACCAGTGAGTTTAATACCTTTAGACATTTCAGATACAAGTCCGTGTCTATTTACTTCAGACTACAGACCTCTCTTTAGGATTCACTATATGACAGATCTGGTGTTAATTAATACCCTCACCTTTTATTTGTCTGAAAAAATTTCTGTCTACTTTGCATTTGAAGGATACATATGCAGGGCATAGTATTCTTGGTTGCCAGTTGTTTCCTTCAGCACCTCAAATATAGCTCCACTTTCTCCTGGCCTCCAAGGTTTCTGCTGAAAATCTTCTAAAAGTGGTATTAGGGCATTATTGAATGTGATGTCTCTTTTCTTTTGCTGCTTTGGTTATTCTTTCCTTGTCTTTGTTTTTGCTGCTTTGCTTGTGATGTGCCTTGGGGATTTCCTCTTTGGGTTGATTTTGGTTGGTGATCTTGGAATTTCTTGTACCTAGGTGGTGCCATCTGTCTGCTGATTTGGGGAATTTTCAGGCATTATTTTCTTTTATCTGTTTTCTAAACCTTTTTCTCTCATTTGCTTTAGGAATTCCTGTTATGAGCTTAGTTTGCTTGATCGTATCCTATAAATGTTGTCTTCTTTACTCTTTTATTATTTCATTCCTTTTGCTCCTCTGTTGGATAACTTTCTATGTTCTGTACTCAAGCTTGCTCATTCTTTCCTCTGTTTGGTCAAGTTTGCTACTGAAACTTTTTAATGGATTTTTCAGTTATATTAGCATATATTTTATTTCTAGGATTTTAAATATTTTAAGTATTTTTTGTTTAAGTTTTCATGTTATTTGTGGATTGTTTAATGAATTTCATTTAGCTTTCTATTCATATTTTCTTGTGATTTTCTAAATGTTTTTAAAAGATTCTTCTGAGTTCTCTTTCCAACTTTTCATAGATCTTCAGTTAGTCTGGTCCCATTGCTAGAGCTTTGTTAGTTTATTTTGGTGGTGTCATATTTCCTGAGTTTCTCAGTCCTTGAAACTTTACATTTCCACCTGCTCATTGGAAGAAATATCCACTTCTTCCAGTCTTTGCAAGTGTTTTTTGGTGTTATACCTTTAATTCTTAGTATCAGAACTTAAACACTGGCCAGTTGTTTCTTCCCATTTTGGGGAAAACCTGCAGTGAGCATTAAAACTAAAACGTTACGCTGGAACTAACTTGTTGGCTTGCCATTATTTAAGAAAAACTTACAGTGATTATCAAAACTTAAACACTGCTCCAAAACTATATTGCTGCCTTTTATTTTATTGCTATTGTTTCCCAGTCTGTGGAAGACTTAAACAGTCACCAAAACTTAATTCCTAACTTTGACTTGTTTCTGAGCTAAGAAAAGCCTCCACATGAGCACCTAAGTGGAAAATCTGGGTAGGGATTTGGTCCTTCCCATGGATTTGCCCCAAACAGCAACGTGCTACCAGTCAATCTCTTCAAAATGGTATCTGTCCTGATCAACGTACAGAGTAGTCACCAATATCCATTTTCTAGTCATTGCTGTTTGTTCTCAATTCACCCCAGGTGGTTTATTCCTCCTGGCACTCTCTATGATACCTGTAGGGTGAAACCAGAATGGACTTCCCACAAAGATTTCCAAACCAGCAGGGAGACTAAATGTTGATTCCAATTTCCTTCTCTCACCTCAGAAACCACAGGTCTTGGAAAACTATTAGTTGCCCCAATGCAAGCTCTGGGAAGGGGCCAGTGCAGTCTAAAATGACTGTTTCTCTTATTGGTCACAGCTTCTCTTAATCCTGTGGGCTCAGGTTTGTCAAATTCTCCCCCAAGTACTGGCAGACTTAGGATAGTATTTTTATCTTTGAATAGTTTCTAATTGCATTTTTGTGGGGGAGAGATGCTGGGACATCTACTATTCTGATTCAGCAAGTGTTAGAAGGAGTTATGTATCTCTGATGATCTCCAGAGGGATGTTAATGCTGCATGTCAATGGACCACACTTTGAGTATAGGAGCAATAACATAAACTCCAATTTCCATCATGGCCCCAAAATAGCATAGTGAGATCCATGATTATACCATAAATTTTGAATGAAATGAGGTAGACATGAGTGGAATTTTGACTAGTATCACTCTGTCTTTAGGGTCAGAGTGTAGCAAAGAGTATTCAGGAACAAGGGGAGCAAGAAGGGTAGTATTGCTGCCAATTACTCCACTTGCTTCTTAGCAAAACAATGGATAGAGACATATTGAAGTCAACAAGATGTGACCTTTTTCTTTACTCCACTTAGAGTGACATTTTTGTCAAACCCAGAAACCAAATTAGGAATTCACCTTATTATGGTGTAGCAACTTAGAATTAACATTTATTGATTAATATTAAGTTTAGCATGTTCCATATGGGTGATCTCATTTAACCCTGACATCTCCATGGAGTAACCAATTCTTATGCCTCACTGTAATGCTAAGACAACTGAGGCACAGAGAGAAGATAGGTCACTTGTTTAAAGTCACACCATTGCTTTCTATGGTGTCCTTGTATTAAGTAGAACTGAAACCCTTATGTCCTTTGTATGTGAATTCATGTCACTTCATGGGGGAGTTAAAACGCTGTTCTCAAAATTCCATGTCAAATTAATTCTTGTTAAGATAATATTCTCCAGAAAAGAACAAAACCTTAAAGGAACAGGAGCCAGGGCAGAGAGGCTAAAAATGTGTATTGAAGCTTGTAGAAGTTATGTTGTGTATTTAAATATACAAATTTATGTTTTTTTTTCCCTTACTTTCTTTACCATTTTATATGTTCGCTCTAGTTTTATTATATGTATACTTTTATCACTCTTGCAAATGACAGGACATATATAAATAAAGACAAAGCAATTAAATGCACATTTTTTTTTCATACACAATGAGCAATTTATTTGGAAAGCAGAGGATGACAACCAAGTCACTCACTGAATTAAAAATACTGATAGTGTCTCTTGCCCATCTTCTGTTCCTGCTGGTGTGAATCAAGATATTCATCATACCACAAAGGGGCTGATGTAAAACAAAAGCTCCAGTGTCACTGAGGTTCTTTCCATATTTTCAGAATTTGGAAATATCTCATCCTGTAGAACCAGATTAAATCACACATCTATTTCTTGCTCATCCTGTTAGTGAGAGGAGAAAACCATCCAATCTTATTAATTCTTCTAACTCTAATTTACGTACCATCAATGGCCTGAACCAAATTTTTTTTCCTGTTTCACGTTTTCTGGAATGTAGTGAATGTATCACATATCTAGGCACGTAATGCTGTAACGTAATAGCTTTTATTATCTTTTCCTTGGCCTTCTCTCTTCTCCACAGGCTGATTATAAACTCAATGAGAAACAAGTGTGCCTTAGCCACCACTTGCTTTACCCCATGTTATGTTAGTAAGACCTTTTTCTAGATTATGATATGAATGAATATTCTCTGGTTTCTTGCTCAAATGTTTTACAATAACCCTTCAAAAACACTTTTAGGAGTGTTTTGTGAAACAAACTTGATTATTGTCTTTCCCACTTCAATTTTAAAACTTGTAAACAGTGGGTCTAGGAAAAATGTTTTAAAGTTTGTTTTTCTTTTGGGTCAGAAAGGGATAGGTTGTTTGACTGTTTACTGCAATTTATGTCATTTGGATTTAGTTCATTTGTTTTTTCTAATGATAACCAAAATTGATGTCATTGTTTTTTAGAAAATAATAAATGTCTTAGTGAAGTTTTTAAAAAGTATACTTGCTTGACATAATACTGAATAAGCATCAATTTATATTTTAACTGCAAAAGAAAATCTGATCACATTCATTAAGTACTTTAATAATTTATTAAATTTAAATTTCTTTATTCATTCTAAAATTATTCCATTAAAAAAATTAATAATTGAAAAAAAATCCTTTTCTAAAATACTTAGCACCTAAAGGCAGGTATGTTTACAAATGTTGTATTTCCCTTTCAAATCCTCAAAACTCAAAAAGAAGGGAAAGATTGAATATTGGTCAATTTGTTAAAGAATTCAGTTCTGCATTACTACTTTAAAAAGTTTTGAAGGGATATTGGCTCATTTTCAAGCAAGTATTCAATTTCCTATATGCATGCAATTTCTAAATTAGTACCACAAACAGCTAACATTATCATTATGTTTAGGGGGAAAAAAGATGCTAGTCAGCTTCATTGTCCAACTCTTAATAGTTTTAATGCTACTCTAAAGTGCTCTAATACATGCTGAACAGTGGAGTGTAATAGTTCCTGGTTACATCTCTAGCAGGTTAATAGGTCTTCAGACTTCATTTAGCACCACATTTTCAGACTATCATAAGTTTTAAACTTACTTCCATGCTGACAGCTTAATGTTCAAATAAGCAAGGAGTTAACTTACTTTTAACTTCTAAACCTTAGGACCTCTCACTCAGAGCTATAAAACTGACATTTCAGCGTGGATTTTTTTTCATGATGTATCTTTCAAACTTGAACATACTACAATTTCTAAAACAGCTGTCCATGTTTACATTAAAGGTTTTTCAAACCATTTTTTTCCTTTAAGATGTCATTTGTGCAGAAAGGAAAATAAGCAAATCAATTGCCTTTTTCCTTTCTTCCTTCCTTTTCCTCCCATTCTCATCTCTGATTTTTCTTTCCTTTTCATTTTCCTTTCTTCTCTTTTCATTCTGTCTAAAGTACCTGAAAATAACTTTTGCAATTATTCAAGCAGAGTGAGAAATGCCAAAAGTTTAAATCTGCACTCTGCCTTTAATTCTTGTCAGGGTTTCACATGCATATATCAGAAGTTAAATGTTCTACTATATATCATGTTAACCACTAGAGGTCAAAGAACTAAATCACTGCATTCATGAAAGTAAAATGTTGTGCTTTCCAACTGCCATCACTACTGGAGACTCTCACCTCCAATTACCAAAGTGACCTTCACATCTGAATTGACCACTTTATATAAAATATATTACAACTGTGACACAACAATACAAAATTTTAAAAAATAACATGAGTAAAATATCTGAAAATTAAGTAAAAACATTTTTAGACTCAATTTTCAATTTTTTGCTTGGTTGACTTTTTCCTGATTCTTTGTTGCCTTTGTTAATAATATACTGTTTATAAGATTATACCACTGTTTAAATGTGTAAACTTAAAATTTCTTAATGTAGATTCATGGATGTGCAAGGACTAGAAAAATATTCTAAGACACATTAATATCCCACGTTATTAATATGGTGTGAGGGGATCACTTATAAAGTCTTGTCTAGACAATGAAATATTATCAATGCTCCATAATGCTAATTTGGAACTCCTTTAATACCATTCCAAGATGTCAATAAGTAAAAACTAACAATTACCAGTAACATATTATCTGCTAGAAATGTGAACATTAAATAGTATATCTGCTATAAGGTAATACCAGGCTCTTCCCAAGTGCTTTACTGTTAACTTGTCAAAATAACACAGGTTTTCTTAAAGAGAAATACATTCCAGAGAAATGGGAACACTTTCAAAATCACATAGCTAGGAAACGACAGAAACTTGAAAGGAGGACTGGATTGTCTGCCTTCAGAGTATTTCCACTATAAGGCATTTATGGATGGTAGGGGGCCTCAAATAAGCCAACTCTGGCCTACTGCTTTTATTTGCAGATGAAAAAAATGAGGCATACAGATGTAACAAGGCTTGACAAAGGTCAAAAAGAATCATCTCCTTTCCGTGTATCTTCATTACTCTACTCTTTCTTCCCATATCACATTTACTATGAGCTATTCAGTTACCCAATGAAAACAAGCGGTCATCTAAAGGCCAGGGCAGTTCTAGAGACTCTATACCCAACAAAGTTGCACAGAAAACACTCAATACTATGCTGAGAAGTGTATCATAAAATTGATTATTTTTCTGAATGATGTTGCTGTGGAAATTTACATGGATGCTGTTAAGCCTGTGCATAAATGGAAAAGGAGAAAAAGTCAAAAAGTCTAACAATTTGTATTTGCTTTTGCATACATTTTATAATTACTTTTCTAGCAGAATTACTGCAGTTCTGGTTTCTAAAGGTCAATATAAAAATGTGCACTTATTGTAGTTCAAAAAAAAGAGAGAAAGAGACTGTCTTTAGATACATTAATTATCTTTCAACTCTATTACATTCTCCTAGTTAACTACTGTTTAGTTTGATATCCTTACAGAATTATTAATGCATGCAGGTGAAGAGATAAAATTATGTTGATTAAAAACTGGTACACAAATTCAATTAAAAGTTTAAAAAGGCAAAAAATGTGTTGTGGAGGGACCAATAAAAACATTAAATGAAATTGTAGATTTAAATCAAAATACAGCAACAATTGGGTTAAATGTGAACAGTCTAATTACTTCATTGCTAAAGACAAAGGTTTTCAACCTCTTTTAAAAACTAAATGCAAATACATGCAGTTTAAAGGAGTCATATCTGAAACAAGGGCACAGAAATGTTGGCACTAGATATGGGTAACATACACAAAGTTAAAATGGATAGAGTACATATCAGTAGATATTTTAAGGACAATTTAAATTTTAAAGAAAGAAGCTATTAGAGATGGAGTGGGAGATATTAAAAATGTTCAATTCTCTAGAAAGATACACTATGTTTAAATTTCTATGCATCTAACAACATAGCCTCTTTAATTAAAAAAATAAATAAATAAAACCTCAGGAATATAAAAATATATTAACAAATACCCAGTCAGGTAGAAATCTCACATTCTGCAATAGATGAAAGGTGGGGGAGAACTTCAGGAGAAATATAAAAGGTTTAATTAACATGATTAAAACAGGATACAATGAACACATCTAGAATTCTGCCTTCAACAACTGCAGAATAGTAATTTTTTTCCCAAGCATACACAAAACACACATGCAAAAACTGAATATAATAAGAAATTGTTAAGTTTGTATTCAGGTCTGTACTTTGAGATCCTATATAATTAACTGTTTGTAACTGAGGTTTTGGTTTGTTACTATGTACCAACTTAGGAGTACTCATTTCTTCACAGCCAGATCTCAGCAAATCACAAACAGCCAAGCTTCAGCCAAAAGGCAGCCAACTGATCAGACTATGCCCAAATAAGGCAAAGGCCTTGCTTTAACCAATCAGGCTATTTATATACTTCTTTTGTGTCTGCCTTTAAATACTCCCCATGTTGCAGAGCAGAGCTATCTGAATTTCTTCTGCTTTTGAATACTGTCCGTTTCATGAATCATTCTTTATTCAAACTACTGTTACATTTAAAGATATTTTGTTTAAAGTTTCTGATGGCATAAAATAAGTTTCAACAAATACAAAGGATTATGAAAGAATATACATGTTTATAAACTCATGTGATTAAATTATAAATAAATAGTAAAACATAACTAGGAACATCACGATGTTTGAAAATTTATACATCTAAGTAACCCATGGGCCAAATAAGAAAGCATAATACGAATAAGAAAATTTTTTTAATGAAATTATAATGAAAATGCCACATATATCTTTTGGGTTGCACAAGGAAAGTTATAGTTTTAAAATTAAGATTAGAAGAGAATGAAGCTGAAGATTAAGAAAATTAGCTACCTTAAAAGGTTAGAAAGCAAGCAGTAAAATAAGCACATAGGAAAGAAGGAAAAAACTATTAAAATTAATAAAATAGAAAATAAAATGGAGTGAATAAAAAGCAAAAGTTGATTCTCTAAAAACAATTTTCCATAGTAGTGGAAAACTTAAGAATAAAATTAACAAATATTAGGAGTGAAAAGAAATGTAAGAAATAAATCACCGTAATTATAGTTGGTGCAAGCATTAAGCAGCTAAAAGGTCTTTGTTCTTTCATAAACCAAGATGTAATTTAAAATTATAATAATTAAGAGAACGTAGTATTAGCATAGGAATTAAAAATAAACTAACATATAGAAGAAAAAATAGTCCCACACATCTATCAATGTGTGACATATGACCGACTGCAAGAGAGCAGAAAACACAGAATATTTTATTATAAATGATATGTACTTATTAAAAATAAAAACAATCTTTTTTATTATTATAGAAGACCTTTACAATATCTTAGGTAAGAAAAAGTAGGTACAAAACACTAGTAGGTAGAGCAAGCTATATTTTAGATAAAAGTAGCTGGAGAAAAATATCTATCTTTATTTGCTTCTGTATGGTTTAAGGTTATATATAAAATAATTTACAGGAAACTAATACGTGTTATTACTTGTGGGGCAGGAGGAAATGGGTAGATCAAAAACTAAAAACATTAAAAACCGGAAAACTGGCACTTATATAAGAGGATATCCACATGGGAAAAAAAAAGTGAAACTGGATTCTTTAATAACTGGCCAAACTCAATTCCAAAAAGATTAGAGGCCTCATTGTAAAAGGCAAAACAATAAAAACCTTTAAAAAAAATACCAGGAGGATATTTTAATCATCTTAGGAAAAATTTCTTGAATAAAAACAATATTGGCCATAAGAGAAAATGCTGATAAACTGGACAACATTGAAATTAATCTTACTTATTCAAAGACACCATATTAAAAAGTAGAAAACTCTATAGCACAAGCAATAACTGTATTTTATGAGCAAATATTAGTATCCAAAATAAATTTCTATTTTATAATTTTAAACAGTTAAATAAAAATTTGTGTACTGTGTACTAAGCCCCACTTTACAAAAGAATATTTACAACAAACGTGAATCTATTCAACCCCAAATATAAGTTCCATCAGATTTCATGAAAATGACACATTGAACAGTTACAACAGATTGGGGGAAAAACTAAAGTTTGATATCAAATATTGACAAGGATGGGGAGCAACATAATTTCTCATGAATATAAATGCAGACATTCACTTTCTTAAACAGTTTACACTTTTTTATTACATTTGCAAGTTCACATGTCTGACCAGTCATTTTCATCTTAGATATGTCATTGAGAGAAATACATGTTAGTACACACCACAAGGTATGTCCTTTTAAATGATAGAAACAAGATACAAGAGGATACATACAATTCTTTATTCACTTAATGTTCCAAATGCCAAATCTAAACTATATAAGAATATATACATGAGTAGTGTAGAATACAATGACTGTTAGTACTATCTGATGGGACTGATCCCATTCATGCTATGGTGCCTGCAGATTAGCTCTCACTGCCTCCAAAATTACCCTGAATGCTTCTCATCTTCTGCTACCTATGTCCTGAATACTCCCCTTCAAAGTTGAATGGGCCTGAACTATAAAATGAATGAAATGGTGTGAAAGTTATGATGTGCACTGAGAGCTCAACTGAAAAGGAATTAAGATCTCTTATCAATATCCAGCACCATCTCGCTAGTCATGGAAACTGGCATTTTTGTAAGAATCCTCCAGTCTTAGTCAAGTCCTCATAGTACTTTGCCTTGCCCAACATCTGAGTATTATGAGAAACCATAGAAGTATTAGAGTAGGCAGATACCTAGAAAGGAGCAGGAGGGGGGAGCCCCTGTAAAAAGGAGGCCTGGAAAAAACCACTTAAAATGTGTGCTAGATATGAGGAGAGGAAATACTTTTGTAGAAAGAAACACCTCCTTTAGATGCCCAGTAATTACTCTGCAGTTAACCTGTCAGAATGGAGTTAGCTGCTGATTAGAAGGGAACAAGCAAAGGAGAAATTCCTAAGAGATACGCACTTGCAATAAGTGCAGATTTAACTGCTATACAACTTTCCTTAGGTGGTGGTAATGAGCAATGCAGCCATTAGGTAGAATTCACATCTAAGGCCAAACCCGCACATGTGCATAAACTGATAGAATGAATACCATAAACCTGGCCCCAGAACTAGGCAGGGACAAGGTGGAGACTTGAGGCAGAAATGGCAACTAGACAAAGGCAGAGACTTTAGGCAGAGGTGAGACCATAAAGAAACAGTCTAACATAATAACTGCAAAGTAGAATTCTCCAGGCTGCTGCTGGCTCATTCTCTTTTGAACAGCCCACTCTGCCTGTCTTTTAGAGTGTAGTATCTCTGCTGTTACTTAATCTTGCAGCTGCTACTGTTTTTTGCTTTGTTTTTTTCTCCCCAACCAGACCAGCCTAGAGCTGTTTTCCAACTGGACTAGTCTGCTTCTCTCTTAGAGTGTACTTTAATAAACTCTGCTTTTTATTTTCTGCTCTTAACTTTCTTTCAATGCACCTTTGCTTACATTATGAATTGGTGGTCTCTTGGTTGAATTATCTCTCAAAAGTAGGACTAAGAACTGAGGACTTGCACTTCTCAGTAATAGGAGGAACCACCTAGCCACGACGATGCAGGGCAGGCAAGCCCCAAAGTAGAGCTTAGCCCATGAGAGTTCTTGGCTTTCCCCTGGAAAGAACTCAAGAGAATGCCAGAGGTAGAAGAAAACAACTCTATTGAAAAGGCAGTGTTACAGCTCTATGCTCCCGCAGAGTGGGTCTACCCTGTAGGCAGAGGGTAGCAGCTCAGGGTAGTTTTCTAGTCATATTTATACCCACTTTTAATTGCATGCAGATTAAGGGGCAGTTTATGCAGAAATTTCTAGGAAAGGAATAGTAACTTTTGGGTCATTGAGTCATTGCAATGGAAAGAGGTGATAACTCCGAGGTATTGCCATGGCAATGAAAAATGGACATGGCACACTGGTAGGCATGTCTGATTAAAAGCTACTTTCACTTCAGCCCTATTTTAACTAGTCGTCAATCTGGTCTGGTGTCCAAGCCATGCTTCTGGAGTCCAGTCCCACTGATCGCAATGCTACTCCCAAATTCTTGATCAATCTAATTTTAATTTTTAAAAAATTGTTTTAAGCTACCAAGCTTTGGGATGGTCTAACACATTCACCAGTGCTTTAATCCTGTCAGTGCAATTGTCAACACAATAAAAATTACAAGTAACATCTTATTATAAAAATAATTTTACTCCCAAACCTAAAATGCAATAAAAAAAAATACAAAAAAAAAAATAATAATTTTAACACTAAAACTTCCTGAAATGATCTTAAAGAACTTAAGATCTACAAAGCATGTATTGAGAATGTATTTTTGGTATATTAACTACTTATTTTTATTATCTGGATCTACTACAATATATTTAAATATTTCCCCTTTGATAGACATATTTTAAATAGTCTTCCAGAGCAAGTCTATACTTAAAACTAACATTTATTTTTTAAATAATCTTTATATAAATTTGTGGTTCCCAAACCCTAATATTTGAGATTCTTAATTTCTTTTAATATTAAAAACAACCACCATCATACATTTGCCTATCATTTGCATATCATTAGGCCCATTAAATCAGAAAGAAATGCCCTATGTTGATTCATCTATACTCAACAGCAGACAAGTTTTCAAATCCTGCTCAGTTTTAGTGGCTGTTTCCATTTGGAAAATTTCTTTATATTTTAGTTGCCCAATTTATGAAATAGGGAAAATAGTAATTTTCCTACACTGCTATAGGTTTTTAACGAGTTACCACCTGTTACAACATCTGAAACTCAGAAGTAATAAGTAGGTATAGATTACCTCATTAATCTTCACACATACCTGTACAATGTTAATTATTGTTCCAGTTTTCTACCTAGTATGGATCCTGACTGGGCCTCACATGAGACTCGGTCTTGTTTTGCTGTTGATCTAGTGCATTGCGATCTCCAAGTATCAATTCACCTGACCTGATTTTTTTCACAGGGATGGAGGCCTGTAATGGGGAAGTGGCTAAAATAGGTAATGGGAGAGAACAGTGACAAGCACGTAGTCCTACTGAGGGCACCAGCAGGAACCCCATTGATGTCATGTTTCCAATGATATGAATTACTGAGAAGACTGAAGACCAAGGAACACAAAAATTCTAATCATAAGCATATTTGAAACATTTCTATGGGCTGCAGAAAATAACTGGGGGATGATTTTGTGGAAAAAAAAAAAGGTAGACGATTCTGCAGTTCTGGGCACAGACCGTTACCCAGAGAATATTTGCTAGGAATATACAGTAGCACACAAATAAAGCAGCAGCTCAGAGTAGAAAAGTAACTTGTTCGAGTTTGTACAGCTAATAAGTGGCAGACTTTAAATCTCTGATTTTTGTGTCCAAACCTATGTTCTTAAACATGAAATTAGCCGCGGAACACCATGACCGACACATCCTTTGTCAAAGACGTGTGTGAGCTTTGTTCTATAACATATTTTACAACTGAGTACTGGCCAGTCTGATGATATTTTTGGGTGATATTTAAATAGAATATGAAACCAATAAATCTCTTTTCCAAGAAATGTTCTCAGGGATTATTTCAGCATGTAATTCTCTTCTGCGTATAATTGTTCTCTTCCTCGAAGCTTTAAAGATTCAAAATTTTTATCTCAAAGCTTTAGGGTCACATTATAAGCTATCTCCTTAGACTTGTTGTCTTTGTCCTCTATTCTCTAACAAGGAAACAAGAACAACCTCATATAACATTAATGAAAATGGGATTATTGGGAGCTTCCATCAAAGTGACTTCAGGAACAAATTAATCAAATTCTGCATAGGGGCTATGGATATTGGTAATAGAAATGGAATTCCATGAGATTTGGGAGCTCAAAGAAATATAACCTAATATAAAATCTGTTATGGAGGTTTTATTTTCTATTCTGAATAATATTCATTTTACTTCCAATGTTTTAAGACTATTTGGAGTCAATAATTTTTATTGGTTAAAATAATCTAGAGATTTGAAAAAGTTAAGCTATCTCTCAGTACAGAAAATTGCCTTCACCTGTTTTTCACAGTAATTGATAACACAAACTGAGTTATCAAAGAAAGCATTTCTGCATATATTTGTTTTAGCTGATAGGATATTGATTTGTGCAGCTTAAAAATATTCATAACTATGTATGGCAACTAATCATTCATATTCTAAAAATGCAAGATTCTGAATGTGAGAAATTGTTTTGTATTTTCCATTTCAAAGTGTAAAGGCTTAAACGGGCAGAGACTTTTAAAAACAATGACCTTTATCATAGTATGTCTTGTATTGAATTCCAAATAGAACATGCTGGTTGAAAGACAAAGAATGACTGTCATTGAAACACAGGATTCATCAAGTTATAATGTCAATTTAGTAATAAAAATGCTTTCCTACAGTCTTGTCAACTGACAGGCTGTCATCACATTTTAAAAACTGACAAGACACTGATGAGTTAGATTGTTTTTAATATTGTCCAAAGCAGCCAAATTTCAAAAAGCAAAGAGCACATCGCTATCAGTTAAGCATGCCATTTCTTGACTTTATAATCATTTTAAAGAAAATACATAGATAAACTTGTGGACTTATAAATGGACATGAAAATAAGTTATTTTAGAATTTAAACACTAATAACTGAAATCGAGCACATACCATGTACACTAAAGGATATGTACTTGGGTAAAACTCTTTTTAGGTACACAGGTCTATGAATTTTTGACAAATTTATAACTTTATGAAACTATCACCACAAACAAATTAAAAAATGATTCCATTATTCTAGAAAGTTTCCTTGTGTTTTGTAGTCAGTTGCTTTTTCTCACTCAAGGCCCTGGCAACCACAAATATTTTTCTGTTTCTACAGATATGCCTATTCTCGACACTTTCTACGAGTAATACAGGATGTGGCTTTTAAGTCTAGCTTCTTTCACTTACAATAATTCCTTTTCAAATTATCAATTTTGTTGCATTTTTCAGTAGTGCATACCTATGTTTGCAGAGTAGGATTTTCTTATATGGATCTACCACAAAGTTTCATTCATTTGCCAGTTGATGGGCGTTTTGACTGTTCCCAGTTTGGGGCAATTATAAACAAAGCTGTTATAAACAATAAGACACAGGCTTTGTGGGGACATATATTTTCATTTCTCTGGGGTAAATACCTAGAAGTGAAGTTGTAGGTCATATGGTAAGTTGATATTTAACTTCATTAGAAATTGCCAAATCATTTTTCAAAGTGACTGTACAAATGCACATTCTCAAAACCAGTGTATGGTCATTTCACTTGCTTCATATGTGTCAAAATTTGGCATTTTCAATTTTATATTTTTATTTTATTTCAGTTTTTCTTAGTTTTAGTCATTCTAGTAGACATGTAGTAGTATCATACTGTGGTTTTAATTTGCTCTTCTCTGATTAACAATATTAAGCATATTTCCTTCCATGTGTTTATTTGCAATCCTTTCATTTTATCTGGGAAAGCATCTGTTCAAAGCTTCTGCTTTAAAAAAATAATTTTTTATAGAGTTTTGAGAGTCCTTTATATATTGTAACAAACTTACTTTACTTTTGTAAAGTAAGACCTTTATTATAGATAAATTTTGTAAATTTTCTGTCTGTGGCTTGTATGCGTATTTTCTGGTAATGCCTTTTAAAAAGCAGAAGTTTTTAATTTTAATGGCTTATGTCCTAAGAAAACTTGCCAAAGTCACAAAATCCAAAGTCACAAAAATATTCTTCTGTGTTTCTTCTAGAACTCTTAAGTTTTACACGTAGATTTATGATCCAGTTAAAGTTACTTGTTGATTTTTTTTTTTTTTTTTTTTTTAATGAAGAAACTCCTTATTTCATTGGGTTTTTTCCCCCCCCCTCACTCTTGCCATTCCATTCTCAGTTCCATGGTTTTATTTTTTTCCTTCTAAGTGTTGCTTTATCTGTGTCCTGGATACTTTTGTATGTTCTTTTTATTTTTACTTAATTCAGAATATTTCAAAACATTTACTTTGACTCCCTTATTAACTTGTCAGTTATTTAAATAATGTTGTTTAGTCCAAGTATTTGGGCATTTTCTAGGTATCTTTCTGTTATGGATTTATAATTTAATTCAGTGGTCATCACAGAAAATGTTTTCTATGACTTAAATTATTTTAAATTTGTCAGGATTATTTTGATGATACAAAGTATGATCTAGCTGCTAAATAGTCCATGTGTACTTGAATTGAATATATATTCTGCTGTCTTAGGTAGAATGTTCTATAAATAACAGTCAAATTAATAATGTTTCAGTCTTGCATATTTTTATTTTCTATTTGTGATTTCTCAAAGGCATGTGGCAGTCACCAGCTGTAACTGTAGATTTGACTATTTCTCCTTTCATTCTATCAGTTTTCACCTAATAAACTTTGAAGGCTTGTTAAGGACATGCACATTTAAGATCATTATGACATTTTGATCAATTGACCTGTTATAATATAATGTCCTTCTCTATTCCTTATAATATTCATTTTTCTGACATGCCCTTTAACATACCCATTCCACCTATGTTATTCAACAAATACATCCCATACTTTGAGTCTTACTAAGTGAATAAAGTACCTGAAAATGCATTCCTCCTCTCCAGCAGGTCACTATCAACTCTAATGGATGTCAGGCTCTGATATGTGTTGCAGTGGTAATGTACCGTGAATAAACATGTAGTGGAATGCAACCCATTATTCTAAGGGAAATCAGAGAAGGTGGTACAAATAGATGATATTTGTGTTAGGCTGAGAAAGAGAGCTGTTTCATTCCAGACAAGAGAAGATAGATGTGAATGGGTGAAATATCCCAGGGATCAGTCCAGCAGTCCCCTAAGGTCCATGGTGGAATGGCATGAAATAATGAACTAAGCCTGATGGTTCATTAGGCTTAGTTTTAGAGCCAAATAATGGGCATTCAATTTTTTTTTTTTAAGAAAAGAAAAACAATGTTACATATGTGTGTATATGTTCATTCTATGGCAACATAAAAAATGGATTTAATTAAAATGATATGTCTAATCATCAGTAGATACATGTTCAGTAATCATCTTTTATTATACCTGTTCATCCAGATATTACAAATTTTTTAAAAATCATTTTGTGGTTATCCATGTTTATAAGATGTAAGTTCTCAACAATCACTTGAGTAAAAGTCATAAAGGATAATGTAAGTTTCTCCTATTTCATATATCATATAATTACATAGATGCAACCTCCATGTACTGTTCTCTTTAAAGTAGTAAAAAGAGGAAGAAACAAAAAATGATATTTATAATGGTATGGAATATAGTGAAACTATTGCAAACTGAGGCTACAGAAGTTTTGTGGGCTTGTTTGTACAAATTATTCAAAATAACTCATTGGAAAAATACCCTCTTGGAATATCATAATAAAGAAGCTAAAGTTGTTTTGCTCAAAGGTTTAAGAAAATGACATTAAACATTATAGATTAATTTTTTGAAGCAGTTGAAATTTGAATTCCCAATTTCTATTTTTGTTTGTGCGTAGCAACGCTACTCTGCATTTCTACTGTAGTCTTCTCCATCTCATGGGAGAGTGTTTCAGGTTGTCTCTGCCCTTGTTGAAAGCTGAGGGGGTCTGTTTTCACTGATGTGCTATTATTTCATCTAAATGAATAGAAGGGAGTTGTGACCCTCAACTCCACTCATCTACACAGAGGTGTTTTGTAAACTGACCATGTTCCTTAGAGCTCTCAACTTCTCAGTTAATTGAAAGAGAGGCCCTTGTGTTCTGCAATTTAGAAATGTTAATAAACTAAGGTTTGTTTTAAAAGCTAGGTAAAATGTCATAATTAAAGTTTTATGTTAAAATTTTAATTTCCATTCTGTGCAATTGACTTTCTTTTTAAAATTTTATTCTCTGCTTAAACTCCTGATTAAAACTTGTTTTCTTAAATTTTAATACATCTAACATGATTTTCATGAGCCCACTAAAATTAAGTATGCCCTAATGACATTTTGGCTGTAAATATAAATAGATGTTATTTATAGAGTCTTAAAATGTAGCAATGCAAGACAATATATCATATAGATAAATATATATTACACATTGCATATGTTTATCAAATATACAGAAGAATTAAATCTGTATCGCTCTGAAGCATCAGTATATCCTGAATTAACAAATACAAAAGTGATAACATTTATGTATTGAGAGACACAGTATTGCCTGGCATTTCTGAGCAGTGTTTCACAGGATGATTTGGGACTATACACACACATCCCTGAATAATATTTATGCACAAATTGGGAAAGTTAATCGCTTTTAAATTTTCTACCAATTTTTTTTTTATTATATCAGGGAACTTATTTCACTTCGGTATCATTAATGTTGTTCTTGTAGTCCCCAGGTATATTTCAGGTTTTCTTTTTATAGGTAATAACAGAAAAATGAAAGTGACTGAATTAATTTTCTAGGGTAAAACCACCAGTATAGGTGATAGAAAATAGATTTGAATCTGGGTCCATCTGACTTCAGAGCTAGTTAGTTACTATATTTTTTCATTGTGTTTAAGCTTATGACTACTTTCTATTTATGACTATTATTCTAAATTCTATTCAGATGAATATTAGGAAGTTTCCATACTAGAGATCTTTGTTGAAATAAAATTGTTAGTCTTTTGGAAGAAAAGATTGAGAGAACAATAGAATCAATTGATCTAGGCCTAATTGCAATTACATTTATTTGTCTATCTTCCCTTGCTCTTCTTTGTGTTTAGATGGGCTGACCCCCAATACCTCTGGCTCCCAGGTTTCCATGTTAGTGGGTTTCTGGCTAGCTTTGGCCAATGAGGGTTATTGGTGGGCAATTGGAGCAGGAGATGTAGGAGTACAACAGGGAATTTCTTCCCATTTCATTTTCCCTGGGTGGTAGCTGTCCCTGACATTGATTGTTTCTTTCTTGGGTTCTGCAGATCAGGCCCACCTTGATTATAGGTTACATTAGGTCATATTCTCACTGTCCCTTGAATCTGGTAACCTGGGCCTCTCCTTTTGTCTGTCCACCTTGGCTTTCTGCTGCTGCTAATCTCTGGATAGACTCTTTGCTCTCCTTTTTACCTTCTCAGCTCTTCTGCCATATAGGTAACCAATCCCAACTTTATATTTCCTCAATTTTAAATTCTTGGTGCCATCTTATTTCCTAAGAAATAATTCCCCTTATTTCCCATACAACAAAATGGAAGGAAGTGTGATAGTGGTTGCTATCTGGAAAATTCTACCTTAGTTGTTAGGCATAAACTTTGAAAATAATAATCTCGGAATCCAACTTCAACTCTGCTTTTCTTACCTGTGTGACCACTGGGACATTATTAAACATTAGGTTTTATTTCTCTGTAAAATAGAAATAACCCTTTCTCATAGTGGGTGTAGTTTAAAGACAAAGTGTATATATAGTATCTTGCACAGTCATTAGCAGTTAAGAACTCTACTATCTTTTGTTTGGCTTCTTATTGTTATTATTATTGAGGTCTCTCAATTTGTGATTTAGGAGCTTCCTTATAAAAGCTTTTCCAATATGGAATCTTATAGTTTTGCAATGGGAATAATAAACAATGAAAACAAAGATTTTCTTTACATATTCCAAGTAAATAATAACTAACTCTCTCAGAGCATATAACCATGAGCTAGCTGTTCTCAGTGCTTTATGCATTTGATACAATTGTCACCATGATTCAATGGGGTAGGAACTCTTTTATTATCACAATCCTTATTTTGCGTAAGAGGAAAAGAGACCAAAGTTTCAAGTAACTCTCAAAATTCACAACAAGTTGCAGAACGTGATTTTGAAATCAGGAAGTCTAGGTCCAGAATCTGTGCAATAAGCATTCAGTTATATTGCCAAGCCCAAAAATCTTGAGGTGAAATAAGCAGAAACATTCCATATAACTTTTTAATCAACTGAGAAAACAATCTAACCTAACTTTGAAGAAATTATCTTTGGGTCTGCTTCTCTATGCTTATGTACCAAAGAAAAGATGTTTAGAGCTTTGTTCTATAGTTTTTTGTTTTTTTTTTTAACTCTCATGTATATTTTTCCTTTGAAAGCAAATAATCCCTCTAGTAATAAGTAAATTTTAAGGTGAAATATTTGAGATGCAATAATCAATTCCCTAAAGAGATTCTCTGGTTAGGATCAAGATATAGTTAACACTACTTCTGTGCCTTATGTTCATAGGACATCCACATTCTCCAGGAAATGACTCTTTCCTCTATCCTAAAAGCCAGAAAATGTCAGTCAACTCATATTCAGTCTTGTTCTACTTGGCTGCTTCCAAGTTTTAGCAATTATGAATAAAACTGATATAAACATTAATGTACCTGCAATTTGGGTACATACTAAGGTGTGTGCTTGCTGGATTCTATGTTAAAAGAGTTATTTTGTAAGAAATTGCTAACTTGTCTTCCAATGTGAATGTATCATTTTGCATTTCCCCCAGCAATGAAGAGACATCTCACAAATTTGGGGGGAGGGGGAGGAAGGGATTATTTCTTTAATTTTCAATAAATTATTGTGAGTTACAAATCCCAAATGATACAGTTTTCATAAGGTTGTAACTTATTTATCCAAGGCATTGTTTTCTATAGATACTGGTGACTTACATACTGTTATTGGTGGCTGGGTATGGGGTAACTTAGAATGACAAAAAAATTACCTAGATAAAAATACATAAACTTCTTAAATTGCTTATGAATGATAGCTACTGTAAATTTGATCATAAATACTTTGTTCTCAGATGAAGTCATTACTTTGCCTATAAAACATTTTTATGGCTGTAATTAGATAAATAGCTTTTTTTGTTTAGCTCATAACCATTTCAAATGAAGAAATCACTTTTAATTCTTATTTAAAGCTGACTGCTTTTGATGATGGGTAAATATACATAGGTTTATTTGCTTCACAGTGAGAAAATTAAAATATTCTTGCTCTCTAGCTTAAGTTAAAAAGAGTCAGCCATAACACATTGTGCATTTCAACAGTTTTACAAGTAGGAAACCATTTGTTTTGTTAAGTGTAGTATATCGATGTAGTGAACTCATACTATTTTTGTAATGATTATTTAAAAAGTGACCCTTGACTACTGAATTTATATTATGTCCCTTTTTTAGAGAATCCATAACAGTTTCCTCTTTTTTCTAGTAAATTATTCATTCCTTGTGAATGTTTCATGTTTTTGGTGACTGAACCAAATAGTTGTCTGCATCTCTTTTGAGACACAAGGTTTTTGTAGATACAGAAGCCATTAAGATTTGTTCTATAGAATCAGATACTTTGGATTCAAATACTGGTTTCATAACAAATGTTGAGAAAATTGCTACCACAACTTGACTAAGTTTCATGTGCCTTAGCTGTGAAATACGAACACTTAGCTTGTAGTTTTTTTGTGGCTTAGATTGGCTTGGAGCACCTATCTTGCTCAGTGGCACAATAGGGATATATAAATGCTGACAGCTCTTACTATAATTATGGAAGTGTCACATAGCACATAGTTGATGAATGAATAAAGGAACATACAGAAAGAGGCAGAAACAGGCATTATTGCAAAAATATCTTTAAATCTGAACAAAAACACTCTACTAAAAGATTTTCTTTGATCTTCTGTTTTCCAAAGGAAATGAACAGACAGGGCTGGTAGTTTTCATCTTATGGAAAATGCCCTTGCTATGACTTCATCAATTTTCCTACAAAATTTTTCACCATGTATCCTTTTTAAAGAGAACTCCCCTGTGCATATTTGCTGGTACTTCCTTCACACATTGGAACATTTGAGTCAACATATGAATCAACTCAGAAAAACTCTGCCCACATAAAATATCAATGTAAACTGTATTAAAGTGCAATTTAGTTCCTGAATTGGGCATGTGAAATATACCCTCATATCCCATATAAATGTTTTGAAGATGTTGACCATCTTCTTTGATGGCAAGGAACCCTCTGTCACTCACCCATACCACATCTCAAACCTAATTTGCAGTGTGGAAAATAAGTTCCAATTGTGCCATACTCCCAATTTCCTATCCTTTGAGGGCCCTGGCAAAATAGATTTTATCCTTTGCTGTTCATGTGATAATACTTCCATGATTTCATTGAAGTTACCTCATAAAGTATAATGATAAACAGAAGGTTACTCTTTTTTTCTAGTGGGAATGCTTTATAAAAAGAAGTGTAATTTCCCTTGTGGTTTGGAGTACCATATGGGTTTTTCCCACTGGCTTTAGACTTTATTGTCCTTTTTAAAAAAAAAAAAAAAATTAGACTTATCCTTTAAGGTTTAAGAGACCCCAAAACTTATCTCAGCTTTCATCATTAGGCCATAACACATAGCTAATATAATGTGCCCACTCTGAGGGAAACTGACATAAAATGGCAGTGTTAAAAAGTTTTGAGAGCTGTCATGAGCATTAAATCAGGGTGTGGTTGTTCAACATCAGATTTTCTTTCTTTAAATAGATTTTTCAACTATAATAGATTGAGCTATTTATATAAGATTTGTAAATGCATACTTATATGACTATTTTCAAAAGCCACAAAATGCCTGATCAAAGCTTCCCCAGTTTGGCTATCAACATAAGTGGAACATACTGGATTTCTAGTACATCTTATTCAAACTCAAAAGAAATAGTTCTCTGCCTGCTTTTAAAACAGGGTTTGGCAGGAGCATCCCACACCCTTATCAGGCCAGAATTTCTAAGTAAACTTAAAAAGCTGCCTTGATTCGTGACAACACATTTTACTTTAGCCACATGTATATATGTATAAAGTTTGTTGAGTTATTTACCACTAAAACCTGAGTTAGCTAAACCAGGAGGCCCTCAAGAATTTACTCTTCATGTAGCATACTGGTACTGGGAAGGGAAGCTAAGTTGCAGCATTTTATTTCTTATGTCAAATTTCTATTATTCTCTGTCCAACCCTGACTCACTGAGGGTCATTAGACTCATTTCTCTGCCTTCTCACAAAATTGTGTATGCTCCTTGACACCTAATACAAGACTATGGCTCTTTCTTTGACTCTTCAATCCATGTTATATTACCTAATTATGACCTTGGCTCTTCCTTGGCTCTTAATGGCACTGTTTAAATTATTTTCTAAATTTCTTCTTTTACACTTTCTCGACTGAGGTAACATATAAAATTTCCATCACCCATTTTAAGTATACAATTCAGAGATAAAAAATACATTTCTATTTCATCCCTCCCTCCCCAATAACACACCCATTACATCTTAAAAGCCACTTGAAAGACATCTCTTTGTGCCAGTGTCAAAACTTCGAACTTTTATTGGCCATACTTAAATTGTGGCTCACACCTTCTCTTGGTAGGCGAGTATACTATGAGACAAATGAGTGCCCAGACACAGGAATTTATATTTTGTCAAAGGCAGGAACTTACCCTGTGCTTTGTGACACCATTAACAACATGCAACAGTACAATGCACATAACCAAATCTTAATCAACATTTATTAAATCAATTAGTCATAGTGACATGTATCCTACAGGTTAAAAATTTGACTAATTCACAGAAGAAAAAAGTAAAATATTTTATATGTTTCCTATTGCAAATATAGACCCACATATATTCTGTATTGATCTTCTATTTCTTTAATTGGGAATGAGAAAGAAAGCAAGAAAAACCGTATCAGGCTTTCGTACTTTCATATTTATATGTCAAAGATATTCATCTATATCCATTACCTTATTACACAATCAGGATACAGGAAAAACAAAAAAGAAGAAAAAAAAAACTTCATTTTAGAAAACAGCGTTAACTTTCATTCGTTTTACTCCTTAGTTCCAGCAAGACTTCAGAGTGTTAGGGTCTGAAGAAAACAGAATATTAGTTTTTTAAACCACTGGAGTATTATGCAATTCAGAGAAAGTGTAATTTTCAGTAAAGCCCTAAGAAAACAGTATGTCAGTCTGGTAATAACATATATTACTCAGGAGGAATAAGTTTTGCACTATCACTAACAAAATGGAAGGCACGTTATTTGATCTCCTCAAGACTAAATTAAATCGGTCCTTTTAAAAATGTTGAATAATTTGTGAACTTAAAGACAAAATAATGATAACTGATATTGGCTATCTGAAGCAGTTTAAATTGTTCATTTTCATGCCAGTAATTATATTTATTGATTGGAATTTATTTGGCGAGCAAATATTATATGAACTATCAAAATGGTGCTACTGATTTAAGTCTGAGCTTGTTATACAATGGCATTGTTAGCTAAACATGCCATAGTATATGTGTGTATTTGTATATATAAATAACATACAAATATATATAAGAATTACCAGATTTATTTTCTGCAATTAAGAATCACCCTAGGACATTATAATATGTGAATAACTTAACCTTTTGTTTGTAAACTGTAACTTTCAAATATTTTTTTATAATAGTTTACAATCCTTTTTCAATTTATTAAGTATCTATGTAAATCATTGAACAATGCTTTTCACAGTGAAGGCACTCAGAAAAATGTATGTATATGTAACTGAAGTGCAGGTTTAGCCACATGTGGCTTGCAGAGTACAATTAACAAGAGTGAGGTGTGATATTAAGACAGTGACTTTGTATTCCAAAGCTAGCTTATGGGAAAAAGTATAGGCTTCTTACTTAAGGATACCACTTTGATTTTGGAGTAGAAAGCAGGTGCCTTTAAAAGGGGGAACTATGCAGAAGAAGAAGAAAAACAGGTGGGGGTCTGCATACTCAGTTCTATGCCTTACCTACCAAGCAGTTAGTTGGCATCTTCATGGGCAGGACTAGGTTGTAAAAGAGACCAAAATTCTCCAGGGGAAAAGAGTTTAGTAAAGAGCATATGTTGGGTTGTAGGTAGACTGTTGGCCCTTAAGGTAGTCTCCTGGTTGGAGAGTTCCACTCTGGAGCTTCTAAGCACATAGTTAGATGAAGGTGTCTGGTGAAGGAGAGGTAAAAAGCTATAATTGCCTTTCTAAAGGACTAAGAAGTGAAAAAGTAGGGGAAATGGAGAAAGAGAAGAGAAAAAGATGAAAAATAGCATCCTCTTTTGCTTAGAAACATGGGGGTAATTTGTTATGTATAAATGCTGTGATAAAAGTATATAAGGAGTACAATAGCTGCACAAAAGAGTGGTCAAGTTTAGGCATCAACAAAGACTCCATCAGTGTGTTTATTTTGTTTCTTGTAAAATGAAAAAGTATGCTGTTAGAAATTAAAAGATGGTCAAATACACCAAATGTCTGAGAGTCCAATATATCAATCAAAAGTACTTGGCACCAAGATGGGCAGCATATAAACAGTAAAGAATTAAAGACCAGTGTCAGACCTATGGCAATATGGCATAGGAGCATAGAGCAAAAGTTGAGAGGCAAAATATCTTTTAGAACCCTGGGTTTGCCTGATGGAAAACTTATTCAACATCCTTGTGCTTCAGTCTCCCCATATGTAAAATGCTTTTTTAAAAATTTAAGTTCTGGGATATATGGGTTTGTTACATAGGTATACATATGCCATTGTGGTTTGCTGCACCCATCAACCCATAATCTAGGTTTGAAGCCCCATATGTATTAGGTGTTTGTCCTAATGCTCTTCCTCTCCTTGCCCTCCAACCCCTATCAGGCCCCGGTGTGTGATGTTCCCCTCCCTGTGTCCATGTGTTCCATTGTTCAACTCCCACTTGTGAGTAAGAACATGCAGTGTTTGGCTTTCTGTTCCTGTGTTAGTTTTCTCAGAATGATGGTTTCTAGCTTCATACATGTCCCTGCAAAGGACATGAACTCATCCTTTTTCATGGGTACATAGTATTCCATGGTATATATGTGTCACATTTTCTTTATACAGTGTATCATTGATATGCATTTGGGTTTGCTATTGTAAACAGTGGTGCAATAAACATATGTGTTCATGTGTCTTTATGGTAGAATGATTTATAATCCTTTGGGTATATACCCAGAAATGAGATTGCTGGGTCAAATGGTATTTCTGATTCTAGATCCTTGAGGAATTTCTACACTGTTTCCACAATGGTTGAAATAACTTACACTACCACCAACAGTGTAAAAGCATTCCTATTTCTCTACATCCTTTTCAACATCTGTTGTTTCCTGACTTCTTAATGATTGCCATCCTAATTGGCATGAGGTAGTATCTCATTGTGGTTTTGATTTGCGTTTCTCTAATGTCCAGTGATGATGAGCTTTTTTTCATGTTTGTTGGCCACATAAATGCTTTTTGAAAAGTGTCTGTTCATTTACTTTGACCACTTTTTGATGGGGTTGGGTTTTTTTTTTCTTCTAAATTTAAGTTCCTTGTAGATTCTAGATATTAGACCTTTGTCAGATGGATAGATTGCAAAAACTTCCTTCCATTCTGTAGGTTGTCTGTACACTCTGATGAGACTTCCTTTTGCTGTGCAGAAGCTCTTTAGTTTAATTAGAGCATATTCGTCAATTTTGGCTTCTGTTGCCATTGCTTATGGTGTTTTAGTCATGAAGTCTTTGCCTATAGCTATCTCCTAAATAGTATTGCCTAGGTTTTCTTCTATGGTTTTTATCGTTTTAGGTTTTACATTTAAGTCTTTAATCTATCTTGAGTTGATTTTCATATAAGCTGTAAGGAGAAGGGGACCAGTTTCAGTTTTCTGCCTATGGCTACCCAGTTTTCCCAGCACCATTTATTAAATAGGGAATCCTTTCCCCATTGCTTGTTTTTGTCAGGTTTGTCAAAGATTAGATAGTTGTAGCTTTGTGGCATTATTTCTGAGGCCTCTGTTCTGTTCCATGGGTCTATATATCTGTTTTGGTAACAGTAGCTTGCTGTTTTGGTTACTGTAGCCTTGTAGTATAGTTTGAAGTCAGGTAGCATGATGCCTCCAGCTTTGTTCTTTTTGCTTAGGGTTGTCTTGGCTACCTGGGCTCTTTTTTGGTTCCATATAAAATTTAAAGTAGTTTTTTTCTAATTCTATGAAGAAAGTCAATGGTAGCTTGATGGGAATAGCAATGAATCTATAAATTACTTTGGGCAGTATGGCCATTTTCATGATATTGATTCTTCCTATCCATGAGCATGGAATGTTTTTCCATTTGTTTGTGTACTGTCTTCCCTTGGGCACTTCCCTTGGGCAGTGGTTTGCAGTTCTTGAGGATGTCCTTCATCTCCATTGTAAGTTGTATTCCTGGGTATTTTATTCTCTTTAGAGCAATTTGGAATGGGAGTCCATGAATTATTTGGCTCTCTGTTTGTCTATTATTGGTGTATATGAATGCTTGTGATTTTTGCACATTGATTTTTGTATCCTGAGACTTTGCTGAAGTTGCTTATCAGCTTAAAGAGTTTTGGGGCTGAGACAATGGAGTTTTCTAAATATGCAGTCATGTCATCTGCAAACAGACAATTTAACTTCCACTCATCTTATTTGAATACCTTTATGTCTTTCTGTTGTCTGATTGCCCTGGCCAGAACTTCCAATACTGTGTTGAATAGGAGTGGTGAGAGAGGACATCCTTGTCTCGTGCTGGTTTTCAAAGGGAATGCTTCCAGCTTTTGCCCATTCTGTATGATATTGACTATGGATTTGTCATAAATAGCTTTTATTATTTTAAGATATGTTCCATCAATACCTAGTTTGAGTGTTTTTAGCATGAAGTGGTGTTAAATTTTATTGAAGGTCTTTCTGCATCTGTTGAGATAATCGTGGTTTTTGTGATTGGTTCTGTTTATGTGATGGATTATGTTCATTGTGTATGTTGAACCAGCCTTGCATCCCAGGGATGAAGCTGACTTGATCATGGTGGATAAGCTTTTTGATGTGCTGCTGGATTCAGTTTGCAAATATTTTACATTGATGTTCATCAGGGATATTGGCCTGAAATTTTCTTTTTGTTGTTGTTGTGTCTATTCCAGGTTTTGGTATTAGGATGATGCTGGATTCATAGTATGAGTTAGGAAGGAGTCCCTCTTTTTCTGTTTGGAATACTTCAGAAGAAATGGTACCAACTCCTCTTTGTACCTCTGGTAGATTTTAGCTGTGAATCCATCTTGTCCTGGGCTTTCTTTAGTTGGTAGGCTATTAGTTACTGCCTCTACTTGAGAACTTGTTATGGTATATTCGGGGATTTGACTTTTTCCTGGTTTAGTGTTGGGAGGTTGTATATGTCCAAGACTTCATACATTTCTTGTATATTTTCTAGTTTATTTGCATAGAGGTGTTCAGTATTCTGATAGTTGTTTGTATTTCTGTGGGATCAATGGTGATATCCCCTTTATCATTTTTTATTGTGTCTGTTTGATTATTCTCTTTTCTTTATTAGTCTGGCTAGCAGTCTATCTATTTGTTAATCTTTTCAATAAACCAGCTCCTGGATTCATTGAGTTTTTTTTTTTTTTTTTTTGAAGCATTTTTCATGTCTCTATCTTCTTCTGTTCTTCTCTTATCTTACTTATTTCTTGTAGCTTTTGAATTCATTTGCTCTTCTCTAGTTCTTTTAATTGTCATGTTAGGGTGTCAATTTTATCTTTTTCCCGTTTTCTCATGTGGGCATTTAGTGCTATAAATTTCCTTAACACTGCTTTATCTGTGTCCCTGAGATTCTAGTACATTGTGTCTTTGTTCTCATTGGTTTCCAATATCTTCTTTATTTCTACCTTAATTTCGTTATGTACCCAGTAGTCATTCAGGAGCAGGTTGTTCAGTTTCCATGTAGTTGTGCAGTTCTGAGTGAGTTTCTTAATCCTGAGTAGTAATTTGATTGCACTGTGGTCTGAGAGACTGTTATGGTTTCCATTCTTTTTCATTTGCTGAGGAGTGTTTTACTTCCAATTATGTGGTCAATTTTAGAATAAGAGCAATGTGGTGCTGAGAAAAATGTATATTCTGTTGATTTGGGGTAGAGAGTTCTATAGATGTCTGTTAGGTCTGCTTGGTCCAGAACTGAGTTCAAGTCCTGAATATTCTTGTTAATTTTCTATCTCCTTGATCTGTCTAATATTGACAGTGGAGTGTTAAAGTATCCCACTATTATTGTATGGGAGTCTTAGTCTCTTTGTAGGTCTCAAAGAACTTGCTTTGTGAATCTGGGTGCTTCTGTATTGGATATATATATTTAGGATAGTTAGCTCTTCTTGCTACATTGATCCCTTTACCATTATGTAGTGCCCTTCTTTGTTTTTCTTGATCTTTGTTGGTTTAAAGTCTTAAAAGTCTGTTATATCAGAGACGAGGATTGTAACCCCTGCTTTTTTTTTTTCATTTTCTTGGTAAATATTTTTCATTCCTTTATTTTGAGCCTATGTGTGTCTTTGCACATGAGATGAGTTTCCTGAATACAGCACACCAATGTGTTTGGCTCTTTATCCAATGTGCCAGTCTGTGTCTTTTATTTGGAGCAATTAGCCCATTTACATTTAAGGTTAATACTGTTATATGTGAATTTGATCCTGTCATCATAATGCTAATTAGTTATTTTGCACATTATTTGATGTAGTTTCTTCATAGTGTCATTGGTCTTTATATTTTGGTATGTTTTTGCAGTGGCTGGTACTGTTTTTTCCTTTCCGTATTTAGTGGTTCCTTCAGGAGCTCTTGTAAGGCAGGCATGACAAGGCCTTAGAATTCCTCGACATTTGCTTCTCTGGAAAGGATTTTATTTCTCCTTTAATTATGAAGCTTAGTTTGGCTGGATATTAAATTCTGGGTTAAAGATTCTTTTCTTTAAGAATGTTGACTATTGCCCCCCTCTCTCTTCTGACTTGTGGGTTTCTGCAGAGAGATCTGCTGTTAGTCCGATGAGCTTCGCTTTGTAGGTAACCTGATGTATCTCTCTGGCTGCCCTTAACATTTTTCTTCAATTCAGCCTTGGTAAATTTGATGATTATATGTCTTGGGTTGCTCTTCTTGAGGAGCATCTTAGTGGTGGTCTCTGTATTTCCTGAATTTGAATGTTGGTTGGTCTTGCTAGGTCAGTGAAGTTCTGGATAATATCCTGAAGTGTGTTTTCCAACTTGGTTCCATTCTCCCTGTCACATTCAGATACACCAGTCAATCATAGGTTTGGTCTGTTCACATAGTCCCATATTTCTTGGGGGCTGTGTTTGTTTCTTTTCATTCTTTTTTCTCTAATTTTGTCTTCACTCTTTATTTCATTAAGTTGATCTTCAATCTCTGATACCCTGTCTTCCACTTGATCAATTTGGCTATTAATACTTGTGTATGCTTCACAAAGTTCTTGTGCTATGTTTCCGTCAGGTCATTTATCCTCTTCTCTAAACTGATTATTCTAGTTAGCAGTTCCTGTGAGCTTTTATCAAGATTCTTAACTTCTTTGCGTTGGGTTAGAACATGCTTCTTTAGCTTAGAGGAGTTTGTTATTACCCACCTTCTGAAGCCTACTTCTGTAAATTCATCAAACTCATCTTTTTTTCCCCCAGTTTTGTGCCCTTGATGGAGAGGAGTTGTGATCATTTGGAGGAGAAGAGGTATTCTGGTTTTTGGAATTCTCAGCATTTTCACACTGTTTGTTCCTCGTCTTCATGGATTTATTTACCTTTGATCTTTGATGTTGATGACCTTTGGTTGGGGTTTTTGTGTGGGTGTCCTTTTTGTTGTTGATATTATTGTTCTCTGTTAGTTTTCCTTCTAACAGTCAGGCTCCTCTTCTGCAGGTCTGTTAGAGTTTGCTAGAGGTCCACTCCAGACCCTGTTTCTCTGGGTGTCACCAGCAGAGACTGTAGAACAGCAAAGATTACTGCCTGCTCATTCCTCTGAAAGCTTCATCCTAGACGGGCACCCGCCTGATGCCAGCCAGAGCTCTTCTGTGTGAGGTGTCCGTCAACCCCTGCCAAGAGGTGTCTCCTAATTAGGAGGCATGGGGGTCAGGGACCTGCTTGAGGAGGCAGTCTGTCCCTTGGCAGAGCTCGAGTGCTGTGCTGGAGGATCCGCTGCACTCTTCACAGCCAGCTGCCAGGGTAGTTTACTTCACTGAAGCTGCACCCACAGCTGCCCCTTCCCCCCCCCACCAGGTGCTCTGTCCCAGGAAGATGGGAGTTTTATCTATAAGTCTCTGACTGGGGCTGCTGCCTTTCTTTCAGAGATGTCCTGACCAGTGAAGAAGAATCCAGAGAGGCAGTCCAGCCACAGCCACTTTACTGTGCTGCGGTGATTTCCATCCAGTCCAAACTTTCAGTTAGCTTCCTTAACACTGTGAGGGGGAAAACCACCTACTCATGCCTGAGTGATGGTGGATGCTCCTCCCTCAACCATATTCAGTCTTCCCAGATCGACTTCAGACTGCTGTACTTGCAGTGAGAATTTCAAGCCAGTGGTTCTTAGCTTTACTGGGTTCCATGGGAATGGAATCCACTGAGCAAGACCACTTGTCTCTTTGGCTTCAGCCCTTTTTCTAAGGGAGTGAGCAGTTCTGTCTTGCTGTGGTTCCAGGTGCCACTGGGGTATGAAAAAAATCTCCTGCAGTTAGCTTGGAGTTTGTGCAAACAGCTGCCCAATTTTTTGCTTGAAACCTGGGGCCCTGGTGGTGTAGGTACACAAGGGAATCTCCTAGTCTGCAAGTTGCAAAAACCCAACTAGCACCGTCCCTCATGGTTTCCCATGGTTTTTAAGGTCCCTGGCCCGTTGCAATTCCCAGGTGAGGCAGTGCCCCATCCTGCTTCTGTTCACCCTCTGTGGGCTGCACCCACTGTCTAACCAATCCCAATGAGATAAACCAGGTACCTCAGTTGAAAATACAAAAATCACCGACCTTCTGCATTGATCTCACTGGGAGCTGCAGAGGGGGGTGTTCCCATTCGGCCATCTTGCCAGATCCCATAAAATGCTTTTTTTAAAAAGTTAAACAGTCTTATGTTTAATTACACATGAGTAATTTGTTAATTATAGCCTCTTATTGGAAAGAACTGCCACCCTGGAATACAGAAGAGAAAGATATACTAAGACACCAGATAAACATTTCACTCTTTTGATGAGGCACTTTTATTCATATATTGGGTAGTATAGAGTGCTTATTTTTCTTTTTATAAAAAGTAAACCACATTTGATTTAAGTATAATACAAGATTCTCAGAATAGCTGCCCATTCTACTTAGCTTTAAGTATTTATTGGAAAAGATAAAAACTTCCAACATTGGCCACATTCTGGCAAGATACCAATTCTTAATACAAAGGAATGGGCAGTTAAATAAGATCAGATCTGCATAAAAAACATTTAGTTAAATTATCTGACTACATTTACTAAAAAGTATATCTAGATGGGATTTTCAATAGTGTTATTTATGGTTTTCTTTCTTTCTGAAGTCTTAGATTAATACATTAGATATTTTAAACCAAAGTGAACTAAATTTAATACAAGCAAATGCAGCAAAATTTTTGTATTTGGAAATTTCAGTTGTACTCCAAAACTAAAATCAATAGTTATGAAATGACTGCATACAGTGGCAAGAAACTGTCAGAATGGCTCATGGTAAGATTACTAAACAGTGGCCATACGAGGCCCTCACACATCACCCTATCAATTATCTACTTTCAGCCTGTGTAAAGAAGAGACTAAGCAAGACATCTTCCAAATAAACACAGCCAAAGAGTGTTGTGTTATCGTGTATTAGAGACACTGGCAGCAACAAGACTGTAGAGCCACAGTTCACCTATGGCCAAGGGCTGATAGCAATATGTTATCAGAACTCCAGGAAGTTTGTCAGTTTCAGAAGCATGTGGACTGACAGACTGGAGGCAGCCCACAGTAGAAGAAGGACAGACAGGGATAATTTTAGACAAATGAGGAAAGACATTGAAATAATAAACTCTAGAGAATGCAGCAGGTTCAGAATTAGAAGATAGCAATGTCCATGCCATCTGGGGTTCCATGAACAGCAGCTGTGACAGGAAAAATAGGGAAATATAATTCTTCCAATAGAGAAAGTCCTTAAGTGGCTTCTTAATTTCCCTCTTAGTACCACAGATTGCAGTTTTATTTTTATTTAATCTGTCCCAAAATTTACTCGGGAGGAATCCCATATCCATCAGTAACAGGCTAGTTTTTTTGCAATCAAAACTCATGCTGAGAAGAATTCAATAAACTGAAAAATTTTTTTAAATCTCTTTGGAAGCCTCAGGAAATTACCAACACAATGAGAATATATTGGGCTGAGAAGAGAAGCTTGGGGAATTCAACTCAAAATTTGTGGCTACTTTTTCTTAAGCAAATGCTGATTCTGAAAGTATAATTAGTGGCAAAAAATATAATAAACTTAGTAGAGTTTTAGTGATCTCATAGGACTGGGGAGAAAAGTTAGGGATCTGAGAAGGGTGGTCCTCTGGTGAAAAACTGTAGGCTTCTGATGGAAGTCCCAAAGCAACTTCAGGAATGAGAATGAAGTAGAAATAAACTAGTAGTCACAAGGAATAGTCAGTATCTTCACCATCTCAGTTCATAATTGGACTGAGGATAATTTGGCTCCAGAAAAGGTTTCAAGCCACAAGCAAAGTCAGTCTTCTCTAAGAAAACAATATAAATGATCAGTCTTGCCAGCCAGTTATACTCATAAGTCTATCCTCTCTTTTGAGAGTTAGTTCCTTTTCACAGATTGCTGCCCTTAGCTTTATTTTATTCCTTTCACTTTGTTTTCTTTGTTTAATTGGCTAAGATTTCTTTTCTTCACTTATCCAGCTGGCATCTGCTGGGTGCCCCTCTGGGATGAAGCCTCCAGAGTGAAAAGATCACTAATTTTTAGTCTTTCTTTTCTCATATAATGCTAAAAATTTTCATCCAAGTATAGTTTAAGTTTAAATTTTGAGTTAAAATTTAAGTTCACTATTTTTTGTATGTATCTATCAAATTATCTTTATTAATTATATAAGTCTACATCTTTATAACTTTTTCTTATACTTGATCTGGCCAATTGTGGAGAAAAAAATATAAATTTCCTCCAATTTTTCTATATCTCTGTTTATTTTATATGTCATATATTTTTCATTTTACACAGTTTGCTGTGGAATTACTGTTGTGAAAAATTTCTTAGCAGCTGCATTGTCATTGTACGTTTTCTTTATAGTCATAATAAAATGACTCTTTTTGCTTCAATGAATGTTTTGTGTCTTCAACAACTATTTTAATATGATATCACAACTGCTACTTTCTAGTATTAAAGCATTTGCTTGGCATATTGGTCAAGGCTCCTACATTTACAAGTCCCCAATAAGGTTAACTAGTTTAAGGATAAAAATAAATTTATTGCCTCAAATAACTGGTGTTGACACAGGATTGAAGAAGCAGCTATAAAAATGTAGCCTTGGTGACCAAATGAAGATTTAATTTAGCCAGTATTCTTTTTTATATCCAACTTCAGTGATGCCTTAGCTCTACTTGGATTTATTTTCTAATATCAGCAGTTCTTCCTACGTGACAAGCAATAGAGCAGACCCACAATCATACCTTTCTGGCATGGAGCACAGAGGCAAAGCCTCAAAATCTAGACTGATAATGAAAGAGAAGAGCTCTCCTGGGCTGCCTTATATGAAAAAAACCAACCCCACAGGTCTGAACATTTAGGATTGAGGATGGACAGAAGAAGCTGGGGGAGCTTGCTTGGCAGTTAAAGATAATAAATACAACAGTCCATATGCCTGATATGGGTTTCATTGTATTTCCCTTACACTCTGATTCTTTTGGTTTAAGGTATGTCTCAAAGATAACATACACTTGGTTTTGTTGTTTTTTTTTTTTTATCCAATTCCGATCTGTTTTCTTTTCTTTTCTGCAAGGTAACTATCTCATTCATATTTTCACTTTCAGAGAGTTTATTTACCTCTATTCTGTCTTCTGTCTTTTAATTTTATAAAAGTGTATGTGTAATAATATTGAGCTTTTTTTTCTGCTTTTCTTTTGTCTTTTCCATATTTTTTGTTTTCTACTTTTTGTTCTCCCTCTTTTTCTTGCTGTGGAAAAGTAAACAGTATAGATTCCTTTTTTAGATCTTAGAGTGAATAAATTCGTATCGTTAAGTAATATGCTTAAGTCTATATTTCTCAATTCATCAGTTTCAGAAACAAGTCTTTTTTGCTGCATCCTATAAAGACAACGAAATTATCAAGCTCATCCTACTTTCTCTTTCATCCTTGCATTTATTTTTCAATAGATTTTTTTATTTCATTAAACATAAATTCTATAAGAGCAGAGATAATTCAAAAATGTATTTCCAGTTTCTAGAATATTTTCTGAAGTAGAATAAATGTTAAGTAACTATGCTTCATAACTGCAAAAAAGAACAAGAAGGAAATACATCATACTCATAACAATTACTTCCTCCAGGAAGAGGGAACTCCTGGCAAGTAGGATAGAGAAAAAATAAGATTCTAGTTTGCGTATAAATTTAATTTTCATAGTATGGCTAATTAAAGTTATTACAAATAATTAAAACTTACCACATCCTTATTAATTTTATCTGCATAGAATTTACATTATTTTGTGCTTTCTCTGTGGATGTATATAAATGTGAGATTTCCTGAAAATTTTTGTTAAACTTAATTTTTAAAAAGTTTTAAGTTTACAAAAAAATTAAGAGGAAGAGATTTTCTAATAATATACACTCTCCTCCTACACAAGTATAACATTTCCTATTATCAATATCCCTCACCAGAGTGGTACATTTGTTATAACAGATGAACCTACATTGACAAATCATAATCTCCCAAAGTCTATAGTTTACATTGGGATTCTTTTTGGTTTTGGAAAAGTATATAACGACACATATCTAACATTATAATATAGTACACAATATTTTTACTGCCTTATAAATCCTCCATACTCCACCTATTTATCATTCCGTATGCTGTTGGGTTCAGGGGTTCAGGAGTTCAGGGGAGCCCTCAGCTTCCATGAGAGGATGTTTCTCCAGGTTCTTGGTCTGTCACTCTCAAGAATGAGAGAGGAGACCATGGTGCAGTGCGATCATGAAATAAATACCAGACTCCAAAAGTGTTGCAGAAAATGACTTATTTAGGCAGAGAGAGAAAAAGAGGAGGAGCGAGAAAGAAACAGCCAGCTCTCACACTGAATGAGAGAAAGGAAAGCCACTCTCACACAGAGTGAGAAGGGTTCCCAGAGGGAGAAAACCAGAGAAGGAAAACTCCCCCTCATACTGAGTGAGAGAATACAGAAAGATGGAATCCAGGAGAGAAAAGACAGCTTCCACACTGGGTGGAAGGGGACCTCAGAGGGAAAATCTAGGAGGGGAAGAGAGCTCCCACTATGTGGGAGAGGATTCCAGAGAGCTGGAAATCGGTGTGGGTGAAGGAGCAGGGAATTTATCCTGGGAGAAATTGCCACCTCCCCAATTTCCTCTGGCCAATGAAAGGAGTTCCTTTAAATTTCTGCTGGGATGATTGACTCTTAGTTTCTTCCCATGCCTGCGAAATTTAAATATAAACCATTAAATCTCCTGAATGGAGAGAGGTAGGAGGAGGGCATGGTGCTGGGAAGTTCTTGCCCTTAAAACTATGCCCCCTTGTGGACCTGGAAAGAACACATTCCCTCAATACCACCCCCCAACCTCTGGCAAAATCTTTTCACTGCCTCTTTTTACTGTCTCTGTTGTTTCCCATTTTCCAGAATGACATATAGTTGGAATCTTAAGTACACAAGCTTGGTGGAACCACCACAGTTGGGCAATGCTGCTGTAGCCAGACTGCCTCTCTAGATTTGACTTCTCTGGGCAGGGAATCTCTGAAAGAAAGGCAGCAGCCCCAGTCAGGGACTTATAGATAAAACTCCCATCTCCCTGAGACAATGCACCTGGGGAAGGGGGAGACTGTGGGTGCAGCTCCTACAGACTTAAACATTCCTGCCTGCCAGCTCTGAAGAGAGCATTCGATCTCCCAGCACAGCACAGTGCTTGAGCTCTGCTAAGGGACAGACTGCCTTCTTAGGTGGGTCTCTGACTCCCATGCATCCTGATTGGGAGATGCCTCCCAGCAGGGGTCAACAGACACCTCATACAGGAAAGCTTCAGCTGGCATCTGGTGAGTGACCCTTGGGACGAAACCTCCAGAGGAATGAGCAGGCAGCAATCTTTACTGTTCTGCAATCTCTGCTGGTGATAACTAGGCAAACATCGTTTGGAGTGGACCTCCAGCAAACTCCAGCAGACCTGCAGAAGAGTAGCCTGTTAAAAGGAAAACTAACAACAGAAAACAATAACATCAACATCAACAAAACTATACCCATGCAAAAACCCCATCCAAATGTCATTGGCATCAAAGATCAAAAGTAAATAAATTCATGAAGATGAAAAAAAAAAAAAACAGCACAAAAATGCTAGAATTCCAAAAACAAGAATGTCTCTTCTCCTCCAAAGGATCCCAACTCCTCGCCAGAAAAGGAACAAAACTGGATGGAGAATGCATTTAACAAATTGACAGAAATAGGCTTCAGAAGGTGGGTAATAACAAACTCCTCTGAGCTAATAAAGGAGTATATTCTAACCCAACACAAGAAAGCTAAGACCTTGATAAAACGTTAGCGGAATTGCTAACTAGAATAAACAAGTTTAGAGAAGAACATAAATGACCTGATGGAGATATAAAACACAGCACAAGAACTTCATGAATTATACATAACTAACAATAGCCTAATCGATCATGTGAAAGCAAGGATATCAGAGACTGAAAATCAACGAAATGAAGCATAAAGACAAGATTAGAGAAGAAAGAATGAAAAGGAACAAATCCAGCCCCCAAGAAATATGGGACTATGTGAAAATATCAAATCTATGTTTGATTGGTGTATCTGAAAGTGACAGGGAGAATGGGACCAGTTGAAAAATACATTAGGATATTATCCAGGAGAACATTTCCATCCTAGCAAGACTGGACAACATTCAAAATTCAGAAATAGAATGTCACTAAGATACTCCTTGAGAAGGGTAACCCCAAGACACATAATCTTCAGATTCACCAAGGTTGAAATGAAGGAAAAAATGTTAAAGGCAGCCAGAGAGAAAGGTCGAGTTCCTCACAAAGGGAAGCCCATCAGACTAACAGTGGATCTCTGTACAGAAATTGTACAAGTCAAAAGAAAGTGGGGGGCCAATATTCAACATTCTTAAACAAAAGAATTTTTAACCTAGAATTTCATATCCAGCCAAACTAAGCTTTATAAACAAAGGATAAATAAAATCCTTAACAAGCAAATGCTGAGGGATTTTGCAACCACCAGGCCTGCCTTAACAAGAGCTCCTGAAGGAAGCACTAAATATGGAAAGGAAAAACCAGTACCAACCACTTCAAAAACATACCAAAATGTAAAGACCATTGATATTATGAAGAAACTGCATCAACTAATGTGCAAAATAACCAACTAGCATCATGATGACAGGATCAAATTCACACATAACAACATTGACCTTACATGTAAATGGGTTAAATGCCTCAAAAGACACAGACTGGCACATGGGATAAATAGCCAAGACACATTGGTGTGCTGTATTCAGGAGTCTTCTGATGTGCAAAGACATACATGGGTTCAAAATAAAGGGATAAAGAAATATTTACCAAGCAAATGAAAGAAAAAATCAGGGGGTTGCAAACTAGTCTCTGATAAAACAGACTTTAAACAAAGATTAAAAGAAGACAAAGATACTGCATTACAGTAAAGGGGTCAATATAACAAGAAGAGCTAACTATCTTAGATACATATGCACCCAATACAGGAGTGCCAAGACTCATAAGGCAAGTTCTTAGAGACCTACCAAGAGACTTAGACTCCCACACAATAATAGTGGGAAACTTTAGCACCCCACTGTCAATATTAGACAGATCAATGGGATAGAAAATTAGCAAGAATATTCAGGACTAGAACTCAGCTCTGGACCAAGCGGACCTAATAGACATCTATAAAATCTCCACCCCAAATCAACAGAATATACATTTTTCTCAGTACCACATAGCACTTATTCTAAAATTGACCACATAGTTGAAGGTAAAACACTCCTCAGCAAATGAAAAAGAAAGGAAACCATAACAGTCTCTTGGACCACAGTGCAATCAAATTACTAATCAGGATTAAGAAACTCACTCAAAACTGCACAACTATATGGAAACTGAACAACTGCTCCTGAATAAATTGAGTAAATAATGAAATTAAGGCAGAAATATAAGTTTTGAAACCAATGAGAGCAAATATACAACATACTAGAATCTCTGGGACACAGTTAAATCAGTATTTGTAGGGAAATTTATAGCATTAAATGTCCAGATGAGAAAGTGGGAAAGAGCTAAAATTGACACCCTAACATGACAATTTAAAAAACTAGAGAAGAGCAGACAAATTCAAAAGCTACCAGAAGACAAATATCAAAAATCAGAGCAGAAGAGAAGGATATAGAGACATGAAAATCAGTGATTCCAGGGGTTGGTTTATTGAAAAGATTAACAAAATAGACTGCTAGCCCAACTAATAAAGAAGAAAGAGAAGAATCAAATAGACACAAATAAAATAATAAAGGGGATATTACTGCTGATTCCACAGAAATACAAATATCAGAGAATATTATAAACACCTCTATGCAAATAAAATGGAAAATCTAGAAGAAATGGATAAATTACTGGACACGTATACCCCCTCAAGACTAAAACAGGAAGAAGTCAAATCCCTGAATAGAACAATAACACGTTATCAAATTTAGATAGCAATTAATATTCCACCAACCAAAAAAAGCCCAGGACCAGATGGATTCACAGCCAAATCCTACCACAGGTACAAGAGGAGTTGGTACCATTCCTTCTGAGCTATTCCAAAGAATAGAAAAAGAGGGACTCCTCCCTAACTCATTTTATGAGGCCAGTAGCATCCTGATTCCAAAACCTGGCAGAGACACAACAAATAAAATTTCAGGCCAATATCCCTGATGAACATTGATGTAAAAATTCTTATTAAGATATTGGCAAACTGAATCCAGCAGCATATCAAAAAGCTTATCCATCATGATCAAGTTGGTTTCATCCCTGGAATGCAAGCCTGGTTCAACATACACAAATCAATTAACATAATCTGTTACATAAACAGAATCAATGATAAAAGCACGTGATTTTCTCAATTGAGGCAGTAAAGGCCTTTGATAAAATTCAGCACCCCTTCATGCTAAAAACACTCAATAAACTATTGATGGAAAGTATCTCAAAATAATAAGAGCTATTTATGATAACGCACAGTCAATATACTGAATGGGCAAAAGCTAGAAGCATTCCCTTTGAAAAGTGGCACAAGGCAAGCATGCCCCTCTCCCACTCTGCCTATTTAACATAGTTTTGGAAGTTCTGGCCAGGGCAATCAGGCAAGAGAAAGAAATAAAGGTCATGTAGGAAGAGTGGAAGTTAAATTGTCTGTAGATGACATGATTGTATATTTAGAAAACCCTGTCATCTCAGCCCACAAACTCCTTAAGCTGATAAGCAACTTCAACAAAGCCTCAGGATACAAAATCAATGTGCAAAACTCACAAGCACTTCTACACACCAGTAATAAGCAAGTAGCCAAATTGTGAGTGAATTCCCATTCACAATTGCTACAAAGAGAATAAAATACCTAAGAATACTACTTACAAAGGATGTGAAGGAATGCCTCAAGGAGAACTACAAACCACTGCTCAAATAAGAGAGGACACAAACAAATGGAAAAACATTCCATGTTCATGGATAGGAAGAATCAATATCATTAAAGTGGCCATACTGCCCAAAGTAATTTGTAGATTCAATGCTATCCCCCAAGCTATCAACGACCCTCTTCACAGAACTGGAAAAAACCACCTTAAACTTCATATGGAACCAAAAGAGAGCCTGCATAGCCAAGTCAATTCTAAGCAAAAAAAGCTGGATGCATCACGCTACCTGACTTCAAACTATACCACAGGCTACAGTAACCAAAACAACATGCTACTGGTACCAAAACAGATATGTAGACCAATAGAAAGGAAGAGAGGCCTCAGAAATAATGCCACTCATCTACAACCATCGGATCTTTGACAAACCTGACAAAAACAATCAATGGGGAAAGGATTTCCTGTTTAATAAATGGTGTTGGGAAAACTGGCTAGTCAACACGTGGAAAACTGAACCCCTTCCTTAAACCATAAGTGAAAATTAACTCAAGATGGATTAAAGACTTAAACATAAGATCTAAAACCATAAAAATCCTAGAAGAAAACCCAGGCAAAACCATTCAGGACATAGGCATAGGCAAGGACTTCGTGACTAAAACACCAAAAGCATTGGCAGCAAAAGCCAAAATAGACAAATGGGATCTGATTAACTCCAGAGTTTCTGTACAGCCAAAGAAACAATCATTAGAGTGAATCAGCAACCAAAAGAATGGGAGGAAATTTTTGCAATCTATCTGACAAAGAGCTAATACCCAGAATCTACAAGGAACTTAAACAAATTTACAAGAAAAAACAATCCCATCAAAAAGTGGGCAAAATATATGAACAGGCACTTCTTAAAACATTGATGCAGCCAACAAACATATGAAAAACATTTATGTGGCCAAAAAACATGAAAAAAACTGGGTATGGTGAACCCTAGAGATGGGGTTTCACCATGTTGGCCAGGATGGTCTCAATCACTTGACCTCATCATCCACCTGCCTTAGCCTCCCAAAGTGCCGGGATTACAAACAAGAGCCGCTGTGCCTGGCCTGTGTATGTCTTTATAGGTGAAGTGTTTCTTGTAGGCAACAGATCAATGGGCCTTGTTCTTTTTTTTTTTTTTTTTTTTTTTTAATCCATTCAGCCACTTTGTCTTTTGATTGAAGAATTTAGTCTATTTACATTCAGTGTTATTACTGATAAGTAAGAAATTACTCCTACCATTTTGTTATTTGTGTTCTGGTTGTTTTGTGTTTTTCTCTTCCTCCTTTTTTTTCTATCTTCCTTTTAGTGTAGATAAGTTTTTTCAGGTGGTATGTTTTTAATTTCTTACTATTTTTTTTTATTGTGTATCTGTTGTATGTTTTGTAAGTTTACTACAAGGCTTGCAAATAATCTTTCAACTTATTTTTTAAAAAACTGATGACAGCTTACTACTGATTGTATAAACAAGGAAAGAGAAAACTAATAACAAAAACTTTACACTTTAACTTTATTCTTCCACTTTTTAAACTTTTTATTTCTATTTATATCTTATACTGTCTGTCTAGTTTTTCTAGAAAAAAATATAGTTTACACACAACAATTACAGTGTTACAATCTGCATTTTTCAGTGTATTTATCAGGGAGTTTTATACTTTCAGATTATTTCTTATTGCTGATTAGTATCCTTCCCCTTCCCCACCAATTGAAGAATTTTGTTAGCATTTCTTACAGGACAGGACTGGTATTAATGAAATCCCTTGGCTTTTCTTTGTCCGGCGAAGCCTTTATTTATACTTTATGTTTGAATTATATTTTCAATGGATTTCCTATTCTAGGATGAAAGTTCTTTTCCTTCAGCACTTTAAATATGTCATGCCACTCTCCCCCTGGTCTGTAAAGTTTCCACTTAGAATTCTGCTGCCAGGCATATTGAAGCTCCTTTATATGTTATTTGTTAGTTTTATCTTGTTGCTTTTATAATACTTTCTTTTTCATTGACCTTTGGGAGTTTAATTATTAAATGTCTTAAATTTGTGTTATTGGGTTAAGTCTTCTTGATGTTCTATAACTTCTTGTACTTAATATTGATGTGATTCTCTAGGTTTGGAAAGTTCTGTTATTAGCCCTTTAAATAAATTTTCTGTTCTGATCTCTCTCTTTACCTTCTCTTTCAGGCCAATAACTCAGATTTGCTCTTTTGAGACTTTGTAGAAAAAAGAATAAAAGGAATAAAGTATGCTAACAAAGGCTTTTCTAGATTTTGTTAGCATACTTTATTGTTAGCATACTTTATTGCTTTTTATTCTTTTTTCTTTTTTCTCCTCTGACTGTGTATTTTGAAATATCCTGTCTTCAGACTCTCTCATTCTTCCACTTGGTCAGTTCTGCTGTTGAGAGACTCTCATGTATTCTTCAGTATGTTAACTGAATTTTTCATTCCCAGAATTTCGGCTTGATTTTTTAAAATTATTTCAATCTTAGCTAAATTTATCTGATAGTATTCTTAATTTCTTCTCTGTGTTATATTGAATGTTGTTGAGCTTCCTCAAACAACTATTTTGAAGTTTCTGAGTTCACATATCTGTCTCTTCAAGATTGGTCACTGGTCCCGTATTTTGTGCTGTGAGGTCATGTTTTCCTGGATGGTCTTAGTGCTTGTGGATGTTCATCAGTGTCTGTATATTAAAGGGGTAGGTATTGTAGTCTTTGCCATCTGGGCTTGTTTGTACCCATTCTTCTTGAGAATGTAGTACTTTCCAAGTACTCCAAGGGAATTGAGTCTTGTCTTCTCTCTTTGAACACTACAGTCATATCTGCATTATGGGGCAACACATGCCCAGTAACACTGTGAGTCTTACAGGACTTAGGTAAGATCCAGGAGAATCCCCTTGACTACCAGGCAGAGACTTGTTCTCTTTTCTTACTTTTTCCCAAACAGATGGAGTCTCTCTCTCGTGCTGAGCTGCCTGGAGCCTGCGGGAGGGTTGATACAGGCACCCCCATGGCCAGCACCACTAGGATTGCACTGGGTGGGACCCAGAGGCAGCACAGCCCTGGATCTTGTCCAGTGCCCACAACAACCACTGCCTGGCTACCACTGATGTTCACTCAGTTCCCAAGTGCTCTTCAGTCACCTGGTGGTGAATCCATTCATGCTTGTGTTATTTTCTTCACACCAGTGAGCTCATTCCTGGCTCACAGAAGGTCCTGAAATGCTATCCAGAATCTCAGGCTACAGTCAGGAACCTTAGGTATCTATCTGGTGCTCTATGTGACTGTGGTTGAGCAGTCTCTCAAAGTCTAAGATTAAATCCATTCTATTCTTTTCTCTCGTTTCATGCAGAATGAGTTTTACCTATGACCCCAACTTCCCCATGTCAGTAGCAAGTACTGCTTGGCTAACACTGATATTTCACTTAAATCACAAGGCTCTTCAGTTAGCTGTGGTGATCTGTGTGCTTGAGGGATAGATGGTGCAGTGATTATGGAAGTGGAACTTTGAGTAACTGGATCTCTTCCTTCAGAGCAGTCATCTCTGGCCCAGGGCATTTCCAGAAATGCCATCCACTATCCAAGGCCTAGAATTGGGAACCCCAGCCTCTTGATGCTCTATCCCATGGCAGCTGAGCTGGTGCCCAAGCTGTTAAGACAAAGTCCTCTTTACTCTTCCCTCTCTTTTTCTTAAGCGTAAGAAGTCTCTCCCTCATGGCCACTGTACCTGCAAATGCACTGGGTCACAATGGGTTGGGTTTGATCTAAGGCCTACAGTGAGTACTTCCTTTCTACTGCTGATGTTTACTCAAGGCCCAAGGACTCCTTAGTCAGCAGGTTATCAATCCTCCAAAAACTGGGCACTTCCCTTCTAGGCAGTGGATTCCTTTCTTGCCCATGTTGTGTCTAAAAATGTCATCTTGGAGCTAGGGTCTTGAATGTGGACCTCAGGATTCTTCCTGGTGCTCTGTTTTATTGTGACTGAGTTGGTGTCCAAATTTCAAGACAAGGTCCTCTATACTCTCACTTCTCCAGTGAGAGGAAGGAGCACCTCACAAAGCTGAAAGCTGCACTGCTGGGAGTTGGGAGAGGGGTGATGCAAGTACTGTCTTGGTCACCACTACTGGTCTTCTTCGGCAGCATGCACCCCAAGTCCAGTTGCTGAGTCTAGCACAGCACCAGGACTTACCCAGGAATTGCAGTCCCTGTGGCCTAGACTGCCTTTCGAGTTTATTTAGAACTCCAGAGTGTTTTACCTGTGGAGGTAGGGCTAACTGGAACTTAGCTTTTGACCACTGGATTGGATGATTTCCCCTCTGGCTAGGGATGGTCAAAACTGATCCTTTCATCAGTGTCAGCTGGATTGCGTATCATGTTGCTTTCTGCTGTGACAGTGCAACACTAAGTTCCAATACAAAGTCCCACGATCACTGCACTGTCTTTCCCTCAAGCACAAAGATTCTCTCTCCACATTATGGGTACTGCTACCAGGCCGGGTGGGGGATATGGGAGGGGTGGTGTTAGCAGTTCAAGACTGTCTTTCCTACTCTCTTCGGTGCTATTTTCTTCTTTTCTAGATACTGTGATGGCTTATCTAAATTTTGTTCTTCATAAAGGTACTTTCTTGTATGGATAGTTGTCCAAGTTGGTGATTCTACTGGGGGTGAGGTTCAATTGCTGGAGGGTTCTATTCAACCTTGCTCTGCCTCTGGTTCCAATTCTGTTTTTAGTTGGGTTCCAACTATCTTTTTAACTTAGATAATATGTGAAGCTATTTTTCTTAAAAAGGTCTTTTTAGAGAGTTGGTCCTTAGTTATTTCTGGGAAATTGGCTTTTAAACGGTTTCTTCATTGTAAGATTTTTATTTTTATCATAGGGGGCATTCGTTACCTGTTTTCCTTAAACAGCATTAAATACTTACTGTTGTTTTTTGTGCCTATGTGACCAGCACCCCCAGACACACCCAAAAAATAGACTCAAACAGGTTACACTGGGCAAATATATTTTGCATATATTTCTGCATTTCATGATTATAAGAGTATGCTCTGCTAGTCTTCAGGCAGAGCTTAAGATGCCTGCATAGGGAGTTGTCCAGATTTTGCTTGATGTCTTTTTCTCCTACAGATTTGGCTGTGTATTCTTATGTGTCACTATATTAAATCTTAGTCATTAAGTATACTATATGCTAAATCCTGTGTGTCTTTCATGAAGAAATCTGGTCTTGGAGCCTCTTTCATAACTCTCATTTTCTAACATTTTTTTAGATTTAATTATTCTTTCCTCAGAATCATCTTGAATCTTTTCAAGGGCAAGAAATGGGTAATTGTTAAAATGTTTGATCCTTTCCTTAGTGTATTTTAGAAGAAAGCTGTGATAGTAAGAACTTCCAATACAGTCACCCTCTTCGTATTGTGGTTTACTGTAGTTTTGTTTGGGCGTACAGATTCTTATGCTATTCTACTCGACCTATTCATATTAAAGGGAGATCAGTGCAAGTCTAATGACCATAAAATCTGTACCCTCTGTAAGGATCGGTCAATAAAAAAATAGATACTGTAACACTGAGAAAAGTTAAAATAATCACTATACGAGTTCTGACATTAGACCTCAAAGGTTCTAATGCTTTCTGTTCCCTTTCTTGGAACCTTTCCTCTGCCATGAGAATATACCCAGACTATTCTTCTCAACAATGAGATGAATCAAAGATAATCATCTCAACTGATGTTCTCACTGTCTATAGAGGTATGAAGATGATTGGTGTTACAACCACACAGCCAACATGTAAATTTATTTTTCCTATTGTTTCTATCCTTTTTTATTGTTTTTTGTTTTTTTCTTTCTTCATTTTTCTTTGTTTAGTTTGCATTTCTATATTTTTTCTTTTGCGTTTTTTGCTTTTTCAAGACACTAAGTTTCATGTAGCATATTAAACAGCAATAGCTAACTGATTAGTCAGGAAAAGTGTCAAAGACATCGTCTTGTCCAGTAGATTAATAATTTTTAAAATGTAAATCAAAGTAGCTATAGGCATATTTTAACTTTAGTATATTTAAAAGAATTGGCTGAATGCGGTGGCTCATGCCTGTAATCCCAGCACTTTGGAAGGCCGAGGCAGGTGGATCATTTGAGATCAGGAGTTCCAGACCAGACTGGTGAACATGGTGAAACTCAGTCTGTATTAAAAATACAAAGAGTAGCCGGGCATGGTGGCATGTGTCTGTAGCCCCAGCTACTTGGGAAGCTGAGGCAGGAGAATAGCTTGAACCTGGGTTGAAGCAGAGGTAGCAATGAGGCAAGATTGTGCCACTGCACTCCAGACTGGGCAACAAGAGCAAAACAGTCTCAAAAAAAGACTTAAACAGTAATTATCAATGTTATTCCAGGAATAAATATCCAAAGAGTCTACAGTGCAAATAATCTCTCATAACACAAATCCCTAACTCCATTTTATATTGATAATTCAATTGGTCTTAGTAGTCCCATCAGTAAATCATTCATATTACTAGTCTAATAAACAAAATAAGTGAGCATGATGCTATAGAGTTCCATTGAAATATTTGGGCTTAATATATAATTTCTGAAGTGATATAATTAAAGTCATGGGGACAAGAACTGAAGACATTGCTTTCTTTGACAGATTGAAGGTTTTCATATGTTTCCAGTGTTGTGGAATATCATGAGACATTGGAAGTCTATGTTTATCCTTTTTTATTAAGAGCTTTATTGCAAAGCACTTACCATAATAAAAGGGATAATAATAGAAACGAAGTGATTTGAGAATATCTATTTTTTACAACAATCTGTGGGATTTGGTATGTCACAGGGCCTAATTTGAGCCTAAGTTTTCTCATTACATTAAACATATCAAATCCTATCCTTTACTTACTGAGGATGTTTTCGTTTGGAAGTAATTAAAGATGAAATTTATATGGATTTTATAAGATGAGAAATTCTACTCTCTCAATGTGAAGTCCAGAATATTTCATATTCAATCTCTACTTCCTATGTCACTGTTAACTGCTTTCTTCTATATATTGGCTTTATCTTCATATGAATAAGAAAATAGCCCTGGTCTTTTTGAGCCCACCCCTGTTGGTGACTTTTCTCGAGTCAGGAAGTGTTCTGTTCTAGAAGAATACATCCAGGTAAAATCAAGTTTCTGTTACAACAAAAGAAAAGCTCATGGAAGCTTGGTTGGTGAACATATAGAATATATAGAAATATATAGAAAACATATAGAAATATATAGAAAACATATAGAATAACCACTATATGTTTTATATCGTTAACATTTCATTTTAGCTTTAATATAGCTATGATTGACTATAGTGTGAAGCATTATGAATATGACCTTCATATTTTGAAGACTAACTTTGTTTTTAAATAAATGATTATTTTTAATTTTTATTTATTTACTTTTTTGTTGCTGTTTAAGATGGAGTCTGACTCTGTCACCCAGGCTGGAGTACAGTGGCGAGATCTCAGCTCACTGCAACCTCCGCCTCCTGGTTAATGTGATTCTCCTGCCTCAGCCTCCTGAGTAGCTGAGATTACAGGCATGCACTACCATACCAGCCTAATTTCTGTATTTTTAGTAGAGACAGGGTTTTACCATGTTGGCAGGCTGGTCTTGACCTCCTGATGTCAAGTGATCCACCTGCTTCAGCCTTCCAAAGTGTTGGGATTACAAGCGTGAGCCACCGCATCCACCCAGAAAGTTTTAACTAGTGGAAAATATAACATTTCATTTGTCTCTGTTGTTTTTGGGCTCATGAGAAAAGGAAAGCTGTGACCCTTTCAAACCTTGACCAACTCTAATACTGGATTTATTATTTCACTTTTCTTATAAAGTGGGTTTGAAGAATATGTATAAAGGGGATATGTAGAGAAGAAAGAATAAAAAGTAGAAAAACAAAATAATGGAGAAAATTTCTTCGAATAGATAGCACATGTTTAAAGCAGAAAACAATTTTAAATGTAATGGAATAAAGACAGTAATTATCCTATTCCTTTATCTTCCAGTCACCTTGCGTGAAATAATTTAGTATTTGTGGTAGGAATGATTTTACATATGATCAGTTTGAGACATATAGAGGTTTAAAAATTTCCCATTGACTGATAATTCTGGGAAATGTCATGGGCATATGATATAATATCCTTATTCTTCACATCAGTATGTTTAAAAACTATCACAAAATCTATGTGGAAATTTTTAATTTTTTATGTAACTGAGTACAATTTCAGAAATTGTTCAGGCTGTTATAAGGTTTTCCTATTAGAATATCTTGTAAAATCATCTATGTATATTATTGAAAGTGAAATGTTAAATAAAATATGTATTGAAAACATTGGTTTCATAGATTAAAATAGCTGTTGTTGCAATGTAACAATGTAAGAGTGTGTTCATGATGGCATTTAAATCAGTAGTTTCAAAATCAATTTCTTGATATATTTAGCTTTAGAGCAATTTACCTAAAACTCTGAAATGGTATGTATCAATATTTTTATCAGATGAAAATAGATTTCACCTGATGTTTGAGGGTGTGTGAGTATGTTGATAGTCCCTTCAATTTCTTCTTCTATTACTACCCTTACCATTCCTTTTGATGAAAACTATTCCTTTTCCTTTCTAGCTCTTTACAATATATTCTTGTACCCCCACATTCTCCTAATAGTCTGCACCTATACTTTGTACCTTATTCATTAAATAGTTCATTCAACAAATATATTTCATTGCTATAAACAAAAAATAAAACCTGATGGCTAACAAGAACCCAGATGATCAGCCAAGACTTTGCATAAAAAATAACATGAGAACTGAGATTTGAAGAGTTAGTTGGAAGTTAAGTACAAAATGAGCAAAGATTAGAGTAAGCAAAGGCACAGAGACTGAACGTGACTTAGAAACTTTGAGTAACTGAAAGGTTAGCATGGTCAAAGCACAGACAGGAAAAGAAAGAATGACAGACAATGAGGCTACAGAATAAGGGAGGAATTCTGCTTCAGGTTCTCCCACTGCCTTCCACGTAAAGGTGAAATTTCTTAAACCAGTATGAGAGGATCCTCAGTGTTTAACCTCTGGCCTTTTCCATTGGAAATAAGATAACATGCTACAGTGAAACAAATGCAGAAGAGGGAGGATATGTCTAACAAACATGGGTTAAATTGCAGTGTCAACATTTACTATATAATTTGGGGTAAGTTAATTTACCTCTCTGATAACTAGCAAGATACTTTACTCTCTGACTCATAACGGGAAAATGGAATTACTAATACCCTGCAAGGGAGATGAGATGAAACCATTTAGCACAGGTAAGGTATCTCACTTTAATAATACATTAAAATAACATAAAGCTCAAAAAGGTAATATTATTCTTACTTTCTTCACATTCAATATCAAAATTCCAGAAAGCAATCTGAAAATTATTTTATGATGTTATAATTGATGTGAACAGCAAAGAACTTAGATGCTGATGTTGGCAGACCCTAGAAATTTAAAAGATTACAACCATCATAGAGGGTTTTTTAGTCTATAATTTAGCAGCTTTTGAGAAGAAATTAATTGCATTATCAGTGAATTATTTAGATTATCCTGAAACATCTTCCAAAAGAAGCAATTCTACAAATACTTACCATCAAGATTGAGATATATTCAGTATTAGAAGGATGAATTTATTAAAATATGCTGTTGCACACCTTAGTTTTTCATACTACCCTAAACTTACCATTTAAAGTTTTCTGAACCACCAGAGTAATTAGGTAGAAATCAAGAATTTAGAACAAAACATTACTTATTGGTGTTATTTAATTTTACTAAATAATTTGCAAAAATTAATGACAGCTACATATACAATACTTTTTCTGTATTTAGAGAAGTATCCAACATGATAAGTACTTAATAAATTACTTATAGCATTATTCAAGAGCATGTTGTAAAAGGTTAAGCAGTATAATTAACGTTACAGTTTGAAGGCCATGATAGAGGGAGGCAGTGTAATTAGGAAAGGCCTGACATCTGGCCAGGTTGTTTTTCACAAGGTGGCACTAACTTCATGAAACCATCAGATTTAAATCTTGTTCTCACCAAGCAAAACCTAGAAATATAGATTAATAGAAACAAAACCCACGAACAACTGCCACAAACCAAAACAAAACAAGGGAACAAACATAAAATAAAACCTGATTCTGGTCATTTATACTTAGAGTATTTCCTCCAGTGGTTATGTGATTTATAACTGGCTTCCCAACAATGCATTGTGGGAATTTGTAATGGCAAGGGTACTTGATAGCTGGAATCAGATCAGAGGACATAGTTAAAATATTTAAATCAATGACGGTAAGGACAGGTGTAAATACCCTGCTCACAGCTCCATATGGAGACATACATGTGTCAGAAATTCAACAGAATTTCATCTACACAGTAGTAAAACTCTAAAAAATATGATCTCTATTATCATCATAAGGGAAGTTACTCTGTCTTAATTATCTTTTGGTCCCTGGCATCAAACCTACTCTTGACACAAAATACTTAACCTTTTTAATTTCCTTAACCTTTTTAATCTTTTATGTTTCTAAAATGGCAGATTCCCCTGGGGGCGGACTCTCTTTGAACCTTATTAATGATAGCAAATTGGCTAATAATAGTTAGGATAAAACTACAATAACATGTACACCTCCAAATCTCAGTGCCATAACAAAATAAAAGGTCGTTTATCACCAGCAACAGTCCAATGTCGGTTAACCCTGTAGGTAAGCTCTCTTCTAAGTAGTGATTTGGGGCTCTCCTTCTTGCATCTGATGGTTTTCAAGCACCTTTAGCTCAAAATAATCATATGAAAGTAGCATATTGTGGGGTGGGATATTCTGCCACCCTTCAGAGCTGGAAAGGACAAGTGGTAAGAATGTCAAATGACAGATTATTGAATAGGTTTTGGAAGTGACGCTTCTAACTCTTTCATTGACCATTATCCTGTCACATGGAGACACTTACCTGGTTGCAGGAGAAGTTGGACAGACTTACTGTGTGTACACTGATAAACATTCAGCCAATTCTTCCACAACATACAATTAATTTCTCCCATTTTTATTTCTGCCACTTTTACAGTATTTTTTTATGCAGGTTTTTATAATTATTCTTTCTCACCTGTACACTTTGAGTTCTCATAATTTATTTTTCTTACCCTTATATGTAGCCTGCCTTCAGATTGTTAGTGTTTCCCCAAAGGTATGACTTGATCTGTACCCTTCAGGCATCTAAAATTTGGTATTTCCTGAGTGAAGTTCTGCAGATTGCCTAAACTAAAATAGTAATCACCACCTATTCCCAAGATTCTCTATAACTTTACCCAATTAAATTTTGTATCATAACTTTTCTTCATCAAATGCATTGCACCGTTTATTTGTATAGTATTTTATTTTATTTTATTCCCTATCTCTCTCACAATAATGTGCATACTGTGAGCATATAGTGGTGTTCTTTTGACTTTTATATATCCCCTGGCACTAAAATATTACATTTTCTGGTTCTTATTAAATATGTTAATCATCAATTAAGTATTCTTTTTCCTATTTAGCAAGCCTAATAACTGTAAAATAATTAAAAATTAAGATGATTAAACGAATCCATACCTATGCTTAGAATCAAATCTACAGATATCATTAAAATTTAGATAATACAAGGTAAAAGTATAAAATAAGAGCAATGACAAAATATTTTCTATACAGCTATTATGAGAGTATTTTAATTTATTTTTCAAAAGTTATTGATTTTGTGACATGTACTGTTATGCCATAGAATTGTGAGGCTGAAAGAGTCTTGGTTATCATTAGTCCTCTATATTTGGGTGTAGCCATACTTTGAACACTATTGACAAGTAGACATGAAAATACTATTGACAAGTAGAAATGAAAGCAATCATTCTAAGAACATAACTTAAGTAACTTCAGGAAAGAGGTGACCATCATGTTCTGCACTTTTCAAAAAATATTTTTAAAAATATTGTCATTAACCTTTATTTTATATTCCATAAATCATACTAGAAAATAAGAAAACATACCTGGAAAAATAGCTACCTGTCATCTTCTTTACCTTACTGTAAGATCCATTTAAATATTTTGACAAAATTATTCTTCTGATTTCTCATTATTGAGCTGTATAATTCCTTTGGTTTTCATAGTCTCCTAACAATCTTGGCAAAATCTTTGTGCTTTGGTATTAAGAAAAAAAGATTTAAAAATGAGAAAAGAAGAGCTGTGGGTTTGATTGCCAGTCGACAACTTGTGTGACACTGTACAAATAATTAACCTAAAATATCCTCACCGCTGTTTTTCTCCTCTGTAAAACTGGACAGCACTAAATTTAGCAAATTATTGTGAGAATTGGATAAAATAACACGTGAAAAGTACAACCCACCATATCCTCAATAAAAAGCAACCTTTCTTTGTTTCCATGGTATTGAGTGGTCATAAAAGATTCTAATCGTAAAGATACTCCTTTTCATTTTATCTTATTTCCTTTTGATATTATTTTGCTTTGTGTACTTTTAAACACTGTGGTTTTTTAAATGATGCAAAATGCAAAATCAAACAGCTATGAGAGATTTTCAGTTGTGCTTCAAACTGCAAAGTCATTAGGATATAATCTAAAAAATTACTTTTTATTTTCAATTTCGGTTGCTTATTTTAATAATGCAAGTGAGGCTCTTCACAAAGCCTACTTTTCAGTTCTAATAGCCTTCAGAGAAGGAAAAAGATAAGGCTTTAATTTGCTTCCTATGGGGCAAATTAAATTGGTTCACTTTACTTCTTAGCTCATTATTGACACCTTTTTTTTAAACAGAAGTATTTTTAACACAAATCTCAAGAGATGAAAAATACTTGGTTGAATTTATACTGAAGTCTTCCTAAGAAATCATAAGTATGATCCTTTCCTTAAGATTTTAATTATTTTTCTGGAACTGGTACAGCATTAACATTTGCCAAGATTTTGAATTCTAAAAAAGAGGATGAAAAATATTTCTTTCTGAGATTAACAACATCACCTAATAGCTTCAGAAGTTAAGCCAAAGAGAACAATAAATTTCAAGACAGTGAAGACGACAGCAAGGCTCACATGTGTTCCACCTGTACATACACAAAAGGAGATAGAGAAGGAAATGTAGTACATGTATTAACTTTTGAATTGGGATAACAATATAGGAAATATTTTCCTGTGATACTTCTGTGTCAGTGTGCCAAGGGAAGAAAATCCGAAAAAAAGCATGCCTGGAAATTTGAGTGGAGTGTTGACAGTCCCAGAAAAAGACAGCTAAGGAACATGGAAGAAAAATTAATCATATAAGGAAATGTATCCAGTGCTATGGTACATTGGTGTCTAAAGTTAAAGGAACCATAAAGCATTACTTAATTTTATTTAATTGTGTTAACTTCTTTTCTGGACTCACATACATTAATTGGATCTTGACATTGTTGGGAGCTATTCAGCCTTCATATTATGAAAAAATCTATAATCTCAAATGATCAATCAGATTTCTAAACAGACTATAATAGTCAATTACTCTTTTTCGTATTTGCTTCAGCTCAGGGCATTGAGAAAAACAAAGATATTTTAAAAGGCAGCATTAGAGTAGAGAACATGAGATACAGTAACAAATAATTATATATACTGTAAGTGCCACAAAAAGGTAAGCATCAAAATAGCATTTTACAGATTTAGAAGAGCAGTGATTATGTACTGGGATTATCTGGAATTAATGTATGAAGTCAAATGACAAATGAGACATATGGGAATTTGGCAGAGATAGGAGCGGGAGGAGGGAAGTATAAAGCATTTTTTCTTAAGAATAGTAAGTTTATAAAATAATCTGATGTATACACATCCTACTTCTGAAAATCTGCCCAAAATCCAAATGTATGAAAGTTAATTAACAAATATATCAAAAAAGGAACTGTTACTAGAATCTTTATATATGTGCATGTGTATATATATAAATACACACACACACACACACACACACAACATACACACATACATACACACACACCATTTACCACTATATTTTAACAAAATAATTATGTCTCAGCAATGTTTAAATGGCTTAGGCAAACAAGCAATAAGCACATTGATCTGAAAGCATCTCCTCTGACCAGCCTCATAAGAAGCCTTTATTAAGCACCCTGGGAGAGGGACTATTGGCACTACCTACCTGATAGGATGCCCACATTGCCTGGACATCCTCTCTCCTAATGAGGCTGCCTCTACTCTCTCTTCTCCCTGGCCCAAGAAATGGGACATTCCTTCTTGTGTGAAGCCCAGAGTCTGGCGGGGGTACTGCTAGATTATGGGAGATTAGATCATGAAACAATTATAGGATAAAGAGAAGGGGGAAAAAGAATATGGAGAACGATGTCACTTCAGATTCTGATTCAATGTTTCTCATTATTCTCAAGGCAAATTACTCTTGCCTTCAATATTAAATAATTACAAGTGTGTTACGGGAGTAGTAGTATAGTTTCTTATCTGTACTATTGCAGAGGTCACAATCTGCCTGGATTCTGGAAGAATCTGACTTGTAGATAAGTTGGGATTGGCATGAACAATGAAATACATAGATGGATAGATTTGCTAGATAGATTAGATAGCTAGGTAAATACCTAGGCAGGTAAGTAGATTAGACAGGTTTGCTAGATTAGATAGGAAAATTGATTAGACAGACATATTAATTCAAATGAAGGCTGCACTCTCCAATATGCATTTGTTGCCAGTTCACTCTCTATGTAACATGCTAGTTTACTATGCTTCATTATTTTTTTTAATCCTTGAAAATACATATTTTGAGCCATGTATTTAACACTTGAATATTAGGTCAAAAATTTTGAATATCTGAACCTAACTAGTTTGATTTGTTGAATTTCTGGATCACTATCTGAATCTCCTTCAAACAAAATTTTTTCTCATTTGTTTTTGTTTTACTTTGTGTTTTAGTTTCCTTTTGTAAAACATAACTCACACAGAAAGTTACAGAAAGCTACATGAATCTGCTTTTTTCTAGTAAGGACATTGGAAGTAGGGTGTGGGTAGGAGGAAAATCTTCACTCCATCATGCTCTTGAAAATATGTTGGAGACCCAGCTTAAAAGCTTCTCTAGAATTAAAAATACATGAATAATCAAAAACCCCTAAGTAATATAGGCCTTCTGACCAACAATAAATAATAAAGATAAGTAGTATCTTTTTTTAAACCTCATATCATAATCAGACAACTAAGACTGGTTTTAACTTAAGAAAGGTCTAAAAATAGTTCACTTTTAATGTGGAAAAAGTAAACCTTGTACAAAAGTCAATACAAGAAAATTGAGGACTGCATATCAACCAATTTAGCTCAAGTATCACTTTTGGATGGGGCATTGTAGGGCATCAAGCCAGAAGAATGGTGTGGAAGCAAGTTAGAGGAGGCCTGGAGCATAAGGCCGAGACATTCTCAGTAAGCAATGAAATATAGAGGAAAGTTGGAAAATAGCACAATTCAATGCTTTCAAAGTGGCAACCACTTCCTTTCACTTATCTGAACTTCACAAGAAACATAAAACTGATGTCATCATTTTGCAACTAAGAAATCAGAAGTAAGAAAAGTTAACTACTCATCTAGAGATGCATAACTAGCAAGTAGCTAGTTGAATCAGGATTTTTCCTCAAATATATTTGTCTTCAAATCTCAGAATTTTTCTACATTGGTAAAACTTAGACTCAATTCTTACCATTAAACCATACTCTTGTGGATTAGCGCTTATGCATCTGCATTATCATAGATTTAACTAAACCATACTCTTCCTCCTTCTTTAACTTTGACTTGGGTTAATATAACCTTTTATATCCACTCAATAAATTAACTTGTTTATTTGCCTGGTACCAGTAAGGGATCTGAGATCTACAAATAAAACTAGGAAGGGTATTTCATTTATACCAAATAATCTTAAATCATGAATTTAAATTACTTTGGCATGTTGCATTTTCTGCATATTTAAAGTTATTTTGTCGCTTTCAATGTTTCTATTAGTATAGAATATGCTCTTTAGTGTACTGCATATTTTGATTAATAGACTCAATTTTTTCAATATTAATTAACGCTTGTGGGCTTTAGGGCCAGTCCTAAAAAATGAGTCCGTATCTTCCACTCCATTCCCCCTTACAGTGTGATTTGGCTAGGTGTACTTCAGTGTAAACAGCCAAAGGCTGGTTATAAATCATTCTACCTATCTTCCTACTGACAGTCTGAAGCCAGGTTGGTAGATTTTCCCCAAGGGAAAGGAAAGCAAGGCAACTGTGGGTCACAACATGCATTCCAACTGCAAGTGCTTACAGCTGGAATGTGCCTGCGTTTTACTGAACAGAAGGAGATGTCCACAGAGAGTGATTTTTAAAAGATGTAATTCAATTCTAAATGTAGCCATGGATTTCTGCTTAAAGACTTTAAATTAAATTATCATTTAAAGTTAACATAGATATCCTATTAATGGCATTGAGATCATCAGCAGTTGAGTGTTTAAAGATCAGGCCAAGAATGTTACAGCAAAGGAGCAGTGTATATCGTTGCAACTGTGTGCAAATATGATTAAACAAGTCTGTCTCATCTCACTTGCTGAGTGTTTTGTCAATCCTCTATGAAAGCAAGACATAATCATGATAAAAAGCATACTCTATAAATTACAACTGCTCATAAACAATGTGCTTAAACAAATGTACTGTCCTTCAGTTATGATATACCTTAAATTTGCGTAGAGCTTTTAGTGTTTTTCTAAGTACTTTCACATCAGGATGACAAGTACTCTGGTTATTTAATGGGTGTACTTTTGTCATCCATAATTATTTCCTGGTCCTACCTATGACACACAGTTTTAAGAATAAAGGGTATAATCTGTCTTTGAATAACATTTTCTTCTGGAAGGCAAAAAGGGATACTTTTGTAACCTTGATCTCAATATAACCATGTTATGAATAATCTATCTTACCTATGAAATCTATTATAATAGAAAAATAATCTATCATTTACTAAATAACCTATACCAAGACATTCCAGAAAATTAAATTCCTAGAGAAAATGGATAAAAGTGCAGTATACACAGAGGTGACAAATAAACTGATTCTGACTACCTTGATTCAAGTTTCTGCTCTCACACTTACTGTCACTTAAAGTAAGCTTGAACAATTTTTTTTCTCTAAGTATAAGCTTTATTATTTTCGAAATGAAGTTAAAAGTTGTTCCTAAGGGAGTGGTTATTTGAATTAGATATGTGAGTATAAAGTACTCGAGGCTGACACATAGTTAGTACTCAACAAACGCTCTACCATCAGTGAATTTTCATCTTATATTTGTAGATAATTAAAATCAAAATAACACTGGTTCTTTATTTTTTGTTGTTTATGTTAGGATTTCTTTTCGTGTTTAAGGAAGGAGTTTCACTGTCAAAGGCTATCATGTGAATGCTTAGTATCAAAGGTCCCCAGGCTGTTGTCTTTCTCTAAGGCAGATGGTAAATCTGTCAGCAGTAGCAGTCAGAATAGCAACCCAGATGCTTTTAAACTCTGCGTGTGAAGCTGCTCCTCCCACAAAGAGTACCACTGGGCAAGATGCCAAAGGAAGGTCCCCCAGATCAATTAGTTGATTCTGAATTCAGCCTTGGCTCTCTGGGAAGTCAAATGAATGCAGTTTGCTTGGCCAAATACCATTTAATTCAAAGAGCATGCTTTTTATTTATCATCAAGCTAAGCTCCCATATTTTAGCTTAGCTGCATTCTAACAAGAAATCTGGATCGTCTTTACTCATAGAAGAAAATTTTACATTATTTTATAGATAGCAGTGTCGTCTCTCAATAAACTATGGGACTTAAGGATCACTTATCTGCAATATTTTGCACATAATTTCAGTGACTTATAATAAATCTGATTACTTTTGAGTCTCTAGATGTAATTTGAACTATGATGGCTATAGTAAGCACACACACAAAAAAGCACCTGCTCATAAGTGCTGGGAAAAGTCATTACGCCCTTGTTCAATATGACTGGAATACTCTATAAAAATGATAAGAGTAGTAGAAAACAATATCCAATAAAAACAAAGTAATATTCCTACTTATAAAAATATTTCTTCTACTTAAAGGAAATGCTTTTAAAATGTATAAATTATTCAAATGTTTCTTATAGCTTCTGGTAAAATTCAATAGAACATAATATTCATTGTATATTTCTTACCTATCAAGCACAGTTCTAGGTACTTTATGTTCACTTTCTATAAACTTCAAAAGAAAATTCAACGAAATTCATTATCTTCTTTGTACGGAAGAAACTTGACCTTGGCCACAGAGCTTAATGGGTGCTAGAGGTGGTATTTAAATCCTGTAAGTTTTTGTTCCAAAGCCAGCGTTTTGTTTTGTTTTTTAATTATATCACCCAAAGAGAAAATACAAGATATTTTAAGTTTTGTAATGACAAATTTTTCATATTTGAAGGCAGAGAGTTCTTTTTTTTTTTTTTAATGAACAATCAAGACAACTAGTCCCATGGTGAAGATATGAGAGAAAGTCTGAAGGCTTCAGGGCTAGTCAGCACTGGTTTTAATTACTAGTTATGTGACATCTCTAGACTGCTGCTTTCATATCTGTGAAGGGAGGATGATACTTATCTTAGGGTGTGGTGTGGACTTAAGAGGATGATCAAAAGATTCATGGTACCGGAATATAAGGTTTAAAGAATTGAAGGAACTCAATCAGGGTTACATAAGGGAGTAGAATAGCCACCTTCAAATCCATATCTTCCAGATGCCTTCATACTGAGAAACCATGAGGCTACTGAAATATCTAGCATGTTTATCATAGATTGTAAAACTTGAATACACTATAAACAGGCTAGATATTGTTTTTTCTATAGCATGATAATATTCTTGATAAAAGGAACCAATATCCCCCAGAGTACTCAACATATTTAATGCATATCATCACTCATGCTGTATGTGTGCTATCATAGCAAGAAAAGAAAAGGACTTTGGAAAAGCTTACCAAACTTTAGTTGACCTTATTTTTACTTTTTAGCTGTATCGTGTATCCATTTATTTTTCATAATGAAGACATATTACTTGGATTTTTACTCAAGGAACATGATCTAAAGTAATTACATTCCAACTCTCAATTTCATTTTTCTAAACAAGCTTTTAAAAAATTACAACCTCATTTAATGTTGAAAACTAAAATGTTCCTAAATAAGTTGTACTGCAGTTTGATTTCTTTTATTTTTCTTCTGTAGTCATCACTTACTACAATGATATAAGCTGATGCCTAGAGATAGCGTCTGCCACGTTGCAAGGAGTAAACTGAGACCAGGACTTAGTTATGAAAATAACCATTGCCTTCTAATACCCATGGCATTAATTCTCAAACTTTCCATAAGTCTCCTGTAAGCTATTTGTTAAAATCTAAATTCCCTGACCTACTCTAAGATTTTTAATCTGGTAGATTTAGGGTGGATTCCAGACTGCATTTTTAAAAAGCTCCCCAGGTGATTCTGGTTAAAGGGTCCTCAGGTCTCTCAATGAAACTTTGTCTCATAAGAATTGACCCTCCAACTACTGTGGCATCTGAATAAATGTACTGTTGAAATCATGTATCTGTGCATAAAAAGATTGCTGTTCAGTAGGAAACACAGGTAACTGAAGAAAAAAGCATTGAAACGTAGGGCAGACGTTGCTATTTCAATTAGGATGAACTTAGTTGAGTTTCAGGAATAAACAACCCTAGTATGTCAATGACTTAACATAATAATTGTTCTTCTCATTGATTGCATAAGCGTAACACCCGCCAGCATTAGGGCTGTGCTAGTTGCAGTTACTCAGACTCTGGCTGACAGAAGTTCCTGGAATCATCTCAGCAGTGGGAATAGAACGTGGGAGATGATACACTGACAAAGCTCCTGCTAGGGAAGAAACAATCACTTCTACTTATATATCAGAAGAAGTCACATGCTGAAGCCATGCTGAAATCAAATAGGGTAGGAAAATTCAATTAGGCCATGTGTACATAAATAAAATATCCAGAATGTTAACAAGTTTTATGACTATGTGACATGCCAGGCTTAGGCAGTTATAACACGGTGTAGATGAGAAGTCTGAAAGGTCCGGAGTTAAATTCTAATTTTACCATTTACTAGATCTCTGGATTTAAACACGAATTTGATCTCTGAATTTATCCTATTGCAACTCCCAGGCTTAGAAATCAATGGGAGGATATGTATAAAGTATGTTACAGTGTCTGACATAATAGTATGAATTCATGATTATTAGTATTATTCATAACTGAGTTACTGAAGCACCAAAATATTCATATTCTAAAACAAATTAATGTAAAAATTTAAGGGATATTTATCACTAATTCAGTATATATTTATCTCTGACTGTTTACAAAGAACTAGGTGAGAAGGAGCAAAGGAGACAGAAATGAATGAAAGATAGCCACTGTTATGAAGAATCTTACCATCTATTCGGAGAGTCAGGCAATGAGGCAGTAAATACTAGATAGAAAGTCTAGTATATGATATAATAAGAGCTATGGAGAGCTATGAAGGAGATAAAATTAGACCTCTGAGGAAATTGTAAGGTTCTTTTACTCTTTCAGAGAAGCTAGCATTTGACTTAGTGCTATGCACGAGAAAATTTTAAAAACATGCTTTTAAAAGAAACATTGAACTAACACAAACAAGTGAAAAAAATAGCCAATGACAGGCTTTATAGGAGGTGCTACAGGAGGTAGGGAGACAGATCAATCAACAGATTAATAAATAGGTGGAGGCCATAGCCTGCTGAACCTTTTATTTGAGAGACTATTTTGCCTGATTTACCAGCATGTCAAAGAAAACATTACACTCACAGCTTTGTTCAAATCTGGGGCAAGACTCACTCACAGAAGCAGTAAAGATGTATTTCTTTATGTATCTTTGCTTCAGTGTAAGTAGATAGCTATTACAAGTACATTGTGTTCACTTTGTTAAGAGACTAAACCTGTTTTCTAAATCCAATTTGCATGTTAAATGGTGTTTTGTGCAGTCAGACGTCGTTTCCAAAATACTGTTCCTTTTAACTGTAGCCACAGCACCTGGTGCTGGAAACAGAAGTACTGTGAAGAGACGAACGTTGCAGAACAGTGTCTCAGGTATTCAGGCGTGCAACACTTTCCACAGATGTCAGACATGGCAATTTGCCACAGGGAGACACAAGGTCATTCCATGTGCCATTATCAGGATTGTGGTGCACAGACTGTGAGCAGATTACTTAATGCATCTCAAATTCAACTAGTCATCCTTCTTGTCTTCCAAATGCTTTGTATTCAGTCATCACTGAGCTCTATAAAGTCCTTTGCAAATACAAAAACCATTAAGATATACTATCTCCTTTATTAGATTGAAAGATTGAAATCATTCAAAATTCTACTCATAAATGTCTACCAGCCAGGGAGCTATTTAACTTGATATATAACTTAAATGGGCCCAGACACTATCAGATATGAGATTGAGGCCTCAAGCTATCTAATGCAAGAGAAATTTCCTTTTTTCAGAAGGTAAGACACTAAATATAAAGCCTTTATTTTCAATTATAGCACTTGAGCTCCTGATTGAACCCTTTCTATTGCTGCCTAGGAGAAATGCCAACCCTGCTTGTAGCATAAATCAATCAAATATATTCCATTTTGATGAAGCCTTTTATTACATGATTCTCAGAGTTCCATAATAAGACATCCCTGTTAGAAGCTCAGATATTCAAAAAGTGGACATTAAAAAAATGAGGCAAAGCAAAAACTTTGATTTAAAAGATAAAATGGAGGCTACAAATTGCAGAAAAAGTCCCTAAGACCTAAAAAACTGAAAACTAAAAGCATTTATAACAAAAATGCAAACTTTCTGTACTTTTCACTTACTTGTTCTATAAACCTAAAACTTCTCTATAAAAACAAAGCCTATTAATTAAAAAAAAAAACATGAACCATGAATTGCCTATAATGAATATTTAAGAGTGTCATATCTAAAAGGTGAATGTAAATGAAAACTTTGCTGCTCTTAAGACTTCCATGTTGCAAATTACTTCTGCACACACACTATAGATGTTAAATATGTTCATGATAACTGAATTAAAAAAATTGAAACATATTGGGAGATGAATTTGAAAAATACTAACAAAATGTTCCCTACCTTGTTATATATTTTAAGTGATTTGAGGGTTTCTAATGCATTAGAAAAGTCTCAGGCCCAAATATCTTCCCATAAACTCATGTTTCTACCTTTGGTGGTGTCTGCATTATTTTATTAAAAACAAATTGATTTATATTATATAAAATACCTAATATTCAGTAATGTATTTGCAAATATTTTCTGATAATTTCATTTTAAAGGTTCAGAAAGGAAACAAAAGTAAAAATGACATATAATGGACTTCAAAGGTTTATAAGCTAAAAGTTTAGATGAAAAATGAACATCTGTGACATCTGTGACTAAAACTGAATCTGCATATGGCAGATTTAATCTGGGCCATGACAGTGATATTTAGAATCACTGTTCAGGACCAAGCACTAAACATGACTGATTTTCTCAATACGGAGATTCAGTAAGTTATTACTTTAGCTCAAATTCTAGACAGTTTATGTTGAAATAGTCAATATACTAGGATAATTACAAAAGTAAGGAAAACAACTCATTTTTGCCAGCCCTGGTGCTTAATGATAAGAGTCAGTATTGCAAGAGAGTAAGAAATCTCAAGAGACTTGAAGTATGCTTGTCATTTAAGTAGGAGGATATGGACATATGGCAATCAAATTTCTGATCAAAATGTTTGGAGGCACTTTGATGACAAAAATACTCTTTTGAGCATCATCTATTTAGACACTCATATGCCTCCAGAACATGTTGGCCAATAAAACATATTGCCATTTATGTCCTGCCAAGTCTCACTCATTAGCTAAAAAATCTTATCTTGCAGCTTTTATAAAAAGGAATTTGGCTTAACAGGATTCTATTTCAAAATTAAGGTTTTTAGAATTTGTTTTAACTTGCCATGTTACCACAAGTATTACAGTACTGGAACTTAATTTTTTAACATTAACTTCATCCTTGTCCTTCACTAAATTTTTGATCACATATGTTAATAAAATTAAAAACATTTTTGAGAATGTTCTCTGGCATTCCTCACTCTCTGCTCAAAAACAATAAAATATTCAGGAGGAAAGGAGAAAGGAATATTGTAAGATTATAATACAAATGAGTCTGAATAATCTTACAGGTAAGCTATAATATAATTAAAATGTGTTTGCAAAATTAATGCAACCAGTTTTTGAAGTGTTAATTGAAAAAATAAAGTCCTTCAGTTTTTTCTTTGTAAAATGTGTGTTTGACCCAATTTAATTTATGATCCTTTCTTTCAACTTCCAGGATGTTACATACTTCTAAGCAGGATAGACCCAGAACTTGTATTCTCTTCTTCACTACAGAGAAATATATGTTTGAGTAAACATAAAACTAGTGTTTAGCAGAGATAATAACTGCCTGAAAAGCCAAATTGCATCAGGTTTGTTACTTTAGAAGCAGATATTACCAGAAAAGACACTAGACTCGTTTTCTATTGCTGTGTAACAAGATACTGCAAACATAGTGTCTTATGGACATAAGTTTCTATGTATCACATAGTGGAAGCTACCTGACCACTAGTTATTACAAACATAGTGACTTCAAAAGACACATTACCTCATATTTTCTGTAGGTCAGAAGCCTAGGAATGGTGTAACTGGTTCTCTTTTTAGGGTTTCACAAGGCTGAAACCAAAGTATCAGTCTAGCTGTGTTATCTGGATCTCAGCATCCATTTCCAAGCTCATAGGTTGTTGGCAGAATTAATTCTTCATGGTTGTAGGATTAAATTCTCAGCTTTCTTGCTGGATGTTAACTAGGGGCCATTCTGAGGTCTTAGAAGTTCTTAACACATACCCTCTCCAAAACATGGCAGTTTGCTCCTTTAAGGCCAACAGGAGAATCTCATTTTGAACCTCTCTGGCCACTTTAAGGGCTCATCTGATTATTTCAGGCCACCTAAGATTATCTCCCCTTTTAGTAACTAAAAATCAATGGATTAAATATCTAAATTACATCTATAAAATGCCTTCTGCCATATAACTTAATATAATCACCAGAGTGATTTCTCACCAGATGGGTAAGGCCTGTATATTCTCAAGAGAAGGAGATTACACAATGAGGCAGGAATATTGGAGCCTTTTTAGAATTCTGCCTATCACAGATGCCAAAAAATGAGTATAATAAAATGATGCAGGATGAATCATTTTAATAAAACTTTGCCAATGTAGAAGGTAAAGATATGAGTGTTGAAGACAATGTTGGGAAAAAATCAAAATATTTTATAGCAGTAAAAACTAATTAGTTGTCAGATGATTGTTTTTCTGATGTAAATACACAATTTAGTAAGACCTAGTAAAATTGACTAATTTAGGAATCAGTATCAAAGTTTTAGTGTGGATACATACACAACATATTATGAAAACGCTTTTCATAACCTACACATAGAAATGCATTTTGGAGAAAATAATGTGGTTGTGTTTACATTAGAAGAGAAACAGAGAAGAAAGAATGTCAGGTAGGGGAATGGGTAAATTGGAAGCCCCAGATTCCAAGTTCTTGAGGAAAATTTTTAAAACCAAAATCATTGTTGTCACTTTCTGTAAGTTAAAGAAATTTTCAGTGCTGCTTGTAATGCAGATTGAGCAATATTTATGGAGTGAAAAGTCATAGGAAAACCAATGGCATATGTAAGTGGTTTATAAGCTTAATATTATCATAGCAATGCCATTTTCTTTACAGAGGCCAATGACCTCTTTGAATATTTTAATCCTATTACTTGCTGAAGATCAGGTGTTTAACTTAGCTGAACAATGATATGCTTAAAGAGATGAAGCATCAGAAACTCTTATCCCCTGAGTATTTTTAGCAGGGGAGATATACAGATGAATAATTTTGAACCTTCATTGTATTAAATTTGTGACTAACAATGTATGCCTCTTTCTGAGAATTCCACTGAGGCCCAGGTTATAAAGGTATATTATTCAACAAATGTATTTGTTTGGGAAACATGACATTTAATTTATCTTAATTCTCTCCAGGGTCTCAGTGCAGTAGTTAAGGTCCATTCTCTTAATTACTTAATTACTATGGCTCTAGATAAAATAGAGCATCAGTATTTAGATTCAGGATTAAATTAGCCTCAGTTTGTCAATGTCTATATAGCAGAACTGTCAGACAACCACTGAGACTGAAATCATCACTTTTTCTTTTCACTCAATGGACTAGACAACATGTATCTTTCCTTTCATAAGATTGTGCTTGAAAAAATTTGCATATTGGATGTATCACACCATATAAACAGCCTCAGGTGAATTAGTTATTATCAAAGATTACAAGCTGATATATCCTTTAATTTGAAGGCTTGCATAAAATTACCAGAGTGGTAAAGGCTCATATGATGTCATAAACTTAAGGAGAGAAGATGTGCACAAAATTAAGGAATTTAAGGCAAAGACAAAACGTCAATAAGGCATTATCAAAAGAGGTGGCCAAAACCAAATTCACACTTAAGATGAAAGTTTCATAGAGTGACATTTGTAGTTAAGTGGGACCAATTAGATGGTACATGCCACATAACCCATGAGAAAAATGTAAAATAAAAGTAATGTTTGTGAACTGGAATGGAATTATTTAACAAAACATGCTATTTAAGAACCAAAATTGGGTCCTGACTCAGTCTGTCTTTCTTAAGGTATGTTTACAGTTTTTAAAATTAAAACAAATACTACATACCTCTTCTAAAATATAGAAATCACATCATAAGCATAAACTCTCATAAGTTACCCATTTAGAGACCAAGAATGAAATACAATACGTGTTGTGGCTGGAAGTTACATGGAATGGTAGGAGATTGCAGATTCTATCTGTAATACTAAATTCTGCTTGTATTTTATAAGCAATCATTCATTATGAACTCTTATGTACAAATCATACACATTTCAAGCCTATAAAGTGGCCCAGAAACAATTCTTTCTTATATTGTTTATGATTAAGTTACCAAGTCATATAAAAAATGGATTAAAAGTCTCTCTCAGAAGAAAGAGAAGACGAAGTTGGCATAGCATATCCTAGGATGTCTGTGGTGACTTCAGAAATGTGCAGAGGCTCATGTACAAGCAAAGGATGTTTCATATAGAAAGCCTGAAGATGGCAAGAGCAGATAGTGCTATCAGAGCAGAGGTCTATCAGAGCAGAGGTGCTCAACACTTGCAGAAAGGCTCAAAGATGACCAGAGTTAGTGAGCAGAAGGGCTGTCACAAGCAGATCCTCCAATTATACCATTCACTTGCTCAGCACAATCTTTCTATCCCCATCAAGGAAAGACTGACTTATACATTTGCCTTTGCATGTTCTCACTAATTACAGGTTTCCTCTACAACCTCTCAAGGTCAGCCATCAGAGAGATGAGAAAATCAGCTAAAATGGTTATTTGAAATAATGGCAACCTGAAAAAATAAGGATATCCAATGAACACAAGTGATTGTCTTACTGAATTATGGCAATCAATTAGCACATAGATGTGTGGCTCTAGAAAGCTATTATTCACACTTCAATCTATTGTTTTTTTACTATAACAATAACCTCAGGATATTTTTTGTTTCTCTGTTGATTATCCCTTTTGATTCTAGCTCTAATCAAACTTTAAAAGCATGTAACTTGTTTATGTTGTTCAAAACTGTATGCCTTGAACCTGGAAGACTATGTATAAACTTGTCACATACAACTCCTTGTTAAACAGATAAAATGAAAGATGGAGTATGTGCAGTTTTGCTACCAAAGTACATTTGCTAGGATTTTACAAACTCTTCTAAAATCTGCTCAGGCTTCTACAACAGAGTACAACAGACTAAGTAGCTTAAACAACAGAATTTTATTTTCTCATGTTCCTGGAGTCTAGAAATTCTAGATCAAGGTGTGGGCAAGGCTATTTTATCCTGAATCCACTCCTCTTGATTTTCAGGGGCTTTGTGTATTTACATGATCTTCCTTCTGTTTGTATGTCTCTGTCCGAATATTCTAAAGTCCTCCTTTGATAAAGACATCAGTTAGATACTCTAGTGACATCATTTTAGACTTATTACCTCTTTAAAGGCCCTTTCTCCAAGTACAGTTACATTCTGAGTTAGTAGGGCTTAGGACTTTATATGACATTTGTGAGGACACGACTCGGCCCTAAACAAAATATATCACTAAGTAGAATTTATTTTTGTTTGTTTTTGCAATATGTAGCTGTTCTTGTGATTGATAAGTGTGCATTATTTCACTACTATATACAAGTCTATGAAGATTTGTAGACTAAATTTATTGGTGATTGCTTTTGTTAATCAGTTTCATGATAAAAACCATTCCCGTTCACAGGTTCTGCATAATAATATCAAACATCAATTAAGCTTAAAGTAAGTGATATATTTTGGCTGTGTCCCCACCCAAATCTCATCTTGAGTTGTAGTTCATAATCCCCACGTGTCATGGGATGGACCTGATGGGAAGCAATTGAATCATGGGGGCAGTTATCCCCATGCTGCTGTTCTCATGATAGTGAGTTTGTTCTCACAAGATCTGATGGTTTTATAAGGGGCTTTTCCTTCTTTTTTGGCACTTCTCTTTGCTGCCACCATGCGAAGAAGAATGTGTTTCCTTCCTCTTCTGCCATGATTCTAAGTTCCCTAAGGCCGCCCCATCCCTGTAGAACTGTGAGTCAATCAAATCTCTTTCCTTTATAAATTACCCACTCTTGGGAATGTCTTTATTAGCAGGATCAGAACAGACTAATACCATAAGCACAAGAAGGTTTAAGAATTGGACTTCTAAAACTATATGTACAAGTTTATTAAAAGCTTTTACTAGTTTGTGAGTTATATACATATGTATGTAATATGAGGCACAATGCCTAGAATAAAAAAGGTATAATTTTCAAATAAATTTGTGTATCAAGTAAAAACAAAATATTTGAGGCAATAATAAGATATTTGAGGCGATGCTTTATGTACTCAGAATCATATTTTGTAATGAATTTTTTAATTGACATATATTAAAAATTTAGAGCTGAATTTTAGATAATGTTTGATGTCATACCAAAAACAACTTACATTGTTTTTTATGCTTTTTATCTTTTTTATTTTTTATTTTATTTTTTATTATAATTTCAGTTCTGGGGTACATGTGCAGATCCTACAGGATTGTTACATAGGTATGCACATGCTGTGGTAGTTTGCTGCATCCATCCCCCAGTCACCTACATTAGGTATTTCTTCTAATGCTATCCGTCCCCAATCCACCCACCCCCTGCCAACCCTCCATTACCCCCAACCCCCTGCCATCCCTCCACTACCCACCCCACCCCCCAACAGGCCCCGGTGTCTGATGTTCCCCTTCCTGTGTCCATGTGTCCTCATTGTTCAACTCCCACTTATGAGTGAGAACATACCATATTTGGTTTTCTGTTCTTGTGTCAATTTGCTGAGAATGATGATTTCCAGCTTCATCCATGTCCCTGCAAGGACATGAACTCATCCTTTTTATGGCCGCATAGTACTGCCTGGTGTATATGTGCCACATTTTCTTATCCACTCTATCATTGATGGACATTTGGGTTGGCTCCAAGTTTTTGCTATCGTGAACAGTGCCAGAATAAACATAAAGTGCCACAATAAAGATACATGTGCATGTGTCTTTATAATAGAACAGTTTACAATCCTTCGGGTATATACCCAGTAATGAGATTGCTGGGTCACATGGTATTTCTATTTCTAGATCCTTGAGGAATCACCACACTGTCTTCCACAATGGTTGAACTAATTTACACTCCCACCAACAGTGTGAAAGTGTTGCTATTTCTCCACATCCTCTCTAGCATCCACGGTCTCCAGATTTTTTAATAATTGCCATTCTAACTAGCATGACATGATATTTCAGTATGGTTTTGATTTGCATTTCTCTAATGACCAGTAATGATGAACATTATTTCATATGTTTGGCTGATAAATGTCTTCTTTTGAAAAGCATCTGTTCATATCATTCGCCTACTTTTTGATGAGGTTGTTTTTTCTTGTAAATTTGTTTAAGTTCTTTGTAGATTCTGGATATTAGCCCTTTGTCAGATGGGTAGATTGCAAACATTTTTTCCCATTCTGTTGGTTGCCAGTTAACTCTAATGATAGTTTCTTTTGCTGTGCACAAGCTCTTAAGTTTAATTAGGTCCCATTTGTCTATTTTGGCTTTCGTCGCCTTTGCTTTTGGTGTTTTAGTCATAAAGTCTTTGCCTATGCCTATGTACTGAATGGCATTGCCTAGGTTTTCTTCTAGGGTTTTTATGGTGTTAGGTCTTATGTTTAAATCTTTAATCCAACTGGAGTTAATTTTTGTATAAGGTGTAAGGAAGGGGTCCAGCTTCAGCTTTCTGCACATGGCTAGCTAGTTTTCTCTACACCATTTATTAAACAGGGGGTCTGTTCGCCATTGCTTGTTTTTGTTGGGTTTGTGAAAGATCAGATTGTTGTAGATGTGCAGCATTACTTCTGAGGTCTCTGTTCTGTTCCTTTGGTCTATATCTCTGTTTTGGCACCAGTACCATGCTGTTTTGATTACTGTAGACTTGTAGTATAGTTCGAAGTCAGGTAGCGTGATGCCTCTTGCTTTGTTTTTGTTTTTGTTTTCTGAGAATTGTCTTGGCTATGTGGGCTCTTTTTTGGTTCTCTATGAAGTTTAAGGTGTTTTTTTTCCAGTTCTGTGAAGAAGGTCAGTGGTAGCTTGATGTGGATAGCATTGAATCTATGAATTACTTTGGGCAGTATGGCCATTTTCACAATATTGATTCTTCCTAACCATGAGCATGGATGTTTCCACTCTTCTCTTTATTTCCTTGAGCAGTGGTTTGTAGTTCTCCTTGAAGAGGGCCTTCTCATCCCTTGTTAGTTGTAATCCTAGGTATTTTATTCTCTTTGTAGCAATTGTGAATGGGGAGTTCACTCATGATTTGTCTCTCTTGGTCTGTGATTGGTGTATAGGAATGCTTGTGATTTTTGCAATTTATTTTGTATCCTGAGACTTTGCTGAAGTTGCTTATCTTCTTAAGGAGATTTTGGGCTGAGACAATGGGGTTTTATAAAATGTACAATCATGTAGTCTGCAAATAGAGACAATTTGATTCCCTCTTTTCCTAATGGAATACCCTTTATTTCTTTTTATTGCCTGATTTCTCTGGCCAGAACTTCCAATACTATTTTGAATAGTAGTAGGGAGGGAGGGCACCTTTGTTTGTGCCAGTTTTCAAAGGGAATGCTTCCAGTTTTTGCCCATTTAGTATGATATTGGCTGTGCGTTAGTCTTAAGTAGCTTTTATTACTTTGAGATATGTTCCATCAATACCTAGTTTATTGAGAGTTTTTAGCATAAAGAGCTGTTGAATTTTGTGGAAGGCCTTCTCTGCATCTATTGAGATCATCATGTGGTTTTTGTCTGTTTCTGTTTATGTGATGGATTAAGTTTATAGTTTTGCATTTTGAACCTGTTTTGTATCTTCAGGATGAAGCCAACTTGATCATGATTGATAAGCTTTTTGATGTGCTGTTGGATTCCTTTTGCCAGTATTTGACTGAAGATTTTCACATCAATTTTCCTCCTGGATATTGGCCCAAAATTTTCTTTTCTAGTTGTGTCTCTGCCAGATTTTGTTATCAGGATGATGTTGGTCTCATAAAATGAGTTAGGGAGGATTCTCTCTTTTTCTATTGTTTGGAATAGTTTCAGAAGGAATGGTAGCAGTTCCTCCTTGTATGTTTGGTAGAATTTGGCTGTGAATCCTTCTTGTCCTGGACTCTTTTTGGTTGGTAGGCTATTAATTGCTGCCTCAACTTCAGACCTTGTTATTGGTCTATTCAGGGATTCCACTTCTTCCTGGTTTAGTCTTTGAAGGGGGTAAGCGTCCAGGAATTTATCCATTTCTTCTAGATTTACTGGTTTATGTGCAAAGAGGTGTTTGTAGTAATCTCTGATGGTATTTCTGTGGAATCGGTGGTGGTATCATTTTTTATTGCATCTATTCAATTCTTCTCTCCTTTCTTTTTATTAGTCTGGCTAGCAGTCTATCTATTTTGTTGATATTTTCAAAAAACCAGCTCCTGGATTTATTGATTTTTTTGAAGGGTGTTTTGTGTCTCTATCCTTCAGTTCTGCTCTGGTCTTAGTTATTTCTTGTCTTCTGTTAGCTTTTGAATTTGTTTAATTTTGCTCCTCTAGTTCTTTTAATGTTAATGTTAGTGTCAATTTCAGATCTTTCCTTCTTCTCATGTGGGTATTTAATGCTATAAATTTCCCTCTAGACACTGCTTTAACAGTGTCCCAGAGATTCTGGTACATTGTGTCTTCATTCTTGTTGGTTTCAAAGAACATCTTTATTTCTACCTTCATTTCATTGTTTAGCCAGTTGACATTTAGGAGCCAATTGTTCAGTTTCCATGAAGCTGTGCGGTTCTGAGTTAGTTTCTTAATTCTGAGTTCTAATTTGATTGCCCTGTGGTCTGAGAGACTGTTTGTTATGATTTCCATTCTTTTGCATTTGCTTAGGAGTGATTTATCTCCACTTATGTGGTCAATTTTAGAGTAGGTACAATGCAGTGCTGAGAAGAATGTATATTCTGTGGATTTGGGGTGGAGATTTCTGTAGATGTCTATTAGATCTGCTTGGTCCAGATCTGAGTTCAAGTCCTGGATATCCTTGTTAATTTTCTGTCTCGTTGATCTAATATCGACAGTGGAGTGTTAAATTCTCCCACTATTATTGTGTGGGAGTCTAAGTCTCTTTGTAGGTAACTAAGAACTTACTTTGTGTATCTGAGTGCTCCTGTATTGGGTGTGTATATATTTAGAATTGTTAGCTCTTCTTGCTGCATTGATCCCCTTACCATTATGTAATGCCCTTCTTTTTCTCTTTTGATCTTGTTGGTTTAAAGCCTGTTTTATCAGAGACTAGGATTACAACTTATGCTGCCTTTTTTTTTTTTTTTTTTTTTTTTGCTGTCCATTTGGTTGGTAAGTCTTTCTCCATCCCTTTATTTTGAGCCTATTTGTATCTTTGCACGTGAGAAAGGTCTCCTGAATACAGCACACCAATGGGTCTTGACTTTTATCCAATTTGCCAGTCTGTGACTTTTGATTGGGACATTTAGCTCATTTACATTTAAGGTTAATATTCTTATGTGTGAATTTGATCCTGCCATTTTGACACTGGCAGGTGGTTTTGCCCTTAATTGAAGGAGTTTCTTCTTTGTGTCGATGGTCTTTAGCATTTGGCATGTTTTTGCAGTGGCTGGTACTGGTTGTTCCTTTCCACGTTTAGTGCTTCCTTCAGGAGCTCTTGTAAGGCAGGCCTGGTGGTGATGATATCTCTCAGCACTTGCTTTTCCATAAAGGATTTTATTTCTCCCTCACTTATGAAGCCTAGTTTGGCTAGATATGAAATTCTAGGTTGAAAGTTCTTTTCTTTAAGGATGTTTAATATTGTTCTTGAGACAAAGTCTAGCTCCATAGCCAGGCTGGAGTACAGTGGCACAATCTTGGCTCACTGCATTTCTGCCTTCCTGGTTCAAGCAATTTTCCTGCCTCAACCTCTCAAGTAGCTGGAATTACAAGCATCTGCCACCACACCAGTTAATTTTTGTATTTTTAGTAGAGACAGGGTTTCACCATGTTGGCCAGGATGGTCTCAAACACCTGACCTCATGATCCCCCTGACCTTAGCCTCCCAAAGTGCTGGGATTACAAGTATGTGTCACCATGCCTGACTTCTTGGGGTTAGTTTTCTAAGACAGCAACAACAGCAACAATAAAACACCAGAAAAATAAAAAATCTGTATCAATTTTTTTAAGATTCAAATTTTTAAGACATTTAGACATTAAAAAATGTTATCTTTCTTCAAAATATATACTTTACTTGTTGGAATAATGTAATTTGGGGAATGACATCACCAACATGATGAAATTCAAGGTAACCTACTCATCCTCCCACAACAACAAGAATTCTATACACATCTACAGATTAAAGTCTCCCTGCAGGAGCCTCAGGGCTTAGGTAGGAGTTTGTAAAATGCTAGTAGAGCCCAAACACTGTATAATTGCCTTGAGAATTCAAACCAACACTCAGGTGGCTGATCCACCAAATTTGCTCTGGAGTTTAGACTCAGAAATGGTCCAGTGCCCCAAGGGGTTTGGTTACAGCCTGTTTTAGCCTTTAACCTCCAACAAAAATCATCTGCCCAGAAGAAATTGCACAAACTAGTGCTTTCGTGAACAGACTTCTCTCTATGCCAACATTGGTCTTTTCACTAAACCTAAAAGTTACCATGATCTGGCTGCAGCCTGCCTCAGCTGAGGTACAACTCAGAGCTGCTCACACAAGGTCACACACAGGGAGATTCACCATATTTCACAGCCCGGAAGACTGAGCCTCCATGACAGGCTGTGCTGAGACATTCTGGGTGATGGATAGCTGTCTGGCCAATGAAATTTTCTCTTCAACCTTCATTCAAAGGAGATCCTGAGGGGTCCCAGTCTGAGCTCCAGCTCCTCCTATGACAATCAGGGAACTATACTGTCTGTGTAGGGACTTCTTGATAGGCATGCCTATCTGGCCCACTGTGACAGCCTTCTGGACTTAAGTCCCTGGCCAATGTTCCCACACCACCCAAGTTTGCTCCTTGGATCTTCCCAAGGTTCATCTAAGTTGAAAGGCCACCACCACCTTAGAATCCTTGAGACCTTCCCAGTATAGCTGGGCTTAGAGAATCCTCTAGTGCTGAGATGATTGCAGTGGTCACAGGTTCATGATACTCAATAGTGTGCTTAGAAGGCCCTCTGAAAAACAGACACAAAGTCAGACTGCAAAGAATAAAATAAACAGCAAATTCCTCACTGTGTTGACATCATTCCATGTTCACAAGCATCAGAAAGCTTCAAGGAAATATGACCTCACCAAATAGACAAAATTATGTGCTAGAGACAGACCCTAAAGTAATGGAGATGATGTGTTACCTATCAGATAAAGAATTCAAAATAGCTGTTTTAAGGAAACTCAGCCAACTTCAAGAAAACACAGAATTAATTCAGAAATGTACCATAAAATTTAATGGAGATATTGGAAGAATAATCAAACATATATCCTGGAGGTAAAAATACAATGAATGAAATAGAAATGTAATAGAGAAAAGTTGTTTTTTAAAGATAAGCAAAATTGACTAATTTAGCTAGATTAAGTGAAAGAGAAAACAAAATCAAAGACTAAAAAGCAATTATTACAACTGATAACACAGAAAGACAAATTGTCATTATAAACTATTACGAATAGCTATACACTAACAAATTGAATAAACCAGAAGAAATGGATAAGTTCCTAGATACATACAACTCACCAAGAATGAACTATCAGGTAACAGAATATCTGAATAGACCAATAATGAGCAATGGGATCAAAGTAGTAATAAAAGGTGTGTCTCTTTCAAAAAACAAAAAAAGCAAACTATTTCAAAACTTGAAGAGGAGGAAAGAGTACTTCCGAACTCTTTTCACAAAGCCAGCATTACCCTGATACCAAAACACAGTCACACACAAAATAGAAAACTGCAGATCAAGTTGCTGAAGAACACAGGTGCAAAATTCTCAACAAAATATTAGTAAACAAAATTCAACAACACATTAAAAAGATAATTCATCGTGATTAGGTGGGATTCATCCCAGGTATGCAAAGATCATTCAACATATGCAAATCAAACAATATGATATATCACATCAAGAGAATCAAGAATAAAAACTGTGTAATCATTTTAATAGATGCTAAAACAGCACTTGATAAAATATGACATATCTTTATAATAAAAATTTTCAGGAAATTGAGTATAAAAGGAATATACCTCAACATAATAAAGACCATATATAATAAACCTACAGCTAGTTTCATACCAAACTGACAAAATTAAAAGCTTTTCCATAAGAACTGGAATAAGACAAGGGTGCTTCCTTTTACCACATCTATTCCACATGGTAATAGAAGTCTCAGCCAGAGCAATTATGCAAGAGAAAGAAAAACAAACACTATCCACATTAGAAAGAAAGAAGTCAAATAATCATTGTTTGAAGATGATATGATCTTATTTTTATAAAATCATGAAGATTCCACCAAATGTCTTAGAACTGATAAAGTTGCTAGGTACAAAATAAGCATGGAAAAATCAGTAGTGTTTATATACGCTAACAGTAATCAATCTGAAAAAAAAAAATCAAGAAAGTAACTACATTTATTCTAGCTCCAGTAAAATACCCACAAAAAAAATGGAATCAAGGAAGTTACTGATCTATACTGGAAAATTATAAAACACTTATAAAAGAAATTTAGGAGTACATGCACAAAAAAATAAAAAATGTGCTTATGGATTAGAAGAATTAAGGTCATTAAAAGATTTGTACTATCCAAAGCAATCTACAGATCCAAAGCAATCTACAGATTCAATGCAATCTCTGTCAAAAATTCCAAGGACATTCTTCATGGAAACAAATAATTCCCAAAATTCATGTAGAACCACAAAAGACCCAGAATAACCAAAGATATTCTGGACAAAAAGAAAAAAAACAACTGGAGGCATCATACTACCTAACTTCAAATTATGCTACAAAGCTGTCCTAAACAAAACTGTGTGGTACTGGAATAAAAACAGACACACAGACCCATGAAATAGATTAAAGAATCTAGGACAAACATCAGAGAAAGGACAGTACTTTTAGTAAATTGTTCTGTAAACCTGGACATTCATATGAAGAATGAAACTACATCTCCATCCTTTACCCTATACAAACATCAACTCAAAATGAATTAAAGCCTGAAATATAAGACCTGAGACTATGATACTACTAAAAGAAGTTACTAGGAAAATGCTAAAGGACATTGGTCTAGGCAAAGATTTTTGGGTAAAACCTCAAAAAGCACAGTAAAAACAAGCAGAAATAGACAAATGGGATTAAATCAAGCTAAGAATCTTCTGTATAGCAAAGGACACAGTCAACAGAATGAAGGGACACCCTACAGAATGAAAAAAAAATATTTACAAACTATCTGACAAGGAATTAATTATCAAAACATAAGGAACTCAACACATTAGTAACAAAACCACAAATAATCTTATTTAGTAATGAGCAGAAAATTTGAATAGACATTTCTCAAAGGAAAACATACAAATGACCAACATATATATTTTAAAATGGCTAATATTACCATCTGGGAAATGCAAATAATCTCACCCCCAATCAAAAAGAAAAATAACAAATCCTGGCAAGGATGTGGAGAAGGGAGAACCCCCACATACATTGTATGTGGGATATAAAGTAGTACAGTAATTATGGAAAATTATGGAGGCACCTCAAACTAAAAAGAACTGCCATATGATCCAGAAATGCCACTGCTGGCTATATTCCAAAGAAAGGAAATCAGTATATCCAAGAATTATCTGCACTTTCATGTTTATTGCAGCACTATTCACAATAACCAGGAAATAAAATCCACCTAGATGTTCATCAACAGATGAATGAATAAAGAAAATATGGCATATACACATAATGGATTACTATTCAGCCATAAAAAGTTTGAAATCCTGTCATTTGTAGCAACATGGATGGAATAGGGGTCATTACATTAAGTGGGATAAGCCAGGCACAGAAAGACAAATTTTGCACGTTTTCATTAAAATATGGGTGTTAAAATGTGATTTTATGGAAGTAGAGAAAAAGAACCATCCTTACCAGAGACTGGGAAGGTGGCAGGGGTGGGGGATGTGAAGAGAAGTTGCTTAAGGGGTACGAAATACAGTTTGGCTGAAGGAATTTCTAGCATTTGATAGTACAGTAGGGAAAATATAGTTAATGAGTTATATTTAAAAATAGCTAGAAGAAAATTATAATATTCCCAACACAAAAAAAAGTATTTGAGGTGAGAGATATCCCAATTACCCAAGATTGGATAATTAGGCATTGTATACAAATCTAAAATATCACAAAAATCCCTAAAATATGTACAACGATTATATATCAATTTAAATGCTAAAATCTCTCAATAAATGAGGTATTGATGGAATGTATCTCAAAATAATAAAAGCTATTTATGACAAACCCACAGCCAATATCATACTGAATGAGCAAAAACTGGAAGCATTCCCTTTGAAAACTGGCACAAAACAAGGGTGCCCTCCCTCCTTTATTGAATATGCCCAGTTATGTCTAGAGGGAAAATTATAGCAATAAATGCCCACCAGATATTATTATTAAACAAGATTCCAAAATCCATAACTTGTATTGTGACTTCATACATTTTGTAGCCCTAGTAGTGAATATACCATAAAAATCTATAAATCCTTTAAATCACTCTATTGATTTAATAAAATTAATAGTACATAAGGTGAAAATTTCTACATTTCTTTTGTAGAAACATCAGTACTTTATTCTAAGAGAAAGACTTATCAGGGTTTTGGTTTTTTTTTTTTGGTATTCTCAATAAAATGCTTTTTTATCATCTGAATAATAAACCTAGACAAGTTACCCTCTAGGCAGAGTCCTTACTTCATTTGTAGTTAAAATTGCATTTCTCATATTGATTCATACTTGATAATGTACCTCCAAGGGCTGAGTTTTCCAGGGAAAATATAGTCAAGGACAAAAAGGACTATTAATTATTAATTATGCCTCATACATAGTTCATAGCTGATTTGGCATATTGAGAATTCAATTTTTTTCCAAGAATATGCCATTAATTATAATTAAAATTCCATAAACTGCATTTTAAAACATCACAACCATCTTTATGATTTAAACTGCCTTAACATCATGCCATTATATGTATATTTATACAGGTCTTTTTATCAAAATCCAGAGAAGATTTATTAGCATCCTATAACTTCAAAACCTCTCATAACCACAGAGGAGTTCTCTCACCTGATCCAAGCACTATTTTTTCCCCTTTTGGCTAAAAAAAAAAATCTGGGCATAGTATTTTAAAAGATTCTCTTAAAAATGTGCATACCAATAGGGGAATGCTGGTTCTTTGGTGCACATCATTAGCAGAGATGAGTTTATCAGTGGTGTGAATCAAACTGAACGTTTACAGAAGAAATGGCTGTGTGCCCATTATCATATGACTCAAAAAATCCTAAGCCTCAGTTTCTTCATCTTCAAAATGAAAGTGGCACTAAATACCTCACAAATTGATATGATGAGGCGAGATGATCTGTGGAAGCACCCAACAGTGTTTAGGGCATACCAATGTTCACTCTTGAATCTAAAATACACAGAACAATAATGAAGCATGGCAGGGAGAAAAAAATGAATGCAAACCCTGATAGTACTCACAATGCCAACTCTTAGCATTGGGAGAGCAACATAATACTTGGAGCAAAGAAGACATGTCCTGGATGACAGATGCCATGGGAAAAAGAGGATGACTAGACACAGACAGGAGGTCCTCCAAAAGACATATTCTCACCAAGTATAGTTTTAACTACAAATTTTCTCTTAATAGTGTTTTAAAACTTTTCTTGATAGTCTGAACTAATATTAAAATCTATTTAGGCTGGGCACCATAGCTCACGCCTGTAATCCCAGCACTATGGGAGGCCGAGGTGGGTGGATCACGAGGTCAGTAGTTCAAGACCAGCCTGGCCAAGATGGGGAAACCCTGTCTCTACTAAAAACACAAAAATTATCTGGGCTTGGTGGAAAGTGCCTGTAATCCCAGCTACTAGGGAGGCTGAGGCAGAGAATTGCTTGAACCTGGGAGGCAGAGGTTGCAGTGAGTCAAGATTGTGCCACTGCACTCCACTTGGGGTGACAGAGCGAGACTCCATGTCAAAAAAAAAAAAACATTTAATTTTTATGAGTGCTAACTGAAAGAAGGAAGAAATACACAAATCTCAGTAACAACATAATACACATACAGAACTCTACATTAGAAACCATCTGTGTGCTTTGATTTAATATCACCTTTTCCAGTGTTAACTGTCAAAGTGAGGAGATCGAAGGGAAAAATTCAGCTTTAACATGCATTAAATTGACAGCCAACCTCTGGAGACTGGAGACGTTTTGGCTCAGGTACCAAGAAAAGACATTCGGGAAAACAAGCCCATTCAAAAGTGGGCAAAGGACATGAACAGACACTTTACAAAAAAAAAAAACATACACGAGGCCAACAAACATATGAAAAAATGCTCATCATCACTGGTAATTAGAGAAATGAAAATCAAAACTACATTGAGATACCATCTCACGCCAGTTAGAATGGCGATCATTAAAAAATCTGGAGACAACAGATGCTGGAGAGGATGTGGAGAAATAGGAACACTTTAACACTGTTTGTGGGAGTGTAAATTAGTTCAACCACTGTGGAAGACAGTGTGGGGATTCTTCAAGGACCTAGAAATAGAAATTCCATTTGACCCAGCAATCCCATTACTGAGTATATATCCAAAGTATTATAAATCGTTCTACTATAAGGACACATGCACACGAATGTTCATTGCAGCACAGTTTACAATAGCAAAGACCTGGAACCAACCCAAATGCCCATCGATGACAGACTGAACAGGGAAAATGTGGCACATATACACCATGGAATATTATGCAGCCATAAAAAATGATGAGTTCATGTCCTTTGTAGGGACATGGATGAACCTGGAAACCATCATTCTCAGCAAACTGACACAAGAACAGAAAAACACCGCGTGTTCTCACTCATAGGTGGGTGTTGAACAATGAGAACACATGGACACAGGGAGGGGGAGCATCACACACTGGGGTCTGTTGGGGGGAAATAAGGGAGGGACAGTGTGGGGTGGGGTGTTGGGGAGAGATAGCATGGGGAGAAATGCCAGATATAGGTGATGGGGAGGAAGGCAGCACATCACACTGCCATATGTGTACCTATGCAACAATCTTGCATGTTCTTCACATGTACCCCAAAACCTAAAATGCAATTAAAAATAAATAAAAATAAAAATAAATCTCCCAATGGTGATAGGAAGCTGCAGCACAGAACTAATTGGGAATCATGTTTGTAATATAGAACAGTGTTTGTATTGGTTAAGATTTGTGAATATTTATTCTATTTTCAAAGTATTTCTCAGTTAACCTAGTGAAGGCACTAATCACTAGAACCCTTAGAAAGGACACTCACTAGTAAGGACACATGCTGGCCATTAGCAGAGTACATAGGACAGATACTCAGCCTGCTTTTAGGAAGGAAGTTTCAAAGCTCACTTTATCTACTTCATGATACTGGATCTCCTGAGGCCAATGACATGAAGGCAGCGCAGCGGATCTCCACCTGCACTATATTTACCCTGTGATCCCCCCCAAAAAACAGGGACAATTATATCTTTCAATATGACATGTCATTAAGCATCTGATAAAAATTATTATTCTATTCTTCAGAAAAGAGCATACCGCATAAGGCTGCCTATAATATTAGGGAGCTTAAAGATGTTAGAGTCAGCAAGACCTGGGTTTATACTCAATTTTGCTTCTTACTTAGCTCTGTATCCTTGAATAAGTCACTTGAGCTCTCTGAATTACTGTTTTCTCATCTGTAAAATAAAGATATTATTACCCAGTCTTTAGAGCTGTTGAAAGGATAACATGAGATCCCTTCTAACTTCCTTATCATATCCAACTATCACAAATAAATAAGAAAAGTATACATAATTTTTAAAAATCTTCATTTCTTTGTATTTTTCTAAGGAAAAATTTGTGATACATTTCCTCAATATGATGTTCTTCACATAAAATTTTTTAAAAAAAGACAGTATAGAAAACAGGAAGAAAATAATAGCTGTTACTATAAGGAAGGAAGCTATAATTAAAATTGCAGCCGTAAGGGCAAACGGGACTCACTGTTGTCATGGAAGCATAGTGTTATTAATTTATGTCTTTTAACAGATCAATCAACTAATTCTCTGTAATTGTCAACATAGAAATGTCATTTACATTGTTTAATGGTTTTAATTAACATTCAGTATAAACTTTTTACAGAATAAAATACCTCAAAGCTAATAATTGAGTATGAAATACAAAGGTGAGCTTATTTCCTGATGTTAATGTATCAATACTTTCCTAAATGCCACACTATACTGCACATATACTATGAAAACAAAAGTATTAATTAGCTAAAGTTAGGCAGCAACAAACCTTACATGAACCACCCCCCTGCCCAAAAAAATTATAAAATGTGAGGTCCCATTTTTTACGGTTAAGAAACCACATCATTTTTTCCTGAAATTGAAAGAAAGCCTAATCTATTTGACATGCTAGGGAAATCCAGACTTCTAGATACTTAAAACTGTCCCCATAAGTTCTTTGTGTAACAAATTACCTATGCTGATTATTTGTTTGTGACACATGAACATGTATATATATGACAACCGCCATACTGTTTTTTAGGATTTAGGAGCTTCCACTGTAAAATTACCTATTGTGTTTCCATTACCTTTATGTTTCTAATACCATAAGTCCTGAAATTCCCAAACTATCCTGTAGGTCATTGGCTTACAATGCCTACTAAGTGACATTTGGCAGTATCTGGAGACATTTTTGATTGTCACAACTGGGTGCTACTGGCATCTTTGAGTAAAGAGGGAAGAGATACTGCCAAATGTCCTATAATACATAGGATCACCTCCCACAAAATAACAGTTATTTGGCTCTGAATATCCATGTCAAGCTGGAGAAACTCTGCTATAGAATAAATAAGTAAATGTGAAACAAGACAGCAACAGTAACTAAAGATTTTTTTTTTTTCCCTTGGAGAACGGATCCACAGGTTATTTTTTAAGTTAAACAATTATGTTGCCCTAGTTTTTGGACATAACAGTGAGTCCTCTTTCTTATAATCAAGATTTAGGGATTGAAGAAGGAGATCTTCACCATCCATAGGTATTAATAGAAATTAGAGATTGAGAAATAGTTATAAGGACAGTATTAAAGTATATGGCATAAAAAAACTTGTGATGACCTTTTTTTTTCTTTGAAGAGTGCATCAAACTGTAACGTTATTTTTCAGGTTTAGTTGGGTTCAATTTCCTATACATGTACAAGTTGAGATCTCGAGAATGCCAAAGCTTCATTAATTTGAGAAGGTTAGTTTGACCCCATTTTTTTCTCCATCTTCTGCAGACTGTATAGCTACAGAATCCAGTCTTCTTTCTCAGGAGCAGTGCTTAAAAGTTTTACCATATAAATACAATGTTTAGACTTGTTAGCTGATGTAAATTATCACGTTTTTTCTTAACAACTGCACTGACATTTATTTAGCATTGGCTTTTAAAATTTATATAATCATGTATGCTAACAACTCACAAAGTTATAAAACCTCTTGTACAAATTTCAAAGCATGATACATTAAACATAAATATTATTTTTAGAATTATAACACTATTGCAAATATGCTGAAGTGAAAAACTGGCTGGGAATTTGCTTTCATGTATTTTGAGAATCTCAAGATATAATTTTAGAAACTATAAAAAGCAAGAGGAAAATTATTTCCAGACACATAAATAGGAAAAAAAAAAAAACAGACAAAATTACTACTTAGAAAAGATGCCATTGATCATCATATATACAAGTTCAAAACTGGGACCTACACCTAAATATATTGTAAGTCCAAAAATATTACAAATCAAGTCTTCCTGCCCTCCACCACAAGTGTCAGTATTTTCTAGCACCTGCTTGTGTGTTATTACAGTGGTTTCATGTGCATTTAAATATGGTCACCAAATCTAAACCTTAAGTATCAAAAAGAGATATTTGCCTTTATAACCTTTTAAATCTTTTGAGCAATTCACTGTCTTAAAAACATGATATTCCCCCATACGTGAGTTATATAAACCCTATTAGAAATGGAGAAAAACAATCTCCAACACACTAGCAAAAGAAAGGCTGGTGCATAATGCTTTTAAATGAACTTACATTAAATAAAAAGCAAAGACTAGTCCACATATATTTAAAATGCTTCGACTTTGGATACGCAATGTACTTTGTTCTACAGAGAAATGAAAAAGAAAGAAAAAAAACTATATATTATTTAAGAAAGCATTCAAGTGCAGCTTACATAAATCAGTATCTTCCATAGAAATAAGCTGAGGCTAACATGGGTGGGAGTGAAATGGTTAAATGGCTATATTTTTGCTGCCATATGTAAATCATGGCACAAAACATGCTTAGCACGGCTTTATGCAAAGGTAATTGCAAGGATTATATTTTACTATTGATTAATGGATTGTAGTTCAGAGGCAATTTAATAGTATAAAGCAAGGAGATAAGGAATAAATGGTTGCTAATAGGAGAGAAAAAAATAATTATGATCTTAACTTTATTGTCAAAGTCCTAATACTAGGGCTCTAGTAAAGGTTTCTGGAATGTTAACATATATAATTATACACATGTAAGAAGCTTATGCCAATGCTAAATCAGTGTCAGCATTACTTTTACAATGCCAGAGGGTTTCTGTTGCAATTTCTTTTGCTAGACTCAAAAATCTGTGCAATCCTTTGACACCTTTATTGACTCAGACAGCTCTGAGAATACTGAGGTTGAACTATTACCGTTGCAGAACCAGATAGTTTTAGCTGATCTTTCATTTTTTAAGGTCAACATAAAATTGTTCACTGGAGGAACTGTCAATAGAATGTTCAACAAGGCAATGCTTCAAACTTTATCTTTCTTTCAAATTACTCAATGATATTTCTCTGGTAAGTCACATGGGAGTTTCTGCTTACCTACTTCGACATTCACATCTTTTATCTCACTTTTTAGAAAATTAAAACAGTTATAACTGAATCAAAATGGGGCTGGGCCAACAGTCACAAGTTTCAGGAAAGAAAAAAAAAAATCCCTGCTGCCAGAAATTGTGTAAATGTCACAAGAATTCCACAAAACCTTTCTGTGCTTCCTAGGGAAAAAGGATAGCCTTTTTAACGGTGATTGTCCAGCAGAACACTGTGTATTGGTTATCAATGCCAGAGGAGGGCTTCAACGACATGCAGGGTAGCAAAGATCATTACTGTGCCAGCCATCATAAGTAGAAATTCAAACACATCTGCCCACTGCATCTTGGTATCAGAGTCGCCAAAGAAAACACTTTATTCACAGAAAAGGCAGAGCAACATCTGCTCCAACACTTTGTCATGATCCCTAGTGGCTAGCACCCAACACTGTCATCCCTCACACCCCTCTGACCCCTGCAGCCAGGCAGCACAATTGGCTTAGGTGCACCCCTCTCCTTCCCACAAAAGAAGGATCCCGACCCTCTCCCACAGATTCTGAAATACTAAAAGCTGGGAAGTGTGCATGCCTGGGGGGGGGGCATTACCATACACATTTAAGCCAAACCAAAAAACGCTCACTGAGCCAGAAATAGAGAAAGATATCCCCCACACAAGGTGGTAAACCAGCACAGGCTGCATGGCTCTTTATCTCTTGGCAAGGAAGTATTTTGGGCCCAAAGCCCGTTTGAATGTGGCCAAGCATGGATCAAAAGACTGTTCTCATGTGAGTGCCTTTCCAATAGTGATGAGTATCAGCACCTTGGAAGAATTTACTACTTTTTTTTTTCTTTTATTTATTAAGCATTAGTTGACCAAATGATCCATGCAAAGTCTAGCTAAACTGTCCTAAAACCCCAAGTTTCTTGGCTCATATTAATTGGCATAGTTGCTTCCTCCAAATGTTTGGTTTCTCCTGAAATGTTGATCACTTGAAATGCTCTCTAACTTAAAAGTGACTCACATCACTCAGATCATCAATGTTACTGCCCCCATATTGAACTGAACTTAATGTGGAAGGGTGACATCCCTCACCTCATTCTATTTGGATCAGCAACATGCTTATATGTCATTTACTTTAGATTAGCTCTCTTCTTTCCTCCATTAGTTCGGCTGTACCAGATGGTATCGTGTAAGTGTGACTATTTGCTATTGGCACATTCTACACTCCCTTCTGATGGCCAGATGTATCTTTTGGGCTTCAGTTCTCAGGTCTGCATGTTGTTATTCTTTTCTTCCTGTATACTGAGTAGATTAAGAGGTCAAAACCACAGAATTAGCAAGAGATTTGTCCCTATTATGTTATGGCGGAAAGAGAGATCTTCATTGAAAAACATACTTTATAGAGTAAATATTCAGATAGTTGATTTTTGTTTGTTGACATATGCCTAGATAAGGCTTCAGTATTTTATTATCATCTCCCCTATAGCATGGAAGTTGCACACTAACCTAAAACAAAAAAAAATCCTTGTCCAGGGAAAGATGTAAAATACAAAAAAAGAGAAAAACTACATTTACCCCCCAGTTTAAAAATTTCAAGTAGGATTTCCAAAATAAGGACAAAATATTGAAAACATGTTTTGATATCACTTAGTTGTATGCTCATATTGTTTTATGATTACATTTTAAAAAGACAAAAAGATGTCTATTTTACAGAAAAATTGGCTTTTTCTCTTCAATAATTATTTACATTTTTTTTAAGTGGAAGTGGACCATTGTAAGTAAAAGGAATTTATCAGACATAAAGAACAGGGTCAACAGGTGACCCTGAATTGGAATGTGTCTGATACGACTTATTCCAAGTTTTTCGTGCATTTTATGTAAATGGGAGCAAAAAAATGTACTGACAGAGAAGAATGTGCAATCAAGAGATGATTTATATAAGACGAAATAACAAGTGGTTGACATGTTCCTGTAAATTACTGCATAGAAAGGAAAAATTGGAAAATTTCGATGAGAGAGGGAAAACGGCTCAAAGGGTGTTCTTACACAGGCTAGAGGGATCTGATGCATATGTGGAGGCCATGGTCTTAGACTGGGGAACGAAGAGATCATTCTGAAGGAACAGGAGGGAAGATGAAGTTATGAGCTCCATGGAAGGAAACGGATGTGGTGGTGGAAATGCAAAGAATTTCTCTTATGATTTGCTTTTTTATTGAAAGAGAAAATTATAGTCATCTGGATACATGGATGGAGGAAAATATTGGATATTAGAAGAGAGAAAAGGCAGTTATTTGGAAGAATGGAAGAATGAACAGATAAGGAAATGTTATAGGACTTTTGGACAACACCCAAGGCCTGACATGAGGTTACCAATCATGAATCTCAAATGATTAGATAATGTTCAATGGATGGCCACACTCAAAAAACAGGTGATGGGCTACAATTTAGATATAAGGACCACACAAAACTCAAATAAGCAGATCATGCTCAGAAAGATGGCCTTTGCCTTGACTCAAAGGAGTGGCAAATCAATGCCGATGTATATGATTTAATTAAAATATTTAAATATAGCTGCACTTTCAGTACTTACTGTTTTAATTAAATTTGTCAGTTAATGATTATATATTATTAAGAATTTCCTTGAAGAAACCAGCTCCAGGAAAGTCCAAAATACACAAGTTTAAAATGTAAAAATCAGGTGTAGCTAAGAAGGATTTTTAAATGGTTAATCAGAGATATATGTGAGTGCCCAAGACAGGCTTCATCTACTTACAATTTTGTCTTGATATAACCCACTTGATACAGAGTTGTTACCAAAGATTTATGGTTATAGCGTCTGAGAAATTATTATAGTGAGTAACAGCTTAAGATATTTAGACTATCCATTAGTAAGTGAAAATTATATGTAGATGCTCCTTGAGTACAATGGGTTACATCTCAATAAATCTGTCGTAAGTTAAAAAATCATAAAATTTAGTTTAATATTTAATACACCTAACATACCAAACATCATAGCTTAGCCTACTCTACCTTAAACGTGCTCAGTACACTTATATTAGTCTACCATTGTGTAAAATCATCTGGCAAAGTGGTATACTCTTGGGTATTGGTTGTTCATGCTCACAACTGCATGACTGGGAGCTGTGGCTCACTACTGCTGTCCAGCAACCTGAGACTATTGTTCAGCATACTGCTAGTTCAGGAATGGCTCAGAACTGGGGAGGGATAGCATTAGGAGAAATACCTAATGTTGATGCCGGGGCGATGGATGCAGCAAACCACCACCATGGCACGTGTATACCTATGTAACAAACCTGCACGATCTTACACATGTACCCCAGAACTTAAAGTATAATAATGAGAAAAAAAGAAATATGGTTTCTAATAAATATCTTCAAATTTTCAAAGTTTTGCCAAAAAAATTGGAAGTTAAACCACTGTAAATTGGGGATTGTTTATATACTTGTGGTATAGATAAAACTGGTAACTCTCATTTTAACCAAGCAGGCACAAGATAGCATCTACTTTTACATTTTTAAGGGACTCTTCCAAGGCTCTTTGGGGCAGTGTAATCGAGTACAGATGTCTCCTTTCAAAACTTTGACTTTTCAAAACATAATTTTAACCCATCTGCAAATGAAATGGCTAGCCATAAGGTCAACTAGTGGAAAAAAGGATAAATTGGTTTGGTGAACTTAAATGCCTTTTTAAGTATATTAAAATCTGTCAGGGTGTATATAGATGGAGTATGGATAGGTATAGGCCCCAATTATGATTCTTACATTAAAAAAAGCATGAGAACCAAAACAGAAAGATAGTTGAACAACTTTCCTATGTACATTAAAATTACTATAAAAAATACCATAATTTTGAAAAAATATATCATTTCAGGAAAAAGTCAGAATAAAGGGAGCATTTATTCCAGTCCCTTAGAAGCCCTCAAACATTCAATTATACTATCTCCTACTAGGAGGATAAAGATATAAAACAAAGAAATAATGCCTGGCCTATATAATTTACAGTCAAATGTTAACAAATGTACAATGGTGAGAAAAAATTTTCAGATAAAATATGAGTACAATATAATGCCATATGGCAAATTTACTTTACTGCACAGATGGCTCATAGAAACTTAATGAAGATGGTTTGGAGATTTACTATATACACATAAGTTAGAGTCTTTAAAATTAGACAGTATAAAGGAGGAAGTTTAACAGTCAAATGAATAAAATAGGTATAGAAAAAATGTGATATGATAAAGGAATGAGGGTAGATGTCAATCAGGAAAAGAACAATTACAATTTAGAAATATTTTATTACAATAATTTGAAAACATTTTGTTCTTAAATAATGGCAACCCGTATTACTATGACTGAAGGTTGAGAATATTGTGGATATTATAATAGACAAAAGCAAATAAAAATGAGAGTAATAAATTCAGATTATTAAATACGTTGCTACCCATGAGATGATCACTAAGAATGACTTCAGGGTGACACAGATTTATTTTAATGACATTGGCTATATTGCCACAGATATGTGGTAGAAGTTTTATTGTCTTAAAGACGTTTGCCTTTTAATAATTAACTGCCTTGAGAAATGAAGAAACGTGTTCTATTTAAGATGATAAAGCAATACAAAATTCCCTAATGAAGATCACAGATACTTTCCTAGTGATTAATGAGACAGTTGGACCAGAGGTATCCTATTTCAGGTCCTCTTACAAAAAGTATCTTTACAGTGTTTTTTTTTTTTTTTTCACTCTTTACAGTGTTTTAATTCTTTAAAAATGATATGGTACATATCATTTGCTTCATTTATGTCATCAGTTTCAAGTCATATTATATATTCAGTCATTTGTATTTTAATAGTTATATGGCTAATAAATGCTTCTAAAATACAGGTTTTGTTTGTGTACAAATCAAAATTTATTTCAAACCTATTTTGTAGTTAATGTACATAAAACCGGATATATAAAGAATTTAACTTGGTAGGAAAGGCCAATATATAAGGTTAACATTTTATTAGCTTAAAATTGATAAATTTAATGTAAATATATACTCATAAGAAATTAGAAGAGTGAATAAGTGCATTAAAGGAAAAGCAATAGTCACTTTCCTGATATATTCCACTCACCCACCTAACCATTTCCATAATCCATTTTCCTTAGGTAACAACTGTTAACTATATCTTAGGTATATTTTAAGAGTTTTTTTTTTTTATTCACAGGAAAGTATAGTGTGTGTATGTGCGTGCCCGTGTATTGGGGTATATACATATATACACACTTACTTTGAATAAATAAAATTTTCAATTGCTGTATTTTACACTACTGTTACAATTGGTTTAACCATTTTTATAAATAGGGATCTTTCTATATAACCATTTTTATAGACTGGCCCAGTTTTGTACTATTATAAGTAATGTTGTTATAGGCCAGGTGTGGTGGCTCACACCTGTAATCCCAGCACTTTGGGTGGCCGAGGTGGGTGGATCAGCTGAGGTTGGGAGTTTGAGACCAGCCTGACCAACATGGAGAAACCCTGTCTCTACTAAAAATATTAAGTTAGCTGGTCATGGTGGTGCATGCATCCTGGCTACTCAGGAGGCTGGGTCAGGAGAATCGCTTGCACCTGGGAGGCGGAGGTTGCAGTGAGCCAAGATTGCGCCATTGCAGTCCAGCCTGGGGTAACAAGAGCGAAACTCAAAAAAAATTCTGTAATAAACATCTTGGTATTAGTATCTTTTGATTCTTGTGTGGTAACGTGCTTTAGATGGAATTTGTCAAATATTATGTACTTACATACAATGCTAAACTGGCTTCTAAGATGACTGTACCAATTTACATTCCAGTCATTTTTCCATATCCTTACACTTTTCTCTTGTCCACTTTCCAGTCAGTTTTCCATGAAACACAGTGATCACTTTACAATGTAAGCCTCTTACTACTCTGCATAAAATCTTCCAAGTTTTTCTGCTATATTAACCTGCTCAGGCTGCCATATCAGAACATCACGGACTGGGTGATTTAAACAACAAAAATTTATTTTCTCACAGTTCTGGGGCTGAAAGTCCAAGTACAAGGTGCTGGCAGGAATGGTTTCTGGTGAGCCCTCTCCCCTTGGCTTGTAGATGGCTGGTTTCTCACTGTGTCCTCATATGGCTTTTTCTCTGTGCACGGACTGAGTGAGAGGGAGTCGGGGACAGAGTGGGAGAGATGGAAAAATGATAGTTCTTTCACTTATAGGGAGACCAATTCTATAGACTTAGGACCCTACCCTTATGACCTCATTTAACTGTAATTACCACCTTAAAGGTCCTATCTCCAAATATAGTCACATTCGGAATTAGGAATTCAATAGATCAACTTTGTGGGAACAAAATTCAGTCTATAACAACTGCTGAAGTTCAAGTTAGATGCACACTTCTTACCACGTCAGATCTGTATGATTCAGACTGAATGAATTGGCTATTACCTTCCCTAACTTACGCCTTCTCTTCTTCCCCACACTTCTGAAACATTGGACTGAAGCTAGCAGAACTTCTGTACTCTCTACATGCTAGGCTTTTTATTTAATAAGGCCTTCACAAATGCTGTTCCATTACCTGGAACACCCACCTACTGGACCACCCCCACCTGCAACACACACGCCTTTCTCTGTGGTTACCTTGAGTTCATGCTTCAAGCCTCACTTTAAAAGTAGTTACTCAGAGTAAATTTGCCTAGCCATCCTAAGCAGGTACTTCTCTTCTAAGCTCATTGTCTTTGCTTTAAAATAATTCAGATATTTTTATTGCGTAATCATTCTATTTAATATTTCAACATTCCATATGTACAAGTTTTTTATTTGTGCTATAACAGATTTCTACAAACTTGCAGGTAAACACAAATTTATTTTACATTTTGTCAGGTTGTGAGTCCAAAATGTGTCTTATGGGACTAAATTTAAGGCATCTGCAGTGGAGGCTCCAGGAGAGAGTGTTTCATCTTTTGCAGCTTCCAAGAGGCCACTGCATCCATTGGCTTGTGGCTTCTTTCATCTTCAAAGCTCGTATCTCCAACTTCTGACTCCCTCTTACAAACGACCCTTATGATTACATTGGGCCCACCCAGATATTCTAACATAAAACCCCCATTTCTAGATCATTTACTTATTCACATTTGCAAAGTCTCTTTTATCATGGAAAGTAGAATATTCACAGGTTCCAGGGATTGGTACATGGATATTTTAGGGGGTCCATTATTCAGCTTATAACACCACTCTAAAGTTTCCTAATATGTTCTATTAACAGCTGTATTTCTCATACTATTTTGTTGAATACCTGATTGACTAAGTTAATGTTTGGCAATGTTGGATCATATTATTAATTAGTTTTTTTGCCAATGTGAATAACAAAAAAGAGGTGTCTAAATAATTTTTATTTACATTTGCGTCATTATTGAGAAAAGCATATTTTTACTCTTTACTGGAAAAGACTAATTTACATTTCTTCAAGCTGCTTATTCATAGTCTTTGCTTTAATATCCTTGGACTCCTTGCCATTTTTAATTATGTTAACAGCTTTTGTATATTAAGAAACTTGTCCTTGTGCAAAATGGGACAAATATTTTTTGCTAGCTTATCCTTTGTCTTTTTACTTCTTTAAGGTTATTTTTTGGCCAGAAACATTGTGTACTCATGACAAAATTCCTATCTTCTGAAAGTTATGACCTTATATTTTGTATGTTAAGGTTACCATAAATCCCTCGCCTTTTTTTCATCATTTTTACTTTTTATTTATTTAGTTAGTTTATTTTCTATTTTCTATTTTTTTTTGAGATGGAGTCTCACTCTGTCCCAGGTTAGAGTGCAGTGGGACAGTCTTCACTCACTGCAACCTCTGCCTCCTGAGTTCAAGCAATTTTCCTGCCTCAGCCTCCCAAGTGGCTTTGATTACAGGCTCATACCACTGTGCCTGGCTAATTCTTTTGTATTTTTAGTTGAAAAGGGGTTTCGTCATGTTGGCCAGGCTGGTCTTGATCTCCTTACCTTGGGTGATCCACCTACCTTGGCCTCCCAGAGTGCCGGGATTACAGGCATGAGCCACTGTGCCTGGCCCATTTTTACTTTTGTTTGCTGAATCAGGAGGACTTTATTATTTTTTTTAAAGAATGAGATAAAACTGTAAATAGAATTTTTCCAAAGTAATAGTCAGTAGCCCCAAGACTATTTTTTAAATCTATTTTTCCCTTTAGTTTTAAATTTTAACTTTTTATTGCAGTAATACCACATAAATACATAAATATTGTAGAGATTTCTATTCTGTCTCACTGATCTATTTCTGAGTTAAGATTATGCATTTAATGTCTATAAATTTATAATTTGTTTCAGTCAATGTTTGGAAAAGTCACTTCCCTAAACTAATCATTTCCAGATATTCCTTGGTCATCAAACAAGAAAATCCAGCACCCTGTTAGTCTATTGACATTCAATTTATAGATTTATTTTAGGATAATTGAAATATTTAGAGTATTACTATTCAAGAACAAGAGACATATTTTCATTTATTTAATTCTTTAATATTATTAACATGTTAAGGTTTATTTCATATAGACCTACCCTTTTTAGTTTTTTTACTGGTGATTTTATGTTTTAATGTTATTTTTAATTGAGTCTATAAATGGAAGCTTATTTTCTGTTTCATATGGTTATTATTGTTTGTTTTAGAAATTTGTGAATTATATTTTCTGGAACAAAAATTATATAAGAAATAAGAAAATGTGATTTCTGTTATGTATAAATCCTGTCTCATTCTTGTTCATTTATTACCAGTGCATCTACTACTACTACTTTCATAATGGCCTAAAATTATTAATAATGTATTACTCCTTCTTGACTTTAATGGAAACCTTTCAGAGTCTGAATCATTAAAGTCATGGAATTTCGAGACAAACATGTATCCATAGCTATATCAAGAAATATTAATCTATGCCTATGTTAGGAATAATTTATTATCAAAAAACTAATATGTTGCAAATGTCCTCAGGATAGATTTCATTGTATTTCTTCCTTGACATGCATATATAGATTTTTGAAAATACAATTATCTGATTTTGGTTTCAGTCTAATGCTAGTTTCTTAAGAAGAATTCCAAAGGTTTCTTCTTAATTTATTCTCAGAAGTGAGCCTACCACAATCCAAGTATGGGGAAGAGTATAAAACTTCTTCAGTACCTTACATGCTATTTTGCCAACTGATACGTCCTTTTTCATACCAATTCAATTATGCATTCTGTTTTCAACTAGAAAATCATCCACTTTAATGAAGTTATGCAATGTATGATTACAGGGTAATTCAAAGTTTTCTGCTATAATGTATGACTTTCCTAAGTATCTGTAGTCATTTCAAAAATTATAGTTCATGTTGCTGGCCATCCCTTTTGTTGATTAGACTACTTACAGACTTACATACTCATAGTATACTAGTTTGGGGGGTCCTCTAAACCTAATGAAGAAACTTTGGGATTTATTTTAAATTTTTAGTTTTCTAATTTATTAATTTATACTTTCTTCCAGTTTTTCTTTTCTAATATTTACAAATTAAATTAATATCTATTCTTGATATTAATGTCTATGATTTTTACTCAGTGCATATGATTAGCTAAATCTCCTAGATTTTAGGACATAAATATTTCATCACATTTAAGATTTTGTTTGCTTGTAAATACATACATTTATTAAATTGGAGATGAGAAATGTTCTCTACATAGTCATATATAAATATAGCCATATATTCTCTCTATATAGTAATTCAGTATCTTGATATATTTTTTCCCTTAAGGACCATGTAGAAAAATTGTTATCTAACCATTTTTTAACACTCTCAAAATGTATTCAGAGTCTTGAAGAACTTTGGTTTATATGGGTTATCTGTATAAGTATTTACTCAAAATTAAGATTCAAAGTATTTTCAAAGATATATTTAACCGCTAATTAGAAAAGGCCTGTTATGTAGTGTAAATAACATTTTTATGAAAATACATTTTTTTCAAAACAGTGACTGATATTGTTTACATTCTTGTGAATATGTTTAATGTCTAGCTTAATAGAATATGAGTCAACTCTCATATCTGCTTCCTGAATCTCTTGCAATACCACAAATCATATATTCTCTAGAAGACTTTCATAGGAAATGAAAGATTAAAGGGTAAATTATATTTTAGTGTATGGGTTTTCACCTTGTGAATTAAGTAAAAGTTTGTAAATATCCTCAGAAACCTAGGTCACACTTTTAAAACGCTTTTTGTGATAGATATTTTAAATTATTTCCTGACACTTTATTGCTTGAGTAAAAGGCTGTGGCCACAACATTTCTTTTTCTTCTCCACTTACCTAATTAAATGTTAGTAAGATTCTTTCCATATCCTTGAATTTTAGTAACTTCACCAGGATATGCTTTGCTGTTTTTTGTTCTTTATCAGTTCATTATTGATGAAGCTCTGCCCTTCTAGGTTACAACTGAAAATTTTATTTCTTTCAAAGCAACTATTTTATCTTTAAATATTATTCATGTCTCATTTGTACTCTTCTATTTAGTGATGTAATTATGTATATATTGGTCCTTCTTCATCTTAGTTATTCTTATTTAATCTAGTTTCTCTTGATTTTTAAAATTTGTTGTGTGACACTTTTCCCTCAAATCTGTCCTCATAAATGATTTTATAGACAATCAGCTTCTCTTTGCTTCTGATGTGTATTTCATTTCACTAATCATCTTGTACTCTATAATTTCTGTGAGCACTGCTGTATTCAATTATTTTGTGTCATTTATCTTTTCTCTGAATATATTTTAATTAAGAGCTATCTTCTTTAATTTTAATGATTTGGTATTTTTTTTCCTGAGACTTTTTTTTTTATGGAGCAATTTCCCTATATTTTTCCCCAGGGGCCTTTGGCTTATTTCCTCTTTTTTGTTACACATGGGAATAGATATATTAAATTCTTTATGATTATTACTCACATACAAATGGGAGCAGTTTTATTCATCCTCATTTTTAAGACATAAGCTGAGTCAGCTTCAATTTAAAAATGTTTAGAAAATATTCCCCTTTGATCTTATCCACCCTAGGGAGGATTTACTACTCAGTTTTTAATGTTCACATTTTCTAATGATTCATTTTCTATGTAAGAGATCATTTTACCTATGGTAGGCTTATGAGGAATTCCCAAAATGTATCTCTACCCTGATCCCTAAAACTAGTGAATGTTTCAGAAAACAGACTTTGCAGATGAAATAGAGGATGTTTAGATTAGGACACATTTCTTGATTATGAAGTCACTTAAGTGGGTATGAAGTGCCTTCATACAACCTGATAAAGGGAATATCAAGGGCGATTTTACACACACACACACGAAGGTTGTATGGCAGTCAAAGCAGAGACTGGTGTTGTGCAGCTACATGCCAAGGAATGCTGCCAGCACCTGAAGCTGAAAGAGAAAAGGAGTAGATTTTCTCCTAAAACCTCTAGAGGGAGTACGATTTTGTCAATACTTGTATTTCAGGGTTCTGGACTTCAGAACTGTGAGAAAACTTTTGTTGTCTTAAGTTACACATTTTGTGGTAACTTACGGCACCATCCACAAGAAACTAACACAATTCTCTACCTAGAAATTACTTCTTTGGGTGATTTAATGCTCATATTTCTCTGATCAGCTGACTTGCAAGGCTGATGGCAAGTGTCTTTCTCTTCTGCCCCTCTTACCTTTAGCTTTCTTCTTGTGGATAATAGATAAAACACTTAGATAGTGTATGTGTAAAAGTCCCATTTCTTGACTTTGGCTACAGTGATTTTACCTGCTTCACCTATAATTATCCTTCTATGTGGCTCTTAAAAAATAGTTTCTTTAGAATGTGAAAATGGCCATACTGCCCAAAGTAATTTACAGGTTCAACGCTATCCCCATGAGGCTACCAATGGCCTTCTTCACAGAACTGGAAAAAAAACACCTTAAACTTCATATGGAACCAAAAGAGAGCCTGCATAGCCAAGTCAATTCTAAGCAAAAAGAACAAAGCGGGAAGCATCACACTCCCGGACTTCAAACTATACTACAAGGCTACAGTAATCAAAACAGCGTGGTACCAAAACAGAGATATAGACCAATGGAACAGAACAGAGGCCTCGGAGCCAACATAACTCAATTACTTTTATGAAAATTTCTAGTTTACTAGAGATCAAGGTAGACTAATTTTTTATATTTTTTTATTATACTTTAAGTTCTGCGGAACATGTGCAGATCTTGCAGGAAACTGCATTTTTTATACTGATAAAATTAAGTAAATTATCTGCATATTGTTTTCACCAAAAAAAGGTCTCACAATATGCTGTTTGTCTTGAAGAAAAATTCTGAATATAGATACCTGAAATCTATAACTACTGCAAGTATTAAAGCAGCATTCCCTAATGTCTCCTATCTACACTGCCATTGAAAAAGTCTAGCTATCTACAACAGGGGTTGGAAGACTGTAGCTGGTGGGCCAAATTTGGACCACTGCCTGTTTTGGCAAATAACGTATGATTGGAACACAGCTACACTCAGTTATTTACAAACTGTCTATGGCTGCTTTTCTTCAGCAGCAGAAGTGAGTAACTGTGAAAGAGACCCTCTACTCTATGAAGTCTGTAGTATTCATTATCTGATCCTTTACAAAAATAAGTTTTCTGGCCCCTGATCTAGAAAAAGAAAACAAAGTAAAATGTAATAGAAACTGTACAAAGATTCTTTTCTTGGTACTTTGAGCTCTAAAATTTTGTCCAGGTTTGCAGAAAGTTTATTAATTTTTAATGGAATATTAGACAGTTTCCAAACATCTTGAATGGAAACACATTTATATTGATATTGCATTTGAATGAAATTTTGAGAAAAAAAATGAATGTAGCTGAAATGTGCAAATGTATCTTAGATCTAAATGAATAAATTCTGAAATATCAGTCACAAAATATTTCTCTCTACAAAAAATATAAATAACTAAAATACAAGCATGTATGTATCTGATACTTTCTTTACGTGACTTCGTCTTTTTTAACGGAAAAAGTCCTATTTCAGTAGGAATACATTACTTTCCTAAAATAAATGATAGAATTGTTTATAAAAAATATCAATGGGATGACAAAATAAATTTGCTGTTTTAGGAAACAGAACATTCATTTTTTTACTCTTAATAAATTTGTAATTTATTTTTCTGCATGCAATAAAACAAGAGCAAAATCACATATACTTCATGACTAGAGAGCCATGCATCACATGCACAGTTTACAAGAGCAAAACAAAACACCAAAACAATCCCAAAACATAGGTATCAGATTTATGTTTCTAGAGTTAAAATAGAAGGCAACTTCAGGTTGCGCGGATGGATTTCTATGTCAATCTCGTATCAAACTCAAAAATGCCTAGGTTGCTAATATATACTTAGGTATATTTAGCATAGCTGAAGATGTTATCACAAATTACAATTAGAAAAAATATAAGAATTGAGTGTTTAAAATATGTTTAATGTCTGATAAATGAAAACCATTTACCTATGTGTTAGTAAGGATACATCATTCTTTGAAAAGTTGCAAAAGTCCAACTCAAACTGCTTTAGCAATAACAATAAAAGGAATTTACTGATGTGTACTAATTATAAAATACTAGAATTTAGATGATGTTATCAGAATTTGGATTTCATCCAAACCTGACTTGTCTCTTCTCTGTGTTAGTTTCATTATGCCCCAGTTAGGGTCCTTGGTCACTGTGGCCTCCTAGCTCCACAGTATAAGAAAGTTTATCTTCCCCAGTACTTCCAAAAAAGGTTGCCAGATAACTATAATTCTATCCAATTCCTAAATTAAAACAATTAAAATGCTCAGTATGGTTAAAGCCCAATAAATTGTATTGTTCATAGAGTGTAAAATAATAAAACTATATAAGAGGGCAATTTGTTGATATTTAGAGGCAGGCATTATACTATGAGAGACATGAATAAACATTTTGAAGTCAAATAGTATCTCTAAATTTAAGAATCTGTGGCCAAAATACCTAATTTCTGGAACATAACATAAGGAAATGATGAGAATAGGAACATTTTATTTTATCAAGAAGTTAAAACCTCATTTATAATTTCAAAACCTGGAAACCAGTAAAATAGTCAGCAATATAAACACTTAAAACTGGGTGCAATGGTGTGTACCTGTAGTCCCAGCTACACAGGAGGCAGGAGGATTGCTTGAGCCCAGGATTTCGAGGCCAGGCTGGGCAACATAGCAAGACACTGCCTCTGTTGAACAATAAATACCACTTAAAGTTGTGGTATATGCTTTGACAATTAGTATGTCATTAAATAATTTAGCAAATTCTTATTTTACCGTGACACATGTATCATTACTTTTTTACCAAGTTCTGTGGTGGTGTATCTTTCATTATTCCCTCTCCTTGCTTATAATTATTAAGTTCATCAAATGGTTTTTTTGGAGATTGTTTTGTATTTGATAGTAGAATATGTTAGAGAGACTTTTCCCGTTAAGTTTATGAAGTGCTTTTCCAACATCTTTCCCGATGCCCCAGAGCACTTTTCACCAGTGAGCTCTGTGATGTTTGTATTGCTTTTCTCTTCACTGATCATCAGTTAAGAAAACAACTGTCTAGAAGCAGTGTTTGCCAGCAGAAGTGGCCCATAAATTTTTCTTGATCTCAATCTCACTTCGTTTTTATGGTGTTCTCTTTGTAGATAAAATACCAATTAAATTCTCTCATCCAAATCTTCATCTTTAACTAGAGTTCATCAGTTTTGTCCTTATTCAGGTGGCATTTCACTTCTGTCTTACGATTTTCTTCTGTTATAGACAGATACAGTATGCAACAAACTACAATTCCTAGCACACTCTGCTCTCAAAGTCTTCATGGGGCAACACTTATCTAAAGAAAATCATGTGTTGCTGGTGCCTACATTTCTTAGATTTTCCAGAACTACACACCAGGTCCTCTCACCAATTCAAACCTCCCAGTAATTCTGTTTTTGTTTTAATCTGAAGTCTCTGCCTGCAGCATTCCTTTCAGGGAGTGCTGAGAAAAATAGTGTAAAGAATATACCATCCTCTTCACCAAATAGCTATTGAGAGCTAAGAAGAAATACTTTGTGTCCCTGAATCAGAATTTGCTTCCCAGCCTTGCACACTATTTCTAGGTCATCTCTGTGCATTAGTCTTGTTTCTACTGTGAAATAAGCCACTCAATATTTCAGTGACTAAGAGCAATATCATTCATTTTCCTTCCTCCTTGAACTGTTGGTCATCTGAAGAGACTTTGCTTCAGGTGTCCTCCATGTGTCTCCTCCCCTTTGTAGACATGTTACCCTTGGGTAGAGTAGTATGAGTGAAAAAGGAGAAACTGTAAACACTGTATGTGCTATAGTTTGAATGTTCATCCTCTCAAACCTTATGCTGAAATTTGACTCCTAGGGTTGGAGGTGAGGCCTAATGGGAGGTGTTTGAGTCATGGGGGCAGATCCTTCATGAATGGCTTGGTGCTGTACTCACAATAATGAGTTCTCACTCGTTTCCATGAGATCTGTTTTTTTTAGAAAAGCTTGGCACCTCCTCTCTCACTGTTTTGCTTCCTCTTTCACCATGTAATCTCTCCCATGTGGGCTTTGCTTCACCTTTCACCATGATTAGAAGCATCCTGTAGCCCTCACCAGAAGCAGATACTAGTCCCATGCTTCTTGTACAGCAAAATAAACTTCCTATTCTTTATCGATTACTCAGCTTTAGGAATTCCTTTAGAGCCACACAAATGGATGAAGACAATATGCTTCTTAAAATCTTGGTTTGGAAGTACTACACTGTTCCATCTGTTCATATTCCTTTGGCCCAAGCAAGTTACCTTGCCAAGTTTGAGTTAAATCAGGCAAGAAAACATATTTGTTCACTCTCATAAGAACTACCTACTGCAAAGTCAAACAAGAGAGTGTCTCACTTAATTTTATTATAGAAAAGGAGTTAAGAATTGGTTTTAAAAATGGTAACATCTACACATTCATGAGGCAAACTCAAGGTTCATCTTGTGTTGAAATATAAGCAGATTTTAGTAACAAGTTCAGTCTGCCTTATAATTCATGTCAATTCCTTCTATACTCTCTCATTAAGTTATGTCAGTCTGCGCTTTTTGTGCTGTAAGTTTTGATTTTCTTTGTGTCTTCAATAACATGTTACGGAAAAATTGAATGAGATTGTGTTGGAGCTTGTTAAACAATCGTCAGCTTGAACCAGTGACCTGAATGCTGCTTTGTTTTTTAAACTAGAACTGATGTAGACCTCTGTATGAGAAGATAAAAATGATTTTCAAGTTATGTGTTAAAATCCATAATGTCTAACCCTACTCACAGTACAAGTAAATTGTGTGAACTGAGATAAGCTTGAATCCTCTTTCAGCTTCAGTAGTCTTATCTGTAAGGAGAAAGAATTGCAGTTACTGTATTCAAACATTGTAGAATGGCATATTCCTCAATAGTGTAGTTCACAAAATACTTATATATTCTCCAATTATTTTAATCACACAAAAAACATTGTCTTCTTTCCAGACTACAGCTTGAAAAACACATATTTCATTGGTCACTTTAGTTATTAAAATGTAGTTCAGTACATTTAAAAATTCTAATCTCTAATCTGATTTAATATCCTCTCTGACTAGGAAGAGGCAGAATGGAATTTTCTCAGACACGTCTTGAAAAAGGTATGGGATTAACAGATGTTTGCATTTGTCAAAATTCAGCAAATGGACATTTATAATTTGAGCATTTTTCTATACGTAAATTTTACCTTAAAAGGGCAACAGTTTTGTTAGGAGATTTGCTTTTGAAGGATGGCAGAATATGCCACCCCAAAAATGTCACTATGACATAATTACTACAAAGTAAAGGCAACTTGAAAAACAGTAGATGCAAGGAGAGCATTCTAATTGTCCCTTTTCTTCCTGAAACAGAAGATAAAAATTCCTATGCGAAAGACACCTTTCTTGTTCCAGGAGAAAGGAAACATTCTTCTATCAGAATTTATAGCAGAGAAAATTCTGTACAGACAGACCTTGTTAAAATAATTATCTTCCTTTGCCTCCAGTATAATTTATTTACTTTTCTATAACTACCTTTCTTTGTACAACATAACACAAAGCACATAGATTTAGCGACTTCTTTGGGTCTTCATTTTCCTATGAAGGCTCCAGTGTCTCAAGGACATTAAATTTGTACTATTTTCTCCTGTTAATCAGTCAAATGTCAGTTTACTTCTCCAGGCCAGCCAGGCCCCTAAAAGGGTGAATGTGATTTTGAAAACTGGAGGGAGCCAAAGTGGCATGACTTATCGATTTTCAAACTATATTTGTATTATATTCAGCAAATAAATATACTACAGCTAAGGAGAGACAAGGAGAACATATTTAAATACTCCCTAGCTTTGTCCACTGAAGGGACATATCAGTAATGATAAGCATATTCAGAATCCAAATCTAGGTTTCTAAAAGACATTCCCCACTAAGGAGAAAAAAGGACTCTTGGAAAAAGACTGATTATAAGTATAGGGAAAGCAGCCAAAGAATGTTAAGAACACATAAAAAGTACAGGGATATCAGCTTGAGTTACTCAAATTACCAAAGATCTTTTGAATATCAAAACAGTACCAGTAAAGAGGTAAAACTCATTGAATGAAACAAGGACCCCAAAGCCATGCAGATATAAATAAATAAGAGTTGTTCCTTGCATTAGAATGCCTTACAATAACCATGGAAAAAATGGAGTTATCAATGAATGTTAAAGTGACTGAAGACACAAATGGGATATGGAATACCATATTTACAGAGTTTCAGAGTATCTCTCCATGCATTATTAGTAGTAATTTCACAGGAGAAAAGCTTTGTAGATAACATTTAACCACCTGGTCAAATTAATAATGTGCCTCTTGTATGATGCCTTCCATAGGACACTTTATCCCTTCTGTGATATTCCTGCCAAAAATGTAATAGTTGAAAGTGATTATGAGTAAACAGCAAACAAATCCATATTAAGGGGTATTCCACAATACAACTAATTGAAATTTAAAATAAACATAGATATATATATATTTAAAGAATTCTGACAAACTAGATTAAAGGAATACAACAAATAAATGCAGTGTGTGATCTTAGATCCTCTATTGGGAACATGAAAATAAAATTAAAAGCATTAAGACAACCAATGAAACTGTAATATGGACAGTGGAAGGTAAAATAATATTGTACCAATGTTAATTGCCTGATTTTGGTAACTATACAGTTACGTAAGAGAATATTTTTCTTCTGAATGTTACTGAAACACCAGGGGTTTGGTCTTGGTCCTGTTGCTCTCCACACAGAAAGCCAGTCACTGAGATGACAAGTATTGCCAAGAAGGCTTTAATCAGGTTCTGTAGCCAGGGAGATGGGAGCTGAGTCTTAGATCCAACTCCCTGACAGATTAAAACTAGGGTATTATATAGCAGGGAAGAAACGTAATAATGTAAGGAAACAGGAACTTAAGAGAGGGGCAAGGAAGCATTCATGATGAATGAGGGGGTAAAGCCTCTCACTGTCATGATGTGGTGAACTGGTGAGTTTCAATTCTTTCATACTTTTTTGAGAGGCCTGAAAGTCCTTTCCTGAGGAACTTATAGAAAACAAATGTAACTTTCAAGCTTTAACAACAGAAGGGTCAATTTCTATCTTCATCCAGAAACTGTCTATGAGACTCTTGGGCCCGTTTCATTAAAAGATACAAACTGAAGGATTTAGTAACAAAAGAGCAAATCTCCAATTTACACACACACACACACATACATATGTACATTTATTCCTTTCTCCATCTTAGACAAAATCTCTGCCTTAAGGGACTTGAAGTAAGAACAAAAGCAAGATCTATACTTTCATTCTTTCTTTTCTCTGCAACTGGCAAGAAATAGCATGAAGGATGGGGTTAATGGTTGAGTGTGGCAACTCTCACTGTACAGCCTCTTAATAAATCCTGAAGGAAAAAAATGTCTCCCAATTATTTGTTGCTGTCTTTAGAATGCCTCTGTTTTCAGCTGGAGACTTACTTAAGAAAAATCCTATTTAGGACTCTGTGATATTAGCTTTTATCTCTAACATTCAAACATGAAATTGTATTCTGGTGGGTAAAATGCAGAATCTTGAAAATGTAAAACTGACTATATGCCCTGACCCTAATGTCAACGTCATTCCACACTCTTAAATGTGGATGATAAAACTGTAATCCTTGGAACTAGAAATTTGTCATGACATCCAAGTTATATAACTTTAAAAACACTAAATCACTTGAAAATTATTTAAACTCTATCAATATATATCTAAGCTTTATTTTTAAAAGCATACGTAGGTCTGAGATCTCTGAGCCAATTAACTTTGTTGCTAGAAATCTTCAAGGGTATAAATCCAAGTTTGTGCTGCTCTACAGACCAGTTAAATTTCCCAGATACTCTTATGTTCCTTGGAGAGCTATTCTCTAGAAAGTATTGCCAAGTAGGAAGAAAACTTAAGGAGTTGCTGAAGTGTGGTGTCAGAGACCTCTAGATAAACAAGAAAAACAAAGATTTATAGAGTAACTGTGGAAAGAGAATATGTGGGTGTGAAAAATAAAACTGGCTCCTGAGGTTTTACTACAAATAACGTTGCCATTGATTTTTCTAGAGAGGAGGCAGAAAATTGCCTGATGACAGTAAAATGAGTTCAGATTGAAAGCAGAGAACGTGTAAAAGACCAAAATGACCCCCAAATTTAACTTAATCTCATTCATAATGTTTATATAGCTGTGAACCAGCCACCCATTTCCCAACTTCATTTTCCTTCGTAACCAGATAATATGTGTCATATACACATAGAATTAGAATATGTGACTTTAAGGAGAAGCAAACATTACAATCATTAAGTTTGGCTTATGTACCAAGAATACAAAGTAATGTTTCTCTGAAATAGTTATACAATCATCCAGTATATAATAAACAATGGCTACCATTAAGACAAAATATCCTAGAGAAAAACATTAAGCATTGAGCTAACCAAACTACATTCTACTTTGAACTCTGCCATCCGTAATTCCAAGACCACAGTTCTGTGTTTTGATATCCTTATTTGTAAAATAAGACAATTTTTAGGATTATTGGTGTAATTTTCAACAACTCTGACTGATTCCAAATTCTGATTGATTCCAAATTTATCCTTTAAAATATATTTTATGTATGTATTTGATATCTAAACTATGGATTCCAAATATATACAGAAAAATAAAAATGATTATATCAATGTTACAATTTTTATTTTGATAATTTTTCTATGATTAAAAGAATGTCCTTGTTAAGAATTATGAAACATCAGAGTTGAAGAAACATGTTAGCTCCAACTTACTTTCAAGTTCTTTAGAAAAAAAAAAAATATATATATATATACACACACATAAGCACACAATGAGAAAGTTAGAGCAAAATATAAGCAATTGGGAAATCTGAGTAAGGAGTACACCACAGTGCTTTGTACTGCTATTTTTCTAAGTTTAAAGTATATCAAAACTAAAAATTACACGTTGGTGTTGATTGTATCATTATTTACAGTAGTCAAAGTATGGAAATCATCTAAATTTTCATCAACAAATAGATAAAATGTAATGTGTCTACACACGTATTCACGCAAACACACAATGGACCATTATTCAGCCTTAAACAAGAAGGAAATTCTGCTATTTGTGACCACATAGATTAACTTGGAGGACATTATGCTAGGTAAAATAAGCCACAGGAAAACTGCATGATTTCACTTATATGTGGAATTTAAAATAGTCAAACTTATAGATGCAAATAATAGAATGGTGGTTGCCAAAAGAAGGGAAGATGTTGTTCGAAGGTCAAGGAGTTAAAAATATTTCACTATGACATACTATTTTGAATGAAAGGCACTTGAAAAATAGGAGAAGATAGGTTATTCTGCTCTTCCTTCTGTTTCTTAAAAGTAGATAAGAAAGTTATTCCCTCTATACGAGAAGAAAAGCAATATTTTTATCATCAAGGACAGTAAGTTGAGACCAAGAGTATTCTGTACAGATCTTGTTAAAATAACTCATCTTTTAAGCCTCCCCACATAATTTGCTTTTTCACAACTTACTATTCTTTGTTCAATTTAATGTATAAGTGACTACGTCTTAATTTCTTTTATGAAGGCTCTTGTGTCACATAAAACTTGCAAATATATTTGAATGCTTTTCTTTTGATCTGTCATGTCAATTTAATTCTCAAGCCAAGCTAAAAAGAAACCCTAAAAGGAAATATGTAAAATTCTGCCTTGCTCTCCTACAAATGTTGCCAAGTTTCAGTTGTGTAAGGTAAAGAATTCCTGAGACCTAATGTACAGCATGGTGACTACAGTTAGCCATACTGTATTGTATACTTGAAATTTTCTATAACTGAATCTTGTGTTTTTACTATAAAGAAAAAAAGGAACTATGTGGTTTGATAGATATGTTAATTGGCTTCACTCTGGTGATTTCATAATGTACACATATCAAAACATTAACTTGTATACCTTAAATGTATACAACTCCTATTTGTCAATTATACCTCAAAGTTAAAAAATATATACTAGATACAGATAAAAAATAAAAGAGCAGAATGAGTGATAGAGTGATAGCTGCTGTGATGGAAAATTATGAAACCCTTCCTACAGCTACAGCTGTCTTTGTTCTCAATCTAGGAGCCAGCCCTTTTTTTTTTTTTTTTTGAGACAAAGTTTCCCACTTGTTGCTCAACCTTGGGTGCAATGGCACTATCTCCACTCACTGCAACCCCTGCCTCCCAGGTACAAGCAATTCTCCTGTCTCAGCCTCCCAAGCAGCTCGGATTACAGGCATAAGCCACCACACCCAGCTAATTTTTTTGTATTTAGTAAGACAGGGTTTCACCATATTAATCAGGCTGGTCAGGAACTCCTGCTCTCAGTTGATCCACCCACCTCAGTCTCCTAAAGTGCTAGGATTACAGGCATGCGCCACTGTGCCCAGCCAGAGCTGGCCATTCAAAGGAGCGTCTGAATCCTCTTGAGAAAGAAACCTGCAACATCTAATAAGTGTATATAGTAGAAATTACTCTAGCATTTCACCAAAGAGACCTATAGCAATTTACCAGAGTAACTGTCTCTGTGGAAAAGAGAATGACCAATTTTTCAAGAGCCACTGCTATAGGGTATAAGCTGAAGTTGATATATTAGAGAACTCACATGCCACCATGGCTCCCTAATAGATTCGAGCTGTATGAAGGCCCAGTCTCTCTCTCTTGATTCAATTCATCTGTAGACTTTTCCTGTGATTATTTCCAATTTCTGAGTGCTAAATTGAGACAGATGTACTAAGCAGCTGTTGGCACTGTCTCATTAATTGCCTGAACTGTAGATTAAGAGCTATCATGATAGCAAAGGCTGAGTGGAAAAGACTAAAATGCATCTATCCCCCTTGCCAAAATGTGAGTGGTAAGTACTACCATATTCCAGATGGAATGGCAGAGATTAGTGTAATCCTACAGGTTGATAAAATTAAAGTATGCTTCAGTGGTTTTCTCTATCATGTCCCTGCAAAAACTAGGATAATGGTGGTAATTGTGAATGTGTTCACAATCTATTTCTTCAAAGCAAATCAGCACAGACTTAGTGGCTGAAAACAACACAATTATTATTGTCTGTAAGTCATAAGCCTAAGCACAGTTTAACTGGATCTTCTGCTTTAGGATTTCAGGAGGCTGCAATCTACATGTAGGCTGGGACTGAGGTCTCATCAGAATGTCAATTACGGAATCATATGCTTCCAGGCCCCCTTAGATTGCTGACAACAGTCATTTCCTTATGTCTGCATGATTGAGGTTTCCATTTCTAGCTGAAGAAAGCTATTACAGTCATGGTCTTTATTTCCTGGCAGCTTGCTTCATCAAGGCCAGTGAAGGGAATTCACTCTAGCATATCAGCTGGTAAGATGGAATTCACATATATCATACACCATGTTCAAGGTTCTCAGATAGTCCTGGTAAATCAGCTTGCCCAGAGGTGATTATTTTCCTTTTGTATGATTTGTGTCAAAAGTGAGTCCTGTCTGATGTTCAAGAAGTTTATTTTGGTGGGACTTCTACAGGAGAGCTGGCACAGGCCAGCAACCTGGGCCAGGTACAGTCAGGGGTCAGATGATCACTACCAGGAGGATCTCCATCCAGAGACCATATTCAGAGTTTGGGGGATTATTCCCCCTTTCTTGTAACTGTATTCAGTTCAGGTCAGTTACCAGGTGTGTCTTTCATAAGGGAGTTTTTAAGTGATTCTTGTAAGGGTACATTTTGTTTTAATGTTAGTAAAAGCTGCATCTGTGCTGAGGTGGCCTTTTCTCCTGGAAAGCTTTAGGCTAGATTGCATCTATTTCGAAGCAATATGTAGTTTGGCTTTGTGAGATATTGCAGTGAGCCTATGGCTATTATTAATCTTATAGCTGTGATTGGTCTCCTGTTGTATACTATATCATAACATAATTAGGGTACTGACATCCCAATATGTTTGTCATATTCCATTAGTTAGAAGGAAGTCAAGGGAAGGTATTATACAAGGGCATGGACAGAAGAAGACAGAAATCAAGGGAGACTACCTCAGCACCTGTCTACCAGAGTGGACTTCTGTAAACTTTCCTAATCACAGCTGCTGCTGTACTAGGCATTGTATATTTACCGGAAGAGAAAGAGAGAATTCATAGTGACAAAGGGTTTTTCTCTTAGGAGGATAATACAGCTTCAAATTGTAAACTATCCAAATTCTTATAAACAATAGGATGGATAAATAAATTACAATATAGTCACCCAATAAAATATTACAGTGCAAAGAGAGTGAACAAAGTTCAACATGTTAGGATTTTCAGGAATTTGTTTTGAAGTCTGTATAAAATTATTACATAGTCATATGCTTAACAGAAATGAGAATAAAAATACTGACTTTATGTAACACAGAATTCTAGATAAAAATTAGTTTATTTTTATTGCTAAAAATACACAGTACCATAAATTTTTGTCTTGTGTGATTCCAAACAGCTTCAAAGATAACAACTCAAAAGTGCACAAAAAAGACAAATTTAAAATTTATTAATTATTCCAACTTTAACACAATTTTTAAACTTTTGCTTTAACAAGTAGAATAAACACAAATGTTCTTTACATATTGCTAAACAAAACACAGAGAAAATGATATTGTAGAGTATAATTATAAAACAAAATTTTATGTCCAAAAACATAAAACATTGCCAACACTCCTAAAAGTCGCCAGCTAATTAAGAGATAAATATTTAACTTTATATTCTAGACATATATATAATTTTACAATTTCCATTAAAAATGTTAGTTTTTTTTCATAAGTTATTGGGATGCAGGTGGTATTTGGTTACATAAGTTCTTTAGTGGGTATTTGTGAGATTTTGGTGAACCCACTGCCCAAGCAGTACCCTATTTTGTAAGTCTTTTATCCCTTTCTTCCCCCTCACTCTTCCCTGTAAGTCCCCAAAGTCCATTGTATCATTCTTATGCCTCTGTGTTCCTCATAGCTTAGCTCCCTAATATCAGTGAGAACATAAGATGTTTGGAGACCATTATTCTATATAACTCAGGAATGGAAAACCAATCTCATCCAGGTCTCTACAAATGCTGTTAATTCATTCCTTTTTATGACTGTGTAGTATTCCAACATATATATATGGATATATATATATACATACACACACACACACACACACACACACACACACACACATATATATATACACACACACACACACACTACACTGTTTTGGTGACTATGGCCTTACAGTATAATTTGAAATCAGATAGTTTGATGCCTCCAGATTTGTTGTCTTTGCTTAGTCTTTCTTTGGCTATGTGGGCTTTTTATTCCGTATGAATTTTAGAATTGTTTTTTAACTCCGTGAAGAATGATGATGGTGTTTTGATGGGAATTGCATTGAATTTGTAGATTGCTTTTGGCAGTATGGTCATTTTCACAATATTGATTTTACCCATCTATGAGTATGGGATGTGTTTCCATTTGTTTGTGTCATCTATGATTTCTTTCAGCAGTGTTTTGTAGTTTTCCTTGTAGAGGTCTTTCAACTCCTTGGTTAGGTATATTCCTAAGTATTTTGTTTTCTTTGCAGCTATTATAAAAGGGGTTGAATTTTTTATTTTAGTCTCTGCTTGGTTACTGTTGGTGCATAGAAGAGCTATGGATTTGTGTACATTAATTTTGTATCTGGAAACTTTGCTGAATTATTTTATGAGTACTATGAGCTTCCTGGAAGAGTCCTTAGGGTTTTCAAGATAAATGATCATATCATCAACAAAAGGGGACAGTTTGACTTCCTCTTTACCAATTTGGATGCCCTTTATTTCTTTCTCTTGTCTGATTGCTCTTGCTAGGACTTTCAGTACTATGTTGAAGAGGAGTGATGAGAGTGGGCATCCTTTTGTTCCAGTTCTCAGAATTGGTACCATTCCTTTTGACACTATTGCACAAGATAGAGAAAGAAGGAACCCAGCATTTCACTATGTTGGCCAGGGTAGTTTTGCATTCCTGACCTCAGGTGTTTCACCCACCTCAGTCTCCAGAAGTGCTGGGATTGCAGGCATGACCCACTGCACCTGCCCTTGTTTATTCTGTAATTACTATTTCAATCTCACTGCTTGTTATTGGTCTGTTCAGGGTATCTAAATTCTTCCTGATTTTAGGTGGGTTGTATTTTTCCAGGAATTTATCCAAGTCTTACAAGTTTTCTAGTTTATGTTCCATAAGGATATTCATAGTAGCCTTGAATGATCTTTTATATTTCAGTGGTGTCAGTTGTAATATCTCCTGTTTCATTTCTTAGTGAGGTTAGATTTTTCTCTCTTAATCTTGCTAATAATCCATCAATTTCATTTATCTTTTCAAAGAACCAGTTTTTTGTTTCATTCATCTTTTGTAATTTTTTTTTTTTTTTGGTTTAAATTTCATTTAGTTCTGCTCTGATCTTGGTTCTTTCCTTTCTTCTGCTGGGTTTGTTGTTGTTTCTGTAGTTCTTTGAGGTGTCTAAGTTCTTAGATTGTCTGTTTGTGCTCTTTCAGACTTTTTGATAATAGGCATTTAGGGCTATGAACTTTCCTCTTGTCATAGCCTTAGCTGTATCCCAGAGATTTTGATAGGTTGTGTCATTATTTTCACTGTTTGAATAATTTTTTTAATTTCCATCTTATTTCATTTTTGACCCAATGCTCATTCAGGAGCAGGTTATTTAATTTCCATGTATTTGTATGGTTTTGAAGGTTCCTTTTGGAGTTGATTTCCGCTTTTATTCCACTGTGGTCTAAGAGAGTGCATGATATAATTTCCATTTTCTTAAATTTATTGAGGCTTGTTTTATGGCCTATCATATGGTCTATCTTGGAGAAAATTCCATGTGCTGTTGAATAGAATGTGTATTCTGCGGTAGTTGGATGAAATGTTCTGTATATATCTGTTAAGTCCATTTGTTCCAAGGTATAGTTTTAATCCACTGTTCCTTTGTTGACTCCCTCTTGATGACCTGTCTAGTGCTGTCAGTGGAGTCTTAAAGTCCCCTATTATTATTGTGGTGTTGTCTGTCATCTCATTTCTTAAATCTATTAGCAATTGTTTTATAAATTTGGGAGCTCCGGTGTTAGGTAAATGTAGGTTTAGGATCGTGATATTTTCATGTTGGACAAGGCCTTTTACCATTATATAATGTTCCTCTTTGTCTCTTTTAACTACTGTGGCTTTAAAGTTTGTTTCGTCTGATACAAGAATGGCTACCCCTGCATGCTTTTGGTGTCCATTTGCGTGAAATGTCTTTTTCCACCCCCTTTAAGTTTATGGGAGTCCTTACGTGTTAGGTGATTCTCCTGAAGGCAGCAGATGGTTGGTGAGTTCTTACCCATTCTGCAGTTTTGTATCTTTTAAGTGGAGCATTTAGGCCATTTACATTCAATGTTAGTATTGAAATGTATGGTGCCATTGCATTCATCATGCTCTTTGTTGCCTATGTATTTTGTTTTTTTGTTTGTTTTGTTTTGTTTTTTGTTTGTACTTTTTAACCTGTATTTTTGTTTTATAGGTCCTGGGTAATTTTTGCTTTAAAGATGTGCTGTTTTGATGTGTTTCCAGGATTTGTCTGAAAATGACTGTATCTCTCCTTCATATATGATACTTAGTTTTGCTGGATACAAAATTCTTGACTGTTAATTGTTTTGTTTGAGGAAGGTGAAGATAGGGCCCCAATCCCTTCTACCCTCTGTAGGGTTTCTGCTGAGGGATCTGCTATTTACCTGATAGGATTTCCTGTATAGGTTACCTGGTGCTTCTGTCTCACAGCTCTTAACATTCTTTCCTTCATCTTAACTTTGGCCAACCTGATGATAATGTTTCTCAGCAAAGATCTTTTTGTGATGAATTTTCCAGGTGTTCTTTGTGCTTCTTATATTTGCATGTCTAGGTCTCTGGCAAGGCTGGGGAAGTTTTCCTTGATTATTCCCCCAAGTATATTTTCTAAGTTTTTGTTAACTTCCTCAGGAACACTGATTATTCTTAGGTTTGGTCATTTAGCATAATCCCAGATTTCTTGGAAGCTTTGTTCATACTTTCTTTTTTTTTTTTTTTTTTTTTTTGTCTTTGTTGGATTGGGTTAATTCAAAGACTTTGTCTTCAAGTCCTGAATTTTTTTCTTCTACTTATTCTATTGTTGAGACTTTCCAGAACATTTCACATTTCTAAAAGTGTATCCAAAGTTTCCTGAGTTTTTGATTGTTTTTTCTTTGAGCTATCTATTTCCTTGAATATTTCTCCCTTCACTTTTTGTATCACTTTTTGGATTTTCTTGCATTAGGTTTTGCCTTTCTCTGGTGCCTCCCTGATTAACTTAATAACTAACTTTCTGAATTATTTTTCAGGGAAATCAGAGGTTTCTTCTTGGTTTGGATCCATTGCTGGTGAAGTAGTGTGATTTGGGAGGGGGCTTATTGAAGAGCTTTGTTTTGTCATATTACCAGGGTTGGTTTTCTTGTTCCTTCTCATTTGTGTAGGCTCTGTCAGAGGGAAAGCATAGGGCTGAAGGCTGTTGTTTACATTTTTTTGGCCCATGGGGTGTTCCCTTGATATAGTATTCTCTCCCTTTTCCTGTGGATGTGGCTTCCAGTGACTTGAACTGCAGTGATTTTTGTCTCTCTTCTGGGTCTAACCACCCAGTGAGTCTACCTGGCTCCAGGCTAGTACTGGGGGTTGTCTGTACAGAGTCCCATTATGTGAACCATTTATTGGATCTCTCAGTCATGGATACCAGCATGTGTTCCAGTGAAGGTGGCACAGCATGCAATGGACATCATGAGGGTCCTTAGCTTTGGTGGTTTAATCTCGATTTTTTTGCTCATTGGTCTCCTGCCAGGGGGTGGTGCTTTCCAGAAAGTGTCAGCTGTAGTAGTATGGAGAGAGACTGGCAGTGGGTGGGGCCCTTGAACTCTTAAGATTATATGCCGTTTGTCTTCTGCTACCAATGTGGGTAGTGAAAGACCATCAGATGGGCATGTCTGAGCTCAGACTCTCCTGGGTAGGTCTTGCTATGGCTGCTGTGGGGAATGGGAGTGAGATAGTTAGGTTATTGGAGTTGTATACATAGGAGGATTATGGCTGACTCTTCTGAGTCATAGAGGTTGTGCGGGAAGTAGGGGAAAGCCAGCTGTTACAGGCCAAGTCTCACTGCCACCGTGCCCCTCTGCAACAGTTCCAAGTCTGTTTCCAGGCAGAGGGTGAGATGGGCTTGAAAACTTGCCCAAGGCTTTCTGCCTCCCAGCTGTAAAAAGAAAGGGCTTTAGTTCTTCCCCAGCCTGTGAAGTCTGCAAGCCGGATTCATGCCTTCTCACAAGTTCTGGCCAGGTGGCTTCTCTCCCCATTTAAATTGTTACAAAATTCAGCTACAGAATTCCTTCTCCCTGTGCAGTTTTACCCCTTGCTCCTCTGGCCACCCTCCTGATGCATCTTTGTGGTGCCAGGCCAGAATGGGCTGCTTGGGGACCCAACAAGCTCCCCAGGGCCTTTCCGCTGCTTCCTCTACCCCTGTATTTCCCTCAGCTCAGCTCTCTAACTTGACTCAGCTCCAGGAAAAGTCAGGAACTTTTCCCACAAACAGACCTTCAGTTTCTCCAGTAGGGGCGTGTGTTCAAGAGAGGAGGGTCTCCCTTTCCCACTTCTGCAGCTGGGGAACTCACAGTATTTGGGCTGTCTCCCCAGGTCCTACAGGAGCAGTCTGCTTTCTTCAGAGGGTCTGTGGTTCCTCTCAGGATTGCTGGTTTGTTCTTGCAATCTGGACCTAAAATTCACAATGCAAGCCTCTGCATAGTGTTCTGTCAAGAGCTGCAATCTAGTCCTGCCTCCCATCTGCCATGATCTCCCATATATGACATTTGATTTTATAGTAAAGCCACAGACTATCTCTGTGAATACCAACTTTTAAAAATTATTTAACAGAAAACCAAGAGAAATTTTTAAGAATTTACATCCATAGGCATTTATAATATTGATTCAATAGTGCCTTGAAGGGCTAAAATTATACTTCTGCGTTAGTAGTAGCCATGATGTTATAAAATGATAAATTACATTATTTAGCTTTTGTATGGCTTAAAACTATAAAGAGTAATTTTAAATTTATTACTTACTCGATCTAATAGTAGTAGTAGGAAGAAGAAGAAACAGGAGGAGGAAGAATGAAAGAATAGGAGTATGACAATAATTATTTCAAATAAATGCTGCTTGTAATTATGATCTCTATGAAACTGGAGGGAGATGTTATAAGACTAAATATAAATATGTAAAATTGTTAAATACCACTAGCAATATAAAACACTAATTTACCTATCAATTAGAAATAGTTAAATAATAAACTTAGTGTAGTGAGCATGGAGATTAATAGGTACTTTAAGATATTGTTAGTGATAAATTATTATATTTCTAGAAAAAAAATTTATAAATGTCATTGATCCTCTTAAGTCTTATTCTACTCACCATTTTTACTTACAAAAATTATATACATATAATAATGTTACCATAGTGGTTTTTGTAGTAGTAAAAAATTATAAGCAATCCACATGTCCAAAAATAGAGAAACAAATTATGCCTGTGGAAGTAATGCTAAATTACCAATTTTTGAACTATTTCAAATCACAAAAATGTGAAAAAAAAAGAGGATATAAAAGTGTATTGTTAAGTTGAGCAACATGGTATGGTCAATACGTGACCATTTTTTTTTTTACCTACAAAAGTATCTATTTTATATGATTAAATCTAATATATCTGTGATATTTTATATGTTGAGATAAGGGGTGATCTTTATTTCTTTCAATTTATCTTTTGATCTCTTATAGGCAGATATTAAATTAAATGAAGCATTATTCCTTCAGGAAACAATTCTTTCAATACACCAAATAAAAAGTACACCATAAAACATATTCACATGCATTTTTTGCCATCTTAATCTCGAAACACTAACATTTATCTCTGTTTATGTAGAGATAGTTTATTGATTCAAGAACCGGTCTATTATAAATGACTGCATACCACCTAACTTTTTGTCCACAAAGCAAAGTCAATTATGTGAAAAGTCCAAATTAGGCATTTAAAAAGTATAATCTTGTATAATAGGAATATAAATATTTCAAAGTCAAAATCATGAGATAGCAAGCCTTATTTGTATTGAAATGAGGAAGTTGCATTTGCAGTAGGTAATTTATTTATAAAAGACCTTATTTGCTTCAGTTCTACTCAAGAAATATTAGCATCTTCAATAGATTCTTAATGTAGTCTAAAATAAAAATCTTTATTGTGTATTTGTACAGTTACTATAGTGTCTGAAGAATTTCTCATAGAATACCTTTAGAGTATTAATCAGAAAATTAGGGTGTGCTGCTGAATTTCATCTGTTGTAAAAGTGTCAAGTCAGCAGGATTAAATTTACCTCAGCTAGGATGTGCCTTTATGCTTCTGTGGGGGATCAGAAATAAAGATATCAAGAGCTAGCATTCCCTTCTTTTTCACATGTCTTAAATAGCTATTAGAATGGAGTTTCTTCTAATATGCTGAGTGGCTGCTTAGAGGGAAAAAAAAGCTGATCTCTTTAGTAGCTCAAAAACTAATGAATTAGCCATGTTCTTCTCCAGTTCCAATACCTCACATCGAAAGATTGAAAAAAATAATATTTTAATTAAATCAACTGCAAAATCTTCAAAAGAAAGAATATGACTTCTGTACTGCAAGCAATATTATTTATTCTGGAACAGATCAGGCCTGCTTGCCAAAATAACAATATTGATAACAGCTCATATTTGAGTGCCTACTATCTCTTCTACATGCTTATAAATCTAGCTACATATTACCTATTTAATCCTTGCCAAAAACAATGAAGAGATCAAGGCACAGGGAATTCATAGAACCTGTAGAAAGACTTACACTGATTCAAACTTGACATCAGAGTTGTGACTGAAAATGGGAATCCTGCAAGCATTCAAATATACAAAGATAAGATGGTAAATGTTGTGAAATAAAATGTAGTGATCCTTTCTGGCTTTTTCTTATTTATAAGGACTTTGTATAGGAGGATAGGAGAGAGAGGGATAAAAAGTTTGGTTAGTTAAGTCCAAATTACAATGAACTAATTATGGATTATTGAAAACACTGGGGCCCTGGGAGAGGAACTGCAAAAATCAACATGATGGCTAAAGGGAAAGATGATTAATGGTCAGTGTTCATTTTAAAACTGCTTTAAAGTTATAACCTTTGGAAATGGTAGTATTGAGTTTGCTTTTGAAAAAGTAACATTGCTCCATAATTCTGTTCATAAGTTTATAATGAAGAGCTCACCCTCTGGCATTTGTTGCATATTTCACGAATGATCTGGGACAGTATAAATATTTGTCCATACAAGTTTTTGTGGATACAAAGACTATACATCTAAACTAATATTACCAACACACTGATATTTTTAGTGTTTTTCTATTTGACAAAAATTAAATAATCTAAAACTCCTATCATTTTCTAATTCAAGCCACTACTGTCTCATGCCGAGAACAATGCAGTACCTTACCAAATGCTCTTTAAACTTTGGTCTATCCCATCTAATCTACAGTCTTTACAACTCTAATCACGTGTCACTCTTCTCAATATTATTTCAATGACTCTCAATCTACAAAAATAATTTCAGACCTCTTATTCTGGTATTTAAAACATTCCAAAATTTCCCTCAACATGTCTGTTCAGTTTATCTCCCATTGCTATGTCATTATGAAGTTATTCAGTGAGATGATTATCTCATTCCTTGTTTCTGTGGAGAGGAAGCCTGTCATAACAGAGAAGGGCTAAAATTTGAGGACAGACTTGAGTTTAATTGTTGATTACTTAACTTCTTGAGCTAGAATTTGCTATTATGTTAAAACAGGACTTCTTTATACCTTACTCACAAAGCTATCCTAAAGATTCAAAAGAAATATTATTGTGTTCCCAGACCCGTACTAAGGATCATAAATATTATGGAGAACAGGACAGAATCACATTTGGACTAATTTTAAAATTTGAGAAGGTATGATAAATTGTGCTCATTGTCCCCTCCAGATTCTAATAACCAACACAAAGAGAGGAAGACAGAGGCAAATAAAACTGTAAGACAAAGGTGGTGTGGTTTTAAAGTCCAATGGGTCCCAAAGGCCAGCTCTGTGTCCTCCTCTTCACCTATCAGAGAAGAATAAACATTGGGATACCAATACTGTGAAGAATGGGGTCTAAAAAGCAGAAACACTTGCCTAAGAATGCAGCCTCTCATTCTTCTGCAATAAACAGTCCAGTTCTAGTGGGTATCATCCACAATCTGGGTCTTCAGGAAGGGCCAGTTTATTACGTTGTGTTTAAATTTGTGGTAGAATCCAGTAAAAGCAGAAGCAGTGGTAGACATATCACAGATGGCCTAAGCAATGACCTAATTAACTTAGCCTTGTCTTGATCTATTCTTTTCGCTCCAGGAGAGAGTTCATTCCAAAGGATTACTTGCTTCTTTCCTATTTATTTCCAAAATCATTAAGCCAGTCTTGTTTCTTTACATTTATCCTCTCATGTGGCCATTCATAAAATAATTCTATCATTTAGTTTATCCACTGAAGTTTCCTGATATGTACTAGAAAATTTAGAAAATAAGAATTATATCCATCATATAGCTTCCACCAGAATGCTTTATCTCTTTCAGGATTATAGACCAAAATATATCTGATAAATTTAAGTTCTTTTCTCAGGGTCTCACATTTTATAGAAATCTCTGTGGCTACCATGGAAAGTAATTGAGTTTGATAATTGCTTAAGGTGATGACTGCATGATTTGTTTTTTTAAAAGATACCTTTTAATCCTGACAAACTGGGACATGAGATTACCCTACCTGAATTTGATCATACATTTTTCAAGTCCATTTGGGTATATGGTGCAGAAGCAAGGCATATCAGTCCTCTTTACGTATATCCACTTGAGTTCAGTTACTGCTTCTTAGGGTATAGTATATTGTTTAGAGTTTGTGAAATAGCCTCCTAGGAGTTTCACATATATAGGGACTTATCACCTACCTAAATAAGGGCCCAAACTTTTTTATTTTATTTTTTTGAGATGGAGCCTCCCTCTATCGCCCAGGCTGGAGTGCAATGGCACAACTTCAGCTCACTGCAGCCTCCACCTCCCAGGTCCAAGTAATGCTCCTACCTCAGTCTCCCGAGTAGCGGGGACTACAGACATGTGCCACCATGCTCAATTAATTTTTGGAGTTTTAGCAGAGACTGTTTTTTCACCATGCTGACCAGGCTGGTCTCGAACTCCTGACCTCAAGTGATTCACTCGCCTCAGCCTCCCAAAGTGCTGAGACTACAGGAATGAGCCACAGCACCTGGCCCAAAACATTTATTTCTCTACATTGTATTCATCTGAAATCATTCCTATAACTTCCCAGGGATTTAGCAATTATAGATGTGTAAGAAATGTGTATGACATGCCTCCACCCCTATAAATTTGTCTGTTGTTCAAATCTTTGATAATTCTTAATCTGGTAAGAATTCTAACACTTACTAGGCTAAGAGAATTTTATAAATGTACTTCCTCTCTATTCAGCTTTAAATTGGACTTTAAAAACTGAATAGCCTCAGAATTCATAACCTCCAAATCTTTCAGTCTTAGAAAGGATACCTTCAATCTTGGATAGTAAAGCCCCAGCATCAACAATGAAGTCCCATGGACTGAACTTGTCCACTATCCCCTGAGTATAAGGTGGACACCCTAGTCCTAGCAAAGTGCCAGCATGTGGAACTGTTCTGCCCTCTCTCTCATTATGTTTATCAGTTATTCCAGTTGGACTTTTAACCAGTTCTAAACCCCTGATTTCTTCTTAGACTGGGGTAATTTATATTTATTGCAGATAATTCTGTTGGCAACATTTGTAGATTTGTAATGTGGATCACTATAGTCATTTGTTCAAATGGTGCTCTAACCTCATCCAGTCATTTATGGCTGTCATCAGTTTCCTGAGGTCCCTGAATTCCATCAGTTTTATTCTATTTATGCCTCCTATTTGGAAAGAATGCTCATCTTTGGGGTCCTGTTGATCTACATTTCTGCTATTTAGAAATTTGGACATCTTAGTATTCTTAATTTCTGTGTATCATCCCACAAATGTATGTCTCCAAATCTAAACATAGAAAGTTGGCAAAGTAAATGTTTTTAAATTTAAGCGTTCTTTATTATCTGCGAGCATTCATTTTAAGCAAGATTAGAAATACTGGCAACTCAAAATTGGCTTAGGTTCCTTTCACTTTGGTTAACTACTGAAGCATCAACAAGCAACGCACAGCATATATACAATGTGAACAAGCCTCCTTATATCTTCCAGGTCCTTATAAAAACATGCACAAAGTTCTATGGTAAATGTAATCTGCTATAAGTGAGTAAACAGTCAGATCATAAATACATAGAAAAACACAGTCCACTGTTTTTACACCATTAGACTGGGTGTAAAGTATTTCAGCATTGAAGAGTTATTTTTAAATCTCAGTTATAGTTGCTGTGTTATATTTTTCATGCATTGTCAGGCTGACAGCTGGCCTGGCCATGAAATACCACTCGTTCAAAAATATCTTATTTCTCCTGGGTAGAGTTATTTCATCTAGAGGAAATTCCCTCATTCCAACATCTAGGCCAGGATTTGTTGCTTCTAATTGTAGTCTTGCTTGTTTCCCCTTTAGTTTTACATCATGCTCCTATAATGTCTGTTAGATTTTTAATTCCATAAATTTATTGAGGACAATAAATATCTGCATCTCAATAAATGAGTCACCTTGAAATCACCCAATGTTTTCAGTATTTTAGATTGTCCAAATTTTATGTAATCATATTCTAGAGCTGTCCCAATCTTCAAATAATGGCTCCCCAACTGGCTTTTTTATAAATCTTTCTATCTGCAACTTGACAGTCTAAATGTCAATATATTTTTTGCATCTTAGTTTTCTCCAGATTATTTATCCTTGGTTTTCTATAGGATCTCACCCTTTCTTGTTTGAGCCTCTTTGAGTTGGTAGTGATTTCCCTAACAGAGTAACCATTAAAACTTCTTTCTTTATAGCATTATTTTTAAAAGCCATTATATCTGCATATATTTTTAAAGCATGTGCCTTTTAACTCTTTTTTAAAAATAATTTCAATTTTTATTTTAGATTCAGGGGGTACCTGCACAGGTTGTTATATGGGTATCTTATGTTAAGGTACACTGAGTTTTGGGGTATCGATCCCAGCCATCTAGATACTGAGCACAGGACCCAGTAGGTAGGTTTTCAGCTCTTGCCCGCCTCCTAGCTTTTTCTCCCCCAATAGTAGTCCCCAGTGTCTATTGTTCACATCTTTATGGCCATAGTACTTGATGTTTAGCCTCCACTTGTAAGTGAGCACATGCAGTATTTGGTTTTCTCTTTCTGTGTTAATTTGCTTAGGATATTGGCCTCCAGCTGCACCCTCAACTCTTCCCAAATGTATTCTTCCTTATTTCTAGAACAAAAGCTTTTTCAAAACATATCCTGGAAAACATCCTATTTCATTAAAAGGAACGGTCCTCAACATAAAGGGTTGATTGGAAATGAAAGGAGACTCTTTGGCTTGTTACAATAACTGAGGGTATATTTCACATTTGTGAGGTTAAGAGTGAAATGTCAAATATACTGTCATAATCAGGCTTATCTCCAACATTGTTCTTCTTAAAATACCAACAGCACATCCAAGAAAACATACTGATATAAACAATAATCATATTTCTTTAGTTTCTAATTTATGTCTTTTCCTTGCTTCTCTGACAATCTAAATTCCTAGATTGAGACATCTCAGATACAGGCCCATTTTAGTTATTTGTTTTTCGTTTTATTTTTGTAATGATATAACTTTCTTCTTACCACTGTTCTAGTAAGAAAATATTCCCAATAAAGTTTTATTTTTTTCTAATAAAGCCTCCCCCTCTATTTAGATGAATAATGCATCTGTTCTCCAAGTTTCACAACCACAATTTGTAAACTATGAAGAGTAAAATCTGAGGGAGAATAGATGGCCTAGTCTATAATTTTTGTGCTAGTTCATTGGTTCTATTTGACGATTATCATTTAACAAAAAATATTTTGTAGTTTGCTAGAGACATGGCTGAGAAACACAACCATAGAGACAAATCGATTCTGTCAACAAATTCCTAGATATCTTATGCACAGAAGCTGTTTTTAAGTGGGTCTTAAAACTGTACCCATCCATGTAAATTTACCTGCCGTGGCTCTCAACAAAGCATCAACCTCCAGGTGTTAATTGGTTTCCAAATTTTATTTATTTCTCAAATAGTATAAGTGCCTCAATTGTTGGAAATAAAATCCCTTTTCAGAACCAATTTACATAAATACGTAAATCAACATATTCTCTTTTTACTATAAAGTTGTTTGAGAACTATTAATAGTGTGAGATTCATGGTTTAGCTGGCTCTTTTGCAGCCCCTATCGATCTTAAAATAGCTTACCACATGAAATTTTGGTTTTACAAGGCAGACATACCTACCCAGAGTGACTGCTGACAGTGATTTGAAGCTCTCTCATGACATCAACATATAAGCCATTCTGCCCTAAAACCTGTTAAAAAGCAATGCATATAGAAAAGTTGTAAGACAGAGTTGCAGATGATCAATTTTTCTTGAAAGAAAACATGTCAGAGGAGGTTGTAAAAATGCATGCTTTTGAAACTTAAGGTACTATAAGCACATCAGGTGCACTAAGAGTATAAAGAGCCCTCCATGAGAAGTTGACATGTGCAAATATAGAAGCATAAAATGACATGCTGCATGCATGTGGGGTACTGTAGGTAATTTGGCATGTCTGGTGAATTAAATGCAGAGTTGGAAGAAGTATTTAGCAGAAATGCATTAAAGCAGAAAGAGGTCAGAGCATTTAAGATATGACATATACAGAATCTCAGCATTATTCCAAAGCCTACAGGAAACAACTGTTGCTTTTAAGCTAACTTAGTAAATCATCTTAGAAAGATCATTTGGTTCCATCATGATCAAGGGAAAATTTGAGAGGCATTAAAGGCTTATTATTAAAGAACCATCTTACCACTGTTCAAATGAGAGGTGATCAGAGACTAGATCAAGTCAATGATCCTGTTAATAAAAAGTTAAATTGTGGTAGTGACAGAACATTTAATAGGTAAGTAAGAGGAAAACGTCTTGGCTAACTTGGTCACTAGATTTCATTATGTAGTAATTGATTGGGTAGCAATGCCTACTAAGTGTAAAGAATGAGTTTGTGAATGAAGTTATTGATTTTGAATGCTTAATACCCAAAAAGAGACACTCAGTATATGTTTGATATCATTTTGGATCTCAGGAAATGGGATCGAGATGAAAATATAGATTTATGAGTTATCAGTACATGGAGTTTATGTATATCTAATTTGGAGAGAAATGCAGAATGTGAACAGAAGTAAACCAAGAAAAGGTTAACATTTAAAAACGTGGTGAGCAACAAATAACAGAATACCCAATTAGTAATAATTATAAAGACTCAGTTTTCTCACATAACTAGAAATCCAGAAGTTATCACTCCAGGTCTTTGCACCTATTTACGCTGCCTTCAGGATCCCAGGTTTTTGTATTCCTACTCTGAATCTACTGGTATGTTGGCTTTCATGTTCATATTTACCACTTCATGATAACAAGAAGATGCTGCATCTCTACCTCATATCCATGTTCTAGACAGGAAAACAGCTATGTAGAAAGAGGCAATTTCAGTATAAGAAAAGCGAAACTTGTTTACCTGGGAAACCTTGATTATATCTCATTAGCAAAAATTGTCACATGACTATAACTATCTGAAAGAGTATGCAAAAGTTATTATTCCAGCATATTGTAATCTCAAGCAAGCCTGTTTCTGTTAGTAAGAAAAAGAGTTGAAAGTGCTAATGGTAGGTAATTACCAGAATCTCCCTGCAAACACATAAGAAGTTTGCTCTATAAGTTATCAGAAGCAGCAGCTCTTCTGAAGGATCTTCATAAGGAACAATCCAAGAGACCACAAATACTTGGAGAGAAGAGTGTCTTGTACTTCAAACAACTAGGAGGTCAGCAGAAGCAGCAAACATATGTGACATTCACGTAGAAAAGAAGTAAAACTTATGTTGAAAAAGTTCTGAAAATAGATGTCTGTCTTCCTAATTGTTCTATTTCATTTGTACATGAACTTGTCTCTACTTAAACACCTGCTCTTTTAAAGTCCTACATATTTTTCAGGTTCTGCTTTACTTGCTTTTCTAACTTCTATGATGATCTTCTCTAATGTTTCAGTGAATAAGATGCATTTTTATTCATCATGTGAGTCACTATAATCTCTTCAGTTTGGAAACCTTTTGTTCATTTCTGTGAATCATCTAACCTTGAAAATAATAACATAGTGGATAATATTGTGGAGCCTCTTGGTACTAAAACACTTATTCCGTCAGATACTGTCCAAGTAGGAAGCTAATATCATATAGCTGAGACTCAGGCAGAGATTACCTTTATTTCAACATTGCCGCCTTCTCCAAAAGAACTTGTTTGAATGTTTCCTTGATGCAAGTTATAAATATTACCCTTATCCTGGCCCCAATTCTGGATGATTCTACAGTGCCATATCTTTAGATCACAGACGAACTTGTGTTTCGATCTTAATCCTGCTTTTCTTACCTACCTCACAGGAGTTTATCCTTAAGTATCCCCCAATAAGATTTTAAACCATTAATTGTTATCTCAGACTGTGCTTCCTGGGAACTCAATCTGAAAAGTAGACATGTAATCAATTTTAAGAATATATACTATTGACTGATTGTTTTCTTCATTCAGTATGTTATATGTGTGAAGTACTGCCATCTTCTAGGTACTGTTCTTTTGCAATAAGAGGAAAATGAAACAGCATCTTCACCTCACAATGTTTATATTTGAGTAGTAAAATACGGAGAGTAAGCAAATAAAAATGTAGTTGTACTGTATATCTAAGTATAAAAGTTGCCTAGGCAGTTGGATAAACAAACCTGGAGTTCAGGGTAAGATCTTGATCAGAGATCCATATGTGAGTGTCACCAGGACACAGATGGTATTTAAACCCCAAAATTCAACTGAGGTCACCTAAAAAGAAAACAGTAATAAAGGACTGGACATTGAGTCTTGTGCCACCACTATATGTAGAGGTCAAGGAAATAAAGAGCCAGCAAAAAAGACTCCAATGTAAACTTGTAAAATAAAAAAAGAGAAGCAAGAGTGAGTCTTGCTCCAGATATATGAGTGGAATGCGAAACAGTGTACAGGAAGGAATTAAGAAACAAAATGGATTTTAAAATATTACCAAATCCTTACTCTCAAGCACTAGGCAATTAATTTAGAGAAAGTAGAGAGTAATGCAAAACTGATACAGCTTAAATTTGATTGGATTTTGGGTAAAAGTGAGGGAAAAAAAAGATGGCTATAGGTGTTTTGTGACAAAGAAATTAGGAAGATTAGTGATGGATCTGTTTAAAGAAAGCAATTTGGCCGGGTGCAGTGGCTCACGCCTCTAATCCCAGCACTTTGGGAGTCCAAGGTGGGCAAATCACCTGTCAGGAGTTCGAGAGCAGCCTGAGCAACATGGAGAAACTCCGTTTCTACTAAATATACAAAATTAGCCAGGCATGGTGGTGCATGCCTGTAATCCCAGCTACTCAGGAAGATGAGGTAGGAGAATGGCTTGAACCAGGGAGTGGGAGGTTGTGGTGAGCAGAGATTGCGCCACTGCACTACAGCCTAGGCGAGAGCTAAATTCCGTCTTGAAAGAAAGCAATTTAACAAGGAAGTATGCATGAAGTACTGGGATGTACAGAACACTATAGTAAGCACGAGAACACATAATTAAGGCACCACTCTTCTGATGAGAGTATATCAAGTTGAGGATGTATATTTTTAATATATTTTCATCCTTATATCAGAGATTTTTTAATCAAAAAATTATAAGAATCTCTGATGAAAGGGTGAATAAATCAAATGGCTTTTAACAGTGACAAATCCAAAGTCTGTTGAATGTATAAATCATTTTATGTTTTAAGGATAAGATGAATAAGGCAAAGTCAACAGTTAACAATAGAATTCCTACCTACATGGAAAAGGGAGAAATTATATTTATGATGATCATGACAATGTCATGACTGATAACATTATGAAGATGACCAACTTGTATGCACACTGGCTTTACAACATACACTGTGTCCCTCCCTGTTCTCACAACATGACATATAGGATTTCTATCTCCATTTATAGGCAAAAGAAATAAGGACTAGAAGTTAAATAATTATCCAAGATGTTAAATAATGATATGAAGATTTGAATCCAGACCTATCTGACCTCAACACATATTCTTTCACTCTGTTACATCCCTCTTTAATCAGAATATGATTCAAGAGGAACATAAGGTAGTCTGCTGGGTTAACTTAGGAAGGATTTGTCAATAGTGTTTGTGAGCTACTATAGCCATGTTTACACTTATCTTTATATCTTAATAAAAAATATTAAAATATAACTCCAGCAAGCTGTATGACTGTTGTCATCTCACTACAAACTATATTATTTGATTAGAGAGGATATCAAATAATCTGAAAATTACCAATGCCATTTAGATAACATATTTTAAAAGCTGAATTGAAGTTTGAATGAAAGTATCTGTGACTTTGGTCTCACTGTGTGTGGGGCTAAAAGTTCTGTATATGAGTCTTGTATCTCCTTTTATGCCTCATTAAAAAAATAAATCCCTTAGCTAAATAATTGTTTTACTTTGTTTCTGTCTGAGTTTGAGAGAGATGTCTAGTTGTGTTTATTTTTTCTAAAGATTTTCTCAAGACAAAGAAAACATTTTTTCATTATAAAAACCACAGGGGAAAATTTAAATTAATAAAAAGAGAATGAGAACAATTTCAGACCATTTCTTTGAAGCTAGCTAAGCAATTCAAAGTCAAAGGGAAGGGCATCAAAGAACCATTATCTAGGAAGGCCTCCCTTCACCAGATCTAGACATAAATATGTTTGGAAGAAATCATGTATTTAGTCCAATGTGCTTAATTATTTTTAACTGGCTGGAGTTTGAGTTATTGTCTTTTTCATTACTTTGACATCATCTGTTTTGCTCATTCCCAGTTGCCCTACTTGGTCTTTTCCAAGTCCTTTGTACATTAATATATCCTTCCCAAAATATCTTCCCTGTTATAACTACTACTTCTAACTTAACCTGTAAAATGATATTTAAAAATCTGAGTACATTACCTTTAAACATGAATATGTACACACAATTGTATATGCAAAGTTCCTCTCCCCAATATTCACACTAATCTTTGTGTTGTGAAATTTGGTACAGAATTTTATTCAAAAAAAGCAGACAGACTTTGAATAAAAGCCTTTTTTTAGGTTTAAAATATTTGAGAAAACTGAACCTGTAAATCCAGTTTTGATTTACAAATCAAATCTACTCCCATTTTACATTAATGTGTCAATTAGAGAACTAAAATGTCAACAAAGAATGATCTTTCCTTAGAGCAGTGCTACCCAGTGCAGCTTCCTATGATGATGATTACATTCTATATCTATGCTGTTTGATGTAGCCACTAGCCATATATAGTTATTGAGCCCATAAAATGTAGCTAGTGTAACTGAGGACCTGCATTTGTATTCTTATTTAATTTGTATTTAATACTCACATGTTATTAGAGACTTTCGAACAGTCCAGCTCTTAGGCATTGAAATTTCTGCAAATTACTAGGAAGTTTGTACATAAAGGGACTTGCTTCTCTAAAACTGGGTATTCACAGAAGGATAAGTTTAGAGAGACTCTGACTTACGTGCTAGAGTAATAATATTGTCTTCATGTGTACAATAAACACTTGTTACAAGGCTTATATCAGATTATCATAAAGATTGAGTAAGTTAATTGAATACTTACCAAGTGTCGAGCAATACAAGAGTCTCAGGAAACAATGGTGACCAGACCAGGATCCAGTTTCCATCGTAGATAAGAATGGGGATATACATAAGAAAAGGTATAGGTATTGATCAATTGATGGTTGCAAAAATATAAAATTACAGTAGTAAAAAGCTAATGGAGTGATTTGGCATAAGAAGTTCAGAGAAACATTACTAGAGGAAGTGATATGGAAACTGAAAACTGTAAAATGAGTAGAAAATATCTAGTAAAGAGAAAAAAAGAGTGTTCCAAGAAAATGGAGCAATATATACAAATAGTGATTATGAGGATAGAGAGAAGGACAATGGGACTGGATAAGAGAGTAAGAGAAGAATGGTAGAAGCAGAAGGTAGAGGTTACATGATGCAGTGTGCTGAATGCCATGGTAAGAATTCTGCAACTTATCAGCAATTCGCATCATGTTCAATGGCATTAAGTAGAAGACAAACATGATCCAAAATGTGTTTTTGACAAATCACTCCACAATGTAATATGGAGAATGAGTTAAAGGAAAGTTTAGGGAAGATTGGGAAACCTGTTTATAGGCTATGGAGAATCCCATGCTAGCAATGAATACAGCAGGAAATGTTGTGTTGGCCATGGACTTAAAACAAACTGACTTAGAAATACTTAGCAAATACAATTGACAAGAATTGGTAGTGGTTTAGATTCAGTAGGTAGGGAAGAATACTGTATCCAAGATGACTGTTAAGTTCCTTGCTTATAGAAATAAATAGAATGCAGTGCCATTCACAGAGAGTGAAAAGTGAAAAAGGACTAGAAGTGAGGTAGAATGTTAGGAGTTTATTTTTTTAGATCTCCTGTATTTGGGATGGCATTGAGATTGCCAAGAATAAATATCACAGAAGAGGCCTGGGTAATTGTGTTTGTTACTTCTCTGTAGGTAATAATTGAAGTCATGAAGGTGAAAGAAAATATCAGATTAGAAGAGGAGAGTTTCTGTAATTAAGTTTAAGTAACTTAACTATTTAATACTTCAGACTGAAACCTGAACAAGATACAAAGGGGTTGTGAGAAAACCAAATGGTATTGTTGCCAAAAAAATTCAAATATAGGACTGTTTTAATGCAAGAAAATAGTGTGAAGTGTTACTAAGAAAAGTATTTAAAGTATTCTTTGAATTTAGAGACAGAAGGTAATTGCTGATCCCATGAAGAGCTGTTATGGTAGAGTTGAGGAGCCTGATGCCAGATCAGAGTTTGAAAACTGATGTATAATAAATGAATATAGCAATTATAAATATCTCTTTTGAGAAAATTTCATTAGAACTTACCTTAAAAAATCCTTAAAAGAAAACTGAGGCAATACAATTCAGGACACAGGCATGGACAAGGACTTCATGACAAAAACTCCAAAAGCAATTGCAACCAAAGCCAAAATTGACTAATGAGATCTGATTAAGCTAAAGAGCTTCTGCACGGCAAAATAAATTATCATCAGAGTGAACAGCAACCCACAAAATGGGAGAAAATGTTTGTAATCTAACCATCTGACAAGAAACTTAAACAAATTTAACAAGAAAAAAAAACATCAAAAAGTGGGCAAAAGGTATGAACAGACACTTCTCAAAAGAAGACATTTACCCAGCCACAAACATACAAAAAAAAAGCTCAACATCACTGATTATTACAGAAATGCATATCAAAACCACAATGAGAAGCCGTCTCACACCAGTCAGAAAGGCAATTATTAAAAAGTCAGGAAACAATAGATGCTGGCAAGACTGTGGAGAAATAGGGATACTTTTACACTGTTGGTGGGAATGTAAATTAGTTCAACTATTGTGGAAGATCTATTCTTCACAGATCTAGAACCAGTATACCATTTGACCTAGCAATCTCATTATTGGGTATATACCCAAAGGAATAGAAATTGTTCTACTATAAAGACACATGCACACATATGTTTACTGGAGCACTATTTACAATAGCAAGTACAGGGAACAACCCCAAATGTCCATAAATGATAGACTGGGTAAAGAAAATGTGGTACATATACATCACTGAATACTATGCAGCCATAAAAAGAAATGAGACCATGTCCTTTGCGGGGGACATGGATGAAGCCGGAAGCCATCATTCTCAGCAAACTAACACAGAACAGAAAACCAAATACCACATGTTCTCACTCATAAGTGGGAGTTCAACAATAAGAACACGTGGACACAGGGGAACAACACACACCAGGGATGGGTAGGGGGGTGAGGGGAAGGGAACTTAGAGGATGAATCAATAGGTGCAGCAAACCACCATAGCACACATATACCTATGTAACAAACCTGCACATTCATCACATGTATCCTGACTTTTTTTTTTTTTAAGAAATAAAGATTTACTTTCTCCATATTTTGGTGAATGACATCATAATTCACATGCATATGAGAAACATGAATGTTAATCTAGATTCATATATTTCTAATTTAGCATTCTTCTACCAGGTGTCCTTAAAGACTCTCATGGCTAGCAACATCACAGACTAGAAAGAGTACAATCTGTAGATGTGAACTCCTGAATCCATCACTGACTAGCTATATAAATCTTCAGAGGGCTACTTAACCTCTCTCCAGCCCTTATTTACCTCATTATAAAACATCAATAATGAAATATCTCTCATAGAAGTACCTGGGATTAAGTGAGTACTTATGTAAAATGCCAAGTAAAATGCACATTGAAAGTGCATATTAACTGATAGCCACTTTAAATATGAAAAGTACTCAACCATGCCTTTGTCTCCTTTTCTTTACCATATCAGTATTTTTGTTTCCATTTTCATCAACTCTTGCCTGGTTTACATGAATTGTCTCCTAACTAGCGCTTTAATTCATCTGCCAAAATGACCTTTCCAAAAGGCAATATGATCATATCACTGCCTTTCTTAAAGCTCTTAAAATATTTCAGTAGTTCCCCCACAGCTTCCAGAATAAAGTTCACATTTCTTAGATTAGCACCTAAAGTCCATCATGTTCTGATGCTTTCCTTAAAATCCCAGCTCTGTTTCCCACATGAATACTTCTAATCAACCCCACAGAACTTCTTGCTGTCCTCAAACGGACTTTATTCCTCATGCTATTATGCAGGCTGTTTCCATCAGTCCAAGAACTTTTCTTCCTCTCCCTTTGCCAGAACAAACACCCATCTGACGTGGATTTTCTCTGTGTCCTAACTGCATCCTGTGCATTTTCTTCCTTATGTATTGGATTAGAGGACAGACATTGGAGCTAGACTTCCTGGGCTCACATACTGGCTCTGGTATTTATTAGTTGTGTGCCGTTAAGCTCATTACTCTATGGCTCACTGTTATCATCTGCCCAGTAAGGATCATAATAAAAAGGTCCACCTTTTTTGGGTTGTTGTAAGGAATAAATGAGTTAATACACATAACTGCTTAACGCTCAATAAATGTTAGCTGTTAATATAGTGTGATAGCTGCTAGCTTGTAACACAGTGATAACTCACTTCACTGTGCTATATACTCCTTGGAACCTTCTATTATTTGTTTTAAAGTTCTAATATCTAACAATTGCTCCAATGCCTATTATTGCTGAATATACATTGCTTAACGAAATAAATGGATGTACTCAAAAATAAATTTCACCACATTGCATGTGAGTTCTGAATGTACCAACATGAAACAAGTAGTAGTAGCTTGAGCACTGGGAAGAATCTCACTATATATATTAATAAGTTAAGAAAATATCTTTCTAGGATTTCTGTGTCCCATTATTTGCTATTATCTGAAGAAATAAACTTGTACAAACAAGTTCATACAAGTTCAATAAGTAATGAACAGTCCATGAAGAAATACAAATTATGTCTTATGGGAATTTGAATATATAATTGAAAATCTATTAAGAGGGGGAACTAATTCATTTTTAAAGCATTGGTTAGCCATATAAATTAGAGATATATTTTCAATTAAATCTAGCTTACATTTTTTTAAAATTTCAATTAATACATTTTCTAGTTGTGCTCCCATGAAAGATCCATGACTACAGAATACATAACATTTTATTCATGGTATGCTTAATAACTATGAATAATCTAAAATATTATGTATTCTGTAGCCATGAAAAATAGCAGCATGCTTACTGAATGAGGTCAGGCACAGTGGCTCACGCCTGTAATCCCAGCACATCGGGAGGCCAAGGTGGGTGGATCACCTGAGGTCACAAGTTTGAGACCAGCCTAGCCAACATGGTGAAACCCTATCTCTACTAAAAATACAAAAATTAGCTGGGGGTGGTGGCAGTCGCCTGTTATCCTAGATACTTGGGAGTCTAAGGTACATGAACCCAGGAGGCGGAGGTTGCAGTGAGGTGAGATCTCATCACTGCACTCCATCCCTGGGTGACAGAGTGAAACTTAGTCTCAAAAATAAAAGGAGTCAAAATTACATTAGTTTTGTTTATTTATTTTACATAATCTGAATTGGGCTGAACAGTTCAGGAGTACTATCTAATTCCCAATGAATCGACTTCTCCAGTAACCTGTTATCCTCACATTAGAGTCAATTCTTGGGGATCTCAGAATTACTCACTTTACAAATGACACAGATAATTTATATGTGGTGATCTTAGAAGATTTTGAGGTATCTTAGCAAACACAATAAACTGATTAGTGACCGTTAGTCAATTTTCTAACTCAGATAACTTCAAATAGTTGGGCACAAAGTAATAAGGCTTACGTGTGTGATGCATATTAGCTAATCTCAGTTCCTACTGTATAGCCTTCTGTCGTTCAGAGATTTTTTGCAAGGGAAAATGCAATTCTAAAACTTCAGTAATTAGGGAAAATATGTACGAGCATGATACACAAAGCCAAAATAGTAAAATAAACGTTTTAAAAGAATAGTCACTTATCAATATAGAATTTGAAGCTTTAGGTAACATATTGAAGATTTCTATCCCAGACTTGCCTATGATCTTATTGACATGGACCTCAGAATTAGAACCCACTGAAAATGATCTTGACCTCCTTACCATGGCTGAGATTTGATGCTTCCTTACTCATTTGAGCTCTCTAATATGATCAATTTGATTCCCTCTCACATGCTTCATGTACTGTTGATGGCCTTATACTCACCTTTCACAACTGGTGTTAGACATTACTCCCTTGTACTGATCTTGTTTTCCCACATCTGATTCACTTCTGCTCCCTTGACTACACCTAATATGCCACTCACCCTGCAGTGAGTCATGGAAGAACTCGAGTCCTACAAATAAAAATGGGACAATGTTTTAGAGCCAGGGAATAGAGAGTTTTCAGCTTGCACAATTTTAGAAATATAGTATGTATATTGAATTATTTTTCTCCCAGTTTAGAACACACTAAGTTAAGCATTGATGCTAAAAGGCAATGTCAGATTTTAATATTTGCCATAAGTTGCAAAATGCAAGTTGTAAAAAATAGCTTTGCAGCAGTTTGAAAATTTGAGAATTATCTTAATAGATAGGCTCTAAGGCTGCATAAATGTGAAAAGGATATTCTACATATTTATTCATTAAAAGCAGAACTTCAACTAAACGAAATATTAAGACTGAAAGATTATGTGCCAAAAAGAGCATTAAATTAATATTTCTTCTGTGATCAACAGAACAAGCTAGACCTAGCCTTTTTGAATACTTTCATTCAGGTTATTTTGCATAATTACCACCAAATGTTTAATATTTCTGAATAGGAACAAATAATCACATAAGCCATTTCCAAATTTTCTTCATATAAAATAAGAGTTCTTTACCAAACGAACTGTTCAAAATTAAAGCATGAATATCAAAAATATATAAAGAATTCTGCTTAATATGAAATTATCATCTTATCAAAAATAATAAGTATAGTATAAGGAAATCTATCTTGGCTTTAGTTTTCAAAATGTCAATCTCTGAAATTATTTTGCTAGTAATAAAAACATTAACTGCTCACTTATATCTTTGTATTTTTCTCCCAAGAAAAATCTATACTATCTTACAATATTTTGAACTTTACTCAAGCATAGATAAAATTTAAATATAACAGTCCAAATATACTATCGACACATAACTGTGTCTACAGTCAAAAATAAGAGCTGATATGAAACATGGCTGAGACAATGTGATATTTCAGCCATTTTTGTCATTAAAACTAATAGTTGGATTTTGTTTGAGCTAATCACATGACTATCATATTGAGCACGTTCATGATTTCTAACTCAAAATCACCTGTGATTTTGATACAGTCATTACAACTGTTTGGTTATTTTCCTGAATTAACTAAATTCTGACATCAGTAGAAAGCAAGACCACAGTAGCCAACATGGACTGATTACCTGCTTGATTTTTACTGACAGAACCATATTCTGTTTCAGACAAATAATGTATTCTTTAAATTTGGGTACTAGAATATACATAAGAACCAGATTCCTTCTGTAAAATAATATAGGTAAGCGTACATTTTTCACTTCTGTCAAGGAGAAACTCTTAACCCATTTGGATAATAATAATGGTGGGATTTTCATAAGCAGAGACTTATCACAACTTACCATTTTTCTTGAGACTAATTTATAGGCAAGAGAAGAAGTTTGAGAACAAGCAAATAAAGAACAAGGAAACAAACATATGTAATCATAGTGACCAAAATTGAAAGACCATGAATACTACAGGGAAGGAAACTCAGTGAAATAGCACACCTCCCCTTGTAGCCATTTGATGTAAATAATTTAGCTTGGGCGATATGGAAAATGTCCAAGTGAGAATGAACTATGATCTGGGGAACTAAAGTCTCAGACCAATACAGGTTCTCACACCAATTTTGACTATATTATCTCAAACAAACATCAGTGTCTTTGTTTTTCTGTCTGACCAATCAGCAAAAAGCTGCCTTAAAATTATAGAAGATCAGTATGAAAGTATTCAGCATAATATCTGATACAAATATGGTATTTACTAGGGTTAGATACTGTCCCCTTCAAAACTCATGCTGAAATTTAATTACCATTATAGTAGCATTAAGACATGGAAACTTTAAGATGTAATTAGGCCATGAGGGCTCCACCTTCACAGGTGGGATTGCTGCCTTTCTAAAAGGAAGAGTTATTTACCCCCTCGATTTCTCTTGCCCTCTTTTGCCCCTCCACTTCATGCCATAGAAAAATGTAGCAAGAAGCCCTTTGCAGATGCCAGTGCCTCCATCTTAGACATCCCAGCCTCCATAACTGTGAAAAATAAATTTCTGTTTATTACGAAGTACTCAGTCTCAGGTATTCTGTTATAGCAGAAAACACACACGCACACGCACACAACAGACTAAGATGATTTTTCATAACTGTGACCCTTTATCAGTGGTCACTTATCAGTAGGATATAAAAAGGACCTTGGGCAAATTCTTATTAATTGTAACCTCCATGTCAACCCCTTTCATAGGAAATACCAGCTTTGTGGTCAAAATAGTTCACAAAATCAGATGTGTAAAATATGACTATAACTGGAAATAATGTTCTTGAAATCCCAACTTCATGATTTTAATAATGCTTAATTGCACTAATTCATAGTAATTAAATTAATTCTGTTTTAAAAATGAATCTCTCAGAATTCCACCTCCCTAACACATACACATATACATAATTATTATTTTAATTCTTAGCTTCTGAGTTCATCTAAAACGTGGAGTTGAAAGTAGGGTTGTATGTCATCCTGGCATTAGAAGAAGGGCATTTAGATTTTTACGCCATCTCCTGCTTCTCTGGTCTGTACCAAAATGAAGCTCATCTGTCAGGTCGTTAATGCTCTCATTGCCTTCACTGACCCAGTTGATGGTCCCACCCTGGGTTTTAATTGCCAGAACCAAACAATCTGCATTCTGTCTTTCCCAACCAGAGGTCTTCTTCTGGTACCTTGGTTCTCTTGATAACTTTGGTGGTGTTGGCTGCTCAGGAATGTTGTTTATTTTCCCTCATCACTGCTTTGGGAGTTCATGACTTTGTGAGACTGTCCCAATGTTGATCTAAGAATCTCCTTTAGCCACTGCTATTCTCTAATCGTAAGTGCCCTTTTGGACAGTGGGTTTTCCCTGTAAGACTTGCCACTGTTTACACTGTGGGAAGCCAAACCGTGGTGTTGACATAATTTCTCTCCTTTAACCAAAGGTTTAGCTACACTCCTGTGAGTCCTCTGTTTGACTAGACCTAATTTTAGGTTTCCCTTCTTATCCTTACAGAATGCAGTCTGAGCAAGAATCTTGCCAATTCAGTTTATGAAAAATCCCCTACTCTTTGTATCCAGCCCCCTCTCGATATCTTATCATCCTGACCTGCCTTCAGCAATAATCCTACCAAGTCCATTTATTCAGAAACCTCCTTATCCTTGATGTCTCCGCTTTGTAATTTTTCATCCACTGACCACCACCCTCCCACCCCAAACCTTGTTCTTGGTTTTAAATCCTCAACCATCCTTGTTAGAGTCAGAGTTAAATCCGATCTCTCTACGCTGCGTGACCCATGCTGCAATGCCTACTGCAAGGCCCCCCCTTTGAATAAGGTCTACTTTACTATCTTTAACAAGTGTTTGTATAATATTTTCTTGAACAAAGTTGATCCAAAAAACAGGAGACAGGGCACTTCCCAGAGACCACAGTGTCCAGAGTCTAGTCACATTCCTTTGTGATTTCTCTTCCCATATACAAATCAGTCTAAACCTCACTTTCCTATTCTATGTTATCAATTATTGGCTCAAATTTCAACAAGGTTCAGCTCTTGATATTTAAATGTAAGCCTCTGGCATTAAAGAAGTACAACTTTTGTCTCAATCCTGCATTTCTTACAGTTGAAATTCTGTTTTTTAAAACATTGTCACTACCATAGGTTTACAGACTTTCAGAAGAAAAGATTTCAACTTTTTGTTGTTTTTTTCCCTACTTCTATTTACTGTGTAAATTTGTTTCAGTCCTTTGTTTCTCACTAGTGGTTAGCAAAGTGTTTTAGCCTTAAAGACTGAAATAAATAAACATATGATTGTATCTCAGTGAGATATTATATCTTTCTAATTCATAAATTTATCAAACCATTTAGCTTTTTTCCAAAGCCTATCAGAATACATAACAGCTATATTAGTTTCTTAATATCCTGATGCCATAACACAGTACTACACACTAGGTGGCTTAAAACAACAAAAATTTATCTTCTCACAATTCTAGAGGTTAAAAGTTCAAGGCAGGTTCATGCTTCCTCTGAAACCCATAGGGGAGGAATTCTTCTTTACCTCTCCCTGGCTACCAATGGTGGCTGTCAATCCTGGGCATTCCTTGGCTCCCAGTTGCATCACTGCAAGCTCTACTTCTGTTGTCACGAGGCATTCTTTCTTGTATGTTTCTGTTTTATAGATGGCTGTCTATGTCCAGATTTCCCTATTAGAAGAACACCAACCATATTGGATTAGGGCTCATCCTAACTATGTAAATGAAGATTTGCACATAAATTCATTTCACAACAACTATGATTGCATCTGTAAAACTTGATTGCATCTGTAAAAATACTATTTTCAAATATAATCACATTCATGGGTATTCTGGGTTGAGACTTCAACATATCTTTTTTGGTTGCGGCGGGGGGTGGTTCACAGTTCAACCCATAACAGCTAATAGTGCATGTCACATAGTAGGTATTCACATATTTGAAGAAATGGAAAAACAGTCTACATGTGAGGTATTTCCATATTTAATAGTACCTACTTTGTGCATATGTTTATCAACATGTAGTGGCATGCTAAAGTTGTTCCCTGCATTTACTCATTTGAATTTAAAGGAGTCTCCTGCTGTATCACTGTCTAGTTTCCCTTCTCCCTGAATAGTCTTTCATTTGTATTTTAAAGCTTTTGATCTGAAACTGACTACTGTTATGACTTTCCTGTTAAAGGCCTGAGCCAAGTCCATTTAATCAGTATTAGAATTGGCCCATTAATCTATCTTATTACAAATCACGAAGAAAAATCAAACCCAAAAGAAATAAAAAATGATGTTGTACAATACATTTACTTGCATCTCTTAACCTAAGACCTTGGGTCGGCTGTTCAATTTCATAGCAAATAAATTTAAGATAATTCATATTTATCAACCTTACATTGTATCTTACTTGCTGAAGTATCTTTATGAGATAAGTCTCTGTATTGAAAAGGATATTTAAAATGTAACTGTGAAAACTGCAGCAGCATTGTATCACATAAATAGTATGTGTATTTATTGATAATGACATAAAAATTTGAGAGTTAAGTCATTAATACTGTGCCCCAAATGACATCTGATTTGTAATCTCAATCAAAATTGCTTTCAACAGAAGAGTGAATGATTACAGTATTACACTCCAGCTGAAAAATACTAAACTCCCACAATATTAAATTCTATCCAATCATATCACTTATATCAGGCATTACTTTAAAAATGCTGTTCCAAATACTTTATGGCCACTACAAAATATCCATAATGGCATTTACAACATAAGCAATGCATTTGAAAGCAGCACAGAGATAATATTTGATATAAATAATTTTGAAAGCATTTCCATCTGCAAGTGTAACATAAGCTTAAAAAATCCACAAATATGAGTTTCTTGGATTTTCATATTAATGCTGTACCTTAGTAAAAAAAAAAAGTGTAAATGAAAAATTACACAAATTCACTTCACAACTATGATTTTTTATAATATACAAAAAATAACTGTTTCCAAATATTTTACTGTATAAAGTATACACTGTTGTTCACCATTATAAAATTTGAAATTCTTGTGATAAAAACTGAAATCTACATATGAAAAAGCAACTTTCCTTGTTCTTCTCTTAATCATCATCTTCAACCTTTTGCCTGTTTGCTGCTCCTAGATCATTACTTGTTGGCACACTTGTCTGTATACATTATCACTTTTTTCATCTGTTCTTTCATCAGCATGGTCCTCCAGCATTTTTACCTTATATGAAAACTTCACCTAAAATCAACCTGAAAGTATGTTTAACATCAACTAGCTTACCCTGTTTGAATCTATGTTACTTCATGTTAAAAACTAATAATTGTGCACTAGTGTTTGCGATATGAAACAGCCTACAAAAGACTACAGTTAATGTGTAATGAACAAATGTCACCACCCCCTTCTCAGCCACATCTACTCCAAAAAGCATTTTGTAGCAATGCCCAATTGCATTGAATGATCCTTTTGAAAATGAAAAATCACTCTCTTCCCAGTCCAAATCCCTGCTGAACACAAGTCTTATTTATCCCTAGTTGGGTCCCATATTCTCTCCCACAATGACTCTTATATGTTTTACCAACTTCCATGTATCTTCAACTCATCCTCAAATGATAAATTTGTTTCCTATTTCTGTGATAAAACTAGGCGTGAACACATTCTACCCCAAATCGCATCTGTGTTTTCACCAATTACCAATTTTCATCCTCTTTTGCAGGTATCAGAATAGTAACTGGCTCACTGGATTCCCTCTGCCTAGACTACCCTTCCCCTTATTTTTATATCAATAATCCTGTTACTTCATTCAAGTGTTTTCTCAAATGTCCTTTCAATGTGGTCTACCATGACCATCCTATTTAAAATGGAAACCCTTAGCCCTCTTAGAGTGTCCATGATTTGCTTCTATTGTACTCTATTTTTATTCCTTACCATGTCTTATCCAAAAGGATACTATGTAGTTTACATATTCAGCTGTCGAACTTCAGTCCTCCTAAGATAAAAGAAGTACCACCATACAACATCTATGTTCTATTTTTGTTCAATGTAGGGTAATTAACACATAGTATATATTTTGTAAATGGTCACTGGAAAAATAAATAAATACCTTCCTCTTAAGCCAACAGCCAATCTTCTTTCTAAGCCTCAAGGAAAAGAATTATCTTAAATACCTTATTTTATGCAAACATTAAAATAGAGAAAATACGTTTTTTAAAAATAGAATGAAGAAAACTAATACAAAATATTTTGAGTTAATAAAATTATGAGCTCAAAGAAATTCTTTAAAATGAGAGAGAGGCCGCAGCTTGAATAACAAAGCAAAATCTCACAGGAGGCCAGATCACGTAAAGCCAGGAGCTCCAGACCAGCCTAGGAAAAATAATGAGACCCCATCCCTTTAAGAAAAACAACAAAAGAAATAAAAAGCAAAATTCAAACATATTTTTAAAACCTATAAAATGAAGTGTTTCAGAGGCTGTAAAAAATAAACGCAAAATTTTTCTGGTTGTTTAAAAACAGCCAAAAAAGGAATCAGGAAATTATAGAAAAGTGTCAAATCTGTGTCAAAGCATTAGAAAAGAATAGAAGAGCCCTTTGTGATGCTAAAGAGTGCTGTTAATGAACTTATAACAGTTTGGTATAAAATTTTTGTACAAAGAATAACAAAAAGCTATATTATAAAGCAAAACTACAGAAGTAAAGGAATATTGGAAAACCACAATTGAAAGGAAACTTAATTCATCTTTTCAGGCAAGTGAATTATTCTATTTCAGTAATATAATAATAGAATTATTTCTATTTCAATAATAGAAATAATATTGGAAAGTAAACACATAGAAGAACTAACGAATATAATGTCTCGTTTCACATAGGAAATTTGCAATACCTTTAACAAATGTTTCAACGCTACGTAAACTCTTCTAGAACAAAGATTAAAAAAACAAAGAACTAATTTTTATTCAAGCCAACACTGATATTCAAACCTTTCAAGTGCCACACAAAAATACTGCAGATCAACCTTATTCATGAATCACAATGAAACAATCCAACATAAATATCTGCAAAGAAAATTTCGAGATTATAGAAGGAAATTAAAGAGAATTTTATTTCAGAAACGTAAGTATTCAAAATTAAATCAGATATTAATATCATGTTATATTACTTGATCTAAAGAGAAAAGTCCTGATAATATCCATAGATATTAATATAAAAATATTCAATGTGAGAATTTTTAGATACTCTCTTAACATCACAAATTATGTTCATCCCAGCTCGAAAGGGTAATAAGATAGATGATATCTTTACTGTGTCACTCACTTTAAAAGTTATCTCTAGCAAAGTCAAGGGCACAATAGGATGACCTATATCTCTTTGCACTTAACACTGTACCTGAATTATGGTTCCAAATAATTTAACACAGGAAAGTAACTGAAGGTATAGAATTTTGAAATAATGTAGCCTCATATTTACAGTTGATGTGTTTAAATATCTGAAAAACAGAAGAGAACATAAAAAGTGTTACATAAAAATAACTCATTATGCATGTTAATGTTTTACTCTGTATTAATAAGGAGATTTCAAATAAAACAGTTTGAACCATACAGAACTGTTTTTTATTGTCGGTCAAATACATTATCGACTGAATCCACCACCACCAACGGCAACTGTCAGATGATAGAGTGAAAGAACAAAATGCCATTTACAGAAGTACAAAAACAGATACAGTATCAATAAATGAACATAACCAGAAATGAATACATTCTTTGGAAACTTTAAAACCCTAATAAAACTTTAAAAAACTAATGAAGGTAGAAGATGCAAACAATTTATAATGTAATGTGATCTCCATAAAATATTTTTGAACTAAACAGATTCAGGCTAAAGATTATAGGTAAAAATAACATGAGTAATAAGAAAAATTTTCAGATGGGAAGGCAATGAGGAGCAGTAGCCACTTAATCTGAAGAAAATAAACTATCAACTTTTCATAATAATATAGAGCATTAATAGAACAATAGAGTAGAAGCAAATATCTAGAAATATATCCTGATATATATACATATGATACTTTAATATATGATTTGGATTTCAAATTACTAGGGGACAAATGACTTATTCTATAAAAGGTTTTGGAAAAACTGGGTAACTGTCTATTAAAAAATAAATGTGCACCTATACCTCACATCACACACTAGGAAAATGGCAAAATGAATCAAATAATGAAGGGTTAAATTTTTATAATAGCATGCCATGCAGCTGGAAAATGAATGACCCTAATTTCCTCCTACAAAATCAAAATGACCTGGTAATTATAGTATCTAATTCTCTAATTCTTAATCTGCTGGACATATTTGAACATTCTGCAGCTGTTCATTTTCATTTGAAACTCTCTCATCTTTGGCTCCAGTGACTACAGAGTTCAACTGAGGCTCAGGCCAGGCAGTTAGTTAACTTGTTCAGAATGTCAATATATAAAGACTAAAATGTCACTGAGCATTAGAATGAGAAAAACAAATTTCCAAGACTTCTTCTGAGGATGCTGTTATGAAAATAATTCTTGATTAAGCTCCTTGAGCCTGTGGAGACTCACCTTCCCATGAAAACAGTGCTGATAAACAGCTCTATACAGAGGTTGGTCATTAACTCTAAGACTTTTTGCTTAGCTGAAGCTTATGCAAGTTCAAACTGAGGTAATGCCTCCTGCCAGCATTTTTCCATGCAAGTTTTTAGCCTCTTCTCTAAATGAGTGGGCAACAGCCACTTTGAGAGTAATATTTGAATGGGCGCTGAGCTATTGTCTTGTTCAGGGATGCCCATGTCTCCCTGTGTTGTAGCTATTAAATCTTCTAAAGTTCTTCATTATTTAAAGTTATCTTTTCTGTTTCTTAAATGTTTCTTAAGTCAGAGAATTTTGTACTGGAGAGATTCCCAAGAAGACCTCCAAAGAACTTACCCATGTGCTTCATTAGAAACGGACAGACTAATCACTCAGGATTTTCATGGTCTCTCAGCCTTTATCCAGGAAAATATGGAAGTTAACAGTAAGAGAAACAAAGTATGTCTCTTGCAAGCCTAATAAAGAGATTCTTGTCCCTTAACTCTGTAGTTCTTCTCAGAGCTGCTAGAGGTACCAAAGACTTAATTAAGATAGAAGGTAGGAAGATGTCCTGGAAAAGCATAATACAGCCTCCCATATGACTCCTAGAGATAGTAAATAAATGAATAAATAAAATAAAGAGTAGATTACACTTCCCCACTCCAAGTCTCTTGGCCCCACATCCAGTCCTGTATTCTGAAAAAGAGAGGAGATTGGATTGTAAACTAGACTAGACTTTTTAATAAGTTTCAGTAGAAAGAAGTTATAGAATGTACCCAAGACATCAATAAAAGATCTGCTACCCACTAGGGAAGGAAAATTTGACATTGAACAGTTGGGGACATTGATTAGAAAAAAAGAAATCTTTTCAAAGTTTGTACTTCACAAAGTTCAAACTCTCCAATAAACCTGTTATGGTATATATAGCTATAAAAGGCTTTGACATATGAGAGGCAGCCTGTGACACTCAAATAAATGGCTCTGGTTGAAAAACTTCCTGTAAAATTTAAAATATTTTTGTCAAGTCAAAAAATGTAATAACATTTGATGAAAACCAGGAGCCATTCAAAATGGCTTATACTATAACTGATTTTACTGTAATAACAATAGAAGTCTAATATTTAAAATGACTCCTTTTTTGCTTAATATAAATAATTTCATTAAACTCAGGAATTGCTATAGGTAGATAGGCTTTTCTTCATACACACACAGAAGCCCACATACAAATATCAATTTGGAAAATTAAATAAAAACTAATAAAAATTATTTTAGCAAAACAAAATTATGTTCTTAAATGCTCCCCTCTTAATTCAATATTACTTGTATTACATAAGAAGGATACAAATAAAAGTGATAAAAAAAAGGCAGACAAAAGAGTGGATAACCACATTCATAGCGCTGTTTAAAGAATACTAACACACTGATCAGATTCAGAATTCTGCCTTTTCTATTCATTGACTAATGAATTGATTCTCTCATCCTTAAAGCTAGCTATTAAAGCCACTCCAGGTTAGAATAATAAATCTGGGACAGGATGGTTTTATTTTTAAAAAGACAAGGAAATTAAATCAGTTGAGTAACATATAAAACAATCACCTAGCAAGCATTAAATATATGTAAGTTTTTGGATTTTACTCTTAATCCCTAAAGAGCTTTTACATCACCATCAAAGTTTGTGAGTTTACTGGATTTAATAGTTGAGATTTTCTGCCTGACTAAATAGTTGTGATTGAGAATTAGAAACTCTTAATTTTAGATTACTGAAGGGATAAGGAACATAGAAAAGACAGATGAGACAATATAAAGATGTTAACAAATGTATCATAATTGATCATTTGCAAGGAGCAAGTCTTTTGAGCCAAAAGAAAAAAGCCATCTAGTTCCTTTTCCATGGAATATCTTGTGACCATAAAAAAGAACAAGATCACATCTTTTGCAAGAACACGAATGGAGCTACAGGCTCTTATTCTTTGCAAACTAATGCAGGAACAGAAAACCAAATACCACATGTTCTCACTTATAAGTGGGAGCTAATTGATGAGAACTCATGAACACAAAGAAGGAAACAACAGACACTGTAGTCTACTTGAGGGGAGGAGGGAGGAAGAGAGGAGCAGAAAGGATAACTATTGGGTACTGGATTTAATACCTGAGTGATGAAATAATCTGTACAACAAACCCCCTGTGACATGAGTTTACCTACGTAACAAATCTTCATTTAGTATTACGCACACCCTACATAACCAATCTTCATATGTAAACCTAAAATAAAAGTTTTAAATAAAATATCTTACCTACGTAGCTTCACTTTTAAACTTAACTTTCATAATAACACCAATAGAAGACAGAGAAATATCATGATACTGGAGGGAAGCAATTGCAAGACTAGAGCACCAAAGATTGTAGGCAACTACTAGAATCTCAGAAAAGACAAGGAAGAATCCTCCCTTAGAGCCTTCAGAGACAGCATGTTCTTTGCCAACACCTTAATTTGGGACTTCTAGCCTGAAGATCTGTGATAGAATACGTTTCTGTTGCTTAAGCCACTAACTTTACAGTACATTATTATAACAACCCTAAGAAACTAATGCAACTTTTTTGTTACATGGGGTCTGCTATCTTATGAAAGTCTCTAAACAATATGGAGATGGAAGATCTCTGCTTTGTGTTAGTTTCTTGACTCTCTCACACTCCCAAGTAATCTTTTCTAAATGTGCATCCATAAATACCATAAAAAATGTGCCGCTAACACCAGCTTCACCAAGTGAGCCTCAGCTGGTTCCTTCGGCATTTCAGGTATTTCCTATATTGTTAGAAAGTATACATCAGTCCTGAAAACTCTTCAGGACATTTGCTCTAACAATTGTTCAGCTCACTTCTCCAGCTGGGATACACAACTAAACCTTAACTCAGCCTTTTTTATAGAAAGCTTCTACCCCAGTTTCCTCAGGTATCTCTGGAAGGAAGTCATAACAGAAGATGGCCATCATCCAGACAATCTATAGGTTCTCAAATTTTGCTTCCAGGATTAGCAGAATCAGCTAAACATGAAGACTAGTTAGGCAAATTCTCTAGCCCTACTCCAGACCTACTCTGGGCTGAATCTCTGCCTTTTTGTTTTGATAAGTTCTGCAGGCAATTCTTATGCATGTTAAAATTTAAAAATTATAGCAATAGATGTTGCTCTGCAAAGTAACTCTCCCGTATAAGAAAGCTAGTTAGTAGCTGAGTCAGAGGGGCAGCTGGAAGCAGGTCAATATGTATGGTTAATGAGAGAAACAGTGAAAAAGCTGGAGCTGTGTACTATAGCATTTTGCTGATGTTTATTTAAAAGGCTAATGAGATAGTAAAAGAAATTGTACTTTAATCAGATTGTATAAATGCTCATTACCAAGTTAAATCTGATATGATTTAGTTGTTTATTCAGCAAATATTTTTTGTAATTTTTCCAGACACTGAGAATACTGCAGTTAGCAAGACAGAGAACCTGTCTCGTAAACTCTGGTAGAAAAGACAGAATATGAAGTAAATTTATAACTTTAAGTAGTGGTGAGAGCTATTAAGAAAAGCTTTGTAAGGGATGAGGTAATAACTGGTGCTGCTTGATAGGATGAGCAGAAAAGGCCATTATAAAGTGGAAATATCTCAACAAAAAATAATTTTGCAAGGAAGCCTTCAATTTGGAGATTTGGAGACAATATATTCTGGTAGAGAAAACAAAAATGCAGATGTTGAAGCCTGGGGGCGGACTAAGCTTGAACATTTAAACAAATAGCAGGAAGGCTGGCATGGCTGCGGTGGAGTTAGCAAAAGCAGAGTCAGGTAGGGGGTAGGAGCAGAGGCAGGGGCCAAATCATGTAGATTTTTGAGGACATATCCAGAATGTCAGATTGTATGTCCAGAATGTCAGATTGTATGTCAAATACTTACGTGAACTCATTGAAAATGTTTTCACTGGGGGAAGAATGATATGATTTGCTGCTGCTGCTGCTGCTGCTGCGTAAAGAGGCTGGCTGTAAGTGGGAAAAGAGTAGAAAAACATAAGATCATTTAGGAGCCTGTGGAGAGGTCCATAGAAAACAGTAATATTGGCAAGAGTGACAATAAAGGACATAAAAGGGATCATCAGATTATGGATACATTTTAAAGGGACAGCTCACAAAATTTGTGGGCAAAGAAAGAACAAGAACACAAGGATGACATCTAGGACTGAAAAACTGAGGATCTGGTGATGCTATTATTGAGATGGGGTTCAGTGTGGGAGCAGCAGGCTTGGAGGGTGCCATGAAGCTCAACTGTGGCTTATTAAATTTATCTATGCAGGTGGATGTTTAGTAGAGGGTTGGCTATATCATGCATAAACTGTGGAATAGCAAGACTGATGGAAAAAAAATAGGAACTCATGATTTAAGAAGTGGAATAATCTTAAAAAAAAAAAAAGAAACAAAAACTCTACCATTCATAGGAAGAGGAGAGAAAATGTTTGCAGGTAAGGAGAGAGATACTGTGCTTTCTTGGTGTGAAATGGAATGTCCACCAAGAAATTTAATGGCAGGATTTGTGGTAAGCATCCACAACAAACATTTAATAATATTTCTTGACATTTTAATACAAAGAAAAAATACAGAAGGAAAACTGTCTCAAAGGAAAAGTTTTTTTCTCAATTCAAATTTTTAGATATGTTTTTCTTATGTAAAAATAGACTTGAAGAGAATATAGCAAATCTATTGATAAAAAACACATTATAATAATAGTAACTTCACAATGAAACTTCAATGATTTATTTAATGTATTGCATATTGTCAAGAGAGTTTAATAAATGTGTTCTATTGCCCATTAATGTAGTATGCAGAAACAAATAAAATGATTTAATATATTTTCTTAAATTGTTTCTATGTCTTCCTGGCCAAAATATTAAAATAACTTGTAACTCTAAATATTTCTTCATTATGGCCTAAAGCCACAGAATCTATTTTTGTAAACTCATTAATAATGCATGTTAATTCTAATATTTATATGTAAGAAATTAATATTAGTCCTAGATGTTAAATATTCTAACTTTAAACACCTGACTTTTGCATCATGTGCATGAAAATTTTATAGTAAACATAAAGAAAAACACGGAAAAAATTAAATTGGTTAAATAAGAAAACAAAATATAGTATAGTGAGCAGTCCGATTAATTTCATGGATTTTACCAACAATACTAGTGGAATATATAAATCAGTTTTAAAAAACTTGGAGGGGAAAACATCTTTTGTAAACAATACATTTTGGTTATAAATTCACACTAGTAATTTCATAGCAAATGTATAGCACATGTACCACCATGAAGTCAAGGCATGCTGTAATCAGACTGCTTTGTGAATTTACTATAACAGAATGATTAGACACTGGATTTAATCATGCCATGTCTGGGATTTGGCATTCTATCAACTGTAGCCCAGCTGCCAGTCCAGCCACAGTGATAGAAACTTACCAGTTTTGGGTTTTTTTTTTTTGTAATAAGGCATGTCTGAAGCTATGTCTTTGATTATGATAGAGAGACAGACAGAGGTAGGGAGAGAGAAACAATTATATACATCATCTGCATTTGCAGAAATTACATGACTCTCATGATTAGAAACTTTTCTTACATACCTTACTGCCCAGTGGTATCTATATGAATAATCAGCACCATGAACTCAAGAAATGGATGTACATATAGTTTTTATGATGATACCAATTCTAGTAAGTTTGGATGACGATGCACTAATACTCTCAAAAAGTTCAAATTGTGTTATATTTCAGTATAGAGTAGCTTGCTGTATCATTATCTACTCAGCTTTTCAAGTTCTCAAGTTATATGTGTGTATGTGTGTATAATTGTAGAAATATGCTTTATTATAACAAGACATTTTATTTTGTGGCCAAAAAATATACATTGAAATATAACAGCTGAATGCATCCAATGTCTATAGAAGAATTAATTCTTCTAGGGTAGGATGTTGATATACCTGTTTTCAACCTCACCACTCCAAACTGGGTAAGTTGCATCATATTTTCTTTCTGACAACTACCTTCTAGAATAGTGATGACATTAGTGGGAAAACAGAAATGTTGCTTAAAAAAAAACTGAGTAGTGAGGAATATTATAATTCTGTTTGGAAATTTCAGAATTTACAGTGACATTACATTATACAGGTGAATTTTCAGATGATAATGTGATTATCTTACTGGTATTCCTAAATAGGACAAACAATGCAAGCTGCTGTAATAAGAAATCTAAAAATTTTAATAGCTTCATATGATTTTTAGAAATGCATTCTTTGTTTCAGTGCAGTAATTCTTGTTGGTAAGTGCTTCATGTAATTTAGGAGGTATGCTCTTTACATCTATGGCTCTGACCTTGTCCAGTATTTCCGTTCAGATGATAAATAAAGATTAGGATATTTAAATACTGAATGGAAGACTTTTAGAAGTTGGATTTTGAGATGACTTATAATCACTTTTGCCTACATTCTACTGTGCAGAACTCTAGGGAGGCTGGGAAATATCGTCTACTTTTATGCCCCTGAGTAAAAGGTGAGCACATAGCTGTCTGTGTTGTATTTTGTTTGGTTGAGATGTAAAGAACTGTAATGTGAACTTGGGTAGCAGCATAGAAGACCACCAAAATAATAATGGGTCAGTATTTTGGAAAAAATGGGTGTATATGAAAAAGCTAGAGTTTAAAACTATATCGTATGATGCTGTGGTAGTTATGTGAAAAGAGATGTGATTTTTAAGTATATTAGTATTAACCATTTAAAATATTAATCACATAACTATTTTTGCTAATTAAGATAAATGAAATCAACACACTGAACTGGTTGAAGGGATTCAAGTTCTTTTCTTTCATTTTATTCTATCAGTTAATTCTACTTCAAAGAAAATACACCATTTTTTAAAATTAAGGTTTTTTTTCTAGTTTGGACATCTCTGGAAATGTAGTTCCGTATTATATTTTCAGGAAAGGACTATTCAATTTAAATCTTAATTTCCACAATGATAAACACTTCTACTATAATTTATGAATAAATACTTTGTTCTCAGAGTAAATCACTCTACACAAAATAAGAAGCAAGTCATATTGTTTGACAAGACATACAAACAGAATTCATAAAAAATATATATTCAGCATTTCAAATTAAATATCATGAAAGTAGCTGCTGCATATAACACGTGGGGCAGTTCTTTATACAAAACTTTTCAGAATAAATATTGTTAACTGAAATTTATACTTGAAATTGTACCCCAATTTTTTTCAAAAATTACATTGTTTTCAGTTAATGGGTGTATTTTGGTACGTTTTAATATCCTCAATATTCATTTCAATTATAGACATGTTACTCTGACAGATATTTCCAAAGGAAATATTTCAATATTAGCAGAGGAACATTTGCTACTGGAAAGAGAGAGATGGGCCATTTTATTTCCCCACTTCTTAACTAGGTCAGTGGTCCATCACCAAAACTGTCTACCATCCACTTTAGACAAACATGTTTACATTATTAGGAATGGGCAACCATTTTCTTAATATTCCCTGAAATTCCAACTGTGTTCCATTCAAATACATGAACTTTTAAAAAACTTTTTATAATTCTATAATCTTTGTTCTGCATCCATACAATTCAGAAATAAAGATGAGACAGACTTATTTTAAAATGATTATAAATATAAATTAAAAAGAACATCCACAATTCAATATACAATCAGTCTTTTTCTTTTTCCATCTGAAAATAACTTCAGACTTGGAAGATACTTTTCTCCTTATGAATTAATGGTTAGCAGTACCTCTGCTATTGTCTTGAGTTCTGTAATTGCACAGAGAAATTTTATTTCAACCTAGTTTTTATCTTCCAAAGAAGCTTAAACAAAATTAGATTGCATAATCCATGGCATTTATGCCTTTTATCATTTTTTATTAGGAAAAGCTCACTACATGAGCTCTCCTGTAGTGAATACCTCAGAAGTAATGAACATTTTCTAATAATTAAAACCCATTGTTTCCAACATAAAGACAGTGAAATACGATTAACTCTCTAACTGTGCCATAAAACTAAAAAGGAAAACAGTCTAAATTTACCATTACTTCCAGGAGAGTATCTAAACATGAGAAATAAAACTGTGTTGATTTGAGTCCATGTGCGTTTGTCTATGCCAAATAAGAGTTAGCAGCATTGTTTTTCCAAAGCAAAAATGATTTCTCCACCCAAAGGAAATATTACATCTTTTTACTCCATATATTGTTTACCCTGTGAGTTACGAGTAGTTCTTAAGAAGCCTACAAGTTAAAACGTGTTTAGAACTTTAAGAGACAGTGATTCCTTCAAGGACTTTTAAGTACTTCATAGCAACAGCTGCTTTTACACAGGTGAAGTGATTATTGCAGCAGGAAGATTAACAACTGAAAGGGTTCTCAATTCTGTTTACATACATTCAAATCCCAACTCAATAGCTTAACAACTATGTGACTTGGACAAGTTATTTATCCTCTACATTCTTCCTCTTTCTTATCTGTAAAATGTAAATAATTATAATACCTAAATCACAGTGATAGCAATAGGAGGCAGACAGATTCCTAGGCAGACATGGATGGGTCACTGGTGAAACTTGACCTTCAAGCCAAGGCCAGAGTGAAGGCTTCACACCAAACTACCAGTTCAAGATAGAGTGCACTCACCAGAGTGAGAACTTCCATTCCTCCTCAGTGTGCTCAGCCCCTGATTGTTCCTGGGCCAAGCCTTCACTTCAGCCCCTGATTGGCTCTTTACATTATCATACCTTTTTCTGAACAGTGCTTTTTCCAAGGCTACCCATAAACCACTCAGCATGCATTTCCCAACTCCGCCTCACAACTGGCCACCCACTTTCAGCTACCCTCTTGCTGCTAAGAGCTTTTTTCTGTTGCTAAATAAAATTATATGTCTTGCTTACTCTCTGGTGTCCACATGCCTCATTCTTCTTTGTCATGAGACAAGAACTTGAAACTCGCAAACCATGGGAGTGAAAGAGCAGTAACACTCCCTCCCACTCACTGAGCTACCGGAGTAAAGAAGCCACATCAAAGGATTTTGTAAAGTTCTCAGAACATTACCAGACACATAGTAAACTCTTGCTATCAATTTACTATTTATCAAGTAGAGAAAAAAAGGTTGCAGGAGAATAAAAAGGAAATAAATGTAGCATCATCCATTTTTTGGACCATTAAAAGTAAGCTATGTGACACATTCATTTACTTATTCAGTTACTCATTGACTGTGTAAAGCAATTTGTTGGGGACTGTGATTATAGCAGGGAAAAAGACAGAAATGGACCAGCTGTCAGAAAAATTACTATAATACTATTAGAAAGTATTATACAACTGTATGCAATTAAAAGTTAAAATTGCATTGAAAAGCAACCCCTATGTGCTATAAACCTTTATAGCTAATAACGACAGTATTGTCTATTTCAATCAACAGTTGCCTTATATTTGTTATCTCTAATCTTCACAACAATCCACAGGGTACACACAATACCCATATTGTAAGTAAGGACCTTGAGATTGCATAAAATTTAATGCCTTCTCTGAGTTCACATATCTGGTACAATGAGCAAGAAAAAAATCACATTTCATACTTTATTCTCTCTACTAGATGTTACAAAGCAAAGGACACTTTTGTGAAGATGCCTCACAATATTCTTTTTTTTCTTTCTGGGCACTTTCTTCTCTCTCAGGGAAATATTCTCCATTTTCACCCTAAATCAGTAACATAAACTCGTCAACTAAGCCATTGGTTCTCAATCTTGCTTAAGCATTGGATTCACTCTTAAAAATTACCAATTCTTTGGTCCTGCCACCGAGTTTATTTAGTCGCTCTGTGGTGTCACCAGGGTATTGAAAAATTTTAATCACCTCTCCAGGTGATTTTAACATACTGTGCAGGTTGAAAACCAAGGAACTGAGATGTAAATGTCTGCTTAGGTGGTACTTAAAACAGGAATCAGAGATTTAAATAAAGGGGATTAAGTTATAAATAATCTCTCAAAGTAGCAGATGGCTGGAGAGAATAAAATTTAAGAGGAAAAAAAGACAGAATATCGCAGAGATTTAAAAATCTGCAGTTATGCTAGAGAAGGGAAAAAAGACAGATTGAGAACTGAGTGGCAGGAAAGAAAAAAGATTCAGAGGATTAGAAGTACTCAGTGTTGACCTGGTGTGAGAAAGGCCCGAGAATGGAGTTTCCTCACTTGTAAAACTTGTTTCCTCACTTGTAAAACTTGTAAAACTCACTTTGTAAAATGTGAGATTTCTCTGTAAGATCTGGTAAAACCACCTAGCATGTAAAAGTACTGGTTACATGGTAGCCTTTGTGGATCAGATTTTGGTGGACTATGATGAAAAATAAAAGAATAAAAATTGCAAATTCTAAATTAAATACATTTCTGTTCATTTGTATGGAACGTGAAAAATCACAAACCACAAAGTTTGAAAAGCTGACACATATAATAAAATCTAGAAAATATATTGTGTGTTAATGAATTGCCTGACATACTCTAACATGTTTCTACATGTTTGGCTACATACACTTTAACAGTCATTTCACATAAATTATTTTGTAATAGTTTCTATAAATAACAAGATAATTCATTACATCTACTTTGTTAATATCAATAGTTTTAACAAGATATTGATAAGACACAAAATCTCGCCATACATTTGTGTAGGTTTTATGATTAAAATTCCACAAACTAGCTTCTGGCCACACACATTTCAAACTTGTATTTCCTTTACTACACACATATTTTGGTGCTGAAAGCCATAGGACAAATGCACCTTTCAGTACAATTTCTAGCCCTGTCATAATGCCTTGGTAGGTTTGCACAGTGAGCAAAAGTATTCCTGAAAGCTATTCATAACTGGGACAGCTTGCAATTCTTTAGTTGTACAACAGAGTTTCCATGACCATTTAATCACATTCTTCTAAACCCAAACTATGTATCTCTCAAACTCAACTTTACCTTAACTGGATCCCAATAATGCCTGTGGCCAATCCACAGGAATTCTACTAGAAGTATGATGGAAGGGAAAGTCACACAGGGAAGCATTAGTCTCAACTGATTGCAGTTCTTATACTACTTCTTAAAATGTTACCAAAAATGCATGACTTATAAGAGACCTATATAAGCAAGGAATCCTAAAGATTAAGCTTTATTATATTCATGGAAAATTCATTTCTGAATATTAGCCATTTTTTTCAGTGGCAGCTCTAATTTCAATAAAGGGTAGGTAATCTTGTCCGAAAAACTGGATAAGTGACTAATATTAGTCAATGGCATTCTAGAATTTAATGGCACATACTAATTTGTTTTACAACAACCTTATTGTTTATGTATTTTTCTTATTATCCCCATCTCTCAAATGAGGAAAGTAAGGCCCACAGAGTTCAATGGACTTAAATCACACAGAGTAAATGGCAGAGGCGCAAACTCTCTATTATGTTTATGCAACCAACCTCTCAGATGATTCTAGAAACTAAAAATGCATTCCCCTTTTCCTAAGTTTTAAAGAACTGTCAAATATTTCAAATATCTGAACAGGGAGTTGATGAAGATTGTAGAAGTATGCTTGGTGGAAATGAAAGACAAGGTAAATCTACAGGGTCAGTGTGGGAGTCTACCACATACTATTCAGGCAGCTCAAACAAACAAAGTTTTAAAGTAAACCTCACAAGTGAAAAAGAAACAACTGAAAGAAAATGCCAAGCAAAATAAAAACTGAGTCAATTTTCTATATGTGTCAAAGCAAGAATGCTTTGACACATATAGAAATTTTTATTTGTACATTGCTGCTACCAAAATAGAGCCTATGTTTTAACAAAGGATGTGATCTTGTAGAAACTTTCTCCTGAGATATCACACCATAGATATACAAGAATCTGTGATCTGCAGATACTCAGGTAGCCAACTACCAAATAATGTTATTTAATTTTTGAGTATCCACTGGTATCAATAGCTTCCTCACTTAAGTCTCTGGGAATCAGAATACATTATTTCCTATTTCTGAGACTTGAAATTCTAATTTCTCCATCAGCTTAAATATATCATTCCTAGGCTATGAAAAAAACCCTGACTCCACTTCTAAAATCCTTTTCTGGTTTGTTTCAATAGAGGTTTTTACATTTTTTTTTTATTTTTTATGTTAAAATTACTATGATTTAAAACATGCACTTTTAAACATTCAAACTCTCAATTTTCTAGCTCTGTCTTAAAGTTTCCTCCTATTCAAGTCTTGCCAAATGTCCTTGTGTTGGTTATTTATAAAATGGATGCTGTCTTTTCTAACAGTACCAAAAATGTTTTGAGTAGAGGAGGTGTCTATTTCATTGTTTTGATTTTACCTCCCCACTTTCCCCTAAATCAAATAGTTTTATAATTTTATTTATATTTACAGTTTGGTTTGTTCCTTCTAGGAATAATACATGGAAAAAACATGTTAAAAAGCGAAACTATAGTCTTTACAACTAATATTTCTAGCAATTTACAATATTGCAAAACAAACTCAATTCTTACCATCCTTCCTATTTTGAAGGACATATAACATATTTTACATCATATAATTCTATTGAGAAAATTGCCTTTTTGTGACAAAACTCATTAAATTAATAAACTTCTTACATATCTATAGATAGAACTTTGAGTAAATTTGACAAATTGATTCTAATATCAGGTGTTTTAAAATACTTTATCTACTTCAAATTGCTTATTATTCTCCAAGTAGCTACCAAATTATTATCATTTTGAGGAAAGTAAATGAAGAAATTTGAATATGTAACTTTGGTCAAGATGGTAGGCTTTTCAAAGTCAAGCATTAAAACATTTTCTCATCTTCTCATCTTCCATTCCTATGTTCTTACATATGCAAGAATTGAGGGCTACATATTCCATTAAGATTAAAGTACATCTGTTGATATCTGTTTAACTTTCAGTATTTTCACCTAATGGAAGGATTACCTTAATAGTTTTGATAATGCTAAAATAATTTAGGCCTGGATTACATTATGGAAACTTTACTCATTCCTTAAAAGGACTTAATTATTCATTAGTAGCAAGAGTGAAATTTACTTGTCCTATATGAGTAAAGACAAGAAGTTCATTTTATTTTTCATATTTCATTGCCTGAATCAAAGGTGCTAATGAGATACCTTAAGGCAATTTCACAAGCAAGAAAATTCCTAGAATTTAACAAGATATTTAACATTATGTGAAAAAAGAAGGTCAAAAAAAAAAAAGCCAAAACTCAAGTAATATCATAAAATGGTACCTTGGAGAAATCACTTGTACTTTAATAATTTAGAAAGGTCTGTCTCATTCATAGCAAGCAAAAGTAAAAATGAACTTTCATGCTGTGCTAATGAACAGCTCAAAAAGCATTTTATACAGCATGCTATGATAAATTAGACTGAAATTCAGAGTTAATATGTGACCTTTCAAACTAGAAAATATAAGAACAAAAATGCAAAATTAATATATTGTGTTCCTGAGTGCCTTCATTAGCAAATTATTTTGCTAACTACAAATAGTACCTTATTTAGCAAATTGATTGGCTCCAACAAAGGAGAAAAAAATTGGTAATGTGTGTGTTGTGTGTGTGATTTCTTTACAATTTCTTCCTAATCAACATTTTTAGCTACTTTAGGAGTACTACTAAAGTATGAAGTACTAGATACTACTAAGGCTACTGTGGTAATGGTACTAAAGTAAGATAAAGTAATATATAAGTATTAAGTATAAGGTATTTACATTTTCTATTTATATTTGGAAGTGACCAACTAAAGATATGGTCATTAAAAGTTAACATAGATCATACTTGCACAGATTGAAAAGAGCAAAACAAGGGAAAAGGAGAAATTTGAAGGGTTAAACTACTATTTAGGGGTTAAAGACGGTAACAGAAATGGTGACTAGAGAGGTAAATATCAAGGGGGACCGAGTTACAAGACAGGAGTAATATAATCCAAGGGAAATATGAGTATGACAGCCTGAGTGGTTAGAGTCTCAAATGTTTTAGAATAATCAAATAAAGAAATTATCAGGTAGAAAGAGTTGTTAGTGACTTGCTCCCTTTGCAAGAGGTTGCATTGAGTTGAAGAACTCATTAGGGTATAGACCTAACAATTGTAAGCCTTCTCAGGGAGGCCTTTCCTGGCTTTTCCATTTAAAATGGTCCCCTTTTAAAAGCGCCCTTTCCCCACTTTCATTTTTTTCCATGATGCCTTTGACATCTTATGTTTTACTTGTTTATTGTCATCTCCTACAAGGATTAACAGCTCCTTGAAGAGGTGAATTTGCTCACTATTTATCCCTACTGCTTAAAACACTGTTTGGCACACAGTAGACAATAAATGTCTACTGAAGGAATGAATGAAATTACTCACTATACAAGAGTATTAAGGAAATAGCTAGAGCAAAGACTTGCATTGAGGGAAATGGTTCTTTTATAAAGACTTTCATGGCCAAGTGTGGTGGCTCATGGCTATAATCCCAGCATTTTGGGAGACTGAGGCGGGCAGATCATGAGTTCAGGAGATCTAGACCATCCTGGCAAATGTGGTGAAACCTGTCTCTATTAAAAATACAAAAATCAGCAGGGTGTGGTGGCACATCCTATAATCCCAGCTACTTAGGAGGCTGAGGCAGGAGAATCACTTGAAACAGGGAGTCGGAGGTTGCAGTGAGTCAAGATTGCACCACTGCGCTCCAGCCTGGCAACTAAGATTCCGTCTAAGATAATATATAATAATAATAATAATAATAATAATAATAAAGGACTTGCACCTAGTTTTATGCAAAAGCCAAAGAGCCAATAGAAAGGACTAGTGAGTTTGAACATATAAATTGGAAAAAAACAAAAAAGTCAGTTGATGCCGGAATATCCAGGAGATGGAGAGAATATTGGTCATGGGAGTCATAGAATAAGTGTCAAAATTAACCTTGACTAGAAGGAGAAACACTTCACATGACGGGGAACATTTCAATATGGATGAATTTGAATGTGGATATTGCTTAGCAAAAATGGTAAAAAAAAAAAAAAAAAATTCAGGAAATGGTTTAAAATATCTGTGGTGAGATTAAAAAAAAAATTCTAGTGGCATGCAGAAGAACATAAGAGGACTGAAGACTGTAGACAATAAGTTTACTTATCTTTTCACCTTTGAAATGTAGGAAAGGAAATATATAGGGTTAATGTCTTCATTGGTTACAAAGTGGAAAGACTTGTCTTTGTTGTTGTCATTGTCATTGTTGGTACATTTAAGAGGAATGCTCAGAGCATGAAAAGATGAAGAATTCAATGAATGGAAGCAGCAAAGGTGCAATTTTAGATACATAATGTTTTTAAATAAATTAGTATGCTTTTCTTGTGCACAAACACTTGTGCATAAACTTCCCCACCATTCCCCCGCAAGTACCATTACCTTAGCGGAATTAAGATTGCTACAGCTGAAATGAAAAGCAAAGGAAAGTGTTAATAAACAATTTTGACTTCCAAGTAGGCTTCTTAAGCCAATTTCATTGCTAGCCAGCAAATGCTTTTGATTTGCATGAATAGAACTAGCCAAGAAGAAATAACAGGAGGAAGATCAAGGATCAAAAAACCAAAACCTTAAAGAAAACACTGGATTTATTCATAAATGTAATTTTATGAAATAGACAAAGAATAATATTTAAAATCAGAGAAAAAAAGACTCCCAACCGAAGTGGACCATGCTTGATAAGTAATGAAAAAATCAATAAGAGTATCCCACTTCTTCCAAGAACACGTACTGTCTACACCAGTAGCAGGATGAGAGATACTGCCTGTGCTGAGGAGCTGCTGAAGCAGTCCATATTGCACACTAGGTAGGTGAAGGTTCCTCTGCAGATGCTTGCATAAATCTTGCCAATTTTCTGCAAGATGCATTCCCTTCATAAACCCCTACTGGATAATGTCTTCTTTAGTCCTCTACGATATTCACATATTCTCCAAATAGGATAAGGTCCTGGATAACCGGAGGGGACACTTAAAAGTGGAGGGAAAGGGAAAGTTCTTACCATGAGCCACTGGACTTGTATGGGAATCAGCTGAGTCAGATCCAGAGTCCTCACATCCCAGAACCACGGCAGTGTTGAGACCAATTATAATTACAGTTTTGAAAAAGAAGACAATTATTATAAAAATATCCTAAAAGGGCCAATGAAATTAAGAGCAAAGATATATATGCTGAATCATATATGAGGAAGTAGAAACACTTCCTCAGAGGTGAGAATGAATCAAAGGGAATTGAAATACAGGGGACAAAATTCTAAAAATTAGGGAACCAGCTGGATTGTAATAATATTCACTTAAATATAAGAGACTAAGTTATTTTCCAGAAAGCTAGTGCTGGGTAGAGTAGTGGGTGTATTCTTTGGGATTTGAAACATACATGGAATCTTTGAAACAGATCTCTGTGTGATATGACATGGTGTAAATAGGACACCATTAAAAAGATCTAGCTGATGTTAGGTAGTACAGATTTGCAGTTTAAAATAACAATTAATTACCAAATTATAACAACATTCACTATGACTCCATTTATTTTGGTTTAATTTATTTTCCCAGTAACAGATGTCCATGTAATTTGCTCATTGCCAAGCCACATGAATCTGTTTTGATAATAATTGTGGGGCTTATTTAAAAATATGGTTTGTTTTATTGGATGTAAACTGAATATTTAAATGTTGCTAAATGAACATTTTTTTTAAATAAGGCTACAAAATTCCAGTAAAATTATTCATACTTCTACCATCTGTTATGCCAAAAATTTCAGGCTTACAAAATTTTAGTATGTATAAATACTTGACTTCTAACATTTGCCTATATACCGTGATTTACTAGATTGTTACTTTAAATGAACAGAAGAACAAAATAAAAATGGAACCAGCAGGAATTGACAATTTTTATTAGCCCCAAGAGACATTATACAGAAATGTCAAACTGACCACCTACTGAAAACGGCTGGAACCTTCACTCCTCTCGAAATGTCACCAGCTTGCTCAAGTAAACACTAAGAATTGATGTAGCTAGCAGCCTTATATGATGTTATTTTTAAGTTATCCATATTTCATTCACTCTTTTTCCCTCCAAACTTCAAGTCACACTGCATTTTATTTTGCTTTTTCCCTAGCAGCATGTAATAAAGCTCCTGCTTTCTTTCCCAGATAAACTTCCTCTTGATCAAGGCCTTCACTACACTCTTCCAATACTTCAGGGCCTGCTTCAACACAAAATGACAAGGCACATGATTTGAAGCAGAGTTTTAGATCAGAGCTTTCCCTTGGCTAGTTATGTAGCACTTGAGCTAGTCTCAGTTTATCTAGACTACAGTTTTCACCTCTGGAAAACAGAAGGATTCCAAGAGTCCTTTTAACCTTTAAAATTCTGTGATACAAACATATACTAAGAAGCACACACAAGTAGCAATAGTAGACTAAACAATCAAATTAGGGTAAAAACTGATGCCAAACCTATATCAAAAGATCTCATGTACCCCATAAATATACACATCTACTATGTACCCACAAAAATTTAAAATAAAAATAAACTATGGCAAAATCTTCATAGAATGAGAACCCAGACTAATACCCCAATTTTTTCTGCTAAATTTCTACAAATTTGCCATTTGTATTTGAACTTTTATGTATCTTTTATCAGTGATGTAAGAAAGAAAAGGTTTCAACAGTATTATTTCATATATGTGTATATTACTCCAATGAAATTACTCACATTTCTCCCATCTGTTATGCAAAAAATTTCAGACTTATAAAATTTTAGTACCTATACTTCTAACAATTGCCTATATATGATGATTTACTAGATTGTTGTTTTAAATGAACAGAAAGAACAAAATGAAAATGGAACCAGTAAGAATTGACAAATATATACAAATGTGTACATATACATAGATAGATAGATGCCTAGACTATATTTATTCTGTTATAGAAGCCATCTTGCAGTGTATTAAAATCAAAAGACTGTCACAGGGTCCTATTGGCAATATTAAGTTTTGCTTACTAGATACATGATATCCAACTGTGGGATTACAAGGAAAGCAATCATCATGTAAAAATATTGGATATGTTGTTTGTATTAAAAATATGCTTTAAATTACAAGAAAAAAACTAGTGCTGAGAACCTGTTATGATTTCTAAATATTTAAAATTATTTTTATGAAACTACGTGACTCTTAGGAAATTACATTGTAAATTTACATTTAGTGTTTTTTTAATTTCTGAAAACTAAGTAATTTTGCTAGTATCAAGAGAAAACATCTGCAGTATCTTTTCCCAAAATAGCTAAGTTCAATGAATTTACCATTTATTTTTTGTGAAAAGAACCATTTACATACTTACATATGTATATATACATAGTTAAGTGATAACACCATAACATTTTCAAACTTCACTAATTTTTAATAATTCAATTATTTAATATTTCCATGTACCAAGAATGTGCTTAACAAAAATCAGAAGTTGAAGCAGATATTTTTTTTAAAATGTACTGCTTTTGTAGCTTATAAATGTATAAAAGCTATGGGCATTGATCTAAGGCCACAGAGTAAATTATAAAGATTACTAATATAAAATTAAACCAATACTAAGAATCAATTTTCGCTAGTAGGATGTTAACTAAACCATTGTCTCAAACTTGTAGAAACTTGTTAAATCATCTCCTGGTTGACTTCAGGTGTGTGTTAAGGTTTTGTAGGACCTTATGTAAAGACAGCTTTGTTACATAGCGTGAAAATAATCTAAACCTGTATGGCTTAAGTAAAAATCACTCAGAATTGAGTAATGGATTACATTTTTAAAGTCACAATAATTGCAGAATATCTCCATGAAGAGCCTTTACACAAGAGTATAGATTTTACAAATGCCATGTCAAAAACCAAGTTCAATTTTTCCATCACTCAATCAGGTCACATTACAGATCCATCTGTTTAAATTATTAATATTGGAAGGAAGAATGTTACCCCTAAGTGCAGGCAGCTGCAATAGCAGGTCCAGCTGTCTATGACTTCAGTAGCCTGCCTGTAATAGCTAACTTACAATATTTTCCTTTTATTTCAAAGATCTAATGTCTGAGACACGTTCAGACCTCTGAACACCAATTCCTAACTTTTCGTCTTACTTACTGTAATCATTAGCTCCATTCCAATAACTCTTCAATCCACTGAGACCATTAATTCATTGATAATCCCATTTTTTGGTGGCCATCAGCCCCTTCATTTTCTCATTTACTTTTTATCCAGTTCAGATTTCTGGCCCATAACTCTCATCTATTCTTTGAATAAAACTTGAACTCCCTTGTAGTTTCTCCTTTACCTATACTAACTTAAAAAAAATGGCTAAACCTACCTTACCACATTATACCTGCACCCATGCTGCTCAGAATGACTCTAGAAAGCATATACAACCATTCTAGCTAAGTGTCCTTTCATGTGTGACTACTTATCTCCTCTGGGACCTCAGCAGTACTCCTGATTCCAATACATATCCTCAGTGATTTAACTCTCTCAATCTTAAAGAGGAAACTCCTAAATTTCCAGCACCCACATCTCCTCCTCAACCTTGGGTGAAAATTTCATTCTTAATTCACTGAGGAATTTAAAGCAATCAAAATAGAACTTTCATCTCTTCCCCCATGTCTGCTATCATGTTTTCAGCTACACCTATGTATGCTAAATATCTCTCCTGTTAAAATGGACTGAAAAGTCACTACATCCACCTAAGGTCAACCCATCCACTTATATGCATTTCATCTTCCTCTCCATCTCAAGGATTTTGTTCCTTCAGTTAGCTCCTCACTTTCAAGGATAATTTTATTTTTCCTCTCATTTTTGAATCACTTATATTTGCATACATTCTATAATAACTCTCACTAAAGAAAAAGAAAACCCTTTAATATTCTATGTGCCCATCTAGTTATTGTCCAATTACTCTGTTTGCATTTTAACAAAATTTCTCAAAGGGTTTATCTTTACTGTCTCCAATTCATCTCTTAGGGCTTTGACCACAACCATTTTGTTAAAATTGATTTATTCAAGGGTATTAACAATCTCCATGTTGGTAATTCTATGGCTTTATGGTCTGTATTTAGTCCTAACTTTACTTCTCAGCAGCACTTAATATAGTCATTTCTTTCTTCTTGAAACATTTTCTTTTCAATTCCAATATATTACTCTCTTCCAGTTTTTATCTTTCTATTCTTCTGACTCATTTCTGTTTCTTCCCTTTCCTGACTCTTGAGTAATAGAAGAACCCAAAGTTCAATCTTTTTCTCTGCTTTCTCTGTCAACCCTCACTTCCTAGGGGTGCTATTTAGTCTTAGGGCTTTGGAAACTGTCTATACAATTTGATAACTCCTAAATTTTTATCTTCATTCAGAACTTCCTCATTCTCTCTTGACTTGTACATCTGACTGCCAAATCTCAGTGTGCTGACTTGAATCTTTAATAGACCTCTCACATTTAATGTTTCTAAAATAGAAACTGAATTCTCTCTGTCCTCTCCAAACCTGGCACTACTATTCTTCCAATTGCTCAAGCCAAAAAATTTGGAGTCATATTTTCTTTCCCTTATATCCAAAATTGAAATCCTACGTTATGGGCAATTACATTGAGCTCTGCCTTTAGAATGTATCTGAACCTGACTACCTCTCTTTACCTCCACTGCTAGTCTTTTAGTCTAAGGCATTAACTCCATGGTAGCTGGAGCAATTTTTGTTTCAGATCCAATTATAACATTTCTGACATAAAGTCCCCCCCAAATGGCTATCAAGTTCACCATGAGACCCTTAAACTATGGTCTAGTAAGTCCTCCATAATCTCCCTTCTGTTTTCTTTAACCGTATCTCTTAAAACTCATCTTCTTGTTTTCTGAAGTCAATACGTTTGTATTTATTGTATACTCTTCCTCAAATTCTCTTCCTTCATATATTTGGAAGCCTTGTTCATTCACTTTATTTAGGTCTTTTTTCAAATTTATCTACCCAGGAAGTCCTTTCTTGAACATGCTTTCCCCAACTTCCACACACAATTTATCACCTTTTATTATTACACATAAATTTCAGTAAGTTTCTCCTGCTTGTCCTTGATTTAATGTATTTCTAGGGAAATTGACTTCCTTCTCACTATAAATTATTTCATGGTACACCAGGTGAGGTTTAAAAATGAGAAATCAGTAGTCCTAGAATTAGAACTTGCCAGCCCCACTTGGTTATGATATTACCCTTGAATATATACCCCTCAAATTCTGAATTCTGTTAACCTTCTTAGACTTCAGGGATCTGGCAACCTCTCTCTTTTAGGGACCCTTCCAGGACTTGCCTACCTTCTTTCATCCCCTGACTACTTACCAGACAGTATAACAACACTTTGTGCCACTTGCCAAATCTCTATACATATTAAAATCTAGTACTTGTATCTGTTACACTTAGACTTTATAAACCATATTTCTGGTTGCTATTGTCAGATCTTGATGCATTTTAAATTATATTCTGTTACAAGCTTGCATATTTATTCTAATAAGTTAATACATCACACCTTTTAGAATAGTTGCTGTTTGGAGACTTAGCAATAAAATATTCAATCTCATGTTAATATCTAAATTTATTATACTTTGCTACATTCATTTTTCAGAGGACTTTTTCTCCTTTACATCCATTTATTCCCATATGTATCACTAAAACTAATATTCCTAAAGCTCATACTGAATAATTTACATGATTATATCGAGGATTTTTCTATTAAAATGAGTTTCATTTGGTTTTTAAAAAAATATTTCGAGAGAGCAGTTATTCTCAGAAGCTGACTAGTTCCTCCCAAAATTTGGTGGTAACTATTATGTTGTATTATATTATACTGTTTGATTTAAAGTGAGTTAGAATTGAAACAAATAATTCTATTGTACTTAAAAATTAAAAATACAGTATTCCAATATAAATTTATATTGCTATAGTTCAAGAATTCTCTTACTGAATTCATTTGAAACATTCAGTTAGAACAATGTAGTAAGAGGCAATACTCAATTATTTCCATGTTTGAATATACTGCTTGAAAATATATTTTAAAAAATACCTAACTTTGACATAGTCCACATTAATGTATACATTGCCCACTGATGCCTATCTCCAACTTTTAAATTTGTTTACATATTTACAAATTTGAAGGCCAAAAAAGGTAACATAAGTGCTAAGAATGAAAAAGATTAAAAATAACAATTCATTTTATACTCAAGTTTATTACCTTCATAATACTAAATTGTGTGAAAACGCAGGTCTTTTGTAATTTAACTGCATTAACAAATATAAATAGCAGAAATGAAAGTGAATATCAAATGCAATATTCAAGTAAATAATTAAAGTAAATGCTTTGTTGTAAGTCTCCCCAAAGATACCGAAGTCCTGAAGGTCATGCTGATTAACATGCTAAAGAAATATAAATCAGTGATGTGATTCTACTAAAGCTAATGAATTACGAAGGTGTTTTTATACATAGAATAGCAGCATAGATGGAAAACGAAGCTTTCTAAATTACCAAAGTGAAGAACAACACACAAGCGTTAGGAAATACTAAAAGCAGAGGTCTAGAGTAAGTCTGAGGCACTGGAAAGACTTAATATATATCAAAAAATGATGAATAATTATTTCCAAAGTATATTCAAAATTGAACAAAATATGGGATTAGGGAACAATGAAAAATACTTAATCATATACCAAAATATTCTGACAGTAAGGATAGGTACACACCAGACTGATTTTAAGTTGTACAGTGAAATTGCCCAGAGAGATTTTAACATAGCTGTTATATTTTAAGGTAGCTTTATTTGATGATACAGCTTGTATATAGTGCTTCCAGAAATGCTAAGATGTTCAGTAAACTGTTGCAGGTATCTTCCAAGACTATAATTATTAAATTTAAAAAATAGGCACATCACCTGGCATTTAATAAAACTCTTTGGTTTGGCATCCATTATAAACTGTACTTGACTATTCTTAATGAGCATGAAATATGTTTTGGAATTCCAAGAAATAAAACTCAGAATTTAGAATCAAAGGGTGCAATTCTGAATTCCAGCTGAACCAGCCTTTGCACTCACCACGGCCGTAGCGTAAAAAAATAAAGTCAATTTTTAGCAAGAAGAAAGAACCTAGACATGCACACTCATGTGAAGGAGAGAGACATATATTCAAGAAACCAAGGCCATGACCACTAATTAAAAATAAATATAGGTGTCTCATCAACAACATGAGTTTGAACTACACGGGTTTGCTCGCACATGGAGTTGTTTTTTAACTAAACATAGACGGAAAATGCAGTATTCACAGTATGTGAAACCCACCTATATGCCTGATTTTTCAAATACAAGGGTTCTGCAGGGCCAACTGCAGAACTTGCCTATGTGTGGATTTTAGTATAAGCTAGGGTTCTGCAATCAACTTCTGAAGCTAATGAGGGATGACTGCACATGTAAATTTCAAAAAAATATTTAAATCAAGCTTCCAGCCTTTGTGATGTAACATTGATAGAAGAGACACAAATTTTTCTATATAAATCACAAAAAGTCTCATTTTTTAAAATGTGTTTTCAACAAATGCATAAGATAATGAATTTAACGTGATTGATAATGGTCTATGTTCAAAAGCAGATAGCTCAGGAAAATCATTGTCGTAAGACTCAGAGAAGAAAAGCAGAATTTAGACAAAGGATCTCAATCACTAGAGAGACCCTAGTCCTTTCATTCCAAGGTTAATGTTTACAGGTACTTTCCATGTCAGAGGAAGTAGAAATTTGTAGCAGAAACCCAGTCTACAGATGCACAGTTGTTCACCATTATGCCTGAGTAGAAAACATACATATCGCTCATTCCTTAATAGGTTCAGTTATTGCTAACAAATCTTTTTATCATCTCCAGTAAATCCTAAGTTTAAAAAGATAAAAAGTCATACTCTCCAGGTGTTGCTATACAGAGCTCCATGAGCTAGATTGTCCATTACCAAAATACAGACAGAATTAAAAAAACAATAATACCCCTTAAGAAGATCAGCTGATGGAGGTTTAATTTTGTTTCTATGAGCCACGAATGACAAAATAAAGATTAGTAATAAAGTTTTGAAAATATTCAAAGATCCTGGAAAGCTTTGTTTATAATACCAACTTTCAGTATTTAATCCTGGAAATTTTGAGATTATAATTATGGGGTGGAGTTCTTTAATGTCTATTATATAGTTCTCATTTTTTGTGATACAAAATTAAGACATAAATATATATAGTTAAAATCAAAAGTCACAATAGGGAATTACCTTAGGATTAAAATATCTATTTCTAGTCTGTTCAATAAATATTAAACTATAGGAAATTGTCATTTCTGTAGGTTAGAAATAGTTGAATATTGGCAATTTCATATTGTTCAACTTAATATTTATCAAATCACTTCTGTGTTTAGGAATTAGTTCTAGTCAATGAAGATATAATGTGAGTCAAACTAAAGTCTGACATGTAAGTGAGTAATCTTTGCAGTTTGCAGAGCCATTTAGTATCTCTATGACTGCACTGAATGACTACTGTCAATCCATCTATCCATTGGTTCATCCATACATTCATTTTACAAATACTGATTTGGCACTTAACGTATGCCAAGTATTTGCTTAGTATTGAGAATGCATTATCAAAATAAACATAATCCCCGCCGAATAAAACTTAAACCTTAGTCTGAAAAACAGACATAAAGGTCACAACATTTTAAGTATATATATTATGAAACGTACATTAAAGAATAAGTGCAAGAGGCTTTAGAAGAGACAACCAGAAAGATCTTGTCTAGTTTCTGAGATTTCACATTTTGTAAGCTAGAGTGCTGACTTTTGACACCTCCCAATACAGCAATGAAGGAACCTGTATGTAATAATGTTTAATATCCAATGTAGCTTCAACTAAGTGTTTTACTAGTCTTATCATATCAAAGCAGATAATATTCCCAATCTACACTTACTGATTAGGATCTGAATCTTAGTGGGTTATATAATTTGCTTGAGAACACAAAGCTAGTAAGTGGTGGTATCAGAATTTGGACCAGCAGTCTCCCCCAAGAAGCTACCTCATTAGCCTTTGCCTATGTCACCTCCTATAGCTCAACCCTAATTTATCTGCCTGACCTAAAACTCCAGGACTAATATCCATAGCTCTAGGGCATAACTCTCCTAAAATGTATCCCCAGGATTTTTCAACTAAGCCTTTCTCATTGCAAGCAGAGATGAAATTGGGAAAAGCAGGACAGGAGAATGTTTACTATTACTGGCATGATCAGTCAGCTGAGGAACAATTGAGGCTAATGTGATTCAAGAAGTTAACAGCTCTACTCACATTACCCTGTGAAATGTCATTTGAAGTTCCCTTTCAGTTTAGAACTGGTATGTGAAATTCAATGCTTATTAATTAGAACAATCTTTATTCAAGACCATAAATGCATGCTCCCAAGAGCTAAAGCTTACAAACAGCTATCAAACAAGGACATCACAGGTTCATGATTCCTGTTTGTGGACAAACTGATTTTTAAAAAGTCAACTCGAAATATTAGTAGACAAGTTTAAAATTTAAGAATTAAGTGGAAAACACTTTGTTAAATCTTTAAGTAGATGTAATGTCATTTGACCAGGTGAAACACATTCCAGGATACTTGACAGAAATTCTTCCCAAGTTATTAATTTCATGGCAAATGACCATTTACTTCTTGTCTTTATCACTCCTGATAAAAAGTGATGTTGTGAACACTACCATTTAATGTACTTAGTCCAAAATGTAAAGTAACATTTATAAATAGCATATCATTATTGTAGTTAACATCAACTATAGAAGGCACAATTTGCTTTACTGCCAAATTCTCTCTTCTTTAATACCTACTTCTTAGTGTGGTTAGGGAAGAGAGGTATAATCCTGGTCATTTTTTTCCCCCAAGCCTTATTTATAGAAAGTATTTACACTCTGTCTAGAAATCATAAATACATTTTATAGATATCCTCATCTATATGTAGTTGCTAAGGTAATTGCAGAATTCATCACATTCTTCATGAGATGAGAGAGTTCCCTGACCCCTTTTGTGGGACTTGCAACAGGGGTATGGCTTGCTTGCTTCGCTGCCATGCTCAAACTCCTTATGGGAGAGGAAGCATGTAGACCTGGAGCAAGTGCTTTTGTACTCTAGCCCCATAGTAGCATGTAGGGATATGTTACAATTAATGCTCCTTTAGCAGTTGCCATCCACAGATACCTAAGTGTTAAGCCAACTCAGTGGAGCGTCCAGGTAACAGCCTTTTATACCCTAACCTCTGGGTTCCTGTGGTCCTTGTCCAGTGTTCAGGAGAAATCAGGTCACCCAGACTTAAGGGATGGTTAATGAGGGGATTTTATTGAGTGATGGAGGTGGCACTCAGTGGGATGAATGGGAAACTGGAAAGGGGATGGAGTGGGAAGATGATCTTCCCCCTCCAGTTCAGCCATCCCACAGGCAGTCTCCTCTCCCACCATCCCCAGACGAATTCCTCTTCACAGTCAAACGCTCCTTCTCTTCTCTCCTTCTCAACTGAACTGCTCTGCTTCTCTGCCACTCTTTTCCTCGTCTGCTTTTGGAGCCTGGGGTTTGGGGTTTATATGGGTACAGGATAGGGGGGTGTGCTGAGCCAAAAGGCAACATTGGGCAAGAAAACAGGAATGCCTGTTCCCACTTAGGGCCACAAGTTTCCAAGCTTGAGGATGGGGCCGTTGCCTTGGAACCATCCTCTTTTACCCTGTATTTCCCTGCCTCCTGTCCATATCATTCAGAGTATTGTGAAATGGGCAATTATTTGTATCAGAACAAGAGAAAAGTTATCATTGATATGTAGTAGATGAATTTATATATGACATAGGTTTTTTGGTTGCAAGCAACAAAAACCAATATGGGAATTTTTTATGGAATATATCTTTGGAAGAATACAGAGGAGTTCACAGGATCAGGGGAAGGCAAAAAAAAAAAAAAAGCAGGCTTAAAACTGACAAGAAACAGACAACAACAAATCTTACCAGACTTTAAGTTACCATTGCTGTTACTAATATCAAATGCCAACTGCTTGCTCTGTTTTGAATTATTCTATTCACCATTCATATTCCTCCTGAAGAATTTTATTGAAAAAGCTTGATCACAGACTTCTGTATTTTTCCTAAGAATCCTAGTAAAGTTCTAGTAAAAGAAGCCTCTAAGGAACCCTTTTCACTTCTGGAGGAGGAAAACTTGATTTATTGCATTAATAAGATTGCATGTCATGGTCAGTCTTACCCTCAAAGGAAATTTGGATGTAGGTCCAAAGGACGAATGAACATTAGTTGACAGAGGATAAGAAAACTAAATTTTTTTTTTCCCACTAAACTACAGATATGCATCTCCTACGACCCAGTAATACCACCCCTAGATGATCACCAAAAATGGAATGCATACGTAAGTTCCCAAAAGATATGTACAAGAACATTTGGGGAAATATTTTTGGTAGTAGATAAAAACTGGTAATTATGGAAATGTCCACGAATAGTAGAATGGATAAGCACTGCACGCAATGACATAGAAGAATTTCACACATAAAATGTTAAGCCGCAGCAACCAACTACTAAAGAATACCCAGTGCATGACTTTGTTATCAAATGTAACATAGGCAAAACTAATCTTAGAAGTCTCAACTAATGTTAGAAGTCAACATATGAGTGACTCTTGGGAAGATCAAAACTAGTGGGGTACAGGAGAAAATTTCTGGGGTGCTTCTGATGACCTGTGTCTTGATCTGCATGTTGCTAAATGGCTGTATTTGGTTAGTAAAAATTTATTCACCTCTGTATCCTTATGTTTTGGGCATTTTTCTGTATGTGTGTGTTTGTATGTGTCTGTGTATCTACATACAAAATTATGTAAAAGAAATATAGGGGCATAAATTATAAAACAAAATTTAAAAGGATTAAAGGAATCTGTATCTCCTTTAGAATGCAAAAGTAGCCAAATACAAAATAGAAGCAGCACAATATTCATATTAGTTTTAATGTGATAGCAAATGTGAATCATATACATGTTACTGTGTTTGCATCCATGCTCTATGGAGTTAGCCAACCAGGGTTCAAATCTCAGCACTGCCATTTACTAATCATTTAACCTCTAGTAAATTAATCTCTATAAACTTTCATTTCCTCATCATTAAAATGTGGAGACTAATACCTGCATAAGATTGTAGATATTATGCAACAAAATAATATATGTAAATGGCTTAGTATAGGTTCCGACACAGTTAGCAATTATTGCTAATGCTGTTGAAGTGCTTTAACGTATATTTTCTGAAACTCATTATAATCCTAAGAGGTGATCATGCGAGGTGAGATGTTGTGCAGTATTCTCCATAACGTGGGACAAATACCCACTGGTAGCACACAAATTGATTTCAGATGGCATACAGGCCTGGCCTTAAATTACATTGAATTGCACAGTGAGAAAATTGTCCTCTTCCAAAGCTTTTGATTACATTAAGAAAAGTTCACAGTTTGGTGCCAGTATGTCTTCAAACTCCTTCTATGGCTTGCTAAGCTCCCATTTTAACAAAGAAAGGCAAGCTTTACACTAAAATTTGATGCCACTGATTTAGTTTTGGTCCTGTGCTGTGCATGTGTTTTATGAACACCTCCTATTTATGCCAAAAAAATAGCGATTATTCATTTCATTAACTATAATTTACTTATATAAATTTATATAGATTAAAAGGGAGTCAAAATATATTTAGGATATAGTAGAATATTTGGAATACAGACAAAAATGGTAATTTGTGATATTTAACCTGAAATAAAATGAATTTATGATGGAAATCTTATGATAATAGAATCACTTTGTTGAGTTATAAAGACCCCTTTGTCAGAACATGGTATATCCTTCCATCTACAGTTCACATATTACCTAGAAATCTCTCCAGATGACTGAAATTTCTCTTGAAAATGCAAATTCTAAGTCAGAAGCCACAGTCGTCCAGGCCACAATGCAGGAAATAGCTTACTACCAAACCACACCAAATGCAGGTTTATTTTTGTCTTAGCCCCTGATCAATCCTTCCTTCACCTTGTGGAGGTCAAAACAACAGTTATAAGGGGAATGTAGAAGGAGAAGCCAATATTTCTTTCCATCCCTATCCCCCCCTTTTCCTGTAATTTCTGGTCTAAAACAGATCCCTGCACCTAGAGGTAGGTAATAGAAGAAGGAGAAAATATTTAATAGATGCAAATTCGAAGTTTAATTACAGGTGGGAGATATTCTAATTTCTGAGTTGAGATTATATGCAATTTGGAAGGGCTACTGGTCTGAGCAGAAAACTCAATGATTTAATGGCATTTTAATACAGAGGAAAATTAGTGTACTGGCAAAGGTTTCCAGGGATGATAGAAGTTAGAAACAGTTGTGTCTTGATAAAATCATGAGTGTGCTTATTAGGCATACTGGTTTATATTAAATAAGAAATAAAATAAATTACAATTAACCTCTCATGGGCTAATCACATGAATATGTAGATAACATTTGCTATATTTACCTAAACAGTATTTTCTTTTGCAGAAATAACCAGAAGGACACACAATAGAATTTCCACAAACAGAAGAGCCACCATCAGAAATGCTACATTACAATTTAAAAAAAAACAGTTGTGATTGTTAGAGGTAGAAATACAATTAGAAATCAGACTCAATTCAATACTTATCTATTATATGAAGTTATAAATATAGATCATAAATCAAATAACATGTTTCAAAAGATTTAGTAAGGCTTTGTGTCATAAAATAAACACAAGGTAATTCAGAGTGGAAACTTCATTTCCTGTTCACCTATAAATTGCAGTGAGAAGCATAAACACATATTTCAAGCCCACAGCTTGAGTGACTCGGAGCATTTTTATCGTCTATTTGTCTGCAATCAAAGCCACTGTGCTTATGTATATACAATCTGCTCAAATAATGTTTCATATTCACTAATTCATTCTACAAATATTCTGAATACACACATTTCAAACATTTCTCTTGCTAATGGCAGGCAAGCAACTAGACACAAATGTTCACTGCTCTCAGGAAACACTGAACAATTAATAACAACTATGACCAATGTCACAAAATGGTAGAAAGCATGAAAGTGCTTCAAGCAGTAACTAAGAGAATGAGGGAGGGTAAAAGATTGCTCATTATTTTTGTGAACAATTAGACACTTACCCACTGCAACAGTTTTAATATGCTCTTAAATGATAAAATAAAGTATCAAGGCCGGGCACGGTGGCCCATGTCTCTAATCCCAGCACTTTGGGAGGCCAAGGCAGGCGGATCACAAGGTCAAGAGATGGAGACCATCCTGGCCAACACTGTGAAACCGCATCTCTACTAAAAATACAAAAATTAGCCAGGTGTGGTGGCACGCACCTGTAATCCCAGCTACTCAGGAGGCTGAGGCAGGAGAATCGCTTGAACCTGGGAGGTGAAAGTTGCAGTGAGCCAAGATCGTTCCACTGCATTCTAGCCTGGCAAAAAAAGCAAGATTTTCTCTCCAAAAAAAAAAAAAAGAAAATGCAGTACTGATAAAAATATAATGTTTATATGACACTAAATGATTTTAAATCTATTTTGGCATTATTTTAAAATGTGGTTCTGCTCTGTTTTAGAGGAAACGTTAAAAATTTTTGTTTTCCATTCTATCTAATGTCACAGAAATTTTAGTAAGAGAAATATACGCTTTTATCTCACTAGAGCACACCCAGGCTATTATACTAATCCTCATTCTAACTTTTCCAAGTGCTTCTGTGTTATTTTTGTTTTGTCTTGTTTTTTTCTTAAATTTCCTAAGCATATGACTATGATTAGCCCAAGTCTCCCCATCCATTTCAGTTACAGAGTCAGAAGATAAATAAAGAACTAGACAAGCAAATAAGCATCGGCTGAAAATATCTCACGGGAGGTATACTTTTAAAAGGTACCCTGAGGCATACTGGGAGTTTAATTTTGGATTTGAAAATATTACTTCAGAAAAGCAACATTGTTTATTTAGAAGAAAAATGGAAAGCAAAGAACAATGGGTTAGGTATAGAGCAAAACAATCTGCAAGAAAAATAAGGGAAAACCAAAAACATGTCATGTGGAAAAACGTATTTCCCCAATTTATTACAAAAAGTAACAAATATTACTAAATCATGCTAAGGAAGAAGCGTTTCTTCATAGTGATTTTCTGCAGATGTCAGCTGTGGCAGGCCACTAATTTATGTTCCAAGAAATAAAGAATGGAGGGGTTTATCTGAAGAATTTCTAGGCTTGATGTTTATGCTTTCTTGGAAAGATTCCCAATTGCTTTGTATGGGTAAAGAGTCCCTCCAAACACATACTCAAAGTAATCTTATCTGTAATGTGAAGGCAGTAATGATCTGTAAAAGGTGAAATGTATCACTATGGTAATAACAAAATCCACCTGGGTCACTCTTCTCATCCTCCCACCATGCTTCCCCCACACAGTCAGCACTTGCTTTTCTGTTTCTCTTAATGGTATCACACTTCTCCAAGCCTCCAAAGTTGAAAACAGCTGTTAAGAACACAGATTTGAAATTAGACAACTAGCTGGGGCCTGCTATCACCAGCTGTTTAACTTGAGCAAACTACTTAACCTCCCTCACTGTTCGTTCTCTTCTCTATACTATAGGGATCATATCTGCCTCACGCAGTTGTGTGGTTTTCTTTTTTAATCACAGTAATACAAGTAACCTTGACTATAGTAGGCATTTATTATTTGCCCTTATTTATTCTTATTTCTTCCTTCTTTTTCTTCATTCTATCACAAAGACATTAGGAAGTAAGGCTCAATAGCCTTAAACTCCATTCCTTTATTTCTGCTCCCTAGTGTTCTACCTTTCCTGTTCACAGACTGTATGTCAGGGTTCTCTAGAGGGACAGAACTAATGGAATAGATGTATATATAAAGTGGAATTTTAAGGAATACTGGCTCACATGATCACAAGTTGAGGTCCCACAATAGGCCATCTGCAAGCTGAGGAGTAAGGAAGCCAGTCCGAATCCTAAAACCTTGAAAGTAGGGAACCTGACAGTACAACCTTCAGTCTGTGGTTGAAGGTTTAAGAGTCCTGCAGCTGAAGAACTTGGAGGCCAATGTTTGAGGGCAGGAAGCATCCAGCATGGAAAAAAGATGAAGGCCAGAAGACTAAGCCACTCTAATCTTTCCACATTCCTCTGCGTGCTTTTATCATAACCTTGCTGGCAGCTAATTAAATGGTACTGACCCAGATTGAGGGTGGGTCTGCTTCTCCTAGTCCACCGACTCAAATGTTCATCTCCTTTGGCGACACCCTCACAGACACAACCAGGGATAATACATTGCATCCGTCAATCCAATCAAGTTGATACTCAGTATTAACCATCACACAGACCTACACTCTACTCTCATAAACGAAGTTCACTTTTTGTACACCTCATTTCTGCTGTCAGTACAACCTGTCCCTTCCCTCCTCTGTGAGGCCCACTCAAATGTGACATCTCAGCTGCATGAAATCATAGGTAAATAGACTATCCAGTGCAAAATATTTTTAGATGGGGAAGCTTGGAATTACTAACCTATCTAGTAAGCAGCATCTTTTTTATTCTGAACAAGATTACTCTATCTTCCTAACCTAAGGAATTTAACTTCTGTCAGTACCTTTCATCGGGGGTTCCATCAGACTTTCACCTAAAGAAGCCCTGATGCTTATTTTAAAAAGAAAATCTGAGCAAAGATTTGAGGACAAACATTTCCTCTTGTGTTGTACATTTCAGTATGTGTGCTATAAGTGCTTCCTTTATTTCTTTTCCTCTCCCTCCTCTTTTCTCCTTTCTCTCCTTCTTTTCCTTGTCCTCTTCTTCCTGTCTCTTCCTATTAGACCCTGTGGGTAGAAGATGATGTTATTTCAGATGATCCTAACTCTATTCAGGTGGAGCAAGGTGCATTTGGCTTCAGAAATACTATCGGTATTGAGAAACAGAGGTACGAAGACCTAGTAGGAGGGTTGCTAGATGGAATTCCAGATGGCTACAGAAAGGGAAGGAACCTTAGAAGAGCATTTGAAGGGTACCTGTGTGTGTGTGAGTGTGTCCAAAAGCATGCTTAAGCTTGTAATGGAGGAGAGGAACCTAAGCTGAAGGTGAACTAGTTAACCAAGAGAATGTCCATCACAAGGAACACTGGTTGGTTGCTAGAAATAATGTATCAGAGTCCTCAGCAGCTGACAATTTCGCTTTACTTCAGTGAGACTCTGCCATCAGGTCTATCCTTAGACCTTCATAAAGGAAAAAAAAAAAACCTGGTCATTCCCTCACAGATCATCCCATGACTGCCCAACAGAGAAAGCTGAGATACATCAAAAAACATGATTCTGACCATATCTCATTTCACTCCTTGTGCACACAGACTGCCCAAGCCCCAAAGCAGCCCCTAGCAATTAGGAAGACATTGGGAAGAAATTATCATACCTTTAACTAGAGAGTTAAGTTAAATAAACTCATGTAAGGATAATGTAAATCTGAGATGTGCCATTCCCACAGCCTCTATCCTAGCAGTCCTTGACGGCTTGCTGAAGCTCTTCCTCCAAATCAATGTGTGTGAAATGTACATTTGAGGACTTTGAGGTAATGCAGACTTCCATCATCAGACTTCTAAATAAAAACTCAGCAATTCTTAAGAAGAACCAAGATACAGCAATCTCATGTTCTAATAATTAATCTATAATATTTCATCAATGAGTTATGTTAGTATTATTGATACTGGGCCATATCAATAATTCATCTCATGTGTATCTATTTGGATTTTCCCCATCACCAACTTCTCTCAGAAAATGCATCATCAAGGCAGAGTGTAGGAGAAAAACACTGATCTTCATTGGTGACTGCAGATTTGTATTAGTTCAACAACTTGTTTTTCTCTTTATTCTTCCCCTTTCCTACTTTGCTTGGCAGATTGTAAGCAAGCCTAGAAAATCCTCACCAGTCACATTGTGATTCCCAATGCCTCCCACACCGCCCACTCTACTGACAAAGAATCAGTGTTCAATGGAGTGGTTGCACGCTGCTGGAAGCACACTAATCCTTAACCTAAATGCTATTACATAAAGTTAACAGCACTTAAATGCTGATGTGAAGTCAAGAAATCTTATGTTACATGATAACAGAAGAATAAAGGAAGTAAAATGATGATATTTTTCTTAGTACAAGTGTATACACGCACTAACATGTTCTTAACAAAGAAGGAAGAAATACTCATGACAATTACAGTCCTCATTTCTGCAACTGGTTATGGAGTTGTAGCTGGTATTGATGACTATTACTTCCACTTCCCATTCTGTATTGCCCCTTGCCTTCTGCAAGAACCTCAGTGGGTCATGTTTTTTTTACCTGGCTCAGTGACCCAAACCTTCATTCCTGAAGGGTCTGTGCCATCTGTAGTCCTTCATGGATTGGGTCATTGTAGTTTCCCATTGACCTTAATCAGGGCATGGTTATACTAAGAGACACCCTGTTGGATCTCCTGCACTTCACACATACTGTTCCTTACCCCCCATTGTGGAGTAGTAGGCTGATTTCATCTTGATAGTTCGGGTCAATCACCACAGCCAACACTGTAACTCCCTTCTTAGGCTGTTGACTTAGAGCCCAAATTGGCCAGGTGGCATCTTAACTTCCAGTTTAATCATTGCTGTGTCTCCTGGTGGCAGCATTCCTCCCTCTGGAACTAAGACTTCTAGGCCAGCAGAAGGTAATATCACAGTAACAGAAAGCAAAAATGTTGCTAGTGGGTCACCAGTGATATGGACAGGAGGCTGGAGGGTGGAGTCCCAGGGGGAGGGCTCCACCCTTAAGCCTGGACCCCCAGCCCTAAATAAGAATAGGTATTCCTGTTTTTGTGCCCAAGTGTTATGTTGCTTTTGGCCCACCCCATCCCACGCTCATCCTGTGCCTGTGTAAACCCCAGACCTTAGCTGGCAGAGGGACAAGCAGCTGAATGTCAAGAGAAGCAGCAGCAACTGAGTGTTGGAGACTACAAATAGACATGGCTAACATCAGACGGCACGACTTTGGTGAGGAGCCTGGCCAGAGATGGCGGAGCTTCAAGAAAAGATCAACTTCTTCCAGCACCATCCCCTTTCCAGCTCTCCTTCCTCTGAGAGCCACTTCCACTGCTTAATAAAACCTCTGCATTCACCATCCTTCAAGAACGTGTGGCCTGATTCTTCCTGGATGCTGGACAAGGACCCAGGTACCAAAAGCGTAGGGTGTAAAAAGCTGTCATCCTGACTCTCCATTGAGCTGGGTAAAGGCAGGGTATAAAAGGCTGTCACCCTGACTCTCCACTGAGCTGGGTAAAGGCAGGGTATAAAAGGCTGTCACTCTGATTCTCCACTTAGCAATCCACGGACAGCAACTGCTAAAAGAGCGTTAATTGTATTACACCCATAGACACATGATTGGACCAGAGCCCAAAAGCACTTGACCCAGCCCCAGAATCTGCTCATCTGTGTGCCACCGCTCCCAAAGAAGTTGGAGCACCACAGCCAACAAGCCACATCCCTGTCACAAGTCCCACAAAGGGAACCAGATAATTCTCTCTTGTTACTAGGGGTGATGGTGAGTGGTGCCACTTCCACTTTCACCCCTTGATTCCTGGACCCATAAATCCTGACTATGGAAGAAACAGTACCATATATTGGATGCTGATTCAGAGCACACACAGCCTTCTGGGAACCTTTGCCCCAGACCTGCAAAGTATTGTCAACTAGTTGGCATTTTAATTGTTACTTCAAAAGGCCATTCCACCGTGCTATACATCGAGATGCTTCAGGATGATGAGGAACATAGTAAGAACAGTGAATTCCATGTGCGTGAGCCCACTGCTGCACTTCTTTGGTTGTAAAGTGAGTGCCTTGGTCAGAGGCAATGCTGTATGGGATACCGTGATGGTGGATAAGGCATTCTGTGAGCCCATGGATGGTAGTCTTGGCAAAAGCACTGAGCGCAGGACAGGCAAACCCATATCTGGAGTAACTGTCTATTCCAGTGAGAACAAACTGCTGCCTTTTCCATGATGAAAGTCCAATATAATAAACCTGCCAATAAGTAGTTGGCTGATCATCCCAAGGAATGGTGCCATATTGAGGGCTCAGTGTTGGTCTCCACTGCTGGCAAATTGGGCATTCAGTGGTGGCCAAAGCCAGGTCAGCCTTGGTGAGTAGAAGTCTAGGTTGCTGAGTCCATGCATAACCTCCATCCCTGCCAGCATGGCCACTTTGTTCATAGGCTCATTGGGCAATGACCAGAGTAGCAGGAGGAAGAGGTCGAGTGGTATTCACAGAATGAGTCATCCTATCCACTTGATAATTAAAATGATCCTCTGCTGAGGTCACGCATTGATGAGCACTCACACGAGATACAAATATCTTCACAGTTTTTGATCATTCAAAGAGGTCCCTCAACATACCTCTTTCCCAAATTTCTTTGTCATCAATTTTATAATCATGCTCTTCCAAGTCCCTGACCATCCTGCCAAACCAGTGGCTACAGCCCATGAATCAGTATATAATCACACATCTGACCATTTCTCTTTCCATGAAAAGTGTACCACTAGGTGCACTGCTTGAGATTCTGGCCACTGGAAAGATTTTCCTTCACTGCTGTTCTTCAGCAATGTCCCAGAAAGGGGCTGCAGTGTTGCAGCTGTCCACTTTCAGGTGGTGCCTGCATATCATTCAGATCCATCTGTAAACTAGACTCTTGTCTTCTGTTCCTCTGTCAACTGATCATAGGGAACTCCCCATGAGGATCTGTGCACGCTGGGGGAGAGTAGGCAGGGTGGCAGGAGTGGAGACTATAAGCATTTGAGCTCATAGTCTCCACTCCTGCCACCCGACCTACTCATGTAACATACTTGTGCCTTCAGGACCTGCCCAAGCCTGATCATGTATATATCACTTCCATTTGATGATGGAATGCTGCTGTGTATGCCCAGCTTTGTGGCTAGATGAATCAGAAAGCAGCAGTTCATGATAGGTGGTTTAAGTCTCATGGTAACTTGATAACCCACAGTCAAACATTCAGTCTCTACAAAAGCCCAGTAACAGGCCAAGATCTGTCTCTTAAAAGAAGAGTAGTTTTCTGCAGAAAATGGCAGAAACTTGCTCTGCAATCCAAGAGGCTTCCATTGTGGTTCACTTTTGGGGGCCTGCCAAAGGTTCCAAATAACATCCCTATCTGCCACTGGTGCTTCAAGCACCATGGGATCCACTAGGTCATGTGGACCAAGTGGCAGGGCAAATTGCACAGCAGCCTGGACCTGTTGCAGAGCCTTCTTCTTTTCTAGACCCCACTCAAAACTGGCAGCCTTTCAGGTCACTCAATAAATACACTGGGGTAACACACCAAAATGAGAAATGCATTGCCTCCAAAATCTTAATAGGCCCACTATGCATTGTGCCTCTTTCTTGGTTGTGGGAGGGGGCCAAATACAGTAATTTATCCTTCACTGTAGAAAGAATATCTCAAGAGGCCTGACATCACTGGATCCCTAGAAATTTTACTGAGGTAGAAGGTGTCCCTGAGTTTTAGTCAGAGTTATTTCCATCCCCTGGCATGCAAACACCTCACCAATAAGTCCAGGGTATTTGCTACTTCCTGCTCACTGTTTCCAATAGCATAAGGTTGTCAATGTAATGGACCAGTGTGATATCTTGCAGAAGCAAAAAGTGATCAAAATCTCTCTGAATAAGATTATGACACAAAGCCAGAGAGTTGATATAATCCTGAGGTAGGATGGTAAAGGTATATTGCAGACCTTTCCAGCTGAAGAACAATTGCTTCTTGTGCACCTTATGGACAGGAATGGAGAAAAAGACATTTGCCAAAACCACCTCTGGTACAGCAGCTGCAATTAGAGTCACCACTTGGTTAAGCTTATAATAATCCACTGTCATTCTCCAAGATCCATTTGTCTTCTGCACAGGCCAAACAGGAGAGCTGAGGAGGGATGTGATAGGAATCATCACCCCTGTGCCTTTTGAGTTCTCGAAGGAGGCACTAATCTCCACAATCCTTCCAGGGATGTGATACTGTTTTTGATTTACTGTTTCTCCAGGTAGGTGCAGCTATAGTGGCTTCCTTTTGGCTTTTCCCATCATAATAGCTCTCACACTACCAGTCAAGGAGCCAATGTGGGGGGTTCTGCCAGCTGCTAAGTATGTCTATGCCAATTATGCATTCTGGCACTAGGCAAATGACCACAGGATGAATCTGGGGACCCACTGGACCCACTGTAAGTCAGACCTGAGTTAAAACTCCATTAATTACCTCACCTACATAAGCCCCTACTTTTACTGGAGGACCACAGTGACATTTTGGGACCCCTGGAATCAATGTCAGCTCAGAGCCACTGTCCAGTAGTCCCCAAAAAGTCTCATCATTCCCCTTCCCCAGTGCACAGTTACCCTGATATAAGGCCAGAGGTCTCCCTAGGGAAGGATGGGAGAAAAATTAACAGCATACATCTTCAGTAGTGTAGACAGGTCCTTCCTCAACAGGACTCCACATCCCCTCTATTCAAGGGGTTCTCGTCTGTAAACTGGTCCAGGTCTGGAAATTGATTGTGGGGTCATAATTCTCTATTCTTATAGTTCAAATTAGTCTTTGCTCCACTCAGCCTGGAATTTTTCTGCTTATATAATTAAGAATTCAGTAGGCTTCCTATCAATTTCACTTCTAGGAACACTGATTAATTAGCCAGTGCCAGAGCTCTACACTACACAAGTCAGACTATTCTGATGCTGCTGTGCCTGTGCTGTCCGCTACAGTAGCTACACTGACTTTGCCCTTGACAGTTGAGTGCCGCCACTTGGCCCCTGCCACCTTGGGATACAATTATTCCCATAGCATTTAAGTTTTCCAATTGAGTGGCTGTGGTTTCCACTGTAGGATGTGGCACACAGAAAAGAGCAATCACAGAGCTCTTTAAGGATGCAGGTGCTCCCCCTCACAAATCTGTTTCAGGAGGTATTGGTGAAGACGATGCCTTCTGCACCCTCCCAGCTGGAATGAATAGGTCTAAAGGGATGAACCCACCCTAGCATTCCAATCTCCCTGAGCCTTTGGATCCCTTCCTCTACACTAAACTAAGGGAGATCAGGCATTTCCAGCTCACTCAGTGGGCCATCTTTTAATCCATATTTCAGCTAACTAAGCAAATAAACTATTAGAACCTGTTTTTAACTCTCTGTGCTGCAACATTAAAAGCAGAATCCCTGCTTAGTGGGCTCATATCAATAAATTCAGGCTGATCCAACTTTATGTTCTTTCCACCATTATCCCAGACCCTTACTATTCATTCCCATGCCTGTTCTCCAGACTTCTGCTAATGTAAATTAGAAAACTCAAGCATGTCTTTTACAGTGTAGCATACCTCCTTGTGGGTCACACTCTGAACCACACCTCTTGGGGCCTGCCAAGACTTTAGTCTAATTATAAGTCTAGAAGTAAACAGGGGTGTTGGAGGTGGGTCCTGAGGAGAATCAGCATTGTCTTACCTGGCAACTGCCTCAGGGGAGGCCATCACTGTTGCCCCAGGCTTGCAGTGTTAACATCCTCAGACAAAGATGGAAAGACTGATGGCAGCATGGGTAGGAGAGGAGATATTGCCACCGGTGTGGAGTAAAGGTAAGGAGGCTAATTCTTATGGCAAAACAGGCTCATCAGAATTTAGGAGTTCAGTACTCCTAGTTTTATGAGGGTCCTCCCACACATCCCCATTCAAAGCTGTGGGGTCCCAGTCTTTTCCAATCAATGACCTCACTTTAACAGTAGACACCTGGTGAGGCTGAGCATGCACCTTTCATTGCAGGTCAGCCATTTGCATGATAAGAGCTTGTGTATGATTTTAAACAATTCCAGCCCTTTGTCTACAGGAGATAAGACTCTCTTTCAGCACCATCTTAAGATTTGAAGCTCAGTGTGTGCTTCTGGAGCCGGGAGTTAGAATCCCTGAGTTCATTGTTTTCTTTCATCACTGTGTCCAACTAAGGAGCAACCAACTAACTTCATTATATTCCCTGGTTCTCCCCATATGGTCAAAGGTGCTATGTATAGAGTCACTGAACTCTTTGCATCTAATGAGTGGTAAATTAGGAGTATCAAATGCATTTATTTTGCGTAATTATCTAAACAGTTTATGCCAAGGACTCTCAGTGTTCTCTGTACTATTAGAAGTAGAGTCCTTACCATCTTTGGATCTAATCATATTGAGCAGCCAACTCCAGAAATCCCAAAACCAACTACAGAAATCCATCCTTAATATTATGTCCCCTCTGGCTAGGGGCGGTGGCTCACACCTGTAATCTGAGCACTTTGGGAGACCAAGGCAGGCAGATCACCTGAGGTCGGGAGTTCAAGACCAGCCTGACCAACACGGAGAAACCCCATCTCTACTAAAAATACAAAATTAACCTCCCAGCTACTCAGGAGGCTGAGGCAGGTGAATAGCTTGAACCTGGGAGGCAGAGGTTGCGATGAGCTGAGATCATGCTACTGTACTCCAGCCTGGGCAACAAGAGCAAAACTCCATCTCAAAATAATAAATAAATAAATAAAATTATGCTCCTCTAGAATTACTTAGTACCCAAATCTGTATTCATCAAGGTTCTCCAGAGGAGTAGCACTAATAGGATAAAGGTATATATGAGACAGAGTATATTAGGAGTATTGACTCACTCATCCCACAATAGGCTGTCTGCAACCTGAGGAGAAAGGAAGCCAGTCCAAGTCCCCCAAACTTCAAAAGCAGGTAAGCTGACAGTGCAGCCTTCAATCTGTGGCTGAAGGCCCAAGAGCACCTGGCAAACCACTGGTGTAAGTCCAAGAGTCCAAAAGCTGAATGTTTCAGTCATCTCTGCTCCACTTCTCTCATTCTCTCTTGAACTCAACTTAGCATTCATCTTTGCTATTCCAGTGAAACAACAGTTGATGAATGTGGCCATTATCTCCATTTTGCTGGAAGATGGTTGATTTTTTGGTTCTCATTTGTTTCAGCAGCAGCGTTTGACACAGTTGATCATACTCTCCTTCTTATAGCAGTTTCTTCACTTAGCCCCCATGATGTCACTCCCTTTTGGTTCAACTATTTTGTTGGAGAGTCCTTGATCTACTCTCCTAGAATCTTATCTTCTCAAACTCCAAATGTTAGTGTGTCTTTGGGTATAACTTTTGGTTCGCCATCTTGTTTCATAATGTTATATCATCTATATTCTACTAACTCCTAATTTATATCTACAGCCCTGTGTCTCTCCTTCACAATTTTACTTAATGAAACAAATTATTTTAAGCCCCTTCTTAAATCCCAGCTGCTTGGCTGAGGCCTCCCATGTATATAATTTGCCATGTGATTTGTATATAATTTGCCATGTGACTTTAAGGAAGTTATTTTACTACCCTAAGTAGTTTTACACCTAATATTGAAAATAATATCTACATTTAGGATTGTCTTAAAGTGAAATTCCTTAAAAGGACATACTTTCAAGTATTAAAAATATAAGGGATTAAAAATTAGAAAATAACCCTAATGTTATTTCTAAAACACACCAAATATTAAATTTCTAGTGGCTCAAATACAGTGCTACTTTTCAAAATACATTCCACTATTTACTATATAATACATCTATCTAGTTAGAATATGCATTTTCTTTGGCACTCACTAAAAGAAGATTTTATGTTAATTTTTTAAACATGTCTGGCAAACATCTTTGTTTTTTTCTGAGTTGGTCCTTGGGGAAAAACAAAAAATGTTGTTTCCCAAAAAGAAATCTGATGAAACAGCATCAGACCCACTCAGTAAGAAAAACTACTCACATTATAAAATTTATTTTTTGATTAGTCTTTGTTGAAAATTACTTCTAGGGCAAAGCATAAAAGAATTGATTAATTAGAATATCAAGAAAATTGTTTAAAATCTTGTTTAAAATTAATTGAATTAATTTTTTATACTTGCCACATAGTATTATGATGTAAAAAGACATGGATACAGTGAATGCTTCAAAATATTCTTGCTCTGTAAGTCTAATTATGCAAGTTTGCTCTAAAGTACAGCACAAGGTCAGCAGGAAATACAGCTGACTGATAAATTTTGATGGAATTAAAGCATACTGTACCAACTAAATACCATTTTTGCAATCTAATGATTTTTGAAAACTATTTGCTGGGTAATTATGATTAATCCAAAAGAAAATCTGGAAACCAGTGCTTTTAATTCAATTTATGGGTGATTAGGGCATTGAGAAAGGTAAGATAACAGTTCCCTTAATGGGGCAGCTTTTAAGCACAAAATTACCTTTTGAATGCTTGAAGAAAAACACTTCAAGATTTGAAGAACCCTGCAGTGATTATTAAAACCTCTGAAAAGCACTTTCTATTCTCTAGTAATCAAACAAAAGTCCTTTGTCCCACTCAACTTCAACCCTTCAATACATGTCAATTAATCGACCCAAATTCTCACATCTTCATTTTGAGTTTTTATAACCTCAGACTGATTTCCCCTTTCTGAACATAACGTCCTGTCTTTCCTCTTTACTAGTCCTTCAATGTTACAGAATCTGATCCTCCTCATTTTGATTTCTTGTTCCTCTGTGTATTTCTATTATCCCTGGCTCTGTATTTCATCCAACTCCTTATTTACCCAACCCCTTGGTCATGGACCTACCTTTCAATCAAATTCTCACCATACTTCTCTTGTGGGTTATCTAAAGAAAATATCTAATATATGCAAAGGAAACATATACAGCCTTATGGGTAGGCAAAGGTGGCCAAAAAAACATGCTTATGATTATAAAACAAGGAGAGACTGACACAGATAACAGCAAGATAGAAAAAAAAAAAAGACAACTTGATCAATGAATAGCATTAAAAGCATTTCATCAGGAGAGAAATTGGCAAAATACCTGTGACATATGTGGAAAGGTGGCTACATTTAAGTAACCAAGGATTGGATAGAACCAATTACCTGCCCCCTCACCCCCACCCCCAGGGTATTAGTTTATTTTGATGCTGCTGATAAAGACATATCTGAAACTGGGAACAAAAAGAGGTTTAATTGGACTTACAGTTCCACATGGGTGGGGAGGCCTCAGAATCATGGCAAGAGGCAAAAGGCACTGCTTACATGGTGGAGGCAAGAGAAAAATGAGGAGAAAGCAAAAGCAGAAACCCCTGATTAAACCATCAGATCTCATAAGACTTATTCACTATCACAAGAATAGTATGGGAAAGACCAGCCCCCATGATTCAATTACATCCCCCTGGGTCCCTCCCACAACATATGGGAATTCTGGGAGATAAAATTCAAGTTGAGATTTGGGTGGAGACACAACCAAACCATATCATTCCACCCTGGCCCCTCCAAATCTCATGTCCCTTATTTCAAAACTAATCATGCCTTCTCAAGAGTCCCCCAAAGTCTTAATGCATTTCAGCATTAACCCAAAAGTCCACAGTCCAAAGTTTCATCTGAGACAAGGCAAGTTCCTTCCACCTAAGAGCCTGGAAAATCAAAAGCAAGCTAATTACTTCCTAGAAACAATGGGCATACAATTATTGGGTAACTATAGCCATTCCATATGGAAGAAATTGGCAAAAAACAAAGGGGTTACAGGTCCCATGCAACTCCAAAATACAGCGGGACATCAAATTTTAAAACTCCCTAAATGATCTTCTTTGACTCCAGGTCTCACATACATGTCACGCTGATGAGAAAGGTAGGTTTCTATGGTCTTGGGCAGCTCTGCCCCTGTGGCTTTGCAGGATACAGCCTCCCTCCTGGCTGCTTTCATGGCTGGTGTTGAGTGTCTGTGGCTTTTCCAGGCACCATGGTGCAAGCTGCCAGTGGATCTTACTATTCTGGGTTCTGGAGGATGGTGGCCCTCACAGCTCTGCTAGGCAGTGCCCCAGTAAGGAGTCTATGTGGGGGCTCCCACCCCATATTTCCCTTCTGCACTGTCCTAGCAGAGGTTCTCCAAGAGCCTCTCCCCCTGCAGCAAACTTTTGCCTGGGCATTCAGGCATTTCCACACATCTTCTGAAATGTAAGCAGAGGTTCCCAAACCTCAGGTTTTGACTTCTGTGCACCTGCAGGCTCAACACCATGTGGAAGCTGCCCAGACTTGGGGCTTCCACCCTCTGAAGCCACAGTCCAATCTCTACATTGGCCCCTTTCAGCCATGGCTGGAGCAGCTGGGACACAGGGCACCAAGTCCCTAGGCTGCACACAGCACCAGGACCCTGGGCCTGACCCACGAAACCACTTTTTCTTTCTGGGCCTCCAGGGCCTGTGATGGGAGGGGGCTGCCATGAAGGGGATCAATACTGGGTTTGGGGATTTTTGCTACTTACGCAAATTTCTGCAGCTGGCTTGAATTTCTCCTCAAAAAATGGGTTTTTCTTTTCTTCTTATTGTCTGGCTGAAAATTTTTTGAACTTTTATGCTCTGTTTCCCTTTTAAAATGGAATGCTTTTAACAGCACCCAAGTCGCTTTTCGAATGCCTTGTTGCTTAGAAATTTCTTCCACCAGATACCCTAAATCATCTATCTTAAGTTCAAAGTTCCAAAATTCTCTACTGCAGAGGCAAAATGCTACCAGTCTCTGCTAAAACATAACAAGAGTCACCTTTGCTCCAGTTCCCAATAATTTCCTCATCTTCATCTGAGACCACATCATTCTGGACCTTATTATTCATATCACTATCTGCATTTTTGTCAAAGCCATTCAACAAGTCTCTAGGAGGTTCCAAACTTTCCCACATTTTCCTGTCTTCCTCTGAGCCCTCCGAACTGTTCCAATGTCTGCCTGTTAGGCAGTTCCAAAGTTGCTTCCACATTTCTGGGTATCTTTTCAGCAATGCCCCACTCTACTGCTACCAATTTACTGTATTTGTTTGTCTTCACACTGCTGATAAAGACATTCCTGAAACTGGGAACAAAAGAGGTTTAATTGGACTTACACTCGCACATGGCTGGGGAGGCCTCAGGATCATGGCAGGAAGTGAAAGGTGGCAGCAAGAGAAAAATGAGGAGGAAGCAAAAGTGGAAACCCCTGATAAACCCATCAAACCTCATGAGACTTACTATCACAAGAATGCATAGGAAAGACCAACACCTACGATTCAATTACTTTCCCCTGGGTTCCTCCCACAACACATGGGATTTCTGGGAGACATAATTCAAGTTGAGATTTGGGTGGGGACACAGCCAAACCATATCATCCACTGAGCATCTATCTATGCTTCTCAGTTTACCTGTTGGAAAGCTTTGGCATTCTGGCACATTGCTCAGGTAAGTGTGGTCTCTCATGACCTTTATTCTGATGTTGATATATTACTGAACAAGTTATTGGAGAAATTCATGGTGTTTACAAGAGCTGTAATTGTCTCCAGTGACACTTTCAGCTTTCATATTTCAGGTCATTGAACTGTTTTTTAGAGTACAGAGTATCAGAAAATGTTTAACGAGGATATGTAAGACACTGCTTGTACTCAAAAAAAAAAAAGACAAACAGGCAATCTGTCACAATGAAGAGGTCAAAGTTTAGTGTACCAATATGTAGAGTGTCTATGTATTTTGTGAGTGTGTATGGTGCATGTGTATATAGAGATGCATCTAGAATATCCGCAGCTCAATGCCCATCAACATCCACTTTATTTATATCACTGCTGAAAATGAGCATATGCACTAGACATTCCCTTAGGCAACCTTTAGACAGCACACAAAACTCTATAATTGCCACTGAAAAGAGAAACTGCAGGTTGATGATATAAATTAAAAATGTAAAAATCCTAAAGTTGATGCAGCTGTGGGTAGTAGGTCAAGGGTAATATCATTCCTTCGGCCTTCAGTTTGGGGTGGGGATGGGCAGTGGAAAAGTGCCTTCAGTTCTAAAGATGAATTCCCTCCTACTTTTCTTCTGCATTCTGTTATGTGATTTCTTGAATTAATAGCACAAGGTAAAAGCACAGTTGCGCGGCTCCAAGCTTCAACAGTCCTCAGGTACATTTCTTGCACTCTTGGTACCTTTGACATTGCCATAAGACAAACATGCTGCACATACTTCAGAGTTTCAGGAGCAGAATGAGATACATGGAGCAGAATCAACCCATTGTCACACGAGTGAGAAAACAGTGAGCAGCTAAGTTCAGTATAGATTAGCTGAATGCCACATATAGGAGAAATAAATATTTACTGTTTTAAGGCATTGAGGTCTGGGGTGATGTTATGCAGTAAAAGTCCACTGATAACACAACTTCCTTCTCAACTCCTACCACCACCACCTTAAATTTAGGCATATTTTTTCAAACTTTCTCTTATGACTCTTCTTAAATGCTTATTTATAACGGGAATGTAGTAATAAAGTGTCATTTTAGTCTGTTTGGGTTGCTATAACAAAATGTCATAAACTGGGTATTAAGCAACAAAGACAGATTTGGCTTATAAACAACAGAAGAGTATTGCCCACAGTTTTAGAAGCTAGGAAGTCTAAGATAAAGGAACTAGCAGATTCAGTGTCTGGTGAGGCCCAACTTTCTTGTTTATAGATGGTATGGTCCCACTGTGTCCTCACATGGCAGAAGGGAGATTTGGGATGTCTTTTATAAGGGCACTATTGCAATCACCTCCCAAAGGCCCCACCTCCTAATACCAATACTTTGGAGGCTAAGATTTCAACATATGAATTTCAGGGAACACAAAGATCAGATCATAATAAATATTCTATTCTCAAAGAAAAAATAATTTCTAGATAAAACCAAAATTAAATATTGTACTGGTACTCGAAAAGATGTTAATATGTAATTATCTATCAGTTTGTGTCTGTCCAAAATTTATTTGTCCTAACCAATAGGACCTCAAATTAAGAACTTATTTGGAAATAGAGTCATTGCAGATATAATTAGTGATGTTAGGATAAGGTCACACTGGAGTACAAAGGGCCCCTAATCCTATATGGCAAGTGTCCTTATAAGAAGGGAACATACAGACATAGACACACAAAAATAAACACCACCATGTGAAGACTGTGGAGTTATTTTCTCTTAAGCCAGGAATTACCAGAAGCTAGAAAAGAGGCCTGGAACAGATCCTTCCCTAGTAACTTCAGAAGCATTATGCTGACATCTTGATTTGAGACTTCCCACCTCTAAAACTGTCAGACAAATTTCTTTATTCTAAGCCACCCCAGCTTGTGGTAGATTGTTACAGCAATTCTAACACACACACTAATGGGCATATGAATTGTCAGGAAATTACAGTATAGAACTTCTCGAACTTATTTTGTCTACTGTTTCCTTAACACAAGCTCTCCTATTAATATCCTTGAGAAAAGTGTTGGGCAGAATTCCAAGTTAAGCAAAAATGGCCTATAAATGGAGATCTCTTTTTTTTTTTTTTATTGCATTTTAGGTTTGGGGGTACATGTGAAGAACATGGAAGATTGTTGCATAGGTACACACATGGCAGTGTGATTTGCTGCCTTCCTCCCATCACCTATATCTGGCATTTCTCCCCCATGCTATCCCTCCCCCAACTCCCCACCCCCCCACTATCCCTCCCCTTTTCCTACAGACCCCAGTGTGTGATACTCCCCCTCCCTGTGTCCATGTGTTCCCATTGTTCAACACCCGCCTATGAGTGAGAACATGCGGTGTTTGATTTTCTGTTCTTGTGTCAGTTAGCTGAAGATTCCTGTCAATGCTTACTTGATGGCGTGTGTAATTCCTTGTGATAGAATTCCTGGTTGATATTAATTGACAAAACCAGTTATCTTAAAGTCAAGACTAGGGAGTGGGTAAGAATAAAGCATTCCTCCAAAATTCTTTCAGTACTCAGTGTGCATATATCTCATTTTATTGAGCTTCACTTTATAGTGCTTCACAGATAGAAAATGTTTAGGAGATGTGAAAGACACCGCTTTTACTTTAAAAAAAAAAGTAGAATCAGAGAATAGACAGGTAGGTAATCTATTACATTGAAGGGGTCAAAGTTTTAGTCTACCAATGTGCAGCGCATCTATGTGTTTTGTAGGTGTGTATGGTGTGTGTGTATAAAGAGATGCATCTAGAGTATCTGCAGCTCAACGCCCATCAACATATACTTCATTTATATCACTGCTAAACATGAGCATATGCACTAGATATTCCCTTGGACAGCCTTCAGACAGCATCACAAACGCCTATAATTGCTATTACAAGGAGAAACTGCAGGTTGAAAATATAAATTAACAACGTAAAAATCCTGCAGCTGGTGCAGCTTTGGGTAGTAGGTCAAGACTAATATAATTCCTTTGGCCTTCAGTTTAGAGTGGGGATGGGGATGCTTTTTTTTTTTTTTTTTTAACAAATTGAAGGTTTATGACAACCCTGTCTGGAGCAAGTCTATTGGTGCCATATCTCTAACAGCATATGCTCACTTCATGTCACTCTGTCCTATTTAATTCTCTTGTTTCAGATTTTTAAATTATTATTACATCTATTCTGGTGATCTGCGATCAGAGATCTTTGCCGTTACTACTGTAAATGTTTTGAAGTACAATGAAGCTCACCCATACAGGACAGTGAAGTTAATCAATAAATATGTATATTCTGACTTCTCTACCAAACAGCCATTTCCCAATTCCTCACTCTCTCCTCGGGCCTTCTTATTCCCTGGGGCAAACAGTATCACAATGGGGCCGGTTAATAGCCCTACAATAGCCTCTGAGCATTCAAGTGAAAGGAAGAGTCACAGGTCTCTCACTTTACATCAAAATCTAGAAAATGTAAGCTTAGTGAAGAAGGCATGTCAAAAGCCAAGATAGGTGAAAGCTAGGTCGCTTGTGTGCCACTTAGCCAAGTTGTGAATGCAAAAGAAAAGTTCTTAAAGAAAACTAAAAGTGCTCCTCCAGTGAACACACAAATGATATGAAAGCAAAATAGCCTTATTGCTGATAACAGAGTTTCAGTGGCCTGGAGAGATCAAAACAGCCACAACATTCCTTTTAGCCAAAGCCCAATCCAGAGCAAAATCCACTCTCTCCAATTCCCTGAAGGCTAAGAGAGGTGAGGAAGCTGCAGAAGAAAAGTTTGAAGCTGGCAGAGGCTGGTTCATGAGATTTCAGGTATGAAGCCATCTCCGTAACATAAAAGTGTAAGGTAAAAACAGCAAGTGCTGATATGGATGCCTCAACAAGGTTTCCGGAAGGCCTAGCTGAGACAATTGATGAAGGTGGCTACACTAAACAACAGATTTTCAATGTTCTAATGGAAGATGAGTCTACCTAGGACTTTCATAGCTAGAGAGAAGTCAATACTTGGCTTCAAAGCTTCAAAGGACAGGCTGATATTTTATAAGCCTATTGCTGCCATAGATAGTGATTCTTGTGATGGACGTTGGCATAGTAAATTGAAAAACATCTGAAAATGATTCATTATTCTAAATGCCAATAAAACCATTTGTGATTCATGGAAGGAGGTCCAAATATCAACATCAACAGGAGCTTGGAAGAAGTTGATTCCAGCCCTTATGGATGACTTTGAGGGGACTAAAGACTTCAGTAGAAAAAATAACTACAGAAGTGATGGAAAGAGCAAAATAACTAGAATAAGAAGTAGAGCCTAAAGATGTGACTGAGCTGCTGCAAACTCATGATAAAACTTGAATGGCTGAGGAGTTACTTCTTATGGATGAGCAAAGAAAGTGGTTTCTTAAGATGGAATCTACTAGTGATATAATGCTTGCAAACATTGGTGAAATGACAACAAAAGATTTAGAAGATTACTGAAAGCTAGTTGATAAAACAGTGGCAGGGTTTGAGAGGATTGACTCCAACTTTGAAAGAAGTTTTACTATGGCTAACGTGACCTCAAATAGTATCACATGCTATGGGGAAATCTTTGCTGAAAGGAAGAATCCATTAATGTGGCAAACTTCATTATTGTCTTATTGTAAGAAATTGCCACAGCCACACCAACCTTCAGCCACTACCACCATGATCAGTCAGCCCCATTGACATTGTGGCAAAACTCTGCACTAGCAAAAAAGATAATGACTTGCTGAAGGCTTAGATGATTGTTAGCATATTTAGAAATAAATTATTCTTAAGATACATACTTTTTAAACATAATGCTATTGCACACCTAATAGAGACTACAGTATAGTATATACATAACTTGCATGTGATAGGCCAAAATTTTGTGACTTGCTTTATTGTGATATGCAACTTTCTTTATTGCAGTAATCTAAAACCATACCTGCAATATCTCCCAAGTAAATCTGTATAATTCATCCTTCTACCTGTTATAAAAACATAGCATTATTTATATTCACTAACTTAAAACAAAAGTCCAAAGTATTTCCCATATTTTTTTCATAGCAGTCTAAGAAAAGGAAATTACCTTTGAGTAAAATTTTCCACCATCATTCCCTGTTTGTACTTTAATGTATGTAGCTTATTAAAAGATGGAAAATAAATCTGATTTTGGGCTTTGCCATAAAGGGATAATTTTATTAGCTTTACCACTGCTTGGCTGAAACTGAACTCTAGAGAAAGAATGGGATAAAGCCCTCTCAAATGCATTGTATAGGACTTTTTAAATTAAACATGAAACCTACACTGATAGATTACTCAGAATTTTTACTGTCCTTTGTTTTTAGCGAGACCCAACTAAGTATAACAAATGATTGACTAACATTTTAAGCAATTATTGAACAGAATTTATTTTATAACCCTAACATATTCTTGAGCAAGCAGCATTTAGAGAAGATTATAATTTACAACACCGTGATACTTAATTGTTCACAAGATTGATTCTCAGGGCTTTGATGGCTTCTTATACACCTTGCAATATCCTGTAGCCCCACTACAGAGGAGCCATTCAAGAATATCTCTCAAAGTTTGTTTTAAGGTCTTGGAAACTTTATTTTGAGGACTTCACATTTGTTCTTTAGAAAGAATAATGTCTAGAGGCAAAGTAAAATAATTTTTAAAGTATTTAAAGTAAGCAGTAGCATAGTCTTATGGAAAGATAAATGGATTCTAAATTGAGAATACATATGCTGCAATCCTGAACTGGAGCAGATTTTGAACATCTCACACTTAATCTCTGAGTTTTCAGTGATCATATTGAAAAAAGATACAAGTGATATGATAATTTCCAGCTATAAGATATTACAACTTGAGCCTAGATGGAGCCTGTGGTTAAGTCTGGGGCATGTTTGAGTATAACTAGCAAACCTCTCATAGAGACCTAGCATGCATATACAGCATGAGCTAATTAAAAGGGGTGGGATATGGTCATTATAGAGAATGTTTGAATATAGGACCTTAGAAGAAAGACAGTTGGTGAATAGTGTGCTAGCTATTCTCGGCTCATTCCAATGAACTGTTTTTCAATATTCCATGAGAAGTTTCACACAGAACACTAAAGTGGTGTTTTCCCGAGGTACTGCAGTATTTTCTTTAAACCAAGAAACCATTCAACACATATGCCATTAACAAATTTTCAGGGAAAACAACACAAAAGGATGGAGTGTACTACATTAAATTTATGTATCAATTTATTCAGAAATCCTGATTTCAGAAATCATAAAATAGGAAAGAAACTTGTGACTCAGATTGAAGAAAAAAATAAAGCTTTGGGATATGGGACCCAGGCTGTGTTATATTACTATAAAAATTATGTTAAGGATTTATTTCACCTCTCACATATATGTAAATGTAATTTTAGAGGAATTTGGCTATCTTTATTTTTTTACCTTTACTCTCTTCTTCATTGTTTGATCTCCAGAAACTTGAACAGTAGTTGGCATAGGGAACATATAATATGTATTTGTTAACTGAATAAATGAAGTAATTGTGACAATGTCTACCATAGATTTGGACAGAAAACATGGTCCCCATTTTTACCTGAAAAACAGTATAGCCTGTGAACAGTATTGACTAAAGAGAACCTCGTATTGTTTTAACAGCTCAAGGTTTTCCAGCTTTGGAAAGTCCATGCCCTATGCAAGAAGACTATACTGTCAATGGTACCACCAATAGCATGCCAGTAATGCATAGCTTTCACTTCAAATAGTTTTATAGAGAAGGCAACAGCAACACTGTTTATAAGGCCATGTAAATCACCACTGCATGTATCCACAGACCAAAATAGTGAGCTGGAATTCCTGCAGTATGCAAGTAAATACAGCAAGCCAGTGACATTTGAGCTATGACCGTGACTGTGATCCCCTTGGGGAAAATCTAGGTTAAAATTCTACCATTTCATTTATTCAACAAACGTTCATTAAGTGTCTAGTATACAAAATAACATGCTAAGTACTGAGAATGCAAAATAAACAAGCCATAATTTCTGCTTACAATGTTTAACCTGTTCCTGCCCAAAGCTCACAATTTTATTTGTGGGAGGACAAATTATTTTTTGTAAATGACATTTATAATAAATACAAGTAAATTAAAAGCAGTGTTTTATAAACAAAAATGTGAGAGCTTTACTTCTTATATATTTCAGGAAACAAATGGCAAGAACAATTGGCCATCTTGTTTTTCAAAGACTTTGTAGACACCGTGCTTTACAAAAGTTAAGACCTAATTCACTAACTGTAAGAAAACTAAGTAGTGAAACTCATGATCTTCAGAGAAAGCAAAGTATTGATGATATTACATGTAACTACAAACAAAAGTATTTTTTAATGAAAACAGAAATACATTGACATCATTATGAAAAAGAACCCACAACTGCAGAGGCACTCTTCCATAGGGGACCTACGAGCCAAAGCTTTTGGGTAGTCACCACCAGGAACAAGTAGCATACTGAAATAACAGAGTGTTAGAAGAATTTCATAGGTGCACAAGTACTAAGAACCAAGCTGATGTGAGAAAAAGCAAGGCAAATTTGAAAGGGAAACTTGCATGCAAATGATAGTTATCTCTACTAATAATTACCTTATTTTGATAGGAAAAAAACAGATAATTGCCTCAAGGAACCATTAAATCTGAAAAGAAAAAAAAATGCCTATTTTATTCCTGTTTCAAAATGTATTAGAAATGGCAATGCTCTCTATTCTTTCCTTAATTGATAGGATTTAAAGGCTGGTCCAGATTCTAAAGCATCTATTTTCATCTAACTGAGTAAAGGAAAGAGGTGTCAAAACAAATAAATCATGATTACCTTAAATATTGAACAATGGAGATGTGATGACTGAAGGAGGATATAATTGAATAAACTTTGGGAAATTTTTGTATGGTTAGAGCATTTGTTATAGGAAGGCTTTGAATAGAACTGCAATCTTTTATAAATATCCTTATGTGGGAACCATGAAAAGAAACAACAGTCACATTGAAAAGTAATGAAATAAAGAAGATCATCAGCTGTTCTGCATAATCTACCTATTCACATCATTGTCTCTCTCCTCCATATTAGATTTTACTGTTAATCACACTTTTCTTATAAAGGGTTCAAATTTCAGTAATGTTAGTTATTACTATAAAATTTCCATAGATTACAACAAAATCTCAAATCATCCCTCATTTTAGTACTCCCAAAAGTGGGAAGAGGGAGAATTTAATACATAACAGAATAAAATTAATATTTTATCCCACAGATTCTCTTTCTCTCAAGTAGAAACTTTTAGGGCACTTATTTTAAAAGTGTTAAGAATACATAAACATATGTTGTGCAGACTACCTTCCTGTGTCCAAATACATAAGTAAACAGGGTTTACCCATAATATGGCTAGAATTACCTTGGCATACTATTTATCATTTCTTATCTTTCACATAGGCTTAGACATGCTCAACTTTCTCCATTTTTAAACTGGTTCAAGGGTTAACTACACAATTTGTATGGTCTACTGCAAAGTTATGATGTAAGGCCCCTTGTTTGAAAAGCAGGTGGAAAAAATCACTATAATACTAAACAATAAAGGTTTTTTCCATTCTTCTTAGTCTACTGACTTGCTATGATATTTTCTATTTGTTATGCAGTGTCATTCTAAGAAAAACTAAAATTTTAATTACTAGCATAATTTTTACTGTTTGTATTTTGCAATAAGAGTTTAAACTGCAACTAAGAACATTTAACTGGTATGTAGAATCATAAAACTTATACAATTATTATGTCATACATATGGAAATATTACACAAAGCTAATACAACTGTTCTTATTTTATATGTTGACATGTATACATTATACCATTCACACCCTCCCTTTATCTCACTATGAGTAAAAAAATAGAAAGTGTAGGTTGCCCTATCTTTCCCTTTCTTTCCTTGTCATCATTTTGACTGTAAGTGCTTGGCTAATACAGGGAAGTAACAGAAATATAAAAGGATATGGTAGGACTTTTTATAGTTCGTGCATCTTACAATGCCACTGCCCCCTGTATGCGTTTGAAGCAAGTTCTGGTTCTAGAATGTATGGCCTCTTAAGGTTGTCATGCCCTGCTTATTCAGTCATAGATATAACACATTTATCTTGCATTCACTCTGAGCCTTGCAGAACTCCCATATATTGCAAGTTCACCAAAACTCTGTGCTCATGGAGTATTGCAAATACTATATACTAATCAGGTGACAAGGAACAGTGGTGGGACACTGGCATATTATGCATTTCACTTCTGTTCACATTACATGCTCCATTATCCCAGCAATTTTCATTTGCAAAATGTAAGTTCAAAGATCAAATTATTAAGAATTTAAGGAAGTAACAACCACATATTAAACCAAATTGTGGCCCTTCTAAACATGGGCCTCTGTGTGATTGCCCAGGTCCTAAACCCATGAAGCCAGCCCTGACTGGTTGCATATATTATTTTTGCATAGGGAAAATGAGAGGCTTTATTAACATCTTGAGCCCACATTTGTTGTAACCTGTTTTATTTGTCATTATGTCAACTGTAATCTTACTGTTTGCAGTGAATTGAATGTCTGTCTGTATCTCACCAAAATTTTTATGTTGAAATTCTAACCTTCCAGTGATAGGATTAGGGAATGGGGCCTTTGAGAGGTGATTAGGTTATAAGAATAGAGCCTTCATGAATGGGATTAATGCTCTTATAAAAGAACCCTCTAGAGAGTTCTCTCCATTCTTTCCTCCAAGTGAGGACACAATGAAAATTCAGTCACCTGCAATCAGAAAGAAGGTCCTCACTAGAACCTGACTATGCTGGTACCCTGATATCAGATGTTCAGCCTCTAAAACAGAGAGAATTAAGTTTCTATTATGTATAAGCAACCTGATCTAGGCAACTTTGTGATAGCATCCCAAATTAAGATGTTACTGTGTCATGTAACTCTTTAAGGAAGAAGGGGGCTTTATAGCTTATTTCATAAATGAAACGTTGTTTAGTAAGATACAAGTCCATATTGTTAATGCTAGCCAGTTCATAAATACAGTATTTCACTTTATTACAATTAGTTATGACACAGGAATAAAAAATTCAATGCATAAAATATTAGGACATTTCATTCATCTACTATTTATTGAACACCTATTGTACATCGAGAATTGTTTTAACTCTTGGGAGAAACCTTACATAATGAACACTACTCATTTTATAAATTTATCATATTAAATACATTAAATCAGCTCTGACCTAAGACAGGTTTCAATGTATAATAAATTGAGATACTTGTTTATTCATCTAATATTTGTTGAATTCCTATTATGTCTCATTCACTATTCTAGGCTCTAGGGATACTTGAGTGAATTCAACTTACATGCAACTATTTTTTACAGGCAAAAACAAGTATACACAAATATAAAAAATAATGCCAGCTTATAATAGGTGTTATGTAAGAAAATGAAAGCAGAGTAAAAGGATAGATGGTGATAGACAGCTGCTATTTTAAATAAGGCTATTCTGGAATACTTCTTTGAGTGGGCAGCATCTGAACAAAACCAAAATTAAACAGGGAGAGACAAAGCCAAGAGATATCAGAGAAAGCACTCTACCAGGCAGAGTTAACAGCAGACATTTATGCAGCCAACAAACATGAAAAAAGCTCATCATCAATGGTCATTACAGAAATGCAAATCAAAACCACATGGAAATATCACCTCACACCAGTTAGAATGGTGATCATTAAAAAATAGGACACAACGGATGCTGGAGAGGATGTGGAGAAATAGGAACATTTTTACACTGTTGGTGGGAGTGTAAATTAATTCAACCATTGTGGAAGACAGTGTGGCTGTTCCTCAAGGATCTAGAAATAGAAATACCGTTTGACCCAGCAATCCCATTACTGGGTATATACTCAAAGGATTATAAATCATTCTATTATAAAGACACATGCACATGTATGTTTATTGCGGCACTGGTCACAGTGGCAAAGACTTGGAACCAACCCAAATGCCCAACAAGGATAGACTGGATAAAGAAGATGTGGCATATATACACCATGGAATACTATGCAGCCATAAAAAAAGGATGAGTTCATGTCCTTTGCAGGGACATAGATGAATCTGGAAACCATCATTCTCAGCAAACTGATAAAGAACAGAAAACCAAACACCGCATGTTCTCACTCATAAGTGGGTGTTGAACAATGAGAACACATGGACACAGGGAGGGGAACATCGCACACTGGGGCCTAGAGGATGGGAGCTATTGCAGGAACAGCAGGGGGGTGGGAGTACTGGGGAGGGATAGCATTAGGAAAAATACCTAATATTGATGAGGGAGCGATGGATGCAGCAAACCACCACCATGGCACGTGTATACTTACGCAACAAACCTGTACAATCTGCACATGTATCCCAGAACTTAAAGTATAATTATAAATTAATAATTAAATACATCAGATACAAAAGCCTGGAATTGGTAATATGTTTGAAACATTCAGAAATAGAAAGATCAATGTGGCTAACAATGAGGTAATCTGCACCAAGATCAGATAGAGAAATTATTAGAGACCTTGTCAAGATTTGAGACTATATTCTTAGTGTCATGAAAAGCCACTGGATGGTTTTGAACAGGAAGTTGTTAAGAATACTGAATCCATTATTTTTGCTATTAATGCATGCTTTTACTGTTTGCCAAAGCTCTACAATCCATAACCAATCTTACCTTCCCAGACTTACCACAACTATATTCTTCCATAAATCCTAATTAGGGAAAAAAATTCATAATTGCCAATTACATTGGTCACTACATATCAAAATTTACTGATATTTCAAGGCCTCCAAGATTCAAATGCCACCTCTTTCATAAAAGTGACATTTCTGATTGAAATAATTTATCAAATCTCTGTATCCTTTTTTTCTCTCTATGAGAACTTATTTCTGTGTCATTTTCTGGGAATCACTATTCAATACAATTGTCCAGTAATCAAATGAGCAAAATGTCTATAAAATGGGGAATCATTAACAAAGAGATTTTTACATCATAAATATTTAAATAAAAATATGTAATTGTACTTTATACATGAATATTTTAATGTAGGATTGAGACCTTTTCTCTGAGGCTACATTGATTAGAGTTCTGTAAAATGGTCCCCCAAACACTCATTTTGCAAATTAATCTTAATTTTATTTAATATTGAACAGCAATTTAAAGGAATCACTATATAAATCTGAGGGTAAAATCTGTGAATTTGTTTATTTTTCTGCCTTTTAGTGTCCCTAGAACATTGCTACTCAATGCTTAACCTGTGGATCAGCTTCCTCATTATCATACCTTGTAACTTGTCAGAAATTGTCTCAACTGGATATCCATATGCAGAAGAATGAAACTAGACCTATGTCTCCCAACATATACAAAGATCAACTCAAAATGGATTATAAACTTAAACAGAAGACCCAAGACTAAAAACACTAGAAAGAAAACATATAGAAAATGCTCCAGGTCATCAGTCTAGGCAAAAATTTTATTGCTAAGACCTCAAAAGCACGGGTAATAAAAATAGGCAATTGGGACTATAATAAACTAAAAATATTCTGTACCGCAAAGGAAACAATCAACAGAGTGAAGGGACAACTTGTTCAATGGGAAAAATTATTTACAAACTATTTATCCAACTAGTGATTAATAAATATCCAGAATATACAAGGACCTCAAACAAATCAACAGCAAAACAAATAATCCCATTAAAAGTAGGCAAATGCCCCAAATTTCTCAAACGATGGCATACAAATGCTCAACAGGTATACAAAAATATGCTCAACATCACTAATTATCAGAGAAATGCAAATCAAAACCACATGAGATATTATCTTTTTCTGATTAAAATGGCTATTATTAAAACGATTTTTAAAAATAGCAGATGCTAGTGAGAATGCAGACAAAGGGAACTCTTAAACACTGCTGGTGGGAATGTAAATTAGTACAGCCATTATGGAAAGACAGTATGTAGGTTTCTCAAAAAAACTAAAAGTAGAACTGTAATAGGATCCAGCAATTCCACTACTGAGTATTCATTTAAAGGACAAGAAATTACTACATTGAAAGTAAACCTGCACCTTCCTGATTATTGTAGCATTATTCACAATAGCTAAGATATGGAATCAACCTGTGTCCATCAATGGGTGAATGGATAAAGAAATTATGCACATATATACAATAAAATACTATTTAGTCAGGAAAAAGAATGTCCTGTCCTTCACAGCAACATGAATCGAACTGGAGGCCATCATGTTAAGTGAAATAAGCTAGGCACAGAAAGACAAATGTCACATGTCCTCACTCATATTTGTGAGAGCTATAAGTTGATCTCATGGAGGTAGAGAGGCCAATAGTTTTCAGTGCCTGGGAAGGGTGTGTAGGGTTAGGGAGATGAAGAGAGTTTGGTTAATGTATAGAAACATACATTTAGATAGAAGGAGTAAGTTCTAGTGTTCGATAGCACAGTAGAGTGTATGATTAGCAGTGTAATATGTATCTTAAAATAGCTAGAAGAGAACATTAGGAAAGTTCCCAAAAGAAAGAAAAGATAAATGTTCCAGTGATGGATAGCCTACATACCTTTTATAATGTTTATAAGGTACATGTGATATTTTGATACATTCTATGCATGTATCAGAGTTCCCTTTCTCCACATTCTCACTAGCATCTGTTATTTTTTTTTAAATCTTTTTAATAATAGCTGTTTTAATTGGGGTAAGATGATATCTCACTGTGGTTTTAACTTGCATTTCCCTGATAATTAGTGATACTGAGTATTTTTTAATATACTTGTTAGCTATTTGTATGTCATCTTTTGAGAAATTCTATACATATATCAAAATCTCACATGTACCTCATAAATATGTACAAACATGTATCAATTATTTTTTTAATTTACAAAAGAGAAATACGGTCTGAGGCCCTATACCAGAATTAATTCAATGTGAATCCACATTTTAACAACATCCAAGTGATTCTTGTAAACCTGAAGGTTGAATAAGTAATTGTCTAGCATATGTCTAATTCAATTACAAATTGAATTTTTAACAAATTGCCTTAACCAAGTCTCTTCAAAATATTAAAGTTAGTTTTTATGTAAAAACCTTCCTCTCTTGCTCTCTCTCTTTATGCATTCATATTTTACTGGTTTAAGTATACACAGAAAACACTTGACATAGAAGGCCTGAGTTGGTTATCCTTAGAAAGATTTGCTTGCAAAAGTTGCCCCTTGGTTGATTTTAGGGAACTTGACTGGCAAACAAGTCTCTAAACTGGTATAAATTTGTCCCTAAATGATAAAAGTGGCACTCTATACCTAAACTGTACACATGATGCCTTTTATGGTGAATAACTGCTCACTCTTGCAGTCAGGAATTTGGGTACATGCTAGACAGAGTACCAATATGACTGACCCTCAGTAAAAACCTTGAATTCCTAGGCTCATATGAGCTTCCCTGGAAGACAACATTTTATGTAGTTTCTCACAACTAGATGTTAGAGGAGTTAAGTGCATCCTCCCTGTGTGACACCACTGGGAGACAACTCTTGGAAGCTTGTGCCTGATTTTCTCCTAACTTGGGACTTGGCAGTTTCTTTCTTTGCTGACTTTGCTTTGTATCCTTTTTCTATAATAAATCTTAGTTGTGATTACAACTATATACTGAGTCCTTCTAGCAAATCAATGGACTAGGAAGAAATCTTGGGGACCCAAAACACAATGTAATTAAATTACCTTATTACCAAAAAAAATACAGCTGATTTTGGAACTCTCTTAACTGATTTTCAGTAAGCATACAACTCAATTACTGAGAGCAAAAGTACATGAATATTCAAGAGTCACCATGAGCAATTAGTGCATGCCAGACATAAATCAGCGTGTTTTCAGAGAAATGAGGTGAGGTTGGTTAATTCACTAAGGAAATAAAGCTCTCCTTAAGGCAAGGTCCAGGCTTAACAGACTATACATACTCCACGGAATGTAACACTGTGTCCTATACATAATAAGCTTTCAGGGAATATTTACTGAGAGAATTCTTTAACCATTTAAACCATCTGTTGAATTACATTTTAAGCAATTGTGTTAGTACATTTTCACACAGATAAAGACACATACCCTAGACTGGGCAATTTACAAAAGAAAGAGTTTTATTGGACTTACAGTTCCATGTGGCTGGGGAGGCCTCACAATCATGGTGGAAGGTGAAAGGCAAGGAGGAGCAAATCATGTCTTACATGGATGATGGCAGGCAAAGAATGAGTTTTAAAACCATCAGATTTCATGAGACTCGTTTGCTATCTTGAGAACAGTGCAGAAAAGACCTGCCAGCATATTTCAATCATCTCCCGCCCGATTCCTCTCACAACAAGTGGGAATTGTGGGAGTTACAATTAAAGATGAGATTTGGGTGGGGAAACAGCCAAACCATATCAGCAAGGAGAAAGGTTCACTAAGTTTTTTTATGAAAGGAATCATAAATGACATGCATAGCTAAATTCACATTTTGCCTGTAAATATTTTTAACAAAAACATACTTTTGTTAGTTTTCATTATCATCTTAATATAAAAACGTATCATTGCATCTTAACATCGGTCAAGGTCTTCATTGTGTTTTTATTATAGTGAATTTGACTATCTGCCTATTTCAGGTCTTACAGGTTTTACTCTCCTTCCCTAAGGCCCTCTAAGGCAGAGAAAATCTACAGTGGTATTCCTGCTACAAAACAAATCTGACATTCCCCAGAGCCATCATTCTCCTTAACTTGTCAACAGATTCAGTTCAATTTGTTGTATTGATATGAAAGTTGAATTCTGAAAACTAAATAACTCAGGAAGCTATGATCCTATGCTGGTTTGAAGGACTTTGCTGCTTAGAGAAGTAAATGACTCCATTTAGAAACTATTATTGTAGTTTACCATAAGATTTAAGAACAATTGTTAAGATGTTGATTTACCGTCATCTTGATAAAATTGCCTCATTTTGCTGCTAACATGATTTCCCACAGCTTTTGGTCACCTAGACAGGGTTAGCTTTATAAACATTAACTCAGAATGGTCTCTGATGTACATGTGCTAAAAATTATATCTCTTTTATAAATTAGAGGCATTTGAGTACCTAGACATCTGGTAATGACCAAGTCTATGTGATAATAGTTCTATATGAATCCTCAAAATTGCTGATCAACTTCCACTTGTATTGTGCTGATACAAGTAACTCTGTGAACTGGAGTACTGTTAAGTGCAATTTTCTACCTATTCTGATAAGAGCCACAAAATATTACCTGGCTAAAGACATTTAGAACATTTACTGACAAAGAAAATTATAGATTCAATTTTATATTGGCTAAAGCCATATGATCCTATAGAATTTTTCTCTTTGACCTCAACTATATGTTTCATAAAGATGTTAGCATGCTCTAGCAATCTGAAGTTTTAATATTTTTAAGGCAGAAAAATGTTTTCTGTTATCTAAAAACCAACAAAAATAAATTTTAGAGGAGTCTTTTTTATTCAAATACAAAAAAGTTTAGGATAATTAAATTTCAGAATAAATGTATTTTAAAACCCTTTATTCAGATGTGAAATCTAACATACATTGATTCAGAGTTTAAAATAGTTGATGCCTGAAAAATTAATTATGTCTTGAATAAAGGAATAAAGGAAAGTATTAAGGAATCAATCAATATATTCATTAATAAAGAGTTTTAGAGGGATAGGTTCTGACAACTCTGAAACTCTCAAGTTTTCAGGAGAAAAAGAAGGGAAACCTATGCATAGCAGCTTCAGGCCCTTTGTCTACAGATAAAATAATACATTAAGGATATAAATTTTTGCAATGTATAATTTATCTGTCAGTTCTTAATTTAAGATTCTACTGCACTACTGGTTATTTCTAAACATGTGTTTTTCCTGTTTATCAACCTCTAGTCATAGTACTAAAAGCGTTAGTTTGTAGTGCATGTAAATATATGACATAATTATCAATTTTTTTTCAATGTGTTTTTCTGTATTTCACCACTGGTCTTAGGTAATCACCATAATCACTTTTAAAAATAGGAAAATTGGAGACGTGAAAATTTTATGATTCATACAAAGGTTTAAGTGAAGTACAAAATCAGGTCATAAATATACAATGCAATGTTATGCACAGGTGTTATCTCTTATCACAACTAATGCTAGAATGAAATACAGATTACAAAAGTTTTTTAAATCTTAATTTTAAAAAAATTCCATTTTAGCTATATAAAGAGAGAGACAAGTACATCAACCATCATTCTTAAGCAATTCAGAAATTCTTCTATCAAACAAATAAAACAAAATGTCCATGGACTGTCTCTAAAAAACACAGTAAACCCAAGGCCTAAAAAAGAAAATGAGATGAGTTTTACTATAAATTTCAAAGTCTGAGATCTACACAAAATATGTCAGCTTCTATTAATTTCCATTCCTCTACCTATTCGATTGTCCAATACCCAGTTCAGATGTTTTCTTTCAAAATTAGTATGTTAGTGTCCTTATAGACCATGTAAACATCACCATCATCATTCTCTAGTGGAGGGCAATGATGTGATTCATTCTGTACCTTGAGATGATCCTTCATCACTTATCTTCCCTTTCAATATCAAGTAGTTTTAAAATTATCCACTTTGTGGGCAAAGGATATGAACACTTTTCAAAAGAAGACATACACGCACTCAACAAGCATATGAAATAAAGCTCAACATTACTGATCATTACAAAACTGCAAATCAAAACTGCAATGATACCAGCTCACACCAGTCAGAATGGCTACTATTTAAAAAATCAACAGAAAAAATAATAGATGCTGGTGAGGTTGCGGAGAGAAAGGAATGGTTATACACTGTTGGTAGAAGTGAAAATTAGTTCAGCCATTATGAAACACAGTGTGGTGATTCCTCAGACCTAAGACAGAAATACTACTCAACTCAGCAATCTCTTTCTGGGTATATACCCCAAGGAATATAAATCATTCTATTATAAAGACACATGCACATGTATGTTCATTGCAGCACTATTCATAATAGCAAAAGTATGGAATCAACCTAAATATCCATCAGTGACAGACTGGATAAAGAAAACGTGGTACCTATACACCATGGAATACTATGCAGCCGTAAAAAGAATGACATCATGTTCTTTGCAGGGACATGGATGGAGCTAGAGGCCATTATCCTTAGCCAACTAATGCAGGAACAGAAAACCAAATACCACCTGTTCTCACCTTTGAGTGGGAACTAAATGATGAGAACACAGGAACACATGGAGGGGAATAACACACATGGGCCTTTTGAAACGTGGAGGTTGGGAGGAGGAAGATGATCAGGAAAAACAACTAATGGGCACTAGGCTTCATACCTGGGTGATGAAATCATCTGTACAACAAACCTGGATGACACACGTTTACCTAGGTAACAAACATGCACTTGTACCCCTGAACTTAAAATAGAAGTTAAAATAATTGTCTACTTTGGCATATGAACATATAGAGTATATACAAGAACTTCATATGTGAAAAAGAAAATATTACAAATCATTACTCATAATGAGAAGATTCATTCTTCAAACAAGCTACAAAAATAGAGAAACTGAAACAAATATATATTTTAAATCTTTACATAATATCAAGATCAAAATAAAATTGGATCTAGTAGGTAATGGTTTTGTTATGGTATCAGCAAAATTGGATTCTTGGAAAAGCAGGGCCCAGGGCAATTTTGCAGACTTCAGGTTCTGGAACCGTTCAGTGAATGTGCATTTCATTTTCATATCTGCATTTCCTTGCATGTTGTCTTAATTTTCTCTTGCTGCTAAAAGGTATCTTTTGCCAGTCAGGGGAGATGACAACAATTGAGCTTAAATTTGCACATGTTAGTGACAGAGCTGAAGATGCTCTTCCTTCACCAGTAGTTCTAATTTTCTCAGGGAAGGAATATGACTGGCTGTACTTGGGTTAGTTGACACCTCAATCCATTGCTGTGGCCAGAAAGCAAATTCCATGGTAAATCTGTCAGTTGTCATTTGGACCACAAGTCAAGACAAAGTTATTTTGCTCAAAAGAGGGGAAGATACTGGCAATCAGGACAATGTAACGTAATTATAAAAGACACATCCATATTTATTTACATTAACTGTTAGCAATAAAAATGTAAAACTACTTACTTATATGCAAAATTAAAATATAGGTATAAATGCTTGCTACATCACCACATGAGTGTAGATAAGTTACTTAATTTTCCCAAGTCTTTATTTTTGCCTTCAAGTAGAACTTAAAATTTTTCCCTGAAAAAAAAAAATTGTTCTGAGATAAAAATACAAAGTATCTTTGAAGTGGCAAGAGTTTATCTGGACATGATAATCATCATCCATAATTTGTGGCTACTATGCAAAATGTAAATGGTCACAATCAATATTCACTTTGAAAGAATTCTGGTAAATATCCCGATTAAATATTATTTTCAAAACAGTATGTTTTGAGGGCCAATTTTCTTAATAATGCCATTAATTATTTTAGCATTCTGGATCATATTGGTGTATGTATCCATAGAGTATCAGCACATATCTACATACATAAATGCATATGTGATATAGGTAAACCAAGGTGATAGCTCAACAGTAAAGGAAACACTGAACCGTAAGAAAACCATTGTTATCTTTCACTACTGATATAACACTTCTTCTAGCAAGGTTTACGTTTAGAAGGGTGCTTTTAGAATTAATCTACTTTTATAGTTTCTCTCCAGAGGCTGTTACCTAGAAGCAGTGGCTGTACTTAAAATAATTACTTCATGGCTATATTGTGTGTTTCCATTAGCTGGTGTAGTGAAGGTGAAGGACCCCTTGCCTTCAAATCAATGAAACAAACAAAACTTTCCATGGTTCAGTATTACTGAGAAGAACGTGTCTATGCATCTCAATTACATGAATATAAAGTTGTGTTGTGTTTTAATATTTACCAACCCTTGGTCTATATATTCAGACTTTCTCTGTTTTATTATCTATTTCTTCAATTCACCTAACTTTCACCTCTAGATAACTCTTTTTAAAAATTTAATTGGAAAGATGGTTATTCTTTTTTTGTAAGTGCATAATGACCAACTATGTACCAATTGCCTAAGTAGCTGTTATTCCTAGCCACTCAAGCCCAAACTTTAATATCAGGATTCATTATGAGTAATAAGCTCTGTTCATTGTTCGTTTCCTCCATATGCCAAAGTAGGACTCTCAGTCCTTTCTACTGTTATTCCATTTACAATTATAGTGATCCCTAAGAGGTGGCTGAAATCCGGAAAAGTCTCTGCTTGGCATTTATTTGGTACACGGCAAATCCTTCAAGTAGAAGTAGAGTTGTTCCCCCTCAGCAATATTATCTCTTCCAGAAACCACTATTTCTTCTCTATGCCCTCTAGTCCAGTAACCATCAAAGTTCTATGGAGTACCAATTACTCCTAACTACAGCTTCCAATAGACACTATCAAATCTATCTGATACTGCCTGTTTTAGGTACTGTGACCAAAACAAACAAACAAACAAAACTATACAAATTCTATTTGTGCTACGCTGTATGAAGAAGCTATGAAGCAATGCTTAATAACAGGTATCACTGATATAGCACTCATCACATGCTAGGCACTGTGCTAAAGCATCTCAATGTTCACTACCACATTATAATTTATTATATACTCTTAATTAATATAATCTTATATACTCCTAAAGAGTATATAATTAATTATATACTCTTCAACAATTGAAAAATGCAGCTGAAAACATTGAGTACATTGTTCAAGATCATACAGTAAACGACACCGCTGATTTTCACACCTATATCTAATTCCTCCAAACCCAAGTTCTGAAATATCTAAATATTTACAAAGGTTTCCTGCCTAAAATCACATGTAAAAAAAAAAAAGTATAATATAATCAACAGTTTTTTAAAGACATTGGATATCAAGCAATAAAATGAGGAAAGTGATCTCTGAGAGACAGGAAACAAATGAGGCAGCCCCAGGATTGTACTTTCTAATTACCTTCGGAGAGTTTTTAGGCAATGATACAGACAAGGAAAACCCCTACAAGGCCCAACAGTCTTGCTGAACTGAGGAAATGGAGCTAAGAGTCAAGGTTACCAAAATTACTAGAATTCACAGGGGAGAGTACCGGTGAGGAGTTTTACAGAATAAGAATCTCAGAGAACTGTGGCCACTCCCCTGTAATATTTAGCAGAGTACTGATCAGCTCATGTGTGAGGAAATAACCCCAATTCAGGAAAGAACTACCCAGAAGGATTAGATAAAACATTCTCAAAGCACACAAGGAGACAGGAATAGTGGTTGTAACTCAGCCAGAATCAAAAACCTTTAATTCAGAAGGCACTGGGTAGAGTATTCACAAGGATCTTAAATCAGTAGCCAAAAAAAAAAAAAAAAAAAAAAAAGGAGATTAGCCGTAGAATAAACACTGCTCTGGGTTTTATCTAACAATCTTAGAATTAATACCTAAAAGGATCAAGCAGTTTTCCAGTTAGCTCAACTATGTTCCAGAACAAACTCAAAAATACTTTTAGGAACGTAGAAAATTTCAGTATGATCTGTTGGTTGCCGGTTCACTCTAATGATTGTTTCTTTTGCTGTGCAGAAGCTCTGGAGTTTAATTAGGTCCCATTTGTCTATTTTGGCTTTTGTTGCCAATGCTTTTGGTGTTTTAGTCATGAAGTCCTTGCCTATGCCTATGTCCTGAATGGTTTTGCCTAGGTTTTCTTCTAGGGTTTTTATGGTGTTAGGTCGTATGTTTAAGTCTGTAATCCATCTGGAGTTAACTTTAGTGTAATGTGTCAGAAAGAAGTCCAGTTTCTGCTTTCTGCACACTGCTAGCCAGTTTTCCCAACACTATTTATTAAACAGAGAATTCTTTCCTCATTGCTTGTTTTTGTTAGGTTTGTCAAAGATCAGATGGTTGTAGATGTGCGGCATTGCCACAAAGGCCTCTGTCTGTTCCGTTGGTCTAGATCTCTGTTTTGGCACCAGTACCATGCTGTTTTGATTACTGTAGCCTTGTAGTATAGTTTGAAATCAGGTAGCGTGATGCCTCCGGCTTTGTTCTTTTTGCTTAGGATTGTCTTGTCTATGTGGGCTCTCTTTTGGTTCCATATGAAATTTAAGGTGGTTTTTTCCAGTTCTGTGAAGAGGGTCATTGGTAGCTTGATGGTGATAGTGTTGAATCAATAAATTACTTTGGGCAGTATGGCCATTTTCACGATACTGATTCTTCCTAACCATGAGCATGGAATGTTTCTCCAACTGTTTGTGTCCTCTCTTATTTCCTTGAGCAGTGGTTTGTAGTTCTCCTTGAAGAGGTCCTACACATTCTTTGTTTAGTTGTATTCCTAGGTATTTGATTCTCTCTGTAGCAACTGTAAATGGAAGTTTGCTCATGGTTTGGCTCTCTGTTAGTCTGTTATTGGTGTATAGAAATGCTTGTGATTTCTGCACATTGATTTTGTATCCTGAGACTTTGCTGAAGTTGCTTATCAGTTTAAGGAGATTTTGGGCTGAGATGATAGGATATTCTAAATATACAATCATGTCATCTGCAAATAGAGACAATTTGGACTTCCTCCTTTCCTAATTGAATATCCTTTATTTCTTTTTCTTGCCTGATTGCTCTGGCTAGAACTTCCAATACTACATTGAATAGGAATGGTGAGAGAGGGCATCCTTGTCTAGTGCCAGATTTCAAAGGGAATGCTTCCAGGTTTTGCCCATTCAGTATGATATTGGCTGTAGGTTTGTCATAAATAGCTTTTATTATTTTGAGATATGTTCCTTTGATACCTAGTTTATTGAGAGTATTTAGCATAAAGGGCTACTGAATTTTGTCAAAGGTCTTCTCTGCATCTATTGAGATAATTATGTGGTTTCTGTCTTTGGTTCTGTTTATGTGGTGGATTACATTTATAAACTTGTGTATGTTGAACCAGCCTTGCATCCCCAGGATGAAGCCTACTTGATGGTGATAGATAAGTTTTTTGATGTGCTGTTGCAATCGGTTTGCCAATATTTAATTAAAAATTTTTGCATCTATGTTCATCATGGATATTAGCCTGATGTTTTCTTTTTTTGTTGAGTCTCTGCCGGGTTTTGGTATCATGATGATGTTGGTCTCATAAAATGATTTGGGAAGGATTTCCTCTTTTTGTATTGTTTGGAATAGTTTCAGAAGGAAAGGTACCAGCTCCTTTTTGTACATCTGGTAGAATTCAGCTGTGAACCCCTCTGGACATGGACTTTTTTTGGTTGGTAGGCTATTAATTGCTGCCTCAACTTAAGCCCTCGTTACTAGTCTGTTCAAGGTTTCAACTTCTTCCTGGTTTAGCCATGAGAGGGTGCAAGTGTCCAGGAATTTATCCATTTCTTCCAGGTTTACTGGTTTATGTGCACAGAGTTGTTTGTGCAATCTACCCATCTGACAAAGGGCTAATATCCAGAATCTACAAAGAACTAAAACAGATTTATAAGAAAAAAAAACAAAAAAAACCGAACCCATCCAAAAGTGGGCAAAGGATATGAACAGACACTTTACAAAAGAAGACATATATGAGGCCAAGAAACAGGAAGAAATGCTCATCATCACTGATTAGAGAAATGCAAATCAAAACTACATTGAGATACCACCTCACACCAGTTAGAATGGCAATCATTAAAAAATCTGGAGACAACAGATGCTGGAGAGGATGTGGAGAAATAGGAACACTTTTACACTCTTGATGGGAGTGTAAATTCATTCAACCATTGTGGAAGACAGTGTGGCGATTCCTCAAGGACCTAGAAATAGAAATTCCATTTGACCCAGCAATCCCATTACTGGGTGTATATCCAAAGGATTATAAATGGTTCTACTATAAAGACACATGCACACGAATGTTCATAGTGGCACTGTTTACAATAGCAAAGACCTGGAACCAACCCAAATGCCCATCAATGATAGACTGGACAGGGAAAATGTGGCACATATACACCATGGAATACTATGCAGCCATAAAAAATGATGAGTTCGTGTCCTTTGTGGAGACATGTATGAATCTGGAAACCATCATTCTCAGCAAACTGACACAAGAACAGAAAATCAAACACCACGTGTTCTCACTCATAGGCAGATGTTGAACAATGAGAACACATGGACACAGGGAGGGGAGCATCACACACTGGAGTCTGTTGAGGGGGGGCCAAGGGAGGGACAGCAGTGGCGTGGGGAGGTCAGACAGGGATAACATGAGGAGAAATTCCAGATGTAGGTGACGGGGGGATGGAGGCAGCAAACCACATTGCCATGTGCATACCTATGCAACAATCCTGCATGATCTGCACATGTACCCCAGAACCTAAAGTACAATAAAAAAAAAAAATTCCAGCACAAAAAAAAGGTGAAATTGACAATGTCTATACATAAACAATATATTGAAGATCACCACAAATAGTATGTAGGTAAAAATGCATATTGTTTTCATTATCTAAATGTATTTAAAAGAAAAAACTTGTTTCTCCTTCCAGGAAGATAAATAGACATACTTTTTTTCATTCATTCACCTAATCACATCTAAAAACTCCCAACATTACATATAAAACAAAATCAAATACTCCTCAACTTATGATGGGGTTACATCTGAATAAACTCATCAGAAGTTGAAAGTACAAGTCAAAAGTGAATTTAGTACAACTGATAAACCCATGATAAAGTTGAAAATTTTTTAAGTTGAATCATTGTAAATTCAGCTGCTCCTTGACTTACGATGGGATACCATCTGGCTAAATTCATCCTGAAGTCAAAAAATTATAATTTGAACAATTATATGTCAAGAACCATCTGTATAACAAGATTCTAAAAGGTAAGGAGGCAGCAGCAGACTGGCTAGTGCACACTGAGAACCCAAGGAACAACATGACGGCGAGTTCCTAAAACTATTTAATTCTATCCTGTATTTCCTCCATGGAAGAAGATACCTCATTTGGTTTGGAATTTCTTCCATAGATATTCCTTCTACTCTGAATATATTGGGGGAGGCTCCCAAATCAAAGCTCTTAGGCTTTGATAGAGGGAATGCTCAAGTTACCACCTCTGATGAGAGAGAAATAGCATGTAAGTACTAGTCAATTGTGCTGCTCTGCCTCTCTTGCATTACTACACAAAATGTGAAAAAGAAGGGCATCCAGTTATTGGGTGCCTTCCTGCTGCTGATAATGTTTAGCCAGTGCTTTAAAAATAACATTGGAATTCACTGCAATCAGTGTCTGCACTTTCTGAACTCTTGCCAAGTCTAAGCATATAAGTGTGGCAGTTTTCTACCTACTGAATGCTGCTATTATCCATTAAGGAAATTCCAATTAAATGATTAAATGATTAAATGATACCATTACCTAAATATGGATAAGTTCCAGAACCTAAGCAGAAAAGAAGGAAGGAAAAACATGTTATGAGAGAAATGTAATTATTAAAAAAAAAAAAAAAAGGCAAAATCGAAACCAGGAGATGTCTCTTATGTTTTTCAAAGAACTAATCCTGCTATCTAAGACCACAGATTCCTCCTTGTCACCACACTGCTTCACCACCTGGGGCCATGACAGCCGATCAAGGTGGCATTCCTCCAGTATCTCCCCTAGGCTATCTGAAGGCTTATAAAAATATCATTGAAACGTATATCTGTTTTGATATATTCTCATTGGCACTAGTGAGGTTGAGCCATGGCCAGTGTCATTCTCAAAAACCCTTCTAGGCATTTTTCTTTTTTCATTTTACTCTCTCACATCCTTCAATTTCTGCCTTCTCGCCTTCCTTGATCAGCTTTAAAAAATAAAAGAAGTTGTGGTGGGGAAGGAGGAGCAATACTCTAATTTCACTTAGATACAGCAATTCTCTTAGAAAAGCTTAAGCCTGAAACTTATACAAAAAACCTAAACTCATTTCCAGATTCCATAGTGTTTCAGGTTGTAAAGACATTTTCCCCTAGCATTCTGGGAAATGATTTTAAAAATTAGCTAGAACTGCCCTTCAGCTTTTTATTCAGCAAAAAGCCTACTTGAGGACATTTACACATTCTTCCACAGTCACTGACTTGTTTGTTTTAACATGCTTAGGTCTGCCCTGAAGTGTTCAGATCTAGTGTTTTGTATCTCTGATACTTGTCTGTTGAGTAACAACTCAATCAGATACCTAAGTCATGGTTCAAGGCCTCTGACTTAAAGTCAGGGTAAGGTTTTCTGAAAACAAATCCCAGCTTTTGATCATGCTTTCTTCTAGTAAAAGATGAAGTAACTTCTCAAAGTATGTGTCCTGATGCTGAGGTGCTTTCATCAGTTTGACTGGAAATGTTTTTCAACTCCTCAAGGGTACCTATCATCAGGCCCTCCTTCAAAGAAGAAAACAATTCTTTTTTAAAGGATGCATCAGAAGGAAGAACTGATAACTTTTATTTGACTCCAGACTAGTTCCCAACAAACTTTCTTCCTGTCAACAGGCTAGCACATGAAGTAGATAATTGAATGGAAACCATCTCTCTGGTATAGCCATCCTGAGTACCCATGTCTAATATGATTCTGATTGAAGTTATCCAGATCTGATAAGTCCGATTCACAGATGGTCATTATTCCTGCCACCAAAAACCTATCAAATTGATCTTCATCTCTCTGTATTTGTCTTCTCTCACTCTAGGGTTTATTATGTCTGATGCTAGAGAGGCAAGAGGGTTTATTATGTTCATTTTAGCATAGGGGTGCTATCATGCCTGTGAACTAATTCAGATTTACCTTTCGATTTACTACATTGAAAGGCAGATGGGTAAGTCAGTTATACAAATAGATTAAAATGTAAACGGAAAGAGACAGGATTGACAGCTTTTATCTGACGCATAGCAAAGCTGTATCTATGTGTCATGGAAGGGTCCAAAAACCAATGGGGATGATGCTGATTCAACACATAGAAGATTTGTTTTTCCCCCAGCTAGCTCTGTAATCAGGACAAGGCTTTTTCATGTCACCCTACAGCCATACAAATCAGCCACATCCCACACTCTAATCAGAGTGGTACACAGACCTTCAGATGATAAGATGGCCAGTGGTACTCACTGTGTCCTCCCCCTTACCTCCCACACACGTCTAGAGAAAACTGAAGCTCCTCCAGTCATTTTTCTCTTCTATGAGTTGCATCCCCCAGCTTTAGGCTTACTCCCCTGAGAGCAAACATGCATCCAAATCTGACTTATATTTCTATCATTTCTTTCTTGGATTTTTGGTTTCTGCTTCTGAATAGTGAGCTGTCTCTGCTGTTGCGAGCTGAGAAATAAGGGGGAAAAATAGATCCTTACGGTGCCACTGAGACAACACAGGGGAAGATCTAAAATGACACATATATAAACCTGTTCTGTGTTTTCTCATTTTCTCTGCAGGTGGGCTTACTTTCTCCCCATCCTTCCTAAGTAATACATAAAGTAGCATTTAGTATTAAATCATCTTTACCCTCTGATAATAGCATAAGCTCTGAGACTCCTGTAGAGTCCACTCACATATACTACCCACTCTTCTACCACCTACACATTCCAACTATAGGGTTTGCAAGCCATCCTTACCCAGTTGTTATATGAAAATGCCTATCACTAGAAGGATTATGCTAGTAACCACTAACTGAGACTTACCTGCCGTTGTCAGGCCTCTACGCTAAAATCAGCAAGTGCACCTCTGAATGCTAGCCAGTGGCAGTAAGAATATGACCTACAAAAACTTTTCCAGATGGTCACTTCTAGTCTACCTGGATAACAGATACTACCAGTGATATGAGGGTAAATGTTTAACAGTCAGCTTTCTGGTTGGAGGACAGAGAGTACCATGATTCGTAGTACAGTTGTTCCTCAATATCTGCAAAAGATTGGTTCCAAAACCTCCCCATCAATGCTAAACTCCACAGATGCTCAATGCCTTGTGTCAAATGGTGTAATATTTGCACACAACCTATGCACATCCTCCCAATGTATTTCAAATCTCTAGTTTATAACTAACACAGTAAGAAGTTATTATGCTGTATTGTTTATTTGCATTGTTTTTTATTGTATTATTTGGTATTTTTTCCCACATATTTGTGATTCTTAGTTGAATCCTTAGATGTGGAATCATGGATACAGAGGGACAACTGTATATAAAAATTTCCTAAAGTAAATATTGAGACCATGGCCAGCTTCAAGCTACCAATGTAATATTACTGAATGCAGAATTGAAAGAGATATACACTATTGGCTTCACACAAGTAAATGGAATCAGCTCAAGCGTACCAATCTAGATTACTCATAATTCTTCTCTCCCTGCTCCATTTCTTTATCTTGGATCCTCTTAGCCAACTATTTTGCCTCAACAATAAATCTAGATGACTTGCAGATTGTGGGATCCCAAACTGTCTGCCCTCAACAGAACGTCTGTGTCAGTAAGCTTCTTTTTCAAGCAGGCCATCTGCACCACCAGTCCTACTAAAAGCTCACCCCACTCCCCCACTCCCGTAAGTTTAGTGGCAGACCCTGGCTTGGCCATCCCACCAATACATCACCAAGAGCCCTAAAAAAGTAACAGGACAAACATCAAGAATGCCAGAATATATTCACAGTCTATTTTCATTTTAGGTCAATGAACTGCAAATTAAGTTTATTCACTACCACTTAATTGTTTTATATTAATATATCAAAAGCAAATGAATTCATGTTATTGAGCAATCAGAAGTAATCATGTAAATCATGACATAAAGGTATGAATTTTTGGCTACTTTTTATTAAATAACCTAGTAGGTGGTCTTACATCTGAGCTTTGCGGTTAGTAGCCTAATTGGGGTCTCTGCTGCTCTTGTGTAATTTGTCACAGACCCCTTTGAATACACTGAGTACTGAGTTTCTCTTCTGATATTATCTAAGTTAAAAGTAAAGCAACAAGGATAGAAGATTAAGCTGGCTATTTAACAGGTTTAGTGGAATTTTAAGTCAACTAATTACACAGATGGAAGCCATCTGGTAAAACAAAAATATAGTAGAAAAAAAATGGTTAAAATCTTAACTTCCTGAGTCAGAGATCTGTTTCAATCCCCACCTCTGCCAGTATTAGCTGATATACTGAACAAGTTAGTGAACATCTGTTAACAAAGGCTGCTAGCTAATCATTACCATTACTTTCGCTTTTGCAAGGTCCTAACTAGACTCTCTCTCTCTATCTTTCTTGCAGTTAATTGCGGCCATCTGACCAATTCTTCCCAGTAGAACATGAACAGAAAAGCAACGGATGGCACTTTGAGGCTAAAACTTTTAAAAGCCAACATTTCTCCATTTTTCTTTTTTAATACAGGCTAAATTCAGATGCCAAGACAGACTCTAGTGGATGGTTGACAAACAAATTGAAAGAAGCCTGATTTCCTGAATCACTGGAGAGAAGAGCCTCCTGCTAACTTGAGATATCTCTTGAATGTATTGTCACTGAACTTTAAGGGACCTTTTTGTTACATCAGTTTAGCAAACCCTAATGATTACAACATCTCTCTAAATCAAAAGATAGCAATACTACCTATTAATTAGCATTCTCTCGGTTGGAAGTAGCAAAATTCCACACAAGCTAGTTTAAGTTAAATAAAGGAATTTTCCATAATAATGGGGTGGTCCACGAATGTAGCTGGGACTCAGGAGTCAATGGAAGCAGAAACAAGAACTCCATCAAAACCTAAGAAGTCCCTTTTTAAATCTCTGTCTCTCATCTCTGACCGCATAATTTCCAGCAACACTTTTTTGCTGTCAATTTACATTATCCTATTTCTTTTCCATGTAAATACCACGTGCCACAGTTTCTGATTTTATAGACTCCGATGTTCAAGAAACTTACATGTCTCAATTGCAATTCCAAACTGAAGGGGATAATGTCTATTTGGTCAGTCTTAGGCCAAGTGTTCACCATTGGTCCATTTTGAGCAATAAGATCACAGAATACTAACATCACTGCCAAAGCCTCACTCCTATGTGTAAGTGTAGAAGGGTCGTTTTCAGAGATAAGTGGTTTTGGTAGAACAGATTTCTTAAAATGAGTTCATGGGTTATCATAAAAGTTAAATAAAATACTCAGAGTCCTTATCGAAGTTTGTAACACACTGACGATTTCATGTTACTTTTCTTACAATTGTTACTATGCGTTAGTTTTCTACTGCCATTACAAATTATCACAACTTTAGCATCTTAAACAACATGCATTTATTTCCTCCCAGTTTTCATCAGTTGTAAGTCTGGGAACAGTGTAGTTCAGTTGGCTCCTCTGATCCAGGTCGCACGGGAACCAAATCAAGATGTTGTTAGGGCTTTGAGCTTTGTTCTTTTCTAGTGGCTGATTGTTAGAAGCACTTAGAAGCTCATTTATGTGTCTGGCAGAAGTTAGTTCCTCGTGCTTATAGGAAAAAGCTCTGTTTTTTTTGCTAACTGTCACTATGGGCTATCTTAGCGGTTAAAGGCATTTTTCTGGTCCTTTGGTTGGCCCCCTATGTCTCAGAACTAGCGTAAGTGCATCAGCTCTTTTTCATGCTCAGAATCTCTTGGACTTCCCTTTCTACAGTATCTTTCCTGTCTTTTCTTCTACCACATCTGACTCCAGCCTGAGAAACTGATCTGTCTTTAAGACTCATGTGATTAGGTTGGGATCCCCCCAGGTGAGTTAGGATAATTTTCCTATTTTAAGATCTATAACCTTAATTACATCTTCAAAGTCTCTTTGACATAAAATGTAACATGTATACATGGGTTCCAGTGATGAGAGTGTGGATATTTTGTGGGTTGGAGAGTAAGCGGGGTAATTCTGCCTACCACAGACATAGGCAGACATTAAATATTACTACTCTGGACTTCTTTAAAGATTATGACAAACACATGTAACCTAACTGCCACTGACTTTTGCATAGTTTTGAGAACTTTTGAAGTAATGTTAACAACCTGACTGTAATGATGTTTATATTATATAAGCATATAATTTGAGTTTGTCTTTAAATTATGTGTCAGACATGTCTTTGTGTTGCTATAAAGGAATTCCTGAGGCTGGGTAATTTACAAAGAAAAGAGACTTATTTGGCTTATGGGCTGTACAAGAAATATGACACCAACATCTTCTTCTGATGAGGGTCTCGGGAAGCTTCTACTCACAGTGAAAGGCAAAGGGAAGCAGGCATGTGCAGATCACATGGTGAGAAAAGCAAAACAGAGGGGGAAGGTACCAGGTTCCTTTTAACAACTGGCTCTCAGGGGGAACTCCCATGAGAACTAATAGAGAACTAATCACTACGCTGAGGACAGCACCAAAATATTCATGAGAAAACTTTGGCCACGACCAAACACTTTGTATAAGGCCCTACCTACAACATTAGAAATTAAATTTCAACATGAGGGCCTTTGGAGCAGCTCAGCACTTTGGGAGGCCAAAGTGTGAAGATCATTTGAGCCCAGGAGTTCCAGACCAGTCTGAGCAACATAATGAGAAACTGACTCTACAAAAAAATTTAAAAACTAGCCAGGTGAGGTGGAACATACCTGTAGTCCCAGCCACCGAGGCAGCTGAAGTGAGAGGATCACTTGAGCCTAGAAGGTAGAAGTACGCCATGACTGTGTACCACTGCACCCCATCCTGGGCAACAAAGCAAGATCCTGTCTCAAAAAGAAAAAACAAAAAGCTTTTAATATGAAGTTCGGAAGGTCAAATATGCAAACTATGGCAAAACACAAGTTTTTAAAATTATAATTCTTCTCTTTATTAACTAATATATACCCACTGTTTTATTTATTCATTTCACACATATTTACTTCACGTCTTTGCAACTTCAGGTGCTAGAGATAACAGTGATAATCAGCACAGTTTAGTGTCCTGCACTGTGAAGGAGCCTAGGTAGTAACAGTGGGAGACAAGCAGTAAGTCAACACCTGAAAGATTAAGGTAATTTCGGATGTTGATCAAACAAAGTCATGTGATGGAGAACACCCAGGAATCTGGGTAGGCAGAATTTAGTTCTAGTTTAGATTGGGTTGTCAGGGCAGGTTTCTCAAGGAGATAGGATTTGAGCCTTCCAGGTAGAAGGTACAGTCAAAGAAAAGGCCCCAGTGGTGAGAACCAGCTTGAGAAAAAAAGTAACCAATACTGAGAAAGAGTACTATGTGAGTTCAGAGAGGGAGATCAAGACCAGATCACCCGCCTAACACTTTTCAATTCTAATTGTCAGTATAAGTCGTTAAAAATAATAATCCCGGTTTTAAAGCTCTAAAGTGTTAAAATATCTAGTTCAAACTGAACTTCACTCAGTTTGTCTGTTTTGGTACAATATTGTTTTATCAAATATAAAATTGTAGTTAAAAGTGAAAGTTATAAATTAATAATTCCACCCAGATGTTTCCAAGTCCACCAGATTTTTAAAATCACTCTTTACCTTCAAGTATAAATAGAACACACACTCTTTCATAAAAAGTTACCCATGTCCCATCTGTAACAGAAAAACCTCAAATCCTTCCTGAGAATCATTAGCACTTTTCTTCAAGTAAATCTGCCCTAATTTACTGCTTTTGCTAAATTTTAATCTCACCTATATCCTCTGACTCCTTTACTTTATTTTCCAATGAAATAAAGAATCTATTTCCTTAATTTTCTTTAATTTCACTCCCAGCCTTCCTTCCCCAACAGTTGTGTCTCATTGTAACAGACTAGTTATTTGCAAGAAAGAAATAGGGGTTATATTGAAGTTATTAATATTAGGTTGGTGCAATTACTTTTGTACCAGCCTAATACTTCAAACTTAATGATCATCCCTGCACCAAATTTGGTCATTCTGACCTTAAGAAAGGGAATATTCATTCTGCCCTCTTAACCCTCAACACTGCAGTGTAACTCCTTTATTTTCTCGGTATCACCTAGCCCCTCTCATAGGATTGCCACAGGAAACTCTAAATTCTACTCATGCAAAATGCAGTCCATCTCAAATATCTTTGTTTCAATGACCCCCATAGCTGTCATGTCACAGAAGGCTTTTCCTTTGTGTTCCTAAAGAGTACTTCAAAGTACTTTTTTTAAAAATAGCATCTGTCCTTAACAGGAATTCTGCTGTTGAATTTTTTCTCCCTGCATTATAAACTAAGACTTTTCAAAACACATAATTACTTTTTTTTCCCATCTGGCACCGATTCTCTGCTTTATGTCATATGCGTCACTCACTCACACTTTCAGAGAAAATGTGCTCTATGAATGCAAAATGACAATGATAATAATTCATGGTTTCCTGTGATGTACTAGAATTCATCTGCAAAATGTCTGTTGCTAAGAGTAGACAGACTGAGGGATATTTAAAGCCTTATGAGGAATGAAAATCTAGTTGAAATGTGTAAGATTCTATTTTATTCAGTAACCCTACTTAAACAGCCTTGTTAAAAAGGCTAAGGTCAAATTTTTAGTGAGTAAAGATCTAAATTGAATTAGTGACTTGAAAACTTAGGTGGAAACCGTCAACCTCTTTTCAGGCTACAAAATTCATTTCAATAGATTTGCATGTAGTAACTTCTTTAAATTCTTTCATCTTTTGTGTATTTGGATGTTTTTATTGTCATTGGCTAAGATTTTTCTCCTTTGATTAATGAAATGAATAAGAAGTTTGTTTTAGTATCTGTACTATTATCTTTATAGGACATTTTTTCATTTTGGCTTTTATCCAAATTAAAGTAATCCTATTTTACAAAAACAAAATTATATATATATATGTATTATACAAAACTTAAAATAGTTACATCAGAATCAATCAAGAGGGTCAGCATTAATAGAGTATTTAATGATTGCATGTTACCAAAATATAGATATATATTTATGCAAATGAATGAACCTCTGAGAATACATCTCTTTGCTTCTTTTATAATTATTTTTGTTATGAAATTATGCTTTGGTGTCAATCATTTTAGATTGAAAGAAACATTAATTTAAAACCATAAAAATACATATTTTCCAGAAGCATTTTATATCCAAGATAAAATAATCTACAGTCCTCAACAGTCCTGACTTTAAGATCAGATGTTTTAAATGATTCCTAATTATTGATTTTGAATTGAAACAGCTAGGAGTCATTTTCCGTTTTTTCCAATAAGGGAATAACATAAAATGGCATAAAGAGCAATAAATTTACTATAAAATGAAATTATGGTATCTTTGTTATAATTCATAATAGAGTACGTTGTATATATACCAGTGTATATATAAGATCTATCCTTTAATCTTTATAATTCTAAAATCCAACTAAATGACAAGACAGTTTTATATTATTAATGTAAGAGGCCAAATTTTTTAAAAGATTATTAAACAAGTTCAGGTATAACCAACATACTCTTCAGAGAGCAAAAGTACAAATCAAAAATTACTTTAAAGATTCAGTATGAAAATCCCAGCACTTTGGGAGGCTGAGGTGTGCGGATCACGAGGTCAAGAGATCCAGACCATCCTGGCCAACATGGTGAAACCCCGTCTCTACTAAAAATACAAAAAAATTAGCTGGGCGTGGTGACGTGCACCTGTAGTCCCAGCTACTCGGGAGGCTGAGGCAGGAGAACTGCTTGAACCCGGGAGGTGGAGGTTGCAGTGAGCCGAGGTCGTACCACTACACTCCAGACTGGCGCCTGGTGACGGAGTGAGACTCTGTCTCAAAAAAAAAAAAAAGATTCAGTATGAAATGAAGGAGTTAAACGCATCCTTGAAGATGTATCACTCACCTACAAACTCAGAATCAGAGTAAACCTTTATATGACAGAGAAAACGGAGAAGAAAATAAGCATTAATTCTTAGAATAAATTTTGAACATGTACACTATCCAAAAAATAAAACCTGAATTTAAGACACTAAGATAGTAAACCCTTATTAGGGATAAGCTTGAAGAAATCCTGCTATTTACTTTAATTGAGATTACCTTTATAATCAAATTACTTCCGAGCCACTTGGGCTTTGAACCACAAACTTACATAGTGGAAGATAAGGTGATCTGCCTAGAATTTTATACTTTAGTCAATACAAGATCCAAGATATCACCTTCTGTGATGCGCTTTCTGTGTCAGCAACCTATGAGAGCACTTGCAGAAGAAACATGCTTAAGAAATGCAAGAAGTGAAAGAGTATTTTTTAAAGAAAACTGTTTTTTAAACAAGAGTAAACACACCCATCCTGCCAGTCCCCAAAGCAAATTACTGTGCGTCTTAATACTCCATTTCTTTTAAGAGAAACCTAATCTGCATTTATTAATCAATATCTAATTAGAAATGCCTTCCTTTAAACCAATTCTGATGTTTGTAAGGGGTTGTGTTAACTGTTTAGAAACAAAAGGAAGGATGAGAATGAAAAGGAGAGGCAGGCAAGCAGAAAGGACAGAGTGCGATGGAAAAATGTCACAAGTTACTTTGAACCTTGAATTGTGCCTTAATTGTTTGAAGCAAAAACCTAATCATTAGGACATTAATATGATTCTCTTCAGAAGTAGAATGAATATTTTAGAAAACAGCATAGTGGGATCTCAGATTGAAGAAAAGCATTCTGGTTAAATAGGAAGCAGAATTATAAAGAATTTATAGCACCTTTAATCTTAAATGATTGACAAGAAAAAGATTAACGTGTAATTTGTTTTACCTGCAGCATCTGAAGCATTAAGTTTTGTTAAATCTTTTGAAGGTAAACTTTTTGAAAAAAGTTTGAAGCAACTATCCCTTTAATTTTACTACCACCCTAAATGAAACATTAAAACTGCTCATCCAAATGATTTCTTTTCAGAGATTAAGTTCTTATTTTTAAATGTGTGATATTTACTTAAAGAAAAATCAGTTGTATCAAATGTTAGTTGTGAAAACATTGTATGGATTGCTAACATCATTATTTTGAGAATTCTATGACCAAAAAAATCAGATTTTAAAATATTGCTTTAGGGCTACAAAGCCTAGTCAATTCATTTATGCAAAAGAATTCCCACAGATACTTTAGAGACTTGTAAGTTCCTAATTTAGTGGCTGATTCTTGTCTCACAAATCACAAAGAGAAAAACTTGTGTAATCCATTGTTTTTCTCATACGTATTAGTTGTATTATCCAAACATGTTCAAAATCTTATCTGTTTTGCAATTTTAAAAGTAATTCATAATGGCTGATGTTTGGAATTATTTTACAAATCTAACATTTTAAGTTCTCAATATCAAATTCTGCAGATCACCATGATGCTGTTCTCATAGTTCAAATAAAAAAACAAAATATAACAAATTTGAAAGCTGGCACTTTGGTTAAATGTTTCATTGCCAATTATGAAGTTCTAACTAAACAACTTTTCTTTTTTTAAGCCAAGACTTCATCATAATTAAAGATGTTACAAAAATCCGACTCAGTGAGCTTAGAGGCAATTTGGGAAAGCAAAATTTAAAAAACCATAAATGAGCAATTTTCATGTTTTCCTCCTCTATTTCATTGCCATGTGGTAGGAAAATAGAGAGTTTATAGATTTTGGTGGTCTCATCATTTCTAGTAAATCAACTGACTGACCAATGTCTCCAGAAAGTTTCATGGTTCATGAAGTTTTAAATTACAAATTACAAATTCTCACATCATCCATCTTCCAATTTATTACAGCTGGAGCAAAAATCTAGTTCTAAACAATTAGCTCAGAAAGTACTGGCCCCTCTTTGTTTGACTCCATCAGTATCATTCTTGAATGTGAATCCTAAGACTTTAAGCCAATTCACTGGCCATTTCTCCAAAGGGTTCTAAATATTTGCTCTTTCTTTTTAGGCTAATTATTCAATGACAGATATTTTGACAGGCTTTGCTTACATTAAACACAAATGGTTCATAGGTTCTGTTTGTTCATATTTTTGAGATAAATGGAAAGAAATGAAATATCAGATAATAACCAACTGGCTATTGACCACGTAGAAGCATGTGAACTCAAAGGCATGCCCCAGTTTGCTGCCTACTGCTTTGTCATTAATGGCCTGAAAGGGTCAACATAAAATAGCTGCTGCTATTGGGTTCTCAGTTTACTTAGTGTCTCAAAGCCCTTTATAGTCTTTTGTGTGATACATTTTTAATTTTTTCTATTTCAGCTTTACTGGTTATTCCTCCTCTATCACCTCCCATTGCTGAGTTCTCTGTTTAAAACTGAACACTTTACCTGAATGGTATATTTTAATTATCTTTAATAGCTTTAATTATTTCTATGCTGACAACTCCAAAACTCTATCTCCTGCTTGCACTTCTTGGATTTCAGTCCTTCACATCTAATTTCCTATATATTTAACTGAATGTCCACAGGTATATTAAATTAAATTAAATTCCAAACTTAATTCTGCAAACTGTTCTCCCAGCTCTCTGCAAACTGTTTTAACCTAGTCTTTTCTACACTTATGTGGTACCACCATAGACCCAAGTTGCTTAAAGTGAAACCACATAGGTAATAATACAACACTGTAAGTAATCCTAGACTTTCCTCACCACCCACATTCAATCTGTGAGCATATCCTATGATTTCTGCCTCAAAAATATATCTTGAATATGTTTACTTTTATTTTCTCTCCAATCACCTTTGTTAAAGTCTACTAAAATAGCTTTCTTGCTGTTATCCTCCTGTATTTTACTGTGGTCTTTTTAAATATGTTATACAGCAGCCAATTAAACATGAATCAGATCAGGTCAGGCCCCTTTGTAAAATGCTTTACATCCCTCTATTGCACTTCAAATCAAATCCCCTAATGTTAACCTACAAGTTATTGAAAAGTGTGACTCTTGACTGCATCCAAACATTCTATATGCTCTTAATTACTAGTAGTATTTTATCTCCTAGAATTTGCCAGTTTTCATACCAACTTAGAGACATAATACATGTTTTCCCTCTGCCTGTAATGCTGGCCTCTGGGTTCTGAACATAGCTGGCTCTATCAGATACCTCCAACGTCAACTGAAATACCTCCTCAGCGAAACCTTCTCTAACCATGTCCATACTGTCTGTTCTCTCCCACGGTTGTCTACTCAATAAAGCATAAGAGTTAAGAGCACAGACCCCACCCAGGCTCACATCCCCACTTTAGTTTTGGCTCCTCCTACTTTATGATACTGGAAAACTCATTTGACCTATTTGTGCTTTCTGGTTCCTCATTTTGAAAGTGCCAATAACAATAATACCTACCTCAAATTATTAAGATTAAAAATTAAAATGAGTAAACACATAGAACTGACTCTGTCACCATTATTTTGTCAAAGTTCAATAAGTGCTATTTTCTTCACAGCACTTCTCAATTTATTATTACTCATTTATAAATTTGCTTTTGTTTTTGTTTATAGTCTGTCTCTTAGATGACTAAGAACATTATTAAGCCAGGTATATTTATGTGTTTTTTTAATATGTCACTGGAAACAGTGACAAACACAATGACCAGAACATGGTAGATATGCAATAAATTATGAAACAAGAAATTGTGTTTGACTGGATTTAAGAACTCCTACTTGAAGACACATCTAACTGAATTTGTTCCCTTTGATTATGGACAAAAATGTAATTTGTTACCTTAACTATGTGCTTTAGCCCTTCACTGATATAGATGCATTTGTAAGTAATTTATTACATAACTATGCATTTTTAATCCTCAATTCACTCTTACTAAAACATTTAAGACACAAGTTTCCAAATTCACGTGTATGTCATTTTTTATTTTCTACTTGTCTTTAAAAAAAATCATCTCTTAATATTGGGCTTCTGAGACTTTTCCATAGCATCAGGGGCTTTCATTGTAGGCTTTCAGACCACATCTGATCTTTCAGAGATACCAATATTACAGTGTGCCTGCAAAACTCATCAGACAAAAGTTTTATGTTACTGTGGTTGTTGCTGTTGAAATTGCAACATTCTCTCTTGACCTCTGCATACTTGCAGTCTGCAAAACAATGTTTTAGGCTTTAGATCACAGGGCTTTTTACTCTTTGTTTTCTTCAATATTTACTTTGAAGTTGGTCTTTTGACCATCTCCTATCCTATCCCAAAATAAGTCTCAGCGTTCCCACTCTTCAAAAGGACTAACCTCTTAGCTTTATGTCTATTGGATGACCCTTCTTCCTCTGGGCAGCCTGAAAACATTGGCTGCAGTCACCTCATACCAAGCCCTGGAAAACCTCTCAGTACCTCTTAATGACTCATCAGGTCTGCTCAGAATATAACATCAAACCAGTCTACTCTAATCTTTAGTTTTACTTATTTGATAAAGCAATATAGTAGTAGGAGCTAGATGTCATGTATTGTTTTTTAAAAAATGTGGCATTAGACATAATTTGCATCTTTCTTCATAATCTCTCTTTGCCTCATGTGGTTATGAAGTTATAGTCTTATTTATGCATGGAAAAAAGTATCTGCAAGTTAAATATTTAATATTTTAGCACTTCAGTATGTTGTTTGCTTTGGTGCAATTAGAAAATCATAAGCAAGGAGTTCACAATAAAGAAATAAAAAATACCCATGAAAAATATAAATAAGGAAAGTAAACATGCTTACCTACAGTCATTACAGAAATGTCTAATGAAACAATGGGATTCTATTTTTTTTTAACTACTCAATTGGAAATGATTAGTAGCTGATGAGATCTGGAATGGACATTAAGTGTACACTCTCAGCCTGAAACTGAGGTACCCGTTGTACATCAATATACAAAATATGAAAATATACAGAAAAAATTAGAATACATATATATGTTAATATATCATTTATACTTCTAATAACTTAAGTATCACATAAAGTACACAAGTTTATAAGGATATATCATGATAAAATAGTATGGTCTTGTATGTGTGTGCCTAGCCAATATCCATTTACCCATCTCCCACTCTTAGTTCATGTTCTTTTAGTGGGGCTGATTCCCACCATGCTCCAAGCATTGCATGTGACTTGCTATGATCTGAATGTTTATATCCCAAAACATATGTAAACCCCAAATTCTATATATTGAAATCCTAACCCCCAAGGTGACAGTATTCAAAGGTAGGGCCTCTGGAAGGTGATCAGGTTATAAGGATGAAGTCCTCATGAATGAGATTAGTGCCCTCAGTGTTTTGGGCACTAATTAGTGTTTTGCAGTCTGCAAAACAGGCTTTAGATCACAGGGCTTTTTACTCTTTGTTCTCTTCAATATGTACTTTGAATTTGGTCTTCTGGCCATCTCCTATCCCAAAATAAGTCTCAGCGTTCCCACTCTTCAAAAGGGCTAACCCCTTAGCTTTATGTCTACTGGATGACCCTTCTTCCTCTGGGTAGCCTGAAAACATTGGCTGCAGTCACCCCATACCAAGCCTTGGAAAACCTCCCAGTAAATCCTCTTAGTAATTCATCAGGTTTGCTCAGAATATAACATCATACAATTATATTCTGTTATATACCAAAGGTGACAGTATTCAAAGGTGGGGCCTTTGGGAGGTGATCAGGTTACAAGGATGAAGTCCTCCTGCATGAGATTAGTGCCTTTATAAAAGAGGGCCCCAGTGAGCTCCCTTGCCCTTGCTGCCAAGTGAGGACACAGCTGGAAGCTACCATCTATTAAACAGAAAGCAGTCCTTACTAGAAACCAAGTCTGCCAGCACCTTCATCTTGGACTTCCCAGCTTCTAGAACTGTGAGAAATAAATTTACTTTGTTTAAAACAGAAATAAGCCACACAGTTTATAATAGCTTCCAGAATGGAATAAGACATGACCCAAACTTGAAAACTCAGAATATCACTTCCTCAAACTTGAGAAATTTATTAAAAGAAAAATTTATGAACCCAATCAGACCCAAGTGGAATTATGCTTATCACTTTTGCTTAAAGAAATAGAGGAGAGGGGCCTATGTTTCTGCTGGTTCTCTGGGACTAGACTAAGTCTGGAGCTGCTGTCAGCCATTCCCGCAGCCATTCTGCCATCCTGAAAAGAGAGTCAGCCTAATAAGAGAATCGCGTCCAAAGCTGAAAGATGAAGAGAAACCAGGTACAGATGAGATTAATTGAGGCCATGGAGCCAAACACACTCAAAGTTAGTTAAACTGATTTTTTGGGGGGGAGCTGTGATGGCAAATAAATAAATTTTCTTTTCTATTTAAGCTGGTTTTAATTGGATTTTATGACATTTTTAAAACCGAAAATCTCAACTAATAAGAAAATGGTATTTTAGAATACAAATGGAAAATGTCATTTCTGTAGAGAATTTTAATAACAATTATGACACATAGTTAAAAGGAAAAACAGCCATTAGAAAAAATGAAATAGAGCTACAGTTCTATAGAGAGACATCCCAGGCTATAATAAAGTTGTAGAAACAAAATTTATTATAGTGTCATTTTTAAAAATCTCTTTATACACATACAATGTCCACATATATGGACATTCACTTCCTTCAAGAGGAAATAAAGAAAAATTGCATCAAGTCAAAGTATTTTTGTTTTTCTTAATATAGTCTATGTAATTGATGTAGCATGGTGAACAGACTTTAAGGTAGCCCCAGTGATTCCACCTCCTGGTATTCATTCCCTTGTAAAATTGCCTTCCCTTGAGAGTGGGTGGAACCTATGACTTGTTTCTAAACAATAGGATATGGCAAATGTGATAGGATGTCAGTCTTGTTACTATGTTGTATTATATAGGAAAGGTGATAGAATGTAACTTCCATGATATTATATAACTTGTATATAATGCAATCTACTCACTCTATGGTACTCTTTTCTCTGTCTCCCCTTCCCTTCCACGAATTCTGAAAAAGCAAGGTGACATAAATCTTATAATCACAAGGAAATGGGTTTTACCAACAACCAGAGAAAGCTTGGAAGCAGATTCTAAGTACAGCCTCCAGATAAGAATTAGCTAGGCCATGCCTGGACTTCTGATCCACAGAAACAGAGCTAATAAATGTTTATTTATAATAAATAAATTATCTGTAGAGAATTTTAATAACAATTATGACACATAATATATTATCACCAAGCTTGTGATAATTTGTTACAAAGCATAGAAAGCTAATACAGATGACTTGAATTCTAAATTCCATGTAAAATTTTGTAACTTTTCTCTTTATGTATTCAGATAAACAATATTTATCTGAATTTTCAAATGAAAATTTGAAAACATGTCAATATAAGACAGCTAAATATTTTTTAAGTTACTGTGTAGTACAAATGGAAGAAAACAAAAACCAATTATGTTTTCTTTTTAGAATTATAAAACCCCCACTTAGCTAGGCTAGTTTCTGACATAAATTACTAAAAAGTAGTCAGTAATAAATTTTAAAGCCAAAACAGAAAGTTTTGGTACCTTTCTACCAAAAAACTATTTAATGCACTTTAAAACAAAAATGGAGTAACCCAAGGAGGATAAAATAAATTTGTATCACACCTGAAAAAGCTGGAAGAATTGTTTGGTCTGCAGAAAAATCATTTAAAATCATTTCCATCCTTGGCTCATAAATATTGCAAGTTTAATGAGATATTCTATCCTAACATGCATAGATGAAATTCTTATTGATTTCAAAGGGGATTGTGCCTACATATCTGAAATTTAAACTTTCCCTCTAGAAAACAATAAAAACATACACTTCTTTATAGATGCATTTAGAATATGTTATCACAGACTAATATTTTCTAAACTATACATATAGTTAAATACTGCTTTAAGATATAAAATGAGATTCTTTACAATTCTGAATGGAGTTTAATCACACTGACACACACACAAGTCTCACATGAACACATATTTTTATGTGAGATATTTTTCTTCAATAGAATTTAAATAAATATTGCCTCTTAGACTTTTTAGTAACTGTGGCAAAAAAAATTTTATTGTGAATTTATTTTTCTTATAGCTTGTGTATGTTTTCTCTTTCTTGAATTGTCTGCCCAAGTAGATGAGATATTTGAGCAATTCTTTCCACAGTGGTAACAGAGACAGAGGTCAAAAGTTTCCAAGCATGAACTAAACCTAAACAGCAAGAAAAATTTCAAAATGTATGCAAAAATATACAGAAAGGTTACTGATCTTGTAAAATCAAAACATAAAATATACCAGAAAATCGCCTTAAGAAAATAAACCTTGTGTTTGTCTAACAAAACCCATCTAGAAGTATGTAATAATTACATCAACCCTCCTGAAATTTTAAAATAAAGGCCATATCTATAGAATGAATAGTATCAAGCCGAGAAAAAAAAAAATCATGTCCTGCTTCCAACGATAATAATAATGGAACAGATAGTGGGAAGTCTAGCCTGAGGAATGGAAACCAAGCAAGTAAAAAAAACTGACAACTCAATTTTTCAAATAATTAAACCAATGCTGTGTATAAAAGTACCCAGAATGAAGTGAAGAACTAATATCATTATCTTGATAATTAATGCTCAAAAATCTAACTTTTCTGTTCCATTATTTAGGTATTTTAAGAAAAGCTTACAATATTTTTGCTTTATGTGACTACAGTAGCTACGTTCCATGTATTAGCATTTACACACAGAAAGGCTGTAGGGTCTTTACTCGAGGGTCCAGAGTACGTAAAGAGAACAATACAGGAATAGAAATAGTGTAAACTATATACTTCAAATAATTTCAGGGGGCCGTGTAAGCCTTGTAAGGAGTTGAGCTTTATCTTAAGCCTAAGGGAAAGCCAGCCATATAATCAAATTTTTGTTTGGAAAAAATTGCTGTGGCTTAGTACAAAAATTAGCTGTCAGAACAAAGGTGGGAAGGTAGTGATATAGATGTCAAATTAAGAAAATATGAATGTGCTATGCTATTTCACTCTTCTATTCTTCACCAACTTATTTTCTCTGCTTTCTTTTCTCTTTGTTCATGTTTTCAGTTCAAGTTTCATCCCCTTTCTGAAAGACTTGGTGAAGTTTCAGTCCATTCTGTACAATTAACCATTCCTGCTTCTGTGCCCAATTGAACCTAGTGTATGTTTTTATCATGGCCCATACCACTGAAATGCATTTTGCTGTATATGTATATTCATCCTTGTGCAAATCAATAAATTCTTAATGAAACTTATTTTCTGTCTCCAGCATCTAAAACAATGTTTGGCCTTGTGCTAATCAAAAAAGTTCTGGTTGACATTTGAAATGGTTATTTTGATAACTTCTTTCTGTACCTTCCCTAAAGATTACTCTTAAGACATTCTGAAAATATCCATTTAGCAACTTTGTATGAGCTATTTCAACAGTACTATGGTTTAAGTTGCTAACAAAAGGGATCTTATCTATGTTGCGCTCTTCATTTCCTTGTCCTATATCAATTTCTGCCATCTAGCAGGTATTAAATATATTTTCTAAATGTTTAAAATTATTCATATTAACTCAATATCAACTTTTCACCTCCTTTTTAAAGTGTTGTCCACTGCTGATATGTGCAAAACATGATTCACATCTACTGTTAGAGATTTCACTTTTTTTGGTGGTCACAATATGAAAACGTGTACTAGGATATCCATCAATAATGCTGCTTATACTTCTGAGGACTTAATGTAGAACAGGACACAATTTCTTCTACTACCACAAAAGTGCCACACAGACATGAAAAAGGAGAAATTGTAGACTTGATACTGTGGTTGCTTCAGTCTAAAGGGAAGTCATTCAAAATATTAAACTTTTCTGAGGGGAATTGCCTTGTGCCTATTTCCATAACCTTGCTCCCCTCTCATCAAGTCAATTCTATGCAGCTTTATCTTCAAACTGGCTCTGTCAAATATCTACATGCTTAAGTAAACTATACCCTTTCTTTCAAAGAAAATAATTTTATTTCAGTTTTCAGAGACTAAACCGTCAAGGTCCATTTTTGGAAGAAAACACACCTAAACACTCCAGGCAACAATTGCAACCTCACTACAATATTATGCAGAGAGGAGCTAGACTCCACCATGACCTGTGTGTGTTAGTGTCCTAGGGATGCCATAACAGAGCACCACAAACTGAATGGCTTAAAACAATGGAATTTTTTCCCTCAAATTTCTAATGGCTAGAAATTCATAATCAAGGTGTTGGCAAGACCATGCTCGCTTTGATACCTCTAGGGAAGGATCCTTCCTTGCCACTTCAGCATTCTTTGGTTTGTAGAGGCATCAATTGATCTCTGCCTCTTTCTTCATGTGTGGGGAGAGTGAGGGAGAATGGGAGAGAAGGAGGGCGAGGGGGAGAGAGAGAGTGCACGAGCATGAGTGCGTGCACACACATGTGTATGTGTCTGTCTGACTCTGTGTCTCTTCCCCTTTTAAGTACACTGACCATATTGGATACAGGGCCACCATCACTCCCATATTACCTTCTTATAGTAGTCTGATGTAAGACCTTATCTTAGCAAATTACATCTGCAGCAACCCTATTTCCAAATAAGGTCACATTCTGAAGGTCTAAGAAGGATATGAATTTCAGAGGGAAATAGTCAACTCAGTACACCCCTTTGGATAAACCTTTTAGTCTATGCTGTGGCAGTGGTGTCTAAAGGTAACAGCAAATGGGGACACTACTAAAGTCTTCTATGACAATAATCAGCAGAAGTTTTAAATTGCAGCATTGATTTCCCTGACTTCAAAGTGAGGCTATTATCTTCTTACCCTAATCTGATAGTATACGCAGGTGATAATATATGTAATATTTCATACATTTTATCACATAGAAGCTATTGCAAAACTCCATGTTTTGATATACAGCATTTTCACCCCTCTTACCAGCTTTCATGATTTAAAAAAAAAAAAATTGTCACTACGAATCTAACAAGTGCACAAAAGTTAATTTAGTCAAAGGCATGGTTTTCTATTATAACATTAATTAAAACAAAAATGATCAAATCCACAATATCCCTATTGTCAATGCTATAACAAAATATCATAAACTGGGTAGCTTATAAACAACAGAAATTTGTTTCTCACAGTTCTAGAGCCTGGGAAGTTCATAATCAAGTTGCTAGCAGATTCTGTATCTGATGAGGACCAGCTTCCTAGTTCATAAGCATCCATCTTCTCATCACATCCTCATGTGGGGGAAGGAGCAAAGCATCTCTCCACAGCCTACTTTATAAGGGCAGTAATCCCATTCATGAAGGCTCCTGACCTTGTGACTTAATCACCTTCCAAATACCCTTTCAAATAACATCCTTTTGGGGAGTTAGAATTTCAACAGCTACATTGTAGTAGGGAGAAATACTCCGTGCATGGCATCCAGCTCCCTTTCCCACATGCATTCTAGATAACATAGTTTTTCAATACATTTCTTTCCACCTGTACTAATTACAATAGTTAGTTTCATAAATTTACCTGTCAATATTCAAACACAATTTTCTTTCATTTCTATTTTTCAAGCCTCAAGAAAAGTTCAGGTACCCAGTGTGTAAGTTTACATTTTATATGTAATGTTGAAGGCTTTAGATAAATCTTTAATTTTTATGCTTTGTTAGGTTTATCATTTTTTAAATGTTTCATCCTTGCTTTCCTTGATTATGTAAATTATTTATCTTAGACTCTGTGACTGCTTCCTTTGGGTCAAGAACATAAAAACTCCCCTAACATTCTAGGAGGAAATATGGTTTATGACAAATGAATGTAGACACCTCTGTTTTCTTTCAGTCATTCTGGTGATGCTCCCAGTCATAATGACCCCACTGACTACAGAAGAATGACTTTGTTTCTGTACACAGTTAGTACAAATCCCACTCCTGAGTCATAAAGCTTGTTTGTGGCCTACTTTCCTATAAACATACATAGTTTAGGTTACTTTTCCTTAACCTTGCTCATATATAAAGCCATATGTGACTCTCTATACACACCCTGCCTCAGGAGATCTTAAAGTGGCACTGTTATGCAGAAAAGCTCCAGAACATATGGAAGTTGGGAGTTTTTGTGGCACTGCCCTTTTACCAGACTAGGTTAAATAAATCTAGGTCCAGCAGCAATCTATGGAGGACTCTACTATTTATTATTATCCTTGTAAAAAGTGCCTATTCATCTTTGTTTTCTGTCACTAAGCTAATTCCCTATCCATGACTAAACAACTCTCCTATCCCCACCTCACTTTCACTGTAATTCACATACTAAGAAAACAGCCTTTGATGAGGTAATTTTGCCAAAATTTAAATGAAGGCTAAACAACATATATTCCCTAGCCCTCACTAATCCATTATTTTAGTTACCCACTCAAAGCTCTACAAGTCAAGCATGATTTTCCTTTACAAAAACCAGGTTCACTTCCCACCAGAAGGTCATACTTATTTATGCCTTTAGCATTATTATCCTTTATTCGAGTTCTACCGACTTACTGACTCCATAACTTCACTGAAATAAATATCTAATTCTAGGGAATTCTTTACATCTAAAGTGTCAATAGGAGCTTATTGTATTTATATGTCATTATTTAACATGCTATTCATAAAGTTTTTACAAAATGATATTTCAAAACAGAGAATTAAAATAACCTATTTCCTCAGTAAAGACTAGGACACAAGAAAACTAAATAAAATGTTCCTGACAATGTAGACCGTTCAAAGATAGAATTCAAGGGTAGAACTCGCTACTGAGAATAAACTCCCCAAGACTAGAGCTATTCAAGCACATAGTACAGAAGAACTCAAAGCATCCGAGTTGATGGAGGGCTGGAGAGGTGAGAGAAATAGTGATCGAGTATGTTAGATCACCTTCAGATCCTGAGATTTTGTGATTCCATTATCTTCTATCATCTCTTGCTTATTTCACAATACTGTAACACTCTCCTTAAAAACAAAGGGCAAAGAAAGGGGAAAAAGCCCTCTAGTACTCTATTTTGTTATTTTCATCTTGTTTCACAAATGTTTAATTTTAGTAGGAAAACATTCTACTGGATGTATTTTCCTTTAGCAAATTTGAACTTACTACTACTGCCCTAGGTTGTGTTTAGGAATAACATTGCACATATTTAAAACATTGTATTTAATATGTTTAAAAAGAAAGAGTTGAGACTGTTTCGCAAATCATAGCAGTTTTTCTAGGTCAAAACCTGGCAGCAAATGGAACAAATGTTTTTCATTTTCTAATTAAATCTTTAGTGTGTGTGATTTTTCAGTTATGTGTGCAACCCCCTAAAAAAGGCATCTGTAGCTTTTAGTCTTAGCACGAATAGTCTAAAATATCATTCCTCTTCCAAACCACTGTGACAGCTAATTGATCTAGCCAATTACTCTGCCCAATTAGAGTTCAGAAATTCACATTTGCATTTGCCAATAATTTATCATTTCTTTCCTGCCAACTCTCCACTATTTGTAATTTGCTTTTATTTCATTACTTTGATTCCAAGATTGTCCTTTCATATGGCATTTTTTTTTAACAACTCTCAATACAAAGTGACAATAGAGACTGCCTCTGATTAATTACTTCAGAGCTTTAAATTTATAACTTATTTTCCTCTTTGCTAAGGCACATACAAGACAAACATTTTTCTGCCTCACTTACATTTCCCCTCTATACATTTGTTTTTTAATTACCAAAGTAATATATAAATACAATCTTATTAAAAATCAGCATGTTACAGAAAATCTAGTCCCATTTACATCGTCAATTTTACTCCTCAGATGTAACATTGTTATTTTTACATATCTATTCTATTGTGTGCATTTCTGTGCATTTACATCCATATATGCATGCATAGGAAAATGTGTATTGTTATATGAGGGTTTTACAGCATAAACATTACAAATAGTATCTTAGAAATATATCATGCACTTTATTCAACTGTTATGTAATCTACAGAATGGATTATTATTCTCATTAATGCATATTTTGTCTCTTAAAGTATTTACTTCAATAATGCTGTAGTGAATACCCTTTTACCTGCTTTCTTAATCAGATGGTAAGTTGGTTCCTCGTTAGGATACCAAGTAGTAGAACTTCTGGATTATGGAACATTCACATTTTAATTTGAATTATTCCAAAGAGCTCTACTTATGCCCCCAATATTTAACCTAATTATCTTGTGTTTCTTCAGACACCCAAAGAAATGTCAACATTTTTAAAGCCTAGAGTTATTTTTTTTTAATATCCAATCAAAGCTATTTTTAAGGTTTCACTTAAAAATTTCATTTCGTGTCTTTAATTGATTTCTCCAGTGTCTCGCCTTTCTGGCATCCCCAATGCTGTACCCAAGTGGAGAAAAACTGTCCTTCTTTTATAATCAAATACATTATTTTCATTTATTATGGGCAATATAAGTTTTAGAATGCTGATAAAGACTGGACATTGTTCCTCCCTTGTCTAGTTCAGAGTTCTTGGGACTTGGCAACTCTTACTGCAGTGCCTCCTGCTGGTGACATATTTACTCTTCCCCTACCCTGACACAGGCCAGGCTTGGAGTCCAGTAGCTTTCTTCCTTATAACTATTTTGATTTCAAGAATTTCCGGCACAATCTGTTCCTTAAACAACTGTAAGAAAAACCTTCCTTAAACATAGTATCAATCACATCATTTATTTTCCTACTAGAAGAACCACTAACTATGGTTATCCAACTTATTTTTCCAGTTTTCTCTCCCATTTCTCAGGCACCAAATCATTTTTTGCAAGTTTATGCAAGCAAGTCAAATATGGTATACCCCTTTATACTTTAGTGCCTGGTTTGTATTATGTTCTCTACTTAATATTTTCTCCCTTTCTATATATGATTCAACTTCTATCTAAATGATATTCAGAGTATCTTAAATATTACCAATATCTGCAACTCTATTTTTGTACTTCTTTTGACTTTCCCTGGAATATGGCTGGCCTTTTATTTTAACACTTAATATAGCCCAGCTTCTTTTGCAGTTATTTGTATATTCCTTGGGGTGTTCCAGCTAATGGTGTTAATTTTTCTTTCATTAACAAAATATTTATGAGCTTGTGCTGTGTTGCAGAGAACTATTCTAAGTACTAGGAATATAGCAATTAAAGTACTCAAGACTCTGGCCACATGAAACAGTAAGGATAATTTTATGTATTTTGAATCTATTTCAATGCTAAGAATAATATCATAATTGAAGTAAATGATCAATATATCTCTTGTGAGGGCTAAACTATTCATATTATATGACTTAGATACATAAATAAACTAGACCAGCTATATACATTGTGTGATAATTTTACTTGTCTACTTGGCTGGACCATGATACCCAGATATGTGGCCAAACATTTTGGATGTTTCTATTAGGTTGTTTTTGGATGAGATTAATATTTAAGTTGTTGGACTGTAAGTTCAGCAGATTTGGGTGGACCTCATCAATCAGGTGAAGGCCTAAATAAAACAAAAACACTGACCCTCTCCCCAGAAAAAGGATGCTCCGCCAGCAGACACCCTTCAGACTTGAGTTTCAAATATCAGCTTTTCCTTCAAGTCTCCAGTCTAACAGTCCTTGGACTTGAGCCGCAGAGTTTGGACTTGTCAGTCTCTACATTCATATGAACCAATTCCTTAAAACAAATTTTTCTGTGTCAAAACATATATATATATATATACCCTATTTGTTCTGCTTGTCTGGAGAACCATAACTAATATACATAGAGAAAAGAGTAATAAGTCCTTACTCAAGGGCTATGGATAGGTTTTGTAGTAACTTCTATGATTGCTGCCTCACCCTTTGGGAAGACTACCAAAGTCCAGCTTAGTTATGTACCTAGTGGTTCCTTTTCTTATGGGAGAATTGTACCTCCCCCACTCCATTAACATAAGACTTTCCAAGGTAACTTGCTTTGGCCAATGACAAGTGAGTGGATGTGGACAGTACTGTTTGAAAACATATTCTTTTCCTTCTACCACATGAATAGCATGTCCTAGAAAGACACTGCTTCTTTCTACTGAAGCCCAGAGTGAAAAGGTAAAGGTACTAAAGCTGTGACTAATTCATAAGCATTGAATCTAAACGTGAATACAAGGGAAGCTTTGCTTGTTTTAATTATTTCACAACTTCTAATATTACAGCAAAACTAGCCTAAATTAATACCATCTTAATGGGTTATTGATCTAATGTTCTCCCTCATAACCACAAAACTGTATGGAAAAGGTAGTGTAAGGATGAATAAATGCACTCCTTCTCCCATCCTAGGGAAAGGGTCTGCATATATCTTGCTGAATTCTCAAAGTGGTGTTTGCCTTAAAAAGAGTAACAACCATGGCAAATTGTTGAATAGAAAAGAAGATATTCACAAGTAGTTATGACAAATGTTCTAAGGAAGAAGCCTTCGGCAGTCTTCTACATTACACTGATTTACTCTCTGTGTAGTGTTTTGCAATTTATCATATCAGAAAAAAAAATACTGTGATGGCTTAAGGCGGGCAGCTCTAAGGTAGCATTCACGCATTGAGTAAAATATACACTAAGCACCAACTATGCTAGAGGGTATGGGAGGCACCAGTGACAAAGACACGGTTTCTATATTCTAAATCTTATATTTCAGAGAAAGAGTATAGAAATCTAAGGGAAAAAAAAGCACAGAAAATAATGTAATTAATGGACCTGGACTTCAGCCTACCTATGAGTAATAAACATAAGCTAAAACCCTGGTATTTTCCACCAATTCTGCCCATCCCCCTGCCTATCTCCTACTGGTTATGAGGTTGCAACCTAGATAAATGAGGACCGATGATGAGTACTTTAATATTTTTTAAATAATTTTTTAATAAAAATGCAAATAAAAAATTTAAATAAAAAATTGTAAGGTTTTCTAAAATTCACATGTCATTTTTGTATCCTCAGGCAAGCACTGGGTTGAACATAACATATACTCAATAAATAGTTTCTGTATTTCACATTGCATGTCTGTATCAAAACATCTCATGTACCCCATAAATATATACACCTATGTACCCACAAAAATTTTACAAATATACAAAATTTAATTAACAGTTCCCAAATAAATTTTATTATTTATGTAAAAGTCCCTAGAAAGTGCCTGGCAAGCTAAATGTCTGTATACTTCAACATCATAATTAGGATCTCATGAAGTTAATGCATATAAAAGGAACATGGAAACCAATAATTACCCCAGTTCTCATAGACAGCAATAGTAGCATAGATAATTCTAGGAAATAATCAGTAATTCATTCATACCATTCAGTCATCCACTAATTTGTTGTAAGAAAGGTAAGCCTACCTCCAGTACATTACTGAAGTAATAATGAGCCACAGCCATGTTTTCAACAACCTAAGAATATGATTTGTTAGGAAAAATAGGAGTGTAGTAAGTAATTTAAAAGGATAACCTGGAGAACTACATGACTAGGAAACTTTAAAAAAGGTCACCAGACATATTCTAGAGGTTCTAGAAGAATGTATACGTGTTAAAGAAAGATGAAACAGAAAAAAGGCACCAGTCACACACCTTTGGTTGGCCTTAAAGCATGCATAACCAGGAATTAAAATCTAAGGTTGTGTTACAAAATGTACAGTCTGAAGTGAACATTCCCACACGAATCATCTTAGCAAAAAGCAGGAAACATACAGGCATTTAAAAAATCTGATGGATCATTCACCGACTACTGAATTATATTGACCCAAGTGCGACACCTAAAATGCAAGCTTAAAAAGTAACTTAAAACAAAAACCTATGTAATAGTCAATGTTCATGCTGCTGATAAAGACATACTCAAAACTGTGAACAAAAGAGGTTTAATTGGACTTACAGTTCCACATGGCTGGGGAGGCCCCAGAATGATGGTGGGAGGCAGAAGGCTCTTCTATGGCAGTGGTAAGAGAAAAATGAGAGAGAAGCAAAAGAGAAAAACCCTGAGAAACCCACCAGATCTTGTAAGGCTTATTCACTATCATAAGAATAGCATGAAAAGACCAGCCCCTTGATTCAATTACCTTCCATGGATCCCTCCTACAACATGTGGGAATACTGGGAGATATAATTCAAGTTGAGATTTGGGTGGGGGCATAGCCAAACTATATCATTCCACCCCTAGCCCCTCCAAAATCTCATGTTCTCACATTTTAAAACCAATCATGCTTTCACAACAGTCCCCTAAAGTCTTAACTCATTTCAGCATTAACTCAAAAGTCTACAGACCAAAGTCTGATCTGAGACAGGGCAAATATCTTCTGCCCATGAGCTTGTAAAATAAAAGGCAAGGTAGTTATTTCCTAGGTACAATAGGGGTACAGGTATTGGGTAAATACAGCCATTCCAAGTGAGAGAAATTGGCCAAAACAAAGGAGTTACAGGGCCCATTCAAGTCCAAAATCCAGCAAGGCAGTCAAATTTTAAAGCTCCAAAATTATCTCCTTTGACTCCAGGTCTCACATCTAGGTCATGCTGATCCAAAAGGTGACCTCCCAAGACCTTGTGCAGCTCTGCCCCATGGATTTGCAGGGTACAGCCTCCTTCCTAACTGCTTTTATGGGCTAGCATTGACTGTCTGAGGCTTTTCCAGGTACAGTGCAAGCTGCCAGTGGATCTACCATTCTGGGGTCTGGAGGATGATGGCCCTCTTCTGACACCTCCACCGGGCAGTGTCCCAGTAGAGATGCCACTCCAACACTACATTTTCTTTCCAAACTGCCCTAGCAGAGGTTCTCCATGAGGCCCCCGCCCAGGCATTTCCATATATCTTCTGAACTCTAGATGAAGGTCTCCCAAACCTCAATTCTTGACTTCTGTGCACTCGCAGGCACAAAACCATGTGGAAGCTTCCAAGACTTCAGGCTGGCACCCTTTGAAGTCACAGCCCAAGTTGTACATTTCACCCATGGCTGGAGCACCCAAGTTGTACCCTTTCAGCCACAGCTGGAGCAACTAGGACAAAGGGCACTAAGTCCCTAGGCTGCACACAGAATGGGGACCCTGGGCCCAGCACATGAAACCATTTTTTCCTCCTGGACTTCTGAACCTGTGATGGGAGGGGCTCTCTGACATGGCCTGGAGACATTTTCCCTATGATCTTGGGGATTAACATTAGGTTCCTTGCTACTTAGGCAAATTTCTGCAGCCAGTTTGAATTTCTCCTCAAAAAAGTGAGTTTTTTTCTACTGTATCATCAGGCAGCAAATTTTCTGAACTTTTATACTGTTTCCCTTTTTAAATGGAATGCTTTTAACAGCACCCAAGTCACCTTTTGAATGTTCTGCTTAGAAATTTCTTCTGCCAAATAACCCTAAATCATCTCTCTCAATTCCAAAGTTCCACAAATCTCTAGAGCAGGGGGAAAATCCTGATACCAATATTTGTATCAGTCAGGGTTCTCTAGAGGGACAGAACAAATAAGATATATATATCCTATTATATATATAGTTATATATTTTATATGAAATATATATATGTGTGTGTGTGTATATATGTGTGTGCATGTGTGTATATATATATATATATACACACACACACACGCACACACACATATATATATATATATATATATATATATATATATGTTGTGGGATCACAAGGTCCCACAATAGGCTGTCTAGAAGCTGAGGAGTAAGGAGAGCTAGTCTGAGTGCCAAAACCAAAGAACCTGGAGTCCGATGTTTGAGGGCAGGAAGCATCCAGCATGGGAGAAAGATGTAGGCTGGGAGGTTAGGCCAGTCTATTTGATAAAACATAACAAGAGTCACCTTTGCTCCAGCACCCAATAGATTCCTCATCTCCATCTGAGACCACCTCAGCCTGGACCTTATTGTTTATATCACTATCAGCATTTTTGTCAAAGCCATTCAACAAATCTCCAGGAGGTTCCAATGTTTCCCTCATTTTCCTGTCTTTTTCTGAGCCCTGAAAACTCTTCCAATCTCTGTTACCCAGTTCCAAAGTTGCTTCCACATTTTCTGGTATCTTTTCAGGAACACCCCACTCTCCTGGTACCAATTTAGTCTATTATTCAATTTTCACACTTCTGATAAAGACATAGTCAAAACTGGGAACAAAGAAAGGTTTAATTGGACTTGCAGTTCCACATGGCTTGGTAAGCCTCAGAATCATGGTGGTAGGTGAAAGGCACTTCTTCTATGGTGGCGGCAAGAGAAAAATGAGAGAGAAGCAAAAAGAGGACACCCCTGATAAAGCCATCAGATATTGTGAGGCTTATTCACTATCACAAGAATAGCAGGGGGAAGACCAGCTGCCATGATTCAATTACCTCCCCGTGGGTCCTTCCCACATTATGTGGGGATCTGGGAGATACAATTCAAGTTGATATTTGGGTGGATATATAGCAGAACCTTATCACTCTAGTAGAAAACTTAAAGTCCACACACTGCAGAAAATGTAGAAGCTACAGAATCATTTCAGGAAAACTGCTGAACAATAAGCAGGAATAAGAAAAAACAACAGCAAAAGCAAATGCTGGAAGGTGAATAAATCTGATACAAAAGATGATACGTTATCCAAATGTCCAGTTTTCAGGAAAAAAATTATGAGACATGCAAACAAACAGGAAAGTACATCTCATGCATGACGGTGAGGGGTGTGGAAAGCAGCCAGTGGAAAATGTCCCAAAGTAAGGCTCAGATACTGGAATTAGACAAAGACTATTATCAACAAATATAAATGTTTTAAGTGAAAAACCATGCCTAAATAATCAAATAATCCCACCTGTGGGACATCATCAAGCATAGCAATGTATACTTACTGAGAGTTCCAGAAGAAAAAGATAAAAAGAAAAAAGCGGGAAAAATATTTGAAGAAATGAGAGCCGGGGGGATCCAAGATGGCCGATTAGGAGCAGCTGAGGATTGCAGCTCCCAGTGAAAGCGCGGAGGGTGAGTGGACGCCGCATTGCCAGACAGATTTTTATTGCCCACAGACCAGGAGATTCCCAGGGGGAGAAGCCCCACGGGTCACCAGCGCGGCTGGTTTAGCCGGCGCAGCAGCTTTGCCGGCGCAGCAGTTTTTGCCGGCGCAGCAGTTTTTGCCGGCGCGACTGTTTTTGCCGGCGCTGCTGCTTTTGGGCGGCGTCCCGGCGCAGCAGTCCCCCATACAAATTACGTGGGTCCGGGTGCCATTTTAGCTGGCAATTGGAGCTCCGGGAAGGCAGAGCCGCCCATTCATCTGATTAAAAAAGGGGACTGAAACAGGCAGCCAGGCCAGGAGATTTCCCGGGCAAAAAACGCCATGAATCTCCGCGCCCGCGGTTTCAGCCGGCACAGTGGGTCGCCGCACGGGAAATCACACAGATCCTGGCGCCTTTTCAACAGGTGGCTGGAACACCTGGGAGACTCTGAGGCAGGGAGCCAGGTGATCAGGCTCGGCTGGTCCCACCCCCACAAAAAAACAGCCATCAGAAACGCTCTGGAAGTTTCACAGCAAGCACAGCTGAGCCCGGGACGGCCCAGCTCTGTGGGGGGAGGGGGCGTCCGCCATTACTGAGGCACTCTGCCACTACAGAGGTAGTTTGCCATTGCCCAGGCAGTTCTCACTACACCGGTATAAACAGGACTGCAGGGAAGTTCATACAGCAGCTGGGCGGAGTCCACAGCAGCTCAGCAAAGCCTCTGTAGGCAAACAGTGACTAGGTTGCCTCATCGCTGGGCAAGGCAGCCCTGAGGAAAAGGCAGCAGCACCAGGGAAACTCATAAATAAAGCCCTAACTCCCCCGGGACAGAGCACCTGGGGGGGAAAAAGGGGTTTATGAGTTCTGCTGCAGCAGACTTAAACGTACTGCCCAGCAACTCTGAATGAACAACGGAGCTCGCAGCTCAGCACTTGAGCTCCTATAAAGGAAACTCTGTCTCCTCAAGCAGCTCCCCTGATCCCCCACATATCCAACGAGTCACCTCACAAAGGAGTGCTCAGACGGACGTCTGGTGGGTATTCTTCTGGGACAAAGATAGCAGAAGAAGAGACTGGCAACAACCGTTACTGTTCTGCAGCTGCTGCAGGTGATCCCCCAGGCAAGCAGGGCCGGGAGTGGACCTCAGCAGCCCTACAGCAGAGGGGTCAGACTGGTAGAAGGAAAACTAAGAATCAGAAATAAATAACTTCATCATCAACAAACGGGACGTCCACTGAGAGACCCCATCTGAAAATCACCAACCACAAAGACCACACATAGATAAATCCACAAAGATGGGAAGAAACCAGCGCAAAAAGGAGGTAAACACCCAAAACCAGAACGCCTCTCCTCCTACAAGGGATCACAACTCCTCACCAGCAAGGGAACAAGGCTGGATGGACAATGAGTGTGATGAAATGACTGAATCAAGCTTCAGAAGGTGGGTAGTAAGAAAACTTCTGTGAGCTAAAAGAACATGTTCTAACCCAATGCAAACAAACTAACAACCTTGAAAAAAGATTTGACGAAATGCTAATGAGAATAACCAACTTAGAGAGGAATGTAAGTGAATTGATGGAGCTGAAAAACACAACACAAGAACTTTGCGAAGCATACACAAGTTTCAACAGCCGAATTGACCAAGCAGAAGAAAGGATATCAGAGGTCGAAGATCAACTCAATGAAATAAAACGAGAAGGAAAGAGTAGAGAAAAAAGGGTAAAAAGGAATGAACAAAGTCTCCAAGAAATATGGGACTATGTGAAAAGACCTAATCTACGTTTGATAGGTGTACCTGAATGTGAAGGAGAGGATGATTCCAAGCTGGAAAATACTCTTCAGGATATTATCCAGGAGAACTTCCCCAACATAGGAAAGCAGGCCAATATTCAAGTCCAGGAAATACAGAGAACACCACAAAGATATTCCTCAAGAAGAGCAACCCCAAGGCACATAATCGTCAGATTCACCAGGGTTGAAATGAAGGAGAAAATGCTAAGGGCAGCCAGAGAGAAAGGTCGGGTTACCCACAAAGGGAAGACCATCAGACTCACAGCAGATCTCTCAGCAGAAGCCCTACAAGCCAGAAGAGAGTGGGGGCCAATATTCAACATCCTTAAAGAAAAGAACTTTCAACCCAGAATTTCATATCCAGCCAAACTGAGCTTCATAAGTGAAGGAAAAATAAAATCCTTTGTGAACAAGCAAGTACTCAGAGATTTCATCACCACCAGGCCTGCTTTACAAGAGCTCCTGAAAGAGGCACTAAACATAGAAACGAACAACCAGTACCAGTCACTCCAAAAACATACCAAACAGTAAAGACCATCAACACAATGAAGAAACTGCATCAACTAACGGGCAAAACAGCCACCTAGCATCAAAATGGCAGGATCAAATTCACACATAACAATATTAACCCTAAATGTAAATGGATTAAATGCCCCAATTAAAAGACACAGACTGGCAAACTGGATAAAAAGCCAAAACCCGTCTGTGTGCTGTATCCAGGAAACCCATCTCACATGCAGAGATACACAAAGGCTCAAAATAAAGGGATGGAGGAAGATTTACCAAGCAAATGGAGAGCAAAAAAAAGCAGGAGTTGCAATTCTCATCTCTGATAAAATAGACTTTAAACCAACAAAGATCAAAAGAGACAAAGAAGGACATTACATAATGGTAAAAGGATCAATGCAACAAGAAGAGTTAACGATCCTAAATATATACGCACCCAATACAGGAGCACCCAGATACATAAGGCAAGTTCTCAATGACTTACAAAGAGACTTAGATTCCCACACAATAATAGTGGGAGACTTGAACACCCCGTTATCAATGTTAGACAGATCAACAAGACAGAAAATTAACAAGGATATCCAGGACTTGAACTCACACCTGGATCAAGCAAACCTAATAGACATTTACAGAACTCTCCACCCCAAATCCACAGAATATACATTCTTCTCAGCACCACATCACACCTACTCTAAAATTGACCACATAATTGGAAGTAAATCACTCCTCAGCAAATGCAAAAGAACAGAAATCATAACAAACAGTCTCTCAGACCACAGTGCAATCAAGTTAGAACTCAGAATTGAGAAACTGACTACATAGGTGTAGGCAAGGACTTCATGACCAAAACACCAAAAGCAGTGGCAACAAAAGCCAAAATAGACAAATGGGACCTAATCAAACTCCATAGCTTCTGCACAGCAAAAGAAACAGTCATTAGAGTGAATCGGCAACCAACAGAATGGGAAAAAATTTTTGCAGTCTACCCATCTGACAAAGGGCTGATAACCAGAATCTACAAAGAACTGAAACACATTTACAAGAAAAAAACAAACAAGCCCATTCAAAAGTGGGCGAAGGATATGAACAGACACTTTACAAAAGAAGACATACATGAAGCCAACAAACATATGAAAAAATGCTCATCATCACTGGTCATTAGAGAAATGCAAATCAAAACTACATTGAGATACCATCTCACGCCAGTTAGAATGGCGATCATTAAAAAATCTGGACACAACAGATGCTGGAGAGGATGTGGAGAAATAGGAACGCTTTTACACTGTTGGTGGGAGTGTAAATTAGTTCAACCATTGTGGAAGACGGTGTGGCGATTCCTCAAGGACCTAGAAATAGAAATTCCATTTGATCCAGCAATCCCATTACTGGGTATATATCCAAAAGACTATAAATCGTTCTACTATAAGGACACATGCACACGAATGTTCATTGCAGCACAGTTCACAATAGCAAAGACCTGGAACCAACCCAAATGCCCATCGATGATAGACTGGACAGGGAAAATGTGGCACATATACACCATGGAATATTATGCAGCCATCAAAAACGATGAGTTCGTGTCCTTTGTAGGGACATGGATGAACCTGGAAACCATCATTCTCAGCAAACTGACACAGGAACAGAAAATCAAACACCGCATGTTCTCACTCATAGGCGGGTGTTGAACAATTCGAACACATGGACACAGGGAGGGGGAGTATCACACACTGGGGTCTGTCGGGGGGGGAAAGGGGAGGGATAGTGGGGGGGTGGGGAGTTGGGGAGGGATAGCATGGGGGAGAAATGCCAGATATAGGTGATGGGGAGGAAGGCAGCAAATCACACTGCCATGTGTGTACCTATGCAACAATCTTCCATGTTCTTCACATGTACCCCCAAACCTAAAATGCAATAAAAAAAAGAAGAAGAAATGCTTCAAATCAATAATCTTAGCGACCACCTAAAGAAACTTAGAAAAAGAGCAAAATTAAACCTAAAGCAGAAAGAAATAATAAATACTGAATCAGAAATCAGTGAAAGAGAAAACAAAACAAAAAAAAAAATAGAAAAAATAAAAGCAGAAACTGTTTCTTAAGATCAATAAAACCGATAAATCTCTAACCAGATTGATCAGTACAGAGGCAGAAATTATAAATATCAGGAAGGAGGGAGGAGACATCATTACAGATATTAAAAAATAAGGGAGCATTATGAAAAACTTTATGCCATTAAATTTTACAACTTAGATGAAATGGATAAATTCTTTTAAAAAAATTAGGGAGGATCGCTCAAGAGAAAATAACTTGAATAGCCCCAAATTGATTAAAGAAATGAAAACTGTGTTTAAAAACCTCCCACGAGCAAACTCCAAGACCAGATGGCTTCACTGGCGAATTCTACCTAATACTTATGGAAGAAATAATACAATTGTACATAAACTGTCAGAAATGTATGCATATCAAAACTTATAAAATGGTGTAACATTAAAGATATACAACTTAAAAAAAAAAAAAAAAAAAAGAAATGAGAGCCAGAGATTTGATAAAGTTGGTGAAAAATACTAGTCTACTCATTCAAGAAGTTCAAATAGAATAAACTCAGAAATCTATACCCAGACACATCTTATGTAAATTGGGGGGAAAAAAAACACAAATAGAAAATCTTGAAAGCAGCAGTAGAATAATGACATACATAAAGAACACTCATTAAGATTAATAGCTGACTTTTTATTAAAAACCATTCAACCAAAAGGACAGTGGGATGGTATCATCAATGTTTTTGCAAAAAAAAAGACTATCAACCAATAATTCTCTGTTTAGCTAAATTCCTATTCAAAAGGTTAAGACATTTTAAGACGAACAAAAACTGACAGAATTCACTGCTAGCGAATATGCCTTTTAAGAAATGCTTAAGGGAGGTCTTCAGAATGAAAGGGCATTTGATGGTAATTCAAATTCACAGAAAGAAATAAAATGTGCTAGTAAAAGTAATTACACTATGATTATAAAACTCAGTATAAATTTATTTTTAATTGTACATTTTTCTTCTATTTATTTTAATGGATAGCTATATAAAGCCATAAATTAATAATTATAAATTTGTTTTCATTGATTTATCATCTAACGATGAAATTCATAAGAAAGGAGGACAGAATTAGAGCAAAGATTTGTAGTGTGCTGAAAATATGTTAATATTAATTCAAACTTGATTGCTTTAAGATGCTAATTAAATTCCCTGAGGAGAATAACCAGAAAAATGACCACAAAGTTATAAAAGAAACAAGAAAATTTAAGACACACATGAGAAAATACCCACTTGACAACAATAAAGGGAAATGAAGAATAGAGGGGAGAAAAATATGTAAGATATTTAGAAATCAAATAGCAACTGATAGTGCTTTACTAATATCAGACAAAATAGCCATTAAGGCAAAAATTGTTATTAGATACAAAGAACATTTATAATAATCAGATGTTCAATTAATCAGGAAGATATGCTATTTCAAACACACATGAACTTACTGAGTCTCAAAATGTATGAAGTTAAACCAATGTAACTGATTTGAGAAGCAGACAATTCAACAATAATAGCTGAAGACTTCAAAATTTCCATTTCAATGTGGTATCAGGATAAATTATATGCTGGGCCTCAATAAATTTAAAAGAATTAAACCCATACAATTAATGTTCTCTAACTGCAATGTAATTAAGGTAGAAATTAATAACAAGTAAATCTGGCAACATCTAATAATCAATGACTCAAATGACAAGTGAAATTACTTTCAGATAAACAAGAAAATACAAACTTTATAGGGAGCTAAAGCAGTTCTCAGAGGGAAAGGTACAGCTGCAAATACATTTTTTTTTAAGTGTCAAATGGTAAAACTAACCTTTAATATTAAAAACTAGAAAAGAAGGTACAAACTAACTGCAAATCAAGCAGAAAAAAGGAAATAAAGGTTAGAAGTAAAATTAATGATATGACATAGAGATGAGAAACAGAGAATAAGGCAATAAAATCAAAAGTTGATTTTTTGAAAAGATTCTAAAAATAGACTTCAACCAAAAAATAATAAAGAAAAAAAATAGAAAGGTTTCAAATTAATAAGTCAAGAATGAAATTAAGGGTCTTCTTACAAATATAAGACAACTTAGATGAAATGGACAAATTCATAGAAAGACCCAAACTACAAAAATGGACTTTAAAAAATGCATGATATGAATAGACTAACAACAAGCAAAGAGACTGAATAGATTGAATTGGTAATATTAAAACATCCAACAAATAAAGCACAGGTCCAGATGGCTTCACAAATGAATTCTAGCAACATCTTAGAAGAATTGTTACTGATTTTTTATAAATTATTTCAAAGAAAAAGAAGAAAAAGTGAACACATCTTAACTCATTTTACAATACTGATAGACAAATGCGTCACAAACAAAGAACACTTATAAAGCGAGATCCTCTAAGAATATAAACTAAAAATCCACCAAAAAAAAGTGTTAGCAAACTGAATCCTACATTTTAAAATGATAATTTACCATGACCAATTAGTATGTGGATTTATCTCAGAACTGCCAGGTTGTATACTGTCTTTAAAACAGTAAAGAATAAATTAACATGTAATAATATGTAATATACTCAACAAAAATCACATGTTCATCTTAATAGAGGCAGAAAAAAACATTTGACAAAATCCAGTACCCTGAATAATTTTTTAAAAAATTCCCCAAACTAAGAATAGAAAGAAACTTGCTAAGCAGATAAAAAGATTCTACAAAACAAAACAAAACAAAACCCATAGCAAACACCACACATGAAGGAACACAATATTTTCTGCCTAAAATCAGGAACAAGACACAGACAACTAGTCTTATGACTCCTATTAAACATCGTACTTGAGAAGCTAGCCAGAAAAATTAATCAAGAAAAACAAATTTAAAGAAACACTCGAACTCATAAGGAAAAAAGTAAAATGACAGAACATCACTAATCCAAAAATTTGAAATCTGAAAAGCTCCAAAATTTGAAACATTTTAAGCACTGATATTATGCTCAAAGGAAATGCTCACTGGATCATTGCAAATTTCAGATTTTCAGATTAGGGATGTGGATTGTTCCATCGGTATGTATTTTAAAAGTATTCCAAAATTCAAAAATAACTGGACATCCAAACCAGTCTGATGTCATGTATTTTGGATAAGGGATGCTCCACTTGTATCCCTATTTGACGATGACATGATCTTGCATATAGAAAATCCTAAGGAATCCACTAGAAACACTGAAAACTGATAAATTCAGCAATGAAGCAAGTCACAAGATCAATGTACAAAAATTAATTGGATTTCTATGAACAACTGTAATGAGCAATCTAAAATTCAAATAAAGAACATCCCATTTTTTAAAGCAGCATAAAGAATAAAATGTCTAGAACAAATTTATCCAAAAAATGCAAGATTTGTATGCTAAAAACTAAAACATTATGAAAATAAATATCTAAACAAATAGACATAATGACTTAACAGTGTTACAGTGGCAATTTATCCAAATTGTTCTACAGATTAAGCACAATTCTCATAAAAATCTCATCTGTTTTTTTTTTTTTTTTGCAGGATTAGTCAAACTGATTCTGGAATTCCATTAGAAATGCAAGAAAAATTGAATTGCCAAAATAGTCTCAAAAAAAAAGCAAATTTGGAAGGCTTATTCCTTTATTCTTCCTGGTTTCAAAACTTACTATAAAAGTACAGAAATCAAGATAGTTTGGTTCAGGCATAAGGATAAGCAAATAAATTAATGCTGAAGATTTGTGATTTCAGAAAAAACCTTTAATTTATGGTCAACTGATGATTCAACAAGGATACCAAGACATTATGATGGGGAAATAATCGTCTTTTCAATAACTGGTGCTGGGACAACTAGATGACAAAATATTTTAAAACATAATTTGCATTATATGCAAAATTGAATAAAAATGAATGATATATGTAAATGCAAAAGCTAAAATTATAAAAGTCTTAAACAGAAGTAAATTTTGTAACCTTGGATTAGACCTTAAACATGATACTATAAAAGCACAAGCAACATCAGCAGCAAAATAAAGATAATTTGACATTACTAAAATTGTAAAACTTTTCTGTGTGGAAGGACTCCATCAATAAATTTAAAAATAATTCATCAGCACTAGATTTGCCTTGTAAAAAATGCTTATGCAAATGTTTCAACTGGAAATAAAAGGACCATAATTACTCTCATAAAACTTATGGAGGTATGAAATTTACTGGTAAATACATAGTAAAATTCAGAATACTTCAATACTGTAATGGTGGTCTGTAACTCATTTGTATCTCTAGTAGAACCATAGCTACAGTAACTTGAAAGAAACAATATAAAAAATGTACATTGTGACATCAAAAATATAACTGTAGAGGGTAGGGTTACCGTCTGGAGTTTTTGTATGTCACTGAAGTTATCAGTGAAAATAGTCTGTTTTAACTCTTTAATATTTTGTGTAAGCCTCATGGTAATCACAAAGAAAAAACTATAGCAAATACACAAATGATAAGAAGAAATAAAAACTTAGCATTACAGAAAATCACCAAAGCAAAAAGGTAAGAGAAGAAAAAAGGAAGAAAAAAAATCAACAAAACAAGAAAACAACAAAATGGAAGGAATAAATTCTTATCTATCAATAATTACTTTAAATGTAAACTGATTCAATTCTTCAGTCAAAAGTCAAAAACTGGCAGAATGAACAGAAAAATAAACAAGATTTAGCTATATGCTAACTACAAGAGTTCCACTATAATTTTAAGGACATATATAGAATGAAGCTGAAGAGATAGTAGATAACATTTCATGCAAATTATAACCAAAAGAGATCCAGGGTGCCACTAATTTATATCAGAAAAAATAAACTTCAGATCAAGAGACAAAGCAGCTTATTTCTAATGATAAAGAACTCAATTCACCAAGAGGACACGGCAATTGTAAATATATATGAATCCAACATTAGAGCATCTAAATACATAAAGCCAATATTAATGGACATGAAGAGAGAAATCAATAGCTATATAATAATAGAAACGGACTTCAATATCTTACTTTCAACAATGAACAGATCAACTAGACAAAAGTAATAAGAAAATACTATAATTGAACTGTACTTTAGAGAAAATAGATCTAACAAATATGTATAGAACTTTTCATCCAACAGCAACAGGAAACACATTCTTCTGTAGAGCACACTGAACATTTTCCAAGATAGACCATATATTAGGCTACAAAGCAAGTCTTAACAAACTTAAAAAGATCAAAATTGGCCAGGTGCAGTGTCTGACCCCTGTAATCCTAGCATTTGGGGAGGCTAAGACAGGCAGATCACTGTGGTTAGGAGTTTGAGACCAGACTGGCCAACATGGTGAAACCTGTCTCTACTAAAAATACAAATACTAGCCAGGGTGATGGCGGGTGCCTGTAATCCCAACTACTCAGGAGTCTGAGGCAAGACAATCACTTAAACCCGGGAGGCAGAGTTTGCAGTGAACAGAGATCATGTCACTGCACTCCAGCATTGGTGACAGAGTAAGACTCTATCTCCAAAAACATAAAAATAAAACAAAAATTATATCAAGTATTGTTTTTTACCACAATGGTATGAAAGTAGAAATTGGTAACAGGAGAAATTTTGGAAAATTCTCAAATAGGAAAATTAAACATGCTCCTGAATAATCAATGGGTCAAATAAAAAAAAATCAAAAGAAAAATTTTAAAGATATCTCAAAACAATGGAAGCAAAACATACCAAATCATATGAGATGCAGAAAAAACTTTTGTTTATAACAATAAACTCCTACAATAAAAAAGTAAGATCTCAAATAAATAGCTTAACATTATACTTCAAGGAGCTAGAAAAAGAATAAACCCAAGTTTGCAGAAGAAATATACAGAATAGAAATAAAACAGTGGATTAAAAAAAGAGAAAAAATAGATAAAACTAGGGTTGGGTTCTTGAAAAAATAACCAAAATTGATAAATCCCTGGCTAGGTGAAGAAAAATCTCAAATCTATAAAATGTAGACATTACAGTAGATACCTCAGAATTTTTTTGAAAAGATTATAGGAATAATTATACACCGACAAATCTGATAGTATAGAGGATGCGGATAAACTTCTAGAAAAATACAGCTGCCAAGGTTGAATCAGGAAGAAACAAAAAGCCTTAACAGTAACAAACACAGAGATTGAACCAGTAATTTAAAAACCTCCCAAAAAAGAAAAGCCCTGGACCAGATAGCTTCACAGTTGAATTCTATCAAACTGTCAAAGAAAAATTAATATCAATACAGGCATATCTCATTTTATTGCACTTTGCTTTATTGTGCTTCACAGAAAATGTGTTTTTTTAACAAATTGAAGGTTTATGCAACCCTGCTTCAGTCTGCTGTCACTATTTTTCCCAATAGCATATGCTCACTTCATGTCTGCCAAATTGTGATAATTATCTCACTACCTTAAAATTTATTATTATTAAATCTGTTATAAAGATCTGGGATTAGTGATCTTTGACATTATTTTTTGTAATTGTTTTGGGATCCCAAGAACCATTCCCTTATAAGACAAAGAACTTACTAAATGTATGTGTTCTAACTGGTCTACTAACCAGCCATTTTCCCATCTCTCCCCATCTTCTTGGGCTTTCCTATTCCATGAGTTACAAAAATATTAAGTTAAATAATCCTCTAAGATAAGCTAAATAACCTCTAAGTGTTCAAGTAAAAGAGTGACATGTCTCTCATTTTAAATCATAAGCTAGAAATTATTAAGCTAGTGAAGAAGGCATGTCAAAAGCCAAGACAGAACAAAAGTCAGGCCTCTTGTGTCAAACAGCTAAGACAAGTTGAGAATGCAAAAAAAAAAAAAAAGAAAGAAAGAAAAAAGAAAATACTTCTTAAAGGAAACTAAGTGTCGCTGCAGTAAACAGATGAGTTATATGAAAGACAAACCAGCCTTATTGCTGATATAAAGTTTTAGTAGTCAATAGATCTAATCGGCTACAACATTCCTTTAAATCAATGCCTCATCTAGAGCAAGGCCGTAACTTAAATTCTATGAGGCTACAAGTGGTGAGAAAGCTACAGAAAAAAGTTTAAAGCTGGCCAGGCACAGTGGCTCATGCTTGTAATCCCAGCAATTTGGGAAGCCGACATGGCCAAATTACTTGAAGTCAGGAGTTCCAGACCAGCCAGGCCAACATGGCGAAACCCCATCTCCACTAAAAATACAAAAAAGTAGCCAGGCATGGTGGCAGGAACCTGTAGTCTCAGCTACTCAGGAGGCTGAGGCAAGAGAATTGCTTGAACCCAGGAGGTGGAGGTTGCAGTGAGCCAAGACTGCGCCACTGAACTCCAGCCTGGGCAACAAGAGCGAAACTCCATCTCAAAAACAAAAAAAATGTTTAAAGCTAGCAGGTATCAGTTCATGATATTTAAAGAAAGAATCCATGTATATAACATAAAAATGCAAGGTAAAGAAGCAAGTGTTGATATAGAACCTACAGCAAGTTTTTATGAGATCTAGCTAAGATAATTGATGAAGGTAGTTACATGGAGCAACAAATTTACAAGAGGTGTCACCTAGGACTTTCAAAGTTAGACAGAAGTCAGTGCCTGGTGTAGTAGTCTGTTCTCACATTGCTATAAACTCATCCCCAAGACTAGGTAATTTTTAAAGAAAAGAAGTTTAATTGCGTTACAGTTTTACATGGTTGGGGAGGCTTCAGGAAACATACTATCATGGTGGAAGGTGAAAAAGAAGCAGGCACCGTCTTCCCAAGGAGGCAGGAGGGGAAATGAATGCAGGAAGAACTACTAAACACTTATAAAACCCATCAGACATCATGAGCACCCACTCTCGTAAAAGCAACATGGGGGAAATGACCCTCATGATTCAATTAACTTTATCTGGTCTCTCCCTTGATACATGGAGGATTAAGAGGATTAAAAGTCAAGATGAGATTTTGGGGGGTGGGGGAGAAACAGCCAAACCCTATAACCTGGATTCAAACCTTCAAAAGATAGGCTGACTCTCTTTTTAGGAACTAATGCAGCTGATCACTAAGTTTAAGCCAAAGTTCATTGACCATTCCAAATCTTACAGCCCTTAAGAATTATGTTAAATATACTCTGTCTGTGGTCTATACATGGAACAAAGAATTATATTAAATCTTCTGTACCTGTGGTCTATAAATGGAACACAAATTAGATTATAGCACACTTATTTATAGCATAGTTTACTGAATATTTTAAGCCCACCACTGAAACTACTAAGAAAAATATTCTTTCCAAAATATTGCTCATTGACAATGCGCCTGGTCACCTGAGAGCTCTGATGGAGATGTATAAGGAGATTAATGTTATAATGCCTGCTAACACAACAACCATTCTGCAGCCCATGTATTAAAGAATAATTTTGACTTTCAAATCTCACCACTTAAATACATTTATAAGATTACAACTATCACAGAAAGTGATTCTTCCAGTGGATCTGGGCTAAGTAAATTGAAAGCCTTTTAGAAAGGATTCACTACTCTAGATGCCATTCAGAATATTTGTGATTCATGGGAGGAAGGTCAAATTATTAACATTAACAGAAGTTTGGAAGAAGCTGATACTACATAGATAATCTTGAAGAGTTCAATACTTCAATGAAGCAAATTACTACAATTGTAGTGGAAACAGCAAGAGAATTAGAAGTGAAGCCTGAAGATGTCACTAAATTGCTGCAATCTCATCATAAAAGTTGAAAAATGAGGAATTGCTTTTTAAGGAGAACCAACTAAAGTGGTTTATTGGATGGAATCTACTCTTGGAGATGTTGTGAATGTTGTAGAAATGACAACAAAGGATTTAGAATAATACATAAACCTAGTTGATAAAGCAGTGGTAGGCTTTGAAAGGACTGACTCCAATTTTGAAAAACGTTCTACTGTGAAGAAAATACCATCAAACAGCATCACATGCCATAGGAAATCTTTTGTTAAAGGAAGAGTTAATCAATACAGTAAACTTCATTGTTGTCTTATTTATTTTTTTTTTTACAATTTCCACAGCTACCCTAACTTTCAGTAACCACCACCCTGATTAGCAATTATCAAAAGTGAGGTAAGACCCTCCAACAGCAAAAAAAATTATGACTTACTGAATGTTCAGATAATTAATAACATTTTTTAGCAATAAAGTATTTTCTAATTAAAGTTTGTACAATTTTTTTAGACATAGTGGTATTGCACATATAACAGACTACAGTATAGTGGAAACATATCTTCTATGTTCAGTGGGAAACTAAAAAGTTATACGACTCACTTTATTATGTTCGCTATCTTGCAGTGCTGTAGAACTAAACCTACAGTATCTCAAATGTGTGCTAGTACTTCTCAAACTCTTACACACATACATACACACACACACACACACACACACACACACACACACACACACACAGAGTTGGAGGGAGAACTTCTAACACATTTACAAGGCCAGTATCACCTAAGACAAATACCACAAGCAAACTACAGGTCAAAATCTGAGTATTAATGCAAAATTTATCAATTAAATAGCCAATCAAATTTAACAACACATCAAAAAGATTATACATCATGATCAAGTCATATTTATCCCTGGCATGAAAGGCTAGTTTAATGCAAATAAATCAGTGTGCTAGATCACATTAACAGTGACAAAAAAAAACTAATGATTATCTACATTGGTGCAAAAAAAAGTATTCAACAAAGTTCAACATCTTTTCTTTATTAAAAACTCGTAACAATTTAGATATAGAAGCTAATTGTCATCAACATAAGCTATTCATGAAATACTCATAGAAAACATCATAACAAATGGGTAGAAATGGAAAGTTTTTCCTCTAACAACTGGGAATGGAGAAACTGAAAACTTTTAAGAACTGTTACAAGATAAGAATGCCCCTTTTCCACCACTTTATTCAACATACTACTTGAAATACTATATTAAGAGCAATCAGATGAAAATAAACATTACTCAAACTGGAAAGGAAGAAATAGTTATCTCTAACTGCATATGGGATGATTCTTTATGTAGAAACCTCAAAGACTACACCAAAAAATCTATTCAAACTAATATATAAATTTAGTAAAGTTGAAAAATACAAAATAATTATACAAAAATATGTGGGATTTCTATATACAAATCATGACCTAGCCCCAAAAAATTAAAAAAATAATAATCCCATTATGACAGCATACAAAAAATAAAATGCCAAGAAATAAATATTTACCCAAAGAAGTGAAAGACTTACATACTGAAAACTATAAAGCAATGATAAGGGGGTGGCGAGGCCAAGATGACCAACCAGAGACAGTGGCAAGTGGAGACTCCCATCAAGATGATCCAAAACAGCATGTGAATCTTGCACCAGCACCCAAGGGATCCAAATCTGTCATTAGGACTGACTAGGGAGCTAGCATGACCCACAGAGGGGAAGGAAGAGCAATGTGGTGTGGTGACCCACCTGAGAGCAACACAGGGCAGAGAAACCCCTATCCCCAGCCAAGGGAGGCACTGAGTGAGCATGCTACCCAGCCTGGGAAACCATGCTTTTCCCACAAAACTATGTAACCCATGGATTGTAAGATCCCACTCATAAGCCCATGCTTCCAGGGCCTTGGCTCCCAACCACAGAGCTTCACAGATTCTCAACAGCCACTCAGCTAGAATCTGCCTAAGCCTGATAAGTTCTTGGGGGGAGCAGTATCCATCACCACAGCTGCAGCTGCCTATTGTCTCTGCTGGATGATCTCTTGGGGGAGGAAAGCAGCCAACATTGCAGCTCCAGGGCCTCCCTGCAGGACTCGAACTCAGGAAAGAACTCTGATCTCCTTGGGCCTGAGCCCTAGAGGAAGAGGTGGCCATAGTCTCTGCAGACCAACAGACTTAGTATTTCTTCCTGCTATCTCTGAGAAATCCAGGCAGCCCAGATGAGTGGGTTTCCCCTCCAGCACAGCACACCCACTCCACCAAGTGGCAGCCAAAGTGCTTCATTAAATGGGTACTGCTTCCTGTGCCACTTAACTAGGTGAAACCCACCAACAGGGGTGGTCAAACACTTTATACAGGACCATCCCTACTGGCATCAGGTCAGTGTCCCTCAAGATCAGAGATCCCAGACGAAGGAGCAGGCACCTGTCTTTGCTGTTCTCCAGCCTCCTTGAGTGACATCTCCAGGTGTGGGAGTGAAACAGATGAATAGGGCCTGAAGTGAAATCCCAACAAACCATAGCAGCCCTACAGAAGAGGGAACTGACTACTAAAAGAAAAAACAGAAAGCAGCAACAACAGCATCAAAAGAAAAAAAAAAAAAAGTCCCCACAAAAACCTCATCCAAGGGTCAGCATCCTCAAAGAATGAAACTAGACAAACTCATGAAGATGAGAAACAATGAAAAAACACTGAAAACCCAAAAGGTCAGAGTGCCTGTTCTCCTCCAGATGATCACAACACTGCTCCAGCAAAGGCGCAGAACTGGACAGAGGATGAGATGGACCCATTGACAGAAGAAGGCTTCAGAAGGTGGGTAATTACAAACTTCACTGAAGTAAAGGAGCAAGTTCTAACCCAAAGCAAAGATGGGTAATTACAAACTTCACTGAGGTAAAGGAGCATGTTCAAACTAATGCAAAGAAGCTAAGAACCTTGATAAAAGGTAACGGGAGCTGCAAACTAGAATAACCAGTATAAAGAGGAACATAAATGACCTGAGGGAGCTGAAAAACACACCACAAGAATTGTGAAGCCTATGCAAGTATCAATAGCCAAATCAATCAAGCAGAAGAATGAATATCAGAGATAGAAGACTATCTTGCTGAAATAAGGCAGGCAGACAAGGTTAGAGAAAAAAAGAATAAAAAGGAACAAACAAAACCTCTGAGAAATATGGGATTATGTAAAAAGACTGAACCTATGACTGATTGGAGTACCTGAAAGTAATCATGAGCCTGGAACCAAGTTAGGAAAAAATACTTATGATATTATTCAGAAGAACTTCCACAACCCATCAAGACAGGACAACATTCAAATTGGGGAAATACAGAGAACCTCACTAAGATAATCCATGAGAAGATCAACCCCAAGACACATAATCATCAGATTCTCCAAGGAAAAAATGTTAAGGGCAACCAGAGAGAAAGGCCATGGCACCTAAAAAGGGAAGCCCATCAGACTAACAGCAAATCTCTCAGCAGAAATGCTACAGGCCAGAAGAGTGAGTGCCAATAGTCAACATTCTTAAAGAAAACAATTTTCAACCCAGAATTTCATATCCTGCCAAACTAAGCTTCATAAGGGAAGAAGAAATGAAATCCTTTCTAGACATGCAAATGCTGAGGGAATTCTTCATCACCCACCTGGCTTGCAAAAGCTCCTGAAGGAAGCACTAAATATGGAAAGGAAAAAACAGTACCAGCCACTGCAAAATACTAAACACATAAAGACCAATGACACTATGAAGAAACAGCATCAACTAGTGTGCAAAATAATCAGTTAGCATCATGATGACAGGATCAAATTCACCCATAACAATATTACCTTAAATGTAAATGGGCTAAATGCCCCAATTAAAAGACAGACTGACAAACTGGATAAAGACAGTCTAAAGAACTCTTTAGTCTTTAGACATCTAAAGAACTCTCTATCAAAAACAACAGAATATACATTCTTCTCAGTGCTACATGGAACTTACTCTAATATTAACCACATAATTGGAAGTAAAACACTCCTTAGCAAATGTAAAAGAAGTAAAATCATAGTAAACAGTCTCTCAGACCACAGTGCAAACAAATTAGAACTCAGGACAAAGAAACTCACTCAAAACCACACAACTACATGGAAATTGAACAACCTACTCCTGAATGATTCCTGCATAAATAATGAAAGTAAGGCAGAAATTAAGAAGTTCTTTGAAACCAATGAAAACAAGAAGACAACATATCAAAATCTCTGGGATGCAGCTAAAGCTGTGCTAAGAGGGAAATTTATAGCACTAAATGCCCACATCAGAAAACTAGAAAGATCTCAAATCAATACCCTAACATCATGATTAAAAGAGCTAGAGAGGCAAGAGCAAACTAATCAAGAAGTTAGCAGAGGATAGGAAATAACTAAGATCAGAGCCAAACTGAAGGAGATAGAGACATGAAAAACCCTTTGAAAAAATAGAAAAATCAATGAATCCAGTGCTAATTTTTGAAAAAAAAAAAAATAGACAGGTAGCTAGAATAATAAAGAAGAAAATAGAGATGAATCAAATAGATACAATGAAAAATGATCAAGGAGATATCACCACTGACACCATGGAAATACAAACTACCATCAGAGAATACTATAAACACCTCTATGCAAATAAACCAGAAAACCTAGAAGAAATGGATACATTCCTTGACACATACACCCTCTCAAGACTAAACCAGGAAGAAGTTGAATCCCTGAATAGACCAGTAATAAGTCCTGAAATTGAGGCAGTAATTAATAGCCTACCAACCATTAAAAAGCCCAGGACCAGATAGATTCACAGCCGAGTTCTACAAGAAGTACAAAGAGGAGCTGGTATCTTTCCTTCTGAAACTATTTCAAAGAAAATGAGGTCAGCATCATCCTGATACCAAAATTGGGAAGAGACACAACAAATAAAGAAAAGTTGAGAGCAATATTACCAATAAATAGCAATCCGAAAATCCTCAATAAAATACTGACAAACTGAATCCAGCAGTACATCAAAAAGTTTATTCACCACAGTCAAGTCAGCTTCATCCCTGGAATGCAAGGCTGGTTCAAAATATGCAAAATCAATAGTTGTAATCTATCACATAAACAAAACCAATGAGGAAAGTCACATGATTATCTCAATAGATGCATAAGAAATCTTTGATAAAATTCAACATCACTTCATGCTAAAAAATCTCATTAAACTAGGTATTGATGGAACATACCTCAAAATAATAAGAGCTATTTATGACAAACCCACAGCCATTATCATACTGAATGGGCAAAAGCTGGAAGCATTCCCTTTGAAAACTGGCACAAGATAAGAATGCCATCTCTCACCCCTCCTATTCAACATAGTACTGGAGGTTCTGGCGAGATCAATCAGGCAAGAGAAAGAAATAAACACATTCAAATAGGAAGTTAAATTGTCTCTGTTTGCAGATGACATGATTGTTTATTTAGAAAACCCCATCATCTCAGCTGAAAATCTCTTTAAGCTGATGAGCAACTTAAAGTCTCAGGATACAAAAATCAATGTGGAAAAATCAAAGCATTCATATACACCAATAATATATGAGCAGAGAGCCAAATCATGACTAAACTTCCATTCACAATGGCTACAAAGAGAATAAAATACCTAGGAAATACAGGTAACAAGGGACATGAAGGATTTCTTCAAGGAAAACTACAAACCACTGCTCAAGGAAGTGAGAAAGAACACAAACAAATGGAAAAACATTCCACCCTCATGGATAGGAACAATATCTTGAAAATGGACATAATGCCCAATGTAATTTATAGATTCAATGCTACTTTCATCAAACTACTGTTGACATTTTCACAGAATTAGAAAAAAAAACTACTTTAAAATTTACATGGAACCAAAAGGAGCTCCTATAGCCAAGAAAATCTTAAGCAAAAAGAACAAAGCTGGAGACATCATGCTCCCTGACTTCAAACTATACTACAAGGCTACAGTATCCAAAACAGCATAGTACTGGTACCAAAACAGAAATATAGACCAATGGAACAGAACAGACAACTCATAAATACATATATAAATCTACAATCATCTGATCTTTGACAAACCTGACAAAAACAAGCAAGGGGGGAAAAGATTGCCTATTTAATAAATGGTGCTGGGAAAACTGGCTGACCATATGCAGAAAACTGAAACTGGACCCCTTCCTTACACCTTACACTCTAGATTAAATACTTCATGTAAAACCCAAAACCATAAAAATCCTAGAAGAAAATCTAAGCAATACCATTCTGGACATAGGCATGGGCAAGACTTCATGAATAAAATACCAAAAGCAATGGCAACAAAAGCCAAAACTGACAAATGGGATCTAATTAAGCTAAAAAGCCTCTGCACAGCAAAAGAAGTAATCATCAGAGAGAACAGGCAACCTACAGAATGGGAGAAAAGTTTTACAATCTACCCATCTGACAAGGGTGTAATATTCCAAATTTACAAGGAACTTAAACAAATTTAGAAGAAAAAAACAACTCCATCAAAAAGTGGGCAATGAATATGAACAGACACTTCTCAAAAGACAACATTTATGTGGCCAATAAACATATTTAAAAAAGCTCAACATCACTATTGTTATAGAAATGCAAATCTGAACCACAATGAGATACTATCTCAGAATGACGATCATTAAAATGTCAAGAAACAACAGATGGTGGTGAGGCTGTGGAGAAATAAAAATGCTTTTACACTGTTGGTGGGAATGTAGATTACTTCAACCATTGTGAAAGACAGTGTGGTAATTCCTCAAGGATCTAGAACCAGAAATACCATTTGACCCAGCAATCCCATAAATGTGTATATACCCAAAGGATTATAAATCATTTTATTATAGAGATATATGCACACATATGTTTATTGCAGCACTATTCACAATAGCAAAGACATGGAACCAACCCAAATGCCCATCAATGATAGACTGGATAAAGAAAATGTCGTACATATACACCATGGACTATTATGCAGCCATTAAAAAGAATGAGATCATGTCCTTTGCAGGGACATGGATGAAGCTGGAAGCCATCATTCTCAACAAACTAACACAAGAACAGAAAACCAAATACCACATGTTCTCACTCATAAGTGAGTTGATAAATGAGAACACATGGACACAGGGAGGGGGAACAACTCACAGTGGGGCCACTCAGAGGGTTGCGGGTGAAGGGTGGGAGAGCTTTAGAACAAATAGCTTATACATGTGGGGCTTAAAACCTAGTTGACTGGTTGATAGGTGCAGCAAACCACCATGGCACATGTATACCTGTATAAGAAACCTACACATTCTAAACTTGTATCCCGAAACTTAAAAAAAAAAAAATTAATAGATATCTGCCTTATGTTATGTGTAGACCTTGGATGGGCATATCACTGTCCAGATTGCTATAACACTGCACAATACACAGATCATTTGGAAAACCACTACATCTAGTTTCTAATTAAAGTTATAAAGTTAAAAGCAAAAAAAAAAAAAGTGTGATACATATATACCATGGAATACTATATATCCATAAAAACAATATTATATCCTTTGTAGCAACATGGATGGAGCTGGAGACCATTATACTAAACAAACTTCAATTGTGGTGATGGTTGCAAAACTCTGAACACATTAAAAACCACTGAGCTTTACATTAAACAGGTGAATTTTATAGCACATGAAATATAGCTCAATAAAGCTATAAAAAAGAAAATTATTATTATTATAATGCAATTTGTATCACTAGGCAATTCAAATAAAGGTTAATAGTGATTGAAAGCTATATTTATTTAACTAACTCAATTTACAGAAAGACATTTTAATCAGAACATTTAATAATTAACTAGAAGCTTAAATATCATGATAGATGTTAAAAACACAGGAAATAGAAATGTAAAATAATCCTCGCATTACCAGTATTTGAGATATAATTGAGCTTTACGTATTTATACTTCAAAGGTCAAGAATGCTTAGTTATAAACTGGACAGCTGTGAACAAATGTATATGTTCTCTGTAAATACTTACACAAGAAAAACGTATATTTTTGCTAATAAATTTCAAGTAGTTTTGATTTGATTATCAAAATACCGATTAATTGCCAAATATCATAGTCATGGCAGAAGTCAGTGTAGAATAGTGAGACTGTCAAACCCAATTCTATTATTTGTTTCACTGCCGTACTTTAATGCTTGTTAGGCACTGATCATACTTAAATTCAGCACACTCCACCTTTATATTCTGTTAAATGTATATAAAACTGAGTGCATCCAACATTTAACTAAGTTTGCTGTAATTTTGAAACTTTTAAATAAATTTGTTTTGATCCCATTGATAATGAATAACTGAATTTAAATGGGCTATGATTTCTTCATAATCATTATAGGAAAGGAGAAATCTAGCTACAAATTATGATTAAATATAATGAAATTTTTATCAAGACTAAACATAACATACATGAAGGCTGTCAAATTTAGTGTTTATTTAAACATTTATTTGTTTATATTTCTGACACTATTTTTAACATTTTGTACACATTAATAAACCGTGGGCTCTAGATACAGTATTTATAGTGTCTATTGGATATACCAGCTCAATTATACATGGTACCTTGTACAAGTCAATTAACTTCTTTCCATTTCTGTTTTCACATTTCTAAAATAAATCGAGCAGTATTTTTACATACTGTTTTGAGTACTAATGCTACCATCCGTTAAATACTTTTTCCAAAGTCTGACACACAGAATATTTGTTAAACTTAAGTTAATAAATATCTTGAATACATTCAATTACCAGGCATTGTGCTAGGTATGCATTGGGGATAAAAAGGAAAATAAGATATGGTTCCCTCCTTCAGGAGACCATTGGACAATGCAAAAATGATGTTACCATAATATGGCACATGTATCAATATAAATATACACAAAATTCCACATTGTCTCAGAATGAGTGATTAACTTTTTTGTGGGAACAGGTAAAGCCAGTTATAAAGAGTAATATCCACAATCACTGGATCCTGTATGAGTGAACTCTTTGCCTCTCCCTACTGCTTCTCTTAGTGTTTATACTAATAGGATATATTGTAGTGGAATGAACATGGATATAGGGGCCTGATGAAACTCAATTCAAAATCCAGCTGTGCCACAGTTTCTCAAATGGCTACAAAGTTATCCATGGCACAAACCTGATATGGGATGTTGACAGTTGGGGAGGTTGTGTGGGGGATGGGAACAGGGAGTAAATGAGATCTCTCTACTTTCCACCCAATTTTGCTGGGAGCCTAAAACTGCTCTAAGAAAGGAAGTTTATTAATTAATAGAACAAGTTATTTGGGCCATAAACCCCTACAAAAAAAGTGATGCAAAAAGAGGCCAATATGAAGAGATTTTTTTTCCCGATTTGACTTCTAATTAGAAAACAAATGCTTTTACATTTTGTAATATTCAAATATTCAAATTTTTATCATTAAACATGTATTACTTATTATGTGCTAGATAATATTATAAACACTGATGGCTATAGAAACATGATAAATAGAACTTAACCCAGATAAACTTACAATTGAAGGGAAAAAGATACTATGCTTGGGCAGTTTCTACATCATCATAGAAAATGATGTGTACATCATGATTACTCTGAAGGTTAAGACATAATAAGCACAAAATATAAAGCACACTCTGTCATAAGGTAGAGTTTCAATAAATGTTGACTCATTTTCCCAATCACTGCAGAACTTAGGCATTTGAAGGATCTAAGAAGCCATCAATTCAGATTTACTTTATGTTAAATTATCAGGAATAAAGATTAGTTATCAATATATTTAAAAGAATCATTTTAATAAAAGCATATGTCCATACTATTCTGGGTTTTAGATTTAATGTGAGATAACATTATATATTAGCTTCCTAGGGCTACTATAACAAAGTACCAAACTGGGTGTCAAAACATAATTTTATTCTTATAGTTCTGGAGGACAAAAGTCTGAGAACAAAGTGTCAGTTGGTTTATGCTCTTTCTTAGGTTCCAGAGGAGAATCTGTTTCATGCCTCTTTCCTAACTTCCAGTGATTGCTACTGTCTTTGACTTGTAGTGTCATCAATCTAATTTCTGCTTCTATCTTCCTGTGCCCTCTTCCCTGTGTCTGTGTCCAAATTTTCTTCTTATAAGAACATCAATCATTGGAATAGCATCCATTATAATCCAGTAGGACCTCATCTTGACTTGATTACACCTGCCAAAATACTATTTCTAAATAAGGTCACAGTTACAGTATCTAGGGGGTTAGAATTTGAAGGTGTTTACTGAGGAACAAAATCCTACACATTTTACTGTGTTCGAATATATTGTAAATTTTTATTTGGAGTATCTTTGGTTCTGATTCATAAACCTTAACAACAGAGAGGATAGACCAACAGAGAAGATAGAAATATGTAATATTGTTGTTTCATGGATATAATTATAATTTATGTGTTATGGGTATAATATAATGGAAATCTTATTTTATAATTTCTTAATCTAGAAAGATTTCTGTCTATAACACTAATACCAAATGAAGGCGTATGATTCATTGACTAATATCAGTTTAAAAATTATTCATTCAACTATGCATTCCAACTTAGAAGTTTTATCAGTAAAAGAATCTGTGGCAGATTAAAGGTAACCACATATATTTTAACACTCATTCCATTAGGAAGTGATTTTAAATTCTATTTTCCTTGAATCTAGCAGGGTCTTAGTGAATTGCTTCTAACCAATAGGATGTTATGAATATGACAATAGGATGATATATGAGATTAGGACAGAAAAAACTTGCAGCTTCTTCCTTTTGTGTTAGTCCACTTTCACACTGCCAATAAAATCAAACCTGAGACTGTAAAATTTACTAAAGGAAGAAGTTTAATGGGACTGATAGTTCCACATGGCTGGGGAAGCCTCATAATCATGGTGGAAGGGCTCCCACAACATTGCAAGGCTCTGCCCCTGTGGCTTTGCAGGGTATAGCGCCACTCCTGATTGCTTTCATGGGCTGGCAGTAATTGTCTGCAGCTTTTCCACAAGCATAGTGCAAGCTGTTGGTGGATCTAACATTCTGGGGTCTGGAGGATGGTGGCCCTCTTCTTACAGCTCCAATAGGTGGTGTCCCAGTAGGGACTCTGTGTGGGGATTTTGACCCCAGATTGCCCTTCCACACTGCCCTAACATAGGTTCCTCATGAGGTCCCTGCCCCTACAGCAAACTTCTGCCTGAGTATCCAGGCATTTCATACATATTCTGAAATCTAGGTAGAGGTTCCCAAACCTTGATTCTTGACTTTTGTGCACTTGCAGGCTCAACACCATGTGGAAGCTGCCAAAGGTTGGGGATTGCACCTCTGAAGCCATGGCCTGAGCTCTACATTGGCCCCTTTCAGCCACGGCTGGAGCAGATGGGACATAGGGCACCAAGTCCCTAGACTGCAAACAACATGGGAACCCTCCCACCAAACCACATTTTCCTCCTAGGCCTCTGAGCCTGTGATGGGAGGGGCTGCCATGAAGACCACTGACATGCCCTAGAGACACTTTCCCCATGACCTTGGGGACTGACATTTGACTCCTCATTACTTATGCAAACTTTTGCAGCTTGCTGAGATTTCTCTTCAGATAAATGAGGTTTTCTGTTCTATCACATTGTCAAGCTGCAAATTTTCTGAAGTTTTGTGCTGTTTCCTTTTTAAAACTGAATGCTTTTAACAGCATCCAAGTCACCTCTTGAATGCTTTGCTGCTTAGAAATTTCTTCTGCCAGATACCCTAAATCATCTCACCAAGTTCAAAGTTCCATAAATCTCTAGGGGCAAAATGCCACCAGTCTCTTTGCTAAAACATAACTACAGTCACCTTTGCTCCAGGTCCAACAAGTTCCTCATCTCCATCTGTGACCACCTCAGCCTGGACTTTAATGTTCATATCACTATCAACATTTTTGTCAAAGCCATTAAACAAGTTACTAGAAATTTCCAAGCTTTTCCACATTTTTCTGTCTGCTTCTGAGCCCTTCACCTGTTTCAACCTCTGTTACTCAGTTCCAAAGTTGCTTCCACATTTTTGGGTATCTTTTCAGCAATGCCTCATTCTACTGGTACTAATTTACTGTATTAGTCTGTTTTCACACTGCTGATAAAGACATACCCAAGACTGGGCAATTTACAAAAACAGGAAGTTTAATTGGACTTAAAGTTCCACTTGGCTGGGGAAGCCTCACAATCATGGTGGAAGGCAAGGAGGAGCCAGTCACATCTTACATGGATGGCAGCAGGCAGACAGTGCTGGTGCAGGGTGACCCCGTTTTCCAAAACCATCAGATCTTGTGAGACTTAGTCAGTATCATGAGAATAGCATGAGAAAGACCTGCCCTCATGATTCAGTTACCTCCCCACCATTTCCTCCCACAACATGTGGGGAATTCCAGATGAGATTTGGGTGGGGACACAGCCAAACCATATCACCTTGGTTTCTTAGAATGCTCACTCTAGCAGAAAACAGCCTCACATATGAAATTAAACCAACTTTCAGGGGAGTACACATGAAGAAACCCTAATAGCACATGTAGAAAGAGAGGGACCCAACCAAGTCCATCTTTTCAATTGGGCCTGCCAACACCAGGCATGTGAGTGAACCCAACTTGAGCCCTCCAGTCACCAGTGGCTCTAGTCTGGGAGTCTTTGAGAAAGTAACTATACCCAGTGGAATTCTATAATAACCCAGCATCTGAGATCTCAGGGAGTTAGAAATGCAGGTGGTTATGCATTTCTCAGTGATACTCTTAAAGAATTATAGAACAGCTGAACCAAGATTGATATTTTAGTTGAGATGACTGCAATATACACAGTGCTGAGACTCCCAGAGTGAGAAAGAGACAAGTTGAGCAGTCTGCCTAGTAACTTCCATGTGAAATGGGAGCACAGTGACTTCCACCCTTGAGCAAATCCCACCTGGCTGCATATTCATGAACCCCTGCCCTCAACAATGAACTGGAGGTCAAGAGCATATAATCAAATCTGTGCTCACTGCCAAAGCAACTGAAATTTTTATGTATGCTGAAGAAATATATTCCAAGTTTTGTCTAGAATCTCATTTAAAATTAAACGGAATTACCAAATACCAAAGACAGTTAAAAATTAAAAAGATACTAAACTGCAATTCAGATAAAAATAGAACAAAAAATAACTTCAAATAAAAAAATAGTTGGTATTATGACCAAAGTTTTGAAGGAATATATTAACAAATGAGGGATGTTATTTTTTAAATTACATTTCTAAAAACATAACTAAAATTTAAAGTTCAGTAAGTTAGATGAATAACAGAAGGAATTTTGTAGAAAAACTAACTACCGTACCAGAAAAATACGCTAAGATTATGCTAGAATATTCTACCAAGAAAAGGAGATAAAGATTAAAAGTAAAAATACATCAAATATGTCTATTTAAATGGGACATATACCAAATAGCAGTTCCAGAAGGTGCAGATATAGAGCATCAAATAACTATGATAATGAGAAGAAAAGGAAGAAGAATTGTATTTATCGAATTTTGCCAGTTAAATGAAACACATCAACAACTGGAAACAAAATCATCTGCATTCACACAGTTGACTGTTCTATCAACATGACTTTAATTCAAAAAAAAAAAAATCATTGCTCAGAAGGCTAGAACTTGCAAACATCCTTAATTATTTGATTCAGGAACTTCCTGAAAATACATTTAAGACAGCATTAGAAGACTCACCTCAGAGTAAGGAACATCAAATGACTGTTTTTTTTCTGCAAAACTTACTTTGAAACCCTAGTCTTAAAAACAAAGTCTTGCTTTGTCTACTAATCCCAAATTGCTATGTGAACTGCACCCATTTCAAATCAAGCCGCCACATTGAAACACCTACCTTAAACTAGAGCTACAAGATCTCATGTATACCCTGCCTCTGCCTCTCTTCCCTAAGAACCCCACCTAAAAGTGGGTGAAGGCTATGAACAGGCACTTTTCAAAAGAAGACATTTATGTGGCCAACAAACATATGAAAAAATGCTCGTCATCACTGGTCATTAGAGAAATGCAAATCAAAGCCTCTCACACCAGTTAGAATGGCAATCATTAAAAAATCTGGAGACAACAGATACTGGAGAGGATCTGGAGAAATAGGAATGCTTTTACACTGTTGATGGTAGTGTAAATTAGTGCAACCATTGTGGAAGACAGTGTGGCAATTCCTCAAGGATCTGGAAATAGAAATACAATTTAACCCAACAATCCCATTACTGGGTATATAACCAAAGGATTATAAATCATTTGATTATAAAGACACATGCACAAGTATGTTCATCATGGCACTGTTTACAATAGCAAAGACTTGGAACCAACCCAAATGCCCATCAAGGGTAGGCTGGATAAAGAAAATATGGCACATGAATACCATGGAACACTATGCAGGCATTAAAAAGGATGAGTTCATGTCCTTTGCAGGGACATGGATGAATCTGGAAACCATCATTCTCAGCAAACTGACACAAGAACAGAAAACCAAACACTGCATGGTCTCACTCATAAGTGGGTGTTGAACAATGAGAACACATGGACACAGGGGAGGGGAATATCACACACTGGGTTCTGTTAGGGGGTGGGGGAGCTAGAGGAGCAATAGCAGTGGGTGGGGAGGTTGGGGAGGGATAACATTAGGAGAAATACCTAATGTGGGTGATGGGGCGATGGAGGCAGCAAACCACCATGGCATGTGTATACTTATGTAACTATCCTGAAAGATCTGCACATGAACCCCAGAACTTAAAGTATGATTTTAAAAAACATGCTATCAATGTACTAAACTTTCTAACACAATAAGAAATTTTATTAGCAAGTCACATGCTAGTATTTCTGACAAGCAAGCATACAATGCATTGAGATATCTTACAGTTGTCTTTCTCTTTGCTGTTCTACACTGAAAAAGAATTTTGAAAAACTTTGTAACACTGGCATATTTTTATTTGATACATAAAAGTTTCCTCATAAATATAAGTAGTTGCAAATGATGCAATTGAAACTATAGCACACATATTGGCAGTATAAATGTAAAATCACGCTCCAAATATATTCAATATAGAAATGAATCCAATACATATAAATAATTTAAAACAACAAACATATTTTAAATAAAAAAATTATAATATTTGGAAATTTAAGTTTTCTTTCAATTTCTGGCTTTAAAAAGCATTACGAAGAACCAGGCAAGATGTCCAAAGAGATGCAGCCAGGAGACACCTCTTCCAACAAGTGGAACCAAAATATAGAGTAAACCATTACACTGAACAGATCTTTTGAGAGAAAGCATTGAAAGTTGACAGAAAGATGACACAGACACCGCAGTTGAAGACGAAGGAAGCTGGGCAGTCTACTCTGAGTCCCTGGGCACCAGGACTGGCCCCAGTCCTGAACTGGAGCTAAGGAAGAGGTTAGTGAAGGAACCCCAGAGTACTACACTTTTACCATAGACCTCTGCGATCCTAGCTACAGGAGCTCCCATGACTCACATAGATCTTTGAACTGGCAGAAGAAGCCACCCAGCGATCAGGCAGAATCACAGCTCATATTCATGAGAACCCTGGAAAGTTCTGCCACAAGATATAGCTGCAGTAAAATGCAACCACAGGAGCCTGTAACCCAAAGTGCTGTATCTTACACTGAGTGGCTGCAGTTTGCCAGGCCAGGAGAGGGCAGGGCTGCCTTTGTTGCAGAACTGGGGCACACTTGAGCCATGCAGCCCCTTGCCTGCTGGCACCTCTCACAATTGCCTGCCTGGTTGCTCCTGCAGAAGGGTACCCACAGTATAGCCTCCAATGCTGACAGCCTGAGTGTTTTGCTGGCAGCCTGGGAGAAGTTCAGCATCCCCCAGCACAGTTGGTGGTGGACTTCCAGGGACCAGAGGACAAATATTTGGACCCAGATGCAACTCCCTAGGATTTTAACATGCCACTCAGGGGTAAGGAGCCGAGATCTGTGGTCTGACCTCAAGCAAGTGACGAGTATAACCACTCTCAGAACACAGAGAGGAGTGTGACATGGGTCTGTGTGTCAGCATGGAAGCTGCCCCCCCACCTTCACAAGACCAGTTTAGGAAGAGTATGGCCTCATAGCCAACCACAGCTTCTTCCTCCAGGAGCCGCATAGCCTAGAATTTCTGGAACATTTCAGCAATCTTGGTGCAGAAGGTTTGAGACAGGCCATGCCAGTGGAGGTTGCACCTAGGGGGGGTGCCCAAGAGAGACCCATTGAGTCAGGAGAGCATGAGCTGGGCAAGACCCATAGCCATCTGCTGGGCCAAAAACCTCAGGCCACAGAAGTCATTCTATTTGCACACATAGAGTACTACTACTGCCCTAGGGTGATTCTCTGCACTTGACCCACTGCATTACCACACCACTTGCAGACATACCCTACAACCTGCTCCAATTCTGACAAGCACAAGGGACCCGCAGGTCACCTGGGAGTTGTTCATGGCCTGGTCACCTGGTGACCTAACCCTCAGTTCTGACCACCCCAAAGAGAAGAGAAGTACAGCTGGGAAAAGCCCCACTTAGGCCAAAGGAAACATGGACACAGCACTAGTAGTTGAAGAGGATACCACCAAGGCCCTGGAACATACTTGGAAGGGGAGTCAAATCTCATCCCTCCTCTGCCCTCCCAGAGCACTGCTGCACACTAACTGAAATACAAAAGGGGGAGCACAGGAAGTCCTAGAAGGAGCAATCAGACATGACAAAGAAAGAAAAGGCATCCAAATAAGAAAAGAAAAAGGCAAATCACTCTTCACTGACAATAGAATTCTGTACCTAGAAAATCCTAAAGATTCTGCCAAAAGCTCCTAGATCTGATAAAATTACTTTAGTAAAGTTTCAAGGTAAAGTTTTTTGAAACTTTAGTAATGTTTCAAAAAAACTCAATATAAAAATCAGTAGCCTTGCTATACACCAATAATGTTCAAGCTGAGAGCCAAATCAAGAACACAATCCCACTTATAATAGTTGAAAGTGAATAAAATAGCTAGGAATGTATCCAACCAAGAAGATGGAAAATATCTACAAAGAGAATTATTAAACATGACAAAGAAATCAAAGATGATACAAATGAATGAGAAAACATTCCACACCCACGGATTGAAAGACTATGAAATGGATTGAAAGCAATCTATGGATTCAATGCAATATGTATTAAACTATCAATATCATTTCTCACAGAATTAGAAACAATTCTAAAATTCATATGAAACCCAAAACCAGCACAAACAGCCACAAAAAAATCCTAAGCAAAAAGAATAAAGCTGAAAGCATCACATTACCTGACTTCAAACTACATGATAAGGCTACAATAGGCCAATCAACATGGTACAGGTACAAAAACAGACACAGACTGATGGAATAGAATAGACAACACAGAAATAAAGCCACACACCTGCAACCATCTGATCTTCAAAAAAGTCACCAAAAATAAGCAATGGGGAAAGGACTCCCTATCTGGCTAGCCACGTGCAGAAGAATGAAACTGGATGCCTATCTATTAACATATACAAAAATAAACTCAAGATGGATTAAAAATGTAAATGTAAGACCTCAAACTATAAAAATCCTAGAAGAAAACCTAGGAAATAACATTCTTCCCATCAGCCTTGAGAAAGAATTTATGACAAAGGCCTCAAAAGCAAATGTAACAAAAATAAAAATTCACAAGTGGAACCTAGTGAAACTGAAGAGCTTTTGCACAGGAAAAGAATCCATCAACAGAGTACACCAACCCACAGAATAGGAGAAAATATTCACAAACTATGCAGTCGATGAAGATCTAATATTCAGAACCTTTAAGGAAATTAATCCCACAAGCAAAAAAACAAACAACTCCATTAAAAAGTAGGCAAAGGACATGAACAGACACTTCAAAACATACAAGCAGCCAACAAACATGAAAAATTATTTTAGCTCAACATCACTGATCAGAGAAATACAAATCAAAACTGCAATGAGATACCATCTCATGCAAGTCAGAATGGATATTATTAAAAAGTCAAAAAACAACAGATGCCAGAAAGGCTGTGGAGAATAGGGAGCACTTATGCATTGGTGGTAGGTATGTAAATTAGTTTAACCATTGTCAAAAGCATTTTGGAGGCATCTCAAAGAACTAAAAACAGAGCTACCATTCAACCCAGCAATCTCCTTACTAGGTATATGGCCAGAGAAAATAAGTTGTCCTACCAAAAAGACACATGAACTCATATGTTCATTACAGGACTACTCATAATAGCAAAGACATAGAGTCAATCTAGGTGCCCATCAATGGGGGATTGGATAAATCAAGTGTGGTGACTATACACCATGAAATACTGCACAGCCACACACATAATTTTTTTTTTTTTTTTTGAGACGGAGTCTCGCTCTGTCCCCAGGCTGGAGTGCAGTGTGGTGTGATCTCACCTCACTACAATGTCTGCCTCCTGTGTTCAAGCAATTCTCCTGCCTCAGCCTCCCAAGTAGCTGGGATTACAGGCACACACCAACACACCCAGCTAATTTGTGTATTTTCAGCTGAGACAGGGTTTCACCATGTTGACCAGGATGGTCTCAATCTCTTGACCTCATGATCCACCTGCCTCAGGCTCCCAAAATGCTGGGATTACAGGCGTGAGCCACCGCGCCTGGCCTTTTTTTTTTTTTTTTCACAGCAGGAATGCAGCTGGAGGCTATCATCTCAAGCAAATTATTGCAGAAACAGAATACCAAATAATGCATTTCTCACTTACACCTGAGAATTTAATCCTATGTACACACAGACACAAAAACTTGATATGGTGTGGCGGTGTCCACATCCAAATCTCACCTTGAATTGTAATAATCCTCATGTGTCAAGAGCAGACAAGGTAGAGGTAATTGAATCATGGGGGCAGTTTACCCCATCCTGTTCTAGTGGTAGTGAATAAATCTCAGGAGACTTATAAGTGGGAGTTACCCTGAACAAATTCCCTCTTGCCTGTCAACATGTAAGACAAGACATTGCCGTTGCCTTCTGCCATGATTGTGAGGCCTCCCCAGCTATGAAGAGCTGTGTCAATTAAATCACTTTTCTTTACAAATTACCCAGTCTCAGATATATCTTTATTAGAACACACTATTATGAGACATACAATAAACAGCGGGGACCGCAAAAGGATTGCAGCAGGAAATGAGGAGAATGGGCTGAAAAACTTCCTGTTGGCCCCATGTTCACTATCTGAGTTGTGTGATTAATAGAAGCCCAAACCTCAGCATCACACAATGTATCCATGGAAGAAACCTGCACAAATCCTCTCTGAATCTAAATAAAAATTGAAATAAAAGTAAAATTATATTTACTTCTATCTTCTTTCCACTTCCCCAATGAAATTTTGCCCAAATATACTTTCCTTCTACCATAATGTGTTACTCTTATTTTACAATTGATCAGAATATAACAAATTTTCAAAATTTAAAACAAATTTTCAAAATTGTATTGGAAATTAGGCTCCCAAGGTGGTATGAGGGACGTTTTACTAGTTAGGCTTTATCTTTGGATAAAGGTGAATTAGTCCTGGAATTATATGGTTGTCAGCATCAGTCCTGTTCTTGATTTAATATATGTAAAGAATGAGAAATCATGTTCATATAAGTAAGTGTGTGGAAACGAGTTTTGTTACACAGATGCCTTTCAACCTTTTAACACATTTTCATATATGTGCCAAAATCCACATAGTGATCTGAAATCAAAAATTAACTCTTTAAGGATCTATCCTTTTCCATTAAGTGCACTTTCAATTTTGTTAAAAGCAAAGAATTGGAAATAACTCTATTAACCAAAGAATTGTGACTCCATGTTCAGAGTCATTCACTTCTCCATTCCTTAAAAGGAAATCAAAATAATTACATAGCAAGTAATTATGACCTCTACCTATTGGTTTTCACTTAGTGGTACTTTATTTAACCCAAATACCTGAAACAGTTGGAAAAAACTCAAACCATTATTAATTACAAACTTGCAAGTATTTATGATAAAATGACATTTGTAATAAATACATTTTAATTAAAACTTTCCCCTACAGATTTCGCTCATGTGTAATATTTACTATATAAGCTAGTTGGCAAAATCAGTCCATGTTGTCAAATCAATCAGTAAAATCTTAATTTATGTTTAAAAAAAATCTAACTATTTTTCAATCTAACTTAATAAATTTCATTTTAAAATGCTGAGATAAGAAGCATTTAGCTAGATAAGATTACTAAAAGCCATTTCATTAAAAGTAAAATGTTATAATCTAATTCATTTATCCATTTTATAATCTAAAAGATATAAATATGCTGTTTATCATTTTATAACACCTCAGTGCAATGAGAGACTAATATTAAAAGTTATTTATGAGGTAAGGAATTTCTTTGGACCATATGTGTATTTTTTTTGCGAATTCACATATTCCCCAAAACCCTGAAGTTCAGCTTTTGGAAAGGATAAAATAAGAAACCCAAACAAGGGTTAACAAAAACTATCAATACCTATAATTAATCATACATTATTGGACTTTCCCATTTTTAATCAGAGTATAATTTGTTAGAATATTGAGTACAGCTATAATTTTGTTAAAAGAAAGCATAAAGCATTAAACATTTTATAGAAGTCAATAAAATGAACTTTGTTATTAGAACAAAGATTCTATGATAACAATTTAATAAAAATCAGTTTGTACTTATAAAAGTAATCCATATTAAGTCTGGAAGAAATAACATCCAAGTTTTATCTTTGTGATTTATCCAATGTCATGTAGCTTGACAATGTTTTATAGCCTCAGAAAACATTTTAGTTAAAAAGAATAAGCATCACTAATCTATTCTACTTTGGCATTTTGTAGCTGCTTTTATTTCCAGCTAATCACACATCCCAGAGGTGAGGGATTAGAATAGCTGAGAATAATTGCTTATATTTACCAACTTGAAAATGCTGCTTTTAACAGTCAGTAATTTTTGGTCTTAAGGAGTTCTTCCTTCCAGGAAAAGAAATATTTGTAATGGTGGAGGTGGAAATGAGTGTGTTAGGAGGCAAAATTACTGAAAAAAAAATGTGTTATTATATCCAAGCCCCTACGCTGCCATATATCTGAATTCAGAATACCTCAAAAGATCAAAATATCCACATTATAAAATCATGCTTCACTTTTTACTGTACTTTAGGTTCTGGGGTACATGTGCAGATCATGCAGGATATTTGTATAGGTACATACATGGCAAGGTGGTTTGCTGCCTACATTGCCCCATCACCCATATCTGGCATTTCTCCCCCATGTTATCCCTCCCCAACCTCCCCCACCCCATGCTGTCCCCTCCCCTTGCCCTCCCCCACAACAGACCCCAGTGTGTGATGCCCCCTCAATGTGTCCACATGTTCATTGTTCAACAACTGCCTATGAGTGAGAACATGTGGTGTTTGGTTTTCTGTTCTTGTGTCAGTTTGCTGAGAATAATGGTTTCCAGATTCATTCATGTCCCTGCAACGAACATGAACTCATCCTTTTTATGGCTGCATAGTATTTCCATGGTGTATATGTGCCACATTTTCCTTGTCCAGTCTATCCTTAATGGGCATTTGGGTTGGTTCCAGGTCTTTGCTATTGTAAGCAGTGCCACAATGAACATATGTGTGCATGTGTCTTTATAATAGAATGATTTATAATCCTTTGGGTATATACCTAGTAATGGGATTGCTGGGTCAAATGGAATTTCTATTTCTAGATCCTTGAGGAATTGCCACACTGACTTCCACAATGATTGAACTAATTTACACTCCCACCAACAGTATAAAAGCATTCCTATTTCTCCTCTCCAGCATCTGTTGTCTCCTGATTTTTTAATGCTTCACTTTTAAAAGGTAATATGCACAAGGAAGGGAAAGTGGGTGATACGGTTTTGCTGTGTCCCCACTCATATTTCATCTTGAATTCCCATGTGATTGTGGGAAGGACCTGGTGGTAGGTAATTGAATCATGGGGATAGGTCTTTCTCCTGCTGTTCTCATGATGGTGAGTAAGTCTCATGAGATCTGATGGTTCTAAAAGGGGGAGTTTCCCTTCACAAACTTTTTTGCCTGTTACCATCCATGTGTAACATGACTTGCTCCTTCTTGCCTTCCACCATGATTGTGAGACTTCCCCAGCCATGTGGAGCTCTAAGTCCATTAAACACTTTTTCCTGTATAAATTCCAGTCTTGGGCATGTCTTTATCAACAGCATGAAAATGGACTCATACAGTGGGGAAGCACTCGGTCTGTATGATACCTTGTTTAATCATTAAATGACACTTCCTCTTTGTGTCCAGACGTTTTTACACACAGGAGAAATGCACCATAGCTAGACTGGAGATCAAAGAAAGCACATGTCTTAGTTTTGTAAAGCAAAAGGCTAAATTGAATTCAGGAATACCTCAGGCAAAGCAACTTTAGGAAAGAAAACTAAGTTGAACATCTAGAAATCGGCCTATGTATCATTGGAAATTCTCAATTTGTTGACCACTGAGTTAAACCATGAATTTGGGGAGTGGGAAAAAGCTGAGAAAAGATGGGAGAGAAGAGAAGAGTAACAGAAAGAGAAGCAGCAATTGGTTTAACCTGGCAATAAGCCAGAGCCTAGTAGGAAGCTGGACAGGGAGAAATGCATAAAATCATGACCAAAGAGCTGTTGAAGCCATTGTGATAGGCCTCAGAGAGGGCTCCCAAAGATCCCTGCCTCCTGGCATCCATGCCACTGTGTATATTGTGATCTGGTTGTGACTTGCTTCTAACAAATACTGTAGAGGTGAGTAGACGTCACTTCCAAGATTAGACTCCAAAAGACTGTTCTCTCTCTCACCTCACTCTGGGTGAAAAAAGTTGCCATGTCGTGAATAGCCCCATGGAGAGTCCCTCAAGGCAGAGAATTCAGGTCTTTCACCAAAAACCAGGAAGAACCCGACACCTGCCAACAGCCATGTGAGTGGGCTCAGAGCTCCTTATACTAACCTGGCTGCAGTCTTATCCCTTACCTGATTGCAGCCTTGTGAAAGGCTGAGTCAGAGGCACACAGCTAAATTGTGTGCCTGGATTTCTGACCCCCAAAACTGTGAAGTAATAAATGTTTATTTTAGGATGCTAAGTTTAGAGTTTATTTGTTATGCAGCAATGGACCATACAGACATGATTACCTAATGTCGTAATTGTTTAGGTGCTCACTATGTGACTATTACCCATTGAAACACAAAATGCAAGTTCAGGGTTCTTTAAGAATCTATTGGAAATCTCAAGATTATGGTGTGTATACATACACATATACATATATATACACACACGAAACAAATAAAATGAACTCAGAGCCATACTCTGATCAGACTTTCCAATTTTCTATATGGCATGTTTACTCATCTTCACTGAATTCCTATTTTAACTACATCTCCCCTTTATTCCCCACACTGCAGACACAAGTGCCTTCATGGACACATACTGACAGATGTGCACACACACGTGTACACACAAAAACTTCTTGTATCACTAACCAGATTCACTATTGTTGGGGAATACAGGTGAAAGCACCTGAGATGATTCACATTATAATTCAAACTCAGCAAAAAAAATGACCATCTTATTAATTTTTTGGTAACTACCTTGACTCATGGAAACTAATAGACATATTTAGTTCCTGTCACAATTCCAGATGTTTTTGTGTCTATGAAGTAACATTTGTAGTCTTAATTTATTCAGTGTTAAAATGACCACACAGTAATAATAAAGCCGATAAGAACTTCCTTACAGCATATATGACTCCTGATTTCTCATTCTCAAAGAAATAGCATTTCCTATCCACAGCAGGAGTCCTATTTTTATAAGGTTTCAGCAAAATGTCACCACCTCCCATGGAGATAGATGCCAGCACTGTATACTGAGCATAGATACTAAAAATTATTGAATGATTTAAGGATTCAAAATATTGTAAGGTTACCTTCCTACCACATATATCATTCACTTAAAGAATGGTTTTATGTATTCATATATTTAGACCCTTTTATAATACTGTCCTTGAGTTGCTTTGTCTAAAAACTTTGCTTTGTAGCTTGCTCCTTTTACATATAAGTATCTCATATATGTGTGTGTTTTATGGAGTCCACCACAGATTCTATACTGTATTTGATACAATAAAATTGTTTTAAATCCTAAGATACACTTTATTTCCATTTTAATACACTGCTTTTATCCTGGAAAATTTCTTCTCTGGTGAAAGTGTACACTATGCACAAAATAAACCACATTACTCATTCTTAGTCTATTTATCCATTTAGAATAAGCTTATATGGAATAACTTTTCCAACAAATAAAGGAAAGCCACAGATTTTGCTCTGAACTAAGAAATCCATTATGCATTGGAGTAAATTTGACTCTGTTCAAATAGTCTTGATGCTTTGTAAAATTAAACTTGGCTTATTGTTTGTTTTCCGGGGTGATCGTTAAAGGACAAAGCAGAAAAGAACAGAACGGCAGCATTGTTGGCAAGCTTTGCTTGTTTGCTTCTCTCTGTAAGTGAGCAGCCAGTGGAACTTCTGTGCTGATGACAGTGTTCCAAGCAGCCCACCAGTCACTGCCATGTCTATTTGGCCCCTCAATCCTGTTCATCACAAATTCATCTTCTTTCATGTCCACTCATGTTCTTTATTTCAGACTCCCATCATTCATCTTATTTCCTTTACATTTAAATATGCTTCAAAAGTTTTAAATAATTTCAGACCTATATTATGTAACCAAAACTCTCACATTCCATTCAACCAGAATACCCAATGGCTAACATTTTACATTTGCCACATCACCATTCCCCATCCAACCCTCTCTCCCTTGATATATTTACACACACAGTGAATACACATACACATTAGTCCTTTGTAGAAACTTTTGAGAGGAAGCTGCAAATGTGATGTCTCATTATACCTGTATACTCCAAGTACTCTAATGTATATTTCCCCCAAATTAGAACATACTACTAAGTAACTACCTTATAAGCCTCTAAACCAGGTATTGAACATTGATGTAGCACTGCCATCACCTTCTCAGACCCAATTCCAAATCTGCCTACTGTCCCACAGTGGTACATGAAAAATGGCTGCAATATCTTTGCTTCTCTCCCCTTGAATTTGGTTCAATATGATTGCTTACCAATACAAGGCATGGATTTCATATAAGAAGTCTGATTTCCTAAGCCACCATGCAGAAGAGCTCACATGCAAGCACTCTTTTTGATACACCCTACTGAGCCCAGCCTTCCAACCGCCTTTGCCAACTCTTTAGCAATGTGATTGAAGCAAAACTGGGGCTTCCAGATCCTCCTGCCTGCCAATGGTAAACACCAAATTGGGTATAATTGTTCAATGAATGCTAGCTCAAATTCTTAACCTAAAATATCATGAAACATAATTCAATGGCTATTAATTTGCATCACTAAGTATGGAATATTCTTTTACCCAAAAATAGATAAAACATCTCACAATGTCTCTTTTTTATGTCCAGTCAAATATCCTAGAAATAGGTATTACATTTAGTCATGTATTACAGACTCCTTCAATCTGGAACAATTCTTCAGTCTTTTTCTATCTTTCATGTTCTTGATAGTTATGAAGACAACAGACCTTAGAGTTTGTAGGATGGCCTTTATTGTAGGGTCCGTCTCAAAAGTCCTCATAATCAGACTTAGTTATTTAGTGGGAAGCTACCCCAAGAGTACAGTAATATCCTGTTCCTCAAATTATGCCCACCAGCCTTAGCATCTGTGGACAACTCCCAACTGAATCGAACTCCTCTGATGACAGTCAATGGTGATTTTTTTTTATATTTAATTAAAATTATTTTATTTTCCCCGATGAGTCAGAGAATGTAGACCTTTAATAACAAAAGCTTAAAGAACTCAGGAAGGACAAGGCAGCTGTCCTGGTTCTCCATGAGTCTATGCTTAATTAACATTGGACTTACATCCTCTTGAATACCAGATATTTCTCCCATTTAGGTGCACAGCACTGATGACTGATGGTGATTTTCTATATCTAACATTAGTTGAAACTATTCTGTGAGGAAGAGCTTTCCCTTTCTGTACCATTTATTATTTTTGAGCATTTCCTTAATTTTTTAGCACAAGATGTTAAAGGCCTATCTTGGATTCCCCCTGCCTTCATACTCAAATCAGTCACTTCTTTAAGTAAATATTTTGAACTTTGTAGGTCATAAAGTCTCTCTCACAACTACCCAATTCTGTTGTTACAGCAATAAAGCAGCCAAAGGCAAGACATCAATGAATTAATATGGCTATGTTCCATTAAAACTTTATTTACAAAAGCAGACCGTGGGCTGACTCCTGGACTAAGGAGCTAGAAATTCATGACTATAAAGAATATTACAAGGAACTATTAAGATGCGTATCTCAAGCCTTATAATCCAAACCATAAAGATATATAGGAACAACATGATATAAGGGGAAAATGAAAGTAGAAGTGAATCCTTAAGGCAAATGTGAAAATTCTTGGCTTTCTGAAAACATCACAAAAAGTAATTGCTTTCTTTGTAAGTAACTGGGATATTGTATAAAGATAGAAACTTGATGGAAACAGTTTCTAAGAAACATGTGGCCACTAGTTTATAATCATGTGAAAGTTAGAAATCAGTAATTTTTCTGGTTTTCTTCCTCTGGTAACCCTTTTCACTCAGTGTGAGAGCTAGCTGTTTCTCTCTCCTTCTCCTGTTTCTCTATTTAAATAAATCACTTTCTACAAACAAAAAAAGAAAGAAAGAAAGAAAGAAAAGAAAAAAATAAAAAGAAATCAATAATTTTTGTTTCTAGGTATATATCCACATAGGATTATTTTATTCTTAAGCATATTTTAACATAACTGTTCTCATACACACTCTGTATGTTAGAACAATCGATTTCAAATTTTAGCATATATTAAAAGCTCTTAAAATGCTTATTAAATGTATTGATACCATAGTCCATCCGCAAAGATAATGACTCAGTAAGTAATCGGTGGAGCACCCGAAGTTATTTTCATGAGGATAGTCCAGAACCACAAATGAGCAATTCTCAACTAAAGCAATAATTACGTGTATGTCACGTGTTATACCGAACAGCAAGGAGCCTCCAGAAAGCAGAAAGTGGGTTCTACTGACCACCAAGTACTGTTAACAATTCGGTCTGAAAGTTGAAAAGAAGTCTGGTTACCTTCCAGGATGGGATATGGTTCTTGAGAAAGACTTTTCAGGGAAATTCTGTGTTTAGGAGTTAGAGGAGATGAAGTTGCTCCCATCCAGGGTAATAGTAATCCAGGGTTCTGCTCATTTGGCAACCATCTCTACTCACCTACTTGGTCTCCTACTGTGTACGTTTCCTGTTTCTGCTATAACAAATTACCTCAAACACAGTGACTTAAAATACAACACAATTTACTATGTTACAGTTCTAGATGTCAGAAGTCTGAAATGGGTCTCACAAGGTGTTGAGAGGGTCGTGTTACTTCTGGAGGCTTTAAAAGATAATCAACTTCCCATTATTAGGTATATACCCAAAGGATTATAAATCATTTTATTATAAAGACACACACACACGTATGTTCATTGCAGCACTGTGTACAATAGCAAAGACCTGGAACCAACCCAAATGCCCATCTATGATAGACTGGACAAAGAAAATATAGCACATATACACCATGGAATACTACGTAGCCATAAAAAATAATGAGTTCGTGTCCTTTGTAGGGACTAGGGTGAATCTGGAAACCATCATTCTCAGCAAACTGACACAAGAACAGAAAACCAAACAGTACATGTTCTCACTCATAGGAGGGTGTTGAACAATGAGAACACATGGACTCAGGGAGGGGAGCATCACACACTGGGGTCAATTGCGGGGGTGCTAGGGGAGGGATGAGGTGGGGAGAAATGCTGGATAGAGATGAAAGGGGAATGGAGGCAGCAAACCATCTGGTTATGTATGTACCTATGCAACGACCCTGCATGATCTGCACATGTATCCCAGAACCTAAAGTACCAAAAAAAAAACCAACTTCTTTAACACCTAGATATTTGCAGAATGAGGGGGTGCTCATTGCTCCACCTGCCATACCCAGAGAGAAGCTGTCTCTCCAACCATAAGAAAATGGTGGCTCAGGAAAAGATAAAAGTGAGACCAGGCTCCTGGGAATGTTAAGGTTATTGAAGGCAGCATCTACAGCAGCACCTATACAATGAAATGTTAGTCACAGCCTGGTGAAATTCATCAGTGAAAAAAACAGAAGAAAACAAAAACACATTACATATAGCTACAAGGAAATGTAGGTGGTAACAGAGCATGAGAGGAAAACCTATTATCAGAGAAACAGGAGATAAACAGACTGTTATAGTTATGTCCCCTCAAAGATTCATATGTGGAAGCCCTAACATCCTATAATTGAAGATGTGGCCTCTAAGGAATTAAGGCTAAATGAGGTTATAAGGGTAGGGTCCTGATCTGATAGGATTAGCATCTTTCTAAGATGACACACTAGAGAACTTCTGTGCATGTGCACACTCTCTTCCCACAAAACCATGCATGCAGAGGAAGGGCCATGTGAGGACATAGTAAGAAGGTGGCCATCTACAAGCCAGGAAGGGAGCCCACATCAGAAACTGAATCTTCTAGAACCCTGATCTTGGCTTTCTAGCCTCCAGAACTATGAGAAAATAAATTTTTGTTGTTTAAGCTAGCTCATCTGTGGCATTTTGTTAGAGCAGCCAGGACAGACTAATATAGAAGGAGAAGGGAGAAAAGTATCAGGAAAAGAACTAAGGGCCAAAGCAAGGGATGAGATTCACATGGTTTCTTTAGAGATCTGAAAGTTCAGTTGGGAAATGCATTCCTATGATTATGCTACTCAGTCAACTCTAATGCCAGGTCAAGGAGTCAATTTATTCTCTTTTATATACACTTTTAGAGATATCACTATGGAAACATTTTCTATGTTAGTAGATAATACTTTTCTGTCTTTTGTAATAAAATTGACTTAGAAAAATAAACGAGTGTTTTGTAAATATTTGTAATCATCCTTATAGGTTTCTAATATATAATATGTATATATGAATAAACCATATTAGTCAATATATTTCTACATGTTCACTTTACAGGTAACTTAATTAGAATGCATTTATTCAATGTGATCGAACGTACTTGAATTTTCAAAGAACTGAAGTTTCTCTAAAAAACAAATTTCATGTCTTCACAGTTCACTCTTTTCATATTCATGAATCACTTTCTTTGTATGAATAAATTTGTTTTCAAAACCAAGTATTTAATATTCAGAATATCTTTCACAATTTGTCATCAAATCAGAACTGCAGAACCAGGAAACTGAAAATACTGTATTTTACAAATGTTTTTATTTGTTACTGAAGAAATAGGGTTTATAAAAAGGATAAAAAGAGTCTTATAGCCCAATAACCACAATTGTTCTGATTTTACTCTTCCCTATATTTCTGTTTTACCCTAAAAGTATGGTAGCCATGGAAACAATACTAGAACAGCTTGGAAGGGAGTAGGGAATTACTTAGGTAGGGTTTATGGTAAATGTGCTAACTGAAACCTTGTTTGAACTTTAACCAATGCTACCTTGAAGTTGTTGGTGAAACCAGTAAACTGAGTTTGAGCCTGTCAGACTTGCATAAAAGATACCACTTAAAAGAGAAATTTGGCTGGGTGTGGTGGCTCATGCCAGTAATCCCAGCACTTGGGAGGCAAAGACAGATGGATCACCTGAGGTCGGGAGTTTGAGACCAGCCTGGCCAACATGGTGATACCCTAGTCTCTACTAAAAATAACAAACAGCCAGGCACGGTGGTGTATGCCTGTAATCCCAGCACTGAGGCAGGAAAATTGCTTGAACCTGGGAGGTAGAGGTTGTGGTGAGCCAAGATCATGCCCCTGCACTCCAGCCTGGGCTGTAGAGTGAGACTCCGTCTCAAACAAAAACTGACGTCTATGAACATTGGTCATGTGCTGTACATCCATTTTATACAGGGCTTTGCAAGTCTTGCCGCAGTTACAGGAGTAGTGAATCAGACAGGCAGTGCCCAAGGACACAGTTGGTCAAAGAACTAATGTTGCCATGTCATTTTCTACTTAGATATTCAAGCATGTCTCAAACAACAAAGTGATCATAAAATCTTTAAGTATTTCTGTTTAAATCTTAGAAAATGAGATATTGTAAAAGATCTTACTGGCTAGAGATTTTTTTGCTTCTGACTGACTTTAAGAGATGGCTCTAAAATGCTGGGTCGAGAGGTAAATTGGGCAGTGCTATTTTGCCACTATTCTTAGTTCTTTTATGGGACTTACAGTCCCACAGAATTCTCTGCATTCAGAAAGAATAAGAATCAGGAGAGTAATTCAGACTGATCATGACATTTTTGCCAAAAGTGTAGCCTTTACACACACAATGTTGAATGTTTTTAAAAGAAGGTTTTCTTATTTTTTGACACACAAAATGACATCCCTAAATGCAGTCAAGCTGCCGTAGCATTCACACTTTGGGGCTTTGCCACATTCAAAGTGATTGAGCTTCGTACTTTGCAGCTTTGCTGTTAGGTGTGGCTACAAAAATAAAAGGCATAGCAAAAACACTCAGTCAAATCAGCCCTATATGCAATTTTCTTCTTTATTTGACCAATTAATTTCACTAATTAAGTCAAATAGTTAAACCATTTGTGAGCATAGATGCCTCCCAAGATACACTCTGTTAGAAAACTGCCCAATTTTCCTCTTCCTTGCTTCTCTTCTTTCTCATTATTTTAATGAGGTAAGTTAATAGTCCACATTTAGGCAACTACCTCATTTTTACCATTAGCACAATTTCTAGATAAATTTTTGGTGAAAACACTGTAATGGTAATAGACGGGTCTGACCCTAAATTGAATTTTTTTTAAATAAAGATAAATACAAAATTGAGAAGGGAAAAGGCAGAACTCATTAAGCCCTTAGAACTTATGAGTTTTAATTAAATGAACAAAATATCTATTGTGTTTTTAATGATCTAATGGTCTATATATATTTAAGAATGTAAACACTAAAAGCAATGCATAATTATTTTAAAAATATAATTAACAGTTTTCCAATAAAAAGTGATGAGCTAAAATAAGAAAAAGAAAGCTTAGGCACAGCTCAAGTGAAACCTTCATTATATTAGGAGAAATTTCAAAGGGTATGTTCCTAAGTTGCTAACTCCTTAACGTTAGCCTGAGAAAGTCATAAAGAAGGTTGCTGTAAGACATCGTGGCTTGTGTCCAGTATCAGCAGCTTGATATCTGTATATCAGGGTGGCCAAACCACATTAATACTAAACCATTCTCTGAGATGATAAAGGATATTTGCAAAAGCGAGTCTCTTTAAGCCTTCTTCCATTTCAAATAAAATTACTACAGCCAACTTTCCACTAAAAAGCCCAAAACTTTGGTTCTAATTCCGTGTTTCAACAGGGTGCTGAGTCTTTGCTGCTTTATTTTCTTACAATATTAAACAAACATCATTACCAAACATAATTTGTAGGACACACTGACCATCATAGCAGTCACAGAAGCTCTAACTTGTATAGGTCAGTCTACTGTATGCAAAGAATATAAACATTAAGATAAGTCCTGAATGACTGCATAAGAAAACCACAGCAGAGATGTGGAAAGATACATTTTAGGAGTTTGGGGAGGTTCAGGAAAAACATCTGCAGGGTTTTGTCAATAAATAATTTCACAGAGTAGAGGATAATGCAGAGACTCAAAACAAGTGTAGAACTTAGGAGTAAACTTAGTAAAACTTTAGGTAAATCAAGGAATAAAATTCAAGAGTGAACTTTACGCAGCAGAAAGATAGTATATAAAGACTTAGAAGCAGGTTGATGGAAAATGTAAATCCAGCCTGCCTAGAGAATAAAGGGGAATTTGAGAAGTGAAAGGCAAAATAGAGGGAGATTAACATTTCACATTCAAGATTTAGAGGTTTGTTTTCCACTCAAATTTCCCAGCATTAGCTCCACTGTGACTAAGTATATAAACTAAATACCTTTAGATGGATGCCAGAGGGATAGAGAGAATCTTAGCAACAACTACTCTAGATTTCCAAGGTAAAGGAGTGGACACACCCTGGAAAAATTCACACCCTTCTGCTGTGGAGATCAGTAACTGAGAAACTTTTTTAAGCATTAGAAGGAAGTAAAGGATTTAAGTATAATAATAACTTAAATAATACATTAGAGTACAAAAACATTCACATACATTATTTCACTTAACCAGAAAGGAGTGGTGTAAACAAAGGAGTGTTGTAGAAAATTCATCTGGATAAGACTTACATAATCTGTTAGAAGAGGGAAGGATTAGAGGCAGGAGGAGCATAAAATACTGATACTTGAAACAAAGTAAAGCACTGAAGAAAACTTCAGAGGAAAAAGGCTGGTGCACTGGAGAGGAAGTAAGAATTATAAAGCTACCTCAGAACTGCAGCACAAATTGAGCAAAATTTAGAAGGATGGTGGACTTGACGCTGACTTCTTGAGGACTGGATTAGTACTTACCTCTTGCTTAGATTTCAGTTGGTCCTAAAGACGAAATTCCAAGGCATTAGGTTCTGAAGCAGATATCCCCCATTTGAAGAGAGGAAGGAGAAGTTGCTAGAAACCAAGTAAAGCATATAAACCAATGGTTCTTAAAGCTCCTCCATCAGCATCAGCTGGGAACTGTTAGATCTCCAAATCCCTGGGCTACCCCCCTACACCTACTACATCAGGTACTCTGGGGCTTGGGCCCAGCCATCTGGGCTTTAACAAGCCCTCCAGATTATTCTAATGCACGCTCAAGTTTGAGAGCCACTGACAGAGCCAGGGTTACAGATGTAGCAAAAATAATTGGTTTCAGGTGGAGATCTGCGATGGCTTCATGAGAGGCAGCCTGGTTAACAATTAAAATTTGATCACCCACAGGTAATTAAATCGTTCAGTTTGCACATGCCCAAACAATTCAACCTTATTATAAATGAGTCCCCTAAAAGGACATATATAGGAAGGTGAAATTATTACAAAAACCAAAATTAGGAATATTGTACAAAGCCAAGGGATTTTGATATAAATTTCTCTTTATTTGAGATTGCTCTTGCTATATCCTCCTCTGGAATACACAATCTGCTACATTAAAAATGAAATAATTTATATAAAAAGAAAAACGAAAGGTATTTGATATGTTTTACTTCATCATAAAATATAGCAATAATTTCCTAGAGATTTGGAATATTCAAGCTGAAGAATATGCTTTTATACCATTGCATTTATGGTATGCTTTTTTATTATTATACTTAGAACTGCTCTACTCCTGTTTATTCAACACAGGTCTAGCCAGCTTTATCTAAACTACCTTGAAAAATGCAATAAAAATAAATGAAATTTTTCTCATAGTACCTATGAATCATAACTGTAAGATGACCAATGCTACATACTTGACAAAATATATTATTTTGTTTTGAAGTGTAGATTATTCTAGTCTCCTTATAGAAAAGCAGCCTTTCCAAAAGGAGAAAAACTGGAGAGAGGAAAAAAAAAAAACTAAAGTCATGAAAACTTTGATCTCTTACTCATTTCATTTAGTTTCAAAGTCATAATAGTTATAAAAGTTCTAAACACGCCACACCACATTTTATTTCTGTACTATTACTTTACTTTTATATAGAATTTGGGAATCATATCAAAGGAAATATTTTAAATCATTCCAGACTCTATGTTAGTATGATGCAGCTTTTATATATTTGTGAAATTTCCTATCCTATAACTATCCAGGCTTTATTAAAGTTAGTGATCTGAAAAAGAAAGGCCACTTACCAAATACAATATGCCCAACTTACAGAGATATGTGTGAGAGGATTTACCCTCTATTCTGATCTAATTGTTTGGTTTATGGGGATTGTGATAAAATGAATAAGGGAAAACTTGTGCCTCTAAAGATTATATATGCAAGTTATTTTGCACAAGCAGAGATGCTCAGAAATCCTTTCATGAGGGTTACCCTTTTCATTGGTAAAGACATACTTTATGTTGTCAATTCAAAGTTAGTTATGCCATATTTTGAGCTTAGATTTTGTCCACCCTCCACAATAAAAATGGGAAGCAGCTAACTATTGCCCTATTTTTAATCATTTCCCCATGCAGTCATCAAAATTCAAGATAAAGGCTTCAAATGTTCAGATATCACTAAAAATACATTAGTGCTTTCTTTAAAAGACAGCTAAAATGATGATTTTTATAGCACTTCAACACATTTATTCAATTTAATCATGTTTGTCACACATAAATATAATGAAAAGTAGCAATATAGTATACAACCATAGAATCACTGGTTTTTACTATTATATAAATAATATAGAAGGTTAAGAAATAGCCATATTTTTTTTTAAAATCATGCCAAAGTTAAAATTGTTATACCAGTAAATTTTTTCATACTTATATTTATTATATTTACCTTTTCCCCCATTCTTATTTTGCAGGGAAAAGTACAGGACCAAAAAAAAAAAACTGATTCCAAAATTTAAAACTTGGTATCTCATCTTCCTCCCTCCCTTAACAAAAGGAGAGTAGGCCTCAAATTATCGAATTTTTCAAATTAGAAATATATACAAGCATACACACAGGATCCAGGAAATGTATCACTTCATACAATTTAAGTAAACAAAAATGTTAAACAATACTTATGGCACTTTGTTAAATGTGGAAATAAAATACAGATGACTAATAGAGAATCTCTGAATCCTGGATGGAAAGACCCAATATTATGTAAAAGTTAATTCTGCCCATCAAGCTATAAATCTACCTATTATTATCAAAATCCTAAGGATATTTACTTATAAAACTACAAGATGCGACTGATGAATATCTGTTACTAAATAACATGAGAGAATAGATAAAAGAAAAAAACAATCCTATTTAACAATGGAAGAATTAGAGAGGCACTTAATAGAAAAAGGAGCATATAAAACAACCAAACATTTAAAGGTACTCACGCTTTCCAGTGATCAGAGAATAATAAATTAAAACAATAATGGGATGTCATTTATTCATTCAATGGTGAAACAAAAAAGGAATATGCAATGCTGGTGGAGGTGTGGTGAAACAGGCTCTAGTGGAGAAATGTTCTGCAGGACCTTTTCCAATTTAAAATATTTATTGGCTGGGCTCGGTGGCTCATGCCTGTAATCCCAGCACTTTGGGAGGCTGAGGCGGGCAGATCACGAGGCCAGCAGTTCGAGACCAGCCTGGCAGACATGGTGAAACTCCGTCTCTACTAAAAATTCAAAAATTAGCTGGGGTTGGGGGTTCTGGGTGGTGTGTGCCTATAATCCCAGCTACTCAGAAGGCTGAGGCAGGAGAATCACTTGAACCCATGAGGCGGAGGTAGTGATGAGCCAATATCATGCCACTGCACTCTTGCATGGGTGACGAAGGGTGACTCTGCCTCAACAAAAAGAAAAATTATTAGCGTTGACAGCAATTTTATAATTAGGAACCTATACTTCAGAAATATTTGAACATTTGCATTAAAAAATATAAAAGTAGATTCACTGAAGCATATTTTTTTTTTTTTAGACAGAATTTGACTCTTGATGCCCAGGCTGGAATGCAAGAGCATGATCTCAGCTCACCGCAAACTCCACCTCCCGAGTTCAAGTGATTCTCCTGCCTCCGCCTCCTGAGTAGCTGGGATTATAGGCATGAGCCACCACACCCAGCTAATTTTGTATTTTTAGTAGAGATGGGATTTCTCCGTGTTGCTCAGGCTGGTCTCAAACTCCCAACCTCAGGTGATCCAAGAGCTGGTATTAGAGGCATGAGCCACCGCGCCCAGCCAGCATGTTTTTACAACTGAAGAATCAGAACTACAAACCTCAAATTTTGATGTGGGAATTTGCCCATAATCTATGAAAACTATTTTGTATTATTATATTTTTAAATACTATATGCATATATATAAAGATGTATAGGTACAAAGATTTGTAAATGCATAGAGAATGGTCTGAAAGAATATTAATAATGTCAGCATGATAAAAATAATTAATAATATGGAGTAATCACTATATAATGAGTAATCACTATACACCAGGTACTCTATGTAGTTCTTCATAAATTATCTCAATTAATCCTCATAGCAATCTCGTGACCATGAAGTTATTATCTCAGAAATATGGCAACTGAAGATAAACATTAAAGTTTTAACAGTATTACATGTAGAGTCCAAATGGACAAGAGAATGTGTGCCCAAGTTAAAGTAGAGTTACAGTTTTTACTACTGTATTGGAATTTATAATAAAAAGCATGCATATATTAGCTTGCTAATTAAAAACAAAGAAAACGGTACAAAATAATTATAGAACAAAACAGATTATGTTAAATAATACATGCCATAATGTGGTAATTGCAGATTAAAAGAAGGAAAAGATTAATTCTCACTGAATAACAAAATTACGTATAAAAGAGGAAGCATTTGAAATAGGCTTTGAAAGATGGGCAAGATTTCAGAAGGCAGAAATGGGAGGAAAGTATTTCAACACAAAGAGCCACAAAAGGAATGACAAAAGGGCAAGAAAAGGAGTACAAGACGATTCCAGGAAACAGGAAAGAGCTGTTTAACAGGGACCAAAGGATGTAGCAGAATAATGACAGAGATAAGACTAGCATTGTAGAAGGGTTTGAATTATTCTGATATATCTGAGAAATGACAAAATGTAGTAGAAGATAACACTGGAGAGTCAAGAGGCATTAAAGGATTATGATTTATTTAAGAAATGACAAAAAATCAGTCTAGATTCATTAAAAAATATCTAAGACTAAACCAAAATACAGATTCACCAAAGAGGTGATTCTAACCTTTTGGTCATAGATCCTGGAAACTTGAAAAAGATTTTGCATGAGGCCCACAAATTCATGTATGCCATAGAATAATTGTGTATGGTCTGAATGAACATCTTGAATGTTCAGATTGGAACTTCTATCAGGCTTGATGCCCCACTGAAGAAGGAACTTTGGTAGGTTTCTTTTCTTTTCTCCACTGAGGCTCCCATTTCTACTTTTTGACTCCATGGGCTGTGTCTAGGTCCTTCAGGACTGAAGCATGGGAAGAAACAAAAGAGGTGAAGGATATGACACTCTCACTTGACTGGCACAGATATAATTTAGCATTGATTTCTTCTAGGCTTGCTAATGCTATATATAGATATCTATATATGCTCTATATATAGCATCTTCATATATATATATAGCATATAGAGACACCTGCATATGCTATACAGCCATCTATATATAGCATATATAGAGAGATATCTTTATATAGCATATCTAGTAGTTTTCTTAGCCCATGTTCTGTCTCCAGTGGGTGAATGCTAATAGCTCTTCTCCCTCAGCCTTTTCTTTTAAAGCTCCTGTTTAAGCAACTCTACACTGACATTTTATTTTGAGGTGACATAATTTCTCTTGATTACAACTTACATTTTTTTTTCTAAAAAGCAGGATCTTCTTTGGCCTGTAATAACTCTGAACAATCAAGGTATCCCAAAGCAACTGTCTCACTGCTCGACCATGACAGCCACCACCCAGCCACAATCTCTTCTTCTGGGCTTTTTCAGGTACGAGTTGGGAACTACCTTCTTTGCAGCTTATAAATTACCATAGACACAAGTGAAATTCTTCAACTGGTCTCCTTGAAGCCTTTTAGACTTCAATGAGGAAGAAACATCCTTTTCAAGGTGGGGAAGAATGTCAACAGCATTACAGCAACTCTTTCCAGTAAATTTTCCCCTAAAATTTGATTTCTTCCATGACAACTCTTTAGCATACTCATTGCAGATAAGAAGCAGAGGATTAAAAAAGAAATTTTAGATCACTCTTCCTTTCTGAGTCCTGTTTACTCTTCTTTTCTTGCTTGGAAATATGAAGATATTTGGCAAAACTTGTCTCAGATCTTCTGGAAACTAACAATAAATCCTAATTTAATATTCAATAGGAGACCTATCTAAAACAGAAGTCCAAAATTAAACATAAAAAAATTAGATACCAATATGATATATAATCTGGCACATATACAATAATGTTACATATGTACCATTCATTACTTCATAGTCTCTATGTCATATGACCAGTTCCTTAATCATTACTAATCTTTCCAAATTTAAACCCTGACTCTCCATGCCTTCTACTTGGTGCCTCAGAAATGCCAGCACTCTCCAAGTTGTTTCTTGTCTCTACACCTGTGCACATGCTCTTCTTTTTACGAAGAATAAGTTAATGAGTTTTGACAAATACCCTGTGTAACTACAACTCTAATCAAGATATAGAACATTTATTTCACAACAGAAAATCCTCTTCTGGTCCTTATAAATTCACTTTCCACCATACCCCCATTTTAGGCTAGGACTATTTTGAATTCTGTCTCTGTAGATTAATTTCCCTACTCTAGAAATTTTAATAAACAAAATAATAAAGGAGAGGTTGGCAGGTTATGACTTATAGGCCAAATCCAGGTTGGCATCTATTTCGTAAATAAGGCTGTATTAGAACACAGCCACATCCATTCATTTACATCTTGTCTATGGCTGATTTCATTCTAAAGTGGCAGAGTTGAATAGCTGTGACAGAGATAATATGGCTTAGAAAACCTAAAATATTTACAATCTTTCCAGAAAAAAAAATTTGCCAACCATTATTACACAGCATGTATTCATTGTATCTGGCTTCTTTCCCTCAGCATGATTTAGAAATTAATCCATGTTTTTACATTCCTCTATTGTCTAGCAGTTGTTGTTATTTTATCCCATTGTATGAATATAACAATTTATCAGCTCCTTTGTTGTTTAAAATTTGTGTTGTTTTGGTTATTAAAAATTACATTATATAGTAAATATGTTATAAATAATATGAAAAGATGCTATAAGCATCTAGTACACATCTGTGGTTTCATTTCCCTTGGGCAAATACCTAGAAGTGGAATTCATGGATCATATGGTAAGTGTACCTGTTACTTTACTAAAATACTTTCAAACTATTTTTCACTATATTTGTACCATGTTATACTCCTATTACCAATTAATGACAATTCAGTAGCTCAACATTCTCACCAACACTTGAAATACTTGATATTGTTTCATAATTTAATTGTTTTTATGTGTGTGTAGTGGTTTTTCTTTGTGGTTTTAATTTGCACTTTGCTTATCACTAATAATTTTGTGCTTCTGGTTATGTGCTTGTTGACCATTCATATTGTCTTCCATGAAGTTCTTAGTTAAGTTCAAGTTGTTTGCACATTATTTTATGGTATATATTGTCTTTTTTTCAGTTGTAAGAGTTTCTTATGTCAAATACATATATTGAGAATAGTTTTGCCTAGTTTGTTGTCTTTCATTTTGAATGGTGTTTTTAAAGAAAAGATGCGCTTAATTTTGACAAAGCCCAGTTTATTATTTTTTTAAATGTTGAGTGCTTTCTGTGATCTAAATCTGCCTATTCCAAGGTAATAAAGAATTTACATTATGTTTTCTTATAGAAATATTCTGCTTTTTTGCTTTCACATGTATGTCTATTACCCATGTCAATTGTATTTTGTTTAAAGTATTGGATCAAGGTTTATTTTTTTCATGCAGATACCCAGCAGTCTCAGCACCACTGGTTAATAAATGATCATTTCATTTTCCTCAAATAATTACCTTGGTAACTTTGTTGACCATCAGTTAATAACATATGTATTGGTCCATGTCTGCAATATCTCTACTATTCCAACAATTTATATATTTTTCCACTGGATAATTATGGAGGCCAAGCAAGATATCTATTTTTTTTCTTCTTTCTAAAAATTGTTTTAGCTACCCTAGGTATTTAGCACTTCCATGTAAATTTAAAATTATCTTTTAAATTTCTAACAAAAACAAAAAATGTTTTATGGACTTTTGATTAATATTGTCTTGAATCTTAGGCTTAATTTTGAGATACTGAAATTGTGATGATGAGTTTTTCAGTCTATGAATTTGGTGTATCTATTTATTTACTTTTCTTTCATTTCTCTCACTAGTGCTTAGTAGTCTACAGTTTAGAGGTTTTACACATATTTTGTTATTCCACATATTTTAAATCTTTATCATATTGAAATTATTTTAGTTATTTTTGATTTATTGGAAGCATTTTGGTTTTCCATTTCTTAGTTGTAGCATTCAAAAACACGACTTTTGTTTTCTACATTGGTCTTCTCTCCATGAGTTTGTTAAACTCATCTCTAATTCTTATGTTTTGTGGGTACTGTTTGATGTGCTACATAGATAATCTATACAGATAACGTCTATTTGTATAGAAGATTTTAACTCTTCCATGCTAATACATATTTCTGTATTTTTTCCTTGCCTTTATGCGGTATCTAGAACTTTCAATACATCCTTGATATGAAACATTTAATATTTCTTCATTAAGTATTATGTTAGTTGAAGGGCATTTGCAGATATCTTTTATAAAACATTAAGGACATTTTCTAGTTCTAGTTTATGAGTTTCTATCACAAATAAATAATGAATTTTGTGATATGTGTGTAAGATAATCATACGGATTTTCTCCTTTAAGCTATTAATGCAATAAATTATATTGTTTGAATGTTCATTGTTGAACTAATCTCATATTCTTAGTCAACTCAAATTTGCCGTAAGATATCCTTTTTATGCTTTGCTAATTAGATATCTGATATTTTCTTAAGGATTTTTGATTCTATGTTCATGAGAAATATTGTCTGTAATTTTCTTTTGTTGTAATATCTTTATCAAGATATTTTGGAATATGTTGGCCTCAATAAGTAAGTTGGGAGGATTTTCCTACTTCTCATTTCCTGAAACAGTTTTTGTAAGATTGGTGTATTGCTTCCTTAAATGTTTAATAAAATTCATTGGTCTGGATTTAAATTTTTAATGTATGAAGAATTTGTTTAATTAAACTTCAATTTTTTAAATAAATCTGAGGATATTTCAATGTTCTATCTCATTAGCAATGAGTTTTAATAAGTTGTGCTTTTCCAAGAACATGTACAGTTTATCTAACTGTTTAAATTTATTGGCATAAAGTTGTTTATTATATTTTCTTATTATCTTTTGCTTATCTGTAAAAGTTGTAGTAATGTTCCGTCTTCTCCCCAATATTATTCATGTATATTGTCTCTCTGATTTCCTTGATTAGTTTTGTTATGAATTTATCAATTTTATTAATATTTTGCAACCATCAAATTTTTAACTTTATTAATGTTCTCTTTTATCTTACATACATATTTTTTACTTTTGTTCTTATCTTTACTTATTCATTTCTTTTACTGTGTTTAATTTACTTTTGTTCTAGCTTCCAAAGTGAACATATAGGTTAATTTAAACACCTCTTATTTAAATGCTTATTTTTCAATAATTGAAAATTACAAATTTTCCTCTAAACACAAATTAGTTGCATCTCACACAATTTTATTTTTATTATCATAAAGTTTGAAATTATGTTATATAGTAATAACCATGCTTATTTCTGCTTTAATACATGTATTAATTAGAAGTATATTTCATTTTTAAATCTCTGAAGATTTTCTACAAATTTAGTTCTTATCTCTGATTCTATTGGTTTAAAAAATATAAGAGTTCAATGCTTTGAAAGTTATTTAGTTATTTTATAGTATGACATATGTTTTATCTTGGTGAATGTTTTCTATGTACTAAAAAGAAAGGATATGCCATTATTGGTAGTGTTTGTTAAATGTCAATTAGGTCAAGTTGGTTGATAGTGCTGCTCAGATCTTATCTATTAACTCTGATTTTATGTTTACTTGTTCACTCAGTTACTGAATAAGGGTTCATCAGTTCTCCCGCTACATAAATTTTCTTCTGTCTTTTGTTAATTCTGTTTGGCTTTGCTTCATGTATTTTGTAGCTCTGTTATTAGGTCCATACACATTTAGAATGGTTTGGTCTTACCATGAACTTTAAAAGTTATTTAATACTTCAGTCAAAGTCAGGTTTTAATTCAGACTGATCTTGCTTTTGGCCATATAGTTCTCTCAAAAATTTGTTGCTTCATTATCGGTCTGATTCCGTTAAGGTCCATGTAGCAATAGCGACCCTTATAATACTTCGCCAACCTTTCGGCAAATATGCCTCCTTCTCTCTCTCAGCTTAATTTTATGCCTCCCTCTCTCTCTCAAACTTAATTATAGCTACATTATTTAGGATCCCATGAGAAAATTATTATTCTATTTTCCTGAGCAATTTTGTCTAATTCAAAAAAGGTTACTCAGGGTCACATTAATCTAATAAAAAGATTTTAAAGATTTAATAAAAGGTAGGGTGACCACAACATGATTTTTTTCACCAGAAAACTATTTTAATCTCAATATGAATTAGATTTGTCTTGTGCAATTTATTATTTTAACTATAACAGAATATAAACATAAATATTAAATACAAATATTTATAATCTTCAAGCCTCAGAAGTTCTCTTTGTGTTTTTCATCATAAAAAAAAACAAAACAATTATTTCTTGAGTACATGTCTTTCTCACAGAACCTTATTAAAGGCAGTAATAACAATCAGATCACACTAATTTCTTTTTCCAAAATGTTTTCAACCAATGCTCAACTCAACATGTCATTGTGAAATGGGAAAGATTCCCTTATCCCCTCGCAGGGCATGTGATGGGGTGTGGCTCACGTCTTCAGTGTCCAGCTGCTCAAACCTCTTAGGGGAGCATACAGACAGGCAGGCTGTGAGGCTCTGATCCCACAGCAGGGTCTAGGGGTGAATGTTCACAGTTCCTGAAGCCCCAGTGGGCATATGTTACAGGATGCTCTTTTAGTTTGCCATCTATAGGCAGCTTGTGTTAGTTAACCAGCTCAGTTAGACCCTCTACCTTGTCACAAGCACAGAGGGCTTTCTGTATCCTGGGTTCTTGCCTTGGTGTACGGAAGAATCAGATCACATGTGGGCTTGGAGAATGAGTGCAAAGTCTTATTGAGTGAAAGTAGCTCTCCCCTGATGGAGGAGCCAGAAGGGACATGGTTTTCCCCTGGAGTTGGGCTGCCAGGTAGCCCTGGCTCTCCTTCGACTGCCCCGGCCAAACTCCGCCTTGCCCTGCCAGTGGATGGCCTGCTGGTGTGCTGGCATCTATTGGTGTGCTCTCCTGCCGGCAGGCATGCTCCCCTTGTCTTCTCCACGTCCAGCCGCTTGTCTTTTCCACCAATGTGTTCCTCTCACCATCCAGCAGCCTTTCTCTGCCTTGCTAGGGTCTCATGTTTTTATAGGCCCAGGATGGGCTCATGGCAGGCCAGGGTGGTCTTGGAAAATGTAACATTTGGGCGAGAGGAAGAAGTGCCTGTCCTCACCTAGGTCCCTAGTGGTAGAGCCCTAGCCAGGACCCACACCCTCCTCCAGCCAGCACTTCCTTTCCTCCCTTCCTTATCATTTAAAGGGACCACATTTTTCCCCTTCCCAATATCCTGTATCAATTGTATGTCTTCCAAGTTATCCATTTTGACATTTTGCAAAATATCCCAAACATTGAAAACACAGGTTGCTCACTTTCCCCAAATTCCTGTTTCCTTCCTAGCCAAAAACTAAAGAAATAATAGATATTTTTGCCTTCTCATTTGAGCAGACCCGTACTTTCAACATCAGTTTTACTATTAGTCAAGTGTGCTACAATAATAAACAACTTCAACTTCTCAGTGGCTTACTACCACCAAATATGTATTTCTTGTTCACATTATATAAGAGCTGCTGGTTGGCTGGGGCTCTGCTCCAGCTGGGGTTCCATACCACATGCTTTTTATTCGAATCCAGGTTGAAGACTTAATCCCAATATGGCACTTGCCCATTTTGTAACTTGTACTATATGTGTTTGTTAAAGCTGGGAAATCTTTTCTAGATGCAATGCCCTTCCCTCTAAAGCTCCATGTTAGAGCTAGCCAGACGAATATTTGGCAGAAGTGAAGCAATGGTCATTACTCTTTGAAGGTTATCAAAATAAGATGCTGTGAGGGACAGATAAGAATATGCCCCTGCTTTATCCATGCTGTTTTTTACTTGGCATTTAATTATCCTTCCCGAATGCTATCCAATAGTGGCCTCGGGATCACCACCAGATGTTTGGTTTTGGATGAACATGCTGAAAGTCCAGCCCACAAGCTTTCACTGCTGTGGGAAGATGTGTTTGACTTCTCAGAGTGACTAATAACTTCTTTTCTGATGCTCAGATCTCCTCTAGACCTTCAATTTTTTCATCCCCTTCCATGTTTGTATAAATCGTAGTTCTTAAATCCCTTATCCTATGAGAGGTATACTGTCTCTGTTTCCCTTTTGAATCCTGACACCCATTCACTGATAGACAAGAAGGTTACATTTAAATCGATTGCTTGAATGTGGCATAGATCATCAGTCTCCATGTTCCGCTGGCATTGGATAAAACATGTCACGTGGCCAATTCAAACATCAGTGGTATGAGGAGATATCCTCATATATGGGTAGGAGTGTGTAAATATTTGTCAAAATCATGTAATCTAGTAAACCTATTTTGTAAATCTCTGAAGCAATCACTAAATTACTAAGCATTGAGAGTGAAATGAGCATTGAGAGCCCTCATCAAGGTTTGGGGATAGAAGCAACTCTACATAAATCACATGACTGATTAGATGAGAAGAAATTCAATATATAGCTACATGGAAAAAAAGGTAATGCCTACGGAGCAGTGACTCACAGATGTCCACTGTGATTAATTGCTAACTAGCGAAATCATTGTTCATTTCATAATGAAATTTCAGCTGTACTTAAAAAAATATTTCCCTATTTGAATTTATAATTACAAAACTATTAAAGATATTCTTAAAGATAATCACTTCAACTAAACATAAGGAGTATTGAAATCCATATTCTTGTCCACAATTTCATAGATCATTTAAATATGCCATCAGTTAGGGCACTCAAACTCACACTGTTTATGTTGAAAAGTGTTATCTGCAGGAAACCCTATTTCTCCGTAGATTTCATATTTGATTTTAAAAGAATTTAAAGAAAAATGTTTCTTAAAAGAAGGAGAATCCTGCATCTCCATGTAAGCATTTTTCATTTTATTTCTGCTGTAGTTAAAAAAATCACCCCATCTGAAACAGGGATTTTGAAGGCTCTTTTAACTTGGTTAGGTTAACAAACAAACCCTGGAACAAACCCTTCAACATAGATCAGGTGGCAGAGAAGCCACCTCTGCAGGGCTGAGGGTTGTTATCTCCATGCCATTTTAATTATTTTCTGATGTTCACAGAAAGCTGACGTTTTCAATGAAGACATCAACACCAAGAGCAAGGCGAGCCAACAACTCTCATGGCCTTATAGAGCCTCACATTTCAGACTCTTACAAATATTTCAAGTTGGATCAAGTCAACAGTGCTAAATATGCTCTATTATATCCATTCCCATGGAAACACACAAGATGTCACTGGATTATAAATTTGCTGCCTGATGAAAAAAAAAAGAAGAAGAAGAAGAAGAAAGAAAATCTACATTGGCCTGAAATAAACAAGAATTCTTATTTGAAAAGAAAATTCTGTAGCAGGAGCAAGGAATACACAGGAAACAAGCAAAATTAAATTTTCTTTAAAAATGTTGAGATTTTCCAAAAGAAATAAAAAATCTATTTTGAAAGCTATAAATAACCTATTAGAAATTTAATGAGAAAATAATTTCAAGTGATGTCAGCCACTTAAAGCTGAAAGCTTTTTTCAGGGCTAGTCATTCAAATATTTACACAGCAGCTGCTTGTGAGAGAAACCATACTTCATGTGGCAAACCACTTCTGGACTATTGCATTGCTTTCTAACTCAGTCTCTCTCTATCAGTTGTGGCACTCAGAACCCCTAATAACCAACCTTGTTTCACAAAATAACATGAAAATTCCTTCAAGTGGCCTTCAAGGCTCTCCAGAGCGTGACTCTAAGCCCACTTAGTAGATCTAAACATCAATAATTTACTATGTGTACCTCATATGCAAATCAAGTCACACTGAGACGTTTAGCTATTCACATTACTTGTACATTTCTGCCATCCATATTTGACCCTATTTTTCCTTCTAAAGTAACAGTTTTTATCCATCATCTCCACAATTTAAAAGTCACACATGAAATGTATCTTCCCTTTTAAAGCCTTCTTTCATCACTCTAGCTGATAAAAACTGTCCCTCTTATGGCTCCTTATTTCTAACCCTCTCATAAGCCTAATATTATTGAGAACACCCACTGTTCTGAATTGCCTTCATTTATTAGACATTCTTGTTTCTTGAACCACAGGAATCTGTAAGTGAATATAAGGAACTTGAAAATCACTGCCTTATGCATAATAATTGTTTAGAAAATACTACTGAAATTAAACAACAATTAAGATGTTGAAAAATTTCACCTATTTAAAATCTGATCTAAATGTGTCACATCCAGACAGACCTTAAACTAGAAAAAAAATAGTTACTGTAAATCTCAGTGATAAATTGAAGAGAATGGAATAACTCATTTGGCATACTGATATTTGATTCAGAAGCTTCCACAAGCTGTGCTGAGGCTTTAACATCTTTCTTTTACAAATGAGAACATATATATGCATAGAGGATGTATGGTTTATCCAAGTCACAGGAGAAGAAGAGTTAAAACTAGGATTCGAGTTGACAACTTTCAGATCACCTGCTTCATTCATTCAGCTGTAATATCTTTAAGAAGCTATTTCTAATCTTTCAACAAAGTGGTTCTGAACTCTTCTATCATACTATTTTTTTATTTTTTTTAGACAAAGTTTTCTCTTTGTCTAAAAAATAAAAGTGTAGGCTCAAGTGCAGTGGCTTGAGCCTGGGTGACAGAGCTGTTACCATCACGGCTCACTGCAGCTTTGACCTCCAAAGATCAGGTGATCCTCCCACCTCAGCCTCCCAAGTAGCTGGGACTCTAGATGTGCACCACCATGTCTGGCAAATTTTTTTTTTTTTTTTTTTTAGTAGAGATGGAGTCTCACTTTGTAATACAGGCTGATCTCAAAATCCCTGGCTCAAGTGATCCTCCCTCCTCATCCTCCCAAAGTACTGGGATCACAGGTATGAACCACTACTCCCAGATCCTATTTGTTTTAATTTGAGTAGTTTATCTACTTGAATGTACCCACTGAAAATAAGTCCCCAACAAAAGAAACGTCAGTGAACATAGACAATAAGGCAACTAGTGTTGACACATGGTTTTATTTTTGTGTGTGTCTATAAAATAATTAAAATATTTCTTTTTGATCTTGGTAAGAAGGATTTTAGGATTAAAACATCCTACCTCACTTCTCTAATGGAATGCAGCCTTTAAACTTCAACTATTAATAAGTAAGGAAGAAAAATTTTCTCTTATTTATGTTTCCAGAGTTGGCAGATGACTGATAGATATCAAGACTACTTTCTTTCATATATCAACCATTTATTTTGCTATAATTTGGATGCCCTAAACTGATTAAAAGAAACATGTTCAACTTTCAGGATTATTTGCCTGGGATCCATTTAAAGGCATTTAGATGCCTACAATTAGCAATTTAAAACTTAGAGCAAAACTTAATTAAATAAATTATATTTCTCAAGCTTACTGCCTTCAGAAATTTGATTATTGCTTTTCTTCCTCCTGTAATTGACTTCTAGTTAACTAAAGCAGTGTCTGATATAAAGGAGAGAAATACTTTAAGCTTAAAAAGCATCACATAGCTGACATTTTAACTCAAGTAAGCATAAACTGAGTCTATGAGTGGATATAACTTCAAAATTCTTTGGCAATCATATGTAAAACAACTAAAGACTAGTCAACAAAAGTGAATTTAGGGAATGTGGCAGACAGCATCTGACACAACTCCCAGTGATCCCTGCCTCTTGTTATTTACGCCTTTGTATAATCCTCTCCCCTTTGCATAATCCTCTCCCTTTGGGCTGAACCTAACAACTTGCTTATAATAAATAGAACACAGCCAAATTTATGGAATATCAGTTCTGTTATTAGATTATTAAAAAACTATAAGTTCTGTCTTGCTAGCATTCTTTCTTTATTGTCTTTTCTACTTGCAGCTTTGATGAGACAAGTCACTATATTGTAGAGACCCATGTGATGAGGAACTGAGGGGAGGCCTTCAGCCAATAGCAAGCAAGGATCTGAGTTCTTAAATTCAGCAATTCACAAGGAACTGACTCCTGCCAACAACCACATGAGTGAGCTTGAAAGCAGATACTTTTGCCTCATTGAGATAATTACAGCCCTGACACCTTGATTGCAGCTTGTGAGAGGTCCTGAGACCGAAGACCCAGCTAAGACATAACTATATCTTAACCTGCCGAAACTGTGAAATTGTATATGTGTTTGTTTTAGGCCACTAAGTTTTGATATTTTGTTATGTAGCAATAGAGCACTCATACAAGGAGTAGTAAGTTTCCAAGAAAGTTGATTCCATTATTAGAACTGGCGATATAATTCATAACGTAGGCAAAGTTAATCAGTGCCTTTCATCTCTAGATAAATGGTGATTGGTTTAATTTAGACACATGACTTAAACTGCATATTTATAGACAATCTTAAGACATTGCATGGAATGTTGATGAACAATGCTTAAGGAGTCATGCAACCCCAGGAGTAGCTGGCAGAAATCTTAGAACCACAAAAGAGCCAACCTTAAAATGAACTTGAATCCAAGAAAGAGAGTGACAAATAGAAACTTGAACCTCGATAACATTACTAGACATTAGATCCAAGTTTGCTTGAAGCTAGCATAGCTCTGAGTTTTCCAGTTAAATGAAATATTACATAATCTAGGATGAAATTGTTAATATGCAGCATTAAAATCACCCAAAATGACATAACTTCTACGTTCCTCATATATTTGAATAATTGAAATTAAGAATGTTAAAAGGCATGAAAGAGCAACCTGAACCTTCTCCAATTAGGTGATAAAGACAACAATGGCAATCATAAAAAGCATATATTATAACTAGATATTTGCTATAGGATAATTAAACTATAATGAGAATGTCAGATAAACAATTTAAGAAAGCATCAACACAATTTCATTGTATTATGATTGCTTTGTAATAATTAAACATCAAAGTCAATATATATAAAAAGGTGCTTCTGAAGATACAGCTTAAAGTACCTCAAAGCCAACTTTGCTTGAAGATAAGCTGGAACGTCTATTATTAAATAGAAAAATTTAAATATCATCGGTATAGAAAGCTTGGAAATTAAATGGAAGTTTAAGTAGCTTTTGAACTATATAACTTATGTATAGCATTTTCCATAAACTTCAAATGATTTGCAAAAAATTATACTGTTTCTACCTAATTCCCTGACTTATTAAAAATTTCTATTAGACTACATTATCTAAGAGAATTAAATAAAATTACATCCTGAAAGCTATAAGAACAAAAATACAGTATACAGTTGCTCATTAGTGAGAAAAATGACCATAGTTTCCCTTCTGTGATGAGAGATAAGGTCTTCATAGCCACCTTCCCATGTGACAAAGCTGTTTCCACAGGAATATGCATTTTTAAGATGGCCAAGCAGGGAGATGACAATTTGACCCAAATTTTTTTTAAATTTCTTTTGTTTGTTTTATTTATTTATTCATTTTACTTTAGGTTCTGGGATACATGTGCTGAATATCCAGGTTTGTTACACAGGTATACATGCACCATGGTGGTTTGCTGCACCTATCAACCCTTCAACTATGTTTTAAGCCCCTCATGTATTAGGCATTTGTCCTAATGCTCTCACTTCCCTTGCCCCCCAATCCCTGAGAGGCCTTGGTGTGTGATGTTTCCCTCCCTGTGTCCATGTGTTCTCATTGTTCAGCTCCCACTTATCAATGAGAACATGTGGTGTTTGGTTTTCTGTTCCTGTGTTAATTTTCTGAGGATGATGGTATCCAGCTTTATCCATGTACCTGCAAAGAACACAAAATTCTTTTTTATGGCTTCATAATATTCCAAGGTGCATATGTGCCCCATTTTCTTTATCTAGTCTATCACTGATGGGCATTTGGGTTGGTTCCAAGTCTTTGCTATTGTAAATAGTGCTGCAATAAACATACATGTGCATGTGTCTTTGTAGTAGAATGATTTACAATCTTTGGGTATATGCCCAGTAATAGGATTTCTGGTTAAATGGCATTTAGGTCTAGATCTTTGAGGAATCGCCACTGTCTTCCACAATGGTTGACCTAATTTACACTCCCACCAACAGTGTAAAAGTGTGCCTATTTATCCGCATCCCCACCAGCCTGTCGTTTCCAGACTTTTAAATGATCACCATTCTAAATGGCATGAGATGATATCTAATTGTGGTTTTGATTTGCATTTCTCTAATGACCAGTGATGATGAGCTTTTTTTCATGTTTGTTGGCTGTATAAATGTTTTCTTTTGAGAAGTGTCTGTTCATATCCTTTGCCCACTTTTTGATGGGGTTGTTTTATTCTTGTAAATTTGTTTAAGTCCCTTGTAGATTCTGGATATTAGACCTTTGTCAGATGAATAGATTGCAAAATTTTTCTCCCATTCTGTAGGTTTTCTGTATAATCTGATGATAGTTTCTTTTGCTGAGCAGAGCTTTTTAGTTTGATCCCATTTGTCAATTTTGACTTTTGTTGCCATTGCTTTTGGTGTTTTATTCATGAAGTCTTTGCCCATGCCTACATCCCGAATGGTATTGCCTAGGTTTTCTTCTAGGGTTTTTATAGTTTTAGGTTTTATGTTTAAGTCTTTAATCCACCTTGAGTTAATTTTTTTATAAGGCGTATCTTGTTTGTACAAAACAATTTTTAAAGGTTTTAGAAAACTTTAATAATTCCTTGTGAAAACATGCTAAGCATGTTTTATAGCAGTCTGAAATGTTCTATTGAGACTAATACCAGCTACATTTCTAGGAGGTAGAAAAAAAACTTAAAATTCAATGAGATCCTACTCTGTTCTGGGTATCATTTAAACATTACTGTACTTAAAAATGTTGAACTTTTGTTATCAAAAGTTTGTTATAATGTTGAACTTTTGTTATCATTGTTTGTCTGCATTTTTTAAAACTGGTGACATAAATGCATCCCCTTCCCCTTACTCAGCAATTATGCCCAAAGAAAACAAGGTACACTTCTTAAAGTAAGCCTATAAATCAACTAATAGTAAGTTGGAACAGAGACACAGGGTCACCTCAGGAATTCTGAATGACCTCCAAGTCAGGAGAGTAGTGTTGGTCAAGGATGAAAGTACAGACAAATCACAAATTAAAGTGGTACCTTCAAGGATGAGTCACCGGGTCTCTAATTATCTACAATAGGAATCACTGAGGAGGTTTTAAAACTATTGATGCCTATGTTCAACCTCCAGGGTTTCTGACTATAATTGATCCTGAGTGTGTCTAAGACGCTAATTTTTTAAAGCTCCCCCAGAAACATTAATTTGTCTTCAAACTGTGACCTGACTTGCCCGCTGATTGTAGAGATATGCCCATTTGATTATTTAGAGAGGTGAAGAATGTCAACTTTTCATTATTTGTTTCATATTATAGAGCTATGGCACAAAGTCATGTTGTATTTGGAAAATCAATGGATGAATAAGGCCATTGGAAAAGAAAGAATCTGAAACCTCTTTGGGATACAAGATAAAATTCAAAGAAAAAACCACTAAAATGTTTTCTTCTACACTCCCCTTACATTCTTATGAATCTGGTAGTTATGAAGAAGGGAGGAGAGATTGAGAGGAGAGTGAAAAATCTGTGATAATTCATTAAATCAAACTCCACTTAACTTTCTAGTATGGCATATAAAATAGGACCAAATCATAGACCTTGTCATCATCGTTACCTATTTTCTCTACCATAATGATCTCTGCTTTAATTTACATTAACTTAAAACCCTAGGGTCATGGCTACAGAGAAAATGCGGATAAGTCCTGGATATCTTAACTGATTAAGTGAAACAATGAGAGTGAATCATGGATTATACCAGAAATAGAGGTACTCATCAAATAATTGTGTTTTTTCTATACCACATGGGACCTAGTTCTATATACACAAAACAAAATTGGAATAATAACACTAATATCAAGTTTATATTTAATATTGAATAAATATTAGATGTGTGAATTTTTATTCTACATATGTTGTCAACAAAAGCTTAGAACCTCCATTTTATGTTATTAAAATCCGTTGAATATTAAAGGAAGAAAATCAGACAGGGGCATAGAGTTCAGTGGAAAATAAATCATTCCATAGGTACAAATATACAGTTTAATAGAAGAAATAAGACATAGTGCTGCATAAATCAGTAGGTGTACTATAGTTTATAATAATATCTTGTGTATTTCAAAATAACTATAAGATAATTTAAGTATTTCTAGCATAAACAAATGACACATATTTAAGTTTATGGATATCCCAATTACACTGATTTGAACTTTTGCAAATTATTTGGATATATTAAATTATCACATATATCCCCAAAATACAATTAACTAAAAAAGAAAATTGTGTCTCACAAATTCCCCAGCCTTGGCATTTATTTTACTGTTTACATTTATGTCCTCTCCAAGCTTATACACGCTCTTTTGTAGCACAACACATTTTCTCAGTGTGATTAAGAATTATCCTACTGGCTTTTTAACAGCCTTAGCTGTTGCCTTTGGGATTTAGGGAGTCCAAGGAGACTAGGGACTAGAGCATTTTACCAGCAAAGCACAGCAGCTCTCCAAAGCAGCAGCAAGACCAATTGTTCATGTGGGTTCCACATCCCGTTTTTCTTTATTGGGCAGAATCTCCTGGTCAGGTTCTGCAACCAACCCCACTGATGTGCTTGAACTAGCAACAGATCCATACTTCTCTTAGGTGGAGCTCCCATAGGGAGGGGAAGACCACAATCTTTGCTGTTTCACAGCCTTCACCATTGATAGCTTTAGGTCCTGGAAATTCCGAGGTGACTAAGGACTGAGGCAGACCTCAAGCACACTGAAGTAGCCGTACAGAAATGTGGCCAGACTGTTTGTTACATGGGTCTCCAATCTCATATCTCCTCACTGGGCAGGACCTTCTGGTCTGGGTGTCCAGCCACCTTCTGCCAGAGTTATCAACAAGTTCTCCTCACTGGGCAGGGATGCCTGACCTGGAATCCAGCACAACCACCCTGCTTCTGCCTGACCACTTCAATCAGAGGCAGCCCGGCAGTTAAAGGAGCACCCACACACAGAGATGAGAAAGAACCAATGCAAGAATTCTGATAATTCAAATGGCCAGAGTGTCTTATATCCTCCAAATGAATGCACTAGTTCTCCAACAAGGGTTCTTAACCAGGCTGAGCTGGCTGAAATGATGGAAATAGAATTCAGAATGTGGATAGGAATGAAGATCATCATGATTCAGGAGAATGGCAAAACTCAATTCAAGGAAACAAAGAATCACAGTAAAACAATACAGAAGCTGACAGACAAAATAACCATACACACACACACACACAAAGAAACCTAACTGATCAAATAGAGCTAAAAAACAAACTACAAGAATTTTACAATTCAATCACAAGTATTAACAGCAGAAGAAATCAAGCTGAGGAAAGAAACTTGGAACTTGAAGACTGGCTCCCTGAAATATGACAGACAAATTAAAAAAAAAAAAAAAGGAATATAAATGAATGAACAAAGCCTCTGTAAAATATGGGATTATGTAAAGAGGCTAAATGTATAATAACTGGCATCCCTAAAAGGGACAGAGAGTAAGTAAACAACTTGGAAAACATATTTCAGGATACTGTGCATGAATACTTGCCCAGACTCACTAAATCAAGAAATACAGAGAACTCCTGCACTATTTTACACAAGATCATCTCCAAGACACATAATTAGCAGATTTTCCAAGGTTAAAATGAAAAACAAATGTTAAGGGCAGCTAGAGAGAAAGGACAGGTCACCTACAAAGAAAACCATATCAGGGTAACTTGATGGGAACACTGTGGACCCCTCAGTGGTGACTGAGCAACCCCCAAGCTTCCAGAAGAATTGGCAAAACCTGAGCTATGTGAAATAACAAGAGGAAATTGTTGTTGATTTTTAACCTGCAAATTCTCTCAGAATTTGGTTTCCCCAAAATGAGTTATTTGCTTTGTTATGCTTGTTACTTACTGTATTGATTACATTTGAGAAAACGAAGAATAATGTGAAGAGTTAAAATGTAGCTTGTGACTTGTGACTTTTCCCACAGCTAAGATGTTTTGTAAAAACGGGAACACTGGGTGAAAGACAAACCACACAGCCTGACTGCCAGAGAGAGATAACAGCACATAATAAGCTTCTCATTGCAGAGAGCCTATAAACGAACATGTAATGGAGAGGCTTGTTACCCAGAATCCTTTCCCAAAAAGGCACACTGATTAGGGCCCTGGAAAGGGAATACAACCCTTATGGAGAGCCTATAAACGGACGCATGAGGGACATCTTTTGTGAGGAAAAGCCTCGGTGGTTGAGATAAGGATGTAGAAGTCTTTCTTCTCCCACTGTTTCTCCAGGCCTGCATGCTGGCCTCCCCTCCTCTTGACGTTTTGTGGTCAGGCTGGTTGTCCTGTGTCAGATTCTGTTCCCCCTGCAGCTGTGAGCCCAGTGCTTTTCTTGCTGATAACTGTAAGTTTATGTTTAACCTCTATTCTTGCTAAGGTATATGGTTTCTATGCTGACACACAGAAAGTAATCTTTACATTGTCCTGCTTTTACAATACCATGTTGTGATCTTTGGTCAACAGTTTTTGCTTGTGTTTCTTTTCGTAAAATTATCACTGAAACTTTGTGTAACTTCACTCCCTCTCCCCTAATGAAAGAACGTAATAAAAACTGAGGTTTTTAGGGGAATGTTAGACATCCATAGAGCAGCATTATGTGGTGTCTCCCCTGGGCCCAGCTTTAAAGAAAACTGTTTCTTTGCCTTTTTTTTCTTTTTCAGCAACCACTCGATCACTTTGAGAGATCTTGAATTCACGTTGATATATTGGGAGCTGGTCTTCCAATGGTAACATACAGCAGACCTCTCAGAAGAAACCTTACAAGCCAGAAGGGATTGGGGCATTATATTCAACATTCTCAGCAAAAAAAAAAAAAAAAAAAAAAAAAATCTTCAAGCAAGAATTTCATATCCAGCCAAACTAAGCTTCCCCCCTAAAAAAGAAATAAGATCCTTTACAGATGAGCAAATGCTAAAGGAGTTTGTTACCACCAGACCCATCTTGCAAGAGATCTTTAAAGGAGCACCAAATACTGTCCCAGTCAATACAAAAACACAGACCAGTGACACTACAAAGCAGCCATACACACACACACACACACACACACACACACACACACACACACAAACAGCATAATAACCAGCTAACAATGCAATTACAGGATTGAATACACACACACATCAATACTAACCTTGAATGTAAATGGGCTAAATGCCCCCATTTAAAAGGCACAGAGTGGCAAGCTTGAAAAAAAGAAAAAAGCCAGACGTAGGGGTCTTCTGTCTTCAAGAGACCTACCTGACATGCAATGACACCAATAGACTCAAAATAAAGAGATAGAGGAAAATCTACCAAGAAAATGGAAATCAGAAAAAAAGCAGATGTTGAAATTCTAATTTCAGACAAAACAGACTTTAACAAAGATCAAAAAAAAAAAAAGAATGGCATTACATAATGGTAAAGGGTTCAACTTAACAAGAAGACCTAACTATTCTAAATATATGTGCACTCAACACGAGTACCCAGATTCCTAATGTACATTCTTAGAGACCTACAAAGAGACTTAGAATCCAACACAATAATAGTAGGAGACTTCAACACCCCACTGACAGTATTAGACAGAATAATGAGTCAGAAATTAACAGATAGGACCTGAACTCAACACTTGACCAAATGGATCTCATAGACCTCTACAGAACTTTCCACCCCAAACAACGTGGTAATATACATTATTTTCATTACCACATGGCACATACTCTAAAATTGACAACACAATTGAACATGAAACAATCATCAGCAAATGCAAGAAAACCAAAAGCATACCAAACACACTCTCAGATCACAGAACAATAAAAATAGAAATCAAGGCTTTAAAATATTGCTCAAAACCATGAAATTATTTGGTTATTAAACAACCTGCTCCTGAATGACTTTGGATAAATAATAAAATTACAGCATAAATCAAGAAGTTCTTTGAAACTAATGTGAACAAAGATACAACATATCAGAATCTCAGGGACACAGCTAAGGCAGTGTTAGGAGAAAAAAATTTTATAGCACTAAACGCTCACATCAAATAGTTAGAAATATCTCAAATTAACAACATAACATCACAACCAAAAGACCTAGAGAAGCAAGAGCAAATCAACTGCAAAGCTAAGAGGAGACAAGAAATAATCAAAATTAGAACTGAAATAAAGGAGACCAAGCCACAAATAAAATCATTCAAAAGATAGATGAATCCAGGAGTTTGTTTCTTGAAAATATTAATAAGATAGATAAGCCACTAGCTAGACTAATGAAGAATAAAAGAGAAAATCCAAATAAACACAACTAGAAACAACGAAAAGTATGTTACGGCTAATATTACAGATATATAAACAACCATCATAGATTACTACAAATATCTCAATGTATGAAAACTAGTAAACCTAGAAGAAATGGATAATAAACTTGAATACATATACCCTCCCAAGACTGAACCAGGGAGAAATTTATTCCCTGAACAGACAAATAATGTGTTTTGATATTGAATTAGTAATATATATCCTACCAATCATAAAAAGCCCAGGACCAGACAGATTCACAGCTGTATTTTACCAGATGTACAAAGAAGAGCTGATATCATTCCTACTGAAACTATTCCAAACAATTGAGGAGGAGGGACTCCTCCGCAACATATTCCATCACACTGATATCAAAACTTGGCAGAGACACATTTAAAAAAAAAGAAAAATTCAGGCCAATATTTTTGATGAACATCAATGCAAAAATCTTCAACAACATACTTGCAAACTGAATCTAGCAGCGCATCAAAAATTTAATCAACCACAATCAAGTCTTTATCCCTGGGATGCAAGGTTGGTTCGACAAATGCAAATCAATATACGTGATTCATCACATAAACAGAACTAAAGACAAAAAAAACCATTAGTATCTCAAAATATGCAAAAAGACGTTTGATGAAATTCAAAATGCCTTCATATTAAAACTCTCAATAAACTAGGTAATTGATAATTATATAAGACAATTGCATGAAAAACTTTTAATTCAAGAACAGTGGCTCTAGATCTTTTGGGGGCTAATGGATTTTTGAAAATCTGATGAAAGCTAAAGATGCTCTCCACAGAAAAGCGTTTATATGCATTTACATCAAAAAGTTCATCTAATTTAGGGAGAATATAGACCCCTATAGTTAAGAATAGGGTTAAGAATCCCAGAGATGGAGATCTTTTTCTTAATTTTGTTGTCTTTCTGTATATTTAGGAGAAAAAAATGCAATGTAAGAAGCATTGGAAGAGGTTTTTATCTGAGCTTGAAGTTTTACTGCTGTGAGTATGTTTCCTCTGGAATTTCCTCTTCCTTGTGCCTAGGTTTCATCTCTGTTCATCTTTGATTTTACAGCACAGTGCTTGGCATGACATGTAATAAATTTGGGTCAGATGTTAGAACTTTGGATAAATTTTGACATCTGCTTTAGTATAATCCTTAAAGTACATTTTAAAATTTTGACATCTGCTTTAGTATATTCCTTAAAGTACATTGCAATTGATAATTAAATAATAAGAGCCATCTATGACAAATCCACAGCCAACACCATACTGAGTGGGCAAAGGCTGGAATTATTCCCCTTGAAAACTGGCACAAGAATACCCTCTCTCACCACTTCTATTCAACATAGCATTGAAAGTCCTGGCCAGAGCAATCAAGTAAGATAAAAAAATAAAAGGCATCCTTTTCTATCTATCAAATAGAAAGAGAGAAAGTCAAACAATCCCTCAGTTTGACTTTTGGGCTGAGACTACGGGCTTTTCCAGATATAGAATCATATTGACTATTCATGTTGACTAAATCATGTTGACTATAAACATGATTCTATATCTGGAAGACCCTGTAGTCCTGGCCCAAAAGCTGATTTAGTTAATAAACAACTTCATCAAAGTTTCAGAATACAAAATCAACAGGAAAAATTATTGGCATTTCTATAAACCAACAACAGCCAAGCTGAGAGCCAAATCAGGAATACAATCCCATTTTCAATTGCCACAAAAAGAATAAAATACCTAGGAATATGGCTCACCAGGGAGGTGAAAGATATCTACAATGAGAATTACAAACACTGCCCAAAGAAATCAGAGATGACACAAACAAATAAAAAACATTCCATCCTCATGGTCAGGAAAAATCAATATCATTAAAATGGCCATACTGCCCAAAGAAATTTATAGATTTAATGCTAGTTGTATCAAACTACAAATAACATTCACAGAACTACAAAAAACTACTTTAAAATTCATATGAAACCAAAAAGAGCCCAAATAGCCAAGGCAATTCCAAGCAAAAAGAACAAAGATGGAGGCATCATGTTACCCAACTTCAAGCTATACTACATAGGTACAGTAACCAAAACAGTGTGGTACTGGTACAAAAACAGGCACATAAACCAACAGAACAGAATAGAGAGCCCAGAAATAAGGTCATACACCTACAACCATCTGATCATCCACAAAGCTGAAAAAAACAAGCAATGGGAAAAAGATCCTCTATTCAATAAATGTGCTGGCAATCTGATAAATACTTAACTAGATTTAGTTGTTATCTCTTACCAAGGAGTGAAATGAAATCTGGTCATTTTATTGTCTTGTGCCTTTTTTATGACAAGGAAAGGGTAAAGGTAGTTTGGCAGTCTGTAACCTGATATCTTGGAGTGTTTTCCTAAGATATTAGGTCTGCTTTTGGCTTATTTTACATCAAGCTAATAGTAAAGAGAAAGCTTTACAAAATTTTAAAATGTCCTCTTTTTTTTATGCTGGATCTGTGAATAATTTTTCAGTGTACCAGTTTTCACTGTTTCATTTTATGTCAGATTGTCAGTATTAATAAGCAAAACCTCATTTTAAGTACTTTGGAAATTATCAAGAATTTTAGGCACATTATATACCATAAGCTTGACAAGTAAAAATTGATACAATATGTATATTCTTTCAAGCAAGACATATTCTAAAGGAATGATTGGGTGGAAAAAGACTTCTAATATATCAATATACTTCTCTTTTGAAAAAAAATATCATTAAGCATTTTCCTTCTATCTTATAATTTCTAAGCAATAGACATACTCAGAAATAGAACTTCTGAATCTTAGAGTTTATATTTAAAAGTTTCTCAATTAGAGATATTGACAAATTATTACTGAGGAAATAACATAAGCATTTTATAATGATTTTAGTACCAAGGTGTGAGAAGCAAATAAATTCTTAGGGGGAAATCTATTTTATAAATGTATGAAGATAAGAAATAGAAAAAACATGTACAAAATTAATATTAGAAAATTAATTCTCAAGCTAATTCTTTGCAAGTACAAAAATGCAGAGCTGGATTTAAATACAGAGGTCAGCATGATAGTCCCATTTTTTCTCAATTATGTAAACAATTAGGTAATAGAAAAGATTGTTCCTGAATTGCCCAAGCACTTATTGCCTAAGATTAACAGTCTTATCGGAATTGGAGTAAATTTATACCATTACAGCCAAACTGTTTCTTCTGTTGAACAATCAATATAGGCAGTTTCTCATTCATTCAGGTGTATTGTATCTGTAAACATAAGTCAGTAATCTTGGGTAGGCAAAATTCAGCTAGATCCCATTCTGAAGTTATGGGAAAAAGAATTATTTATCTGTTTCCTTACCCTACTGATGTAAGAGAAGGTTCAATTTCAATGACTCTTTAATTTCCATGTGTTTCTCTAGATTTTGGAGCAGAATTAGATATTGTTTTATCCAAGGCCAAATTTATGTATATCTTCTTCTACACCAGCTGGTTCCTCAGGTTAAAAAATAAATATTTTATTGAATATGAAATTTAAAGAATGAGAGCTAATTTCTATATTTTCTTTACAATGATTTATTTTGAAACAAAATAAATGAAATGCTGCATATAATCAAGACTTTGTGGACAACCCAAAGAAAGAATGTATTATAAATATCAAGAATTCTCTACAGGAGTGGTAAAGAAGGAACTTAATGAGATGTTATTTCTGATCATAAATTTGAAGAAGACAAATTATAAGACAGTTTTGTGAAACTGTTGCTATCACTTTGCAACCCCTTCACTTTGTTCCCCTGATTTAAATAAACCTGAAAAGTGAAGGCTATATTAATCTCAAATCACTTAATTTATCTGGGCTTAATCAAAAATTATCCTCAAATATTCATCAAATTTAACCACAAAAGCCTTAACTCTGTAAATACAAACTGAAATTATATGAAGCTTTAGGCATCAATAATATATAAATTAGATTTGTGCATATTCCAATGTCACAGAAAAATAATTTGCCAAATCTTAACCCTTAAAATAAATTCTCAATTGTGAAGTTTCTATTAGTATATATTCCTTGAAGAGGAGTTCCACCATTACTTACAACAGAAATCATAATATTTAAGTCTATAGGTAAATTTAGGAATATGGGACTACCGAGAAGCTTTTTAAAAATTAGATCTCGTTCCTCAAATAATATATCGTCTTTTCTGGTATTAGCTCTTGGGGAGAAGGAGAGAGTGTCTCAAAATTGTTAGCCTAGAAAAAACATCTGGTTGCAAAAAGTGGATTTAGACAATTTGTTACTCAAATATAGCTAAACTCAACTAGGAAAATAAACCACTTATTTCTGGGATAAGGTATCACATTTGGTGCAGTGATGTGCTTGAGTTGCTCCATACCAGCTTCCAAGAACTAATTATTACATTTCAGGAATTTTGCTAGTTGCTAAGCACAGCTATTATTAAAATTCGATTATATAAATGTATAATTCAATCAATTATGTACATATGAAATACTGAAACCTCATCACTTCTTAATTATTTTAGTATAGTTCACAATTATCTTTACATATGAGATTATTTACTTCCCTTGCTTCCATATGGGGAAAATAGTGTCCCACTGCACACCTCTACTCAATTGCTTGTTCTTTGACATCATGGCAGTAGCTTGAATTTAACTATCACAAGAATATTTATACCCCAGTAATTGAAAAAACTGCATATTGAACTTAATTAATAAATTGATTATTTTACTGTCTAGATTAACAAAAATGACAGAGAAAATTTTATCAGAAAGGAGTAAATAAAGTATATTATGGTTGTATCTGTTACAGTGTGAACAGCACAAAAAATTGAGAAAATATTTTTTCATTGTTTAAAAACTGTTATCCAATTTAGCAAAGAAGTTGGTCATGTCATTGGCAATTGAGTGAAGTTCCAACATATGTCTTTGTTTCATTTTATATTTTTATTAACACAAATGAAAATATCAACCGACAGTCATGTTGGAAATAGAATTGTTCATCAGCAGGAACGTTAGCTTGTCTATGGATATGTGAACTTGGTAAAAACTAAATCAAGCAGATTTTCCACCAAGATGGCCAAATAGGAACAGCTCTGGAGTGCAGTTCTTAGTGAGCGTGAAACAGAAGGCAAGTGATCTCCACATTTCCAACTGAGATTCCAGGTTCATCTCACCAGGACTGGTTAGATAGTGGGTGCAGCCCAAGGAGGGTGGGCCAAAGCAGGATGGGGAATCACCTAGCCCAGGAAGGGCAGGGGGCCAAAGAACTTCCTCTCCTAGCAATGGAAGCCATTAGAAATTTTCCCAACACCCTGGCTCACATACTGTGCCTTTCCCAGGGTTTTCACAACCCACAAACCAGGAGATTCCCTCTGGTGCTAATAACATCAGCATCCCAGGTTTCCAGTACAAAACTGAGTGGCCATTTTAGCTGAAGCAGCTTTTTATTATTTTTATTATCTCATACCCCAGTGAGGCCTGGAATACCAGCAAGAGAGAACCACTCATTCCCCTGAAATGGGAGCTGAAGCCAGGGAGCAAAGTGATCTGGCTCAGTGGGTCCTACACCCATGAAGACCAGCAAGCTAAGATCCACTGGCTTGAAACTCTTGCAGCCAGCACAGCAGTCTGAGCTCAACCTGGGACATTTAATATCAATGGGGGGAGGGAGAGAGGCATCTGTCATTGCTGAGGTTCCAGTAGTCAGTTTTAACCTCATCTGTGTAAACAAAGTCTCCTGGAATTTTACACAGCAACTGGGTGGAGCCATGGCAGCTCCACAAGGACTCTGCAGGTAGACTGTCACTAGACTCCCTTCTTGCTGGTCAGGGCATTGCTGAAAGAAGGAAGCAGCCCATTAGGGACTTATACATAAAGCCTCTACCTTCCTGACACAGAGCACCCGGAAAAAGGGTTGTTTATGGATTCTGCTTCAGCAGACTTAAATGTCCCTGCCTAGCAGCTCTGAAGGCAGCAACGGATCTCCCAGTACAGTGCTGGAACTCTGATAAGGGACAGACTGCCTCTTCAAGTGGCTCTCTAACCCCCTGGGACACTGACGGTGGGGACACCTCATACAGGAGAGCTCTGGCTAACATCTGGCAAGTACTCTTCAGGACAAAGCTACCAGAGGAAAAAACAGACAGCAATCTTTGCTGTTCTGCAGCCCCCACAGGTGATTCCCAGGCAAGCAGGTTCTGGAGTGGAACTCCAGCAAACTTCACCAGACCTGCAGCAGAGGGGCCTGACCATTAGAAGGAAAATTAACAAACAGAAAGAGATAGTTTCAATGTTAACAGAAAGAACATCCAGTCAGAGACCCCAAACAAAGGTAACCGACTTCGAAGACCAAAGGTAGATAAATCCACAAAGATGGAAAGAAACCAGTGCAAAAGGGTTGAAATCTTCAAAACCCAGAATGCCTCTTCTCCAAGGGATCACAACTCCTCACCAGCAAGGGAACAAAACTGGATAGAGGATGAGTTTCATGAATTGACAGAAGCAGGCTTCAGAAGGTGAGTAGTAACAAACTTCTCTGAGCTAAAGGAGCATGTTCTAACCCAATGCAAAGAAACTAAGAACCATGAAGAAAGGTTAGATTAAATGCTAACTAGAAGAACCAGCATAGAGAAGAACATAAACAACTTGATGGAGCTGAAAAACACAGCATGAGAACTTTGCAAAGCATACAGAAGATTCAATAGTCGAATCAATCAAGTGGAAGAAAGGATATCAGAGATTGAAGATCAACTCAATGAAATAAAATGAGAAGGATAGATTAGAGAAAAAAGAGTGAAAAGAAATGAATAAAGCCTCCAAGAAATATGAGATTATGTGAAAAGACTAAATCTACCTTTGAGCGGTGAACCAGAATGTGACGGGGAGAATGAAACCAAGTTGGAAAACACTCTTCAGGATATTACGCAGGAGAACTTCCCAACCTAGCAAGGCAGGCCAACATTCAAATTCAGGAAATACAGAGAACACCACAAAGATACTGCTCAAGAAGAGCAACCCCAAGGCACATAATCATTAGATTTACCAGGGTTGAAACAAAGGAAAAAATGATAAGGGCAGCCAGAAAGAAAGATCGAGTTACCCACAAAGGAAAGCTCATCAGAATCACAGTGGATCGCTTGGCAGAAATCCTAAAAGCCAGAAGAGAGTGGGGACCACTATTCAACATCCTTAAAGAAAAGAATTTTCAACCCAGAATTTCATATCCAGCCAAACTAAGCTTCATAAGCGAAGGAGAAATGAAATTCTTTACGTACAAGTAATGGATGAGAGATTTTTGTCACCACCAGGCCTACCTTACAAGAGCTCCTGAAGAAAGCACTAAACATGGAAAGGGAAGTACCAGCCACTGCAAAACACACCAAATTGTAAAGACCATCAACACTATGAAGAAACTGTGTCAACTAACAGGTAAAACAACTAACTAGCCTCAGAATGGCAGGATCAAATTCAAAGATAACAACATTAATCTTAAATGTAAATGGACTAAATGTCCCAATCAAAAGATACCGACTGGCAAATTGGATAAAGAGCCAAGATCCATTGGTGTGCTGTATTCAAGAGGCCCGTCTCACATACAAAGATACACATAGGCTCAAAATAAAAGGATGGAGGAAGATTTACCAAGCAAATGGAGAGCAAAAAAAAAAAAAAAAAAAATGTAGGGGTAGCAAACATAGTCTCAGATAAAATAGACTTTAAACCAACAAAGATCAAAAAAGACCAAGAAGGACATTACATACTTTAAAAGGATCAATGCAACAAGAAAAGCTAACTATTCTAAATCTATATGCACCCAGTACAGGAGCACCCAGATACATAATACAAGTTCTTAATGACCCATAAAGAGACTTAGACTCCCACAGAATAATAATGGGAGACTTAAAAACTCCACTGTCAACATTAGATAGATCAATGAGAGAGAAAATCAACAAGGATATCCAGGACTTCAATGCAGATATGGACCAAGAGGACCTAATAGACATCTACAGAACTCTCCACCCCAAATCCACAGAATGTACACTCTTCTCAGCACCACATCGCACTTACTCTAAAATTGACCGCATAATTGGAAGTAAATCACTCCTCAGCAAATACAAAAGAATGGAAATCATAACAAACAGTCTCTCAGTGCACAGTGCAATCAAATTAGAACTCAGGATTAAGAAACTCACTCAAAAACGCATAACTACATGGAAACTGAACAACCTGCTCCTGAATGGCTACTGGGTAAATAACGAAATGAAGACAGAAATTAAGATGTTCTTTGAAACCAATGAGAACAAAGACACAACCTACCAGAATCTATAGGACACATTTAAAGCAATGTCTAGAGGGAAATTTATAGCACTAAATGCCCACATGAGAAGCAAGTAAAGATCTAAAATTAACATCCTAACGTCACAATTAAAAGAACTAGAGGAGCAAGATCAAACAAATCCAAAAGCTAGCAGAAGACAAGAAATAACTAAAATCAAAGCAGAACTGAAGGAGATAGAGACACAAAGAACCCTTCAAAAAATCAGTAAATTCAGGAGCTGCTTTTTTTGAAAAGATCAACAAAATAGTTGGATCACTAGCCAAACTAATAAAAAAGAAAGGAGAGAAGAATCGAATAGATGCAATAAAAAATAATAAAGGGGACATCACCACCAATTCTCACAGAAATACAAACTACCATCAGAGATTACTACAAATACCTCTATGCACATAAACCAGTAAACTTAGAAGAAATGGATAAATTCCAGGACACTTACACCCTCCCAAGCCTAAACTAGGAAGAAGTTGAATCCCTGAATAGACCAATAACAAGGTCTGAAGTTGAGGCAGCAATTAATAGCCTACCAACCAAAAAAAGTCCAGGACCAGATGGGTTCACAGCCGAATTCTACCAGAGGTACAAAGACCAACTGGTGTCATTCCTTCTGAAACTATTCCAAACAATACAAAAAGAAGGAATCCTCCCTAACTCATTTTATGAGACCAACATCATCCTGATACCAGAATCTGGTAGAGACACAACTAAAAAAGAAAATTTCAGGTCAATATCTATGATGAACATTGATGTGAAAATCTTCAATAAAATACTGGCAAACCAAATGCAATAGCACATCAAAAAGCTTATCCATCACGATCAGAGTCAGCTTCATCCCTGGGATGCAAATCTGGTCTAACATATGCAAATCTATAAATGTAATCCATCACATAAACGAACCAAAGACAAAAACCACATGATTATCTCAATAGATGCACAGAAGGCCTTTGACAAATTTCAATAGCCTTGTGTTCTAAAAACTCTCAATAAACCAGGTATCAATGGAAAATATCTCAAAGTAATAAAAACTATTTATGACAAACCCACAGCCATTGTCATACTGAATGTGCAAAAACCAGAAGTATTCCCCTTTGAAAACTGGTACAAGACAAGAGTGCCCTCTCTCTACCACTCCTATTCAACATAGTATTGGAAGTTCTGGCCAGAGCAATCAGACAAGAAAAAGAAATAAAAAGTATTCAATTAGGAAAAGAGGAAGTCAAATTGTCTGTATTTGCAGATGACATGAATGTGTATTTAGAAGACTCCATTTTCTCAGCCCAAAATCTCTTTAAGCTGATAAGCAACTTCAGCAAAGTCTCAATACAAAACCAATGTGCAAAACTCACAATCATTCCTATACACCAATAACAGACAAACAGAGCCAAATCATGAGGGAATTCCCATTCACAATTGATGCAAAATGAATAAAATACATAGGAATACAACTAACAAGGGATATGAAGGACCTCTTCAAGGAGAACTACAAATCACTGCTCAAGGAAATAAGAAAGGACATAAACAGATGGAGAAACATGCCATGCTCATGGTTAGGAAGAATCAATATCGTGAAAATGGCCATACTGCTCAAAGTAATTTATAGATTCAATGCTATCCCCATAAAGCTACCATTGACTTTTTTCACGGAATTGGGAAAAAAAAAAAAAAAAAAAAAAAAAAAACCTTAAATTTCATATGGAACCAAAGAGAGCCCGCATAGCCAAGACAATCCTAAGAAAAAAAAAAAAAAAAAAAAAAGCCGGAGGCATTGTGCTACCTGACTTCAAACTATACTACAAGGCTATAGTAATCAAAACAGCCTGGTACTGGTACTAAAGCAGAGACATAGACCAATGGAACGCAACAGAGGCCTCAGAAGCAATGTCACACATGTACAACCATCTAATCTTTGACAAACCTGACAAAAACAAGAAACGGGAAAAGGATTCCCTGTTTAATAAATGGTGTTAGCTAAACTGGCTAGCCATATGCAGAGAGCTGAAACTGGATCCCTTCCTTACACCTTATACAAAATTTAACTCCAGATGGATTAAAGATTTACATGTAAGACCTAACACCATAAAAACCCTATAAGAAAACCTAGGCAATACCATGCAGGACATAGGCATAGGCAAGAACTTCATGACTAAAACACGAAAAGCAATGGCAACAAAAGCCAAAATAGACAAATAGGATCTAATTAAACTAAAAAGCTTTTGCACAGCAAAAGAAACTATCATTAGAGTGAACCAGCAACCAGCAGATGGAAAAAAATTTTTGCCATCTACCCACCTGACAAAGTGCTACTATCCAGAATTTACAAAAACTTAAACCAATTTACAAGAAAAAAACAAACAACCCTATTAAAAAATGGATGAAGGATATGAACAGACACTTTTCAAAAGAAGACATTTATGCAGCCAACAAACATATGAAAAAAGCTCATCACTGGTAATTACAGAAATGCAAATCAAAACAACATTGAGATAGCATCTCATGCCAGTTAGAATGGCAATCATTAAAAAGCTGGAGACAACAGTTGCTGGAGAGGATGTGGGGGAAATAGTAATGCTTTTACACTGTTGGTAGGAGTGTAAATCAGTTCAATCACTGTGGAAGACAGTGTGCCAATTCCTCAAGATTCTAGAACTAGAAATATCATTTGACCCAGTAATCCCATTACTGGGCATATACCCAAAGGATTATAAATCATTCTATTATGAAGACATATGCACATGTATGTTTACTGTGGCACTGTTCACAATTCAGGACATAGGCATGGGCAAGGACTTCATGACTAAAACACCAAAAGCAATGGCAACAAAAGCCAAAATAGACAAATGGGATCTATCTGCAAAGACTTGGAAACAATCAACCCAAATGCCCGTTAATGATAGACTGGATAAAGAAACTGTGGCACATATACACCATGGAATACTGTGCAGCCATAAAAAAGGATGAGTTCATGTCCTTTGTAGGGACATGGATGAATCTGGAAACCATCATCCTCAGCAAACTGACACAAGAACAGAAAACCAAACACCACGTGTTCTCACTCATAAGTGGGAACTGAACATGAGAACACATGGGCACAGGGAGGAGAACATTACACATGAGGGCCTGTCAGGGGGTGTGAGCTAGGGGTGGGATAGCAGGGGTGGGAGTATTGGGGAGGGACAGCATTAGGAGAAATATCTAATGTACACAGTGAAGTCATGGATGCAGCAAACCATCATGACACGTGTATACTTATGTAACAAACCTGCACGTTCTGCAGATGTACCCCAGAATTTAAAGAATTTAGAAAAAAGAATAAGAAAACTAAATCAAGCATTATGTGGGAATCAGTTGGCTATATGGAACCCACAAAAGGATAATATATGTTTTACTATTATTTGTAAATTGTTTGCTACCCATCCGTTACTCAGTACATTTCATAATAAATTCATTATGCATAAATAGGCACTTTTTTGTTTTGTTTTTAGAAAGCCAGCTGTTAAATTTTTAACAGTAAATCACAAATCTTATGTCACCATATTGACCTGAGACAGGTGAATAAGTAGGTGTTTAAAGTGTGTTCTAGACCTATATGAAGCAGCTTTATCTCTTAGAAGTGAGTAGCATGTCAATCTTTTCTAACAGTAATAGAAGTCCCTGACTGCTAGTTTGGAAGAGGAATCTTTTTTTAAGTCTTGATGCCTATATGTCACAGCTGTGCCTACATTTGATCTTAAAGGAAAATTTATAACAAACTGAGATAAACAAATTCAGATAATTTTTATGACTAAATGATGTATTTCAAAAGAAAGGATTAAGATATTTTTAAGGCTATTAATTCAGAAATCTACATATAGTCAAGTATTTTTTCACCTTTCTGCTCTATTACCATTATTTTAGTTTCTTTCCTTAAATGTAGAAATAGCTTCAAACACCATATGCTCTTGCTGAAATATGCAGGCAAAGAACTTGAATCTTTTCCTTTCTTTTGCTTTTTAAAGGTAATAAAAACTCTTCCAGTAAGCTCCCAACAGACATTATCTTATTTGCATTGTACCACGTATATCCTCCTTACTTAACCACTGACAAGGGAATAGAATTACCTTAACCATTCCCTCTCTGGTTCATACTTCTCTGAAACATGAAACTTCCCAACAGCCAAATTCTAAAAAGAAAGGAATGTTTATAACCAACAGTGCCTGCCGCAAGAATATTCAGACTTTAATAAAACTATGATCATTTGAGTGAAAGAGAGAATTTAGGGGAAAAAAGAACCCTGAATCTTTTATAAGAGAACTCTTATTTATTCAATTATTTGACAAATATTTATTGAGTATTTTCTCCCCTGTCATGCACTTTATCAGATGCTGGGAATACAAAGAAAGAAGTTTCAATCTTGGCCCTCCGAGAACTCAATCTTTTGATTAAACAGACCTGTGAAAGTACAATTATAATGCATTGTGCTAAGAATTCTAAGTACCCAATTGGGTCATCACAACTTTGTAGATTGAAATAAAAATACAATTTGTGATTCAAGCAAATAAAAATTTTTAAAAACATTCGATATGAGTAGTACATTCTGATGGGTGGACGCAAAGTTCCTCCCTTAACTTCACATGTAACACTGAACAAGCTCTTTACATATTAGGTAACTCAGTTTCCTCACTTATAAAAAGAAATTTATCTATTCAATCAAATATAAAAACAAAAGATGAAGTGAGAGCTATCTCATGGGACCATAATGAATGATAACCATTTCGACAATAAAGGAAGTGTCTTTGCCTCACCACCAAGTGAAAATTTACATAAATGTTAAAACAGAAACACTGAGTGTGAAGAATATTTTCAGCTAAACTGGAATACTTTCGTTATTTTAACTTGAAATTAGGACTCTCAGGAAAAACAGTTCATCCAGTACCTAAAAATCAAGAATGTGAGAGAAAAAATTATATGAGAACGCTTCATTTTTAGCATCAATATAATTTTATTTTCCTAAAATTTCAGTCATTCTGTGAACAAATATTTATTGTGTTAGATGCTTTTTAGAGTATTCACTGCCTTCTCTAGTTACTAGCACTCTGAAAAGATCACGGCCCTGGGGAAAGCTCCTGAGAGTATATAAGATGACTGAAAGAATGAGCAAATGAATGAATGAAATTCTTTTCCCATTTTTTTTTTTTTTTGATACAGACAGAGCTTCACCATGTTGTCCAAGCTGGTCTCAAAGTCCTGACCCCAAGTGATCCATGCACCTTGGCCTCCCCAAGGGAGGGAGGCATAGCCACTGCACCTGGCCTCAATGAATTTCTATTTCTTTTTTCCTTTTAAGATATGAGCCAGAAAGAGAATATATTTCCTTTTCCTTATTTGCTTCTTTACTTTTTCCACACATCTACAACATCTTTCTTATAGGTATGTGGAACATGGTACTAGTTTCTGGGAATGCAAATAATTTTCACTATGGTTTCAACTGACAAAGACAGAAAAAGTACTACTAGTGAAAGGAATTCATAACCTCAAATGTAACATATTAAATGCTTCAATAGATGTGTAACCAACATGGTATAGGATACCTTTGGAGGAAGAGACAGTTTAAAAAAATAGATAACTGATTTTAATATATTAAGTTGTTTTAGAAATATAGTGTTTGTACTTAAGGGTAAGTAGCAATACTTCTTTGGCTATGCTATATGTGCTTCAGTAAAATTATTGGATCATAAGTTTTAAAAAACGCACACAATTTTCATCCCATCTAGGGATTCAATACCAAGTGCCACTGTCTAAATCATTCAATCACATAGCTGTCTGTTTAAATTCAGCAATTCCCTAGAGATTAAGAAATCACAACGACCTAACAACCCTCGGTAACCTACGTCAGCATTTGATCTATCTTACTGTCAAAAACATTTTCTCTATGAGTGAAAGCTTCCTGAACAACAAATGTAGTCCATGTCTTTCTTCTGTCCACACCTGAGAAGATGAAGAAGTAAGCAGGAGAGAATGTTACCTTATAAACAGCTTTTCTTTTTAATTCAAAGAGGGTTATTAATTAACTCCTTCTGATTTATCTTTCTAGAATAAATAGTGCCAACTCCTTCCAGCTTTTGCACTCCCACAATTATACTCAATGTTTTCTAGACTATATTTCCATTTTCTAGAAGCATGATTTCAAATTGAACACAATATTCAAGTAAAATTCTTTTTCAAAGGTTGTGTAGGAATTGGTGTTTCATGAGAAAAAAAGTGACTATTTTTTGGAAATTACTAAAGTATATGCAAATTTTGTATCTTAAAGCAATAGTGATTATCTTAAAATAAAAGAAATACCTGCCTTATGTATTTGGATACTCCTTTGTTTTCAAAAATTCAAAGGTTATTGAGAGGTTATTGTGTACTTCCAAGTGTCACACCTATGGTAAAACTTTGCTATATTCCTTATCATTACTAGCTTATACAAAAATATGATTCTGAGAAAAAAACTTTTAAATTACTAATTGTATCAAGTTATAACTACTTTGTGTGCCATTACTTGGTATAGCTTCCTAATTTAATTCTGTGGTAATTAGGAGTGATTGTTAGTCTGTCTCCAGTGAGTTTAATTTTAATTTTCTGTGGATGATCCTACTGGCTGAGTAGAAGCAATTCTGAAAACTTTCTAAAGTTAGAAAATTTGAGCATGCAACATTTATTATCCATTCATTTATACAACCTTTATTCACACACACATGCACACACAAAAATTTAGGACAACAACTAAACAGATGTAAGAAAATAGAAATACAATTTTAAAAGCAAAACCAAGAAAAACTATTAGAAGAGAAAGTTAAGACTTGAAAAGTATTCTAGTAAATAAACCACAATAGGGTGTATAAAACTGGGCTTCATTTTTGGATTTAAGCTCCCTGATAATCAAAGGGAAAAGGGAAAAATATGATCAGTTATACAATTGTAGATCTCAGAATGTCTCTTTTGTTATTAATATTGAATTGTAAAGAAAATGCTTTATTGCCAGTTCACTCTAATGACGGTTTATTTTGCTGTGCAGAAGCTGAGGAGTTTGATTAGGTCCCACTTGTCTATTTTGGCTTTTGTTGGCAATGCTTTTGGTGTTTTGGTCATGAAGTCCTTGCCTATGCCTATGTTCTGAATACTTTTGCCTAGATTTTCTTCTAGGGTTTTTATGGTGTTAGGTCTTATGTTTAAGTCTTTAATCCATCTGGAGTTAATTTTAGTGTAAAGTGTCAGGAAGGGTCCAGTTTCTGCTTTCTGCACATGGCTAGCCAGTTTTCCCAACATCATTTATTAAACAGGGACTCATTTCCACATTGCTTGTTTTTGTCAGGTTTGTCAAAGATCAGATGGTTGTAGATGTGTTGTGTTGCCTCGGAGGCCTCTGTTCTGTTCCATTGGTCTATATCTCTGTTTTGGTACCAGTACCATGCTGTTTTGATTACTGTAGCCTTGTGGTATAGTTTGAAGTCTGGGAGCGTGATGCCTCCCGCTTTGTTCTTTTTGCTTAGGATTGTTTTGGCTATGTGGGCTCTCCTTTGGTTCCATATGAAGTTTAAGGTGGTTTTTTCCAGTTCTGTGAAGAAGGTCATTGGTAGCTTGATGGGGATAGCGTTGAATCTGTAAATTACTTTGGGGCAATATGGCCATTTTCACGATATTGATTCTTCCTAACCATGAACATGGAATGTTTCTCCATCTGTTTCTGTTCTCTCTTATTTCGTTGAGCAGTGGTTTGTAGTTCTCCTTGAAGAGGTCCTTTACATTCCTTGTTAGCTACATTCCTTGTTAGAGGTCCTTTACATTCCTAGGTATTTTATTCTCTTTGTAGCAATTGTGAATAGCAGTTGATTCTTAATTTGGCTCTCTTTAAGTCTGTTATTGGTGTATAGGAATGCTTGTGATTTTTGCACACTGATTTTGTATCCTGAGACTTTGCTGAAGTTGCTTATCAGTTTAAGGAGATTTTGGGCTGAGTAGATGGGGGCTTCTAAATACACAATCATGTCGTCTACAAATAGAGACAATTTGACTTCCTCCTTTCCTATTTGAATATGCTTTATTTATTTTTCTTGCCTGATTGCTCTGGCTAGAACTTCCAATACTATATTGAATAGGATTGGTGAGAGAGGGCATCATTGTCTAGTGCCAGATTTCAAAGGGAATCTACCCATCTGACAAAGGGCTGATATCCAGAATCTACAAAGAACTAAAACAGATTTACAAGAAAAAAAAACAAACAAGCCCATTCAAAAGTGGGCAAAGGATATGAACAGACACTTTACAAAAGAAGGCATACATGAGGCCAACAAACATGAAGAAATGCTCATCATCACTGGTCATTAGAGAAATGCAAATCAAAACTACATTGGGATACCATCTCACGCCAGTTAGAATGGCGATCATTAAAAAATCTGGAGACAACAGATGCTGGAGAGGATGTGGAGAAATAGAAACACTTTTACACTGTTGGTGGGAGCATAAATTAGTTCAACCACTGTGGGAGACAGTGTTGCGATTCCTCAAGGACCTTGAAAGAGAAATTCCATTTGACCCAGCAATCCCATTACTGGGTACATATCCAAAGGATTATAAATCATTCTACTATAAGGACACATGCACATGAATGTTCATTGCAGCACAGTTTACAATAGCAAAGACCTGGAACCAACCCAAATGCCCATTGATGATAGACTGGACAGGGAAAATGTGGCACATATACAACATGGAATATTATGCAGCCATCAAAAACGATGAGTTCGTGTCCTTTGTAGGGACATGGATGAACCTGGAAACCATCATTCTCAGCAAACTGACACAAGAACAGAAAATCAAACACTGCATGTTCTCACTCATAGGTGGGTGTTGAACAATGAGAACACATGGACACAGGGAGGGGGAGCATCACATACTGGGGTCTGTTGGGGGGAAATAGGGAGGGAGCAGCAGGGGGTGGGGAGTTGGGGAGAGATAGCATGGGGAGAAATGCCAGATATAGGTGATGGGGGAGGAAGGCAGCAAATCGCACTGCCATGTGTGTACCTATGCAACAATCTTGCATGTTCTTCACATGTACCCCAAAACCTAAAATGTAATTTAAAACAAAAGAATTTTTGTCATCTAGAAATCCAGCTGAAGGGCACTGATCAGCCAGGTAATGTTTTCAGTGCCTTGTCACAGATGGAACCCAACCATTCTTGGTTAAAGAAGTGACCAGTCTGAATCTGGAAATCATCATTCTCAGCAATCTGACACAAGAACAGAAAGCCAAGCACCGTATGTTCTCACTGATAGGTGGGTGTTGAACAACGAGAACACGTGGACTCAGGGGAGAGGAGTGTCACACACAGGGGGCAGTTGGGGGGACATAGGGAGAGACAGCGCGGGGGTGGGGAGGGAGGGGAGGGATAACATGGGGAGAAATGCCAGATATAGTATGCACCTAAAGTAAAATAAATAAATTTAAAAAAAAAAGAAAATGCTTTATATAGTAACTTGAAAGTCCACAACCCTGTGAGGTCATATGGAAAATAACCTCAAACTATTCAGAAAGAAGGTAGAGCAACAGAAAATCACAAGATGTCAACCTTCATTAACATTAAAGCACAGTTCAGTTCAATGTGACCCGTGAATACAACTTGGCTCTCATTTATAGGGCTGGTCGCCTTAAATTTGCAAGAACAAGCACAGTCAAAATTTGAAGTATTTAAATATATTAATATAATTTTCCTAAATGCTCATACTTCTGATCATATAATTTATCTTCCTTTTAGTATTTTTGCAATGGGAAAAGTAACTGGCTTTTTAGATTTTTTTAGGCTGATTGTAAGAGAGGGTTGTTTACCTCAGATCTCTTTTCTTTTAGGGTACAATGCAAGAAACTGCTCTATACCTGCACACTAAAGAGATTTCTTATCTAGTGTTCGATAAGACGCCAAGAGATAAAGTCTTCTTGTCACTTTCAGCTTAGACTTAACTTACAGCAAAACCCTCCAACATGAGAGAAGAGATAATGCAGGTATCCTTTATTGTATTGTATGTCTTACAAAGGCTAAAAAAAAAGGCTTATCTTTTTATTTGTTTCTACAATGTTAGTTACTCATTCAGAATGCTCGCAAATGTAAAACACTTTAAAATAAAGTCCAGATCAAGGGCAGACCTTCAGAAAGTGAGCAACCACCTTCATAAACCATTGATTCAGGCTGACTTGGGTGCCACTAAGCTAGAATGCTGTCAAGAAAAACTGTTAATGTGATATTTTAAAAGTGAATCTACTAATTCTCATTTTTCTAAAGAATCCTGAAATATTTCTTTGTGAAGTTGGTTGCAATGTAGCCCATGGAATATATGGATACACAAGTGCAGAGATCATCTAATGCCCAAATGACTTTACACATTCACGCACACAGACAGACAGACACACACACACACCTTTATTATCATTCCTCTCTTACTATCTCCAAGAGACATGGAAAATTTAGAAAAATTCCATGTTTTCAAGATAGAAAAGCTTGCTATCTTCTCTCTCTTGGGTCCATAGTATTTCAATACAAGAGCAGAGTTCAAAAATAATGACATAGTGTGTTCCTGATCTAACATGCTTGTTTTTCAGTGCTAAAGACTAGATTCTTGCCCACATTTTAATATTTAAAAGTACCTTGAATTTACACTTAAGCAAAGACAGATTTTCTGTAAGGCTAAAGCAATCATTAAGGAAACGTCCTAAAATTACATGACTGGAAATTTAAAAAATAATGTTTATGACTTTATTAATAAAGTTTAATTCTATATTCAAAGTCAAATTTAGAGTTTTTTAAACCAATATTGCATATATTCTTATAGTAATATTCTTGCTATATAACTTATATTCAAATAATTCTAGTGATATGTGACAATCCTTAAGGAGAGTGCCTGTTGTTTCCCCAAAGTGTGCAGCACATTGTTGTAGTGAAAGCTCTTTCATTTTTACTAACCTGTTTGATGTTCACTTTCACCTTTTGCTTTTACTCTAAGACAGATATAGAGGATTCTGTGAGTTTTTTGTTTAAAATCTCATAATACAATCTTGCATGTTCTTCACATTTACCCCAAAACCTAAAATGCAATAAAAAATATATATATTTTAAAAAATAAATAAAATAAAATCTCATAATAAAACCTTTGGTTTTAACCTTGATTGAATATCACTTCCTAATTAGAAAAAGAAAAAAACTGTTTAATAAGCCAAGACCCCCATTTTAAGAGACAGGATCTCACTGTCACACAGGCTGGAGTGCAGTTGGAGTGCAGCAGTGTGATTATAGCTCACTGCAGTCTCAAACTCCTCAGTGCAAGTGATCTTCTCACCTCAGCTTCCCCTTAGCTTGATACTACAGGCACACATCACCACACCTAGCTAAGAACCCTTTCTTAACAACTTCCTGCCTCACTCAGAATAAAAGCCAAAGACTTTATTGTAACATCTAAGGCTACATGGTCTGGTCTTCCATTTGTTTTCAGATCTTATCTTCAATTTTCTGAGTCTGTCACACTGGCCTTCATGTTATTCTTCTACTTTAAATTTTTATTTTAGATTTGGAGTATATGTAGAGATTTGTTGTATAGATAAACTCATATCACTGGGGTTTGTTGTAAAGATTATTTCATCAACCAGGTACTACCTAGGCAATACCATTCTGGACATAGGAACTGGCAAATATTTCATGATGAATAAATCAAAAGGAATTACATAAAAAGCAAAAACTGACAAATGGGATCTAATTAAACTTGAGATTCTGCACAGTGGAAGAAACTATCAACAGAGTAAACAGACAATCTATAGAAAGGGAGAAAATATTTGCAAACTATGCATTCAACAAAAGTCTAATAGGCAGCATTTATAAGTAACTCAGGTTATGCTTTAAATACTCCAGACAAATTCCTACCTCTGGGCCTCTGCATTTGCTGTTACTTCTTCCTGGAATGTTCTTTGCCCAGATATTAACATGACTCACTCCTTCACATCTTTAAGGTTTTTACGCAAAAATTTTTTTCTCAGTGAGTTCTTCCCTGGCTGTACTATCTGAAATGAACTGACCCAAACAACTCAGCCCTTTTCTTGTATATTTTTTATCCTTAACATATGTCATTAACTAACTTTATAAATTTACTTACTCATCTCGCTTATTCTTTGCCTCTTCCTCTAGAATTTGCAAGAATACTTGGAACAAATTAGTTGCTTAATAAATATTCAAAATTATCTCAACAGTAGCTAATATTCTCCTTAAGACTAAACAATTATTATCAGAAAGAAGAAAGGAAGTTTTACCTATACTATAAAACAAAACAATGACATATACAAATTAAAAAGAAGATAAAATTCATTTTTAGATGGTTAAGACTCTATTTTTGAATAACTTAGAACTTTTGTATAGCCTACAAGAATAGAGTGAAAAACTATCAAAACTGATGAGGGATTAGTAGAATGCTTAAGAAGGGCAAGTCAGGAATCAAACTACTAGGCTCAAATTCCAACAGACTTCTTAGCTACGTGAGCTTGGGCAAATCACTTAAACTCTTTGCCTCAGTTTTCCTACCTGTGAGTGGGAATAATAATAACAGTGACATCAATGAATTGTAAAGGCTAAAGTAGTTGATACCTCTAAAGCGTTTCAAACCATCCTGACACACAGCAAGCACATATAACTGCTGGCTATTAGCATCACTGCTAACACTACTCTACTGAATTGACAGAATCCTTAAGGGGTCATTTATTCCATCACCCTACATCTAGTATCAAACTTGGGCTTTGCTTTCTTTTTATATTAGGTAGTGAAACTATGCTACAAACATTATGTCACAGTGGTAAATGACACTAAAAGTAAAGTCAGACCAAACTGGCAACTAAGTTTTAAATGTTCCATGAAACCAGATTGTCTCCAAGGAAGAATTTTTTTAACATGTCTGAATAGGATGGAAATTGGATGGTGGACTATTATTTACCAGATTTCATAATGTGTGGTTCAAAACACCAAAAGCCACAAAATCCCTGATAAAATCAGAATTGCTGAAAGGTAGACCTTATTTGGAAATATATGTGTACTAGAAACTGCATAATCTACACCTCCTCTGTGGTTAACTTGTCTGCTGAGGTTTCTCTGTGAATCAGACACAAAATCTCTGGATTGGAAATGATTGAACCAATGCACATTTTCCCCTTTGTGTGTGTTCCATTCCTACATCTGAATAATTCAAATTTTAACTATAAGTAGTGATACATTAAAAATTCCAGGTGGAATTTTCAAGCAATGTGAGGGAGGATAATTTATTGAGTTATTAATTTGTGTTTAATTTTCATGGTATTTTCCCTCCCCCACATTTCTACAGAGTGTGCAGGGCCTTTTTGGCCCTTGATCTCAGTGAAGGCTGTAGTTATAGGGCTCAAAGCAATAATTGCCTGGAGATTCCTTTCTCAATTTTTGTGTTTTGAGAACTAGATTTCAAGGATGGAAGACCATGATAGGGTGAAGAGGAGAATACCTTGACAGGAACAGGATCAAGGAAAAATAAGGAAAAAGCTGAGATTCCTCATAACTGAGGGTGATGGACATCATTAGATTCTGAGAGTAGTGGGAACCCACTTACTGTTCCTGGAAGCACCCCATGACGTGGCAGGATTTCAGCTGTGTGCTGCATTTGGGAAAGCTGGACCTACCACATGGAATTATGGACACTGAAAAGATTCCTGTGCCCAGACCAGATTTGGGGGGAAAAAAGCAATAGAGATGATTAACTCAAGTTTCAATGAGGAGCCGCCTTGCCTTATTTTGCCAGATTTTTGTGCAACTCAAAGAAAGGGATTGCCCTCAATAGCCAAACGACTAAAATTTTCTTTCCTATTAGCTCCAAGTCAGATCTAGTCATGTACATACATGTAACTAATAGGATATAATGTGTATAGATACAGATGTCATATATACATTTATCTATCTATACATATGTATACATATATACATCTGTACCCACACACATACATTGTACCACACACAATGTATGTGTGTGGGTATATCTGACATTTCTTGCCAATCTGAATTTATAGACAATGATGTATAACATTGAAGTGTAATATTAATATGTTATTGTATATGAGCAAAAGTATATTCGTAATACATACATATACAAAATTTCAAATTTTTACCTCCATGAGTCCCCAAGTTATTGCAAGATTGAATGAGAGCTTATGTTGTGTCTTTGGACCAAAAGTAGTATATATGTAATAATAAAAAGATGATGACCTTCTATTTTCCACTTAAAGAAAATGATAGGCTTCTTTTCAAAGTCACAAGTTAAATTACCACATTGTGTTATTAATAAAAAAAAAAATCAGAGTTGAAGCTAAATCATTCACTGCTTGCTTATTTCATGAACTATCTAATGAAAGGAGTCATCATACTAGAATTTAGCATCCATTTATTATCCATAGGGCAAGTAAAGCCCAATCTTTACAAAAGATTGTGTGGTAGCATTGTATAATAAGTAACAAATCATTATGATTTTCTTTGCTATTCATTCAAGGAATGCTAATCATAATTAACGTGCATGTAATGTATAATTTCATAGGAGTGAGGTCATAAATTAGCATTAATTACAAGACTTCCCATTCCTTCATCTATTGAAATGCTTAGAAATTTCCTTTAAGCCCCAGCTCTCAAAAAACCAGTTGGCCATTCTCATACTTGCAAGGTGAATCTGGGGAATGCTGGATCTTTAAATCAGAAAAAGATAAAAGGAAATATGAATTATTTTTCCCAATTTCTGTGCTATTCCTGCACCTTATTAGAGAAATGTTGAATAGCTTTTTTACTCTGGCACAAATCTGTTAACTCTGACAGAGAAAGCAAAATTTTTAACTCTGAAAACCCTAAGTTGACTATGAAGGAATAAGAAAAAGACACTTGGTCTTCATGAAGCAAACTCTCTTGCGCTGAAAGCATCTCTCCAAGAGAAAATGTCATTGTAAACCTTTGTTTTCAGAGTTATTTTCCATAGTTAACTATTTTGCTGCCAGATGCATTGCTGTAATATAGAATGACAACTAGTATGAGTGTTACTGAAAATTAATATGTTTCCTTAGCAAGAAAGATGTAAGACCAAGTTCAAATACATAGGTTAGCTTTACCTAAAGCAGTTCTATCACTTTATATTTTGGGAACAAGCCATATCACTGTTCGCAGTGATTCAGATGCTTAAGTCAGATTATTTTCTACAATTGACAGTGTAATAGCTACACTTTCAGATGACTTCTCATGTCCAAAGGCACGAGCTGCTGCATCAGTAACGCAGGAGCACTGTCATCGCATATTACAACGACTGTGATATGTCTTACTGACAACATCACAGCCTTTTGATTTACATGGACTGGTCTTAAAATAAATGAGTGGAATATTCCCCAAGGCATATAATCAATTGCATCTGTTGCAATCCTGGTATTTCCTCTGCCCTGTTTATACCATTACTGCCTTTACTGAAACAGTATTATCGTTAAGTGTTTCCATGAATCTATCCTGGCACCAGCTCAGAGCACCACTGCTACACTACAAATGTTTCCAGCCTCTAAGGACCACAGCTGTATTAGTATTGCTCCAGTATTGTATTGATTGTGATAAATGTTATAAAAGAAAAAAATACATATCTCTTACTGCATTTCTTTGTGTTTGATGAAACAACAGCAAACTGTTGTGGAGAAAAAACATCTGTTAACCATGGTGAGGTAATTTAGCTATACTGCAAAATAATGTAAAAATAAATTACTGGGTGTTTCTAAAAAACATTCTCTGAAGTCTATAAAAATTGGAAGCATTTGACTTTGTTGTAGTAAGATTAGGAAATATCAGACAGAAAAATGTGCTTTGCATTTAAAACAACATATGGTGAGATCAAACATTTGTGCAACAAGATGTATTCCTAGAAAAATGGCTATATATATATATGTACACATATATATACACATAAACACATACACACATGCATACACACACACACACATATAAATTGGTTTACTTTACTGACATGTTGTACTAATTTATACCTCCTGTATTAGTCCATTTCACACCACTATAAAGAACTGCCTGTGACTGGGTAATTTATAAAGAAAGAGGTTTGATTGACTCACAGCTCTGCATGGCTGGGGAGGCCTCAGGAAACTTACAATCATGGTGGAAGATGAAGGAGAAGCAAAGCACCTTCTTCACAAGATAAAGGAAGGAGAAGTGCCAAGCGAAGGGGGGAGGAGCCACTTATAAAACCATCACATCTTGTGAGAACTCACTCACATGTGAGAATAGCATGGGGGAAACTGTCCTCATGATCCAATTATCTCCACCTGGTCTCTCCCTTGACATGTGGGGATTATGGGAGGTTATAATTCAAGATTTGGGTGGGGACACAAACCTAACCGTATCACCTCCTAGACCTAGTTTTGGTATCCAAATGAATGGTAAAGCTTAAGCTTAAAATGAGAGGAGTTAATGTCGATTAAAAAATAATAAGCAATTATTCTGCAAAACTAAACAATGGAAATGAAGCCTATAAACTTTCCAGGTTCCCCTGGATGTTTGTTTTCATTTAAAACTAGTATTGTATGCCTTATTATATGTTAGTACACATAGTAGTTCATGAATAAGGATATGGTTTTACAAATAAATTTTTTTTTTAATAATTGAGTCACTATTCACACCTATCTAACATTGTTCTAATAAAAATGAAAGAAACCTGGTAATGAAATGATTCCATTCTATACAATCTAAGAATCCTTTTTATTAAACTTTAGATACGAGGATTTGCTTTTCATGTTGGAAAATATATTAAAGTTTTATTGCTCTACAGATTTTTAAATATATCCAATAGCTTATGTTACATTTAATATGCCCTTGCAAATCCTTACTAAGAAGCTAGGAAAATTGCGGTTACAATATTTCTAAAAATAAAGGAAAAACTTCAGTTCTAAATTAATGCTAAATTTTTAACCTCAGTTTGAATATCATGGATGTAACAGAATATTTTCTTAAATTACTGTTAGCAGTTAAGAGTTCTCTAAATCAATTTGATTAAATTATCTATTACTATTAACATCTTGTGTTAAACACATTCAGAAATGAACTTAATAGTCACAAAACTATTCAAGCATTTAAAATTTAAAATATTATACAATTCAAGTGAATATGTTTTTTATTTTAAAAATAAACTTTAGTTTTTCATTTCTTCTTTAATCATCTCATTTCCTAATCATGAATGCAACCAAATACAAGCAAAATAAAAGTACAAAAACATACATCTTTATTAGTGGCAACTTAACAGATGCTTTGAAATTAAATATACCAATATACACAGAAGGCATTAGTGGCTATTTATGCTAACCAAAAAAAACTCTGATTTATTAATGTTACCAGTTTCACCACTGTCACATAATTTCATCATTACATCATGGCTGAAACTATTCTGCTACATTTTGTTATTAGTGAGCTTCATATGCTATCCAAAGGCATAACATGTTGTGTATGGCAAAAGTGGGCAAAAAGCAGTGAGGAACACACACAGCAATACAGTAGTCCTAGCAATCTTATTAAATAGCAAACTTTAGTCAATGTCACTCAAAACCCTTCAGTGGGCTCCCATGTCCCTTAGAATAAAAGCTAAAATCCTTACAATGACCTACAATATCCTACATGATCTGACCCAGTTGTTTCTCTGACCTCATATCATACTCTCCACATCCTTACCCTACTCCAGTCCCACTGCAATCCTGAAAGTTCGAAGAACTCACCAAAGATGCTTCCACCTCAGGATTTTTCACGTGTTCTTCCCTCTGCCTGGAACATTCTTGCTACAGATAACACTGTAGCCCAAATCGCCACCTCCTTCAAGTATGCTGAAGAGATGTTCTTAGTGAGACCATTCACAGCCACACGTACCCACCCCATCTCCCAGCACTCTCTATCCTCCTCTTCTGCTTATTTCTCTCTAATGTGTAATCCACCTCTAATGAACTATGTAACTTCCTTTGTTTTTAATTTATTGCCTCTTTCACTAGACTTTAAGCTTCCAAAAAAAATGGCAATTTTTCAGGGAAAGGTGGTGAAGTCTGCATTTTACTCTCCTGTCTCCCCAGCACATTTGGCACAGAGAAGACACTCGAAAAGTATCTTGTAGAATGTTGAATTGAGAAGACTGTGGAGGAAAAAATCAAATTTGACATTCAAAAATACTTTTTCATGATTCTTGTGAACCAAGTATCTTCTAAAGATGCAGTTTATCAATTATTCCTTTATTTTCACTTCCAAAATCACCAAGTCTTGCAGACAAAGTTGGTTTTATTTTTAAATGCCAAAACATACTCTATGACAAAAGCAGGACTGGGAAACTCTGTGAGCCCAAGTTCTATACTTTACTTAGTCACTGACAGAAACTGAATCATACCTGAGCGTCATCCCAGCTGCTAAGGAACACTTGAGCAAAATTCTGACTTCTTAAAACTGCTGTATAAAGCCAGGGATTTTGTGACATACAACAGGTTTGCTGTCCAAAAGATGATCTATATTCAGGAGTACTTCCATTCAAGGTTACTGGATTACTTAGACATAAGAATCATTGAAATAAACCACAGGTCAAAGGCCAAGAATGTGTTACAGACACACCTTGTCAATGTGAAAGAAAATACAAGTCCATTATATCTTTAGACCTAATTCTACCTAAGGCTAGAAAAAAAATCTGTTCATAGTATCTTTGAGCTGAAAAGGGCCTTAAACATTGTCTCCCCTGATTCCATCCTTTTATAAATGTCCTGCATATAAGAAGTGATAAAGAAATATTTGTGGAATAAAATGAATGAAGTTAAAGGCAAGAGTTTATATGACTTGCTTTAATTCAGACTAAAGAGCAGAAGAAGGAGTGGAACACAAATCTGGTTTTTAGTCACAGCAAACTAACTCAATAATTCAAATAAGTAAAAAGCTGAAATTAGAATTATAAGAATTCATTCTGAAGTAAATCTGCATATTTTAAAAAAGATAAATTTTGACCAAGAAGAAAATAGACTATAACAGTGTTTCGCAGATTTACCTGATTATAAGAGTGGCATAATTTTTTTTATCACATTTCCTAAAGCCCTATCATGGAGGAGATAAATCAGAATCTGCAGGGCAACAACCTAAAAATCTATTTCTCAAGTCTACACTCCAGATGATTACAGTTAAGCCAGTTTGGGGAGCAGTAGACAAAGTTCAGGTAGTTCATTTATTTTGATCTCACCATCAGTCAATGGTCATAATTAAAAGACGGTTTTTGTTCTCAGGTCTGTTATGAAGAGTAAGGAACCAAACTTACAAGATTTACTACAACGTGTAGCAAATTTACTACAAGATTTACTACAATTCATATTGTTACTCTCCAATCAGTAAGACAAATGCTTTCTCATTAACACTTCATTATTTTATACTTGAACCACAGATTCTCTCTCTCTGTCTCTGACTCTCTTTCTCTCTCTCTCTCTCTCTCTCTCTCTCTCTCTCTCTCTCTCTTTCTTCCTGAGCTTCTCGGTTCAAACAAAATCCCCAGAATCTATAGTTAGAAACAAAGTTTAATCTCATAAAAATCTAAACTATCTGTAGTTAAGCTTGAGAGTATTAGCAATTCACATTCATTTGCCAAAATTCAAATATGTTTACTTTTTCAGATTTAGCTTACTTCCACTCAACAGATGTTCAATTATAGAGTTATGCTAACTTCATATTCAAGTTTTAAGTTCATGGAGTTTGTCTACCTTCTTTAAAAGAAAAAAAAACAAAGACATTTTAAAAATGAACTCTTTCTAAAGACAGTTTTTAAAAAAGTACTGTCTATAAACTATTTCTCATAGTGACTATTTCAATATGCTTTTCCTTTTTATTTGAAACAATACTTTCAAAAATATTGGTTTGTAAAATTGTCATGCTTGATCTTTATTTCTAGCTCCTTATCAACAAAAACTTCAGATAAAACGTGAAGCAAGGTTTAAGGTAAAATTTTACACACATAGAATTTTCAAATCATCATCAATAGCATCATAACTTTTCAATACCCCAGGTGAGAAATTAGAATGAATTTTTTCTTGAAATCAAGATGATCATAATTTAGAAGGAGAACATAACCTATTCAAAAAAATTTAAGAAAATCAGTAATTGTTTATAGAAAAGGAGGACTTTTGAAAAGCTCTTCATAGAAGCATGCTAGAATAGGTCTTTAGGAAAAGTGTTCATAAACTTTAGGAAGCACCATAAAGAGCAGGGTTTCTTTTTAAAAAGAGTATTCCAGGATATGAACTCCATAGATTCTGTTTAAATAAGCCAATATTGTATAGCTCAGGAATCGGCATTCTAACAGACACCTCAAGTAGTATTTGGATCACACTTTGAAGCTATAATTTAGGTTCTTCAACTCAAACATGGGAGAATTATATGGCAAGCTTAAGGAAATGGTGGAGACCTAGGGATAAGTGCATATTCTAACTAGGTCCCTCAGGGCACTCTGTCTTAAACGCCAATGCAAAGATAAATGGAAAATATAACTGCCCATGTTTCACTCTTGGTGCTAAACATTTAGCCTAGACTGACACTTCCTGTCACTAGATTAGGAAAGACCATTTCAAAGGAAGATATCCAGAGAAACAGTTTGCCTAGATGACACAATTCTGACTCCCAATAAAATCAGAAACCTTTTCTCTTAAAATGTAATGTCAATATTAGATGGCTTGTTTATTAAAATAATAATAATAATGGACCAAGTGAACACTATTGTGCACCTTCTGGGTCCTATTTGCTCACTTACAAAGATGCTTCAAAAAAGAACACATTATGAGTAGTAATCAAATAAGTAGTTACTATAAGGAAAGTTTTAGAAAAATAAGTTCCTCCAATAGCTCCATTTCAGGTCCAGCTTATTTCTTCAGTCTAATTTGTCTATACTTAGGAAGCCAGTTAGAGCCATTTCCATCCCTTAACATTGGTGTTTTATAAACATCAAAGGAACTGAAAACAAACACTGCATCTTAGCATGCCTTTCCTTTTCACAATCGTGCCTCTCTAAGAGGTTAAGCTTTGCCAGGACTTAGGGGGGCCCATAATGATTTTTTTCTTTTCCTTCCAATCGTATGACATAGAAACCAAAGTTGGTAGTGAGAATCAAGGACTTCACCAGGTACATTAAATATATTTCTACTTTTCCTGTCAAAATGTAGACAATGTGAAGTTCAAGTGGTTGGAAGGAGGATTTTGTACAACCTGGACTTGTCTTTTAAAATTTGTAACTACATGACTTAATCTAATGAAATATATAAATGCTACTATTAAACATTAATATAGCCCAATTTAGAATACACACATAAATTTAAGAAAAAAGAAAGCTTCTGTATTGAAATCTCTAGTTTTCTATTAAATAGGAAAAAAGAGATTATAGGAAGAAATAGAGGATTTTTAATAGCTAGGGTATTAATTGTCTAAAATAGGCACTATTTACAAAATCATAGTAAAGAGATGGATTCTAGTTTTAACTTTCCTGCTAACTAGCTGCATGATCTGGGATCTCATTTACTTTCTTTGAATCTTAAATTTCTTATCTTCAGTAGGGGTCTATTTTATTCAGCAATCTCTAAATTCCTTAACTAGTTGAAGACTCTCATTCCAGATTAATCAGAGAAGGCTTTTTACAACTAGTTTTATTGAGCAGTTTATAAAAAGAAATGCCTATTCTGGTAAACAAGCAGGAAAATAAAAGAATTTACAAGAGGCATTCAGAATTACTCAGGGTCTTATTTCCTAAGCCAAGTGACTGGAAATATGTTGATTTAATTTTGACAAAAATATACTCTCTGGTATCTAAAGAAAATTTTAGCTGATTAAAGATAATTCAAAGGGCTTTAGCTGTCCTCTATAAATTAAACTTCAAACAGTTCTTACAAATCATTTTACTCATTTTAAGTATTATTATTCCAACATATGGATTAAATTGCATAAGAGTATAAACAGGTCAACTATTAAGCCAGTAATGGCTGGAGAAAAAAAATGATTTAGGATTTTACTTATCCTCAATTGTCTGTAATTGAATTATCTCCAAATGGGGAAAGATTTTTCTGTTCCTTATATATAAAATACAAAACTAGTTAAAATATCATATTTTTCTATCCATCTTCATTTATTATTTTTGAAATATTTCACTAAAAAGACGATAGATGAAAATCAAGAAATGTCATGAATAATTGTATAAATACTTCAAGAATCATTCTAGTTATGTAATATTGGGTCAGCAGGGACTTCAGATTCCATGTAATCCATATTCTTTAATTTATAGATCAAAAACAACAAAGCACATTCAGATAAAGGGACTTATCCAAAATCACTTTGGATAACTCACTAAGCAAGTTAGCAAAAGAAAAGGCTTTTGGACACATCTTAGGGCCCGGAGGACGTTCAGCCTCTGTGAGCAGCAACCTTTCCGAGGGAGTGGTTGAGTGATGGCCGTCTTAGAGAAAAGATGTTCTCGTCCCTGGCGCACTTGTCGCGGGCGAACTCCTTCAATGCGCCTCATCTGCAGCTGGTGCACGATGGCCTCGCGGGCCTCCGCAGCAGCCCTCTGGGGCCCACAGTCCAGCCCCGCGGCCCTCGCAACCTGGCAGCCGCTGCCATGGAAGAGTACAGTTGTGAATTTGGCTCCGCGAAGTATTACGCACTGTGTGGCTTTGGTGGGGTCTTAAGTTGTGGTCTGACACACACACTGCTGTCGTTCCCCTGGATTTAGTGAAATGCCTATGCAGGTAGACCCCCAAAAGTACAAGGGCATATTTAACGGATTCTCAGTTACACTTAAGGATGGTGGTGTTCGTGGTTTGGCCAAAGGATGGGCTCCGACTTTCATTGTCTACTCCCTGCAAGGGCTCTGCAAGTTTGGCTTTTATGAAGTCTTTAAAGTTTTGTGTAGCAACATGCTTGAAGAGGAGAATACTTATCTCTGGAGCACATCACTATATTTGGCTGCCTCTGCCGGTGCTGAATTCTTTGCTGACACTGCCCTGGCTCCTATGGAAGCTGCTAAGGTTCTAATTCAAACCCAGCCAGGTTATGCCAACACTTTGAGGGACGCAGCTCCCAAAATGTATAAGGAAGAAGGCCTAAAAGCATTCTACAACAGGGTTGCTCCTCTCTGGATGAGACAGATACCATACACCATGATGAAGTTTGCCTGCTTTGAACATACTGTTGAAGCACTGTACAAGTTTGTGGTTCCCAAGCCCCGGCAATAATGTTCAAAGCCAGAGCAGCTGGTTGTAACATTTGTAGCAGGTTACATAGCTGGAGTCTTTTGTGCAATTGTTTCTCACCCTGCTGATTCTGTGGTATCTGTGTTGAATAAAGAAAAAGGTAGCAGTGCTTCTCAGGTCCTCAAGAGACTTGGATTTAAAGATGTATGGAAGGGACTGTTTGCCTGTATCATCATGATTGGTACTCTGACTGCATTACAGTGGTTTATTTATGACTCCGTGAAGGTCTACTTCAGGCTCCCTTGCCCTCCTCTACCTGAGAGGCCAGAGTCTCTGAAGAAGAAGTTTGGGTTAACTCAGTAGATAGATCAAAGCAAATGTGGACTGAATCTGCTTGTTGATCAGTGTTGAAGAAAGTGCAAAAGGAACTTACATATATTTGACAGTGTAGGAAATTGTCTGTTGTCTATTCCTGATACAATTACTGTAGTACTCTTGCTTACGGCAAGAGTTTCAAATTTACTGTTAGAATAAACCCAACTCTTCATGAAAAAAAAAAGAAAAGGCTTTTGTATTACTCTGCAGGAAAATTAACCTCACTTGATTTTGTTCAATTAAATGTCCCTACTTTTCTTCTGTTACTCATTGTCACTGTTTATGTGTATATATTGCTGTTTAATTTATATTCTGTTGTTTGATACATCATCACATTCACCATGCAAATCTTAAAATATTTGCCCCAACCAAGAGCCAAATTTTGTCCTAAAACTTATAAACCTAAGAGCTTCATTAATTTACCAGTATCAGTAGAAGCTTGGTTAAACTATGTGGAAATGGATTCAAAGGATTGTTAGTCCAGGAAATGAAGAACATAAATGTAGATCAGGCCAAAGTTATTCATACAGATACACTGATCAGAAATTCTGGATTGAAAGTATTAGAGAGAGCATCTGGGCATGCATCTAATATCTGCTCAGTTAGCTGCATAAAACTTGAACTCAGCTGTGACCGAGGTTTAGTAATGAGGTTCCAAAACTTCTCTGATAAAACATAGAAGAAATAATTCAAAGATTTAGGAAGATAGAATAGTTGGCATGGATTTACCACTAAGACCTATTCAAGCATCCCTGAGATGACTCAGAGCACTTTCTTTATTGAAGCATTGAGAAACCCATTGTGAAGGGAAGCACTAAAACCCCTGAAAACTGCAGTTAGCTGTCTTCTATCAATTAGACCTTCATGAAGAGAAATGCTGTTATTGAAATGGGCTCCCTGACTGAGAGGTACAATCAAATCCCAGAATGACAACAGCAGCTTTTAACCACCAGAGCAAGTCAAGTGCTATTACTATAATAGAATCCAGACAATAATTAATATGGTGTTATAACAATGGGCATGACTGCATTTTTTGATGTTTGACTGCTGTCAGCTTTTAAGCCCATCTGTCCCTCTTTCCTTTCTGCCCCCTACCTGGGCAAGCTGATAAGAAAGCCTGCATGCTCCTGCCTTTAGCACCAGAGGAAATTCAAATCACATAAGCTCTGGTTAACCTGGACCTGCTTGTGCCTGCCCTGCTCTCCCTAGTCCCTTGTGTGAGCCATACCCTTTATCGCAAATTATTTGGTATGCAAAGCATCATTGCATTCAACATAATACCTGTCAGTGGAAGGTAACACATTTCACCTTTATGTAGTGATCACAAACTAGATATGATCTGCACTGATCTTTCGTGATGGCCAACTCAATATGGCGTCTATGCAAGAGAAATCTAGAGGTGACCTCAATGATCTTTATCTCTGATTTTCATGCCTTAGTTTTATTCCTACCCCTTGAGTGCAGGTAGGACTTTGCTTCTAACCAATAGAATATGGCAAAGGTAATGGATGTCTCTATCATTATTATATATTATATGGCAAAGGTTATGAGAAGTCACTCTCACAATTACTACCAACACACACACATACTTCCTAGAAGAGAGGCTAGATAATCTCTTTGAGGTCTTGAAAGAAATAATCATATTGGAAAACTTTGCATGTCAAGAAACTGCAGGAGGCATTTAGGAACCAACTTCAAACTCCAGCCGATAGGCAGAAAAACATTCTGAGGCCCCCATTCATAGAGCCACAAGGAAATAAATTTTGCCAACAACTTGAATGGGTTTGGAAGTGAATTCTGCCCCAGCTGAGCCTCTGGATAGAACACAGCCTGGCTGATATCTCTAAGGCAGCCTTGCAAAGCTCCGAGCAGCACACCCAACTCAACAGTGCCCCATCTCCCAAACCATAGAGACTGTAAGATATTATAAGCCTGTGCTCTCTTACATGGATGGTTGTGGCAACGTGTTATGCAATGATAGAAAACTAATATAAGATTTTCTTGTGTTTTTCCAGACAGAGTCTTACTCTGTCGCCCAGGCTGGAGTCAGTAGAGTCAGCTCAATGCGACCTGTGCCTCTGCATTCAAGAGATTCTCCTGTCTCAGCCTCCCTAGTAGCTGGGACCACAGGCACGCACCACCATGCCCAGATAATTGTTTTTATATTTTTAGTAGAGACGGGGTTTCACGATATTGGCCAGGCTAGTCTCAAACTCCTGACCTCATAATCTGCCCACCTCGGCCTCCCAAAGTGTTCAGATTACAGGCATGAGCCATCGTGCCCCGCCCAGAAAACAAATATGGGATTTCTAAGACTGAGATAGATAAGTAGCAAAAAAAAAAAGAAAGAAAGAAAAGAAAAGAAAAAGAGAAGAAAGAAAAAGAAAGGTTTGTATGATCTAAACAGACAGAAAGACAAAAAGTCTGAGTTTAAGAAAATGAGGTCTTATTTGATTCCACATCAATGGAATCATAATCCTTTATCTAAATCTTATTTCTGTGCCATTGTACATTGCCATTGTACATTGCATTTGAATGAATGTGGTTCCAACTACACCAGAAGGAGAATTATGTAATTCTACCACAAATGACCCTGCATTCACTGGCCAGACTAACAGGTTATGTGTATCAGGTAAAAACTGCCATTTTGGAACTCAGTTTTCCTCATAGTAAGCTAAATAATTCTAAAAACTCACCCCATAATTTTTCTCCAAAAGCAAAGTGCATGGCTGGAGAAGACTTGTTCAGCATTTGGAAAATTTCCTGTACTTACCCTCTGATCCATGGATTGAGAGCTATCATGATCAGAAAACCAGAAATGCCATATGTAAATCCATACAAGTGCCTCTTTCTACCAAAATGTTAAAATAAAATAGGTATAGAAAATTATCAATAAAATCAAATATATTGCCACTATTAATAACTCAAAGATGCAGAAGTAGTGATTTCTGTCATATCCTTAACTCACTTGTTTGGCCTCTCGGATGGATGGATCTTCAAGAATTACAGTCAAATTTTATATATCTAAAGGTTCAGTGACTTCACTTTCAGCTGCCACTATTCCAGGTACAGTCTCTTTAAACAAAACAGCCTCTGGAACCTGGTATGCAGCTACAGAACAGAAACAACTTTTTTTCCATCTCAAATATAGAACATACCAGAATCAGTTTATTTTCACTTGACAAGAAAAATAGGTCATTTCTGCAGTCTTTCCTCAGGAGTGCATCAGCTCACTTCAATGACAACGTAATTTTCTCATCAGAAACCATTATCTCACTGACCAGCTACATTGACACCATCATGCTCATGGATCTAATAATCATAATGTACCCTAGATACTATGGCAAAACAGATATTCCAGTCTTGGCACAAAAAAAACAAAGAAAGAAATGGAGGGAGGGAGAAAGTGAAGAGAAAAGAAAAGAAGAAAACAAAACTCACAGAAGACAAAGCAGTTTTTCCTCATTGGAATAGATACATTCTAGGTATGTTCCTTAGTCTGCCTGTCATGCTCTTACCACCATCAACAACTGAGGGCTTAATGAATACCTTATTCCTCTTCATGATATTCAAGAAAATATTGCATCTGACTGTGAGACTTAAATAGCATAAACCTTCCAATAGGCTATTGCCCTGAAGAGTCATGGGGTCAGCATATACCTTATACCCCAAAGTGGCTGGACTTCAAGGTCTTACTGACAATTCAGTTACAACTGAGAGATAGTACCTTGTGTGGTCGGTGCTTCTCTATATGCTGCAATTTCCTTTGAACTAGTTATCAATTTATTATGAAATTACTGACATAGCAAGGATGCATGGAACTTGGAATAAAGAGGTAGAGATGATGAGAGTACTACCTCTTACTATAGCATCCAATAAGCCCAGCAAACAATTTTGTTTCCTGACCACAGAACTCCAGGTTGGCTATTTTTGAGATTTCTGAGATCTGACTACCTCCTAGGGACGGAGCAATTATTCTGCCGAACTGGAATTTCAGACAGCCCTATTTTGGATACTCATGCCATCCAAGCAACAATCAAATAAAGGAAATGACTATAGTGCCTGGTGGATTTCATTCTGAATATCGTAAGGGAAAAATATTACTTCCACAATAGAAGGGGGAGGGGAAGAGCAATTTACATATCAAGCCTCCTAAGTTTACATCGAGTATCATAGATTAACAGAAGGCTATAGCAATCCAACCCAAAAATGGCTCTGACCTCTGAGGAATGCAGACATGTGTCCTCACACCAGAAGAAAAACTTAAACCAACAAAGGGATTGCTAGTGATAATGACACATGGAATGAGTCGTGGGGAAAGAAAGACAGAACATAACTAGGGTCTCATGTCCCTAAAAATGAGGATGGTTTCATTCTTCCATATACACGTGTGCTGTACTAATACATAACTAAATGTTGATGGCTATTAACTTAATAATTTGCTACTTCTATTAAGGATATCAAGTTAGAACAATAAATAAACTACTGTAGTAAGGAACATCACCCACCTAGAGATAGATACAGTCACTAATGGGCTATGTGCAAGAAAGGATAAGAGCATCTGTCTTCTTATTACAGAAAGCTACATTGTGTTAATCAGGAGCATGTGATCCTTGCTTTTGCTATTTAAAAGACTTTGACTAGATAAAGGAGTGTATATGCATGAATATTGAGAAATCAAAGAACTGTGCTGGATATTGTCCATTGGTCAATGGTGTTTATCCAGTACATTTTACACCTCCCCTCCACACATCTTCTATATTGCAGAAATCTGGCATTTTCACCTCTACTTGCAGCCTAGGATCTGTACATAAATTTGTTTCTGCCAATTAGAAGCACTCAGAGGACATTTGGAAAGCAGAAATAATGCAGTGATCTTATTGCTGTTGATTCTCCTGGAAATTAAGTTAGCAGAGACAAGAGTATTAAGAGATGGTTTATGATGCTATGGCAACAACAGTTTCCTGATCCCTGTGTTACAGACATTGCAATGTGTTCTTGAAGTCAATAGCAGCAGTATTAGCCTCCTGAATCCAGCTCTGCTAGGACTTCCAACAATTTTGTAAACACAGCATTACTTAAGCACAGTGTTTGTAAGCACATTATTATAGTCTTTTTTGATTAAAATATCTAAACTGTTTCTAGCTTAGGAAGAGAACAAATTGTTCTTATTTTGATAAATAAAGCTATAAAAAATAGTAAGTTCAAGAAATATCATGGTAAAACACTGCAAACTCCCTTGAGATTGGGAATCAGCGAAGATGCCAACCACCACCAATTCTATTCAATATGACACTAAAATTCCCAGCAAACTAACTCAGTAAAAGAATAAAAAGACATAAAAAGCATATGCATCGGAAAGGAAGAAATGAGCTGTCATTATTCACAGATGATGTAAATTTTACCTATATATCAAAAGAATCTACAAAATAAGTGAATGTAGCAAGGTCAGTGTATAACAGGCCAATATATAATAATAAATTGTTTTTATATAGATCAATACTGAGCAAATAGAAAATAAAATATTTTAATTGATACTATTTACAATATTATCAAAGACATAGTAAAGAATTTCTAGTAAAATACGTGCAAAACTTTGAAAGGAATTAAGTTTTGAATAGAACCACTATTGTTTTTTCTCTCATTCATTTATTATCTCATAGATATCAAGATATCTATAAGTTCCTTGATAATAAGAGCTACGTCATTCAAGCTTGTATTCCCTCAGGATTTGGTACCATGTTTGGTATATATTAGGTGCTCAAACAGGTGAAACACATTATACCTACATAATTTTATCGTATTTTAACTATTATTTCTCAATTACTGGGTGTGTTACTTATATTAAAATCTAACAGCTCCCATCTCTTCAAAATTTGCCAATGTAAAGAATCACATCACAGAGAAAAACATGAAGCCATCCAACCAAAGAGAAGAGAAAATAAGTGTTTTACAAGAAAGGCAATCCAGTGCATCTGATGAAGAAAGTATGAGTTAGAAGGACTGGAAATCTTCAAATGACTGGAGACTCAAAAAGGACTAGAATCTCCAAATCTTAAATTTGAATTTCTCATTGCTCCATAAAAAATGAATTGTACTTTAAAAAACATATTTTATAGGTTTTATGCAAACTACATGTTTCCTAATTATTTTGACTACTACCTTTGATTAAATACAGTAGGTTCAACTCCTGTAATAATTATTATATATTATATAATAATATATTATATATTATTATATATAAAATATTATTGTAACTCCTTGACTTGTTTTTCATCTTAAATTCACTTTCAGTAAGATTGTGAGCTGAACTGACTGACAACTTAAGTGCTGAGTTATTCAGATATTTGGAACCAAAAGTTCAGATATTCTGTTGCATTCAATCATACCTATTGAGACAGTGTCATGAGAACATGCATTAATTTTCTAAAACTTTTAAATATTGCAGCTCCTTAGGAATATAAGAGAAGAGCTATAATGTCCACTTTGATATGGACCACCATCCCCCACCACCATTTCTTCTAATAGTCATAAGGTCTGGAGTAAGCAACATCTGACAAAAATAATAACATTAAAGCATCTGTGTTAGCACATACCCTGTGTCCCACGTGTGCAGTAGCAGAAGGCTGTGTTCCCATTGGGGCTGCTAGTCCATGTTGCTGTTTTCATTATTCTTTGTACTTGTGGTATCCAGAAAATAGTAGAATCTCATAAATAACTGGTGAATGAATGAAGGGATAAAGAATAATGCTAGATCTTTTTTGTTTGGTATAAAATAAATGACAAAGGCAATAAAATCTAATATAATTAATATTTTATCCGGCATATTAGTGCATGGAGCCATGCATTTTATACCATTGAAACATTTTAAAAACAGCAAATAAAAAACTTTTCAAATTTAAACTTAGCTCGTGACCTCACATTTCTGCCTAGTTTCAAAAAATTTAATCGTACACATGCAAAAAACTCAGTGTCATTTGGTTTAAATCTCAGTTTCTTTAGGTTAATTATTTGTCAATTTAGGTTTATCTTACCCCTTCATCTTGCCATATCCCCAGGTGGCATCCAGACTTGGGAAAGGCCTATAAATAATTTCATGGCATCAGAAGAAAAATGTGCATTATGGAAATAAAAACACCTAAACAGGAACAAGCAAAAGGTATTTATTCAGAGCTTGCTGATATAGCAAAGGAGTCAGCCACCATTGCTTATGCTTGGCAGAAATTCAAAGGCAGGCAGAAGAGTGGGAAAGCTTTATAGTAAAAAAAAGGCTTTAGGCATGCCCTGATTAGACATTTTTGGCATGGGAAAGCTGGAGATGGGCTAACTTGAAGCAGGGGATCCTATGTGATTGGTTAGCAGAGCACATTCAGCTTTATCCTAGGTTGGAAGTGGGGGAGAGCAACAACACAAACATTAGAGAAGTTTGTAGTTATTGATCCAAATCCTGCCTTTTTGGGCTGATTGCTATAGACGTTCTGGTTTGGCTTCACAGACTGTTTACTACAAAGGTTGTGGGTCAGATTTCTATTTTTATATATAGTCTGGCTATTGTCCATTTGTATATGGAATATCTCTACATTAAACCTAGGGTGGTTTTCTGCCATTCCATGCCTCTGCTGAGTTGTTCTTTGTCCTCATGTGTGTTGGGCTGCATCATTTGACCCTGCTACAAACATTTATGTTCACTCTTGTTCCATAACTTCCAAGCATATTAAAGGATCTCTTCCAGGCATCTGTCTCTCTTAGCCATTTTTGCATCTTTCCTAGGACATGTAATGAAATACGGAGTAGGCTCTGGAATGCTGCTGTCACACATGCCAGACTCTGGCCTTCTCAACAAAACTGGGACCTGGGTACACCAAGGCTGGCCAGACAACCATCCTGGTTACTAAACAACTTGGCTTCTCTATTTCTCTGACATTTCCATTGAACTTTGTGTCACCCTACTTTCTCTCAAGAATTTAGCATAGAAAATGGGACACTAGATCTTTCTTAAGAACTCATGCTCCAATTACTTTTCCTTTCATTCTTGTGTGCTTTTTAATGAAAAGTAGAAGTTAAACCAAGAATTTTCCCATTCTTAGGTTTATAGAGTGTATTCTAAGCTCTGTGTTCTCTAGAATTTGATGCTTAAAGTTAAGGCCAAGATTTTGGAATTAAAACCACACTAATATGCATATCTTTTCCCTATGGATAATGGCATCCCCCATGCCATGGCTCTCAGCATAAGGCCTTTTCTAGAGCTTTCCAGTAATTGTCTTAAGGGATTAAAATCTTAATTTGTCATTGGCTTTCTAGTGTTCCTGTCTGAAGGCAGTGAGAGAAAGCCATAATTACTACTCAAATGGCAATGGGGAGAGGAGGCTGGTGGGTAAACTGTTGCCTGAGGAAGGGAAGCAAAGTTAGCATAAATATTTGAAAAGGTATTATGTTAAAACCTTTCTCCATTCTCTTTTAAAGAACCATATATTTATATGCTTTCATGCATGTTGATTACTTTGTTTCTCAAACAATCCTGCACAGAATTATAGCATGGTTTGTGCTAAGAAAGGGACAGGTCCAATGTCCTGATCAAAGGTCAAACAAGTTAGACATAGAAAAGGAAAAATTAAAACATCAGGAAATGCACTCCTTATTTAGCAAACTTAGTATGTATCAAAGGAGTACATAGTAATGAAAGTGGCTTCTGTTACAACCATTTCTTAATAATGCATTTATACCGATTTTTTTCATTAAACATTCAGTATTCTTTGCCTAATTCTGCAGCAAGCATACTTTCCAGGATGAAGTATAATCTGAAAGGGAAATGAATTCTAATTATGAGGACATAATGCTGAAAATAATTAAACTGGCCTTGTACTGTTTTTCAAAACTGGTTGCAAATTGATGTTTGATATTTATAATATGCTATTTAATTTAATCTTCAAAATTTTCTCGGCTACTTAACGATAAACAAGTATTCAGCACTGTTCAAGACAATTCTCTTCTAAATTTATGTCTCTTAGTATCTTTCAAAAAGTGAGAAGAGCAATGCAATAGTTTCATGATTTTGTTACTTTGTCATTTTTAATTTTTGTGGGTACATTGTAGGTATAAATATTTAGGGAATATGAGATGTTTTGATACAGGTATGCAATGCATAATAATCACTTCATGGAAAATGGGGTCTCCATTCCCTCAGGCATTTATCCTTTGTGTTATAAATAATCTAATTATAGTCTTTATTTTAAAATACACGATTAAATTAGTATTGACTATAGTCACCTTGTTGTACTATCAAATACTAGGCCTTGTTCAATCATTCTTATTTTTTTTTTAGCCATTAACAATCCCCTCTTCCTCCCCAGTACCACCATCCCCAACTACCCTTCTCAGCCTTCTACTGTCTGTGTTCATGAGGTCCGTTGTTTTGATTTTTAGATCCCACAAATAAGTGAGAACATGCGATGTTTGTCTTTCTGTGCCTGGGTTATTTAACTAAACATAGTGACCTCCGGTTCCATCCATATTGCTGCAAATGACTGAATCTCATATGTTTCAATGGCTGAATACTACTCCATTGTGTACATGTAACATATTTTCTTTATTCATTCAAATGACTGAATCTCACGTTTTAATGGCTGAATAGTACTCCATTGTGTATATGTAACACATTTTCTTTATTCATACAAATGACTGAATCTCACGTTTTAATGGCTGAATAGTACTGCATTGTGTATGTGTAACACATTTTCTTTATTCATTCAACTATTGATGAACACTTAGGTTGCTTCCAAATCCTAGCTATTTTTTGTGAAAAGTGCTGCAACTAATATGGGAGTGCAGATGTCTCTTTGATATGCTGATTTCCTTTCTTGTGGGTATAAGATCATCTGGTACCTCTATTTTTGAGGAACCTCCAAACTGTTCACCTTGGTGGTTGTACCAATTTACATTTCCATAACAGTATACAAGGGTCCTGTTTTTTCCACATTCTTGCAAGATTTGTCATTATCTCTCTTTTGGATATAATCAATTTTAACTGTGGTGAGATGGTATCTCGCTGTAGTTTTTATTTGCATTTCTGTGATAATCAGTGACGTTGAGTACCTTTTCATATGTCTGTTTGACATTTATTTGTCTTCTTTTGTCTATTCAAGCCTTTTGCCCATTTTTTAATCAGATTATCAGATTTTTTTTCCTACACAGTTGAGTTCCTTATATATTCTGGTTTTTAATACCTTGTCAGATAAGTTGTTTACAAATACTTTCCCCTATTCTGTGGGTTGTCTTCACTTGGATTGTTGTTTCCTTTTCTGTGTAAAAGCTTCTTAACTTGATGTGATCCCATTTGTCCATGTTTGCTTTGGTTTCCTGTGTTCATGGGGTATTCTTCAATAAATCTTTGCCTACACTTATGTCCTGGAGAGTTTCTCCGATGCCTTCTTGTAATAGTTTCATAATTTTTGGTTTTAGATTTAGCTCTTTAATTCATTTTGATTTTATTTTTGTATATGGTGAGAGTCTAGTTTCATTCTTCTGCATATGGGTATCCAGTTTACCCAGCACCGTTTATTAAAGGGGCTGTTTTTTCTCTAGTGTATGTTCTTGGCAACTTTGTCAAAAATGAGTTCACTGCAGGTGTGTGGACTTGCTTCTGGGTTCTGTATCCTGTTCCATTGTTCTATATGTCTGTTTTTATGCCAGTACCATGCTGCTTGGGTTACTATAACTCTGTAATATAATTTTAAGTCAGGTAATGTGTTTCTTCCTGTATTAGATTGTTCTTGCATTACTATAAAGAAATATCTATGACTGGGTAATCGATAAAGAAAATAAGTTTAATTGGCTCATGGTTGCACAGGCTCTATAAAAAGCATGCTGCTGGTATCTGCTCAGTTTCTGGGGAGACCTCAGGAAACTAACAATCATGATAAAAGGTCAGTCTTAGATGGAAGGAGCAGAAGCAAGAGAGATCACATTTTTAAACAACCAGACTCTTGCAAGAACTCACTATCAAAAGAACAGCACCAAGTGGATGATGCTAAACCATTCACGAAAACACCTCCATGATCCAATCACCTCCCACCAGGTCCCACTTCCAACATTGGGGATTACAATTCAACATGAGACTTGTGTAGAGACAAAAATCCAAACCACGTAATTCTTCCCCTGCCCACCCCCAAATCTCATGTCCTTCTCATATTTCAAAATACAATCATGCTTTCTCAATAATCCCCAAAGTCTTAACTCACTCCAGCATTAACTCAAAAGTCCAAAGTCTCACCTGAAATAAGGCTAGCCCCTTCTGCCTATGAGCCGGTAAAATCAAAAACAAGTTAGTTACTTTCAAGATACAATGAGTGTATAGGCATTAGGTAAGTACTCCCATTTCAAAAGAAAGAAATTGGCCAAAGAAAGGGGCTAGAGATCCACGCAAGTCTGAAACCCAACAGAAAAGTCATTAAATCCTAAAGCTCCAAAATCATCTTCTTTGACTCTGTGTCCCACATCCAGAACACACTGGTGTGAGGGGTGAGCTCCCAAGGCCTTGTGCATCTCAATCCCTGTGGCTTTGCAGGGTTTAGTCCCCACAGCTTCTCTCACAGGCTGGTATTGAGTGCCTGTGGCCTTCCCAGACATAAAATGCCAGCTGTCAGTGGATCTACCATTCCAGTGTCTGCAGGATAGTGGACCTCTTCTCACAACTACACTAGACAGTGCACCAATGGGGGACTCTGTGTTGGGGCTCATCTTCACATTTCCCCCTCTGCACTGCCCTAATAGAGGTTCTCCATGAGGGCTCTTCCCTAGGCTTTTCCATACATGTTCTAAAATCTAGGCAGAGGTTTCCAAGGCTCAATTCTTACACTCTATGCACCCTTAGGCTTAACACCAAGTGAAAGTCAACACAGCTTAGGCTTGTCCCCTCTGAAGCAGCATCTTCAGCTGTATCTGGACCCCTTTGAGCCACAGCTATAAGTGGGGCTACTGAGATGCAGGAAACTGTGTCCTGAGGCTGTACAGGGGAGAGAGGTCCTGGGCCTCATCCATAAAATTATTCAGTCCTCCTACACCTCTGGGCCTGTGATGGAAGGGGCTGCCTCCAAAGGTCCCTGAAATGCCTTCAAGGACTTCTCCCCATTGTCTTGGATTTTAGCACTTGGCTCATTTTTTATTTATTCAAGCCTGCTTAAATTCTGCCCTGAAAATGGGCTTTCCTTTTCTACCATGTGGCTATGCTTCAAAATTTCCAAACTGTTTCATTCTGCTTTTCCTTTAGAAAAACGTAAGATCCAACAACACATAAGAGCATAGGTTGTTAGAAACAGCCAGGCTACATCTTGAATGCTTTACTGCTTAGAAATGTCTTCTGCCAGATGCCTTACATTATCATTCTCAAGTTGAAACTTCCACAGATCCCTAGGGCAGAGGCAGAGTACAGCCAAGTTCCTTGTTAAGGCATAACAAAGGTGATGTTTGCTCCAGTTCCCAGTAAGTTCCTCATTTCCATCTGAGAGCCCAGCTCTAGTCTGACCTTCATTGTCTATACCACTATCAGCATTTTGGTCACAACTGTTCAACCAATTTATAGAAAGTTCTTGACATCTTCCTTTCCAATTTGGATACCCTTCATTTCTTTATCTAGTCTGATTGCTCTAGCTATGACTATAGTGACTAGTCAACACTAAATTGAATAATGGTGGTAACAGTGGGCATTCATGTTCCAGATCTTAGAGTATAGGTTTTCAGTTTTTCGCCATTCAGTATGATACTAGCTGTAGGTCTGCCATATATGGCTTTTACTACATTGAAGTATATTCTTTCTATAACTAATTTTTGTGGGGTTTTTATTATAAAGGAATGTGGAATCTTGTCAAAAGCTTTTATAGCATTAATAGATATTATCATACAATTTTTGTCTTTCATTCTTTTGATGTGATGTATCATATTAATTGGTTTGCATATGTCGAACCATCCTTGCATCACTGGAATAAATCCCACTTGGTCACAATTAATGATCTTTTTAATGTGTTGTTGAACCAGTTTGCTGGTATTTTGTTGAGGTTTTTTGGCATCAATGTTCATCAGAAATACGCCTACAGTTTTGTTTGTTTGTTGGTTTTTGATATGTCTTTGTCTGGTTTTGGTATCAGGGTAATACTGGTCTTGTAAAATGAGTTTGGAAGTATTCCCTCCTCTTCCATTTTTCAGAAAAGTTTGAGTGGGGTAGGTGTTAGTTTTTTAAATGTTTGATAGAATTCATCAGCAAAGCCATTGGATCCCCAGCTTTTCTTTACTGGGAGAATTTTTATAAAAGCTTCAGTCTTGTTATTTGTTATTGGTCTGTTCAGGTTTTGAATTTCTTTCTGGTTCAATCTTGATACGATGCATGTATCTAGAAATTTGTCCATTTATTTTAGATTTTTCATTATTTTGGCATATAGCTGCTCATAGTAGCTACTGATGAAACTGAATTTCTGTGGTACCACTAGCAATGTCTCCCTTTTCATCTCTGATTTTTTTTTTATTTTGGTCTCGTCCCTTTTTTTCTTAGTCTGGCTAAAGGTTTGGCTATTTTATTTAACTCATTTAAAAAAACTTTTTGTTTCTTTGATCTTTTACATTTTTTTCTTCATTTCAATTTCATTTATTTCTGATCTGATCTGATCATTTATCTTCTTCTGCTAATGTTGGGTTTGGTTTTCTCTAGTTTTTCCAGTTTTTTTAAGATGTTATTTTTATGATTCTTTCTTTACCTTTTGTAAGGCCAGTTGCCTCGCCGGGGAGCTCAGACACGCCCATCCTTCCCAGCGACAGGGAATTACGTCACCACTCTGCACCGGACACCTAGCCCCCGCTGAAAAACACCCGCCCAAAAATTTCAAAAAGCCACACCAAACCCTGCCCAATAACTCTTTGTCCCGTTTAGGTCATTCTTCCCCAAGACAGCCCACTCACCAAATATCCCGCCTAAATACCAGTAATAACTGCCTTTACTCTCCTTCCTGGGTCCCAATATCCAGTCAAGTGCCTTATGCTTTGTCTCCCCTATATCCAGTTAAATGCCTTCACTCCACTTCCTGGGTCCCAATATCCAGTCAAGTGCCTTATGCTTTGTCTCCCCTATATCCAATCAAATGCCTTCACTCCTTATAAAACCCCTTCCCCTAAAAAGTTAAGTGTGACTTCTCTGACCCTTACCTGGACCATAGAACCTCGCCCGGGAGCTGAATAAATCGGATTTTCATTTTCTTATACTGGCCTCAGATTCCTCATTTCGACTCGACAATATACCTTACACCTTTTACCATTAGCAGTTTGATCATTAAATGTCTGAGGTAGTCTTATTTGAGTTAAATCTGCTTGGTGTTCTATAACCTTCGTGTAGTTAGATATTGACTTATTTCTCTAGGTTTGGGACATTCTCTGTTATTTTCCCTTTGAATAAAGTTTCTACCCCCTGTCTCTTTACCTACCTCCTGTTTAAGGCCAGTAACTCTTATATTTGCCATTAGAGGCTATTTTCTAGATCCTATAGGTGAGCTTCATCGTTTTTTATTCTTTTGTCTTTTATCTCCCCTGACTGAATTTCCAAATATCCTATCTTCTGCTTGATCAACTCCGCTATTAAAAGACTCAGAAGTATTCTTCAGCATGCCAATTGCTTTTTTCACCTCCAGCATTTATGCTTGTTTCTGCTTAATTATTTCAGTCTCTTTGCTAAATTTATCTGATAGAATTCTGAATTACTTCTCTGTGTTATCTTGAATTTCTTTGAGTTTCCCCAAAACAGCTATTTTGAATTCTCTGTCTGAAAGGTCACATATCTCTAGTTCTCTAGGATTTGTCCCTGATACCTTATTTAATTCATTTGGTGAAGTCATCTTTCCCTTGATCATCCTGATACTTGCATATGTTTGTCTGTATCTGGGCACTGAAGAGTTAGGTATTTATTGTAGTCTTTGCAGTCTGGGCTTGTTTGTACCCATCTCCCTTGAGAAGGCTTTTAAGGTATTTGAAAGAACTTAGGTGTCATAATCTAAGCTGTAATTGCTTTAGAGGGGGATGCCATGCTCAGTAATGCTGTGGTTCTTGCAGACTCATAGAGGTACTGCCTTCATGGTCTTGGTTGGACAAGAACTGGAAGAATCCTATGGATTACTAGGCAGAGATTCTTATTCTCATCCCTTACTGTCTTCCAAACAAATAGAATCTCTCTTTCTGTTCTGAGCCACTTGGATCCTGGGGTTGTACTGACAGAAGCTCCCCTTCTCTCCACCTTCCCTAGGACTGCACTGGATCAGACCTGAAGCCAGCACAGCACTAGGTCTGACCCAAAACCCTCTCTGATCATTCCCTGGCTACCGTCTCTGTTTACTCATAGCCCTAAGGATCTACAATCAGCAGATGAAAAAGCCAGCCAGGTGTATGTCCTTCCCTTCAGGGAAGTGAGTTCTCTGCAGCCCCTGGTAGGTCCAGAGGTACCTCTGGAAACCAGGGACTAGAGTTAAAAACCTTAGGAGTCTACCTGGTGTTCTACTGTACTGCAGCTGAGCTGGCGCTCAAACCACATGATGCATTCCTTTCTAATCTTCCCTCTACTTTCAAAAGCAGAGGAGCCTCTCCTCATGGCCACTGCCACCTCAGAGTCATGGGGAATACTGCCAGACTACCACCAAAGTTCCCTTACAGCCCAAGGCCTTCTTCAATCAGCTTGTGGTGAATGCTGCCTAGCATGAGACTCATCCTTCAAAGGAGTGGTCTCTTTTTCGGTCAAGGGAAGGCCCATAAATGCCATCCAAGAGTCAAGTCTTGGAATTGGGGGACCCCAAGAACCCACTTGGTACTCTTTCATGCTGTGGCTGAGCTGGTACCTAAGGTGTAAGACAAAGTCCCCTTTACTTTTTCCTCTGCTTTCCTCAAGCAGAAAAGACCTCACACCATAGCCACCACAGCTGGGGATGTGCTGAGTTTTACCTGAAGCTAACTTTTAGTGTCTCACTCAAAGCCCTCAACATAGTACCTTGGTATGGCTGCTGGTTATTCAGAACCCAAGAGCTCATCACTCAGAAGGTGATTAATCCTGCCAGGACAGGATCCTTTTTTTCAAGGCATTGGGTTCCCTTCTGGCCCAGGCATTTGGGTTCCCTTCTGGGATCTGAAAAAGATATCTATACACCCACATTCAAAGGAGGAGTACACAATAGCCAAAAGATAGAAGAAAGCCAGTGTCCACTAATGGAAGAATAGATTTTTTAAAAGGTGATACATACATACAATGGAATATAATTAAGCCTTAGAAAGGAAGTAATGCTGACACATGGTCCAATACAGATGAACCTTGAGAACATTAGGCTAAGTGAAATAAGCCAGTCAAAAAACAACTACCGTATGATTTAACTTATTTGAGATACCTAGAGTAATGAAATTCATAAAGACAGAAAGTAGTTGCCAGAGTCTAAGCATAGAGGAAAACGAGGAGGTATTGTTAAACTCTATATATTGGATACAGAGTTTCACTTTCACAAAATAAAAAGAGTTCTGGTGAGGGATGATAGTGGTGATGGCACACCAATGTGAAATACTTAATGCCACTAAACTGTACATTTAAAAATTGTATTATTATGTATATTTTACCACAATTAGTTTTTAAGGTAGCAAACTATAGAGAAAATACTATCTAATGTTTGCTTACTCTATACATTATCTCATTTAAACCTTATACTCACTGTCTGAGAAGTATGCACCTTTAATACTATGTAGCAGTATAATGGCATTGTTAACAGCACAGGCTGTGGAGACCAATTGCCTAAAGTTTAATCCTGGTTTTACCATTTTCTCATCCTGTACCTTCAAGGAATTATTAACTTCTCTATGCCTCAGAGTTTTCATTTGTCAAAAGAGAAAAATTGATTTAAAACATGTAAAGCACTTAGAGCAGACCAGCAAATAGCAAGCATTCAATAAAGAGGAACCATTATTTTTTCCAGGATTTAGACAATTTTTTTCAAAATCAAGTAGGTAGTAGATTGTAGAACCACACTGATAGTGACAGGAGGCAGCCAAATGTCTCGGCAGACAGGGAAGGTTCCTGATGAAACCCCACCTTCAAGCCAAAACACACACACACACACACACACACACACACACACACACACACACCCCTGAAACCTGTGGCCCAAAGTAAGAACTTTGATCCAGCTTACCCACTCTCTCTGATTGGTTCTTTCTGAATAGTGCCTTTTTAACCAATAAAATTTTCCCGTTTCTAAAACTAACTACAGCCCACCCCACCCCCTTCCTGTGCCTGTAAAGATCCCAGATTCAATTGGTAGGGAGACAGAGATGGACAGACTTTGGGGAAGAGATGACCTGACTTTGGGGCAATGATCTGCCCTTCCCATCCCCCTCTTCAGCTTCCCTCTCTGCTGAGAGCCATTTTCATTGCTCAATAAAGTTATCCACCTTCACCACTCTTCAGTTGTCTGTGCGACCTCATTCTTCTTGGACACCAGATAAAAGCTTGGGAACCACCAAGTACAGGTACCCAAAAAAGCTATCACACCAGCCCTTTGCTCTCACTGGCAGAGGGGGAGCCACCCCATGTGATGAGGCATGGAGACAACTGAGCTGCTAACACACTCCCATCCATGGACAGCAGAACTGAGAGAGCACTGTAATACTCCTCTGGGGCTTTAGGGTTGCAGGCACCCCAACCTGAGCACCACCACCGGCCCCACTCAGAGCTTGCTTCTGCCAGCGCCTGCAGTGGCCAGCAGGATCTCGCACTCACTCACTCACTCACTCACAGGCTTCCTTCCCGCAAGGGGTTGAGCATTGTGGACTGAGTAGACGGGGCATCCCTGTCACAATTCTGGCAAAGGAAAATACTGCATCAACATTATTAATGTAAATGTATTATACTCCAAAATCCAAGCTAATAACATCAAATAAAACAACACCTGAAGTGAATACAGTCATTAAAATGATATTTTTAAAGTTTTTAACAGGAATATGTGCATATGTTCTTTTTTTCTTTATTTTATTTATTTTTTTTTTTTTGAGATAGGGTTTCACCATGTTGGTCAGACTGGTCTCGAACTCCTGACCTCAGGTAATCCACCCACCTAGGCCTCCCAAAGTGCTGGGATTACAGGCATGAGCCACGGAGCCCGGCCGACTGGAATATGTGCATATGTGTCTGTATCGCTTAAATATTTCTGACATATATGTATTAACACACCCACAATACAAAGACAAATGGCAAAAAGCAAGAAATTAAACAACATTTACAAAATGTTCTTTTAATTTAAATACACACATACACACAGAAGAGCAGAAATCCTTGGAACAGAAATCCTTGCCATCTTCCATGACACCATTCCCTCTGGCCCCTTTAGGCCTGCAGGTGTTGACAGCTTCCACTAAGGTTAGATTCTGAATATTTCACTATCCATTGTTCATTTCCATAACTCTTCCCATTCTTCATTCATTAGTCACTTTATTAAACTGTTCTCAGTTATTCATTTTGAGGTATCTTCTATTTCCCACCTGACCCCTGGTTGACGCAATCATTACTGAGGAACTAATTTAGTTCAGCAGATAATTTCTAGGTGCCTATTTGTGCAAAACAGTGGACATGAAGTAGCCATAAAAAGGTATTGACTCAGTATTAGTTATCTATTACTATATAACATATTCACCAAAACTGAGTGGCCTAAAAAAAAAAAATAGTGTCTCTTAGTTTCTGCAAGGAAGTATTTTGATGTAATTTATTTGGCTCAGGGTCTTTCACAGGTTATATCAAGGTGTCAGCTGGGGCTGCACTTATCTTTTACGGCTTAACTGGGGAAATTTGCTTCCAGGCTCACTCAGGTCAGTGTAAGTAGAATTTAGTTTCTTGCTATTGTTAGTCAGAGATCACCTTACTAACTCAGTTTCTTGTAATGGACTTCTTCAGAGGGCAACACGTAACAAGGAACTAATTGTTTAGAGCAAGTGAGATAATAAGAGAGGACAAATAGTACAGACAGAAGTAGAGTCTTTTTGTAACTCATCTCTAAAATGACATCCCATCATTTTCTTCTGTATTGTATTCATTAACAGCAAGTTAATAAGTCCAGCCAACAGTCAAGGCCAGAAGATTATACATGACCGTTAAGATCAAGAGGAGGACATCATAGGGGGCCACTGTAGATGCCTATCAGATTTCCTAACCTGTCTAATGTTCTCCACTATGTCCTTCCCTAAAGGCTGCAAGAATTACCAATAGGGCTTTTGAGAGTACAGCCAACAAACTCTTTAACTCTCATTTCCCATATTAGAAATTAGTAGATAGATAACTACCCTTTTTTTAACACACCGACCACAAACATATGCATCAATTAGAAATGCACACCACTTTTAGATGAAATCACCAAATAAAGGAAGGAGAAAGATGAAATCTGGGTCTATACAAATAATTCTGTTAGTGATTTCTTGATATGGATTGCTAAATAACCGATCCTCCTCAGCACCTTAATGGAATCTCTAATCTTGCTCTGTACCCTCCCTCATTCATAGTAGGCAAAAATGATAAACTAATTTGTATGTGGATTATTTAGTGACACTAACAGAGACTTAGGTCCTTAAACACATAGTTAAAATAAAGTTAAATTTTTCTTCCCTTTGTTGTATCCTGCTACGGATGTTTCTATTCTCTAAAGCCATGTCACCTCTTCTTTGAAAATAATATTTGTAAGATGGAAGGAATTTATTGAGTAAAATTAGATTTCCAAAGAGATCAGCAATAGGTACCCTTCAAAGTAATGTAATTTACACCACTGAGTGTCTGTTGACCTGCAAATTTACAACACGCCTGCTGTCACTTTCTTGCTCAATCATGGAAGATGCGGAACATCAGTTTTTGAAAAAAGACAGAAGACTTCACAACACAACAGGCCTCCAGGGCTCTTCAACAATAGAGTCTCAGAAGAAATTGCATTTTGTTTTTGAAGTGTGGGCCAATAAATAGTTCTGCAACACTGGGTTCTTTTAAAATTCTCCTAAGTAACAAAAGTCTCTTAAGAAACAGAGAATGATGCTGAACAAATTCTAAATTAACAGCCAGTAAATTTAATTGAGCCCACTTTAACCTGGTGAGCCTAAAGAGATATTTTAAAGTATAAAGGTCAAAGAAGAAGAAGAAGAACAAGAAATTGTGGTCATTAGGCCAGTTTTTCCAATCTCCCTGGGCATTAATCTTGTCTTTTCAATAAAAAATTCTTATTAGCTATTGCATTTTCAAATGATACAACATCACATTGGAAAGAGTTCATTTTAAGCACCGATTTTTATCTTCTGAGTTCTTAATAGAAAAATTAGATTCAATACACAGCAAATTATACCATTCTAGTAACCTTAACCTTAATTCTTATACTGGTTTCCTTTCTATTAAAATAAAATCAAATCTCTCCAATGTTTAAAATATGCACACTCTTCTAAAAGACTGGTCTATATTCACTAACTTCCCCTCATAGCCTTGACTCCCACATGGCTAAAGTAGTTAGCTTTGAGTCCCTCTTTTACTATGATCTTTAATTATCTGCTATTATTTTACCAAAATGCTTGTAAATTTAGCAGCACATTGATCCAGACCAAATAGACTTTCCAATTTTGCTCTCAATTCCAGATATCATATTCACATTTGATTATAGTTTTTCCATCTCTTAAAAAGAGACCTCTCTTGCCTTGCACAGTTTCTCATTTTCTCCCCTGTGTCCTTGGCATCATCTCAAGCTTTCCTTCATTTCCTGGTTTCCATCACCATTATGGCCCAGGCTCTACATCTGAATTGAGGCAACAGACTCCTAGCCCACTATCTGCCCCTCTTCCAGTGATGTGATGCAGCCAGTCTGTAACAGTTGGTGAGAGTAGATAGTTAAATTTTTATGAATTGTGCCAGCTGATTTTAAACAAAGTAATTATTAAATATAGAAATATATAAATGTATACTTAAATAAATTGTATTGTAAATAAAGGCAATAATTATGCATACCTTACCACTTTCTACATTTTTCTATTTTTATGGTCTTGAGTTTATTTGCCTCAATTGTATCTATAGAATGGAAATATTATACTATATTGAAAGACTACTGCATATCTCTCCCCAATTCTGCATTAAGTAATGCCTCTGAAATCAGCACTGGTGGGAGTGTTTACATTACAGAAATTGGCAAATACACATCAGAACTTTGGTTTTTAGAGAGCAAGTTGTTCAATACTTGACAGCCCACCATTGCCTATCCATGCACACAACACACCAGTCACTGCCTCCTCATCCCTTTCTAAATGAAGAGCCTGTGATGGGCTAGATTTCATGTGGCCAGTCAGTGAAGATGCTGCAGAATGAATGCTGGCAAAGCGGATATCTCTGGCTGATAACTGTGGCTTCATGTAAGACAGGGACACAGGGGAAAGAGGCAAAACTGAAATTGAACAGGGGGATAAAGGCAGGTAAGCCTAAGAACAAGATCTAATCAAGAAGGCCTGGGACAGATAAGCACAATAACATGGACGATGAGCCTTCTTAGTTCAAGTACAAAATCCATCTGTATCTCATCTAAATCGTTCTAAATGAGATGAGAAAAAATAAAGATCTGTGTTTCTTGGATATAGGATCTACCACTTACAATATCCAGACCTTAACAGAAAAATCAGAAAATCTATGCACTTAGTTTCAAAGAAAGTTAAAGTTCCTCTTTCTTGCTGGCTTTTACTGAACAAAGTTTTCTGGATGTTATAAAAATTCTCATTCTTTTTTTTCTGTAGTTAACTTGAAACAAAATCATCAGAAAGGTAGCTTATAAATTGCGACTATAATTTACATTAGATGAAATTCCTTGTGGCTGTCTCTTGAAGTATAATCAGCAATAAGAACTGGAAAATTCCCATTCAATAAGTGTGCTTCAACCTCTTTGATGTTTACTGAATAATTTCTCTGTCTCAAATGCAAGATACTTAAGACTTTCATCTTTCTTTCTTCCTCATTATTTGTGACTCATAGATTTTGGTTGAAAGTATTTCTGGCAGAACTTTTCAGAAAAACTTTTTATATTGTATCGTAGTATCAATTATTAGTCACGTTATTATCCCAAATAAATTCAATAATTCTGAATTGTTATTATATTGCATTTATAATGTTACGGTCAATTTTTTCTAAATAAACTTGCTTTTCTGGAAACTATAAAGACCAGATTGGTGATTATCCTCTGATAATTACTGTGATAAATCTCACTCTCAAGAAAGGTAGCAGTTAAACAATATTTTTATTTAAAATATGTTTTACATGTATTGTTATTTTTAATTATTACATGTCTTTCTTCATTTTAGTTTCTAAAATGTAATGAGTAGTTTATAATACCAATTATATTTCACAGCTCTGAATTTCAAATCTGTTTTTCAAATATCAATACATTCTCCAAAATCAATTTTCCTTCTTCAAATTGATGAGAGAAATAATGATTCTCTATTAAAAACAGATTCATATAATACTTTCTCTAATAATAAAAATAATGAATGCAGAAGTAGAAATTATTTATAATTAAACCATTGGGATTAATGTATAAAAGCTTCATTTTTATACCTCTCTGACTTATTCAAACTTGGTATAATGAACATACAATTTAAAAAAGAGGCCAGGCACACTGCTCATGCCTGTAATTCCAGCACTTTGAGAGACTGAGGTGGGCAGATGACGAGCTCAGGAGATTGAAATCATCCTGGCCAACACAGACAAACCTTGTCTCTACTAAAAATACAAAAATTAGCTGGGCATGATGGCGCATGCCTGGAATCCCAGCAACCTGGAAGGCAGGCTTGAACCAGGGAGTAGGAGGTTGCAGTGAGCTGAGATCATGCCACTGTACTCAGCCTGGTGACAGACTGAGACTCCATCTCAAAAAAAAAAAGAATTGAGAGTTGATTGTTGAAACACAATGAATTTATTATAAAAATAATTGTTTCATATTGTATATTAAAGGACTAACATTAAGCTAATGTCCTGGCAGCAACCAGAAGGCAAAACAAATTAGTAGCACATCACTATCATTTTCTGCATTTCTTTCAATTCTCAGCACCATTCTTTATTTGTTGGAGAATTATAGAAGTCAGCTATTCCTTTCATCTTCATTCATAGGCACAATAAATTTGGTTGTTGTGTTAATCTGTTCTCATGCTGCTAATAAAGACATAGCCAAGACTGGGTAATTTATAAAGAAAAGAGGTTTAATGGACTCACAATTCCACATGGCTGGGGAGGCCTCACAATCAAGGAGGAAGGCAAAGGAGAAGCAAAGGCACATCTCACATGGAGGCAGGCAACAGAGCTCGCACAGGTGAACTCCCATTTATAAAACCATCAGAACTCATGAGACTTATTCACTATCAGGAGAACAGTATGGGGGAAATCACCCCATGATTCAATTACCTCCACCTGGCCCTACCCTTGACATACTAGGATTATTACAATTCAAGATAAGATTTGGCTGGGAACACAGCCAAACCATATCAATTGTCTTCCATATTTTCTTTAGTGAGAACTTGGTGTTAGTAAATCTAAAACTTGTTTGTATTTGTGACTAGAATCTTTCCTGGTCCTCTAGTAATATTGCCACATGTATCTTAGTAAAATTAAACAGAGAAACCAGCAAGAGAATGTAAGTAAACAAATCAACATTTACACATTTATAATCTTAAAAAGAAAAAAAAAAGACTCAAAACATAAGACTTTTTTGATAATAGTTCAGTAGCTACATATAGCATTATGCAAATATAATGGACAGCATAGGTAAGTAAGGTTAAAAACAGGAATGTTACCAAAGTTAGAAAAGCTAGGTTTGAAACTAACATGGGCAACTTGAAGACTTATGATTTCAAATTAGTGTCTCAAATACTGTGTACTTCCATTTCCTTGTAAAAATGAATATATCTGTCACTAAGGGATGTTATGTATAATATGATTACTCATATGTATTATATGAGTAATATAATATTATAAAGGCACAAGATCTCAATAACAAATGTTAATTCACACAAACCCTAGGAATCTCTATTTTGTTTCACTGAAGTTCTCCACAAATGCAACTTCAACTGGAAAAAGCATTTACCATTATTTCAAATATTTCACTAACCAATAATTACATATCCTCACTAGTATATATTAAATTAGAGAATAGAAGATATTTGTCAGACTTTTAAGAGAGAGATCATTTCTTTTAATGAAGGTGGTCATCTTAGTCCAATACCACTGTTAGAACAAAACACCACAGTGTGTGTAAGGGAGGCAGGGAGTCTAAGGTCAAGGAGCCCACAGATTTGGTGTCTGATGAGGTCTTATACCTTCTTGCTGCATCCTCACATGGCAGAAGGCTTAAAGGCAAAAGAGACTAGGGGCCCCTTCCATCTCTTTCACTATGTGATGACAGTTAGACAGCACCAGCTGTGAGGAATGGGCCCTCACCATTCCTGCCGGGCACTGTGGCTCACGCCTGTAATCCCAGCACCTGAGGTCAGAAGTTCAAGACCATCCTGGCCAACATGGTGAAACCCAATCTCTACTAAAAATACAAAAATTTGCCAGGTGTGGTGGCGGGTGCCTGTAATCTCAGGTACTCCAAAGGCTGAGGCAGGAGAATCGCTTGAACCCAGGAGGCAGAGGTTGCAGTGAGTCGAGACAGTGCCACTGCATTCCAGCCTGGGCAGCATAGTGAGACTCCAACTCAAAAAAAAAAAAAGAAAAGAAAAGAAAAAAAAAAAGAAAGAAAAGGATAGAGAAGAAAATAAAAGAAGAGAAAAAAACTGAATCTGGCAGCACCTTGATCTTGGACTTTTCCGTCTCTAGAACTGTGAGAAACAAGTGTCTGTTCTGTATAAATTACCCAGACTGAAGTATTTTTTCATAGCGGCACAAACAAACTAAGACAGTTAAGGAGTAGTGGAAAGAATACTGAAAATATTCTTGGCTGGGCAGAGTGGCTCATACCTGCAACCCCAGCACTTAGGGAGGCCAAAGTGAGAGAATCACTTGAATCTAGGAGTTTGAGACCAGTCTGGGCCACATGGCAAGACCTTGTCTCTACAAAAATAATAATAAATGTTTAAACATATTTTTTTAAAAAATTTAAAAAGATAAATATTCTTGACTCCATGAACAACTGGCCTTGATAACACTTCATTAATTGGTTAAATATATTTTTTTTCATTTCATCAAATAATTTTCCATATCTACTAGAAACTAAGTCATTGTGGGTACTGGGGATATAACAATGAGAAACAAAAAATGCCCCTGGCTTCCTCCCAGCTTAGAGTTTAACAAGAATAATAGACAATTAATAGAACAATGACAACTAAGTGTGATATTATAGAAGAAGTAGGGGTTATAATGAGAATGCATAGCATGGATGCACAAGACGGTCTAGAAGCTGGAGTGCAAGGAAGATGTCACAAATGAAGTGGCACCTAAGATTTCCCTCCCTGGTCCCATTGCTCATTATGTTCAACTCCACAGGACTTATTTCTGTTCCTTGATTACCCAGGGCATTTGTGTATTGAAATGTTCTTGTTCTAGTTCTTCATGTAAGTGGCTCCTCTTCATCACTCAAATCTCAATTAACATTAGTGCTCAGAAAGAGCTTTCTTAATTCTTATCTTAAGAAGTCTCAAACACATCACTTTGTTTTATTCTCATCTTTACACGTATAAGTGACTGAAGTGATCTAAACTATGTATTATCTATTTTAACTATATATTTAACTATTTATTATCTATTTATCTACACATTTTCTATTTCTGGCATTGGGACAGGGACTCCAGGAAGGCAGAAGTTCCTATTTTATTTAATCACCATTGAATGATTAAGATCTAAAGCACTATGGTTGATTTATAATTATTTGTTAAATAAGTAAATGAATTTGCCTTGACTATCTCACAGAATGTTTAGACAATCAAATCAATAATGATTACCAACAACAGTGGCAAAAGCCCTGACATTTTACATAACATTTTTTAGACTACAAAATAATATTGCATACATTATCTCACTTGAATTTCCTGTTAGTTCCATAAAGAAAGGCTAGCATGAATGAAAAACTAAAAGCTTGCTGAAGTCTAGTGACTTCTTCAAAGTCATGAAAATAGTATGCAAATAAAAGCAAAGCTGACATGAAAACAGAGATCTTCACAGAACAATTTGATTCCTCTACTATACCACACGGAAATGTGAACATTTTTATACATGATTATGAATAGTAGAGCTGAACAGTGGAGAATCTCAAATAAGCCATAAGCTAGAAACTCATCAGCCAGTTCTTCATACACTGTAACCAGAAAATAACTAATCTCCAGACATTAATGATGAATCCATGCATTCAGTTGCCTTCCGCACACAATATGTTACTGCATTCTGGTAACAGTAGCATACGTTTACCATAGAAATGTTCTCATTAAACTGAATAAAGAGAAAATTTAATTATTCATTAGCTATTAGTCTGTACAATTATGTATGCTTTTTACATGTCAGATGACTAGATGGGACTTGGCAGAGAAACATGGAATTGAATCAAGAACTGAAAGTGCAATATTCTTCACATGATGTGTGAACAAGAGTAAGGGACTCAGCGGCAAAGCAAACCAAAGAAACAGCAACACAACTTAATACACAAAACTAAGGTCTTTATCTCAAAGGATATCAATTACAAGTAGCATTTGAGCCAAATTAATTAATATGTACTCCACCGATTCCCTACAGATACTCGTTTGCATCCACTAGGAAACCTAGAAATATGTTACGTTAACTTTCTGAAAATTACTACAAAATTATGACTACTGAGCCATTTTTCCTAAGTACATATTTTTCTACTGTGAAGATTAGAAAGGCAAAGTGGGGAAGCTGGCAACTCTATCTTTTAATCCATTATTTACTTACAACAGGGGAAAAAAAGCCTTTGATAGAGAATATAAAGCTTCTTTAGACATTAAAAAAAAAACTGTTTCTTTAGCATTATTAGGAAAAGCATTTTCTCTGAATCATTGAAAGATAATGTTCCCTTTTGGAGTCAATAAAAAGTCATGTGATCACTGTGATCCTAGCAGAAATATTTGCAAAAATAAAGGCCTTTAAAAAAAGTATCTTAAATGTATAAATTTTGAAACAAATTTGAAAATATGCAATTTCTTAATGATTTTCAAGACCAATTTAGAGCATTCCCTTTGGACTTTATGAACATCTCAATAATAAACATATATTGGCTATATTAAAAATGAGAATTTAAAACAATATTTATCTAATTCCATTTATTATTATCAAAATATAGGAAGAAGGCAATTATTTAATAATAATTCAGAAAGCTTTGTTTCTAACCTGAAGTAAGTATATCAATACAATTATGTCAGCTTAACTCAAAAGTATATAGCAATGCACAAAATATTTTTCTGATGTCACTGTTTTCAAAATTATTTAAATGTGGTCTATCTTTAATAGATTTCAAAAAACCTCCGTAGAACACATAAAATACACCTATTATTTTCCTTAAGTTACAAAGGATACAAAGGTTCAAAAGAAATGGACCTGTTCTAAAACAAAATTTAAGCCCACCTGCAATCATGCCCAAAACCACCCCCTACAAAATATAGGATCTAATTAAACTTGATATAGTTTATCTAGTGAATTTAATAAACACAGAAAGCTGTTTTTTTTTTTTTTTTTTTTTTTGAGAAAGAGTCTCATTTTGTCACCCAGGCTGGAGTGCAGTGACACGCTCTTGGCTCATGACAACTTCCACCTCCTGGGTTCTAGTGATTCTCTTGCCTCAGCCTCCGGAGTAGCTAGGATTACAGGTGTTCACCACCATGCCTGGCTGATTTTTGTATTTCTTAGTAGAGATAGGGTTTAGCCATGTTGGCCACACTGGTCTCAAACTCCTTACTTCAGGTGACCCACCCACCTTGGCCTCCCAAAGTGCTGAGATTACAGGCCTTGAGCCACCACGCCCAGCCCAGATAAAGCTAATTTTAAAAAGGAATGAAATCCCAAACTTCTAACATTTTCTTGGAAGATTTATATTCTGTCTAAAATTACCCAGCATAATTGTCCTCAACAATAAATACAATTTTCATAGACCATGTAAGCTGACCTACCTAAACAGAGAAATCATACAAACAACAACACAGAGTAAAACCAGTGAGATATACATAGATAGAATAACCATATTTCCAGGAACTCTCAGAACAGCTAATGTCACTACAGTCCACTTATATATATAATAGAGAGAGAGAATATATGTATGTACTTTCTGATACACACACACACACACACACATATCATCAGCTTTACTGAGAGGGGAATACAACAGAATGGTATTAAAAAGCATACTAGCCCGCAAATGTCTTCTTTGAAGGTGTATACTGTTATTTTTGTTTCATATCACTTAACGTTTTAGAAGTATACATGTTAAAATAATAAGCATTTTCTACAGCGGTAATATTACCCATTATCATTGATTAATTATCATTGATTAATAAATTATTGTAGATTAGTTAAGAAAAAGAAAAAGCATTTAAATGTAATTTGCCATTTGCCAATTTTATTACAAAATTCAATTCTTACTCAGATGTCTTAAGATTTTGACAAAGTATCAACATTTTACAGATATTGTAACAGAAAAAATTCAAAAATTTTTTATTTCTACCTTAAAATCATATAACCCAAATTATGATGCAAAGCACTTAAAACACACATACACAAACATGCGCATATCAGTATCTATATATCTGTCTCTCTCTCTCTCTCTCTACATATATATATATATACACACACGTATATATGTATATATATACATATATACGTGTGTGTATATATATATACACGTATATATACGTGTATATATATATATATATATAAAGCTGCTGAGAGACTAAGAAATCCAAAATCTTGTAAATGGAGAAAGATACAAATTATCACTCTCTAGAATACATGTAATTACTCTGAGAATAGATTTTAAGTGAACTTCCTTTGATATCTGCTCATTCTTAAAGGAAATTATGTATTATGTAAGTCTCATTATGTTAAAAAAAACTTTTTTACTGGGCTTAAAAATCTAAAATGAATTTGTCTCATGAATCCTGATAGAAGTAACACTTAACAGCTAATAAACCACATCTATTGACATGTTTTGTAGCATATTCAAATATATTCTTCATAGTGTCATTTTTCATATCAATTCTCAATGGGAACCAAATATTAACATTAAATAAAATTTAATGAAGATGCTATATCATGAAGATAAGCTAATTAATTTTAGGTTTTTACATCTCAGGGTTTTTTTTTTGTTTTTGTTTTTTAGCTTGGGAGGAACATATAATACAAACTCCCTATCTATTAGATATGGAAAACTAGCAGTTTTTAGGCCTCCAATAATCTACACTTATTATTTTCCTGGTCAACTTTTAAAATGGAGAGAATTCACATATCAGTAGTGATATCTCACAAATGCCTTGAAACAAAGATTCTACCTGACTGGACTTGATACATTCATGGCCACCATCAGCTGGGACTGAATAGAGACTGCAGCCTTAGACAGTGTTTGGATCTGTGACTTCTGTCTGTCATCTGGCCCCCTTCGTTTATTTTAATTACCTGAGTGGTCTTCATTCTCAGAGGATTAGATAGCTTACATTGCTTTTAGATGGAAAACACACAAAAGAGTGAACATAACAGCTATACTGTGCACCAGAAGCATTTCAGGATTCATTTGCAAGCCAGATTACTAGTTCTGCACACTTACATCTCCAGCATTTTGGTTAGAAGTAAACGAAATATTCTTAAATTCACAGAACTTTTATGAAACTCCTATAAAGGCATCTCTTTCACCATTTCTGAACATGTTGTGCACACACATAAGAACAAATCAAAACATGCTGCTAAAATGAAGTGGTAATCGCACATGAGTGGGCAGAGAAAAAACATCCTTCACAGGATTCTAATTTATGAGAAAATATCTTTACTATATTTCAGAAAAGCCCAATTTATTTGCTTTTTTAGAAAGCAACGAATGAAGAAATTCTGATGGGATGGCAAAAAAATTGAATTTTCACACTTCTAAAAACCTAATGCATTTAGCGTAAAATTATCTGTGTTGTGATGAATTGGGCAAATGTGTTTCTTCCCACCCTTGCTTGCTATTTTCTTAAAAGTTATTTTTGGGAAATTCAGACTCCTTTTTTATTTTTACAAAGCAAAATTTTAGTAAGACTGTCACAAGAACTTTTAAAACACTTATGGCAATATAGCTATTTTAAAATTACAACCTGCATTTCAATAGAGTTGAAATCTTTAACTTAACAGAAATTCCAACAGGGAACTATACCACGTTTCTTCTCTCTTCTCAGTGTATTTGTATTTTTTATTAAAAGGGTTCAAATAGAACACTCTGATTTAGAAAAAAAAATTATAATTAGCTGAGAAAACGTTTTCAAAAAAACAGATTTCAGGAGAGTTTGCAGTCTTCCAGCAAACATCAACACTGAAAACTTGGCAGATGTCTAATTATTATTGCAGTTTTTCAAGTAGACTTTTTATAACTCACCAAGACTATGAAATCAGTTCCATTAAAGATCTTTCCTATATTCTTATGTCAGAATATCCTGATTTATATGCTATCTTCTGAGACTCGTTGTGTTCAGTCTGCCTTTGCAGCAAATATGGCAATACATCTTGTTCTCATAACCTGATTCTACTACCCCCTTCCATGCCGTTCTCCACCTACTCATCAGAGCCTCTGAGGCAGTAAATATCAATTGTTCCCCTTAAGAGGTAGATAGAATAACCATATTTCCAGGAACTCTCAGAACAGCTAATGTCACCACAGTCCATTTATAATAAATGGATACTTGGCTCTTTTATACTGTAAGGCCAAGTGTAATGTGTGATGGGGTCTTTATTCACAGGTATCTGATTATAATATCTAATGAAATCATCTGTCTATAATACTAAGTTCAACAATTACCCATTTATGTCCTTAGTTAGCATTGTTCTCTGAAAGAATATATATGTTTTTTGAAATAAAAGTCACTGATGCAATTTAAACCTGCTTAAAATGCAAACTGTTTGAGTTACTAATGGATTGTAAAGCTCAGCTTGAATTTCCTTCAAATATTTTATAATCACATGAGAAAATAAAGTGTTCTAAAGTGTTCTGCCAAAGGAAATTGAGAGGGAGAGGCATGAATTCAGCTGCCTTGGTAAAAGTCATATACTTTTTTATAAATATCAACAGAATACTGTTAAATGAGTCTAATGAAGTATTGCATCCAAGCTAACACAGATGATCAGATTGTCAAATCAGACTTACAAAAGCCAGAAATCTTACCCAGATAAAATCATATCAAAAGTCTCAGAGGAAGCAGCAGAGGCCTAGGAAATTGAAAGCAGTTTCTCAGCTCCTCTGACACTGAAAGCAGTTTCTCCACTACTGCCTTTCTGTGGCAGATGTGTCCTTTGGCCCAGAACATTTGTCAACTCTAAGTGAAGTTCTTGAGTTCTTCACACAACTAGAGGTATTTCAAATGAGAAGTATTTCAACCTCATCAAATAGTGGGCAAAGGATATGAACAGACACTTCTCAAAAGAAGACATTTATGCAACTTACGCAGCCAATAAACATACAAAAAAAGCCCATCATCATTGGTCATTAGAGAAATGCAAATCAAAACCACGATGAGATACCATCTCCCACCAGTTAGAATGGCGATCATTAAAGAGTCCGGAAACAATAGATGATACAGAGGATGTGGAGAAATAGGAATGCTTTTACACTGTTGATGGGAATGTAAATTAGTTCAACCATTGTGGAAGACAGTGTGGCGATTCCTCAAGGATCTAGAACCATAAATACTATTTGACCCCAGCAATCCCATTACTGGGTATATACCCAAAGGATTATAAATCATTCTGCTACAAAGACACATGCACTGTTCACAATAGCAAAGACTTGGAACCAACCAAAATGCCCATCAATGATAGACTGGTTAAAGAAAATGTGGCACATATACACCATGGAATACTATGCATCCATAAAAAAGGATGAGTTTATGTCCTTTGCAGGAACATGGATGAAGCTGGAAACCATCATTTTCAGCAAACTAACACAGGAATAGGAAACCCAAACACTGCATGTTCTCACTCATAAGTAGGAGTTGAATAATGAGAACACATGGACACAGGGGAGGGGAACATTACACAGCAGGACCTGTCAGAGGTTGGAAGGCTAGGGTAGGGATAGCATTAGGAGAAATACCTAATATAGATGACGGGCTGATGGGTGCAGCCAACGACCATGGCACGTGTGTACCTATGTAACAAACCTGCACATTCTGCATATGTATCCCAGAACTTAAAGTATAATTTAAAAAAAAAAAAAATCATGACGTGATCAGGTACACCTTTTAGAAACATACAATCTGGAAAATGATCTGGGACAACATTAAATATCAAAAGACAAATTAGGAGACTGTTTCGGGAATCCAGGTGAGAGATGTTGGCAGCCTGAACCTGGATAGCGGCGGTGGAGAAAAGCTGACTAGTTGTAAGATCTGCAAGAGATGGAACAGCCAGGACACTGAAATTCAATGGATATGAGGGATGAGGAAGTGGGAAGTCAAGATCAACACTCAGGTTTATAGTTGGGCAACTAGGTAAATAACTTTGCTCTAAAAAAAAATGAGAGAGAGAGAGAAAGAAAATTGTGTGTTAAATTTGAGGAGTCAAAATAACCACATATAGTGTCCTATAGAAAGTTAGATCAGTAGATCTGATGTTAATGAGAAGTATTTGATTAGAATTATGCATTAAGAAATTATTAACATATTGTTTGGGATTAGAGTCATGGGGTTAGATGCAATTTGTTGGGGAGACTTCTCCCTCAAGAGAGAAGAGAATGAAATATGGTAATTACATTATCAAGTGGAAGGAGTACAAAGAAGGAAACCTTTTAAGAGTAAAGAAGGTAGAAATAAACCAAGCTAGTTTGGTGTCACAGAAGCTCGGGAGAGACAGTGCCTCAAGAAGGGAACACTCAATAGCAGTAAGTGATGCTGAAAGGTGACTGAGAAACACCCACTGCATTTTCTTAAAAAGAGGCGATAATTTTGTCAAGAGAAATATTAATGGCATATTGGGGGCCAGAAGCCAGAAAGAAGGAAGAAATGAATTAGAAGTTAATAATGCATTTCTTATAAGAGAGAAATAGGAAGGTAACTGGAGGTAGACAACAGGAGTATAGACAACTCTCTTGAAATAGTTGTCTGTCTTACATTTTAAATTGCACACAAAGGATAAGAGAGAAATCGAAGGTAACTGGAGGTAGACAACAGGAGTATAGACAACTCTCTTGAATAGTTGTCTCTTACATTTTAGATTGCACACAAAGGATAAGAGAGAAATACGAAGGTAACCGGAGATAGACAATAGGTCAAAAATAACGTTATTTTATTTTGTGTAGTTTACTTGTTTATTTTGATATTAAGAGAGGCAGTCCTATTAACACATTGTTGCAAAGGAAAAAGAAGCAGAGGAAGAAAAGGAAAAGAGAAGGATGAATACCTAGAAAGTGGTTCCTAGGAAAACAAGTGGAAATGGAAAGAGAAATCTTGGAAAGGGGAAGTGAAAAACAGAGGAGAAGATGTGCATATTTATCAGTTGAGGGTGGGGAAGGAGACAGTTTCTATTTTACATCGTATTCTCATTGAAATAGGATATACAGCCATCTGCTGAAATTGAAGGAAGAGAAGGACGGTCAAGGGTTTGAAGAGAAGATTTAAAATCATATTTTATGAAAATCAGGAAAAAGACTGCAGACTTGAAAACCAAATAGGCAAAGAAAAATGTTTAGAGACATTGTAAAGTCACTCCTGATTGGATTAGGGAGGAGAGGGATTATTACATTAAAGAAGGAGTTACTCCCTGTTGGAATGTTCCTCAAAACCACAAAAAGTTACATCATCATATCTGAAAATTTACCTTGAATAGCCCATTTCTATCCATTGTGGCTCAGGAATTACAAAAATCAAAGTAAATAGCACGTTACAGTTTGCCAGAAATACTTCTCAGAATTCTCCTGTGCCTATGTGACAAGTTGTTTTCTGAAACCTCTCTCATAATTCTTAATATGATAAATATGTATAAAGTTAATTTTTCTTCAAAATTTTCTAAAATTTGATATGACCCTCCCTGCTTTACTCTGTGCTTCTTACCTCATTCTTCACTCCAAATGCCTGGAAACAAGAAAAGTCCTAATTATCTAATGGCATTTACTTTGTTGGGGTTAGACTGATTCCAAGATGCCTGAGTTCAAACCCAAGTTCTGCCGCTTATTAGTGGATGACTTAAGCAAGTTACTGACCTCTGAATCTCATGCTTTCACTTGTCAAATGGGAAGAATGATCTCATAGAATATTTTGAGAATTCTGTATAACGCAGGATGCTAAATCAATGCCTGATAGATACCTAGTAAACTCTCTACATGTTATTGTTATTTTGCTGATATCTGGGGATATGGAACAGGGTCCATGTTTCAAGAAGACTTCTCTTCACTATATGCTCTTCTTGAAGGAATATACTTTGATTGGGGGCATATTTATGTCCAGACAAAGTTCCATATTGTAATAAGAGCCTGTCTCACCAGATTAATAGACTGAAGCTTTTCAAAAGAGGCTGATTACCAGGAAAACCAAAAGGAAAAAGAGCTGGAAATTAGAGAGATAAAAAAATAAATTGTTATATTTCCATCCCATTTAAAAATTAGATCCACTGCCTATCTTTTCTAGGACCCCTATACTTGGGCTAGAGATTATTTTCATGGCTGGGTTAAATAGCAGGCAGACCTTATTGACTATAAAGGCTGGCAGACCTGGTAATGACTTACAGAAGGAGACTGTGGTGCCTACTTGTCTGAATAATTTTAAGGACTTGGCAGATAATTCTCAAGGACTTTTTAATTGTAGCCCTGTGAAAGCCAGAGGACAGGCTAATGACCTTTGAAGCTTTCTTTCATTCCTGACTCTATAAGAGCAACTCTTAGTTTACCTTAGAATGATATATTTTACATGTAATGTGAATATGATTCATTCTAATTGTACATAGCATTACTGCCAAAGATGGTCGCGGATAGAGCGCCTTCCTGTCTTCTGTATAAGGCAGTGGCCCTGCCTGTTGTTTAAATTAGCCTTTCATGCAACCACTAACTCAAGTCAAGGGATGATTCAAGCCAGAAGCAGTAATTTTATTTATATGATGTCTCACATGGAGGGAAGGCTAGTAAAAGAAAAACAAATCTGGAATGGACAATGAATTAAATCAAAGCTGCTTTGTACTTGGGATGTACTCCAGTAGAGTACGATGGAGTCTATCTACAAAGGTTTATAATGACTCTGCCAATATTAATTATTCACTATGCAGCTTACCCATTTTCAGGGAACTGGAATAATGCTAACAAATATAATTTTCAGAGTTTCCAGCTGTATAATACAGAGCACAACAGCTTTAGTTGTCATGTCACTAGCTGACAGAAAAAGGTATTTTCAAGGCAATAATTCAGTGGATAGAATAAGTTCAGACGGTTCAAAAGTTCATAATAAACATTTTTCATATTTTTCTTTCTAAATGGTGAAGGAAGGTTTAGGGAGGGAAATACTTTTACATCTGATTCCTTTGGGACAGCAAAATATACACGGTGGATTAAACACATTTAGCCCCTGTCTACTTTGAGCTTTCTTCTCCTGCTTTATATATATAAATGATTTCACTGACTGAAACTGCATGCTATATCTGATGTAAAATAGACCAACTTGGTTGGGTTGGCAAAAACATCTTGCCATTTATTGATGGGAAACCAAAAGCCTGTTTTCGTGAATGAAGTCGTAAGTAATTTTGTTTGATGGGAAGGAGTCAGTTTGAAAGTAGACCCTGGGTTTTTGATGGATGTTAATAACAGCATGAGTAAAAGGCTCTTCCTATTCATGTTTTATTGCTTTATTCTATCCACAGGATCTAGCCTTTCAAAATGTGATACGTTTGCCTGAGCAGTGGAAAGGAGTTCTCTCAGAGAGAAATGCCTTTACAGTCTTGTCTTTGTTCATTCACTGAAATGCTATTTGGATATGCTGTGTGAATATATCTTCCAATTTGACATTTTTATCATAGAAACAGTAATAATAATAATGTGATGCTATCCTAAGTCTTCTTTCTTCAACTAATCATGTTTAGGAGAGCTGTAATATATAAGTGAAATGATTTTGTTTTTAAACATCTGAATGACTCTCTTTAGTTAGGTTAATTTTAGAACTCTAAAATCTTTGGCTTTTTATATTATTTTGAAATCACTGTATAGTTTGAGTAGATGAATGAAAATGTAAGCAAAATTTTATATTATATTTTCTGCAGATGGACTCTCACTTATCCTAGCTCTATTAACTGAACATCAGGGAAATGCTACACTTTGAGTCAGATTTGATTAAGTCTGTAGGAAAGTCATTCCCAACAAAGACTAAAAAACTATTTCCATGTAAAATACATCTTTGCACTTAAAACAGACCTTAGCATGATATTCTATCATTATTGTATGTTAGAAAAGTGGTTAGAAAATAATATTTTAACTAAAGGCCAGTAAGAGTTAAGGAACAGGAGTAATGAGTGAAAGGGAATTTGTAATTTTAATTAAAAATGTGTTATTTGTAATTGGATGGGAAGAAATTACACATTTTAAAGAGTAACCATTTGATTTATTTCACGAAAGTAGGTGATCTTAGAATAAGCTTTAAAAATATTCCAATTAGTGACTAAGGTCTATAGTTAATTATAAAAGTTTTAAAACAATGCAAATTATCACATTGTCAAAAGTTATTTAGAATTACTAAAGTTTGTGCTGAGGTATATGTAGGAAAGGTGGGTATGTGATAGAACTTTTTAAATGATTTTTAAAGATCAGCTTGCCCATTATATAAATGTCTAAATATGAAGGAAAAAAGATATATCTGATGATTAAATACAAATTCTGGTTATCAGAATATTTATACTATGGTTGTCCAAATTTTCATATTTTGAAAAATATGAACATTTCAAAAACTTATTCTTCATTCATGTGCAGACTGTGAAAATGTTATGTATAATGGTATGAGGAAGGCATCTATAAGATTTATGAAGATAATAATGGGTTAAAATATCCAGTTTTGAATAATTTGAAATCTCCTACACTAACACTCTAGGTCAAAGTTATGATCAGGCAAGTGTTTTTAAAATACCATCATATTTGACTCCAAAGATATTCTATTTTCTTTCCTAATACCTTTAAAATGGTTTGACTCTCTGTCTCCACCCCAGATCTCATGTTGAATTGTAATCACTGTTGGGGAGGGACCTGGTGGGGAGGCGACTGGATATGAGGATGGATTTCTCCCTTGCTGTTCTGGTGACAGTGCGTGAGTTCTCGTGAGATCTTGTTTGAAAGTGTGTATCACTTCCCCCTTCACTCTCTCTCTCTCTCCTGATGCCATTTGAAGATGTACTTGCTTCTCCTTCGCCCTTCTGCCATGATTGTAAGCTTCCTGAGGTCTCTCAGCCATGCTTCCTGTACAACTGGTAGACCTGTGAGTCAATTAAATCTCTTATTTTCATACATTACCGAGTCTCAGGTAGTTCTTTATAGCAGTGTGAGAATGGACAAACACATCAGTCTACGACATAGGGACAAATACAACATTAGTCTGCGACATAGTCTAAGACATAGGGACATAATGAATATATACAATCAAGACTGATCACTGAGAGGCAATTGGAAAAAACTTATGTCTAAGATTCTCCTTAATACAGCAAAGATTAAAAACATTCATTGCACAGTTAAAGTTCTATCTGTCACCTCCCAGAGAGGTAGACAGAAGAAGAGGACATCTATTCAGCAATCACAGGAAGATGTTGTACCTCTTCCCTTTTATATTAGTCAGGGTTCTCTAGAGGGACAGAACTAATAGGACATGTGTAAGGCGGAATTTATTAAGTATTAACTCACACAATCACAAGGTCCCACAATAGGCCATCTGCAAGCTTAGGAGAAAGATGTAGGCTGGGAGGCTAGCCAGTCAAACCTTTTCACATTTTTCTGCCTGCTTTATATTGTAGCCACACTGGCAGCTGATTAGATGGTGCCCACCCAGATTAAGAGTGGGTCTACCTTTTCCAGCCCACTGACTCAAATGTTTATCTCCTTTGGCAACACCTTCACAGACATACCTAGGATCAATACTTTGCATCCTTCAATCCAATCGAGTTGACACTCAGCATTAATCATCACACCTTTCTATTCTTTTCAGTTCTCATCCTCCTTCTCACCCTCAGCTTTCACATTGTTCAATACACATAGCCTTGTTTGCTCTAGTACATGTCAACATAGGTTAACATAAATTGTTCAGGCTGAACAACCACAAAGGTACCTACTTGTGTTCACTCTCACTGAGGATCAGAAGTTAGCCAGTTACGTTGTTTTCAGGTAGAAAGTTGCTCTTCTTTGTATGTATAGTCAGGTGACATACATACAGCAAGTCAATTCACAGTGGGATATAAGTATTGCTTTGCTGTAAGTTTTTGAGACAACTTCTCAAGACAAATGAAAACTCACATTTGTTAAATGCTTTACATTATCTGTGAACACTGACAGTAAGAGAGGGGAAAAAAAAATGTTTGTGTACTGCTTCCAAAAAATGGCATAGTCTAGTTTACTAATCACTGGACAGTATTGGCCATAGCAGAAGATGTGAATGAATAGGATTAAGTAATAAGTGCATTAATAATTTACGTACATTGAATACTGAAAATTCTGTTAATTACTTATGTATTACTCACCTGCATATTAAATAATATCAATAAATAAGTGTATGTATCAACTAACTGTGTAGCCCTGTGGTAAATGCAATAGAGAATATATGGAAGTAGAGCTACCCATCCACACCTTTATAGAGTTCCCGGTCCTTTTAGGGGACAAATAATGTGTATACATGGGAAAACTTAAATAATCATTAGACATTAATGATAGTATGAACAGTATTTCTTATTTGATCTGTACACTAACCTGCAAGATGTTTATACCATATAGACACTAAGGTAGGTATTATGATACATATGAAGGATTTAAGCACAGAAAGTGCTAAGATTCCCTATTTGCTAAAAAGAAAATGTCCCAACCTTACTGTAGAAATTAGCAGGTAACTATTTTCTGGGAACGGATATATAAATTTTCTGTCACTCACTATGATTTTTCAAGGATATATGAAAAAAAAACTGGATTATTTAAGGTCTTTCTATGTAATGTAGTAATGTTTATCTCCAGGTATTACCACCAAAAAGAAGAAAAATCCAGATCTTTCTTCACTGATTTTTCAGTTAATTCATTTATAGATTGTTCCCATTATATACCAAATAAGTAAATCAAAAGAAATTTGTCTTAAAATCAGAGCTACTTCTGGGATTTGGCCTTTGAGAGTACTATAGCTGATTTACTGGTGCCCAGCTCTAACATACAACCTCTATCCATTTTCTCCAAGTACTTTTTCTTCATCTGATGTCTGAAGAGCTCCTTTCCTTGGAATCACATTTTTGACAATCCTTCTCAAATTCTAAGCACCAAATTGCCTTTCCTTGAAGAATATCTGGGGCCTGTATATGTAAGATAAGATACTAGCAGATGACATAGTCTAAGCAATTTGTCTACAGAAATCTTCACCAAATGATCAATGACCACTTCTAATGGAAATATGGTTTCAATTCTCCCTGTGACAGATGGTCTAGCCTACATTCCTGAGAGATATGTTTTTCCTGTCAACTTTTTTTTTTTAAATATATGTGCTCGTGTTTGGGGCCAATTTAACAACTATATTACCCTGTTGGTGCTACTCTGAAGTACCACATCTGCTTTCAAACTGAGTTTGTGTTTTTCCTATAAAGTGATATATATAATCCTCTATGAGAAAGCATTTTCAACTCAGATTTCAATGTGGTCATTTCAGATCCAGAAGAAAAACATTCAAAAAATCCAACGTGCCTTTTTTTTTTTTTTTTTAGCTTCTAAGAGCTATGTCATGCAGATAATTTAGCATAAGTTGGTTAATTGTTTCAAGAGAATATAATGGTACTATCTTTACCCATGATATAATTCAATCAAAAAGGATTTGCAGTCATCCATTATGCTGTCAAAAATCACTTCACTTCTATGCCTCTCAGTCTACAACGCTCAAATAACTCAACCAGACAATCAAACTAGCTAAACTATGAATAAAGTCCTGCCTTAATAGGATTCCAGAAATGCTACTGTTCTGGGACAGAGGTACCAGTTATGACAATCTCCCAGTTACCTCTGCTGTCTTCCTGGCTATTTATTTTGCTTTATCTTTTAGTGTCTGTATATCACCTATGTATTTGCCTGGAATTTTGATTTCTTTTCCAGTTCCCAGCTATCTAGAGTGGTAATCTCCAGCTTGTTCTTTTTCTCAGTAATCTATTTCTCTTATCTGATAAGAATTCAAAACTGGAATTGTATATTTAGAAATCAAAATTGGGGTGTAATGTATGCTGTACTCACTCATCATCAGATGCAATGCAATTTCATTTAGAAAACATACCTAATTTAAGGGAGCAACATGGTGATTTGCTAACAAGTTTTTTGTTTCAGTGGTTCTGTGAATTTTCATTTTAACAGTGGGTGATCATGGGAATGGATGTAATAAAATATGAAAACAGCTGAAATAAATACAGTGATGGTGCTGATACAAAAAGACAGATAATGATTTTTCAGGAAAAACTTGATAAAATCAAATGCTGATTGTTCAATGATATTTTATCTTCAATTTCATATATTTTATATACATATATAATTAAGCATATATAAAGATAAGTATATATACTTAGATAAGTATATATCATATACTACCATATATGTATCATATACTACCATATAAATAAAGTATAATATTTATATGTATCATATGCTACCATATAAATAAAGTATAATATTTATATGGTAGTATATGATACATATATGAAACAAGTCAGAAAGGTTTAGTTTGCTTGTATAAGTATATATACTTATTTATATATATATTTATTTAGATTTACCATATAAATAATTTATATTTATATAATTTATATTTATATAATTACATAATTTATATTTATATAATTTATATAATTTATATTTACCATATAAATAAGTATATATACTTATATATGAGTATATATGCACTTATATATGCACATATATATACTTATACATACACATATATATACATTTAAATATACACTTATATATACTTAAGTACATATATACTTAAGGTGTATATATGTATATGTACATACACACATTTATATATAAATATATGTATATGTACATACATACATATATACATAAGCTGTGTGTGTGTATATATACACATATATACATAGACACATACATAGCTTATATACACATATACACATATGTATATTAATATATAAGCTGTATATATGTATATATACACACATATGTACTTAAATGTACATATATGCATATACATATATACAGCTTAAGTGCATATATATACACACATATATAATTTGAGGCTAAAAGTGTATGTGTGTATATATATATATATATATATATATATATACACACACACACACACACTTAAGCTGTAAATTGAGCCTAAAAGATAATATTTACTCCTTCTGATTGAAGCATCTTAAGAATAAAATTATGAATCTTATCTATTGAAATGAGGAAATTAAGATGCTTGGTTATTGTCTCTCCATATAGCTTTGAGCTTATCTAAGCCCGGATTTTCTGTATATGTCTTTATTTAGTTTGAATACCAAAATTAAGGCTGAATAGTTTGCTTAGATACTTATTTGATTCTTCAAATCTACCTCAGCTTCAGTAGGATCAAGTCCTTCTTCTCAATGGTTCAGAGCCCCATGATTACAGAGATATTAGTTAATACACTATACCAATGGTTTCTCAACACTGGCTGCATATAAGAACATCTGGTGAGTTTTTTATTTAATATATTAAGTGACCAGGGCCCACACCAAATGAGCTAAATCAGAATTTCCGTGGGGGAAAGCCTAGGCATCAATACTTTTAAAACTTCCCTAGGTTAGATAACCATCATTCTATCAACTATACCAGCTATTGCAGGAGATATCACCTGCACTCAAAGGTATTATATAAAAAATAATACCTTTTTAAAAAAATATATCAGGGACCACTGGGAGACAATTTAGATGAAGTTCTTAAGTTCTAGAATCAAATAAATGTGCATTCAAATTTTGGCTCTGCTGCTTACTAGTTAGGTGACTGTGAGCAAGCTAAACCTTTCTGACTCATTTGTTTCATTTGTAAAGTACTAATACCATAATACCTCATAGAGTTGTGAGAATTAAATGAGATAATATAGACAGAACACTCAGCAAAGCATCTGTCCAAAGGAAGTCAATAAAGAAGAGAATATAGAGTCCATATTTTTGATAACAAATACAAAAGTTGGAGTAGGAAGAAGACCAAATTGTGAGGAATGATTCTACAGTGAATGGGGAGCTTAATACAAAGTATGCAGAAAGATTTTATATAAATTCAACTGTGTCTGTGCCTATATAAAATTATGGATCAATAAGGCTATCTATAGTGGCCTATTAAGTTAAAGCACTAACTTACTGTAATTAAGCTAAATTGCTATTTTCATCAAATTCACCTCATATTTTCAGAATTTGGAATATTGACTATGGGATATACTTTTCTGTAATATTGATACATTAAATCTCTTTCTTGTACAAGGATAGAATTTCCAGCAAGTGTTTCTGAAGAAGTGATCAACCATCTCAGTTGTCCTAGAACAATGTTGTCTCTTGGGGGCATTGCACATAGTAGGTGCTCTGAAAACAGTTTCAATGACTGAATAAATCATCTCACTCAGGAAACTTGATGCCCACCAGCCAGTGCAGGAACAAGCCTGTGATACATCTTCATCAAGGCAGAAGGGAAAATCAGGAACAAAGATCCTGGGGAAACAGCTGGGGAAATGCATTATGTACTTAAAAAGCAGCTTCATTTAAAATAAGAACAAGGCTTTGAAGATTTAGAAGTGCCTGTGGAAAAACTGAAAATGAAATGCTTCTGTAAGTCAAAAGTGATGGGTTTACAGGTGTTAGAAAGATTACATGAGTGAATAATAGCTGAGAAAAATCAAAGAAGCAACTTTTTCAAGTTGTGTTTCTTTCATTAGATAAAACACTAAATATGTCAGCCCACCCCCCACTCAGAATATTATCTAATCATAAATGCTTGCTGAAATACAGTTAGGCTTTACTCACTATTTTTCCACTGGGACACTATTGCCCTCAGCAGTCTTCTGTCTTTTTCAGACTTATTTGTTTTTGTAATGTTACAGTAAAATGTCTAATAATGGTTTGTTTTGTCAAGTCACTTTTTTTAATTTTATTTATTTTTATTTTTTTAATTTTTAATTATTTTTATTGCATTTTAGGTTTTGGGGTACATGTGAAGAACATGCAAGATTGTTGCATAGGCACACACATGGCAGTGTGATTTGCTGCCTTCCTCCCCCATCACCTATATCTGGCATTTCTCCCCATGCTATCTCTCCCCAAATCCCCACCCCACACTGTCCCTCCCCTATTTCCCCCCACCCGACAGACCCCAGTGTGTGATGCTCCCCTTACTTTTATCTTTAAGTTCAACTTTTGAAGATAAGAATGTCAAGGCATTTCCATTTTTAAGTTCTTTTAAGGCTTACAAACTATTAGGAAATTGTGGATTCATTTTTGCTTAGGAAGCCTACTTTTAATTTACTCATTTTTAAATTAAAAATGCCCATGTTTTTTAAAAACTGATAGCATATTCCTTAGTTGTTAGCCAAATGAAATCAAGAATTCCGTGTATTTACTTATTTCCCCTTTAAACACTGAAAAACAGTGTAGACAGCAACTGTGGAGTCCAAGACATTTCTATAGGTACTAGAAAAGAATGTTAGATGTTAAGGGACAAGGCAGCTGAAAGTACACATACAGAAACTAAAAATACAGTCTATATTTCACTTGATTAATATGGCATCACATTATTGATCCATATCACATAAATATTGAAATTCTGAATTTAGTCAATATCCAAAATGCTGAAAATATGAGGTGAATTTGATGAAAATAGCAATTTTGCCTAATTTACAGTAAGTTAGTGCTTTAACTTCATAGGCCAAATTAATAGGCAAAATTAAATACCTTTCATCCTAGTTGGAAAAATCTGCATAGCCACTATTGTCCTTGTTCAAAATTAGTATTCCCCATTCTTCCTTCCTTCTTTCTCTTCTTAATAATGCAGCCGAAAAGCCATCAGAAGGTCCCAGTCAGAAAGAAACAAGGTTCGACAGGAATTGAGGGAAGGCAAGGCAGGCCCCCAAGTGGGACAGCAACCCATGAGGATTTTGAAATTGAACAAACAAAATAATGAATTGAGAATGGAGTCCAATTTTCTCACTGAAAATGAAATGTTATAAACACGAAAGGCCAAGCCTAGATGAGATATGCATGCATTCAGATAAGATACAGAGATCCACCAACTAACTCTGTACACTGAGAGGGTCTTGGAACAGTGATATACCACATCGATGAGTATACCCATCACTAAGACCTGCCAGAGTTCCCTGAATTATAATTGCTAATTTTAGGATGAGACCAAGAAAATCACAAAATAAGCCTGGAATGTGTTATGCCAGAAATTAAGGCAATATGTAAAGAATGTTAAGATCCTGTCACATGTAGAGGCCAGCCTGAAGAAGGTTTCTACTGGCCAAACCTGGGACATTTTAGTATTGAAATACTTAGTGATAGTAATAGATCATATCCCACTGAATAAAATAGGAACCTATAAGTCTGCAATGATGAAAGAAAGAGGGAGGGAGGAAGGAGATAAGGTTTACCAAATAGTAAAATGACAACTAATAAATGTAGAAGCAATGATGAAATTTGAAAATCACTGCTTGTCAACTACAATCATAATAATTCACATGATAAACATCAACAAAACTAGTTAAAACTAGTGGGTGGAAGTTGTAACAAGTAGGTGGAATAAAGAATGGGATGTATATGTAGTGTATTTTCCTGCAAAGCACATATAAATTATGAAAGAGAAAAGAACAAAGCAGGCACAGTGGTGCACATGTGGAGTTTCAGTACACAGGAGGCTGAGACCTGAGGTCAGATGATCACTGAGCCCAATAGTTGGTGTCTCACAAGAAGAAGAAGAAAGAAGAAGAAGAGGAAGAGGAAGTGGAAGAAGGGGAAAGGGGAAGAGGAGGCGGGGGAAGCAGAAGCAGAAGAGAAAAAAATGTTTTGTTTTGTTTTTTTAAAGAAAAGCCTTGCAGTAGAGAAACATGGATGATTATGACCTTCCTCAAATGGTCAAAGCTAGACAGAATGAAACAACCTCATGTACCCTCTGAGGGAATGCACTGAAAAGAGCACAGAATCATTCCTATGACATTCCTAATTTGAGTATAGTAAGAGGAAACACCAGACAACACAAAAATATGCAAAATAATTGGCCTGTAATCTCCAAGTATCTGAAGGTCGTTGTATTAGTCCATTCTAATGCTGCTGTGAAGAAATACTGAAGACTGGCTAATTTCTAAAGAAAAGAGGTTTAATTGACTCACAGTTCCACGTGACTAGGGAGGCCTCAGGAAACATACAATCATGGTGGAAGGTACCTCTTCACAGGGCAGCAGGAGAGAGAATGAGTGCCAAGTGAGGTGGGAAGTCCTTATAAAGCCATCAAATCTCATGAGAAAACTCACTATCCAAGAACAGCATGAGCAGCATGAGGAAAACCACTGCCATGATTTAATTACCTCCCACTAGGTGCTTCCTATGACACGTGGAGATTCTGAGAACTACAATTCAAGATAAGATTTGGGTGAGCACACAGCCAAAACATAACATTCCACCTCTGACCCTTCCCAAATCTCATGTCATCACATTATAAGACACAATAATGCTCTTCCAACAGTCCCCAAAAGTCTTAACTCATTCCAGCATTAACTCACAAGTCCAAGTCCAGGCCAGGTGTGGTGGCTCACGCCTATAATCCCAGCACTTCAGGAGGCTGAGGTGGGTGAATCACAGGGTCAAGAGATCAAGACTACCTTGGCCAACATGGTGAAACCCCATCTCTACTAAAAAAAAAAAAAATTACAAAAATTAGCTGGGCATGGTGGCAGTGCTTGAAGTCCCAGCTACTTGGGCTCAGGAGGCTAAGGCATGAGAATCACTTGAACCCGGGAGGCAGAAGTTGCAGTGAGGCAAGATCACTCCACTGTACTCCAGCCTAGCAACAGAGTGAGACTGTCTCAAAAAAAGAAAACGTCCAGTCCAAAGTCTCAACTGAGACAAGGCACGTCCTTTCTGCCTATGAATCTATAAAGTCAAAAGCAAGTTAGTTACTTCCTAAGTACAATAGGGGTACAGGCATTGGGTAAATATACCCATTCCAAATGGGAGAAATTGGCTAAAACAAAGGGGCTACAGGCCCCATGCAAGTTCGAAATCCAATGGGGCAGTCATTAAACCTTAAAGTTCCAAAATGATTTTCTTTGACTTCATGTCTTATATCCAGGTTATGCTGATGCAAGATGTGTGTTCCCAAACCTCAGGCAGCTCCACTTCCATGGCTTTGCAGGATCCAGCCCCCTTCATGGCTGCTTTCATGCTGGCAATCAGTGTGTATGGTTTTTCCAGGCACCCGCTGCCAGCCGTTGGTGGAGCAGCCATTCTGGGGTCTAGAGGATGGTGGCGCAATTCTCAAAGTTCCACTAGGCAGTGCCCCAGTGGGAACTCTGCATGGGGGCTCCAACCCCACATTCCCCTTCTGCACTGCCCTAGAAGAGGTTCTCCATGAGGGCTCTGTCCCTGCAGCAAATTTCTTCTAGGACATCCAGGCATTTTCATACATCCTCTGAAATCTAGGTAGAGGTTCCCAAACCTCAATTATTGACTTCTGTGCACCCACAGGCTCAACACTATGTGAAAGCTGCCAAGGTTTGGGGCTTGCATTCCTCTGAAGCAATGGTCTGAGCTGTACCTCGGCCTCTTTTAGGCCACAGCAGGAGGAGCTTATATGCAGGGTACCAAGTCCCCAGGCTGCACACACCAGGGGGGCCCTGAACCCAGACCAGGAAATCTTTTTACTCTCCTAGGCCTCTGAGTGTGATGGGTGGAGTTTCTGTGAAGGTCTCTGACCTGTCCTGGAGACATTTTCTTTATTAACATTCAGCTCCTCATTACTTAGACAAATTTCTGCAGCAGGCTTGAATTTATCCCCAGAAAATAGGTGTCTTTTTTTTCTATGCACCATCAGGCCACAAATTTTCCAAACTTTTATACTCTGCTTCCTCTTGAACATTTTTCCATTTAGAATTTCTTCCATCAGATACCCTACATCATCTTTCTCAAGTTCAAAGTTCTACAAATCTTTAGGGCAGGGAAAAAATTCTGCTAGTCTCTTTGCATATCAAGAGTGGCCCTTATTCCAGTTCTTAATAAGTTTCTCATCTCCATCTGAGACCACTGGAGCCTGGACTTCATTGTCCATATCACGATCAGCATTTTAGTCAAAGCTATTCAACAAATCTCTAGGAAGCTCCAAACATTTTCACATCTTCCTGTCTTCTGAGCCTTCCAAGTCTCTAAGAAGTTTCAAACGTTCCCATGTTTCTCTGTCTTCTTCCAAGCCCTCCAAACTATTCCAACCTCTGCTTGTTACCAAGTTCCAAAGTCACTTCCACATTTTCAGGTATCCTTATAGCAGCACCCTACTCTCTGGGGTACCAATTTACTGTATTAATCCATTCTCACACTGCTATAAGGACATACCCAAGACTGGGTATTGTATAAAGGAAAGAGATTTAATTGACTCACAGTTCAGCATGGTTGGAGAGGCCTCAGGAAACTTACAATCATGGCAGAAGGCACCTCTTCACAAGGCAGCAGGAGACAGAATGACTGCCATGCCAAGTGAAGGAGGAAGCCCCTTATAAAACCATCAGATCTAATGAGAACTCACTATCCCTAGAATACCACGGTGGAAACTGCCCTTATGATTCAATTGCTTCCCATCAGGTTCCTCCCATGACACATGGGTACTATGGGAGCTACAATTCAAGATATTTGGGTGGGGACACTGCCAAACCATATCGGTCATGAAGAACAAGGAAGGATTGAAGAACAGTTCTATATAGAAGGGAACTGAAAAGACATGACAACTTCATGCAACATGAGATCCTGGATTATATCCTTCGGCTATTAAAGACATTATTTCAATAACTAGTGAAGACTTTTTTTGAATAAATATTGGTATGAGAGTTTTCTGTACTGTTCTTACAACTTTTCTTTAAGTTTGAAATTATTTCCAAATACAAACTACAGCTTCAAAACATTTTATGAGTGAGTAAGCAAAGGTAAAATGCCTGAAAATGTCAAAAGCTAATTAGCATCAGAGTGGGCACAATTCCAAATTATCATTTGAGTCTTCTTTCTTCCCTTCTCTCTTCTTCAGGTAGAAAGAAATATCAATCCATAAAGTAAGGAGGGTTGATGTCTACACTGCCAGATCCATGTGCCTAGAAATGCAGGCTCACATTTGGTGCTCAAAAATGCTCTGGATTATTTTATTTTTATCCTGAATACTTCTGCCTTTAAACTATGATTTTTTAATGCTTTCAATCTCCATTTCCAAATTGATTATTTATAATCATAACAACAGTAAGGAAAAATGCTCCCTTTCTGCTCTCAGTTTATACAATCTCTGAAAAGTAAAAACAGAATGTTCCAGTGCTTTTCAGGAAGCAGAGGCAGACCATGCAAACAGTAATATGGATTACTGAGTTCTCCATCCTCATTTCTGCCTCTGAAGGCTATGCCACTCCATTCATGCACTCACAGTAAATGTCACTCTTTGCCCTTTACAATCTGCGGTGACCTTCAAAAGCGAGTCTAGACAGGTTAGTTTTCTCATTTCTTCAAGGAGAACAATATTTAACAACCATAAGTACTTACACATGTTTCACAGTAACTCTATATAACTATAAAGTAAAATAAATTTATATATTAAGTGGGAAAAGACCATACAACCATTAAAATTCAGTTGTTAGCATAATTTAATGTTATAGATCATGTTGTATTCCTGACACTACATCATCAATTTTGAATATTAGAGTAGAAAGGTATATTTATGAGTTTAATTGGCGGCTTGTCAACTTGATTCTTTGGGGCAAGAGAGACTATTTATCCAAAACAAAACTGCTATCTAATGACAAATTTTCCAATGAGTATCTACAACTGAGATACTGATAATTTACTGCTTCATTCACTCACTTTTTATTACATGTCAGTCTGTTTTAGGTTCTAAAACTCTTGCAAACAAATTCATACAGAAAGTGGAATGTGATAAGAACATCTTCTCAATAGCTAAGTATGGTACTGTCATAAGTTCTTTTTGAGTTTAACATGCTTATACTAGCACTTACCACTTTTATAAAATTACTACATAAATTTTATTGGCACGGAGTTTCATAAAGTCAGTTGGCTTGTACTTTTGGGGAATTATACTTTAAGCACAAAATCAAATTCTTAGTTGCCATCATAGTGAGTCATATTTTAGACTTCATGATGGTAGATATATGGTATAAAGCACAAGTGTATCTCATCCAAAGTGTTAGTTTTAGCATCTTAACACAGGATGCAACATATTATTGACAATAAATATTTATTAAATTAAATATTGAAGGAGTGAACACATAAATGCTCATGTTTCTCCCAGAGCTCCTGTTTCTTAATTAGAATAGCTTAATTAACCAAACTGAAAGTCAGTCATTCTATAGCTATTTTTATTAATGTTTGCAAATACAAGTGAGAAATGACATTGCTATCAGCCCACTGTTCTTCTGACTTTTGAAAGGTTTTAAGAATACAGGAAATCTCAGAGTTTGGCTAATTTATTGGAATTAGAAAAGGATTTTCGCATTGGATGGTATGGCTAATTTAAAAGGACCTCTACCATGATTTACCCAAGTTGCCTTTTCCTTACATGCCAAAAAGCACATAAAACAATGAACTCAGAAACACCAGAGTGTCCAGACTGAAAGAACTCATAAAATCCTAATATAATTAAAATGGAGACAATATCAGATGATATTTTAAATTTTAAAATAAATCTTGTCCACAGCTTTGGGTGAAAACATGATTTCCAAAGTAGATTATGTACTTCACACCAGGAAATCATTATCCATGCATATTAGTCATAAGATAAGTAAGACATTTTTCTCCATTTCTGATGGCTCACTTCATCCAAAAGAGAACACTTCCAGAATAGGTTATGCTTTTGAAAAATAGTAATAGTCTCATTTTAGGGCTCCATCTGCTCTCAGACTAAGTAGAACCAATGAAGTACATACTCTCCAAAGAATACTAATCAGATTTGTATATAAACAATATTGCACTCCAACTTCCGGCTGTTTGGAGACCAAACATATTATTGAAAGTTCTATGTTTCTTCAACGTTAGTGGTGGTGGGGAAAGCAGAGGAAGATTAGTAGGGAGAACTTTTCTTAAAGTGGGAATTATGAAATTTTCAAGATGAAAAGATAAGATTGCACTTTATCCCAGTGTGTTTTTGCAAGTATCAGCTCCCACAATGCGATCATGTCAGATCTAAATTTATATGGACACTACATATTAATGATCAAAGTGCAGGATCTCTCTCTTCATCCCCAATGTTGTTACAAGTGGTAAAGTTAGAGTAGAAGTGGGGTCATTTTTCATGGTTTGTTGTATTTGAAAAGACAATATGGTCTCCTATAAAAATTTTAGAAATCAGAGTCATGTTTATTTTTTTCTCTTTGTGATATTTCAGTGTTAAACCAAATATGTTGTTAAGCTATCCTGCATCATTAAATACTAATACACACACACACACGGCATTTAATTTAAAAAAACACAGTTTACTTATAACATTGTACAATAAAAGAATCAGCCCAATCCTCTTACTTTCAGCAGGAGCATAACTAAACCAGCCAATGAATTACCTACTAGCTTATTTCTTTTCTTATAACTTAGTTTTTCCTTCTTTAAATTTTACTTTAATAGTGTTATTCTGTTTTATTCTGCCTACAACCATATCCAGGCAATTTCTAGAAGTTGGTAGTATTTTTTTAGTTTAATTAAATAACCATTTCTGAAGTATTTAAGGATAATATACTTAATAGGTCTCAAAAACATATTAATTAAACTTCTGTTTTGTGTGAAGTACATTTCTACAAGTTCTACTTTCTCAAAAACCAGGAGATCCAACAAATTTCCTTTTAAATTCAACAAAATTTTGTAACAAATTTTAATCTGATTATAAATTTTAACCAGAAAATCAAACAAATATATTATTATAATTTTAAGGCTGCAAAAGAAAGTTTTACAGTACTATAGTTAATAGCATACTGGTAATGTTTAAACTGAATAAGAAGATACTATTATTGACTATAATCCCTGTTGTGCTATCAAATACTAGCTCTTACTCATTATATCTATTTTTTTTTTTACCCATTAGCAATTGTCACTTTCCCTACCCTTCCCAGCCTCTGTTAACCATCATTTTACTCTCTCTCTCCAAAGTTTAATTGGTTTAATTTTTAGCTGCCACAAATAAGTGAGAACGTACATACAAAGTTTGTCTTTCTGTGACTGGCTTATTTCATTCATTTAACATAATGAAATCCAGTTTCATCCATGTTGTTGCAACTGACGGAATCTCATCCTTTTCATGGCTGAATTGTACTCCATTATGTATATGTAACACATTTTCTTTATCCATTTATCTGTTGATGGAGACTTACTTTGATTGCAAATCTTGGCTATTGTGAACAATGCTGCAACTAACACGGGAGTGCAGGTATCTCTTTGATATACTGACTTCCTTTGTTGTGGTTTTATACCCAGCAGTGGGATTGCTGGATACTATGCTTCCTCTATTTTTATTTTTTGAGGAACCTCCAATCTGTTCTCCACAGTGATTGCACTAATGTACGTTTCCACAACACTATACAAGAGTTCCCTTTCCCCACATCCTTGCCAGCATTTATTATTGCCTATCTTTTGGATATAAGCCATTTTAACTGTGGTGAGATGACATCTCATTGTAATTTGGTTTGCATTTCTCTGATGATCAATGATGTGAGTACCTTTCATATGTCTGTTTGCCATTTGTATGTCTTCTTTTGAGAAGTGTCTACTCAAATCTTTTGCCCATTTTTAATTGTTAGATTTTTTTCTATAGAGTTATTTGAGCTCTTTATGTATTCCAGCTATTAATCCCTTGTCAGATACATAGTTGCAAATATTTTCTCTCATTCTTTGGGTTGTCTTTTCACTTTGTTGATTGTTTCTTTTTCTTTGCAGAAGGGTTTTAACTTGATGTGATCCCACTTGTCCACTTTTGCTTTGGTTGCTTGTGCTTGTGGAGTATTATTCAAGAAATCCTTACCCAGTGTTTTCTTTTAATAGTTTCATACACTGAAGTCTTCTACCCTTATCTCTCTCTTTACCTCCTCTTTATGTCCAGTAACTCTTAGATTTGCCAGTTTGAGGATATTTTCCAGATCTTGTAAGTATGCTTCATTTTTTTCTTCTTTTTTCTTTCATCACTTTTGGGTACTTTCAAATAGCCTGTCTTCAAGCTCATGAATTCTCTCTCCTGCTTGATTGATTCTGCCATTAAGAGATTTCAATGCACTCTTCGGTATGCCCATCACATTTTTCAACTCCAGAATTACTGCTTGTTTCTTTTTAATTATTTCTTTCTCTTTGTTAAATATATCTGATAAGATTCTGAATTTCTTTTCTGTGTTATCTTGAGTTTGTTGACTTTTTATTTTGAATTCACTGTCTGAAAGGTCACATCTCTTTCTCTCTCTGGCATTGGTCCTTGGTGCCTTATTTACTTTGTTTGGTGAGATTGTGTTTTCCTCTATGGTCTTGGTGCTGATGGATTGATATAGTTTGGATGTGTGGCCCTGCCCATATCTCATGTCAAAATATAATCCCCAACATTGGCAGTGGGGTGTGGTGAGAGGTGATTCAATCACAGGGGCAGTTTTTTATGAATTATTTAGTATCACCCCCTTGGTACTATCCTCATCATAGTGAGTGAGTTCTCACAAGATCTGATCATTTAAAAGTTTGTGGTACTTTCTCGCTCTCTCTTTCTTGCTCTTCTTTTGCCATGTGACATGCTTGCTTTTTCTTTGCCTTCTGCCATGAGTAAAAGCTCCCTGAGGCTCCTTCAGAAGCTGAGCACACGCCAACATTCTTTTTCCTGAACAGCCTACAGAACTATAAGCCAATTAAACATCTTTTCTTTAAAAATTATCCAGTCTCAGATGTTTCCTTATAGCAACGTGAGAAAGGCCTGACACATGGATGTTCACAGGTGTCTGGGTTTTGAAGAGTTAGGTATTTGTTGTAGTCTTCACATCTGGGCTTGTTTGTACTCATCCTTCCTGGGAAGTCTTTCCAGGTATTCAAAGGCACTTGGGTGTTTTGATTTAAGTTTTTGGTCACTGCAACCATAACTGCATTAGTGGGGACCCCCAAATCCAGTAACACGGTGGCTCTTGCAGACTCATGGAGGTACTGCTTTGGTGGTCTTGGATAAGACTCAGAAGAATTCTCTGGATCACCAAGCAGAATAGAAATTTCCTTACTTTGTCCCAAATAAATGGGGTCTCTCTCTTTCTGTCCTGGGCTTCCTGGAGCTGGGGGAGGGGTGACACAAGCATCCCTGTGGCCACCACCACTAGGACTGTTCTGGGTCAGACATGAAGCCAACACAGCACTGGTCTCACCCAAAGCCAACTGCCTGGCTACTATCCATGTTTGCTGAAGACTCTAGGACCCTATAATCAGCAGGTGGTGAAACCAGCCAGGCTTGTGGGCCTCCCTTCAGAGTAGCAAGTTCCCCCCTAAGCCCCCTGTGGATCCGGAGATTCTATCAGGGAACCAGGGCCTATATGCATAAACCCTGGGAATCTATCTGGTATTCCATTCTACTGTGGCTGAGCTGGCACCCAAGCCACAAAATGAAGTCCTTCCCACTCTTCCCTCCCCTTTACACAAGCAGAGGAGTCTGTCCCTGTGGCCACCACCATCCCAGGCCTGCAGCAAGTATTGCCTGATGTTCACTCAAGGCCTAAGGGCTCTTCAGTAAGTTTATGGTAAATGCTGACAGGCTTAGGACCCATCCTTCAGGGCAGTGAGTTCCCCCTCTGACCCAGGGACAGTCCAAAATTCCATCCAGGAACCAAGGCCTGGAATCAGACACCCCAAAATTCTGCTCCCTGCTCTACTCCACTGTGGCTGAGCTGGTACATAAACTCTGAGACAAATCTACCTTTATTCTTTCCTCTCCTTTTCTCCAACAGAAGGAGTCTCTGCCTGTGTCCAACACAGCTAGGAATGTGCTGGGTCACACCTAAAGCCAGCATATCTGAAAGTCTCTCCCAAGGCCCACAGCACGCTCATTGCTGCTGATTATTCAGGGCCTAAGGGCTCTTTAGTCAGAAGGTGATGAAGCCTGATAAGATTGAGTCCTTCCCTTTGAAGTAGTAGGTTCCCTTCTGGCCCAGGGTATGCCTGGAGATACTGAGCTGGGAGTTAGGGCATGGAAGAGAGGGCTCAGGACTCTGACTGATGCCCTATTCTACTGTGCCTGAGCTGGTATCCAAGTTGCAAAATAAAGTCCTCTTTACTCTTCCCAGGAATTGCAGTTCTTGTGGTCTAGCCTGCCATTTAAGTTTATTTAGAACCCCAGAGCACTTTAGTCCATGGTAGCTAGGCTTGCTAGACTTCAAGTTCTGACTGCTGGGATAGATTATTCCCCTCTAGCTTAGTTGGTCTATATACTCCTTTCATGGGCACTGATAAGTCATACTCAGTGCTGCTTTCTGTTGTGACAGGGCAGCACTGAGTTCCAATGCAAAATCCCACAATCGCTGTACTGTCACTTCCCCAAATGCAGGTTTTCTGTGCTGCACAGCCACTGCCGCAGAGTGGAGAAGGGGTAATGTCTGCAATTCAAAACTGTTTTTCCTTCCCTCTTCAGTGCCTCTTTCATTGATGCAAAGTTAACCCCAGGTACTGTGATTGCTAACCTGATTTTTGGTTCTTAGGAAGATGCTTTCTTGTGTAGATAGTTGTTAAATATGGTGTTCCTGCAGAGACAATGATCAATGATGGCTTCTCTTCAGCCACCTTGCTCCACCTCCTCTCCAGATCCTGTATCTTTATATATATAAGGATTGGATGTCATATATATATATATATATATATATATATATATATATATATATATAAAATATATGTGTGGGTGGGTGTGTGTGTGTCAATATATATATGGAGATTATATATGTATAATCTCCAATGTCTTGTTGACTTAAATTCAGATTCTCACCTGGATTAACACCATAACTACCTAAATGGTTTTCTGACATGAGCCTCACTATATTTCAAACCACTTCCACCAGTGTTAATGTCACCAAAAAAGTGTTACTTCTATAAAATGCAAATTTGATTATGACATTAAAGATAGAAATGGCTATGAGTTAACAATTTTTGAAGTTGGATGATATATAAATTATAGTTTATTATACCATAATCTGCATTTATATATATATGAAAATACACATTAAAATAATTCCAAAAAATTGCGTAACTATAAAAGGAGATATGAACAATTCCATATAACAATGTTTCCCAGATATATAGTCATGTTAAAGGCTCTGCCTAGAGTCAGACAGATTCAGGTATTTAGTCTTCTATTGGCATGCCAGTCACTTTTATTGATAAATCAAATTTCATCATTTTTAAGAGAAAAATTAATCACTGAAGGAAAAATGGGAATAGGTGAGAATAACTGAAATGAAAAGTCAAAGCTGAGTATTTATTTCTATCTCAGCCAATGTGAATCTTGGAATGAATTATTTAATCTCTCAGAACAGTCTCCCTGTACATGAAATTATAGTTATTCTTCATTCCAAGCACCATTAAAAATGCTTCCTTCAGTGGTATCATTATATAAGTGCAAGTTGCAGTTAAATAAAACAAAAGTGGGCTGGGTGCAGTGGCTCACACCTGTAATCCCAGCACTTTGGGAGGCCGAGGTGGGTGGATTGCCTGAGGTCAGGAGTTTGAGACCAGCCTGGCCAACATAGTGAAACCTAGTCTTTACGAAAAATACAAAAAATTAGCCAGGCATGGTGGCAGACGCCTGTAATCCCAGCTACTCAGGAGGCTGAGGCAGGAGAATAGCTTGAGTCTAGGAGGCGGAGGTTGCAGTGAGCCAAGATCGCACCATTGCACTCCAGCCTGGGAAACAAGAGCAAAATTCTGTCTCAATTTTTAGAAATGGAGCAAAATTTGGTAAAGCACACTAAGCAAAACCTCGCAAATTGGCAAACGTTAGAATTTGACTAGAAAGTGCTAGGAGGAAATTTTGATAATTTTGTTCAAATGGTACCAATCATCTACCAGTAAGAATATAAATAATGCTGATTCCCCTAGTCTTGATGAATATTCAGTGACCTTTCATTAGGCTGTTTTAGATGACCTGAAAACCTACAAGTGATCTTATGAGATTACTAAAGGTGGTCAATAATAGTAATGGGTTTTTGGTTCAGGCCTACCTCACATTCAGCTCCCCTTTTTGTAATAAGGACATCTCAAATTTCATTCAGGAGGCAATGTTTTCAACTCAGCTCAAAAAGTTTACGTTGGACTAATGCCACCCCCTCCAGACCCAGGTCTAGCTACCAGTGAATTCCATCCCACAGGTATCAACAATCAGTTCAGAGATAGCACATGTAATATTATTAAGCACAGTACTGTGATAGTATTAAGTGCTTAATAATATAAGATCATTATAATTTTTATTACTTACTAAATTTTTAAATTTCACACACCAGTATAGACAGATGGTGACTTTGCCTGTTACACCATCAGCACTACTAAGTAACAAATATTCATTTAGAAGAATCGTTTTATGTTTTAAACACAGAGAGAAGCATTCCTATGGCTTATACAAATTTAAAACTATAATAATGTACTCTAGTAGAACATCTATTCATTGAGATTGAATAACTACATTTCACATAAAGAAACAATTTTTAATAAACTTAGAAGTTACTTTTGACTTTATACACAGAGTGAGTCTGCTCTTCGTCAATCTTAATGCTACTGCCTTCAAGTCCAGTTCACTCTTTCTAATACTTCCGTTTCCATCAATTATTTTTCAGCACTAAGACCTGTGATCTAGTGCCTTACACACTTGTCATTATCAGCTTCCTCATCTCACGTCCTTCCCTCTTCCATCAACAAACAAAACCTCCAGGTCCCTTTCATAAAACCTAAAATCCCTCATCCTTCCCTCCCTTTATAACACGCATCTGGCAAAACTTCAAATTCAGTTAAATACAATTCTTCACCTATTTTATGGATATGCATAAGCAGCTGAACTTGCTATAGAAAAGCAACATGAGAAATGTACTGAATGAACTACTTTATTTTTATGACCACAAATATCCATATCCGGCTATAACCGGTCCAAGTCAATCCTTTCATATTTTTCAAGTCATTTTACTCTCCCATGCAAAAAATATCATTATTTCACACCTTCTCCTTTCCGTTCACATTTAAGTAGAAAATAGAAACAATCCAAAGAGAATTTTCTCATTCTCTCAAAACCAAAGGTAAAAATGTATATGCATGTGTGCACCCAAGTATTTAGCCTTCTCATCAGTCACAATAAATGAGATATCCCTGCTTCTATCTAAAGCCAAATGCTCCGTTTATGCACTGCATTTATATACCTTCTGAATACCCAAAGTATTTGTTCCTATAGTTCTTTTACTCTCTCACATCCTCGAATTTTCTTTATAATCATATTCACATTAGTATTTAAACTCCAAAAAACTGCCTGTGCTATAGGGTTTAGAGTTAGAATAGTTAATTATTGAGAAGATTTTAATTCTGATTACCTAGGTTCAATCACCATCTTCACACATTACTAGTTGTACGATCTTAGGCAATATATATTATTACTTAATATATCTCTCCTCAAATTCCCAACTAAAATAGGAGTCCATTCCTCCTAGAGCAGTTAAGAGCATTAAATCAATTATGTCCTAGAGTACATTAAAAATGTCTGGAACACTGTAATTGATACATAAATGTTTATTAAGATAATAGAGTTGACCCTGGAACACTGTGAAGATAAAGAGCACATATATGAAAATCCACATATAACTTTTGACTTCCCCAAAATTTAACTACTAATAGCCTGCTGTTGGCTGGAGGTCTCACCAAAAATATAAACAGTTGATTAACAACTATTTTGCATGTTAGTTATGGTATATACTGCATTCTTTTTTTTTTTTTTTTTTTTTTTGAGACAGAGTCTTGCTCTGTCACCTAGGCTGGAGTGCAGTAGCACAATCTTGGCTCACTGCAACCTTGACTTCCCGGGTTCAAGGAATTATCCTGCCTCAGCCTTCTGAGTAGCTGGGACTACACGTGCCTGCTACCACGCCTGGCTAATTTTTGTATTTTTTTTAGTAGGGATGGGGTTTCACCATGTTGGCCAGGCTGGTCTCAAACTCCTGACCTCAGGTGATCCACCCACCTCGGCCTCCCAAAACATATACTACATTCTTACAATCAAATAAGCTACAGGAAAGAAAATATAATTTTAAACATTATAGGAAAGAGAAAATAAATTTACTAAGTGTAAGTGAATCATCATAAAGGTCTTCATTCTTGTCGTCTTTATGTTGAGTAGGCTGAAGAGAAAAAGAGGGGGTTTGTTCTTGTTTTCTCAGGAGTGGCAGAGACAGAAGAAAATCCACGCGTAAATGGACTCATGCAGTTCAAATCTATGTTGTTGAAGGGTCAACTGTAGCAATCACCTAGATAAGTCCCTGTGATATGATTTAGATGTGTGTCCCCACCCAAATATCATGTTAAATTCTAATCCCCAATGTTGGAAGTGAGACCTGGTAGAAGGTGATAGGATCATGGGGCAGATTTCTCATGGATAGTTTAGTACCATCTCCTCGGTACTGTCCTTGTGATAGCGATATCTATCAAGATCTGGTCATTTAAATATGTGTGAAATGGCCAGGTGCAGTGGATCAAGCCTGTAATCCCAGCATTTTGGGAGGCCAAGGAGGACAAATCACGAGGTCAGGAGATCAGGACCATCCTGGCTTAGAGATGGTGAAATCCCATCTCTACTAAAAATACAAAAATTAGTCTGTAGCTACTGCCAAATTTATCTAAAGAGTGGTGCTATGTGCTTGCATTTGCATACTTTCATAAACAGTTGCTCTCAATGCACATCACTCAGGCTTCAACCTTCACCACCTCACTATAACAACCTTGTCAAAGTCACTGATTCCACAGTTTTAAATCCAGTAGTGATTTCTCAGTTTTCATTATACTGTATCTTTTAGCAACGTTTGAATCAAATGGTCTTTCCTTCTTTTTTGAAATACTTCCTTCAGTTATTGCCTGGGACAAGCTCTCTTGCCTGTTTGACTAACCCAGTAATGTCTTCTCAGACTTTTTAACTGGCTTCTCCTAGTTTTTTTAACTGACTTCTTAACATTGAAGTGTCATAAAATGCAATACTTCTCTGTCCTCTTCCATTTCCTACGTGAGCTTTCCATGTGTGTAGCTTAAATACTACAACAGACTGGTAACTTCCAATTGTATGCATTCATCAGTGACCATTTACCTAAAATCCAGACTGGAAAATCCAAATTAACATGACAAAATTAATGTGCTACCATTGAACTCAATTTTTGCTAAGATCTTCCTAGCCTATTCTTTTGACCATTTGCTTCATTTTGGTAAAGAGAAGCAACTTCATGCTTCCAGATGTTCAAGACCAAAATGTGAAGTCAACCTTGACTCCAATCTTTCTGTCACATTCCACATTCATCTTCTTAACAATTACTGTTGATTTCACCTTCAGAGTATACCTGCAATCTTTTTCTCAAGATCTCTACTCTCACTAACCTAGACAAGGCACCATCATCTCTCACCTGAATTAGCTTCTTAATTCATCTCCCTCTTCCCATCTATTATGGTCGGGTTCTCCAGGAAGCAGGTATTAAGATGGCATAAAAAGTAGAAAAACTTTATTGGGGAGTAAGATCTTGAAAAGGAAACCAGATTGGGCAGAGGTTGCTGTCAGACAGTGATGCCAACCTGACAAAGTGTCTGCTGAGCCAACAAGAGACTCTGAAGCAAAGACTGCCAATTGGAAAACACCACATTTGGTGGAAATGGCTAGCCCATTGTACCTCTACTTGCTCAGTGATTGAGCCACTTAAAGTGACTAGAGCCACTTTAAGAAGTGTTTGACTACACCTGAAAAACTAAGGTGGAACCCTTATGAAGCTAACAACTGTAGGCAGTCAGCTAACCACACTTTTCATATCTGGGAAAGTGAGTCCCGTCTTAAAGGGGATTGAAGTGATACAAGTCTTTCTCTGCCAGAAAACCCTTGTTCACCTACCATCTATTCTTATGCCTCTGCTGTCTGTTCTATACATGGCAGCTACATGTTACTTTTAAAATGTAAGTCAGATCACGTCATTACTCTGTTCAAAAGCCTTCAATAGCTTTTCATATCACTTAACATAAAATCCATGGCCTAGAAGATACTACACCATTTGCTCCTTCACTGTCCCTCTGACTTCATTTAACCACTTCCCTTTTATCTACTTCAGTCCAACCCCATCGCAGGGACATGCTTCACCAGGCCCTTTGCACTTGCTGCTTCCTCTTCTTAAGCTTCTTCCCTGAAATATCCTCAATTTTTTCAAGCGTTTGTTCAAATATCACCTTCATATAAAATAACCCATACACCTCCACTACCACTTTCTATGCCTTTATCCTGTGTTATTTCTCTATATGGTGTCATTTCATACAAAATATATTCATTTTCATGTAAGCATCATGAAAGCAGGGACATTTTCCATGTAATTCACTGATGTATCTTCAGCTGCTAAAGTGAAAAAAAGCACTACATAAATATTTTGAATAAATTTTCTTCCTGATTCCTCTCTCACCCTCCAAAACTTTAGTCTTAATGCATCAACCAGAGTAATACCTCTAAAGTTTAAATCAGATAATTAGAGCTGAAATCTTCTAATAACTTCTCACTGTACTTAAAATCCAAAGTTCTTGTGATGCTATTTGCGATCTAGACCGTGGATGCTAACATAATTACCTTCTGGTTTTCTTTTTCTCATCCCATGCCAGCCACATGGGCTTGTTCTGTGTTTTGGACATATCCAGTATACCTGACACTTATTCAGTGCCTTTGCACTTGCTCTTTCCTTAGCCTACAGTGCTCTTCTACAAAGATGTTCACCCACCTTTACTCAAGTCTTATCCCTAAAACACTACCTCAGAGAAGACTTATAAGATCTGACTACCTAATTTAACTTCCTCTGTCAACTTCTCACCCTGTAGCCAGGTTTAATTTTCCTCACAACACTTGTTGCTACTTGATTCATGCTGTATTTATGTGTTTATTTTGTGTTCTTTCTACCAAAAATGTAAGATACTTGGAGGCAGGGACTTTTTCTGCTATTTAAGGATAAACAAAGCAAGTAATATTTAATCTAATAGGTGTCCTTATAACAAACATACATTTGAAAGATCAGTCCATTTATTTTGAAAATAAAGCTTATTAGTAAATAAGGCATAGACAGACTAGTGGTGAAATTATAGTACCTGAATTTCAGAAGTACTTGTATCTAGTTGTGCATGAAGCAAACTCTTCAATCCTATTGAAAAAAGCTATTTGAGGAAGTATCTTGTATGTTATTCACTGGCTGTTTTTATATAATTTCAAGTAATAATTTTGTTGGCCTGCAATTTCTGATATTTTATGTAGATCCTGGCCCCCTTCAGCCATGGATGGAGTGTCTGGGACACAGGGCACCAAGTCTCCAGGTTGCAGACAGCAGGGGGACCCTGGGCCCCAGCCCACAAAACCATTTTTCCCTCCTGGGCCTCCAGGCCTGTGATGGGAGGGGCTACCATGAAGATCTCTAGCATGGCCTAGAGACATTTTCCCCATGATCTTGGGAATTAATATTCAGCTCCTTGCTACTTATGCTAATTTCTGCAGCCAGCTTCAATTTCTCCCCCAGAAAAATGTGGTTTTTTTCTATCATACAGTCAGGCTGCAAATTTTCCAAACCTTTATGCTCTCCTTCCCTTATAAAACTGAATACCTTTATTAGCACACAAGTCACCTCTTGAATGCTTTTCTGCTTAGAAATTTCTTCCACCAAATACCCTAAATCATCTTCCTCAAGTTCAAAGTTCCACAGGTCTCTCTAGGACAGGGGCAAAATGCCACCAGTCTCTTTGCTAAAACATAACATGAGTCACCTTTGCTCCAGTTCCCAACAAGTTTCTCATCTCCTTCTGTGACCACCTTAGCCTGGATTTTATTGACCATATTGCTATCAGCATTTTAGGCCAAGCCATTCAACAAGGCTCTAGGAAGTTCCAAACTTTCCAACATTTTCCTGTCTTGTTCTGAGCCCTTCAGACTGTTCCAATCTCTGCCTGTTACTCAGTTCCAAAGTCACTTCCACATTTTCAGGTATCTTTTTGGCAACGCCCCCACTCTACTGGTATCAATTTACTGTATTGGTCTGTTTTCATACTGCTGATAAAGACATACCCAAAACTGGGAAGAAAAAGAATTTTATTTGGACTTACAATTCCACATGGCTGAGGAGGCCTCAGAATCATGACGGAAGGCAAAAGGCACTTCTTATATGGTGGCAGCAAGAGAAAAATGAGGAGGAAGCAAAAGTGTAAACTCCTGATAAACCCATCAGATCTCATGAGACTTATTCACTATCACAAGACTACCACAGAAAAGACTGACCCCCAAGATAAAATTACCTCCTTTGGGATCCCTCCCACAACACATGGGAATTCTGGGACATACAACTCAAATCTGGAAAATTTGGGTGGAGACACAGCCTAAACCATATCAGTGTCATAATCTTATTCAAAGAGACTTTGCTTTTTGCTCCCACAAGATATCACACTGGTTCATTACATGGATAACATTGTGCTGATTGGATCCAATGAGCAAGAAGTAGCAAACAAAATGGACTATTGATAAAAGATTTGTGTGCCAGAGGATGGGAAATAAATCCAACTAAATTTCAGGGAAGTTCAACCTCAGTAAAATATCTAGCAGACCAATGGTGTGGGGCCTATCGAGATATTCCTTCTAAGGTGAAGGATAAGTTGCCACATTTGGCTCTTCCTACAAGGAAGAAAGAGACACAATGCATAGTGGACCTATTTGGATTTGGGAGGCAACACATTCCTCATTTGGGCGTGTTACTCTGGCCCATTTATTGAGTGATCCAAAAGGCTGCCTGTTTTGAGTGGAGTCCAGAACAGGAGAAGGCTCTTCAACAGTTATAGGCTGCTATGCAAGCAGCTCTGCCATTTGGGCCATATGATCCAGCAGATCCAATGGTACTTGAGGTGTCAATGGCAAATAGGGATGCTGTCTGAAACCTCTGGCAGGCCCTCATAGGTGAATCACAGTGGAGGCCTCTAGGATTTTGGAGCAAGGCCCTGCCACCTTCTGCAAATAACTTCTCTCCTTTTGAAAGACAGCTCTTGGCCTGTTACTGGGCTTTGGTGGAAACTGAATGTTTGACTATGGGTCATCAAGTCACCATGCAACCTGAACAGCCTATCATGAGCTGGGGGCTTTCTGATCCATCTAGCCATAAAGTGAGTCATACACAGCAGCATTCCATCATCAAATGGAAGTGGTATATTGGCCTCAATTCTTACTTCTCTTGCAGTAGCAAAAACTGTGCTTATTCTTGTCAGATACTGCACCATACCCTGTATTTGTGGACTAGTTCAGAGACTTATAGAAACAACTGTTATCAAAACTTTCCCCAGTTTCTCCCAATCCTATACTAATAGATTTATCCTAGAAGAACAACAAAGCCATGTCATATTAGCTAAGTTTGAAGGAGAAAATGTATAAATTTCAGAGGTGGGGAGATTGTTGTTAAGAACAAATAGTTTCTCTTCAAAGGGTTTCAGGTTCTGGCACTGTGTTCTATTCTATAAAGTAATCTTACCCATTCATCTATCAGCCATCCCTATCTCTGCTGTGACCAAACATGCCCAAGCATTTCCCATCACCTGTGTAACCGTCCTTCCTGTCAAAAGCCCACCCTGGCCCCCTTGATGATGTCAACAGTAGCCAATTAGAATTAGCCTAGATTGTGTGGTCTGACCCCAGCCCACAGGGGGAGGACACAGGAATAGGGTCTGCATGAGGGAATGAAAACTGCTGCTCTCCTTTGTTCTAGGCACTCTCCCATACCTCTGCCTTGCATGCAGGACATGCCCTTCCATAGAAGTAAATTGCCTTGCTGAGGAAACTTCTGCCTGAGTGTTGGTTCCACTTTGAAGCATTGAGCACTTTTATCTACAACAATTCCTTGGGGTGATCAGCCAGCTACCTGGTGGCAAGTTATTATATTGGACCTCTTCAATCATGGAAAGGGCAGATGTTTGTCCTCACTGCAATAAACACTTACTCCAGGTATGACTTTGCCTATCCTGAACACAATGCTTCTGCCAAGACTACCATCCGTGGACTCACAGAATGCTTTACCCAACATCATGGTATTCCACAAAGCATTGCCTCTGACCAGCGCACTCACTTTATGGCTAAAGCACAGCAGTAGGCTCATGCTCATGGAAATCACTGGTCATACCATGCTCCCCCATCATCCTGTATAGAGGTTCAGTCAGGGTGGTGGGAAAAGTTGTAAGAGAAATTACAAAGATAAAGTTATAGGAAACAGGAACAAACCTTCTTGGAAGGCTGAGGGGGGTGGGTTGCATAGCTTCAGTAAAAGGTTTGGCTGAAGACAGCTGAATTCTCTTAAAATCTTAGGGCGTATGTACCCCAGAACCTAAAGTACAATTTAAAAAAAAAACTTAGGGTATAAATACATAGGAATGTAGAGGAGTTTATCTAAACAGCTTGTTTACTCAGGTGGTCCTAGGACCAACCTTAAATCTTATGCCTGGGGAACTGCTCTCTATTGGGGGTTTGGCAAAGTTAATTACCCACTAGTGGTGTTTCTCAAGAGCTTTGTAATTTAATCTGTACTAAATAAATGCAAACTTCACTAGCTAGTCAGGGATGCAGCTGCTAACTCTTTACTAGACCCTTCTCAGTATCTGTGAGTGGCCTGGACCCTGAAGCCTGCTCTTTCACTAGATATCAGTGTCTAAGTGCATTTGTTAATCCGTCACTGGGTTGGGGTCAATCCTGAAGCAGCTGGATTGACAGAATGATGGAACGGCCTTTTGAAGTCACAATTACAATGCCAACTAGGTGACAATACTTTGCAGGGCTGGGGCAAAGCTCTCCAGAAGGCCATGTATGCTCTGAATCAGCATCCAATATATGGTACTGTTTCTCCCATAGCAAGGATTCATGGGTTCAGGAATCAAGGGGTGGAAGCAGAAGTGGCACCACTCACCATTACCCCTAGCAATCCACTAGCAAAATTTTTGCTTTCTGATCCTGCAACATTATGTTCTGCTGGCCTAGAGGTCTTAGTTCCAGAGGCAGGAATGCTGCCATCAGGAGACACAGCAATGTTTCTATTAAACTGGAAGTTAAGATTGCCACCTGGACACTTTGGGCTCTTCCTGCCTTTAAGTCAACAGGCTAAGAAGGGGTTACAGTGTTGGCTGGGGAGACTGACCTGGACTACCAAGGTGAAATGAGTCTACTACTCCACAATGGAGGTAAGAAAGAGTGTACATGAAATACAGGAGATCCATTAGAATGACTCTTAGTATTACCATGTGTGATTAACGTCAATGAGGAACTACAACAGCTCAGTCCAGGCACGGCTACAAATGGTTCAGATCCTTCAGGAATGAAGGTTTGGGTCACTCCACCAGGAAAAAAAAAACATGACCTGCTGAGGTGCTTGCTGAAGGCAAAGGGAATATAGAATGGGTAGTAAAAGAAGGTAGTTATCAATAACCACTATGACCATGTAACCAGTTGCAGAAACAAGGACTGTAATTGTCAAAAGTGTTTCTTCCTTCTTTTGTTAAAAATACGTTTGTGTATGTATACACTTGTAATAAGAAAATATCTTCATTATATTTCCTTTCTCCTTTATCATGTGACATAAGATTTACTGACTTCGTATCAGCATTTAAGTATTGCTAACTTTATGTAATAGCATTTTGATTGGGAATTGGTGTGTTTCCAGTTGTACGAAGGATAGTTGTATTATGTTAGGCATAATTATGACATTATTGCCTTTATTTGAAGATTATGTATGATCTCAGGGTTCAAGCTGACAATGAGTGAACTTGTGACGGTTAGTAGAGAGTGTCAACTTGATTGGATTGAAGGATGCAAAATATTGATCCTGGGTATGTCTGTGAGGATGTTGCCAAAGGAGATTAACATTTAAGGCAGTGGGCTGGGAAAGGCAGACCCCCACCCCCTTAATCTGGGTGTGCACCATCTAATCAGCTGCCAGTGCAGCCAGAATATAAAGCAGGCAGAAACACATGAAACAGCTAGACTGACTTAGCCTCCAGTCTACATCTTTCTTCTGTTCTAGATGCTCCTGCCCTCGAACATCAGACTCCAAGTTCTTCAGCTTTGGGACTCAGACTGGCTCTCCTTCTCCTCAGCTTGCAGATGGCCTATTGTGGGACCTTGTGATTATGTGAGTTAATACTACTTAATAAATTCCCCTATCTCCTATTAGTTTTGTTCCTCTAGAGAACTCTAATACACACACCCATTTTAACTTCATATGAGCAAGAAATACAGTTAAATCATATTAAACCACTGAGATATCAAGATTTTAAACTAGTATTTCTCTAACTACTACTTTGCAATAAAAATGTAGCAATATTTTCAAGGTTTTCTAAAAACACATTATTTTCACTGTATTTTCCTCTATAAAATAAAACTGTTACTAAGATGACTTATCACCTTTGTTGTAAGGCATTCCTTAATTGTGGACTTACAAGTAGCCAAAAAGGTTTTAGAATATGATGAAATCATTGACTTTCAGGACAGTCTAGTATTTAATAGACAGAATAAACTTCTGTTTTATTGATGTTAAAATGCTGAAGAAACACTTTGTCAAAACATGCCAGAGATATACTAAAAAATATTCTCTGCAGAGGAGAATTACACACAAAGTAAACAGAAGCTTTTGCCTAATAGGACCCAAGATTACTATATAAGGGAAAGGATTAACATTAATAATTATAAGCGTAATATGTTTTGCAATTTAATCCACTCCCAAATATTTTGTGAGACTCACATCTTAGGATACAACTTTGCTTAGGTATGCAAGCAAATACACCCCACTGAAGTATTTGTTCACTTTTTCTAGGCACACCCTTCTATCTTGATCATCATGAGGCCCAGCAATGCCTGAACCTGAGAAATTCATGTTCTATTACACCTATTTTACAGTATCATTTACCAATAGACAGTAAATTAAAAGTTATTTGATGTTCTCCTGATAGACCAGGATTTACCTATAAAGGTACATAACGATAGTGAAAATAGACTAGTATTTTTCTTGGGCGGGGGAATAATATTTTATAAACATAGGACACATTTGGAAAGGTACACAAGAGACCACTGAATTATTTCCCCTAGAGAGAATAACTAGGGGACTTTTGGTGAGGAAAATACATTTTTTCACTTCGGAACTTCTGAAAATTTTACTATCTGTGTGCATTACTTATTCAATAAATAGTTTATTAAAAAAGTAAAGAATAAAAATTGTCTTAAACAAAATGGTCAGCATTTTAAATGAAGCTAGAGGAATGCTTGTTTTAAAACGCAAGTTTTTCTTAGGTTATAGGCATAAGTCATCCACCATATAGGAAGACATGAAGAAACCTTGTTAATATTCCAAAAGGCAGCTATGATGTTATCTTGTCCACATGACTACATATGCTTAAGGAGTAAAATAAATTCATCCATATGAAGCGTTGGACTCACTCTTAATTTAGTTAAATCTGGATTATTGGGTGCTTTTAAAGAAGTAGACTGTTTTTACACTTATATACTATCGCTAGTTTGTCTCACAAAACATTGCAAGGAAAATCTTCATTGAACCTGCCTTAAGTGGTAGATAGATATATTCATGGCCAAACACTATATTAAATACTTGAATTAAGTATGCTTTTAAAATGTTTGTAGGATTTTTGGTTTATTTTTCTTCCATGCTAAGAATTAGTAAAGCAAATATTTTATTCTCTCCAAAAAATAAAGCAAAGAGAAATCAGCTCAAAAGTTTACCTTTTTGAAACTTTGCTGTACCTTTTATATTAACCAACGGAAGTAAATTCTAGGTCTCTTGTAACCGAAATTAAATTAACAAACTTTCTTGTGACTCTAACTAACATAATATGATACACTATTAAATTGTTTAATGAGTTTGATTTATTCCAGATCTGCAAGACGTAAAGAAGTACACATATTCTCCACTAGCAAAGGGGTATATGCATTCTCCACTCTTTAGAATTCCATCCAGAGACACTTCCCTGAAGTAAAATTCTGGCCTTTATCCCCATGCACCCTTAATCAGTCTTTTGCCGGGAAGACTTATCACTCATCTGATTTGTGAGTTTGGAAGAAAGAGTCAGGATGACCCTCATCTCTCCTTTCTCTTTGTGAGAGGCAGTTGCCCACAGGAAGCACATAATCTCTGTCCCCCAGAACTTGCCCTAAATGTTACATAATCAAGTATCTATCGGGGAGGTCATTGGATTTTTAGAAATGCCTGTGACTACATTGTAGGGTAAATTCAAACATCAAGTAATGACAGGCCTTCTATGCTATAGACTGAGCCACATTTTACCAAATAGAGTTTTGAGACACAATTCACACATCTGTTTCTTAGGTGCTTTCAAATATAAGCAGAGAGAAAGTAATGTTGTGCCTTGACTTACCAACCTGCCAATAACCATATCAATTTTTCTTATAATTTGCTACAGGGTAAGACAGTTTGATCAATAAGTATTTACCTGCATCCTTTTATGAAAGTAGCATGACTTTAAGGCATTTGAACAATGATTTTGTCTTATCTAGAGAAAACTGTTTTCTCTAGCTATAGTTAAAGTTCAAAAATATTTTATGTAAAATAAGAATAAATTTCAAAGATAAACCAAATGCAGGATTTAGTATCATAGAGTGTAGTTTCTGTAAGGGCTTTCTTTCTTTTCTTTTTGATTATTATGGGTTGACAATCTTGGTCCAGAAAAGAATAAAGAATAGCAGCACTGCTTCCATGAAATTCCCACCTCACCTTGCCTAACCTTGAAATCCCATGTCCCTCATGTCAAATCAGTGTGATAAATGACACCCAGCCTCACTGACTCTTACTAGAATTTCAGTTAATCATGCCTTTTAAATTCCATGTTTCTCTCAGTCCTTTCTTGGCCTATCTCTTAGAAAACTTCAGATACTTCAGTGTTTAAAAGCTGAATTTTTCATAAATACTTTCACAGTTATCTCAGTAAGTCTGTTTTCAGAGTAGAAATGTGGCTGGAATTTACTGCCTATTGTAAGAGAAATCTATTCAATAAGTATTACTTATAAAATATGTGCTTTATAACAGGACTGCAAAAAAAAAAAAAACCTGGGGGAGAAAGGAAGTGGCCTACAATAAATGACCCTAATGACAGACTAATTTGTCAATAGTTCTTAGGGAATTATAAAGGATCTATAAGATCCTTTCCTGAAAGAAAGCCCTTACAGAAATTACACTCTAAGATACTAAATCCTGCATTTGGTTTATCTTGCAAATTTATTCTTATTCTTATTTCACATAAAAGATTTTTGAACTTTAAACTATAGCTAGAGAAAACAGTTTTCTTTAGATTAGATACTGTAAAATAAATGCAATAGAACATGAATTTCTAGGTACGGGCATCAAATTTCAAATCGAAATTTGCAAGAAAAGGTGAAATATACATAGGCTGTGTTTGGAGGACTACTACATACATGTATGTATCTTTAAAATATATATTTTCCAGGAAAGACATTTATATCAGGTTAAATTGTGAAATTACTACATGGTAGTAGGAGCCATTAGGAACCTGTCATATAGCACAGTAGATGAATATCATACCTCTTGAGATTTACTTTTTTCTCTCTGGAAAACTAGCCAAACATTTTACTGAGTTTGATTCTCCCCCCAGAAGACCACCCATAAAAAGCTCTGATTTGCCACAATCCTACCAGGGGAGAAATAAGTCAAGCAGGAGTTAATATGTTGTCTTAATGAAAATTCACTAGAGATTAGAATTTACATGTATTAAATGATTTGGAAAATGACACAGACATGAATATATGGAGAGAAAATAGAATTTTTAATTAAAAAATTCAGCAAACTTAAAGTGAGTGAAATTTAGAAATTGCAGAGCAAATATCTATGTTTAATAAATATACATTGAATGAATAGAAAAATTAATACTTGAATGGATAGATGAATAAACATTTAATAACAGTTTTCTAAAAACAAAAGAATTTTTTTCTTATAAAATTTAATGTTATGTATGTGTGTGTTTATGTGTGTGTTTATGTGTGTGTATACACAGAGAGAAATGGATATATGTAACGCATAGGTTATTGGTAGTTATAATTGCAAAATATAACTTGGAATGGTCTACTAAATATGATTCCCTTTATGCATTATATATACCATTATCAATATTATATAGTCATCCATTTTCTCCAATGTTTTATTAAATAGCTTTTTAGTATGGTCAACAATTTTTGTCTACAATTTGTAACTATTATATACAAAAATAATAATTTTTAAAAATTCCTTTCAAAATGCTATGTCTAGGATATACATAAATTTATACTTACATGAATCAGTATCTCAGAGAAATAGAAAAAATAATATATGTTAGTGCTTATTTTATAGCCACATAACAACTGACAGAATTTACATTTTTCATGTCACTCAGGTTGCTATCAAATTGTTTTTTTCTCATGAGTGATCTCAAAAGAATATTATAAAAGTTTATGGAATCATATCCAAATATTTTTCTAACTTAATAGATGATATTGACACACAGAGTTATAAAATACAAATATGTTCCAAATGAACGAGGCTATTAACAATTTGTAAAAAGTAACTAAACACCAAACTAAAAGCAGCATTTGAACTTGAGGAGGTTATATCCAAAAGCAGTGTTCATCACCATCAATTTATAAAACTGGATGCACATGTGGTCTCTACCTCTCACTCCTAATTAGGCACCAATTGCTATTTTAAACTTTCTTCTCTTTTGTATGCACTTGATCATAATGAGGCTACAGATTAAAAAGATGCTGATTTATTCAGTTTAACTACTGACACTTTAGCTTGTGGTCATATCACATTGAAATATTTTATTTTCAAACTTACATAAAATGTATAATTTTAAAAACTCATAGCATATGTCAGATATAGCTTTTACTATTTTAATCAAGGGCTGTGCAGGGCACAAAAATTACCTTTATTGACTTAAACTATAAATTACCTGCCAGTGTTACTTTCTCCTCTTGGTAGAGCAACAGAGTGTTCTTGTAGAAGCAATAAACTACTCCAAACTCAGTGATTTACAAAATACTGATTTAAAATTTACATGCTTTTTACCTTTTGCATAAACCACCTCAGAGATTAGCTCATCCTGACCTTCCATGTGCCCTCGAAAGTAGGTGAAGTGTGTATTTTTTATTTCAGTGTTGGAGGATGGGAGACATCCCACCTTATAACTGTCTAGAAGGGGTCACTTAGTCTTCAGATGAGGAAAATATCAGTGCACTATGTATCTAGATTCTTTCCAAATGTGAGGATTCATATGATTTTGTATCCTGGCTTTAGAAGTGTGATATACCTTACGGGTCTAAAGGTACTAATCAAACTGGCTAGACTTTTATTCTTTCTGCTAAGATCTGGAAAACCTATCTTGATTTTTTTCTTTCTAACCTATATACATACGGATATTTTAGGGAAGATTCTTGCTAAACATAGATATTTGCATGCCAATGCTACCCACTGTAATGCCTATGTGACCAAAGCAAATTTCTACCCCCACCTGAACTCTGCTTATCTTTAAGAAACAAGATGTCTGAGATCAGAAATTCCTTCTCATGACCAAACCATCTAAAACTGGTGGGACCCAAGATGACAGTTGACTTGATCTTTGAAGAACCTCTAACTTCATTATAATCTAACTCCCATGGGAAATGACATTCCCACCAGCACCATGACAGTTGACAATCACCGTGACATCAACGTGAGGAAACCATAAAAAGACCAAAAGGAAGGAGGCACTCTGATTTCAAGAAGTTCTCCAGTCATTTTCAGAAAAGATATGAATATTTCCTCCCTTGCTTTTAATGTCCAACACTTTCATTACAGATGCCCTGTGTCTGTGGCTTTACAGCTCTCAGGAGCTGAGTTGATTTGTGAGCTGTGTTCCCACTTCTCAATTCAGTGGCCACGGAATAAAGCTTGCACTGCTTGATGTTTACTTTTGGTTTCATGTATTTGCTTCATGATACCTGTCTTTAAACAGGAAAGAATCCCACCTTTTGGGAAAAGCCGACTCAGTCAGTACTACGGGTTTATGCAGTTCTTTTCTTTTCTTTTTGTTTTTTTGAGACGGAGTCTTGCTCTGTTGCCAGGCAGTGTAGTGGTATGATCTTGGTTCACTGCAGCCTCTGCCTCCCAGGTGCAAGCGATTCCCCTGCCTCAGCCTTCCTAGTGGCTGGGACAACAGGCACACGCCACCACACCTGGCTAAGTTTTTGTATTTTAGTAGAGACGGGGTTTCACCATGTTGGCCAGGATGGTCTCGATCTCCTGACCTCATGATACCCCTGCCTCCTCAGCCTCCCAAAGTGCTAGGATTACAGGTGTGAGCCACTGCACCCGGCTGTGGTTTTCTTAAAAGCCAAGAGGCCAGACTTCTCTCTCTTGACTCTGTCCCTCACATATTAGATTTACAGATATGTGAGATGATTTCTGATTTCTCACATCCCTCTACCAAGTTGCTTTTCTCACTGAAAGTCAGATGCAACAACAAATTTCCTCACTTTGTTTCTTTCATATTTTTTTTTAATTGCATTTTAGGTTTGGGGGTACATGTGAAGAACATGGAAGATTGTTGCATAGGTACACACATGGCAGTGTGATTTGCTGCCTTCCTCCCCCATCACCCACATCTGGCATTTCTCCCCATGCTATCCCCTCCCCAACTCCCCACCCCCCACTATCCCTCCCCTTTTCCCCCCACAGACCCCAGTGTGTGATACTCCCCCTCCCTGTGTCCATGTGTTCGCATTGTTCAACACCCGCCTATGAGTGAGAACATGCGGTGTTTGATTTTCTGTTCTTGTGTCAGTTTGCTAAGAATGATGGTTTCCAGGTTCATATTTTACTTTCCTCCAAAACTACTCTTCCACTGACTATTCAATTGCAAATAACAATTCATTGTTTATAAATTGATCACTTTATAAATTATAGAAAATCTACAATCTACAAATTGTTCAACCTATACAGATGCATAGGTTAATAACAAAGGGGAAAGAGTAGTGAACTAAAAGTCCAATCTCCTAGTCTGTCCTGAATTAACTATGAGGCATTTAACAAGTCACTCACCATGCCTGTTTTCTAACTTATAGAGGAGAGAGATTCAGCCATATAGTCACCAAGACTTCTAGCTTCAACATTTTATAATTGTACAAAATAAAACTGTTTAGAGAATATAAATGTTATTTACTTCTAATCTGTAAAATAAGAATAATAGACAAAATAATGGAGTCTACATTAAGTAAAATGTAGGATGTCTAGTAAAAATAAGTTCCTCTGATTTAAAACTTTTTCTGCCATTCTATCAATCACAAATTCTCATTATTATTTTGCCTAAAAATATAAATCAAGACAACTGTCCTAAGCAGCTCTAAACTGATGGTCCTAATTGGAAACTTTTACAAGGCAAAATAGCACATCTATCTGAAATAAATACCATTATTAACTATTTATCTACTGATCAATCTATTGATCTATCATCTACCTGTCTACCAACTTTCCTATCTCTACATCTAAATCCTTAACAAATGAAAATTATGTCTTGATTGTTATTCTTTACATATAACAACAAAAATAATTTAACAGTTTTTTACCCACGTTGGTGATTTGGGCCCTAAAAGGTAATACTTTTATCATATGCAAAATTCTTTTAGGGTGTCCATGATAGTAGGCACCTCAAAAAGGCCATTCTTCTTCAGGGAACTTAAATGTGTCAAGAGAGGCACATATTAATTGATAATGACTATAAACATTTCACACATTTTAAGTCAGAGAAAACAAAATAGTTTAAAATTTAAGTCAAAATTATAAAAGTGGATGTTTAAAATTGAGAGTGCCTTGCCATCAAATGACTTCTCAAATAGGGAACTCTTGCTAACCGCTCAAAGGTGAATAGCAACAGAATTTTATACATTCAAACAATTATGGATGATTTCTCTAAATGATGGGTAGACAGCTGGTCATCAAATATTTATTAACTGCCTGGAGACAATCAAAGTTCATGCCTAAACACACTGATTCTAGTTTATTCATTAGCCAAAAACGTTTGCAAATGAAGTGAGTCAAATTATGTTATTGAGATAGAAAGTAAAACAATATTTGTGAATTGATGTATGTTTTTTATAGAGAACTTTATCAACTATAAATTTTATCTCAGACCAGTAATAAACAGAGGAATGCAGTAGACAAAATTGAAGTCTAATTGGCAAAGTAAGGTTAAAAGACACTAGAAATAAAACACACACACACACAAAATAAACATATTCCTTTAGGATATTTCATCATCCTGATATTATTGGTTATTTATTTAAAGCTGATTAATGGCCTGATTAAAATTCTAATGCACTCAGAAACTGTATTACTAAGTCCAAGACATCTCCAAAACTATTCTCAGTAATTACGCAAAAGGTAATTTTAATGCAAAACCATAACAATATCATCAACAAGTTGTAACTCTTTATTAGTCAGAATTAGCTAAAATGTGCTAGATAACAAGTGACACAAAATCTCAGTGAGTTATGACAACGTGCAGCTGTCTTAACCACCCTTGACCCACACATAGCTTCGATGAACAGTGAAGTTTCACTGAAGCTATGTAGGGGTCAAGGGTGGTTAAGACTTAGCTGCATGTTGTTTTCTTTCCAAGATGAAGTTCTCTATCTGAAATATTGATAGTCTTTGGCAGAGAGAAACAAAACATGGAGAATCATACACAGGCCCTTGAGGCTCCTATTTTATGCAAGTCATCTCCACCCATATTTCTTTGGCTAGAGAAAGTCTCATGACTACTTTTGGAGTTCAGTAGTGCTGCGACATAAAATCCTCTCTCTCAATAGGGACATCACAGACAAGGAATGCTACAGAGAGAAAAATTGTAATATAGGAACATCCTACTGAATGTACATTGCCATACATACAATGCCATACATTGTTGTGTTGCAACGTTGTATTGAGTTTTGTAAATCTACATTTTCAATATCAGATTTAAGTTTACATACAAAATTCATGTACATAAAATATGTAGTACATTATATAAAGTAGATCCTTGCAAACCAAAAAACCTCCTACCAAAAAAAAAAAAGAAAAGAAAGACCCACAAACTGGAGAGATACTTGTGCACTATGGCTGTACTTAGTAAAAATGTTTCAATCTTCCACAAAATACCAAACATGTTTATCTCATTTTATCATGAATATTTTCTCTTTTGTCATATATAAACATGTTAGGAGTTAAAATGAGGCAGTCAGTGTATTGGTTAAAAGCACATTGGCTGGGGCCACTTACTAGCTATAGAAACCTGGACTTGTTCCTTAACTTTTCCATGTTTCAGCTTTTCTATCCATAAAACAAGGATAGTAATGTTATCTTCCTCATAGTATTGTTATGAAATTTAAATGAGATGGGACAAGTAAAAGCCCCAGAACAATGCTTGGCACTTGGAAAAGTCCATTCAAGTTCAGATGATGGCCTAAAGTTGACATGAAACATCCTGTGTGATATTAAAACAATTTATTAAAAATGAAAACTATGACTCAGCAAAAAAAGAAAACTTCAGGCCAATATCCATGATGAACATAGATGCAAAAATCTTCAATAAAATACTGGCAAACCGATTGCAACAGCACATCAAAAAGCTTATCCACCATGATCAAGTAGGCTTCATCCCGGGGATGCAAGGCTGGTTAACATACGCAAATCTATAAAACATAATCCACCACATAAACAGAACCAAAGACAAAAACCACATGATTATCTCAATTGATGCAGAGAAGGCCTTTGACAAAATTCAACAGCCCTTTATGCTAAAAACTCTCAATAAACTAGGTATTGATGGAACATATCTCAAAACGATACAAGCTATTTACGACAAACCAACAGCCAATATCATACTGAATGGGCAAAAACTAGAAGCATTCCCTTTGAAATCTGGCACTAGACAAGGATGTCCTCTCTCACCACTCCTATTCAATATAGTACTGGAAGTTCTAGCCAGAGCAATCAGGCAAGAAAAAGAAATAAAGGGATTCAAATAGGAAAGGAGGAAGTCAAATTGTCTTTATTTGCAGACGATATGATTGTATATCTAAGAAGACCCCATCGTCTCAGCCCAAAATCTCCTGAAACTGATAAGCAACTTCAGCAAAGTCTCAGGATATAAAATCAATGTGCAAAAATCACAAGCATTCCTATACACCAATAACAGACTTAAAGAGAGCCAAATCAAGAACCAACTGCCATTCCACAATCGCTACAAAGAGAATAAAATACCTAGGAATACAACTAACAAGGAACGTAAAGGACCTCTTCAAGGAGAACTACAAACCACTGCTCAATGAAATAAGAGAGGACACAAACAGATGGAGAAATATTCCATGTTCATGGCTAGGAAGAATCAATATTGTCAAAATGGCCATACTGCCCAAAGTAATTTACAGATTCAACGCTATCCCTATCAAGCTACCAATGACCTTCTTTGAAGAACTGGAAAAAACCACCTCAAACTTCATATGGAACCAAAAGAGAGCCCACATAGCCAAGTCAATTCTAAGCAAAAAGAACAAAGCTGGAGGCATCACACTCCCGGACTTCAAATTATACTACAAAGCTACAGTAATCAAAACAGCATGGTACTGGTACCAAAACAGAGATATAGACCAATGGAACGGGACAGAGACCTCCGATGCAACACAACACATCTACAACCACCTGATCTTTGACAAACCTGACAAAAACAAACAATGTGGAAGCGAGTCCCTGTTTAATAAATGGTGTTGGGAAAACTGGCTAGTCATGTGCAGAAAGCAGAAGCTGGACCCCTTCCTGACACCTTACACTAAAATTAACTCCAGATGGATTAAAGACTTAAACATAAGACCTAACACCATAAAAACCCTAGAAGAAAATCTAGGCAAAACCATTCAGGACATAGGTGTAGGCAAGGACTTCATGACCAGAACACCAAAAACAGTGGCAACAAAAGCCAAAATAGACAAATGGGACCTAATCAAACTCCATAGCTTCTGCACAGCAAAAGAAACAGTCATTAGAGTGAATCGCAACCAACAGAATGGGAAAAAATTTTTGCAGTCTACCCATCTACAAAGGGCTGATAACCAGAATCTACAAAGAACTGAAACACATTTACAAGAAAAAAACAAACAAGCCCATTCAAAAGTGGGCGAAGGATATGAACAGACACTTTACAAAAGAAGACATACATGAAGCCAACAAACATATGAAAAAATGCTCATCATCACTGGTCATTAGAGAAATGCAAATCAAAACTACATTGAGATACCATCTCTACGCCAGTTAGAATGGCGATCATTAAAAAATCTGGAGACAACAGATGCTGGAGAGGTTGTGGAGAAATAGGAACGCTTTTACACTGTTGGTGGGAGTGTAAATTAGTTCAACCATTGTGGAAGACGGTGTGGCGATTCCTCAAGGACCTAGAAATAGAAATTCCATTTGATCCAGCAATCCCATTACTGGGTATATATCCAAAAGACTATAAATCGTTCTACTATAGGGACACATGCACACGAATGTTCATTGCAGCACAGTTTACAATAGCAAAGACCTGGAACCAACCCAAATGCCCATCGATCATAGACTGACAGGGAAAATGTGGCACATATACACCATGGAATATTATGCAGCCATCAAAAACGATGAGTTCGTGTCCTTTGTAGGGACATGGATGAACCTGGAAACCATCATTCTCAGCAAACTGACACAGGAACAGAAAATCAAACACCGCATGTTCTCACTCATAGGCGGGTGTTGAACAATGGGAACACATGGACACAGGAAGGGGAGTATCACACACTGGGGTCTGTTGGGGAAAAAGGGGAGGGATAGTGGGGGGTGGGGAGTGGGGGAGGGATAGCATGGGGAGAAATGCCAGATATAGGTGATGGGGAGGAAGGCAGCAAATCACACTGCCATGTGTGTACCTATGCAACAATCTTCCATGTTCTTCACATGTACCCCCAAACCTAAAATGAAAAAAAAAAAAAAAAAAAAATGAAAACTATGGTCAAAGTATTATTTAGCAAGCTGTATCTGAAAAATAATTACCTGCATGAAATCATGTTGTTTAAAAACATCACTGAAGTCAGTTTGAAAGGTCAAGAGATAATCAATGAAATGATGTAAGACCGTAATATGCATATTACTGATGTGATTTCCAATTCAAATGTTCTAGTTAAAAATTGTGGTCAGGTAATTTATAGTTTTGGACTAATCAAGAGGATGGTATCATATGATATTCCTAGCATAAATTATAAAACTTCACCCTAGTTGCTCAATCCTATTCTGGTTTTCTTAATCCTCAGTTTCTTTCACTTCTTGAAAATATGTAACACACTTGATCAAAATTCCTTTATTAAAAGTATTCTCTTTCAATTGTGATATTGCAATGCCTGGGTAAACTTTCTCAGTCAATCCTTCTTTCTTCTACAGTCCTATGAATCACTAGCAAAACTACTGTATTTAGTAAGAAAATAAAGGTGATAGTATGTGTGTGTGTGTGTGTGTATATATATATATATATATTACTTTCCTAGTGGCAATAACCAATTAGAAATAGAAAAATATTAAACATTTAATATGCAAGGGTGAAAAATATCTATGAAGTCATGAACATTGAACAACTGGAAGTGCCATGTTCTTGGATGAGAAGGCCTGTAAATAAAAAAACCAATTATCTCTGCAATTAATATTAAAGTAATACAATTTCAATTAAAAACTCAACATTATATGTTGCTCATTTTCAGAACCAGAAAAATATTCAATTAAATATAGAAGAATAAATTTAGCAAAAATTGCCAAGGATGTTCAAAGAGAATAGAGGAAAGAAAGAAATAGCAGCTTTACTTCTAAGTACAATTTAAAGGTACTCTAAAGCCACTGAAATGAAAACAGTTTGGTACTGGCCTAGAAAGAGAAAACTAGATAGACCAATGGAACAAGAACCAAAATGAAGCTAGGTTTGTTGAATCATACTTAAAGAGACTAATTTTGGTTTATTTTGTCTCCAAATAGTTTTGTTTCATGCTGTGAGCTTAGGCAAAGTTATGTTGTTAAAAGGTCATGCAGTTTATAACAAAGAGCAAACCACATTCAACTTAGGTATCCAAATAAAAAGATCTGTTAGGATCAATTCATATTCTTTTAATGATTCACAGAAATACAAAAGAACATATTAAACTTATTGCTTATACTGAAGAAATCTGTAAAATGACAAATTTTCATGTAATGTGTCAGAAACCCACTGTGAAAAATAAAACTTCAGAGCTTCAGTTCTACTCTGTGATCAAGTAATTGTTGACCGTGACTAAGCCATTTCTCTTGTCAGAGTCTGGATAATCATGTGCATTACACAGAGGATTGCAAACTACACATGAGACCATTTATACAAAAAAATACTGGGCATAATATCAAGTAAATATGAGTGTCCAAAGTGTTGTTTTGCTTTGGGTTTATTGATTAATGTCCAAACTAATTTTGATTTTCAAAAATGTTATATATCTTATAAATTACTTGGGCTATGTTCTTTTCAACTTCTTTAGTAAGCCAAATCCCTACTCTGATATTTCTGAGTTTTCTTTGGCACATGAAGCTCATTAGTTTTATAGCAAACAGATTTTGAATGACAGTCTTCTATCCAATTTTTTTTTGACTAAGAATACATTCTGTTGAGCAAAAATAATAATGCTCAAAACTTGTTTATTCAGCAGTATAACTTCAGGAAGCATTAACAGCCTGTTGACTGGAGTAAAAACCTGTTACTTTTTGCTTGAGGAATCTGCTATCATGATTTCTATTATCCTCTCAAGAGCCTGGGCAAAGCACTGTGCTTGTGATCATGATTCATCTTCATAAGTGTGAACAGTTAGTGACAAGATAAAAAATACAAGCCTGAAAATGAAGCTAAATTTTCAGTGAAAAATCTAGCCTTGTTAAGTTTGCAATTGGCATAGTTTCAGAGAAAGAACAGAATGATTCGTTTCTTTGCATAAATAATTTAAGGATCAGCCTCTTTGGTAGCAGCCACAGTGAATGTAAATTGCTCTATCTGCAGATGTAAAGTTCTCTGGCATCAGTAATAGACACTTAGACAATACAAAACTCACTTCCAGGCAACACTTAGAAGATAAAAGTTTTCACATTAAATATTGCTTACTTTTTCCAAATAGGGCCTTTAAACAATTGGCCTAAATGTTAATACCACAGGATCACTTGTTGCATAAAAACTAGAATGGTAGTTAACATAAACAGTTATTGATAGGTTGCGACACAAAATCAGATCTACCTGGTTTCAGCTACTCATGGTTCACGTGAATATTCTTCTTTGATTTTTTTTCTGCTGTCTTCATCTTTTATTCTGAACAAAAAGAAGTGTTTGAAAACTAGCTATATAGAAACCTCAAGTTTATAAGGATAGAACAAGAAGTTGGGGGGAAGAAACCCTGAAACTAATCTACAAAGTTTAGTTGTACACATCTTTAGTGTAGAAGGGCATGCAATAATTTTCTTTAGGTTATGGAGGGTTTTTTTCTTTACATACCTGTCATTCTGATAAGAAATAAAGTTCTAAGGTAAAAAATTTCTTGTAATTCACACACCCACACACAAAACACAATCCTTGAGATTAAAGGTAGTTCTAACAGTGTCACCCCCTCCTCAGCCCACTAGAGGATCTCATGGCATTTTGTGCAGTACTGAGCTGTATACATAGTACATGGAGCTTCCCTGGTCCTTGTTTACCAAATAATGATATTATTCCTTCCTCAACAGGACAAACAACACCCCTACACATTTATAACCATCACCCTTCAAGAAGGCACTGCAGGAGTCATGTATGGTAACCAGGTTAACTATGACAAATTGCCTTGAGGAAACACAATATGTCAGAAAACTCTTCTAAATGGTGTCAGATATTGCAATAATCACCACTTTGCTGACTACTTTAAGGACAAATAGGAAAAAGAGTCAGATATTTTCTGCTCCTTAAATTTACCTCTTGACTAATCCTCTAATCACTTCTAAACAAGTAGATGTCTTGCCAGGCGAGTACTGAGCTACTCTTTTCCTCTTTCTTAATCTATTATTCTCCTAATGATTAAAGTTACTCCGTTTTGGTGTATTTTTTATTATAAAATAGTTCAGTCACACAGAAATATAAGGTAAATATAATAAATTCTTATGTACCCACTACCCAGTTTAGTAAATAAAACATTACAAATAAAATTGAAGTGGCCACATCCTCTTCTTCAGTCCCCTTCTCTCCTGCACTGAGTAGTGGTAACCACGACCTTGAATTTGTTGTTCATCATTCTCATGCATTTTAAAATAGTTTTATTACATCTGCATGTATATTAGTAAATAATAGATGGCATTTTCTTTTTTTTTTTTTTACCTTTTTTTAATTAAACTTTAAGTTCTGGGGTACATGTGCAGATCGTGCAGGATTGTAACATAGGTATACACATGCCATGGTGGTTTGCTGCATCCATCCCCCACATCAACTACATTAGGTATTTCTCCTAATGTTATCCCTCCCCAATTCCCCCACCCCCTGCTATTTCTTCCCTAGTCTCCCCATCCCCCAACAGGCCCAGTGTGTGATGCTCCCAGCCCCATGTCCATGTGTTCTCATTGTTCAACACCAACTTATGAGTGAGAACATGCGGTGTTTGGTTTTCTGCTCTTGTGTCAGTTTGCTGAGAATGATGGTTTCCAGATTCATCCATGTCCCCCACAAAGGACAGTAACTCATCCTTTTTATGGCTGCATAGTATTCCGTGGTGTACATGTGCCACATTTTCTTTATCCAGTCTATCACTGATGGGCATTTGAGTTGGTTCCAAGTCCTTGCTATTCTAAACAGTGCTGTAATAAACATACGCATGCATGTGTCTTTATAATAGAATGATTTATAATCCTTTGGGTATATACCCAGTAATGGGATTGCTGAGTCAAATGGAATTTCTATTTCTAAATCCTTGAGGAATCACCACACTGTTTTTCACAATGGTTGAACTAATTGACACTCCCACCAACAGTGTAAAAGCTTTCCTATTTTTCCACATCCTCTCCAGCATCTGTTGTCTCCAGATTTTTTAATGACTGCCATTCTAACTGGCATGAGATAGTATTTCAATGTGGTTTTGATTTGCATTTCTCTAATGACTAGTGATGATGAGCTTTTTCAATGCTATCCCCATCAAGCTGCAATTTATCTTCTTCACAGAACTGGAAAAAAACCACCTTAAACTTCATATGAAACCAAGAAAGAGCCTGCATAGCTAAGAGAATCCTAAGCAAAAAACACAGAGCTGGAGGTATCACGCTAACTGATTTCAAATTATATTAAAAGGCTACAGTAATCAAAACAGCATGGTACTGGTACCAAAACAGAGATAGAGACCAATGGAACAGAACAGAGGCCTCGGAAGCAATGCCACACAACTATAACCATCTGATCTTTGACATTTTCATATCATTTTAGACTTACTATGAGTTTTATCACAATATATGCATTTTTTACAGCTACCTTTCCACTCAGCATTGTTTGGAAAATATATTCATTAATACATTTACCTCTAGCTAATTTATCTTCAATATTATACATATATTCTATTTTATAAATACACCATGATGAATCTATTCATTCTCCTGATAATGAAATTTAGATTATTTCTATCAGTCTCCATTACATATACATTTCAGATTTATATTATATATATATGCATTCATATATATAAAACATGCTTAAGAATGCCATTGCAATATGCAGTATATATGTGTGTGCAATGGAATTTTTAAGCATGTTTTCTTGAGCCCATGCCAAGATAATACTGGTTAATATACTTAAAAGTGGAAATACTTGGTTGAAGGTGTATATATCTTTAGCCATTATAAATACTGTCAAATCGTTTTTCACCAACTTACACACTTTTGTAAGCAGTGCTAGAAGAATTTCTATTGCTCTATATCTGCACAAATATTTCAGGCTTTTAAATTTTTGCCCATCTAATGTGTGTGAATTATATGTCAATTTTTTCATTTTCATTTCCTGATTTTTGAAGAGGTTGATCACCTTTTAAAACATGTATTGCCCTTCTGTGTTTCTACTTTGGTGAATTTCTTGTTTATGTCTTCAGCAAAGCCTACTACTAGACACTCACTAGCTGTCTTCTTGAGAAATAGAACTTTCTATTTGTAGTTAAGCACATTGCCACCCAAAATAAAAACTTTATTTCTGAGTCTCTATAGAAGTTAGGTTTGGTTATGCACCACGGTTCTAGCCAATGAGATATAAACAGAAATCTGGTGTGTAAATTCTAACAAATGTCCATAAAGTGAGAGAACTTGCCCATCTCTTCTCCTTTCCCCTTTTTATGGGTTTTAATATGGATATGATTCCTGGAGCAGGACTAGCCATCTTAGATCACTGAGTGGAAGTCACGAGTGGAAGATGGCAGAGAAATAGGTTGAAAGAATCTCGATGATAGACTTATTATCAGCCATGAGAGTGAAATGACAGTGAAATGATCAAACCAGCCTTTGAACTAATTACTGATGATCTTGACTGATTATCTCGTTACTCCTTTATATGAGAAAAAATTAATTTCTCTTGACTGTTTTCAGGCTTTTTGGCACTTGTAGCCAAAAGTAACTCTAACTGATATATTTTGTCCATTTTTCAAGTTATTTTTAGCTTTTTGTCATTTTCTTATTCATTTGTTAGCGTATTTTACATGCTCTGCATAGAAAACTTTGTTGGCTACATATGTGCTACAAAAACTTCTCCTGTGTCTTTTGTTATAATTTTACTTATGGTATCTTTTCATATAACAGTCATTTTCGTTTTAATCAGTTGAAAGTATTAGTCTCTTTTAGTAAATTTTAATTTTGGAAATTCCATCTGTCATCAGGCTGGAGTGTAGTGATATAATCTCAGCTCACTGAACACTCTGCCTCTCAGGTTAAAGCAATTCCCCTGCCTCAGTCTCCTGAGTAGCTGGGACTACAGGCACATGCCACCACGCCCAGCTAATTTTTCCTATTTTTTGTAGAGACAGGGTTTCACCGTGCTAGCCAGGATGGTCTTGATCTCTTGACCTCATGATCCACCCGCCTCGGCCTCCCAAAGTGCTGGGATTACAAGAGTGAGCCACCGTGCCCAGCTGATATTTTTTTATTTTAATTTTATTTTGTCTCCATGACACTTATCAAAAAATTCTTATTTTTCTGCTGACAAGTTATTACACGTTTTCCTGAGCTTATCAGTAGAGAAAAGATGAAAGTGGTATGGCAAAGACTCAGGAGGATATGGTTTTCATGCAACTGAACATGTCATTATTTAAGTTTTATAAACTTCCAATCTCATCTTTTTATTCTAGAATACTGCAAGATAATGATGACAAATATTTATAGTACTAAAATCAGGCACACTCAGATTTGAATCCAAACTCTACAATTAGCTAATTAATTTACCATAAGCAATCACCTAACCCTATGAGCCTCAATTATCTTGTCCAAAAAGTTGGAATAACAATTTTATAGTATTTATAATAGAGATCAAATGAGCTGATTTAACCAAAACACTTAACAGTGAATATTGCGCAGAATAAGTACTTAATAAATGGAAGTGGTTTTCTGATGCTATTAGTTTCATTTATCTGGAAGAAGTTAAACAGAGGTAATTTATTTCCCCAATGTGGATTTTGACTCCTCCCATCTTCCCTGGATATACCCAATCTCCTGGCTTTTGCATTAACCATAAGAGTTCTGTCTACTAATAGACATTTTAGGTTTTATGACAAAGACACAGAGGAAATAAAAAATATATATAAAATCAAAAGAGAAAATTAATAACTTCATAACAATAAAAATCATAAAAAACAGAAGCTATTTATGGAAGTACTTTATATGCATTATAACATTTAATCTCTGTAATACTCTAAAGTAGGTACCATACCATCAAAAGTTAATTCACATTCCCAAACTCACATAGAAATAAAATAGGAGAGCAAAAACTGAAACTTAGGTTTATTGTAACACAAAAATTCTTGCTGTTACCCATTGTACATTAGTTTGAGAAGACAATGTGGAGGCTTGGGAGTGATTTTTACTCCTTCAGTAATGAGAGAACACTCTTAAAGGGAAAGTACACTCCAGTCTGAATACTCACTAATTCCCATTCTAACTACTGGCTTGCATTCAATTGCACCCATCAGTCACTTCCAATACTAAGCTCTACCAATTGCTTTTTATTTAACAAAGAGTTGTGGCAGACAAAGTTTAAGTGAAAGTAGCACACAAGGCAGCAAACCATTATTTTGCTTTTGCATGTGGAATCTTTTCACTATGCTGGAAATGAAAGTAAGGTACCCTTATCAGTCACACATACATACATACTCAAAATAAAATAAAACTAAAACAGCTGTGTAATAAATGGCTGGTCATTTAACCTTCATGAGTATTTGGCAAGATGCTAGGATTATGGGATACAAGAGAAAGAAAAACTATTTTCAAGTTTTCTTGAAGGCAGTTGTGCTGGAAAAGATGGTGAAAAGCTAAAATATTAAAATGCAGTATGCTTATCATGCTTTTAGTGAGGTGAAAGAAAATACTTTGAGAGGCAATAATTATTTATTTAATTTATAGGAGTGAAATATGGGTGATTGCACCTTGTTCCCCATAAACAACCTCTAGATAAGGCAATCATCTTTTTTTCCCAGCTCCTATGGAGCCTGTGGTACTGTATGCAAACAGAGTAAAGAAATAAATATCACAATAATGTGAACTGCTAAAGTTTCCTCTTTTATTTTGTTTCAAGTCAGCACAGTCCTATACTGGTTGACTTTGCCATTTCAGGAATGAAAAATATAACATCTATTTATGTACTCATTGAGAAGTTATTTTTTTCTCTCTTTCACTACGTAAAAGATTGGAACAAACAGTATTTCCCAAAGAACAGAAGAAGGACCATATTGTTTCCTGTAATTACTTAACTTTCAGACCCCAGCAGTGGCTTCAAAGGATTAACACAGGAGAAGATTGCTTTGTGCAGTGAAATTATCTCCAAAGCTGCAGGATGATATAGGGCAGGTCACCTTCCTCCTTGCATTTCAGTGTCCCTAGATGCCACTAAGGAGTTAATAATGCTTATCACCAATCCCCTTCAGGCAAGGTTAGAAGGCTAACTGGAAAAGACTATAAATTAGTGACTTACCAAAAACATGCTCTGGCAATCTGGAGCCTTATGCTATTCTCAGAACACAACTACACAAAGACAGTATATATAATGCAGGCCTCGGCCCAGCCTATATTATGTATACTGTCTTCCTACAGTGCTGTACTATGTCCATATGCACAATTTTCAACAGACTCTCATACAGAGAAATCTCTGCACTAGTTAGCCCAATTAAGGTCAGAAAAAATGATTTGATCATCTATTTATTCTAATTTTCATAAAGTTATGAATTACTGACCATAAAATCAAATCCCATAATATGAAAACCTAGCCACAAGGGCCAGTTCTCATTGATTCTTTGAACAGAGTTCAATTAAACTGACATTCTAGCTCCTTTCATCTGCTCCTACTTTCCAAAGGAGACATATTCTGAACAGTTAAACCCCATAGAAGAAAAGGCAGGTGACAGAAGGAGTAGGGTACATCCTGTTATTAAAATCTACCTGTGTATTAGTCAGGGATCATTAGAGAAACAGAGCCAACAGGATGTGTATATATATATATAGAGAGAGAGATCTGTTTTAAGGAATTGGCTCACATAAGTAAGTTCAAAATCTGCAGGGTGGGCCAACAGTGTGGGGACCCATGGAAAAACCAGTGTTGCAGTCCAAGTCTGAAGGCCCTGTGCTGGTAGAATTCCTCTGGGAGTCAGTCTTACTCTAGGAAGACTTCAACTGTCTGAATGAGGTCCATGTCCCTTATGAAGGACAGTCTGCTTTAATCAAAGTCCATCAATTTAAAATGTTAATCTCATCCACTAAAAAAACCCTCACAGAGACATCCAGAATCAAGTTTGACCAAAAATCTGGGCATCATCATGGCCCAACCAAGCTGATATATAAAGTTAACCGTTATATCTTATAATTATGTATTAATATTTCTGTTTCATCTGTTAGACTGAGGAAGCAAGGGGTACGATAGTATCTTAACTGCCTTTGATGTTTAAGTCTAGCCTAGAATGTGATCTCAAATAAGTGCTGAATAAATGTCTATTAAACTGAAATACTTTGAGTCTTGTTTGTGTACTTCTCTACACTACTACACAGCATAACCTTAAGACTGTTTCTTGAGATGTTATCCAGTGAAAGGTATCCGTGTGTTATGGACTGAATTGTGTCTCCCAAAATTTACCTGTTGAAGCTCTAATTCCCAGTATGACTTTACTTGCAGAAACGGCCTTTAAGGAGATAATTAGGTTAAATGAGATCATAAGGGTGGTAATCCAATATGACCAGTGCCCTTATAAGAAGAGGAAGAGACCTGAGGGATATGTGTGCATGATAAAGGCTCTGTCAGGATGTAGTAAGAAGGCAGCTATCTGCAAGCCACGGAGAGAGATTTCAGGAGAAACCATTCCTGCTGGCATCTTAATCTTACACTTCTGGCCTCTAGAACAGAAAAAAAGTAAATTTCTGTAGTTGAAGCTACCCAGTCTATGGTATTTTGTTAAGGCAGCCCTAGCAAACTCACTGTATCCCAACTCACAAAAAAATAATAATAATAAAAACACTATCCTAAGCCTGGGTCTGGGTAGGGCCTATAAATGCTCAGTGAAGAAAGCATCATTGGTTTCAGCTGAATGAAGCTGGCACTGGGCAGAACAGCCACGGGATTCCTTTGAAGAAACTAAATATCTGAAAGAGATGAATGCATGCAAAATGGCCTTCCTCTTGAACCTTCAAAATAATAATTAAGCTTTCATTTTCCTGAAGTGAAAAATGGCATTAACACCCTTCCCGGAGTCTTTTTCAATTTAAAGTGAGTTGCAGGGATATCAGTCATTCACATCTTGTTTTGTCTGCTTTTCTCAAATAACTGATTGGTCAAAATCTGAGAAATGAGAGGAAGGACAAAAAGTAAGCTTGAAGCAAAAGAGTTTAATTGACGTGATACAGGGAAGAATTTAATGCATTAAGGATTCAGAAACATACTAGGGATATAGGCCCTTCTTCCAAAATTTACCTAGTGTTGGCCTTATTATCAGCTGCATGTTAGAGATGGGCCAGAGTTAAAGGTCTTTTAAAAAATGACCATTGTATTTCTGTTTCTGCCTTTCAAAATGAAGCCAGTAAGAATAAAAACCTTGATACTACTGCCTCTGCTTCAAGCAGTTTTTCCCCGTTTATTTTTTCTAAAATTTATTGAGCTACTCTGCTGTCCACAGTATTTTCTTCAAAAGTGCTGTTTCTCCCTTGACTTCCTTAAGACATCTAAACCCTAGTCATCCTTGAAGTTATAGATAAACTAAGAGAACTCTTTGTAAAGCCTTCCTGATTAGTTCCATTGAAAATTCTCTTCCCCTTTTAACCTCTTTGTCCCTTTCATTCATTTTACACTTAAAGTATAAACTTAAAGTTAATTGCTTTTCCAAATATTAGTCTCAATTCACTAATTAGATAAAGTTATTTCACAACAGAGAACATTTTGTATATTTAACGATAGACCACTTAGAGCATTAACTAAATCTCAAAACACATAATGTCTCCAAGATCACTGCACTGATTGATTGGTGGGTGAATAAGTGATTAAATAACAGTCCAGCCTTGCTCCCAAGTGTCTCCTCATTAAACATAACTCTTATGTTTACAGTGATGTTTAGCATGTGAATATATGCTACATAGGGTATCTCGTGTGTAAAGAAACAAGACGCTAAAGAATGCTAACAGGCTATGGAACTGCCTTTATGTCTTTTGTCTGATCCCACACACACATTTCTATCTGCAACAGGGATCTGTATGCAAGGCTAGTGTTCTCTGAGGACAATCTAATCATCGATTCACAAGTTATTTATTATATTCATATTGGTGTCATTCACTCTGAGAGGTCCTGGAGATATGAATGTGTGCTTATGTGTATGTCTGAGTTAGGGGAGAGGGTGGGAGACAAAGGGTAGGACAAACAAGGAATCTGACTATAAAACAAGTGAACTGTGCATTAGTTACAAACTCATCTAAGTCTGGTGAGATAGAACACTCTCATAAGTTACATGACATTAATTTATTAGTTACACATTGGCAGCAAAGGATAGACACCTAGAATTCATCACAAACCATACCCCTAAGACTCAGAAAAGTTTTCCTGGTGGATAAAGTTTATATTGATTGTACCCCCTGTGCCACAGCAAAGGAGTCCCAGAAAGGAGCCCACCCTGGGTTTTATCCCCCAGGGCAACATGATTCACCAAGCTAAAGCAAGAAAGACATCCTCTTTCTAGGGGTGACTAGAACAGAGCCTGGGCTGTTTCAGCAAGTGCCCCCATATCTCAAGATGTCACATTCCAGCAGTCTACAATTAAATGAAACCAATAGAAAGACCACTGCTGATTGCCTCCCCTTCAATCTATCTTTCCGCTTATATAATATTGCAACCACGAAGTACTACAAAGGGAAGTATTTAGTCAATGTGGTACACAGCAGCTAAAATGGCCTCCAGTCATCCCTAACTTCTAGAATTACTCTCTGGTGTGAGAGGTGGATCTATGAGTTGCTTCCAATGAATAGAATACAGCAAGGTTAGGTTATGAACTACATTGACTTCTCTCGTGCTTTCACTCTCTCTCTCTGGCCTTTCTTGTTGACCCTCTAAGCTGCCATATGAACCGCTGTCCTGTGGCAAGGCAAGGAAGTAGAAGATGGCAAGGAACAGGGGGGCAGCCTCTGCGCTCTAGCCTGAGAGAAACCAAATCCTGCCAGAAAGCACGTGAATAAGATTGAAAGCAGATCCTCTTCCAGTTGAGCCTTGAGATGACTACAGCCCTGGGTGACACCTTGATGCAGCCTTCTGGTATACTCTGAGCCAGACAATTCAGCGAAGTCATGCCTGGATGCCTAATCCACAACAATTTTGAGGGAATAAATATTTGTTGTTTAAGTTTTGGGATAATTCGTTGCACACAATAGATAACTAACAGAGTGAACAATGTTGGGAGGTCTTTCATGAGGAATTTCTTCATGTATGTAGGCATAAAGATATATAATAGATCTAGGCAGAAGTTAATTTTCATAAGCGGTATTGCATTGTAGTAAAGATGTGGAATAAAGAATTCACCTCTCTAGTTCTGTCTGAGACCCAAAATAGATACATGACTTTGGGTAGACAAAGTATGTTGTCTATAATGTTTTTTGACCTGAATCCCATTTTCATAAAGTGAAGGGAAAATTTAATTTAGGTCTAAGCTCTCTCCCTGAGCTAACAGCATTTACCCATAAGAAAATTTAAAAATCAGGTTGATTGAAACCTACAAAGCTGGATATGTATTTCATTTCAGTGTTATTTTTTCTATGAATTGGATTCCTTTGTCAGCAATGCTAGGCCAGCTTCTAACGCTACATATTCCAGCAGAGAAGCTTTTGTATGTCTGCTTGTCTTCTTATTCTCTTTGCTTGGTTTTTATATTCACATTGAGATTTCACACCAACAATTTATGACAAAAAACCAGCATGCCTCACTATAATTACTTTCAAAAACAGCAAAAAAATCCATTTTTATATACTAAATGTTAGCAAGGTAGTTTCTATAGTCAATGCATTCATTTTGTCTAAAAACAGACATTTAGATAGTTTTATTGTCTATAAATAAAACCAACAATGGAAACAAAAGTGAGGAAATGGTGTAATCTACTCATGACAGATGCTTTCACATATTTCAACAGATTTTCTTGGTATAGCTTGTTATTTTAAATAAATGAAAACACAACTGAATTATTATATTAAAATGCATTGTACCAGCAGTTTCAAAAGAAAAGAGAAAAAAAGTATCCTTGGTGGCCAAAAGTAACAATTTAGACTAATTCAAAAATGACTAGAGAGAAAATATCTAATCTTTCTGCACACAGTCCCTTCCTTTCTGTGTAAATGGTGCATATGTGTATTTCAGATTTTTCCTAAGTACATCCACTGCAAGATATGTGGCCTGCAACTGAAATGTGAATTTATTTATGAATCTCAATAGACACTTAGGCTAAAAACGTCTGTACTCCCAATTCCCCATTACAATTCTGCAAAGAAGTCTTCAAAGCCTATAAAAACTTTGTGTCTCTTTGCCACCAAGGAATTCCACTGGAACTGGTTCATCTATTTAGCTGAATGGAATTAGGTAAGCCAAAAATTAGTGTGACTACTTTATGTGAAGAAACTGATGTACCACCAAAATGCCTCAGAGCCTGGAAATGAGCCTGATTCTAATCCGAATTATTCTCTCTGAACCACTCCTATATACACATACCCTTCTCTCATGTGAATCACAAATTTTTTCCTGCACTGGCAAATGTTTTCAATATCAAGTGTTGTTTTACAAATATTGAGTTCGAATACAGAGATAAATTAAAAAAGATACTTTCGTTGCCAATCATTCCCCTCATTGAGCTCTCATTAAATTCATGAAATATCAAATAATGAATGTTGGAAATATTTTGCTATAATTATACATGTTTGCATTAGGTGTTTTATAAATGGGTCACAGAGAAAAAGAGGACCAGATCCCAGAAGTCTGAATAACGATTCACTTGCAAACTACATTAACTCATGTAATAAGCAATGCATCAGGTTATCAATTTAATGATGAATTCCATGATAAAAATAGAAAAGGGAGGTGTAGGAGCCAAGATGGCCAATTAGACATAGCCAGAAAGAACATCTCCCACCGAAAGACCAGGACATTGCAAAGACTGGCATACTCTGAGCAGATCTTTAGATGGAGGACATTGAGAGAAGATGGAAAGAGGACACAGACACTGGGCTGAAGGGGAAGGAAGCCGTGAACCTTGTAAGAGGCTGCTTAGCAGTGGGACTCATTCCTGGCCCCCAGTGACACCTGGGGAAGAAGTGAGTTGAACAAATGAGGAATTTGGATAAGGATGAGTATTAATAAAAATTTAAGAGAAAGTTGAAATCTAATCTAAGGAATACAATAAAATAATACAGGAGCTGAAAAGCAAAACAATTGTACTTAGAAAGAACCAAACAGATCTGATAGAGCTGAAAAAGTTTACAAGACAATCACAAGTATTATCAGCAGAATAGACCAAACTGAGGAAAGAATATGAGAGCTCAAAGACAGGTTTTATGAATCAACTCAGCCAAAAAGAAAGAAAAAAAAAAAGAAAAGAAACAATGAAAAAAAACTCAGAGAAATGAGATTATGTAAAGAGATCAATTCTATAACTCATTGATGTACCTGAAAGTTAGGGAGAAAGAGCAAACAACTTAAAAAACATGTTTGAGGATACTGTCCATGAAAATTGCTCCAACTTCACTAGAGAGGCCAACATTTAAATTCAGAAAATGCAGAGAACCCCTGCAAGATACAAGATGACTATCCCCAGGACACATAGTCATCAGATTTTCCAAGGTCAACATTAAAGAAAAAATATTAAAGGCAGCTAGAGAGAAGGGCAGGTCACCTAAAGGGGAAACCCAATAAGGTTTATAGCAGGGCTTTCAGCAGAAACTCTACAAGCCAGAAGACATTGGTGGCCCATATGCAGCATTCCTAAAGAAAGGAAATTCCAATCAAAAATATCATATGTAGCCAAACTAAGCTTCATAAGCAAAGAAGAAATAAGATCCTTTTCAGACAAGCAAGTGCTAAGGGAATTTATTACCACCAGACCTGACTTATAAGAAGAGGTCCTTAAGGGAGTGCTAAATATGGAAATAAAATACCATTACCAATCACCACAAAAACATACTAAAATACATAAATCATTGACACTATAAAACAATTACACTATCAAGTCTGTATAATAACCAGCTAACAAAACAATGACCAGATCGAATCTGCATACATCAATATTATCCTTCAATGTAAATGGGCTAAATGCCCTAATTAAAAGTCACAGTGTGGCGAGTTGGATAAGAAGATCCAACTATATACTGTCTTTAACAGACCCATCTCACATACAAGGATGCTTACGGATTCAAAGTAAGGAGACAAGGAAAAATCTACCAACCAAACAGAAAACAAAAAGAAGCAGAGGTTGCTAATCTAATTTCAGACAAAATAGTTGTATTAGTTCATTCCCACACTGCTATGACTACCTGACACTGGGTAATTTATAAAGAAAAAAAGATTTAATCAGCTCACAGCTCCACAGGCTATATTGGAAGCATAGCTTGGAAGGCCTCAGGAAGCTTACAATTATGGTGGAAGGCAAAGAAGGAGGAGGCATGTCTTACATGGCCAGAGCAAGGGAAAGATAGTGAAGGGGGACTATCTTTTTAACAACCACATCTCATAAGAATTCTGTCATGATACTACACCAGGGAGATGTAGTATCTTTTAAACAACCACATCTCATGAGAATTCTATCATGATACTACACCAGGGAGATGGTGCTAAACCATTAAAAACTACTCCCATGATCCAATAACCTCCCACCAGGCCCCACCTCCAACATTGGGGATTATAAGAGATTTGGGTGGGGACATAGAGCCAAACCACATTATTCTGCCCCTGGCCTCTCCCAAATCCCACGTCCTTCTCACATTTCAAAATGCAATCATGACTTTCTCACAGTCCCCCAAAGTCTTAACTCATTCCAGCATTAACTCAAATGTCCAAGTACAAAGTCTCACCTGCAACAAGGCCAAGTCCCTTCTGCCTATCTATGAGCCTGTAAAATCAAACACAAGTTAGTTGCTTCCATGATACAATGGGAGTACAGGCATTGGGTAAATACTCCCATTCCAAAAGGCAGAAATTTGTGAAAACAAAAAGGCTACAGGCCCCAGGCACATCCAAAACCTAGCAGGTTAGTCATCAAATATCAAAGCTCCAAAATAATCTTTTTTGACTCCATGTCTCAGGCAACACTGATGCAAGAGGTGGGCTCCCAAGGCCTGGAGAAACTCCACACCTGTGGCTCTGCAGGATACAGCCCCTGTGGCTGTTTTCATAGGCTGGTGTGGACTGCCTGTGGCTTCTTCAGGTGCATGGTGCAAGCTATCGGTGAATTTACAATCCTGACATCTGGAGGACAGTATCTCTCTTCTCATTGCTCCATTAGGCAATTCCTCAGTGGGAGCTCTGTGAGAGGATTCAAACTCCACATTTTTCCTCCACGCTGCCCTAATAGAGGTTCTCCATAAGGTTACTGCCCCTGCAGCAGACTTCCGCCTGGACATACAGGCTTTTCCATATATCCTCTGAATTCTAGGTAGAGGCTCCCAAGCCTCAACTCTTGCCCTCTGCACACCTGCAGGCTTAACACTATGTTGAAGCCCTGGCAATTTGGGGTTTGCACCCTCTGGAGCAGTGGCCTAATATGTATCTGGCGCCCTTTATCCGTGGCTGGAGCTGGAGCAGCTGAGATGAAAAGAGCAGTGTCCCAAGGTTGTACAGGGCAGCAAGGCCCTCAATCTGGCCCACAAAACCATTCTTTCCTCCTAGGCCTCCAGGTTTGTGATGGAAGGGGCTGCTGTGAAGGTCTCTAAAACGCCATCAAAGCATTTTTTCCCATTGTCTTAGTTATTAACATTCAGCTTATGCTGAATCAACATTACTTATGCAGATTTCTGCAGCTGGCTTGAATTCTTCCCCAGAAAATAGATTTTACTTTCTACCACATGGTCAGGTTACAAGTTTTCCAAACTTTTATGCTCTGCTTCTCCTTAAAATATAAGTTCCAATTTCAGATTATGTCTTTGCTCAGGAATATAAGCTTATAAGTAAGAAGCAGCCAGGCCACATCTCAAATGTTTTGCTGCTTAGAAATTTCTTCTACCAGATATCCTAAATCATCTCTCTCTAAGTTCAAAGTTCCACAGATCTCTAGAGCAGAGTCACAATACTCCTAGACTCTATTCTAAAGCATAGCAAGTATGACTTTTACTTTGGTTCCCAATTAGTTTCTCATCTCCATTTAAGACCATCTCAGCATGGACTTCATTGCCCATATCACTATCAGCATTTTGGTCACAACAATTTAACAAGTCTCTGAGAAGTTCCAAACTTTCTCTGATCTTCCTGACTTCTCAGCCCTTAAAGCTGTTATAACTGCTGCCTATTATCCACCTCTAAAGTTGCTTTCACATTTTGGGGTATCTATATTGTAATATCCCACTGATTCATTACTAATTTTCCGAATTAGTTCATTATCACACTCTTGTAAATAACTAACTGAAACTGGGTAATTTATAAAGAAAAGAGGTTTAATCAGCTATGGTTCCACAGGCTGTACAGGGATAATGGCTTGGGAGGCCTCAGGAAATGTACAATCATGATGGAAGGAGAAGAAAATAGAGGCACCACTTACATGGCCAGAGAAGGAGGAAGAGGGCAAAGATGGAGGTGCTACACACTTTTTAAACAACCACATCTCATGAGAACTGTATCATGGACAAAGCACTAAGGGGATGGTGCTGAACCATTAGAACCCACCCCCATGATCCAATCACCTCTCACCAGGCCCCACCTCCAACACTGTGGAGTACAATTCAACATGCTATTTGGGTGGGAATACAGAACCAAACCATATTGACAGTCTTTAAACCAACAACCATCAAAAATAGCAAAAAAAAAGTGGGGGGGGGTGGTGCATTATGTAATGGTAAAGGGTTCAATTCAACAAGAAGCCTTAACCGTCCTAAATATATGTTTACCCAACACAGGAGCACAAAGAAGCCTTAACCGTCCTAAATATATGTTTACCCAACACAGGAGCACAAAGATTTATGAATGAAAGTCTTACAAATCTATGAAGATACTTAGATAACCACAAAATAATAATGGGAGACTTCAACACCCCACTGACAGCATTAGGTAGATTACTGTGGCTGAAAACTAGCAAATATATTTGGGACCTGAACTCAACAACTGACCAAATGGACCTAACAGACATCTACAAACTCTGTATCCAAAAAGAACAAAATATACCATCTTCTCATCTGTACGTGGGACATACCCTAAATATACCACACAATTGATCATAAAATAATTCTCAGCAAATTCAAAGTAAACAAAATCATACCAACCATTCTCTTGGACCATAGTGAAATAAAAATAGAATTCAAAGGTAAGAAGATAACCCAAAACCATACAATTACATGGAAATTAAACAATCAGCTCCTGAATAACTTTTAGATAAATAACAAAATTTAGGCCAAAATCAAAAACTTCTTTGAAATTAATGAAAATAAAGATACAACTTACCAGAATCTCTGGGACACAGAAAAAGCAGTATTAAGAGGAAAGTTTACAGCACTAAATGCTCATATCAAAAAGTTAGAAAGATCTCAAATTAACAACCTAACATCACACCTAAAGAAACTAGAAAAGCAGGAGCAAAACAACATGATCATCTCAATAGATGCAGAAAAGGCTTTTGGTAAAATTCAACATTCCTTCATGTTAAAAAGCCTCAATAAAGTAGGCATTAAAGTTACAGACCTCAAAATAATAAGAGCCATCTATGACAACCCCACACTCAACATCATACTGACTAGGCAAAAGCTGGATGCATTTCCTTTGAGAACCAAAACAAGACAAGGATGCCAATTCCCACGACTTCTATTCAACATAGTATTGGAAGTCCTAGCCAGAGCAAGCAGACAAGAGAAAGAATACATTCATCCAAATAAGAAGACAGAAAGTCAAACTATCTCTGTTTGCAGACAATATGATTTTATACCTAGAAAACCCCATAGAGTGTTCCCCAAATCTTCTAGATCTGATAAACAACTACAGCAAAGTTTCAGGATACAAAATCAATATACAGAATCAGTATTATTTCTATCCACAAAAATTGTCAAGACTGAGAGTCAAATCCAGAATGCAATCCCATTCGCAATAGCCAAAAACAAAAAATAAATTATGTAGGAATACAACTAACCCGGGGTAAAAGATTTCTGCAACAAGAATTACAAAATACTGCTAAAAGAAGTCAGAGACGCAAACACAGAGGAAAACATTTCATGCTCATGGATACAAAGAATCAGTATTAAAATGGCTACGATACCCAAAGCAATTTACGGATTTAATGCTACTGCTATCAAACTACCAATGATATTTTTCGTGAAATTAGAATAAACTTCTTTAAAATGTAAATGAAACAGGAGCACAGTCAACTCGAACAAACACCACCGCTTTAAGTTCCAGCGCCCCTTCTAGCCTCATGCATTTCAAGGAAATCACTTCTCTTGTAACTACAAGCAGCCAGAAGAAACAGACAGTAAAACACAGATAAGACAGTTCAGGCACAAACAGAGATGGGAGGAAAGTCTCTTGGGTAACCGCCAAACTTCACTCTCATACAATGGGCCCCAGTAAAACAGTGGGCCTTAATAAGCACATTCCTTTCCCTGCATATGCACCAAGATAGGGAAAATAATCTGAACAGCCAAAGCAATCCTAAGCAAAAATATCAAAGCTGTGGACATCACATTACTCAACTTCAAACCATACTACAAGCCTTTAGAACCAAAACAGCATGGTATGAATACAAATACAGATACATAGACCAGTAAAACAGAATAGAAAGCTCAGAAATAAATCCACACACCTACAACCATCTGATCTTCAACAAAGGCAACAAAAACAATCAATGGAGAAAGGCCTCCCTATTCAATAAATAGTAGGGGCATACCTTGCTAGCTATATGCAGATTATACCATATACAAACATCAACTCAAGATGGATTAAAGACTTAAATGTAAAATCTAAAACCATAAAACCCAAAAAAACAACCCTATTAATAAAAGGGCAAAGGACAGGACAGAAAAGGCTTTTGGTAAAATTCAACATTCCTTCAAGTTAAAAAGCCTCAAAAAAGTAGACATTAAAGTTACAGACCTCAAAATAATAAGAGCCATCTATGACAACCCCACAGTCAACATCATTTTGACTGGGCAAAAGCTGGCTGCATTTCCTTTGAGAACCAAAACAAGACAAGGATGCCAATTCCCCACCACTTCTATTCAACATAGTATTGGAAGTCCTAGCCAGAGCAAGCAGGCAAGAGAAACAATACATTCATCCAAATAAGAAGACAGAAAGTCAAACTTCTTTTTTTAAAAGAAGACATACATGTGTCCAACAAGCATATGAAATAATGTTCAACATCACTAATTGCTAGAGAAATGCAAATCAAAACCAAAACAAGATACCATCTCACACCAGTCAGAATAGCTATTATTAAAAAGTCAAAAAATAACAGATGGCTTGCAAAATTGTGGAGAAAAAGGAACACTTATACGGCACATTTAGAAATTTGGAAATCAGTTTAGCAATTCCTCAAAGATCTTAAAACAGAATTACCAATCAACACAGCAAACCTATTATTGGTTTTATACCCAAGTGAATGTAAATCATTCTACCATTGATACGGTTTGATTCCATGTCCCCACCCAAATCTCATCTCAAATTGTAATTGCCATGTGTCAAGGGAGGAACCTGGTGGGAAGTGATTAAATCATAGGGGTGGTTCCCCCATTGTGTTTTCATGACAGTGAGGGAGCTCTCATGAGATGTGATGGTTTTGAACGTGGCAGTTTCCCTGCATGCTGTCTCTCCTGTTGCCTTGTGAAGAAGGTGCCTGCTTCCCCTTCTCCTTCTGCCATAATTGTAAGTTTCCTGAGGCCTTCTTAGCCATGCAGAACTGTGACTCAATTAAATCTTTTTTGTTTATGAATTATCCAGTCTCAGGTATTATCTTTACAGCAGTGTGAAAATGGATTAATACAACCATAAAGACACATGCACACGTATGTTTATCGCAGCACTATTCACAATAGCAAGGACATGAAATCAATCTAAATGCCCATCAATGGTAGACTGGATAAGAAAGTGTGGTAAATATATACAATGATCCATACAAAAGAATGAGATCATGTCCTTTGTAGCAACATGGATGGAACTGGAGGCCATTATCCTAAGTAAACTAATGCAAGAACAGACAACCAAATACTGCAAGTTCTTACTTACAAGTCAGAGCTAAACAACAAGAACTCATGGACTCAAAAAGGGGAACAACAGACACCAGGGCCTACTCGAGGGTGGAAGTAGAAAGAGGAAAAGGGTCAGAAAAACATATCTATCCGGTACTATGCTTATTTCCTGGGTGACAGAATACTCTGTATACACCAAAGTCCCAGGACACACAGCTTACCCATATAACAAACTTACATATGTACTCCTGAACCTAAAATAAAAGTTAAAAATAAATAATTTTTTTTTAATTAAGCTTAGGTTTCAATCTAAAATACCAAGGAATAACTGATTCAGGCTAATGTTTCTTTTACAAGGGAGCTAACTTACTAAATAGGTTTGTTTTATAGAATGGGAAATTGAGGTTCATAAAAGAGGAACCTGAATCTAGAGGAAAAACCACATAGTCTAATAGACAAAGCTATCCATCTCTATCAATCTTACTATTTATCTATACTAACAGATGCATTTTTAATCCTATTGAAATTTAATTCTGTAGACACAGACTTAGTTGGGAAAAAGAAAAATCAAAGCATTTTCATTCATTCAATACAACATTCATCCTTCTATCATTTATGTATTCATATGTCCATTTAGTCAATTTAACAAATATTTAGTGAGTAGCTTTCTTACAGTGTGTTCAGGGAATAGGAAGGAGACCTGGATGAAGCAGAGAGCTAGGTCAGAGATGTAAACTGGAACCCATCCAAAAGGCATTATTGGTGTACAGCAGAGTGTAGAATTTCTTACAAATGAGAGATTACCCATTCAAAAGTTTTACATCAATTATTAAACTTTTATGAGGATAAGAGTCATTTGGTGACCTTGTTAAAAATACAAAAGCATAAATGTCATTCTTTTGGGGTAGGTACTGGTGTGGGCTAAGAAACATGAATTTTTACAAAGCCATAAACTACCACACCACTATTACCAAACTATCATCTGAGTCTGAATGCAGCTATTCTTATATAGTCCTTCTATATAAGAAAAAAACCCTTCTATATGAAAAAAACCCTTTACTATGATACACAATATCTCCTAAAATAGTGTTAATTACATTTCACATGCACATACTCATCTACAGACAGTGATAAATAGCAGATTCTGACTCAGTAGGTCTGAGGTGGGTCCTGAGATCCTGCTTTTCTGACAAGCTCAGAAGTGGTGCCAATGTGATCAGTCCAAGAATCACACTGTGACTAGCCAAAAGCTATTACTGTGACAGAAATTTTGAGATTAAAATATTACAGATATAATTCTTTTCCATAAAAAAGTTTACAAGCTAAAGAAAGAAATGGAGATATAGCCAGGATGCTTTGGGAGGAGGAAGCATATGAAGTGAGAAGCCAGGGGAGGGCTTACTTAGAAAAAGGGACTCTTGAGCTGAGATTTGAAAGAAACAATCTTATTCAGTCACATGCTCTTCAGGAATTTGCTACTAATACAAGAAACAAATTGAATACAAAAGCAACTAAAATAAGTAATTTAAAGCATAACTAATACAGGCAAATACTATAGATCTTCAAGGAAAAGGAGTTTACTTGTGACTATTCCTCCTATAAATTTTCCATAAATTAACCAATGATTTCATATTTGTGAAGCAATGTATCTCTTCCAGTGGACAAAGTTTTTGGGGGCAGAAATAATTGTATTCATAATGCTAACAATATCCAGCCCTTTAGTTCATATACAACACAAATTTTAAAGTATCTGTCAAATTATCACTGCAGGCTTCAAAGAGAAGGTGGGTTTGTAGCCCCTATAAACTTTTCAAAAACAAAGGTGTTTAATGGACAATATTCCAAAGTGGAAAAACCATGAGATACCACTACCCCTATAGTTCTATTACCCATATTTTTACCACTTACTAATATCACAGAATGAGACAAAACTCTTTATGTTGAGCCCCAATTACACGATACATATCAAAGACAATAGAACCAAACTTTATTTAGTGAAAGACCTAGAAGAAAATCATTTCTTTAGTTTATTTGTAGTCCTTATCACCAACAAGAGTCATATAAGAAAACTGTTGGCTGGGTCTGGTGGCTCACACCATAATCTTAGCACTTTGGGAGGCTGAGGCAAGTGGATCACCTGAGGTCAGGAGTTTGAGACCAGCCTGGTCAACATGGTGAAACCCTGTCTCTACTAAAAAAAAAACAAAAATTAGCAGGGTGTGGTGGCAGCACTTGTAATCTCGGTTACTCAGGAGGCTGAGGCAGGAGAATAGCTTGAACCTGGGAGGCAAACGTTGTAGTGAGCCAAGATCATGCCACTACACTCCAGCCTGGGCAACAACAGCAAGACTCCATCTCAAAAAAAAAAAAAAGAAGAAGAGAAAATTGTTCAGATTGCTTCACTCTTAAAGTTGACAGTTTCATGAAGATCAAAAGCATTTGTGAATAAACTGACACAAAACATCTCAGGAAGGCTCAATTTCATTGTGCTAGACATTTGAAAATGAAGAGATAAGTAAGGTATGGTCAGTCTTATCTACAAACAGCTTTGGAAGGCAGGTGTATTAGCAACTCATTGTGATACAGTGTGATATGGTGAATACTGCTTTAAGGGCATGACCCAAGACCTCTCTTTTTGGCCCATGAATAACATCTCTGTGAAATTCTCTTCTGGCAGAAATCCAGAAGCTTCATTATACTATATAAGATATAAGAGAGATAATTCTTTATATATATAATTATTACATCTTTATAACTTTAAATATATATATATAAATTATTATATCTTTATGTGTATAATTACTATATGTCTAGAATTATATAAGAGATATAATTCTTTTTCATAAAAAAATATATAACCTAGAGAAAGAAACTACTTTTCTTCTTCATAGCCTTCTTGGCTATGATTACCTAGACCAAAGGCAGAAATCAGACCAGAAGAGGTTACCCATTGGCTAGCAGGCAGATAGGAACTTTCTTGTAAGAATAGGTTCCAACTGACATAGACACAGAGAGGTGGGAGCTGAGTGATGTTATTAGTGAAATATTAGCATAAAATACCACCTTCATTACTGCTGCTTCCCCAGAGTTACTGCTGCTGTTCCCACAGTTACACTAGCTTATTCTTTTCCTGAGAACTCGTGGTGATTAAGCACAGAGATCATTGAGGCTGACTTTCTGATTTTGAATCTGAGCTCTTTTCCTCAATAGCTCTGTGACCACAAGCAAGTTACTTAACCTCTCAATGATAGTATTGCTATCTATCTCACAGGGTTGTTGTGAGGATTGAATGCTGTGGTAGACAGACTCCTAAAATGCTGCCAAATGATCTGTACTTCCTGTATAGATTTCACTTGCATGTGAGCTGAATGTAGTGACTTGCTACTAACCAACAGAGTATGACAAAGGTAATGGGATGACACTTTCATGATTAGGTTACAAAATTTTGACTTCTCTTTTGCTGCAAGACTCTCTCTATTGTTTGCTTTGATGAAAAAATCTTCCATATTGTAGAAGCCTGCATAGCAACAAAATGAAAGTACCCTCCAGCCAATAGCCAGCAAGGAACTAAGGGGTTGATACTGAAGTGAATCTTTCTTTAGTCAAGCCTTTAGCTAATACTGCAGACCCTTGTGAACACCTTAATTTCAGCTTTATATAAGACTACGAAGTAGAAGACACCGCTAAGCCATGTCTAGGTGTCTTATCCATAGAGACTGTGTTATAATAAACATGTATTGTTTTAAACCACACAGTTTTGGATTAATGTTACTTAGCAAGATATAATAACACAAATAGGATTTTCCATGTTACCTCCAAACAACAAAAGGCACAATGAGATATGGAGAAGGGAGCAATTATCTTTACCTGGTCATAAAAGTAAGCAAGTTTTCGTTTAAAAACAGAACACTTGCATTGGGGTTTATGTAATGAGTAGAAATATAGCTTGCAGAGAAGGTACAATAGGCACAGTAAGCAAAGGAAACAAAATGATCAAAAGAATAAAAGTAGCATCCTTTCTAACATTTTCTTCCTTAAACTACAATTAAGGAGATGTTATATGGTCCACAGTATCAAGAACAAGGAGGGAACAGCAGGAGAATACACTGAAAAGGTCAGTCAGAAATAGGATTTGAACAGCTTTGACACAGACATAGGAGTTTAATTTTTTATGGCAATGAGAAACTTAGCTAAAGATTTGGTAATAAGAATAGAAAGAAAGGGAGAGATTGAATAAAGATATTTCTAAAGTAGAATTAGAAGAGCTTGTTTTCATATATATTGAGTTAGTAACAGAGTAGAAGTGTTAATTAAAATAAGCAGCATCTAGTTTGTTTCCTGGATGTAGAGCGCAAAGTCAGTTTTGAAAGTCAGTTAGGTCACTTTGAGTTTAAGATACCCATCTCAGTGATGATATCCAGAAAGGAAGCAAATATGTATTTAGTAGCAATCAGTATATCAGAAATTATGGGAAGACATTAAAGTGAATTAAATTGCAAAGTAAGAAGAGATAAAGAATGAATCGGGGAACTGAAGGAGATAGAGACATGAAAGACCCTTCAAAAAAATCAATGAATCTGGGAGGTGGTTTTTTTGAAAAAAAAATAATAAAATAGTCTGTTACCTAGACTAATAAACAAGAAAAGAGAGAAGAATCAAACAGACACAATAAAAAATGATAAATGGGATATTATCACTGACCTCACAGAAATACAAACAACCATCAGAGAATACTACAAATGCCTCTATGAAAATAAAGTAGAAAATCTACAAGAAATGGATAAATTCCTGGACACATACACCCTCCCAAAACTAAACCAGGAAGAAGTTGAATCCTTGAATAGACCAATCGCGAGTTCTAAAATTGAAGCACTAATAAATAGCCTACAAAACAAAACAAAGTAAAAAATAAAGCCCAGAACCAGACAGATTTGCAGTCAAATTCTATAAGAGGTACAAAGAGGAGCTGGTACCATTTCTTCTGAAACTATTTCAAACAACTGAAAAGGAGGGACTCCTACCTAACTCATTTTATGAGGCCAGCATTATTGTAATAACAAAACCTGGCAGAGACACCACATAAAAAGACAATTTCAGACCAATATCCCTGATGAACATTAATGCAAAAATCCTTAATAAAATACTGGCAAGCCAAATTCAGCAGCACATCAAAAACCTTATCCACCATGGTCAAGTTGGCTTCATCCCCTGGGATGCAATGCTGGTTCAACATACATAAATCAATAAATGAAATTAATCACATAAATAAAACTGATGAAAAAAACACATGATTATCTCAATAGATGCAGAAAAGGCCTTCAATAAAATTCAACATCTCTTCATGTTAAAAACTCTCAATAAACTAGATATTGTTGAAGCATATTTTATGACAAACCCATAGCCAATATCATACAGAAAGGGCAAAAGCTTGACGTATTCTTTGAAAACCACCACAAGGCAAGATTGCCCTCCTTCACCACTCCTATTCAACATAATGTTGGAATTTCTGGCCAGGGCAATAAGGCAAGAGAAAGAAATAAAGGGTAATTGTCTCTGTTTGCAGATGACATGACCCTGTATCTAGAAAACTCCATCATCTCAGCTCAATAGCTCCTTAAGCTGATAAGCAACTTTAGCAAATTCTCAGGATAGAAAATCAATGTGCAAAAATCACAAGCATTCCTATACACCAACAATAGACAAGCAGAGAGCCAAATCATGAATGAACTCCCATTCACAATACCTAGGAATACAGCTAACAAGGGAGGGGAAGGACCTCTTCAAGGATAACTACAAACCACTGCTCTAAGAAGTAAGAGCAAACACAAAGAAATGAAAAAACATTTCCTGCTTGTGGATAGGAGGAATCAATATCATGAAAATGGCCATATTGCCCAAAGTAATTTATAGATTCAATGCTATTCCCATCAAACTTCCATTGACATTCTTCACAGAATTAGAAAAATACTACTTTAAAATTCATATGGAATAAAAAAACAGATCATACAGCCAACACAATGAATTGGAAACCTGGAAGATAAGAACAATTAAGGAATAGATTTTTAAAAGTCAATTGAGGTTACTGAAAAGGAAGTAATGAGAAGTACACCAGATGTTATCTGAGGGAGGTCATCAGTATAAGTTCTTCACATGTCAAAGGATAAATTTGCAAGAAAAAAAATTATGAGATATTGTAACCAGAACAGTATTGTTGACCACTGAAAGTGATTTTAACAAAGAGGTGGATTCAGACTTCTGCACTTTGAGGAACAACTAAGGGACTGAAGTGAAGTGAAGTCAGTTATATTCAAAACCTGAAGAGAAGGAATCAAAATGGAGAAAATAGAAGCGCATTACAGATACTATGGAAACAGGGAGTTAAGAATGGGACAAAGCTATAACAAATTCATGTGGATGAAAAGACCATTTTCTTTGACAGGAATAATAAAAGTCAAAATGGATAAAAGTAGAGTTTGGTGTAGAGAAGACAGGAAGAAATTTGACAAGCCAATCTTATCTGATCAAGCCCAAAAAGTCATCTTTTGACAGTGAAGACTCAAAAATAAACTGAAAATCTTAAAGAAAATGGTAATGGTTCCTGTCAGAAACAGGAAAAGGAATTGATTGGGTATTAAGTTACTAAGCAAAGGTGCTCTTCGACCGGTCAAAAGAAGAGGTGAATAGAAGTAAATCGCTTTAGTAGGAAGATCAAGTTTATCTCAGACCTATTGGTTGAAATTAGATACAAAAATAGCAAATAATTCTGAATTATGGGAATGTCAAAAATCTTAAAAGCAATGTATTCTTATTTCCCGAACACCCTCAATTGCAAGGCACATTATCAATTAAATGACAAGTTTAAGGAATAAAACAAATTTTAACTGGGTCTGGCAAAGTTCTTTTATAATGAAAGACTCATTCAGATTCTAGAAATATTAAAATATGGAAATGTATTTGAAGAAATACATTCATCATCTTAAGAGACAAGTTTTCATTTTGAATCCCTTTATATTCTCGACAGATTTATAGTAGGATCTTCCTAAATTTGTTGTGATATGTAAGTTTTTGCTGACTGTTAAGTTTTCACTGCAATGAGATAAGGTCCTGGTGGTAATTAATAATGAATAGAATGGAAAAGAAAAAGTTATCCTTTCTCCTAGTTTAGAATGACATGGAGATGTTTCAAAGCTCATTTTGAATTCTAATAACCTGAGATCTGTGATCCTGTAGTTGTAGCATTAAAAGAAAGTTGATTTTTCACAATGCGTAGGAAAAGACACAACTAATAATGCAAACAGAGTTGCAAGAAAAATCCTGTGCCTAAGTGAGCAAAAAGCATTTTAAAATACATTAGAAGCAGTAACAAATATGAAAACATGTGAAATTTAATTATAATCCACAGCACCTACCCTGTAGGACCTTTTTTTTTTTTTTTTTTTTTTTGAGGCAGAGTTTTATTCTTGTCACCAAGGCTGGAGTACAATGGAGAAATCTCGGCTCACTGCAACCTCCACCTCCTGCGTTCAAGTGATTCTCCTGCCTCAGCCTCTCAAGCTGGGATTACAGGCGTGCACCACCACATCCAGCTAATTTTTGTATTTTTAATAGAGACGAAGCTTCACCATGTTGGCCAGGCTGGTCTCAAAATCCTGACCTCAGATGATCAACCCACTTCAGTCTTCCAAAGTGCTGGGATTACAGGTGTGAGGCAATGCACCCAGACCACTAAGACCATTTTTAACATGTCACTGTTGGACATTACATTGGTGTTCTAAATTAAGATATTACAATAAAAATTTCCTTTAAAGTAACAAAACAATTTTCCTGAAGTTTCTGTAGTTGAGACTATTCTTTATTTTGGAGGCTCTTCCCCTGGATTATTCTGCATTAATAAGGTGAGGTCTGCCTGGGCATCTCAGTGTCCCAAATAGCTCCCTCTTAGGCCCTCTTCCAGTTCCTTCCATTCCATGGTTCAATCCAAAAGCTCTCAGGTTTGGCTGGAAACTCTGGTATATCCTATAGCCTCATATCTAGACTCTGCCTCTCAACCGTGTCCCTTTGGAAAGATGCCTCATTTGCACTATCTGCCTCAAATTTCATTTTCATCTTTGCTAGGAGGAGTCCCCAGGCAAGGTGGCCGAATAGGAACAACTCTGGTGCACATCTCCCAGTGAGATTGACACAGGAGGTGGGTGATTTCCACATTTCCAACTGAGGTATTTAGTTCATCTCATTGGGTTGGCAGTGGGTGTAGCCCAAGAAGGGTAAGTCAAAGAAGGGTGGGGTGTCACCTCACCTGGGAAGTCCAAGGAGCCAGAGAACTCCCTCTCCTAGCCAAGGGGAGCCATTAGGGACTGTTTCCTGCACTGCAGCCCAGATACTGCGCTTTTCTCACAGTCTTCACAACCTGCAGACCAGGAGATTCCCCTCCAGTACCTACACACTCACCAGGGCCCTGAGTTTCCAGCACACAACTGGGTGGCCATTTGGGCAGAAACCAAGCTAGTCACAGTTTTTTGGTTTATTTTTCATACCCCACTGGCACCTGGAATACCAGTGAGACAGAACTGTTCACTCCCCCTGGAAAAGGGTCTGAGGGAGCCAAGTGGTCTGGCTTGGAGGGTCCCACTCCCATGGAGACAGGCAAGCTAAAAATCCACTGGCTTGAAATTTTCGCAGCCAGCACAGCAGTCTGAGCTTGACCTGAGTCATTCAAGCTTAGTCTGGGAGGGGTGTCTGCCATTCCTGAGGCTGGAGTAGGCAGTTTCAAAAACACAGTGTAAGCAAAGCTGCCAAGAAATCCGAACTGGGTGGAGCCCAACACAGCTCAGCAGCTGCAGGCACTGTCTCACCAGATGTCCTCGCTGGGCAGAGCATCTCTAAAAAAAGGCAGCAGTCCACCAGGGACTTATAAATAAAGCCCCACCTTCCTGGGACAGAACACCTGGGAAAAAGGGTGGTAGTGGGTACAGCTTCAGCAGACCTAAACATCCCAGCCTGGCAGCTCTGAAGAGAGAAGTGAATTTCCCAACACAGCATCTGAGCTCTGATAAGAGACAGACTGCCTCCTCAAGTGGTTCTCTGACCCCTGTGTATCCTGACTGGGAGACACCTCCCAGTAGGGGCCGACAGACACCTCATTCAGGAGAGCTCTGGATGGCATCTGTCAGGTACCCCTCTGGAACGAAGCTAACAGAGGAAGAAATAGGCAGCAATCTTTGCTGTTCTGTAGTCTCCACTGATGATTCCCAGGCAAGCAGGGTCTGAAGTGGACCTCGAGCAAACGCCAGCAGACATACAGCAGAGGGGCCTGACTGTTAGAAGGAAAACTAACTAACAGAAAGAAATAGTTTCAACATCAACAGAAAGGACATCCTCTCAGAGACCCCCAACCAAAGGTCACTGACCTCAAAGACCAAAGAAGGTAAATCCACAAGGATTGGAAGAAACCTGTGCAAAAAGGCTGAAAACTCCAAAAACCAAAATGCCTCTTCTCCTTTAAGGAATTGCAGCTCCTTGCCAGCAAGGAAACAAAACTGGACGAAGAATGAGTTTGACGAATTGACAGAAGCAGGCTTCATAAGGTGGATGATAACAAATTTTCCGAGCTAAAGAAGCATGTTCTAACCCAATGCAAGGAAGCTAAGAACCTTGAAAAACGGTTAGACACAATGCTAATGAGAACAACCAGTTTAGAGAGGAATATAAACGACCTGATGGAGCTGAAAAACACAGCAGGAGAATTTCATGAAGCATACACAAATTTCAATAGTCAAATTGATCAAATGGAAGAAAGGATATCAGAGATTGAAGATTAACTTAATGAATAAAATGAGAAGACAAGCAAGATTAGAGAAAAAAGAGTTTATATTTTTTATAAACAAAGCCTCCAAGAATATGGGATTACATGAAAAGACAAAATCTACATTTGATCAGTGTACCTGAAAGTGATGAAGAGAATGAAACCAAGTTGGAAAACACTCTTCAGGATGTTATTCAGGAGAACTTCCCCAACCTAGCAAGGCAGGCCAACATTCAAATATAGGAAATACAGAGAATACCACAAAGATACTCCTTGAGAAGAGCAACCCCCAAGACACATAATCATCAGAGTCACCAAGGTTTAAATGAAGGATGCTATGGGTAGCCAGAGAAAAAGGTCTAGTTACCCACAAAGGGAAGCCCATCAAACTAACAGTGGATCTCTCAGCAGAAGCCCACAAGCCAGAAGGGAGTTGGGGCCAATATTCAGCATTCTTAAAGAAAAGAATTTTCAACCCAGAATTTCATATCCAGCCAAACTAAGCTTCATAAGCAAAGGAGAAATAAAACCCTTTACAAACAAGCAAATGCTGAGAGATTTTTGTCACCCCCAGGCATGCCCTACAAGATTTCCTGAAGAAAGCACTAAACATGGAAAGAAACAACCAGTACCAGCCACTGCAAAAACATACCAAATTGTAAAGACCATTGACGCTAGGTAGAAACTGCGTCAACAGGCAAAATAACCAACTAGCATTTTAATGGCAGAATCAAATTCACACATAACAATATTAACCTTAAATGTAAATGGGTTAAATGTTCCAATCAAAGACACAAACTGGCAAATTGGATAAAGAGTCAAGACCATCGGTGTGCTGTATTCAGGAGACCCATCTCACATGCAAAGACACACATAGGCTCAAAAATAAAGGGATGGAGGAAGATTTGCCAAGAAAATGGAAAGCAAAAAAAAAAAAAAAAAAGGCACGGGTTGCAATCTTGGTCTCTGATAAAACAGACTTTAAACCAACAAAGATCAAAAGAGACAAAGAAGGGCATTACATAAGGGTGAAGGGATCAATGAAACAGGAAGAGCTAACTATCCTAAATATATATGTACCCAATACAGGAGCACCCAGATACATAAAGCAAGTTCTTAGAGACATACAAAGAGACATAGACTCCCACACTAAATAGTGGGAAAATTTAACACCCCAACGTCAATATTAGACAGATCAACAAAACAGAAAATTAACAAGGATAACCAGGACTTGAACTCAGCTCTGGACCAAGTGGACCTAATAGACATCTTCAGAACCCTCTACCCCAAATCAACAAAATATACATTCTTCTCAGCCCCACAACACACGTATTCTAAAATCAACCACATAATTGGAAGTAAAATGCTCCTCAGCAAATGCAAAAAAATGGAAATCATAACAGTCTCTCAGACCACAGTGCAATCTAATTAGAACTCAGGATTAAGAAACTTACTCAAAACTGCACAACTACATGGAAACTGAAAAACCTGTTCCTAAATGACTTCTCAATAAATAAAATGAAGGCAGAAATAAAGATGTTCTTTGAAATCAATGAGAACGAAGACACAATGTACCAGAACCTCTGGGACACATTTAAAGTAGTGTATAGAGGCAAATTTATAGCACTAAATTCTCAAAAGAGAAAGCAGGAAAGATCTAACATTGACATCCTAGCATCATAATTAAAAGACCTAGAGAAGCAAGAACAAACAAATTCAAAAGCCAGCAGAAGACAAGAAATAATTAAGATCAAAGCAGAAATAAAGGAGACAGAAACACAAAAAACCTTCAAAAATCAATGAATCCAGGAGCTGGTTTTTTGAAAAGATCAACAAAATAGTTAGACTCTTAGACCAATAAAGAAGAAAAGAGAGAAAATATGCAATAAAAAATGATAAAGCCAATAACACCACCAATTCCACAGAAATACAAACTACCATCAAAGAATAGTATAAACACCTCTATGCAAATAAAACAGAAAATCTAGAAGAAATGGATAAAATCCTGGACACTTATACTCTCCCAAGACTAAACCAGGAAGAAGTTGAATCCCTGAATAGACCAATAACAAGTCTGAAATTGAGGCAGCAATTAATAGCCTACCAATCAAAAAAAGTCCAGGACCAAATGGATTCACAGCCAAATTCTACCAGAGGTACAAAGATGAGCTGATACCATTCCTTCTGAAATTATTTCAAACAATACAAAAAGAGGGAAACCTCCCTAACTCATTTTATGAGGCCAACATCATCCTGATACCAATACCTGGCAGAGACACACTAAAAAAGAAATTTTCAGACCAATATACCTGATGAACATCGATGTGAAAATCCTCAATAAAATACTGGCAAACCGAATCCAACAGCATCATCCCTGTGATGCAAGGCTGGTTCAACACATGAAAATCAATCAACGTAATTCATCACATAAACAAAAGCATCTATTATCTCAATAGATGCAGAGAAGCCCTTCAACAAAATTCAACAACCTGCCATGCTAAAACTCTCAATAAACTAGGTATGGATGGAGTGTATCTCAAAATAATAAGAGCTATACATGACAAACTCACAGCCAATAGTAAACTGAATGGGCAAAAACTGGAAGTATTCCCTTTGAAAACCAGCACAAGACAAGGAAGCCCTCTCTCACCACTCCTATTCAACATATTATTGGACGTTCTGGCCAGGGCAATCAGGCAAAATAAAGAAATAAAGCGTATTCAAATAGGTAAAGAGGAAGTCAAATTGTCTCTATTTGCAGATGACATGATTGTATATTTAGAAGACCCCATCGTCCCAGCCCAAAATCTCCTTAAGCTAATAAGCAACTTCAGCAAAGTCTCAGGATACAAAATCAATGTGCAAAAATCACAAGCATTCCTATACACCAATAACAGACAGAGAGCCAAATAATGAGTGAACTCCCATTCGCAATTGCTATCAAGAGAATTAAATTCCTAGGAATACAACTTACAAAGGATGTGAAGGACCTCTTCAAGGAGAACAACAGACCACTGCTCAAGGAGATAAGAGAGGACACAAACAAATGAAAAAACATTCCATGCTCATGGTTAGGAAGAATCAATATTGTGAAAATGGCCATACTGCCCAAAGTAATCTATAGATTCAATGCTATCCCCATCAAGCTACCACTGACTTTCTTCACAGAATTGGAGAAAAACACCTTAAATTTCATATGGAACCAAAAGACAGCCTGCATAGCCAAGACAATTCTAATGAAAAAAAAAAAAAGCTGGAGACATCATACTTCAAACTACATTACAAGGCTACATTACATGACTTCAAACTACATTACAAGGCTACAATAACCAAAATAGCATGGTACTGGTACCAAAACAAAGATATAGACCAATGGGACAGAACAGAGGCCTCAGAAGTAATGCCGCATATCTACAACCATCTGATATTTCACAAACCTGACAAAAACAAGCAATGAGGAAAGGATTCCCTGTTTAATAAATGGTGTTGGGAAAACTGGCTAACCATGTGCAGAAAGCAGAAACTGGACCCTTTCCTGACACCTTACACTAAAATTAACTCCAGATGGATTAAAGACTTAAACATAAGACCTAACACCATCAAAACCCTAGAAGAAAACCTAGGCAAAACCATTCAGGACATAAGCATGGGCAAATACTTCATGGCTAAAACACCAAAAACAATGGCAACAAAAGCCAAAATAGACAAATGGGATCTAATTAAACTAAAGAGCTTCTGCACAGCAAAAGAAACTATCATTAGAGTGAACAGGCAACCTACAGAATGGAAGAAAATTTTTGCAGTCTACCTATCTGACAAAAGGCTAACATCCAGAATCTACAAAGAACTTAAATTTACAGGAAGAAAAAACAACCTCATCAAAAAGTGGGTGAAGGATATGAGAAGACACTTCTCAAAAGGAGACACTTATGCAGCCAACAAACATATGAAAAAAAGCTCATCATTACTGGTCATTAGAGAAATGCAAATTAAAACCACATTAAGATACCATCTCACACCAGTTAGAATGGCGATCATTAAAAAGTCAAGATACAACAGATGCTGGAGAGGATGTGCAGAAATAGAACGCTTTCACACTGTTGGTGGGAGTGTAAATTAGTTCAACCATTGTGGAAGACAGTGTGGCAATTCCTCAGCGATCTAGAACTAGAAATACCATTTGACCCAGCAATCCCATTATGGGGTATATACCCAAAGAATTATAAATCATTGTACTGTAAAGACACATACACATATATGTTTATTGCAGCACTATTCACAATAGCAAAGACTTGGAACCAACCCAAATGCCCATCAAGGATACACTGGATAAAGAAAATGTGGCACGTATACACCATGGAATATTATGCAGCCATTAAAAACAACGAGTTCATATCCTTTGCAGGGACATGGATGAAGCTGGAAACCATCATTCTCAGCAAACTAACACAAGAACAGAAAACTAAACATCGCATGTTCTTACTCATAAGTGGGAATTGAACAATAAGAACACAGGGACTCATGGAGGGGAACGTCATACACCAGGGACTGTCGGGAGGTAGTGGGCTAGGAGAGGGATAGCATTAGGAAAAATACCTAATGAAGATGATGGGGTGATGGATGCAGCCAACTACAATGACACGTGTATACCTATGTAACAAACCTACATGTTTTGCACATGTACCCCATAACTTAAAGTACAAAAAAAAAATTCTACGAAGAAAAAAAAGTATCTTTTACATCACATTGGATATCATTATCTAGTGCCCTCACATCAGTCCTATGGATCTGTTCTGCCCAGATCTGAGGCACAGCCCAGGCCTCTGAAGTTCAGTTGAACTCTCAGCTCCATAAGAACAAATACCATAGTGGATATGTATGAGGAACTCAATTATTAATACATTAGTTAGCAAATAATTCTAGTCCAGACCCCAAAACCAGTGTATCTGCTTGTCGTGGGGGGAGAAGTCACGCACTTCCTCCTTTACTAAACTAGCTTGCATTTGATACAGAATCAGTGTTGCCTTCTGTGGCTATAAAATCACACCCAGGTAAAGTAACACCAATTTCCAGCTTCCAATAACTCCAGAAAAAAATCTAAATTTTTAGATGTCTGATGTCAATTGGCAACTATGGCTGAAAGCCATTTCCAAGGAACAGGGATGCTAGAGTCCCTATAAGATCAGAACAGCTAGTTAGTCCTCCTGTTTCTGTGGTGCAAAAGGTAATTTGTGGGAAATTACCCTGCTCTTAGATATTCATGTCCTGAATTATCATTTAAGCCACAATTGAAGCCTTTAAAGTTTCTCCAGCAAAAGTTTCCTGGAATTTTTCAAACAATTCAGTTTAATTTAAGGTAGAATGTTAGCATCTTCAATGAACTTTTTAAAAAGGGAAGGAGTTATATAATTTGGTACTTAGAAACTGATGAGTGCTGTACTTCCAAGAAAGTATGTCTCTTCTGATGAGTCTGACAAGAAGTACCATGATAGAAATTGGTATCTGAAAATGTGGTTAGTGAAACAGTTCAACTGTATTTCTTCTCCAAAGAATGTCATCTCCATCTGGAGCCTAGAAATGAGATCTCTTCATGGAGAAAATCTTTTTAAAGAGTCTAACAATCAGGGTAAATGTCATCCTCATTAATCATCCTCTGATATAATAGAGTCAACTGTAAAAATTCTATTAAGTCTAATTTCCTGAGAAGATGAAGGGAACCATGAAGCTTAAGCAACTGTAAGACCTAAATGTTAACTTAAGCAAGGTTCTTTCCTCATGTGCCTCAGAGTGTTATTAGAGTTCCTACAACTTCCTCATTTTATCTCCATCCCTCTACCCTCTACCCACCACACATTATATGGAAGAACAAAAGCAAGGAGAAAATTGACAATGGCTCTTAAATGAAAAGGCCACTTTAGACTGAAAAGAGCAGTCCAAATATACTATTTTAATCAAACAGGATTTGCTTTCTATCTATCAAAAGCACTATAAATATCACTTTTAAAATAACCTATAACAAGGCCAGGCATTGTGGCTTACCCCTGTAATCCCAGCACTTTGGGAGGCTGAAGCAAGCAGATCACTGGAGACCAGGAGTCCAAAACCACACAGGGCAACATGGTGAAACCCCATCTCCACTAAAAATACAAAAATTAGCCTGGCGTGGTGGTGCGCACCTGTAATCCCAGCTACTCAGAGGCTGAGGCACGAGAACTGTTTGAAACTGTGAGGCAGAGGTTGAGATGAGCCAAGATCGTGCCACTGCATTGCAGCCTGGGTGACAGAGTAAGTCTCTGTCTCTAAAAATAATAATAATAACCTATGACAAATTGTAATTAGCATAATCTCTTCCAATTTTCACAGAAAAATATTCTAGTGCAATATACAATGGTTTCATAGAACTTGGAAATAAATCTTTAATTCACTGACAGTGTTTTTATAGACAAAATTACAAGTTTTATTTAAGATCTTTTACAATCATCTTAAATGGCAAGACTGATACATTACTGGCTTGATAATTTTAAGTGAAATGGCCAGTGGGATGGTTAATTTTATGTATCAACTTGACTGGTCTAAAGGATGTCCAGATAGCTGGTAAAACACTTATTTCTGGATGTATCTGTGTAATCTTAAAGACAATGTGATTTGAGTCAGTATACCGAGCACCACAGTCTAACGTTGTTTGTTACCCCCACAAAAAAAAAAATTATGTGATGAGATCCTAACCCCCAAGGATTGTGTTAAGAAGTGAGGCTTTTTGGGAGGTGATTAGGTCATGAAAGCAAAGGCTTTATAATAAAATTAGTGCCCTTATACAGGTACAAAGGAGCTTGTTCAATCCCGTCCTCCATGTGAGGACAAAGCAAGAAGTTTCCATTCTAGGAACCAAGCAGTGGGCCCTCACCAGACACCAAATCCGCCAGCATCTTGATCTTGGATTTTTTGGCCTCCAGAACTGTGAAAAATAGATTTCTGTTGTTTATATGCCACCGAGTTCATGGTATTTTGTTGCAGAAGCTCAAATAGACACTGAGTAAAGAAGATTCTCCCTCACCACTATGGGTGCGCATCATCGAATCAGTTGGGGGCCTGAATAGAACAGAAGATGGAAGAAAGGCAAATTCTCTCTCTCCTTGAGCTGGAACATCCATATTCTCTTGTCTCAGACATTTAAATTCCTGGTTCTTGTGCCTTCAGACTCCAGGATTTGCACCAGTGGGGTCTCTGAGATTCTCAAGCCTTTAAGCTCAGACTAAATTGCACCACTGGCTTTCCTTGTTCCCCAGATTGCAGATGGCAGATTGTGGGACCTCTCAGTCACTATAATAGTGTGAGCCAATTCCCATAATAAATTTTCTCTTATATATATCTATATATCCTATTTGTTCTGTTTTTCTGAAGAACCGTAATACAAACAGTTACAGGTTGTTTACTTAACAGAAAATCAATTGAAATACTAGCATGAGAGAGAATAACAGATTGAAAAATGAACAAAACAAAGGTGAACTTTTAAGACCCCCCGACACACACACACACACACACACACACACACACACACACACTCTCTCTCTCTCTCTCTCTCCCTTCCAAGAACACCACCACCAACAGAAATCCTTATTATAGTGCAATCAATAAAAATCTCTAACAGACTCAATAAAATACTTTTTTGTTTTTCAAGCTTTTTCTGTAAAGGACCGGAAAATAAATATTTTAGATTTTATGGGCAATACATTCTCTCACAATTAGTCAAATCTGTATTGCAGTGTGAAAGCAGCCACAGACATAGTCAACCAATGTTTTAAAAATCTTTATTTGCAAAAATAGGCAGCAGACTGCATTTAGCCAGGAAACCAATTTACCAAGGCTTGACTTAAACTAGTTCTACAGTACGTGTAACATGTCAGGCATGCAGTATGCAATTCCTCAAATTTGAATGAATAAATTAGTACCTTGTGAATAGGATTTTTGAATGCACTCATACAAATATATTCATTTCAACAGAGAAGAACTGTTTCACGATGGGATAAGTAAATGATGGAATCTGACTTTTAGAACTGGAAGTGACCTTAGAAATATCTAAATATCAACTCATTAATTTCATGGATGAGGAAACTGAAGTCAACAGTATTCAAATGGCAGGCACTATGTTACATACAACTTTCTTTAAAAAGAAAAACACATTTCAAAAATCCTAAATAACCAAATAAAAAATGCCAAAAATAAGACCTCTCTAGATTTAGTGGTAAGGAATAAGATAAACATCATTGTAAGATTTTATTGTTTTTCATAGTATACGACAAGCAGCAATTTTAACGTTTCTCTAGTTTTTTATTGCTCTGTCACAATTTTTCATAAACTATATTACTTACAGAAATAACTTTTTCTAACAAAAATAAACTGTGTTCCTGTCTATCAACATTGTGAGGAAAATTGTCAGGCACTGCAGAAAGAAATATAGGCTCAATTTTATTTGGGTAAGGTATGAGCAAGGAATATATAACCCATTTCTCCGTTAAGTGACTTCTTTGGTTATCAAACATACACCACATTATCTACCCTGAATTTACCCTACTGTTTCTCTAAAGAAAGGCTGTATATAAAATAGAAGACTATACAAACATATATATTTAAACACATCAATGGAAAGAGTTTATATTTCTATTCAATAGCTACTGGAAAGTGAAAAACCTCAGTTTCATATAAATGAAATAGGAGAATTTTAATAATGTATACAAAAACAATACTATGTTATTATTACATTAGTGTATTTTATTTTAGGGACGAACAGAGGATGGTCTAAAAACATGGGTACTGGGGGTGGCATGAAGCATAACCCAGTGTGGTTAACTACCATCAACTGGTGGATATCAAGTGCTGGCTCTCTTCCAAATAACTATCACTATTCCACAGCTCCTTCCTTAAAACATTCCTTGTGGTTATAAGATCACGGAAAAAACATATGACCCAAATCACTAAAAAAAATACACTAAATAGAAAAGATACAAATAGACTGAGTCAAGGTTAAGAATACATGTAAGCTTAGTAATCTTGTTTATCTGAAAGAGAAGTAGCCCATGAAGACAAAGCATCAGAATTTAATAGAAATATTAGTTTGCCAATTAAGGTAAACCTTTTCTTCCTAGTCTTCCACTTTTTGGTTTCTGAAATGTAGGTTTGGATGAGATCATCTGTAGGTTCCGTAGGGGTCTATAATTTTAAATGTGTTTGCTTAAACACTTCACATTTTCTAAATCATTATGCAAATAAATTAAACATTATTCGAAGCTCAGGGTAATATGAGATCATACAATGAGGGGACATGAAGCCATTGACCATTTTGCATTTATCTTTCATGAGAAAAAATGGCTTTTAACCACAATAAAATTCAACAAGAACTTTTATACACAAACTGAATGACAACTTAAAATAACATTTAAAAAGCTTTGAATAAATTAATTGTGTCTGAAGAACTTCCTAAGCCAATGGATAATGCTTCTTTTTGTAAGTTAACACAAAATTTTTCTGTTTAATGTTACCAACTGCAGGGTTGACTGCATGATAATTAAATAAAATTATATTAGTTCACCCAGATATTACATTATCATTGTCGATTAGAATATAGGCAGCCCCCAATATACAGTGGTTCAATGTATGATTTTTCAACTTTATAATGATACAAAAGTGATACATATGCAGTAGAAATCATACTTTAAATACCATTTTTGATGTTTTCCTGGGATGGTGATATGTAGCACGATAGTCATGATTCTGAGCAGTTGCAGTGATCCACAGTTCCCTGTCAGCCATGTGATCATGAGGGTAAACAACTCATATTCCACTCAGTATTCTGAGTTGCCAGCATTGTTTGGATATTGTATGTTATGTTTTTGGATCCCATCATGTCTAAAAAAAGCCAATGTATCTCCTGTTTCTGGTGAGAAAAAGGGGAAGACAACTCTTGAGAACTCAAATGAATTGCTCAGCAAGAAGGTGGCAAGCCAATAATGGCTGTTGCATGTGAGTTAGGACTTTCACAATCCACAGTCTCAACCACCATAAAGGATAAGACGTGAATCAGTGATGCAGTGAAATCATCAGCATCAGTTAAATGTACTGTCATCACTATTAAAAACCTGGGTCAACGAATGATATGGAAAAATTACTTGTCATGTGAATGGAAGACAAGATACTGAAGCAAATACCACTTAGCCTACTGCCAATCCAGACTAAGTCAATAAATCTTTTCAATACATTAAAAGAGCATACTGATGACCCTGTCTACTTGCAAATGTTGACAGCAAGTCATCAGTGGTTCTAAGGCTTTAAAAGGTATCAGAAGTTTCATAATATGAAGATCAGTGGTGAGGCAGCAGATGCCAACAATGACGGGACCAGAGTTTTTAAGGAAGAGTTGCATAGGATAATTGTTGATAGGAAATATTTGCCAGAATATTTGGTGACAATAAACAAGTTTGTTCTGCAAACATATACCAAAGCATACATACATTCATCAGCAGCCCAAGACAATACCAAGATTCAAGGCATTCAAAGACCGTGCAATGCTACTTTTGGTTGGAAATGTTGTGGGGTTCAAATTAAAGTCTTTAGTAATCTACCATTCTCAGAACCCTAAAGCATTCAAGAAAGTAAGTATATCCTTCCTATTTAGTATTACCATAACAAGAAAGCTTGAATGACATTACCATTGCTTGAAGACTGGTTTTTCAACTGGTTTATTCCACAGGCAAGAGAATACTGTAAGCAAAACAGTATCGCATTCAAGATTCTTCTGATCTTAGGCAATGCACCCAAGTATCCACAGCATATTGGTTACATGCACCCTGATGTAACAAAAGGTTGAGTATTTGCTGTCTAACACAACTTCACTCATTCAACCAATGGACAAAGTCACAATACTGTATTCAGAGCATACTATCTGCACCAAACATTTGCATAGGCTGCTGAAGTGAGTGACTGAATCTGGTCAAACACTGATAGTTTTGGAAAGATTTTAACATTCTAAATGCTCTCTGGAACATTGTTGCAACATGGGAGGATGTCACACAGCAATTCATGAATGGCATTTCGAAGAAAATTTTGAAGATATGTTTGAACACATTCAAAGGCTTTAACAAAGATTCTGCTCTTGATGAAATGTTAAGTAACAAGATTTTAGAGCCTAGGAATAGCTAGAATTGGACATTGATGAAGAAGATATTAATGACCTTGTTGGCATTGGGGCCAAGGGGCTGATCGAACTGGAAGAAGAAAGAAGTAAAGAAGTTGGGGCAGAGGAAGATGTTATATCCAAGGCACCAAGAAAGTTCACAGCAAAGAAACTGGTGTATGTGTTTGCTACTGTTGGTAGTGGCATATGGATATTAGAAGAAATGGTTATCAATTCCAAGGGACTCTCAAGAGCTGACAGGCAGATACAGGATGCTCTTTCCTTCTATATAGAAATGCACATGTAATGAAAAGAAGAAGCCAGCTATACAATCAAAACTTGATATCTTCCTGAGGAATGCTATGCCTGCTAAACCATCAACATGTTAATGCACCAATGGCTTCCACCAGCTAGTCTCAAGCCACATTGGAGGAGAGAGAAATTGATGATCCTAGTGCTGTAGCATACCCATCATCTAGCAATTAATCTCAATGCTTCATTCTTCAGGCCCAGTGTGCTTTCAGCTGTGTATGTTAACAGTAAGTACTCATACAACCATTCAATTTTTTACTTTCAGTATTTAATAGGTTATGTGAAATAGTCAATACTTTATTATAAAGTAGGCTTTGTGTTAGATGAATTTGCCCAACTGTAGGCCAATGTTAAGTATTCCGAACACATTTAGGTAGAATATGATGTCTGGTAGGTTAAGGTGTATTAAATGCCTTTCCAGTTGATGATATTTTCAACTTACAGTGGGTTTGTTGTTATATAACCTCACTAAAAATCAAGGACCTTCTGTACTGTATTTGGGACAATGTATCTCTAGAAATGTTTTACTGAGCATAGTTGAATTCTTCCCCTATAGAAAAGTTACTGCCTTTGTGCCTATGTACTTTTGGATCGACATCTCTGAAAACCAACATGTATCTTCCAAAAGGTTCAATGCTAATAGAATTAGTACACATTTCTAATCCTCACCAATATCAATGAAATCTAAAACTGTTCTCCCTACTCCTTTTAAATTACTATTTTTAGGTGGCTTTTTTACAATTTCATAATCCAGGGCAAAGTTTCTTAACCATTCATTTTTTTCATTCATTTGTTCAAGAAGTACACAATGAGCATCAACCATGTACCAGGTATATATAGTTTTCTGATGTCTTCCAAAACATTCAGAAAACTACTTGGGGCAATAAAAAGCTTTTGATTCAACTAGAGCTAGATATTTAATCACATAACCATTTTTTCTTCTCCAGAGATTTTTTTCTTCTTTTTCTATTAGCTATGCTTTCACCTAATACCAACTTTAACTTAATAACCTTAAAATAGATAGAAAACTGTGCCTCCATAAAGTGGTGAACTAAATGCCTTATAATGCTGAGGACTCTCAATCCTCAGATGTATGACCCTCTCATCTCCCTGCTTCTGGTCTTTGAACCAAGCCTCCCAGTTTTCTAATCCAAAATTCTTAATCTCAGTACTAGAATTCATAGTTCTAGAACCCATAGATATTTATGCCCCTAAAACCTCATAGAAAATCATTTTACAGAATATAGATGCAATGGCAGAGAAGTGGACATTTGAAACGGAAAGGTTGGTAATAAAAGCTAATGTTAGCTGTGTCTCTATCCAGCACTATACTGAGTTCTCTTACATACAGTATTGCATGTAATCTGACAACTTCTCTGGGGATAATTTACAATACTCCATTTTTAAAGTGAAAAAGTTGAGGTTTAGAGAAGTTCAGAACTAGCACAATTTAGTCAGATTCTGGGGCCTCTTCTCTTTCAGAGTATTAGAGAAACACAAATAGACCAAAAGAGAAAAAAAAGTAAATCCAAAAAAACACGCATATATGCTCCTTCCTTCCCCAACCCATGTCCAGTGAGTACAGGAATCCAGTTGCTTTTGCTGCTCACTGAACCCACAGCACGTAGCTGGGGATCTTATAACCATTTCCTAGACATTGCTAAATAAACGATAATTCATTTACAGGCATATTATTCCTTGCCACCTATATCTGGTGGTTTTTTTTTGTAAGAATCTGTTGCCCAGGCTAGAGCACAGTGGCATGGTATTGGCTTACTGCAGCCTTAAGCTCCTAGGCTCAAGTGACCCTCTCACCTCCCGAGTAGCTGAGACTATAGACATGTACCACAATGCCCAGTTAATTTTTTGTATTTTTGTAGAGATGGGGTTTCTTCATGTTGCCCAGTATGGTTTCCAATTCCTGGGCTCAAGTGATCCAGTTGCCTAGGCCTCTCTAAGAGCTGGGATGACAGGCATGCACTAACATGCCTGGCCTATATGGTGCTTTTCGATGCTTATCATGGATAAAAATGAACAAGACAAATTTAAAAATATATGTGTGTATGGAGAATTGTACACATATCACAATAAAAATTGAACATTATAAAAATTAGAAATAAGTAAACATAAGCTTAAATATTTTTAAATGAATATTAATTGGCTTTGGCTTCTCCATCACCAGAGAAGATAATGTACAAATACTCAAAGAAGCAAAAGGAATAAAGGATTGAGCAACTAGCTCAGATTTTATTCTTGGCTAATTTCACCAAAATCTTATACTAGTCAGATTTATCATTTAAATGAACTTTCTGATTTAGAGTGGAACAAGTTTGCTAGAAAAGGGGTGCTTATGATTCTCATTCTCTTAAAAATGAGAATTCCCTTCCCATGGTGTAGTGAGGTAAAGAATATGTTTAAAAATAGAAATTTTTGCTTACTGAGGTTGAAGATAATTGTCATTTTCCAATGCAACTCTGAATTTTATTTTTAGTACTAGACAGAACATGTTCAAAGTTCCAAACTTTCTAATTAATGTATGTAGTAATATCGATCTCTAAGCAAAAATAGGAACTTAAAGACATTCGGTCTTTCAAACCTAAATAAAATACCACAAGGTTGAACTGTATATTCAGATCTCATTGCCAGAGTCAGTAGTCTTAGGAGAAAGGTCATAGGGCAAGTAGATATAAGTAAAGAAAATAACTCCTCTACCCAAATATTCAGCCGGGTAGGAGGGTGAGAGAATCAGAGGATTCCCTGAATACTGCCTAGAATAGAGAACTTCTGTGTGTAGGAGGTCCTCTATGAAACAAGACATGTGCAGGCTGGTTCTTCTTTTCCATTCTTGCCTCTTTCCTTGTCTTCATCACAGGAACTTGGTTCTGGATTCTGTACAACATTATAAAAGTGTAAATAAAGATGGGATTTGGAGATAATCAAACCTGGTCATTCTAGACTTCAGCAGACCTGAGAAAAGTAACTTCTTCTAAATTCAGTTCCCGCTCAATTTTGAGGAATCTCAAGTTGATGACTACAGGTTACTGGGAGGATTTGAAACGATGATTTTAAGTGCCAAGCATTGACATAGAATAGATGTTCACTAAGTCATTGACACTATTGCCATTGTTATTACTAATAGTAACAGAGTTAGTAGCAACATTAGTAGAAAACTATTTAGCTAGTAACATTAGAATGCCCTCTCTTATTGTTATATAAAAACAAACTTTAGTGGAGTTAAACTAACCATGTTCTTTTCCTTCTCATTCTTGTTTATAAAAATTATGGTGTTAGAGCCTTTTATTCATTTTTCTTAGATAATCCCCAGATTCCCACAATTGAGCTTGAAAATTAATGACTTCATCACAGTCTGACATCACTTCTGGTTACTCTGTCCCAGGTAATGTGTTGCTCAAGCCAGTTCTTCCATTAGCGATAGATGTGCTGCTCCATGTTCAAAGCCAGTGAGGTCACACTCACCAGTGATTCACTCTTCGACTGATAGAATGATAGTGACTGTGAGCAATATTTCAAATTCAATTTTAATTCTAGCTTTTCTTAGACCAAGCCTTAATATTTAAGTCTGTAGAAAATAGTGACAAAAATAAACAAAACTGGACATTGATGACCACTATTAAGTCTGCCTGGCCACTGTAATAGCAGCTAACTTCTTACAAGCTGGTAAACAATATCTATATTGGATAATGGAATCTTGTGGGAGGAATGATTTTGATAAGAATTCAACCACCAAATTTAGAAAGTGATAGATTAATGAGACAAAAGAAAATTCCCAGTACACATTACTGCAGAAAGTATTTTTTAAAAAGTTGAACAGCCTATCAGGTAACTTAAGGTCTGTTCCTAACAAGCCTGAAAACCTTGTAAACTCTATCAGTCTTCTGACTTTGCAAAACTCTGATAGGCAGTACCTTCAACTAAATTAGAAATGGTCTGAATTGATAAATCCAGAGTCCCTTAACTTTTTTCCTTATAATCACTTCTTTTTTTCTAAATTAAATGATCAGCTTGGAAGATTTCAAGAAGGTATCCTCCTCCACCTTCCTATGTATGTGATCTTACTTTGAATTTATGTTACCTGATGCTGTGTAGAATATACCCCTGTTTAGACAAAGCCCGGTTTTGCAATTCTCTTTATATCTAGTGTTGGCTTTCTGTGAAAAATGGATAGTTCCACCTAGTAATCCCCCTCTGTTCTCCTCTTGAAAGCATTATTTGCTTTTATGTATTATTTATTTCTCTGACTGCTTGATTTCTTAAGGTGAGTGGTTATCGAGTAAGGACCTAAGACTTCTCTGTATAAAATCTCACCTAGGGCCAGTTTTGATCTCCAAGGGAGGTTTGGCAATGGCTGGAGTTATTTTTGATTGTCACAACTAGGGGAGCAATACTGGCATCTAGAGGATCCAGGCCAGGGATGCCCTTTAACATCCTACAATGCGCAGGACAGCCCCTCACAACAAAGAATTATCTGGCCACAAATGTCAATACTGCCACTGTCAAGAAACCCTGCAAAAAGGAAGCAATGGATATTTTGAGCTATTTTCAATAACTTTTAAAAAGCTTAATAAAATGTGTAATTTCCTAAAATTACAACGTATAAACTAAATAAAATTTAAATTATCTTCGTTTTTGGTTGATTTCAAAGTAAATTGATTTAGTGTTGCTTCTTATTTCATACTCATGAGAAGCTCTGGTTGGCAATTGTCTATGGTATTTAATGAGACATGGTTTGTTTATAATAAAAATAATCGAACTGGCAATTCTTTTTAAATATAAGGTTATGAAGGGATAGATGAATAAAAGCAGTAATTATTGATGATGAAGCTAATAACCACTGATAGAGGTCTTATTTATCACAAAAGAATGTTTAATCTTATATAAAGGATACATAATCTTGTTTTCTAAAATAAAAAAACAACTTCCAAGTGACTTTGTCTTCTTTTCTAATTTGAGTTTAGTTTCCCGTACTAGCTTGCAACCTATCATTTTAGTTTTGATTTTAATTGATTATTCATCTTCCTGCTCGCTGTTTGGTGAATGTACAAGATCGTCTTATGGGACCTTCAGACTTAACTTGAAAGTATTTTCTCAGTTCCGAATAAGAAAATCATTTTCTTCACCCAACCATTCTGCTCTCATAGTCCATTTCTCTTTTTCCACTATATTTTCAAGTGGAATGCCTTTTCCCTTTCTTTTGATTAGCTCTCCATCTTCCTGTGATGTGGATTTATTATTTTTGATCTACAAGAACCACTATGACCTAGGTCAACAACAATCCTTCTCTATGTATGAAGTTCCCGTCCATCTCCATGTGCCTTGAAGCATAAGGCAAGCAAAGAGCAGTGGGGGATGGTAAGGACAGTGGTGACCCACTTTTAACACTGAAACAAGCTGAACAGCATTACGCTATTTCCGAGGTAGAATCTGTGTGTTATACCTCTCTCCTCACAACCTATCCTCACGCCGCTCCTGCTGAGACTCTGCTAAGTCTCTCTACTTTACTGTATTGTATTTTTGTAAAACCCTGAAATATATACTTTTTTGGGTCATTCTATTCTCTAGACTATCATAAACTTCTGCCACCTTTTAGGAAAGTTGAGTGGCTACTTCAGCCTCCGAAGAGAATAAAATTTAAAGGGCTTTATAACTACAAGGCCTGCAATTTTGATAGCTGCAAAATCAACATAAAATTGCCCTTTTGAGTAGATGGCAAAATCAAGTCACAGTCACTATCAATATTGTATATCCAAAAATTTAAAGATTATAGGGTATAAATTTTCATTAAATCCAGTTATAATTTTAGCTGAATGCAACATGCCAAGCAAGATGCAGGCTAGATGCCAGTAAAATAAACATGATCCTCTCTCAAGGGGCTCATATCCTGTTAGAGTAAATTTATAGGTAAGCAAATACAATGTGTCACGTGGTGTATTTGAGATGTGCACAGTATATAGAGATAAACACCGTATAATAGAAGCATGAAGGAACCGGTTCAATCCTACGAAGTAGGGGAGGGGAAAGTGGGGAGATTATGTTTATTACATTCTCCGTTTAAAATTTTCCACAATACTCTACTATTCCTTCAGTCTCTGTATAAGATACAATTTACTCCCTCAATAAAAACTACCAGTATCTCTGATTTCTCATCTTCTTTTTCCTTCTGCTATTTATATTCTCTCTTATTTCCTCAATTGCTTATTTTCTCTATTTCTAACCGTGAAACTGCTATCTCAGTAATACATATCTGACTGGGGACAATTTGATTTCCAGGGCACTTCTGACTAGTTGTCAGAGGAAATAAATTTAGTCTGGGAATATGTTCATTCTTTAGGTATTAATTCTACTTTCCTTTTACTCCATTAGAAGTTTCACAGAGAGGACCCAAATTTCTAGCTAGATATTTTGCCTCTTCCTCAATATGGAACTTGTAAAACTTTCAGAGAGAAGGAAGGCACAAAAGCCTGAGTTATGTCACACTTTCACTCAGAAAGTAAGACTTTATGGGAATAGCCCAGTTTAAACTCAGCTTTTATTCTGTAAATAAATTCAAGTCACTTGATCTTCCTTTGAAACTTTCTAGCTAATCCTTTTGTTGAGTCTCTCTGGTGCTTAAGCAAATGGTTAGAACTAATTGTTTCCCACCTTGGGGAAAACATCTGTTGCAGAAGAATTAACTTAACTAGATCAACAAAGCAGCTACCTCCTTTGTTATCTTAGATTCCTACCATCTCTAATCCCCAGAATGTTCTGACCCTGAAGCTTGGGCAGGCTGGATATTTTTAGTATTCCTCTCCAATGCCCTCTGAAACATAGTTATCTGATTTGGAAAAAATTTACTTGTTAAATGCATTTTATTAATACAAAATTACTTACTTTAAAATCACATATGTATCTGTATATATGCACAAATGTATCATATAGGATACATAATTATATGTATCATATGATATAAATTTAAACACGTATATATAGACACAAACACAAATTTAAGTTATATTAGAATGATTACACATAAGACCTTGTAAGAAAATTAAAATAATAATCTACCCTGACTCCACTTCCATTTTAAAAAATTAATGGATGTACAGAAATCTGGCATAACTACTCAAAGTTATACAAGCTGGTTAATAACAGAATTAGCTTGAACTAATAACAAGTATTCCACATTTCTATTCCAGTGCCTTGTCCATGTTAAAAATTTCACAATTAACTCGTGGTGTAGGCAGAGTAGTTTTTATTGCCACCATCTTGTAATAGGGCATCAGAGGTATGTGCTCTGGAGCTATGAGATTTTATCAGCAAAACAAGGATGACTAAATGAGAAAATGCTTGCATAGTTCTTACTAAACTGCCTGGCACAGAATAAATTTTAATAAATCTTAGCTTTTGTTGTTGTAGTTGTTTTGGTTGTTAATGACACTTCAATGTTGTAATTACTTTAAAGATGGCTGCTAAAGGTCCGGTGTAATGGCTCACACCTATAATCCCAGCACCTTGAGAGGCTGAGGCAGGATGATCCCTTGAGGCCAAGAGTTAAAGACTAGCCTGGGCATAGCAAAACCTTGCCTCAACAACAACAAAAAAAAGATAACAAAAAAATTAGCCAAGTGTGATGGTGTACACCTAGAGTCCCAGCTACTCAGGAGGCTGAGATAGGAGGTTCTCTTGAGCTTGGAAGGCTGAGGCTACAGTGAACTGTAATTATGCTACTGTACTGCAGCCCGAGTGACAGAGCAAGATCCTGTGTCAAAATAAATAAACAAATACAATGGCTGCTAAATAATTAATTATGACCAGAGGATTTTTTCTAATGAAATTATCTGGTCATGATTAATTTATTTTTTATTTGATTAAGAAAAATATTTACTAATTTAACCATTAATTCTAGGACAGTCGTTTTATTTATTTACTTATCTTGCAGATTAGGGACTCCTGTTTTGGGTCTCTGAGACTTAGAGTTTCATGAATGTGTTTAAGGAGGCTTGTAAATGCTCAGAAATGTATGCTTAAATTGTTGAATGTATGTGAAAATGTCTTACTCTGGAAGAGAAGTGATAGTTTTTATCAATTCTCAAGGCTTACCCATGTTGTAGCATGCATCAGTACTTCATTCCTTCTTATTGTCAAATAATATTCTATTGGACAGATTACCATGTTTTGTTTATCCATTTATCAGTTGATGAACATTTCCACTATATGGCCATCAAAAATAATGCTAATTGAACATTTGTGTACAAGTATTTGTGTGAACACTTTTTTGCAATTCTCTTCAGTATATACGATATATAATTGTTGGGACAAATGAAAACTTTATGTTTAACTTTCTGAAAAATTGCCAATTTGTTTTCCAAGGGTGTTGCACTATTTTACACTCCCACCATCAACATATAAGAGTTAGAATTTTACATCCTCACCAATTTTCCTTTTTTAAAAAAAATATATATATATTCATCCTAATGAGTATGAAATGATATTTCATTATGATTTCCATATGTGTTTCCCTAATAACCAACGATGCTGAGAATGTTTTCATGTGTTTATTAACCATTTGTATATTTTCCTGGGGAAAAAAAAAAGTTGGCCAGGTGCGCTTGTAGTTAACGCCTGTTATCTCAACACTTTGGGAGGCCCAGGCAGATGGATCACCTGAGGTCAGGAGTTCAAGACAAGCCAGGCCAACAAGGCAAAATCCCGTCTCTATAAAAATATAAAAATTATCTGGGCATGCTGGCATGTGCCTGTAGTCCCAGCAACTCAGGTGGCTGAGGCAGGAGAATCACTCAAACCCAGGAAATGAAGGTTGCAGTGAGTCAAGATCATGCCATTGCACTCCAGCCTGGGCTACAGAGTGAGACTCCATCTGAAAAAAATTGTTAAAAAGTCCACTCAGATTTTTTGCCTATTTTTTATTGATTTGTCATTTTGGGTTTAATAGGAAGAGTTATTCACATATTCTGAGTACTAGACCCTACCAGATGTATGATTTGAAATAATTCTCCCACTTTTTGGGTTGTCTTTTTAGTTTATTGTTGACGTCCTTTGAAATGCAAAAGTTTTAAATTTTTATGAAATTCAATTTATTTATTTATTTTTTGCTTGTGCTTTCGATGTTATATGTAAAAATGATTTGCTTAATTCAAGGTCACAAATATTTACATGCATATTTTATTCTAAGAATTTTATAATTTTACCTATTACATTTAGGTCTTTGATCTCTTTTGAGTTAATTTGTGTATATAGGTGCAAGATAGGGTTCCATCCTCTGGAAAATTAATACAATATATTTTGATACAGGTAAAGCAGATACCCGAATTATATCATTCCTTTTAAGATCTTTTCTAATTCAATGTTGAATACAATATATTTTCATAAAGAAACATTTGTATAACCTAGATTTTTTTAAAGAATTAAATTTTATGTGCCTGGCTTATTCACTTAAGATAATGACCTCCAGTTCCATATACATTGCTGCAAATGACAAGATTTCATTCCTTTTTTATGGCCAAATACTACTCCATTGTGTTTATATACCACATTTTCTTTATCCATTCATCCTTTGCTAGACAACTAGGTTTATTCCATGTCTTTCCTATCATGAATAATGCTGCAATAAACATATGAGTGCAGGTATCCTTTGATACACTGATTTCTTTTCTTTTGGATAAATACTCAGTAGCGGGAATGGTGGATCATATAGGAGTTCTATTTTTAGTTCTTTAAGAAACCTCTATACTGTTTTCCACAGTGGCTGCCCTAATTTACATTTTCACCGACAGTGTATAAGCATTCCTGATTCTCTGCATCCTCACCAGCATCTGCTATTTTTTGTCTTGTTAATGATGGCCATTCTAACTGTGGTAAGATGGTATCTCATTATGGTTTTGATTTGCATTTCCCTGCTGATTGGTAATGTTTAGCATATTTTCATATATCTGTTGGCTATTTGTATACCTTCTGAGAAATATCCATTCATGTCTTTGTCCACTTTGTGAAGTTTCTTCATTGTTGAGTTCCTTATAAATTCTCGATATTAGTCCTTTGTTGGATAAACAGTTTGCAGTATCTCGTATCTTTTTCATTTTCATTTCTACCTCCATGAGATCAAGTTTTTAGCTCTCACATATGAGAACATATCACATGTTCTCACTGGGAAAGGTGTAGGTAGGGATAAAGAGAGGTTTGTTAATGGTACAAGCAAACAGATAAAAGCAATAAGTTCTAACGTTCAGTAACTGAATAGGGTGACTATAGTAAACAACAATGTGCTGTATATTTCAAAATAGCTAGAAAAGAGGGCTTGAAACATGGCCAATACTTAGAAATAATAAATACTTGATGTCATGGATACCCAAAATACCTTGACTTGATCATTACACAGTCTATGCATGTAACAAAATATCACATGTACTTCATAAATATGAACAAATATCTGTATGAATAAAAAGAGAAGCATTGTAATAAGAAAAAAGTTATAAATTGCAAATATTAAAAAATTAAAAATTTTAAATTAAATGCTAACAAATCATTCTTAATGAAACAAAGAGGCGTACATAGTAGAACTACACTGAGATGTCATATAATTAGCATTGTATTCCATCTGACCTGGGGGGAACACCATCAAATCACAGAATCTTGAGTCGCTCACAGAACATTCACAGCAGAGAAAATGAAAATAGTGCCAAAGTAATAGAAATAAAAGAGCACTCTCTGAAGTAAGAAACAATTAAAACTGGTATTTCAATGACAATATTGTGTATAGTGCATTATAAGTATCAAATAAACTTAAATTTTGAATAATTACATGTATCAACAAAATTAATAGTAATTCAATCCCAATGCAAGACAATAATATCCCAGCACAAATTAAACAAGATACTCAAAGCATCAACAAAATTTGGATGACTCTCAAAGTGAATTCCAGACTCTACCAAGATAGAGATAATTATCTTAGTTACATCTGGATAGGTATTTAATATCAGCAAACTCTCACTAGACTATTATCTTGATTCTGGTTTGAAGATTAGGCAAATCAGGTACGCAATACCAAAAGATCATTATCTCTAAAGAGAAGTGTACACACCTACTTGTGTATGCAAAGGACTTATTAGGATAGGAGAAAAAATAGAATCTCTGTGGTTTTAATTTTGAAAATGAAAAAATTTAATGTTTACAGGTATTTAACTATTCATATAACTCCATATGGATGACCTTAGTCAGTCTATAAATTAGATGATTTTATGTTATGTAGAAGATTTATCCCAAAGAAGGAGTAGAAGTTCTACAACTTGCAGAGGGTAACAAGAAGTGTCTTATTAATTTATTTGCTTTAAACATAAAGTGTCATATTTCAGTGCACATGTAACCAATATGGATCATATTATCCAGTTTTAAATAAGCTAATTATATTATCCAGTTTTAAATAAGCTAATAAGAATTAGCTCATTTAAAATATTCTATAGTTATTTCCCTATAGAATATTTCTGTAAAAATCTGGATTGAAGATATTACTAGTTATGAGGAGGAAAATTGAACAATAAGAGAAGTGTAAACTAATTCCTATACTCTCTAGCAGAAAAACTTCATCAGCCACATTGGAAGATAAACAATGATAATCTACTTGGAGCTGACAAAAGGTGCCAAAAATGTTAAAATTTTCTGAAAGGCTTTTGAAATGTGAATTTATACATTATTTACAATGAGCGGTATTATAGAATGTTTGTGATTTTAATGAGTGAGAAAGTGACTGGTTTTTGAAAGAGCTTCATGTTATGGAGAGAATATTTTAGAGAAACAATTTTTAGAAATACCTGTCTTTATATGTCATTACTGCTGAAATATATGCATATCAGCATCTGAAAACAAAAGCTTATTTTTTTCACTTAAAAAAATTGAAAACAAAACTTTCAAAACCTTCTAAGGAAAGGTGCTAGATATTTAGGCCATTTTTCAAAATCTAGAATTTATTTGCAAAAATAAATTTTTGACTTCCAGGGAGATGAGAATTGATGAGATGAATTTTACCTATAAATCTTTGCATAATTGATGAATGCAATTTAAAAGTGAATTTCATGTTGTGTTAGTTGCAGCCAGTGAAATAGTTCTTCCATTTAAATCTACTACTTCTATAACAGCCATTAAAACCATTAATCCAGAACTTTTTAAAAAAAAAAAACAGTTTTGCTCTTGTTGCCCAAGCTGGAATGCAGTGGCGTGATCTCAGCTCACTGCAACCTCTGCTTCCTGGGTTCGAGCAATTCTCCTACCTCAGCCTCCCGAGTAGCTGGAATTACAGGCACCCACCACCACACCCAGCTAATTTTTCTATTTTTAGTAGAGACAAGGTTTCACCATGTTGATCAGGCTGGTCTTGAACTCCTGACCTCTGGTGATTCACCTGCCTTGTCCTCCCAAAGTGCTGGCATTACAGGTGTGAGACACAGTGCCCAGCCAATAATTTGATTTTTAAGACACTTTGTCAAATGGTATTTAAACGAAGATTTTAAAAAATAGTAAGGCATATTCAAATAGACTGTATTTGCTGAAATTTTATTCATAATTTTTGGTGAAAGCAGAAAAGGATGTTTGTATACTAATAAAAATAAAATTATTTTTGAAGTGTTGTTACTCTTTATATCATTACTTTATATATCTCATAAAAATTATAGTAATTAACAATTTTAGACATATTGAGGGTATTCTCAAAATTATCCATTAAGGTATATCATAAAAAATTTTGACATTATTGCTCAAGAGAACATTGGATAGCATAAGTTTATTACTCTCTGAATGTACTTTATGGTGCATAATCATCTAATATAGTGGAAATAGCCCAGCACTGAGTGACCTAGATTCTAGTCCAATTTAAAAATCTATAAAACCTCAGACAAGTCAACTCAGCTCTCTGGGACATTTCTGCCTATCTGTAAAACAAAAAATTTGAATTGGCTGGTCTCTAAAGACCCATACAGCCCTGAAATTCTGGTTTCAATATATTCTTCCTATGAGACTTTGAATGTATAGCTATATTATTATTCAGTGTACTGTGATAATTCATCATAGAACAAGTTACCTTAAGAACAATGAAAGATAAAAAGCAAACACTAATTAGGAAAAAATGACTTACAATTTATATTAAATGTCGGATTTTGAGAATGAAAATCTGATTGATCATTTTACAAGCAGGTATTGCTTGCCAAATGTCAGGCAGTGTCTTTGCTTTTGGAGAAACACAAAGATTAATAAAAATGCTATCCCTGACATTGCAGAGCTCTCAATTACATTCTACACAATACTTTGTAAATAAGTAACGTCAGCAGAGCCTGAAAGCTCATATCATTTCTTAATTGTCATTTTACAATAGAATTACGCTGTTTTTTTTTTATTAGCATTGCATCCTCATCTGCAAAAGGAAAGAAATAAAGCAACCAATTCAGATGACCCCAACTAAAATGCATTAGAGAGTATTCTTGTTTCTGGGTGAAATGCAAAAGCAGTTTCATCTATCATTTATCCAGGCTTTGTTCCAAAACTTTATTTAACATATACATCACTTCCCAACTTATACTTTTTGTTACAAAGAACTAAATGTGTATTCTTTTCGCTCTTTAATGTTTGCAGTTTTTCTACTGAGGATCATTAAGGTAGACAAGACCACAAAAATGTCATTCAATCATAAATGACAACCTGCCTAATTTACTATAATTTATATTCATAAGTATGCTCTAAAAGAAACTGTTGTCCTAAAATGTGCACATGTCTGAAATGGTTTGGGGGAAACAATACTTTAGTCACATAATGAAAGCATTCCTACCACTGAAACTGAGCCTGAAGCCAGTTCTACCCTCCAAGAGCAGATGCGGGTATGACTGAAATATATTAGTTAATCTGAGATACAACAGTTTCTTAAAACAAAAGGTAACTGCCTGATTCACTGTAATTATTTTATTCACTCCTCGGTTCAACAGATAAGGTCCTCACATTCCCACTATGCATTGTGCGTTGTTGTAGAGCTTGGGATTTAGTAGTGAACAAGACAAAATTCATATCCAGGAGTTTCCATTCCAGAGAGAGAAATAAGTTATTAAGCAAACAAATAAGCAAATATTTTAATTCCTGATAATGATAAATGTTCTAGGAAAAGCACAGTGAGTTTTTGGCTGTAATATACAGTAAGGCGTTTTCAATAATATGTAAAGGCATGACTCCAATGAAGTGTTTGGAAGTTTTAGTCATGGAAGAGATTGAAGAAGTTTGGAATTTATATATTTAAGAGTTCTTGAGGATATCAAAACCTATGGTCTGGCCATGAATGAGTATGAGTTGGAATAGAAATACGTACGCTGGGGCTAAAACATCAGGTGAGCCAGGAGCACAAATATTAAACCAGGGAGAAGGATGAAGAGATAGATAGATTAAGGCAAGTAATGAAAATTTTGATCATATGGAGAAGGAACTGAAGATAAAAGAGAGCCATTTTTAAAACTAGGAGAGTATAACTGGGCTCCATTAGACTAGAAGAATGAATAGGTTTACAGGGGATGAGAGAACAGTAATCTTTTTAAATCACTCAAAAAATATTTTTTAAATGCTTAATTGATCTATATTAAATCTAAGAACCATGGCCATGTAAAACGATAAATAATATTTAGTTGAAATGACTATTAGACCAAGTACCATCAAAGGACAAAGGAAACTAAGTCAAACAGGAGAAGGGATTCAGAAGCCCTCTGTGAAATAGAAGCATTCTGTGAAGAGGCAAAACATGTATGGAAAAAATAGAATGAAATGAAAAGCTAGCTATGGAACAATACATCTTGGAATAGGGGAAAGCACAGAGCAGAACGTGGATTCTTAAGAGGCGAGGTAGTCAGAGTGACTTATATTTTATTTGTGTCTGTAAATGACAAGTATGTAAATAATTAAAGAGATAAAAAAATATAAAGCCAATAACTAGACACTAGCAAATACATGTACCTGTATACATCTATACGAATACACAGATACATTACGTACCGTATATAATAGATTCTGTAACATACATTGGGTGTATGTAATATTATACATCTTTTTTCCTTCTTAAGATGTTTTAAAAGGCTTCATTCATTCATTTATTCATTATTTCAAAACTGTTTCGTAATTAGTCAAAAAGATAATCCAGAATAGGGTGTTGAACATGAACATGCAAAAACATCCTGTAACATTAGGTTTCAAGACTACTGTACTAAAACAATGAAATAGTCATTAACATTAAAATAATAAAATTGTTTGAATTATTTCTCTTCTCTGATACAGCTTTCTTCATTACTACCTGATTGATTTGGTGGTTGGAAAGAAAGACTTGACAGATGAGCATGAACTTATAGAAATCTAGCTATACAATTTTTAATAAATTCTTAAGCTTAGAAACCTACCCTTGTGGTGATACAATAAGGATTGTGTGCTTACATGTTTGTTAACTTGTATTGTTAATCACTACTTAATTTTACATTCATTTTCCCATTTTTCTCCTCTGTCATCTTTTGCAAACCCTTTCTAAGTGTCTAAATAAAGGTAATTGTTTCAAAATCCAGATTACAGTAATCCTGGGGTTAAAACTCTTTAGCATGATACCTTCTATTGCCTAAGTAATTTGTTATTTAGCAAATCAGTCTATTATTAAAAAACATCTGTCTATATATTCACAATTAGTGTGTCTTGGTAGTAGCAACCATTTTCTCATGTCTGACTTTTAAGTTAAACCACAATAATAAGCAGCTAAAAGCAAATAACAATTTGCTTAATAAGCAGCTAAAAGCAAAAAGCACAATAAGCAGGAAACAGCAAAAAAACAATTTTTGATCTGAGAGAAATAGATTCTTACCATCAACCCAACTCCTTAAAAATGCTATGAAAATGATTAGGATACTATCTGTTCTATACCGAGTAAATATTTTATAATACTTCTGTTTAACTGAAAAGGAAACAAAAATTCCAAAAACAAACCAAACAACAGAAAACATGAAATTGGTTATTTTGGTTATTGAAAGTCAAAGAACTTACAGTTTCTGTAAAATTGGCTGAGTCAATATTTTGGTAAAGCTTATCTTTCCAGTCACTGTGACCAAAATATCTTTAGCAATTTAAACCTGTGTTTATGCCGAAATTGTCTATACAATAATAGTGATTGACATTACAACTACTCCAAAAGGAAATTTCCAGATATTTAATCTTTCTTATGGGATGGAGGAGGTAAAAGGGAGGGAGGGAGGAGGGGGAGAGAAAAAGAGAGAGAGATTGAGCTTGGGATTGATTATTTAACACAACATTTGCTTGCCCTGCAGCATACTTCAGGTAAATAGCTTAAAAGTAGTTTAGTGTAACAAGAGGTCATTTCTTTTTTCTTTCTCTTCCATCTACTCAGCTTTCTTTCTTTCAGTAAAAACCTCAAGATGACACTTCTTTCAAAAACATCTAAATAATGTATGAAGGCTTCAAGACTCATCATGCAGGCTACATAGGCTTTTGGGTCTTAAAGGAAATTTTACATATTAAAAGAACTCACTGCTAATTAAATCAACATTTATGCTACACTAAAGAAGGAAGACAGTAAAATAAAAGAAAGAAATTTCCTGAGATCACTCCCTTCTCACCAGAACAGTTTCCACCAGCCCTTCAGCAAATATATCATTCTTTTGTTAACTGCAGATAAATTCTGGTCTTCTTTGCTTGTCTTTTCACCCTTTTATTCTATCTGGAAGACTTGGTGTGTTTTTCCTGACAGTATTTGAGATTTCTAAGCTGCTCAGTAGTGCCAGCCCATACCGTGCACAGTAAGTGAAGAAGAAACAATCTGGCTGTTGTTTTTTTAACACTTTCCAAAGAGCAACTTGTTTCTCCTGCTTGATTTTTGCCCCTGGACATCCAACAGTGCAAAGATCAATTCACCGTATATAAGACAGACTTTCTCTTCATCTTTCACTCCTGCAAATTTGGCAAATTGAGATGAATATTTACAATTCAAAGGAAAGTTTTGTTTTTCAATGATGCATTGGGATTCTTTTACACAATGAGAAGTCCATTAACTTTCTCAAAATTTTGCACTAATTTCCAATAAATCACTCCTTGGAATTTCTGCCAACCATAATAGCAAAGAACAAGGCATTTTTCTTTTTATTTTTCTTAAAATGGACCTAAATGACAAGACTCTCAGTAAAACTAATCCACATTGTAAATTTTCAGAGAGCAACAATACCTTCTTTTATTGTTTCGATGCAAAAAAAAGTGTTTTTTAGAGTATTTTTAAGCATGAATTTACACACTATGAGTTTAATATATGCACAATAAAATAATCTCTCTGATAGAAACTACTGGTTTTCTCGAGCAGCAACTGGTTCCTTTTTAAATAATTTAGGTTAGTGATTCTCAATATTTGGTATGAAAATTAATCAGCTGGTGGTCTTATTTAAAGTTGAGATTTTTGTCTAAATCCTAGAGATTTTCCTTCTGTAATTATGCAAATGAACCCCTCATAAACCAAAAATAAAACATTAGAATAGCGATGGAAAGACTGACAGAACAGATTCTTTGTAGCAATAAGAAACCAACTCCAACCTGACTCTGGTATAACATCACATAATAGGTAATAGGCCCTAAAGGAAATCAAAGTATTTTATTCCAACATATATTTCTTTCACATATTTTGAAATGGCCTTGGAAAGGCATCTCTTCTAGGGAAAATTTACATTCTATAGAGATTCCCTTTCCCTTTCCAAGTATTTTCCTGATCCAGGAGAGATTTCAGTAAGAGTGTCTAATACCTTTTAAGGTCTGATAGGAAACATTTGTTGTCTATTCTCTCTGAAGCCTTCCACCTGGAGGCTTCATCTACATAGCAAGAACCTTGGCTTCCACAACACCCCTTGCCTTAACCCCAATAATTTTTTCTGCTGACTTTAACTCTTTAGGCAAAGCTTAACTCTTTTAACCAATTCCCCATCAGGAAATCTTTGAACCTACCTATGACTTGGAAGCCCCCGCTTTAATAAGTCCTGTCGTTTTTGGTCTAAACCAATGTATACTCTACATGTACTGATTTATGACTCTGCCTGTAACACCCTAAAATGTATAAAATCAAGTTGTAACCCAACCACCTTGGACACACATTCTCAGGACCTCCTAAGGCTGTATCATGGCTCATGGTCCTCATATTTTGCTCAGAATAAATCTCTTTAAAGATTTTACAGGATTTGGCTTTTTCCATCAATACTCTTAATTTGTATTTGGCCAGATGAGTTGTATAGAACCGGATTTGAGAAATGGCTTATAAATGTAATCTGAGACACGCAGTTGTGCATAAGAAGTCAGTTATTCTAGATCTCTGGATACTATCTCCAGCTCTGGGATCCTCTCACTTTGAGGACTCATCCTCATAATACTTCAAATCTTAATACCAAAATTACATAAAGTAACTCTTACACAATCACATTAGAAAAGCGAGACAGGAATAATACAGGGTGGTGGCAGGAGAATAAGAAATTCCAGACATCAGTTTCACCTGACTAGAGATTATAAGACCTTGAAAAACCAAGGCGTGGAGCAAACTGAGTAAGAACAACTGGACCCAATGCTGGATGTGACCTAGGTTTCTCCTAGGACATCATTATATGCTCATTAGCATACTAAATCACAGGAAAAAAATCTGTCTTCCTGGGTCCACAAGGGGAACTTCCCAGCGCTGTGGCTCCATCCACCTCTCCATCTGGGAACCTAGAGTTCTTTGTCTAACTTCCCCGCCCTCCAGCTAGGTAAAATTTCAGGTGTGCTCATTTGTTTAAAAAGGCCATGAAAAGCTCTGGGAGGAAGGGCCTTTGCTGTGGGCCACACAGCCAATCCAGCATCAGAATCAAGGTCAATCATTCCAGAGGAAGTTTCTCTCATTGGACAAGAACATGAATAGGCAGGACTAAGTTCAAAGTTAAAACCCCACTGCCCCTTACCCGTGCAGATTTCCCTCTCTGGGATCCCCCTCCTACAACAGCGTGGGAGCTGTCTTTCCCCTCTACCTGTGTGGATATCCCCTTCTGATTTCCCTACCACGGCAGTGTGGGAGCTCTCTCTCTTCTTCTCTGCCTAATAAATCGCTTTCTACTAAACTCTTCGGTCCGATATTTACTTGAACTGAAGCTCACCGCACAGCCAGGGCTGCCTCCCCATTCCTGGAGCAAGTGAGCCCAAGAACCTGGGACACCCAGTTACCCCATGACAGTTCCAAGAACACCCTTATCTGGTGTAAAAATGGGTGGCATTACAGTTACAAGAAATCTCCACCTTTTTCCAGGAAATTCATAAATATTCCACCTCTTGGTTAAAGAGACACATAAAGATAGAACCCCCAAACTCCACTACGTGACTCTCTCTTGAGTATGCCAGCACTCCCCTTTCTTCAGAGTGTACTTTTCCCTCAAGAAAGTACAATAAATCTCTGTACTTTCACTATTTTGACTCCATTGAATATATTATTATGATGGTGTCAAGAGCTTGAACACAAGCTGAGATCGAGATCCCACTGGCCTTTGGGCCCTCCCCCTAGCCCACTCATAGAAAAAGGATGCAGAAAACATGGTACAAACTACTTTGAACTACTGAGTCATTATTTTTATGTAGTCTACCTTTTCTTTCTTTCTTTTTTTTTTTTTTTTTTTAATATGGATCTCACTCTGTCTCCCAGGCTGGAGTGCAGTAGGGCAATATCTTGGCTCAACACAACCTCCGCCTCCCGGGTTCAAGTAATTTTTCCCTCCTCAGCCTCTTGAGTAGCTGGGACTACAGGCACTCACTATTATGCCCGGCTAATTTTTTATATTTTTAGTAGAGACAGGGCTTCACCATGTTAGCCAGGATGATCTCTATCTCCTGACCTTGTGATCCTCCCACCTTGACCTCCCAAAGTGCTGGAATTACAGGCGTGAGCTACCTCGCCTGGCTACCTTTTCTTCTTAAGACTTGCAAACTATATTCCACTGGTACTAGCTTATTATATTAAGCAGAAGTACTTAACCTGTGGTTAAACGTTAAGTTCTAAGAACTTCCATATACTGTTTGAAAAATGTTAGATACACAGAAATTTCTCAGATGAAAACAACTGATTGGGGTTCACTAATGAGATTTCTCTTAATATATAAAAATCTGCTATGGTACGTTGGCCAGGCAAGGTGGCTCATGCCTGTAATCCTCCTAGCACTTAGGGAGGCCAAGGTGGGTAGATTACCTGAGGTCAGGAGTTCAAGACAAGCATTATCAACATGGTGAAACCCTGTCTCTAATAAAAACACAAAAAATTAGCCAGGTGCAGTGGCACATGCCTATAATCCCAGCTACTCTGGAGGCTGAGGCAGGAGGATCGCTTGAACCCAGGAGGCAGAGGTTGTGGTGAGCTGAAATCATGCCACTGCACTCCAGCCTGGGCTACAGAGCGAGACTTCATCTCAAAAAAAAAACTACCTACTTGAATTGTCATATGTGATTTTCCATGCATTTGATGTGTGAATAAAAATTTTCCTTGTTAACATAATGTAAAATAATTTTTTTAAAAATTCTACTAAATATGAAAAAAGCCAGCATAAAAAGTTTGAAATCTCAGAGCATTATATAAAAGTATAAATATGGGGTAACTATAATACACTGTCTCAGGTTGTACTTCCTTATTGGATCTTTCCTGGCTTTTCCAATTCAAATGTCATCATCCTTCCTCAGATCCTCTAGTTTCCTCTGTGCTAAACAAGTGGTGCTATATTTTATATCTAGCTATTGCCAATGTATCTATCTTCAGCAGGCAATCTTTCCCCTTTGATATAACTATGAGTTACATGATGGAGGTTGGGAACCTTGCTGGAATTATGAATAAAGTGAAAATAGTTTTCAAAAGAAAACATGCTCCATGGCCACAGAATAGCATTTCATTATTGGTGCAGACACTAACACATGCTCTCTAGTAAGCTGACTTATAGGTACCATCGATAAACTGCAGTCTGTTGTATCTGTGCAACAATCCATTCTGTCATGGAAAGAAATGAGTGAGATAAGGAAATATGATCTATCAAATTTAAAAGAGAAAAAAACTTCAAAAGTCATAATATTTAAAGAGAAATAACTACCCTCTATAACCAAACTGGCTATGGAATTGGTATATATGTCATGAATTTGAAAACTTGAGAATGCAATATGTAAGCTTAAATCAATAAGCTCAGAAAACCAACTCTTCTTAGTAACTGGAAGAAAAGTAAAATATCTAAAGAAAGCAACATAGAAAGCAAATTTTAACAGTTAGAGAATGTCACTGTGTTCATTTGAAGAGCTGAAAGATATGAAAAAAGTTTAAAGAAAGTTGAGTCTGCCTCATGTATGCCATATAATTATGTAATTGTGATTCTACTCTACAGCCAACACTTACAGTGAAGTTTCAGAAATTGGCTCACAAAAAAAGTAAAGAAAATTGTGGCTAAAAGAATTTTGCCAAACTGAGACTCTCTTAAAATTATTATAACAGAAAAAAGGGACTTTATCAAGACATTAGATTAATTTAGATTTAAAATACAAAATGGAGCTCAATCAGATGCTCATGTTAAGGTATGCAAACGTTTTCAAAAGTAATTTTCATCTATTTTCCACAACAGAAATGTGTTTAACACTACAGAATAATATATATCTCTGGTTTTTAATACTCATTGAACTTAAAATTGAGGAAGACTATGAGATAAGTGATATAGTACTGGTTTAAATGAAAGCTGAGTAACAGCAGCCCCTTGGAAACTTAGTTCAAAAAACTTGGTTTGGGTGTAGACTGGCTTTTTCCATATAATATATAAAGTTGAGAGAGGCATGTACATACTATTAGGAAATAGGAGCAACTATCTGTTGGGCCAAATAAATCAGACTCTTTCTACATGAGGAAACCACCCAGTTTCTTCTTCAAGATGAGAAACCGCAATGTAGGGCTAGCAGTTTGGGCAGGATTAATCTTTCAAAAAGAGTGAGGTTGATTTCCATTTTAACCAATATTGCAGATTAGTTGTTATACGAAACTGCTGTTGCAGAATAACTAAGAATACTATGCAAAACATGAATCTAAAACAAAACACACAAAAAAATCACTGAATGAGTTTGCATAAAAAGAAGGGAAACTCTCAGAGGCCAGAAGTGTCAGGAAAGTGCAAACCCATAAAGCCCAGAAGCCTCAAAACTATCAATCCCAAGGGTTTTGTTTCAACCTGCCCACAAGCCTTATTTAATAGAGCTAAAAAAAAATAATAATAAACTATTTCCTCTCTAACTTGGGAGGTCAGAATGGAAACTCCCAAATAATGCTGAACACCTGAAAGACTTTCAACCTTAGTGATGTGACAGACAATATATGTTCATCACAATCATTCTCTTTCCTGGACATAGAGGAACACTACATTTCCCAGCCTCCCTTGCAGTTTGTTTGGGACTGCGAGATTGTATTCTAGCTGATAGGATGCGAGTGGAAATGACTACTCTATTTCCAGACCTGGCCCTCCGGAATGACTTGTTGTAGACTGCACAGTTAGAAAACAGAAAAGGACAGCTCACCCCACATCTGACTTGGGGGAGGAAAAATAAACCTTCATTTTTCTTAGCCACTGTAATGGTCGGGGGTTTATTTTTAACTGCATTTGTCTACCTTGACTAGAACTAGGGAGAATAAATTTTCCCACAGAGAGAAATAACAAGAACACCTGCTTTCGCATGGATATGATTCTGGAATTAGTTCATATAGGTATGATAGAAAAAGAAAGTCCATGCAAAAAGACTAGAGTGGCCTCAAATTGTTACAGTGCCCTAGGTACCTTGCAAATTCTCTCTCAAGAAGCAAACTTTAAATCTAGGATCAAATATTCTAAAAGATAAGAGTCTAAGGATCATAATCTCACACATTACGATATGTGAAAAATTACAAAGAAGTTAGCAAGCCACCATGAGCAAGAAAGCAGAAGCAACAGACTGCACAAGCAGAAATGCAAATGCTACAAATGCTAGGATTATAATAGAATATAAAATCAGTATGTTTAAAATGGTCAAATTAATATAATACTGAATTTAAATTATAATTATGCAATAAGATAATTTCTTATCTTACCATGCAGATTTGTAAAAAACAAATGTGATTTCTAGAAATAAAAATGTCAAAATTGAATCTAGAAACTGCAGATTAGACACTAATTAAATCCTGAAGATAAAATAAATGACATGAAACACATGAAGATATTATTTAGAAAGTAGCACTAAAAGAAAAATATGAGATATACAAAAAAAGTTTAACATATAGGTACAATAATCAGGTGTTCTAAAATTTGTTCATAAAATTTAACATTGGTCATTAGAAATAGAACCAATTCTAGAATTGGTAAAGCATAACCCAATTAAAATTATTTGAGTAGATTTAACAGTAGAATAGACTGAGCTAAACAGAGAACTGTTACGTACTTCAAAAGAAAATATCTCCATTGAAGCTTGGGGGAAAACAAGAAGCAACAAAATAGAGACAAGAGAGTAAAATATTTAAAGGATATAGTGAGACAAAATAATAAAATACTTGGACATCTGGAAGGAAAGTTACAGGAATATAGGGAGAAGGATAGTCAAACATAATTATAGAAATTTACAGAACTGATAAAAAGACTCCAATACTAGATTTAGGAAGCCAGATACATCATAAGCACAATTTTTTAAAAAAACAACAACAACAAACAAACAAACAAAACTACCATTAGACATAACCAGGGAAACTGAGGAACACCAAATACACCAGGAAGATATTAAAAGCCCAAAAGAAGAAACAGAACAATTACGAAGGACCTACATTCAGACTGACGATATCCTGTGTTTCACAACAATGGAAGGCAAGGAAAATTGGATTAAATCTTCAAAGTGCAAACAGAAAATAACTTTCAGTTTATTAGACTGTATTTCAAGAATTGGCATTAATTAAAGACATTTTTATGCAAACATTTACTAAGAGTATTACTGACAACGAATGCTCATTAAAGGAACTTCTAAAGAGTGTACTTCGAGGACATTGATCAAAGAACAAAAGCTAAGATGTAAAAATGTACTTTGAGCATAGAAAATGGTAAACATATGAATATAGCATTGAAAGACTGACTTTATCAAACAATAACATGATGGTATCTATACTTGATGAAGTTAAAAAGTAATGATGAAATGACTTCTGTTTTGAGACAGAATAGGTCAGGACAACAGAGCACTCTTGCTACAAAACTGGACAAAGACAGATAACTTATAAATATATTTTTAAAGACTCCGAGAACTTCAGAAGCAACACACTAAAAATCCAGAAGGAAGAAACACTTTTATGTGAACAAGAATTTTTAATTTTCCTTCTCCTGGGAGCATTTTCTGATTCTAGGTGCTTGCTAAGAATCTGGCATGACCAGTCAGAGAGCCTCAGCTAGGCAAAAGAGAAACCAGCATACATTTTAGTGATTCTGCAGGGCTGGTGTGACAAACTGGAAACCTGAGGGGCTGCAAATGTACAACTGCTTTTCCTCACAGAACATTTGCTAAGCATTGATGCTATGCGGGAGTCTGGGAAGCAAGTCCAAAAGCTTCTGAAAGACAAAGTGAAATCTCCAGATTCTTGTGGAAGTGGTCTGATTGAAAAATACTACTCATCTTACCTTCATGGAGTTTGCCTTATTTTGAAGTGATGTAAGGTAGAAGACGAGAGAGCTGGGCTCAGATCTCTGAGGAGCATAGCTGAATTTTCTGTAGTCTTCCAAACCTGGGGAGATAGAGATCTATCAGAATGAGAAACAAACAACTATGAAGTGGGAGGGGAGCACAGCAAACATGAATAGGGTGAAGCAGACTTGAGTTCACTAAAACTGAAACCCAACACCAACTTCAATTAATGTCTGATTGGATTCCGGTGCTCCAAGCCTCTCTATTTGCCAACACGGGAAGATAACATCATCATCTCGAGTTACATTACATGCAATGTCCAACATACATTAAGAAATTAGCAATGTGGAGACAAGAAAAGATGACCAACACTCATGAGAAAAGGAGAGGAGAGATGACCCAGATATTGGAGTTTGTAAGCAAGGATTTCAAAACCTATGGTTAATATGGTAAAACCAATAGACAAAAAGAGGCAAAATAGGTCAAAGCCTAGAGAATTTCCAAGAGAAATTAAAATCTATGTAAAAGAGGACAAAATAAACACTCTATATGAAAAAAGAGACTATCTGAAGCTAAGAAATTAATCAACAAGTTGAAGAAATGCATTGACCGAACACAGCTGAAGACAGGGCGAATTTGAAAACAGGAACTAGGAAACAGGTTTTAAAAAACAAACAAGAAGAAAAAGAGCATGGGAAAGCACACACATACAAGAATGTAAAAATTGTAAGATAATGTCTTTGTTCAAGTGTCCCAGGGAACAGATTTTGACGAAAGGATCTACATTCAGGAGATTTATAGGGAGGGCTCTCAGAAACAACATTGTAAAGAAGTGAGTGAAGTTAAGGTTGAGCAGAAGCAGTTAAACTGAGACGCAGTTGCAAGAAAAGGCCTTAGTCAATCCTGTAGGAACTCTGGAACTGGACAGCCTTTCAGAGATGTCCCAAATGAAAGCAAAGGAACTGGGCATTTTTACCTCTACGTGGACCTGTCAATGCAGCTGTCTCTGGAAGGAGGCATAAATTTGGGCAAAACATCTCTCTTTGGTGAGGACCATGCCAAGCAAGGGATTCAGCAGTGAGTTGTCTGCGGTAAACGTTCCTCACAGCTGAGAGAACAAGGGGGCATCTGAGTGGTTTATTACAGCCTACACTACAGTTTACACCTGTGTGCTTAATCCACTTTTTTTAAAATGGAAGTTTACACACCTGGAAACAATTCCTCTAGGATTTTCTCTTCTCCTCTCCTCTCCCTCTCCTTTCCCTCCATTTTTTTTTTCTTTTTTAAGACGACTCTCACTCTGTCACCCAGGCTGGAGTGCAGTGGCATGATCTCAGCTCAACGCAACCACCACCTCCTAGGTTCAAGCGATTCTCCTGTCTCAGCCACCCTGCACCCCCCAAGCCCCCAGTAGCTGGGATTACCCCGTCTCTACTAAAAATGCAAACATTAGTCAGGGATGGTGCACACGACCATGCCCGGCTAATTTTTTGCATATTTAGTAGAGAAGGGGTTTCACCATGATGGCCATGCTGGTTTCGAACTCATGACCGCAGGTGATCTGCCAGCCTCAGCCTCCCATGAGCCACCATGCCCAGTCTAGGATCTCTTTTCTTGTGTTAATTTATAAGCACAGTGTTAACAGTCACCTCACAGCCCTCAGTATTGCAGGTATTCTTTGACTTTCCGCTTATATTTGCTCTTCCTTTCTCTATTAACCATTTCAGGTTCGCCCTTGGCTAACACTTCTGCTCATAAAGATGGCTTATATAGTGAAGCGGCCCAAACACTTATCACTCAGCCTCTTTGCCATACCTTTGTCTGTCAGTGACAGCTCCCCTTATCCATTTACCTTCAATACTGGGCAAGGAAATCAAGTGACACACAAGTTGATGATTTGGGTGCCAAATATATCCTTCCCTACCTTCGGTGTGCAACAGAAACTACCTTCTCCTCCTAAGAATTAGAATCTATTAGCCCTGTTAGCATGGTGACTCCTTTACTTGCCTGCTGGTCTCTTGGATTGAGAAACCCAAAGTAATCAGGCAGAAACAATGGCATAAAATGTCATAGGAATCTTACTGTGTCACCAACGGAAGCGTTTCTTCTCTGGGAATAAGGATCTCTAGACTTAAACTTGCAGGCCCAGAAAATATAAAATCTTCAAGTGGATCACCAAGAGTGATAGTAAGTGGGGTCGTTCTTGTATCCAGCCCTTGCTTCTGGTTTCTTGTATTCTAACTACTGGCAACAGAGCACTTTTTAATGATTGCTAATCAGGTTGCATGTATGCTGCCTCCCAGAGGATAGCATCCTTACAGAGTACCATTTCCAAACTGGCATCCTGGCTTCCCCTTTAAAAGCCTATACCACTGCTGTATCAGGTCAGCAGTTTCTGGTGGCATGGTAGGTGCTCCCAAGGTGTGGTCACTGTTGCATGTCCTGTGTGTTAGAGAAGCTCTTGACATTAGGCATGATATATACCACATATCCTGTTAATGGGTCAAGCAATTATAAACCATCATAGATTGGTGATGGCTGAAGCTCCGCCCACAAGAAGGACAAACATATATCTGAAATATGCATCAGTTCCTGTCAAGACAAAGAACTGACTTCCAGGATGTAAGAAGTTTGGTATACTAGATTTCCTATCAAGTAACTATTTGGTCTCCTTAAGGGATGGTATCATACTAGGGTTCAATACTGGTCTCTTTTGCTGGCAGGTTAAATGTTCAACAGTGGCACTCTTAGTGAAGGGGAACTCATGTAAATTCCATTCCTGACACTATTGCTGTTTCATGCATGACCTCTTGCACTAGTATCAGAGTAGTGGATGATAGGAGTTGGCTGACTCAATGGACTGAATCATCCTGCCTATTTTATTAATGCCTACTCTTTCTGTCTTTAGTTAATTAAATCCAGCTAAATGCTCCCTTTAATATACGCACTGTGACAAACAACAGACTCCTTCAAAATTTTCTCCCTTAAACTAAGCACAATGTTAAACTTCCTCCCCACAGGGTGCTCGCAGGGTGTTACAGGAAGAAGAGGCTTTCTGGAATACCCAATGTGGTCAGTAGTGTAGGTATACGGACACCCCAGTTACAGGCCCAGTACGTCTTCACTGCATTGCCTCAAGCTATTCTGATATTCACACTCTATGCCATAATCAGCCCATAAAGAACTTGTTCATCTTCTTCTTCCGTGCTGGTTTACTATGATGTTGTCATCATAGCAATTGGACCTGTGAGATAGAATTTGTAAGTACCTTGGGAAACCGTAAGTACCAGAAAAGGATAAGCCCCATAAAATTCCAGAGGCCTAGCATCTTGTGAAGTTTCTAGAAGCCCGATAGTATAGAGAATACTGGAATATCCTGTCAAAGATTTCTTTATGATCAATTGAATATGAGAAAAAACTCAGGCTTGGTTTACAGAAGGTAGTACAAGATGTTTTTATAAAATGAATTATGTTCATACAACAGAATACTAAACAATGAAAATGAATGATAACTAGATTCATCAAAGAGATTAATCTCAAAAATGTAATTCAGTGAAATATTATATTGCAGAATACATTTAGTGTAAATCTATTTATATAAAGGCCAAAGATAAGAAACTGATAGTTAAAATATTGAGAGATATATACTAGGAAAATAAGGAATTATTAATGCAAAATGTAGGCTATAGATAGTTTGTATGTTTGGGATAGAGAAAGAAATGGCTGATAGTTCTATTAAAAATAACCTAGAAAATTCTGACTGGCAATTTTATATATTCTAGGCTTATAATGGGATATGCATATTCATTTTATTATCATTCTTTTTACTAGTGGCTCACAATCCAGAGTGAACCATAGACTCACCTAAGAAGTTTAAAAAGCAAAGCAAAGCAAAGCAAACAGCAACAACAAAAAACTAATGCCCTGATACCAATTTAATTATGCTGGGGTGTCTGAGTATCGATATTTCCAAATCCCTCCAAGTGTTTCTAATGCATAAGTAGTTTTGAGAAACTTTGCTTTGCACTCTTAATATACTCTTTTGGATTTTATATTTCAAAAAAAAGTTAAAGACCAAGGGAATAGGAAATGAATTTCTATTCCAATTTTCTACATAGACTTGCTCTGATGTATTGACCCATTTTGCTTCAGTGCTTCATGTCAGCCAGGTCATGTGTTAGTTTATTGGCCTTAAGAGACAAGCCATATTAAATGTTCTCATGAGGTAATGACTATTCCCAGCCTAACTCAGTCAACTTTATTTGCTCTTTTTCTCTAACCACCACCTCATGTGCTGATAAATTCCACCCTGTCCTAGAAGACTTCCTGCATCAGAACCATAGGCATTTTTCGTTGTGCCATTTATTCTCTGACTACTTAAGAGGTTGTTTTTCTCTCTCTTTTTTTTTTAAGAAAGAAAAGAAAGAGAGAAAGAAAGAAGAAAAAGAGAATGAAAGAAAGAGAAAAGAAGAAGAAAAAAGAGAGAGAGAGAACGGGAATCTTGCTCTATGGCCCAGGCTAGAATGCAGTCTAGAAATGGATATTGAAAAGCTCTTTTATACTAATAATTATGTTATACAATGGAGACAGGAAGGAATAATGGAGGAAAATAACAAACAGCCAACCAATATTTCATTTAAACCTATAAATGCTATGCAATTGCTGGGGGAGTGATTTACTCCCAACCATGTGGTCACTTTTAGAATAAATGTGATGTGTTACTGAAAAAAAATGTATGTTTTGTGGATTTGGAGTAGAGAGTTCTGTAAATGTTTATTAAGTTTACTTGCTCGAAGTCTAAGTTCAAGTCCCAGGTATCCTTGTTAACCTTCTGTCTCATTAATCTGTCCAATATTGACAATGTAGTGTTAAAGTCTCCCACTATTATTGTGTGGGAGTCCAGGTCTCTTTGTAAGTCACCAAGAAGTTGCCCTATGTATCTGGGTGCTCCTATATTGGGTGCGCATAGACTTAGGATCATTAGCTCTTCCCATTACATTGATCCCTCTACCATTATACAATGTCCTTCTTATCTCTTTTGGTTTCTATTACTTTAAAGTCTATTTTATCAGAGATGAGAATTGCAACTCCTGCTTTTTTTTTTTTTTTTTTTTTTTTTTGCTCTCCATTTCATTGGCAAATCTTCCTGCATCCCTTTGTTTTGAGTCTCTGTATATCCTTGCATGTGAGATGGGTCTGGATGCAGCTTACCAATGGGTTTTTTGGAATGACTGATACTGGTTGTTACTTTCTGTGTATAGTGCTTCTTTCAGAAGCTCTTGTAAAGCAGGCCTGGTGGTAATGAAATCTCTGAGTACTTGCTTGTTCGTAAAAAATTTTATTTTCCTTCACTTATGAAACTTAGTTTGGCTGGATATGAAATTCTGGGTTGAAAGTTCTTTTCTTTAAGGATGTTGAATATTGGCCCCCACTCTCTTCTGGCTTGTAGGGTTTCTGCTGAGAGATCAGCTGTGAGTCTGATAGCCTTCCCCTTGTGGGTAACCTGGCCTTTCTCTCTGGCTGCCCGTAGTATTTTCTCCTTTGTTTCAACTCTGGTGAATCTAATGATTATGTGCCTTGGGGTTGCTCTTTTTGAGGAATATCTTTGTGGTGTTCTCTGTATTACCTGGAGTTGGGTATTGTCTTGCCTTGCTAGGTTAGGAAAGTTTTCCTGGATAATATCCTGAAAAATATTTTCCAGCTTGGATTCATTCTCTTCATCACATTCAGGTACACCTATCAAACGTAGATTAGGTCTTTTCACATAGTCCCATATTTCTTGGAGACTTTGCTCATTCCTTTTTACCCTTTTTTCTCTAATCTTGTCTTCTCGTTTTATTTCGTTAAGTTGGTCTTCGACCTCTGAGATCCTTTCTTCTGCCTGATCAATTCGACTGTTAAAACTTGTGCATACTTCGCGAAGTTCTCGTATTGTGTTTTTCAGCTCCATTAATTCACTTACATTCCTTTCTAAATTGTCCATTCTCGTTAACATTTTGTCAAACCTTTTTTCAAGGTTCTTAGTCTCCTTGCATTGGGCTAGAACATGTTCTTTTAGCTCACAGAAGTTTCTCATTATCCACCTTCTGAAGCCTAATTCTGTTGATTCCTCACATTCATTCTTGATCAGGCCTTGTTCAATTGGTAATGAGGAACTGCAATCCTCTGTGGGAGGAAAGGCATTCTGATTTTGGGTGTTTTCAGCCTTTTTGGGCTGGTTTCTTCCCATCTTTGTGGATTTATCCACCTGTCGTCTGTGTAATTGCTGACTTTCAGATTAGGTCTCTGAGTTGATGTCCAGCTTGTTGGTGGTAAAGTTTTTTCTGTTTCTTAGCTCTCCTTCGGCGGACGCCCCTCCCCCAAAGAGCTGGACCTTCCTGGGTTCAGCTGTACTTGCTGTGAAACTCTCAATCCTCAGCAGTTCCAACTGCTGTTTTTTGTTTTTTTTTTGTTTTGTTTTTTGTTTTTGTGGAGGGGGACCAGTCTTCCCCTGTGGTGACCCACTACGCCGGCTGAAACAGCGGTGTTGAGATTCTTGGCGCTTTTCTGCCCAGGAATCTCCCGGTTGGTTCCCCGCTTCAGTCCGCTTTTCAATCAGCTGAATGGGAGACTCTGCCTTCCCGGAGCTCCAACGCCAACCAAAAGGGCACTCAGTTCCATATACTCCTGACTGAGAACCGCCGCACCGGGGCACCTGCAAACGGCCGCGCCCACCAAAGAGTCGCACTGGCGACCCGTGGGGCTCCTCCGCCAAGAAATTCTTGGTCCATGGGCAATAAAAATTCGTCTGAAAGTGTGGCGTCCACTCACTCTCTGCACTTTCAGTGGGAGCTACAATCCTGAGCTGCTGCTAATCGGCTATCTTGGATCTCTCTCCTTTTTTCTCTTACTGTTTCACTTTTCTCTGCCTTGAACCCTGAGGCCCAGTCATTTTGGCTTTCTTCTTCTTTCCTTCCTGACAATTTCATTTAGTACTTTTCTTTCCACAACATTTTATTCCTGGAGATGTCTAAACATAGACAGATTTCTTTTCAAATGAAGGTTACTCTTTTAGAAAAAGGAGAATTAAAATTCATTAACTAAGGATATAATTGGTAAAAGAAAATCTAATGTAATCAAATGAGGACATTAATTCTAACAGTGCTACCACAAGTTTTTCTCTACTCTAAGTTCCTAAAATTATTCAGGTGTGAAATCAATACTCAAGTTTTTAAATGTCACTTCTTCAGTTTAGTGTTTTAATATCCATAAGAAACAGTATATTTTAAATATTCTTGAAGACTAATGAAAGCATTCAATGTCTAGAAGTTAAAGTATGATTATTTAGGATACACCAAGCCAAGTAAAATCAGTAGTAGCTTTATTTTTATCATGTAAGCCAAGTGTGAAAATGCAAGCCAATAACACATTGGGGAAATTTAAGATATAAAATGCTTCAAATTCACATTACTTAATGTGCAATGCTTAAATGTTAATGGTATGCTGAGAATAATTGCAATTTTTCATCAGCAATTTAGAGAATTATACTGGGACCTATCAGAGGTTTTTTTAATGTAAGACATTGCAAATTAAGTATTTCTCTAACACCTTTGAAGGGCCACTTTGTCATCATAAGAATTTAATAAAAATAGAAAGCAGAATTGTTTTCTGAAATAGCTCTAACTTTTCAAATGAGTTTACTTATTTCCAGACTGTGAGTATCTTGAAGAGCAAAATATACAAGGTTTATGCAAATGTTTATGACATTTTCCAAAATATTTGTTATAGAAATGAAGATTACAGATTATAATTTTCCAAATGTAATAGCATAAAAACACAGACTTTTTTCCGCAAACGAGTATGTAAAAAATATCAGTTGCCAAGATACTAACATTGGAATATTACGCAAAAGCAGTTAATCTTAGAGATAAGACTGATTTATTTAATTATATTTCAAAAGATTCCTAGCAGGAAATTTGTATAGATCAAAATAGTCTTTTCAGGAAGGAAGCTAAGATTAGACAATTAACCTTTTAATCCACTTCACAGTTCAAATTCCTCTCATTTCAAAGTTATCCAGGCAGCACAAAGATAATTGTTGGAATTTAAAAGGGTGTTTGTGAGACAGAGAATATGGAGTGAGTGTGTATGTATCTGTAAATAAATTTGATAACTAAAAAAGACAAAGCCTGCTTTAGGAGATATTAAAACACTTTAGGAATTTTTAACAGAGGTCAATTTTGAGGTTATTATTTTTATATGTCAACAATTCAAGTTGGTGATGACTGCTATATTCTGGATTTTTTTCAAGAAAATATACATTACGTTTTGATAAAGAAAATTACTCATTAATTACCTCTTAGAATCCAGTAAAAATATGTGTGCAAAAATGATCTAAGACAGAACTAAAGGACATAGTGTATTCCTGAAAGTGAGTGTGAAGAGATGGCTGTATCTTAGTATCAACAAAAGAGTGTTAGGATCTTTATGCTTCTAACTAATGGGAGTATGTGTTGTTAGCATAGGTAGGTACTCCCTAGACAAAAACTTTTCAAAGTAAAAAGATTTTAAAATATCTAGACACTTCCCATAATACAAATACTACAATTAGCTTAAAGAACAAGGATATTTATGATCTCACTTACTATGACATTCAGAGGAAAAGCAGACTCCAAGATTCATGAGCACAATATATTATTCAGGACTAAGTGTGACATTTACTTTTTCTCAGTCTTTCTATACTTTCATTCTTCATGTCGTCTTCATACTGGAGTTGATAGCAAGATAGCTGCATAAATTCCAGATGTTGGATCAAGATCCTCCAACATAATTGAGGAAGAGGAAAACACCTCATTTGCCCTCTTTTACCAGTGAGAAAAATTTTCCCAGAAACTTCCAGTAGACTTCTCCTAGCATTTTGTCAGTAAAAGTGGTCCTACCCATTTTAGAAAAAATCACTGGCAAGGGCTAATTCATTACCATATGACTAGACCATTCATTTGTGCTGGAATGGATACTGCGGAGACAATTCCAATATTCAGTATATAATATAGCTCAGCATATATGGCTTTCATTTATTTACTATTTCATTCATTTAACAAATTTATCTTAAATGTCTAGCATGTATTGCTAGATATATAGTAGCAAATAATGTTGTAATTGGCTTTGATTGCATGCAACCTATAGTGTAGCTAAAAAGGTGGGTTTAAATTCTTCAGAAGTACTTAAATGACTACATTTTTAAAAATTCTGTTGATTCTAACAAAATATATACAGGATCTATATAAGGAAAACTACAAATCTCTGATAAAAGAAACACAGAAGAACTAATAAAGAGAGATATTCCATATCCATGGATAGAAAGACTCAATATTGTCAAGATATTATTTCTTCAAAATTTGACCTATGGATTCAAGATAATTCCAGTGACACCCCAATACATTATTCTTTGGATATCAACAAGCTGATTTGAAAGTTTGTATGGAGAAGTAAAAGACCAACACAACACTGTGTAGCCAACACAATACTGAAGAAGAACAAAGTCAAAGAAGTGACACTACCTGACGCCAAGACTTCCTATAAAACTACAGTATTCAAGACACAAGTACTCAGGAAACAATAGACAGTCAATGGAACAGAATCGACTTCTATATAGTCAACTCATCATCAAAAAAGGACCAAAGGCAATACAGTGAAGCCAAGATAGGCTTTTCAACAAATGATGCTAAAGCAACAGGACATCAACATGCAAAAAGAAAAAAAAAAGATTCTAAACACAAAAATTAACTCAGAATAGACCGTAGACTTATAAAACATAAATCTATAAAATTCATAGAAGATAACATGGGAGAAAATCTAGATGTTCTTGGGTATAGCAATGACATTTTAGATACAACACTGCTATCGCCTGAATATTTGTATCTCCCCAAATTTTAAATGTTGAAATCCTGAACCCCAAGATGATGACAGTAGGAATTAGGGCATTTGGGATATGATTGGATGAGAGTAGGGCCCTCATGAATTGGATTAGTGCCCTTATAAAAGAGGCTTTGGGGAGTTGCCTTGTCCTTTCTACCCTGTGAGGACACAGCTAAAAGATACCATCTATGAGCAGAAAGCAGGTTCTCATCAGACACTGAATCTGCTGCCACTTTGGTCTTGGATTTCCCAACCTTAGAAATTGTAAAATACATATGTTTATTAGCTACAAGTGGTTTATAAGCTATAAATTTGTGGTATTTTGTCATAGCAGACCAAATGGACTAAGACAATCAAAAAAGTAATTGCTAAGCTGGACTTCATTACAATGTAAACTTTTACTCTGTAAAATTTAAAATTTAAACTTTTGCTCTGCAAAAGACACTATCAGAGAATGAGAAAATAAGCCACAGGCTGGGAGAAACTATTTGCAAAAGATATAGCTGATAAAATACTGTTATCTAAAATAAATAAATAATAAAAATCATCATCAGAAAACAAAAAATACAATTAAAAATGGGCAAAGACCGGAATAGATAACTTACCAAAGAAGATATATAGATGGCAAACAAGGATATGAAAAGATGTGCAGCATCATATCATTAGGGGACTGTAAATTAAAACAATGATATGCCACTGTACACCTACTACAATGGCCAAAATCCAAAGCACTGACAACTCCAAAAACTGATGGGGACATGGCACAACAGGAATCCCATCATGGCTGCTGGCAAAATGGTACAGACATTTTCAAAGACAGTTTGGAGGTTTCTTACAAAATCAAACATGCTCTTATCCATAGCATCCAGCAATTGAGCTCCTTGGCATTTACTCAAATGGGTTAAATAATTATATTCTCAGAAAACATGCACACAGATACTTATAGTAGCTTTATTCATAGCAGCTTAGTTGCCAAAACTTGAAAACAACTAAAATGTCTTTCAGTAGGTGAATGGGTAAATATACTGTGGCACATGCAGACAATAGAATATTATCTAGCACTTAAAAAATGAACAATTAAGCCATGAAAAGACATGGACATGGAAGAACCTTAAGTGCAGATTACTAAGGTGACAGAAGCCCACGTGAAAAGATTGCATACTAAATGATTCTAACTCTTTCAACATTCTGTAAAACGTAAAACTGGAGACAAAAAAAAATCACTGTTTTTCAAGGATCAAGGAAAAGGAAGGATAAATATAATAAATGAAGCATAGAAGATTTTTAGGGTGATGAAAATGTTCTGTATGATACTGTGGTAGATGCATGTCCTTACACATTTGTCCAAATGCATAGGATGTGTTACACTAAGCGTGAACCCTAATGTAAGCTATGGACTTTGGGTAATGATGATTTATCTATACAGGTTCATGGATTGTAGCAAATGTACTACTCTGGTGTGAGATGTTGATAGTGGGGAAGGCTGTATGAGGATGGGGCAGAGAATACATCAGAACTCTTTACTTTCTGCTCAATTTTGCTGTGAACCAAAAACTGCTGAAAAAATAAAAGCTACCTAAAAAATATTATTGGAACCCTAATTAGATGGTGGGAGAGGGGTGTGGAATGGGGAGGAAAAGGCAGTCAGAGAAGGATTCCTTAAGGTCATGGCTTTAGGACCCAAAAGATAAATAAGAATGTTATGTTTTCCACAGTATCTCTTTTGTAGTTTGTTGCAATCTATTCATGGTGAATCTTTAAAGTTAGACTAAATTACATTATCAGATTAATTAATCACAGAATCTCAGCATTAGAAGAAAAGTTACATCTCATCCAGAAATCTCTCTTCCAAAATAAAACTGTAGACAAAATTAATCTAAAAATTATGCTATGTGTATTTGCCCAAATATGTAAAATGACTAGGAAACATCCTTAGATTAACATAAATAAACAAGAAAGGCTCATTTTTTTTTTTTTTTTTTTTTTTTGAGACAGAGTTTTGCTCTTGTTGCCCAGGCTGGAGTGCAGTGGTGCAATCTCGGCTCACTGCAACCTCCAACTCCCGGTTCAGGCTATTTTCCTGCCTCAGCCTCCCGAGTAGCTGTAATTACAGGCGCCTACCACCACGCCTAGCTAATTTTTGTATTTCTAGTAGAGTCAGGGTTTCACCATGTTGGCCAGGCTGGTCTCGAACTCCTGACCTCAGGTGATCCACCCACCTCAGCCTCCCAAAGTACTAGGATTATAGGTGTAAGTCACCACGCCCGGCCATAAAAATTTAAATAATTATTTCAGGTCCTAAGTATAGTTCCACTTGAGAGAGAACTTTTTGTTATTTTCATAGAAAGCAGTACATAAACAGCATCAGCATTTATGTTGAAATTTTATTTTTCTCAACATTTTTCTGACAAATGCAAAACTTCACATACAGAAGAGGACACTGAGATATAGTTCCATTCAGTCTCTTATTTTAGCCAAGAAGTAGACTAAGGTCTTGAAAAGTTAGGGTTTAAGACTCAGGAGTGAATTTTGTGGACTCTGAGGCCCAGTTTCCTCATTTTTAAAATAGGGAAAATTAAAATACCTAATACATGGTGGTTCTTTCAGCACCAAACAAATTAATGTACGTAAAGAGCTTAGAATAGTATCTGACACGTAAGTGCTTAATAAATGTCAGCTATTGTCACTTGTTATACTATTAGATGTTGTTATTATAAACAAAAATGAGACTCACCCTATTATCACCACATAAAGCTTCCCCATGTTTCTAGTTTTATAGAAAGATAACAGGCATTACATGAAAAAAAATATTAATAACAAAAAGAGATCCATACGCAAGTATAGCAAGGAAATGTCAGTCAAGTAAAGTTCAACAGATTTTTCTTTAGCATAAATTCTCAGAGCTCTTCATATGAAAATGTATGTTATTACTCTCTGAGAGATGAAAAGAGTATTTAGAAATTTTCAAACTGATTTGACAAAGAAACCCTGTATTTACCAGAGCATTATGCAGAACAAATATTGAATGACTCACACTTTGAAAAATAGTATAGCATTCTACAACATTTCAGAACTTGAAACCCATTATCTCTCACTGACAGGTTGAATGGGCTTAAATAGTTATTGAAACAAATGATGGTATAAAATATTAACCTTACTCTATTTAATTAACATGCTAATAGACTAGCTCTTCACCTTTCCTCATATATTTATATTACCTTTCAAATTGCTCATTATTTTTCATTTCTCCAAAATGTAAAGGGTGTTAATTACTTACAGCCAAAGTATAGTCTTCTTTTTACATCAATTCTCATAATTGAAGTCATACTTAAATAGAAGTTAACCTCTATATCTACACAAAGTAGGCGTTGACCTTACACAAGAGTACTGAGGGGAAAAAAGCATATATATTCAAATGAAAAAAAGGATTATGAAAACTAAAATGATAAAATATTGTTTGTTGATATGTAGCCTGGAAGTTATTCTTGGCTGCAATGAAGCTCTTAAGTTTTAAAGCCACGATCAGATAAAATTTTATCTGTTTTTTTCAACTTTTGTTTCAAAATTGTTTGTTACAACTATCCTTAAAAACTCCAAGTATTTTTTTAATACCGTGAAATGATAATAGAGAAAAAACATTTCCACTACTTAGTATAATATAGAAGGGAAGAGAGAAAAACTAGTATGTAGATGATCTGGCACATTTTCAAACTGACCTGTCAAATACTGACAATCAACAGAGGCAGTATGTTTGAAAAGGGAGGTTTAATCTCACCAAAATGTTTAGAGATAATAGGAAACAAAGAATCCTACATTATTCTTATAATTAGTCAATTGATGAAAGGTTGACCCAGGATGCCTTCTGCTGATTTGATAAGGTGGCTGATAAAATTATAAAGTAGCCCCATTCATTAGATTATATCTAAAATCAGACATTGTAACCATGCCACAAATAAAAACAGATTGTTTTCCATTTTCCTCTCCTACTACAACTTAGTACTAAAACCACAGGTTTGTGAAAATCTGAGAAATTATTGCTAAATTCAGGGAAACCTAAATAGCCTTTGCTTCATTCTTGATGAGATCATCGTTTCATAGAAAATTAATATGTGGTTATGACTGCTTCAAATGAGAACCCCATTGTGAAGCTGAAAATCTATATAATGGAACCACCATCTAATGGAATCCCTATCTTCATACATGTGTACCCATATTTCACAATCACTGATTTGAATATGCAAAATATTTTAATGAGAATTCTATTATTTTAAAGAATAACTTGCTTTATATCTGAACAGGCACATTGTTATTTACTAATGGCTTTAACAATTGTCACATTGCCACAAGCTAGTTTAAATAATTCTTACACACCCATATATGTATTTCACTTGCTCTAAATGATAACTTCTTTTTCTAAAAAATCCTCGGCTGGACATGGTGGCTCATGCCTGTAATCCCAGCACTTCGGGAGGCTGATGCGGGCAGATCACCTGAGGTCAGGAGTTTGAGACCAGTCTGGCCAACATGGCAAAATTCCATCTCTACTAAAAGTACAAAAAAATTAGCCAAGTGTGGTGGTGTGCGCCTGTAATCTCAGATATTATGGAGACTGAGGCAGGAGAATCACTTGAACCCGAGAGGTGGAGGTTGCAGTGAGCCAAGATTGTGCCAAGATTGGAGTATAGACTCCAGCCTGGGTGACAGAGCAAGACTCCGTCTCAAAGTAAAAAAATGTTTAAAAATCTTCCAAATTGGCCTTTATTTCATCATACACTTTTAGAGCTTTACACTTAAAGAACCTTAGACATCATCTAGTCCAACTCTCTTTTATAATCGATAGAATTGATGATGTGGAAAATTGCATAATTTGTCCACCTAGAACACAAGATTTCCTAATGTCAGTCTACTACTTTTTCTGTAATTTAGACTAAAGTGTCTTTTTTTGTTTAATTGCCTGTTATCCACGATTGCACTTAACTTGTTAGAGAATGATAAATACTGACAGGCAGCTGAAACTAGGACACTCAAATAATGCAACTTAGACATCACTGCAAGTTCAGGATCCTGTCCTCAGTTTCTGATTTAAACAGTGTTTTCAGATCACCCAGGGTACCTCTTTGGAGGGAACTTCCTTTTTCTTCTAATATAAAGCACTCTTTCCCTCAATAGCGATACTCCCCCAAGGCACTCTCTATCCATTAGTTTTTATCCTATTTGTTTTTTTCCTGAATATTTATCAGTACGTAAAAATTTTCTGTTTTTCAGCATCCTTTTATCACCAGCTCTGTCTGCTAAATAATAAGCTCCATCTATTTTCAGAGTCTACCCTACTGTCAGATTACAGATCTGTGGAATCAAAAAAAGAATACTTTTACATACATAAAAGAATAAATGAATGACAAATTATTTATGCTGATCAAAATTATAATATTCAGCTGTATAACATGTCTACAATCGTAGAGATACTTAGTATTCTCTCATTTATTCAGCTACAAACATTATTATAAGATATATAAGAAATCAATCCCAAAAAAAAAAGATATATAAGAAAAGTATAGTAAAATATATACATCTAAAAATATAATCATGATAAAATAGCCTTTCCCACCATTTAGCTAAAGAAGTAAAGGTGTACTAATAGTTTCAATCCTGTGTTATCTACACCAATCACTTTTCCCTCTCTGACTGAATTTTTTTATTTATAATTCCTTTTTAGTTTAACTTCACTGCACATATACAAGCCTGAACAAGTTAGTGTATAATTATGTTTTGTCTGTTTTTAAACTCTCTAAGAATAGATTAAAATGAATGTTTTCTGAAATCTGCTTTTATTTATTTATTTATTTTGAGACAGAGTCTCACTCTGTCACCCAGGCCAGGCTGGAGTGCAGTGGTGCAATCCTGGCTCACTTAAACCTCCACCTCCCATATTCAAGAGATTCTCCCAGGTAGCTGGGATTACAGGCGCATACCACCATGCCCGGCTAATTTTTTGTATTTTTAGTAGAGACGGGGTTTCCCCATGTTGGTCAGGCTGGTCTCAAACACCTGACTTCAAGTGATCTGCCCTCCACAGCCTCCCAAAGCACTGGGATTACAGGCATGAGCCACTGCACCCTGCCTGAAATTGCTTTTCTGACTCAGTATTATGTTCTGTAGCTTCATCCACGTTGACGCAAACAGCTGCAGTTTATTCATTTTCACTGCGGTCTAATAGATAATGCACGAATCCAGCACGGTTAACGATACGTTTTGTTGTCAATAAGTACGAAGTTTTTCTTCTAAGTTCTTGGCTATTACTCAAAAAGCTATTCTGAGTATTTTTGTAAATGTTTCTTGGTATATATGTTCAAGAGTTTCTCTAGTTAAGAATCTGTAATATAAAGCATCTTTATTGTTTTGAATGGTACTTGTTTAGATTTTCTCACATAATGCATATCATTGTTCCTTCTGGAATTAGTTTCCTCATTTGTAAAGTACATTTTCAGACATTCCTTCAGTGACAATCTCTTATAAATAATGATCCATACTCTGTTTGAAAACATGTATATTTTATTTTCCTTCTTGAAAAGAATTTACTGGGAATAAAATTCTACAATAACAATTTTCTTTTAATACTTTGAAGATAATTTGTTTGGATTTCTTGGTTACATTATTGAGAAGTTCTCTGTTGTTATTGAGAAATTACCTGAAAATCTAATTCTAATTGTAGTTCACTTAGAAGTAATGTCTTTTCTCTTTCTGCCTGTTTTTAAGATCTATCCTTTGCCCCCGGATGTTCTAAATTCTCACTATGTTGGTTCTAGGTGGATTTTTTTGTATTATTTTTTTCTAACTTGAGATTGGGGGCTGTGGGAGTACTTCTTGAATATGGGATTAGACATCTGTCATAATTTTGGGGAAAATGTCAACCATTTATCTCTTTAATTACAACTCCTCCCTTTTCCTGTCTTACCTTCTCCTGAAACTTTAGTTAGTTGTATAGTGGAATTTCTGTTTTTATTAAATGGTTTGGGTTGCATTTTTTAGAATTTCTTCAGATATATCTCCTATTTACTGCTTCTTCAACTGTGTAATTGTTGTTTACTCTGTCTCTACATTCTGTTTCTAATATAAGTCAGTTTCTTTTAAATTCTAAATGTTCCAGTGAGTTCTCTTCTTTTTTGACAAATCAGACTTTTTAAATTGGACTATCAGAACTGATAATTTAGAAATTTTCTCTTTCTATCCTAACCAGTAACTACTATGTGCATTTAATTTAGAAATCAGAAAAAATGAGATAGTGGTTAATCTAATAGCAAAGATAATTTTTCCTTTTTCCTAATTTTAGCGTATCTCTCTTTTTTAGCTATTAAATACTTCAAATTCTGTATGTGACAATTTCAAAACCAGCAGTTTTGATAGTCTGATTCTGGGTTTGTTGCTTCTAATCATTTTTATTCACGGTCTTACTTTCCTTGTATGTTGGTAATTGTTGGTGATGAGCTCATATTCTCTGGTACTTTTATGTGTAAATTCCTTAACACTGATTTTAAAGTGTGTCCTTTCAGAACATCTGCTTTCCTTCTGCCAGTTTCCTCTGCTCACAAGACAAGACAGACAAATATCTCTTCTATCTCTGAAAAGTGTGTTATTTAATTCCTCTACTGAGGGGTGTCACTTTGTGTTTCCCGATATTGTTTACAACAAGGTTGTTTGGTCTAAGTGACTGCCCTCTTCGCTCCAGAGTTTATCTCCTGATCTTTGAATGAGTGGTCCTTTAAATCTAGGCCCTGCAGATTCCAGAATACGGGAAACTTGACAAGACTAATCATCTGGTCTCTACAATAAGTTAGGTTATCAGGAAAACAGAGTGATAGAGTCCCTTATGGATTATAAAAGACATGTCAATCCATAGTAATTTGGATCTACTTTGGATTTAGATTCAAAAAAGTAAAAACGAAACACAAACAAGAAAGCCAGACCATTGGGAACATTTGAACACTGACTTGGTATTTGTTGTTATTGAGGAATTATGTTCATTTTTCAGGTGTAATAATAGTATCACAGCTATAATTAAAGAAAAATCTTTATCTTTTAATCACAAAAACTAAAATATTTATAGACAAAATGATGTAATTTATTGAATATGCTTCAAAACCATTTAATGTAGGCAGGAGGATAGTGGGTAGAGACATAAATGAAATGAGTCCTGAGTTGACAAACATGGATTTCTGGGGTTCATTATACTTTTCTCTCTACTTTTGTGTATATTTAAAATTTTTCATTAGGCTGGGCGCAGTGGCTTATGCCTGTAAGTAACCCTAGCACTTTGGGAGGCCGAGGCGGGTGGATCACGATGTCAGGAGTTTGAGACCAGCCTGACCAACATGGTGAAACCTCATCTCTACTAAAATACAAAAATTAGCCTGGCATGGTGGCGCATGCCTGTAACTCCAGCTATGCAGGAGGCTGAGGCAGAATTGCTTGAACCTGGGAGGCGGAGGTTGCAGTGAGCCGAGATTGCGCCCCTGCACTCCAGCCCGGGAGACAGAGAGAGACCGTCTCAACAACAACAAAAAAAAACGAAAAACGAAAAATTTTGTTAAAAAGAAAGCCAGGCTCTAAACCTCTAGGGAATGTCTAACACCACTAAATAGCCTAATCTTGAAAGCTGGTTTACGCCTTATAGATTGATTAATAGATTTTTTTTTTTTAATTTGTAGCCTTTGAAGAATTCCCTTACTTTCAAACCCAATCATCAATATATTTAATGAAAGGTTTCTCGGACTGTATCCAGCAACTTTAGACATTTTGAGCTGGGCAGCATTTCAGTTATCATCGTGATTGCCCTATCTCAGGAAAAAGAAGTCTCAAAAATAGTTCTAGACAGCCCACATTCTTCAGTTTCTCAACTAGAATCTGCTGCTGGTCTTTAACCAGTCCTGCCTCATTCAGTGAGGTCCACTCTCCTCCAGTCTTCCCATAGTAGCTGAGTTCATCTTTTGATAAATAAAAATTATATCATGTCAGGCCCCTGCTTAAAATCCTATTATGCTGGATAAGACCCTGAAATGACCCCTGAGGCCATTCATAAGTTCGCCTCTAGCCAGAAATCTCCAACTTTATCCTGGGTTATTTTCTCTGTGTTTGTTCTCTAAGATCCAATCAGATGAGCCTTGGTTTTATTCTTTGGGCTGAGCTCCTCCAAGACTCAGAGCCTTTGTTCTGCTTGGAACACTCTCTTTTCCACATTAATAAGCTAACACTTTCTTTTGGTCTCAGCTTAAATTGCTTCCTTAAAATATGATTTCCCTGGTCCTACATTCGAACAGGCAGCCACATAATACATTCCGATAGCCCTGTGATCCTCATCTTAAATGAAATCTTTTGATCAATATCCTTCTTCCACATTTGTTAGTAAGAGTTAACAAGTCAGAGACCATAATTTTCTTATTAACCCCTCCATTCTCTCTAGTGGCTAGTACAACAATATCATATAGCACATGCTCAAAAACATTTTAGCAGAAATAAATGTCAAGTATTATGCTACTTGCTATAAATGGTAACCAAGATAAATGTAATTCCTGATTTCTGGGAATTCAGTGCTGAAAAGATGAATAAGGCAGAAAGGTATCCTAGAATAAATGTGGCAATCAATAGTTTCTCCTTTCCTGTTTAACACTGCTCTCATCTCCACCCTCCAGGTCAGTGTTGTATATACAACCCTCCAGTCACTTGACAGACTTACAGTTAATAGATCTCACCATTGACAGTAACTAGGCAAACACATTGCTGATAGCCCAGCCATAGGACCTACGGTAAGTCTAGTGTTGACTTCTCAGACTTCAGGGTTGACATTCATGCAGTTGCTACTATGGTTTACATAATTCAGTTTGATTGAATATATCCTCACCTCACTATAAACTGGCACATTTTAGCGGCCTAATTAATATTTGTTGAAGAGAGGGATTGAGGTTGTATTTGTATCACATCGTAAATACTTCCCAAGGACAAGGTGAACTGGAATCAGTTCTATTCTGTTATTAAGCACTCCATCACTGAATCGTATACTGTCTAAGTAGCAGACTTTGGAATGTGTTTAATCCTACACTGTGGCATAATATTTTTGGCTATGTTCCCAGTAACTTGCATTCTTCTTGCAAGCTTAAAATCAATAATTTTAAACTTCTTCTAGCAAGCTGAAAAATCGATAATAGGTTGGCCCGTTCCTGAATCTTCTCAGTCCGTAAACTGAAGCTGACTACTCTATAACAAACAGCACCTTTATTTATTTATTTATTTATTTATTTATTTAACTTTTAGAAAGTGCTTCAGAGTGTGTATTTTATATGTGTACTGTCTAAAAAAATTTACAACCATCTGGGACATGAGCAACAGTTTCTTATAGAGCCGTTCAATCTTTTTCTTTTTTATTTCTACAGAAAATTTGTGCTCTAGGCTCAGCAGTTTTTTCTTTTTCCTTTCTGACGCTATTTAGAATGCTGAGGATGTTTGCCATGATAAGAGGATTCCAACAAAGACTTGTCATAGGCAATTGCATGCAATTTGGTTGAGTACAAAGTTGTGGGTGTGGATTTTGTCCTTGACATAGTGTCTCTGCTAAATTGCCGACAGCATTTTGTGGCTGTTCTGACTGTTCAGTAATATCAAGCCCTGAAATATATTATATTCTTCTTTTTGATGTCTGGAGCACCCACAGGAGACACTGTATGTACTTTCTAAATTATTCTTTTCCTTTCAGTCTCATTTCTTGTCTCATGCCATCTCTGTTATTTCCTTTCTCATCTCTGTTTCTTATTCTCTGCCTTAGCTGTACTTTCTTCCCCAAAAGGAAAGAAATTTCACGCTTTCATGTTTTTCATTTGTGATTCCACAAAAAGCTAGCACTGTGATATATTTCCCAAGAATCACCTAAGGATGATTCTATGATTAAAGTGATTTGAACCTGCTAACTCAGTCCCTCTTGTCTTTTTTATGTGAGCTTCAATCGATGGTTTCCTCCAGAGATATCACATATTTTCCTGCCATTATTCTTGAACTCTTCTAGTATTAAAATAAATGCCTAATGACAATAACTTATGTTTTCCTATAGTTTTCACAGAAATTATCTAAGTAAACACGTGTCCATATATTTCTTTGAAATTTTTAATACAATTTGAGTCTTCCTTTACCCAGTCTATGAGTAACTGGCCTTTTAAAAATAGTTACAAAACATTTTTCTAACTTCGGAATTACTTTGTATAATATCTGCTAAACAAATGATTATCAAACTTTCACATACACATGAATCAACTGGGAATCTTGTTAAAATACAGATTCTGATTCTATAGGACTGGAAAGGCCTGGGATTCTGGGTTCTAACAAGCTCCCAAGGGATACCAATGCTACTAGCATGTAGACCACACTTTGAATGGCAAAAGGTTAGATCAGATAGCAAGTGCTGCTAAAGGGCAAACGTCTTTACTTCCTCATTCACCACTTTTTAATCTACTAGTGTTTCCAGCACATGCTTGGTTTTCAGTAAGTATTTATTAAGAGAGTAATCAACTCCCCACATCATTCATACAGCAATGTAAGCAAATCATGATAGATACTAATTGTTCCCATCTTACTGAAGTTCCAAAATGTAAAGTGAGTTGACTATGGATTACACAGAAGCAGAACCTTGGTTTTATCTCACTGTCTACTTTCTTTTAACAAAGAAGAGTAACTGCTCTATTCTCCAGTGTCTGCCCATTTAATATTCTTTTGAAGATTCCAGATGTTTCCAGTGATTTGAGTGTATGTAACTGCATTCGATTTCCACAAACTGCAGATGGAGTTGTGAAGAAGGAAGCAAATTTATTTTTGAAGTGCTTCTAGGTCCAGTCATGTCATATGTAAATGCCCTTGCAGAACTGCGTTGGCTTTTCCCAGAAACCAGTTGGGCCTATTTTGCTTTGAATGGTAAAATTTGGGATTATCATTTAGGAGGAAGAAGATTTAAGCTTCAATTTGAAAATAGGATTATTTTTAGCATTGCCATATCACTACTCCTAAAAACACAAAGTACAAAAATTGAAGCATGTAATCACCTTGTTAAATTTGGAATTGTAAAGACAAGGTAATCAGGAAACAAAAATAAAGCTGTTCTGTCAAGACTGTGATTTAGGGGCTGCTATGAGTAACTACTGAAGTAGTGGGAAAAATCATTTTCAAATGTTGGAAGCCAATTAACGATAATGAAATATAGTTGAATAACAATTAGTAATTCTACTTCAAAGTGTAGTAATGGATAGAAAATAAACTTTCCAAGGAAGCACATCTATTGTGCAAATCTTTTAAAAACCGCATTAATTGTCAGGTCCCTTTCAAGTCAAGGTGTTCTAACTCATATTTTAGTAGGAATTCTGACAGCTGGGAAAAACTCACCTGCTGAGTTACTACCTTTTAATTACCCAAATAAAGAACAAAGTACAAAGCATGACAAAAATAGAAAAGAAAAATTTAAAGTAAAAAAAAAATTACTCATGCATTCTAAGATGAACTTAACTCTCCCATATATGAAAGAAGAATAACAAGTTTATTACTTACAACTGCCTTCCTTACTCTCTTCCCTTAACTCTCTCTCTAAGGAGAATAGACCTTAAGGAAAGTCACTTGTCCTGCTGAGTCGAATGGCAAGTAAAAATAATTTCAGAGAATGGCAGGGGAGAAGGTTGTCAAGGAGAGGAATAAATCATTGCTAAATTGTTCCAAATAAGAAAAGGAAGCATGGCATATGAGAGGAAGGGTGGGGTGGCCTGGAGATTGGAATTGTGGAAACAGATGTCACAGCTGCCAAAGACCAACTAGAGGGCCTTAAAATGCATTTTAAAGGACATTTTGCAAGGTGCTAGGTTCTGTAACGTTTTCATTTCAATCCAATCTAGGGTTTCTTAACTGCTGCATTATTGGCATTTGGGACTGGGTAATTATTGACTGTGGTAACCTTCCTGTGAATTCTAGGGAGTTTAGCAACAAATATTAATACTACCCATGTGAGATTAGCGTCTTTCCCCTAATTGCAGCAACCAGAATTGTCCTTAGACCTTGGTGAATGTTCCCTGTGGGGCAAAATTACCCTCCGTTGAGAATGATGGAATTCATCTCAAAAGTTTTGATAAAGGTCTACATTCATTATTTGTGCTATGTAAGTTCACTAAGTGTATATGTGTAATGTTTTAATTTACTTTTAGTGTTGTCATTTGTTTGTTTCCTTGGAGGTGTGAATTGGTCCCAGTGCAGACCAAGGCAAGAGCAAATGTTTCCAAGTGGGTCCAACTACATTCAGACGAATCCTTAAGCGTTTTCTAAATTATGCGCCCTAAAATGCAGGTTTAGCTACAACCCAGTTTGAATTATTAAGGTATATTTCAGTCAGAAATGCCTTATAATGGCTGCAAAGGCCATGTCAATGAATATCGAACTGACAGGAGCTATAATGAGAGAGCACATTGAATTTAGAATAAGATTGTGGAAGCTCCAAAAAATTAAGGTAGTGTTCAAGATTGGCCATTTCTTTTGAAGAGGCAGATGGACACATTGCTATTATACGAAAGCCTATTCTAATGAAATAATCCCAGAGCAACTGGTGTGAAACTCCAGACTGGAAACTACAGTTTAACCTAACCTCTCTGGAGAGGTGGGTTATAAATCATGTTATCTCCTGGGGGGGAGAAAAAGAGCGAAGAAAGATCAAGTATTAGCAGACACATGCTGGCAAATGTTTAACAATGGCCTTTTTAAGAGCACTTATTTGTAGAATACATTTCCCAATTTCTATGGTGTAAATACTCCCACTATGGCTATTTTCAAGCTACCAACATGTCATTATTGAAGGCAAAGTCAGGCATGATTGCATTCAATTAGCTCCCTTGAGTCAGCAAATGCAGTCTCCCACACACCACTGGGTATGAGGCATAAAGATCTGAACTGGTTCAGAGCCTTGCTCTGCTTCACCTGATCAAAAGTGATCCCTCAGAGAAATAAATGTCTAGAGGCTGAGGGTAAACCTATCATGTAAGTCTTAAAGACACTACTCCACCAGCCTCTTTGCTATTTCAAAATCTTTCCCTTTGGTGTCTCTAATCCTTATTATGTAAAACAATTTAGCCACCTTTATCACTTGAACTCTCTGGGGATGTTATTATTTGGCACAGACTGACTAGAGACACTGGGACTTGGGCAATGTTAGGCACGTAACATATTTGTATTTATATTTAGTTATGTTACACACCTAAAATGCTATAACTAGAAGATGCACCCATAGATGGGATATTACTTGTGAATCATGATTAAAACATGCCTCTGAGTATTACCCTGGTATAATAAGCCTCACAGGAAGACAAGTAATAGAGATGACCTAGAAGTTTATAGGGTTTCACTACTGTAATTCTATGGGAACTCAACATCTCAAAGCTCTATGTCTATAAAAGTTGCACTTAATTCAAAAGAGCTTAAGAAAAGGTAGAGAGACGCATAGACTCTCACAGTTATAAGCATATGTAAAATCACAGAAAGATTTTTCCTGAACATTTATACAAAATTCAAAGATTTTCATATCAAGATTTAGAAGGTTGTAGCAAGTGCAGGTGGAAGAATTGGAAAGGGATGTAACAAATAAAAAATGAAGAATGTATGTGTATATTGGCACAAGTGACTAAAAAGCCTTAGGATCCCCAAGAGCCTATGTAACCTTGACACATTAGTGAAGCCAATTCACAAAGAAGGAAAAAAGTAGAAGTTACTTACCCTGAAGGAATAAGGAAAACACATAGAGCACCAATTCACCTAGCTCATGTAGACCTCCCTTAGCAACCCCAGGTTGGCTTTTGGACCAGTTGCCCAGGAAAAAGAACCAGCAAGTTTCCACCCCCAATCTGAGGCCTGTTAGAGCCAGCACGGGCCCTTGAATCTGCATGAAATGCAGTAAAGTATGAAGCAAACAAGATTACCATGATAACCTAGACCCTGTTCATCTGGAACCAGACCACAAGGCTGACAGTAACATTCAAGACAAAATTTTATATTGCTCAAGCTTTGAGAGATGGGAATTCTCTGAGATTTCACTGTCAGTAAGTAACTCTGAGAAATACCTACTTATCCCTGCTGAAGACATAGGTAGAGCTAAGTGTTAAAGAGGGCAGGTAAGCTGGGCTTGGTGGTGTCCACACCTGAAATCCCAGCTACTCAGGAGGCTGAGGCAAGAGGACTGCTTGAGCCTAGGCGTTCAATATCAGCCTGTGCCTATCTCAAAACAAACAAACAAAAAAAGAATGGGCAGTTACTACACAGTCCCACTGAAATTCTAATACCAATGGATCTGCCAATGTCCCAAGGTCTCTAGTCACATAACAAAATCCCTCGAGGTTTCAGTGATAAACTAGGGAGAGGTTGGACTCTTTGTCAGAGAAATAGTGCAACACGCTGTAAGGAAGTATATATATATATATATATATATATATATATATATACACACACACACACACACACATATACACACATACACTGTAGCAAAAGTTTAACAGAATAAACTTATTTTCTAATCCATGCAGCTTCAAAGAAAAAGCAGTGGTCTTACTACATTGCTTTTAGGATTTATTAGTGGGTGAATACATACATTTTGAGAACTATGTTATGAAATCTCCTGTTTGTAGGATGATTGATACCAGGGCTAAATTTTTCTACATGATAAAAAATTAGAGATGATAGCCAAAGAGAAAGATTCTGAAAGACAAGGAGACTTGGCCAGGTACGGTGGCTCACGCCTGTAATCCCAGCACTTTGGGAGGCCGAGGCAAGTGGATCACGAGGTCAAGAGATCGAGACCACCCTGGTCAACATGGTGAAACCCCGTCTCTGCTAAAAATACAAAAATTAACGGGGCATGGTGGTGTGTGCCTGCAGTCCCAGCTACTCGGAAGGCTGAGGCAGTAAGATCCCTTGAGGTAGAGGTTTCAGGAAGCAGAGGTCGCGCTGCTGCACTCCAGCCTGGTGACAAAACAAGACTCCGTCTCAAAAAATCGAAAACCAAACAAGAAAGACAAGGAGACTGGTGGATCAACACTAGAAATGAGGAAAGAAAGTGGAAAAACTGATAGGGATGTATAATGTATAGCTGCCAGATTAGAAGGAACTTTGAGGGGAAAAAAAGCAGAAATACTTAAAATTGATTTAAAGGAAGTTTTACAACACTAATGAAACTTTAAAGCTATCCTTCTTCTGCTCACAAAACCCTGAGTAAATTTCCATAGTATTCCCTTTTGCTTCTTAGTTGTTGTTGTTTTTGAGACAGAGTCTTGCTCTGTCTCCCAGGCTGGAGTGCAGTGGCGCGATCTCGGCTCACTGCAACCTCAGCCCTCTGGTTCAAGCAATTCTCCTGCCTCAGCCTCCTGAGTAGCTGGGATTACAGGCACGTGCCACCATACCCGGCTAGTTTTTATATTTTGTAGTAGAGACGAGGTTTCACTATGTTGGCCAGGCTGGTCTTGAACTCCCTATCTCAAGTGATCCATTCACCTCAGCCTCCCAAATTGCTGGGATAACAGGCATGAGCCACTGTACCTAGCCTCCTTCTTGCTTTTGGCACCATAAAATCAATTCATTGGGCTACAATCAGCATTTTTGAAAATATAATTGAGAATAGAAAATATCAGATGCCTTGCATATATTATTTTCAGAAAATTGTTTTAGTTATATACATGTTTACATGCGAAAGGTTTGTATGTGTAATGCACAAACATGTAAAATGAATTTAATGTTGAGGGTTGGAGACAAAACAGCTTGATGGCCACTGCCCTCGAATACTCTTGAGTGTATCCTAAGAAACAGCAACATTGATAGCAATGTTATTTCACCATGTTGCATAACTAAAACAAAATTGGCAGCTTTGAAAATCCTTCAACAGGAAAATGGAAAGTATTTTCTTATCCATAACTGTGGTATTTTCATATCATGGAATATTAGACTGTAATCAAATTGAATACATGATAGCTATATAAAACAGCATGAATGAATCTCAAAAACATAATGTCAAATGAAAAACTACTCATGGAAGAGAATATGCAGAATTATTACATATATATTAACTTCCAAAACAATCCATATAAAAAATGTGTGGTTTAGAGATACACGTACTTGTGAACAATCAATGAAGAAAGGCAAAGAAATGATAAATACATGAGGATGATGATTATATTTTGGTGGAGAAAAGCATATATCACAGCAGACGGCACACAAAGTTCAAAGGAAGTGTTTAAATTCCATTTCTTAAACTGACATGAACATACATATATTTATTTTTAATTATACTTTAATCTATATGTAAAAATATATGCAGTTTTTGGTAAGTGCTGTATACAGGCAAACCTTGGTATCTTGTGTTTCACTTTATTGTGTGGAAAATATTACACTTCTTACAAACGGTAAGCTGTGGCAACAGTGTTTCCAACAAGTCTATCAATGCCATTTTCCAACCGCTCACTTTGTGTCTCTGTGTCACATTTTAGTAATTCTAGCAATACCTTAAACCTTTTAATTACTATTATTTCCATTATGGTGATGTGTGATCAGTGATCTCTGACGTTATTATTGTAATTCTTTTGGGGCACCACAAACTTTGCCCATAAAAAACGTTGAGTTTAGTGAATAAACGTGTGTGTTCTGACTGCTCCTCAAACCAGCCATTCCCTCATCTCCCTTCCTTTCCTTGGGACTCACTCTTTGCTGAGACACAACATTATTAAAGTTAGTTCAATGAATAACTTTCTTATGACCTCTAAGTGTTCAAGTGAAAGGAGAGTCACACATGTATCATTTTATATCAAAAGCTAAAAGTGATTATTCTTCGTGAGGAAGCCATGTTGAAAGCAAAATGAGCCAAACGCTGAAACTCTCGCTCCAAACAGTTAGTCAAGTTGTGAATGCAAAGGTAAAGTTCTGGAAGGAAATTAAAAGTGCTACTTTAGTGAACACACACGGTAAGAAAGAAAAACAGCCTTATTGCCACTCTAAAGAAAGTTTTAGTGCTCTAAATAGATGATCAAACCAGCCACAAAATTCCCTTGACCCAAAGCCAAATCCATAAAAAGACCCTAACTCATTTTAATTGTATGAAAGCTGAAAGAGGTGAAAAAGCTATGGAAAAGTTTGAAATTTGCAAAGGTTTCTTCATGAGATTTAAAGACAGATCCATCTCCATAACATAAAAGTGCAAGGCAAGGTAACAAGTGCCGATCTAGAAAAGTCAGCAAGTTATCTTGAAGATTTAGCTAAACTAATTGATAGAGGTAGATACACTAAACAACTAATTTTCAATGTAGATAAAACAGCCTTCTATTAGAAGAATATCCCATCTAGGACTTTCATAGCCAGAGAGAAGTCAATGTCTGGCTTTAAACTTCAAAGAACTGGCTGACTCTATTGCTAGGGGCTAATGCAACTCGTTACCTGAAGTTGAATCCAATGCTCATTTGCTAATCCAAAAATCCTAGGGCCTTTAAGAATGATGTTAAATCTATTTTGCCTGTGTTCTATAAATGCAACAACGAAGCCTAGATGAGAGCACATCTGTTTATAGCATGGTTTACTGAATATTTTAAGTGTGCTTTTAAGACCTACTGCTCAGACAAAAAGATTCCTTTAAAAATATTTCTGCTCATTGATAATGCACCTGGTCACTGAAGAGATCTGACAGAGATGCACGAGGTGAATAATGTTGTTTTCATGCCTGCTAACGAAATATCCATTCTGCAGCCTATGGATCAAGGAGTAATTCCAATTTTCAAGGCTTCTTATTCAATAAATACATTTTGTAAGGCTATAGCTGCCATAGACGGAATTCTTCTCATGCATCTGGCAAAGTACATTAACTACCTTCTAGCAAGGATTCACCATTCTAAATGCCATTCAGAACACTTGCAATTCATAGGAGGGGGTCAAAAATATCTACCTTAACAAGAGTTTGGAAAAAGTTTATTTCAACTCTCATGTATTATTTTGAAGGATTCAAGACTTCAGTGGAGGTAGGGACTGCAAAAGTGGTGGAAAGATCAAGAGAACTAGAATAAAAATAAGAAGTGGAGGCTAAAGATTGAATTGCTGCAATCTCATGATAAAATGTTAACAGGTAAGGACTTACTTCTTATGGATGAGCAACAAAAGTGGTTTCTTGAGATGGAATCTACTGCTAGTGAAGATGCTATGATCATTGTTGAAATGGCAATAAAGGACATAGAATATTACATACACTTAATTGATAAAGTAGCAGCAGAATTTGAGAGAATTGGCTCCAATTTTGAAAAACGTTCTACTGTGGGCAAAATGCTATCAAGCAGGTTTGTATGCTACAAAGAAACTTTTTTGTGAAAGGAATAGTCAATTGATGCAGGAATGGTCAATTCTTATTTTAAGAAATTGTCACAGCCTTAAGAAACTGTCACAGCCACCCCACCTTTTGGCAACCAACACCCTAATCAGTCAGCAGCCGTCAACATCAAGACAACACCTTCCACCAGAAAAATGATTACAGCTCGCTCAAGGCTCAGGTGATTGTTAACACTTTGTAGCAATAAAATATTTTAAAATTAAGAAATATATGTTGACATAGACATAATGCTATTGTGTACTAAAGAGACAATAGTACATGACACTAAAGAGACACTAGTGCTTAGTAACACTAAAGAGACAACAGTATAGTGTAAACATAACTTTTATATGCACTTAGAAACCAAAAAATGAATGTGCCTTGCTTTCTTTCAATATTCGATTAATTGCAGTGGTCTGGAACTGATCCCATAATATCTCCAAAATATGACTGTATTTCATAATACATTTTGTACAATGAAATAACTGTTGCTAGAATAGCATCCTTTTTATTAATAGTGAAAAGAACTACTCATTTTAAGTATTCATTTTGTATACAGAATCTTAAGGAATATCTCAAAATAGCTGACAAAGGGTTTTTTAAGTATTTCAGGGTGAGGTATAGTTCCTGTTGTGTAGTATCACCTATAGACAATAATTTTTTGGTCCGCCTTTTTGCTGTACCTCTTGTTTTTTGTTGTTTCATGATAAATTGTTTTGTCTAGAGGTTCCAGAAAATGTAAAAACCAAATACATTTGTAAATTAAAAATCAGTATTTTCTTTTATTCTGTGTTATATAGAAACTGACATTTATTTCATGCATAATTATCACGTGGATTATTCCTTTAGGAAAGTAGTATTTATCATAGAATAATGTTCTGGATTGAATTGTGTTCTCCCCCCTCTAATTTGTATATTGAAGTCCTAACCTAACCCCCAGTATCTCAGAAGCTTACTGTATTCGAAGATAGAAGCTTTAACGAGTTAATTAAGGTAAACCGAGGTCATATGAGTGGGCTCTAATTCAATATAACTGGCATCCTCATGACAAAAGGAGATTAAGGCACAGACAAGCACATGCACAGAGAAAAGACCATGAGGGGAAAAAGCAAGAAGGCAGCCGTCTGCAAGCCAAAGAAGGAAATCTCAGCAGAATCCGAACCTGCAGACATGTCCATCTCAGACTCTCAGGCTCAAGAATTATGACAAAATAAGGTTCCATTGTTTAAGCCATCCAGACTGAAGTATTTTGTTATAGCAGTTCTAGCAAACTATTACAAATGGTATCATCTTTATAGGCAGAAATAATCGAGACTTCAAAACTGGCTTTCAGCACAGATTAGCTATGTGACCTGGGCCACATTGCTTAAGATCTCCATTGCCTGAGTTTCAGGATGAATAATAATAATAATACCTACCTAAAAGGAGTAAGCGGAAATATATTATTATTAAAAGTTGCTGGATTTTTTAATGCTATTTCAACATGTCTAAAAAGGCATAGAAATATCCCTATATTACATGTAGCCCAGTAATTTTACCCAATGGGAAAAAAATGCAGACAAAGATACACACTACAGACATTGATCACTGTATGGTTTATGTTAATTTAAGTAAAATTAACCCAGATACTTCTAAATAGGATAATAAGTAAATCATAACTATAGATAGAATATTCTATAGTTACAAAAATCACAGTGATATTTTGATACATCATTAAGCAAAAACAATAAAACCTTATATTGTAGTATGACCTTAACAAAGGAAAGCATAACTAGAAAAAGACTAAAAGGAAATAGAGTATGCCAAGATAGTAAGTGGTTGAGCTTGCCCTAAAAGCATAACAAGTGGCATTTTTTTCTGTTTTTCATATCTTCTCTATTCTCTAATATCTGTACAATAAATATAAACTCATGACTATATTGTTAAAACATTAAAAAATAATTTCTATTATGTACAAATAATATATATTTAGCATATAATATTAAAAAGTACTTACATTTATATATTGATAGATATACATCATCTATATTGGCCTATCTAATCTCAATTTTAAAAGAATAGTGAGTTTCAGTTTCCAATAAATGGCAGTGACATGGTCTTTATGCCCTTCCAACTTATAAAAATGTGAGTTCCTCAAGAATTAGCTATATAGCCTCAATAATTTCTGTTAAATCAATCACTCAGCTAAGCAAAATATACTGAGTCATTGTTGATAAGTGACTGAATATGTGAATATGAATATAATTAAATATATGAATAAACAAGTATTTATGGTATAGAACTGATAAAGTACTAATGCAAAGGATTTTTATAGTTTGCTTGCTACAGAGAACTATTAATTCAAAGGGTCATGTCTGGAAAAAGGATAGGTTATATATGCATTTTGTAGTCTTTTAAGATATTAAACAGGCCTACTACAAAAGAAATTAAAATATTTTCTAAAATTTTTGCAAGATTCATATATTAATTCAACGCAGAATATATGTGCACAGATAGAAATTTATTCAAATGTTGAGTGTTTAAATGGCTTTTAAGGACAGAAACTGATCACTGAACTTTGTCAGTAAGAAAAGTGTTTGCAAATAAAAAAGAAAAAAATATGAAAGGCAGTGCACACTTTAAAAGACTGGCACAATTCAGGTTACAAAGTTTCATTTTAAACTGGTAATAGTGACCAACAGGTGATGTGTTGCTTTAGTTAATGAGAATGTGATTCTTTTTTTTTCCCCAAGACAGAGTTTCACTCTTGTTGCCCAAGCTGGAGTGCAATAGCACGATCTTGGCTCACTACAACCTCCACCTCCTGGGGTTCAAGCGATTCTCCTGCCTCAGCCTCCCAAGTAGCTGGAATTACAGATATTAGTCACCACACCTGGCTAATTTTGTAGTTTTAATAGAGATGGGGTTTATCCATGTTGGTGAGGCTAGTCTCGAACTCCCGACCTCATGTGATTCGCCTGCCTCGGCATCTCAAAGTGTTGGAATTACATAGGCATGAGCCACTGCACCCGGTGGGAATGTCATTCTTAAGAGGTCAGGAAAAATGCATTCAATTTCTTAGTAGATTTGTTAGATTTTCTTCACTCTGTGGTCACAGATTTACCTAGTTCATACACCCACAAACATATGCCCTTGGATACAAAAGGAAGTAGGATAAATATATGGATAGATGTGCACATCATTTCCACCACTGGAAAACAATTTAGATTACTAAGCAACCAATGTCTCAGGCAGTATTAAAGATTATTTGAAAAATTCAAAAGAAATAAAAAATTATTTTCTCTTGTTTCTGATCCATGTCTTACAGAATAGGCTAGACGTTCTAAACACTAGAAGTTCCAGATTATACTATTCACTTGGCAAACATCAGCATTTTGATCCATAGTTTCTTGGTAAGGTGAAGAAAAGAATAATATTTATATACTGCTAATCTGAGTGTAAACTGGAGACATTAAACGTCTGTGGCATTATCTATACAATTTAAAATGCACATGGTTTTGACCTGGCAATGCAACTTCTAATTGTTTTTAGTGGTGTGTTAAGATATATGCATGTATGAAGGTATCCACACACAAACACAGATATTCACTATAGCAGTTTTATAATAAAATAGTGAAAACTGAAATGTCTACTAACATAGGATTAGGTAATAAAATATGGCATCTTTGTTTACTGGGATACCATGCAGTCATGAAAAGAATAAGAAAACTCTGTACTATTTTAGATAAACCTATTAAACACTTTGAAAAAAGATAAAAGCAAAATCTTCAATTTGTGTAATAAAAAAGAATATATATGCTGACCTGAACTCTGTAGAATTCCTCTAAAGATTTGCAAGAAACTGATGATAATAGAAATTCCTGCAGAAAGGAACAGAGTGGTCAAGGGAGAGGAATAAGAGAGAAACTTGTTTTTCATTGTATAGCATGTACTACCTATCCAAAAACTAAATAAAATTTAACCATAAATCACTAAAGATGTTAGTGATTATTCTATTTTTATAAGACGGCATATAATTTAGATATATTTTGATAATTCATATGACACGTTCTATAAGCAATGTAAGAAATATGATTTGGAGAAATATTTTACTTCAGGTTAACAAATTTTATTAGGCATCTATTATGTGACAGACTCAGATACTAAGAATGTGAGAGACGTGGTGGGTCTTCATGGAAGTATGAGTATTTCAGGAAGTGAGAGTGACACAAAAGAAGAGACAGCTATGAATGAATAGGATGTAAGTAGCCTACTGTGTATCTACTATGGAAAACACGCTGTAGTTTACTGTTACAAGATTTGAACTATCCATAGCCATATTTATTAAACAATTTCATCTGTATTACTCACAAGTTTAATAATTCCAAATTACTCTATAAATGCAAAAATAGTTTTATTATTTTTATATCTCCTTTCCTGTCTTTATTATTTATAATAATAGGATTTATAATCATGATATGATATTAAAGAATAAGATCACAATGTAACAGAGAAAAGACCACAAAGTGAATAAATTATTTCACACCAACACTGGCAATTTACCAGCACATTAGTATGTAGTCCTTTATGAGTGAGAAATTAATGAGCAGAAATAACATATCATTATTATTTATTTTTAAGAGCACAAGAGTCAAAGTTTAACTGTCATCCTGTGAAAATTTTTAGTCATTAAGTACATTACTAATTAAAACTCTTCTACAACTTGTTATGTGAATAAATACCGAAGTAGAATTTGACTTAGTTCAACTTAGAATTTTATTTTTATGGTTCTTCATAAATGTATGGTTTTAAAGAACAAAGAATGTGATCATACTACAAACTGCATATTATTATTTTAATCATGCCAATCTGTGCATAACTGGTAACCGGTTTAGACACATTCTTTATAAGAAATGTCAAAGAATGCCTTTTGTTTCCACTTTCTCAATATTTTTATATTACAAAATAGAAAAAGTAGTTATAATTGGGTTGACTTGATTCACATAATTTTTAGTGAGTTGTGCAATAAGCACTACATTAAATGCTAAGCAAATAAAACTCACAATTTCCTGCCCTAATGGGGGTGTCATTCTATGTGCATAAATAAAGGGATCGAAATATAATGAAAATTAAACATTGTGCTAAGTGCTGTAAAGGTGGTAGTGAAATAGAAAAAGGTAAGGAAAGTCAGTCTATTTGGAAGGTAAGAGAAGTTGTCAATGAGAAGTTGTCTGAATGGAAACTTGAAGAATAAGAAGCCAAACTTGATAAGATTAGAAAGATGAAAACATCAGTCAATGGAACACCACACGTAAAGACTGTGGTAGAAGAGCTTAACCCAGGGTGACTCAAGGTTTATGGCCAAGAGGTACAGTGTCGTGATGAGACTGGATACAAAGGAAGAGGGCAGCAGACGCCAATATTTAGGTTTCATTTAAGATACTACGGGAAGTCAGTGGAGCCCCAAGGAGGGAGTGATATGATTAAATTTATATTTTTAATTGATTGCTTTTGTCTGCTTTTTGGGACTAGGTTAGAATGAAACGGGAATGAAGGAAGAGGAACAACAGTAAGGAGGCTGTTACAGGGATCCAGGCAAGCTATGATGGTGGGTTGGATGAGAATGGTAGCCATGGGAATTGAAGGTTCTGAATATAATTGGGTCAGAGTTTGCTGATGGAATAGATGCAGGAGAAATGAAGAAGAGGCAGAAATTCAACAAGACTCCTAGATTTCTGACTTGAGCAAGTAGTAAATGATGGGGTCATTAGAAGGAAAAGGTTTTGAAAGCAGGCTCTGGAGTCAACTGTTCAACCCGAGGTATGTATTTGGATGGCTGTAAACCAGCCAAGTGAAGATTCCACATGGGAGGCTGGATATATTAAAAGGAGAGTTTGAAATGTAGATATCATAGAAGGATCATTTCTCATATTTATCTAGTAATCAGCTAAGATATCTGTCTTCCTTGCTACAGTGTGAACCACTTGAGGACTGATACATGTTCTTCGTTGTTTCCCAAATTTCTGATATTCATATTGAGTGAAAGTATGCATGAATGAATGAATATTAACTTAAATCTCAGGCTCGAACATACACATTTTAAATTGAACCACATAAGAATTAATAATCTTACAATGATTAGACTTTTTTTTTCATGCTGCCAAACAGCTGTGTCAACTACTAAAATTGAGATTAAGATCTGGAAAGTGTTTTAAGAATCACCTAATAAAATTCCTCTTTTCACAAGTCAGGAAACTGGGACCTAAACAAAGACTTACTGAAAGTTATAGTTGTTAGTGTCAGGGTTTGGATTAGAACCCAAGTTTCTTATCCCATTCTACTACTCCATATTCTTCTGATCAAAAGCCAGTAAAATGGTTCAGTTAGTTTGCATAGCAAGGAGGTAATTAAAAGTTTCACAGAAGATCACAAACATTTTTTAAATTATAAACTTGCTTATGAAACATTCTCTTCAAAAATAACGAAATGTAGAATACTAACACACCACTTTTTAATTTACTCACTCAAAGAACTTCATAAATTAAAGAGAAAAATCCCACATACACATTACATGACTAAATGTTCTTTGGTTTCCAAAGAATTCTCTCACCAGGCCTTAGAGTAGAGGCATTTATGATGGAAGATGAAGTCACTTTTAAAAAGAAAACATTGGTTCTTTTGAATATAGGGAAAAGCAAATGTGTGTTAATATGCTGCTTAGTCATTCAGACCACAGTAACCATAGTAGAATACTTAGCGTTCTCAGACTCCTGAATACCTATTTCCCAAAATTAAGACTATGCCTATATGACAACAACAATAAAAACGTATACAACATAAACTCTGACACACTTAAAAGGAATACCACAGGCTCCTTGTTTCTAGAACAAGGTTGGTCAAACCTATGTCATAGATTACATAAATTGTTCATAAAATATGTAATGTTTTAGTCTCACACTGCCCTTTACAGAGAGCTTAGCAAATACTCAATTCTTCCTACAGGGCTTAGAAAACACAACAAATTTGGAAGTCCATGTATGCTTAGGACACACTTCATGATAGCTAAGATTTAGAATATTGCCGTTGAGTAGGATTGCTTCAACGGTGCTGAACATAGATTAAGAAAAACAACAGGGCTCTCTGAAACTCACCTATACTCTACACTCGCTATAAATTCAGACTTGTGGTATGTCTATTAAGGTAATCTGTCTCTAGGAAGAAATGAAGAAATGCCTGTGAAAGAATTAACCCAAAGAGTGTAGATATGCAAGTGTGGTACTAGGAGATCAGCACCACCATAAATTCAAAACCTTCAGCCTCAATTTGAAACTGAGCAACGACAAAAATTCTGTGTTTTTCCCAATTAGGAGGATTTGTTCATTCCAATCCTCCACAACAATTGCAAACTCTGCTCTCCTACATACTTTTAAATTCTTCCCCCTCTCCCTATCCCATCTCACGTGGCTTTACTTCCTATCTCAAAGACATAATAGAAGCAATCAGATATGAAAACCCTCAACTTCCCACTACCAAAATCAGTAAACCTATCAGTATCTACAGCCATCCTTTACCCCTTTACTACTGTTTCTAGAGAAATGGCATCCTTTGTCAAAGTCATTTATCAATTAATTCCATAATATGTCATTGTTGAATGTGTTGGATTCTTCTTGGGGAAATACATACACTGGTTATCTTTTCTTTTTCCCATAACTTTGGCCTCTCTCTACTAAATCCCTCCCAGCAGGATTTAAACATGCTCAAATTAGCCTCATATTAAAGAAAGAAACATACAAAATCATAATTATTATTCCTTTCTCCCTCAGTCTGTAGTCCCCAGTTCCTGCCCACTTTTGTCCTTCTTTTCCAAACGACTCAAACAAGATACCTCAGGGCTCAGTGTGAGGCCGTCTCTTCTTCCCACTCTTTATACTCAATCTAATCAATTTTATCTACTCTTACTAATTATCTTCCAGTACATGCTAATAACTTTCAAACTTTATCTGCAATTCAGAATTTTCTATTGACTTTCAGCTCTTTCCCATACATCCTTGACTTCCCCAGTTAAAGAAAGTTACCCAAATTAGTTTTTCAAAAGCTGGATTTATTACCTCCACCCATCCCCAAACCTGTCACACCATCTTTGTTCCTTAAAACAGTGTACAGAAACACAAATGAACAAATTACTCAAGCCAGAAACTTGAAAATCACTCGACTCCTTTCCATTTCTCATGCCCTCATAGCCAAATAGCATATCCTAAAAATTCCATCTTTTAAATAGCTCTAGAATCTGTATACTTTTCTCTGTAATCAAATTTAGTCATTATTCAACTATTCTCCAGTAATAGCTTCCTAACTGGCTACCTTGTGAATGCATTCTCAATTCTGCAGCTAGACTGTGCTTTTAAAAGGCAATTGCTAGTACATACTTCCCTGCTGGAAGTCTTCAGTGTTTTTTACTTTTACTATACAGATTTGCTTCCACAAACAATAGTTAATGTTTTATTTATGTTTTAAAACTTTATATACATAAAATATATACGACATATTTCTTTGGAACTAGCCTTTTTAACTAAACCTCTTATTTTTTAATGCTATCCTCGTTAATACATAAGCTCCAAGGCATCTTTTTCAACTGATGAATAGTGTTCCATTGTATGACCAAAGCATGGTTTCTTTATTCATCCCCTCCACTGAGGGTTGTTACGTTTGTCCCACTTTTTCATAGCAATGAACAATGCTGCGATTAAGTTGCTGGAAAATGCCTCCTGTGCACATGTGTGAGAGTTTCTTTAAAATGAATACCTAGAAAACAAATTGCAAGATCACAGGAATTGTACATTTTGAGCATCAGCTGCTACTGTGTCATTGCACAGGAATGATATACTCCAACTGTAGTTATCTGGAAAGAAGAGAAGACGGAGGAAGAAGAGAAAAGGGTTTAAGATTTTAGCTGGAATAAAACATTTTATTTCTTCAAAACTGTTGCTTTTTCCCCCAGTTTTTCACACTGTCATTTATTTATGTATTTCATTTTCATCTCTCAGATCTCAAGCTACATGTTACTTCCTCAGGAATCCTTTCCTCATCCTCTCAGGCCGTTTAATTTTCCTTCATTATAACTTCCCAAAGTCGCCTTTACTTCCCATTTTGTAGCAACCCTTACACTCCGAATTATTCGTTTAACATATATCCTCAAATAATAATTGACGAATTGATTTACTTATTTGTATCTATCATGCCTATTAGACTCTGAGTCTCTAAGGGTAGAAACTGGATCTGCCTCATCAGAAACTATTCCTAGCACCCACACGATGCCTAGCACACAGGGGTTCAATAAATAATCACCAGAGAATGAAAGTATCAGAGAAGTATTTGTGAGTAGTACTAGGTAGCCAGCCAAGCTCCCCAGTCCCCTACAAACCTATGAAAATCGAGGGCAAGATTTCATGAAATTGTAAACAAATAAAACTGCAGTCTCATTACCACAGATCTGTAAGACACTGAGGACATAAAGCAGCAAGGCCTTGTGGCACATATAAGTCCATGTGGCTTGGTTGGTGCTGATTCAACTTTCCACATCTGGTGTGAAAGTTGGTGCAGAATGGAACTGGACACACAATTGTATGAGCCAGAAGCAGGATCAATAAGATCTGGGATCAAACATTGGACTTTTGAGGGGCAGGAGGCATCGCTGTGACAATCAGAGAGGAGACCAGAATGGTGGAATGTCAAGTCTCAGTTGGGAGCTCTACATTTGCAAGTCTTTGTGAGAGAGTGGCAGTTTATCACAGAGGAGGTAGGGGCAGAATCACAGAAATAAAGAACAGTCACTGTTACTGCTGCCTTACCATGCAGACATTTGAATATTTTGTCACTAGATCACAAAGACTAGATAAATAAAATATTTTCACAATTCTGTGTGAGGTGACAAAGCCAGAAAGCAGAGGTATATACTATTAGTTTCATCCCAAACGCACAAATGTGAGGTCTATTAGATCTTCAAATAAAGCCAGATCTAAGGTATAAAGAGATAAAGCTTTGCAAACAATCTATGGGTTTTAATAAAAACATCTGTCTTCCACCTTGTCTGTATCTTAGCAGTTGCTGCAGAGAATCTATGTCTTAAGGAAATACTTGTTTATGCTATATATATGCACAGAGCTAAATAAACACATCTAGAAATATCTCTTCCCCTAACAATCGATTGTGTAAAATGGGTTGTTTTGTCTCCCTGATCCTAAATCGCTGAACTGACTGAACTCCCACATTTCAGCTACTTTTTTTAGTTTTTCTGTTAACTATTTCATGGTCAGAACATCACTTTTGTATATAGAGTCGACAAAAATAATAAAAATAAAAGCAGTTTGAAGAGGCAGTTTTTTAAACCTACTAACTCTCTCATATCTTTTACTCTTATTCTAGTAACTGTTATAAAACGTATTGCTTTGCTTGACCTTCTCAGACATTCCTGGGGGGCCAATATCCTAGACCCTATAATTCATTCAAGATAATTCACTTATTGTCAAGGCAGCATTTATATCCCAAGAGTTTCCATAAATAATTCATTGAAAGCATTCATTTCCAGAAGATCTGTTCAGCTAGGAACCTGGTTATTTCTTCAAGACAGTGCAAATATTGCCTCAAAATTGAAGAGCTAATTCAGCATGGACCAACTAGTGGAAAACCTGAGGCAGAAAGAAAAATTTTAGTATATAAACATTCAAGTAGATTGCAAATACCTGTTTACTTGCAAATCCATCGTTGTCTTCCGGAGCCACATTTGCAACCGCAGGGCAGGAGAGGGGAGAGAGAATCCCCAAACTAGGGAAGGAATAAAAGCCTGTGGGCCCTACATGCAGTACCTTGCAATGTCCCGGGGAAGAGAGGTGCTGCTTCTAAGAAGAGAGGGCCAGGATCTGTATTAGACCTATTCCCTCCTCTCCAGCTGATGTGCATTCACCTTGTCTTTCTATAGCCTTACTGAAAGTAAAGTAACAACCCCTTCACCTGCTATTCAAATAAATATAATTGCATTCACTTTAACATTTGTCAGGTGATTAATACTATGCCTGTCAGCAAAAATAATGACCACTTGTGTGGCTTTGGCATACTACTATTTTCACCCCAACATCTTTTTTGCCACTGCCGTCCCATCACCTAAGTTCTGGTGTCTGCCCTCACAGGCTACCACAAAGATGAATATTTGACCATCCCACGTGGTCCCTAGGGTCTGAAGACTTCAGCTCAAGTCCCAGCCAGAGTGTGAGCACCTTTAGAGAGGCTATGAGGTCCTGTGCTCAGGATGCTGCATCATGAGAAGCCATACCCTAGTGAAACTTTTGCCACTTTGCTGAACTGGACATGGCATTTGTCAAAAGTATCTTCTCAATCATTCTTTTCAATATTCTGTCTGTTCTACTTTGAATATAAGCCACGTGAAGAAAAAAATCGTATCTTTCTTGGCCACTATGTGCCTGGAACATGGTAGTAATTTAAGAAATATTTGTTTAAAAAAATAAATGTTTAATGGAGGAATGGGTGATTGATAGCCAAACACTTTCTTGTGGTCTTTGGGTCTACAAAGTTCAATATTACTTGATATGAACCATCCCAATATCCCTTCAAAATGGTATAAGTATATATTCTAATACCGGAAAGAGAAAAAAGTTATTATTAAATCTTCGCTTTGATTCCACCAGGTACAGTTGGTGATATAAAAGGAAAGAATGACTTTTAGGAGATATGTATTTATTAAACTCACTAGGAATTCTAATCTGAATATTCTTTGCATTATGTGATCTTAAACATTTTAATGCTGGTAAATTAATATGTAAACATCTTGCTAGAATAGTAAACACTATTTGAGTTTTTACTGGAATTTGCCCTGCCAATCATATTGCTGCATACAATTATAATAATTAGTGCTTTTAATAAATTTCTAGATCTCTTTGTTCTATAGACTGTAAAGCACAGTTAAGGCATTTCATGAGTGTGGCTATTGTGATGAATCTTATAAATAATGTCTTCTTTATTTCTTCAACTTTTATTTTAAGTTCATGGTACATGTTCAGGATATGCAGGTTTGTTACATAGATAAATGGTGCAATGATGGTTTGTTGCACAGATCATTCTATCGCTTAGGTATTAAGCCCACCATCCATTAGCTATTCCTCCTGATAGCTATAGCTATAGTATTCCATGGTGTATGTTTGTCACATTTTCTTTATCTAGTCTATCACTGATGGACATTTAGGTTGATTCCATGTCTTTGCTATTGTGAATAGTGCTGCAATAAACATACATGTGCAGTATACAATGTGCATGTATGTTTATAATGGAATGATTTATATTACTTTGAGTAAATACCCAGTAATGGGATTGCTGGATCAAACGGTATTTCTGCTTCTAGGTCTTTGAAGAATTGATGTACTGATTTTCACAATGGTGGAACTAATTTATGCTCCCACAAATAGTATAAAAGCATTCCTTTCTCAACGCTTTTACACTGTTGGTGGGAGTGTAAATTAGTTCAACCATTGTGGAAGACGGTGTGACGATTCCTCAAGGACCTAGAAATAGAAATTCCATTTGATCCAGCAATCCCATTACTGGGTATATATCCAAAAGACTATAAATCGTTCTACTATAAGGACACATGCACACAAATGTTCATTGCAGCACAGTTTACAATAGCAAAGACCTGGAACCAACCCGAAATGCCTATCGATGATAGACTGGACAGGGAAAATGTGGCACATATACACCATGGAATATTATGCAGCCATCAAAAACGATGAGTTCGTGTCCTTTGTAGGACATGGATGAACCTGGAAACCATCATTCTCAGCAAACTGACACAAGAACAGAAATCAAACACCGCATGTTCTCACTCATAGGCGGGTGTTGAACAATGTGAACACATGGACACAGGAAGGGGAGTATCACACACTGGGGTCTGTCGGGGAAAAAGGGGAGGGACAGTGGGGGGTGGGGAGTTGGGGAGGGATAGCATGGGGGAGAAATGCCAGATATAGGTGATGGGGAGGAAGGCAGCAAATCACACTGCCATGTGTGTACCTATGCAACAATCTTCCATGTTCTTCACATGTACCCCCAAACCTAAAATGCAATAAAATAAAAAAAAAGAGTAAAAGAGAGAGAGAAAAAAAAAGCATTCCTTTCTCTTTGCAACCTTGCTAGAATCTGTTGTTTTTTTAACTTTTTAATAATAGCCATTCTGTGTGGCATGAGATGGTATCTCATTGTGGTTTTTATTTGCATTTCTCTAATGATCAGTGACGTTGAGTTTTTTTTCATAAGTTTCTTGGCTGCATGTATGTCTTCTTCTGAGAAGTGTCTGTTCATGTCCTTTGCCCACTTTGTAATGGGGTTTATTTTTTTCTGGTAAATTTGTTTAAGTTCTTTGTAGATTCTGGATATTAGACCTTTGTCAGATGGATAGATTTCAAAAATTTTCTCCCATTCTATAGGTTGTCTGTTCACTCTGATGATAGTTTTTCTTGCTGTGCAGAGGGTTTTTAGTTTAATTAGATCCCATTTGTCAATTTTTGCTTGTGTTGCAATTGCTTTTGCATTGTTGTCATGAAATCTTTGCCCATGCTTCTGTCCTGAATGGTATTACTGAGATTTTCTTTGGGGTTTTTACATTTTGGGGTTTTGTGCTTAAGTCTTTAATCCATGAGTTAACTTTTGTATATGGTGTAAGAAAGTGTTCCAGTTTCAATATTCTGCATATGGCTAGCCAGCTCTCCCAGCAGCATTCTTTAAATAGGGAGTCCTTTCCCCCATTGCTTGTTTTCATCAGTTTGTTGAAGATCAGATGGTTGTAGGTATGCAGTCTGATTTCTGAGTTCTCTATTCCATTCCATTGGTCTGTGTGTCTGTTCTTGTACAGTACCATGCTGTTTTGGTTACTGCAGACTTGTAGTACAGTTTGAAGTTGGGTAGCATGATGCCTCCAGTTTTGTTCCTTTTGCTTAGGATTGACATGGCTATTTGGACTCTCTTTTGTTCCATATGAACAAATTAAATGAAAAAACACACATGATAATCTCAACAGATGAAGAAAAGACCTACAATAAAATTCAACATGCTTTCATGTTGAAAACTCTCAATAGGCCAGGCACAGTGCCTCAGGCCTGTAATCCCAGCAACTTGGGAGGCCAATGTGGGTGGATCACTAGGTCAAGAGATTGAGACCATCCTGGCCAACATGGTGAAACCCCATCTCTACTAAAAACACAAAAAAAATAGTTGGGCATGGTTGCACACACCTGTAGTCCCAGCTACTCGAGAGGCTGAGGCAAGAGAATCACTTGAACACGGGAGGCAAAGATTGCAGTGAGCCAAAATCATGATACTGCACCCCAGCCTGAGTGACAGAGTGAGACGCGGTCTCAAAAAAAAAAAAAAAAAAACACTCTCCATAAACTACGTATTGAAGGAATATACTTCAAAATAATAAAAGCCATATATGACAAACCCACAGCCAATATCATACTGAATGGGCAAAAGCTGGAAGCATTCCCTTTGAAAACAGGCAAAAGACAAAAATACCTTCTCTTACCACTCCTTTTCAACAAATGATGTCTTCTGCAATGCTGGGCGTGTGCATAAGGAAAAGAGGGAGGTCACTCTGTTATCAGGCTTTCATATTCTTACAGTAGGACAGCAACATAATTAGAAGTATGTCTATGAAAATCTAGAACATAAATTAGTCCTCTCTCAGATGGACTTGCATATGCCACTTGCATATTAGCCTTGTTGGCATTTGGAGGAAAAAGAAACTTCTAAGGCATTTTATATTCTGTGATATTGAGGCTATACATATGCACAAATTTCTTTTCTTTTTTTGATGATGTATCTCTACCAGTATTTAGTAATATAACGCTATGCATTGAAAATATGTTTCCTGGCTGAAGAATGGATAGAGGCAACATCCTAAGACCACTAAGGCCAAATACCTTATCATTATTATTGATACCATTTTACTTCCAGTCTGGGGGAAAAAGTACGTGGACCTGTACACATACATACACACTCCCAGAAAACTGCAGAAATATGGAACACTTTTTCGAGACCAAGAAGAAAACCACTAGACAAGTAATGATCTCTCAAGGTTACTGGTACTTAGGAGATTAGCTATTATAATTTGTTGGGTCTTGTTCTATCTGTCGGAGGTTATGCTGAGGATTCTTTCACCTGTATGGAGAGGGGGAAAATTAAAAAATCAGAAACAAAATTTGCATTGTTACCAGAAAAAAGTAAAAGATAAAGACAACAAGAGGTCTGGTGAGACGTGTAAAAGAAAGAATCTGGACAACTATCAGTTTATTCATACTTGGTGGTTGTTTTCCTAAAATAAATAAATGAATAATTTAAAGAAATGTGCTATTACACTTCTTTAAACTATTTGACCTTCACTATCCTTGCAGTTTCAGAACACTGAAAAATCTGTTCTCCTAATTTTGAGCTTCAGCTTGGAGTTCGCAACAGCCTCTGAGGACTTTGTTTTATGCATAAAGTTATGCTCCCCTTTTGTATCAGGTCTGTTGTAAATGTTCATTATAATCACTGATGCTTAATTTAGCAGATGGTTGGAACTGCACAATTCTTCTCAGAGGAATTAAATATGGTTATGTCATTTCCCAAGTTGACTTAAAAGAAGTAATTTGAGATCAAGCAACGTTTCAGTTTCAGTATTAGTTCAGAATCATTGCCATAAATGTTTTCTTTTCTCTACTTCTATAATTTTGAATAACTCTGATGAACTGGGTTGGTCTTCCATTTTCTTAGCTCTTGATGTTCTTCAATAAAGAAATAAAGATGAATAAATTATTGTACCCAAATCCCATGTTTTGCCACATGATTCTTTAGGAGTCCCAAAAGAGATTTTCCTATTATATTTGCACAGCACTGTTTCTCATCTGTTGTCAGCCAATACAAGGTGAATAGAAATTATATCTTATACCAAACTGCTGGTACATATTAATTCCACCTCCAATGACAACCTTGCACTAATCTCAAGATATTAGTGATCAAATGTAATTAGCAAGAAACAGAGAAGCTGCATCTAAAACATTTCTCAGAACCTCCTACCTACTCAGAATGCCATTTATGTCTTTTGTTCAATAGATATTCAATTGGCTAAGAATGGATCGTGCATTTTGAAAGACAAGAAACAAACAAAAAAAGAGATTGTTCATAGTTCCAGATCTGTCTCTAAGTAACAGGGTCACTTCTCTTCACCCTGGGGGCTCTTCCAAAAAGGTAGTTTTTCTAAACCAAGATTTCACTATTCATAAGGGCTCATTCTTATATGTTATTCAACCTCTTTCAACTTCCAATTTCAATGCCCTGTAGCCTCCTACTGTTCCTGTTGAACTTACTTTGGACACTGCAGGAAGCAAAGGGAGGGTAATATTTGAGGGTATGAGAGATGGTTGATTAAGTCAGGAAAGTTCATTGCTATGCCATTATGTCCGGTATTTAGAAGCTTTCTTCTGAGGGAATAAAGGATCTTAATTTCAAATAGGAAGTAAGCTCTACAATTTCCCCTGTGAAACTGGAAAGTTATATGAAAACCAACAGACATCTTTTAGAGAATGTTGGGATTATAATGCAAAGTAGTTAGGAGATCTGGGTTTGTGCATGTGTACGCCACTGGCTAGGACTTTAGGCCCCTGTGGTTTAGTATCATCTTCATAACCACCAATTATGGCCAGGAAGATTAATAGCATAATATGTTTATATATATAATATACACCAAGTTTCTCTGTAAATTGTAGTGTTTGTGTATAAGGTATTTTTACATTGTTATTGTCAGTAACCTCTCCCTTCTCTTCAGGAAAGTTGAGAGAGGAGTAACAAGATGCCATCTGCAGGTGTTCTTCTGCCCTGCCTCAGGCTATTTTCACCATAGTGTTTCCCACCTTGGCCCTCCCTCCCCCAAACCCCCTGCAAAGAGATAAAAGAACAGATGTACACACTCCTCCCTCTGCACAGTCAGCTAAAAGCCTTGTATCCCAATCATGATGATGGCAGCTACAAAGGTTGTGATACCTACCAGCTAAGTCTTGCTGAAGTAGGTATGCAACTAACTCGCTACACAAGGCAAAAGCTCTCTGAGCCTGGCAGGAAGCATAAGTGTGATAGTCAGATAAACTCATTTTCTAATTACCATATTCTCTGCTTAAGTATAAACAGTTGAATCCTGGGCAGTTACTCAATTCTTGCAATTCTTGTATTCTTGGGTTCCATCTGCTAAATTTGAAAGAATGGCACTACCTTTCAGGATATTAAGGGTTAAATGAGAAAACATAGTGAAGTTTCTGCCATAGTTTTGATTACTTATTAGGTCATCAGTAAAAGGTGATTCCTCTCATCTCATCCCCAATTCTTCTTCTACTCTTTGGCATCAGCAAGAAGCTATCAGGATCATCCATGACAGACGTCACCCACACAGAAACAGTACTTCCACCCACCCCCCGCGAAAACAACATTTTCCCTAGAAAAAGTCTTCTGCTTTTCTTCCTATGAACTTCAAAGAGACTTATTTGAGAAGTCATCATTTTTTATACTCTCTTGTATGTATTCTCTTGTGATCCAATGTAACTTTCCAATTCATTTCTTATTAGAATTATTATTGTGTTTTGTAAAACAGAATGGGGGGAGGGAGAGCTAGAGAGAGCTTATATACTTTTCCTTTACACTGTAGTATTTTAGTTTAAGTGTTTGTCTCAATCTAAGTTTCATATGAAGCCAAGGCAAAGCTTTTCATCTGTAATTCATTCTTTTATAAGGATTTACAAACTTTTACAGTCAAGTTTTGCCGTTGATTTGCATTTCTTTTACTTGAGTTCTCTAGTGGTTTTGCCAAAACTACAATCAGTTACGTGATTCAGAAATACGTTCTTGTAGCAAATTCTGAGAAGAGTAACACTTATTGAAAAGTCACATGAAAAATGAGTCAATTCAAAGAATAAGAATTTTTTTACTACATGAGACCTTAAAGATCACTTACTTCAACACTTTATTTTTAAACAGCGATTATAGAATATTTTCAAATGCTGTGGAGTTCTGTGGAGTGTACCAGATATATTATATTGTTTAATTTCTACATTATCTATATTTAACAGAGGAAAAAATTGAAGCTCTGTTTTTCAATGCCGAGGGTTGGAGGAAGACCTGATGATTGCTGATACTTAGCCTTGGCTCATTGCACTAAGGAATGGTGTGTTGTTTTATGTAAGGGGAAGCGGAGACAAAGTACTCCCAATTCGTTTGAAAAGGATGATGCAGGTAGATAGTGACAGGACTGGAATGAGACAACTGGGCTCATGCAAACCCAGTTCAGCCTTCATTTTTACGTTATTGCACAGTAATATATTGTAACATGGGCTGCTGTTATATTTTAATTGAGGCTTTCCACTTAACATTAAGGACTTAAACAAAAACGTTGTCCCCCTCTCTTTTGTCTCAATATCCCATTTATATTCATGTTTTCTTTTTTATGATTCTCCACTTCTATTCCCATTGCATAACTTACTATTATTACATAGGGCATTTTAAATCTCCTCTACTCCTTAGGAAATGAGCAAGGAATTGTTAAAAAATTAATAGTTCTGTAGAGAAATGAAGAAAGCACAATCAATCTGAGATAATTTAGGGCTATAAAAAGCGGTGTTTGGAATATCAGGTGATGCTACTTATCCTTACACCGCACATTTTACTCTATACTTCAAAGCAACATCGGCCACTGGGTCTTCAGAAAGATCCTATAAGGCTGTGGCCCATGAGAGGAACCCAGGGAACTGTGGGTACTTTTATGACAGTTGCTGGAACCACCTGCATTTGCCCAGCATTTTAACCACTGTGTAGCTGGATCCAGGTTCTGATTCAGGGCTCTTTTTCCTCACTTTTGATTTCACCTCCAGTGCTTAGACTTAATGGCCTAGGAAGGCTGTTTCTCTGAGCTTGAGTCCTCCCAGTTTTCCTAGGCCTAGGCTGAGGCACGCCGCTGGGGTCTTCTGCCTCTTCCTCCTTCAAGGCCCATTTCTCTCCTGGTTCCAGGCCTAGTCCCCAGATCTCAAACTCCTGCTTTCTGTGCATTGAAAAACTGCTCAAGATAAGACTGTTCTCCCTGTTTAATCACACATATTCCCCCCATGGTGCTGATAGTTTTATCCCTGTCTTTTCGTCATCACATTGTTTCCTCATGGCAGCAAACATTAACACAACACAATATAAAACTTTTTAAAATCCAAGAAGTCAGAGGATAAAGAATGTGGTCATCTGGTAAAAGTCTTGTTTATATAAGCAATAACTTTAACATGCGTACAATAGACATGGCTAAGCACTCGATGACTCAGTATCAGAGACCATCTTGAATTCATAGAGAAAACTGCTAAAACTGCTACCCATAGACTTACAGAATGCCTCATCTGCTGTCATGGTATTCCACACAGCATGCCTCGGATCAAGGAACTCACTTCATAGCAAAGTAAATGTGGCAATGGGTCTATTCTCACAGAATTCACTGGTCTTACCACGTTTCCCACCAGCATGAAGCAGCTCGCTTAATAGAATGGTAGAATAGACTTTTGAAGACTCTGTTGCAGTGACAGCTTGGTGGCAATACCTTGCAGGACTGGGGCAAGGTTCTCCTGAAGGCTATATATGTGCAGATTCAGCATCCAATACAATCTATGGTGATGTTTATCTATAGCCAAGATTTACAGGTCCAGAAGTCAAGGGTTGGAAATGAGAGTCGCAGCATTCATTGCTACCCCTAATAACCCACTAGCAAAACTTCTGCTTCCTGTTCCCACGACCTTACACTCTACTGGCCTAGTTCCAAAAGGAGGAATGCTTCCATTAAGAGACACAACAATGATTCCATTACTGGAAGCTAAGATGGCCATCTGGCCACTTTAGTCTTCTCATGCCTCTGAATCAACAGACCAACAAGGGAACTACTATGCCAGACTAGAACTATACCATTGGCTCTCTTGGGTCTCCAGTTTGCCAACTGCAGACCTCTTGGGATTTTTATCCTCTATAATTGGGTGAACTAATTACAAGGAATCAATTCCTTGTAACAAATACACACACACACACACATACACATACATACACTATAATTGGGTGAACCAATTCCTTGTAACAAATACACACACACACACACCTACATACATACACGCACACATACACAAAAACTCATACAAAAACACCCCCCACACACATCCTACTGGTTGTTTCTCTAGCAAACCCTGACTAATACACCTGCTTAATATTCAATCACTATTTGTCATTATATAATTTTTGTTACACCATTTATGATCTGACTACATGTCCCTTACATGTAAGGATAATGGTAATAGCTATTGTTATTATTATATACTATAATAATATATTTTTATTATACACTATAATAATTTAACATTATTTTAATATAAATAAAATATTTTTATTTATATACTATAATAATTATATACATCTGCAACAATAGTAATAATATTTAACCCTTGTTTTATACTTAAAATATTCCAGGCATTGTTTTAAGTACTTTACACGTATTAATGCATGCAATCCTTATAACCACTCTGAGTTAGATATTATGATCCCAATTCATTTATAAGGAAACTGAGACACAGAAAGGTTATGTAACATACTGAAAAGTATACAGTATCTGCTGCAGCCAGAAGTTGAAACCCAGTACTATGACCCTAGACTTGTGTTCTCCTCCAATATGCAAACTATATCTTATCTTATTCTGCTTTGAAATCCCATAATGGAGGGCAATTGTTTTCTTCATATGGTATTCCTGGCATGTAATGCATCAGAGAAGCAGCTTGAAAGTATGGTAGTAAATATCCTGGAACTACACCTTTGAATATGCATAGAGACCCAACTGTATCACTTTTAACTGTGTAACCCTAGGCAAGTTACTTAACTTCTCTTTGCCTCAGGTATTTCATCTCTGAAATGGGAATGACAGTAGGCGTATTGCAAAGAATAATTAAGTCAATAAATATAAAGTGCTTAGAATTCGATTTTAGAATTTAGTAAGTGTTCAATAAATGCTTGCTTTTATTATGATACCGGTTTTATTCATTACTTTATTCCTATCACCTAGAAAAAGCCACATACTAAGCACTGAATAAATATCTGATAAATAAACAAATATATTTGTTGTCTTCCACGTTGTATTATTTTATACGACAACTGTGCTGCCTACTTTCCTTCACCATCTAAAATATCTGTGGCACTGTGCTAGATGCTAGAGGGACAGAGATGAGTAAGACATGATCGATGTCCTTAAGGCATTCACAGTTGAGTACATAATCTAACATAATACACAAAATATAGTGTAATGAGTGTGATAGCATCCGGACCTAAACATTATGGGAGAACAGAGGATGGGGCATCTAACTTGAGTGGAGAGAATGTGGGAGGAACAATGCAGAAGTCCTTCTTCCATGAGCTATTTATAGTAACAAAGAGAAACAGACTGTTTTCATAGCCATTCCCCCAGATATCAAAATAATGCTGCCGGGGATATGAGTTTTTTACTGATAAGCAAACTTCAGTATGATTTTGGCTGTGGAGGTATTAGATGGCTACCTAACCACTGTGTAGTGAAAGAATATCAGGATGGGTCCTCTGCCCCCCACAACTCTCTTTATAAAAATTAAAGACCAAATAGGCTGTGCCTAAAGGAAAGGAGGATGTAAGGTCAGCAAGGAAGACATTAGCCTGTAAGTGGCTCAATGCATGCCCAGTGAAGCATGTCTTACAGAGAGGGGTTAATTTTTCTCGCGTAAGAGGAAGTCTGGCAGTAAGCAGGTATTGGCCTTGCTTCAGCTGCTCAACAATCCTATCAGGGACTAAGGTACTTACCCCCTCCTGGTGCTGGCTTTTACTTTATATTCATCACTCTCCATGGTTGCAAGATGGCTGTTCTGACATCCAGATTTTACTTTCAAATTCAAGGCCGGAAGGGGAGTTAAGATGCCAGCCTTATATGAAGAAGGCCAAGCTTTTCCAGAATTCCTTCTGGCAGACCTCTACTTGTGTTTCATTGTCACATGGGCACTGCCAGCTGGATTGGAGCCTGGAAAAGCAAGATACAAGAGAATCACAATTGGCTTAGACCAGGGGTCGACAAAGTTTTTTTTTTGGTAACAGGCTAGAGAGTAAATATTGTAAGCTTTGCAGGCCATATGGCCGGTCTCTGTTGTGATCACCCAATCCTACCATTGTAGCACAAAAGCAGCCATAGTCAATACGTTCATGATTGAGTGTTGCTGTGTTCTTATAAATTTTATGGACAATGAAATTTAATATAACTTTCACATATTATGAAATATTCCTCTTTTGATATTTTTCAACCATTTGGCAATGTACAAACCAATCTTAGCTCATAAATGGTGAACCTGATTTAGCCTACAAGCCCATAGTTTGCCAGCCTCTGGCTTGCGCTAACGACAACCCATTGACTGGATCTGGGCAAAGTGCTATTACATGTAGGGTTTCAGCAGTTATCTATACGTAAGAAATCAATAGTAGATATGCAATTAACTTGCAATAAAGAGTAGTTTAATTTTCTACATGAAATAGGACTTTTATATAGCATTTGGTATATGGTCAGGGCATAATATTTTAGTTTGTTTCTTCTTCCTGCATTTTAGTATAGAATCTTTTCTTATTCAAAGGCCTCTGAATCAAAGGTTGCTTTGAATATAAGGTGTTCTCTGCCGCCACATTAGAACACCTTATATTCCAACTCTGATTTTCAGGTAATTAATTATTAGGAAAGTCTTTTGGAGGTGTAGGTATTTTTCAATCAACATGGGATTGACTACCTCTTATTGTCAAACTTTTTAAGAGAAAGCTAGAAGCCATGCGTGGTGGCTCATGCCTGTAATCCCAGCACTTTGGGAGGCCGAGGTAGACGGATCACTTGAGGCCAGGAGTTCAAGACCAGTCTGGCTAACAAGACAAAACTCCATCTCTATTAAAAATACAAAACTTAGCCAGGCATAGTGGTGCACATTTGTAATCCCAGCTATTTGGGAAACTGAGGCATGAGAATTGCTTGAACCCAGGAGGTCAAGGTTGCAGTGAGACAAGATCGTGCCACTTCACTCCAGCCTGGGTGACAGAGTGAGACTCTGTCTTAAAAAAAAAAAAAAAAAAAAAAAAAGGAAAAGAAAAAGTTGGAACTAAAATTAAGAATTAGAAACTTCATTCAAGTTTCATAAATGTTGCGCAGTTTTCTTCCTGGGCTTCCAGAAGTGAGAGAAATGCAATAGAAACTTAGCACAGAAAAAGAATTTTTGCAGTTTGCTTTGGTACGCTCTCATTATATATTCTTCACTTACAGGAGAAAAAAAATAGATTTGAGCAAGTAAAAACAGGCTCCCTCTTTATACGTCTAATTACAAAGGTAATTTCCTTTATAGCCTACTTACAGGAATACTTCTTAGCATGTTGCCAACAGTATCACAACTTGTTTATTCAGAGGTTATGTGTGAATCGGAGCTTTTTGATATTAATCAAGTAATTTGCTAGTGTTGCTGGGAACAGGAAAATGTTAGCTTTATCCTGAAAAATGAAACAGCCCATTAATCAAGTTCACTCTACGGAAGACAATTTTCTGGAGAGAGAAGGCAAACAGACCCGTCAGATAAGAAATTCTTAAACTGATGGAGCCTTTAATAGGGTTTGGCATAGACTTTTGCACAGAAGGTGATTAAGTAAACCAACTTTATTCACCTCACAATTTACATGCATCAGGTATTTATGAATTCAAAGGTTACTGTTTCTAATTAATTGACCTCTCCCGCCATCTACCAAATGCCCGGGGAAGAACTTTCGTCTTATTGGTGTTCACCCATTATTTCCAGTTAAAGTTAAAAAGGTTCAATAGAATATGTATGTTCTTAAACATTTGTCTTCTTTTTTTTTTTTTGTTACCACAGTGGCACACTCTTTGTAGGTTTCAGTCTGGGTTTCCACCAATCAGAATTAAATTCTGCAGTAAAAGGCATTTAAAGCTATTTGTGTAAATGCAGCTGAATAGTATAAGCTTGTGAGATAAGGGATATGAAAAATAACTATTTTGAGGAATACAGTGAATAAGAAGGGTTTTTTTTTCTAGCATGATGAATTGCAAAAATCCATTAGCCAAACACCAATGAGTAATTAAGTTTTATGAACCAGGCATGATATGAATTTGTTTTTTGAGAGAAAAAGAAAGAACTGTTTCACAGCATTGCCTCTTATTTCCCCAATTCATCTCTATACTTTGTTATTAAAATAAAAATTAAAACAGTGGTATGATGGAATTTTTAATCCTAAAGAAATTGTCAAATATTTAAAAAACCTCAGTAACAATCATTGTTGAACATTTCCAATGCATCTTTACAAGACCATGTAGCACAGAAAAAACAGACATATTAACGGTGGATGTCAAAGTCACCTGTTAAGGGAGGAATTGTCTTTGATTAGAGCAGGAGTCTTATACCCAAATGCATCTGGAGGCCAGGTAGAAGCAGGGTGTTTGGGACACTGAAACATGTGAGATTTAAGTCCTTTCTAAATGGAATAGCAGCTAGTCCACTAACTCTCTGTTGCCACGTAGAGATGTCATGCCCAGTTGCCAGATATTTTGTATGTCAAGAAAAGAAAGAACCCACACCCCAAAAAACCTCCAGAACCCTAAATGTATGCTCACATTTCTCAAAACATGCACAGAGGCTACATCCAGTCTATAGGCTGCAGGTTTTTAAACTCTGCTTCAGGAAAACACTTGGAAAATTGCTTTCTGTATAGTAGCACGGGTTTGGAGGTGTTTGCATAAGAAGGTAATAGTTTTGAGATTGAAGTGAGCATGGGAGAGAACCCTGTCTTGTAGGGGCATAAAATTCATGGAATGGGTAACCAGTGGGAAATTATCATTGACAGCTAGAGGAATATCAAGAACCAGTTTGTTCATTATTCAATTTGAAGTTAGTTGATTAAAACCACTCTGCCACTACAAACCCTAATGTCAGCCCATGGCAACGATTTCAGGAAATCAGAAAAGAGTCTATGTTATTCAATTGCTGAATGGAAAAATAAAGAAGAAATAGCCAGAAGAGATAATTAGAAGAGACTCAAAAGTTTCAGAATACAAGAGCCTGATACTCACCAAAACTGGAAAATACTACCAGACATCCTATAGAAACATGGAATGGCCCAAATCAGGCCAGGCTCTGCTAGTACCTAGATTGCAAGAGAAAGCTTCAAAAGGTACATTTTAAATAGAAGCAATTTAAACTCCCAAGACTGGTAAACAAAGTAACGTGATTGGACAAAAGCAAAATTATTTTTGTGAGCACATGTATCCTTACTTTAGAGTGATACTCTCCTTCTTCCTCAACCCTCTCACCATATAGGGATGTAGTTGGAATCAGTCTCCAGTTATGAATGAACATTTTTCATATGGAAACACTTTTGCATTACATCTGAACTTCAAAGGCTAAGGGAGTAAGAAAGGAGGTAGGACTCCCCCTAATGTATTGATCGTGCTCATACCCCTCAATACTTGCTCTAGGTTTAGACCAAAGCTAAACAGGAGACAGAAGATGTGTGCAGTCATTCTGAGCTTCTGAATCCTCATCTGGAGCTTGATTTGAGAATTATTATGTTTCTTCTATTTTGCCAGATTGTTTTAAAAAGATAAATATAGAGAGATGAAGTCCTTTGAGAACTGTAAAACACTGCATGTAAAAAATATAATTACGACAGAAAAACATTTCCTTGAGAGTGAAGGAATGAAATCATTAAAATTATATTCATTCAGATTTATATCTATGGAAAGGACCCCAGTGTGCTGAAATTCCAAAGAGCAAGTTGAATGAAGTTGCCATGTTAGGGGATAAAATGTCACCTGAGGAACTAAAGCCAAAATAGAAAGCTGATATAATTGGGCTCTGCCAGTGGGGTACTCATCAGTATTTCAGAATTACCAAAGGTTTTGCCTCCTATATTTAAGAATCCATATTGTTTGATCATTTGGCTAATGTCCCTAAGACAAAATACATTTAAAATCAAGATATTTAAAGGTCAACTTGGTAATTTTTCTCATCTGGAAAATAAAGAAGTACAAGTCTACATTTATCTTACTTCCTCTTTCTCCAAGTGTTATTTTTTTCCTAGAATAGGAAAGTACCCTATATAAAGAGTTGGTGTGGTGAATCACAGCAGCAGCTTGATTGTGACAGCAAATGTGCCAAGATGTTTGTAACAATATCTTAATAAATGTCTGCCCTCATCTCCTTCTGAGCCTTGATTGTCTGAAGCCAAATCATTCACCCAGGGACAAAGGATTGATCACACTTTTTTTCCTCTCTTAATCAAGACATTTTAAGTTATGTCTCATTGCCCATAATGACTTCCTCTCCTGGAGGATCAAATGTACAGATACTTAAGATTGGTTTAGCTATGGACTTCCCAGACATGCAGTGAGTTGTTGTTGTTGTTGTTTTTAATGTGTTTGTGTGTGTGTGCACACATACATAACAGAGAAAGTGGACAAAGTTGGTGAAAGGGAATAAGTACTCATAGCAAATGTATTTACTGTTGTTACATTGCAATAGAAAATTGACAGGCTGTTCATATTTTACAATTATTCTCTGGTCTATAAAGAGCTTTCATCCAGCTAGTATGATCCAAAAACCTTTAATTTTACAAAAAAAATAACCTAAAAAAAGAAAAAAAAAACTAACTTCATCATGAAGGATCACATCCGACTTGCTATGTCTGGTGGCATCTTGCACATTGCACCAGTCTGCAAGAGGTGAATGAAACTTGGACCACTGATGCATCACAGACAGGTCAGAAGATAAACCCAAGCAGTGTTATTGCATCATTGGAAATGGTTTAATCTATCCTATTGCTTCTATATCTTTTACTTAGACCAGCTGTGTTTGGCTAGGTGTGATCCATAAATTTGTCCTAAAATTAAGATTTTCTGACTTTAACCAGGGACCCAAAACAAATTTAGTTGGAGCTGTATGTTTTCCCTCTTCTCTAAAGAAGAGATGATTTTGCAAGTTCTGGTTAGTACTGGGCTCTGCAGGATATAACCTGCAGCTACTACCTCAATGTTGGTTTTATATGTTACATTGGCTGTACTGTGAATTAGTAAGTTTAGCCATACCAATCAACTGCCCTAAGCCACACCTTCTCATTTGTATGATGCTTAGGCCAACTCTGTGTCTTCTCTTGCTCTCTGATATTGTGATTGACTTCTAAGAGTATCACTTTTAGGTTATTTGAGAAATAGCAGCAGATTAACTCATCCTCAGCATCATCACTCAAAAAGCAAAAATACGGAATAGTAGTTCATATAATAATTGGTTCTATAAACAGAAATGAAAACAAATTAACCAAGAAACTCCCTTAACTAATTTTATAGAAAAATATACGCTTTGCTGGTATAATCACATTTTACAAATATAATCAACAGGGTAATGGGTAATGAGGATAAATAGCATCAAGGGGTTCTAATAAAACCTAACATTGTTATACTCTTCCATATGATATAATGCAAAATTATGAAATTTTAATAGAATAGTATGAAGTAACATCAAAATATTTATTGGCATAGGACAGTTTTTTAAAAATACACTTTGAAACTGAAATTTCCCAAATTATCATTAATATACTATATGGCAAAGGCACATTTATAGAATAGTAAGTTATCATTGGAAAGGAAGCATAAAATGTCTACAGACATTAAGCATACAACATCTTTAAAATAACACAAAAAATAACGAAATAAAAACCTATTGAGATTACTAATTGGCTCTAATTACTCAATAAGTTGATGTCTTCAGAATGTAAAAGCTAATTGTGATTAGAGTCAATATGACCATTACATGCTAAGTGAAATTAGAGAAAGGGCCTACATTAAAATTAAAGGTGATTACTATTTCCATACCCTACATACACACACTTGCCCCTCATCCCTCACCAGTTCTGATTTTCTGGTATTAAATTGTCTTTTATATTATATGGGAGAAGTGTCCAGCGGCACAAAAAAGACATTTTAATTTCTTTTGGGTATTTTACTCATTTTTGAAAACAAATTAAAATGCTTGATTTCTCCTCAATACATTTTTTGAAAGTTATTATAGTCTTTAGTTGTTCAATGATATTGCCAAGAGAAAGGACTCAGAGGAGTTACTTCCTTTTGAGTCTACTAGGATGGAAAAGAAAGAGACATGATAGAAAATTAGAAAAAGTGTTTCTACAAGTCCTGAGCTATTACTCGATATATAGAACTCTGTCCACTCCATGTGAATGGAGAATGGTTGATAGCTTTGCCTTGAATAAGTGATAAATCTGTCAAATCCAAAAAGGGTAGGAGAAAAATTAAATATGTTTCCTATCAGAACTGATAGCTAGTTCTAGCGTAGACTTCAAATTGGTTGCACATTTTTCCAGCTTCTCCTGTGGTTGTATCATTCACTCGTGTGACACTTTCTTTTCCAATACAGAGGCCCAATCTTGGTAGATTATTGGGAAACCAAAAGAATACAGTCTCCAACTGTTCTAATTAAATCCTCTTACTCCTCCAACAAAAGCTTAATAATTACTAGGGACAATTAACTGTCAAATTTCCACGTGTCTATCCCTTACCTCTCCACCTTGCTTCTTTCCTTTGGGAACCTCCAGAAACTTTTCCCAAACACCATTTTAGATACCGTATTAACTTAGATTCCTATAGGTATTTTTAAATGATCTCACCACACTGTCCTGTCTCACATATTTATAACTTTCTCACTTGGATCCAAGAACTTTCTAGCTAAAAAAGTAGTTAGTATTTCTTTCCACTCTTTGGAAGCAGACAATTAAGAGCGCAATAACATGAGAGAGCAGCTGTAAGAAGTTGGGGGAGGTTTTGGGAAACACAGAAGAAAAACTTCACAGGAATTTCAAGCTAACAAGAAACTTAAACCCAGCAGTCCTCCAGGGAGAAAAAATACATCTCAAATCTCTATAGAACAACAACAACAACAAAAGGCCAATATGTGGTGAAGTGGCAGATGGAATGAAAGCTGACTCTAAGGCCTCTCTGATTGCATCCTGCAGGAAGACCACCCAAAATGACACAGCAAGTTAAAATCTTAGTACACATGCATCTTTCTCTACTGCAAATCTAAGCATAATAGCACAATTGCATTACCATTCAGCTTGCTCTAGCTTTACAGTGTGTAATGGTTCCAATGCATAAGCCAAGGTTTCTAGCAATGCCCCTTCATTAAAATAATTCGAGTTTTGAATAGTAGGAAGCACTTTCTATAGTACTGAAAATAATACTTAAATTGAGAAATGTTACAAAGATATATACAAATAAACTGAAATTACCATATTTCTTAAATTATTTATGGAAACCCAATTCCTTTCTTTGTAATAGAAAGAACAACAAAGACTTAGATGTATTTTTTTTCTTTTGACTGCAAAAATATACTATGTGAAAACTGGTATCATTTAGCCGAAAATAGTAAATCAGCAAATCCCCAAATCTCAACTTTTTTAGAAAGTGACTTTAAAAAAAATCATATCTCATGAACACATAACAATTTTCATTTATGGTATATTTTAGGTTCTTCAACTTAACAATGTGCTAGGCTGGAGAATAACGTCCCCCAAAAATCACGGTCCCTGCCTTCATTGGTTTCCAAGTACAGTGCTCCAATTCAAGTTGAAACTATACCTTCATTAAAAAAATCAACTATATAATTCTTCATATAGCAAGATCTTTTAACAAATTTCTTTAGCCTGGTGTTTGCTTCCACTATCGAGTTTTGGGATCTTTGTTAAATCACTTAACTTGTGAGGCTTAATATTCCTCAGGTGGAAAGTAAATGGATTTAACTACGTGAACACTGGAGTCTTTTTTTTTTCTTTTGGCTGTTACAATCTAAATTTTTAAGTTTTTTAATGAATTACCTCCTTTAATCTTCATGATCATCTGTAGAGAGGTAGAAAATGTGATTTGTAGAAATAAAATTGCTAAGAGAAATGCCAAGAAGGTTGATACCCAGACCTCTGGTTCAATGACTGAGTGCCCACATGACCCAGGGCACATCATCAGTCAACTTGGGGGACAGGCTTGTGGCTTGCTAGCTTAGTGACACTGGGTAGGCTGTTTCATACCTCTGAGTCTTAGTTTCCTTATCTGTAAAAGTGGATAATAACCTCACACATACATAGGATGTTTAACATAAAAAAAGTCCTCACAGCTAACTTTTATCCCATAATAGAGGAAATAGGCAATAATTATGTGACATAACAATTTTCACAAGACTGCTGAATTCTCTGTCACTTTGCACCATGTCTAGGACCCAATATTTCCCTATAACTGACTCCTGAATGTGCTACACCCACATTTTGCAGCAGAATAGGGCTGTGCTTACATCCAAGACGAGAACTAGAGATTCAGTGTCTTCTAAATACAGCTCTTTTACCGAACAACTTACTGAAGCCAGAAACTTATAAATACGCCCTTCCTGGAAAACTTCATAGCATCTTTTTCCATAGTTCATCAACCAAAGAAACAAAACAAACTTTATCATCTTTTCTAAACATGGTAAACCTGGTGATATTGGCAATGCCTACTTGCATAATAACTTTTAAAAATGGAGATTATTAATTATACATTAACCACGTGTCTCTATTTGATGCTCAACCTTCACTCTTTTCAACCTTTCACCTAGTTTCGTTAACATTTCAGTCTGTGTTGTTGCTGTGTAATATTTAAACAAGGCTTACACAATATATTTGTTATCAATGCTTTATTGTTGAAAACAAAATTGAAATTCTCTGGCACATAAAACAATTATTTCTACAAAAGGAAAGCCTACAAATCTTGATAATTTATACAAATAACAGTTTCTCAAAAAATAAAATTTTAATTTAGTAAACTTGTCTTGTGCTCTATATTTTTAGCACTGTCTGCAATAATCCACCATAAATCCCTGAGCGGAGACAATTTTTGATCATGTTCTAATGCCCCTCCCCACCCTCCCCCACCACCAAGTTGGTCAGTTACTAAGTCCAGCCCTGTAGTGAAAAGTGTCAGGGACATTTGATTATTAATGATCCGTGCATTTTATGACACAGGCCCAATTATTAATGCTACTTGGGAACCAGTGTCACAAGAAGTGCCTCAACAGCACATTCAGTGAACCTGTTAAGGACCAGGTCTTTGAAAGGAGGAACAATAACAATTAAAAGATAAAATGTTAAGACTAGAAAGTCATCATAGGTCAATAACTATTTAAATAAATACAAATGTTAGACACTGAATTAATCTCTATAGCCTTATATTAAATTCCCTTTTTTTTTTTTTTTGCAATTGCCAATGCACTAAAAGATGAATAATACACTTCAACCCACTATTTTGGCTTGATCATGGGTTTGTTGTTGTTAAATATCATTCTGAAAACACAGTGATTTAATTTATAATTTAGCTTTTGGCCCTTCAATGCAATGTTTACAAAATAATATATATCTTACAGAAGGGCTTTCTTATTAATGGCATGAAAAAATCTTTCTCACTACATTTGTCCTTCTCACAAAAACACTAATGCTGTAGCAACACTACCTTCAACTATTTATCCCACTGTATTCAGATACATAGAAAAACATAAAATATGGAGAAAACATAATATGATGTATTCGCATGTCCAGCTTCCTTTTAACGGAGATGCTGATCACATATACCTACCTGGAGTGTGAAAGGGAAGGAGAAACAGGTGATTTTCAGTTGTAAAGAACTGGCTTAATGCATCAAGTTTTGTTATCTGCTATGGTAGAATAATAAATAAATAAATATGTAGGGTATAGTATAGCTACTTTCTCTATGAAGAAGTTGATAATGGACTAGTGTTTTATGAAGTTAAGTTTTAGTGGCAAAGTTTAACCGGAAGCCAAAAAATGTTCAATAAAAATGTTGTTCTCTACCTAATTCATAGTCTTTTTCTTGTGAAATGATCATTGAAGTGGTTACTAACAGGTAATAAAATAAAATACCAAATTTGCTAGTGAGAAATAGTTTTCAACTGAGAAAAGCACTTGGCAAAAGACCTAGAAACATGCAGGCTAATGCTATACTCTATTGCACCTTAAAATAAGTTGTTTTTGATGCCTTTTGAGAAGAGCAAAGTAAGACAAAAATAATTCCTTGAAAATTTATCATCATTGCTATTTAGGTACCTATTAGAAAGTGATTAACATTTGATACCTACTCTTTCCAAAATACAAAATCACTGGCAACTACCATCATACACTCCTTTGCGTAGAGTTGATTTTTTAACCAGCAACATCTGGGAAGCACAAAACACCTTCCCTTCTAACAGCTGTTGGCTGGTTATTGGAACTGGGAGGCTTACAAACATCCCTGTCCTTTACTGTTATGTAAGCTTGCACATTATCTAGGAATAGCCATTTTAAAAGGTAATTTCAAAAGAATTAATACAATGAATTCTACCGGGCAGCTTGGCGGAAAATATTGGCGACATTAAAATTTAAAAAATGCCTGCCTGACACATATAAGGCCTCCCCAGTCCCTTATACAACTTGAGTGTGAAGTATGGTTAGCTCTGCTGTCCATATCCTTTTCAGAACATAAAAAGCAAATAATGTCGAAAAGAATGAAGCCTCTGACATCCAAATCATAAAACATTATGCATACTAGTCAAAAAACAATAGCAAATTCTGACAGATCTTGACACAGTATTAAAACAAAAAAAGTTTTCTAAGCTTCAGAAATTGATAAGCAGGCTGTCCCAAAGAGGGAAGACAGCAGCGTTAGGACAACCAGCGGCTCACTGGGACTCACACTAGCCTTTATCACTCCCTAGTTACACCTAACCCTAATTGTTTACCATGGCTGAATGGACACTCTGACTTCCTCTCACAGTGTTTAAGGAACAAGATAATTTTGAAATTAGCTTTCAGAAAATGAACAAAATATGTGACTTATACACCCACCCGTCCCTTTTAAAAATGCCAAAAGATTGTTTTAAGTGCTCTGGTTTACAGTCTACGGATAATAATTACATCCTCCAGGAGGTTTGTGATGTTCCCCTTTTTGGTGTTAACAGCTGTGCCGACAGCAAAGTGGATTCTTCCGGAAGTGGTAGGGACCTCAGTGACCTCTGCCCTGGTCTTGAAGTCTAACACCAGCTCTTTGTTCGGTCTGCTAAGGAAGCCAGCTTTTAAAACTGGAGGAGGATGCCCTTCTGCCTCCTGTGTCAGGTCTTAGAAGTCTTTAAGCCTTGTTTTTCCATGATGTTCCACAGTTTGCGGAGATTGGACTGTGTGATGACATCATCTGGCTTGAGCTGCAGGGCCCGCAGATAGTTCGCCTCGGCCTTCTGGAGTCTGCCGTTGAGGTGCAGAATGGCTCCCAGGTTCATGAGAGCAGCTGGATACTGCAAAAAGAGAAAGGAAGGAAAACAATTAGGAGGACATTTCAAGCTTTCCTTCATGGAAAACAAAAACCTTCATCCACTTGTGCAAATTATTCCCTTATGTCTAGAGGCGTTTTGGGAAAGCAAGTTAGTAATTTATACAAACAGATAAAGATAACTAGGAAGAAGGAAAGCTTTCAAACAGCTGTTGTGTACTCTGTGCTTTAAAAAGGACAGGCATCTAAAGAAATAGTAATTTTTTCTTTAATGAGAAAGCATAGGTAACATATGAAAACCTAACAGACTAATCAGACAGTACTATCTGAGAGATAAAAAAAACGTTTAAAAGTGATATAATTTCAGATGGAAATAATTTTTTTTTTTTGGCATAGTCTCTGAGTACCAAAGAATTTTTAAAAATTTCAATGACGAGAAATAAAAAATAAGTAGGTAAAGTTGACAAATCTATATCTACTTATTCTTTGTTTTCTGTTCTTAGCAATATCCCAGGCTTTTAACACAAAACAATTAAACTATGAAATGTTACTGATGTTTTTGGGTAAAAATCCTAACAAAAATGAAAATGAAACCACAAAAGCCCCTCCAAAACCTAAGTAGTTTAACAAGACAAAGTCTTTATTTTTAAAAGCCCGTCTTTAACTTCTATAATGATGAATGTTTACCATAGAATGAAGTAAAAGCATTCAAATAGATAAAATATGGCAGAGAAAAATAAAACTTTTTTAAGAACAATTTTATATTACCTATTAAAAAGTAGTTACATAATTCTCATAGAATTTTCAGTAATGCATAATAATTGCAATACAAAGCTATCGCATTGGGAAAAAAGGTTCCAAGTGTTTTTAAAATGGCATGAATTATTTTGCACCAGTTTAATACAAAGATTTTCATCCCAAAATTCTCAGACACCAGTTAACAACAAAAGTCCTTCCCAAAGGAAAATATATTTTGCTTGCTCTTTATAAATAAAGGCTGTTTTGCTCCTGTCCCTGGAACATTCTGGCTAACAGAAAGCAGCTAATATTTTGGCAGTTATTTCAAATACCAGATAAAATTAAGGTGTTTACACTATGATTACACTTTATTTTTTGGATAGTGTCAACTATCAATTGTCCTTCAATTCTGTACTTCAGCCTAAAATACTTCACAATTGCTTTTAAGATTTGGTATCCTCACAAGACATGCACTTTTCAGCTGAATTCATGTGACTCTACTCTTTACTGTCAAACTATTTCTGAACCAAAAGCAATGCTATGGAGGAGAGTGGAATAGCTCAAAATAAACTGACTTTAGGGGATTTGGATTTTTAGGAGATCTATGTTTGAGTTCTTGTTCAACCACTGCCTGTGACCTTGGTGAAGTTCCCTATCTGTGCCCTTCCGTCAATTGTGAAATACTGAAATAACATCAACTTCTTTGCATGCTGTTAGAAAGATACAATGAGAAAATTAAATATACATAGCAGAGTGCAGGTATAAATTAGACACTCTACAAATATCAAGATTACTTTTCCTTATCTCATTTTGCTTGAAGTCTAGCACATACATGTTTGTGATTTTTATGATGTTGTGCAGTCTTTAAAATTTTGATTTCAATGGCTACGTATGTGTCTGGATATATATTCTAAAATCTTAAGTCTTCAACTACTGGGCATGATTTTTAAACTTTCCTATATCATTTTCTCTTTTACAAAAAATAATGCTGCAAATATAAGCTATTCCTGACCTTCAAAAACCTTTTTGGTCAGGACAACTCCATACTTATCAAGAAAAATGCAGATGGTCAATTTCTAATTTTAAACCCAATCCAAATAAACATAGCTCTAAATGTCATGTGCAGTAAAAAGCTCTACATTGGAAACTGAAAATACCACCACCTACTCGGTCTTCCTAAAAGGACTTTGTTATCACACCACTGCTATTATCCTGAGTTCCTTGAAGCTTCGACACATTTCTGAATTATGTCCCCCTCACAGTGCTTAGCACAACTATCAATAAACAGCCACTGAATGGAGGGTGAAGTGTGCTCACAGCCTGAATTACTAAAGATGCTAAGTAGATACAATGTTCAGAATTCCTGCTATCCTGAGTGGGAAGAGTGGAAACAGGGGAGGAAGAACCACTGTTGGAGACTATTCCTTACTAACCAGAAATGGAAGAGGCCCAGTGATGAGGTGGAGAGAAAACAGATGGCTCTGTGGGATAGTCATTATTTATTGAATCATTTTATGGCCAAAGTGTCTGTACCTATCATGTCTGTATCTATGATTTCAACTCAAAGGGATTATGAAAAACACTCAGAGCTTAAGGAGTCAGGCTGCCTAGGTTCAAACAGCAGCTCTACCACAGAGATGTGGGCACTTGAACAAGTTGGGTGAGGGCTTGTGATCTCAGTTTCCTTTATAACTGGGATGCCAGCATTTTATTGCTGGCAATAAATATCATATGAGAATACCCACAATATTGTCTTTTTCCTTTTTTTCTTTATCATTTCAAAAACACAAAGCAGAACCTCCTTGTTAGTGCGCCTAAACAACCACTGAACCTAAAGACTGAGGATTTCTCAACTGGCTTCATGTTTACTAGCTTTCTAGCCTGTTTAAGGTTCAACCTGTAAGAGGGAGATGTGAAAATGGTTGGTAAAGTTGATCATGCCACATAAAGAGACTTTACCATTATTACTAAATTGCAGCCCGAGGCTTCTCTGTCCTTGAAACACTTATGGAGTGACCTACCCACCATCAAATGATGAAACAAATTTTGTATTTTAATATTATTCTAATAAAACTCATCTAAGAAGTGAAATCTGTTTTGTTGAATGAGTTCTAAATGCTAATTGTAATGGGGTTTTTGTAATAACTTTAATTTTGCATTATCCACATCACTGTGTTACTCATTAAACAAAAAAATCATAGTTACCACAGGATAACAACTGTCATGAAAGCCCACATAGACTCATCAATTGCTTCCCCTAAGGACTAAAAATGTACGAGAACTAAAAATGTGCATATTTAAGAACATCGTTCAATATATTTAAGCAGCTATATATTTCAGGTTCAGCTATAACATTTTGGTGTGAATGTAAATGTCTACTTGAGTAAAATAAAACTTTTTATTTTAAAAACTTACAAATGTGCATTATGTAATGCTCAAAACATCACAGTATCTTATTTAGTGAATGGAAATATGGAATTTATACACAGGCATGCTAAAATATGGCATATGCAATGAATATCATCACCCTAGATAACTGCTTTGAAAGTGTCAACGTTTATTCCAACATAAAAAATTTCATATATTTATTAAAAATTGATGAGTAAGACTGGGTATAGACTCTACTTTTTAAAACATGGTTGTTTTTCTCTCTTCAAAGACAGGGGTTTTATCTTTCAAGCCTGTCATGTCTTCCCTCTATATCAGTGCTAGGGAAGCTTAATGGAAGCCCACTGGACTAAATTCCTTCAGGTCTTCTAGCTTAGCAACACAGAACTATATAGTTTAGGAAGTTGCATCACCATCACCTGGCAGCTTGACAGAAACGCAGAATTTCAGGCGCTGCCTACTGAATCAATTTGAATTTTAACAAGATCCCCAGGTGCCTTGTATGCTCTTTAAAATTTGAGAAGCACTGTTCTAAAGGTCACTTCTAGATCATAGATTATATCATTTTGTAGCTTCTGTGATTAAATTTCCTATAGGAGGTTATAATGTACAGAACAAAGTATGTCAGATAGAATACCTATCCTCCCTCAAAATAGAATTCTTCTCTTGGTCATTCGATTATTTAAGTTAGAAAATGTTCAAATAATCTTTATTTTTTTTAAGCAGAAGCCATAATTGACTAAATGTTATTAGACAGAAGGAGAAGATATGAAAAGCCTTTTAATAACCAAATAAGAACACATACAGTTTTCTAAACAGACTTAAAGACTACCAAACTATAAAACTGAAATGCAAAAATTTCAGGTAACTGGCTGTTTGATTACACACTGGTGTCGTTGCTCTCTGCCAGGTGTAGCTCATGGGCTGGGGAAGAGAAACTCAATGATGACTGCTCAGGTCTTCCCCTACACACATGATCTTTTATTAAAGACAAGTGATGAAATTTTCAGTATGTTAACCAAAGCAGTCAGAAGTTTGCAGCCCAGTAACATGGGGCTCCTGGTTCTGTACAACAAATGACACCGTCTCCTACTCCACAGGCTAGCAAGGAGAACCACACATTCCTTGTTTCCTTGATGAGGACAGATGCTTTACATCAAAGGAGCTGACTGGCAGCCATACTGAAACAGAAAATGATATATATTTTTTTAAGTCTCCAGGGAATTCTGCCTTCTTTGTTATTTTACTGTAGTCTTTGGCTTATTTCTTCAACTTTGGAGGAAATAGGCAAAATTAAAATAATGGATGTCTATCGTGGTGGGTAGGGCACAGACCAGATTATGGAGGACTGATTCTTGTTTAAGGCCCTTGAGGTTCTCAAGGAGTACAGCTGAGCTCACAGAGTATCATGAACACATAGGATTGGAACACAAAATCATTGTTCAGGCCTAAGCTTATCATGTAGGATTGGAAAGAAAAAGACAGAGGAGGAATAGTAAGACTATATGGGAATTTAGGGTTGGGGATCCATGTTTCTGTTGGGATCAGGAGTTATGCAGAACTCTGAATAGAGAAATTGAGTGGGGTCTCAGAGGAAAACAAAACCAAAAAAGGTTTGGCTGAGATGTTCTATTTAGTCAGGAGCTGGATAGCCATGCAGTAGTTGGGCTCTCTTGTATCCCATTAGTCCTCTGGCCATTTCCCTTTTATGAAGGACAGTCAACAGGCAAGGGGAATTATGAGAAAGATGAAGATAGAGATAATAGACCAATATTTGTAACTGCTTAAATAAGTTTATTTCCATTCCAAGGATTTACTCATGTTGCTAAAATTATTCAAACATGCATATTTATTGTTGTGTACACTACATAACTTTTTAAAAAGAGTGCCAGGCACGGTGGCTCATGATTGTGATCCCAGCACTTTGGGAGGCTGAGGTGGGTGGATTGCCTGAGGTCAGGAGTTACAGACCAGTCTGGCCAATGTGGTCCATCTCTACTGAAAATACAAAAAAAATTTAGCCGGGCATGGTGGTAGCCGTCTGTAATCCCAGTTACTCAGGAGACTGAGGCAAGGGAATTGCTTGAACTCAGGAGGCGGAGGTTACAATGAGCTGATATTGTGTCACTGCACTCCAGCCTGGGTGACAGAGAGAGACTCCATCTCAAAATAGCAACAACAAAAAAGAGCGGCTGAAGTTAGCCTTACCTAGTCGTTAATTAATATAGAACACATTTTTGGGATATTTTCAAGATAACCACCTTCAACTTTCCTTCTGAATATAATTTGCAACCTAAATGAGTTTGTAGTCAACTTTTTGATGGGTTCTCACTCTTTTTAAAGTAGCTATCAAACAACTTAATGAAGGCTGCATACTGGCATTCAACTGTATTTAGTTGAAATTGCTTGCCCAATAGAATTTACTGAAGCATCAACTGTACCATGATGCTTAAAAATGAATAGTCCAAACATTTTAAGAAAAATATTAATGAAAAGGCATTTACGCATACATTTAGCAGATCGCTTTATATTTATTTGTGCCTTATACATGGCAGATATTCAATAAATAATTACTGAATTAAAGTTTTTAAGATAACCTGTTAAGCTTCAGGAAAAAAAAAAAGAATGTTAAATACCTTATTCCTTTCAACATCACTCTCCTTTGTTTCATTGGCATGCTTAATGGTTTGATGCAAGCTGGAAACATACATAAATTATCCTGGATTCCTTGTCTCCCCACCCATACACATACTCACATCCAATTGTTAAGTCTTGATAACTGTACTCCCAAATCGCTCTCAAATCTGTCTTCTAATTATATCCTACCCCTTTCTTCCAACTTGGTTCAGGCCTTCATCATCTTTTCTTGGATTACTCAAATAAAATTATTCTGGCAGAAATAAAAGAATAAATGAATAGGTAGATGAACACATTGATGTCTGATTGACAAAATGAATAAAGAAACATATGACTAAAGTCACATGCAGGTTTTTTCTTTATTATATTTTAGGCATATAAAAATTCAGAGAATGCAACAAACACTGTATAGTTGCCTGACAAATATAACTTTAAATACAACTGAAGCCCCTAAATCTCCCTATCCTATTCCTGACCATCCGCAGGAGAAAACTACCATCCTGAAACTGGTACTTAACAGTCCAGTACATGTTCCACATTTTTACTGTTTGTATACCCATGGCAAACGTAAATATTATTTATACGTTTTAAATATATTAGGCATCATCCATCATGGAATACCATCATGCCAAATACCCATTTGAAACTTGAAATTTTGTTCAACATTTTATTTTTCAGACTTAGACATCTTGATATATGTAAGATTTGTTATTTCACATTAATTACATTAAATAGCTTCTCTTAATGATGGAATACAGATCCTTTAAGAGACGGCTGCCATTAATTCTTGTGCATATGTCTACACATACTTAGGGAAGAGTTTCTAGGAATGGAATTGCGGGATCACAGGGGTTCTTTGACTTTGCTAGCTATTACCAAATTGCTTTTCAAAGTGGTTGTATCAAAATGTACTAATACAAACATATAACAGGAGGCCCTTTATTCTAGATCCTTAATAACACTTGGTATTGTCTAATTTTTAAGGTTTTTGTTGAATTGAAAGTTGCAAAATAGGTGTGAACTGGCTATCCCAAATCTGAAATTGGCAATCTGGAATGCTTCAAAATCTAAAACTCTTTGAATGCAGACATAACGCTCAAAGAAAATGCACTTTAAATTTCAGATTTTCAATTCTCAACTGGTAAAAGTATAATGCAGATATTCCAAAATGTGAAAAAGCTGAAATCTGAGATTGGGATTTCTGGTCCCAAACATTTTGGATAAGGAATACTCAGTGTGTATATCTTTGTGCACTTAATTTCTTTTCCCTTATTACTAGAGAGGTTAGTAACATTTTCATAAGCTTATAAGCTTTTTATATTTCCTCTTTAGTGACACACCTGCTCTTAACATTTGTACAAAATAGGATAATAATCTAACATTGTACAAAGTATCACCTATATGGTAATATTTGAAAGGTAAGAACACAGAGCCCCGACTACCTCAAAAGTGGTCCCACATAGGATTGCCTACTTTGTTGCTTCCCAATATTGGGAACCAGATAATCACTGCTTCTAAAATGAAAAATCTGTTATAAACAAAATAGAGAATCTTTGATATAAGTTCACTTAAGGTGATGATAGAAATCTGGGCAGCCAGACAGTGGACCTCTGGGAGAGGCAGTGAGATCTCCATGGATGTCTCAAGGGTAACTGTGGGAAATCCTGGATGAATGTATATGGGAGGACAGCAGATCCTAGTTAGCCAGCATGCAGAATAACCTTCACAGCCTTTCTGTATCCAGAATTCTTGCTTTCTTCTTAGTTCCTTTTCCGGGGATAACAAAAAAGAATTAAGATGAACAGTATGTTTCATATTTTACCTCTCTTTACTCCCCTCCATTTCTACTGGCACCATGTAAATTTAGCATCCCATTCCACCCTTTAATCTCCATCAGCCTCCTATAATTCTCCCTATCTTCAGTTTCTTCTAATTCCAATCTATCTCCCACCTGATATTTATCTTTCTAAAATGCAAATTATGTTTCAGAGGTTTTGCCTTATGCCTATAGAAAAGGATCCAGACTCTTCAGCTAGTATTAAGAAGCCGCTTTTTTACTTGGCATCCAAAACATTCCCCTCAACGTACATTCTGCCTGAGCCACCTGAAACTTCTATTTCTGTCATCAGCTCTTTTGAGCATTCATCCCTTATCACAGACTGCTCCTCTGACAAAGTCCTTCTTCCACCCTCTCTTTGACAAACTTCTGCTCATTAAAAAAAAGATTTTAACAATTTCGTATTCATAGTTTACTTCTTTATGTTTCCATAGTACTGTCTACCTGCATTAATTGCTACACTTACCAGAGTGAATTACAGCTACTTGTTATAAGTGTCTGTCTTCTTTGGTGGAAGATGAAAAAGCCAGTGAATTTATCTTAATTGCCTTTATACTGCTAGTGCTAGAATTTGGCATATAAAATAAACTCTCAATGAATGTTTGCTGAAAGAAGACAAATTTGTATGTGCTAGCAGAAAAATCTGACGTAGGAGAGGTAAATTCTATACCAATCTCGGTACAATTTAACAAATATTTATTGACCACTTATTATAGGTCAAGGTCTCTGCCTGACAATGGATACACAGTAAACAAAAGAAATGTGTTTTTAGTCTGTATGTAGCTTTAAGTAATTTTAAGTGCATACTTAGGATCTACTACAACCTATTAGGAGGTATAACTTCATTGTCTCGTTTATGCCCTTCAGACTGAAAGAGGGAGGTGAAACTGTTATCCATGCATCGATGTAAGCAGTATAGAAGAGGATGACACAGAGGACGGATTCACTGCCCTCAAGGGGTTTGCAGTCTGGTGCATGAAGACAAATTCTACTTCAAAGGAAGAATCAGGTGTGTCTACAAAGGAGATACTAAGATTGAGCTGTCGGGGGAGAGGGGATATTATTTCCTTATGGGTATGAGAATATTAGACAAGATGCATTGTCAGGTTGCTTCAAGTCTCTTAGACTCCCAGAATGAGAATATTACATGAACTTCTGAAAATCGGTGGGTAACATCAAAATCAATTTGTCACTTTAAAAAACATTTTTAGCTGACTGCTAAGATCAGAACCAGGAGTGGAGAGTCCCCTAATAAAGAGGAGTCTGAATTTCAATTAGTTTGGAGATTAAGCTGTCAGCAGTGATATTCATGATGTTAACCCTTCTGGCACCAAACCAAAATGAAAAAATAAATCCTTACTTAAAATGCAAGATTAATACAATTAAACAAACGATCTTCACAAAATGCTATCATGAAACAAAACCCCATAAGAATGCAACACTCCCAATTCAGAAATGACAGTTCTTTGTAGTGTTATTTTGACTACAGTCATATTTTGAATAAATCAGAAAGATTTACCAAATTGAGACACTGCAAGGGGAAACAACACAGGAAATCTAGCAATGGCAAGGCAAATTCTGACAGATCATAGAAATGATTCATTTTGATTCTCAGTTTTGACGCAGTATTTGTGCTTTTGGAATAGCTTTGAATAAAACAAAACAGAGATGACAACTAAGACAACAATGCTGTATAAAGGGAGTACTTTCAACTTGTCAGAGACACATTTTATCCTGTGTGCTCAATCCTTCCCTCCTACGTCTGCCTCGTCCCAGTGAGTGTTACAAGAATGTTCATTTAACTTTTATGATGGGTGTGATTGTCACAGTGTTGGGTGCTATACATTTCCATGGCTATCAAAATGCCAACAGTTGTGGTTTGGGGATAGCAAACAGTGACTGTAACAGAACAATTTCAAAAGTGGTGGTTATTTCTAACAGACTTTAAAGTGCATCTACTAACTTAAGAATATTACCCCAGAAATTATTCTTCAGTGAAGATGATCCTATTTCAAAGCTGGGTTTTTTGATGTCTTTAATGCCACAGGAACATCTTTCACGTGACGCAAATGGAAAAACCTAGAGAACTGAGAGAGCTCATGGCAGATGGGAGGCAGGACTGGATTGCGGCTCCGACTTGGACAGAGCAGCACGTGGAGGCTCGCTTGTTGAATTTTTGCTCCAGAACAACTGCAGGAATAAATCGGGAAACCCAAAAGGACCCACAGACCCTCTGAAGGAAGCAGATTGCTCCTGCAGGACCTGGGAGACACCCAAATACTGTGAGTGCCCCAATTGTGGAAGTGGGAAAAGAAGGTCATCCACCCTCGAACGCACACCCTCACTGGCGAAAATGAAGATCTAGATTATGGGAGAAGATTGTGACCTTACCTGGAGCTGAGTCGATTTAGATAGCTGAGCGAAATACAGGGCTAGAGGAAGGAGCGGAAAGAGCCCTGTGTGCTCGCTGGGCTCTGTAGCAAGCCATCTCTGCTGGGACTCACAGGGGTCCTTCAGGAGGGCGGCCAGAGGGCCCAGGGAGAAGGAAAAGGCCCCAGAGAAGGAAATCTCCAGCTGAACTTTGTAACAATTTAAACTGATCAAGAAGTCTCCTGGCCAGAACTGGGGGGGAGCGCATGAATAGATGTGCAGATTCCAAAGGCCGGGGAAGAAGGAAAGCCATACTTGCTTTCACAGCTAGCAAGTGGGTAGCATGGGGTAAGTTCTCAGCCTTGCTTGTCTACTGCCTGGAAACAGACTCAGTGCTGTTGGGGATGGGGACATGGTGGAAGTGAGACTGGCCCTTTGGATTGTGTGGCAGCTAGGTGAGGCCTGTGACTGCTGGATTTACCCCACTTCTCTGAAAACCTGCATGACACAACAGGGGCAGCCATAATCCTCCTATGAACATAACTCCATTGACCTGGGAACTTCATTCCCATGCCTCACAGTAGCTGCAGCAAGACCTGCCCGAGGAGAGTCTGAGCTCAGAAATGCTTAGCAATGCCCCCCACCAGTGGTCCTCCCCTGACAACCCTGGTAGCTGAAGACAAAGGGCATATACTCTTGAGAGTTCCAGGGCCCCGCCCACCACCTGTTCCTCCCAACACTACCACAGCTGATGCTCTCTGGAAAGCGCCACATCCACGAAGCCAAACAGTACAAAAAGAGTGCATTAAACCACCAAAGCTAAGAACCCTCAAGTAGTCCATTTCACCACCCCCCCCACCACCACCTCCACCAGAACAGGTGCTAGTATCCACAGCTGAGAGACCCACAGATGGTGCACATCATAGGATGTTGTGCAAACAACACCCAGTACCAGCACGGAGCTTGGTAGACTTGCTGGGTGGCTAGATCCGGAAAAGGGATAACAATCACTACAGCTCGGCTCTCAGGAAGCCACATCCATAGGAAAAGGAGGAGAGTACTACATCAAGGGAACACCCCATGGGACAAAGAATCTGAACAACAGCCTTAAGCTCTAGAACCTCCCTGTGACAGAGCCAGCACAAATGAGAAGGAACCAGAAAACAAACTCTGGTAATATGACACAAAAAGGCTCTTTGACACCCCCCCCCCCCCCCACCCCAAAATCACACTAGCTCACCAGCAATGGATCCAAACCAAGAAGACATTCCTGAATTACCTGAAAAAGATTAGTTATTAAGGTTAGTTATTAAGCTAATCAGGGAGGCACCAGAAAAAAACGAAGCCCAAAGTAAGGAAATGGGGGAAAAAAAAAAAATCCAAGAAGTGAAGGAGAAATAGTCAATGAAATAGATAGCATAAATAAAAGACAATAAAAACTTCAGGAAACAAGGACATTTACAGAAATGCAAAATGCTCTGGAAAGTCTCAGCAATAGAACTGAACAAGTAGAAGAAACAGAATCAGAGCTCAAAGACAAGGTCTTTGAATTAACTCACTCCAACAAAGACAAAGAAAAAAGAATAAGAAAATATGAACAAACCCTTCAAGAAGTCTGGGGTTATGTTAAACAACTAAACCTAAGAATAATCAATGTTGTTGAGGAAGAAGATAAATCTGAACATTTGGAAAACATATTTGGGGCAATAATCAAGGAAAACTTCCCTGACCTTGCTAGAGATCCTAGACAACCAAATACAAGAAGTACAAAGAATACCTTGGAAATTCATCACAAAAAGATCATTGCCTAGGCACACTGTCATCAGGATATCTAAAGTTAAAGGAAGGAAAGAATCTTAAGAGCTGTGAGACAAAACTACCAGGTAACCTACATAGGGAAATCTATCAGATTAACAGCAGATTTCCCAGCAGAAACCCTCCAAGCTAGAAGGGTTTGGGGCCCTATCTTCAGCCTCCTCAAACACAACAATTATCAGCCAAGAATTCCGTATCTAGCGAAACTAATATTCATCTATGAAGGAAAGATATAATCTTTTTCAAAGAAATGCTGAGAGAATTTACCACTACCAAGCCACCACTGAAAGAACTGCTAAAGGGAGATCTAAACCTTGAAACAAATCCTGAAAACACACCAGAAGAGAACCTCTTTAAAGTATAAATCTCACAGAACCTATAAAACAAAAATACAAGTTAAAAAGCAAAAACAAAAAGACAAAAACAAAGTACACAGGCAAAAAATAGCACAATGAATGGAATGGTACTTTACATCTCAGTATTAACGTTGAATGTAAATGGCCTAATCGCTCCACTTAAAAGATAGAGAATTGCAGAATGGATAAGAATTCACCAACCAACCATCTGCTGCCTTTACGAGACTCATGCAACACATAAGGACTCGTATAAACTTAAGGTAAAGGGGTAGAAAAAGACATTTCATGCAAATGGACACCAAAAGTGAGCAGGAGTGGCTATTCTTAAATCAGACAGAACAAACTCTAAAGAAATAATACAAAGAGGGACAATATATAATGGTAAAAGGCCTTGTTCAACAGGAAAATATCACAATCCTAAACATACATGCACTTCTACTGGAGCTCCCAAATTTATAAAACAATTACTACTAGACCTGAGAAATGAGATAGACAATAACACAGTAATAGTGGGGGACTTTAATATTCCACTGACAGCACTAAACAGGTCATCAAGATAGAAAGTCAACAACAACAACAACAAAATGTATTTAAACTATACCCTGGAACAAGCGGACTTAGCAGATATATACAGAACATTCCATCCAACAACCGCAAGATATACATTGCATTCAACAGCACATGGAACTTTCTCCAAGATAGACCATATGATAGCCCACAAAATGAGCCTCAATAAATTTAAGAAAATTGAAATTATATCAAGCACTCTCAGAGCACAGTGGAATAAAATGAGATCAACTCCAAAAGGAACCTTCAGAACCATGCAATTTGATTTCCAGTAGGAAATCAAATAACCTGCTCCAGAATGATCACTGGGTCAAAAATGAAATGAAGATGAAAACTAACAAATTCTTCGAACTGAATAACAATAGTCACGCAATCTACTAAAAACTCTGGGATACAGCTAAGGTGGTGCTAAGAGGAAAGGTCATAGCCCTAAACGCCTATATCAAGAAGTCTGAAAGAGCAAAGACAGACAATTTAAGGTCACACCTCAAGAAACTAGAGAAACAGGAACAAATGTAACCCAAACCCAGCAGAAGAAATGATATAACCAAGATAAGAGCAGAAGTAAATGAAATTGAAACAAAAAAAATACAAAAGATAAATGAAACAGAACACTGGTTCTTTGAAAAAATAAATAAAATTAATCAATCATTAGCAAGATTAACCAAGAAAAGAGAAAATTCAAATAAGTTCAATAAGAAATGAAATGGGAGATATTACAACTGACACCACAGAAATACAAAAGAACATTCAGGGCTACTATGAACACCTTTACGCAAATAAACTAGAAAACCTAAAAGAGATGGATAAATTCCTGGAAAGATACAACCATCCTAGTTTAAATCTGGAAGAATTAGATACTTTGAATAGCCCAATAACCAGCAGCAAGACTGAAATGGTAATTTAAAAATCACCAACAAAAAAAAAAGTCCAAGTCCAGACAAATTCACATTAGAATTCTAACAGATATTCTAAGAAGATTTGATACCAATCCTACCGACACAAATAAAGAAAGAAGGAACCCTCCCTAATTCATTCTGTGAAGCCAGTATCACCCTAATTCCAAAACCAGGAAAGGTCACAACTATAACAGAAAACTACAGACTGATATCCCTGATGAACACAGATGGTAAAATCCTTAACAAAGTACTACTAACTGAATCCAACAACATATCAAAGAGATAATTCACTGAGATCAAGTGGGTTTCATTTCAGGGATGCAGGGATGGTTTAATATATGCAAGTCAATAAATGCGATACACCACATAAACAGAATTACAAACAAAAATCACACGATCATCTCAGTAGAAGCAGAAAAAGCATTAGACAAAATCCAGCATCCCTTTATGATTAAAACCCTCAACAAAAGTGGCATACAAGGGGCATACCTCAATGTAATAAAAGCCATTTATGACAAACGCACAGCCAACATAATACTAAATGGGAAAAGTTGAAATCATTCCTCTGAGAACTGGAACAAGACAAGGATGCCAACTTTCACCACTCCTCTTTAACGTAGTACTGAAAAGTCCTGGCCAGAGCAATCAGACAAGAGAAAGAAATAAAGGGCATCCAAATCGGTGAAGAGGGAGTCAAACTGTTGCTGTTTGCTGATGACATGACTGCATACCTAGAAAACTCTCCTCTGGAAAGCTCCAAAACTTATAAAACAATTCAGCAAAGTTTCTGGATACAAAATTAAGGCACACAAATCTGTAGCTCTTCTTTACACCAGCAGCGACCAAGCTGAGAATCAAATCAAGAACTCAACCTCTTTTACAATAGCTGCAAAACTAAAAGTAAAATAAAATATTTAGGAATATACCTAACCAAGGAGGTGAAGGATCTCTACAAGGAAAACTATAAAACACTGCTGAAATAAATCATAGACAACACAAACAAATAGAAACGCATCCCATGCTCATGGATGAGTAGACTCAATATTGTGAAAATGACCATATTGACAAAAGCAATTTACAAACTCAATGCAATCCCCCATCAAAATACCGCCACCTAATTCTTCACAGAATTAGAAAACACAATTCTAAAATTCATATGGAACCAAAAAAGAGCCTGCATAGCCAAAGCAAGACTAAGAAAAAGAACAAATCTGGAGGCATTACAGTACCTGGTTTCAAATTATAAATAAGGCCATAAGTCACCAAAACAGTGTGGTACTGGCATAAAAATAGGCACATAGACCAATGTGACAGAATAGAGAACCCAGATATAAACCCAAATACTTACAGGCAACTGATCTTCGACAAAGCAAACAAAAACATAAAGTGGGGAAAGAACACCCGGTTCAACAAAGGGGGCTTGGGTAATTGGCTAGCCACATGTAGGAGAATGACACTGGATCCTCATCTCTCATCTTACACAAAAATCAACTCAAGATGGATAAAGACTTAAACCTAAGACCTGAAACTATGAATATTCTAGAAGATAACACCACGAAAACCCTTCTAGACATTAGCTTGGGAAAGGATTTCATGACCAAGAGTCCAAAAGCAAACACAATAAAAACAAAGATAAATAGCTGGAACTTAAACTAAAGAGCTTTTGCCCAGCAAAAGGACCAGTCAGCAATGTAGATAGACAACCCACAGAGTGGAAGAAAATCTTCACAATCTATACATCTGACAAAGGGCTAATATCCAGAATCCACATTTAATTCAAACAAGTGAGTAAGAAAACAAACAATTCATCAAAAAGTGGGTTGAGGACATGAATAGACAATTTTCAAAAGAAGGATATACAAAGGGCCAACAAACACATGAAAAAATGCTCAATATCACTAATGATCAGGGAAATGCAAAATCGAAACCACAATGCCATACCCCCTTACACCTGCAAGAATGGCCATAATCAAAAAATCAAAAAATAGTAGAGGTTGGTGTGGATGTGATGAACAGGGAAGACTTTTATACTGGTGGGAATGTAAACTAGTACAACTACTCTGGAAAACAGTGTGGAGATTCCTTAAAGAACTAAAAGTAGAACTACCATTTGATCCAGCAATCCCACTACCAGGTGTCTAACCAAAGGAAAAGATATCATTATTAAAAAAAAATACTGGCACACGCATGTTTGTGGAAGCAAATTAGAAATTACAAAAATGTGGAACCAACCCAAATGCCCATCATAAGCAGGAGCTAAGCTATGTGTATATAAAGGCCTAAGAATCACACGGTGGACTTCGGGAAGTCAGGAGGAAAGGGTGGGAAGGGAGTGAAGGATAAAAGACTACAAATAAAAAGGCTGAGATGGGCAGATCATAAGGTCAGGAGTTCGAGACCAGCCTGGCCAACATAGTGAAACCCCATCTCTACTAAATATACAAAAATTAGCTGGGCATGGTGGTGTGTGTCTGTAGTCCCAGCTACTTGGGAGGCTGAGGCAGGAGAATCACTTGAATCCTGGAGGTGGAGGTTGCAGTCAGTTGAGATTGCACCACTGCACTCCAGCTTGGGCAGCAGCTTCGTCTCAAAAGAAAAAAATAAAGACTACAGATAGGGTACAGTGTATACTGCCTGGGTGATGGTTGCACCAAAATCTCACAAATCACCACTAAAAGACTTACTCATCTAACCAAACACCACCTGTTACCCAATAACCTATGGAAATAAAAAAATTAAAAAAAAAAGGAAAACCTAGAACTGAAGCCACCTAAGTTTCACTCAGTTTTTATAAAATGCAATCAGTACTCCATCTTAATTTGCAATAAGCATGTAGCTCATCATTTGAAGTAAAACTGGTAAATAAAAGTTCTACATAAAATATAGAATAGAAAAAGAATAAAAATAAGTAAAATTTAAGAAATTTAGAAAAGAATATGCACAACAGGCAAGCATCATCTATCTCTCTAAAACACCAAGAGCTATCTGCCCTTACTAATCTAGATAGCTGCTACAAAATCTTACAGTATCTTTTTTCTTTCCTTTGAATCAAAAACATAATTCATTCTACACTTTGTTTGTTTTTAGCATGAAGGGGAAGGAGGAACATGTGCATGCTTTCTTAATCATAATCATATTACACAGAAGGATTTCCAGCTCTACAGCCCATCCAACTGTGTATGTGTGAGGCATGAGTTTAAAAATATATAATACATGACTGCTTATTCCAAGGAATGGGAATATGTCACTGGAATAATCATGTTGTTGTTAAAATATATTTAAGAGATACGTTAAAAATTGAGATTTGTGCTTATAATATTTAAAACCTCAATTGTCGCGGAGATACAAGCAGAGAATCACTTTTTCCCCTAGACCTTTTGCTACACAAATGGATCTGATATATTTATGTAAATACATATTTTTATAAATAAATGTATACACACATATACATATATGCACATGTACAGATATATATCTGAAGACAGCACGAAGTATAGACATACTACAGTGTACATGGACATAATCAAAGACATAGTAGATTAAAGACTCAACAGACACTACAACAAGCAAATTCAGAAGACTTTTTTTTAACCTATGTATATCGCTTTTCTAATTAACGTCTATGTTTGCCAATAAATAGCTATCTGATGGAGATCAACTGAGATATATTAATCTATATATTGTGGAAATTACAGACTTTTTCCTAAGTAGGATTTATTAAAAATACTTATTTTAAAAAATCCTGGAAATGAGCATATCAGAGATATCAAACAGATTTAAATAAAAATTTAGGGTTAGTCATACATACTCTAAAGATGGTTTCTCATTCAGTTCTGGCTGTTATAACAGAGATTCAAAACTGGGCGGCTTAAACAACAAACATGTACTTCTCACAGTTCCTGGCGTCTGGAAGTCCGAGATCAGGCTGCTAGCATAGTCTGGTTCTTGGTGAGGGTCTCCTTCCTAATTATGTTTTTGCATGGCCTTCCTTGGTGTGTGCAGGCAGAGAAAGAATCCCTGTGTCTCCTCCCTCCGCTGCTTATTTTTTTTTAAATAAGGGATTTACTCACATCTTGAACAGCACACCCTCATGACCTAACCTACTCTAATTACCTCCCAAAGGCCCACCTCCAAATACTATCACATTAGGGATTAGGGTTTCAGTGTATGAATTCTGGAGGAACACAAACATTCAGTCCACAGCAAATGCGTGAGACAATGTTTTTTCATCTTCCAAAGCAGATGGGGACTATGGCGTGAACAGGCAGGATTAATGCAGGAGTGACAGTTTCATTCAAAGTAATCACATTTCAACACGACATTAGAAAGCAGCAACTGTCCACTTGCAGAATGAATATGAAGAAATATGTTTCACTGAGCAAATTTACCACAGCCTTCTTACACACAGTAAGTGGAAAGTATTTTGAATGCTTTGAGTTAGGATGACCAGATCAAACACAACAGGCAGGAGTGCAGCAATTTCTCCAGAAACTATAATCTTTTCAGGGACTAAAAGTATGATGGAAACATACTGACTGATGCATGGCATTCTATTTGCTCTTTTATAGGGCCAAGACTTTGTTGATACATGCCTGGAAAAATAATGATGCGAGGTCTTCACACATAATAATTTCATAAACTATTCCATCAGGACACACCAATCAAGGTGAAGCCAAGCTGTACTCTAAGCCATGACACTTGTCATGCCTGCTGAAAATGCAAAAATAAATAAACATGGCTTGTGTGTCTCTAAGCTCATGGCAAATCAGGATAGGTTTAATGGCAGAACTTGTGCTACCCACATAGTAAAGGTTCACATATCACCCTCAAGATCTCTCCATTCTACTGTGAATTTTGCCTTTATTTCTGATAATATCTAAAATGGCCACAATCAGACTGCATCTAGTATCTCCTAAGTTAAAGTTTTTATCTATAAGAAGCATGTTTTAATCAATAGGGTTTTAAAGACTGGCTCAATGACCTTTTCTGAGTTACAGCTTCCAACTTATCTAATTCAGAATTTACATAGAATTTACCTAATCTACCAATGTCTTATCTCTTCTTTGAACAGCCCTATTTTTGAAAACCTAATGTCCTTACCTTTCTGTCTCCTTCCTTGTTCTACCCTGTAAATATGAAAAAGGAAACAAGCAAGTAACTAGCAATTAATAAAGCAATCACACAGACCTAGAGCCCAAGCAACTGCTGGCCTCGAATATATTTATTGCATACTTATTCACCCATACTCACAAATAACAACCAAAACCAAGCTTGAAAAAGAAGGCAGTACAAAGAAAATTATTTCAAACCCAATGATTAATTCTCAGATGCCACTCTGATTTCTTTTGGACTCATCTTTAATACCAAGTTAGGAGATCATAATGATTATAAGGTATATGTCAAATATGTTTACAAAATCACAAAATGATGTTTTTAACTACTCAAAAAACATAATTTTGTATTGGAATGCGACAACTTTGAAATAGTGATCTAATATTTGATTAAACTAAAGCCTGGCCACATATCACCTCTGTCTATGATTCACGTCTGAACAAGCAGAACAAAAACCACTTCTCTAGAAGGACAAAGAAAGGATATCTTTTCAGTTCTTTTATGTAAGAAACCAGAGGCAAGATCCTTTTCTGCTATTACATATTAGTTATCCTTAAAATGAAGTATCTTACGAATACTTCACTAACTATCTAATTAAATTATGGGCCATTTGTTTCATAAATGTTTAATGCCCATTGCATATAATAATTAAATCCAGTTGCATTGTCTTGAAATGGCTGATGGAAATTAGGCTATGCTCTAATGCTTATAATTTGACACTTTTATTTACTTCAGTAAAAGACAGAAGTTTAAAAACTTTGTTAACTTCTTTGGTTCATCCAAGAGATATAGAAATTAAAGGTAATTTCTTAGAAAAATGAAGTCTTGGATGCTAAATGAGCATGCTCTCTTGTAGCGGCACCCTCCAGCAGAGATGGAGGTGTGCATGTGGCTAGTCTTCAGGTCTATTCAACTGTAAAACCTGTCCATGGGAGGAGAGGAAGCAGAGGACTGATACACTGAGGTACCTCTTACAATAGAATACATAAATAGGATTTAGAAGAGATGAAAAAGAAATTTAAAAAATGGAATTAAAAAATGGAGTAAGATGAAAATTTTAATAAGAAAGTCACTGAAAGAGTCTTTTTTTTTTTTTTTTTTTTTGAGACAGGGTCTCACTCTGTTACCCAGGCTGGAGTGCAGTGGCGTGATCTCAGCTCACTGCAACTTCCCCCTCCCTCAACATCCTAGAATCCTGAGTATCTGGGATCACTGCCATGAGCCACCACGCCTGGATAATTTTTTTGTATTTTTGTAAAGATGAGTTTTTGCCATGTTGCCCAGGCTTGAAGGAGCCTTTTGTAGACTGTAAATAGTTAAAATGGTATCACTCCTACGGTTCTCTGATTATAATTTTTAAAATAAAATAGAGTTTGTCCCATCAATCCTACCCGATGTTCTTAATTTTTCCTTTTTAAATGTAATTTGTTCACTCACTCATTCATTCATGATGTAATGACTGAGTATCTATTGATCCAGCAGTATGTAATAGAAGCAAAAACTCCAGTCTCATGGAGCTTGTATTTTATTTGTAAGACATAGATAATAAACAAAAAGAAATAAGTAAAATATGTGACATTTTATGTTGTGATACACTCTAAGGTAAAAACAATAAAACAAAGAAAGGAATGGTTTACAGAAGGTATGGGAGAGGTCAGCTAACCAGTTTGTGGGTCACATCTGGCCTACTGCTGACCCTTTTAAGTGAAAAGCCTGAAAAGAATAATATATCATGACACATGAAAATTGTATTATATTCAAATTTAAGTGGCCATAAAGTATTTGAACATAACCACACTTATATGTACTGTCTATGACTACTTTTATGCTACAAAAAGAGCTGAGCAGCTACAACAGAGAGCTTATGGCTACAAAACTTGAAATATTTACCATGTGGCCCATTACAACAAAATTTTGCTGGACCCTAGTTTACAACATTAAATGCAAAGATCTAGAAAGGTCTTAGGAATAGATGGCCTTTGAGTGAAGAACTGAAGAAGTGAGAAAGTGAGTTGCACAAAGTGCCTCATTGGACATGCCTTCAAAGGGTCGCTTTGAGGGATGTGTTAAAAGCACATTAAGGAAGAAAGAGTATATTTCAGCATTATATGTCAGTGGTGACGGTAATGTCTTTTGACCAGGATAGTAGCTGTGGAAGTTGGTTTATAAAACTATATTATAAATTATAGGTCAGTGTGATGGTAATGTATTTTGACCAGGATAGCAGCAGTGGAAGTTGGTTTATAAAACTGGAAGAATGAAGCCATTTATTGCAGTGGGAAAGACCATGGGAAGGGAAGGTGTGGGAGGATGATCAGGAATTCAGTTTAGTAGCCTGACGGGCCTCTACATGTGAAGACACTAAGCAGACATTGGGCAGATTAGTTTGGATTCCAAGAAAAAGACCTGGGTGGGAGATAAAGTTGAAAGTCATCAGTGTCTCAATGTCACTTAACGCCATGTAAGAGGGCAAGATCCCTGAGAGTTTGGGTGTGAAGTGGGTTAAAGGGAATTCCCAGGTTAAAGACATTGGATTGATGGAAGAAAAGAATCAGCCAAGGGGGTAAAGGACAAGAGGCAGTGGAGTTAGGTGGTCGCAAAGGAGAGAAGTTTCTGGAAACTAAGGGAAAAAATGTTTCTGGGAGGAATGATTAATCCTCTGTGCCAAATGCTGCTGACAGGACAAATAAAATTAGAACTGAGAACAAATGGATCTAACAATGCTGAGCGTTGTACTTACTAGTCAAAGTCTAGGAACTTGGGTAAGAGCAGTTTTGGTGACATAACATGTCTGAGTGGGTTGAAATGAAAATCCAAAGCTATAAAGAGAAGGAGAAAAATTGAGGGGTATCTAGAAGGAGAAATTAGCTTGAGAGGCTTTTTGCTGTTCAATTTTAGTAGAAATAATATATTTAAATGCTGATGGGAAAAATCTGGCAGAGAGAAAACATTTGTTAATTCAGGAGAGACAGTGACAGAAAGAGAGGAAGAGGAAGTGTAACTGCTGGAGTGGTGTCCTTCAGTAGTCAAGTCCAAAGGCATCTAGCGAAGAAATGAAGAGATTGGTTTGAGTTAGAAGCATGAATAATTTATCTAGAATAGCAGAAGGAAAGGTAGCATTACAGATGTTAATAGGTGGTTAGATGCAACGATAGAAGCGGCTGGAAGTTCTCTGTGATTACTTCTATATCCTCAGTGACAGAAAAGCAAGCTCATCAGCTGAATATTATGACAGGGGAAGAGAGACTAGAACTTTTAGAGTTGAGAATAAGGTATGAATAAATGTCTAGAAAAATGTTGAGATACAACGGTTTAGAAAACTACAGTACAATTGAGGACTCACTTGAGGTTACTGATATGGATTTAAAGTGAGTCGTATTTTTCTTTAGTTATGTTTAGCTTCAAGATGCAGGCATGGAATAGGCAGAGATGAATTTAACTGGGTATTGATTTTTGTCAAGTATATAGAATAAGGCAAAAAGTGGCAGAGGAGTAGAGGTTACATAGGTAAGAGAGTAATTAAAATGATGGATGTTAGAATTTAATCTAAAAAGGGATGTGAGTTATAATGTGAAGAACCATGAAACACTGGTAATTTCCACAGACTGTAAGTCCTGGGTGTGGCTGATGCATTTGGGAAGTTGGTACTAGAGGTGGAGATAGTAGTCAAGGAAGAGATGTTTGAAATGAGATCACAGAGGTGTTGTGGAAGAGAATACCTGGTAAGAGAGCTTTCTTGAGAGACCAAACTTAGTGAAATATTTCAAGAACTGGGGAGTGCCTGGTTGATATGGTTTGGATCTGTGTCCCTACCCAAATCTCTCTACCCAAAGAAAGAACTAATATACTGGTGATGCAGAGAAAGAGAGATAGAGTCTTTGGGCATTAGATTCTGAGGAATGAGAGATTATTTGAGAGAACTTGGTCTTTGGGGTGACTTACATGAACAGATATAAAGAACATGACTGATATTAGTCCTCATTGTACCAAGGAAGAAAATAACACAGTTTCATTATTAGTAAGAACAAACTTTAGCTAAAACAACTTTTTTAGTAAAGTTAACTTTGAAAAGATAATCTTCACTTGTTAGCACCTAACTTTAATCACTGAAGCAGCTGTTGCTTACAGTTTGGGGATCTTTACCAAGGAAGTAAACATAGTACCAACAGCAGGTCCTAAGATGTTCTAATAAACGAGTAACACCTTTATTAATGCTACCGTTGGATTGTTCCAGTCGTCTTGTAGTTCACACTTTATAATGTTAATTTTTCCTGTACTTCGGTGGCTAGCTAAAAATAATACTGATCACATTTTTACTTGGTGTCTATTTGGTAGATTTTTAAATAAATAATATATAAAATCAAGTAAATGAAAAGAACTATGTACTTAATGATCAGTAGTATTACTTTTCATTTAAAGACTGTATTAGTCCATTTTCCCATTGCTATAAAGAACTGAGACTGAGTAATTTATAAAGAAAAGAGGTATAATTGGCTCAGGGTTCTACAGGCTGTACAAAAAGCATGGCTGGGGAGTCCCCAGGAAACACAATCACAGCAAGAAGGTGAAGGGGAAGCAGGCATGTCTTACATGGCCAGAGCAGGAGGAAGGGAAGCGGGAGGTTCTACACACTTTTCAACAACCACATCTCCTGACTATCACAAGAACAGCAAGGGGCGAAATCCATCCCCTTGAGTAAATCACCTCCCACCCAGGCCCGTCCTCCAACATTGGGAATTCCAATTCAACATGAGATTTGGGTAGGGACGCAAATCCCAAACATATCACAGACTAAACATCAAGATTCAGTGTGGTGATTCAAACAGTGATTATCTCTTGTGGGTGTGGGAGGTCATAAGGATGGGACAGAAAAAGATGTGCATAGGTAGATAAAAGTTACCTAGAATGGTTAGTTTTGGAGTTACATTATATGTTCACAGGTATGAATTTTATGATTTTTTTATTATCCACCTTTACTTACATACATATCTGTTGCTGTGGGTTGAAAGTGTCCTCTAAATTTCAAGTGTTGGAAACTAAATCCCCAAATTCATATATTGATTGGAGGTGAGGCCTTTGGGAGGTAACTGGGATTAGATAAGGTCATCAAGGTGGGGCTCCCATGAGGGGATTAATAATTTTTTAAAGAGAAGAAAAGTGACTTGAGCTAGCACATTTCCTCTCTCTCACCAAGTGATACCTCCTGCCATGTTCTGATGCAGCGGGAAGACCTTCACCAGAAGCCGAGGAGATGTCGGCACCATGCCCTTGGACTTCTCAACTTCCAGAATTGTAAGAAACAAATCTCTTTTCTTTACAAGTTACCCAGGTTGTGGTATTCTGTTGTAGCAACAAGAAATGGACTAAGGCATATGTTAATATATGAGTTAGATATATTTGATATCACAAAGATTTACATTTACAAATATTCTATTGTAAGATCACACTTCAACTGGGCTTCCCTGTTGGCATGAGTCCAAAGTCCCACATGCTCTGAGAAAACGTTCCCCTGAGCCATACATACATCCTCAGTCAAAAGGGGGTACATGAACACTGTGTATTTCTGGCAAGATGCCTATATCATCCTCTGCCCTAACATTAACCACACAAAACATTATTTCTGTCATCAGATTATACAAGGTTTATTTAAATTTATATCATTAATTTGTTGTTTTGTTTGCTCACCATTTCTTGTCACATCTTAGATTATCCTTCTGGAGTTATTTTTATTATCCCCAAAGTATATGCTTTAGGGATTTCTACAGTAAAAGGCTGCTGGTGGCAGTATTTTTCAGTTTTTGATTATCTAAAAAGTCTTTATTTCACCATCATTTTGAAAGATAATCTTAAATGATAAGAGAGTATTAGACTTTTTTTTCTTAACAGCTTAAAGTGATTATTCTATTGCCTTCCTTTCATTGTTGTGCATTTTATGTGCTCTTGGTGGAACTGCATGTCTTCATAGGTAAGTTGTGTGTGTGTGTGTTTTGAGAAAGAGTTTTGCTCTTGTTGCCTAGGCTGGAGTGCAATGGCACAAACTCGGCTCACTGCAATCTCCAAGCAGTGAGGTTCAAGGAACTGGGTTCAAGCAATTATCCTGCCTTAGCCTCCTTAGTAGCTGAGATTACAGGCATGTGCCACCAAGCCCAGATGATTTGGTATTTTCACTAGAGACAGTGTGTCACCATGTTAGTCAGGCTGGTCTTGAACTCCTGACCTCAGTTGATCTGCCTGCCTAAGCCTCCCAAACTGTGTCTTTAACTACCCTAGAAAATTCTGAGATATTCAATATTTTGTATTTTGGAGCTGAAAATAGACATTAGATCTTTTGATATTCAGTTTCTTAACTTGGCTTTCATATTCCTGATTTTCCTTCTCTGTGTGGCCTCCTAAGAAATTTGCTCACATATAGCTGATATTCTCATTTGTGACTTACCTATTTAATTTAATCATTGAGTTTTGATTTCAACAATATTTTTCCTTTCAAGATAATTCTATTGTATATTTCTTAAATATTTCATACAATGCTATTCTATATTTTGTTTCTGATAATTTCATTATCTGCAGTCTTTAGAGGTCTAAACTTTTCATTTCTGCTGATTCTCATTCACGGCGATTACTTCCTTGGGGTCTTGTGATCTCTGTGTTTTCTTTAACAAATTGCTTGATCTTACTCTGAGGAATTCAGCAGGTTTAAATTGCAGGTACTTTTCTCTTAGCAGGATTTGTATCTGCCTTTGCAAAAAGCCAGAGAATACTACCACCTTGATATAGTTTGGATATTTGTCCCCACCCAAATCTCATGTTGAAATGTAATCCCCAGTGTTAGAGGTGGGGCCTGGTGGAAGGTGTTTGGGTCGTGGGATGGATCCCTTATGGCTTGGATAGTTGTCCTTTCGATAGTGAGTACTTGCAAGATCTACTTGTTTAAGTGGGTGGCACCTCCCCCTCATTCTTTCCTCCTCCTGCTTTCACCATGTGAAGTGCCAGCTCCTGCTTCATCTTCTGCTATGAGAAAAGTTCCCAGAGACCTCCCAAGAAGCGAAGCAGATGCCGGCACCATGCTTCCGTACAGCCTGCAGAACTGTGAGCCGATTAAATCTCTTTTCTTTATGAATTTGCCGGTCTCAGGTATTTCTTTATGGCAATGCAAGAATGGCCTCACACAGAAAATTGATAACAAGGAATGGGCACTGCTATAAAGATGTCTGAAAATATGGAAGCAGCTTTGAGACTTGGTAACGGGCAGAGGTTGGAAGAGTTTGGAGAGCTCAGAAAAAGACAGGAAGATGAGGGAAAGTTTGGGAATGTCTTAGAAACTAGTTAAATGATTGTGATCAAACTGCTGATGGTAATATGGACGGTGAAGTCCAGGCCGCTGAGGTCTCAGATGTAAATGAGGAACTTATTGGGAACTGGAACAAAGGTCACCATTGTTATGACTGTACTGTGTCCATGTCCTAGAAATCTGTGAAATTTGAACTTCAGAATGGTGAGTTAGGGTATCTGGCAGAAGAAACTTCTAAGCAGTCAAGTGTTCAAGAAGTGGTCTGGCTGCTTCTAACAGCCTACTCTCTGACACAGGAGTAAAGAAATGATATAAAGTTGGAAGCTACATTTAAAGAGGAAGCAGAGCATAAAAATTTGCACATTTTGCAGCCTGGCCATGTGACAGAGAAATAAAAAGGTTTTTTGGGGGAGAGAAACTCAAGCAGACTGTGGAGCAACCACTTACTGGAGATATCTACAGAACCAACAGGGAGCCAAGTGCTAATATCCAAGACAACGGGGGAAAAGAGACCTTCAGAGCAGCTCCTCTCATCACAGGCTCATAATTCTAGGAGGAAAGACTGGGTTCAGGAGCCATGCCCAGAACTCCATTGCCCTGAGCAGCCTTGGGAGACTGCTCCTTGCATCCCAGCTGCTCTGGCTCCAGCCTTTGCTCAAAGGGGCCCAGGTACAGCTTAAGCTGCCACTTTGGAGAATGTAAGCTGTAAGCTTTGGCAGCTTCCACATAGTGTTAAGCCTACAGGGAAGCAGACTGCAGGAGGTAAAACTTGGCAGCCTGTACCTAGATTTAAGAGGATATATGAGAAAGCCTGGGTGTCCAGACAGAAGCCTCCTGCAGGAGTGGGGCCCCTACAGAGACCCTCTACTAGGTAAGTGCCAAGGGGAAATGTGGGGTTGGAGCCTCTACACAGAATCCCCCACTGCCTAGTGGAGCTGTGGGAAGGAGATCATTGCCCTCTAGACCCCAGAATGGTAGATCCAACAGGAGCCTGCACTCTGGGCCTCAGAAAAGGCACAGGTATTCAAAGACCTGTGATAGCAGCCTCTGGGCTGAACCCTGCAAAGCCACAGAGGTGGATCTGCACAAGGCCTTGGGAACTCATCTCTTGTACCAGTGTGCCCTGGATGTGGGACATGGAGTCACAGTAGATTATTTGGAGCTTTCAGATTTAATCACGGCTCTGCTGGGCTTTGAACTTGCATGGGGCCTATAGTTCCTTTCATCTGACTGATTTCTCTTTTTCGGAATGGGAATGTTTACCCAATGCCTATACCTCCTTTATACAGAAAACTGTACAAGGGAGTAACTACCTGTTTTTTATTTTACTTGAAAGCCACTAACTTGTTTATTTTCCAGGCTTATAGGTGGAAGAGATTTGCCTTATGTCAGATGAGATTATGGATTGTAGACTTTTGAGTTAAGATGGAATGAATTAAGATTTTGGGGGCTGTTGAGAAGGCATGATTATATTTTGGAGTGTGAGAAGAACATGAAATTTGGGGGACCCAGAGGCAGAATAATATAGTTTGGATATTTGTCCCCACCCAAATCCCATGTTGAAATGTAATCCCCAATGTTGGAAGTGGGGCTCGGTGAGGGGTGTTTGGGAAATGCACGTGGATCTCTCATAGCTTGGTGCTGTCCTTACAATTGTGTGTACTTGTGAGATCTGGTTGTTTAAGTGTGTGGCATCTCCTCCCTCACTTTCACTCTCTCCTGCTCCTGCTTTACCTTCCACCATCAGAAAAAGGTCTTTGAGGCCTCCTGAGAAGCTGAGCAGATGCTTGTGCTGTGCTTCCTGTACAGCCTGCAGAACTATGAGCTAATTAAACCTCTTTTCTTTATAAATTATCCGGTCTCAGGCATTTCTTTACAGCAATGCAAGACCAGCCTAACACACACCCGAAACTCCTACATTGAGTGTTGAGTCAGTATTGGGAGTTAAATGCTCTGCTTCACTACATTGGTGCAGGCACAAAGTTATTAGCTGGCAAGCAGGGCTGCTATTGGACTCTATCCTCAGGATATTGGACTCTATCCTCAGGATATTGGACCTCCATCCTCAGGTCACTTCTACAGGTGACCGACCACTTAGATCCCCAAGTCTAGTTTGCAGTAGTTCTTTTTCTTTTCCTTCCCTAATGCTGCCAACCCCCCTCTTCCTTGCCTTTGGAAGGGTACTTTTTGTCTCCCACTTGAAAGCCCAACAGCATTTTAAAACATTACTCTATCCTCTACCACAGGAAAGAATCTAGGGGAGAGAATCTTTGCGCATCGCCGTGCTAACAGAAGTAATTATAAAAATCATTGAAATTTTGATGATCTTAAGAGTTGGCTTTGCAATAATTTAGGTTAGCCTCTTAACCTAAGCTTGGTTAATGACAATTACGGAACTGCATCTGCATCCTGAGTATACATCACAGGTTTAAGTTACAGGGAAGTAAAAAGGAAAATAGGTCTTACTCTCAAAATGTTTTCAAACTCAAGACAAGAGAGGAAGTGACACATACAGATAAGCAACATAAACAAAACATAGACAGCTATGAAGCACTCTGACATCTGTCTAGAATGCTATCCACTGTTGGAAATACTCCACTTTGTTTAGCTTACAACTGAGAACCATTATGCAACCCACAGTTTATTTATCAGAAGTATCAAACCACAGTTTATTTTTTATTATAAAGAACACTTCTCACATGTATGACTGTTTTCCACTTTGACATAATCCCTTTCTGATTATACAGAGAAATTTCATTTTGATACTATGTTTTCAGCAAAGCAATTCTACCTCTTGCCAAGATAAAGTCTAATTTTATCCTCACAAAATGAGAAGGAAGGAATTTGCCTTCCTTTGACTATCCTCTCTCTTTATCATTAAGCAGCAAATTATAGAGCCCTATTTCAGCATAAGCACTACTACTTCACAGACTAAATATATTTGTTCCTTTCTTCGCTTATACAAAGAGTAAAAAATGGAGTATCTTCTCTGCTGCCAGTACTGATATTGACAGGATGAATAAAGAACTCATGTGTCTACCTTTCTTGCTGTCTATGCAAAATGAAACTTTTTCTGATGTGGGGGCAAATGCACTCTCAGGCATATTTGCACCCTGCAAGCCTGAAACTGACAAAGGTCTACCCAATTCCAAGGAGATAATGCCAATCTCTAAACTAGTCATATTATTACTATCCATTGTAATATTTTGGAATCATCTTCGTAATGTTGATTTATTGCCTGCTTTCCCCACGCAATTTCCAGAGTGAAAACAGTTGGCTGCTAACCTTTAAGCCAGACGAGTCATTTTTATTCTCATGCAATTATTTGTCCAATGTACACTGTATGCAAAGCCCCTAGGTCTTCCTTTATCTTAGTGGGTCAGAAAGTCTGTCTTCCATTACTTACTTGACAGGTACCTTATATTTGCTTACTACTTTTATACTTTTTGAAACATATATGCTTATATGACCTCAACTGATCGCCGTAATTGACCCAGAGAGATCTGGACTGTAACAAAGCCAGTAAGCAGTACTGCTGGGTCCCAAACCCAATTCTTCCCATTCTGTTTCCTCTTCCCTTTCCACTCCATGATTCCAATTTATTATGATGTGATACAGTAGTAGTTTTCATTTTAGTAAACATTGGTGGTGATTCACAATGTTGATCACAAGTATTTGGATAGACTGGATTGACTATATTCTATAACTATAATTTAGGGACATAAGGCTAACTGAAAGAGAGGAGAGACAGAGTTCTTGAGAGATGCTGAAAATCTATTTGCATCAACATGAATTTTGATTTTTCTGAAATATATTATAAAGTATTTGGGGTCTATGAAATCATTCTCAGTTTAGCCTTTAGTTCTTGCTTCATGCATTTTAAGAAGGAAAGTAAATCAATGCTTACTTGAAGAAACACGAAATTTATAGCTTTGAAATTGGCCTACTGCTTACAAACAGTAGGGTTAATATTGTAATGCTTAGACACTGAAAAACAAAACACTAGTGGTTTAATTTTTTAATTAATCCATCAAATGCTCAATTGTAATTTTGTCTTTAAATGCAAAATAATGTCACAAGCAATCATGCTGAATGCTTGTGTTAATGTAATTTACGTGACTTATAAATTTATTTCTCATTTGTCAAGTTCTATTGAGTGAAGACATTTAAAATGTGATCAATATTGCTTATAGCTAGCTGCTGAAATATGTGTTAAACTAAGACCATAAAACATGAACTGGAATGCTGCTAACACAACCCAATAATAAATAAATGTGTTAATCAGAAGCATTTAGAATGTGTTGTTAGTGCCATGCTTACTTTCTGAGAGAAGGTACCAGAGGCGATAAACTATTTCAGTGTTTATTGGGTCTCATAAGCGGAAAGATTATCTTAATTGCAGCTCAGTTTTGTTAGTATTTGTTAATGACAAAAATAGTATCTCAGATAAGTAAAATAGAGAATAGTCCCACATACATTCTCTCAAACTGTTTTATCTACCTAATTTTATATTGCTCAGACAGATCATTCCTGCTGGAAAAAAGTCTCAGATTATAAGGATATTGATAAACTTATTATCAAATGAGGAGAAATGGTTTCAAAGACATATTTCAAAACCATATATGTATGTCCAAAATGGCAAGTGGGAATAATTCTGGATTAGGATGAGAAGATCTGAATTTTAATACTCACGCTACCATTTTCTACCTCTGTGACTTTGGAAAAATTACCTAACATTACCAAGTCAGTTTTCTAAATAAAAACAGAAACAAACAAATAAAAAACTCTGAAAATAGTGGCCCAACCTCCCTTATTAGGTGTTATGAGGAATAAGTAATAGAGGAAGTATAGAAAAAGTTTAAAAAATTGTAAAACTTGAAGGTGACTCAGCAACACACTCACAGGTCGAAAAACTCCGAGAAGGCTGGGTGTGGTTGCTCATGCCTGTAATCCCAGCACTTTGGGAGGCTGAGGTGACCAGATCATCTGAGGTCAGGAGTTCAAGACCAGCCTGACCAACATGGTGAAACCCCATCTCAACTAAAAATACAAAATTTAGCTGGACATGGTGGCCAGTGCATGTAATTCCAGCTGCTAGAGAGGCTGACGCAGGAGAATCGCTTGAACCTGGGAGGTGGAGGTTGCAGTGAGCCGAAATCGCCATTGCACTCCAGCCTGGGCAACAGAGCGAGACTCTGTCTCAAAAAAAAAAAAAAAAAAATACATATATATGTACACATGTAACTTTACAGAGACGTAAGTATTATTTTACAGCATATTCTCAAAATAAAAGCTATAATAATTCAGTAGTAATGTGCAAACTTCCAGATGGTACTTCTTTACCAGAATAAAACAAGATTGAGAATGAGAATACATTATTTATAAGAGTAAGGTTACCCAAAATTGGAAGAAAAGCAACATTACGAAAAAGTGAAAAATGTAAATTCTGTTTTGTGATTTTTTTTTTTTCAGTTGATGAAGAACAAGAATAGGCCTTGGAGAATCTTTTAATTTGGCTTCTTCTCAGGAGGCATCTCAGGAGACATAAACATCCTTGCATGTAACACATATATAAATATATTTAAGCACAAAACTGAAAATCTGGTTTATACACTAAAATTTGCTTCCTAATGCTGGACAAATTTAGACTCTGGGAAAAAGTAAAATATATTAATAATAGCAAGAGAAGATTAAAAACAGCATATGCTTAAACTTTGGCTCTAAATCACAAGTTTACATTTAAAATGCAAAGTGAGGCTACAGAGAAGATGTGCACAGTAAGAATTTTATTACAGAAAAAAATTAAATGTTACTCATTTGTTTGCTTATGGGTTGTTTCTACTAAGTTTGGAAATTTTCATTACTGTTATAAATCTTTACCCTAAATGCCAAAGAGTAACACCTACTGTGTAAGAAGGAAATTAGGCTTTTAATCAAGAAGTTAGGAGCTCCCTGGGAAATAGCTGAAAAAGGCGATTACTTTATATTTCATTCATTTGAAAAGCAGAAAATTCTGTAAAATATTGAACCTTTATTGAATATTGGCATTCAGAACACCTGATGATTATGAAGAAAAAGCATTATTTTTCAGCAATAGAAATGGGTATCTCTTTCTCTCACATAGCCTAGTAGTTCATTGAAAGGCTATGACATACCCAAATTTATCTTAACAAGTCTTCTCAGTGGATATTCAGTTGTTTCTATTTTCTTTGCCATGAGGAATAACAGAAGTACACAGAGATGGTATTTGATACAGATTTTCAAAGACGGATTCATGGGGCCAGGGAGAACAGCAGAACATATGGGCAGAAGGAGAATTTCAAAGGAATAGAAGGGTAATATGCATGAAATCAGAGCATGTTGCACTCAGCATGGATGGTGAGAGATGCTGGGAGGTCAGGATGTAATGAGAGTTGCAGTGCATGAGCATGAAGGTGGGGGTCGGGTCCCCTTGCTCGAGCTCACTAAGAGCTCATCTACATACTTGGTTTCTGATAAAACTTGTGTTCAAAACATGCCTTTGTTTCTGACACACAAAAAAATGTGAAAAGAATTGTCAGCAATGCTATGTCAAAGGGTTTTTTTATAAAGAGAAATGTGACAAAAGATGTGTTTTAGGAAGATACAGCTTTTGTGACAGGACTGAAGAACTGGAGACTTCAGGCAGAGAGAGCAGTTAGGGATCTCTTACAACATTGCACTCAAGGATTTATGGAACCCTAAGCTAAGGCAGTGGAAGGAGAGATGAAGAGGAAACATTGTTACAAGCCATTTTGCTTTATTTTGTTTATCTGATAGAATTTAATGAACTGCTGATTAAGGGTAAGGGAAGAGAAAAAAAGTTGAAGGTAACAGATTACTAGCAAAGCTGCTGGAGGGAAAAGTCAATGTAATAAGTAATATGAAGAACTCATAAGGAAGAGGTGTACTGGGCTGATAGGCTGGAGTCAGGTATTGTGAATGTGTCTATTTCTTCCCATCTGTGTATAGGACTAAACTCTACAACACGAACTACTGCAACAGCCCATTAACTGTTTCTCTGCTTCCAGTTTGTCCCTCAAATCCATTCTCCATAGAACAGCCCTCAACATCTTTGTAAAATGTAAATAAAAGTATTTTACTCTCATGCTCATATCATCGAAGAGGCTCCCCTCCGCACTTAAAATAAAATCCAAAGTGAATGCCATCTTCCACTGCCAGTCTCTCCAGCCTCAGCTCCTGTGCCTCCCTCTCTCTCTCATATGCTACTTCCAACTCTGGCATTCTGTATGCTCCAAGCTTCTTTCCGTCTTGTCTTTGGGCCTTTATACAGGCTGTTCCTCCTCTGCGTGCGCATATATTTGCATGGCTGAATCTTTTTATTTCTGTCCCAGATTAAACCTCATCTTTTAGAGGAGCGAAAGAGTGATTATACGTTGTAAAGTATGCCTCCCTCTTTACGTTTATTTTCTTATGTTGTATACATATAGCATGCATCATTTGATTATATATTTTTTGTCTCTCTACTCTCAGAATGAAAATCCTTTTTACTGAACAGAAGGGACTTTACTTACTTTTTTACTGCTCATTCCTAACACCTAGGGTAGTCTTGACAGTGAATAGGTATTCAATAAATATTTGTTAAAAGAAAGAAAACATGCTGTGTTTGAAGTGGCCCATGGTACAACGATGTGCAAATAGCTAGGAAGCAGTTTTGAGCCCAAGGGAAAAAAGCAAGCCTGTAGAAAAGAGTTACAGAAATTAGGTACAGTTAAACTATGACTGATTTATGGCTTTTAGGTTCAGCTCTCATTTTTGTTTGCATGGGTGAATATGAGCTTTTCTGTGTGTGCATATGTTTGAGAAGAACAATTTTCCCTTAATGATTACTTGCAAATAACTTCATTATATCCTTTTCAGGACACAGATGCAAACTAAATCCCATCTCTCCTTTATCTCCCTTTACATGACCAATAGCCTGAATTGAGACCCTTGTTCTGCCACTTGATAGGTGTGTGACTTCAGGCAGATCTCTAGCTTCACATAGTCACTCAACAAGTATTTATTCAGCACTTACCATGAACAGACACTGTGCCACATGTTAAGTATGTAATGCTGAAATAGATAAACATGGACTCTACTTTCAAGAAGCACTTGTGAGTGTAATGACTAATCAAATAATCACACAAATATATAAAGATTAATTATGATAAGAACTATGAATGTAAGGTAAAGTGTAGGGTGCAACTAGAGTTCAGGAAGACTTCCCTAGAAAATAATTGTTGAGATCAGATGAATGAGTAGAAATTAATAGGTAAAGAAGGCAGAGGTAAGGGTTCAAAATCTCAAGTTGGAACTGAGCATGGCATGTTTGATATGGTTTGGCTGTGTCCCCACTCAAATCTCATCCTCAATTGTAGCTCCCATAATTCCCTTGTGTTGTGGGAGGGTCCAGGTGGAAGGTAACTGAATGATGAGGGCGAGTCTTTCTCTGGCTGTTCTTGTGATAGTGAATAGGTCTCATGAGATCTGATGGTTTTATAAACGGGAGTTCCCCCTGCACAAAATCTCTCGTTTCTCTCTTGTCTGCTGCCATGTAAGACATGCCTTTTGCCTCTGACATGATTGTGAGGCCTCCCCAGCCGCATGGACTCTGAGTCCTTTAAACCTCTTTTTCTTTATAAATTACCCAGTCTCAGGTATGTCTTTATCAGCAGCATGAAAACAGACTAATACAACATCCAAGATGGACAGAGAATCACGCCGACGAGTGATCACGGAGCAAAGCTAACAGAAATGTGAGATTTGATGGCAAAGATCAGCCAAGACCAGATCATGCAGGGCCTGAAGGCCATGTGAAGGACTTCAGTGAATGAAGGAGACCCTATGTGCTGACATTCACTGGTAGCTTCATATTTCTCACACCGATAATACCACATATATTTTGGTATATGATTATGGAAAACTTACTGAATGTGGTAGAAAACATATTTCAAACTGTGGCTGTAAAAACTATAAATATAAACTATATACTCTGCCAAATACGGAGAAGGCATATTTGAATAATCTGTGAAGTGCCTGTAAAGTGAATTGAATTCAAGTAATCTATGTTTGCATTGCTTCAAAAGAGTAAATCTTTTACATTTGCAAGAGGTTTCCCCATTCACATACATGCTCATGGTGTCAAATTTTTACAATGGCAATAAACTATGAGTTCTGATTTCTAGAAGCAGTCTTCCTCATCTGAGCTTAAACTTCCATTTCTAATGCTGAAGAAAAAAGATCTTGTTAAGCAAATTACTATTGTGAAGAGGATTTCTTGGAGGCCTTGGAGGCATATTTAACCTAATTGCAGGGCCAACTACTTTATAATAGATGGCTTACATGCAAATGGAAGTTACCAAATATAAATTAGTTTGTTCATTACAGTGATCTAGTAAGGCTCAGAACATGCTTTCATTAGGTAACTCACTGTGATAAACCGGTAAAGCTACAGTTCATTAATTCATTCTTTCACTCACTCATTCATTCACACACTCAATAAATCTCCTTTTGAGTCTTTCTCCATCTCAGGATATAGCAATTCCATCCTTCGGAAAGTTGCTCAGGCCAAAGAACATGAAATTTTGGCTTTTCTCTGTCCCTCATACCCCACATCAAACTTTCGTCAGCCAATACTTGCAGGCCCTCCAGCTTAAAGACACACATACAGACACGTGCACACACACAATTCTCCAACCTCTTGAATAATCCTCTTGTAAGTTTCCCCAACTGGCACTAATGCGTCAAGTTTTTTAAATATTTGTAGATCACAGAATTTCCTGGTATCTCTTCAGGAACTTTATGTCTAGAGCATCTATTTTGAGTGTTCTGAGTTCTATACAGTGACTTTAAAAAGTAGGCCTTTGTATCTCCATCCCCAAACCCTCCTCTAATCTTCAGTTGCATGACAGGCTTCCAGAATATCCAATAATCAACTTTAACACATTATCTTTCCCATCAGGTATGTTTGACCTCCAAGATTCCCAATCTAAGTAACTAGTACCAGAACCTACTTAGTCGCCCAAGCTAGAAACTTCTCTCTCTTCATTACTCCCTTGTCTCTGTTAGGAAATTACCAAGCACTGTCTACTTTATCTCCTAAATACTTTCGTTTATTTATTATTTTTTTAAGACGGAGTCTCACTCTTGTCCCCCAGGCTGGGGTGCAGTGGTGAAATCTCAGCTTACTGCAATCTCTGCCTCCTGGGTTCAAGTGATTCCCCTACCTAAGCCTCTAGAGTAGCTGGAACTACAGGTGCCCACAACCATGCCTGGCTAATTTTTTTTTTTTTTTTTTTTTTTGTATTTTTAGTAGTGACAGTTTCGCCGTGTTAGCCAGGATAATCTCGATCTCCTGACCTGTGATCCACCCACCTCGGCCTCCCAAAGTGCTAGGAATACAGGCCTGAGTCATGGTGTCCGGCCACCTAAATACTTTTCAAATATACCCTTTTCCTCCCTCTTGTACTTACTACTGCCCTAGTTCAAGTCTTTTCTCACCTGGAACTGCAGTAGCATTGGTCCTTCTTCGCCCAACCAGTGCCCACAAAATTCATCCTCTACGTCACAAGTGGAACGAATGTCTCTCAATTGTATTATTTTCTTTCTAACCATCGAAGGATCCTTTTAGTGTGGCAGGTGGGGCATTTGATAATCTCGCCACTGATTTTCATGGTTTAGCCTCTTCACCTGTCACTGTAGATGTCAAGATTTACACTCTTAAAACATAAAGTGGCTGTCATTTCCTGAACAAACCACAGTACTGTCTACATCTTCCTTCGAAAGTGAAAATGCTCCCCATAGCAGGTACTGCTAGGTTAAATCCTATTCCTCTTTCAAGGCTCAGCCTAGGCATTCTCCTCTCCTAGGACAGCTTCTTTGGCGTTTTCAGCCTTCTCAACTGACTGGCCTAACCATATTTGTTGCCCCCAGGGCCTACGGGGGATGTTGAATCTACAGGACTGCACTGTCTACTTCTATGTAAAGAAGTGTTTTTCCCTTTCACAAAAAACAGTGTGCTCCTCAAAGGCAGGGGCCACTGCTCTTCTATCAGGACACTCCGTTTTCCCTGAATGGTGCTTGGCACTGGCACACTCATTTACTGAACAGCCAAGTCTACATGAGTTCCCTCCATTCCACATTCTCATAGCAATACGTATATGTGTTTTTAGCTCTCAGTGTGGTTCATATTTCCATGATTATTAATTATTGTCTCTTTCCCTGTACTAGGTTCAAAAGTTCGTGAAGGCAAGTAGGCCTTCTTTGTTTAACTCTTAAAGTCTCATTTCCTAGAAGAATGTATGGCTCATAATTGGTACCCAGTGAGTATTTATTGATTGAACAGAGGAAAAATATCATCTTTGACTTTCAAACATAAGACAGTTCTGTCCTCTTCTCTCTACTGTTGGATTTAGGGAGCTTATTAAATCTCTCATTTCCTAGACCATAATTTACTTCGTGTACTGTTCAAGAGGAAGGGCCCATCAGAGAGCTTTCCGTGCACAGGTTCACCAAGGGATTACCATACCAGGTATTGCTCTAGACTCTCCCAGAGACAAACTAAACCATAAGCCGGCAATTTACTTAACACACAAAAAAAGTCTGAAATAAGATTTAGTGCCTTTGTTTGCCTGTTTTGTACAATACATTTGGGAATTCATTCACAGTGCTGTTTCAATCACTGAAACCAGCAGTTTCAGCTTTTGGGCACAAAAGAAATGGAAAAGTCTAGAAACATCTGGAGGGCTGTGTTTGACTTTTTTCTCCCTCACTTTTGTTCTTTTTCTTTTTTGGGCTAGTTCAGACAGGGCAGAACATGTAAATATATATATATATATTTTCAGACAGAGTTTCACTCTTGTCATCCAGGCTGGAGTGCAATGGCGCAATCTTGGCTCACTGTAACCTCTGCCTCCTGGGTTCAAGCAGTTCTCCTGCCTCAGCCTCCCTAAGTGGCTGGGATTACAGGCGCCCACCACCACGCCCAGCTAATTTTTTTGTATTTTTAGTTGAGATGGGGTTTCACCATGTTGGCCAGGCTGGTCTTGAACTCCTGACCTCAGGTGATCCACTCGCCTCGGACTCTCAAAGTGCTGGTATTACAGGTGTGAGGCACGGTGCCCGGCCAAAATATAATTTTTAAAATGCTACTTTATAGACTTGACGACAAGAAATTTAGCTGTACATCTTACGTGTGAAAGAATTTTCTTTTCTAGTGTTTCATTATTCATTATGTTGTAGACTGGTCCACATGCTTCTAAGGTAGGAGAGACTTTGGTAGGGAAACACGTGAATGTGTGCATGCATACGTATGTGCACGTGCACACACACAGAGTGACATCCTGAATCGGCCAGAGTTATTTACATATCCTGCAAGGGAGAATGTGGGGAGCTTTCAGAGAAAAACTACTGGAGAGAGCCCTTCGACACACAGTGATATTTCAATACTGAACACATGTCTCAAAAATGTTGCTACATTACCACCAGTCAATTTCAAGACGGCTTTCAAATACCTATTTGCGTAACCATAGAGGGAAGAATCCTTCCTGCTTTTATTCAGCTTTGCCACTGGCTTATTTCTCAAGACAAAGGACACCGAATAATTTGCATATGTCTCTTTACAGCTGTAGTAAATCTAACTTGACACTATTTGCTAGAGTCAGATCTACACTAGATAAGAAACAAATGATAAGACAGTCCCTTTTAATCATGGAAACAAGAACACAGATGGTATTTCTATTTGACTGAACTATTCAAACAACCTATTATACACAGAAACTTGTATGTAAAACAGTAAGAGTAAATAATGAGAATAATATAAATAGTATGATGGAGACTGCTGATTGGTCCCCCAATACAATCTGGTTTCCTTTCTTTCTCTGGGTACATGGCTGCTAGCTAGATGGAATATTTCCTAGTGTCTCTTGTGGTTAGGTTCAGGGGCATAATTATATTCTCACCAATGAAATGTGACCTGAATGGGTACGTGTACCTTCCATTAAAGGAAACTCTTACCCTGAACGTCCTTTCTTTTGTTCTCCAACACACTAAGACAGAGACACGCTTGTAATCAGCTGTGATCATGCAGCAGAGACCGATGGTCTAAGGGAGGCAGGATGCCAGCATGGAAGGAGAAGATCTTTAAGCGCTATTTGAGGCTGGGAGCCATTGGGCCTGGTGTTTGTATAAGAGGAACACTGCCGAAGCACACCTTTTGGGAGAAGGCAGGATTATCTCTATAACACAACGGCATCCTGGAGGCCAGGAAGAGAGTAAGAGGCCAGTTAGAGATGCCCAGGGAGAAGCACACAAATATATACTTCAGAAGAATGTTAATAATTTCCATTTCTCCCTTCCCCTGCAAAACGATGTGTACACATTGGTACTTACCCTCTCGCCCCCTTCCTCTTTGTGCATATATGCCAATAGTGTTTAACTACAGGGATAAATCTACAACTTGCATTTTCACTAATCACATATCTATTTCCAGATGAAAGCTTATAAGCAGAGTGTGTGCTTCTTAATAGCTGTGTCACAATCTCGATATGGACTCCATCTAGAAACCATAAAAAAATAAACTCTACATGAATTAAAAATCTAACTTAAAAAGCAAAATATCAGTGTGAGGGAGGCCTTCTTAAACAAGACAGGTAACTCAAATGCCACACTGAAAAAGATAGACATCTTAATACAGTAACAAAACTCACTAGAAAAATGTACAAAAGACATGAAAATCAAGTCTCACAGAAGATGACAAATGATAATACATAAATAAATGAAAATATGTGTTATTACCACAGTAGTAGCCAAAAAGATGCAGCTTAAAACAATAGGATAGCAACTTTAATTCTTCAGATCCATAAGAACATAAAAGATGGACATTATTCAAATTTGGCAATTGTGCCAGCGGGAATATGAACTGCTATGCTTTTTGGAAAGCAATCTGGCAGTATAGCAACTATTAAAGATTTAAAACGCCCATCTTTGACTCACCAATCATAATTTTGGAAATTTATCTTAGAGAAGTAAATAAACACGTAAGGAAATATGCAAAAGGAGATGTTCTTCCACACTGTTTATAATAGTGGTTTGGAGAAAAAAAACAAAAATAAATAAATAAAATAAATGTGTATTAATAGAGTAAAATCTGACAAAATGGTGATAATATCTTGTTTTTTTTTTTCTCTTCTCAAAATGATCTTTGGTTATGCTTCAGCATCTTAAAATGTTTAGTTCAATGCCAAAGACTAGTGTCACCTGTGCCAAAGGGAGTTAAGAAGGGGATTTGGGGGCAAAGCACAGGAGGATAGCAGCATGAAGGGAGGGCAAAGTGTGATGTGCTGGGCTTTAGAACAAAGCAAGTTTAGACAGAGGAAGGCTGGCTGTGGTGATTAACAAACCACCCAGACACTTAAGTAGAACATATAGCTATTTTTTTCTGGATTCCCTAAAATTATGTAAGTGGTAATGTTCCGCTATTGAAATGTATATATTGAAGGCAATGTAAAATTGACAGTCACAGTATGTTAAGATCCTGGGCTATCTTGTTTATGTCTGATATGGCTGGATGTATTTGCTGATTTATGAACAGTTCAATGTCTAGAGTGCTGCTGTAAGAAGAATCTGACAAGTGTGAACTTAATTCGGGAGAGTGATGTAGGTAGAATTACATTTTAGAAATATCACTGTGCAGCAACCCAGGAAATGGATCTAAGAAGGAAGCAGGCAACTGTGCAATGGTAGGAGCATGGGGAGGGCAGTACAAAGGCGATGAAGCAAAGATGAGGAGGCGGAAGACAGATTTGAGAAATGAGAGGTAGAGTGCCTAGCAAAATGAAGGAATTGGGGCTGCTTCTTGAGTCTCTTGCTTCAGTGTCTGGGCAGATATGGTACCATTCATAAACTCTCAGAATTCAGGACAAAGAGCTGATGATAGAAAATCATCATAACCAAAGAGGTTAACTTTATGCAGAGACTTGTGATATGTCAGCTGCATGACTCTTAATGCATAACAATGGAAACAGAACCTTCAATATTAAATTATAGCAAATGAGTTTTCTCTCTAAAGGGCCTGAATGTGACACTCTTAGCAGGATATGATGTTAAAATAGAGTACTTTGGTGATTATATTTCATTTGATTTCTCTAACTGTAATTGGTTTCTTTCTTTCCTCCTTCACTCAGCCCATGGATTTAAGTAATATCTTCAAGTCACAAACTAAGTCTAGGAAAGTATATCTACATCTAATCTTCCCTTTCGAAAGCTTCTGAAAATTAGGTATCTTAATGTCACACTGAAAACACCCCAACTATAGTAACAATCTCACGGAATATTATGACTGTCCATACCCTTTCTGACCTTCTTATTAAGGATTTGGTGTGAAAATAAAGATAGAAAAAAATGTTAAACATGGGAACTAGAAGACGCTTGCGTTTTCTGTCTGCTATCGTGACTCAAGTTGGAGCCCACGAGCTCCTGCAATATGCAATTCTAGGATATATGCACTGAATTCTGCAAAATGTAAGAGTACAAAGAGCATGTGCAGAAGGACAAAAATGAGATTAAAGTATATATATATTTTTGCTATTATCAAGCCAATGTACGTGACTGAAAACCCTGAGTCAGCACTGCCTACAAAAAGGGCATGGCTTAAGGGAGATCCACATTTGGAGCTTTGAGAATCTCCTGTTGCTCACCACTGTCCAATGCTTCCAGCTGAAATTCTCTCCATCAGACTGTAAAGATTCTAAAGATTAGTACATGGCTCATGTTATGGTTCTTATACTCCCTACCTAGGCATCATGCTGCCTAAACAGCAGGCTGTTACTATTTGTTTGGTTTAGTTTTGGGGTACTTATGGTACCCTGGTGATTACTTAGTTTGTGTAAAGGTGCATAAAAAATACAAAAAAGTGTGTGCTGTATTGTGAATTAGTTAACAACCAAAACACCATAAAGCTAATAATAGCCATAGTACCATAAAGCTAATAAATGCAATAATTTTAGTGACATATATTGAGTGTTTAATATGTACCATTCAGTTTTCTTGAATAATTCTCACATCAACCCTATGCAATGGATACAATCAAGAAATCAATTTAATTTGTGTAAAATAACACTTAAGTCGCTAAACTAGAATAAAAGCAAACATTTTATTGAGTTTTGTAAAATAGTAACAAGTGAACAAATGCTCCAAAAGAGCATAAGTTATGAAGTTGTAGAAAACCAGCCTATTGCCCGGCAAGGGTGATACCATTTTGAAGTGAAACAACCATGATGACCGATGTTTGACTCTTACAGACCAAAGTGTTCTGCAGCAAGGTCTTTAAACAGTGCTGGTAGCATAGTTTATAAAGGTGCTTATTTAGTCTCCCCAGTGTTCATGATTTTGGCAAGAAAGCATGAGATATGACCAGCTGCACAAGCCTTTGCCCTAAATGCTTGAGAACAAAAAAGGTATTCTCTGGAGGGTAGGTACAGGCATCCCATATCTCATGGATGCCTTAGATATCACTTCTATTTATTTTTAAGTCCCTAATAAATGTTTCTTTCTGAGAAACTGGACTCATGAGCCTCTTTCTTCAGCCTCTTAGCTCCCTTAGCTTTTGGGCATAGGTGTGTCTATACTGGCTCACCCCAGAACAGAAGTCTTGCCATTTCAAATGTTTTTATTCTTACTATATCTGTCCTGATGATCTGTGGTCAGTGATCTTTGATATTATTATTGGAATTCCTTCGGGGTGCCCATATAACAGAGTAAATATATTTGATGAAAGTTGTGTGTGTTTTGAGTGCTCATAGACTGGCTGTTCCTCCATCTTTCTCCCTCTCCTCCAGCCTCCCCATTCTTAGAGACATAACAATATCGAAATTAGGCCAATTAATAATCCTCTGTTGGTCTCGAATAATCCTCTGTTCAAGTAAAAAGAGGAGTCGCACATCTCTCATTATAAATCAAAAGCTGGAAATAATTAGGCTTAGTGAGGAAGGAATGTCAAAAGGCAAAACAGGCCAAAAGCTGTGTCTCTTGTATCAAACAGTTAGCAAAGTTGTAAATGCAAAGGAAAAGTTATAAAAAAAAAAAATTAAAAGTGCTATTCGAGTGAACACACAAATAAGAAAGGGGAACAGACTTATTACTTATATAAAAAAAGTTTTAAGGGTCTGGACAGAAGATCAAACCAGCCACAAAATTCCCATAAGCTGAAGCTTAATCAAGAGTAAGCCCCTAACTCTCTTTAATTCTATGAAGGCTTAAAGATAAGAAAGCTACACAGAAGAAAAGTTTGAAGCTAGCAGAGGTTTGTTCATGAGGTTTAAAGAAAGGTCCATCTCTATAATATAAAAGTGCCAGGTGAGGCAACTAGTGCTGATGCAGAAGCTGCAGAAAGTTATCTTGAAGATCTAGCTAAGACCACTGATGGATGTGGATACACTCAACAAATTTTCTGTGTAGATGAAATCATCTTCTATTGGAAGGAGATTCAATGTAGGCCTTTCATAGGCAGAGAGAAGTCATTGTTTGGCTTCAAAACTTCAAGTACAGGCTGTCTCTCTTGTGAGGTGATAATGCAACCGGTGACCTTAAGTTGATGCCAGTGCTCATTGATCATTCCAAAACTCCTAGGGCCCTTATGAATTACACTAAATCTACTCTTCTTGTACTCTATAAATGGAACAACAAAGCCTGGTGATGACAACACATCTGTTTACAGCATGGCCTACTGAATACTTTAAGTGCACTGCTGAGACCTACTACTCAGACCAAAAGATTCCTTTTGAAATATTACAGCTCACTGACAATGCACCTGGCCACCCAAGATCTCTGATGAAGATGCACAAGGAAATGAATGTTGCTTACATGTCTGCTAACACAATATCCACTCTGCAGCCATGGATCAAAGAGCAGTTTCAAATTTCAAATGTTATTACTTAAGAAACACATTTTTTTAAGGCTATAGCTGCTATAGATAGTGATTTCTCTGATGGATCTGGGCAAAGTAAATTAAAAGCCTTCTGGAAAGGATTCACCATTATAGATGCCATTCAGAACATTCATGATTCATGGGAAGAGGTCAAAAGATCAACCTTAATAAGAGTCAGGAAGAAGATAATTCCAACCCTCATGGATGACTTTGAGGTCAAACTTTCAGTGGAGGAAGAACTGCAGAAATGGTAGAACTCAGAACAAGAGAATTACCTTGACCCTGAAGATGTGATTGAATTACTATAATCTCAGGGAAAAAATCCTGAATGAATGAGGAGTTGCTTCTGATGGATGAGCAAATACAGTGGTTTCTTGATATGGAATCTACTCCTGGGGAAGATGCTGTGAACGTTGCTGATATGACCACAAAGGATTTAGAATATAACAAATTTATTTGATAAAGCAGTGAAACAGTTTCAGAGGACTGACTCAAATAGTAAATGAAGTTCTACTTTTGGTAAAATGCTGTCAAACACAGCACTGCATGGTACAGAGAAATCTTTTGTGAAAGGAAGCATCAGTCGATGCAGCAAACTTCATTGTTGTCTTATTTGAAAAAACTGCTAGAGCCAGACCAGCCTTCAGCAAGTATCACCCTGATGGGTCAGCAGCCATCAAATTGAGAGAAGATGCTCTACCGGCAAAAAAGATGACGACTATCTGAAAGCTCTGATGACCTTTAGCATTTTTTAGTGATAAAGTGCTTTTTTATTTAAGGTATGTATACTGTTTTCTTAAACGTCATGTTTGTTAAACATTTAATAGACTACTGTATGGTGTAAACATAAGTTTTATATGCACTCAGAAATCAAAAGATTTGTGACTCTCTATTGTGAAATCTGCTATACTGCAGTGGTCTGAAACTGAACTTGCCATATCTTTGAGGCATTTTTATGCTATTAATTAATACCTCATTTGACAGATGAGGAAACTAAAACACAGAGAGGCTAAGTAGATGCCCGAGGTCACACAGCAGTTTACCTGGAACTGGATGACAGAACGAAAGCCCATCAAGAACAGAAGGCTGTGCATTAAACCAGAGGTCTCAATCTTAACTATACATTAGAATGTCCTGAAGAACTTTAAAATGAGGATGCTGGGCTGTCTCTGACCAATTAAAATTGGAATGTCTGATAAGACTTAGGTCTCAATAGGCTAAAAGTTCGCCAGATGATTCCAGATGTGCAGCCAAGGTTGAGAATCATTTTATTACACAAAGGCAAGACTACTATTTATATTCCCAACAAATAACATTTGTGCTCAAGGTCTATGACAGGAGGTAGATTTAAAAATCAGCAGTAAATAATAGACTATTGCCTTTGCTGTGGTAGGAAATTTATTAGCATTGATTGTAAGCAAGAAAATTATAGATAATTTAAAATAAAGAGTCCCAGAGTGGATGTAGTCTTTAGTTTATTTAATGAATGTCAAATCCGACTTTCTTATCAAGTCTTAATTGAATAGTAAATTCACCCTATTATTTCCACACACAGTTCAAGAAAACCATGTTGGGAGAGGCCTTAAAGGATCTTTAAAAAATTGAGCTCAGTTGGTTAATTCTCAAATGCCAATATTTTTCTGTGGGTGTTATTTTTCATGGCACTTTATTTTTGATAGCACAGAGGGCAATATTTTCAAAGCAAAAGAAATATTACTCATCATACAAGTGAATATACACCTCTATTTGCCCATTTTATAACTTGAGTTTCAAAACCAAATGAAATCTGAAAGAAAAATCTTGGATGAAAAATGGTTTGTAACATGATGGAACTGTCTCCAACCGCAATTAAAAAGTAGGCCCTTTCTCTCTGGGGCAAATAAAAAGGCTATGAAAAAGGGTAATACAGATAAAGGGTAATGCTTGGTAAATCTTGTCCGTCAAGGGAAGTCAGAACAAACATTGATTTCATCAACACCGTTTCTCAAAGGCATAGTTAGCAAAATGTAACCAAACTCCCTGATACTTCCCCCCTTATTTTAAAATTCTTCAACCAAAGGGACTCACAGAACAAACAGCAAATAGAAATTACAGACAGGATTAAAATAGAGAGCTCTTTACCCATGATGGAGTGTTGATTCAATGACCCCATTAAATATAAAAGTCACAACCAACGCCCCCATGGTGGAGTCAACAGTCTGGCTCTTGCTTTACTTACCCAATAGATCCATGACTAGGCTAGTCACACTGACGGCACAAGTTCTGGAAAAACTGCTCTACCTAGAAAGCACGCAGGCTTAGCCGATTTGATAATTACGTCTTATAAAATTATTCCTCAACCCCAGTCAGATTTCTAAAAGTGCAGGGTATTTCTTTTTTAGAGACTATGCCTTTCTCTCAGTCTTATGGCTGACACAAAATCACTGATTTACAGAGTTGTGCTTTGACCTATTAGGTACTTTGCATACCGTCCCACTCAGTGTAGGTGTAAGTCTGTCATTTCCTCCCTCACTGGTGTTTTCCTCTTATTATGGCTCCAAATGTCAAGTAGGTCATCCACAGACAATAGCACAGGAAAACATGTTACAAATTCTAGTCTTTATTTCTCTTCTTATAAAATCGACTAATGACAGGAAAACTCTGGCTCATTATTCATATCCTAAAAGTTTTCACATACCCTTGTTTTTGGCATCGAAATGCTTCCATCATTATTTTCTTTTTTTAAGAAATTTTGTGTGGGGCAAATCACCTGTTGAGTGAGAGATGTCCATTTGGGATTTTCATTGAAAACGATGGGCAAGTTTTTAATAACTAAGGGAATATAATCTTTATTATGTAAATTAGGTTTTTAAGAGTAATAGGGGGGTTAAAAAATATGTATGCCATTAGGCTAAGGAAAGTTTAAGAGTTATACAGCTTTTCTAGATAACATGTGCATTCTATTTAGTATATACAACTCTATAATAGCCGTCCCAAAGATTCATATCCATGTATTCTATCAGACGTGCTATTACTTATACTACGGGCTGTGTTTCAGAATCTGAATTTATGAACACTTAACAGGAGCCCAAACTGAGTGATTCTGAATTTCATGAGAGTATGAATTCATTCGAAATTAAATAGAGCTCCTAGTTCACTGTGACCACCATCTCCTCATACTCACATAGAGAGACCAGGAGAACCAAAAGACCCAGAGGATACATGTCAGGGGTAAAGAGAGAAGATTTCAAGGTTCTACATTCAGCAAGAGTTAAAAGTCAACATTATCTTGGAAAATCTCTTAAAAATCACTTGAATTTCCCTTGAAATAAACCTTGAAGTACAGCCTCTCAATGTGCTCTTGGCAGTCAGTTTTGTTGTGTTTTGATTTTATTTCCAACACTGTAAAAGATTGCTGTCTTGTGCTGAGCATCCCATGTTGTGGTTGGCTTGCATTTAGAGCCCTCGTTTAATTGAGGGGAGTGGAGGATGTAATTTAATCATGTTTAAAATGTTAGAACCACACTCAGTGCTGCAAGATGTCCATCCATCCTGCGAAAGCACAAGAAGCTGGCACGAAGAGGACAACAGCTTCCTACAAATTCCTTCACAATATTGACTGAGAACCTTCAGGCACGAGTCTACACGCTAGGGAAAGCAATGTGAGAAGAGCAAAGTACCTGCCATCACAGAGTTCACGTTCTAGAGAGAGAAGGCAGATAATACAAATATGTAAAGAAATATACAGACTGTAGATAGTAATAAGCACCAGAGAGAAAAAGTACAGCAGAAAAAGAGAGGGTGTGTTGGGAATGCAAAGTCTCACTGATGGGAGACGCTATTTGAGCAGGTATTTAAGTCAGTGCTCCAGCAAGCTATGCTGTTTCTTGGAAGAAAAGCATGGCAATTGTAGAAAAAACAGTAAAAATGCCCTAAGGAAGAAGTATGTTTGAACCAGAGATAGATAATGTCAGTCTGCTCACTGTCTATGTAGCTTGGCAGGTGGAACTGACTTCTTTAAAATTCATTCTATTTGAAGAATTTACAGACAAATTCCTGTAATGCAAACAATTAAGCACTTCACTTCCTATGGGCCAGGCAGCATTCTAAATGCTTTGTATGGGTTTCTGATTCCTGCAAAAAGTCCTCTGAGTCAATTATCATATTACGGACTTCCATTTACAGAGTGGATGAATTAAGTCTAGGAATGTTATGTGGCAGGCAGAGGATCCCAGAGCCAGAAGCAGGTGAAGCCTCCTTTACGGTTTAACCCGTTTGATTCCAGAGCCTAAACTGCTAGGCAGTATTGCCTACCAAGGCATGTGAATATGACACAATTCCACTGGGATTTCACTGTATAAAATGCTTTTTCAAATAGGGGACGTCATTGAGGCATGCTATTTATAGCAACACCTAGTAAACAGACAAATCCTATGTGCTCTACGTTTCTCTATAAATTTAGGAAGGCAAAACCCAAAAACCCAGTTTCTTTGTGAAGTGTTATGCTGGGAGTGAACAGCTTTTTTATATGCTGCCATATCACAAACAGAATACAGTACATGCTTACATATTTAATAAATTTGATGCTGTCATTATACACGGAATACATTTCATGATAAAATTTATACTTTTGAGATATAGCATATACAAGCTAACCTATTGCTATTACTGAAAACATAGTATTAAATAAAAACAATATATATCTGAAGGCACAGTCTATATTGTCAAGGATATATAACTCTCTGCACAAGTACTTTATCAAAACATTTAGTTCAAAATGGGCTTTAAGAACTTGCACTTCGACTGTCAAACTTCAGGGACAGTGTGTATCACGATGTTTTGTTGTACGGATTAATCCTATGGTCCTTCCTTGAGGGACCCTGACTTGTCTAAAACCATCACAAATACCTATCCGGCAGAGTGTGGCTCTTCCCAGAGCCTAGCCTCTGAGAGGATAGGGAGTGCTTTAAATGATACAGCACACACGTTTGGGGAGGTAACAAATTTGCATTAAAGCAGAGTTGAAAATTCAAATGGTGTTTTAAAAAGAATTGAGTCACATGACATCTTCGTGCTCTAGTTCCTACTACATTAAACATCTTCACCACATTCAGCAGCTTCAATTTAGATGAAAGAAGTACTACGATCGAAAAAATTAATATTAGGGACTAAAAGTAAATGTGATAAATTCTGAAATACCCAGTAAAAGCTTTTTGTTATAATACTCTAATAATAAAATTTCATTAAAGTCATTTAAATTTTTTTAGAGATAGGGTCTCTGTTACCCAAGATGGAGTGCAGTGGTGTGATCATCGTTCACTGTACCCTCTATGTCACCCTGCCTGGCTATTTTTTATTTTTTTATTTTTTGTAATAACAGGGTCTCGTTACATTGCCCAGGATGGTCTTGAAACCTTGGGCCCAGCGATGCTCTGCCTTGGCCTCCCAAAGTGCTAGAATTATACGCATGGGCCACTGCACCCAGCCCAATTTAGTGTAAATTTCTAAGTAGGTTATTTTTTCCCCTTCTCAGGGGAATTTTCTTAAAGGTGAATGTCTGTTGCTTTATCTGTATGTAGGGGAATTTTAGGTTCTTGTGCATTTGAACATTTTTTACCAGATTTGAAATCACCAAAGCTTTAATATATATACATGTTCTCAAATATACCTCCAGATTTATCAAAATGAACATTTATAGTAGAAAGAAAATCTGATACAATACATCCAGATCATTCTCTCATCTCTCATTTCATTTGGTAATAAAAAGGCTTCCCAAACCATCGGCCAGGTAAGGAGAACCTACTATTAAAAGTATCTGGCCTTCCAAATAGTAAGCCAACGTTTCATTACATCATTTAGCTTGCTTCAGCTTTTCTGAGGGCTTGTTAAAGGAAATAAATTATTTTTATAAAAATGTGAGAAGCATATTTAGTGTAATAATATGAGTCAGGCCAGGGCAGAGTCATCAATATGTTTCATGCAATAAGAAATAATTATTTTACTGTTTGTTATGTTTCTTGAATTTCCTAAATAGTCTTTGAAGATACAACTGGGGAAAGTGACTGAGTTCTTGCATTTTTAGACATTGCTGTTTAAGCTGTTGAAGATGCAGATTTTACAGGCTTCTAATCTTGATAAAACACTCATAAAAAATGATGGAACAATGAAAGGCTAAGGCTTTTGATCGTGATATAAGTGCATTTGCTGTCTCTGTGAGGATAGGGACCACAACACCGTTATTTCTTCTTATATCCAGAGGGCCTATTTTATAAACTGACATATGTTTCACCCTCTGCTTATCTGGCTTTAAAGTCTGTGTCATTTCACTTTTCCAGTGTTTCTCCAACTGGAATCCATAGAGCATGTAGTGTTGGGTGGGTTATAGGCAAATATTCAAGGGTCTGTGAATTAACCTCAAGAATTTGTCAATTTTGACAAACAGCATTTCTCCACTCCAATGATTTATTAGTCATTACATACTCTGGACAATTCAGATCACTATATTTTAGACAAGAACTGTCCAGTGATCTCAGTGCCCTGAGTTTTATTTATAATGGTTATTGTACTTTTGGTAGGTAATCTTACACATGAAGTAGGGAGTTTAGACACAGGTTCGAAAACCCAGCTGCATGGGGATTTGTATTCCGTTTCTGCCACTAGCTGCGAGACCCCAGGCAAATTACATTACCTGTTTCTCCATCTATAAAAACTGGGGAGACCTTTAATGTTTAATCAGTGCAGATGCTGTAAGGCGGACATTTCCTACTTTTTTAAATGACAATTTTATGGTACCCAATATTATGTTTATTCTACAAATTACAGATAGAAAAAATCTTAGGTAATAATTCATTATACACACACACACACACACACACACACACACACACACACACACACAGAAAGGTGAACCTGTGGTACTGGTTTGAATACACATTATCAGTTTTGACCCTCTCAATACTATGATTCCCATTTAGGTGAACATTTGCTTATATATCACTGTGTAAAAAAGATTCCTAACTTTCAAACATGGAGATACAGTTTATACAAATTCAAAGGTAATCATAATAGGTTTAAAGTAATGATCTGGTACTATAGTGCTGAGAGTATAACCCATCATCTGTTCTTCATTAAAGTTCCTTAGCTATAGAAAGTGGTTGGGAGTTACTGTGTCCATCAGCATACTGGAAAATAAAATGATAATGTTGTACTACATAATGAAGGGATAACTAAGCATATGCACATGTTTCTAGTAAAGTTTTCCAAGACTAATTAAAGTACAGGGTCTTCCTTCGGTAGCAAAATAATTCCATCCTCAAGACCTGAGGAATCTATTTCTCTCAATGTTAGCCTAAAGAACTATATAAAAAATGAGGCGGTAATGTATAGAATGGTAACTCAATATGGGTAAGAAATTATAAACTCTTAATAATCTCTTTTCTCATAAGAAAACTAATAAATTAAGATAGATGTCCATGTATTTTGGATTTGTTGTTTAAGTAGAGTGACCTACAGAAATGCATTTTATAAACATTTCGGTCTTTCAATATTTGTATATTGACACTTTCCAAATACAGTTTGTATAACTTCTGGTATTATTTTAAAAGCGTATCCCATCAGGAGTGAGGAAGTATCAATGCCTATTATATATTCATTTGTTTTTGCTGGTCTAATTTGCTAATAGTTTCATAGTATACCTGTGGTTACAAATAAAAGCAAAGACAGTTGTAGAAGGTAAAATCTATTATTACAAAAATACAATAAATGGTTTAACAATTTGGGAAATGATACTTGAACTCTGTTAAGAAAAAGGGAAAGCAGCCATTGCTTCCTGGAATTATAGTGGAAAATGCACTATCTATTGAAAAGAAATAATTTGTCTCAGGAAAACAAATTCTTCTATTGGGAGAAATAAGATGTTTGTTTTAGTGAGTTTTATTAGAATCCTTATGCTATAAACAACCAGTCAAAATTACAAATATAATCGAGAAATAAACTGTAATATGCATACAGATTCCATAGGGGAAGATCTGCTATCTCGGTTTCTTTATAGTTTTACTTTTTTGGTATCACCAAAAATGCAGGTTCACTATTACTTACAAAACTATGAATATTGCACCACAGCAGCTATTTGTTGGCATTTGGTATCTAAGAAAATAATAGCTGTTTATAAGACAAAAACTGAAAAATGTTGCAGCACATATTTTTTCCCTCTTAATGATGTCACTCTTCCCGGTTCTCTCTCTTGGGCTTATTAAACAATGTTATGGCAATATATTTTACCAAATCCTTCTCAAGGGATAAAGGGCAGCTGTTTATTCTTACATTTTCCAGGGATAAGGAGTTTAACAATTTAACAACCCAGTCTGAGAAAATTAATGTCCGAGAACAAACTTTAGACAGGCTCCTCTAAGTCTGGATAAAGGCTTGGAGGACTAGGTCTCATCCTTGAGTCTCGTCATCAGCCTGGCTAGTTCAGTTGCCACGAAAATTATGCTAAGTCAGTTTACCAAGAATCCCCCCACCCTTGATATCTGATCACCTTCGTTTGTCTTATCAAATTTCTCATCCCCTACCTTTTGATATCTGATCACCTGGCTTACCTTCAGTGAGAACCCTGTTAAGTCAGTTTAGCAAGAATTCTCCTACCCTTGATGTCTTCCCTTAGTAATTTTCCATTCACTGATCTTTCACTATGCTAGTTAGGTATTGTAGGGGAGGAAAAATATCTTTTACTTCCATCCATCTTAGGTTGACTGGCTGAGGCCCATGTTAAGAAAAAGACCAGTCAGGCGCGGTGGCTCACTCCTGTAATCCCAGCACTTTGGGAGGCCAAGGTGGGAGGATCACGAGGTCAAGATATCGAGACCATCCTGGCCAACATGGTGAAACCCTGTCTCTACTAAAAATACAAAAATTAGCTGGGTGTGGTGGTGCACGCCTGTAGTCCCAGCTACTCGGAAGGCTGAGGCAGGAGAATCATTCGAATCCAGGAGGTGGAGGTTGCAGTGAGCCGAGATCATGCCACTGCACTCCAGCCTCGTGACAGAGCAAGACTCTGTGTCAAAAAAAAAAAAAAAAAAGATTAACATGTTAAAGAAAAATTAGGTAATAATTCATATACAATGAAGCCACAGCTCATAAAAAATAAAAACTAAAAAAAATAATTCATAACACACACAAATTTATTTAAGTTTTACATAATATGACAGTCTTCATAAGAAAATGAAGACATCCATATACACCTAAGTGTGTTTTATGGTAGGTTTGATGAATACTGGAAAGCTGTGGAGAAATATCGTAGGACAGAGGGATACAAGTGTGAGACACTGGGGGAGAACTGGGCAAGGCCTGTTTGTTCAGGTTCCTCTCCATCTCATTTCACCTTCGGAGATGAAGCTCCTATCCTCCAGGTGCAGCATGGGCACCATGCCTGTGAGTGTCTTATGGCTGCCTCAGTGGAAGATCAGACAGTCCTTCCTGCACATGCCATTTCTGAAATTCCTTCAGCTGAAAAAAAGTCAGTATGCCAAGATGCCATATTTTGCAGTAGTATTTTCTGAACTCTTTCACTATAAATTGCCAGCTGTCTTTGCTATAGAGTTGAGCCTAATTTCTCTCCCCTATCACAAGTCTTGACCCATCTCATAATAGTCTTTAAAAAAATCTTCTTTTCCATTAAAAAAATCTCAGAATAATTTTTTTTAACAAGGACATAGAACTTTCAATAGAGATTAATCTAGCAACCTATAAATTTAATTATGTGTCTAATGTTTATTTGCCTTAAGGTAAGGTATAATATAGACTGGGGTTTAGATAGTTAACAAGGAGTTAGGAGTACAGGAAAGGTAAACAAGAAGAAAAAGAGGGGTGGAGTGTTACAGCAAGAATTAGAAGCAGGAGGGAGAGAACGAAGACTTACACATGTAAGTGACTTTTGTTTAATGTTTCGTGTATATTTAGAAAAACATAAATACCTGTGAAATAATAGAAATGGAGGAAGTTGGCTATGGGAACAACCAAGGAGAATTATAAAGAATGTGGTGACTGGTGATGGGGGAAGGGCACAGCCCTCCAAAGTTGGCAGCCACTAGTCACCCAAACTGATACTCCCAGGTAGGAATGTGGGTCAGTGTGATTATATCAGCTGGAATATCCAAAACATCAGTTATCTGGTTTCTTTGGAGGAGAAGAGACTAACTGTAATTTTAGCGTGTGGTCCCACAGTTTGAACGATTATAGCTGTAACTCCATGCAAAAGATACCCCCACGAAGAAATGTGAGTAAAAATAAACATGTGGGAGTCAGAGAATATAATTAAGTGAAATTTCCCAAAGGTTTTGATGTTCCCTGAATTACAATACTGAAGCTGATTTTCTTTATAGCCAAGAGCTACTTACGTTCTGGCTATGCTTCAACTCCCCTGATCTTTCTGGTTGTGAATCTAAAACACACACTTATACAGAGAGTATACAAGTATATATTGAAAAAATATTGTTTAAAAATGATTGCATGTAAATTGTGATGAATAACAATACCCCGAGACTGGGAAAACTGTAAATTTAGTATAGGTCAGTATGACAATCTGACCTCAGTCTAGGATGCAACTTGCAAACACCAATAGCTAGTAAACAAGTGGGATGAATTCGCTATCCTTTCAAGCATGGAAACTCATAGAGAAGAAAAACAGTACATGCTTCAGAAATACATTTTTTTTTTCTGGTTTGTCAAAATTTGCAAAACAGAAGTACAGCACAAAACAATTAAAATCTAAGCAGACAGAAGTGAATACACCAGAAACTAGACTTGTAACCTGTCAGAAGAAAATAACTGCAGCATGAATGTAATTTGGAAAAGAGGCCTAAAATGGAAAGGAATTTGGAGACAGATATGATGGGCAGAATGGGACCGAAATTGATCCTTACATAACTGAGGTTGTCAGGGAAGTGAGCATTTATCTTGCTGGAATTAGGTATTTGATTTCTACTGACGTGTGCAAAAATATACGTAATGACAGTGTGATGAAGCGTATCTATGAACTGAAGTAGAAGAAGCATTTGAGGAGTTAATTTGAGTGTGAATAAACTTTAAGATCCAACGAGCAGCGAGACTGAAATAGTAATTTAAAAATTACCAACAAAAAAAAGTTCAGGAGCAGAGAGATTCACAGCAGAATTGTCTGCTGACATTTAAAGAAGAATTGGTACCAATTATTTTGAAACTATTTCACAAGACAGAGAAAGAAGGAACCCTCCCTAATTCATTTTATAAAGCCAGTTATCACCCTGATACCAAACCCAGGAAAGGATATAACCAAAAAAGAAACTACAGACCAATATCCTTGATGAACACCGATACTAAAATCCTTAACAAAATACTAGCTAACCAAATCCAATAACATATCAAAAATATAATCTACCATGATCAAGTGGGTTTCATAGTAGGGATGCAGGGATGGTTTAGCATACACAAATCAATAAATGTGATACACCATATAAATATTAAAAACAAAAATCACATGATCATCTCAATAGATGCAGAAAAAGCATTCGACAAAATCCATCATTGCTTTATGATTAAAACTCTCAGCAAAACTGCCATACAAGGGACAAACTTTAATGTAATAAAAGCCATCTATGACAAACTCACAGCCAACATAATACTGACTAAGGAAAAGTGGACGGCATTCCTTCTGAGAACTGGAACAAGACAAGGATGCCTACTATCACCACTCCTCTTCAACATACTACTGGAAGTCCTAGCCAGAACAATTAGACAAGAGAAAATAAATAAAGGGCATCCAAATCAGTAAAGAGGAAGTCAAACTGTCACTGTTTGCTGATGATTTGATCCTTTTCTTAAAAATCTTAAGGACTTCCCCAGAAAGCTCTTAGAATAAAATAAATAAAATAATTCAGCAAAGTTTCCAGATACAAAATGAATGCATACAAATTAGTAGCTCTACTATACGACAATAGTGACCAAGCAAAGAATCAAATCAAGAACTCAATCCTTTTTACAATAGCTGCAAAAAAAATTAAAATACTTAGGAATATACCTAACCAAATAGTCGAAGGACTTCTATAAGGAAAACTATAAAACATTGCTGCAAGAGATCATAGACGACACAAATAAATGGAAACACATCCCGTGCTCATGGATGGGTAGAATCAATATTTTGAAAATGACCACATTGCCAAAAGCAATCTACAAATTCAACACAATCCTTATCAAAATACCACCATCATTCTTCACAGAATTAGAAAAAACATAAATTCATAGGGAACCAAAAAAGAGCCCACATAGCCAAAGCAAGACTAAGCAAAAAGAACAATTATGGAGACATCACACTACCTGATTTCAAACTATACTATAAGGCCATAGTCACCAAAACAGCATGATACTAGTATGAAAAATAGACCAATGTAACAGAATAGAGAAGCCAGAAATAAACCCAAACACTTACAGCCAACTGATCTTCAACAAAGCAAACAAAAAGATATAGTGGGGGAAAGGACACCCTGTTCAACAAATGGTGCTGGGATAACTGGCTAGCCACATGTAGGAGAATGACACTGGATCCTCATCTCTCACCTTATACAAAAATCTACTCAAGATGGATTAAGGACATAAACCTATGACCTGAAACTATATAAATTCTAGAAGATGACATTGGAAAAACCCTTCTAGACATTGGCTTAGACAAGGATTTCATGACCAAGAACCCAAAAGCAAATGCAATAAAAACAAAGATTAATAGCTGGGACCTAATTAACCTAAAGGGCTTTTGCCCAGCAAAAGGAACAGTCGGCAGAGTAAACAGACAGCCCACAGAGTGGGAGAAAATCTTCACAATCTATACATCTCACAAAAGACTAATATCCAGAATCTACAACAAACTCAAATCAGTAAGGAAAAAACAAACAATCCCATCGAAAAATGGGCTAAAACATAAATAGACAATTCTCAAAAGAAGGTATACAAATGATCAACAAACATATGAAAAATGCTCAAAATCACTAATGTTCAGAGAAATGCAAATGAAAACCACAATGAGATACCACCTTATTCCTACAAGAATGGCCATAATCAAAAAAAAAAAAAAAAACCGTAGATGTTGGCACAGATGTGACAAACGGAACAATTCTACACTGGTGTTGGGAGTGTAAACTAGTACAGCCACTATGGAAAACAGTTAAGCTTCTTTAAAAAAAAACCTAAAAGTAGGACTACCATTTGATCCAGCAATCCCATTACTGGGTATCTACCCAAAGGAAAAGAAGTCACTATCTGAAAAAGAGTCTTGCACACATATATTTATAGTGGAACAATTCACAATGGCAAAATTGTGGAACCAACCCAAATGCCCATCAATCAACGAGTGAATAAAGAAACTGTGGTATATGTATATGATGGAATACTATGCTGTCATAAAAAGAATGAATTAACAGCATTTGCAGTGACCTGGATGAGACTGGAGACTATTATTCTAAGTGAAGTAACTCAGGAATGGAAAAGTAAACATCGTTATGTTCTCAATGATATGTGGGAGCTAAGTTATGAGGACTCAAAGGCATAAAAATGATACAATAAACCTTGGAAACTTGGGGGAAAGAAAGGGAGGGGAGTGAGGGATGAAAGACTACAAATATAGTGTAGTGTGTAATGCTCGGGTGATGGGTGCACCAAAATCTCACGAATTACCACTAAAGTACTCATGTAACCAAATACCACCAGTACCCCAACTTTTGGAAAAATTAAAAATTAAAAATTAAAAATAAATAAAACATACAGATGCATTTGTAAATGAAAAAAACTAGTCAAAGTGGAATATATATGTGCAGTATTAAAACAAATTTTACTTATAAAGTCAATCTGGTGATTCTGGGATCCACATAAAATCAATGCCTAAAAGTCAAGAGACACACGGTATGTAGTATTCCCATATCACAGAGGCTTGTGGAAAGTTTTGGGAGAGGCTGTATGGCTCCTCCCCCCATTTACAAGCAGAAATGTGGTTTAACTGCTTCCCAGACAAATTATTATTAACCTTGTCATTATTTTCCAACAAAACAATAATCATTTATATGGTGAAATCTGAATCTGTCCCATTAAACTTGGTTTTATGGGTTTTTTGTTCTAATTAGGGTTGAAGAATATCTTTCTCATTAGAACATACATATATATGTGGGAAATTTTATATCTCTTCAATTAATAATAGCTCAATTAATAATTAACCTTTTCCCTCAGATCTCGGTCTTAGAGGTTTTTTCCACTCCATAGTTATTCCTCTACCGCCATATTCACCATAAAAACTATACTCCAAATTGAAAGTAATATATTACAGAATATGTGGACTACCTTTAACACAGCTGCACTTTGTCAATAAGTTCATTTATTTGAATCTTCTCTTCCCATGTTTCTCACTTTAATTTTTGACATATAATCATTGCTAAAGAGCCCAAATGGGTAACACTGGCTTTGATTTTATAATAACGTTCTGATATAATTTATGTTCTAGGTACCTGGGAAAGGTATAATACATATATGAAGTTCTCTATTGGATACTATAATCCTTGAAAGATATTTTCCCTTTAATTCACATATACTACACACTGAATATTTGTAAAATATTCTACATATTAGAAATGCAAAGTGCAAATACAACATTTAGCATATAAATCAGAGAGCTGAGTCGAAACTAGAAGTAATCTACCAGTCATCACAAAAACAATGTGTCCTCATGGGTACTTATTTATCCCATGTAGATAGTACAGGCCTGCATCAAATGTTACCTACTGTGCTCCCCAGAACATGGAGTTGTCCACAAGTCTTTAACATAAAACTCTGTCCTTTTTTTCCCCACAGCATTAGCAGATAATCAAATGAGCATAATGAAAATAACTCACCACCTAACATTACCTCCCCTCTATTTCTAGTTTTGTTTTTCCCTCTATATCTTCACAGTCTCCTTTTTCGTCTTGAGTCACTGGAAGGCAGCAACGCTTAAAGATCTCTATTTCCTTTGTGCCCTCCTCACCTTGGACACATTTTCAGTCTCATATTTACAGGCATACACACAGTTTTAGTATCCTATTTAACACCATATGCAAACATTCAACATCTATCTTTAATTTATAATAAACTCAAACTTAATATTTATTTCCAAACATCATTACAGAATAAGTCTTATATCGCTCACTTCCAATTCTCCATTTCCTTAACTGCTCACATCACTTGTGTGAAACTGTACTCCCAAAGGCCACAAATGTCCTTACTCTTGGAAGTCGATGGACTTTTTCTGTCCCCTGCTCATCAACTTTTCTTTCCATGTCCTGTCACTGTCTTGGCTGCCTTCCTCATCGTAAATTTCAAATGTAGAAATTCCCAAATGTTTGAAATTGACTCTCCTCTCTTCTGTATATTCCCTCCTTTGGTGATCTTATCCACTTATTTGGTACCATTTCCTTTTTGCAAATGACTCCCACATCTCTACCTCTAACTATGGCCTTTCTTCCACTGCCTTTTTTAATAGGAATGCTCCATTACAAAATTAGAGTAAGCACATTCTCTCACTCAGAATTTGCTCAGTCTAAACATTTTGTTCTTGCGATAAATAGAGCTCTCTGATTGATTACAATATTTATCTTTGTGGTGTTTCTTTTCTTCCAAATTACCTAAAATCAAAATTTTGGAACACTTATAGTGGCTAATTATCTTACTCACATCTTGTGAAATAATCTATGGTTTAATTTATCTTTATGTTATTTTCCATTCCTCTCCATCTCTGTACTTTAATCGCACTACTTTATGCCTATACTATTACTGTGACCTTTTATTTAGTTTTCCCAAAGCTGTATCTCCCAACATTATTTCCTCAAACACAACCAACATTTTTCATTCTGTCACATAAATGGCCATCCTAAATTGCTCTTTTCATTATGTCACTTTGCTTAATAACATTTTAAAATACAAACTCCAAATTTTTAGTATGGTACTCACTGCCCTTCATCTGGTTTTATGCTAGTTTCCAGTTCTATCTTCCTCTATACCCTTCCTCTCTGTACCCTGCCCCTTGCCCTGGTTCATGTGTACAGTTCTATCTGCCAGAATTATCTCCTTGTTCTTGCTAAAATCCTCACTATAAGCATCCTATCATTTCAAGCTTCTCTTAGCTTGTCAACTGTGACTCAGTGCCTCTTCAGCTCAATCCAGCTTCAAGTCATTTCTCTCTCCTGTACGCTTTGCTTACACCTAGCTCGTATGTCTCACAAAGCACTTATTAGATGGCATTATTTACGGCCCTGATGTTTGATTGGGATTGGAGGAGAGAACACAGGAACCCCAATCCCATGTTCTCTCCTCCACTCCCTCCCCCATTAGATTGTACATGTCTCAAGGACAAGGTTAATTTTTCATAACTTTCAAATTTTACTGCCTTTAGCACAGTCTTATAAGAAGTTGGAATTTGATAAAAAATAAATTGAATAAATTCATACTAAAAACAATTACATCCCCCAAAACACAAGATGTACAGACCTATCATTACTAAGTACCCTCTTCTGACTCTAGAGTTTACTAAAAGCCAAGTAAAAGCAGGTGACTTTGTACTATGCAAATTTCCCATTCTTCACATTAACCATTTTTAAAAAATCTATAAGTTAATGTAGAATTTGGCTTAATTCCCCACAGGAAGAACAAAGCACTTTCATTTAAATGTCCCCTATAGTCCTCCGGAGTCAGCATTTCTTGACGTGCATAAGTGAGAGAGAAGACAGAGAGCACTGTTGTCTATTTAAAGTAACCTCCAAAGAAAGGACAATTTATTTAAAACAATAGAAAACAAAACAGCAATGTTGGTAAGGAGTTTTCTTACTATAGTAACATGTTTTAATCTATTATAAGGTTTAAATTTAGCACGATCAACCCCAAGAATCAAGTAAATAAAATTTTAAAATGGTAATGGTACCTTTTTTAAATAAAGAGACTCTCTAACTACGTATTTTGGTAAATGACAAGGTATTGAATACCTCTGATGAAGAGACAACATTAGAATCTAAAACTTATCTTGTGCCAGTTAATGTAGACATCTTTCATTATTTTAGTATCTGATCACTGGAATTCTTTGTATATAAAATGGTGCAAAAATTCAATTAACAGTTTCAAAGTAAATTATGTGAAAAAATAAGGCTTTTACAGCATAGAATAAATAAAGAAATTCATCGGGGGACATATTAAAGAAATGGAATAGGTATTTTATTAAAAAAGAATATCCTGCAGACAATCGGCAAGCTTTTAAATATGACTGTAATAAGTGATAGCACACAAAGGTTGCAGCTTCATATTTTACTTTGTATCGTCGTGACCTTTAAGACAGTCACAGAATCTCTAACATAAGCTACTGATTGTTACCCTTTCGGGGGCACTTAAAAAATAGAAGAAAATACTTTACAAAAAATAAGAGTAAACTTAGATTACTTTGTAGGGGAGAAAACTGGAAAAAACAATAGAACTCTTAAACAGAAGACTGAAGTTGAGGTCTGTTAGCTATGCTCTCATATAAGCAGGTAACAAATTTATTAAGTTAAAAGCAGAGAAATAACAAAGAATGTTTTTTATGAACAAAGGTAATAAACAGCTATAAACAGGAAGAATATTAAATGAATGCTTTAATTCAGATCAGAGGTGTAATTGCTAATAAATCATTACACGGGCTCTTGTTTAAATAGGTCTCTTCATTTCAGAACAGAAATTTATATTACTGCCATGGTTTGTATTTTATGACTCTTTCCTCTGTGCCGCGGTGTTTTACTCACCTAGATCACAATACTGAAGTCAAAACACAATTCTGAAAACAGATTAGGAAAAGACCGTATCTGTTGATCCATCAATTGTAATATCATTTATTTACTGTTAAATATGAACATTTTATTCTATCCCATCCATTTTAAATGTATTGTTGCCGGATAAGGAAAGTATCATTTGAATAAACATATTTTCAAAGGCAGTCTGCAGCACGTTTATGAAGAAACATTTTGAAGGTTCAGAAAAAAATGGCTTTGAGTTGAAAATTAAATATTGATTTTATGATTTGGTTAGTCTTTTAGTATTAACCATTTCACAAATCAGGCTCAAATCTTGTAATACCTGAGCGTCTTTCATTTTTTAGTTCAGGTCAGGTAGGTCAGGTAGCTCTTCTCTCACTAATCCATTATAATATGCTGAAGATGAATCATTTCACCAACCACTTGACAAAAAATAAACATGACACTCAAGTGACTAGTACTCAAAAAACAACTGCACTTAAGTATCACGCATTAAGTACATTTAGAGCATTCTATTAATGTGAAGGCAATTAAAAAAGAAAACAAAAATTCTAATCTCTGCCTTTAATGAAGTTACAATAAGCTTAAGACTTCAAATTCAACTCTTTTCCTAGAAATACTGCACAAAGCTGCCCACCTCGGGCATTTACAAAACCATGCCTGCTGCACGCCACCCCCTTCCCTGCCGCAACTCCTAACCCACTTGGGCTGCTCCAGCTTTCTCTAAAGCACTTATCACTCACTGTCTGAACATACTACTAGCTCCTTCTCAGACTAGACGGTGAGCTCCCAACCATTTTGTTTACCGCTATATAGCCACTGCCTAGAGTAATAGCTGGTGCTCTGTAAATATTACTGAATAAATAAATAAAATGACTATTATTATTTAGGTTTTCCAAATTTCTGGCTTGCCTTTCCTCTCTAAGATATGGCTGCATTTTTTCCATCAAGACTTCTCTTATGCATTCAGTGGCCTGAGTTATAGCGTGATTCCATTTAGTTTTGATGGTGGGTGAGCTATTCACTTCTCAGCCCTTCCACAGAATAGGGATCACAAAAGTATCTGTGGGTTGTTGTGAGAAATGAAGTACTTAGCATAGTGCTTGGCACGTAATAATAAGTGCTCAATAAATTTTAGCTGTCATTGCTCTCACCATATGATTATGAAATTATTTTCTTCTGTTGCAAACTGCTTATCAATTCTTGAAACATCTCATAATTAATGTCACAGGGTTCAGAACAGCCACCCCAAAGTATGATTCCTTGTATTATTGAGTATTTTAAGCTGAAGGAAACAAAACTGCAGAAGAAGAAAGCTCACTCTATGACCTTCTCCCTCCCTTCTCCCCTGTAGTAGTTAATAAAACCCTCATTAACACCTCATCTCTGAATACACAGGGAAAAAGAGAAGAAGAAAAAACAGGACTTTCTAAGTTCCTGCCAATTTATTACCATGAGATCATAACCTTTTGTCTTCTAATCATACCTCTGCATGATGTCTACAAAAAATATTTTCCTCGGTCATCATTTCTGAAGGCTCCCATATCAGGTAAAATGTATATTAAATAAATTTCTGTGCTTTTCTATTGTTAATCTGTCTTTTGCTTTTGGGGTCTCAGTGAAGAGCCTTAGGATGTTCAAGAAAAAGATATTATTATTTTTTGTCCCTACAAATAAAACTCGGAGGTGCTGAGATTCAGCGCTAAGGTTGCAAGTGGATGAATCTCCTGAAAAGAAAAATAGCTACCTCCCACATAGGTCTCTTTCAGGGAGCATTAATCCTCCTCTTTTGTGCTCCCAGAGGACTGTATATACCTCTGTATGAGAATCACCACACTGTGTTTCAATTAGTTGATTGTGTTCAGTCTTGCCTGCTACACTGTGTGGTCCTTTAGGATATGAGATCTCTGTATTCTACCACAAAGAGGCACTCTATAGATGCTTGCCCAAAGGATGAGTTACTGTAAAGAAATGAGACTGATCCCATTATTTGCACTCACAGCACATGTGCACTTTCATTACTGTTTCAAAATTACATTTCCCAATAGATGGTCTTGATGTGAAGAACAGGGTAGAAGATTTTAGTATTGGCGAGAGATGTAGAATGTGTATGAAAATAAAAAGGAATGCGCTGGAGTTCAGAGATGTGTTGCAAATAAAATGTGCTTAGAAGACCGAGACAAAACCGGTCCTTATTTTCTCATAAATGGTTACTCTATTTCAATAGGAGAGGTCTAATTTATATCCATCTTACTTTATGGAAGTGCGATTACCCAGAGAAAAGTTGTAATGAAAATATTCTTGATAAAGTTGAAAAGCACAGCTATCAGAAATGAGGACTGTGGAATAGAAAAGGGGCATATAGCTTGAGGTCTGACGATATGTGAGAATCAAAAAATAATAGGTATTTAATGCCACAGCCAAAAAAACCTTCAAGGAATTAATTTTAAAAGTCATCCAAATACAGTTTATCCAAATACATCCAAATACATCCAAATTTAGTAATGCTAATGCCTGTGTTCAAGTAATAAAAATCTTATGGAGCTTTACACAGGCTAGAAAACAGCAAATCTACCTCTAAAGAAAGAAGCTTGAGACTAGCAGATTTTATTGTTGAATTAGCTGTTTAGCAGGTATTCAAAACAAGAGATCAGAGAGAGAAAGAAAGAAAAAAAGACCAAAAAACCAGTATCACGACGCTTCTTTGTCTTAAATCTATCACATGCTTTGAGTCTATCCCTCTGAAAATGTTTCTCACTAGGAAAGTACTTACATTAGGCCTCAGCCTGGCTGCCAGATCGTAATACTTCTCGGCTGCTTCATTGAGGCTAGCCTGTCTGTAAAAGAAGACATAAAATACAACTATAGCATTTATTTTAGAATTACAAATAGGATCATTGTGGAGCAAAATAACGTTAATTTAAAAAAAAATCTGATCACACTAAACAATACGTTGACCAAGTAGAAAAAGACTTAAAATTTGAGTGTTTGCATTGCACTTGTTACTGTATTTAGGGCATTATAAATAGTATCTTAACATAATCCTATTCAGTGGGTGTTGTTATTTTACATTTACATATTAGGAATTAGAAAAGTTATTCTCCTTTTCCATGCAAAACTAGGTAATATATTACAGTGTTGGGGTTTTCCAGCATCGACATCATATGCCAGAAAAATCTCAATTTTAAAAATAAATTGTCAAAATTAGTAAATAGTTGCTTTTGTTTAACGGAAACAGTAAAAATTTGCAGGATTTTCAAAATTCCACATCTGTCTAGAAACACACTTCTTTTTTTCCAGCATGGAGGGAACTTTCCATGGTGTGTAGTCAACAGAAAAAATAAAATAAAAAGGCCAGATTATGTCTCCCCTTGGACTCTGGCCACCAGGGTTAGCACATGACTTAACCTCAGCTAAATAGATGTTCTCGTTACTTAGGACTTTCATTCCTAAGCGACAAAAAGATGAAAGGATGGCCAGAATTTACTCGCAATGGTAGAAGCAATGGGACTACTTACTAGCCAGACTCCTCCTATAAAGAACTGCCTTTGTATATCTCACTTCTGGGCCACTGAGGCTACCTTGTTTCCTGTTGATTTAAGCCTTCCAGCCTACAGTGAATTCTGTAGTTCTCATACCCTTCAAATAGCTACAGTCAGTTTCTCTTGCTCACAGACAGCCAAATCCTGTAAGTAGTGCAACTGACTTATGGTTGCACTACCTACAGATTTGGCTGTGAGCAAGAGAAACTGTGTGCAATGAAATTTACAGATAGATTTGTTCACTGCCTATTCCTGTAACTCACAGCAAAGACCTAGGTTCAGCCAACTCATGACCAGAAGAAGCAGGGTTCTAAGGAAGTCCAGCCAGTCATTCTTTAACAAACAATGTATACATATTTTTGTCATACCATGTGGCTTCAGAAGACCTTCTAAGATGGCAGGTAATAAGATCTAAGAAGCTCATGGAGGTTCAGCTGGAATCTGGTGACAGTATTTGAGTGGCAGAGAAAAACTGCTATAAGAAAATGCCAAATTCAATTTCGGATTATGTATAAAGTTTATCTATGTAACCACAATAGTAGCAAATGGCTGTGAGTCCTGCAGTTAAAATGGGGACTATTCTCTTGAAGCCGTGATGTTAAGAAGCTTTTGAGACAAGATGACATGTCAAGGATGAAGAGAACACAAAAATTAACTTTCTCAATTAGAAAAACATATTCAAATTTTAAAAGAGAAGGTTAACTACCCACACCAATAAAAGTGAATTTCCACTTCGGTTAAGCCAAATACAAACTATAAAGACATGCAACCATATAAATTCTAGAAATAACTGAAGATAACATCTCTCTGGAGAGCAGGACATATTTTTCTAATTTTTAAAGGAAAAATAATTAAAAATGCTGCTATTTTTAATCGGGATTATAAAGTAAAAACCCTTGACCTAAGGCTCTACTGGACCCAAGACATGTTACAATGTGCTGTTGCAATTTATATTCTCATAAATGTTAAAGCTCAATTTCACTATGTCAAGAGAAGTACTTTAGTCTGGTATGAAACAGTAAAAATTCCCTTACTAGGGTATTTAATGAAGGTTCCCCCCACGAAATTATAGAATCAATTTGGTGCAGATTCATTTGGAAATATGAACCAGAATTCATTAGGTCATGCCCTGGAAAGGTTCTCTCCAGAGGAAAAGAAAAGGCAGGGAGGTAGGAAATTGGAGTAACTTACTACTACAAAGAAGTCAGTTACTTTGAAGCGAGATCAACCAACAGATGTCTAATATGGAAAGTATAGCTACCATTAATATTCCTTTTTATGGACATTTAATTCATGAGGTAGATAAGGATCAAAACAGAAATTGGGGAATTTATCAGATAAAATGCCTTGAAAATGACAATAAACTCAACTTTTAAAAGGTTTTACTGCCTCTAAAGTGTTTATTAGTTTTTAAAGTCTTCATATTATTCAGTGCTTTAATTCCCAAAGGAAATATCTAGGTTAGAAGACTTAATTTCTTAAGCTAGAAGTAGAATTGATGAAATTCTAATGAAGTGGTAAAAATAAACCAGTAAGATTTATTGTCTATGTCATATAACTATGCAAATTAATTTTCACTGTAAGACCCTTTTCTTCTAATATTAAATAGTCTTTATAAACTACTAATCAGCATGCATTTATGGCAGCACATGGAAAACTGTAGGGAAAAGAATATGTCAGTTACACCCACAGAATGCTCATTTATATCCTCATTTTATTCTCTAGACAAAAGAGAGTAACTCATGAGGAACTGTCCAATGTCCATGTTACAGTTTTTGCTGTATTTCACACATGCCTCTGCATACAGCATCCCGGGAATACTTAATAAATCTTAATTGTATAGATGATTGAATCATTAATCAACATTTGCAAAGTAAAGAATTCAGCAGTATTCTGCCAGTTGCTTAGGGATTCTACTAAATATTGTCAAGAACTTTAACCATAAGATTATTAGGGACTGATCGCAGGACTCAGGTTCTCAAGACTATTAAAGCAGATGATAAAATAACACTTCCTGCACACTCGTATCCCTTCTTCCTTCCCTATTTCTTTTCTGGGACAGAAAATTTCTAAATCCTCTATCCAGGAATTATTTCATTTACCGGTTATAATACCACCATGAAGCAATTATTATTATTAACCACATTTTAAAGATGAGGATAATGCAAAAACAGTGCCACTCACTTTCTTACTTCCTGAAATCTCTCATTTTTAAAAGATCACAATTAGATATAGTGGAAACATTTCCCAAGTGTCCAAGTATTAACAGAAGACTTTGAAGGTGGGTGGAGAAGAAAGCAGAGACTCTGCAAGAAATGTGCAGGCCAGATTTAAACAACTTTGCGTCCTAGCCGAAACACACTTTACAAAGCGAGGAATGAGGTAGTGAGAAAGAAAAATCATTCATACCAGGAACCTACAATAGATTCAGATGGGCAACTTGCCCCATTTAACATGCCACCTAGGAGTCAACGTTGTTACATCACATATCTAGAGCATTAAAGATTTAATCACCATGCCAGCAATAGACATCAACTGGAGACTCAGATGGAAGTGTCTTTCTCATTACCACCTCCTACCCATCATAGCTATTGGGCCCTTCCACTCTTCACATTACCTCTGGTCTCTCAGGGCCAGGAAGGGTAAGGAAGAAGAAAAAAGTCCAGGTAGTATTTGTGAACTGGTGTAGGAAGTAAATCCTGAATTGTCAGGAAATCGCTGGAGTGAGCTGATTATATTTTAAGTCTTTAGATTCAGGGTTTTTGTTTGTTGGTTGGCTTTGTTTTTTGCCATCAGTGAAAATATAGTCTCAGATCAAAAGCAAACAGACAATAACAAAACTCACAAACGAGTTTCATCATTTGCGTACTGCAGAATTCCATTTTTGTACATGACATTATAAAACTTGCATCTGTTAAAAATATGTATTTCTTATATCTTATTCCACTCCCTGGTATTATTTTATAAAAGTATATTTTGGAACACATGTTTATGGCCCAATAGTCTTATAAAGAAAAATGTATAAGAGAAATTTGGGAATCAATAATGTAATGTAATAACAACTTAATATACCCTATAAAATGTCTGAAGCAAATCTGATTAAAAGAACCACTTACAATTACCAACATTTTTATGTATTCTGTGAGAATTATAAAATTGTTAAATTTAAAATTTCTTCTTTAGAAATATAAAAAGTAAAAACTCTAGTGGCACTTAGAAGTAAAACTCTAACTACAATTATTAATAGTTCTGAATTGTCAATTTGAATTAAAAATTAATATAAAAACCACTGATACATACAAAAGATAATACTTCAGTAAAGTCTTGGTAATTATTTTCAAGAATAGCTTATGAGCTTTTTTTTTTTTTCTTCCTAGAGATAGATTGTTGTTCATGTAACATAAAATAACAAAAATAGAGGAAAATGGTAGCTGGGTTTTCCTGGATTCTCGCCAGGCTCTGATGCTTAGTTTTAAGTTACTCAAAGCAGCACTAAATTTTAATTCTAGTTTATATGTTATACAATAGGAACTGAAGTAGAACTGAAACAACTGAGGGCATAAAAATGTACAGAAGATCTTAAAAAAGCAAAACCAGAGTCATACATACGTAAAAACAATGGAGCAGAAAAGATTCTTGCAACAAAACTTCTTCAATAAATTGTTTATAACCAATAATCCTTCCTAGAAGAAAACTTTCTGTCAAGACACCAAAAATGGCTTCATGACCTGTATGTATCTCCACTTGAATTCTAAAGGAAAACACTTTCCTTTAGCGAAAAGAGAAAAAAAATTATGCTGACAGCATAATTTTTAAAAAGGTCCCTCTGAGTCAGAAATTCCTTGATGCGCCCCATGAGAGTTTAAGACTATTTTTTCATGGCCTCAAACTGTTCAGGGGCTGCTAAGGGCAGAGTTAAACCCATATCTAGAAAGATTGCATAATGATGTGTGGTGGAAAAAATTAAAAGAAAGGATACGTGTATTGACAATGTCAACTGTTATATTCACATGTAGTAAATTACCACTTATGTTCAAGGTGTAACGTTTGGATGAGGAGAAGGAATTAAGATGGTTGAAAGAGAAGCGGCAAGATAGAACTTGCTTGTAGTGTGGGGTCCAAGAATCAGCATTCTATGCTTCTCCTGGGATTTGTTAGTAGTATAAAATCACAAGTACCACCCCAACCTACTAAATCACAGCATGCATTTTAACAACATCCCCCAGGTGCTCATCTTGTGTATTAATACTGAAAAGGCACAGGGTTGAAAGACGTCCACCTTCAACCTCATCTGCCACCCCACTTTGCTCTGAAGACCCTACGGTCCATTACAACATGGTTGAAATAAGAGCACTGTGATTGTAAACTGGCAGTAAAATATAACTTATAATTGGAAAATTCAGTGACTTTTGAGTGGTTTTGGTAAGTTTCGAAGTGTTAAGGAAGAAAATATATGGCCCTGAGGGCCTTGGAAATACATGTATATCCCCCAAGATACACACACATGTACACACATACAATCTGATTTGTAGAAATAATCTGATTCCGTTTTTTTTCCCATTTAAGAATTTAAATTTTATGTGACTTCCAGGAAAATGTATAAAGAAGTTAGCATTTCTAAATTTTATGTTTTCAATACATTGAATCAAATAATATTGTGTGATTTGAATATAATAATTAAAAGATAATGATTCTTTCTCATATATTCACTCTGATTTCTAGAAATTAGGGAAGAAATTAGAACCAGTTGGTATGGTGGAGTTCCGCTATTTTTACTACCTTCGGGGAACAGTGATAATTTCTACCCTTAGGCCTAGAAAAAAGGAAAGTGCACACATCTCAGCTGCACGTGTGACCCACATCAGAGACTATATCATGATGATATTCCCAAAAATGTAATATCCCTTTGAGAATACAAAGTTGGAGTTCTCTCTCCAATGATGCTGTCTACTTTATAAAATTTATTATAAAAGTATAATTTAATAATATTGGAAAGATCTAACTACTGAGCATTTATTTACACATTTAACAAACTGTAACTCTGTAAATTCTTTTCTCTATCAGTAAAGTCAAGAATCATAGTGTCTAAGCAATCAGTCAGGTGTAAAATATGAGGAAGCCCATGTGACATAGTGAAACACTGTCATACTACATTAAGCCTAAACCCCTGCTATACCAACTGTAAATATAGAGAAAAGTATTGACTTTGAGTCTCAGTATGCTCATCTTTAAGATGGGAAGATTTACTAATGTTTACTTCACAGATTTACACTTAAAAGTAAGAGAATGACAGACACAAAATACAAAGTATAGTGCCAGGCAGCCAGAAGATGTTTGAATAAAGGCTACGTTTATCCCCTCACCCTGTAAGTAGATTAAACACCCCACACCACACCACACCAACACACACACACACACACACACACACACACACACATACACCCCTTCCAACAGAGCCTATGAATGCTGTAAACCATATAAAGTTTGTTTTTGGTGCCTCTATATTTCCTCTCAAATATCAAGTATCTTCATGTTCTCTCCAGCTCCCAGTTCTTCAGAAAAGCTGAATAAATCCATTCATAGGAAGTGTTTCTAATAGAATAACTAATTCAATAGTTTCTTCTCACAACGCTATAGACATAACTATACTGTATTCAAGAATTTAAATTCCTTTGATATTTCTTTGATGATAGCCCATCTGCTTTTTTATGCTCTCATCTGGAAGCATCTGGTAATTTTTCATTTTGTTTGAAGTACTAAAAACATCACCATGTATTGTCAACATTCATTATGTGAGGCCACTCAACATGTGTGATCAGTTTCTCTGTGAATACACTTGGTAATTAGCCAGAATAAGGATCCCACCTTCCCAAGAAAGGCAGAAGCTAGAAATTCACTCATTTTCCAACTTTCCTTTAGCACAGGACTCAGGTTCTACCCATCAGATGCAATCTCAAGAGAACAGAATTCAGAGGTAAGCATAATAGGAATCATCTAGGCCCAGGAGCATCATCTTCTAATAAACGTCATGCACACTCTGCTGAGTTCCTTGTGGGTGATGGTGGCACAGCTCCTGAGCCCAAGGGAATTCTGGGTGGTTGGGAGTTATTCCTAGCTGTGTAGAGGGGGAACTCCCCAATCCCACCTGTAAGAGTCTATGGGTTACAGAACACTCTTTAAAAAATCTTGTTGCTGCACAAACTAGCAAGAGTGATTCTTTAGTATACACTAAAAGGTGATCTCTACATGAAAACAGTCTAGAAATGAACCTATTTTCATTGATTTTGCCTTCATTATGATGAATGAAGATCTTTATCCTATTTTGGAAATTTTCTTTATCTCTTGATAATAATTCATCTTCTCTATGCTCTTTTTCAGAAATTTCTGTTATTACTAACATTTACATATACACAAGTAAAATTGTATATAGCACATATGCTATATAAAACTACATGCACAAATATATAGTATATAATTACATATGCATATTTATACATACATAAATAAAACTATCATAATATATATGCTCTATATAGAACAATATACAATTATATAGACATAGATGATTATGAGTATATATAGTATGTAGAACTATACAAACATATATATATTACAAGTGTAATTACTTATAATTATGCATGTGAGTTCTCAATCTACCCTCCAATCTTTTATTCAGTCACCATTTTCACGTTTTTAGGATTTTCCATTAATTTCTGGGAAAATATTTATAGCTTCTATCTAAATTATTAGTCTATTAATGGCATACTGCCTCCATTGCTGTTATACATTCAGAGACCCTATTAATCTCTTAGTAATCTTTTCCTGACATTATAATATTCCTCTTTCTATTTACCTGTTTCTTTGCACAGATATATACTGTATCAGCTAAGTCAGGTTATACTTTGGTATTAAACACCATCTACATCTCACTGAATGAAGACAACAAGTTTACTTCTCACTCATTCAACCTATCCAATGCACGTGAGAAGGGACGTTTGTCTCTCTTTGGTCACTTCAGGATCTACGTTTCCGTAATTTCTAGTCAGAGAAAGGGAAAAGCACTCAGTCTTAGAGCTTTGGCTCAAAAGTGGCATACATCACATTCACACACATCCAGTGATAAATAAGAGGCAAGCAAGACTTCAACTTCAAGGAAGACAGGGAAGTGCAATCCTACCATGTTTCTCTAAAACAAAGGGCCAGGCAAACTTGATGAATGAGGTTAATACTATTTCTACCACAGAGTGTTCTTGTGAAGCACTTTGATAACAGGAATTTAGAGACCTCTAAGAGGCTCTTATGTTTTTAACGTAAACCTGCTTCACTGAGACCCTTTATTTTGATATCTCTGACTTGTCATTCTTATCTGAACTGCCAAATTGAAGAACATATTTCAAAACGTTGTATTAACTTAATCTATAGTGAAAGATCTTTGTCCACTTCTGGTAGCTGGAATAGATTTATTGGAAATTTCTGAAATTTCAAGCCTCTTGAAGGTCCCAACAAGATAAAGATTTGCCCCTTGATGGCTGGCCTCAGGACCTCACTTCTTCCAATTTAATCTCATTCAGATGGAATGACCTTTTTTTCTTTTTGCTAAATTTGTAATGAGCAGATCCCCCTCTACCCCCTCATCCCCTACACCTTTTACAGATTCTTTTGGTTAAACTGGGAATTTGCAAAGAAAAGGGAAGTTAAATCTGTATGTTCAAACTTTATGTTGAACTTTCCTAAACTGCTGATTTTGGATAGTAGGTAAACCACTTATCCAGCTAACCAAGTGAGGCACAGCCAGGAGACATCCACTCTTCCTCTCACACCCAAATCGTCACCAAACCCTGTCAATTTTGTCTCTTAAATACCTTGCAAAAGAACAGAGTTCTTGAGAAAAAAATTAGTATCAAACTTAATTTAGAACTATGTGGCATTCCCAGAGGAAAATTTACATGTAACATTAAATAAGCAATATTTTGATGATTAACCATTTTGACAAAACTATATTAAAGGGGAAACCAATAACCTTTCTTATTCCTTAGGCAAACAGAGCCCTGAATGTTCTCAACTAATACGGAAAGAGACTGGTGTTCAGCTTGACAGCAAGCACTCCAGAAATACTTGAATTTGACAGAGGTGAAAAACAGAAAAGCTAAGTGAAAACATTCATGAAGACGGCCATCCAGTTGAGCTGGAGAAAGTCAGGCTGCTGTGGTCATCCTTGCAGTCAATATAGGAAGACACCAACTGATTGCAACTTAATGAGGTATGCAGACTGGAGAAAACTGGAGTGGAGGCTCTGAAAATAAATCCTAGACCTTTCCTCATTGCCAATATATAACAAAAACTTTCCACTGGTTTCTAGCACTAAGGCAACTAAGAGAAAAGAAATCATAAGTGATGTCTTTAACAAGGCCTTTTTTTGGTAATATACTTATAATGGGTTTCTACTGGTAGACCCTGAATTTCAGATATGGATTTAATACATAGCAAAATGCCTTGTTGGTAAAAGTATCTGTTATTATCAAGATGAATTTGCCTGTGTGTATTCCCATTCTGTGTGAATTTCCCATTCTTGCAAATTGTTTATTGTGACTGAAATCATAGTGTTTTATTCATGAGGAACAAAAAGTTTTTATCTCTGTCACAGTACCTAACCTTGTCACACAAATCGAGGTGTCTTTTAAAAATTATCTTTGCATTGAAGGTTCTTGCAGATTGCTTACAGTTTATTTTATAAATATACCAACAGTCAATTGAATCCTGATTTTTCTTTGTAGGTTTCAGCTTTCTTGGGCTCATCACAAAACAAGTACTTTAAGGATGGTAACATGAATGTTGAATGAGGGCATTCAACTAAAATCTCTCTGTATTATTTCCTACAACTACAGGTGAACCTATAATCATCATAAAAGTTAAAAAAATAGTCCTTCTACATTTTTCAAAAGTCCTCATTTTAAAAACATCCAAATGTGAACCAACTTCTCTGTTATTATTCTTTCCTTATAAGAGTAATCTACATAATTACAAATCTATCCATGGAAGCCAAGCAGAGAGATGACAGTGTAGAAGTCATTTAGTGAAGCATTTAGATGGGGATTTAATGAAGTGATATTCAAGTAAGAATACGGGAGAAGTTATGTATACCTATACATACAACTACCATGACAAATAATGCTTTTTAAACAACTATACAAATCATTTGATTAAAAACAGTTTCTTCAAAACACCCTCCTTTAACCTAAAGAACTATTTATGGATGAACTGATTTTCTTTACATTCACCAAAAAAAACCCTGATAATCTGGCCTTTTATTTCAGTTTTTTGCTCCCATTGTAATTTGCCTTTGTAATAGCCTTCTGAAAACAGAAGCACTAAAAGTCAAAAAAAATGTATTGTTTCTTGACAAAGCAATAGTGCTGATTACAGGGCAATTTTGAGAATTTCATAGGACTTAAGCATACTTATATTTGAGAATCCTCTCCACTATTAAACATTAAAATGGATCCACATGCCACATTCAATATAATTAACATAAAAACACCAATACTGAGATGCAGTTGACTGACATAATGTTTTGCTTTGGAGACATTTAATTAGTGTCTCTATATTCTATATTCGATTTTGCAGTTTTCTTTTTGTATTGTATGACTAGGAATTTTTGGAGGGAAGAGAAAGGAGGTCACAGTAATTTTCAGCAAGTCCTAAAAACTCATATGCCCTACACATGGTGCACATAGACTAGGGGAGTCCAATCTTTTGGCTTCCCTGGGTCACACTGGAAGAAGAATTGTCTTGGGGCCACACATAAAATACACTAACACTAATGATAGTTGACGAGCTTAAAAAAATAAAAGTCAAAGCAAAAAAACTCATAATAACGTTTTAAGAAAGTTTACGAATTTGCGTTGGAATGCATTCAAAGCCATCCTGGGCCACAGGTGGTCCATGGGCCATGGGCTGGATAAGCTTGAATAGCCTATAATGAATACAATATTTCTAATTTTTTACATATTAAGCAGCATGATTCACATTCAGAATGTAGAATAAGGCAGTATGACAGGGAAATTCATATAATGAATTACCTTGTCAAAGCCAAGGCTTTGAGGCACAGTAGCAAAAACTAACCTGAGCATGTGGGCAGCATTGAAGACAACATCAAACTCCGTGCTGTCTAGTTCAGCTGCTTTTTTTGCCATCTCAGCTGCTTCTATGAGACGAGCTTCTTCCAGAAGAAACTGACCTGCAAGATATAAAAACCAGTGAGCTTCACCTCAGAAAATTCCACGAAACAATAACACTGTTATTAAGAAAAATAAGTACAGAGATAAAGGTGATTTGAAGCTAAGATAATACCTATTATTTAAAGATTATTTATATGCCTTTTACTTAATTGTGGGATATTTCAAGGTTTCTATTTACTAACTTACACATTTTTTCTTAAAAAGAAATCTATAGACTATTCAGCAAGATATAAGATGAATAAATTTAAAGCTATATTATAAATATGAGTTAAATTGATTTCAACTGTTAGTACTTTATGTATGTAAGTATTTATTTATTTTTTATTTATTTTTTGAGATGGAGTTTCGCTCTGTTGCCCAGGCTAGAGTGCAATGGTGTGATCTCAGCTCACCGCAACCTCTGCCTCCGGGGTTCAAGCAATTCTTGAGCCTCAGTCTCCCAAGTAGCTGGGATAACAGGCATGTGCCACCATATCTGGCTAATTTTTGTATTTTTAGTAGAGACAAGGTTTCTCCATGTTGGTCAGGCTGGTCTTGAACTCCCGACCTCAGGTAATCTGTCTGCCTCAGCCTCCCAAAGTGCTGGGATTACAGGCATGAGCCACTGTGCCTGGCTGATACTTTAAAACAGCTCCTATCTCTGATGCATCTGTACAAACAGGTATATTCATGTTGACAAATATTCATTTCTTATATTTAAGTAATATTAAATTACTGATAAACATAGGAAGGTAGGTTAAGCATTAATTTACTCAGATTTAATAATACTTATGGGATAAATATTAACAAGTTCATATTTGTGAGATTACTTTCATATCAGTTTTGCAAGATTAGAATTACTGAAGACAGAGTCACAGAACTCTTTCAACTGCACCTCAAGAATTATTATATAATGTTATCCCAGAAACATACTGTGAAGGTAAAGAAAACAAAATTAGGCCCAATTTAACACCACAAATATACAAACAGAGACAACAGGCCACTTTTTAAATAGAGATTTATTAACAGTAACAGTAGTAATGTTAAGCCTCATCTGATATGTATATTCGAATAAAAACCAAATTTAAGGATGACAAACATACGCTGAAGCCATCCATGTAACTGCCAGGCTTATCAAGTTGTAGGCTAATTATTATCTCTTCCTGTTTGAGGTTTCATATTTGTTTGAAGGCCAAGAATTTAAAAGCACTAAAAATAGTTATAAAAATGATTAGTAAGTTCTGAGCTGCACATAGAAACATAAAACTTTAAAAATGTCAAGAAGAAATACACACAACCAATAAGCATGTGAGAAAATGGTCAATATCCCTAATGATTAGAGAAATGCAAATCAAAACCACAATGAGATACCATCTCACACCAGTCAGAATGGCTATGATTAAAAAGTCAAAATATAACAGATGCTGGCAAGGTTGCAGAGAAAAGGGAAGGCTTACACACTATTGGTGGGAATGTAAATTAGTTCAGCCTCTGTGGAAAGCAGTGTGCTAATTTCTCAAAGAACTTAAAACAGAATTACCATTTTACCCAGCAATCCCGTTATTGGGTATAAACCCAAAGGAATAGAAATCGTTCTACCAGCCAGGTGCAGTGGCTCACACCTGTAATCCCAGCACTTTGGGAGGCTGAGGTGGGCGGATCAAGACGTCAAGAGATGGAGACCATCCTGGCCAACATGGTTAAACCCCGTCTCTACTAAAAATACAAAAATTAGCCAGGCGTGGTGGTATGCGCCTGTGGTCCCAGCTACTCGGGAGGCTGAGGCTGAAGAATCGCTTGAACCCAGGAGGTGGAGGTTGCAGTGAGCTGAGATTGTGCCACTGTACTCCAGCCTGGCAACAGAGCAAGACTCTGTCTCAAAAAAAAAAAAAAAAAAAAAAAGAAATCGTTCTACCATTGACACATGCATGCATATGTTCATTGTAATAGTATTCACAATAGCAAAGACATGAAGTCAACCTAAATGCTCATCAACAGTAGTCTGGATAAACAAAATGTGGTAAACATACACAATGGAATACTATGTAGTCATAAAAAAGAATGAGATCATGTCTTTTCCAGTAAGCTGGGTAGAGCTGGAGGTCATAATCCAAAGCAAACTAACAAAGGAACAGAAAATAAATACCACCATGTTCTCACTTCTATGTGGAAGCTAAACAGTGAGTACACCTGGACACAAAGAACGGAACAATGGATCCAAGGAGCTACTTGAGGGTGGAGGGTGGGAGCGGGGAGAACAAAACACTGCCTCTTGGGTACTATACTTAACACTAGAGTGATAAAATAATCTGTCCACCATGCCCTTGTGACACACAATTTACCTACACAGCAAACCTGCATGTGTACCTGACACATATACCATGCATGTGTAACCTGTACGCAAACCTACAATAAAAGGGAAAAATAAAAACAAAAAAATAAAAATCCTAAATGCTCTCTAGTGGCTGAAGAGTTCATTATTTACTGTTTATTTAATGAATATTACAAATTGTCTTCTAATTCAAAAGACCAGTTCTTAAATAAAAGAGAAAAAACCTCTATTCTAAGGATTTATTATAAACCATAGCCGGGCGGGGTGGTGGCTCATGCCTGTAATCCCAGCACTTTGGGAGGTTGAAGTGGGTAGATCACCTGAGGTCTGGAGTTCGAAACCAGCCTGGCCAACATGGTGAAACCCAGTTTCTACTAAAAATACAAAAATTAGCTGGGTGCAATGGTAGGCACCTGTATTCCCAGGTACTAGGGAGGCTGAGGCAGGAGAATTGCTTGAACCCGGGAGGCGGTGGTTGCGGTGAGCCGAGATTGCACCTCTGCACTCCAGCCTGGGCAACAGTGTGAGACCCTGTCACAAACAAACAAACCATAGCCACTGCTTGCATTTAAGTATTTCTAACATCAATTAGTACAGAATGATGAGTAAAGATAAGCCTAAGATTATAAAGCCTTTTCGTTTTTTTCAAAAGCAAGTGACAAAATTTTAAGATTAGGACTTGAAAATCACTTAGTTATTTCTACAAAAAGTTTCACATCACTTCATTAGTTTGTCACCGAACATTCTGTGCCTTTATAACCCAGAACAAATAAACAGTAATTCTTGGGTTAGAAAATTAAGGAAACAGAACTATACATTCCTCTATAAGCTAACTACAGATACAGATATGAAACAAAATTTAAGTAATAGTGCTTTTTTACATAACAGTAAAATAAGAATCAGATAATCTGTGGCATACTGAAATACTATTATCTCCTCATATATTGCTTCATAAAGGTTTCCAGGCTAACCCCATCCTTCAGTTAGTTATAGTTATTAGAGACTGCTTTTTAAATTAAAATACAATATTAATTACTACTTGTATTCAAAACATATTTAATTAAGCAAAAGCATTAATAAATACATTATTTATGTGGTATTGAAACAAAGGATAATATAGGAAATTATCAATTGTTCTTTTCCTTTGCAGACAGCTATTAACACTGAAATGTAATCTATATTAATAGTTAGAAAAATGCAACGATTAATTGAATAATGAAGGTTTTTTTCTTGAAATTTATTACTCTAGACTATAGAGAGAAAAGAAGATTAGCTCCGGTTAAAAAGAAGAGAAAAAGAACACGGTATCTACTTTGTACATACGGAAACAGTGAAGGACATTGACGAGTCATCTATAAGGCGAAGGTAATGATACCCATTACAAGGGGTCCCTTTACAATCAGTGTCCAGGGCAAAGTCTTTGAAGCTTTAGCAATGCCAAATGTTTTTTTAATGTTCAACAACAAAAAAGGAAATATCCTTAATTTTGTAAAATTAAATTAACCATTTTATCATAATTTAATAAGATTTATTAATGCTTTAAATTAGCTTTGCCGTGCAACATGTGCTTTGTAAACAATTTCCAAAAACTATATAGAACACATAATTATTAGTAGGGTACATGGTGACAGAAAAAATTTCCCATATGATCATTTTATAACTGCAAATTCGTTCACCATATTAATATTCAGAAAAACAATATCACAACACATTAGTTAGGTATTTGCATGCTTTCCTCTGCTTTGTTTTCGACGGGCCACAAATCTCAACAGTCCTACATTAGTGTTCTGCTATGATAAAGGCACAGAATATTATGGAATGTGAATCATTTGGCTGGTATTTTTTTAACTGAATTTGAATATTTTCAAACCAAGGTGAAAGTAAATTATTATTCTGTTACGTTACACAATGACTGCTTGTTTGAAATACAGCCGAGAATTGATGGAAAATAAAGCAATAAACATTTTGAATACATAGAACTTGTGTTTGTGCAGGGAACTGTTTGTACAGGGAAACAAAGAGTAGTGGGTATCTTCCTAAAGTGACATGTTATTGGGGCGACAATAAGAAACAAAATTTCCTTCCCCCTCTGGAAGACTTTACCTCAAATCACCCCTCTCCCATCAGCTTTATCTATTACCACTTTCCCCAGACTCCAGCTCCTTCAGACTAGGAATTAGGCTTCCCATAGAGGAACCTACTGCTTCCCATCTTCGTCTGGAACGTGTAGCCACTAAGATCTCTCAGCCTCTAAGTTTGTCCCATCCCAATCTCCAGTTCTGTCTTGCCTATTGTAAAATGACAGCTTTCATTTTTATCCCCTAAAACATTTCCTTCGTAGTGAAGCCTTCTTAGGACAGTTTCCAACAGTGTTAGGATTGCTTATGATTTAGGTTCACTGTAATATAATTTACCAACTAAACTAGAGCACCTAGAAGAGTCAAAGGAAATATTAATTATGCTGAATGGGTGGAAACAAGAATTGTCCCAATATGGCCACCCCACTTGTAGCACATGTGGCAGAATGTGTATCTCCGTCCTCTCATCTTCACCACTGGGAACTGAACTATTTGTACAATAAGGCATTGAAACACTGCTAGCAGAAGTAATAAATATACTAAGAAAGCCAGTGCTTTTCCCTGAAGAATTACTGTTAAGCCCATCAAGACTGAGACAGGACCTAAGTTTCAGTGAGTAGAAACAGATAAGGAGGCTCAGGCAGTGCAGGTATACTACAAGGTAGAGCCAGGACTAAAGGGAAGGGAAACTCAAGAAGGCACGTACTTCTGGGAGTGCATCTACACTGATGGATTCTACAGGACCTGCAAGGTTACATTTTTCATTAGTCTCTAGCTTTAGTGCACATCAGAATCACCTGGAGAACTTGAACTAAAACAGAGAGCAAGGCACCCTCCGCAGAGTTTCAGATTCAGTGGGGCTGGGATAGCACCTGAGATTTGCATTTTTAACAAGTTCCCAGGTGATGCTGATGCTGCCAGTTAAGTGTCCACACTTTGAGAATCAGTGTCTTATGGGAAAAACAAAATAAATGTTTTTCACTGTACTCTGGACTCTGATGACATCTGGGATTAGCTAGTAGGCTGAGTTCTTCCGGTAATCAATTGCATCTGGCATTGTGGGAATCCATATGAGTCTACAGCAACCTCCATTCTTGCCTCCTCAAAAGAAAGCATTCAACAGAGGGGGGATAAGGCAGAAGGAGATACCAAGGCATGTTTTAGAGCAGAAGAGATACCTTATTAAAAAGCTTTAGGATAGTAATAAAAGGAAGGAAAGTACACGTGGGGAGAGGGCTAAATGGGTGACTTGAAAGGCAAATGCATGGTTTGACCTTGTGACTTGGGGTTTTACAGGTTGGCATATTTCTGGGGTCATGTTACTACTCCCTACTCGGGCAACTACTGAGATCTTATCAGGAAAGTGCTGATCATCAGTTTCAGGTGTTTTCTGTTAGGAGCCAGCTTTTCCCTCATGCTGGCTAGGAACAATTTTTACTTCAGAGAAACAGTTAAAAACTGTCTGACCGACTGGGTGCGGTAGCTCACTCCTGTATTCCCAGCACTTTGGGAGGCCAAGGTGTGCAGATCACCTGAGGTCGGGAGTTCAAGACCAGCCTGACCAACATGGAGAAACCCTGTCTCTACTAAAAGTACAAAATTAGCTGGGCGTGGTGGTGCATGCCTGTAATCCCAGCTACTAGGGAGGCTGAGGCAGGAGAATCGCTTGAACTCCGGAGGTGAAGGTTGCAGTGAGCAAGATCAAGCCATTGCACTCCAGCTTGGGCCACAAGAGTGAAACTCCATCTCAAAAACAAAACAAAACAAAAACAAAAAAAACCCTGTCTGACCATCACCTGACGCTCGCCAGACACTCCTGCTGTGTGTACGGGAAAAATCCCTCTCCTGCCCTATTCATACCCGACTAGCTAGCTATAACAGCATTGTCTTCCCTAATTATGGGGCATAATGACTAGTTTACACATATGTGTATAGATATATGTATATAAATAAGACATATTCACTGAATATCAGCTTGCTCTCTAAAAGTCATTAAAATAAGGAAAGGTAAACGTTTTATCCTTCACATGATACAATAGATATCTGAGAAACCACTTCTTTTTCATATACAGCAAACACATTCTATGTATTTGATAACTGAGTCGAACTGCAAATAAACAAAGCACAAACAGCATAAGTAAAATTTATTTTCTTTTCATGTGTGCACTGTTGCTACCACACTTTATTTCTTTGGTTGTAATTTGTCTTACCCAAGCTAATTATCTTAATTATCACAAATTACAGGGAGGAAAATAAGGAAAAGAAAAAATGAGATGAATTTTTTTTTGAAGTAATTTGAGTAGGGAAAAACAGATGATATAAAACAAGGAAGCATTCTCTAGAGATCCAGAGACACAGAGCATAAAAGTCTCCTCATGGGCTAAAGAGGGAAGAGGGAAACAGTGATTGTTTTGTATTGAACTGTTTCAGCATCAGAATAATACCTTTTCTTCTCTGTACAATTCTCTCCCCGAACCATTTAAAGTACTTAGTAGTTTTTACCAACATTTCAATATGACAAGCTTGTGAAGACCAATCTTTCATTAATTCCTGGATTTAAAAAGCTATCTGCAATGTAGAAATCCATAAAAATGTATGCTGGCCTTAAGCCACAGGCTCAAATCCTGCTTTGTAAAAATTCTACTTATAAATTCCCTAGATTAATTTTGACTGGCATTTTTTACTAAAATATTATAAAAATTCACTCATGATCACTGCAACGAAAGAGCTAAAACAACTGTAATAGGTGTTATGATACAGTTCTCTTTAGAAAAAAAAATCATTCAAATGTAGCTTTAAAAATGTTCAATGTCAAAAATATTTTTTATAAGACAACCAGAAAACAGCATTTGCATTAAAACAGTTCTTTTTGGAAGAAGATATTTGATCATAGAAACATGTCCAGAATCGTCTGAATTCTACTGATACCATTCTGTCTCAAGCCACCACATCACCCTGGGTGACAGTAATAACCTCCTAAATAGTCCCCACACTTCTACCGAGAGGGTATTCTCAAAATGGCAGTCTGAATGATCTAGGTAAAATGGAAATCGGATTGTTATTCTACAGCTGATTCGAGGACCCTTACACTGGCCTACACAGCTAGCTATGATCAGCACGGGTTCTTCCCCACCCTCTCTTACTGTTCCTGTAATGCATCAGAGGAACAATGACTCCTGGTTCACAGTCTTTCACTCACTATTCCCTCCACCTGCGATGTTCTTCCCCCAGATATCCCAGTGGTTTGCTGTCTTACTTATTGGCACATTTTGGGGATTTAATAAATGCATAGTCAATGAAAGGACTAAACCAACTAATATTACTACGTGGCTCTCATCTTCAAGAGCAAGCTAGAACCTATCCAGCATTTGTCACCAGAAGTTTTCCTATTCACATTTCTACATCTTGCAGTGATTTTAGGCAGAGCTGCAGTACATGGCCACACATGCTTCCCAAGCGTGCCATTCACAGAGCAGTTTCCATGAATAGTGGTTCCTGGACTTGAGCAACATGGTGGTTCTGGTATTAGGACTCTGAATTCCCTTGGAACACAACAAAATAAATCCACATATCAATCATACTTTCAAAGATGTTTTAATTTCAGAGCAATTCAGACTATGCAATTTGTCTAACATCTATTATATGTTATTATATCGTGAAATACATTCAACAGACTGAGAATAGAAGAAGAAATTATCTGAAAACAAAGGGTAGCTTCTTCCATAGGTTAATATATCCCCCAAATTAATATTGTGCTACTATACACAAAATATGGTAGTACTTGCAGAGGGGGATACAAAGATAAATACAATATTTATCTTTGAAGCAGTTTCATTTTATTAGAGAAGGGAGTGGATTATAGACATACTTTAACCCCAAAACTCGTATAAATTTGAATGGGAGGTGTGAGGCATCACAGACCGAATGCATCATTTTTATTTCTGAATGGAGGTAATTTTTGTTTGGTTTTGTTCCACCAGCGGCCAGATCATCAAACAGAATATTGCCAGCATCCCAGAAGCAATTATCTGTACCTGGGGACTTTTTCAAATATTCTGATGATTAGAAATGGGGAAAAGCCAAGGTGGAAGTAATTGGGCTAACTGGTTTTAGTCACATCTAGTGGTAACAAGATGAGTACATAAAAGGTAATTGAGGCAAGTTATTGATGGGGTGTGTCCACTAGAGGAGGGTAGTAACGCATGCCTGGTAAGAGCCGGTTGATGATAATGCAGCAGTCAGATTTTAAACTAGCTGTAGATAGGGGATGCTACTAAAGAGAGGTAGCTTGTTATTGCTAATTATGTCCGAGATCATTAAAAATATGGAGGGGGCTCTTCTCTTCCTGCCCCTCTGAAAGGAGCCTTGCTGAGTGTCTTTTTCTGAGTCACCATGACATTTCAAATATGCTTCCACTCTTGGTAAGGCTGATCTCTCTAGCCTTTCCTTTATTCATTTTGTTGCTCTGTGTTTTTATGCCCTTGGCAGCCTGAGTTAGTAAATGCTGTTTTTCATGAGACAGACCTAATGTGATAAATGTGCCACAGTTACTGGCCAAGAAAACAGGTGGCCTGGTGAACAAGGAAAAGATACCAAGGGATCAATCTGGACAGCTTACTGTGAGACTGGGAGGCCCTGGATTTGTTCCTAAGTGAACACGAGACCAAGAATTTGTCCTGATTTGGACAGGTGGCGAGGAAGGTGTCTAGTGTGAAGAAGATTAGAGAAACAGAAGGCCAGGGCCCTGCGCTCAACTGGAAAGGAGGTCAGGAAGGTTAGAAGTACTTACTGAATTTATTTCTCCCCTGACTCTTTCCAAAAGGGTTATGAAATGCCAGAAAACCATTGAGGGAGTTATGATGACTGTCTGATGGGGTGTGGGAATTTCTGCAGGCTAAGAAGTAGAGAGGAGACTGGGGAGGAGGTGAGAAGATACAAGGGAGAGAGAAGGAATAGCAGGGAGGGACAAGGAATGGAAGGTAACACAATCTCATCATAGGTTTAAGTAATATACAGATTCAACAGGGATCAAGTATGCTTCAAAAGAGAAAATAAGTTCATGCTGGGCTTCCAACTATCTGCAGTGTTTTGTCACCTACAGAGGAAGAGAAGGATGCAACTAGATGAGGAATACAACCTCATCAAAGACCCAGAGGTCAGCAGCCCCGTTTAGTTATAGGATGGGGTACATTCTTACACTAGGGAATTGTAAGGGAAGAGATGAGGTAGACAAAAGGACTCGAACACATTTTCTGGGTAACTAAAGAAAGGAACTCGTATCTCAGACTAAGTTAGAGCAGTAATGAGAATGGAGAGCGGCAGCTCAAAGAGCCGGTGCTTATATCCTCTTCCCAGGAGAGCTCCAGGTCTTCTCACTGTGCTCGCATACCATCTCAGTAGGCTTTTCTGAGACACTCATTTCAAGATGTGTCAAGCAAAGGACAGAATATTTAATAGCAGGGCACACAAACTTTGAGAGCAATTGTTTTAATTAAGGCAGAATAAGAAACTGCAAACAAGCATCTCAAAGTGCATTCGCTTGCTGAGTCAAAATAGGTAAGACTGGAAAAACAGTGTTTCTCTCCCTGACCGACCAATGTGTGTGTGTGTGTGTGTGTGTGTGTGCGCGCGCGTGTGTGTATCTTCACGACACACAAACTTCACACACACTACAGAGTTCTCCAAGATGAGCCATGTTGAGATTTGTAGCTACAGAGAAAAGCCTCTGTGATTTACCCAGTTAAATGAGCACATACTTACGAAAATAATGAAATAATGGGAACAATTCATTATTTTTCCCTTAAAGAATTGTTTAGACTGTTGAGCACAATGTCTACTCTCTTATTTGTAAAGTTACCTATAATCTTCAGTCTTCCTGCAAGCAATTATTCCCTTTCTCTGGTCTTTTTGTTTACAAGGAAAGAGGTATTTCTTAATCCTAGGTTTTTACTGTGTCTCTTCTTCCCTTAATTTGTTCCTTTATTTATACACCTTATTCAGTTTTTTTTTTCATATTTTGAATTATTCTCCAGGATATTATTATGGTTTTTATTATAATTTAAAAATAATAAATGCCCATTGTCACAATTAACTGAGCATTTATTATGTGCTACTTCATAAAACTGTAAATAAATACTTACAACTTTAGGCCATAGTAATCTCCAGATTATGACACTGAGGAGCAGAGAGTGCAGAAGCTACATCATGCTTAAGGAGATAATCTACAGTAGGCCTGGGCGTGCCTCATTCCAAATCCATGTCACTGTTAAAAATCTTTTGCACTGCTTACTCCCTACGTCCACGTCTTAATTTAGTTCTTATCATCTTGCCTTGTGGCTTCTGAGTCCTATACAAAGATTCAAAAGAATGTATGCTAATTTTATATAACTGTACTCTCCTTAGCAAAGCATGACCTAGTTATAACCAATTTTTTTTTAAAGTGGATTCTATTCCCATACACAAAAAAGGGGGCACAGATGAGAAAAGGGAAGTTGAAAACTAACCAAAGGCAGTCTACCCTTCTTTACTCTTTCTTGTATTGAAAAAAAGTTGATTGACCAACCTTCCTAGACGAAGCACTGTGATCAGGGCTGGAACCCCTGTGGCAAGGCCACTTTGGTTATTGGGTTGGATTTTGAGTTACAGTTTCTTCACTTTTCACATAGGTGTAATCTCACGTAGTTATTAGAAGGAACAAGTGAGACACTGTAAAGAAAACCATGGAGGGTGAGGTCTGGTGCCTTGCCTCCTCCTTTTCTTTTTACTAACTTCTCCAGGAACTCCTTTCCTTTTGCGCCTTTCAGGTTCTCAAGCTGCCCCTCCTCCCTGGGGCCTTCAAGAACACAATGATCAGAGCTCCCTGGGTTACTTCACCAGCAGTCCTCCAAAAGAGCAATCTAGCTCTGGGTCTGTGTCACCATTGGGGACCCACAGGGCTCACATTTAGTAAGAGCATATATTTGACAGAACAAGGAAAACCATAAATATACTGTGAGCCGGAGTGTCAGAAGAGGCTTAGATTCTTGCTCTGCCAACTTACTAGTCATAGGGCCTTCGATGTGCCACTTAAACTCGTGGAACGTTAAATGTTATATCTGTAAAACATGGGTAATATTATTTCTGTACAGGACTCAGGAACTGACAAAAATATGCATAAAAGCATCCAACACTTGGTTAGGAACCTAATTGTTAAACACTCAGCTTCGGTAATAACAGCACTAGCATTAATGAGCACATATGTGTCCGGCATGATGCCAAGCTCTTTCTGTAAATTTTCGTTAACTCTGGAGTAAGGACACACCATATTATTTGAATTCATTTACTCATCCTAATATTGTGAAGAATTTTGTAATCCTATTGTACAACACAGTTTTCTTTCTTGTTTTTTGGAAGAGCTATAATAAAACTTTGTGGGTCAGAAAGGACATCACCATAGAATGTCATCATACCACATCTTAGCATGGTCTTAGCATTCTATATGTTGACATAGGAGATGATAGCACTGCAGTATAGCACAAATGGCCCTGTAAATAATTTAACTACTATTAACTGGCACTGATACCTTGGGTAATGTACTCCAAAGTTACTGCTTGATGATATCACTTTCCTCATTGGTAAAATTAACATAGTCACATACGCTCCCCATTTTATTTTGTGGGAATTAAATGAGATGCTATATGTGAATTTCTCAGGACACAAAAGTACTCAGTAAAGGTACTATTATAGTATATTATGAATTCATCAAATATATTGTAATATTTGAAGATTTCATAAAGAAAATATTATATTTAATAGGAACTCCATGCAAATGGTCTTTCTCTACTTTTTATTCCCTTCTTGCTTAATTTTTATGTCTTAAAGTTTACATGTTGAGTTCTATTAAATAATTTTGGATAATTGTTTGGTTACTGTAATAATTCTCCTGCTATCTACTTGAACAATAGATTAAGATGCTTGTTCTTGGTCAGGTGTGGTGGCTTATGCCTGTAATCCTAGCACTTTGGGGAGGCCAAGGCAGGTGTATCACCTGATGTCAGGAGTTCCAGCCTAGCCAACATGGTAAAACCCTGTCTCTACTAAAAACACAAAAATTAGCTGGGCATGGTGGCGAGCCCCTATAATACCAGCTACTTGTGAGACTGAGGCTGGAGAATCGCTTGAACCCAGGGGGGCAGAGATTGCAGTGAGCTGAGATTGCACTACTGTACTCCAACCTGGGCGACAAGAGTGAAACTCCATCTCAAAAAACAAAAAAAAAGATGCTTGTTCTTTCATATTTTATTGAAGTATACATCCTTCATAAAAGTAATGTGCTCATTATAGAAAATTTAAAATAGGACAGATTAGGCCTTCCAAACAAAGGAAAACAAAAGGTTGTATGACTAAAAGCTAATACATCCATTCTAAACATTCTGATGTTTTAAAAAGTTTATTTCACTTTCTAATGACTTATTTTGCAGAATTTAATCATACTCCATGTAAAATTTTTATTCTTTTTTAACCTAACATAATAACATAGGCAGTTGTCTCAGTATTAGGTATCCTTCAGGAATTAAAAGATTTCATCAAATGGGAATAATCCCAGTTCATTTAACCATCTCCCTTTTTTAGATATTTGGATCAGATATTTCAGATACATGCTTTCCCATTTTTACCTCTAACAAGTAGCAAAGTCAAGGCTCAATTACTATCTTTGCTGATAATCTTAAACATTAAAAAAAACTATATTTCCTTAAAATATATTCTCAGGAGAGAATTATTGAGAATAAGGGTTAGGGCAGCTTGAGGGAATTCATTATTATTTAAATTTGAATTCCTTTGATTTCCAATGAAGTTGAATGTTTAACTTTTCAAACCAGTTGTCAGGAGGCAGAGGTTCCACTGGGCCAAGATCGCACCACTGCACTCCAGCTTGGGCGAGAGAGCAATACTCCGTCTCAAAAAAATAAATAAATAAACCAGTTGTGGTTCCTCTTCAAGGAGTCATTTGTTCATGTCGCTTGGTCTTTATGGTCTATTTTCCTTGTAGCTGTATAGTTTCTAATGTCTTAAGTAGATGGATCTTTTAGTTTTTGCCTTTACAGAAATTATTCTTTAAGAGTTTATTGTTTCTTAATCACATGACTTTCCAGAAACAAATGAGTGCTTTAATTTTTCCTTAATCCTTTGCTTTTAAGCAAAAACCATTTCCTATTTCTTCCCATTTTAGTTATGGGAAAGTTTTAATTATAAAAGGCTTTGGAAAATATCTTATGTGAAATACACAAAGGTATGAAGATTAAATTGTATTAATTTATTAGACACATTTTAATAATAGGGAATTTAGAAATAAAAAATCACAGGTGCGGAATGAAATAGTTTGGAACAACCTTTAGAAAAACCTTAATCTAATTACGTAGCTGTGAACTGCTGATGCTCTTCTTGGAGCATTGAAGGGACACTAAACATTGGTTTTTTTAAAAAGATGGTTTTGGTCTTAAGTATTAAACATAATTGTAATCTCGACGTAATTTTGCAAAGACTCCAAGTGTATTTTCATTTCTAATTAAGGCAATACTGTTACTTGGCTCATTATTTAAAAAAGTACTCTTGCTGTTTTTGAAGCTACTAAAAGTGAAAGGATAAAACATAGCCTCAATCCATTATCATCTTCTAAGTTGATTTAGTTATGAATAATAAAAAATAATACAGGCCATTCACCAATTAAATTCATTACATATTTCAAGCCTCTATTTTCAGTGCTCATTGATGAAAGACCAAACCTATTATTTTAACACTGTCCTCCAGAGCCTGCTTTTAAAAGTGAAACAAATAGTAAATGAACTCTCTGCCATGGTTTGGATATGGTTTGCCTGTTGCTACCAAAGTTCATGTTGAAATTTGAACCTAAATATGGTGACAATGGGAGGTGGGGCCTGCAGGAAGGTGTCTGGGTCATAAGAGTGGATCCCCTCAGGAATGTATTGGTGCCCTTACAGTGGTAGTGAGTTCTCTGGTGAGACTGGATTAGTTCTCATGACTATGGATTAGTTCCCATGAGAGTGAATTCTTCCAAAGCCACGGTGCTCCTCTGGTTTTCTCTCTTTTCATCTTTCTTCTTCACCTTTGACCTTCTTCCATCAAGTTATGAGGTATCACAAAAGCCCTCATCAGAAGCAAGGGCAATGCCCTTGAATTTTCCAGGCTGCAGACATAAATAAACCTTTTTTCTTTATAAATTACCCAGTCTCAGGTATTCTTTTATAGTAACACAAAACAGACTAGGACACCATCCTAGAGAAAAACAGAGTATAATAACAATAGCAGAAAGTTCTGGATTTAAAAGTTGAAAGGGCTGGGCTTTTCAAGTTCTTACTCCACTAAACACATTAAAAATTTCTGAAATAGAAAGTCACTTAAAAATTCTGATATCAAATTCAGTCAAATTTAATTAGGATCCATTCCTACCTCACAGGGGTTGGATGATGGAGCAGAAAAGATTCAGGGACAAGAAAATATAAGATAGATGGCAAAGTGTTTAATAAATGTATAATAGTAGCATTCTAAAAGTGACAATAGAGCCAAATAATAATAATCCAGATAATTATAATTTTTAAAAATCTATAATTTTCTATGAGCTCACAAGTAAGAATGATAGAATAACTGACTCTTTTTAAAATGAATTAAACTATTATTTTTACAGTTTGTGCCTCCTTCCCAGTTTGTACAGCCTGTCTTATTTTCTACTGTGTCCCTATATCTAGTATAACGCTGAATATATACTGAGCTGGAGGCTAAAAGTAAGAGGTTCAAGACTCATCACTACACAGCTGATCCCTTGGAAATGAACTACGTCACTGTATCAATAACAAATATAACAGCGCCATAGGTTTTTAGAAACTCACCGTCAAGAGGAAAACAGGAAAGGAAGAAACTGTCCAAGTTGTACATAAAAGAGTACTTTTTTTCAATAGCATTATAATCTGCTCCCTTTCAACTTTTCACACATCAGTGCATAATATTTCATCAATTCCCCATCTCCCAGAATTTATATACAGTAGGTACCTTATAACAAATATTCATTGATTTAAATTGTTTCAATCGAGACCAAATTTACTACTATGCACCTACAGAAAACATTTATAATGCATTCTACCTGAAAAAGTTTTTCCTAGTAATTTTGAAAGACAGACTTCTTGTCTTCACCTTCATTCTTTTGGAGGGCCCAGGGGAATCTACAGAGAATTCTTTGAATTATAGGCCCACATGAGACACCAAGGCACCAAACACTCACCTTTGAGATTTATAAACTGAATTCAATAAAGACTTTACATTATTTGCTTCATATGAACATGGGAATACTTGACAACATACGAATACACAATGTTATATTATTACTAATGCCACAGTTTGAAAACAATTGCATTCCTTACAATTTTGATAAAAGAGCTGTGAAAAATTGGGTATATGTTACAGACAACAAGAAATCGCAGTACTGGAAAACATTTTGGAGTCCACGTCAAACTTTCACTTTACAGATGATAAATCTGAATCCCAGAGACTATAGGTACCACACAGCACAACATTTAACCAACTGATTGAACCAATTGTATAAACCTGCCTAGCTTTCTTTCTTGTAAGCCAATCTGAAAAAAAAAAAAGGCAATCTGCAATGCAATCCCTTCCCCCAAACAACACTAGTGGATACAAAAATACAACTAACTGATAGTATTTAAAAATATTGTCTTCTAATCACCATTGCAGCAAACACAAATTCCTAAAATTCCTTCTGTCTAATCCCAACTGGATGGTATCTTCCACGTACTTGTATCATTAACAAGCAAATCAGAAGCACAAAATCACATAAGAGAGTGGATTTCCTATACAACAAAACTCACTCACTCTGGCATTTTCATTGGCATTTGCAAAAGCATTTTAAAAAGACTCAAAACACATATATTTCATTTAAACATTTATTTTTAAGCCAAGGAAGTGTTATTATTCATTCAATCTGTTGGCATAACAATCTAAGAATATATATAACCAGCAAGTTGGCAAGGAACTGATACGAGAATCATAGTATGTATTTCTTAAACAGGAAATAAAAATTCAAATAGACCATCCTTTTGGGCAATTCTGTAATCCAGATCTGATTCTAGAATGGAAGATTTTCCTAACTGAGCTCAATAAACATTGCACATTACTGCGTAAACAGCAATATAGTAGATATACTGATGATACAAAAATGGAAAACACACCATCCCTACTCTTAATTATGTTACAATCTTCTAAAGGAAGTAAACATATAATTTCAGTATAAATATTTACATTCCCACAACTACTTCCAAGTCCAAGACACCATCACCTCTTGATGAAAATATCGCAACAACTATCTACAGTTTCCCTTGTTCTATTCTGACCTTCTCCAGTCCTGTCTTCTCCACATGGTCCCTTCCAGGACACTTAGAATAAAATGCAAAACTCCTTGGCTCAGTCTCCAAGACTCTATGGGCTCTACCTCTGATTCCTCTGTGGCCTCCTTTCCTCCCATTTTCCCACCTGGTTCAATGTGTTCCAGTCACATTAGCTTTTTTTTCTCTGCTGTGAACACAAGCTTGATATTGTCTTGGTCCTTTGTACTTTCTATTTCTTCTATATGAAACTGGCTCTTTAATAGTTGGATTAACATAGAGATTTCAAATATCATATTCACAAAGATGCTTTATCTGACTACCTTGTCTCAAGGAGTATCCAACTTCCTAACTCATCATCTTCTAAAGATGACATCATCCTGTTTATTTCCTATAGAGCATGACTTACTATCTGAAAACAGATTAGTGCGGTTGGGCCTAGTAGACACACTGCATAAATATTAAAATTACTAAAAAACATTCTCTATGAACTTTAAGCTAAGTCATGACATATGAATTTGAGTTCTAAAACCGTACAGCAGGACCTACTGATCGAAAATATCTACCTACCTCTCTATTTGCCAGTATTTTGGAAAAAACAAAACAAAATCCAAAAATAAAACCACAAAAACCCCAAACAAAACAGAATATGTTTTACGGAAGAAAAAGCATGACAGTAATCAAGGAATCCAAAACTTACCTGTAATTAACTTGAGCAAGTCAATTTCATTTCTCTAGGCTTCAATCTACTTATATGTTCAACAGACGGGTTATATGATCTAATTTTAAAAGAACTTTACAGTTCCAGTTCTAAAATTCAATCCTTTGAAATAGATCCCTCTCAATGAAAATTTGCATGGTTTATAATCTGAGCACAGTGACCAAAGAATACCATGCACTCAATTATGGGCTTCTCCTCTTTTTGTAGATTAATTTGCCCTAACTACTATTCCTTTTTGCCCTAACTACTACTTCATTTTGAGTTCTATTACCAACTCCAGAGTAGGAAAAAAATATGGAAGCTTACAAAATTTCATAAAATACCTAACATTATATTTCATATAATTATACTGATTTATACAATCATTCCTCCTTTAGAAAATAAAATACTTCTCATAATGTATGTATGCCAAAAAAAAACTTAAATCAAGAGTACTAAGAAGAATCAGTTTTTACAGATACATTTAAAGACATTTCTTATCACTGCTTTCCAAATACTATATAAAATAAAAAGTTTGCAGACCAGGCGCAGTGTCTCATGCTGCTAATCCCAGCATTTTGGGAGGCTGAGGCACAGGTGGATCACATGAAGTCAGGAGTTTGAGACCAGCATGGGCAACATGGCGAAACCCTGTCTCTACTATTAATAAAAAAAAAAAAATTAAAAATTAGCTGGGCATGGTGGTGGGCACCTGTAATCTCAGCTACTCGGTAGGCTGAGGCAGGAGAATTGTTAGAACCTGGGAGGTGGAGGTTGCAGTGAGCTGAGATCTCGCCATTGCACCTGGCCTGGGCAACAAGAGTAAAATTCCATTTCAAAAAAAAAAAAAAGTTTGTAGAACTTTCTATTCAACTAAATCCAAAAATTTCTTATGGGAGAAACACCTACTACTATCGCCACTGGAAAATAATATTTTAGCAGCATAATGTAATGGAAAAATCATAATAGGTTTTTTTATAGGACAGAAGATGGACATAACCAGATTAATAAGGGAGCCAACTTTAAAAATTAATAAAATAATGAAATTACAATTCAAATGGAACAATGAAAATGTTTAATGAAATTGATTGTGAAAAACCTATATATAATATTTTTCCATAATATTATATTTAAGCTTAGAAGATGCAGTAAGTAGAATTAGTGTGAGGCAAATGAAATACAGGCAGCAAAATAGGGGAAAAAATCTCCTATTTTATAACACGCAATGACAGGCAGCCCTTTAGTACAGGGAAAATCACCATGAAACTACTTTCATGGACAGCTGAGGTACCAAAAATATTAGGCATGAGAAAATCCTGAAGCACTTCAATGGGAAAACCTATAAAAATAAAAATAAAATCTGTCGCAAACTTAAATTAGTTGACTACTATTTCAACATGCCATTACAACAGCATTGTGAGACAAAATCAGGAGTTGTACCATCCTGCATTAATGCTGGGAAGATAATGTGCTGCAATCCGAGATTTGTAAACATAGACACACAATAACATAAATTAAAACACGGATTTGTGGTTGTTTGAGTGTCTCTATCATTTTATTATTTCTATTCTTCTACACTTGCAGTCTGTCAACCGATTCGTTTTTACAGCTGGAAACTGGGAAAAGGAATGAAATATTCTACTAGCATATTAGCTTTAGTTCCTTGTATTTAATTTCTGTCCACTTTTAAGTTTACTACTTGATCGTCACTGATACATCAAAGCCAACAGTGATCAAAAAGCCACTTTTCCCCCCACAAGGGATCAGCAAAAGTAAATGCTTTTTGGCTCCCTAAAAGAAATTCCAACTGCAAATCTGGTAGAAATAAGCACATCTTACACAATACCAAACCAGCTATATACTTCGCCTCACTAAACACATGACTCACTACTAATGACAGAGCAGAGTGTGACAGAGTTGTTATGTAACCTCATTCCAGACTGATTACGGCCAAGGCTAAACGAAATGAGACAGCCATTTTTTGTACCCTTTACAGCTTATCCTTGGCCTCAATATTTGGCATTTATAGGCTGGTGTACATCCATATCTTCCAGAAAGCAAGATTTTTGAAGTCAAAATGTAAACTTCTAAAACTTCAAAATGAGATGCTCAAAGAGCAATCCACATTATCATTTAGAATGAAAAAGAAGCAAATGTTTTATTATAAACTATGCATAAGGCAAGGAGCTAGATGCTTTCCTGATGAGATCTCATTTAAACTCCATACTGAACTTAAAAAAAAAAACAACTGTCCAATGCCATCCCTGTTAAAGTCCTATTAAAATTACTAAAGGAAAGTGTAACGCACAGCTCCTTTAATAGGACTGTTTTGAATGAGAAGGTAGGAATATAACATGAGACGAAACCTGCAATAACAAAAGTCCATCTCCTCTTAAAATGTTCTTTACCAGCAAAACCTAGATCTCGTATCGACATTAATAGTAAATGTGGAGGACATGGAAAAAACTATCAACCACTCACCATAATGCATGTAACAGTTTCCTTTCGTGGGATCCAGCTCAATAGCCTTCAAGAAGAGTTTTTCAGCCTCACTCTTACGACCCTTGAAAAACAGAGAAAATGGATGATTCAGTAACAGGTCATGAGGGGATTCTTCACTGCCCAGGCCTAACTGAAGTAGCCAAATGTCTACCTGGTAATCATGATAGGAAAGGAAAAAAAAAAACATTTTGTTCTTATCTAAATGAGGATGATCAAGGAAAAAGTGTTGAGAGAGAGCACTGAGGTCTGAACCCTGGAAGGCATGAGGAATATATAGCAGAAGATGAGAAGGGCCCACCAAAAAGATCAGGCCAGGAAAGCAAGAAACAAAGTGAAAAAAAAAAAGGTTTCACAGAAACCAGAAAGACAAGAGAGTATTAAAGAAATATTACTGTCATTTTCTATTTTATCTTCTCCCTTTGATTTGTTACCTCTTTATTCCTTCTTTTTCCTTGTAAAGAACTGTGGCCATTTTAAATGGCCTTACTCACTTTATGAAGAAAAGAAGTCACAATCTGGTGACTCCCAAACAGCTACTATTTATCCTTGCTGCTATCATTCAGGACTAAAATTCTGGTAATCCAGGATTTAATAATGTAAAGCTAGGTCACTTTCTTTCTTATAGTTTTAAGTAAATATTACCATCATATGCACAAGGAAAATAAGCAAAAAAATAGGGGAGAACGTTTACATACAATAAATTGATTTTTCATGAAAGAACACCATAGTCTAAACAGATTGTAAAAGTATACATTCTTCACCTAGTTGTGGCCTCTGAACCACAGTTACTTCCATTGTAACACAGAGGGGGTGGCTCAAGATAGGAGAAGATCCCTAAGAAGCACATTCCTGGAGCAGTTCTATCTTGTTTGGCATGGTTGGGTTGAAGATGTACAGTGACTGTGAAGGATACCAAGGCACTGGGTGGTACCCAAAGCCACAGACCATGGTAAAGATAAATAATTTATATACTCTTTACCTACATAAACTTCAAGCAATGTTTTCTTCTTACTTTTTTTTTTTTTTGAGATGGACTTTCACTCTCGTTACCTAGGCTGGAATGCAATGGCGCGATCTCAGCTCACTGCAACCTCCAAGCAATTTTCCTACCTTAGCCTCCTGAGTAGCTGGGATGACAGGCATGTGCCACCACACCCAACTAATTTCTTGTATTTTTAGTAGAGACAGGGTTTCTCCATGTTGGTCAGGCTGGTCTCCAACTCCTGACCTCAGGTAATCCGCCCTCCTCAGCCTCCCAAAGTGCTGGGATTACAGGCGTGAGCCACCACGCCCAGCACACTTTGCATATACTTTTAAAACTATTGTTATGAAGATCAATTTTCTAAAGTTAGAGGTATATAATTAACCTAATATACTACATTAGGGGTGTCCAATCTTTTGGCTTCCCTGGGCCACGCTGGAAGAAGAATTGTCTTGGGTCACACATAAAATACACTAACACTAATGATAGCTGATCAGTTTGTTTTTTTTAAAGGTTCATGCGTAAATCTCATAATGTTTTAAGAAAGTTTATGAATTGGTGTTGGGCTGCATTCAAAGCCATCCTGGGCCACGTGTTGCCTGCAGGCTGCGGGTTGGACAACTTGTACTCCATGCTATGCAGCTTTGACTCTTTTCTCCATACTCCCTCTCCTTTCGTTCATTCCCTCATTTAAAAAACTCATGGTCGCTACCTCCTTCATTAACTGATTATTCTGGTAGTTAGGACATAGTCTGCCGTCTCTGCCACCTACAGCTAGTGATAACCAAATGATCAGACAACTGGCTTCCTCCTTTCTTCTATCATTTTAGTAATGCTACTCTATTCGGTAACTCCTTTTTAAATCACAAGTCTTGTCAAATACAAATAATTAAAAATTTTAAATGCTCTGCAATGTTTCCTGTAACGTTTTAACTTCAAAGGAAAGCACAGACAGAATGTTTCCTATACATACACTCTCATAAAGTTAAAAATAAAAAGAATTAGGGAACCAATTAGGGTTCCCGAAATGATTTAATAACTGTAACAAATCAGGTAGCCTAATGTATGAATTAGAAGCACAGATTCTAGGGAAGCAGAACAGCTCCCATACTTGTTTAGCTACGTGACCCTTGGAAAATTATTTCATCTCATAGCTATAATTTCTTTAATGCAAAAAAAAAAAAAAAAAAAAGGAGGACTGGCAGGGCATGAGATTTTTAGGGCAATGCAACTATTCCATCTGATACTATAATGGTGGATACATGGCATTAAGCACTTGTCCAAATTCATAAAATGTACAACACAAAGAGTGAACTGCAATAGAAACTATAGACTTTAATTCACTCATCAACTGTAACAAATCTTCAACACCAAAGTAAGTTGATCTTAATAGGGGAAACTATATATCTGGGGTTGTAGGAAGGTGAGGAGGTTTATGGGAACACTCTGTACTTTCTGCTTAATTTTTAATAAACCTAAAACTACTCTAAAATAGTCTTAATTTTTAAAAAGGTTAACAATAAAACCTATCTCCTAGGATTACTGAATTATCTAATATGATACATATAAATTAACTATTATACTACCTACGTATGTGCTTGTAATAAATGTTAACTGTTATTTTATATGTACACATACACACATATATATTAAATAGTATGCAAAAAATGAAGAGTTATAAATGACAAATCATGAATTTTATTTTATATACAGCCCCCAAACACATGGTGATCTGGCAAGATCATCACTGGAAAGCAATATACAAAGAACTTGCAAAAAATGATACTTTAGGAAAAAGATGTAAAATGAAACCTATTATCAGTAAAGCAGTGTCTATACAAACGTCATAGACAAAGATTAAAAAAGGAAACTTTCACTTAAGTTTTCAAGAACAAAAAAGAAGAAACTGCCTCTTTGTCAATGTCACAGTAAACAGGGTAGTAAAATCTCTCTGTATAGTCCACTGGCAAAACAATATTATGAAATTTTAAAAACATGCAGCAAAACTGAATGGACAGTAGTCTCTGGTTGTTCAGTGGACCAAGTTTTTAAATGCAATGAGTCTCATGCTTTCCTAGATGCAAAATAAACACACTGAAGGCCAGAACATTCTTTCTAGGGGGAGATACTGTACCATCACACAAAATCCATCTGTCTGCTTTGACCACTATTTGTTTAGCCAAGTGCCAAATGATAAAAATGAAAAGAAAATTCTCAGGAGAGTACAGTAAGCCCTCACTTAATGTGGTCAATAGGTTCTCAGAAACAGCAACTTCAAGTGAAATGACGTATAATGAAACCATTTCCCCCCCCTCATCAGCATTATAACAAAACATCATCAAACAAAACAATGTTATTTCAAGGACCTGCTGTACATTCTTTTGCTTTATTAAAGTTTCCATTATGTTAAGTGAGGACTTACTGTATATAAAATTAAAAGTCAACCAAATTCATAAGCCAACCAGGGATAAATGTTGCTGGCTTGTAGGAGGAAAGCATGAGGAAGAAGAGGTAATATTACACTTAATCACATTTACTATTTCAACTGTTATTGTTCTATAGGGTTGGTAGTTAAAGTGAAGAAAAAGTCATTTCTCAGCAGATTTTTCCTGGTGTCTTTTAGATTATGTCAGCATTCTGCACAAACAAGCGTTATTACTCATGCTGTTTACTGGTTGCCATGTTTGGACACATGAACTGGTTCAGAAATCAAGAAAAAGGGACAGTATTGAGTATTAAAAACAAATAATATTTATTAAATTCATAAAAAAAATCCCACCATCCCAATTAGAAGAGTGCCTGGTCATGTCCACTCTGATTGGCATCCATAAAACATATAAATGTAAGAGAAGTATTTAGTAAAGTTTGTTTAGCCTTAATCTTTTTCATGGGATCAGTATTAAGCTAATTCATTTGGTTTTCTTAGTTAAACTGGATGCCACTACCACTGTTCAGCTCAGGTGCCCAGCTGAGTGGGTGTGTAAGGCAAGCAGCATCTCTCTCAATGACTGACTGACAGATCAATGGTTATCTAACTACAAAACACATAAATAAATATAAAAATACATATTTTCACATACACACACACACACACACACACACGCCCCTCTTCAATCATTTCTAGAACTTTCCTTAAAGCAATAAGGAATATTAAATATAAGAAAGAATTAGACTATTATGGCTTCAGCTTAAATTGTTTTATTTTTAAAAAGTAAACTATACTCAAACTTTTGTCCCTTATCTTTACTGACAAATTACGTATTACATCAACTACCCACGTCTGTAGTATGTCTTGAGAACCACAACTCAGAAATACTTTACTAAATGACACCTGAAGACACCAAGCCCTTACATTGTTGCACTGCATTATGACTTTGAGTGTTTATGTAAATATGTATATATATTTATATATCTTTAAATATATAAATTTTAATATTTCAATTTATAATAAGAAATATGTGTATTTTGGTCTTCATTCCCAGTTCCTGGTACAGAACTTCTAAAATCCTTGTAATTTCTTGAGCTATAGGGGTGCTAGGAGAATCTTTTGCTCTAATATTTGGTCTTTTACCCCAGTTTCCTGACACATAGCTTCTAATCCTTTGAAATTTCGTAGGGGATAAGTGTCTTTTGTTTACATGAGGCAAATCTTCTTTTTTTTTTTTTTTTGGAAAGGAAGGAGTGTTTCATTCAGCCGGGAGCAAGGTGGCATAGTTGCCTAACAGCCAAGCTCGTCTCACAAAGGAAACCTCTGCCTTTACATAGGCTTACGACTCTAGATATTCCATGTGAAAGGGTCTTGGGTTTACAGTTTAGAAAGCACATGTGAGGGGGTTGTGATTGCTGAAGTAAGTGTGGGGGTTTGAGCAAGACTGAATGGGAGCAATAGAGGGAACAATTTAATCACCTGAGATCTTAAGGGTAGGGGTGTGATTTAGCCTCCAGGCCACTGATCTCATGACTGTTATGTCTCGACTTTTACTTCTTCCTTCTTTGAGACAAGAGACAGGAAAGAGGGGTTTCTTTCCTCATTTCCCCCCCTTTGAGAATCTCACTTACTAGTAATATTGGGGGTTCCATGAGGCAAATCTTGATAGGCTCCTGGATGCGGGCTGGTCACCAGGAAGATCAAGCCATGATTAGAAACTTGGAATTTTCAGCTCCAGCCCTTCCCATTATTCTCTGGGAAGAGGAGCAGGGATGGAGATTGAGTTAATAATTGATTATGCCTACATGAAGAAGCCTCCATAAATATCCCTGAGTTACAGGATTTGGAAAGCTTCTGCATTGGTGAAAAAGAACATGTCTATACTCCAGGAGGGTGGCAGATCTCAATTCCACCAGGACAGAAGTCTCTATGCTGAGGATGTTTCCAAATCTCCCCCTGTGTATCTCTTTATCTGGCTGTTCAATTGTATCCTTTAAAATATCCTTTGTAGTAATTTGGCAATAGTAAGTAATCTGTTTTCCTGGGTTCTGTGAGCCACAGCAGCAAACTGAACTCAGGAAGATGGTCCTGGGAACCACCAATTTGTAGTCATGTTGTATAGAAGTTGTGGGTAACCTGGAAACCTACAAGTTGGATTGGCACCTAAAGTGGGGCAGCAGTCTTGTGAGACTGAGTCCTTAACTTGTGAGGTCTGCACTAACTCTGGTTAGTGTCAGAATTTAATACGAGGGCATCCTGTTGGTGTCTGCTGGACAATGGCTTGGTTTGTGGGGGAATCCCACCACTGACACTTGTGTCAGAAGTATTCTAGGTTGAGAGTGTAATAGGAGAAAATAGTTTTTTTCTACTATACATAAATATAAATATATAATACATTTATATGAAATATATATAATACATTTATGTATAAATATATGTACATATACTTTGTTCCTCAAATGCAAATAGTGCATTAATCTTATTCTATAAATTAACATAAATCTTTACCTTTTCTTCTATAGCCATCCAAGTATTCTATAAATAACCAGTCAATACACAAAAATAGGTGACTACGATTTCTTTTTTTTTTTTTTTTGAGACAGAGTCTCAAAAGTCTCATTCTGTCACCCAGGCTGGAGTGTAGTGGTACAATCTCAGCTCACTGCAACCTCTACCTGGTGGGTTCAAGCAATTCTCATGCCTCAGCCTCCTGAGAAGCTGGGACTACAGTGTGCACCACCAAACCTGGCTAATTTTTATATTTTTTAGTAGAGATGGGGTTTCACCATGTTGGTCAGGCTAGTCTCGAACTCCTAGCCTCAAGTGATCTGGCTGCCTTGGCCTCCCAAATTGGTGGGATTATAGGTGTGAGCCACCATGCACGGCCCTATTTTCTTTATATAACTTAGTAGCTTATAGCTACTACTTGCTTATTTATGTTCACATGTTATTAGTAAATTATAGAGCTGTGAACAAAGTAGTAACTTCTCCATTTCATATCTGAAAACTGTCATACCAACTAAGGTTTCTAAAATGATAAAAGGAGTTCTTCCGAACTAGCTCACATTCTCAAATATTTATATCTTAACTGGGGACTACCTATACCTTCAGCATCGGTAGGAATACGAACCTGAATAAAATGAAGAACAAACCAGAGAATTTCATTTCAGTGGCCCTACTCTTTATTTAGAGGCTGCTTCAAGTTTGGGGAAGGAACAGTCTCTTACTATAGTGTGTTCTAGCAAACACTTCCATATGTCTGCTGTTTACTCTTTGGGAATTTCTGACAATTATGAGTGTCTGTTATTTTTCACAACCAATGCAAATCACATTTTCATTTCACATTCAAATGTATCTCTACACTAAAAATAAATATGAAAAGAAAGCAGCTAATAAAACAGGTCCAAAAGCTTATGTGTAGTTTGAAAAACATGTTGTTTAACCACACATTATAGTTAAATGATTGTAAAAAGTAATTTGTGATGACCGTCATTTACAAATAGAAGGAACATTACTTAAACAGACAGTTTTAAATTAAAAAAAATTTTTTTATTCATACAACTATTTGTACACATTACATGTTACACATGATATTCTGTGTAATTATTAAGTCAGAGTATATTGAGGTGGGGTGTCCATCATCTTGAGTATTAATATTTACCATTTCTATGTGCTGAAAACATTTCCAATTCTCTTTCTAGCTATTCTGAACTATACAATACATTGGTGTTAACTACAGTCACCATTTTCTGCTATTGAACATTACAACTTTTTCCTTCTATCTAACCGTATGTTTGTTCCCTTCAACTCCCCTTTTTAATCTCCCCCTCTCACTACCACACATGCACCCTTCCCAAACTCTGGTATCTGAGTCTTTTTAAGCATCACAGTATTTTTATATAATATGTTTTCAGGATAAAAAGTGTTTCTTCCTCTAAAGAAAAAAAAATAATTAAAAAAATAAAAATAAAAGTTCAACTTATTCTTACAAACCAAGATGATTCATATAAAACCATTTAATTATAATAGCCTCTCCCCCAGTGTGATATATTATGAGCTGGAGCTAACCTTAATTAGAGGCAAAGTAAAGGGACAGGGGCAGTGGTAACTTTAATGATGAAACAGTTCATCTGCATATTACGAAATATTTTCACATCAAATGGTCAGATAGCCAAATTGTGACCATGACTTTCAGTTTTTTTTAGTGCTAGAATAGTACATCTTCTAGAAAGCTTTTAAAACATAATAAAATATTATATAAACATCAGAATAAAAATGACAGACTAAAGCTACCTGATACAGAAATGATCTGGCTGAAGAGTTAACTGATATTAGTGTTTGTCCACCCGGAACTGTCATTCAAGTTCCACTTTCCATAAACATCAGGTCTTCTGTGCCCTCTTTTCCTAAATATCCTAAAGCAGAGGCTGGCTGAAAGACACTTACAGTGTCATAGGACCTAAACACATTGAAAATTACATCAAATGACACCATGGGCAGCTAGAGGACAAAGGGAGTGTTTCATTCTGTTCAAGGACAATATCCAGAGTAGGTGAAGAGACCTCACAAGGGAGGAGTGGTTCTGTGGCATGCCCAGGACAAGGCTGACTCCACAGCCAGAACTCTCACCCTGAGCAAAGCTTCCCCTGAAGCCTATTCCCAGTCCCACTGAAGAGATATCAGCCTTTAAGGTGGTGTCAGCTCAGATCAGATGGCCAGGACACCCTCTTTCCCATCCTCCTAGAGGCATAATGGGAAAGGAGGAGGTCACAAAACTGGCTGAAATTAAATGACTAACAAAGTGGGAATAAAAGACTGCAACAGAATGAGTTTCACTCCAAGCTAAAGAATTGGATCATCACACTCAGCTACCTTTCTGGCCTGGGAACCAGACACATGACATGAGTAAAGGGCACAAACTAATAGTTTGCAAATATCAAAAAATAATGGCCAGAATTTCTAAAGAAATATGTATTTGATTTACCTAAACTGCAAACTGATACAAAGAGATGTTTTTCATCTATCAAAAAATTTCCCAAATAAAGAGACAATTCAATATTTCTGAGGGTTCATAAAAACAGGTGTTCAAACAACACATTGTTGAAATACAGTAATATGTAACAAAAACATCCCGGGGGAAATTTGACACATATGAAAAGCATTAAATCACAGACACACTAGCCAACTAATTCTATTTCTATGTATTTGTCCTAAGAAAATACCTGTAAATACAAATAGGTCACTATTCATTTTTATTATAGTATGGTTCATACAAACTTAATGTCCACCAGCATGAACTTGATTAACCAAAAATCATTTCAGTGAAATACAATGTATCTACTAAAATGATTTTGTAGAAAATTATGTAAGCCCCAAAAGTTCCTCATGATCCAGCGCTAAATGAAATAAGCAGACTGTAAATTATAGTTTATAACCTAATAACATTTTCTTAATAGCACCATCTGTATAATTAGCCCATTTTACTATAGGGATTTCCAAGGTGCATAAAAAGATTAGCCACTGGATCTTTCAAGACTTATGAGGAGAGAAGAACACACTTAGTGTAGACTGTTAAAAAAAATGTACTATGCTAGTTGTCAAAATAAGTGCCTCAAGACCGCAGTACATCTAACTACTGAGAAATGAAAGAGAAGGCTTCAGAGATGTGATGTTTGACTCTGTAATAACAGATTAAGTTCCTGCTATGCGATAGGCTGGGTTCCAGGCCTTGGTAATCAAGACAAAGCTCCCTTCCTGGTGCAACTCACAGTTTTAGTGGTGGAATCCTTAGTTTACACATAAGTAGGTAACACAGTCAATCTTAAGAGCTTTTGTGAAAAATATTGCAGAAGAGAGCAATGCACAACTTAGTGGGGTGGGGGTGATAAAGTGACAAAGGAAAGCCTTTACTGACATTTGAGGGGTGACGTAAGGGAGTAAGCAGGACATGGAAACATCTGGCACGTTTGGAGTTTTGGGGCCTATAGAGGAAAACATCATGGCAGCAGTTGAGCAAATCCCATAAAAAATTGTGAGTCAGGAGTATGACAGGAAGGACCAGGTTGTGCAGGGCCTAGTAGGTTCTGTAAGGAGCTTGAAATTTATTTTTCCTGTTTTTTTCTTTTTAGTAGTGAAAATTCGTTTCAATTTGAATGTCACATGTTTTGCTTTCACTCATATTGTTTTCTTAGGTGTTAACCAAGAAAGGGTGGAACAGCCTCTGGGAACTGTGCAAATATGGAACGCTTCATGAATTTATGTGACCTCCTTGTACAGGAGCCACAAAATCTTCTCTGTCCTTTCGCTTTTAGTGTGTGTGCTGCTGAATTGAGCCCTGGAATACCTTTTGATGAGGAAGGAACATCATGGAGGATTTGAAATAGAGGCACAATATGATCTCACATAGAAATGTTAGAAAACACTTTAGATTTAGGGTAGAAAACTGTCTATAGGGGGTGCAATAAACAGGAGGACCTCTTAGAAGGTTAATACTCCACAGCTTAAACAAAAGTGACAGCAGTGGAAGCAATGAGAAATGATTCAGGATCTCTTCTGAAGACAAGAGGCCAGTGGATCACATGTGGATAGAACAGAAAAAGAAGAGTTAAAGATGACTCCACATTAAAAAAAAAAAAGAAATTTTTACAGATGGGGTCTTACTCTGCTGCCTAGGCTGAAGTGTAGTGGCACAATCATAGCTCACTGCAGCCTGAACTCCAGGGTTCAAGTGACCATCCTGACTCAGCTTCCCAAGCAGCTGGGACTACAGGTGCACACCACTATGCCCGTCTAGTTTGACTTCACATATTTTCACTTGCTGTACATGGGTGAAGGCAGGTATCATTTATTCACATGGGAAAGACTGTATGAAGGCAAGTGCTGGTAGGAAGGTGCATATGTAGTGGAGTGATAGAGTTCTGTGTGACTGAGATGCTAGGACAAGAGTATGGAAGAAATTCAGAAACACCGACTACATAGGGTGCCACAGACCGAGAGCTGGCAAGACATAAGAATACTGGAAATCTGATACCTTTCAATGAGAAGAAAGTAAAAGGAGAAGACTTGCAAGAATGCCAAGAAGGGGGGAAAATGGGAAAAACAACAGCAAAAAACTCAGCTACTTACATTCTAATCATGTTTTCAATTAAAAATAAAAAGCATTAAAAAAGTAAACATACATACAGAACCCATTTTAAATAACCATTTCAAATTATACATAACTCACCTTTCATAAATACACATTAAATATCTGAGATTCTTAGAATTCAAACTGAACCGTTACTTTCTACACAGCTTTGATATTATGAGCAAAAAAAGTTAGATTTTAAGGTATAAACACAAAATGGTTCACTCTATAAATATTACATAAATGAAGGTGTTTAGCTTACTCAGATTTCCTGTAATGTTACAATTTTAATTTCCTTTCTATATCTGTTCACTTGTATATTTTCCCTTCAGAGTTAAAGGGGTCACTCAAATATACTGCAGTAACATTTCAGTGGAGATAATTTGATAGGCTACAACCACATCTTAAGCTCTAGCTGGGAAAATTACTTAAGTTGCTATATCATGACGTAACACTAAGCTCAAAGTCGAGTTAAAACCAACATCTTATCATAAGGCTTATCCAGCCATAATCTCAGTTGATGAGTATTCAGACATTTCATTCAAACATCTGAGGAATCTAAGGTGAAGCAAGTAGAAATTATGCTTGAATGAAATTTATAATTAAGCTACAGTTAAAATACAAGTATATCCTAAAATTTTATTTTTAAATTATGCAAATCATTTTAGATATTAAAATGAGCTGTTTTTAGACTTTAGAATTATGCATATAATTCATCCCTGAATTACAAACCAGAGTGTCTGCTTTTAATTAAAACAATGAAATTTCCACAATACATTAAATGTATTCATTGATTCCTTTTATTCCGATGAATATTTATTGGGCACCTGCCATGTGCACAGTGCTGCGTTGGGCCCTAGGATGAAAATGGTGATTAAGAGTAGACACAGGGCCGGGCGTGGTGGCTCACGCCTGTAATCCCAGCACTTTGGCAGGCCGAGCTGGGCAGATCACCTGAGGTCAGGAGTTCGAGACCAGCCTGACCAGCATGAAGAAACATCGTCTCTACTAAAAATACAAAATTAGCCAGGCGTGGTGGCTCATGCCTGTAATCCTAGCTCCTCAGGAGGCTGAGGCAGGAGAATCACTTGAACCTGGGAGGTGGAGGTTGTGGTGAGCCAAAATCGTGTCACTGCACTCCAGCCTGGGCAACAAGAGTGAAACTCCATCTAAAAAAAAAAGAAAAAAAAAGAGCAGACACAACTCCTGCCCTGACGAAGCATGAGAAACTTCAGGTGCTAAGAATATGACAAATGCAATCAGTGGCCCTTTGACCTATAGCAGTTGGTCTGATTTAGTGGAAATACTCAGGGAAGGTTTCCAAAAGAATTGATGCTTGATCTAAAAATTAAAAGATTTGCATGATTAACAAATTGAAGCAGAAACAAAAGTAGTGCCTCTACTTAGGTAAAATATCTGTGGCAGAAAAACAAAAACACTGCGTGAAGGCCAGGGTGGATGAGGCAGAGAGGAATGAAGGTGAACCACATGAAAAGTGAAAATGCAGGGAACAGCAGAGCACACCTGGCTTATACCGGTCATATTAAGATGTTAGTTGCTGTTTTGTGAATATCACTCTGAGGGTACCGAGGATAAGAGAGTGGAATGCGAGCAGAAGGCAAGTAGGCAGGTGACAGTGAAATGAAGATTAGTGGACTGACATGAGAGAAATTTATATAAAACAGAATAACATGGATAGAACAGAGATAATGCAATGAGGGGGGGGGATGGAGTAACAAGAGTGACCCTAAGTTTTGGACCAAAATCGAAGGGAAGATAGTAAATAATGAAAGAGAATCAAGTTTAACAAGTAGGATTATAAGTTTAGTTTTGAAAATTGTAGAGATTGGCCTACTTTTGAGGTATCTGAGATGCCAAGGGTGTGGTTTACTAAGCTGAATTAAGAGGTTGAAGATAAAGTGAAACAGGGTCTCAAGAAAATAGCAGTAGTTGATTGTGTCTAATGCTGAAAAACATCCACTAGATTTCATGACATGATCACTGGTAACCTCAGGAAGGGTATGTTTAATAGGAATGGAAGTGTTAGTTGGGGTGTTAGTTGGGGAGCAGTGGGTAAGAAAATGGATAGATTTCATTCAGAGAACCTTCACATGAGAGTGTAAAGGAGCAAATTTTCACAACGTACAGAACAAAGTATCATAAAAGAATCACTGAGAATTGTACTTGAAATACTGTAATGCTGTATAAATGTATCTCTACAGGAAAAAAAAAGAAAAAAAAGAAAGAAAATGGATAGAATGACCAGGCGTGGTGGTTCACACCTGTAATCCCAGCACTTTGGGACACTGAGGCAGACAGATTGCCTAAGGTCGGGAGGTCAAGACCAGCCTGACCAAGATGGAGAAACCCCATCTCTACTAAAAATACAAAATCAGCCGGGCATGGTGGTGCATGCCTGTAATCTCCGGCTGCTCAGGAGGCTGAGGCAGGAGAATTGCTTGAACCTGGGAGGCAGAGGTTGCGGTGAGCCAAGATTGCACCATTGCACTCCAGTCTGGGCAACAAGAGTGAAACTCTGTCTCAAAAAAAAGAAAGAAAGAAAAGAAAAGAAAATGGATAGAACAATTACAGACAACTCCCAACATACCTGGCTGTGAAGGAAAGAGGAGTAACAGGGTCAGTGGAAGGAGAGGAAACATAATGAGGGTTTTCTAAAAGGAACATAAAACTTAAATGACAAAGGGGCATCAAAATTAACATCTTTTTTTTTTAGTTTAATTTAAAATTAGAAGAGAAAATAACCTCAAAATCTATTTGCAGAAGTCTTAGATAACTTGCCAGTTATGGCCATGACCAAATTAAGGCCTGCCCAGAATTCTTTAAGCTGAGTCTTTTTCCTCCTGGGTGCTCTAACAACACTTGATTCCTACTTTGTTATGACACTTACCATATGTACGTTAATCACCATTTGTAATCTCTTTTTCTCATTGTAAACCAATTTAGGATAATTGTTTAATCAACACTTTGCCAAGGGCCAGATGCGTAGTAGGTGGTCAAAGATGCATGAAGAATGCTAAACATCTTGCAAAAGCAGATACTCAAAACACTTCTTAAATGCATACTCTCCTGGAGAAGTGTTGTCTAAATGATGGATGGCATAGTTTCCAGTGGTAAATCTGACTAAATCCTGAGACCTGAGTGATACTTGGAGCTTCACGTCACTGCCATCACTGGTGACATTTCCTCCCCACAAAGAAAACAAAAACCCACATATTTTATTAGCATTCTGTGATCCATAAGGTGGCACGAAAAGGTCATGAAAAACTGGTCTCCAATAGGCAGCTTTACTTTAGCTGGATAAAGTGGTCAAGGTGATTTCCATTTAGGGAATTAGTGCAATTAGAAAACCCTGAAATATTAGCTATTACCCATGGCTCCAACCATTCAGCGTGGCTGTAAGTACAATGGGTGTTTCCCGTTTGTTATCACCAGTACTATAAGCATTCACTGGATCATTCCTTGCATGAGAACTGCTATGCTGTTTGGCTTTCAAAGGGCAGGCCTGAGCTCACAGAACGGAGTTGACACTTGTACTGCAGAAGTTTAAACTGTGTGGGGGATGGTAAGGAAAGCTGTCTTGTGAGAGTGGAAAGGCAGGAGCCTAAACAACAGCTGCTCTGCAGCTGGGTCACAAAGGAGAGCAAGAAATCCACCATAAAAGGTAGCGAATGATGGGAAGGCAATTGCAGTGCTTCCATTTGTCACTGGCAGGGTGCCACTTGCTGCGCTCAAATCCAAATCTCTTGTAAGAGGATGAAACCAGATGTAAATAATTCTCCAATTTTATATATTACATATATGTACACACACAATATACACTATATATAGATATAGATACATATAGATTATAGAAAGCTTCACCTATAAAGGACATAGAGGTTTAATTTATTTAGATGCTAAATTCTCTGATGATTTACCAGTGTACTGAAGTCAGCATTGGATTTAATAACAAAAACCTGAGTTCTAGTCTGGTTCTGACAACATAAAGGTAAAAAGCCATGAAAAGCCACTGATCTGAATAAGTTTCATTTTTCTTCAGCTGTAAATTAAAAGACCTGGGTTAACTGAACATGACTGGTTGCAATTCTCTATTAGACAAATGGAATTCAATTCAGGAGAAGTGGTTAAAAATTTAGATTAAAGAAAAATTAACTTCTTAATTCATGTCATCCTCTTTTGCTTCCACTGAGTTCCAGTCCACCACGGGGGAAAGGAATCAGCTCTTCTCTCCAGGCCCACGCGGTGGCCACTGAGACTGGGGAAAGTAGTGAGACCTAAAACCAACTCTGTAGTTCACATTCTGTGCTAATGGATGAAACTGAACAGAGGAGGGGTAAATGACTCGCTTATCTTCTGAAAGCTATTTCAAGGTAATGATGCTCATAAAAGGAAGAGTATCTCAGAAAGGTTCTTGAGTGAACTAGGCCACATATGTACTGAAAGTCTAAATGGTTCTTCTAAATCATTCTGGTTTGCCTGAAACTGCTCTTCCTATGCCCATTGTTTCATTTGTAACAGCACCCCCTTCCTGGTTTGGACAAAAATAGTTACCCTAATTCCTGTTTCTCTCTCACAATAATTCAGTTGAATCAGATAAGTCAAATGATGGCTCCATGACACTGCCATGTCTCACCAGATGAAGCCACTAGGCTCCATTAGCAGTATCAGTGAGGTCTCACTGTGACCCCAGCTTTCCATTCCCTAAGACACTCCTAACAAAGAGAGCATTAACAAAGACATCCTTTCAGAGCAAAAGACCACGGGAATTTGCTAGGCATAATTAAGTTTCCATTCATGTTCTCCGCTTACCAAAACACATTTTTCCAGTGACCTATTGTCACAGCAGATTGCAATTCTACTTTTTCCTTGTAGGTTATGTAGTAAGAACAGAAACATTATAGAGCAGCTTACTATGCATCAGGCTCTGTTCTAAGTACTTTCGATGGATGGTGACACTACATCCTCATAAAAACCCCTAAAATACTATTATAATCCTGGTTTTACAAAAGAAGAAACTGAGGCACAGAGAGGTTCAGTACCTTGCCAAGGTAGAGAAGCTTGATTTGACAGAGCTGGGATTCATTCACACAGAAACAATATGGCTCCACAGTTCATGTTATTACATTATAGGCATGTTGCAGAAGTTCACTACCAGGAATCATTATGTCATTTAAAAACTAACTTTATAGCTTAAAGACAAACTCACGCATCCACCCATCCTTATCATGTATTTAGAGAGTAGCTACTATATGCCTAGCATTGTGTGCAGTACAGGACAGGTAAAGATAAACTGAGGCAATACTCTTATACATGGTGCAATATCATGCCAACTACAGAGGTAGGCCCTTATCAAATTGAAGATTATACTTAAAAGGGCTATTGTTAGACATGTGCACAGTAAGTACATAAGGAGAAAACAGAGTGCAGGACATCTATTCTGCATGAGTGAGTCAGGGGAGGTTGGAAAAAGAGGAGGCCTACTTAAACTGATTCACAGATGGAGGAAAAATTGGCCAGGTATCAAAGCAATGGGCTATCTAGTCAGTGCAAGTGCTGGTGGCTTGAAATTTCTCTTTACAAGATCCAAATTAAGAAAATTATTTAGAAATTCTGCTTAAGGGAAAATTGTTCTTAATTTAACACTATTTAAAAGGACCATCAGTTTACAAATGTTAATTTGATACCAATCAACTCAAAACACATTTATTTGACAAAACAGGGTTATGTAACAAGTAAACTTTATCAGATTTCTCCTTCCTGCCAGGCTAAAGATTCTAGAGCCATCTTCTGTGAACACTAATTTTCCGTGACTTACAAATAAAGAAAGATCTATTGAAAACAGCAATGTTTAGTAAGCAATACTCATTCACTTTCACTTCTAGAGTGTGAAGTGACTAGAGGTAGTGCGTATAAGATTATAGAAAACTTGAAACTAAGTGGAACAGGGAAAACATGCACAAATGGCCACAGCCTGGCACATGACCAGCAGAACAAGTCTGTATGTATAAATATAAGTGACAAGCATATCGCCGGACTGGACCATTCCCAAGTCCCAGCATTACAGTGTGCTAGCTGAAGCACACACATGTGTTTTGGCATTATTACAAAATGAAATTCTCTTTCTCTGACAGTGAGAGAAAATATGTAATTTCACAAGAAAATGTGGGCCACTCAGGAAAACATGGAGTACAGAGGTGACATGATGATGCAGAACAGAAAGCCTGAACTTCTTTGCCTCTATATAGACAATTTAATAGCAGTTCAGCTCAGAGCTAAATTACCACTGTCAACGTCGAAGACACTCTTGACCTTAGAAGGAAAAAATGTGCGATGTGAGTTGCACAGGACTCGCTAAACATCATCCTCCTGAATTCTCTTCATCACATTGTGCAGATTAATTGTCACCTGTGTTGGCAGGTTTATCTTTGAGATGCAAGAGGGACTGAACAGACACTCCCAATCATTAGCGCATTTTTACCAAAGCAATTCAAGGTATATAGGATGGCAGTTTAGTCAATCTGACATCATTCCTTGCGCAAATGCTATAAATACAGAGCAAGCTTTGGAAGAAATATGTTGACCTGCTCAGCTTCTCAGAATGGAATGCATGGATACACTGGGGTATGTGGTGTCATGCCATTGAACACCCAAACATGGAACTTTGAAGATTTGAGGGAATATCCATGGTATTAAATTATTAAATTATCTAAAGTAATTTCTATTTTAAAACAAGCATTTATATGTTATAAAAAGAGAAGCATTCACATAGAGGAAAGAATATGGGCTTGGGAATTGGACATGAGCTTCATTATCTCTTCAAGGTTGACCCCCAGAAGAGCAGGACTTCTTGGGCAAGTTACTTAAAATCTCTAGAAATTCAATTATTTATAGGGATAATATACCTCTCAATGAGGTATATTACACATAAAGCTCTTACACATAAGATAGTGCACATAAAGATAGTACACATAAAGTTCTTACAACAGTGCATGGTACATAGTAAGAGCTCAATAAATGCTAGCTATTATGATTTTTGTGTAATAGGGATAGCAGTAGCTAAAGTACCACATCTTAAAAGGATTAAATAAGGTAACATATATTTAAGAAGTATAGTACAGTAATACTTTGTGAGCACTCAAAAAGAAAAAAGTTCTTTTCTTAATTAGACTTTTATACCTAAATCTATTTACCCAGAGGCAAATCATAGATACATATGATTATTTTAGATGTATTTAAAATAGCATTCTTGGCCAGGGGGTGGCTCACACCTGTAATCCCAGTACTTTGGGACAGTGATGGGGGTGGATCACTCAAACCCAGGAGTTTGAGATCAGCCTGGGCAACAGGGTGAAACCCTGTCTCTACTAAAAATACAAAAAATTAGCCAGGTGTGGTGGCAGGTGACTGTGGTCCCAGCTACTTGGAGGCTGAGGCAGGAGAATCACTTGAACCGGGGAGGTGGAGGTTGCAGTGAGTTGAGATCACACCACTCCACTCCAGCTTGGGCAAAAAGAGCAAAACTCCTTCTCAAAAAAAGAAAAAAAAAAAAATTGAAAACAAAAAACAAAACGTAGCTTGGCATGGTGGCACATGCCTGTTGTCCCAGTTACTCAGGAGGCTAAAATGCAAGAATCGCTTCCACCCAGAAGGTGGAGGTTATCGTGAGAGGAGATGAAGCCTCTGTACTCCAGCCTCGGTGACAGAGCCAAACCCTGTCTCAATAATAATAACAACAACAATAAAATGGTATTCTTCTAATGTATCTACACAAATAATTTTGTAATCTAAAGTAACTTCATTATCAACCAAACTGTCACTTGTTCTGGAATGTCTTAGAAAAATGTAGGCAAAATTTGCCTTAGAGTTTGGTGAATTTGAAGAAAAGACAAAACAGGGACCAATGCTAAACACTGAATTTAAAATTAGAAGAATGTAGGGCTTTTTGATCAAACTGGAAAACTCATATAACTACCACAGACAGTTTAAGAATACATCATCTGCGTCTCCCTGGAAATATGTATTTTCTAAAAGGTCCATTGTCTCGATGAAATACTGATATGATTTGGCAAAGTCAGGCTGAAATAGTCAGCAGGGTTCAAGCTGCTATGAATCTCAGAATTACAAGAGAGTTGGAGAATTTTAGTTGACTTTGAATATTGCAGTAAATTAATACCTGCTATTTCACAGAGGCAAAATTGTGTTAATCAAAATATTATTTTATTCAAATCAGTCATATTTCACATATCTTTCTTCAAATTAAATGGCTACAGATGAGCACATTAACATTATTTTGTTTTTAGAAATGTAACAATACGATCACAAGTACTGGATAGGCAATGGACAGAAAAAGTAAAGTCCATAAAACATGCAAAGAAGGCATTATACCCAGCAGATAGCATCTGCACTGTAGGATAAGCAAGAAAGAGTAGAAAAGACAGTTTTAAGTATTGCCAGACTAGGTGGATTTATGATAATATGAAGTTAGAAAAATATGAGTAGAATAAGCTATGTGCCTAAAGAAAGGCCACTTTAAATAAACCATATCATCGCTAAAAAAGATTTTATATAACTGTAGATATTCATTCTTTAGAGAATGTCATTTCAGATTTGGCTGTCTTAAAATAATAATCTATTCATTTCACAAATATTTGGATATCTATAAGATCATTAGGAAAAAAATATTTCTCAAATTTCCAAATACAGATTTCTCAAATGTCTTTTACTACAGTAGTTATTTAAATATTTGTAATAATAATTAGTGTTACAAATTAAGTAATATTATGTTAAGCAAAAGTTAGTAATTTCTAAGATCCGAATGAACTTCAGCCAAACTACTGCAAAACCCTAAAAAGAAAAGTTTGCTTCTTCTATAATCTTTATCAGTGTAAATTCAACCTAATCGCTTCCTGGGGAAAATATTTCACATTGCTCTCCATCCCGTCACATTTATATGTCAAGCTGATTCGTCAGCTGAAATATGTAAATATTACAATTCCTATAAATGATCACATTATTCCTAGCTGCCATACTTCATACCTAATAAAAGAACAGAGGATTATCTGTATTCTGTTATACCTGTCAGAAGAATACTGTACATATTCATTATTATCACTACCACTGTTCATGAAATTCTACAAATTCCCTCTGAAGTGAATGGCTTATATTACACACTTTGCTGAGATTCCCATTCCAAGTCTATCAGAGCAAAACAGATGGCCAGAAGATCATACTCTTCTATGTTATCAAGTGAATACAAAAATGAATATGATAAATTTAGTGTTTTTTCATGCCTACATTCAAAAATAATTGCTTCTATATTCATGGAACTACCATATTATTTTTACTGAGACAAAGATAGGAAAGAAATGATTTTACATGCAAACATGTTGTTATCCAACTATTTGATCCTTTAAATTCAGTTTTCAATCCCTTCTTAATGCTGCGGATTTCTGCCAACAGAATTTAACCAATAGAATGAAATAAAAAGATATGTTCTCAGGCTCTATTTCCTTTAACCCCCTTAAAGCATCTTTTTTTTTCTTTTCGTCTAACTAGTTGTATAAAACTTCACCTTTACCATTTACCTCTTCAAACCTTTAATATTTTTTTCTTCTCTCATCTTTCCTTCTACCATGTAACACTAAAATAATTTATTTTGTTCAACAAATACTTATTATTATTCAAGGCTCTCTCTCAGCATATAAAAATAAGACCAAGCTGATACACTAGACTAGTTCTCAGTCCAGTAGGTAAGATAGACATGATAATAGTTAATAATAAGAGAGAGTAGGTGACCTACTTACTCTTATGGGGGGCACAGATAACAGAACAATTAACTTAGGGAAGGACAGTGATGTGTCAGTGAGTGCTATGGCCTGACTGAAAGCATCCATGTGAATTGGGCCAATCGCTGCTTTAGAGTCATTTCACCTGCATTCATTCATCAAATATTTATTGAACAACTATGCACTAAAAACCAAGCTAGTAACAGTAATGAACACGGTATCTATTCTCATTATCTAAAAAAAGAGGCAATATTTATTAATCTGTTAGGATTCAGTATCATGTATTCATATGCAATAAGAAGTGGAAGAATTCGAAGGCTAACTGGAAGAATCAGGAACAATTTTATGAATGAGGAAGTGTTTTAGATGAAGCTGTATGGATGGGTAGGACTTTGCTAAGTGGAGAGGCATGAAGAAGATATTGTAGACAAAGGCAGCACCAACTTTGGAAAAGACAAAGAATGAGTGAATGAAACATACTTAGGGAGCTACCAGAAGTTTAATACTGTGGAAGATGATGGTTGATGAGGCCGCACAAGTGAAGTTATGGTTAAATAATTAACAATGTTCCATGTCATGCAAAGACATAAATAACAATGATAACAATAATATTGTTCTTACTGCTAATGGTTAACAACTATTGAGTCCTCACAATATGATCACCAGACACTGTTCTAAATGCCTTACATGCATGTATGGACTCATTTAACTGCGCAACAAGAAAACGCTTTTCTCTCATTTTACAGACAAAAAGGATGGGATAAAGAGAAGTTAAATAACTTGTCCCAATTCACAGAGCTAATAGGTGGTTGAAACCAGGCAGTCTAAAACCAGTGTTCATGTAAGTACAGCCACCCTAAAATGATGGAGTGCTAATGAAAAAGGAAGTCAGGCTTCATGATCAAATGCATTTTTATAAACATCTAATTCTAAATTTTGAAATATTAAAACAACATCAGGCCGGGCTTGGTGGCTCACGCCTGTAATCCCAGCACTTTGGGAGGCCGAGGCGGGTGGGTCACCTGAGGTCAGAAGTTCGAGACCAGCCTGGCCAACATGGTAAAACCCCATCTCTATGAAATTTTAATTTTTATAAAAATAAAAAAATTAATTCGGCATGGTGGCAGGTGCCTGTAATCCCAGCTACTCAGGAGGCTGAGGCAGGAGAATTGCTTGAACCTGGGAGGCAGAGGTTGTAGTGAGCCGAGATCGCTCCACTGCACTCCAGTCCAGCCTGGGTGACAAGAGCGAAATTCCATCTTGGGGAAAAAAAAAAGACAACATCAACTGAGCATTTACTACGTACAACACACATTATGCTTTGTGCCAGGGGAAAATAAAAATACATGGCATAGCTTATGAATATCTGTGATTCCTGATAAATTAAGATACAGATTTAGATGCACACATAGATTTGTTACTCAAATGACAGGGGTTTGGTCTAGATCCTGTTGCTTGCTACACAGCAAGCCAATAACTGAGACAATGACTATCGCCAGAAAAGAAGCTTTATTTGGGTGCTACAGCTGAGGAGATGGGAGATGAGTCTCAAATTCATCTCCCTGACCAACTAAAATTAGGTTTTTACATAGCAGGGAAGAAATGTAACTATATACAGGAAAACAGGAATTTGGGAGGGGTAAGAAAGAGGAGCTCAACAGGAAGCAGGTTGCTGATCATGCAATCGTGATGGGTGAGCAGTCTGGTGTCTCACTGGCCAGATGAGATGATATGGTGAATTTCAGTTCCTTGATACTATCTGGGAGGGCTGATGGTTGGTTTCTTGAGAAAGGAACTTAGATAAGACAAACAAGTTTTAAGAATGGGAAGGTCAATTTCTATGTTTATTCAAACAAAATCATAAACATCAGATGTATGGGACAACTGAGCTGTTTTCAGATTGAGATAAAAAAAAACAGAAATAGAGAGAGTATGTTTGAACAATATTAGCAGTTCCAATGTTGTAACACAGGGGTCCCCAACCCCCAGGCCATGGACCAGTACCAGTTCATGGTCTGTTTGGAATCAGGATGCACAGCAGGAGGTGAGTGGTGGGTGAATGAGCTTAACTTCATCTGTATTTACAGCTGCTCTCCATGGCTCACATTACCACATGAGCTCTGTCTCCTGTCAGATCACTGGTGGCATTAGATTCTCACAGGAGCACAAAACTCTATTGTGAACTGCATATGTGAGGAATCTAGGTTGTGTACTCCTTATGAAAATCTAATGCCTGTTGATCTGAGGAGGAAGAGTCTCATCCCCAAATCGTCCCTCCCACAGTGGACTTCTGATCAGATATCATCAAGTAAGAAGACAGTAAAATATTCAAACATTTCAAAATATTGAAAAACAACCCCATAAATCTAGAATTTTATATCTAGTGAATCTATCCTTTAAAAATGAAGCAGAACTATAGATTTCCTAGACAAAAAACCTGAGGGAATTTATTATAAGCAGACTTTCCTATAAGAAATCTTAAAAGATTTTCTTCAGGCAGAAGGAAAATGATGTAAGAGACTTGGATCTATATTAATAAATGAAGGGGGTTATAGAAAGAATAAATAAAGGTAAAATAAAATATTTGTCTTTTTCTTAGCTTATCTGAAGAACTGTTTAAAGTAGTAATAGTGATAATTTATTACATGATTACAGCATACAGGTAAGTAGGATGAGTGGCAGTGATGTCATCAGGGACAGGAGGGAGGAATTGTGAATACTCCATTATAAGGTAATCGTATGCACATAAAGCAGTTTAATGTCACTTGGTTTAAAATGTATATCACAAATTCCAGGGTAACCATCATGAAATTATTAAAAGAAATATAATTACTACACTAGGAGAGGAATAAAATGAAATCATATTAAATGCTCAATTAAAATGTAAGAAGAAAGAAATACAACGCAGCAAAAGCAGTCCTAAGACTGAAGTTGACAGTGGTAAATATATACATTGCAAAAGAAGAAAGAGCTCAAATCACAACCTACCTTTATACCCCAATGAACTAGATAAAGAAGAAAAAACTAAGTGCAAAGTCAGCAGAAGGAAGGAAATGATAAAGATTAGGACAGAAATAAATGAAATAGAGAATAGAAGAACAATAGAAAAGTAGCAACAACATTGAGAGTTCAGTTTCTTAAAGGTAAAGTCAGCAAATTCTTACCCAGACTATGAAAAAAGAAGACTCGAATAACAAAAATCAGAAAGAGGAAACTTCACAACTGATAACACAGAAATAAAAAGTATCGTATGAAGAGGCGGGAAAAGAGGGCCAACTAGAAACACCCAGGAAGAGCCTCTCCCACCGAGTGAGATCAAAATTATCAAGTAAATCAACATACTTCAAAACACATCTTTTGGGAGAAAACACTGAGAGTTGACAAAGAGGCAACGCAGGAACCAAGGCTAAAGACGGAGGACACTAGAAGCTGCATGGAATGGCCGGCGCAAAGGAAGGACTCCTTGGCCTTGAATGGCTCCTACAAAAGTGGTAAGTGAAGAACCTGTGGAGGAACTCACTCTTACCATGGACTTCTGGGATCCTGGCTGCAAGAGATGCCACCATCCCTATAGACAGTTGAGCTGGTAGAGGGTACTGCCCAGAGAGTAGACAGAGACAGAGCTTGAGCATGTGTAAAGCCCAGGGGTGTTTGCATGGGGACAGCTGCAACAAAATATGGCAATAAGCATTCATATGCAAGAGTTCTCCATATTCGTCTGAGTGGCTCTGGACTTTGCTGACTGGACCGGGAGAGAACAGGGCTGTCTTTCCTGAGATATCAAGGTGCGTCAGATTCGCACATTCCTCTGTGCACTGGCCCTTTTTGGGTCCCCTGCCTGGCTGCTTGCACAGGAGCAGACATGCCGCTTTGGGTGCTTTGCTGGTGGCCTGGGAGCAACCCCATCCTGGGGCAATCCCCTGACAAAATCCCCTTCCCCTGCCAAGCACAGCTGGTGCTCGATCTCAAAGGGTCCGCTGGCCCAGTGGGTCCCAAATTCCCAGGGTCAGAGCACGCAGCTCCAGAATGCAGAGCGGAGATCTGTGGTTAGAGGAGGGGGAAGAGCCCTCACTCTCAGAGCATCGGGAAGAGTGAGGCTAGGGTTCATGGGCGCGGCACCCGTGACTGGATGAGGCTCCCCTAGGGTCCAAGAACGTAACTGATAAGGGGGTCATCTCTTCTCTCACATCTCCCCCACCACAGAGCACTGCTGCAAAGGTGCTGAATTACAAAAGAGGTGCTATGCTAAGAGCCAATCTGTCAGTCATTACTCTTTTTTCTTTTTTTGAGACGGAGTCTCGCTGTTTCCCAGGCTGGAGGGCAGCGGCGCGACTTTGGCTCACTGCCAAAAGTCTCCCAGGCTCTTTTTTTTTTTTTTTAAGGCAGAGTCTCGCTCTGTCGCCCAGGCTGGGGTGCAGTGGTGTGATCTCGGCTCACTGCAACCTCTGCCTCCCGGGTTCAAGTGATTCTCCTGCCTCAGCTTCCTGAGTAGCTGGGATTACAGGCACGTGCCACTACGCCTGGCTAATTTTTGTATTTTTAGTAGAGACAAGGTTTCACTATGTTGGCCAGGCTGGTGACAAACTCCGGACCTCAAGTGATCCACCCGCCTTCCCCTCCCAAAGTGCTGGAATTACAGGCAGGATCCACCGCTCCACGCCTGCCAGCCATTACTGTTAAACGCCATCTACTGGATTGGAACTTGAATTACACCTTCAACGTCCAAAATTCAGCCAGTATATACTGCCTCTGAAACAAAATGCAGGAATCTTTCTACAAATGAAGAACCTGTGCAGAGCCATGGCCTTCTGTCAGGACCTAGAATTGAAGACAAATGAATATATATATTCGTTTATATATATTCATTATATATATATATATATATATATATCTCACAATGATATATATATCACATTCAGATTATATATGTACACACACACACACACACACACACACACACACACACAGGCAAACCTTTAAGGAAAATAAAGAATATAAAAAGTCCCACCCAAATGACAGCAAATTCTAAAACAGATAAAGGAATACCAGCCCTCTCAGATGAGAAAGAATTGGCGCAAGAACGCTGGCAACTTGAACAGTCTAAGTGTCTCATTACCTCCAAATGATCTGACTAGCTTCCCAAACATGCTTCTTAACCAGGTTGACATGGCTGAAATGATAGACATACAGTTCAGAAATCTGGATGTCAAGGAAGCTTAATGAGATCTAGAAGAAAGTCACAACACAATCCAAAGAATCCAGGAAATCCAGTAAAATGATCTAAGAATTGAAAGATGCAACAGCCATTTTAATAAAGAACCAAACCAAAAAACTGGAAAAGTTCTGGAAGTGAAAAATTCACTAGGAACTTCATTATATAGTTGGAAGCATTAACAACACAACAGAGCAAGCTGAGCAAAGAATCTCAGAGCTCAAAGACTAATCATTTGAATCAATGCAGAGAGACAAAACAAAGAATAAAGAATAAGAAAAATCACTAAATCTCCACAAAATATGTGATTATGTAAAGAGATCAAACCTACAATTCACTGGCATCTGAGAGAGGAAAGAGGGTAAGCAACTTGAAAAACATATTTGAGGGTATGTAATAGTTCACAAACATTTTCCCAATCTTACTAGAGAGGCCAACATGCAAATTCAAGAAAATCAGAGAATTCCTGAAAGATCATATAAAAAAGAACCACCCCCAAGACATATAGTCATCAGCCTGTACAAGGTCAATGAAAAAGAAAAAAATCTTAAAAGGCAACTGGAGAGAAGAGCCAGGTCACTTACAAAGGAAACTCTATCAGGCGAGTACTGGACTTCTCAGAAGTAACATTACAAGCCAGAAGAGATTGTGGACCTATTTTCAGCATCCTTAAAGAAATGAAATTCCAAACAGGAATTTCATATCCCACCAAACTAAACTTCATAAACGAAGGAGAAATAAAATCCTTCTCAGACATTCAAATGCTAAGGGAATTCATTACCACTAGCAGTGTTAAAAGAGGTCTTTTTAAGGGAGTACTAAACATGGAGATGAAAGAACAATACCTGTCACCATAAAAACTCTCTTAAGCACATAGCCCAGAGACATGATATAACAACTACACAATCAAGTCTACATAAAACAGCTAATACAGAATTAAAATCTCACATATGAATATTAATCCTGAATGGAAATGATCTGAACACCCCACGTAAGAGGCACAGAATGTCAAGTTGGATTAAAAAATCAAGACCCAACTGCTGTTTTCAAGAGATCTGTTTCACAGGTGTCAATACCCACGGGCTCAAAGTAAAGGGATCAAGAAAGATCTGACAGAAAAAGGGAAAGGAAAAAAAAAAGACGGGGTCATTATTCCCACATCAGATAAATAGATATTAAACAAACAACAGCCAAAAATGACAAAGAAGGTATTATATAATGATAAAAGTTTGAATTCAACAAAAAGACTTAACTATCTCCTAAATATATACACAGCAAATATTAGAGCGCCCAGATTTATAAAGCAAGTTCTTCTGCAGTGATGAAAAGACTTAAGGCAGCCATTTAATGATACTGGGAGCATAAACTCCCCACTGACAGCATTAGACAGATCATTAAGGCAGAAAAACTAAAACTAAAAAAAAAAAACCTAGACCTAAACTCGACACTTGAATAACTGGACTTAATAGACATCTATAGAATATTCCACCCAGCAACCACAGAATATATATTCTTCTCATCTGTACATAGAACACATTTTAAGAGCGACCAGATGCACAGCCATAAGCAAGTCTCAATAAATTAAAAAAAAAAAATTATACCAAGCACACTCTCAGACAACAGTGCAATAAAAATAGAAATCAATACCAAGAAGATTACTCAAAACCAATCAATTACATGGAAATTAAACAACTTGTTTCTGAATGACTTTTGGGTAAAAAACAAAATTAAGACAGAAATCAAAAAATTATTTGAAATAAATGGGAACAGATGCAGCATACTAAAATTGTTCGGATGCTAAAACAATGTCAAGGGGGAAAGTTTACAATGCTAAATGCCTACATCGAGAAGTTAGAAAGATATCAAATTCGAAATCTAACATCGCACCAAGAGGAACTAGAAAAGAAGGAAGAAACCAATCCCAAAGCTAGCAGGAGAAAAGAAATAACTAAAATCAGGGCAGAACTGAATAAAACTGAGTCATAAACATCCATACAAATAATCAGTGAAGCCAACAGTTAGTTTTTTGAAAGAAAAAACAAAGTTGATAGATTGTAGCTAGATTAACAAAGAAAAAAAGAGAAGATCCAAATAAGCATAATCAGACATGACAAAGATGACATTACAACCTATCCCACGGAAATAGGAAAGATCCTTCAAAATTATTATGAAATCTAGAGGAAATGGATAAATTCCTGGAAACAGACAACTTTTTAAGATTAAACCATGAAGAATTTGAAAACCTAAACAGGCCAATAATGAGTTCTGAAATTGAATCAGTAATAAAATACCTACTCACCAAAAAATCCTTCCCCTGGATGGATTCAGAGAAAACTCTACTGGATATTCAAAGAAGAGCTGTTACCAGTTATACTGAATATATCCAAAAAAATTGAGGAGAAAGAACTTCTCCCGAACTCATTCTACGAAGCCTGCATCATTCTGATGCCAAAAGCAGGCAGAGACGCAACAAAAAATAAAACTTCAGGCCAATAATGCTCAACAAGATACTAGCCAACCAAATGCAGCAGCACATCTCAAAGTTCATTCACAACAATGAAGTAGGCTTCATTCCTGGGATGCAAGGTTGATGCAACATATGCAAGTCAATAAATGCGGTTCATACATAATCAGAATTAAAAACAAAAACCATATAATCATCTTAACGCATATAGAAAAAGTTCAATAAACTCCAAAAACCCTTTACGATAAAAACGCTGACTAAATATGGCTTTGAAAGAACAAACCTCAAAATAACAGTAAGAGTCATCTATGACAAACCCATAGCCAAGATCATACTGAATGGGCAAAAGCTGGAAGCATTCCCCTGGAGAACCAGAACAAAACAAGAATGCCCACGGTCAGCACAACTATTCTACATAGTAGAGGAAGTCCTAGCCACAGTCATTAGGTAAGAGAGAAAAACAAAAGGCTCTCAAAAGGAAAATAGCTCAAGCTACCTCTCTTCACTGAGATATGATTCTTTACCTAGAAAAGGTCATGGATTCCACCATAGGGCCCCTAGAGCTGACAAATGACCTAAGTAATGTTTCATGATACAAAAATCAGTATACAAAAATCAGTAGCACTTCTATACACCAATCACATTCCAGCTGAGATCCAAATGAAGAATGCTACCTCATTTATAACACACACACACACACACACACACACACACACACACACACCAAACCAGTAATACAGCTAAATAAGAAGGATGGCCATCTCTACAAGGAGAACAACAAAATACCCATGAAAGAACTCAGAGACTACAAAAAGAAATGGAAAAACATCCCATGCTCACGTATTGGAAGATCAACATCATTAAAATAGTCACACTGTCCAAAGCATTTTACAGATTCAATGCTATACCTATCAAATTACCAATGTCATTTTTCCCATATAAAAATTAACTCAAGGTAAAGACTCAAATGTAAGATCTCAAATGATAAAAATCCTAGAAGAAAATCTAAAGAATACCTTTCTTGATATCAGCCTTGGCAAATAATTTATGGCTAAGTCCTCAAAAGTAACTGCAACAAAACAAAAAATGACAACTGGGACTTAATTAATCCAAAGAGCTTCTGCACAGTAAGAGAAACTATCAAGGGGAAAAACAGACAAAATACAGAATGGGAGAACATATTTGCAAAGTACACATATGACAAAGGTCTATTATCTACTAGAAACTTGGAAAACTGAATAAGCAAAAAAATGAATAATCCCATTAAAAAGTAAGCAAAGGATATAAAGAAATATGTGCCAAAAGAAGACATATAAGCACCCAATGAACATATGAAAAAAATGCTCATTATCACTAATCATCAGATAAATGCAAATCAAATTCCCAACGACCATGTCACACTGGTCAGAATAGCTGTTACTAAAAAGTTAAAAAATAACATGTTGGTGAGGCTGCAGAGGAAAGGGAAGGCTTATATACTGTTGGTGGGATTGTAAATTAGTTCAGCCACCATGGGAAGTAGTTTGGAGACATTTCAAAGAACTTAAACACAGAGCTACTATTCTACCCAGCAACCCCATTACTGGGTATATACCTAAAGGAATATAAATCATTCTTACAAACATGCACATGCACTCATATGCTCATCACAGTACTATTCACAATAGCAAATCAACCCAGGTGTGATCAATGGTGCATTAAAGAAAATGTAAATATACACCATGGAATACTACACAGATATTAAAAAATTATAAAATCATGTCCTTTGCAGCAACATGGATGTAGCTGGAAACTATTACCCAAAGCAAATTAACTCAGGAAGAGAGAACCAAATGCTGCATCTTCTCATTTATAAGTGGAAGCGAAACACTGGGTATACATGGTCACAAAAATGGGAACAACAAATACTTGGGGATACAAGAGGAAGGAGGGAGGAGGGTACAGGTTAGAAAAAAACTACTTTTTGGGTACTATGCTTATTACCTAGGTGATGGATTCATTTGTACTCCAAACCTCAATATTACACAATATATCTATGTAACAAACCTGCCCATGTACCTTCAATTCTAAAATAAAAGTTGAGAAAATAAATGTAAAAGACTACTATGAACATTTATATACCAACAAATTGAACAATCTATAAGAAATGGATAAATTCCTAGATACACAGAACTTACCAAAGCTGAATCATTAAAAGAGAAAGAAATCTGAAAAGAACTATAACTACAAAGGAAATTGATCAGTAATTAAAATTCTGTACCCCATCTCCATCCTCCAACAAAGAAAAATCTAGGACCAGATGTCTTCACTGGAGAATTCTATCCATCATTTAAAGAGGAATGAATACTAATTCTTCTCAAATGTTTCCAAAAAATTGAAGAGGAGGCTACACTTCCTAGATCATTTTATGAAGCCAGCATTTTCTTGATGCCAATACCAAGATGAAGATAATACAAGGAAAGAAAACAACAGACCAATAACCCTTGTGAATAGTATGAGAAAACCTCAACAAAATACTAGCAAACCATATTCAACAGCATATTAAAAGGATTATACACCATGATCAAGTAGGATTTATTGCTGGAATGCAAGAATTACTCAACACAAAAATTAATCAAGGTGATATGCCACATTAACAGAATGAAAGACAAATCACACATCATCTCAATTGATGCAGAAAATGTATTTGACAAAGTTCCATATCCTTTCATGAAAAAAAAAATCAGGCAACTAAGAATAGAAGTAAATTATCTCAACACAATAAAGATCACATAAGAAAGGTCCACAGCTAACATAGTTAATGGTCAAAAACTGCAAGTTTTTCCTTTAAGGTCAGGAACAAGGAAAGAATGGTCACTCTCACCACATCTATTCGATATACTCCTAGAAGTCTAAGAAAATAAGTAAAAGTCATCCAGATTGGTAAGGAAGAAGTAATGTTACCATTGCAGATGACATGATCTTATTGGTTGAAAACTGTAAAGATTCCAGAAAAAAAACTGTTAGAATTAGTAAGTTCAGAAAAGTTGTAGGACACAAAATCAACTTACCAAAATCAGCTGTATTTCTATACACTAACAATAAGTAATTCAAAAATAAAATTTTGAAAAAAGTTTCCATTTATGATAACATCAGAAAGAATAAAATACTGAATAAACTTAAAGAGGCAAAAGACTTATACACTAAAAACTATAAAACACTGCTGAGAGAAAATTAAAGATAACACAAATACAGGAAAGACCTCCTGTACTTATGGACTGGAAAATTTGATGTCATTAAAATGTCCATACTACTTGAAGTGGCCTACAGATTGAATGCAGTTCCTGTCAAAATCTCAATGGCAATTTTTTTCTATTTTGCCCATGGCCTAGAGATTTGTGGAACTTTGAACTTGAAAGAGACGATTTAGGGTATCTGGCAGAAGACATTTCTAAGCAGCAAAGCATTCAAGAGGTGATTCGGGTGCTGTTAAAGGTATTCAGTTTTATAAGGGAAGCAGAGCATACAAGTCTGGAAAATTCGCAGGCTGACAACGAGATAGAAAAGAAAATTCCTTTTCTGAGTGGAAATTTTAGCTGGCTACAGAAATTTGCATAAGTAACAAGGAGCTGAATGTTAATCACCAAGACAATGGGAAAATATATCCAGGGCATGTCAGAGACCTTTGTGGCAGCCCCTCTTATCACAGGTCTGGAGGTACAGAAGGAAAAAAGTGGGTTTCTGGGTCAGGCCCAGGGTCCCCATGCTGTGTGCAGCCTAGGGACTTGGTGTCCTATGTCTTAGCCTCTCCTGCCATGACTAAAAGGAGCCAAGGTACAGCTGGGGTCTATTGCTTCAGTGGGTGGAAGCCCCATGCCTTGGCCGCTTCCACATGGTGTTGAGTCTCCAGGTGCACAGAAGTCAAGAACTGAGGTTCAGGAGCATCCACCTAGATTTCAGATGTATGGGAATGCCTGGATGACCAGGCAAAAGTTTGCTGCAGGGGTGGAGCCCTCATGGAGAACCTCTGCTAGGGCAGTACAGAAGAGAAATGTGGGGTTGGAGCCCCTATACAGAGTACCCACTGTGGCATCACCTGAAGCTGTGAGAAGAGGGCCATAGTTTTCCAGACCCCAGAATGGTAGACTCACTGACAGCTTGCACCATGCACCTAGAAAAGCCACAGACACAACACCAGCCCATGAAAGCAGCCAGGAAGAGGGCTATACCCTGCAAAGCAACAGGGGCAGAGCTGCCCAAGACCATGGGAACCCACATCTTGCATCAGCATGACTGGATGTGAGACACAGAGTCAAAGGAGATCATTTTGGAGCTTTAAGATTTGACTGCCCTGATGGATTTTGGACTTGAGTGGGGCCTGTAGCTACTTTGTTTTGGACAATTTCTTCCATTTGGAATGGCGGTATTTACCTGAAGCCTGTATTTCCATTTTATCTAGGAAGTAACTAACTTGCTTATGATTTTACAGGCTCATAGGTGGAAAGGCCTTGCCTTGTCTGTGAACTTTTGAGTTAATGCTGAAATGAGTTAAGACTTTGGGGGACTGTTGGGAAGGCATGATTGGTTTTGAAATGTGAAGACAAGAGATTTGGCAGGGGCTGGGGTGGAATGATATGGTTTGGCTCTGTGTCCCCACCCAAACCTCATCTTGTAGCTCCCATAATTCCCACATGTTGTGGAAGGTACCTGGCAGGAGATAACTGAATCATGCAGGCGGGTCTTTCCCGTCCTGTTCTCATGATGGTAGGTGAATCTCATGAGATCTGACTATTTTAAAAATAGGCGTTTCCCTGCACAACCTCTTTCTCTCTCTCTCTTTGCCTGCTGCCATCCACCTAAGACTTGCTATTCATTGCCTTCTGCCATGATTGTGAGGCCTCCCCAGCCAGATGGAACTGTAAGTCCATTAAACCTCTTTCTTCTGTTAAGTTGCCCAGTCTTGGGAATGCCTCAGCAGCGTGAAAGCGAAGTAATACACAGAGTGTCTTTACAATAGGGAAATCTGACAAAAACTACTTCAAGCCAGGTCATCAAGGTTAGCATAAACAGTGATAAGTCATAGTGCTAACAGATACCCTTGATATGATGAGGATGACAATTCACCTTTGATGGTTTTCCTCCCAAACCCCATAATCCAAGTCTAATCACGACGAAAACATCAGCCAAATACCAACTGAGGAACAGACTACAAAACATATGATCTTTATTCCTTAAAATTGTCAAGGTCATCAAAATAAAATGAAGACTGAGAAACTGTCACAGCAAGAGGAGCCTAAGGAGACATGACTACTAAATGTAACATGGTTTCCTAAATGGGATCCTGGAACAGCAAAAGGACATCAAAGATAAACTGAAGAAATCTGGATAAAATACGGACTTCAGTTAATAGCAATGTATCTATATTGGCTCTTTAATTGTGACAACTGTATCATACTAATGTGTTATATTAATAATAAGGGGAACTGAGTGTGGGCATATGAGAACTGTCTATACTAACTTCAATTTTGTGATCAAACTATTCTAAAATAAAGATTTTACTACAAATTGCATTAAAAATCTAACAGAAATGCTACAAAATTATAGCTTTTATTTTATCTGAGTTAAAAATACATAGGTGCCTCATAATTTCTTTTTTCATGCTGGAAAAGTTTGCAACACAAATAAATTCCTAAGATAAAACTTAAAAAAAGATTATGACTCAAGCTGCTAAATGTGGAGGGTGAGAGCATTCCAGTTAAAGGAAAAATCTCAAAGTCATAACTGCTTCCTCTGATCGATTATTCTCTATAGGATACTTATAAATGTTATAAGTAACAACATTTGCCAGAGATACGTGAGGAAAAACTTTTAAATATTGCAATCACCAAATGCTGTTTCTATTAGAGAAAGGGAAAATAATTACAATTTGCATAGGGTCAAAAATTAATAAATTTTCTCTTTCAAACTTATGGCTGAAGTTTTGTGAGCATGAAAACAAAGCTTTTTTTTTTTTTAAACTAGGATTCTGAATATTTCATATACATCCTTTTAAATGTATTATAACATTGTCAACTGGCAGTTCAACTCTTTTCTTTTGGATTCATCTAGACAAATGGCTATTTTCAGCATAGCTACAGCCCCGATGTTAATAATAATTCTTTCTCTTTCAAAATGTTGACCTTGTTGGCACCTCCATCCTGATTTCCTGGAACTCTCCTATTATCTCCGTCCACCCATCATACCAATCACAGAGAAGGCAATGAATCACACTCATTTTTAGTAAATTTTTCAGTGCTAAATATTGACTACACATTTGACAGAAATAAATTACTGAGTTAGCAATTTGGTGTTGGTGTTCTATTTACAACTCAAGGTCTACCAGTTTACCAGGTAAATACTGGTTTCTTTCACCTATATTTATTTCTTAAACTTTTGTATTCTGCATGCCTGCTCCCTTTCAGTTTGTTATCTTATAAAATTCTCTAAAGTACATTTGGCAGAATACTGCTTTCTTGGGATAAATGGGTTCAACTTGAAAAAAAAACTATTCCATATGATGAATAAGCTAAATAGGGCTTTAAATACAAAGAAGACTTTCAGAGTCTTTAACAGATACTATGTATACATATTTTAGGAATGAAATATAGTCAATATCTTTTCTCATACTAATTTCACAACTGGATTTTTTCCAAAGGACATCTAGAAGTATTATAGTTATGTGGAATACATTTGGAAATGTATTTTGTACATTTTAGGAATATTGCTTTGATAATTCCTATCAAAGCAATAATGGCAATAGTAAAATAATGGCAGTAGTAAAATCTTCTTGGCATTCTTAAATTTCAGCATATTTGAAATTCTTCATTTTATTCTTACATGAAACCAGTCCTTGCTGTGTAGCATTACTTGTTGAGTCAGCTTTGCTAATGTTTACAGTCAAAGCAAATGTATAAAGGCATAAGTTAAAGGCATATATAACTATACATAAAAACACTTATTATACTTCTCTCTATATGTATACACACACACACAGTCAAGGCAAGTGTATAAAGGCATAAATACAGCTATATATGCCTATTATAAATATAGACATAACTATACAGGCATATATAACTATATATAAAATAGAGGCAAACTATATATAAACATATATATTATATTTCTCTCTCTACATATATATATGTATACACACACAGTCAAGGCAAATGTATAAAGGCATAAATACAGTTATATATGCCTATATAAACTACATAACTATACGTACATATAACTATATGTATGTGTGTATATATATGTGTGTGTGTGTGTGTGTGTGTGTGTGTATACACACATACACGGAGAGAGACAGAGAGAGAGAGAAGTGTTAAGATGGTGCAGGAGTCAAGATGGAAGAGTCCTCTTCCATATCAGCAGAGATAGAGTGAGGGGGATGATTACCACTTCTGGCAAATGTGTACCCTAGGCAGAAAAGGGGGAAGACAGACACCCTCAGGAAATCATCTTGAGCCAAAGCAATAGATTTCAACTTAATCCTTTACTTCTGCTGATGTAACCTCTTTGAGGTATACAAGGAAATCTTACAACATAAGGCCATAAGGCTATAGGCTGCTGATCAAGTATTTTCTGCTTTAAGTGAGTATATTTCTGATTCAAGCAGACAGAAAGTCTATTCCTCTGCTAGCTATTGCTATTTCATCTCAAAAGATGAGAAATATAAAAACCTATAAAAACAGATGATATCTTCAGGTTTCGTTTTTCAGAGGCAAAAAATTTCTTGGTGATGTTACAACTAAAAACCAGACTACTTATTTCTCCATTACATGACATCATTATATACGGCTTTATACAATAGTCAGTGCCCAATGTAAACTCTATGCCATACAGCTAATGTCAAACTGACCAGACAGTCCTACTTACACATGAGTCATTCTGCATATTGAGGTCCTCTACCTAAAGTATTGTTACTACTACGTAGACTGAATTACAGTATATGCTCAAGAATGTACCTCGTCCTGTCCCTTTTGACAAAGAGCCTCAATTATGTCATAGAAATGAGAGCCTGCAATTTTAAGCCTTTTCAAAGAATTAAGCCTTCCACCATGAGAAGAAATCAATCACTAGGCAGGTAAGTGCTCAGGTGCTCTGGCTCCAACCCAACATTCTACCACTTAAATGTTTACCAGATAAAGGTCAAGCCACTTCACTCAGGTCTCCATGTCCTTCACCCTCACCCCTTTCAATGTGGAGTATTATAACGGTTCCTTCAAAACTTCACATTTGAGGAAAACTGTATCTATCACATTTAAATTAAAAATTCAGCTTTAAAATCCACTATCATTATTTTCTATCACATATACAAATACATAAATCCTTTTCACCAGTAGCTATGTTAAAATTATTTTCATTTAAAAATATACACAGAAAATACATTTTCCTTTCAGAACTGTATTAGAAGAAAAATCTAAAAGCTGAATGAAGATTTCTTTCTAAAATGTTTTTATAAATTTTGAAGTCAGGTATTTACGTACATGAAATACCACATATGTATAGTTTAGTGTAATAGCCAAAAAGCTAACAAGCAATTTTAAAGGGCTGGTGTGCTGGCTCACAACTGTAATAGCAGTTCCTTGGATGATCCAAGGAAGGAGAATGGCTTGAGCCCAGAAGGTGTGCCTCACTACACTCCAGCTTGAGTGACAGAGCAAGACCCTATCTCAAAAACAAACAATCAGAGCAATTTCAATAGTACTGCTTTCAGAAAAACAGGAGGGAGACACCTCACAAAAGAAGCCACCTTGTATGTAACATTTAATTCTTCATAAGTTAGAAAAACAACAGATGAGGATTTACTTAATGTATCAAGGGATACGTGAAATGAATGAGATGCTCAGGACTTGGGGAAAAATGTGAATCTGAACCCAGAATTAACTGTGTTTGAAGCAAGTATAATTTTACTAAAAACTAAGCATACAATCTAAAGCTCTGCAGGCTTCATTCTTCAGGATGCTGAGCTTCATGGGCCTCAAACGTAATATAGGTAAACATGAGGAACAATCACAAAAACTTTATGGACTTGTGAACATGTTCATGGCCAGGTAGGTTTTGAACCTATTTATGAGTCTGCAAAAATGAAGACTTTCACACCTTGGAACAGATGTGGCATCATTTATGTGCATGCGTGTGTATGTGTGTGTGTGTATATATCTCCATATCCAAATGCCATAAGGAAAAACACAGTTTCCTTTTTGTAAAAGCATTGGCCCAACCACTTGAGAAGACATATGTTTGTTTCTAAAAATGTATATTGTCTATATCATCACTCCTAAGAGTAAACATAGGCTTAGACTAGATGCTATTTTAATAAGGAGTGATATGCAAATGTTCGACTTGATATATTATTAGAAAAACATTACCAAGCCAAGAAAACATAAAGCATGAATTAAAAACAGTTTCAGTCATGTTAAAATGTTTTTATGCTTTATTGTATGATAGGAGAGCCAATATGATAGAGCAGAAAGAATAACAAGCTGAAAGCCATGAAGTATCACAGAGTATCAATAGGACTTATTTAACAAATTAAAGTTTTAAAATTGGGGGAGGAGTTGGAATCTTCCAAGTGGTATGGGATCCTGTGCCTATGATAAAAATTAAAGGGTAAGGAAACACAATGAATGTACCTACATAATTGTCCTTTCTGAGGCAAAAGTGATTTCCACCAGTCATAAGTATGGTAGACTAGCTTTTATTATGAATTTCACTAAAATAAAATACACGGAGACCAAGGGAATGCTGTAAGTCTTTGTATCTCCACTGCTTCTTAGCAAGAGACACAGTTCAGGCTCAACAAAAATGTGTATCCAATGCAAGTTTTTATAAAAGACTGCTTTTTTTTTGAGTTATCTAGAAAGCTAAGCTATATTTAAGAAGCATACCACTTTTCCATCTATGTGCCTCCATTAACATGGGATATCAGAGTACTAGGGATTATGAGGGCTTGAGCCAGCTGGTTATTTAAATTGCATTAAATGATGACAATAGACCAAATACAGAAACCAAACAGACAAGTTAAATAACAATAATAAAATGTGTGAGATGGGCACGGTGGCTCACGCCAGTTGTAATCGTAGCACTTTGGGAGGCCAAGGTGGGCAGATGACTTGAGAAGAGTCTGGCCAACGTGGCGGAACCATGGCTCTACTACAATTAACCGGACGTGGTAGTGGACGCCTGTAGTCCCAGCTACTCTGAAGGCTGAGGCACAAGAATTGCTTGAACTCGACAGCTGGAGGTTGCAGTGAACCAAGATCGTGCCACTGCACTCCATCCTGGGGTGATAGAGCTAGACCTTGTCTCAAAAATAAATAAATAAAATAAAATAAATGTGTGGACCTCTGGGGAGTTAATAAAAAATTAAAAATGGGCGTAACTAGCAGGAATAGAAACGGGGGTAGAAAGGGCAGCATATGATAATGAGAAACGGGGTCAACTCCAAAAGGCTCACTAGCACCCAAGCATCCTGTTACAAGCACCCTGCTCACAGCCCTCCTGGACCCAAGCATCCTGTCTGCAAGCATTCAGCCTAAGCAGCACATCCTTGTAAAACTCCCCTCTAGCCCCTGCCTCTTTGCAGGCAGCAGACAGCCTTCCCTCTGCTGTCTTGCCCATTGCTCTCTTGAAATGTATCTCCCGTTTCTCTAAATAAATCTTACTTTCTAAATTCATTAATGTCCTGGTAAATTCCTTTACCACCTGCATGCCAGCCTCAGAGAGTCACTGTACCTTAAAAGCAATATACAATTTACCCTTGAACAACGTGGGGGGTCACAACCCTCATGCAGATGAAAATATACATATAACTTTTGACTCCCCCCAAAACGTAACTACTAATAGCCTATGTTTGTGTGCATAAATTCTGATAATTTTTAAATTTTTATAATAGACTTGTGTATATCTTATGGCAGTAAATGATAGACTAATATCTACATATATTTAATGTATTTATGACATATCTAACTTAAAAAAGTATTCAATAAATCTAGGCTATGAGGTTTGCCTGCACGTTTTTCAAATTGTTGCAAATCTCAAAAAAAAAAAAATTCCAATGTATTTATTGAAAAACTAACAGTATATAAGTGGATCTGCACAGTTCAAACTTGCATTATTCAAGGGTCAACTAATCTTACTTCTAAATAAATAAATAAAAAGCGAACTTTTCAAGCAAAGCAGCATATATATGCAGATATGGCTGAAATTATCTCACCTGGCCTTTAATTTCAAAGAATTTGAGTATTTTAATTTTTATTACTCCTGAGACTATCAGGCAAAAGAAATAGCTCTAATGATGATTTCTACTAAGTGACATACAAAAGTAGAATAAAAGCCTGAGAGATTTTGGAGATTCCTGTGTCAGTGACAGCAAGTATAATAACAATAAGACTGATACTAGATAACAAACACGTATTTGGAGTGGAAGGGAGATACTTAAAAATGAACTATCAGATTCATTACGCCTCCGAGTAAAAATAATGCAGTAACTCTATAGGTCCAGACTAATAAGTCATAAAGGTTAGGTACAGCAACTTCATGTAAAGGCTTAGCTGAATATTTCAGTGATTAAACTTCCTTCTATATTTTCATCCAATATTTCAGTAGCATGATATATGTGATATTATACCTTCCCTTTTTCATAGAATAAATTTAGCAACTTGAATTATATATATCCATAATAATTATTCAATCAGATTAACAGGAAAAATTACCATTTGCTCCTATCTAGCTCCAATCTAAACATGGCTGTGCAGTAATTATAATAAACAAACAAACAAAAACCCAAATGTTGGTCAGCTTCCAATCTGGAAGTAGCTCTTCTCTGGAGAGGGTCAAATGAATGAACAAGAAGTCTTAGCTCTAAATACAATAGCAAAAGAGCCATGGAAACATATTGCATTGCATTTCCAGATAAACTACACTGACACCATTTTAGCCTGGGGTATGGGGCTTTTCTGTGGAACCTCCAGTACTTCCACAACTGGAGTTTTATGTAGCCTAATTAACTTTGGCTAGACACAGAAGTCTGGCTCAGTGCTCTCATGCCGTAGCCAAAAAAAAGGTTTTCTGTATCAAGAATTACTGTCAGAGTGTCCAATATCCTTCCTTCTCTCCTACTAACCTAAATCTGGAAAATAAGCTAACAGCCAAGTAACTTTTACTACAATTTAAGTCAATATTAATTTTATTGGCTCACAAAACTGAAAAATATTTGGCTTAAATAAAAAGGACAAAAAGAAAGGAAGACAAAAAATCAAAGTAAGCATGTGCACGCAACTACAGAACCCACACAACTTCAGAAACAACTATAAAATCATCTGAAATACCATACTGATGGAAATGTTATTCCTTCGTTTCTCTCTTAATGCATGCCCAAGTTTAAATTCATGGCATTTGCCCTAGGTAACAAAGTTCAAACAAGAAATAAATCACAATTTTAAGCAGAGCAATTCAAACTCATCCCGTGTTTAGTATTTTAATTGGACATGACATTGGTATGAAATTTCCATGTATTTTAAAAAGATGTCACTTGGGCCCAACTATATTTAAACATGGAGGCTACAATGACTCTAATATAAAACTATTCCTAGGGTACCCTGAAAATTTTGTATTAGAAGTATAATGTAGGATCTAAAAGTGTCAGTAGCTTAAAACTGAAGTCTTATGTTCATGATCTATCATGCCTAATAATAAAATTCTGTTTAACCACTCAAATTAAACCAGTATCCAAAGTTAGTTTCTAAAAATAAGTTATAAAAAGAGGATAGGGGGGATAAGTAGTTACTGAGTAACTATGTAAGTTGTAACTTACTAAGTAACTAAGTAGTTGAGTTACTTTTCTGATCTCCAATCAGTTTAATCACATATACAAAGCGGGAAAAACTCCATTCTTAAAATTATTTAATGTGGAGAGAAAATTAATGACACTCGATTCAGAAAACCTTGAAGTGATATTCAATTCTATTATTTAGTAGCGAAATGACTTATGGGGATGCTCCTCATACCTTTGGAGCGCAGATTCTTCATTTATAAAGAGGGGGAAAATACTCCCTAAGGGTTGCTTTTAAGCTTTTACTAAATAACACGCCAAGCACAGGCACTGAAGAGATGCACACCCCTCTTGTGCCCACCTCCCCCAACTAGGATTTTGGAAGATTACTCTGTGTCTACTCTATAATCATGCCACCCTCATCCATTTTTTTCTCAGTACAGATCACTGAGGATTAAAGCAATGCCTAGCTTGAAGGGATAAATCTCAATACATGTGTTGACCAAATGAAAGGATTAATGAGGGAATGAGTATAGGGTGGGGGAAACAAAAATATTTAAAAGCCATGTACCCAGCCCTTAAATAATTTATAAAGGAAAAGGCCCAAGGGTACAGGGATAGTAACTAATACGTTGAAATGCCAGGTACTGAAGAAATAAAGGCTCACTCCCTGCCCCTTTCTAGTATCAAAAGACAGACATATATGTATGTGTCACTCTATTTGGAAGTGCCCTACAATGCAGATACTGAAACCAGTACTAACAAAGTATAGAGAAAGAGCAACAACAATAAAAAACTGCTTAAGAAAGTCAGGCAAGACTTCACAGAGGAAATCAAATTTGAACAGGCAAAGAGAGGAAAGGACATTTTTGGCAGAGAAATAAAAGAGGATTTGATCTATAGAATGTGCCAAAGCATTCTGGGAAACCTTAAATCCCTTTGAACTTTTCTAAATTCTGTAAATATTACACAAATTCTTAAATAAAAACTTAAAAAAATGTACTGAGTAAATCATTCCACTGACTGTAATAAAAGTACTAATAATCAACATTTTGTTCTAATGTATCTTATGAACATGTAATTCTTACATAAAATTCTACTCTATAGTCTAAGTCTAATATAGTTGCATTTTATTTTTACATATTTTGCCTTCAGTCAGTTTTGATGAAAGAGTGAAAATACCACTCAATTTCTATTCCTCTTTTCTTGAGACTAGCAGCCAATTCCATTTTATAATATACTTAAAGCATTCAGAAGTCAAAATGTGTGGTATTTTCTACCTTTGCAAATTCTGTGTTGAGCTAGTGGGCTATACCAGGCCAAGAAACCCCAAATTAGACAAAAACTATCCATAGGGATCAGAAATTTGCCAAATGCCATAATTTAGAAAGAAACTGTTAAAGATGGTTGTGGGGTTTTGGCACTGTGAGTTTAAGCCATTCCATAATGGGGTTTATATTTCATCTAATCAGCAAGTTGGAAACTATAAAAGTCTTGGTGGGAGGGATTAAAAATTTGGATTGTAGTATAGGAGTCTTTCCTTCCCTTCCATATGGTTCCGTAAATTAAAACTTCTAAATCTTAAAAAAAAAAAAAAAAAAGGCCTTCTGAAAAGAATAAACAGCCTTTAAAATCATACTTTTGGTACAGGAAACCTAAGTATTCAGGCTTGAAACATTTTTTTTAGAAAGGTCACATCGTTTCTATATCCAGTGTTATGGTCTAAGCATATATAGATTCATGGAAATGTAAGCTTACTTTTTTTTTTTCTCTTCTAACTTTTTTTTGGGTGGGGGCAGTGAATCAGGCATTTGAAACTTTTAGAGATTTTTTTTGAAGGTGATCATTTATCAATCTAATTTAGCTATATTAATTTAATGCTTACATGGAGTTGTGTGAATCACCACACATCACACAGAATCATCAGTACAGAAATGGGAAAAGGTTTTCATAGGGTAAAACAACTTTTCCCAGGTGATTAAACTAGAAGTAACTATAAATAGCAGAAATAGTGACTGTACTCTTCAATTCTTAGTTATGGTTCTTTCCCCTTCCTCTGTACTTTCTCTGCCATTTGGACCCTATATTGATTTATTTCATGATTCCCTCTTTGCATCCTCATCTTTTTGTTGGCATATAAGAAGATGTCATTACCTTCATTCTTCTATCCTCCAAATGAAAATCATGTTGCTATTATATTTTTAATGATGACATAAATATTTTTTATGTCATATTTTTCTAAAAGCTTTTCGTTGCTTTTTTTAGTTTCTTTTTTTCAGGGCATCCTGCTTCATAAAATGCTATATGTTTCTATCTCTTTCTAAGAATTATTATTCCTTTAAATATTTCTTTTGCTTCCTTAGGTTTCCTTCTCCTAATAACTTGTTTCAGTTCCAATCTTTTTCATTTGTGTCTTTCCTGATATGAGTGACGAACCTTGGTTACCCACTGATGTTTAAGAACAAGTTAATCAATAAAAGCTGAATCAAGTTTCTAAGGCATAGACAGGCATTCTAGATGGAATAGGTTCACTCTGCTGTGTCTGGGTTGAGATCCAGTCATTTACAGGGGACCTCTAAATGTATGTATTTGAAAACCTATTCCTTACTATGAGTTAGTTCCTCTAGATCAAAATTCAACAACTTCTTGAGAGGTAAGGTCTAAGCAAAAAGGGTGGGCTGGAGGAAAGAGAGTAAACCCTGTGTTGCTGATATTCTGCATAGGATAGGGGAGCGGTATTAAAGATCTGAATACTCCATGTGAGGACCCTCAATCAATCCTCTTTTCACTCCCCTTCTCATTCTGCCTTCAACTGTGCAAGCTGTTCCTGAATCCTGAACTTCTTTTTATTCACTTGTTCTACATCTTAGGGCACCTTTCCCTTACCTTGAAGGCAGATGCCTAGTTGCTGGCATTTGTGGACAAAGGGGAGAGGCCTGACTACTCCATTCACTGACTGGAATTTACTACCCCATTTTATGTCCCTTAACTCACCCTTTCCTGTGTCAGCTGCCTCCGTATCTCGAGCCTCTCCAGGTTTCTCTGGTGTAAATAAGATTTCTTTTCATTGTTATCCAAAGCTTATTTAGATTTTCATTTCCTTCTCTCAGACAAGTCAGTTGTAATACTTGCAACTGCTTTCTAAGTTTAAAAATCAGCTGTAATCTCATCCATTGAAATCTCTCTTCCCATTCTGACTATTCCTGTATGGCTATTCCCCTCAATATTTTATTCATTAAAAGCTTAGTCTGATTTCCCCACATGATCTCCAATTTCTTTGCCCAACATTTTTTATTCACCTCACTCTATCATTCCTTCTAGATTTGTGTTCTTTTGAAGAATATCTCCAATAACTTCTTCAGTAAAAGTTTTTAGTAGACTAAATCTTATTTAATCTATTGGCTTGGGAATTCCAGGGACATGTAGGTAAATTCAAAACCCAAAGCACGGTAAAGGAAGGACAGTAGCAACAAATTTCCAGCAGATACTTTGTTCACTCTCCATCCAGATCCCATTCTAAGATAGGCAAACATTCATGCTGCCTTCTTATACCTGTGGGCAAACTTATGTTGTCCCTTCAACTGCAGGTATGAATTTCCCTGCTTTATTTAGGCAATTAATTCCTGGCCTTCCATTGGCCCAAAGTGTTGTTTCCTAATCTAGAAATAATGAAAACAAACAAACAAAAACCACCTTCTCACTGGTTTCCACAATCCGTAAATAATCCCAAATGAGCTTCAGGACCAGCCTGCTGTCCACTTCTCTGGTATTCAGTTATCACTTTATTTCTAGCTCCTAGGAACTTCTCTTACTATTCAAGCTCAGTTTAGTGTTAAAACATATCTGTTATATTTTACTAATTATATCTAAGCATTTTTAGTGGGAAGTTTTAGTCTACCTATATGATTTCTTTCCTTTTTTTTTTTTTTTTTTTGAGATGGAATCTCATGCTGTCACCCAGGCTGGAGTGCAGTGGCATGATCTTGGTTCACTGCAACACTGGCCTCCCGGGTTCAAGCGATTTTCCTGCCTCAGCCTCCCAAGTAGCTGGGTAACAGGCATGCATTACCACACCCGGCTAATTTTTATATTTTTAGTAGAGACGGAATTTCGCCATGTTGGCCAGGCTGGTCTCGAACTCCTGACCTCAGGTGATCTGTCTGCCTCAGCCTCCTAAAGTGTTATATGATTCCTTTAAGACCATTTTCATGGTATCTTAGAATGGATACATGACAATTTTAAGTGTTATCTACCATCTTCTGTGGAAAGTAAAATGTTATTATTTTTTGAAGTAATACAAAAATACTTTTCTATGAATTCACTTAGGAATCACCTTCGTGATCATTTGCTGTATGTTTTTCTAATATTCATTTATTTTTATTAATATTGGAGAGAGATTAGGTACTATAACTAAAATAACAGATATTTGATTCAGACTAGGATTGAAGTCCAGTTCTATCACTTACTGGCTAAGTGAGCTCAGACAAGTTACTTAAAATTTTAAACTATTCCCTATTGTGGAAAATAAAGACATTAGTATTACTTTGAAATATATGAAATTACCATTTTTATAGGTCATAGTGGCGCAGTATTAGTAATTTCCAATGCTCCATACTCATCACTTTCATGGAATGGTGGCCTCCAAGGGTGCCTGTCACACAGTGAGAGACCACAGGATAGCTCTACCTCTCTTACACAATGATTTCAATTGGAAGGAATTTCAGCACATATAGTTTTATACAATGTTGGCTATGTACAAGAATCAGATTTAGTTCTAATTATAGTCAATTTGGGGCTAACACTGGTTTGCAGAACATAATATTTATGCAAATGTCATTATTAGAACAAAAATTCATTATGTAACTCCATATTTGAGATTCTCCATTTATATTTTTCCATTAAGTTACTTCGAGGATCATGGCATCTCACATCTTTTTTGTTTGTTTGTTTTATCTTTTTAATTCTTTTAAACATTTTTTATAGATGCATAGTAGATGTATATATTTATGAGATACAGGAGATATTTTGATACAGGCATGATACAGACATCTCACATCTTCTTTAGACCAAGATGTGAGATACAGACATCTCACATCTTGTCTAGACTACACGTCATAGAGAAAGTAACACATTTTTCTATATTTTCTGTACAGGGTTCTAACATAGTATCATCACCATTATATCCCTACCAGCTGAGTTAACTGGCCGTGAAATGGTACCTCAAACCCCATCTATCCAAGTCTGCATGGAGAATACCAAGTTTTATTATTACTTTATTATCATTATTATTTTTGAGATGGAGTCTCACTTTGTTGCCCAGGCTGGAGTTCAGTGTCACGATCTTGGCTCACTGCAACCTTCACCTCCCTGGCTCAAGCAATTCTCCTGCCTCAGCCTCCCCAGTAGCTGGGACTACAGGCACCTGCCACCACGCCTGGCTAATTTTTGTATTTTTTGTATTTTTAGTAGAGACAGGGTTTCAACATGCTGGCCAGGCTGGTCTTGAACTCCTGACTCTGTGATCCGCTCGCCTTGGCTTCCCAAAGTGCTGAGATTACAGGCGAGAGCCACCGCGCCTGGCCAAGAAAACCAAGTTTTAAAGACCAAGGAAGGCAGTTACTCACTGTTAGAGCTAGCAGCTTCCCATAGGTGAGATGAGCAGGGATGTGGTCAGTCTTGGATCTCAGTGATTCCATATACCAATGTTCTGCTTCGGGGAGTTTGCTTAGACGCATGTATGCTTCACCTGGAAAGAGAATTAATCATGAAGATCAAAGGGAGGATACAGTTCTCCCACAATATTTGCAACAGCATTGTCATCATCATAGTGCATAGAATTTCAGATGCTGTGGGAAGTACTTTCATTCATGTTCTTATCTGATTCCTGAAGAAGTCATCCTAATTTCCATTTTACAGATAAAAAATCATGTGTTTGGAAAATGAAGTAAAATGGCTCAAGTCAAAAATTTAATAGGTAGTAAAGCTTTGATTTTTAACACAGAACTCCTGATTCCCAAACATATGTCCCTTGTCATCATTTCTTTTTCTTGCTGAATGCTATGTTTGTTCTTTATTCTTTTGCTATTTCTTATTCACATTCACTTATTCCTTTAGAAATTCAAGTATTTTTTTTTTTTTTTGGTTGGGATGAGAAAGGAATTTATTAACAGGGCCCCTGGCTGGGCCCAGAGGCTCTCATACTCAGCAAGTAACACTGAATGGAACAGAACAGAGGCCTCGGAGGCAACACAACACATCTACAACCATCTGATCTTTGACAAACCTGACAAAAACAAGCAATGGGGAAAGGATGCCCTGTTTAATAAATGGTGTTGGGAAAACTGGCTAGTCATGTGCAGAAAGCAGAAACTGGACCCCTTCCTGACACCTTACACTAAAATTAACTCCAGATGGATTAAAGCCTTAAACATAAGACCTAACACCATAAAAATCCTAGAAAAAAATCTAGGCAAAACCATTCAGGACATAGGCGTAGGCAAGGACGTCATGACAAAAACACCAAAAGCATTGGCAACAAAAGCCAAAACAGACAAATAGGACCTAATCAATTCATTAGAGTGAATCGGCAACCAACAGAATGGGAAAAAATTTTTGCAGTCTACCCATCTGACAAAGGGCTGATACCCAAAATCTACAAAGAACTAAAACAGATTTACAAGAAAAAAACAAACAAGCCCATTCAAAAGTGGGCTAAGGATATGAACAGACACTTTACAAAACAAGACATACGTGAGGCCAACAAACATATGAAAAAACGCTCATCATCACTGGTCATTACAGAAATGCAGATCAAAACTACATTGAGATACCATCTCACGCCAGTTAGAATGGCAATCATTAAAAAATCTGGAAACAACAGATGCTGTAGAGGATGTGGAGAAATAGAAACATTTTTACACTGTTGGTGGGAGTGTAAATTAGTTCAACCATTGTGGAAGAAGTGTGGCGATTCCTCAAGGACCTAGTAATAGAAATTCCATTTGACCCAGCATTCCCATTACTGGGTATATATCCAGAGAATTATAAATCGATCTACTATAAGGACATATGCACACGAATGTTCATTGCAGCACAGTTTACAATAGCAAAAACCTGGAACCAACCCAAATGCCTATCGATGATAGACTGGACAGGGAAAATGTGGCACATATACACCATGGAATATTATGCAGCCATCAAAAACGATGAGTTCGTGTCCTTTGTAGGGACATGAATGAACCTGGAATCCATCATTCTCAGCAAACTGACACAAGAACAGAAAATCAAACACTGCATGTTCTCACTCATAGGCAGGTGTTGAACAATGAGAACACATGGACACAGGAAGGGGAGCATCACACACTGGGGTCTGTCGGGGGGGGAAATGGGGAGGGACAGCAGGGGGTGGGGAGTTGGGGGAGAGATAGCATGGGGAGAAATGCCAGATATAGGTGATGGGGAGGAAGGCAGCAAATCACACTGCCATGTGTGTACCTATGCAACAATTTTACATGTTCTTCACATGTACCCCAACACCTAAAATGCAATTAAAAAAAAAATGAATCTTAAACTCAAAAAAAAAAAAAAAGAAATTCAAGTATTTAGAGAATAAGTGGAGTGCCTTATAAAGGAACTATATGAAAAAAGTGTGAGATCCTGTCCACAAAGGACTTATCTTTTTGAGAAAGAATAATTAAAAGAGTTAAAAATATATGTAGATTAAACACTGCTGCTATGTTTTTTTAGAAACTATTTGAATTTTATATTGTTGATAAGTAAATAAAGGCAGGGTGAGGTGGCTCATGCCTATAATCCCAGCACTTTGGGAGGCCAAGGCAGGTGGATAGCTTGAGTCTATGAGTTAGAGACCAGCCTGGGCAACATGGTGAAACCCATCTCTACAAAAAATACAAGAAATTAGCTAGGTGTGATGTTGCATGTCTGCAGTCTCAGTTACTCGGGGGGCTGAGGTGGGAGGATCACCTGAGCCCGAGAGATCAAGGCGAGCCCTGATCACATTACTGCACTCCAGCCTGGGAAGAGAGTGAGATCCTGTCTAAAAAAATTGTGAAATTATTTTTATTAATTCATTAAATAGTTAAAATTATTAATTATCAATAATGTAATTAAGTAAATAAAATTTACCAGTTTCATTTGGAATACTGAATAAACAGATGACAATTATCAAGCATGCCCAGCACTACATACAACGTGAGCATGAGGCATTTTGGCCACGAGTCATTACTCCCTAATAATATATGTTTCAGCTACCAAACAGCATTGCCCTAAGAGCCAAGCAGGAGAAAAAAGCTGGAAATACATTCAAAAGTATACCAGCTGCCTATGAATTTTCACTCCCCTTTCCCTTATATGTTTATATGGTGAATAAAATAGCCAACTGATGTAAAAATTGTATTTTAAGATAATTTATATATTTAAGTTAAATACTGTAGTTTTACTAAGCACTGCAAATGTAGAGACACTACTCAGTTTCTGAGAACAAGCAGCAAACTGGCAATCTGTGTTATTTTCCCGTCAGACCTTTATAGCGTAAGAAATCATAATCATGAAAGCTTTTTTTCTTAAGAGGCGTAATCAGAGGCTTTTTGTAAATGAATTACCCACATTGGATGTACATTTTTTGCTTGAAAGGAAGAACTCACTCCCTTTGTTTTAATCATATTCACCTTATATTGCCACAGTATTATAAATATGAATATGTTTGATGAAGTGAATGAATTGGTTTGAGTCCCTTGATCTTTTGAATGTCCTTTGCTCTGCTGAATAGTAAAAAATATTGGTGACAAATAATAGATAGTATACACAAAAATATACATTTTTACCCACTCACACAGATCTATGTGTTTCCAGTTCGATGAACAATCCTTAAACTATATTATCATAAAAATGATAGTTGAAAATGTTTGATTTTTTCCCCTCAAAGTTTAAAACATATCTGCACTTAAGAAGTTTGTGAAGTTAAATTACATGTCTAAGGTAAGACAAAAGAAATACTGAAGCAAAATCAAAGATTGGAATAAAACACACAAAAATGCTTACAATTGTTAAAATGATAGATTAGAAATGAATTTCAAGTTCCATATATTTCTGTAATAATTTTGTTTTTATTTTCATATCTCTATAAGCACTGACACACTGTCAGATGGATTTTTTCTTGCCATATTGAACTAACAAATGTTTCCAAATAAAGCAAATCATAACTTCTTAGGAAAAGTGAATCACTTCATACTCAAACAATACTACATATGATTTATATAACAGAAAAGATAAACAAACCCTAAAGTATTGAAAAATGTAAAGCAAGTATGATAAAACATATCCATATATTTATCTCTTAAACAGATCATAAAGCCAGATGGAATATGGGCCTAAATTACAGGTTCCATATGGAATCAACCTGAAATTCTCTTTAGTTCTTCAAGTGCTTATAAGTCAGTTTTAAAAAGTTGTACAACCATTGTATTTAATATAGCTTCTACTTTTCATATAAAAATTTAACTGATTCTTAGGATAATAACAGTAGGTCTTCTGTACAGAAAAAAGGGTGTGAGATAACCCCATTTCCAGAGTACTTTTGAAATAGAAATCTTTATTTTGTTAATATCTAAAAATTATTTCAGAAAGTATACTTGCTTTTTCCCAAGTCAGAAATCTATCACTATTAAAATCTATTTTAAAATAAAATATTAGCCGGGCATGGTGGCTCACGCCTGTAATCCCAGCACTTTGGGAGGCTGAAGTGGGTCGATCACGAGGTCAGGAGTTCAAGAACAGCCTGGCCCACATGACGAAACCCCATCTCTACTAAAAATACAAAAATTATAGGGCACCGTGGCTCACGCCTGTAATCTCAGCTACTCTGGAGGCTGCGGCTCGGAATTGCTTGAACCCAGGAGGCAGAGGTTGCAGTGAGCTAAGATCGTGCCACTGTACTCCAGCCTGGGCAACAGAGCGAGACTCCATCTCAAAAAAAAAAAATTATTAATTTGCTCAATAATTAATGACTGGTCCATTTTCTTAAGAACCCCTAAGCAACTTATTAATTTGTAAAGCTTGCGAGATCGAAAATATTAAAGGGCTCCAAATAAGTAATGCAATATATCATACGTCTTGGCAAGTATATGAAAACTGATAAATAACTAGCCTACTCAGGTACCACTTATTACAAATTTGAAGAACTTCATGTAACCAGTCATTGTGTCTTAATAATAACAATGACGACTATGGCAATAATAATTGAGTGTTTACTATGGATTACAATGGCAAGTTACAGGTGACAAATGTCTGACTCATGTTCACTTAATCCTCCTACTCCATACATTTGGACATGTAGAATTTTTTCTCACTTAGCCTCTTAAGTGGCCTTAACACATTGCCCCACTCAACCACTACCAATTGGTCAAAGTAGGTCCGCAAGATGAAACAGTTTTTCCACTTCTATATTAGTTTCTTTGTAAACGTATCTCATTGCCTACCAAGGAATGTCACTATTTGGATTTTACAGATGGAAAAAATTGAGAAGTGTGGCTAATTATACACTCAAAATCATGAATATGTAACATGGTAAAACTGCAATTTAAACCCAGGACTAGCTGACCTTAACACACTGCCTTTACCAGCTAGTAGAAAATGAACATAAATTTTCCAAATCCCCAGCTCAGGTGACAATTATACTCTCTGTCTCTCACTCACAAAAAATTATTTTCTAGCTTGTGATACATCAGCCAGCAGATTTATTTCACTTTGCCTTAGGCTTATCTACTGAATTAAGAGAATAAGGAAGAGCAATGGTAATCTATGAGTGACCTTTAAAAATGCTTTCTACGCATAGGTAATTCAATTCGTAAGAGGGAAATATGTGACACGTTAGTTCTAAGTCTAGAAGATGTACTTTAGTTCTAAGGCTAACCTTAACACAAAAAAATGTCTATAAAAGTGGTAATAAAATCAAGATGCAAAACCTAAAATGCAAAAAAAAAAAAATGATAGTGGATAACTTAAATACATTAAAAAGGTAATTCAACACAGATTTAAGCAACAAACACTATAAGAACAAGTCCTTGCTATATCCCTGGCACGGCAAGGTAAGAGCTTTACATTTCTCATTTCTAATCCTCGATAGAGGTTAGAACACCCATTTTATGAATGAAGACCAAAAGCTCAGTAATGATCAGTGACTTGCACAAGGACAGTGAATAATCCTAACCTAAAATGATTAAATGGCTTAAAAACCATAATTTTTTTTCCCATTGCATCAGCTACCTGCCGTATGAAATTTATTATTTACTGAGTACCTACTGACACCTTAAATATATTATTTTCTACCTCTACATTATCCCTACACTTTAATTATTATCAGTCTCATTTTGCAAATGAATTATGCTCCAGAGAGCTTAACAAACTCACTCAAGATTAAAAAAAAAAGCAAATGTCAAAATCAGGATTCAGATTACAGCTTTCTCTGACTCTCTTCACTACATCATTCTATACAAATACTATCAAAAGTATTCAGAGAGGGAATAAGATAACTACAAAAAGAACCATCAGTGCATTTAAGTTTAGGACAGAGTGGTATATATGTAATCCTACAAGCTTGGTTAAAGTGCTAAAATAATAACAATTCCATAAAGGAAATGGCCACAGGAAAAGAAGGTTCAATAAATTCAATAAGGAAGGAAACTAAGACACTTGGTCGGGAATAGGGCAGGGGATAAAGGTTAAGTCATGTTCTCTGGTACTGTAATTTTTCTTAACTTACAATAATAGAAAAAAATGTTTATGGTGCCCAGGAGGAAAGGAGCAATAATGACTATTTTCTCTTCTCATTCTGTAAGAAATGACATAATAAAGTTACTTTCATAAGAATGAGAAGATTTGCTGTGGGGATGATAGAGTGATCAGGTTCATCACCCAGATTTATTTCCAATTCACTCACAGACAAAAGGAATTTGGATGTCTCCAGGCTGGCTTCGGGCAGACATAAACCAGTTTCAGATGTAGAACAAATAATGTCACTCTCTCTCCCTAAAAAGCCCCAGGTCTAAATAGCCCAGGCAAAGGCTAACTCCTTAAGGAAAGAATGCTAGGTTGTTGATGATGTAATAGCTAGATCTCACTGATTCTTATGTTTCAAATTACTGGACAGCTCCTGCTTGCAGATAAAAATAGAGCATGTAGTACGAATTATTATTAAGACTCAGTATAGATTTCCTAATTTTTAAAGAAACTTATGTGACCACTTATGTGAAAAAGTAATTATCCCTTCCTCAAACCCTCTAGTAATTGTTAAATGCCTTTTTTAAAAACACTTGATCGTATATCTTGCACACCAATGCTGGTTAACCAACATGAACAATGCATATGATGGTAAACATAAAGGTTAAGTAGATATCATCTGTTCCTACTTACAATCTAGTGACAAAGAAATAAATTTACTGGCATTTCCCCAAGTTTGCTTGTAGGTGCAAATGAAACAAAAACAACAAAAACCTTTTGAAAAATGTGGTATGTATGAATTTAATTTCATCTGTGACAACATAGACATTGTGCTTCAGGATGAAGAAAACTATTAAGTGACTGATACCTCAATAGTAAGTGGCTGTGAGCAAAATTATTACACTGATAGAGTGATGCATATGTGACTGACATGCAGACAACAAATTGCACACACCAACTATAATTCAAAAAATTATACAGATTTTAGAACTTTCTTTATTAAAGAGATGCCAGACAAGCTCATGGGGGAAAAAGCCTATTTTTCTAAAGGACTCACACAATTTATATTTTTTCCTAGTCTCTAAAGCACAGGGACACTTACAAAACGGTCCCAACTAATTTCTAGCAGGCTTCTACCCCCTAATACAGTGAAAGCATCTCATTGCCAGTATGGCTCATTTTAGAATGCTTTGCTGGAAAAGCAGGCATTCTATCTTAATCTACCAAATTTCTAGGCTCTCCAAGGAGTTTGAGAACTTAGCTGGTTGCTAAGGTATTCATTCACCTTTAAAGTAATGCTTATTTTCCTTCTAATATATTAGATTTACTTTGATGGTTTTTATAATGATTTTTTATGTGCTGGTTATTTTTCTTTTAATGAGCACTTTTTAGCAATTTTCCGGTTTGCTATGATTAGTTCCCTTTTACAGGTGACTTTTAATTTGTTCCTTAGGAACTGATTTTGCAACATAATTTTAAAATGAACTAAGTACATTTTAATTAATTAATTGATGAACTTGGTTTATCTACTTATTGAAATTATTCATAACTATGATCCAGCACTGAGTTATGAATTACATACCAAAATAATGAGATGGTTATAGAACATAAAGCAAATTTAACTCAAATAAGACTACTTCAAGACATGTCATAATCAAATTCCCAAAGGTCAAGGATAAATAAAGGATCCTAAAAGCAGCAAGAGAAAGAAACAACATACAATGGAGCTCTACCATGTGAGGCAGTACACTTTTCAGTGGAAACCTCGCAGGCCAGGAGTGGCATGATATATTTAAAGCGCTAAAGGAAAAACAAACCAACAAAAAGCCTTATATCCTAGAACAGTATAATCCAGTGAAAATACCCTTCAAACATGAAGGAGAAATAGACCATCACAGACAAACAAAAGCTAAGGATTTAATCAATAACAGACTTGTCCTACAAGAGATGCTAAAGGGGAGTCCTTCAATCTGAAAGAGAAGGATCCTTATAAGCTGTAAGAAATCATTTGAAAGTGCAAAACTCACTGGTAGTAGTAAGAACACAGAAAAACACAGAATATTGTAAAAGTGCAATTGTAGTACATAATTACTCATATCTTGAGTAGAAAGACTGAAAGATGAACCAATCAAAACAAATAGCTACAACAACTATTCAAGACATACACAGTATAAGATGACATAAACGGAAAGAATTAAAAGTTAGAAAGCAGGAGGAAGATTTTTTTTTCTTTTTTTTTTGAGATGGAGTTTCACTCTGATTGCCCAGGCTGGAGTGCAGGTGTGATCTCAGCTCACCGCAACCTCCATTTCCTGGATTCAAGCAATTCTCCTGCCTCAGCCTCCTGAGTAGCTGGGATTACAGGCATGCACCACCACGCTCAGCTAATTTTGTGTTGGAGTTTCTATGGAGAAACTATGGAGTTTCTATGGTCAGGCTGGTCTCGAACTCCCAACCTAGGTGATCCGCCTACCTCGGCCTCCCAAAGTGCTGATATTACAGACATGAGCCACCACACAGGATGAAATTTAAAGTGTAGAGTTATTATTTGTTTTCTATTTTCTTGTTCGTTAATTTTTTGCTCTCAGTGATAGGTTGTCATCAGTTTAAAATAATAGGTTATAAAATATTATTTGCAAGCTTCACTGTAACCTCAAACTAAAATCATACAAAAGATACACAAAAAATAAAAAGCAAGAAATTGAAACATACAACCAGAGAAAATCACCCTTACTAAAAGGAAGACAAAAAAAAAGGAAAGAAAGAAGACCACAAAATAATCAGAAAACAACAAAATGGCAAGAGTAAGTCCTTACTGATAAATAATAATATTGAATATAAATGGACTAAATTGTCCAACAGAAACAGAGTGGCTGAATTAAAAACAACAGTAACAACAATCTCTTGCATATAAGAAACACACTTCACCTATAAATACACACACAGACTGAAAATGAAGGGGTGGAAAAAGATATTCCATGCAAATTGAAAGCAAAAAAGAGCAGAGGTAGCTATACTTACATCAGACAAAGTAGATTTCAAGACAAAAACTATAAAAAGAGACAAGGAGGGTCATTATATAATGATACAGGTGTCAATTCAGGGAGAGGATATAACAATTGTAAATATATACGCATCCAACACTGGAGAATCCAGAGATATAAACCAAGTATTATTAGAGCTAGAGAGATCCCAGTACAGTAATAACCGGAGGCTTCAAACCTAATTTTCTGCACTGGACATATCACCCAGAAAGAAAGTAAACAAAGAAACACTGGGATTAATTTGTACTATAGAGCAAATGGATCTACTAGATATTTACAGAACATTTCTTGCAATGGCTGCAGAATACACATTTTTCACCTCAGCACATGGACCATTTTCAAGAATAGACCATATATTATGCCACAAAGCAGTCTTAATAAACTAAAAAATCCTGAAATTATATCAAGTATATTCTCTGATCACAATGGAATAAAACTAGAAATAATAACAAGAGGAATTTTTAAAACTACACAAATACATGGAAATTAAAAAATAGTATTTTTAGATAGCTTGGTTTTGAATTCTTATTTTGCCATTAATAGCTGTATGTTTTAGAAAAATGAGTGCTTTCACAGATCCTCGGTTTTACCATTTTACAACACAGAGGGCTAAGAATAAATAACTCCATAATTCCCAAAGTGGATAATCATTTTTAGGTTCACCAGTGCTCAGATATTTATATTTATTCATTTTCTAAAGAGGTAAAAATATCCTAGTTGGTTTAAAATATTCTGTCTCATTCCTAATTTCTAGTTGATCTATTCAAGATTGACTGCATCTAGATCAAGTCTTGGTTATTCCTTTTAATAGTTATAAATCTGTTTTCTAATTATAAACATTATACCTGTTCATTGAAGAATGTCTAAAAGATGATAATTTTATAAGATGGAGACAATTCTAGCACCCATAGATAGCCACTGACAAGTTTTGATGTGTTTTCCAAGAATTTGACTTATATATTCAAAAATCAATTATATAGCAAAATATTTTGCTAGCGTTAAGCATCTAGGTTACTTCCAATATTTTGTTATTTTAAATAAAACTATGCCAATTTTCCGAAAATTCAGTTTTCTCATTCAAAATCAGTATTCAGTTTGTTGTTTATTCAAATTCCCCTCCCAACATTTTATGTAAGTACTGCACTTCTACAATTATCATAGTGTTTTTTAATTATCTTTTAAAAATATATCTCTTATTACGACTTCAGAATAAATGTATAGCAGGAGAATTCTCGGGACTATCTTTTATATAAAATATTATTAAATGATCTTGTATAAACAAAACATTCTTCTCTATATCATGGAGATATATATCCTTTTCTAATTATATAGTTTCATTATTAAAATTAACTGTATTCCATTTGTAATATACTTTGCTATGTGGCATGAGACAGGTATCTGATTTTATTCTTTTCCAAACATTTACTCAGTTGTCTAGATCAACCATTATAAAAATTTCCTCCTTCCCTGAGCAATATTTAGTTGTACATTTATTATTTACTAAGACCTTAGTTTGTTATTATTTCTAGGGTCTCCACTTTGTCCTATTGTGTTCTGGTTTTCTTTTCTTATATGGGTACAATATTGCTCTAATCACGTCATCTACTATTTGGGTATTTAGTAAAACAAAGTCTTGCCCTTTATTCTTCTTTAGACCTTCTTGGCTATATTTTACTGTTTAATAATCATTTTGTCAAGTTTTTGATAAAATTCTTTTAAAAGTGTTTATTGCTATTAAATTAAAATCTGTAAATTTGAGAAAAAGAGAATTTTTACAAAACTGAGTTTCCCCCATTCAAGAATAGTCTTGATTTATTCAAACTCCCTCTCCCACTTTTTATGTACTTATGAAACCTATATAAGCAATTATAATCCTTCTGCTACAAAACTAGATTATGAGATGCATGGAACCAGACACACAATCTTTTACATGTTTTCCTATCTTCCAACCTAAGTCTAAAAAGCATTGGCTCCAGAGAGTCCTCAATAAATAGCTGACAAATAATTGATCATATTATATATCTACTTGAATTTAGATGTTACATTTTTACTAAGTATGTCCTTAAAGAGAGATTTCAAATAATTTCTTTTTCCAGAACCTGTAGTCTGATGGAGCCATATGACATAAGGGTGATTATATTGAGTTAACTTGCTGTAATCTGAATGATCATTTTTACTTCACAGTGTCTAGAAGCATTAGAAACATAAGAAACATTACAGTCTGCCTTTTAAAAGTGTATTTATGCCACAAACTTGATATAACTTTTAAAAGTCAAATTTTGTGACTTTCGTATCTCCATCCTAATATTGTCATCTTATTCTTATAAAAATAACACTAGTTGCCCCAGATATATTGCTTCTGATTGGAAATCCCTTAATGACTACTGTACGGCAATATTGAAAGTAAAATTTAATATTATCCAAGTCTTAATTTGAGAAACGTTATAAAAAGGTTCAATACACAACTCTTCAAGTCCTACAGCATTAAACTTAAGGGGAAACTCTTGAAGTCTGAAAGTGTAGTTTTAAAGCAAACACAGGAAATACAGGGGAAAAAATATGTGTTTCATTAAGGAATAACACTGATTGTTAAGAAGTAGGTTAAACTTCAGTGAAAGTTCAAAAAGTTCCTAATTTCTATTATAAGGTCATATACAGGAAACATCTGATGTTCCATCAAACTTTAACTTGAATAAAAGCCAGAAACCTGTGTAAATATTTCTCTCTTTGCAACTACGGATCCTGAAGTTCTCTTGGCTAATCAATCTCCTTTATATTTTCAAGGAAATAAAATCACTAGAATAATCAATCCACAAATGTCAAAGTCAATTCTATTAAGTGCTCAGAATTTTCAAATAGTACAGTGTGAGACTGTGTGTGTGCAGACGCACGTGTGGCGTGTGTGTGTGTGCGCATCTTCATGGGTATGCTGGGAGAGGTGAGGAGTCTTTTCCCCAAAAATATAACACTGTCTTCAGGAGAATTAAAATGGAGTAAACAAAATGGCTAAATAAAACTGAGATAATTAGTGAAAACTAGAAACATACAAAGAAGTGCTAAATTATGTTATTTCTTAAAAAAGAAAGCTTTATACCAGAAAATGGAAAAAAAATGAGTGAATATTATACTAGCCTGGAAAGAATTAATGAAAATAGTATTCAGAGAAACAGGAGTTGAATAGTTACAGGAAAACGATAAATGAAAAAGCACTGTCCTGAGTCAAAAGAGGATAATGCAAGGCTTTTCAACTCTACACAGATTTTTTAGGAATATATTTCATGTGTATTCCTGAGTCAAGCAATATATCCCCATAATAGGCAATGAATAATTTATTTATAGTATAAATTGTTATATTAATGTTAATTACTAAGGTATACCACATATTGAAAAATTCATCCAACTTTTAATGAATACTTGAGGATAAGATTCTATAATAATCCACAAAAATCCCATTCCCATAATTAACATGTTGGCAAAAATGAAGCATTCTGGAATAAAACTCTGCATGTTCTATTTTCATTCTTTATTTAATTTGAATATGGCAGCAGTTATTGCTTCTCAGCCTTTTGGCTAAGATCAAGTGACTATGGTGATGGGTTCTACCAGTGTAGATAAAATTAAAACTAAATGACAGCTCATTGGAAGAGTTCAACGAGTTTTTTATGTAGAAAACAACTTTCCCTTACTTATTAGGAAAATCGGACTTGACTATACAGCAAAATACATCCAATTAGTAATGTATTTAATTTTAAACTTAATTTACATTTCATGTGTTAAGGCTCTGAACACAATACCCCAAAGTAGGGCACCTTTGCATGTGAAATGCTCTGAACTAAAAGATCCTAGGTGGACAAAGCCTTCTAATATCTATCACGGAAAAAAGTCTTTCTGAACTTCTCCTGTCCTCCTGTCTCCCAGTTCTCTGTCTCCCCTGAAACAAGTCATGGATACCAGTCATAGATACTCTTCCTCAAAGCGCATCACAGAAATTAGAACTCTCTCCCCCCATAGCAGGGCTTAAAATGTAGAAAGGTCACTTTCTCCCTCTCCCCCTCTCCCTTTGGAATGAAGACCCTCATTCCAAAGGGGCACTGCCCCATACCTTGAGGGAAGGAAAGCTACACAGAGAGGCCAAGAAGAATCTGAACAGACAGGTCTTGTTGGGGTTCCCCCGCTCAGTCTATTACCACTAGATCACATCCTTTTGTCCAATCACATTTCTATAAGGCTGTCCATGCTTCGTCAAACCTATGCACGAAGGTTTTCTCTAGGTCTTTGATCTTCATTTCTGAAGGCTCCTCTGTCATATAAAACTTTGATTAAATAAATTTGTTATGCTTTTGTCAAGTTAACTTGTCTTGTTATAGGAGTCTTGGCCACGACCCTTATGATGACTGAGGAAAGTTATCACACCTTTCTACTCCTACAGTTGCCTATTCTAAAGATTTACAAGAATAACTTCTCATGTCCTCGACATTGATTTTCAAGATTGTATCCTTCACACAAAATTATCTTCTTCCACATGACTATGTTTATTTCATCTTACTGACGTCACTGTCAGCATCTTTTAGAATGTTAGATTTTGAAATCCAGTTAATGACTTTCCTAGGTGTAACATAAAATTACCTCAATTTTCTAAATCAAAATCCAACCTGTATTTACTACCGAGTGAAAGTTTTACTCCACATGTATTGTCCCAATTAAAGATTACAATATATATTTTTTTCATTTATTTCTATTAAAGTCTCAGAAAACAGGTGTGTGTATCTTGGGTGTGGGTGTGTAGAGATGGAATCTCACCATGTTGACCAGGCTAGCCTCGAACTCCTGGGCTCAAGCAATCCTCTCACCTTGGGCTCCCTGGGTGCTGGGATTACAGGCATGAGCCACCGTGCCCAGGCTGAAAACAAATTTTTTTGAGCAGAACATACTGAAACTATTTGAGAATCAGAGAATAAGAAGGATATAATTAGGTATTAATTTGAGTATATTCATTCCTTTATAATTCAATTTAAATACAAAGTTTTTAAGCTTCGATCTTTTTCTTCACCACAAAACTGGCAGGAGGATGGATTAATGTAACAGGTGGGCTCTTGTGGTTTTAACAGCAATGAAATATAATCAACTGTCTCATATCATATTTCCAGGAAAGCAAGCGACATTTAGACCTACACATGATCCTTAGGCAATCCTACTATTGGCATTAAAGTGTTCAAACTCCCCGTAGGTGCTATATATCTTCTGGCCCTGGGTTTAATTGAAACTTTAAACAAAAATATATTACCTACTTAATGCAGCTGAACCGGATGCTGGCCTTTGTAGTGTACAGACTAATGCCGAGCAAATTAACGTCTGTAACCATAGTGCATAATGTAGAGTTTATATCAAGTGTAAAAGGTAGAAAAATAAAATTTTTAAAAAACTGCTGTTTTTTTAAATGAGAAATAAACTCTTAGGAGAAAAAAGTTATATTTTTTTGCTCATAAATTTTATATATTCATTATTTTTGATATACAGCCAAACATTGATGATTTCCTTATCTTGTTGACATATTATCTTCAAAGTATACTTCTAAAATCTCTCAAATCTATATTTTGCCTTTCCAGACTGTCAAACTCTGAAAAACTGGCATTGGTTTCCTGGTTATATCCTTTCTGAAAATGGAAAAATGAAATGAAATAAAGAGAGTTATCTTAAAAATTTAGAAGTTCATATTCTTTTCTGATTTCATAGGTTAATGACTAATCCAGTTATATGGCCATATTCATATTTGTAGGATTGCCTCATTGATTTTCAAGAGTGCCAATGGAAGCAATCATAGGAAAATCACCAGAACTCAAAACAGGGGAAGCAGGTGGTATAAAAAGCTTAACACTACTGGAGTGTTAATGCTTCCACACTTGAAAGATGTGAAAGTTCAAATCTCACACAGTTAAAAACCACCTCTTTCACAGTCAGCATGCTAAATGCCTTGAGCAATCCACTTAAGAACAACTGAACACAGGAGGAAACGTTAAGCATGTAAACCATCATGTCAAAAGTTTACTCTGAATATCCCCACTTTAAATATATTCCGAAACAAGGTGAGGTAAACACACATACACATACAAACACAGAAGAACCCAACAAAAATAAATAATCTAGTTAAGCACAAGCCACACAGAAGGTTGAGAAAGAAACAGACTTCCTTTATACTCATTCTGCAGACTGAACTCAGCACATAATGTACAGACCTAAAGCAGAATTTGCATTTACCAGTGAAGAATGTTTGCATTTTGTTTTCAGAAGGTGGGTTTGTCAGTTCTTCTCACCTAAAAAATAGTTTAAAAACCTAAAGATCACTTGTTGCTATTTGTGACACTTAACTCATTCATACCACAAGTTTCTTTCTCAAAAATACAATTTTAAAATTCATGCAAGCTTTTTACACAAAAAATTGCCCTAATAAATTCATTTTTGTTTCCTATTGTTTTTCTTTCTCATTCCCTGTGAATGGACAAATAAAATTGAAAAAATACCTCATAATTAAAGAGCTGTTGTAAAGAACTGAAAATTAAATCAAAATGTTCCTCCTTATTATTGAAGATATGGGGAGAAAACATTTTTTCGATTTCTAATCTATTTAAGTAAAAGCCTTAGCTGAAGGCTGATGGAGGAAAATATATTTCCCAATACTGAGCTGGGACTAAAAACTGAAAGGGATATATAAAACAAGAGATTAACATAAGAGAATCAGAACAGTATGATGAAAATAAAGGCACATAAGATCATAAAAAGCAATGGGCCATTATCACACATTTCTCCTGGAAAAAAAGAATCTCTCCCTAAGATAAATGCATATTGCCCATCATAAACACACATTTTAGAGAACAGGAAATTATGAATATGTATGTGAATTGTGATACTAGCATCACATTAGAAATTAAAAAGCTTGAGTTTCTCTTTTTGGTTTTCTTTAGTCAACACAGTAGAGTCTACAGACAAAGTATTTTCAAGGTTAGAGTAATAGTATTCCATTTTATTTATAGGCATTTACTTATTACAGAGAGGCCCTAAAGAGCTCTGGACCAACCATGAACTCTCCTAGGAAGTTCTTTGAGAGCAAGAACTATATCAACTATTTATATTTCATATGTCTGCTGCCTCTCTGCCATCCCAGCACTTGTGACTTAATTTTTTTTTTTCACATACAGAGGTTATTCTAAACAGTTATTATAGACTGAAATGACAAGACAGTTACCCTAGGTTCTCTCTTACTCCATATAATACATTATTCGCTTTTGTTCTCAAGATATATTACCAAGATGAAATGACGCAAATTGCTTGTATAATTAAACCCAACAATTACTTTGCATTGAGAAAGCCAAGTCATTTTATTTTAAACAGTAAATAGGTTAAAACGACCTCTGGGATTGGAAGAGCTCAAACAGATAAAAATAATTGGATGTTGCAGCCTAATTTAGTTTCCTACAATCCCTTAGGATTATTCAAAAGCAATACTTAAGTAGAGATAATAGGAGAAATAAACAATTATAGAGAAAGAAGAGAAAAACTGAGATTGTTCAGAAATTATCCCGCATTAAATTTTTTTAAATATTCAGTATACCTAATGTATTTTGCAGCTGTTTTATTCTTTATAGTAAAACTGAAGAAGAGGTATTTATATATTTAATTTTTACTAATTTTTAAGTGCAAAGGAAAACTATTTTCACATAGTAAAAAAATGTAATCGTTTTGGTAACACAGAAGCACTAAGCAGAAAAAGCATTTGAATTTAAGTCAAGAAACTACTCCTGGTTTTAATACAAATTGTAAATCTGAACTTCATAAAATGATGGGGATGTTAATTTTTATCTTAAAAAATAAAAGAGATTATTTTATAAGGGCTTTTGAGATATGAGTCTTCTATCTTTAACATTCTATGATTCTAAAATACATCTATAACTTCAGAAGAAAAGAAGAGAAATTGAGATCCAATAAATGCCTCTGAGCGATACACTAAAGAATAATTTTGGTTAGGTCTAGATGAAAAATACATCATAACAGAAAAGAAAAAAAACTCTAGTCTACATATGAGAATTTTAATTTGGAGGAAGCACTCTATTAATGAAATCAAGTTAACTGACAATAAAGAAATATACTGTTTTACTTTTGGTTAATATAGCTAATAGTAAAAGAAGGATTTTGACTGTAGTTACTGAGAGAAAAAGGGAAGTGAGCCTGGAGAAAAAGATACAGCAATTGCAAATAGGATAGAACTAAACAGAATCTCTGTTGGAGTACGGTGACCACAAGGCATACCGATGACAAAAATCTTATCTGTGAAGTAGTCATATTTACATTGCTAAATACAAAAAAAGTGACAGAGAATACAATCAACTTTTGGAGCTTAAAAGCCTACGGAAATGATAATTACAATGGAGAGTCCTATTATAAAACACTTAATTACGTTAGGCAGTTGGACCAATATGTTTTACCTTTTTAATTTTATCATTTTAATCAATCTTCAAACTGATACTACTATTACAATAATTGTATGAAAGGGAAACTTAGGCTTCTGTTAAGTAATTTGCCCAAGGATGCTCAGGGAGAAAGTGTCAAAGTCGTCATTTGAACCCAGGCTATCTGATTTCAGGACTACCTTAGGGTGAATCTCAATTTAATCTAACCTGTTTTCTCAAGAGGAAATGAGGTCCACAGTATTAAGTCACACAACTGGCTACGAGCAATTTAACACACATTTTGTGATTTGGTCTCTTAATATTTCACGTATTTTCATATCTTGCTAATTATAAGCATCTAAGTAAAATTCTAGCTTTTGTTTATAAAATAGTATTTATTATCTGTTTATGTTTTTAATGTGTGTTTGTAATTCACCTAATTCAGGATGGGAAGGTATTTCTCAATTATTGTTACTCAAACACTTGCTCCTATGAAATTGAAGAGGATAAATGAGAATAGGTTTTTAAACACTTTAAAAAATTTACTTACAAACTGCCACAACAAAATTAAATTAATAGTTTTAAAATATGGAAAATTTAAGTTGGGAAATTAATCAAACTTGTTATTTTCTATTAATACACAAATAGGAAAAACACATTCATTTGGCATTCAGAATAAGTTAACTGGCATGTAGCATATGGTATATAATATGTTTTTCATAAAATGTTCAAGGGGAGATTAAATTCAAAGGACTAGAGTGTTTTCTAACAAAAGCAACAGCAGTGGATTTAGTATGACACTAATAATCACATTAAAATATAATTCTATTTTTTCACACACACTCCTTTATTTCTCTTAACCTCCAAAGAAAAGAAAAAAAATGGAAAAAAACATAATGCTTGTATATCTACACACAAGCACTTGGGGGTAGTGGTTGTGAAGGGGTAAATAAATGAGACATGAGAAAAATGAACACTTATAGGCTAAATCTAGCCAGACATTATAATCCATCACTGATCCCTAAAGGGCACTAATAATATGTAAATGTGTGAATTAGAAAACACATTCAAGGCTGTTGATAAACTTGATAGGATAATCAGCACATGCTGACAGACTAATGAAACTGATGAACTGATAGGGCAGCTTATCTCCTGGGTCATTTTTTTTTTCTCCTCAAATGGAGGCTAATCAAAATGTATTAGGAGTCAAAGCAAACACTTGGGGGGATTTAACCCATTTTGATTAGGAAGTGATTCACTCTCTGAGAAAATTATAGTTTCCTGAACAACTGAAACTATAAAACCTGATCGGCTAAAAGACCTTGACATAAAATTAAATAGAAGGCAGCCACCATAATCGTAGAAAAAATCTAGAATGCTAAATATTAAGATCTTCCGTTTAAAAATTGTGAGTGTGCTTTTCAGAGTCTGGACAAAGCAACCATCTCCTTCTCTAATGGAAAATAAGACAAAAGATTAAGCAATAACCCCCAGGGACACACTTATCTTTTGCTGCCTGTGTGAGCTGAGCATCTGTGTAACCATATGAGAGACAGATCCCAAGGTACTGGTTGACTTTTCAAATTTATTAACATAAAATAATTGAATGAATGTTTGAAATAGCTAACTCTGGTGAACATCACCACTTCCAATTAACAACAGACAACAAATATACTACGTGCAGGCTGTTGCCAAGAATCTCAGAGACCTATCCTAATTTAAAGAAAGATGTCTTATTTGATAACCGAGGAAAATTGGGAATAAGGCCTTGCAAGCACTAGAATTAAGAATAAAATAATAAGCTAAAATCAAAGCTAGATAAAGCAATTCTTTCAGTATTAATTTTAATGCAAAAACATCTACCATTAAAGTAAAAAAGTTAATTCAATTCATAAATCTACATATCCTAAGCACATGCTTTATGGACATGTATATTTCATTCGTATAGACAGATTGATGGTGAAATGCTGGATAGTGAAATGCATTGTTTTAATTTATAAAAATGTAATAGAGTTAATGAAGCTAAATTTTACCTTTTAGAAATTATACCAAAGAGGAAAAAAATGACAATTAAAAAAACACTCCAGTGTGCTTTTTAATATGATATTCAATCACTCTACTGCTGCACAGGCAAATTGGGGGTGAGATTCCCACAGACATGGAATAAATATTTTAACCTCTTCCAAATAATTTTGTTTTTCTGTTTACGGACAAGTGCTCAATTCTCTCTCTAAACTATTTCTCAATTTTCTGTCCTTTGGAAAAAAGAGAACATGAGTGTTCTTGCCAAATGTATATTTTGTAGTTTAGGAGAGCTTGGGATTTTTTTCTGTGCTCAAGACATAGCTACTATTAAACTCCTCGAATCATAGAATGTAGAAGTGTACAATAATCCTGGAGATTATACAGTCTAATCTCATTTATTTTTCTATGCATGAGAGAGGCCTAGAAATATTAAACAACTTAAGCAGGTTTAATGAAAAGGGAAAATCTGAGTTTGCATTTTGTGTTTGGAAAAAAAGAAATATTTGATTTGAGGACAAAAGTAAATGCCTATCTTCTCTTTATTATCTCCAAGCAGCAGTATTAATCAATCATTAGGCCACCTTACTTTAGGGATCTTTTTCCAAGTGTGATATGCTGAATATGTAGTTTGCAGTCATAACCACGATCAAACAGCTGTGGCAACAATTTACTACAAGGCAGGCAGGGATCAATCACAGAAGATAGGTAGGATATTTTATTATAATTTCTCATTCTTCACCTCTTATACCTAGAAAAATCCATGCCCCAGATTTATATACTTTCTGATTAATGAGAATTAAGCTAATTATTCAACATAAAACATGGAATAACTGTTGTAGAACATTAATAGTCTGTATAACCTTGTTTTACTCTAACATATTACTGTGAAAAGTTCTACTGAAATCCAAGTGTTCATCAATGAAAACCACACATTTGGCTCATTTATCTTTTACAAGCATCAAAGTTCATTCATCTCTCTGTCATAGCATGTTTAGTTTTGGGAATCTTCTGATTAAGAAAATAATATGATAAAAACTATCATGAATTTGATAAACCTACTAAAATTAATGTATACTTTATTCATCACTATTATTGAAAAATTACACATACGTAGATTATTTTTACAATCTCTGGGGTCTAGCTAATATTCAATATCCAGATAATTTTGAGAGACCCTTGCAATAATTCTGGGATATGACCAATGTGTTGGACATTGCTGCATTATTGCATTTATTTGTCATGTCAGAATAAATATGTTGTGTCGGAATTTGAGTACGATGCCAGATTGCAAACATTTCTTTGTGAGGATTAATATGATTTATTAGAATTCCATTACAGGTCCCTGAAATATCAGTTTAAAAATACTGATGTTTTACTCACCCATCATGTTGTACAAGCTCTGTGGGGCAAACTGCCTTGGCATTTTCTGAATTGCTTCCTTGTATACACTAAGGGCCTCCTAATTTATAAAATAAAAAAAGAGATAAATCATCACTAATGTGCAGGGATCTTCACTGTAAATAAGATAATAACATTCTTCCAAAGTTGAAACCATCCACTGCTGTTTCCATAGAGGAAAATAACTGAGCTGTCCTTTTGTGACATACTGTCTCAATTCCACCAATAAAAATACTCAGCCCAGTCAGTGAAGAATGCCATAGCTTAACGAGGCATCGAATGTTAGCACTGCTCTTTTGATATAAATTATCTAGTTCATACAGATTATTCAACTATAAAAACTAAAAAAAAAAAGTTTGAAAATTACCCATTAGTCATCTAAATTCCATAATTACTTTAAGTCAGTAAACCTGGTAGGATCTAAATATAATGTCAGCTAACAAATCTTCCAGCTCTGGAGACCCACTGAAATTCCTAAATGCAATAATTTTAAAAGTTGTATTTTTATCCTTATATTACAGTTTTAACACATTGTATAAGAGTACGTGAGCGGGAGGTCAGGAGAAAGCATTTGGAAGGAGAGAGAGGGCAATAAGGAACTCATGCAAACATGCTTCCTGTCAGAGGAAGGGAGGACCAGTCTGGGTCACCTCCTAACTTACTGTGCAACATCCTGTTACACCACTTTTTCTTATCCCTCAGTTAAAAAATAATCAAATTAAATTTTATTTTAGTATAGTTTTTCAAAGAATTAAGAGAAATAGGTGGCATTTCTCTTAATTGCATTTCCTTAATAGGCAACATGGTATTTCCTCAATATGCAAAGTAAAAAGATATATTTTTAAAAATATCAAACACTGGGTATAGGGTAACAATTCTAGAAACTGTCTTGGATCATCAAACCAAAGAAATAGGGAACAAAGGAGCTCGAGAAACATCACGTTATTTCCCCATTCTTGAATAGTCACAATACATATTGACATACTATAATTGCTCTGAGAAATGGACAGGAAAGAAATCTATTAAATTTTTATTTAGCAGAAGCTTTTTCCAAACAAATTTGATCACAAATTCTTCTAATGTCATCACATAGTAGTTTCTCAAAGGACAATAGTTTAATGTGTATAAGTGTTAGTTGTTCAAAGGACGTAGGGTCTGAAAGGAGGCTGTAGGTTAGAAAACACTGAGACTAGATCAGAAATAGAGGGAAGGAAAAAAATAGAGAGGTATTGGCCAGACCTCGTAGTGTCCCTGCTCATGATACAGCTTTCCCAGGTTGTACAGACAACTGGTAACAGAGCTCTTGTGTGCATGAGGGTCCTTTAGGTTTTCGTCTGGGATCTCGGAACACTTTAAGAATGTACGTCGGGCTTCTTCCGTCCTTCCTTGGTTCATTAGAATAATACCAGTATTTAAATATGCAGCTGAGGGGGAACAGTGGAAACAAAAGCGTGAGAAGATGATATACACTGTAAACAAAATACAGTTATCTTTGTTTCTATTTGGTTTCTATGGTTTAGCTCTCATAAAAAAAAAGAAAAAATACTTATGAAACAAATACCTATGGGATCAATAATGGTAGGGGAAACTGTACTTATCACTGCAAAATATATGGAATAGTCTCTGCCAGCAAGAAATCCCGAATATTTTTAAGCTTGAAATCTAGCTGAGTAAAAGTTATAGCTATCATAATTTTTTAAAATGATCAATGAACAGAAATATGATGCAACTGAAAGAGATATAATTGTTAGAGGTTCATAATTTGAGTAGCAAGTATTCAGAAATAAGAGCACCCAATGTTTTCTCAGTGAGGCTGTAAATTACAGCTAATTTTCAAATATGGAAAGAGGTATAAAAAATAAAATCTTGAACATTACTTACAAGCCAGGGTAGGCCTGCTCCCAATGGCCAGTTTATAATAATGTAGTGCTTCTGCAAACCTGCTATTCTCCTGTAGAAGTAGCCCTCTGCATGAGGAAAACAGAAATTTAAAGAAAGGACTGTATTATTATATATAAAACCACAAATTTTTATTTTATACTCCAAAAATAAAAAAGGTTAACAATGCAATAAAAATGCTAACCTGGTAGTATAAAAATAAATTCTAAATATAAGGAAATGATTCCTCAAGAGGGAAAATACTGGATAGGTATCAGTTGCATTTGTGCTGCGTTAGAACATATTAGGAGGTATTTTCTAAAAGCCTTTTACCACCATTGAACTTTCCCCTTCCCTAGCTCTCTTTTCTCTCCCACTAGAATTACTAACCACCTGGATTTCTTTTTAGAGCATGCACATTTTCCCACCACTTCGGAAAGGAAACCTGTCTAAGGCAGTGAGATATGAATATATGGAAACATGACATGCGTCTCTCACTAGCTATATTGCTTGAGAAATATTGGTGCTTGGCTGCCTGAAAGGCAAAAGGTAGTCTGGCTCAACAGCAAAAACAGTCAGATGCTAAAAAATCAGATGCTAAAAAAATAACAACAACAAAAAAGACCGAAGGCTATCCACATCACCCTTTCCTTGATATCTGGATTTAGTTGAGTAAGACTGGATTTCAGAACACTGCGCAAATTTCAGTTCACTCTTCTGAATAACATCTTTCTCTACAGACCCGAAGATTCCATAGACTTTCTTAGAAGGCTCTAAGGTAGTAACTGCATGTACTATCTCAGCCATGCCAGAACCTACCCTCATGACTGAATGAAATCAATTACAGTCATGCCTATGAAAACAAGGTATTGGAGGATTGAACTAAGTTCAAAAAGCTCTCACAGAGGGTTTTTTGGCCTATTCCCATTCTCTTGTAATCAGTAAGTATCTTACAGACATTCCGCACATCTATTGAGCCTGAATACTGCTGTTATCATCTCAAATTGCAGATTCAACTTGGCAGCTGCTGAGGCCTTTGAAAGGCTGTTAAAACGGAGATCAGAGAAAAGAGAAGGCTACTAATAAAAACTTATCATTCTGTTGAGCATTTTAAAATACATCACTTAATGAGCATCTTGAGAAAATATTTAAAATTAAAGAATGCTCACTTGTGTCAAAAGCATATATTAACAACTTCACAATTTCTCATAGTTGTTAAAAAGTCATCTGAATAAAGAATTCCCAAACATATTAACATCATTTTCACATATATATATTTCTATTAAAAAATGTGAACAACAGTTAATTTGATCATGAAATTAATATGCTGTGCTGTCAAGTGTACTTGCCAGCTGCTGGGAATAAGAGAGAATAAAGCTTCCTGTAGTAGTAAAGTATTTGTGGAGGAAATGGTCAGTTTTATTCAAACGTGGGTAAAATTGATAAAGAGAATGAACACATTTTTAAAAAGAATAATATTCTTTATGACAATAATTTTATTGACATAATGCCTTCCCATTAATTAAACTCATATATATTAGCTAACTTCTGAAACTTATCTACAACTTTAAATGTCTTCATGGCTTTGCTTTAAAATTCAGATAAAGAGGGGCATCTCCTTTGATATAAGGCTAAGGGTACCAGGAGAGAAATACCATTTAGATATTTAATTCTATTTTTTCTAGCTTCTTTAGAAATTGAAATCCTTCAATCAACCCCTCTTGTCCAATATCTTCAGCTGCTTTTACCATACAGTTTCCTTTCTTAAGACTACAAAAATGTTCATGTGCCTCTTAGACATAGGAGAAGAAAATACCCATATAACCTTTCTTCATTCTTGTATCCACCTCCATCTACTGCTTATGATTGTTTCCCCTTCAAAGCCAGATTTTCTTTAAGAATGGTCTGTGGTGTATATGACCAATGCCCCAAATCCCATTTACCCCTAAATTCTAAATTCGGTTTAGATTTTCTTCCCAGACTTCCCCTGATATGTCCTATTAAATTTCTACTAATCACTGAATCCCCAAATAGTGCACTTATGTGAAACTCCACTCAACTATTACACTTCAGACTATTGAATTCATCTTCCTTCCGGAAATTCTGTATTTCCTGGGCTCCTGGGAGACCAGTCTCTTACACAGAATGAGAAAGAAAATGTCTCTTTATTCATGAATTCCTTTAAAAGGAGTTGGTGTTTTACAGGATTTTGTACTTGTCTCTAGGAATAAATACAGTCTCTATTCATAAATACAGTCTCTGCATGACATCATGCATAAATGTGGCTCATGTATATGCTGACTGCTCACAATTCTGAAAAACTCGTCTCCTTCCTGACATCCAGATCTGCTTTCGAAAGCTGACTGAGCCACATCAAGATAGAGGCTCACTGAAATTTCAAAGTCAATACATCCAAAAATTGAAATCAGTATCGCCCACTTAAAAATAAATAAATGAAATAAATAAAATAGGGGAAAAAATCTTTGTAATTAACACAATCATTCACTCCAGTTGCTAAAATGAGAAACTTGATTATCACTCTTAGCTCTTCACTTATCTTCACAATTCCATATTTTGTCTCCTAAGCCCACTTATTATTTTCTAAGGCTCTTTACTTTCCCTCTCAAGGTTTATCTTTATGCCTCTGTCAGAGCCCTTTTTATCTTTTCTGTTACCTGAATAACTGCAATAGCCCACTAATTAGTCTCCACATAATTACATTTCTAAAGGGCAAACATGCTATTAGGCTAGATGGAATGACCATGAAGTGAATGAGCACATATCTCTGACAATGTACCTAAAGCCTATAAACCTTGAAAACGGATGTATTTAGCCTCATGGGATTCCCAACGCAGATAGACTATATTCCTGTCATTTTCCAATTCATAAAATATACAAAAAAGAAAGAAAATGATAAATAGTGTAATAACCACACTGGGACAATCCTGTTCTGCCTCCCTTATTCTTGCGGGGAGGGGGCGGATCCTAGCCACTCAGAGTGATTCAGCAAGTCGTTTTCAGGAATATATATACTGTGACTCTTTGAATTAGAATATCATCATCCTTTACATACTCTGAAAAAGTTAGCAATGGAGTGATTCTAAGATAGACGGCTACTGTGATTGACTTCTCATGGGCTAAGGATTTAACTGAGCATTAACTATGCCCAAGAATGGACGGGCCAAATGTAAACAACACAGAGGTGCACTTGCCTATGGATGCAAAATCTACTGAGGTAGATGAATATGAAAACATAGAGAACAGAGGACCAATATCGCCCAGCCCAGGAATGGACAAGGAAAGGTCTAGAGTTAAAATGATACTGGTAGAGGCCAAAAGCACACCACAATAAAAAGAGTTATCAGCTCTCCACTACAAAGGGAGAAAGAGAGGCTCAGATAATTAACCAACTCCCTCTAGTTTTTATGGTTAATAAGAGGCAAAGCCAGAATCAGAACAGTTTCTGATACTAAATCCCATGCTCATTCTAGAAGGGAAAGAGAAAAGAGATGAAATAGTTCAATTCCAGGTACATGTGTACTCGGTTACGTTTCTTTTTGCTCTAAAACTTTCCAAATGTTAAATTGTGTTCACACATGAAAAAGGAGTCAAGTGCCATTTTGGAAATTCTGGATAAATCTGGGCCAATTCTAGTATCGTTATGACTAGGATTCTGTTAGTGTTGTTTTCCAGATTAATAAAACCCTTTCTTATTTTACCTATAACATGATAGACAGATAGAAATCCTTCACGTTACAATAATAATAATAGTGGCAGAGAAGCTTATTCAGCACTTAGAATGTATGGAGCATTTTACATATATTAATTTATTATACAACAATAATCTTATAAGGTAGGATATTATTACTTTCTTCATTTTGCATATAATGAACCTTAGGCAAGAAAAAGTTAAGTAACATACCTAAGGTCAAACAACTGGTAAAAAGGTGCCAAAATTCAAGACTAGTAGTCTGGATATACATGAGGACCTGTAATTTAATAAATCATTCATACTAAAGGCTTTTATGACTGTTTAAAAATGACATAGTTCATTTACATGCAGATTATGTCAAAATCTTTTGGTTTCTATGTATATGAAAAACAGGAACACATTAAGAAATTTTTTTAATTAAAAAAACCTGATTCCCACATATTTGTTAAAATTTTAATTTAGATTCAAGGGGTTCATGTATAGGTTTGTTACATGTATATATTGCATGATGCTATGGTTTGGGGTACAACCTATTCCATTACCCAGGTACTGACCAAGTACCCATTAGTTACTTTTTCAATCATTGCTGCCCTCCCGCCCTGCCCCCTCTCCAGTCTAGTAATCCCCCAGTGTCTTTCATTGCCAACTTATGGCCATGAATATTTAATATTTAGCTGCCACTTTCAAGTGAGAACATGCAGTGTTTGGTTTTCTGCTCCTGCATTAATGTCCTTAGGATGATGGCCCCCAGCTGCATCCATGTTGCGGCAAAATACATAATTATATTTTTTATGGCTGTAAAGTATTCCCTGATACATATTTACCTCCTTTTCTTTACCTAGTCCATCACTGACAGGCACCTAGATTGATTCCACGTCTTTGTTATTTTGACTAGCGTTGCAATGAACATGTGAGTGCATGTGTCTTTTTGATAGAATGATTTATTTTCCTTTGGGTATATAGCCAATGCTAAGATTTCTGGGTCAAATGGTAGTTTTGTTTTAAGTTATTTGAGGAATCTCCAAACTGTTTTCCACAGTGGCTAAACTATATTCCATCAACAATGTGTAAGTATTTCCTTTTCTTCATTGTCTCACCAGCATCTATTGTTTTTTGGACTCTTCAATAATAACCATCCTGACTGGTGTGAGATGGTATCTCACTGTGGTTTTGATTTGCATTTCTCTGATGATGAGTGATGTGGAGCATTTTTTCTTACGTTTCTTGGCAACTTTCGTGTATTCTTTTGAGAAGTGTCTGCTCATATCTTTCTACTGTTTTTTTTTTTTTAATGGCATTGTCTTTTGCTTGTTCAACTATTTACATTCTTTACAGATTCTGGATATTAGACTTCTGTTGGATGCATAGTGTGCAAACATCTTCTATTTTGTAGGCTGTCTGTTTACTCTGTTGATAGTTTCTTTTGCAATGCTGAAGCTCTTTACTACAATTAGGTGCTACTTATTAATTTTTATTTTTGTTGCAATGTCTTCTGAGGACTTGGTCAGAAATTCTTTCCAAAGGCTTATGTCCAGAATGGTGTCTCTTAGGTTTTCTTCTAGGATTCTTATAGTTTGAGGACTTACATTTATATATTTAATCCATCTTGAGTTAATTTTTATATAGAGTGAAGAGTAGGGATTCAGTCTGATTTCATGCATATGGCTAGCCAGCTATCACAGCACTATTTATTGAACAGTAAGTCCTTTTCTCATTTTCTATTTTTGTCAAATTTGTCCAAGGACAAATGGCTGTAGGTGTGAGACTTTATTTCTGGATTCCAGATTCTGTTCCACTGGTCTATGTGTCTCTTTTTGTGTCAGTACCAGGCTGTTTTGGTTACGGCAGCCTTATAGTAGAGTTTGAGACTGAATAATGCAATGCCTCTGGGTTTGTTCTTTTTGCTTAGAATTACTTTGGCTATTCACACGTTTTTTGGTTCCATATATTAGAATAGTGTTTTTTAATTCTGTGAAAACCAACATTGGTATTATGACAGGAATAGCACTGAATCTGTAAATTGCTTTGGGCAGTATGGCCATTTTAATGATATTGATTCTTCCAAGTCATGAGCACAGAATGCTCTTCCATAGTTTGTGTCATCTATGATTTCTTTCAGCAGTGTTTTATAGTTTTCCCTGTAGAGATCTTTCATCTCCTTGGTTAGAAATATTCCTATGTATTTTTGTGTGTATATGGCCATTGTAAATGAGACTGCATTCCTTATTTCGCTCTCAGCTTGAACATTATTCATGTATAGAAATGCTGCTGATTGTTTTGCACCAATGTTTGTATGATGAGACATTACTGAAGTCATTTATCAGTCCCAGGAGCCTTTTGGCAGTCTTTAGGGTTTTCTGAATATAGAATAATATTATCAGTAAACAGTTAGCTTGACTTCTTTTCCTATTGAAGGCCTTTTATTTCTTTCTCTTGCCTGATTGGTCTGGCTAGGAGTTCCAGTACTATGTCGAATAAGAGTGGTGAGAGTCAGCATCTTGTCTTATGCCAATTCTCAAAGGGAATGCTTCCAGTATTTGTCCATTTAGTATGATGTTGGCTGTGGGTGTGTCAAAGGTGACTCTTAAGATGTTGCAGTTTGTTCTCTCAATGTCTATTTTCTTGAGGGTTTTATTCTAAAGGGCTAATAAATTTTATTGAAAGTTTTTTCTGCATATATTGAGATTATCATATAATTTTTGTTTCTAATTTTACTTACGCAGTGAATCGCATTTTTTGATTTGCACATGTTGAAACAACCCTGCATCCCAGGAATGAAGCCTACCTGATTGTGGTGAGTTACCATTTTGATGTGCTGCACAATTCAGTTTACTAGTATTTTACTGAGGATTTTTGTGTCTTATGTTCATTAGGGATATTGGACAGTAGCTGACTTAAGTTTTCTTTTGAGACAGACTCTCGCTCTGTCACCTAGCCTGGAATGTAATGGTGTGATGCTAACAGGAGCCTTGATTTTCCAGGCTCAAGCAATTCTTCTGTCTCAGTAACCTGAGTGTGTGCTACAGGTGTGTGCTACCATACCTGGCTAAACTTTTTGATTTTTAGTAGAGATGAGGTTTTGCTCTGTTGTTCAAGCTTGTCTTGAACTACTGAGGGCAAGCGATCCTCTCACCTCAGCTTGCTCATGTATTGGGATTACAGGCATGAGTCGTTGTGCCCAGCCTGGTTTTCTTCCTTCCTTGTGTCTTTGCCAGGTTTTGGCATTAGAGTGATGCTGGCTTCATAGAATGAGTCAGGGAGAAGTCCCTCCTCCTTGATTTTTTTGGATAGTTTTAGTAGAATAAGTACCAGTTCTTTGTACATATGATAGAATTCAGCTGTGACTTTATCTGGTCTAGGAATATTTGGTAGGTAAGTTTTTATTTTTTGTGTTTTACTTTTTTTTAAATTACTAATTCAATTTTCGAAGTCAATATTAGTCTGTTCAGGGTTTTTATTTCTTCTGGGCTCAATTTTGTGAAACTATGTATTTTCAGGAATTTATTTCCTCTGGATTTCTGGCTTGCATGCATGGAAGTGTTCATAATAGTCTCTGAGGATCTTTTATATTTCTTTGAGATCAGTTGTGATGTCATCTTTGTCATTTCTGATTGTGCTTATTTATATTCTGCACCAACCTAATATCCCTCTTTTCTCTTTGTTAATCTCACTAGTAGTCTGTAATTGATCTTTATCCTTTCAAAAAACCAACCTTTGGGTTCGTTGATTCATTGTATAGATTTGGGGGTCTCAAATTCATTCAGTTCTGTTTTGACTTTTGTTATTTCCTTTCTTCTTCCGCCTTTAGAGTCAGCTTGCTAATGTTTTTCCAGTTTTCTAGGTGTAATGTTAGGTCATTAATATGAGATCTTCCTAGCCTTTTGAGGTAGGCATTTAGTGCTATGAACTTTCCTCTGAATGCTGCTTTTGCTGTATCCCAGACACTTTGGTATGCTGTATCTCGGTTTTTATTTACTTAAAAAATTTTGGTTTTGGGGCCGGGCGCGGTGGCTCACGCCTGTAATCCCAGCACTTTGGGAGGCCGAGGCGGGCGGATCACGAGGTCAAGAGATCGAGACCGTCCTGGTCAACATGGTGAAACCCCGTCTCTACTAAAAATACAAAAAAATTAGCTGGGCGTGGTGGCGCGCGCCTGTAGTCCCAGCTACTCGGGAGGCTGAGGCAGGAGAATGCTTGAACCCGGGCAGCGGAGGTTGCAGTGAGCCAAGGTCGCGCCACTGCACTCCAGCCTGGCGCCTGGTGACTAGTGAGACTCTGTCTCAAAAAAAAAAAAAAAAAAAAAAAATTTGGTTTCTGTTTTAATTTCATTGTTTACACAAAAGTCATGTAATATTGTCGTTTTGAGAGATCTCCTTGGTAATTATTTTTATTTTTATTCCACTGTGTTACAAGAGTGTGGCTGGTATGCTTTTAGTTTTGTTTTTAATTTATTGAGATTTGCTTTATGGCTAAGCATGTGGTCGATGTTGGGTAATGTTCCATGCACAGATGAGAAGAATGTATATTGGGTGGTTTATTGGTAGTGTCTGCTATAGATATCTATCAGTTCATTTGGTCCAGTGTTGAATCTAAGTCCAGAATTCATTGGCTTTCTGCCTCAATGATCTAATTTTGTCAGTGGGGTGAAGTCCCCACTATTATTGTGTGCCTGTCTATGTCTTTTTGTAGGTCTAAAAGTATTTGTTTCATGAATGTGGGTGTTCCAATGTGGCATGCATACATATTTAGGATAGTTAAGTCTTCTCTTTGAAGACTTAACTTCTTGTTGAAGTCTTAACTATCCTAAATAAATATGCACTCCACATTGCATTTATCATGTACTTGTTGATTTATCATTATGGAATGCCCTTCTTTGTACTTTTTTTACTTTTACTCATTTAAAGTCTGTTTTATCTGGCCAGGCATAGTGGCTCATGCCTGTAATCTCAGGACTTTGTTAGGCAAAGGCGGGTGGATCACCTGAGGTCAGGAGTTCGAGACCAATCTGGTCATCATGGTGAAACTCCATCTCTACTAAAAATACAAAAATTAGCCAGGCAGGGTGGTAGGCACCTGTAATCCCAGCTACTTGGGAGAGAAGCTGAGGCAGGAAAATCACTTAACCCTGGGAGATGGAGGTTGCAGTGAGCTGAGATCAAACCATTGCACTCTAGCCTGGGTGACAGAGACACCATCTCAAATAAATAAATAAATTCTGTTTTATCTGATAGAATAGTGACTCTTGCTCTTTTTTGTTATCTGTTTGCATACTATATCTTTCCCCAATCCTTTACTATGAGCCTGTGGGTGTCATATTATATGTGAAATGCATCTCTTCAAGACTTGCACCTCTGTGCCTCTTAAGTGGAGCATTTAAACCATTTACATTCAAGATTAATATTAATATGGGAGGTTTTGATCCTATCATGAACTTACTGGTTAACAGCTTTGTAGTTTCAATTGTGTGGTTGCCTTATAGGGTCTGTGGGCTATATACTTAAGTGTGTTTTTGTGGTAGCAGGTATCATTCTTTTGTTTCCATGTTTAAACTCAAGGATTTCACATAAGGTTGATCTAGTGGAAGAACACATTTTAATATGCCAGTAAGTCCATATCATATGGAGTTGCCTCAAAATTAAGAAAATTGGTCCATACTATACATTAATGTGAATTTAAAGTGCCTTTTGGGGGGAGAAATTGAAAAAAAATATTTCCAATCTCTTAAATTTTAAGTGATAGGGTCAATTTTATATATCTATATATAGGTGAATATATTACATCGTTTTTAAAAGAAAGTTTTGCTTCTCAGATTTCTCCTCCAATGGTTTATCTTTTAGAACAACAGAGGATGAAATTAAGCAGCTAGTGATAAAAAAAAAAAATTGGAGAAAGAGAAAGAGTATGTTTTTGTCAAAGAAAGAAAATGTGCCTAGACATATGAACTACTACTATTTCTAAGACCTAAATTCTAGAAAATTATGTACTTTAAAAAAAAGAAATGACGAAATGTTCTCTTTTAAATCCGTTTAGAGCTTTTTTCCTGATCATGATCACATGTTCTAGGAACACTGCGTGTGTAGTATTTCCTTTCCCTAGCAATGTTTTGCCCATCTTTCTCCCGTCTCCCCTGACAAGCCTGTCTTTGTCTAAGATAGTATTTTATGAAATCGCAATAATCTGGGCACTTGATTAATGAAGAACAATCAAACCCACAAAAACAGTGGATTGAACAGGGTTGAACACAAACATTAAATGTAAATAGACATATGGGTCCCTAGCTGATCCTAAACATTGACAGAGACAAAAGAGGAACATTTATTTAGTACAGATTCTCAACCAGGGGGCGACTTTGCCCTCCAGGGGATATTTAGCAATGTCTGGAGACATTTATGCTTGTCACAACTCAGGGAATGGAACTGGTATCTAGTGGGTAGTGTCTAGGAATGCTTTTAAACATCTTACAAGACACAGAACAGCCTTCAACAGTAAAGAATAACCTGGCTGAAAATGTCAACAGCACCGAAGTTGAAAAACCATGATTAGAATTTTATATCAACTAACTACAATACATTTCTTCAGAAAATGAGGACCTTGTATCTCTTCTAATCACACACACCAACTATACAAGAAGATAGACTACAGGAAAACAAATTAAAAAATTAAACTTTTTTCATTTAAAAAATCTAACCTACCATGTCTACTATCTTCACAAAAAAAGGTAAACAAAAAATGAAATTTTCTAAAAATTAAAAAGAAAAGCATGCCTTTTCCTACTTCTGACAACACATCTGACCAAACTGTCAGTGACTCTTTGTAGTAAGACTGCCCTCTAGATAGAACTGTCAATCCAAATCCTTAAGTAAAGTGGCCTTTTGCCTCTTGTTCTAACAAAGGTCTTAAAAAGTGTTTGAAGTCGGAGAGATTCAAGTTTGGGTACGAATAAAGCACATTGGGAGATGAAAGTATACTTTTAAAGAGTACATATTTCAGTAACAAGGTTGATGATGTCCCCGCAAAACGCAAGGGAAACAGGATCCTACTTAACAAAGAGTCACACACTTTTCAAAACCAGGGAAATGCTGAAGGATAAACAGTTTCTTTCTTGCTTTGATTTCATTAAAGTGTAATGTGTGACACTCTTACAATACATTCAACATTGACAATAAGCTTACTGAGTAATGAATAAATAATTTTTCAGTGAATTATCTCATGGCAAAGACAGACAAACAATCACAATACTGTGTAAAGAGTATCATGATAAAATAGAAGGTATTTTGGGAACCCACGAAAGGAACACCTACCCAAGATAACAGGTGAGGTGAAGTTCTTAGAGAAGACGAGGAACGAAGGACCAAGTCAAGAATGCAGACAACAGCATTCCAGACAGATCAAGCCATGTGAATGAAAACTTACAGTTACAGAGGATAGCATTTTTGACCTAACAATAGCAATAATAACAGGCTTCATGAAAATAAAATGAGGTAATCTATGTAGGAAGCATTTGGGAAACTAAAAACTAAGACAACTAAAAATTAGAATTATCTTATTGAGAATGAGTTTCAGTAGAACTAGTCTTGCTATTTCCTGGGCAAAAAATACTCAATCAAAATAAGTCAAATAACAATGTTTATAGGCAATGATTCACAAAATATTTTTACTCCCTACTGCCCAGCTATTTAAAAACTATGTTCATTTTAAATTAAAAGAAGTTTCTGAATTTTATTTCATTTGATTGTCCTTTAACACATGTAAGGACTTTGAAATTAAGGGCTTTTATTTTTTCTCAGAGATAAAACATAAATTTTAGATATTCACATATTTTTCCTAAGGTTATTTACGCATTTGAAATTTGCAAACTGAAATGAACCAACATTGGTTCCAGTCATATCTGAACATTGCATTAATCCAAATTTTCTAATCAAATTTGCTTATTTAGCTAATGGCTTTAATAATGAGATTTTACATGATTTAACCGGTAAATGTGATTACAGATGCATTTGCTTACTTTTTTCAAGAATTATGCTTAGTGTTAAGCAATGTTTATAATATGACACTTGGAAAAATAAATCTTTAATCTTTATCATTCAACAGAAGTGATAATTTAATAGCATGGTACACACATAAAACATAAATGTTCCCAAATCTTGTTTGATAAAATAGATATGAGGCAAAATTCTCAAGTGACTACACTGGCAATAAATGGAATTAAATTCAAAATCCTTTTTAAATTCACACACTGTAAATAAAATAAGTAGCTACTATTTGAATTAATTAGAGTAATTTTAAAGTTTAGAGAGACACAAGAGCTTAGGATTTAAGTACGTAATAAGCACTAGCCACTGTGTTAGGAATTGAAAACGTAAAAAGAATCATGATCACACATGCAGCCAAGGTTTGGTCATGTGACCAGCAGCAGAAGAATCCTGCACTACTTTAGAAAACAACCTTTGAGGAGTGAGAGTATTTCCTCCCTTACCCCTCCTCTTTCCCACTAGCTGTGAGGTAGAAGTTCTGTGCTGAGGAAGGTAGAGATCGAACTAAAACTAAAACAAGCACTGGAATCTGAGCCCTTTATAAAACTATCCAATGAGCAGGGACTGCACATCTCTGGACTTCCTTTTTGTTAGACAGATTAAAACATCTGTAACTAGTTTAAGCTACTGTTATTTCGGTTTTATTATCAACTGCCAACCAACCTCTTTCCAAACGACAAAATGGCATATGCATTATTCATGTTTTTAAAAATGTATAATGCTGGCCGGGCATGGTGGCTCACACCTGTAATCCCAGCACTTTCAGATGCTGAGGTGGGCAGATCATGAGGTCAGGAGTTCGAGACCAGCCTGGCCAATATAGTGAAACCCCGTCTCTACTAAAAATACAAAAATTAGCCAGGTGTGGTGGCAGGTGCCTGTCCCAGCTGCTCAAGAGGCTGAGGCAGGAGAATAGCTTGAATGAACCGAGGAGGCGGAGGTTGCAGTAAGCCAAGATCACACCCCTGGGCTCCAGCCTGGGTAACAGAGAGAGACTCTGTCTCAAAGAAAAAAAAAAGGTATAATGTTTCCAGGCATGGTGGCTCATAGCTGTAATCCCACCACTTTGGGAGGCTGAGGTGGGTAGATCACCTGAGGTCAGGAGTCCGAGACCAGCCTGGCCAACATGATGAAACCTTGTCTCTACTAGGGAGGCTGAGGCAGCAGAATCACTTGAACCCAGAAAGCAGAAGTTGCGGTGAGCCGGGATTGCACCACGGCATTCCAGCCTGGGTGACAGAGCAAAACTCCATCTCAAACAAACAAACTATACATACATACATATATTATATATATACACACACAGACACATACATACATATTACTCCCTTACCCCATATGTATATAATGCTATAAAATGTGTAACATCAAATATAGCTCTCATAGAGAAATTTTAATAAAAACTTCAATTAATTACATTTGAATAAATACAAAGTATGAGTTGCCTGGTTTGGAGTGATAACCAGATTACACAGCTGCCAAGAATAAAACTTAGAATTAAAGTATGTAATTAAAATTAAATAATTTAAGAGTGTAATAGGTGTATGAAATTGGAACTCTTAAATTAAGCTCCTAGACATCAGAGTGGTTCAGAGATATCACTGTTTTCCCAAAAGAATAATGACATTAGTAGTAGTTTTTAAGGCATATCAATCCTCTTAATATCCAAATACTAGAAAGATGGGAACTCAGAAGTTATTAAGTGGAAAAGAAATAGGTAGGATTTTCATCACAGAAAAAAAAAGTTCAGTGATATTTAAGTTATTGAATTTGAGCTCTATGGGATATACCAGAGACAAAACTATAGTTTCTGGTCTCATGAGGCACTTCTGTGACTTCAGGTTATCCTAGGATAACAGACTTTGTATTTGAGGACTAAGCAAAAGAATTCTCCTTACTCATACATTTTTTTCTCAAATCATATGCTCTATTTCTCTCCCTTTCTCTTTTCCTTAATGAAACTATTTTAAATACTGGTAAAAATGACATTTTAACTAAGACTGGGGTAGAAAAGCAATAGAGGAGGCACATGTAAATGACTTCCCTTAACACATACTTTCGAGTTATGAGAAAAATGCTTAACATGCTTCCTGCAGAAGGCATAATTGAATACATATTTTAAAATACTGCTATGTTATTCTACGTGATTTTTGCATACCATACGCACTGAGAGCAAAATTAAAAGATGTATCCTTCTTTAAAAGGTTGGGCAAGTTGTTTCCCTGCTCTATACTTTCATTGAACTAAGAACAATGGAAAAAAGGAGATGGGGAGAAAAACCACCACCATGACACACATCAACTAGGCAAATGAGGGCATACAATTCTGTTACACAGCTCCCCAAAGCTAAAACCTGTTTCAGAGTATGTCACTTGTGTCACAAAACTGCCAAGTAGTTTTCAGAAAATACAGTTAAGCCCCATCTCTGGTATCTTTCTTTTGACACAGACCTTGATTATTTTTTCTGAATTGAATTTTGTTTAGACTTGGACAACTAAATAAAGTACAATAATGCCACCCTCTTTCACAAAGAAGTTTTTTCTCTTTTAAATTCTAATCTGTCAAATATGAAACAGTAGGCATTCGACCTAAAGGACTTTTTAAATATTTCAGGTGGATTGCCAAAAACCTTATCCTTTAAGATTAGTACAGAAATAACAAGTTGCAGCTTTTAAAAACAATTTTTATATGAGTTTTTCCTTAGGGTCTGAAGAAAGAGAAACATATCCTCGCTATAGTATCATTTTTTAAAAATTTGTGAGCTCTTGATTAAATGGAGTATTCATTACAAAGGTGCTTCTCCTGAGATGGAATATGGACTATGACATCTAAATAAGCCTTTATATTCCAAATTAGTCCATTACTACTTTGTGACAGGTGCTGAACAAGATGTTTTACAACTATTATGTATTTCCCACAATGAACCCATAAAGGTATCAACCCATCTTAAAATGAAGAGTTCAAAGATGACAATGGTTAAGCAACTTATATCTATGCAGCTAGTTGTTATTGTTGGATCTAGGATTTGGAGAACTACATTGTATATTAATATATGCAAAATTTACTTTGTACCTATCTTTTGAATATATAATTAAGACTCTATTTTCTTCCACATGTCAAAATAAGAGACATGAATACATTTTCCTAGTTTAAAAACAGTACTCAACAGAAAGTAATAAAGATGAATACTTGGGGTTTCGGTTTTTCATGTTCTTTCTTTCCATCCTTATAATTAGCAATAGAAATTATTATTCTTTTTACTTTAGAGATATAAAAATGGTGAGAGAGAGGTTAAATAATTTGTCCATGATAATACAGCTGGCAAGACTCAAGATGAGATTCAAATTCAGAGGTATCAGGCTTCAAATCACCAACACTGAGAATAGGTGCCTGTTTTTAGCTTAAGTATTAACACCTGCTCTTTCTCTCTGGTTCATATACCCACTGTTTCTTCATTATCTGAGTCAACAAATTTATCTTCCTATTTATAAATGTACTTCCCAACATATAAACATCTTGAATTTGCATCGTGTGCAAATAAACTGCAGCCTCCCAATGACAGTCAACCTCTATTATACTAAGAAATGCATCACAACCAATTCGCTTAAAGTAAAGGGGTTTCCTTGAGTCACATTTGTGCTTTGGACTCACTCCTGCTCATGGCAGTGGTTGCCAGTGGTCTAAGACATAGCCCTCAAATGGCACAGCCAGGAAACATTAAGAAATAGAATAAAATTACCAGCTAACGAACCCTTCAGATTTTATCATCATATAATTATATCATATTTCTAGATATTATATTATTTCATCTTTCTATATTAACACTAACTCAACCCAATGTTGCAGATGAGGAATAAGGATTAAACAATTTGCCTAAGGTCAGGCACAGGACCAATAAATGACTGATTTGAAGCCAAGTCTGTTTAAAGCCAAAGCCCATGGTCTGAAGTATTTCACTAAGCTGCCTCCAAAGTGCAAGGCTGCCAGATAATTTAATGTTTTAAAAAGGAAACTTTTCCCTTTTCCCCATTACCCTTCCCATGAAAACAAATATGACTCTGGTAAGCCCATATATATCTTCTGGAATCACAGGCAAATTTCTTTCAAGTATTTACTTAACCCTATGGGAGACTTTGATTTAAAACAAACAAAATTAAGAAATGAAAAGCATCTAACACAAGTTAAAGGCACTAACCACAAATGATTTAACTTTAAATCTGTATAGTGATTTACTACTTATTCTTTGCTATTTATAGGTGTTATCCAACATGGATGTCTATCTTGATGTAATTTCTTGGAGAAGAAACCCCCTGTCAGTTGGAGAGCATGTAATCTCTGCAGAGGAACCCCCATGCTGGAATACAAGCATAAGCCAAAACCTGGCTTGCTCAGTAAAACTCAATGTAATTAGATTGACTTGTTTATTCCTTCAAAATATATTTTGAAAGTACCATTATGAAGGTTTAATGACGAGTAAAAAAGATAAATTATTTAAAAAGCAGCACCAATGCCAAGTTGAGGATGTTCTGGGATAGTAGAATACATCATGGAAGCCCACAGCAAGAAAACCTAACTTAAACAAGTTTGTTCGGGCAGAGGGAAGAAAAAAGGAAAAAATAAATAAAATTAGCTTTTGAGAACTCTACAGGAATGAAAACGCCCAAAAAAATTACACTAAGAAAAAAAAAAAGCTTCACGGCAAGATTCCATCACAGATATGGTTATAATTTGGGTTAGAGATGTCCCAATGGGCGCACAGTGATTTAGTGCAATGTACTCACTTTAAACATAAATGTTCAACAAAGTGGGTGTTTTCTTTGTCCCTTAACAGCAGTGCACTAACGAAAGTCTGCTGTTAAAGCAATAAATTATGAAAGGGGAAAAGGTATCATGTATCTTATGGACCAGCAGGAATAGGTGTTAGGTCATACAAGCCGTTTCTAACTTAAAAATAAGGAAGTTGAGTTCCAAAAATGAAAGTCTGAAGCCATATATACATATATACGTATATATATATATATATATATATACACATATACGTATATATATATATATATATATATATATAGAGAGAGAGAGAGAGAGAGAGTTTGGAATAGATTTTTTTCAGCTTAGCAACAATTCACTTGCAGGTTTATCCTGAATACTTCAGAATTAGAAGAAAAACACTATTCATAACAATCTCTTTTTTTTTAATTGAGATAGGGTTTCACTCTGTTGTCCAGACTGCAGCACAGTGGTACAAGCATGGCTCACTGCAGCCTGAGTCTCCTGGGCTTAAACAATTCGTCCACCTCAGCCTCCCAAGTAGCTGGGACTACCGGCATTTGCCACCAGGCCTGGCTATTTTTGTTTTTTTAAATAGAAACAAGGTCTCACTATATTTCCCAGGCTGGTCTCGAACTTCTGGGCTCAAGTAACCCTCTTGTCTTGACCTCCCAAAGTGCTGGATTACAGATGTGAGCCACTGAGCATGGCCTGTAACAATCTTTCTAAAGTTGCATTTGTTGATTTAATTTTGGTACAGAAAAGGAATGTCCCCCTTCACTGAACTCAGGGGTCACAGAGAATGAGGATCAACTCATGGCCATAGGCATCATTTAGAGGTTTCAGTCATGGTAACAGGCGCCAAACTGGTAGATAAGGCTGAAGAATGGAGAAAAAGAACTGAAAAATGTGGACAGAATGATGGAGGTTTGGGGATCAAGGTGTGAAATCAAGAGAAAACTGGCAAATACACTCAGCAGCACTTGCTTGTATTCTCTTTTGTATTCACTCCACCCTCATGTTTAATAAGGCTACTGGTCTTATTTCCCTTGACTTTTCTTTAAAACAAAACAAAACAAAACAAAACAAAACAACAACAAAACAGGTCGTAAGAATTGGCCAACTTGCTTGTTTTTCCAAGCCATCGGTTGTTGCTTTTGATTAAAATTGCACTCTTTGCTCCAACACCCAGTTTCAGGAGACTGAGAACACACTTTGCAAACCAGGTTTGCACCTACCGCTAAAGCTGGTCTCTTTGAAGATTTAGAGATTTTTCTAAAGAATTTTATTTCAAACAGGCAAATGTACGGGGGACACAGTCACACACTATCATTTTTTAAAGGCGGTCCTTAAAATAAAAATGGAGTTGAAACCCAGAAACCCTGTAGACTTAAGACAGCTTGGATTATTCTTCTAGCCAGGAATTTCTGTTGTTAAAGAAAGTGCATGCCTATTACTCTGAATCTGATGATGCGATGTGGTTACTATCACAAGGTTGCATCTGGCTCTCTATCGCTAGATGGCTGGTGGACATTTCCTCACACTGTCCTCCTTATTATCAGAATAGCAAGATGGGATCACTTTGACCCCAAACCCTGTGCCATGAAACACCCTCAGCTTATCATCTCTAACAATAAGGGTCACTCGGGGCAAAGGGAAATGAGAGCCACGATGATTAAAAGTAATGGAGATGTGAAGCAAAAAGGGCATCCTTAGGTAGTCTTTAATTCTGCAGAGGTAAATGGAGAGAAGGGAGAAAGAAAAGATTCGAAGGTAATCTATGGTGCACTCTTCACACATAAGGAATTTAAGAAACATGTATGTACCTAAATCAATGTGCATGCAACAAATATTATTTGAACACATATGCTAAGCACTATTCTAGACACTAAGAATATATACAAAAACAATGCTTTCAGGAAGCTTACATTTTAGCCATATACAAAGTAAACTAAGTTTATATTTATGTTAATATCATTATTTGTCATTACACGTAGTAAATTACATAGTTCAACAGAAAGTAATACATGCAATTTCTCTTTTCTTTTCTTTTTTTTTTTTTTTTGAGACGTTGTCTTGCCCTGTTGCCAAGGCTGGAGTGCAGTGGCGAAATCTCAGCTCACTGCAACTTTCATCTCCCTAGTTCAAGTGATTCCCCTGCCTCAGCCTCCTGAGTAGCTGGAATTACAGGTGCACGCCACCATGCCCAGCTAATGTTTTTGTATTTTTAGTAATGACAAGGGTTTCACCATGTTGGCTTGACCGGACTTGAAATCCTAACCTCAGGCAATCTGCCCACCTTAGTCTCCCAAAATGCTGGGATTGCAGACATGAACCACCACACCCGGCTTGCAATGTTTTATAGAATAAAGTAACGAGGAACAGAAGTGTGACAGTGGTAGAGGGGTTGCTAACTTAAATTGAATTGGCTGGGAAGCCTGATTCAGAGAGTAACATTCAAGCAAAGAATTGAAAAAAATAAGTGATCTAATTTAGCTATAGAAATAATATATTAACTGGTAGAAATAATATATAAGAAAAAATAAGCAGCAGATGACACGATATTCATTTTTTAAATTCATTGTCATCTAAATGTCCAGATGTCTTCCAACTTCAATTATACTTTATGCAACTTTTCCATCCTATAGGGAAACACAGTTAGGTTCTGTACAAGAAAGAAAGTAAATTAAGTAAAGACAATATTACTATATTTCCTGGTGTGTCTAAGAAATAATTCTTAACGCACAATAATTGGAAATGTGCAGAGGACTGATTGGAACTACACAAATAAATTTACATCTGTTTGTTTTTCTTGAGGAGCAAAGAAATAAGAAACTTTTTCCATAATGTAAAACCTCCTTCTGAGAAAACTGAAATTAATTTACTTGAAATTCTGCTGCACATCAGCCTGAACTTTCCACATGAGCATAATTTTAGGAACAACAGAAAGCTTCTGGCCATTTTAGCAACTTTCAATCAGTTTTAAAGTTAAACCAAACAAAAAGCATTAAAACAGAAGGTGAGTATGAACTTTATCAACCTCCTCTATGGGTTTTCTAATATACATCCTCAAATTTACCTACAGTATCCTAGATGAAAATGACTATAAAATTAAAGGCCTTTCAATGAGATTGTAGAAAAATGTCTTTCACCATTTTTCCAACATGGAAAACAGTTTAACTCACTCTACACTCTTGAATGAATATTTCTACATACTACCATTTTGCAGCTATGTTTGTAAGACAAAACCTATAACACAAATGAGCATGGGAATGAGTCAATCTTTCTTTTGCTGGGCTCCAATTTCTAAAAGGATTCTGATTTCTCCCAATTTTGCTTTGGGATAGAGTGGGGAGGGCAAGGCTTAATAGTTAGTTTAGCAGGCAATTGTAGACACTCATTTCCATTGCTATAAGAGGAATGAGTATGAAATCAGTCATTTAATTCAATTTGATTTGAAAGCATTTGTTAAGAAGCAAGGAAGTACTGAAGACCTCGCTATGTGATAGAAACAAATACATATTAATTTACATCTCCAGCCATCAAGGACCTCCTAGTGTGAATTTTAGTTCTTTGGTCTTTGTGTCCATATATTTCATTAAGATAAAATTATTCTCTGAGATAGCCTGTAGCTTTGTGACAGCAACATGCTGTTCTCTGAATACCACATGGAGGAGAAGTGAGTAACATTTTTAAGTTTCTACACCTAGGATTAATGCCACTATCTTTTTTTCCCATGGGGTCACAAAAAAGTCCATAAAAATATTTAACTTCTCTACAGCACATGATTTTGAGAATTTTCTCCCATCTTACTGTCCTAACCAACGGCTTCAATGACATCACACACCTTAGTCTTTTATCCTACTCCTTAAGCCAACTTTAGGTTTTGACTTTTTCTGTCAATCTCCTTAAATATTGGTATTCCCTAGGATTCCACCCATGTTCTTCCATTTATTCTTATACATATTATTCACGCATACATTATTTATTGTCAGTTTCAATTTATATAATTATGACACCAAAATCTACACCCATTAGCTCAAAATGCTCTCATGAACTATGGAAACATTCCAGTTGCCCAGTGGATGTCCAATAGCCATCTCAAACTTAGCCAAAACTGAACAATACTTCTTCCAAACCACCCTGCTCACCCGTCTTTCCAGTATGACTCCTTCATTCTTTTCTTTTTCATTTCTTTTTCCTTCAGGCTGATTTAAGTTTCTTTGTATATTTTGCCACAATAATATAAGCATGTCCCTCAGAAAAGATGTCACTTTATTACTTAACATTCTACTTTTAAATCCAAACTTCAAGTTACTTGAGAGTAGAAACTACACTTTGTCAGCTTATTCCCAGCTTCTAATACAATGTCTATCACCCTGAAGGTACTTAGTATTTGTTGACTAAATTAATGGGTCCTTATTTTCAAAATGTAAATTCATATTTATAAATGTACTTGAAAGACATAATCAGTCTTGACTGAACTTTAGAATTATTCATTCTTTCTCAGAATTATGTGAAAACTAATGATGTTTGAAATAGGTGCTATAAGAATTGCGGATTTTAGAGTGGCAGGAAGATAAATTTCACCTTGAGAGCTAAACTGGAAAATCAACTCACCATGAATCAGAGAACAGGGGTGCAAAATTAACTGTGGACGAAAAAGATACCTCCAAAATTAGCAGGTATGAAGTGTAAATGTCTGACCATATTAGTGCAACAACTGAGTACAAAATGTAAGAGTGTGTAGGGAACAGGAAGTGATGAAACCTTGAAAGCCCTGGAAAACTAAATTTAGAGTCAAATGCCAATAGCAGTTGTCCCAGCACTTTCCAGGAAAGGAGGAGCTGCATCCAAGAGGTTTCCTAGCATTAGGCTGTCTTAGACTAATGTCATTATAAATTTATTCATCCAATACTACTTGGAATGATGCTGTTATACACTGAATATTTTCAACACATTGAGAGACAAGTTTGTCAAGCAAACTTGTGATTCCCATATAGACTTGCTCAGATTTTGAGTCATTCTAGTACCTATGACAATATAAAGAATGAAATCCCTTAAAAACATGGACACACAGGGATTTTTCTTAGCCATCAGCATGCTTTGTTTATATAATAGCTCTCTCCAGGACTAATCATCCCAGGCAGCTAAGCACCAAGCACCTGAACAGATCAGCTTCTTTCCTAAGTAAGACTACTTGCAGCAACTTACTGAAAACCACTGAATGCTACATGATAAACTTTTATGTTTTATACAATTTATAATTTTAACTAGTAATCAAACAGGATCTTAACACCATAAAACCTGCAATAGAAAGTGTCTCGGCCAGGCGGGGTGGCTCAGGCCTGTAATCCCAGCACTTTAGGAGGCTGAGCTGGGTGGATCACCTGAGATCAGGAGTTTGAGACCAGCCTGGCCAACATGGGGAAAGCCCATGTCTACTAAAAATACAAACAAACAAACAAACAAAAAAAAATAGCCATGCATGGTGGCAAGTACCTGTAATCCCAGCTACCCAGGAGCCTGAGGCAGGAGAATTGCTGGAACTCGGGAGGCAGAGGCTGCAGTGAGCCGAGATTGTGCCACTGCACTCCAACCTGGGCAACAGAGCAAGACTCCGTCCAAAAAAAAAAAGTTTCATTTTTTGGTCTTTTAAATAAAAAAGTAACTCTAGCTTCTCCATAAAATCCTTTCTGACTTCTCCTTTACCATCCTGCAGACACCCAGGTCATCATGTAGTAATTATTTTCTTAATCCATGTCTGGCATCTTGACAGGAATGACTTAGCTAAATTTCTTGAGTATAGTATATCTTGGCCAAAACTCAAGAATGGATAATTTAATGTTAAAATGTATTCAAGAATTTATACCCACAAATGTATAGCTGGTTAATGAAATCATTAAACATCGTCAATTTGTCCTAGTTTTAAATAATCACTGATTTTTACTTTCAAAATATTTTTCAAAAGGCTATTTATATTCTTATGTTTTTCCTGTAGAAAAATATTATAGTAACTTTACAAATTAGAACTGAAAAACTAAAAGACAAATTTAAACAATGTGTTTCTATGAACAAAAGTCAGCTGTATAGCCACTTATACCTCAAGTAGGTCTTTAAAGGAGAGACTGATATTTTAAGAACCATGAAACAGCTTATCTTCATGTTAATAATAAATCAGAATACAACTATATACTTCATAATTTACTATTCAATTTTTTCTGATTAACAAATGGAGCTATTGAAATGTATTTTGTGGAAACATCCCTTGGCTGGTTATCTGTTTAAGTAACATATTCATTATATTCTCTAATCAATTCTGAATTAAAATATTTGTTTTCAATGTGTATGTAATAAAGAAAATATCTCCACGGTTTGGTAGGAAGAAAGAAAAGAGAATTCAACTGTTTACAGTAAAGTTTGCAAGACTATATTTGAAATCATTACCCCAGCTGGGCACAGTGGCTCATACCCGTAATGCCAGCACTTTGGGAAACCAAGGCAGGTGCATCACATGAAGTCAGGAGTTCGAGACCAGCCTGGCCAACATGGTGACACCCCACCTTTACTAAAAATACAAAAATTAGTCAGCCATGGTGGTGCACATCTGTAATCCTAGCTACTCAGGAGGCTGAGGGAGGAGAATCGCTTGAACCCGGGAGGCAGAGGTTGCAGTAAGCCAAGATCACGCCACTGCACTCCAGCTGCGTGACAGAGTGTGACTCCATCTCAAAAATCAAAACAATACAAAAACAACTACAAAAAAATCATTATCCCAAATCAGTAGGTATACACTAACAATGGTCTCAGGGAGGAATTTTATTGCTCTTATGCTTTGTGGACAGAGATTGTTTCAAAGACATATATAATAGAAAAAAGGTGTGGAATCAATCAACATGCAGAATCAGATAAGAACACGTGGCCAGACATGCAAGCTAGAAAAGACGTGGATCAGACAAGTGGCATGGACAGGACAAGGGGTCAGCTAACTTCAACTGTTGATTTATTTTCCTATATTCGATTACTCATTAGTTTTTAATCATCTCATTAATTAGCCCATTAGGTTATTAATCAATATATGCATGATTTATCTCATTAGTTTATTAATCCATTTGTTAGTTTATTAACATATACACAGTTTGAAGCCTATGTGCCTGGTACTGTGCTCAGTGCTAGCAGAAAAATGGTACATGGGCACTGAGCCAGGTGTGGGGTCATGGCATGTAGTCCCAGCTACTTGAAAGGCTGAGGCAGGAAGATCACTTGAGCGCAGCAGTTCAAATCTAGCCTGGGAACACACTGAGACCTCACCTTTTAAAAAAAGATAAGAAAGACAGATCTCCCTCCTAAATATCACAATGCAACTAATATTTGGCACTTTCTAATCTGGATATTAACATTTGTGATTCCATGTTCCCCTTTATATATATTATGTTCCCTTTATAGCATATGTATGTAGTCTCCTTTATGGTATTTGCAATACCATGTTCCTTTATATGGCATAGGACATGGTATCACAGATACTTGGCTCTTTATAATCTGAGTCATGTTAACATTTGTGATACTATGTTCTTTTATATAAAGAGAAACATGCTATCACAAATGTTAATATAATCCAGATTAAACCCCAAACCTAAAATGCAATAAAAAAAAAATGTCATATGTAATACAGATGTAAATGGCATATATAAAATGGCATATATATATTTTTCCAGTTATTCATACATGTGTAAATAGAGATATCTTTTCCATTACGTTCATTTTATAGAAGTAATATGTTCTCATTAAATAACAAATTACAGAAACAAACAAACAAAAAAATCCAGATTAAAAAGAGCCAAGGATTAGTGTCTTTGTGAGACCTAGGAGGGATATCTATCTTTCACTTCTGAAGGTGGGAGAGGTATCCAGAAACCTCACCAGGAAGTGTTACTTAAGCTTTAGAAAAAAAAGGATTTAAAGGTATTAGGCAAAAAAGGTAGGGGGTAGGACAGAAAGATGTCATAAGGGGCGGAAAGAGGTCAGAAGGGGAAGGAAAGGGAGAATGTTGCAGGCACCACAAATAGTATGTGCAGAGGCCCCATCAGAGGAAAAACAAAAAGATAACATATTTGGGAAAACTCAAAAAAAGAACCTTCCAACAAAAATAAGATTTATAATACAGAAACAACAGCAAAAAAATAAAATTAGGCATATCTAGAAAACATAAAATCTAAACAATTATGCATGACCAATTTAAAATAGAATAAAAGAGAAAAAAGATCTAATTCACATTACTAAAAATAATTTCTAAAAAACTAATAAATTAACCTCAAATATATGAGACCTTTGAGAACAAAATATAAAATTTTAACAAAACTTTGAAAATTGAAAGAAAGGTAGAAATACATGTATCTGGAAGAGAAAATTCAAGAGTATAACAATTTCAACTCTCCTCACTTTAATATACAGTCAATGCAAAACCAATGAAAATCCTAACTGGACTTCCAATTAACTTAAGAAGTCCAGAATTGGCTGGGCGTGGTGGCTCATGCCTGTAATTCCAGCACTTTGGGAGGCCAAGGCTGGTGGATCACCTGAAGTCGGGAGTTCCAGACCAGTTTGACCAACATTGAGAAACCCTGTCTCTACCAAAAAATATAAAAATTAGCTGGGCATGGTGGTGCATGCCTGTCTGTAATCCCAGCTACTTGGGAGGCTGAAGCAGGAGAATCCCTTGAACCCAGGAGGCGGAGGTTGCAGTGAGCAGAGATCACGTCATTGCAATCCAGTCTAGGCAACAAGAGCAAAACTCCATCTCAAAAAAAAAAAAAAAAAAAAGAAGGCATCTACGGTCAAGTTCACATTGAAGATAACACACAGGAATAATCAAGAAAATCAAGAAGTGTGGGAAACAAATAACAAGGACGACAGGCTTGCCTTTTAAAATGTAAGTTTCCTAGTAATTATAGTATATGAAATAACTTGTTCTTGACAGAGGTTACCAACAGACCAGAACAGAGTCCATAGCAATGAACTATGTTTATGTAGGGATTTATTCTAGGTGATAGGTAGCTATCAAATAAATTGGATAGGTAAACTTATGCAATTTAGGTAATTTTATTCTAGGGAATAGGTAAATATCCAATACATTATAATGGGAATTTAAGTTTTCATTGGAAAAAATTATACCTTAATACAAAAAATAATGAATCCAGAGTAGACTAATGACCTAAACAAAAAAGCAAAAATAACTTTAAAACTATCCAAAAAATAACAAACTTGAAAGCATAACAGGCTGCAAATAGTCATTTTTAGAGAGACAGAAAATACAGAGGGTTTAAATGAAAGGACTTTGGAATTTTTTTCTATATAGAAATTAAAGTTACATACAATAAATGCTATAAGTAAAAATGATATGTTAAAAATTAGTTGAAAATATATGTAAAATAGGTTTGTGTGCTTACATATAAGTTTTCAACCCTATGAATCAGTAAGAAAAACACAAACCTACACCAAGGAAAATTAGACAAGAAATATGAACAGTGAATCCCCAGGAAAATCACAAAGAGCCAATTAACATAAGAAAAATTACTCAACTCCACTTGTAATTAGGAAAATGGAAAATGAAGCAATATAGTTTTGAAATCATCCCATTGAGCTTTCATTAATGTTGATCTTACAGCTCCAATATAAACAACTTAAAATGGGGACGATTATACAAATTCTGACACATGTACACACACATAAAAAAGTCAAAAATGAATGATTCATATACGCAGGGGAAAAAAACTTGAAAGTGTGTACGTAACCACACGTATAAATGCTTACCAAAAACCTGGTACGATCTACACTACAGGAGGAAAAGGATATGAAGAATACAATAATAGGGACTTCTACATTTTACTTCATAATCTTCAGTATTATTTGAATGTTTCACAAGAGTATATTTGTGTATTAATTGATATTTATCAATTAAAACCAAATGAACATTATGTATTAGATGTTAGGCCTTGCTCTTGCCACATGAATACACAGATATCAGCTGCCCCACTTCATTCCAGGAATGACTAAAGGACCAGCTGAGGTGTACACCAAGAACACTCGTGACCTCAAGCCAACAGCATTATAACAAAATCTCTCAGTCCCATTTGCTCTATATCAGACATGTCCAACACTTTTGGACACTCCTGCCTGATAATCTCTCTTGAATTATCTATTTTGGGAGACCAGCTGGCTTACCTGGCATCACCTAGACACCTCCCTCTAACCGTAATACATACTCCCCAAAGGAAATCCTGTCCCAGACTCTAGGCACTTGGTCAAGGGTATTACTTTTCCTTACATTTCCACCAGTCCTCACTTCTCATGGGCCAAGCTCTGTTTTTAAACTCCATGCCAAGTAGTCTCACCAACTGTATTCCATAATCTCTGACCCTTCTAACCTCTCAAACTATCTCAAAACCTGGCCCTGAATGTTCAAATGCATCTCTCATACCCTTATTAGGATTGAATCTATGGTGTCAATTCTTCACCACATCTTTCTCTCATTGCTATCTCAACCTAAACTACTTTTTCCTTTCCCTGAGAGAGACTTTCTGGCATCATTATATATATATAATGTGTGTATTTGTGTACATGTGTGTATATATGTGTGTGTATATATATGCGTAACGTATATACACACACAAACATACACATTATATATATAATGTATATATACACACACATACATATGTATGTGTATACATATATATATATATATGCATACATACACACACAAACACATATATACATATACCATTGACATTTGTTCAAAATGTTAGCTTTTTAAAGGAATCTTACCTGTCCCACTACTTCACTCTCCCCATTAAATGTCACTGGCTGGGCCCTATCTCTTTTACACTGAAGTTACTAGCAGGGAGGTAAGCAGACGTGATGGGTTGAATAATGTCCCCTTCACCCTCCAAAAAAGATATGTTTAAGTCCTAACCTCTACTATTTCAGAATGTGGCCTTATTTGGAAACAGGATCATTACAGATGTAATTCATTATTATGGGTAGGGTCCAATCCAGTATGGCTGATGTCCTTTTAAGAAGCTGGTCATGTGAAGATAGAAATACACAAGACAGCATCATGGGATGACAAAGTCAGAGACTGGAGTTACGCAGCTGCAAGCCAAGAAATGCTAACAATTGCCAACAAACCACAAGAAAAAGGCAAAGAAGGATTCTTTTACAGGTTTCGGAGGGAGCATGGCACTGCCAACACCTTGATTTCCAACTTCTAGTCTTTGGACCTGTGAAATGATAAATTTCTATTTTAAGCTATGCACCTTGTGGTACTTCTGTTATAACAGTCCTAGGAAGCTAATACAGGTGTCTAACCTAATATAAATGTGATTGTTTCTGAAACTGCAAAAAAATGCAGCATCAGATGTTCAATTCAAGAAGGCTCTTTATAAGCCAGAAGTGTTTAGTGATAATGATCAAAATATACTTACATAATTCAAAAAATGTGGTTATCCTAATACTCATTACTCATCACTTATTGAAAAATGGGATATTTTCTGCTCTGATACGGATTTCATAACTCACTTCAAAAATCAATGCAATTGGAAATTTTCTAGGTATGGGGGATACTATAATGAATAAGGGAATGCTACTAACCCAAGAAGCTGAATATTAATGGAAATGGCCACTATGTTTCAACATGAAATGTACTAATTACTACTAAGTTTTGACAGATATTATTTATTATGATATAGAAATATTTATTTAGGAGTTTGCTTTCCAAGGTAGCTGCTGATCAAATGCCTTCTTGACATTTCTGGAGATATTTTTTTTTTTATCCTCTGACTTTTTAAATTGAAAGAGTATAGTAACTGAACTGTAACCTTAAATATCCCACCATAAATCTTAGACTAAAGCCTATCTCGTAGTGGTGTTTAAATCTGTAATCTGTGCTACATCCACCATATTAATTTTAAGACATGCATGCGTTTATATTTGTTGTGTAACTGGTCTCTTGTGGGTTGTTTGGTTCTTGTTTATTTGCTTTTTGTTGTTTGTGTTGTGTGTGTGTGTGTGTGTGTGTGTGTGTGTTAAATTTAGTCAGATATTTTGTAATCAGTTTTATCTAGCTTCATAAAAAATACATAGGAAGTCTAATTATTCCATGAATTATCACTTCATTGAAGATTTGACAGAAATCACTTGTGAAATGTCTTGACTTATTTCCTTGTTGAGAAAATTCCTTAAGGTTGTTTCAAAAATTTTCCAAGGTTTTTGACTGAGAGTTTCTATATCTTCTTGGGCCAATATTGACCATTGATATTTTCCCAGAAGAAGCATATATATTAGTATGATTTTCATATATATTATCAGTGTTTTATTATTTAAGCATATATCCAGTTATAACTTTCTCATTCTTAAAATTGTATATTAGAGATTCTCTATTTTGTCCTACATGACCCTTACCAAAAGTTGCTGATCTTCCAGAGAACAAGATCTTAGAGTATGCATTACTTCCTATTGTTTCTCTGCATTCTAATTTATTTATATTTTCTCTTTACTTCCCTTAAATTATCAGTTTATTTTCTTGCTCATTTCTTAGCTTATTGGATTGGATACTTACTAAGATTCTTACAACACAGAACAAAATGAAAACTAACTTATGGTAGCAAAATCTCTGCCAGCAACAGACATAATTCTTCTATTAGGTAAGATAATCAAGAATTGATTATAACGTGTTAAATTTATCTGCATTCTGAAATCTAATTCCTAATAAAATATTTAATGTTTTATTGAATTACCTGCTTAAATATCATTTGGAACAGACTGAGATGAATCCATAGCAACAACGAAAGGACACTACTATTTCTTAGCCTAAAAATCAATTATATTTCACATAGCAGTGAATGGTATAGTGAAGAGGTTGAAAGTGAACTGTATATTTCTAAAATTTGACAGGGTAAATCATTGAGCCATGATTCATCTGCTTTGCCTCTGAAAATGTATTATACATGAAAAGACAAATCAACATCATAATGCAAATCTGTTTAACCTGGTCTTAATAATTTCTTACATGAAATATTAGATTTTAGTAAATTTGACAATATGAATGAAGGCTGAATGCAAGGCTGTACAATAAATGCACGATATCTACTGTTATTAAGAGTTGAATTAAGTACTGTTTTAAATTTCATATTATATAACTACTGTCTGTAAGCATGAATTCAAATTATATTATAATTAATAGCTTTAGAATTAAAAATGCCTGCTGTATTACTTTCTTCTTGAAGGCAGCTCTTAGCACAGGTATGCAAACCCAGTGATAATCTTTTTACCAAAATTCTACACCATGAGTTCAGCAAACTCACCAACAATTATTAAAAACTCACATCCTCTATTAGATTTAATTCCAAATATTTTATTTCTCTATGTAAAGGTTATTTTTTTCTAAATTTGAAACATACATATTGAGGCTCTTTTTCCCCAAACATTTGCTTTATTTCTGCCTAAGGAATGAGAACTGTTGCACAGATATACAGTCAGAATGTCTTAGGTTCACATATTGGCTCTCTATTTATTTTCTGTGTGACCTTAGACACGTTACCTCTGAGTCTCATCTTCCTTGTGTTGTAGATTTCCTCTGAAGAAAAACTATGATAGCATATGTAAAGAACTAAGAGAAACATTTAGTACATGCAAGTGATTGAAGCTATTGCTACTAAAGAAAAAAAAATAAAATTATTCCATCATTTTACAAACATGGAATATAACTCTTCGTGTGTACCTCTTGGATATAACTCGATTTCATGCCTGAAAAAAGCTGTCCTCAAATTTTTATAATCTCATAAGGTGATGTTCACTAAATTTCAGATAGAAATCTCCATCACTTATACTATTGCTTACTTTATGTTTTCCCAGATCATTCCTATTTTTCCTCTATCTTGACCTATATCAATGTTCATATGTGCTACTTAGATGTAAAAGTTACATTGAGGGTCTATCAAAAGCTTACAATTTCCAAAGATTTCTAAAATGCATGAACAAATATAGGTATTCCATGCCAATTAATACAAATAGGTTTGTTCTAGGCTTCTATTGTAAAACATCTATAAGCGACGTAACTATAACTGATGATAGGAAAAGTGATTAATACATGCTATTATCTCAAAAGAGTATTATCAGGTTATGTGTCCTAGAAAGATTGAGCAAAGCAAATTCCTTCTCTTTTAGGAGTTAAAATAGAAAAGGAGTAACTTCTATATATCAGAGAAAATTATGTACCTCTCAAAACTAAAATTTGCTACTTAATAGTCTCTAAACTTTCCATGAGAAAACTTTTTCTACCTACGCAAATAAGTAGAAAAAAGATTGTTCTTACAAATATGATACCAAATATATTTATATTATAGATTACAAAGGATCTAGCTTGGTGTATTTTTTAAATATTTGATTAAAAATCACTGAAAAGTTTACCTATTTTAAAATAGAATTATTGAATTCTGTCAAATACATTGGTTACAAAATCCAATACTTCCAAATCATTGCCAAGATTTCTTGTGGAATTTAAGCCTCTCTGTTTAGGCTGACAGAAAAGTGTGGTTTAAAGACATGACATAATAGTAAAACATATTGTGGAACTATATTTGGCACTAATCACATATCCCATTTCCAACAATTAGGGGAAAAACTTGATCTTGTCAATAACTACTTTTCCAGCAAAGATTTTTCACTAGAGTTTGGGAAGGTCAATTCATATGCTGACATGATTTACATATGTATCCATCAACAGACGAAGCCTTAAGATGTAATTTTAAAGTCACAGGTAAAGTGAAATTTTCTAATTGAATACATTTCTCTTCTCAGTAAAGAATAAGCCTGGATCAACACTTTGAATCCTTGCCCAACAGGTATCCCAAAGAGGTGTGCAATGTTTTAACCAGAGATTATGGATAAGACAGAGAAAAACATTTCAATGGAGAGGTGTTGGTTGTTCAGGTTAGTTTTCCTCCAAAAATACATGAAGGATGGGAACCAGAAAAGTAATATTCCATACTGCAAGGCAAGAGGCCCCTTAGACATCACTTTCGGATGCAAAAAGTGTAAAGAACATAATGTGTGAATTTATTAAACCGATAACGTTCTTTTCATAAAAGAAAAATATTAATAAAATATAGTAATATAACAATATTTAGATGAAGTGGACTCAAGCCTTTGTAGGAGCACCTAAATAGTATTTTCATTCAAGGAAAAAAAAAGATACAAATTCAAGTTACTTCAGCAAAGAAGATGGTAAGATACATGGTGAAACAGGACACAGCAGAGAGTGCGAAGAAGGAACGGTGTGCTGGAGCAGGTGTGCTGCATGTAAAAGAATTCCAGGTGATAAAGAAAAAATTAAACACTGCGCAAGCCAACACAAAACATATCTACTGGCCTAATTCAGACCACAGGCTGCTAGATTGAGATCCCAGTGTTAAAGCCTATGAGGGTAAAGACAAGGTCAATGTATGAACATAAAATTAACTGAGCTAATCCTGTCTGCTTCCCCTTAAATATCTAGGTTTTTTCCTGTTTATTTTTAGTTAAAATTTTTCTAAAAAATTATCTGTGCCTTTAGACTTAGTCAATACAAAAGATTCAGGTAACCAGAACATACTTATTTTAAAAGTTTGTAGATTAGTTTGATACTGTCAATATCACACAGCATTCATTAAACACAAGCAGGAAGTATCTTATTTTTCCTAGGATCAGTCACCTTCCTATAGAAGTGGTCTGCCTCCATTGCATTCCAACTCTGGAGGTGCTGTCAATGGAAGTGACTCGTGGCCCCTCCCGCATCGCTCAGTGTTTCACCAAGAGAGGACACAGGACTGCAGGAAGGTCAGTCCAACAACTTTTTCTTGGATTGATACAGGCACCAAAACAAAATAGTTACCTTTCCTTCTGAGACTGAGAAGAGTCAGGATGCTATATTCCTAAAGGCCCAGCGGTCATCTTTCCCATTGTTATAGAGTACCACAGAAGATGGACCAAACCCAGAAGAAACTGGAGCCACAAAATGGAGCAACATTCCTGAAACAGTATCAGGCACTGGATCTAACTAGGTCTGAATCTAGTCAACCCAGGGATTTCCAGTTAGGGGAGTTTATACATTCTCTGGTGTGTTTAAGCAAGCTTAAACTAGATTTCTGTTACTTACAAACAAAATCTTCTCACAAATATAAGAGACAACAAAGAGATTTAGGTTTGGTTTGCATTTATCTACTCACATCTCATTGTACCAGCTACGACTGTCCACTCAAACAACAAAACCAATTTTTCCCCCTGGGATTTTTCTAACCCAACATACAAGGATATCCTAAGTTATCCTAACTTCACTGATAATCATCAGTGCCTATGAAGAGGAAAACAAAAAAGAACCATGACCTTACTCACTCACTTTTCTGGTATACCACATATTCTATATATACGTTGACACAGCACTTTTTTTTAATGGAAAACAAAATCTATCCCTTATCAATCAAGGCTGGGCACAGTGGTTCATACCTATAATCCCAGTACTTTGCAGGGTGAGGCAAGAGAACTGCTTCAGGCCAGGAGTTAGGCTCCAGCCTGGGCAATATAGTGAGTCCTCACTGCTACAAAAAAATTCAAAAATTAGACAGGCATGGTGATAGGCACCTGCAGTCTTAGCTACTTGGGGGGCTGAGGCAGAAGGATTGCTTGAGTTCAGTAGTTTGAGGCTGCAGCAAGCTATGATAGTGTCTCTGCACTCTAGCCTGGGCCACAGAATGAGATACTGTCTCAAATAAAAATAATAATAATAGTAATAATCAACACATGATTTGCATAACTCTTACACATAACAGGCTTATTTTATGAACTCATCTAAGTATTAATTGAATAAATATTTTAAGAACTAAAAGATATTTAAACCAATGTTTACATTACATGGCATACTACTTCCAAAAAATTCAGCCGTAACATGCAAGTACACATGAATATGGATGATGTGGCCCAAAACAAAGAAATCACAACTACCCACCACCTAACAGTCCCAGAGGCATGAATAACAGAAATAATATTTCAGTACAATAGCTATCATCATCTCCATTTCCAGCAGTTAAATCAATAGTCCCTCTCAGGGCAGATTTCAAAGACTAACCAAACCAGAGAAAGCAAGGCATACTCACAAATTATAAAGCATGTCAGCCATGTTGCTGCGGTAATACAAAGCATTTCTGTAGGCGCTTTCAGCTTCAGAAATTTTGCTCCTGACTCTTCAGAACATTTCCAAGGTTACCCCATGCTGCCAAGAAGAAAAAGAAATTTTCAGACTGAGCATCAATCCAATTATACATGACATAGTATCAGGCCATCAGAAAGTACCACAGGGAGAGAAAACCGTCATAAAACATTTTTAAGAAGGAAAATTTATTTCCTTTATACTCTAACATTTCATCAAACCAGGAGATTAAATATAATCAAAGCCTTAAAAAATTAAAGTAATTATTATGTTTCAAAGCTGATATACATATACAGTTCATCATAAGGCCAAGGACAATGTTATCTTAAGATCACCTACAAAGGCTTCATGTTCTTCCAGATTTCAGTAGGGGTCTTCATGGTCTGAAATTATCGTATACTTACTGGGCCAGAAACTGCAAGAAATGATCTTAAAATAAACAAATATTTCATTCAAGTATGAAAAAACTGATAAATGGCATAGAAGATCTGGAGATGAAAAGCAAAAAAACTAAACAAGATCAAAGCTATAAAGAAGCTTACCAGGCATCAGAATACATCAAAAAAACATTATAGATATACTGTTCTTTTACACTCTTTCTGCTTATGAGCTCATTTCTGGGAAAAATCGCTATTTCCACACCTAATCATGCTGAAAATTAAATATATTTTCTGTGTGCCCCCCTTCGTTCTCCCCAAATAATAGTAATTTTTCAACATTAAAAATAACAAAACGCATAGCACCAATAACTGCCCACACAGTACAGATCTCAAATAGACTTTGCCCTCAAACTTGGCTGCTTCTCTTGTCTTCTTTCTTTCCCACAAAGAGATGGGGTACTGCATCCTGAAAGCAGAGTCCCCCAGAAAAGACGGGGATGAGAGGAAGGGGTCGTATGTGTTGAGATATATTTAGTTGGGGGTAATTATTGACTGTACTTGAAAAATGAAAGGGGTTTTGAGTATCAATTTTAATGCAAAAAAGAATACAGAATCTTTCCATCTCAGATTTGCCTGTGTGCCTCTCAGTCCCAGCTACTTGGGGACGCTGAGATGCAATGATCGCTTGAGCCCAGGAAGTCGAGGCTTCAGTCAGCCATGATCACACCGCTGCACTCAAGCCTGGGCAACAGAGTGAGACCCTCTCTCAAAAAAATAAAATAAAATAAAAAAACAAAGACAGTGCCTGACACATGGTAAACACTCAATAAATACTGCTATTAATATTAATATTATTGTGCTTGACACTCTTTACAATTTACAATAGTTAAGCATTGCTTATAAAAATAACATTAAATATAATGCATTTTATGCCCTTATGTGATCTACAGAGAACACTAATCCTTCATATTTGCAAAGTCATTTATCTTCTTTGCTTCTGACGGAAAACAGGGGAAAGACACTGAACTCACAATTATGCAACAGCTAATAGCGCCATGTACCATGCCACACACTTGACATGTATCATCTCACTGAGCCCCCAACACAGTTCCATACATAAACGGCCATTCCCTAGATGAGAATGAGACAGACTCAGAGGCACTAACAAATTTTTAAAGTTAATACTGAAGCGTTAGAGCGAAAACTCTAATCCGACACTGGCTGTTTCCAAACTTTTTCTACCCTCTACCTAATATTTTCATACCACTTTTCATCTTTTACTGAAAACCAACATTTGCAAAGGCCTTGGCATTGAGTCCATAGAAAATTGCATCCTTTAAATTAAAAGACAAAACAGTGTAAAATATTGTCAAATTACTAAATGAAAATGAAATAAAATTAGGAAAATAGTAAGATAAATTACAATTATCTTCAAACATAATAGGCGTAATACCATAGGTATTCTACATCTACTATAAATTAGTAAGATATGCCTTCATGGAAATTTCTAATGATTAGGCAATTTTTAAATCCCCATGCCTCCCAAAGTTCTACTCTGATTATGGGAGTAGCAAATGAGAATATATTTATATTGAAATCTCTCTGAGAAATGCATTCAAATATTAATTTAAGCACCAGGAAATCCTCATTATAACGCTATCCCATTTTGATAGTAGTCCTAGAACACAGAGGATTAAAAAAAGTCATGGCAAGGACATAAGTTTGAATATTTTAAGGCATATTTCCAGAGAAAGAAGTTGATTTCTTTAGATACTAGTAAATGCTTCTCTTGTTGGCAACAGACATATACAGGAATACCTTGGAGATGTTGGGGGTTTAGGTCCAGACCACCATAATAAAGTGAATATCACAATGAAATGAGTCACTGAATACTTTTTGGTTTTCTAGTGCATACAAAAGTTATATTTACACAATAATGTCTAATAAGTGTGCAATAGCATGATGTCTAAAAAACAATGAAATACCTTAATTAAAAAATACCTTATTGCTAAAAAATGCTAACAATCATCTGAGCTCTTTTTTATTTTTTTGAGACAGAGTCTTGCTCCGTTGCCAGGTGCCAGGCTGGAGTACAATGGAGCAATCTTGGCTCACTGCAACCTCCACCTCCCAGGTTCAGGCAATTCTCCTGCCTCAGCCTCCCGAGTAGCTGGGACTACAGGCACGCACCACCACGCCCAGCTAATTTTTGTATTTTTAGTAGAGACTGAGTTTCACCACGTTGGCCAGGATGGTCTCGATCTCTTGACCTCGTGATCTGCCCACCTAGGCCTCCCAAAGTGCTAGGATTACAGGTGTGAGCCACTGCGTCCGGCCAATCATCTGAGCTCTTGGTGAGACTTAATCTTTGTGCTCATGGTAGGTCTTGCCTCAACACTGATGGCTGCTGACTGACGAGGGTGATTGATGGTTGCTGAAGGTTGGAGTGGCTGTGACAATTTCTTAAAATAAGACAACATAAAGTCTGCCATATCAATTGACTCTTCCTTTCAAGAAAGACTTCTCTGTAGCAGGTGATGCTGTTTGATAGCATTTTATCCATAGGAGAACTTTCAAAATTAGTCTCAATCCTTTCAAAGCTGCAACTGCTTTATCAACTAAGATTATATAATATTCTAATCTTTTAGTGCTTTGTTGTCATTTTGGCAATGCTCACAGCAGGGTCACCAGGAGTAGCTTCCACCTCAAGAAACCACTTTCTTTGCCCATCCAAAAGAAGCAACTCCTCATCTGCAAATATGGTATCATTAGATTAGAAGCAATTCAGTCACAACTTTAGGCCCACTTCTAGTTCTCTTGCTCTCTCCATCACTTCTGCAGTTCCTTCCTCCACTGCAGTCTAAGCCCCCAGTATCCTTATGTATCCTTATGGATACATAACTGTTGAAATCAACTTCTTCTAAATTCCTGTTAATGTTGATATTTTGACCTCATTCCATGAATCACAAATGTTCGGAATGGCATCTAGAATGGCAAATCCTTTCCAAAAGTTTTCCATTATAGATCACCATAACAGTTACAATAATTAAAACATTAAAACATTGTGAGAATTGCCAAAATATGACAGAGACATGAAGTCAGCACATGCTGTTGAAAAAATGGCACTGACAGACTTGGTTTATGCAGGGGTGCCACATTCAATTTGTTAAAAAAAAATACAATGTCTAAGAAGCACGAGAAAGTGACATGCAAGAAAATGAGGTATGCCTGTCGTCATATCTAGAACACATGTTCACTCATTTGGTTGACTGTTCATTTATCCATTCATTAATGTATTTAATATTTATTCATTCATTAAATAGATATTTGTTAGACACCTATTTGGTGCCAGCAACCTCGTGAGGGGCTGGACACTCAGTACTGTTCAAAATAGTCAATTCTCACCCATGTGAGCTTATGTTGGAAGTGGGAGATGGAGATAGTGGAGGGAGGGTGGATCCATACAATAAAATAAATAAATTAACTTCAGATAGTGATACGTGTTATAAATAATGCAAAATAAAGTAAGATGGTATGGATAAGGCTAATTTTAGGTAAGGATATCACAGATTTAGGAAAATAGGTACAATCTCTAAGAACTAAAGGATAAGTCGCAAGCCTGGTAAGGACTGCTCATGCCAGATAAGGAAAGTACAGCAACGAATCTAAGACAAGAATGAACTTGATGTTTCCCAGGAACAATACCAGTCAGGTGAGTGGCTGCAAAATGAGAGGGAAAGTCAAGATGAAGTCACAGAGACAGGCAAGGGTCCAACCACATAGGATCTGAGATGACAAGATAAGAAGTCTGGGGGTTACTTTATTTGCAATGTTTGGGGATAAATTTTCAGCGAGGATTTTTGTGATTTGACTTTCATTTTTGAAAAGTCAAAATGATTACTTCTCTGTGGAGAAGGTACTCACTGCAAGAGAACTAAAGGAACAACAGGGAGACTGGTTAGAAGGCAACTGGAGTAATCTAGGGGGCAAAATTATGGTTTCCAGCAGAATGGATGAGCAGCAGAAATGGCTATTTCAAAGTGAGAGAACAACTTAGAAATTAAAAATCACCAACAAAGTTAACTGAGACAATGTCACAATCTGATACTCGGTTTCATGCTTTTTATCAAAATGAAAATCTTTCATTTCTTATGATTAATTGGTACAGATGTCCATAAAAATCATGTTTTCCGGTTGTACACACACAATCATACACAATATCAGCTTCAGGGAAAGTTACTCTGAGACCATGATAAAGTTAAACAAATAAAAGCCACCTCATAATTTTGTATAAACACAGAAAAAGGAAAAGGTCACTGTAAAACCCACAAAATACCAAACATCCTCCTCTCCTGCTACATGAATGATTTCTTTATCCAGGCATAGAATTGTCCTGGTATTCAATCAAACTAAAACCCTCACTTCCTTACTCTCTTCCAAATCATCCAACCAAAGTCAAAATTCTAAAATTGGACATATAATGAGACGCCCTGGAATTCTCCATGGTTTGGCTGTTCTCTGTCAGTGCGAGAAGTAGTTAAGTCAACTTTTATTTCAGGTGTAGCCCTGGTGGTCTTTGGCTGAAGGGCATTGACAGAGGATTTAATCATACTCAGATATAAAAATGATTCCTTTTCAAATTCTATCCTCTTTAAAATTATTGCTCCACAATGCTGTGTTTATTAAAATAGATTTTAGGTTTTTAAAAAGCTGCCATAACTCTTCATAGCTGATTCTATGAGTTAATTCTTTTTTCTGTTACTTAAGATTTGATCCCATTAACCCACTCAACTTTTTTATATCATGTCGATTTTTAAATCTCACTGTTCTGACTACTTGGAAGTATGCATACTCATTTATAAAAGACATGGAGGAATATTCCAAGGCTCATGGATGGGGTAATTTATCATTACAAAGATGTCAGTTCTCCCCAAATTAATCTATGAATTCCATGTAAATCCAATCAATATTTTAGCATCATTTATTAAGGAACTCAAAAACTATATTTTAGCCATAATAGAAAAGAGAACATGAAAACTGATTGTTATACCATATTCATAAAACACAAAGATAAACTCCAGATAGTTTAAAAAGTTAAATGTGAAAAAGTAAAGCTAACAGAAGAATATGTAGAAGAATATCTTTGTGGAATGGAAAAGCACTTCTTCAAAAGAGCCCCAAATATCATTCAAAATGTAAAAAAAACAATGAATGGATTTCAATACCTCAAAAAGGACTTCTATTTGATAAAGAACATTATGGACAAGTTAAAAATGCATAATATACTAGGAGAAGATATTTCAAACATCTAAACAAAGAAGTGTCTATACTTGGAAACTAGAAGGAACTCCTGCAAAACAACAAGAAAAAAAAAAATAAGAAATCCAATAGGGAAAAAAAGGGAAAGGGCATGAATAGGATTCTACAAAAAGGAAAACCAAAACAAATACCAAGCCTTTAAACTAATACTCAAATTTCTTAGTAACCCCCTGAAATACAAATCATAACAACGAGATATCTTTATACCTAGACTGGCAAAAAAAAAAAAAAAAAAGAAAGAAAGAAAGAAAAATGGATAAGGCCAACTACTGGTAGTGATGTTGGGGAAGAATCCTGTGCACAGCTGGTGGCAGTGTGGCCTGGGGCAGACGTTCTGTTATGCCATCTGACAGGACTCAGTCAAATCAACAAATGTAAGTGACTAAGTCAAAAAGAACCTCTATCCAGCAATCCCACTCCCAGATAAATTCTCACCTAAGAAAGCATGTAAGACTGTTTAATTCAAGTGTCTTAGTGTTGACTGATAGTGGGTAGTAACAATATGTCCATCACGGGAGTACAATGTGGGACATTCACTTTACAGACTCCTATACAGCATTAGGACCAATTAATACCCTGTAAAAACTGTTTCATGAATGGACCATAACAGCCTACAAAGAATTGATAAAAAGGAATGCATTGCTATAACAGTGATAAATATTAAAAATTGATTCATGCCCAAAATATCACTATGTATTTAACAAAGTGGATATAATTAAATGAAAGGTATATTATAAATCAAATACATTACATACAAATCAACTATGTTAGATCAGTTGTCTATGCTACAAAGAGAAACTTAAGAATACGGATAAAAGGGGATTAATACGTGAAGAAAATAGAGGAAATGTGCAGGGATTAACCTGAAAACTGCAGTGAAGGGGAAAGAGAGAAGGAGAAGGAAAGGGAAGAGAGGAAAGGAAAGGAAACAAAATAAAATTAAGGTCACACATGATCTTCTTTCAAAAGAGATGGGGTTATGCTATATCCTACTTAGGGAATAAAAGTTTATAACATTCACTAAAACTTTTTTTAGAAAGATAATTTAAAACAGATGTTTGGGATTATCTCCCAATTTTCACTTTGCTACTTATTCTTTGGACAACTCAAAGACCTTGTATTTTCAGTAATATTAAATATAATGTACATTTTTTACATTTTTAAGCCTGTACATTTTATCAGTGTATTCATTTCATATAATCTTTTAAAAGTACAATTTTATTGAAAAAAATTCTCAAAGTTATTTCAATGAAGTGTGATGAAGTGTAAATAACAGTTACAAATGTTTTAAAAGTCCACATTTTTTTTTTTTCTGTTGCCCAGGCTGGATGGAGTGCAGTGGCGTGATCCTGGCTCACTGCAACCTCAACCTCTTGGACTTGAGCAATCCTCCCACCTCAGCCTCCTGAGTGGCTGGAACTACAAATGGGTACCACCATGCCAGGATGGTTTTTTTTATTTTAATTTTTGTAGAGGTGAGTCTCACTATGTTGCCCAGGCTGGTCAAAAACTCCTGGACTCAAGCATTCCTCCCACCCTGGCGTTGACGGGATTATAGGCGTAAGCCACTGCACCCAGCCTAAAAGTCCACATTTTAATAGAGGATGTGCACAGATGAATGCAAATCACACTTTTAAAACTCTGGATATAATATAATAAAATATTTATCTGAAGTTCAAAAAATATAGTTGTTGTTCCAAAATCTCAATCTAATTTTGAAAAGTTTTTTTCCCAATGAAGATTCCAAATATTCAGAGTATTCATTTCATTCCTGTTTTAAACAAAATAAACTTGTTGCAAAATTGCTCTAGCTCAGAGGGACTACTGCCCCATGTCATGGACCTGCTTTGCAGCACTGTGGCAGTCTAAAGGGAGCAAAAGAAGTGGGAAGGGGCGAAGAGGAGATGGAGAAGAAATTTTAAAAATTCTAATAAAAATAACAATAATAATAGTGTTTAATTTATGTAAAGATTACTATATCCTTGGTAGTCTCCTCAATTCATTTGACCTAACAAAAACATTTGGGGTCTACAGTATTACTATCTCCATTGCACAGATGAGAAAACTGAGGTTCAGCCTCCTAAGTAGCAGAGTTAATGACAAGGGAGATTCAGATATCTTTCCAGGCATCCAAAGGTAGTGAGAGGCTATCTCGCTCTCTCGATACTGAGTTTGAATGCAAGGTAGAGAGTATCATAATGTAGTACTTAATATGTTTTATATATTTTAATTTAGGAACTATAGCACAAATATGAAAGCAAAATTCTCCAAATGAGTTATCCTCTCAGAACTGTTAGGGGCAAAAAAAAAAAAAAAAAAGAAACCTCAGTAGTAACAAAACTATCTGGTATCCATATTTCATATTTTTTTCAGACCGGAGAAAAGTTAATGACAAGCAATATATCAAGTGTTTTACATTTCTTTGAGAATATAATTTTATATGTCATATTTTCCTGTTAAAATATTGGAACTGAACATACCCTGCCTGTGTAAGCAAACGGTTGCTGCTCAAAGATGCTTGGAACTTCGGTATATTTATCAATTCCTCTTAGTGCCCTGAAGATACTTTACATATGACAAAGATTTAACAAGCATTGTTGAATAAGTAAAGGACTTCAATCCTAAGACTAAGCATATATGATGACTATATTAAGGGAAGGCAAACAGGCACATCTAGAAATCACTGGATGAGCTCTGTAAAATATGATCTGTAGAGTTAGTTTATATTCAAAAAGAAAAAGAAATTCTTCTGTTAAAAAAATCAAGAACTGAAGAAGTTAGGAATGACTCTTACACTTCAAGGGCCCTTCACATTGATATTCAACTCCCTCTAAAAGGCATCCATTTACTAAGAAACTTGATCTTAATTCACAATGAAAGCTTCTCTTGTACTTAGTCCACAGTCTGCCATGGTTTATTTTATGTTCTTTGAAAGGCAGAAGAACAATTAAATATTCCCATCTTGCTGAAGTTGTTCTAAAGAAAAAATCAAATGTGAGGTCCCTCTGGAAATGCTGTGACCTGCTGCAATAAATACCTCTAAATTTTTTTTCAAAGTTGTAATTTCAAATACATGGTACTTTCAAGTTTACAGAGTAAATTCAAACTTACTCTACAGTAACTATTGCAATTTTATAACTCTGCTATACTTCACAAAATCAATACAGGGAGATTTGAGCAATTTTTTCAAGATTTTTAAAATTTATGTTAGTAATCTGAAGAAATTATATACATATTCATTAATTATAAAAGAAGTTATGTTTTTCATAATTTGGCATCCAGTGCTCTTTGAAAAAATAGCTTAAAGAGCAGAAAACAGATTAAGATAGAAAACTGATACCTAGAGTAGGGTTGTTGCTAACCTGAACACCTGAAAATGAGGAAGCAGCTTTGGAAATGGATAATGCGTAGAGGTTGGAAATTTGGAGAAGCATGCTAGAAAACGCCTCTACTGCCATGTGAGGGCTCAGAAGACCTCAGAACTGTAGAGCTACCAGTGTACAATGCCAATCTGAGAGAGATGAAATGTGAGCTGAGCCCAGCAAAGCCATCTCAATGTCTTAATAGCCCAATCCCCATATCAGCATGCCCATGTGGGACATGAAATCAAAGGAGATTGTTCTCCAGTTTTAAGACTTCACATTGTTTTTCCTACTGGGTTTTGGATTTACTACGGACCAGTTACCCCTTTCTTCTTTGCTCTTTCTCCCTTTTAGAATGAGAATGCCTACCCTATGCCTGTTTCACTGTTGTATTTTGGAAGTAGATTACCTGCCTTGATGTTACAGGCTTATAGCTGGAAGGAATTTGCCTCTATATGGATCATGCCTTGAGGCTCACCCACATCTTATTTAGATGAGACTCTGGATTTTGGATTTTTGAGTTGATGGAAACAAGTTAAGGCTTTTGGGACTTTAGGGATGAAACGAATGTATTTTTGCATCATGAGAAGAACATAAACTTTGGGTGCCTGGTACAAAATGCTATGGTTTACATGTGCCCTTGAAACTCAACACTCTGTAAACTTAATCCCCAATGTACTGCATTGGGAGGTAGGTCCTAATAGGAAGTGAGTGGGTCATGAGGGTGAAGCCCTCATGGATGGATTAATGTTAATACAGGAGTGGATCACTTTTCACTAGCGTGAATAAAAACAAGCCAAAAAAAGAGAGAGAAGAAAAGAAAGAAAAATTTTTTTAAAAAAAGATAAATGTATATATAATTTTTTTTGAGAGGGGGTCTCATTCTGTGGCCAGCCTGGAGGGCAGTGGTGTAATCTCATTTCACTGCAACCTCGGTCCCTGGGTTCAAGTGATTCTTCTGACTCAGCCTCCCTAGTAGCTAGGCCTACAGGCACGTGCCACCACGCCCAGCTAATTTTCTTTTTTTTTTTTCTTTTTCTTTTCTTTTCTTTTGTGTCTGTGTGTGTGAGAGACGCAGTCTCCCTCTGTCACCAGGCTAGAGTTCAGTGGTGTGATCTCGGCTCACTGCAACCTCTGTCTCCCAGATTCAAGCAACTCTCCTGCCTCAGCCTCCTGAGCAGCTGAGACTACAGGTGCATGCCACCACGCCTGGCTAAGTTTTGTATTTTTAGGAGAGACGGATTTTCACCATGTTGGCCAGGGTGGTCTGGATCTCTTGACCTTGTTCTACGCCCACCTCAGCCACCCAAAGTGCTGAGATTACAGGCATGAACCACCATGCCCAGCCTAATTTTTGTATTTTCAGTAGAGGCAGGGTTTCGATGGTCCCAATCTCTTGACCTCGTGATCTGCCCGCCTCAGTCTCCCAAAGTGCTGGGATTACCAGCGTGAGGCACCGCACTAGACCAATAAATTTCTTAGTATTTAACTTTCACCTACTTAACATTCAGGTCTACATAAGTAATTATGTCTCTTTGAGTTATCATCTCAGCGTTTTCCTGTTACTAACATACTGAACAGTCACCAAATGTGTTAAGGACTCTCCTTGTTTCTTGCTTCAGCTATAATTCATTTTGAACCTTATAACTTTAATATATGTCTTTAGTCTGTATCAAAATCTTGAGTTCTATGTAAAGATCTGCCAAAATTGCAGTATTTAACTGCAGTAAATAAGGGGAGAAATCCTAAATTTTGCCTCCACCAATGTTGTGTTACTTGCTTGAAATCAGAGTGTTACTTACATAAGGAGGTAAAAGTGGCAGTCTTGCCAGTTTCTATCACAAACCAGCTGCAAAAGAAAATAACTTACTTGCATTTAACATAGTAGTGCTTAATATATCTACTAAGAATTGTTTTTATTCAGATTAAAAGCCAATTTTGGCCAGGCCCAGTGGCTCATGCCTACAATCTAGCACTTTGGGTGGATCGCTTGAGCCCAGGAGTTCAAGACCAGCTTGGGCAACAGAGTGAAATCCAAGAAAATACAAAAGTTAACCGGGCATGGTGATGCATGCTGTGAGCAGGAGTGAGAGAATCGCTAGAGCCTAGGAAATCAAGGCTGAGGTGGGAGAAAGCCTTCAGCCTGGGAGGTTAAGGCTGGATCGCACCACTACACTTCAGCCTGGGTGACAGAGTGAGACCCTGTCTTCAAAAAAAAAAAAAAAAAAAATCCAATTTTAAGCTAAATTTGTGTATGTATATGTGATCTCTCCTAATCCTCATAACAAATGGCTTATATTATCATCCAGTTTGTACTATTAATAGATGAAGAAACCATGCCTCACAGAAATGACACTCAAAAAGATAAAAGAACAAAAAGAAGTCTCTGTCTGGTTCCAAAGTCCTTGCTTTTAACCATAATGGAACTCTTGGACTTTGGCTGTGCCCCATGATTGGTCATACCAACTACAGTTTAAATAAATATTATTTTAAAATATAAATATTAATTATGTTAAACTTTCTAATGTCAACGGAGACAGAAAAAAAGAACAAAAGAAAACAAAGGGAGGGTGGAAGAGCCACTGAACTGCAAAGAACTGAAAATGAGCATAAATGTGTTGTTGCTGTTTTTTAAAATAGACTGTCTTCCCACTCCATCTATTAGCAAACACTATAAGGGGGGTCAGCACTTGTAGACTGAGCTTTTTACTAATTGTATGATAATCACTTCATATGACTCCAGGGAAATAAGAGCCCTTATAATCCTACAGGAATTTATTTTTCCTGAAGTAATTATACCTTGGATTATTACAGAAAAGAACATAATGGTACGTAGGTAAATAAAACAGATATAGTTAAAACACTAAGTAGAAGAAGTGGCTATGATTTAAAGATCATGATTCATATGTTATCACAACATATAATCTATATACTTATATGAAATTCTAATTACAGGGATTTTACAAGATGCAATTATTTCTCATTTCCATATCTGCAGTTACTTCAGACAGACCTGAAACTAAACATATTCCCAATAAGAAAAAAATTTTAATGTACAGATAAAAATTTAGTCCTTCAATATATATGAACACTGTTAGCCTTGATGGCAGTGTTTGTCACTGTAACATCTAAGAGCATACTGTAATATCCACAGGTAAATCCAGCACCTGTGTTTGTTTTGTCTTAGTATATCTAGGGTTGTTCCTTGGCATTTTCCCATCTGCAATCTCTACCATACTCCTGACTTTGACTAGGAGCCTCCACACACCCATGGCTCAGGTCTGCTGCCAGTACCACTCATTGTACTTGATTTTGGGGTTTTCCTGGACTTGTCTTCACTCCATTTCTTATCTATGCAAAATTATTCCCATGGCTTCTCAATCAAAACTTTCCTGCCCTATGACCCTAATAACAATGTGCTGAATACCAACTTTCTGATAAACTAGTGCATGGTATTATATATAAAGACAGTTAATATTACTGCATTTTCAAATATCATGACTGGCCAGAGCAGGGAGAATTTGGGAGCACCAAGTCTTGAGGCTCTCCTCAAATCACAACAAACCCATTTTGCCTATTATACTGTCAAAAGTAGTTAATGGAACACTTGGGGAATATATACACTAGAATGTCATAAATACTGGTCCTATTTAGGTAACAACTATACCAATCCAGTAAAGGCTTTTTAGAAATTCTTCAATATGGCTGATCACACAGCCATGTAGTCATCCAACCGGTGCCTTTTTAATTATTATTTTTCTTGTTTTAAATTTTTTCTCCATAAATATCGGGTCTGGAACTCTGGCCTCAAGCAATCCTCCTGCCTAGGCCTCACAAAGTGCTGGGATGACAGATGTTGAGCTGCTGTGCCCAGATTTTCTTATTAGTAATAACAGATTTTGTCTTCCATTAAAACGCCAGTACCTTTTGATTTATGGTAAATCCTAAAGAGTATGAGTTACCTCCGAGTTCATATGAGGAATAGAATTGTCTCCAAGCAGCCCTTACAGCTTGCTTCTCACACAATTGGGATCATTTGAGTTTGGCTCGGGTATAAAAGATGAAGAATCCCTGGAAAGGCCAAGAATTCTTAGATAACTTGTACAGTATTATGATTTCTAAACAACTTCAGGGGAAACAAAAAGAATCCATTTTCTTCCTTAAATTCCCTTTCTTCTTTTATCATCCAAACTGTATCTGTTTTATCTCACAGTGGATCCAATCATCACTTAGGTATATCCCTGCCACATAATGGCCCCAGGTTAGTTTCCTACTATCAGTCACTAAAGGAACTTTGATATAGAAACATTAAATGAAATGTCCAAAGCCTCAGTTGCAGTATTAGCCCTGTTACCAATTAGATTTGGGTACACCCCAGTAAATTACTTAATTCTTCTTCCTATTTCATAGTAAAAGCAATAATTTAGTAAATACGTAATGTGGGACAAACCCTGGGCTAGGTATGCTATTCGTACCCACAAGGTGGTATAGATCTAACACTCACTCTATAAATGATAACACTATCAAGGAAAACGATAACAGCTATAAACAGCTTGAGTTATAATCAGTACCCACATCTACCTTATTGCAAAGTTTGGAATCTTTAACCATGCTGTTTCTCCTTAAGCATCCTGCCTCTCTTAGTTTCTCATCTGTAAAAGAGTTGTAAGACCAGGCGCAGTGGCACATGACTGCTGTAATCCTAGCGCTTTGGAAGGCCAAGGCGGGTGGATCACCTGAGGTTAGGAGTTTGAGACCAGCCTGACAAACATGAAGAAAGCCCGTCTCTACTAAAAATACAAAATTAGCTAGGCGCAGTGGCACACGCCAGTATCCCAGCTACTCAGGAGTCTGAGGCACGAGAATCATTTGAACCCAGGAGGCAGAAGAGATTGCACCATTGCACTCTAGCCTGGGCAACAAGAACAAATTCCGTCAAAAAAAAAAAAAAAAAGTTGTAACAAATCCCGGGTCACTGAGAAGATTAAATTAACATAGATGTGTAACTCCCATTATGAAAAAAGTATATTTCATTAGATTATTATATACTAAAAGCATAACCAATTCAATATACACTTTCATAGCACATGTGCCCGATTCATTATTATCTATGGTCATGCTATTGAGAACTACATTGCCAACCAAATCCAGAACAACAAAAACACAAGTAAAAGCAGTATTAAATACTCTAGAGGCCAACTTTAAGATTTAAAAAATAATAAAAATCCTAAAGATTGCATTTTATTTTAAAAATCTGCTTCTAAGTTATAAATATAGTACATCTCACATATAGTACATCAGGGACAATATTCCATGCGTTAACTTCTACATGTTAATTTTTGGCAGTCACTGCGATCAATCCAATAGCTAGTGTTGAACAGGGCAAAAGTAAATACTAGAAAAAAGGAGATTTTTTTAAAAAAAAAAAAAGAAGTGATGAGTAAAAATGCAAATAAAATGTGAGTAGAAAAATATTTATATGTGCTAATGAGGACAATTATTTCTAAATAACTATGAGATTTCTAAAACGAAATATCAATTATCTTTGCTATACGCAAAAATCTTGGGCAACTATCATTTTAGAGCATTTCTTCTGTACTTTCAGTTGAATTAACAACAGAAAATAAAGGGAAGTTAATTTTATTTGCCTTCTTTGCTGGTACAGGACAAGTAGATAAGGGTTGTGAAGACAAATACATGTGACCCTTGAACAACGTAGGTTTGAACTGCCTGGTTCTACTTATACGTGGATTTATTTTCAACCAAACACAGACTGAAAATACAGTATTTGTGGGATATGAAGCCCATGTATACAGAGTACTGACTTTTTCTCTATTTGGGTTCTGCAGGGCCAAGTGTGGGAATTGAGTATTCAGGGATTTGTTTATAAGTGTGTGGTCTTGGACCTGATCCTTCACATATATCAAGGGATGATGGTATTTGAGTATGAGGCATTTTTGTATGAACTGAAAAACATGATGTTGAAACAGAGAATGCTGTTATACATATAAAGTCTTGAAACTACAATTCAGAAAGTTTTACTTCCAAGTATTGAAAAGAAGCTAGTACACAGAAGGTTAAGTAAGATAAAGAGAAAAAAACAGGAAATATGTCAAAACCAGTGATTAGTGAATATTACCAATTAAAAAATATGACTAGATGTGTGGTCTTAGATATAAATCCATATATTCTATTCATGAGTTTTAAATAATGTCAGATTATTTACATGTCAGGATGATTAAAACTCATAGAGAAGCTGCATTTTCCTATCAAATAATCAGAACTGGGTTTTAGGATATGCTTCTTTAAACCCTAATTTTTAACTTAAAACCTCAAAAGTAAATATCTGCTCCAGGCTCAGTGTGAGAATGAGCTGAGAACCAGCAATAGCCAAAACCAAACTATGATGACCCTCTGACCAAAGCAGTGCACGGCCTCTGGCTTCTGGCATCGTACCACAGAGAACAGAAGCATGGCATTTGAAGGACTTCAGTGACTTCATCAACTGCCCTCAAGAAGTATCTCAAAGTCTCTGTGCTAAACTGTAACAGTAAAAGAGATTTTAAAATTCCGTATTGTTGCTTCCAAATAATAGTATTTCAAGAACAAAAGAAATTTTAAATTTATCACTGTGATTAGATATAAGAAAAATGCAGAATACATGGGTTTATATAGTAATAGTAATACGCTAATGCTTTCTTATATATGCACAGAAACTCATTTCTACCTGAAAATTATTTTTAATATTTACATGAATATGGATATTACCATTCATTCTTTTTTTTTTTTTTTTTCTGAGACAGGGTCACCACTCTGTCACCCAGGCTGGAGTGCAATGGTGTGATCACAGCTCACTACAGCCTCAACTTCTCCAGGCTCAGGTGATCCTCCCACCTCAGCCTCCCAGGTAGCTGCAACTATAAGTATGCACCACCACACTCAGTTAATTTTTGAATTTTTTGTAGAAACAGGATTTCACCATGCTACCCATGTTGGTCTCAAACTCCTGGGCTCAAGTGATCCACCTATCTCTGCCCCTTAAAGTGCTAGAATTATAGGCGTGAGTCAATGCACCCAACCATCATTAATTCTTAATCACAACTGTGAAAATAACATGATGTCATTATCCATGAAAAATATTCAGATTATTCAACACCAGTACTGCAAGCCATCAAAACTTGTTTGCAAATCTCAAAGAGCTTAAGTCAACTGATTTAGTGAAAAAGGAAAACATCTCAAAATATTTTAGACTTTGTGATCTTTGCTGGTATTCTCATGAAATACAAGTTGAGATATTTACTCTTAACCTAAACAAGGAGAGGTAAGAACAGAAAAAAAGTTATATTTCTTTATGATATAAAGTTCCTACACAGAGCCCCAAACATTACACAACTATAAGTTTCCTCTGCTATTCCAGGCATCTTAGAAGAAAACGCCATGCTTTGACACCTGGGTAATCTGTTCTTGTCAAAACTTGACTCTGAGCTGATACATTACACTTCTAACCCAGTTCCTTCTTTCTACACTTAAACTGTCTACAGACAAATTTTTCATAATTAACACGTATGCTTAAAGTGCTTCCAAAAAAGATAATAATGCTGATATTTTAATATCTTATGGTGTTTTACACAAAGGAACTGAATCACGCCGTTTAAGATCGCTGAAAGAATGGGTTGAGAGGCAGCTGGTATTACTGGGAATTAGAATCCTTAAATACAAGACACAGTAAACCTCCAATATAGTTCTGCTTTCAAAAAGATGTTTTTGTTGTTATTGTTTTAAATGTTTCTCTGTAGTATGTTGCCAAATGTGAGTAAGGGCTGGGTGAGGTGGCTCACACCTATTGGCACTTTGGGAGGCCTAGGCGAGCAGATCACTTGAGAACAGGAGTTTGAGACCAGCCTAGCCAACATGGCAAAACCCTGTCTCTACTAAAAATACAAAAATTAACCAGGCATGGTTAATTACAGGTACACACCTGTAACTCCAGCTACTCGGAAGGCTGAGGTACGAGAATCACTTGCACCAGGAGGTGGAGGTTGTAATGAGCCAAGATCGTGCCACTGTACTGTATCCAGCTGGGGCAACAGAGCAAAATGCCATCTCAAAAAACGAAAGAAAAAAATAAATCTGAGAATGGCCTATACTTAGAAAACAATATTACCACTTTAAAAAAAAGAATAATATGTTTGATCATTATTTCATGTTTAGCAAGCACATGATATTTATGTCCCTTCTAGGTCCCCTTGGATGATATGTTAAAATTGCAAGGAAATTTACACCGAAAGGCAAAGGTCAAGTGATGGTGACACCAGAGTGCTGGGAAGGGAAGAGAGCGGTCCCTTTAAATGATATGCTGGGGGGGGTGGGGGAGTGGGAGGAGTGCTACGTAGAGGAGGGTGTGGTTCCTGGCTAGGGCTCCACCCCTCAGACCTAGGTGAGGACAGGCACTCCTGCTTTTGTGCCCAAATGTTGCATTTTCCAAGACTACCCTGGCCCCCTATGCCCAGATCATGGGCCTATATAAACCCGAGACCCTAGCGGGCAGACACACACAAGCTGCTGGATGGCGAGAGGAACACATGTGCAGAAGATGACAAGCGGCTGGACATCCAGAGGACATCGAGGGGGACACGGTGTGGAAAAGCACACTGACAGGCAGTGGCACACTGGCAGGCCATCCACCAGCCAAACAAGGCAGAGTTTGGCCCGAGAGGAGAGCCCAGGCCTCCTAGTAGCCTGACTCCAGGGGAAAACCATCTCCCTTCTAGTACCCGCAATCTGCTGAGAGCTACTTCTTGACCCTTGTTGCCCAGTGCAGTGGCTCACGCCTGTAATCCCACCACTTTGAAAGGCCGAGGCAGGCGGATCACAAGGTCAAGAGATCCAGACCATCCTGGCTGACATGGTGAAACCCCATATCTACTAAAAATACAGAAATTAGCTGGGGGTGGTAGCACACGCCTGTAGTCACAGCTACTCAGGAGGCTGAGGCAGGAGAATGAATCGCTTGAACGCAGGAGGCGGAAGTTGTAGTGAGCCGAGATCGCTGGCGACTGCACTCCAGCCTGGGCAACAGAGCGAGACTCCATCTCAAAACCAAACAAACAAACAAAACAAAAACCCCACAAACTTTGCACTCATTCTCGAAGCCGACATGTAATCCAATGCTTCTGATACACCAAGTTAAGAAACCCTGGGAGATAGAAATCCCTCTGTCTTTGTGATAAAAAAAGGGGGTCTAACTGAGCTAGCACAAGCTGCCTACAGATGGCTAAACTAAAAGAGCACCCTGTAACACATGCCCACTGGGGGTTCAGGAGCTGTAAACATTCACCCCTAGACACTGCCTTGGGGTTGGAGCCCCACAGCCTGCCCGTCTGTATGCTCCCCTAGAGGTTTGAGCAGCTGGACACTGAAGACTTGAGCCACACCCCATCACATGCCCTGCGACGAGACAGGGGAACTTTTCCCATTTCGATAAGATTTCTAATTTAATGCCCAGGTGCATATAAATTAAAATAAAGCTCACACTTCCTCTACATCAAACATCTCAAATGTTTCCATAATTCCTTGAGACTTATCTGGAATTTTCTTTAAAATCTACGATCACCAGAAATAGGCACGAATGCGTGATAAGGCTAAAACTAAGACATGTTGTATTTGTCCTCTTGAAAATCTGCTCTTCAACACTATCAGCAATTGTATTTATATTACAGAAAGAAAGGAACATATTTCACCCTGCTTTAGAGGGTTCAATACCTGTAATCTGATTCTGCACCTGATAGTGCTTTTATACATATTTTTAGCTTCCTTTAACTTTTCTTTTGCCGAAAAAGAATTAAACATTTCAAAAATAGCGGCTCTGATCTTAACTCTATTCTCAAATAGAAATTCTAATGTAGTTAATCATTCCTTAATAGGCGTCAGATTTGAAGATATTTCTTAGGTCTCCTTTTCTGACAGTATAGTGAAATTCCATGCTCAGAGAATCACAACTTGTACAGTACGAATAAAAATGCCACATTAAAAATAAAAATATTTGTAAGTGAATGTATTTATTGCTTGGAAAGTAAGGGCAATCCTGAAGTCTAAAAACTTCATGAATTTCTGGACTCCAGAAAGGTAAACTAGCTGTGAAGATGCTATTCACATTGCATACACTATAATGGTCAAACTGATAAACCTGGGTTTGGGCTTTACTGAACTTCAAGCCAGACTACAGAAGCCACATAAACTGTGACCCGCCTGAAAGGAGACAGCCCTCGTAGGTTAACTAGCAACAAACAAATTTTTAAAACTTAGAGAATGGGCCGGGTGTGATGGCTCACGCCTGTAATCCCAGCACTGTGGGAGGCCAAGGTGGGTGGATCACCTGAGGTCAGGGGTTCAGGACCAGACTGGCCAACATGGGGAAACCCCATCTCTAGTAAAAAATACAAAAACTAGTCAGGTGTGGTGGCGCACGCCTGTAGTCCCAGCTACTAGGTAGGCTGAGGCAGGAGAATCCCTTGAACTCAGGAGGCGGAGGTTGCAGTGAGCAAGATTGTGCCACTGCACTCCAGCCTGGGTGACAGAGCAACAGAGTGAGATTCCATCCAAAACAAACAAAAAACCCTTAGAGAATGAAAAGATGGGTGAACTGTCTGTCTGGCATATTTGGACTAACAGGAAATAGGAAAAAATATTCCTTTGGCATTCTTATGCATTGGTTCACCTTCACAAAGTTTGGGGCAATACTACATCTGTTGTCTAAAGAATATCTAAGCAAAAATGGTTTTTAAACTAAAACTTTAGCAGAGATTTTAAAAGGGATATCACAAGAATATTATGTGTAACATTGTCTCTATAATGAATATAAAGCCCTAGTTAAACTGAACCAAACCCAGAGAAAAAAATTTACTAAAACTGACCTAAAAGCAAATTTGGCTCTTCCCAAAACTAGGAAAGAAATTAAATCAATAGAAAAAAAAAGCCATCTATAACCAAATATTATGCCTACCTAGTTTTGCAGGTAAATTCTACCTAATACAGAAGAAAAAAATAATTCTAATTTTGCATAAAATCTTTGAGGGAACAAAAAATAAGTAATGCTCCCAACCTGATTCTATAAAGATCAATTGGTTTTAAAACCAGAATATGACACAAGAGAGAAACTGTCACTCAGAAATACAGATGAAAAACAAATTTAGAAGAAAATGGAAATGATAATACACTATAACCAATTCCTGGGCTTAATCTAGGAATGCAAAATAGGTTCAACATTAGAAAATCTATTAATACAAAAGTGGGTGAAGGATATGAACAGAAACTTTACAAAAGAAGATATCTATGAGGCCAAGAAACATGAAAAAAATGCTCACCATCACTGGTCATTAGAGAAATGCAAATCAAAACCACATTGAGATACCATCTCATGCCAGTTAGAATGGTGATCATTAAAAAATCTGGAGACAACAGATGCTGGAGAGGATGTGGAGAAATAGGAACACTTTTACACTGTTGGTGGGAGTGCAAATTAGTGCAACCATTGTGGAAGACTGTGGCAATTCCTCAAGGACCTAGAAATGGAAATTCCATTTGACCCAGCAATCCAATTACTGGATATATACCCAAAGAATTATAAATTGTTCTATTATAAAGACACATGCACATGTATGTTCATTGTGACACTGTTTACAATAGCAAAGACCTGGAACCAACCCAAATGTTCATCAGCAATAGACTGGATAAAGAAAATGTGGCACATATACACCATGGAATACTATGCAGCCATAAAAAATGATGAGTTTGTGTCCTTCATAGGGACATGGATGAATCTGAAAACCATCATTGTCAGCAAACTGACACAAGACAGAAAACCAAACACCGCATGTTATCACTCATAGGCAGGTGTTGAACAAATTAGAACACGTGGACACAGGGAGGGGAGCATCACACACTGCAGTCAGTTGTGGGGGCATAGGGGAGGGACAGTGGGGGGGTGGGCAGGGTGGGGAGGGATAACAAGGGGAGAAATATTAGATATAAGTGATGAGGGGGATGAAGGCAGCAAACCACCTTGCCATGTATGTACCTATGCAACAATCCTGCATGATTTGGACATGTACCCCAGAACCTAAAGTACAATAAAAATAAATAAAGAAAATATATTAATATAATTCATCAAAGTAAGATACTAAGTGAGGAAAACCTAGTATCAATAGGTTTTTATCAATATTAATTCATAAAAAAGTTCTTAAACTAGAAATGAGGAAAATTCTAGTGATAAAAGTTATCTACAGAAAAATCTATAAATATACTTAATGTGAAAAAATAAAAAACTTTTTTTAAACAAGCATAAGAAATAAAAAAAATGTTTAACATTGCAATGGGGAATTCAGCATATAATAAGACAAGAAAAGAAATAAAAGAGAGAAATGAAACTGTGAAAAAGGAGAAGTATAGGGAAAAGTCCTCAAAGACACTGGAGATATTCCTTTAAGAAGCTAAAAAATAGATATTTTAGTAGTATTTAAACTATACAAATATGATGTAAAGGCATACTTATACATGAATGAAATAGTTCATATATATTTAATAAAAGCAAAGACATGTTAGGGCATTTTCAAGAAACACAAAACTATGGAAATCAGAAAAAAATTAACTTCATGCTTAATCCTATGCTAGTCTCAATTCTTTTAGCATATAAACCCCAATAAATATAATCTAAGGCAACTTTAATTTTAAGGTTTGAAGGTTTTCAAAAGCCCATAAATATTCTAAAAGTCTTGTTGTGGGTAACTTCAAAATCTTAGAGTCAGCAACACGGCACTCACTTTATCTGTATCATAAAACCATTTGCATTGAGTCTATTGTGGTCTGGATTTTTTTTTTATACCCACAAAAACTATACTTGCAATCATTAGAGCTAGACAACAGGAAAAAAATATATGTGTCAATTCGTTCTTTTTTTTTTTTTTAGACGGAATCTCACTCTGTATCCCAGGCTGGAGTGCAGTGGCACAATCTCAGCTCACTGCAACCTCTGCCTGCCAGGTTCAAGCAATTCTCCTGCCTCAGCCTCCTGAGCAGCTGTGACTACAGGCACGCACCACCATGTCTGGCTAATTTTTTGTATTTTTAGTAGAGATGGAGTTTTGCCATGCTGGCCAGGCTGTTCTCAAACTCCTGACCTCGTGATCCACCCGCCTAGGCCTCCAAAAGTGCTGGAATTACAGGTGTAGTCACAGTGCCTGGCCCCAATTCATTCTTCAAGACATCTGAACTTCTGTGACTCTCCATCCCAAATGAAAACAACCATACTTGAATTCTTCAAGATTAAAATATTTAAAATGGGCCTTAATTTAACAACTGAGTAAATGTAAATCTGCTTTTAAAAAATATTTTAGTCTAGTTGAGCCAATGAGATGTCTTCATTTCATTCTTGCCAGCCCCATTGTTTATCTATTTTTTTCTACTCAATAGAGAAGAGATGGACTGAAAAGACAAAACACAGAATTTCTTTATGAAAACCAGATTTAAATTCCTGCTATTTATCTGTTAATCAGCCTTTACTGGAGAGATGCTTTTAGCTAGTTTCTCCTACCAAGGCTCACTGGTTTAAAATGAAAATCTGTTTTACAGCACAACTCAGGCCAGTCAGTTTTAAGAAAATACTATAATTCTTAACTGGCAAATTTCATGTTTCATGAAAATCTGAACCTCTGTTGAAAAATTTGCATCTTCCCTTGGACATATCATGACAAATTATTGGAGAAATATAATAATAGAATTTATTACACCATTTCAAAGCTAGCTGGTTAATCGCAACTCATCATAGTTAAGGACACTCAATTAGAGATTAAAAAAAAAAAAGCTTAGACCATAAAATCCACAATGAAATAGTCAATTTTTACATGGCTTAGTGGCTTAGGATTCACTCAAATTGTGAGTTATTTCCTAAATGATATTCCCACAACATACTTGTTTCTTAAAATTTGATGCCATGTTAAATTGAAATAGAACCACCAATTCTGCAGTAATCTACAAAGGAAAAAAAATTGTCAGATACTACAAAACTGAAACAATTTTGATTGTTTTTCTGTATCTGAAACATAATGTTTGTCATTTGCATTGGGGGAGTGAATGCAGACTGCTTGGATAACCACCTTGAAAGTTTCAAATATGTTTATCATTTTACACACATCTTTTATATTTATCAGTTCACATATTTACATTAAAAATGGGCACTAAAAACAACTGTTAGCTCTAAGTTTTCCCAGATTCACTCTTAATTGGTTGTTTTTTTGTTGTTGTTTTGTTTTGAGACAGACTCTTGCTCTGTTGCCAGGCTGGAGTGCAGTGGCACGATCTCAGCTCACTGCAACTTCCTCCTCCTGGGTTCAAGGGATTTCCCTGCTTCACCCTCTCAAGTAGCTGGGATTGCAGGCAAGCACCACCATGCCCAGCTAATTTTTTGCACTTTAGTAGAGATGGGGTTGCACCACACTGGCCAGGATGGTCTTGATCTCCTGACTTCGTGATCTGCCCACCTCGGCCTCCCAAAGTGCTGGGATTACAGGCGTGAGCCACCGCGCCTGGCCCAATTGTTCCTAACTATATAAGAAATTGTTCTTAACTGTTTAAGAAATTGCTTTCAAACAACCACCACAGTCATGTTTTTTAAATCAAATTGACACAGAGTTAATAAACCATTCTCAGAACCTATTTGATTTTGAATCTATAACTTAATTTTAAAATGCCTTTTAGCAAACCAGATGTGCTGCCATACATGCTACAATTCTTTTATGTTTATGTGCTCACTGATCTGCTTATCTATAACTGTTAGCCTGGGATTTCGACGTTAATTAATAAGGAACTTTGCAAGAAGTTGATTTTAGGGAAGAGAGGTGACCAGTCTGAGATGCCGGCACATCACCCAGGTGGAAAAGTTCCTTGTAGGTAGGGGGTCACAGAGACCATAACTTAAAATTCAATTGTGTATTTATTGACCTCCTACTATATACCAAAGAATGTTCTAGATACTACAGAGAAGAGGAAAATAAAACTTCAAGAATTCATTAGTTTAGGGAGAAGGCAAAATCATAGAAGAGAGAAAGCTGTGGGAAATAAGAGAAGTCAAAATCATGCAGAGCCTTAAAAGCTGTGGTAACAGAGATCAATGGTGCCAAATTCTACAGAAACTAAAGCCACATGGGGATTTAGAAAAGGCCAGAGCAAAAAGGGTGATCACACATTTAACTGCTTTGTAATAAATCAAGAAATGCTTTCTTTAAGCAAATACTAATCAATATGGCTTAAAAAATGAGTTGCTTTAAAGGGGGACGGGGGTGGGTGGGTGCAGATGCAGTGGCTCACACCTGTAATCCCAGCACTTTGGGAGGCTGAGGCAGGCAGATCACCTCGGGTTGGGAGTTTGACACCAGCCTGAACAACACGGAGAAACCCCATCTCTACTAAAAAATACAAAATTAGCCAGGCATGGTGGTGCATGCCTGTAATCCCAGCTACTCAAGAGGGTAAGGCAGAAGAATCGCTTGAACCCGGGAGGTGGAGGTTTCGGTGAGCCAAGATCACACTACTGCACTCCAGCTGGGGCAACAAGAGCATAACTCTGTCTCAAAAAAAAGGAGGGTATTGGGGGGAAACCCTTTCAAATATAATGTGGCTTGCTCATTAAGGCAGTCATCAGAGAAAATTTTTTTTCCTAAGCACAAAAATGCAAAGAGTCATTGTGAAATCAGCAAACTACAGTAATCAACTATGTCTAGTATTTTCCTGACATTATCAACCACATAATGAGACAGGACTTGTGGTTTACATAGTCCAAATCAGCTATCATTTCTCCACTATCCAGATTTAAACCATAAATTAGCAGCACAGTCACTATGACAGGGTTTACTCATCATCATTTGCATCCAATCAGTTAATGACTGGCAGCTGTCTACAGGACCCATTACTGAAGGCAGCAGTTTTCATGCATGAGGCTGAAAATCATATCCCGTTAAAGCACATGCTAGACTGAAGTATTCCAGAATTTGCAAAGGCTTTCAAAGGAAGAAAAAAAATCCTAACTCTATCTGTAATCTCAGAAAATCGTATAGAAGACTAGGTTTCTAATCTTTTACTTAGGTTCAAATAATGTAATAGACTAAGAAAATCTGCCTTAAGGAAGATTACTACCAAGTTCATAATTGCTAAGCAAGTAACTGTAGTCAGAATTATTATTAACATCTTATAAACAGAAAAAAAAAAGAAACCTGGATTGGAAGAGTTTTGCCTTGTATCAAAATGGAAGCATATGTCACACACAGATGCAGTCACACAATCTAAAACTAACTTCAGTCCCAATTCTACCTGTCATTATAAAGCATCCCTCACACTACCTGGCATACCAAAGGCATAATATTTCACACTTTAGCCTTATTTCATGCATGTACATTCTGTCTGTAAACAGATCATGAACCCCTTAAAGAGAAGGACTCTGACTGTAACAATACTTAACATATTCATTACTGAATGCCTTTGCTCTACCAGGCATAGTCCTCATTGCAGCATATATAGCACTTTTTAAAATGTAAAAATCTCTACCTTCTTGTGTTATACATTCTAGTGTATGCTGATACACATTTACACAATGAACATGTAATTATAGAAAATGTAGTATATCAAATAGTGATAATTACTAAGAGAAAAATGAAGCATGGAAAGAGGATAGGGAATGCTCGGTAAGACAGAAGTGGAGGGGTGGATATAATTTATGGCAGGGTAGTCAATTTTACATAAAGCACCTTACTTATAACGCAATAGCTGATCAGAGACTTAAAGGAGGTGAGGAAGACCACAGTGAGAATAACCAGGAAAACACATTCCAGGAAGAAACAATGACAAGGGTAAAAGCTCTGTGGCCGCCATGCACAGTGGCTTACGTCTGTAATCCCAGCACTTTGAGAGGCTGATGCGGGCAGATCACCTGAGGTTGGGAGTTCGAGACCAGCCTGACCAACATGGAGCAACTCCACCTTTACTAAAAATACAAAAATTAGCCAGGTGTGGTAGCACATGCCTGTAATCCCAGCTACTCAGGAGGCTGAGGCAGGAGAATCCCTTGAACCAGAGGCAGAGGTGGCAGTGAGCTGAGATCGTACCATTGCACTCCAGCCTGGGCAACAAGAGCAAAACTCTGTCTCAAAATAAAAAAAAAAAGGTGGTTGGGGGGGGGCTCTGTGTCAGGAGCTTCCCTGGCATATAAAAGGCACATCAAAGGGGCCAGCAGGGCTGGAGTGGAGTAAGGGAAGGAAAGGCTGGTGAGTATATACGGGGTCCTGTCTGAGACTGTGTATATCTATATCTATCATATTTATAATCTATCCATCCAGGGTTGTGTAAGCACAGAACTGTTCTAATTTTATTTATTTTTATGTTTTCAACTTTTATTTTAGATTCTAAGGCTATACGTGCAGGTTTGTTACAAAGGCATATTACGTGATGCTGAGGCCTGGAGCACAACTGAACCCATCACCCAGGAAGTGAGCACAGTACTCAATAAATAGTTTCTGAACTCTTGGCTCCCCCACTCCCTCCCCCCTCTAATATGCTTTCAATTAGAGAGAAACATGGAGCCAGAGAATAACTGGGGAGAGTGGAACGCCATGCCCTTACTTGTGTTTCCAAAAGGTCACCAGGGCTGCTAGTTAAGCATAGACTTTGAAGGTGAAAAGAAGCAGGGGTTCAGCTCAGACATTAAAGAATGTGAAGTTGTCACTCACATCATTACAAACAGAAAAAGCTAAACGGACTGAAAATCAATAACTTGTCTTGGAACCATCAGTGAACTGGGGTCACAGGGCCAACCACCACCGTGAAATCTAGAGAAAGACAAATCCAAAGACACAGCGGAGGAGAGCCTACCTGGAGCAGAGCTGCTGGAGACAGAAACCGTTAGAAACAACTGACTAGTCATTTTGACAAGTTGCTGGAGGCTAAGCAGGAACTAGCTCTCGAATCAGAAACTCCTGAGGGTGGCAGTCTTAGGGGACTCGCATACTTTTGGAGGTTTTGCCTCCTGGGACCGCAGCAGAGTCTCACTAGGAAGAGCCAAGAAAGATACTCTCCTGACTCTGGCAGTAGAAGAATAAACATTATGAAATATACTACCCAGAGCATTTGTCATGACAGAAGCCACTTACTCCATAAAGGAAAGATCTTAGCCTTGTCCCAGAGCTGTGGGGGAGAGCCATTCCTTTCAACTCAGCCTCTTCTAGCCTTCCTGTCTCAACTGGAGTGGGACACAAGGAAAGACAAGAAACACTTGCGGCCAGGTGCGGTGGCTCTCGCCTGTAATCCCAGCACTTCAGGAGGCTGAGGAGGGCAGATCACCTGAGGTCGGAGTTGGAGACCAGCCTGACCAACATGGAGAAACTCTGTCTCTACTAAAAATGCAAAAAAAAATTAGCTGGGCATAGTGGCACATGCCTGTAATTCCAGCTAATTGGGAAGTTGAGGCAGGAGAATCGCTTGAACCCGGGAGGTGGGGGTTGCAGTGAGCCGAGATCATGCCATTGCACTCCAGCCTGGGCAACAGAAGCGAAACTCCGTCTCAAAAAAAAAAAAAAAAGGAAAAAAAAAAGAAAAGAAACACTTGTGAAGGTGGTAGCCCAGAGAGGTAAAGATTTCATCATAAAATAATAGAATATATTTCCTCCCCCACACCAACAGAGCTGCAGCATAGTAATAGTTGATTACAGCTGAAATAGATGCAAAACAAACTGAGTCCTTGGGAAAGCCCAACAAACACTGGGAAGACCAAAACCAAGGCCACCAGAAGAATGTGACATCTCTGGCACCCACAGCTATTGCAAAATACAGTCCAACTCCTAACCAGATTTACATAAAATCTCACAATAACACTGATTCACCTCATTTCTTATTACCCAATACATCATGTCTGAGTTGAAACTAAAAAGGTACAAGACATGCCAAAAGGCAAGAAACACAAGCTGGGAGGTGAGACAAAAGTCTTTTTACTAATATTCCAGATAAAAGATGGTGGTGGCCTGGGCCATGATGCCAACAGTGATGGCGTAAAAGCTGGTCAAGCTCTGGATGTATTTTTACAAACAGGGCATAGAGGATCTCCTGATGGAATGGATGTGAGCTGCTGTGAAGGGAAAAGTGGAGGCAGGGATGACTTCAGAATTCTTGGCCAGAGCTGCTAGGAAAATGGAGATTCCACCAACTGAGATGGACTGAGATGGTAAAGCCCACAAGTAAAGCAGTTGACTGGGCCATGGGTGGGGTGGTGGGTTTTGGGAATTCAGCGGTTGATGTCTGAAAGAACTTATCATGGCAGTGGCCAGTTGTACATTTATTTAGCTAATATTTTGGGGTGCAGCACTTCTCAAGTATTAGAACGAACACCTGAAAATGTTGGAAACTCAGGAAATGTTTAGTAATTGTTTTACTTAGTGAATGGAAAAATAAAGAAATGATCAAACATTTTAACTATGCACCAAAATATCTTATTTAGAATCCTGTCAGCAAAAATAGCAGCTAATGCTGGAAAATACCTAAGAATTTACAAAACGTTTTCACGTATTCTGACAGTTACTTATACCCTAGTATCTGAGTATCTGCCCTCTCCTTTGCATCGTAATAAAATTTGGCTGGGTATGTGGCTTTTCAGAATAAAGATAACATTTCCCAGCCTTCCTTGTAGGTAGGTGTGCCCAACAGTGTGTGAGCAAGCATGGTGTGTGCAATTTCTGCAATATGCTCTAAGACGGGGTATACCCACCATTTGCCCTTTCTCCCTCTCTTCCTGTCAGCTGAAGTGCTGATGTGATAATGAGCCATCTTGGACCATAAGGAGAGGGTGATACCACTGAGATGGCAAGGGAATAAAAGAGAAAGAGCTCGGATCCTGAAAACCCATGGCGCCATCTTATCAGCTCTATGTTTGCACATATTTAGATTAAAAGAAAGAATAAAGCTTCTATCTTACTTAAACCACTGTCATCTTGGCTTTGTCTAATAGTAATTTAGCCTGAAACTTAAAATATGCCAAGAATTTTTGTTTTTAATTCTTTACTATATATCTGTTTTTAAACAGCAGGAAAATACATTGGCAACATGGCCTTGTTCTATATCCTTACATCTACTAGTGCAGAAAAACTGGCTGATAAGTATTCTGCAAAAACTAATTGTAACAATTTTTACAACAAGATTTGGGTCCAGGCATTCAATAAACTGTGCAGTACTTACTACCTAGAAAAAGCCACATGGTAATGATTTTTCACAGAGAATTGAGAAATTACATGCTATGCAGTAGCTCAACTTTAAGCTTCCAACTTCCCATTAAAGTCCCTGCAATTTATTAAGCAGTGTAAGTGCCAGCAATTAGTTCCTTAGCTTAAAGAAATGTGTAGTTGTTCGCTAAATTCTTGACTTAATTTGTGTTCATCAGACAAGCATGACAAAGTAGCTTTTGGGATATCTAGATCTTTAGACATATATCCTAATACATATTAGCAGGCCCTTTTCATATTCTGGAACAGTTTTACACCTTCCTTTAATCCTGATATAGAATTGTATTGGAAAGAGTAGAAAAATGTCAGTTCAAATGCTATATAAGCAAACATAATCTAAAGAGTAAACATAGGCCAGGTGCGGTGGCTCACTCCTGTAATCCCAGCACTTGAGGAGCATGAGGTGGGCAGATCACCTAAGGTTAGGAGTTTGAGACCAGCCTGGCTAACGTGGTGAAACCCCGTCTCTACTAAAAATATAAAAATTAGCCAGGTGTGGTGGCGGGTACCTGTAATCTTAGCTACTCAGGAGGCTGAGGCAGGAAAATCGCTTGAACCCAGGAGGCGGAGGTTGTAGTGAGTCAAGATCATGCCATTGCACTCCAGCCTGGGTGCTACAAGACTCCACTCTCAAAAAAAAAAAAATGGGAATAAAAATGGCTTATAGAGAATAAAACTCTTTAGCACTATTTACTATAGTTCTGCACTAAAAATTTACACCTATTTTTGTCTTCTAGCTTCCAATACATTTAATTGCCTAAACTAGAGTAATCCATTGTCATAGCTTTTGACTTTTTTATTTTAAAGGAAACTACTTTCTACACTCGCTATCGATTCGGAGATTTGCTCAGATAGTTTTTCTAAATCAAAAGCAATCATGAATGGTATAATCAAAGCTCTCATTACACAGTGAAAAGTTGATTTTTCTAAGTGACTTAAAAATTCAAGTAAAAACTTGCTAACTGCTTTGCAACATTCAGATAATTTAGCCTCTGCACAGCCGAAGGTGACTCACACCTGAATGTGCACACACTGACATCTAGAGACATAATTTCAGGGATTCAGAGGGAGTCACAGCTCCAAATCTTTTAAAGGTTTCAATGAAAGTCTTGTATTTCCTCAGGCGATGCTTGGAAAACAGAAGAGCTAATGTATACTTACGTGGGATACTGACTTTTATTATATGATAAAAGAGCTGTCCCTATCAGTATTTTAAAATGTGAAAACCAAGCCCTTTTCTAAATTCTTGCAACAGTCAATACTGTTACACAACAGAAGCTCTAATTCTTCCGGACAAACATAGAAACACAGGAAAATATTTTCTTATTCCAAGTAAGAAATATTAGGCATGTCTCTAAATTGGTTATATGCTGTATCTCTTTAAAAAAAATAAAAAGCATGAAAGATACGAATACTGCATAAAGGACCTCTTCCTCCTTAATACTGTATTTTAAGACAAGAAGCTAAGATGTAAAGAGGCTGAAAGCGTAAACTATCCAGACAAAAGCATAAAGTAAAAGATTACCTTTAGCTGGGTTTACTTTTATCCCTGACCTATACAGCATTTCCTCATTCTGCCAGTCTCCATTCCTGATCGCGGTCTTGAGTCCATAAAAAACAATTAGTGTAGCTGTAGCATAAAAAATCAAGTTCTTGAGGAACCGCTTTTGGACTTTGACATACAGGGCTCTGGCCCCCACTGTAACCAGTAGGCAGAAGCCCATACTAGGAATATATAATACTCGCTCTGCAATTACAAAGCCGACATAGAAAAACAGGTTCGTGGCAGGAACAAAGGGTATGATTAACAAAGATAAAGACAGAACAACAATGTTCTCCGTAGAAGGAAGTTGGGTTCTCTGTGTTACATCGTTTTTAATGCCATTTTCTACTTTGGATGCAAAGCTGGGCTTAGTCTCTGAGTTCTGGTACTCCACATCTGAAAGGCAGCTATGTCCATTTGAATTCTGCTTGCCATTTGTTACAGTTTTCCCATTGCATTCTCTGTCTGCATTTGGGCTCTTCAAACCATAGCAGGCAAGGAGGAGGAGTCCAGTATAGAAGGCCACAGTGTGTAGGTTTCTCCAGTCACAAACTGTTTTAAGCAGAGGCACAACGTCCATTGACCAATCAAAACTGAGGGTATCTGGGCATAGCAACAGCCAGAGGTTCTTGGTTGGCAAGTAGAAGAAGGTGAGCGGTGCGGGTGAGGAGGCTGTCCGAATCAGCAGCGGGGTTGTCCGAGTTGGAAAAGCTTGGTGGTTTGTTTCCCATCCAGTATAACCGGGCACCCAAAAGGGAGGACCCCCAGAAAGTTAACAAACTAATGCTGAGGAAAAAGAGACAAGTTCTTCCTCTGAAATCAAAAAAAAGAAGGGGAAAATTAAGATCATTATCAATACAGCATGGGAATATTTACCACTTAGAGATAAAATACATTTTTAAATGGACAGTTAAAAACACAGCATTATGTCTCCAAAAAAAAGTGACATTTCTATCACCTCTTTTTTTTTGAGACACAGTCTCGCTCTGTCGCCCAGGTTGGAGTACACTGGTGCAATCTTGGCTCACTGCAACCTCCGCCTGCGGTGTTCAAGCAGTTCTCTGCCTCAGCCTCCCGAGTATCTGGGATTACAGGTGCCTGCCACCATGGCCTGCTAATTTTTGTATTTTTAATAGAGACGGGGTTCCACCATCTTGGCTAGGCTGGTCTTGAACTCCTGACCTCATGATCCACCTGCCTTGGCTTCCCAAAGTGCTGGGATTACAAGTATGAGCCACCACACCTGGCCTCTATTACCTTTCAAACATGCCTAGAAAAATTTTAATCTCCAAAAAATCCTGAATGTGGAATCGTAGTTTGCATATATTTTTTGATTATCTTTTCTTAATTTTCCTCTCTAAAATACCAATAATCAAAGCTTCAATTTCATAACTTCTACAAAGTGGGTTCGATATAGTTATTTCCCTCTCATAATTCGTGTCAGGTCACAGTGGGACCACAATGTAAAGTACTTAGCACTCTGTGTAAGATATAAAAGGCACCTAATAACTATTGTCTTTCATTTTATCGCAGTTTAGATTTTGAAGAAAAACAAAAAGCAGTCATGTCAAAAAATATTTGGTATGGCAGGACTCTGTGCTCGTCTCTAAGGGAGTAAAAGCATGTAGCTATGTCTAAGCCAGTCCCCCATTTCATTGTCTTATTCTGTCCTTGCAGAATTTATAAACCAGGCTTTTATCTGCTGCCCAATATTGTCATTGACATCAATGACATCCAACATTCAAAAATACTCCTCACGAATCCCAAATTTTTCATGTTGATGACAGCTTTTAAAAATAAAATTACTTTGGGCTGGGCACAGTGGATCACTCCTGTAATCCCAGCACTTTAGGAGGCCGAAGCAGGTGGATCACTTGAAGCCAGGAGTTCAAAACCCCATTTCTACTAAAAATACAAAATAAAAACCACACTGTGGGGCATGGTGGTGTGCACCTGTAGTCTCAGCTACTCAGGAGGTTGAGGCAGGAGAATAGTTTCAGCCCAGGTTGTAGTGAGCCAAGACTGCACCACTGCACTCCAGCCTGGGAAACAAAGCAAGACTGTCTCAAATGAAAAATAAAATAATAAAATAAAATGTCTTCTTTAATAATGAACTAACTTATTTCAAGAGAATGACAAAAAATTGTGGAGAGGAGGGCCAAAGGGCAACCATGTCAATGCTAATTTTCTGGCAAAGTCCTTCAACCCCAGCAAGAACTTAGTAGACATCTAACAATCTAAGTCCTAAAGATACACAGTGGGGGAGAGTTGAAAAGGGGCACCATATCCCTAATGGTTCAATGGTAAGGCCATTCTTTACAGCAGACACACCAGCGTTGTATAGAATTGTCTTAATGACATTTAGACGGGGGTTTAGAAATCTTACCAAGGATACACCAAATATTTAGTTTAAAAAACAACCCACAAAGAGCAATATATCTTAAATATAAACAACTTCTTGTAAAACAATGTCTGTGTATTGTATACAACTGCCACACTGGACTCTGCTCCTCAGACTCCTCCTCCACCCCAACCCTGATTGTCGGAAGCCACAGCACTACTCATGGATGCTCTTTTCCACTCTACCTTCAACCTAATGATCCTCATCAAGGTTCATGATTTTTTTTTTTTTTTTTTTGAGACAGAGTCTCATTCTACTGCCAGGCTGGAGTGCAGTGGCGTGATCCGGGCTCACTGCAACTTCCGTTTTCCGGTTTCAGGCAATTCTCCTGCCTCAGCCTCCCGAGTAGCTGGGACTACAGGCATGCACCACCAAGCCCGGCTAATTTTTTGTATTTTTAGTAGAGCCGATGTTTCACCATATTGGCCAGGATGGTCTCCATCTCTTGACCTCGTGATCCTCCCACCTCGGCCTCCCAAAGTGCTGGGATTACAGGCATGAGCCACTGTGACAGGCCGGTTCATGATTTTAAATGTCCTTAATGTATGCTAATGACTGTACCTTCATCCTCCCTTCACCTCCACAGCCAATTATTCAACTGCTCAAATTCACATAGGTACCTCGAACTCAAAATGCCCAAAACAGAACTGCTGACTTCTTACTTCCCCAAAGGAAATAAAACAGTTCCTCTTCTAATCATCATCACCATCAGCAAACAGTAATACTATGTAACCAGTTTCTTCTTCACTGCCACTTTCCTTCCTTCCACATTCCACTCATTACCAAGTCTTCATAACTTTCACATCCAAATATATCCTGAATCTGTCTTTTTTCTCTCCATCTCTTCTGGCATCACTAGTCCCAAGTGCCAACACTGGGATGCCTATAATAATCTCCTCCTAACTGGTGACCCTGTCCTTCTTAACACAAATTATTTTATTCCCTAATTTTAAACTCATTAGTGAGATCTTACTTTTAAGATCTTAGAAGTTTTTATATCTCTAATAAAACAAAAAGTTTGGAATTCATTTAGGGTTCCCTTTCCACTTTTTGGTGATATGTCCATTTTTACATTTCAAAAGTATTAAAGGTTTTTTTTTTAATCTAAAAGGGGGTAATTGTGAGTATAAAAGAAGAGAAACAAAAGAATAGGTGGTTAGAAGTTAAAAACTTAAAATAAAGAAAATGAGAAACAGCAACCAGATGGAAATTAGACAATTTCAAGAGGTGGAATTATTCATTAATATGAGATACAGTAATGCCAAATTCACAGCATTAACTTCATTGTTTTAAAAACATCCTTGCCAGACATTGGCTTAAGATTAATTCACATAATGCTGTATGGAATTTTTAATAGTAGAAGGAATAATATCATATTCTGCCTCAACAATCTAACTTTTAATTGGAAAAATGAAATACTTCAAAGCCTCATTAACATGTAAGAATAATTTTTGCAAACAATTCCATTTTTCCTCTGAAATTCTACCCAGCAATAATTCTAAAATTTCTTGATTTTAGAAAAACAAACCCACAAAACCATGCTTAAGAACTTGTAATAACTTGATTCATCAGTCATATAACTGCGTACTCTTAGATTATACAAGTGAGAAACACCATTTGGCAAAGATAAATGAGACAAGATATCTTGGATAAAGAATACTGATCTTGAAAGGCAACTGAATTCTCAACTTGTACGAAAGCCCATTTTTAAAGTGTGACTAAGACCATTCTATTACAATATCTTGTGGTGGGAATGACTGGGGAAGTGGGGAGGAAGAGAGAGATAGCATTACAAAAACAGCTATAATCAGGCAAGAAGAGAAGCCAAGGGACAGGGAAGCCACATGGAGGGAAACATGGTCAGATTTCTTTGCTAGTCATTAAACTCCAGAAGAAGTTAGCCTTGACAATGACGTAGGGCACGGTTGCTCATGCCAGTAACCCTAGCACTTTGGGAGGCCGAGGCGGGTGGATCACCTGAGGTCAGGAGTTCAAGACGAGCCTGGCCAACATGATGAAACCCCATCTCTACTAAAAATACAAAAATTTGCTAGGCATGGTGGCACACACCTGTAATCCCTGCTACTTAGGAGGCTGAGGCAGGAGAATCTCTTAAACCTGGGAGGCAGAGGTTGTAATGAGCCGAGATTGCACCACTGCACTCTAGCCTGGGCGTCAGAGCAAGCCTTTGACTGAAACAACAATAACAAAAAACAACGAAAAACAACGTAATTCTATATTATTTCTAAAGACAGAAATGTCATAACAAGGCAAAACTATTCATTTTTCACAAAAGTACCTCTAATAATTTGTTATATCTTAATTATCAAAATAAAACTGAGATTCCAGATGTGGTCATATTATTGCATTTATTATGCTAAAAGAAAATTTAAATACAATAGAATACAAAGATATGAATAATGAAAACTATTCAATGTTAAATATTATGTGCTAAGTACTGAGAAAATGAAAATGAGATAAAAACAAGAAAACATGGCTGGGCACGGTGGCTCATGCCTATAATCCCAGCACTTTAGGAGGCTGAGGCGGGCGGATCATGAGATCAGGAGTTCAAGACCAGCCTGGCCAAATGGTGAAAACCTGTCTCTACTAAAAATACAAAACTTAGCCGGGCGTGGTGGATGCACCTGTAGTCCCAGCTACTCAGGAGGCTGAGGAAGAAGAATCACTTGAACCCGGGAGGCAGAGGTTGCAGTGAGCTGAGATCATGCCACTGCACTCCAGCTTGGGTGACAGAATGAGACTCCGTCTCAAACAAACAAACAAACAAAAAGCAAACATAAGTAATAAAATGCTAATAAACTGACATAGTCACTAAGATCAAAATATAGTATGGTTCTGAAGTGAAATGCTTTCATATACTTATTCTAACTTAATGGTGAGGTCTGTATGGACAAAGTAAAATGACTCATTTTTTTTTTTTTGAGACAGGGCCTGGCTCTGTCACCCAGGCTGGACTGGAGTGCAGTGGTGCCATCATGGCTTACTGCAGCCCCAACCTCTTGGGCTCAAGTCTGGAATAGCTGGGGTGTGTGCATGAGTATTCTTTTGTAGATGGTGTTTGGCATGTTGCCCCAGGCTGATAAGTGACACTCTTGAAGGGAAGCTAAAACAGTAGGTAAAGTTGATTTTTAAAGCGTTTAAAGTAGAAGAGTTTCTAAAGTGCTGTGATTTGCTATGACTTTTAAAGTATCAGCCAAAGCAAATCAGAACACTTTAGAAACTCTTCTACTTTAAGCATTTTAAAATCAACTTTACACTAGGACTTTTAAAGTATCAGCTAAAGCACATGTTCACCTGTGTAACAAACCTGGACATGTACCCAGGAACTTAAAACAGAATCAAAAATTTTAAAAAGTATCAGCCAAAGTATGAAATTGCAATTTTCAAGTGTCTTTAATGCTTTCTCATACAATTTTATTAAAAATTATCAACTAGGTCAGGTGTGGTGGCTCACACCGGTAATCCCAGCACTTTGGGAGGCCGAGGTGGGCAGATCACCTGAGATCGGGAGTTCCAGACCAGCCTGACCAACATGGAGAAACTCCGTCTCTACTAAAAATACAAAATTAGCTGGGCACCGGTGGTACTTGCCTGTAATCCCAGCTACTTGGAAGGCTGAGGCAGGAGAATCAATTGCTTGAACCCGGGAGGCGGAGGTTGTGGTGAGCCCAGATCACACCATTGCACTCCAGCCTGGGCAACAAATGCAAAACTTCGTCTCAAAAAAGAAATCAACTATATATATGACATTCTGATTAAAAAAAAAAATCTCTCTTCAAATCCAATTTTTAATAAAACATCTCAACTCTTCTTTTGGAGATGGCTTTAAAACAAGATACAAGAAAGCATGGAAAAGGTTTTCATTTCTAATTTAGTCCCTATGCTATATAGTTTATGGATTAAATCAAATTACCAAATTTTTTACTGAGCTGCTACTAGGAGTCAAGTGACCCTACAATTCGCCTCAGCACTTTCGTATTCTCGGCTTGGTGTATCAAGCTGATCTACACTTGTATTTTTCAGATCAACGTACAGATAAGGCATGACTCTCCCAATGAACTGCCACCGAAGACTTGAAAGCAAATACTAGCAAAAATTCACACAAAGAAGATGAGACTTCAAAGTGTGGGATATTTAAACATTACTTAAGTACAATCTTTGAAAGGGAGCATTAGAAAAGGATTGCAATTTAGTAGTTAAAACAACTAGTTCAATCAATTTATCATTAAGGTTGCAGGGGCTTTTCTACACAATGGAGATAAACCTGTCATAGAGGTGACCCTGTGTGTTCTTAGAGCTTCACACTGCTAAACTGTACTACTCTGTCTAGAAAACCACTTTGAGAAGAGAAGAATCATAATGCCTTAAAGGATAGTTTTCAAACCTGAAGGTCTATTACTATCAATTATGAACTTTTTGAAGAACAAATGCCTTGGTACAAGCAAAATCTCATAGGTGAGTCTAATGCAGTTGAACATGGGTGTCAGTGCATATTTGTGCAAGTCGAATTCTTAGTACTGATACTAAAAATGTTGTTGGACTCTTGTTTCACAAAGTTTTAAGGTATATTTGCCTCATTGTAAATGAGTAAACCATAATAAAACGCAAATAACACTCCTTCTCAGGCTCTGGGACAAATTGATTTTTTTTTTTTTTTTTTTTTTTTGAGATGGAGTCTTGCTATGTTGCCAGGTTGGAGTGCAGTGGTGCGATCTCAGCTCACTGAAACCTTTGTTGCTGGGGTTCAAGAGATTCCCCTGCCTCAGCCTCCTGAGTAGCTGGGACTACAAGCATATGCCACCAGGCCCAGCTAATTTTTTGTATTTTAGTAGAGACCGGGTTTCATCATGGCCAGGATGGTCTTGATCTCCTGACTTCATGATCCACCAGTCTTGGCCTTCCAAAGTGCTGGGATTACAGACAGGCGTGAGCCACTGTGCCCCACCTAGGACGAATTGAATTCTAAGTACAATAAAAGAATGTCACAAAGGCCAGGCTACAAAGAAGTTTCAGAAACCAAGGTTAAAATATTCAAGTCGTGCTGCAACATGCAGAAGACAGGATTTGTTCCCAGAATATTAGAGGGGAAAAAAAATCTTAAATATGAGCCACCAAAGGCAAACAACCCAATACAAAAAACAAACAAACAAACAAGAATTAATAATATAGCCAAGAAATTCAGAAAAGACAAATAACAATAAAGATCTGAAAAGATACTCGGTCTCATTATTTAAAACAAAATTAAAGTGATACAAATGTAAGTTAAAAAAAGTGAAAAACTAAAGAGATAAAGTTCACAGATATTGTTCTGGAACAGGTACAATCATACATTGCTGGAAAAATATATATTGTACAGTTGTGGAAACGAAAGTACACAATAAAATAGTTTGTACCATGTATGACTTGGTAATCTGTATTTAGCTCCCTACAGTCTAACAAAACCTCTATATCCAAATACAAGGATATTTAGGATTGTTTATAAAAGAAAAGACAGAAATAGATAAAAATTTCAATATGGTAATGAAAAAATCTTGGTATATCCATATGTGTGAATCCATATGGCAAATAAAAGAAATACAAACATTATGAAGAGCTACACATGTTTGTATATATGCATAAATACAACATAATATTGTATCAATTAACCAAATCATTATGTAACAGCATAACTGGTGAAAAATCATGTTGCAAAATATGCATGCTACAAATCTCAGAGGTCATTCAGAAAAATACTACCTTGTTTGTGAAAAATATTTTTCACAAATACTTACATATGCATGAAAGGCCTTTTATTTTTTATTTAAGTCTAGAAGTATTTATATCAAACATGAGATGAGGAAACCTCTAGTGTAGGGAGACAAATGCATGGATAACAGAAAAGACGGCTTCAGGCCAGGCGCGGTGGCTCCTGCCTGTAATCCCAGCACTTTGGAAGGCCGAGGTGGGCAGATCACCTGAGGTCGGGAGTTCGAGACCAGCCTGACCAACACGGAGAAACCCACCTCTGCTAAAAACACAGAATTCGCTGTGTGTGGTGGGGCATGCCTATAATCCCAGCTACTCAGGAGGCTAAGGCAAGAGAATCGCCTGAACCTGGGAGGCGGAGGTTGTGGTGAGCCGAGATCGTGCCATTGCACTCCAGCCTGGGCAAGGAGTGAAATTCCATCTCAAAAAAAAAAAAAAAAAAAAAAAGATGGCTTCAAATCTGTTTGTGATTCCCGTTTATCAAAAAGCTTATTTGAAAAAACTAAAAGGTTTGACAACGTGACATACACTGACTAGATTTTAAAAATATGCAATTAATATGTTAACAAATCAAAATTCTGGTTATAGGCAAGTAGATATCTGATGTGTTCCTACACTTTTCTATATCTGTTATTAATTGAAGCTATTATGTTATAATTAGGTTTCTCAACATTAAAAATATTTTTCCATGTTCTAATATAGTTATTTTGTGATTGTTACCTTAATTTTACAAGAAAATCTCTTAAATCAAAGGAAAATAATATAAAAACAAAATGCACAGCAGTTGGGATATACAATAATATCAAAAAGCTCTTCTAGAGCTAAGCTGTAACTAACACCTCTCTCCCCAGAGGGTAACACAGAGCCTGACATTTGTAGGAATTCAAATAAATGATTCTTAAACTAAGTCTGACCCTGGCTTTTAAAAGTCAGTTTCTATCTTTCTTTCACACATTTTATACCCTGTTATGCTAAGTCCCAGTTCCCAATATCCCACACAGAGGTTCACGAAGTTAACAAAATTGGCTGGGAACAGTAGCCTGTAGTCCCAGCTACTCAGAAGGCTGAAGCAGGAAGATGTTCTGAGCCGAAAGGTTCAAGAAGACCCTCGGCAACAGAGCAAGACCTCATCTGTTAAAAAAAGTCAACAATATTGCACACAACTCCAAGTTACCATTTTCAATCAGTTTGTTGTCACCACATACAGCAACATGGCCTTTTCACCTTCATGTGTCATATTTTCTGCCTGCTTCCCTCTCTCCATGAAAAGCACATATTAAAGTAGTAGCATATGTTCAGGAGGAACATTTTCCTTACTACAACTTTGTTGTACAAGTTTTAAATGGTTATAGTTATGACCATTAAGTTATAACCAAAAGTTATAAATAGGAAAATTACTGCATCCCTACAAACAAAAAATTTATAGATACATTTCACACCAGTATGGGCAGGGTTTCTTCATGTTTTAATTCACCTAATTGTTCACTAAACATTATATGTCTGCCTTATGGAAGTCTAATTTTTAAGTTGTTCAAATATATTCATTTTTAAAGTTCTTTAACATAAAAAGGGAAATCAGCTCTAATCTCCATTTTACTGAAAAACAAAAATAGATTTTTTTCATACTTTTTATTTTAAATAGAGACAGGGTTTCGCCATGTTGATCAGGCTGGTCTCGAACTCCTGACCTTAGGTGATCCACCTGCCTTGGCCTTCCAAAGTGCTAGGATTACAAGTATGAGCCACCATGCCTGGCCAGATTATTTTTAATTATAAGATGTTTAGAGGGTTTTTCCTGAAACTGCCAGACATAGAAAATCATAGAATTAAAGTCACCCACTATAAGGTTCCTAACTGACAACTTAGTTTTTTTACACACTAATGGAATGAAAGTACATAACTATAGCCTAATGAGTAAATAATGTGAAAATTATCAGAAAATATCAAAATCGTCCCCACACATCACCTGAAACATGAGGGGAGAAGCCAATGAGAAGACCCTGCCGTATTAGTTAGTGGTGGTGATGCCTCTACAGAGTCCTGTTGTAAATTATTTCCTTCTATGGGGGTCTTTGACTAAAGAAATAAAAATAAGAGTAAAGCAAAATTCAACTATAACGGCTCCCCACTCTATTATTCAGGAAAAACTGCCGTCGATAATGGCAGCTTCGATATCGTCTTCTGATCTCAGATTTTCTGGGACATAAATGAAACTGAAAAGGAGTATTTTTGTCTCAATGGAAGAAAAATGTAAACATCCTGCTGTAGAGTATTAAAACCATCAAGAGACCTACATTTTGGCAAACTAACGAGAATAAATTACTTAAGCACAAGGCTCATTTAATTCCAAATTAAGCCCTTGGCAATGATAGTAGTTGTAATAATAAAGTAGATAAAAATCAGTACTGAAAGTTAGAAGACAGAGAAAAGGCTATCCAGACATAACAAAAATCTAGCACCTTCTATTTTGTATTCACCATTCATCACTTTTCTTATGTCAATAAAATAGGATTGTTCATAGCTCTCCACCTTCCCAAAACAGTTATCACTGGATACTCCCCCAAAAGCATAATTTCTGAACATGTGACAAGAAGGAATGTACGGCTGAAGAGTAGAGTTAGGAATTGTTTCTAGAACATATCCATGTGATTAATCAATGTTTTGCCATAATCAAGTTGTCAGAGCAGTTCTGTTTCCCTTTAAAAGAAAATGGGTTTTCTTATTAATAATCATCCTGTCTACAAGATTAGAAACATTTGTTTTTTCCCCACACCAACTAACAGACAAGATTAAAGAGTTTTATAATGTTTGGCATTTCAAAAGATATTAAGAGATTAAATGGGTGGGCATATCCAGCCTTTGTAAAGAAAAAAATTAAAGATTAAGGGGCATAAAAAAGTATGCTAAGATATTCAGTATTTTGGATTCTAAGGAGTTATTTTGTTCACTTAAACCCAAAATACACCATAATGTTTCCCTTTGAGTTCAAGCACCCATCAGAAAGCATTAGTATATCTCCAGCTAAACACAGAACAACTTAAGATGATCATCTAGTCTTTCTCTTAATCATACTTGAAAGATATTTTCCTGAAGTTTGTTGGATTTTTTTGGTATTTATTCCTTCAATGGTTGTTACCATTTTCTAATAAAGTGAACCAGGGCTCCTTGGATAAATGGATTGATGTTAGGACTGGGACAGATAATATACAAGATGAACTTAGAGCCACTTGCAGTGCCAGAAAGGGAGAAAGTGCTCAAAACACACATTAAAGTACATTGATACAGACATGTCCAAGTGTGGAAAGCACACAGGAACCCACTTAAGAGCTCCCAATGGCCAAAGCTGGAAGAATTTGAGCATCAAAAAATGTAATGCAATACTGGATTATAACCCAAAGTATAAAATAAATATTCATGAGTCCATATTGGTAAGTGATACAAAAGATAAATAAATGAAAGAAGAAACAAATCTTCTTTGCAGAAGAATTCCAGATAATTTATATATATTCTCTACCCTCAAAAATGGGAGCATAATTCCCATTTTGTAGGTGTGGTCTCTGCATAGGGACTTCCTTCCAAAAGGCACAGTAAAGGCAGGTGAGTGGGAAGATGTGGGGGAGAAAGTAACTTTACCGTGGAGAAACCTGAAAAACACAGTCACTGGCAGGTGACAAAGGTCAGCTCTGTAGTGGTAAGCTGTGTTGACAGTATGTACCCTTGTTATGATGTGATGAAATATTATTTTACATCTATGTTCTTCCTCTCAAAACCCCTATTCCCAGCCAGGAGCATGGCTCACACCAGTCATCTTAGCACTTTAAGAGGCAAAGATGGGAGGAATCACTCAAGGTCGAAAGTTCAGGACCAGCATGGGCAACATAATAAAATCCTATCTCTACAGGAAAAAAAAAAAAAAATTAGCCAGACAATGTGGCATGCACCTGTATTTGCAGCTACTTAGGAGGCTGACACAGGAGGACTGCTTGAGCCCAGGAAATCAAGACTACAGTGAGCTCTGATTAGCCACTGCACTCAAGCATGGGTGACAGAGTGTCTCTGTCTCAAAAACAAACAAATACTTTAAAAAATTAGAAAAAAGACAACAAATAACAACAAAAAAACTTATTCCCAGAGTAATCATTAAAACAAAAATCAGAAAAATTCCAATGGAAAGACATACTGCTAAATATATAATTGGGAATCCTCAAAACTGACAAGATCATCAAAAACAAAGACTGGCTGGGCGTGGTGGCTCACGCCTGCAATCCCAGCACTTTGGGACGCCAAGGTGGGAGGATTTCTTGAGTTCAGGAGTTCGAGACCGGCTTGGGCAACAAAGTAAGACCCCCCATCTTTACCAAAAAAAAAAAAAAAGTACAAAAATCAGCCCGGTGTGGTGGCTTGCACGTAGTCCCAGCTACAAGAGAGGTTGAGGAAGGAGGATCCCTTGAGTCTGGGAGGTTGAGGCTGCAGTGAGCCGTGACTGTTCAACTGCTCTCTTGTGTGGGCCATAGAGCAAGAAAGAACCTGTCTCAAACAGAAAAGAAAAAGAAAAAGCCTGAAAAACTGTCACATCCAAGAGCCTAAGAAGACATGACAAGTAAATGTACCATCTCAGCTGGCATCATGGAAATGAAAAATGACATTAAGTAAAAACTAAGAAAATCAGAATAAACCACTGATTTAATAATGTATCAGCCCTGGTCCTTACTTGCGACAAATGCACAATACGGATATGCCGGATGTTAACAGTAGGGGAAACTGGGTGTGTGGGAACTTTGTCATATTTTCTGAATTTTTCTATAAACCTAAAACTGTTCTAAAAAATAAAGTATATTATTTAAATGGTTGTCAGTACAGTAGAATAAAAGCTCTTAGAAACCAAATGAAATTAAATATAGATGAGCTTTGATAGATTAATAGCTGAAAGCTGCTAGCAAAGAAAAATTAACAACTGAAAATTAAGACCAACTTAAGTGCCTCACTACCTTCTACATGAATCGAAAAAACGTTGAATACAAAATGAAGTAAAATTCAGGTTAACTGAACATAGTTGCTTAAATGCATTGGACGAGAGGACAGACTGATTTCAAATCCTATTTGGTTTTTGTCTGACACTCTATAGCGTTTGTAGTTTATTGGAAACCCCTAAATGGGAAGCAAGTATCAAGGAAGGACGCTTCTAAACCCATTGCTATGGTGTTTTGGTTGGCATGGTGACCCATTCTTCCTCATTAAACTAACATGGGGGAAATCAAGCAGTGAGCAATTTCTGGCATACCCATGGCAAGCCCCTTCTAGAGCTAACTATTAGAAACTGAAGTACTCAAAGAGTTCAATTAGTGGAACTGCAAGGGGTGTGCCATAGCCCCTAACACGCTACATTAAAAACAAGCCCCTGAATGCCAGCCTTCAGAGTAATCTTGTTTAGCTTAGAATGAGAGGTTTAACACTTCCCCACCAGGCAGTGCACTATGGTCAAATCAGGTTAGCCACCAAACAATCCAGGCTTTATAAAGAAAATATGTGAAGAAAATATTCTTTGTGACCTGAGAAAAAAACAACAAAAAATGTTTTAAACAAAAGTAAAGAAGATACTTCTCTTGAATATGAAAACATTTTCTTTTTTTAATTAAACTCCTTTCCCTGTTCTTTAGGAAGACAACCAGTGGGAGGAGAAATAAAATTAAGTGAGCTCAAAATTAACCGAATTTTGAAAAGGAACTTTCTTTTATCAATCTTGCTTCAACTGGGCAACTACATTCCAAATGCATTCCTGCGCCAATGGATTAAACTGCAACATTCCTTTTAACTCTGTGTGGCTTTCCTGCGACAAACCAGCCATTATGAGATGCGTTCCAGTCTCATTAATGAGTTAAGCATGTGAGCCTAGCATTTTGGAAACATAAAGAGACAAATTATAATGAGACTTCACTCAGTGGGGGAGGCAAAGATACAGCCGCCTTCTCTCAAAGATATCATAATAGACAGCTATTTAATGAGTGTGGGAGTTTTTCTATGAAAACACAAAAGACACCAGCAAGAAAAAGGAGATTTTACATTATATATACAAATAGAAGTTAATAAACATACATGCCTTATAGATGTTCATTAATAAGCATATAATTTCAATGTTTAATGTCGTTATATGGAAATATACTCCAACTCTATAATTACACTATGTCTTCTCCTAAATTTAAATAGTAAATTCAATGTCAAATGGCAAATTATTATTTCCTGTTTCTCACAGGTAAAAATGCAGCCATTTATCTGGGCATATCTCACATACACCGTCTTTTTGCTCTGAATGCCACACTGATTCAGAAAATACTCATTTTCTTGACTGGGCAATTGAGGCAGACTATAGTTTTTAAATGAAAGTTTGAACATTGGAAAGCATCCATCAATTTTGTAATTCTTCTTTCAATATTCAGTGATTTAAACAATTCAGTGATTTCCAGACAACACTGTGGCACTTACTTGTGCTTCGTAACTATTAGTAATTCAGAGCAAAATCAAGCAGAATTAGAATCCTTAAAAGGCCAGCTGAGCAGAACATTCTGGGTTTACTAAGCAAGCAGGATGGTCATCCTCTTCCCATCACCCCCGCGTGAAAGAAAACTGAATAAGTGAAAGGACATTATAAATGTCCAGGAACACCACAGTAACAGATTAAGAGTTAGGGTTAGTAGAATTATAGAAAAAACAACCCATTCCCAAATCTTTCTTGGTTTGTACTATTTAGTTTGCTCCCTTTAATACAGAAGATATGTGAAAAGGGGTAAAGTACTGATATCAACAGTACCCGAAGGCTAGTTATTTACAAAACACCTTAAAAACAAAAATTGAGTCTGGGGATGGGTAACGTGGGAAAAGCTGAAAAATGTAATTTGAGTTTTCATGAAGAGCCATTTTTCAGGCCTATGCATCTTATTAGTCTGATGATGAATATCTTCTTGAAAAGTAAAATAGTAAACTTAGATGCAATATTGGTTATAAATAAATGGAATAACTTTTCTAAAAGCACAAATTAATATTAGTACCATCAAATAAGCATTTCTTAAAGGTACACTTTATTAGCTGGAATTCATCATCAAAAGTGTGACTGTCAAATTATACTTACTTTACAGGTACTAAACTACTAGAATATTTCATGTTATATTGACACAGAAATTATTAATGTGGCTGTGAAGTGGCAATATGTCAGATGTTTGGGAATGTAGGAAAATATTAAGTTTTTCAGTTCAATCAGGTTCTATTCTGTTAACTCCCCAAAAATGCCTTCTTGCCAGAAGCAACTTGGTAATATGCGATTTTTGGAGCCTATTGGTGGCTACCAATGTAAATAGATGAAATCTTTGTGTAATTGTAATTGCTTTATTTCTTTCCCTCTTTTAATGTGAGATTTGAAATTAAAATTTTGATCATACACTAACTTTTGAAGATTATGTATAGAAATTGCGATATTTGAAAATTAATACACAAATTCACAGGAAGATTTTGAAACAGAAAAGTACTCAAACTATGAAATCAGGGCCAGGCGGGGTGGCTCATGCCTGTAATTCCAGCACTTTGGGAGGCCAAGGCGGGTGGATCCTGAGGTCAGGAGATCGAGACCATCCTGGCCAACATGGTGAAACCCCATCTCTACTAAAAAAAAAAAAAAAATCCCAGCTATTCCTTGAGAAGCTGAGGCAGGAGAATCCCTTGAACCAGGGAGTCAGAGGTTGCGGTTAACTGAGATTGTGCCACTGCACTCCAGCCTGACACAGCGAGAGTCTGTCTCTAAAAAAATAAAAAACAAAACTATGAAACCTATATAATCATTGCAATATTCATTCTCCATTTCAACAAGACTTCAATCAACCCAAGTTTGATCTTACTTCAAATCAGTTAAAATGGAATTTTGCATTTGCTAAATACCTATTGATGGCCATTTAAACAACCCCCATTAATCTTTTAAAGCATACTTACCCTTTGTAGCTATCATTATAGTACTAGCTTTCAAATTATTTCAGATTGTGTTAAAATCTCGTATTTTTTTCATTAAGATGTATATCTTTGAGTTTTAGCATTATCAATAAAACAAACTCTAGAGTTAAATAAGATTACTGTAAAAATCTGTCATGAAGTCTTCAAAACACACTTGGATAATTCTTTCAGCCTGACACAGCTCCAATTAGCACTAATCATTGCCATGCCCTAATTATTTAAAATTAAATAAACTGAACTTACACGTGCAAACATTTTGCAATTCACCCTGCATCCCCTTCTCTTTCAAGTTAACTCATAAGATTAGACAACTTGTTTTAATAGATTATTATCATTGGATTAGGTCCAAAAAGCATTCCTCTAATGGGAATTCCGTCTGCTTTAACAGTTATAGTTTAGCGAACTCTCCCTAACTGAACTGTCGATCATTTTTTGACTGGCTCAGGGCCCTTGGAACCCTGCAGGGAGAGAAGCGAAAAGTTTTTGCCAGGTGCATGTCTGGCACACTGTAAATTCGCATTAAGCAAAGGGGAATAAGAAATGGAAGGGATCGGTTAACTGACTGCAATCTCTGGCTTCCTACTCCCTACTTAAACATGCCCTTGTTCAAACGCACTAGCTGTCCCTGCCCCCTTGCATGGTACCCTGCTAGGCACATTCAGTGCAACAGTGAACTCCAGCAACATTCAGAAGTGCCCAAAACACAAGCAACTTCATGCCATGGGCCAGTCAAACCTTAATAAAAGCAAAGGATAAAAAGTCCTAACATTGTGCTATAAATGTTGATTACCAGATAGTAATAAAAATTACAGGATGCACTAGAATCTTTATTTAGCTTCTAACTCAAACATTACCTTTTAAGTAATATTAGGAAATTCCATTCTTGAATAGGTTTCTGTAATAATTCCTAAATGAAACATACCAGAAATTTTACAGTAAGGATCATATTACTTTTTTTTTTTTTTTTTTTTTTTTGAGATGGAGTCTCCCTCTGTCCCCCAGGCTGGAGTGCAGTGGCATGATCTCGGCTCACTGCAACCTCTGCCTCCAGGGTTCAAGCAATTCTCCTGCCTCAGTCTCCTAAATAGCTGAGATTACAGGTGCCTGCCACCAAGCCCGGCTAATTTTGGTATTTTTAGTAGAGACGGGATTTCACCATACTGGTCAGGCTGGTCTCAAACTCCTGACCTCAGGTAATCCACCCGCCTCGGCCTCGCAAAGTGCTGAGATTATGGGCATGAGCCACTGTGCCGGCCTAGGATCACATTTTTAATAAATCCAGTTTTGTTCTATCCTGAACACTATCTCAAATCAACCCACGTGTCTTGTTCCTTCGACAATCTAAACAAATACAGGTCATCCGAATGATATGGTAAAGCAAGTTCAAATTAAGTTCCATTATATTTTTCTGTGAGAGACCAGATATTATGAGGAAAAGAAATTGTGTATAATTGCCTAATGAATTCAAACACCTGTTACGTCACTTTAGTCCTCCCAGATGAAATCCTGGCATCTAGTAAAGAGAGCAGTGCCTAGAAAACATTCTGTTCTGTTATTCTATCTCACTTTGGGATGTGATGTGGAGGAAATGGTTTATTACTAGCAACACTAATTATGAATATTTGTTAAACATTTTACAGAGTGCCTTATACGTATTATCTCAAGTAGCCCCTTATAAAACATTATGATGTTTGTCAACTTTGTGAATTAGTGTTTTACCAAAGAGCAGGCAGAATTCAGAAAGGTTAGACTGTTACTCAGAATCTCACCACCCAATGGGTAGAAGAATTAGGACTCAAAAGCTATGTCCTTTGATTATAAGTCCAGGGTTCTATGCTGTAAATCAGCGGTCCCCAACTCCTGGGCCACGGACCAGCCCTGATCCATGGCCTGTGAGGAACTGGGCCACACAGCAGGAGGTGAGTGGTGAGCAGGCATTACCACTTGAGCTCCGCCTCCTGTCAGATAAGTGGCAGCATTAGATTCTTATAGGAGCTGGAACCCTATTGTGAATTGCACATGTGAGGGATCTGGGTTGTGTGCGCCTTATGCGAATCTAATGTCTGATGATTTGAGGTAGAACAGTTTCATCTGGAAACCATCATGACCCAGTCCATGGAAAAACAGTCTTCTGAGAAACCGGCCAAAAAGATTGGGGACCACTGCCGTAAACCACACTAAACTCAACAATACCCACTTCATACCCACCAATTCCAATTCTTCAACAGGCCTCTGTTCATCAAAGTGCTCTCACCGTCTCTGACCTCAAAGTGGTAACTGATATAAAAGACCATTAACTCCTACTGGAAAGCTCATACAGCCACCAGACTGGTAAATGCTAGGAGACAAAGAGGTCAAAAATTTGTATCTATAAAATCCAGAACACTGGCGAATATCTCTTCAATGTTTATTTTGCAGTGAGGAAACTGGTATCTTATGTGTTGCATATGTTCACCGAGAGACAGCTATTCAATTGCAGTTAGGACTAGAAATTCCATCTTCCTTTGTGCTTATGGAATGACACTTTGTTTATTTGTTTATAATTTTTCATTATCTATTTATTTATTTTTAGAGACAGGGCCTTGCTATTTTACCCAGACTGGGCTTGAACTCCTGGGCTCAAGAGATCCTCCTCCTTAGCCTCCTGAGTAACCGGGACTACAAGAACACGGCACCACACCTGGCTCATTCATTTATATTTTTAATTACTACTCTTCATCAGGAATCTAAGATAATTCTCTAAAGCAAGAACGTTTAGATTCTAGTGTTCTCAGCTGCGTATTCAAAACTGGCCAAAATTTGGCCCATCTTTACTATCTAAACCTCAAATCTCCCTAAGTTACACTGGTATCTTTACTGTTTCAAAACTCAAAATCCCTCATGGTACTGCCTTCTTTATCATCCTAGGTGTAAACCAAATTCCCGTCCATCCACCTAATGTTGCCACTTTTTAAATGTTCTTTACCTCCAGCTTAAGTTCCATTTTTCCTGCAAGACTTAACCAAAACAACTCAGTTTCTCCAAGTTACATTAATCTCTGTTTTCTCAAAGCTCACCAATCTCATAACTTGTATCACATACGAAAGATATCAACTATTGTAAAGGTCAAGTCTGAAGTTGTTAAGGCCCAAAGTGACACTAAGCATACAATCTTAATCTTATTATCTCACACTTACAGAAGTGAGTTTCACTGCTCCCACAAGAATACCAGCTCTGTAAGGGCAAGGATTTATCTATGTTTTGTTCACTGACTTCCTATCCATAGCAACTAGACTAGCACCTGGCACAGAAAAGACACTTCATGTAATATGGGTGAATAAGTACATGAATGACTGAGCAAATGACTGAATGAATGAACAAAAGAACAATGAACCAAGAGAACAGTCTAGAAGGGGGCTGGGGGCAATTTTAGATACACCAGAATCTTAATACATTGATCAAATAGCCCAATCTCATCTGTGTAGCCTGTGTATTTACACAAAACAATATAGAGTGGGGGTTCTTTACTCTGGGATTTTTTTTTTTTTTTTTGAGACAGAGTCTTACTCTGTTGCCAGGCTGGAGTGTAGTGGCGCCATCTAGGCTCACTGCAACCTCCGCCACCCAGGTTCAGAATATTCTCCTGCCTTAGCCTCCCGAGTAGCTGGGACTACAGGTACGTGCCACCACGCCCAGCTAATTTTTGAATTTTTAGTAGAGCTGGGGGGTGTCACCATGTTGGCCAGGATGGTCTCGAACTCTTGACCTCGTGCTCTGCCCACCTTGGCCTCGCAAAGTGCCTGGCCTACTCTGGGATTTTTAAAAGTATACGTGTCTGGGTGATATCACAGCTCTCCATTTCTTTAACTTACATATTTCATGTCAGTGTCCCTAGTTTCTTTAACAGTCTGATTTTGTTTTTTCTCCTAGTGGGTACCGTATTAAATGGGGCATTAAAACAATGGTAAAACATTTAAAGCTCCTTTGGCAAATAAGGACTATCCTGTACTGTAGAAGTAATTTCAAATACATTTGAAACATACGTGAACTATGAAGCCAAGTCAAGTTCCTTATCCTTAGGGTACTTTTTAATCAATGAAAAACAGGAGAAGAATACAGTGTTTTAAGGAAGGAAATAAGAAAAAGAGGGAGAGGTGAAAGGAGGAAAAAGGGAGGGAGAAAGAGGAGGCAGGAAGACTAGATTTTGAATCATTAGATTTGCCCATTCCTCACAAGATGACAGTAATAAAATTACATAATTCCTCTGGACATCTCCAGCTCTAAATGAAAGTTCTTAAAATATCCACTTCACTTTCTGGGGTGTTTAGGAGGTGAGCTGAACTGTTAGGATGATTTGTAAATAAAAGAGGTTACTGATATGGGAGACAGGATATTCTTGAAACAGCAACTGTCAGTTACTTCAACAGGATGCAATTGCAGGATTTGAGAAACTTCTATATAACTGCATACTTCTCTGTGACTTGAGAATGTGGTTTCAGAGAGAAATTGTTTTTAATATAATTTTTAAATATCGCTCAAGAATCTAGCCACTTCCTACTTTAGTGTTGTAGTAAATAACAAAATTTAACTTTGACCAAAGCAAAAATGGACTAATATTATCTTTGCAATATTACACAACAGCATTGCAGTATTCACTTCCATTGCAATTTCTCTAATGAACTTTGATATTTAAAAAAAAATAGTAAGCACAGATACAGCCAAGCATATAAACATTATGACATATTTTTTAATTAGCCAATTTGAAGAGAAGGTAAGATAAAATTTAAAAATGGCTCAGCCAGGCGCAGTAGCTCACACTAGTAATCCCAGCACTTTGGGAGGCGAGGCAAGTGGATCACAAGATCAGGAATTCAAGACCAATCTGGCCAACATAGTGAAACCCCATCTCTACTAAAAATACAAAAAATTAGCCAGGTGTGGTGGAACACGCCTGTAATCCCAGCTACTTGGAAGGCTGAGGCAGGAGAATCACGTAAACCCGGGAGGCGGAGGTTGCAGTGAGCAGAGAATGTGCCATTGCACTCCAGTCCAGGTAAAAGTGCAAGACTCCATCTCAAAAAAAAAAAAAAAGCTCACATTAATTGAGCACTCTTAGGCACTTAGAGATGTCTATGTAGTAACGTATTTAATTGTCAGAAAACTCTAGATTTGAGATGTGGACATTAGGGAACGAAGAGGTAAAATTATGATTCCCAGGTTGCACTGCTATTAAAGCAGCAGCCATTATACTGCCTTATACAGCCAACTGCCTGATCAAGAAAAAGAAGTAAATATTACAAATCGTTGAAAAAAACAAAACAAAATGAAAAACAATCCTGAAATAACTTTGAAAAATGTCAATTATAAAATGTTACACTTAAAAAGACTAATTAAACAATATTTATTAAAATGTATTTATGGAATATTTAGGATTTAAGATTTTGGCCCATTGAGTTAAAAACACAAGGAAAAAAACACCAAATTCACATTGAGTTTTACTTCATTACGCAGCACTTCCTTAATTCTGAACCAATAAATCTAGTAATATTCAACTGCCCTATGTGTTCTTCATTGGATGGGAAAAAAACAGCCCATTTTCAAAGAGACATGAAGAGAGAGATAACATCATTAAACTTTCTATTACCTCTCAGCTGAAATATGTCACAACCATCAACGCACTTCTTACCAAGACTTAAAAAACAAAGCGAAAAAACACAGAACTCACTGCCAAAGTCAATCACTTAGTATCTACCTGGAAGGAAAACATTAAGAAACACACTATTACCCCATCACCACCACCACCATCACCACTACCATCACCACCACCAACTCTAGTCAAGAAAAAAGATACTAAACTGGTATAAGATTTACTTCTCAGTTTTATTTATTTATTTATTTTTTACTGTCAGCTCTCCTTAATGATAGAAGTGCTTAACCTTTATACTAAGATCAATAAATAAATCTGTTCAATATATCTAAATAATTTGGTGGGAAAAAAAAGAGGATTAAAAAAAAATTCAAGTGCCCTAATGCTACAAGCAAAATTTCAACTGAAGATAGATATATTTTACAGCTGCTGTGAACTTCCAGAGGTGGTTATTCTTGGAAGTCATCTTCTGCTTACTTGGGCTTCCTTTACAGGGTAATTGTTACCAAAGTTTACTTTGTCTGACTATTTTGAATGAATTCAGTATCCAGAGAATAGCCATAATGCTAAATTCAGACTTGGCTGATTTTCTAAATTGTAGGGTAAAGGAGTTTCTACTGACACAAAGTGGGCTCAAAGATACCTGCTCAATGTGCTCACTCATACGTACTCTGATACAATATGGAGTAGGGAAAATGAGTAAAGGTCTTGGACTCTCAGGCTCAGACTGGGCAAACCATACTGCTCTAAGTATTTGTTTCCTCAGCTGTAAAAGTTATATATACACATGCATAAATTATATATATATGTGTGTGTGTATATATATATATTTATTATATGATTTAATTTAATGATTTTAAACATAAAAAACAGGCCAAGCGCGATGGCTCATGCCTGTAATCCAGCACTTTGGGAGATGGCGATGGGCTGATCACGAGGTCAGGAGACCGAGACCATCCTGGCCAACATGGTGAAACCCTGTGTTTACTAAAATACAGAAAATTAGCTGGGCATGGTGGCGCGCACCAGTAGTACCGGCTACTCGGGAGGCTGAGGCAGGGGAATCACTTGAACCCGTTAGGTGGAGGTTGCAGTGAGCCAAGATCGTGCCACTGCACTCCAGCCTGGGAACAGAGCAAAAGACTCTGTCTCAAAAAAATCTAAAAAGTAAAAAATTATCCTCATGATAGAAGTGTTAGAGTCAGATAAAAGTAAAAATGAACATAAAAGTCCCTTGTAAAATGCATGCAACTTGCATGAAATGGAATGATTCATATTACTACAAACGTACTGTCCTAAACATAGTCTCTTTGGAGACCCTGAATTACTTACACATATGAGTTTAGCAAGTAAGTTATTAGAAAGATCAGGAGTCAGCAAACTATAGCCCAGAACGCATAACCACACTCTTTGTCTCCAGTATAAACCGCAGAGCTGAGTAATTGTAGTAAAGTCCACACAGCCCTCACAGCAAAAATCATTGACTATCTGGCCTTTACAGAGAAAGTATCAGACCTCTGAGCTGAGGATCAAGCATGGCACTTAACAATTTTTTTTTAGGTTTTCTTTTAATTTCTCTATGATTAAAAAACTAATTTCAGGTTATTTGTCAAATTAATTTCAGTGTTTAAAAAGCATTTTTCTTGCATGAAACAAGGAATCAGAGTCAATTTCTAATTATGTACATAAAATGATTACACAGCTAATGTAAAAATGACATAATTCCCTATTTTATTCTGTATTTGTGAAGAATTAGAAAGTGTGATTGACTCACGAGCGGCTCCATTTTAGATACTCAAGTGTTAACTGTATAAGTTTAAAAGATAATGGAAAAGATAAAAAAGGGAGAAAAGGGGATATTATTTTAAGTATAAATAGTTTCCTCTGAAAGGTGAAACACAAAACATATAACGCAATAGAGTTTGGAATAAATACCTGGCTTTCAAAAAAAACATTATAAGCACTTTGGAACTTAATCTTCTGTTGTTAGAAATGAATAAAAAACAGATTATCTGCACAAGAAGCCCATCTTTCCAGATTATTTTAAAGACAGGAAATTATTTTACCCCAAAAAGGCTTAGCAGTAAAATTATTATTTTTAAATTATGATTCAAATAGAATGCAGTTTGGTCCTGAAGCATCCTCAAAAATGCCTACATTAGGAAAACCTCCTGGAGCGGGTTAAATGAGTTGTTCACAATTACACAACTAGGTAGTGGCAAAACCTATGTGAGAACTCAGGCCTCCTGATTAGAACAGCAGAGTTTATGTCATTACACCATATGGCCATACTTTTCACAGCATATTCCCTTTATCTCTGAAATCCCAACTTCTCTCAAATGTCTAACATTTTTTAGAGGCTTTCACGTAATTAATCTAGAAAAAGGCTACCAGCTGGAAGCAAAGGTACAAGTTCAAAGAACTTTTATATAAATCTGATGTAAACCAGCAAATGTCTTAATAGCATATTAAATTTTTATAGAATCGTTCTCCCATAATTAACTTTATGTGATTGCTCTTTTAAAGTTTTTCAGTAGTGAATTTGCCTCTAGGAAGCAATAATCTGGGCATAGTTTAGGATGGCTATTTATTTAAAGGGATAAGAAAATTCCAAATTCATTCCCTGCTTTAAATGTTTGGTTTGTCTGAAAATAATTCCTTTTTCCAATAGGTAATAAAATGGAAACTGGGTTTACCCCAAATTTTACAGTCACCTTTATAATTTGATAAAACTCCCGGTCAAAGCTAAAAACAAGACAATTTTACATTTTAAATACAACCTAATTCCTACTGCATATGTAAGACATTTGTAAAACATCACTGAGAGGCAAATAAATGGGAAAGAAAAGGAAGTGCCCAGATTCATATTTACACTGTAAACCACTGTTACTCATTCAGAAATCAAGGGCTGCATGTACCAAATACACAGCCAAGAAAGCAATCAAATGCTTACGTAAGATTCTTACTCCAGAAAATCGCATTTATGTAGGGACCTACAATTTATCATAGTTTTGAAAAAACAAATTAAGAATCCAACCATTCTGACCCATACATAACCCCAAAGAAGATACCCTGACTACTCAAACTTCAGTGTCAATTTGTTAAACAGTAAATAGACAGCTAACTGGATTAAAGGCACCAGTGAAAAAACAGGGGCTTCACAAGACTTTAACCAGGTTTACTGACCCATATGGTTCGAGGTCAACACTTTTCACTACAGATCCTATTAAACTTGGAAAGTTAAACACACGCACACACGCACGCACACACACACACACACACACACACACACATCCCCTACGTCTTTGAAAAAGGGCCGAAATCCCTATCCTTAACTCCATTCCAAAACATAAAATTAAGATTGATGATGATAGTTAAAATTTTTTTGAATACACTCAAAATCAAACTGTATTCTTTTTTTTTTTTGAGATGGAGTCTCACTCTGTAGCCCAGGCTGTAGTGTAGTGGTGCGATCTTGGCTCATTGCAACCTCTGCCTCCCCAGATCAAGCGATTCTCCTTCCTCAGCCTCCCGAGTAGCTGGGACTACAGGCATGTGCCACCACGCCTGGCTAATTTTTGGTATTTCCTCTAATAGAGATGGAATTTCACCGTTTTAGTCAGGATGGTCTCGATCTCTGACCTCATGATCTGCCTGCCTCAGCCTCCCAAAGTGCTGGGATTACAGGTGTGTGCTACTGTGCCCGGCCATAAACTGTATTCTTTAAATGAGCCAATTTTATGATATGTGAATTATATCTCAAAAAAATTATTAAAAACTAAAAGCCTGACCTGAACTGACACAAGACAATTTATAATTTTTATTTATTCCAGTTACTGTAAATATTCATATATTTTCCTTCAGACATACTAAATGTTTCCTATTTTGAAGTGTTGCCAAGTTGGGAGTGTCACATCATGCAGAGTTTATGCACTTTATTGTCTTTGAATAGTAATTTTTTAAAAATTAAAATCATCCCTGACTGGCCTCATAGTTTTGGATATTGAATCAGGGAACATGTAGGCCTTTTTTTGTATAAATAGAGGAAAGCTCAGATATCAAAAGTCTTTATGATCTTTACAATCCACACAAAATAGTCTGCACAATTTAGGACACCATTAGACACATGGACACTCCTGGGCATCAAAACACTGCTAATTAGCCTAAGCAATTTTGTAGTTTTTATGAAAGTTGCAGGAAAAATTTTTATCTGATTACAGATAAAAGTCTTTTTAGTACAGACTCATTATTTCCCGTATAAAGCCATTAGCAATGCACTGCCTGTCAAGAACACATAAATAATATGGTTGATTAGCAATGATGCAGCAATATGAAATTCAGAAACAAAGCAAATGCTTCAATGTCAATTGAATCCAAATAATTCTTGTTTGCATGCTTGGAGAAACACCATGCAGAGTGGGTGAAATGCACAGGCACATAAGAGGCAAACTTCCTCAAGTCCAACCTCCAGGATATTTGCATAAAGCTACTCCTTTAAGTCTGTTAAATGTAGGGCAAGGCCACAGTAGAAGTGATATGTCCCTGCAGGCCAACATGATGGTCAAGCTCAGAATACCACTATCTCAATGCCTGTTTCCCTTCTGGGACAGAGGCATGCCAAGAAAAAGTCGGTCCTGTCCTTGATCTCAACGAGGTTTCTAAACCAATTAGAGCCTAGACACACTCACACAGGTATCAGTACAACTCATCTAATATTTTAATTATTGGGTTCGTTCAACTTTTTTTGTAATACGGAGTAAAAATAATGAATGCACTAATTATCAGGAGGATGGTTACCACACAAATGTAAATCCTGAGAGAGCAGGTGTTTGTCTGTTTTCTTCACTACTTTCTCCTCAACATCTAGATTAGTACTTAGAAAATACTCAGTACATATGAATTAATAAATAAATAAGAAAGATTATAACAAATTTCTTGTCATGTGAGAGGCACTGAGGAGATAAAAAATGGACATTGACTCTAAACCCAAATGGAATGCACAAACATGAAATGGTCTTAAGACAGACAGACAAACACACACACACACACACACACACACACACACACGGACAAGCACAGCTACTTAGACACCACTACTTTCTGTCACTCTGGCTCTTCCCTAACCAGGCTAAATTAATTTGGTCTGACACTTGTGCTTCTCCAGCATTTCATAAGGAATTATATTAGCACTTAGCACAGAGTTATATGGTTATTGTATACATGTCTGCTACTTGCTAGGGGTGGAGAGAAAATATCCATCATTGTATTTTTTGCACTCATAAAACTAGTTTTTGCACCTAGAAGTACAGATTATTTGTATTCAAAGCTACTGAAGATAATAAGCATTGGTCCCAAAGCCAAGTAATGTGAAAAAAATCATTGTTTCTTTTGTAATACTACTTGGATCTTTCATTTTGACTAAAATTGCACAAAAACAGTATAATAGGAAGACCATGCGCCTTGGAGTCAGGTATTTGAGATGAGATCCTCTCTTGCTGCATCTTATCTATGAATCCTTAGGCAAATTATTTCACTGAGTATCTATCTGTATCTTATCTGTAAATGAGGTTAATGCTTTCATAGAATGGAACAAAACAGGCACAGAAGACACATTGCTAGCACACACTAAGCCTCGATAAATGGTGGTTCTCATTACCACCAGCTGTGTGCATATGCAAATGCAAGCTAGTGAATTCAGATGGGTTATTTCTCTTCCTCTTGAACAATATGGAAGTCAGTGCAGCCAGGGAGAAGATTATACTGCAGAATGAAAGAGAATCAAAGACTACAAATTATCCTGTCCAAGAACCAGAAACTTCAGACTGCTGCTTTGACAGCTTAAATTCAGCCCTTTTCTCACTCAGCCAGCCCATTTTTCAATTGGCATCTCCACATTTTCTCCTTTCTTGCTATTTTATCTCTGAAGTATGTTCCGTTTTGGAGTCATTCTCACTTTTACATTAGGGTTGCCAGTGATTCCAGTATTCACAAGACAGCAAGAAACTAAAGTCAAAGAATTTATTCTGTGGTCAAAGAAACTTTAAGACTCCAGCGGTGGCCTCTTTAAAAATCCCACTGCATTCTGGAGTTAGAAGTAACAGGATCAATGTCTATACTCCCAAATGATGTGCCCAATGCTAACGCCTAAAGTTTTGCTCCTGAGTTTGTGCAGTGGTGCTGTGTAGAGTTGAAAGAAGGTGGAGACTGTATTGTCCTACTTTTAATTCTCCACTTCTAGACCCATCTTAAGTTTGGCATCAAAGAGAGGAGACCTCTATTGAGGGAGAAACGATTTCAGACAGTAACACCATGTTAGTAAAGGCAATTAACCAAATTAGAAAGAAAAATACAGTGATTTTAGTCTCTTCGTGTTAAGCTTGTGTTATTTGCAGAAGCAAACATTCCATTTGAATGTGAGCTGAAATCAAGCTGGAGCACTAGGGTAACAAAATGCAAATGAGACCCTAACTGAAGCTGTTTGAGGTGGGAGGGGAGGAGGAACCTGGGAGGAAGGGAACAACAAAACAAATACCAACAGCTCAATTTCAAGAAGAAGCTAGGAATTATTAGCACAGAAAAAAAGAACCCAGGGTGAAATAAAAAGTAGAATTGTAATGAATGAATGATGAATTTGAGTGACAGGTACATGGAAGTCCAATACTAGTCTCTAGTCTAACTGACGTCTAAATGGCCAATTGAAAATTTCCATAACACCAAGTTTTTAAGAATTAAAAGAGAAATAATGTTTACACTGACAAAAGCATTCAACCTGGATGGGGCGGCCTAGAGTACATCATTGTCTCTCCTCTCAACTAATCATGGGTCTAATTTCTGTGGGCCTCAAATTATTTTATTTTATTTATTTATTTTATTTTTGAGACAGGGTCTCATCCGTCATCCAGGCTGGAGTGCAGTGGTGCAATCGTGGCTCACTTGGCCTCCACTTCCTGGACTGAAGTGATCCTCCTGCCTCAGCCTACCAAATAGCTGGAACTACAGGTACACACCACCACACCCTGCTAATTTTTGTATTTTTTGTGATGATGAGGTCTTACCATGTTGCTCAGGCTGATCTAGAACTCCTGGGCTCGAGTGATCCACCAGCCTCGGCCTCCCAAAGTGGAGAATTACAAGTGTGAGTCACTGTGCCTGGCCTCAAGTTCTTTTAAGAAGCGGGTGCTGTGGAGATGGACAAATGGCTTCTAGTATACCATTTCAGCTATAAAAAATATTGGTGTTTTTGCGAAATTTTAAAAATATTTAATGTCATGATATGAGGGAATCAGATTCTCAATGTACATCAGTGAGTTCCAAATCTAGCTATTCATCAAAATCACTGGGAGAGCTTTTGAAAAATGTTTCCCTCTTGCCACCTCTCCACAAATTCTCCCCCTCAACTCCTTAAAAACAAGCAAAAGTAAGCAGACCAAAAAAGTCTTATTCGGTAGCTTCCAGTTTTGTGCTGTCATCTCTAGCTCAAATTAGTTTCCCCATGAGCAGGTGATGATCATCTAAGTTTGCTATACTCAAAGAAAATTCATGATGAATCCTAAAATCTTCTTAAAGTAAATGGTCACGCCAGCCACTCACCCCATGTATCATCTGTCAAGTAAATCCTCCTTTTTTTTTTTTAAAGGTAATCAGTTATTTAATTAGATTATTAGGACATTTAAAACACCAATTTGTGAGGATAAATTCCATTTGTCAGGGCAAACACAGATCGCAGGTAGCCCTGGAGTTGAGGAATAGCTTTGATTTTTGGTAAAATTTGTGAGTCCACAGCTTTCTGATCAATCTTGCCCTGCTCTGTAATCTCGTATTTCTCTTTTTCTGTGTCGAAGATCTCACCTTCCTGGTGTCTGGGCTTCCGCAGCTTCTTCTTACACACCAGAAATTTGTCATTGCCACCTCAACCAAAATCCTCTTTTTAAGTACTGAATTTTCTGAAATCCAAAATCAATGTTATGTATAGTTTTGTCTCAGTAAGTCAAAGTTACCAAGATACAGGATTCTGTAAAACTAATTTGGTCTGAGTGTTATTAAAGTGTCCAAAATATTTCATGAAATATTTTTGGCAGCCAGAAAACAGTATTGCTTTAAAGACAAAACTTTCTGCCTTCTGTTGTCGCTCCAGGAGGTGGGAAAATAAACCACTAAACAACAACAACAAAGCCAGACTCAGCAAAAAGGTTGTTATATAGAGATTCTGGAATCAGCTGCAACAACGTTGCCTGCCAGGTTGGGAAAGAATAACCTTTAGATGATAACAGTGCCTCCTTTTTCTTAAAAAAAAAAGGAGAGAGAGAGAGACTTGAATGCTGCAAGCTATTACAGCTACCGAACTAATGTTCCCTAGTATAAACCTTGCTAAAAGAAAATGTATGGGAAACAGGGTGGTTTGGGGAGGAAAACAGAAAAACCTGTCTCCCCCTCCATTTTCAGATGTATAAGCAACAGCACCCTCCTGAGCCCAAAGGGGGAAAGAAATCAGGCTATGAAAGTATGAGATGATGATGGCAGGATATCATCAATGGAGGAAAACTGGCATATGTACTTGTTGTCAATCTCAATCAAACAAAAGATAAATTATGAGATCATGTTGTTCAGAAGAATTAACCTTGAAAAAGGCTTTTCCTCAGCTTTCTTTCAATTATCAGCACGGGTGAACAGGATAGCAAGCATTCCATTCTTTGCTGACTGACATTTTAGCATACATTCCATTAACCAATCTATGTGGTTCTAGAATAGCCACAGCCCTGCTAATTGAGAGCTCCATAAAATGACGGATTAAAAAGTTCACTACTACTGAAATGCTGCAAAAATACAGTTAGGTGCTGACAATGATGATACCTGCTATAAGACAGGGACGTGGCAAAACAGTACACATTTGCTATATTCATACCTAACACAAAACAAGGTAGATATTATATCCTGGATTTTACAGGGCATGTAATTGATGTCCACAGAACTTTAGAAATTTTCCCAAGGTCACACAGCTAAAAAATGACCGAGTTTCTATTTAAATCTAAATCTGCAGACACCAGTCCAATGGCCTTTCCCCAATAGCCTTATAAGCATCTCTGCATGAAAAGATTAGCCAAATACCAAATGGTTATTCAAAGTAAACAGCAGTTCTTTTCACAATATTAAATATATTTAGCTTTTATTACAATATGTCATGAGAACTTACGAAGAAACTACACACAATGAATGGATCATATAAATGGGCAAATTTTTGCTTGAATCTTGAAATAAGGGGAAATAAGGTTTCCATGTAATTTTGAGTTTTCCATTTCATAAAAGTTATGGAAATATACTCAAATTATTCATGTAAAACCTTGATATAATCTTTTTTTAGTTTTTAAATACACAAGATTGAATTACGTTTAAACATCCACAACTGATACTGCATATAATCAAGGTCTCTATAGTAAAAGTATTTATTTGTAATTTATATTTAGCAGTATTTTGATGGAAATTCAGGATGCATCTTCCATGTCTTTACTTAACTAAGCACTGAGTCATTTATTTTTTATGTGTCTGTCATTTTCCCCACGTTATCCCTACTGTTTTCTTTGAAATTTAATCACAAGCAAAATTAACAACCACATGCATAGCAAAACATAGGCAATGCAGAGACCCCATCACAACAAAGAGAAATACTATGATGCCTGCATTTTATTTGATTCCTGAAATTAAATGAATCAACACATAGAGAAAGAAAGAAATTGTCCTTTGGAACAGAAACTGACTTCACTAATCAAGACCATAATTACTGAAGAAACATGTATTACATTCTGAATTCATGCTATTTCTCTTGATGCAAGAGTTATAATCAGACCAACAGAGCATACAGGAGCCATCTGGGTACCGCAGCATTGTAAAGACAAACCCGGAGAACAAGGGCACACTGACCTTCCTACCACCAAATCATCACTAACTTGGAAGATGGTATTCTTCCCTTTTAATTTCTTATTACCCTTTTTGAAGAAAGAAATACTATGACCATTAAGTACAAAACCTAATTGTTTAAAATAACTTATAAACCTATGCAACCTTACCATAGTATCACCTTTCGAATGTATCTGAATCAACAATGCATTTGACATACTCAGTCTTATCTACCCCACCCCATTCATGCCTTTTAAGGAATCTCTAATGTACTCATGGAATCTGAGTTTCTATAAAATTTCATTTGAGAAATCAACAATAAGTTATCATTTCCATTGTTCTAAGCATTTAAGACAGGAACCTGACTTCTAGGCAATGACAATGGATTTTTAAATTTGTGCAAACCACATCATTTTCTGTGAAACTGACAATACCGGCTTGGGTATGAGTAACCTGATAGTCATGAGATCCCCCTCAGTCAATCTGATTCCCCCAGGCAGCAGGTTATTGAAAATTGAGCTGAGTGATGTAATATGCATCCCAGACACAGTGTTATGAGAACAGCGTAGAAGATTTCAATGAGACTCATTATTTATTCATCACAAGATCCAATTTGCGTGTCATTTTCACTGACGGAGTATTGAGTTAACTGGTTGAAATTCAGTGCTGATAGAGTATTTCATTCTGTACTGTAAAAAGGGCCCTTTAAAAAATGTTTTTTTCTATCTTCCTGTATGAAACAGTCCAAAACAAAGAGAGATTTTTGTACTTGTAGCCATTCACAGTAATATCTGAACATTGTTCATCAAGGTTGAGGGGGAAGGACACAGGAGAAAGCTTTTTGTGTGTGTGTGTTGGCCAGGCTGGTCTCAAACTCCTGACCTCATGATCCACCTGCCTCAGTCTTCCAAAGTGCTGAGATGACAGATATGAGCCACCACGCCTGGCCAAGAAAGCTTTTAAAGACCTCCATAGAATAATATACAAAATACTATTGAGCGAAAAGTACAATAATGCTAGTCATCTGAAAATAAATGTTTTTTATTTAATAATAAAGAATGCAACATTCGCTGACAGGAGACACATTCACTGAATGAGATACAAACTTCAATTCCTGCTTTCAGGAGGATTTTCAGTCTCATCACCAAAGGAGCCCTCCCTCAGGTTTAGAAGACAGATGGGACAGTCCCCCCCAGAATCCCGAATAGCTACATGGAGCTGATCTTCGTATCCCTAGGCTCCTTCCATGGACAAGCCGATGTAGAAGAACATTTTGAAACCATGCATTGCTTCCCAACATGCTGGGAGCCACAGCATACCAGAGAAGGCCCCTATATCACTACACATGCAATGTGGTCTCAATCTACCTTTCCTGACTCATTTCTCTCTATCAACCATTTCCTCTATGTATCTGCCAAAACCACCACTCCACGGTCCCCAGTAATCTGCTGTAAGTTTTCCTCTGTGTCATGCTCATGCTGTACCCTCTACTCTTCCTCACCTCTCCAGTTATAAATGCCTGTATCTTACCTATTCTGCAAGGTTCTACTCAAATGTCTCTGCTCCAGAAGGCATTTCTTGATCCCCTCAACCAAAAGTAGCCTCCCCCTTCTTCTCAACTCCCCCACCACTCCCAATGGCTCCCTTCTAGCCCTCACCAGTTCCCAGCTTGCATCTCAGTTCTATATTTATATATGAAGTTTATTCTCAACTTCATACCACTCTAGAAAGTCCTGGTATATTGGCATGTTCTTTTTGATTCCTCTTTAATCCCCACATCGCCTAATATAGTGCTTGGCACAAAGACGAATTTTTTAAAATGATAATTTCTGAATAGATCGTTGTTCCAAGTATTAACACTGTAATGCAACCATTATAGATGCTTGCAATGGTAGTCAGATTCCCAAATTTAAATTACTTCACTTGAACTTAAACTGCAAGTGGAATACAGAATCACCTTAAATCAGCTGAGCAAGGGAGCCAACCTGCAGGAATAAAATACCTTATTAATCTTTGACTTTTTAAATTGTAAAATATTTTTGAACCTTGACTTTATATTTGTGGTATTATCTGGTTAGCAGTGTTGGCAGCTGTTCAAAGTTTTATAGACTACAGGTCATGAATATTAAATGCCACAACAAGTTTACTGGGAGGAAATCCAAATTCATTCGTAAGTGCGTAACAAACAGCCCTACAGTTTCCATAAAGCTAGGAAATGGTGTGATCAGAATCAGAGCATCTTGCTACATCTGGGTTCTCACAAAGTCAAATGTAAGGCAAATGAAAGGAAAGGAGGTCATAAAAGTGAGAATACAGGCAGCCGGGTGCAGTGGCTCACACTTGTAATTCCAGCACTTTGGGAGGCCGAGGTGGGTGAATCATGAGGTCAGGAGTTCAAGACCAGCCTGGTCAACACAGTGAAACCCCGTCTCTACTAAAACTACAAAAATTAGCTGGGCGTGGTGGTGGGAGCCTGTAATCCCAGCTATTTGAAAGGCTGAGGCAGGAGAATCACTCGAACCCAGGAGGCGGAGGTTGCAGTCAGCCAAGATCACACCATTGTATTACTCTAGCCTGGGCAACAGAGCTAGACTCGGTCTCAAAAAAAAAAAAAAAAAAAAAAAAAAAAAAAAAAAAAGTGGGGGATACTACTTGGAGAAGAGTGGCGTAGGTGTTGGCTAAAGAAAATCAGAAAAACAGTAAATATATCATATTTCATTCAATGCAATCTATATGAAGGTCACAACTTAGGCAAAACCATAACCTAGTCTAGAAACAAAAGGGACAATGCCATAAATGATAACAGATTCCATCAATGCCATCCCCAGCAGCTAATCAAAGAAGCACATGTGGATTCAATATGCAAATACCTGCAGGCTACGCATCTCCATTTGCATGCTCTTCTCTATAGAGAAAGCCACAGAAAATAGAAGTACAAAAGCACTACATTTAATGCCTTCAGTGTTTAGATAGTGATGAATCAAAAATCTTTAACAGAATATAAACTCCCACCCTTAGAAATTATTCTCAAGATAAACCCTACTATAAATGGCTTGGAAATTTGGGGTTGTTAGTTTTCATGTGATCACTACATCTGGATGTAGAATCAAGCTTAAGCAACACACAAGACAAAGGTAAAGTTCATTGCTCGTGGGCAACCTCCATCATTCACATTCTGCTTAGCATTAAAACAAGAAAACTATTTCTAAAAAGAGATGACTGGAAAATCTCAATGTCTCCAGTTTTCCCGTATAACTATCTTCTTAGTTATTGAAATAGAACCGGAGATTAAATTTTAAGAAAAGATTACTTAGATAATGCACATCTTGGAACCAACTATATAAACTTTAGCAAAATCAAGGTAGTCGTCTTCAGAGAAAATTTTAAAACATCAAACTGAAAGGGCTTCATTTTTCTAAACTATCTTGGGCTAATATTAGTATTGCTACCTTGACTTTCAGATTTTTAAAATTTTCCACCTGTAACTAAATAAGTGATTATGAGGCTAATAAAGGGGAAAGAGATGTTTCCACATTAAAACAGTTAACAGATGTTAAATAAGCACAGAAAATGGCCGCTAGGCAAGCAGTGACTGATGTTGGGTAAGAAAAATGTTGCTTTTACTGATTTTATTACCCATGTACCTCCTGGGGTCATGGGATGCTTGTAAAAAATTTTGTGGGCAGATAAAAGTCTAGTATTTATTTGCAAGGCTAAGTGTATTTCAAGGGCTTTTCCCTTCTTATTTTTTGACCACATAAAACTAAGTGAGTGAAAGTAATCTAAGTAATGCTAAAACAATCATTTGGTGAGAGGTCAAGAAAATTTATTTTTCTGACATACATGTTTTCCAATCCCACCTTCCAGACCCCACTAACTCAGGAATGAAATTCTCATTGTATAAGGGAGAGAGCACAGGACTTCACTTTAACATTTCAGCCATATATTTTAAAAAGGTGAATATTAAGCATGAATTGAATAATTTACTAAGCTCCTACTATACACCAGATATATGGTGAAGGACAAGGATAATGTAAGAAGTAAATTAAATCCTGAAGATAAGAACTAAGACTCCCACCCTCAAAACTAAGACTGTTCTAAAACACTGATTTGTATTCATACTTCTGAAGATTTTATACTTAGTGTTTTCTGACAAAATTAACTACTGACAAAATTATAGTTTGCCAGCATTTAACCATATTATTTTGTAAGTCATATTACTTATCTCAATAAGCATTTGTTACATAAGCTAAATGTGTTAATTTTAGCACACTAAGAATAGTGCTTGGCAGATATAGACACTGTTTATTAAATACTAAATAAAATATCTACTACATGCCAAGAACTTACAATTTCCTATATATTTTATCAAGGAAAAATGTAACTTTTATATTTTCTTTGCAAAATTGCAAAAGCCTGATGACATGCATATCATTTGCATGAGTCTTGTAACATTTTTGGTGATGAACCAAAATTCTTTCACAATATAAGCTCCCATCCTCAGAAATCATTCTAAGACAAATTCTGTAAATGGTTTGGAAGTATTGGGTTGGTTGTTAGTTTTGGTCTGATCACTACATCTGGATGTAGAATCAAGTTTAAGTAACACCCAAGACAAAGGTAAACTGGAATCAAAACTGGCGAAATTCAGCCAAGAGCCTTGCCCCTCTGGCCCTAATAATTTCCAGCTTTAAGAGGGCCACCATTTTTAGGTTTTTATGACTTAGCTGGTTCTCTAATTTGAGTAACAGTTAAACATTTACATACTGGAGTTTTCCATTTATTTATGAGTGAGTGAGTGAGTGAGTTATTTATTTATTTATTTGAGATAGAGTCTCCTCTGTCACCCAGGCTGGAGTGCAGTGGCGTGATCTCGGCTCACTGCAACCTCTGCCTCCCTGGTTCAAGCAATTCTCCTGCCTCAGCCTCCTGAGTAGCTGGGATTACAGGCACGCACCACCGCACCTGGCTAATTTTTGTGTTTTTAGTAGAGACGGGATTTCACCATGTTGGTCAGGTCTTGAACTCCTGACCTCGTGATCCGCCCGCCTCAGCCTCCCAAAGTGCTGAGATTACAGGCATGAGCCACAGCGCCTGGCCACAAATTATGTTTTAACAGGGCAAGGAAGTTTATCCCATCTGGCAAACCACGATAACTAGGATGCAGAGTAAACTGGTAAGATATTTAAGATGATTATTTTTTAAGGTTGAAAGGATCTTCTAAAATCTTTCAGACTACTTCCTTCAGAAAGAATCTCCTTTAACTCACCCCAGGCATAGAAATCTATATATTTTACAGACAGAATATGGAATTTTCTATAACTTTCATATGGATTCTATGTCAATGTTCACAAGCCTCACAAGCATAAGATTTTAAACAAAAGTTTGTGCTTAAATCTGCTTACTTCGGCTTTGGTCGATTACTAAGCAGTCCTTATTTCACATGCTGCCAACCAACTGTATGTGTAAAGACCACTTAGAAGTTTATCTTAAGAAGACAGAGGCCAAAAGATGAAGAATCAAAATTTACATCGACATTGCTTCTTCCACTTCAACTAATATGTATTAGGTGTCATCAAAATACTAGGCACTCCAGCTCGCACTGAACACTCCACAATTTCAAACAATCCTCACAACTCTGGGAGAGAACTATAGCTGCCTTCATTTCCAGATGAAGAAACAGATCATGGAATCAGCCCAAGGTTACTCAGCCCTTGTGAGTTAAGATTCTATTCCATATTAGTTTCCTTTCTACTGTGCAGTCAACTGACTTTACATCTGTTTGTTCTTCACACTATCAGAGTGTAGTAAAGATATCACTAGACAGTCGGAGATGTGTGCTTCAGTCCTAGTGATTCCACCATTTTCTGGGTTACCTACCTGTCTCTGGCTCTCTACACTCCAGGTGGAAATGAAGAGAGGTCCTTAAAAATCTGTAAGATGGGCCAGTGTGGTGCCTCACACCTGTAATCTTTGGGAGGTGTGAGGCAAGCAGATCACAAGGTCAAGAGATACAGACCATCCTAGCCAACCTGCTGAAATCCCATTTCTACTAAAAACACAAAAATTAGCTGGGCGTGGTGGCATGTGCATGTAGTCCCAGCTACTCAGAAAGCTGAGGCAGAAGAATCCCTTAAACCCAGGAGGCGGAGGTTGCAGTGAGTGGAGATCGTGCCACTGCACTCTAGCCTGGTGACAGAACAAGACTCCGTCTCAAAAAAAAAAAAAAAAAATCTATAAAATGTGCGTTATCCCAATGTTCTTATTAAGCCCATTGCCCCAAACCTAATAAAAACAGAAAGAGCTATGAAAGAATAGCAAACATCAGACAAAGTGTTGCTGCCCTGACCACTACCCTTGGCACTGCCGTTGCCTAGCCCTGCAAGCGGTGGTTGCTAAGAGAGTCTGGACAAAGAGCCATCTGGAAACTTCTCAGGACACTTAACCTTCAACAGCATTGAGTCCTTTCTCATAACACGGGGAACTTCACACTCTTAAGTCTTAGGAGGTCCTTGCTAGCAGCATTTCTTATTTTTGAAGCAGCAGTTACATGAATAAAGTTGCCAAATAAAATACAGGATGCCCAGATAAATTTCAATTTCAGAGAAACAAAGAATAATTTTCTATTATAAGTATGTCCCACATATTGTATAGAGCGTATTACTAGGAAGGAGTACTGCAGTGGGCAACTCTGCCCCTGAAAATATGCTTAGAGGACTGAAAATTTCTCAGAGAACTTCATAAGGTCCTGCAAGTAAATCCTGAATCATCATAGCCAAATAATTCCCTAACTTATGAGATGGTAACGATGGCAATTCTGTGTTAAGTAATCACAATATTTCACAGACGACTAACGCAAGGTTCTCAAATAGCCAGCACTGAGCCTGCATCCTCAAATACGTCACAACCTCCCGAAGGACGAGGAACGTGAATTATACTTATCCTAGTTGTATCTGTAGTAAAACACAGTTTGCTATTGTCAATGACACTGTGTTAGATGAAAAGAATTTCTCTCTTTAAATCTCTTGGAAAGAAATAAAACTGGCCAGGTGCCGTGGCTCACGCCTGTAATCCCAGCACTTTGGGAGGCCAAGGTGGGCAGATCATGAGGTCAGGAGATCTAGATCATCCTGGCTAACAAGGTGAAACTCCGTCTCTACTAAATATACAAAAAATTAGCCAGGCGTGGTGGCACCTGCCTGTAGTCCCAGCTACTTGGGAGGCTGAGGCAGGAGAATTGCTTGAACTGTGGGAGGCAGAGGTTGCAGTGAGCCAAGATCTCACCACTGCACTTCAGCCTGGGCAACAAAGTGAGACTCTTGTTTCAAAAAAAAAAAGAAAATTGATTTGGAATTAAGAGCTTGACTTTCGAACCATATGTTGTTTTCAATCACAAACTGTAACCAGAGTTCCTTTTAAACTTTCAGCATTTAATTGAAATCACAGAAGAACTTCATTAAGCCCTTAATACTTGAGTTCTAAGTGAAAAGGTTAGGCTTCCTGCAGAGCAAAAGCACAGCAGAGATCACTCTGCATCTTAAGTGGGAAAAAAGGGGGGTATTTTAAAAAATAAATGTTTTGGATTCCATTTGCCTCAATTTTTCATTTATTCTCAATTCACTTTTAAATAAAATTAGAAATTGATGGTGAAAAACTAGTCACAACTAGGAAAACCTGACAGTTTCTTCACAGCCAAGTATCCAAAACCTTAATTCCTGACTTGCGTCCAAAACACAGGTGAGGAGACTGCCTAAAACACGACCAAGGTTTGCAAACCCTAGCCCAGTTCAGTCTTCATGCAAAAGTCAAAGCAAGGGTGAGTTTATTCTGAGTGAAGGAGGATGGGCAGATGGGAAAGTAGACAGTTTCTCAAGATGCCCCGTCCCCTCCCTGCCTCTCCTTAATGCTCTAGCAGAAAACTGCTCAGTCTCTTCAAGTGTATGAGGCTCCTGAAATGCTTCTCTGACCTTCAGGCAACTTTGCACTGGATATCACTAAGGGAATAGAGAAGAGCAAATATTATGCCCTGAGGCAAAGGTCTTAATTCGCCTCAGGGAGAAACTTAATAATAACCACTTCGTGTTTTGAGGAACTACCACTAGAAAAGGTGAGCATGATTCATTGTTTAAGAATTTGACTTCCCAGTGCACTAAAGGGAAGGACTGTTTTCCAAAGTCAACTCAGGAAAAGTAATATTAACAAATGGCAGAGGATTTCCCCTGCAGAGTCTAGCATCTAGCTCTACTATCAGTCATGTTACTTTTTACAAATACACATTATAGGCAATTTATCAGATTATAGACAATTTGGGCAGAAATATGGAAATAAGAACTCAATAAATAATAAAGGTGCATATTTCTTTACAAGGCAAAATTATTCCTCTACCACCCCTGAATTAGTGAAAGTAAGAAACCTGAGAAATAAAACAGTCAGTGACTGCAACCCTGCTTAGTAAAGAAAGGTCAAAAGGACACTTCCACTTACCGAAGATCAAAAGGGAACTTATTCTAAATTCTGCTTGAAGAGGAACAAATTTGCTTTTTAAATGGTGGCAAAGGAGCAAGCAAGTAGATTACTCAGTAATCCAATGCTCGAGAGCCAACAATCACTTACTTTGTAAATGGTGGGTAATATCTGTCTTATTTTCAGCCTGTGAAAGACAAAGACATCATAAACTGCTGAAACTGCGAGAACAGTCACTCCTTGTTCCTTCCACAACATGCTGCATCCTGCACACAGTCCTGTCCCCCAGGAACCAGCCCCAGGTTCTGGCTGAGTAGCCTCTTGTAGAACAGTGTTTAATGTAGCAGAGCAAGGAGAGGAGGAAGAAGAGACTGGCCCCGACATCAGCTCGTCCCACGATTCCTGCCACTGCCTCGGTGTGAATGGGGTGAGAAGCAAACATCAAGCCAGCCATGACTGTCCAGTATCCATCACCAAGGAGGATCTTGGAGAAGCTTGTGAAGAGACCAGTGACGGCTGCATGCAACAGGACATTGACGAGATGGTAGCTCCAGGGATTCAACCCTCCAATGGCATGGTTCAGGCGAAAAGAAAGAGTGCAGAGTGGCCGGTAGGACTTGTGGCTGCCACTGTGGGTTAGAAGAGTCCCCCAAAAATCATTGTAGAAAATGTGCGTCCATGGAGTTTCTGGGAGAAGGTCCTGATTAGTCTTGATAGCACGGCTACAAAACAAAATGTTAAAATCAAATGTAAAATACAAAAAGGAAAAAAAAAAAGAAAAACTATGACATTGCTAAGATATTGCCTTCCTCGAAAGCTTTGTTACTATACGGCTTTGTGATGGGATTCCGGCACACATAGGCTGAATTCAGGCCCTCCCCTTAATGCTTACTAAAACCACAATGAGGGCTGTTTTTCTCTTCCTTAAAAGCTTTCTTCCTTGTTGGAATGCAGATATCTTTGAAGAATAAGGTTCTTCATTTGGTTTAAGCCTTAGTGTAGCAGTCTGCCAAACAACTACCCTGAAAATCCTGTGACATACTGGTTAAAAATGCATAGTCCAGATCCCAGGTTGTGGCCGGTCCTAAGAATCTGCATCTTTAAAAAGCAAGGCCCATATGATACAAGGACTAGCCTCCAACTAGAAATACATTTTACAGGGATTATCAGTGCCCAGTGCTTCTCATATATACAAATCACCTGAGAACCCTGTTAAAAGGCAGGTTCTGATTCAGTAGGCCTGGGAAGAAGCCAGAGAGATTCCACGTTCCATTAAGCTCTCAGGTGAGGCTGATGTTGCTGGTCCTTGGACCACATGTTGAGTTGTTTTTTTTTTTTTTAAACGGAGTTTCAGGCTTGTTGCCCAGGCTGGAGTGCAATGTGATCTCGGCTCACTGCAATCTCTGCCTCCTGGGTTCCAGCCATTCTCCTGCCTCAGCCTCCTGAGAAGCTGGGATTACAGGCATGCACCACCATGACTGGCTAATTTTGTAGTTTTAGTAGAGACAGGGTTTCACCATGTTGGCCAGGCTGGTCTTGAACTCCCGACCTCAGGTAATCCTCCCGCCTTGGCCTCCCAAAGTGCTGGGATTACAGGTGTGAGCCACCGTGCCCCCAGCCTCACATGTTGAGTATTAAGGGCCTAGATAGCTGAAACGACTAGGAAGAATGGCTCTCCACCTAGCCAGTGTTTCCCTTCCAACTACCTGCTAGTAAACTTCAGCCTTTCCCACTTCTTAACTTTCACGGGACTTACTGTCCTCTATAGAAATGTTCATGGCACTTCACTAATTCCCGCTTTTGAGGATAGTTTCCATTTGCATGCCTGATATTTCCAAACAGACTTAAAGAAGGAAGGATCTACTAAGTGCTAAACAATTGATATACTGCCAAACACCATGCTGGTCTCCTTGGTTACAACTTCTCATTTAATCGTTAGAACAACGCTGAGGAGGTACATATTATTCTCTACATCTCTCAAGTGAGAAAGTTTACAGTTCAGAAAGATTAATTAATAACTGGCCCGGAGTCACACAAGTTGAGAACAGTAACAGAGCTTTGTGATTAATTCCCTTTCCACTATTCTGGGTTTCCCAAAATGTGATCCATCTACCTCTGGGGTCATGTAAAAGATGTATGCACTTTGTAAAAATTGTAAAGGTTATATTTATGTTAATGGTTATCCTAGCTATCTACTCAGAATAAAGCTATTGAAAGTTGAAAAGACTTAAGTAAAGAAAAGAATTCAGTAACCAAAAGTACTGATGTATGTGGATACGGTACAGACACTGAAGGTGGCATTAAATTATTCAGTTTGGAACATCCTGGCTCTGTGCCACTATCCTCCCAGAGAATAGAGTGGCAGTTGGGGTCTTTTGATACCCTTATTGCACTTATCTCTGTATTTACAGAACATACAAGAGACATGTGCATTACTAGGGCACAGGAATGAAAACCTCCAGAACTAGAAAACTTTTGCCTGGTCTGGTATCAGGGCTTTTTTTTTTTTTTTTTTTTTTTGAGACAGAGTCTCACTCCGTCACCAGGCACCAGGCTGGAGTGCAGTGGCGCGCGACCTCGGCTCACTACAACCTCTGCCTCCTGGGTTCAAGCAATTCTCCTGCCTCAGCCTCCCCATTAGCTGGGACTACAGGCACGCGCCACCACGCCCAGCTAATTTTTTTGTATTTTTAGTAGAGACGGGGTTTCACCATGTTGACCAGGATGGTCTCGATCTCTTGACCTTGTGATCTGCCCGCCTCGGCCTCCCAAAGTGCTGGGATTACAGGTGTGAGCCACCGCGCCCGGCCCTATCAGGGCTTTTTAAGGAGCTGTGGGCACCTGTATGGATAAAGAATACTATGTGGTAGGAGACTGTCTTCATGATGTTCAACTCTAGACCCTCCACCAGTTCTGCCTTCTGTTGCAAGGCAGGTGTGATCAGAGGAATTTCCACATGGATATTACCTAAAAGCAGGCTGGGAAAGCCCTGGATTCAGGGGAAACGTTCCTGAGTCCTAACTCTTTCATTCATTGCCTGATTGCAAAAACAAGAAACTATCACAGAGATTCCACAGATTAAGAAACCCATCTAAGGTGATCTCACCGGTGGAAACAGCTGAGTAGTTGGGTCCAAATGACTAGGTATGATAGTTTTCAGCTGCTTCTCTAAATTTCTTCCCATTAACCTCTCTGAGCTTCAGTTTCTGTGATAATAGTTTTACCTGGAAATCATTTAATAAACATGTATAATTGTTCATTTGTCTTCTACATAGAGAAGCAAGAAACAGTGTTTTACATACATGAGTGTTCTGGACACCCCTAGTGCAAATGATATCTCTGCCCTGTTAGCTGCTGCTGTTACTGTTCTATAAAGACTAGGATATGATCTATGAAAAGTCCCTTATTAAAGTCTTCCTGAGCCATAAGCTATGAAATTAGGTGCATTTTGGGGTTAGAATTAAAATAGGCCGATCAGAAGTTGATGATTATATACTATGTGTCAAATACCATGCTAATCCATATAGTAATACATATATTATCTACTAATAAGAACTAGTTGACTTTTCTATATGTTCAATAAACAGGCAAAAGATCTGTGAAAATCTTCAATTACTCTATGTGGCCGGGATGGTTCACTGTTCCCCAATATCTATTCTCTTCCTTTTCCATACAAATGAACCAATTTTTAGTTGGGTGTGTGGTCATCTAGAAAAAAATGTATTTCCCTATCTTCCCTTGATCATATGATGGATTTTTATCTACTACTTCCAGAAAGTGTCCTTATAAGGAAAGCTTAGCCTTCTTCCCCCTCTACCTCTACCCTCCTCATTCCTGCTGAGCGGAGCACAGATGTAATGGTTGGAGTTGCAGCAGCCATCTTGGCTCACAAGATGTTCTTAGGAATAGAAATCATGCAGACAGCAGAGCAATAAGATAGAGGGAAACTTAGTCCCTGTTACAAGAGACTATATTGACCCTGGGCTAACTACCTCCTGTTTCTTCAGTATGAGAAATAAATTGCTACCTTTCCTAAACTGATATTTTCAGTGTTAACTAGAAGTAGTTGAATCTGGTCATAAGCAAATTCCTTTATTAACAGAAGACCTACTACAGCACAGTGGATTGATTTTCCATTTTGATTTTGATGTTTGCAAGTCTCCATGTACACTGTGTATTAAATAAATTTCCATATAAATTGGCTTTTAAAAATATTAGAACCAGATGTTATTCTGGATCTGTTAAATTAAAACACCCTGCTATGACATTCAGCAAGAGTCTAACCCAGAAGTAATTGCTTAAGACATGATGGTTATAATTAATATTTAAAAGAAATATAAAAAGAAAAAACCTGCCAAACTGCCAATCAGTGTTGTCAGAAAGAGCTTATTTCAAGTAATTCAGAATGAAAACCAAACTGGCTTCAACTAGACATTAATCTAGATATTGATGTAAATATCTCTACTATCAATCCAGAAACCCTCACACCATCAAAGTCAGGGCAGTGGCGAGCTCAAAGGCAAAGCATTCTGAAATAAGTCTCTGTCAGTGCAGTGAGAAAAACTGTGATGCACACTTTGTTTAAAATAATACTCCATCCTTTCAGCAGCAGATTGAAAAGGATGAAGAATCTTCTTTTCCAAACCTGGATTTCTACATGCTATTAGTTCAGTGCCATAAACAACTCTGTAAAGGCTTTTTGATAAAGAAAAAAATACACCCATTAAAAAACCTGTTCAAAGTTGCTGGAATTTATCTTTATAGCAATAAATCTAGTAGCCTACAGCAGCCACAAAATATACTATATCTAAAGACCCCCACACCAAGGAGGTTTCAAAACAAAGAACAAAATTAACACATCGCAAAATTTTACTGTGAGAAAAAAAAAAACTTTGAGGCTGGGCAAGGTGGCTCATGCCTGTAATCCCAGCACTTTGGGAGTCCAAGGCAGGTGGATCACCTGAGGTCAGGAGTTCAAGACCAGCCTGGCCAACATGGTGAAACCCCGTGTCTACTAAAAATACAAAAATTAGCCAGGTGTGGTGGCGGGCACCTATAATCCCAGCTACTTGGGAGCCTGAGGCAGGACAATTGCTTGAACCTGGGAGGTGGAGGTTACAGTGAGCCAAGATGGCGCCACTGCACTCCAGCCTTGGCAACAGAGTGAGACTCTGTCTCAAAAAAAAGAAAGAAAGAAAAAGAAAAAAAAACTTTGAAACATAGCCCTAAATTTACATGGTAGAAAAAAAGGACAAGCAGAGTTAATAAAACAAAAATGAAGGAGCAAAGGACTATCTCATCCATGTGAAAAACATACTATACTAAGGGAGACATTAGTGTGATAAAATTCTCCGACGTGTGTTGGAGTAGGATTTATTTAACCAATGAATATTATGGTTAAAAAAAATGGAAGACTAAATTGTACTGGGCTTTAACATACAAGTCATGTCACACATGCAAGTCAGAGATAAGGGATGCATTACGCCACATCAATATCCTATTAAGAAAGATACAGACCAACAGGGCCTTAATAGAATCTGAGAAATCTTCTAGCAAAATGAGAAATAGGGAGTCATTCAAACCTAAGCATAATAGATTTTGATCCATTTGCATTTTCTTCCATGAGTCCAAAATAGAAATAGTAAAACTGCTTCTGCTATTTCACAGCTAATGAAATACCCTGACTCAAAACAAAATTTCATGCTGATACAATTTCTGAGGGTTGCTTCTGTGAAATGATGTTGAAAATTCAGAAAGGCACTAAGGAATCAGGATATTTTCCACTCTAGGAAATGTGGAGGAACTCGGAGCAGCAGATATGGAAAAAATCAATTGTTGGCAAAATTCCCTAAAGGACACAGGACTGAGAAAACTGTCTTTCTGAAGCAAAAAGCCTCTGAAGTCTTCAAGGAGGTCTTAACCTGTGTCCAGTTTTGTTCATCTGTGGCGCTCTGTTTTTGCTGCCTTATGATTTTTCCTTTACAAAATGTTGACAAAGGCCAACGCTACTGTAAAACCGACGAATGATGTGACACTGCCACACAAACGTCCTTGTGTGTCTGTCTCTCACAGCTTTTTTTTTCTGTCTCATGACCTTTTCAGTCATAAGCACCCATGTGAATGATGACCATTAGTCCTCAGAGCAGGAATGAGACTTAGATTCTTCCAACATCAAATGGCACTGTTCTGACATGCTTTCAATTGTTCTACTTGAAAGGAAGAAAAGGCCAAACTTAAATTTAAAAAAAACATTTAACAGTAGGTTGAAATGTTCTTTGCAAGAAAGATAAGAAAAAAAGAATGGCCTTTGTTAATGCCCTGTTTCAGTGCTACCCAGTGCAATGCTGCAGTTAAGAAAATACATTCTGGCCGGGCACGGTGGCTCACGCCTGTAATCCCAGCACTTTGGGAGGCTGAGGCGGGCGGATCACAACGTCAAGAGATCGAGACCGTCCTGGCCAGCATGGTGAAACACTGTTTCTACTAAAAATACAAAAATTAGCTGGTCATGGTGGCACATGCCTATAGTCCCGGCTACTTGGGAAGCTGAGGCAGGAGAATTGCTTGAACCCGGGAGTCGGCGGTTGCAGTGAGCCGAGATCACGCCACTGCACTCCAGCCTAGCCACAGAGCGAGACTCCATCTCAAAGAAAAAAAAACAAAATCCATTCTGTAGCCAACTGGATACACTAAACGTGTGAGAAAGCAGACACAGTGACTTCACCTCTCTGTACCTTAGTTTCCTCCACTGTGAACTAGAGAGCACTATACTTGCCTTACAGGATCATTGTGAGGAATAAATGATCACATGCAATATAATGTGAGTCTGTAACATACGTAACACATGTTAGCTATTATTATTATCATCAGCACCAAACAACTGATGCTAGCCATCAATGCAAACACAGTGTGGTTTTCATCATGTTTATAGCTTTCAAAAATCAGTGGATCGTGGTCATGAATATTTCACTTAAAATTCCTTTAAGCTTTCATGGTACTTTGAAAAAGATAATTAGCATTTATGAAGTGATACCTTTACCACATGACTCTTCTCATTACTTTTCTCATTCTCTTCCTATCTTATTGAGGACCTCATTCTAACTCTCTCAAATGTGGCTGTTTCTCTCCTGGTCCCATCCCTTGACCTTCTTTTTCTCGACAATTTCCATCTCTTTGGTAGTCATATCCAACAACTGCAACTCAGGGGATGACTTCTCCATTATACCTCTAGTCTGGCTGTTGCTTATGAGCCTACACTTCTAACTGCCCATTGGATATCCACATTTGAATGGAAGAAGATGAATGGCATCCAGGGTCCTCTACTAACACTACATGTGCTGCCTTTCCGAATTAGCCTGTCTACTCCCACTTCCATACCTATGGTTTGCAGATAGTGTTAATGACACTTTTCACAAAAATGTCATATTAAAAATCAAACAAGGCAATGTTAACTTAAAATGCTTGTAATTTATATAGCATGCTGCAATGGACAGCACATGTTTTTGCAGAACCCCTCCTTTTAGTAACAGTGTCCTGGTTATCTTTTTCTTTTTTTTTTTTTTTTTTTGAGATGGAGTCTTGCTCTGTTGCCCAGGCTAGAGTGCAGTGGCCAGATCTCAGCTCAAAGCAATCTCCACCTCCTGGATTCAAGCGATTCTCCTGTCTCAGCTTCCCAAGTAGCTGGGATTACAGGCGCGTACACCTGGCTAATTTTTGTATTTTTAGTACAGTTGGGGTTTCACCATGTTGGTCAGGCCAGTCTCAAACTCCTGACCTCATGATCCACCTGCCTCAGCCTCCCAAAGTGCTGGGATTACAGGAATGAGCCAGATTTTCTTTTTAAGAATAGCCCGTATCTATTCTCCATCCACATGGGTAGAATGAGACTGCCCCTTACCCCCAGATAAAATGTTAGTGTACTGTATCTTCCCAACCCCATCATTGGCCACACAGTTGACTTAGGGGCAAGCAAGTCCGGCAGGAGTCAATATGGCACCAATTATCTACTAGAAAAAGGTATCTTCTTTTAAGAATGAGATTTTAAAAATCCTAGAGCTGCTTGCGAATTGCCTGAAGACAGGGTCAGCCTGAGTGTGAAGCCAAGATAGAAGAACCAAAATCAAGGAGATAGAGACAATTCCTGGTGTAGCAGGACCAGTCATACCTGAAGCCAGTACTATATTGTCAAGCCACACACTAGCTTGAACTGCTACTGTGACATCTGCAACCAGAAGCATACTAAATAGTACGGCACCGTGTAATTCCCATGTAACATTGGTAGTTTCAGTACCTTAAGCTTAGTAAGTCTAAATCTAAACTAATTTTCCCCACAAACCATCTCTTTTTCATACAATCTCATCATTGGGTACCATCATTCTTCCATCCTTGAAATAAAGGTTGTACATGACAGTTTCTTATGGTTTTGCTTCTATATCTATTTTTAAATTGGTTAAGGACATTTTAAAGCTGTTTAGGACCTCAGAGAAAATTCAGCTCACAAGTTTCCCTTGAATCTGCCTCTAACTTCCCTTTTCTCTTACCCTCATTCAGGCCTGATTTATTTTCTGTCTGCTTTGCTTAGCATGCTTATTAAAACCGCCTGCCTGATCATTTTTCTCTTTCCCTCATTAGGCTATAGGTCACCTCTGGAAAGGAATTATGTCTTTTCTCCCAGTGTCCAACACATCTTAGGCATGCAACAAATACTGTTAAACTGAACTAAATAGCTATCCCTGCCTGCCTTCATTCCCGCTTTGATCCATTATGCATGCTATGGATAGAAAAACTTCCTAAATGTAACTCTAACACCAGCAATCCCCTCCACAAAGGTCCCTAATTATGCCCTATTTCTTACCATAATAAACACCTTTCAGAGCTCAGCATTCACAGCCTTCCCTTTGATGGCCTCAAGGCCAAGCTCCCAACACTTCTCCATATGCATGCTAATGTCAGCCAAACTTCCCAGCCTCATACTGCAGTTCAAACCATTTCTTCTCTCCCTCTACCTGGATTGCTATCCTTCAACCATTACATCTTTCCAAATATGCTTCAACCACCAATGCTCATTTGCAAAGCCAGTCCCCCTCAAAGCCTTTCCTAGTTATTGTGGCAGAATATGCTAGATTTTGACTTTGAGTATTGACACATTCCTATTAATAACACTGACTGCTTACTATCAATATCAGGGATCTTAAATGGGATGATATATGGGAGCTATATCAGGAGTGGGAAGAAATGTATGCTTTGAAAATGGCATACATAGTAAGATCACACTGTGTGATTCCCTACATAAATTCCCCTCTTCTGTCTCTTTTGAAAATCACTGCCCAATACAATGGCATGATCTGTCCAAAGAAAGTTATTCACTCATTTCTTTATTCATTTATGGGCAAGGCACTGTGAAAGGCACTGCAAATGGAATGGTGAGCAAAATAGAGCCCCCGACTTTAAATATTCAGCTAAGGAGACAAGGCAAATAAATGTACAAGTAATTTCCCTGCGGTATGATAAATACGATCTAACAAAATGATGACTGGTATAGTAGAACACAAAACAGACTCCCAATGTCTTAGAGGGTCGAAAGTTTCCAGGAGGAAAACATACCTGCATACACGTAAAAAGTTAAATGAAGGAGAAAGGAAACTGTGGAGATGCTTCCAGGCCAACAGTCAATATTTTCAGACTCTGGGGAAGAAGAGTGGGGCATGTCTGAGTGCCAGTAAGTTTGGCTGGAATAAAGCTTGAGGGATGGAGCAGCAGGAATAACTGGCATTACTCTGTCATGTACTATTCTTCCTCATGGGATGACCAGGAATTTGGCTGGACATGAATCTCTTAATGATCTTCAGGTTTGATTCATTTATTGTCTTAAAACTTCATCTCTCCAATATTGCTAACTCCTTAAAAGTTGAAAAGGCATCTTATTTATCTTTTGGAGTCTAACAAACATAGTACTCAATATATATCTAATTAACTAAATTCTAATTAGAGATGATTGGACTGACAAATTGTATTTACCTTTTTGGAAAATTCTAGGTTGTTTTAAGTATGTAGGGAATTATCACTTTCACCTAAAAGTGGTTCACTCAGAGCACGAACCTCTACTCACTCAATGATAATTAACTGTGAAAAACCATCAGGTTAACTGGCTTAGCCACATGTCTTTGGCACTCATTTGCCACTTAGCCTATAATCCCTTCATTAGAGTACCTCTTTAGGGATAAGCCATTACATTTAGAAAGCTCCAGTTAATATGCAAATACTTGGCTAAAAGGGGAAGAGAATGAGAGAAATACTATGACATCTAAAGACCATCTTACTTTGGGGATAAGCACTGTATTTCAGATTCCTATAGGAACTTAAGGTAGGGCAAATAAATTACAGTGTGGGGTCCAGGGTTGTTGGGGGCAGTGTTAGGTTTCTAGGTCCCTAGGGTAAAGGAAGGCACTACACTTTGGACAAGTGTTTATCATTATACCTCTAACACTTTTCCAAATTTGCTTGTTCCTATCTTGATCTCTTCCTACTAGATTGTAAAACCTTCATGGACAAAAATGATAACTTTGTAAGCATTAATAAATGGTGGCACTTAATAAATTGACACCACACATGTGTTGAAGGAAAAGAGACTACAGAAAATTATTAAAGAGCCTGTTGTCAGACACCCAAGGGTCAGGACCCCGAATAACTGCTGGTTTTGAGAAAAGTCTACGAATGCTAAGGCTTCCAACTAAAGGAATATTCTTAGTGGATCCTGCTTCCATCCCTTTAGGAGTTTTCCTGATAAACAATAAAGGAATTTTTTGAGCTATATCTGCACAGTAACCCTCCCTAACCTCAGGACCATAAGAAAAAAGAAAAGTAAACATCTGATTAAAGATGGTCCCAGCTGCAGCTAAACTCAGCCCCCAAGCTGTTGGAGATTTGCTTTCATAGAGCTGCCGTGGATGAGGAAGTTCCTTCTCACTCCAAGTCAAGAGTTTACCTAGACACCCCTTTCTTTTTTTTTTTTTTTTTTTCATACAGAGTCTTGCTCTGTCTCCCAGGCTGGAGTGCAGTGGCACCATCTCAGCTCACTGCAACCTCCGCTTCCTGGGTTCAAGCGATTCTCCTGCCTCAGCCTCCCGAGTAACTGGGACTACAGGCTTGCTCCATGATGCCAGCTAATTTTTGTATTTTGAGTAGAAATGGGGTTTCACCATGTTGGCCAGGCTGGTCTCGAACTCCTGGCCTCAAGTAATCCACCCTCCTTGGCCTCCCAAAGTGCTGGGATTACAGGCGTGAGTCATTGCGCTCAGCACTTTTTCCTCTTAGTAGGAGAAAATGAGGAAGTAGAATGTTGGCTAGATATTTTTTTAAAATATCTTTAATTCCCTAGATAAAGCAATGTTGTCATTTTCATAATTTCTACATGAAATATCCAAGAAGAAAACTCTGTGACCCTGAAAACTAATAAACCATTTAATAGAAAGTTTATCACTTCTCACTTATAACTAAAACTTTAGTTACGTAGAGATGTTTTAAAATGTTTATATGAAAAGCATTTTGCAAAATTAAAGCAAAAACTAATACAGTATGAAAATATCAGGAATACCACACTCTAAGCACTTAATTTCACCAATTAAAATAATTCTGTAATGTTGTCTCATTAATACCTTGAAGTATTTTTCAAAGCCTTGCAATTTGCATGATGAAAAACAGTATTAATATTTTGTACATAAGCATTTGGTCACTATATCCATATCAGAACATCCTGACATAAAATAATTCAGTACGCCTCACCTCCTTCTCACTGTACTACACTGAATCAGTCTCAATTTTAAAACTTAATGAAAATAACTTTTTTCTAATTTTCTAGATTTGAAATTAGAAACAACCAAAAGAGATATTGTGAAGATTTCTCACACCTAAAAGTTAAATCAGGAGCTATACATGAACCACTTTAGTGCATTTGTTTACATAATTTATGAATATCAATTTTGTAGGTTTTTTTTTTTTTTTGAGACGGAGTCCCGCACGTTCGCCCAGGCTTGAGTGCAGTGCTACGATCTCAGCTCACTGCAACCTCCGCCTCCTGGGTTCAAGCGAATTCTGCTGCAGCCTCCCAAGGAGTTGGAATTACAGGCAACTGTCACCATGCCCAGCTAATTTTGTAGGCATTTTTTAGCAGAGACGGGGTTTCACTATGTTGACCAGAATGGTCTCAAACTCCTGACCTCGTGATCTGCCCACCTCAGCCTCCCAAAGTACTTGGATTACAGGCATGAGCCACCGCGCCTGACCTCAATTTTGTAGGTTTTCATAAATTCATAGATCCATTAAAAAGTTCATTTAAAAAATTTTTACATCTAATGCTATGTTTCTCCGACAATAAGGTCTTGAGCATTTGTGATATGTTGCAATGTGTGACTAGTTCCTTATAGTTTTTCTATATTAAAAACATGATGAATGTTTGACTTTAAGGGATGGAATGAATATGAAATTATACTTTATGAAGTTCTATGCTTTCAAAAATGAATGAGCTCTCTAGGACACTAGATTCTAAAAGAAAGGACACCTCTCTTTCAGATTCCTCACTCTGTTGTCAGGCTGGAGTGCAGTGGCGTGATCTCAGCTCAGATTCCATCAGATTCCAAGAACACCTGTTCTGTGTATGGTCTTGGTCTATGTGCTTTTACAGAACAAAAGATATAATCTTTGTGCCTAAGGATTTGATTATCGAAATGTACTCTCTAACGATGCAAGCATGCCAAGCTAAGAATACACTCAGGCAGTTAAAATCCTTGTCTTTACACATGTGCTGTACAAATTTTAGAACAGATAAAGTACATGGCAATTTTCCTCCAACTATTCAAGTATTACTTAAGAAAAACTCACATCCTTGAGGGGTAATAATCTTTACCTAAGGTAAATAGGAAAAGTGCCCTCTGGCTATGACCGCTGCTTGTGAACCCACTGAGTCCTCAGCCTGAAAACTGCCAAACCAGGAAAGTAAAAGGGGAAAAAGTTTTAAAGAGAGAAACTAACAGGTTCTATGCAAAGGAGCCTTGGGAGTGGAAAGACATTCATGATGCATTATCCAGATGTTTCGCTTATCTGCTCACTTAATATTCCTGTCTTCTCTAAATTGAGTCTAACCAAATAACTTTTTCTCCCCACAAGGCTCAGTCTTGCTCTATCGCCCAGGCTGGAGTGCGGTGGTGTCATCATGACTCATTGCAACCTCCACCTTCTGGGTTCAAGTGATTTTCACGCCTCAGCCTACTGAGTAGCTAAGACTACAGGCACTTGCCACCATACCTGTCTAATCTTTGTATTTTTAGTAGAGACAGGGTTTCGCCATGTGGGCCAGGCTGGTCTTGAATTCCAGACCTCAAGTGATCCTCCTGCCTCAGTCTCCCAAAGTGCTGGGATTACAGGCGTAAGCCACCACGTCCAGCCCAAGTCACCTTTCTTTACCCCAGAACTCCTGCAGCCATACAGAATAGCCAAGACGCTTATTTCTGCCAAATGTTTGCAACGATCCTTACCTTCTGTACTTAAGATTTTCTACATGTTACCAATCTATTCCTCACAGGTATTCCTGTTATAATACCACCTTGTATTTGTATCACTCTTTTACATTTCACAAAATGTGCTCCTGTTCATGAACTTCTTCAATCCTCATCACGACTCTGTGAGTGGATATGGATGTGGACATCAGAAATTAAAAGTCCTGCCTGAGACTACCGGGTCAGTAATGATCAGAGCTGCACACACAAGAATGTAACTCCCCCGTCACTGTTCTTTGTCTACTGCTCTCCCTGTTACGTGCCACACACATTGTGTCATGTGCCACCTTGCCACCCCCAAATTCATATGTTGAAGTCCTAATGCCCAGTACCTTAGAATGTGGCTGTATTCAAACTGACACAAGAACAGAAAATCAAATACCGCATGTTCTCACTCATAGGTAGGTGTTGAACAATGAGAACACATGGACACAGGGAGGGGGAGCATCACACACTGGGGTCTGTCGGGGGAAAATAGGGGAGGGACAGCGGGGGGTGGGGGAGTTGGGGGAGAGATAGCATGGGGAGAAATGCCAGATATAAGTGATGAGGAGGAAGGGAGAAAATCACACTGCCATGTGTGTACCTATGCAACAATCTTGCATGTTCTTCACATGTACCCCAAAACCTAAAATGCAATAAAAAATATATTAAAAAAATAAAAGAGATATCAAAAAAAAAAAAAAAAAAAGAATGTGGCTGTATTGATAGACAGGTATTTAAAGAGGTGGTCAAGTTAAAATGAGGCATTTAGGGTGGGTCCTAATCTAACAAGTAAAAAAAAAAGAAAATTGGACACAGACAGAGACACCAGGGATGCATGTGAGAAAAGGAAGACAATGTTAGGATATAGCAAGACGCAACTATCTACAAGCAAGGAGCCAGGCCACAGGAGAAACCAAACCTGCTGACACCTTGAACTTGATTTCTAAACTCTAGAACTGTGAGAAAATAAGTTTCCATTGTTTATGCTACCCAGTCTGTGGTGTTTTCTTATGGCAGCCCTAGAAAAACTAATATGCCCTATTATACCATAGAGACAGTATTGTACTATTACATATGCTATCTACTGTTTATCTTTCAGAGTTTCAGGAAAACTGCATTTCACATACAAGCCATATTTCTACAATACATACTATATCTGGTGCTGTTTCTGATGACGTGTTGAACTGCTCTGTGATTGTAAATAGGGTTTTAAGAGGTATCTTACTCTCAGTTCTGCCAGAATTTGTCTAGATTCTCTACCAGAGAAAAAAAAACATTTCTAATCACAAAATGGGGCCAATACACCAGGACATTAACGCGAACTAAACAGACACAATAAAACACTCGTGCCACATCATATTTACATTGAGATTGACAAAGTTTACAAAGCACGTACATTATCTCAATGTATCCTCAATAATGCTACAAACTAGAAAACTGAAGTTGGAGGGGTTAAGTTAAAGAAGTGCATACACTTAATAAGAGGCAGAAGGGACTGGAACACTGTTTTCCAAACTACTCCATTTAACCTTCAAAGCAGGCTGTGTTCCTCCACATGTACAATAAATCTCCAGTGAGAAGTGTTTGCAAGACTATTTGAAAGTAAATCCCAGTCTATTATTGCATTTTGTCTGGAATCCATATATCTGCCCTCAAGACTCAATAAAACTATAAAAAACACTTTTGTGCCATATTCTTTTAATTTCTGCATTTCAAAATGAAAGTCTTCTTTTAACACTAAAGAATCTTGGAAAACGTGAGTCAAAGGAAGGTGTTAGTTGTCTTCCAGTGACGGGTGGAAAGGGCAGCTTTATGAGAGCCAAACGCTAACCTATAATTTCATATTACAAAATTTAATAGAAAACATATTCTGGCAGAGACTTTGCCGCCTGCATCCCTTTTCAGCTATAAAATAGTTATATACACACACATACATCTGAGAAAGATCAGACTTTGAACATATTATAGCAACACACATGCAAAACATGGGAAGTTTCACCAGGGCTGCCAGTGATGACAGGGTACACAGACATCCCTACATTAAAATCAGCCTCACAGCTAAATTAGAGTTTTTTTGGACACGTGGATATACGAGCCCTGATGAAAAACAGATAGTAGAGGAGGAAAACGCTCTAATTTAAAACTAACACAGATGAGTCTACACAAAGTACCCAAACATTTGGTCCACAAACCACCAGCAACTCTCTAATTTGTCATGGAAGGCAAGAGATATTTCATAAAAGAATGAGGGGGATAGAGAGAGATTAACTTCAGCATTAAAATTTACTGACATCCTAATATATGCTGTAGTACTACTTTCTAATCTTGACATCATTTTTTGACCAAACTTTAATAATCAAGAAATAAATTAGATTTCAGGGAGCTGTAACACGTTTTGTTCTGTAGCCCTTTAAATAAATCACATAGTAGGCACTCTCTCTATATATATCTATATCTATCTATATATATAAAATAAATGTTTTGTGAAAACTATCAGCTCTTTCAGATCTCAGTTATGAAGAGATAAATTATGAAGCACCAACATGTCCCTTTAAAAACAGTAAAATCTTAGCCAGGTGTGGTAGCTCATACCTATTATCCTAGCATTTTGGGAGGCTGAGGTGGGTGGATCGCCTGAGATCAGGAGTTCGAGATCATCCTAGCCAACATGGTGAAAACCTGTCTCTACTAAAAATACAAAAGTTAGCTGGGCATGGTGGTGGGCACCTGTAATTCCAGCTACTTGGGAGGCTGAGGCAGGAGAATTGCTTGGACTTGGGAGGTGGAGGTTGCAGTAAACTGAGATGACGCCATTGTACTCCAGTCTGGGAAATAAGAGCAAAACTCTGTCTCAAAAAAAAAAAAAATAATTAGAACAAGTACTATGAGGTCATGAACAGTGTCTAGTTCTGAATATCCCATTTCAAAAGAAGCCATGATAAACTGGAGACTATCTATAAGTATGCCAGGGGGGGAAAAAGGATCTGTCACCCTGGCCACTGCCAATAAAATATTTTTCTGCGTACAAGTAACCACGCTGACTACATTCACAAGGCAAAAAAATGAACAAGTAGAAGTTAAATATAAGAATGGAAGATGGTATTCAATCGGAGAAATCTAAGCACAACGAATCTAATTTTTCACTCCAATATGTGAAGAAAACAAAAGTCTACATTCATCTTTTATCTGAAGCAACTCTGAAAATCCACATTGTGTTAAACACACATACACACACTTTAGAGTTTGCCAAATTTTGATTGAAATCATTCTCCTTCGACTTACTAGCTGTTAGGATTCAGGTTTTCATCTAAAAATTGTTGTTTATGGTGAATACTAAATAAGAGAACGAGGTTAACTCCAAAGCACAGTGCATGATGCATAGTAGGTGCTTCACAAATGACTGCTTCAGTTACAGTGGTTCACCTGCCTCTCCTTCCTGGATCTGTGGACAAATACTTTCTCCTGAAATGTTGGTCAATATCCCTACATCTAGCATGCAATTTCTGGTATCATTTATCTTTTCTCTTAGCATATTCCCTAGGACTTTGCTCCTGTCTCTCCCACTGCACCCATCTGGAATTGTGCTTGCATTAATCATAAATTAGGCCCAATAGCCAATCTAAGAGCATAAGAATGATGTTCACGGCAGTCAAATTCAGCTGGAACAATGGACGACAGCAAGGTTAAGTGAGGTGATCAAAAAGCATAAAATAAAAAGAAGTCACAGGACTTACATCACCATTCACAGCATAATTAGGATATTCTGGGAAGCAGACTCATCAGAAGGATGACAGTTGTACACTACCAAAGAAGCTGACCTTGGGTACATCTTCTTGACTAAAGATGATCGATTCTAATAAAACAACCGTAATGTCTTCTGCCTATTTTTTCTTGCGCAAATTAGGGAAAGAACTAGTCTGGCATTTCCAATCACACACTTTATTATATTTTTAAAGATGACTACTTCTAAACAACAGGACAATGTTAAACCTCTTGTATCTTTGCTAATAAAACAGGGTCAACATAATACTTGAAAGTGCCCTCTTTACACTCTTCACATAAATAAACCCTACCCAGTGGGGGAGTAAATCGAGCTATAATTTATGATGGCCTAAAATACAACCTGGAAGAGTCTAAGATCAGAAATCTGATCACCTGTGAAAAAAAGGGAATGTCCTGAACTTTACTATGGTCACTCTACTCAGAATAGATAGATTTTCACGTTGAAAAACATTAAAAGTGGCCTTGAGGAGGGTAACAGAACAGGATGCCCAAATGTTATAGTAGTCCTATCTTCTAATGGTTTCCCTTCTGAGGGCATCCTGGGGAGAAGTTCAATCTTTCTAATGGGAATAAAACTGTACTACAACTCTCCAAGGGCATTTACCACTTTAAAAAGGAACTCCAAACTCTGCTGTCTTTAAAAGGCAGCAGGTCATTGGGAAAAGTCATTTTTCAAAGCTCTAGTAAACTGGCACTCTGCTCTTAGCTAGCCACAGAGATAAGGCATGCAGCCTCAGTAACAGAGTCACCTTTCTTTAATTTTTAATGCCCTGGCATTTCACAGCTCCCAAGAGGAATCAATGACTTACTTATGACATCATAAATGGCTTGGACTGAGAATACCCATGTGTTTTGACAAAGCAGGAAGGAAATCATCCATCAGCAATTCATTTTAGATGAAGATTTGATAAATGTTACAAAAGTACACCATAAAGGCATCGTCCAGTCCATCTCCAAAAATAACATGAAAAATATTAATAAGCTCATCATTGTCTCCCTGCAGAAGAATTTAAGTGAAAATAAAGCTCCTAGAGGGGACATGTGTTTTTACTCCCCACTCTGATAGTACACACAGGTATAAGCATGTTCAAATGGCAAATAATTCATCTGGAATGTAAAAAAACCACGGGGTTCACACATATAAAGATCAACAGTTGTTTTAGAAATTAACTACACCACATCTTAAACTTCTACGTAAGTTATAAACTGATCCAGGTGTTATCATCAGGGTAGAAACAGATGCAGTGTTAGCACATTAAACTGTGAATCCAGCTCCAACACTGCTTAATGGGCTCCACATGCTGAAAACGCTCATCATGGCAGGGAGTGCACTCAACTAAAAGCCTAACGTTCAAGCAAAACAAGAGGTTCGTTATCTTCGTCATGCTCACAAACAACTATTCTGTGACTAACATTGTTTTCACATTGATTAGGGTGCATTAGTCATTTTGAGGGAGGGAAATGATAGGAGAGTAATTCAACATCAGAATAACAAAGCCACAGTTGTCACAGGGGGTGTTGATGACATGACACTGATGCTGTCCCCCACAATAAAGTCAGCACAGGTCACATGGCCTGCTTTATCTTGTGTTCCATGCGGACCCCAAAAATGGCTAAAGGAGGGGAGAGAGAATGATAGGGAAGTTTGTAGAACAACTACCATTACTTAATGTATGTGAAGAACTTTCTAGATTTCAAAATTTTTATATACATTATGTGTTCTCACAGATGCTTCCTCCCACCTTTTTTGTGATGAAAATAAAGACTTTCATCCAAGATTTCATAGCAAGTAGCAAAATTAGGAAAAAATTGCATCTTTGAACTACTGTTCTAGTGCCGCTTCTGTTACTCTATAGTCTCCAGACATGAGATCCCTGCACTGGGGGAGCCATTTGCCCCCATGTATAATTTACTGATTTAAAATAATAAAATAGGTAATCCTAAAAGAAAAATACACAATAAAGCAGCACAACTTTGTTTTAGTCAATTCCCTTTGGTCCATTTCTTTGGCAATTACTGATACTAAAAAGGTCTACATGATGCTAAATTACTGCAACATGCTAGAAAGCTGTTTGGAATGGAAGAGATTTCACCATGGAGCATTCTGCATTTATTGACTTTTCTATCGACCAAAAGCCTTACCGTCTTTAAATAGCAACTTCAAAAACAGACAATTACAATAATGCCAAATTAATCTTTATAATTTTTCTGCTTCCAGAATTCAGCTCTGGGATGACAGCTAATTGAATATTTTAACTCTACTGAGAGGTCATCATTGTAAACTTCTTTTTTGTTGTTGTTTTTAGAGACAGGGTCTCATTATGTTGCCCAGGCTGGATTTGAATGCCTGGGCTGCCGGGATCATCCAGCTTCACCCTCCCGAGTATAAGGACTACAGATGTGTATCACCATGCCCAACCACTGTACATTTATTGAATCAAATCATTTCATTTGTAAATCCAATCTTATTTCCTGAACTTCAGCCTCAGTAATTGTTTTGCATCGAGTCCTCAGTAGATGGTTAAACCCATGGCAAGGCGGCTTCTAGTATAACTCATGTTAAGAACAAAAGCTGCTGTTGTAACAAAGTAGACCATGTGTCCAGATCATATTTCAATGAGAGGCTCCAAGAATAAGCTTGAGTTTTGTCAAAATATCCTTCTGAAAATTGGACTTCCACTTTTAATCTAACATGGTCTTATTTTGTTCTTGTTGACTTATATACGTATTATACTAATTAGAAACTAAATGATTTTGAAGATGAAAAGGAAAAAAGTGATGGCAGACTAGCAGTAAAAAATTTTGAGTAGGCTTGGGAGAAAGAACAACTTACTAAACCTTCCTGTCACAGCAATGATGAAGGAATGAAGGCTGGTCAAATTGTTTTGTTTTTTCTATCCTGTTACTTGTTATTGTTAAAAGAATGAAAGCTAGATAATCTTAATTATTAGCATGGGGGTAAATTACAACAACCCCTAAAACAGATATTGATCTGTGTTAGTTTCCTATTGTTACTGAAATGAATTACTATCTACTTAGTGATAAACAAACACAAAATTACTGTCTTTCTCTTCTAGAGATCATAAGTCCAAAATGGGTTTCCATGGTCTAAAATCAAGGCATCAGCAGGACTGTATTACCTTCTGGAGGCTATAGGAGAGAATCTGGTTCCTCCCCTTTCCAGCTTATAGAAGCCACATGCAGCCCCTCACTCAGGGCCCATGTTTCCATCTTCAAAGCCAGAAGTTGATTACATCATTCCAACCAAGACTTCCATTATCACGTGTCCTACTTTGACCCTGACTCTCCAGCCTCCTTCTTTCCCTTATAAGGATCTTTCTGAATGTACTGGGTCCAACCAGATAATCCAGGATAATCTTCCATTTTAAGGTTTTTAATTCAATCATATCTGTAAGTTACTTTTGTCATGCAGGTTAGCACATCATTGACAGGTACTGAGGATGTGGATATCTTTGGAAGGCCACTAAGTGTCTCACTTAGCTAGACTTAACCAAGCCCAGTAAAAGGGTTATCAAAATCATTTCCTGGCCGGATGCAGTGACTTAGGCCTGTAATCCTAGCACTTTGGAAGGCCGAAGCGAGTGAATCACGAGGTCAGGAGATCGAGACCAGGCTGGCCAACATAGTGAAACCCCGTCTCTACTAAAAATACAAAACTTAGCCAGGAGTGGTGGCATGTGCCTGTAGTCCCAGCTACTTGGGAGGCTGAGGCAGGAGAATTGTTTGAACTCGGGGAGGCGGAGGTTGCAGTGAGCCAAGACCATGCCATTGTACTCCAGCCTGGCCTGGGTGACAGAGTAAAACTGAAACTCTTGTCTCAAAAAAAAAAAAAGAAAACAAAACAAAAAAAATAATTTCCTGACTAACACATATAAGCTACTCCATTCTCCAGAGGCATTACAAAGTTTCAACTTTTTATATACACGTATAAGTAAATAAAATTACTACTATTTCTTATTTTCTGCTAGATTACCAAAGGAAAACATGAAACATGGTGTTAGAGCCCCATATAGACTGTATTTTACTCATGTTGTGTTATACCCAGGGGTATATTCAAAACATTAACAACTAGTACAGAATGGGTACTGATCACAGCACTGGAGAAGGGTTTTACAGGGCCTCTGCTACATGCCTCATTAAACTTCCATGAGCAGGACCATGGGGAGGTTTATGTGACCTCAAGTGAGGGCATAAAGGGGTCAAAGAAGAAGAAAGCCTCAAGGGGCAGGGAGCAATGGCGATTCACCAACTGCAATGTCCGTATCAATGAGAGCTGCCTAAATATGGTCTCTCCAACAGAACTGCAACGAGGGACCAATAATTTCCATAGTGAGTATGCATCGCATTCACAATCAGAGAAATAAAATTCAGATTGCAAAGGAGGCCTAATTTCAGAAAAAAAAATGTTGATTCTATTCTAAGCAGGAAGGAATGATTAGATTAACAGCGTGCAGTATCCAAAAAGATCCTGAAAGAATTAAATGACCAACTGAGGTAAACAGACCTAAGTTTAATAGGAATAGGATTAGATCCTAAGACCTAAAATGGGATCCATATCTAGCAGCTACAAGAGAGGAAGATGTGAGTCAGCAGCATTTGCATAAAAAATACTGGGACATCTTAGGAAAAAGGAAGAGTCAATGAGTCAGTGAGATGTCACCACCACCAACAACAAAATGCAGTGCAAACTTAGACGTCAATAAAAACAAAGACATCATCAAAAAGTTATAGTGTCAACCACTGGATACAATACCTTTAAAATATTTTCTCAGTATTTTTATGCATATTTAGTATATATAATAATCAATATTAATAGTGATGATAGCTATGAGTTAAAATGATAATGGTTATGGGCCGGGTGTGGTGGCTCACAACTGTGATCCCAGCACTTTGGGAGGCCAAGACGCGGGGGATCAATTTGAGCTCAGGAAGTCGAGACAAGCCTGGGCAATGTGGCAAAACCCCGTCTCCACTGAAAACTAGCAGAGCGTGGTAGCACGCACCTATAATCTCAGCTACTCCGGAGGCAGAGGCAGGAAAATCATGTGAACCCAGGAAACAGAGGTTGCAGTGAGCCAAGATCGAACCACTGCACTCCAGCTTGTGTGACAGAATGAGACTGCATCTCACAAAAAAATAAAAATAAATAAAATGATGATGATAAGTATCTATGAATTACATAGATACTTATCATACTATATAACAGAATAATTCTAGTTCATCATCTCGTAGTGTTTGTGGAAATCAAATTGTTATCCTTCTTTTCAGAATGATTAAGTGAATCATCCAAGGACAGGAAACTGTTGGGAAAGATACCTTAAAATAAGGAAGCATTCAAAATAGCAACCAAGATGACATGGGCACTTTGGAATCATGTCATTTTGAGAACTACTGAAGAAGAGAGGCTCATTTATCCAGTAAACACAGACTTCGAAAAGGGAGGATGATAAATTTCTTAAAATTATTAAAATTCCATCCAGTGAAGAGGGATTATTCTGTACCTATCATTAGGTAAGATGGAGCGGCTGGGAATTACTAAAAGCTGAATCTTGAAGGAACTATAGCTGTGAGACATATCTGACGATGGAGCATGCCAAGTCACAGCTCAGTTGATTTTCCATTACTGAGGTTCAAAAACAGAGGTTATATCGTTACAAGAGCTACAATAGACAAATTTTAAGGGTACTTAACATTATTATTATACTTGAAGTTCTGGGGTACATGTGCAGAACGTGCAGGTTTGTTACATAGGTATACACATGCCATGGCGGTTTGCTACACCAATCAACTGTCACCTACATTAGGTATTTCTCCTAATGTTATCCCCTCCCCCAGCACCCCCACCCCCTGACAGGCCCCGGTGTGTGATGTTCCTCTTTTGAGTCCACGTGTCCTCACTGTTCGACTCCCACTTATGAGTGAGAACATGCCATGTTTGGTTTTCTACTCTTGTGTTAGTTTGCTAGAATGATGGTTTCCAGCTTCATCCAAGTCCCTTGGACATGAACTCATCCTTTTTTATGGCTGCATAGTATTCCATGGTGAATATGCAAGTGGTATTTAACATTTTTCAACATTTTTCTCTCTCTGTAGGATACCACCTCTGAAACAGATACTCACAATCCGGCATTTCCCAAATACTAGCCATCCTTATAGAACCTCTATGATTTCTGCCACATTCATCTAACAAGTCTATTACTAATTAACTTAATATCATACTATAAGTTGTCTCATTTTTGTTTCCTTATTATTTTGCCTTGTTCTTAGCAATATCCATGTGCAATCTGACATGCTAATATTTCTAGTAACTCTTAAATATTAAAATGTTTATGTGTATATCCCTTAAAATCAACAGCACACATGCCGCACTTTAAACACAGCTGTAACTTCTTAATTACCAAAGTCTATCAGCTTTTAAATTAGATATTTTTCCCCACATCTCTAAGTTTTGATAATCATTTTAACGAGATCTACTGGGTAATTATCATACGTTGGTACAGTTCTGGTATTGGTATACTTATTTATTTAAGGGAAGACAATGGAAACACATTCCCTAGGCCTCCTACTTTCTTGGCTATATTTGCCTCACGTTTTGGAAACCAGTTATTCATGTAATGGATAACAGCCTTGAATGTCAAGATAGAGCTCTGGTCACCATTATAGTTTCTTAAAGTTGAGCTAAAAAATCTTGAATACATTACTGAATTTGTCGATATTCCAATTAGCTAATAACAGATTAACAGCTGTATATTTGGCAGATTTGTTTAGGATTTTTATTTTCCTTGCAGACTTGTTTGGCAATATACCACACATTTTGTGGTCATCAGTCAACTGAATAAATAAAGCATTTCGAGAAAAACGAAATAGATATGTTTGTTTTTCTTCCACAACTTCTTCAAGAAAGAACCTCAAGAGCAGAGACCTGTCAGAGCCCAAACTGCTGAAATTTTAAAGCACAGCTTTTCTTTGACTTAGTTTTAGTTGACTCTTCTTTGTAGCCTCACAAGTAATTTTGAAAATTTCTGCCATAAACTGAAACAAGGCTCTTAACGCATAATCAAACTTCATACTGGGATTCTCGCCTGGTTTTAACACCTACTTTAGTTGATAAATGTTTGTCCAGCTGCTTTTATTGGTTTATTATGCTGTGGTGAAATAACATATTTTCCATCTTGCTACCTTAAAAAAATAAACAACTTTGTCATTAAAAAACACTCCAGAAAATATGGCAACATTAGATGTTCTACTCCATAAAGTTTATTGACATTTTGGAAAAGAAGACAAAAATGCAAAGGGAGAAGAGAAACTCTCCACTAGAGAAGCAGCCATGCCTAACTGCGATGAGACTGATTTTTGTGCTAGTCTGACACCATCTTGGATAGAACTCGGGTAGTACTAACTCTCCTGCATGGTGCCTTCCTCGGGCATGGCCTAAGTTTTACACTAAATTTCCTTAGGAAGTAGAACCAAGAGGAAACTGAGACTGCAAAACTGGAGCTAAAATACTTGCTTCCCAAGACTAATCTACTTTACATTTCCCTCTGTCTTCAGTCCCTTTTTCCTCCTTTTAAAAAAGCTATTTACTGGGATGACAAATTAACTTAAGGCTATAATTAAGAGAAATTTAGAACTTCATGTGAGAACTCAAAAGCTGCTTTGAATTAGTGGTCGCTACTGGCACATAATTTATTTGTAGAGAGGACTTGTGCCTTTCAGTGTTTGCTTTTTGGCTAAGACTTATAAATTAATCAGAGTTTACTAAAACGTCACCACTGCTTTGCAAAAGAAATTTTTTTGAATTATGGAAGATATACTGCAGACAACAATGCAGGACAATGACTGCACAGGACAAAACACAGAGGTACTCCACGCACCTCACTCAGATAACAACTCACAATATAACTGCCTGATGAAACAGTGTACAGTAGTATAATATTTATTCAGTCTGAAAATGAGAACTACGTTTCCTCTTAAGAAATTACACATATAATTAAAAACAGCAACTTTACATTAAAAAAAAATCCAAAAACCTTGTACATAAAGTCTAGCTGTGGAGGGGGAAGGGAGGATGAGGAAGCAAGTTTAGCAAGAAATCTCACTGTGTAATTACTCGCTTGCAGAGATATATTTTAAGGATTCCTGTTTGTTTTTTTCTTAAACTTCACAGTGAAACAAATTCAGCTAGAAGGCCAAGAAAAGAAAATAATCAGAGAAATCTAGCATGTTTGATTCCATGAAAAGAAATGGTTATTAACCTGGCTGTCTAGCCTGAGAAGGTCACACAGGTCTTCAGATCACTTCAAAATGGTAATGGTTGGCTATTTCACAGAGAAAACATTCTGTATAACCCATATTCTATCAGTTGTCAAGGCAAGACCCAGCCATGAGTCCAGTTTCAGTCAAGCAACATAATACCAAGGAATGCAAAGAAGACTTCTACACTACTCAAAACCTTTACTTAGCACATTTTTCAGCCTCATCCAAAGTTCTTCGTACAATCTGGAAAGAGATTCACTGCACAGGTGATTTTCTGTAGTCTTTGAAAAGGAATGTACATATATAGAGCCATCCCTGGAGCAGAAATCAAGGACTTCAGAGTTTCAGTGTCAGCAGTGCCACAACCTGTCTGAACATCTACTTTCACATCTGGGAAAAATTAAAGGATTGATATTAATAATTTCTCAGCTCTTTTTTTTAAAACACCACCACCACCACCACAAGTCTGATTTCTACCCTAAGTATTAGAGACCATTTCAGGAAAAATACAACAACATCAACCAAGAGTTTGGCTTGAAGATGAAGAGTACCCACAAGAGGAAACCTCCCAAAACAATCATGGCAATCCTATTCCCCTTTGCTAAGACGGACCCATTCAACAAATATTTATTTAGTACTTATGATCTGCCAGGCCATATGTCATAAGCAGAGTTAGCCCAGGCTCTGAAGCTCTGATCAATGAGACATCATGCAGTCGTTTGCAAAATACTTTCCTGCCAGTAAAGAGAGATAAGTGCTCTCATTCCTTCCCCTTCCCATTCTGGGGTACCTGCTTTGAGAATTTATGTTTGCAGCAGCTGCAGTCACCTTAAAAATAGGAGAGAAACTGTTGATGCACAGGAGCTCCTGGTATCATGGTTAGGTAGTCAAACCAGAAGGCAGAAGGCCACCCTTCTCTAGATACATAATAACTTTATTATAGTTTGAACCATTTTTAGTTAGTTCTCATTTGCCATCAAAGTCAAAGCAACTGACAATATCCTGGGTTTTTTTAAACTTATTTGATATTTCTCATACACCACCTATCACCCAAAACAAATATCCATTTTCTCTTTTTTTCCTTTTTTTTCTTTCTTTTTTTTTTCTTCTTTTTTCATGACTACTTTTGTGCCACAAATATCCATTTTCAGCTACTTATTTCAACTATGTTTTCTCTTTTGGAAGTGAGATAGAATATCATTTTAATCTACCTCTAATTCTATTCCCTCACCTTTCCTTGTAGGAGTTACCACTATCTTGAAGTTGGTATGACTATCTAACCTATGATTTCATATTTTTACTAAATATGTTTGGTATATATTTAAAACTTGGCCGGGCATGGCTGCTCAAGCCTGTAATCCCAGAACTTTGGGAGGCTGAAGCAGGTGGATCACCTGAGATCAGGCATTAGAGACCAGCCTGGCCAACATGGTTAAATCCTGTCTCTAGGATTACGTGGCAGGTACCTGTAATTGGCTGGGCCTGGTGGTAGGCACCTGTAATCTCAGCTACTTGGGAGGCTGAGGCAGGAGAACTGCTTGAACTTGGAAGGTAGAGGTTACAGTGAGCCAAGATCGCACGATTGCACTCTAGCCTGGGTGACAGAGTGAGACTCTGTCTAAAAAAACAAAACAAACAAACAAAAAAACTTAACTGAAATATATCTTAAGCTAAGCAGCATTCTAAAGCTTATATTTTTACTCAATAAGTTTCTAAGATTTAGCTATATTTACATAACTTTTTCATGAACTACTATAGAGTATTCCAATGAATGAAGATTCCATAATCCATTGCCCTGACATTTAGATTGTTTACAATTTTTTACTTGTTATGTATTTTTAACACATAAAACTAAATAGCTATTGCTTGGTCTTCCAATTATATACTAAAGAGAAAAACAATGAAAACTGAAGACATAGAGTACATCTTCAAGAGACCATTAGAACACAGTAAGACATCATGGTAAGAAAAAAATGGCTACTAGGACATATTGTTCTGTAGGGAAAAATCCACTGATATCTGATGTTACAGTAACACTGTATCTAACTTATCTGTAAACTAGTGTTAGTATCACCAATACACTATTCTCAACACTAAATGGCCAGATATAATGTGCACCAATGGGGCCCTAAAACTGCTGCTACACCTGCATTGTGGAGACACTGAGAGTGGGCTAAAGAAGGACTAAAGGTTTGCTGGAGGATCAATAAACATTTTAAGGGCTACCATGTTGGGCAGAAACAGAAAGGCAGAATTATAAAAACACAATAGAATTCAATATGAGACAATACAGTTTAAATTGTGAAAACGCCGTTTCAAATTTTCCAATTTTGCATTAAGCATTTAGAATCCAAACAATTTCCCCGTAAAGGAAAAAAAAAAAAGTAAAGTTGCTTTCTCAGAGCACTGGCAAATCTCATCTCGCAACTCCATTCTTTCAAAGGATTTTAAGTGCATCCTGTTGCTCTTGGGACAAAAAGGAAAATCTTTAATATTCTCTACATAGTTCAGGATTATCTGGCCTCTGCTCACCTTTCTGGCGACATCTGAGACCACATTTCCCGTAGTATCAAACCTCCAGCAACACAGGACTTTTATCTTTCCCTGCAAGGCCTCAGAGCTCTTATCCCCTTCTGTATCTTTGTAAAAACACTTTAAAGCTAATCTTCGCCTATCAACCCCACCCACCTTCACCTAGTTGACTGGCTCTCATCCTTCAAAGTTTAGCTTCAGGTTGACTTCAGAAGCCCTCTGACATTTCCGAGTAGATGAGGTCTCCCTGGTTTACCCTTATGGCACCTATCACAGTGAGAATTATTTAAAGATTGTCCTCCCTTTGACTACAAAGGCTACAAGGGCAGGGATCAAGCTTTGTTTTTCTCCCATTATTCCTAAAACCTGGAAGAGTGTCTGTAACATATTAGGTGCTCAAATACCCTCTCAAAAATAATAAAAATGTTGCAAAACAAATTGTCACAGAATTTGACTCACAGTTTACTCTGTAAGGCAGCTGAATAAATAAATCTAATGTAATACCAAGAACAAAATAGCATACAACTTGAAATCCAAATGACAAGCTTGGCAACTACATAGAATACAAATACTCTGGAACACATTCTGATCTTTTCTTCCTCAGGAATATGAATTTAACATTATGAAAATCATTGTCATTAAATAAATGGCTCTTACAAATATGCTAATTCACAAACCTGACTGTTCTGCAATTATTCCTTCTTGATATACACACAGTCTATATTTCCATTAACATCTACTTTCACTACATTTTCAAGATAACATCAGCTAAATGAAAATAAATTAGGGCAAAATTTAATGGTAATTATATTTTAAAAGATTAGTGAGTTAATATTTTTAAATTATAATTTTCATTTTGGAAAATTCAGAATATTGAAATTTAAATTTTTTTTCTCACACCTTCTCTCCCTGAATCACTAGAAAACATGGATCATATGTCACTACCTATTATATACTAAATATTTATCTATTCAACAGTTTTACAGCCTATGGTATATACTAAGCGCTCTTCAAAGAACTTCACAAATATGAATTCATCCAATAATCTTAAGGTTTAAAAAGTTAAATTTAAAAAGCAAAAATAATGATATATAAACAGCATTACATTGCATACATATAACTTTTTACAATAATACAGATTAATCAAGGGTGACATTTGCCAAAATTAGCTAATAGCATGTTTATTAGTACTAGTATCTATTGCAGAGGTGGGATTACTTCCATGCCTCTTTCTTAAAGTCAATGATCTCGTCACTGTAAAATATTTTTAAGATATTCACAAAAAACAACAACTTGGATGGTGTAAATTCTTTTTTAAATGAAAACAAAAAAGCACTCTAAAAACAAAATTCAAACAAACAAAACCTTAACAGATAATCCTGGATTTGCTACTCACAAGCTGTGTAGGAAAAGACTTTGCTTTGTCTATGAAATTACAGAGAGGTAAGGACAACTGATTTTGAATCCTCCTCAAATTTTAGTACTCTGTGTTTCTACAGTGTTACCAAGCAAGTAACTCAAGCACTAGGAAGTAGGTTTAGTTCCAATCAGGAATTTTTGTGAGGACTCTGAAAAGCTTTGTAAATCAATTATGTTTCTGGTTTCTCAGTTGTAAACGAAACAACAAAAACCTAAAGGTTGCTAATAAGATCTTAGTGTACTCAGAAAATTAAAAATGTTTAAGATTTACTGCCTAACATGAACAACACTGCTACCAACTAGAAAAACATCATTGGTTATTTCTATCTGCACATCAAACACTATATTAGTCAAAGTACTCATATTATTATAATATAGTTCTCTAATAGTGTCTGATTACCTTTTCCATTTTCATTTTCTTGAAAGATACTCAGAATACTACTACTTTTCAATAAATAACACTTCCGCTTGTATTTTAATCACTATATTAGGCAATACGTAAATTTCAAAGTTATTGCCCCTGAAAATAAGAAATTCCTGAATTTGTCTTTTTATTATAGTAATATCTAAATGTTTAGGTTTTCCCATTAAGCCACATACCTATCATCTGTGCTGTGCATGACCCAATTTAGTAATTATTTGGGTACTCTGTGTATGGTCCAAGTGCTAACAGTATGCCCCAATTCAATTACAGTCTGGCCCACATGATGAAACCCTGTCTCTACATAGCTGGGCACGGTGGTACATGCCTGTGGTTCCAGCTAATCAGGAAGATAAGGCAGGAGCACTGCTTGAACCTGGGAGAGAGAGGTTGCACTGAGCTGAGATCATGCCATTGTACTCTGGCCTGGGTGACAGAGCCAGACTCTGCCTCAAACAAACAAAAGGAAATAGAAAAAAGAAAAAGGGTGGGGTATGGTGGCTCAAGCCTATAATCCCAGCACTTTGGGAGTCCAAGCAGGTGAATCCACTGAGGTCAGGAGTTCGAGACCAGCCTGGCCAACATGGTGAAATCCCATCTCTACTAAAAATACAAAAGTTAGCCACGTGTGGTGGTGCGTGCCTATAATTCCAGTTACTTGGGAGGCGGAGATAGGAGAATTGCTTGAACCAGGGAGGCAGAGGTTGCAGTGAGCTGAGACCGTGCCACTGCACTCCAGCTTGGGCGACAGAGCAAGACTATGTCTCAGAAAAAAAAAAAAAAAAAAAAAGAAAGAAAAACATAAATAAACTGGGAATGGTGGTGGGCATCTGTAGTCCCAAAACTTAGGAGGCTGAAGTGGGAGGATCACTTGAGCCTGAGCGATCAAGGCTGCTGCAGTGAGCCCTGATCATGCCACCACATTCCAGCCTGGGCAACAGAGATCCTGTCAAAAAAAAAAGAAAGGAAAAAGATGTTTATCCTTGTACTATACTGAGCACAGACATGATTACTAGCTGATCCTGGCCCATAAGAAGCTTCTTCAAAGTTCTAGATCTGCAATCTACTCTTTCACAATATAGTAGGATACAATTTAACCTGGGTTATTCAAACTCCACAGAACTTATAGAGATGTTCCCCTGGTAGGCCTATTATAATAATTTGATGCAAACATCTGTAACAGTCTTGAATACCAGCAAGAATGAGTCCTGTCCCAGCTTGGCCCCCTACTAATCGCATGAACTCGGGTCATTTCCTTAACTTCTCTGAGTTAAATTTTCGTCAACTGCTTGTCACGGGGTAGGTGCTTGGTTGATGTGACTTACCTTTCTCTTGTTCTACTTATATAAGAGAGGGAAAAAGCAGGTATTGCACCTTTGAGGTTTTTTATTCCACACGAAACAAAACCAGCTTACTACAGTTACTTACTTCAGATATCATAGTTCACTAACTTTCAGTGTCTTTGTTTTACATCTTACTCCCTGTATTCCTTATGATGATTTATTTATATTAGACCTACCGATGTTATAATTTCACCACATAATAAAATTACATGGAGCCAGATTCAAGTCATAATAACAGTAATTTTAAGAATTACTTGGTACAAATCATTTACCCTCATTACCTTCCAATCAGTAAAATAAGAGAATTAGAGCTCTCTAAAACCTACTCAAGCTTTAAAATAGATATATAAAATTTATGGTTTAATATGTTGATCTAATAAGTAAATTTTCAGAGAAAATGAGAACAAATTTCAGACACTAATATTTCACAAAAATGGATAGGGATCCAGGCATTGGGCTGGAAGCATCCCACAAATTTGGTCACCAATAGGACATTCCAGTCTTTAGTAAGTAAGAGTGACTGCTACATGCTCATGTTACAGAGAATTTCAAATAGTTCATCAGAGAGACTACTTACATTCAACAAGAGGGGAAAAAAGTCAGTCCAGCCAGGAATTAAGAAAGACTTTCTACCCCCACTGAAGATGTGTAATGATTTGAAGCGAACGCTGCTGCGTAATTACTTATAAACATAATTGAGGCTCTCCATCCCTGCAAGTCCTTTTATGTGAGTAAATGATTCTAAATGAAATGCAAAATTAAAAATATCTTTTTTTAGGCACACCATTTAAAATTATACTTTGAATTCTAAACTTAGCAAGGAACAAGAAAAATCTTTGGAGGCATAGAGTATAAAAGATGAAAAAGTAGCACAAAGTTGAAATTAAAAGACTACACATATAGTGGAGCCATTATTGGAATATCAACATGGTATGTGGGTTCTAACCTAGGAACAGCACACATCGGTGTGCTCCCACATACACCTCTATACCATAACTGCCCTTTTAATCTAAACTCTCCCTAAGAACTAAAGATACACCAGGATGAGTGCTGGATATATGTATTCAACGTGGTTTGTCAAACTTCAAACCACAAGGAAATATGTGCTCGTTTATCAATTTCTTTCACTGGATGAAAAGACATTTAAGTAATATTTTGGAAGAGATTAGTAAGTTCACTTAAACATTCTTTTTTAAAAATGAAGTTGGGAAATCAACTTGGTATGTATACATTTATCCAAATTTAGCATCACCTGGCCGTCTCCTGTCAATTTACTACAATCATCATTCTGAAACAAGTTTTTGAAGCTATGGTGAAACTTTCTATTCCCAATTATTTGTGTACTCTCCTGTTTAGTGGTATTTAAGGAACTCAGTTAATCTCCAGCAATCTGATTGTGTGTGTGTGTGTGTGTGTGTGTGTGTGTGTGTATTTTTCCCTATCATAGAGTGAACAAACTGAGAAGACATAAAGGAAAAGTAACAAAACTGTAAAACCTCACACAAATAGAAAAAGCAACTTCTTACTATAGGAACATTTCTGTTTCTTAAAGTTAAGTCTTCTATAAAGCATCCCATTTGATTATTTGAATAATTATGTTTATATGGTATATGTAAATACATACACATATTTGGGAAAGATTGTTTATTTTACATTATGATAGGGCATTTTTCCATCATCTTACCACGTTGTGGAAATAATAGTTATACTGTCCACAAGAGAAGGGATCAGAAAAGGAAGCAGTTACCTATAAAACACATGAAAAACCGAAAAGGAAGCTCCAGTGACAAGGAAAACTATCCACACACACACAATAAAGTGCAAATACTTTGTTGAATTGAGAAACTGAAGCTATTTTAAAAACAGCCTCATTGTTCCCCTGTGCCTCCTGGCTCTGCATCGGCTCACTCTCCCCCACTCCTGCGTCTGACTGATCTGGAAGTCCAGCATGCTGTCCCATTCATGTTCAGCAGGAAAAGAAAAAAGTAAGATACCCCATCTCACATTCCCAACTGTTTTTGTCCCATTATAAATACTTTGTATTTCCAGTGATTTTCATAGTTCAAAATTTTTTTTCAAATAAAACTTACTGTGGATGTCAACTTAGAATTAATTTAAGAAAGTCCTCTTAGTTTATCACCTCTTTTGTTGAAGGAAGAGCTAAATCACAATAAAACATACAGTGGCTTCTGATCTGCTTGTATGTCTTTTTTTTTTTTTTTTTTTGATGGAGTCCCGCTCTGTTGCTCAGGCTGGGGTACAGTAGCACGCTGCAACCTCCACCTCCCGGGTTCAAGTGATTCTATTGCCTCAGCCTCCCAAGTAGCTTGGATTACAGGAGTGTACCACCACGCCCAGCTAGTTTTTGTATTTTTAGTAGATACAAGGTTTCACCATGTTGGTCAGGCTGGTCTCCAACTCCTGATGTCAGGTGATCTGCCAACCTCAGCCTTCCAAAGTGCTGGGATTGCAGGCATGAGCCACTGTTCCTGGCCTATGTCTATTTTTAATAGATGATTTTCCTGAAAATTCTCCCATGGAAAATTAGCCTCCCCTTTACTTAACTAGAAAGCTTAAAATTCAAATACTAATTTCCATGATTACAAATCATTGCATCTACAGTATTTATTTCTAACATCCTACTAAACAGCAATTTCCCAGGCCATTTAATTTTACTAAATTTTACAGGCATGTAACTCCTAGTAACTTCTTTATCTTTTTCTTACATGAAATAGTGGCATCACACCTTTTTTGCATATACGGACAGTGTGACATAAATTAATTTTCATCCAAACAGCCTAAATCGCATTTCATTTCTATTTATTTAAACACATTTTTATTGAGCACCTGCTAAGTGTTAGATACTTCAGTATGTGAGTAGGAGAACAGAGAATAATCCTGAACCAAATTATTATAATGAATAGTGTAACTTTTTATTAGCATATCAAGGACCCACTCTGACCTAGCCTGACCACCAAACCACATTAGCCAAGAGGGCTGATGGACTGTTTATGCTGTTGCATAAGTTACTGTGTTTCCTCTCTCAAAGTTCAAGTGTCTATAATGTAAATTGTAAGTTCCATACAAAACATTTGTTATTTAAGAAATGGAATAAGCCAGACATGGTGGCTCACGCCTGTAATCCCAGCCCTCTGGGAGGCCAAGGGAGATGGATCACTTGAGGTCAGGAGTTCGAGACCGGCCTGGCCAACACGGTGAAACCCCACCTCTACTAAAAATATAAAAATTAGCCAGGCGTGGTGGTGGATGCCTGTAATCCCAGCTACTCAAGAGGCTGAGGCATGAGAATTGCCTGAACTTGGAAGGCGGAGGTTGCAGTGAGCCGAGATTGCACCACTGCACTCTAGTCTGGGTGACAGAGTGAGACTCTTGTCTCAAAATAATAAATAAATAAAAATTTTAAAAAAGGAAATGGAATAACAGCTAGCAACAAAGCCGGGACTTAATACACATTATTCTTCCTGTCTCTCTTTACTTATTTTATTTGTTTGTGGTGGAGGGGGTGAACAGAGGGTAGAGAAAAGTACAGAAGAGAGTTAGGACTAGAACACAAGAGTAAGATAATATCTACCCATTCCCTTTCTCAAGAACAGGGCTACCTGGGGTTTTTCTGTGAAAATATTCAATGACAGCCAACATCTGAACTAAGGATTAGCGAGAGGTCTAAATTCTAAAATAATTTTATATTCCCTAACTGCAGATTTTTACCTATCCTTCTTTGAGAGCTAAAGAAAACACCTACGCTAATAATTGTCTACTAACACTTAGAAATACTAATAAGCTAAACACTCTGATTTTTAATCCCACAGTACATCAGATTTAACAAACCATGAAACGGGCAAAGCCTAGCAGAGTACTTATATAAATAGCAAAAGTAACACCTGGCAGGCTAATTATGAAAGAAAAAAATAAAATGTATTTAAAAAACACACAACTAACAGTCTAGGGCCATTTTGTGGAGGGAAAAATTTCCTATCCATGTAACAAACTCCTGAATATGTGTACATACTAGCACAAAATATATTACTGAATGACCATCATAGTGGTACCGAGTTCTGTGAAAGGATAAATCCAATATGCTTCAATTATGAAAGTAAATATGAAATACATTTTTGAAACACTTCCCACTAACTTATGAAATGTTTTAGCATATAAAATAACATTAAGAGAGTAAAAGGATTGATTTATGAACTGCATTACTTCTCAGAAACAACAGAAAAGGAAGTACCACAGGTTAATTTCAGTCCAACAAAAGAACCCGAAAGTAAAAGTTAGAATTGTTCAGAATACTAGCACTTTTCTTAACACCTTTTCAAAGAAGATTTTTTAAATGCCCTCCATTCTCTTTTTCATCTTTTTTGAGCATTTTCTCCCATACCTGCCTCCAGACTGTGGCTGAGTCCCAGGCTATCATAGAGATGAGGAGGGTAATTTGTTTCACCAGACTAGACGACCACGTGGAAAATGGAGAATACTACCTACTGCACCCTGCCCAGCTATACGAAGCACAAAACGACTACACCACGGCAAGATGGTCACAGGCATTTTTATAAAACGATTTCAGGAAACTATCACCTATTTTTAGTACCATTGTCAAAATCTCCATTTGTTACTGGGAATTAAAAAAAATGTTCAGTGAAAATCAGTTTTGCCACAAAATCACTAAAAGAACATTTTACGCTGGGCGCGGTGGCTCACGCCTGTAATCCCAGCACTTAGGGAAGCTGACGCGGGCGGTTCATGAGGTCAAGAGATCGAGACCATCCTGGCCAACATGGTGAAACCCCGTCTCTACTAAAAATTCAAAAATTAGCTGGGCGTGATGGCACGCGCCTGTGATCCCAGCTACTCCGGAGGCTGAGGCGGAAGAATTGCTTGAACCCAGGAGGCGGAGGTTGCAGTAAGCCGAGGTCGCACCACTGCACTCCAGCCTGGTGACAAAGCAAGACTCCGTCTCAAAAAAATAAAAAATAAAAATAAAAAAGGAACATTTTACTTGGTATCACAGGCTGATAAGCTCAGACCTGTATAGCAGGGGAATACCTTGTTATAGGTGTTTGCCTTTTAGTGTGGTATTTCATAAAGCTTTCATAATCTTTTTAAATCCTCTCACCCACCCCCCCAAAAAAAGGGAAATATAAGCTATATAAGAGTATTCTTTTTGAAATATAACTTATTTTTTAGAGAACTGTGAGGTTAACAGCAAAACTCAGCAGAAAGTACAGAGAGCTCCCATATACTGCCTGCCCCTCACATGTACAAGCTGCTCACTACGGACATCCTGATGAACCTGCAGTCACACATCATTATTACACAGAAGTCCACAGTTTACCTTACAGTTCATTCTTGGTGTTGTACAGTCTATGGACTTGGGTAAATATATCCATCATTACGTATCACACAGAGTAGTTCCACTGCCCTAAAAATCCTCTACCTTTTCATGCAAGGTATTGTTCCTGGTTGTGTCTACGAGGGAGTTGCCAAAGGAGATTAACATTGGAGTCAGTGGACTGGGAAAGGTAGACTCATCCTCAATCTGGGTGCTGCCAGTGAAGTCACAATAAAAGCAGTCCGAAGAATGTGGAAAGAGTAGACTGGCTCTGTCTCCCAGCCCACATCTGTCACCTGTGCTGGATGCTTCCTGCCCTCAAACATTGGACTCCAAGTTCTTCAGGTTTGGGATTCTTGGACCTTCGACCACAGACTGAAAACTACACTGTTAGTTTCCCTACTTTCGAGGTTTTGGGACTCAGACTGGCTTCCTTGCTACTCAGCTTGCAGACGGCTTATTGTGGGACCTCACCTTGTGATCATGTGAGTTAATACTCCTTAATAAACTCCCCGTTATATATACATCTATCCTATTAGTTCTGTCTCTGTAGAGAAACCTGACTAATACACTTAGAAAGTACTATGACGGGCCAAGTATGGTGGCTTATGCCTGTAATCCCAGTACTTTGGGAGGCTGAGACAGGTGAATCAATTGAGGTCAGAAGTTGGAGACCAGCCTGGCCAACATAGTGAAATCCTATCTCAACTAAAAATACAAAAAATTAGCTGGGTTGTGGTGGTGGGCTCCTGCAATCCCAGCTACTTGGGAAGCTGAGGCAGGAGAATCACTTGGACTTGGGAGGTGGAGGTTGCAGTAAACTGAGATCACGTCATTGCACTCCAGCCTGGGCAACAAGACCAAACCTCTGTCTCAAAAAAAAAACAAAAACAAGTACTATGAGGTCATGAACAGTGTCTAGTTCTGAATATCCCATTTCAAAAGGAGCCATGATAAACTAGAGATTATCTATAAGTATGCCAGGGGAAAAAAGGATCTCAGAGCCATGTTATCTAAACAATTATAAAATTAGAAATGTTCAATCTGATAAAAAGTTACATTATAAGAGCATTTAGAGTTGAAAGTAAAAAATTATCTTTCAATTGAAAGAAAAGTTTTCTAAAAATTAAAATTGTTCAAGAATGACAGAAATCGTGTCCTAATAGTAGTCTTCCTTTTAAAGAAAGCATTCAAACAGAGGCTAATCATTTCTAAGCCATACTGTAGATGCTGTCAATCTAGAATTTTCTTCTCATCTAGGATATACATAAATAATTCTAAAATCTATGTGAAATACTACTTAAACCTTGTAGAATGCCCATTAGACTAATTATTAGAAAAGGATAGATCTTCCTTTGTACGTACTGTAAATGTAGTCTATAAGTTATCTTTTCACAGCAAAATTAAAAAACAGAAAAAATAATACGTAACAGTGCTAAGAAAGCTTATCCACTACATGTCTTTTGGATTAGAGATGAAGTCTATTGCTGCCCATTTGGCCTTCAAATGACCTACTTTTTATTTTCACATTACGTTAACTTGGAATTAGTCCATAAGGTTCAAAACAGATCTGTTTCCAGAACAAGTCCCACATCAACATAAAATTCTAATAGGACGAACATGAGAAAGTAAATAAGTGATGGTTGAAAATGCTAGAAAACTATTTAACATCATTGAATATTCATTCAGCAACTATTAGCGGCCATTCCCATATGAGGTATTTGAGAGATTCACAGAGTATTCAACATGTCCACAATCAAACCAGGGGATGCCTGTACATTTATACTATGAAATAAACACAAAAGCTTCACCTACAGCCATGTTCATTGTTACCAGTGACCTATAGAACCTTGCAATTAACTTTTCTGTTGAATCAAGGTCTGTGGCATGTGGTCAAGTGTATGGAAAGAGTCAGTCAAGAATGTTACGTGCTTGAGAAGGATGGAAGCATTAAAGTTGAGACATCCATCATTTTTTTGGACTTCCCGTAAGTAATAAACAGTTTTAATTTGCAAAGAGTTGCCATTGAAAACTTATATTGAGAAGAAAATATGACAATATTAGCAAAGACAAAAGAAATTACTTTTTTACAATATGTATTATCTGGAAGTATTTGGAATTCTGGTTTTCCATAGATAAAATATTTAAAAATATAGCCAGTTAGCAGTTCCACAGCAAGTACTGCAATAAGAAATAAAAATAAGTCTGGGAGGTCCAAATGGCAAGGCTCCATGTCCAAAAATGCAAAACTATTTTCATGTAGAAAAGATGAGATATAGCACTAAATGATAAGATACAGGGGGAAAGAACAGAGATTGTACTCCCATCTTAAAATCATAGCTGTAGCTCATTCCGTCCTTTAAAGTGTAAAGTAAAAAGGTGCTGCCTGGTACTACAGAGAAAATGCCAGCCAAGACAGAGGAGACAGAAATTAGAGCCCTAAAATAATTTTCCATTATCACAAAGGTCAACATACGCATCCAAGAATAAATTGTGTGTGCCACCAAGCTTGAGCCTTCTGGTGATAAAATGAAGAGACGCCAAAGGCAACTGATCCAACGTATAAAAAGGTAACAGCTATCAGGGTCATCTAATCAACCTGGTTTCATTTTGGAAGCAGTGAATTCCATATTATGGAGTAGAGTGCCAGTTTGATCTTTTATGGTCTCACTGTGCTCTCTCTCACGGAGGAATGAGACAAAGTTTAATGATTAAAGACACAAATGACCTAATGAGTAACAGTGAAGGATATGATTCAAACAGGCACCCGTAGTAAACACTGACACACACACACAAAGTGATCCTTTTATTCCTTTGCCAAGGGCAACAGATTTTAACAGCACAAATGGCCTTCTGTCATTCCACTTACAGAAACACATTCAAGAATTATTACAGGATATCAGCCAAACTTTATCAAAAAGAACTGTAGGCTGAACTCCTGAAGGAATACTATATAATAAACTATATTACTATACACACTGTAATACTCTATAATAAACTACTATAAAACAGCACAAAATGGCTTTAGGAAAAAGTAGAAAAATTCTTAGCTACTAGCTTAAAATTAAAAAAACAAATACAAAAGCCAATAGACTTGTACAGAATAAAGAAAAATTCTGGCCAGGCACGGTGGCTTACGCCTATGATCCCAGCACTTTGGGAGGCCGAGGCAGGTGGATCACCTGAGGTTCAGGAGTTTGAGACCATCTTGGCCAAGATGATGAAACCCTATCTCTACTAAAAATACAAAAATTAGCCAGGTGTGGTGGCAGGCGCCTCTAATCCCAGCTACTCTGGAGGCTGAGGCAGGAGAATCATTGAAACCCAGAAGATAGAGGTTGCAGTGAGCAGAGATTGTGCCATGGAATTCCCACCTGGGTGACAAGAGTGAACTCTATCAAGAAGGGAAGGGAAGGGAGACAGGAAGGGAAGGGAAGGGGATGGGAGGGGAGGGAGATAGAAGGGGAGAGAGATTAAAGGGGAGATGAGGGGAGGGAAGGGAAGGGAGACAGAAGAGGAGGGGAGGGGAGGGAGATGGAAGGGGATGGAAGGGGAGGGAAGGGGAGGGGAGGGGAGGGGGAGAGAGACAGAAGGGAAGGGAAGGGAGACAGGAAGGGAGAAGGGAAGGGGAGGGGAGGGGAGGGAGATGGAAGGGGAGGGAGATTGGAGGGGAGGGAGTTGGAAGGGGAGGGAGATTGAAGGGGAGGGGAGGGAAGGGAAGGGAGATAGAAGGGGGAGGGGAGGGGAGGGAGATGGAAGGGGAGGGAGACAGAAGGAGAGGGGAGGGGAGGGGAGGGAAGGGAAGGGAGGCAAGAGGGAAAGGGAGACAGGAAGGGAGAAGGGGAGGGGAGGGGAGGTAGATGGAAGGGGAAGGAGATGGAAGGGGAGGGAAACGGAAAGGGAGGGAGATTGAAGGGGAGGGGAGGGGAGGGAGACGGAAGGGAAGGGAGACGGGAAGGGAGAAGGGAAGAGGAGGGGAGGGGAGGGAAGGGCAGGGAGATGGGGGAAGGGAGACAGGAAGGGAGAAGGGAAGGGGAGGGGAGGGGAGGGAGATGGAAGGGGAGGGAGATTGAAGGGGAGGGGAGGGGAGGGAGACGGAAGGGAAGGGAGACGGGAGGGGAAAGGAGACGGGAAGGGAGAAGGGGAAGAGGAGGGGAGGGGAGGGAAGGGAAGGGAGATGGGGGGAAGGGAGACAGGAAGGGAGAAGGGAAGGGGAGTGGAGGGGAGGGAGACAGAAGGGGAGGGAGATGGAAGGGGAAGGAGACTGAAGGGGAGGGGAGCGAAGGGAAGGGAGATGGAAGGGGAGGGGAGGGAGATGAGAGGGAAGGAAAGGGGAGGAGAGGGGAGGGAGACAGAGGGGGAGGGGAGGGAGGGAAGGGAGAAATAAACAAAGAAAGAAACAAAGATTCCTGATTCCTATCAGTTTTGTTCCTATGTTCATATACTGTGCTATATTCTCTTTCACCAATTCAGCCTAAACTATTTCTACAGTGCAGACTGGAATAAGCAGAAATTTTATTTGCTTATACAAATTTTATCCAATCTTCCTTCTAACGTAGAATCTTCTCAAGTTTTTCCAATTTCTACTAAATATTTCCAACAACTGTAAATTTATTATCTTGTAAGCCTGCCCCCTTCCATTTTCGGAGAGCACTATAGGCCAAAAAATTCCTCTCCTCCTAATCTTTGCCTAATATTATTTGATGTAAAAACAGCAGGGTTTTGGTGGGTGCCAAGGTAAAGAAGACACCTTCCATATGCATTGGGGAAGATCATAGAAGTCTAGTGTAGTGGACACATATTCTATCTTATTACAAACTCATGCTATGTCTCAAAGGCCACAACATTTCTAAAACATCACCACTGTTACCATCTAATCATGAGTTTTTTGGAGACTTCCTGGCAGTCTCCTAAAAACTCTGTGGTCCCCCAGAGAATTAACAAGTGTTAAAGGAGCACACTTTAAGGTGATGGACATATGTAGCATTATATATATGCATCAAATGGGTGCCTTCAATTTTAAATGAACTTTTCACAAGTAAAGCTTAATTTTGCCAAATGGATTTTAGGTAATGTTATATTTAGTCATTTCGAAATGATTTAGGTTTTCCTAATATCCTGAGGTCTACACATGCAGAGAACATAGAGCGTTCTCTAAATAGGAACCTTCACTGTTCATTTCTAAACTGAGGAATTAGGAAAAAAAAGATAGCACATTCAACTCAACAAAATTTGTAAAGGGGCTAACTTCTTTTTAGACAAAGTTAGCTCATTCATGCCTTTACAAATTATTTAATGCATACTCACTACTATATTAAGTACTATGCTCCATCACAGATATGCGAAGATAAGAATGATCTGCTTAGAGGAGAGATGTGAAGATAAATAGGTCTATTAGAAGCATTACAAAATAGAGGGAGGAAAAGACTTTCTCAGACTAAACCAGTCCCACTCTGCCCTCAACCCATGTACTTGTGAAGATTTAGCCTATGCAATATAAGTTAATAAAGCCCATTATTCCCTCCTGAGAATGGATAGTCTTATTTTTCAGACTGATTCAACATGTCAATCTGAAGTGTATTGAGTTCTTTAGATTTGCTGGGTCATACTTTCACTGAACAGTTAATGTTTTTGCCTACAAACTTTCATTTCTGCTTCTTACTGGGATCAAATAAGCAAAAAAAAAAAAAAAAAAAAAAAGTATTTATCTTCAGTAGAACAGATGCCAACATCAACACACCTTGAAGGAAGGAAGGAAGGATTTCCAGAAATAAACCACAATGGGATTGACTGCTAGCATCCCTTTAAAATACAAGGATAATAGATAATTCAGTCATTGACCCTAAATGTCAGAGGAGCTATACTTGCTCCTCAAATCTTAAATGTAAGGTCAGATCAAGTCCCAAGGGACTCTTTATTTGTTCCTTTAAAATTTGTGAAATTAAAAACATGTTATTTAAAAAAAAGATGATACCGAATACCTTTAAATATAATGATAACTACTGACAAATTGTAATGCTTTATAGCAACCTCAATGAAATCAGTAGTACAGGTACCAGACAGTGAAGCATATATAGAATTGGGAGGCACTAGATGCTAATGAAATAAGGAATTTTAAAAATATACATCAGAAGAGACAGTAAAACTTGTACTACAGATTGGGGGAAAAAAGGAGTTCAGAGAAATGACCATGAAGCATTTAAGCCGAGTGATGGAAGGAATGAAGATAAGTCAAGGACCTGGTTGTTACAGTAAATCTGAAACTTTGGCAGGGATGATGGAATTAGCATCTGATTTTAGGAATTAGGTATTTGAGGTTAACCTACTCAAGGAATGAAGCATAAACGTTTAAGAAATGCATGAACCAAGAGTTTACATGAAAACTGCACACAAAGTCCTTAAGGAAACAGTCAAGCTGATGTTTGTCTCACACACTGTCAGAAAACGCCATTGGCCATTTCCAAGCCTACAAGCACTACCTCCAATGTCCTGATGTCATATGGTTTACACCCACTCATCCTCTTTAGCGCCTGTATCTTTACTTCCATATGTATCTCAGTTTTCCCCTCTACACAGCTAAATTCAGGTCTATTTCTCCATTATCAACTTTCCCCTGAGCTACAGCACTGATTCTCAAACTGATCATTAGATAATTCCATCTGGATTCCACAGTGGTATTTCAAACTCAATGTAAAGGTCAATTCCTCATCATCCTAAAATAATGTTCCTCAACCACATCTGACTATTTCTGTTGCAGTGTCTTGATTTTCATTTACCACTTCTTCCTTACTCCAATATTCATTTGGTTTTAAAGTCAAACAATTTAAGCAACACCCCGTCTTTTGTATCTATCCTTTTTGTTCCTTCTAATAATGATTGGTAATTCTGGTTCTCTTTCCCTCTTACCTGCTTCCTTTCTAATCCTCCCTGAATACTACTGCAAGATAACAATTTTAAGGCAAGAGATGACCATGCTCAACATTCTTGCTCAAAAACCAACGAAATACATTCATTTTGTCATGGCACTTGATGTCTGCCACAATCTGTCTCTAGCCTTTTTCCTATCTATATTCCTGAACATGCCTTATGTGTATGTCCCCATGTAGCCAGACTCCACGAATAGTATTTTCCTTAGTGCTTTATTCTTTTCCACCTCAGTGTCTCTTCCTGGTGATAGTTTCTTTTGAATGGATAGTTCCCCTTCTTAAAAGTCCATTTCCTCCAGGAGTCTAGTCATTTCATCGGAAAAACAAATGTTTTCCCTTACTTAAAAATCAGTAACACTTTTGTTTCTTACTTAACAGAGTGGTTAATAAAATTTACTTTACAGGCAAATTAACTGGAATCTGATGCTAGCTTTGCCATCCGTGACCTCACCATGGGTAAGTATCTTTATCTCAATAAGCTGTGGTTTCTTCATCTGCAAAATGGGAATAACAAATAGTACTTGCAACTTCAGGATTGTCGTGAGAGAGAAATACGCCAGCACCTGGTAAGCATGCCATAATCTCTGGCTATCATTATCATCTTCATTATTATTACCTGTTCCCTCTGAGAGTATCATAAACATAACATGAAAACCTGAGGAAATTAAAAAGTTTGGTTATCACTTTTTTACAAAGTTTGGTGATAGTTTGATTACCACTTTCTACCAGCACCTACTAGAATATCTGGCACATAGGAACTCAGTAAGTATGTGTTGAAATTATCCACAAATGAATGAGTCCATAAACATGAAATCAATAAGTATATATAAAAGTCAGTCTTATGTTTTTAGTTAAAAATATTGCTATATATAAAACAAATAAAGGAAATACAGATTAAAAGGGGAGGGAGAGTAGGCAAGAAATTTCCCAAGTCAGTATCATAAACTAACTGCCGAAAAGGCTTATAAAACTGTATACATATAGTTTATAGATCAAGGGAGGTGGGAGACTCATAGTGGTGCTCCATGGAGGACCATATTTTAAATGTCACCTTGATTAAATAGCATGTGTCAAGAGAAGAAATATCAGAATGGTTAAGGGTTTAGAAAGAAGGCCAAATAAGAAAATCCTGAACAAAGGAAATGGAATATTTAACCTGAGAAGAGAAAACCTTAGGTAGGGATAGAATCACTCCATTAAAATACATGAAAAGTTATCACCTGGTAAAGAGAGTAGCTAACTTCTGTGTGGCTTCATAAGACTTAATGAAAAATGTGAAAGGAAGAACATTTTGACTCAATATGACAGAATGACTATTAAACCTGCCCAGGAACATAACCAGCTGCTGATACAGAGTAGTGAGTTCCAAATAAACATAAGCATTCCAGTAGAAAATTGATAGTATCTGCCAGAGATGTTAGAATATTTAAAATGATCCATACTGTCTTAAGTGTTACAGAGCTGAGTTCACACACGTTAAAAGAAAGTGATACTGACAACACTATTACAGTGAGAGTGGGGAATATTTATATATACATAACGATTCATATATATATATACACATATATAAAGTACTGGTGTGATATATTTGTGAAAATTTGTCACTGAATGATAAAAATTGGATTTACAGTGTGACAGCAAATAACTAAATCATATATACCAGTTAAATCTAACAATCAAAAGTAAAAGTTGCTATCATAGGCATAGAGGTTGTTCTAAGCAATTTTATAATTTTTCAATTTGTTTTTGATTCTACAAATCATGTTTTAAAATCAGTCATATTATAAGAAATAAGAGCAAAAAAAAAGGAATAGGAGAAGAAACAAACCAAGCTAGTCAAAAATTAAAATCTAATGTGTTCAGTGATTTCAATAAATTCAAGTTATATGTGATGACATATAAAAGATGGTTTCTGTAGGTTTATATATAAAAGATGGTTTCCATAATTCTATCTTAACTCTCTTTCTTACAGCTATTCCACATGATACTGAAAATATCCAACAGTTAAAGTTAATAAAATTACATTTCATTTTGGGTCTATATACATTTCATATTGATTAGATGTCATCTTAAATAACCCTTCCACTCAAAAAAGTTGGTTAAGTCAATCGATGCTTTCAATTAAAATGACAAATTTTTTGACACGTAGATTTCCAGTTGGGCCATTACTTTAAAATAAATTCCTTACCTCCTATGGGATTTTTTTTTTTAATTCCCAAGGAAATTAAAGTTTCATGAATTAATCTCAACATAACCACTATTATAGAGAGAAACAGTCAAAATTACATGCAGTGACAGCCTGAGACAACTGCAATAACTGATTTTACTTCTAACAAGTATTAAGTAAGTGAAATGTAGTAGTGAAACAGAAAAATTATGGCACTAGCATTCTCTTAAAATTTCAGTTATGTTTAGATATCTTAAGAAGGAGAGCATGGTCCAGGTGCAGTGGCTGATGCCTGTAATCCCAGCACTTTGAGAGGTTGAGGTGGGTGGATCACCTGAGGTCAGGAGTTTGAGACCAGCCTGAACAACATGGTAAAACCCTAATTCTACTAAAATTACAAAAAATAGCCAGGTGTGGTGGCAGACGCCTGTAATCTCAGCTGCTCTGGAGTCTGAGGCAGGAGAATCAGTTGAACCCAGGAGGTGAGGCTGCTGAGAGCTGAGATTCAGCCTGGGTGAAAGAGCAAGACTCCATTTCAGGGAAAAAAAAAAAAAAGGAGAGCATGAAATAGAAAACTTCAAATAAACCTCAAAAAATATACTAAGTAATTTTACCTATAAGCAGGGATCTAATATTAAAAAATACTTTTCATAGTATAAATGGATCATTCATTCAGAAAAACTAATAGCTCTTATCATTGTAATTTAAATTACGTTTTAAGTTTCTAAAATGATTTGCAAGTATATGAAACTTCAGAACCATCTTTTGAAAATACTAAAGCTTTGAACAATGTATTCCTATTTCCTTAAACATACATTTGCACTGATTTCCCCATTTCTTTTTGTGACAACACTAGTTAAAATTTATACATAATACTGGCTTAAGAAATACATATAGTGGGTAATCAAATTAATACCATTATTGTAAAATATAAAAGAAATTGATCAAAACCTAATTAATTAATGAAAATTAAATCTCTCTGAGGGTAGATTTTTCTGCAGCACAATTCCTAGAAGAATGCCTAATAGACAATAGGCATTCTACTTTAAAGCATATTGCTGTAAAGAACTGCTTGCATACTGCTTTAAAGAACTGCCCAAGACTGGGTAATTTACAAAAGAAGGAGATTTAACTGACTTATAGGTTCCGCATGGCTGGGGAAACTTACAATCATGAAGGAAGATGAAGGGGAAGCAAGGCACCTTCTTTAGTAGGTGGTAGCTAGGAGAAGTGCCCAGTGAAGGGGAAAGAGCACCTTATTAAACCATCTCTTGTGAAAACTCCCTCACTGTCATGTGAACAGCATGGGGGAAATAGCCCCCATGATTTAATTCCCTCCACCTGGTCTCTCCGTTGACACATGGGGATTATGGGGATTACAATTCAAGATGAGATTTGGGTGGGGACACAAAGCCTAACCATATCAGTGCCCAATAAATATTTCCTCATAAACTGAATGAAAAAACAGTTAATTTCTGTTTCATAAAAACCTTGCTGGAAAATACAAAACATCCCACCCTTGAAAAAGGATCTTATAGACCCAATTTGGGGGTCAAAGTTTTGTGTGTAAAATTTTTATATTGTTTTCTAATAATTCTGTTAATAGTGTAAATTATAATTAATTTCCACGTTGTTTAAAACTAAAACAAATTGTAATGTGGAATTCATATAAACACTGCACCCTTGCCTTTCACATGAAAAGCAAATTAAAATCTCATCCATTGGGTTAAAAAAAAAAATCAAAATCTAACATTTGACAGTAATTAGTATAAGCTTCCTTGACCACAGCAAAGAAAAAAAAAAGTTCACTTTTTCTATGCTTTTAAAGAAACTGGCATGCAAAAGCAACTGATTATACTTCAGTCTTCTCTCTCATTAAGCATGTATAGATTCTAATCATGAACATTTTCTCTCCATATCCAAAACAAAAGCATCATTATGCATGACTGGAACATTCCGAATTTCTCCACAAAAAGATTCTGTATACAAATTCTCAGCATTTCAGCTCCTCCAAAATGAAGAGAGATGAAGATGATATATACAGAAAGGACCAGCCTAATTTGGAGAATATTCAAAGTGTACGACCCCACACCATAAGTATTTCCATCCAATAAAAAACAGCTGAGGATATATTAGGCATATCAAATATGACGTTTCTTCTATGTTTCTTCTCAGAGTCATTAGTCCAGGGAAAATGGTAAGAAATAATTATTTCTTCTATGTTAGTAATTCCTGATATGAATCCCAACTCACCCTCACACTCTAGACCCAAAACCACTGTGCTCCAGGCAACTATCAATGACTTCTTGTACATACAGAACCTGTTCCTGCCTCCAACGCCTACTCAACCCCAGGGAGCACAGGTAAATAGTAAGAACAAATTATGAATGACTTAAGTATTTGTGAGAATATCTAACAGCAGTAAGATTTTTAAAAATCCACTTGTAGACATACTTACATCCTGTATGTCTAAACTCTTTTTAAAATTCTGGTGTACAATCTTGAAATATCCATCTCTCCTGTAGAAATCTGCTCATCCTTTAAAACGAGTCAAAATAAAAGTGTTTCCTTTAACCTATTAAAACTGTACCCAGAAAACTTCAGCATTCAGTCTTCTGTATAGTCAAAGAAGTTGGCTACACATATTTCACTCCAATTTGTAATGTAGCTATTAGTATCTCTTCCCAACCAGGTTATAATCATATGCAAAGCAAGATCTGTGGATTTTTCTCTTTTAAAAAAAATCTTATGAAGAACCTAGCATAATTCTGAGTATATAACCAAGAAAGATTTATTAAACTAGATTTGGAATATTCTTCCTATGACCAATGAGTATTATTGGTCATTAGCTGTAATATCCTTTGTTTCTTTACCATGAATGCTTTTATTTACTATTTCTAAGTAGTATAGATATATAAATAATATATAAATTATATAAAAATATAATTTTGGAATTTTATTTCATTCACTCCAAATAAAAAGTCAATTGAGATAGCTTTCCTTTCCTAGGCGGGAAAAAAAATCAAACGATAGATTTAGAAGCCTAAGAAATCTTGAAAGAGGATACCCGGTGGAAAAGAGATTTTTCCATACCAGGTGGAAAAAGAGATTATATAAGAATTTAACTGTAATATCATATAATAATGGACAAAACTTTTGGTCAATACAAATTTACACTTTAAACAAAAGGCTGAATATAGAAAATCTATACATTAGAATGTTAGCAGAAAAGAAAAATATTATACATCTATTACAAAATAAAAACTAATCCCAAACTCTGTCTAGTAAAAAGACTTATTTTAAGAGATCACTTAAACTCTAATTCTGAACTGCATTTGAGATGCAGCTAGTAGTGGCAGAAGAAGAATGCTGGAGTAGATACTAAAAGATCCAAGTACAAGTTTTGCTTCCAATACCAAGAGAGGGCCTCCTGGCATATAAGGGTGATCAATATAAGTCTGAATAAAGAATAGACGAGGAAATGAAAGGAGTAAGGTTTATAATGCTTAATGACCGATTTATTTAATGTTTCAGCTCAGTTTCCGTATCTATGAACTGACAGCAGTAATTCCTTCACTACCTGGCTAAAGATTAAATAAGATGACAAACATTAAAGAACATTTAAAATTATCAAGCATTATACAAATAAAAGTTATTTTATTGTAGTTAACATAACACCTTCTTATATTCAATATAGAAATAAAATTATACTGTCTCCTATTTTTTAAGCAAGCATAACAAAACTTCAAGAAAAAAGTTTAAGATACAAACATATTTCTTTTTCTGAAACATTTCCCAAAAAATCATGTTGTTTTTGGGTAATTTAGCTAATAATTTTTACTGTGAGGTAACTGGAATTTTAATGACATTTTGGTTCAACTTATATTAATATTTTCTATTGCTTTTTAATCCCCAGAGATGCAGCTACTGTTTTTTAAAAACTGAATCTAGAGATGCTAATTTCTGCATCCAATTAAAAATTCATCCAAATCATTATTAAACAAGTCCCAAAACCTAAAATTTTTTAAAGCCCATTATAAGAAAGGCCTAATAATTTTTAGGTAACTACAAATACAAATTGAATGATTCTGGTTCTTATCATCCACCTAAATTTTTAAAAGTCTTATATTTATTAAATTTATAGACTCTCTCTTATTCAGACTATTTCTTTCCAGTCTAAATCTCAAATCTATCCATTAGGATGTCTCCATCACCTATTGTACTAATATTACATCACTGGCCTACTTACGCTGTCCCAGAATAAATTAGTCTGGATATTTCGTGTTTGTTAGCTGTTTCTGTAAGGACACATTCTGCCTCACATGATGCTTCCTCATTCAATCTGGCCCCACATTCAAAGACTGTATATAATTTACTTAAGATACAGAAACAGATTTATGGGATCTTATTTACATCAGTCACTAGAAACATGCATAGTCTCACAGATTACCCTACTGATGCTTCTAAGTCCATACTTGGTGCAGTAAGTCACAGAAGAAACTTACACTCAAATACCTGCTTTATCTACTAGAGTAGCACTTACACAGGATATGAAAATGAAATATTTCCCCAACAACTGACACTGAATCCAAGGGAACTAGTTATCCTTCTTTTTGCTCCATTTCAAATAATAAAATTTAGAGGCTTGTTCCTCACACTCCAGTTTAAGCTGTGTCTGCCTCTCCAGTCTTTGTGCCAAGAAATTAATGATTTAGAAACTAACAATTAAATGCAATGGGTAAAACTATCTAATTAAAGGAACCCTGGGTAAATCCATTTATAAAGTGAAAAATCATTGGACAATGAACACAATCACTTCCTTATATATGTTTCACAGGTTTAAAAGTCATATTGAATGAACAGCACATTAATATCCCAGAATATTTCTGAATATTTCCATTCATTAGTTAGAATTTGAAGATCTACATACCAATTCCTGTTTGCTTCAAACAGCCTGTCAATCATACATGTTAGAAACTTGTTTTGAACTCAACACGGTTGATTACCAGAAGTCATAAAGTCACGGGTAGATTTTTTTTTTTTTTTTTTTTTTTTTTTTTTTGAGACAGAGTCTCGCTCTGTCACCCCAGGCTAAAGTGCAGTGCAGTGGCGCAATCTCGGCTCACTGCAAGCTCTGCCTCCCAGATTCAAGGGATTCTCCTGCCTCAGCCTCCGAGTAGCTGGGGCTACAGGCGTCTGGCTACTTTTTGTATTTCAAGTAGAGATGGGGGTTCACCATGTTAGCCAGGATTGTCTCAATCTCCTGACCTCATAATCCACCCTCCTCGGCCTCCCAAAGTGCTGGTATTATATGCATAAGCCATCATCCCTGGACAATGATGGGTAGACTCTCTTAGATAAAACGTGTACACAATCCATGTACTTAAGAATGGTGTATATACAGCTGAGCCTGAACAACAAACGTTTGAACTGTGTGGATCCACTTACACAGATTTTCTTTTGCCTTTGCCATCTGACACAGCAGGCCCAACCTCTCCTCTTCTTCCTCCTCTGAAGCCTACTCAATGTGAAAACAATGAGGATGGAGATCTTTATGACAATCCACTTACATTTAATGAATAATAAATATTTTTTTTTTCTTCTCTTAAGATTCCCCTAGTAATATTTTTTCTTTAACTTACTTTATTGTAAGAATACTGTATATGATACATATACCAAATGTGTTCATGAACTTATCAGTAAGGTTATCAGCAACACACATTTCTGACTACACTGGGGTTGGTGCGTGCATTATTCAAGGGTCAACTGTACATCCACATTCTTAATCCACCCCCACTGGAGGATAAACAGAAATGCCAAATACAAAGGATAAAATAAAAACAATGCCAAATACGATATCTGATTATTTTTTGGTCCTTGTGGTCAGGTTGGAGACCTCTGACTGGCGTTAGCCCTACTACTTAAGGAATTTCAAGCTTACTGTATTTGTGTGACTAATTGAGCCATTTTTTATTTTCTTAAAAAATGTTGTCAAGAGTTGGCCGAAAACAGTAAAGAAAATAGAATTTCCTGTAATCGTTTGTCAGTTGTGAACCATTGCTGCCATCTAACAATGTTTAACTCAATTCACAAAAATAAAAGATTTCCTTCCAATTCCTCCCAGTGCTTCCCTCCCCCTCTAGATGCTTCCACAACACCTTGTTGATATCCCACACTGGTTGAATTTTGATTTATCTGTTTACTTCTCTGACTCCCCCTACTAAACTGTACATGCCTCAAGGATAAAATGCATCATTCATCTCATTATTCCCAGAACCAGCAGTATTGGGACAAATCCTAACGTGTATGATAAAGGATATTGTTTGCTGAGAACGATGGCAAGGAAAACCTGGCCACCACCCCACAGTGGAAAACTACTTGGGGCATTTGTAAAGCACCAAAACAGTAAATGTATATCATACACCAGTTACAACAATTCTTTAAGCACGGGATATGTGACCCTGCCCCCGTGACTCCCTCGTGAAGAATACTTTCTAGTTTGTCCTTCATCAGTGGTAAGCAGGCACCAGCTGCCTACCTAGTTTATCTTGGTGCTGTGAGAAAACACAGAACACCTGTTTGTTAATAAAAATCACCTGTTCAGAGAGACTATGTGGGTCAGAATCTGCATGACTCCCTCAGCCTGGAATGCTGGCAGCCCTCTGATGCTCTCAGCTCAGAAGGCTAGTCTGAAAGTGGATAGCCCCTCTTTGCTCTTCTATCTTGGTGTCTGCTTCTTAACACCTTCAGTGCCACCTGGGTGGGGGTCTCTACAGCCGAGCTGGTCTCTGTAGAGTAGACTGTCTAGCACCAACTAGGTGTTCAATAAAGACTTGGTGAGTTAATTAAAAAAATAAGAATTTTATATAGCACCACTGATGATAGCAACGAAAGGCAAAGGACTTTATTAAAAAGTGGAAAAGCAAACTTACTAAGGGGCAATCGCTGTGTTTACAGAGGCCCATGTCCAGTCATAGTTTAGATCTGCCTGTTATATGCCAATGGTTGTGAAGGAAATCAAATTCCAGTCTCTTCAAATGCAAGATTTCTCACGAAAACTGAGTACTGCTTGAAATTTCTGGGTAACAAAGCCTGACTGCACTACTCAATACTGGAAAAAGTTACTCCTTCTGAAAACTGACATTTCAATTTTAAATTGCTGTCAGTTGATCAGTAAGAGCTTAAGCCATTTATAGAAAACCCTTTTATATTTAAAAAGAGATAAGATGCTTCAAAAGAGCAATTTTTAAAAAAATATTTATCCAAGCACCTATTGTGTTCTTTGCAAAGCCCACCCTTTGTTATTAAAACAAAAATGTAATCATCACTGCTTTAAAAAGTCCAGGGGGTGAAGAAGTAACACCCCTTCCATTAAAAGCCCCAAGATTTATCTCTCAGAAAAAGTTTCTAGGTAACAAAGATAATACATCATGATTTTTCAAAGAAATTCTACAAATTTTCAGAGGAAGTCAATGAAAGTGGTTTCCACTTCTTAAACACTTATAGACTCCTAAACTCCATTTACTTTGATCTAGACCCCTAAACTCTTAGCCAAAAACTCTTTTTCTGTAAGGTGACCAACCTCCTTAATCTCACAAAAACATTTCACGCTATTGACTATGGCATTCCCTTCTTCATACTCTCTCCTGCACTACTCTGCGAGGCTGCTCTTCTCATTCTGCTCTCGGAAGCTCATTACTCTCTTCTTTCCAGCTCCCCCTCCAGAGCCTGAAGGTTTTTACCCGATTTTCTTTGAAATAGCATGCAACTCACTGAACTTGTTAGGGCTGTGATGAATATCTGCATTACCAGAGATGGATCCATAGAGGTCTGCAGCAACCTCAATTCTTGCCTCCTCAGAAGAAATAATTCCACTGAAGGGCATAAGGCAGAAGAAGACACTGAGGCAAGTTTCAGAGTAGGAGTGAAAGTTTATTAAAAAGCTTTAGGACAGGAAAGAAGAAGATACACTTGGAAGAGACCCAAGCGGGCACTTTGGAGGTCAACTGCGGCGTCAGACCTTTTGATTTGAAGTTCTATATGTTGGCAAACTTCCAGTGTCTTGAGTCCCTTTTACCATGATCCTTTCCTTAGGGTGGGCTGCCCACATGCACAGTGGCGTGCTAACATTTGTGAGGTGAGCAAGCAGTGTGTTTACTGGAGGTGTATGCATGCTCAACCGAAGCATTCTTCCCTTTGCCAGTGGAATGCCACTGAAAGATCATACTCTTGCCATTTTGTCTCTTAATGTGCATGCCCAAGCCTACTCATCCAATTCCGGGAGCTGCCAATTACCAATTTCAAGTGTTTTTACCTGTTGTGAAATTGCCTCTCCCTGGCACCTGAGATCAATTATCACTTTCTTGTAACAACTGTGAACCATCAGGAAACTGCCTGCTTCCTGGTGCTGGCTGCCAACTGTCATTTTTAGAGAGGCCGTGTGATAACTGCTGAACCATCACCTGATGATTGTGTGATATTCCTGGTGGGTAGAGAGTGGGGAGCCTTCTCTTGCCCAGCTCCTGCCTGGCTAGCTACCTACTGCTACAAACTCAGCCGTCTTGATGTCTTGTCAATGAGAATGGGTCCAATATCTGTTTCTCTCACAGTCTTTCACATTTCCAACTGCCTTGTGGGGCATCCACCTAGATATGATGTCATACTGGCCACTCGAGGACAACATACCCAAAATTTAATACCCTCTTGTATTTACGTGTGTCACTCACTGTTCTAGACACCCTGGATCAAAACATAGGAGTCATCTTTGATTCCTTCTCATATTCTAACATGCAGTAAGTCCTGTTTATAACACTTTTACAGTATGTCACAAATCTTGTGATCTCTCTACATTCCGACTTTCACTAACATTCAGACCTTCATGATACAAACCAGGAATGCTGCAGAAGCACCTTGAAGCTGTCTCCATCACCAGACACTACCAGACTAGCTTTTTCTCCTGCAGAGCCTGTTCAAAGGGGTTACTCCTATTTTTTTTTTTCTACCACAAAGTCTAAACCCCTTAGTGTGCCATCACCAACCTTCTACAACTGGTTCTTTTTCTGTCTTTCCAACATTATCTCTACATGTAATTCTTCAGACCAGCAATTCACTTTTGTATATCTCATGCCTTTTCCTTGGAATTCTCCTTCTTTACCCTATTTTGTCAAAATCAATTTTATCTCTGAAGGAGGAAAATGAAAAAAGTTTTCTTGAATTGCCCAATTAGCAATCAGTTCTATTCCTGCAAATGTCTTTACCCAATTGTCTTATGTCCCTTATTACAGTGGAAGCTTCCCTCATCCTCACTCCATGCCTGAAATCCTCCCATGAGGCCTACCATACAAGTTTGAACATAGGAGACCCTTAAAAATAATGGACAAATATTTTGGAAGTTGTCAAAACCCTTACCTCCCTTTTAAAAGGTTTATACACAAATACTGTCGAGAAATAAATACATAAAGTTACAAAACTTTAGGCTAGCATCCTCAACTTCCACTAACATGTCTTCTAAGCATGCCAATGTGTGTTTCTGATTTAACCCCCTCTTTGTTGTTTAAATGCTCTACAACCAACAGGGACAGTTCTCAGCCACACACAAACACATTCCATATTTCCAAATAAATGCTAACAGGAAAAATATGTTTGTATAGGATTTGACTCTACCAGTTAAAAATCAACAAGGACAACCCTGTTGTTTCCCTACCCTCTGCCAAAAAAGTGTGGATGTGTCATTTTTATTATTTCATCAATGACAGTACATCATACATTTCCACGTTCTTAAGTGTGCAAACACTAAAACTCAAAATTTTGGTGGTGGGAGGATGTTAAGTAGCATCTACTATTTCAGGAGCTTAAGTAAATTCTGACATTTACCTTCTCTCCCTTTCCTCCAAGAATGCACTTTGATGACAAAAATGTGAGTCATGCTCTGAAAACACAATAAATGCAACCGCTTGAAAGAGAAGAAAGCACCCTGGTGTCCAGCTGGGTGCTGAGTGCTGAGAACAAGTGCCCAGACACACAAGCTGGATACAGCAGGAATCATGACAGAGTAAGACTTGTAGCAGAGAGAGATGAGCCACACTGTAAGGTGAGGAGCCAGATGTTTCCCTCGCCCCTGATATACGCCTGTTTCCCAATATCTGCAAGAGGCAGCAGGACTTTTTGTTTGCCTTCTTGTTAGCTGTCATTCCGTATGCTCACACTATGGGCCAGGCACTACAGTTAAGGTTTTAAGAGTAATATCTCATTTATTCTGCAAGCAACCCTCAGTGACAAAGACACTATTATTACCTTCAGTTGACAGATGAAGAAACTGAGGTTAATGTGCGTTGCCCAGGTCATAGGGATACGAAGCCTTATTTGAAACCAAGTTAGATTCCAGAGCTTAAATTCTTTGAGACAGAGTCTCACTTTGTCACCCAGGCTGGAGTGCAGTGGCACGATCTTGGCACACTGCAACCTCCGCCTCCTGGGTTCAAGGGATTCTCCTGCTTCGGCCTCCCAAGTAGCTGGGACTACAGGCATATGCCACCATGCCCAGCTAATTTTTTGTATTTTTAGTAGAGATGGGGTTTCACAGCCAGGACGGTCTCAATCTCCTGACCTCATGATCTGCGTATCGCGGCCTCCCAAAGTTCTGGAATTACAGGCATGAGCCACTGCAGCTGGCCCAGAGCTTAAATTCTTAACCTCTCTGCTTCATATCTTCAAACATACATTAAACTGGTTAATATCTCTTTCATTATACTATGAATTCTGATGCAGTCTTGCAAAGGACAGAGAAATTGACTGGGACTAGGATTCTGGACAAAGAAACACCACATTCTGGCACATGTGCTGGTGAAAGCTTCACCATGAAACTCCATGCTCCTTGCCGGTAAGAACACCACAACCACAGTAGGCAACTCTGAGGGATTCACAGGCAAGACCCCTATTGTGGTTAAATTGTGTCCCCTCAAAAGATATGTTGAGGTCTTGATCCTCAGAAACTCAGAATGTGGCCTTATCTGAAGATAGGGTCTTTACAGGGGTAATCAAGTTCAAATGAAGTCATAAGCCTGGGGCCTAATCCAATAGAACTGGTGTCCTTATAAAAAGGAGAAATGTGGACACACACATGCAGAGAGAATGCTATGTGAAGATGAAGGCCGAGATTGAAACATAAGGCCCTAATGCCAGAGATTGCCAGCAAACCACCAGAAGCTGAGAAAGGGAAAGACACAAAACCAATCCCACAGCTCTCAGAAGAAACCAACCCTGGACACTCTATCTCAGATGTCTAGCCTCCAGAACTTGGAGAAGAAATATGTCTACTATTTACACACCACCCCCCGTCCCCCCAGTCTGTGGCACTTTGTTACAGAGTCCTGGAAACTCATACCCCCCAACTAAAAATCTCAGAGATATGTGACTTACAGTAGTCAGGGAAAGGGTATTTTCTTATCTACCTTTCCACATAATCCCTAGAAAATTCCTCTTAATATGTGAAGCTGACTTCTCACTTCTGGAAAACAATGGGGCACAATCTCTTTTCCTGCAATATGGAGGCTGGAAGCAAGGGGGTCAAGTGATTCTCCATCAGAGCAGGTCGTTAAACGCTTAGTCTGTAACAACCTAATCTCTGGTCGGCAGGACTGAGTACATTTTTCAACCCTGAATATATTTTTAAAATCAGTGCTATCATGAGTATAATAGTTCTACGTAAAGTTATAGGTAACTACTACAGATAATTCCCTGGTAGTAATTCTCTAATGAATATATTTACAGCAAGAATATCAGTTAGACTACGTATAGACTGGCAGAAGGGAGGGACCTTATGTTGTAAAGGTAAGAATGATACCTTTTGCTGGAGTTATCAATCCAATTTGGACTTTTAAGAGTGAATCAACTAGAAGTTACTGCTCTTGAAAGAAAGCAATATTTTTCCTGCAAATATCATCATTGTTTGGATTTGTTTCAGCTATATATTTTCTTTTACCTCTGGCTGTTCATTAGTCACAACTTCTCTAACTAGCAAGTCTTTACATCTTTTTTTTTTTCCTGCTAACAGGAAAAATATGTTTGTATAGGATGAAGTTTTGTATAGATGAAGTTTTGCTCATGTTGCCCGGGGCTGTAGTGCAGTAGCGCAATCTCGGCTCACTGCAACCTCCCCCCTTCCACGTTCAAGGGATTCTCCTGCCTCTGCCTCTGAGTAGCTGGCATTACAGGTGCCCACCACAACACCCGACTAATTTTTGCATTGTAGTAGAGACAGGGTTTCACCATGTTAGCCAGGCTGGTCTCAAACTCCGGACCTCAAGTGATCCACCTGCCTCAGCCTCCCAAAGTGCTGGGATTACAGGCGTGAGCCACAGCGCTCGGCCAAGTCTTTATATCTTTTAAAATAAAAATTACGTTGGTTATATTAAAAATGACTAAAAAAAAAAAACTGCTCTGTAAACAATTTTAGAGCTATTCATGGTACCTAGGAATTACAAGATTTAGAGCATTTTATATAAATCGCATGATCTAATCTTCCCACATGCACCTAAAATGACTGAACATTGTCCTGGTTCTGTCTACCTAAAATCCTTCAAAAATATGCACTGAATATGTAAGCCAGAAAACCACTGTCAGATAATTCAAAACTTGATAAACCAGAGCTTATTATCTTTAACAAGGATTTAGCATCTAATTCACAGAATTCAGGGAATAGAGATACTAAGATTTTTTTATTATGATTTTGATGTGACTTTTTTTTTTTTTTTGGTTTGCCTAGACCTTATTACACACAGCAACCAATACATGTTGTGATACTTGAAGAAAACAGTGCTTCCTAAAACACCCCATATCACGATACCATACAGGAGATGCGACATGGTCATTTCTATGTAAAATTCAACCAGTCTATTCACTTTAGCAACAAGGAAGCCTGTTTCTCTGAAGGACATAACAGTAATTGTCCAATTCATTACGTACAGAAATATAACAATTGTCTTGGTGAATAAAACAATTAGTGTGAAGACAGCTTCCCACACTTTTTATTAAAATTATAATTAGCAACACACTGCTTCCCAGTAATACTTAGGCTACATGGGAAATATTTCAAATTGTTTTCCAGTGGTAGAAATAAAATATTTCAAGATCACTTGCGGAACACCCATTATGTTATTAAAAATGGCAATCGGTGTTGCAGACAGCAAGGCAGGGAAGCTAACAATACTACAAGCAATGTGACGTTGAACAATACGGTCTGTATTTGAAAGGCAACTAAAAACTTCAGATCCTCTTGACATAAATCACAGCATGAACCAACATTTAGTCTTATACAAACATATCTTAAATAATTGTGATTAGAGCCCACTTTCATTTTGAGCTGATTATATCTATTCATGAGATGATTTCAATAAAACTTCACAAAAACATGAGGTAGGAACTTTTTATATCCCCATTTTAAAGTTGGGGAAACTGAGGCTTAGAGCGGTTGCGTGACCTCAGCAAGGTTACGACCAGTAGCTGGTAAGTTGCAGAACCTGCATTTACATCCCAGTGAGATCCCCATACAACCTGCCCTTGATCTTTAGACCACACTGTTTAACAGAACCAGCCTGAGAAGAAACAGGCTCAGGCAGAAGTTTCCACCACAGTTCAGTCAAAGAGGCTGCTGAGGAGGAAGCGGTCACTTAGAACGACTTTATTAAATATGTTATGCACTATATGTATTTTCCCCTAAATTCACCACCATAATTAAGTTATTCTTCAACCAACTACTTACACTAAACTGCTGCAATTGGCTAAAGTTATTTTTATCAATTATTTTCACCAAAACGTAAAGGAGGCTGTTGTGTAAGTTAAAATGCATGTAAAAGACTGTAAATGACCACTCATTTGTTTTAGAGTAAATGCCACTAGCTTTTCCTGAAATTTGTCACTACAAAAACAAGAAGCTAAAGGGCTCAAGTTACCATGAGAGCCTTCTGCTGGGGTATCAGTCTATTATAAAACTTATTTTTACAGCAAATAAAAATCATTCTTTAGCCTTGTTTCAAGATACCTTAGTAACCAGCTCTATGTTTTTCCCTCAGTAGTTCTCAGTGCTTTCACTGAAATACAGGACTGCAATGAATTCAGCCAGGTCGTCCCGGATACAAATAGTCTCCTCCCAAAAACCTACCCCCCACCTCAACCCCAATCATATTAAAATCCAGCAACTCAAAAGGCCTGTGGGAGGCCGCTCAGACTCACTTCACATACACACACGCTGTGTGCCATCTATGCGGCTGGCCCTGTTCTAAGTTTCTGGTGTTATGGTATTCTAACTCATCTTATTACCTCTGAAAAGCCAAAATTGCTGATAACACATAAACCTAAATCTACAACATATAAAAGCAAAGCAGTGGAAATCACTTAATCATGATCTCCACTGTTATCTTAGCTTGCTTTGTCCTTCTGTAACAAAACACTAGAGACTGACTGGATAACTTATAAAGAAATTTACTTTCTCACACTTCTGCAAGCTAGGAAGTCTAAGATCAAGGCCCTGGCAGGTGTGGTTGTCTGGTGAGGGCTGCTCTCTGCTTCCAAGATGGCGCCTTGTTGCTGTATCCCCAGAAAGGGAGAAACATCATGTCCCCACATGGCGGAAGGCGGAAGGGCAAGGTAGCTGAGTGCTCTTAAAGACTTTTTTTTTTTTGGAAGGGTCGTAATCCCAATTCACCAGGAAAGAACTTTCATGGTCTAATTACCTCTTAAAGGCCCCATCTCTTAGTACCATACGGTCATCATACTGTATTGACATCATACTGTTGACAGCTGAATTTTGGAGGGGATGTGAACGAACCATAGCACCTGGGAAAACCAATGTTCACTGAAGGCAACCCAATCTCTACCCTTCAGACACAAATGCTAGGTTAAATACAGGACCACAATATCAACATATGACTGAGAGTTTTCTAGACTGGATATAATGTATAGAATATACAGGCTGTCGGCCGGCCGCGGTGGCTCATGCCTGTAATCCTAGCACTTTGGGAGGCCGAGGCAGGCGGATCATGAGGTCAGGAGATCAAGACCATCCTGGCCAACATGGTAAAACCCCATCTTTACTAAACATACAAAAAAATTAGCTGGGTGTGGTGGCGCACGCCTGTAGTCCCAGCTACCCGGGAGGCTGGTGTAGGAGAACTGCTTGAACCCAGGAGGCAGAGATTGCAGTGAGCTGAGATCATGCCACTGCACTACGGCCTGGGCAACAGTGAGAGACTCCGTCTCAAAAAAAAAAAGAATATACAGGCTGTCTTACCATATAATTTTCTCAACTTCTTTTTTTTTTTTTTTTGGTTTTGGTTTTGTTTTGTTTTGTTTAGATGGAGTCTTGTTCTGTCACCCAAGCTGGAGTGCAGTGGCACGATCTTGGCTCACTGCAACCTCCGCCTCCCGGGTACAAGCGATTCTCCAACTCCTCAACCTCAGGCCCCTGAGTAGCTGGGATTACAGGCACACACTACCATGCCTGGCTAATTTTTGTATTTTTAGTAGAGGCGGAGTTTCACCACGTTGGCCACGCTTGTCTCAAACACCTGACCTCAAGTGATCCGCCTGCCTCAGCCTCCCAAAGTGCTGAGATTACAGGCCCACTGCGCCTGGCCAATTTTCTCAACTTCCAATTCAAGATTCACAAATGAACTCTTCTATGTTGCCTTACCTCTCTTAGAATCCCAGGCTCCTTTTCTTTATTTTTCCAAAGGATTTCTATTCGCATCTCTGCTACCTTTTCCTGAGTGCTTACTACAAGCCAAAGACTTAATAGCTTTAAATAAATATTCACAGGGATCCCATGATTACTAACTACTTCTTTTCTGCAAATGGTAAAACTGCAACTTACAGCAGTTACAAAACATTCCCAAAGTCAAACAGTCAATAACTAACATATGCCTCTCCGGGTTTACACTCTCATCTCTTAATAAATATACTTTCAAGATGTGGTTAAATTCACCTTCTCAAATTGGAAAATCATTGATTATGGTAATTGCAGTAATGACCATTTTAATATGTTTATAATAGAAGCCTTTATAAGAGATAGTAATGCAAATACCTCTTTTGACCTAACACAAAACTACAGATGATGTTAAACACACACACACACACACACACACACACACATACACGCAGTAAAATTCACAAGATTTAGAGTCGTGCACTTGTTTGTGGATTCAGAATTCTGTAAGTATGCAAGGGAGAGCTTGCCCTGCACTATGAAATGTCACTAACAATATACCTGAATTTGCGCTCCCCCTCAATACAAGCCCTTTTTTCTGTGTGAGTTGGTAGATGGGAAGAGGGGAAATATGCATCATTTATACCTTTCAAGAACAAAGAGGAACCAAATTCCAATGACAAGAAGTAAAAAGAGGGAGGACAAAGGCTGAGGGGAGGAGTGAGAAAGGAGTGCGCCCCAGGAGTCAACACTAGCTGAACAAATTGCAGGCCTGTGCCCTGTCCCACATGCTGAGGCCAGCGGGCTGCCCTTGGGCCAAGTCACATGTGCCCTCTTCTCACGCACCAACAGAGCCTGTGCAAATAAGTGAACCGTCACAAGTGAGTGAGTCAAGTACCCTGGAGCCATCAAATTGTAAAGAAGGTTTTCTATCAGGAAGCTGAAAATCACACATGTGGGGTTTACACGGAGGCACAAAGCAGCTGATATTGAAAAATGTCCCTAGGGATCAAGAAAGTATAAAAGTTAAGTCATTTTCCCAAGTCTCATATACAGTAGATAAGCCTATTAAGAACATTGTAAGCTATGCTAATTGGTTCAGAGGTTATATATCTCTTTTGTTTGTTCCAAGTGAGCCTTCACACACTGCAGTGAATTGGGGAAAAAGACAGTGTAATAAATCTATCTGAAACAAAACAGCATTAGGGTTTGAAAGATGCTAATGAGCTCCAGTGTTCCAACTTGAAAACTCCCCTTCCCACCCCCACACTATATTACTAGTTCCTAAGTCATTTCTAATAGCATGGGAAGAAGGCTTTAAAAATTCTTCAATTCCTCATGTTGCTAATTCTTCATCACAGCTAATACTTTTAAAATTAAATCGTGTCATTTGACAAAGTAACATTAAATTTAGTAATTTATAATGAAAGCATGTTCTTCTACATATAAAACATTAGGGAAATATTATATGTGCATCTTGTCATTGGAAAACTCAATGAACACTAATTAAATACTGCTTCTTAGAACTTACTATTTTCAAAGTACATCTGTCCCTAAATTTAGAACTGAAGATATATTCTAATTTTGAATAAAAAACAAAGACTGAGTCAACTGATTTTGATTTCTTATCCTGGGAAAAAAGATGAAATGGGACATGTAAAGCACGACAAAAAATATTAAGTCCTTTGAAAATGTTAAATATTATTTTGAGATCTTAAGAACCTAAGAGCCAAAAGGTACTAAAAAAGAAAATAATGTTCTATCTCTTGCATCAGCAACAGTTAGCTTTGTGTAAATGGCTAGGTAGTGAGGACACTGTGGAAAGAATTCGGAATAATTAGCCATATTACCATTGTGTAATTAAACACTGCAGTGGTTATGAGCTGATGTGTGTATTCATTCTACCGAAAGATGCCCTTACAAGAGAACATAAACATATAGCACAATTTAAGAAATCTAGGAATGTCTGGACAACATATACTAATTTCCTTTGGCAAAAATTAATCACATTTTGTGGTCTGATTGAGATCTTCAGCACATTTTAATTTACCGTAATTAAGCTAGAACTGTACACATACTAAGTAGCAAGTACTATGTATCTTCAAAAAAATAAAAGATGAATATGAGAATATTCATCTCCAGAATCTGTATCATGTGAAAATAAGATGTAAAGTAACACTGAGGGAGGCCAGGTGCAGTGTCTCAGGCCTATAATCCCAGCACTTCGAGAGGCTAAGGTGGGAGGATCGTTTGAGGCCATGAATTCAAGAGGAGCACAGGCAATATAGCAAGACCCCATCTCTACAAAAAATGGAAACAAATAGCTGGGTGTGATGATGCATGTCTGTTGTCCTAGCTACTAGGAAGCTGAAATGGGAGAACTGCTTGACCCCAGGAAGTCAAGGCTGCAGTGAGCCATTCACATTACTGCCTGCCATCCTGGGCAACAGAGTGAGAGACCCTGTCACCTCACACACACACACACACACACACACACACACACACAAAAGTAAATAAACACTGAGGAGAGGAGAGGGAATAGAAAGTGACGGCTTAATGGGTACAGAGCCTCCTCTGGAGGTGTTGAGATGCTCTGGAACTAGACAGAGGTGACGGTTGTTCAACATCATGAATGTACTGAATGTCACTGAATCGTACCCCTTAAAATGATAAATTTCATGTTATGTGAATTTCACCTAAGAAAAAATTTATAGTACTGAACTCTAGTTGATAGAAAGACAGGTGCTTTATACAGAGCATTTTGTGCTTTATACAGAGCATTTTGTTTTCAGTCTTGATAATAATGATAATGTATCATTATCCCCATTTTCAGATAAGAAAAGCCAAGCAAAAGTGGACATATCTAGTAAACCACAACAGATAGATTTTAACTCAAGGCTGTTCATACTCTTTCCCCCTCTACCTTGCTGCTTTTTGCTTCTGTGGGAATTTGACAAGCAGGTGGATAAGAAAAAAAACAATCTTGGATCAAGTCAGAACAGCTTAGCAAAGCACAGGGCAGGGAAGTGTATGTCATGTTCTGAAAATGATAAGAAGCTTAGAACAGTAACAGTTGGGGCAGGAAAGCAATGGAGATAAAGCATAAGCAGTGGCTGTGGAGGTAAAGCCTATCAAAGGTCCTCCATGCCTGGTAAGGAGTACAGGTTTTGTCTTGTTACCTACAGCAGCAGTTCTCAAAAAGTCGTGTGTCTCAAATTCGCTGGAAGGTTTCCTAAAGTACAGATTTCTGATTCACTTGATCTAGGCTGGGGTCTGAGAATTTACATTACTAAAAATTTACCAACAATGTTGATACTGCTGGTTCAGTGACTATAACTTAGAAACTTCTGGCCTATAGAATAATTAGAGGTTTTTAAGAAAAAAAGCAACATAATTTTATGAATACATATATTGTTTTATATATATATAATGTTTATATATATATTAAACATTATATATGGAAAAGTTATCTTGCAGTGCAGTTATTAAACCCCTTCCTTTCTGAAGTTGGTATTTATCAGGAGGAAGAGCCTTAGTACCACTTTTCCTGCAGCAAAGAGCATAGCTCTCACTTGTGTTAGTAGTAGATTTGATTCTTCTATCTGAGAGTATCTACCTGTCTTAATTTCACCATTCATTCCATAACTTATGGAAATATATATATATAACATTTTATTTAGGACTGGTCGCAGAGAATACAGACAAGATTATTGCAATGTCCAAAGTAAAAATAAATAAATAAAAACTTAAACTAGGACAACACAAATAGGGGTTGGAGGTAGGACTGTCATGACCTATAGCTACATCGGTAAAAATAAAAAACCCTAGTAACATAAAAGGTAAAAAGCTCAAGAACTGGAATCACATAGTATGGGAATAGACTTTTTCTCAAAGTGTTGACTAATTAGAGGAGAAGTTATGTACAAAGAATAGTCAAAGATAAGCTATGTTTTCATGAAGGAAAAGCATAAAGGAGAAGCATCTGGTCCTACAATACAGAAGCCCAGGGATGATACTCAACCCCATCCAGGTCACTCAAGTGGTATAAATGAGCTCATTCAACTGGCTCCCCTAAACAGGGGGTAAAGTGACACTACAGCAACTCATCAATTATGACATTCTGTTCAAATTTTTTTTTTTTAAGGGAAAGAGGCAGGGAAGTAACAAAATAAGAATTGTTTCAGATGCATTGAGTCTGGTCCAACAATTTACTTCTTCCCAGGAAAATCAACATCCTCTTCTTCTGAAGAGAATTCATAAGAGGAAAAAAAAAATGCTATCAAACAACATTTCCAAACCAAAGCCAAACAAACTACTGGCATTAGAGAAATTTCAAATATTGAGTCTCTCAAAGAGGGACAGTAAATTGTAAACAGAGAGAGAACCAATTCCAACAGGCCCAATCCATCCCCCTCACAATTACAGCAATGGAATCCTTGGTCAACGCCCTGGGCTCAGCATCTGAAAGCACAAGACTCTGTCTCTGACAGGATGGTGTGGGCAGTTTACTCATTTTTTTTTTTTTTTTTTTTTTGAGACAGAGTCTCACTCTGTTGCCCAGGCTGGAGCGCAGTGGCGTGATCTCAGCTCACTACAACCTCCACGTTCTGGGTTCACGTGATTCTTCTGCTTCAGCCTCCCAAGTAGCTGGGACTACAGGCGCATACCACCATGCCCGACTAATTTTTGTATTTTTAGTAGAGACGAGGTTTCACCATGTTAGCCAGGCTGGTCTCAAACACCTGATCTCGTGATCTGCCCACCTTGGCCTTCCAAAGTGCTGGGATTATAGGCGTGAGCCACCGCCCCCAGCCTTTTTAAGGGACAAGGTCTCACCTAAGCTAGAGTGTGTGGTATAAGGAACCTGTGAGCTAAATTGAACCTACCTCCTCAGCCTCCTAAGTAGCTGGGACTACTGGCACACACCAATACACCCAGCTATTTTTTTCTATTTTTGTAGAGATAAGATCTCACTATGTTGTCCAGGCTGGTCTCAAAATCCTCACTTCAAGCAATCCTCCTATCTTGACCTTGCAAAGTGATGGGATTACAGGCAGGAGCCACTGTGCCCAGCTAGCTAACTCATCTTTACTGAGCCGACTCCTCCTCTGTAAAATGAAAGATAGCATTAATAGCACTTCTCTTGCCTACTTCACCAGTTAGATGTAAAAGCAAATAGAACACAGAGAGCAAACTGAGAGCATAAATCAAACTCTTAATCTATGTATTCCTACCATGATCTTACAATAGACTCAAGGTTACATTCAAAGGAGGGAAGAAGAACCAAATGTGCATCAGTTAGGATTCTTTCTACAGTATTCATAGCACAAGTTTCTTTAGATTCTCTGCCTTCGTTCACAGTTCACTGTTTCATCAGAGGTGAACAAGAATCTGAATTGTTTGCATATTCCAGTAGAGAGCCTGGCTTAGTCTATATTTCTATGTAACTTAAAATCAGGGATGGCATTTTACTTCAAATAAATATTAATGATACCAGACGAAAGGACAAACTTTGTTTAACGAAACTATCCATTCTTCATGTTGCTAATTCATCACAGTAATATTACTGAACCTATTAATCCGTGTGTCTACTTACATTGTTTTAAATGTTTGTTAACCATTATTGTATATTTAAGTCTAGTTGTTCTTCCCCTCTTTATTAACGACCTCTAAAATTCAGCATACACACAATTAGAACCCACAGGTTGCAATTCTCTTTTTTCCCTGACACAGTTCTAGATGACCATGATTGTTTGGCAAAGCTCCACCTCCTACACCTGCCATTCACAAGATTAGAAAACACATTTAACTTTCTTTAGCCTACATATCAGACACTGGTTTCAAAAAGACAAAGAGACGAATCTGGAGACTTGAGGAAGACATTTGGCAAAAGGAAGAGCTTTATCACCTCAAACATGCATCTCTAAATGAGTTAGGAGGAGCTGGGGACAGACAGAAGTAGGTAACAGATTTTCCTTTATTTATTTTTTGAGGCAGAGTATCCCTATGTTGTCTGAGTAGTTCTCAAAATCCTGGGCTCAAGTGATCCTCTGCCTTGGCCTCCCAAAGTGCTGAGATGAAGGCATGAGCCACTGTGTCAGGCCAGGCTTTCTTATAAAAGTCAATTCAGAACTGCTTGGTTCTGAAAGTGAAGAGAGAGAAAAGCCGCAGGAGTTTAGAACTTCAGCACCCTGGAAAGAGAAGAAGCAGAGTAGGCCAGGGACCTAAGAGCAGGGAAGTGCTTAAGGTGAGTGTAAGATGTTAAGGATGTAATTATACATTCTTCACAGATCAAAAGACCAGGACATTAGCTCTTGAACATGAAAAGTGTCTAGGAAGGCTGTGATGGAGAGAAAGGTAAACGAGCTAGTAAGTTTTTTCTTATCCTTCTAGGAGACTGCAAGTAAACAAATTTAAAAAGGTAAAGAGACATATGCAAAATATTAGTGGGAAAAAGAGACATATTTGCCCGGCGTTGCTAACCCACCACTCAAGCAACCCCACTGTGTTCTTATTGCTGTTCCTAGGCTACCAAACCTTTCAACCTCGCAATAAAAACTTAAAAATCACATACCCAGCCAGGTGTGGTAGCTCTCGCCTGTAATCCCAGCACTTTGGGAGGCCAAGGCAGGCAGATCACCTGAGGTCAGGAGTTTGAGACCAGCCTGAACAACATGGAGAAACCCCACCTCTACTAAAAATACAAAAAATTAGTTGGGCGTGGTGGCGCAAGCCTTTAATCTCAGCTACTTGGGAGGCTGAGGCAGGAGAATTGCAGGAACCTGGGAGGCGGAGGCTTCAGTGAGCCAAGTTCGTGCCATTGCACTCCAGCTTGGGCAACAAGAGCAAAACTCAGTCTCAAAAAACAAAAAAAAAAAAAAAAACAGGTCCCATGAGAATTCAATAAACATATGCTATGAAAACTCAACTTCATGCTAGCAGTTACTAATAGTTGCAATGATGTAAGAATTTTGAATACTTTCATTGAATTTGTAGAGTACTTATTTCCCTTATTCTAAATGTTGCTATAACGGGTCAGAAGGTATACTGCAATATCATCTCTGTACTCAAATAACACTGCTATAAATTGCTCCCAAAAAGTACTTTACCTAAAAGATGTTCCCAAAATATTACATAACAAGACATTTTTATTAAGTCATCTTTAAAATATACTAGCAGATCTGACTTTTTTTAAAAGAAAATCCATAACAGACGTTTTGTAAGGAAATCATTTAAATGTTGTAGGGACACTAGAAAGTCTATTCTCATCTCATGCTAAAATACCGCTTTTGGAAACCACATAATTATTTTCTTAAAAGAGGACATACGTTATCAGGATGAAGTAAGGAGAGAACATTTTAGCCTACTGTTGGTCTAAGGACATTTAATTTTTTTTTTTTTTTTTTGAGACTGAGTCTCTCTCTGTCGCCCAGGCTAGACTGCAATGATATGATGTCTCGGCTCACTGCAACCTCCACCTGCTGGGTTCAAGCAATTCTCCTGCCTCAACCTCCCAAGGTTGGGATTACAGGCACGCACCATCACGCCTGGCTAATTTTTTATATTTTTAGTAGAAATGGGGTTTCGCCATGTTGGCCAGGCTGGTCTCGAACTCCTGACCTCAGGTGATTCACCCACCTCGGCCTCCCAAAGTGCTGGGATTACAGGCGTGAGCCACCACATCCGACCAGGACATTTAATTTCTAATATCTTTTTTTAATCAGCTAAGGTTATTACAGAAATACAAATCCATACGGATACCATAAAATGGACTAAGTCAAAGATAATTTTAAGGGATAAAGATTTCAAGAAGTAAATCTAACTTAACCAACAGTCTGAAAAAATTTAGGAAACATTTCAGGGAAAAATATAAATTCATTTACATATAACTGGGTTCTGTATTTTTCAAATCCTTTCAGAATAAAGTCTATACCTCATTACAAACAATTCCTTAAATATCTCCTTTCCAACTCAGAAAGCGTTAAAACAGCAAACAAACTATTCCACATGTAAAATGGACTTCAGTGCAGAAAATAAGTCCAATAACATTTCATAAATAATGTCCCTTAGCCACCTCATTAGACTCACACCATCTAAAATTAACTCGGGGATGAAAAAAACATGAAAGATAGAAAATGACAAAACTGCTTTGCCTAGTAGATAGTGAAAATACAAACACGAAAATGTTTTACCGGGTTCCATACTGGGTATGATAATTAAAATATACAACCCCAGCCCCCAACCAAAACATAATATTTGATAGATAGTAACAGCCTGATAAAGCTCCGTGAACAAACAAAATAGTGTTAGGGCTAAATACAAACTGTTACATAGGCTCCTACAATTAAACCCTTTTCATTTTCTCTAGCTTGTAATAACAAAGTAGGTATACAGGAGGAATTTATTTTAAAATACCATATACATAAATCAACTACAGCATAGCTGGGGAGTAAAATGTTCTAACAGAAACAAAAACTTTTATAGTAAGATCCCCAGGACTTGGAGTGGTTCCCACTTCATGCTTCCCCAGCAAAGACTAAGGAAAATCTCTCACTAAGAGCTCTAAGGAGATTGAGACACTTTCTTCAAAGACACCAGGCCCAGATCACTGTTGAGGCAAAGGGAAGAGACGTACCAAGCAGTTTTCTAATCAAGGAATTCCCAGTAATGAGAGTCTACAAAGTAAACATTTAAACACTAAGTCATCAGTGCTACTTCAAAATAATGGCAGATGCTCATATTTTTACCCCAAATTTAATCAAATATCTTTTTTTGCTATCAAAAATACCAGCTGGAGAAATAATTCGCAAAGTACAAACTGGAGAAAATTAAATCAGCACCACTGATCTCTATGTCAACATGAATGAAATGCCTACAATAAAGGAATCAAATAATCTCCACTTCTGAACTGTGAGAGCCATTACAATTTATTGGGTAACATATAATGTAATATACTTTGTGATACCTTTCCATTATTGCTTTAAACTGTTATTTAAACTCCAGGAGGGAAGACTAATCATTTATCTTTTCAGGTATGTGTGTCACAATTTCTCAATTAGATTATAATTCCTTTGAAGAAGGAAGCTAGAAAGTAAGATGTTTCCTTGCATTTTTTTCTAACACTTTGCACCCATGTTGATACATATTAGATGATTTTCTCTAGTCCTTCTTAAATGGAAAGGAAATCTCAGCAAATAGAACACAAGGACATCAAGAAAAGAAAGACATCAGCAAAACATAAATCAGGTAATAAGAGCAGGTTAACTTTCTGTATTGTTCCACAGGCAGTGGAAAACACTTAAAGACTGTCGCCCCTGCAGCAACCAGAACGTGGGGGGAAAAAAATCTAAATATCAGGAAAGAACACAAAACAAAGTATTCTTGCCACACTTAGAATTTCAACATACTTAAATCGAGATGGTGACGTAAACTTCTACCCAGTGCCTTTTACCTATTTAACAGCTATTTAACAAACACCTGCAGAAATGAACCAAATCCTTTAATGATCAAGGATAATCTCTGAATCATGGTCTCTAGAATCAAGGAGACTACAGAATTCAAAGTGACAAAGGGAACCAAGTTTCAGGCTTGTAAATCAAGCCTTTTACATGGTGAAAGGCTGCCATTTTAATCTTCAGTATCATTATTTTCTTTAGGGTATTTGGGATTTGAGAATGAATGTGGTAATAAACCATTCCTTTCACTGCTGCCCTATCTTGTGAAGTCTGCTTAAATGACGCAGTCCAACAACAAGCAGACAGATATGAATGGACTTACATTTTGCTAAATATATTTTCCTGTTTGAAAACTTACTGCCAGCAACTTGGTAAACTAAATAAAAGTCATGGAATACACAGAAAACTAAAAGTTACATGCTCACATTTCAGTGCTCTAACAATATGCCCTGGTTTGTTTTTCTTTGTGTGACTGTGTGACTTGGTGGGGAGGGGTTGTTTGTTTGTTTGCTTTGGATCAAGAATTAAAATAGCTGAAACCAAGAAAAAGAATAAGAGGGCTCAGGATTAAGCACAGGGTAGGAAAATTCCTTCCTGATAGCATTTCTCAATCTCATTGTATCAAAGCAAAATGGAGTTTTCCCTCTTTCTCATCTAATGTTCTAGTGCTCAAGAGATTCCCAGCAGCTTCTGGGTCTAAAGACAGGCCTCAAAGTAAAACTGAGTTCTTTCCATTGACATGGATCTCTATGAATCATATATACATGACTACATCTTTAAGAGATGAAAAACTATTAAGAAAGGTAGGGCAAATCTCTTCCCTTCTATGCCAGGTAATAGCCTTCAATTGTTCACTCTTACTCTTCCCAATTGGAAACTAAACAAAAAGACACAGAAATTGTAAACTATTTTCTAAAAATTCTAAAGTGGCTGGAACCAAAAACAAAACAAACCAAAAAAGACACACACACACAAGGAAATCCGTGAAACTCAGAGAGCCGCAGGGCAGAATTCTGTAATAAAGCCAATGTTCTCCACTAAAAAATTAACATGCCGTTAACTCCAGCTGAAAATACGCTGGAAAAATTAAAACTCCAAAACACAAAAATGAAGCATGGAATTACTCTGACAAAAGACTAACCCCAAATTTCCTAACCACTTTCAGACTTGAAGATGGAAGTTAAAAGGAAGTCAGCCTTCACCTACAAATGGAGGTGGCTTTAAGGTGAGTGAGAAAGAGAAAAGCTGGAAGTGCTACTTCCTTTTAATGTTCACAACTTCAACTTGCCCACTGGCAGTAAAGCAAGAAACCAGTCCCCAGTATCAAACTGTAGCCCTCTATTTCCTACATAGGAGGAGGAAACACCAATGTATCAGGCCATGAGATCAATTACAGGAGACCTAACACCCAACTCCATGTAGGAGATATACTTAGCCATAACATACCATGGGCCGGGCGCAGTCGTTTACGCTTGTAATCCCAGCATTTGGGGAGGCCAAGGCGGGTGGTTCATGAGGTCAAGAGATTGAGACCATCCTGGCCAACATGGTGAAATCCTATCTCTGCTAAAAATACAAAAATTAGCAGGGCGTGGTGGTGCGTGCCTGTAGTCTCAGCTATTTGGGAGGCTGAGGCAGGAGAATTGCTTGAACCCGGAAAGTGGAGGTTTCAGTGAGCCAAGATCATGCCACTGCTCCAGCCAGGTGACAGAGTGAGACTCCACCTCAAAAACAAACAAAACAAAACAAAACAAAACACCATGTCAATTTCATGTATCCTTTCCACTTAATATGCAAGTTCTCCCAACACACCTTCTCTAGGATATAGTCTCCCAGCCAATGCCTTTCAAAGGGGCTTCCACACACCAAAAAAGCAAAGGGTTACACAAAATAATTAATTGGGGTACGGGAGAAATCTCTGGGCTATTTCTGTCACATTATTTGGGTTTCCATTTATTGTAGACCTATTCAAAATGTACTACTAAAGTATTATACATATATATTTTTAAATATTTATGTAGTATACATGTGTCTTCAAATGTTTGGGAATGATAATGTGAACTGGTTAAAAAAAAAAAAAAAAAAAGAACTGTTCCAGTTGACAACAGGCCCATTCTACATATACATGTCTACTAATAATATAGCTGTAACTGGAATTCTCTTCACCCCTGTATTCCATTCTACAACTTGTAGAGCATTGCTATAAACATTCTCACGTATCACAAAATTGGACATAGCACGTAGAGAGAGGTGCAATTCCACATTTCAACAACTGAGCAAAACAAGACTGGAGAGAACCAGGTAAGTTTGACTGCTGCTTTGATCCTCCTCCCGACCCTTCCCAGTTGCTCTCCATTCCTTCACTTCATTTACTGCAGAAGCTTGTACCCTTGAGACAAAAATCACCCCCTTGAGGGTCCTTCAAATGGTGGAGAAAATAAGTAAGATAAATTCTTCATGAAATGACAACTTAACGAGGAAGCACTCTTCCCCCGGATTTGCATAAACACATAACCATTCTTCCAGCCAGATTTTAAACCCAGATAAAATCATAAATGTAAATTCTCCACTTAGAAGAATGTAAATTTAGGCATAAAGCAAAATCGGTAACCTACTGAAGAAAAATCCACAATCAGAATCTTATAGCTGGGACACATTTCTACTCACCGGACTACAAAATACCCTAGTGTCAGATCAACGGCAACAAAAGGGAAAGATTGCCTCTCGCCAACCCCTTTTATTTTTATTTCAGAAAGAGACCAAGAGGCCAGGGAGGATCTTTAGTAGGGTTTAGAAGCATTCTGTCTGTCTGTCTGCCTCCACCATACCTCTCTCTTTCAGACACACACACACACACACACACACACACACACAGGCATATATAGTTTTTTATAAAAACAACTACAAAAAATTATTTAAAGGCTGAAAACCTAGGCAGCACCAACACAAAAATAGGTTTATCTTCCAATACTATGAATTGTTCTAAAGACTTCAATTTAAATGGCCAGCCCTACTTGCTTTTTTTAATACCTATTAATTTCCCTCAAAGTCCAGGAAATTATTCAAACCCATTCCGCATTCAAGCTCATTTGCCCTTCATTGAAGCATTTCTAATCAAAAATTCTAATGTACTCTGTTTTCATTGTGAAAGAAACTACATAAACAAGTTTATCAAGTAAAGTAGCTTGTCAACATGATATTTATTATACCCATGAAAGACTAAATGAAGGCATTTCCCTCTATAAACTCCATATCTTGTCTCTGTGCAAAAAGGCACATTCAATAATTTTTGTTAATTTCATTGCAATAAATGTCACATTATCAAAATTAGGAATAAAGAGGCTACTTAGAAGTAACTCAAAGGCACTGTGCATCACACAAGCCTTGAATCATAATGCCATAAACAGCCGTCCACATTGTACTCAGTCTAGAAAGGGCAGAAAACATCACTGTCCATAGGACACAGATTTCTTTTCATTGTCCTTTTCTTGGAGATAGTGTGGTTCAATGACTATGCCAAACGCTGATCTCAAAAGTTCTGTTTCAAAATGTGCCTTTGTAATCAGCCCTCCAGAGTGATCATGAGATCTTGGACTTGTACAAGCATCAGTTAATACTTCCATAAAATTAGGCAACAGGAGTATTAGAGGCAGTATTGTTCAAAGAGGTCTGTTTAGTATTCCTGATCCTTTCTTAATCCAAACACTAGGAAGGCCAGCAAAGCTCTCAGCTGAAATACAGATAAAATGTACTGAATAAAGCCTGTAATCAATTCTGAGATCTATATTTAGCACAATCAGACACATATCATACATGGAGTCCACTTAATTTTTTCCTTTGGTTCAATCAGTTTAATCAAAAAGTAGATAAACATAATGTAAATATTTCTTACCTTGAAGGCATTTAACTGTCCTCTGTTTTTCAACACTCTTGCCACATCTTTATCCAATATTCACAGTGGGAGGGGGAGGCTGAGATGATCTGTTCTTTTAGGACCTCAAAGTTAAGTTTTCCTAAGGAGCATCCAGCCATCATTAGGAAGCATCGGAGTCAAATATTCAGTCCTTCATTGTTTATTTATTTATGTTAATGGTGTGATTGTTACATATTTCTAAATAAAGAGAACTGTTAAGAGGCTTTTCTCTGGGGATGAGGGTCTTCAATTCTACCAATTTAGCTTAAGACCACCAATGTGGTCTTTGGGAGAAGGTCCTGCTTTCTAAAGCACACAGTTGTAAACAGCAACTGGTTGAAGGCCTAATTAGCATTAAACAGGCCCCAGGAATGAACAGCAAGATGACAAGGGTCACTAAACTAAAGAGGAGGTCAAACTACCCCAACCCCATGGGACAATGCCCAAGGTACCCATGCAAATGAGAGAAGCAGCCTAGACATGTAGAGATGAGCAGCGGCATTAAAACCTCTAAGCCGCCTTTCACTTTCCTCTCCAAAAAAAAAAAAAAAAAACAATAATAGAGGAAAGAAAGAAAAAGAAAAGAAAACCAAATGCCTACTTCTTCAGTGTAGCATGATACGCAATTAGTAATCACTTCTGTCCTGGAGAAACAACAAATAAAAGGCAGCTAAGAACATCGCAATGGCAACCAGGAAGAATTACAGAATACAATTAGCATCTGTGTTAAGATGGGCAGCGGTTTTCTCCCACAACATCCCAGTATTTCCACCACAAAGAGGAAATCTGTACAACCAACTGCCAACTTGTAGATTTTTTCTGCTAAAAAAAAAAATACAGAGCAAACTCCACACACATACTCCATTCAAATGTGACAAAGAACCCTTTTCTTAATACGTACTATAGGACTGTTGTTTTTTCCATTCTCCTAGCAATAAAAATTCTTCCTTCGTCAAATTACTGCAAGATAATTGCAGAAATTTGATTTTGAAAAGTTTCAGAGAGAGATTTTCAGCATTTTGAACCCTATTAATTTTGAGGTACTCATCAACTATACACGCATGTCCTATTTTGCTTGTTTTCTTGTTTTTAATCCCGCTTTTGCTCAAATCCATCTTGGGAAAAGTTTCAGCTACTCTGAATGGGAAGAGATTTTATTATATCAGCAATTCAGTTAAGGTAGAAAAAATCTAAAACTGCAACAGCAACGTTTTTCCAAGATAACTCAAAAAGAAACTATAGTTTAGAAAACTCAAAATAAAAGCTAACACTCATTATTCTAGCCCTACTTTCTAAAATAAAAAGTTGTCTTTGCAACAAAAACATGAGACATAACCCCCTATTTAAAAAACTCTTCCACACCACACTGCAACTAAAAAATAAAAAATGTTTGCAACCAGAAAGCCCATTAAGCCGACTTAAAAAAAAAAAAAAACTTACATGTTGAGAAATCAATAGTAAAAATATATAGGGCATTTTTATTTAAATACACAATTGACATTTTGTGTCACATGCCTTCTTTAAGATTTGCCTCTGAGATTACAAACACATTTTTACCACAAAACAAAGTATTAGTTCAAATTTCTCATGAGGCAAACATTTTTTGTTGTTTATGAAGAGATTTTGTAAAGTACATTTCCCAATTGTTCTCTTTCACTTGACTGAAGGAGCATGCAAACTAACTTTGTGAACTTCTCTTGTATGATATTACTTAAGCTTTTAATATACTCATACCTACAAGGTAGCAGTATGATACATTTTATATCATTTGTTTAATCATGTCTGCATAACAGAAGCACTCAACAAAATAAAAACTGGTAACTGCTGTGAAAATGACGCAATGGGTCTAATATTTTAGGGGAATTATCACAAAATTATCTAATCCATGTTTCTTGCAAAAGGGAAAAGATAAAGTATGCTATTGCTATTTGAAGCTGGAGAAGCTAGTTTCTTAGATATCAGAATGGTCAGTTAACCTCATTTAATAAGCAAAATAAGCCAGGTATTTTCATTCACTGTAAGATTATCTAAGGCAGGCATGTAAGGAGCAACTCTGCATTAAATATCTTAGCTAAAAATTTAAAAAGCAGATATACTGGCAAAAATCTTACACTGTACTTTGTTCAATGCATTAGCAACTGAATCATACAACTGGTGTGGACGTGCTAAAAGGCAAATAGAAAAGATTGAGAACAGATAATTATTAAAAATACAATCTTTCCTGTGATTAAATATTTACAAAAAAATGATACAAAAAGGAATCTATAAAATATCCATCTTTAAATGGACAGCCCTTACTCCTGAAGTAGCAATTGAATAGATAAGTCTCAATTAATGCTGTAACTGTGGCATATAACATCATGAGAACTACGGCTTTTATTTTTTTTTTTTTTGAGACAGAGTCTCACTGAGTCACCCAGGCTGGAGTGCAGTGGCACAATCTTGGCTCACTGCAACTTCCGCCTCCTGGTTCAAGCAATTCTCCTATCTCAGCCTTCCAAGTACCTGGGACTCCAGGAGCATGCCACCACAGCCGGCTAATTTTTGTATTTTTTACTAGAGACAGGGTTTCACCATATTGGTCAGGCTGGTCTCAAACTCCTGACCTCAGGTGATCAATCCGCCTCGGCCTCCCAAAGTGCTGGGATTACAGGTGTGAGCCACAGTGCCCAGCCTATAACTATAGTTATTTTGCTTCATAGCTACACTAAGTGAAATTGTAAATAGATCCCATCTATTATCACATCTTTACTATTCTTGGTTACAGTTTAATCTGTACTTGCTGATCACAGAATAACAGAGAATAACTTAATATTAATCATAAGTTTATCTTGGTAGGTTTTACAATGTACAGCTTTGCCCCAAATATCAAGTTGCTAATTATAATAAATGTGAGTTACACCTGAAAGGCTTATTGCATGAAACATTCTTATTTGCTATCTCATATGAGTGACATCAGAATGATTTATTTAATATATCCTTACATCTGCTGCCTAAATCCTTCAGTGTCTTTCCATCGGCAAGCGCATCAGCCTCTGCCCTTGTCAACTTTTCCCACTTCAGCCCCCACCATTAGCAATACCATCACCCAGCACACACTGCAACCATTTCAGACTTCTGGACACTTTCTACCCTGCCACAACATTGGGATTCCTTGCCTTTGCATATGTTACACTCTGTCTGGTATGCCCTCCTCTGCCACTATTGTTTGACCAGAGAGCTACTCAGCCTTAAAGTTTCAGGCTGTGTGAGAATTTTTTGTTGTTTTTTTGAGACGGAGTCTTGCCCTGTTGCCCAGACTGGAGTGCAGTGGCATGATCTCGGCTCACTGCCACCTCCAAATCCTGGGTTCAAGCGATTCTCCCTGCCACAGCCTCCCGAGTTGCTGAGACTACAGGAGCGTGCCAGCAAGCCCAGCTAATTTTTGTATTTTCAGTAGAGATGGGGTTTCTCTGTGTTAGCCAGGATGGTCTCAATCTCCTGACCTCGTGATCTGCTCACCTTGGCCTTCCATAGTGCTGGGATTACAGGCGTGAACTACTGGGCCCAGCCGGGAGAATTCTTAATTGACTGACAACCACAATAAAAAGAACCCTCCAGTTTAATACTTAGCAAGTCTTATTTCAAACTTTTTCAGAAGGATGAAATCGAAGAACAGGGAAGATGGGGGACAGACGTAAAATGTTCAGTATTTAAATAAGTAATAAAGTATTTGCCTCTCTGTGTTCATCTCATCTCTAGGCATGGTTGGGGAACAATGAAACTTTAGATATGGTCTCTGCCCATAAGCTATATATGATACTACTGGAGAGGTGAGACTATTGTACATAAAATAATTAGCAGAGCCTACAAAATCTGAGCAAAAATAAAAGACTAGAGTAATATTAAAGAATATTTAGATAGTATTTTACAATTCAAAGAGTAATCTTTATATATGACCCAATGTAATCCTAGTATCTGGGTGAAAAAATGACTCATACACAATTTACTGAAAATCAAATTGAGTCACCAGATTATGGGGTACAGCCCTCACAAAGAGAGCAGGTAGAGGACAGGGGCCTTGGAAGAAAGGGAAGCATCTGAGCAGGCAGAAAGAGAGAAAATAGAAAATCATGGTGAAAACCAATGGAAACAAAGCATGAACATCAACAATTTAGGAGCCATTGAAGAGATGAATCCGCAAGAGCACAAATTTCAGCTGAGGAGCGGGAAATGGAGCTAGTACAGAGAGAGAGGCAAAGCCAAGAAAAGGCATTTGGAATGAGATAGAATGTAAACGTTTGCCACTGGCAGTTTGTGGGCAAGGCAACCTCAAATTTAAAGAATTTTAAAAAGACATTTAATACTCTCCAGAACATTTTATTGGGAAAACCTCACTAGAATTCAATATAAGTTTAACAATTTAGCAGCTGGAGAAACTTAGGTTTGGATACATAAAAGAGTGGAACATTCTGAATCGTCTGTAAAGATGGCCAAAAAACACCCTGAAAAATAGATGCATCCTCTAAAGATTTCTTTTAGAAAATAAACAACATGGAAAGAGAGACTCATTATTAGCATATTTCATTTTGATTCTATTTATTTTACTGCCTTGCTATACCAAAAGAAATATTTAAAAGTGAAAAGCTTATTTAGCCTATCTTGATAATCAACCAGTCCTATATTTATTGATTGACTACAATAAGTAGGAGAACTATAAATGTCTATATTCCCGGAAGAGTCCAAGTTCATGCCTGCTATTCTAGTATGGTTACAAAATCTGTCCCCTTTCACTCTAAAAAGTGTTCTGGCTTGTAATACAATAAATGATAAAGTCATCCTAGCTATAACACACTATAACTAACACAGCAAATTCAAGGGTGTGACCAGAGACTTCATGTTCAACTCCATGGGGGTTTCATAGATTTCGCTCTAAATAAAATCTGTGAATATAGTATCCCCTCAAGCTGTGCACCCCAAGCAGGGTACCATGTACATCAAAGTGTGGTGGCTTACTCCTGTTTTCAGGGCAGTTTAAAGTATACCTTCATTTATTTATTTTTTAGAGAAGGGGTCTCTGTCACCCAGGTTGGAGTACAGTGGCATGATTATAGCTGGCAGCAGCCTCAAACACTTGGGCTCAAGCAATCCTCCCAGTTTAGTCTCCCATTTGGCTGCAACTACAGGTGTGAGCCACAACCAGTAGCTAAAGTCATATTTTTGTTTTGAGACAGGCTGTCACTCTGTTGCCCAGAAAGGAGTGCACTGGTGTGATCACAGCTCACTACAGGACGAAAGCAGTTCTCCCACCTCAGCCTCCTAAGTAGCTGGGATTAGAGGAATGCACCAACACACCCAGATTCTTTTTTTTTTTTTTTCATTAGACACAACATACTGCTATTCCCCCAAGATGGTCTCAAACACCTGGGTTCAAGTGAAACACCTCGGCCTCCCAAAGTGCTGAGATTCCATTCAAGAGCCACCGTGCCTGACCAGGTATACCTTTTAAAGCTTGTTTAGCATGATACACATTTACCCAGCAGATTTTAGTGTCCAAACTAAACAGCAAGCAGGAAATAAAATGCACAGGTAATCCCAAGCCCAGCACATAGCCAGAGTGGACAGGGGATGCTTGTCTGCCATTCCCTGCTGACTAATTATAGCACCACACCATTTGGTAACATCCAGGAACCATCAGGGAGGCCCAGGTTGGCCTTTTCTTCTCTTTAGTGCTTGCTACATTACATTTTGTATACATATGTTGAAAAAAAGTGACCTAAACATAAATCAAGCTGTTTCAGAAATGCTAGCATGAATAAGCCAAGAAAGTCCTAAGATATGTTAGCTAATATTAATATTTATGTAGGTATTGCTGGAAACTCACTAACAGTTGGTTCAATTCAATGGGATACTCTATACATACACATAACTGATTTTCTTGGTAAAACCAGAAATTGGGTTTTATGGGTGCACACACAGGGAACCCATGCATGTACAACTTTGAGAGGAAATTATGTTTCCTCTCAAAATGACAGAATACGATCCTCTCAAAAAATGAAAATCTGCCAAGCCCTCAACTAGAGACTAAAGAAACTAAAAGATTATAAATGTGTCAGAGAAAAAAATCAAATGAAGCATAAAAGGAAAACGAGCTGAATTTTGTCTCCTTCCACTAGATATGAGTTGGTACATTTACTTACCCTACCACAGTGCTATTGAAAATGGAAGAAATATGAGCATCATTATATATCACTGGCTTTTATTGCTACTGGAGACTAAGGCTGGCCTCAAGTAGAACATTTTTATTCTCCAGGAAAAATATTTTTCTTTTTGAGATTGTGAAAAATTTCAGTGACCATTATTAGTTACTTAGAACTCTATGTATTTCATGAGGCCTAAAATCAGCTATAATTACTTTACATGCCTGCTCCTAACTTTTATCTGCACATTTCACATAGTTTCCTCTCTATAGGCTTCCCTCCTGGTTCCTGAGTATGGAAATCTTGTTCTCTCTGGTTTTTTTTTTTTTTTTTTTTTTTTTCTGGAGATGGGGTCTCACTCTGTTGCCCAGGGTGGTGTGCAGTGGTACAGTCACAGTTCAATGCAGCCTCAATCTCCCAGGCTCAAACAATCCTCCTGCCTTAGCCTCCTGAATAGCTGGGACTGGAGGCACAAACCACTATGCCCGGCTATTTTTTTTTTTTCAAATTTTTTGTAGATACAAGGTCTCGCTATGTTGCCCAGGCTGTTCTCAAACTCCTGGGCTCAAGCGATCCTTCTGCCTTGGCCTCCGAAAGTGCTGGGATTACAGGTGTGAGTCACTGTGCTTGGTTGGGAATCTTGTTTCTATCTTTATTTCACCAAGGCCCTAAAAGTAAGCATCCTCTGCTTTAATATTTTTCACTGTGGTTAACTTTTATTATTAATAGTAAAATAAACTCTGGTTTACTAGTGATATTTGGTGCCTTACCAACGGCAAGACTCACAATTTGTTGATCTGTGGCAGAAGCCACTTGTCCATGATAGGTTTTTCCCCTTATTCCTTTAGAATACAACATTCAGTTGGGGCTGAGGATATCAATACCTAAGGACTGTTTCTCACACTCCCTGTCAGCTGCTTGTGGCCATGTATGCAAACTGTAGCACATGAGAGACAGCAGAAGTGATAAACACAGTTTCCAGCTCTTGCCATTAGAGGAAAGTGCGTGCCATCACTCCCAACACTTCTGTATGTCCCACACTGGAGACATGCGAGAAGGCATGGCAGCCATCTAAGATATAAAATGAAAGCATACTCTTGAGGATGGCTCAAAAAAACTTTATCATCCCCAGACAAAAAAAATTTTTTGGTTGTTTTTGAGACAGTCTCGCTCTTCATCCAGGCTGGAGTGCAGTGGCGCAATCTTGGCTCACCAAAAATTCCACCTTCCAGGTTGAAGCAATTCTCCTGCCTCAGCCTCCCGAGTACCTGGGATTACAGATGCATGCCACCATGCCCAACTCATTTTTGTATTTTTAGCAGATAGGGTTTCACCATGTTGGCCAGGCAGGCCTCGTACTCCTGACCTCAGGTGATCCACCCTCCTCAGCCTCCCAAAGTGCTGGGATTATGGGCATGAGCCACCACACCTGGCCACTAGACAAAAATTTTATAAGCAAGAAATAAAATTCCATCACATTGAAGTCACTGTTATTTTGGCACCATATATATATAATATACACATATACACATGCATACATATATACACGTATGTATTTGTGTACACATGTGTACATATGCACGTGTGTATATATGTGCGTATACGTACACATATGTATATATACACACACACATAACAGCATCAACCTGTAAACTGCTGAATAAATAAATTATCTTCTCTTCATTTCTCTTCATTGTGCTTCATTTCTTAAATTAAGTAATAGAGGAAAAAGGTTAAAACATCTTGGATGAGTATTATTCCTAACCATTGGCAGGGCAGTATCAATTCTAAACTATATCAAGTTATTACATTTTAAAAATACATCTACATAGCTTATACCACAATGAGGGATTTTTTTTCATTCTAACACAGAAAAATCTTCCCTAAAATTCTCATCTCTGGACGACCAGAAAAAAAATAAAAATAAAAAGTTACCTCTGCTTTAAGAAAATGGTTGGGGAAGGGCTCCTGGAGCCACTTTAGTGCTCAAGCACTAATATCCTGGCTAAAGAAACATCAATGGCCAGTGCAGTGGCTCACACCTGTAATCCTAGCACTTTGCGAGGCCGAGGTAGGGGGATCACAAGGTCAGGAATTCGAGATTAGCCTGACCAACATGGTGAAACCCCATCTCTACTAAAAATGCAAAAATTAGCCAGGCGTGGTGGCACATGCCTGTAATCCCAGCTACTCCGGAGGCTGAGGCAGGAAAATCGCTTGAACCTGGGAGGCAGAGGTTGCAGTGAGCCGAGAGCGCCCCATTGCCCTCCAGCCTGGGCAACAGAGCAAGACTTCATCTCAAAAAAAAAAAAAAAAAAAAAAAAAAAAGAAAGAAACATCACTTCTCATTTTGCTGTGGATAAATTACATGCTAGACAAGTTTTCTTTAGTCCTCAGGACATAAACCACTACCTAGGAAACTCTAACAGTCTGAGTAGTATTAATTATTTATCACAAATCAACACATCTTTTATCACAAACTGCAATACAATAAAAAGAACGTTAGGTTGAGCAGTAATAAATCACTGTCAAGCTTTTGACTATATACAATTTGAAACAAGAATCTAAAACTGCCAAAAAGACACAGAAGCTATAGTCGCTGGTGACAACCAATATAACTAACTCAGGAATAACAGTGAGAAGTGTGGTGGGAGACAGCTGAGAAACGGCAAAGCAACATATAACATTTTCACGTGGGCTTCATTTTCCATCAAAAATCAACATGGCATGTAAATTTTATGAACAACTGTAAACTACATAGTCATCAAAATACCAAACCATATTTAAACACAAACAAAAAAATACCTTCTTTCAAACCTTTGTAAATAAGGAAGTAGAAAGATAATTTTCTAAAGTACTTAATAATTATCCTGGTTTTTTTTTCTTTTATACCTAGGAAAGACAGCTCTCTCCCCCACTCCCACACTGCTTTCCTGTTTTTATCAACACCAAAATAATTTCCACAGATAACTAAAAAAGCACCCAGCATAGAATTTAAATAGGTGTAAAATCCCAGAATTTTCTTGGGAAAGTAGCATTATTTGGCTTAGCTTTTGCTTCCAAGGTAAAAAAGAATTAAATTTATTCCAGGGCGTGGATGATGGGCCAGGAAGAGAGACTGGGATAATTAGGAAGTTAACTGCTCACTACTCCCCTTTACAGAAGTCAACATTTTTCTCCCTGCTGCAGTGATGTGGACTGCCTCCCGTGTCTACCAATGCTGTCAGCAGAACTTTCTGCAATGATAGAAATGTTTTACAGTTTCCAAAGTGGTAGCCACTACTCACAAGAGTTGACTGGGTTCTTGAAATATAGTTAGTGAAAGAAGAAGTTTTTTAACATTTTTAATCGTCACATGTGGTTAGTGGCTACAATATTAGATAAAACAGTAATTCCAAAGTCTTTCAAGGCTCCACTCAAAATGCTGTCTCCTCTATAAAGCAGTCCCAGATCCTGCAGCTTGAAAGTTAAAACCTTTTCCTCTGGTATGCCACAGTAATTTAAATATACACATAGATAAAATGCATGAAGTTGGATCGCCAAGCAAGACAAACTTTCAATCTAACCAAGATGACTCTCTGGAATCCCTTATCAAGAGAAAAGATAACTCATACATCAAGCCTAGTCCATTTTTCTCTCAAGCTGGAAACAAATTCCTGTTCATTCAGTTAAACAACAAATGCAGCAGGAAATTTATATTTAAGCACCATAGGCAAGAAAATAAACAAAAACACAATTGACAGTAATAGAGGAGGATGCTGTTACTATGAGACGGACAAGGTAAATGAGACAATCTGCAAGAACAGAAGATTCATTTGTCCCATATTCTAGTGCAAATATGGCATGGTAGAGACAGAACCCATATAATGGCCCCTGTCTCCCTCACTACTGTTTTCCTTTCTTGATTTCCTACTTTCCTTCCTATCTATCTACTTCCTTTCCCGCCCCCTCCCCACCCCTTTGGTACACATCCTAGATATTTACATTCATATCAGTTAATTATAGGTATGATGGAATTCTTTTTTTTTTTCACCTTTTTTTATTGCATTTTAGGTTTTGGGGTACATGTGAAGAATATGCAAGATTGTTGTAAGGTATGATGGAATTCTAAAATAGCACTTACTTATCACTTTCTATTGTTCATAAGTTATTTATGTATAACCTTTCTGTCCTACTGAATTATTTATCTTTGTCTCACGCATACATCAGTATAATTTACGTTATAGTTGTCAAGTTTAAAAGCACTGCATCTAGTTATGGCATTATTTGTTCTTAGTTATGATCAAATTAAGGACTGGTTTGAAAGCAAGGGTACCAAATCAAAAGTTTTCAGTGACCAATCACTTAAAAAAAAAAAAAAACTGGGGCACATCTAATTAATAAGTGACAGCATACCTACTTCCTGCCAATGGTACCACATGGCAATAAGACCTTAAGTTTTCAAGAGAAGTCAGAATCTCAGATGATTATTTAAAATACAATTTATAAATGTTTCACTTATTTAATTAAAAGATGAAAAAAATTACTGAAGGTATCAAATAAATGCTTTCTGCTAAGATACTACAAGCTACTGATTTCCGACCTCTGCTCAAATGGATTAGGGCTCTCGGCAAACTCACCTGCATGCATTCAACAACTCTTTACTGTGCTCCCAGCTAGGAATATTTTGGTGATAGAGACATTTGGTACTTGCTCTGTTAGAACTTAGTTTTGATAGGGCAAACGGCTATAAGCAAGAAAACAACTTAGTAAGAAAATTTTAGAGAGTCATAAAGGTTATATTTAAAGTACAGCATGTAATCTGAGCATCGGAGGCTGAAGAAGAGGATTACTTGAGCCCAGAAGTTGCTCTCTGACCTAGGCAAAACCGGGAGACTCTGTATCCAAAAAATAAAAGTAGAGCTATGTGATAAAAGAGTGATAGGCTCATTTAGATTAAGTGCTGGGGCAAATCGATATTCCCCCTGGCTTTTCTTACACAAATGAAAGATAAAATTATCTAAGAGATGACTCTGGATAAGGTCAGTGATTGAGTCTATTGAACTTGCTCTGAGGATCAAAGCATGCCAGACTCCATCTAAGAAAGTTACTGAACCTTTAAACAGATGGAAAAATCCTACTGAACTAAAAGAGAGTGCTCTGCTCAGTTCTTCTAATTTTCTGCAACAGAGTAAAACATATTTGAAAATCTGAAACCCCAAATTTTTGAGATACTCTTGTAAACGATAAGACTTGGAATGACCAGAAGCAAATCGAATCATCAAATGCATATGTCCATGAAATTTAATTGCTTAACCATACACTACAGTCATATTATATTAAATGGGATACTAAATTCACAGATTGGAAGGTTTATCGTTTCCTAGGCAAACTCAAGTAAAAGTCCCAGTTTGACTTGCAGTTATACATTTTATTAAGTGTATCATGATAAATTACTCAAGGACACTTAAATTCTATGGTGATTCACACCAACACACAAATTAAACTCTCTAGTAGAGTTTTATACTTAAGGTAAAATATGTAATTTTCAATAAAAAGTCACTTAGAATTTAGGCATCTTGCTTTTTCAGGGATGAGAGAACTATATTAAAAGAAAACAAAACTCAGATAGCCATAAAAAATAAGTGTCTTGGCCGGGCACAATGGCTCATGCCTGTAATCCCAGCACTTTGGGAGGCCGAGGCAGGCAGATCACTGAGGTCAGGAGTTCGAGACCAGCCTGGCCAACATGGCAGAACTCCGACTCTACTAAAAATACGAAAATTAGCTGGCCGTGGTGGTACACACTTGTAATCCCAGCTACTTGGTAGGTTGAGGCAGGAGAATCGCCTGAATGCGAGAGGCAGAGACTACAGTGAGCCAAGATGGTGTCACCACACTCCAGCCTGGGTGACAGGGCGAAACTCCATCTCAACATACTACTACTAATGTGCCTTTAACATCACGTCTGACTTTTATGCTCCAGAAACATTAGACAAGATAATGGCTTGAACACAACTTGGTAGGTTGCTGTCAGAATTGTTCAGTAGTTATCCCTTATATCTTTTTTTTTTTTTCTTTTTGAGACAGAGTCTCACTCTGTCACCCAGGCTGGAGTGCAGTGGTGCAATCGCAACTCACTGCAACCTCTGCCTCCCGAAGTGTCTGAATTACAGGCACCTGCCACCAGACCTGGCTAATTTTTGTATCTTTTTAGTAGAGACGAGGTTTCACCATGTTGGCCAGGCTGGTCTCAAACTTCTGACCTCAAGTGATTCACCCATTTCGGCCTCCCAAGTACTGGAATTACAAGCATAAGCCACTGTACCCGGCCTACCCCTTACATCTTAAGTTGCTCCTAAAGTAACACTGCCAGACTCTCATGGCCCCTGAATTGATCCTCCTGAGGGAAAACGAGAGAGCTGCTGGATGGGTGAGCTGAGGCTTGAGCTAGGCATGTTGCTTAGCCCCGGCACTCTTTGGGATTTGCTTGCCTGCAGACTGTATGTGTTTTCCTATGCTCTCTTGGCCACATAACAGCTAGACAGGCTCTCTCTTTGGGAGAGGACTGCAGCCACGCTGCTTATGACTGGGTGTGGAATCCTCATTAAGGAAAAAGCATTAGCATGCTCACTTGTTACAATCTTGCCACAGTCAAAACAGCTTTATCATAATTAAAGCAGTGTGTAATCCCCATCATTCTATCTCTCCTCACTTGGTTCTGCCTTAATTGACAAAAATACTATAGGCTCTCAGAACCCCAAGTGTAATGACCAGTAAGTATACAATTGCAGAAAAGCCTGCATCAACACTGTAAACTAAGGAAGCACGCCACCAAGATGCCAGAAACCTTGAGGAATTTCTCCTGCAGACACTGCATATGGAACCTAATTTTAAAAGACAAGAAGAGTCGAAAAAACCAGACTCACCGCCAGAAAACTCCCCAGCATTGTGGGATGTAAATAAAAGGTGTTTGGCAGAATTCCACTAATGCATCCTAATTTGCAGGGCTGAGAGCTGGAAGTGCAGACAGGCCATGGAGGATGGGACACACACTATTTAGCATAACTCAGAGCAGCTGTGTGAGAAGGGCCAACGCTCACACAGCCTCTTTTACAAGCAGAAAATCAGAAGTGTTCTAGGGCCTTTTCTTTCTGTCAAATGCTGAAGTACAAGAACGCTCATTAGACCTAGCTGCTGCACAAACCAGGTATTACGGTCAAAGCAAAAACACAGACACTCCGAATTAGGTCTGGCACTACAGATGCAACCACAAAGGGAGACACAAACTCTTGTGCTGGATTCTGTGCAGATGCATCTTCTGCTCTGATACCCTTTTACTTTCTAGCATCTAGAACCTGTCGTACTGGTTTCTACCTTAAGTGTTCCAGTACAAGTTCTGGGAGGAGAAGCCCCCTGGCTATCCTGCAGGACAGGGAGATAAACTGCTCTGAACAGACCTCTCAGTAGGCAAAGATGAGTTAGCCGGAAAAAAAATAAGTTTAAAACACAAAGTACTAATGGAGAAAAATAAATTTTTGAAAGGAATTATTTCAGAAAGGAAATTCTTGAATTCACCTTTTTTTCTCGACGGAACAAGAGACATGACAAAATATAATAGAGTTTTGTAAAGGAGCAGGGGAGGATCACCTGAGGAGGGAGCAGGACTAAGGGGAACTGGGTTTCTTTAAGGAAGCGGTTAACTGAAATTGAAAATTCAATAGCAGAATTTCAGTTTTCATAAGAATAAACGATAGAACCAATCAGTAGAAAACAAACTTCCTGTGTATCAAAGAAAAGACAAAGAAAAACAGATAAAGAAGGAGGAAAAGCTACATATGGAGTAGACAGATGAGAAACCAGTATTCAGTAATGGACAAAATTAATAAAAACTGACCAACAACCATCCATATCCTAGTTCAACTTTTTTTTTCGTTTGAGACAGAATCTCACTCCATTGCCCGGGCTGGAGTGCAGTGGTATGATCACAGCTTACTGCAGCCTCGTTTTCCTGGGCTCAAGTGATCCTCCCACCTCAGCCTCCCAAATAGCTGGGCTCACAGGTGTGTGCCACCACGCACAGCTAATTTTTTTAAATGTTTTATTTTTGGAGAGACAGTGTCTCACTATGTTGCCCACGCTGGCCTCAAACTCCTGGACTCAAGCAATCCTTAGCCTTACCCTCTCAAAGTGCGGGGTTTACAGGCATAAGCCACAGAAGTTGCTCATACCCTACTTCAACTTTAAAGTATAAGAACTTAAGAAATAATCTCAAAAGCAGCAAGAAAGAGAAATTTAAAAACTGCAAGGACGAGGGTTAATATCAGACTGGCTTCAAACCTTCCAAAAGAAAGTAATACTGTAATTCAAGAATTACATAATCATGCAAGTTGTTCATTCATGATTTAAAATAGAAAACAGGTATGCAAGAGCCCTTACATGACTGTACATAAATACAGTACCCCTTCGCATACAGAGCCAATACCAAGATGAAAAAACAGCTATTATCAATCCTGTCATAAAAGACAGTGCAAATGGTACCAGTAATTTATAAAGAAATATGTACAGAAATATGTAAACCTTAAAGGGAATAATAATATGCCAAATAAAAACACCGGAAGAATGGTGATTAAAGGAAATAAAACTGAGTAAATACTATGAATTTTAGAAGTTGATATCAATGTACTTTTTCTTATAACAACAAATTAATGAATAGGAAAATATATGTTCATGTTTTTTAATTTTTTTTTAAATTTTAAAGGAGATATTAGTGAAATTTTAAAAAAAGACGCATTCCGCTCAAATAACTTACAAAAGAAAAACCCATCAAAAGCATAAAACTATATGAGACTATATATGAGTAGCGTATTAGTCCATTTTCATACTGCTATGAAGAAACACCCCAGACTGGTTAATTTATAAAGAAAAAGAGGTTTAATGAACTCGTAGCTCCACATGGCTGAGGAGGCCTCATAATCATGGTGGAAGGCAAAGAAGGAGCAAAGGCAGGTCTTACATGACAGCAGGCAAGAGAGTGTGTGCAGGGGGAACTGCCCTTTTAATAAAACCATCAGTTCTCGTGAAAATTTATTCACTTATCATCGGAACAGCAAGGGAAAAACCTGCCCCATGAATCAATTACCTCCCACTGGGTCCATCCCAGGACACATGGAATTATGGGAGCAACAATTCAAGATGAGATTGGGTGGGGACAGAGCCAAACTATATGAGTGAGGTGGTGAGGGACAAAATGGAAGGAAGGAGGGAAACACATACATATAAACACCCTTTTCTATGGAGCAAATGCAAGGGCTGTGTCAAGAATGACTATATTATGACATCTGAGCATTACTAAAGTCTGTGGAGTAAGCATTACCCTTAAATTATAAATGAAACATCTGCAAATTAGAGAGGTTTCATGCAGCAAAAAAAAGTACTAATGGCCAGGTGTGGTGGCTCATGCCTGTAATCCTAGCACTTTGGGAGGCCAAGGCAGGCGGATCACTTGAGGTCAGAAGTTTGAGAACAGCTGGGCCAACATAATGATACCCCATCTCAACTAAAAATACAAAACAATTAGCCAGGTGTGGTGTTGGGCACCTGTAATCTCAGCTAATCAGGAGGCTGAGACAGAAGAATCTCTTGAACCCATGAGGTGAAGGTTGCAGTAAACTGAGATCACGCCACTGCACTCAAGCCTGGGCAACAGAGCAGGACTCTGTCTCAGGGGGAAAAAAAAGTATTAACATATAAATTGAAATATAAATAAATGGAGAAACATAACAGGGTAGGAAATATTAACGTAACTCATTCTTTGTCCATTCAAACAGGCAAAAGAAATAGCTCTATGGAGAATCTGAATATGACAATTAACATTCTTTTTACTGTTATGGAGACATAATCATGTGTTACAACAGAACAACTCTCAGCATATTTTAAAAAGAAAGCTGTTCTTTTATCACAATGAATCGAAACTGTAAATTAACTTAATATGTACAAACAAAAAACTGGGAAATTAAATATTACTTTATTGAGTGATAAAAATGAATATGTCAAAACAGAATATTAAAAAATATGATAAAATTAACACCTATGTTGCTGACAGGTCAAAACCACAGAAAATAATTATTTTTTAAAAAATGTGACACCTATATTTTGTACCAAGTAGTACTGAGATGCAGATTTATAATAAAATGTTTTCATTCCTAAACACTGTAGACAAAGTTAAATAGATATTCAACCACATGAGCTAGAAATATAACAAGAAAAAAGTAATTCAGATATAAAATCTGAGCCACAAACTAAACAGAAGACAGAAAAAAACATGGCAGAACTAACTGATTAATACAGCCAAGAAAAAGTATTACAAAAAAGAGAACCCTCTAGATCTGTTCTCAAAACTTCTGGCGCTGAAAGATCACTTGGGGGAATTATTAAAATGTGCTGACTCAATCAGGGAGAGTGGTATCCAGGGCTGTCTACTTAAAACCAGCACCCCAGTGGTTCTGATACCTATGGCCTAACAACAATAACCCTTTGAAAATTTGAGAAAATGTTTCATACCCCAGCTCTGGTCTTTTAAAGAGAAGTAAATAAACTGAAGAACTTGATAATAAAAAAAGACACAAACAAAAATATGTCAAAGGCTTTTCAAGTTATAAGAAAACATTATCTACTGTTTTATCCTAATAAATTCTAAACACTCAAAGATATGAATGACTCTCCAAAGAAAAAACATGATTGAAAAAGAAAAATAAAGCTCAACAGATCAATAGCCACAAAAGCAACAGAAAGTTATCAATGAAATACATTTTAAAGAGAACCAAGCCAATATGGTTACATAGACAAATTCACACAAACCCAAGGGACAAATATTTCTGTCATAGAAAATGTTTCAGAGAACCTAAAAGCTTCTCAAATCATTTTATGATACTAGTATAATCCTGAAAAATGCATCTTAAAAAAAGAAAACCACAGTCCAATCTCACTCATGAATACAGGTATAGAAATCAACTACTTGCAAGAAGACTCTTGCAGAATATTAATATATCACACTGTATTTATGTTGGTTTTATTCTCTAGCACAATATTCATTTAGTTATAGGAAAATTACTAGCATAACTCTTTACATTAATATGGGAAAGCAGAAAACATATGGGTAACTAGACAGATATACGTATGCACGTGCACGCGCACACACGCACACACATTTTTTTTTTAAGACCAAGTCTTGCTATCACCCAGAATAGAGTGCAGTGGCACAACCTCCGGTCACTGCAACCTCCACCTCCCAGGTTCAAGCAATTCTTCTGCCTCAGCCTCCAGAGTAGCTGAGATTACAGGCACACACCACCATGCCCAGCTAATTTTTGTATTTTTAGTACAGATGGGATCTTGCTACGTTGCCAGGCTGGTCTGGAACTCCTCAGGTGATCCTCCCGCTTCGGCCTCCCAAAGTGCTGAGATTACAGGCCTGAGCCACTGGGCCCAGCCTATGCACTTTTTTTTAATGGAGACTTTCTGTTAAAGGCAGCAGAGAGTGAAAACATGACTTTACCTCTGCTCTCACAAAATCCAACAGACATATCAATGGAGGGATCTTTTAAAGGAGCCTAAATGCTTACAGATACTTTATTGAAAGGCCACACTTTGCCCTTAAGCTCTGTCAATCCAGAAAAATGGTAAGACAAGCCTCAGTCATTTTAGGAGTGTTATTTGCCAAAGTCAAGGACACATGCCTGGGCGACAGGTCTATGCCCTTCTCCAAAGATGATTTTGAGGGCTCCAAATTTAAAGGGGAAAGAATGGGATATTTAAAAGTACACAATTTTCATGTAAGAGGGAGGTAGGGAAAAGTACTCATTCATGCCTTTGTCTGTCTCAGTGAATCTGCATTTGTTTTTTTTTTCACATAAGATGACATAGACAAATAAGGCAGAGGAAAAGTTCAGGGAATCTACATTTTACATAAGATAACACAGACAAAATCAGGCACGGGAAAATGGGGTGTGACTGCCTCTGTAAAGATAAGCTATCAATTTACATTGCCATGGTGAATTTTAACAGAAACACCTTAAAGATCTTGCAGCTCACTAGGCATTTCCTTGTGGGCAAAATATGGAGGAGGCATGTAGCTTTTAATCCTCTAGCGACATTATTTAGGAACCAAAAAAGGGGAGGCAGTTTTGCGCAAACCAGTTCTGAGCTTGACGTTTCTCTGTGGCTTAATGAGTTTGGGGTCCCAAGATTTCATTTCCTTTCACATTTCAAAGCACCTTTATGTATCATATTACTCCATCATCTATTCAATAAACATGTATCAAATGTTTAGCCTGTGTCAGATAGTATGTTGGGTGTTCTCAATTTCTCTCCTTCCCCCAGCAGAGTATTGGCCCCCTAAAAACAGGTACCTTGGCAATTATATTCACCGTATTCTCACCCAGTCAGATCACTGGGGCTCAAAAAGTATTTGTCAAAAAAAGAAAAGAAGAAAAGGAATAAAGAATCTAGGTATTAAAAGAGAATACTTTTTAAAAAGGGCCAGAGATAGATTATCAAGCAAGAGCTTTCATTGACAACACTGAAAAATGTTCATGTACTCAGTGGGTTTCAACATCATTTATTTCTAACCACAGCAGGCTTTGGGGTGAGGCCCAAAACATGTATTGGCATTTTAAGCCAAGGCAAAACAGGTTCCAGTCCTGGCCCCGGCTCTGCTGATCTAGGAGACTGTGACAGCTTACAGTTAAAAGACTGCTTTGGATCCTGAAGGCTTGGAAGTTTCAATGTGTCTGGGTTTTCAGTGCTCATGCTTAAAAAGCTCCAAATTTCTACCTATTTCCAATATATCACCTCAGGGCAGAGTATGCTTCACATTTTAGTTGGCCCTCTCCTTCTCACTTTGGCTATGCATTTTCCACTGCAGGCTTCCTGGAACATAGTAAAGGCATATTCTTATCTGTGACTACACTCTTCCATTCCTGGGGGAAATCCCAATGAACTAAGTTACTGTGTCTCTCCCAGGTTCCTGTTTTTCATCAACTAAATGCCCCCAAAGAAAGAAGGTGGTGTTGACTAAGTGCCTCCCCTGAGATGATCCTTCCCGAAGCCTGGAAGAGTTGACAAACATCTGCCTGATGACTGATCACTAGCAGCACTGTTTTGTCTTGGTTGCTTCCCTTCACTTCCTCTTTCTTAGAGGAATCACAATGAACAGCAAATGGGTTTTATCTGCCCTTCCATAGTTGCACTTTTTGGCCTACATCTTATGAAGATGATTATTCTAAATCAAGTCTGATGAAAATGCCAAATATGGCAGAGATTCCAAATATGCAGATTACTGTCCCCTGGATACTCTGCCAGTCTCCTTGAATAAAAATCCCACTTCCATTGTAGGCAATACTATACTTCCAGTCTCCCAGTCTAGAAACTCTGGCCTCAATGTTGACTCTCTTCTTTCTCTCTTATATTCTATCTCTGAAGTCTCATGAAAGTAAATAATAACTTGAATCACAGGGAAGGGAAAAAAGAGGTTAAATGGCCACAACATTCCTCTTAAGAAGAGAATCGTCTGGGGACAAGGTGGGCGTTATGTATACAGTAAACACCACAATGCTTTGGGACAAGAAACACAAATGGCTCTACAGAACTGCATGAGCATTGGAGGGGTAGGGGATGAGTGACTTAAGGAGGAGACATCATGCCCAGCAATGGGTCAGGAAACTGGTTCCAGACACAGAGTAGAAAGAAACAGTCAATGAATATTTTCCAGAATAATAATAGCTAAGGGGCTTTAAATAGATGAGATTGCTAAGGGTCTGTTTAAAGTTGTTGCTGTGTTGCACTGCAAATCCCTCACTGACATCAAACCTTCATTAAATCTGGGTACACAGCACCAGCATTAGTGGGACTCCTGGAAATAAAGAGGTCACTTCAGCTAAGCAGGGCTCCGGGGTGCAAAGGAGACACCATAAGGAAGTGATACAAAGTGTAAGAGTGATCAAGACCTCAGCAAAAACTTATAGCAGGTAGTGGCTACGAGAAATTGAGTTCTGTGTGAACCGCTACAGATGGTCACAGGGAGTTCCACCATATGTGAGACAGGAATTTAAGTGAATATTTACTTGAATCTATGAGGACTGGATGGCCATGGGCGTGGATTGTATGATTCCCCCTGATGAGCAATCTCTATCCCAACTGACGCTATACTCACTCATCCCAACCCTCAATGCTCTGCAGTTTCTCTTATCTGATCAGCCACAAGCCTCTTAGAACAAACCATCACTAAGCATCATAACATACCAGGCTGAATGGTAATAAGCATGTTACACCCATAAATCCTATAACATTTAGTCCAGTGAAAAAGGTACTTTGCTGTTTCAGAGGCGAGAAAATGGAGACTCAGAACTTAACAAACTTGATGAAGATCACATTGCTTCTGAGTAGCAAGAATAAAAACTGAACTCATCTGTCTGAGACGAAACCCCACACTCCTTACAGTGTTCTCTACCGCAGCAGTCTCCAACCTTTTTGGTACCAGGGACCAGTTTCATGGGAGACAATTTTTCCACAAATTTGGGAGGAAGGGATGGTTTCGGGATGATCAAGTGCATTACATATATTGTGCACTTATTTATTTATTTTTGTGATGGAGTCTCGCAGTGTCGCCAAGCCAGAGTGCAGTGGTGCCATCTCAGCTCACTGCAACCTCCGCCTCCCAGGTTTAAGCGATTCTCCTGTCTCAACCTCCTGAGTAGCTGGGATTACAGGGATGCACCACCATACCCAGCTAATTTTTGTTATTTTTAGTAGAGACGGGGTTTTAACATGTTGGTCAAGCTGGTCTCAAACTCCTGACTTTGTGATCCAACCGCCTCGGCCTCCCAAAGTGCAGGGATTACAGGTGTGAGCCACCACACCGAGCCTGTGCATTTTATTTCTATTATTATTACATTGTAATATGTAATGAATTAATTACACAATTCACCATAATGTCGAATCAGTGAGAGCCCTGAGTCCTGAGCTTGCTTACCTATAACTAGACGGTTCCATCTGGGGGGTGATGGGAGACAATGACAGCTCATCAGGCATTAGATTCTCATAAAAAGTGAAACCTAGATCCCTCACATGCACAGTTCACAATACGGTTTGCCCTCCTATGAGAATCTAATGCCACCACTGATCTGACAGAAGGTGGCGCTCAGGGGGTAATGCGAGCAATGGGGAGTGGCTGTAAATATAGATGTAGCTATGCTCACTCACCTGTGTTCACCTCCTGCTGTGTGGCCCACTTTTCACAGGCCATAGGCCGCTAGGGGTCCATGACCCAGATGGTTAGGGACCCCGGCTCTAATGCATTCTCAACCTAAAATGTCTCTTTCTATGGTGAAATGTTTAGCTTCTAACTACAAATATGCCACTGACAGTTTTCAAAATACAAACCAAAACCCTGGGCACAGTGCAAGCCAAAGCATAATTTTAGTAGAAGATTTAATAGTCTCCTAAAACTAAGAAAAGATAATTCATTGCATAAAAATCTGAGGATACATATGAACTTTTTTTTATTTTTGGTTTTCACACTGAGTATAAATAAAAAGACCTGGTCAAATGACTGTCGGAAAAAAATTGCCAGGAAGATGGTTAACCACACGTCTGTCTAGAGATTCAACAAAAAAGAGCTTCTCAAAAATGCTGACCACATATTTTAAAATAATAATAAAAAATTAAATAACTCCAAATATTTTCTTTATGTAAGCTAGTTATACTTCCCAAATTTACTTGGTTAGTTTGTTATTCTAATCCTGAGACCCCACTTTGGACAGAAGTGACAGTATAACTTGAATAAGAAAGAAATTAAAAACAGGGGAAAAGACAACACACAGGAAATAATCCAGGGGCACCATCCATTCATCAGTTAACAATTTTAGATACACAGCACTTCTGTAAAAATCAGGCTACTGAGGCAACCCAAAATTTGTTAAAATAGTATTGCTCACATTTAGCTTAAAGGAATAATATTAAAGGTTTAAACATGTCACATTTATCCCAATCACTTTAAACATTAACTCCTGGGTTTCTAACCCATAGGCATTAATCCATCCAAGTTGCCGCTCGATAGAGCTTTACAATTTATTGATAGTTTTACAAACTCTCCTTTGGGCTGTCATCTATAAAGGGGCATGGCTACTGATTCTTACCAGAGCTCAGGAAAACTGTCAAACATTTTTAACTTTTTACATTTCCAGCTTTTCATAAAGCAAGAGTCAAGTGCAGATTTTAAAATTATTCTTATTAAAAGTTTATAAGGTAACAATCAAGTGCTGGAATTCTGCCAGAAAAAAATGAGCTAGAACTCAGTGGTTATGAATTAATTACATCAGAGAGTTACTAAAATGAGATCAAGACCTCAATGTTATAGTGTATTCTCTTCACATAAAAGTGCTTTTGTATCATTCCTGGGAATTTTTCATAGAGAGCAAAGAAACTGTTTGAAATTTGTAATTAGAATCTTATCTCTCTTTTAAGATAAATTTTAAAGATAAGGGGAAAAGTTGATTTAAATACTTATGACATCTTCTTGGTTATTTTATATAAAGAAGTCTTAATAAAAGCATGTGCGGATATTGAGCAGGGTTCAAGGCATTCTTCTAAAGGGCTGTTTTAATACACACTAGAGCACTGAGACACATTCTCTTCATTTAAATGTTCAAAAGATGTGAACCACATTTGCTTCCCAAAGCACAGTGCTTCAAACAACAGTGATGACAGCAATAATAGCAATCATTCACCTTGCACAGCACTATAGAATTGAAAATAATTTTCTAATTCACTTAACTGGCAGACAGCCATTAGGCAAGTCTGATACTGTCATCTCTTTTTTTTTTTACCAACGATGAAACTGATGCTCAGAAATTAAGGTCATCTGAAGCTTGAGAGGTAAAGCACTGTATAGACACCAATCCTTGACTCCCAATCTGGTATGTTTTCCTTATGGCTACACTGCCTCCTGCAGTGATGTACTTATACAGTGCTGTGCGTTTCTCAAATCACGTTCATGTAAAATGTTTAAAGAATCAGAATCTCCCACTGGACAAATATTTACATCAAAAGGATACCTAAACTAAACTAAAATTATTTAATGATACCATTAGAGTTTTAATGATTGTTAAAACTTATTCTTATGCTAATGGATAATACGGCTTGAATTTAAACTGCTGTTTGAATGGAAAATAATGATTCCACAGCTTTATTTGAGGATTAGTAGAATTAGTTACAGGTCATACATCTAACCTTCTACACCACACTTATAAACACTTTTGTGAATAATTTTACAAAATGCATAATTCAGATTTATCACTCTAGATCTAGGATCTATGCCTAGGAATGGAACTGCACAAATGGCTTTAGAAGCGAATGCCAAACTGTTCTTCAAAGTTTTATACCAACTTACCCTCATAACAGCAATACATAAGAAACTCCGTGAATCCAAACCATTTTTTGATATGGAGTCTTATTGTAGAATCTTACACAGCAGCACAAATGAATAAGGCAGAGCTACATACCACAAGAAAGATAGATTTCTAAAACATTATATTGAGTTTTTAAAAAGCAAATGACAGAGGCTTTATAGAGATCAATACCATTTTTATAAAGCACAAAGCCATGCATATCTAAATAAAAGAATATATACATATAGGCTAAAACTACTTTTTAAAAACCTGGGGAATAAACACAAAATCCAGATTTTCATAGTAGAGACAGAAATATGATATCTGGGAGAAGTATACAGATATTCAGGTCATTTATATTCTTTTGTAAATATAAAATAAGGTAAAATGTATTATTTCTCAAGTGATAACAGAACCACACAAATCTTACTTCATACAACTTACAGTAAAATCTGAACAAAACAGTATTTCTGCCAAAATAGTGAAGGGTTTTGATTTGCCAAGAGTCTCACGTAATCCTTTGATATTTCAATCAGACCCTTTTGAAGGGCTTCTCTTGTCATATCTCTGGTGATAATTGCCTGATCCAATCCTGCCATACCAATTTGTCTAGAGGTTTACATGTTAACGCAGATCTTACTCAGCCACTTTCCCTGATTTCACGGAATCCTGCATCCTTTGCAAGATGTACAATCTGACTGTGCATTTTGCAATGTATTTGCATGTGGTTTTGAGATATTCACAGAAGATAGTAAAAGAATTATCAACACTTGATGCCAAAGAGTGGAAATGCTGGTAGCATTCACCAGAGAGAAATATACAAATAAGGAGTAATTTGAAAATTCATTAATAAATATTTTATTATTTTTGAGAGTAGCCTCGTAACTGCAGAAATGGTGATAATAAGCACTGTACAAGCTGGATTTCCAAAGTATAAAAAGTCTATTTCCTAACCTACATAAAGCCTCAGATCGCTCTTCAATGAATTCACCGAGAGGAACATAAATATCTACCGGCCCCTATAAAGATAAGCAAGATAAATTAAACAAAAAACTCTTTGTAAGCATTCAAGTATATTTAATCAAATGTTAATGTCTTAAAGAGATTTCACTCATGAGCAAATTGCAAAGAAAACAACTATACAAATGAAGCAATATTTATCTTGACTTAGAACCAGATGAACAAAGCGCAATAACGGAGGAATGCTTCCTTAAGCATGTCTCAAAAGTCTCTGGAGGAAGCGCTCATTTGCTTCCTAAGAGATTCCCAGTGGAATTATTTAAACTGCAAGCTCTACCACTATGTCAAAAACAGGATCCACTTATTTTTCAGCTTTACAGAACATTCTATTAAATAGAGTTAAAGCCATCTACACAGTGAATGTCATGTCAAATCTGAGAATATCAGGGGTTTTTCACGTGTTTTCTTTTAACCCTGGAAATCAGAGTTTGGTTTCAGGAAAACCACCTGGAAGAACATGTAAGGGGTTTAAGTACTTCTAAAATAGCAATATTTGTATTATTATCACTGAGCACTGATTCAAATTTTCTTCACAGGAAGAAAAAGACCCTGGAGGCAAAGGGCTCCATTTGGGTGAACCCAACTGTAGCTGTGTGATATTTGGAATCGTAGTTGCCCATCTGTGTATACAGCCAGTCAGGCCATCACTTCCAGTACGGGGTGGATGTCTTCCAAAAAAAGTAAATGCTGCTAGGCCAAAAAAATAAAATCAATAAATTCTATCAAAATCCACAAATGCCTCCACATTTGAAAGAGTTGGTGATCATTTCTAAAGCATTCCTAAAACCTAAATCTCTCCAGGTTCTCCCTCTGTTTGCTTTGTTTATGTCTGATCACTGTTCAGGATACTCTGCTGACGCTAATTATATAAAGGCAGGAAGGAGGTCTGTATATTCCTTTGTCCCATGCTGTGACCAAATCTGGAAGCAGTAATACCTGCCAATGCAGGGAGGCCACATCAGTAAGGTAAAACCCTCACGCAGCTTTACTGGCAGGATGATTGCTCCCAAGCACATCTAACCTCTCGTTTTGTCAAGAAAATGCAGGCTTTTCCCTTCAACTCTTTGACACAGACTATAATAACCCTGCTACTCTGCTAATCAAGGACATATCTGTCCTTGGAGGTGTTTCATATACATGGCAAAATTTCAAATCATTGTTGATGGGAGAAGAACTGTGAGACAAAGATTGTTTTATTTATTTATTTTTTAGAATTTTACAGGCTTTTTAGTCAATAAAGAGAATATAATAAGTCTCCAACTCAAGAAGTTAGAAAAACAAAGTAGAACATACACAAATAAAAAGAAAGGAGATAATCAAGCTATGACTGGACAGTTTTACAGATAATTTTATGACACATTCAAAGAACAGGTAATTCTATTCTTACATAAATTTTTTAACAAAATAGAAAAATAGGAAATGTTTCTTCAACTTATTTTATGAGGTACTGTCACGCTGATTCCCAAACTAGACACAGGCATCTGATGTCACTTTTGAGAACAAACATGAGAGGTTTTTTCCCTAGAATAGCATTTTATATTTACTAATTTCTATCTTTATTGTGGTAAAAGCCCGTATTTTAATTTTTAAGAAAAAATAACTTACTAACAACCACCACCACAATAAAAAATAAATGATATACATACACCAAAATTTAGCTCTTGGGGCAAAGGCAGATCTAACGCCAAACTTACAAGCATGTGTCACTCAGGTCTATTTTAGTTACAAGTGATAGAAATCCAATTCGAACTGGTTTACACAAAACAGAAGAATTCACTGGCTTGCGCACCTGATCAGGTATTCAGACTAGGTTGTCAGGATTCTGTATCTCCAGCTCCAAGCTCTGCCTTCCTCTCAAACATGATGGTAACAAAAGAACTACCACCAACACTGGCGATCTTGCTTACTATTGGCTAAAAAGGTCCAAGGGAAAAAAGTAAAAGTCTTCTTTCAAATAATTACAACAAAAATGCCAGGAACTGAATCTCATATGAACAATTTTGATTACTCAACCATCAATTAGTCACTGTGGGCTGCAAATAAGCTCGTTTTCGATTACAGCAGGGGTAGAGGTGTGACCAGCCCCTCTTGAACTACATAGACAGAGAATATAGGAGGTTTCCCAATGTAAATTCCAGACGATAATATAAGAAAATGCGAATTGATGCTGGAGAGGAACTAGCAAAAGACCGACACCACAATCAGTTGCTTCGCAGTATCTTAAAAGGACAAATAAAAAATATCTTGAACATCTCAACTCACCTGCCTTCTACTTCCTCTGTAACAAGGCTTCCAGTAATCAGAATTTAAATCACATTTCACCACAACACTGACGAATTTGAAGAACTTTTCCCTCAAAGCGATTGCAAGTTGGAATGTTGGCAGGTACTCCAAATACAATAGTATACAGATGAACTTTGATTGTAATCTCTATTTCAAGGAAGCTTTGATTTGCGAAAGCTGCTCACAGATAGCACTTGGAAAATAATTATGACTTGCATAACACCTTTTACTGAGATGCTTTCTGCAGTTCATTTTACCCATCCTCAAACATTTCTGTTCACAAGAAGATGACTACAGTTGTAATGTGCTTTGAGAAAATCAAATATAAAAATTTCCAGGTCATGTCAATTTGGAAGTGCTTACCCACATTCCAAAATGATACACTACTGCATGAACTGCCTCAGCTAAAGTACTATTTATTTATTTATTTTTGAGACAGAGTCTTGCTCTGTCCCCCAAGCTGGAGTGCAGTGGCGCTATCTCGGCTCACTGCTACCTCTGCCTCCCAGGTTCAAGTGATTCTCATGCCTCAGCCTCCCAAGTAGCTGGGACTACGGATGCCCACCACCACAACACCTACCTAATTTTTGTATTTTTTTTTTTTTTTAGTAGAGACAGGGTTTCACTGTGTTGGCCAGGCTGGTCTCGAACTCCTTACCTTAATTGATCCGCCTGCCTCAGCCTCCTAAAGTGTTGGGATTACAGGTAGGAGCCACTGTACCTGGTTTGAAGTACTTTTTAAAAAGGCAAGTATCTCCACTACAATCCAAATATTTAATTTAAAAAGTTTAATTATATAAATAAATTAGGAGAGCATTCAACTTTCAACTAAGGACTGTATACTTCTTATAACACAAAGTTTCTAAGGCCTAAAAGCCCATGGGTTTTTCTTTGTGTTTTGTTTTGTTTTTTAAAAAATAACGGTTTTCTTAACTCAGTGAATTAAACTATTGGTATGAAAAATCAATGACAATATTTTTAGAAGCCACTAAGAAAGGAGTACCTTTAAAACATCACAATTACTCTTATTATTCTCTAAGAAATGCCTTAATTTCCTAAGCTTCTCTCAACTTCTTTCTGCTAAACTAAAGGCAAAAATGTTAGCAGATGTCATTCCCTTGAGGTTATCTCCCCAAGGAAGCAACTGGACTTTTGGGCATAAATCTCAATCTGCTGATTCTGGTGACATCTTTATTTGTCCCCTCACAGATTAACTGTTGGATCCCAGAATGCCCCAATGCCTGGCAAAACATGACCTACTAAGACTCCCTAGAGAATCCACTCAATGACAGCTCTAACTCCATCAATGTTTTCCAATTAATATGCTTTATTTTTACCTGTATTTCCCCAGGAGGGTCAACCACTTTCATCAACATAATACACAAGCTGACATTTGAAATCAATTAACTTTTGTTATCAAAAACTAGGAATGCATTTTAGAAGATCCTTGAAAATTTAAACAGCTTGACACAATAATCAATTGGGCCTCCCAGAGAATTAACTGTGCCTTTGGCAATCTCATGAGAGCACCTAAATTTCACAAGCTAAATGTAAAATTCTCATATCTTCTTTGAAAAAAATGAGCTTCTGAAGTTTTCTTTTTTTATGACTTATTTGCAGTTCAGCAAACAGAAGCGGATAACTATTTTTCTAATCAGATTTCTCAAGTTAAAATCATTAGGCCACCCACTATATAAAACATTGGTCAGTATGAGAAACTTGCTGGTAATAAGCAAGTTAGTATAATAACATCATATTTACTTTTAAAATTAGCCCTCCACACAGTGAAACCACAATGAGGAAACAGTTTAAAGAATGTTTACACATGGTCAGTCTCTTTTGTAAAAAACCAGAAAACTTCTTCCTCATTAAAAAAAAGCCATTTTGTTTTCAGCTAGCATACTGGCATGCCAATATGAAGACTGCAGAAATGAATGATTTTCTTCTTGTTTACTTCTATAAAACAGATGTTACACAGTTCATCTATGGACAATGATTGGCTCCTAAGGGTAGGAAGGCAAAAGTGATGAGCAGAAAAGATGAGCAGCTGAAAGTACCCCTCAGATATGTGGTATCTGCCTGAATGCTTCTTTAACAGAAAAGAAAAGCCACAAGGTCATCAGGGTATATAGTTCTATCTTAATCGGTTTAAGAGAGCAGTGCTTATTCAAAAGATGATGAAAAGACCAGGAGAGAGAAACTCACTGTAGCAGCCCTCAAGAATGGCAGGAACAAGTGATCCAGGTGACTTGAGCCTACGGGTCTCATGAAAGCAACACAGTGACATCTGATGTTGTAGATTTTAAAGCCAGCTGCGCTACTCCAGGGCACAGCTGAGCAGGGATAAATAGAAGACAGAAGAGATGTCACTCAATGTGTTGCTAAGCCTAGCTCCCTAAAAACCTTTATTATTTATGAAGTTCATTGTTCCTATGTAAAGCAAACCCCAAATATAGCACACATTTGTCTTTAAAGTTCTGCATCCAAGATGTTTACTCATGTCCACTAAGATACATGATGATGTTTGCAGTTATACAGCCCTATTTTACGATTAGTTTGCTGGAAGTAATAGTTGGTCTTTATGAAGTCTCTAAATCAATTTACCAAAAGAACAGCCACTCCCATTTTATGCCCCCAAGAATATAAGCAGTGCCGCTATTAGTAACTCAGGAAAACTCCAACTATGAGATTCTTTTTTGTTTGTTTGTTTCCTTTCGGAAACGGAGTCTCGCTTGTCACCCAGGCTAGAGTGCAATGGCATAATCTCGGCTCACTGCAACCTCTGCCTCCCAAGTTCAAGCGATTATCCTGCCTCACGCTCCCAAGTAGCTGGGATTACAGGTGCGTGACACTATGCCTGGCTAATTTTTTGCATTTTTAGTAGAGTCAGGGTTTCGCCATGTTGGCCAGGCTGGTCTTGAACTCCTGACCTCACGTGATCTGCCTGCCTCGCTCAACTCTCAAAGTGCTAGGATTACAAGCGTGAGCCACTGCACACAGCCTGCAATTCTTATAAGCAACAAGAGCCTTCAGAAAAAAAAAAATGGAGCTTCCAATAAATGTAAAAACATAGTTGACAGTCTATGGGGGACAGGGATAATGTATATATTTAATAACTATTAGTAAAGATGTTAAATACAGACTGCAAATTACTAAAGGAATGGCATTTTTCCCCTATAAAAATGTCAATTCGTTTGAACACTAATAGCCAATAATATTGGTCAGAATAAAGTACAAGTTCACAATGATCTAGAGGCAGTGTAGATTGATGCAATCCTTTTATAAATACCTTGGCATTTTGTTCATCCTTTAACACAAAACTACTTAACTGGAACCATCCAAAATATGTAAGCATAAAAACATATTTCAGATTCCACGCAACATACAATTCCAGATACTTTTTCCAAAAGGAAAAGAAAAAAGCATTAGGAAGTAATCATAAGAGATACTTTTTCAATGAATTTTGAAAATTCACATTTTAATTATATATCATATTTTATGGAATAGTAAATACTGGCAAAATTTACATTATTTCCCTTCTTTAAAAAGACTAAAAACATTATTGAGTGTATCAGAGAATCTTAATATATTCACATATATTCACATAATATACTCATATACATCGAAATCCTCCCATAAACAAGCAACATTATCATTATCTATGATTTCTTTAATATTAGTCATTTTAAACCTTTAAGCTTTCCCACTAAGTGACAATTTACAACAGGTTCAAAATTTTGAAGTTTCCAAAACAACTTTATATATTTAATTTTAGAAACCTAATTTAACACATCATTCTGCATCAGAATTTAACATTATCCCAGAGATTTGTTCACAACAACAACAAAAATAACTCAAAACACAAAGATAAAGATTGCAGGCTCTGAAGTCACACTTGTCCGGGTGTAATTCCCAGCTTCATCACTTGAACTTGGGCAAGTTACTTAACTTCTCTTAAGAGCTTCCTCGTTCAAACAAAAAAACTGGAATTTATTCATTCAATAACTATTTACTAAGCACCTATCCTGCACTAGGCATTATACTAAATGCTGCCCCAGAATTTAGCCTAGAAGAAGAAGAAAAAGTCATAATATTCATAGAGCTTATATTCTAGTGGGATATTTCAGAAGACTATGGTGAGGAATTAGAAAAATAGTATCTATACAGCACTTTGTACAGGGTCTGAAACAAGGATAAACAATAGACATAAAGTCGGGATTAATAATAATCTCATAAGACTGACCATAGCTATTATTATCTCATGACATTGTGAAAATTAAATGAGCCAGTTCATACAAAGCACTTACTTTTAGGCATTAAAAAAAAACTCTCCACATATCAGCTATTAACATAAAATATTCACCTTGATTATTTCTGATGTAATCTCTATCCCCTGGAGGTAGCTGGGGGGGTAGAATAGAGTGCAGAAGGCCAATTGCCAACACGATCCTTTAAGCCCTTTAAGAAATACCAAACCAGAGGTCACGTCTCAAAAATATGAGGAAAAGATATCCAGGGCCATCTCTTCTCTTCATCTAAAACATGCACGCTGGTTTCTATAGAAAGTTGCTTGATCTGGTCAGCCTTATAGAAAGTATTTAAAGTCAACCATTCTTTGTATTAAAAAAAAGATTTAAACTTTCAGAGTTCAGTGGTATAAACAAAAGAGGAACTTCAAAATTTGAACTAAATACAATTAAAAGAATGAGAAAAAAAACTACAAATAAGTATATAGTGAGCCATCACAGAAATATCTAAATTGGCTACCGTATGTTTTTCTGTGAGAACCCTTCTCTTCCGTCTTTAAAACAGGATTGAAAAACAAGTTTCATGGGCGGGGTGCAGTGGCTCAGGCCTATAATCTCAGCACTTTGTGGACTGCCTGAGGACAGGAGTTCAAGACCAGCATGTTAAAACCCCATCACTACTAAAAATACAAAAATTAGGCAGGCGTGTTGTTGCTTCCCTGTAATCCCAGCTACTTGGGGAGGAGAAGGCGGGAGAATCACTTGAACTCGAGAGGCAGAGGTTGCAGTGAGCTGAGATGGCACCGCTGCACTCCAACCTGGGCAACAAAGTGAGACTCCACCTCATAAAGAAAAGAAAAAAAAGAAAAAAAGTTTCTATCTGTTAACACAATCTTTACTCTTGTTGCTGAAGCACTAGCATTGCTACTACTTATATCTGCTCCAAGGGGCCACAGAACAAGTTAAGGCTGCAAGAGACCAAGAGAACTGGAGCCCACCTGGACCAACAGAGATGAAGACAAACAGTTCTTTGTGCTGAGGCTATGTCTCACAATCACAGTTCAGCTTTTACACCAAATTAAAAAAAAAAAAAAAAAAAAAGCATCAAATATGCAAGGTGGAGCTGGGTCCAGATTTTTTTTTTTTTTTTTTTGAGACGGAGTCTCACTGTCACCCAGGCTAGAGTGCAATGGCCCTGTCTCAGCTCACTGCAACCTCTACCTCCCGGGTTCAAGTGATTCTCCTGCCTCAGCCTCCTGAGTAGCTGGGATTACAGGTGCTCGCCACCATGCCCAGCTAATTTTTGTATTTTTAGTAGAGATGGGTTTCACCATCTTGGTCAGGCTGGTCTTGAACTCCTGACCTCGTGATCCGCCCGCCTCAGCCTTCCAAAGTGTTGGGATTACAGGCGTGAGCCACCATGCCCGGCCTGAGTCCAGATTTTTAAACTCAGGTGAGAGACACCAAGCAAGTAAAAAAATTGTTTGTTGCCCATGTCTCCCAGGGGAAGGTAAGTCTAGGAGAGAAAGGATTTTATTTTCTCACAGTGTAAATACAAATGCATGAGTATTAGTTTCTAAAGTAGAAGCCATCTAAATTAAAAGAGTTTGGCACACGCAGGAGATGCCAGTGTGGTTCTGTGTAACATGGGTCCCCAAGGCAGGAAAAAGAAGGTTATAAAAACAGAGAACCACCCACTTTACCTTCTCCCTTTGTCAGCAAACACACTCGGAGCCACTGTCAGAGAGGTGCTATGCACAGATTTAATGTGAAACAAGCAAAGGATAAGACTCACTGGGGAATTCTATTTCTTGGGTTCCAGTAAAACAAGAAGCTACCCTTATTCATTAAACCCGAACATATCATTTAATTACCACTAAAAATAACATGTTAAGAGACAAAAGATGCTTAAGCACAAACTATGTACTATGCTTATATATAAGAGGTTTACCCGTGTGTGTGGTGTGTGTGTGTGTGTGTGTGTGTGCGCGTGTGTGTATACATATATTATATACATATTGGAGTTTTGTTCTTGTTCCCCAGGCTGAAGCGCAATGGTGCGATCTCGGCTGACTGCAATCTCTGCTTCCCGGGTTTAAGTGGTTCTCCTGCCTCGCCTCCCAAGTAGCTAGGATTACAGGCATGCGCCACCACACCCAGCTACTTTTTTGTATTTTTAGTAGAGATGGGGTTTCAGCATGTTTGTCAGGCTGGTCTTGAACTTCTTACCTCAGGTGATTCATCTGCTCAGCCTCCCAAAGTGCTGGGATTACAGGCATGAGCCACCGTGCCTGGCCCCTCTTAATATATTTAACATTCAGCTCATTCACTTAGGGAGTACCTCTTATGTGACAGGTATAAAGTTAATACTATTAGTCTCCACGCTACACATGAAGAAACTGAGGTCTGCAGAGATTAAGTAACTTGCCCACAATCATACAATTAGTAAATTGTCAAGCCAGGATTCAATTCCCTCCAAAGTGCATCCTATATTTACCTACCAAAAGAGATGGGATACTCACTCCAGTCATGCCAACATTGTTCCAGAATGACTTCTAAAGTTCTTTTAAAACTATGGTTTATCAGATTGAATTTGGAAAACAAATAAGGAAGTCCAACTTAATACCAGTATTTTCTTTTATTATATTACCTAGCCCAATTTTCTTATATACTACCCCAACTGGTGTTTATTATATTATTCAAGATGATCACCAAATCTGATTCATCATATTAGAACTATCCACAAGCTATTGGGAAACAATATCATATTAATCCTCCCAATCAAATAGTTGCTATCACTAAGAGTGCTAAAAAGAAAGTGCTAAATGTATTTAAGTAAAAAAGTTACTCCCATGATACTTCAAGTAATAGCAGCATCATTAGAGGAATACAGCAGTGGGTCGATATTGTTGGAATGGAACAATACCCCATGGAAGGTATCAATGCTTCTATTTTCCCTAAAGAGTAAGTCATAGCAATGCACTCCATACTTCATTCCACGCTCTAAAATCTTTAGACAAAAAAATAATAACGATCTCCTGAAATTACCTTTTTCTTCCATTTCTCTCCTTCATTATACTTGGCATTATGACAGAGAAATTACCATTATTTAGCTTTTTTTACACTTTGGTTCCAATTTAAAGCCGGAAGTCATTATGCACCATAGTGAGATACAATTGAAAAAATGCAATTGAAAAACTGAACCTTGAATCGGGAGACAATCTTCTATCCCAGCTCCGCCACTAGCCAAAACTAAAATCTCGGACAAAAACCTAACTTCTCTGGACTTCTATTTTCTCATGTATAAAAAGAAGATATTTGTAGTAAATTAAAAATTCTGTTAATGTAATCGAATCTTTTCCTTTTGGTCCTGAAAACTGAAATTAATCAGCAACTCTCATATATCCTGGTATAAAGGAAATGATCACTCTGCTGATTTGTGTGTATTAGTTTGTCATTTTTGTTTAACAAGTCACCATAATGGTAGAGGCTTAGGATGAAACTAATTTATTGGCTCACAGTTCTATAGGTCAGAAATTCAACAATAACTCAGGTAGGTTCTCTGCTTAGGGCTTCATAAAGCCAAAGTCAAGGTAATGGCCAGACTGGGCTCTTACCTGGAGGCTTTAAGGAAGAAATACTTCCATGTTCATTCAAGTTGTTGGACAAATTCCATTTCCTTGGTATTTCAAGACTGATGTCCTTATTTCCTTACTGGCTGCCCTCCAGGACCCACTCTCAGCTTCTAGAGGCTGTCCACATTCCTTTTCATTTGGCCCTCCTCTGTCTTCAAACTGGCAACAGCAAAGTGAGCAGAGTTCTTCTCAACCTTTGCATATTACTGGCTTCCTCTTCCATTGCTAGAGAAAACTCTCTAGAGGGTTCGCCTATCCATCTGAGTCATGCCCATTTAGAAAATCACCGTATCTTAATGCCAACTGATTTGGAACTTTAATTACATCTACAAAGTCCCTTTGCAATAGTGCCTGGATTCCAGTTTGAATAGCCAGGGACCGGAATCTAGGTTCCCATCTTTAGAATTCTGCCTACAATGTGTTTTGGAGAGGGTTGGGGGCAGAGAAAGGGGGGGGTCATGTGGGTGTATGTCCCTCACAAAGCTCAAAGCCATAGTCTTCTTTGTATCCTATTATACGCACAAGTGCTGAAATATCATGTGTCCCATCAATATCTGTTCAATCAAATGAAATACTTCCCAGTAGACAAAAACATGCATGGTGCCAAATATTGCTATTAATTGAGCCCTGGCACTCAAGATAAAAATGAAATATACCTTAACTCAAAGGACAGGCTTTATTAGACCTATGGACGAGATGTTGACATTAGTTGTTTCAATATGAAAACGCCAGATGCAAATCAAAAGCTAAATAAATGAGCAAAGGGCTATTTTTAAAAAAATATATACATGCAGGTCTTACTTATTCTAGTGTCCAATAACAGTTATGAAAGCTCTTTGTATCACTAAGACAAATGAAAGCCTCTGTATAAAAATTCTTAAATGTATTCCATGATGCTTTCTTTCACTCTCACAATAAGGCAAACGATGCTCTCTCCAGCCAGGAACGATAGGTCTGACAGTTTAGGATCATCACCTTGAAGAGTGCCGATAAGCAAACAAACTGCCCATATAAAAAGCAGGATAAAAGAACAAATCCTTCTGCCACAGTTCCTAATTCTGAAGTCTCCATCATTTTGCAGTACTTCTTGAATTTAAGAAAAAGGGGAGGGGTGTTAGAAATGTGCACTATATTCCTAGATACCGTGAATCAAGTCACCACATTAATGCCAATTCAAATAATTTATTCTTTAGTAGCTATTTGCCTGCTCTGCATCTCATCAAAGCACAATGGTATTTTTTTTTGAAAGCATAAATAATCCTGTTCTATTGCAGGCTGATGTGACATCTGCATAAAGACAATTAATTCTCATCTTCTACTATTATCTATTTGTCCATTACCAAAGGGTAAGTGGTGTTTTCTCTAGGTTCTTGTCTGCTAATGTACAATGTTTACCGGTAATGAACATTTTAAGCTACTGAACAGCAGCTTCGAAAGAACATGAAATTAGCTAAACATAAATCACAACACTGTGGTATTTACAACAGGCTCCCATGGATAATGAAATGTCACTTAGGACACTCTATTTCTGTTCAGTCAACACATTTCAAATACCACTAAAGAGATCACTACCTGTAAAGAACCTCAGCTGATTTAATTTAACTTTATCTTGTAACACAGGGGGAGTTACAGCATTCTTTGTAGCAGCTGTCTTTTCAGACACTACAAAAGGTTTTCTGCATCAACTGTTATCTGTCCATCTCCAGAACTGCCAGATAAGATTTAATCATCATGTGCTGCACGCCATGAACTGCTTTAATTTGGAGTTGCCTGAGCTCTGCTTAAGGAATGAAAAAATTAAAGGGCACACACACGAAGAGAAGGGAAAATAAATCCCTGTTGTGTTTTTCAAGATGCTAACTGGTGGCTTATTCTGCTTTTTTCCTTCCGGCAATAAAACACGGATTTATATTCTGAGGAGTTCTTCAATCCAGACCTGAAATAGCACTATCTTTTGTATATAGTCTCTGACAACAAAGAAAAGCCAATAAGCATCAAAATCCTCCCCCCCAGATAAAACTATAAACTTCCCTTTAGAAGTTAAATTAGAAGTTTCATTAGATCGGAAAGTTATTTTCTGAAAGATACATGTAGAAGGCTTTTTCAGAGAGAAGTTTCCACAGGGAAAGTAGCTATTTAAGCTGTTGCTTACTATTTATGTGGCATACTGTTGGTTGTCTGCAGCAACCTACTGCTAGCTCCTGCCTGAGGCAACTTTCAGAGAGGGGACAACATGTGACAATTCCATGCAAAGAAACGTAAGTGGAGGGTTGTTGGCCAGAGTTCCATAAAACTTTATGCTATTTCTATGAATAAAAATATGGTTTAAATAACTGGCAGATGTGTCCCTGTCTACCCCTTGCCGCCTGCACTCCTTTGTTTTCTTAGAGACAGGGTCTCGCTCTGTCACCCAGGCTAGAATGCAGGGGTATAATCATGGCTCATTGCAGCCCTGAACTTCTGATCCTCTGTTTCAGCATCTCAGCTATGTCTTGGCACATAGCTAGGACAACAGCTGTGTGCCACCACGCCCAGCTAATTTTTTTTTTTTTTTTTTTTTTTTTTGAGATGGAGTCTTGCTCTGTTACTAGGCTGGAATCCAGTGGTGCATTCTTGGCTCACTGGAACCTCTACCTTCCAGGTTCAAGCAATTCTCCTGCCTCAGCCTCCTGAGTAACTGGGACTACAGGCGCAGACCACCATGCCCAGCTAATTTTTGTATTTTTAGTAGACATGTGATTTCACCATGTTGGCCAAGATGGTCTTGATCTCTTGACCTCGTGATCCACCTGCCTTGGCCTCCCAAAGTGCTGGGATTATAGGTGTAAACCACTGCACCAGCCTAATTTTTAAAAATATATATTTTAGAGACTTTTCTTGGGGGTCTTGTTTTGTTACACAGGCTAGTCTTGAACTCCTGGCTTTGAGCGATCCTCCTGCCTGGCCTCCCAGAGCATGGGGATTAAAGGTGCAAGCAACCACACCCAGCACCCCTACTCCTTTCTGACCAAAATCCATATGTGACATTTACAAGTATAGCAACCAACCATCACGCAAAAATTAAAGAATGGAAAAACTATAGAAAATAATGAGAAAAAATGCAAAATATAATATATCCCTGGAATAGATAAGTCACAATGCATTATGACAACAGCGTCATATTTTCCTTTTGACAAGGAGTCTCACTCTGTTGCCAGGCTGGAGTGCAGTGGTACGATCTCGGCTCACTGCAACCTCTGCCTCCCCAGTTCAGTGATTCTTCCGCCTCAGCCTCGTCAGTAGCTGGGACTACAGGCACGCACCACCATGCCCAGCTAATTTTTGTATTTTTAGTAGACACGGGGTTTCACCATGTTGGCCAGGATGGTCTCCATCTCTTGACCTCGTGATCCACCCGCCTCGGCCCTCCAAAGTGCTGGGATTACAAGCATGAGCCAATGCGCCCAGCCCAGAGTCATATTTTTCTATAGTAGTAAGGGAGTTAAAAGAAAGGGCAGATCAATGAAAAATAAAGTTATCATAAAGGCATTTATTTGTTAAACAAACAGGGCTTGCACTAGATTCGGAACAATGGGTAGTAATTAAACAGCCAAGGTGGAGGAAGACGTGCACTCAAAAAATTATAGTATAAAGCCAAATCTGAGAACCAAGATCAAAATAGGACATGGAATGTTTAGGAAAGTAACAACACCAACCTGGTTGAAAGGGAAGGCTGGTTGTGGGGAACCATGAAAAGGAATAATAATAATAATAATAATAATAATAAATTATTTATTGAGTACTTGGCTGTTCCTGTCTAACATGGTACGAAATGCGATATATCTGCTTTTTCACGTAAATTTTCATAACTGTGTGATGCAGGTATTATTATCCTCATTTACCAAAAGGTAAATCAAAGCTCAGAAAATAAATAACAATTTCTAATGCCACACAGCTACTATTGCAACTACAGAAAAATTTCATAACAAAGACAGCAAATAAGTATAAACACAATCAAAATGGTTACAGAAATGCAACTGTCTACATAGAAAACAATCACGATACACTAGAGTGGCTAAAAACTTGAGTCAATGAAATCATCTGATCTGGGTGAGACTGTGAAGTGGTGGTAATAAAAATGGACCAGACCCAGGGAATGAAGAATATACAGGATATAGTGGGGAGTCATCTCGTTTAGAAGGCAATTACTAAATTCTTATTTACTCTCGTTTGGACCCTATACCGTTACTACCTGTTCCTAGCTACCACATAGTGGTGGCACGTAATGTAAATGTTGTAGATAACACAGCATTTTTTTTTAACTTCCTGATTTAGGTTCCTTTGTCTCTTCTCTAGTATCCCCACCTGCTATTTCAGCTTAGTTCTGAGGCTGAAGACATAAAAAAGGATGGCATGACCTAGGGAAAGTTTCAGGAAGAAATAAATGAAAACATGCCTTCGTTTGTCTTGAAGAATCTGGGTCATAAGGATACAGAACACAGGAGGGTCTCCAGGTCACGTTCCCTGGTGTACAGTCAATACGTAGGGATGCAGGCTGGGTACAGTTGCTCCTGCCTGTAATCCCAGCACTTTGGGAAGCCGAGGCGGGCGGATCACGAGGTCAAGAGATCTAGACCATACTGGCCAACGTGGTGAAATCTCGTCTCTACTCAAAATACAAAAGTTAGCTGGGCATGGTGGCGTGAGCCTGTAGTCCCAGCTACTTGGGAGGCTGAGGCAGGAAAATCGCTTAAACTCGGAAGGTGGAGGTTGCAGTGAGCCGAGATTGTGCCACTGCACTCCAGTCTGGCAACAGAGCAAGCCTCCATCTCAAAATGAAAAATAAAATAAAATAAAGTAGGGATGCATCTTAGGAGGAAGCTAGGGCACTGACAATTATCCTGGGCTATACTAGGCCTCCACATGGTATGCAGTGGACCCACAATTTTTATGGGCCCCAGTAGGGGACATTCATGCTAAAAAGTATATACGATGACTGGAAGAAGGGCACTGGGATCCAAACAAAGGAATGTGTCCAGATTTCCTCAATAGGAAAACCAGAACTCCTTGCATCTTGGTCATTGCTCGTCCTGATCACTGTAATATCAGTAATACCAGTCACAGGAACAAATAAGAATCCCAAAGATTCCATATAGACCTAAGGACCACTCCCCTTCCCACTACCCAATGCCCCACTTCCTCCTCCATATACATGACATCTGGCAGACAGGAGGATAAACACTACAGCCTCCATACTTTACATCAAATTATGATTTAAAGCATGTCATGGATGAAACTTCTTCTATTTGATTACACATTGGTTTCCTTCACTACTATCTAGTAGGTAAAGACGGGCAGATTAGTAAATGAAAAAGCCAAAAAGCTCCTATTTTAGGTCTCTACATCTGAGCTGTGGGAAACTTAGTCAAGTATTTAACAACAACAACAACAAAGCCACCCCAAGAAAGCCCTCTTGGGATGAAATACAAATAAACAATTTTATATTTGAAAAGTCTGTGTAACTAGATATTAAAATAAGAGTTTAGGCTGAGGCCTCTGCAGATGACTGTCAGACTCACAGAAACTGCAAACCAAAATGCAAATTTCAAAGTGGGTACCACTAAAGTCCATGACTCCTTGTTGATTCAGTGGGTATACAAGAGACAGGTAATAAAGGTTGAGGAGGGCTGGGGTAAGAGTGCTACCTCCTTCACGTCAAGACAGAGAAAGCTCAGGGCCATGTCAAGACCTGGCTGTGTTGTGCTGGAGTCTGGAAGTCGCCTTTTTCTGGAGTCTCTAACCTGAGAAACACCAGATTGCTTGGACAGCATGAAAGAGACCTTTTAGCTTCCCCTTCTGAGAGCAAGTCAAAGAAAGGTGGACGACTGTTCCCTGTGGACTCGCAGACTCGGCAGAAAGAAGAGCCAGTGTGGAGCCATTTTGAATCCTTCCTGAGACAGCCACACAGGAGGGTCACAGATAGAGAAAGTCTGTGGCATAGACAGCCAAAAAACCAAGGGCTGAGGGGAAAGTGTTAGCCAGAGGGAAAAGCAAAATACTTCAGGGGAGTATTTTGGTGACAGAATCCCAGCAGGGGAGCTGTGGTAAGAGAATCCCACACAGCTAGGAAGGCTCTAATGAATTCAAGACACACCCATAAGAAAATGAGTCAGCTCTGAATATGTGCTAGATCAGAGTATATAACATCAGTTTAAAACCACAACACACAAACAGACCTTCCCTGTGGATCCTTCACACACTATTCTTACATCTCTGAAGAGTCCATGACAGGAGCCAGTAAATGGAAGAAGAAACGACCAGGAGTAGTCATTAGATAGTATGTTCCAAGAGGCAGGGATTTCTCTGTTTTGTTACTTACTGTATTATTCTTCCCAGCCTAGAAATATGCTACATAATAGGTGTTCAGTAAATATTTGCTCAACAAATGAAAGCTCATCACACCCCATTTTTCCAGAATGCAGATTCCCTTCTATAGCAAGATACACCAGAGGCAAAGATTTATTTCCCAAATGAGACTATATTTGTAATTTAAAGAGATTATAAGGATTGCTGATAACAGAAAAATCAAAGGACCTGCTAGAATTTTCATTAATAGCAGAGGATAAACTTTCCCCTCTGAATATATGTTCAATTGGTAGTAGGAAGTGCAATGTAAATTTGCATTTTCCTTTCATCTATTACATTTATATGTTCAAAGTACTGACTACCCAGAGTATGTTTTGCAGAGTAATTTACCATACATGTTCCATTTCATCTTTATAATAATCACACTTCCATACTTTAAGAAACTAGGGCTTACGGAGTAGTAAACAATACTGGTTCTACAATACTGATTCTATAGTCAACTCTAGAACACCCTGTTTACCTCTAAATTTTTATCTGAAACAATCTTCCTAGATTCCTATCTAGCATGTTCTACCCACGTAAAGGTGGACAAACTTGGACCTTTGCCCTAATTACAACCTAGCTATTCCTAACAGATGGCCTTTTCCTTCATTATTCAACTCATTTAGGCTTCTGGTTTATTGACCAATGATTACAAAATGTCTTACAGAAATAAATAGAAATAAAAAGAAACATATTTTCCAAAATAATAGTGACTTAAACAGGATGAAATTTCATCCATCTATATTAATATATAGTCCAGTGTTAGAAATGGCAAGTCCTAATTATGAGACATCCAGACTCCTTCTACCTTGTTGCTCTGCCGTATTTAACATGCAGCATCTACTTTTTGGCCCATGTTGGTCCAGCCATCATACTGGCATTTCAGCCAGTGGGAAACAGGAAAAGAAACAGCAGCAATCAAATTACACATACCTCTTCTCCAGCCAGAAGTAAATCATAGGGCCACACCTGCTCAAAAAGAGGCTGAAAAATCTGAGCTCTTATATTGGTCACAGATGTGTCTTATTCAACTTCAAGTGTCCAACACATTTTCTGGCACTGTTTAAAATATTTGGCAGTATAACATGCACAATCACTGCCATATTCATTCATACAGTAAGCATTTATCAAACATCTTTCTATGTATCTTTTTTTTTTTTTTTGAGACAGAGTCTCACTCTGTCGCCCAGGCTGCAGTGTAGTGGCATGACCTCAGTTCACTGCAACCTCTGCCTCCCATGTTCAAGTGATTCTCCTGCCTCAGCCTACCGAGTAGCTGGGACTACAGGCATGTGCCACCACACTCAGCTAATTTTTGTATTTTCAGTAGAGACAGGGATTCGCCATGTTGGCTAGGCTGGTCTCAAACTCCTGACCTCAAGTGATCCACCCGCCTCGGCCTCCCAAACCCTCCTCAGCTTCCCAAAGTGCTGGGATTACAAACATGAACCACCACACCCAGTCATGTATCATTTTTAATTAACTAAAGAGAACAGTTATTAAATGACATTTTACTAATTTGTTTCATCACTGATAAAAATGACTACAACTGACATTAAAGTAACTAATAATAATACTTGGTTTTGGTTTGCCACAATAGCCTCAAAATTTTTTAATATTTGGTAGCAATCGATTTGGAATTCTCATTCCATATGAATGACTGCATTTTTTTTTTTTTTTTTGAGAAAGAGTCTCACTCTGTCACTCCGGCTGGAGTACAATGGCACAATCTCAGCTCACCGTAACCTCCGCCTACCCAGTTCAAGTGATTCTCCTGCCTCAGCCTCCTGAGTAGCTGGGATTACAGGTGCATGCCACCATGCCCGGCTAATTTTTGTATTTTTAGTAGAGACGGGGGTTTCACCATGTTGGTCAGGCTAGTCTCAAACTCCTGACCTCATGATCTGCCCACCTCTGCCTCCCAGAGTGCTGGGATTACAGGCGTGAGTCACTGCGCCTGGCCAACATTTTTAACTATCATGTTTTCTTACTAGTTCAAAGACAATTTATTCCAAGTGATTCAGAGAAAAATGGTTCCTGCTCTTAAACTCATACACAACACTAACACCTAAAAAAAACTATAAAACCAAAATTAACGCACATAAGCCAACCTATTACTTGTGTCTCTTTAAGGAGGAAGTAAGTATTAAACTCTTGGTGCATTTCTTTGGAATGTAGATATCCCTGTCAGTAAGTAAACACGAAATTTAAAAAGCAACAGATCATTCTTCTTGTATAATTAAAGTAAGAAATGTCCTCGCTAGAGGAAGCTAACTAGAAGGAAGAGAAGTCTGACCAAGTAGCTAAAACTATAGGATAAAAATCAACTCCTCCAGGACATCCCCAACTCATCATCAGTAAAGATGTACTTTTATGAATAATGAAGATAAAATATAGGTTGGTGCCCTGGCATATTCCTTTAAGGGACCACATAATTTCTGCCATTTGCCCTTTTCAAACTTGCAAATGAACAGAATTTAAAAAATTACCTAATTATACTAGACCAAAGGACTTGCACTATCTTGTTTACCCTGGAACGATTGGAAATTTCTAAGGGAGACAACAATAAATACCACAGCAACTCAATGCTGCCCAGTAAATTACTAACGAGAAAGTTGAGAGAGAATTTAGTTTGTTTTCCACCCCAATGGACTCTCTTCCCTTCTTCCAGCATACATTTATTATTCCATATCACTGTCCAAAAAGCTTTCTTTAGAATGTGGTCCTTGGAAGAACAACATCAGGGAATTGTCTCCCTTTGGGCACTGGTATTTAGGCATTAGAAACAGCATTAGAAAGATAAAATATTCTCCTTTTTAAAAGCATTTTAAAAAGCTCAATGGGGTGTCTGTGACTTACTATCAGTAAGCTTGAGCATTACAGATTTAAGGCAACCTCAAATTCCTGTATAAACAACCAAACCTGTAGCTGGAAAAGCTTTGTGTTGTTTTACTCTTTTACTTCTGATTACTTATTCATTTATATTTCCTGAACTATTTACAAAATGTATACAAACAAAACCAAACTGCAAGCCTATTATGTTGCTTACACTGGCATCTACTTCCTGCTCCCTTCCTGGGGTTGATAGAGATGGCTGCCACTTTAAATAAATATATTAATAACTCGGCTATTTTAAAAAGTTTCCCCACAGAGTGGCTGCTATAAAGCAGTAAACAGAACTGATGAGTCTCACAAGGCAGATGCCTTAAATATAGGTTCAAATTCATTTCTAAACAATGCTGCACATAACAATTTTAATTACTACCATTACTCTCACAGTAGTGTCACTTTAGACCTGATAGTAAAAAAAAAAAAACTGTTAGACTGTTTAGCTGAATATAATGTAAGATGGAATTAATCATTTGGCTAAATTACTGTTAAGCTTAACTGGCACTTAAATTACATCAATGTGATATAAGTTTGAGGATAAAGAGTTTAAACAATACTACAATTTTATAATTCTAGTTAAAATTTTATTAAGAAAAGCACTTATGGCATTGGTCATTTAATGCTTATAGTTATTCAGAACAATTTCTACATGGAAGTATCATTCCCTCAGATCCATTAATACTATCACCCTGATGGACTTTTTATTTTAATGGTCATAAATTCTAACCGATCTTTAGTTGCTTACATTTCACATGATTTAAGAATGTCTAAAATCATGGGTAATTAGTTTATACAAACAGAACATTTGTTAGTTTGTAAAGTAGAAGAACAGGATTAAGTTTACCTCCTATGTCTTAAAAGCTCTATAACTGGGATATTCATTAAAGTTAAGAGATTTCGTTGCACTTCTGATTAACTAGAAGCTTCTAATATTTTCCTTTTCTAACCATTTGTTCTTAAAGACTATTATTTGAAATACATTCAAAATAGCAAGTGGCAATCTTGGTTTGTACTTCACAGAAATGTTAAAAAGCTCGCAATAATAGAGCAATCATGGGACTAAATATCCATCATGGGAATAATGCCCAGACCATAGAAAATTTTAGCCCTCTCTGACAAGGCTGTGGAAGGAAAACACAACCTAGGAAAAGTCTGAAATGAAAAAGGCATTCTGATACTATGTTGCAATTACCCTAACCACTTACATTACTGGAAAGCATGCATAATAGAATGCAATAGCTAAAAAGAATGATTATAAAGCCATTGAAATCACAGAGGAATCAAAAAAGTAAAAACTGACAGACGTGTTATTATATGAACACGATAATGGGACTTTACTAATACTGGAAGATGTTTAACGCAACTCGAAAATAAAAAGAAATTCTGTACTTTAAATATAGGACATGTTGGGTTTTTTTTTCAAGTTAATCATCTTTGAAAACTGCTAATAATTACTTTAATAACTGAGAAATCTGAAGAACTACTGAGAAGAATGCTAGGATGTTAACCTAAAATAAATCTTAGATGTAGTCAAAATAATATTAAAAGCAAAGCTCAATTCCAATTACGTTTTCTGTACCATTTATTTAACTTCTCTGTCCTATTGCTCACTTCCTATGGTCCCTAAATGGAAAAAGCAAAGGCTTATATCAAGTAAGCAGCACAAGGGTAGGGTGAGGCAAGGGAGGCATTCATCTCTGGAGCAAAATTTAAAACTCATTAATGAAGATAAACTATTTATTTATTTATTTATTTATTTATTTTTGTGAGACCAAGTCTCGCACGAGGCGCCCTGGCTGGAGTACAATGACACGACCTCAGCTCACTGTAACCTCTGCCTCCCAGGTTCAAGCTATCCTCCTGCCTCAGCCTCCCAAGTGATTGTGGGATTACAGTGCCCACTACCACATCCTGGCTATTTTTTTTTTTCTTTTTGTATTTTTAGTAGAGCAGAGTTTCACTATGTCAGTCAGGCTGGTCTCAAACTTCTGACCTTGTGATCCACCTGTCTCAGCCTCCCAAAGTGCTGGGATTACAGGCGTGCGCCACCACGTCCAGCCAAGATAAACAAATATACCTGTAAAAATCAAAATTAATGTAAAAAACTGTTAAAGACAGATCAGATCAGTATTACTGACTTTTCCTTTTCCCTCGTACTCTAATATGGCTCAGTACAAGTGGTTACTGATTCTGTATTGTGATATATGGTTTATTTTGATATTTGATATAGATTTTCTAATTAACTTTATGTTACTTTAGCATGTGATTTATTTTATTTAAATATACATGTTTTGAGAGGGCATATCCAAAAATTCTGTGCTCAAGGCAAGTATCTCTCTCACCTCATTTGAGTTTCAGCCGTGGTTTAGGATTCAATAAGTATCTGTGGAATAAGGGATAGAATGTGTGAATTAACCTGCAATGAATCTCAGACTGTTCTCAATATACCACATAGACTCTTTTAATACAAACTCTATTAACTGAGCACCCTTCTTTATTAGATCCTTTAATTATTATTTCTAAATCTCACAAGAGTCCTTCAAAAATATATAACCATCCCAACTTTATCACTAAGGAAACTGAATTTCTAACAGTGCAGTGACTTGGCCCTAATACAAGTTCTCAGTAAAGACTGGTTGGATAATAGTAACAAAGAAAGTAAGAAGAGACCTAGACTTTAACTCAAGCACATGTCCTGGCATCATCCTCCAGGAACTCACTTTAAACCTCTCAAGTTGGATTTTGGTGCTTCTCTTCTGTTTCCAACAGCAACTGTGGTAGGCATAATATTAAGATGACTCTTTCGATCTTCACCTCCTGGTATTACTCCTGATTGTGGCAAAAGGGTCCCTATGAACCCTTCAAAAGGAAAGAAGTTCTTAGGCAGATGGCAGACGAGATGTTAGAGAGATTCAAAGCAAGAGAAGGACACACACCACTGCTAGTTTTGAAGATGGAGGGGCCACATGAGAAGGAATGTAAATGATCTCTGGTAACAGAGCATGGCCTCTGGTGACTGCCAGCAAGAAAACAGGAACCTCACACCTATAATCGCAAGGAACTGGAGTCAGCCAACAACTTGGAAAAGCTTGGAAACAGATCTTTCTCAGGGTCTCCAGAGAAGTACCAGTTGACACCTTGATTTTAGCCCTCTTAGACCCTGAACAGAGAATACAGCCAACCCTGCTCACACTTGTAATTTTTTAAACAGCAATAGAAAACGAATACATCAGCCTATGTATAACCTCATCATATCACATACATGGCAATTATCTTTTCATCTGAGCTTCTTATTACCAAGGCCTAAAGATTTACTCACTTATCCTGATGTGATCTGTGAAAGGCCAGCCACATTGTAAACACAGAGTTGACACTGAAGAGATGAACGAATTCACATGCTAGTTCTTCAATGAATGTTTAAAGTACTGACAGCAATGATAATGAAAATGAAGTGAGCTGCACCTAACATGGGCCCTCAATTAATATTTGTGAGCTAAACACTGCTTTTTTTGTATCCTGGTGCACAGTTGAAAGAACACACACTTTCTAAGACCAGTTCCATGGCTATGTAAATATGTGATGTTTACTGGGGTACACTCAGTCTTTCTATAATCTACAGAGAAGTACACGAGTGCACAGAATAGCTTTAGCATTGTATCCTCCACAAAGATAATAGATAAAATATCTCTAGTGTCACCAGTCACCATGTTCCTTACTTCTCTTCACTCCAATTGTCCTGTTTTCCAGCTTTTCCTTTGCTGCTGGCATAACAATCAAAATCATAATCTCTGAAACTTCCACTAGAAACTAATTCTATCTTTTATGAAGGATATAATTCAAAGGCATGTCATTTACAGAAGAAAGATAATGAAGTACAGTTAATCATCTAGGCTGACTGTTCATAAGCAGTTCTTAGAGGGAAAGTCCCCCACCTTCCTACACACTCACAAAAGACTGAAGTCACACTACAGGAATTAGCTGCTTCATGCTGACCACTCATAACCCTAAGAAAAGAGGCTAGTGTGCATCTTGCATCTTGTGTATTCATTTATCTTTGAAACCCAAACACTTATCACAATATCTGGTAACCTAGCACGTACTCAACGCATGCTGCTGAACTGAAATAGCAGTGAAATCTGTAATGTCTGGTATCCTTACACACATACACTACCCTCACCTCACAGCAATGAATTATTTATAATTGAGCAGGCTTAAAATAAATGATCTTTTCCAATGTTCAGCTTTCCTTAACTGCATTATTTCTATTACTCAACGCACTTTCTTAACTGTATGTACCTATGCAGAATGAATAGAGAATTTCACAAATGAAACATTTTGAAAAAAATAAAGAGATCTTCCCTCTAAGAATAATTAAAATCAAAAACCTTTAAGAAGATGTCTTATATATTAGTCAGTGCCTATAATTGCTATAATTATGTAACTATAGCCCACTAACATTCAACAAGGAGGCTGGTATTCGTATCCAAGCTTTGGAACTCCCTTACAACAAGGTCCTTTTAAGGCAATTAACCTTATTTGGATAGCATCCAAGAGAAATCAATGCTTTATCATATTCTAAGCTCCAGCTAACCGTGTTTTAGGTAGGTGCCAGGATGTTTCAAATTAGAACTATAAAATTACATAATTGTGTGACCTACAGAAATACAGATTAAACCACACTTCCACACAGCTGGAAACTGAAATTAGTCCTCATCTGTCTTTCTATAGCTACCATATTCAGTCATTCCCTCAGCCTTAAAGATGATGAGTACCAAAATGCAAAAAGGTTATTCTTCCATAAACAGTAGCCAGAGTAAATAAACCCCACTGAGACATTTATTCTGACAAAAATTTGCATAAAGATCAATCAATAAAGTATAATACATAATTTTAAGCTTCCAGAACTGGTATTACACGGCGAGAGTCAACTTGAAATTGTATTTAGTAAAGAATGCTAAATAATTTTTATATACATAAGTACTTAATTCTATTTGAAATATAACACCTGTAAAACATTTTAACAATTCTCAAGTTTCCAAAAATGTTAGCCAAAATCTCTACCAAATAAATCCCATGGCTCTCCTGACCCCAGCCTTTGTCCAAGCATCACCCATTAATAGAAAAATGAGCAAAGCCAGGGAAAGATGCAATAAACAAAGAGAAAGAAAAGGGAAAGCCCTCATGACTGACGAATTAGATAAACTTCCCATTAATTAAGAATTGGCTCTATATTGTTTTTGCATATATTAGAATGATCCAAGAACTGAAGCCAGAGCCAGCCATTTAGTCATTTAGTACACAAACCACTCCACGTAAAATTGAACCTTGTCAGCTAAACACTTACTTGGTTTACTAATTCCTGATTATACAGCACTTTAATTGCAGTACACACACACATAACTAAACTGTATATTGAAGACATTACTTTTGCTGTATCCCACATATGCTATTTTTCTTCACTTTGCCCAAAATAAAGCCTAATATTTATAGTAATAGCCTAAAGCTTTCAATAAATTGATAAGTAAACCAATTAAGATACGTATCAAGTATTTCGACGTCGGCTTTCTGATGCCTACAGTTTTGTTAAGAGCAAACAGCTATAAATTCCTAGCCAAAAATTCCCACTGGTCTAAAATTTGTATATGGCCTACTAAATACATCTCATAAATTATGTCATGACAGCATGTTATTTCAACTTACTGAAAATATTACCGTACTCACTAACGTATAATTTTCTTTTTTTAAAAGATGAGAAAAAAACTCTGAATTCATACATGCCAAATCTCACCACCACAGGGCCAGACACTCTGGAGCCCCCACGTTGGCAAACTACGCAGAAGCATTTGCTTAGTTCAGCGATAAGCCCATTAGGTTATGCAACACAATCTTTTGTGCTACACATTACGCAGCAAATTTAAGTTGTGACAACTATCAAGTTGTATGCTTTGCAGACTCTGAGACAATGCACATTTGTAAAGGTACCAGTCAATATTAGGTTTTTTTCATTTGCTGAATGTATAAATACCCATTAAGTCTGGCACTTGATACTAAATTCTCCAACTGTAATTACAAACACATGTGCACATTACATAGCTACAGATGCACTTAAAATAATTACCTTATTGAAGATGTCTGCTTTTCCACAAGCTACTAGAAATAGCTGCTAGCTACCCTGCATGCAATAGTTTTCCATGTGCAAACACATTAATCAAAACAACTTATATACTTGAAAAGGCAAAATAGTTATCCATATATCCTGTGTGATTTTACCTCCCTAGAAAATTTTATCTCACAGTTTCCAAGTAGACCCTGCTTTGCTAGTGTGTCTATTAGAATTTGAAAGGAGCAGGAACCCACAAAAAGGTAAAGGTTATTGATGTCCAGCCACATGTTTCTTCTCAAGATGGCTCCGTCAAACCTGTTTTCTCATTCCACTATCTCTGATTTTGAGATTACTTAACTACCTCACTCTTAAACTAGTGCCTTCAATAAAAAGAATATTTATGTGATACACAACTATAGAAAACAATGTACTAAAAGTGCTAGTCTCTGCATGGACTCAAGAGAATGCTCAGTAGTCACAAAGCACCCACAAATCTAACTACAGTCAATGTTGTTTAAAGTGGACAGAGAAGCACGTGTGCCTCCACTTCTTTCTGAAGGCACTAACTGGTAAGTGGCAAAGCTGGGACTCCAGTCTGGGTGACCCCCAGACCATTCTCTTATTATTATTCCAATAGCAGAAGAAAAGCCCAAGAGATAGAAGTTGGATTTTTTTTTTTTTTTTTGGTGTAAGATGGGGAGTGGATGAGGTAGGGTTTTGTTTTGTTTTGTTTTTTTAAGACAGAGTCTTCCTCTGTTGCCCTGGCAGAGTGCAGTGGCATGATCTCGGCTCACTGCAACCTCCGCCTCCTGGGTTCAAGCCATTCTCCTGCCTCAGCCTCCCGAGTAATTGCGATTACAGCGCATGTGTCACCAAACCCGGCTAATTTTTGTATTTTTAGTAGAGACGGGGTTTCACCATGTTGGCCAGGCTGGTCTGTTGATCTGCCCTCCTCAGCCTCCCAAAGTGCTGGGATTACAGGCGTGAGCCACCACACCCAGCCTAGAAAAAGAAAAAGAAAATGTTAAGTTACGAAGCCTCTAGTCTTGGGAATGATCCCAGCCTTTCCAGTCAGGGGTCAGGGTAGCTCTGGAAAAGATTCAGTCACACCAATAACAGAGAATCATACTGAAAACCCAAAGTCCAGAATATAAACACTTATATATAAGTGACGTAATTTTAATCTCAGTAAAATAAATATATCAATACACACACGGAAAATGAAAAAAGACTAGAAGAAAGGTTAAGCCTGATTCTGTATTGAGGTGGTAGAATTACAGTTTAATTCCTCTCTTTCTTTTCTATTTTCTATAATGGAAGAAAGAACAAAATAAATGTTATAAGTTTTCTGGTTTTTTAAAATTATTTTTATAATTCCAACACAAAAGATCAGCATTAGAAGGGGAACAAAGAAAACATCTAGTTTTCCTGATATAACAGGTCACTCGACTGTGGCTCAGGAAAGAAAAGGGGCTTTTCTAAGGATACACAGCAATTCAAAGGCAATATAGCAGAAGGGTTAAAAAGTACCCTATGTGGGCTCCAATTCTGGCTTTGCCACTTTGTAGCTATGTGACCAGAAGGAAAATCCCTAACATAACCTTCCTGTCAACATCACTGGAAAGTCTCTGGTGGAGAAAGTATATGCAAAGTGTCTAGCCCAATACATGGCACATATGAAAAACACAAAGAATGTCTTTTTGCTATGAAAAAGAACCACAAGTGTCATTACCATCTCATTATCATCTGGTAGGTATGCTTCATGAATACTTTTCAGTCATCTATGATGTGCCCTGTGCTTTTAATCTCAATCTATGTTGAAGATAAAACTCTGATTTTTTTTAGCTTGCCCAAATTCCTATCTGAGGGGTCCAGGGAGTCATACTCTAGAAGTCATAAATTCTCCTCAGATGGGTTTTATTTAACCCTATATATTGTGACTTGCTTTCCAGTCTGACTCTAGAATAACATTACGTAACAAAGAAAAAAAAAATCAAAATATTTTACCCCACAACATTGCTTTGCCTTATTTTGAAATGGCCCTGCAAAGCGGTCCTTTGTGGGGAAAAATTTGCATCTGTAAAGAATCTCTATTAACATAGCTGGATCATTTTCTTCCAGGCCCTCCGAATTCTGAAGAGATTAACTGAGAGTCTAGCACCTTTTAAAGGTGTGAATAGGAAACATTTGTCATCTATTGTCCCTAAGGGCAGCCACTAGGAGGCTTCAAAAAAACTTGGTCTCCACAATCTTTTATCTAAACCTGAACATTTACTTCTATTAATCCCGGGTTTTTAGACAAACTCAATGGATTATAAACTAGAAAATATTTAAATTTACCTATAACTTGAATGCCCCATCCACCCCTGGCTTCGAATTGTCCCACCTTTCTGGACCAAACCAATGTATTTCTCAAATGTATCTGATTTATGTCCCATGCCTCCCTAAAATATATAAAACCAAGCTGCACCCCCAACCACCTTGGGCACATGTTCTCAGGACTGTGGGCTGTGTCACGGGCCATGGTCACTCATATCTGGCTCAGATTAAATCTCTTCAAATATTTTACAGAGTTTGCTTCTTTTTCGACAGCGTGCACTATTAGCAATTGTAATTTTGTTTTTCTTTTTATGATACCAAAGTATTAATGGCAAAAAGAATCTTGATATCCATCCCAAAATGCGACTCATAAACTGTAATTTCAATTTTCTAAAGCAACCTGTCCAATAAAAAATTAGTATTTTGTAAAAACAAATACACATCTAACAAAAACTCCTTTGAGTATTAGGAAGCTGACAGAAAATATAAAGTAAGTCTAGAAAGGTAACTGGATAAAAATAAAACTTACTTTGATTATACAGATTTGCATGGTCTTTTTGAAGCAAAAAAAAAAAAAAAAAACAGTGTCCCCTAACCCTCCACCTCCAAACCTGGATATCTGGATGCCTTCTAGAAATATTCTCTACCAGTAGTTTTGTTTTGTTTTTTAAAAAAAGACTTTTTAAAAATCAACACTGTTGAAAAAGGAGAAAGGCACCTTACTCTAAATAAAATTTATAATTTCTTACTCTCCTACTACTAGAAAATAATGCTTAGAAATTTCAGATAATTAATAGGAAAAGTTCTAAAAAATTTGAGGTGATCAGCCTACAATTTACCTCTATATCTCTTAATCGCCTGATGCTCTACAGTTTGCATGTATTATCCATCACAGCAGAAAGGTGTTTATCGCACAAACATAAAATTGTCACCAAGGTCATGAAGCCACACAATACTTTCTATAAAAAAGTATACAGATACTGCTATCTACAAGAAACAAAATACAAGACAATAACACTATTCAATAATGGCCATATGTTTTCAGAGAGTCATACCAACCCATCTAAACAAGATAGAATGATGGAAAATAAACCTGACAACTGATAAGTCTCTTTCCCACGTTTCCAAGCTGTATTAGTTCGTTTTCACACATCTATAAAGAACACCTGTGACTGGGTAATTTATAAACAAAAAAGCTTAATTGACTCACAGTTCTTCAAGGCTGGGGAGGCCTCAGGAAATTTACAATCATGGTGGAAGGCAAAGAAGAAGCAAACACCTTCTTCACAAGGCAGAAGGAAAGAGAGAGCACAGGGGAACTGCCACTTTCAAACCGTCAGGTCTCATGAAATGTCCCTCATTATCGCAAGAACAGCATGGGGAAACAGCCCCATGATCGAATCATCTCCCACCAAGTTCCTCTCTCAACATGTGAGGATTACAATTCAAGATGAGATTTGAGAGGGGGACAGAGAGCCCAACCATATCACAAGTCTAACAAGCATCGTAATTATGTTCCTCCTATTTAAAACCAACACCTCCCTTCATCCTCATAATGTAATGAAGGATTCTTAATGCATGCCATTGTACTCACATCTAGGACTCCAAAGTTAATAAACGATTGTTTCTGAATTTCTAGTTTGCCTTGCACAGTCTCAATGCCCTATGCTCAAACCTGAGCTGCATGAGAGAGAAACCCAACAAAATTTCTTTCCCCCAGTGCATTCTGCATATATTATCACTAACTCCTAAAACAAATCCAGAAGTTCTTTTTATCCCCCATTTTACTGAAAACGACATCAGAAGTCAGAAAAATTAAGTGGTTTATCCAGGGTCACCCTGGATAAATGACAAACTGGGGCTGGAACTCAGGTGGTTCTTTTGCTAGAAAGCCAATACTCTGCTCACACCAGTGGCCTTGTAGTACACACAGTAGGCCAGGTGTGTTTTCAGAAGTCCTAGATGCTTTGGAATGTACTCTAGCCTATGCTTTGGTTTGGTAATGCAGAAAAGGCCATTTAGGTTGAGCATCCCAAACCTGAAAATCTAAAATCCAATATGCTCCAAAATCTAAATTTTTGAGTGCCAACATGATGCCACAAGTAGAAAATTCCACACCAGACCTCATGTGACAGATCATAGTAAAAAATGCAGGTACCAACAGTTTATTCAGCATCCCCGAGGCAAAAACAAAATTATTATCAGTCTATGTATACGAGGTATACATGAAACATAAATGAATTTCATGTTTAGACACAAGTCCAATCGCCAATATTTCATGATGTATATGCAAATATTCCAAAATCCACAATCAGAAATATTTCTAGTTCCAAGCATTTCAGATAACGGATTTAAACCTTTATTATCTTAACTCTCAGGAGGCCTTGGATAACCATAACTAGCAGGGCTCAGAAAGCTGCAGCTGGAGCTCCTAAATTAAAAGAAATAGAAAGTGTTACTCCTCAAGCTTTCCACCCTCTAGCAGAGTCCCTGGTTTTGAGTAGGTTAATTGCACCACTCTCATGATCAAATCCTCTCAAGCACCTAACTATCAGCCTGAGGGCCAATAATTATTAGAGTTAAAATTGTCTCTTTACTTCCATGATTATGTTTCTCCTTTATGTCAAATGATGACCAACTGAATCCTAATTTATTCATGTGGCATATATTTCATTAATGAGTGCTTACTATGTGTCAGGCTCTGTGCTAGGTACTATGAAGCTATGAATAAACATTTTCCATGAAAAAAACTACAGTTTTACAGACAAGTTGAATGGAACATGTTAAATTCCAATGACGATAACATGAGGCAGAAAGGTCAAAATCCACTGTTTCATAGGATGGATTTTACTGACACTCAATAAAATCAAGGGGAAAGACCCAGAATTTTTTAATGTTAATGAAGCTACTTTTTCTTTAAAACTATCTCTACTTCTCTGTTTAGTAAAACAGGTATTCTTGAGGTGGCAGCAATCTGAGGTTTTTTCACTTTAGTATTTATTTTGTTCTTGTTGTTGCTGAGATGGAATCTTGCTTTGTTGCCCAGGCTGAAGTGCAGTGGCACGATCTCAGCTCACTGCAGCCTCCCTCTCCCAGGTTCAAGCAATTCTCCTGCCTCAGCCTCCCGAGTAGCTGGGATCACGGGCGTGCACCATCATGCCCGGCTATTTTTCCTTTATTATTATTTTTAGTAGAGATAGGATTTCACCATGCTGACCAGGCTGGTCTTGAACTCCTGACCCCAAGTGATCCGCCTGCCTTAGTCTCCCAAAGTGCTGGGATTACAGGCATGAGCCACTGTGCCTGGCCTCACATTAGTATTTAAATCATTCTTTCACAATTTTAGGGAAAAGAAAGGCATGTAAGAAGTAGTATGTTTCTGTGTGAGAATACTACTTAAATCCAAGTCCTTTGATTTTTCTTTTTTAAGTCAAAAGCTGATGCATAATTCATTAGGAGAGTCTTTATAATGGCAGGAGTGGGAGAGCTGGTGAACAATTTACAAAATACACACAGAATAAAAACCTTACAGTTCTTCCAGCAGCAATCCAGCAAAGTGAAACATTCACAGAGTGTATGAGAAAAATTGCTGATGATGTCGAAAGACCCAGATTCTAATTCTCACTAGAGGACAGACTCAGGTAGGTCACTGTCATCTCAGGATCTCAATTTCTTCATTTCTAAAATGAAGATAATATTGTTTGCCCTATTCATATCACATAGCTCTCATGAGGAGGCAAACACAATTGTGAATGGAAAAACACTTAGATAAAAAAGGTTACATGCTATGTAAATAGTCACACATATTATTCCAGAAATCTCAGAAATTTAATCGGGCCAAGGCATTGACTTTTCTATAAATGTTTAAATAGCCTGCATATTTTAATCTCTATTTTTGCCTTCTCTCACCAAAATGAACTTGGAATTTTGTCAAGGAGTTTGCTAAATTAGTTATGCTCTTACTCCATTATTTTTAGAAATTATCTCCATTAACTCTTGGATGTAGAGGGTCTTTTTTAGACAACGGGTTCACTGCATAATGAGAGACACAGTTCCTATTCAGTAGGAACTATAATAAAGAAGTCTAGGCGGGGCACGGTGGCTCATACTTGTAATCCCAGCACTTTGGGAAGCCGAGGCAGGCGGATCATGAGGTCAAGAGTTCGAGACCAGCCTGGCCAACATGGTGAAACCCCGTCTCTACTAAAAACACAAAAATTAGCTGGGCATGGTGGTGCATGCGAGTAATCCCAGCTACTTGGGACGCTGAGGCAGGAGAATTGCTTGAACTGGGACCCAGGAGGCAAAGGCTGCAGTGAGCCGAGATTGCACCACTGCATTCCATCCTGGGCTACAGAGCAAGAATTTGTCTCAAAAATAAATAAATAAATAAAATAAAGAAGTCTTATTTCTACTTTAATTTTTTACTTTTTCAAGTGACCAAAACATAATTTAATTCAGAAAGAAAACAAACAAACAAACAAATAACCCAAAACAATTTAAACTATTTTAAGGGAAAAAGCAAGCAGAAAATCTTTAACTATTCTTTCTCCTTTGTCAAAATGCCCATGCTTTCTGGTCCCTAGGAAAACTGTGTAAATGTCAGCTTCGTCCCTAACCAGGTAGCATCCCCTTAGAAACCTACCCAGCAGCTGCCACGGACAGACATCCTGGGGCAACATGGAAGTAAATGCTCTTCTAGAAGAGTAAATCTTATTTCCCAGAAACTGGATGGGGGAGGAAGGATGACAGCTGTTTACTGGAAGGAGCACAGATGAAACCCAATGACTGTGTGTCCTTTCAAATTAACTTGATTTACAAAACCTATCATTAAATTTAATCTCATTTAAACGTGTATCCGAGCCACTTACATTTGCAACTCCTTTCTTGATGAGGAATTAGTTCTAGTCTTACTTTCTTGATCTACTTACAGTTAAAACACAGCACAGATGAGAAACATCTATGACGTCACTCTTTGCTGAGTTTTCTAGACCCAAATAAAATGTTTTTTAAATGTGGCTGGCCAGTGGGGGTTGGGAAAAACAAACAAGCCAAAATTTAGAGCTTTTTGCTTTATTCAATATTCATAACTACATGACAAGAAGACACGTGAGAAGACGTTCAAAAGTACTAATCAAGAAGACATAAAACAATGAGATACCATTTCATACTCATTAGAATCAAAAAGACAGACAATAACAAGTGTTGGTGACATCAAACACTGCTGGTGGGAATGTAAAATAATGCAGCCACTTTGGTAAATGGTACAGCAGTTCCTCAAATGGTTAAACATAGAATGATCATATTATCTGCAGTTCCACTCCTACATATATACCCAAAAGAATTAAAAACAGGTATTCAAGCAAGCACTTATATAATATTGTTCAAGCAGTACTATTCATCCACAATAGCCAATAAGTGGAAACAACTTAAAGGGTCATCAGCTGATGAATGCATAAACAAAAAGTGTATTATCCATACAATTAAATTTTATTTGGCTATAAAAAGTATGCAGTACTGATGCATACTACAACATGATAAACCTTAAAAATATTTTGCTAAGTAAAAGGAGCCAGTTATAAAAGACCACATATAATTCCATTTACAAAAATATTCTAAAACATGCAAACTTATATAGACAGTATATTAGTGGTTGCAGAGGGCAGGGGTTGGGGGCATGAAGGTATAGATGGGTGATAGCTAAAAGATACAGGGTTTCTTTTAGAAGTGATTAAACTATTCTAATCATTGTAAAGACAGTCACAGAGATCTGTGAACATACTAAAAACCACTGAGTTTTAGAGTTTAAATGGGTGAACTGTATATATGTGAATTATGTATCAATAAACCTGTTCCTCTTCCTGAACAAACAGACAAAAAGAAAGTATGCAAGAGCAGAGATCAGTTAAACTAATAATTGTACTTCAAAACTGGAATCACTTTAATTGCAAATATTTAACTATAAAAATAATTTCAACAAATATACTAGTCAAAACTACCATTTGCCCAGCCTGTACTATTTGCCAAGAACTGACATTTCATCTCAAACTCTTGTAGCATACAGAAAACATTTCCATTATGCAGTTAAGTAAGAATCTAGGAGAATGCACAACTTGCCTGTGGTCACAACAGTTAGAACATCAAGGGAATCAGAACATGTATCCAAGGTTACCTGGGGCCAAAACTATGCTCTTTCCCCTATATTATGACATTATGAAAAAAATAAAAAGAGACATCGAATCATGTTTCCTCAATCACGCATATGCCCAAAGGAAACTGCTACCTGAGTAATTAGGTATAAAAAAGGAAAAGGCATTTGCTCAAAGTTGTACCTGTGTCGCATGATATTTTCACTTATTCACTAAACTTTTTCCAAGAGTCTACTATCTGCAAAGTAAGAGTCACTAAAATTTTTAAGTGAATATTTTATTGATTTTCAGTCTTTGCTTATTTTGTAACTGTGTCTAATGATTCAGGGCTATTTAAATTATAATTATATAAAGCTGTAGAAATGTATTAAGCTCTATATCCTAGCACCCAGTTTTCTGAATATGTATGTTAAAAGAAAAAAGTGCTGCTTCATTTTTATAATCAACAGGATTAAACTCTAGAGATTATAGAATGGGCATGAATGTGGTACCTGTAGGGCTAAATCCTAAGTCCATATGTTTAATCTGTTTATTTGGATCCACAATTTCTATATGGATTTTAATGAACTTACCCAAAACCTCCCAGAATTTTACAGAATACTACCAACTTCCATTTTCCTATGAGGGATTAAATTTCCACAAACATAAAACATATCAGAAATGACGGGGCATGGGAAGATGTTTTAAAAGTATCCACTGAACCATATGAATTTTTGCCCATTCTTAGCAGACAAAAATGGCCCTGTCATGTGGCTCATCCTACACTTAAGAAAAACACATCCTCTGAGTTCAGGCTCAATATTCAGGTGGTGAGCCAACCCTGGATGTTCACCATATCCCAAAAGCTCCAGCACCAGGGCACAGGGGACCAGGGTTCAAATATGGACTCCATCACTTAATAGATTTGTGATCTGAATACATTATGTTCTGAGTTTCTGCAGCTTCCCTTTCTGAAAACTGGGAATTAAAACCCCTACCTGGAATCACAACAGTGATATGAGATTCTACAGGTATAATTGTATAATTCAGGTTTAACTGATTTCAAGCATTTCCATACGTAGGAAAGGTTAGTTAATGTCTTGCTTAGTTTTGCAACTTCCACAATACCCTGCGATGTGAAAAAATAAATGGAGCAGTTTTTGGTTTTTGCTTTTTAATTGGATTAGATGAAGTTTCAAATCAAGCTCCAATAACCAGTTTTGTGTCTTTGTGGATGCTGCCTAATTCTGTGTTCCATAACTCATTTATGCCAGAAGTTGCAAAAAATTCTTTGTGAAATATCAGATCTTGACCATGACCTTGAGCAGTAGGATATAAATAACTCCCCACAAGTTTAGTGTTCCAATAATGGAACACTAGGCATAAATAGGTTAAGTTCTCATCTATAAAACTGGTAAAGAGAGGGCAGGCACTCTTTTGCTCCTGTTACTTGGGTCCATGCAAGAATATAAGACCACTGTTGCCAACTTCTTCTTAATTTTTTTAATTAAGAAAGCTGGGCTGGGCATGGTGGCTCACACCTGTAATCCCAGCCCTTTGGGAGGCCGAGCGGGCGGATCACAAGGTCAGGAGATCGAGACCATCCTGGCTAACACAGTGAAACCCCGTCTCTACTAAAAATACAAAAATTAGCCGGGTGTGGTGGTGCATGCCTGTAGTCTCAGCTACTTGGGAGGTTGAGGCAGGAGAATCCCCTGAACCCAGGAGGCAGAGGTTGCAGTGAGCCGAGATAGTGTCACTGCACTCCAGTCTGGGTGACAGAGCGAGACTCTGTCTCAAAAAAAAAAAAAGAAAAGAAAGAAAGAAAGCTGTAAATATGAACCAGGGAATAAAATTTCCTAATTTCAGGAAATTAGGCTAGTAATTTGTTGGTCACTTTTATTTTGTTCTGTTTTGCTTTATTTTTTTTTACACCATAATTGAAGATGAATTAAAAACTGAGTTAACTTCAAACCTAGTAAAATTTCTGACCCATTCCTAATGCTAAACAATTTACTAAATGAATGTTTTCTGGATAATTAATAGGAGTAACTTGGAATTTTCAAAGTAGATTGTGTAGTGATTTCCTGCTTTGCATTTGTCAAATATTTAGAATATTTTAAAGAGCTGGGGTTTTTTTTGTTCAAGTTCAGTGCCTAAGGTAAGCCTCTTATGGTACACAAAATAAAAATTACCCTTTGCTGGGCTGGGCATGGTGGCTCACTCCTGTAATCCCAGCACTTTGGGAGTCCAATGCAGGTGGATCACCTGAGGTCAAGAGTTCAAGACAAGCCTAACATGATGAAACCCTGTCCCAACTAAAAAAATAAAAAAATTAGCCAGTTGTGGTGGCGAGCACCTGTAATTCCAGCTACTTGGGAGGCTGAGGCAGGAGAATCACTTAAACCTGGGAGGTGGCATGAGCTGAGATCATGCCACTGCACTCCAGCCTGGGTAACTGCACTCCAGCCTGTCTCAAAAAAAAAAAAAAAAAATTACCTTTGTCCTGTAAAGTAAAATCAGCAAACAGATAATACACTTGTCTTGAAAGCAGGTTCAGAACATAAGAAAGAATTTTATCACACAATTGCTTGAAGGACCTCAACTTCTGGACACATAAAGGTGGAGGTGATATATTCCCTATTGGCACAAGCATCCCAGGAGTCTAAATCACCCTATCAGCTTCCACCCTTAAGATTTGTGATGCTTTACATGTGGAGGTTTTTTATTTTTGTTTTATTTCTACAGGACCAGGTAAATATTATCTCCTCTATAGATATCTTTCTTTCTCACTGCAGAGCCCTATAGTAACAAATCACAGAAAGAGCAATACAGTACTTATAAGTTAGAAGCAGAAGAGGTTATAGGCATTTCATTAACCTTAAGTCTTGGTTTTGAGTGTCAATGTTATCATTTTCTATTTGTGAATGATGTAACATATGGTAGACTATCGTGTAATCTTAGACACACATTACTTAGACTCGGTGAAAAATTCAGGCACCTGACAATACGTCTGCCCCTACATTTAACTGGTACTCAGCAACAATGTACCAGACAAGCATACAAATGTGAATGTGCCACTAACACTTAACAAGTGTCCACTGACTGCTAATAGCATAATTATTTTTAATTCTGCTACCAGAAGTTCTCTGATGGCACAAATAAGACTAGATGCCTAGAAACAAAATGATTGCTCCTTAGTACACAATATTTAAACTAATATATCAAGTTGCCATTTGCCCAAAGATCTGCCAAAATTGTATCGGAAAATTCCCTACTGCATTCAAAATTAGATTCACTTGACCCCAAAAAAGAAGAAACCATTTAGACACCAAGTTTTCTAAAACCAAGCAAAAGAATCAAAACACCTCTTATCCCTCTTCAATTTCACATAACATTGGATGATCTAATATACCACTTCCTAAAGAAAATAACAAAAGTAGATGATAATAATATGAGCGGAGGGGAGAAGGAAGTAATTGCTTCTGTTGTCATTCTCTGATTTCTGCTGGATTCATGGCTGATACAGTGACAGGGAACCTTTTACAGTAGCTGCAGTCAAATGTGAAATATTCGGAATGTTAGGGCTCAGAAACCAATAGACGTGCTGAAGAGGCAGCTTCAAGGTTGACATCTCTACCCCATCCCCCACCACCCCACCCCACACCATCCTGTCTCTCAACTCTCTCTCTTCCAAGGCAGAAGATGAGGTCCTTCTCTGAAGTTTCCTTATCTGCCTAAAGTCCAGACCCAACAAAGAAAAGAATTACCTCTGGTTGCTTCTCTGAGTTTTCATTAACTGAATGTGTATTGCAGGAACAAAGTCTGAAATCTGTCAATATACCTGGACAGACTCGTCACAAACCACTGTGTGCTCTGCAGGGCCAACAGATTTTGTCCCAGACCACTGTCCATTTTTCCAAACCCACTGAACTCCCCTAAAAATCATTTCCTACCCCGCTAAAATCATCCACACTTCTCCATCTCCCTTTACCCCTAAGGAGATGTAACCGTCTGTACCTCTTTGCATGGTGTGTAATCACTCTGTGATTTTCCCCTTACGCATGTCAATAGATTTGTACCCCTTTTCTATGAATTTGCCTTTTGTCAGCTGATTTTCAGCCAACCTTGAGATAGCAAGGGGAAGTTTTCTCTTGGCTCCTACATAAACAAGGTTATACCCTACCTATGTCCAAGTCCCATGACCCAAAAAACAAATCAAGACCAATAAACTGAGAAACAATCTCAGTAAATGTCCTCCCTTGTCTCTAGGAGGGGAGCCCCACTGACTTTTTAAAATATCTAATTTTAGAATGTGAGTTATGTAACAACATTTTAATTATCCTTTTTAAAAAAACTCCCAGTCCCTAACACAATTCCTGAATACAGTAGGAAGAGAGGAAGCAAAGGAAAACGAGGGAGGTGGAAACCAGTTTAGCGATCTAGCACATTATCCTAGAGGAGATCAGGAACAGCAGGTTACAGGAAGCAACAGGAAAATGTTTCAAAGGTAGTAATCAACCGACATCTGAAAGACTGCATTGAAATAAATGACTCAAATACCTTTTGTTTTTTAAAAAGAAAAAAAAAAGCACAGACACAATTTTCAGGGTACCTTTCTCATAAGGAAGCACTCTAATACATTTAAGAGCATTTTTCTATTACAGTCCATTGAAAACACCTAAAATTAAATGTAACAATTCCAATATAAAGCCCTTTTATTTTTTTACAACTTTTTAAAGATTTATTTTTCATATAAAATTTATCAGTCTCAAGTACCCAATTAAATGATTTTGAGTAAATTTACCAATTCGTGGAACCATCACCATAAATGAGTTTTAGGTCACTCTAAGAAGATCACTAATGTTCATTTACAATAACCCCATTCTCAATGCCAGGCAACAACTAATCTACTCCGCCTCTATAGATTTGCCTTTTCTGGGTATTTCAAACAAATGGAGTTTTATCATATTCCACCATTTTCTAAATGTGTAACTTTAGTGAAATCACTTAACATTGCTGTACTTAATTTCCCTCACAATAATGATTTCTACATGTGACAGGAGTAAATCAGATAGTCCATGTGAAATGCTTAGGACTCAGGCTGGCACCTATCGAGTGCGCAATAAATAAATTAACTATTTTGTTAAGACACGGATACTATTTGCTTCTAACTCTACAAGAGTTTCAGAGTCAGTAGAGCCTCAATTTCAGCATTCCTAAAAATGAACTGTATGTCCATCCTCTCAAAACTACTTTCCTACTATGTTCTTTCACACAGAAAATACTATGAGAATCCAGATAGTCAGACGCTAAGACTGATATGGTTTGGCTGTGTCCCCACCCAGTTCTCATCATGGTTTGGCTGTGTCCCCACCCAGTTCTCATCTTGAATTCCGTGTTGTGGGAGGGAGCCAGTGGGAGGTAACTGAATCATGTGGGGGAGGACTTCCCTGTGCTGCTCTTGTGATAGTGAGTAAGTTTCACAAGATCTGATGGTTTTAAAAATGGGAGTCTCCCTGCACAAGCTCTCTCTTTGCCTTCTGCCATCCATAGAAGACATGAATTGTTCCTCCTTGCCTTCCGCCATGATTGTGAGGTTTCTCCAGCCATGTGGAACTGTAAGTCCATTAAACCTCTTTCTTTTGTAAATTGCCCAGTCTCTGGTATGTCTTTATCAGCAGCATGAAAACAGACTAATACAATAACAAATTCCTAAACTCTTATTTTTCTTTTTGAGACGGAGTTTCGCTCTGGTTCCCCAGGCTGGAGTACAATCGTGTGATCTCTGCTCACTGCAACCTCCGCCTCTCAGGTTCAAGCGATTCTCCTGCCTCAGCCTCCTGAGTAGCTGGGATTACAGGCTCCCACCACCATGCCCGGCTAATTTTTGTATTTTTAGTAGAGATGGGGTTTCACCATGTTGGCCAGGCTGGACTCCAACTCCGGACCTCACAATTCGCCCACCTCGGCCTCCCAAAGTGCTGGGATTACAGGCGTGAGCCACCGTGCCCAGCCAAGGTGGCTCTTCTCAAACACCAGTGCAGTATCACCTACAGGTGAAAAGTAAAGGAGGCGAATGCAGAAAGTAGGGGCAGCACAGAAAGGAAATGGGAAGAGGATGGAGAGAGAGAATAAGAAAAGACAGGAAAGAAGGAGGAAAAAAGGGAAGAAGATAAAGATAGAGCATACTGTATGAGGGCAAAGGTGGCAGGAGAAACAAGGAGGAAGAGGACTCACTTTTCTGAGAGGAGGGTGTCTTTTCGGCTTGAGTTGTCAATAAAAATGTGGACCCTTTCTTATTCTCCTATGTGTGACAGTAATCAATTGAGCTTTCCATTCTTCTGATTCTGAAACACTACCGCTCACAGTGGGAGCGTTCTAACTCTAAAGTGAAGGCAAAATTTACACACTTCTATCTGCTGCAGACATTTCATTTCCTTTCTGAAGCATTCTCCACATTTACCTTCAATCACGAGTTACTTCTAAGATTGTCCCCATCTGTTTTCACGTTTTTTTTCTTTTCTTTCATCAGAATCCTTGGAAAACCAGGCTTATTTTAATATGCTATAAATATCATGGATATTTAGGTAAAAGAATAAGCGTTAAAAAAGCTATTACAGATTCTCCAAATCGGTGGTTTCTAATATTTCCTCCCCCAGACATTTTGAAGTATATTTACTTCCACTTCAACCCAATGCCTGATTTTCAAATAGTTTCTTGCCCTTTTTGGTTTTTTTAACAACATATTTCCCCCATTTTATTAATCAAAAGGCAAGGCTAACAATCATATTTTTGGGCTTATATAAGCTATCCAGTACTAAGACCCCTGAATGTACATAATTATTTACTCAAACCCTAACAAACAAAATCCCAACATTCTGCTAGCATAGGTGATCCTCTATTAAATAACTGTAAGCTTTGGGGTTTAATGGAAGTTGACAGTGACCTCTGACCTCACCACACTTCCAGCTACTGACTTAGCCAAATTACTCAAGTTTACAGAGGTGAAAGCCCAAGAAATCTTTTATTTCTATATCCCTAATGACTCTAATTTTCTACCTCGTTTCTTACAGGATCTTAATAAATATCCATTTGTCCTACCGGAGGTTGTGCGTATCCTGGGTTGTGTGGAAAGAATTCCAAAAATTCATGAACTTGGATGTCATGTAGGAAACCAAAATACCTAATATCTGTCCAGCAGGTTTGTGAGATCCTTGAGACCAGAGGTCATATGATTCATTATTTACACGACATTCCAGTAACGTGGTGCCCGTCAGATTACACGAGAAATAAAGATAGATGAAGCTGAATTGGATTCCATTCTGTGCTCTTAACAACCCTATGAGATCAGAAATTACTGTCCTCTTCAAACACGTGCAAACCGAGCTTCAGTCAAGTCACTAACTTGCTTCTAGAATACTGCCAAAAAGTGAAAGATCTGAGAATAAACCCAAGGATACCCATTAGTCGATGATTCACCCATACTTGATTTCTCCTCTCTTCAACAAGAAACATTTACCCGGTTTTCTCAATGCCTTATTCCCTGGAGAGCTAAAACATAAAACTTTTAAATATTTCTCTTTTAATTCACTATTCATTTATCATGTTCATAATGATCACAGTTCATTCAGATCTTCATGTAAGTATCCAACAGGTAACTGGAAATGACCTGAGATGGAATTACTGGGCTGCCTAGATGGCAAGACAGCACTCTATGCCTGTTTACAACAATCATCTTGGATGAAGCAAAGCAGATAAATTATGACAGCAAGATCTAAAGAGAAACGACTAAAATGGAGGTGGCAATATAGCTTAAATCTTTGTTGGAGAAAACAAGGCATCTACGTTGGAAGCCATGTTTTTCTTAACTACAGCTCAAAATGATCACTGTGATTAGAGCACAGTCAACAAGATGTCTGGACACAGACATGAACCCCCACCAGAGAGGAACTGCGTCTCGATTGATCGAGGAGCACCAAGCACACTAAGCAAAGCCTGTAAACCTCAAATGTGAGTTGGGAAATAAAATTCAACATAAACTCTGAATTTTCTGGATATGATTTCAACAGTACACATTTTCCTATTACTCCCATAACATTTTACTGACATCAAAACACCTCCAAGCCTTACATAACGTAAGTGCTGCCTGGACACTTTCACGTATCACCATATCTTTGGCTTCCAGCAACATCAGCAATTCACCACTTGCAGGTTAAAAAAAAAAATTACGGAATTATAGAATTACAACAGGCCTAGCTAGCATCACCACCAACAAATTTACTGCCTCTGTGTTACTTGTAAATTGATTGTTTCTCTCTTTGGCTTGAGGCAAGGAGCGAATTGCATAGAAATGCATGTATATTACACATTTACTCATAAACATTAACATTAGGATTGAACTTTCCCCAACTCAGAATATTATGATACCCTTTAAATAAATATGATAATATACATTGGATATAACGTGTCTCTCCTAGCTTTTTTGTTTTTCATTGAATTCACTAGCTCCAGGTCAAAATGTCTCTACTTAAAAAATCTGCTTTTACAGAAATTATTTACTATCTGGTTTCTGATTTAAGAATTTTTAATAAACTCTTACTGAAAATCCAATTAGGAGATTTTGGGGCTTTTGTTTTTAAGTAAAGGCTGTCGGCTAAAATATATTCCATTTACTTGTCAGGAGTTACAATTTCATTTCACGTGCATGTCAAATTAGTCATTTTTCAAGTTCACTATTAAAAATCATATCCAAGGCAGCATTTCCCACTCAATTAATCCATGTATTATTTTAAATCTGCAAACCAACATTTCAGCTAAGGATTTTGAAAAGCCAATTGCTACTGTTTTATAAGATTCACATTTCAGGCCACATAAATCAACATTCCTGAAAAATACAAGAATCAGCTATAACTCTGCAGTAGGCAATTGTGGTCCTGACACTGACTTTCCTACCTGAGGAGAACCACATTCAAACCATTTGACAAATGGGGAGTCTCAAAGAGTACAGAAGATGGCAATCCAGATCACGGCAAAAACATGGCCTTTTTTCTTGCCAATGAGAAAAAAAATCCTATCACAGCAGTACGTTACTGACATTTTATCAAAGGGCAAGAAGATGAGGCTGTCACCAACCCAGCAATGATGCAAAGTCACTTTGCAAGTGTCAAAACCTCAGTCTCAGAAAATCAGGACTGGTAGGCTGACCACACGAGAAAAACGGATACCAGAAGAATACCAAACAGCTGCTTAGCACTGAGCTAAAGCAAGGCAGTTACCCATGGGGAGGTCAAGCAAAACACTTGGAGAGCACATTGAAGCACAGCCTGAAACAATGTAACCACGCAGCAGACAGCTGGGACACAACTGCTTGGAAACACAGGCTTGCGGCTACAGAGGCAGAGGGGGCCCAGGTTAACAAACAGCAACACCAGCATCCTAGAGGCAGCCATTCTGAGATGAAACAGCAGGCACTTCCTGCAGGCTAAACAGGACTGCCAGGACCACATGACAGGGGCTGATGGGACCGGCACACAAAGAGTTAAGTTGCATGAAAACCGCTGCTGGCCAGCACACTCAGATAGAAGGATTAGCGGGGACAAAACCTGTAACGATTGTAGTAGCATGGGGTCCGTGCCATCTAGTCACTTACTGCTAGTGCGGTCCCCTAGGCAGCATGCTTGCCAAGTTCTGCACAAGTCACAGACAGTGCTCACTGTAGTGTGGTCTCGGGGGAAAGGGAAGTCAGTAAAATTTTACATCTCGAAGTCCGACCTTGAGTTTTCACTCCTAACAATTACATCGTAGACCTGTGTTTCTCAACTGTGGCTGGAGAACCCCTGAGAATGTCCAGATGTGCTCTCAGGGATCAGTAAGTTTGCCAAAAGAGTTTTAAAATTATGTGTCTCCATTTAGATCAGGGGTTGGCAAACTTTTTCGGTTAAGGGCCAGATAGTAAATATTTTAGGCTTTCTTTGCAAGCCCCAAGGTCTGTGTCACAACTACTGAACTCTGCCATTGTAGAGAGAAAGCAGACACGGACAACACATAAATGAATGGGTGTGGCTGTTCTGAAAAAACAGACTGCAGGGTGGGTTTGGCCCATAAGATACTCACCCTCGGGACAGATAATAATCCAACACAAACACACATGCGTGTGCACACATCTATATGAATCATCTATCCCCTATAGGTGACCACCTCAGAATTTTGTGGGCCTATATGATTTCAAAGATTGGATTTATGATGGAGTTGAAACCAAGATATTACTCTAAACTGTCAAGGGTAATGAGAATCGAACAGAAGAGGACTTCACAGGTTTCACGGACATCTGTGATCCTCCCCCTCTTCCAAGAATACCTTGCCCTTCCTTCTAACAGAGCCCATTTCTTGCTAGTGAACCTATTCTATATGGTGTCACACAGACAAACCTGCCTTCTTTCCACTCATATGCCAGACTTTAAGTGCAGGCACAAGGCCTGGGCCTAGAAAAGTACCCCCACCATTCCCCAGGTCAGAATAACTAAAGTCCTCCACAGAGCACTTCAGAAAGAACTAGGGAGAAAACTCTAGGCTGCCACTCATCATGAAAATCACCATAGCCAGACCAAGAGATGAAGAAAGAAACGAAGTTCTCATGGCCCCATTACAGCTCTTTGGTTCAAACAAGCAAGAGGCTCCACCTTCCCTGTATTGTGCTCATGTCACTGCTAATGACAAGAGTACAATGTGTGTGTCCTAGAAAATTCATATGTTAAATTAAATCCTAATGCCTAGCGTGATGGTATTTGGAGGTGAGGCCTTTGGGAGATGATTGGGTCATCAGAATGAAATCCTCAGTAAAGGGATTCATGAACTTAGAAAACAGGCCCCAGAGAACTTCCTTGCCCCTACCTCCATGTAAAGGCAGCAAAAAGATAGCCACTATGAACCAGGGAATGGGGCCTCCACAGGCACCAGATCTGTCAGCACCTGGATCTTGGACCTCTCAGCCTTCAGAACTGTGAGAAATAAATTTCTGTTGTTTATAAGCTGCTTAGTTTATGGTATTTTGTTATAGCAGCTCAAACATATTAAGACAATCACTTATACCCAAAAGTCTTTATTAACAAAAAAAATAACATGCTAGCAAAAATAAAGGCGCAATGACAAAAGTTTTAGCACCAATTAAAAGTAGCAACACAGGCATGCCAAACTCTGAAGCATCCACACAATACACATTTGTGAGCAGAGATGTTTTGACATCTCACCTCTCTTCTTACTCATTAAGGAAAGTAGGCCCGTCTTTCCATCTCCCTTCACCCAAGTGATCTACATATGTGTTTCCTTTTCCACTCACTTGTCCAACAGAAGTCCGAGAATAGTCTTAAAACTCTTTCCCCTGGATCCTCCACATTCAGCTAATTACCAAGTGAAGTCAACTTTTCTCCACCTTTCCATTTCTATTATATCCAAATTTATTTTCATCTTTGTTTTTAACTTTTTAAAATACTAATCACCACTGGCAATACAAATCCTCCAATATAATCCTATATAGCCTATATAATCCTATACAGCCAATATAATCCTATAATAGCTACCTGTCTCTCTGCCTCGGATTTTATCCCACTTCAGACAATTGTTTCAATGTTATCAGAGAACCCAAGGCCCTTGGTGATCTGGCTCCTATCAACTCATCTCTCTTCCCTCCCTCCCTCCCTCCCTCCATCCTCTCCTCCAGCTTTATGCCCTGTTCTTGGACATCAAGCTTTTCCCTCCCTACATATTTCTCCCTAAATATTCCTCTCTTTCTCTCACTATTTTTTTTTTTTTTTTTTTTTTTGAGATGGAGTGTTACTCCGTTGCCCAGGCTGGGGTGCAGTGGCATGATCTCAGCTCACCACAACCTCCTCCTCCTGGGTTCAAGCGAGTCTCCTGCCTCAGCCTCTCTAGTAGCTGGGATTACAGGTGTGTGCCACCAAGCCCAGCTAATTTTTACATTTTTAGTAGAGACAGGGTTTCACCATGTTGGCCAGGATGGTTTTGAACTCCTGACCTCAGGTGATCCACCTGCCTCGGCCTCCCAGAGTGCTGGGAAGCCACCGCACCTGGCCTTCTCTCTCATCTCCATTAATCTAATTCTTACTTATTCTTCAGGAGTCAGTTCAAGCATAAGCTTCTCACAAGTGCCTCCTTCCCTCCCAGTCTGGGTCAAGTGCCCCTCTTATGTACTCACTTAAGCCATAAGCATGTCTCTATTTTAGAGTGGCTGTCTGTTTGCTTGGTTGTCTCCCCCTCCAGATCCTAAGCTCTTTGAGACTATGTCCCATGTCCTCTTCAGAATCGCTGCCCCAATATCTCACATGGTTCCTGACGCAGCTGAGCATTTACAAATGCTTCCTAACGGAAGAGGGGGATGACATGAGCTGAAGGCATCCCACACTGATGCTTTCTCAGGAGATAGCACATTTCTAGATAAGAATGACTTAACATTCTTAACTCAAAGGCCAATGCCTATTTGAGATGATTTCTTGAATTTAAAATAAACCAAGTTCGAATGTTTCTCCAAAATTTTGAATAGAATTATCATATTTTTGCACTATAATATGCAGAAATCAGACTACCCAAAATGGTAAGCATACCCTTACTTTTCCTTTCCTTCCATCACTTCTGGTAACAATAGCCATTTCTGGTCTCTGACATAAGTTCTCAGAATACACAACAAAACAATATACAATGTTCTTACCAAATATAATTAAATCTTTTGGTTGACATGTGTATAAGGACATTATCTTTTCTTAAATATTTTTATCTCCTTAGGTTATTGGAGAACAGGTGGTGGTTGGTTACATGAGTGATAGTGGTGATCTGTGAAATTCTGGTGCAACCATCACCTGAGCAGTATACACTGCACCCAACTTACAGTCATTTATCCCTCATTCCCTACCTACCCTTTCCCCCTGAGTCCCCAAAGTCCATTGTGTCACTCATATGCCTTTACATACTCATGGTTTAGCTCCAACTTATGAGTAAGAACAAACGATGTTTGGTTTTCCATTCCCAAGTTACTTCACTTAGAATAACAGTTTCCAATCTCATCTAGGTTGCTGCAAATGCCATTAATTCATTCCCTTGTATGGCTGAGTAGTATTCCATCGTATACATATACCATAGTTTCTTCATCCACTCGTTGAATGATGGGCATTTGGGTTGGTTCCACATTTTTGCAATTGCGCATTGTGCTGCCATAAACATACATGTGCAAATATCTTTCTCATATAATGAATTCTTTACAAGGACAATTATCGTCTTATAATTTTTGTTGCTTTCTCAATTTCCATAAATTTTTTTTCTAACACTGATCTTGATAGAGAACAGAAATTTGTTAGTAAAGAGTGCCAATGAGTTAGCTACAACTGAAGTAATTTCCTGGTACAAAAATCCTTAAAGTAGAAATAATTTTCTTTAAGTGAACAAAAGACAATAATTTTTATTTGTTTGTTTGTTTTTGAGACAAAGTCTCACTATGTCACCCAGGCTGGAGTGCAGTGGTACAATCTCAGCCCACTGAAACCTCCACCTTCCGGGATCAAGCCATTCTCCTGCCTCAACCTCCCGAGTAGCTGGGATTGCAGGCACCCACCACTACGCCCAACTAATTTTTTGTATTTTTAGTAAAGACAGGGTTTCACCATGTTGGTCAGGCTGATCTCCAACTCCTGACCTCGTGATTTGCCCACCTTGGCCTCCCAAAGTTCTGGGATTACAGGCATGAGACACTGCACCCAGCCAAAAAACAGTAATATTTTACCAAAAAAAAATTCACTAGTTTCCATTTCTTCAAGATTTTGAGAGAGACTACCATTCCGTTTTTCAATACAACTACCGCTGCAGAGTTACTTATGCCTGTTTCTACCAATTTTAATCTATTCCAGTAAACTGTTTCAAAACACACAAATAGCTTACAGACGTACACAAAAGATTTTCTTCAAATGCAGCAGGTAAGCTACATTCGATGCATTTATTCTACTTTTATATATGCTTCCAAAGATGCTTAAAAAATTTCAGACTAAGTTCTGGTTTATGTCTAAATTTTTATTCAGAAAAAGTTTTAAGGTAAATAATGTTCCTGTTCAATCTCATGATTTACAAGAAATCTTTTAACTTCATTTTCAACCAGTTTTCATAAATAATGATGACAGAAGAAGAAATACAAATAAAAATTTAAACTTAAGATGATGCTCAGTTTTTAACATCATACATTATCTATCTAATTAAATCTGTAAGGTTTGCGGTATATGAATAAACTGTCCAATGTAACATTAAATTTACTCCTTTGGACTGTGATTTGAAAAATAAACCTTCCCACCTCCCACAAAATAATAAATTACCAGAACTCAAATTCTAAGTACATAAAGATAAGCATACAGGTATTTACTATGATGATAGCATTAAAAACGCACACACAAACAAGCCACCATTTTATAATACACACCAAAACTCTAGGATATATATAATCAAAATATATCCTAGAGGCTTATTTTAGAAACACCACAGAGCTACTTCTACAGACAGCTGAATTTGGAGAACTTGCATTCTAACATGTCTTGATGTTACCTCAAAAGTTTATTTGATGCTCTGGTTCCAATTCACAAAGACACCCATCAAAACTAACTATCTGGCCAGGCGAGGTGGCTCATGCCAGTAATCCCAGCACACTGGGAGGCCAAGGGGGGCGGATTACCTGAGGTCAGGCGTTCCAAGACTAGCCTGACCAACATGGCAAAACCCTGTCTTTACTAAAAATACAAAAAAAATAGCCAGGTGTGGTGGCGCATACCTGTAACCCCAGCTACTAGGGAGACTGAGGCAGGAGAATTGCTTGAACCTGGGAGGCAGAGGTTGCAGTGAGCCGAGATCACGCCATTGCACTCTAGCCCAGGTGACAATGTGAGACTCCATCTCAAAAAACAAAAAAAAAGAAACTATCTTCCATTACAGTGTATCATTTTATTATTTTTCTCCCTACAAAGAAAAAGTTGATACAATTTTCCCTAGAATGATCCTTCCTCTATATCATGAAAGGAAAGCGCTGTATCATCAGCAAGGAAGAAGCAAAATCCTCTTCAAGTCCACTTCTCTCAATGTCACCAAAGTTAATTTATACGGATGTCATACTTCACCTTCTTCCCTCATAATAGATGACTATACCCTCTCATCCAACTCCAAAGTAGAAAAATCCAATTACTACTCTTTTGTTAGTTCATTTATTTTCTAGAGACAGGTCCCCACTCTGTTGGCCCAGACTTGAGTGCAGTGGTACGATCATTGCTCACTGTCATTGTAACCTCAAACTCCTGGGCTCAGCCTCAAAAGTAGTCAGGACTACCGGCACCTGCCACCAACCCCAGCTAATTGTTATTATTATTATTATCATTACTTTGAGACAGAATCTCACTCTGTCACCCAGGCTGAAGTGGAGTGGTGTAATCACAGCTCACTGTGGCCTCAATCTCCCAGGCCCAAGTGATCTTCCAATCTCAGCTTTCTGAGTATCTGGTACCACAGGCATGTACCACCATGCCCAACTACATTTTTTATAAAAACAGGGTCTCCCTGTATTGCCCAGGAAAGTCTCAAACTCCTAATTCTCTTGCCTTAGCTATTTTATTTTTTGTAGAGATGGCATCTTGCTATGTTGCCCAGGCCAGTCTTAACTGCTGGGCTTAAGCAATCCTGCCCCCCAGCCTTCCGAAGCTGGGATTACATGTGTGAGCCGCCACACCTGGCTTCTTCTGTTTAGTTCTAAAAGTCACCTGGTAAAAGCATGTTTAATAAAACTTGAATGACTGGTTTCTTACACCAATGTAAATTAATTCCAGAGAGTTGAGAGCCGTCCTGAAAAATCTACTTGTTTTCCATTAACGACTTAAAAACAGTATGACTGATTTTTTTTTTAACTCATCAGTAACAGAATTTGATTCATTAAGATACTGGGTAAATTTTCACCTGAATATTCTAAAAATATTCAAAGAACAGATGTAGATTAAAGAAAACTAGGCTGCTATCCAGTAAGAACCAAAAGTGTTCTTTTTAGGAGCTTGCCACTTGCTGTTAGAATTTAGTCATCCGCAGGAACAAGAGTAAACACTCCAAGTGAGAATAAGGTAACATACAAGAAATGAATAATGACAGTGGCTGGGGTAAAATGTCTTTGGTTGGTATGGTTTCTTGTATTACTTTGCTCATTTTCCACTGTAAGTGTGGCAATCTCGCAAATGTTTTACTCTCAACATTAATTGCTCCAAAATGGCCAATTTCAACTATATTTCTTAAGCAAATACACCCAAACCCATTACTATAAAATTGTGACCTGTTTTAATCTAGAAGGGACAGGGGTGGGGCAGGGGAAATCAGAACCACCATGACTTTAAAGAGAAAGCCGTATTCCCTCTGGTAATAGATCACCTTCAGCGTATTTAGTTTACTAGCATTTTGGGAGTTGAATTCTTTCTCTTTCAAGGAAACAGAGGCAAAGAGGAAAGAAAACATTGTTACTATTTTAAGGTAATACATATTTTCTTTATATAGGGAATCCCTAGAAAAATGTTAAGTAAATATGTAAAAGATCTGTTTTAATTAGGAGGTTAATATTCTTAAGTACAGAATTACAAATAAATTAATACATGTTGTAGGTCCTACTGAGAGTATGAAGGAATGAGTGAGAACCAGTTTCCCAGAAAAGGATTCAAACAGAGCTTTTATATTTAATGCTGCTCACTGTAAAACAAACAGTACATAAAAGTATTCCTGAGATTTGGGCTGTCAATTTAACACAATCTTTTCCAAATACAAACCAAGTCTGTAATTTTCATTGTTTAAGATATGTCATTACCTAACACATACACTGTAGAACAAAATCATTCTTACAATATGGTAAAAAATCATAACTTTCCATATACTCTTATATGGCATGGCTGTGTCCCCCACACAAATTTCATCTTGAATGGTAGCTCCCATAATCCCCATGTGTCATGGGAGGCACCCAGTGGGAGGTAACTGAATCATGGGGCAGGTTTTTCCCATGCTGTTCTCATGATAGTGAAAAAGTCTCACGAGATCTGATGGTTTTATAACGGGTAGCTCCCCCTGCACACACTCTCTTGTTTGCCTCCATGTAAGCCATGCCTTTGCTCCTCCTTCACCTTCTGCCATGATTTTGAGACCTCCCCAGCCATGCTGAACTGTGTGAGTCCATTGCACCTCTTTTTCTTTATAAAACACCCAGTCTCAGGTATTTCTTTATAGCAGCATGAAAATGGACTAATACATATTCCTATGTACAATATCATCTAATTTAAAAAAAGAAAATTAATTATGGTAAAGAATATAGAAGTCATCTAATAATGTTTTTCACATGTACATTTAATTAACTATACACTGCAAATACTTTATTGGTAAACTTTGTATATATGTACATGCATGCTTATGTGGGTGCCTATGTGTGTGTATAATGGTAAAATCTCAACATCACTTCTCCAAACTTAAAATTCAGGATAAAAATTTAATTACAAAATCATCACTTAATTATTATAGTTCACTGAAATCTTTTCAGTTACCCTAAATCTACCCAAAATACTTAGTTTTGCTTACTGGCTTTTATGAAAAATCTTTAAATGCTCTATAATAGTTTCAGATGTTATTAGTGATTTTTAAGCTATTCAACAATACCATTAATGAATAATTTAAAAGAAATATTTAGTAAATATCCTAGACACCAGATATGGTTCCAAGTACTTTACATAACTTATCTCATTAAACTTATCTCCCCAACAACTGTATTAAGTAGGTATTGCTATTCTTATTCTACACAAGAGGGAACAGAGGATAAGGGTGTTTTAGTAACACAATCAAAATAACACCATTAGCACATACAGTTATCCCTCAGTATCTGTGGGGAGCTTGGTTCTAGGACCTCCCTCAGATACCAAAATCCACAATGCTCAAAGACCTTATATAAAATGGTGTCACATTTGCATAAAACCTATGCACATTCTCCCATATATGTTAAATCATTTCTAGATTACTTACAATAACTAATACAAGTACTATATAAATATAGTCATCTTATATTTAGAGAATTATGACAATAAAAAAATCTGTACATGTTCAGTACAGACACAATTTCTGTTTTTCAAATATTGTCTGTCACTCTACGGTTGGTTAAATCCACGGATGCAGAACCCAGGTGTGTGGAGGGCTGGCTATAATAGTTCTGGGATTAGATCACTGGACCACCTGATTCCAAAATTATGATCTTTACACTTTGCCACCTTGTTGTGTGAAAAATTCTGAAAGAATTTTTTATAATTGTTACCCAAAATGTACAACCAGGCTAATTTACTAGACGTTGCCACCCTGCACCTGTGTTAAACAAAACTTACTGCAAATTCTTGATACACAACTGACTGACACAAACACGTCAGTGCAGAAACTGCAGCTCATCTGACAAACGGCTTTCCTCATCGCCATGCTGCCAGAACTACTCTGAATATGAACGTCCTACCAAAAGAAAAAAGGGTCGTCAATGAGGAGAGAGACCATGAGTACCCAGTAACAATATGCTCTGCCAAGCAGAACCAAAGTACCAAACACTGTTTATACCAGATGCACTCTCATTGGTCGGTTTACTCTGCAGAAGGAAAGAAGCACTCAGATTGGCCAGAATGTCTATTCAAAATAAGCCTTCACGTACAGTGACTAGAAACATAGGAAAAGCAACAGAAAAGAAATGAAGGGAACAAAAACTGCTTTTGTGATGAGACTGGAAACTGCTGGCTACAGGATGGATAGAGAGTAAAAGCAGAAACGGAGCATGGGGGATGGAGCAGGCCATTCAATAGCAGCTCAAATAGCAGGGGCTCAACCACAGACTCCAAGTGAAAAAGTCAGCAACAACACTGAAGTAGGGCATAGCTCTGTTCTCAGGGGAGATGAGAGTGAGATACACTAGTCCCCCCTTATCCATGGTTTCAGTTACCCATGGTCAACTATGGCCCAATATTAAATGGAAAATTCCAGAAATAAACAATTCATGTTATAAATGGCACGTTGTTCTGAATAGCATGATGAAATCGCATGCCATCCGTGTCCGTCCTCCTCTATCCCACCCTGGGTGTGAATCATCCTTTGGTCCAGTGTATCCAGCAGTCTACACTACCCATTCATTAATCACTTAATAGCTGTCTCAGTTATCAGATCGACTGATGAGGTATCACAGTGCTTGTGTTCAAGTAATCTTTATTTAATCTCAACTCCAAGCACAATAGTGGGGCTTGCTTTTTATGACTGTTCTATTTTGTTATTAATTGTTATTAATCTCTTACTATGCCCACTTCATATTGTAAATTAAACTTTATCATAGGTATGTATATACGGGAAAAAACATACTATATACAGGGTTTGGTACTGTCCTCAGTTTCAGGCAGCCACTAGAGGTTTTGGAATAAATCCCCCAAGGATAAGCAGGACAACAGTATTCAAGGCACAGTGATCAAACAAGTCATTCAGCCCTCTGGTCCAACCACTCCACAGCTAAGTATATAACCATGTAGCTTTTAAAACCACAGAGAACGTTCATCATATTATTCCATTTGGGTCTCACTCTGTGGTTGGCAGTTATTATTATTATTTTCGTTTCCTGACCAATTAAAATACTGAGTTCACAAGCACTGAACAGCTCAAGTACTTAACTAGTACAGTGGTTTTCAAGACTAAAACTGTAATCTTTTATCTTGGTCCAGCATTTGTTCACAACCCTGTCTCTACTAGACAGTACATATAGTATTTTTTTAAAAAAAGGAAAAAGTATAAATCATTTTAGAACAAGTTCCTTAAAAAGATTTTTATTAACTAGGACTTTAAAAGTTCACATATAGTGCATTCACCTATTCAAAAATCCCCCAGGTGCCTTAAGGCTGAGGTTTAAGTGCACCAGGTTAAAAAGTCACACAGGTCCAAGCATTTCTAAACCTATTTAGATACCTTCACTGAAGAGCATCACCTGGTGCCTGAATGTCACCAAGAATAATCATCAATAATTTTTATCTTTCCTACTTTCCTGTAGGAAAGTATTTTAATATTTTAATTAATCAGGAAACGAAAAGACCCTAGACTCTTATTTTTTGCTGTTCGCCTGAAGTCTGTAAAGTCGTCATGCAATGCAAACCAAATCTCAAAATGGGTTGTTCAACAAAAGCATAAACCAGTCAAGACACTGACTCTACAGACTCCATTTAGGCCTCAGTACCTGTTCCAGCATAAGCCCTAGGCAACTGCGTATCCGTTTATTTGTCAAAATGAGAATCCAATATCTGTCCCCACAGTCATATTACAAAGAGGATGACACTCTTTTATATGATGGTGACAGATTATTTAAAGAGAGATCATCTCAATGAATTTCAAGAAGCTCTCCACCTTTTCAAAATCAATTTAAAGATGCCATTGTTGAACAAATAAGAAAAATGACACATAGATTAAATAAACTGGCTAAACTCATATCCAACAGAGACACCTTATCCTCAACCATTTTTAATCCAGGAATTTAGATAGTTTATCTGTAATGCATTTAAATGAACTACAGCCTTACTACCCCAAGTGTGGTCAGTGAATTTTCAGCATCTGCTGTACCTGGAAATAACAGTAATGCAGAATCTGCATTTTTTTTTTTTTTTTTTTTTTTTTTTTTTTTGAGATGGTGTCTTGCTCTGTAGCCAGGCTGGAGTGCAACGGCTTGATCTCGGCACACTGCAACCTCTGCCTCCTGGATTCAAGTGATTCCCCTTCGTCTGCCTCACGAGTAGATCAGACTACAGGCATGTGCCACCACGCCCAGCTAATTTTTTTTGTATTTTAGTAGAGCTGAGGTTTCACCATGTTGGCCAGAATGGTCTCAATCTCCTGACCTCGTGATCTACCCACCTTGGCCTCCCAAAGTACCGGGATTACAGGCGTGAGCTATCCCACCTGGCCAAAGTCTGTATTTTTAACAAGTCCATGTGTTTCCCACAGTGGCTGAAATTTGGGCAGCACTGATCTACTAATAGAAACATATACATATAGACAGATAGAGAGCCAGGAAGAAGCCCATTTCAGCATCCCTTTAGGGAGATGCTTCTAGCTCCAAAAAACTGGGAATTTGAATTTGAACTGCATGTTAAAAGATTTGTCCGTATGAATGCAGAGAGGCAAGTTATCAGAGGACCGGATCTAAAACCCCTTGCCAGCCACAGGCATCCTCAACATATGCCAGGAGTGCACTGAAAAGTAGCTACCAAAATTCTCTCCTAGAAATAGTACATTATTTATGCTGATGACATATAAGAGGTTTTGAAATACTGATTTCACCCTCTGTTCAATATAGAACAAAAGCCAAAAAACACCACTGTTTACAAAAGAAAAAAAAGTAAATTTAAACTAAAATATAGAGGTGAAAGGAAGCAATCCTAATGTGGTCATTTTTTTTTTTTTTTTTTTGGATACAGGGTTTCGCTCTGTCTCTGTCACCAGGCTGGAGTACAATGGCAAGATTTCAGCTCACTGCAGCATCCACCTCCTAGGTTCAAGCCATTCTCCTGCCTCAGCCTCCTGAGTAGGTGGGATTACAGGCACGCACCACCACGCCCAGCTAATATTTGTATTTTTCTTTAGTAGAGACGGAGTTTCACCATGTTGGCCAGGATGGTCTCGATCTTTTGACCTTGTGATCCTCCCACCTTTGCCTCCAGAAGTGCTGGGTTTACAGGCGTGAGCCACCAAGCCCACCCATGTGGTCATTTTAATAGGTTATTTTAAATAAATACTCATGGTACACTATAATTGATTTCAAGCTGTACACTGGTGTCTTTAAAAAAATTTTATTAATCTCAAATTCATTTTCTTTGGTTAAATCAGTATATGTCTTTGTAAGAGTGGGTTAACGTATAAAACTTTGTTTCTTTAATATAAATCAGTGACATAATTCAGTACCGTATTTTTTTTCTTTCAATAGAATAACAAGAATAACTTTCCTATTTTAAATGAAGTTTACCAAATGAATTCAGGTATAACAGTGTTTCCCATCAGCTATAAATAATTGCCTCCCTCTAAAGGGCCTATTTCTGCAAATAAAAATGTCTTTTTGCCTGATTAAACTTCTTCATCATTTGAGAACTTTTCTTCTGCAAATTTCTAGTTGGAAAATTTGTCATAAGCAGCTTGCTTTGTCAAAATGAGATCTTTTCAATTGCTTTGGGAGAACAGTCGTACAGTTAATTATTTTGGGCAGGAAAAGAGAAACTTGTTCTAAAGGAAATATACTTGACAAAACATCTGAACCTAGCTATTCTACCTTAAGACATTTTACAATTGAAGGCAGCATGCTGAGTATTTATATTTCTTAAAGCTGAAGATAGGAAGGCAGAAGTAGCCAAAAACCAATTTACAAAACTATGAGAAATGTCCCAGAGGAACCACTATAGGCTAATTACAGCTGCCAACCCTACCTTGAAGACCCCTTTTTCGGAATGGTTCTGTAATGACAAGTGTCCTCCCCCAAACAGAAAAGCAGTCAAGCCTATGAATGTAATCTCTATAGCCACCACTTAAAGCACCCCCCGCAGAGGACACAATTTGCAGGGATGTCACTTCTACATGCACTGACATCCAGTAAGTCCTTGTTCCCTCTGGAGTAGCCTTACTCCAGAGTTTATTGACTCACATTTAATCCAAGAGACACAACTAACAGAAAATAAAACCGGGTAGACATGCTTTCACTGTGGAACAAATTGGAAATTAACAAAAACAAGATGTTTACTTTTTCACAAAGTATTTTCATTTATCTGCCTCTCTGGAAGGCTAGTTTTATAATTTTGGGTTTACAATAGAAGCTCAGTAACACTAAGCTTTATAACAATGACCTTCATACAGATCTATGACCTAACAGGTTAATGTCAAAACAAACAAAAAAAAAAGCAAGGCAATAGTTCACATCCTTTCAGTGTCTTTATAGAACACATATACGCAACCGAAAAAAGAAAACAAAATTTCATAAGACACAGCTGTAAAAATTTTACGAGCCTTATTCATCTTAAAAAAAAAACTTATTATGTAAGAAATAAACTTGTGAACTGCACTTCAAATTAATAACCAAAGAATTCCAAGTATGCAGGGTTATATGGACTGCCATTCTTCCCACTGGATTTTTAAACAATGTTGAAACATAGCTGTTTGAAATACTTCAGTCCCATCATTTAACACTGTTCAAAATGTCAAGAGCCATATTGCGCCCCAGTGGCCACTCTTCAACAAATAACACATCCTTTGAAGTTAAAATACTTCTAAATGATGTCAAGTGAGAATTCCTAGGCTAGTACAGTCAAAATTTTCTACTTCTAAGGAAATCAATAATCTCTGGAATCACAATTAGGAAAAGGGCATTTTCATTATCCAAAGTCATGAATTTTTCAGTTTTAAATCTTAATCAATTCCCTTACCACAAGGCAATGTTTTTATACAATCTCCTTATTAAACAAACTATGATCATATGCCTGTACTAAACCTGTTTTTTTTTTTAACTTAAAGCCCCTGAGGAATACTTTTATAATAAATTTCACAAAAATGAAGATTAATCATCAAAGACAAAGATCTCACAGAAACATTTTATTTGACAATACCTAGCATACAGCTGCTATTCCAAGGGTACTAATGTGTATTTCATTTCAGAAATCATGTAATTTAGCCAGTCACCTTGACTATAACTATATGCTGTACCATGCTTCATACCAGGTCTCACTCCACCATCACAAAATGCCCCAGCAAAGAAATCAAGAAACAAAAGCCTATACCAAATCATCATAAGCAAATAGCATCCCCCTCGGCCAAATACTAAGGTATTTCTAAAATGGATACAGTTGCACTGCCCTCAAGCAATGTGGTACAGAAATAACCTTCAAAGAAAGGAAACACACGTTTAATTTCATTTAATTCCACAATAAAATGGAATCTAAATCCAGAGTTCATATTTTCAATTCTCATCTCTTTTCCATATTAATTTTTAGACATGCATAAATCAAAACCTCTATCTCATCTTTAAAACAATAATCTCTAGTTTTTCAAATTAACAGAACTTATGAATGTCCTTCAATAAACTACTCTAAAAAATGAAATGAACTTTTAATGTAGAATCTTGAAAACAATCATTTCAGTGCTCCCGCCTTTTTCAAAATTCTCTGGTTTACATGGATAAGTTTACTTAATTGTTTCCCATTTACCTGTATTAAAAAAAAAAGTCAAAGTTGTAAACCCAAAAAACCAATCCCAAAATGCTTCTAAAAGACTCAAACAAACATTTATACCAGTTAGTCTAGAAACCTTGAGTATCAAAAAAACTGACAAATGTGATTGAAAAGGTAAACAGAGAGGAAAAAAGAGAAGAGGGCGGGATAGAAATTTGGTAGAGCTGTTATCTTTTTGCAATTAACAGCCTTGAAAATATGGCCAAAAATCTTTGAAGCAAAAATCTTTAATCCCTATGACAAGTTGAGGCAAATCTGCTCAACCCAAAGAATTCAGACATCGAAGAAAAACAACTGAGCGTAGGAAAGAGGCATTTAGAAGAGGCATTCCAAAGCTTCCGCATGTATGAATAAAGCACCAGTGAGGACAGACCCAAAATAAGGCCAAGCCAAAGTACCAATCGTGAATCTTAGGAATGAATGTTTTAAAAAAGAAGCTAACAGAGTCCCACTGAAAAATTTTAAAGATGAGTATCAATAAAAATAAGCATATGTAAAAAAATTAAAAGGTAACAATAAAGAGATAAATTAAAGTGGAATGGCACCTGCCAAAGGTCAACCTATTAGCATTTTTATAGATCTATCATCAGACTCCCAGATTCAAACCCTGTACAGTACCTGCTGAAGTACGGGTAAGAAAGCACCATGTTTGGTGTGATGCTAGTGAACAAGGTGAGCAGTGCTGTAGTTGTGTTATGCACCACACATACAAAGACACCCATATCTAGTAATATTCGTAATCAGCGAATTATTGAATGTAACAGTTTATTCCTCAAAAGCACATACAAATCATATCTTCAAAGAAACCATTTAGCACTGTATGCAATTACACCAGCGATTATTCAAAACAGTATGCCTTTTTCACCCAAAGAAAAACAGAAGCTATGCAGTCCTGCTGAAATATCCCTCCACTTTTGTTAAAAACTAAGCTCCTAAATGAAGTCAGCTATTTATAGAGGAGAGGTCTTTACGTTCAATAACCCACTGTTCCTTTCCTTGGAGGCTGCTACACCTGTCACTTTTGTGAAGCCATTAAAGTAAGTATCCAAAGCTGATACAATACTCTGCTACTAAGAGAGAACCAATATTTATTTGAGTGTAAATTTAGACAAGTATAATAAATTTAGATGAGTAAAATAAATTTTGAGTAAAAAATTTAGATGCATATGATAAAAGTTGTAAGAAAGTAGGTTTGTCAGCCACAGATTTTTCGAGAGCCTTAAGGGTAAACTTTGTCCTTTCCTAATATTACTAAGGTGCCTGCTTTAGAGATAATGCACCTTTAGCCTATGAAAAACAGCTGTACCACTAGAGGCATTTTTAAAAATTGCTTTTAGTGTGCTGAGCAGCAACAAAATGATTAGAAAGACAAACTGAATGTGCCCCTAATGCATGTCGGAATCCAAAAGGTTGTTGCTATTTCAAAATTATAGCAGAAGAGAGTTTAGTATTACCATAGGGGCACATTAGCACTGAAGAACTAAGTGCAAATGACAAAACAGGCCACAGAATCACCGATGTAAATGTAAATTAATGATCGTGCATGTATGCATGTGTATATGTGTGTATGAAAACAACTAAGAGATAGATGACCATTTTCCCTGTGGCATTTGCACATGTCCATTCAACGCCTGTATGTGGGTCAATTACTATGATAAACATCATGTGGCAGGCTCAAGGGAGGTAAAGCGGTTCATACTGACTTCACCTCATTTTAATTTACTGATGAGATATACTTATTCAAAGAACCAAAATGAACTATTTCCAAATAGATTTGTCCAAGCAACCAAAACTTAGCTAGAAAATGAAATGCCACCTAAAATCATTTCTAAACTCTTAACTTGTATTCCAGTGCAAACTGGGAAGGAAATTGAAGAGTAAGACAACCCTCCTGTACAAAGTGGCTTCTTATAATAATAACTTGATAAGACAACCACCTACACAAAGAGAGCTTCTCTCTTACTTAAATATATAGTAATTCTTTCTAAACATGCTTTTACTAATACCAGGCCTGCCTTCAGTAGTTACACATACTGGAATCTTAAAATAACAATGTCAGATTGGTCAAACACAAGTCTATTACAGAAAACTTTTTAAAGATAAGTTAACACAGTGATTATTTCACAAAGGATTCCTATCATACCAGCTCAAAAATCCAAACTAACAATAACATTAAAAGATCAAGCAAAAATAATAGTTGAATATCTTTAGAAAGAATGTACTTTTTAAAAAAAAAACTGTTAATATGCCTTAAATTTCATTCCCTTATTTTAAATATTAATCAAACTCATTATAAAGAAAAATTTAACTGTTTCTAAAAACTGAGATTTACATTTATACACAAATGAAAAGCTAACTAGGAGTGTATTATTAAGGGCTTGATGTAGTTTTAATTCCATAGTAGAAATTTCTGCCTTGTAGTTATTTCTCCAAGTTTCAAAAAATTACTGCACAATGGAATAGCTAAGAGACCTATAGGTAAAATTAATGATGGTTGGGTTTAACACATGCAAAATGGGCAATAAGAAAATAAATTTTCAGAGGAGTCACCAATACATTTTCTACTTCCAAACCTGCAAATTGTCTTTCTTTTCAAACTAATACATTATTTTACTCATGTGAGGATTTAAAGCATGAAAAAGTTGTATTATCTTATTTACTTGTCTATGTATAAAAAGTGCATGTCACCAATTAGATGATATGTGCAAAGCGAAATCAGACTTCTGAGGTTTAGAACAGTTATGGTTTGTTTACCTTTGTCTGCTTTGAAGTAAACTGACTCCTCTCATGGTGATATCTCCATAAGAAACTCATAACAGTGTTATTAAAAAGGATAAGAAAAAATGATGTCATGTCAACCTCAACAAACATATAAGAAAGCAGAGAAGTTTGGGTCAGCAAGTTTTCCGCTGACCTAAACACCAAATTTTCTCCAGAAAATAAGAGAATATCCTTTGACGAATCACACAACATCACTTAAAATTTGGCAAAGACTGCATATTTTTAATTTTAGTTTTCCTCTAATCACAACTTAAGATTCAATACTAGATTGAAGGCAAGGGGAGGGAGAATGAGGCTGAAACTATACACCCTTTTTCATCAGATACTATGAATTCTCCTCTTGTTTCATCACATCAGAGGCATGTTCTTAAGTTTAGCACAGAAACGCTTGTGAAATATTAAATTTTACCATAGAGAAATTGATTGTGCTATAAGAAAGTTTCATGTTACGATTTAATTTCAACCAAGCTACATCGAACATGGAAAGACATTATATATAGTTTATAAAGTAAACTTAATCACTATATTTAAAAGAAATGACAACTTTGAGAAGTACCACAGCAATAATGATTTAGTGAAGCAAGTCAGGAATAACAGCCATCTCCCCTTAAGCCTGCTCCCTTCATTTCCAGCATTGGCCTCTCCTTATAGAACTGTATTTCACAAAAGTTCCCGGGGGGGGGGGCAGCAGAAGCCACAGATCTAATTTAAACAATGTTTTAAACATGAATCTTTGCATCTGAAATGGAGTAGTGGAAATAAACAAATTATTATCATCCTTCAGTTTACACTTGGCTCCCCAGCTCTCCTCCCCCCTTCACACACCAGTGAGTTACAGTAGTTAGATAGGAAATATAACAGAAAAGCCACAATTTATAGTGTACCTTGGCAACGAATCACTTGAACAGGCTGTGCATACAATAAATAAGTTCAGGGCTCCTATTTATGTGTCTCATAATTTCTAGGATAAAGAAAAACAAAGTTTGCTACTCTTAAGATTTCACATTCTAAGAATATGTGATTGCATATGGAGGTCTGCTAAGAAATCAGTGTAAAATACACTTTCAAACTGTAGCAAAGTATAATTCACATTTATAGGCCCTCAACATTATATCAATATAAACTATCTATATATCACATTGAGCATGCTATCAATAAAATGATATGGGCAAATAATCATACTCAATTCACCTATGTCGCTACAAGATAGAAGTCACAAATTTTAACACTCCATCTGACCTACTGCATCTGAAAAACTTACAACTGCCAACCATCAAAGCACAACTAATTTATCATCACACTCACACCATTCTTCCAAGTTACAAAGTCCAGTCCTAACAGTTCTGACTCAAGAGCAAAGAACAATTAGACCTACAGAAAAATGTATATCCAAATTCAGCTTTAATTTTTAAAGAATGGTTCTACTGATATGTACTTTCTTAAGGATTAGACAGCAATTAACAAGGTCATACAATAGGAACACTTGATTTATCAGTTTCTACAACAGGTTGCAGTATTATAGTTGTTTCTTTTTTTAAATAAACTCTATATTCTTGGTTTAAATGTTTACTCTTCAAACTGCCCCCCATCAGAGCCCGTAACTGCCCATACTGACCCCTGAGCTGATTTTAGTAAAAAGTCACCCATCTTTGGAAGCAAGGGCTTTTTCCACCAATATGCTGGAAATAGCAGGTGCACCATTACACAAAATTGGAGAGAACAGAAGTTCACCTCGCTCCTACAGACCATTTTTCAGAGCATGTCGTGTAGTTGCTAAAATCAGTATGCTGCGTAAAAGTTAAGAAAAAATGTATGTCTAACAGTGACTCTCTATCAACTAGCCTCTGATAGGCTCTACATAAAATGCATTAAGATGGGTTTGCTGGATGTTCTGGCACCTATCATCAGGTGATTTCTTAAAAGAGATGTGAACCTCCTTTTAGCAGGAAAATGGGCACACCAGAGAGTACAGAATGCGGCTAATTACGACCAGGAGAAGATTCTGCCTTCACCTCCCCTCACTATCAACCACTTTGCTTAAGTTCACTCACTGCCTCGCCCTAACCCTGGGGATCCATTCACTTTCCATAGCCCAGAGAGGCTGCTGAAAAGCTGTCAAAGTAAATCTGTGCTCACTTTTTGGATGGTTTAATTTCAATGGAGCATGAAACACCCCAGGACGGTTAATAAGTTTAGCCAGGCGTGCTGTTATCCCTAATATATTTTAATTATGCATCTGTTTTAATTGTAATCAGATTAAGGCACCGGAAAGACACAAATTGGAATTTTCCCTAATGGATACAGGAGGTTTTCATCAGTTTCTAAACACTAATAACGTTTAAAAGATGGGTAGAGACACCAATACAACTGTGACATTTTCCAGAAATCGATGCAGTTTCTTTGACAATACAATTCAGGTCTCATTAGCCACCCAAACTAACCTAAATGCAGAAGACAACTTCGGTCTCTAGGGGCGTCTTCTCCAATTAGTACAAAAGAATCACTAACATCTAATGTACAAGTCCCAAACAGAAATGAAAGCCGAGGCTTTTACAAAGTGCTGCCCCATGGATGGGTGAAGGAGGCTAGGGGAGGCGGGAGAGACCATCAGCAGCATGATTTTGGCTCAAAGTAAAAGTCTGTACACGTTAAAAGGGAAAGTTAAAGCAGAGAACGATCTCTTATCACAATTTTGGCAACTATCAAACGTGTGTTTTAACTTCGGGAAATAAAAGTGTCCCATCAATAAAAGGAAACGGGACAGGGAGGATCTATCACGGATACAGGAGTGGCTTCCTCCTAACCCAGACGTAAAATCACTTAATGGGCTTTTGTGGCAACAAGGAACACCTAAGACTTTTTTATTTTTAATATGTTCATTAAACAGTTTCCCAAATTGCCGGGATTTCCGCTGAGAAACTCAAGCGACTGCCAACAGCCGAGAAGCAAAGGAAAGAACCTGCTGCAAACTAGGAGCGGAAACTCTCTCCGCCCGCCCGGCGCGCTCAGGTCCCCGGTGTTTGCTTTAGGTGTTAATGTTTACGTGTCGCCTGAACCGTCAGGTGCTGAACCAGATCCTCCAAGACGCACTTCGAGCCTTAAAGCGGGAAGCTTCTGAGCCACCGCCGAGTGTGCCCCCTGCAGCCCGTCGCCCCTTCCTCTCGGCCCCTTACCTGTCATCATAGCAGAAATCCGCACTAAGGGTGTTCAGATACAAGGCGAGCCCCAGAGCGCTGCTCACCAACTCTGCAATCATCTCTCCACCGCCTTCCCTCCGGCTCGGCTCCCAGCGCGAGGGCAGCAGCGGCAACAAAAAACAGAAGCATCAATCCCCACCTTCCGCCGCCTTCTCCTCCCAGCTTCACTTTTCTCTCGCTTCCCCACCCTCCCTCCCTCGGGTCCTTCCAATCCACGACTCCTCTCCTCCTCCTCGCGCCCGGCTCCGCAGCTCCGGCGTCCTCCCCGGGTGTGGATTCACACCGCACTCCCCATACCCGGCGCCCGCAAGCGGCGTTCGGGCTCCGCGTCCGCCGGCGGAAGCGCAGAGCTGGTCTCTTGCGCGGGTCGCGGTCCCCACCCTAACCCATGGCAGTTTGGGGCGTCCTAGGTGAGGAGTGGGAACCGGAGGAGGTGGAAGGGTGCGAGATGGGGCAGAGAGACCGGACCGAGCCGGGCTCTGGGACCAGCTGCAGGAAGAGAGAGAAAGAGGAGCGGGTGGGAGGGACGAGGCGAACCGCCTCCCCCTCGCCGCCTCCCTGGCGCACTGCTCCGGTGTCGCTCGGGCGGACTCCAGCCGCCAAGGCGGCTGCTACACATTCACTGTTTATTAGCTGCCTCCCTGCCCCAGCCCCAACTCCCTTCTCCAATGAAGTGAGAAGCGGTGGCTGGAGATTCCACAAGCTCCCCGCGTGGGGGATCTCGACGCGGCCCCCCGCGCCTGCGTGACTAACCCTCCATCCCGGCTTGGCCCAACCCCTTTCTCCACCCTGATCCTCCCGGAAGGCTCCGCCCACCCCTGCCCCACGGGCTGGAGGCTCCTCCCACCCTTCCCGGCCTGGAGGCTCCTCCTACCCGCCTCCCGCCCTCCTGTTTCTTTCACCTTTGATTTCACTCTGGAAAGCCCCCGGGACCCAAGGGCGACGGCTGGAAGACAGCCCGAAGGAGTAGCTGTAGTGCGGCCTGGGAGGGGGAAGCCGGGGAAAGGAAGCCGAGGGGGAGGTGGTCGTTCGCCCCGCTGCTGCCTGGCGGCGCCTGGCACAGCTGAGTCTCAGCCACAGCGCTGCGTGTGCCAAGAGCTGCCAGGCGTAAGTCCGGTCAGCTGGAGAGAGTTCTGAGCCTGGGAGAGGAAGAACAGGTTTGGCCACTGCTGCAGCTTTGGTTGCCACAAACACACGGGCGATCTCTTACGCACACGGTGTGTGAGCCTAAATGGGGCGGGAGGAGGTCGTATTGGAGAGCTTGGAGGCAACTTAGGAAGGAGAGAGGATTTCAGCTCTTAGCCTACGGTGGGCCCCAATGTCAATGGAAAGACGTGTAGGGAGAGGAATGTTCCCTCCTTTAGTAAGGTTAAAAAGAAAGGACCCCGAAAGAGAAAAAGACACACACACCCCTCAGCGACTTCCCGGGGACCCCTTCGTGGTTTCAGGGGGACTGTCAGGTTGACCCTGAGAACACAGAGGAGAGAAAACCTTTAGTGCAAGCCGGTATAGCACTATGCTTAAACCTAGTAAGGCGGGAAGCTAATGCCTTTCCTTTCCGCTCGGAGGCAGGAATGGATGGAAAGCATCCAACATGATGAAATATGGTGTAGAATGGTCTGTGTAGAACAAGCTCTGGTTACTAAAGTTGCAAGACTAAAGAGGACCCTGGGCTGCCTGACACACCTCCCTCCCGGCTTGTCGCCTTTCTGGCCGGGCGAGTGGCTCAGGTGGACCGCAATGAACACTACTGCAGCGCCCCCTGCTGCATAGTAACCACAAGGTGTGGAAGACAGGTCTTTTCCCCCGCGTGCCGACTGGTTCCAAGAGCAAAACCTGACCAGCAAGCTCTCCAAAACAGTGGCAAGAAATTTACCCCCTGGGTGTCCAGCAGTGCCCTGAAAACAAAATACCGTGGTTTGGGCTTCTGTAGACCAAAGCTACATATTTTCCTGATTTCACAAGGAAATCTAAGAAATCTGTATTGGATATACACAGATGAAATGATGAATATTTATTAAGATTATACCTATTATGCCATCCACAGTAGCCCATATTTTGTGCCCTGGACAAATATATGTGAACAAAAATAAAAGGAATTATATCACGTCTTTACTACTTGAGTCCACAGCCCAGTTACCCTCATCTCCTGTAGAGACTGGGTTTCACCATGTTGCCCATGCTGGTCTTAAACTCCTGACCTCAAGTGATCCACTCGCCTCTCCTGCATAGACAAATGCAGTAGCCCTCTAAGTGGTCTCCATACTTCTACCCCTGCAATGCGTTCCTTCCCCAATTTTAACTTTAGGCAGACGTTTCCTTTGAAAACCTATACATCCCCAATTTTTAAATGTTCCACAAGTTTCTGTTGTATTTTTAAATATCCAACAACTTCCTGTTATACAGCTAATAAAATTAATTCTTACCATGGCCGGCCAAGCCTTCCTTTAGCCCAGACCACCCCTCCCCCTTCACGTTGTGCTCATATGTGTACAATGTAGACATCCTTCTCCTCAGGAACTTCCCACTGTCTCTTCCTCCTGCATAAGGTGCTTCTCCTCAAACCTTCTCTAGCTCCTTCTCACCATTTAGGTCTTAGCTTAAATGCCATAACCTCAGAAATAAAGTATACTCTCCCCCATCAATCTCTATCCAACCTCCAGGTATTTGTTTCTTCATAGTATATATTGGTATCAGGAAGCACCACTGAATGGAAGCTCCAGGAGGTCAGGGATCCTGGCATTCTTGTTTTACACATAATACCCAGAGCCTATAACATCCAGACATATAGAAGAAACTTTAAAAGATATTAATAAATGAACAAAACAAATATGCTTAGGAGAAACTATGTGACACCTGGAAAATCCACAAATTTTCATCACAATGATTTATTATTATCATTGTTAAATATGGTGAAATATTAACCAAGAAGAGGGGAAGGGAGCAGGTTCACAATTGATCAGAACGTATCAAGTTTGCAGGAATACCCTTGATGGGGAGTCACATGGACAGCTCTCTTCAATTATTAAGACTCAGAGATGTAAAAATATTAAGAGAGCTTTGGGTTATGCATGCTAAAAACTTGTAAGCCTTTTACAGAGCTGTGTTCATTTTTAAGGCTCTAGAAGTTTTATTTTATTTTTAAATTTTTATTTATTTATTTAATTTGAGACACTCTTGCTCTGTCGCCCAGGCTGGAGTGCAGTGGCCCGGCTCTGTCTTGGCTCACTTCACCCTGCGCCTCCCAGGCTCAAGTGATTCTCCTGCCTCAGCAGTAGCAGGAATTATAGGGGTGTGCCACCACGGCCAGCCGATTTTTGTATTTTTAGTAGAGACGAGGTTTCACCATATTGCCCACGCTGGTCTTGAACTTCTGACCTCAAGAGATCCACTCGCCTCAGCCTCCCAAAATGCTGGGATTACAGATGTGAGCCACCATGCCGGGCAATGGCTCTAATAGTTTTAAATAAATTTTATGCACTCCTCCATCTCCTCCTTTTCTCCTCTTTCCACATCCTAATGCCTCTGAATTGGAAGCCTAGGTGACTGGGAGATGTAAAGTGGCACAGCTAGCCTTCCCTGATAAATGGAAGGCTGAAAACCCATCTGTGTTTGAGAAATCCGGTTGCTTTTAATAAATTTTTCTATTATAATTTAATGTAGGTTTCAATATCCTTCCAGAGCATTAAGCCATGGTCTTTTTCAGATTGCTCTCCAAGGGCTGAGAAGCAGCCAATTCCTGCATTTTCTACCTTCCTTGAACAACTTTAGGAGGAAAATCAGATTAAAGATGTCATCACTATCATTGAAGATCATTTAAAATCTGGGGACATAGCTTTTTCGTTTATCAAGGTGTACTTATTCAATGTGAGATTGCAGCATCCGTTTTGAATATATGTACGGTCTATTTAAAGCTACTGTTGCTCTCCACAGATGAATGAAATTAGGATGGTTGGCTTGAATTTTCCACCTTAGACACAATACTGGCCAAAAAAGTGCTAAGCCCTTATTTTCCTGAAGTAGGTTCCACACATCTGCTACCTCACCACTTCCTCAATGAATTCCTTTTTATAGTAGCCCCGACCTACCCTGCATTTGTTCTGCATTCCCAGTCCTTTGTTGTATAATTCATACCTTTGCAGTGCCAGTTCCTCAGGGTAAAGATTTCCTTATTTGCCTAAGACATTTTTAGTTTATTGTGTAATACTATCTTCCCTTTGGGTGTTGCATAAATATTAACTAAAAATCCACATCTGGTCCTGGTCGTCATTTCTATTTGTCCTAATATAACTTCTCTTTGAACAATTCATTTGGAAAGTGTGCCAAGGGTGAAATGTGGCACGTAAATTCTCTTGCTGCACAGAATGCTTTTAAAAGTGCCCACAGATCTGATTATTTATGAGCAGGAGATTTGCGCCTCTTCCTTGCTCTCTCAATTCTAAAATTGTACTGGGCCAAGATAATTACAATCTTCCATATGTGTTCTGAAAAGGTATCCAAGTATCTCCTGCTAAAATCTTAACAGATTGACTAGGAAGCAGAAAAACACTAGCCCAGCAGGTGAAACTGCCTGTTTAGGGAGGTCAGAACAGAGCTCTCTGCTGGGGGACTCATAAGCTCTGGGATTTACTCAGGAAATAACCCTGCAGGAGAAAAACAGCAGAGCATGGATGAAATGTGGGTCAGGGAGCTGAAACAGGCACATGGGCTGCTTGATTAACTAATGACTATAAATGCATTGGCTACACATGTTACATTTAGATGCTCCCCCAGCATACCATAAAGTGCTGCCCTGCAGACACTACAATGTATAACATCACTTTGTCCCAAGACTTGTGATCCATTAGCTATATAAGTAGAACAAGGCAGCCACAGAAACAAATCTTGTCACCTATCTCTCAAAACTGGGACTGTTAAGAACCAGCTGCTAGGAAAATAATGATCACTTTAAGAATCTCACAGTCTCCCCCAGCTTCCAATTCAGAGAATGTGGGGGGTGAGGCAGGAGACAAGGAGGAGGAGTAGTGTAGAAATAACATGTTAATAACCAGATATGAATAATCGCAGAGATGTTGAGGCTAATGATAGAATTCAAAAACTCAAGAAAAGCAAGGACAGCCTCCTTTATAGAATCTCTCTGAATGTATTCACATGCACTGATATAAACAGTCATCAAAAATGCTCTAACAGCTTGAAAAATTGCACCGAATATCAGGAAAGACTTTTGATAAGCCTCAGATTCTTTAAAACAAAAGATAAAGAGTAGAAGGGAAATTAGTTTTGATGTGGACATCAGTTAAATTCACCAGCTATTCAAGAATGTTACCTTAATGTTCAACCCAAATGAAACTCTGAAGCCAGTGTTGTCCAGCAGAACTTGCTGCAAGGGTCATTTTCTATTGCACTGTTCAATGTCGTAGCCATTAGCTACACGTGGCCAGTGAGCAACTGAAATGTGGCTACAGTGACTGAGGAACTGCATTTTTTATTTTGTTTAATTTCAGTTAATTTGAATTTAGTGACATGTGGCTAGTGGCTAATTTATTAGACAGAATAGCTTAAGTTGTCAGCTGACCAACACTACTTGTGCCTTATGGTGGATTTCATGTAAAAGCCAGTTAGTTGGCCGGGCACTGTGGCTAACACCTGTAATCCCAGCACTTTGGGAGGCCGAGGCAGGCAGATTACAAAGTCAGGAGATGGAGACCATCCTGGCTAACACAGTGAAACTCCGTCTCTACTAAAAATACAAAAAATTAGCAGGGCGTGGTGGCAGTAGTCCCAGCCACTCAAGAGGCTGAGGCAGGACAATCCCTTGAACACGGGAGGCAGAGATTGCAGTGAGCCAAGATCAGGCCACTGCACTCCAGCCTGGCGATAGAGTCAGACTCTGTCTCCAAAAAAAACAAAACAAAAAAAAAAGCCAGTTGTCAATCCTCCCACAGATCAAAGCTTTAGTCCTGAATCATTTGATATGAACTTCTGTGTTCCCATGGGTGACTTGCTTTTATTTATAAAATGGCTACCAGCTATTGAGCATTTTTCTAGGTATTAGGCATTGTGCCAAGCACCTTATATTTATTATCTCACTTAATACTCATAACAACCCAGGGAGATAGGTACCATTACTACCTGTATTTTGCAGATAAAGAAATGGAGACACAGAGAAGTTTAGTAAATTGCCCATAGTCTGAACAGCCTCTCAGTGGTGGTGCTAATATTTGAACTTACGTCTTTTATTCCAGAAGTCTGTGCTGCAACCACTACTCGGTAGTCTTGTTCCTTATTTTTTTCATTCAAAAGGTTGCATCCCACTTAGGATCTACCTCAGGAGAGGGAATTCCTGGTTATAGCCAAGATGTTTTGGTTAAATTAATCTTTTTCCTCCATCCTCCCTCAGATCATTTTGGATAGAATACGATGAAAGCCTTTTTTTCTAGCACTTTTGCCTGATTTTTCCCCAATCTGGTGTAGAAACTTGCAAAGACTACAGTCTTTGGTATAACATAAACCCTCCCCTATAAAATACACACACACACACACACACATTTTTAATAATAAATATATTCAACTCATGCATATACATTGTTTCTAATATAACACACTGTATATTAAAAAATGGTTAGGGTAGGCCGGGCATGGTGACTCATGCCTGTAATCCCAGCACTTTGGGAGGCCGAGGCAGGCAGATCACGAGGTCAGGAGTTCAAAACCAGCCTGACCAAACATGGTGAAACCCCTTCTCTACTAAAAATACAAAAATTAGCCGGGCATGGTGGCATGCCTGTAATCCCAGATACTCAGGAGGCTGAGGCAGGAGAATCACTTGAACCCAGGAGGCAGAGGTTGCAGTTAGCCAAGATTGTGCCACTCTCCAGCCTGAGTGACAGAGAGAGACTTGTCTCCAAAAAAAAAAAGGATAAATAACCTAACCCAAACTCCAACACAAGAATGAAAGTATTAATGTAAATTACAATTTGGAAAACCAAATAAAAGACTTGCAGAAGTAAATATTATCACGCTAAAAACCCCACTACAAATTTCCACCCTACAAGACATATTTAATCCACTTATTATTCCTCTGAATTGACTAGAAAGTCTGTTTGCAATTTGACCTATTAATCTAATAATAAGTGACAAAGTCAATGTATTTAAAACTTTGGCAATAGATTTAATGAATTTCCTCATTACAAATTATAATTTATAATACTATTACTTTATTTAGTAATTATAAGTGAATTGAATATTTATAGCCTTACATATAGACTTCCATCACCCTGTGTTTCTCTCTCCAAATGTCCTTTCTTTCAGCTTTTTTTGCTGCTTGGTAACCTATCCTTTCAGCTTTCCATATTTTGCTCCTACAAAAGCATTTAAAACTTAATGCACAAAACAACAGTCACCTTCATATGTGTTGTAAAGATCTGCCCTGAGATATACAAACTAATAAAATAGATTGTCTACAATGATTGATTTGGAGCTAAGACATTTATTTCTTGGCAGTCAGTTCCACAGAGTCAGTCCTTGGATTGAAGTGGACAAATGATGAAGAAGACATTGAATTCATCAGTCCCAAGCTAAGCACAAATGGGGACCTGTGTCAGAAGCTCTCATCCCCTACAACCCATTCCCTGCATTAATCACATGCCACTGCTAGTCTCAAAGGCTTGCAAATTTTTGTCCTTGGATATTCAGCTGTTCCAGCACAATTTGTTTAAAAGTCTGCTTTCTCCACTAAATTGCCTTTACATCTTTGTTAATTGACATATATCCATGTAGGTCCATTTCTGTACATACATACTGTCTATTGATTATTTTGTCTGTTTTTATGCCAATATCAAACTGTCTTGATTATGGAAGCTTTATGAGTATTGAAGTCAGGTAGAATAATTTCTACAAATTTGTTCTTCTTTTTCAAAATTGTTTCAACCTCTGTTTAATTATAAGACTTAAAATTTTATATCCATCGGCTATTATATGTTCCTATAATTTGGCTTTTTTTATCTCTTTTTAATTTATTTATATCTTGAGTATATTTATATTTAGGTATGTGATTATGTATATGTAGGCATTTAGGTATATGAATGCAATTATGTCTGTTCTCTGAGTTTCTTTGTACAAAAAGTAGAATAAATATCTATGGCCTAAAATATCCTCCAGTAAAATAGGCTGGGTAGGATTAAGATATGTGAGTGTCATCCCTTCTCTTCAATATTCTTAAAGTATTTGTTCCACATGTATTTCTCTTTATATTCAAAATGAGGAATTTATGATATACATTAAAAGCAATATAACATTTTAATTTATCTGAAATTATCACTCATCTGTATTGTCACATGGACAGCACTAGTCACTGCATTCACAAGCGATAAGTAATTTCAATGGATATAGTTACAAGTTTCTAGAACTTAAATTTTTTTCTTCACTCTTTCTCTATCTTTTGCATATTAATGCCTACAAAACATTTTCCATTTTTCTGGGGTTTCGGTTCTATCTTCAGTTTTACATTTGTGATGTTTCAGAACCAGATAGTATCTTTAGAAACCTATCAGTGTTTAAACTTTGGATATAAGTCACTGGTTCTTAACAAATATCATATACCATGTGTTCTAGTCAGTGTTAACATTTCAGCTGACAACAGCTACAGACTTTAGTCTCAGGGTTGGTGGCCAGGTCGGTACTTACAGGGGCCATGTACTTACAGGGGCATACTTCAGAATAGCTAGTGGAGATAGGTTGATTCTGACCCAGAGTAATTTTGAGTTGCAATTCAAGGGATTGATCATTTTTACATGTTGCCACTCATAAAAGGATTTGCATATGTACCATATCTCTAATTAATTCTAGTGGTGGTTTGGTATCTCCAATAGATCAGCTGACCCAACCTTTAACCTGGCTCTGGGTACATGTGCCAATATCTGCCCAAATAGTTCTACTTAAAGCTAAGAACCGCCCACATGTAGACCTTGTTTGAAAGCAATGTCTTTTCTAATCTCCTCTTCATCTCCTTCATGGTCTCTCTTACCTGCTGCTAAAACAAGTCAGGGTTCTGAAGTAAGAACACAAAAGGAAAGGTGTTTATATGTGCTGAGCACTTACTCTGCACAGGCACCATGCCAGGTACTTTAAATATGCATATAACTTAATTCTCACAATAGAGAATTGATAGTATTATTGGTCAGATTGATATTGTTACTGTTCTTTCAAAAATGACAAAATTGAAAGTCAAGAATATTATTTCACTTGATTGCACAATGACCAAATGATGACCCTGGATTCTATATTATATCTGCCTGTTCCAAAAGCCTTTAAATTCTTATACAGTGTCCATCTTATTAACAGTATTGAGAACCATTTTTAGGATGGGGTAATTTAAGACTTTCTATGGTAGCTTTCTCCTTCTTTAAGCCCTTTATAATATGGTGAGGGAACAGCTTTTGGGAGAATGTCAACAGTCTTCTTCTTTGCTCTGGTGAGCTTTTTCTGAGAAAATGAAATGGAAGTAGACAGACCTGTGAACCATACAAACACAACCATGTTTAGATTTGTATAAACAAAAATGAAGGCAAAGTCTACAAGGCTACTGAGTTTAGGCAGAATATAAATTACTTGGAATAGAAAAGGTAGACATACTAGTGGTAGCAAATTCCTGTAGAAAACACTACAAGAAGCCAAGATTCAGGCAGAGAATAGAGTACTACTTTTAGAAGTCTTATCCCACAAACTAGTATTCAGAGCCAACTGGGGATGATACCATTATGCACAGATAGACATCAAGGAATACCTTATCAAACTATTTTGTAGACAGAGTAAAATTAGCCTTTTACCTTGAGGCCAGATGCAGAGATTAAAGAATGCAATGTATACACAAAGATGTACAAATTACATTTTCTGTCACTTCTTATTAAAATTGCTAACTAAGAATTATGTTTTATAACAGAAACAGCAGATAACAAAGAAGTAAAAAAAAAAAAATGGCTAGTCATCCCTGGAAAGCTTTTGAAGATTCTGGAAACAATTATTTAGTAAAAACAACTCAAAACAAAAATAAATTCATAACAATGGGAATAGGTACTTAGGAAGAATTCTAGAAATATAGACTATTAAATAAAAGATCATTCATTAAAAGTGGCAACTGGTCTGGTGCAGTGGCTCACACCTGTAATCCCAGCACTTTGTGGGGCTGAGGCAGGTGGATCTCCTGAGGTTGGGAGTTTGAGACCAGCCTGACCAACATGAAGAAACGTCGTCTCTACTAAAAATACAAAATTAGCTGGGCATGGCAGCACATGCCTGTAATCCCAACTACTTGGGAGGCTGAGGCTGGAGAATCGCTTGAACCCAGGAGGTGGAGGTTGCTAGGTCCTGAGATTGCATCATTGTACTCCAGCCTGAGCAACAAGAGCGAAACTCCAACTCAAAAAAAAAAAAAAAAAAAAAAAAGTGGAAACTGGAAATGTTGCCAGGAGCCTGGAAGGAGGAGAAATGAGGAGGTGCTGTCAATGAGTATAGAATTTCAGTCATACAGGAGGGAAAAACTCCTAGAGATCTGCTGCATAACAATGTGCATATTAGGTAACAATTCTGTACAGTATACTTTAAAATTTGTTAAGAAGGTAGATTTCATGTTATGCATTTGTTGTTGTTGTTGTTGTTACCACAATAAAAAAAAAGTGATGCTAGGAAATCACTTTAAGTGTTTATGTATAAGTACTGGTGGAGCACACGCTCGTGTCATTTCATTATCAGTTTTTTAGATATCATTGGACTTAAGTATTGCTGTTTTTGTGTATTTTTCAGTTACCCTACTAAATATATTTTTAAAATACACACTACAGCTTGTGTCTGTAATGCTTATTTCAGTAAGCTGACTGTTGGGGGGAATAATTTCAATGAAATAGGAACATGTTTTCAAAGGGAGACTGCTAATGTTGGCTCTTATCTAAAGGATATAAGCAGGAAGTAATTTTAAACTACAGTTAAAATCAAAACATTTTCCTAAATATCAGTAAAATAAATTCCTCCACCTAAGTGATTCCCTAGCTAAAATATTATTTAAAATGGGATCTTTTTTAGGAAAAAGGTCTATACAAATTATTTCAATTTCCTATGATTCACTTATTACCACTTGTATGAAAGTGTAGACCTCCAGGTCTGCACGTGGCTCTTGATTATGAGTCTCTTGTGTTAGATAAAGACAAAGTTGTTGATCTGGAATTTTAAAAGCCAGTAACAACAAGCAAATGCTGCATTTTGCTTGCCAGGCCCTGGAAGCCCATGTTCCAAATCTAAAACTTTCTTTGTAATCCTGTATGATGTCAGTATTACTGAAAGCATTGAAAGTCATCTTCAGAATGTAAAAGTAATCTAGAATACTTTTTGGACTTGAAAGAATATACTTCATCTTTCCTGTAAAATCTTGTGTTCAAAAATTTACATTTTTCACAGACACGGATGATCCATGGATCAGCTGAGTCTCATAATAGAGATATATGTTATACAGGATACTAAAAAGCGATACAAGACTTCGGTCATTCGGCTTTGTCACAAAAACTATCAAGAGCAAGGTAATTGCAGAGTCACAGAGCCCCATTTTGACTCATAGGAAATAGCAGTTTCAAGAGTCTTAATATGTAGTATAAATATTTTCCAAAATTGATTTTATATATCCTTTCATCTGAAATTAACAATGAAAACTCGTATAATGTTTTAATGCCAAATTTACCCACAGATATTGGGTCAAAATGTCATCATAGTAAAAGTCAAATTAGCCTTCACCAATATGTTAGAACTCTGAATTAAACCAATAATAAATAATTTCCCTACCAATCCCATATGCACACTTAAAAAATATTTGCCCTCTCATGGAACTATTTTAATACCATTCAGCCAATGTCTTCCTGAGCTTCACTCACCTATAATAACTAATGCCCTTTCTATAGAGAGTTGACCTCAACCAAAACCAGAAACAATTTTCACCAGAGCATAAAATCTGCCACCATCAGCAAATGGAGGGGACCAAGGGTTCATATGCTTCCAGTTTCACCCTCATGATTTGCCTACTGAATCATTGCTTTCCTCTCACCCTAGTTGTATGGAGCGAATCTATGTATACATCCAGACATCTGCTTTGGTTTTCTTTAATTATTTCAAAGCCATCTGGATACAGAGCTTTTCCCCTGCACACAAGCCCGCTTGGCTAGGACCCTGACATCCTGCCTAGCTTTAACAGGCTTATCTATGGAGACAGAGCTCTGTTACCTGGATCCTCCCACTACTCAAGAAGGTTCTGCTGTATATCACTTCAAACCGCAGTTCCATCCATCTCTTTACTTTTAGTATAGCCTGATGCCTCTGTGCTCCTTTGGCTGTATTCCCACCTAGCAGATTGAATCTCCTTGGATAGCCCTACCTGCTGGAATCAGCCCAACTTCATCACACATCTTTGGACTCTGTATCCTGGACTGCAAGAGAGTTCCCTCATGAAGTCACCCAACAGCTGGAGTAGGTTTTCCTTCCACAGTAACTATTTTTTCAGCACCTTCGACCACATTGTACTGCTTAGGTCCCAATGTGTCTTTCTTCTTTATATGTTCCCCATTCGTGATTCTGCCTGTACTCACAAATTTAGTAGGCTATTCTCAACTGTTACACATGGCAGCTGAAGGACATTCTTTTAACTTTGTATTTGTACGTCTAGTAATAAAATGTGTGATACTGCTTCCTTACATTGGCAACCACATGGACCTTGAATAGTAGAGCTATAAATTGATTTATTTTAATAAAAGTATTTAATAAGATATCAGTAATTTTTAAAGTACTTAGGTTTAGAAGACATAATTTTGTTTGATAACAAAATAATTAAAATGTTTCTATTTTACATACATTTATTATTGGTGAAAATAGATTCATATTCTGTATACCTTGAATATAATTACATATTTAGTTATTTAGATCATTAATGTTATAAGAAAACAAACCACCTATGTAAAAGTCTTGATTTAAAAAACCTATTTAATGAGTTTGCTGAAATGACTGCAAGAAAATAAATTTTAAAGAAAACATATAATGATGAATTTATTATGGTTGTTAATTGTATGATTTATCAAGACATCATTAGCCCATCAGCTGAACACCCAGCACAAGCAATAGTGGTTAAATTCATTCAGCTTTGGTATTTTGCCAAATTTAAGTCATGTAAAACACACAGCTTTATACATATTTTCTGACTTTGTTTGATTTGCTGTGAAAGCATATTTGTCACAGTAAAAGGAAAGATTGTTTGCTTGATTTAAAAGATATGTGGTAATATACAGGCCTCCTTTTATATTCCCGCTTTGACTTCCACAAATGTTAGGGGCAGACATAAGTTCCCATTTTGTATTACAAGAGATGAAAAATAATGTGTATTTAAATTAGAGTAAATAATGTGTATTTTATTTGAGTAATTAGAACTTTGCCCTTAATTTCTCTTAGCTTTGGTTGTTGTTGTCTGTGTTGTGATGGTGGTATTGTCTGAAAGTGTCATTCTACCTCCTATGCTAATGTTTATGTGAACCTCTGATTACAGATGTTAAGAGGTATTTTGAACTGATTGCTAAAGAATGTCACAGAAATACTCATTTGTTTTGCTTTATTCCTTTGTGGAATACAGTATTTCATATGAGAAGATAATTTCTCTTCACGAGTAGGCCTCCTCCACTTGAATCAAAGAAATGCTGTGACTTGTCAGGATGTGATACAGGTGGAGGGGGTTATTTTTATGTCATAATCTGTGTATTCTCATTTCTTGGCAGCTTTGTCATCCAGTAGAGAAAAAATTTAAGGAACAGCTGAAATCTGTTTCTTATCATCATATTTTCCAGAGAATGGAGCAACTCCACTTGTCATCTGCTCACTCAGTATCCATCTAGGTTGTTGGTTCTCTAAGATTTCCCTTGAGATTAAATTGTTGAAAGACAGCTTCATTCCTTTTGTGCTCCAGTCCTTTGCATAACACCTGCTCCATAAATGCACATCACTCGAGTGGGATTGTAAGTCGTCCAGTTCTCCAGTGATCTGTTTTAGAATTTTAATTTGTAAAATAAAAATACTTTATTTAATCCCTTCACTATTCAATTACCCAACTACTTTATCTGTTCTGTTATTTATTTTTCCCCGAGGTATTCTGTATAAATCTGGTTTGATAAACTGTAAAAATGGCAAAACATACATTTAAAGAAGTTGGGCTTCATACATCATGCTGGACACTTTTTTTTTGGAAATAATTCTAAACTATGGCAAATCATTAAGAGGGAAGGGATAGAACTTCCAGAGAGAAAAGCCTTCAGTCCAGATAAAGTCATGACTTGGTGCTGTGAGTTCCTTTCTCTGGAAAGAGTATTAGCTGCAATAATCTGGCCACATTCCAAGTTGGTCAATGGTATGTTGCCTCCCTAAATTCTGCAGCTTCGATTACATTCATAGTCCTAATGCTCTTCCTGTCAGGAATGGTCATGTTGATGTGGCAGTTAAAACAGCTGTTGCTTCTGATGAATGAGAAACTATGAAAATCACTCTCTTACCCATCACTAGTGTTGGTGTTAGAAATTAAAAGCCCAGTGACCAGGAGAGATGGCGCAGGGGGGCAGGGAGAGAGATCACATCATTTTAAAGTATTTTCAACTACTCTTCATTTATTTTAATATGTTCCCTCAACTTGTCTCTTAATTTACAAAAAAACAACTTGATTACATTTATTTTGAGTTTTTAAGATTTCACAGACATTCCAATTAGAATAGACGACCTACTTTTCTTGGTGATAATACAAAGAGATTACTTTTGTCAGTTGTACTGTGTATCTAAAAATCAGCACCACAAAAGCCACATACTGAACACTTTTTGTTAGCATGATGCTATACCACCTAATACACATTCCTGCTTTCTAAAAAACCCAAAATTTTGCTTCCAAATAAGTATGCTGATCACAAAATAATCTTGACCTTTTTAAAACTAATTAGATGATCTATGTGTATTTTCATGTTCTCAGGCAGAGAAGAAATAAGAACTGCGTTTTGCCCCCAGTTAAGTTACACATACTGCTTGACGTTTTTCTCCACTTCCACATTGAGCCTCAAGATTTAAAAAAATTCCAACAGACTGAAACTATTCGAATAGATTGAATGGGATTTTAAAAAACCCCAAAATTTTCCTTTTATAGTTAAAGACAAATTCCCCAAATAGTGCAGGCACACAGTGGGTGCATAGTAAGTGCTTACTGGACTGAATTATTGTATCCTTTTTTCTGAAGTTATTTCTAGGAGGCAGTTTAAAGTAAAAAACATATTTAAATATTTTTGTTTTTTGGAAAAATTTGGCTTCTATGATAAAGTCCAACTTAACAGCATATGTTAAATTGTTAACTCTATTAGAAAGTGATGAGTACCAACGGTGGGGAGAAATATGCTGCGGTTACTTATTTATACACACAGTCTTCCTACTTTTATATATTTTTTTAGTTACTAAAATGGAACCATAAGCCAGAGGGCAATGCATTCTTTCTCTCTACCACCAGATGCACACAACAGAACTATTGCTCACAAGGAAGATGCTTGTTATTTCATATGCGATCATCAAGAAACAGATGGAGAGTGATTATGTGTTCTATGTCCTGCTGACTGTTGTAAAGCAAATAAAAGTTCATCTGTATTTTCTGAGTTTTGATTTGTAAACAATGATCACTTTGAATCTGATTGTGATTATTATAATGATATTGGGAGGTTAGGCCCATTTAGTTCTGTTAGACAAACCTTGGTGGAAGTAGCTGGACCTCTGTTTAGTGAATAGTGAAATATCTATAGGAGATGTTCCGAAGTTTTTATAAAGTGGAATTCATTCCATTATTCAGTCCAACATATGTTCAGAGAAGGTTTATTGAGTAGTTTCTATTTGCAAGATACTGGAGGTGTAACGGTAAGTAAGTAACATGGTTCCTATCACTAAGGAACACAGGAGTGAGGTAAATACCATTTTCCCTCTGGTATTCTGCCATGGATGGATGGCACCACTTAAGTCAAGCTTCTAAGAACAAAGGTACTTGACCAGTAGTTATCTAGTAGGTGACTATTATGCAGAAAGTTACAATGCCACCCCTCAGGAGAGTTAAAACGTATCTGAGTTTGTTCGGATTGCTATAACAAATAATAGACTGAGTGGCTTATCAACAACAAAGATTTATTCCTCACAGTTCTGGAGGCTGGAAAGTCCAAGATTAAGGCTCTGGCAGATTCAGTGTTTTGTGAAGGCCTTCTTCCAGGTTCATAGATGGCACTTTCTCACTGTGTCCTCACGTGATGGAAGGGGCAAGGCAGCCCCCTTGGGCCTCCTTTATAAGGGCACTAATCAGCCGGGTGTGGTGGCTCATGCCTATAATCCCAGCACTTTGGGAGGCCGAGGCAGGTGGATCACGAGGTCAGGAGATCGAGACCATCCTGGCCAACATGGTGAAACCCCGTCTCTACTAAAAATACAAAAATTAGCTGGGCGTGGTGGCGCATGCCTGTAACCCCAGCTACTCAGGAGGCCGAGGCAGGAAAATTGCTTGAACCCAGGAGGCGGAGGTGGCAGTGAGCCGAGATCGTGCCACTGCACTCCAGTCTGGCGCCTGGTGATGGAGCGAGACTCTGTCTCAAAAAAAAAAAAAAAAAAAAAAAAAAAAAAAAAAACTAGCTGGGCATGGTGGCGCACGCCTGTAGTCCCAGCTACTCGGAGGCTGAGGCAGGAGAATTGCTTGAACCCAGGAGGCGCAGGTTGCGGTGAGCGAGATGGCGCCATTGCACTCCAGCCTGGGTAACAAGAGTGAAACACCGTGTCAAAAAAAAAAAAAAAGGGCACTAATCATACTCATGGGAGCTCTGCCTTCATGACCTAATTGCTTTCCAAAAGCCTGACCTCCTAATACTCTTAAGCTTGGGGTTAGGACTTCAAATGAATTTGGGGGAGACACAAATATTCAGTCCATAGTAACAAGATTAACGGAAATTTATAAATTTTTCCTGTTGGCATTTAACTGTTTGCTCCTCTTACTCTCAGCCATATTTTGGCATTGTTTCCTTCTCCCATATGCAGATTCCTCCCCCTTTTCTTATGGTTTATCACATTGGAATTAATCTCTCTTTCCTTTCTCCTCTCTCACTCTATTGCCATTTTAATGGATATGAAACTTAGTACTTCAAAGAAGGTGTGTAAGGAACATCACATGGTTTTACATTTATTAATTTAAAGAAAGCTCACTGTAGCAGTTACCGTCACATTGGAATGTTTAGGGATGAAAACTCACTCACATGGTGGGCACCTGCTCTTTTTCCTGGGCCCTCTTGAGAATCCAGTGTCTTACGTGGCTCACTAAAATAGAAGTAGAGCCCTTCAGGTTTATCCTATTATGAGTTCTTGAAGGTTGGCAGCCCTTCTGCCATGACAGGGGCCTGAGAATCTTATTGGTACCAAAATCTCAGAGTCAAGTGTTCAACTTTCCAAATCCACCAAATGTTTTTCCTACAATCTTGTCACTTCCTTCTAGTACCACAAGACAGTGGGTTGAAAATGACTGAGAATCCCCACTAATCCCATGGGCCTGTAATCTTACAGATATCCAAGTTATTCTGATCTATGAGTTCATACACGTGGAGGTGGTGGTCTTCAGGTACTTTTGTTTTACTGGCGCTCCACAGATTCCTCTTAAGACAAGCAAGCCAAATGCCCTAGAAACCTTCTTAGATCCAGGGTTGAGATGGAAAATTATGAAGAATAACACCTAAGATAAGTATCTCATACTCATTTCATTTCTCTCTCTGAGGCGTAATCCTCTACTTCTGATCTCTTGTTCTTTCAACATAATTGAATGCTTGCTAGGGGCCAGGCTGATAGAAATCCTGAGAGGTCAATATTATTAATCCATCTGAGCTTTGGAGGAACTGTAGGGCAGAATAGTAAAGCTAAGATTTGAAATTCTGTCTGTTTAATAATTTCAAAGAAAACATGGTTTAAATGGAAATAAATGTTCTATATAACAGAGGTCCCCAACCCCCAGGCCGTGGATTGGTACCTTGGCCTGTTAAAAACAGGGCTGCCCAGCAGGAGGTGAGCAGCAGGCTAGCAAGCATGACCACCTGAGCTCAGCCTCCTATCAGATCTGTGGAGGCATTAGATTCTCATATGACCGTGAACCCTATTGTGAACTGCACATGTGAGGGATCTAGGTTGCTTGCTCCTTATGAGAATCTAATGCTTGGTGATCTGAGGTGGAAGAATTTTAGCCCAAAACCATCCCCCCCCCTCAGCCCCGACTGGTCTGTGGAAAATTGTCCTCCACAACACCGGCCCCTTATGCCAAAACACTTGGGAAGTGCTGTTATATAGGACCAGGACTTCTGAGTTGCCACGTAAGCTCCTGCAAAGTGGAGGATCTTGATGAAGTTGCTTAACTTCTTAAATTCCTACATTGATTATTTTGAAACTGAGTTAATTGTTCACAAAGCTTATTTGGATATTAAATGAGATAATGAATGATGAACTATTTTGTGAAGTTGGAAGCACTGTATAAATGCAAGAGACTTAGATCATTCTATTAACATATGACTCCACAAATTACATATCCACAGTGAATGTATTAGTCTGTTTTCATACTACAAAAAACTGCCTGAGGTCAGGCACGGTGGCTCATGCCTGTAATCCCAGCACTTTTGGAGGCTGAGGCGGGTGGAATGCCTGAGGTCAGGACTTCGAGACCAGTCTGGCCAACATGATAAACCCCCGTCTCTGCTAAAAATACAAAGAAATACTTAGCTGCGTATGGTGGCGTGCATCTGTAATCCCAGCCACTTGGGAGGCTGAGGCAGGAGAATTGCTTGAACAAGGGAGGTGGAGGTTGCTGTGAGCTGACATCACGCTACTGCACTCCAGCCTGGGCAACAGAAAGAGAGTCCATCTAAAAAAAAAAGAGAAAAAGAAAAAAAACTGCCCAAGACTGGGTAATTTATAAAAAGGAAAGAGGTTTGATTGACTCACAGTTCAGCATGGCTGGGAAGGCCTCAGGAGACTTACAATCATGTTAAAAGGTGAGGGGGAAGAAGGTATCTTCTTTACAAGGGGCAGGAAGGAGAAGTGCTGAGACTTAAAAGACCATCGGATCTTGTAAGAACAACATGGGCAGACTGCCCCCATGATCCAATTACCTCTACCTGGTCTCTCCTTTGACATGTGGGGATTATGGGGATTATAATTCAATATGAGATTTGGGTGGGGACACAAAGCCAACCATATCAGTGATGAATGTTTGGTGGTGATTAAGTAAGCCAATGAGCTGACTGAGATACCCTCAGGAAGTCAACAAGAGAATCTGCATGCAGAATAATGGGGATTTGATTCCAAGTGGGGAGGAGATCAGGTAGGACAGTCGGAGCATCGTTAAGTATCGACACAGAAGAGAGTCATATGTTCCCCTGGATGATCTAAAGATATGGTGGTTTTTCAGCAGAAAAAGTAGAGCTTTAAAAATCTTTGTCAGTGTTCTCAGGCTACTAAAGATACAAGAGGTAGCCTCTAAATGAGGCTGAATATCAATTAAGAAATAAGTGGACTTCCTGTAATACCAGCACTTTGGGAGGCTGAGGCAGGCAGATTGCTTGAGCCCAGGAGTTTAAAATCAGTCTGGACAACATAGTGAAACCCTGTCTCTTCAAAAAAATAGAAAAATTATCCAGGCATGGTAGTGTGCCCCTGTGGTCCCAGCTACTCGGGAGTTGGAGGCTGCAGTGAGCCATGATTGCACCACTGCACTCTAGCCTGGATGGCAGAGCAGCTTGAGTGACAGAGTAAGCCCCTGTCACAAAGAGAGAGAGAGAGAAAGAAAGAGAAAGAGAGACAGAGAAAGAGGCAGAGGGGGAAGGAGGAAGGAGAAGGAAGAAAAGGAGGCAGGGAGGAAGGAAAGGAGGGAGGGAAGGAAGGAAGGAAGGAAGGGAGGGAAGGAGAAAGGGGGAAAGAAAGACAGACAGAAAGAAAGAAAGACGAAAATGAAAGAAAGAAAGAGAAAGATTTTTCTAAAAAAAGAAAGAGAAAGAAAAAAGAAAGAAGAAAGAGAGAGAAAAAGAAAAGGAAGAAAAAAGAAAGAAATAGAGGCCAAGTGAGGAATCATCTATGAACAATCTCTGATGTTAAATTCAAATTTAAAAATGAAGCATCCTGATGGAACATGTTGTAGACCTACAAATGAGACAGGGATGGCAGTGTGTGTTATGGCTAAGACCAAAGAAAACACAAACAAAAAATTAAGGCACCAAATTGAGGCTAAGAACTAGAAAGCCTAATATATTTGCTACTTTAATCCTGTCTTTAGCATGTACCAGGCACAATGCCAGGTACTATTTGAATGTAAGAATACATAAATTCCTATCATCCTGTGGGGACAAGCCAGTGAGAAGAGAGAAAAATAGAACAGAAAGTTTTCATCTAAAATCTCCAAGAGGGAGAAGTGTCTCTTTTGAGGCACAAAAGTGAGGAGAGTGAAAAAAAAAAGAGAGAAAAGTGTTTTCTCCCTCCTCTAGATATTGCTGTCCTTTTTTGAGAGATGAGGAAATTGAGGCACAAAAAGGTCAACTCACTTGTCTAAGTTTGCTCCTATTATATTTACACTTTCATTCATAAGACATAATTTGATTAGGTGACAGTGAAACAAAAGATCTGAAAAGCAAAATGCATCAAATATGAACATAATTATGGAGATGTGAACACATGTTCATTTGCTAGCAACCAAAATTAAGGAAGAAGCTTTTTAAACAAAATGCCTTGGATAATAAAAGTATGAACCAAAATATCATTCATTCTCCTGTTATGCTTTCCTGCTGCAAACATTAATCACTGTTATGTGTTAAACTGTGAACTGCTTTTCTCTCAAAAAGAGCATCTAGAAATTAAAGGTTGAATGGTTTTGAAGAAGAAAGTCATGTAACAGTATAGTTCAGGTTTTCTAAAAATTCAGAATCTCTACCTTAAATTGGGTCTTTACTGCCAGACAATTATTAATTCACACGAGGCTGATTCCCTAGAACACCACATAATGCCTTCTTTCAACCATTCCCATCCTCCTCGAGGTCCCGTTTGCTTTAGAACCTCTTGATAGCAGAACCTTGCTTTTAGTTTCACGGAGATTGAAAGTTGGGAAATGAAAATAGCTAGATTGTATGGAGGCTAAAAGTGGTGTCTGTAGGAAGGAGAGTCAGGGTGGATATGGCCTCCTGAAAGGAAAAAAATGATACCAAGACTGTCCTGTGTGGTTCTAAGACTGACTCACCATACCTGAAACGTACAAAAGTGAGACAGCAGCAGAATGCCAATGTATTCATTTAAAACACAAAATGTAACTGTGTCATTCACAGGATCCGCACACTCTCTCCTCATGTGAACTTGTACAGAAGAATCTACATCATTATCAGAAATAACGTGTGAATCTCCTTTGTGAGTGGGCTGCCACAGGAACAAGGACACCTGATGTCTGCAGGATGTGTGCTTTCTCTCCCTGCAATCAGATCGCCCTGGAACCTGAGGGTGCTTGGAAAGTAGGAATCAGAGAGAGTGAGGTTGGAAAAGATGAATCTCCAGTTTTCCTCCTGGGTCCTCTTCTTCTCACTCGACATCTTTCCCCAGGCTCCTTCACCCACACACTTAATTTACCTCACTGAATAGAAGCAGATGACTCACAAATTTAAATCTCCTGGCCTCAACCTCTGCCCTGGGTTCCATCCCATACATCTACCTATTTGACATTTCCACCTGAATGTCTCAAAGGCATCTCAAAATAAATATTTCCCCCAAACCAATTCAGGAGCCTTTACCTCAAAGCCATCTCTCCCAGGGTTCTCAGTCTCAGTAAATGGCACTGCAATCATTTTTGATGTCTTCTCCCTTATTACCCTTTTAGCTGATTCTTCTCCAAGTTCTGTTGATTCCAGCTTCTAAAACTCTCACCAACCTCTACCCTTCCATCCGTCACCATCAACATAACCGTGTTCAAATCACCCTCATGTCTCACCAGGTGAGAGATGCCCCTAAATGATCTCCATATTTTCCAATTCTTTCTTCATATTTTAACCACAATGTTTCATTTAAAACACTTCACATTTAATACACCCAGAACCCACCAGCAATGGTTTCCCACTCCCATTAGGATAAATGAATTCAAATCTTCTAAATGCCATTTGAGGGTCTGCATGGTCTGAATACCCCTCTCCAACTTTATCCTCCTCTGCAGCCCTGCACCCCCACAGCTCCAACCACCTGATGGTTCAGCCTCTCTTATCTACTGCACCTGCAGAGCCACAGAACTTAGTACATAATGTTCCTTCTGTCTATCATACTCTCATACCCATCTCCTCTTCAAGGAATTAGCTGCTGCACATCTTTCAGATCTGGTTCAAATAGTGCTTTCTCAAGGAACCCTTTGCTGGCCACACTGACTTGGCCAAATTTCCCTGTCTAGGTTCTTACAGTCCCATTTACCTATTCTTCACAGCATGAGTCACCATTGCCATTTTACATTTGTAAGCTCCCTGACAGAAAAAAATTGTGCTGTTTTTACTCATGATTCTCGCCTCTTAATGCTTTGCACAGCTTTGCCCATAATAGGTATGACACAGTATTTGTCAAGACAGTAAATAAAAAATAATGCATCAAATAGATACTCTGATACCATGGCACCAGGATAAGATGGCCTGAAGCACATCTCTCCTTCTAACAATGAGCATGCATTAGGAACTGAACACTGGAAGTCAGATGTCTTTGTTTCTGGTCCCACAGTGCTGTGTCAACATCTGCATGGACCCTGGAGCCAGACTGTCAGGATTAGAACCCATACTTTCTTACTTTGTGTGAACAGAGCAGGTTATTTATTTGCTCTAAGATTCAATCTTCTCATGTGTAAAATAGGAAAAATGCTGATACTTATGAAATGAAATAAATATAAGGATTGACGAGTACCGAGGCTCCACACATTCTCAATAAATATGAGTTATTGTTAATATTACAGGTTTCTTTTTTTGTCTTTTTTTTTTTTTTTTTTTTTTTTTTTTTTTGAGACAGAGTCTTGCTTTGTCACCCAGTGGTGCAGTCTTGGCTCACTGCAGCTTCCACCTCCTGGGTTCAAGCGAGTCTCCTGCTTCAGCCTCCTGAGTAGCTGGGATTACAGGCGCCTGCCAGGATGCCCAGCTAATTTCTGTATTTTTAGTAGAGATGGGGTTTCGCCATGTTGGCGAAACCAACAGGTTGGTCTTGAAGTCCTGACCTCAGGTGACGTGCCTGCCTCGGCCTCCCAAAATGCTGGGATAAGAGGCGTGAGCTACCGCACCTGGCCAGGTTTCTTTCTTTATTGCTGTCCTTGTAAGTCTGATCAGTGGCTCCCTAGTCTGATTGACTTCTCTCTGTAGTATTGCAGAAATATTAGTATTTAATGTCAGCATTCCCAGAGGGAATTCCCTCCTCCCCACTCTAGCCATACTTTGGAGCAACAAACTGCTTTAGGCAACTTTGCATATCTATGCCTAGATGTGCTATGTGTTGGTCTCAAAATTCCCCAATATTTAAATTCTCAGGGACCACTATCTTGTGACAGTCCCTCAGACTAACTGCAAAGGAAACTGTTTCTGGGATCTATATTTGATCCTTGCGTGAAAACCACAGTAGTGGTGCGTGAAAACCACAGTAGTCTTGCTGACGATTCTAAAGATGTAAAAAATGAAATAACTTTGTTCATGTTCCTCTCACAGGATTCCAAAAACACATATTTGAGAAAAACTGAAAATATGAACCTATTTAACAATCTTGTACCTTGTCCTTCCTTTTGGGGTTATCATATCTAGGAGGTAAATCTAGAATTTGCCACATCCTTGGCATGTCATCAGGAGCATTACATTCTGTTTATTGTGTTTTCTCTTTCACGCTGTGAACCACTACCTTTATTGCTCTTGTGAGCTCTTGGCTTGGCAACTCTGTGACAGCCTCTCCCATTCTTTTTGCCCAGCTTTTGGGTTGGAAATATTGCTGTCTTCATTTTTATTTTTTCTCTCTAAGGAAATGTTTACAAAGCAGGCCAGTCTCACCAGCCTGATGCTTCTTGGACGGCTGCCCTTCACATTGGGTGAGACAGGGGTGCTGCTGCGATTCTGAGTTAGGTTTTCTACCAGCACTAAGTCATGCTTGGCTTGCTTCATGGCAGCAATTACTTATGAGGGTCTGTGATGTGCCAGGCATGGGTCACAGTAATCAATTTCTCCTTTCTCAGGGGCCTGGGATCAGTGGCCAGAACAGCCAATTGACTGACTTTAAATAAAACAAATCTGACCACATGCACATTTTGAAAAATCTTCTCTATATAAGCAACGTTCCAGCTAGAAAGCCAGCATATATTCAGTGTATTGCTATAAAATGGGATGCCAAAAACTAAAACCCACAATAAAAAACAGTGGCTTCGCAGTCTCAGTAAGGGACTGTCAGAAGGAAGAATTGCTGCTATTAAAAAATTATGGGAAAAGCAGAGACATTAATTTTGCATGTCTTACATTACTGTGTTTACAATCTGTTATGTTTTAGATAAAGGTCTAGAAAAGATTTCTCATACTTCCTTTCCAGCTTAGTTTCAGTGTATTCCTCCAGGGGGAAAAAAATAAGGAAAAATCAAATAAATGTGTTTTTACACAAAGAAAAAATAATTTGGTTGCACAGGAAAAATTTATCAGGTTGAAAGTTAGTCTCTAGAGATAGTTACTGTGAAATGAAGGTTCGCTTTTTCCCCCTCTTCAAAACTTCTTTGATCTACCATTGCGTCATTTGTGGAGAAGCTCAATGCCATGAAAAGTATCAAAATGTATAACCATTAAAAGCCATGAGCTCTGAAACAAAACATATGTTAAATATCAGGAATTCAAGTCTTTAAAAGATACCTAATGCATCCAAAATCAAACTCCTCTATTTTGTCATTAAAATTAACATAAAAATAGCAAACACTTTTTTCTGTGATCCTTTAAAGTAAGAGGATTTACTCTCCCATCTCTAGGGAATCTTTGGATAGATGATGGACTTCAAGGGGGTCTCTGATCTCATGACTTTGATTCTAAAATTTTGCATGTGGGCATATTTACCTTCTTCTGAGGCAAGAGTCTATTTATTTCATCAGATTCTCAAAGACCCATGACATTTCAAAATTAAGAGCCACCACAAAGGAAACTCTGTTCAAAAATTTTATAAATAAAATCTATCATTTGTATAACTAAATTCATAACCGATTACTGAAAAATGGAAATGTATTTTATTTGGAATATGAGAAAAATATAAGAGTTTTTTTTTTGGCTTAATTTCTTTCAACAAGATGGAAACAGAAAAAAGAGAAGTAGAATATTCCCTTTTACAAAAAGGTAGTATAACTACAACTTAGGTAAAGGAATGAGCAGCAGAGATTCAAGGGCACTTAAAATGTTTGATAAATGTTTCTAAAATGCGTGATGTGTTTCATCCAAAGCCCCCTGGATTAATCACAATGCCCATTTCAGTTACACTCTAAACCTCTTAAAAATCCTCTTCCAAGAAGCAGCTTCTCTGCTCCTTCTGGAATCTCTGCCTGGGTCAGCCTGCCTGCCTCCACTCCTGCTCCACTCCTGCCTCCACTCCTGCCCATCAGGGTGACCCAGAAGTCCTACAAGGTGTCCACTTCTGGCCCTGGGGCCTTCAGAGCTGCTCCTACACTAGTAGGCCTGGTGCCTGCATCTGCTTGAGCTTCTCCCAAGTGGGCAGGAGTGCTTCAGGGGTGGCCTGGGTGAAGGCTATGGTGGGGCCAGCAGCATGGGAGGCATCAGCACTGTCATGGTCAACCAGAGCCTTCTGAGTCCCCTTAACCTGGAGTCGGACCCCAATATCCAGGCCATGGCACCCAGGAGAAGCAGCAGATCAAGACCCTCAACAAGTTTGTCTCCCTCATCAACAAAGTACGGTTCCTGGAGCAGCAGAACAAGATGCTGGAGACCAAGTGAGGCCTCCAGTGGCCGTGGAATAATGCTCAGAGTAACATGGACAACATGTTCCAGAGCTACGGCAACAACCTTAGGCAGCAGCTGGAGACTCTGGGCCAGAAGCTGAAGCTGGAGGCGGAGCTTGGTAACATGCAGGGGCTAGTGGGGGACTTCAAGAATAAGTATCAGGAGGAGATCAATAAGCATACAGAAATGGATAATAAATTTGTCCTCATCAAGAAAGATGTAGATGAAGCTTACATGAACAAGGTAGAGCTGGAGCCTCACCTGGAAGGACTGACTGACGAGATCAACTTCCTTAGGCAGCTGTATGAAGAGGAGACCCGGGAGCTGCACTCCTAGATCTGGGACACGCCTGTGGTGCTGTCCATGGACAACAGCCGCTCCCTGGACATGGACAACATCACCGCTGAGGTCAAGGCACAGGGCGAGGAGATCGCCAACCGCAGCCGGGCTGAGGCGGAGAGCGTGCACCACATCAAGCATGAGGGGTTGCAGACGCTGACTGGGAAGCACGGGAATGGCCTACGGCTGCAAAGACTGAGATCTCTTAGATGAACCAGAACATCAGCTGGCTCCAGGCTGAGACTGAGGGCCTCAAAGGCCAGAGGGCTTCCCTGGAGGCCGGCATCACAGATGTCGAGCAGTGTGGGGAGCTGGAGGTTAAGGATGCCAACGCCAAGCTCTTTGAGCTGAGGCCGCCCTGCAGCGGGCCAAGCAGGACATGGCGCGGCACTGAGAGAGCTGATGATCGTCAAGCTGGCCCTGAACATCGAGATCGCCGCTACAGGAAGCTGCTGGAGGGTGAGGAGAGCCAGCTGCAGTCTGGGATGCAGAACATGAGTAACCATACGAAAACCACCAGCCGCTATGCAGGTGGTCTGAGCTCGGCCTATGGGGGCCTCACAAGCCCCGGCCTCAGCTATGGCCTGGGCTCCAGCTTTGGTTCTGGTGCGGGCTCCAGCTCCTTCCGCTGCACCAGCTCCACCAGGTCCGTGGTTGTGAAGAAAATAGAGATCCGCGGTGGGGAAGCTGGTGTCCGAATCCTCTGATGTCCTGCCAAAGTGAACAGTTGTGGCAGCCCCTCCCAGCCTGCCCCTCCTGAGGCTGTTTCAGAGCACGGGAGGGGAGGCCCTTGTGCAGGGGAGCACAGGGAACAGGAGACCCACCTAAGGCTCAGCCCTAGTTCTCAGCCCACCCACAGGGCAGTTTACTGCTTGGGGACCACATTTGTCCATTCCTTCAGCTACAAACAATTCAATTGCTTTTTTTGTTGTTGTTGTTCAAAATAAAACCTCAGCTAGCTCTGTTAAAAAAAAAATCCTCTTCCAATCTCAGTCTTTTCTCCCCTCCTCCTCACTCACTATGTCAGCCAGAAAATTTCTGCCTCTGTCTATGAGATTCAGCTACCTGGTTGTCCAGTCCAAAAGTCATTTCAATGCTGTGCATCTTACACTAAACATGTGCTATTCCTCCCTCTAAACCTGGACTTCTTCCAGCAGTCCCTGTCTCAGTAAAGGCTTCATCCATTTGTCCAAGCTGGAAATTTAGGACCCATTCTTGATACTTTCCTCTTTCTTATCCTATTTTTCATAAAGTCCTGGCAATTTTAAACATCTCGCAAATTTTAAACATCTTTTGTCTATCTCCACTATCTCCATCCTGGTCCAGGCTACCCTGATCACTTGCCTGAATGAGAAATCTCCTACCCTGTTAAATTCATCTCTCACTTTTTTCTTACAAACCATCCTTTCCATGGCAACCAGTTATTATTTTAAAACACAAGGTTTTTGGTTTTTTTTAATCAATCATATGCTTAAAATCATTCAATGGCCTCCAGTTGCTCTTAAGACAATGACCAAAATATTTATTTTATTTGACATGGATGCAAAATCTGTAGTAAATTGGCCCCTGAATTGTTATCCATAGTACCTTTTACCATTCTTTTTGTTCTCAGCCATCTAGCTTCCCTGGTTTCTAGGTTGCTCAGCCATGTTAAGTTCTATGTCTACTTAAGGCCTTACGCATTCGTGCAGTACTTGAAGCTTTCTTATAACCACACTACCTGCTTCCTCTTCCCCACTCCACACTGCTCTCAGCACATGTATCACCTCAGGAAGAAGTTTCCATCAACCCCTCCCCCAAGGTCAGCTAGTCACCGTCTTTTGTGCTCACAGCCCCCTCTACTTTTAAAAATTACTATTTTAGTTGACACATGATAATACATATTTATAGAATAGAGGAAGAGTGGGAGAGGGGGTTAGCTAGAGGTTGGTTAATAGATACAAAATTAAAGCTAGATAGGAGGAATAAGTTGTACTTTATACATATATGTCAGGTAAGACAGATTGTAATTTCAGTTACATTATTTGAGGACTCTCTCTTTTCCACCTCCATCCCTTGGCTACAGCTCCAATATTGTTTGTTTTGTACATCAATATAATAAAATCCCCTGTTTTATTCCAAATAAATATTGAAGAATGAATGAATGAATCAACAATTCTGATCTCTATGAGGAATCTACAAAATATAAGAGCAAGAGAAAAAAATCATGAAAGTACAGAAAGACCCTATACTGGAGATCTATTTATCACCAACAAGACATAAAAATTTCTTTTTTGAGAAATTTGTTTCAGGATAGTTTCTCAGAATTCCAGCAGAAAACAGAATTTGTTTCAAATGAAGAGACTTGTTGAAAAACTTCAATAGAAGTATGGAGCAAATGAGGAAAACAAACAAGGGATGATGGACCAGAGACCAGTAACAGTGGAAAGTTATTACTGTTACAATAGGTAGCTAGTCAGGGCAGAAGAAGGTCTCCCCCACACACCAGGAATGTCAGGCGACCATCAGGTGATGGTCAGGCAGTTTCCCTCTAAAATAATAATTGGTAGCAGCCAGCACTAGGGAAAGCCTGTCTTTCTGTAAATAGGAAAAAACCTGAAACTGATGATCAGCAGCTTCCTGATAAGATTTAGGAGTTGGGCAACAGAGCTCAAGCCATATGCAGTAAGAGGCAACATGGTGGAGTTTAACTGGTATACTTCTTAGGGACACTCAACTGGCAAGGGACATGTGCACAACATCAGGAAACACTGCACATGCTCCCCTTCCAAGTGCTGGCAGCCCACTGTGCACATGGACAGCCCACTCCAAGGGAAAAAAAAATCAAGGGAGAAGTAATACAGATCCAAGAAGGATGCCAACGTGTAAAAAACCCCTGAGTCTAAAGGTCAAACCATGGACCTGATCTCCTAAGTTGCCCACTTGACCCTCTTCCAAGTGTACTTTACTTTTTTTTGTTCCTGCTTTAAAGCTTTTTAATAAACTTTCAGTCCTTCTCTAAAACTTGCCTGTCTCTCACTCTGCCTTATGCCCTTCTGTTGAATTCTTTCTTCTGAGGAAGCAAGAATTGAGGTTGCTGAAGACCCGTATGGATTCACTGCCAGTAACATGCTTTGGTGCCATATGACCAGATAACTTCCAACACTAACATGCTTTGGTGCCGTCTGACTTGGATACATACTCCAGTGGTAAGTCATCTCTGCATCTCACTTTCCTTGGCTGGTGGCATTTAAGCTCCATACATGGTTTTCTTCTCCCCTTTCACTCTTCTGCTTACTAATCAACTCCCAGAATGATTCCTCTCTGCCACAGTGGCTCTGCTCCCCCAAGCTAATCTTATGGCTCACCCTGATGGATGGCTCGTAGGGGTAGAAAGGACCTTGAGATCTCCCCCAAGTAAAACTGAGGTACTAATGGCCCTCCTAAACAGGAGGCTGGTGAAAGTGGTAAGGCTAAAGCCTGAAACTGTGCAATGCCTGGGGTTTCCTCTGCTTTTTCACCTAAAATTGGCTCTTTCCCAAGAACACACACTACCTATTCTCCTGTTTCTCTATGTGTGTTCTGAAATGGCCTTGCACACCTGCTGGACTGTCCACCTCAGGGGCAAGTCTGCCTCTTGCGTCACTTTGCTTGCCACATGACTTCTTAAACACACACCCCCTGTTATTTGTGTACCCGTGGCTCTCACTGACTTTGTGTGGTAGCAAAGATATGGGCTGTCTTGCCGATATCCCCTGAGATTTATACTTGTTTTTAGCCTACCAGCTCAGATGACCTCCAACACTTCCCATGTCTGCTGGCACATTGTCAGGACAGACACTAATTGGAACTCCAGCTCTGCCAGCTCCTTATCACTTATCATGTACTTTTCATCCCTGATATGCCCCAGGGCTGAGTTTTCTCGTTGCTTTTGAAACAGTTTGTCTGTGTGCATAGGGCCTCACTCTGTGGTCCTTTAAGGACCCCCCCCCCCCCCATTTATGTGCTTTTTTGAGGAAGCACTCTTGGGAGGAGGGGAAATTCTTTTGCCATTTATCCATTCTTACTCTAAGCCCAAAGTCCTCTGGATGTTACTCCTTTATGTCAAGAGGACAAATAAATGTTGGCCTCTTGAATCCAAGTGCTCCTGTTTTTGTGAGCATATGAAAGCTTTCCAGGGGTATTCCTCTTGCTTTCTCCCACTCCTTCCTGTAGCCTCCATTTCTCTAATCACTTCCACATGCTTCCAAATATGAATCAAGACCTTCAAGGTCATATTCAAAGGGGAGGGAAGTCCAGCCCCCTTGCAGCAGTTAGCTGAAAAACAGGCTTCTCTTCTACTTAAAGAATATGGGAAATGGGAATCTAAGAAAAGAGATAACCATTTTGTTTCTAAAATGCTCTGAATGAGAGACACTATAAGGTCATAGAGACAAGGATATAGGCTGGACAAGGCTGCAGGCACAAGAGACCCATAGGACAGAGAAGAAGTTTGGTCCCAGGCTAACAGATTACTATTAGAACAGAGATGAAGGTAAGGTTAGGGGCACACAGTAAGACCAGTTCATTCCAGAACCTGAAGGACGAACGGGGGGTGGGGGGCACTGTTCACTTCAGTATCTCCTGTGTTCTCAAGTTGGTATTTGTGATGAGATGGGACCAAAGTTAAGGGGCCATGGTAAGACTAATTTATTCCAGAACCCTAAGGACAACCTAAGGATGAGCAGGGAACCCCCATTCAGGATAATAGGAAATTAAAGGGGATGCCTTCTTTTCCTTTTTTTCTCCTCTGTTCTCTCTTTGCAAATGGGTAATCATATCTTCATACCACAGGACATGCCCCTTGGATACCTCCTCAAGAATTGGGAAAAGTGTCATTCCCCAAAACCTTAAACGAAAAAAAAAACCAGGTTATATTGGTAATACTGATTGGCCTAAATATGAACTGGAAAAAAAAATTACAAAGTTGGCCTTAGAATCCGGTGACTTTATGCAGGAAATCCTCAAATTAACCTCCTTAACTGAAAGCAGAATAAGGAAGACAGGGCTAGGCCAAAGGAGAAATGCAGGGATAAGAGACAGGCTAAACTATTGGCTGCTTTAAAAGCTCTCCAGCCCTCTCCAGGTTGCCCTCAGAAAAACCCTCATGTGTAACTGCCATCAGTACAGGAAGCCAGGCCACTAAAAGGCAAACTGCCCCAATAAGAAAAATGGGAAAAAGCCCACATGACTTGCCCCCCTCTGCCAACAAGTTCAGCCACTGAAAATGAGACTGTCCTTAGGGCCAAAGGGCTCCTGGGAAAGAATCCCAACCCCTGATGAACTTGAGCTGAAGGGGCTCTCTGCTCTGGTTGGCTTCCAAAGCAGACATTGTCATCAACAAGACAAAAAGCCATGAGTGACTCTGGAGGCAGCAAGCAAAATTATAAATGTCCCTTTTCGGTTCAAGAGCTACTTTGTGCCAGTCTCTTTCTCTGAGCAACTCTCTTTCAAATCCTGTTGGGTAATGGGGCAAATGGCTCCCCCATCCTTCCAAAAGAAAAGTTTCCCACCTCTTTGGGGCAAAAATATACTTTCCAAGATGGGTGCCTGATTAATATTTACCCAATCTCTGAATTCATCTTTCTCTCTGATAGCTCTATTTGTAACCAATAACTTTAACTTAGTCTGTCCTACCTTAGAGGTTTAAAAATGGCCAACACCTATTCAGACAAGCCCCAGCAAAAATCTAACTGAACAATCTCTTGAGGGGGGAGTAACTTACACAGTATCTAGATAACCTCTTTAGCTACTCCCCCCTTCACAGGTCTTATGCAGTGCAAACCAAATCTTCCTAAAAAGGATAATGACTTTGGTCTAATTCAAATATTATAAATGTAAAAATGTATGTTTGATAAGGAAGGTTATAAATTAAAAGGGTTTATATGAGAAACAATTTTGTATGGTAAATTCTTGCCCCAGAGTAAAAATGACTAGTTTAAAAAGACAGATGTTTAGGATAAGTCAGAAAGTCCAAGCATGTCATAGGTGATCTGTATAAGTCAAAAAAGATTCATAAAAGGAAACTTATGAAAGAAATGTATAATTTTAAAGGTTATTAGGCCTACTAAATGCTTCATAAACTGCTACTATGACTCTTAACTATAACATTACTACCCTTAGCACTGAGTAGGAAAGGGGAGAAAATACCATCATTAAGGCTCAGTTGGAGCTGGGACTATAGTCCTATGGCCTCCCAGTTGAAAGAAACAATGGTTGAGGAAAAAAGGTGAAATTGGCCCGATGTAAATATGGTGTCAAAGCAGGGAGAATAAAGGAGAGAAATACTCTATGCCCTCTCCCTTCTCACTCTGATCTTCTGCCTTTGTCTTTTATTGGTTGAACCCAGTTAGAAGTCAGCTGGTCAGTAAGCCTGGGATTTGTAATTCACAATGGGTCAACCTGCTGCAGATACAGTGCATGACAGGCAAGAGTAGACAATGGATCTGCAGCAGAGAGTAGACACAGGCACATGTTTTCTATTTATACCATGGGAGAAAAAGTGTCTCTGTTAAAGAATGGAGACTTATTTTACTACAAGAAAGAGATGTTTGGAATGTGAACTGTTATGAAAGCCTAGACAAATGTGGTTGGCAATATCTGTGCGCTAAACAAAACTGGGACACAAAGATGGTTTAGCCACATAGGTAAATTATAATCAAAACTCAAATTCTTCTAAAATGCGGAAGTCCTGGCCAAAAATCCAAAAAGATTTATTTTAGCTAAAAGAGATCAAAGAATGAATTTAATCAGTGATGAAGAGCTAAAGGATAGTTAGCAAAGATACAAATATAACACAGGGAATGCTAATTTGACATCTGTTTGTCTCAGTTTCTGAGATAGTTTAAATAATGTCCACTCCCCCACTCCAAAATGTTCAAGTTCCAATCCCTGGAACTCCTGAATATATTAAGTTACATGGTAAAGGAAAATTAAGCTTGCAGATGGAATTTAATTTGCTAATCCACTGGTCTTAAAATAGGGAGATTATCCTTGCTTATCAGGGTAGGGTCAATATAATCATAAGAGTCCTTAACAGTAGAAAGGAAGGAGGAAGAGAAGGTCAAAGTCATGCTATATGAGGAGGACTTCAAAGCTGCTCTTATAGGCTTTGAATATGGAGAAAGAGAGTTATGAACAAAGGAATGTGAGCAGTTTCTAGAAGCTGGAAAAGCAAAGGAAACAGATTCTCTGATAGAGCCTCTAGAAAAGAAGGTTGGCCTACAGACACACTGATTTTGCTCAGTGAGACCCAGGTCCGACTTCTGTCCTACAGAACTGTGATATCATACATTTCTATAATTTTAAGATACTCAGTGCATGGTAATTTCTTACAGTGGCAACAGAAAACAAGCACAGTCTTTTGTGTGTGAAATAAGGACTAAAAATCCTACTATTGAGAAGAAAATTAAAATATCACTAAGCTCCCCCTCAAAAAACAAATATTTTAAGTCTAAGATTTGAGTTTTATGACATGGGAGTGTGATTCTTAAAGACAATTTATTGTAGAAAACTTCCCTAAAAGTTTAGCTAGATGAATTACAGAGAAGTCATTTAAAACATTTTTCCCCTGCTTACAGAGTGCAACTACAAGTAATCAGCCAGACAATATCCTATTTTAAAATTAATCAATTTCTTTATTATTACTTATTTATTGCTTGTAACAATAACAACTGCATGTATTTATAAAATTAATTATAAATTATAAAGTAAATCTCCAGTATGTTCCATTAGTTAGACTGTAGTAGCAAATAGATATTGAAGTCTCAAGGTACTGTTCAGGAAGGCTGCTCAAGTTGCCAGAATAACTCTCCTCTGGACTCTGTCTGTCTCTGGAGCCCTTCTCACTGTCATTGTCTGCATCAGGCCAGTAGAGGGGAAAGAGCTTGGAGCAGCACATGGGGACATTTGTGGGCAAGGTCTGGAAGATGCATGTATCCTTTACCATGAATTAAATCTTGGTCACTTCAGTACACCTTACAACTAAGATACTTAGAAATGCAATATAGCTACATTTTGTATAAATATATGCACCTTGAATTAACTATCTCAAGTTAAGTTTTATTATTTGCAACTAAGAAGTCCAAACTAATCCAATATAGACACAAGTTTTTTGAGGTCATAGTAAAATGTTTAGAATTAATACTGAAAAATCTTTGCTACAAAAGAATGAAAGTCTGCTCCCTTGAAAGGGGAAAATGCAAGAGAAATACCTAAATAAGCATATCTACAGAGAAGAGAGTTACTTATAAAGAACCAGAAAATTGAAAATTGCTTCAGGACAATTCTAAACTGCTGTGCTGTTTATCAGTGTTCAGATAGCTCTCAATTCTCCATGCTAATGGCTTGGAGGCGTTGCATAAAAAAATTTTACTTTAGCCATTGTCCTCAGTAGTAACTTTTATTGCAGTTCCTAATAAACACCAGAATTGATTTCATTTTCTCTGTGCTTCCCTCTTAGATCTTTGCAAATATTAATCAATTATTGAAATGGCAAAGGGCACAAAGTAGAAGAAAAAACCAAAAAGAATGGATAATATGCAAATTAGAAAATCCATCCCAGGTAACAGAACAATGACCTCTTATGAATAGAGTGAATTATTTAGGTCTTATGAGGTAGTTGTCTGGAGAGAAAAGAAGAAAAGTAAATGTTTAGGCTAACATTTTGGGCATAATTGGGTAGTGAAATAAGTAATTAAAATAACAATGAAGAATATTCTAGAACATTTAGAAATTTTCATGTTAGTGGTCCCTACACATGTAATGTTTAAAATATTACACACTTACAGAGACCGCCAACATGGTAATTTATTGCCAGCCTAAGGCATTTTGAGGTTGACTTTAGAATAAAGCTTCTCCTTGCATTACTGCAAATGTGTCATGACTGGGAAGGTGAGGGCAGCATTCAGTACACCTACTTAGGGTTCTGTGAAATGCCAGGTCAAGTGACTCACATCAAATTAGGTGCATCTTTCATCTACCTTTTCTCTTGTGATAATATTCAGCTATGTAACTTACAATGAATCTCCTGCATGCTTTTAAATGTATCAGAAATATATTCCAGTGTTTATTTTAGTTTTTTTCTATTTCAAGGCATGGGGCAATTGATACTTATATCAAGTTATAAAATTTTGAAATAAAAGACTGTGTATATTGAATTATGAATTAAAATGTCTGGATGAAACAGGACAAGAATATTTCTAAACTGTGAGTATGATTTGGAAAATAAACAGTAAATGTCATTACACATTTTTTGTTGTCTAAATTTTAGACACTCACATTTACTTTTAAGCTAGTTTACCCATTTATTTTTTGAGAAAAACCATATATCACAATGAGTCTTTAAGTGATGAAATTGTAAAATTAGATCCCCATGTTATGCTGAAGAAAGACAGGGACATTACTTGCATGCAGATATTTCAGGTCTAAGAAGTTATTTATTCTGTTGGGAAATGTAAATTGAGTCCCTTTTAGTAGATTCTGGCCTCTGTGGATTTGGTTGTCTTTGTGAGAAATGTTACTTTTTCAAAACTGCCCAGTGCTGTAGATTATTCCTTATTCTCAGAGTTGTGGATGTTAAACCTTCAGGCAACTGCCTGCAGGAAATCTGGAAGGAAGATCATCAAGAATGCTGGAAACACTGGTAGGCAAAAAGCTCCCTAGAGGAACTTGATGCTCCATGTGTGGCATTACATGAGATTGAATAACGTCACTGTGGGCACAGTAGACTACTTTGCTCTGATGAGTCATAGGACTGCACCCTGATGGGTGGGGTTTCCTTGATAATTCCCTAGTGTTCCCACTGTCAGTCATACAGAGAAAGGTCAGGTTGAGGACAGGAAAGGAGATAAGCCTTAGTGTGAAAAGGTGTCTGAGAAAAGCATTTCTTGCTAGGGCCTATGGGCAATTTGGTCTAGGTTCCTAAAGTGTACAAAGAAGCCTTGGTGATTAAGAGTGCAGAACAAAACCTTGCAGTTAAAAGAATGTTGATCTACTACCTGAGTAACAAGTTCCTGAACAGTGCTACTCAAAATATAGTTCCCAGATAAGACTGGGTGAAAGAAGCATGCTATAAGCTGATAAAAGAAGTCTGCCATTAGTCCAAAGTACAGTAATGTAGAGCTGGAAACCTTTAGAACAGATTGATAGAGTAATTTTATGTTTATTTAATCTAATAATAAATTGAAGTTTGCAATTTTATAGCTTTTCAAATTTCATTATTTTAGCTATTTATTTTTATTACATTTTAGAAAAGTTTTAGTCAATGACAGATTGAAAATAAAAGTAATGGTCCTTTATCATAAATAGCTTGAAAGCACTTGTGTTAACCTCTTTATTGAACTTTCCTATCTAGAAAATGTCACAGATTTATTGCAAATAATAAATGAGATGATGTTTGTAAAGTACTTAGCCTAATACCTGGCACTTAGTTGCTACTCGATAGATAAAAGCTGATTTTAATATATAGAAATTGTTACTATCTAAGTTGTGACTTAGAGAATGAAGAGGAATTCACTACATGAAGAAGTTAAGGAATTCACTACATATAGCCTAGAGAGAAGGACCAGGATATGCAAAAATATAAATTTATGAAAAGGCATTCCAGTTGTATTTGTACATTCTCATACTGCTATAAAGATTCTACCCGAGACTGGGTAATTTATAAACAAAAGAGGTTTAATTGACGCACATTTCTGCATGACTAGGAAGCATCAGGAAACTTACAATCATGGCAGAAAGGGAAGGGGAAGCAAGCACCTTCACCAGGTGGCAGGAGAGAGAGAGAGAGCAAGTAAGGAAGCGTCACACTTTAAAACCATCCCCCTCTTGTGAGAATTCACTATCACAAGAACAGAATGGGGGGAAACTGCCTCCATGATCCAATCACCTCCCAACAGGTCCCCTCCTTCAACACGTGGGGATTACAATTTGAGACGAGATTTGGGTGGAGACACGGAGTCAAACCATATCACCAACATGGCTGAAATCTGAATGTGCTGGTCAAAGCCATGAAAACTAAAATATAAGTGTGACCATTATGTGTGCTGGGATGTGATGGAGAGTCTTGTTCAACAGTCAAGCCTACTAAGGAGATAATTGAGGAGAACTATGTGCCATTAAGACAAATATTCCTTAAGAATTATTTTAAAGTCCTCAAAATTCCAAAATTTACAACTCTTGTATTCATTTTTAGTTCTGAAAATATAGCCATTCTAAATGTTGATGGTGTTTGACATTCTTAAATTGGTAAGACCAAAAATGATAAAATATGAGCATTGGGGTTTATTGTTGTATGATGCTAAATGTATCCAAATGTAAAACCAAATGTGTTAAAAGATTATAAAGGGAAACATTGAATGCATTTAAAAAATTAAATATTTATAATTACTCTTCAATACTTTTTACACATACAATGGTCTTAATTACAAACACTCCTTAATTATAGACCCTTGCATGACCTCTGCTGGGAAGAACTTTGTTTTTCATCACAGTAAGGGAAAGTACCCTCTTTACAATAAAAAACTATGTCTTTATAGATATTCCTTAATTACTTTTCACTAATTGAACCATTCAGAAATATCAAGGTGTGCAGATGCTCTTCTGTTTTAGGAAGGGCTTGGTCACATTTTACTATTCATTAGGTATGTGTCACAACACACCTATTGTCAGGGAAATATGCTATATGCTATCATCTCTGTATTTATATTATGATCTAAAACAAGCACAAACATTAATGAATAAATAGCAGAAACCAAACTAAAACTTTGGATTCTTAGTTCTTAGTTGTTTTCCATTTTCCTGCTGAGACTGCTCGCCTACCATTTTTGAAGGCAGGTTTCAGTTGTTATTTGCATTTCCCCCGCTTCTAATTTAGACTTTCATGTCTTCAAAACACATTCTCATCTCATTTTTAACCAAAACCAAATGAATCTGTCATTCCTGTTAGTGAGTTATGGTCTCCAGCTCTCATGTTGGAAAGTGATCTTTCTTAAGAAAAATTCTAACAGCAGCACAAAAGCTCTATTAGTAATTGTTGGGGACATGGCCTCCCTTCCATGACTGTCACGGTTTTGTTGTTTGATGTTGTGGAATTGGCATTGTTTTCATGACAAAATGCATACTGCAGATGGTGGGCAGCCAAATCTTGTTGAAATGGGCAATTGTAAGATGGACTCAATCCTGAAAAGCCCTCAGCCTGTGCAGTGAAGTGGTTGTATTATTTTACTGGGAAGGGAGGAGATTGTGATTTGGACCCTGAATGACTTGAATGATAAATCAGAAGCTTTTCCTCATCTGTATACTACTTTTCATGAGGAGATTTTGCCAGACATAAAATTGCAAATTGTCTGCTGAATTAAAGTGTATGAAAATTAAAGTGGCCAAATAAATGCAAATCGTCACAGTTCTCAGGACAGGTACTGACTGACTCAGTAAGTCATGCTTTGATGATTATAGCTGTAATTTCCTTTTTTAATTCAAAAAGGCATTCAAACAGATATCATAAACAATAATTCGTGCGGTGAACCAGCCAGCCCCCTGCTGGCTCTCACATTAGCGGTCCCCTGTTTGAAGCAAGCTTCTTTTGCATCAAGTTTTACATGGCCAGCTCCTTGTCAACATTCTAATTTCTGCCCACATGCCAGCCCCTTGAAAAAGATTTCACATTTTATCTAAAACAGCATTCCTCTGCCCAACACTCTATACTTTTACTTCAGTTTTAACTCCTACCACCATGTAATATAATCTCATGTATAAATTGATTACTTGTCTATTTTCTGCCTTCTCTAGGTAGAACATATATTTATAAGAGCAGAGACCTTATTTGTGTTTTGACTGTCTCCAATCCCTGGCTCAATAAGTACTCAATAAATGTGTGTGGATATATTAAGCAAAATAAAATATGGGGTAGGTGTAATATTCTCTCTTTAAAACAAAAATTAATTTATGTTATTGTCTAACTAAGCACAAGAAAATTCACTGATTTTTGTCATAAGCTTTTTCATAGAAACACAGAAGTTCTAAAGTCATGCCCTTTTTCTCTATTAAATACAAAAAAGTATTTTTTTGGTAGAAATCCAGTTTAAAAGGATTATTGTCAAAAAAAATGAGTTTTCCTTAAACAGTCATACAAAAGTAATCCTATTAACCATAATGCACAACGGTTTTTTTCATCTGTTGTTTTTCTTTAGTTGGGACTTCATGCTTTCTATAATAGTGTCATTAGTGCCAAAATATGGAGGGATTTGGAAATACCTTTATTACATTACTCAGTTCTCTATATCACATTCATTTCCTCAGTACTTGGTATTTGTTCTGAGTCAAATACCATTATTCAGTCTACTTAGCCCGTATTTAATCTTTATTGATCCTTTTTTTATAAAAAAGAGGAAAATCAATTTTCTATTATGTTTGTTAAACAGGTGGAGTGAGATTTTGATGGGCATAGCAAATAAAGTAATTGAGAATTATTTGCCAAGAGGTTCAATTTAATATGTTAAAGGGAAACTACAAATAAGATAATAAATCACTGCTTGATCTCTATTAGTACTTCTATTTATTCTGAGCATCTCAAAACACGTGGGTGGAATGAAATGTAAAAAAAAAAAATGAAAGGTAAGGTAATTTTTTAGAGAGAAAACAGACATCATTAGAAATATTTATAATTTAAATTCCTAATTCTAATATATATCCAAATCCTCTCCTGTACACAAATTGGAAAACAAAATAAATATAGGCAATACACAATATTAAATTAGCCCAAGGAATCTGGCATATAAGCCAAGGTTAACTACCTTTGCCCTCTATGTAAATATAGCACTCTCAAGGCAGCTACATTTAAAGATCTGTCATTCTCATGCTTTTGACTTATTTAGAAACTGAAGCTTATATAATTTTAACGTTCAAGGAATTTTATTGTTCATTACTCCTGAATTCTGTAAAATGACACAATATATAAAAGGATCTGCTGTATAGTCTTGCCATGCTATGTCCAGACTTTCTTTTTTCCAGCATAGAGTAAAACTGCCCAGGGAGAAATTAGGCAGAGGACATTTGCATGCATTCATTTTATGCACCTGTGAAACATCCTTTATGGCCAGATTACTGTAATGATCACTTGAATACAGAGAGTTATGAAAAACAGATCGCTACTTTCAGAGCTTCAAGTCAAATGGGATGATGACATAGATCTGTGAAGGCTTTGATGACTTATGTGATGATTAGGAGAAGGCCCTAAAGCCTTTCTCACAGGAGAGGAAATTTTTATGAGAATACGGAGTTTCTATAAGAAAGTGATCTATATAGGCATGTAAGTGTCTCACAGGATTAAGTAAGTAGGATGGAGTAAGAGCGAGCACATGGGAGCCATTTAAAAGCAACAAGGAACTTTGTTTATAATGATATCCTGCCTATTACTAAAACATGGGCAGCATTAAAGACAATTACTTCTAAAATGTGACTACAACTAACATAGGATAAAGGCTATTATGGTCATTGCACTCAGCCTGTGAAATAAGACATACTGTGCTTGCTGGGTAATTTCGCCCTCAAGAGCTGGGGTAAATGAAAACAAATAGAGCCAGTAAAATGTGTACAGTGTCCTAACGTTTAAGATCAAGCTTCCTCAGGGCCAGGTAGAATATGTAAACTCACGTCTTGCTTAGTACTGACCCTACCAGGAAGCATACATAGGAGGCTGACCTGGTCATCTCCAACTATAGTGCCTTTTTCTGCCAGAGTCAGTTCATGATTAGAAAGCAAGCTGGTGAAGGAAAATGAGAAAGTTCTGTCACCTTCAAACAACCCCAAAACCATACCTTAGACTTATGCTCCCTACCCTAGTTGTATCTTGAAATTACCTGGAGAACTGGTTGAAAATCTTAATGCCATCCCAGAGATACTGAATTGATTTCACTGCTCTGAGTTGAACCCTAGGACATTAGTTGGTGCTTGTAGAATGATTCTGATATGCAGGTAAGGAGACGAATCACTGTTCTAGAAAAACAACAACAACAACAAAAAAACGGAGAGACTGACTCTCCCAAGCAAAGGGGTTGGGCCAAGGCTTGCTCTTTTTAAAAACCTTTCAAGCTCTCATTTCATGACTTTTCCCTCTCCAATGCTAGCCTGGATATTTATCCCTATAATTAAAGGGCTCAGGGCCTTGGAGGAAGAGGCAATAGAATAGAAATATGTCCTCTACACTGGTCTTCATAACATAGTGGGAAATCCACTTTTGACCAAAGTGTTCAACTTGGAACAAATCAGGACATACATTGGAAAGTGATAGAGGACATGAAAATAAATGTATTGCAGAGATTGCAAATTTCCATTTTTGCAAAATAAATGAATAACCAGCAAAACATCTTGGTGTGCACATTTATTCTGGTCTGCCAGAGAAAAAGAATGTCTTTATTATCCAATAGGACTTGGTGTTAAGTGTCTTGGAGTTTGTGGGACTGTTCTAGATATTAGGAGTCTTCAGTGAAATCACAAATGAAAAACACATTATAACACAGAGAATTAGAATATTCCAAGCACATGTGTCTATAATCTTGACCAAATCATTGGAAAGGAGAAGCTGCAGCTGGATTTTCAAGATGCCTAGATTTGGGAGTCTGGAAAGTGTTAGTAGACAGAGAAATGAACAAAAGCAGTTGTATGTAGTATTCTGCTTTCATAGTAACAAACTTAGCTTACTCCTGCCTGGTTATCCGCCACAGGTCTGCTTCAACAGCTGCACCTTGTGTTATCTCATTTGATCCTTTACTTGCAAATGTGGATTATCCAGGTACACACATTCTACATTTTGAGAATCAACAGAAAGCTGTGATCCCAAGTCTCTATTGTTGTTTTGATGTAGTGCTGAAAATTCCCAGCCATGTGCAACAGGAGGGATTGGATTGGAAAACATGAGTTTTGATCCCAGATTTGCTGCTAACCAGCTAAGGAAAATTGGGCTTGTTGTTTTAACTCTAAGCATGAATTTCTTCAAGTTTAAGATAAAATTCATTTAAAAAAGCCCTTCCATGCTTACCTCTCAAGTATATAATATGAAAGAATGTAACTTGTTTGAAAGAAATTTAGTGTGCAACTTATGAAGTACTTTGAATTGGGGGTTATGAGCATTATTAAGGCATCAACTTCACAAACTCCTATCATGAATTCTCATGTCATCAGTATGTATTGTTGCATAATCATTGTCCCCAAATGTTATTATGCTTATGAAATTGGAGGATCGGAAATCTGGGAAGTGCTCAGTCAAGTTCTTCTCACTAATTATTTCTCCTGGTTGCAGTCAGTTTTTTGCTGGCGCTTCAGACACCCTGAGGCTTGACTGGTGCTGGAGGATTCATTCTCTAGGTTATTCATTTTCATGCTTAGCAAGTCAGTGGTTGCTACTGGCCCAGGGCCTCAGCCTTTCCATATGGGTCCTGGGGCTGCTTGAGTGTCATTATAGTGTATGACAGTTGGCCCCTTCATAACAAATAGTCCAAGAGACTATGGTGAAGTTGCATCACTATTTATGGTCTACCCTAGAAAGTAAGGTCCAGCCTTGTGTTTGGGTCATGGGGGCATATTGTTAATGAATGGCTTGATGCCCTTCCCAGGGTAATGAGTGAGTTTTCATTCTATTAGTTCATACCAGTGCTGGTTGTTTAAAACAGCTTTTTTCTCTCTTTCTCCTCTCTTTTTTCCTTCTTTCTTCCTGCTCTTCTCTCTCTCCTTCTTTGCCTTCAACGATGATTGCAAGCTTCCTGAGGCCCTCACCAGAGCAGATGCAGATGCTGGCAGTGTGCTTCTCATACAGCCTGCAGAAGCTGATGCCCAATAAACCTCTTTTGTTTATAAATTACTTAGCTGCAGATATTTCTTTATAGCAATGCAAAGCAGACTAACATAATTGCTTTGGCTATTTGGGGTCTTCTGTGGTTTCATATAAATTTTAGGATTGTTGTTTCTATTTCTGTGCAGGATGCCATTAGTACTTTGATAGGGATTGCATTGAATCTGTAAGTTGCTTTGAGCATGATATGGTTTGGTTGTGTCCCCACCCAAATCTCATCTTGAATTTTAGCTACCATAATTCCCATGTGTCTTGGGGAGGCACACTAGGGGAAGTAATTGAAATCACGGGGGCAGGTCTTTCCCATGCTGTTCTTGTCATAGTGAATAAGTCTCATGAGATCTGATGATTTTATAAATGGGAGTTCCCCTGCACACGCCCTCTTGTCTGCCACCAGACAAGATGTGCTTTTGCTTTACTTTTGACTTCTGCCATGGTTATGAGGGCTCCCCAGGCATGTGGAACTGTAAGTCTATTAAACCTCTTTCCTTTATAAATTACCCAATCTTGGGTAAGTCTTTATTACCAGCATGAGAACAGACTAATACAGAGCACTACTGTCATTTTTACAATATTAATTCCTCCAATCCATAAGCACGGGATATCTCTCTTTTTTGTGTCCCCTTCAATTTCTTTCATTAATGTTTCATAGTTTTTTTCACTTCTTTCATTAGATTGTTTCCTAGGTATTTTATATTTAATTTTTTTATTTCTTTCATTTTTAAAATTTATTTATTATTATTTTTTGAGACAGGGTTTTGCTCTGTTACCCTAGCTGGAGTGCAGTGGCCTTATCACAGCTCACTCCTCAACCTTTTAGGCTCAAGCAATCCTCCAACCTCGGCCTCCCAAGTAGCTGGAACTAAAGGCATGGACCACTATGCTTGGCTATTTTTTTAAATGCAATTTTATTTTATTCTAAGTCCTAGGATACATGTGCAGGATGTGCAGGTTTGTTACATAGGTAAATGTGTGGTATGGTGGTTTGCTGCACCTGTCAACCCATCACCTAGATATTAAGCCCCCACCTGCATTAGCTATTTATCCTAATGGTCTCCCTCCCCTTATCCCTGACAGGCCCCAGGGCGTGTTGTTCCCCTCCCCTGTGTCCATGTGTTCTCATTGTTCAGCTCTCACTTATAAGTGAGAATATTTGATGTTTGATTTTCTGTTCCTGTGTTAGTTTGCTGAGGATAATGACTTCCCAGTCCATCCATGTCCTGCAAAGACATGATCTCATTCCTTTTTATGGCTGCATAGTATTCCATGGTGTATATGTGCCACATTTTCTTTATCCAGTCTATTGCTGATGGGCATTTGGGTTGATTCCACATCTTTGCTATTGTGAATAGTGCTGCAGTGAACATATGTGTGCATGTATCTTTATAATAGAGTGATTTCTATCCTTTTGGTATATACCAGTAATGAGATTGCTGAGTCAAATGATATTTCTAGTTCTAGAACTTTGGGAAATCGCCATACTGTCTTCCACAATGGTTGAACTAATTTATATTCCCACCAACAGTGTAAAAGTGTTTCTTTTTCTTGAGAGCTTTGCCAGCATCTGTTGTTTCTTAACTTTTTAGTAATGGCTATTCTGACTGGCATGAGATAGTATCTCATTGTGGTTTTGATTTGCATTTCTCTAATGATCACTGACCTTGAGCTTTATGTTTATTGGCTGCATAAATATTTTCTTTTGAGAAGTGTCTACTCATGCCCTTTTCCAACTTTTTTCTTCTTGTACATTTGTTTAATTTCCTTGTAGATTCTGGATATTAGACCTTTGTCTGATGGACAGATTGCAAAAATTTTCTCCTATTCTGTAGGTTGTCTGTTCACTCTGATGAGTTTTTCTTTTGCCATGCAGAAGCTCTATAGTTTAATTAGATTTCATTTGTCAATTTTTGCTTTTGTTGCAATTGCTTTTGACATTTTCGCCATGAAGTCTTTGCTCATGTCTGTGTCCTAAATGGTATTGCCTAGTTTTCTTCTGGGTTTTTTTTTTATAGTTTTGCATTTTACATTTAAGTCTTTAATCCATTGTTGGAAACAGATGCTCAGTGCTGCAAATAAAAATCAGCACTGAGACAAAGGATTTTTCAGCAATGCAATTTTTACTTCCTGGACTGCAGGAAGGATACCCTCAGTAGCCATCTTGCCATGAGAGTACTATGAACAAAGGAAAAGCAGAAATATTTATTCCTTATATATTTGGGGTTGTCCTTACTTCTGTGTCTGATCTGCATTGGCTGGAGCCAGACCTCACAATCTAAACTAAAACCCGATTGGCTAATAACTTAAAAGTTGTCTAAACAGGTAAAAGCAATGGAGAGCTGGGACATGCCTCTGATCACATCCAGCACAGATATCTTGGTTAAAGCACAAAGGCATAGAATGTACTATGTGCCTGTAAGCATGGCAGTTTTAACAGCTGCATAGGATAGGGCTTATCAAAGAGTTATTAGCACACTTATTCTTTAACAAGAAAGGAAACTTTAAAGAGGGACTTTTTTACTTCCCACATCCATCTTCAGTTGATTTTTGTATATGGTGTGAGGAAGGGGTCCAATTTTATTTTATTTTTTAATGTAGAAATGGCATCTTGCTATGTTGTACAGCCTGGTCTCAAACTCCTCCCACCTCAGCCTCCCAAAGTGTTGGAATTACAGGTGAGAGCCACTGTGCCTGGACCCTTTCTTGATTTCTTTCAGATAGTTATTTATTGGTGAATCTAACACTACTGATTTTTATATGTTGATTTTGTATGCTGAAATTTTACTGAAATTGTTTATCAGTTTTAAAAGTTTTTTAGTGAAGTCTTTAGATTTTCTGAATATAAGATTATGTCATCTGTGAGCAATGCTAGTTTGACTTTTTCCTTTCTGGTTTAGATGCCCTTTATTTCTTCCTGTTGCCTAATTTCTCTGGCCAAGATTTCCAAAATTATTTTGAATAAAAATGATGAAAGTGGTAATCTTTGTCTTGTGGTTTTGTCAGATATGGTCTTTATTATTTTGAGGTATGTTCTTTCTATACCCAGTATGTCGAGGGTTTTTGCCATAAAGGCAGTTTTATTGAATACTTTGTCAGCATCTATTGCGATGATTATATGGTTTTTGTCCTTCATTCTGTTTAGTTATTATCACATTTATTGATTTACGTATTTTCAACCATACTTGCATCTCTGACATGAATTTCATTTGATCATGGTGAATGATCTTTTTAATGTATTGTTGAATTCAGTTTGCTAATATTTTGTTGAGAATTTTTGTATCTATGTTCATCAGTGATCTTGGCTGGTAATTTTTTGTTGTTATTATTTGTTTGTCTGGTTTTGGTATTAGGGTAATGTTGGCCTCACAAAATGTGTTTGCTGGTCTCACAGTCCTGGCTTCAAGAAATCCTCCTGTCTCAGCCTCCAAAAGTGCTGGGATTATAGGTATGAGCCACCACGTAAAATGAGTTTGAAAGTACTGCCTCCTCTTCAATATTTTTGAAGAGTTTGAGAATTGTTAATAGTTGATCTGTAAATGTTTTGTAGAGTTCAGTAGTGAAACCATCAGGTTCTGGTTTTCTCTTTGATGGGAGAGTTTTTATTACAACTTCAATCTCATTACCTATTATTGGTTTGTGGAGATTTCTGTTTCTTCATGGTTTAACCTTGCTAGGTTTCATGTGTTCAGAAATTTATCAGTTTCTTTCAGGTTTTCCAATTTGTTAGTGTATTATTGTTCATAAGAGTCTTTAATGGTTCTGTGTATTTCTGAAGTCTCAGTTGTTATGTCTCCTTTTTTGTTTCTGATTTTGAGTTTTCTTTTTTTCTTAGTCTAGCTAAAGATTTGTCAATTTTGTTTATCTTTACAAAAAAAAAAAAAACCTTTTCATTGAGTTGGCATTCTCAATTTTTTCTTTTTGAGACAGAATTATGCTTTTGTTGCTCAAGCTGGAGTTCAATGGCACAATATCTCAGCTCACTGCCACCTCCACCTCCCAAGTTCAAGCAATTTTCCTGCCTCAGCCTCCCAAGTAACTGGGATTACAGGTGCATGCCACCATGTCCAGCTAATTTTTTGTATTTTTAGTAGAAACAGGGTTTCACCATGTTAGCCAGGCTGTTCTCAAGCTCCTGACCTCAGATTCACCTGCCTTGGCTTTCCAAAGTGCCGGGATTATAGGCATGAGCCACTGCGACTGGCCTCTCAATTGTTTTTATAACCACAATTTCATTTATTTCTTCTCTGCTCTTTTTTATTTATTGCCTTCTACTAATTTGGGTTTGGTTTGTTCTTGCTTTTCTAGTTCCATGGGTCATTAGGTTAGGTCATTTATTTGAAATGTTTCTACTTTTTTGATGGTTTATTGCTATAGACTTCTGTCTTAGTACTTCTTATTCTTTATCCCATAGGTTTTGATATGTTGTGTTTTTATCTTCATTTGTTTCAAGAATTTTTAAAACTTTCTCTTGATTTCTCTGTTGACCCATTAGTCATTCAGGAGCACACTATGTAATTTCTAGGTATATTTGTAGTTTCTGAGATTCCTCTTGTTATTGGTTTCTACTTTTATTTCATTGTGGTCAGAAAGATACTGGATGATTTCTAGTTTTTGAACTTGTTGAGACTTGTTTTGTGGCCTATGATATGGTCTGTGCTCAAGAATGTTCCATGTGTTGATGAAAACAAATATGTATTCTACAGCAGTTGGATGATATGCTCTGTAAATGTCAGTTAGGCCTATTTGGTCTAGTGTGTAGTTTAACACCATCTTTCTTTGTTAATTTTTCTGTCTGGATGATCTTCATTATTAAGAGCAGAGCATTGAAGTCCCCTACTTTTGCTTTATTGCAGTCTGTCTTTCTGTTTAGATATATTAATGTTTGCTTCATATACTTGGGAGCTCTTGTGTTGTGTGCATAGATATTTACAATTGTTATATCCTCTTTCTAAATTGGCCCCTTTATCATTATATAGTAAAATTCTTTGTTACTTTTTAAAGTCTTTGATTTGTAGTCTATATTATCTGATATAAATACAGCTGCGCTTGCTGTTTTTTGGTTTTCAGTTGCATGGAATTTTTGCCATCCTTTCACTTTCAGTACATGAGTATTTTTGTAGGTGAAGTGGGTTTCTTGTAGGCAATTTAGAGTTCCGTTCTGTTGTTTTGTCTTTCAGCTACACTTTGTCTTTTAATTGGAAAATTGAATCACATTACATTCATCACTATTATTGATAAATAAGGACTTACTACTGCCAGTTTGGTGCTCATTTTCTGATTTTAATTTTAACTCCTCTCCTTTTTTCTTTATTACTGGCTTCCTTTGTAGCTAAGTGATTTTCCTCTGGTAGTGTTTTTTTTTTTTTTTTGTCATTGCTTTTAATTTGTCATGAATATATTACAGTTTTTTTTTTGCACTGTGATTATTACTATAAGGCTTACAAAAATATAGCTATAACAAGTTGTTTCAAAGACAAGACAACATATATGACAAATAAAAGAACAGAAGCAAAGAAAAAATTTAAAAAAGATTCCTGGGCAAGATGGCTGAATAGGAACAGCTACAGTCTGTAGCTTCCAACGAGATCAATGCAGAAGGTGGGTGATTTCTGCATTTCCAACTGAGGTACCCAGCTCATCTCACTGGGACTGGTTAGACAGTGGGTACAGCCCATGGAGGGCAAGCAGAAGCAGGGTGGGGCATCGCCTCACCCAGGAAGTGCAAGGGTCAAGGAACTCCCTCCCTCAGCCAAGGGAAGCTGTGAGGGACTGTGCCGTGAGGAACAGTACATTCCAGCCCAGACACTATGTTTTTCCCATGGTCTTTGCAACCTGCAGACCAAGTGATTTCCTCGGGTGCCTACACCACCATGGCCCTGGGTTTCAAGCACAAAACTGGGTGGCTGTTTGGGCAGACATTGAACTAGCTGCAGGAGTTTTTTTTCCATACACCAGTAGTGCCTGGAACACACAACAAGACAGAACCAATCATCCCCCTGGAAATGGGGCTGAAGCTACGGAGCTAAGTGATCTAGCTCAGCAGATCCCACCCCTGTGGAGCTCAGCAAGCTAAGATCCACTGACTTGAAATTCTTGCTGCCAGTACAGCAGTCTGAAGTTGACCTGGGACTCTTGAGCTTGGTGAAGGGAGGGGTGTCAGGCATTACTGAGGCTTCAGTAGGTAGTTTTCCCCCTCACAGTATAAACAAAGCTGTGGGGAAGTTTGAACTGGGTGGAGCCCACTGCAGCTTGGCAAAGCTATGGTGGCCAGACTGCCTCTCTATATTCCTCCTCTCTGGGTAGGCCATCTTTGAAAGAAAGGCAGCAGTGCCAATCAGGGGCTTACAGATAAAACTCCCGTCTCCCTGGGACAGAGCACCTGGGGGAAGGGGCAGCTGTGGGCACAGCTTCAGCAGACTTAAACATTCCTGCCTGCCAGCTCTGAAGAGAGCAGCCGTTCTCCCAGCACAGCACTTGAACTCTGCTAAGGGACAGACTGCCTCCTTAAGTGGGTCCCTGACCCCTATACCTCCTGACAGGGAGACACCTCCCAGCAGGGGTCGACAGATAGCTCATACAGGAGAGCTCTGGCTGGCATCTGGTGGGTGCCCCCTCTGAGATGAAGCTTCCAGAGGAAGAAACAGGGAGCAATCTTTGCTGTTCTTCAGCTTTCACTGGTGATACCCAGGCAAACAGGGCCTGGAGTGTACCTCCAGCAAACTCCAGCAGACCTGTAGCAGAGGGACCTTACTCTTAGAAGGAAAACTAACAAGAAAGAAATAGCATCAACATCAACAAAAAGGATGTCCACACATAAACCACACCCAAAGGTCACCAACATCAAAGACCAAAAACAGATAAATCCATGAAGATGAGGAAAAACCAGTACAAAAAGGCTGAGAATTCTAAAAACCAGAATGCCTCTTCTCCAAAGGATCACAACTCTTCACCAGTGAAAAAACAAAACTGGATGGAGAATGAGTTTGACGAACTGACAGAAGGAGGCTTCAGAAGATGAGTAATAGCAAACTCCTCTGAGTTAAAGGAGCATGTTCTAACCCAATGCAAGGAAGCTAACAACCTTGAAAAAAGGTTAGAGGAATTGCTAACTAGAATAACCAATTGAGAGAAGAACATAAATGACCTGATGGAATTGAAAAACACAGCACAAGAACTGTGTGAAGCATATGTAAGTATCAATAGCTGAATCAACCAAGCAGAAGAAAGGATATCAGAGATTGAAGATCAACTTAATGAAATAAAATGTGAAGACAAGATTAAAGAAAAAAGAATGAAAAGGAACAAACAAAGCCTCCAAGAAATATGGGACTATGTGAAAACACCAAATCTATGTTCAATCGGTGTAACTGAAAGTGATGAGGAGAATGGAAACAAGTTGGAAAACACTCCTGAGGATATTATACAGAACTTCCCCAACCTAGCAAGACACGCCAACATTCAAATTCAGGAAATACAGAAAACACCACAAAGATGCTCCTCAAGAAGAACAACCCCAGACACATAATCACTGGATTCGCCAAGGTTGAAATGAAGGAAAAAATGTTAAGGGCAGCCAGAGAGAAAGGTCAGGTTACCCATAAAGGGAAGCCCATCAGATTAACAGCAGATCTCTCTGCAGAAACCCTACTATAAGCCAGAAGAGAGTGGGGGCCAATATTCAACATTCTTAAAAAATGCATTTTCAACACAGAATTTCATATCCAATCAAAACTAAGCTTTATAAGCAAAGGAGAAATAAAATCCTTTATAGACAAGCAAAGGCTGAGAGATTTTGTCACCACCGGGCCTGCTTTACAAAAGCATCTGAAGGAAGCACTAAATATAGAGAGGAAAAACCGGTACCAGCCGCTGCAAAAACATAGCAAATTGTAAAGAACATGGACACTATGAAGAAAGTGTAACTAACAGGCAAAATAACCAGCTAGCATCATAATGACAGGATCAAATTCACAGATAACAATATAAACCTTAAATGTCAATAGGCTAAATGCCCCATTAAAAGACATAGACTGGCAAATTGGAAAAGAGTCAAGACCCATCAGTGTGCTGTATTTAGGAGTCCCATCTCACATGTGAAGACACACATAGGCTCAAAATAAGAGGATAGAGGACGATTTACCAAACAAATGTAAACCCCAAAAAAAGCAGAGGTTGCAATCTTAGTTTCTGATTAAATAGACTTTAAACCAACAAAGATCTAAAAAGACAAAGAAGGACATCATATAATGGTAAAGGGATCAATGCAACAACAACATGTAACAATCCTAAATATATATGTACCCAATACAGGAGCACCCAGATTCATAAAGCAAGTTCTTACTGACTTACAAAGAGATGTAGACTCCCACACAATAATAGTGGGAGACTTTAACACTCCACTGTCAATATTAGACAGATCAATGAGACAGAAAAGTAACAAGAATATTCAGGACTTAAACTCAGCTCTGGACCAAGTGAACCTAATAGACATCTACAGAACTCTCCACCCCAAATCAACAGAATGTACATTCTTCTCAGCACCACATCACACATATTCTAAAATTGAACACATAATTGGAAGTAAAACACTCCTCAGCAAATGCAGAAGAATGGAAATAAAAACAAACAGTCTCTCAGACCACAATGCAATCAAATTAGAACTCAGGATTAAGAAACTCATTCTAAACCACACAACTTCATGGAATCTGAACAATCTGCTCTGGAATGACTACAGGCTAAGTAACAAAATTAAGGCAGAAATAAATACATTCTTTGAAACCAATGAGTACAAAGACACAACGTATCAGAATCTCTAGGACACAGCTAAAGCAGTGTTTAGATGGAAATTTATAGCACTAAATGCCCACAGGAGAGAGCGGGAAAGATCTAAAATTGACATCCTAACATCACAATTAAAAGAACTAGAGGAGCAAGAGCAAACAAATTGGCAGAAGACAAGAAATAACTAAAATCAGAGCAGAACTGAAAGAGATAGAGACACGAAAAACCTTTCAAAAATCAATGAATCCAGGAGGCGGTTTTCTGAAAAGATTAACAAAATAGATAGACCACTAGCCAGACTAATAAAGAAAAATAGAGAGAAGAATCAAATAGACACAATAAAAAATGATAAAGGGTTATTACCACTGATCCCACAGAAATACAAGCTACCATCAGAGAATACTATAAACACCTCTACACAAATAAACTAGAAAATCTAGAAGAAATGGATAACTTCCTGGACACATACACCCTCCCAAGACTAAACCAGGAAGAAGCTGAATCCCTAAATAGAGCAATAACAAGTTTTGAAATTGAGGCAGCAATTAATAGCCTACCAACCAAAAAAAGCCCAGGACCAGATGGATTCACAGCCGAATTCCACCAGAGCTACAAGGAGGAGTTGGTACCATTCCTTCTGAAATGATTTCAAACAATAGAAAAAAGAAGGACTCCTCCCTAACTCATTCTATGAGGCCAGCATCATCCTGATACCAAAACTTCAGAGAAACACAACAACAACAAAAAAATTTCACGTCAATATCCCTGATGAACATCAATGCAAAAATCCTCAATAAAATACTGGCAAACGAAATCCAGCAGCACATCGAAAAGCTTATCCACCACAATTGAGTTGGCTTTATCCCTGCGATGTAAGGCTTGTTCAACATATGCAAATCAATAAATGTAATCCATCACATATACAGAACCAATGGCAAAAACCACATGATTATCTCAATAGATGCAGAAAAGGTCTTTGATAAATTTCAACACCACTTCATGTTATAAACTCTAAACAAACTAGGTATTGATGGAATGTATCTCAAAATAATAAGAGCTATTTATGACAAACCCACAGCCAATATTATACTGAATGAGCAAAAACTGGAAGCATTCCCTTTGAAAACTGGTACAAGAAAAGAATGCCCTCTCTCATCACTACTTTCAACATAGTATTGGAAGTTTTGGCCAGGATGATCAGGCAAGAGAAAGAAATAAAGAGTATTCAAATAGGAATAGAGGAAGTCAAATCGTCTGTTTACAGATGACATAACTGTATATTTACAAAACCCCATTGTCTCAGTCAAAAATATCCTTAGGCTGATAAGCAACTTCAGCAAAATCTGAGGATACAAAATCAATACGCAAAAATCACAAGCATTCCTATGTGATTACACCAATAATACACAAACAGAGAGTCTAATTATGAGTGAACTCCCATTCACAATTGCTGCAAAGAGAATAAAATACTTAGGAATACAACTTACAAGGGATGTGAAGGAACTTTTCAAGGAGAACTACAAACCACTGCTCAGGGAAACGGGAGAGGATACAAACAAATGGAAAAACATTTCATGTTCATGGATAGGAAGAATTAATATCATGAAAATGGACCAAAGTAATTCATAGATTCAATGCTATTCCCATCAAGCTACCATTGACTTTCTTCACAGAATGATAAAAACTTCTTTAAATTTTATATAGAACCAAAAAAGAGCCTGTATAGCCAAGAAAATCTTAAGCAAAAAGAACAAAGCTGGAGGCATCACACGTCCTAACTTCAAACTATACTAGAAGGCTACAGTAACCAAAACAGCATGGTACTGGTACCAAAACAGATATATAGATCAATGGAACAGAACAGAACAGAGGCCTCAGAAATAACACCACACATCTATAACCACCTGATTTTTGACAAACCTAACAAAAACAAGTAATGGGGAAATAATCCCTTATTTAATAAATGGTGTTAGGAAAATTGGCTAGCCATAGGCAGAAAACTAAAACTGGATCCCTTCCTTAAACCTTATACAAAATTTAACTCAAGATGGATTAAAGACTTAATCATAAGACCTAAAACCAGAAAAACCCTAGAACAAAACCTAAACAATACCATTCAGGACATAGGTATGAGCAAAGACTTCATAACTGAAACACCAAAAGCAATGGCAACAAAAGCAAAAGTTGACAAATGAAATCTAATTAACTTAAAGAGCTTCTGAACAGCAAAAGAAACTATCATCAGAGTGAACAGGCAACCTACAGAATGCGAGACAATTTTTGCAATCATAATCTGACAATGGGCTACAATATCCAAAATCTACAAGGAACTTAAACAAATTTACAAAACAAACAACCCCATAAAAAAGTGAGTGAAGGATATGAACAGACACTTCTCAAAAGAAGACATCTATGTGGCCAAGAAACACGAAAACAAGCTCATCATCACTGGTCATTAGAGAAATGCAAATCAAAACTACATTGAGATACACCATCTCATACCAGTTAGAATGGCAATCATTAAAAAGTCAGGAAACAACAGATGCTGGAGAGGATGTGGAGAAATAGGAATATTTTTACCCTGTTAGTGGGAGTGTAAATTAATTCACCCATTGTGGAAGACAGTGTGGTGATTCCTCAAGGATCTAGAACTAAAAATACCATTTGACCCAGCAATTCTATTACTGGGTATATACCCAAAGGATTATGAATCTCTACTATAAAGACTCATGCACATGTATGTTTAATGCAGCACTATTCACAATAGCAAAGACTTGGAACCAACCCAAATGCCCATCAATGATAGAGTGGATAAAGAAAATGTGGCACATATACTCCATGGAATACTATGCAGGCATAAAAAGGATGAAAACATGTCCTTTGCAGGGACATAGATAAAGCTGGAAACCATCATTCTCAGAAAACTAACACAGGAACAGAAAACCAAACACCGCATGTTCTCACTCATAAGCAGAAGTTGAAAAATGAGAACGCATGGACACAGGGAGGGGAACATCATACACTGGGGCCTGTTGAGGGGTTGGGGGATAGGGGGAGAGATAGCATTAGGAGAAATACCTAATGTAGATGACAGCTTAACGGGTGCAGCAAACCACCATTGCACATATATACCTATGTAGCAAACCTGCATGTTCTGCACATGTATCACAGAACTTAAAATATAATAAAAATCAAAACAAGCAAAAAACCCTCTACACTTTAACTCTATTCCTCTCCTATTTTGATGTTATGTTGTTTCAATTTACACATTTTTATAATACTTTTAACAGGTTGTTATATCTGTAATTGTTTTTAATAGATTTATCTTTTGGGCTTTATACTAACATTATAAATGGATTGCACATCACAATTACAATGTTAGAATATTCTGGGTTTGTTTTTGTATTTAATTTTACCTGTTGGTTTTATACATTCCATTTTTTTTGTTAGCATGTTAGTATTTTCTTTTTACAGATTGAAGAAGTCTCGTTGATGTTTCTTGTAAGATGGGACTTGTGTTAGTGGATTCTCTCAGCTTTTGTTTTTCTTGTCTGAGAAAGACTTTCTTTCATAGTTAAAGAATAGCTTTACTGAATACAGTATAGCTATTAGATTATACATACATACTTTATAATACATATAAAGCTATTATTTACTGTATCCAGTAAAGAATGGAAGTTTCTTTTTTTCTTTGAGTGCTTTAAAAATGTCCTCTAAATGCCTCCTGACTTGTATGGTTTGCATTGAAAACTTTGTTGCCAGACAAATAGGAGCTCCTTTATATATGATTTGGTTATTTCCTCTTGCTACTTTTAGAAACCTCTCTTTGTACTTGAGCTTTGAGTGCTTAGTTATTATATTCCTTGTTGTAGTCTTATTTGAGTGGAAATTGTTTAATGTTCTATGACCTTCATGTGCCTAAATATTCATATACTTTTCAAATTTTGGAGATTTTTCTGTTATTATTTCTTGGAATAAACTTTCTAGCCTCCTTTCTTGCTTAACTTTGTCTTAAACACCAATAACTCTTAGATTTGGTCTTTTGAGGTAACTTTCTTTTAGGGGACCTTCATTTTTTCATTCTCTTTTCTGTTTTCTCCTTTGTATTTTCAAAAGAGCCTGTTTTTGAGATCACTGATTTTTTCCTGTGATTGATCCATTCTGCTGTTGAGAGCTTCTAGTAAATTTTTCAGTTCAGCAAACTTATTTCTCAGTTCCAAGATTTCTGTTTTGCTTATTTTTAATTCAACCTCTTTGTTAAATTTATCTGATAAATTTCTAAATTGTTTTACTCTTTTATCTTGGAGATCACAGACATTCCTTAAAACTGCTATTTTGAACATATTGCTATCTCATTAGGTCCAGATGCTTGTTTCTTGTTTTGTCCATCTGAGCAGCCATGGTTCCCCCTCACCCCACCCCTTTGTTGTTGTTTCTTGTGGATGTCTATCTATATCTTTGCATTGAAGGATTATTTATTACGGTCTCCTCTGTCTGGCATGTATTGATTTTTATTTGATATGTTTGCTTTTAATTTACCTGTTGATTTTTTTTTTCTTTTTCTCTTTTTCCACTAGGTTGCTGCCTCCTTTTGAACAGTAGATGGCATCTTAAGCCCAGGTTTGCCACCGTTCTAGTAAAGAATCAGAGCCTGTCTAGAATAGAGAAAATACCAAAGAGAATATTCCAGTAGTATGAAAAGGCTGGTTAGGGGTTCATGCCAGGGGACCAGTGTAACAAACCACCTACAGTGAGGTGCTACTGAACAGCCACTCTGATTTGGCATCTCCTTTGGCCAAGTTACAGAGTGAGAGTTTGCAGGTTGGGAATAGTACTCCCATCACCTCCTCTTTGTCTCTTGTTGTCCTCGGGGGATATTTCTCCCTTCAGGCACTCCTGATGCATCCCATGAGTGGAGGTAGAAACAGGTCTCCTGCCAGGGAACCCAAGATGGTAGGGAAGCTAGCTGTTCACTTTGATCTTACTTTTCCCAGTGTAGAAACTGTGACCCAGAGGAAATTTTTCCATGAGCTTGGTGCCAGACAGATTGGCATCATGGATATGGACATCTGTTTCTCTTATCTCCTCCAAGTCTGTTCACTTCTCTGTGGCCCTGGGAACTGCCTTCTCCTCATATTTGAGTTCTGGGATATTGCTGGTGACAATCTCACAACTGTGTTCATTTTTGGATTTTTGTTAGGATAAGTGAAGCCAGCTTGCTTCTTCACTGTCATTTAGGAACCACTTCAGTCAATTATTGATTAAGGAGACTGTTGATGATTTAACTCTTCCTACTTTCATTATCCATTCTTCCTACATTTTGCTCTGTATTGCAGGTAACTGTACCATGCCAACGCTCCACTTCCTTGCCTTTCTATTCTGGTTCCTTTCTACCAATGTGAGGAATTGGCTAAAGATTGAAGTGTGGGACAAAGGAAGAAGCTAGTTTCTTTTTCCTTCTTTCCTTTCCACTTCAGGTAGTAAGTAACTTCAGCAATAACCACACGGTTTCCGTATTTCCAACTTTCATCTGATAGCTACTCCCTTTGTGGTCCTAACTCCTGATGGACAGCCTCTTACAAGGAGACTTTGGCTTTGGGCTTGGTCAACCTCACCTCCTCCCTTGGGCTTCCTGCCATTGCTATATTCAGGATTGCCTCACTATCTCTTGATCTTCTTCTCTTTGTACATCAATTATTAAATTATCTGATGTTGGCTTTGCCTTCTTGATTGATCTTGACTGATAATAGTAAATAATGGGTCACAGAGGGTCCCAAATCCTGCTCAAACCATGACATAAAATTTTAATATAATTAAAGTTTTGCGTAATGATTAGATAGTAAAGGATTTAGCTAATACCTAAAGATTTTGATATACCTATCAAAAGAATGGGACAACCCCGATTGGGTCTCGCTTATGATCATGTACATGTAAGGTTTATAAAATGTTTGAGAGAATAGAAAGAAGAGAATAATCAAAAGACATACACAAATAAGTAGAACTTACCTAGAATGCGTCCAAATGAGTTGCTATAAAGGCTCAGAAAACGATAAAAACATTTTAGCTTCAGGTATTGGGATGGTAAACACAGAGCAGGTTGTTTTGAATAAGGCCTTAAGGGATGACTAAATCTTAGAATTTATAGATGAGGATAATGATATTCTGAATGTAAAAAGTAGCAGGTGCAAAATTTCAATTGCGAAAAAGAGGAAAAATTTACTTTTTATATTGAAATGTCTAGTTTGACTGGAATATTAAAAGAAAAGGCTAGAATAGGGTCAAAATAATTGAAGGGTTTAGGTAATATTTTAAGAGTCCTAGTTTCTATTTTTCACATACCCATGGCTTATAACTAATATAGAAGACACTTCAGTTTATGTGCAACAATATCGATAACAAGTATTATGTTTGGCTTACTGCCCAATCTGTAGTGACTCACAATGTGCCCAATAAGTATTTGTTAAACAAATTAATGAGGCACGTTCTTTGTATCATAGTTTACAGTAATATAAACTATGATACAAATAGTAAATAGTTTTGTATCTGTTTATAGAAATGATTTATATAAAAATCAGGCTCCTACTAAGTGAGGGGCATTTAAAAAATGTCTTCTCCAAATAATTCACAGAATAAAGTGCCACATTAGGTAATCATTCTAACTACATTATCGCGATAACTACCAACACCTTTCAAAATGTGAGCTTCAAAGCACATGAATCTGTGACACCTTGAAGATTATTTAGCACAACTCCTTTTTAGCACAATCTGGGCTTGGGCTCAACAGGGTTCAACACTTACTTAGCCCTTAAATGTTGTTACTAAAACGTTGCCCTTGACAGAGGTTAATGAATCTTCAAACTGGAACATCTTTCCAAACTTTCACAGCTGCTCTGAGTAAATACACCAGATTCCCAAATGCCAGGCTTATGTGACAGAGCTCTGGTACCAGCTGAGTTTGCCATTCATTATACCATTGTCTCACAACACATCCGGAAAACAAAGCCCATAGATGACTGGTCATTATCCTGGTTCATGATAGTGCAAGGGCCCAGAGGGCAGTGCTCGGAAGAAATCCACTTGTGGATAGGGACTTTCAAATAAAATCTCAAATGCACTCCAGAATTCTGGTATGCTATTTCTTGGAGCTTTTGCTATTCCTCCTCACCAGCTTATTTTTGCTCTAACTTTTGTAAGGATAGGAAGCTGTTCCGTAAATACTGTAGCCTAATAAGTGTGGCTACAGTGAGACACTAACAAATCCTGCTTTTAGGTGAACTGTTTCTAACCATGGATGCTTGCCCTAGGGTCTATCCATTTCAGTTAGTGAGATTTAGTTTTGTCTTCTTTAATTTCTAACTTGGTCTGTTTTTTTTTGTTTGTTTGTTTTGTTTTGTTTTGTTTGACAGAGTCTTGCTCTGTTGCCCAGGCTGGAGTGCAGTGGCATGATCTTGGCTCACTGCAATCTCTACCTCTGGGGTTCAAGCAACTCTCTTGCCTCAGCCTTCCAAGTAGCTGGGATTACAGGTATGTATCACCACAGCTGGCTAATTTTTGTATTTTTAGTAGAGACGGGGTTTCGCCATGTTAGTCAAGCTGGTCTTGAACTCCTGACCTTGTGATCCACCCATCACAGCCTCCCAAAGTGCTGGGAATACAGGCATGAACCACTGTGCCCAGCGTTGGTCAGTATTTAATAAGCAGCTAAAAATCCTATAACAATGAAGATGAAGAATTATTTGCATTCTTTATTTGCAGTAGAAATGTCCATGTATCAAATGTTATTTCAAACAAGTATATATTTTCTTTGGTTTCTTGTTGTTTTGAACAAAAGTTTTCATCATGAGAGAATTTGATCTATAAATGGCCCTTGACACTCTGTAGAGAGGGAGAGAGGGGAAAGGTTACATTGATAATTATGTCTGTGAAGAAAGGGAGAAAGAAAAGTTTGGACGATGGGTTTTTTACATGAATGTTGCTGGAGTTCTATATTATAGCATTGAGGAGATATTTTCACTTCTTACTCCTATCTAAGACCAAAGGATTTTATCTGCCAATGGCAATGTTTGGCTTAGCAAGTGAAGAGACGCTCAGAAGATGTTATAATGAACATGGGTCCTGGTGGATTGAGACTACACCAATCTGCTAAGATTCTGAAAATCCAGGGCACAAAAATGCTACAGAAACCATGATCATGGCCTCGAGGTCCCTTTCACCATCAGTTACCACACATAATCCTAACACTTTAATCACCTGAGACGTGTCTGAGGAAAACTTTCACAGACTCTACATAATCCCAATATCTATTTCTGTTAAACTCTTTCATAAAATGTAGGAGATAAATAGGGTCCTGCAAGTTATTGCTGTGCAAAATAATGAACACCAGTAGGCACACTGGGTAGAATATGTCTAGTTATCCACCTGAGCCCTCTCCAAACACAGGTGAAATTTGATTTATAAACAAAAGAAATAATTTTCATTTTGTCAAACTTTAAAATCTTCGTATCCACAGCAACAGTGTGTGTGTGATTATCTAATACCTTGGTAAACTGTTTCAGTGTATGTAACTTCTCGAAGTACTTTAGTATTAGGGAAACTAACATGATATAAAAATATTGGGAAGAACTTACAGCAATCTCAAAAAGCTTCCAGTTGCAGTTATATTCAGAAATAAATACAGCTCAATTATGATTTAAAATCTACTTCTGATTCTCTTTTTTATCTTCATCCCTTATCTTTTCTGCCCCATCATGTTGCCAATATTGTATTTATTATTCTTGTTTTTTGATGACTTTATTTCTTGATGAAAAATTATGTTTGCTCTTCATTTTTGAAACATTAAAGCAAAACAGAAAAATACAAGAAAATTTTAAAAAATTCCACTACAGATAAGACCCATTATCAATATTAAAGTAGGCATTAGTCTCCATATTTTTCTCTTTGTGTGGCAAAAATAAACAGTAACTTATTATTTTTAAAATAATTACATGTGTCCAAGTCTGGGTCCCCTGGAAGCAGATGTTAAGATGGAGTTGGGGTACAAGATAATTATAAGGATAGGTGAGAAATCAGTATTGTGCAGAAAGAGACGTCAGACTAGTACAGGCCTGGAAAATGCCTGAACCAACCCAGCAGAGACCCCTGGGACAAGTAGTGTCTTTGGCGGCTCCTGTATGGGTCCTTCATACTCCTACTTTTTCATGGAATTCAGAATGCCCACACAAAGGGCGTGACACAGGCAAGGTGTCTTTGTGCAGCTGACCTTTTTCTCCGCTGGGCAGAAAGTTCTTCCTTGGGGGAGGAACTGGGCAGTGTATCACCATGTCCACCATGAGTGGTGGTGAAATCTATGTCAGACTTTATTGGCAGAAACAAAGCTGAGAAACCCACTCCTCTAGTGGTGTTATCAAATCCAGGAATTAAAAAAATCTACCAGAAGTAGCTTATGTAACATCCAGCAAAGTAAATTTAGACTTTCTTTCATATCCTTCCTCTAGTAAAATATTTGCTTTGATAACTTGATTGCCTTGTGGTTTTAGAACACTAATCTTTATTACTATGGTATATGGAAAATTTTTAATCATCTACTAATTCCTTTTGTAAGCATTACCTGTACTACATAAAAGCATAGATTCAAAGTTGGAAAATACCTGAGAGCTCATCTTGTGGAATTCTTGTACTTTATATCTGAAAATACTGGCTCACAGAGGTACAACTCCTCCAAATTTACCTGGTGGCAGAATCAGAGCAAAACTTGTCATTTAATTCCTAATGTATTAGGCTGGTGCAAAAGTAATTGTGTTTTTTGCCATTATTAATAAAAGTAATGGCAAGAAGAGCAATTACTTTTACACCAACCTAATAATTGCTGTTTTACAAAAGATGAAGTGTTATTAAAAAAAAAAAACTTTAAAAATGAGGAAATGATGAAAATATACCTCTAAGTCATAATATCATAAAAATTTACCTCCTAAATATATGACATTTCAGAGTTTATCATGATAGCTTTTGTTGTAAGTACTGATTTGAATAGGCGATTAACAGAGAAACAAACCATCTTAGATGTGTTCTTACATGAAAGAGATGAGATAAGCAGTCTGGATGTTCTAAGAAATTTGGCAACATTTAAACCCTATAGAAACTAACAGCTTTCAAAAATGATATTTAATATTCATTAAAAAGTATCATTGTTGGGCATTTTTAGGGAACTAAGATAAATTTGTTTTTATTTTTTATTTCAATAGCTTTAGGGGAACAAATGGTTTTTGGTTATATAGATGACTTTGGTGTACCCATCACCCAAGTAGTGTAAATTGTATCCAGTATATAGATTTTTAAAAATCTTTCATTGCCTACCCACATTCCCCACTTGTGACTCTTTAGTGTCCATTATGCCACTCTGTATGCTTTGCATACCCATAGCTTAGCTCCCACTTATAAGTGAGAACATATGGTATTTGGTTTTTGATTACTGAGTTACTTTATTTACTTAAAATAATGCAAATGATTACTTATTGATGTCCTTTTCTTTTTGATATTGAAGTGTTCTTTTTAACATTTATTGTAGGACAAGTGTGTTGTTGGTAAAATCCCATAGCTTTTGTGTGTGTGTGTGTGTGTGTGTGTGTGTGTGTGTGTGTGTGTGTGTGGGGGAGTGGTCTGGGAAAGTCTTTATTTCTCCTTCATGTTTGAAGAATATTTCCACTATTTAGCTCAGAGTTTTTACATATAAACTCTGAGCTTCTTTAGGGTTTTTTCTCCAGCACTTTAAATATGTCATACCCCTCTCTCCTGGTCTATAAAGTTTCCACTGAGAAGTCTTTTGTCAGATGTATTGACACTCCATTGTATGTTGTTTGCTTCTTTTCTCTTGCTACTTTTAAGATTCTTTATTTATCCTTGACCTTTGGGAGTTTGATTATTAAATGCCTTAAAGTTGTCTTCTTTGGTCTAAATATGCTTGGTGTTCTATAGCCTTCTTATACTTGAGTATTAATATCTTTCTCTAGGTTCGGGAAGTTCTCTGTCAATATCCCTTTGAATAAACTTTCGGCTCCTATTTCTTTCTCTACTGCCTCTCTAAGGCAAATTACTCTTAGATTTGACCTTTTTAAGCTATTTCTAGATCCTGTAGATGTACTTTATTGTTTTTTAATCTTTTTTCTTTTGTCTCCTCTGACTGTGTATTTTCAAACAGACTGTCTTCATGCTCACTCATTCTTTCTTCTGCTTGATCAATTCTGCTATTAAAAGACTGATGTGCTCTTCAGCATGCCAATTGCATTTCAGCTCCAGAATTTCTGCTTGATTCTTGTTTTAAATCTCTTTGTTAAATTTATCAGATTTCTTCTCTATGTTCTCTTTGAATTTCTCTGAATTTCCTCAACACAGCTATTTTGAATTCTCTTTCTGAAAGGTCACATATCTGTTTCTCCAGGATTGGTCCTTGGTGGCTACTTTGTTCATTTGGTGAGGTCATGTTTTCCTGGATGGTATTGATGCTAGTAGATGCTTGATATGGTTAGGCTCTGTGTTCCACCCAAATCTCATCTTGAATTGCATTTCTCATAATTGTCATGTGTCATGGGAAAGAGCCTGTGGGAGATAATTGAGTCATGGGGACAGTTACCCCCATGCAGTTCTCACGATAGTAAGTGAGTTCTCATGAGGTTTGAATGGTTTTTTAAGGCGCTTTCCCCCCTTTGCTTGGCACTTCTCTCTCTTGCTCCCATGTGAAGAAGGACGTGTTTGTTTCCCCCTTCCACCAAGATCATAAGTTTCCAGCGGCCTCCCCCAGCCATGCAGAACTGTGAATCACTTAAACCTCTTTCTTTTATAAATTACCCAGTCTCAGCTATTTCTTCATAGCAGCATGAAAAGAACTAATATGATGTTCTTTGGTGTCTGGGTATCAAAGAGCTAGGTATTTATTGCAGTCTTGGCAGTTTGGGCTTGTTTGTACCCAGCCTTCTTGGGAAGGCTTTCCAAATAATCAGAAGGGCTTGAGTGTTGTGATCCTAGCTGTATCTGCTTTAGGGAGGGCACCTTAAAGCCCCATAATGCTATAGTGTTAGTCAAGTGAAGAGCCAAGCCTTTTAGACTTGGTGAAGTACTGCCTTGAAGGTCTTGGACAAGATCCAGATGAATTCCCTGTATTACTAGGCAGAAACTCTTATTTTCTTCCTTTACTTTCTCCAAACGAAACAGAGTCTACCTCCGTTCTGAGCCCTCTGAAGCTGGGCATGGAGTGACAGAAGCACCCCTGCGGCCACCAACACTGTGACTGTACTGTGTGAGACCTGAAGGCAGCACAGCACTGGGGCTCACCCACGGCCTGATGTAATGACTCCCTGGCTACTGCCTGTGTTTTTTCAATCAGGGGCTCTACAATCAGCAGACAGCAAAGCCAGCCAGGCCTATGTCCTTCCCTTCAGGGCAGTGAGCTCCCCCAGGCCCCAAGTAGGTCCAGAGGTGCTATCTGGGAATTGGGGCCTAGAGTCAAAAACCTTAGAAGTCTGTAAGCTGTTCTGTTGTACTGTGGCTGAGCTGGCACTTAATCCACAAGATGCAGGTTTTCTCACTCTTTCCTCCCATTTCCAAAGGGAGAGGAGGCTCACCCCATGGCCACAGCCACCACAGGCCAGTGGGGAACACTGCCAGTCTACAGCCAATGTTCTCTTAAGGCCTAAGTGCTCTTTAGTCAGCTTGTGAATGCTGCCTGGCCTGGATCTTACCCTTCAGGGCAGTGGGCTCCTCCGCCCACAGGTCCAGAAATGCCATTCAAAAATCAAGTCCTAGAATTGGGGAACGCAGACCCCACTTGGTGCCCCTACTCCCATGAAGCTAAGCTGGCATCTAAGGTACAAAAGAGTCCTTTTCACTTTTCTCATTGTTTTTCTCAAGCAGAAGGAGTCTCACCCCATAGCCACCATAGCTAAGAATGTGCTGAGTCTTACTTGAAGCCAGCAAGTCTTAGATCTTACCCAAGGTCCTTGACATAGTACTTGGGTATCGCTAGTGGTTATTCAGGGGCCGAGAGCTCCTCAGTTAGCAGGTGATGAATCTTGCCAGGACTGAGTCCTTTCCTTTAAGGTAGCTGACTCCCTGCTGGCTCAGGGTGTGTCTAGAAATATTGTCTAGGAGGTAGGGCCTGGAACAGGGGCCTCACAGCTCTGACCAATGCACTATCCTCCTGTGGCTGAGCTGGTATCCAAGATGAAATACAAAGCTGTATTAGTCCATTTTCACACTGCTGATAAAGACATAACTGAGACTGGGCAATTTACAAAAGAAAGAGGTTTAATTGGATTTACAGTTCCACATGGCTGGGGAAGCCACACAACCATGGCAGAAGGCAAGGAGGAGCAGGTCACATCTTACGTGGATGGCAGCAGGCAAAGCAAGCTTATGCAGGGGGAACTCCTCTTTTTAAAACCATCAGATCTCATGAGACTCATTCACTATCACAAGAACATCGCAGGAAAGACCCACACCTATAATTCAATCACCTCCCACTGGGTTCCTCCCATGATATGTGGGAATTGTAGGAGTTATAATTCAAGATGAGAATTTGGTGGGAACACAGCCAAACTATATCAAAAGTCCTCTCCAGTCATCCCCTCTCCTCTCCTCAATAGAAAGGAAAGAGTCTCTTTTGGAGTGACGAGCTGTGTAGACTTGTTAGGGAAGGAGTGATGTGATGCTAGCACTCCCTTACCCACCCCAGCTGGTGTCTCAGTAGGTCACATAGCCAGCAGTCCACTATCTCTGGGCCCAGTTTGGCACTAAAGCTCACCTAAGAGTTGCAGTCCTTCAGACTAACATACGTTTCAAGTTTATTTAGAGCCCCAGAGCCCTTTAGTCCATGGTGGTGAGATTTGTGGGACTCAAGTTCTACCAGCTGGGATTGGCAATTCACCTCTGGCTAGGGCTGATTTAAATGCTCCCTCCATGGGTAGGTGTCAGCTGAGTTTGTCTGGTTTTACTTTCTGTTATAACAGGACAGCGCTGAGTTCATTGCCTCTCAATTGCTGCCCTTTCTCTCACTCGAGCACACAAAATCACTCTCCACAAATACACCATTGCCACCAGGGGATGGAGGATGAGTGGCATCAGCGATTCAAGACTGTTTTTTTTCTACCTCTTCAGTGCCTCTTTAAGCAATACACAGTTAAAACCAGGTACTCGGAGTGCTCATCTGATTTTTGGTTCTTACGAAGGTATCTTTTGTGTTGTTAAATTAGTATCCTCACTGGGGGAAACAAACAGTGGAGTCTTCTATTCAGCCATCTTGCTCCAAAATCCATCTCTTGAGCTTTTAAATAGGAGTTTTATAGATAGCTATGTGAAAGAAATCTTAGGAAAAGCCAAGTCTTATCACTTACGTATTATGTCTTTTCATGTTACAAAGTTAGGGGAAAACCATAAAGAATATGTGTATGATCTCTGAAATATGCTGGTCTCAGCTTTAGGGTAGAGAGAGTATCCAAACTTGATACCAAGCACTGAATATTAGCAGAGACACAAGTTCCAATTTGTCTATCACCTTCTTTAAGTAACACTGTCCCTTTAGAATCTTTGAACAACATGAACAATCTGAGACTAGTGTATCTCCATGAATCTTAGTGGGGTCTATGAATGCAGCATTTCCACAGCTGAGTTAAATACATTTCCCCCCTAGGTCAGATTTTATGTGAATATATTTCAGAATCTTCTCAGTATCTGCTACCTGTCACCATGACAACCAAGGGTATTTTCAGAGAAGTCAGCCAGTCACTAACATCGTCTCAGCTAATTTTGAGAGATGGGATTTCAGAATCTGTGACAGCTGACACTAACCCATAAGTACCAACATGTGCGTGCCAATGTATGGTTAGTCAAGATTTTGATTCCATGTATCAAAAACCCAACTCAAGCCAGTTTAAGGCAAAGAGAGTTAATTTGCTGGTTCATGTGGCTGGAGAATCTAAGAGATGAGGATAGCTTTGGTAGATGCATGTTTAAAGATGTCTTCATACTCCCTTTCCTCCATCTTTCAGTTTTGCTTTTCTCCATGATGAACTCAATCTCATACAGGCTTTTAGCATCCCCAGAATATCCACTGGCAACTTTATAGTTTTGCAGCTAAGCAATCCCAGAGAATGCAGCGACACTTTTTCAAAAAAACTCTGGCACAAGTCCCAGGGTAATCTCCAATTGGCCTGGTCTGGGTCATGTACCCCACAAATCTGGAGTTTGGGGTATGGTCAGCACTGCCCACACAAACTGGACAAAGAATGAATGAAGAGTATTACCAATAAGAGACACTGAGCATCAATAAAACATTTATAAAACAACCATATAGGTTAGGTCGTCTCATAAATGGTATGGAATCAAAACTAGAATTATTCAAAGTCTACATATCAAACAGACAAAGGAAGAAGCATTTTAAGCCCCCAAAAAGTGCAGGCTGAATGACAGAGGTTTGATGATTACATAATCAAGAATAATCTCAGAATCACAATATTATCATAAGGGGTTTAACTCTATATATACCCTGAAGCTACATGATTATTTATTGGGATCATACACATTTTAATTTTCATTAGTCATATTATGTTCTATTGCAAGTTAAATGAACCCAAGAAAAACTTGCTTAAACAATGGAGAGAATTATTAGCTCACGTAACAGAAAAGTTAGAGCTACGTTTCAGACAGAAATAGGTGTGTAGGGCTCAAACACTGTCATTGGATCTTGTTTCTGTCTTCCCACAATACAGCTCTACTTTGTTTACATTGACTTCAAAGAGTCCTGGTGCAGAAGCTTGTGATTTTTGACTGTCACAAATTGAGTAATGCACCATTTTTGAACCATTACTAGATCAGAGTAATATGGTACTTTGGCCAACTTCAAGTTACTTTCTCATCCTGGGAGCCAGGAATGGAGATCGATTTTGTTCAAACCACACTGACAGGGGCCAGAGATTGTATGAGGGAACGTTAGGATGTAGTACCAAAAAAGGCAAAAGGAAGATATCCCCTATATAAATATCCTCTTCACATTTTGCAAATATATACGATGTAGCATCCTGGAAGTGACAGGAAAGGATGAGACGAAGGGTATAGACAGAGAAATTTTGTAAGACGTAAGCAACTCTTCAACCACGTAAAAATAGAAACCACTAAAGAAACCCAAAAAACAGTGAAGCTACAACTTCTGGGTCACAATAACAACAACAAAAAAGCTTCCAGCAGAATTTACACTGAGAATCTTTGATTCCTGTAGCTTTCTGACCAAATTTGTTTACATCTTTGAGTTTCTGTCTCTTTCCATTTGTCTACAAATTCAGCTACTGCAGTTTTGTCCTCATGCCATGGCTTCAGCCTTTGGTGTCTCTCTAGATCTCTCAAATCTTAACCTGCTGGATCTTGAGATTCATCTTGATCTCTAGGAATCCTCTCATCCACACCTATCCTGTTGCCTGAACCCCTTTGACATTTCAACCTTTCAACTCTACAAGTATTCTTAGGACTCCCTATCATCTCTTTCCTGTCTCTGACTACCTATGGGCAGGGGAATCATTCTTCCTGGAACCCACACATTCTTCTCTTAAAAGTCAGAAAAGACTCAAAGTTTTGGTATTGTGGCACATAACCCTTAGAAAGAAGAAAGATACTTTTTTCATGCACACAAGGTAGAGAGATGCAATGATACAGAGAAATATTGAGGTAGGAAGTTGGAAGCACTAACATAATAAAGCCATCGTCTTCATAGATACATAGAGGTAGGAAACAGATGCTCAGAGACACGGAGGAACAGTTTGCAGAAACAGCTGTGGAGAACGAGCTAGATCATCTCTCAGATAAATGAATAAATTGCTGAGCTACTGTGAGATCCCAGTTGAGGTCACATGACATGAAAGTATGTTACAGAAAGAATACACTGCATTTTTCTCCTCTTGGCATTCGATGATATTTTAAATAGTTATTTGTTAGGCTTGTGAATAAATTCAATTAATTTAAATAAAAGTGGAATGGCATAAATACCTGCCTTCTAGGTTAGGAAAATCATCAATGAGTTAACAATGAACTGAGTCTAAAAATAAGTTTGTGATCTTCAAACATTTTTAGGTAGAAAGTTGTGTAGACAAAACAAAGATCTTTTAAAAAAAATCTATTTATTATACTTCAAGTTCTGGGCTACATGTGCAGATCGTGCAGGTTTGTTACATAGGTATACATGTGCCATGGTGGTGGTTTGCTGCATCCATTGTCCTATCATCTACATTAGGTATTTCTCCTAATGCTATCCCCTCCCTAATCCCCCCACCCCCTGCTATTCCTCTCCTAGCCCCCACCCCCTAGGCCCCCGTGTGTGATGTTCCCCTCCCTGTGTCCATGTGTTCTCATTGTTCAACACCCACTTATGAGTGAGAACACGTAGTGTTTGAAAACAAAGATCTTTAACGAAGCTTTTTAAAAGAAACTGTAAGGTTATAATATTTACCTGTGATTCTTCCGTCTTTATGTTCATAGGAATCACCTGAAGTTTTTTTTTGTTTGTTTGTTTTTAAACACAGAGTGGCAAAATTTAGCCCTAGAGATTCATTCAGGAGGTCAGTGTTGCAGGTACCAAATGTACATTATTCAAAGCACACTATGATTTTGTGATAGTTGATCTTGAGAAATACCAGCCAATATAAAGGGACAGGTGTGCAGTACCTGTCACTGTAGAGTCCCTGTGCTTGAATTGATCTATTGTATCATCTTTTCCAATTTTATCTTAATGTTGAAAGGTCAAATTTGCTCTTGTTTTCATTTCACTTTGAAGCATTGCATATTTACTCATCTTGTAGGAGTGGAATATGGTCTGCAGTAATTAGCAAAGTAGCCCAAATGGCAAACGGTATTAACAAAGAAATCAAAAGATGACAATGAGCAAAGCTAAAAGCCTCAGGCATCACATTTTAATGGTCAGATGACACCAGGCCTCTGCTAACTGATTACATTTTCTAGCTATATTATAATAAGGAAATTCATCTTGAAAGATTGCACAATTCCTACACAAGAATTTTCTAGAAGTGATAAGGAAATGGTAGAGATAATGGCACATTTTTCATACAAAAGCTCATTATGATATACGTGACTCTTATAAAGCTGGGGACTCTGAGCTATAATTTAACAATGTAAGAATCGGGAAAGCTGCATTTGTGATGAAACATTTGTTATGGACTAAGAATAGTAGCTCAAGTCACCTGTCTAATGTCTCAGTTGAAAGAAATGTAGCCTGGATCAAGGTAACCTTTGATATCTTAGTTTGTGGAGCACAGAACCATCAGTAGAAAGCTGTACATTCTTCCTGCAGTGAGAAAGTAATGGAATTTCAATTTCAAGTAAGGGGAAAGAAAAAGATATGATCTGGCTCATTTTAAGGGGTTAGACAATATTAATTCTACATAATTTCTGAGCACGTGGATACTGGAGGGGTCCTCTTTGATATATCTAAAATCCAAAATGAAGATAGACGGTAGAGGTAAGTAAAAAGATGGGATGGAGTCACATTAGGCAACAGAGGTAAGGTTGGGATAGAGTCAGGATGGAAATAATGGAATCATATAATATGCTGTTCCTGCCTTTCTCTCCTAATTCAAACAAAACTCAATAGGAATTTCATTTTCATTCAACTATTTATTTATTTTTAGTGAACTCTTATTATGTGCTGAGATTCATTAGCTCTTATCCAAGAGGACTCATCCTTCCCTTTGTATTTTACAAATCAGAAAACTAAAATGAAGACAACAAAAATAGGACAAAATTTAATTTACTGTTAACACCAATAAAGCGGGGAGCTGGAAAGGGAAAGAAAAAATTATCTTAACATGAAACATATATGACTGAAGAACTATATAAGGTTTATGGAGGGCTAAATACTTGAATAAATGTGAAGACATCATAAACTGAAAGGCAAAGACTGAATGATATAAAGATATCTGTTTTTTTCTAAATGATCATGTAAGGTAATACAAATCCATTTAATATTCCAAGGATTTATATTTCTAGAAGTTGCTAAATGTTTTATAAAGTTCACACGGAAAATAAGTGGGGAGGATAAAGCTTAAAAATGAAGAAAAGAAAAGCTAACAATCATGGTATTTAACTTCAACAAACAGTAAAGTACATTAAAACCCAAAATAAGTAAAAGAGAGTAATGCCGATAGGAGAAGAGACAGCCTAAAGCAGCAGTCCCAACCTTTTTGGTACCAGAGACTGCTTTTGTGGAAGACAATTTTTCCACAAAATAGGGAGCAGGGGATGGTTTCATGATGATTACATTTATTGTGCACTTTATTTCTTTTTCTTTTTTTTTATTATACTTTAGGTTCTGGGGTACATGTGCAGATCATGCAGGATTGTTGCATAAGTACATACATAGCAAGGTGGTTTGTTGCCTCCATCCCCCCATCACCTATATCTGGCATTTCTCCTCATGTTATCTCTCCCCAACCTCCCCACCCGCCGTGTCCCTCCTCTGGTCCCCCACCAACAGACCCCAGTGTGTGATGCTCCCCTCCCTATGTCCATGTGTTCTCACTGTGCACTTTATTTCTGTATTAGTACATTGTAATATATACTGAAATAATTATATAACTGATCATAATGTAGAAACAGTGGGAACCCTGAGCTTGTTTTCCTGTAACCAGATTGTCCCATCTGTGGGTAATGAGAAACAGTGACAGATCATCAAGCATTAGATTCTCATAAGGAGCATGCAACCCAGATCCTTTGCATATGCAGTTTGCAATAGGATTCATGATCCTATGAAAATCTAATGCCACTGCTGATCTTACAGGAGGCAGAGCTCAGCTCATGCAAGTGATGGGGGAGTGGCTGTAAATACAGATGAAGCTTCTCTCACTTGCCCACCGCTCATCCCATGCTGTGTGGCCTGGTTCCTAACATTTCTCATAAAATGTTTTAAATCACCTCATAATACATACCAATGTAAATTTCAGATAAACTAATACTAACTGATTTTTTAAAATACTACACTAAAAAAAGAATCAAACAATTGAATATATATCAAATCTTTGAGTGGACTAGAAAGCTTTTCTAAGTTACAAGCAATTTAGAAAACAAAGAAAAACAGAATAATTTAATGGAATAATAAAGTAACTTAATAGACTGTGTGTTAAAAACTAAAACTAAAATGAAAGGCAAAATAAAAAATATTTTTGACAAATATGACAGAGGAAAAGTATTATTCTTAAGTCTAAAAATATTAAAATTAATAAAAGAATTAAATTTACATGAGTAGATGATATTTGGAAAAACAAAAACAGGTAATAGACAATTGTAAAGTAAATATTTAAGATAATTCAATGACATATTACTATCATGTAATAAATTAGAATTTTTTTTGAATTGTAATACCTAGTTCCAGGTGAAATAGGACCTCTTAAACAGTACTATAATAGGATAAGTATAATATAACAGCTACTTATATTTCTTGATTTCTTGAGCAGTTATCATACAGTGGTCTTTATGTGGAATTATAAATGTTATCGCAAGTAATCCTCCCAGTCCTTGGGGGAAAACTTTGTTAGAGTAGTTAAGTAATTTTCCCATGTCACATAGCTGGAATTGATGTCAGAACTAATTTCAATATAACATGAGTCATATAACCCAATATAACCTGGGTAATACTGTTTTAAAATTAGTTTCCTTTTATGACTCAAGAGTTTTCAAATGGTCATACCCTTTAGATCAATAATTTTATCACTGGTCATTAATTCTAAAGAAATATTACTAAAAATGGGAAAAATGTATGCACAAAGCTGTCCCCCTTAGTTTTGCTTGACAGTGAAAGATTATAAACAATCTTTACGAGTGACTATAGAAGAATAGTTGTACAAAGTATAGCAAATAAATGAAATATTACTTAACCATTAAAACTATGATGAAAAGCATAAATAATATCAAAAATGCTTATAATATTGTGGAAAATGAAAAAAATAGATAACTATATATAAAGTACAAATATGTATCAAAAAAACTGTGAATAGAAATGCAAAGAAAATTCATCAAAATATTAACTTGGTGTTTAGATTGGTAGGGCTACAAGTGCCACTTTTTTCTATCTTTTCTTCCTATTTATAATGCATTTTAGATTTCCTCTTATGAAACAAAATATCACATAAAATAAAAGTATGTATGATCTACTAAAGAACGTCTAAACCTGGCTATATATTTTAAGCAGATACCATTGCATGTCCCTTTTGAATTTTTGTTACTGCTATTTGAAAATATCAGTTTCATACCCTAGCTTTGGTTTTTTCTCTATCCTTTAAATCCAAGCATGTTTACTGGGTTCAAAGGATCTAGAAAAATATACCTATTTATTGCTTGCACACATGCATGTCAATGAATTGTCATCCCATAATGACTACCTAATATGACAGAGAGAGCCACAGATCAGCTAAGGTTATCAGACAGTGATGCAACAACCTTAGCTTTCTCTATCTGGTACTACCCTATTTTATTCTGAGATCCTAAATTTAATAAAGATTTCCTAAGAGCATAGCATAAACTAAATAATTTCAGTGGTTTTGGGGTTTTTCAGTGAAACACAATGTTTGTGTGTGGTAATGTGTGGATTTTATGAATGAAATATGTAGAAACACACTTTCCAATAGATTCTTGAGAAATCTGACATCACAGTGAAAGCTGAAGATTGTCATATTTGGTTCAAGATCTTGCTGACTCTCAGTCCTTCATTTGCGATTCTGTACATTTTAATGTGCAGTGAAAATTCATGTTCTTATTTCAGGTTAAGAATTTGTGGTTATTAAGATGATGACTTGAGCTACCTATCAAAAATATTTCATAAGTGGTGGAGTTAAATTTTTTAATATACTAAATTGAACAAAACATTTTAAATACTTGAGAAGTGGTCATTCGTAGCTATTCTGGGGATTCTATTTTTATTCTTATCTACCCATGAATGGAGCCTGGGAAATATCTTCAAAGTAGCTATGAACTGATTTACATTATTTTAATCTTAATTAGTCCAATTCAGAAGGGTTTCATTAAAATAACAGGATATGAAAAATCCAGGATAAAAGTGTTTATACTCCGTTGTCCGTCCATACATGAGTATGTATGAGTGTGGGTATGACTGTGTTTGAGGATATGTGTGCTCTCTTCCCTGATGTAGCATGGAATACTGATGGCACAAAGGGTGGCTTGAGAGAATTTTACCTCCCTTTGCCATTTCCATCAAACCCTTTTCTATATTTTATATGTATAATAGATGTTTTCTGAGTCTATAAGAAATTCCATAGAAATTCAGCTTTATGTTGCATCTCACCTTGTTCTCCAACTAGATGGACAACCCTAAGACTCAATAAAAAATTCTGGAGCTACCACTACCAGGGAGGTTAAGGGTCTCTGGGAACTTTCTTGCAGAGAATCCTTGCTTCTATCACTTTCTCCTGGATACTGGATAGAAATGAGTATTTCATACATACATTGTATGGGTAAACATTTTACTACAAAACTTTCAATGAGAAAGAAATCAAATTAAATTTCACTCTGAAACTCTGTCCTGCCAGAATGGTCAGGAGTGCAAATCACTATTAATTTTGGGGTTGGGGCAGAGTAGAAATTATCTTTCTTGGAAGCCACAAAACTTTAATAAACTTATATAATATCCCCAAAATGAAAGAGCCGGCTTCAGTTCATCATGTTCTCCACTGATTATATTCATCCATTCAACAAATAATGAGAACTTGCTAATGGTCAGGTGTTTTTCCAGGGAGCAGGGACACTCAGTGAGTTGGATGTCACCATGCAGGCTCGCATGGACCTTTGGAGGCAGGCAGCTCTGTGACTCTGTGGCTCCAATGCTAAGTTTGAGCACTGATGAGTTTGCTGAGGCTTTGTGTCACAGGCCCAAGGAACAGCTCTGCAAGTCTGCCCTGTAGCCCCTTCCCTTTTAGGTCTTGTTACCCGCAGGCATCCCTGACACTGGCTCTTGCTTACTCTGTCCCTCTTTACTCTCTTTCCTTCTCCTCACTGTATACCAAAGGCACTCTCCACTTCTCTCTTCCTTCAATATATTTTCCCCCCAGAAAACCACAGGCCAGAAAGTAGGTTGTCAGAAGAAATTTTTTTTTTTTGTCCTCTAACACAAACCTCCTCTCTGGCAAGCTGGCACAAAAATTTGGCTTGGAAAAGTGTACAGGGGAAAGAGCATGGAAAGAGAAATAAACACAAGTGTGTATGTCCATAAAATACCCCGTGCGAAGAGAGCCTTGGTTTTCCCAAAGCCAGTTCATGTTTAGTTTTCCAGGTATTTTTTTTTTTAACAAGCTTGGTCTGATCCTTTATGAAATTGAGTATACATTATTTTTGAAATAGGTCAAAGGATTTAAGGTTAGAGCTCATGAATATTTTCTGGGTTCTAATATTTATAGGATTCTGGATCTTATTTCTTTATTGAATCCAAAGTAAAAATATTAGAACCAGAACATTCTGGGATTTTAAAGTCTATTTTTCCTTTGAAAGCTTCCTATTTCCTTTATTCTTTGCTAATTCTCACTCACCTGGATATAGTCAATACAATTATTTTGAGATTGAAGCAACTGACTGTAGAGAATAACAGTTTACAGTTACTCATGTACAAGAAAAATCATATCTACTTCATTTATATCTCCAGTAGGAAGAGGATATTAAGTCACTGAGATAAAGTAAGAACAAATAAATCATAGGGCATTTCAGGAATGTATTCTGTGATAGCACAGCTCTTTCAGAATCAAAGCTAAACTTTGGGGTTTTGAAGCCAGCACTTATTTGAGAGTCTAAACATCAATGAGTTCATGTAAGAGGGAATATAATTTGGTCTTAGAACAGTATATAAATAGCAGTGCAGATAAATGAGGGGGTACAAACTATAATTTGCACAATTTTCTAAATCATTTTCACAACAAGTTTCATGGAAAATAGCATTTAACTTTGACTTTGGTTAGCTTTGGTATTTCTGTAATTGAGGGGGGACTATTAATTACTTGAATACTAAACTATTTTCACTCTTTCTCCAGCCCTTTTTGCTATTAACTGGTTCAGAAGGAAGCCCTGTGACTGGGAGAGTGATCCCTTTACGATAAATAATGTGTTCCTATCCTTCATCCAGCCCCTGCCATCATTGCCCCCAAACACTTCTCTATCTTGTTACCAGGATATGCCCTGTACTATCCCCTTTCCTACAGCCCTTGGTAGGAATCCAAATTTCATTTTAAGTATTAGACATTGCAAGAATAATACATAAAAAAAACAAATATGCTTTTAATACAAGCTGGCTAAGCGATTTGGTAAGATTTGTTACCCTCAAAGGTAAATGTTTGAGAGGTCTCCTTTAAAATAGAGTTTCTATATAAATCTTTAGATTTGGAATTGATTGTATATATACTTACATCCAGCTGGCTATGGGCACGAGAAGATTCATAACTTCATCTCTGCTGTGGTGGCAAGTAAGAAAAGGTGGGGGTGGGATGGCTGATTTGATCTTCTACAAATCTAGCAGTGGAATAGTTGTTCCAGATCAGAAGTAACGGTAACCTTATTTCCTGGGAATTCTTTTTGAGGCTCATTTTTTGCTGGATCTTGTCTGCAAAGTATTTCTTAAGTTTTAGTAATACTACTGGAGATGTTTTACATATCTGAGCAATTTAACTAATATTTTTGCACCACACATTTGCCAGGCCTGCTTCCTCAGATTGTTTGCAGAAAGGAAGAAAGAAGAAAGTGTGGGATCGGAGGCAAGAAAAAAGGATCCAGTGATTAAAGGTATCCAAAGCTATGAGCTTTTCTAGGTATTTTCATAGCCATCAATTATATATAGATCTATATAATTTGAGGCTCAATTTATGATATTATTTATATTTGTAGAAACATCTTTGAATCTGAGAGCCTACAATTTCACACAAGAGCCTGAAATATTAATTTATACATATAAGCACATTAATTAGTCTCAATGTCAAAATGACCCAGAGTTGAGTGGATACAATGAAACTGAAATGAATCATACTTTCCTTCTCAAAATCATTCCTAATATTTAAAAACACCCACTTCTCTAAGAAAAAAATCCAATTCTTTGCAAAACTTGAAATGTGTAAGTTTTTGCATCCAAGACATGAAGCAAAGTGCTTATCTCTTACCAAAATAATAAAATTATGTATTGAGCTCTTTCTGTGTACCAGTGATTTTGCTAATATCTATACCAATATTTCCTTCACTGTTACATCTTGAGATAGATACAGTCTCCTTCAATTTGGAAGGAGAGGTTGTGATTGCCTAAGGCCTAATGAATGTTATGCTGTAGTCTAAGATTCTAATCTAGGGTTGCCTAACTTCAAAGTCCATGCTTTTACATTAGGGATCTTATAGCTTTAATAGGAATATGACATTGACACCAGAAATGAAAGAATGATGTTTGAAGAGAAAGCATCTAGAGGCTTGTGCATCTATCACTAAGGGTGAACTAATCACAGACCAAGTTCAAGGAAAGGAAGCATTCAGGAGATAGCCACCCGAAGCCAGGCAAAAACGCAGAAATGGAAAACATGGTGAAGTGAAGGTACTTTAAGAGATGGGACATTTATATCTGACATCTAAGCTGGTAAGAAACACAAGAAGACAAAATTAATTAACTTTAAAAACATTGAGTGCATCCTATGTGCTAGAAGAGAGGCATGTGCCAGAGATATAGTAATGAGTCTTAGAGAAAAACAAGATATGGTATTAATTAGGATTTCTTTGGTTGCAAGTGGTGGAATACTTGACCCAAACTAGTTCAAGCAAAAATAGATGATACTGAGATCTTAACTGAAATAATTGGGATGTTCAAGAGGCTACCCAGTTTCAGGCATGGCTTGATTTGGAACTCAGTGTCACTGTAAAGTCACCTAAGTCCAGCCTCTAGCAATTTCTTTTCTTTCCTTTTTTCTTTCTTTCTTTTTTTTTTTTTTTTTAAGATGGCATCTCACTCTGTTGCCCAGGCTGGAGTGTAGTGGTGTGATCTCTGTTCACTGCAACCTCTGCCTCCCAGGTTCAAGCGATTCTCCTGCCTCAGCCTCCTGAGTAGCTGGGATTATAGGCAGCTGCCATCATACCCAGCTAATTTTTGTTTTTAGTAGAGACAGGGTTTCACCGTGATGGTCAGGCTGGTCTTGAACTCCTGACCTCAAGCAATCCACCCACCTTGGCCTCCCAAAGTGCTGGGACTACAGGCACGAGCCACAGGGCCTGGCCTCTGCTAGTGATTTCATATTTACATTTGCTTTTATTTTATCCTTCAGGTGAGAGATTGAGAGAAACTAACTTCAAAGAAAAACAAAAGTTCTGGAATTGAACCTTAATGGTTCTGATTTTCGTGGCTTGGGTGTAATCATCCATGAAACAATCATTATGACCATGGGGATAGAATGCACAGACTGAATTAGCCTAAAGCAGACGCTTTAGCCCTGGAGCCCACAGGTGGTGGAGTTAGCACCCAAGCCCAAGAAGGGTAAATGGACAAACCAAAATTGGAATCCTAATGTCAAATGAGGAAGGAATGGACCTTAAGTGATGAAAACAAATACTGCATTTTAAAGATAAATGAAAATAGGGAAAATAAAAATAAATAGCAGTGGTACAAATTTTAAAACTGGAGTTAATTGTAAAATAAATGTTGAAAAAGAAAAAAAAAGTGGATAATGTTTGGAAGTGGTGAGGAATAGTGACCAGAGAATTGGGTATTGAGGATGTGTGAAAGACAAAGGAAAGATAAAGGTAGGGATAAATAAATAAATGTTAATAATAAGATTATTTAATCTGATAGAATTGTTAAACCCTATTAAAGTAGCTTAATAATAGTTCAGTAGATTTTAAAATATATATTAATAATAAGGTCACTTCATGGAGAAGATCCCAACTTCAAACTATCTATTGTGGTTCATTGATGTTTTTCCATTTGTGTTATCTATGATTTCTTTTAGCAATGTTTTGTAGTTCTGCTTGTAGAGCGAATTCAGGTCCTTGGTTAGACATATTCCTAGGTGTTTTCTTTTTGTGGCTATTGTAAACGGAATTGCATTCTTGATTTGGCTCTCAACATGAATGTTATTGATGTATAAAAATGCTATTGATTTTTGTAAATTTATTTTGTATGCTGAAATCTTGCTAAAATCTTTTCAGTTCTATTAGTCTTTTGTCAGAGTATTTAGGGTTTTCTCAGTGTAGAATCATATAGTCAGTGAAGAGAGACAGTTTGACTTCTCCTTTTCTTATTTGAATGTGTTTTATCTCTTTTTCTTGGCTAATTCCTCTGGCTAGCACTTCCAGTACTATATTGAATAGGAATGGTAAGAGTGGGTGTCCTTGTCTTGTCCCAGTTATTAAGTGAAATGTGAGGCCTCTTTTATAAAAGCCTCAATCCTATTCACAAGTGAAAAGCCCTTATAGTCTCATCATCTCCTAACAGCTCCACCTCTTAATATTATTTCACTGGAAATAAAGTTTTAATATGAATTTTGGAGAGGGATTTAATCATTCAAACCATAGCATGGACTAAAGACTGAAAGTCTTCCTTATTTATCTGTATTTTACAAGCTCCTGTGTTCTTTAATAATCTTGAGGAAACAGAAAGTATCCTTCAGAAACAAACCGAGTTGGACTTTCCATTACTAGGATGGGTACATCTTGAGCAGATCACATTTCAGCCAATGTTATTTTTTTCTTAATTCTAATATAGGTACATGTATATCAATAACTAATAGGATATTTGAATTTTTGCAAAAATGTTTCAATTTAGAAATGGCACTGTATCTCTGCATTGATTTTAGGTAGTTGTAATATACTAGATGGTAATTGGGTTTTATTCTTAACCAAGTCACAAATATAGCAACAAAGAAGCAGTCGTGTCTTAAAACTTTTGACACTGTGTATAATGTGAGAAAGTAAAGGTACACACCTTGACATAAACATGACCCTTCCTGGAAGAATAAACTCCAAGCATGGGCCGTTAAGGAGAATCCATCCATGTGAAGTGCAATCTGTGAAGTATTTATATATAAAGCATAGCATTGTCAGTGCACAATGAATGAAGAGTTTCTTTGTAAGATAATTTATCAAGCAGGAAAGAATCTGTAGGCATGATGTGAGTGAATTCTTGCTGTAGTGCATTTGGAACTTTTATTCCATTTGCAGTATTCAATTTATATTCAATTTAAATTTAATAGGCTTTGTATAAATACATTATTTCTAAGACATTTTTCAAAGGGCCTATTCAATGATGTATTGCTAATGGGCACTTAATCATCCAACTAAGGCACAGATAAAGCACTATGGGAAGTAAAATGGTGGCTCAAAGGTGTTCTACTTACATAAGCAATGGAAATCAAATGGAAGGCTTAAGTATCCTCACTGAGATCTCTACCACTATTATTGTCCCTCTTTATTTTTTCTCCCTCAATTTTACTAACATATACACTTTTATCTTGTTGGGTAATGTCTGTTTAAGAGGAGAAAGAATCATTTGGATTAACATATTTATTTCCCCTGTAGTTGGAATTTTCTGATTCTTTAATTATTTTGTTTGAATATAGTTAATGAGTACCTATTAAATGCCAGACATTAAACTAGATGTTTGGGAAACAAAGACAAATAAGACAAAATCATAGTCTAAATCATGCTTTTATAAGATGGCCAAGGACAAGTATCATTAGCATCAGCCTAGAACTGGTTAGAAATGCAAATTCTCAGGCTTCCAATTTCACCCGATAATTTGTGTTTTAACAGCTCCTCCAGGTGGTTCTCATCTACACTCAGTTTTGGGAACCACTTATTTAACAAAAGGAAGACATGCAATTATAGTTGCAAAACATTTTAATAAGGTGAGTAAGAGTTATACATAAATTCCTATTGGAACGGAGAGGAGGAAGCTTCTAATCTCTTTTATATTTAGTATAGAAATTACATACACATATGTTCTTGGCATCCTTCCCATGCAAAAAACACTTCATTGCTTTCTATTGCTTTCAGAATATAGTCTGGGATTCCTAGCATGCCATCTGAGGATTTCCAGGCTTTAGCCTCTGCCTGCTCTGTGGCCTCATTTCTTGCCACTCCATCAACATTCTGCAGTTGGTACCACTCATACACACTATACTATTTTCACCTTTCTTCTGTCTACAGTATCTTTACTTCAGATGCATTCACAACATTGGACAACATTATGACTCTACTAAGGAGTCATCTCCTAAGGGAAGTCTTTCCTAATTCTTCCCTATGGTTGTTTCAGCTTGCTAGTCTGCTTAGGCTGCTGTAACAAAAATATTGTAAGCTGGGTGGCTTACAAACCACAAAAATTTATTTCCTAAAATTTTAGTGGTTAATAAGTTCACGATCAATGCATCAGTAGATTTGACATCTGGTGAGACCCCCATTCCTCAAAGATGGTGCCCTCTATGGGCCCCCAAATGACTGAAGGTGTGAACAAGCTCTCTCAAGCCTCTTTTATAAGGGCACTAATCCTATTCATGAGAGCCCTCATAACTTATCACTTGCTAATGGCTCCACCTCCTAATTTCACCAGATTGGGAATTATGTTTCAACATATGAATTTTGAAGGGACACAATCATTCGATTATAGCACAGCTCACCTGTATAAAACTATATCACTGAATTCATTACTATTGCATTACTTCTCAGTACATCTGTCCATCTCTGCCACATAATTGTTAGTTACTGCAAAGAAGAATGTTTAGTGTACCTTTTTATGTTCTTAATACCTATGCAATGTCTGGGACTGAATGGAAGTACAGAGTGTTTGCTGAGTATATTTTAAGAAAGGAGTACCTTTTTTTATGAGAAGTTTCTGTATTATATGGTTAGACTGTTGAGTGTATTTCTTTCCTTCAACTCCAGAATTATTTAGGCAGTCTATTGTATTTAAAAGTTCCTCTGATTTTCAAACTTTTTGAATTATGAAAAATTGTTGGAAAATGTTTAAAAAGAGAATTTCAAATATGCTCATTGATATTAGTGGTAAACATATTTATCACTTTGGTAATTTTATGTGGATATCTGAAAAAAATGCTTTACTCTCAGTCATCAGAAGATATTGCCCAGACTAGAAGATTGTCCCTCTATAAAGGACATTATTAAGTGACTCCCCATCTTGTCACGTTATACCAACTTTATCATTCTCTGCAAGCCAACACTTTGTCCTTTTTTTTTAGACAGAGTTTTGCTCTTTTGCCCAGGCTGGAGTGCAATGGTGTGATCTTGGCTCACCGCAACCTCTGCCTCCCAAATTCAAGCAATTCTACTGCTTCAACCTTCTGAGTAGCTGGGATTACAGGCATGTGCCACCACGGCCAGCTAATTTTGTATTTTTAGTAGAGGTGGGGTTTCTCCATGTTGGTCAGGCTGGTCTGAAACTCCCGACCTCAGGTGATCTGCCTGCCTCGGCCTCCCAAAGTGCTGGGATTACAGGAGTGAGCCACTACACCTGGCCAACACTTTGTCTTAATCATTCTTCTTAAACATTTATTTAAAGGTTTAATGGACACCTATTATGTGCTAGGTGCTAGAAGTAGAGTGATATAATATAAACACCATTTATTGGGAATTTTGATAGACACTGAGAATACTGCATATTATTGATGCTAATTCTAACTATAACCCATGAAGTAGGAACCATTATAGTTATATGAGAAGAGACATTAAATAATTTGCTTAAGATCACATGCCTAGTAAATTACAGAGCCCCAGACGTGAACTCAGACTGCCCTGATATTATTCTCTAATAATGTTCTTACCTTTTTCTAAGCTTCATGATACCTGTTGGTTAGATATATTTAGCTTCATTTTATATATCTTTCTTTCATAGATATCATTGTCATCACATACAAGATTTTGGGATGCTTAGCAATTAATCTCACTTTAGATTGTAAACTTTTAGAGGTAGACACCATTTATTCCTAGGTCCTTTGTACAAAGGATCTATATTACTCTGCTCTTTTATGTGTAGACAGTGCCTTTAAAAGAGGTTTAGTTTATCTGATACTGCAAATTGCTTCAATTCAATTTTCACACCATTAATTCATTGCAAAAATGTTGATTAAACATTTATTATGTATGAGATATGTTTAGGCCCTGGAGCTATACAGAGATGCAGATGAAGTTTTTCTCCTTGGAGAGATTATATCAAATAGACAAAGACAGATAAACAAGTAATTACTATACAGAGTGATAAGTGTCTTGGGAGCAATATGTAAAGAGTGCTGTGGATACACAATTGAAGGACACATTATGACCTAGACTTGGGGCTTGAGGAAGAGTTACAAATGAATTCCTAGAAAAATAATACACCAAACACCTAAAAGCCCTGAAGAACCAGTGGAAGTTATGCCAGGGGGAGAAGACTGTTTTGTGTAGAAATTGTTCGGACAAAAATCTGGAGGCCAAAGTTTGCATTCACAGTACATGTAGGAAAATGAAAGGTAGAAGTTTAGGATGGAGATCTTTTGTTTTACAATGACTTTAGACCCTGTCCTGATAAAAATGGGAAATTAGTAAAGGGATTTAAATAGAACTGTAGCAGATTCGAAATTTTACAAAAGTTCCTTTGGTTGCTGTAATGAAAATCAAGTAGATAAAAATATACTGGAAGCAAGGAAATACATGAAGTGGTTGTAACCCAAATTCAGCAGCACATGATGGTGAACTAGAGTACGGGCTTTGGTTTCAAGAGAAATATTTAGACTAAAAAGGTATCTTTAAGAAGCAGAATGGATAGGACTTTGTGATAGATTGTAGATGGAAGCGGAATTCAAGGGGAGATATCAGAGATTACATTCTGGTTTCTGACTTGGACAGCTTTCACGAGGCTAGGGAATTCAGGGTGTGAATGTGCTTTGGAGAGGAAGATGAGTTATGGTTTTGACAGGATGAAGTTGGTAAAAAAAATCTTAGTGCAGGTTGAGACTCTGCTGGTCATGAAGAGATTTATAGATAAAGAAACTAACTATTAGGAATGAACTGACTACAAGTGTGTCAAATGGTTTTGTAAAACTGAAATTATTATCTTAAATTAATTTTTTAGTTTAGTGTAAACCAGAAGTTCAGATTTCCTCATAACTCTTAAAAATACTAAATGCGTATTTTGATGTGATGCAAAGTTACTACTTAAACTTAGTTTCAATTGGGATAATTCCAGCCACTAAGATTCTATAATTGGAAACAGATATCCTCACAGATCTTCAATACATCAGTCATCCCACAGGCACCACTGAACATACAGTTTCTTACTATCTTGTAATTCCTGAGTTCAAATTTTAACTTTCATTGGGATTCGGATTACTAAAATGAATCCTACATCATAAACTCTAACACAATATTTTTGGGTGTTTTCACTAATCAAAACATAGAATTGAGGATAATAAATGTGCTCATAATATTTCAGAAGGTAGGTTTTTTTTTATTTTTTTTTTGCTTATCTTCACAAAGTCTTATTTTAGAAGGATGCCTCCTCCTCATTATATTACCTTGATAAAACTAGTAAGAAAGAGCTCATCACCTGTTAGTGGGAAATGTCATTGAATCATCAGCATCTAGTAGGTCATATTATAATTTATTTTAGTCAACTTGTGATATATTTGGCTTTTTTTCTATTAACTAGCTGACAATAAATGTAGCTTTTAAATGTTGAAGCTGATTCTGTATTTTGTGCCATTGCAAATACAAGAGTGCTTTCCTAGGTATGTAAAGAATGTCTATCAGCTGGGGGAGGTGAATCAACACACTCAGCTACGCACCTAGAGATATACTATTGTTAGAATGTTGACCCAGGGTTCTATGGCCATAGAATTTTCCACCTAGAGATCACATCAGCATGCATGGTATCAAATAGTGAAACATGAATAGACTCAAATAATCTGTCATAAGTACAATCAGTCTGATGAAAATGATCTGGTTCAAATCCCTGAACAAAGACTGTGCCACTGAAAAATTCAATTGAAGCATATGTTTTATAGGTCTGAAATAAAAATTCATTCACTCATTCACTCCACAGTAAAAATAACACCTGAGGAACTTTGTGTTCATCAGGCAGAATCATTTAGATTAAAGCAACCATAAGGGAAAAGCACAGCACCTAGCAAACGCCATTGAATCTGACATCTTTCTAGGTTTCATCAGAGTCTTTTAAAGTCCTTTCATTGCTAGATCAACCTGATTCTAAAAAATGCAGCAGAGAAACAAAGTAACATAATCAGAGACAGTGGTATCATAAGGTCTATTAACAAAGCAGCTCAGTCATACCAGCTGAAGGGAAACAGCTGTGGATGCTGAAATCCTTAATACATTAACCCACCTGTTGCTATTTATAAGAACCCTCTGTCTGTCATCATGCCTGTTGTGTCTGTCATTTGCACCTGGCATGAGGGGCTTACGGAGCAATCATATATCATTTACATGCAGTCAAGAACCATTGCACTATAGAATCATTATTTCTAAATGCTGAACTCCTTTGAATTTAAAGAAAAAAGTACTTGAGCATGTAATTAAATTGATATACATTGAAATTCATTAACTGGAAAATATGCATAACTTAAAAATGTTTTTTTTTTTTTTGAGTTTCTATGTTTTTTGACTGGAGATCCTTAATTAATCCTACTTCTTGTCAAGTTTAACCACGATTTAGAATGTCATTCAAGTGTATGTTCCTGCTCAAAAGGAAAACTGTCAATCAACTGAAATATATATGTATACATATATATATTTCACTTTTTTCCACCTCCATGATGGTCTTAGTTTTCTCACAAAAAAAGAAATTTTTCTGTTCTTTCTTTAGAGCCACACCTCTAACAAGGCAATTGCCTGGTCAAAGAATTGCAAAACCCTTTGGGCAACATGAAAACTTTCCACTTAACCACAGGCAATTGTGTTTTCTTTTCTTGAATTTTACTTACCAGTGGCAAATGTCTGTGGTTACTAGGAATGTGTTATTGTTTCCCAGAAGGCCTGACCTCTACCTGAATTTAGATTTTACATATCCAAAGTTCAACCAAACAGAGAGGGTAAAGATAATCACTGAAGTCACCAAATGCATAATATATCACAGAGGGAGAATTTTAGCTTCTGCTACCCCTCACAACTCGTGAGAACACACTAGCACCTTGCAAAAGATTTATTTTAGAATATGCTTAGAATAATAACCTCTCTTATTTAAATAAAATGACCTGAGGACTGCATTATCTCAAAATGGATCTACTCAAATTGCAAAGCATGTTTTAAACCATTTGTGTAACTATGGAAAACTGAAGTAAAGGCAGTGGTGCAAGCTGTGGATTGGCTCAAATGAAATCCCTTCCAACTGCGAAGAGCATGCAGAAAGAAGCTCCCACATTTCTTATACTATCTTGCAGTTAGGGTTTCTTATGTAACTGAAGTTTCACCAACTAGCTGATCTCAAGCAAAACTTTGAGTCAGGAATTTGTTCTGTGAGAACAGAAGCAATTTGTGAAATAGCCACTTTTAAGGTATGGAACATGACAGAAGTGGCTGGTTCTGAAGGTGTTAGCTGTAGGGCAGCTTCCTAGTTTAGCAAATAAAGTGCTGCTTTCATAGTCCTGCTGAAAGAGGGGTAGCTTTCCTGTTAAGAAAGGAAAAAGGAAAACTGAGTCACTCTCAATAACTTGGGAAGCAGTGATTGAGGGCAATTTTGTCAAGATCAAGAACATTCTAAGACCAAACATTCTTATGTTCTTGAATATTGTCTCAGTTTCATTACTATTCATCAGTATTTATATTTGTTAAATAATAAATATCTTTCTATTCATTTGAAGGAAGCAACTGGGGACTTTGGATGGACCATTTATGATTTTATGAATTGATGGCTTGTGGTTTAAGCACAAGGTTGGTGCATTGTGTCTGTACTTGGCTGGTACTTTTATGTCTAGTAAATAGTTGTATACAGCCTTTTATTCTGCACAGAAAATAGGCTTAGTTTGTTCTTAGGATGACCACTCTCCCAGTTTGTCCAGGACTGTCCCAGTTTTAAAACTGAAAGTCCCACGTGCCTGGGAACCTTTAGTCCCAGACAAATAGGCATATTTGGTTATCCTATTTGTATGCTGCCTTCTCAGCCTGCTCTGTCTTCCCCCTCTTCCTCGCACTAACAGCTTTTATGTTATAGAAAACCACCACGGCTGAGTTTTTCTACAGCTATTGCTCTTTTCAGAGAGCAAATACCTGTCAACTTTGTCTCCTAATGAGCCCTGTTCCCCTGGGCAGTGATCTGTTCTTCTTTTCCCAGAGGACTAAACAACCCAGCCCAGGCTTGACTGCCTGGTTCTTCCTTGGGGCACAAATGGCACAAAATACTCCCAAAGCAAGAATAACTGAAAACACACTAGAGCTTACTTTTGGTAGCATGGCAACCACTGCTGGCTGCATTTGAAAGCTCCTTATTAGTGTGAAAGTTATTTTGCATAAAGTTACTTGTTAAGTAGGCTAGACACTTTCAGTTCCCTGTGAACCTTGCTTTTTACAGATTATTTTCCCCCCTCAGAAATCTTTATGAACCAAAGGAGATTTGGAGATATCATGAATAATAATGGGAAATACTTGCCAAGGCCCTTCCAAATGAGAGTATCCCTGCATACTAAGCCTAAATTACTTTAGGTTATTTCTTATTCCTTTGACTACTTAAAGATAGACGACAAAAATCCACCCAAATACTCTATTCTTTTTATTCAATTCAAGATAATAGCTTACTTTCTATCTCATCAAGTCAGCTATGTGCATCACAATGTCAATTAAAAATTGTTAAGGGCAATGGGTGATTACTTACTCACTCTCATCCCAACAACAACAACAAAATTAATGGCCTTAATAATTTGCAATTTATTCTTAATTACTTATACAGTTTTATTTCCCACTACTCTCTAATCATTTTAACACTTTAACTAGGTAATCTCATTGATCTAAAAATAAAACACTAGTGATCATTTCCTAATCTCTGTTCATCCTGTTGCCACCATTAGAGTATTGTTTCCTCTACTCTTTGTTGATACCTGTACCACAACTCAGGCAATTACTGTTATGAGTACCATGACTCATACTACTACTAAGATTGTAACTACACCGACGATTGTTACTTTGACTCGATGTCAACATCATTAATAAGTTAAATTAGAAAGATCCCGAGCCTGTATTGGATATTCTGCAACAATTACCTCATTTGACTCTTCACCATAACTCAAAAAATCATTTTTCTTTCGTGGGTGAGGAAATTGAGGTTTGAGATATGAAGTAACTGTCACAAAGTCACAAAGAAAATACGTGGTGAGTATTGGTGTGATCCCAGGTCTTTAGGGCTTTGAAATGCACATGCTTAAAAATACTTACATGTTGCTCTGTCCAGGGGAATCTTTCTTAATAATTTCACTCCAGATTGATAATCATTTCTTTATGGTCCTTATTTTCTATATCGTTCATATAAGTAGTAATGGTATGTTGCTCAACATTGCTCTTTTACTAAGTGGAATATATATTTATTATTTTTGCTCACTGAAATAGTAAGAAATGTATTTCCCTACTTCTGTGCTAATGATAAGCACATAGTTATAGCTTAGTAAATATTTTTTGAATTGACTTAGTTATTGAATTTCACTGGCTCCTCTATCAAAATAACCAAAATATTTCTAACATTAGCTTTTGAATTCAGAAGATATGGGTAATGGAAGAGCATTCAGCCATAAAAAAGAATGAAATTCTATCATTTGAAGCAACATGGATAAGCTTGGAGGACACTGTGTATACTGAAATAAGCCAGGCGCGGAAAGACAAATACCACATGCTCTCACTCATATATGGAAGCTAAAGGGGTTGATCTCCTAGAATTCGAGAGTAGGACAGTGGTTGCTAGAGGACGGGATGGGTAGTGGGGGAAGGAGAGGTGGTAAAGGGAAAAAGGGAAGGCCAGAGGTTGGTTGATGGATGCAGGGTTGCAGCTGGATGGGAGGAATGGGTTCTGGTGTTCTATGGCACTGTGGGGTGACTATAGTTAATGACATTTTACTGTTCATTTTCAGGAGTATGGGGGGGACAGATTTTGGGTGTTCCCAACACAGGGAGGTGATAGAGGTTTGGGATGATGAATATGCTGGTTGCCTTGATTTGGTCATTGCATGTTGTACGTATTATCAGGCTGTGCTCCATAAATTTATACAATTATTATCTATCAATTAAAAATAAAAGCAAAAAGTTGTACATACTTATGGAGTCCTGGGTGGTGTTTCAATGCATGTATACATTGTGTGGTGATCAGATTGGGGTGACTGGCATGTCCATTGCCTCATGTCCATCACCTTGTCATTTCTTTGTGCTGAGAGCATTTGCGGTCCTCTTTCTGGCTACTCTAAAGCGTGCACTGTCTTTGACTATGTTCTCCATGCTGTGCAACAGAACTCCAGAGCTTGTTCCTCCTACCTAGATATAGCTTTGTGCCCACTGACCACCCTCTTCTCTTTCCCACTCCACTCTACTTTCCCAGCCTTTGGTGGCCACTATTTTCTCTACTTCTATAAGACCAACTTTAACAAAATGATTTTAATGACTGCATAGTATAAAATTAAAGTTTTCAGGTCCCCCACATTTTAAAAAATATCTAAGATGTGGCTTCAAATACATGAAAAGACCATAGTCTAATTTACAGCATTTTGTGGGTTTAATAAGACACTGATAATTGACATGATACAATTATGAACTAAAATTTCAGTAAATTTTTAAAATAATTTAAATTTACTACACTTCCCTCTTTCAAATACAAGACTGTAATATGGTTATCCTCAGATGTCATTCAATGGCAGAGCTATATTTAATATTTTCCTAGAGAAATTCCAAAAAGGAACAGGTAATTTCAAAGGATCATCAATAGGTAAATGATTATAATTAACATCTCTCAAGGGGTTATACATCCCTACCATTTAGTTATCACTTCACATACTTTAAAATGTATATTATTTTTAAAAGCATTTCAGAGTAAACCAGCTAAAATGTAAATAGAGATAGCTACAGTTACCATAAAAGTTTAATTTTATTTTCTTTATATGGCAGGAAATGCATAAGGTGATACTCCAATATTGAATTTTAAATAAATTTAGCACATGAAAAACATTTTTAAGAAGAGTATTTTGTATTTACTGCTTTTCCTTAATAGTGATGTGAAGTTTTGACAGCTAAAAGTGAACTATATAAACTAGCAATTTGGTTGTTTAGAAATATTAAGAATTCTAGAGATGTCATTTGTGTTCTTAGGCTCCTTGCTCATGCTAAAGACTAAAAACTTCTATGTGATTCACTGGCATGGGATTTTTACTTTGAGATTCTGAATATAATGACATAGTATATTAAGCCTATATTCCTGCATATGGAAACTACCCCGTGCAATGGGAGTCTCAGCTTTGCAAAGAACTTATTTGGTATTGAAGTTTGATGATAGAGAAAGGAAAAGATATATTTCTCTATAATTAATCCATTTTAGAAATTTTATAGGGTAAAGGTTATACCTCCTTAATCTTCCTATGTGAGACATAAAAGAAGTTTTGGAGATAGAGGATTTAAGTCAAATAATATTAATTTCAGTTCTATTCTTGGTTCAATCTCTTATTGTTTCTGAATATTTCAGGGTATAACGTTTTCCAAATTGATAATGCTCACTTCACAGGTTTTTTTTTTGGTAAGGGTTAAAGAAGAAAACTTGTAAAACAATATTATTCCTAAAACATAGTAGGTAAAAAAATATTTGTTTTTTTCTCCCCTTCCTTCTAAATGATAATTCTGAGTTTATTCTCTTAATCCAGAAATTCTGACCACTCATTGACAACCAAGTATCTGTAATTTAAAGTTGATGATTGAGAAAGAGATGAAAAGAACCTGAGACCCTGAACACCCCATTCAATCCTTTCACAAATCACCCTTCTCCTAGAGGTCACCAGGGAGACAAGGCCGTGCTAATTCACACTTCTTATCACTCTGGGGCTTTAACCCTAAAGCACAGTGCAGTACCTGATGGTGAACTAAATTGAACCACATGGGTGACTTCTAATCATATTCCAGGGTTACTGCCTTTGTTGCTTCTTTTCTCCTACCCTTATATAAATCTTGCCTTCCTTTTGGCACTAATCAAATGATGGAGAAAGCTTCTGAACACGGATAATATCCTGCTGAAAGGAAAATAATATCCTTCCCTGCCTCTCAAGGATATTCTATTATTAGAAACCTCCTGCCCAACTCTGTCTTCTAACACCCTCTTTCCATTGTGCTTTGGGTCAAAGAACTGAGCATGGACAGCTCAAACAACTCCTACCTCCCACTCTCCTTTTTGGGAACCAGCTACTTGCAGGAAGCATACATTCTGTTCTGTTCTCCATGCAGGAAGTTTTGTAGGAACAGGCCTCAGTGGAAGTTCAAATATGCTTTGGCTATTTAGTATCTTCTGTGGTTCCGTATAAATTTTAGGATTGGTTTTTCTATTTCTGTAAAAAATGCTATCAGGATTTTGATAGGGATTGCTTTGAATCTGTATATCACTTTAGGTAGTATGGGCATTTTAACAATATTGATTCTTCCAATCCATGAATATGGGATGTCTTTTCACTTATCTGTGTCTTTAATTTCCTTCCTCAGTGTTTTATAATTATCAATGTACAAGTCATTCACCTCTTTGGTTATTCCTAAGTATTTTATCTTTTGGTTGCTATTGTGAGTGATACTGTTTTTTAAATTTCATTATTTATTGTTAGTATATAGAAACACAGCTGATTTTTGTATGTGATTTTGTTTCCTGCAACATTTTTAAGTTTGTTTATTGGTTCTAACAGGTTTTTTTTTCCTGAAATCTTTAGGATTCTCTACAAATATGTTCATGTCATCTGTAAAAAGACATAATTTTACTTCTTCCTTTCCAATGTGAATGCCTTTTATCTCTTTTACTTTTCTATTTGCTGCAGGTAGGACTTCCTGTACTGTGTTGAATACAGTGGTGAAAGCGGACCTCCTTGACTTCTTTCTGATTTTGGAGGAAAAGCTTTCAGTTTTCTCCCCTTATTTATGAGGTTAGCTGTGGGTTTCTATATACGGACTTTAATGTGATGAGGTAAGTTCCATCTATGGATATTTTGAGAGTTAAAAAAAAATAATATATAGTTTTGTCAAATATGTTCTCTGAATTTACTGAGATTATAGCTATCTATCTATCTATCTATCTATCTATCATCTATCTTTTTCATTTCATTCTGTTAAATGTGGTATATCTTGATTTGCATTTGTTGAACAAGCCTTGCATCCAAGGGATAAATCTAACTTGGTCATAGTATGTGATCATTTTAATGTCCTATTGAATTGTTTGCTTGTATTTTATTGAAGATTTTTATACCCATGTTCATTAGGGATATTGGCTTATAATTTTATTTTCCTACCTGCCTTTGTCCAGCTTTAGTATCAGGGTGATGCTAGCCACATGAATGGAGATTGGAAGTATTTCTGTTTTTATTTTTTGGAAAAGTTTAAGGAGGACTGACATTATTTTTTCTTTGACTACTTGGTAGAATTTGCCTGTTAAGGCATCTTTTCCTGGGCTTTTCTTGGTTGGGAGGTTTTAATTACTGATTCAATCTCCTTATTTGACAGTGGTCTGAAAGGCTTTCTAATTTTTCTTGATTTAGTGTTGATAGGTTGTATATTCTAGGAATGTCTTCATTTCTTCTCAATTATCTAATTTGTGGACATACAATCATTTCATAATAGTCTGTTATCCTTTCTGCAGCATTTCTTATATTATCTCCTTTTTGATTTCTGATTTTATTTATTTGAGTCTTCTCTCTATTTTTCTTAGTTGGCCTAGCTAAGGATTTTTCAATTTTATCTCTGCAAAATCTTTTTCTATTATTATTCTGTTCTCTGTGTCATTTATTTCTGCTCTTATCTTTATTATTTCCTTTCCTTTGTTCTAACTTTGGGCATAGTTTGTTCTTCTTTCCCTAGTTTCTTGAGGTGCAATGTTATGCCCAAGGTTGATTGATAGGCTAATTTTTGCATTCAAGCCATTTTATTTTTCACAGAATCTTAAGTGTTTCTCCAATAATGGAGTGCTAAGTTGGCTATTGACTTGTTGACTACATGCTTTCTGGCTATGCCTTTAGATTTTGGAGATCCAAAGTATTAATTCACACACTGAGTGTTACTCAGTGTCCATGCTAATAAAAAAGTAAAAGAGAACAGGAGCTTTTATTAGAAAGAGACATGCCAACTTCTTGTGTTAATGCAGAAAAACAAACTCGATAAAATGATTAACGCAACTAAGAGTCTTGTGCCTGGCATTTTCTTGTTCTAGGAATTATTTTGCTCGGGAAATCAAGGAGCAAACCAGAGTAGTTTTAAAAATATCTTCAGTCTAATTATCAGAAGGGGTCAGCAGAAAGATAAGAACAAAAATAGAATTAAGCTAGAAGATACAAGAGAAATACGAATGGGAAAATGAGATCATGAAGGCTACCATAGAGGGAGATGAAAGCTCAATGGAGGTAGATCTAGTTCTAACCGTTCTTAAAATATCTTTTAAAAATGGGGCTATTTTACTTACTGTCAATTGAAAACTGTGCAGAGTTCTGATGGGATCTAGCAGGAAAAGAGAGGCAACTTCTCAGGCAGCTTCTGGAAAAAACTTCCCTAGAAGCAATAGATTCCAAAATATACGAGTACTTACAGAAACTCTGTTAGAGTAATAATTATCATGCATAGGAAGAGTTATCTGGAAATCACCCCTTAAGGATTATGACAACTGTTCCAAAAGGTTCAAATAAATTGAAGCAGTCCTTAAGAGGAAGTCCAGAGGATCATCATAAAATATTCAAATCATTACTGAGTATCAAAGCGAAATGAAACTCTTAATGTGTATAGGGAAGGAAGAGATATTGCTTGTGTCCTGAGGGAACCTCATTAAGGAATTTATTCAATTGAGATTCCAAGAGAAAACACAACAAATACATTAAAGGGAAGCTGGGCAGGAGAATACTAGATCAAGCTCTGGCCAGGACAGATGTTGGTCTGCTGGCAGAGTGTCTCATGGGTGAGAATATCCTACTTACAGACATGGAGGTAAACAGGATTTATTTTTAAAATACAGTCATGCATCACTTAATAATGTGGATATATTCTGATAAATGAATCTTTAGGTGATTTCATCACAGTGGAGAACATCAGAGTGTAGTTACACAAACCTAGATGGCATAGCCTAGTACACACATAGGCTGTATGATATAGCCTGTTGCTCCTAGGCCACAAAGTTGTACAGCATGTTACTGTACTGAACACTGTAGGCAACTGTAACACAATGGTAACTATTTGTAAATCTAAACATAGAAAAGATATAAGAAAATATAATGTAAGTGATAAAAAATGGTATACCTATATAGGGCACTTACCATGAATGGAAATTGCAGGAGTGGAGAGTTATTCTGGAGAGTCAGTAAGTGGTAAATGAATGAGAAGGCCTAAGACATTACTGTATGCTAATGTAGACTCTATGAACACTATACACTTAGGCTACACTAAATTTAAATTATTTTTCTTTCTTCTAAAATAAATTATCCTTGGTTTGCTGTAACTTTTTTACTTTATAAATTTTTACATTTTTTAGAACTTTTTAGTCCTTAGTAATAATATTTAACATAAAACACACACATTTTACATCTGTACAAAAATATTTTCTTTATATCCTTATTCTCTAAGCTTAAAATTTTAAAATACTTTTTTAAACTTTTAAAACACAAATATACATATCAGCCTAGGTCTACACAGGGTCAGGATCATTAATGTCACACTCATATCTTGTCCCACTGGAAGGGCTTCAAGGGAAATAGCACACATGGAGTGATCATCTCCTATGATAACACCACCTTCTTCTGCAGTACCTCCTGCAGAACCTGCTTGAGGCTGTTTTACAGCCACTGTTTTTCTATAAGTAGAAAGTGTACACTGTAAAGGAAGGACAAAAAGTACCGTAAATACATAAACCAGTAACATAGTCATTTATTATGAATATAAAGCATTACGTATTGTATGTGATTGTATTGCTATGCTATTATACAACTTGCAGTGCAGTAGGTTTGCTTACATCTGCATCATCACAAACGTGAGTAATGTGTTGTGTTACAACATTACAACAGCTACAGTGTCACTAGGTGATAGGAATTTTTCAGCTCCATTTTAATCTTATGGGATCAGTGTTCTCTATGTGGTCTATCATTGACTAAAAAGTCATTACGTGGTGCATGACTGTAGTTGTTTTAGCAGACCCAGATGTCACTCATTTTCTATTTCTCATAATGAAAGTTTCACATCGGACGAAATTTATGAACAATTGGTAGGCAAATAAATGTCTGTTCAGAAGACAAAGTAAAAGTGAAATAAAATAAGGTATTGAGATCCTATAATTGGTACTAATTTTACATTGGCTAGAGGGGAAAGGACCAGTTTAAACAGCAGACTCAACTTTCTGAAAAGAATTGAGAGATCATTGAGGTAGAAAAGATATAACAAGAAAAATGCGATTTCTGGCCAGGACATTAAAAATGTAAGAAAATATCACATTTTAGGAGCACAAAGCAGAGATATGAGTCCACCCTAGACCACCAGAGATACAAACAAAAAGAAGCCTTAAGAGAAGCTTTGTTTTTTTCTGAATCTCTTGAAGGTGACTTTTCTGCTGAAAACAAATATGAGTATGAAGAGGTCTTCCCAAGAGGCATATTTCTTTGACTTAAGCAATTCTATAGCAAGAGAGATTGTCCAAGCCTTCTGCAGCAGGACTGAGAATATTGAAACAGCACATATAATGGAGACTATGCCACTAGGTATGGTTTACACGCAATTTAGTATTGGAGGGCAGGAACACCAGGATTAATGAAGAAATGTAAATTAAGATGTATTAAATTTGCAGAAAATACACCTCATTTTAAGACCTAACAAGTGGGGGATACCACCACTGGAAATTTCTAAAATTTGAAAAAGGCGGTGATATCAAAAATATCAATGTCTAGAGAGAAAACCGTATAAGTAGTTGAATCTTCTTGCCAGTTGTAATGTAATCATAGTGTACAAGTAACCTTTTGATAGGATATTTTTTTCTAACTAAGTTGAAAGACCCAGGTATGCAGATCTTCTACCATAGATTGACTAGTGGCCAGGTAAAGCTAAAATCTAGAAGGCGTTTCCTTCTCTCCTCCTCTCCTCTTAAGTGATTGAGTTTCTGCTATGGTTTTTGATAACACTAAAGACTTAGACTGGGGAACTGCATCAAGACTTAGAGACTGGCTTACTTTCAAAATTGTGTGGGTTCAGAATTGTTGGACTATTCTGCATTATATTAACTTTCTGGACTTTTCCTTCTGAGGTTCTGAAGGAACTATGTCAATTCCAGCAAGTGAATGCATTAGCTTTGGCTGCTAAATGATCACCATGAGAAACTTACTGGCTGGAACTGAGTAGAAAAAAGCTGGGGCAAATTAATTGAGGACTGTAACTTATTAAAATTTTAATTCATAATGACAAGTAAATTTGACTATGAATTTTAATTCCTTTGGACTATAACTTGCAGATGTTTTGCCTTCATTTCTTTTGAAATTTAGCTTACAAGGGAAGACAATTTCTGAATTTATGTCCTTAGACTATTACTTCCAGTCACACTTAATCTTAGAAATTTAATTTTTCCCAGGATATTTATAATAGTAGAGTTTATACTGAAATTCAAGTCATCTCTATGATTTTAGCAATTTTATTTTATGCTGCCTTTTTTATCTCATTGTAGAATCTGTGATTAGTTCATTGGAAATTACAATTTGACAAAATTTGGACAGACTATTGAGTTGAAAATAAATTTCCACCCTTGGGGGAGAATGTCCTTAGAATTATTGAATTAATATATTGTTCTGACAAGTTTCACAACATCAAAGGACCAAATATATCCTGGCTACCAACATTCCTAGTGGTCACTCCAAGGAGCAGTGGTGCTATTGAGACAGTGGTCACTTGAAATTGAGAACAGGACTTCTGGATAAATTCCTCCCCTAGTGGGAAATGCAGACACTACTACTTGGTCATAGGTGCCACACAAATAGGTGAGAGCCAGAATTCTGAGCAATATTGCAAGGGAAACATTTCCTGCTCCTTTCCTCTTGTATACCTCTAAGAGGAGGGACATCCAGTACAATAATATGTGTGACAACTTTCCATTCTCTTGTTCATTCTTCCACAGTGGAGGTGGAGTGATCAGGTAAATTGATAATTTGGGACTAAGATCTGTAACTCATCCTCTTTCTATCTTCTTCTTCAGAGCTGGGTGCTCTTATGCTGGGTCCTACACACATTAAGTTTCTAAAATTAACTTCAGAAATCCTTACAATCCCTTCATGGGTGGCTTGCAGTGTTCACATACTGGCAGTGTCTGGGTGGCTAAGTTTGTCTAAGTATGGTGTTCCATGTAAGGTTTGTTCCAACAAACCTGTACCATATTCTACAATGTCACCTTTATCAGTAAAAACACTGGGTGGCTATTGAGCAGAAACACACTAGTATGACTATTACGGTTATTAAAATAACAAAATACTTGTGTATATGTTTTGTAAACAGTATAATGATAACTATAATAAGTTGAGATATTAATAATATAAATAAAATTATGAACTCAATAATTCAAGCTGATGAGTCATTCTTCTTTCATAGTGATAACTGAAAATTCTTTGCAGCCAGTTCAGCACAAGTGAGGGCAGGCATTGCAAAATCTTCACAAAGTACAGAATACCAGTTTTCATTATCTTCACATTAATTGCTACTACTTCTAAATAGTCTAATGTCGACTTTGGTTTTATTGTTATTATGGTGTAATTCTAATGTAAGTAGAAAGTGTGTAGCATTTTGATATGCTGAAATTCAAGAATCTGTAATAAATAAGTGAACAACTAAATTTAAAAGATGCCAAAGTTTAAAGTTCTTAATGCAAATTTTACTTTTTGTAAACCTACATTCTCTGACTCTGTAGGAAAATAAAAAAGAAATGACTTTAATATTGAATCACAACCTGAAACTCCAAAAATGAAATATATATATATATTTCATTATATATATAACACACACACATATATATGTGTATATATATATATGTGTGTGTGTTTATTATATATATGTGTATGTGTGTGTGTGTGTGTGTGTGTATATATATGTGCACCCATGGAATACTATTCAGCAATAAAAAGGAATGAAATAATGGCATTTGCAGCAACCTGGATGCAGTTGGAGACTATTATTCTAGGTAAAGTAACTAGGGAATGGAAAACCAAAAATCATATATTCTCACTTCTAAGTGGGAGCTAAGCTATAAGGACACAAAGGCATAAGAATGATAAAATAGACTCTGGGGACTTGGGGGGAATGGTAGGAGGGGCGTGAGGGATAAAGACTGTACATTGGGTACAGTGTACAATGCTTGGTTGATGAGTATACCAAATCTCAGAAATCAACAGTAAAGAATTTATCCATGTAACCAAACACTACCTGTTCCCCCAAACTATTGAAATAAAAAAATATATAAACTATTTAGTAGAACTTTATGAAAAGGAAGATTTCAAACAGAGGTTAAGATTGCAATCTAGGTTTATGGTCTCTGTGGGTGCAAAACATTCATCTATAGAAATGAGTTAATACTTTTCAAAAAAAATATTAAGGTGATAAAGTTATAAATTCTAAAATTAGTAAGGAAGCTTAAACTATTTTAAATGAAACTTTTGCTAGTTAAATAAAGTTTAAGGTTTATGAATTACATCATTGTGCATTTGTTAATTTTATAGAGCTATAAAGAACAACCGCTAAAATAACACATCTGATTTTATTGCTATTGTTTGAGAAAAATAGTTTCAATTGTAAAAATTACAGAAAAATATCATTGGATTTTGTGCAGATAATGTTAGAGGAATGCTACAGAGAAATATGAGAGTTTCAGGCAAAATTTTAGAAAAATTTCCAGATGTTTTAATTTAGCACTGTGTTGGTCACTGTATTCAATTATCATTGGATGATGCAAATCACTGAATATTTTCTTGATGAACTTTTATTTGCTCCCATATATCAAATAAACTTTGGACAAAATAAAATAATATATCAGAAGTTCCTGGAGTTAAAATAATGAAAACTGAAAGAATATTTGGATTTCAATAGGCAACGTCGGGTGCTGAGGCTGCAAAAATCATATTTATTTATTTAATGAAAATTGTGAAATGGGATTGTTTGAACACTTGTAAAATAAAATGTTTATAAGGATTTGGCTTTAATAAATGATAGTCTAACAGAAATCCAGTATGATCTGTTGCTTTATAAGATAGAATATATTGCAGTTATAAAAGCTGACTGATAAATGATAAAAATGATTGAAAATATGAAATTAAATACAGAAAACTTTGAAAGTGTAGCCAACAATATCACAGAAATATAAAAAAGATTATAGTACTTCTGGGAAGTAGAAAAGTTCCTTTTTAAAGTTTCCTTTCTTATTAAAGAATAACTGTGCTAACAACTTCGTTAAGCCCTATCCTATGTAGCTGTTAAACATGTCATACTTACAGACACGTAGCACGTTCTATGTCCTTGTATTTTAACCAGAATATCTGTGCTGGACGTGCTCACAGGCATGTCCCAGCTCTTCACTGCTTTTACCTGTTTAGAAAAGTTTTAAGTTGTTAGCTAGTCAGGCTTTAGTTTATGCCAGTTCCATGGCATGTTGTTGATCCTGGTTTCTGAGTTTCAGTCTTTCTGGAGACTGTATGAACTACTCAATATCCTTTAATAATTTATTTGCTGATCAGATTATCCAGTGTTTGTGTTTCTTTCAGCTATAAAACCTACACCAACCTAATTGATTGATCATATTTTCTACTTTCCAGCTTCCAAAGCTGGTGGGGGCAGGGAGCCTGAAATGCACTCTATAAAACCTATTAAAAATGCCCTTTCTCATAACATCTTTCAAATTTCTGAAAGAGTGAGTGTTCTCTTTCCACCTTGTCCTCAGCTTTTTTAAAAAAGTTGTTATTTAGTACCTATCACAATTTACCTTCATTTCAAATTTAATGTGTTATGTATTATATCACCCTTGAAATCTATTACATAACTTTAAAAGTCCTTAAGGATATGATAGTGGGTTGGATGGTGGACCCAGAAAGATAAATCCTTGTCCTAATCTCTGGAAACTGTGAATGTGGCCTTATTTGAAAAAAAATAACCTTTCTGATACAATTAAAGATCTCAAGATGAGATCACCCTAGATTTAGAGTTCACCCTAAATCCAGTAACAAGTACCCTTGAAGAGAAAGCAGAGGGAGGATCTGAGATAGAGACACAGGCAAGCAGGGGGAGTAGGTCATGTGTGATGGAACCAGAGATTGGAGTTATGCAGTCCTACGTGAAAGAAGGCCTCTAGCCCCTAGGAGCTGGAAGAATTAAGGAGGGATTCTTCCCTAGAGGCTTTGGAGGAAGCACAGCCCTGCCTGTATCTTGATTTCAGATTCCTGACTTCCAAAACCATGAGAGAGTTATTTCTGTTGTTCTAAGCCTCTACTTTGAAGTCACTTGTTATGGCAGCCCTAGGAAGCCAGTACAGACATCATTGTTATATCTCTCATGGCAATTTCTGATCATGTCATTATCATTACTGCATCTGACTTACCCAGATACTATAATGAACAACTGAGGTTTTGCTTTCCTATCATCAAATCTTCATTTTTCTGGTGATATCTCTTACTTTTAATTTGGGGAGCTGCCTTTCCTCTTTGATGGGGTTGCCAGTCAAGTCTGTTGTCTTGGCTTCTTTTGGCATATGACCCAAATTAGGCCTTTCAAATCTTCCTGGAGCACGAATCTTCAGAAACTGAGATGAGACTGAATAGAAGTGTAATTTTGCTTTTTACTAATTCCTGACACTTAGATCACCTGACATTCTTAGTGCTTGTCCTTTATACAATCTAGTCCTTCCATTTACATAAAAACTCTATGAACTATTTCCAATATGTATAAAAGTCTTTTTGTGCTTAGATTGGTAGAGTTGGTTCCTTTCTTTGTAAAGGAAAGCTACTTGTAAATATAAATATTCCTGAGGTCACCCTAGACTCACTTATTCAGAATCTTTGAGGATAAGGTCCAGAAACCTTCATTTTTATAAGCTCCATAGGTGATTCTTTTCTCCATTATTTCCTTTAAAAATATTTAACAATTGCTGCGTCTTTTATTAAACAACACCTGTTGATTCAGACTATAATGTTTAGAATGTACAGAATTCACTTTAAACTTAATCTTCAACTGCTGCTGGATATATCAGAATTGGAGATAAAAAAACTGTTGTCATGACAACTATTTATGGGTCTTATATATTTATATGGAAAGAATATAGCCCCACAGCAACTGGTAAACCCCATGGACAAACTAATTGATGTACTTTGGTCAGGGTCTGACTTTACTTTTTATCTTAGACTTCAGGCTAGAAAATGGGGCAAGGAATAGTTAGGCTATAAATCTAAAACTCTGTTTTACCCGTTTGTAACCTGAAACTGAAACAAGAGTTTCAGTGGGAAGAATTTATAAAAAATTATTTTGGAAAAAATTTAGATATGAGAAAGGAATCTTTTAAAGTTTTTCTATACACAACACAGTGCAGCTTTGTTCATAAGACCTGTGTCTGCTAAAAGTAGATAAAATCTTGCCAATTCAGGAGAACTCAATCACTGTGAAATGTTACCTTGAGGTTACACAGTCAATTCAGACTTTGTTTCTCATCCCTATTCTCTTCTCCTGGTCTCTGCAGAGGTACTTAATTTCCTGACGGCTTATTTATAGCAGCAGTGACAGTACTAGCAAGTTAGCATCCCTGATTCAAGTCGCATCTTCTTTTTTTTTTTTTTTTTTTCTTTGGAGACAGGGTCTTACTCTGTTGACCAGGCTAGAGTGCAGTGTCACAATCATGGCTCACTGGAGCCTCGACTTCCCAGATCCAAGCGATTCTCCCACCTCAGCCTCTCAAGTAGCTGGAACCACAGGGAAGTGTCTTCATGCCGGCATATATATACATAAATGTATGTATATATTTTGGTATAGACAGGGTCTTCCTATGTTGCCTAGGCTGATCTCACACTCCAGGCCTCAGGTGATCCTCCCACCTCAGCCTCCCAGAATGCTGGGATTACAGGTGTGAACCACTGTACCCAGCCTCTAAGTCTCACTGTCTGTTCTTCCTGTGCTCCTCTGGGTGTATGTCAATGTGTTTACCAGATTGTCCGCACTGCAGTAGCCTCCATTTGATAAGAATGTAAATCCTGAATCTTTTTTTCCTACTACTAGCCTTCTTCTGGTCTGCAGGCTTTGACATTTCCTATCTTCTTGAGTTTCAACAATCTATGAGGATGTCCTTAGATCCAGCCACTGGTATGGTTTCCTCAATCATTCTGCCATATTGCCCAGGGATTATGTTCAAAGCTTACAGTAGTACCTTGAAGAAGCTTGTAGTCTTTTCTATTCTAAGAGACTCCCAAATATTTGTTGAGTTTCTATGACAGGTTTTTTGTTTTGTTTTGTTTGAGGCAGGGTCTATCTCTCTGTGGACCAGGCTGGAGTGTGCAGTGCAGAGGAGGGATCTGTGCTCACTGCAACCTCCGCTGCTTGGGTTCAAGCGATTTTCTCACCTCAGCCTCCCTAGTAGCTGGGATTATAGGTGCACACCACCACACCTGGCCAATTTTTGTATTTTTAGTAGAGGGGTTTCACCATTTTGGCCAGGGTGGTCTCAAACTCCTGACCTCAGATGATCTAACCACCTCAGCCTCCCAAAGTGCTAGGATTACAGGCGTGAGTCACCACGCCTGGCCCTAACTATGACAGTTTTCATTGTGTTGCTACTCACTCCACCATCCCATTCTGAAAATGTGGGACCCTTCAGCCTTCTTCAAGCCTCTAGCCATGTCTTTGATTCTCCCTTACTAATAATTGTAAAACTTTCCTATCTTTTGGGGATGGGAAATTGCTCTTACATCATCTTATATTTTTCTTCATTCTCTGATTAATGAATAAATACTGTGCTCTGAGAACTTTAAGAATCTCAGACTTTGAAGATCATTAAAACCTTTTATCATTCAAAAAACCCTGGCTTCTATTAATATAGTAGGAAGCCTTGTTTTCAAGACTATTGCTTATACCATGGATTTGGTCAAAGTCTAATTTAAACCTCAAAGATTCTCTCTGGCCCCGGGGGCATTTATAAGCAGAACTACTGTGGCTGCCTGGATGGTGTGAGAAGAATAATCCAGATAAGCAAAAATGAAGAAAAGGAAAATATATCAAAATATTAGCCACAATACTCTACTCAAAGAATTGGTTAAAACAAAGTTCTACTAATGATTTCTTCCGTATATTTTTCTTCTACTATGTCTAAAATTGTAATGAGAGTCAATTCCTAGTAGAAAAGCTGTAACTAATAACCAAAATCTAACATAAACTACTTGCTTAATGAGAAAGAGAGAGAGGGAGAAGAATATATACAGATAGAGAGGAAAAAAGATATTTATTATAAAGACACTCAGTTATTCAAGTATTCCAAGGACAAAAATGGGTTGCTGGGCTTCAGAGGCAACTAAAACCAAGCATGGATATTCCATCAGGTCTATTGTTACGCAAGCAGCAGCCCTATCAGCTCAACAGAGTCACTTGTTAAATTAACAAATTTTGTGAGCAGGTTGTAAAACACAGCCATTATTAAAAATTAAATCATACAAACTTACAGTTAAGTAAATAATATTATTTAGGCATTAAATAATCCAGGCTCACCATTTCCTAATTAGTTTCCTATTACTAATGTTAGTCTTATCTATTTTATATTCTACTATTATCTGTGCTCTGTGCTGTTTATCTTTATTTACATTTATTGCATTCATGTGATGGCAATACTACATAATGATGTGCTAATGGAAATCTCTTCCCAAATTATGTTCAGTGACATCATGATAGTAGTTTGAAATTAGCCATGGTAGTAAAATTTCCATCAAAGAAACTGGCAAATGCAAAAATCAGATACCCACCCCCCCCGCTGCTTTTTTTTTTTTAACTGGAGAACTGATTGTTAAATATTTAAATATTTTCCAGAATATCATTGCTCAGGACTCCTCTATTTTCCATGTCTTTTCTTTCATATTTTTATGCCTTTGTTCCTCTCTCTCAATCAGTTGGATGTCTGTGTTTTTACACAGGTAGCTAGAAACACGGGCACTGAGAAGTTTTAAGATTCACAATTTATAGTTAAGGCACTCAAAGACAATACGATCATAATAGCTTCTGTGCTAACCAAAGTAGACTGAGATAGGAAGAAATTCCCAGAATAGGGATGCTGTATAGACAGTCCCAAAATTGTCCACTATATTATCACATTCACATTCTGTTTTCTGAGTTTTCTCTTGAAAGGTATTCCATGAAAATGCTCAGAGCAACTGTCAGTTCCTCTCTTGGTGTCCTGTCTTCTCTGTTTCTAGTTTCTTACCACTGTCCTCAAAGCAATTCAGTCTTTTTATGCCAAACACAAATGGCTAGCTTGGTCTCTCCCTCTGAAAGCAGGACTTTGACACAAATTTAAGGGCATAAGCAGTCTTTCAGGCTGCTCCTAGAAAGCCAGTAAAACAGAAATATTCTTTTTAAGGCAAATTAAACTCTCACTAACCCCAGGAAGTTCGAAGGAATTATTTTTCCAAACTCTCATGACTCCAGTTTATTGGTTGAAAAACGTATTCTTTAAAATATGAAGAGTTCTTTTTCAGATTATTTCAAAGGCTAGGAACTCTCCTGAGCTTTTTTTTCCCCAGCTAAGATGACAGAAAAATGTTTACCATACAGAAGGCGGCAACTAAAATTTCTCCACAAAAGTGATGCATTATTCTAATTACATTACAAAGCTGGATATATTCTCTGTGCTTGATATGGAAAAGGTAACCACTGCAGGAATTCCCTGTTGGATTCTATCATATGAAAATAAAATTCCAAACCTTTGCTTCTTCTTTTTAAAATTTTAAGAATCAACTGACTCACCTAAAAACTCACTGGCGACTGATTACACAAAATATGCATTGCTCTTCTGACTGACTTTTATCCTGAAGTTAATTTTCTGAAATAGTTTTTATTTTCTTTAAGAAAACAGATTTGTAACAGAAATGTCTACTAATTCATAAAAAGCAAAAAGCGAAGGGTTTTCTGATTCAACAATTATGTATATTTCAACAAGATATCTATATCTGTATCTATCTATCTATATACTTCTTTTCAAATTGAAGAAACCATAAGTAAATTGGGAATAAACCATATTTGGCAATCAAAACTTTACACTTTAATTAGCTCAGGATCATATCTAATATTTACTTTATCAGCGAATAGATGTTCAGCTAATTAGGTCAGAGCTCTTTCTCCCTATTCCATTCCAAATATTTCTGCATAGTTACTTCATCTAAAAGAATGGAGTTCCAGTTTTTGAGGGAACTCTGATCAGATCCAGAACAGAGACTCTAATGTGCATTTCTGAATCGATAGCACTAAATGCAGGGCTGGACTTAGAGTAGATGGCCAATAAATCTTGGTGGAATAAGTGAATGAATGCACATCAAAAACCCTTTCTGAGATCATTTTGAACTTCAGTGACACTGTGTTTGCAATCTTTGAGAATAACTGTTTACATGGCAGTTCAAACTCTGATTTTTTTACATGAAGAAAGAGAAAATAGAAATTTGGAATAGTTCAATTTGGTGTTTCATTTTGTATTGTTGTTTAATGTGTGGCTCTCTAAATACTTGCTATAAAACTGGTAGATTTATAGACAATTAAATTCACATTTAAAAAACTTTTTTTGCAATAATAATTCTTAGAGATACAATATAATTCCTGCTGCATCACATCAGAAGAGGCATCAGGTCCAGTTGTTCCAGTTTTACTCAGGGGAAACTTAAGTAGTAGGTTCAAGGAATCTCAGCTCAATTTATCTACAAATAAAATTCTCCCCATCAACATTTTTCCCAGTGATTTTAGAAGCCACTGATGATCTTTGATCAGATCACTAAGGATTGTAAAATAATGACTTTCCTAATTTTACTATGTTTTTTAAATTATCTGTTCTACTATAAAGATTTTTTTTCATATTAACTATTTGTTATTCTGAAATAGAGTTTGCATAAGAAGGAGAAAGTAAAAGCTTGATTATTTCCTTTACCAATTTTCAGGATACATGTCCTAGCAAACCAATGGGGCTTTTAAAATTTTTTAGTATCATGAGGAAGTATAACATGTAAAAATATGTAAAACTTCTTCAGGTTGGCTTCTGAGACATTTTAACTTGACCCCAGTAGTCTTGGATAGCTTCCTTGCTTTTAGTTCAGAAAGGTATCCCAAGATCACATTGTTTCCTGTCACAGATCTAGAATCAGTTTTAAAAGAATCCTTGAATCCTTTTAGTGGAAAATGCTATTTAGCGATCAGAATCTGGGAGTTAAGATTGCTCATTGACAGCAAGTTGCCATTGTTTCTAAATCTTTTCAGTACAGACAGGAAGAAAATAAGTTGTTTTTTAGCAAGATAAAAATAAATATGCTGTACTTACATGTCGATTAAAAATACATAACTTTTACTTAATTTTACTAATTTTGCATTTTTCTCTTTATTTTCTAAATGTCAGTTTCTAAAGATATTAACAGAATTGTTTTATCCTCCAACATATAATTGTTTTAATATAATAATATCAATATTATTATAAAAATACCATTTCTAAATGCTGTTCACTGTTTTTTGTTTGTTTGTTTAAATTTTCTGTGATTCTTAGGATAAGTCCTGCTAGGAATGTACGATCAAATTACTATGTTTTAAAATCACTTGAAATGATTCTTACCAATGCTCATTTATTTCATATATTTTTTTATCAATATCTCAAACCCTCACTATCTAAAGTGAGGATATGAATGTCTCTAACTTTTCTTTTGTCTCTTCAAACCTTTGTCTTAGGCTAACTTCTAACAGTTATACTTTTATTTTCATATTTTCAAGTTTATTAGCATGTATTATTGGCTTTACAACCACAAATCATTTTTGTTTTGTCCATAGGTGGACTATAAATATTGGAAACCAAGAAGCAGCATTTATGTGATTATAGCTGTATTATTATTTGAATCAGGACCAAATGTGCAGTCTTAATATCATGACTATCCTGAGTGGATCCAAGTAGAATGCTTCTAAAATCAAAGTTGAATATTTTTTCTCATGCTACATTATTCTACTTTCTTCCTTTTTTTTTCTTCAATAAACTACCTCTTGGGTACTAAACAATTCATTTTCTATCTTGTATACTTTCTCAAAGCATTTTTTGTTTGGTTGGGTTTTATCTTCTGCAGTTTCTATTGTCTTTATTTTTTCTTAAATAATATGATTTTGTCATATCTTAAACTGTTTTTAAACATATCAAACATGAGTATCACCTTTTATGAATATCTTTCATACAAAGGCCTCCATTTTTCTGTTCCAATATCCATTTTGGGCTCTCCAGCCTTATTCATGACTAATATTCTTCCCTTCATTGATCCCCCGGTTTTGCTTCTCTGTTTCCTACCTCTCAAATTTATTATCTACTTTTGCTGGGATAAAGTAAATTCATGAAAAAGGATACTTGGAAGGTATACTGGATCAGTTTCACACCACTCTACATCCATTCAGCCACTGACCCTCTCCCTTTGTGTCTTACTTCTTGTCCATCACATCCTTAGCAATGGCTCATACCATTCCCACAGTCACAGAGCTGGCTTTCTGTTGCAGTTGTGCCACAACTACAGTTTAAGGATGCCTGTCGTCCAGTCTTGCTCTGTCGTCCAGACTTGAGTGCAGTGGCGCGATCTCAGCTGACTGCAATCTCCGCCTCCTGGGTTCAAGCGATTCTCTTGACTCAGCATCCTGAGTAGCTGGGATTATAGGCAGCCACCACTGTGCAGCTAATTTTTGTATTTTTAGTAGAGATGGGGTTTCATCATCTTGGCCAGGCTGGTCTCAAACTCCTAACCTCATGATCTACCCGCCTTGGCCTCCCAAAGTGCTGGGATTATAGGCATGAGCCACCGTGCCTGGCCTAGGGACAAAGTATTTCACATACCCTCTCTGAAGACTTCCCTGAAGTCAAGAAACAAGTTGTATAAATTAAAAATTGAAAAACTGTTTATATTTCTATAATTTTACTTCAATGATATACAATTACAGGATTCCAGAGAGATCGGCAAATTTCTGCCATCAGTTTGCTATTCTGAATGGCATGTTGATGTCACAATTTTAGAAGACGTGAGTATATCACACTGGGCAAGAATTGAAACAACTATATGCATTTGGGTCAAGACCAAAGTGATTTTCATTCATTCATTTATTCAACAAATATTTGTGATAAACCTATGTTAGGTGCATGTGATTCAGAAGTAAAAGATATATTCTAATCCTCAAATAGTTTGTTTCTACTGGCAAAACATATTTATGAACAAATATACAGATAATTTCTCAGTCATTATGAACCTTTCTTGAGTTTTTGTAAAACTCTTCCCGGAACCTCTGTTCTGCCCTTATTTCCAGGAGCTAAAGGCTGGCCTTCAAAGCTGGAAGCAGAGTTACAATCTCCTTTTCTTTAGCTAAGTTATTTTTTAAAACTTCTTTCTCTGCTGTGGTTGAGAAATGGCTGTTCATAACAAAGGCTGGAAACGATGCCAAAGGGAAAGTAATATTTTTCTCTTGATCTTTTTTTCTCCATTTACTAAGCCATTGCAATCATTTTCTCATTTGTTTCTTGCAACTCAGGAGATAAACAGAGCGGGTCTTGTTTCTTCATTGTACATAAGAGGAAATTGAGGCCCAGAGAGTTTAACTTTCAGGTTCAGTTACTAAATACAAAAACAGGGTAAGAATCCTAATCACATTTCCTGGGCCATTTTTTTTCCCAGTGATATTTTAATAGAGCTAAAACACCCAGGTAAGAGAGAAAAATAGTAGTGTATAGTGATCCCACTGTGCCTTCTGTTCTTAGATCTGTTTATCGATTCAGCTGCACCCTCTATTAAGAGATCAATTTCAGAATTTCTGGTATCTAAGGAAGAGTGAAAGAACCAGGCTCAGGAGCAGAAGTGAGGTGGCTCCAGGGATCCAGGTAGCTCAGTCCTCTTGCATATCCTGTTCTGACGGTTTTCTACCCCAGTCCTCTAGTCCTCACTCTTGGGTCCTACTTTTTCTGCTGCTGGCTGATTAGACCCACCTATTGGGTCTCTGACATATATTGTGAGTTCTCTTTATTCCCATTCATTTGGATGTTCAACAATTGTTATCTCACCCCTGTCAAACACAGAGTAGCTACTTTGTGAAAATGTATTAAATCAGACCATGAATGCATAGATGTATACCTCTAATCTGGAATTCTGCTTGAGTCTAAAAGGTCAGTTCTGCCATTTCCTTTTCTCTTTAACTGTTTCTTGAATTTCTTATCTCATGCCCTGATGTATTTGTATTCTTAGGAGCATTGTGGCAATCAAGGATTTTTTGTTTGTTTGTTTTAAGCAAAAAAAAAAAAAAAAAGACTGTTGCTTTGCTAAGCAAAAAAAAAAAAAAAATTAACAAAATAAATAAATGTGAATACTGTGAGATAATTTCAGAAAGAAAGGAGAAATGAAAGAATCAGGCTTACCAGGAGCAAGCATGAGATAGCTCCAGGGAGCCAAGAAGTTGAATTTAACTGATAGGCTTGTCAGCATGTTGCTGCTGCAACGATTCAGCTTTCTCAGTTTTCCTGTGCTAGAGTCAATGTGTTCAGGATCCAAAGTTCCAGAGAGTGAGTCTTGATTTTTCCAGCATTTGGTCACATAAAACCGTAGTCAAGCCCTAGCTGGGGAAGAACTGGACCAATAGTTCCCCAAGACTGTGAGCAGTTGGCAAGAATAAATTCCCCCCAAAGCGTTTAGAGTGCTGTGTCAAAAATAAAAAGAAATGAACGAGAATCATCCAATTTGCAGAGTATATTGGCAAGAGCGATGAACTGAAATTAGAAAACCTGGATTCAAATTTCAGTGCTTCTATTATTTAGCTGTGTGATCTCAGCATATTATTTCATATTTCTATGGTTCAACTTCCTGATCCACAGAATAAAAAGCTTGGAGTAGAAGATGGATAATGCTTGTCTTTTTTTGTTTGCTCTGGAAATGGTCATTTTCTAACTTTAGGAGGTTCTTCCCAGGTAAGGAAGTCCTTGCCAATTAGTGAATACCTTCATTGTTTATAGACGTTAATCACTTCTCCTGCTTCTATTTAGAGGTCTCTTTCATGGATTGACAGGCCTTGTAGCAAATACCCTTACAATGTTCTTCGTTTTCATCCCTGTCCACCATTCTGTGCTGACCCCAGTACATTTCCTTAGTCTTGGTTTTCCTTTTCTCAGTTCATTTCCTTCTGAAATATGATATTTGGTCTCTTCAATACTGTCCAGGAGGTGTGTTTTTAACTTCTTTTTCACAATAAACAATACAGAAGCTATTTGCTTCTTTCACTTTTTCCCCCTTAGGAACTTAGTCAAATTGGCAGCAGCATTTCAACCCTCTATTTCCCACCTACATGAATTAAATACTTAAAATTTTAAAAAGTTTTATTTTCTTAATTCCATGCAAAACAAACATTAAATTGGTCCTAAATAAAATGTTTAGACACCCCTTTTTCTAGTTTCTTCACATTTCATTCGTATTGATACCAACAGTCATTTTCCTTTAATTCATGTAACACTTAGGTGGGCTGATTCTATGTATTGTCACTGAGAAAAATAAACTCTTACTCTTTCATTCTCATATAATATTCATTTTGTATTAGACACTGATATGGTTTGGCTCTGTGTCCCACCCAAATCTCATGTCAAATTGTATTCCCCACATGTCAGGGGAGGGGCCTGGTGGGAAGTGATTGAATCATGGGGGCTGATTGCCCCCTTGCTGTTCTTATGATAGTGAGTGAGTTCTCATGTGATCTGGTGGTTTGTAAATGTGTGGCTTTCTTCACACACTCTCTCTCTCCTGCTCCATGATGTAAGATATGCCTACTTCTTCTTAGCCTTCCACCATGATGGTAAGTTTTCTGAGGTCTCTGAAGCTATGTGGAATGGTGAGTCAACTGAACCTCTTTTCTTTATAAATTACCCAGGCTCAGGTAGCTCTTTAAGCAGTGTGAGGACGAAGTAATACAACCACAGAGTTAGGCTCTGTTACAAATGTACAGATATATAAAGTCTAATCCCTACCCTGTAGGATCTTACACTCTAAGATTTATGAAGGGAGAGAAAACATATCAGCTCCCTAAAATAAAGACTGAATATAATGAATATCACAAAAGAGTAGCAATGCAGGCCAGGCGTGGAGGCTCATACCTGTAATCCCAGCACTTTGGGAGGCCGAGGCAGGTGGATCACCTGAGGTCAGGAGTTCGAGACTAGCCTGACCAACATGGTGAAACCCCATCTCTACTAAAAATATAAAAATCAGCCAGGTATGATGGTGTGAGCCTGTAATCCCAGCTACTCAGGAAGCTGAGGCAGGAGAATCGCTTGAACCCGGGAGGTGGAGGTTGCAGTGAGCTGAGATCGCACCACTGCACTCTAGCCTGGGTGACAGAGCAAGACACCAGCTCAAAAAAAAAAAAAAAAAAAAAATGAATAGCAACCCACTGTTATGAAGTATAAAGAAAAGAGAAATTTATCTCCATTCATGTAAACAGAGAAGCCTTCATGGGACAAAGCAGTATTTGAACTAGGTTGGAACTGGGTAAAGAGAGAACTGGTCTACTATAGTCTACTTTTTCTCCCCCAACAATCTATTTCCCACACAGAAAGAGTGACTAACAAATAATTGGTTCCTGACTTATTTGTGTCCAACCCCCCAATAACATCCCACTGAATTTGGAATAGAATATCTACCCCTTACTGTGGCTTACAAGGCCCTGCATGATCTGGTCTTTCCTCCCACCATTTTCACATTCAATTATTATTTTCCAGCCATGATGGCCTTTTTTCTAAGTCCCAAATATGGTAAAGGACATTTGCCTTAGCTGTTTTTTTTTTTTTTTTTTTGTCCAGAAAAGATACTTGTCTTTGCTGGCTTTTTTTTCTTTTTTTGGTGGGGGTGTGGTGTGGTGTCTAGAATCCTCTTTCCCAGGTATTTACATGACTGGTGCTTTCTTGTCATTTAAGTCTCACTCTAAACATTACAGCTTCAGTGAAGACTTCCATGAACCTAATCTAAAGTAATATATCTCCAAGGCTCTATTGCACGCCTCTACTTTGCTTCTCTCAAACTACCTAAAATTTCCTTATTTACTTGTTTTCTTTATAACTTCCTGCCTTCCCATGACTAGAATTTTATTAATAGTTTTTAATGTATGATGAGCTTTTGTGTGATAAGTGATACTAATGTTTGACTTTATTATTGTCTAGTTTATTATAATTTTATTAAACAAGCTTTAAAAATTCCTTTAAATAATTGGTTGTGCAAATTAACAAGTGAAAATTTATGACTCTAGCAAAGTAAATTCCCCCAAATATTTAAATATTCATTTACCAAAACATTTTTAAAATTCTTTACATTTTATGTTATTTTCAGTGTTTTAAATACCTTTTAAAAAGACAAGATACTGTTAAAAAATTACAAAATTAATGAACATATATACTGCAAAGTCAAGAATGAAAGTGTTTCAGGTTATTCTTATATGTGTTTTTCATTATTTCTCAGCTTGTCTTCCTGAATTTTTATTAAAATGCTGTCTGGGGTTTTAATAATCTTTTGTCTTAAAGAAAAGGGTATTGTTTCAGACTAACCAGATTTTGGGTATGAATTATTGAGAGTTCAAGTGTTTGTTGGGACATGGCTCTAGCTGAGTCATCTAAGGTGTTTTATAGGCTACTAATGGTTAGTAAATACCTTTAATAGTAAAATTGTAATCATTACGTCATGAGACTTTATTTTTTTAATAAAGGTTTTGAGTTTTTGAGACTCCACAGCTTTCCAAGAAATGAAGGATTCTTTTAATTTTTACCTATCCATTGCCAATTCGATATACTAGTTTGGTTTGTTAGTGCCATTAAATTTTATGTATTTCTTATTAGTATTTTATTATAATTAGTTGGACCATCAAGAATTGTCAACTCCTAGGAGATGAGGGATTGTGTTGTAGTCAGCTCTACTCTTTTGTACATTTGGTTAATTTTTCATTTTAAGACATGCGGTTGAAACTTTTTTTAAAAATTGGTTATTGTGTGTGACCAGTGAGGCTGCTTAGCTATAGATACCCTTTGAATCTGATTAATTATATATAACCAGACCTTTCTTTTCTTGCTACTGAATCCACTTTTGCTGGGATAACTTGGCTTCCTTCTACACTCTGTGTTGGCCAAAGGAAGTAAATACCTAAACTTAAAGACAAATATTTAATTAATACTTTTATATATTAACAATCCCTTATATATTTAAATCAATAAACTATTAAATATATTCTATTATAATCACAATTTTTGTGTATTATAACTCCTATTGGTAATCTTATATGAACTTTTCCTGTTTGAGTATTGTTAGAAACATACAGACTTCCTTAGATTTCATCAGTTTAGGTAACTACTGTAATAGTCATAATAATTATCTGAATCTTATTTTAATGCTCAAACTATATAAATTTGACCAATGAGGGTACTGAAATTTGTCTCTCTTTATTTCAGATTTTTTTTTCTGACATTTAAAGAAAATTATTGCATTTAGCAACAGCTGCTTTAGAGTTCAATGTTCTCATCTATAAAATAAGAAGCAACAAGTAGCTGTTTCATATCCATAGTGTACTTATTGTGTGTGTGTGTGTGTGTGTGTGTGTGTGTGTAGACTGGAGACCAAAATATGCATACTAAAGGATTATAATGAGATTTGGGTGACATATAATAGTTATAAAGTTGGCATGCATGTTGTGAATTGACAGTTTTTTCTGCTCAACGTGTCATATAACTGCATCAGCACACACACACACACACACACACACCTATATATGAGAAAGCATATACATAAGAAAGAATAAAATATACCAAGGTATAAACCTAGAAAATTTGATTTTTTAAACATTCAGATATGGAGGACTCTGGGAAGATGGCATTAGAGGTTTTAAATTTCTCCAAATCCCATATAAACAGGGAAAGGAACTAGGATAGCAAAACCTAAAACACATAGACAACATCTACCATTAAGCTAACACTAGATTAACTATAAACTGCAAAATATGAGTAGGTGGGGGACCAACCAGTACCACCAAGAAGCACCACGTGGCATCAGCAATAATGTGAGAGAAAGCAGAGGAAAGACAAAAGGTTTCTGATGTCTACAAGAGCTGAAGAATACCCAAATCACCAGCAGGTAGTCACTGGTAAACTTGTCAGAGCATTTTGAGGTTAGCAGGTAGAACTGGGAGTAACTGAGTTAGCCAGTTTGTTGACTATTCAGAGTTAAGGGCTAATGGGTAATGGAAGCACAATGATGCTGGAAAAATCTGGGCTTTATAATCTCTTACTAGTAACCAGTGAAAATTTTCTTCCAGTATCAAATCATGTACTGCATAGAAAATACTGAGTAGAACCTCAATATGAACAAAGGAAAGAAATGGTTTATATAGAAACACTAGGGAGAAGGAACCAAAGTTAACAGACCTCAGGAATAAGCCAGCTTTTGTTTTTGAACACATTTTGATCATGGCTCATTACAGCTTTGAACTCCTAGGCTCAAGGAATCCTCCTGCCTCTGTTTCTTGAACAACTGAAACTACAGTGCACGAACCACTGTGCCTGGCTTGAACACATTTTGAAAATAACAGAAGGGGGAAATCTAGAACTAGTAAGCTAAGAAAGATATCCTGATTTACCCCTTTTCTAATACAGAAAAATAAATACTATGAAAATCACAACAGAAAAGATTTTTTTATAAAATACCACCAAGGTTCTTAAATAAAAAAAAACTAGGAGCAAAATATTACCCTTTCAGACAATGAAGGCATACCAGGACAATCTACATAGAAAAATACATCAAAATTATAATCAAACACCACATGTTCTCACTCATAGGCGGGTGTTGAACAATGAGAACACATGGACACAGGGAGGGGAGCATCACACACTGGGGTCTGTTGGGGGTGCCTGGGGGAGGGACAGTGGAGGGTGGGGTGGGGGCACTTGGGGAGGGATAACATGGGGAGAAATGCCAGATATAGGTGACTGGGGGATGGAGGCAGCAAACCACATAGACCTGTATGCACCTATGCAACAATCCTGCACGATCTGCACATGTACCCCAGAACCTAAAGTACAAAAAAAAACTGTAATCAAATTTCTCATACTGATACAAAAGAATTTAAGAAAATGTTAATAGCTATGAAACAACATAAACCATAATTTTTAAAATTCAGAAATAAAGTAACTGGAGAAGAGATAGAAATATTTGAATATTTGAGCTCATAGAACGTAGAAAATCATTGCTAAAACAAAATGTTACTCCTGAGTTTAAAAATAAACCAGGAAGAACAAAACAGTGAGTCAACAAATAGATAATGAATGCCTTTAGAGAAATAGAACATAAAAAGTAAAAAAAAAATTAAAAAGAAATAAAACATTACAAGTATTTGAGAGACAGTGACAATTACAGATGACAGGAAAAGAAGACTCAGCATACATGTAAAGGGACATCCTGCGGATAAAAACTAAAGCAATAAATGGGAACAAATACTAGAAAGTATACATCAAGAGAACTTCTCTGAAAAAAAAGATGGCTTAAAACCATGTGTTAAAAGGGCATATTATATTCCTGCTGATGTGACAGCTAATTCTCTTCTGAATTTATCTCTTGTAATACAGGTGCTCCTTGACTTACAATGGGGTTATGTCCCAATAAACCCATCATAAATGGAAAATATTATAAGCCAAAAATTCATTTAATACACCTCACCTACCAACATCATCACAGCTTAGCTTACCTTAAATGTGCTGAGAACACTTACATTAGCGTACAGTTGAGCAAAATCATTGAACACAAAGCTTATTGTGAAGTATGGAATATTTCATTTTATTTATTTATTAAATACTATATTGAAAGTGAAAAGCAGAATCGGTTTTCAAAACATAGTTTCTACTGAATGTGATTTGCTCTGGCCTCATTGTAAAGCCCGTGTGTACCTCCCCAAATGTGGTCAATAGTAACTAACACTTGCTAATAACATTTTGTCTTTCAATATCTTCCCCTAAAGACTTTGGTTCTAACAGATACATTAACTAACTTCTGATTTTTTCTTCTGGTGATACTTTTGCTATGTTTTTCTACTGAATGAAATGTGTCCCCCATCTTTACAGCCTCAGATACAAGTTTTCTCACTGACCAAACCCAACTCCTAACCCCATGGCACATATTCTTTGTTATTACAGCACACAATTCTGGTACTAATACTTTATTAGTCAGGATAGAGTAGTTGCATCCTGGTTGCTAACAATCTCATAATCTCAATAAACAGTAAGACTTTGTTTTCATGCTGTTTGTCTATTGCAGGTTGGCTAGAGTCTAACAATGTCTGTTTCTATTGATTTACATTTCATTTTTACTACAGTTCTACAGTTAAACATTCTTTTCATATTTTAAAGCCACTTTTAGCTCATATTGAGATTATCTTTGCTTCTAATGTGTAAGAGTTCTTTAAACATTAAGATAGTATTTCTTTGAGCATCATAACTGTTAATATATTTCCCATTGTTACCTTATTTTTAAAAAAAAAATTCTGTTTCATATTAAAAAGCTAGAAAGATCTCGAGCCAACAACCTAACAGGCCCAGTGTGGTGGTTCACGCCTGTAATCCCAGCAGTTTTGGAGGCTGAGATGGGTGTATCATGAGGTCAGAAGACCGAGCCCATTCTGACTAACACAGTGTAACCCAGTCTTTATTAAAAATACAAAAAATTACCTGGGTGTGGTGGCATGTGCCTGTAGTCCCAGCTACTTGGGAGGCTGAAGCAGGAGAATTACTTGAACCTAGGAGGCGGAGGTTTCAGTGAGCCAAGATCGCGTCACTGCACTCCAGCCTGGGTGACAGAGCAAGACTCTGTCACAAAATTAAAAAAAAAAAAAAAACTCAAAATGGATTAAGGACTTAAATGTAAAACCCAAAATTATAAAAACCCCAGAAGAAAACCTAGGCAATACCATTCAGGACATAGGCAAAGGCAAAGATTTCAGGACAAAACTGCCAAAAGCAATCGCAACAAAAATTTTTAAAAAATGACAGGCATTATCTAATTAAACTAAAGAGCTTCTGCACAGCAAAAGAATCTATAAACAGAGTAAACAGACAACTACAGAATGTGAGAAAATTTTTGCAATCTATCCATCTGATGAAGGTCTAATATCCAGCATCTGTAAGGAACTTAAATTTACAAGAAAAAAGCAGATAACCTCATTAAAAAGGGGGAAAAGGACAGTTCTCAAAAGAAGACATACATGTGGCCAACTAACATATGAAAAAAAGCTCAACATCACTGATCATTACAGAAATGCAAATCAAAACCACAATGAGATGCTACCTCATACCAGTCAGAATAGCTATTATTAAAAAGGCAAAAGAAAATAGATACTGGTGAGATTATGGAGAAAAAGGAACGCTTTTACACTGCTAATGGGAGTGTAAATTAGTTCAGCCCCATTGTGGAAGACAGTGCGGCAATTCCTCAAAGATCTAGAGGCAGAAATACCATCTGACCCAAAATTGTGTTACTGGGCATATACCCAAAGGAATATAAATCGTTATCTTATAAAGACACATGCATGCCTATGTTAATTGCAGCATTATTCACAATAGCAAAGTCATGGAACCTACCTAAATGCCCATCAACGACAGACTGGGTAAAGAAAACGTGTTACATGTACACCATGGAATACCATGCAGCCATAAAAGCACTAGATCATCTTTGTAGAGACATGGAGGAACTGGAGGCTGTTTTCATTAGCAAACTAATGCAGGAAAAGAAAACCAAATACTGCCTGTTCTAACTTACAAGTGGGAGCAGAATGATGGCAACACATGGACACATTATGCGGGAACAACACACACTGGTGTCTGTTGGAAGGTGAGGGATGGGAGGAGGGAGAGCATCAGGAAGAATAGCTAATGAATGCTGGGCTTAATAGCTAGGTGATGGTATGATCTGTGCAGCAAACCACCATGGCACACATTTACCTATGTAACAAACTTGCACATCCTGCACATGTAGCCCTGAACTTGAAGTTTTATGTTGTCAAATTTATCTAGCTTATCATTTATGGCTTCTGAGTTTTATATTTTAACTCAAAAGTTTTACTCACTTTAAATAATAAAAATAAAAATTTTCCCATCTTTTCTTCCAGCATTTTTTTAACAGTGGATATTTTCTGCACTTGTACTTTATAATCTGCAATAATCTCTTTGATGCCCACACCCTAATCATTGAAATTTTTATATTTATTGGTATTTATTAAAAAACTTGTTTTCCTACCAATTTGGTATTTTTATTTTCAGTTTCATAATTTCCCCCCTAATCTGGTAGATACATATATTTTTTTGTGGCTGAGTCTATTTCCCCTTCTCTAACGCAGTAATTCTTAAAGAAAATATCATGAGTATGGACCCAAGATGGCTGAATAGGAACAGCTCTGGAGTGCAGTTCCCAGCAAGAACAACGCAGAGGGTGAGTGGTCACCACATTTCCAAATGAGTTTTTACTACCCACAGACCAGGAGATTCCTGGGCTGAAAGCGCCATGAGTTTCCAACATGGCTGTTTCAGCCAGCACAGCGGGTCTCCCCCATAAAAACGTCACAAATCTGGGCAGCTGTTTCAACTGGCATCTGGAATGCCTGGGAGACACAGCCACCCATTCAACTGAAAAAAAGGGGGCTGAAACAGGGAGGCAGGTGATCTCGCTCGGTGAGTCCCAACCCAACAAAGACTGGCAATCTCAAACGTGCTGGATTGAGAGTTTCACAGCAAGCACAGTTGGACCTGGTACGGTCCAGCTCTGTGGGGGAAGGATGTCCACCATTATCAAGGCAGTCCACCACTACTGAGGCAGTCCACCATTACCGAGGCAGACTGCCATTACTATACCTCTGAAAACAAAACCTCAATGAAGTTCACACAGCAGCTCGGCAGAGCCCACAGCAGCTCAGCAATGCCTCTGCTGGCAGGCTGTGACTACGCTACCTCCTTGCTGGGCAGGGAATCTCTGAAAAAAGGCAGCAGCACATCAGGAACTTACAAATAAAGCCCCACCTTCCCAGGACAGAGCACCTGGGAAAAGGCGGTTATGAGTTCTGCTGCAGCAGACTTAAACGTACCTGCCCAGCAGATCTGAATGGAACAATGGAGCTCCCAGCACAGCACTTGAGCTCCTATAAGGGACAGAGTGTCTCCTCAAGCAGCTCCCTGACCCCCATATATCCAAAGAGACACCTCATAAAGGAGAGCTCAGGCTGACATCTGGTGGGTATCCTTCTGGGATGAAGATAACAGAAGAAGAAACTGGCAGCAACCCTTACTGTTCTGCAGCTGCCACAGGTGATCCCCAGGCAAGCAGGGTCTGGAATGGACCTCCAGCAGTCCTACAGCAGAGGGACCTGACTGTTAGAAGGAAAACTAAAAAGCAGAAAGAAATAACTTCAACACCAACAAAAAGGACAACCACTCAGAGACCCTATCTGAAAGTCACTAACTACAAAGACCACAAGTAGATAAATCCACAAAGATGGGAAGAAACCAGTGCAAAAAGGATGAAAACACCCAAAACCAGAATGGCTCTCCTCCTCTAAGGGATCACAACTCCTCACCAGCAAAGGAACAAAGCTGGATGGAGAATGAGTCCAATGAATTGACAGACACGGGCTTCAGAGGTGGGTAATAACAAACTTCTCTGAGCTAAAAGAATATGTTCTAACCCAATGCAAAGAAACTAAGAACGCTGAAAGAGGTTTGATGAAATGCTAATGAGAATAACCAGCTTAGAGAAGAATATAAATGACTTGATGGAGCTGAAAACCACAACATGAGAACTTCACAAAGTATATGCAAGTTTCAGTAGCCAAATCAACCAAGCAGAAGAAAGGATATCAGAGATTGAAGATCAACTCAATGAAATAAAATGAGAAGGCAAGATTACAGAAAAAAGAGTGAAAAGAAATGATCAAAGCCTCCAAGAAATATGGGATTATGTGAAAAGACCTAATCTACGTTTGATAGGTGTACCTGAATGTGACAGACAGAATGGATCCAAGCTGGAAAACACTCTTCAGGATATTGTCCAGGAGAACTTCCCCAACCTAGCAAGGCAGGCCAACATTCAAGTCCAGGAAATACAGAGAACACCGCAAAGATATTCCTCAAGAAGAGCAACCCCAAGGCACATCAGATTCACCAGGGTAGAAATGAAGGAAAAAATGCTAAGGGCAGCCAGAAAGAAAGGTCGAGTTACCCACAAAGGGAAACCCATCAGACTCACAGCATATCTTTCAGCAGAAACCCTACAAGTCAGAATAGCATGGGGGCCAATATTAAACATCCTTAAAGAAAAGAACTTTCAACCTAGAATTTCATATCCAGCCAAACTAAGCTTCATTAGTGAAGGAGAAATAAAATCCTTTAGGAACACACAATTGCTGAGAGATTTCGTCACGACCAGACCTGCCTTACAAGAGCTCCTGAAAGAAGCACTAAACATAGAAAGAAACAACCAGTACCAGCCACTCCAAAATGTACCACATGGTAAAAAGTATCAACACAATGAAGAAACTGCATCAACTAATGGGCAACCCAACCAGCTAGCATCAAAATGGCAGGATCAAATTAACACATAATATTAACCTTAAATATAAATGGGCTAAATGCTCCAATCAAAAGACACAGACTGGCAAATTGGACAAAAGTCAAAACCCATCAGTGTGCTGTATTCAGGAAACCCATCTCACATTCAAGGACACATATAGGCTCAAAATAAAGGGATGGAAGAAGATTTACCAAGCAAATGGAGAGAAAAAAAAAAGCAGGAGTTGCAATCCTAGTCTCTGATAAAATAGACTTTAAACCAACAAAGATCAAAAGAGACAAAGAATGACATTATGTAATGGTAAAAGGATCAATGCAACAAGAAGAGCTAATGATCCTAAATATATACGCACCCAATACAGGAGCACCCAGGTATATAAAGCAACTTCTTAACAACCTACAAAGAGACTTGGACTCCCACACAATAATAATGGAAGACTTTAACACTCCACTGTCAATATTAGACAGATCAACAAGATAGAAAATTAACAAGGATATCCAGGACTTGAACTCAGATCTGGACCAAGCAAACCTAGTAGACATCTACAGAACTTTCCACCCCAAATCCACAGAATAGACATTCTTCTCAGCACCATATCGCACCTAGTCTAAAACTGACCACATAATTGGAAGTAAATCATGCTTCAGCAAATGCAAAAGAGTGGAAATCATAACAAACAGTCTCTCAGACCACAGTACAATCAAATTAGAACTCAGGATTAAGAAACTAACTCAGAACTACACAACTTCATGAAAACTGAACTACTGGCTCTTGAATGTTGACTGAATAAACAATGAAATGAAGGCAGAAATAAAGATGTTCTTTGAAACCAACAAGAACGAATACAACACATACCAGAATTTCTGGGACATATTTAAAGCACTGTCTAGAGGGAAATTTATAGCACTAAATGCACACATGAGAAGCAAGGAAAAATCTAAAATTGACACCCTATCATCAAAATTGAAAGAGCAAGAGGAGCAAGATCAAACAACTCAAAAGCTGGTAGAAGACAAGAAATAACTAAGATGAGAGCAGAACTGAAGGGCACAGAGACACCAAAAAACCCTTCAAAAAATCAATAAATCCAGGAGCTTGTTTTTTGAAAATATCAACAAAATAGACAGACTGCTAGCCAGATTAATAAAAAAGAAAAGAGAGATGAATCAAATAGATGCAATAAAAACGATAAAGGAGATATGACCACCAATTCCACAGTAATAAAAACTACCATCAGGGATTACTACAAACAACTCTATGCACATAAACCAGTAAACCTGGAAGAAATGGATAAATTCCTGGAAATTTCCACCCTCCCAAGCCTAAACCAGGAAGAAGTTGAAACCCTGAATGGACCAATAACAAGAGCTGAAGTTGAGGCAGCAATTAATAGCCTACCAACCAGAAAAGGCCTAGGTCCAGATGGGTTCACAGCCAAATTCTACCAGACATGCAAAGAGGAGAATGGGAAAAATTTCTGCAATCTACTCATCTGACAAAGGACTAATAACTAGAATCTACAAAGAACTAAAGCAGATTTACAAGAAAAAATAAATAAACCTGTTCAAAAGTGGGTGAAGGACATGAACAGACACTTTTCAAAAGTAGATATATATGAGGCCAACAAACACATGAAAAAATGCTCATCATCACTGGTCATTAGAGAAATGCAAATCAAAACCACATTTAGGTACCGTCTCACACCAGTTAGAATGGTAATCATTAAAAAATTGGAGACAACAGATGCTGGAGAGGATGTGGAGAAATAGGAACACTTTTACACTGTTGGTGGGAGTGTAAATTAGTTCAACCATTGTGGAAGACAGTGTGGCGATTCCTCAAGGACCTAGAAATAGAAATTCCATTTGACTCAGCAATCCCATTACTGGGTATATATCCAAAGGAATATAAAGTGTTCTATTATAAAGACACATACACACGTATGTTCACTGTGGTACTGTTTACAATAGCAAAGACCTGGAACTCAACCAAATGCCCATCAACGATAGACTGGAAAAGGAAAATGTGGCACATATCCACCATGGAATACTATGTAGCCATAAAACACGATGAGTTCATGTCCTTTGTAGGGACGTGGATGAATCTAGAAACCATCATCCTCAGCAAACTGACACAAGAACAGAAAATCAAACACCGCATATTCTCACTAATAGGCAAGTGTTGAACAATGAGAACTCATGGACACAGGGAGGAGAGCATTACACACTGGAGTCTGTTGCAGGGGGGAACAGGAGAGGGACAGCGGTGGGCAGGGAGGTTTGGGAGGGATATGGGGAGAAATGCCAGATATAGGTGATGGGAGGATGGAGGCGGCAAACCGCATTGCCATGTATGTACCTATGCAACAATCTTGCATGTTCTGCACATGTACCCCAGAACCTAAAGTGCAATTAAAAAAAAAATATATATATATATATATATATAAAGAAAAAATAAAAGAAAATATCATGAACCCACCTTCTCCCATTCTCAGTGGCATATTATTGAGTATGGTTGTTCCAAGGGAGCCCCTAAAACTCTGAATGGTTTAAGTTAAATATGATATCATCTCCTGGCCATAGTGGTCCAGGGAAGGACCTAAATCTCTCTGAAGGTAGTTACATACAAGGAGAAAATTTTTTGCCCTTTTTGAAAAGAGAAATTTACTCTCTCTATCCAAAGGAACTAAAACACTTCTTTCTTTTCTTAGTAGGTATAGTGTGAAGATTTGAAGTCTGGAACATGGCAGCTACTTTTCAACTGTAATGGGATAAGCCTAGATCTTCTGAGTAATACCAAATAGAGCCTGAGGATAAGGTAGACACACAGACACCTTGGCAGGCCAAGGGAAGGGATAAAGATAAATGATGCTACATCACTTGATTACCAGATCTAGTCCTCCTTGAATTTAAACCTACATCTGGATTTTTCACTAACATGAAGCAGTAAATTTCTCCCCCTTTGAAAAGCCAGTTGGAGTTGAATTTTCTGTCACTTGTGACCAAAGGATTCCTGGTGCTTATTTTTTGTTATCCTTGCTATTTCCTGCAGTTCTATCTTTGAATTTCATTTTACTGTGAGTCAGATGTAATTGAGTAGGACATGGGTTTATTCTGCCCTGTAGCTACTTTCTTTTTGTACCACACCAGAATAGACTTACAGAATTTATATAAATTGAATTAGTTTTTAACATTTAAAAATTGAAAAGAAGTTCCAAAAACATGCAGATTTTTTTAGCAATAGGCCTAGAGTTGCGGCAATTAGCTGGAACTAAATAGCCACGACTGTATGAAAATGAGTCATGGTGGCTCCAGTTTTCCACAGTCCCTGTATCTCTATTGCCTTATATCAGGCACATGTCCTTTGCTGATTTTCATGTCTTGTCTTCCTGAGTTTTAATTGTGTTCTCTGATGTCCAACATGGTCGATAATGGGGATAGAGAAGAAGAGGGTGTCTAGGCTTGTTTCATTGAGAAACAAGAGAATAAAGATTCATAGAGGAAATCTTTATTACTTTACACTGATCTCTATCTTTCTATTTAGTGAATTGTCATTCCTACAGGGAGTATTTAATTTAAAAATTTTAGAAAAATAAGAATTACTTTTTCAAAAACTGAACTACAAAAGCAGTTAAAATAAGAAGGCTTAAAGTTATTTTCTTCTGCTTAATTTGATACATTATATTTGCCTAAAACCTGATCTCATAATTGAATGCTACTTGAATGAATGTGCTAGTGGTGGCATAAATCTTCTTAAATTAAAAAACATCCAGAAATATCGTTTAGATCAGTTCTTACCTTTAACACATTCTGCTTTATATAAATCCAGCTTGACTGAATCTAAATGACACTCAGTGGAACACTTTAATTCTTTGTAAAAAGTTGCACTAACAAGCATATGTCATTGTAAGATATTATCAGCCCCTCCACATAAGAGAATGAAATCAGTCCAAGGCCAGTGACAGTGTCAGGGAGGATTGTTTCTCCTTTCTAAGTCAGAGGGATCATGGACATTTTCCAAAGGAGTCTGAATTTTGTTCTTGTAAATGACCAGGCAGCCTGACTTCTAGTAGAATACACTGGCAGCTATAAGGGGTAGCATTATGTAAATAAGAGTACTCCTTTTTAAAATAAAAATCTATGAAACTCAAAAGTTTGTTGTGATATGATACAGACATTTGAATAGTGTGTAGATCTAGTAGGTACTTTTAACATATACACCTCTAACATTAAATGTGAAAATGTACTTTAATAAATATTCTATAAATATTTTATCAATGTCATTCATGTATTATTTTCTTCGAAGAAAGATATGTGTTTATTTACTTGTGTTAATATTCGAGCTAATGACCTACAAAATCTGTTTAGTGTTCAAAATCTAATCTTCTCATTGGTGACTTTGAATACGGAGTTGGGAATGATAAAGGAGGAAAAGAGATGTCAATGTTTACTGAATCATAATAATAACTATCAATAGTGAGTACTTGCTATATGCTAGACATGGTTTTGAAAACGCTATATACATTTCTCACATGTATATATATTATTATATATATACACTTATGTGTATATATATGTATATTCATGGAGTCTTCACAACACATGCTTATTATTCTCATTTTACTTGCCCAAGACCTCTGGCAGGTTTGAAATGCTCTCTTGTTGTAGGGGTAGGAGGTCATAGGGATTCTGGCTCAGGAAGAAATAGGGGGATATTTATGAGGAGAGTAACAGTCAGAGATGTATTTATGTACTAGGATATTCTGTATGATATGTTACTTTCGCTAACATTTTATTTTGGTTATCCCTTTAGTTAGGTCTTATGCAACTATTTCTGGCCAGGCAAACCTCATGAATGTATATGCTGCCTCTGTGCAAATTAGAAAAGGGCTCCATTCTGCAGGCAGTGCTTGGCCAGGGGGAGCATGAGCTGCATTTCCACCAACATGCCTTGTAACTCACTTTATTCAGATCCCTTGTTCATGACACAACCTGTAGCACCATTTCCTGTGTCTCTGACTGAGGAAAAATAAGTAAAAACGAGAGTAATCTAATAATCTAAAGTTAAAACAGCAGTTTCTGAGGTCATCATAGTAGTAGCAAAATGATCTCTTGTGGTATTCAAGAGGAAGTTGAGTCACAGGGTCAGCCTATAGTCCAGTAACCACTTTTGCACATAGAAACTATTTTTCGGTTGGGAGATTTGGGAATTCTGATTTTCTTTTTATTAAGGAAGTCACAAGAGTAATTTTAGTTAAGGAGATTGTCTTTTAGAAGATAAGGACCTCAAATAAACTTAGAGAAATAAAGAGCATCAATTTTTTTAAAAAGCAAAGAACATATTAACTAAAAAATTGAAAGTCACACTGATCTATTTGGAAGGCTTCCTAGAGAACAGGTGATGAGTAAAGTCAAAGAGGAAATCTTTTCCTTACACGTCAAGGCAGGTGTTACATTTACAAGGAGTGTAAGGAGCAAAAGTGGTGTGATGAGTGTTAGGGAGTTTTGAACAGGTGCATCGAAAATTTATGGAAGTGGTAAACTGGGTAAGGATACTGGGACAAAGGAGATATTAAGTGATACGGGAGCTCTGAATACAAAGTGCTTTAAAAAATCTTTATGCTGGAAATATAAAGGAGTGATGTCAGCAAGATGGCAGAATAGGACTTTTCAGCAATTGTTCCCTTGCAGGACCATCAATTTGAAAACTAAGTGAGCACCTGACTTTGCAATGGACACCAGTGCTAGGGCCCCTGCAGTGAAACCCAGCATGAAGTCAGTACCTATAGCTCTCGGCTCCAGGTTACAGCTCCAGGGTTCAAGCCTGCTCTAGGGCTATGCCAGCTCCACAGCCTCAGGCTTCAAGCCTGCTCCAGCCCTCACCCCCACAGTCCAGACTCCAGTCTGGCACCTGCAGCCCTAGGGTTCAGGGGCACCCCAATGCCAGATCAGTACCTGAGGCCCCAGGGTCCAGAACAGCCTCCATGGACCTAGTCTCCAGGCTAGCACATGCAGAATCAGTCTCCAGGCTAGAACCTGAAGAACAAGCCTCCAGGAAAGGCTCTATGACACCAAGCATCAGGCTAGCACCCATGAATTCAAGCTCCAGACCAGCTTTTATGGACCCTGGCTCCAGGCATGCCTTAATACTAGACCCAAGCTTCAAGGCAGTCCCCATGAAACTAGGCTCCAGGATACCCAAGATACAGATCTACTGCAGTAGAACAGATTCTACGCCTTCCCCAGTATATCTCAACACTGGGCTGGCCTCTGTTGACCTAGGCTCTAGAACTGCCCTTAGTATCCAGGCTCAAGGATAGCTTCTGCAGACTCAGGACCCACGCATGCCCCGTGGAGTGAGGCAACAAGGCCATCCCATTACCAGGCTAGCTCCCATGGTCTCAGGCTGAAGACCCACCTCAGCACCAGGCTGGTATCCACGGCCCCAGAGTCCAGTTCAGTTACCACAAACACAAGCTCCAGACCCAATCCCAGGGACCCAGGCCTCAGGCCCACCCCCCATGGACCCAGTTAACAGGTCCACCCCAGTGAACTCTAATACCAGGCTGGCTCCCATAAATTCAGGATCCTGGCCCACCCTAGTAGACCCTAAACTCCAGAATTATTCCAATGGACCCAGGCTCCATGCCAGGCCCCAAGAGCCCAGGCTCCTGGCCAGGCACTTGGACCTCAGTACCAGGTCTACTCACCTGCTGACCTAAGCACCCACTCAGACTCCAGTGCCAAGCCTTCCCATGAACCCATGCAGATGACCTGTCCAGATATGGACTGGCTGACTGGTAAAGAACTTTCTCTACCAAAGCCAGTCTATAAAGAATGGACATGGTGCTTACTTCTTCAAATGCACACATACCAATGCATGGCCACATAATACCATGGGAATAATCAATGAAATGTGACACCACTAAAGGAATAAAATGAAGCAGTAGTAACTGATCCTGAAGAAACAGAGATTTACAAATTAAATCTGCTGGACAAAATTAAAAATAATAATCATAAAGATGCCCAGTGAGCTACAAGATATTCAGACCAGCAACTAAACAAAATCATGAAAACAATATACAAACAAAATTAGAAGTTCAAAAAATATAGAAACCATACAAAAGAACCACACAGAAATTCTGGAGCTAAATAACATAAAGACTATAATGAGAAATTCCATAGAAAGCTTAAATGAAAAATTCAGTCAAGCAGAAGAAAGAATCAATTAGCCTGAAGACAGGTCATTTGAAGTTACCTGGTTAGAGTAACAAAAAGAAAAAAGAAGGAAAAAGACTAACGAAAGTCTACAGGAATTATGGGACACCATTAAGCAAATCAATATATGTATTATGGAAAAAAATATATATGTATTATGGGCATAGAATTTATTTAAAGAAATTATGGTATCTTGGCAGCTTTTCTGACCAAACAATAATAAAAAGAAGAAGAACAACAAAAATAATGACAGAAAATTCCCCCAAATCAGAAAGAAAAATGAACATCCACATCTATGAAGCCCAAAAACTATCAAATGGATTAAAAATAAAAAGATATTCACCAAGACACATTATAATCAAATTATCAAAAGGCAAAACAATGAGAGAATTTTGAAAACCAGCAAGAAAAAAAGCAATGTGCCACATATAAAGCCATGTCTGTAAGACTACCTGTGGATTTCTCAGTAGAAACTTTGCAGGCAAGATGAGAGTGGAATAATATATTTTAAATGTTGAAAGAAAAATTCGCCAACTAAGAATACCATACATGGTAAGGCTATCTTTCAAAGATAATAGAGAAATAAGGGCTTCCCCAGACAAATAAATGCAAAGAAGTTCATCACCACTAGACCTGCCTTAAAAAAGAGAATTCTATAAGTTGAAATGAAAGAACACTAACAGCATGAAAACATGTGAAAATATGCTATAATAATAAGAATATAGTCAAATTCAGAATAATCAAACACCATAATGGCAGTGCATAAATCACTTTTAACTCTAGTATAAAGGTCAAAAGACAAAAGTGTTACAAATGAATATAGCTAAAACAATGTATTAATGGATGCATGATATGTGAAAAATGTAAATTGTGATGTCAATAACAAAGTATGGGCAAAGAAAAAGTTAAAATGTAGAGTTTTTGTATGCTACTGAAATTAAGTTTTTATCAGGCTAAAAGATACTGCTGTAAGAGTTTTATTTTGTAAACTCTGATAGCCCCGAAGAAAAAACCAGTAATAAATACACAAAGGTAAAAAAAATCAAAGAATAGCTTTATAGGAAATCATCAAATCACAAAAGATAGCAAAAGAATAATAAATAAACCACAAAACAAAAAATAAATTTAAATGACAGTAGTCCTTTTCTACTTATAATTACTTTAAATGTAAATGGGCTAAATTCTCTAAACGAAAGGTATATAGCAGAAGAATAGATAAAATCAGACAAATGAAAACACAACGTACTACTTACACACTTTCACTTTAAGAATAGATGCATAGACGTGGTGGCACATGCCTGTAATTCCAGAACTTTGGGAGGCCAAAGTGGGTGAATTGTTTGAGCTCGGGAGTTCAAGGCCAGCCTGGGTCACATGGCAAAACCCTGTTTCAAGAAAAAAAAAAATTAGCTGGGTGTGGTAATGCATGCCTGTAGTCCCAACTACTCGGGAGGCTGTGGTGGGAGGGTCACCTGAGTCCAGGAGGTTGAGGCTGCAGTGAGCTGTGATTGCATCATTGTGCTCCAACTTGGGTGACAGAGGGAGACTCTGTCTCAACAAAGAAAAAAAAAAAAAAAGGAAAAAATAAATTTTAAAAAAAACAACCACCAAAAAGAATAATACAAATAGGCTGAAAGTGAAGAAATGAAAACAGTATTCCACACAAATGGTAACCAAAATAGAGCAAAAGTGATTATACTTATCAGATAAAGTAGACTTTAAGTAAAAAGCTATCACAAGAGACAAAGTTTTTATATAATGATAGAGGAGTGAAACCATTAAGAGAATATAACAATATAAATATATATGCAGCCAACATTGGAGCACCTAAATATATAAAAAAGTATATAGGATAACTGAAGAAAGAAGTAGACAGCAGTAGGATAATAGTAGGGGACTTTCAATATGCCCTACTTTCAATAATGGCAATATCATTCAAACAGAAAATCAATAAGAAAACAGTAGACTTAAATAACAGTGTAGACCAAATGGATGTAACAGACATATATGGAACATTCCATCCAAAATCAGCAGACACACATTTTTTTTTTCAAATGCACATGAAACATTCTCCAGAATAGACCTTGTGTTAGGCCACAAAACAAATCTTAACAAATTTAAGAAGACTGAAATCATAGTAAGTATATTCTCAAATCACAGTAGTGTAAAACTAGAAATAAACAACAGAAGAAATTTCAGAAAATTTACACATATGTGGAAATTAAACAGCATACTCTTGAACAACTAGTTGGTCAAGTAGAAATCAAAAGGGAAATAAAAATATTTTGAGACAAATAAAGATGGAAACATAACATACAAAAGTTATGAGATGCAGCAGAAGCAGTTATAAGAGGGCAGTTTGCAGTGATAAATGCCTACATTAAGAAAGCAAGATCTCAAATGAACAATCTAACTCTACACTTCAAGGAACTAGAAAGAAGCAGAACATACTAAGCCCATGGTCAGCAAAAGGAAGAAAATGATAATGAACACAGCAGTAGTGAATGAAATAGAGAATAGAAAAACAATAGAAAAAAATTAATAAACAAAAAATTATTTAAAAGATAAACAATATTCACAAACCTTTAGCTAGACCAAGAAAAAAGAGAAAAGATTCAAATAAATAAAATTACAAATAAAACAGGAGAAATCACAACTGATACCATAGAAATACAAAGGATCATCAGAGACTACGTGAACAATTACATGCCAACAAAAAATAGATAACTTAAAGAAATGGAGAAATTCCCTAAAAATGTACAGCCTACTAAAATTAAAACATGAAGAAATAGAAGCTCTGAACAGATAAATCAGGAGCCTAAATCAATAGCCGAAAACTTCCAGGAAGAAAAGAGCTCAGAACATGAAGACTTCACTGGTGAATTCTACCAAACATTTAAAGAAACATTCATGCCAATCCTTTTCAAACTCTTGAAAAATTGAAAAGGAAGCAACACTTCAGAATTCATTTTACAAAGCCAGTATTATCCTAATAAGGATTCAAAGACAGATAAATACTCCTCAAGAAGAAAAATATAAGCTAATATCTCTGATGAACACAGATGCAACAATCCTCAATAAAACTAGCAAACTGAATCAACAGCATACTAAAAGGATCAGAGCTAGGCATGGTGGTATGTGCCTATATCCCAGCTACTCAGAGAGGCTGGACAGGAAGATCACTTGAGCCCAGGAGTTCAAGTTGAGCCTTGGCAACATAGCAAGGTCCCATCTCTTAAACAATAATTAAAAAAATAAACAAATAGAAATAAAGTATCATACACCATTATCAAATAAGTATTATCCCTGGAATGCAAGGATGATTCAACACATGCAAATCAATAACACAATATAGCACATTAACAAAATGAAGGATAAAAATTAGATGATCATCTCAACAGATGCAGTAAAAGCATTTGACACAATTTAACATCTTTTATAATAAATATCTCAATAAATTAGGTATAGAAATAATGTACCTCAACCTAATAAAGTTCATATATGACAATCTCACAGCTAACATCATACTCAATGTGAAAAGCTGAAAGGTTTTCCTCTAAAATCAGGAACAAGACAAGGATACCCATTCTAATCATTTCTTTTCTCAAGAATAAAAAGTACTTCCACTTCTACTACTGAAAGTCCTAGCCAAAGCAATTAATTAAGAAAATATATTAAAATGCATTCAAATTGAAATGGAAGTAGTAAAATGGTCTCTGTTTGTAGACGACATGACATATATAGAAAACCTTAAAGACTTCACCTAAAAACAGTGATAACTAATAAATTCATTAAAATTGCAGGACACAAAATTAACATATAAAAATTAGTAGAATTCCAGCTGAGACATTGGTCATGTCAGGGTCACCACCTGCGACATTGATCACATTGGGGTCACCACCTGAGATATCGATCACCACCTGCAGGGCTCTGTCCTGCAAACCCTGACTCCACCATGGATGGGTAAAATACACTCACACACACAATACAGTGCATGAGTAGGCTAGGGAGATCATCAGCTGCTCTCAGAGGGTGATTGCAGCTACCCAACCTCTTATTAGCTGTTCATCCTCACATTTATTCAGTATAGATTTAATAACAGAGGTTCTAAGTCAACACGCTTGTGGATAATTAACATTGTTAAAAGACTGGTTATATGAACGATAAAAGGTTTGGTTCCGGAGGCCGGAACAAACACCATTAACAGTTAATCCCCCTTCAACCTCCCCTGGAGAGGGTCATCGGTCCACAAAGATTACATGAGCAAACAGGTAGTCAGAGTAGAGGCAAAGGAATGTGGGGTAAACAGACTTAACTTGGGAAGCTTCTATTATCACTAATCTTCACCCTATGACTTAAGGTAGGAACTGGCTGCCCTACTTCTCTAAGGTAGGAACTGGTTCCCTTCAGCCTGTCCCATATTAAAAACCTTTCAGCCTCCCAAAAGGTTTGAGACTATATCTTATAGCTTTCCCTAATATTTCCCTTAATATTTTGCCAACCACCCTGAGTGAATCCTAACAATTAACAACGAACTATCCAAAAAAAGAAATTAAAAAAATCTCACAACAGCATGAAAAAGTTCTTAGGAATAAATTTAACCCAGAAGGTGAAATACCAGAACACTGAAAACTATAAAACATTGCTGAAAAAAATTGAAGAGAACATAAATACACGTTCATGGAGTCCATGAACATGGAGTCCATGTTCATGGAATAGAAGAGTTAATATTGTCCACACATATATACTACACAAACTATCTACACATTCAAGCAATTCCTATCAAAAACCAAATGATATTTATCACAGAAATAGAAAAAATTTCTAAAATTTGTATAAAATCATAAGAAATACTGAATTGCTGAAGCAATCTTGAGCAAAAAGAACAACACTAACGGCATCAAACTACCTGATTTAAAAGTATACTACAAAGCTTTAGTAATTAAATGAGCATGGTACTTGCATAAAAACATACACAACAACCAACAGAAAAGAATAGAGAGCTCAGGCGTAAATTCACACATATACAGTCAAGTGATCTTCCAAAACAATACCAAGCATACACATACACAATGGGGGAAAGACTCTGTAAATGATGTTGGGAAAACAGGATATACACAAGCATATTAACGAAACTGGACCCTGATCTCACATCATAAACAAACTGAAAATGAATTAAAATATTTAAATGTAATACCTGAAACTGAAACCTGAATAATTAGTTTTTTGGGGAAACTATAATAGAACATAGGAAAAAGTCTTGTTGCCAGTGGTTTGGACAATAATTTTTTGAGTATTACCACTAAAAGGTCAGGCAACAGAAGCAAAAACAGACAAATGGAATTACATCAAACTAAAAAGCTTATGCACAGTAAAGGACACAATTAATAGACTGAAAACACAACGTATGAAATGGGAGAAAACATTTGCAAACAGTACATCTGATAAAAGAGTAATGTCCAAATATGTGAAGAACTCAAACAACTTAATAGCAAGAAAACAATTCAATTAAAAAATATGCAAAGGATATCAATAGATGTTTCTCAAAAGAAATAGCCAACAGGTAAATGAAAAAAATGCTCAACATCACCAATCATCAGTAAAATGCAAATTAAAACCAAAATGATTGGGAGGCCGAAGTGGGCAGATCACCTGAGGTCAGGAGTTCGAGTCCAGCCTGACCAACATGGTGAAACCCCGTCTCTACTAAAAATGCAAAAATTAGCCAGGCTGGATGGTGCACACCTGTAACCCCAGCTATTTGGGAGGCTGAGGCAGGAGAATCACTTGAACCCGGGAGGCGGAGGTTGCAGTGAGCCAAGATTGTGCCATTGCACTCCCGCCTGGGCAACAAGAGCTAAACTCCATCACACACACACACACACAAAAAAAACACAAAATCAGTATTACTTCACTCCTTTTATAATAGCTGTTATCAAAGTGACAAAATATAACAAGTGTTGGTGAGGATATGGAGAAAGAGAGCCCTTGTATACTGTCAGTGGGAAGGTAAATTAGTATGGCCATTATGGAAAACAGTATGAAGATTCCTCAAAAAATTAAACATATAACTACTATGTGATCCAGCAATCCCACCTCTGGGTATATATATTTACAAACTTACATCAGCATGTCAAAGAGATATGTGCACTCCCATGTTCACTGCAACATTATTCACAAAGGCTAAAGTATGGAATCCACCTAAATGTCCATAAGTGGATAAATAGATAAGGAAAATGTTATGTATACAGACTTGACCCTTGAACAACACGGTTTGAATGGCGTGGGTTAACTTATATGTGGATTTCCTTCTCCTTCTGCAACCTCTGAGACAGCAAGACTAACTTCTCCTGTTCCTCCTCCCTCTCAGCCTACTCAATGTCAAGATGATGGGCATGAAGATCTTTATGATGACTTACTTCCACTTAAAAGAATAGTACATTTATTTTCTCTTCCATATGACTTTCTTACTAACATTTTCTTTTCTCTAGCTTACTTTATTGTAACAATACAGTATATAATACATACAACACATAAAAAATATGTTAATCAACTGTTTATGTTGTCAGAAAGGCTTCAGGTCAACAGTAGGATATTAACAGTTAGGTTTTTAGGGAGTCAAAACTTATATGCAAATTTTTTACTACATAGGTGTCAGTGCCCCTAATCCCCACATTGTTCAAGGGTCAACTGTATTCACAATGAAATATTATTCAGTCTTAAAATCTTATAATTTGTGACATTATGAATGGACATGTAGGACATTATGCTAAGTGAAATAAGGCAGGCCCAGAAAGGGAAATTCTGCATGATTTCACCTATATGTGAGATCTAAAAAAGTCAAAATCATAGAAGCACAGAGTAAAATGGTAGTTTTCAGAAGCGAGGGGTATGTCGGGAGGGAGACGTTGGGGAATGGAGAGATGTTGGTTGAAGGGTACAGAATTTCAGTTATACAGGATGGATAAGTTCTGGAGATCTATTGTACAACATAGTGACTATAATTCATGATAAAGACTTGTCTACTTGAAATTTGCTTAGACAGTAGGTTTTAAATATTCTTGCCATAACAAATAAGTATATGATATGATAGAGATGTTAATTAGCTCAATGTAATCCCTTCACAATATATATACATATCAAAACATCATATGGTACATCATAATGTGCTTTATGAGTCCCATCTTGATTATCTGTTATTTGATCTTTACCAAGTCATTTGGTCTCTCTTAGATTCTGTTTACTAACCTATAAAAGGATGTTAAGGATTCACAGAAGTCTAATAATAATAATACCTACTTCAAGTGGCTCCTTTGATGATTAAACCAAGTGATACATGTTAAAGGTCTTTGTAACCTGTGATGCACAATAAACCATCAATGGTATATCTGTTTAAAATTTATCATTTGTTTAAGCAGTCTCAGGCCATAAGGTTGTCAGTTGTCAACTCTCTCACAAATCTAGATTCACCAGAATAATATGTTGATAAAGTAAATCTGGGTTATTATCTACTGCTATTATTATCTTATTGTATCCTTACTGTTAGAAACAATAGCCCTTTAGTAGAGTCTTAACAGTGTTTCTGAAGGAAAAAAATCAAGGGTAGATATTGATATGATTTTGGGAGTGGGGTTCCAGTAATTTAATTCTGGTCTTGCTTGCAATGTAGAAATCTGTTCAAGAGTGGGAGAAGCCGTAATCCCAATACTTTGGGAGGCCAAGGCAAGCAGATCACCTGAGGTCAGGAGTTCGAGACCAGCATGGCTCTAACATGGTGAAACACCATCTCTACTAAAAATACAGAAAATTAACTGGGCATGGTGATGAATGCCTGTAATCCCAGCTACTCAGGAGGCTGAGGCTGAGGCAGGAGAATCACCTGAACCTGGGAGGCAGAGGTTGCAGTGAGCTGAGATGGTGCCAATTGCACTCCAGTCTGGGCAACAAGAGTGAAACTCCATCTCAAAAATAAAAAACCAAGTAAGATAAAATAAAAAATAAAAAAGAGTAGGAGAAGTTCACAATATAAATAGTTCTATACTGGTGTTTATAGAGAGATAAGGGTCTTGATGTGATTCTTGATAAGCAAACAATTGTTTTATCAAGCAAGCAGCTTGCCCAGATGAGTAACCTATTGTCCGGAGAAGGGGATCATTGGTTTATTTTCAGGAAATTGTGGAACTAAGTAATCAAGTAATTTACTGGTTTATAGGCTTATCTTCAAAAAAAAAAAAAACAAGTAAAATCAGGTTGATGTAGGCAACCTTAGTTCTTAGTTCTGAAAATGAAGTTGTGTGGCTGCATGTAGTCTTCTTTAGGGGATATATAAAGATATTTGGTGAGAAAGTATTGTGCTGTAGACCAAACTAGGACTTTGGAGTTACTATAGTTCTTAGAAAATTACTAACTCTTTACAATGTCAGTTTCTTTATTTTGAAATTTGAGACCAATGTGCTAACATGACAACTATTTATTTCAGTGTCTTACTTCCTTTTGAGATTCTATAACAAAATATTCAAGACTGGGTAATTTATAGTTAAAATAAATTCATTTCTCACAGTTTTGGATGCTGGGATGTCTGATAGTAAGGTGCCAGCATCTGGCAATAACCTTATTGCTCTGTTATCCCATAGCAGAAGGTGGAAGAATAAAGAGAGCTTGTGCCTATGAGACAGGGTGAAAAGATCAAACTCAAAACCTCAAGACTGTTTATAATCAGGATAATCTTATTTATGAGGTGGATGTCCCATAACCTGAGCACCTCAAATTAAGCCCCACCTCTCAATATTGTTACATTGGGGATTAAATTTTCAACATATGCTTTTATGGAGAATAAGTTCAAATCATAGCATTCTGGTAATTTTTGTTCAGGAAGAGAAAAATGTAAACTAATACACAATTGTACTTCTAGCTTGATAAAATTCTTGGAAACTAATTTTTCTGAGCAAACAGTTTGCTCATTTTGGCCAAGAGCACTTCTTTTAGAACAACAGATTACTCATTTGGGAAAACAACTCACTTACTAGAAAGCTTTACTTATCAACCCTCCCTTAAAACCCCTACCTTGCTGTGTCTTCCAATTTTGAATTATTATGTCATGTGTCTTCCCAAACCCAGTAAGTTTCCTGCCAGGAAAGACTACATTGACCACTTAATCTCAGATTCCAAGTCCTATAAATATCCTTTACTGACTCCTTCCCCATGCTTTCCAGATGGCACTAAGACCAAATTAAGGTCTTTCTACAGCAAGTCTACTTAATTTAGCTTGCTTGATCAATAAGCTTTTATTGAAGTCTTTGTTAAGAGTCAGTAACAGACATGTTTAAAAAAAAAGGAATGGAAATAATTACCTTCCAAGTTGATTATAAAGATTAGAGTATATACATATAAAAGTGCTAAGCATTGCTTCTGACATACGGTAGGGACTTCTTGACTGGTACTCATTATTATTATAGGTAAGTTTCAGAAAGATTATATTTCATTGAGAGATCTAAGACTCGCAAAGGTATCTTTCCCCAAATAAAAGGGTTATATTTATGCAAATCCCTCTCCTAGAATGAAAGGGTTTAAGAATATAGACATTAATAAATGGAGGGTGCAGTCTTGGGAGATTACATGTGAACATATGAAGGTCCTTAACAATGCTTATTTACATTGCCAAAATAAAACAATGATAACATATGATACATGTACTAAATTGAGACAGTAATACTTGTAGATTCCAAACAAAATTAATTTCCAATTACCATTCCCAGCTGCCTAGAAGTAAAACAAGATTTTCTGTCTTAGTTTCAAGGAGGTAATATTCACTTTACTTGGTTGGATATAATATGCTATGCAGAATTAGCCAAACTTGAGGTTAAGGGCACAGTCTTTCAGACTGCCAAGTCTGCCCAAGATTTCAGACACCAACTGCAAGTTTGGGGGTTTCTCAAAACCACCATCAGTTTTGATAATTCACTAGAATGACTCCCAGAATTCAGGAAAGGGCTATACTTATGATTATAGTTTGATTATAGCAAAAGGATACAAATTAAAACCAGCCAAAGGAAAAGATGCATAGAGCAGAATCTGGGACCCAGAGGGCTCCAAACACGAAGCCTCTGTGTCCTCAGGCACACAGTACCCTTTTGGGATCTGTACATGGCAATATATGTACAAAGTATTGCCACCCAGGAAGCTCACCTGAGCTTCAGTTTCCAGAGTTTTTATTGAGACTTCATTTCATAGCCATGATTGATTTATTTGCTACCCACATGATTGAACCCAAAGTCAAGCCCAACTCCTCTCCGGGGGTCAGGGTAATATAATGTGACTTAAAGCCCCAACCTCTATTCACATAATGATCTTTCTGGCATGGCCAGCCCCTATCCTGAGTTAGCTTGTTAGCATAAACTATCTAGGGGCTCACCTTGACTCACCTCATTACCATACATTTTCAAACCAGGGGACCCACCGTGAATAACAAAGACATTACTATCACTTAAGAATTTCCGGTTCAGATATTATCTCCCAAGAGTCAAGTGGAATCAAAGGCTAGACCTCTCTTTAGGTGGTTAATTTATTTACTAATTATATGTGTAATGATAGTATCTATAAATTATTGAGCACTTACAACATGGCAAGTACTTTACATATTATCTGTGATACTCATTAGAATTGGTATGAAAAAATGTTATATATCACATTTTAAAGATTAAGAAATAGTGCTTTTCCTAAGGACATAAGCTAGTAAATAGCTGACCTAGAATTAGCACCCTGATCTGTCTAACTTCAAAGGTTATGCTCTTTCTACTATTTCTAGCTTTTTTTTTTACTGCCAACAAATATGAACAAATACTACATGCTCCACTATGATCCCCCACTCAGGCACCTCCTGTGGCTGTTCACTTATCCAAATGTTCAATATCTTTTTGATTTTTTGAAAGTAAGAATATTTAATTACATTCCTCAGTTAAGAACTTAGAGTGATAGTAACATACTCTGCAAATGTTTTCAAGTAAGGAAAATAAATATGTAGTAAAATATAATGGATATATCTTTTATTTTTCTCTGATTGTAAGAAATAGAAAACAATTCCGATTGCTGGGCGAGGGATCAGAGCCCCCGCATCAGGAAGTGGTCAACTTGCGGGTTCATAAGAAGATTTTATGGACAACAGTCTAGGTTGGAAAAAGGAAGGTTTGTTAGAAGAAAGAATGCTGCAAAAGGGTGAAGTGGGGCACCTCAGTCACAGCCTCACTAATCTACCCCACGAGGTTGTCCTGCAGAACGAGAATGAGGACAATGGCAAGGACGAAGGCAAGGACAAGCACCTCCACTATTCCCAAAAAGAAGGAAGGACAATCTCCTAAAGGAAAATCAAAGTGCTGCTGTTCTAAGACGGATGAATGTATAACTGACAGAAGAGAAAAGGGGAGAGAAGAAGGGAGAGGAAGAGAGATGGGGGGAAGAGAGCTACAGAGAGATATAGACAATTCCATACCAGTCCATTCACCAAATGGGACAATAACTCAAGATAGTGTTGGAGTAAGTGACGTGTTCCTGCACCTCCTTGCCCCTCTTGCATTCTCTTCATACCAGACTTCCCTTTTTAAATAGTTGTGTTCTGCCCCCAAGTTTGAAATGATTTCTTTAAGGCAGGAGGCCTAGACTGTTCCCCACTGCTACCTTAGGAAGTAAAGTCACTTTCCTTCTGCTGCATCTCCTCCTTATTATTATTCAGTTTTACAAGCAGGGAGTAGTTGAAACTGCATTTGATTAAACGAGGAGAATTAGTGATAGGGATGTGCATATATATAAATAAATCAAATAGGGACATTAATTATAATCTCCATGGATAACTTGTTTAAAAGTCCTCACTTTTATGTACACAAAACAAATCGAAGGAAAGATTTCAGACATTAGGCTAGTGGTAAGTGGAAACACCCACTAAGGTAAATGAAGTTCTAAACCATTAAAATATATCAAAAACATGAACTGGTTTATCTGATATTTCCACTGTGGTTTTTGATACCAAATAGTGTCAACTGTGATAGCACCAAAAAGATAGCATCACACCTCCATTCACATACGTACAATCTAAATAAAAGCAGGGTGCTTGCTGTGCAAAATGCAGCTTTAAGATATAGTCCCCCATAAAGATTGCTTGCCTAAGTTCTAAAATGATGGATTGATTGCCCAATTTCCAACCCTCTCTATATTTACCCCCTTTGAGATGCGGCATTCCAGTTCTTTCCATTAAGATCTAGAGTGTGTTTCCCAGCCTTGAACTCTCTCTGGTCCACCCTATGATTTGTTTTGAACAAAAGAATATGTCACAGATAAAAGAATTTCAGTTCTGATCTAGACCTCAAATGGCCTGTACCCTTACACTTTGTTCTCTTGGATTCTTGCCACCACCATGAAAACAAGTCTCGTTAGCCTGTTAAAGGGAAATGAGAAAAACTTTGTGGTGGGCAGAGAGTTTTCTCTGATGGGGCCAACCTAGATCGCTTTACTTGGTTGGATGTAATATTCCATGCAGAAGCAGAGCTGACCTTCCATTTGGCTACAGAAGCGTAAGTGACCCCAAATGAAATCATTTGAGCTCAGCTCAGATCTTCAGAACCAACCAATCTGTGCACTCACAAGCACGTTTATTATTGTATGTTCCACTGAAGTGCTGTGTTTTTATGTAGCATTATTATGACAATATTTGCCCTTCTTCTGTATAACAGCCACTGAGAGGAAAGAATCAGACACCTCTTCCTGGTACATCTTCCATATATTTATCTTGCAAATATCTATGGGTAAATAAGGAATGAGAATAAATGTATAATATTTGACCATTCTGTTTTCATGAAACAATGAGAGGAATATAAGCAAACCAGTAGTTCTCCTTTGCTTATATTCCTTTAGACCATAACCAGAAATTCTGGTTGTGTATTTGCACAGGAAATTGGTTACAAAACCACTTTAGATTCTGGTTCCATTTTCCTGTGCAAATACACAACCAGAACTTAAATTAACTTGATAACCATCAATCTATCCCTTTACTTTGTGTTTTCCTACATCCACACACTATGTTCACTAAAAATGAAAATACTCATTAGTAGTTATCTTAACAACATACAGCTATAAAAGATTTAAAAAAAGAAGGCTTCACTAAAAATAATTTGTTTATATGCTAAGTATAAAAATGGCTTCTTTCCAATAGAGACAATAAGCCGAAAGTATCCGCTCAAGCTTGGAAATTACTTTTCCTGAAATCAAGCAACCATATGAAGTATGTAACTTGAAATCAGAGTTGAGAATTAACACCTTAAACTGTACAAATGATATTTATTAACACATATTACATGCTAATGGAATAATCACAACTTCAGAAAAAACCCATACCCTTATGGCTCATTATTTAGATCTTGGAGGACTAACCTCCTTCTTAAGACACCTACTAGAGTAAACATTGCTCAATACCTGGGTCTGTGGTAGAATCAAATTGCATCCACACTTATAATTCTTTTTTGGTTATATTTGCATCAACTAAATCTCAGCAGAGATTTTTAGTCTCTTCCATTCTCAAATCTCATCTATCTCCATCTTTTTCTTAAATAAGTTAATGTTCAAAGCAAACGAACAACCATTCCTCAATTAAATAAAAAGAATACACAGTTTCCAAATGTCTTTTACCTGCTTACTTTATAGGATGCTACTTTTTTCTTCTTTACTCAAAAGAATAGCAATTCTTTACAACAGGTTAATACATAATCATTTGAAATCAGATTATATTCTTGATGGACTGAAATGAAAGAAGTCAGTTTCCTGAATATAAATAGATGGTATTTGTCTCTTGAATACTGTGATAACAGGCTTTTTAATTATAGGCTTTTCATTGTGGTTTGGCGTCCTTATCAAATAATTCTTTTCTACCAATTTCATAAAGCAACATGCCCAGAAGACTGAATTTATTCATCTGTATTTTTATGGGGAGCTATTTAGTTTGTTCACTTACTTGTTTTAAAGATGAGAAATTGGTAGCAAAATATACCATGTATCCCAAAACCATGATGAAACTGGGTAGGGGGAGGATACTCCAGGTAAGGAGTGGGAATAAAAGACTGGTGTGCTGAAACATAACATTTAGGTAATTTTATAATAGAGGAATGGATACTCCTAAGAAGAAACTGATAATTGGTCTTTTAAAAGTATAAATATGCTGGGCATGGTGGCTCACACCTGCAATCCTGGCACTTTGGGATGCCAAGGCTGGCAGATCACTTGAGGTCAGGAGTTTGAGACCAGCCTGGCCAACATGGTGAGACCTGTCTCTACTAAAAATATGAAAACTAGCCGGATGTGGTGGTATGTGCCTGTAATCCCAGCTACTCGGGAGGCTGAGAAAGGAGAATCACTGGAACAGAGGAGATGGAGGCTGCAGTGAGCTGAGATTGCGCCACTGCACTCCAGCCTGGGTGACAGAGATTCTGTCAAATAAACTAAAATAAAGATATAAATATAACTCATAATTACATAAAAAGGAATTTGGGAAGGAGAAAATAATGAAAAGTAGATATATCCATTCTGTGTTGAAAAGGACCTCTTGGGTTGAGCAGATTTTGCCTTCAGACAATTAATATTTAAAGGGCTAGAATTATTCAATGGTAAAGGATGTTTTTAAGGAAGGCCTAAAAGGAGAAAAGGACAAAAGAATATCTAGGCTAGGTCAAAGAATGAGAGTCTTGAGAACAGCTGAGAGTTGGACTTGAAAGTGTCAGCAGAAAGAAAAGACAAGGAGAAAAGACTGCACCAGGGCCTGGTCTAGGGGATGATAGTAAAGATAGTCAGATTTGTGGGTAACTGAAAGAGGCAGAGAAGATAAGTCAGTTAAGGATATGTCTGCGGTATTACTGGGTAGGATGAGGCTTCTATAGAAACCCAAACCAGGCTACTAAGTCAATACTTGGACCCAGAACAGGAATTAGAAGTTGCACAGTCTATCCAAAGTCCCTCAATTTTATTCGCAGAGTAAAGGGGAACAGATAAACAGAATATAAGATAATGTAATTGTGTGTCAAGAGACATAGTATTAACCACTTTTGTAGCTTTCAATAACTGTTTGAGTGTAGTTTCCTCCTTATAAAATGAAAATAAAACTGTAAAATTTTATAAAATAAAAAGTTTACACAAACTCATTCCTATGCTCAGCTCTTATCTTCTAGGAATCTGATACTCATGCAAAATCCTGGTTGCATTTAATTTGCCCTATGTTTCTTAATGGAAGAGGGGATGAATATCACTCTAGGGGGTAATAACTGGCAATGTCTGGAGGTATTTCTGTTTGTCACAACTGGGGCAATGTTACTGGAATCTGGTGGGTACAAGTCAGGGATGCTACTGAATATAAACAGACAAGACTCCCACAACAAAGAATTATCTAGCTCAAACACCAATAGTGCTGAGGCTGTGAAACTCTGCTATAGGTAAAAATTTCTTTACATCCAATTCTTGTTTACTGATCCGTTCTACAGATCCTTTAAGTAGAAAATACTGGGAAAAGCATTTCATTAGAGGGAATAGGCATAAGCAGGTATCAGAGATTTCTGAAGGAGTAAAGTTTACCCTTGAAAATATCCATTGATGAGGTAAGAGTGTTATGACAATGTTTATCATACAATAGCTATGGAAAAATTGTTGTCTCCTTACTTCTCTAATGAAGGCCTATTTACCAATGGGAGTACATTCTGGAAGTCAGGAGAGATGGGTTCCAGTGTGTATGATCTTGTTCTGTCATTAACCAGTTGTAATTGGAGTAGTAATTTAGTCACTGAGATTTGATAGGAATACAGAGTCAACATCTATTTTCCCTTCCATCAATGTTGCCACAAAAATCAAGTGAAAGAAGATCTGAAAGTGATTTGAAAAGTTAAAAGTGCTATAAAGATATAAAAAGTTAATTCATGCTTATGTTTCACAATATTTACAACATTTATCTAGCTTAATCTTGCTGCCTATTGAAATGAACTCAACAAAGTTTGCATTCTAGTATGAGAAAGCATAGCATTATATTTTATATAGAAAATGAAAACAAGTAAAATTCCGCTAAGAGTTAATAGTCTAGTTTGGTAAATCTATCAGTTATCTATGACCACAATAAGCCTGCATAATAAACAATTACAAAACCCGAAGTGTCATACGGCATTAAGCATTTATTGCTCACATGTCTAGAATCAGCTGGGGTTTAGCCAGGCAGCTCTGTCTTGGCTTAGATCATTCATCTGTCTGAAGGTTGGCCAGCTGTCAACTAACTGAGGATGCCTTGGCTGAAGCGACTGGCTCTGCTTTGTGTGTCTTTCATCATTCTGTAGACTAGACCTGAGGATGTTCTCATGTTGAAAGTAGAGGGCAAGCTTCTGCTTACATCTTATCTGCTAATATTCCCTTGATCAAAGCAAGTCACCTGGCTGAGACCAGAGTAAAAGGCTATGGTAACACTACTATATGCACAGGGATTGGACACTGAGTTACGTGGCAAAGAATGTGGATACAAGGAGTGATTAAGATTTGGGCCACTGACACAATCTACTTTAGGAAATAGTCACTAGATTATAAGGTGTCACATCTAGACCTGATGGAGAGGATATGTATCACTCAGATTTTCTGGACTTTTAGTTGAATCAAGTTACTAAATATAATTCTGAGTTGACTCCTATGTAGAGATAATACACGTGTAAGAAGAAGGATGTACACAAATGTTCAGTTGTCAGAGGGACGGACAGTGGTAAAGATAGCAACTGTGTATTAATATTTGTGCTTTCCTTTCTTTTTCAATCCATGTGGGGTCATCTAACTAGCTTTCTGCAATGGAAAGCTTTCTGCTTATAAGCAGAAGGAAATGTGTTATTTCCAGGATAAGAAGTAGACGTTCATTCTCTTTGTTTCTTTCCCCTTCTGTTGAGTGGAGGCAAACTATTTCAACAGCCTAGGAGATGGCAGAGCCATAAAACGGTTAGAATCTGGGTCCCTGAATTGCCATATAAAGGAGAGTCATCCACAAACCACTAATAACAGCATGGAATAGTGCATGAGTTTGAAATAAACAGTTGTGTTAATCCACTATAATGTTCAGATGTATTTGTCATATAACATAGCATTATCCTAAAGCAACATAATTTTATCATTAAAACTGTTATCAATTTAAAACAAAAAAATCTAAAAATTACACATGATCTTTCTTACAAATTTAGTAAAGCTTTCCCCTCAAACCTGAACATTCAAATACCTAACACATTCTTATCAAGATTCTCAATACATCTCACTAATTACCCATCTATGTGAACACTTCTAGTGATAGTAAGCTTACCATTTGAACTTCTGAAATAACCATTTCTATTTTTAAAAACATTCTGTTTATTGGAAAAGCCTTCCCTAGTTTGAATTGCCTATCACTACCCATTTAGAGCATTCTAAATTAACAAGCATACGTTTATTCCCTCTTCTAAAGGGAAGATATTTTCTTATGTCAAGATATCTATAGATTCTATCTCCAAACTATAAGAAGTCTTTTCTTCTCAGTTCAATCATGACTTAAAGAAAATGAGTTAAAGTTTAAACTTTCTTTGGGAAACCCAAGAGCAGTAATTATATACTAAAGCTTCAATATGCTTTGTAAGTTGTTATAACCACAGGCCACCTCAACACTATGACGAGTTAATTTTCACTGTGTAGTTGATACAACTAATAAATAAAAAAAATTAAAACACAGAATGAAAGTCATAGAATATGTGAGGGCAAAACCAAAAATTTGAGATGCTTAGGGGTTCCATACACATATGATGCCATTTTACAAATATATGCATTTTACTGTGTTCGGATTTGATAACATTGTGAAGTCTTCTTTCCAAGATTTTGACATAAAGAAGAATTTTTATTAACTAAGTCAACTAGAAGAATTTTTATGTAATTTCTAAGAAATTCTGTTTTTTGAAGTTCTGTAACACTAACATCTTGGATTCATTATTTTTATTTATTCTTTTTTCCTCTGACTTGAATATTCATTCAATTATGCAAAGCTTCCAAGAGGAAAGCTTCTTGTTGAAAACTTCTGACCTCTGTGCATTTTTGCTAACCAAACATTCATAATTTTTTTTCCCCCTCTCCCAGACCTGCTAGAATATGGTAGGTGGCGACCTCTACTGGCTATCAGTTAATGTAGCCAAAGTCACAATTGACAATGTCAGCAAATAACAACCTCTGCTCCTAAGATATGTAGGAGAAAATATCCAGAATGAATTGAATATTAAATGTTTAAGAAAAATAACAGACTTTTACTGGTTTTAATGCAGTTTGAGGGTCTATATTTGATAATTTCTTTAGTTCAAGAAATGTGTTTTGGTTTTTACCCTCATCTGTGTTTTATTTATTATTTGAGAATAAAAGCATGGTTGCTATGAGGCATCAGAACACATATTTCCGATTTCAAAAGCAATGCTTGAAGTTGCAGTTATGCAAAATGAATGAATTCTAGAGATCTTCCGTATAACATAGTGCTTATAGTTAGCAATATGGTATTGTGTACTCAAAAACCTAAAATAAAAATAAACAACGTTTGGTAGGATTTTACTTATTACAAAAGAAACACAAGCCTGTTGTAAAAAAATTCAACTACTCCAGAAGTGACATCAGTTAAAAAAAAAGTGATTTTTCTGCATCAGCACTTCCCCTAGTCTAACTTTCCAGGATTCAGATTAATTTAACATGGGCAAGTTTATTTTTGATGTGTGGATTACCTGAACTTAGGCTAAGTTCAGGAAGATGGAATTTAAGCATGCATTGATTTTCAGAGTAACAGGGAAAGGAGGAAAAAAATTTAAAGATATCCCTCCTTCCAGTTGGGGAGAAATAGCATGGGGAGAAATGCCAGATACAGGTGATGGGGAGGAAGGCAGCAAATTACACTGCCATGTGTGTACCTAAGCAACAATCTTGCATGTCCTTCACATGTACCCCAAAACCTAAAATGCAATTAAAAAAAAGGAGATATCCTCCTTTCATCCCTTAAGGAATTAAATGCTGGGGAAGATTGCCTACTAGTTTTGCCAGAGAGAAGACTTAACTAATTCTTTCTCCTGAAAATGTCAAGAGTACAAATATTAATTTTCAAAAGGATAGAAAAAAGAACAAAGTGTGCTTGAATGTAAGTATCCTAAATCTAGGTTTTCCAAATTCAGTACAGGGAAAAACTCAATTTTCAGTCTTTCACTTTCAGTGGAAAGTTGCTCAACCAGCATAAATAAAATTAAGTTCCGTTTTCATAATAGACCAATCTCTTTTAAAAATTTCAAAATCACTTATAAAAGGATTCTTAATTGTCTGCCAAAAGACCACTTATTATTAGACATTTAATTCAAGACGATGCCAACAAAATAAGGATTCTTAGTAGTTTTATGGAGTTTATGGTTTGGTTTAACCTGTAAAAAAATATCTGATATTTAAGAGGTTTTCTTATTCAGAATGAAAAAAAGGAAAGCTGGAATTAAGAGTGTTCTGCACATGTAAATTAGAAGTCTTACAAAGTTTCAAAATCAGTTAATAGTTCTGATACAAACTACTCAAAGGTTGGTAAAATCCTAGCTATGTCAGGTCCTTGAAAGTAGGACGGAAAAAAATGAAATTTTATTCCAAGGAATTTATTGAATGGGTACAAAATAAAACACCATTTTCCAACAAATGTAAATACTCACTGAAAGATTTAATCATTTTTTCCTAAACTACAGGTATTTGCTGTTTAGACATTGGAAGTTTTTTAATTAGGTTTTAACGGCTGTTTAGGGTAGAGAACTAGCTCATGTTAACAAAGTGAATCAGGCTAGACGTTTTCAGCTGTGGTTCTGCAGACCTGCACTGGTTTGCTACAATATTTTCAATGGTCCACAATGAAATTAGAACGCTATGATAAATGAAGATAATTTTTCATGAAGCCAAGTATATTAAAGACCTGCACTTTAAATTTCTAACATTTGTACTGTGAAAAGGATAACAGAGTAATATTAAAATTGATTTAAAAAATGTAAAAATTTTAAATTTTAAAATTGATTTTAAAAAGGAAATTAAGAGTAATATTAAAATTGATTTAAAACATTAAAATGAAAACTGATCTCATTCATCAAAAGACAAACTTGACAATGCTTTCAGTTCTACCATACTTTTGAAAATTTACTTATTTTAAAAATCCTAAAGCCCATAGCACTGCATTTCAGTCTTCAACTCTCTTCTTTCAAAAACAGAGCTCTTACTCTAATATGTAAGGGATGAATCTTCTGATCTGAGCTTCCTCAGGCTGTAAGTACAGTTGGCACAGTACTTAGAAAATCCCTCATTTAACCTGAGGAAAACTGCAAAAAGAACATGTGACTTATCATAAATCCAAAATAGTTATAGAACTGCATTTTGTGGAAAGGATTTTTTTTCCTTATAGTTTTTGAGAAACTCTGTGAAATCCACATGTGTATCAGTGGGATTTATCTTTCAGAATTGGGAAGATATGTTTTGTCAGTCATAAATGAACTGTAATCCCCATAGATTCAAGTTTAATTCAAAAACACTCTCTCCAGAGCTGCTAAATTTGGCATCTCACATTCTCCCCTCCATATGCTATCCTTAGGGAATTCTGCATACATTGTCCATAATGGTTTCTACTTAGGATGTCTGGAAAAGTAGATATTACAGTCACAGAAGGGCCATTAAAGGGAATTTGAAAACAGATCCATTAAGTTGAAGTATTCAATTGTAAGAGTCTTCAAGTTGGATGGACTATGCTAATTGATATTCAAGGAATAGCTCCATCTGCCTGCTCCTTATATCATAGCTTCTAACTACTCATGCTTGTATCACTTACTAACCTGGTTTGGTGTTCTCCCTGGAGAGAGAATTAGCAGAACATGGTGTGCATAAAAAGTACAGCAGATAAATAATGAATTGTCCCTAAATGTGGACTGCATTTCCATTCCATTTGGTTGTTCAGAGTCTTCACTATTTCAAACAGCCATCTTTTTTTCATTAATTACATCAGCTCTGCTTTTGTTATGTCTCTGTTGGAAAAGAGAAAAGAAAGTTTCCATTATTTCTCTTCTAGACTGTGGAATGAAGCAGTTGGGGCATTTTGCAAACATTCAATCATATCTTGAAATCTCTGGTCAGTTTTTGAGTGGATTTAAAAAATGCTTTTCTGTATTCTTATGCTAGCTTTCTCCCAAATTGTGTTTTTTTTCTCTTTCTGCTCGTCCTTTGTGGCCTTATCCCTTTTTCCCCACCTGGCTCTCATTTTCAAACCTAATAGTTCTCAAGAGAAACAAAAGTTTCCCAAAGGTTCCCCAACTTGGCTCTGTCTCAGCAATACAACACTATTTTTGAGTTTCTTTTTTTAAATTCTCAAGTTACTTTTCTTCTGTTTAAATGATTTTTAGGAAACAGTCTCTCCTCTGCAGTGTATAGTAGCTGCTCTCTGTTGGACAGCATCTCCGAGGTCCTTGTCACGTGGCACTCAGCTAAAGGTTAACCTGTCATTTTAGCTACTGAGCTACCTGGGATGGTAGTCACAGGAATAACATAGTCATAATATTTGCTTCAATATGGACAGTACGTACCCACTTGTTGTCTCCTTTGAGTCTCACGAAGATCCTGCAAAGCAAAGTAGACTGTTGTTATTTTTCCCATTTACAGACGAGGAAAATATGGCCCTAAGGAGTTATGTGACTGGTCTAGCAAACTCTGTGTACTAGTAAATGGTGGAACAGAAAGGGGAAGGCTGGTCTTCTGTCTTTGGTGTTTTCTCCCAGTGTTTTTCCTGGGACCTCTTTCTTTATCTTTATGATGAGAAAACAACAACACAAGCTGCCTTACTGTTGAAGAAAGAGTGAAATAATTTGGGGAAAACACTTAGAATAATACATGGCAAGAATCATGCATGGCACTTAGTGAATGCTCAACAAATGTTAATTATTATCCTTTATGTGTCACATAAATATAACAGATAAATTGACAGAATGACATACAAATGTAGCTGCTTGCTTTCTGCTCACAAAAGGATGTAACAATCTACAAGGGAGAGCTTTTAAGTAGCCATTGACTAAAACCCAAGCATTGTAATTTTATGTTTGGTTTCAGCTGAATAGCAGCAACACCCTCCCTCCTGTCTTTACCTTCCCTTTCCTGAAGGAAAAGTAACCTATAGATTCATTCTTCTGTACAATGAAACCAGCTAATGCAAACAACATGGTGCACAGTCAGGAGAAAAGATTCTGGATTCGTATCATGTCTCACAATTTACAAGCTGTATGGCCACAGTTTGGGCAAATTATTTAATCTCTCTGTGCCTCAGTTTTCATAACCGTAAAATGTTGCTATTCAGGCCTATCAAATAGGTTAAGAGGACTATAATAGGAATAAATATGAGTATAAATGAGGATAATGGGAATGTTTAATTGGAATTCTTGACCACGGCACCAAGATATGACGGATATTGGATATAACAGACCCTCGACATGAAATTTACAAACAAACTATTTGGGCTCATTGCTCTCATGAGCCCCATTCCCAGCTGTCTTTTACCCAGAGCAGGGATATAAAAGGACCAGAAGAGTGGGATTTGGGGAGGATTTGTCAAAAGACCTTCTTAGTTGACAGCTGGAGGGGTGTAGTGGTGCCATCTCCCAGTGCTAAGTCAGGTGAGAGAGGCGTGGCAAGATCACTAAGAATATAACAGGTGTTCCTGGGCCTGTGGACTGAGCCCTCTGTCAGGATTGAACAAATGAAACAGCTGGTAACAACAGAGCAGAGAGCTGCTCCTGAAGTGACTGCACCTGTCTTATCCAATAGTAGGCTAAAGGTAACTCGATCTCGGGGGGCTAGATGTGGAAACTGGTTGTGATGTCAATCTGGAGTTGTTTTTAAAGGGATTCCCCTCAAGTACATGGTCTGCCAGGGAAAGGAGATGGCAGATACAAGCGACTATACCAGTCAGGGCAGGAATGCTGGGCAGAATGATGGAGGCCCACCAAATCTGCAGGCCTGTCCTTGAAAAGGGAGCTGCAGTTGGAAGGTTTTGGAGGGAGTTCCCAGAAATTAAAAGAATCCCAGGAGAGAACACGTCAGCATCAAATAACTGCTCCACTCCTTCACTATCTCCCCGGAGAATATGTTACCATCTTAAAACAGTACCCACTGGGGAGAAATTTCTGTACCTTATCTCCTTCCATGACTCTTCCTTCTTTTGCATCTCTTTCCTGCTGCAAACGGCCTACCAAAGACAGGCTCCGGCCATTGGAAGTGAGGAGGCAGGAGTGTTTCCACTTTAAATCAGGCTCCAACTGTTGATTGTAACACAATAATGGATGTTTTACATTATAAATTAGATTGTGTTTGTGATTTAAAGCAACTGCAGGATGACCATCTAACTAGTGAAGTTGTAAGCTGGCCCAAGATTTCATTCAAACGGGGAAAAGAATAGCTCTACTGTGCTTTACTAAAGAGAAAAAGAGACAAAAATCAGACTATTTTTGTTAGAAATTTCTATAATGCATGCTATCATATTAGATTTGGGGGCAACTCGGACCCCTCAAGTTATTTTCATAGAAAGTATCCTCACAAGTCAGGTCTTCTTCATCCTGCACTGACTTGTACAGGATGGGATAAGATTTTTAAATAACTACATTTTTTATCTCTATCTTCACCTTTAGTACTTCTCAGTAGAGCTATTCCTTTTGCTTTGACCCATGGCTTCTGATTAAGATCAGTTAGATAAAGAACCTTGAATACAGTATTTTCTCAAAGCTATTAGTATTCTTTTATTTTAATCTGCAGGTCTATTTTCTTATCAAACAAATAAAAAGTTTGAATGCCAAAAATTAGGAAATTTTAAAATATGCAATATCTCTCACCCAAAATAGAGTAATTAGACAGCCATCGAATTCCTTCTTAATTACTTCAAGTAGTAACTTACCACTTCTCTAAACGACTGGCAACCTACAGATGCCAGTAAGCTATTTCTTAAACTAAAACAAAATCCATATTCATATAATTTCTATCAGTTTGTTCATCTTTTACTACCCAGAGGAATACATCTCATGCCTAACTGACATTCTATGGTTTTCAGTGTTTACTCTCTTCTACATAACATTGGAAGACACTTACATCTTCCTTATTTGGATACCAGGCCCAGGCGTAACCTAAGAGCTGTTGTAACATGAATATTAGGTTTGTAGTTAACTCAAACCTATCAAGTTGTTTTTATAAGAAAAATCCCACAAGTCAAGTCTTCCTCATCCTGTACTTGTACAGTTGGTTATTGAAACTAAAAGAAAAAAAAGGTCCCATTTTTGACTCTATTTTGTCAGTTTTACTCTACTGTTTCAGGCTTTTACAAATATTTGGAATCTCCTTTCTGATTCAGAAAAACTGATTTTTATTTTGTATTTTTATTTATGTATTTTTTTTATTTTAGAGACAGGGTCTTGCTCTGTCACCTAGGCTGGAGAACAGTGGTATGATCTCAGCTTATTGAAGTCGCAACCCTCTGGGCTCAAGCAATCCTCCCACCTCAGCCTCCTGAGTAACTGGGACTACAGGTGCATGCTATCACACCTGGCTAGTTTAAAAAAAATTTTTGTAGAGACATGGTCTCACTATGTTGCCCAGGCTGGTCTCAAACTTCTGGGCTCAAACAATCCTTTACCTTGACCTCAAAAAGTGCTGAGACTACAGGCATGGACCACTGCACCCAACCTAATTTTTATAAAGTTATTTTTCCTCTATCCAATCTTCTGCCTTTGATAGTTTGTAAGAATTCTTTTAATTCCTCTTTAAGCCACTGATAAAAGATTTGAACAGGAAAATTATTCTTCAATGAACATCCTTGGATATGTTGATCCTTGTGTATCCTGAGTGGAGTTCACCAAGGCATATACCCCAAAAAGGAATTACTGTATACGTTGTGAGCATTTTCATTTTTATTAGATGTTGATAAATTGCACATTCTTTAGATATGTTGAATATAAGCATTATGGTTACAACTGACTTATATGAAGGAGTTGCTGTTCTAGAAATCACTGACTGTACTGAATGTGCATAAAGTGGGCCATGGAATGCATGTGACAATGGCACATAGTGCCCAGTGCAGAAGGAGCAGACTTCAAGGCCCAGATTCCCATGGTGAACCAGTGGTGTCATCATCAGACTGGCTTGTGGCATGATTTTGGCTCTGGTCTGCCTTTGTTTCTTTTCACATTCTAAGCCTTGTATTTCTGTTATGAGGTCCTTCTATGAGTTAGCCTTTATTCTTCATTAATAAACTCAATTTCTGTTTAAATATCAGGACAGAATTATTTTCTGTTGCTTCCAGCTAAGAGAATATTGTAACTATTTTCCCATCACTACTTAACCTCTCATTTCCATTTTTTCTCCTGACAGTTTCAGGGCAAGACTAATACCTCTGTTAATACCCATATTCCTAGATGTTCAGGCACTCCTATGAGGTGAAGACTGCTGTCACAAATAAGATACACTCAGTTCCCTTTTCTCTGAAGGCCCCTGCAGTTTCTTCAGCTAGGAATTTAGCAGTGCTGAAAAATGGTGTTTCACAGCTCTTCTGGGCTCTACATTCTTTCTTTTTCGTTTCTTACTTCTTGTTTCAGTTAGATTTTGTTTCCATGTTTATTGCTTGCATAAGCAAAAAACCAGAAATATAGAAACAAGATATCAATGGCAGTACTAAAACTAGCGAAGTCAGCAGTGATCAATACTTGGAGGAGAAAAGACTGCACTGCAGCTCTTTTCCTGTTGGGAGTGTACATTATTGGCACCAGAACTGACCATGAATATATCATGTGATAGTTCACAAAAATAAACTGATAAGAATGCATTGTATGCTTGTTGTACTGATGTCCTTAAGCTCCTTTCTGGCTCCTTTAGATTGCTTTGCCTATTTATACTATAATCCATTGAGTCTAGATCTTATAATTTGCTTCTCAAAAGATAATTTTCTTCTAGTCACTAATTTTTATGGAAAGGAATATTATTTTTGCTACATGAGTGCATTTGAGGAGTATTTTAAACAAATATTAAAAAGTGGTTGAATTGGGACTCTTTCATTAGTTTCCAATAACCTATACCTGAAAAGGCTAAACCTCAGCATTAAGCTACCAAATAAATAAAAGTATATACGACTAGAGTCCTTGATTTCTGTAGGTAGAGTTCTGAGAAAAAGCATCTAATCAGAATATCTGAAGGTAAGCCTTCGGCGCATATATATATATATATATATATATATTTTTTTTTTTTTTTACAAACTCCTGGATCATTTCAGCACGCAACTATGATTGGGAATTAATGGCCTAGTAGGTTTGTAATACTGGTGGACTTGAATGATATTGCCTTCCTGGCATCCCTTTCTCTCTCTCTCCTGGTGCAGGCATTCTGATTTCCTTTTGGGAAGCCTCCCCCTCTCCATCCTCAGCCTGTTGTTCAAAAGAGGCTGACTAGAAGCTAGGGGTTGCAGGGGGAGGTAAGTAGCCCAGGCTTAGCCAATCACTGCATATATTGCCTTTGCCATAGTAATTGGTTCAAATATAAATTTCTGACCTAAACTAGGAAACCTTTTTGTTAGAACTATGGAGAAAGAAGCATTCCTCCTTCTGAGATTTCACTACAATTATGCAATAGGATCCCATGTTAACCTGGTGAGAGCAGGGACACAGTGGAAGTGGACCTAAGAATATGGTCAATTCAGAGCAAAGCAGAAACAAACAAGAGTTACTGAAAAGTGTTTGTGTGTGTTGTATATATGTGTGTGAGAAAGAAAGAGTGTGAGAATGAGAGAGAGATAAGATAGAGGGGGTGGGGGCTAATAATATTCTTTGAGCATCTGGATCCATCTGTGCCTTAGGCTAAATTAGGTTAACCCCAGGACTTTCCAGAGACATGATATTTACATGGACAGGAGGCAGGGAAATGCTAAGTAGAAGAAGGCAGTTCCTGGTGAGGGCCACACCCTCAAACCTGGGACCATGGTCCAAAGTGAGAACATGCATTCCTGTTTTCCTGCTTGAATGTTGCCTGATGGGCCTCCCTGTGCCCCATCCTGTAACCGTAAAAACCCCAGGCTTCACTGGCAAAGCTTCAGTGTGGCAGAGCAGCAGAGAAGGAGAAAAGGAGCAGGCGGACATCGGAGAGAAGCAGCTTGATTCAAAAGGACAGCTTGATAGTGGGACTTTGGAGAAGAGTTCAGCTAGGGACAGAGGGACTCCAGGGGAAGACCACCTTCCCACTCGATCCCCTTTCCATTTCCCCCATTCTGCTGAGAACCACTTCCACTGCTCAACAAAATCTTCCACATTCACCACCCTTCAATTTGTTTGTACAACCTGATTCTTCCAGGATACCAGACAAGAACTCAGGTACCGAGAGGGTGTGTGCAAAAGGCTATAACTCTGATCCTCTACTGAGCTGTTAAACACTTAAGCCATATGTGGATGGCAAAGCTAAAAGAGCACACTGTAACACATCACTCTGGGGCTCCATGGGTCACAGGTACCCCCCCAAGATGCTGCTACAGAGTTGCAGAATTCTGCTCCTGCTGGCACCCAGCAGCACTCGTCCTGGCCTCTGCACTCACTCACTTGCATGTTCCCCCCTCCCATGAGGGGTCGAGAGCTGCAGGCTGAGTAAATGAGCCAATGCTTTCGTAAGACCTGTGATGGGGACTAGGGAACTATCTCATTTCAATGCATCTTTATCTACTCGGGCTACCATAACAAATCACCATAGACTGGATGGCTAAAACCATAGAAATTTATTTCTCAATGTAATGGAGGCTGGAAATTTCCTATCATGGTGCTGGGAAGGTAGGTTTCATTCTGAGGCATCTTCTCTTGCCTTCTGGGAAGCTGCCATCTTACTGTGTGCTCACATGCCCTCTTCTTTCTGCGTGCTGAGACACAGAGAAAGAAGAGTGTGAGCCAAAGTGCAAGCACTTAAGTGAGCATTCTGGTGTCGGTTCTTATAAGAACACTAATCCAATCATATTGGGTCTTTACCCTTTTGACCTCATTTAACCTTAATTACCTCTTCATAAGCCTTATCTACAAATACTGTCTCATTGGGGGTTAAAGCTTCAACATAAAAATTTGTAGAGGATATCATTTAATCCATAGCATGATAATTCCTTCCCCTCTTTTCCTCCTTAAGGCATTGCACTGAATTTTCGTCACTAAATGTGACAGAGGTCCAAATGCTATAGCCACAGCTGTTGACCTCAGCACTCAATTCATTTTATCTGTCCTCATATGTCTGTTTGCCTTCTTAAGCAGACCAGTGCAGTGGGAGCAACAAGCTGTTAGGATAGAAAAGGCCATCTAGTGGTTTGGTTCAAAGCAAGGCCTCTGGAGTCTGGCTGCCTGGGTTTGAATTCCATCTCTGCCATTTACTTAACCTCCCTCTGTGGTAATGAACTCACCTGCAAAATGGTATGTACGTAAGTCTCTACCTTGGGAATCATTATGAAGATCTGATGCGTTAGTATTTATAAAGTACCTAGAATAATTGCTGGCACTGTGCTGTAAAAATTTTGTTCTACAGATCTGAGTTAAATCTCTACTTGTGCATTTATTAGTATATGACTACATGTACGCTAACTTTCCCAAGCTTCTTTTTTCTACTGAGTAAAAAGACGGTAAATGATCATTTTGGGCAATAGTACATATAAATTTACTAGCACATGTCCTGCCATAGTAAACACTCAATAAATGATGTGTGAACAAATGAACCAATTGCAATTAGAGAATGAAGTTCTTCTTTTTGTCTAAAAATTACTTTAAATTTAAGCATATTTAATTTTGGATGGTTAATAGATTTATTAGATAGATCTACTTTCTTTTTTTTTCTTTTTGTAGACCGAGTCTCACTCTGTTGTCCAGGCTGGAGTGCAGTGGCACGATCTCAGCTCACTGAAACCTCTGCCTCCTGGGTTCAACCGATTCTCCTGCCTCAGCTTCCCGAGTAGCTGAACTACAGGCACATGCCACCAAGCCCAGCTAATTTTTTTTTTGTATTTCTGGCAGAGACAGGGTTTCACCATGTTAGCCAGGATGGCCTCGATCTCCTGACCTCGTGATCTGCCTGCCTCAGCCTCCCTAAGTACTGGGATTACAGGCATGAGCCACGATGCCTGGCCAATTGATCTATTTTCCTTACTTTACTTTAGAAAGCATATGTCTCCTAATGCTCATATGTAATTACGTAGAAATGACAATTGTGCCCAAATGAGACAGAATAATTTAGGTGAGCATTTGATAATCCTGCTGTCCACAACTCTTATGAAATCTGTTACCGAAAAAATATGAGGGCAAAGTGGAAGTCTAACATGAGCTGTGTAATTTGCAATTATTTAGATGGATTACTTTTCTGAGAAACTTTCTGTAATGGAACAAATCATAGGCTATGAAAATTATACTCTGTGTACTGAAAATAAAAACCAAAATAGCAGAATGGATTGCCTCTTTCTGAGTTATTTAGTCAAAGCAAGGCTTATTCAAAGTCAGGACTCTACTTAACTTTAGATGAGCTTTATATAAATGGAACTCCCCTTGAAAAGCTGATATTTAAGTTAGCAAAAAAATATGATGATGTCGCTATTTTGCAAGTGAATTCACATTATAAATAAGTTAAATCTTTCTACTTTGCCTGGGTTTGTGAGTCTTAGAGGCTGAATTTTCTTTCTTATCAGGGAAATGGATTTTTGAACCAAATAGACTATAATGGTTGAGTTTTTGTTCCCAATTGCATTTAAAATTTTTCTATTTAAAAATAATTACTATAAAACTGAATAAAGATGTGTTTAAAGAAAAAGTTAAATGCTTTTTATCCATGTATTTCCCCTTTTAATGAAAATGAAATTGTATTGCAAACATTACTCTGGATTTTGCTTTTTTGTTGTTATCAGTATGTGATGGACTTCCCTCCCCCCAAGGCAGTATCTGTAGCTAAACACATTCTTTTACATACAGACATCATAATTTAGGTAAGTATGCACCAGAATTTATTCACCAGGAAAACGTTCTTTCAGATTTTACTTTTTGTCACTACAAACAATGCCAATAAACTTGCACATATTCCTACACTGATGAAAACATGAAATAGGATTTCTCTAATATACAGTGATTTTAGGGTAAGTTCAAGGTGCTACCACATTCCTTAAACATAGTAGAGGAAAATAATGACCTTTGTCTACAAGAAGTTTTGATAATAAAAAATAAAAGAATGTGAAGAGTAAATTTAAGTATTTGAAGTCAAAAGTGATCATATTCATATTGCAATGTGGTACTTGTTATAACCAACATTTATAAATCATTTCTAGGTCTATGAAGAGAGCCATGAAGTCTCCACACTCATTTGAAGGCCTTGGGTAGCTTCTTAAAGTGTGGTCACGAGAGCTACACTGCTAGGGATTACACACATGTTCGCAGTACAGATTCCATTGCCCCACCACCCAGAGATTTTTATTCAATGGGTTTGAAGTGAGTCCCAGGTAGCTTCACTGTTTAACAAAAAAATCCCAGGTGAAACTTCTGGCTGAAACTTTCCACCTGTTTTTATGGCCCAGAGCTAAGAATGGTTTTTACATTTTTAAAAGGTTGAAAAAAAAATCAAAAGAATAATAATATTTAATGACATGTGAAACTTATATGCAATTCAAATTTCAGTGACTAGAAATAAAACGTTATTGGAACACAGCCACATCTATTCATTCCATATAGCCTACGGCTGCTTTTGCACTGCACCAGCAGAACTGAGTAGTTGCCACAGAGACAATATGGCCACAAAGCCAAAATATTTACAATCTGGTCCTTTACAGAAAAAGCTTGCCAATTCCTGAACTAGATGATCTCTAAGGTCACAGTCCTGAATTTCTGGATGTTATCTTATTCACTGTAGTTATTTACCTCCTTCAATATGCAAATATACCTACAGACCCTAAAGCTGATGCAGACTGATGGAGGTGCAAAGAGTGGGTGAAGGTCAGATATCCTTGGGACAAGTTTCTTTTTACCAGCCACTTACAAATTAGGAGGTGACATGAGCAACATACAATAAAGGAAACATTAGTATAATCAGAACATAAATGAGGACTGCAACAGTGAACATTTATACAGTACATTGTTTTTACCAGGCACTATCTTCAGTGCTTTCCACACGTTAACTCATGTAATCCTTTCAACAACTCTAGGATGTAGGTACTATTTTCATCCCCTTTTTATGGTTGAGGAATGTGAGGCATAGAGAGGTCCAGAAACTTGCCCCACGTCATGTACTTATAAGTAGCATAATTGTAATTATTGTAATTGTAGGTAATCGTAAAGAGTTTGAACTGAGGCTGTTTAGAGGTAGAGTTTGTGCTTAAAACTACTAAGCTGTTACCATGAACAATAAGATAAGAGCAATTTAAGGGTAATAATTTTATCTGAATTCCATTTGAAAGTCAGGGGAGGAGGACACCACCCTTCGATGTCACATTATTACACATGGTCACAAGGTCAAATATCTTCAGGGCCCATTAGCAGCATCAGTGAGAACACAGCCTCTCAAACTACATTTCCTTTTCCTACTTTTGATAGCACCATGGAAACAGAGCTTGTTCACCATAAGAAAACAGCTGCCTAAGGAGTGATGATAACTGGTAGTTGCCAGGTAGGGAAACTCTCTTGGGTGGTGGATGCTGTGTGTGTAGCTGGGAAGCACATGCCCCAAGGAAAAGGGACCTGCTACTCATCTTTACTTTTTTAATGACATGTAGAAGTGAGAGTAATTTAGATTCCTGTAGCATAATCTGCCAATATTCAATAATTCAAGAATTAATTCAAATATGAAAAACAAAGAAAACTCACTGCCTGTGCCTAACAAAATAGGAGCACAGGCCGGCAGTGTGTAACCCGTGCTTTAGCAATTTTCTCTTCAGTTTAAATCACCTCTATTCCAAACCTTTCCATGTAGCTCTCTAGACCCAGACTTAATCAGAATCGTGGCTGCCTCCATGAACTGGTGCTAAACTTTACAGTCATCTTTAGTTGATGAGCATTACAAAGTTACTTTCAGAAGCTGGAGTCCTACCTGGAAGATAGTTATGCTACAATCAAAGCTAGCATCCTCTTCATGTTTATTACAAGAAATGTCTCCTTTATAGTGTATTAGAGTCAATGATCTTTACCAGGACTGGCAGCATTGATAAGTGCTTCTCCTTAACTGAAAAGCATATTTTTGTAGCTTTTTCAGGAATACCTTGGTGTTTTTGTTTTGTTTTGAGATGGAGTCCTGCTCTTGTCACCCAGGATGGAGTGCAATAACACGATCTTGGTTCACTGCAACCTTCTCCTCCTGGGTTCAAGCGATTCTTCTATCTCAGCCTCCCAAGTAGTTGGGACTACAGACGGCTGCCACCAAGCCCAGCTAATTTTTGTATTTTTAACAGAAACGGGGTTTTGCCATGTTGGCTGTGCTGATCTTGAACTCCTGACCTCAGGTAATCTGCCTGCCTTGGCCTCCCAAAATGTGGGATTACAGGCATGAGCCACCGCACCCAGCCTATCTTGGTGTTTTTAATGGCACCATAATCCAATTCCTTAGTTAATCTTCAACCATATAATACTTATTTCATTGACTATAATAGCTCATGCACATTCAGTAATGGCCCTAGAATACAATGCTGTTTTTTTTTTTCCTTTTTTAAATTTGAAGGTGCTTCAGAGCAGAGTATACAACAAGGAAAAGAACATAAAGGAAAAATTTCAGTTGTTTGGATGAAGTGAAAAAAATGTTTCAATTAGTGTAAACTGGAGTGATAAATCATTATGAAAATAATTAAAAAACATTCATCATTCTAACAGTCTGAAATAGCATTTAAATTGTTCAAACATTTTACTAAAAATCTACATAAAGAACTTTGCAGATTCTATGGGAAACAATTTTTTAATAAAACAATATTTTAAAATATTTTCCATGGGCATATATCCAGAAAAATAATGCCTCAAGTGGAATTTAAAAATCAATCAAAATGTATTGCTCAAATCTGACATTTATGTGTTTTGGTTAGAGTTCATGGACTCTGCACAAAGTAAGTATTATTTTGAATATTTTCAGTTACTTTAATATATAATATCATAAATAAGGGGCAAGTTGTCTTCGGAAGCCTGCCTAAGAGTCTTGGAGTGTGAAAAACATGGTACTTTGGCACTCAAAAGCAATACTCAGATGAACACTATTGCATTAAATGCTTATATAGTAGCACAAACAGGACACTAAATTTAAAAATGTGAAACTTTATAAAACATCCATTAAAAAAAAAATCACAGAACACTAAATACAATGCAGTATTCTGGATTAGGCCACAAAAGAGAAAGAAGAAATTAACGGAAAACTGTTGAAATCCAAATAAAGTCTGGAGTTAAGTTAATATGGTAATATTCCAATGTTTCTTTTTGAGTTTTGACAAATATGCTGTGGGAATGTAAGGTGTAACATTAGAGAAAACTGGCGTAAGAGGTATATGAGAACTCTTTTACCTAGTTTTCTGTAAGTCTAAAATTATCTTGAAGTAAAAAGTATATTTAAAAATTACAAAACCGTTTGTAAGAATATTAATCTGTGCCTAAAGCATCCAACAGAATAGGCAGGCTGATACAAGTCAGATGCCATGAAGTGTCATTTATGTTTATACATGTAGGTCATGTGTGTATTGCTGGGGGATAAATGAGGGCGTATGAGCAGAGTTAACACACTTAGATGTTTTCCTCACTTCTTGGTCCTGATGCTCAAAATTTAAAAGCACGGAAATGAGGGTGGGGAAGTGAATTCCTAAACATTTTATTAATAAAACTGCATTTGAATATTTCTGTCTAAAACAAGAATGTAAATATATATATAATGAATACATATGTATATATATATATATATTTATTTTTCCAGGAATTCCTTTCTTTAGCACTATCTTTCAAAAAGGTAGGTTACAAGTGAACAACTTTTTTGTTTCTTTGTGTGTGCTTGATTTTTTAAAAACAGTTTTTGCCTCTGTGGTATCTTCAAACATATACCAATAAAAATGATGATAGTTTGTTTCCAAAATCTAAAAAATACAGCTTTGAACTAAGTTCTGTCTCTTCACAGAATCAAGTACATTGTGGTAGGTTTTCCTTTTGCTTTGTAGGACAGAGGCCTTGATGAGGTACAGTAGACATACATCAGCATGCTAAAATGAAATTAGTAGGTCTGTTGTCAGGCAGGTCACCACAGGCCAACATACTGCAACAACCAGAAAAAGGCAAATAAACCAGAAATAAACATATTTTTAAAGATATCAGAATAAGAAAATAGTATGAATAAAAATTCCAAGGAAAGGAGAATCACTCTGAAATAAGCTGGCAATTTTTGGTTGTCATTTTCCTTAGTGGCTGCAGATTGATCTTAACCCAACAGAGAGCTTCTGCTGGGGAAAAAAGATGCTGGCAAATTTTTGAGCTTTCCTGTGGGTCTGATAGACTCAGTAAGAAAACTGAGGGTCCTCAATGACGTAAGATAATGGTGGAAATGCAAGTAGAAACTGTGCCAAAATGTGGCACATGATTTAATCCCAAAAGCAATTTCAATTTGGCCTATTTGTCTGTCATTTAGGGCATGTGCCCAATTTAAAATGGTTTCTGCTTGTTCAAGTCTCTCTCTCACACACACACGCTCAGTGATCAAATATTTAGATTTACATAAAATTTTTGACACCAACAATAAAAAGGCAGCATTTAAATAAACTGCAAAATGTCAGAAAGGCCTCAGAAAATCAAATATAATATTAAGCAACACTGCTAGTGTAGGGAAAGAGAGTAGAGAATATATTTTTATTTTGCTTTGCTGATTATGTATACTGAGTTTCATAAATAAAAGAAAGTCATGCGTCCTCAAAAAAAATCTGTCAGAGTTGGCTGGTTTTATGTGCATCACAATATTTTGTTTAATTAGGAACTCACTTTGAATTTTGATTAAAGCAATTAATAGAAAATAAGAGTCCTTTTAGGAGTAATCTATGGCAAGTTTTTCTTATTACAAGAAAACAATTCATGCATTTTTATTCTTACAAAATATTCTAAATAAGGAAAAATAAAATTATCAATATCAGCAAATATTATTTTTACAAACATAATTTATATCATTAGATGTATCATCATTTCAGATTTATAGAACAGATGGTTTACGAGAACATTATATATCTGAACATAAATCCATTAAAAATATTAGCTAGATTCATTAATGTATACAGCATCTTTTTTACATAGATCAGCTGGAAAGTTTAAAATAAACAGCACTTGCCACATATTAAAAAATAATTTTTGTTGCAGATGATTTTTAGAGTCAAGTGAATGTTTAGGCTAGTTTAGTTTCCCCTGTACATCCTCTACATCTCTTTCATTGTACTTGTCAAATTATAATAATTAAATAATTGTCTAATTTTTGATATGTTTTTTCTGTTATGTTCTGAATCCCAGGAGAGCTGGGACTATGTTTCCCTGTTAACTACTCTAAGCTTAACATTTAGGCCACTGCTTAAAACATAGAGGTGTTCAATAAAGATGTGCTTAATGAATACGGGATTGAATGAACTATACCATGAGTAGGCAAATTATGGCTCAAATCCAGCCTACTGCCTGTTTTTACAGCCTTCATGTGAGGAATGGTTTTTCCATGTTTAAATAGGTTGATGGTTTCACATGGTTATATAAGTACCTAAATGATAGACTCAATTTTGCCTGTTGGCCCATAAATCCTAAAATATTTACTATCGAATACTTTAAGAAAAGGTTTTCTGATCCTGGACTAGACAAGCACTGTCTAACACAACTGTTGTGGTGATAAAAATGTGTATTTTTGCTGAGCAATAGGATAGCCACAAACCACATGTGGTTATTGAGCACATGAAATTTATCTAGGGTGACTACACTTTTAATTTTATTTTAATTAATTTCAATAATTCTCCATGGCCAGTAGCTAGTGTGTCAGACATCAGCAGATCTAGATATGTAAAAGAATAGACTTCATGTAAAGACAGTAAACAATTACTTGCAGCTCAACTCTACGCAAGGAAAAATGTAAAAATATGTGCTAACTGGGCAATTAGTTGGTCTTTCTAATAATTAAAAAATGGAAATAACTAAATTATCTACCACCAGTTCATTAAAACAACTAATGTTATGACAAAACGTTGAAAAGGACTAAAGGGAAGAATTAGTTCATTTAATCTGATAGTTACACAGTAACTCATTTAAAATTAGCAGTGGCTCTTCATTCTATAAACTGTAGATGAGAAAATAATTGTTTTGGATAAGGCAGATAATGTTAATGTCCTATTAACAAATAAATGAAAGAAATTGCCTTTATAAAGATTTTAACATTTTTCTTTGCATTATTGATTTAAATATCAATAATCTGCAAGGAAACTCTTAAGACATATAGAGTCCTATTAAAACAAAATGTTCTATAATGCAGTAGGCAAATATTAGAGCACATAAACATGCCAAAATAGTGCTATAATCTGGTAGTATCCCTAAATAGTAGAATTAATGCAGGCATTAAAATGAACTGAGAGGTAAAGATTCAAATTGAAGAGTAAAGTTTACAACACCCACATCCACATATAATTTCAAGTCTTTAAGATGACAAGCACTTAAAAAGAATTCTGAAGTATGTGCTATTTAGGATTGAAATTGTTTGGTGCTATTATTTGTAACACTTAAAGTAAGTAAAAAAGGGAACATTAGAATATATTTCCTTTTCATGCTTACACTGTTTCTGACATGTCTACATATGAAATAATATCTTCTTGAGTAAAACTACTTTGGCTCCACTCTTTTATTTCAAATGATTTTATCATTAGGGGAAAAATTTGAAATCATGGTGGACAAATAATCCGTTAATGCTCTTCCTGGCTAGCAAGTTATTTATCAAAGCAATCCAATTTCCAAATAGCATACAAACTCAGTAAGATGCTCAGCCAATGTATCTGTTCCTCTCAGTATTTAGAGCATGAACAAATGCCTTTCCTTTGGGTGTCCCGGGGGAGGGGGGGGGGGGGACCTGAGCTTGAATTCTCTAAAAGAGCAATTTAGCTCCAGTAACAATGGTAACTAGTAACTCATAATTTCTCTCTGATAAAATTTTAAGAATAAAAAAATCCTCAGACTTTATTGAGAAATAATTTATATGCAGTAATACTGACCCCTTTTACGTATACAGTTTAGTGAGTTTTAACAAACATACAAGTTGTATATCTACAACCAAAATTAAGATTTGGGATATTTTCAATCACTGCAGGAAGTTCCCACATGCTTCTTTGTAAACAATGCCTCTCTTCCCTCACAGTCCACAGGCAACCAGTGATGTTTTCTGTTTCCACAGTTTTGACTTTTCTAGAATGTCATATAAGTGAACCACCTAACATGTAGTCTATTGTGCCTGGTTTATTTTACTTAGTCACTTAGCATAATGAGATTTTGAAATTCACTCACGCTGTTGCACACGTTGGTAGTCTGTCTCTTTTGCTGCTCAGCTGTATTCCATTGTATGAATATACCACAATATTTTTAGACATTCTCCTGTTAATGGATTTTTGGCTACTATGAATAAAATAACTATTAACATTTGCTGTGTGAACATGTTTTCATTCCTCTTGAGTAAATATCTATGAGTGGAATTGTTGGGTCATAGGGTAAGTATATGTTTAACTTTATAAAGTCTGCCACATTGTTCTCCAAAATAACTCTATTATTTGTATTCCTATCCACAACATGTTAGTGCTCTGTTTGTTCTGCATTGTCTCCAGTGATTAATGTTATCAATTCTTTTAATTTTAGTCATTCTATTGGAAGTATAGTGATATCTCTTTGTACTTTTAATTTGTATTTCCCCTGATGATTACTGATATTGTGTATTTTTCCATGTGTTTATTGGCCATCTGTACATCTTCTTTGCTGAACATTCGTTCAACTCTTCGCCTTTCTTTTTACTGAGTTTAATGTTTTGTCATTTATGTATTCTGCATGCAAGTTCTTTATCAGATGTGTGCTTCGCAATTTTTCTATCAGTGTGTGGCCTGTATTTCATTTTCTTAACAGTTCTTTTAAAGAGCAGACATTTAAAATTACTTACAATTTTGACTAAGTCCAATTTATCAAATTTTTTACTATGGTTTGTGCTTTTTGTGTTCTGAGAAAGCTTTTCTTAACCAAACATTACAAAGATTCTCTTCAATACTTTAGTTTGTCATATTATGTATTTTACTATGTGTTTAAAATATTGCCAGAGAAGAAGTTCAAAGGCATTTCCAGACTGTCAAAGGGTCTGTGGTCCAGAAATAGTTTAGCTATGCCCCTTTTATTCCCATTTCCCAGGCCTACTATTCCTTAGGTTGTCCTTTACCCTGGGAAGTACATTAAAATGTCTTTGATGCTTCCATTTTGAATATTACATTATAACCAGCTTTGCCTTATCTCATACAGTTTAGTTCAATAAACCTTAATTGAACATGTGAGACTGGACAATGCTTCATGTCAGAACCTGGGGGATTCAAAGATGAATCAGACAGTTCCTATCTGTGAGGAATTCACATCCAGTATTGTAGGTAGGTACATAAACAGGCCATGGCACTATGTTTATGTGCTTCAATAATCACATGTGAGAGTGACCTAGATGATGTTCTTACCCCTCTCTTGGGTGGTAGAGGTGTGAGCAGAGTATCAGGAAATGCTTCCCACAGGAATTGATGTGCATGAGGAATCCTGGAGAATAAATAAGAAGGCATTAAGTGAGACGGAAGAGAATGTTTCACACAAAGAAAACATGTGCAAGCATCAAACTCAACTCTATGCCTACAGTTCAGGGGCAGAAGAACTGCCAAGGGAGAAATTATGCATCGTCTGCCCCCAGCTCCCTCAGGATACATTACATTAAGGAAGAAATCATTTTCAAAATGTGGAATCCAAAGCGGGTTCTCATTCTATTCAGCTTGCCATTTACCATTTCATTCTGGGAGGCAAAAGTTCTTTCTCTCAGTCCCTTTCCCCCAGAACCTGTGAGAAGGTACAGAGCTGTTGACGAAGTAGCCCATTCATCAAGGGCCCCTCCCGGTTTCTTATGCTCTTTCACAGTCTACACTTAGTGTGGCTCTTCGGTGTTAACAGTTTCCTTCACTCCTGGGCTGAAGGGTGGCACATGATTGTGCACTTAAATACTGCAGGACAAATGGAGGAACACCTGGCTACTAACTCACAGCCTCAATTTCTCATTCAGTACCTTAGCCCATGTAACCCAGACTAGCTAGAGCAGTGAAGGTCCTCTCTCATCCTTAATTAAATGCATCATGTATTATATTCTAAACAGAGATTATTACATTTCAATTTCAACTGTCCTTAAAACATTTCTTTAGGCTCGCAGCAACAGCAGCAGCAGCTTCTCCTCAGCTAATTAGGGACTAATTGACTCTTTAGCAATTATCAGCTGTGACAGAGCCCTTCCTGCCTCCTGTCTGCCAGCATACTTGGGACCATGTCTCTGTGAAGAACTCCAATTTCTCCTTATTAGTATCAATATGGAGCAAATTCCACTTGCCTATAACCTAGTATTCTTGCTAAGATAGGTATGTAAATAAAAAGTCTTTATATACCTGAGAATTTATCCATTTAGTTCAAGAATTGTTCTTTGCTTTGTTATCCTACCTTTCAAGGTTTCTGCTTCCAATTGCTGAGGAGATGTTACATCTTTCTGAGGAAGACGACAATATCATTTTTTGTCCTCTGTAAGAAAGCTTTATCTGGTGGTGGTGGTGGTGGTCGAGGTGGTGTGTGTGTGTGTGTGTGTGTGTGTGTGTGTGTACGTGTATGTGTGAGCATTTTGAATTATGACCACTAAATTTCATGACTTCACTTACCTTATTATTCTTTTCTCTCAGAGGATGGGCTAATTTATTTTTCTCATAGACAATCAGTGTGTTAATTTCCTTCCTTTCCTCCAAAGCATATTCCGAATGCTTTCATGGCTAGGCATAGGACAAACAGTTAAAATGATATATTCTCTGCCCCTCCAGGTCAAACAGAGGGATGCAAAAGTTTTAAAATTAAGCATAATAAAGTGCTATCGATGTTGTCATAGACATCTGTACAGAGTATAGTTGGGACATAATAAAAAGATAGTGATTTCCTGTGGAGGCAAGATCATAAATATTAAAGGACAGCATAGGAAAGTGTTGACAGGAAGAGAAAGGGAAGTTACCATTTCTGGAAGGGAGACCAGGGAGAGCAAAGTCCAGATGGGGAAAACAACTTGAGATGTTGTGGGAGTCACAGAAAGTCTGGATAACTTGAAACCTGGGGTTAGATAGAGTGCAGCAAGATATTATGTTGATGAAGTAGTCAGGGGAAGCCTCATGGAGGATTTGAATGCCATGTGAAAATGTTCAGGCTTTCCTGTAGAACACGGGATGGCCACAGTAGAGTTATGAGCAGCGTTAGGAGACTGAGGCCGGGAAACTAAAACAGCAGTTCAGAGGCCCTGAGCTTAGACAGTAGCAGAGGGACTGGAAGAAGAGGGAGTCAAAAAAAAAAAAAAAAAAAAAAAAAAAAAAAAAGAAAAAGGTAGAATGAATATAATAATGTTTAAGTGAATTAAAAGGAGAAACATTTCTAGGATGATTTTGGGTTTTCAGCTGAGAGTTTCCTTCACCAAAAAGAAGTATTAGAAAAGGGCAGCTTTGACAGGAAAGTTCCATTAGATAATTTCATTTTGAGGGCTAGTAAAACGTATCTGGGGAGTGGCAATGTTCACCAGGCAGCTGGATAAGCAGGACTCAAACTCAGGAGAGAGACCCTAGAAATTAATATCTGGGCCTCATCAGTATATAGGCAATATGAGAAGCCATGGCCATGTCCCTTGGAAAGCATATAGATGGAAGAAAGCCCAAGTTCAGAGCCCTCAATGAAGAAGACTAATATTTAAAGGAAAAATAGAGAAGAGTCTGCAAAGAAGGCTGGGAGAGAATAGACAGTGAATGCAAAGGGAAAACTATAGGAATAGCGGTTCTTTGGCTTCCAGAAAGCAATTCAGGTATCAGGTGTTCCCTCTACCTCCTTTTGTCTTATGACCTTTCTGTCTTTCCATCTGCATTGCCTTAATCTCTTCTCTCTCATAATCTCTTCATATATAGTTGCTAATTCCTCATAACATTGGCTTCACATGATCAAACACTGTCTCTGGAATTTCTTTATATTCTGTGACCTTTCAGTTTCTATCCCCACGGTGTTTCTTTCCTTTCCTTCTCCTCTCCCCTATCCCCTCTCTCCCCTACCTGCTCTGTCCTCTCCTCATTCCCTCCCCTCTTCACCCCTCTTCTCTTCTCCTCTCCTCTCCTCTTTTTTTTTTTTTTTGAGATGGAATCTCTCTCTAGGTGCTCCATGCCTGCAATCACAGCACTTTGGGAGGCTGAGGTGGGCGGATCACCTGAGGTCAGGAGTTGAAGACCAGCCTGGCTAACATGGTGAAAACCCACCTCTACTAAAAATACAAAAATTAGCCAAGTGTGGTGGTGAACACCTGTAATCGAAGCTACTCAAGAGGCTCAGTCAGGAAAATCACTGGAACCTGGGAGGTGGATGTTGCAGTGAGCCGAGATTGCACCACTACACTCTAGTCAGGGTGACAGAGTGAGACTCTGGCTCAAAACAAAAACAAAAACAAAAAACAAAAAGCCAACCAAACAACAACAACAAAACACTACTCACAAATAGCCAAGATAACAGAAGCAAACTAAGTGTCCATCAGTGGATAAATAAAGAAAATGTGGTGCATATACACAATGGAGTACCATGTAGGTTTAAAAAAGAAGAAAAACTTTTTCTTCCTTTCTCTAACATGGATTAACCTGGAAAACATTATGTCGAGTGAAATGACAGGCACAGAGGTGCAAATACAGCATTATTTCGTTGAGCTCATAGAAGTAGAGAGTAGAATAGTTGCTACCAGATGATTGGGCAGTGGGAGGATAAGGAAAGGGGAAATGCTCATCAAAAGGTACAAAGTTGGCCAGGTGCGGTAGCTCAGGCCTGTAATCCCAGCACTTTGGGAGGCCGAGGTGGTCAGATCACGAGGTCGAGGGATTGAGACCATCCTGGCCAACATGGTGAAGTCATGTCTCTACTGAAAATACAAAAATTAGCTGGGCGTGGTGGTGTGCACGCCTATAATCCCAGCTACTCCAGAGGCTAAGGCAGCAGAATCGCTTGAACCTGGGAGGCAGTGGTTGCAGTGAGCTGAGATCATGTCACTGCATTCCAGCCTGGTAACAGAGCTAGACTCTGTCTGAAAAAAAAAAAAAAAAGTACAAAGTTTCAGTTATAATGAGTAAGTTTTAGTGGTCTACTGCACAGCACAGAGACCATAGTTAATAATGTATATTTCAAAATTAATAAAAGAGTAAATTTTAAATGTTCTCACCCCAAAGTATAGTTGAGGTGATAAATATGTTAGTTTGATTTAATTATTCCATAGTATATACATATATAAAAAGTCACATTGTACTCCGTAAATATAAATACTTATTATTTGTAAAGCAAAAATTAAAACAAAACAAAACAAAAAGATATTGTAGGAACTAAACAAAGGTGTTGTGATGTATTGAAAATGACAAGTCATTTTATCCACAGAATGGATTGACAGAGAAATATCTTTCCAATCATGGAATCTGTAGATATTTCACACATGTCAAATGCGCTCCTGATAGTTTTGTTACCTGAGCAGTTTGTCCATTCATGAGTCCCTTTCCATGAGGAACATGTTCTCTGTATTCTTCCTACATGTGAGAAGCAAGGCAACATGCCCCCTGTGTTGGAGCAAAAGCAAAGACTACTAGCCAGCTTGGGAAGCATGGAGTTACTGTCTACAAATCTAGAAGATTATTAGAGTTTGGCACCTTTCTGTTTTTAAAACACCAAGCCACCAGTAAGTGGTCTCATAGTGTCTACATGTAACAAAACAAAATAAAACAAGGAACACTGGTCTTGGAGTCAGAAAATCTGGATCACCTTGAGCAAATCATGTACATCTTTTTGACTTCCATTGTAGAGTGGGAATACTTTACTTACAATCACATAGGTACACCAAAAGCCCTGGAAACTTACAGGAAGGAAAAATTATTCCTGCTAAGGTTAGTTGGGAAAAATTTCTAGAGAGAATGACATTTCAGGCGGGTCTGGAAATGTGAGCACAGCATGCCAGGAAGAAGGTAAGGAAAAGGGTTTGACTTGGGGTAAGTATGCAACAGCTACTAACTGGGCTGAGGAATCATCATACCTCATACCTCAGGGACAGAATGTGACCATCTGAGGTCTCTCAGGGGGTTTTGTTTGAATAACCAAAAATTCAGAAGTACATGTCTTCACCTTGTTGTCCATCACGAGTGGACAAAACATGCCCCTCCAATCATGTAGCCTTCTTTATGCTCTGACTGTACTGCTCTGTTCTTCCTTCTTCTCACTCACTCCCCCTACTGCTGCCATCCTTTCCAATGAGGTCCTCTGGAAGTATCCATTTAGAGAAAACCAACTACTCTACACCATCTACCTTTTTACCAGACATGTACTTCCCTGAAGCATGGCTAGCTCTCCAGGCACTTCTTCCCCTGCCACTCTCTCCAATGCACAATGCTTATTTTTCTCACGTAACGTGGACCACAAGCAGAAGCTGGGAGGCTGAGGGGAAGAGCGGCTAGGCTTCTTCTTGATCCCCATTGTTATTACTCATCCTTAATCTCCACTGTTGAGTAAAAGAACCTCATCTGAGGACGTTAGGCAGCTACGGATGTTGCCATTATTTGTCTTCCACTAAACTCTCAATAAGATTTGGCATTTGTCTATTATCAATTGCCATCATTTCCCTCAATTAACTCTTCTAACGTTTTTTCAAGCATGTTTTCCTCTCTAGTCTTCCTCAGTAACGATTTCAACATTCATGACTAAAATAATAATTATAGATCTTGAGCTCAAATTTTCCTATGGGTTCTAAGTTGTGTATCTTCATTTGGTGGAGTCTGATGTTCCAGGGTGGGACACATCCAGCACAGAAGAAAGTTGAAGGTCAGAAGACTCAGCAAGTCGCCTTCTCCCAACTTCTTCTGCTATCACTGGCAGCTTATTAGATGGTGCCCACCCACATGGAGGGTGGGTGTTCCTCTCCCTGTCCACTGACTCAAATGTTAATCTCCTTTGGCAACACCCTCACAGACACACCCAGAAACAGTAGTTTGCATCTTTAAATCCAATCAAGTTAACACTTAATATCACAAACTCCAAAGGGCATTTTTCAACTGTCTTCTTACTTGATCTCTAAAATGCTTTCAACCATTGGTCACTCCACAGGCGCTGACATATTATCTTCTTTGGTTTATGTGATGATATGCCCTTGTTCTGTATACTTGATTTTTGGATGAACTTTCTCAGCCTTTCTTGTCTGTCTTTCTCTACAGAACCTTCATACTGCTTCACACTGGAGTTATTCCAGATTCAGTGATAGCTTCCCATTCTTCCCTTCCTATGATTTTTACTCTGAGTGATATCATCTATACCCTGACTTCCATTTCCATTTATATGTTGGTAACTTCTAAAGACGTCTTCAAGCTTCCCCCTTGTGACAGCACTTCTTTAACATTGTTTGAATGTTTCAAAAGCATCCTAAACTCAACATATATAAAATAGGAAATTTGTAGTTTTTTCCCAAATACCACCTTGTATATAGCCAAACAATCTAGAAACTATTATGGGCCACCAACCAAAGAGCTCTAAGAACACACCTGTAGTCCATGTTAGATTTATATAGCTTACTGTTGCCAGTAAGAATGCACTCCAGAGAAACCATGAGTTGTCCTAGTAAAACAGAATTTGCAGGAACTTCTTACATGATTTGGCCTTGAACTGCATGGCTGAAGGTTGAATTTTAAAACATGGAGTCCAGTTTTGTACTGGATGTTCTTAAGAAGCTGGGATGAGTCAATAACTGGTCTTAATTTTTTTTCTTTTCTACTCTAGGAGGCAGGTTAATTGAAGTGGGCCCAGACTAGTTACTGCTAAAAAAAAGTAGCAATCACTCATGTTAATCAGAAGAGGATGTTGAGAATGACCTTGTCTGTCTTGTTTCAGACATGTCGTTAGTGGCCTTGTCTGAACATTGTCCATAATTGTTATTTATTTTGAGCTTTAGCATCTTCAAGTTTTAGCTAGGTAGTTTTGGGAAAAAATGACGTTAACTTTCAGCTTTAACTTTCCAATATAAAAATTAAAGTGAATATTAAACCTGGAGACCATCATTCTCAGCAAACTGACCCAAGAACAGAAAGCCAAGCACCGTATGTTCTCACTCATAGGTGGGTGTTGAACAACGAGAACATGTGGACTCAGGGAGAGGAGCATCACACACAGGGGACAGTTGGAGGGGGTAGGGGAGAGACAACGGGGGGTGGGGAGGGCGGGGAGGGTGGGGAGGGATAACATGGGGACAAATGCCAGATATAGTATGCACCTAAAGTAAAATAAATTTTAAAAAATTAAAGTGAATATTATTATTTCAAACAGAAAACTCAGAATCAACTTATATATGATTTTAGTTGTACACATATTTTCTTAATAAGACTTTTTTTAGGTTTCTAAGGAAAAGTCAAATACTATTTTACCCATTTGTAAAATCCATTCTATTTCTTGGCAGATTATGAGACCTACCTATTTAGAGGCAGAGCAACCAGGTACCATCAAATGCTTGAAGGTCTGTAAGGCTGTATGTCCAGTAATATCTTGCTTTTCTCAAGAGGAAAAATACCAATGATGAACTCTGTATTAAAAGTCAGGGTTCTCTAGAGGGATAGAATTAATAGGATAGATGTATATATAAAGGGGAGTTTACTAATGAGTATTGGCTCACACAATCAGAAAGTCAAGTCCCATGATAGGCCTTCTGCAAGCTGAGGAGCTTGCAGAAGAAAAACTAGACTAATACAGAAGACCCTTAATCAAGTGGTAAGGGAGTATCTGTAGGGGTTAAGTTGTTAAATTCTCAAGACAGAATGCCTGAATTTAAATCCTGATTTTACCATTCAATTGTTCTCTCTAGCTACTCCTACTTGGAACAAGGTGCCTGACCTCTGTATCTCAATTTCCTGCAGCAGAAATAAAATAGTCCTTTCTTCTTAATATTGTTGTTAGGATTAAATAATAAATTTAGAACAGCACCTAACACAGAATAGGCACTCAATAAATATTTAGTTGACATGATTATTATAATCCATCATGCCATTTGGAGTTTAAAAAACCTTTTAAAAATTGAGTAGTTGCCAAGGACACTGTGTATGAATGGTATGTATGTGTATAAGAGAAATATAAAGCTGGAGTCACCTCTAAAATTTTTAAACAGATCTGGCCACTCAAGAAGACTTCCTCAGAGAAGGCTGCTCAGTTGCCAGCACACTTGAGAACAGTGAATCTGGAATTATGTTAACATATTGGAACCTTCCATGGAATCTGAAATGGTGAAACAGTAATTTAAATTGTAGACTTTCAAAACTGTCAAAAAAATTGATGATGTACTCTTGCTTGCCAGGAAGGGGCTTATGCAACACCTTTGGGCTGAATATAAGAGGCCAATAAAAATGGAAATTCTAAGGGGGAATTCCATGAAATCTGTAACTGAAGTCGTCCCATTCTATTGCTGTCAAGCTGGCCATTTTCCCATCTATTAACTAATATAGGTAAGAGGGGGTACTTTTTCTTTTTATGACATCAGTTTAAATTGAGCTTCTGTGTCTGTTTATGATTCACTTAATCTACATGCTTTCTGCATTTACTAGATTAGAGGTGGATTCTTTGGGGCAGAGAAAAGAGTTTGCAACATAGATTAAGTTATAGGTTGTTAAAAATTATAGTATATGGGGTACATAGAAAATGCTATGTATATATTTGGTTACTGGTCATTTGTGCATTTTGGGTGATATTTCTGAATTGTTTATTGGCACATTTATGTAAAAGACTTCATTTGAATCAATTTCTGTCAAATCATTAGTAGATTGCTTGTCTATGATTTCTGGTATTTTTATGTACAAATAGCTAAGCAGGAGAATATTCAAAGCTTGCATTTCATTGTCATGAAGCTGTCTATGGATCTTGTGTTTAACTATCAACAACTTTCCAAGATGGCAGCTGTTATGAATAATAATATATACGAATATAATTATATATTTTAAATATATTTATATATAACATATACATTTTATACATAAATATATATATTTAAAAATATATATATTTATATATATTTAAAAATGGAAAATTTCTGGGAATATATGCTCTGGGAAAGTAAATGAAGAAAAGGAATAATGCTTTAAGCTCAAGGCATTCATAGCAGTCTTAGGTATAACAGCAAGAAATCAGAAACAACCTAAAGATCTAACAATAAAATTATGGTAAATAGTGTATGCCTCATTAGCATGGAGTCTTAAATATAATCATCTGCTTGGTCCAGATCTGAGTTCAAGTCCTAGATATCCTTGTTAATTTTCTGTCTCATTTATCTGTCAAATATTGACAGTGGGGTGTTAAAGTCTCCCACTATTATTGTGTGGCAGTCTAAGTCTCTTTGCAGGTGTTTAAGAACTTGCTTTGGGTATCTGGGTGCTCCTGTATTGGATGCATATATATTTAGGATAGTTAGCTGTTCTTGTTGCATTGATCCCTTTACCGTTATATAATGCCCTTCTTTGTCTCTTTTGATCTTTGTTAAAGTCCATTTTATAGGAGACTAGGACTGCAACTCCTGCTTTTTTCTGCTCTCCATTTGTTTGGTAAATCTTCCTCCATCCTTTATTTTGAGCCTATGTGTGTCCTTGCACATAAGATGGGTTTCCTGAGTACACCAATGGGTCTTGACCCTTTATCCAATTTGCCAGTCTGTGTCTTTTAATTGGGGCATTTAGCCCATTTACATTTAAGGTTAATATTGTTATGTGTGAACTTAATCCTGCCATTATGATACTAGCTGGTTGTTTTGCCCATTAGTTGACATAGCTTCTTCATAGTGTCGATGGTCTTTACAATTTGGTATGTTTTTGCAGTGACTATTGGTTGTTCCTTTCCAAGTTTAGTGCTTCCTTCAGGAGCTCTAGTAAGGCAGGTTTGGTGGTGACAAAATCAGCAGTTGCTTGTCCATAAAGGATTTTATTTCTCCTTTGCTTATGAAGCTTAGTTTGGCTGGATATGAAATTCTGAGTTGACAATTCTTTTCTTTAAGGATGCTAAATATTGGCTCCCACTCTTCTGGCTTGTAGGGTTTCTGCCAAGAGATCCACTGTTAGTCTGACTGGCTTCCCTTTGTGGGTAACCTGACCTTTCTCTCTGGCTGCCCTTAGCATTTTTTCCTTCATTTCAACCCTGGTGAATCTGATGATTATCTTGGGGTTGCTCTTCTTGAGGAATATCTTTGTGGTGTTCTCTGTATTTCCTGGATTTGTATGTTGGCCTGCCTTGCTTGGTTGGGGAAGTTCTCCTGGATAATGTCCTGAAGAGTGTTTTCCAACTTGGTTTCATTCACCCCGTCACTTTCAGGTACACTAGTCAAATGCAGATTTGGTCTTTTCACATAATCCCATATTTCTTGGAGGCTTTGTTCATTTCTTTTCACTCTTTTTTCTCTAATCTTGTCTTCTCGCTTTATTTCATTGAGCTAACCTTTAATCACTGATATCCTTTCTTCAACTTCATCAATTCGGCTATTGAAACTTGTGGATGCTTCACAAAGTTCTTGTGCTGTGTTTTTCAGCTCCATCAGGTTATTTATGTTCTTCTCTTCTGATTATTTAAGTTAATATTTTGTCTAACTTTTTTTCAAGGTTGTTAGCTGCCTTGAATTGGGTTAGAACATGCTCCTTTAGCTCAGAGAAGTTTGTGATTACCCACCTTCTGAAGTCTGCTTCTGTCAATTCATCAAACTCATTTTCTGTCCAGTTTTGTTCCCTGCTGGTGAGGAGCTGTGATGCCTTGGAGGAGAAGAGGCATTCTGGTTTTTTAAATTTTCAGCCTTTTTGCACTGGTTTCTTCCCATCTTCATGGATTTATCTACCTTTGGTCTTTGAAGTTGGTAAATTTTGGATGGGGTCTCTGAGTGGACATCCTTTCTGTTGATGTTGAAACTCTTTCTTTCTGTTAGTTTTCCTTCTGATAGGCCCCTCTGCTGCAGGTCTGCTGGAGTTTGCTGAAGGTCCATTCCAGACTCTGCTTGTCTGGGAATCACCAGCAGTGGCTACAGAACAGCAAAGATTGATGCCTATTCCTTTCTCTGGTAGCTTTTTCTCAGAAGGGTACCCACCAGATGCCTGCCAGAGCTCTCCTGTATGAGGTGTCTGTCAGTCCCGGCTAGGAGGTGTCTTCCAGTTAGGATACACAGGTGTCAGGGAGCCACTTGAAGAGGCAGTCTGTCCTTTATCAGAGCTCAAACACTGTGCTGGGAAATCCACTGCTCTCTTCAGAGCTGCCAGGCAGGGATGTTTAAGTCTGCTGAAGCTGTACTCACAACTGTCCCTTTTCCCAGGTGCTCTGTCCCAGGAAGGTAAGGTCTTTATTTATAAGTCCCGGATGGGCTGCTGCCTTGTTTCAGAGATGCCCTGCCCAGTAAGGAGGGAATCTAGTCACACAGTCTGCCTGCAGAGGCCTTGCTGAGCTGCTGTGGGCTCTGCCCTGATCAGACTTCCTGGCGCCTTTGTTTATACAGGCAAGGTTAAAACTGCCTATTCAAGCCTCAGCAATGGTGGACGCCCCTCCCCACACTGAGCTCGAATGTCCCAGGTTGAGCTTTGACTGCTATGGTGGCTACAAGAATTTCAAGCCAGTGGATCTTAGCTTGCTGGTCTTCGAGGGAGTAGAACCCTCTGAGCCAGATCACTTGGCTCTCTGGATTCAGCCCCCCTTTTCAGGGATGTGAATGGTTCTGTCTTGCTGGCATTCCAGACACCACTCAGTTGGAAATGCGGAGATCACCTGCCTTCTGCCTCTCTCTCCGCTGGGAGCTGTGCACTGGAGCTACTCCTGTTGGCCATCTTGCCAGCAATCCCCATTATGCTTTTAAGAAAACAAACTAGGTATCTATGGAATGTATCTCAAAATAATAAAAGCTGTTTATGACAAACCAGCAGCCAATATCATACTGAATGGGCAGAAACTGGAAGCATTCCCTTTGAAAACTGGCACTAGACAAGGACGCCCTCTCTCACCACTCCTATTCAATATAGTATTGGAAGTACTAGCCAGAACAATCAGACAAGAAAAAGAAATAAAGGGTATTCAACTAGGAAAAGAGAAAGTCAAATTGTCTATTTGCAGATGACATGATTGTATATTTAGAAGACCCCATCATCTCAGCCCAAAATCTCCTTAAGCTGATAAGCAACTTCAGCAAAGTCTCAAGATAAAAAAATCAATGTGCAGAAATCACAAGCATTCTGATACAACAATAACAGACAAACAGAGAGCCAAATCACAAGCAAACTCCCATTCACAATTGCTACAAAGAGAATAAAATACCTAGGAATACAACTAACAAAGGGTGTAAAGGACCTTTTCAAGGAGAACTACAACACACTGCTCAAGGAAATAAGAGAGGACACAAACATATGGAAAAACATTCCATGCTCATGATTAGGAAGAATAAACACCATGAAAATGCCATACTGCCCAAAGTAATTTATAGATTCAATGTTATCCCCATTAAGCTACCATTGACCTTCTTCACAGAAGTAGAAAAAAAAAAAAACACTTTAATTTTATATGAAACCCAAAAAGAGCCTGTATAGCCAAGAAAATCCTAAGCAAAAAGAACAAATCCAGATTCATCAAGCTGTCTGACTTCAAACTATACTACAAGGCTACAGTAATCAAAACAGAATGGTACAGGTACCAAAACAGAGATATAGACCAATGGAACAGAACAGAGTCCTTGGAAGCAACACCACACATCTACAACCATCTGATCTTTGACAAACCAGACAAAACAGGCAATGGGGGAAAGGATTCCCCTGTTCAATAAATGGTATTGGGAAAACTGGCTAGCCACGTGCAGAAAGCTGAAACTGGACCCCTTCCTTATACCTTACACTAAAATTGACTCCAAATGGATTAAAGATTTAAACATAACTAACACCACAGAAACCCTAGAGGAAAACCTGGCAAAACCATTCAGGACATAGGCATAGGCAAGGACTTCATGACTAAAACACCAAAAGCAACAGCAACAAAAGCCAAAATAGACAACTGGTATCTAATTAAACTTAAGAGTTTCTTCACAGCAAAAGAAACAATCGTTAGAGTGAACTGGCAACTGACAGAATGGGAAAATTTTTTGCAATGTACCCATCAGACAAAGGACTAATATCCAGAATCTACAAAGATCTAAAGCAGATTTACAAGAAACAAACAAACCCATTCAAAAGTGGGCAAAGGATATAAACAGACACTTTTCAAAAGAAGACATTTATGAGACCAAAAAATGTGAAAAAATGTTCATCATCAGAGAAATGCAAATCAAAACCACACTGAGATACAATTTCACATGAGTTAGAATGATGATCATTAAAAAATCTGAAGACAACAGATGCTGGAGAGGATGTGGAGAAATAGGAACATTTTACACTGTTGGTGGGAGTGTAAATTAGTTCAACCATTGTGGAAGACAGTGTAGTGATTCCTCAAGGACCTAGAAATAGAAATTCCATTTGACCCAGAAATCTCATTACTATGTATATACCCAAGGGACTATAAATCATTCTAAAGACACATGCACAGGTATGTTCAGTGTGGCACTGTTTACAGTAACAAAGACCTTGAACCAACCCAAATGTCCATCAGTGATAGGCTGGACAAGGAAAATGTGGCACATATACACCATGCAATACTATGAAGCTATAAAAAACGATGAGTCTGTGTCCTTTGTAGGGACATGGATGAATCTGGAAACCATCATTCTCAGCAAACTGACACAAGAACAGAAAATCAAATACCGCATGTTCTCACTCATAGGTAGGTGTTGAAGAATGAGATCACATGGACATAGGGAGGGGAACATCACACACAGGGGTATGTTAGGGGGTGGGGGGCTAGAGGAGGGACAGCCGGGGGTGGGGGAGGTAGGGGAGGGATAGCACTGGGATAAATGGCTGCTGTAGGTGACCGGTGGATGGTGACAGCAAGGCACCATGGCATGTGTATACCTATGCAACAATCCTGCAAGATCTGCACACGTACCCCAGAAGTTAAAGTATAATTAAAAAAAAAAGAAGAAAACAATTAAAACCCTAGAGTAAATGGAGAATGAATGAAGTAGTTTAAAATATTACTTTAAATTTTCCCTAAGTATAAATGAATATTTTGATGTTATCTATAGCCCTAATTTAATAATTACTGTTCTGAGGATAGAGATAAGTGTAAAAGCACCTAGAACACTGTCCAATTCATAGATGGTCAACGATGTTTCATTGAATTTAAATATGTGTTCCTTGATCTGAAGCACGCACATCAATCTTTGAAACGTTGTAGAGATTTAGTCTCTTGTTTCCTGTCTTTCAGGCATTTTTGTTTGGTCCCTCAAAATAGCTATCCTATACACCTCACAAATTTGCATTTTTTAGAGAAGTTAGAATCTAAAAATCAGGACATATATTAAATGTGTATATGTTGGGACTTCATTAGTCTACTACAGTCTTCAGAAGTTCTACAATATCAGAATATTTACCTAACTTTAAACAAAGCTATGAGACTTAATTTTATTTTAATAAAAGAAAGTTAAGGAAATTTATGTTAATTTACTCCTACTTTGTTGTATTAAGGTTAGAAGCTATGTTATTAATGGCAACAATATTAATTATTCTCCAAGCATTTACTACCAATGTATTAGAATGAAAACACATTGCCAATAAGCACATTTAAAATGGTAGATATTAAAACTTTGCTAGATATCTAAAAATATGAGTCATATTTTTAAGAATTTCAAACCTGTTTATCTGCAAGATAAACAACTGTTCTCACTATTAATGAGAGAAAGTTAATGTATTAGAATAAAAACACATTACCAATAACCACCTTAAAAAATTAGATATTAAAATTGTGCTAGATATCTAAAAATATGAATCATATTTTTAAGAATTTCAAACATGTTTATCTGCAAGATAAACAACTGTGCTTGTTATTAATGAGAGAAAAGATACCTATGAAATAATTTATCTTGCAAAAGCTTTTAGTTCTTACATCCTAAACATTGATCCTCAAGATCTTTAAAAATCGTTCTTTAGTTCAGCATAACATGCTGTTAAGGAATGGCTTCCTAAACTTCCTAAACCAAGTATAAGCTAGTAATGTAAATGGAAATGTGGAGTTTTAAGGCATTATTTATATTCACAGAACAATGTCTAACATCCTACAACATTAAAAGTGAACCCTCCTTTGACTTCTATTTTATTTTTTAGCTCTATCCTTTTAAGTTAGTTTAAGTGGAAGTAGAGCACTAATACTTTTTCTTCATGATTAAAATTCTGTCTCTTTTGCCTTTATTTAGTGGTCTACCTACACAGCATTATATTATCTACTAAAATTAAAAATATTCTTAAGTCCCCAAAACACTAAATATGTCTGTTATAATCCAATGGTATCTGGAATTGTTTTATCTTGCTCTTGAAACGCACTATTTGAATAAATTTTGCTTGATAGAAAAAACACCATTCAGATCAAGTATTTTTCTTAGAAAATCTGAAGCAGTATTACAAGATTGTGCCTTTCCTGAGAGGGCAGCTAATTAAGAATACATGTGCAGTTACTTCAACATGATCATCTGATGTACACAAAATCCCATGTTGACCAAATAGAAGGCAATGTGGTATATTTTAGGCTGGAATTTGCATAATTTCTCTATTTTTCTAAAATTGACCGCATTCGATCATAACTCAATGTAAGGGCTTTTCCTCCCATGAGATTTAAATACATGCTACTTTGTTCTATGCAGGCATATGTTAACTCTTTTTTGCTAGATTGTGCATTTGAAAATTCTAATGAAAACAGTATATACTTATAAAAAGGCCTTCCAATGACAAAATATTTGCAAATTGAATAAGGCAAACCACTGACATAAATACATCAAGTAGTAAATTACTATGTATACAACCAGTAGCCAAGTACAAGCCATCCACGAAGGTGTGGGAGCTTGGAGTTCCTTTGGTCACAGGTTAACCACAGCACATATTTCATATAGAAGATTATTTCTTAAACAGTTCTTCTCCATGAAAATAAGCCATTGTACTGAACACACTGAAAATCAACATGAAGGAAACTATGACTAATGCACCATACTCACAGTTGGCAACAGAAGTGAACGGTACTAGGACATAGTTCATTGTAAAAGATTGTGTCCTCATGTAGCAACTTATTTTTTTTATCTTCTCAAAGTCATTATCTAAATCTCGACTCTTCCATATACCTATCATATATGTTTCAATGACTAGATTATAAACTCTTGAAATTAGAAACTGTCAAAGTTTAAAATCTTTCTCTCCACCTTTAGTGTCTAGCATGGTCTTAGTCACAGGGCAGCTAACTAAGAGATGGTGATCGATTAAATTATATGCAACATTAACAAAGTAGCTTCATTGAAAGGTAGAGACTTAACTGCAGATTCAATTAAACAGTCATATGTTATTCATGATTTACTTTCCTTCTTGGGGCAGTTTTGCTATACTGCATTTCTTTTAGAATTTTTTTCCATTTCATACAAATTTATCAATCTGTCATCATAGAGTTGCTCTAATTTCTGTAGGATCTATAGTGATGTTCCCTTTTCATTCCTGATATTGGTTAAATGTTCTATTTTTTTAAAGAAATTGTAAGTTTTGACAGTTGTTTCAATTTTGTTAGTTATCTAAGAAGTGATTTTGGAATGCATTTATCATCCCTGAATGTTTTTCTTTCATTATAATCATTTGTCGGTACTCTTCTAATATTTGTGGCAAAAGTAGAATTTTAATTGTAGCATGATTTTAGCTCAGCATATAGGTTTTCATGAATAATTTTCCACTATGATTCCATTCAATTATTTTTATTATTCATTTCAAAATATTTTGTGATGTCTACTTTGATTTCCTTAACTCCCAAATTATTACACTGTACAATTTTAAAATTGACACCAAATGAATATTTTCTACTCACTTTAAAGCATTTTTTTCAGCTTCAATACATTGTGATCAAATACTACACTGTATGTGATGTCAATGTTTCAAAATGTATTGAAATTTTCTTTAAAGCCCAGCACATAGACGAATTCCTAAAAGTTCCATTATGTGCTTAAAAAAATTATGTACTCTGTAGTAACTGGGTACAGTGTACTGTACTGGCACATTAGGCTAGTTTTACTTATTTCACTGTTCGAATCTTATATCCTTGTAATTTTTTTTGGTTTTTCTATAAGATAGGAACATAAAGATACTTCTGGAATGACCGCAGATTTATCTATTCCTTCCTGTAGTTGTGTTAATGTTCGCTTCATATATTTTGAGATTATGTTAACTAAATATGTTAACTAAATTTATAATCATTATATCTTCCTGAAAAAATTGAAACTATATTCATTATGAAGAGTGTCTCTTTAAGAGTTGCTTAAAGGGGAGAAGGACTGCAACAGTTTGTAATCTGGACTAGGGCTGTGAGGGCTGCCCTGACCAGATGGCATTGTCAAGCCAGATGGTCCCAGGCACCAGACAGGACTTTAATGTTCAAGGACCTTTGATGTGTGGGGCTTAGAACAGAAGGCTCTGCTTTCCCACATCTAACTGTGATAATGATTCTGTCTCTCAAGAAAAAAAAAAAGGCCATAAAAGACAACAAGAAACATAGAACAGGTAGAACATAGAGAAAGCACAAAATAGAATGGCAGACTTAAATTCATCTGTATCAGCAATTCCACTAAGTGTAAATTAAATCCTTCAATTAAAAAAGGAAGACTGAACTCCTGAAAACCTAAGGTCCAACACTATGCTGTTTAGACGAGACATATCTAAAACATGTAAGTACAAAAAATTCAAAATTAATAGGAAAGAAAAAAGCATATTTGAAAATATTCATCAAAATAAACTAAATCAAAATCAGACCAAGTAGGTTTTAATATTTTAATTGATATTGGACAAAAGTATCCATTTTTGTATTTCCTTTTTAAAATAATTTCAACTTTTATTTTAGATTCAGTGGGTACATGTAAAGGTTTGTTACAGGAGTTTAATGCCTAACACTGAGATCTGGAGTGTGAATGAGCCTGTCATCCAGGTAATGAGAACAGTACCCAATAGGTAGTTTTTCAGCCCGTCTCCACCATTTCTTATCCCTCTTGTAGTTCCCAGTGTCTGTGGTTCCCATCTTTATGTCCATGCATACCCAGTGTTAAGCTCCCAATTACAAGAACATGTAGTATTTGGTTTTCTGTTCCTGCATTCATTTGCTTAGGATAATGGCCTCCAGTTGTATCCATGTTGCTGCAAAGGACGTGATTTTATTCCTTTTTATGGCTATGTAGTATTCCATAGTGTTTATGTACCACATTTTCCTTATGCAATCCACCATTGATGGGCACCTAAGTTGATTCCATGTCTTTACTATTATGAATAATGCTATGACACACATACGAGTACAACTGTCTTTTGGTAGAACAATTTACTTTCTTTTGGGTATATACCCAGTAATGGGATTGCTGGGTCCAGTGGTAGTTCTAAGTTGAGAAACTTCCAAACTGCGTTACACAGTGGTTGAACTAACTTAAACTCCCACCAGCAATGTATAAATGTTTTCTTTTTCCTATAGCCTCAAAAGCATTTATTGCTTTTTGACTTTTTAATGAGAGCCATTCTGACTGGTGTGAGATAGTATTTAATTGTGGTTTTGATGTACATTTCTCTGGTGATTAGTAATGTTGAACATTTTTAAATATGGTTGTTGGCCACTTGTAAATCTTTTGGGAAGAGTCTGTTCATGTGACTTGCCCACGTTTTAATATGGTTACTTGTTTTTTGGTTGTTGCATTAAGTTCCTTATAGATACTGGATATCAGACCTTTGTCAGATGCATAGTTTGCAAATATTTTCTAGCATTCTTTAGGCTGCCTGTTTATTGATAGTTTCTTTTGTTGTGCAGAAGTACTTTAGTGCAGTAAGGCTCCACTTGTCCAATTTTTTGTTGAAATTGCTTTTGAGGGCGTAGTCATTAATTCTTTCCCCCAAACCAAAGTCTAGAATGGTGTTTCCTGGGGTTTCTTATAGTATTCATACAGTTTGAAGTCTTACATTTTAATCCATTTTGAGTTCATTTTTATGGTGAAAGTTAGAGGTCTAGTCTCATTCTTCTGCATATGGCTAGCCAGTTATCCCAGCATCATTTATTGAGTATGGAGTCTTTTCCCCATTGCTTGTTTTTGACAATTTTCTCAAAGATCAAATAGTTATTGGTGTGTGGCTTTACTTTTGATTCTCTATTCTATTCCATTAGTCTATGTGTCTGTTTTTGAAGTAGTATCATGCTCTTTTGGTTATTGTAGCTTTATAGTATAATTTGAAGTCAGGTAATATGATGCCTCTGGCTTTGTTCCTTTTGCTTTGGAGTTCTTTGTCTATTCAGGGTCTCTTTTTGGTTCCACATAAATTTTAGAATATATTTTTCTAATACTGTGAAAAATGACATTGGTCATTTCATAGGGATAGCATTGAATCTGTAGACTGCTTTGGGCAGTATAGCTGTTTTAATGATATTGATTCTTCCCATCCATGAGCATGAGATGGTTTTCCATTTGTTTGTGTCATCTATGATTTCTTTCAGCAGTGTTTGTAGTTCTCCTTGTAGAGATATTTTACTTCCTTGTATAGATGTATTCCTAGGTATTATTTATTTATTTACGTGCCTATTGTAAATGGGATTGCACTCTTGATTTGGCTGTCAGTCAGCCTTAACATTATTGGTGTATAGAAATGCTACTGATTTTTGTATATTGATTTTGCATACTGAAACTTTCCTGAAGTCATTTATCAGTAGTAGGCACCTTTTTGCAATGTCTTTGGGGTGTTTTAGATATAGAATCATACCATCAGTGAACACAGCTAACTTGACTTGTTCTTTTCCTATTTGGATACCTTTTATTTCTTTCTCTTGACTGAATGCTCTTGCCAAGACTTTCAGTACTATTTTTAACAGGAGTAGCGAAAGTGGGCATCCTTCTCTTGTTCCTGTTCTTAGGGGAATGTTTCCAGCATTTGCCCATTCAGTATGATGTTGGCTTTGCAATTTCACTTTTAAATGTAAAGAATTCTTCAGCTTTTAAACGAGGATACTAAAAATCCATTTGTAAGTTTTTTAACTAGAATTTATAACACATTTTTTCCTATGAAATCAATGCTGCTATAAATATGGTTAAGTTCATGTTAGTCTGTCTAGAACATTTAACAAACATAACTATTACTTTTATACTATGCATCATGTGGAATTAAGTGCTTTACATTGAGAACTGCAACCATCTACATCTGCATGACAGAGATATTAGGTTTAAGAACTGAAACCACCGGTGTTAACATGATTTATCTGTTTTTTTATGGGAAAACTTTGTGTAGGAATAGGACTGAACCCCAGTAAATAACTTCATGGTTCAGAAAATTCCTATACAATAATTTATCTCAATCCTCTCAACTTCTCAAAGAATTCACTTATCAAGCAACAATTTACTTATCAATACTTGCTTCAAGACCCTGGCATTGCTATATATGCTAATCCTAATCTCTTATGCAATTAACTTTTTCAAATCCAAGTGTTTTTCTCTACCTTTGAGCCCAGACCTCCAAATCCTATAACTATTCTCCCCTAATTTCCCCCTTCAGGTGCACTGTGAAGCCTTTCAAGGCAGTGCCCATTGTTACTGCAGTGAGTTACAAAAGACTTTGCTTTATTTCATTAGCAGTTTTTTAGAGGCAATTTAAGGTAGTTGAATAACATATTCACACACTTAATCTTCCTAACAATCTTATAGTGAGTTCTATTCTTATGTTCTTTTCACAGGTAAGAAAACTGGGGCACACTGAACAGTTAAGTGACTTACCCAATGATACAAAACAATTTAGCTCATCTGAGTCTAAACTATACTACTAATATTACTGAGTCCCTGTTCTCTTTGGATATTGCTCTGAAGACACCCTTAAAAATCCTATATCCTAAACCCTTGAGTTCTGATCTTGACAATTGTTAACTATCGTAATTAATAATTTTATTGTTTATCTTGCTCACTGGACTGTATGTAGGCTCTTTGAAGACAGTGACATATTGTCTCCATACTATCAATGCCTAGCATAATCTCTAACAAGTGGTAAGCATTCAATGTTTATAAAATGAAAGTAAATAAAAACCCATTTTACAAATGAGGCTCCGAGATGTTAAGCACTGTCATGCTTTAGTTCACTCAGAATTTGATTGTTAGAATTTGTGCTCATGTCAAGGTACCACATTCTTTGGCTAAACTGTAAAATAATTCCCAAAGTGCAGTTTTTATGAGATGAGAGTCTACAACCATTGCAGTGGGATTCATGCGTACAAAGCTGTAGTCTAAAATACCGTTTCTTTGCTTTCTGTGGAAATGTTATCATCTCAGTGTGGTGAATGCAGGCTACCTCATATTGATGTGATGCTTGCATCACACATTTAACTGATTCATAAAAATGGAAACCATTAATGAATGCACACAATTTCTGCCAATTGTTTAAAGCAGAGAAATTACTATCAAGTTGCCTTGCTGATGAAACTGTTGTAATTTACTTTTTTTTTTTTTTTTTGAGACAGAATTTTGCTCTTGTTGCCCAGGCTGGAATGCAATGATGCAATCTCGGCTCACTGCAACCTCCGCCTCCTGGGTTCAAGTGATTCTCCTGCTTTAGCCTCCCGAGTAGCTGGGATTACAGGCATGTGCCAGCATGCCCGGCGAATATTGTATTCTTAGTAGAGACAGGGTTTCACCATGATGGCCAGGCTGGTTTGGAAATCATTGACCTCGGCTGATCTGTACACTTCAGCCTCCCAAAGTGCTAAGATTACAGGCGTGAGCCACCATGCCCAGCCTGTTATAACTTCTCTATGCTAAAAGGTGTTTTACACATATAGAATATTTTTCTTTATTATAAGAAATAAATATTATAAAAATATTTGGGTACAAGGAAAGAATTTTAAATTTTTACATGGAAAGTAAAATTATAAAAGAAAAAAGTTGGCTGAAAAGGTTTTCTGCTCCTTCTGAAAATAGCTATATAGTTAACAATAAGAGGAAATCACAGCATGCTGAAACAAGAAAGCTATTTAGGAGAAAGAATGCAACTGACAAATTGAAACTGAGGAGGATTCTTAAGCAGTCAGTATGAATATGACAAATGAACTCACAGTCTGGTTTTCTTTCTTCCTGTTTTCTATCATGGCCAATGGCTGCTAAAACCATTCAGAGGAAGGTTAATGGGAAAACTTTATATTGAATAAATAAGACTCAAAACAACTGAAGCTGCTGATCAATCTTAGTATCACTAAATATGGAACAGCCAAACAAGACGTGTCTCCTGATATGATGTAATAGAAAGTACATAACACTATGAAGTATTTTTGCCAAAAGACAAAAACAAACACATAATAACAACTTGACTCTCATAAGTTTCTAGATGTAACAACTTTTAGGAAATACTTGGGAAGTTGTATTAAATGGCTCTCTGAGGGTATAATCAGATAAATCTAGAAATTTATTCTATAGAATGTATCCATATTTTATAGAATAAATTGCCTGATTTCTTAAAAAAAAATGATATGAAATTTTAAAAATGGAGGGGGAAACCATTATATATTTAAAACAACCTAAGAGACATATCAAGCAAATGCAAATGTGTTAAATTTGTTTAGATTCTGAATTGAAGAAACTGATATAAAGACTTTTTCAGCCACAGATCTGTGAATGAGACAATTATAGATGTTACGAAAAAACAAACAAAACCAAACCCTTAACAGTTAGAAATAACAAACTTCCTGGAATTTGCTTTGAAGTTCTCCAGCTAGGGTATGTGTGGGTAGGGTGTGCATGTGCATGTTTATGTGGGTATAGATGAAACAAAATTGGTAAAATGTTGATATTATTGCACTTTGTGATGAGTACACGGGAATTCCTTATACTCTACTCTCCACTTTTAGATATGTTAGAAATTTTGTAGGAAAAAAAAGCTTAAAAATGGCTTATCTTCCAAGTATTGTACTATCTGTATAGAGAACCTGTTTATCATTATGTGTGTATATATATATAACATATATATATAGGCTGTAAACTCAGTATTGTAATACAAGACATATAATTATTATTTGTTGGATAGATGCCAATATTTAAAAAAGCATTTTTTTTTTTGCTTTGGAAAATTTTATAAAATCTCTCTAGTTGAGGATCAAGGAAGTTTTATCCCAGTTGTTCATCTTTTTGGTATGCATTAGAATCCTCAAGTTTTCTGCTAATAAAGAGGACTTGTTTCACAATGGGCAGGGTGTTGGCCTCATTCCATTGACTCTTGGTTTACTCAGATTGGCTTTTTACAGACTATACAGTAATTCCATTAAGTGTCAACCCATCACTTTCTTTTAGTAAGATAAATTGCCTCAAGAATCCCTAAAGAGAATATCTTCTTATAAGATACAAATTTCTTTAAGGGAATTATCCCATGCTCTTAGATTAAAACCCAGTGTAAATTGTGCTTTAAATGAGGCACTTTTAAGTTTCTGACCTGGTTCCTGGATATTTCTTCCCTTTAAACACAGATTTTTTCCCTCCTGGTAAAAGAAAAATGCTTCCAAAATGTGGATGAAACTGCAAATGATCTTCAGCACCAACTATCTTTACCTCTTATCTGTGCTAAATTCAATAAATCAAAATGTGATTTGTAGCAAATATAAAGGGTCTTAAATATTGAACAGGAATTAAGATGTAGATTACAATCTTCTACTGATGTACTAACTCAGGAATGTAGGTCAACCCTTTTATATTATTATCATGGGTTCTTATTTTATTAATGTATGCTTTGACAATGGAAAAATGGATTTTAACCTTCTGTTGTTAGCCATTATTTTATTATTTAAAATATAGAGCAATCATTTTAAAATTTTTATAAAACAGGACATAAATGTTTAGAAAAGCAATCTCAGTAAGAGGTCTCATAGAGAAATACATCTAATAATTTGCTTCAATGGAAATCATTGCTGCTTCTTCAGAGCAATAACAGCATAACATCTGGGAGATTTCACAGGATCAAACAACTTCACAAGAGCAGACCACACAATATCTTCCTGCAAATTGATAAGTAATTTAGATATACAACCATTTGTTAAAGAAAAATATGAGAGACGAGTCAGATTATGTATTGTAATATAAAAATATATAAAAACAAACTGTATCACAGAAAATTCTTATTCTTTGTTAAACAAAATTAACATTCACAATTACACTTTCAAGAAAATTTGTGCTGAGGAAAACAAGGATGTACATAGAGAGCGAATTACGAGTTTATTGTTTGCTATGGTTGTGAAAAACTAGAAGTGTCCAATCACAAATGGATATTAAATAAATAATTTTATGATGACATATTATTCACTTTCTATAGTACATTTAATATGGTGGGAAATGATGAATAAAATATATAAAACAAATTAGATGTAAAACTGCATTTATAATTTGATTCTAATTTTAAAGTACAAATAATGTGCACACATAATTATATATATACATAACACACATATATTTGAGACTCCTTAGAAAGTATACTAAAAATATAATAGTTGAAGCTATTTAAAAAAAGGTAGGATTATGACTACTCTTAATTTTATTATATACCCTGTATTTTAAATTTTCTAACATAAGTGTATTATTTTATAAGATATTAACTGAAATATTAAATATAACATTTCTATAATTTCTATCATTTCATTACAATCTATTAATCTTTGTGCATACTGTTTTGCTTACCTCTTGTACATGTCAATGGAGATTGCTTTGAAAGAGATATGAGAATCTAGTAAAATAGGTACTGATTTTATGACCCACTAACTTAGGAACTAAAGTGATTTGAAGTTAGCTGGTAGCTTAGGAAAGTATATCACTATTTACATATTTAAAAATTGCCTTTTTCCATAAAAATACAAATTAGAACAAAGCAAACATTTTAAAATATCCATTTGTTCCAATTAGCATTTGTTGAAAAGAAGAAAGTAAAGCTCCCTGTATGACAAAATAAAATTGTTAAAGAGTTTATAGTGGAAATATTCGGTGAGTCCATGAATGGGTTTAATTTAAACAGTTCGTCAAGCTTTATTTTACCCATAGCTCAGAGTAGAATCTGCAAAAAATATTTTCCTTAAAGACAACCCAAAAGCCAATATTTTTGTCATTCAACATAGATAAGTAAGATTGTGAAAAAAAAAAGAAGGAATCTTCCTTGATCAGAAGTTTCTACTCTGTGGCATCCATATGGCCAACACTTCAAAAGTGAATTAAAAGACAAAATCTTACAAAATGAAATGTATACACAATATCTTTTATGTCTGGCCTTTATTAATTTCAGCTATACAATATTTCATATATAGTGGTTTATGTTCACTGCCTATGTATAGTAATTACCATACAATTAAAAGAATGTAAACTTTATTATAGCAGCTTTGCGGAAAACATCTGTTGTACATATGTGTATAGGTTTAAAAAGAGATGGAATGAATATTTAAACTATGAATATATAATGAGAAAAATTTTCTTACTAGTTTTATGTGAAAGAACCTTATCCTAGATATAAGTGGATCTATATTACTGTATTGAGTAAAACATTTAATATGTAATTTAAAATAACATAATTTACCTGCTCTTTCAGGTAACAAAGTCGATCCAGAAGAATCAAAGTCTCTATACAAGGAGCCAGAACAACTTTCAACTAAAATAAAAATTAGATAGGTAGGTTGGAGGTACTTAAAAAAAAAGACTGGTTTATTTCCTTATCACTTATGTTTAAGCAAAGGTATCTACAGAAGTTTATATAGACTCAATCTCCAGTATCCATGTACATCTTCAGAAAATGAATATTTCAGAGATCAAAAGGTTTTCTTTAATAATAGAAAAAGAATGTCCTTTAGGTGACTGTGAGGTAGACTCCAAGCAATCAGATGTGATAGAAAGCTTTTAAAGGGGTACTAAGAATAAAATTCATTAAAAGGAGTGCTTGTGAAATAACTGCATTGGGACCAATATGTGTTCAAAGGACTCTGAAACCTTTTGTGCATTTATAATACTTTTTTAAGAGAAATCTACCATGTGTTCTCTTTATTACATTACTGATACCTAATATAATCCTGAAATAGGAAATGATCCCAAACAACTTTTCTACAGTAAGAGAAAAACAACATAGATTGCTTGGCCCATAATAAAATTTAATAGGACCCTATTCATGTCTAGCAACATATTCAATTTAATATGCTTAACTCTGAGATTTACCATATTAAAAGCTTCCAGTTCATTCATTCGAGGCTTATACTTCTCATAGTAGTTCATTATAATTTTTTCTGGCAGCTTCAAGATAAAAAAACAACAAATTTAACAATAGTTTAAAAATATTTTTCCTTGTCAAACATATCCTAAAGTAAAATAAACATGACATCAATTTAAAACAGCTTTAGGTGTCTGAAGAGCTCTCGCTAAGGATATTCATGAAGCAAGTCAAGGTAACTCTAAATTACTTAAAACTTTTGCACTGATACAGGGTATGCAGCACATCATAATTAAAACCACCAGTAACATCCCATTAATACTGTTTAATTTCAACAACTAAAAAGGAAATATTTACTTTCATTTGTTATTATGCTTAGGGAATATAGGAGGAGCTCAAACATTTTTTGACTAAAATTAAATTTTACAACACTGTATCTAAAACAAGACACCTTTGAGCAAAATTCAAAGGCAATAGAAACACAATAGCATATGTCCATACTTAAGGTAGTTTCTTTTAACATTCACTTAACAAATCCATTAAAGAGCATTGCTTTTCTTTTTTTTTTTCCCTAAACAAATACCTACAACATGTTGAACTCCTGTATTTAGCAGGCCTCTCTCTAGTTCAATTGTGTTTATGCTCCTCTAGGTAAGCTTTATGTTACTGGGTCAATTGTATTTATTTCTAAACTTGCTATGCCAGTTACATTATTGCCGTAACCTACAGGTTGAATATACCTAATACAAAACCTGAAATGCCCCAAAACCTGAAACTTTTTGAGTGCCAACATGACATTCAAAGGAAATGCTCATTGGTGCATTTCAGATTTTGGATTTTTCAGATTAGGCATACTCAACTTGTAAGTATATAAGGTGAATATTTTTAAAATATATGAAATCTGAAACACTTCTGGTCCCAAGCATTTTAGATAAGGAATACTCAACCTATCATATAAATAAGTATTACATAACAAATGAAATATGAAAGCAACAGGAAAAATTGATTCTATAAATTGAATGCCTTTGTGAAAGGTCTGATAAAGGAGAGTCACCTAAACAAATTGCTGTCAATTAGATGTGGTCAGAATAAATGAAAGGCTGGATAAAATGAGTAAAAATCTGAAAGGACTTGTACTCAGATTTATTTGCAAATGTTTAACTGAATTTATTATTTTTTTCAAAGTCTCTTGCTTTTATTATTGCACTAAATTTCTTTTGAATTTAAAAAAGTACAAAGGGTAGTGGAAAGCAAGGCTTTGTCTCATTCAATATCTTGTGAAGCCTTCCAGAAAAACTCTCCCCTTTCGTACAGAACCCATGCAGATTACACACTCCCCATCCTTTTAAAAGTTTGCCATTTTTTTTGACTCAAATGAGTTCCTGCTGGAGAAAACTTTTGCAGAAGAATATATTGGACTAAATCCAGGCCTGGACTTCAAGGCAGCAAAAACTCTCATCTCACAAAATTGTGTGTGTTCAATTATAGCCTTTAGTTCTCTCCTCTACCATCCGAAGATCAGCAGTTGTAAGATAACTCAGAACTCATAACCTTTCCTATCTTGCTTCCTAAAAACAGCTTTCTTCAATGTGATTTCTTGGGTGCTCCATTTTCTTTTTTTTTCTTTTGTGTCAAATTGGGAAGCACCATGCTGGTCATCAGTTGTGTTTGTTTCAAACTAGGGATTGTTGATTTTGTTCCTCAGGATACGACACTTTAGATTATGTTCTGCTGATTTTGTCTGAGATCTGTAACCCTGGGCATTTCCTCTTGGTATCTTTCTGAATCCTTCTTTTACCTTCATTATACTTTGTAATATATATAGTTTAAGATTTGATATTGTCAAAGAGAGTTTTGTTTCTCTTTCTCATTCTATTTGTTGCTTTTGAGTGTATTCTGGAGAGAAAAGGTGAGAACACCATTTTCCTCTAATATTAAAAAAAAGTTTGTTGTTTTGAGAGATCCAAACTGGATATTATAGGCTATGCATTATAAGTATGTTTGAGGCGAAAAAGCCAAGGGATAACTCTGAACAGTAAAACCATATGCAAATCTGTATGAAAAAAAAAACAAAAAAAAACCAAACCTAACCAAAACAAAAATGGCCTGTTCTTACAAGACCATAAGAAGTGTACAGTTGGCCTTCTATAACTGCGGGTTCTGTACCAACAAACTCTATCATCTGAAGATCAGAAATATCCAGAAAAAAAAAAAAACAACACAAAGTGACATCAGCAAGAAGACTGACTACAGATGCCTGATGCTAGTCTCCCAATACAAGAAAGAGACAAGGCACTGAATACACAGATGAGATTTGATTGGAGTGTTGAAGGGAGAGCATTTGAGCACAGCATGGAAGTGGATGGAGATGCATCTGTGGTAATTAGAAGTCCAGGAGAGCAGCTTGGAGACACCTAGCCTCTGTAGCTCCATCGTCTCTGACTGGATGAGAATCTGCTTCAAATTGGCAGAAACTCTCCTGTTACAGGGAAAAGGTAAGAAGAAGAACGCTACCAGCCCCCACTGCTACCACGAACACCTACCATCCTTTCTGCAAGAGAATCTCATAGTCTTCATAAGTGGTGAGCCCAGTTTGGAGAGCTTCCAGGAATCCACACAGCTCCATTGTCCAGATTAGTAGCACAATGCGTGCACTCCCCCACTCCCCACCTAGCCTTGTACACCAAGTTTCTACAGCACAGAGCCATCTTAAGACCAGAGTAACATCAGGAGTGCACCCTGCTCTGAAGGTCAGTAACACTGTACCTCTACACCACTGGGGCTCTATCCTCATTCCCAAGCCCAAATGGGTGGCTGACTGCTACAACCTAAGCTGCATGGAGCCTGGGTCCAGGATTGGCTGTCACTCTGGTCCTACACAGTAGAGAAACCAACTCACTTCCAGACACAAAAACAGTTTGACAGTCCTGACTAGTGTACACCTACCCCTGAACTGGCCAAAACTGCTGCATGCCCTCTCCTGAGGGGGGATAGTTTGTGAAGCCTCCAAGCAACTGACATGCTCTGGGGCCAGGTAAAGTACTACACACCCACATCCAAGGATGTACAAACAGCCCTGTGGTGCCCCACACCCTGAGCCACTCAAAGGCCCAATGCACTCAATCACAGTCTGAGAAACAGCCCTGCAGGTTGCCTCTGGAGGGCAATCACCCAGGCTGGCTGAGCAGCTGTTGGCCCATGACATAGGCCTGAGAAATAGCTCTGGGGACCATCCCCAGTATACAAGCCTCCAAGCCAGCTGAATGGCTGTGTACCTACATCCCAGGCTTGAGAAGCAGCCCTCCCCATAACAGCCCTGGATGTCATGCCCCAGGTCAGCACAACAGCCTTGCACCCCTATCCCAGGCCTTGAGAAACAGCACTGTGGGCAGCTCTTGGTGGTCACACCCCTAGGTGGCCAAGCAACTGTGTGTATACGCTCCCAGCCAGAGTAACTCCCCCATAACCCCAATGCCAGCTCCAAGCTGGCTAACCCATTATATGCAGGCCTGTACCTCCAACCTGAGAAATGGCACAATGAGGACGCCCTTAGCAAAGCTGTACCACCACTGTCCACAAACTCTCTCGGCCTGGGCCACTGAAACACTCAAATGCCACTAGCATGGACTGCATCAGAAGAAACTATGTGGATACTACACTACTGCATCCACCTAGAACCACAGCCAATGCACCCCACCCAACTAATATCCCAAAATCCATTCATATGCATAAGCCTTTCTTTATGAAACCTACTCCATAAAATTGGATGGTGTGACTTTTCCACCAAGTACACAGAAACCAATGTAGGGACACCTCGAACATGAAAAAGCAAGGAAACATGACACCTCCAAAGGAACACAATAATTCTCTAGTAGTGGAACCCAACTATAAGGAAAGATAAAAAATGCCAGAGAAATAATAATAAAAAAATAATCTTAAGAAAACTTAGTACAGATTAACAAATCAATGAAATCAGAAATGAGAAATTAAAGAGATAGATATAAAAAAGAACGAAATAAAAATTCTACGGCTGAAGAAGAATTCAAGAAACAAAATAAAAAATACAATTGAAAGCTTCAATAACAGATTAGACCAAGCAGAAGAATTTTTTTTCAAAATGAAAAAAAAAATTTATTGATGAGTGCACATGCAAATGGACCTAGACAACCGCTAAGAGTTCCTCACACTTTCATGTACTTACAAAATTATTTAATCTTTATAGACATAGTGAACAATTGGTTCTGCTACTTCTTAAAGATGTGAAAAATTTCTTAAGTTTAAATATACAGTCTTAATTACACCAATGTCCCGACGTCCCAAGACAGACTGTAGGTAATGGAATCTCAACTGCTTCTCAAAGAATCAAAAACAAAAAACAAAACTCAATGCAATCTACAAGATTAATTTATGTTTAGGAAAAATCCATATTAAGTAGATTTCACCCTTTTCTCCCTTCTTATCTATTCTCTCTCTGTTACTGACAACTTTTTATAATATAAGAGGACAGCAAAATTTCTCATCAACTTTTTGAAAAATAAACTATTGAAAAAAGAGATACCCAAGAGCTTTGTGAATATAACACCACTGAAATTATTTACTGAGCACTAATGCTAGGTCTGCTATTACTACGAAATCTTCTGAGGAAACACTTTGCATTCCTATAGTATTTTAAAATAAATTCTCCAAACAGCTTCAGAATCTGCAGCGTATTTTTTCAAGTAACACTTTATTGGAGTTATCATCATATGACACAGTAGGCATGAAAATGATTACATCTAACAGATAAAAAAGATTTAGACATAAAGAATAATGTGCCCTAATGTCATACGGTGTTGCTGCTAAGAGTTAGGATTCGAACTCACACCCTATTCTTAATCCTGTTTACTACCCTAAGTCCCTATATATTCTGTTTCACAGAATGCTACTAGTCACTGTGCCCATGTGTTCATGCAAGTTTTGGCAATGCTTGTTAAACAAAGCTAACCATATTCCCAGAGCCTTTACCATGCATAAAAACTCTCCAGGAAGAATATGGAGAATAGGGCAGGTGCCATAAACTCAAAGCCCTACAGGCACCAGGCAGGTAACAAAAGTGAGGAGGCAGGGAAGATGAGGACTTGGGGGCTAGAGAATGTGGCCCCATCTAGTGGGGGACCTGATCACACAGGAATGCAGTCTAATCTACCCATGTCTTTTCAGAGAAGCTACAAATCTGAGCTTTAATTTTAAATTCCCAGGTTTATACCTGTTGCATCGAATTTAAGAAAAACAAACACTGTAGAGTATGAAAAAAAATATTTAGGCCAGATCAGGCTGGTCTCATTTAGAAAATCTGAAATACCACGAGTCACAGTTTTACTTCCCATAGGACCTTCATTCAAAGGATCTATTACTTTCTTAGACCTCTGCAGAACAGTGTTGAAAATGCTGGCTTTGAAAGCAAGCATCCTGTCCTCCTAGACCATTATGGTTGGAGCACCTCTAAACACCAAGTGTGAATTGCTCAGGGTTTACTCAAATTGAAATAGAAAGTAATACTCAACCTTAACTGTTCATGTAGAAACGGTTCTCTTCTGACAAATCTAGCCCTTGCAAATCTATATTTCTCAACAATTATACTGGTAACTGAAGATATGTTTACAATAAGCCTCACAATTGTATTGTAAAAAATAACACTGTAATTGACTAGATATGAAAAAGATCTTCAAATTTCTGAAACAATTTTAAATATATAAGTGATTTGAAGGCATTTACAAGTTTAGAATTTGGGTTGAAATTAGTGACAGTTTCAAACACTACAATACTTGCAATGTAACTTTTCTAAGGCAGAAAGGATTTTTTCCTATTCTTTCCTCTTTTCCCTTTCATTTCTGCCCTGCCTTATTGTAAAAATTAGTTCCAAGAACTTGATGGTTATTTATCATAGTGCCTAGCATTGTGGCACAAATGTAGTAGAAACAGCATAAAAGTGTTTAATCACATGGCAAATGATTTTCTCCTCCTAGTGTCTGCTTGGTCCATATTCACTTCCTTTGACAGCTTCTTTTAACTGGAAAAATAGCTACCCTGATCCCGGGATCAAGTACTGAAAGCATCATATTTCCAGAGGCATGAGAAACATATATACCTGTTACACTCAAATTAGACTCACTCCTATTTTATTTCCATGGGTGAAATAAAAGCCTGGGTTCATTGGGCACCCTTGGGGGAAACTAAGAAATGTAACATTTGGAGTTATAATATAGAAATAAGAAATAACCATGAATTTCTTCCAAATGAAGTTTCAAATCAGATTTGATTTTTAAGTCCTATTTCTTTCTTCTGGACAGCTTTGGTGGCCAAGATAGAAGTTGATTTCCTATGTTGTCAGTGATTATTCTCTTTGATGGACACAGGATTTATGGAGTCTAAAAACAACATACAATTCTAAAGTGTTTTATGTTTGAGAGGGAACTCTGCAATGATCAGAAAGATTGAGTCAGTTTTAGTATAAAAAATGAGAACTATATTAACAATGAAGCTGACTATACAGAATTCAGAGCTAGAGACTCACTCTACCCAATAATACTGACATGTTGAAATGCTAGATGAAACTAAAACAGAAAAATAATCCTGGAGTTTAAAATATGTCTGACATGGTAGTATCTGGTCACCGTCTTCTGCAGTCATGGGCATAAAACCTCAAAGAGCACCACTTTAATCCACGACATAAAGATTAACCTCAATAATGTAGATATTGTTTGCTGCTTGCACTTGTCTTTCACCTGCACTTTGCAAAGCTCCAATTGGAAGGTGATATGGTTTAGCTGTATCCCCACCCAAATCTCATCTTGAATTGCAGTTCCCATAATTCCCATGTATCCTGGGAGGGACCTGGTAGGAGTTAATTGAATCATGGAGGCAGTTTCCCACATGCTATTTTCATGATAGTAAGTGCTCATGAGATCTGATGGTTTTATAAGGGCTTCCTCTGCTTGCTCAGCTATCATTCTTCTCTTTCCTACTGCCATGTGAAGACGGATGTGTTTGTTTCCTTCTGCCATGATTGTAAGTTTCCTGAATACTCCCCAGTCCTGCAGAACTCTGAGTCAATTAAACCTCTTTCCTTCATAAATTACCCAGTCTTGGGCAGTTCTTTATAGCAGTGTAAGAACAGACTGATACAGAAGGTCACTCAACAAAATGATATGCAGGTATAGCATCTTGCATATGATACAGAAATACTTTATGGTAATGCTGACATCCAAAAAAGTGAGAAACACCAAGGCAGAAATATAGATTCCCACAGAGATTCCCTTAGAGGTGGTAGCCATCTGTGGATTTTGTGCTGGGGACATGAGTTTGATTGTTATGGCAAGGCCATCTGAAGATTATGTCATGGTGCCATTTCCATCTGTTGTGTAAGAGTACAATGGTGAGTTGGTGGGTTGTGTCCTTGTTTCCTGCAATGTTGTAATCTGAATTTCTGCTGGCTGAGTTGGAGAAGGTGAAGTCGCTACTGGATCATGCTTCTGCATGGGTGATGGCATTGGAGGAGCAGAGGTAGAGACTCTAGATGACATGGGAATACTTGTGTTCCTGGCTGGTTTAATCTCCAATAATAGGGTGACTTTCATGTCACTGAACCACCCCCTGTGCACAAAATAGCAATACAAGCCACTGTCAGTCTTGGTTGCATTTTCTTTAGTCAAGAAGTCATCCCTTTCAAAAGATGTGCCATTCCCTTTAATGCATCTTCTTCTAAAAGGTGACATTAACCCAGACAATTTCATCTGAGTGTCCATATATAGGACACATCTTTCAGCCCCAGCATACAGATGTCACCTCTCCATCATAGTTGCAAGGAAGCATGACAAGCTAACCCACTGCTCTACTCAATTGTACAGTATCTACCACAAGTAGGATAAGGCTTAAGATGGTCCCTTGAATCCTCAAGGATGGGGTCAGCCAGTTATTTAGGAGGTTCCAGCTTCTTCTTTAGAGTGCCTCCTCATGCCTTAGCTGACCCTTCCTCCAAAGGTCTTTATAAATAAAACAACTTTCTCCCAGAATTCCATTATCTCTTTGTCACATCTTTTCATAAGAATACTAAGAGGTATATTTGAAAATCAAATTTTTCCAGTTGGTAGATTTTGGTAAATTTTTCTCTTTGCTAGATTTGACCAAGTTACAAATTTGAACAGATTACAGGGAGATTATTAGTGGACTGGAACAGTACTTGTTTTCTGCTGGGTTATTTTAAAAAATTCAGCAAAGATCTTAATTTTAGTTCATACACTAGGCTTGAAAAATCATAGAGACTTTGAGAATGCTGGTATAGGAAAGGGCTTTGAGAGAAAGAATTTCTGAACTTGAAGACAGGTCTTCTGAAATAATACAGACAAAAACAAATTTTAAAAAATGAAGAAAAAAGCCTATAGGATTTATGGGACACCATTAAGGCTATCAAGCAAATATTTGTATTAAGGGTATTCCAGAAGGAAAAAGGTATAGAAAACATACTTAAGGAAACAATAGTTGAAAACTTCCCAAGTCTTGGAAGATAAATGAACATCCATGTCGAGGAAGCTCAAAGACACCAAATAGATTACACCAAACAGGTCCTCTCCAAGGCATACTAAAGTCAAACTATCACAGGTCAAGAACAAATAAAGAATTCTAAAATCACCAACAGAAAAACATCAAGTCACATATAAGGGAATCTCAATTAGACTAATAGTGGATTTTTCAGCAAAAAAGCTTATTGGCCAGGAAAGAATGGCATGATATAGTCAAAGCATTGAAAGATAAAACAAAAAAACTGCCAGCCAAGATCATGATACCCAGAAAAGCTATCTTTCAGAAATGCAGAAGAAATAAAATCTTTCACAGATCACAGATAAGTAAAAACTAAGAGAATTCATCACCCTTAGACTGGCCTTTAAAAGTGCTCAAATGAGTCTTACATCTGAAGTGAAAAAATAACAATTGCCATTATCAAAGCATGAAACGATAAAACTCACTGGTAGAGGTGATATACAAAAGAGAAAAAGAAAGGAATCAAATTTTATCACTGCAGAAATCTACCCAATAACAAAAATAAATAAGAAGTAAGCATGAAAAAAAAAGAATATAAAAAACAACCAGAAAACAATTAAAAAATGCCAAAAGTAAGGCTTTGCCTGTCAATAATAGCCCTGAATGTAAATGGACTACATTCTCCAATTTAAACATATAAACTGGCAAAATGGATTTTTTTTTAAAGACCCAACTATATGCAGTCTGTAGGAAACTTACCTCACTTGTAAACACACTCATAGGCTTAAAGTGAAGGAATTACAAAAAGATATTCCAGATAGGTGCTGTGGCTCACGCGTTACCTCAGCACTTTGGAAGCCAAGATCACACACTGCTCTCCAGCCTGGGTGTCAGAGCAAGACTCCATCTCAAAAAAAAAAAAAAAAAGAAAAAAAAAGATACTCTATGCTAAGGGAAAAACTGAGCAGGAGTAGGTTAGGCAAAACAGAATTTAAGTCAATAGCTATAAAGAGAGACACTATGTAATAATAAAGGGATTACGTTAGCAAGAGAATATAACAATTTTAAATACAGATGCAACTGATACTGGTGTACCTAGATAAATAAAATAAGTATTATTAGATCCAAAGAGACAGATAGATCCCACTATAGTAATAGCCGGGGGACTTCAACACCTCACTCTCAGCATTGAATAAATCATCTAGACAGAAGATCAGCAACAACAACAAAAAAACCCATTAGATTTAAACTGCATATTAGGCCAAGCTAACAGAACAGACACTTATAGAATATTTCACACAGCAGCTGCAGAATACACATTCTTTTCCTCAGCACATGGAATATTCTCCAGGATCAACCATATGTTAGGACACAAAAGAGTCTCAAAAATTTTTAAAAATCAAAATCATACGAAGTATCTTCTCTGGCCACAACGGAATACAACTAAACATCAATAACAAGAGGAAAATTCACACCTATGAAAAATACATGGAAATTAAAAACCATGCTCCTGAATGACCAATGGATGAAAAAAAAAAACAACAAAACTAAGAATGAAGTTAAAAAAATTCCTTAAAACAATGGAAAACAGAAACATAACATGCTAAAACCTACTGAACACACCAAAAGCAGTACTAAGGGGTATGTTTATAGCAATAAATAAGTACATCAAAACTCTAGTAAGATTTCAAATAAAGAACCTAATGATACATGTCAAGTAATTAGAAAAGCAAGAACAAGCCAAATACAAAATTAGTAGAAGGAAAAAAAATTAAGATCAGAGCAGAAATAAATGCAATTGAGAATCACAAAGAGAATAAAACAAAAAATTGTTGTTTTGAAAAGATAAACAAAATCTGCAAACAATTAGTGAGACAAACTTAAAAAAAGAAAGGCAGTAAGAACCAAATTTAAAAACTCCAAAACAAAAACGGAGATGTCACAACAAATACCACAGAATACAACGAATCATTAGAAACTACCATGAACAGCTATGCACCAAAAAATTAGAAAAGGCAGTGCAAATAGGTAAGTTCCTAGACACATATAACCTACTAGGATTGAACCAGGAAGAAACAGAAAACCTGAATAGACCAATAACAAGTAACAAGTTTGAATCAGTGATTAATAAAAGTCTTCCAAACAAAGAAAATTCCAGGATTGGATGGCTTCACAGATGAATTCTACTGAAAACTTTAAAAAAGAATGAAAACCAATTAATTTGAAACTATTGCAAATAATTAAATTGTAGGGAATTCTTACTAACTCATTATACGAAGCCAGCATAATGCTGATACCAAAACCAGATAAGGACACAACAACAAAAACATAAAACTAGAGGACAATACCTCTAACAAATATTAAACACAAAAATTATCAACAAAATACTAGCAAACTGAATCCAACAGAATATCAAAAAGATAATACACTATGATCAAGTGAGATGTATCTTAGGAATGCATGGCTGGTTCAACATACACAAATAAATGTGACACATCACATCAACAGAATGAAGGACAAAAACTATATTGTTATCTCAATAGATGTAGAAAAAATATTGGATAAAATTCAATATCACTTCATGATAAAAACTTTAAAAAACCTGGACATAGGAGAAACATACTTCAACATAATAAAGCCCGCATATGACAATTCCACAGCTAGTATCATACTGAAAGGGGAAAAAACTGAAAGCTTTTCCTCTAAGAACTTTAACAGGGCAAAGATGCCCAGTCTTACCACTATATGCAACATAGTACTGGCAGTTCTAATCGGGGCAACTAGGCAAGAGAAAGAAATAGAGGAAATCCAAATTGGAAAGGAGAAAATAAAATTATCCCTGTTTGCAGATGACATGATTTTATAGATAGAAAAACCTAAAGATTCTACCAAAAAAATTCGTAGAATAAACAAATTTAGTAGAATTGCAGAGCACAAAATCAACATACAAAAATTGTTGAATTTCTATACATAATGAACTAGATTAAAAAAATCAAGAAGTCAATTCCACTCACAATAGCTATAAAGGAAATAAAATATATATGAATAAATTTAACCAAGGAGGTAAAAGGCCTCTACAAGGAAAACTATAAAACACTGAAGAAACTGAAGAGGATAGAAAAAAAATGGAAAAACATCCCATGCTCACGGATCCAAAGAATTAATAATGTTAAAATGACCATACTACCCAAAGCAATGTACAGGTTCAATGCAATCCCTATCAAAATACCAATGACATTCTACACAGAATTAGAAAAAAAATATTAAAATTTGTATGGAGTTACAAAAGATCCAGAATAGCCAACAGCCATCTTGAACAAAAAGAACAAAGCTGGAAGCATCACATTACTAGACTTCAAAATATTTTACAAAGCTCTAGTAATCAAAACAACATGACACTGGCATAAAAACAGAAACATAGACAAATGTAATAGAATAGAGAACCCAGAAATAAATTCATGGTGTCTTCAGTCAACTAATTTTTGACAAAGATGTTAAGAATATACACTTGAGAAAGAATAATCACTTCCATAAATGTCTGGGAAAACTGGATATCTACATGCTGAGGAATTAAACTAGACACCTCACCTCTCATCCTATACAAAAATAAACTCAAAATGGATTCATGACCTAAATATAAGACCCAAAACAACAAAACTACTAGGAGAAAACATAGGAGAAATACTTTAGGATATTGCTCAGGAAAAATATTTTTCGAGTAAGACCTCAAAAGCACAGACAAGTAAAGCAAAAAATAAGAAAAGAGGAATTCAACCTACAGACTAGGAGAAAAGATTTCCAAACATCCAACTGGGAATTAATATCCAGAATATACAAGGAACTCAAATATTTCAACAGCAAAACAAGAACAACAACAACAACAAACCCAAAATCTAAGGGAAAAAATGGGCAAATAATCTGAACTGACATTTCTCAAAAGAACACATACAAATGGCCATAAAACATAGAAAAAAATGTTCAACATCACTAATCATCAGGGAAATGCAAATTAAAACCACAATGATGTATCATCTCACCCAATTAGAATGGCTATTATGAAAAAGATAAAAAATAAAAAATGTTGGCAAAGATGCAGAGAAAGGAACTCCTATACACTGTTGGTGAGAATGTAAACTAGTATAGCCACTATGGAGAAGAGGATAGAGGTTCCTGAAAGAACTATAAATAGAACTATCATACGATTCAGCAATCCCACTGCTTGGCATTTACCCAAAGGAAAAAAAATCAATATATCAAAGACACACTGGCATCCCTATGTTTACTTTAGCACTATTTATAATAGCCAAGATATTGAATCAAGCTAGGTGTCCATCAACAGATTAACAGGGACAAAGAAAATGTGGTATGTATAAACAATGAAATATGATTCGGCCATAAAAAATAATGAAATCCTTCATTCCTGGTAACATGTGTAGAACTGCAGAACATTATGTTAGTTGAAATAAGCCAGGATCAGAACATTAAAAACATAGTATGTTCTCACTCAGATGCAGAAACTAAAACAAACAAAAAAAAAGTAGAATGTAGTATGTTCTCACTCAGATGCAGAAACTGAAAAAAAAAAAAAGTAGAATGTAGTACAGAGGATTACAAAGGCTTGAAAGGGTGGGGGGAAGTGCATTATGGGGAGCGATTTGTTAAAGAATACAAAATTATAGCTAGATGAGAGGATTAAGTCCTAGTGGTCTACAGCATTGTAGGATGACTATAGTTCACAATAATATACCATATAGTTTCAAATAGCTGGAAGGAGGACCCTGAATGCCCACAACACAAAGGAATAATAAATGTTTGAGATGATGGACATGCTAATTATCCTAGTCTAATCACTATACACAATATACATTACAACCTCACTATGTACATCATAAATATATACAATAATGTGTCCATTTAAAAATCATAAAAGACAAAATATATATTAAAAAAAGAAAACTAAAAAAATACAGTATAACAACTACTTACATAGCATTTACACTGTATTAGGTATTATATGTAGTCTAGAGATTATCTAAAGTATACAGGAGGATATGCATAGGTTCTATGCAAATACTATGACACTAGGGACTTCAGCATCTATGGATTTAGATATCCATGGGAGTCCTGGAACCAATCCTTTGAGGATAGCAAGGAACGACTGTATTTATATGTTTTTAAGTGAAAACTTCAGGGCTTAAAGAGTGATTTCATGCTTTAAACAACTTTTTAAATTAAACTTAAACATGAGTCTTGGCTGGATGCGGTGGCTCACGCCTGTAATCCCAGCACTTTGGGAGACCGAGGCAGGCGGATCATGAGGTCAGGAGATTGAGACCATCCTGGCTAGCATGGTGAAACCCCATCTCTACTAAAAATACAAAAAATTAGCCAAATGTGGTGGTGTGCACCTGTAGTCCCAGCTACTTGGGAGGCCGAGGCAGGAGAATTACTTGAACCCAGGAGGTGGAGGTTGCAGTGAGATTGTGCCACTGCACTCCAGCCTGGGCAACAGAGACTGACTCCAAAAAAAAAAAAAAAAAAAAAAAAAAAACTCTCATTAAATCACAGAGATTATAAGAAAATTTTAAAATGAAGAGATTATCTCAGTATATACACACCTTAAAGATAGATGTTAGAAGTATATTCATGGTCTCAAGTTATAGACATGTATATTCATTATGTTAAGTGAAATAGCCAGGATCAGAACGTTAAACATAGTATGTTCTCACTCATATGTAGAAGCTAGAAAAAACGTTAATCTCACAGAAATAAAATGTAGTACAGAGGACTGCAGAGGCTTGGAAGGGTAGGGTGAAGTGGGGTATAAAGAGACATTTGTTAAAGAATACAAAATTATAGCTAGATAAGAGGATTAATTTCTAGCGGTCTACAGCACTGTATATCCATGGTCTCATGAATGCATATTCATGGTCTCATATTATAGACTTCATTATTGAGTATTAAAGCCAGTGAGAGCCTCTTCAACTTCCTGAAGATAAAAGGAAGGCACTGGAATGGAAGCACTGCCTGGCATAGATCATCCTTAGGCAAGAACAGATATGCTAACTTGTAAATTGAGAGTACACACTGAATGGCAGCTGAAATTACTGGTTATGAATGCCATTGCTCTGTACTGCTCAACTCCTAGTCTCTAGAAAAAGGAACTAGCATGAGTTAAGATGTGCAGTAGGGCCCTCGTAGGGCCTACTTAGTGGGCTCTGAGTCACCTACAGGAAGATATCCAGTCCTAAAGAGAAACTGGAGTGGGGGACAATATATAAGAAATCATGTTCAGGTGCTTGAGGTTTTCGTTTTTCTTCCCACTTTCCTTGTAGTTTGCTGACAGTGATTTTAACTCTGATATTATTCTGTTCATTAGACAGTATATGTCTTACTACCCAAAATGTTTCATATATTTGACCAGTTTCATTCCATCAGCCAGACTTTCATGAGTTCAAGTCCTGGATACAAGCATGTCTTCTTTAACTCTTCAGTAAGATTCATCATTCCTGGATTTTTTTCTGCCTTTATTTCAAATGTTAATTCCTTAATCTGTTTTAGAAGTACATTTATTTTGTCTGTTGACAAGCATGACTTTTCTCTTTATTTTTTCTCATAGGTTTGTTTGCCTGATGATTGCTAGTTTTGGAAAAACGCCAAACAAGCATTCTTGTACTCAAGTCTGTTAATAAGTTATGTAAGTATGACAGACAGAAGCATGAGTTCTAGAGTTAGGCAGTCTGGATTGGAATCCCTCCTTCCCAGTTTCCTAGATTTTGGCCTAAAGAAATCCACTTAACTTCGGTCTCAATTTCCTCATCTATAAAACAATAATAATGTCACTTATTTCATAAGGCCATCCTTAGTATTCAATGAGATAATATAAACAAAGATTTTAGCATAGTGCCTGATATAAAGCAAAGGTTTGGGAAACAGTTACCTCATGATGTTCCTAAAAAATAAATACATTTTAAAACAGTTTTGATTTACAGAAATTTTGAGAATAGGACAGTGAATTTCCATATACTCTATACTCTTTTCTTCTCTTGTTAACATTTTACAATATGGTATATTTGTTATAATTAGTAAACCAATATTAATACATTAGTATTAACAAAAGTCCACATTATATTCAAATTTCCTTAATTTTTATTTAATGTCCTTTTCCAGGTCTAGAATCCCATCCAGGAAACCACATTGCAATTAGTCCTCTTGGCTTTGACAGTTTCTCAGACTTGCCTTGTTTTTGCAGACCTTGACAGTTTTGGCTGACCAGTATTTTGTAGAATGTTTTTTGTAGAATGTACTTTGTAGAATGTTTCTCCACTGCGATTTCTCAGATATTTTTCTCACATACAGATTAGGGATAGGTTTTTGAAAGAAATATCATAGGAATAAAGCACCATATTCCTTACCTTATAACAAGAGTACATGCTATCAACATGAATTATCACTGTTCATGTTGACTTTGATTACCTGGCTGAGATTCTGTCTGTCAGGTTCTTCACTGGAAAGTTCCTTGTTTTTCCTGCTTCACATACTTATGCTCTTTGGAAAAAAGTCATTATGCACAGGCCACACTTAAAGAATGGGGAGTTTTGCTCTATCTCCTTGAGGGGGAAATATCTATATTAATTATTTGGAGCTCTTTTCCATGGGACATTTGTCTCTTCTCCTCCATATATTTATTTATTCAATTTTTTAAAAATATATCTATATATGGGGGGTGTAGATAAGCAAAGGTAGACCACATACTATGACTTTATGGAGTATGGGTTGGATGAGTAGATGACAGATACAGTTGTTCAGAGACCCTCCCCACATCATATGTGATAAGAAGATGGGTTAGCAACTGAGATAGTTCTCACCACTTGATGGTGGGACTGAAGGTTCTTGGTTAGGACATAACTGGTTTAAGAATTAAAGTAAGTGTATGTGAAGGTGAACGCATCAGCAGATCCTGTCAAAGAAGTCAGGGAAGACAAAGCCAGTGGCAAGGAGGCTGAAGTGTTCCTGATATTCTCAGGTTGATAGAGGAAGTTATCCAAAGATTAGTATCACTGTGATCTTCTGGAATAAACAGAGCAAAGGTGACTCAGTATGTTATTACTTTTAGGTATGATTTCATTTTGCATGTAACTGATGTTCCTAAGTTTGAAACATATGGGCTTTTTGCTTTTTAGTTTTCAAGTTTTCTATTGATAGATCCTCAAGTTCAGAGATTCTTTCCTCTGCTATGTCCAGCCTAATAATAAGCCCATCAAAAGCATTCTTCATTTCTATACCAGTATTTTTTTCTCTGCTTTTCTTTTCTTGGAGGCAGAGTCTTGCTCTGTCACCAGACTGAAGTGCAGTGGCACAGTCATAGCCCACTGCAGCCTCAAACTCCTGGGCTCATACAATCCACCTGCCTCAGCTGCCCAAGTAGCTGGGAATAGAAGTGCATGCCACCACACCAGGTAATTTCTGAATTCTTTGCTGAGATAGGATCTTACCATGTTGCTCAGGCTAGTCTCAAACTCCTGGGCTCAAATAATACTCCTGTCTTGACCATCCAAAGTGTTGGGATTACAGGTGTGAGACACCATGGCTGTCCACTATGACAGTATTTTTTATTTGTAGCATTTACTTTTAGTTTAGTTTTTTGTTTTTTTTTTTAATTTTCATCTCTTTTCTTACATTTTCAGTATGTTCTTGCAGGCTATCTATCCTGTCCATTAGAACATTTAGTATATTACTCATTATTGTTTTAAATATCTGGTCTGATAATTCTAACATCGTTGCCATATCTGAATTTGGTTCTGATGCTTGCTCTGTCTCTTCAATCTGTGTTTTTTGCCTTCTAGTTGCCTTGTAATTTTTTCTCAATGGCCAGATATAAAATACTTGGTAAAAGTAACTTTGGTAAATAAGCCTTTAGTGATCTGATGGGAAGGTGTGAGGGGAGGGGTAATGATTTACAATGGTTTGTATAGTCCTATAATTAAGTTTCAGTCTTTTAGTAAGCCTGTGTCTCTGTACTATAAACTTTATCAGTGCTTCTCAGTATTTTTTACCCTTTCTTGGGTGGCACAGGATGGCCAGAGCAGGCTGGAGTTGGATATTTTCTTCTCTCCTATGGAAGGTTAGAGTTGGCTGGAACTGGGTATTTTCCTTCCCTCAGGTGAATTAGGCTCTAATAAAACACTAGCAGGTTAAGCTCTGATTAAATAGTTTCTTTTGAGAAACTATTCAGAAGAGTAGAATGCTCTGGTATATTTCAAAAATGGTTATTTTTCTTCTCCCCTTGATGGAAGCAGGAGGGATTTTTTCTCTACTATTCTCTAAAACCAGGTTAAGCTCATTAAGGTAAAACTCAAAAAAGGTGTGGGAGGTCCCTTATGAGTGGTTCCCTCTGTATTTTTTAATTCCCAAAGTTGTCCACACTGAGCCTCCAATAATTTGTCAATTACAGTTCAGGTTTTTTCCTACCTGGTACAGGTTTCTGTGGAGGTTTCTGCTCCTGTAAGTTGTAAATCTCTGCATTTGCCTGTCTTTCCAGTGCGGGAGGCAGCAGTTTGCCCTGTGACCTCACTTCTCTAAAGAGTTGTGGACCTTTCTGTTTTTTTTTAGCTTTTATTTCCTAAGACTGAGTGGCAATTTCCAAGCTTTTATATGCTGGACTGGAAGCTATCCACTATAAATGTTTTTGTGAACAGTAAATAAAGTAATGTTTGTGATGTCCATAGCATAATATCTACTACAGAATAAATGTTCAGTAAATATTAACTATCATTAATATCTTATTAATTATATACCAATAAATATATTAAGAAACATTTGCTGTGGTTATTAAACTGGAAAACAAAGCCAGAAGGAAAGATAATAAATTCTTAAATGTATTAAGTTTAAGTAAAACTTTAGCTCTTAATTTGTGACAATAATGCTTAGATTAGTGTTCTTGATATTAAATACAAGACATGAAATGAGATATGCACTAAAGGTTTGCACTAGGTAAGACTAATTGTAAAGAACATCAGTCAGATAAATGAAAAACATTTTTTTAAAAGAACCTAGAAATAATTTGTGTAACCATGTCTATTCTCCTTTATTTATGACAAAATTAGGAAAGTCTTCATTTTAGTGACTAAATAAAAATATTTATAAGCATCATGTCAATTGTGTTATTACTTGTAGTACATATAAAGGGATTATAATAATTAAAAGGAATATCATATAGTTAGCATTTACTATATACATTATGTTAAAAGCTTTATGTCTATTACCTAATTTAATCCTTCCTAAATCCTATGCCTTTCTTATAGCTATTTTAAAGGGGAGGAAACTGACTAGTCCCAGTTCAATTGCTTTAAGTAATAAAGCAATCGGGGACTAAATGAATAACTGATATAATAAATAATAATAATACCCTTTAGCTTTGATATAACATTATGTCCTTGTAACATTTTCAAGAAATCCATTTCATTCCTTTAACCACCTACTCTATTCTTTGTTTCAATTTATAATCAATTCAAAATACCTGAGTAATCCAAGTTCATTTAATACTTTAGTTAATAGCTCATCTAAATAATGTTGAAAGCTGTTTTTTTCCCCTCAGTGGTAGAATATTTATTAATATCAGTCAACAAGTTTACCCTTCTGCTTTCAATAATATGTTATCAATTATTAACTTGGGCCTCCTACGATATTACAACTTTTCAAGATTCTCCTATTTGAAGGCTTTTGAATTTAAGATTTTAAATTTCAATTAGTTATATAAGCTGTAAACAAAAGCTTTTCAAAATTAAAACCTTTCTCTCTTGCTTTACTTCTATTTCTCATTTGTACTGTTGTCTTGATTTTTAACTCTATTTTGATTTGTGAACTGGCACATTTTTAACTCTAACTAAAAGAGGGAAACTCTGTGAAGATACATGACAGTAAACTTTCTACAATGACAGGAAGGATAAACTGGAAAAAAGATGATGGAGGTCTCGTTTCAATATAATTAGGACCTTTTCACAAATGAGAGAAAAGTAGAAGGAAAGTTATTTTGTATTCTCTCAATTCATTACTAAATAGAAGTTCTTCCATCTTTTATGAAAATTATGAGTCATCATATACTGACCTTGGACTCATCTAATCCAAGCTTCTTTAGAGACCTTCTGACATAATCCAGAAATGAAGAACATTTGGAATAAATTTTACCAACATGCTGATCACTGTAAAACAAAATTGAATACATTTTTAGTTTTTCCAATGTAAATTTTAGATGGTTTTAAATTCAATCATGAAATATTTTTAAATATTTTCTGTGAATATGGCACAAGATCCAAATGTGATCAAAATGCAGTAATACTTTTGAGAACATTTTAAAGTTACATGTCACAAAGTATTCAGGATCTCCTTCTGACAATTCTTATAACATACAGCAGTGAAGACTCTGAGAAAGAAGTTTTAAACACAGTATTAAAAAGTCTCATTTTTAAAAGAAATTATTGGTCTTTCAAAAGTTTCCATTGTGCTATGAAACACATTTGAGATTTACTGGCTCAATATTACAGTGCGCATCTCATGACAACATCTATTACTAGAGGCAATAATTCAACAGCTATGCAAAGAGAACTTCTTCAATACCAGCCACTGATCAAGCCCCATATAATGAGTTGGATCTGACTTGATCTCATTTATGCCTTGCAAATTCTCAAAATAATTTAAACAAAGTGTCATGAGATGGTTTTGAATTTAAACAATACAATGCTAGACTACCACATCTCACAACTTTGGTTACAATTTAGGTGTAATGTAAAAATCAAGAGGATGACAAAATTAACTATGAGTTATCAAAAACAAGGAATGAAGCCTTATTTATTCTTGGCAATATAAATATTAATACCTCTGATTAATTAGACATACTGTTCTAGCAATTCTTCCTTTAAAATGTAAAACATATTCCTTCAGCTCAATTTCAAGATGGCATCTCAATTCTACTTTTAAATTACATCATGTCCTGATTATTCCAACTATTTCCTAATACAGACCTCTAAAATGGAAATTTCTCTTCTTTACTTCTTCCTACATGTTATTTTCTAAGAGCATTTTTGTTTTGTCACTTTTCTGCTCCAAAAGCTTTCAATACCTCTCCCATTTATTGGGATAAATTTGAAACTCCTTAGTTAAGCAATCAGGGCCCACTATAACCATATTTCTCAACTACATATCCCATTACATTCCAGTATTTAGTTTTTTCTCCTTAGATCAGTTTACTCATTGCTTCAGACTATCTTCCACATTTCTGCCCTGGTGCATTTGCTCATGCAGTTACCTCTTAATGGATTATACCGTTCACACTCTCTTCTACAACTTAGTTGAACTGAAATCATCCTTTATGATAAAGTGCAAATGTATATGTTCTTTTGGTAACATGATTAATAATAATCTTTTCTAATTTTGAATTTCTATAGCCCCTTTCATTCTTCTATTCATTTGTTATTTTATCACCTTGATTTAATAGTCACTTGAACAGGTATAGGTTCCAGAAGGCAGAAAATATATTTTTTACAGGTTTCTGTATCATTCTCAGATACTACACATACACATCATTCTCAGATACTATACATCTTAGGTGTAACAGATACCATATAATAAATATATATATATATATTATGTATTATAAAATATTGATTTAACTGTGTAGCCAGGAAAATATGCCATTTAATATTAACTCCCTGCTGCTCAGCTTAAAAAAGTTAAGCTTTGATTTTTTTTTTTTAATTCAAAAGGACAAGCACTTAAGTCTTTCCTAAAAGCCAGTTAGTCTGGCTCCAATTTTATACCATTCTTCACTGTCTTATGGAGTAGTTCTTGAGAAAAGCAAAGAATAATACATAGGAGGGTGGCTTCCAGTCAGACTGGTTCTATCATCTATGAGTTTCTTGTTCATTAAAATAGGATATCAATAGCATTTACTTCAAATAGTCACTATGAGGATTAAATCACATAACACATATAAGGTGCTCAGAAGTGAGCCATGATGTAAGCTATTGTTGTTACTTTTATTAATATTGCTTTTATAATTACTAGAATTATGGTCTAGATTTTTCATTTATTATACAGTTAAAGATCCCCTGAGTAAAATGCTTCCAAATAAGTACTAAACATTATAAGCTGAAGAGAGAATATAGTGTAAATGTAGGTGGTATTGATTTGTTTCCTGGGTGTTATCCTTCAGACTGATTGAAAATCAGAGAAACACTTGCAATTTATTTTCCCCTTCCTTTACTTTTCCTTTTAAAAATACACTATTTTTTTTTACTGTTGCAAAATATCACAGTATGGTTATTATAAGACTGCTTTTAGTGTGTTAAGCAGTAATTTGCTATATAAGACTTCTTTAAGTTCTTTGTTAAGCTGTACTATTTCAGACCTCTTTTTAGCAATAATAGGGAAAAAAATCACTCAACTAGAACTAGAAAGTTGGTGATGTGATCGTTACTTTGTCTCTTATGACACTGCCTCCTCAACAACACTGGCATTCTCTTAGTTTCTTGAACACATCATGCTTTTAGTTACAAACACTATATTCTCAATCCCCTTGCTTTGGAAACACCAAACTCTGCCTTTCATATCCTGTCTCAAATCCTGCTTCCTTAGGTAAGCCTTTTCTGGCTCTCCAGAAGTTGGGCTCCTAACACAGAGAACTTCTCCTTCAGATATTCTCCTCTTTGTTTCTCTGATTGTGTCTCTCCCTTGATATCTTAAGCCAGTGAATTCTCCAAAGGGGGTGAACACATCCAAAGGGAAAGAGAATATTATATTTTTTATTTCTGTTTTGTCTCTTTTAAATTTCAATTTCTGAATTTATTGTAAAATCTATACAATATGCTAGTGGAGAGACATGTATGTCACTTATAAATAAATGTTCATTTTTGCATGCATGCTCAGAAATGTTTCTGGACAGAGGTGTGAAATGTAAAAACATGTTTGAGACTGCTACTCTAATCAGCTGGAACACAGCTGTCTTGCTCATGACAATATCCCCCAGAACCGAGCATAGTACCTTACACAGCAGGATCTCCATTAATGAATTAAATAATTAAATAAATCATCTCTCAGCTAGTAGAAACAAATACATCTAGTTATACTATAAGAGAAAAATGTATCAATATAATAAATAGGTCTATCTATTATATTCAAGTATAATAGACAAGCATATAGCCAGGCTTAGTTATACAAATAAGTGTAATTTAAAATAGAGAGCTACTGAAGAAAGATGTAAGAAAAGAGTGCAAAGTAAACAACACAAATATTAACAGCTAATATTCATTTTGTTTACTATGTGCCAGTGATTCTTATGTCCTTTGCTGCATTTACTCACTTAATCCATACAACAACCCCATGTGGTAGGTCCCATTATTATCCCCCATTTTACAGATTTTAGAGTAGAGAGAGGTTAAGTAAACTTTCCAACATTCGACTATATAATCTTGGATATTAACTATTAGTCAACATTACCTCCAGCATAGTACTTGAATAGAATTCATACTCAATACTGTTAAACTGCAGATAAGGAACAGCCACCTCTGTGTAACAGGTGAATAGCAAAACAGATTCCATGATACCATAACAAAGTATGTGCACATATTCTTACAGAAAAGCTATGCAGAGCCTCCTGCTATAATCAAGGAAACAGAATTTTAGTGTTTTAGTGCAACCATGGGATACTAAATAATTCTAACAATTAAAAAATTATATGAGGGAATGGACTTCATAGGAGGAGATTTGTTCTTCCCAATTCATTTATTGCTAGACTTACCGCTCAAACTCATTAGCAGTTAGGATCAGTCAAAAGTATGTTTATGATTTCTAAATGTTATACATGTTAATCAGGTTTCTTATTAATTTTAAAATATGTATTCAAATGTTGTATATGCATGATAGTGTAGTGGTTGGTACAGGTTTTGAACTAAAGACTGAAACAGGCGTGAATCCTCACTCCACCACTTATTAAACGATTAACCTCTTTGCCTCTTCTTGATTATCAGTAGAATGGTGTTAAATCTATCTTATAAGGCTGAGGATAAAATAAAATATTCAATATACTGTGCATGGCTCAAGGAAAAAAAGGATATTTTTCAGAAAACAGAAATGTCAGGTATAGTACTATTACTAGTATTAAGTATAATGAATCAGACTTTATAACTTTTAGAAGTTATAGGTTACTTTTGTAGGACATGAGACCAATTTCAAGAAGTCTTGGTGTTTCATAAAGTAATCTTAAAAATAATGTCTGCAAAGTGAGTTTATGGTGTAGAATATAATTCGTTCTTTTGTAGGTGCAAAGAAAGGGAAATATTTTATTCATTAGTATTTAGAAGGGTCTATAGTTTTAAGGATAAATATTGCAATTAAAAAATTATTTAGTCATTCATTTAATTTAGAAACAAGGTCTTGCTCTGTTGACCAGGGAGGCATGTAGTGGCATAATCATAGCTCTCTGCAGCCTCAAACTCCTTGGCTCAAGCAATTCTCCTGCTTCAGCTTTGTAAGTAGCTGAGACTACAGGTATGTGCACCCGGTGAAATACTGCAATTGTATTAGTTAAGAAATAGAAAAGAGGTAGGCAAAAGAATCTTTAAATGGAAAATAAAAGGGCAGAATAGGATTATTCAAAAAAGGAATATGGGGTATGTTATATTTTTAAGTAATGGAAGTCTTATTTATGAGAGAGCTTGTTATAGAAAAAAATTTACAATCTTCACAGTTTCTTGAGAGTATTATTTATGGTATTATGGTCCAATAAAGTTTTACTCTTCATATTTAATAATTTATAATAAAAACTTATAATTTCTTTATGTTGCCTCCATGTAGAAGTATTAATGTAACAATAGTTCAGTTTAGAATACTTTTTTTTAACACATAGAGCCTGATGGGCACAGAAACTTCTGTCACTAAACAGACATGATAGAAAAGAATAAAAGAGAGCAAAAATCATCCACCAAAGGGAAAATATGTCACACTGTGTTCCTAAGGTAAACTGTTTACTGTAGCTAAAAGGAAATATAATTTTAAAATATTAATATTTCAGAGGAATTCTCCAAAATATTTTATAGTTCCCTATCAACATTTCTGATAGTAAAGAAAATTGTGACAAAATATTTATTTCGTTATTGTTATTTCCTTTGGAGTTGATAGGCAAATAATCACTTAAATCCTAAATGAGAACCTAGAAGTCAGAATAATTATTTTCATGAATTTTCTGTTTTTCAGAGTGGGCTCCACAAAACAGTATTTAATTAAGTATTTATATATAGTTTGGGAGAAGAAAGATAGTATAAACAAGTAAGCATAGGTTTCAACAAAGTGAAATAGATTTCTTTTAATAATGAGTATCCCTCAATATGTTCCAGGCATTGTTGTAAGCACTTTATAGATATTAACTTCATTTTCAAAACACCCTTTTGAAGTACGTACTGTTATTAACCCCAGTTTACATATGGAAAAACTGAGGCAAAAAGATATAAAATAATATGCCCAAGACCATACTGAAATGATGCAGTGGGGATACTGGTATTAGAAACCATGCAGTAGAGCTCCTGTGCTTATGTTCTTAACGGTGACACGCTGCTGTCTCTCACCAAACTATTAGGAGTCTTTAAAATATGAACATGTACTTAAGTCTTAAAGAGGAGGATACTGCATGGAGCATTCACTTTAAAGAAATTCTTTTCTCCCTAATCATTTTCACAGAATCAACTGCACTTTAGGACAACAATCTAGAGAACATCGGTATAGAATAATCAAAATTTCCTCTTTCAAAAGCTTTTCTAAAATACTCTGGAGTCAGGTTCTTTGGCTCTATTAGTTGAAGTGAATGAAAGAAAACAAATCATTTGAGTTGAGAGATAATCAACAACACAATAAATAACACATGTACTATTAATATATTAGACAGTAATAAGAGCTGATGAAAACCTGGTGATAGAGGAGAGAAAGCAGATATGAAAGGTTAGAGAGGAGTGATGGTAAATAGTGGATATCTCAGAGATAATAATTTTGAATAAAGACCTGAAGAAAGTGAGCGAACCAAGTGGCTATCTATGGAAGAGGATATTCCAGGCAGAGAATGCAGCATAATCAAAGGCCCTGAGTAGAAGTGTTTCTGGTATTTTCAAGGAACATTAAGGAAATTAATGTATCTGGCACAGACATAAACTAAGGGAAGAAGAGTAGAAATGAGGTCAGAGAAAAAATGAGGAGCCAGATGACATAAAGCTTTGCCAGTCACAGGAAAAACATTAGCTTTACCTCTGAGGTAAGCAGAAGCCACTGGAACATTGTGAGCATGAGCCCACTTAAAAATATTAATGTGATCACTCTAGCTATTGTGTAGAGAATAGACTATAGCGAGCAAAAGTGAGAAGAGAGAGACCACGTAGGAACTTATTACAATAATCTGGGTGAAATATCATGGTGGCTTGGACCAGAGGGATGGTCCTGAGCGTTGTGAAAAGTGATAAAAACAAATTTAGATACATTCTTAAGGGAGAGATTATAAAGTTGCTGAAGTATTCAACCTAGATAGTGAGAGAAAGAGTCAGGGATGCCTTCAGGATTTCTGGTCTGAGTACCTGGAAGAATACGATTGTCATTAACAGGACTACAAATTTGGGATTCACCAGTATAGATGACACTTAAAGCCAACAGATGGAATGAAATCATCTACTTAGTAGGTACAGAGAGGAGAAAAAAAAAGCCACCTCAACAATTAGAGGTTTGAAAAAGAGAAATCAGCATGAAAACTGAAAAAGAACAAGAGAAAAAGGTGAGTATCTTCTGAGTCTTTCCCTAGAATATGAGAGAAAGAAATGTTCAATGAAGAGTGTAAAATTGAGTGCAATACTGATGGCAGGCAAAGTAAGAGGACCAGAAATCGAGCACGCAATTTAACAACATAGGGTCATTCACGTTCTGGAAAAGGGTGGTTTGCTAGTGTGATGGAAATAAAATCTTACTGAAACATGTTTAAGGGAAGTGGAAAAGAAACTGGCAGCACTTTCAAGGAATTTTGCTGTAAAGGAAAGAACCAACATGGGACAGTAGTTAGAGGGGGAAAATTGGGTATAAAGAGGATTTTTAGAATTTGTACTCTTAACCACTATGATACACCATTTAATTTAGTAAAACTGAAAAACTGGTCATCAAGGAGCTCAGAAGGTAGCAGAGGAGTAGAAATACAATTAATTGTATTGTTCAGGTTCAGTAAGAACAGGGAATCAGCTTAAATACTATAGGAGAACAGAAAAGAACGGAAAGGAGAAAAGAAAGTTATCACAGAGATATCTTCTAAACTGGATTTTTAAAAACCCAGAATTTCACTGTCCAGAGGTCCTGGAATGAAAGGATGCCAGAAATAGGGAGGGAAATATTCCAGGTAGAGAGAACAGCTCCAAGAAAACATGCAAAGTGTAAAAATAATTCCATGGGAAATGATGAATAATCTGGTGTGCCAGGACAGTGCATGGGCAGCTGCTTACGGTGCACAGGAAGAATGCGATGATGGATTAGGCTGGAATGAAAATTAATAACAGATTTAAAATGGCCTTGAATGCCACAATAATAGTTTAGTTTGAGGCATAAAAAACTATTAGCAAACATTTGAAAGTTAGAAAACTGACATGACTTTCTGAAAGATAAATGAAGAGAAGTTAAAACAGATTAAAAAGGGCCCCTCTGTCAGAATAAAGCATGGTCAGCATGCTAAAAAGGAATCAGTACACTTTCTTTTAATAAAAGTGAATGCACTGGATCTAATTAAAATTCTACTCAAGTGAATCCAACAACACTCACATGCTTCTCCAAAAATGCAATTGTTAAGAACATGGTTTACTTGTAACACTTTCCAAGAAAACAGTATTTTTGTGGGAGATTTTAGAAAAAGGTGAAGCAGAGATATACTAAATAAATGAAAACAAACGCATGCAGGACAGATTGTACAAAAATTCAGTTTCTCCATAATCACAAAATATTTATTAAATTATTGTAACATTATTATTAATTATTTTGTGCCTTTTGTATGCTAATACATATTGAAATACTTAAAAGAGCAACAACATAAAATTTTGCCATAAATAGCTACCACTTAAGGGAGCTCCAAATAATCTTCAAGTTACTTTTCAGTTTAAAAGACACAGACCTTTTAATTTCAACTTGATCACACATTATGAATTAAATGATTACCTTTAACATTGTGTGATAGTCTGTAAGGTCTGAATTTCACTTTCCTATTTGATTATAGCAAAATCACAATTAAAATTAAACGTTACATAATTATAGGTAGCAAAATACTATATATTTCTTGCATATATTTCTATACATATTGCTATATATTTCTTGTAAATGTATCTGTATATATTTCTTATTATGCAAAAGAATAAAGTGAAAAAAGTGTACAAATTGGATTTTCCCTGTTCTCTTTCCAAGTGTTTAAAAAGATATTTTTAATCCATGAAATTCCTTCCTTGGCATTTTATTCCCCTTAGAAAGTTTCTATTATAGATAAGGACTAATTATAAATAATTTTCTATAAATTATTGAGTTTTAACATAAATGAGCTAAATCACAATTATAAATAATAAAGTTAAAATGTTATCCTTAAGTCCCTGAAAAAGGTTTACTTCTAATCTTAGGCTATATAAACAATTATACTTAAAGAACTTTCAGAACAATGTTTCAATTATTCTAAAACAGTATTATTACTGGAAGATGATTTATTTTAGCTAGGAAGAAAAATTTTAAAAATGCAAAAGAAGTAATTAAGTGACCTTATTTTCTGTCTTTAGTACTATTGCTGGCCAGTAATTCCAATCAAGTTAACCTTGATTTACAATGCTAATACAAAGAGCCTTGCAACTTAACTCATATTAAAAATATCTGAAAGAGAATTTACCATTAAAAATAAGGAATGTAAATAATAGGTTGATGGGTGCAGCAAATCACCATGGTACATGTATACCTATGTAAGAAACCTACATGTGCTGCACATGCACACCAGAACTTAAAGTATAATAATAAAAATAAGAATGGGATAGTGAAAACATTTCTGGACTATGAAGTTAGTACTGATCCTGGTTCTTTCGGGCTAGATGACTTTAGACAAGCTTTTAATCACTTAATTTTTCTTATCATTATAATGAGGTGCATATACTAGATATTGGGAGTACAATATGTAGCTCAACCGACTCTGGCGTATAGCCTGATAAAAGATTAATATTTTAGTGGTACTGAATACAAACAAAAAGCATTTATAAAATATGTGTAAGGCATAAAGAATGTAAATAAAACAAACCCTTGTACCCAATGCCAAACTTGAGAAATACATTACTAGTATTAAACACCTAGATTTCTATATGTGCTCCTCCTCATTCCTACCTCATCACTCTGCCTAATAATCCACTGCCACCCGCCCCACCACTCCCACAGGAAACTATGACACTGAATCTTGCGTTTACCATTCTTATGTTGTTCTTGCTTATCACATATTCATACTCCTAAATTATTATTCAGTTTTGCTTTTTTCTGAATTACATAAGTGGAACCATTTTATAGGAGTTTTTCTGAGATTTCAGTTAAAACCATATTCTCAAGATTCAAACACATTGATGTATGTAGCTGTAATTCATACATTTTCACTGTGGTATATAAAGTACTTCACTATATACATGAGTATAATACAATTTATTCATTCTTCTATTAATGAGCTTTTTGTTTCTGGATTTTTCCTCTTACAAATTGTTGCTATTGATCATTCTTGTAAAAGTTTCTAGGAGCATACATATAAGATTTTGTGTAATATATATACTGAGGTGTAAAACTGCTGAGACACGTATATTTATTTTCCACTTTATTAGATAATGCTAACTTGTTTTCATTTCATTCAACTTCTGTGGGTTTTTCCCTCAATTTTATTTATATATGCTCTCATCTTTATTCTTTCAAATTTTGGGTTTGCTTTTTGCTTTTCTAGTTCCTTGATGTATACTATTAGGTCATTTATTTCAAGTTTTTCTACTTTTATGATGTAGGTGTTTATTGCTATATATTTTGCTCTTAATATTTCTTTTGCTGAATCCTATGGAGTCTGGTATGTTGTCTTCATTTTCATTTGTTTCAATAGATTTTTAAAATTTCCTCTTTAACTTCTTAACTCACCCATTGGTCATTCAGGGTCATGCTGTTTAATTTCCATGTATTTGTACAGTTTCCAAAGGTCCTCTTGTTATTAATTTCTAGGTTTATTCCATTGTAGTCAGAAACGATACTTGATATGATTTCTACTTTTTTGAATTGGTTGAGACTTGTTTTGTGGCCTAACATACAATCCTGAGTAATGATCCATGTGTTGATGAAAAGAATATATACGCTGCAGCAATTGGATGAAATGTCAGTTAGGTCCAGTTGTTCTACAGTGTAGTTTAACACAAAGTTTCTTTGATATATTTCTGTCTCCATAATCAGTACATTACTAAAAGTGAGGTGTTCAAGTCCCCTGCTATTACTGTACTGCAATCTGTCTCTCCCTTTAGATCTATTAATATTTGCTTTATAAATTTTCATGCTCTGGTGCTGGGTGCATATACATTTACAATTGTTACATCCTGCTGAACTTACCTGCTTGTCATTATATAATGACTCTCTTTGCCTCTTTTGGCTCGAAGTCTATTTTATGTGATGTAAGTACAGTTGACCCTTAGACAACACGGGGATTAGGGGTGCCGACATCCTGTGCAGTAAAAAATTTGAATGTAACTTTTGACTATCCCAAAGCTTAACTACTAATAGTCTACTTTTGACTGGAAGCTTTACCAATATCATAGTCAATTAAAACATATTTGTATTTCACAGAAAGTACAAGTTTTTTACACCTGTTGTTATAGCTGCAGCAAACGAGTTAGGAATTTCCTTTTCTCTTTTTACAGTGGTCCTTATGCTGGATTCATTTATCTTGAAATGGTCGGCAACCACAACTGCAGATTTCAATCTATAGCAAATATTAAGTAATTCAACTTTTTCTTGTAATGTCATGACTTTTCTCTGCCTATCAGGAACACTTCCAGCATCACTAGTGGCACTTACTACGGATATCACGGTGTTGTTATTCAAGGTTTATGGTATTGCACTAAAGACAATGAAAAATACAAAAGAACTGTGAGAAATCACTTTTGACTGTGATACACAATCCACTGGAGAAACAAATTGCTCACACTGAGATTTGCAACACGCAATGTTTTAAACAAATATAACACCTGAGTTCACGGCAATGCCCATAAAAGGTGGCTATAAAATTATAACACTATATACTATAGCTAATTTAATGTGGTTATGATTTAATACTTCATATTTACATTAGTTTACATTTTTCTTGACTGTGAATAGTGCCACGTATGGTCTGTGTTTGTCTGCATAAGTTCTTATATAAATGTTGAGTTTATTATAGATTTGCATATATTTTATGGTAGTAAATGAGAAACTATATATATATATATATATATATATATTATACATTCAAGATATACCTTTTTCTTAAATTTTTTGATATTTTTAGGCTACATGGTTTGTATGCAAGTTTATTCAATTGTCACAAATCTCTTAAAAAAAACTGCATGTAAGTTGACCTGCACTGGGTTTTTGCTTTTCTATTTCCTTGAGGTATACTACTAGGTCATTTATCTCAAGTTTTTCTACTTTTCTTGATGTAGGTGTTTATTGCTATATATTTTGCTCTTAATATTTCTTTTGATGAATTCTATAGAGTCTGGTATGTTCAAATCTGTGTTGTCCAAGGGTAACTATAGCAATACCTGTTCTTCTTTGGTTTCCATTTGAATCGAATATCTTCTTCCATCTCTGTACTTTTGGTCTATGTGTGCTGTCTTTATAGGTGCAGTGAGCTTCCTGTAGGTGGCATATAATAATAGTTGGGTCTTGCTTTTTTGATCCATTTAGCTACTCTGTATCTTTTAATAATTTTGTCCATTTACTTTCAATGTTATTACTGATAGGTAAGGATTTACTACTGCCATTTTGTTACTATGAAAAAGCTAAAAAAAAACTCTATACTTTTAACTCCACACCCCTATATTTTGACTTTTTGATGTCTATTTTTTTATGCCTATCTCTAAACAAATGTTATGATTATTATTTTTGATGGCCTTTTGTCTTTATACTAGAGATATGAATTGCATGCATACCATTTACAGTATTAAGAGTCTTCTGAATTTTTGTCTGTGCACTTACTTATACCAGTGAGTTTTATACCTTCAGCTGATTTTGTTGCATGTTAGCATCCTTTTCTTTCAGATTGAAGAACTCCCTTTAGCATTTCTTGCAAGACACCTCTGGTGGTAATACATTTCTTCAGCTTCTGTTTATCTGGGAAAGTATCTCTCTTTATATTTGAAAGATAGCTTTGCTGGCCACCATATGATTGGTTGACTGTTTCTTCGGCACTATGAATGCCCTCTCACTCCCTCCTGGCCTGAATTTTCCACTGAGAACTCTGTTGCCAGATGAATTAGAGCTGCTTTTCTCTTGCTGTTTTTTTTTTTTTTTTTGATCCTTTCTTTGTCTTTTACCTTTGAGATTTTGATTATTACATGTCTTAGAGTAGCCTTATTTGAGTTGAGTTCAAAAGTCTTTGGTTTTCCTATATCAGAGTATTTGTAACATTTCCTGAGTTTAAAAAGTTTTCTGCATTATTTCCTTGAATAAGCTCTCTATCCTTTGTACTTTTTCAAATCTCTTGTGAAGTCTGCTATAGTCTGAATATCTGACCCTTCCAAACCTCATGTTGAAATGTGATCCCCAATGCTGGAGGTGGGGCCTAATGGGAAAAGTTTAGGTCACAGGGGCAGATCTTTTGTGAATAAGTTATTGCCCTCCCAGGTTGGGGGACAGTGAGTGAGTTCTTGCTTTATTAGTTTCCACAAGACCTGGTTGTTAAAAAGAGCCTGACACCTCCCCTCTCTTTTGCTTCCTCTCTTGCCATGTGATTTCCGCATATGCTGTCTACATTTTGCCTTTTGTCATCAGTGAAAGCAGCTGAGGCCCTCTCCAGAAGCCCAGGAGATATTGGGACCATTCTTCTGTATAATTTGCGTAACTGTGAGCCAAATACACCTATCTTCTTTATATATTACTCAGCCTTAGTTATTCTTTTATAGTAACATAGAAATGAACTAAGATAAAGGCCATGACTTAAATTTACTCTTTTGAGGTTATTTTCTAGATTTTCTAGGCATACTTCATTCTTTTGTTTTTTGCCTCTGACAGTGTATTTTCAAATAGGCTGTAGGCTACTTTCTTTCAGCACTTTGAAGATATCACTGACTTCCGGCTTCCACTGTTTATGCTGAGAATTCAGCTGTTAGACTAATTTAGTTCCTTTGGGGATATTCTGCTTTCCTTCTTCACTCCTCTCACCTCTGGCTGCTTTAAGATTTTTCCCTTTATATTCAGCAATTTTATACTTATGTGTCTAGAACTTGTTTTCTTTTTACTTCAGCATATCATTTGTACCTTCCAAATCTGAAGATTGATATCTTTTTGTCAGGATTGGAAAATTCTTAATATTGCTATTGCCCTATCCACTGTCTCATCTTCTTCTCAGACTGCAGTTAACATATACATGAAACCTATTCCCTATATTCCACATAGCTGTTAGTCTTTGTTTTCTACTATGTTTCTGTTTTTTGATGCATCATTATAGATATTTTCTTCTGACCTGTCTTTTAGTTCATTAATTATTTCTTTAGCTGTGTCTAAAATGCTGCTAAGACTATCCATTGATTTCTTGATTTTAGTCATTTTATTGTTCAGTTCTAGAATTTTCATTTGGATTTTTTTAAAGTTTTGGCTCTCTGACAAAAATATTTTATTTCAATATGCATATTGAGCATAGTTCTTTAAACTAAGCTTTTAATTTTAAGAGACTTATAAAATCACATGCAGTTGTAGGACAGAATAAGGATTGGTGTACTCTTCATTTAGTTTTCTACAATGTCTCATGACGGTAATATTCAGGATACTGATTTGGATGCAGCCAAGATACAGAACACCTCTATCACCACAAGAATCCCTCATGTTGCTGTTTTACAGCCATATACACTTCCTGCCTACCCTACCCTCTTTCCTACCTCAGCAACCACTAATATCTTGCCATTCTATAATTTTGTCATTGCAAGAATGTATATAAATAGAATCACATAGTATATAACCTTTTGGTATTGGCTTTTATTCATTCAGTATAAATCTCTGGAGATTCACTCAGGTTGTTGTGTGTATCCACAATACTCTTTGTTTTATGCTTAGTATTTCATGGTATGGATTATTATAGTTTGCTTAACTAGTCACTGAAGGATGTCTGAGTTGTTTTCAGTTTGGGCAACCAGGAATAAAGTTGCTATAAACATTCATGTACAAGTTTTTGGGTAAAGATAAGTCAGCCTCTATTGATACCTAAAGGACTTTGTTATTGCTGGGACTTCCAGGTTCCCATGTGATCTCCACTGACACCATGATAGGAGTTACCTTGTTATTTCTGAGTAATGGTGAAATTCCTGATTCTCTACTAGGTCTTCCTTGATACAAACCACCCTAGTGGGGAGAAAGAGGAGTGTCATAGTACAGCTGGGTGGGTAGGGAGTGCAGGCTTCTCACATGGTCTCTGTGACGCTGTGATAGTGGCACTGGGTTATTTGTTATTACGGTTGGATAAAAGTCCTAGTTTCCTACTCAGCCTTCTCTAATACCACTCCACAAAGGGGTTATAAGGAAGTTTCATTACAACCTGGCAAGGATGAAAGTGTAGGTTTTTTATGTGGTTTTTGTTGGCATAGGTGACAGTGGAGCCACTGGTTTTTCTGCTTTTATTTTGCTATAGTATGGCAATTACACATATAAGTTTTTCTAGGCCTGCCCACTTCCTGGTCTTTCTGGTTTCATTTGAAATTTCTTTTTTTCTCTGCCTATTGGTGGTTTTGGATTACCACCTTTTCCAATTCCAATCTTGGGCTATATGAAGCAAAAAAAAAACCTGGGGAACTCATACTGTGTTGTTCCTTCAGTCCGGAAATCCCTAGCCAGTCTGCCCTATTCTCTCTACTTTTTATCTTCTTGTATTCACTTCATATATAATGTTCAGGGATTTAGTTGTACTTAGTAGCACGAACAGAGAAAACTACATCTATCCAGTATTTCCAGAGTTGAAGTCTCTCAAGTATAGTTATTTTAAGCCTTTCTCTGGCTTTCTTAAAGGTACTATAGTCTGTTGACTGTAGTTTATCTCGGATTTTGGTCATGTTGTCTTGTTTCATCACATAGCTGATTATTTTGGATTGGTTTTGTAAGGTACTACACATATAAAACATTAATGATAATTTGAGGCTTAGATTTATATTATTTTGTCCAGAGGGAATTTATTTCTTGTATCCAGCTAGCAGAAGCAATAATCTGAAATACTTTAATCACAGCTTGAGATAATTCAAAATGGGGCTTTAGTCATTTTAGGACTGTTCTATTTCTAGTTCACTCTTACTCTTACAGTATGAACCTTTAGGGACCTAACTGAATGTATGAGTGGTTTACCTGGACTGCTCCTGAGTCCTCACCACACCATGAACTCTAAATTTTGTTTCACTAGAAGTGTCTTTCTATTGAAAGCTGTGCTCACCCTTTCTGTTGACAGGTGGACAGTTGCCTATTCCAGAACTGACAGATGCTTCTGGGGAAAGGGCAGCCATAAGAGCTGGGCTTGCTTCTCTTGAAATCCCATTTCCTGTTAGATTTTTGTCCTAGAATTCTTCGCTTCTTCAATAGGTCTCTGATGTTCTCAAACCAATTAAAAACAAATTTAAACACACATGCACACTCATATGCACGTACACATACCTCTGCAGCATTTTTTAGTTTCCTCGGAAGTGAAGTTAGTCCTCATTATTTAGTCTGTTATTGAAAGCAGGCTTCAATCATTCTGTTTGGTTTTCATATAAGCCATCCTGACTAGAACATAAATTGCTCCTGTGTGGAAACCATTACCTATGCATCCAGAATCCCCAGAACCTAAAATGTTGACTGTCACACAATAAGTAATTGCTGTATTAAAAAAAATAACATACACAAATCTTGATAATAAAAGTAGATGATAAAAGTAGAATCAAATATCATTTCTAGACTTCTAATGTTTTTTAATGGTCATGCCATTTCCAGAAATAACATCAAGAGAAAGAAGAATAGAGTTGGTGGGAAGAGAACATTGGTTCTGGATGTAGCTGATTGATATATTTGTGAGGTACTTAAGTAAAGTTATTCAGATGAAAATGAGAAAGTGGATGTGGACTTCTAAAAAGAGGTGAGAACTAACTACATATCTAAGAGGTATTTGTGGTAAGGATCCTAAAAGAAAGAGGAAATATAAAGAGACAGGAGCTGCATATAAGACATGAAAGAATGGCCAGATATACCTAGGGGATGGAATAATAATTAAGACACTGTAAAGAAACCGATGAGTGCTCAGAGTAGAAAAATGAAAGCCAGAGAATACAGAAAAATGGAAGATAATGAGGAAGAGATTTTAGAGGAAAAACAATTACCAACAAGGTCAAGTGTGGCGGAAAGGTCGATGTGGCTCAGGAATAAAAGTTATAAAAATACCAGCTATCTTGTGAGTACTAATGGAAGGCAGGAAGGTGGAGGGTTGGAAAGTGTTGAGTTTTTAAGTGAGAAGTAAGGTTTAGAAAACAATAGAAACAAATTTAATAAGTTATAAGAAAAATAATAAACAAACAGATTTGAGGTCTTTAACAGAGGCAGGTAGTACAGACTTGAGGTCTTTAAAGAAGGCGGGTAGTAAATATTTGAGTGGACATGAATTTGTACAATTTTATGGCTTTTTTCAACAAGGTTAGCATCTTGGGGTAAATATAAGAGAAGGAGGACATGAAAAATTCAGTTTTAGAGATTTTGAAGAATAAAAAAGAGAATGGTGACTGAGATACAGATTTGGGAGTTATCTACATAGAAATGATAGTTGAAAACAGTCTATGTAGGTACTTGCATGCAGTAACTTCTATCAGTAAAAAGTGGATTTTTTTCTTACAGAGAAATAATAGCTAACCTAAAAATCCCTTTTATATCTTTTAATAAATTATAGATTGATTTTTGAGAACCTGAAAATTGCCTTATTTTAATTTGTAGAATAATCCTATAATACCAAATAATGATTAGAATCCCACAATTGTAATTAGCAAGAGAACAGTCATAAAACCTGCCAGAATTACAAACGTATGCTTGAATACAACAGTTGCTGAACCAGTATTATGAAAAAAATTCTCCTACCCCTTACTTCTTTGTATAAATAGTTCATTACTTGGGGGCAACAGGAACAAAACAAAACATATGCAGTGATAGTATTCTACTAGCAGAGACCTGAAGGGCCATAATAGTTGTTCATGATCAGTATCTGTTCTAATTAGAGTTAAGTGTTTATGCCATACTGGATGTGAAACATTCTAAATATAATTCTTGCTCATATAATACTGTCACTAAACTACGTAATATAACATTTTAATACTTCAAAAATTCTAAAGCATATTTTGCATAGATTACATTATCATTATAACAAGCTTTCAGGACAAGAAGGAATCATTAGAGCCCCCACCTTTAACGATAATTAACCTAAGATACAGTTGTTGTGTACTTGTTATTGACATTATGCTCAAAAGTTTCTTTTACTAATAACAGTGACTCTGCATAAATTCACCCGAAGACTAAAAGTCAGTTTACTTACACTATAACAGTTATTCTTATTAAAATAAAATCCTCATACCATTTGGTGATGCCATAACAATCTTTAATAATATCCTGAAGAACAGCACGATAGAAGAGTGATTCAGTAGGCAGCTGAAAAAAACGTAGACATATATAAGATCAAGAAACAAATAAAAAACAGAAATAAAATAAGTGCCAGAATGTTAGAACCATTAGCAAATGTCAGAAACCTGACTGTTGCTAAACACAGAGGATGACTTTATAATTTTATATTTCAAGTGAAAGTGTTACCTTAGGCTAATTCTTTGTGAAAGTTAATTCTAAAAAAAAAAAAGAAAGAAAGAAAGAACCATAAAAGAAACAGCAGTGAATAAGAAAGAAAAATTATAATCAATGAACAATAAGCTAATGTCCAAATGGAGCCCTTATCAGTTAAAAATGAAAAATACTTTCAAGACCAGCCAAGTCAGCTCTGGAGCATTTAAGAATCAGGAAGTATATGTGTGAGAAAGAAGAGAATGTGGATTTGTGTTAATGGAGGTGGAATAAAGATAGTAACAGCTAGGAGTCACGCCAAGAAAGAAAGATTCTACCCTAAGTAAAGAAATATAAAGATATGTCTGAGGTCTGAAAGACAGCATTGGCTATCACAAAGTTGAAAAGTAGAGCCTGGGAAAGAACGTAAGATAAGAGATTGCACTCTTGGTAATGCTTCACTTCTTGCAGAGATATGAGAGATGTCCTATAAAGGTTCAAACGTTTTTGAATGGAAAGAAGGAATAGCTGAAGAGAAGGGTTCCAATGAAGTATGATTGTTTCAAAGGAGTAGAAGGTAAAATATTGCTATTTATAAAACAGCACTTCACTGCAGCAATACAAGTGCTCAAACTAAGAAACTACAAGTCACCAAAACCCTATCCACATCCCCCACAGATCTTGATGTTGACAGTACAGGACATCAAACACAAAATAATGTCAGCAGCAACAACCCAACTTGCATGCAGGTTTTTTTTTTTTTTAAATGAGTAGAAACAGAAGTAGGTCAACAGTACTGAATGCTTTTAAGAAGTCAAACAAGGTAAAATTCAAAACTGTCCAATGACCGGTAAAATTTTAAATATATAATTCAGTGGAATGTACATATCCATGGAGTTATCCTTTTGTAACATTTATTATCCTTTGGAGTCCAAAACTGTTATTTCCATATGTTTTCAACTAGAATAAATATGTTTGAATTCAGATGGAATTCATAGCAAAATAAATTTTTTGTGTTCAGGCAGAAAAGTTACTCTACTGCCCCTCTCCCTCATCTAACATTAATTTCCCATACTGTGCTGCTGAGACTACAGCTTGGGAGTTGAGGGTCAATCATTTTTCTTACATCTTCCCCTGATGGCACTGCCCTCTGAAGTCACTAGAGAACATCAGACTTGTAGACTCTTACAGCATTGTGAAAGAATACAGGTTCTATCGCTGGAAAGTGGGAGTAGTGGGGTGGTGTAACAAATATCGCAGTCCCCAAATAACTGCTAAAATAATTCACTGAAGGTAGACTCATACACATGCTTGAGTGCCCACACTAAAATCTGTAACTTTTCAAAGGCACAATTCTTATATAAAATCTCTTTCTGGCCAGGTGCGGTGCCTGTAATACCAGCACTTTGGTAGGCCAAGGCAGGTGGATTACCTGAGGTCAGGAGTTTGAGACCAGCCTGGCGAACATGGCAAAACCCTGTCTCTACTAAAAACACAAAAATTAGCTGGATGTGGTGGTGAGTACCTGTAATTCCAGCTACTCAGGAGGCTGAGGCAGGGAGAATCATTTGAACCTGGGAGGCAGAGGTTGCAGTGAGCCACGATTTCTCCACTGCGCTCCAGCCTGGACGACAGAGCGAGACTCTGTCTCAATTGATCAAATCTCTTTCCAAAGTTGTCACAAATGTGTTCACTTGCGACAAAAACTATTGATTTCAAAGCTTTCCTTTCCTTACAAATTACACCAAGACATTTCATTAGAATTTCTTAATCTCTGGATATATTTTCCATTTGAGATTTTCTCAACTTGAGTAGCTCTTTTCTACAGCACCAAAATCTCTACTTTATCATCTGTTCCCCCATTTCCTTAAAAATCCTTTCATTTATCTCACAAAAATGTTGAAATATATTTTCATATATGAACACCTATTCTTACAACATTTTATTGAAATTCAAAGCCACTTTGGAAAATCTACTCTTGCATGAATTGAAATATTAATAGTATAAATGGCTTACAACGTTCTTAACTTTTTGTTTGACTAGCTATAAAAGTTTAATTTTATATGAAACACCTAAAAATAGTTAAAAACTTCTTTCTCATGCCTTTGAACAAATTACATTAAATGGTATCAGGATATAGAAATAAAAAGTTACACTGTTACTAAAATGATTGTAAAATACAACCGAAAAGAACAAAAAGTGCATTTTAAACAAGAGAACATAAAAAAATGGAATGCTGGCCGGGCGCGGTGGCTCACGCCTATAATCCTAGCACTTTGGGAGGCCGAGGCGGGTGGATCACAAGGTCAAGAGATCGAGACCATCCTGGTCAACATGGTGAAATTCTGTCTCTACTAAAAATACAAAAATTAGCTGGGCATGGTGGCACATGCCTGTGGTCCCAGCTACTCGGGAGGCTGAGGCAGGAGAATTGCTTGAACCCAGGAGGCAGAGGTTGTGGTGAGCCGAGATCACGCCATTGCACTCCAGCCTGGGTAACAAGAGCGAAACTCCATCTCAAAAAAAAAAAAAAAAAAAAAAGGAATGCACACAAAAAGTACAGCAGAACACAGTAAGTCATCATTCCCAAGTTACAGTGAGTAAATAAGAGCCTTACAGCTGTTTCCTAAGAGAAAGGGAAGAGGTTATAAAATGCCTTCAAATGTGCATTCCTGGAATAATTAGGACTATCTATCCTGGTAAGTACAGATGGGTAAGTGGGAAGGGAATCAGTATCTCCTGAACAGTCTGTGCCTGACTATTTCAAGAATAAACTGGATATAGCTCAGAGTTTATTTCACTTAAGTGATACATTAACTTACACTTTAATGCATTCTTAAAATGAGGGAGAACACAAACTGTACACCCTTAAAGCATGTGTATCAGACATGCATTTTACAGGTCTAGTGGAAAGGGCACTAAGTTGGAAGTCAGGGCTCTGCAATTAATTAAGGGAACTAGAACACACTGTTAAACTTTTGCTACATACAATTCTCATGTAGATTTAGGATAATCCCCAACTGATGAGTGCAAGTATGAGTAAACACTTGTAAAATTAAAAAACACCGCACTAATGCATTGGAGTATTATGATACAAGCTCTTTCTTTTTTCCTAGATCTCTAGAAAACCATTAAGTTAATATGTAGTATAGTAGTTAACAGCTTGAACTCCAGACTCAGATTCAAGTCTCAGTCTTTGTTACCTTACAGTCTCTTCATGTGTATAATGGGATAATGAGAATATATACTATATGGTACTATGTATTGCCTCAATTGATGAGAAAATCTTCTAAACAGTACTTTAAACAGTACTTTTAAGCTCTGTGTCAAATTTAGCTATTATTTTCATGATCATAATTATTAATTATCTATAACAGTGACAACAGTTGACATTTATTGAGCATTTACTATATGCTAGACATTGTTTTAATCATTTTACTTTTTTCATTCATTTAATCTTCACAACCCTATAGAAAGGTATTATTATTACTCCTATTTTTTTCCTATTTTACAGATAAAGAAATTAAGCTACAGAGAAATTATGACATGTGTCTAAAGTCATTAACTAGTAAGTGATAAAGACATGATGCAAATCAGCAGTTTGTAACTAAAGTTCGATACACTTAAAGTCCCCAAACTCAAATGATATGCCCAAACTCAAATGATATGCCCAAACTCAAATGATATGCTCTAATGCTAATGCCTTCAAAAGAACCAGATTTTATCAATTTTAAGACAGGCAAAGTGAATATATTAAAAAGAAAATTACATACAAAATGCTTATCAAAGTTCCTGGTCCAGAGTAATCACTCAGTAAATACTTGTTATTAAAATTATTTTTTAAATTATACTTTACACAAATCAAATTGACATATTAATTTTCCTTGAACAAAAGCAAAAGAAAGATTTCTAAACTTTAGGTTAAATTTAAAAATTTTATGAAAGGGTTAAAAAACTGTTAAAAAAATTCCTAATGTTTCCTGAACACAAGGTAAACGATAAGACAATTACATGGATATTTTGAGGATTATATTTAAATTTTATTTTTAAGTGCAAACCCATTTGGCTCTGTAGCTAATGGCTAATCAAGTCAGTAAAGAAAAAAGTTATCAAACAATCAACTGAAATATGTGTATTGGACTGCAGTTAAAATAATGTACTGAATAATATAGATTATCTTTGCTTGAACTAAGCAGATGAAAGCCTAATTGTCAACAACAGCATTCTTTGAAAATATTTATGGTTTAGTATAATATTTCTTTTCTTTTTTTTTTTTAATTTCTCCTTTCTAGGGTTTCTCCCTTCAAAGGTTTAGTATAATATGAAGAAATGAGAAGTTAGTATAACAGCATAATGCAGAAATTTTCCTAAAAGCTCAAAAGTTCTGAAAAGTTCATTTTGCATTTAAAGTAAACTTACAGAAAATACACAAATTTGAAAATGCATCTGGGACAAGATATTTATTAAATTCCATCAGGTTTTAAGTTCATCAGCAGGTCAAGTATGAAGAGTACTTGAGAGAAAAATTATAGTGTTCATCAGCTAAACACTCTTACTTACCCCTTGGCCAACAGCAACCCGCTCCAATGCCTTAAAGGGAAAAAAACAAAACAGACTGTGATATATTGAGTCTTATCTTTTAAGATTTATAAACACACTGTATAATAGTTTGTAAAACTGACATTTAGAAAGATTAATTATGTGATAACATGTAAGTTTATGCACTTAACAGTGTTAATATCATTAAAGAATGTTAACTAGTATGCTTGTGTAATTTAGAGCTAATTTATAATGGATATGTGTCATATACACAAACACATATCCTTGAATGTCAATCCTAATTATACACAGTCCTTGAATTTCAGAAGAAATTAGAAAACAGGAAAGCAAGGAAATGACATATTCTTGGCTCATTTTTAGTGTAGCTAAAACAACCAAATAAATCCAAAACGATTATTATGCACATACATATACAGACATAGATATATTTATATATTTTAACATATTTTCTCATAATTTTAATAAACATATGATTTCATCTTTTAGTAAACAAAGTAACCTAGATTACAATCAAAAACCTATTTTAGAAAACTATATGTATTTTTGGTCTGTGTGATCTACAATTCAAATCAAATTCACATATGATCAAGTGCCAGGTAGAAGAGAAAGTAACACGTATTGTCACAATTTTATATATACTAGTTTTTACATTTGTATTTATTTAAAATCCAAAACATGTTTTACGAAATATTTCCTAACATTTCTAACAAGTACTCATAATTCAAAATGGATGAAAGATTTGTAATAATTTAAATAAGGAACAGTCTTCTGAAACTTTGAGTTTTTAGATATAATCCCACATATATATAATTTTTAGACTAAATTTGATTTTTAAAATTTAAAATTTAATCTAAAAAATTTAAATTAGAAAACATTTCAAACACAGAAAAGTAATACATGTATAAGAAATATGCATATACTTGCTACTCAAATTAAAAATACCCATAATTGCTTCAGGTCTTTAGATTTTTATAAATGCAACTGTTTACTTCTAGCTAAATCATACACTTTTAAAATGAAAAGCTAATTTACAGATTATCTTTTTTATAAGAGCAATTTTTGCAGATACACAAGATCACTGACAAGTAACTTTCCTCAAGTTGCATAGCTCGTTAGCAAAAAACTGAACAACTAAAAACTTGTTCTTTGAATCCTGCTTTACTCTCATGCCCTCACACCATGTAGAGTTAGTGGGAAAAGAGTTCACTGCATGAAAACTGGCTTCACAGAAATGGTTTGAAGAAAAAAAAATGTAATTTTCCCATGTACTTGAAGGATACCTTCACTTAACATCTAGAGCCAAGTAGAATGTTATGAATACAGTACACAGCTATTACATAATTTTCATATTATGTTAAACAGCAACAGGTCCAGAACAGATTTATCACTGAAGATAACAAGGAGTTTTCATTTATGGTATTCCTTGTGCTAATTTCAGATTAAATTTTTGTTATAAATTTTCCTAAAGGCTGAACTGAATTAAAAAAAAAAAAGAGTCTTTAAAAAGGTGATTTGGTGTCAATAAAAATATCATATACCCCAGGACTGCTTTTGGTATGTGTTGCCGATGAGCCTAATTTAAAAATAGAAATAATAAATTTTTATTACATAATAAGAGATAATCAGGTAGGTGGTAAAAGTGTTTTGCAAACATTAATACTGTTCTTGAACACTGACAAAGAGGATGAAGAAAACATACTAAGTATTCATTTCATACTCATCTGGAATAATTTAGAAATTTTATCAGGCTTAAGGTATGCTAATGAGATTGCTCAAATTTAACTAATATTTTTTGTCTGGTTAATATCCGTAACTGTTTATTTGAAAGCATTCCCCAGAAAAGTATCTTAAAAAAAAAAAAGATATTACCAAGAAATTGCCAAAACAATTTCTCTGAGTACTGTTTAAGCTTTGAATATTTGTTAAAAATGTCAGTTATGAAGAAAAAGGTAATAAAATAAGACATATTAAAAGAATTGTTCCTTACACTTTCCAGCATTACTCTGGAATCAAAAAAAATAAGTAAAGGTGGACATGGGTTGAGATGGAGCTAAGGAGAAGGGCATTCCATGGGCAGCTGACATTGGTCAGGGTAAGTTAAGACCAGCATGGTCTGCTAATTCTATATTTACAGAATTTATTTTCCAAAGTCTTCTTTTTGGTTCTTTGAGTGTTTAATAGAAATCATTCTTTTTTTATGGATACAATATATTATTTTGTCTTTCTAAGGGATATTACATAGTTCTTTTCTTTTAGATCATCTACATTTCTTCCCAGTTGCTTTTTTTTTTTCCTTTTTAAAAATCTAATCTCTATTTTTTTGTTGCACTTCCCTTAGATATCTATTGACTCTTGGCTTTCTGTTAATAATTAAAATGAAGACAACATAAATCTGATTAGAAGTATTTTGCTTACAAGTGAAGACTATTAGTTGTGGGTCTCACCACAAAGGGATAGATCTATTTTGTTACATTGTAAAGTCCCTGACGCCAATATCTTGAGGTCTTTTCTCTGAGGCTAGTTAGATTTGCTTTAAAAACACTATTTCAATTCATTGAATCAAAGGTATAACACTAGCTACAGCATTTTGATGCTCAAGTTATCCCAAGAAGAACCTGTCATTCTAACAAGACCTTGAACAAGTACCATTTACTAGAGAGTGAGAGTACAAGACAAATTTCCAGAAAAGTATTTTAAATGGGGCTACAAAAGGAAACTATTATGTTTAATAAACTATTATGTTTAATAATAGCATAAATACATTTCTAAGATAATTCTAGTAAATACAACTTAGAACACTGGCACACTGTTTCTTATATTGCTATGTAACAGGCATAGAAATAATGGACCCTAAAAGAATTGGTTTACTTTGCAGTTGGACATTAAACATATTATTTAATCAACTGTATTTTATTTTTTATTTTCTTAAATTTTTTATTGTTAAAGTGTACAATGTGATATATATATATATATATGTCTAGATAGATGGACACACAACTTTCAACTTTGTGATAGTGCAAAAGTGATATGCATTCAGTAGATACTATACTTTGACTATTCATACAACCATTCTATTTTTCACTTTTCATACAGTTTTCAATAAATTGCATCAGATATTCAATACTTTATTATAAAACAGGCTTTGTGTTAGATGATTTTGCCCAACTGTAGGTTAATGTAAGTGTCCTGATCATGTTTAAAGTAGGCTAAGTTAAGCTATGATATTTGGTAAGTTATGTGTATTAAGAGCATTTTTGTGTGAAGATAGTTTCAACATATGAAGGGTTTACTGGGATATAACCCCATCATAAGCTGAGCAGCATCTATATCTAGATAGATATGTTATTAATAACATATCCACCATCTTACATAATTACCTTTTGTGTGTATGTGCAATAAAAGCACCTAAAATCTACTTACAGATTTCCATTATATAACATAATATTAACTATAGTCCTTATGTTGTACTTTAGATCTCTAAATTTATTAATCCTACATAGCTACAGTATTTTAAATTTCTGAAAACACAAAAATCACTTACATTATTCAAATAATTTCTTTGTAAACTGACATAGTGCCAGGAACAGAGAACATTATGGGCTAGAGTGTTCTAAATCTGAGGGCACTAGTCAAATGCAGCATAATAAATGTTTCATTTAATTAGACAGTTACTTCATCTCCCAGTTAGCTTAATATTTTTCCCATTCTATAAAGATTTAGGAAACCAAATGATCTGCTATAAAGAAACACAAACCACAGAGCTTTGGATAAAGTACTGAACACTTTACATTATTTTTATATACTAATTGGAATAATTGTATATAACTTTTCTTATGACACTACATGTAGAGTGGATACTATTTAAAGGGCAAGCCATTTTTTCTTATAATTTCTAATGCACAAAAGCATTAATGATGATGTTCTGCAAAATCTGGCATTGAATATATGATACTAGCCCAAAATAATAAATTCTGCAACATCTGGATAAAGCTGTTATTCCAGGAAAAAATATAACCATACCAAACATGCTGACATTCTGGCATTACGACCACAGCACCATCTCTCTTCCTTTAAATAGCGGCACATTGGAAATCCCCACTTTTCCTGAGTACATTCTGCAGATGCAGGAAAAATATGAATTATTTAAATAAAATTCTTCCATTTTCAGTTAAGATAAATAATCTACTGAGAAAGCAAATCAGTCACTGAGAAAGTTAAACAGTAGTTAAACATGGAAATGGTGATGTTTAACAGTTCATTTCGGTTTGTTAATTGAAAGCATACTAATGTTATGAAAATGGTATTTGCTCAACACAGCTGCTTTGTGTTTAAGTTCCAAGTCTGGTACCAACCAATTTGCCAAAACAATTTCTCTAAGATTTAGCAATTTAAAATGCAAATACTCTTGATAGTCAGTTAACTATAGGAGACAAGCAATGAGATACTGAAAATTTATTGCCAACCTGACTTTTTTTAAAAAAGTGACTTACTAAATATGACATTTGGCAATTTATTATAGAACAATATAAATTCATTCCTAACAATGTTTAAGCATCAGAATTTTTTTAGCCACTATGTTCCCATTTCAGAAAAAGAACAGCTGTTCAGGCTCTTCTTTTTTCATTATATTAAGAAACTGTAATATTTTCAACTATGACCCAGTTTGGCTCAATTGCACCTATATTTTACAATCAGAACAAAATTCAATGTTCATTACTTAATCACATATCTACTGCCTAACTTATACAGTTACACCTGGAATGTGGTGATGTTCAAATTCCTGATGTAGAACTATTAGTTCCACACAGTTTTTGAAAAGGAAAAGAAAGCAATTTCAATTTTAAATTGAAGCCTGGAAAATTTTTTTTTTTTTAGAAAAAGTGACAAAAGAAAGTTGAGATAAACAAATATAAATTTCTATTATATTATAAAAGGTAAAATAAAATAAAAACAAAAAAGTGCTTTATAAGAAAATGCAATTGGGATAGATTCAACTAAATAAACGTCTGTACCATGAGGGATCAGATACATTTTGGTTAAAACAGAGTAAGTTTAAATTTTACAACTATAGCCTACGAAGATGTTTCTTTCAGGTATTAAATTAAAATTTACAATAGACCCTACTGAAAATCAGATGGAAGATATGGACCATCCCCCCCCCCCCCCCAGGAATATAAATAATAATACACATATACAACTCGACAGCAAAACAGCTCAATAATGATACATTAAAATATAGCCAAAGGATCTGAATAGACATTTCTGAAAAGATGGCATACAAATGGCCAATAGCTATATGAAAAAATGCTGAACATCACTAATCATCAGGGAAATACAAATCATATAGCCATATGAAAAACAGTATGGAGGGTTCTCAAAAAAAACAAAAACAGAACTACCATACATACAATCCAGAAGTCCCATTACTGAATATTTATCCAAAGGAAAATAATCAATATATCAAAGGGATATCTACAGTCACATGTTTATTGCTGCACTATTCACAATAGCAAAGATGAAATCATCCTAAGTATCCATCAAAAGATGAACAGATATAAAGAAAATGTGGTATTATAAACACAATAGAATACTATTTGTTCCAAAAAAAATCCTGCATTTGCAGCAATATGGGTAGAAATAGAAGTCATTGCATTAAGTGAAATAAGCTAGGCACAGAAAGGCAAATATCACAAATTTTCACTCATATATGACAGCTAAAAATGTTACCTCATGGAGATGGGGAGTAGAATGATAGTTACCAGAGTCTGGGAGTAGTATGTGTGTTTCGGGGGGAGAGGTGGATGAAGAAAGATAGATTAGCTGGTACAAACATACAATTGAATTGAAGAGTAAGTTTTAATATTCAATAGCACAGTAAGGTGACTATGGTTAACAACAATATATTGTATATTTAAAAATAGCTAGAAGAGATTTGAAATGTTCCCAGTACACAAAAATGCTAAAGGCTTGAGGTGATGGATATCCTGAATACCCTGTCTTGATCATTATACATTCTATAAATTTATAAAAATATCACAGGTACCCCATAAATATGTATAAATATTATTTATCAATAAAAATACTAGTATATATACAACACTTAATGTTGAGACACTATTGTAAGTCCTTTAAATATATTAACTAGCTTCAGTTCCTAGAACAATTCTGTGAAGTAGGTATACTATCATTCTCATGTTCCAGACAGGGAAACTGAGTACAGACAGGTTAGATAAATTGCCTTACTTACAAATCTAGCACAAGGTAGTGCTGGAATTTAAACTCAGGCAATCTGACTCCAGAACTCATACTCTTAACCACCAAGCTATATAAATGTGCATTAACAAACAATTTCACTTACAGTTGTATAGGACTCATAGAGCCCTTGCAGCCTATCCAAGTCCTAGGGATTCTGGCTACTTATAGTTCCAAGATGACTTCAAACAGTGGTTTGGGTTTTATTGAGGGTTTTATGATTTAACTGAGACATGATTGTTGTTAAATGAAAGGGTTACAGTAAGTATATTATTTTTCTGACAAGTAAAAAGAAAAAAATGATCTCACTGTAAAAAGTGAAGGGCTACAGAGATGGGGGTGTGCTATTTTATTCAAACTGTTTTATTACTAAGCAATAAAACTGCTAGTCCCCCGCTTTCCCCATCCATTCTCTCCTTGTTCCTTGTAGTAACAGAGCACTCAAATGCTGAGATTAGAGGCTGCAATTCTCAGATTTCCATGCAACTACTAGGATAGCTCAAGACAGGTGTGGCCAACTGAATGTGGGCAGAAATCGTATGTGCAAATTCTAGGTCACATACTTAAAAGGGATGGGAGGTATGCTCTTTCACCCACACTTTCCACCCCTACCTGCTTACTTCATTTCTTTTCTGTCTGGAATGTGTTCATAGTATCAAGCGAACTAAGACCATGCAAATAAGAGCAGTAGAGAGTAGTGCAAAGAAATAGAAGAATCTTAGATTCCTATAAGACTTTTTGGTCCAGAGCTTCTAGAGCAGCTCTACTTGTTGGCCTCTGGATTGAAATATACATGTTCCTGTGTCTTAAGTCACTGTTACTTTGGTTCTAAATCTATTTTACATTTAAATCTTCATCTTAACCTAATGTTTGCCAAACTTTTTATAGCTCAGCACTCTTGGAATATAGCAAAATTTGTATGTCACACTAGAATAAACAGATGAGGGTGATTGTGGTCACAGGAAAAACCCAGGGAACAAAGGAAACTATCTCAGGAATGACCATAAAACATTCATGGCACAGTATTTAAACAGCTCTGTTCTAATTAACACAGAAGTCTTTTTCTGAGGATGTGCTATTTGAGCAGAGATTTAAATCTAATAAAGAACCATGCCGTGAGAAAAAGATTTAATGAAATATGAAACAAAATTTAAAAACAAAATAGAGAATATCTCACAACTTAAAATGATAATTGACTAGCAATTTTTTTTAGGTATGCTTTAACTGTTTTCTTTTTTTAAAAATTACACTTCAAGTTCTGGAGTACATGTGCAGATTGTGCAGAATTGTTACATAGGTATATACATGCCATGGTGGTTTGCTGCATGCCCCCCGTCATCTACATTAGGTATTTCCCGGAATGTTATTCCTCCCCAATCCCTCTACCCCCCTGCTATCCCTCCCCTAACTCCCCCCAACCCCCCCAACAGGCCCCAGTATGTGATGTTCCCCTCCCTGTGTCCATGTTTTCATTGTTCAACACCCACTTATGAGTGAGAACAAGCGGTATTTGGTTTTCTGTTCTTGTGTCAGTTTGCTGAGAATGATGGTTTCCAGCTTCATCCATGCCCCTGCAAAGGACATGAACTCATCCTTTTTTATGGCTGCATAGTATTCCGTGGTGTATATGTGCCACATTTTCTTTATCCAGTCTATCATTGATGGGCATTTGGGTTGTTTCCAAGTCTTTGCTATGGTAAACAGTGCTACAATGAACATAGGTGTGCATGTATCTTTAAAACAGAATGCTTTATAATTCTCTGGGTATATACCCAGTAATGGGATTGCTGGGTCAAATGGTATTTCTATTTCTAGATCCTTAAGGAATCGCCACACTGTCTTCCACAATGGTCGAACTAATTTACACTCTCACCAACAGTGTAAAGGCGTTCCTATTTCTCCACATCCTCTCCAGCATCTGTTATCTCCAGATTTTTTAATGATCACCATTCTAATTGGTGTGAGATGGTATCTAAATGTGATTTTGATTTGCATTTCTCTAATGATGAGTGATAATGAGTCTTTTTTCATAAGTTTGTTGGCTGCATAAATGTCTTCTCTTGAAAAGTATCTGTTCATATCCTTTGCCCACTTTTTGATGGGTTGTTTTTTTCTTGGAAATTTGTTTAAGTTCTTTGTAGAGTCTGGATATTAGTCCTTTGTCAGATGGATAGGTTGCAATTTTTTTAACTTCTTCTAATATCCTAACCAAATACCTACAAACAAACAAATTTGTAACACTTGAAGAAAAAGAGATGAAAGTCAACACAGTGCAGAATATGAAAAACATCCAAAAAACAACTGATGTGTAATGAAAGGTATAATTAGTAGGCCATCACTGCTCTGTGATTTACCTTAGGCTGCCAGGAAAAAGGCTTGTCTACTTTTTGAAAATAGGCAGAGAGGTTTTCCCTCAGTGATAATCTGAAGAAAACCTGGACTAGAAAAAATACTACTGAATATTAGATTGAAAGGGGTACAGTATATCTAAAAAACATACTATACTGGAAAGGGTATATTATTAGAAGAAAAAAACTAATATAAGAAACCCACAGCCAAGTATACTTCCAAATTCTTGACCCACAGAAACTATGAGATAATAAATAATCATTGTGACTATAAGCCATTGAGTTTTGGGGTGATTTCTTTCATAGCATTAGACAACACATACAGTCTACAGTTAGCAATGAGAAGTACGGAGGTTTATTCCATACAAGGAATGTGGGAAACATCCACTGCTTGAAGAGTATGGGTAGTGTGCTTCATTACAAGAGCTAGGTTTTGATCAGGTGAGAAAATACAGAAACTTTCAGAGAAGAGGCAATATATGTAGGCAATTTTGATAATGACTGACTGTGAATTCCAGAAAATGGGACACTTAGTCAAAACCAGGGGATTATGGAGATACCTTTGATTAGGGTCCTGGAAGGAAGAAATGAGCTGCGAGTCCTCGGGGTCTGGTGGTAGCTGATATGAATAGGGATAAAAGGCATGATGGGATTAGCCCTGAGAGTTCTAGAGACAAAGTGGTGAAGCTGTAAGTGTTGTGGTGGAGGGATGATGAGGTGAAAATTTTTCCAGGGGAACAGAGTTCTGGGCTTCCCAATTGATTTCTGGTGATAAAGCGAAGATATGGGCAGAGAAACACAGGATTCCTGGATTCCCTGTTGTCTCCAGATGATACTTATGGAAGCCAGCAAGGGAGCTATCACACATGGAGCTACTGGGGCTGTCATTGGAGAAGTGGAGCATAATAAAAGATGGTCTTACTTCACGTATGTTTCCTGAATTGTGGTGATGAAGATTATTAGGCTGAAGGAGGGTTATGGTCTTTCTTAGAGCTCATAAAGTGACTATACAGCACCACAACAAAGGCTGACAGAGGGTACTCAACCTGTGTGTAAGAGAGCTTCCTCTTAAATATTTAACAATGAATGACGGACAGAAGGGCAATCTTACTTGATGCACCTAGCTCCCTGAATTCCTAACCAAAACACCTGAGAACTTTAAGATACTAGTGCAGTTTACAGGAACTGCCAGCCTTGGCTCAAAGCTATATTAAAACACATCACTCCTCTGGACACCATGAGGCTACATAACCATCTTGAAGTTTTCCGAATCTGCATTAACAGTTTCCTCTGTGGTTGAGATCATGGTGGCCTCACACCTTTGCTCTTTTTCTAATGGAGTTAAGTGCAAACAACTGATAAAGAGGCAGTAAATCCTCAACATAGATCTTCAATATTATCTTCAGAATCTGTTTCGTTAGTTTCATTCTGACTGCAGTGAAGACTGAAGCTCTCTCATATACTACTTAGATGTATCAGTCTTCTCTTTGTGTTCATATACTCATATTCAAATCTAATCAAATTGAGCATTATTAACCCTTTATCAGTGAATCAAGCTGCCTTCCTCTAGCCTCACTTCCATTAATTTTGGAATAGATGAAGTCTTTTGTTTTCTATCCTATTTCTTGGTATTTCTTGTAAGCTTTAGAAATAATAATCTCTTAATTTTAAAGACAGTACTAGTTATTCCTTCTTGTGTTAATATCATTATCCACCTAATTAAACAAGCTTAAAGTTTATTTCGTATTATTCTAAACCCTTACACGTACGTCTTCTTAATGATACTTCTTTGTCATATTCAGTCTTCATGAGCTACTAACTTGGTAATGCAATACCTACTCATTAAATTTTTTTGCATAGTTTGGTCTTCTTGCCCATCCTTCATACTCAGAGCAATATTATTTTTCTAAAACACACACATTAACATTGTCAACAGCAGCCCTTGTTTCCCCCAACACTGTAATCTATGAGAACAAACCCAGTGGGTTAAAAAAATACTCCCTGTAGATTTCCGGAAACTTTTGATACCCCCTCCTTAAACAATCTCTTCATCTGGTTTCCGTAATATCATTCTTTGTTATTTGTGGCCTTAATTCTCTTTATACTCCCTTGCTGACTCATTACTTTCTATCTGGCTATGAAGTATTCCTGTGGTTTTGTCCTGCCACTCCCACATCGTTTTAATACTTTCTTTGAACAAAGGCTCACAAACTCAAATACCTGCAGTGGTTAAACACATGTATAACCACTGTAGGTAGACTGTAATAGGTATGAAGCCATTTGTATGGTAACCAATTATCACATCTTCTGGGTCCTACTCCTTTTTAAAGCACAAAGTGGGCATAATAAAACTACCCAAATTGCCCATAATTAGTCTGTGAGCACTCTTTGTCAGTGACAGCCAATTTGTAACTCTTGCACTATCTATACTCTTCCCCTAACTATATTATTTCTCTAGGATAGCTTATCTATACCTCAATACACAATGATAATTATTGTATTAGATTTCTCAGGCTGCAGTAACAAATAACCACAAACTGGGTAACTTAAATCAACAGAAATTTATTCTCTCACAAATCTGAATGGCAGAAGTCCAAAATCAAGCTGTTGGCTAGGCCACAGACCCTCTGAAGGTTCTAGGGAAAATTACTTCATCGTCTCTTCCATTACCCGGTTTCTGTTGATTACTGGCAATCCTTGTCATTTTCTACCTGTCTTTACATGGCAGTTTTCTCTCTGTGTGTCTCTTTGTGCTCTCTCTTAGGATATTAATCATTGGATTTAGGGCACACCCAATCCAGTATGATGATCCCATCTTAACTAATTAAATTTGCAAAGACTCGGTTTTCAAATAAGGTCATATTCTGAAGTTCATGAACATGACTTTTTGGGAGACATTAATCAACCTACTACCACTCCTAAATTATATCTACATTCCTATACTCTTCTGTGAGATCTAGTTTTGCATTATCAATAACCTAATAACCATTTCCAAATAGGTATTTCACTGGCACCTTAAAATCAACATGTCCAAAATAAAACTAACTTCATAATACAAATCTATATCTCATGAAGTTTCATAGTAACTGGCACTAATATTTATTCAATTACACAAGTCAAAAAATTCAGATGTCTTTGACACTTTCTCATAGTTTGTTTTAGAAATTCCTGTTTATCTGCTAAATATTCCTCAAATTTATAAATTCTCTATTTCCACCAGTTCCAAACTACCTGGAGTGGTACAATAGTCTCTTGATTGGTGTGCCAACATCCACTCTTGCACCCTTTTATTCCAACCTCAATTCTGCAACCATGATGATATTTTAAAACTATGTAAACCTCATCAGGGCTGGACAAGGTGGCTCACCTCTGTAATCCCACCACTTTGGGAGGCCGAGGTGGGCAGATCACCCGAGGTCAGGTCAACCTGGCCAACATGGCAAAACCCTGTCTCCACCAAAAATACAAAAATTATCTGGGCATGGTGGCACACACCTGTAATCCCAGCTACTCAGGAGGCTGAGGCAGGAGAATCACTTGAACCCGGGAGATTGCACCACTGGGCAATAGAATGAGACTCCGTCTCCAAAAAATAAAAACGAAAAAAATAAAAATAAAAAATAAATAAATTTAAACCTCATCAGCTCACTTTCCTGTTTAACAAATCCTTCTTCTCCTTAACAAATCATTTTTCTCCTTTTAAGAATAAGACTCCATTCCTTAATATGATTAACAAAATCCTACATGATCTGCTTGTGCCTAGTTTGACAGCTTCGTTTCACGCTTTGCTGTTTCCACTTTTAATTTGGATATTTTATTTGATATATATTTATTGAGTACTTAACATGGGCCAGTCACTCAATTCATGGCTAAATATTCTTTAGTTTCAATGAACAATTCATACCTGATATGTAGTTTTCCCCTCCCTTTTTCTTCTTAAAATTGTTTTATTGAGGTATGGTTGACATATAAAAAGCTGTAGTTATGTAATGTATACAACTTTATGTGTTCGGAGATAAGTCAACACCTGTAAAATCATCAACCTATCATCATTAACAATGCCAAAAACTTGTTCATTACCTCTAAAAGTTTTCTCCTCCCTGTTTTTTTTTTTTCTCCTTTGTAGTAAAAGCACTTAATATAAGATCTACCCTTTTAGCAATTTTTAAGTATACAATACAGTAGTGTGAGTCATAGGCTCTATATTATACATACACTATATCTTCAAATTTTATTTTGTATAATCAAAACTTCAAACTCTTTGACCAATACTTCCCTATTTCTCTCTCACCCAGCCCTGCTCTTGCTTCTGTGTTCAACTATTTTAGATTTCACATACAAGTGAGATCATGCAGTATTTTTCTCTGCCTGGCTTAATTCACTCAAGACAATTTTCTCCGGGTCCATTCATATTGAAGAAAATGCCAGGACTTGCTTCTTTTTAAAGGCTGAATAATACTCCATTGTATGTATGTGCCACATTTTCTTTATCCATCTTTTCATTAATGGAGTGGAATGATTCCATATCTTGGGCTACTGTGAATAATGCTGTAATAAATACAGGAATACAGATCTCTTTGAGATCCAGATTTCAATTCCTTTAGATACATACTCAAAAGTCAGAATGCTGAATCAAATAGTAATTCTACTTTTAATTTTTTGAGAAGCCTTCATATTGTTTTCCATGGGTGACTGCACCAATTTACATTCCTACCAACAAGATAAAAGAGTTCCCTTTATATCCTTGTCAAGATTTGTCCTGTGGCTTTTTTTTTAAATAACAGTCATTTTAACAGGTAGGAGGTGATACTTCATTGTGGTTTTAATTTGCCTTTCCCTGATGATCAATAATGTTGAACACCTTTCCATATATTTGTTAGCTGTCTGTACATCTTGTTTAAAGCAGTGTTGAACTTATGGGGTTCTGGGTGGCCAGGCACATTGTCCAGTATCATATCAAAACAACTTAATAAGCAGCCCCTTAGGGAAAGGTACTTCATTACTTCAGACATGGCACTGATGAAATCAATCCAGAAAAAGGGTTCTTGTCCAGGCCTTCTTGTTGTACAACTGAAAAGCAGGCAACTGATGCTTATCTTTTCCCTTCAAGGCTCAGGAGTTAGTAGTTTTAGACATAAGAGCATTCTTGATGATAAACTTGATTGAATTTTGCACAAAACAGTAGACTTAGCCTACCTCTTCCTGCCTTAAATCCTGGTGATTGCTTCTCTTCCTTATTAAGTGTTCTTTGTGACATTTAAAATCCAGAATGGGGCACTTTTATCTGCACTAAAAATCTGTTCAGGAAGATACCCTCTCTTTTCAATAATTTTCTTAATGGCATCTGGGAACTTGTCTGCTGCCTCTTGGTCAGCATAAGCTGCTTCTCCTGTTATCTTGACAGTTTGTTTCATGCCAAACCTCTTTCTAAAATCATCGCACCATCCCCATTGGCATTAAATTCTCCAGCTTTAAATCCTTTACTGATGTAGATTTAGATCCTTTTGCTTTAACTTGTCATATAAAGACTTCACTTTTCTCACATTAAATTAGTGTTTATAGATAGGCCTTTCTTTTAGCAATCATGTACCCACATAAAACCATATTTCAAACCTTGCATGTTTTGTGTCTGCTGGTATAGCTTCATAGACAGCTTCACTAATTTTCTTTTCTTTTTTACAGTAGTCCTTATGATGGATTCATTTATCTTGAAATGGTGGTCAACTGTAGCTGCAGACCTCAATCTATGGTACATACTAAGCAACTCAAGTTTTCTCGTCATGACTTGCCTTCTTGGGAGCACTTACAGCATCACGAGTGGCACTTAGTATAGATGCCATGGTGTTATTCCAAGCTTATGGTATTATACTAAACAAGATGAGAAATATGCTAGAACTGTGAAAGACCACTTTTTACTGCAATATGCAACTTACTGAAGAGACTAACTGCTCAAGTGGAGATGATTAGTGTCACACGTTTTTTAAAGTGGGTATTTGAAACGTTAGACCTCAATGAAATAGCAACAGGAGGTGGCTACAAAATTGTTACAACAGAATAGTATGCATTATAGTTAATTTTATGCAGTCAAGATTTAATTCTGCACCTTTATGTTTGATGTTCCTTACATTTCCATGTACTGCAAATAGTGCCATGTACGATATATTTATCAAAATGTACATACACACAAACTCGACCTGTTCGAAACTGAACAACTCTCATCTCAGTTCTGCACTTTCTGCAGTTATATCCAGATCAATAAATGACAGCTCCATTCTTCCATTATTTTATGTCAAAAGCCACTGATATATACTTTGCTTTTCTCTTTTGCACTTTCATATTAAGTGGGAATACATATAAAACACATTCAGAATTTAATCATCTCTTCCAAAGTTCTTCTCTGACCTGCACTATCACCATCTTTAATCTAGATAGTTCCCTGAGAAATTTCCCTGCTTTTTGTCACAACACTGTTTTAGCCATGCTGGTCTCTGTCCTTCCTTGAAAGGGCCAAAAGGCTCCTGCCTTAGGGTTTTTACTTGCTGTTCCCTCTGCCTGGAACACTGTGTCTCCAAGATAGCTGCATGGCTTGCTCCCTCATCCTTCAACTCTCTGCTCAATGTCATCTTAACAACAAGGCCTCTCCTGGCTACCCTGTACAAAACAGCATACCTTCAAACTCACTCACATTGCTTTATTTTTCTCCATAGTATTTATCACCACCTGATATACTAGATATATGTCTGCTTGGTACTCTGTTGTCTCTACCTACTAGGAGGTAAATGACATGGGTGCAGAGCCTTTTTCACTTCTCATTCAAAAGTATCTGACACATTGTAGACACTCAATAAATATTTTTGAAAGAATATATAAATGCATGAATGAATGATTACATTCAGTTTGAATCCTTTTGTCAGAAAACAGTATTTGTACACGTACACATTTGTATATGTATGTGCATAGCAAGAAACACGTGGAGGGAGTGCCACATGTGATGCTGAACAAACTTTTACTTTTTAACATATATGCTTGCATACTTTCAGAACTTATGAGAATATATTTATTACTTATGTTGAAAGGTAAATACAGAAATAAATGTTGTTTTATATTTTGAGTTCATTCGTAGTTGAAAGTCCTTTACTAAAGCCTCCTTTTTGTGTGTCACATGCATCTATGTCACTTTTATAATGCTTTGAAACAATAAAGTAAAATTTGGGAGATAGGCATCTTACACTCTCCCACAAAATATGGTTGTTGTTTTTTTAAAAGGTCAAATATTTATCATTTACCAGCCATTTTACCTTGATTATTTTACCATGTTATTTTCTTTAAGGATTGACTAAGACTCCTTAGGTTTCCTTAAAAATATCCTTCAAGAATATCTGAAGAATTGCCATGTAGATTGACACACTCTCAAATAAACATGACATCTCAGTTCTAGTTTCAAGTTTAGAAACTCATTTCCCACCTTAGAATTTTATAATTTTATAATTAGCATCAGAGATTATAGGACAATTCTGTAAAATTTTCTTGATTTTCATTTCAGATTTTAAATAAGACCACATATATATGATATTCAAAATACTGCCTAAGGATAAAAGGTATATTAAACATTATACTTAACTATCAAGATTGATGAAGTACATACATATTACTGGTTTCTGAAATATATTAAAAATAAAAGGATAGGCCCGCATGGTGGCTTGCACCCGTAATCCCAGCATTTTGGGAGCCCGAGGAGGGCAGAGTACTTGAGCCTATGAGTTCAAGACCAGCCTGAGCAACATGATGAAATGCTATCTTTATGACAAAAAAAAAAGTACAAAAATTAGCTGGGTGTGGTGTCATGCGCCAGTAGTCCCAGCTACTTGGAAGGTTGGGGAGGGAGGATTGCCAGGGCCCAGGTGGAGGCTACAATGAGCTATGATCATGATACTGCACTGAAGCCTGGACAACAGAGTGAGAACCTGTCTTCAACACACACACACACACACACACACACACACACACACACTCTCACACACACACAAATCCTAAAGGATAAATATAAACAATTATGTAAATCAGACTTACTCTTCAGCATTAATAAAAAATGAAAAATAAATTTAAAATAGTATAACCAGAAGAATAATAATATAGAATACAATTTAAAAGTAGGCAAGCTCTAAAAATTGCTCTGCTCTTAGAATGATAAGAAAAAATGTGGGTGTAGAAATTAGTAACTTAAAAAGAGAATGTTTATGGGCAGTTGTCAACAATGATTCAAGTTGTAAAGGAGATACTTATAGAAACATTCTAGAATTCAAGACATTTAATGAAAATCACAGCACAATGATTATATGTTCATGGCAATTAATTAATTTATTCCATGAATATGGACTGAGCCTCTACTACTCCTTTCTTTCTGCCTTCACCAGACTGTACCTTCAATTTAAGTCACTGAGATATAGACTCTATAATATGAAGTTGTGTTTCACAGAAAATAAAATGGAGAGCATTGGTAATAGTAAAATAGTAATGATTATAATAAAATGATTAAATTTATTATCTCTAATTTGTTTCCTACTGGGCCATGCCAAGCTTGAGGGTTAATTTTATGTTTTGACTTGATTGATTGAGCCATGGGATGCCCAGATACCTGGTTAAACATGATTTCTGGATGGCCTGTGGGGGGAGTTCTGGGAAGAAATGAGTGTTGTAATTGATGGTCTGAATAAAGCAGACTGCCCCCCCCCTAATATGGGTAAGCGTCAACAAACCCATTGAAAAGTTAGGGAAGGTAGAATTCTCTCCCTCACTACCTCATTGGATAAGCTGAGACATCCGTCTTTTCTTGCCTTTGGACTGGGTCTTACACCATGGCATTCCTGGTTCTCAGACCTTTAGTCTCACACAGGAATGTACATCACTGGCTTTCCTGGGTCTCCAGCCTATAGAGAGCATATTGTGGAACTTCTCAGCCTCCATAATTGTATCAGCCCCATTCTTAATAATAAATCTAATTACATGTGTGTGTATGAGTACCCTGCCTAGTATACCAAGTATACAGCCCTATTTACAATATCCTTTATTTTCTACTTCTCATCTCCACTGCTAGTTCCATTATATGATCAATGTACTAGTATTTCATTTATCCTTTGGCTGAAAGTGCAGGGTGAAAACATAATCTCAAGGTATATGAATATAAAGTGTGATGTATATAAAAAAGAAAATAAGCACCCAGTTTTAAAAGATATGTATATTACTTTAATGGAGTCATACCTACATTAAAACATTTTTTATTAATGACTCAGTCCAGATACCACTGTCCTGGTATTTTTATGCATGACTATACAATGGCAAAACCCAGGTGTTGAGAGAAAACATTGTGTTGGTTTGGCAAACACTGTGATAGCAGCTTCCCAGTGGAGTTTCTCACTATGTCTGACAGGTTCCCCTCTGCCGCAAAAACTCTACCCTTCATAAAATGATTTACAATGAGATACATACGAAACACTTGAGATGATCTTTATACTAATATCACAGATGATGTTGTAACTTCATACCTATTAAAATTTCATACATTGTGTCAGATGGATGATAATGAAAAAAAGTTAGACAACTTTCTGGTAATTTATTTACCATGGGAAAAAAGAAATGAGAACACTATAGCAAAACATTTTTCAAGGATCAAAATCTAGATTTATATATAAAATGAGTATCAAAGTATCAGTATCAAAATCTAGTTTTATATATAAAATGAGCAGATTGTAATCTAGTTTTTTTAAAACCTATTTTATATTAATTTGACTCTCAACTCTCTAACAAGAATTTCTGTCAGTTTTGCTTTCATACTACTTTATACGTAAAATATAAACCCTTCCTCTTTGCTACTTCTTTTAAGTGGACATACTCATTTTCTATTTTGGATTTAAACACATTATTGGCTTCTTTTCTTTACCATGAACACAGGAAGAACTTCTTCATGTTGAATAAATCCAATCTGCATGAGCTTCAAAAGCCACTTTCTATTAGTCACAAAAATAATGAGGTACAAGTTAAAGAAAGAAATAAGCAAAATATATTAACGTTCCATTTCTAACTACTTCTAGGCAGCAAGAAGATGCCCCATGGCAAAAATAAAATCAGTGCCAGTATTCTAGAAAACATACAGTTGACTGAAGATCACATACAGCTGTCAGAGTGAGGTAATTGTGCACAGAATGCCAAGTACATCTAGAAATCTCTATATTCATCCCATATTAATTGGCAAGAATGTTTCTGAGACATAGGTCCAGCTGAACAGTGAGGAGTAATGTGATACTGTAACGAAAGCTTATAAACAGCTGAATCTACAAGGCTGGCAGTAAAGTCTACTCATCTGCTATATGATTGCAAAGAACAATCCCAAGACTAGCAACAACAGAAACTTAAGTTGACATAGATTCTTTCTCACTGAATTACTGAACAAACTAATACACTATTAATATTGATATAGTTAAAAAAAATAAATATACATTTGCTATAAATTATTGCTAGTTTTACTTCTTAAAACCCAAACATATAAAACTCAGAGAAACAACATTTATGGCCATTATTATACTGGTATAAATGTAAAAGTACAATTTTTAAAAATTTCTTATTATCATCCAAATGCAGAATCGTAGCAGGAAAGTAGACTATTTATTGCAAACTTGATATAATTAAGAAAAAAATACTAAAACTAAATGTCTCGATAAAAATAAATAAGGTTAAATTTAAATAATATGCATGTTTCGGGAAGCTACATTCAAGTCATAGAATGACTATCATTAGAGCCAGAAGACACAGAGACCCCTCTTCTGCTTCACTAATTTACATGTGACCCACAAAGGCTAACTGATACATCCAGGTCACAATACTGCAGAGACAGAAGAGCACTCTAGTGAGTCAAAGCATCTTTTCTTCTATGCAGTGTTTTTGCACACCCTTGGACATCTAGAAATCACTCTCTCTATGCTTGGAATGTAATTTATACATAACTCTAATACAGTACCTATCAAACGGTATTATAATTGTTTTATCTGTAACAAAACCTATTTATTACATTATATATTACTTAAAAATGTTTCATTTAGATATCCTCAGTATATAGCAAAGTGGGCAGTGGGTACATACTTAGTTTGCTGAGTGTCTCCTAAATCTCAGCATATTCTATGTTGAATACATATTTATTGATACTTATGGATCAATGTTGTTATTACTAAATTGGCTCTTATGTTCTCATAATTTCAAAATCTTCATTTTAGTTTCACAGTTTAAATTAGGAGTTGCTAAAAACTGTTCATGCCTCAATCTCCAGATTCTTGATAAAATACTAATGATTTATAGGAAGGCCAAAAGATAGTCATTGAAAATAATTAATTTAAAATATAATCAATCACATGCAATTGTTTTTTAAATCTTTCTTTTCTTCAAGGACTTATTTTAAAGTATAATCAATCACAAAATTTGTTTTAAAGCTTTATTTTTTTCAAATTTTATGTTAAAATTAATAGAAAAAAAATTCTAATGATAAACATGCAATGCACTAGGGCACCACAGTAAGTAAATAAAGTAAAATATTTCCTCTTCAACTTAGAAGAAGTTTATGAATCTGGAAAATCCCTGTGAGATTCCACTGACAAATTGGAGCCTTTATATGAAAAATTCAATGTCTGAAATAGAAACAAACTTAGAAGGCATAAATATTCTTTTGTATTTGTCAAAAGAAAGTAAACTCATTCTTTTAACAAATAATATATTTAGCATCTGATATATGCCAGATACTATTTGGTATACTTACTATAACACAGATAAGGTGATTTGCAGCTTAAACAAGCAAATTCAGTTAGTCAGAACAAACATAAATTTATATAGCACTGTTTTACAGACTATAGATGAAAGTCAGTGGAATGGCTGGCTCTTAATGGGTCCAGAGGGAGCTGACTGTGTGCATCTCATCCCATCTCCGCATTTACTGACATAAGGTTGGTAGTTTGAAATTGACCAAGTTAGGTATACTTACACAATGGAAATTAGGAAATGCTACACATTAGGGTTTTTATTCAGAGGCAGAACCAACCATTAAACATTTACCATCACACTGCTGGTCAAAACCCATTAAGGAGTCATGAAATCAACTAAGTAGACTGTGACCAATATTTTATAAAATTTGAAAGATGGAACTGAATAAGATTGTCAACAGAAATGCATGTGTTGTAAGATTAAGTACCTATTAAGGAACAAATACTAACCAAAAAGAAAAAGAGTTCAGTTTTTTTTTTTTTTTTGTAAAATTTAAGTACTAGTTTTATTTATTTCTATATATAATAGGTAGTGTTGCAAAATGTGTTTCTTAATGTGAGTCTGACTCAAAAAAATGTGAAACTACTACAATAGTGAAACTACTACAATAACCAAGAGAACAAATACAATGTTCTTCCATAAACATGCTTAGTAACTTCTGTGGTCATTACATACTTTGTGGTTAAAGATCACTTGTTTGGAAGAGGAAAGAAACCTTCATAACTAATAGGAGGCTTCTTAATTATTAAACGGAATAATTAAATTAAATAATTATTAAAGATTAATTAGTTAATTTGGAAGCATCTTATTCCTTCTCAAGGAATACCGAAGAGTGGAAGTATAATTTATGATCACAAAAGAATCTGAATTTGGTAGATTTAAAGTTAAGTAAGACTTCTGTCTCACCAGAGTAGTGTGCTTTGATCATTTTGCTCCAGAGGTTGATGGAATGCAAACCTTCTCTAACCTTCTTCTGTTTCTTATCTTTGTGAAGAAGAGCAAAGCCAAACGAGAACCTTGAATTCTCAAATTACTTATGTCAACATATTATTTCTTCTGGAGATATCTCATCAAATACTTTTGTTTCTTCTTCAGTTTTGACCAGTGCTGAATCACCTTTTGTTTTTGTTTTTTACCATTTATAATCTTATTTTATATGTTATTCCTTTATTGACTGCTTGCTATATACTTCACTTTATGGTGAATGTTAGGAATGAAAGAAAACATTAAAGAAACATGTTCCAACTTTGCTTCAAAACTTGATTCTTCCTTAGTGTTTCCTATCATATACATTGTGCTGTCACCTACCCGTCTGCTCAAAAAACAGAAAGCTGATAATAATCCTTGGTAATCCCTTTTTCTTTATCTCACACTCCTTTAAGCAAATCTTAAATGTTTCTTGAATTTTTCAAATTTGCTCTAGTCCTATTACTGCTACCCTTATTTTAGTCCCCACCTTTGTGGTTTCAAATTATGAAAGCTCAAATTTGCTATGGCACACAAATACCCTCAGTGGCTCCAGTGTTTCTATTATCTTTGAGGACTTCAGCATTCTTCTATATATTGACTGGATATATGTTTCCAGTATTTCAATGCTTCTAGAAAAATTAATTGTATTCAGTATTTTTAGTTATAATAGGAGGTTCAGCCAAGATATCCAGCCATATGTATCTTATGATTTAGTTGAGATTTTTAAAGATTTTAGCTCATATTGAAAAGATTTTAATCTGTTGAAATTCTAAGGGACTGAATTTAAGAAGTATTTCCCTACAAGGATTTGAATTTGCTTATAACAGACTGAAGACTACTTTGTCACATTCAAGGGTATGGACATTTCAGGATCAGCTTCCCCATAGTTGGGGCCCATTATTAGTCTTTAGATCTCAAGGTGACCAGTATTTATCTCAGAACAACACTATCTATCACTTTACGGCTCATAGTTCCCTCCTTTCATCTCAACTCCTCTTCCTTGCTCTTCCATTCTCTCCTTTTAAATTTTTGTTTTTGATCTTTCTTGATTCGTAGAGATTTCCCTTATTTTTTGTGGACTCAGTAATGCCTAAAAAAACGCATGTTCTAATTTAGCCGGGATCTAGGTGAAATGCAGCAGGAGGAACCCTCAGAAAAATCTCATCTCCCACACTGCTGGAAATAGAAGTCAAATTCATCCTGTTTTGAAAACAGAAATGATGCTTTATTCCTCTATATCCTCCAAACTTCCAGCATTAAAAGCTCATAGCAGTAAACAGTCTTATTTAATAAAATATATATTGTATGAGATAGAAAATATTGTCAGGTCTTTATTGAAAAGACAGCAATTGTTTGTACTGTTGCAATGATAAGATTAATTCATTGCCATTTACTGGGCTAAGACATTAGTCATACATTTCTCTATGATAGAAGATACGATTTCGTGCTGATATTAACTGATTAATGTTATCTTAGCATTTGTGTATCATATATTGAATATCTGGCAAATCTATAAATGTACGATAAGCTTATTTAAACAGTATGTTAATATAGTCAAACAATGTGATCAACATGTTTTTCTTCAGCCTCCAGACACCTTTTCAGATGAAGTATCTCTAAATTTAAAGCAAAGGAACAATCTTTAAGCCTCAACAACAGTAAAGATGATTATCTACATATGTGGCCTCCTCCCTTACAATTCCTAGAGATGATACAACTTGAGAAATAATCTACACTAGGATAGGTATCATACACCCTTGACAAATTTCTGTTTGATACAGAAATGGCAGCATCAGATTGAAAGACACCACCAAAAGATGATACGTGAGCCTCTGCTTTTTTTTTTTTTTTTTTTAACTAAATGGAGGAATCTATGGGAGAATAAGCCCATTATGCCATATCTTATTAAGGCTAGGGGTAAACATAAAGTTAAACCTGCAGGCTTTTGATGGTTACACCACTGATATTTGACTATGCAATATGGAGTGCACTAACAATATTAGAAGACGCCCTGGTACTAGGCTGGGAGGAGGTTGGGAAGGAGCAGATCAGTCATAAATTTGTGCCCTGGCAAGGGCTGCTCCCAGTAGGAACTCTAACAAAGGCCAGGAAAGAAGCTCTATGATGTGACTCTCTGGAGTCCCAGCTCTTTCTCTATTCCTCCTGCCCTCCTAAGCTTCTGAAAAGATCACATAAACTTACAGTAAAAGTAAATTACCTTTCATCCTTCAGGCTGGACCTGAAGGGTTCAGTTAGAACACTAACACCAATTCTGAGAGAGTACATTTTAAGCAAATAGTAGATACAGATAACTTAGACTGAACAAACACATATAGACGGCAAAATCCAGAGGCAGAAAAAAAAGTGATTTTTCTGTCTTGCGTTCAGTTATAAGAGCAATAACTCAATCAATTCCCAGAAACTCCCTAGGGGACATGTCCCTCATGTGTCATCAGTAAAAATTATGTCTCACATCCATTTTTAAATCAATGTAATTGCCATAAATGATTTAGATTCACTTATTTCTGAGGCTATAGAAAGGCTCCAATCTCCCAGATAATCTCCCAGATTTGTAGCCCTCTAGTGTTTTTTGTTTCTTTTAAAATAATGTAAATGGAAGAATCTATGGGAGAATCACCTCATTATCCCATGTCATAATAAGGCTAGGGGTAAACATGAAGTTAAGTCTGCAGGCTTTTGAGAGTTACACCACTGATATTTGACAGTGCAAATATGGAGTGCACTAATAATACTAGAAGGTGCCCTGGCACAAGGCTGGGAGAAGGTGGGGAAGGAGCAGATCAGTCACAAATTTGTGCCCCAGTAAGGGTTGCTCCCAGTAGCAACTGACGATTCCTTAACAAAATCATGGTTCAGTTAGCAAAGAAGAAAAAATATGTGGATCTGAATTGGTAACTAGTAGTGTTTCCTCTGTTTATACCTTCATCAGGAAAACAACCAAGTTATACTGAGATTTATCCAAAGAAGTTCTCTCTCCAACTTGTACAAGAATAAATAATGCAAACACTTCAAATTAATTATGGTAATAATCAACATTAGGTCAAAATACTGAAACATCAGTCAAGCTTGGGAAACAGATATTCTATAAAGGACTGCAATAAAAATGTTTCTGGTATTTCTTGTTCTCCTAGGGACGACTGGCTTATAATATAAAAATATTTAAAAGTAGTTTTAAAACATATGGTACAAATTCAGTATTCACAATGGCTCATAGAGCTTTGTGGTATTTTTGAAAACTGACATTCATGACGGACTACCTCTATGGTCTACCACATTGCATTGGGTAAACACATTCATGTAAAACACATATTGTTTACATAGTAAATATCATCATAAAAAGTAGCAATGTACATACCAGAATTTTCTACTGGACTATGTTAGACTATTAATAACTCAAATTTACATCCCAAAGGGCAACACTGCCCCAATTCAAGCTTAAAAACAGCTGTGCAAATAAAGTGAGGCTGAAGGTGTATAAGATATGAAGAGAAGGACACATGACATATTTGACCATTCAGAGATATAACTCCATGGAACCTAGTGCTTGATATATTACAGGAAATATGCTAACCTTGTGCACATAAACCTCTTTCCCAGTAAGTCAGATATTTTAGCATAATGATCAAACTATATAGTGGCAGATTTCTATTTTAGTATGGAATGTTAGGACTCCATAGTATACACTGTATAAATATTTTTATTTATATATGTATATATATGTATAAATAAGGCTATGTATAAATAAAGTAAGGCTACGTCCATATTCTATTTATCAAAATAGTTTCTGCTCAACAGCCCAGAACAAACTCTGTTTGCCATTGTCTGCACGCGTGCACGTGCGCGTGCGCACACACTCACACACACACACACACACAATCTGTTCATTGATAAAGGTAAGCTATCAAAAATCTAGGCATACCCATAATAATTATCCCAAATACACTTTGTTCTAGATTTTTCTCCTTGAATTTGTTTAGCTGCTAACCACTTAACTTCATTCCCTATTTATGCCCTCTTGCATCTGTGTGTTCCCCCAGGTTTTTACCCTGAACTCTATACTTCAAGGACTTTGTTTGGGTTTCATTAATCCAGCTCTCTGCACTTTGGACCCTGATATACACTCCTAGGCCCTTTTGAAAAAGTTCAATCTGTCATATGAATCTGCAAATTGGCACCTGACTAGGGCCCATCTAAGTCTCTGCATAGAAGAACAATAAGTATAAATAATCTTGAACATGTTTCTTTCATTTTTTTTTATTGAGATGAAGTTGCGCTCTTGTTGCCCAGGCTAGAGTGCAATGGCGTGATCTTGGCTTACTGCAACCTCTGCCTTCTGGGTTCAAGCAATTCCCCCTGCTTCAGCCTCCTGAGTAGCTGGGATTACAGGCACCCACCACCACACCCGGCTAATTTTTGTATATTTAGTAGAGACGGGGTTTCACCAGGTTGACCAGGCTGGTCTTGAACTTCTGACCTCAGGTGATTCACCACCTCAGCCTCCCAAAATGCTGGAATTACAGGCATGAGCCACCGCGCTCAGCCCATCTTTAACATATTTCTATAAGTCATCCTGTAGAATTCTTCATGTCTTCTTATATAATCATAATACATACCTTGTTTTCAACCATACTGTTCAGCAGAATTACTTATGGAACTTCTTAATCATACTTATATTTAAGTCCTATGTCTAGAGATTATTATTCAGAAGGTAAGAGGCAGGTCCAGGCAACCATACACTAAAAGTGTCAAATTCGACTCAGGCAGCTAGAATTGAGAAATATTGCTACAAAAATTACATGGGATGGTTCATGTCTTCTCTATTTTACCACAGCAAAGATAAAGTGAGAAAAATGGAGATGGGGTGTTGGAAAGAGAAAAGGGAGTAAGTTACCTTTTCCATCTGGTTTTTGAGATGAGAAAATGTGGCAGTCCAGGACTAGGCAAAACTGCAATATAAACCAAGTTTACTTTCATTATTCCTATCACTTACTTTTCCACATTTTTCTCTTATCTCTTGGCTTTCCAACTGTTTTCTTGACCTCCAAAGTATTTGAGGGTACTCACGTTGCATACATTCCCACCCCTTTCGTCATATTCTTCCGTTCTGTTTCTTCCTGCTTATTCTTTGCTTTCCTGACAAGCAAAACTCCCAACCGTCTGTTCATTTCAAGTATGTATCAGGAAATTAAGTAACACTAAGATATTACTATTAGCTTTCCCCATTGTTTACCTGATAATATCAATGATTCTTGATGAGTAAGATATTTTTGACAGGAAGGCCTTTCCAAGTTTACCATGCCTATTCAGAGTTTATGGCTGCTGGTCATGCTTCTGACAAACCTTTCCTACACTTTTTCTTATTTAAATCCTGGGACCAAAATGTCCTGCAAACATATAGTGAACAACAGTAACTTGAAAAGAGAAGACAAAATTGCCTTTACCCAGGCAGGATACAAGACCAATGCTTGAGAATATGTTAACTGAGATGCTTTCATTTCTAGTGTGCAAAAATTTGGAGCTATTCTCTTCAACTAATTCCCTTAGAGACTCAAAGATTACAGAAAGAACTAAGTGAAACAAGAAGAGATTTTGGGAAAACAGGTTTATGGAGTAATCTTAAATGTGAAAAGAGATCAATAAAAATCATGCCTTTTTACCAACTGAAATGGATACTAGGACTATCGTTATAATTCTTCCTATGAAAGACATGAGCAAGAATAAGATGGGAGAAAAGACAATTACAATGAGAAAGAGTGACTATGAAAGTCAAAGAGAAAAAAATCTTGATTTTAAACATCACCCCATGTCTTTGTTTATTCTGCCTGCAATACCCTTCCTACTTCCTTTTCTGATTAACTTCTACTTAATCTTTCAAGACACAGTGGGTATCACCACAGGGGAACATACCCTCAACCCCTCACAGACTGAGCTACATGCTACTCTGCTGTAAAACAAAAGATGTAATACCCTGTCTTATAGCAATTACTATATGATTTTGAAACTAATGTTTGATGATAAAGAAAACAAAGATGAACACTAGTGCCATATTTTATGTTCTCTAACTCTACATTGAACTGATTAACTGTTCATTAAATTTTGGTTTATTAAAAGAAGAGTGTCACTGCCTTAAGCACATATTAACTATTTAGTACTGAATAAATAAAATACAGTATATTAAATACTTTGCAAATTAAAAAGACTAAGGCAATATTCTCTGTGCTGACATAGACTATCAAAATATATTAGTGAAAAAAGGGGATGAAGAGTTTATACATTTGTTTGCCTAAAACATATAAGAATATAGAATGTGTATATATATATATATTTTTTTTTTGGAAAGATACGTAAGAAACCAATACAGGTATGGGGACTTTATATTTTCTTTTTCTTTGTTATTTGAATTTTCTATTCTAAATAATTTTTACAAAAACAAAAAAGAATGTTTTAAAAAATTACTAAGGATTATCTGGTTCATAGGATTGAGGGCTTTTTAAAGAAATTATTTAAGGGTGAAGATGATATCTCATATATTTTTGCATCTTCACCACTAAACAGAGTTGAACACAGCATTGATTAATGTTGAATTGAACTCTGCTTGTTATCTATTTTTCTTATCTCTTTCCATAACTATTGACATTTTATGAGCCTCTCCCTCATTTCCCATTATTTTATATAAAGTACAAAGTACAGTGCCTTGAAAATAGTAGCTGCTCAATAAATGTTTGTTCAGTGCAATCACATACTCTCTTATGTGTGTAAAATGTAGCTGCCAAGGCAGGAAAACAGTGATTTTTTTTTTCTACTCCTAATTACTTGCTTTTAATACACATTATACAAACATCCATCTATATCAATAATGTTTGAGTGAATATGTTTAGTACTGAAGATACAAAAGTGAATGGAATCTGGTGCCTCTCAAGACTAACGAATCTACCAATTTTTCATTTGCAGGAAAGAAATGGGAATGACAATATGTGGATGCACTCACTAATCTTGCTTCTCACTTTAGGTTTTTCAAAACTCTCTCCTAACATGCCCTATTCAAATTCATTTTAGTTAGAATACATGGCCAATGAATACTTGCTAAAAGTTTAAAGTAATAATCTATTAGAAAAGGTACTGGAAGACTATTTAAAATGGATTAGCCAGGAGTAACTAAATCTCTTAATTATTTTCAAAACTGGCAAGTAACTTCTGCTAATTTTTTTTAAGTACAGTATTGAAGAATCCAACATCAGATTTTAAAAAATGCCCTTATGACATCTTCTGGTTACCATAAAATAATGATAGTCACTTAAATCTGAATCTCTTTACATATTTTATAAAAAAACTGACAAAAGAGAGATAAAATTACTCACAACCCACAGCAACACAACAAATTTTAATTTAAATATGTTAGGAAAGACACTATCCTAAACCAGCAGAATGAGCTCTGGGGATCACTCCGGAGAAAGGGTAAAGTGCAACTGTGCAGAAAAGAGGTAACAGAGAGTAGAGTACACTGCCAAAAAAGAAAGGATTCATCTTTGGTGGGAAAATACTGAGACTAGCTCTGAGACGTCATGGTACAGAGCGATGGCTCCTAGGGTCCAGCAGGACTAGAGATGGCAGTTTTAAGAAGGTACTGCCTGAAGAGGAAAGGGAGGCCTCTTGGAATGGGAAGGCATCCTTGGGGGCAATGATGATGAAGTGAAAGAATGAAGCAGGTAACTGAAATTAAAGATATTTAAAAAGTAGGGTAGTATCTCTAATTTTTTTTTTTTTGAGATGGAGGTCCATTCTTGTTGCCGAGGCAGAAGTGCAATGGCGCAATCTCTGTTCATTGCAACCTCCGCCTCCTGGGTTCAAGTGATTCTCCTGCCTCAGCCTCCTGAGTAGCTGGGATTATAGGTGCCTGCCACCATGCCCAGCTAATTTTTTGTACTTTTAGTAGAGACAGGGTTTCACCATGTTGGCCAGGCTGGTCTTGAACTCCCAACCTCAGGTGATCTGCCCGCCTCAGCCTTCCAAAGTGCTCAGATTAGTATCTTCAAATTTAACAACACACAAAGTGTCTACACCTGTCCCAAACTGAGCCATTTATTAACTGAATTTCATTGTACCTACAGAACAGGAAACTCGAACTAAGAACCAAATAATATACCCCAAAAGTAAGCGCTTCTCTACATAAACCTTACCCTATTGCCAATTAAGGAAAATATCATACATTTAATATTTAAAAAGCTGTAGAACTGTGATTACATTAAAGTATTTTTTCATTTGTTTCAGAAAAGATATATAAAAATACTATAACATAATGTAAATATGTGGGTATATAGTTTAGTAGAAATATTTTTTTTTCTATTTTTAAGTTCAGTGTTTTCCCCTGATTTTTTATCTTGAAAATTTCTGTACTTAGAAAAAAATGAGTTGGCAATAATAGCATGACAATCATATATTTTCCATCTAAATTAAACTAGTGTTAATTTTTTGCCAATTTGCTTTCTTTCATTCTATCTCTATATAGTCATAATTTCACTATTTCACACTTTTTCTAAAATAAGAATGCCAAAACACTGACATAAAATAATTCCAATTCAATTAACTCTATTTCATAAAAATCTTTGTCAATTCTAAAAATTGCTTCTGTTTCACCTTGTTACATTTCAAGACAATTAAACAATTACAATATTTACCTCCTGGACATGACTAAATAAGAAATAATTAAAATATATTCAACTGGGTTTTAAAACTAAGAAAAGATCAACCAGTACTACCTTAATGCACACAAAAGTTGGTAATCTAAAAATTCCTGATCTAAAACTCTTAGCAAGGAATTTTGGACACAGATAAAGACATCATTAAACTAACATAAAAACGAACTGCTAATATTAGTATACTAAATAATCATCTAATCTGAACCAGAAGTTTTGAAATCATATCTTACAATGATTATGATTATGGAAATTATGGAAAAATTTAACATGTAAAATGGAGCAAACAGAGGTACTTCAGAAGCTGCTCTGAATGAAGACATGGAGTGCTTCAAATCTTGCAAACCTACTCCATACTTTGCTCATCAGGCACCTTCTACATACAGGTTACTATTTTTAATGGTAATCTGAATACAATTATTTTAATGCAATCACACAGTTTTGCAGTTTTCTAAAATTTTGGTATGCTGACTCTTCAAAATACAGTAAAGAACTTTTTCTTTTTTAAATATCAGTATTCTTTTAGAAATGAAAAAGGCTTTGGAAACAAAAGCAAACTTTGAAAATCAATATTTATAACAACTTAGTTTTACTATCTCAGTAAATGTATACTTCACAAGTAGTTGGAAACAGAAGTTCTCTTAAAATATATACCACATAAAATTTTCAAATATTTGCAAAGGCTTCAGCACTCATTAAGCCCAAAGAAACTATAACACACATACAGGTGATGATGCATTAAATTTCAGTAACACTGTAACACTAAAGGTGCAAGTAAGTCAAATGTTATCTTAAATGTTGATCCAAATCACAGTAATGGCCAAAATGAGGAGAAATAGAAAACAGTCATTTTGCTCAAATGAATAAAAATTATGACACATGGGGAACTTGTACCTTTATGCTGGTTTTCAAATTCTTCAGATAAGAGGTGGTAGCAACAACCCACACTGCAAACTCCCTTGATTTCAGAGTTGGAAGTAAATATTCTCAAAGTATTTGGAGCCAGATCACCACAAGTGTGTAGACCTACCATCAAACAATCCTTTAAAAGACAAGAAGAAAAAGAAATTTAGCAATTAAAAAGACAGTTGTTTAAAATTTTTATTTCTTTTATTTTTACATATGGGATCTTGCAGTGTTGCCCAGGCTGCAGTATGGTGGCTATTCATAGGCACGGATATCACGTGCTATAGACTCAAATTACAGGCTTCAAATGATCCTCCCACTTCAGCCTCCCAAGTAGCTGGGACTACAGGCACTTGTACCACCCCCAGGATGAGGTGAAGATTTTAAATGTCCATTAAAATATGTAAAGGTGTTAATAATTATCAAATTATACCTAGAAAGTATTCTATGCTTTTATTTTCATAAATAATTATTTCTTTATAAGTAAAATAACTGTGATATCTTTAAAACTTTTGAATTTTTTCAGTGATTTCATTTATTCACCTGTTGATATTTTCTATCATTTTACAACTAATATTTAACAAATAGACAAAGCAAAAATCGGACTAATCAAATGTAACATGTATTACTAGACCAAGCTGTGCTTTCATATATATTTATATCACCCTTTGACCATAGCATTAATTTTTAAAATTAATTTCACTTCTCAGATTGCCCATCAAAAACCTTATAGAATATTCCTATAAAAAATAAATACAACTGTTGCAAACTTGGTATTTCTACTTTAACAACAAAAAGCTTAGTTTATTCACTGCATCAAGTATGACAATATAACATTTACTTAAAACAATTTTTTCCAAATGTTATAACATACACTTTACTTAGAATTCTCCTATGAAATTTTATTCTAATTATCCAAAGCCTAATTTAAATGTATACACACACATACACAATAGGTACAAATGTATACATGCAAGGAATCTTGTTCAATATAACAATCATTTTAAAGTTGAATTTACTATAATACTTTTCTGTCTTTGATGTGACTCACAGAAATTTAAAGGAGTAAAAAGAAATTTGTATAGAAAAAAATTTATACAGAAAACCTGTACCCTATTAGAATCACATACTTTCACCATTTGTAACTAAAAAAATTCTAATACCACCCTCTCATTTTTCTAGATGACACTCCTAAACCCTAATAATGTAAAGGTCATGTTTTCAGTGTAAATCTGTGAATATAGGTATATTAATTTCTAGTTTTTTAAAATTAAGCCATCACGTCTCTCAAAGTGTTCTCTAAAGTATTACTCATCCAACAGAAGAATTCCTTTACAATACCAACTAAAATTAATTTTAAAGTTCTAAATAAAATATTAAAGACACATGAGTTTACTTAAGAGATGTTAAAGAACTAACTATTAATAAACTAATCACATAAACTGTCGTGTAATCATTAAGAGCACAGTCTTGGGAAACAGCCTGTTTAAATTCAAGTTCCATCACAGTGTGATTATTAGGAAAGCATAACTTTTCAGTGCTTTAGTTTCCTCAACTGTAAGATGGAGATAATAACAGTACCTCATCTCAATGACTTAGTTCATACCATATAATAAAATTCAGAAAACGCTGTCCATTTTTTATAATTATAATTTACTTTACAAATTCAAAGTAAGTATTAACTTGTCTCAAGTACATTTTTATAAATATCGTCAGAATATAATTGTTTCACTAAGATTCTTAAAAATTATTTTACTAAAAATGTTATTTTAGCCTATGTATCCTAGACATAAAAGAGAGCTGAAATTAAACTAACGAAAAAAAATTGTGTCTGTAAGCGGTTTTGACTTGATAGAACACTCAGTTGCTTCAAGCACTATCTTTTTCAAAGTACAGTTTTTAGAGGGTTATGCAGCTACTCTGCTCTTCTTGATGATTAGTTTAGATAGGTTTTATATAGATATTATGATTCATAAGTAAAAAATAATTCAAAAAAGATTTATTGCTAATTAAGGGTAGAGTAACAAAGCTATGAATTTCTCTCTTTAAGCTTAATTTAGCTCTCTCTAAAAAAATACATTTAACCTCATTCTTTATTGTATTTATCATATAGGATTAATAAATATTACCAAGTAGCAGCTAGGAGACAAAAATATGTAATCACCATATTATCCTACTAGTAATATATTTTAAGTATTTTGAGAGAGTGAAGGGAATAGGAGGTGCTAGTTAATTCTGTAATTAAATTGTGATTCACTGTAGGATCCAAGAAACATTCTTCCAGTATATCTTATTTTAGATGATTCCTACAAGAGTTTGCATACAGTTTTAATCATATACTTTCAGCAAAATACTGAGACAATTAGAAGGTGGTAACATGTAATAGAAACTTACATTTTTTAAAGTTAAGCTAAAGTAATTGGGATTGTTTAACCCTAAGAGAAAGTCTAAAGTAGCTTAATTATTTATTTCATTTATAAGCAAAAGAATTAATAAAGGTACACTAGATTCCCTTAAATCCAGAAATATCTGGGAAAAGAAAAATTTCCCATTTAAAAAATGGCAAAACATTGGTCATCTATCAAACAAGGATTTAAATTGATAAAGAACTCTAGTATCTTTTATTTACACATTTCTTCAGGGAAGACTTTCTTAAAAAAAAAGTTACAAGGGTATTACAACTCCCAAGGCTACCTTTTTTTTCTTTTTCGAGACAATGAGTTAGGCCAAATGGTCTCTAAAGGCTCCTCTATAGTACTGTTTTAACATGCAAGGTTGCCTTTGTTTAAGCTCTGCTGTCTTTCAATTACATAAACTGACATACTTGTAATTTAGAAAAAGTTCAAGCTTTGAAAAACACTTAGAAGCTACTCTTGCTCAAGAAAATTCCATATTGGCAAGTCTAACACTGAACATTATTTTGTTCTAGATATCTCTTTACTTCAAATTTAAATTAAAATTTAATTGCGTGTTTAGAATTGCAGCAATTCCTAATCTGCAGAAAGAGAACTTAGTTTACTTACTAGCTTTTGTGCTAGTACTTCTATTTAACTCAAGAGGTTTGAAATGAGTAGAGGATACGCTATTTTGAATACGCTCATGTCAGGTTTTGATAAATGTGGAAATAACGAAAGCCTACTTATGATTTTGTTTCTTGGTCTGTTAGATTAATGTGATCAAGTGAGATATGCATGTTAAGAAAGCTACTATTAAAATTGAATTCAATGTTTTTGTAAATCAAATTAAATAATTCAAAAGTAAAGTCACCTCCAAATCTTCGATAATGTCATGGAGTTCTGAATCAGCAGTGATAAAAGAGGTTAAAGGTAAATATATATTTGATTCTCTTGACTTTGATGTCATTTTTCTTCTCTCTTTATTGACTTCAGATGTTTCTCTGTTGGGTATTTGCTGTGAAGAGGTAGGCTCTATGGCATTAATAGGCAAAAGGTCTATAAGAGGAAAGACGTTTTCAAAACACAAATTTTCTTCCTGATGTAGCTGGGAATGTAGGGTTTCCATCTGATTTCTGATATTAGAAATTACAGAGCCAGAAAAATCAGGTAAAAAATCTGAGGTAGACATCTTTTCTTGATTTGTAAGACTGCTGTTAAACACTTCCTCAATATCTGCTTTATTTTTAACTGCATTTTGCACTTTCCTTTCTTTTGACATTTTTAATGCCAGTTCACTGACATCTAATCTTGATTGAGCATGACAGAGTTTCCAATGTTTCTTCAATTTTCTGTTTCTCTTCTCAGCTCCATGAGTATTGGTATTTGAGGAATCAATTCCATAAACTTTTAAGCCATACTTCAAGGACAAAAAGGAGCTTAGGTAGCCTTTCCCAGAACCCAAGTCAATTACCTAAAGTTAGAAAAAAATAACAAAGAATTTTAGGCAAATGGTAATAGAAAGCATTGTAAATTTTTTTTTTAAAGTAAGCAAACAAATTATATAACTTAAATATTTTAAATTTTAATTTGTTTATTCCTATGAAAAACCAACCATTCATCATTTTTATTCAACATTTTACTGGACGTTCTAGCTAGTATACTAAGTCAAGGAAAAGAACTAAAAGAAATAAATAATGTAAGGGAAGAAATTTTGTATACATAGATGACATTATTATGTCTGCAGAATATCCTAAAGAATATACAAAAAGCTAACAGAAATAGTAAGTGAATTTAGTAACGTATAAGGATACAAATCAATAGAATTAACAAGGAATCATCAGAACATATATAATGTAGTACCAAAAACCAATTAGGAGTCAAGCTTGGTGGCTCATACCTATAATCCCAGCACTTGGGGAGGCTAAGGAGAGAGGACTGCTTGAAACCAAGAGTTTGAGACTACCCTGGCCAATAGAGCAAGATCCTGTCTCTATTTTAAAAAAAAAAAAAAAAAGAAAAGAAAAATTAGGAAGTAAAATTTTAAAACAATTCAATTAAAATAGAATAAAAATAGAATATATAGGAATAAATTTAACAAAGAATATACAAAACCTATACACTGAAAACTATAAAATATTGCATAAAAATTTTAAAAAATTGATATAAAGAGATACACCATGTTCATGAAATAGTGGACTCAATACAAAGATGGCAATTCTTCCTTCACATTTCAATTCAATCCTAATTAAAATCCCAGCTAAGCTTTGTAAAGAAATTGATAAGCAGATATTATAATTTATAAAGTAAGGTAAAAATGCCTAGAAAAATAAAAACAAATTTGTAAAAGAGTAAGGTTGAAGAATTTTACTGATTCAAGAATATAGAGCTAAAACAGTGTAGTATAGCTACAGCTGGTATAAAAATAGACATATAAATCAATGGGGCAAAAAAAGTCTAGAAATAGATCCATACTTATATAATCAACTGATTTTTGACAAAGTACCCAAGATAATGTAATGGAGAAGATAGGTTTTTCAAAAAATGGCACTGGTGTAACTGGATGTTAATACGAAAAAAAAGAAAAAAAAAAAAAGAACTTTGCCTGTCACACACCAAACACAAAAACTAATTAAAAGTGGATCACAGATCTAAATAGAATAGAAAAAATGTTACCTTATGGAAGAAAACATGAAAAAAAATTGTGACATTCTGATAGGCAAACATTTTTTATACAGGGCATAAAAATCAGGAATAACAAAAGAATTTTTAAAATAAAATTTATTAAAATTAAAACTTCTGTTAAAAAAAATAAAAAGAAATATTTGCAAAACATTTATCTGAGAAAGGACTTATATCTAGAATAAAAAAACTTACAACTCAATAAGACAAGCAACCCAATTAGAAAATGGGCAAAATACTCAAACATACACTTCACAAAATAAGATATACATATTCCCAATGTGAAAAGATGCCTAATATCACTAGAGAAATGCAAACCACCACCACAGTGAGATATACATAAATGTAAAATGGTAGGGCTATTTTGGAAAACACTGTGAGTTTACCATAAAGTTAAATACACATTTTACAAATGACCCAATCTATCTCACTTCTATTTATCCAAGCGAAATTAAAACATGTCCATACAAAGCTTGTATGTGAATATTCAGAGCAATCTTATTCACAGTTGGGAAAAAATAGAAACAACTCAAATGTCCATCAATTGGTAAATAATCAAACAAATAGTAGCATATCTGGACTATGGCATAGGGCATACTACTCAGCAATAAAATGGAAGAAGACATTAATACACAAAAAGATATCAATGCTATGTGCTAAGTGGAAGAACTGATATAAGAAGTCTACATCTTATGATTACATTTGTACAATGTTCTAGAAAAGTCAAAACTAAAAGCAGATCAGTGACTCTCTGAGAATGAAAAAGAAAATATCCTACAAAAGGACACAAGGAAAGTTTTTAGGAGGATAGAAATATTCTTAATTATGCTAGTGGTTACATAACTGTTATAATTACCAAAATTTATCAAACCTAGAGTTGGTGAGTATCTAAATTACAAATTCAATAAAACAAAAAAATAAGATAATAAAAAATTACAAAGAGTATTGCTATGTCATTTCATAAAATAAATGGAGAATTACAGAAATACTATCACAACAAATCATTACCTACTCTTATACATATGTTTAATTCCTAAAGTCAATAAAATCCTGACATATGTATGAGTCACTCAAGGAAACATTCATATACTTACAGTAATGCATATCCTTAATTAAATCTTCAAACATTTCAAGGTCTTACAATAAGACCAGTTCATAGGTAAAACTTCAGTAAATAATGTCTCATAAACACAAAATAAACTTAGTAATAATTCCCTATACTTCCATTTTGTGTTACTATTCCAGGATAGGTATTGCAGGAAAATATAGAAGAATTATATACAGTCATGCATCACTTAATGATAGGAATATGTTCTGAGAAATATATTAAGAAATTTTGTTGTTATGCAAACATCTTTGAGTGTGCTTACACAAACCTAGATGGTATGGCCTACTACACAATTAGGCTAAAAACCTGTACAGCATATTACTGTACTGAATACATAACAAAATGATAAGTATTTGTGTGTCTAAAAATATAAAAGGTATAATAAAAATATGGTATTATATATGTAATGGTACTACCATCTTATATGTGGTTTGTAGTTGACTGAAATGTCCTTATGTAGCATACAACTGTAAATTATTGACTTTAAGAAACAAGAATCTAACTGTAGATGCCATATTGTACTCATGCAAGAGCTATATAGTAGAAACTCCAACATTTAATTAGTTTTGTCTTCAAAATTTCTGGTCAAAATAGGAAAATTTCCAACATCCTGATCTCCTACCCCTTCCCCACAATAGACTTTTTCCTGCTGGATCATATGCCATACATTATAGGTTTGAAGACAGAGGTGTCTCTAATCCAATACCTGGTGGGAGGGATCTCCTGAGTCTCCCAACACTGTTTAGGAGACTTTCCCACAGAAATATTGTAACAGGTAGTGGTTAATTTTTTTAATAACATTAGTATGGTACTATACTTTAGATAGAAAAGATAAATTTTGCTGACAGACCTAGAGACCTAAGTACCATTCCAAGCTAATGACTCTCAAATTTATAACTCCAGTTTGGAATTCTTCCATTAACTGATACTCATATATTCAACAGCAAACCTAACATTTCCACTTCCATAGATGTCTAATAAACATCTAAAATTTAACATGCTTGAAACTGAGCTTTTGATATTCTTTTTAAGACCTGCCCCTCCTAAAATTTTCTCCATCACAGTTAATGGTATCTACATACCTCCAGGTAGAGAACAGGACTCCTTCTGTCTCTCATAAGCTTTGTTTGAATTGTGAACAAACCCATGATCACCTCACTTACCAGAGCTACTTCATACCAACTCCACCCTAAGTCTGGTTAACTGCAACGGCTTTCTCAGTGATCTCCCTGCTCTCACCTTTCCCTTTTCACTCTCTTTTCAACAGGGAAAAACAAAGTCTGATCATATCACTACTTTCAGAAAATCTCTCATTTTCTCTTTGGCTTTATCTCATACTGTTAACTCCTATGGTTGCTGAGTTCTTTTGCTTCAACTATGGAAGTTCCTGCTCAGATAGAAGCTAATTTTGCAAAATAACCAGCTTGAATATCCACAAAGACTATGATAAAGAAAAGAGGCAAATACAGTGGAAATATCTGTTTCACAATACAACCCAACAGAGTAGAAAGAATGATCCAGTGGCTCCAATGGCTTCCAATCTCATTCAGGATAAAAAAATCCAAATTATCACAATGACTCCCAAGGCACTCCAGCTTTCCTCTTCCACCCCAGCCTCAGCTCCTACTACTTTTTGCTTGTTCAACCTGACTTCCTGGATGTTTTAGAAACAAAGTAGGCATGTTCAGGGACACTGAACCTGTTGTTCCCTCTGTACAAAAAGTTTTTCCTCTAGATTATCTAATGAATTGCTCTCTTACCTCCCATTTTAACTCTATTATCCTTATAATTATGTCTTAATTGTCCTTCCCCTCTGTATCAAAAACTTTAATTAACTATCCCCAGGTAAGGTCCTCCCTTTCGTTTTAATTTTTTATCTTTAAAAAATATCAACATACACATTAAAATACACATAACTTTTTTATTGTTAATCTTTCCTAATTAGAACAGCCAACCCATTTTCAACAAAGGTGCCAAGAAGATACATTAGGGTAAACACAACCTCTTCAATAAATGGTAAAACTGGATATCCATAAGCAGAAGAATGAAAGACCCCTATCTCTCACCATACACAAAAATCAAATCAAAATGGATTAAAGACTTACATCTAAGACCTGAATCTATGAAACTACTAGAAGAAAACATTGGGGAAACATTCCAGGACACTGGTCTAGGCAAAGATTTCTTGAATAGGACCTCAAAAGCATAGTCAACCACAGCAAAAATGGGCAATGGACAAAAATGGGATCCCATCAAGCTAAAAAGCTTCTGCACAGCAAAGTAAACAATCAGAGTGAAGAGACACACACAGATTGGGAGAAAATATGTGCAAACTACCCTCTCAACAAGGGATTAACAACCAGAATTCATAAGAGACACAAACAACTCAATGGAATAAAAGCAAATAATATGATTTAAAAATGGGCAAAAGATCTGAATAGATATTTTTCAAATGAAGACATACACATGGCCAACAGGTATATGAAAAAATGCTAAACATCACTAAGCATTAGAGAAATGCAAATAAAAACTATAATATCATCTCATCCCAGTTAGAATGGCTATTATCAAAAAGCATTAAGTTATGTATTGGCAAGAATGTAGAGAAAAGAGAACTCATATACTGTTGGTGGGAACGTAAATTAGTACAGCCATTATGGGTTCTTCAAAAACAAAAATAGAACTGCAATATGATCTAGCAATTCCACTACTGGGTATATATCTAAAAAAAAAAGGGAAATCTGTATATTGAAGAAATATCCGCATACCCATGTTTACTGTAGCACTATTCATAACAGTCAAAATATGCAAACAACCTAAGGAGCCATCAAAGAATTTATGGATAAAGAAAACATGGTACATATGCACGATGAAATGTTATATATGTTTTATTTGAGAGGTTAAAGGACACTGGTAATAAAGTAGAAAAGAGAAAAAAAAGAAGCAGCCCAATAAAATATGTGCTATTAAGCAAGACACCACATTCAGGCAACCTGGGTTTAATCCTACTGGGAAATTCTAAGACTGAAGTGTAGAATACATACCAAACCTCGGAATCATCCCACTTGAAATGCTGCATCAATTACTGCTTCAGAGCTGCTCACTGGGAAAAATTAATTCCCAGAACTTGTATGCAGGCAGTGCTTGCTCCACAGTCAGAGGAAAGCGCACAAGGAAGAAATACAGACACTGCCCGGTAGAAGCCAGTCTGGCACACCATGAAACAAAAGGCCTGAGAGTATTTAGATCAGGCACCCTGCAGCATCTGCTATGTCCATGAACCCAACAACCATCTTAATACCTACAATGTTAATATTTATACTGCATATAAGTATGTTTTCCTTCCATATTCTGTCTCCCTGCTTCTACCAGAGGCAACTGCTACCAAATTATTATTTATAATTCTCTTGCTTCTTTAATAGTTTTTTGCATATAATTTTTGTATTAAAATATACTATTATTTCACTTAATAACTATTTAAAATGGTACTATAAAATATGCAATCTTCTGTAACTTGCTTTTTCCTATTCTATTTTATGTTTCTAATATTCATCCATATATGTACTGCAGTAGTTTAAGCTTTACTGGTGTATTATGTTCAATATGTAAATATACCACAGTTTATCCAATCTCCTGTGGTTAAGTATTTGGCTTATTACTAGCTTTCTGCTTTTAGGAACATTCTTATACTATATATAACTCCTGATGCTTGTGTGCACAATTTCTCTAGGTGGGGGTATACACCTAAAATTGAATTGATGAGTAATAGGGTATACGATTGTTCAAGTTTACAAAATAATGTCAAATTGTTTTTCAAAGTGGTTATACAAATATACACTCCAGCCTACAGTGTGTAAGTATGTCCTTTGCAAAAAGACATGAGGAGACTTTGGGGTGATGGAAACATGCATCTTGATTACAGAGGTACATGAGTGTGTGTGCTTATGTATATATGCGTTTATGTATACGCGTGTGTGTGTTTATGTGTGTGTGTATATATACACACACAGTAACAAACACACTGTACAAATAACATTAATAAATGAGTTCATGCATTATCTCAATAAAGTTTTGGTTATGGACAAATTTTGCACATTGGCTAGAAAGTGATTAAGACTGAATTATATTTAAAGAGTATATAAATCTTACACAGTGTACATCATTATATTTGTAATAAAAAAAATCTGTAAATCAAACCATAAATATCCTGACTAAAATCCCTTTCACAGAGTACACATTATGTTTTGGCCACTTTTATATTTTCCTGCTTCTGCTTTGTATTCCCAAACTAAAAGACTGGGTGTCTTTGCCTTGGTTTCTATGTGAAATCTGAGTCCAGTTTTTATTGTTCTGCCTCATTCAGACCAGATTTCCACTCAAGACTGGACCTTTATTCCATTATCCTACTCTGTAACTGGATTCATACCATCCATGTACAGAACCTCTATTCGGCTTACCTGACTACCAGTTATCTGAATTTTCCGTCTTTAGGGCTCTGTAGTCTCCAGTGGACTTGCTGTTATTAATTGACACCTTAAGCTTGAGCTTGTTATGCCCCTTTTAATTCTAACTAAACTATGCATTTATTCCTCTAGAGACCATTCCCATTATTACTGCTCTTAATAGATGGTGGCTGCCACCTGAAGGATATTTAGACACAGCACTGATATAGCACCATGGGGAAGCACTTGCCTCTTCTACTCCAGCTAAGTATCATTGCCATAGTGAGCCTGTTACTGGTACTGACAGTTATTGCTTAGGTATGATAATCTGGAGAAAAGGCTGAAAACTAGTATTACCTTAGCTTTTACCCTATACCCCACCCCAGAGATCTATGTTGTCACAGTGGCTCTGCATGCCTAAGCCAAGCTTTCACAGTTTTCTAATCATACTCAAACTCTCAAATTTTGGTGAATTTATGGAAAGACTCTAATACCTAATAAAAATTAAGAAAGGAAAATCTCTATTGCCACCACTGATCTTCTTTGAGAGCTAAGGAAAAAAACCTGCTGTTTTTATAAAACAGGAATAAGAAAAATCACTTACTACTTTTATAGGCCAATGGGTATAATCATTAATCTTATTTTAACATCTACTTTCCAACATCACTACTTATCATAAAAACTATTTTTCATAACAGGAATGCATCATGAATCAAACACTGCAAAATAATCCAAGTCTTAAAAACATAACTACTTTGTGTTACTATAATGACGCAGGTATCCCAGACCACAGCTTGGTAACCCATCTCTTGAAAACATCTAGTAGCAAACAGTTTTGCAGAATGTCATCTTCATAATGCTGCCTCAAGCTGCAGTGACAATTTATCAAAGAGAATTAACCTTAACTTCCATACACTCTGAAAAGATTGAAATTTGTGGCAAAACATTACCAGTGATGTCTTGATCTTATTATAACTTTTCTATAATATACAGAAAATAACACTGTATGCTTAAAGAATCTGATGTTTAAAGGATCTGATGTTTAAATGATGCTATTATTTAATGACATTTTAAAAGCTAGATGACAGTAAAAATATGAAATTTGAATAATACCAAAAAGTGGCAATAATTTTAATACCTAAAAATACAGGGAAATATTCTTACCTGCTTTAGTCCATAGTAGTCAGCAATACTGCTGATCAGCTCTGACATTGCCTGAACTTCATGAGATTTCTTCATATTCATAAACTCAACTGCCTTCAGAGTTTTACCTAATGAAAATAAAAGTAAAATATTGCTATTAAAGAATCAAAATTTAGTAGGATTTTTCAGCTGATATTCATATTTTTTGAAATTAAGTATGAGAATAATATAGACATTCTACTGTGGTTTCTGGATGATAGACCTCCACTAGCTTGGCCACTATAAATCAAATTTGAATTAATAAAGTAAATATAAAAATCCACAGAACACTAAAAGTATTCCTTAACAATTAACTACAATGAAAAAGACTGGTAAATTGGACTACAAAGGACATTTTTCATCAAAAGACAACATTATGAGAGTAAAAAGGCAAGTCTCAAATGGGAGAAGATAATTCCAACACATATATCTCCGGAGAATTTGTACCTAAGAAAAAAATAAAACAAACTCCTACAAATCAATATGAAAAGAATCACCCAATAGAAAAGTGAGGAAAAAAACTTAGTCATTTCATTACCTGTGCTGTCTAATATAGCAGCTACTTAACCACATGTGATTATGGCAATTTATACTTAAATAAAATTGAAACTTAAGATTCAGTGCTGCACTAGCCACAGTGAAGTACTTAACAGCCACATGTAGCTAATTTCTACTGTACTGAGCAGCACAAGCACAGAACATTTCCATCATTGCAGAACTCCAGAACTGTACTTTGGAGTACAATACTGTATGCTACATATTATAAAGTATATTAAAATGGCTAAAGAGCATATGACAAGGTAGTCAACATCGTCAGTCATGTGGGAGTTGAGTGGTGGGGAACAGAAATGTAGGGCTGGAATGGTTATTATGGCATGACAATGTTCACATTTGTGAATGCTTTGGTATAAGCTTAACCTGGGATTACCACATTGGAATATTGGGTTTTAATGAGGTCTTTCCAGATATGCGTGCTGGTTACTCACGGTCCTATAGATGAAAGGTAACACTTTCTTGGCAACATTCTGAGGGCACTTTAGGACATGGTCTCCAACAGAGACGTCTTAATTCAACAATGTCATTCTGCTGGCAGATACTAACCTAGTAAACAAATATGCTGATTACTGCAGGATGGGGGAATATAGCCCCTCCTGTCTCCACCTATCACCAGCATGCATCTCTACATGGCTAAGTCAACTCTTTCTTATACTGGACACAACAGAGTGCATCCGACCTTGAATGGTGGTTTTGCTGTTTGTTCTTGCCTAGGATACAACATCTTTACTCACTTTGATGCTCAAAATGTGGCCCTTAAACTTTATAAATTGGGGGAGGGGCCAAGGATGATACCCTTGACACAGAGGTACACTCATTTATTGCCAGTCAGCAGCATATGGGATAGAGTATCCTCCTTAGAGCTTTCCTTGCCAGTCAACTACAGTCCCCATAGTAATGTTGCTGGTGAACTCATCTGTAGCTCTAATGGTTCTTACCAAGGGCCATAATTCACCAAACAGTCCCTCTCTTGTTCCAGGGAGAACTATGAAATAATTTTGCTTAAAGTGGTTAGAGAGATTAAAAAAAAAAAAGAAGAAGTTAAAATAATAAAAGAATTGAACTCAAAGATAAAAGGGTCATTTTACAATGGAGAACTCCAGTAGATCTACCTTTACCAAGTGAGTAAACTTAGTATCACCAATAATGTGACAAAATTATATGTGCTTCCTAATCTGGTATCTGAAAAAGGAATCACTTAAGTAGTATTCCTATCAAAAATGCGTAACTTGAATCTAATCATGGAAAAACAATAAAATAAACCTGCCTATAGGTATCAAAAGTATTGATATCAGGAAAAAAAAAGCAAGGGAAAGAAACTATTTCAGATTGAAGAGACTCAACAGACATGACAGCTAAATGTCAGGTATGAACTTAGTTTGACTCCTGTATGAAGAAAAAAAAATGGCTATAAAAGATATTCTTGGAAAAATTTTAAAAAACTTGAATATAGACTGTTTATTAGACAATACTACTCTATCGATGTTAAACTCCGGACTGTGCTAATAAACTATGGGATATGTAGGAGAATGCTCTTTTTCTTTTGAGATACAGTGAAGTATCTGAGAGTAAAGTGCTATGATATCTACAACTTATATTCAAAAGATTCAGAAAAAGAGGAGAGAGAGTGTGTGTGCGTGTGTGTGTGTGTGTGTGTGTGTGTGTTTGTAGAAGAGAACTATAACAAATGTGGCAAAATGTGAACACATGGTGAATCTAGGTGAAAAGTATACAGAGTCTATTGTACTATTCTTACTACTTTTCTGTAGGTTTGGAAGTTTTCAAAATAAAAAGGCAGGGAAACGATGAGGATCAAATGTGATAAAAGATACGAAAGAGGTTTGTGTAAGATAAAATAACCTGAGATTTTTTTTTTAAACCACAGCCTTCTTTCTGATCTCTGCCTTTTAATTGGGATGTAAAATCAATCTACATTGAATATAATTATTGATATGGCTGAGTTTTAATCTACCACATTACCATATTTGTTTTTTTAATTTGTACCATTCCCACTTTCTGACACTCATGCTTCTCCCCCACATCCCCCAAATGTCCCCTTCCACTCTTCCCACCCTCTTTCCATAGAGAACATTAGCCTGCTGTAACAAAAATAATGAAGATTTTGGAATTAGTAGTAGCTCACTGTGATCTGTATTTGAGGGGCAGAAACTATCTGAAGTAAAGGGTTAATGTAGAAAAAAATGTGGAGATCTGTAAGTTGTTCTGTTTAACATAGTACAAGGGAAGACCTACTCTTCAAAACAAAAGCTGATTTGTCAGGGCTTATAAATTAAGGTTTAACAATAAATTAATATTTTGGAAATATACACATATATGAACAAAGTATTGCTTCTAAGTACCTAACAGGCACACTCACACACATATAAATAGACTTACCAATTCTCTGGTTTTGATTTCCTTGAAGGGCGACAAGCAACTGTTCAAAAGGAGTACATATTCCCAAGTTTTGTACGGAATAGTATTTCGCAGCCAGAGCAAAGGCTTCCACACTCACCAGCTTCTGAGAAGTTTCACAAAATATTTTGGGAAAATCAGTCATACCTAAAAAAGTGAAGATAAAAAATGTCTTCAGCAATAATTAATTGTTAATTTGTTATATTAATAAACAGCAAATGAACAACACTTAATTTTTATAACCAATTCCAGTATTTTCATTTTGTTGTGAATTTTGGCAATATATCTAATGGCTCCATTTATATTTACTATTTAAACGATTAGCTATATGGGATACCAGTTTTCTGTTAATATTTCATGCAATTAAAAATTTAAACTTCAAATTGCAGTCAGTCCTTTTTTTATGGAAAGAAACAGAGACAGAGGCAGAGAGAGAAAGAAGGAGGGAAGGAAGGAAGGAAGGAAGGAAGGAAAGAAGGGAGGGAGGGAGGAAAGAGGGGAGGGGAGGGAAGGGAGAGGAAGGGGAGGGAAGGGGAAGAGAAAGAAGGTAGGGGAGGAGAAGGGGAAGGGAGGGTTAAAATCTGGAGTAAGGTATTTATTAAATTTATGAACTGTCCTGGCTGACCTATAACTATGCATTTAAAAGGTAGTCAGCCTGTGCAACACTGTTACTCCCCATTCACACTGTATGAGGAACAACGGTAATATCCCCCAGTGGTATATAAATGTCCCTGTAAAACAGTTCTTGCATCATTTGTATGATGCAGACTTGTGGCAGGGGGCGGAGTGCATGTGCTCAATGCACTGTCAATATGAATTCAAAACAAATCAGATTATAAACTGGTGAAAACAACTCATTTTCTTCCCATGGCCAGTTTTAAACCAGACATTCTATAAGTTTAGTGCGTAACTGTCAGTAGTTTCCAAATACGAATTTACTAGAATGAATAACCGTTGTACTGTTTGCAAATATCCAGTGCCCCCACTGTAGGAGGATCATGAACCTTGTTGAATTCAGATGTGGCCCGCATCTTGCCAAGGTGAATCATACCATTTTCAGGCAAAAGTTTTAAGAGTATCAGAAGATTCAGTATTCTTTTTTACTTTTTTCTCAGCTCTGTAATTGAAGCATGTGTCAAAATGGAACATTCCTCAGCCTGAATCCTTGAGTGACTACAAGGACAGCATTACTGTCAAACCACAATGAACACGGAGCATATATAAAAATTAAATTTCATTGCTTTCAGTGAGTTTAAAGCTTATTACTGCAGCACACCCCTGCTTATTCTGATGGATGCACATAGGCACACTGACAGATAAGCTCTATCTCATTGTTCTATGGTCATTTTTAAGGCATGTTAATTTATTTAAAAGAGTTAAAAGAAAGCCATCCAATTTGTCTGTAGTGGTTCAATGAAACTCATTAGATGGGAAAGTCCAATCAGGCCCATTCATTGAAAACTCTTTTGAATAATTCAAAAAAAATATACATCTTAAGCTTACATGAAGTATGCAAAATGTTCACCTCATGAAACCATGCTGCAATCCAGGGAAGAAGTTTAGTTCTACCAAAAAAAAAAAAATCCATACTGTAGGCTACAAAGTCTTCTCTAGCATAGCTGATCTTCTGTAGTTACTTATTAAATTTAAAAAAATTCTTAAACACAAAGAATAATGATGCTACCTGACAAAACTTAAATCAAGGTAAGTGATGAGGGTTTGTAGAATTCTAAATAAAAACTACATAGTAAGCTAATATCTATTAAGCTGGTGGTAGCAATATTTACCAAATTTATTAATATGAATAAAATCAGCAGAGATATGTACCTTCCATTTCTGTATCAACTAACCAGAAATTAAAATTACTAGAGTAAATTCATTTAAGATATATGTTGTGTATGATATAAATTTCTGTGGATATTTTATAAACTGAATTTACAAACTCAGCCAAAAGTAATAAAATCCACATCAAAATATTTAGGCATCATACAAAGTGGAAAACTCAGTCAACTATTAAGTGAAACTCTCAGGTTTAAGAGGAGTCTCAACATCCCCCAGGTTCCAAGGCAGCAATTTCTTAGAGTGTGATAGAATGAGTATTAAATCTCAAAGTGCAGAGGGACTATTATAATAGTTAGCTATTGGACAATGTTGCCAAAAGAAAGAATTGTGATGTTTCTGTTGGAAAAGTAAAAGTTAAAATCAACTTAACTATTCTACTGAAAAAACTTGAAAAAAATTCAATCCAACATGAAATAAATGCTGTTAATTTTCTTTAATTACAGGTCTCAGCAATTTCAGAAATTTAAAGATCTAAATTACAATATTATCTTTTCAAAAATAATTTTTTTAAAAACAATGACAGTGTTCTAATTCAGTCCAATAGTTTATGGTATTTAGGGCTAACCCTAGTTTACTCAGATAGCCTAGAGCTCCATGAAAAAAAACTTTTTTTGAATTATAAAAATATAGCTGCTGTACTTTCTTTGTTTTCAAGTTATCCATCCTGTAACTTCCATTACTTGCTATTTTTAAAGATTTAGAAAGAGAGAGAGAAGAGAAGTGTTGATGATCTAGTCTTGACTCCATCTCTGAAACAGTATGTGAGAAAGTTACGGGGCCAATGGCAATACGTACATATAGTCCTCACAGTTCTTCCCTAGGTACTTATATAATCACTTTGGATTTGGCAACTAACAAACAGAAATTCCAGTGTTACTTAACTTATATTTAGTAAATTAATTACTACTTAGATTTTTTAAGCAGGGAAAACTTGAAATTTGCTGCCTATCACACCTGCATGGTATGTGGCTTGATTACTTAGCCTACATCTCCCTCTACTGGAAGTCCTTGTTCTGCTTTATTTATGCTTTACTTATCTTTACTTTTACTTTTTATGTACCCCATATCACTATTCCACAGAGGTTTCTGATAAGATAGGTAATAAGATGGGTTCTTAGAAGACAGGCTAATTGGTCATGAGGGAAGAAGGGAAGGAAAGAGTCAGGGGAGATTATTTTCTACAAATATGAGACCAGGATGTATCTCAGTTTTTTTTTTTTTTCAATTGTTTGTTTGGTATACAAGGAACCAATGTACAAAGATAAAGATAGAAGAGACATATGTATACATCCTGGATTATAAAATTTTCCAGTTAGAGAAATGTATAAAGTTTTAAAAATAAAAATAAAGTAACACAATCACTAAAAGTATACTACTTATAATTAGTAAATAAAAATAAATGTCTGTTGTCCTACTTGAATGTTATACAGCACTTTAAGGAAAACGGAATACAGACAGGGCTTACAATAACTCATCCCTATTATTTTAACATTTACTGCACGTACAGTATGGGCCAGGCACTGTGCTAAGCACTTTATCTTTCAGGTGACAGTTTTATAAGGCAATTACCTAGTGCTCCTATCCCCCATTTACAGAGGAAATCACTGAGACGTAGGGAGGCTGTAATGTATCCAAGTTTGTATAGATGCTAGGTGGCAGGGCATGTGAATCCAATGCAGTCTGACTTCAGACCTTGGTCTTAATTCCCACATTCCATTAGCATGCCACAGTAGTAAGTACAGTGGACAACATATGAAATCAGTAAGACAGCAGTAAAGAAAAGCATTAGGAAGACCTGACTCTCTGGTAAGCATTCCTTCTGGCAGAGATCAATATACTGTGACATCCTAAGATATTTTATACTCACTTTATCTTCTTATTTCACTTTCTTCATTCCCCTCTACACCTCCCTCTCCACCAAAAGTAACTTTAAGGTTTCAAGAAATTAGCTGGACATAGTGGCTCATGCCTGTAATCCCAGCAGTTTGGGAGGCCAAGACAGGAAGACTGCTTAAGCTCAGGAATTTGAGACAAGCCTGGGCAACATAGCAAGATCTCATCTCTACAAAAATTTTTAAAAATTAGCTGGGTACAGTAGCACACACCTGTAGTCCCAGCTACTTGAGGGACTGAGGTTGGAGGATTGCTTGAGCCTGGGAAGTCGAGGCTACAGTGAACCTGTGCTAACCTTCTCTGTATTAGCCAGACATACTCCATCTTGCTGAGAGCCAGACAGACTCCATTTTAATCTCCTCCTCACCCCCTCCTGCCATTTCCCCCTTGAGTGCATACCTGGGTCATGCTACTGTGCTGGGTCATGCTGTACCTAGAACTATAGAAACATATAACCATTGTAACCATATCCTGCTTGGCAAGCCCACTTGTTATTGTGAATACCCCCTTGATTGATTGTATGACAAGTGCCGAATACAACCCTTGGTAACCAGCAATCATGGGAACCACTTGTGTATACCCTCCTTAGTAATCAACAATCATGGGAACCTCTTGCCTCCTGGTCACCAGCCTCCCTATATAACTTGCTTGTTCTGCTTCTGTAAATTCTGCTTCAGCTAGGCTCCCCCTCCCCTTCTCTAAGCAAGATATAAAAAGGAATTAAGCCCCTTCTTTGGGGCTGAGAGATTTTTGAGCCTGAGCTGACTCTTGGCCGCCAGCAAAAAGGACTCCTAGTTAGAACTCAAGAGTGTGGCACTTTCTCTAACTCACTCAGTTAAAACAAACTCTCATCATGCCACTGCACTCCAGCCTGGGCAACAAGCAAGACCCTGCCTCAAAAAAAAAAAAAAAAAAAAAAAAAAGGTTTCACGAAATTAAAAAGTAATTTTTACATATAAAATAGTAAGTCTCTGAAAAAGAAATATCTTTATAAAATGTTATTGTGATATCTATTTGCAGAAACAAATTAACCCTATGCTTTATGCCCAGTTGTAAAGCAACAATACTTTGCACACAGCATGAATGAATGTATGAATGACAGCAATCGCTCAATACACTTACTATTGCAGCACCATCAACTACAAAAGGAAAATAAACTCTCCTAAGGCTCTATGGTAATAGTAATTACTGAGAACACTACAAGGACTTCAACGGTACAGTGAATGTTTATAATTTCAGGATGAGAAAAAGGTGATTTAGAAAATTTAGAATGTGACATAATGTCAAATGCAATTATGTACTAAATTTGAGATTTTGCTGTTAAAGGGATTGGGGAAAGGTCACTATTATCATTATCACACATCCTAGATCTGTCTTATGGCCCAGAATTTCAAGAAGAAATCAACAGTGTCCTCTTAATTATAATCTTCACAATGACACAGAAGTATTTTGTATTCATTCCTGCATAAATGTCCTAGAGGTGTCTTCAATTCAAAATGTTCAAAACTCAACTGAACACTTTCATGCTCCCAAAACCTTTCCCTTCTATTTTCTAACTTGTTTAATAGCCTTATCACTCACCCCGTGGCAAAGTTAAAAGGCTTTACATTATCTGACATGCTTCTTGTGCCCTCAATCCACATGGTAAGCCACCCATCAACCCTGATGTAAAAATGTCCTTCATTTGAAAACCCCCTCCACCATCACTACTATATTTCAAGTCTTGTTAATGCTCTCCAATATTACTGCAATAGTTTCATAGTTGATTTTTCTCCCTTATCAATAAAACTCTGATAGACAATGCTCAATAAAGTTGAGTTGAATTGAACATGTTTTCTAAAATGGAAACTGACTTATTCAATACAAATTTAAACATTTTAAGACTTTGCTTTCCACAACAGTTGACTTTTGACTTAAATCTTTGATAATCATTTAATACAGCTTAACCAAAAGCTAAAGTCTGTCTTACTAAACTTTGAAAATTAAAGATGGGATGAGTTAAGTTTTATGAACGCTTGAGTCTGTTCATAATCCTATAATCTACCAAGGGAACAAAATAGAATATATACTATTGCTTTCAAAGGAAATCAATTTATATCATCCAGTTATGTGCTAGAAAACATTTTGCCTAAGCTAGTTCAGCTTACTTTATAGCTGCATATGAAATGAACAAATATGTTACATAAACATGCAAACCATGCTCTTAAAAGAATAAAATTAACAAGAAATTGACATGCATGTCCTTATTGTACCAATATTCACATCACACTGAATGTATAAAGTACATTTAACCATTCCTAAAGCAGTTTCACATTTAACTACATTACTCATAAAAATGAAATTAAATGTAAAAATAGAAAAATGTAACCACAGTATTTTAACTCTAACAGACTCTTTCCATAGTTTAATTTGACAGAAAACAAAAATATGCAAATAAAAATTTAGAAATTGATTTGCTAAATAAAAACTAAACAATTCAGAGGTACCTACCATGTATGAGGTAAAAGCTAAACTTGAATAAAGCTACTTTGTTACAACTTATGATTGTCTATGAGACATAGTGTTTTACTATTTATAGTGTATGCAGACAACAAATGTTCAATATGGACTGAAGCGAGCTCAGCAATTCCCAGTTAGAATTCTACTGGATGTCACATGGAATGAGCTTAGTCAGGCCTTCGCACTTGTTTTTACCTCTGTCTGAGATCACCTTCCCTCATGAATTTTCATGGCCCACTCTTACTCTCTTTCAAGTGTTTGCTCAAATGTTACCATTTCAGCGAAAACTTTTCTGACAGTCCCATTTAATTTATTAATTACATTCTCATTGAACTCGCATCACCCTCTGATCCTTTATTATTTTAAAGCACTTATCACCATCTAGTATAGTATGAAAGATCCAAGAGAACAAGAATTTTTATTTACTGCTGTATCCTCAGAACCTGCAATAATGCCCAGCACATAGTAGATACTCAACGAATGCACTGAATGAGCAAGCACTAGGGTTTGAATTCTGGTTCTCACACTGTCTCTCCATGTGGCCATGAGCAATTTATTTACCTACTCTAAGACTCAATTTCTTCATCTATAAAATGGGGAACAATATATATTTTATAGAGTTGTTTTATATAATTCTCACACATAAACATATATATATGTACAGGTATATACATGTGCATTCATATACACATATACGATTACGTACTTAACTAAATATATATATAAACTTTTAAGCTCGGGATACATGTGCAGGTTTGTTACATAGGTAAACTTGTGTCATGGGGTTTATTGTACAGATTATATACAGCATGGAATACTATGCAACCATAAAAAAGAATGAGCTAATATCCTTTGCAAGGACATGGATGGAGCTGGAGGTCATTATCCTTAGCAAACTAACACAAGAACAGAAAAATAAATACCACGTTATCACTCATAAGTGGGAAATAAATGACAAGAACATATGGACACATAGAGGGGAACAATTAACTATACTTTAATATATAGTCCTAACACACAGTCCAGAACATAAATAGGCAACCCTCAAACCATTAAGTCCAAATTAAGTTACTGAGTGTCTTAACCCTTGGATGAATTTTCCAAATTCATTGAAATATAGAATTTTTAAAACCTCAAATATTTAGGGCCAGAACATCTTATAGGCTACTAAAGAAGAAATTGAGAGAAAGATCATTATGCACACTTAGCTTTCAAATGCAGTACCTGCTGGGAGAAAAGAGATTTGGGTTCTGGAACCTGAGTGCAAGATCTCCATCAGCAGAATGAAGGCATGACTAAGGATGGATGAACTGCAACTTGAGAAACAACACGGTAGTCCAATAGTTAACACTGGGTACTACACTCTAGGTAGGATGAAAGCAAGAATTATTCAGTGTCTACCATTCCACTGGTTAGCACTGGACCTCATGTCCCAGGATCAACTTTAAAGTGTTGGAGAGAGTTTTAGTATTAATAAGACTTCTTACTAAATTTGATGTGAAATATGGTAGATATAATCTCAGCTATATCTTAAATACCTGGAATAAAGTTTCAAGCTTGCTTCACCAGAATGTTTTAATTTCTCATAATGTCAAACTGTTTTCAAAAAAAGAACAAAAAACAAGAGATACTAAATTCCCAGAAATCTAATAAGCTTTAAACTCCATTTAAAATTAGAAGCATTTAAGAATTAAATATATATAGATACTTTCTGAATAATAAATTCAAATTTGATAAATCAAATATAATTTTGTTAGCAAAATACCAAATAAATTCAAAATTGTAAAATGTCAAAAAGTGATGCAGTTGTAAACTATACTAAAAAATATATTTATTTCAGTACAGTAATTGCTTTGAATTGAAACCAACCTCTGTTCTTCTCTTTTTCCCACCGAAGACATATCATTTCTTACTTAGGTCTTCATTTCTGAACATTGTAGGCTCCACTGCCCCACAGCAACTCAAAATGTCACTACCTTAGTCACTGCCACTGTCCATTTATTGAGAAGACCAATACCTCTTTTTATATCTTGGTCCGGCCCTAGACTTTTGGGCTTCCAAAAATAATAAAGACTTGTCAATTATTGTCTTTGTTTTTGTTTTTTAAGAAAAAGTCTCACTCTGTTGCCCAGGCTAGAGTGCAGCAGCATGATCATGGCTCACTGCAGCCTCGATCTCCTGGGCTCAAGCGATCCTCTCACCTCAGCCTCCCAAGTAGCTGCGATAAGGGCATGCACCACTGTGGCCAGCTAATTTTTAAAATTTACTTTTTTCTTGAGACAGGGTCTCACTATGTTACTTAGGCTGGTCTCAAACTCCTGGGCTCAAGCAATCCTCCCACCTCAGCCTTCCCAAATGCTGGGATTACAAGTGTGAGCTACTGCACCAGGCCAGTTTGTTTATTACTGAGGCAAGGCACATAAAGGACTCTTTGTCTCAGGGAAACTGTAAACTTAAATATAATAAATTATTAATAAGAGATTTTGAGGGAGAAGAGTTAAGTCAAATCCCTCTCTTAAAACTGTATTTTTCTTTCCCATTGTGCATTTCATTAATTTGAGTTCATCTTCCATTCTTATTCTAAGCTCCACTTCAACATTAATGCAAAATAGATGTGTATTTATTGTATACTCTCTTAATTGAATTTAGTTATAAATATCTGCAAAGTAAAAGGAACAAACAAAAGGTCTTCGGAGTAAACACGTACTTTTTTTCTGCCTAGCTCCCACCCTCTCTCCACCAGATCTTGTTCTTTACTATTTCCTTAGTTTTTGTAATGATGCGTATAGTTCATAAAAGTTAGGTCAATTTTATTCTTTACAGGCCATTATTCAAGGTAATTGCTATATGGAAAATAAGTACAACACCAACCTAAATATTAAATTTAAATTCCCCATTTGATTGTAATCATTATGTAAAAGGGAAGAATTAAGCTTCAGTGACTGTCATTGGTATCAGCCTAAAGACACTGGTCTTATACTCTGGTTGAACCTGAAATGCAGTGTTTACTCAGAAGAGAACAAACAGTTTTCAGAACTTGACAAAAATTAGTTAAATAAATGTTTGAAAATGGAATATTTCTTAACAAGAAATCAAAAGTTTTAAAAAAAAAAGATGAAGAGGGACAAGTGTTGGTCTAAATCAAGATGAATTCAACCAATTTGTAATACTAATAATGTTTTCAACCAGCAGTTCTTACTCTGATGTCTAAGAGTTTAGGAGGGCTATGAATCACCTAAAACTGTATGTAAAATTTTGTGAATATTTGTGCATACTTAAAAGCCTTATTTTGAGGCAGAGGTTCTATAGCATTCATTTAAACCAGCTATTTAATTTGATTTGAAACCTAAGATACTGAGATTACTATCTTTCACGGTTTCCTTAATTTTCATCTCACACAATGTTAAAATATGACAATTCAATTAAGTGTTTTTCCTCTTGTTCCTAGAAATTATTTTAAACATTCAAAGCAGAAAAACTAAGTAGTGTTTTACCTCCTAAACAATCTGGGATTACTCTTTTTTCACTGGTGTGGGTAACACCCCCCATGGGCACCAAGGAAGGAGAACTGTCCAGACCCCAGGCACAACTAGTGCCTGAAGAATATCTTAGTTTATAGTGTTATTACTCAGCTATTTCCTTTATATAATCCTTTATATATAATCATATATTAGTTTACAGAATTAGTGCCTGAAGTATAACTTACTGCTTGCTATATCTAGCTTATATATATAATCATACTTAGTTCCATATCATCTTTCTATATAATCACATAGGTATTGTAGTTGGAGCTGTACTGACACATTTAGTGCTGATTTACATAATCATTCTATATAACTAGATAGTAGTTTGTAGTAGGAGGAATGCCTAGAGCAGTCACAAAGCAGAAACAGTACATGGGAAAACAGCCAGATCAGGACAAGAACCAAAGACCCAGGAGGTGGCATCCCTGCCTGAAAGGGCATACAGTGTATGGCAGGCTTGGAGCAAGAGCCTGTCCTCCTGAAAAAGGAGTTGCAGTACCTTGCATCCAGTTTCTGTGGAAAGTAGGCCTCGGGCCTGAGAGCCTGCATACAACTGAGGGAAAAGAACCCCTCTGGTGTGACCAGTCACGGCAGCTGTACACCCTGTCTGTCTTTTCTTGCTTCTGTGGTAGCTCAAATCATCCTCCCATAAATATCTTAAGAGAAGAGCACAAGTCTGTCAGCTCCTACTGCATTGGCTTACAGTATCCTTCCACTACAAATCCTTTGAAGTCTCCAGCCCCCAGATAAGAAGTGTTGCACATGACACCTGTTGCACACAGCCCACCTCTTTGCCTCGGTGACCTAATGGGGGTGAAACCCTTTCTGTACACGACCCTCTACTACTGCGCACGGCACGGCCCCCTACTGCACACGGCACGGCCCCCTGCTTCCCATGGCCCACCTCTCTGCCCAGGTGACATAATGGGGTGGCCCCCTCACTTGTGACTCACGTGATTATGTATGCCCTATCACTAAGCCTATAGATGATGACCTCACCCACGACCCTTCCCCCTGCTTGTACCTAATAAATACAGATACTTCTGGGTGTTCGGGCTCTCACTGATCGCCGCTCATAGGTTGCATAGCCCCCCAAGTCCAGCTGCTCTTCACCAGTTCTTCAGTGTCCTGTCTCTTTACTTCTCGGATCCTGCACCTCAGCACAGCATAAGGGACACCCCACGACCTTCACAGTTTAAATTACTAAGCTGAAATTTTTAGATAACACCCAGCTAACAAAAAACTAGAAATAATTTAAGATACCAAACATACAGGTTAATGCATTCCATTAGACAAAATATGTTCATAACAGTAAATGGTTATAATAAATTTGTATGATCCAGGCTTAAATCTACAATAAAGGCAAGTTTATTGTCTTTTTGCATAATCCTAGAGATATGCTAAGTGACACATGCAACCATTTGATCCGGAGAAGAATCAGCAACATATTTACTTTTTTGACTAAAATTTTTAAAAAATTCATATAGTAGATGAACAGAAAAATAAGACTGAAAACAAACAAATCAATTATAATATTTTCTTTTTTTTGAGATGGAGTCTTGCTTTTGTTACCCAGGCTGGAGTGTGATGGTACAATCTCGGCTCACTGCAACATCTGCCTTCAGGGTTCAAGGGATTCTCCTGCCTCAGCCTCCAGAGTAGCTGGGATTACAGGCACCTGCCACCACATCTGGTTAATTTTTATATTTTTAGAAGAGATGGGGTTTCGCCATGTTGGCCAGGCTGATATCAAACTCCTGAACTCATGATCTGCCCGCCTCCACCTCCCTAAATGCTGGGATTACAGGTGTGAGCCACAGCACCCAGCTAATAAATTAAAATATTAAAGTTTGCAAAGAAGATTAAAAATGACTCACCCTCTCCAAAAAGTAAAGATAATTTAACAATAAAATTATGCTTCCACATTTGTTTTTAGGAAATATTATGAAGTATTAAGCAGTATTAAATGTTTATAAATGAAGGTGTTCCAGACAAAAGGACAGGTTCCCTGTGTTTGGATAATGCTTTTATAGTCAATAGACACAGATAGTAAACAAAGATAAACTTTGAGAAACAACTTTTATCAAACACAGAGCCATCTGTGGTGAAACTCTGAATAAACCGTAAAAATACTGTTATAATTTAAATTAAAAAATAATTGTCATAGAAGATTACTTCAGTTCCCAATAAAATGGCATTGAAATTTTTAAGAAACACATGGAGAAGAATAAAATTACCAATGAACAACAGCTTGACTTGCAGAAGCAGGGGGACTAAAATTTCTTGCAGGGAACTACCAAAACTAACTCATGAAAGCAATACAATGATTGAGAGATGTACATGTTTTTAATTGTGAAGATAAAGCATGTTGAAAAAGAGGGGGTGAACGTATGAGTTTAAAAAGGCGTATGAGTTGAAAAACTTATCCAGAAAATTAAATAAACTAGTTTTCCATAAAAGTACTGTCATATTGTTGGAAATTCAATAATTTAAAAAATATAAAGATTGAAAACCATTTCTTGGGCAATGCTCACAGCGTGAATTTTCATATATTAATCTAGAAAAAGTAAAATTATCAGACTACATTAAATGAGAAGAAACTAGAATAAAATTCTGCTTAGAAAGGTATAATCCATTCATCTTCCATTTTGTTTTGTAATACAATTATTGATATCTGTTATCTTCCTTATTTCAATGTACATCTTTGAAGGCAGAGATTATACCTGCTGTATTCACCACAACTACAATGTTATATGGATAAAATGCTAAGTAATTTTTGCAAAACTAAATTGGGATACAAGGGTAACCAGGCATTCTGAGGTCGTAAGGGATAAATTCCACTGATTATTCTTAATTCCATTAATGACCACAGTATTGAAGAATACTGATCTTTCAAAGATCATAAAGAGATGTTCAAAGGTTGCCTATTCCTTCTTCTCAAACATCAGTAGATTTAAATTCATTTTAATCACTTCTGGACCTCACTAATTCAGCCTACTGACCAGAGTAGTAATTAGTTTACACTTGAAACATCTCAATTATTTCTAAAAACTTAAGGTAGTAGGTGAGTGATTGGGAGGCAATGAATGGGACTTCTTAAATATCTCTACATGGAAGACCTCAAACACAAGTGTTTCAGTCCTTTCCTGCTATAACAAAATACTTGAGACTGGATAATTTATAAAGAACATAAATTTTTTTTCTCACAGTTCTAGAGGCTAGATCAAACCAATCACCAGCATATTTGGTGTACAGTGAGGGTTGCTTTCTGCTTCCAAGATGGGGCCCCTTGCTACATCTTCACACGCAGCAGGGGCAGTCAGCTTCCTTGTACCTCTTTTATATGGGCACTAATCTTGCTTATGAGGGTTCCACCCTCATTACTCAATCACCAACTAACGGTCCTACTTCTTAACACCATCACACTGGCAATTCATATTTAACATATTAATTTAGAGGAACACATTCAGACCACAGCAACATGTATCTGAACTGCAATACATTATTTCCCCAGCTTCCTCTGCTGATTTTCTGAATTTTGCTAGTGGTGCCATTCATTCATTGTTATTTTGTAAGTTCACAATCAAAATCTTAGAATTACCATTGAATCTTCCTTTTTTCCTAAAGTTTATATAAATCAGTCACCAAGAACAACCAACGTTCACAGTACAACACCTTTCAAAACTATCACTTCTTTTCTATTTCACTGCCATAACCTTGTCCCAGCACACATCCTCATCTCTAGACTACTACTATTGTCCACATGGAAGGATGATTTCAAACAGTTTAAGCCTCCAAAACATATCTGCAATATTTTTCTGACCTTATTTTTAGCTACTTAAAAATAATATTAATACTTTGCTCCATGTTCTTCACTGTCCTGAAATATATTTTATAATTTTCCAGATTCAGCCTTTTGCTTACACTGTTCTGTATACTTGGAATGCCCACATACTCTCTTCTTAACCATATTAAATTCAACAAACAATAAATTTGTGTCTATGTGTCACTTACAATATCCTAAACACCAGGACACACTGAATAGGAGAGTTAAAGAAAACAAATCATTATAACACAGTGGACTAAGTGCTTTAATAAAGATACGAATAAAATAATATGCAATGAGTAGTTTTGTTACTAATTTAGTGTAATTTGATTTGGGCTTTGAAAGAAGATATGAAATAAATAAATATTTATTATATAGACGGGAATAGGAAAGCTCCAAGCAAACAGGATAGCATGAAAAAAATCAGAGAGAGAAAAATGTATGGTACATTCAGCGAACAAGGCAGCTAAAGTAGAGGGCAAACTCCAAGAGAAGTATTGTTAATACTAAACTATTTCCTCATACTTCCTCCCTTCTGCTTTGGCTGAAGATATATCTTAAAAATTAAGAACTAACATAAAATTATTTCAGCCACCTTCATAGTCAAAGTTGATTTGGAGGGTCAGATCATGTAGGAAGTTGAATCACTTATTATTTAGGTGACCCACTAATGACTGGTTATAGACTTTTTCATTTCAAGATCCAGATTGACCCAGCCCTTCAACATGACCATAGTGTTAATAGCAGGGACTAATAAGGTCTGAAAATAAAAAATTTAAATCATTGTATTTCCCTAGGATTTGAGAACTGGAAGAAACCCTAGTTATCTTTTATCCAACTGACTTATAACTATTTTTGATTATCAGTCTCCTTTGAGAAGGTGAAACAAACTCCCGAATTCATTTTCGGGGGGTATGAGGGAACTGATTGGAGACCACAACCTAAGAGCTGAACCTCCAGTTCCTGTGGGGGCCAGCCAGATTACTTCTATTCATGAAGCTAGCTAGAGGAAACAGATATATCCCCCAAAGGGAAGCTGTCTGCCACACAAAGATATGTAACAAAATGGCCAGATCTAATTTTTTCCACAGAAGCTGCAATTTCAGAGATGTGTGAGTAAGTGTGTGTGTTAAATCTGAAATCTGTCAATCTTGTAATGTTGGCTAAAAAAATGTAACCATACTGGTTAAATGAACCAAGTTTCTAAGCCATGAGTATGACAGTGGCTATTTTTCTACCTCTGTCATAGGTGAACAACTTACACAGTTACTTCTTAGATGAGAAAATTGAGCCCTACAGTTAAATGCCTTGTGTAAGATAACACAGCTAATCAGTTAGAGATGGATTAGAATCAAGTCTTCTGACTCTGCTTCTAATCTGCCTCCATCTTAGGAGATCAGAGTAGGAAGAAGGTGGCTATTATTTATTAGATGACTACCAATTTGTATGGTATATTTTAACATATAACTCATTTACTTTTATGGAGACCTTTCAGGCAAGAATTAGGATTCCCATTTTTCAAACGGTGAAATTGTGCTACAATACCTTAACTAAATTGCACAAGATTATACAGTACTGAAGTATCAGAGCCAGGATTCAAAACTATGTGTGACTGACTCTAAAACCTATATTCTATGCTGTCTCCTATTTGTTTATATTATAGCCAAGTTCCAGTGGAACAGCAGTTACAAGATAAAGCCAAAGATGAAGAACCATATTTTGTAAGAAATGAAGACCTACTAATGGATTTTGAGCAGAAAAATGACAAGATCAGAACGATGATTTTGGACAATAAATCTGAAAGCTGTTCAGTGGCAACACAACTGAAATATAGTCTAAAGGCAAAAACAACAGGTTGGTAGCCATTGCAAAAATTCTGTTGCAAGTTTTAAAAAGGATAGGTGACATTGAACTATTTCCTATGAGAATGGAAAGCAGCAATGCAAGAGTAATGGAGGAAGAAGAGTTGGCGGATTATGAACTGGGGTAACAGGCCGAATAATAATGTCATTTATAGAAGGAATGCTTAAACCACTGAGGTGAGGAGGGGTAAACAAAATAAACACAGATGCTAGAAATCTTGAAACCATGTAGGCAAGTTTTTGTTTTTTAAACCAAGGAAAGAATTTAAATTAGGATAATGATGATAACAGGTAACCATAACTATAAGCTTCCAAGGAAAGTTTAATGTTTTGATATAAAATTTTAAAAATCTAAACTAATAGAGGCAACCAAATATATGATGATTGGCTAAACACAGGAAAACAGTATAAGTAGACTGAGGAAAAATGCAACAGATAAAAGGAATCTCCATGAACTCTGTTTTACTGAACTTCTAAATAAAAGATATGGGGAGAGGGGGAAGTACTGGAGGAGATACCACTACAAATTAGAATATGAATTTAAGTTCTAAATGGTTTTATCTAAAAGGAAAATCTGAAAACACCTTCTGTACATCAAATAGACAACCAGAAAAATTATCCTTGGTTCTCCAAGATTTGTTTGCATTGTGGCTCTTGCTTACTTATGATCAGAGAAGCTCCCCAGAAATGGGGTTGATCCTGGCCACTATCTTGTTATTATGTGATATTAGTTTTACATTTGAATCTAAAATGACTCAGAAAAACTGAAAAAGAGAAAATGAAATTCAGAAAAATGTATAAGGAAAGTGAATGAACAGAAGTTACATACATAAGAGCAATACAGAACACAATAATTATTTCTCTGCTGTGCTCTCACTTTCTGTTTCCAACAACAGGCTTTCTATCTTCATGTGTTTCAAATTAAACATGAGTGCAATTTCAATGCATTCCAATTATTACCACCACCAAGAGTAAAAACTACTTAGGATGGCCCAGAAAATATTTAATCTATTAAGATGCAAAAAAAAAAAAAAAAGAAAGAAAGAAAAAAAGCTTGATAAAGGAATAATCAATCTATAACAGAAAAACACTTTTCTGGGTTGTTCAATTAAAATTGTAGTCAAATAATTATACCAGATGATCACCAAAGGAACTGATTCTAGGTACATTTATTCAGCACCCAATCATTTGAGTAATAATGCGAAACAGGAGAAGCAACATATGGCCTCAAGAAACTGAAAAAAAATACCAAGAGAAAGACCCTGGAGGCTCAGGGGCTTAGAGGGTCCCTAAGCTTTGACAGGCACAGAATCTGGATTTCCTGAGAGCTCATTAGGACTTCCACACTAATTATAAATAACATTATAAGATACTGACTTGGAAATACAAGTTTATTAATTTCCTTTGAGAAACATGCCTATAACAATGATCTGTAACATTCATTTGTTAGGACAGTCTCCTAATTTTAGAATTATACTTAGAACAAATGAGGCCAGATATTCTTAAAATTTTCAGCAAGCTAAATAGTTGGTTAAGTTGTTTCTGTTGTATTGATCTATTTCTGTTTCATAAAATATTTTGGCTATCCTGATGTAGATTATCTCTTCCCTCTTGCTTTTCAGAAGAATTTTCTAGATTCCATTAAACAACAATTAATTTCTGAAGATCAATGATGATTCAGCTGAGAATGTTACAGATTTATATGTGCAGTCATTACTTCCTAAGGACACAGTCTGGGTTCCTTGAAGGAGCTATAACAAAATCTTAATCACCAAAATAAGATATAGGTCATATTTATTCTATCACCAAACATTTAGAAGCTATCACTACTGGCTTTTTTGCTGCAGATGGTTAATCTCACCTATATTATGTACTAACTTATAGACGTTTTAACCTGAAGTAATACTTGTTCTGATTTTATCTCCAAATTCCCAGGGTGTTTTATTGTAATCTGTAATGCACTCAATAAAGTACTATATTTCCACACAGGGAAAGAATAGTTATTGATTAGTATCTCTTCAAATAAAGTTAAAAATCTATTAGATGGATCATATAACTAATATTTATTATCATTGTGTATGATAATAAATATAACTTAGGGATCAACCAGAAATAATAAATGTCGAGTTCAGTCCTATAAATGTGCAAGGAGTGCCTTCAATAAGACTCTTTATTAGATCTATGTTTAACTTCATTCTTCTTCAAGAATTAAATATGATGTTGTACAGAATAAACACATATAATTTTTATTTGCCAATTAAAAATAAATAATTTTAATGTAAAAAAAGAATCATTTAATTTACTCATCTATAAACAGAAGCTGTTTATGATGCTGAAAATAGTAAAAAAGACAAACATTGTACTTTTTTTGATAATTTATAATTTAGTTGCAGATACAGTCAAGCCAACAGACAACAGCAATAGTATGTTATTTGTTAATATGGTAAAAAAGTGTATTTGTTTAGAACATACACTTCCAGGAGCTCTTGACAATTTGTTTCTTCCAAGGAAAGACCTAATTATACCATCACTACCAATCATCATCATCACAACCATCATGATAATTTATTAGCCACAATTTATTAAACGCATGCTATATTCTCAGTTCTATGCTAGGTGCTATGTATACCTCATCTTTAATCTTTACAAGGCAGGTAATAACATCCCTACTTTTAAAAAAAGGAAGAAAAAAACCGCAGATGTAACAGACAGATGTCAACTCATAGCTGACTTTGAACTAACACACAGGCCACAGTCTTTCCTACTAAACATGAAAAATTTCTCAGTACGCCAACATCAGACAAGGTTTGTGACCATGTCAACTTCATAATCATGTCTGAGTGCAGACAGAAACAAGAATATCATGCAAACGAAGCATTCACAAAAGCAGCCCCACAGGAAAAGTTCATGTGGTACGAAACTGAGACCTCATGCCAGCAGCCCGCACCAACTAGCCACCTCTGTGAATGAGATATTAAGAATGAAGAATGAGAGAATGAGATATTAAGAAGAAGAATGAAGTATTATGGCCATCATCAGAGAGACAAATAATTCAGCCTCGATCAAGCCTTCAGCAACTACAGCCCCAGCCAGCATCTTGACTGCGACCTCCTAAGATCCCAAACCAGTTCCACCCAGTTAATCTGCTCCTGAATTCCCGACCCACAGAAACTGATGAGATGGTATAGGTTTAAGCCACTCGTTATGCAGCAATAGATAATATGTGACATTAATACAATTGTGTGTCAGTGAGTATGTGCTTTTCCATTTAAAAGGCGCATAAAGTAGGTACTATAATTAAATATTTCTTAATACCATAGTTTCCTTTAATTCTTCCAGTGTATTTTCTTTGAGTTCTTTGAACATATTTGTAACAGCCACTTAAATCCAACATCTTAGCCCAATTAGGATCAGCAGTTATTGACTTATTCTTTTCTTCCTAAATATGGGTCACACTATCCTTTCTTTCATCATAGATACTAAAATCCAGCATTAGAACTTACTTGGAAGCAGTTTCTTAAGTTAGAGTCACTCCTTCCTTTTTTTTTTTTTCCACATCTAGTTTTTTTTTAGTTGCAAAGTAGAATGGCAGATAATTTATTGTAGCGAATCTATTTTGTTTTCCTAAGGATTTGTGGTGGTTGTTCTATTTCAACTTGCTTTGACTCAAACTGTGAAAACTATCCCCCCTTCAGAGTGCAGCAGCTGATGTCTCTGTTTTGTTGCTGCTTCATCTGCCCACTGCCTGGCAGGATACCTGAGCCTACAGAGTTTAGCAGTCAGATAAAGATTTGGGTAGATTTTCTAGTTGGATTTTGAGGCTCACTCTTTCTGTGGTTCCTTTGTTTCCAATTCGAAGACTCCCTAGTCTAAATTCCAGTTGCTCTGGCAAACTTGAATTTTGCCTTTTCATACAAGAATTCAATAAGGCTTCTGATATTTACCACCCAAGTTGTGTATACTTTAGGGAATACACTCTGTTGAAGGTGCAGCAAACTTGCAAATCTCTAGCTAGGGGAAGCTCTGCCTCTCAAAAGTTCAACACCCCCCTTGTTTTGCCAGTGATTTTGCTAGGATTTCCTGGGTCTCCCAGGCATGTGTACATAAGAGATCATTCAGGGATTCAGTCAGAGTTTATACTCAGATCTTAGATCTCAGACCTTTTGTATCTCTCCTGTTTCCAGAATGTACCTCTTAAATTTCCACCTGCTCTGATTTCTGAATTTAGCCATCGCCACTGTAAGCTGGTAAGGATGTGGTATTCCACTGCTAGATCTATAGGGGGAGGAGCATCCCTCCCGAGAAAGCCATAAACTCTCACTTCCTACGCAATCCGTAACAGTCTTTCAATAGCAACTTCTTCTTATATTTCTGCCTTTGGTCATTTTCCAGAATCTTATAGTTGTTTTTAATAATCCGGCTAGTTTTCATCATTGTTATTTGCAAGAAAATCTGACCTCTTCAAGCTACCATTCCTTGAAATGTCCCTGGACTAGTTTAATAGCCTCTTATATTGTAATCCTGTTTCTTCCCTTATCTTCCTTCACCTTTCTTACCCTCTCTTCTCCACACAGAAAGCAGACTTTGAAACATAAATCACACTGTATCACATCACCACACAAAATCCTCAGAGAGCTTTGCATTTCACCCAGAATAAAAGCCAAGTACTGAATACAGCCTATAAGCTTCATGTGAAGTTGTCCTAGACCACCTCCAAACCCCATCTCTTTCCAGTCTCACCAGGACCGCTCTGCTGTGTTTACAATGTACCAAGTGTGCTCCAGCTTGGGCATCTGCTGTTCGTGACACCTTAAAGATATCCCTTTCTATATATTAGCTAAATTACCTTTCACAGTATCCCATTAGGTAGGTACTGAAGTCACCCCCATTTTACAGATGAGGAACTAATGTACAAGGAGTTCAAGCAAACTGCCCAAGTTAGCACAACTAGTAAGTGCTGGAGTCAAGATTTGAACCCAGGCAGTCTGTCTGGAGAGCCATAATTTATGCCCTGAAAAGATAATTTCCAACATAGTTCCTTTTTATTTCGGATAATTAAATTTTATTCTTCTAGTTATTTTAGATGAACAATGAAGAAGAAATTTTTAGGACTCTAACCAGACAAGAGCACCTGGCACAAAAACCTACTGAAATGGATACACTGAGGACTTTTAGAAACAACTTTGTTCCATAAAACACCAAATGATTGTGCTGAATATCTGTTAGTGTACTTTTCCAAACTGTGCATGCAGCTCTGGGAATTACGTTTACTTGTAAATCCTCATACAATATCAGCAGAAGATCATACTCCTTGTGAGTCCCTAGTGGAAATCCGTTTCAGTCTCCACGCAGCTCCTAAAACACACCATGCAGGCTCCCTCCTCAGGGCATTTCTGTTCCCTGTTCTCACTCTATGGAATGCTTTCCCCTCCAGATACCTTCATAGCTCAATTTTCTTCTTATCTTTTCAGAGTTAGAGTTACCTCAATGAGGTCTTGCCAGGACAACTTATTTAAAATTGCAAATGTATTTTCCTCTTCTTCCCCTTATTTACTCCTCCCTTATCTATTATACTTTCTTTTTCTCAATAGCACTAAAATAATTTTGACTATCTTCTCCCTCTAGAACGCAAGCAAGATGAAGGTAGGGGTTTTTGTTTTATGCACTACTGTTTTCCTAACTCCTTGAAAAGTGCCTGGCACATAGTTGACACTCGGTAAATGTTTGCTGACTGAATGAATAAATGAACTTCCCCAAGACCACAGAACTGGAAGAGGCAGAACTGGAATTTGAACCCTATTTGACTCAATATTTAACTGCTAAATATACTGTCCATAATAGCTAACAATTATTCAATAGGATACAAATGTGCTCCTAGGATTCTAATATATCTTCTGACAGAAACAATGGATATCATACAGTAATGGGGAAAAAATGCCCATCTTCACATAAATGAAAATGAAGATTTCTGACAATCACAAATGATAAAAACTCACTCTTTTTAATATTACAAGCAGCTGACCATTTTTACAATGGAATATTTTGTATAAAAAAGTTTGCAGGACCACAGACATTCCACAGGTGCACAAACTAACCTAAATTCCATTGTTTCTGGATAGATACAAAATTGGTTGTAAGGTTTTCCCAAAAGATGTTAGCACTTTATTCCTAGCTTAAGAGAACAAATAAGTGACATTCTTCAATTACTCATTGCTAAGTATTTATTAACTACCTAATCTAATGAGGCATTGATCTAACTGTTCTAGGCACTAAGGATACAGCAATGAACAAAACAATTCCTACATTCTTAAAGGGAGGAACAGGCGGTAAAAAAATAAACAAGGAATGTGTTAGTGTCATTAAATACTGATTATGATAATAAATGGACTTAGAATTAATTCTACAGAGTAGATTTTTATGATGGTGGTGATGAGCTCAGATTCAAGTCAAACGACGAGGTTTGAATCTTCCATTATAAAGCTGTGTCCCTTGCAAATTAACTCCTTAAGTTATAATTTCACAAACAGAAAATAACAGAACCTATCTTGCAAGGCTGATGTAAAGATTAAAAGAGAAAATATACATGAAGACACTTAGCACACTACAGGGTATATAACAAATATCAATTAATCCAATTATTATTATTAGGATATATAAGACAATCTGACTATACCATTGTATGGAGACCAAGCTTATAAACACTTATGAAAGTCTTAACCTCTAACCTTGAGAGTAGTTTCATTTATTTATTTATTTAAAACTAACATGAGTAATTCATAAATTCCTTCATTCAACAAATATTCATCCAGTATTGAATGTATGCCAAGTATTTTACCAAGTGCTGGGAATACATCAGTTGACAAGTCAGACACAGACTCTGCTCTTTTGGAGTTTAAGCAAAATTGTCATGTTATCGTAAGTGCCATATATTTATTATGAAAGCAGACTGAAGAAGTGCCTAACTTTTCAATAACAATGAATTTAAAGAAACCAGTATTTAACAAGTGCTATTATAGGAGGTCCCTCTAGTGATGCTTTGCATTCAGAGAATGCTCAATGGATAAAGTTCACTAACAAGGGTAAGTTTGGTTAGAATAGAAGGAAAGTAAAAATTCCAGGAGCCTGTTGGTGTCCATCATTCTACTTCCAAATTATACTTGCCTTAGAAGAATCTACATTTCTTTAGGGCAGGAAAACCTAGAGCCTACAAAAATTCATGACACATATTAGATACTTTAAAATAGTTTTTAAATGAAATAGTGAATATTCGAATACCATCCTCGTCCAAGATAACAATCAACTGCTGTAACTGAAATAGTCTCCTAACTGGCCTCTCAGCTTAAGCTTTTGCCCCACTAGTCTATTCTTCAAATAATTCACAGTTATCTTTTCAAATGTCAATTAGGTCACTTTGTTGTCTAACCCCAAAGGTTTCCCATCATACTTCAAATCCAAAATCCTTCCAAGGCCTAGAAAGGCTTGCGCCCCTGGCCTCTGCTTGCCTCCCGGCCTGCACCTGCAGCCCCTCACCTGGCTAGAGCCAAGTGTAGCCTGCGGTTCCCGCCGCATGCAACCCCTTCCTGTGGCTCTGCAGGCTGGTGCCTTCTCATGTTCCTCACCTCCTAAAATCAGGCAGCCTCCTTACACAATCCCTACCACATTACACTGTTTTTATTTTCTACTTCATTACCACCATGTGAAATTATCTTTACTTTATTAACTGTAGAGTAATCTTCTACTACTTCGTGGAGGATTCCACCTAGAATTTACAGACTCCGTGAGAGCACTGCTCCCCTAGTTTCCCTCGCGTCAATTATTATCGAATTACTAGACGAAGGAACGCCCCTGCCCTGTTTCCTGCTTTCTTTAAATTGTGGAAATACACAAGCACCCAAACAGAGATCCTGATTCCGAAGGACATCCCCGCCTCACCCCTCAACTAGCCGACCCCTCTTCAGTTTCCCAGAGGGCCGCCCGCCCCGGCCGCGGTCGCCCCGCCTCCGCCGCCGCGCACCCGGTTCTGCAGGTTTCCACCAGGGGGCTCGCTTCGCCGGCCCGGCCCTTCTCCTCCGCCTCCCCTCCCGCCCCTTCTCCTCCGCCTCCCCTCCCGCCCCTCTCCTCCGCCTCCCCTCCCCGCCCCTTCTCCTCCCGCCTCCCCTCCCGCCCCTTCTCCTCCGCCTCCCCCTCCCGCCCCTTCTCCTCCGCCTCCCCCTCCCGCCCCTTCTCCTCCGCCTCCCCTCCCGCCCCTTCTCCTCCGCCTCCCCTCCCGCCCCGCCTACCCCACAACCCACCTGTTTCCCCCTCTGCTTCCATTAGGGGGCGCGCCTCTGAGGGCCGGGCCTCCGCCTCCGAAGCTGACTTCCTCAGTGCAGCGAGCACTGTCTCCGGGGGCAAGTCGATCAGCTCCTCCCACACGGATTCTGTGTAAAAATCCACGGTGTGTGCATTGGAAATGGACAGGGTGTCCCTCAGGAACCGCAGCAGTCCCTGCAACTTGGCACGCAGCGTGGGCAGGTCCGGGTCACCGGGAGAGGGCAAGAAGCCGCCATGACGCTCACCCTCCCAGGCTGTAGGTGGCGCAAACATGGCCGTGAGGCGCCAGCTCGGCCCATGTTAACACAGGCAGGCTCAGTAGAGCTCCGAGCTGGATTCCTGCTGAGCGATTGATTGCTTCGGCTTGGTGACGTATTTTGTGGGCGTCCATTGTGGTCTTTTGGAGACGCAGTTGGTCGGCTGCAATGGCGCCGGTGAGGCGGACAGGGAAGAGGCGGCCTGGTGGTTTTGAGGCGCGTGGTGAAGGGCTTTCACCTGTCGGGTACAGAAATAAGAATCTGAAACAGAAGACATGGCGGCCTAACCATCCGCAAACCTTCGTGGGGAGTGTTCGCGAGGGTATGTAAGAAGGCAGCTATTCGCAAGTCCTCAGGCTTTCTCTGTCTTAGGATACCAGATTCGCCGAAGCTTTGAAGGATTTGGGAACCAGATCAGGTCCCACCTGGGGCAGGGGGAAGCCATTCCTTAGCCCGCTGAAGCTGTGAGCTTCGTAGAGCTCTAGATAGGAAAACGCAGCACTGTTGGTAACTTTAATTATTTAAACGCCTTCCCTGACATAACCCTGTGTTTCATCAGAACTGTTTTTCTATATTTTTCTTGAGAAACTGAGCAGAGTGTGTCTTTGAGTCCCCTGTGAACGTATTACGTATATACTTTTAGGTAGAGAGGACTGGGACAGAAACATACTGCTCCGAATCCTTCCTTACTACAAATACCCGAGTGGCCCTCAACTCTTCTCTTACCTATCTTCCTCTTCTTTGCTTTAATTTGTGTTTGTCCTTTTGTTTTGCTATCTGTAAAGTCCCTCAGATCCCACTCGGAATATATAAATGTTAAGTAAATTCAGTCTTCCGATAATTGCTAGCTTTTCAGACAACCATACACTGTATTTTTCTTTCGCGTTGAAATATTTTCGAAAACATATGTAGTAGTTTGTCCAAGATAAAATACTAGATGTGGCTTTTTTTTTTATTTTAAGTATTTATTGAAGGCCCAGATTAAATGTTTTAAATGAACTAAGGATTTTGTTTTAATTTGTGAATACAGCTATAAACTCAGGTTGTGCAACAGTCTGAACTGGCCAGTTTTTCTTTGAGATTCTTACTTCGATGTTTGCACGACCGTTAGCCTGGTCTTTTTGCAAAGGGCCAACTTGCTATGGAATCCATCAGCTTAAATTTGTTGCTTGAAATAATCTTTTAAAGCAAAACAATCCTAGCATCTAAATGTAATGATGTAAAAAAAAACGGTTTTCATTTGTAATTAACAGCTTCATTGTTTGCTCAACCTCTTTTCTCTGAAAGTAATTTTGGATGATATTCCTCAACGTAGGACAAGGCTTTGCCTTTCGAAGAAAACTGAGAATTCAGAGAAGTTACAAGAAATTGCTACGGAAGGAAAAGAAGGCTCAAACGTCACTGGAGTCTCAATTCACAGATAGATACCCAGATAATCTGAAACATCTCTATTTAGCTGAAGAGGAAAGACTTAGGAAGCAACCGAGAAAAGTTGACCTTCCTTTGTCAGAACAAGTTGACCAGCCTTTCCTTGAAGAACAGTGTAGCATTCACCAGGCTTTGTTTGAAGATCAGCGTAGCTTTGACCAGTCTCAGCCGGAAGAACAATGTAGTAAAACAGTAAAGTAAGTATTTTCTTCATATTGAATCCTTCAAGTGGTGTTTTATTATTTAAAAGTACTATAGGATAATTTATATAGGAATTGCAATTTTTCTTATTTAACACATTTTAGAAGTCACAGTGTACTTAGGTAAACATTTTCATGGAGGCTCTGTTTTTAGCTTCAGTAACTAAATTATTAGGCTGTTTTTAGTTTAATTGATGAAGTAATGGAATGGGAATTAAGAGGTCTGGGATTTAGATTTCTTCCTCTCAAGTGTAGGTGATAACTTGATTGGGCCATATGTTATGAAGATATTTTTGAAAAATAATTTCTGAGAGATGTTATAAGTTTAGTCATTAACAGTATGGGTTCTAGAGCCAGACTTAACATGTTAGTGCCCCAGTGGCCTCTTCTCTAAACTCGGAAACGTAATACTATGTCCTCTTTAAATTGGGAAAGATAATACTGTAACGAATATAGACTTAAGAGCTGCCCTGTTGCACAGCTCCAGAATGGATTACTCACATAAACTCGGGGTGTTCCTAAAGTATTTCATGACATTATTGTGAAGACTCAGTGAGTTAATGTATATGAGGATTTAAAAGGGTATATATAATACATGGTTAGTGTTCTTGAGTATTAGCTACTACTGTTAATCTGGATTTTCTGCGGAGGACCAGAAATGGGTTGCAATTATAAAACAAATGCACAGCTCCATGACACTTTGGTTTTATAAGAGTTAACTTATAAAAAACTATTACTGCACATACTTCAAGTTAAACTATGCCGAAATCTAAAATTGCAAGAAGCCAGGTGTTAACTTGGGAGCGCGTAACTTTTTACTTCATTAAGACCTTATCTTTTAAAGTTGTGAGCTATTCTCGCTAAAAATAACAGGAAATGGGACCACAGGCAGGAGGAATGTAATTGGGGATGAATGCAGAGACACAGAAAGTTTACTTTTGGTAGGCTTGATTATTATATTGTTAAATAATCAGTGTAAAGCTCAGGGAAGAGATTAGCACTAGAAATATAGATTTGAGTTATTCTCTGATAATTGAAGTGAAGAAGTTTAAATAGTGAAAAAGGAAGGGAAAAAATTATGCTTTTAAAGATTACTGTTTATTTTGGGGTGGAAACAGGGAAAATGTCATCATTGAGTAAGTTAAGTAAGCTTTTCAGAATTGAAGAAAGAGAAATACAGTGACAGCTAAGTTCACAGAGAAAAGTTGTGAGATGTACGGATTAGTCAGCTGTCAAATACCGTGGTCCCCTGTTATCTCTTTGGAAGATGTTCCAAGACCCTAATGGATGCCTGAAACTGCAAATGATACCAGACCCAATTTCTGTCGATTGGAATATGTTAATGTCTTTTACTTGCAAATTTAATGGCTTTTCCATCTTAAATCATGCACTGTGGCCACAACTTTTGCAGTTTGAGGTGTGACAGCAAAACTAGTCTGAATTTATTTTTCCTTCACAATTTGATGGAGAAATTTTTTTTAATCATAGATCTTAGCAACTTCAGCATATGATTTTTTTTAAGTCAAGAGCTTTTACCTTTTCACTTAAAGCAAACAGTCAGAATGGTGTACAATTTAAAACATGTGAATTGTTTATTTCCGGAATTTTTCCATTTAATATTTTTGTACCTTTGTTGACTGAAAGTAACTGAAACCGTGGAGCAGGGAAACCATGGGTAAGGGGCGTGTTACTGTACTGTAAAGTTTAAGGTGAATAGGACTGAGAACAGGTCCCTGGATTTGTGGACTAGGCAGTCACTAGTGACTTCGGAGAGATTTCCAATAGATAGTCCCTGATAAAGCTTTCAGCCATACATACATGTGGCATCTGAAGTCGTGGTCATAGATCTGACAGCTTAAACACAAGTAGAGTATGGAGACTAAGAAGAAAAACATCTTGGGGGAAAAACCTGCATTGAGGGAAGACAAAGAGGCTCTGGCTTGACAGACTAAGAAGGAACGATTAGAACGGATCAGGAGAAGAGAATGTGACTCACACTGAGAGAGCGGAATTTTTAGGAGTAAAGTGACTAGTCCATTAAAAAGACTGAAAAGTTTCAATTGATCATTATATTGGGCTGCTAGAAGGTCATCACTGTCTTGGCATGGGCAGTTTGATTAGAATGGTGAGAAGCAGAAATCGGTTATCAAAAAATCAAGGAGCAAATGGGAAGTGACAATCATAGTCTATTCACTAATCTTTCTAGAAACTTGGCTACAAAAGATCAGGAAACAAAATTGGTAGTACAAGGGGACATAAAGTCTGATGATGGGTAATTCATTTGTTTAAGGAGGTAGCTATTAAAATATTATATTGCAGTTATAGAGTACAGTGAAAAGTTGAGTGACAGAGGAAAGGAAAGTTATTACTGAATCAAGGATACTGAGGAAATGCATGGAATTCCAAGTAGTTGGATTAGCCTTGGCAAAGGAACACCTTCAGAGAGGTGAGAAGTACTTAAAGATAGAATAGTTTGAAATGGTGTCTAGGTCCAAGATACGGTGATTCATGACTAAGTAGATGAAATGGAATAGAGTGGAGGGGTCAGAAAACTTTGAGATTAAAGTTCATATATACACGTAATTTTCTTAACATCCTTAAGTTTAATTCCTTTTTCAGTCTGGCATTTCTGTCACTCATATACTGGTTTCATTTGTTTTGTTTTAAATTTTTTTTTTTAAACATTTTAGGATCTTTCATAGCTTTCTATATTTTTTCCTAGTTGAAATATTTCTGTAAGAGTCCCCATTTGTGTCTTTTAGTTAATGTGTACTCTTAAAAGCTACAGCTGTGTTTTTAATACCTTTTCAGACATTTTACTGATAAAGTCTTGTTTCTTTGTCCCCCAATTAAAAGCTCCTTTACAGTTCCAAAGAAAAATAAAAAGAAAACATCAAATCAAAAAGCACAAGAAGAATATGAACAGATACAAGCTAAACGTGCTGCTAAGAAAAAAGTAAGTTCTACTTTAAAAATATTTACAATAATTTTTCTTACTTATCCTAAATATGTATACTATACCTGTTGTGCTTCTTGGTGCTGAGCACACAGTATTGTCTCTGTAAATGTTTATTGAATGAATGAGTGATCTGAGCAAAGGTTGAGGATTGCATCATATTCAGATTCCTTGCTTGTATTAATTATCTCAGGCAATGCTAGTAGGTCAAGAACATGATTTTAAACACATTGTTTATAGGTTAATAATATGAACATCTGGGACAAAGTTTGTCTAAGTATGGTCCAGTATGGTGTTAACAAGCACCTCAAGAGATTTTTATGCATAATTTTATGTATAATAAAACTTGAGAACCACTGACATAATAAAAATATGAATTTTTTTTTATAACATTGTATTGAAGCAACTAAAAGCAAAAGGGGCGGTATTAGAATAAAATATTTCTTTATAAAGAGTTGGTTTTGCCTATTAAAAAAAAATATTTTAACTTAGCAAAAGTTAGCACTCTGTTATCATTTAGAAAACCAGAATTGTAGAACAGAATTAGACGCTTTTTCAAATGAATACAATACAATTACCCACAGCCTTAACAAAATTGTTATTTTGTTGAAACTGTGGTAGTTCTTGTTTTTGCATTGACGTTTTATTAATCTGTAACTTTAAAAAGGATAGTGTATCAGTCAAAAATACTTCAAAGATGATACATAATTTTGCTTGTTTTTGCTTTAGAATATCTGTAATTAAGAAATCTTCACATCTAAAATGTTTTCATTGTTCTTAAGCTGTTGGCAGATAAGGAGAAAGCAAAAAATTTCTCCACTGGGAATACTGGACCAGTATTAACTAGCACAGCTTTATGCTTTTTTTCTAACCATTTGCCACCTTTGGAAAAAGTATATCAGATGAAGTGTGGTAATGACTATTATGCTGTAAAACATATATAGAGCTGGGGCTTTGTGATCATGAAAGTTTCCTATTATACCATGTGTTGTTATAATGTGAAGGCAAAGAGGGTACTTTGCTTCAATTATGGGAAACAGTGCACATCTTGCAAAATAGACAAACCTTTGAGTGTTTGCCTAGTAATAGCTATTTCAAAACAATTTCTGAACTGTATCTGTCTACTGTTTGTTGCTAATGAAAGTTACATATGTTAATAATTTTAGGAATTTGAGAGGAGAAAACAGGAGAGAGAAGAAGCCCAAAGGCGGTACAAAAAGAAGAAAATGGAAGTGTTTAAAATATTGAACAAAAAGACTAAAAAGGGCCAACCAAACTTGAATTTACAAATGGAGTACCTTCTTCAAAAAATTCGAGAAAAAAGTTAAACATTTTGTTCTTACAAGTTAAAATATCTGCTGCTTTTTGTTATTATGTTCTTCTGTGACAAGTGCCTTCCAGCAATGAACTAAATTTGTCAGCATAAACTAGATTGCTAAACTCCTAAATAGAAAATGTTCACATATTTTTATTCTGGTAAAAAAACTTTCTATATATGTTCTACATATGTTTCTTATTTATTTGCCTCTGAAGGAAGGTTGGCCTGAAGAATGGAAAGAACCTCCTATTTGCAAGACAGGCCCCCAAGCATATAATACTTTTGTACCATGTGAGATTTATAGGAAATAAAATGTTTTAAAAATAAGGAATCAGGGCTATCAATGAAGCATTTCAATGGAATGTTTCAATTTAGTAATCAGTTATGTTGTTTTAAAATTCATTTTAATGATGAGGGAGGCAAAGACTCCCCTTGGACTATTTATTTTAAATTAAGTACATGTTGCAGGGTGAATTGGTGCTGAAATAAACTGCCCTCACCATATAACAAAGTGACCTTGATAAATCAGTGAACTCAGAGTCTGGTATTTATAAACATTCCCTTAAATTGAAGTACATGGCTTATTAGTGTAAGGTCTTTTAAATTATGACAGAAACCCTGCAGTGTCACAGCAAGAATTAAGCTTTCCAGTTCCTGTGGACCTTATGCTTTAAGAACATTATCTCTGTGTCTCCCTTGTTGGTGCCCTTGTGAGCTGAGGTTAACCACTGGGATAACTGCTTCTCATGCTTTGGAAATTGCAGCAGAATGAGAAAGGCTTGGCTATATATAGTCATTGTAAGCAAAAACAACTGACCAATAATACTTGCCAAATACTGAATGATAAAATTGTATAAATGATAGCAAATAGAGTCTGAAAATTGCATTAAGGTTTCAGGGAGCTCTTGTACTATATTTCTATATAATAAAAATATATGGTAATTTCTATAAAAAAATTATTTATTTAAAGATCAGTAGGAAGTGCTTAGATAACACTGAACTTTTTATTGCACAGAAAAGCAATGCTTAGAAATTTGCATTGCACGATATTGCATTTAAATTAAGCAGCCCAGAAAGCCTAAATTTGGCTACATTGGTGAAGACAGTACATCATGATCCAGGATAAATTATTTCAATAAATTGCTTTATAATTTGTGCTCATTTTCACCTTTAGACACTTTATCATAACAAAACTTGGAAGGAGATCTAGTCCTTTGGAGAGACAAGTGAAAGTTATGTTCATTTTAACAACTTTGTTAAACAGCTACTTTATGCAAGGCTCATGTTAAGGAGTTATTCTTTTAAAAAAAAAGAAAAATTCCAAAGTTCTTATAGAGGAATAAATGCCAAGTAAGATATAATAGGGGAAAAGTAATCAGGGACAATCAATCAGATAAAGCAAAAGGTTTAGATTTTAGTGCATCAGTGAAGCACCCAGGAAACTTTACTTTTTTTTTTTGTTTGTTTTAGAAACGGTCTCTTGCCCAAGCTGGAGTGCAGTGGTGTGATCATGGCTCACTGCAGCCTCAAACACCTGGGCTCCAGTGATCCTGCTCAGCCTCATGAGTAGCTGGGACTATAGGTGCATGCCGCCACACCTGGCTAACATTTTTCTTTAGAGATGAGGTCTCGCCATATTCAGCCTTTTTTTCTAATAGAGACAGTGTGTAATACAGGGCTTTAAGCACATAGGTGCAGGCCTCAATGAAGCAGAATTTGAGTTGGGGGGAAATGGAGACACACTGGCTTCAGCAAAGACAGAATGTGGAAGTGGGGCTCACTCAAACACTGGCCTCATGGATGTCCTCACCAAATGCCAGCCCAAGGTGAGGCTTAGCAGGTTACTCTAGTGGTGCTGGCATCAACAAAGGCACTGGCATGTGCAGGTGGTCTCGTGCAGGCTGCTGCAGCTTGACCTTGGCCTACATTAAATATGCATATATGAGTAGCAGGGGCCTCATCAGATGCTGCTAAGACATCAGCAAACAATTTTATTCAAGGCAATGATTTAATGATAGAAAAAGGAATATTCATAGCTATGCTAGATGTTAATGACTATCAGTATTTGCTACTTTTAAACTTAAAGGCAGATGTGCCTTGGATGCAGTATAAAGTTCTAAAAAAAATCAAGGTCTAAATTGTTCTGAGAGTCATTGAAATGCAGTGTAGAAAAAATTTTGATTATGAAGAGATTTGAGCATACCGGGAAAAGATCAGGTCTCCTTTGATTTGGTGATTGGGACTGCACCACTGCAAATTCTATACTTTGTAAGACAGCGTCAGTGGTCAAATGACACTTTCTGAAAGAGAAGATACACTGTGCCATGCTAAATGCATGGTGAAAAGTTTAACTTCTTGATGACAAATTTCTTCCAACTTAGTTTAAGTGTGCAGCTCATGTGACTGGCATTTTGATGCGGCTAAAGCCATTGCTGGTTATCCTCCCTCTACAGATTCATGAGTTCCTACTATAAAGTTTATGCTACATGTTGTCTCTGGCAATAAATACTACTGAGTTCTGGGAGCATAATTTTGTACAGGATAACTGCCTTTTAAATTTGGTGGGCATAAGGCAAGTATTGTTCTTATCTTAGGTGTTTTATTAACTCTCCAGACATTAATGTAAGTTGAGGCATACCATAGAATTGTTGAATTTAACTTTTGAGGTGCTGAATGAATGAGTTGTATCCATATCCATAAAAGACACCCAGGTGGCAGCTACTGAAGGAATGCTCAGAGGCATTAAGAACATTTGTGCCTGTGAGTGAATACAATAAGAAACTGGGAAGGACTTTAATTTTATTAAACTTTTACCTGATTACAGTGAGAGAATTTGATTATTTTTGTCTTTGTGCATTAACTTGAAAGGTAACTTAATATATAGACAATTTCCCACTAGGAGTTTGATAAGAGGAAAGATTTATACTGAAAGGTGGGACATCTGCATTTTGCTTGCATCTTAACATTGGGTGCTCTTTATGTATTTGGGTAATTTCCATTTAGAACACTTGATTGAATCACCCATGGAGCTGCTAGAGAGCCCTACGGTGGAAATGCTACTTACGGGCTTGATGACCCTGGGTTTTACAAAAAGATTTATTGAGGTATAATTGACTGAACATACATAAAATGTTCAATTTGGTGACTTTTGACGCATGTATATACTCATGAAACCATCACAGCAATGACCCACCTATCACCATCACTTCCTAATATTTCCTCATGGCCTGTTGTAATCAATCCCATAGAAGCCACTAATCTGCTCTCTGTCACTATTAGGCATTTTCAAAAATTTTATGTCATAAAATTTTATGGATCATATGCTATAAACTATTTTTTGTCTGGCTTCCTTTAGTCAGCATAATTATTTGGAGATTTACCCATGTTGCTGGATTTATCAAAAGTTTGCTCCTTTGTATTGCTGAGTGTTCTACAGCATGTCTATTGTATGGATATATACAATTTGCTTATACATTCACCTATTGATAGGCATTCAGGTTGTTACTTTTGAAACTGAGTCTCACTCTGTTGCCCAGGCTGGAGTGCAGTGGTGCAATCTCAGCTCACTGTAACCTTTGCCGCCCAGGTTCAAGTGATTCCCCTTCTTCAGCCTCCCAAGAGGCTGGGATTACAGATGCACACTACCACACCTAACTAATCTTTGTATTTCTAGTAGAGACAGGGTTTTGCCATGATTGCCAAGCTAGTCTCTAACTTCTGACCTCAAGTGATTTACTCACCTTAGCCTTCCAAAGTGCTGAAATTACAGATGTGAGCCACCATGCCTGGCCTGGCTCTCAAAAATAAAGCTACTATGAACATTTGTGTATGTCTTGTATGGGCATATACTTTAATTTTTCTTAGGTAACTACCTAGGAGTATAATGACTGAGACACATGGTAGTTAGGTATTTAACTTTTGGGGAAATAGGACATCTGTAAAATGATTGTGTAGTGGAAAAGAAGCTTCCTGGTAAAACTAGGAAAGGAGCCTGTGAAGTCAAATTAGGGGTATAACAATGACACTCCTCTAAGGACCTCAGTAATACCCCATTGTCTGCTTTGTGTTTTATCTGTTTGCAGGTTTGGACTTCCAGATCCTAGACGATATGCATGCTGTATTTTCTACCTTAAATTTCACTCCTTTATCTCACTCTGTTCTTCAGAGAACCAGTAAAATAACTGGGGAGGGTGTCTCCAGCAAACACTGATAGGCTATTTTACCAGACTTCTAACTTTTCACAATTTCAGTTGTGTGCCTCTGCTTCAGCTAACTTATTGAGACTTACTCTGTAATGGCATTATGAAATTAAAGTACACCAGTAGGCAACACATTGGAACAACTCAAATTACAGCATTTACTTTGCATCTGCTGGACTCTCCTGGTACACTGTTAAATCAGACTACTTCTAGTCTTCAGGCTAAAGATTGTATTGATGAGAGGAATATTTGCAATTGACCTACTAAAGTTCAAATAAATCCTTATAACTCCCCCACCAATGTCATTCCCATATTTACACAAACCTGAATAAATCACAGGAATAAAATCTGTGGTTATGTCCTTATAAGAATAAGGACAGCCATATCTCAGTCCTTGCAATCCTCCCATATAGCCAGTTAAGAAGCCTATCAGGAAAGGATACACATTTATTCAAGAACTCAGGGTAAGCAATAAAGTTATGATTTCTAGATTCCTGGTAGTTTCTAATATGACTCTGTCTTGTCATCCAATTGCTGAAGAAGTAAATGTTTCATAGTAGTAGATGTATGTGCAGCATGCTTTAGTAGACATGTAGATAAAAACAATGTATGTTCACTATTTTTGTGGGAAAATTAACAGCATATGTGGAGAGTTATACCACAGCTGCTCCACATCCCCCCATCCCCTGCATCCCTGGTTTTGCTTTCCAAAGTTTCAGTTACGTGTACTCAACTGTGATCCAAAAATATTAAATGAAAAATTCCAGAAATAAAAAATACCTAAGTTTTAAATTGTATGTTGTGAGTAGCATGATGAAATCTCATGCCATCTCATTCTGTCCTCCCTGAAATGTGAATCATTCCCAGCATATCCCAGCAGTGTATGCTGTCTTAGTCACTTAGTAGCCATCTGAGTTATCAGATCAAAAAAATATAATATGTATATAGAGTTTGGTACTATCCATGGCTTCATGCATCCTCTAGGGGTCTTGAAACACATCCCCCACTGGTAAGAGGGGACTACTATACCACATATTGGATTTGTGGACTCCTCATCAATTTTTTTTCAATCTAAATGACTTTTCTTTGAGGGTCCATTCCCATACAATATGTAGGTAATTTTTTGCAGTGTCCTCTTGATCTAAGTACTTCACAGAGACTCCATATTTCTTTTTAAGATTAACTGAAAAGAGGCATAAGGAATCTAGAGAAAAGTCGTGATTTTGTCAAGAAACTGAAAACATTAGTTGAGTCATGATCTGTCAGTACATGGGTGTTTTCTTTCCTACACTAGAACAAAGAAAATTCCATTTTACTAAAGCTCTAAATTAAAAGACAATGAAAAGACTTTTAGGGTTGACTGGTTGTTGCAAGCAATAAATACCTGTTTTTTTTTAAAGTTGCTCAGTCCTCTCATGAACTTACTAAGACAATTCTTGAGCCTTTCCCATGTGATATAAAAGTAGAAAAAGCTGTCTCATCTTTGAATTCTTCTCTTTAACAACGTCCCAGTTTAGGTATCCCTAATCATCTAAAAACTTCTCTCTTTTGTTCAAGAAAGGCAAGATGATGCATTAGTAGTATTAACTCAAGAGAAGCCTGTTTATTGTCTCTCTTGGCATATCCATTGGTTTGGTAACTAAGACCTAACCCAATTTTCATGTTTGCAGGAGGTAACAGCAGCTGCCAAACCTGTGAAAGCTTCTGCCAATGTGGCATTTGCTTTTCACTACCTCTATGGTTTGCATGTACTGGGCAATCACCGTTACTTCCAGGCAACACTCAACATTTCTCTGTCAACAACTTTTACATTTATCAATCCCTTTTATTATCTTCTTTGTGTGTCACTATTTACCATTGTTCAAATTGTACTCTTATAACTTGAATTCTTCTTCAAGATGAAGGGAAAACAGGACTATAGCAATAACTCAGGAGTTAAGCATACCCAGCTCAGACCTTACAAACACCTTTTTAGTTAATTCTGACTTAATATAATTTATAGATGGTTTCATAGTTTAAAAAATGACAGTGGAATCCTCTTCTTTTGGTATCCACTGAAAATGCAGCCATTAAAGCTCATTACATTGTATTCTATCTTCCCAGGTAGCAGAATTAATAGCTCTCACTAAAGCTTGTATTGTGGCAAAAGATAAAAGAGAATAGATGTGCTTTTAAGAATTTTTCATTATTTTGGAATGTTATGAAAACTGGAAGGGTTTATGACCTCTTCAGATATTTTGACTACCAGTGGGAAAATATTAGTGACTTATTGGAAGTGATTAAAAACTCACAAGGAGATCATGGTTATTAAGATAGAAGTGCATACGCAGATCAAAATCTGAGGGCAATGCCCTTGCAAGGTTACATGCTAAATGAGCTGCTTTTCACATCCCAGCTAAAAGCGAAGCTTTAAAATGGACGTTTATCTCCACCAAACTTTCAGAAGAAGAAATGTCTCAACTTTAACTGGCTATAGTTGACTTACAATGATTAGCTCAACCTTCTGAAAGGCAAAGTTGGCCATCACAGGGATCCTCTTTCCATAGAAATAGATTTTGGCTATTTGGGGATTTAGTGCCCCATACACCACAATCCCATCAATGAAACCAGGTCAAATTATTCTATTATTGTTCACATTACAGAATTTTTAAAAACCTACCTTTTTTATTAAATAAGTAATGGTAGATAACAAGCATACCCCAGGTACATCTGTTAAGATGAGGCATGGTTGAGTTCCTCTACTCAAGACTCTTTTGAGGATTTACAAATGGGCTTTATACAACTGCACAAATATTTAGGCTGTGTATACACATTAGTTATTGTTGGTAAAAATTTCTGGCTGGATAGTTGCTTTTCCTTGCCAGAGAGCTAACACTGTCACAGTTGTTAAAATAATATTAAATCATACGTTCCCAAATAGAAACACTCATTTCGTGAGAATAACCATGAAGAAACTCTGTTAGATCTCTCCACTAACCCAGAAAATTCACTTTTAGCATTACCCCAGTCTTAAAGAGAAGTAGAAAGAGTAAATGAGACACTAAAGATGACACTGTCCAAATTTTCATAAACATAATTTTCTCTGGTCTACATTTTGCCACTATCATTAATAACCATGCAGTCCTCTCCTCAGAGCTCACACAGACTTTCTATAAGATCATTACAAGACACCTTCTATCACTAGAATAATTCCATCGATAAATGCAGACTTACCTGGATGCTGTCAGAAACTAACCTCCTTTACTCAGTCTTATGCACAGCAGGGACGAGCTACCTCTTCAAAAAAAACAACTCTTAAAATTTTGCATGACCTCCAACCCAGGAGGCATGTTGTTTAGAAGACATATTGTATTAGTTTCCTAGGGCTACAATAACAAAGTATTACAAAGTCAGTGTCTTAGATCACAAAAATGTATTGTCTTACTGTTCTAGAGGCCAAAAGTCTGAAACCCAAAATCAAGGTGTAAGGAGGGCCATGCTCCCTTTAAAGATGCATCAGATTGGTTCCAGGTTTCTCTTCTGGCTTCTGGTAGTTCCCTTGGCTTATGCAGCGTAACTCCAATCTTCACATGTTATTCTTCCTGTGTGTATGTCTCTGTGCTCAAATTTTCTTTTTTATTAGACACCAGTCATTGTATTAGGATCTACCCTAATGATTGCATTTTAATTTGATTTCATATGTAAAGATCCTATCTCCAAATGAAGTAACATTCTGAGGTCCTAGAGGTTATAACTCGAACATATTTTTTGGAAAGTATACAATTTAATGCATAATACATCAATGTAAACGCTTTACAACATTGCTGGGAGACTATTTTTGTTTCTTCTAGGGATTCATGTGTCACTGTGGAAACAATTGCCAATCCTAATCCGTATGTTTCTTTCACATGAGATTTTAAACTGAGGCTATATCTAAAGTCTCCAGAAGCAGACAACTTCAAGAGACAGTCATCCTGCCCAATAACCTTGAACCAAGGAGATGACAGTGGTATAATCGTCTGTCTCTGAGACAACAAAATAAAACACAGCAGAATGAATTCCTTAGAAAACCTTTCTTTTTTTTAGAATTATTATTCTGGTATTCTTTGGTGATTTAGCCTAAATATCATAAGGTCATTGTTTTTTTCTCTAAAACTTAACCGCATTCAGTATTTACTTAGTACCATATATTCAAAATACACAGTGACAGCTAGCCCGTGCATTTGTATTGCAAAAATAGCTGTGTATATGAAAACTTTCTTTTTCATACACAGAATATCTCCATACCACCAGTTCCTTGTAATTCTAGTTATTCCGCATCTGTGATTGATCTAGTCCCCAGTGGTCATAATCCATTTGAGGTTTGTGAAACCCTTCTTGTGATTCTCTGAAGAGGCCCAATTTACCTGGTTAAAAATTACATAAGTCATGTGGTCTGAATGGGGACAACTTTTGTTATAACTCAGTTTCACAGGCTAAAAAGAATAGTGCTCATCACAAATATGTCAGTTTCAACAGTATTTGAGAAATGAAAAATATCAAAGTAATAAAAAGGAAAAAACAAAAAAAAGTCTTTAGTGTAAATCCTAAAAATTGATTTCTAAGTAACTCCTTCCTCCCTATTCCAACTGGGTTTGTGGAACTAGAGCTTATTGGATGTTACTTGCTAACTGATTTGGCTTAGCCATTTAGCTTTCCTTACGTCAGTCTTGCAGATTGACAGGATCTATTAGAAATGGCAAGGAAATATTTCATCCATCAGAAATAGTTCATCACTGGCCAGGTGGGTTGGTTAGTTCAAGGAAAATTTTTACTTCTTATGTTTCTAGCAATACAATGTCGACGTATAGGTTTCAGAAAATTACTATCTCAATGAAAACTTGATGACTGAACCTCTGATATATGGTGTCATTTAAATGATGATATATTCCCAGAGTTGACTGAATTACTTGTTGTCAAATCTTTTCCTCTGGGATAGAGGAAAAACTACAAGAAGGAACTGATGAACTTTGACCCCTTGGAAATATCACCTACAAAGCAGAGTCAGCCAAATGCTATAATCCCAAGTTAGGGAACTCACTCAGCAGAGGAGCTTAGATGGTCTGATACACCACACAAACAATCCAACCAGTTCAGTATTTACTTAATCCACAAACTCAGAGATAGCCATCCCCAGACCATCACTGAGAAACTTTACTTTCCTAATACAGAACAGAGATGGTTCAGGATCTTGGGGATATAGAGGATCTATCTACTCTATTTCTCCTTCTCCAAGTTTCTTTAGTGGGAGCCTCCAATGTTATACACACATATATGTATATATAACACACCACATAAAATATATGTTTAATGTAATATACATAAAATTTTACAACAGGAATAGAAAAACTAGTAGTGGAACCTTGCTTGGGTTAAAAAGTGTTGAGTTTGTTAGATTTACATCTGAGTAGGCCTCAGATGATCTGTTCACAGCAATGGAGAAAGTCAAGTGCCTCTTTAACACCGCTCATTCCCTCTTGCCAGCCTTAGGAAAAAATCTTTTGGAAATTCTACTTGAGTCACTATGGCTATATATTTTGAAGGTTATTTTTTATGCTTTTAAATGTAAATTAAAAAGTGAATTTATTGTTAAAGCATTGGCATTTTTGTGTGACTAGCATTTTATGCTTGCATGTTGAAAATGGTATTTTGGATTTCTTTGTGTCATCTATGTACAATTTGGCACTAATGTATCATCATCTTAAGTTATCAACATTCACATTAACTGTTTTTCCCTAGTAAAATGTGATAAACTACTGATAAATTCATTCATTAGATTCTTACTCCCAAACTGCATTTCAAGGCAAATTTATTTTTGGTATGTTTTATTAATAAAGAAAAAAAATCAAAAGTTCTGAATAGAATTGACAATAACCCATGGCTAGCCCCTTAAAATTTTTGAGACGTATTCTGCAATATGAATAATTATGACCTATAATTATGGACATTCTATGAAGAGTGAATGCTCTGTCATCAACTCTAAAGTCTTATCTGCAGTCTTCAATTTTATAGGGATGTTTTTACATTAGTGGCCTAAAAAGTGGACCACTCACATGAGTCATGCCTATGAACCTTTGTAAACATAGAAATTTAAGCAGTAATGACATATGTACTGTTCTAGGAGATTAGAAACCACTAATCTAATATGAAAAGTGAGACTGTTCTTTGCTGTTGGTTGAAATAGTTTATCAGTATGCAGTATTCTGCTGTTCCAATAATTACTAAAACTGAAATACATCATTAATGATTTATGTAGAGTGTGAAGGAACAAATATGTTTGAATTATTAACTTACATATTTACAGTTTGGCTAAGCTTGGAATCTACGTTTAGAGTTGTGATTACAAAATTATTATTCAGTTGTCACTTCAAAGAAGCTATTAAAGACTTTTTGAGAACCAGCTTAAATGTTTTATCTTGGAACACACTGCAGAAATGACAAATCTGAGTTTGGCTTCTGACACTGAAACTGGGACATAGATTATTAGGCTCTGAAATAACAATAAATACTACTCTAAGGCCTTCCTAAAAATGGCTCAAATAACTAAACTCATGTATATTTCTTTCATTTAGAATTCTAAATGAGTTTAGTTTCCAAATTACAAATGGAAAGAGATGAACTAAAATACTTCTTAGTTATTTATTCAAGGTCACATAATAATCTGCTTTCTGAGCTAGAAACAGAAACTCAGTTTCCTAACACCCATCCAAAGCTGCTATATAGATATCTCTAGAAATTCCATCTGTGAAAATTCAACCAAGACAGATGTGATTAAGCACTTTGAAGGCTTTACTTGTTCCATAATTCTACATTTCAGACTAATTATTATATAGTAGTTCACAGTGGGGTTTTTGGACAGTAAAAACTGGCACAGCACTTGGCACCCTGTCGGCTCAACTGTGACACACATACACATTCAAATTAATTAATGTCCCAGCTTTAACTGACTCATTTGAGCTGACCAATGTGATCTTCTCAAGATGAATGACTTTTTTTTCCTTGAGCTAGCAACACTGGGAGTAGTAAACGTGTGTGTGTGTGTGTGTGTGTGTGTGTGTGGGGTTTTTTGAGACAGAGTCTTGCTCTGTTTTCAGGCTGAAGTGCAATGGCACGTTCTCGGCTCACTACAACCTCCGCCTTTTGGGTTCAAGCGATTCTCCTGCCTCAGCCTCCGGAGTAGCTGGGACTACAGGCGCGTGCCACCACGCCCGGCTAATTTTTTGTATTTTTCTTAGTAGAGATTTCACCATGTTAGGTTTCACCATGTTAGCCAGGATGATCTTGATCTCCTGACCTAGTGATCCACCCGCCTCTGCCTCCCAAGTGCTGGGATTACCACCTAGCCTGGCCTGTTTTTTTATTTTTATTTTTATTTACTTTTTAAAACTTTTATTTTAGGTTCAGGAGTACATATGCAAGTTTGTTATGTAGCTAAATTGTGAGTCATGGGGGTTTGGTATATAATTTTGTCATCTAGTTAGTAAGTATAATATCCTATAGGTAGTTTTTCCTTCTTAAAATGATATTCATCTACAGGTGTGCATCTAGCATTCTATTTCTGAGATTTGGTAGTAAAGGAAAAAGGAAGGCAGATGGAAGAAACATTTAAAATCATATTAAATGTTTACATGGAAATGGACCACATTTCAACTGCTTACTAGCAATGCAATTTTGCAAAATCATTTTTCTTCTCTATGCCCCAGTTTACCCCTCTGTAAAATGAGCGTGATATAGATTCATAACTTTTTTCCCCAAAACTCTGGGGTCTGGGGGTGTTTCAGAATTCTGGATATTTAGGATTTAAAAAATAGTTCAGTGGATAGCATACATTTATATAACAGCGACAGGAGAGTCTCAGGCATATTAAAATTGCTTCAGCAAAATAAATTTTCAAACTAACAGACATAATTCAAGAATATAAATAGCTTCATATCAGTTCAAGTCAGACTTCTACCTGTGTGAGAATAAATGAAACAAAGTTTTCAGAGATTTTTGGCTTTCAAAATAATAGATAAGAAACTGTAGACCTCAAGTGATATATACATCATAAGGTAACAAGTGGTTAAATACAGTGTTTCATGCAATGCACTTAGAACAGCAACTGGCACATGGTAAATGCTCATATATGTCAGCCATTATTATTTTAATACACATCAATTTTATATTGTTTGCAATGAGGTACTGTTAGTTAGCAACAGTTTTCCACCAAATGTGTCATGGATAGATTTGGCAGGTTCACTGATAAAATTTGTGTTGTAAGGAAAAGATTAAAGGCCAAAAATAATAACTGCTTTAGAAAAAAGCTGATATGTCAACATGAAGCACCTGTAATTGCAATTTTTTCTCTGTAATATTTTAGACCTTAATTACATTGTATTTCATATCAATAATCTTTTCCTCATACCCCAGAGAGGCAGTAGTAATAATCTTTAATAACATTTTTTTATTGCCAAATTGAAAATCATGCAGGGTTGTCATTGTCACAGGGTATAAACTTGTTCAATCAATAATGGCAATTATAACCATTGAAGGAGAATACAAAAATTCTCAAATGACACTTAAGAGTGCTGGATGCCTTACAAATAATATCTGACAATATTTTAATTACTTACTCTTGTCTCCTTATTCCTGAAAACTTTTTACTTAATGTTACTTAAAAAATAATATTTTGCTGGGCGGGGTGGCTCACGCCTATAATCCCAGCACTTTGGGAGGCGGAGGAGGGTGGATAGCTTGAGCCCAGGAGTTTGAGACAAGCCTGAGCAACAAAACTCAGATCCTACCTCTACAATAAATAAATAAATCAATCAACCAATCAATCAGCCAGGTTTGGTGGCATGTGCCCGTGGTCCCACCTACATGGGAGATGAGGCAGGAGAATCACTTGAGGCCAGGATTTCAAGGCTGCAGTGAGTCATGTTAATGCCAGTCCACTCTAGCAAGGGTGACAGAGCAAGACCATGTCTCAAAATAATAAAAATAATAATAAATATTTTAAGTATATGATACAAATTAAACTTATATTCCTCTCAATTTAATTGCAGATACTTCTTTAAGTAGACTAATGTAGGCATCACTAAAAGGGTAATAATGGTTTCCACTGGAAAAGTCCATTTTCAAAAGTAGATTTCTAAACATATTTTCATATTAATATAAGCTAAGAGCTTGGACATTCTGGACTTTGGAAGTACTTTGCTGAATGTTAAGCACATTATTTTCCCTCTCATAACACAATTACCAAATATTTCCACATGAGAGATAGGCATTTTGAGGCCAATTAATAGCAAAGTAGTAATTGGCGATCATGAAATAAATAAATGTTAGAGGAACCTGTAGATATTGAGACACCATTAATCTGGTACTATACATATTTAGGGAGTAAATTACTATTTTTATTATTATTCATGTAAGTACTTACAGTAAGAGATTTATGAATATTATCTTATTTAATCTCCCAATGAACCCTACGATTTCACTTAATCCTATGATTGGTTGAATAATAATATGCAAATTATAAAATAATAATATTAAAATTATCCAATACTGCATTGTCTCATTTAATCTCCCTAACAATTCTTCAATAGATACTATTATTGCTGTCATTTCTCAGTTGAGAAAATTATCATGCTTTTTGTCCCTTAATTATATTTTATAAATTAACTTATGTGCAATCCAGGATCCACAGGCTTCATGCATAGAATATTATTCATCCGAATTAAATTATTCAGTTTTTGTTTTTTGTGTACAGAATTTTCCAACTTAGGACCCTACTTGATTAAAGCATTTTGTTTCCAAATAGGAATGATATTCATTATCTATTAATAAAAGTTTCTTTTAAGCCAGTAATTCATTTCACAATTACAAACATGAAAAAAAGATATTCAAAACACACCAAACTGGTATATGTTTCCAAAGAAACTATAACTAAAAAAACAGCTATACATACTTGTCTCGTTTTCTAGTATCAAAGGTATATGCAAAATGATTCTCTCAGTTATCTGATGACCAAGAAATTTTTACACAGTATTAATTCTGCTAATGAATAAATGAATAGCAGAATAATTTTAGGATGCATATGCATATAAATATTATATCTGGAAAAATATAAATGTTAGTGTCATAGATAGAAATGGAGGTTTTTAAAGGAAAAATGATTTAGAATTATGAATGATGAGTGCATTGGTATACATCTCCCCAACAGTATAGTGTTTCTTATTCTTCTTACTATATTAAAAACATCTTTTTACATCCTCAACTATTCAAAATTAGCATTCTAATGATTCATTGTTGAATAATATTTTATATAATTTTGTGCCATAATCTTATAATTAATTCCAAATTTCAACTTTTAAATTATGACTACCCCAAAATAAAAGACAATGTCATGAAATTTGTGTCTATAAATCTTCAATATTTTTCTAATGAGTTTTCCTTTCAATATTTCTGGGTTTTTACTAAATAACTCTAAAGAAATTTATATCACATGTCATGTTCAACTAAGTATTTGGGAAGCTTTAGCATATTAACTATCATCATAAATATATATCAACTATATGTTGCAAAGTATTCCATTTTGGCCATTTTAAAAAACTCCCCTGGATAGCCCAAATTATCAATTTTACTGAAAAGGAAAGCAGAAAAACAGTATTGCATAGTTCCAAAAGAGAACAAGAGAAAAAAAATAATTATTTTTCCAATCCTTTTAGATTTATTTAAATATAAAAGTACCTAATTATCAAAAAGTTACAATTTCCATGATTTTTAAGAGAAAGTGTATTTTATTTTCCTAATTAACTTAAGCAAAATAGCTGCCATATTTCTTTTCAATAATATCTGATATAATGTAATATGCTCCTAGAAACTTTTAGCTCTCTAGAGGGTTTTGTTTTATTCAGATCTTTCATGAAGGAAATATGCTTTCATAAAATAATTTTATTTTTTCATTTAAGGAGATGAGCATTAGATATTAACATTTTGAGTTATGTCCCTAAGCCTTAAAAAAAAAAAAAGGAAACCCATGGAACCCAGATTAGGGCCCTGGACTATGTATTGGTTAATTCTGCTTTTCCCCATTTCCTGTGCACATAAAGAACCATTAATATTGCAGTGATTAGTTTCAGAATAGCAGAAAACTTGAGCTATTACCCTGACATTTAAAAAGGAATCCTTTCCTTGGAACCCATGACATTTGTTCTTTCTTTCTATTAGATACGTACTCTTTGAACCAAAGCTAGACAGTTATTAAAGCCTGTCTGGTCTGAAGAATTCTTTATGGGGTTTAGAAAAGAAAGGCAAATTGATCTTTCTACCTAGCATTTATTCTTATTTTACAAATGTCTTCTTCTGTACTGCTTTATAAAGACTCAAGAGTCCATGGTCTACTTTTTTCTAGCAATTGAAGAGTGTTTAACATGGTGAAGGTGTGTCAAGTGTTCTGAGAGCCGTCTGTTCTATCCCATAGTGAAAACTGTTCTTCAGAAATAAGTATGTCTTACATTTTTGGATTAAAGTGAGCCAGAGAGATGTTGTTGAGTGAAGAAAAACAGAATAAATAAATATAGGAGTGGGACATCATGTACATAGATATTACTTAGTTTTTCTTATAGAGGTCTCATAGAAGGTTACTTATATTTTATTTTAAAAATGAAAATAAAATTAATAAAATGATGCCTTCTAGATCTTTTTGGATAACCAAAAAGACAAAGAGCCATGGATTTAGCTTATACTTAATTTGCAAGTAATGCAGCAACCCACACTTCATATTAATAAATATTACTACAACACAGATTATGTCGGTAACACAACATAAGCAGAGAGAACTATAGACATGCTTTGTCTTAGTACTTACAGTCAATAAGTGATGCAGGAGCTGGGGACAGTGGTTCATGCTTGTAATTCCAGTGCTTTGGGAGGCCAAGACAAGAGGATCACTTGAGGGAAGGAGTTTGAGACCAGCTGAGCAACATAGCGAGAAGCTGTCTCTACCAAAAAAAAAAAAAAAAAAAAAAAAAAAAAAAACAAATTAGCCAGGGGCAGTGGTGCACCCCTGTAGTCCTAGCTACTTGGGAGGCTGAGGTGAGAGGATGGCTGGAGCCCAGGAGTTTGAGGCTACAGCAAGCTATGATCACACCACTGCATTCCAGCTTGGATGGCAGAGTGAAACCCTGTCTAAAAAAAAAAAAAAAAAAGGTGCAGTAGTTCAGGTAGAGAGATCTTTGGATATGTTGACTCTATTTATTTCACATAATGAACTTTAACATTTATTCAGTGATATTAATCAAAATAAAGAATTCAATAAGTTTATATGTTGCCTAAATTGTGTTAAACTTAATGATACCCAGGTTGTAACATAAATTAGGCTTTAATATAGTACATTTTGGTTTCTAAAACGAGATGAGATTATATAATTTGTACACTCTGTAGTCACAGCATGAGACTGCTTAAACTCTGCAGCTGGATGTTGATAGTTTCTTCTTTCCCAATTCTCTTTGTAGTGCTGTAACTAAATGTGCTACATATTAAAATTTATGTCTTCTGTGCTGATGTATTAATGCTTTTTCCAAAGCTGAGCATTTAATTGCAAAAACAAAAATATTACAGACATATAAAGGGCTCTGCTACCCTATTTTTTCTGTTGCTGTAATTTAAAGAAAAATAAACTTCTTATTATGACACAGAAGAATCTATGCAACTTAGTTCCTTATTACAGAACTTATTCTGCAGCTCCGGTGTATACCATGAATGTTATACTAAAATTCTCATGACTCAATATACGTTGAACCACGATGCCACACTGCACGGGGTCACTGTGTTTAGAAGATATGTTAGATGTATATTTAGAAGGTGAAATGTATGGGACTTGGTATTTAATTAACTGAAGTGGGATGCAGTAGACAAGGGAGAATCTTGGGTTACTTCCCAATTTATGTTTTTGTGAGAAACAGTAAAATAAAGTTGTAGGCAGAGTCTACGTGTGTCTGGGGAAGTGGAGAGTAAGAACCTGGAAATGTTAACCAGATTCAGGATTCTGCACAATCCTTGTCGTTTTCCTATACCTTGTCTGTACCTGTGTAAATGGTTTCTTTATGAACCTCTTCTCTAGTTGATTTGTATCATCTGTTTTCTGCCAGGACCCTGACAAATAACAATGATTGGTACAATAATTGTTATCAGAAGCAGCCCCAGGAAACAGAACTTCAAATTTGGGAAATAAATTGCTCACGTATTTCAGGAGTACTGGGAAGAAATGAGATATGGATAATTCATTATGTGTAGTTACAATACTGTTACTCAACTGATTACAGCTTTTGTCATGGGATGAAATACACGAACAGGCTGAGGCACTGGGATATCAAGTGATTATGAAACTTAGTTGCAATGGCTGACACAGTAATTATAAACTTTTTGGTGTCACCTGGCTGCTTCTGCTAACAACAGAGAGTGTAGATGTAGAAATTGTGCTATTGAAAATTTAAAATATTTGGCATGGATGAACACAAAGCCTTAAGACCAGATTTGAATGAGTCCCCTCATTTCCTATGGCCAGAGGGAAGATATAGAAGAGAACTAAATCCAATATTTGATTGTGACAGTTGTAAAGTTTCAATTCAAATAAATTCTCAACACCTCTAGGTCTCTTATATTGATAGAAAATTATTGATGGAAAAGTGGTGCAGTTTTAAACCACAAGACAGAGACATTTGAGCAGCATAGATAAGGCTGAAAATGTTCACGTTCTTCCCAGTCCCACCATCAATTTCGTCAAATAGAAGACAGGTAGTAAGAAAAGGAACAAATCTCTTCTGTATAAAAATCTTTGAATGAATAGACTTGCCTCACAAACTCATTCTTCTCACAGTGCACCTGTAATTTCTTCCAGATCGAGAATGGATGAAAAGTAGTGCAAGAATTTCAGCACTTCACCAATCTGTATTGGCAAGACAATGTGTGTGGGAGTGGATTTTAAGGGATTATATATACCAAGGAAGACAAAATGTAAGGTGCAATTGTGTTGAACTCATTGTCATGGATGCATTCACCCAGAATATGGAATTTAATATTTTGACTAAAGTATGTAAAAAGACATTTGTAACTTGATAAGTTTACTAATTGAAGTGTGGACTCATCAATAATCCATGTTTTAAAAAGTGGAAATGCCTGAACTTTGCTGGTATTCTCTAAAGGAATGAAGTCCAAATGCCCCAAAAGATAGAAATGTTTGAATTAATCTGCTCAGCTCCTTTTTACTTTACCTTAATGTGGGGCAATTGAGGATACTTCCTTCTCAAGGCACTAAGAAATGTGTTATTATTGCAACAGATTGAATACAGATGCATATATGGTGGCCTGCACCTGCAGTCCCAGCTATTTGGGAGACTGAGGCAGGAGGACTGCTTAAGCATAGGAATTCGAGGATGTAGCACACCATGATCATGTCTGTGGGTAGCTATTATACTCCAGCATACTCCTTGATCACATTACAAGACTCTATCTCTTAAATATATATATACTGTACATATATATGATTATCATACAACATCAAATGAACACCTATCAAAATTTATTCAATTCATTAATGAGATAACTATCAGGAAGACTAAGCTGGTTTAAATAAACAGAATTATATTCTCATTGAAAAAATAATACTGATTGAGCTTGCCAGTGAGACACAAAACTTGTTAATATCCTATAAAGCAATAAAACCATAATTTCTGGGATTATATTTTCTATTAAAAAATACCAGGCAAAATGACAAAAGTTAACCTGTAAAATTAAAATTACATAGTTTGGGTCTTTAATCAATGGTAGATAATTCTTTAAACATAACAATAGAATTATTTATTTCTCTAGATAAAGGACTATTTCTAGAGCTGATCAGTGTTTGAATTTGACATTAAAAGGATATGCTCCTCTCCTTTTGCCTTATTTCCAAACTTTGGATAATTTTTCTAAGTGCCCCCTTATAATGATCATAAGTAATTTCTAAAGGTTGTTTCAAATCACAAAGTTGGCTAATTTCATAATATTTTCACCTGATTATTTACATAGGTACATTGAGAAGTACTAATTAATATAAGCCTCATAGAGCATGCAGGGTTGAGCAAATTATGGTTAGAAAATTAACTTTGGTCTGAATATTTCAGAAGGAATGTAGGATTAGACTTTTAAATTTCTCTTTTTTGCTCTTTTATTTTGAATCTAGAAAACAAAAAATGAAAGTATTTTTATACAAGATTTATTGTAGTGTCTATAAATTTGAGTGATTTTCTCTCTTTGCAATCACCCAAATATTCTTAGATTCCTGGCTAGGAAGTGACTTTTCTTATCACTTTCAAGACTAATACTTTGTAAGTCATATGATAGGTGACAGTCCAGTTTGGTGTGAGGATGTTCTGGGTATTTGCTCTATATGTGAAGCGAAATACTTATTTTTTAATGGTGAGTTCTACAGAGATATGATCAAGTATAATGCTATAATATGACCTGGATGGCACTGTCAATTTGTCAAATGTGTCCTGTTAAAAAAAAAAAAAAAAGGATGGATTCTTATTGAACCTATGAAATAAATGCATTGTCATGAATAATGAGGCTCAGTACAATCATCTGTCTCTGAATTTGGAGAGGTCACTGAGAATCAGATATCATTTTTAAAAGTTTCATTTCAAATTGCAAGAGCATAGTATACTGAATTAGGGGTTAGAGAAAAATTAGTCATAAAAGGAAAGATTTCCTTAAAAATGCATCAGAAAATAAACTTATAAAAATAATACCAATAGCATGCCAAAAGAAATAACCACAATTAAATATGCTTTACTATTTGATTCTATGTAATTAATTCCTGTTCTTCTGGATATGTTTTCTTGAACCTTGCATCTGGACTAAAATGATTCCTGAAAATCATAATCCAGTCCTCTGGTGGAGTCTAAATGTTGTCTGAGCCAATGGTCACATTAACTCCAAAACCTGTAACCATGAGTTTATTTTAGGAGAGATTGTCTGGCACAGTCCTTTCAACAAATCTCTGAGACTGACTCAATCTTTAGCATGTAGTGTATAACAACCTTCCAGTAAACATGAAATAAAAGAAGAAATTATCGATTGTTGATAAGACTAAATGACAGTAGTTAATTTACTAGAGCAACTAAAAATATCATAATGAAGAGAGGACATGAAATGGTCAGATCATAAAACCAGATTCCCATTCATTGATACCAATGGAAAATAACTCACTGACCCTGTGCAAACCAGATGTATGTACACATGTTCCTTGTCTTAATGTCCAACAAACTCTATGACCTCTCTTTTTATTCAGCCCTTTTAAACACCATTTATACTTTAACCTGCCATCCTGAACGGCCTAACAAAATAGTGTGCAAAGTACCTAGAATATGCAAAACAATTTTTTAAAAAAAGAAAACAAAATGAAAATCTAGCTATTTGATTTCAAAACTTGCCACAAAGTAACATTGATTAAGACAGTGTGCTAATGGCATAAAGATGAATGAAACACCACTAAGTCCAGAATAGACCCATGTACAGTCAATCAATTTTTTTCATTGTTAACAAGGTAATTTAAGAGGAAAAGCATTATCCTTTCAATGCATGGTGGTTAATCAATGTTCATGAGAAATACTCAATTCTGTAATATTCATATGCAGAAATAAAAGAACTTTGACCTGTATAAAATTTAAAATGATTCATAATTCTAAATATACAAGCTAAAAATATATTTCTAGAAGAATCTTCATGATTTTGACTTAAGAAAAGATTACTTAAATAAAAGTATGATGTATAGGCTGGGTGTGGTGGCTCATGCCTCTAATCCCAGTACTTTGGGAGGTCTAGGCGGGTGGATCACAAGGTCAAGAGAGCAAGACCATCCTGATCAACATGGTGAAACCCTATCTCTACTAAAAATACAAAAAGTAGCTGGGTGTCGTGGTGCATGCCTGTAGTCCCAGCTACTCAGGAGGCTGAGGCAGGAGAATCACTTGAACCTGGGAGGCGGAGGTTGCCGTGAACCAAGATCATGCCATTGCACTCCAGCCTGGAGACAGAGTAAGACTCTGTCAAAAAAAAAAAAAGAAAAAAAGAAAAAAAAAGTATGATGCATAAAGTAAAACATGGATAACTAGGACTTTATCAACATAAAAAAGCTTTTTGTTCTTTGAAAAGCATCATGAAGAAAATGAATATACAAACCACAGACTGGGAGAAGTTATTTGTAAATTATGTATTTGACAAAGGACTCGCTTCCAAAATATATACATAAAGCTTACAACTCCATAATAAGAAAACAAACAACCCAATGTAAAATGGGGCCAAGATTTGAAGATACACATCACCAAAGAAAATATATATGTGGCAATAAGCACAGGAAAATATGCCTTGTACCATTAGTTATTAGGGAAATGTGAAGTAAAACCTCATCTCTTAGAGTGGTCGAGACAATATGAAGGGTAGATGTGGTTGTGGAGAAACTGGAACTTTCTGAGAGTTTGCCCAACTTGTAAGCAAACATGGTAGCCTCCACATTTTATGAATGCTGGTAGAAGAGACAAGATTCTTGACTCAGAACCAGAGAACAGTTTATGATTTACAACAATAGCAGTAGCAAGAGTATTATCATTTTTTTTTCATCATTTCCTTGAAACCTGATCCCCACAGGGTTCTGCAATAAAGGCCACGTGGATGCTATAAATGCAGACGGATTTTATCACAGCAGGGGAACTCTGAGTTTAGGAAATCTGAATCTTTTGTGATTTGCCCAACCTTTGACCCAGAGGGAGGCATTGTCTTTATTGTATTAGACAGTAAAAAAACCTACTCTCAGCTCTGTCAGTGCTGTTCACTATACAAATAGTCCTTAAAAAAAGATAGTCTGAAATAAAAAGAGCAGTTAATTCATCCCAGTCCCAAAATGGGCACAAACTTGAAAAAACAAACAAACAAACATGAGAATTGTCTCTTACTACACTCACACATTTCTGTTGAGAATGTAGAATGAATGGTATGGCTACTTTAGAAAAATTTGGCAATTCTTTTAAAAAGTTATGCATACACTTTCAATACAACTCAGTGAGTCTATCCCTAGGTACCTACATAAGAAAACAATGAAAATATATGTTCATACAAAGACTTCCATGTGAATGTTTATGGTGACATTATTCCCAATAGCCCCAAACTGGAAAGTCTGAATGCCTCTCAACTGGAAAGTAGAAAAACAAAATGTGGACTATTAGCAATAATAAACAAAACAAATCACTGATATATGCAACAACATAGAAGCCCTTAAAAATAGAAGCCAGGGGGCTAAGGCTGTATGTGGAATAAGTCCAACACAAAATTTCTTGGAAAGGCCAAACTATAGAGAGAAAAAGCAAATCAGTGAGTGTATTAGACCGGGGATTGGGATTGATTATAAATGGGCAGGAGGAAACTTTTTTGGGAGTCTTGAAAGTGTTCTAAAACTTGATTGTGATGGTTACACAACTGTATAAAGCTATTAGAACTTACCAAACTATACATTAAAACTGGATACATGTATGGGGCATGTAAATTATACTTCATTAAAGCTGTTTAAAAAATGACATAGAAAGAAAAAATACAGCCTTGGGTATAGGGCTTCAGGTTTTTCATCTTCCATCTTCTTCTCTCCTTCAGGCTGCCTGGCTAAGGCAGGCCATAGACTCCAGTTACCGCCATAGCACTAGGCTTGAGGCCCTTACCTATTAATGGTTCTCAGCCCTCACTGTGCTTCTGAAACACCTGAAGAGCTTTTAAAAAAAAAATACCAGCGCAGGAGAACCAATGCCTAACTCCGAGATTTTGATTCAATCAGCTTGCGCACAATATTTTTTAATTTGTTTATTCTCTCATTGATTCTAAGGTGCAGCCAAGGTTGAGGAAAAAAATACGGCACTACTTTCCTGGGATAATTTTGAAGCTATATTGGGAATCAGTATCACTGCCACTGGTGATCACAGCCAGCACCCAGTGAAACGTGGAAAACAAGTGGGGAGAAAGTTTTATCATTTAACTAATTTGTAAAGCTGTTCCTCTGAGCATAGGGTGGGCTTTGGAGATATGGTTTTCAACATCCCTTGGGGAGTTTTCCAAAATGAGTGCTGGGAAATTCCCCTGCTGCCTCTCCCCCTCTCCTCACCTGGATTTCATGGACATACCTGTTGGAAGGTTAACATCTTTCACCTTTTGGGGGTAATAAATGAAAAATTAAGAGGAATTATGATAGAACCTATGACCTAAAATGTACAGAAAACTTATGTCCTGAAAGATATATATGAATACCTCATTTTAGCCATCTAATTTTAATTTTTATTAAGATGTTAAATTATAAAAATATTAATACCTATTTTAAGTAGTAAAAAAGTTAAAAAGTGTATATATAAAAAGTTAAAAATCTTCCCCCATTCCTACCTCGTTGATAGCTACTATAAAGGACCAAGTCCTTTCCTTCCACAACTTCTTTCATGCTCACCCAAACATGAAAAGTCATATACAAATGCCATATTGTTGTGATTGCTTTTCTTAATTAGTTATCATGGTTCATGTTAATGATTCATCATTAGCAATACATATTTCTTACTGAAAAATATATATATAATGATATATTTTATTTAAATAATTGTATGACTGTACTAAAATGTATTCAAATATTTTATTTTTGATTAATATTAGAATGTTTCCTGGTTTTTGCCATTACAAACATATTACATTACATGTCACTAGAGGAATGCCCTTTGGTGTTGGGACTGTGTTTACATTGGAGAAACTCTCCAAGTGAGATTACTTCAGTAAAAGTTGTGTGCCTCTGTGTGTGTCTTTGATTTATTGATATTGCCAAAATATTTTTTAAATGATTGCAGCAGTTTGCACTGGATGTTGTTATATTTTGAGTTTTTGCCAATTAGCCCAAGGCTTAAGTATCCCATTAATGATTTTTAATCCTCACTGTGCATTTTACTTTTATTTTCCTTGACTATTAGTGAGGACAAGCAGGATTTTACATGTTTACTCACTATTTAGATTTCTTTTGTAAATTTCCTTAGCATAAATCTTGGCTTATTTTTCTATTGAGTTCCTTTTCTGTTTCTCACCAATTTATAGAAGCTTTTTGTGTATTAGGGAATGTATGCCTTTATCTATCGTATCTTTTGCAACATTTGCCCCAATCATTTGCCTTTGATGTTGTTTACAGTGTTTTCCTTTTATGAAAATATGTGTGTAGTCGAATATGACTGTTTTTTCCCTTATCACTGCTAGGCTTCCTGTTTTGTTTAGAAAGACCTTTTCCATCTAAAGATAGGAAATTCTTCAAAATATTACTGCAATGATCATATTGATTAACGTTTATATACAAACTTTTAAAATTCCATCTGGAATTTACTTTGGTTCAGAGTATGAAGTAGATGTATATCTTTGTTTTATCTTAGAAATATGATCAATTATTTAAGAATACATTGTTAATAAACTCCTAATTCCCAGCTTGATTAAACTGTCATGCTTGTAACAATTCCTTAAATTCCTAACACATTCTTTTGGATGCTCTACACTTTACACTAATCTTTTTCTTTCTTTTATTTTTCCTCTGCCTGCCTCGAACTCTTTTTTTTTTCTTTTTAATTTTTCAGTTTTAATTTTTGTGGGTACATAGGTTAATGTAGTAATGGGGTATATGAGATATTTTGATACAAGCATACAATGTGTATAATCCCAGCACTTTAGGGTGGGGGAGGTAGAAAGATTGCTTGAGGCTGGGAGTTCCAGGTCTCAAACTATTTTGATTACTGTGATTTTATATTATACCAACATCCTTTCGGTATCACTTTTTATGATACAAACTGTATTTTTTAGGGTTCAAAGATGAAAAGTATATTTTGACTTGAATTTTTTTTATTGTTGAAGTCATTATACAACATATAAAGTGTTTCTGTTTTTCTGTGCTAGATTATTTTACAAGTATATGAATGACTTTTTAAAGTTAAACTACCCTTATAAAGCCAGCAGAGGGAGTTCAAGTCACTGTTTTACTAGTGAGGAATTACAAATTGTTTAAGAATGTATTCTTTTACTGATTTATGGAATAAATTTAAGAATTCAAAATATTCATTCAAATATCTTGATTGGTCAAAGTTTACATGTATGTAATCAAAATGTGCCTGCATATTTACAGCCCTCCAAAAGTCAAATAATTTAGGAATGAATCTGAATTTCCTTTTGAAGGAGGGAAATTTTGACATAAATTTAGTTTATGAACACAATGCAGATAACATAAAATTGAAATGATTTAAGGAGTATATTTAATGTGATTTTTACTTTAATGATCAAAGTCAGAAAAAATTTTTAAAAAGACTGTAAAATAGTTAATACATATACATTTTGTCTTATTTAATCACATGAGCATAGTTTTCAAATTAAGAATATACATAGAAACAGAAGAAAATCTTGAATGAATAACACCTCTAAAATATTTTTAAGTGCTTTTTCCCTTCAAGTGTAGGAAATTAGAAAATAATGAAAACACGATCTGCTAAAAGGGGATTGACAATTTAGCAGCAACTTATAAATGAGCTAATCTTGAGTGTGTTATTCCAATGGAAGTTTTTGTTTCCAGCCTGCTGCTCTTTGCTATTTATAAATATTAGAATGATGGAGACTGCTAGGAAGCAGAAAATGCTTCACTGAACCTCTCAGTGACAGTAATTCAATCAAGCAAAGGTTACAAAAGCCCTGTGGGCCGCTTGTTACGTGATAGCAGAGGTAGACCTGATTTTGTTGTGTCAGATATTCTTTAAGTCAGGAAGCTTAGTGTTGAATTTAATGCTCTATCAGAGTAACTCTATTATTCTGAGTTTGAGATGTCCATTTCATTTTTGTTCTAGGTTTTATTCTGTTTTTTACATGTGTTATTTGTTGTGTGTGTATGTGTGTATATGCAGGCATACCTCATTTTACTGCCCTTTGCTTTATTGTACTTCTACTGTGGGTAGAATGCTATCAAACAGCATTACGTGCTACAGGCTACAGAGAAATCTTTTCTGAAGAGAAAAATCGGTTGGTCAGGCAAACTTCATTGCTATTGCCTTATTTTGAGAAATTGCCACAACCATCCCAATTAGCAACCACCACCCTGATTAGCCAGCCACCATCAACATCAAGGCAGGACTCTCCAATGACAAAAAGATTATGACTTCCTGAAGGCTCAGATAATCACTAGCATTTTTTTCAGCAATAGAGTATCTTTAAATTAAGGTATATACATTGGGTTTTTTGTCTTTAGACATAATGTTTTGCACAGTTAATAGACTACAATATAGTGTAAACATAATTTTTATATGCACTGGGAAACCAAAAGATTCATGGAACTCACTTTGTTACCATATATACTGGTGTATATTTGTTACCATATATACGTGGTGATCTGGCACTGAACATACAGAATCTCTGAAATAAGTCTATTTAGATCTATTTAAGTATTTAAGTATATAATATTGTGATGTGCAATTTATTTTATGGATAATATATTATAGATAAAATTGAATATTTAAAGGTACAATAATGTGTTGTTTAAAATTTATTTTAAAACTAAGATTTCTCAAATATATGCTGTACCTAGTATAGCCATAATTAAATTTTGAAAAAATATTCAGAATGATGTATTTAAACTCTTATCATTATTGAATTTTCCATGCTTTCATTTTAAATATTTTACATAAAATGAGCATTTGAGTTTTGAATTTTGCTAGGAAGCACAAATATAACGCCTTTAAATTCCTAGTCATACTTCACAAAAAGTTGCTGTATTCTTGTAAAACACACTCATTTTAAAACAGGCTTAGAAAACAATTGGAAATAATATATTTGATTATCCATCTTTTCTTGGAGATAAGAAATAATAAAGTATTGCTTTAAAGTGTCATAAAGCAAAAAGTTGTATACCTTTTAGTACATAAACTTAAAAATATTTCTGTATATTTAAGTAAATATAAGCAATTAAAAGGCAAGCTTCAAACTGAGAAAAGACATGTATACAATGTATTAAAGACCATAGCTCACAGAATAAACTTTTCTGATTCACAGTTTCCCAATTCAATATTTTTTTAAAAGGCATGCATTTCCAAGTATATGTATTTCTTTAAAGAAAAAAATAAAAATGATTACTAGATACACGAAAAAGATACATTCTCACCAGAATAAGCAAATTTGAACAATAAAGTTTTTCATTTATGTTTTTTGCCTTTCAATTTGGCTAATAAAAACAATGATAATATACAGTATTGAAATTTGGGGACACAGTAACTCAAGTGCATTTTCAGAGTGTCTAATTTGAAGCAATCTTCCAGGAAATTTCTTGACATTTATCAAGAAGTTAAAAAATATCCACACACTTTGACCTGATAATTACATTTCTAAGAATTTATCCTAAAGATATACTCTTTGGCATTTTACATGGACTCTCCCCTTTCCTGGAAGCTCTTCTTCAGATAGCTACATGGCCAACTCCCCCACTGTCTTCTCATCTGTCTTTACTCATATGTCAACTATTTGATAAGGTCTTCCCTAACTAACCTGTTTAAAATGCAAGTCCAATCATTCCAACTCAAACTCCCTTATTCTGCTTTTTTTAATTCCATAACACAGTACATCTTCCAACATACTTATAATTTGTGTACTTATCATGTGTATTGATTATTACATCTTCCCTCATTGAATTTAAGCTCAAAAAAGAGTGAAATCCTTGCCTTGTTCCATGATATCTCATTTCCCCAATTTTCTGGAACAGTATCCAGCATGTAATAGGTGTTTATAATAAATATTTGTTGAACAAATGAATGTCAAGGATATTAATTGTAGCATCATTTATGATAGCGAAATTTTTTTAAAAAGAAAAAAATTCATCTTAAAAATTCTGCTGGGAATGGTTCAGTAAATCATGATCTATCTATGTGTATTATTTTTTTAGGAATGTCATAACAAACTACCACAATCTGGGTCATTTATGACAACAAAAAACATATTGTGTCGCCGTTCTGTGGGCCAGTGCCTACAATGGAGGTGTTGATTCCTTCTGCAATCTCTGAAGAATAACCGGTTCCATGCCTCCTGACTGGAATCTTTGGTATATCATTGCAATCTTCACAACACCTTCTCTCTGTCTTTTGACACTTTTTACTCTGATAAGGTCAGGTATCATTGGATTTATGGCCCACCCTAATCCAGGATTATCTTATTTTAAGATACTTAACTTAATTACATTTGCAAAGATTCTTTTCCCAAATAAGGTCACAGATTCCATGGAGACATATTTTGAAGGGCCATCACTCAACCTACTATAATATGTTACATTGTTATAGCACTATTTAAAAATCTTAGTTTGGTTACTATTTACAGTCCTTAAAAATGTGCATGACGTAATATTTAATTAAGAAAGTAGGCTGAGCACAGTGGCTCATGCTTGTAATCCCAGAACTTTGGGAGAGAGGCCAGGGGATCACTTGAGGCCAGGAGTTCAAGACCTGACTGGGCAACAGAGAGAAACTCCATCTCTACAAAAGATAAAAAATTAGCTGGGTATGGTGGTGTGTGCCTGTAGTCCTAGCTGCTGAGGAGGCTGAGGTGGGAGGACTTAAACCCAGAAGTTTGAGGCTGCAGTGAGCTGTGATTTTGCCAATACACTGCAGCCTGGGCTACAGAGCAAGACCCTGTCTCTAAGAAAGAAAAAAGAATAAAAGGAGGATACAAAACTTTATATGTATGTTTGTGTGTGTGTATGTGTGTGTGTTATATATATGTATATATACACAGATATTTATATGTATTTTCATACAGAGAAAATAATCCAAATTTTGACTATTTTTTTTTCTGAGATGGAGTCTCACTCTGTTGCCCAGGCTGGAGTGTAGTGGCATGATCTCAGATCACTGCAACCTCTGCCTTTGAGTTCAAGCAATTCTCATGCTTCAGCCTCCCAAGTAGCTGAGATTACAGGCATACGCCACTATCACTGGCTAATTTTGGTATTTTTAGTAGAGACAAGGTTTCACTGTGTTGGCCAGGCTGGTTTCGAACTCCTGACCTCAAATGATCTGCCTGCCTTAGCCTCCCACAGTTCTGGGATTACAGGCATGAGAAATGGCACCTGGCCAAATTTTTTGAATTAGTAATGTGAAGGAGGGCCTGGGCACAGTGACTCATGCCTGTAACCCCAGTATTTTGGGAGGCTGAGGTGGGTGGATCACCTGAGGTCAGGAGTTCAAGACCAACCTGACTAACATGGTGAAACCCTGCCTCTACTGAAAATACAAAAATTAGCTGGGTGTAGTGGCAGGTGCCTGTAATCCCAGCTACTCTGGAGGCTGAGACATGAGAATAGCTTGAACTCAGAGGCAGAGGTGGCAGTAAATTGAGATTGCACCATTGCATTCCAGCCTGGGCAACAGAGTGAGACTCCATCTCAAAACTAAACAAAACAAAAAGTAAAAATTTGGATTATTTTCTCTGTGTGAAAATACGTATAAATATCTGTATACACACACATACACACACACACACACACTATGCACATACAAAAAAATGTGAAGGAGGAAATATGCCAAATAAATGAAAGAAACTCCAATCTGGGATGCTGGTTGGTAGAAATATAGGTGGCTTCTTTTTCTTTTTTTTTCTTTTTGGAGACAGGATCTTAATCTATTGCCAGGCTGGAGTGTAGTGGTGCGATCTTGGCTCACTGCAACCTCTGCCTCCCAGGTTCAAGTGATTCTCCTACCTCAGCCTCCAGAGTACCCTGGGATTACAGGCATGTGCCACCACACCCAGCTAATTTTTGTATTTTTAAGAGATGGGTTTTCACCATGTTGGCCAAGACATTCTTGATCTCCCAACCTCGTGATCAGCCCACCTCAGCCTCCCAGAATGGGTGGTTTATTTTTCTATTCATAATTTCTAGCATTTTCCAACATTTCTATTATAAAACTGATTTTAATGTCTATATTTGCAATTCTGTTACTATGAAAAAAATAAAAACTAAATTAAAACAGATCTTATAAAATGATTAGAAAACTAGAAGAAATTAAGTTTCAAAACGGCACAGCAATTAATCATTTCTTTTATATCTAACACCATCAGGTTTACCCTCAGGAAAGTTTTATGTCAACCTGTTCAGGAGGCTACAAAGTCATCTATCTGTCCCTAGGGATTTTCAAGAAAAGATGAGAGAACCATTCCGTTGGGAAGTTTAGGAATTCATCTTTCAGAGAACAAGAAGTGAAGCTAACACACTCTTGGACTCCCTTGTCGTCTTACCATTTAGTCAGTTTTAGCATAGCATACTTTTTATGCTTTACCAAAAGCATATTAATTAGATTAAAAGTTCTCATCTTTTCTTTAAACTTGTCGTCTTTGGTCTGCTTTTTACATTTGACCTTATTATGCTCAGTTTCTTCAATTCATCTGCTTTCCTAATTGATTATTAATATCATAAGTGTCACCATTCCATGTTCTCTCTCTATTCTCTTCCTTTTCCCTTGCCTTACCCAGTGAGCTTGAATTTGCATTTAGGAGCATATCAGTCAAGAATGTGGGAGCAGGTGCTTACACAGGAGGCTTGCATTTGTGCTGTCTGAACAACTAGTCTCCCCTATCTACCCGACTAATAGCACATACGAGGTTACTTCCTAGGCACCACCCAGGGGTCTGGTCTGTGCCAGGACTGGATGGGAGCCATGGAGAGAATTGTGAATATAAATGTCACAGAAATTCCTGGGGTTTTGTTCTCATTTATTTGAACCTTGACTGACCCAATTCTTATGTGCCAAAAACAAAACAAAAAAACTGTAGAAGTAGATTCTCCGAGATCATTGATATATATATGATATATATGCATCATATATACAGGAAGATGGTAAAGATAGGGAAGGAAAATAGTGAATTAGTCCCGTTTAAATACTTTAATTTTAATGATTAAATTTTTAATGCAATGTGCAATATTTTTTCTAGTGATATGTATGTGAGAGATCTCCCAAATGTATATATTGTGTACAATAAAGTCAAATATACTTAATATGTTCATATTTATTAATAAATATGAATTCATTGAATAAACGTGAATTCACTGAAGAACTTGATTTGCAAATATTACCTATATTATTGGAGGCATAAATGAGAGCAATTTCCTAAATTTGCTAATTGTTCTGTCCTGCTGTGGACATTAGCCAATATTAGGCCGTTTAGCCCCAAAATGAATACTTCCTTTTTGAATCTCATTCAAAAGATGACACCTTCAGGAATTCAGCAACCCTTTAGTTTGAAAATCTATCCAGTGTACCTCTAGGGAAATCTACTGGATTGTCTCTCAATTAGCCCTCTAAGTCCAATTCTCTGAAAACCACTTAGCACCACATCAATGATCCAGAGAAACTATTATCAGATTGCATTTAAACTGGTGAAGACAGTCACTTCCTCTATTTTGCACATGATACTGAGTACACTCTGGTGATGACCACTGGGGCTGTGTGGAGCCCACTCCTCAGCCTTCAAATGTGAGCATGTCAGTTGTAGTTACACATGAGGAAAGTAACCAGGTCCCTGCCAATGGTCTTTCTTGATCGTAATCTATGGTTCTTCTGTTTACCTTAGAAAACATTTGTAAAACATAAGGGGTGGTTACATTTTAAACTAGGTAACCTAAATATTTGGTAACCAACCTCTGATGGCTTCTGGAGGTGAGGTTCATCAAACCAGAAGAAAGACTGACACCAAGCCTCAGACTTTCTTCTGATGTCATGTGCCTTATGAGAATTTAATTTTTTTCCTTGGTTATTTTTAGAAGAATGATTGCTGCTGCCCAGGGATTAAAAACAGCAAACCATGTTCTCCATGAAACATTTTCAAGTCAGGACTGTGCCATATTCATTTTCATAATATTTCTCATGTGCCTAACATATTATAGAATTCCAACAAACTTTTCTTAAATGTACCTAGGTTCAAGTCCCTGCTGGGTCACATAAAAGTGAGCCAGCCATTTAAGTTCCCTGAGGTTCATTTTCTCCACCTGTAAAATGAATGTTTTAAGAAGCTGCTGTTTTCCATTTTGAGGAAAAAACAGGCTAATGTTATCTATAGCATTGTGTGGGGGAAAGAATTACTGTTTTCACATGCTAAAAGTGTTTATAGATAAATAAATACTGTATTGTTGAGGCTATGAGACAAGGTTAAAAGAAGTTGTTGGAATACTCAATTTGAATTTTGACAAGGAACATTGGCATACTATTTTTTTGTCATAATACCCTAGTTAATTTTTTTCCATAGCACTTTAATCACATATTTACTTGTTTGTTTCAAGTATTTTCTCACTTGTTAATAACATTTAATAAGGAAGAGACCTTACCTACCATGTTCCGAGCTGAATCCTGAGCACTTAAAAATAACGTCTGGCACCCAGTAGACTCTCAACTATTTTGAAAATAAATCAATACTACTTCATTGCAGAGAACCACTCGCCACTGGATCTCAGTCTGCTAATGTTTATGTCTGCTCGGTACTTTTTGAAACTTCTTGAGACTGGAGAATAGGAGTGATTTTTAAGATCACAATTTTTAAATTTTATGTAAATTGAAAAGAAAAATATTTTAAAAGCTTATGTTTGAAGACATATGTTTTGCTGCTGAAAATTATAGGATTATGCAGGGAGACAAATTATTAAACCACAGTTGTATGGCAGGCAATATATGTTTTACTTTAGATCATTAAACTTAACCTTTTGTGATTAATATCATACTATTTTGTGACATTTTCTAAGAAACAGATTTCAGCATTTGTTTTATGTTTAAAAACATTATTGGCTTTCCTACTAACAAAAACCATTTTTGAGTGGAATCTTATAACTCGTAACAAAATCTTATCTTTAATCAGCATGTACAAATATTGTTTCATGTTTATTCAAGTATGCACTAAAGCAACTGGCATATTTTTGGCAGTTCTGGTCAAAGTATTTCCGCTTTTCAAAAATGTTCAAACCAAACTGACACTTTGAATTATCTGGCAGTCTTCATCCACAATTGTCTAATTTTTTCACAATGTGAGCCAAATTATTTTGTTGTATATAGAGTACAAAAAAAGGTCGAAGGTTTTTTCTTATAGTTGTTGCTTTGCAATTTGAGAATTTATGGAAACATTATAGCTACATGCAAAGACATGTATAATTGATATAAAATGTTCCTGAAACAATCATGTTAAGGATTTTAGAAACTTTTTCTTTTATATTCCACTTTCTCTGGTAGAGGTAATCTAAATCTTATTCTGAATTTGAACATTTTATTTTTGCTTTTCTCACTTGAACACTTTTTAAATATATCTGTCTTTCATTTCTCTCTGAATATCATTACACATTTTAATAATTTGTTCTCCTCTGATAATGAAATTTATTTTAGCATTTATATTCTATATGAGAGTTGCTGGATCAACTGGCACTTTCCCAGTTCTTAAAAAAATTCCCTTACAGTTTTTTTTCTGTTTGGGCAAAAACTTTTAAGAATTAACAACTTATTTTAATTGGTGTTCACTTTAACGATATTCAATATTTCAACCTAGAGGAAAATATCCAAATTCATTATCACCATCTTCTTTTATCTAATATTGTGATATTAATTCCAATTTAAAAATAATTCTCATCAGTATATAATATGCAGGGAAAATATAATAAGGTCCACTAATTTTGAGAGAAACTACTTCAGTATACCATGTTAGAACCTATATTGAATTTTACTTGATAGAGAAATATTACAGAATTAATTAGTACCATTGCCTTAATTAAAACTCTGTTGACAGCAAACAATACAAACTAATATGAGTGAATTTAAGAAAAATAGAACATTTAACAATAGATGTTGAGTTATCCAAAGGAACTGAAGGACAGCAGAGCCTCTCTTGAGTAGAGTCAAGATCAAGAAAATCATTAGAATTTCCAGCTATAATATTCTGTCCCTTTGCTGTTTTTCTCTGAACCTCTGCCTCACTACAAAGACGTTTGTATGCAGACTTCTTTTCTTCTTCATATCCGTGATGGAAAATAATTACTCATAAATACCAAGCTTATTATCAACATTGTTGCATCTATTCAAATTGGCTATCTGTGACCTTCAATTTCAAGTTCTTGATAAATTTTTTTTCTTTTTTTTTCTAATTTGATTTTGACACTGCGATAATCATCAGTAATACTATCCACCAAATATTTCTGTCTTTGTTTCCACTTTGCAAGCATATGATAGGACTGTACTTCCCAGCTCCTTTGTAGTGGGTGAGACCATGTGACTCATTCTGGTCAATGAAGTGTGAGCAGTAGTGATGTGTGTCATTTAAATATCAGGAAGGGACTCTCTAGAGCGTGATTTTCCTGTTTTGACGATCAGTAATGTTACAGTTAATGGCTGCTTTATCAGCCTGAGTTCATGAATAAAGACAAGGCAAATTAAGGTCCCATCCATCCCTCAATGGAGCCAGAAATAAACTTTACTGTTTAAAGTCACTGGGATTTGGGGATTGCTTGTTTTTTAGCAGACATAGCCTAGCTGTTTTGATTAATATATCCATATACATGGAATTGTGTTGGATTTGCAATATTAGCATTTGGATTTGATATGTTATTTTAAATTCCTGGGCCACTGTTTTGTTCCTGTTTGCTCTGCATTTACACTATTTTCTGGCCTTTAGCTCAGTACCCATCTTCTTCTGTCATGCCATGTTGCTGTTGTAAGAATTCTCAGAGGATATATAGACAAAGGCATTAAAGTGCATTGGAACAAATGTTGACCTGTAAGTTAAGATACATACATTCTTTTACTCATTATTAGCCATGTGACCATGTGGCACGTTATAATTTGGGAATTCAGTTTCTTCATATAAAATAAATAGATTATACTCTGCCTATCTCAATCAGAGTGCATAAAGAGTAATATACTATATTATACAAATATATGTTCTATTGTCTATCTATCGATCTAGGTATCTATCATCTGTTTTTCTTTATCTAAATTGCTTAGGTGTATTTTCCCAAGGTGTAAAATACACCTAAGAATTTTAGCTGGAAATTATTTAATTTGCTCAGTTTAGCCAATAAATATACAAGCATGTAAATTCATACATAATGACAATGATATGTAACAAATTGATAGTCATTATTTTAAAATATTGTAATCGCTTCTAACTTTTGTTTCCTTACTATTTTTGAAATTATGCTTGAATATAGTGATGAAACCAAATGATAGTTCTAGTTACTTACTTCAAAACAGTATGAATCGTGTCTAGGTGGAGATGACTGTGTTGCCCATTGAGTGTCAATAGATAGCACTAAGTTTATACCATTGCATCTATGTTTCTGATTGCACACTGTGATCTATCAATCAAGAGCAGTGGCATGCAATTTGGAAGACAGGAGCAGTCTTTCTGTCCTCTTTGACTGTCATTCTGTGAGAAACAAAGTCCTGGAGAAGTGAAGTCTGTCTGCAGCTACTTTTCAGGCCCCATTCTTCAACTTTTGGTATTGAGAGAGGGACATATGTGGCATAAATAACAATAGCTTCTTAATTTGCTGATCCTGACACCTCGCAGTTATAGCTTACGTTCTTGAAACCAGTTGTTCCAGTAGTAGATAAGGTGATACCTTTAGCAGATCAGTTCTTTTGTTCCGTATTTTTGGAGGCTCAGTTCAGAGGCTGCTCTTGCAGCTTTCTCAATGATACTGTAAGCACCTATCTTGTAACCTGTATTAAATTTATTCCTTTTTGGTTTGTTTTTGTTTTTGAGATCGAGTCTTGCTCTGTCACCCAGGTTGGAGTGCAATGGCACGTTCTTGACTCATTGCAACCTCCACTTCCCAAGTTCAAACAATTCTCCTGCCTCAGCCTTCCAAGTAGCTGGAACTACAGTTGTGTACCACCAAAACCTGGCTAATATTTGTACTTTTTTTTTAGTAGAGACGGGGTTTCACCATATTGGCCAGGCTGGTCTCAAACTCCTCACCTCGTGATCCACCCGCCTCGGCCTCCCAAAGTGTTGGGATTACAGGCATAAGCCACCATGCCCAGCCTAAATTTATTCTTACATGAAATGTTTAGAGAAGCAGTTCTAAAACTACTTGATATGCCTCAGAATGAGGTGGTGGGCTTTTAAAAAATCATATTATCTGGCTCCACTACCAAAATTCTGATTTATTAGGCATGGAGTAGGATCCAAGAATATGGCTATATGAGAAGTTCCCAGATTGCTGAATCACAGACCACAGTTGACAAATCATCAATTTAGAGTATTTTCTGTTCCTAATCAGAATCTGTAATTAAATAGACTTTGTTCTCAGATATATCAAATAATCTAGGCCAAACACAATCATATCTCAATAATTGGGCTCATTATTAAGTGTTGCATCCCAAATGGACAGTTAATTGAATTTATAACAAAATGTATATTAATAGGTTTCAATACAGATTTAATACTCATTAAGGTATTCCAGAATTACTTATGTTGAGTATATGTTTTTATTCTTATTCTTTGAAATAAAACTTGTTTGGATGACGTTGTACAGTAATAGTACCATACAGTGACATGTACTTCTTTTTCTCCCTGATATTCCTCCTATCTGAATTAAGCTCAGACAGGAAATATTTTTGTCACTATGGATATTTTTAATAATTTCTGTTTTTAAAATGGAAACTTAAACAGAGCTACCATTTAAAATTTTGTCATTTTATACTGTATATATGGTAAATATTCTTATTTTAGATTTTAATCATCATATTTTAACTTAGTTCAACTCCATACATTTTATATGAGGATTTTGAGATCCAAAGATATAAGCACTTAGAGAAAGAGTTGAAGCTAGAAACTAAATCCTTCCACATGTAGTCCAGTATTTAAAAATTAATAAATGTTATTTTTAGAGCAGTTTTAGAAGAATCCAGCAGAGAGTACAGACAGTTTTCATATACATCAGCCCTTGAGACTCACAGTTTTCCCCATTATCAACATCCCACTCAGAGTTGTACGGTTGTTACAATCGAACCTACATCAAAACATCAAAATCATAGTTTCCATGAGGGCTCGCTCTTGGTGTTGTACATACTGTGAGTTTAGACGAAAGTATAATGACGTGTGTCCACAATTGTGGAATCATACAGAATAATTTCACTGCCCTAAAATCCTCTGTACTCCACCTATTAATCCCTCCTTCCCCCATAAATCCTGGCAACCCCTGATATTTTACTGCCTCCACAGTTTTGCCTTTTAAGGATGTTGTGCTGTTGAAATCATATAGTATTTCAACAGGTATACTATATGATTTCAGATAGTTTTCTTTTACTTTGTGATATGCACTTAAGTTTCCTCCAGGTTTCTTTATAGGTTGATAGTTCATTTCTTTTTAGAGTTGAATAATATTCCATTGTCTGGATGTACCCTCGTTTATTTATCCTTTCATCTACTGAAGGGCATCTAGGCTGCTTCCATGTTTTGGTAATTAAAAATAAAACTGCTATAAACATCCACATGGAAATTTTTGTGTGAGCATAAGTTTTCAATTCATTTGGGTAAATATCTAGGAGAATGATTAATGGATTGTATGGCAAGAGCATGTTTAGTTTCATAAGAAACTCCCAAGCTGCCTTCCAAAGGGGCTGTACCATTTTGCTTTTTCCACCAGCAATGAATGAGAGTTCCTTTTGCTCCACATCATCAGGATTTAGTGCTATCAGTCTTTTGGATTTTGACCATTCTAAGGGGTGCATAGTGATATCACATTGTTGTTTTAATTTGCAAATCTTTAATGACGTGATGCTGAAAATCTTTTCCTATGCTTATGTACGGTCTACATATCTTCTCTTTGCTGTTCACATGTTTTATCCATTTTGTAATATGAATTGTTTGCTTTCTTTTTTTTTTGAATTGTTTGCTTTCTTATTGTGAAATTTTAAAAATTCTTTGTATATTTTAGATAACAGTGCCTTATCAAATTTTTCTTTTGCAAACATTTCCTCCCAGACTGTGACTTGCTTTCTCATTCTCCTCACATTGCCTTTTGCAGAGTAAAAATTTTTCTTTTTTTAAAAGTCTAGCTTATAAATTATCTCTTTCATGAATCATGACTTTACAAAGTCATTACCATAACCAAATTCATCTAGGTTTTCTCTTCTTTTCTCCTCTGTTATCTTCTAAAAATTTTATAGTTTAGTTTTGTCACTTATATTTAGGTCTACAATGCATTTTGCATTAAGTTTTGTGAAGAGTGTAAGGTCTGTGTCTTACATTATTATTATTTATTATTATTATTTGCATGTTGATATATAGTTTTCCCAGACCATTTGTTGAGACTATATTTTTTCCATTGTATTGCTTTTCCTCTTTGCCAAAGAGTATTTATTATATTTCTGTGGGTTTATTTCTGGGTCTTCTATTTAACTTAATTGACCTATTTTCTTATTATTTCACCAAAGCCATGCTCTTGATGACAGTAGCTTTACAGCAAGTCTTAAAGTCAGGTAGTGTCAGTCTTCTAACTTTGTTCTTCTTCAGTATTGTTTTGGTTACTCTGGGTTTTTTGCCTTTCCGTATAAACTTTAGAATCAGTTTGTCTATATTGATAAAATACTTTTCTGGGAATTTGGTTGGGTTTTCATTATAGATCAATTTGAAAAGAAACTGACACAATATTGAGCCTTCCTATCCAAATCATGAAATCTCTATTTATTTTCTTCTTTGGTATCTTTCATCAGACTTTCTAGTTGTTTTCATGTAGATACTATATTTATTTTATAAAATTTATATCTAAGTATTCACTTTTTGGTAGTCTTAATGTAAATAATATTATATTTTAACTTCAAATTTCACTTGCTCATTGGTGGTATATAGGAAAGTGATTGACTTATTAATCTTGTATTCTGTAACTTTGCTATGATCACTTTTTAGTTCTAGGAGTATTTTTTTTTCAATTATTTCAGATTTTCTACATAGACAATCATGTCATCTGCAAACAAAGACAAATACTCACTTTTTATTTCCCAATGTGTCTACCTCTTATTTTTTTTATTATTGCATTAGCTAGTACTTCCACTATAATGCTGAAAAATCAGTGGTAAAAGGATACCCTTGCCTTTTTCCTGATTTTACTGAGAAAACTTGATGTTTCTCACCAGAAAGCATGGGGGTAACTAGGTTTTCTTTGGTAGATATTCTCTATCAAGTTGAAGAAGTTCACCTTTATCCCTAGTTCGCTGAGAATTTTTATCATGAATCATTGTTAACTTTTGTCAAGTGCTTTTTCTGCATCTATTGATACCATAGTGTGATTTTTCTTCTTTCACCTGGTGATATGATTAGCTTATTTTTGAATTTTGAACCAGTCTGCATACATGAGAAAAATCCCACTTGGTTATGGTGCATAAATCTTTTTATACCTTGATGAATTTTGTGTACTAATATTTTGTTTAGGATTTCTGCCTATATGTTTATGAGAGGTAATGGTCTGTAGTTTTCTTTTCTTGTAATGTCTTTGTCTGGGTTTGGTATTAGATTAATACTGGCCTTATATAATAAGTTTGAAGGCATTTCTTCTGCTTCTATCTTCTGGAAGAAATTGTAGAGAAGTGGTATAATTTCTTTATTAAATGTTTGGTAGAATTCAACAGTGAACCCATCTGGGCTGTGTGCTTTCTCTTTTAGAAGGTTATTATTTATGCAATTTCTGTAATAGACATGGCCTTATTTAGATTGTGAAACAACTGAATTTGTTGAATTTCTATTAGACCTAATAGAAACAATTTGAGATAGACTGAGAAACAATTCAATCTCTTTTTTGTGTAAATTTTGGCAGATTGTATCTTTTAAAAAATCAGTCTATTTCATCTAGGCTATCAAATTTGTGGGCATAGAGTTGCTTATTGAATCCTTTATCACCATCTTAATGTCCATGGGAGCTGTGGTAATATTCCCTCTTCCAATTCTGATATTAGTAGTTTATGTCTTCTGTCTCTTTTCTATTTTCTTAGCCTGGATAGAGGCTTATTGATTCCATTGGTCTTATACAAAACCTACCACTTATTTACATTGTCTATCTCTATTAATTTCCTGTTTCCAATTTTATTGATTGTTGCCCCAATTATTATTATTTATTTTCTTCTGCTTACCTTAGTGGTACTCTTTCGTTTTGTAGTTTCCTAAAGTAGAAAGCTTTGACTATTGATTTGAGATCACTGCTCTTTTCTAATAGATGCTTTCAATGCTGTAAGTTTATCTGTATGCACTGCTGTGCCCTACAAATTTTGATGTTTTGTTTTCATTTTTATTTAGCTTAAAATGTTTAAATTCATCCTGAGATTTCTTCATTTCATTTGTTATTTAGAAGTGTATTGTTTAATTTTTAAGTATTTTGGAATTTTCTGGCTACCTTCGGGTTATTGATTTCTAGTTTAATTCTATTGTGGTATGAGGACAACCATTGCATAATTTCTTTTTGACTTTTAAAGAATTTTTTTAAAAATTATCATAAATTTGTTATATTTGTTTAAATTTGTTAAATTGTGCCTTATGGCCTAGAATCTGTTCCCCTCTTTGTGAATATTCCAGGTGAGCTTGAGAAGAATGTATATTATGCTGTTGCTGGATAAAGTAGTTATGTCAATTATATCCAGGTGATTGATGGTTCTGTTGAGTTTGACTATGCCCTTACTGATTTTCTGCCTGATGCATATCTCCTTGTCTTATTAACGAATATTAAATTATTCAATTATGTAATAGTGAATTTATCTATTTCACTTTTCAAATATATCATGTATTTTGAGCCTTACATATTTTGATTCTCTGTATTTAGGTGCATACATATTAAGGGTTGTTATGTCATCTTGGAGTATTAGCTACCCTACCATTATGTAATGCCATTCTTTATCCCTTATAATTTATCACTGATAACTTTCCTTGCTCATAAAACTGCTCTGTCTAAGGTTAATAATGCTAATTCTGCTTTCTTTGATTTGTGTTAGCATGGTATATCTTCCTCCATCCCTTTATTCTTTATATGCTTTATATTATAGTGAATTGCTTGTGTGCAACGTAAGGTTGGGTCTTGTTTTGATCCCCCTCTGAAAATCAATCTCTGTCTTTTAACTGGTACATTCAGACCACTGACTTTCAGAGTGATTACTGATATAGTTGGATTAATATCTACCATGTATGTTACTATTTTCTATTTGTTAACCTTGCATTTTGTTCCTATTTTTGTCTTTCACTTTTTTCCTGCCTTTTCTTGGTTTTAATCAATTGTCTAACCTTTACTAGCATATACATTATATTTATTTAAAAACTCTGTTTTTTTGAGATGGAGTCTCGCTTTGTCACTCAGGCTGGAGCACAGTGGCATGATCTAGGCTCACTGCAACCTCTGCCTACTGGGTTCAAGTGATTCTCCAGCCTCAGCCTCTTGAGTAGCTTGGATTACAGGAGAGCATCACCACACCTGGCTAATTTTTGTATTATTTTAGTAGAGACAGGGTTTTGCCATGTTGGTCAGGCTGGTCTTGAACTCCTGACCTCATGATCTGCCTTCCTCAGCCTCCCAAAATTCTGGGATTACAGTCGTGAGCCACCGTGGCTGGCCTTAAAACTCTTAAAGCGGTTTCCTTAGAGTTTGTACTGCACGTTAACAAATTATCCAAATCTACTTCAACTAACACTATATCACATCACAAATACTGTGATTATCTTACAATAACAAGATAATCTTAATTTCTTCTCCCCTTACCTTTTATCATTGCTGTCATTCATATCTCAAATTTTTATGTATCAGCATACATAAGCATATATGTACACATAAAGCATGTACATAAACATACATAATTAAATACACTGCTGCTATTATCATCTTGAACAAACTATTATCTGATAGATCAATTAAGAATAAGAGAAATAAAAGTTTTTAATTTAACCTTCACTTAATTCCTTTCTAATGCTCTTCTGTTCTTTGTATAAATTTGAGTTTCTGACCTGTACATTTTCATTTTCCCTGAGGAATATCTTTCAACATTTCTTGCAAGGTAAGTCTACTGGAAACAAATTCCCTCAATTCTTTATTTCTCTTTCACTTTTGATGAAAAATTTTTCAGGGTAAGGAATTCTAGGTTAATATTTCTTTTTTTCCCCTCCCAACAGTAAATACTTCACCCTACCCTCTTCTTACTTGTGTGTTTCCTGAGGAAAATTTACATGTAATTCTTATCTTTGCTCCTCTATATGTAAAGGTTGTTTTATTTTTCAACTTTGGCTTTTTTCAAGATTTTTTCTTTATCTTTGATATTCCAAAATTTAAATATAATATGCCTATGTGTAGTTTTTGTTTTGTTCTGTTTGAATTTATCTGGCTTGACATTTTCTGTGCTTACTGGATCTGTGCTTCAGTGTCTGACTTTAATGTTGGGAATTTTCTGTCATTATTGCTGCAAATATTGTTTCTGTTTCTTTCTTGCTTGCATTTCTATTACACATACATCACACCTATGTAGTTTTTTTTCACAATTCTTGAATATTATGTTCTATTTTAGTTTTTTTTCTTTACAGTTTTGGAAGTTTTTATTGTTACATCCACAGGCTCAGCGATCCTTTTCCTTAGCTTTGTCCAGTCTGCTAAGGAACCCACCAAAGGCATTATTTCTTTCTGTTACAGTGTCTTTGACCTCTAACATTTCCTTTTGGTTCTTTTGTAGAATTTTCATTTGTCAATTTACATTATATGTTGGTTCTCACATGTTATTTTTTCTCTCTTAGCATGCTATTAATATATATAGTTCTAATTCCTTATTTGACTATTCCAACGCTTTTGCCACATCTGACACTAGTTCTGATGATTGTTAAATCTCTTCAAACTGTATTTTTTTACCTTTTAGTATGGCTTGTAATTTTGTGTTGAAAGATGGACATGATTACTAGGTTAAGAGAACTCTAGTAATAGGCCGTTAGTGGTGTGATGGTGTATTTTAAGGGAAGGGAAAGCATTAGTCTTATGATTATGTTTCAGACTTTTGATGAACATGTATTCCTGAACTTTGAACTTCACCAGTGCTTCTAAATTTTCTTCCTTGCTTAGGTGGGACAGGATGGCTACAGTGGACTGAAATTGGGTATTTCCTTTCCTCCAGGTATGTTAGGCTCTGATAAAACCCTAGCATGTTAGGCTGTAGTAAAATAGTTTATCATGAGGATAGGCCTTGTTAAGAAAAACCAGAATGATCTATTGTATTTTAAAATGGTTACTTTTTCCCTCCCTCTTCTAGAAGCATAAGGGAATTTTTCTCCAATATTAATTGTGAGGACCTGGTAGAGTTCCTAGAGGTAAAACTCACAAAAGGGAGGGGCACCTCTGTGACTGTGTCCTCCTGGAGTTTTCAACACTCAGTGTTGTCCATAGTCAACCTCCAGGTATTTGTCAATTACAGTTCAAGTATTTCTACCCCAGCACTGGTTCTCATGGACATTTCTTCTGGGTAGTTTTTGCTTGAAAAGTTGTGATTTTCCACTTCTATTTGTCTCCTCTACAATTTTGGGGCAGCAGTTTGCTCTACAATCACATCTCTCTGACATATCTAAGAATAGCTGTTAACTTTTCAGTTTGTTCAGCTTTTTACTTATTGTTAGTGTGTAGTGCTGACCACCAAACTCCTTTCCAGTGATCTTTTCATTATTGCTCCAAATCTTTTTGGAGTGTAGGTTTCATCATTACATATTTTATTTATGTGTACATGTTCAATTAGCAGTAAAAATTTGCCATATTTGGAACAGAAGTTTTTTTTTAAATCACTAGTATAATTATATTGCCAAACTCAACATAGTATTTAAGTATTAACCAGAGATTCCTAGTTGCTGCCAATTTTAAGTTGTTATTATTATGCTGTTCAAAGTATGATTTCATAGTATTTTAAGTTATTCTTTCTTAGAAAGAAGTAATATATTTGGAAGTCATCCAATATATCCCTATGAATTAAACTCCCTCACTCTATAATCATGTTATTTAATCAAAAATTAATTTCCTGCCAGAGTGGCCTGTTAAGGATTTGCTAATTCTGACTTTCTTCTCTGAAACTTAATTGAACTCAGCAGTCAATAGCTTCTCTCTCTAGGTCTTGGATAACAAAACACATTTTAGTGTCTTCTTTTTATTTTTTCCCCAGATTCATCATTTCTCAAATGTGATTTTTTTTCTTGAAAAATTGCTTTTCTTTTCTACAACGATGAAAGCAATTGAAAGGAATAAACAACTCGCCATTACTGATAATTCTTGAAGCTTTGCTATTTTTAAATCAACTTGAGATGATTTTCCATCTCTTCTAATATGCTGTCACATCCAATTAAAAGTATATAATAATGTGGAACTTTTTAACACAGTCTAGTCTCTTGGGCAACTGAAAGATATATGGTTCATTCTTGCTTCTGTTGTCAGCTCTGGTCCATGGAAAATATCCTTCTGTGGCTATCTAGGCTACCTCATGATAAACCAGGAATGCAGTGAAAGCCTTTCGTGAAGGTGTGAAAAGCTTTAAAAATTTAGATTGCAACTTAAAGATTTAAACTCATTATTTAACGAGGTTTGAAGAGATTAAACACATCTCAGCAAAAAAGTCTCTAATTTAGGATTGATTGGGAAGTGACTGACATTTTTAAAAATAGGTGCTGAGTCCAGGGTCTTATTTTATCCGTCTTTCTATATTGGTATATAATTAAAATTTTCTGAAATAAAACATTTTAAAAATAAGATATGAAATAATTATTGTAAGAATTGTGTGTCAAGGTACATAGAAAAATACTTAGGATATGAATGACAAGCAAAAACAAATATATCTCTACTATGACTTACTGTGTGCAACTAAAAATAACTAAGAGAAAAATGTGTTTAAATAGTTCATATGTTTAGAATAGGTATACTTTCTTTCCTCTAGCATTGTCCTTAGAAATACTATTGCTTGTATAATAAATATAAATGTTAAGTCTATTTAAAGAGTTTTATGTAAATCTCTTCTTAAAATCTCCTCTTAAGTAAAATGGAATTCCAGAAATTAGTCCTAGTCCTCATTCTTTTTGCCAATCAATAATTAGTCATGAAACTCATATTCCTGTATTTAAAGTGACAAGTGTTGTAGGACAAATGAGAGCATCTACACCAAGGTCCGCAAATATGATGTAATTCATAAGTAAGCAGCAGATTTTAAAACTTTTTTGGGTTAATATCATGAATCATAACCTCAAAAAATTGGTATGGTATAACCTGACCATCATAATATTAAGGTATTCATGGAACATGCTCATGGGACTCCATGTTAACTTTAAAAAAGTGTTTCCACTTTTGTCCTCTAAGACAGGTGACAGAAGTAAGAATATTGGAAATACGTTACATTAAAGACAAAGTGCACCACAAAAATTATAAAAGAAATATAGTCTCAATATCTTTAAAATTTAAAGATAATCCAAATCATAAGATAAAGACTCCAATAGATAAGTGATGACTCTGGTTTTATAATAAATAGAAGAAATAATGAAGTAAAACATGAAAAAAATGTTTATTTTTTGTACCAGGGCTGGAACTAGGGTAAAGCAAGCAAGACACCTAGGACACAAAAATAAAGAGGCACTCTGTCTCTGGGTCATGTATGTTCAGAGTTGGCACACGAGGATGAGTACCTCCTTACATTTTGCCCCCTCGATGCTTCACTTGCCTCACTCTGGTCCCAGTCCTACTTTGCAGTAATCAGAGAAATTCAGATTACAGCTGTGCTAATCAGTCTGCCCCCCATCCTCCTAGTATTCACAGCTTTGTATATGGTATTCATAAACGCACGCCATTCCATGACCAGTAGAACATGTCTAAAGTGATGGCATGTGCTAATTTAGCTACTGCCTTACTTCACTTCTTGGGGAAGCTGTCACTCTGAGGGAAGCCAGATGTCATTTTGTAAGGTAACACAAACAGCTCTCTGCAGAAGTCCAAGAGATGAAAAGTGAGGTCTCTTTCCAACAGCCATGAAGGAGCCATTTGAAAGCAGAAATTTTAGCTCCAGTCATGCATTTAGATAACTGTAACCTCAGCCAACAACTTAATTACAACCTCATTAAGAAACCTTAAGCCAGAAGTTTTTACTTTGGCTACTCTTGAATTCCTAATGCAAAGAAGCTTATAGATAATAAATGCTTATCATTTTAAGCATTAAGCCATTTTATCATTTGCACATAAAGAGAAAGAAATTCTGTGTTGGTATTACAGTCTTGTCTTAGCACAATGGTTAAGAATACACACACTTGAGCCAAACTGTCTCAGTTTGAATTTTGGATTTGTTGCTTATTAGATGTGTGTCCTTGGGAAAATTTCTTAACTCATTTGTCGTTTACATTCTTTATCTATCTATAAGTAGGAAAAGTAACAGTACCTATACTTCAGGATTGATGGGAAAATTAAGAAAATGAATACATATAAAGTGTCTACCAATTAATATACCTTATACATGTGTATTACACAGTTAATTTTTCTGCGCTTATTTCTAATGCAGACAAGTGGATTGTCATCAAAGAGAGAAGTATAGCTTTCTTTACGTGGAAATATATTTCACTAATATCTTCTGCAATAATACCTCACATAGATATGCATGGCTTTTGCAAAAGTACTTTGTATCTCCAGAGGAGGAGAAGTGGGATTTCTTCCACTTTGGTTTTAGGTGGAGAAAATTTTCTAGATTAAGTGGCCAGGAAAATTTTATTTTATGGCTATTTCCTTCTTGCCACATTAGAAATACTCCCAATTTTATTGTCCTAGTATTTAATGCCTACAACATTTGCCTTGCACTTCCCTGGAAATGAATCTTTTCTTCTCCCACATTCATTTTTTTTTGTGTGTGTGTGTGACCTACATGCATTCTTTTCTCTTTAAAGGAATGCTTTTACTGCTCTGCAGACATCAAGTAGCCTGAGCTGGAGGTTACCATGGTGATATGGTCATACACGATGACTTCAAGTCTATATCTTGCTGAGTGGTTTTCAGGGAGAATTGAGAATTGTTGTCTTTTGCTGACAGACTCTACTTAAACTTGACCCTCCCTGCCATTTCTTCTAAGAATAATTAAAGAAATTTGGTGTTAGTAGATGTCCAGGCTGACTGTTTTCAAAAGCATGAAGTAGGTAACATTTATAATCTTTATACTTTCCTGTTTTTGTGACCTTTTCCCCAGCAACAGTATTATTCATTTTCTCTAGGCATTTGATGACCTGATATTACCTCAGACCTTTTTTTAACAAGAAATGTGTGACTCTATTAATCCCATTTACACTGTGATTTAAAAATCAAAATCATATCACTATATTTGAGTTGCATTGTGTAGATTCACCTTAGGTATCATGACTGTACAGTGAGTTACTTTAGAGAAAATATATATATATATTTTTGGAAACTGACTCCAGTGGTAGAAATCTCTGCAGTTAAAAGTAGGCAATAAACTATTTTTAATTTACAACTACCATCATGCATTGCTTGATGACAGGTACACAGCTTGAGAAATGTGTTGTTAGGTAATCTAGTCATCATCCTAACAACATAAAGTACACTTATAAAAACTTACATAGCACAGCCTATGCTACACACCTAGGTCATTAGGCATAGCCTATTTCTCCTAGGTTATAAACCTGTACACCATGTTACTCTACTGAGTACTGTAGGCAGGTGGAACACAGTGGTAAGTATTTATCTGTGTAAGCATATCTAAACATAGAAAAAGTCTGGTAAGAATATGGTGTTATAATCTTATGGGACCTCTGTTGTACATGCTGTATGGATGGTCTGCCATTGATCAAAATGTCATTATGTAATGCATGACTGTAGAAAATATATAACTAATTTTCAAATAATTCCCGGTATATATATACCAGAACAACCAAATATGTCCATTTCTACTCAAAAAAGAACAGTTTTTTCTCTGCCTCAAACACTTAACTCCACTTGAAAATGGCTTCAGTTTAAGTTTAGTTATCTGGGTTTTTTTGAGACGGAGTCTTGCTCTGTCTCCCGGCTGGAGTGCAGTGGTGCAATCTCGGCTCACTGCAATCTCCGCCTCCTGGTTCAAGTGATTCCCTGTGTCAGCCTCCTGAGTAGCTGGGACCCCTGGTGCGTGTCACCATACCCAGCTAATTTTTCATATTTTTAGTAGAGACGGAGTTTCACTATACTGGCCAGGATGGTCTCGATCTCCTGACCTCGTGATCCTCCCACCTCCCAAAGTGCTGGGATTACAGGCGTCAGCCACTGCGCGCGGCTGATCTTTTCTTTTCTTTTTTTGAGACGGAGTTTCGCTCTTGTTACCCAGGCTGGAGTGCAATGGCGCAATCTCGGCTCACCACAACCTCCGCCTCCTAGGTTCAAGCAATTCTTCTGCCTCAGCCTCCCGAGTAGCCGGGACTATAGGCACGCACCACCATGCCCAGCTAATTTTTGTGTTTTTAGTAGAGACAGGGTTTCACCATGTTGACCAGGATGGTCTCGATCTCTTGACCTCGTGATGCACCCACCTCAGCCTCCCAAAGTGCTGAGATTATAGGAGTGAGCCACTGCGCCTGACCTGATCTTTTCTTATTATTTGCATTAAAATTTTTTTGAATTGTTCTTTAAAGTTTCTCAAAGTTTTGTTACCAGATTATATATCAAGTTGGGAATCAACATTTTTTAAAAATGCAATTACACTTCAAAAATGAAGAAAACAAAAATAAGTGTTGCCAATAATTATCTTGTAACATAAATACATTTGAATATTACAATAGTTCTTATTATGTGGATCAGGCATTTTTGTAGCATCTATCATTTGCCACCCAGTATTTACATAGCTTTTTGTGTATACGGTTGTGTCCTCATCTAAGTGAACAACTTCTGATTTTAGGAATCATGTCTAATGTTTTGTTGTTTGTTTCCAGATAGCACTTAATTAGCAATTTAATAAACTTTAATTGAATGAATATTTGTTTAGAAGCAATTAAAGAAAGTATGCAAAGTTTCAGGGAAAGTGAGTTCTCATTTTTTTTCTGTTAGTTTGGCACTAGTTTTTCAAGTTTTAGTTCTTTTTTGGTAAAGAGGAATAATGTGTTTATTTATTAACATGTTTATTTATGAATGTGTTTATGCACCCTACAAATTCATAACTAGGGCCTGTTCTTTGAGATGTGAACCTAAGTTAGAAGAACTCTACTTGTGTGAAACTTGCATTAGTGAGCAGAAACAAATAAATAAACACTTACACAATATATAATTCCAATGAATATAGAGAATATTGTGATACAGTGACTGTGGGGCTACTTTAGACTCATCCTCTCCGAAGAGGTGACAAAGAACCTGGAATAGCTAGGTGCATGCAAACCAGAAGCAGTGTTAGTTAGGGCAAACTTAAGTATGTTGAATTGTAAGATCAAAAAAGGCCAATGTTGCTGAAGTATAAAGGACTACTAATTAGAGAAGGGGCTAATTAGATAATGTCGAAGAGAGATTATGGAGTGTTCTTTGTACATTGGTGTAAAGAATTTTAATTTTTTTTTTGAGTATAATAGGAATCCATTGGAAGGTCTGAGGAAGAATGAAACAAGATCTCATTTACATTTTTAATATTTTTAAAGTACCAGGTTATGTTGTCGGGAGAAATTGGACGCTAAGTCTGAAATATTTGACATTCATGTCGAGATACCAGGTAGAAAGTTGTTGTCTAGGACTCCAGACAGGTTCTAGGTCAGGGTTAGAGCCATTGATATTTAGTTGGTATTTAAACAATGAATTATATGAGATAAGCTAGAAATATTACCTTGTGAGAATATTGAGAGTGACTTAGAACAGCCTCAAAGCATCCCAACATTTAGCGGTTCAGTGGAGAAGCAAAGATCAGAAACCAGCAGTGTAGCAAGACAGAAGCAAAGAGTGAGAGATAAGAGGAGAGAATAAAGTTAATGTGGTAAGCAGACAAAGACACAGGTAAGATAGAAACAGAAAGGTGAACATGGGATTTAGTTTCATGGAAGTTGTTGGTGGCTTTGACACAAACTGTACCAAATGGAGTAATGAGGACAAAGCCATACTAGAGTGAGTTTTCCTGACACTATGAAAACAATGAAAAGATCTAAATATAATGTGTGCTTCATAACATATGTAGTAGTAATAACACTGCTAATGGAATAAAACAGTAATTATTTAATGGGTGTTAGTTTTCCACCTGACATTTTGCTAAGCACTTTTTAGGTATTATTTTATTTAATCCTTATAATAGCACTTTAAAATCAACATTATTATGTATTTTCAGTTTAGAGATAAGGGAATAGACATCTTTCCAAGGTCACGTTGCTTTGTCACAAGCATGAGAGTTACAGCATCAGTCTTAATCTAAAGAATTAAAGCAGATAATTATTGTGTATATTTATTTTTTTTTAATTTTGCTTTTAAAGTAGCATTTCACTTAAGTTCTGTTTTTAGAGTTTATTTGCATAATTGAATCACAGAAAAATGATAATCTCCTCAGCACTATAAACAATTGATGGCTACAAAATGTGATGTTTCTGATTTTTCAGTTCTAAAATTCCATTGGAAGACTTAAAATATCTCTAAAATGTATTTGTGTCAAAAGTTACAGACATAAACAATGTATTTTAGACTGCGAGAAAAATTATAAATAGTTGCTTATTTAATTCTGTTTTTCTGAGTGTCACAGTAAAATAGCTAGAATGATCTATATTTAACCATTTAAGATTCTTGAAATCAACATGAGTGATTTTAAAAATAATCAGGCTAAAAACACATAACTTGTAAAAAATATATCTAAAAATGGAATTGTGCTATAATTTAATATATTGTATTGTACTAATTAATGTAATATAATTGGCTACTTTACTTATAGTATGCTAATTTCCAAAAGATTATAGAATGAAACACTAAAGCAAACACAATAGAAAATATAGTTTTAAAAAGTAATATAGGATTGAGAGTGACATGAAAGTAAGAAAAGGAAGTATTGACAGATTTGACTTAACAATTTTCCTTCAAAATCATCATACAAATGTTAAAAAATAAGTGAATAACTAGGGGAAATGTATACAGCATACATAAAAGACAAGTGGATAATAGCTGCATGAATAGCCTCCACAAATAAATGAAAGAAAAATGAGCAGTCGACCCCTTCCTGACACCTTACACTAAAATTAACTCCAGATGGATTAAAGACTTAAACATAACACCTAACACCATAAAAACCCTAGAAGAAAATCTAGGCAAAACCATTCAGGACATAGGCGTAGGCAAGGACTTCATGACCAAAACACCAAAAGCAGTGGCAACAAAAGCCAAAATAGACATGTGGGACCTAATCAAACTCCACAGCTTCTGCACAGCAAAAGAAACAGTCATTAGAGTGAATCGGCAACCAACAGAATGGGAAAAAATTTTTGCAGTCTACCCATCTGACAAAGGGCTGATATCCAGAATCTACAAAGAACTGAAACAGATTTACAAGAAAAAAACAAACAAGCCCATTCAAAAGTGGGCGAAGGATATGAACAGACACTTTACAAAAGAAGACATACATGAAGCCAACAAACATATGAAAAAATGCTCATCATCACTGGTCATTAGAGAAATGCAAATCAAAACTACATTGAGATACCATCTCATGCCAGTTAGAATGGCGATCATTAAAAAATCTGGAGACAACAGATGCTGGAGAGGATGTGGAGAAATAGGAACACTTTTACACTGTTGATGGGAGTGCAAATTAGTTCAACCATTGTGGAAGACAGTGTGGCGATTCCTTAAGGACCTAGAAATAGAAATTCCATTTGATCCAGTAATCCCATTACTGGGTATATATCCAAAGGACTATAAATCATTCTACTATAAGGACACATGCACACGAATGTTCATTGCAGCACAGTTTACAATAGCAAAGACTTGGAACCAACCCAAATGCCCATCAATGACAGACTGGACAGGGAAAATGTGGCACATATACACCATGGAATATTATGCAGCCATCAAAAACTATGAGTTTGTGTCCTTTGTAGGGACATGGATGAACCTGGAAACCATCATTCTCAGCAAACTGACACAAGAACAGAAAATCAAACACCGCATATTCTCACTCATAGGCGGGGTGTTGAACAATGTGAACACATGGACACAGGGAGGGGAGCATCACACACTGGGGTCTGTCAGGGGGAAAAAGGGGAGGGACAACGGGGGCTGGGGAGTTGGGGAGGGATAGCATGGGGAGAAATGCCAGATATAGGTGATGGGGAGGAAGGCAGCAAATCACACTGCCATGTGTGTACCTATGCAACAATCTTGCATGTTCTTCACATGTACCCCAAAACTTAAAATGCAATAAAAAAAATATATATATATAAATAAAAATAAAATAAAATAAAGAAAAATGGGCAGTCGAACAAAAAATAGATTTGAAAAAGTATGAACAGGCAATTCACAGTAGGCATGAAGTCCAATGAACTTATTAAAAATATGTTTAATCTCATCAATAATGCAAGGGATATATAGTTTAAAACTATGTTGAAGTAGTTGGCTCCACTCGTTTAACAAAAAGACAGAAAAGTAAATTACTAATAACTACTATTGCCAGGGTATAGGGAAACAGACACTTTCAAACTCTATAACCAGGAGTGATAGACACTTTCAAACTCTATAAGCAGGAGTGACGAACATTTGTTACAGGGGAATTTTCAGAAAAATCTCCAATTAATGAAAGTTGGGTAATTTCTTTTCTTCTAATGGGACTTCAGAAAATGCATCCTACAGATAGCATTTGTAAATGAGGTCTTCCACTTGTCCCTGGAAGGTAGTGGTTCTTCTCTAAGGTAAAGGTTTTCACTCTGGCTGCATATGAGGAACACCTGGGTATCATTTAGACCCTACCAGTGCTGGACACCACCAACCAATCAACTCAAAATCTCTGGAAATGGAGCATAGATATTGCTAATTTTTAGAATATTCCCAGGGGGTTCTAACAAGCACTAGGTTGAGATCTCTATCATTATTATCCTTACCTTTCCTATTAGGGAGAGTAAAAAATGTATCTAAAGCCCATTCTTGAGCCTCTAGTGTTTGGTAAACTTGCTAGCTAAACTTAATGGAGCTAAAAATACTTTATCTCTTTGCTGAGCATGTATAAAGAGATTTTGCTTAAATAGAGGCATAAAGGGAATAATCCTGAGATGTTGGCATTTATTGTTGACATTGATTTCTGTCCAGGGAAAATGATAATGGATCAAATCATCTGTCCTTCTTTTCTTATTTACCTTCCACTGTGTCTGGAATTTAGGATTCTTCAAAGGAGTAAACTCTCACCTTCAGGGACAAGACTAAATCAGAGTGGATAATATTCAAACATTTTAGGTACATTGTGCTTAATCAGGACTAAAAGTCAGGTGAAGTCATTTAATTTCATTTTGTTCTTCAGGGCCTTGCAATTTCCTTTTTCTCGCAATTACGAGGATCACAATATGATCCATCCGAGAGAGAGAGGCTGATGCTGACCCAATTATGTAATATAATGGCAGTCTCCAAAACAATATAGTTTTAATCTATTTGAAGACATTTTGGCAATAGCTGCTTTAAAATTTTATATACCCTTTATGCTGGCATTTCCACTTCTAGAAATTTATTCTACAGAACTCTCTCACATTGAAAAGAATTCTTGTTCAAGGCAATTCACTGCAGCATTGCTTGCAACAGCAGAACTTGGAAAGAAATTATACAGCTATTAAAAATAATGAGGAAGATGTCCATGTGTTGATTTTGAAAGTTATTCAGGTTATGTTGAACAATGAAAAGAATAAGTACATTTTTGTGTTTTCTGAAGTATCAATTTAATTATGTTCTCTCAACTGTTTTCATGAATGGTTTCAGGTTATAGTTGGTCAAAAGAGTAATTTGCTTGAGATTTGGAGAGCAGAAAGAAAGCAATGGCTTCATTCTCTGAAGGTCATCATGGTTATCTGAAATGACAAATACAGAGGTGCCTGCTGGGCTTTAGCTTTTCCCTATGCATCTCAACTGTGTGTCCAGCTCTTCCTTTGGACTGCTGGCCTTGCTGACCCTCAGCCTCAGACCAAGACAAGTGGTACCCAAATGCTGGCAGGTTGCTGCTTGGCTTTGCTCTGGTGCCTGTCTAGTTATTCTCTCCAATTGCTGGCCCTAGTGACCATCCGTGGCCCCAGTTCGTCACCAGTTACTTACATGGGAACCCATAAAGATAACAACTTCCTGTAGGTGTTCCAACCTAATCCTCTTTTATGATCCTTTTTTGGTGGTTGAATCTGTGTGGTGTATCAGATTGATGGTTGATAACACCTCTGCTCTTCCAATCTCCCTTTTCAGACTTTAATTTTCAAGCTTCTCCCACAATTGTTTAAGGTTTAATTCCTACAAAAAAAATTCTTACTCTGTAACTGTTCTACAAATTATATGACTGTAATATTGACTATTAGTGATTCACTGATTGAGTACTGACTGACACAGTTATTGGGACTGGGGTATATAATCTCCATAAGTAACTTTCAGTAATTCCTCCCTTCATTGTACATGCACAGACTCCAAGAAATGTGGTCTACTTTTCTCTTTCCTTGAGCCTGGGCTGGACTATCACTTGCTTAAACTAATAGAATACAGTGGAATTAACATTCTTGGATTTCTACACTAGACCTTAAGATATACTGCAATTTATTCCTTCTTCTTGGATATCAGCTGCCATGATGTAAAGAAGTCCAGGCTAGATTATTCGATAATTAGAAGTAATATAGAGAGACACTCTGATGCATAAGAAACCAACTTAGTACATTTGGTTAGTATATTGGGACCTCCCAGCTGGCTGCAGCTAGCTACATATGAGTGAATCCAGCTACGATCAGGTATAATAGAATAACCACTCAACAGAGCATTGCATGAATTCTTGATCGATAGTCATGAAAAATAACAAATCATTTTTAAATTAATTTTTTAAGCCACTACATTTTCAGCTGGTTTGTTACATAACCATAGAAACATCCATTCATTCAGCTCGTTCATCCAGCACCTATAACATCAGGCATCATTGTATACACTGAGCAAAGGGTCAGTTTTTGGAGATTACATTTTAAGGGAGATAAGTAAAGAAAATTATTTCTAGCAGTAAAAAGGAATTTAAACTGTTGTTGAGTTAGAGTTGCCGAGTAGAAGAGACCATCTTAGATCAATGCTAAAGGAAGACTTTTCTGAGGAGAGGCCATCTGAGTTGAGACCTGAAGAATAAGGCTCTCATTCTGCAATACATTGGAAAGTTTCAGACAGAGAAAATTACAAAGCAAATAGGAATGTTTCCTGAACAGAAGTAAAGATTATATTGCTGGTATGCAGTGAGGAAGGGGAAGATGAAGTTCTTTTGTAGTCTGTTTAACATCTTATTATCCATATTAAAATTATTTGTTTATTCTAAAGTTTAAACTATTAGACACACTACAAAATTATTTAAAATATATTCAAGCATATGAATAAAATAAGTTGGAATATGTAACAAATTCTTGACAGTAGTTGTTTCTGAGGGTGGTTTTTAAGAGGAATTTTTACTTTTCAAATCATATCTCATGATGTTTCAATTTTGTATAAATGTGGAACAGACTTTTTCCTCAAAATTGTATTCTCTCCTTTTATATTAATAGGATTATCATCATGAACATGTTGAGACTATATATTTCTAACTCCCTTGTGGACAAAGTATAGTTATGCAGCTAAATATGTGAATGGAAATGAAATGTGTTATTCTCATCTGAGGTTTTACAGAGTGTGTTGGTCTTTTCCACGATTTCTTTCCTCTAGTTTTGGCTGCTTTCAGAGGCCACTGAGAGTGTAAAGCCATAAAATGGAAAGAAATTTGGTTCCAATTTATGGCACAGAGGAGAGCCAAACTGATTTATTAGCCAAAAACAAACTCTGGTGCGTTAAGATCCTGAAATTTTGGAATTTGTTACCATAGCTTAGTCTAACCTAACTAATGCAATGAATATATGTATTACTTTTGTAATCTGAAGAAAAAAATATAAAAAGATTATATTTAATATAATAATTTCTATTGTACTTCAAGTCAAGTCTGAAGTCCTCATAAGCTTTGCTGCAAATAGGTCAAAGAATTAATTGGAGCACTAGAGCAAGCATTTAAGGGTTTTTGTGAAACAATATTTAATACTACTGGTGACTCTGATCTTATAGTCTGTAGTGGATACATAAAGATTCTCGATATTCCTGCTACATTATCTTATATGTCAAAAAGCTTCTGCTTGTATGTATGAAGTTTTAGGAAGTAGCATTAGATTATACCTTCTCAAACCAGACCTCACTCAGTATATCACCAAAATGTGGTAAAATATACATTTATTACACTGTCAGTTTTTGAGACAACTATTAGATTACTAAACTGAGAGGAATGCTCTTACTATTCAAATTAAGTAACTTGTGCTCTAAAGATCAAACATTTCAAATTATATTGCTATAAACCTGGTACCATCTATTTACAACCTCTTATTAGCATCTGAAGCATCTATGCACAGAACTTGAGGACATAGTTCTGTGCATAGAACTTGAGGACATAATCTAAGTCTGCATACCCATTTAGAAAACAATTTATCTAAAGTCAGGTAAGGTGTAAAGATTATTCAGAAACAATTCTAGAGGTCAAGCAAAACTCTGAGTTTATTCTCCCTTTAATTTATATTCTATCAGGTCCACCTAAAATGTGAAAGCCTTTTCTAACACCTGTCTGATTGCCTTTGGTAAAGTGCAACAAACTGTACCTCTTTGTTCATTGTATAGAATTCAAAATTTACATCCCCTATTGCTAACCTAATATTTCTGACAATCACCTAATCTAGCTCTGTTGCTTGTTAAAAAAATGTAGACATGTAAAGAAAATTTGTTGTGCTGTTACTGCTAATACTAAAAATTTTGATTTAAAAATCCCGACAATTTAGTAAATTGTTGTATATCTGTACACTGAAATATAAACACCAGGAGAAATGTATAATTTGAATACTCTGTAACAAAGCTAGAAAAATTTTGTGTTAAAATAACCAATAGACCAAAAATTATATTTGCAGTGCTGTAAATAAAACTATGTACAATATTGTAAGCATGTGGCTGAAGAGAAGAAAACATAATTAAAGGCTTGATTATTGGGGTGGCAAAACTCTGGGTTGACATTTTTCCTTTTTATGTTTTATTAATCGTGTTATAATGTTTATGCACTAGGTTATTCATTTACTCAAAGTCATTCTTCATTTAGTCATACATAATTATCAAGGACCTATTTTATCCTAGTTTGTTTTCTGGTAATTGGGAATATAACAGTTAAAAAGACTAACAAACTCACTGCATTAATAAAACTTGCACTCTATGGAGGGAGACATATAGTTAACAAATATGTGACATAGCTTGCTGTATAATTTGGGTCCTCTAGAAAGAACGTACTAAAATGGAGGGTAGAATTTTAAAATTTTATTGGCATACAAACCAGTGAAACTAGTGAAGGAAAAAGAGGAGGTGGGAATGAACAGAGGTCAGTCATGATGCTGTAATTGACAATGTATCTGCCAGTCCACAGAGGCATTCCAGAACAAAAAATATCCATTAGAAATGGCTTGGTCTCTGTATTAACACATTTCTCAGCCATTGGCTGATGTCACACAGACAAGAGTATCATGTATACTAAAAAGCTGAGGCAGATCCTGAAGGAGTTAATGGCTGGGAACTGTCAGAAAACTCCATTGCTCATTTCTGGGCAGCAGATTATTTCTTGGAAGGGGTCTGAGAGCAACATCTCTTTGTTCACTACATTTGTTACAGATGAAAATAAGGTAAGAAGAGAAAGTGATATGGGAATTTTATTTTAAATAAGATGGTGCAAAAGGCCATTGATAATATGATAGTTGAGCATAGAATTGAAAGTTAGCTTTAGTCCACACGACAAACTGGGCAAAGTCATTCTGGGATAGGAGACAGAAAGAGAGAAGGTGATAACATGGGAATAAGCCATGGCTGAAGTGAAGAAAGTTAGCAGAAAGGGATAGGAGATGAGATTGTGAAGACAAGCTAGGAACATAAGGGCTATGGTTAGGATATTTTCTGAGTATTATGGATAACCCATGGAAACTTTGAACTAGAGAGTATCATCATCTGTTTTACACTTTTAGAAAATTCACACTGGAGGATTGTGCCTTTAAGTAGAGCGTTAGTTGTAGGGACATGAGAAGAGGTAGGAATCAGAATATATTCAAACCACAGCTTTCTGATGAGTTGGATACAGAAAATGAGGAAAAGAGAGAAATAAATGATGGTTCCAGAGCTTATAACCTGGGAAAATATGTGAATGGAGGGGAATTGAGTGAGGAACAGATTTGTGGTCCTTATGGGGAGATAAGAATTCTGTTTAGATATGTGAAATTTAAGGTGATCATGAGATTCTTGGTTGATATGTAAACAGTTAATGTGATATGGTTTCTTTTTTCTAATTTCCTTTTTTTTTTTTTTCTTTTTAATTATACTTTAAGTTCTGGGGTACATGTGCAGATAGTGCAGGATTGTCACATAGGTATACACATCCCATGGTGGTTTGCTGCATCCATCCCCCCCATCATCTACATTAGGTAGTTCTCCTAATGTTATCCCTCCACAATCCCCCCATACCCTGTTTTCCTTTCCCTAGACTTCCCATCCCCCAACAGGCCCCAGTGTGTGATGTTCCTCTCCCCTGTGTCCATGTATTCTCATTGTTCAACACCCACTTATGAGTGAGAACATGCAGTGTTTGGTTTTCTCTTCTTGTGTCAGTTTGCTGAGAATGATGGTTTCCAGCTTCAAATTTACAAGACATGGGTTTCTTAAAAGTCATAGGACAAATAGAGTGAAAATTCAATTTAGGACTCATTGATGTACAGATAACATTTATAGCTATGGAATTGGATGAGATCACCTATAAAAGTGAGTATAAATAGAGAAGCATACCTTTGATTCATCCCTAAGATACTCCAAAATCTAAAAGTAGGTATGAAGAGGAGGAGGTAGCAAAGGAGACAGTGAAGGAGGAGTCAGAAATGCGGGAAGAACATTAGGAAACGTAGTATCCTGGAAAGCCAGTTATTAAAATAAAAGGAGGGGAGGGAATAATCAACAATGTCAAATGCTTCTAAGAAGTTATCTAAGATGAGGACTTGGTGTTGACTTTGGAAACGATAAAATGGAAGTCAATACTGACAGGAGCAATTTCATTGGAATAGGAGGGATGAAAGCCTTGTTGGAAAGCAAGGATAAGGAAAAGGGAATTCGAGCCTGAGAAAAGAGAAGCAATATAAGTGTGTAGTGTGTGTGTGTGTGTGTGTGTGTGTGTGTGTGTGTGTGTGTGTGTGTTTACATTTTATCCCTAGAATAGGTTGATTTTTAAAAGGTACAATATAACAGTACAATTTGCTTTGCATTTTTGCATCTACAATTAAAATGGTAAAGGAGAAATTGGTTGGTAGTTATGTTACAGTAATTGCTTTGAGCTCATACATACCATTATTATTAGGTGGTTTCCTTATAAATTATCTCACTTTATACTAAAAATGATCCTATGAAAGCATCATTTTAATTTAATAATTAAAATACAGGAATTGAAGTCAAATTATTTGGTTTTCAAGATAGAGGGTCATTTTGTTTTTTGGACTATATTCATCATATTCATACCTCTTACAGATGAGGGATCTGAGTTATTTATGGTTGAGAGAGCTGGCAAAACTAGTTGAATTCTATGGTGCTGTAGTTAGAATACAGATAGTGCTAACCTCTTTATAAACACTGCGTTTTGGAAAAAGAGTTTGAAATACTTCAGTAATGAAGAAGTTTCTACTTTGGATATCTAGCACTAAATATAACAATAATAAATATAAATTATATACAGCTTTTGAGTTTGGAGCAACATCCAATTTGCTTTGCATTTTTGCATCTACAATTAAACCAGTAAAGGAGAAATTGATTGGTAGTTATGTTACAGTAATTGCTTTGAGCTCATACCATTATTATTAGATGGTTTCCATATAAATTGTCTCACTTTATACTAAAAAATGATCCTATGAAAGTCCTTTAAAAATGAGAATACTGAGACTCTGAGCTTTAGGTAACTTGCCCAAAATCACATAGCTAATTTCACACATGAAATTTGATTGCAAGTCTGATAGTAAGCTCTAGCTTATTCTAGTAGGCAATGCTACCTGTTGATTTAAAATGAACAAACAGCTTAAAAGAGGGAATAATTTATGCCCTGTGTGACATCAATCAAAACTTCTATGTACTTTAGAACAGATTCCAATTTAATAATTAAAAATCCAGGAATTATACGTGCAAATTGAAGTCGAATTATTTGGTTTTCAAGATAGAGAGTCGTTGGCTAACCAATTATATAACAGTTGACATAGTTAGTAGAAAAGAATATCATGTTAAAAATCTTTTCAGGATTATATATATTCTATATATCTTTTATATATGTATGTTTTTAGCATAGAAATGTACTCGATATTCCCTTTTTTGAAACAGTTCAATTATATAGCTGTTAACAGCTTTAAAACCAATATATGGACAATATACAATTATGAAATTGTTTAGAATTTTTTATCTTGAGGGGAATAGACAGGGAGGAATAGATTTTAAATTGGTATTTGAAATATTGACAATAACAGAACATGTTAGCCTATTTGATATTGATGGATAATGCAATGATGAACATATTTACTTATGACAGTCTATAAAATAGTGATCTGAATCTACAATGTAGGACCTATCATGAATATAATGTTAAACTGATAAAGCATTCCAGAGCTATGGCAACAATTACCTAGGTAACCACAAAAATATATCATCCTGAATTGAATTTATTAAATGAAAAGGTTTTTTTTTAATTCAGGCTATTGCCATGTATAAAATGAGAACAAAATTTAAAGTGATTTAGAATTGTGTAAAATAGCTTTAAAAGTACATTTTTACGTCATTAGAAAATATAAAATAATTACAACACTTGTTTCAATTAAATATTTCAAACATTATATAGTGATGATTTACACTTTATTCTACATTTTCCCATAAAGAATTAAAGAATTAAATGTGTTTTAATTTCTGAAATTTTTTGTGTGAGTTAGCTATTGGCATTTTTTTTATACTTACATTTTTATTTATACTTACTTTCATTCAGTGAGAAAAAAAGCACCTAACAAGTTTTTTAAAAATTCCATGTTAGACAAATATACATCTTAATTCCCATTTCTCTTTTTCTGTTAGTTATTTTAGTATGATTATGGTGCTTCAATATTGAGGCAAACCCTGTCTACACTCGCCTGTCCTGTCTCCTGTACACTACTAGCCCTATTTCCAAGTTTTCCAGGTTAAGTGTGGTCATATGAGTAAATTCTGTCTACAAAAATATGTGAGTGGAGATAATGTGTGCCACTTCTGGACCTACTCCTGGCTATGCTCCATAACACTCTCCTCTGCCTATTAGAGAGATACATCCTTAATGTGGCAGTGACCCAAAACTCATACAGTTAAAGGGAAGCCACTAAACAATGGTGGGAGAATGTGAAAGAAGAAACCTGGGTTTTCAAATGAATGAAAATGAAATAGGCTTCATGAAATAAGGCAGCCTATTAACCCAGACTGCTCACTTTAGACAATCAAATGACAGGGAAATAAATTTATATCTTCTTTAAGCTGCTTAATTATGGCTAATTTTCTTTATTACAGCAGTGTAGCCTAAATAATGGACACTGATGATGCCAAGTTTAATAGAAGAATGCTTTCTCAAGTTCTCCGGTTCAAGTTAACTCATTTAGGCATATTCTACCCCATAATGACATCAGTTTTAGTGATAGAATCTTTCTTGCTCTCCCCCAGCTCTTTTATCACGGAGACGATAATTCACTCTGTCTCTCATCAATGCTTAATTTGGTTGAGTTTTTTTTCACTATAAGTGGGGCTGGGGATGATGTCTGTTTTCAGGATGATCAGGAGAGCAATATGTATATTGCAATTCTGCAAGAGACATTTAACTCAACTTGTGTGGTTTCCTTGTGTGTTCTTGGTCTATTCTTGTGATGAAAAGAGTCCAAAATATTACATAGTATACTTGTTTTCTCTCTTTGTTTTATTTTTCTATCTCTGATGAATTAACATAGATTCTGATGAAAACACCAATCTAATGACTTGATGCTTTTTATACATATAATGTATATAGTATATATTTTTCTTATATATACATTTATTTATATTGCCTATTTGTATGATTTGGCTCTGTGTCCCCACCCAAATCTCATCTCAAGTTGTAATCCCCACATGTTGAGGGAGGGACTTGGTGGGAGGTGATTGGATCATGGGGGCAGTTCCCCCCCATGCTGTTCTCCTGATAGTGAGCGAGTTATCATGACAGCTGATGGTTTTAAAGTGTAGCACTTCCCTCTTTGCTCTCTCTCTCTCCTACTGCCATGTAAGTCGTGCCTTGCTTTGTCCTTTACTTCTGCATGATTGTAAGTTTCCCGAGGCCTTCCTAACCATGTGGAACTGTGAGTCAATTAAACCTCTTTTGTTTATAAATTACACAGTCTCAGGTAGTTCTTTACAGCAGTGTGAAAACAGACTTATACAGAAAATAGGTATCGGGAGTTTGGGAGACTATTATAAAGATGCCTGAAAATGTGGAAGCGACTTTAGATCTGGGTACTAGACAGAAGTTAGAATAGTCTGGAGGACTCAGAGGAAGACACAAAGATGTGCAAATGTTTGGAACTTCCTAGAGATTTGTTGAATGGTTTTGGCCAAAATTCCGATAGTAGTGTGTACAATGAAGTGCATGCTGAGGTTGTCTCAGATGGAGATGAGAAACTTATTGGGAAATAAAACAAAGGTCATTCTTGCTATGCTTTAGCAAAGAGACTGGTGGTACTTTGCCTCTGCTCTGGAGATCTGTAGAACTTTGACCTTGAGAGATGATTTAGGGTAGAATAAATTTCTAAATGGCAAAGAATTCAACATGTAACCTATTTCTGAAAGCATACAGCTATATGCATTCACAAGGAGATGATCTGAAATTAGAACTTATGTTTAAAAGGGAAGCAGAGCATAAAAGTTTGGAAAATTTGCAGCCTGACCATGTGGTAGAAAAGAAATACCCATTTTCAGATATGAGGGCAATCTGGCTGTGACATCTGTCACTCCATTGATGTCAGGGTTGATTTGGCTGATCTGATTGGTTAGGCAGGTGTCCCCTTCCTCACTTAACACTCCATGTGCATCCCTCCCAAAGCTGTGTGCTCAGTTGAAGAGGACGACCATCTCCATTAGAGGAGGACAGGTCTTTGGTCAGGTATACAAGTAGCTGCACTCCCCTGCTAGAACCTCCAAACAAGCTCTCAAGAAATGCCCATTTTCTGGGGAGGAATTCAAGCTGGCTGCAGAAATTTGCATAAGTAACAAGGAACTGAGCGTTACTTATCAAGACAATGGGAAAAATGTCTTCAGGGCATCTCAGAGATCTTTGTGGCAGCCCCTCCCATCACAGGCCTGGAGACCTGGTTGGGGGAAATGGCTTCATGGGCAGGTCCCAGGGCTCAGCCTCAGGACTTGGTGGCCTGCATCCCAGCCACTCCAGCTTCAGCTATGGCTAAAAGTGGCTGAGGTACAACTCAAGCTGTTGCTTCAGAGGTTATAAGGCCCAATCTTTCACAGCCTCCATATAATGTTGGGCCTGTGGGTGTGTAGAAGACAATAATTGAGCTTTAGGAGCCTCCGCCTCAATTTCCAAGGATGTATGGAAATGCCTGAATGTCCAGGCAGAAGTCTGCTTCATGAGTGGAACCCTCATGGAGAACATCTACTAAAGTAATGCAGAGGGTAAATGTGGAGTTGGAGCACCCACACAGAGTTCCCTGTGGGGGGATTTCCTAGTGGAGCTGTGGGAAGAGGGCCACTGTCCTCCAGACTGAGAATGACAGATCCCCACCAACAGCTTGCACTACATACTTGGAAAAGCTGCAGGAACTCATGCCAGCATGTGAAAGCAACTTCAGGGCCTGTATCTTGCAGAGCCACTGGGGGCAAGCTTCCCAAGGCCATGGGAGCACACCCCTTGCATCAGCATGCCCTGGATGGGAGACATGGAATCAAAGAAGATTATTTTGGGGATTTAAGATTTAATGAGTACCCTGCTGGGCTTCAGACTTGCATGGAGCCTGTGACCCCCTTTGTTTTGGCCAATTTCTCCCATTAGGAATGAGAGCATTTACCCAATGCCTGTTCCTCCATCGTATCTTAGAAGTAACTAATTTGTTTTGTACTTTACCAGCTCATAGGCAGAAGGGAGTTGCCTTGTCTCAGATGAGACTTTGGACTTGGACTTTTGAATTAATTCTGGAATGAGTTAAGAATTTTGGTGACTTTTGGGAGGCATGATTGCATTTCTAAATGTAAGAAGAACATGAAATTTGGGAGGGTCTCAGGCAGAATGATATGGTTTGACTCTGCATCCCCATCTAAACCTCATCTGGAATTGTATCCCAATGTGTCAGGGGAGGGACCTGGTGAAAGGTAATTGGATCATGGCAGTGGTTTCCCCCTTGCTGGCCTCGTTTTAGTGACTTGAGATTTCAGGGTAGAGAAACTTAGTTGGAAGCAATTGTTCTCAATATCTTAAAACTGGTATAAAATTTTCTTACCAGAACAGCTTGAACATTTCCAACTGCCTTCATTGACTAACTTTTTTCTTTTTTCTTTGAGACAGGGTGTCTCACTCTCTTGCCTAGGCTGGAGTGCATTGGCTGGATCCTGCTCACTGCAGCCTCGACCTCCTTGACTCAAGTAATCCTCTCACCTTAGCCTCCCTAGTATCTGGGACTACAGGTGTGCACCTAACTTTTTATTTTTTTGTAGTGGCAGCACCTCACTTTGTGGCCCAGGCTGGTCTCAATCAATCCTTCTACCTTGGCCTCCCAATTGTTGGAATTAAACAGATTAACTGCTACTACTGGCCAGTCATAAACTAACTTTTTATGTCCAGAGCAGAGGTAAGAATCCTGGTCTCAGCTAAGGGGTGTCTTAAAGTATGTAGCTGTGTGTAGATAGAAGCCCTGCTTGGGGCATAGGTTTCCTAGATGCTAATAAGATCTCTTCATTGCATCTTGCTAATTTCCAGAATGAAAGCACTAAGAGAAAAAAAATCTTTCCTAGTGAGTGACCATGATCTGGCTCTTATTTCTACCTTAGTTACAGACTTATTTATGGATTTATCATCTTCCTATTTCTCTTTAATTGATCACTCTGTACCCTTCCTATGTGGATTTTGCCACATACTAATTAGAATGTGTGAAGTAATGAAGCTATACTAATGTGGTATCAGTGTGGACAGAAAAAGGAAACCTGTACGAGAAGTGTATTAGTTTGTTTTCATGCTGCTGATACAGACATATCCTAAACTGGGAACAAAAGAGGCTTATTTGGACTTCAGTTCCACATGGCTGGGGGAGTTCTCAGAATGGTGGGAGGTGGAAAGCACTTCTTACATGGCAGCAGATAGAGAAAAATGAGGAAGAAGCAAAAGTGGAAACCCCTGATAAGCCCATCAGATGTCATGAAACTTACTCACTACCATGAGATTAGCACGGGAAAAGACTGGCCCCCATGATACAATTACCTCCCACTGGGTCTCTCACACAACATGGGAAAATTCTGGGAGATACAATTCAAGTTGAGCTTTGCATAGGAATGTGGCCAAACCATATCATTCCACCCCTGTCCCCTCTAAATCTCATGTCCTCACATTTCAAAAGCAATCATGCCTTCCCAATACTCCCCCAATACTCCTTTCAGCATTAACCCAAAAGTCCACAGGCCAAAGTCTAATCTGAGACAAGGCAAGGCCCTTCTGCCTATGAGCCTGTAAATCAAAAGCAAACTAGTTACTTCCTAGATACAATGGGGGTACAGGTATTGGGTAAATACAGCCATTCAAAGTGGGAGAAATTGGCCAAAATAAAGGGGTTACAGGGTCAATGCAAGTCTGAAATCTAGCATTGCAGTCGAATCTTAAAGCTCCAAAATGATGTCCCTTGATACCAAGTCTCACATCCAGGTCATCCTAATGCAAAAGGTGGGTTCCCATGGTCTTGGGCACTTCCACCCCTGTGGCTTTGCAGGGTACAGCCCTCCCTCCTAGGTGCTTTCACAGGTTGGTGTTGTCTGTGGCTTTTCTAGGCATACAATGTAAGCTTCCAGTGTATCTACCATTCTGGGCCCTGAAGGACAGTGGCCACTTCTCACAGTCCCACTAGGTGGTACCACAGTAGGGACTCTGTTTGGGGGCTCCAACCCCATATTTTCCTTCCACACTATCCTAGCAGAGATTCTCCATGAGGGCCCCACCCCAGCAGCAAACTTTTGCCTGGGCATCTAGTCGTTTCCATACATCTGAAATCTCGGCAGAGGTTCCCAAACCTCAATTCTTGACTTCTGTGCACCCACAGGATCAATACCATGTGGAAGCTGCCAAGGCTTGAGGCTTCCTCCCTCTGAAGCCATAGCCCAAGCTCTATGTTGGACCCTTTCAGCTATGACTGGAGCAATTGGGATATGGGGCACCAAGACCCTAGGCTGCACACAGCACAGGGACCATGGGCCTGACCCACAAAACCAGTTTTTCCTCCTGGACCTCCATGTCTATGATGAGAGGGGCTGCTGTGAAGGTCTCTGACATGGCTTGGAGATATTTTCCCCCATCGTCTTCAGGATTAACATTAGGCTTCTTGCTACTTATGCAAATTTCTGCAACTGGCTTAAATTTTCCTCAAAAAATGGGTTTTCTTTTCTACTGCATCATCAGGCTGCAAATTTTCTGAACTTATATGCTCTGTTTCCTTTTTAAAATGGAATGCTTTTAACAGCGCCCAAGTCACCTCTTGAATACTTTACTGCTTAGAAATTTCTTCTGTCAGATACTCTAAATCATCTCTCTCAAGTACAAAATTCCACAAATCTTTAGGACAGGGGCAAAATGCTGCCAGCATTCTTGCTAAAACATAACAAGAGTCACTTTTGCTCCAGTTCCCAACAAGTTTCTCATCTCCATCTGAGACCACCCCAGCCTGAACCTTACTGTCCATATCACTATTAGCATTTTGGGTAGTCATTCAACAAGCCTCTAGGAAGCTTCAAACTTTCCCACATTTTCCTTTCTTCTTGTGAGCCCTCCAAACCATTCCAACCTCTGCCTGTTACCCTGTTCCAAAGTCGCTTCCACATTTTTGGGTAGCTTTTCAGCAGCACCCCACTCCTGGTACCAATTTACTGTGTTAGTTCCTTTCAAGCTGTTGATAAAGACATTCCTGAAACTGGGAACAAAAGAGATTTAACTGGACTTACAGTTCCACATGGCTGGGAAGGCCTTAGAATTATGGTGGGTGGTGAAAAGCACTTCTTACATGATGGCAGCAAGAGAAAAATGAGGAAGAAGCAAAAGCAGAAACCCCTGATAAACCCTCAGATCTCATGAGACTTATTCACTATCATGAAAATAGCATAGGAAAGACTGGCCCCCATGATTCAATTACTTCCCCCCCAGGTCCCTGGGAATTCTGAGAGCTACAATTCAGGTTGAGATGGTAGGGTGGGGGGAGACAGCCAAACCATATCAAGAAACATTAAGAAAGAAAACACAGATTAAAAATCTAAGAGAAGGCTGGGCGTGGTGGCTCACACCTGTAATCCCAGCACTTTGGGAGGCCGAGGCGGGTGGATCACGAGGTCAAGAGATCGAGACCATCCTGGCCAACATGGTGAAACCCCGTCTCTACTAAAAATACAAAAAAAATTAGCTGGGCGTGGTGGCGCGCGCCTGTAGTCCCAGCTACTCGGGAGGCTGAGGCAGGAGAATTGCTTGAACCCGGGAGGCGGAGGTTGCAGTGAGCCGAGGTCGCGCCACTGCACTCCAGCCTGGTGCCTGGTGACAGACTGAGACTCTGTTTCAAAAAAAAAAAAAAAAAAAAAAAAAAAAAAAAAATCTAAGAGAAGATGTCAAATATTTTAACAAGTGAAAAATGTACTTTGTGTTCTTTCAATATTTTATCAATATCTTTATTAAGAAGTGGTAACAAGAATTTGTTGGAATTATTCTCTCAGTAGCAGTGGCTAACATTTATAAACACAGCTATATTAGGTTAATTAGGCTGCTATAACAAAATACCATAGACTGGGTGGTTTGATCAACATAAATTTTTCAAAAAGATACCTATTATGAAGACTACTAACTTTTAGAAAATAAAAAGAACTTAAATGAATCAAGTCAGTTGTGAAACTACCTTACTCAATACATATAAACAATAAAGATGTATTTTACCCAGTCTATGAAAAATGTCTTTCTCTAATCATAAAAGTAGCACAAAAAGTAGAATAAATTAAAAGACAAGACACAAATTCAAGGTAAATTAGCAGCAAAAAATGGGAGAAATTTATTTTTTCACAGTTTTAGGGAATAGAAGTCTGAGATCAATGGTTGTCAGGTGACATCAATGGTTGTCAGGGCTGGTTTCACTCTGAGGTTTCTCTCTTTGTCTTGCAGCTGGCTGCCTTCTCACTGTGTCCTTACATGTTCATCCTGTGTGTCTGTGTTGTCTGTGCCCTCATGTACTTTCCTTATAATGACACCAGTCATATTGGGTCAGAGTTCACCTTAAGGACTCCATTTTAATTTAATTACTATTTTAAATATAGCCACTTTGTATTAATCCATTTTCACATTGCTAATAAAGACATAGCCAAGACTGGGCAATTTATAAAGGAAAGAGATTTAATTGACTCACAGTTCAGCATGGTTGGGGAGGCCTAGTGAAACTCACAATCATGGTGGAAAGGGGAAACAAACATATCCTTCTTCACATGGTGTCAGCAAGGAAAAGTGCTGAGCTAAAGGGGGAAAAGCCCTATTAAAGCCATCAGATCTCATGGGAACTCACCCACCATCATGAGAACAGCATGAGGGTAACCAACCCCATGAATAATTACTTCCCATCAGGTCCCTACCATGACATATGGGGATTATGGGAACTACAATTCAAGATGAGATTTGGATGAGGACACAGTCAAACCATATCATTCCACCACTGGCCACTCCCAAATCTCATGGCCTCACATTTCAAAATATAATCATGCCCTTCCAACAGTCCCCCCAAATTATTAACTCTTTCCAGTATTAACTCAAAAGTCCAAGTCCAAAGTCTCATCTGCAATGAGGCAAGTTCCTTTACCTATGAGCTTGTAAAATCAAAAGCAAGTTAGTAACTTCCTAGATACAATGCGGGTACAGGAAGTTGGTAAATACATCCATTCCAAAGGGAGACATTGGCCAAAACAAAGGGGTCATGGGTCCATAAAAGTCTAAAATCCAGCAAGACAACCAAGTTTTGCAATGATCTCCTTTGATTCCATGTTTTATATCCAGGTCACGCTGATGCAAGAGGTTGGCTCCCATGGCCTTGGACAGCTCCACCCCTATTGCTTTTCAGAAACAGCCTCCCTCCTGGCTACTTTCACTGGCTGGTGTTGTCTGTGGCTTTTCCAGGTACAGGGTGCAAGCCATTGGTGTATCTACCATTCTCAGGTCTGGAGGACAGTGGCCCTCTTGTCATAACTCTACTAGGCAGTGCCCTAGTGAGGACTCTGTGTTGGGGCTATGACCACATTTTCCTTCTGAACTGCCCTAGCAGAGGTTCATAAGGAATCACCCCTGCAGATGACTTCTGCCTGGACATCCAGGCACTACCATATATCTTCTGAAATCTAGACAGATGTTCCCAAACCTCAATTCTTACCTTCTATGTGCCTGCAGGACCAACACCACATGGAAGCTTCCAAAGGTTGGGGCTTGCACTCTCTGAAACAATGGCCTGAGCTCTACCTTTGCTCCTGTTAATCATGGCTGGAGCAGCTAGGACACAAGGCACCAAGTCCCAAGGCTACACACAGCAGGGAGCCCTGGAATTGTCTCAGAAAACCATTTTTCCCTCCTAGGCCTCCAGGCCTGCAATGGGAAGGCTGCTGTGAAGGTCTCTGACATGCCCTGGAGACATCTTCCCCATTGTCTTGGTGATTAACATTTGGTTCCTCATTACTTAGGCAAATTTCTGCAGCCAGCTTGAATTTCTCCCCCAGAAAATGTTTTTTCTTCCTTTACATCATCAGGCTGAAAATTTTTCAATTTTTTATGTCTCCTTCCTCTTGAATGCTTTGCTGCTTAGAAATTTCTTCCTCCAGATATCCGAAATAATCTCAACATCACAGTTCTACAGATCTCTAGGGCAAGGGCAAAATGCTGTCAGTCTCTTATCATAGCAAGAGTAACATTTACTCCTGTTCCCAAAAATTTCCTTATCTCCATCTGAGACCATCTCATCCCAGACTTTATTGTCCATACATCTATCAGCATTTAAGCCATTCAACAAGTCTCTAGGAAGTTCCAAACCTTCCCACATCTTCCTTTCATCTGAGCTTTCTAAGTCTCTAGGAAGTTCCAAGCTTTCTCACATTTTGCTGTCTTTTTCTGAGCCCTCCAATCTGTTCCAACTTCTGCCTGTTATTCAGTTCTGAAGTCACTTTCACATTTTTGGGTATCTTTATAAGCAATATCCCTATCCTGGTACCAAAATCTGTATTAGTCAGGGTTCTCTAGAGGGACAGAACTACCGAGATATATGTATTTATGAAAGGGAATTTACTAAGGAGTAGTGACTCACATGATCACAAGGTGAAGTCCCCACGATACACCAACTGTTAGTTGTGGAGAAGGTAAGCCAGTCTGAGTCCCCAAACCTCAAAAACAGGAAAGCCAACAGTGTAGCCTTCAGTCTGTGGCCAAAGGTCTAAGAACCCCTGGATAACCACTGGCATAAGCCCAAGAGTCCAAAAGCTAAAGAACTTGGAGTTTTATGTTCCAGGGCAGGAAGCATCCAGTATAGGAGATAACGAAGTGGAGAAAACTGAGAAAGTCTGCTCTTTCATCTGTCTTCTTCCTGCTATATTCTAGCCATGCTGGCAGCTGATTGAATGGTGCCCACCCACATTGAGGGTGGGTCTGCCTCTCTCAATCCACTGACTCAAATGTTAATCTCCTTTGGCAACATCTGCACAGACACACCAAGGACTAATACTTTGCATCTTTCAATGCAATCAAGTTGATATTCAATATTAACACCATCACATACATTCTGGGGCCCTGGGAGTTAGAACTTCATCATGTGAATGTTGAAGGGACACAGTGCTTCCACAACAGTAGCCAGCATCCAAAAAATGCTAACTATGAGTCTGCATTGTCCTAAACATTTTTTATGTGCTGACTTGTTTAATCTGTGAAACAAACCTATGAGCTAGATACTGTTATAAATTCCACTTTACAGATTTGAAAACTGAGGCACAGAAATGGTAAACAATATTCTAGCAGTCACAAAGGTAGTTAGTGGCAGAGAGGGGCATAAGTGGAGGTAGCCTGCCCCAGATCTGCTTTCTCAGCCACCATGGTGTTATGTTAGCTGGACAAATAAAGTGTGAGTATATTGAGAGTATATTGAGAGTCAGCTCAGAAGATGACTTCATGCTTTGACTCAACCAACTATGCCTTTTGGAAAGTCAGCTAATCTCTTTGGGTCATCCATAGCCTCATTTTTTTGTGAGGAAAAACTGGCAAGATGATGAAAAGCTCTTATGCAAATGAGAAATACAATATAAATGTCAACAGTTATGGTAATTTAATCAGTAGGAGTGTGTTTGCCACTTATATTTATGGCACCCTAGCTACTCAGCTGAGATGGGACTGTGTTGAAAAAACAGATCTATGACAAAATGGATGAAAGAAGATCATATTGTGTGTGGCAGTAATCCTTTTTGGCTCCTCTAGCAAATTCCACATGGTAGTAAACAGTCTCAAGCTTTGTACGTGTCTATATTCTAATTTGACAATCAAGTGAAAGAGTTATTATTTTAAAACCATTCAAAGGTGAGAAAGAAAGAACCAGGAACTGTTGTGCCAAAGCTCTAGGCTCCAGTGTCATTTGAAGCTGGCCTGGAATTTGTAGCTAGTTGTTCGCCTATTGGATGTAAGCAATCTCATCAAACGCCAGCATCAGACAGAGCCACTCTGAGACTGCTCTGCAAGACACATAAAGGCCACTAAATTTTTTTAAACACAGCAAAAACAAGGTCACTGTGCCATCTGAAAAATAGCAAACATCCCCCTTTCATGGCTAACATGAGTGACTTCTACTTCTTTACCAATTGCAGCTTTAGCCTCATTCTCATCTGCCTTACATATAGATGATACTTACTGAGATATCAGAACACAGAATTGCCCTCTGCTTTTTGTCAGCACTAAGAGTGAACCTCTGCTTTCTTAGATTCTCCTCAAAAGCACCTAACTAAAGCACAAACCCTATAGTAGATTTTTTTTCTAACACTTTCTATATTAGTTTGCTAAGGCTGCCATAACAAAATACCACAGACTAAGTGGGTTAAATGGTAGAAATTGATTTTCTCACAATTCAAGGCTATAAGGAGGCTAGAAGCCCAAACACGTGTTATCAGGTTTAATTTATTCTAAAGTCTCCCTGTCCCATAGATAGCTGCCTTCTTGCTGTGTCCACATACGGTCTTTTCTCTGTATAAAAACATCATCTGTCTTTCAATATGTCAAAATCTCTTATTATTAAAAAGCTAGTCTGATTGCTCTTGCTAGAGCTTCCAAAACTATATTGAATAGGAGTGATGACAGAGGGCATCCTTATCTGGTGCCAGATTTCAAAGGGAATGCCTTCAGTTTTTGCCTGTTCAGTATGATATTGGCTGTGGGTTTGTCATAAATAGCTTTTATTATTTTGAGATATGTTCCATCAATATCTAGTTTATTGAGGGTTTCTAGCATACAGGGCTATATAATTTTGTCGAAGGCCTTCTCTGCATCTATTGAGAAAATCATGTGGTTTTTGTCTTTGGTTCTGTTTAGGTGATGGATTATGTTTATAGACTTGTGTATGTTGAACCAGCTTTGCACCCCTAGGATGAAGCCAACTTGATCATGGTGGATAAGCTTTTTCATGTGCTATTGCATTCAGTTTGCCAGTATTTTATTGAAGATGTCTGCATCGATGTTCGTCATGGATATTGGCCTGAAGTTTTCTTTTTTAGTTGTGTCTCTGCCAGGTTTTGGTATCAGGATGATGTTGGTCTCATAAAATAAGTTAGGGAGGATTCCTTCTTTTTTATTGTTTGGAATAGTTTCAGAAGGAGTGGTAATAGCTCCTCTTTGTACGTCTGGTAGAATTTGGCTGTAAACCCATCTGGACCTGGACTTTTTTTGATTGGTAGGCTATTAATTGCTGCCTCAACTTCAGCCCTTATTATTGGTCTATTCAGGGTTTCAGCTTCTTCCTGGTTTAGTCTTGGGAGGGTGCAAGTGTCCAGGAATTTATCCATTTCTTCCAGGTTTACTGGTTTATGTGCATAGAGCTGTTTGTAGTAATCTCTGATGGTAGTTTGTATTTAGGTGGAATTGGTAGTGATATCCCCTTATCGTTTTTTTATTGCATCTACTTGATTCTTCTCTCTTTTCTTGTTTATTAGTCTGGCTAGTGGTCTATTTTGTCGATTTTTTCAAAAAACCAGCTCCTGGATTTATTGATTATTTTGGAGGGTTTTTCTTGTGTCTCTATCTCCTTCAGTTCTGCTCTGATTTCAGTTATTTCTTGTCTTCTGCTAGCTTTTGAGTTTTTTTGATCTTGCTCCTCTACCTCTTTCAATTTTGATGATAGGGTGTCGATTTTTTATCTCTTCTTGCTTCTCTGGTGGGCATTTAGTGCTATAAATTTCTCTCTAAACACTGCTTTAAATGTGTCGAAAGATTCTGGTATGTTGTGTCTTCATTATCATTGGTTTTGAAGAACATCTTTATTTCTGCCTTCATTTCATTGTTTATCCAGTCGTCATTCAGAAGCAGTTTTGAGTGAGTTTCTTAATCCTGAGTTCTAATTTGATCGCACTGTGGTTTGACAGACTGTTATGATTTCCATTTTTTTGCATTTTCTGAGGAGTGATTTACTTCCAATTAGGTGGTCAATTTTAGAGTAAGTGTGATGTGGTGCTGAGAAGAATGTACATTCTGTGGATTTGGGGTGGAGAGTTCTGTAGATGTATATTAGGTCCACTTGGTCCAGATCTGTGTTCAAGTCCTGGATATCCTTGTTGATTTTCTGTCCTGTTTATCTGTCTAATATTGACAGTGGAGTGTTAAAGTCCCCCCACTATTATTGTGTGGGAGTCTAAGTCTCTTTGTAGGTCATTAAGAATTTGCTTTATGTTTCTGGGTGCTCCTGTATTTGCTGCATATATATTTAGTATACTTTGCTCTTCTTGTTGCATTGATCCTTTTACCATTATGTAATGCCCTTCTTTGTCTCTTTTGATCTTTGTTGGTTTAAAGTCTGTTTTATCAGAGAATAGGATTGCAAGCCCTGCTTGTTTTTGCTCTCCATTTGCTTGGTAAATCTTCTTCCATCCCTTTATTTTGAGTCTGTGTGTGTCTTTGCACATGAGATGGGTCTCCTGAATACAGCACAGTGATGGGTCTTGACTTTTTGTCCAGTTTGCCAGTCTGTGTCTTTTGATTGGGGATTTTAGGATTAAGAGTTTCTTCATAGCAAAAGAAACTTTCATGAGAGTGAACTGGCAGCCAACAGAATGGGAAAAATTTTTGTAATCTACCCATTTGACAAAGGGCTAATATCCAGAATCTACAAAGAACCTAATGAGATTTACAAGAAAAAAGCAAACAAACCCACTCAAAAGTGGGCAAAGGATAAGCACAGATACTCTTCAAAAGAAAATATTTATGAGGCCAACAAACATGAAAAAATGCTAATCATCACTGGTCATTAGAGAAATGCAAATCAAAACCACACTGAGATACCATCTCACGCCAGTTAGAATGGTGATCATTAAAAAAATCAGGAGACAACAGATGCTGGAGAGGATATGGAGAAATAGGAACACTTTTACACTGTTGGTGGGAGTGTAAATTAGTTCAACCATTGTGAAAGACAGTGGGGTGATTCAAGGATCTAGAAATAGAAATTCCATTTGACCCAGCAATCCCATTACTGGGTATATACCCAAAGTATTATAAATCATTCCATTATAAAGACACATGCACATGTATGTTCATTGTGGCACTGTTTACAATAGCAAAGACCTGGAACCAACCCAAATGCCCATCAACAATAGATAGACAAAGAAAATGTGGCACATATACACCATGGAATACTATGAAGCCATAAAAAACAATGAGTTCGTGTCCTTTGTAGGGACATGGATGAATCTGGAAACCATCATTCTCAGCAAACTGACACGAGAACAGAAAACCAAACACTGCATGTTCTCACTCATAGGTAGGTCTTGACAAATGAGAACACATGGGCACAGGGAGGGGAACAGCACACACTGTGGTATGTTGGGGGGTGGGGTGTAGGGGAGGGTCAGCTGGGGGCAGGGAGGTTGAAGAGCAATAACACTGGGAGAAATGCCTGATGTAGGTGACAGGGGGGATGGAGACAGCAAACCACCATGGCAGGTGTGTACCTATGCAACAATCCTACAAGATCTGCACATGTACTCCAGAACTTAAAGTGTAAAAAAAAAAAATCTAGGTTTCATTTTAATGTAATCCATATAAAGGCCTTATCTGCAAATGTAATCACATTGTGAGGTGCTACAGTCAGGGCTTCAACATATGAATTTTGAGAAAACATGATCCAGCCCATGAAACCTCTTACTGAGATGTTCCATAGTTTCTTATGTGTATCTTTCCTTACTGTAATAAACTCAACTTGTTCAACTACAGGTATGTTTCTGGTGGTCTTTAGCTGAAGAGCATTGACAAAAGTACTGCAATTGCCCAACTAAAATCTAGATTTTATTTACTAGCTTTAATAGTATTACTGGCATTTAAAGTACTATTTTCTCAAGTGATAAAGATCTTTTTGGTTCATAAAGCTTAGGAAAAAAGGACACCCAAAATGGAAACTATTACATTAACAGACAATTTGAACATTTCCAGCATGCTTTTGGCTTTACAGATCACATAGGCTTGAGGTAATGCTCCATTAAGATGTATTTCTAGTGTATCCTCATTTTTGTTTGCATAAAAGTGGGAGGTTGTGAATATCATGTATCCTATCTTGTCATAAATTGTGTCACACATGATTCAGTAAAATGCTCTAGTTTTATATATTCTTATGTTCCTTCTACCCACGTGGAAGGAAAGAAAAAGAAGTTTATACTGGTGTGAGCTGCCTGCCCAATTTAGTTACTAACTGTCCACCCACTGTTCTTTTCTTTGCACCTTATGCTTATTCTGCAGTTCTAATGATCAAATTAAATGATAGACCTAATTAACTCTAAGAACTTTGTAAGCTTCTAACTAAAAACTCTGCTGTTTCTGGCATACCATTTTTTTTTCCTCACAGAAAAACTGCTTTATACTTACAGCTTATTACTGTCTGATAATTTATACAGTATTTGCCTACACACACATACATATTCAACTAATTTTATTCTAACACTTTAATTCATGTGACCATATTCTGTGCCTTGAAATCTCCCTGTGGTTGCATAGCAACCTCTGCAAGTTTTGAACAACAAAATTACTTGTTACTGGGTACTGGGAGAAAACCTTTCAAGTAACATTGACCCAAGATTTCCCTAAGTAACTCTTTTTTTCTCTTGTACTTTGATAGAAGTATATTTAAAGGGGAAGGATTGGACTCTGGGATTAATCAGAGAAAAACAAGTATTAGACACCAAAGAGAAATGTTTAGACAGGTTGATAAATCAACTGGCTTGATGGGTTCAAAGGTTTTTGTCCTTGGTTGAAATGTGAGTTTCAATCTATGACTTGAATTTTAAATGGTGTGAAAAAAGAGGTTTATTTTTTAACATAATCAGATTAATTCGCTAATATATTGAAGCTACAGGCAAACTATAAATGATGTCAGGTGCTGGAGGTAAAGCTGTATGAGACACAAATACAATTGCAAAGATGTTTCATAAAATAATTCAGTTCTCTTTTCCAGGACAGTCAACAATCGTGTCTGGCTTTGGTTTTAGACTGATGTACTAGAGGCAGAGAGGACAAAAGTCTCAATGCCTTAAGACCCTATTCTTTCTGAATAAATTCTGTAGTCTTCCTGTGGGAGGTCCAAACTGGAGAAACAATTTTTTTTTTAAATTTAAGCAGGTTGCTATTTGTAGAATTTGTAGTATTGGCAATTCCACCTTTAATATCCGTTGTCTGCCTAATGCAACTAATTAAAATATATGCACACAGAAAATTTCCCATTTCTGATGTAGCACACTAGGGAATGTCTTCTAATACTTTTCATCTGATTGCATTATAGTGTGCCTTTTAAAGCCATTCTCCAGTATCTTATTCTTCCCATATTTATTAAAGCACTTCTTTTTTGTTTCAGCTGCTTATGTTCATCTAAGTAGTTTCAGTGTGCCAAAAAGTAGTGGCTGCAATAACTGTTTTCATCCATTCTGAATTTAGGTCCTGTTAATTGAAGTTATGATTCAGAAATTCATTTTAGCAATAATGGACTACTCCTGGTGTCCCGAGACTGCACTATCAATGAAATCCACATTTTGCATTTTGCATGCAGAAAGATTCAAGAGTAGTACTTTTGTTGACTCTGGGATTTGATGTCTGTAACAAACCCTAAGATCAATACCATATAAAGTCAATCATCTGGTGGAGGAGCGAAACTAATATTTATTGAGCACCAATTAGGTCAGTATCTATTTATATACCATTCTCAATGCAGATAGCAATAAGGTGGGTATTATTATGTGACTTTTAAGAAATGAGATAACTAAGTCTCAAAAAAGTTAAGAATATTGATCATGTCCCACAGCTAAGAAGTAACAGATGTAGCACTCAAACCTATTCCTCTGACCTGTATACTCTTTCCTACCACCCCACTGTGAAATTCAGACACTTAACATTTATTGACTACTCTGTCAGGCACTGGTGGGGAGATTTAAATGTATTATATGTGTAATATATTCTATAAGGTGCTCTGGATGCTTCCAAGAATTCTAGTCCATGGCTTCTGAACTCAAAGACCTTGTAACATATTTAAGAAGATTAATTTTATGAGGCAACATTAAAGTAGCAGAAAAGAAGTGGAGATAATTGCTGCAGGAGCTGAGGGAGTTCACTAATCCTCAGGTTGCAGCTTGACATTCAGGAAGCCTATGTTCATTTTCTACTTTTCTGCTTTTTTCACAAATTGCAGGAGCTCTATGTATTTATGACTTTTTGAATACTGAGTGATTGTGGAACAAATGGGTGCCACCCACCTCTACCACATACTACAGTGGATTCCAGGCAAATCAACTATTATTTTTGTGCCTAAATTTCTCCACATGTAAAATGTACACAACAATGGCACTCAGTTTATGATAGTAAATAAACTGGGTGCTATTAGTGATAGCGATGATTAAATGAGAACTAGGAATGATGATTAAATAAGAGCTTAGAAAATTTTAATTTATTATATAAAATGTTTCAAAAATAGGCTATGATCATAAAAGAAGTTAGATTGGTGTTAACATGGTTAGAACTATAATAGAATTTGTGTTTGCATGGGATGTGATTACACATGTACTCACAAAATCAATGACATTAAATTCAGTGAGTATTTATTGAGCATTTACTATATGGAGGCAATTATTCGTGTGCTTAGAAAAAAACGAATGAGGCCGGGTGCGGTGGCTCACGCCTGTAATCCCAGCACTTTGGGAGGCCGAGGCAGGCGGATCACCTGAGGTTGGGAGTTTGAGACCAGCCTGACCAACATGGAGAAACCCTGTCTCTACTAAAAATACAAAATTAGCTGGGTGTGGTGGCGCATGCCTGTAATCCCAGCTACTTGGGAGGCTGAGGCAGGAGAATTGCTTGAGCCCAGGAGGTGGAGGTTGTGGTGAGCTGAGATCACGCCATTGCACTCCAGCCTGGGTGATAGAGCAAAACTCCATCTCAAAAAAAAAAAAAAAGAAAAAAAACGAATGAAAAAACAAGAAAAAATATTTGCCCTTGTCAAAGTTATAGTCTGTAAGGGAGCAGAGGAGACACAATAAACATTAAATACAGTCACAGGTAAATATTATATATATATCTGACATCCAAATGAAAAGAATACTCAACTTAAAGAGTTCTGAGCAGAAGGAAGTTACTGTACTTTAAAAAGTGGTCACAGAAGCAATTGATAGCTTCGTGATTGTCCTAACTATAAGGTATCTTTTCATAAGTGCATACTTTAATGTTAATTAATGGTTAAGCACTTTTTTTTTTTTTTTTTGAGACAGCATCTCGCTCTTCGCCAGGCTCCAGGCTGGAGTGCAGTGGTGCAATCTTGGCTCACTGCAACCTCCACCTCCCGGCTTCAAGCAATTCTCCTGCTTCAGCCTCCTGAGTAGCAGGGACTACAGGCACCTGCCACCTTGCCCAGCTAATTTTTGTATTTTAGGAGAGAGGAGATTTCACTATGTTGACCAGGATGGTCTCAATCTCTTGACCTTGTGATCCACCCACCTCGGCCTCCCAAAGTGCTGGGAATGCAGGCGTGAGCTACCGCACCTGGTCAATGGTTAAGCACTTTTATACTTTGTTTTTGTAATTCTTTTTTTTTTTTTTAAATTGTACTTTATGTTCTGAAGCACATGTGCAGATCATACAGGATTGTTGCATAGGTACATACATGGCAATGTGGTTTGCTGCCTCCATCTCCCCCATCACCTACATCTGGCATTTCTCCCCATGTTATCCCTCCCCGACCTCCCCCACCTCCCCCACTGTCCCTCCCTTGGCCCCCCCAAACAGACCCCAGTGTGTGATGCTCCCCTCCCTGTGTCCATGTGAGTACATGTGTTCTCATTGTTCAACACCCACCTATGAGTGAGAACATGCAGTGTTTGAGTTTCTGTTCTTGTGTCAGTTTGCTGAGAATTATGGTTTCCAGATTCATCCATGTCCCTACAAAGGATGCAAACTCATCATTTTTTATGGCTGCATAGTATTCCATGGTGGATATGTGCCACATTTTCCTTGTCCAGTCTATCATCAATGGGCATTTGGGTTGGTTCCAGGACTTTGCTATTGTAAACAGTGCTGCTATGAACATACATGTGCATGTGTCTTTATAATAGAATGATTTATAATCCTTTGGGTATACACCCAGTAATGGGATTGCTGTAAAAATGTTCCTATTTCTACACATCCTCTCCAGCATCTGTTGTCTCCAGATTTTTTAATGATTGCCATTTTAACTGGTGTGAGGTGGTATCTCAATGTTATTTTGATTTTCATTTCTCTAATAATCAGTGATGATGTTCATTTTTAAATGTGTTTGTTAGCCTCATATATTTCTTCTTTTGAAAAATGTCTGTTCATATACTTCACCCACTTTTGGATGGGCTTGTTTGTTTTTTCTTGTATATCTGTTTTAGTTCTTTGTAGATTCTGGATATTAGCCCTTTGTCAGATGGGTAGATTGCAAAAATTTTTTCCCATTCTGTTGGTTGCCAATTCACTCTAATGATTGTTTCTTTTGCTGGACAGAAGCTCTGGAGTTTAATTAGGTCCCATTTTGTCTATTTTGGCTTTTGTTGCCAATGCTTTTGGTGTTTTAGTCATGAAGTCCTTGCCTATGCCTGTGTCCTGAATGGCTTTGCCTAGGTTTTCTTCTAGGATTTTTATGGTGTTAGGTCTTATGTTTAAGTCTTTAATCCATCTGGAGTGAATTTTAGTGTAAGGTGTCAGGAAGAGGTCCAGTTTCTGCTTTCTGCTAGCCAGTTTTCCCAACACCATTTATTAAACAGGGAATCTTTTCCCCATTGCTTCTTTTTGTCAGATTTGTCAAAGATCAGATGGTTGTAGATATGTGACGTTGCCTCCAGGGCCTCTATTCTGTTCCATTGGTCTATATCTCTGTTTTGGTACCAGTACCATGTTGTTTTGATTACTGTAGCCTTGTAGTATAGTTTGAAATCAGGTAGCATGATGCCTGCAGCTTTGTTCTTTTTGCTTAGGATTGTCTTGGCTAGGCAGGCTGTCTTTTGGTTGCATATGAAGTTTAAGGTGGTTTTCTCCAGTTCTGTGAAGAAGGTCATTGGTAGCTTGATGGGGATAGCATTGAATCTATAAATTACTTTGGGCAGCATGGCCATTTTCAAGATATTGATTCTTCCTAACCATGAGCATGGAATGTTTCTCCATCTGTTTGTGTCCTCTCTTATTTCATTGAGCAGTGGTTTGTAGTTCGTGATGAGGTCCTTTACATCCTTTGTTAGTTGTGTTACTAGGTATTCTATTCTCTTTGTAGCAATTGTGAATGGGAGTTTGCTCATGATTTGGCTCTGTTAGTCTGCTATTGGTGTATAGAAATGCTTGCGATTTCTGCACATTGATTTTGTATCCTAAGACTTTGCTGAAGTTGTGTATCAGCTTAAGGAGATTTTGGGCTGAGATGATAGGGTCTTCTAAATATACAGTCATGTCATCTGCAAATAGAGACAATCTGACTTCCTCTTTTCCTAATTGAATATCCTTTATTTTTGTTTCCTGCCTAATTGCTCTGGCTAGAACTTCCAATACTATATTGAATAGGAGGGGTGAGAGAGGGCATCCTTGTCTAGTGCCAGATTTCAAAGGGAATGCTTCCAGTTTTTGCCCATTCAGTATGATATTGGCTGTGAGTTTGTCATAAATATTTTTACTGTTTTGAGATATGTTTCTTCAATACCTAGTTTATTGAGAGTTTTTAGCATAAAGCGCTGTTGAATTTTGTCAAAGGCCTTCTCTGCATCTATTGAAATAATCATGTGGATTTTGTCTTTGGTTCTGTTTATGTGGTGGATTATGTTTATATTCTTGTGTATGTTGAACCAACCTTGCATCCTGGAATGAAGCCTACTTGATCGTGATGGATAAGCTTTTTGATGTGCTGTAGCAATCGGTTTACTAGAATTTTATTGAAGATTTTTGCATCTATGTTCCTCACAGATATTGGCCTGAAGTTTTCTTTTCTTGTTGAGTCTCTGCCAGGTTTTGGTATCAGGATGATTTTGGTCTCATAAAATGATTTGGGAAGGATTTCCTCTTTTTGGATTGTTTAGAATAGTTTCAGAAGGAATGGTACCAGCTACTCTTTGTACATATGGTAGAATTCAGCTGTTAACCCATCTGGACCTGGACTTTGTTTTGGTAGGTAGGCTATTAATTGCTGCCTCAACTTCAGCCCTTGTTATTGCTCTATTCAAGGTTTTAACTTCTTCCTGGTTTAGGATTGGGAGGGTGCAAGTGTCCAGTAATTTAACCATTTCTTCCAGGTTTACTGGTTTATGTGCATAGAGTTGTTTGTAGTAATCTTTGATTATAGTTTGTATTTCTGTGGAATCAATGGTGATATCCCTTTTGCATTTTTTATTACATTTATTTGATTCTTCTCCCTTTTCTTTTTATTAATCTGGCTAGCAGTCTGTCTATTTTGTTGAAAAACCAGTTCCTGGATTTATTGATTTTTTGAAGGGTTTTTTGTGTCTCTATCTCCTTCAGTTCTGCTCTGATTTCAGTTATTTCTTGTCTTCTGCTAGCTTTTGAGTTTTTTTGATCTTGCTCCTCTAGCTCTTTCAATTTTGATGTTTTTGTAATTTGTACAACAACTTTTTAAGAGAAGTATTTTTAGCCCTACTTTTTAGGTGAGGAAAAGAAACTTGCCTATGGTTACATATCTGGATGTGGTAGAGTGTGGATATAAATTCAGCTCCATCTGACTCTACAGCCATATTTTTAACTACTAGGAAATTATGTCTATTCCTGCCTGAGAGCTAATTTTTTTTCCCTTGGCAACAAAGATGATTAAATTCAGCTTACTGGTGTATGATTTGATACAGTGTTCCTTTCTTATCATTAATGCTTTCTAGGCATTGTTGAAACTGATGGCAAAAATTGTTAGTAAAGGAAATTAAGAGAAGATGTCTAATTCAGTCCATGATTTCAGAAGCAGAGCCATATTAGAAATATAAATTGTAGAAAATACCAGAAAATAGGAAATGGTTGAAAGTTATAATTAAGAAATCAAGGATTCAGAACTAGGGAAATGGCCAAACTAACAGGAAATTGGAATGAGGGGAACATATCTGAGTTGATCCAAAAAAGTCTGACAGATGTATTTTTCAAAAACAGCCAGTTTTAACGTGTTTTATATATGGTATTATGTATGAAAGTTTCTTTGGGCATGCTTTATTTTAAATCCATCAATTATTGCAGTTTTCTCATTCAATTGTTGTGTGGAAAAAAATGAAAAATGTGCAGGCAGGAAATAAGCTAAGACTGGCAAAAGGAGAATTAAAAAAATATTTCTACATGTTTTTGGTAATCAGTTCTTTTTTTTTTTTTTTTTTGAGACAAAGTCTCACTCAGTCGCCCAGGCTGGAGTGCAGTCATAAGATCTCAGCTCATTGCAACCTCTGCTTCCTGGGTTCAAGCAATTCTCCTGCCTCAGCCTACCAAGTACTACCAGATATCTTAAAAAGAAAACATTACAGATAACTTTGGAACCCCTCTGAATTCTTCTACATACCTATGTCTTTCTCATCCTCTCTACTTCACTACTTCTCCTTCCTCTGAGGTTTTCCTTTGGGTGTCCATCATCACCAGGAATATTTTTATATTTTAAGATATATGTAGGTTTCCAGAAACCAAAAATTAAGTTTCCAATTTTGCCTATATTCAGGAATTGATATCCAGAAGAAGTATCCTAACATCTGGAAAGACTGGTTAAAATATAAGAAACATTTCTCAAACACAAAATTAAATACATGAGAAAGGAAATCACTGGACAAAAAATGAGGAGGAAATTGAGAGCCAAAATGATAAGTGACCCTGAAGTTGTAGCTTTCCTACTATTGCTTTTCATGTATTTAAAGTTATATTATTAGGGTAAGTATAGTGAATAATAATTTAATTATACATTTTAAAATAAAAGGATCTGGGTACAGTGGGATCACACCTATGATCCCAGCACTGTGGGAGGCTGAGGCAGGAGGATTGCTCAAGCCCAAGAGTTAAATACCAGCCTGAGCAACATACTGAGACCCTGTCTCTACAAAAAAATTAAAAAGTTAGCTGGCTGTGGTGGCACATGCCTGTAGTCCCAGATACTTGGGATATTGAGGTGGGAGGATTGCTTGAGCTCAGGAAGTCAAGGCTGCAGTGAGCCATGATCATGCCACTGCACTCTAGCCTAGGTGACAGAGCGAGACCTTGTCTCAAAAATAAAAATAACTAACAGAGTATAATTTGATTGTTTGTAACACAAAGCATAAATACTATGTGATTATTATACAATGCATGCCTATATCAAAACATCTCATGTACCCCATAAATATATACACCTATATATACACCACAAAAAGTAAACATAAAAAATTTTTTTAAAACTTTTGTTGTTATGTACAGTTATAGTGAATCTTTCCTTTGATCATTCAATGATTCTTTTTGCCTAATAACAAATCTATTTTTTCTTTTGTTCATAAATTTTGTATTGTTTTATATCAACTTCTTTTTCGAAGAATAGTTTCTATTAGTATTTGACAGTATTTACTCTCTTTTAAAAAAATCCTTTTACCTGCAATTGTTTGGGTTTGACATGGTTTTGATATTTAGAAATTATGTTTATTGTAATTATTGTTAATTTTATTTCCACTATTTTTATTATGCTCTTTTTTTTGTCTTGTGATATAATTCATCAGATTGATAGAATTCACTTTATGTCTTTTATTCTCTCTTTCATTTGTAAATGATGTATTCTGTTTACATTCATTTAAGTATTACCCCTTTACATTTAATATATATATTTACCTAAAGTTTAAAGAGATGGAATTTCTGCTTTCTTCCCAAAAATATAGAACATTCCTACCTCTCACCTTCACCACAACTCAGTTGATGATTGTGTATTTTTCAGGTCTCACTTTAAGTGTCACTTCTTCTAGGGAGTTTTTCTTGTCACCATCCCCCATGTACCCACCCACCCATCTTCATTATGTACTCCTACAGCACATGTACTTCGTTTTCTTCTATCATGTCACACTTATTTATACTGCTAATTTGATGATTAATTTTTGCTATTCGATAAATTCCATGAAAATTTACACCAAAATGATTCCTTCACCATTGATTTTCTATATCTTAGTATGACAGCACATTACTTATTAATTAGGAAATACTTACTGGATATTTCAAATTATAATTAATATGATAATTATTATCATTATTAATAGCTTTCACTTATGTGGCTAGTACTGTATAAAAATTATAGGCATTACAGTATTATAGGAAAAGCTTAATTGGGGGTTATTTATGAGAGCCTTTTACAAATGGAAAATGACCTGTGCCCTGTAATGTTAATTATCTAGTCCAGGAGGTTGTATATTCAGATGTAACATAGCACATGGAGAACATTTTTACTATGGTGGTTACTTTGTGTTTTATTTTTATGGATACATAAAAGTTGTATATATTTATGGCAAATGTAATATTCTAACAAAAGCATACAATATATAATGATCAAACTGGGATATCCATCACCTAAAACATTTATCATTGTGTTGGGAACATTCCAAATCCACTCCTATGGTTATGTTAAAATAGACAATAGATTATTGTTAACTATAGTCACCCTATTGTGTTATCAAACTAAATCTTTTCCCTTCTATTGAACTGTATTTTGTACTCATTAACCAGCTGCTCCTCAGCCTTCCCCCACTACTCTCCCTACCCTATTGTAACTACTGTTAGATTCACCACCTCCAGATCAATTTTTTTAGCTCCCCACATATGAGTGAGAACATACAATATTTGTCTTTCTATGCTTGGTTTATTTCACTTAACATAATATCCTCCAGTTCCACCCATGTTTCTGCAAATAACAGGAATTCATTCTTTTTTTATGGCCGAATAATATTCCACTGTGCATATATCACCACATTTTTTAAATCCAGTAATCCACTAAGGAACATTTAGCTTGTTTCTGTATCTTGGCTATTGTGAATAGTGCTACAATAAACAAGGGAGTCTAGACATCTATTTAATATGCTGGTCTTCCTTATTTTGGATAAAAAAAGTGGGATGGCTGAATCATATGGTATTTCAATTTTAATTTTTGGGGGGGAAGCTTTATACTGTTTCCATATTGGCTGCCCTGATGTACATTCTCACGAGCAGTGTACTAGCATTTCCTTCTCCAAATCCTCGCTAGAATTTTTTACTTTATTTTTGATAGCAGCCATTTAACTGGGGTAAGATGATATCTCATTGTGGCTTTTGTTTATATTTCTCTGATTAATGTTGAGCATTTTTTCCCTAAACCTGTTGGCCATTTGTCTTCTTTTGAGAAATGTCTATTCAAATCTTTTGCCCATTTAAAAATCAGATTATTTGTGTTTTTTTTGCTATTGCATTGTTACATTTCTTTTATTTTGGTTATTAATTACTTGTCAGTTGAACAGTTTGCAAATATTTTACACATTTCATAGGGTGTCTCTTTACTGTGTTTCTTTTGCTGTGCAGAGATTTTAAGCTTGATATAATCCAATTTGCCCATTTGTCAATTTTTACTTTGGCTGTCTGTGCTTTTGGGATCTTACTCAAAAATCTTTTCCCAGACTGATGTCCTAAATCTTTTTCCTAATGTTTTCTTCTAATAGTTTCAGAATTTCAGGTTTTACATTTTTGTCTTTAATCCATTTTGATTTGATTTATATATATATGATGGGAGATAGGGATCTAGTTTTATTCTTTTGCATATGAATATTCAGTTTTCTCAGAGCGTTTATTGGAGAAGGTGTTCTTTCCCCAGTGTATGTTCTTGGTGCCTTTGTCAAAAATGAGTTGGCTCTAAATGCAAGATTTATTTTTGGGTACTCTGTTATGTTCTATTGGTCTATGTGTCTGCTTCATGCTGTTTTGATTACTGTAGTATAGTAGTTATATATACTATATAAGTACTTACCTACTTGGAGTTTTTCAGGGTAGTTTCTTTTTACAGGCATGACCACTCCACCTAAAACATATTGAGTTCCCAGATGGCAAATACAGGTGAAAAGAAATCTAAACAGCATTTTGAAATCCCTACAGGCTGTGGCACAGCCAGAGTGTGTTCATGGACCTTCCTGGAAGGGACATACAGACAGAAGTGCAGTTACAAATGCCAACAATGAAATCTGTTTATGGGTACAAATAGGAGGTCATGTAAATATCAGCAAGTCAGCTGGACAAATAGACCAGTTTATACTGCTGCCAGGTGAGCAAGATGAGGTTCAAGATGGGCTGTCTGATAATAAATTCCTCATTCAAAAATAGAGCAGAGACTATTTTTAGTGATTTACAGTTCTAGCACAGTCAAATATTGCTTTTAAATTAGATATTTGTGGTGTAGTTCAATCTTTCAGGCTTATTTATGATCTTGGAGTTGAAATATACAAAGAACAGTGATTACCATCCTTGTCATCACTTTAATTTCACAATTATCTGGAGTTGTTTTCAACTATGATGGTTGTTTGCATTTGTTATTTTGTGACATATCCCCATCCTTCTAGTAAAGAAGTTGAAATGCAGTTCTCAAAGTTTAATTACCCACATGAGGTGAGGAGTTAAACTGAGCCCCTTCAAGTATTACATGCACATGACTAACAGCCAAAATTAATTTCTTTCTGGGTCTCTAAGACAGCTATGATCATGTCAATCTCAATCATAAGTATCTGATAAAGTTTTCAAAATAAATGTATAGATTCTGAAGAATATATTATGCCAACAGGAATCACTAAAATAACAGATTCTTTTTAAGAGGTGTGTGAAACTGGATGGTGTCAAGAATTGGCAAATAGACCCATGAGGAACCAGAGATTTTTGGATTCATTGGCTAGATTCATTGGCTAGACTCATTGGCTAGATTCACGGTTAGTGTATTACTGTAACATTACTATTTTTTTTTTTTTTTAGGAATGTTTGGACTCCCTTAAAGGAGCAGATATGACACTCAACACTAGGGAAATAAAACTCATCTTGCTCAAGTATTATATACAAATGATGCTAACATAACTAACCCAGGGCACATAGGCTGAAATGGTCTTTTTTTTTTTTGATATAGTCTCACTCTGTCTCCCAGGCTGGAGTGCAGTGGCATGATCTGTAACCTCCACCTCCTGGGTTCAAGTGATTTTCATGCCAGGTGAAAATTTTCAACCTCCTGAGCAGCTGGGAGGTGCCTGCTATGATGCCTGGCTAATTTTTGTATTTTTAGTGCAGATGGGGTTTCATCATGTTGGTCAGGCTGGTCTCAAACTCCTGACTCAAGTGATCTACTCACCTCAGCCTCCCAAAGTGCTGAGATTACAGGTCTGAAATGGACTTTTGAATTAGGAATATGAAGATATATTACGTTGTCATTCAGGGGACAAGAAAATTTCCTGACTTGGAAATCTGTCTGAGAGAGAGAGAGAGAGAGAGAGAGAGAGAGAGAGAGGAGGAATGTGTCTTTGTGTGTGTGTGTATTTGAATGGGGACAACAACCCTTGGAAAATTGTGGGTACATTTTTTTAGACCAAAGTTTGCCAATAGGCATTCAAATATTCCAATGTATTTTTGTAAGATGTGTAATTTTGTTTGCATATAATAAGCCCCAACTCATACAAGCTTATAGAAAAAAAAATTGGAAGAATTCACAAAAGTCCAACCTACTGTTGTTATTTGAAAACAGGCCCACCTCACAGCCCTTTCCCATGCACTTGACTCATTTTGCAATGCTCTTAAACAAGATCTTACTTCTCTCTGTTGTTTAGTTTCCTGCTCAAATGTTACTGCCTTAGACAAACATTCCCTGGATGGCTTATTTATAACATTCACCTTAACATGCTTTAATTTTCTTCAAATATTTTTTTACTATCTGGCATTATGTTATCTATTTATTTGTATTCTTATCTGTGGTCTTCTATAAGTAAAAAATGCCTCTGATGACAGGACATTCTGTTTATCATTTTTATATCCACCATTCCTAATACCTAGTAGATTTTCAATAAATATTTGTTAAATAAATAAATAAATGATATTTACAGATTTACTAATTCTAAAAATTTATTTAAATTGTTCTCTGATTTGGGATTTTATATGTATTATTATTTTTCTTCACATATCTTGTTACATAAAATATAATACTTGTTTCTTTTTAAAATAGTTCCTCTGAAAAGAATTTTATCATATGAAGGCACTAACATGGCCTCATTTTCAACATATTTTCAAGCAGTATTACTTTGGAGCTTAAAATGATTTTCTAGATTGCTGAATTAGAATAAAATCCTGTCAAATGAGATATTGGACTATTAGTCTGGTGCAAAAGTAATTGTGGTTTTCGCCATTACTTCAAGTTTTGCATTAAAGTAATGGCAAAAACCACAATTACTTTTGTACGAACCTGATACTGTTGTTAATTATACATTTGCATTCCTGCCTATAGCACGATCACATTTTGCTAAACAGAAGTAGGACACTTGAGTACAGCTCAGTAGTGGATATCCTCCAAAAAAATGACATTGGAGTGCACAGAAAAGTAAGACTTTTTTTTCGGTCACTGAATATAAAAGATGAGAGTGCCTTTTCTTTTTCTTCCTCAACTTCCTCCTCCTCCTTGCTGTTCTTACCCTCTTTCTCTTTCTCCTCTTCCTATTTCTATTCTTCTCCTTCCCATTTCTTCCTTTGTCCTCTTCTTTCTCTAATCCTTTTGTGAAAAAATCCCGCTGGGTGGAAGCATGGAGCTAGTTTTACCAGAAAACAGCAACAGAAAATAACAGTTAAAAATAGTGTTGCTGTTTCAAGATATCAATGCTACTATTCTTAGAAAGTTTTTTTGGTATTTTTAGAACTTCTATAAATTGAAAAGAGATGAAAAATGGCATCAGGAGGTGTATATATATGTGGCAGGTTGGCAAAACTTGTCTAGACAGTACTGTTAATATCTTATTTTATTTTAAATATGTAATTTACAGTAAGAGGTGAAAAAAGTGCTATAGAATTAACTGTGTTTGGATGGCATATTTCCTTAGCTTATTTATTAATTTCCTAGTCACATAAGTGATATGATTTTAGCTTTTCCTTTATCTGAATTTACGAAAAGTGATAATGGATTAGGGAACTAAGATAGCTCAGAGAAATTAGAAATTGGATAATGCTAAAATAAAAAATACGATATATGGCTTTAAGTTCACGCCTTAAGCAGACAATCATATTTATCTCAGAAAAACAAATTCTAAGTGTGTTACAGATAAGAGGATTATCTTGAGTGATTTCTATTTTCATATATTAAAATGCATCTTAAAAAACAATACAAATGGCATGGCAATAGAATATAAACTTATTATACGTGCAAATGTCTATTAACTGGGACTTTTGCATATAATTAAGTGAAATAATCAGGCAGATGTCAGAATGAACATATGGGTTTAAATTATTTTTCTAATAAAGCAAATGTAGATTTCATTTAATAAATTCCAGAGGCAAGTATCACCAAGAGAAGCTTACATATTAGTAACTGTGATGGTATGAATGTAGACAAACCATCTTAATGGTTTCAGAGGTGGGAGTAAACACTTGAAATTTGATATAGATGTGATAAACAAGTCACCATTTGCTCCTATTTATTCAGTGTGATGGAAGAGTAATTTGCTTTAATCCTTTGCAACAGCATCTCTGGGCTCCAAAAAGGGGAGATGGGAAATCACGGATAAGAATTATGCAGAACAGATCTCCGAACTGTAGTCAGAATGATCTTTGAAAACACCAATTTAATAATGTCACCACTTTGAATAAAACTATCACTTCCTATTGCTTTCAGGTTCAAAACCAAAATCATGATAATGATTTATATACCTATTTTTGGTCTCACCATCTCTACCTCTTCCTTTCCAGGCTCTAATGCTGGACTTCTTTCATTGGCCCAAATGAGCTGTGTCTCCATTAGCTCTTCCTGCTTCCCGGAAAAAAAGGAAGATCCATGTTCACTGGCCCTCTTAAGACCATTCTTCGATCAGATTTTAAGTCTTACTTCCACAGGGAACTCTGTCTGGTCTTCAAACCATTTCAGGTTCCCAGTTACAGGCCCTCAAGCCATCCTGTACATTTCCTTTAATATATGATTATTTGATTAATGTGTTTTTATCCGACTTGACTGCAAGCTCCATGAGGGCAGGACTGGGTCAGATTTTGGTCACCATTGTATTCACAGCTCTAATATTTTGCCTGAGACACCATTCCCTTTCTCACCCCCTTCATTACATCCTGTCTGTTTTCAGATACTGATTTTTGAGGTTCTCTTTGTACTGTCAACCTCCAGCCACACCAGTTCTTCTCCTTCTGTATACAATCAGAGACTGAATATGTGCATCAGAATCTAAGAGGCACTATACCAACTAAGAAAAAGAGGTGAGATTTGAAAGGAATTTTGGTAGCAATGCATGCAAAAAGCTGTAGTTTTTCATATACTTTCTTAGTTTAACTCATCAGAAGACAGGGGAAAAGAATGTAGAAGCATTCAATTTCAAATCCAGAAAATCAGAGCATTTGAAAGCTTGTAAACCACGTTTAGAACTGTGTGTGATATTGAATTCTATGCTGAATTTACTGTAGTTGTTTATTTTTTAATAAATGCAAAGAGAATACATGTTAAGATTGGTACACAAAACAGAGAAACTATTTCTCTATAATTAATATTCAATACTTTTTCTTGGTTGAGTAATAAGGTCACCATCTGAAATCAAAATGAGACCCATGATGGAGTAACGGTGCCTTCATTGTGGGGAAAAAAGTCTTACGGTTTAATTAGTAGGGGCCTTCAATTATTATGCCCTCAGATGAAAATACTTACTTTCCTCATCAATTTCCTCAAAGTCTGTAATAAAAATAAATTGAGTATAAATGCTTTTTAACGTCCAAATGTGAGAATATTATGCAATGAGAAGTTACTTCTTTTTCTTTTAACAGCTTGCCAAACTGCAGGTAATCATAACTTCTTATGCACAGGTAAGAAAATAATACTTGTATTGTGAATGCATGATATCAAGGTATATAAATGATTTGTTCCATTTGGATTACCTAGTGTGTGTGTGTGTGTGTGTGTGTGGAGAGAGAGAGAGAGAGAGAGAGAGAGAGAGATAATGAGGTATATATGGGCATTTTTCTAGAGAGATAATGCATAGTTTACCATATCTCAAAAATGCCTGTAACCTTCTCCCCTACAACCACTTCCCCTACCACACAAATAACCAGACGTAGCCTTATCTGAAGAGTCAGGGACAGAAAACTAAGGGAATCCAATTAAAGAAGGGGGAAGACAGGAGAATAATTAGAAAGGCACAAAAGTTGAGAATGCTGTGCAGTATGTTACACATTCCCTCCCGAAGTCATTTTCATTACTGCCTATGAAATCTGAGATTTAGTCTATATTTTCTAACATTGCTATATTTGGATATTGATACAGTATGTTTTAGTAGAGTGAACCAAGAAGCAGTTATATAAACTGAGAAAGTAAGGAGGAAGTACAGCTGTGGACTGACATCAGGGTGGGAATAGAAAAATGTTCCGGACTTACAAAAAGCTACAGATGGAATATCAATGATGGCTTGGACGTGTGATATAGCTCACTGACTACCAATTTATGATGAAAACCACAGCTGTACTGAAAAGTTACTACAGTGATGCAATATATTATATATGGATAGCATTTTAAATTTTAGAAAAAAGTGATAGTATAATTTCACATAATTGTTGAGAGCTATATTAACATTTCCTAAGAAATTATTCTAAGCTGATGAACAAAATGTGTGTGAATTTAACAGAAAATTATATATGTTGATATTAAATTTTTTCCCCTTAAAACTAGCAAAGATCTTTGTTCTATTTAGGGAAAGGTGAATAAATAGTTTCTGTTTTGCATATAGACTTAAATATATGTGTGAAAAATAAGGTTGAAATGTTCACTTTAGTTACTGTAAAATAATGATTATTTATAGTATAGTTATAGTAAGTCTTCAAACACATTTTGTTGACACTTGTCAATATTTCTTGATGTGAAGGTTTTATGAATTGTTTTCAAAATCATGTAGGATGGACTTATTTAGGATTAGGAAGCAGTGATGGTAAAATAAATTATACCTCTAAGCAGATCTCAAACATGAAATTATGGAAAATCCAGCATGAGGAGGCAATCACTTGAGCTAACTCTGACCCCAAACATGAAACTACAGATTAATAGGAGCAAATTATATTGATAAAATATTAATTGGAAATTCATTTATCAATCCAAGTAAGACTGAGATGCTAGACAGGTAAAAGAAATCAGAGTAATTAAACATAACATGGTAGAAACCTCATGTGATCTTGTTGAGAATTCACAATAAAATTACCATATATTGCATTATGCTATATTAATTTTCATACTGCTATGCAGAAATACCTGAGACTGAATAATTTATAAAAAGACATTTAATGAACTGCAGTTTCACATGGCCGGGAGGGCCTCACAATCATGGCGGAAGGCAAAGAATGAGCAAAGGCCCGTCTTATATGGCAACAGGCAAGACAGAATGTGCAGGGGAACTGCCCTTTATAAAACCATCAGATCTCGTGAGACTTATTCACTATCACAAGAACAGCACAGGAATATCTGCCCCCATAATTCGATTACCTCCCATTGGGTCCCTCCTACCACACGTGGGGATTGCAGGAGCTATAATTCAAGATGAGACTTGGGTGGGACACAGCCAAACCATATCATATGCCTTATGAGACTTAAGTACAAGCAAAGGAACTACCAATATTACATTACTGTACAGCAGCCCAGAGTGTGGTCTCCAGATTCTGTGAATTTTTATCTGGGGCAAGAAACTTGTCTACTCTGTCACACAATTTAAGATTTATAGAGTTGCTATGAGGATTAAATGATTTGATATATTTAAAGACCCTAACAAAAAGCCTAGCACATAGATTCCTTCAAAATATTATCTGTACTGTTATCACTGTCACCACTATTAATATTTATAGTCCATGAGGAAGATCAACATCTATGATGTTGATTCTTAACCAAAACCAAGAAGGAATTACTGAAATAGTAATTTATGAGAAGCTAGGAAAGGAATAATTGGCCACCAAGAAGGAAGATGAATTCATTTCAAATGAATCATGTCAGTCTAAATTCATCTGGACAGAAATACTAGACTGAGAAACAACCTCACGCACTAAACATTATTAGGCATTTTGTTTCTGAACTGTAGTGAGTCAGTAGACAAGCTCTTTCATCTTGTGAGCAAGATAGAAAAGAGACATATATTTAAATAGTTGATTAGAAAAATAATTGCTTAGTAACTTTGTCCAAAAGGTTCTGATTAATGAATTAATGTAAACATGTAAGAATTTCTAACTATGCATTTAAAGGCCTAGCTTTGGCTGTGCCCAGTGGCATACATTTTATCAATTACCCAATTAAGAAGAATAATATAAATGTTAGAAAATTTATTTCTAACCACAGCAAATCCTCTCCTTCTCCTCCTAACAAAGCACATATTTTGTTCAGCTATTAACTGTCTTTTGTGCAGCATGTGTTCAAGGGGGAAAAACATCATCTCTAGTTCCAGAGTCATGAGTGATTTAAGACAATCATCATGCCCCTATAACATTTTAACACTGGTAAGTTTAGAAAGGGACAGGAGAACATTCTGATCTTTAAGGAAAGTCAACCAGGATGGGAAAGTTTCTAAAAGACAGAGGAAAGGGAAAGTTTATTAAGGTCTTCAAACCTCACCATTAAAGAAAGAAGTGGTTGAAGAGGCAAATATCATCTACAGAGCACGAAGAGAAAAAGTCAACCTGCTAAGTATAGCAGGGAAAGATAGAAAGACTCCATTCATTCATAATGTCTTTGAACCAGTGAATACAATAACCCGGACCTTTCCTCCCTTCAGAAGTCTGTGTAGCTTAAAACGTCCTACTACTGTGACAGTTGAGCCAGGGTTTTTTTTATTTTTTAACTTGCAACCCAAAATATTTGAACTAATGTATCCTGAGCTGTGCTACATGTCTTAAACTGAGACTCTTACTTAAATACCTCAATAACACTATGAGGTGAGTAGTATATTTATCTACACTTCACTGAGAAGTAAACTGAGGCTTAGATAGGTGAAGCGACTTGCCCAAATCATAGTGCTAGTAAACTGCAGAGTTGAGATATATGCATTTAGTATTTGCATTCTTAGCTATGATAACATTCAAACTTTACCCTTAATATATAGAAAAAATGATTTTAAAGATTTTAAATCTTGTTAATTTTCTGTCTCGTTGATCTGTCTAATATTGACAGTGGGCTGTTAAAGTCTCCCACTATTATTGTGTGGGAGAGTATTTTTGTGTGTAAGTCTCTTTGCAGGTCATTAAGAACTTGCTCTATGTATCTGGGTGCTCCTGTATTGGGTGCATATATATTTAGGATAGTTACCTTTTCTTGTTGCATTAATCTCTTTACCATTATATAATGCCATTCTTTGTCTCTTTTGATCTTTGTTGGTTTAAGGTCTGTTTTATCAGAAACTAGGATTGCAATCCAGGAGCTGTTTTTTTAAAATAGAATGCTAGCCAGACTAATAAAAAAGAAAAGAGGGAAGATTCAAATAGATGCAATAAAAAACGATAAAGGGGATATCACCACTAATCTCACAGAAATACAAACTACCATCAGAGATTACTACAAACACCTCTATGCAGATAAACCAGTAAATCTAGAAGAAATGCATGAATTCCTTGACACTTACACCCTCCTAAGACCAAACAAGGAAGAAGCTGAATTCCTGAAAAGACCAATAACAAAGGCTGAAGTTAAGGCAGAAATTAATAGCCTACCCACAAAAAAAGTCCAGGAACAGATGGGTTCACAGCTGAATTCTACCAGAGGTACAAGGAGGAGCTGGTACCATTCCTTCTGAAACTATTCAAAATAATACAAAAAAAGGGAATCCTCCCTAACTGATTTCATGAGACCAACATCATCCTGATACCAAAACCTGGCAGAGACGCAACTAAAAAAAAATTTCAGGCCAATATCCATGATGAATATTGATGCAAAAATCTTCAATAAAATACTGGCAAACTGATTGCAACAGCACATCAAAAAGCTTATCCATCATGATCAAGTCGTCTTCATCCCAGGGATGCAAAGCTGGTTCAACATATGCAAATCTATAAATGTAATCCATCACATAAACAGAACCAAAGACAAAAACCACATGATTATCTCAATAGACGCAGAGAAGGCTTTGACAAAATTCAACAACCCTTTATGCTAAAAACTCTCAATAAAATAGGCATCAATGGATCATATCTCAAAATAATAAGAGCTATTTATGACAAACCCACAACCAATATCATACTGAATGGGCAAAACCTGAAAGCATCCACTTTGAAAACTGGCACAAGATAAGGGTACCCTCTCTCACCACTCCTATTCAACATTGTATTGGAAGTTTTGGCTAGGGCGATCAGGCAAGAGAAAGAAATAAAGGGTATTTGAATAGGAAGAGGGGGATGTCAAATTGCCCCGGTTTGCAGATGACGTGATTGTATATTTAGAAAACTCCATTGTCTCAGCCCAAAGTCTCCTTAAGCTGATAAGAAAATTCAGCAAAGTCTTAGGATATAAAATCAATGTGCAAAAATCACAAGCATTCCTATACACCAATAATAAACAGAGAGCCAAATCATGAGTGAACTCCCGCTTACAATTGCTGCACAGAGAATAAAACACCTAGGAATATAACTAAGAAGGGATGTGAAGGACCTCTTCAAGAACTACAAACCACTGCTCAAAAAATGAGTGAGGACACAAAGAGATGAAAAAACATTCCAAGCTTATCGCTAGGAAGAATAAATATTGTGAAAATGGCCATACGGCCCAAAGTAATTTATAGATTCAATGCTATCCCTATCAAGCTACCAATGACTGTATCCACAGAATTGGAGAAAACCACCTTAAACTTCATATGGAACCAAAAAAAGGGCCCTCATAGCCAAGACAATCCTAAGCAGAAAGTAAAAAATAAACAAACAAACAAAAAAACAGAAACAGAGCTGGAGGCATCATGTTACCTGACTTCAAACTATATTACAAGCCTACAGTAATCAAAACAGCATGGTACTGGTACCAAAACAGAGATATAGACCAATGGGACAGAACAGAGGCCTCAGAAATAATGCCACACAACTTAAACCAACTAATCTTTGACAAACCTGAAGAAAACAAGCAATGGGGAAAGGATTCTCTTATTAATAAACAGTGTTATGAAAACTGGCTAGCCATACGCAGAAAGCTAAAACTGGATCCCTTCCTTATACCTTATACAAAATTAACATGAGGCCTAACACCATAAAAACTCTAGAAGAAAACCTAGGCAATACCATTCAGGACATAGGCATGGGCAAGGTCTTCATGAAGAAAACACCAAAAGCAATGGCAACAAAAGCCAAAATTGACAAAAGTGATCTAATTAAATTTAAGAGCTTCTTCACAGCAAAAGAAACTATCATTAGAGTGAACCGGCAACCAAACAGAAAAAGACGTTTTGCAATCTACCCATCTGACAAAGGGCTACTATCCAGAATCTATGGAGAATTTAAACAAATTTACAAGAAAAAACAAACAACCCCATCAAAAACTGGACAAAGGACATGAACAGACACTTTTCAAAAGAAGACATTTATGCAGCCAACAAACATATGAATAAAAGCTCAGCATCACCGGTCATTAGAAAAATGCAAATCAAAACCACATTGAGATATCACCTCATGCCAGTTAGAAAGGTGATCATTAAAAAATCAGGAGACAACAGATGCTGGAGAGGACGTGGAGAAATAGGAACACTGTTACACTGTTGGTGGGAGTGCAAATTAGTTCAACCATTGTGGAAGGCAGTGTAGCGATTCCTCAAGGATCTAGAAATAGAAATACCATTTCACCCAGCAATCTCATTACTGGGTATACACCCAAAGGATTATAAATCATTCTATTATAAAGACACATGCACACATAAGTTTATTGTAGCACTGTTCACAATAGCAAGGACTTGGAACTAACCCAAATACCGATCAATGATAGACTAGACAAAGAAAATGTGGCACATATACACCATGGAATACTACTCAGCCATAAAAATGATGAGTTCATGTCCTTTGCAGGGACATGGATGAAATTGGAAACCATCATTCTCAGCAAACTGACACAAGAACAGAAAACCAAACGCTGCATGTTCTCACTCATAAGTGGGTGTGAAAATGAGAACACACAGACAGAGGGAGGCAAACATCACACACTGGGGCCTGGGGGGTGGGATGCTAGGGGAGGAATTGCAGCGGGGTAGGGGGATCAGGGAGGGATAGCATTAGGAGAAATACCTAATGTAGATGATGGGTTGATGGATGTAGCAAACCACCACCATGGTACATGTATACTTATGTAACAGACCTGCACAATCTGCACATGTACCCCAGCACTTAAAGTATAAATTAAAAAAAATAATAATAATAAAGAAAACAGATATACAAGAGAAAGTATCAACCAAGCCAAAAGTCTGCATTTTGGAAGGAAAAGAACAATAAAATTGACAAACCTCTGGCAGGCTTAATTACAAAAAAAAAAGAGAGGAGGCACAAATAATTCATATAAAGAATGTAAAAAAAATATAACTACAGGTGCTGCATATTGCAAATAGATAGATGGTATTATAATTATGTGAATAAATTTGAAAAATTTATGTGGAAAAAAATGTTCAAATTCCTTGGAAATGATAACTTACCCAAAGTGAATGAAGGCAAAAATAGAAAATGGGAATTCTATGGTCCTACACAAAATAAATTGAGTGATGAAAATTTTTTCACACACAAAAATACTTCAGATCTGGATGGCTTCACTTGTGACTTTTACCAGATAATCCAACAAGAAATAATTCTTATTTTATGCAAACTCTTCCAGAGGAAAAGGAACTATGTATCCTAGTTATTTGATAAGGCTCATGTGATATTTTTACCAAGATACCAATTTTCTGTAGATACTAAAAGCTTTCTCTTGGGCTTTGGAACTGGATGCTGATAATACTAATTGTATTCAGCATTATATGCATTACTTATACAAATTAGTGACAGCAAAGGTTCTGGATACAAAATTAATACCCAACATTAGATTAATATACAATGCTATATAATCCACAAATCAAAAATCAAGCTTTAGAATATAACATTCACAATAGCAACAAAAATGTCAACGCCTTGGAACAAGCTTAACAAAAGTGTATAAGATCTCTATGGATAAAATTATGGCATTTTTGAAGATCATTAAAATATATAAATAAAGATTGATGTAATTATGGATTGGGAAACTTAGTATTGAAAAGATGACAAGTCTGTCCAAATTGATCTTTAGCTATGAGGCAGTTCCCATTGAGATCACTATAGATTTGGTATTGTTCAATTTAAGAGGTTAATTATAAAAGTTTTATGGAAATGCAAAAGACTAAAATATTCTTGAAAGAAAAAGATAATTGTTGGTGAAAGCATTCTAAACGATATTAAGACTGCGTATAAAGCTATAAAATAGAATGCTGAACTGTGGCAGTTTAGAGAAATAGACCAATGAATCAGATCACAGAGTCCAGAAACAGAACCAGGCCTATATAACAGAGGTGGCACTGCAGCTAGGACAGAAAATGATGGGCTTTCAAATTAATGGTAATGACTTAATTGAATATTCATCAAAAAATGAATGGATATTGTAAACTCCTCATACCACATACAAAAGTGAAGGGCAGGTTAAGATTTTAGAATAAGAGAATGTCTTTATGATCTTGGGCTGTAGAATGATTTCATTAAGACATGAAAACCCTTAAAGGAAAAGGGTTCAAATACATTAAAATTAATAAAATTTTAATCACAAGAATAAAAATTGCAGAATAGAAGTTGCAGCACATATAACCAATAGGTTATCCATATCCTTAATATGTACAAATTTCTACAAATCATTTAAGGAAATCAAAATATTTATACAGATACTTTAGAAAACAAAAAAAATCCAAGGGGTCATTGATCAAATAAAAAGCTAATCCCTCTCATTTATTATTAAAGAAATACAAACTAAAATCATAGCTAGATATCCTTACTTATTCACTAGAGGGTTATGTGAAATTGAAAAATAAATAAAAATTTGATGTGAATCAGAAGTACAGGTGTTTTAATAAATATTTTAGGAAAGAGTATGACATTATCTAGTAAAGTCGAAGATATGCAAACTGGTTATTTCTTCCCTAATATACTCCTTAGAGAATCTCTTGCATGTGTGTACCACGAGGTAGTTATAAGAATTTTTACAGCATCAGATTTTTAAAATAACCACAAATAGAAAGCAACATAAAGTTCATCCACAAGAAAATGGACAAAAATTGTGGTATACTCATACAACAGAAAGTCATACAGCATTGATAAAATGTAATGACAAGCAAAAGTGTTGTTACTAAATAATAAATTATTCTAATTATATGAAGTTAAAAAACAAGAAAAAACATTGTTAAAAGCAAGAATTAATTGTTATAAAAGTTACAATGTTGGATATCTCAAGGCAGGAGAGAGATGGATGCTACAGAGGAAGACATATTTGTTTTGTTAATATAGGTATGTTTATGTATTTATACAGGTATATTTTATGTAATTTTAATGTTTATTTTTAAAATCGATGTTGAGAAAAAAACTAAAAGTGGTATTTGAAACTTCTATTAATAAATATCCACTGTTATCTTATTGTATATTTCTTACTTGTCCTGTGTCTGAAGTTGTGTATTTCAATGTTTCAATATATAAGATATTAAAATATATTTAACTCCATTAAAGATAACTTAATATTTTTTAAATGATGCTTAGTTTCATTATTTGTAAAATATTATGGTGAAATTTTATATACATGCACACAAATACACAATAGAGTGCTATGCATTACCTTAAAAACAATGTTGCTTACAGAGCTTTGTACACAAACATAGAAAGCAGGAATGAAACTTAAAAATTTTACATATCTACAATATTAACATGATCCAATAAGAACTAGTATTTGAAATAAAAAATAATGTGAAGGACATAAAGCTTTTAGTCTGACCTAGACTTTACATTCCATACTTAAAATGGCCATTACAGAGTAAAGCAATGAATATATTGAAAATATATGACATTAGAATATTTAATAAAGAAATATGGATTAGGTGCAGTGTGGATTTCATGTAGGCATAAGAGTTGTTTTCAAATATTTAAAGGCCATTATATGGAATTTTTATTATTATTGTCAAAATGGCTCCAATAATACCAAAAGCACAAAGAAACATACAGATAAATTGGACTACATCAAAATTAAAAACTCTTGTGCTGCAAATACCATCAAGAAAGTAAAAAGACAACCCACAGAATGAGAGAGAAAATATTTTCAAACCACATATATGATAAAATACTTTATCTAGAGTATGCATATATGAAACTCTTCCACTTCAATAATTGAAAAGTAACCCTTAAGATAATTCCATTTTTAATTTTTTTTAGTATCCTTTATACTGTTTTCCATAATGGCTGTACTACTTACACCCCCCACCTACAATGTATAAGGGTTTTCTTTCCTCAGTAGTCTCAGGAACACTTGTTATCTATTGAGTTTTTGACATATCCATCCCAACAGGTTTGAAATGATAGTTCATTTTGTTTTTTTTGTTTTTTTTTTTGCATTTCCCTATAGATTAGTGATGTTGAACACCTTTTCATGAACCTGTTGGTCATTTTTATATCTTCCTTAGAAAAATTTCTATTCAGGACTTTTGCCAGTTTTTAAATTGGATTATTCATTTTTAAAAAATATTGAGTTGCGTGATTTTTTCACATATTTTATATATTAATCTCGTCGGATTTATGGTTTGCAAATATTTTCTCTCAATCTCTAGGTTGCATTTTCATTTTATTGTTTCCTTTGCTGTACAGAAACTTTTTAGTTTGATGTAGTTCCTCTTGTTTCCTTTTGGTTTTGTTGCCTGAGCTTTGATGTGATACCCAAAATATCATTGCTAAGGCTGATGTCAAGGAGCTTTCCCTCTATGTTTTCTCTGAGGAGTTTCAAGGTTTTAGGTCTTTTGTTTAGGTCATTGCCCATTTTGAATTAATTTTTGTGTATGGTGTAAGATACCACACACAAGTGTCCAGTTTCACTTTTTTTGCATGTGCATATTTAATTTTCACATCACTTTTTGAAGACATTATCCTCCTCCACTGTGTTTTCTTAGTGGTCTTGTTATCAGGTATTCCCACTATTAAGAATATATCCAAAGGAAGTGAAATCAGAACTTCATATAGATATCTGTGTTTTCATTTTCATTGCAGCAGCATTATTTACAGTAGCGAAGATGTGCCCACTGACAGGTAAATGGATGAAAAATACACACACATACACAATAGAATATTATTCCGTTTTTCAAAAAATGGATACAGTCATCCTTTGGAATCTGCAGGGCATTGGTTCCAGCATGCCTTGGAAATATCAAAATCTATGGGTGCTTAAATCCCTTAAATAAAGTGGCATAGTATTTGCATATAATCTATGCAAATCTTCCCATATATTTTAAATCATCTCTAGGTTACTTATAGTAACTAATACAATGTAAATGCTACATAAATAGTTGTTATGCTATATTTTTTGTTTTATTATTAATTTTATTTATTTAATATCTGCGATCTTAGATATTAAATTATTAATGATCTAAAATAGATTTTTATTTATCTATTTAATATCTGTTTGTTGAATCTGCATATGCAGAACCCACAGAAAGGGAGGACTGACTGTACTTCTATTTGTGACAACATGGATGAAGCTGGAGAACATTACGCTAAGGTGAAATAAGCCAGATACAGAAAGAAAAATATTCTATGACCCTTCTTATATGCCCTAAAATATAAAGTTTTATAAATAGAAACAGAAAGTAGAACCGTAATTATAGGAGGAGGAGGAAATAGGAAGAAGTCGGTCAAAGGGTACAAATTGCAGTTAGGAAGAATGAATATATCCAGGGATCTAATGTACAGCATGAAGACTATAGTTAATAATATTCTACTGTATACTGAAAATCTGCTAAGAGACTAGATTTTGGATCTTTTTACCACACAGATGCACATGCCCCACAACAGATAACTACGGTAGGTGACAGATATGTACATTTGTTTTACTGTAGTAATTATTTCTTTATGTGTATGTATCTCAAAACATCTCTCACATGTTTAATATAGACAATACAAATAAATTTTTTAAACAATTAAATAAATCAATTTTAAAAAGAGCAAAAGACTCAAGTAGACATTTCTTCAAAGATGATATACAAATGGCCAAGAGCACATGGAAAGAGGATCAAGACTGTCAGGCATTAAGGAAATGAAATCAAAACCAATGAGATACTAATCCACTTCTACAAGAATGGCTTCAAAAAACTTTAAAAAAGGTAGATTATCTCTGATGAATATGTGGAGAATTTGGAACCCGCACACTTATTGCTGGTGGGAACATAAAATGGTGCAGCCACTTTATGTTTTATGGAAAACAGTTGGCAGTTCCTCAAAATGTTACAGGTAGAGTTTCCATATTACCCAGCAATTCCACTCCTAGATATGAAATTCCAAGATAACTGAAAACATATATTCACACACACAAAAAAACTTTGTATATAAATGTTTGCTGCAGAATTATTCAATGTAGTGTTAAAGTTCAAACAACTTGATCAATTAACTGGGATATAGATAAATAAAATGTGGCATATTCATACAATGTAATATTCTGCAATAAAAAGAAATAAAGTACTGATATATGTTATAATGCAGATGAATCTTGAAAACATATTCTAAGAAAAAGAAGCCAATCAAAAAAGACTACAGATTGTGCCATTTCATATACATGAAATGTTCAAAATAGGAACAGCTATAGAGACAGAAAGTAGATGAGTGGTTTCCTGAGCTGGAGAGATTGGGGCAATGATGAGAGTGACTGGAAGGGTGTTTGTTTCTTTTGAGGTCATGAAAATGTTCTAAAATTGATTGTGGTGATAGTTGCTCAGTTCTGTAAATATACTCAAAAAGTTTGAATTGTACACGTTAATGGATGGATTTTACAGTAAGTGAATCTTGATAAACTGTTAAAAAAAAAAAAAGAATGACCCCAAGAGATCAATTAGGTTCAACAAGTAGAATGCACAGGAAGACTTTTTTGTCTCAACATATATGAAAAAGCTAGGTGTATGAGTTTTGATGGAACAATCTGACACTATACGTGGTGAGTTTCTCCCTACTCCAGATGTTTAAACCTAGATAGGATACAATAAATGTTTGAAATATTTTATGTGTGGTTGGCAGAGATGACAGCCTAAGTTTCTTTCAACATTATAGTTTATAGTTATATTAGGAGGGGCATAGTTTTATTTTATAATTAATATTGTATGAACAACTCAATTATTTGTGTGATAAAGTAGGACTTAAATACAAAAATAAAATAGTTAAAATATATGAAATGACTGTATAGTATTTGGTAAATTGCATCATGAATTAAATTGTCTTTTCCAAAATATGAAGATGACCCATCAGTTTAAAGGGATGGTGACTTATTTCCATGAAGAAAAAGAAATATGTCAATTACCTAATGCTCAAATTAAAGAGATATAATTCCCATCCTTTCTCTTTTCCCAGCTCCGTTTCCTTGGGAAAGAAGTAAATCTTAAACTTAAGTGGGAAAAATGTTTAGCTTTGGAAGAAAAAGAATGCCTGATTATATGTTTCCATGACCCTTCTGATTTAAGAATTATCCTGGAAAAAACAGTCTCAACCAAAGCCTCTGTGTTCTAGGTTTGTGAACTTCTGCAAGTCATTAACTCTTTAAGTTTTAATTTATTTTTTATTTTTATTTTTTATTTTTTGAGACAGAGTCTCACTCCGTCACCAGGTGTCAGCTGGAGTGCAGTGGCGCAACCTCGGCTCACTGCAACCTCCGCCTCCTGGGTTCAAGCAATTCTCCTGCCTCAGTCTCCCGACTAGCTGGGACTACAGGCGTGTGCCACCATGTCCAGCTAATTTTTTTGTATTTTTAGTAGAGACGGGGTTTCACCATGTTGGCCAGGATGGTCTCGATCTCTTGATCTCGTGATCCACCCGCCTCAGCCTCCCGAAGTGCTGGGATTACAGGCGTGAGCCACCGAGCTCGGCCTAAATTATAATTTCTTTACTAGTAAAATGGGGATAATAATAGCGCAAACTTGACTAGGTGTTTAGAAGAATTAAATTAAATGAGATAATCCATATAAACCACTTAGGACAGTGGCTAACATATGGTAAGGGCTCTATAAATGTTTATTTAAAAGCCCAAACAAAAACAGATGACTTCTGTCATCAGAATGAATAACATTTACAAAATTTCAGGAAAGAAAACTGGATTTAATCAGGAGAGCTATTGTGGGATTTATTTATATTTTATCAAGGCACACTGTTTTGCTCCTTCCAGTTGTACAACCTGTCCTCTGGCTAGAGGTGTAAAGAAAGGATTGCCAAATGGGAACTTTCAGACATATATGAACATGTCACCTTACATATGCCCCTTAGGACCAGAGATGTATCTGCTTAGTGGACTGGCAGAAGACAATAGGGAATCATATGTAATATATACTTATCATAATGTATTACTGGCTTTCTATGGACATATTTGGAAACTCACAGGGCACTTTATAGATTGTAACCTTGATATAAATGATAGACTCTGTCATTTCATTCCTGATGCTTAAAATGCACCCAAGATAAATCTAACATAAAATAGTGAAAACCTTAGTTTCAATGCCAACACTAAAAATATAAAAGTATGAATAAGTCATATCTTAGATGCCTGTATACATTATATTTTATTTTTAAATTCCTCCAACAGCCTTTTTCTTTGGACTGATAGAGCAATCAGACTCTGAGTTTTGAATTTATAACTTGGATGAAGGTGTAATATTTTATATTAAGTGGCTAGATCAATAATGCTTTCATAGATTTTAATATCAAACAAAATTAAGAGTTTTTGAGACTAAGATAATGCTTACCTCAGTAAATAGTTGTGATACCTAAATGACATATTTCCATTTTTTAAAAATGTTTATATATTTCTAAAAATGAGAACAGGATACAATAATACTAGAATAGCATATATCTGTTTCCTTCTTGAAATTACTTTGGCTTTCATTTCCCAATTTTTGGGGTATTGTAGATCTAGTTAATAACAGATATTGAAATACATTGCATAATTTCAGCATAGAGAAAATCACCAAAATTTATAAATGCCTTGAGAGATTTCTTTCTTGTTGTATCTTAGTGTAAAAGCAAGCACCCATTTCCTCCAACAATTAAAACTGAGTTATGTGAAAGAAGGAAACTCCCAAACTACAGAATTTCTGTCTTCTTTATCTCCACATTCAATACTCAAATTCAGTTCTCAGAATTGCTCACCAACTTCCTGATTATCTGCCTTTTCAACTTTTTCTTCTCTCTCCATCCTTTAGGTTAAAATCTCTTCCCCTAAATCTTCCCCACTGACATATATGCACTCATTTTCAGAGTGTGCCTGGTAAAATGCCACTAATCTCATTTTTAAAAAGAGCTGAGGGAGAATTTTCTCATTTTTGTTAATTTCTGTTACTACCAAAACCATAATTAATTTATGGTTTTCTCTACATGAATTTTTTTCTTACATGAATTTTTTAATACTAAAATACTTTCCTTAAACTTAGTATGTGTCATGTGACTTTACCATTTTAAAAATGAATGTGTTGGTTCATGTTGTTAAATTGTGCTCTTTGAGGCTTGGTACTATGTTTATTTTTTTATATAGGCAACAAATCTCCCATTATTTTGGTTCTTTGTAGATAAATTGGGGTTGAGGTAGCAGAGATGAAGAGAAGAAAACAATCTCTAATATATATTAAAGACAAAATTGTTGGGAAATGCTAATGGATTAAATGTAACAGATGGGAGAAATAGATCAACAAAACAAAATCTTTGTTTTTGGCATGGACAGTTGGAACTATTTAGCAAGTGATATGGTTAGGTTTTGTGTCCCCACACAAATCTCATCTTGAATTTTAATCCCCATAATCCTCATGTGTTGAGGGAAAAACTTGGTGGGGAGGTGACTGGAGGTTCAATGAAAGGAGAAAAGCTAGAAGTGTGATATTATTATTGTGTCCATAATACCTCTTCCCCTTGCTGTTCTCATGATAGAGAGTGAGTTTTCACAAGATCTGATGGTTTTATAAGTGTCTGACAGTTCCTCCTTTACATACTCACTCTCTCCCACCTGCTGCCATGTAAGACATGCCCTTCCCCCTTCTGCCATGATCATCAGTATCCTGAGGCCTCCCTAGCAGAACTATAAGCCAATTAAACCTCTTTTCATTATAAATTACCTAATCTTGGGCAGTTCTTTATGTCAGTGTGAGAATGGACTAATAAAATGAGATATTGTTATACCTGAACGAGTTAGAAGGAAAGCACTACACTCTGAGTTCCAATGGAGAGTCCTTTACTGCTGGCGACCGGAGAGTCAGCTTGCACTCAAAATCTCTCAGTCCCTAAGAGGGGGATGTGATTTCCTTTTATACCTAACCTAGAAGAGAGGGGAGGGGGAGTCTAGCTGAAGCAGAATTTTACAGAAGCAGAACAAGCAAGTTAGTAGGAGGAAGCTGGTAACCAGGAGGCAGGACGTTCCCATAGTTGCTAGTTACTAAGAGTATTTCCATACAATCATCAAGGGGGGTAACAGGGGGAATTTCCATATAATCAATCACCAAGGTTGGGGGGGTCCAAAGAGAGGTATTCACAATAGCAGGTGTGCTTGCCAAGGAGGATGTGGTTACAATGGTTACAAGGCTCTGAGTACAGCCTGTCCCAGCTGTGCACCCAAGGGAGAAATGGCTGGGAGGGGAGAGGCTAAAATGGAGTTTACAGCTAAGACGGAGTCAGTTAGGCCAGCACAAGTTAGGCTATCACAATATGGAAACATAAGGGATTCTGTGTGCCTGTGTGTGTGTGTGTGTGTGTGTGTGTGTGTGTGTGTGTGTGTATGTGTCATGAATCAAGAGTTCTGCTTGAAGCATCTCAAGGGAGAAGTTAATCAAAAATAAAATGTACATTTGGGAGTCATTAAAATGGAGTTAATATTTAAGAACTATTGTGTGAGAAAACATTTTAAATGGTCCATTTTCAAGGCATGATAAATCTAAGCACTGGCAGCCAGCCTGCAAATGTAACAAACCACATGGCTCATGCACCTAGAAGGTCACAATAGGTAAACAGAATGTAGAAGAGGAGTCAGCTCATAAAAGGAAAGAAAGTGTTGTTATGGGGAAATTGAAACTTAAGTGGGGGAAGAAGTATAACCTTACAAGGGGGCTAATGAAACTTAGGCTAACTCCAGGAAAATTGTAACTCCGTAGTACTTGACCAATGAGGAACTGGGGGAGGGACTTGCAGGCTAGGAGGTAAATTACTTATTATGACTGCCTGAGATGTGCCTGCTCACCAGACACCTGATCTTGCAAGACTGCTATTAAAAAGCCTCACTTTTGCTGTTCTTCATGCCTCTGGTCCATTCCTTGGGTCTGGACATGTGACCATGTTTTTCACAGTTGGAATGGCTGAGATAAAGTAGGAAGAGAGTACACATATAGAAGAAGAAAAAGCTGTCTAGAAATAATCTTAGAACTCCTTCAACATTAAGGGCCAGGCACAGTGGCTCATGCCTATAATCCCAGTACTTTGGGAGGCTGGGATCACCTGAGGTCAGGAGTTTGAGAAATCCTTCAACATTAAAAAGATAGAGAAGGAACAACAGCAACCAAAAAGATCAAAAAGAAGGAGCCAATGAAAGGAGAAAAGCTAGAAGTGTGATATTAATATTGTGTCCATAATACCTCTCCCTATCTTGAATAATATTCATCCCTGCCCATTGCCAAGTAAGTTGCAGGGAAGAATACTTCGATACCCCATTGACTTTGGGCTCAGTCACGTGACTTGGCCGATGGAGCGTCTGCAGACATGATGCGCACCATATCTGAGCAGATTAAGAAGCACTGCAAATTTCTACCAGGGTTTTTGTTCGGGATTCCCCTGCCAAAAGAAGGGTTTGTCCCAGAGAAGCTGCTCCTTTACCCTGGGACCCTGTATGTATGAAACAAGTGCATAATTTGAAGCAAAGCTATGTCAGGCAGGGCACAGAAACTTTGTAACTAGACATGAAGCACAGAAAACAAGTAATTAGAGTCAGAAGTAGTTATTAGTTTTCTTAAGTCAACAAGACTTTGCAGTTGTTTGTAATGTAGCAGAACCCAGCAAAAGCAGTATAATACACAAAGGAAAGAGAGAATTTCAAAAAGTGGGAGTGAGGCCGGGCCCGGTGGCTCATACATGTAGTCCTAGCACTTTGGGAAGCCAAGGTGGGTGGATCATATGAGGTCAGGAGTACGAGATTGGTCTGGCCAACATGGCAAAACCCCATCTCTACTAAAACTACAAAAATTAGCCAGCTGTGGAGGCACCTGCCTGCAATCCCAGCTACTCTGGAGGCTGAGGCAGGAGAATTGCTTGAACCCAGGAGGTGGAGATTGCAGTGAGTCAAGATCACACCACTGCACCCCAACCAGAGCAATAGAGTAAGACTCCCTCTCAAAAAAAAAAAAAAAAAAAAAAGGAAAGAAAGAAAAGAGCATCCAAAAGAGTATGTTCTATTAATTTTTTAAGTTTTTCTCATTTATATACATGTTCTCATTTACAAATGTGAGCTAAATGATGACAACACATTGACACAAAGCAGGGAACAATAGACACAGGGCCTACTTCAGGGTGGAGGGTGAGAGGAAGGTAAGGTTGAGAAACTACTATTGGGTCCTGTGCAACTACCCGGGTGATAAAGTCATTTTACACCCAACTCCAGCAACACATAATTTACCCATGTATCAAACCTGTGTGTGTGCCCCTTGAACCTAAAAGTATTTATAATAAAATAAGACAGTATTTAACTAGATAAGTGAGAGTCACACAAATGTTTAAAATATGATTTTTCTCATATTCTCCTTAGTTGTCATGACTTAATTGACCTTCACATTATGTTTTGTTGTCAGGAACACAAATGGATAGGCTAAAATATACTATATTTTAAGCTATGCATAATACTTAACATGGTTGGATTGAAGAATAATCTTGCTATTGAAGCAGTATTGATGAAAAAACTTTAGAAACTAGCAGCTGCATGAACATTTTAAAGAAAAATAATTATTCAAAATCCTAAAGTAGTGTGCAATATTAGAACCACCTAATTAATAAAGAAAGAACGTCACTTCTCTATCCTGTAATATTTTGGCTGCATCCCAAATAACACTGAGCTTTTACATTGGCATTCAAAATGCTAATTCGTAGCTAATTGTTGTCATTTTACACTTAGCTCTATTTGGTATTGTCAGATAAATTATTTAAAATTATTAAAATTCCAGATGCCTGGGGATTAAATAGAGGAATTAATAATTTCAAGACTCAGTTGGATTTTGAAATTTCTGGCAGATGTTATTTCTAAAAGATACACTGCTTTAATTGGAGATTTTCATTTTAAATGATTTTATGGCAGATTTTGCTCTGCAGTTTATAAATTCTTGAGGAAGAACAAAATCTTCTGTTTTCTTGGAAGAAAAAAACTTAATTGAAATAATGAACTATTGGATTCATCAGGTTACTTTGTTGTCATGGTATCCTAAGTTTTTAAAAATAAAATAAGATGTGTCATAGGTTTGAGTCTACTTTTATTATTAAAACTTTATCTTCCACAGCACTTAGGAATTCAATGTTCTTTTCTTTAATATAGCAACTAATTCCACAGTGTTTCTGGTAGACATTTTAATGAGATTTCTGTTTGCAGATACACAAACAGAAAAAAAAGAGAATATTTGCCTAGACTTGGCTAAAATATCAAAGTAGTGGGAGACAAAAAACGCTTTTACCTTGTATTTCCTAATAATTGTAACACTGTCCTATGGTGCTGGTTCCTGAACAGATTATCCCTTAATTTGATAATAATCACATTTTCCTAGTGTTGAAAGTCAGTTTTCTTGGTGTCTATATTTGCTTGTCTAGGGCTCCTAGACACCTAATGGAAGATCGTGACAGATTATTAAAAAATGTTTGGCTAAGCTAATGTGAAGAATGAATTTTGGTTACATAATTTTTACCAGATTTCTTTAATTTTTTGGAAACTTTTTCTTTCTGAATTAACCAAAATATCACCTCTTCATGAAGATACATGTTACGAATTATTCTACACAATGCCTCACACTAAGAGCATTCAAAAATATATAATTTATAAAAATATCAAATATTTAAAACTCTCAAGATCTAATATTTTATGACATGAACAATAGGTCAAGCTCTGTGTTAAATTTCCAGTGGTACATTAATGAATAAATCAGTTCCTGCTATCAAGAAGTTTATGGCTAAAAGGGGAAAAAGGTAATTAAAAGAGCCGTTAAACACTGTGATTAGTGATATGGTAGTTAGATGATGTTTAGAATTCTGTGGAAATAAACTATACCTGTTTTAACCTCAATGCATGATGGAAGGTGTCCCAGAGGGGACAATTTATAAGCTGAGTTCTAAAATGTAATCAGGAGAAAGGCAAATGGTGCTGGTGGAGGGGTGCTGGAAAAGGAAATAAAGATCTTTGGTGACAAGCTCACAAGGTGCATTAAAAACTGTGTTTCCACATGTGTTTAAAATCAATATCAAGACTGTGTAGGTAGAGTCAGTTCTCTATAGGTTTCTCATATTTCTGCACATTTCCTAAGCAGATGCACTGACTACCATTTCTAATCTATCTTTTCAAGAATGTATATAAGGTGAGCAGCATCACAAGATAGAGATGGTGTCTTCCTCTGGAGCAAAGGGCAGGTTTGTTTGTTATCTAGTATAATAACGCCTCCCTTTGGAGAAAAGTTAGACAGATTTACTGCCCATTATAAAAAAAATTCAAGGTCTCAGGGTTTGCTGGCAAGATGACTGAACAGGAACAGCTCTGGTGAGAAACTCCCAGGAAGATTTGCACAGAAGGTTAGTGATCCCTGCTTTCCAACAGAGGTACCTTGTTCATCTCACTGGGACTGGTTGGACAGTGGGTACAGCCCCAGGGGGGTGAGCTGAAGCAGAGTGAGGTGTTGCCTCACCTGGGAAGCACAAGGGGCTGGGGAACTCCCTCTCCTAGCCAAGGGAAACCATTAGGGACTGTCCCTTGCACTCTGGCTTTCCCACAGTCTTTAAAACCCACAGACCAGGAGATTTCCTTCAGTGCTTATGACACCAGCACCCTGGGTTTCCAACACAAAGCTGGGCAGACATTTGGGAAGACACTGAGCTAGCCTCAGCAGTTATTTTTTTTTGATACCACAGTGGCACCTGGAACACCAGTAAGACAGAACAGTTCATTCCCCTGGAAAGGTGGCTGAAGCCAGGGAGCCAAGTGATCTTGCTTAGTGGTTCCACTCCCATGAAGATGAGCAAGCTAGGTTCCACTGGCTTGAAATTCTCACAGCCAACACAGCAGTCTGAGCTCAACCTGGGACATTTGAGCTCAGTTTGGGGAGGGGGCGTCCACCATTGCTGAGGATTGAGTAGGCAGTTACAACATCATAGTGTAAACAAAGTCACCAGGAAGTTCAAAGTGGGCGGAGCCCACAGCAGGTCAGCAAGGCCTCTGAAGGCAGACTGTGTCACTAGACTCCCTCCACATTGGGAAGGGCATCTCTGAAAAAAGGAAGCAGCCCGTCAGGGACTTATAAATAAAACCCACACCTTCCTGGGACAGAGCACCTGGGAAAAGAGACTGCTGTGCGTACAGTTTCAACTGACTTAAAAGTCCCTGCCTGGCAGCTCTGAAAAGAGCAGTGGATCTCCCAGTACCGTGTTCCAGCTCAGATAAGAAACATATCGCCTCCCCAAGTGGCTCCTTGATCCCTGTGTATCCTGACTGGGAGACACCTCCCAGTAGGGGCCAACAAACACCTCATACAGGAGAGCTCTGGCTGGCACCTGGTGAGTATCTTTCTGGGAAGAAGCTACCAGAGGAAGAAACAGACAACAATCTTTGCTGTTCTGCAACTCCTGCTGGTGATTCCTAGGCAAGCAGGATCTGAAGTGGACCTCCAGCAAATTCCTGCAGACTTGGAGCAGAGGGGCCTGTTAGAAGGAAAACTAACGAACATAAATAAATAGTCTCAACATCAATACAAAGGACATCCACTCAGAGACCCCATCTAAAGGTCACAGACTTCAAAGACCACAGGTAGATAAATCCACAAAGATGGGAAGAAACCAATGCAAAAAGGCTGAAAATTCCAAAAACCAGAACGCATCTTTACCTCCAAGGGATCACAACTCCTCGCCAGCAAGGGAACAAAACTGGACAAAGAATGAGTTTGATGAATTCACCCAGAAGCAGACTTCAGAAGGTGGATAATAACAAATTTCTCCAAACTAAAGGAGCATGTTCTAACCCAATGCAAGGAAGCTAAGAACCTTGAAAAAAGGTTAGATGAAATGCTAACTAGAATAATCAGCTTAGAAAAGAACATAAATGACCTAATGAAGCTGAAAAACACAGTATGAGAACTCTGTGAAGCATACACAAGTTTCAATAGCCAAATCAATCAAGTGGAAGAAAGGACATTAGAGATTGAAGCTCAACTCAATGAAATAAAGTAAGAAGACAAGATTAGAGAAAAAAGAGTGAAAAGAAATGAACAAAGCCTCCAAGAAATATGGGATTATGTGAAACAAGCAAATCTACATTTGATCAGTGTATCTGAAAGTGACAGGGAGAATGAAACCAAGTTGGAAACACTCTTCTGGATGTTGTTCAGGAGAACTTTCCCAACCTAGCAAGGCAGGCTAACATTCAAATTCAGAAAATACAGAAAACACCACAAAGATAATCCTTGAGAAGAGCAATCCCAAGACATGTAATCGTCAGATTCACCAGGGTTGAAATGAAGGAAAAACTACTAAGAGCAGCCAGAGAGAAAGGTTGGGTTGCCCACAAAGGAAAGCCCATCAGAATCATAGAGAATCTCTCAACAGAAACCCTAGAAGCCAGAAGAGAGTGGGGGACCAACACACTCCTTAAAGAAAATAATTTTCAACCAGAATTTCATATCCAGCCAAACTAAGCTTCATAAGCAAAGGATAAATAAAATCCTTTATGAATAAGCAACTTCTGAGAGATTTTGTCACCACCAGGCCTGCCTTACAAGAGCTCCTAAAGGAAGCACTAAACATGGAAAGGAACAACCAGTACCAGCCACTGCAAAAACAACCACTGACACTATGAAGAAACTGCATCAACTAATGGGCAAAATTACCAGCTAGCATCATAATGGCAGGACCAAATTCACACATAACAATATTAACCTTAAATGTAAGTGGGCTATATGTCCCAGTTCAAAGACACAGACTGGCAAACTGGATGATAAAAGATCAAGACCCATCAGTGTGCTATATTCAGGAGACCCATCTTATGTGCAAAGATACACATAGGCTCAAAATAAAGGAATACAGGAATATTTACCAAGCAAATGGAAAGCAAACAACAACAACAAAAAAGCAGGGGTTGCTATCTGAGCCTCAGATAAAACAGACTTTATACCAACAAAGATCAAAGAGACAAAGAAGGACATTCATAATGGTAAAGGGATCAATGCAACAAGAACAGCTAACTATTCTAAATATACATGCACCCAATAAAAGAGCATGCAAATTCATAAAGCAAGTTATTAGGGACCTAGAAACAGACTTAGACTCCCACACAATAATTGTGGGAGACTTTAACATGCCATAGTCAATAATAGACAGATCAATGAGACAGAAAATTAACAAGGATATCCAGGACTTGAACTCAGGTCTGGACCAAGTGGATCTAATAGACATCTACAGAACTCTCCACCCCAAATAAACAAAATATATAGTCTTCTCAACACCACATTGCACTTATTCTAAAATTGAGCACATAATTGAAAGTAAAACACTCCTCAGCAAATGCAAAATAATGGACATCATAACAAACACTCTTTCAGACCACAGTGCTATCAAATTAGGACTCAGGACTAAGAAACTCACTCAAAACCAGACAACTACATGGAAACTGAACAATCTGCTCCTGAATGATTACTGGATAAATAATGTAAGGAATACAGAAATAAATATGTTCTTTGAAACTAATGAGAACAAAGACACGATGTACCAGAATCTCTGGGACATAGCTAAAGCAGTGTTTAGAAGCACTAAACGCCCACAAGAGAAATGAGGAAAGATCTAAAATTGACACCCTAATGTCACAATTAAAAGAACTAGAGGAGCAAGCACAAACAAATTGAAAAGCAAGCAGAAGACAAGAAATAGCTAAGATCAGAGCAGAACTGAAAGAGATAGAGGCATAAAAAACCCTTCAAAAAATCAATGAATCCAGGAGCTGTTTTTTGAAAAGATCAACAAAATAAATAGACTGCTAGCCAGAATAATAAAGAAGAAAAGAGAGAAGAATCAAATAGATGGAATGAAAAATGATAAAGGGGATATCACCAGCCATCCCACAGAAATACAAATGACCATCAGAGAATACTATAAACACCTCCATGCAAATAAACCAGAACATCTAGAAGAAATGGATAAATTCCTGGACACATACACACTCCCAAGAATAAACTAGAAAGAAGTCGATTCCCTGAATAGACCAATAACAAGGTCTGAAATTGAGGCAGCAATTAATAGCCTACCAGTCAAAAAAAGTCCAGGACCAGAAGGGTTCATAGCCAAATTCTACCAGAGGCATAAAGAAGAGCTGGTACCATTTCTTCTGAAACTATTTCAAATAGTAGAAAAACAGGTAATTCTCCCTAACTCATTTTATAAGGCCACCATCATTCTGATACCAAAACCTGGCAGAGAGATAACTAAAAAAGAAAACTTCAGGCCAATATTCCTGATAAATATCTATGTGAAAATCCACAATAAAATATTGGCAAACTGAATACAGCAGCACATCAAAGGCTTATTCATCAAAATCAAGTTGGTTTCATTGCTATGATGCAAGGCTGGCTCAACATATGCAAATCAATAAATATACCCATCACATAAACAGAACTAAAGACAAAACCACATGATTATCTCAGTAGATGCAGAGAAGACCTTTGACAAAATTCAATGGCCCTTTATGCTAAAAACTCTCAATAAGCTAGGTATTGATGGGATGTATCTCAAATTAATAAGAGCTATTTAGGACAAACTCACAGCCAATATCGTACTCACTAGGCAAAAACTGGGAGCATTCCCTTTGAAAACTGTCACAAGACAAGCATGCCCTCTCTCACCACTCCTATTCAACATCGTATTGGAAGTTCTGACCAGGGCAATCAGGCAAGAAAAAGTAATAAAATTCATTCAATTAGGAAAAGAGGAAGTCAAATTGTCTCTATTTGCAGTTGACAAGATTGTATATTTTGAGAACCCCATTGCCTCAGCCAAAATCTCCTTAAGCTGATAAGAAACTTCATCAAAGTCTCAGGATACAAAATCAGTGTGCAAAAATCACAAGCATTCCTATACACCAAAAACAGACAAACAGAGAGCCAAATAATGTGTGAACTCCCATTCACAATTGCTGCAAAGAGAATAAAATACCTAGGAATACAACTAACAAGGAATGTGAAGGATGTCTTCAAGGAGAACTACAAACCACTACTCAAGGAAATAAGAGAACACACCAACAATGCAAAAACATTCCATACTCAGGAAGAATCCATATTGTGAAAATGACCATACTGCCCAAAGTAATTTCTATATTCAATGCTATCCCCATCAAACTACCATTGACTTTCTTCACAGAATTGGGAAAAAACACCTTAAATTTTATATGGAACCAAAAAGAGACTGTATAGCCAAGACAATCCTAAGCAAAAACAACAAACAAACAAAAAACAACAACAACAAAAACCAAAAACCATAAAACAAAGCTGGAGGCATCATACTACCTGACTTCAAACTATATTACAAGGCTATAGTAATCAACACTGCATGGTACTAGTACCAAAAGAGATCTATACCAATGGAACAGAGCAGAGGCCTCAGAAATAATGCCACACATCTACAACCATCTAATCTTTGACAAACCTGACAAAAACAAGCAATGAGAAATGGATTCCCTATTCAATAAATGGTGTTGGGAAAGCTGGCTAGCCATATGCAGAAAGCTGAAACTGGATCCCTTCCTTATACCTTATACAAAAATTAACTCAAGATGGAATAAAGATTTAAATGTAAGACCTAAAACCATAAAAACTCTAGAAGAAAACCTAGGCAATACCATTCAGGACATAGGCATGGGCAAGAAATTCACGACTAAAACACCAAAAGTAATGGCAACAAAAGCCAAAATAGACAAATGGGATCTAATTAAACCAAAGAGCTTCTGCACAGGAAACAAACAAACAAACAAACTCTCATTAGAGTGAACAGGCAACATACAGAATGGCAGAAAATTTTTGCAATCTACCCATCTGACAAAGGGCTAATATCCGGAACCTATAAAGAACTTAAACAAATTTACAAAAAAAAAAAAAAAAAAAGCAACCTGATCAAAAAAGTGGGTGAAGGATATGAATAGACACTACTCAAAGGAGACATTTATGTGGCCAACAAACAAACAAAAAAAAGCTCAGCATCACTGGTCATTAGAGAAATGCAAATCAAAACCACAATGAGATAACACCTCATGCCAGTTAGAATGGCAATCACTAAAATGTCAGGAGACAATAGATACTGGACAGAATGTGGAGAAATAGGAACACTTTTACACTGTTGGTGAGAGTGTAAATTAGTTCAACCATTGTGGAAGACAGTGTGGCAATTTCTCAAGGATCTAGAACTAAAAATACCCTTTGACCCAGCAAACCTATTACTGGGTATATACCCAAATGATTATAAATCATTCTATTATAAACATACATGCACATGTATGTTTATTGCAGCACTGTTTACAATAGCAAAGACTTGGAATCAACCCAAATACCCATGAATGATAGACTGGATAAAGGAAATATGGCACATATACACCATGGGATACTATGCAGCCATAAAAAAGGATGAGTTCATGTCATTTGCAGGGACATGGATGAAGCTGTAAACCATCATTCTCAGAAAACTAACAAAAGAACAGAAAACCAAACACCACATGTTCTCACTCATAAGTGGAAGTTGAACAATGAGAACACATGGACATTGGGAGGGGAATGTCACACACCAGGGCCTGTTGGGGGTGGGGGCTAGGGTTAGGATAGCATTAGGAGAAATACCCAATGTAGATGACGGATTGATGGATGCAGCAAACCACAATGGCACATGTATATGTAACAAACCTTCACATTCTGCACATGTAACCCAGAACTTAAAAAAAAGTAAACAAAAAAATAAATAAAAGAAATTCAAGGTCTCTAAGCTTTTGTTTTCTGTAGTGCAGTGCACTAATGATGTGGAGACACTTGGTGGCCCATTTCATGTTACTCTGTAGAAACTGAGGTCTAGAGAACTGGCTCAAATATTGTTATTTTCATTTTGACATTTCTGTGAGCAATGAAAACCTTTGTCTCTGATCAGGGACCTTATGTCTTATGTCAGCCTCTGTGATTCTGAGGGGCAAACTTGCTGGCTTGCAAATGGGTAAATCTCAGGCCCTTCACAGTCACAATCTCAGACTCTTTAAAATAATTAGAAAATAATTTATCTTTATTGTTCTTTTAACAGATAGATGGAAAAAGAAAAAGTTTCTCTAACTTTGCTAGTAGGAAAACATTTGCCAATTAATTATAAAATAACATTTTATTTTACTTTGTCAATTGAGAAAAATGACAAGTCTTAATCACTTGAGGAGGTTTATTTGCCAAAGTTAAGGACACGTGCTTGTGATACAGCCTCAGGAGTTCCTGATGACATGTGTTCAAGGTGGTTGGGGCACAGCTTGGTTTTATATATTTTAGGGAGACATGAGACATCAATCAATATGTATAAGAAGTGTATTGGATTAGTCTAGAAAGGTGGGACAAGTTGAAGCAGGGAGGGTGCTTCCAGATCAGAGGTAGGTGAGAGACAAATAGTTACATTCTTTGGAGTTTCTGATAAGCCTTTCCAGAGGAGGCAATCAGAATATGCATCTATCTCAGTGAGCAGAGGATGAGTTTGAATAGGAGACAGGTTTGCCCTGAGCAGTTTCCAGCCTGAATTTTCCTTTCAGCTTAGTAATTTGGGGGCCAGAGATATTTTTCTTTCACATGACAAACAAAACTCTATGTATTTGTCATGTACAACATGATGTTTTGAAATATTTGTACCTTGTGTAATGGCTAAATATAGCTAATTAATGTGTACATTATCTCATAGTTATCATTTTTATTGTGTGAACACTTAAAATCTACTTTTAACATATTTTAAGAATACCATATATTGCTATTACAGTCACCATGTTGTACAATAAATCTTTTGAACTTACTCCTCTTACCTAACTCCTCCTAACTGAAATTTTGTATCATTGACAAACGTTTCCCCAAACCCCTCCCCCAAATAATGCCAGCAAATAGAAATAATTTAACTTCTTTTCCAATCTTTTAAAGTTTTTATTTTAGTTTAAGGTGTAGATGCACTGATTTGTATTTGTCTTTCAACTGGTTTGAAAAGTTTCATGCTATTTTTTTCTTTGAATAAACTTTCTACCCCTTTATCTTCTTCTGAAACACCTATGACTCATACATTTGCTCTTTTGTTGCTGTCTCATAAAGTCTCTATTTTTTTATGACTTTTTATGCTTTTTTCTTTTCTCTATGACTGTATATTTTCAAAAGCCTATCTTTAAGTTCACAGATTCCATCCTCTAACTGATCTGTTTTGCTGTGATGTTCTCTATTGTAATTTTTGGTTTTCTCATTAGATTTTTCAGCTCCAAAATTTGTATTCTTTAAAATTATTATTTCAATCTCCTTCTTAAAGTTCATACTCTAGTCATCTATTGTTTCCCTCATTTCATTGAATTGTTTCTTTATATTTTCTTGAAGTTCATTGAGCTTTGTTAAAACGGTTATTTTGAATTATTTGGCAGGCATTTAATATATCTCTGTTTCTTTAGGGTCAGTCACTGGCACTTTATTTTGTCCTTTTCACAATATCATGTTTCCCTGATTGTTCTTGAAGCTTGTGGTTGTATGTTGGTGCCTGCACATTTGAAACAGTTGGTACTTATTTCTGTCTCTACAGAATATCATTCTCTAGGAAAGCCCAGAGATTCTAAGCAGGCTGTCTGGCATGGTCCATGGGTAGGCTTGCTCCTAGAGTCCTTGGAGTGGCTGGCCTGGTGCCTGTGTCAGCAGATGGGTGGGTCTAGAACCTGGACCATCTTGGGTGGACCTGCTGATTAAGCATTCTGGGGTGTACCTAAGGCCTGTATCCCTGGGGCCAACCTAAAGCCTGTGTCCTTTAAGGCTTGCATGGCATTGGGGAGGTCCATAACTCCAGAGCTTGTGAAGTGAGCCTGCTGCCAAGGAATGTCTAAAACCAGAGGCAGAAAAGTTAATTTGGTAGTCATCTAGTCCAGAGATTAAATCTGCTGCACTTGACCTGAAGCCAGTGGCTGTGGGTTTCAGCCTGGTATTATTGTGGGCATGGAAGTTTAGTCTGCATGTACCATCTAGAGTCTGAGGCCAATGGAGTTGACCTGGTGCTGGATTTTACCGTGTGATATTGGGGTCCAAGGCAAAGTCCTGTGCTCACTTCCCTTTCTTTCCACCAATCAACAGAATCTCACTCTGCATCGTGCTGCCTGGGGTTGCAGAAGGAGTTACTTAAGTAAAATTGTCCTTTTTACCCTCTTCAATGGATCTTTTTGTACTTTTTTGCTACATCCAGGCACCATAACTTCTTATCTTGTTTCCCTAGCATGTGTATTTATTGTGTGTGTAGATAGTTGTTCAGATTGATGTTTTTGGAAGAGGATGATCACTGGCAAATTCTTTTCCACCATCTTGCCAGCAGTCTCATTATATAGTTAATACAGGAGTTATTAAGAAATAATTTTTAGGCAGTTAGATAGGGTGAAGGTTCTCAGAGGATTTTTTTTTAAAGTAATCCCCAAATATTTCTTTTTTTCTTTGTTTTCTTCTTTTTTTTTTTTTTTTTTTTGAGACAGAGTCTCACTCTGTCATCCAGGCTGTAGTGCAGTGGTGTAATCTTGGCTCACTGCAACTGCTGCCTCCCAGGTTCAAGCAAGTCTCCCTGCCTCAGCCTCCCAAGTAGCTGGAATTACAGGCACCCGCCACCATGCCTGGCTAATTTTTTTGTATATTTCAGTAGAGACGAGATTTTGCCATGTTGGCCAGGCTGGTCTTGACCTCCTGACCTCAGGTGATCTGCCTGCCTCAGCCTCCCAAAGTGTTGGGATTACAGGTGTGAGCCACCTCACATGGCCTGAACATTTCTTTTCTAACAGAAAAGGTGGCTTGAAAAGCCAGACCCACAAGTATTGATATGCAAATGCTGACAATTAGAAACTAGGTCCACTCAGTATGGTGGTTCCCACCCTCTTAACCTTGTCACCAAGTGTGCAGGACATCAGAGTGACCCATATTTGCATATTAAAAGGCTAGAGTGGGAGGGCCAGGTGTTTAATGGGCTACGTGAATGGCACACATGATCAAATCAATCTCCTGGGCCCTATGCAAATCAGACACCGTATTTTCGTCAAATTTGTGAAAATTAAAATGCTAATTGGCCCTTGAAAAATGCAAGGGCTAGTGGTAACAACAACCTACACAGTTGAAAAATTGCACAATTGTTTTGACTTCTCAGAAACTTAACTGCTAATAGCCTACTGTTGATTGAAAGCCTTACCAACTACATAAACAATTGATTAACACACATTTTGTACGTTGTATGTGTAAAATACTGTATTGTTACAATAAAATAAGGTAGAAAAATGCCATTAAGACAACCATAAGGAAGATAAAATATATTTAATATTTATTAAGTGGAAGTGAATCATCACAAAAGTCTTTATCCTCATCATCCTCATGTTCAGTAGGCTGAGGAGGAGGAGGAATAAGAGGAACCATTGGTCTTGTGAAAGGAAAACAAATCTTAGGACCCCAAATCACTAAGCTAAAGGGAAAAGTCAAGCTGAAAACTGCTCAGGGCAAACCTGCTTGCCATTCTAGTCAAAGTCATCCCTGTGCTCACTGAGATAGATGCATACCTAATTGCCTTCTTTGGAAAGGCTAATTAGAAACCCAAACGAATGCCACCATTTGTCTCTCACCTACCTGTGACCTGGAAGCCCTCTCTCTGCTTCCAGTTGTCCTGCTTTTCTGGATGGAACCAATGTACGTCTTACATATATTGACTGATGTCTCATGTCTCCCTAAAATGTTTAAAACTAAACTGTGCTCTGAGTACCTAGGACAGATGTTGTCAGGATTCCTGAGGCTCTGTTATGGGCATGCACCCTCAACCTTGGCAAAAACGAAACAAACAAACAAACAAACAAAAAAAGTAAATTAACTGAGTCCTGCCTCAGATACTTACAGTTCAAAGTCTTGATGTCTCTGGGTGGCGAAGGTGGTAGAAAATATGCATATAAGTGGACTTGTGCAGTATAAATCCAAGTTGTTGAAGGGTCAACTGTAATAGCAAATGATGACAAGCATGTACAATAATCTAAACACTTTTACACTACATGTGAGGCTGCAATCACTTTTGTAAATAATTTGGCATTATTTAATATAGTTAAAAATGAGAATTCTCTAAGAATCAGCAGTTTCATCTTAGAGAAAATCTTGCACAAACGTCAAAGGAGACAAGTACACAAATGTTCAGTAAAACTAATTAAACTATAATATATGTATTTTGATGGGTGAATCTGAAAACCTAATTATGATTGTAAACAAGTAATACGTGGAATAATATATATGGCTTAATATCATTTGAACTTTATTGTCCAAAAACATAATTTAAAAAAATGTATTATTTAGTGAGCCATACATTTGTGGTAAAAGTAAATTATAAAAACATAATAATTATAATGCTTACCCTGATTGGGGCCAAAAAGAAGGCATGGGATGAGGTAGGAGTTATTAAGAAATTATTTTAGGCAGATAGTAATAAAGGGGTCCTTGGAAGATTTTTCACAGCTCTTGTCTAGTATGAAAGCCCTGGGTCTTAGAGCTGGGCCAACAAATTTTGATATGCAAATGCCAACCGTTAGAACCGGGGTCCACCCAACATGGTGATTCCCACCGTTTTCCTCTTGCCTTTGCCCCCACATATCCCCCACGTGTATGGAACATCATGGTGCCCTGCATTTGCATATTAAAAGACTAGGGTGGGAGTGCCAGTTTTTTTGTGGGTTATGTCAATGACATGCCTGGTCAAACCAATCCCCTGAGCCTTATGCAGATCAGACACCACCTTCTCTAGCCATCGAATATAGTTGGCTGATATTTTCTGAAAGCGAGTTCCGTCTCTTAACTTTGGAGCCCCCCTCCCACTGTCTCTGTACAAGGGATCTGCTTCTTTCTTCTCCCTCTTTCTTGCCTATTAAACTCTCTGCTCTTTAAAACTACTCCATGTGTGTCCACGTCAGTTTTTCTAATTTGACTTGAGATGAAGAACCTGGTGTTCCTCCACTCATCAGAGCCAAATCAGTGAGATGGAGAACTTCAAAAGAGGGCTTAAAAATTATTTGTAATGTTCTATTTCTTAAAATTATGGTGAGCAGAAAGGTTTTACTGCTCTTTATATATTTATTTATAATTTATACATTATTCTGTGTGTTTGAAATATTTCAATCAAAAAGTAACAAGGAGAAAACGAGTTAAGAGAATGTGGAGACACTGAGTATAAGGCTTGAGACATTTTTCTGTAAAGTAAAGCAGGGAAATGTAGCTGCTGACACTGAAGGTTAATTAGGATGTTTGGAAGAGTTTTGGATAATGCTAAATATCTTGGCTCATGAAGAAGGTGACCTTAATATTTCTTTATACTTGACAAACTTTTGACTCTGGGTGTCTGACCTCCCTTTTCTTAGAGCCTTTATGTGGGGGTTCACTCATGGTTGTGGCAAAAATATTAAAGAAAAAATAATACAAATAGCTTTAGGGAATAGTCACAAATCTTTTTGAAACACCAAAGTTTTACATAGCTTGTAATGATTGAATGGGTCGAAGGCAACCCGCTCTTACACTAGGGCATTAGGACAGTAAATACTAGAAATTGTAAAAGAAGTTTCTCCAGATAAGTCTGTTTATCCCCCACCTCCATTAGCAAAACCTTTGATCATCCTCATGCGCTTAACTGCCTTCTACTCAGGGGTCACCAGAAGTTAATTACCCTCTAATGGTGTTTATCCAAAGACCCTTGTCCTCTGATATACTCAACAAAAGCCTGGAGTAGGGGCTGCTGGAAGCTGGCTGCCATTAACTCCTTCCAATGAGTGGCCTGGACACCCCAGCTCACTCTTTCATTTTCATTGTATCCTGTGTGTGAGTGTACTTTATTCATCCATCGAGAGTCAGGGTCTGTAGGACAGACCCCTGCAGGTGGTGACCCCAACACCTTTACTTAAAAGCAAACACACACCCATGGGAATGTAAATTTTTTTAGGGGGGGAGGTTCCTTTGAGATGTACATCTTTTTAAACTTTTTAAAACTTTTTAAAGCTAGTTTTGCAACTGAGAAATGTCTTTTTACAAGAACCCAGGAGGGCATTCTTTTTAAAAATGATTTTTATCATAAAAATTATAAATAGACAATTTATTTGAGACAAGTTTGAAGACTGCAATCCAAGAGAAGACGTAGATCCAAGTTGCCCTGAATATATGCTCCCTCTTCTACCAGGGGCATCCTGTTGAAATGTAATCATCAAGGATGATAGCATCCCTATCTCCCTGTCTTTAAAGGGTAAGTGGCTAGCTTCAAAGAGCTCTGTTCCAAGTTATAAAACTACCTCCTTTTATGAAGATACAAAAAAGTTCATTTTTCTTTGACCAAAGCCAATTAGCAAACACAAATGGCCTATAACTGCCCAGCCCAAGTCTTAAAAATTCTACCATCCTTTGTTTCAGGGAGTTGAGTCTAAATGAATTTGTCTCCCCTATCATAATATCCCTGAATGAAGTCTTCCCTCCCCCCCCCACCCCCCCGTTTGACTTGCTTGGGCACAGGTTTTGCTTTGACACTCATTTATATGGACAGATGGAAAAATGACATTAGAGAGAGATGTATTGATGAAGCAGGAAGAGAAAGGAAACAATTACAGATGTAAAGTTCTTAATTCCATGAGATGAGATGATCTCCAGTGCATATATGGAGGAGTTGGCTGGGAAGAAAAAGTAGATTGCTCTAATAAAGAGAAAACAGACAAATGCAAAACATTTGGGTCTAAATTCAGGTAGGCTGATAGATTTGGGGGTGGGAGCCTGTGGAAGTTATATTTTCATTGCTTTTAGGTTTGTTTGTTTTTAAGGAAAGCAATTTGGGGGAAATAGGTGAAGCAAGATTGCAGAATCGAAGGCTCCATCGATTGTCCCCTTCACAAGGACACTAATTTAACAACTGTTGACACAAAAAAGAGCACATTCGTAGGAACCAAAAATCAGGTGAGCACTCACAGTACCTGCTTTTACCTTTATATCGCTGAAAGAGGCACTGAAGAGGTAGGAAATGGTCTTAAATTGCTGATACCACCCGTCTTCCATCCCTCAGTAGCAGCGGTGTCATGGAGGGAAGCATTTCTGTGTCCTGGGACAAGGGAGAGTGCAGCAATTGTGAGGCTTGACTTCAGTAGTGCCCTTAAAACACAAAGCAAAACAAGACCAACCTCAACTGATACATGCCATGGAGCGAGCAGTTAAACCAGCCCCAGCCAGAGAGAAATCAGTGATACCAGCTGTTGAAACTTGAGTTCCCTCAAGCTTCACCACTGCAGGTGAAAGTGCAACGAGGCTCCAAATAAACTTAAAAGGCAGTCTAGGCCACAAGGACTGCAATGTCTAGTTGAATCTTAGGCCTAAACTGGGCCCAGAGACAGTGGATTGGGGAACACATGACCTACTGAGATGCCAGCCAAGGTGGCTAGGAAAGTGCTGGCATCACCATTCTCCTAACACCTGGCTACACAGATATCCATCAGATAAATTTAACAAAAAGAGTAATAATTAAAGAGAGTCAAGCAGAAATTCTGGCTGAAAAATGCAATTGGCATACTGAAAAACATGCCAGAGTCTTTTAATAGCAGAATTGATCAAGCAGAAGAAAGAATTAGTGAGCATGAAGACAGGCTATTTGAAAATACACAGTTAGAGGAGACAAAAGAAAAAATAAAAAGCAATGAAGTACAACTACAGGATCTAAAAAATAGTCTCAGAAAGGCAAATCTAAGAGTTATTGGCCTTGAAGGGGTAGAGAAAGAGATAGGGGGTAGAAAGTTTATTTAAAGGGATAGTATCAGAGTGCTTCCTAAATATCCAAGTACAAGAATGTTGTAGAACACCAAGCAAATTTAACCCAAAGAAGACTACTTCAAAGCATTTAATAATCAAACTTTCAAAGCTCAAGGATAAAGAAAAAAGATCCTAAAAGTAGCAAGAGAAGATCAATAAATAACATACAATGGAACTCCAATATTTCTGGCAGCAGACTTTTCAGTGGAAATCATATAGGCCAGGAGAGAGTGGAGTGACATATTTAAAGTGCTGAAGGAAAAATAAAAAACTTTCACCCCAGAATAGTATATCCAGTTAAATTATCCTTCAAACATGAAAGAGAAATAAATACTTTCCCAGAAAAAACAAAAGCTGATAATTTTTTTTTTGGAGATGGTGTCTCATTTGTTGCCCAAGCTGGAGTGTAGTGGCACAATCTTGCTTCACTGCAATCTCCACCTCCAGAGTTAAAGTGATTCTCCTGCCTCAGCCTCCTGAGTAGCTGGGACTACAGGCATGTGCCACCATGCCTGGCTAAGTTTTGTATTTTTGTGGAGATGGGGTTTCACCATGCAGGCCAGGCTGGTCTTAAGCTTCTGACCTCAGGTGATCCACCCATCTTGGCCTCCCAAAGTACTGGGATTACAGGTATAAGCCACTGTGCCCGGCCTGAGAGAGCCTATTAACAGCAGATTCATCCTACAAGAAATGCTAAAGAAAGTACTTCAGTCAGAAATAAAAGGACATTAATGAGCAAAAAGAAATCATCTGAAAGTACAAAACTCAATGGTAATAGTAAGTATGCAGATAAACACATATATATTATAATACTGTAACTTTGGTGTGTAAATTGTGCCTATGTTAAATAGAAAGACTAAATGATGAGCCAATCAAAAATAATAGGTACAACAAACTTTTCGAGACATAGATAGTACAACAAGATATAAATAGTAATAACAAAAAGTTAAAAAGCAGGGGACAAAGTTAAGGTGTAGAGTCTTTATTAGTTTTTTTTTTTGGCTTGTTTGTTAATGCAAACAATGTTGAGTTGTCATCAACTTAGAATAATGGGTTTTAAGATAGTATTTGCAAGCCTCACGGTAACCTCAAACTAAAAATCATTCAATGCATAAACAAAAAATGCAAAGCAAGAAACTCAGTCATACCACCACAGAAAACAACGTTCACGAAAAGGAAGACAGGAAGGGAATAAACAAGGAAGAGAAGGCCACAAAGGAACCAGAAAACAAATAATAATATATCAGGAGTAAGTTCTTACTTATCAACAATAACATTAAATGTAATGGACTAAACTCTCGAGAAAAGACGTAGGGTGGCTGATTGAAAATAAAGGGATGGAAGAAAATATTCCATGCTAATAGAAACCAAAAAAGAGCAGGAGTAGCTATACTTCTATCAGACAAAATAGATTTCAAGACAAAAGCCACAAGAAGAGACAAAGAAGATCACCATATAATGATAAAGCAGTCAATTAACCAAGAAGATATAACAATTTAAAATATATATGCACCCAATACTGGAGCATGCAGATATATAAAGCAAATTTTATTAGAAGTTAAAGAGGCTCTAATACAATTATAGCTGGAGTCATCAACACCCCCACTTTCAGCTTTAAACAGATTTTTCAGACAGAAAATCAACAAACACTGGACTTAATCAGAGAAATGAAAATCAAAACTACAATGAGACAAGATCTCACTGCAGTTAAAATGGCTCCAATCCAAAAGACAGACAATAACAAATACTGATGAGAATGTGGAGAAAAGGGAACACTTGTACACTGTTGGTAGGAATGTGATTAGTACAAGCACTCTAAAAAACAGTTTGGAGGGTCCTCATGAAACTAAAAATAGAGCTACCAAACAATCCAGCAATTATACTGCTGGTACATACCCAAAAGAAAGGAAATAAGTAGATCAAAAGAGGTATCTGTACTCCCAGGTTTGTTGCAGCTTTGTTCACAACAGCCAAGATTTGGAAGCAATCTGTCTCTGTCAACAGATAAATGGATAAAGAAAATGTGGTACTTAGACACAATGGAGTAAATTCAGCCATAAAAAAATAAGATTCAGTCATTCGCAACAACATGGATGGAACTGGAGATCATTACGTTAAGTGAAATAAGCGAGGCACAGAAAGACAAACATCACATGTTTTCACTTATTTGTGGGATTTAAATATAAAAAGCAATTGAACCCATGGAGATAGAGGATAGAAAGATGGTAATAAGAGGGCTTGGAAAGGTAGTTGGGAGGTTGGGGGTGGTGTTCTGAGAAAGAAGTGGAGATGATTAATGGATATAAAAATACTTAGAATGAATGAATAAGGCCTAGTGTTTGATGGCACAACAAGGACTATGGTCAATAATAATTTAATTGTAATATTTTTAAATAACTAAAAGAATATAAGGATACCCCATTTTCCAGGATGTAATTGTTACACATTACATGCCTGTATAAAAATATCTTATGTACCCATAAGTACATACACCAACCATGTACTCACAAAAATTTTTTACAAAATTTAAAAAGTAAAGCAAGTTGGTCATTCTTAGCAAAAGAGGAGAAAAGAGGAGGTACTGAAAGTTTTAGAAGTAAGGCAAACAATGAACAATGACACCGAATAATTAGAGCCTCATGGCCAATGAAATGGTTTATGTTGAATTCTACAAAATATCACCAAATAACCTATTAACAAATAATGCAAAATTTACTAGAACTTTCTTCATTGGGTAGCACATCACCTTAATAGAGTCTTGCTATTGTTTTGGAAAGGAGAGGTCAGAAGTGAAATATTTATAGGTCATTGTTAGATAAGCTGAAGTTGTTGAAGATGAGTGTGGAAAGATGGGGAACTAATTAGGATTAGACAAAATCCATGATATAATAGTTTAGAGTTGGTGGACATAGAGAAACAAGGGTGATGAAGCAAATCTTGATAAATAAATGGGTGACTAGCAAGCTATTCTCTCAGGTGAACAGTATTGCCTCTAATAAATTGATCTTTGGAAATTTCCAGAAGCAAACAGTGATTTATTGGTTTACATCTTTATTTTTTCTTGGCAAAATTTCTGGGAACACAACTAACTCATGTTGACACAGGTGATATACAATCTCAACTAAGTCATAGTAACACTATGATTGTTTCAATTCTTCACCTCTACATGTCATTATTTTTCAGCCCAGGCTAGAGAATAGATCAATATCATCTGGGAAGTGATCAGTTCTGGTCTATATCATTCTTTGGAAAGTCATGATTACACAGCAAGTTGTTGCTGGTAGTCATTTCAACTGCTATTATATGTCAGGTTTTCTTGTTCTTTTTGGCAGGTCAGTTTTTTGGATTACTTGATGGAGCAGTGGCTGAACAACAGCATTTAATTTGCTAGAGATCACACATTTAAAACACGCCACTTAGACAAATACTAGGAGAGTAATTATGATCAAGATTTGTAGCCCACTGCTAAAATGAAATCCACCAGTTCCTAAATTAAACCAAGATAACAGATTCCAACCCCAATATGAAGAGCCCGCAAAACAAACATGAGGCTATTAGTTAAATCAATTGATTTCATGATTTCTTCATTATTTTTCAGATCTTCTTAGTAGTACTAAAGGTCTCATAAAAAGTCTGTATGGATGTTACTACAATAATTATTCCTCTGAAATAGCACATGTGGCACCTCAATTATTCCTCTGAAATCGGACATGCACCACCATGTCAATATTCTGTCTAGTACTGTTGTATTTTAAACCAACATGTTCCAATCTCATAAACTTCTTATGAGAGGAGATCTATGGGCTTACTGAGATTGTTTAGCTCCTCTTTCAATCACTGAACCATGATAGATAAGAATTTCCTTACATTATATGTCTTTTTTAAAGAATAAGATAAAAAATTTTGAGAACAGAAAAAAGCTGTCTAGAATTTCCTCTGAGTAAGTAAGGATTTGAACCTCTAATTAAGGCCCAGTTTTTCTTTTCTTAAATAAAGCAAGTTTTTTTTCAAAGTAGGAGAAATAGAGGGTCAAAATGGAAACTGCATTATTTAGAGACTATCCTGCAGACAGACATGAGGTTACTGAAATATGATCTTGTCAAGTTTTCTGGTAGTAGCCAATAAACTTTTTTTTTTTTTTTTGAAGGGGCACACAAATTAAATAATAGTCATTGGCTTCTACCAAATGATGTGATGTTGACCAAAATAGCTTCATGGAGTATCTCAATTTCATTATATGATTTCATTTCTATTCGGAAGTAGTTAGGTACTAGGCAGAGGACCATAAAGTGATGACATTATTAAATAGATTAATGATTCAATCTGGTAGGAAATCAGATTTTTAACTTACATAGGAATCATTCTTTGTAAGGTCTATAAATGAGAGAGGTAAAATATAAGACATGTTTTTTCTGTTTTTCATCTGAGGCTTCCCCCGTAAAAGTTTGATTATCGATTCTATTTGTTACAAATGGATCTTGGGTGTTTTTTTGGTGAAAACAGAGACCTCTTATTGTAGCTATTTTATGACAGGTGGTTTTAGATTTTTGGTTACCGGACCGTTATGCTATTTGCTAGATAAAACTCATGTTATGGTTGAGTCTAATCATTAGTGAAAACAAATGTGTTTTAGGCTTTAATACTTAAGAGAACTAATTAGCACTCAGAGATAAACACAAACCAGGCAGTTTGACTGTACATTTGTCTAAATCATGAAAAGTATGCAGCCAGGGATTGGACTCATACTAACGAGTAATTGAGAATGTATAAAGAAATGTTATGTATAAAATTTTGTAAGTATTACATTATAAATAACAAGTGTTTATTTAAAATATAAAACCTTAACTCAGCAAAAAGGAAAGAAATTAACTAGGAAAACAAAAAACAAAGGCATGCATGGCAATCTGCTGCCCCAGTGAGCTGGACCTAGTTCTGTAGGTTTAGGATAGATGTTTTCTACATCATGCTCTTGTCTTCTTGATCTGAAGTCCTTGGTTTGAAGATGTCTTCTTCTGACGACTAACTGCTTCTGAAACATTCTTAAGAATCCTATGTTAAATCTCTCAATGGAATGGCAGTACAGTACAATTGAAGTTTGAAGCTTTGTGTGATTTTTAGCAAGGGCACATGAATCCAAGGATTTACACTATGGAGTTAAAATGCTGTGTTAGTGATTAGAAGTACTTCACTCTATTGTTCCCAATGTAGTTCCAAGACATTTTTCATCCTTTTTTTAAGAAAATAAAGTCTCTGAGTTTTATCATGTAGAATTTGTTTAGGAGGTTGTGAAGGAAGAGCAATTTGTATATATGTTGGTGATAAGGTTAAGTATATCGCATGAGTTCTTCAAAGTCCTTTGCCACACCTTGATATCTGATTGAAGTAATTTGGAATCCAAAATCAGGAGAGAAATATTCAACCTCTTATGGTGACATGTAATAATTTTGGTGACATTTGATGGGTCTCAGAGGGAAAGGATCTCATGGTTATGAGGACATTATTAGACCAAGACAAATAGTGACAGACAATTTAAGTTCATTTGAATTTAAGCACGACATTCCTCTTTCTACTTTCCTGAGGATTGAGAGTGATCTGGACCATAAAGTTTTTAATTATGTGGCAAAGACTTTAAAGTTCTATAATAACAGTCCCAAGGAAATGAATATTTTTATCACTGGAGAGATAAGTTGGAATTCCCTGTGCTGGGTACATAAAATTAGTTTAACTTTTGCAACTGTCTGCGCCATAGTTCTTCGGTGGGGAACACCTTCATTATATCCTGAGAATAATCGCTGATCTGGACATATTAAATACTCATTAAAAACTCAATATGAAACCTATCTGGAGTTGTTCAAAGGGACTAGGAGACTTGTGTTCTTGACCGTGTCTTACTCTTACAGTTTACCATGATTAAATTGGTGACAGATAAGACAGGCATCAGAGACACACTAAAAAATGTCAGTAATATTTTCCCTCCCTCTAACCAAGCATTGACTGAGTACAAAGGCCAATCTGTCTTGGATCTTGTGAGTAATATCAAGTAAAATTTTACAAAGTTCCACTTGAAGGTCTTTGGTACATCCAAGGAGTTATCTTGAAAACGCCAAGAGTATCCTCACATACCTTGCATACAGATTTCTCTCAATAACCCTCTGTCATTAAGCGTATGGTATATATTTCTAGTTTTTTGTTTGGTGAGACATTTTTACTTTGGAATAAACATTATCAGTAGCAATAAACTAAAAAAAGAAAGAAAGCACATGTATAATGAAATCTTATGGTCTGTCTCTCAATAAAGTTGACAAAGAATATGTAAGTTATACAAATATTTGTCAATATTTATCATCCATCACGGAGGTTATAATGTATCTATGACTAAGTGGAAACTTGAAAATCTAAATATCCTGAAAAAACATAAATCATCATGTGTTTGAAACTTTACTAGATATTTGAAGCTCCAGAAGGCAAATCTAGATTAAAAATTATTATTTTAAATTGTTTGCTCACTTTTAATCCCAAGCTTTTTTTCATATACAGAAAGTGAAATGTTAGGTGTCAATGGATCAGATCATTTAGCAGAATTTTGCAGGCAGTTAAACGATGCTAGTTTTCACATAAACGTCATTAGATGCTTAAAATAGGAAATCAGTTAATTTCCATAATGGTTTCCTTTTAAGAAACTTAATTTTATGGAATCAAAGCAAATATGTCAAAGTTGATATGTTTAATATTGATATGCTTAACATTATTATAGTGCTATTGTAAATTTAGTTTATAAGTTTGAAGCTCGATTTAAAATGGTTATTGCAGTGACACTGTAAAGTTTTTTGGGTAGAGAACAGTATTGTCATTAAAAGAGAGCTATCACTAAATTAAGAAAACTACAAAGTGAAAATTTACCTGGTATTTTTATGATACACATTAATTTGTCAAAATTTGATGAATATTTTAAATGCATACACATTTAGAGTAACAACTATAAGATGTCTGTGACAAAGTTGATGTTGTGTACAACTAAATACTTCAGCATGCCAATGAGTTTCTTTTTGCTGTCCAGCATTGTACAGACTTTAGAAATGTTTGAGTCTTTGAGGAACTGCCTTGTCATTCAACCTAAGTATTTTACTGTGGCAGCAAACTTTTAAATAATGACTTCTCCAAATCTTGGTTGCATTTCCCTGAAAATCAATGAGAAATCTTGAACTAAATATTTAACAAATGGAAAGCCAAGAGTCTCCATCTTTTGGAGAATAAGTGAAAATAATTCTTCTAAACAGAATTACTGAAAATAAAGCTTTAAAGCAGGATCATTTTGAAATTTGTCAATATAAAAGCAGAGGAATAAGTGAACAAGTTAGTAGGAGTTCAAGCAGAATTTAAGATTTAGTTTGAAATTCTAGAATTGCTTTTGGAATAAGCCGATTTTGATGGAACTCCCATTTTCTTGGACTAATTTAGATTCTGTACAAGAATAGAATGAAGCTTGAGAAGGCCTATAATTTAGCAAGATCTAAATTTGGCACAACATCTAAAACAATTATAAATAGCAATGACTTACTTGATCAGTTTTTTATGTAAAATATTTTTCAAAGCAAATTCTCTGACTGCAGGTAAAAAAGATGTGCTTGCAAAATAATTGTGATTACTCATTTAAATATAAAATATTGAACTAAGAATATCCTTTATTTGGTAGAATTTACTTCGAGTGTTTCAGTTGTTCTAGCCCTGTAAAAAGAATATTTTCTGATAAAAATCATTGTAATTACAGAATATATTCTATTGAAGATATCAACAATTTCAAATTATTCACATTATATTTGGTTTTGAAGAAGATGGCAGAGAATTTTATGAAAAAAATAAATATAGACCATTGAAATACAATATTTGGAAAAATGCCAGTGACATAGTTTTGGGACAGACACAGCTAAGAAGCTGATTAAAAGTACATGCATATGTACCAATAAGATTTACACTGCTTATGTTATTTTTAAATATTCTGATAACCAAGATAAAGTAGTTTTCCTCCTTTTTGTATATTTATATATGTTTTTTTACTTTCTAAGTAGAATTTTATTTTAAAAGTGGTTTTAAATGAAAATATATTGTATAGGTCCACCAGTATAATAAAACCAAACATTTACCACATAAATATTATTTCAAATATTTATACTAGTTTATTTTAGAGACCTATGTTTACCTTGTTGGAGTTGCTTCAGTTCAGATAATAAATGATGTGGTCTCTCCAACTAGTGGTGCTAAATGATAGGGAAACAAAATAAGGGAGGGAGGCAGGAGCCATAATATGAAGGATGTTGAAGGTGAGGGTAAGGGGTTTTGATTCTATGGAACAGACAGACTAGGGAAGAGCTACTTCTCTCCCAGTTTGAGGTGCAGGAAATTGAGCCAAGATTGAGTTTACCTATGCCTGGAATATTCTATTAACACAATGAATTTCTAGTTTGAACATGAAAATAATGACAGAAATTATAATGTTCTCCCAGACTCTTCCAATACTTTTAATTAATTAAAATGTTAGTAAGAATAAACTTTCCATCTGAAAGCTTACTATGCATCATATTTGAGCTTATTACAGAATTGCATTACCAGCACCTTATCAGTGAAGTAATTATAATCTCATACAGTGATTTTACAGTCTGACAAGAACTTACATATGTTTACCCACAATGTGGTACTCAGACATGAATTCAGCTGACCATCCTCCCTTCTATTTCTATTTGTTTTATTGGTGTTAAGGCATTTAACAATTCTTTTTCTTTATACTATCTCAGCATAATTCTTCTGACTCAGATGTTTGTCATTTAATCTCTATTTAGTTTTAGAATGGCCTGGGCATAAATGTGACATTTTTATTCAGTAATCTTTCAGCCATCCTTTTGGGTTAATTTTGGCTCGATTGTTCCATAAGAAATTATCAATATTTAGGCTTCAAAACAACAATTTCAATAGGTGAATTTGAACTTATTGACTTCTTATCCCATTTCTTACCTTTCTTGCCACTGTTGCATACATTGGGAATCTCTTTTTTCTTTCCTTATTCTCCTAAGTATAGGCTGTCCCAGGGTATCCTATAGTAAAAATAATTTTTATGACTTTTGTATCCTAGGTTTGTCTTAAGTGACTTCATGTTATATTAGATTATTAATAAGTAATATTATTGAGCACTGTCTACATTCCAGATTATTTTCTACGAGCTTTGCAGTTATTAACTCATTGACTTCTTCAAATAACACTATCAATTAGACATTCTCGCTGTCCTCATTTTACAGATAAGAAAACAGTTACTGCTTGTTTAAGAAATTTCCCCATAGCCACAGATAGTAAATGTTCACGTCAGAATTTGAGCCCAGGAACTCTTGACTAGTATTCTATACTGCTTTTTACATTTAATTAAGGTAAGGAATGGCTAAACAAGAGACAATGGGGAATTATCAGAATGTAGAACAAAATAGGGCAGAAACAGTAACCCTAGTGAAGGAGCTAATCATGTTACTTGATTTAAATAGGTATTTGTCAATTCCGGACTATTTTCTGGCAAATATAAAGGTTCCAGAGAAGTGTCAAAATGGTGCAGAACTTTCGGGATCGAGTTTCTACACTGTGCTGGTTTTAGAAGGATAATATTGGAAAGATCCCCAACGCATAGACATTTTGAAAGCTAGAAGGGGAAAATGGGGACAGGCTAGTCTCTAAGCAATAAGACTAAGAGAAAGAAGAAAAGAGAACATGCATCATTCAGGAATCTGAGGATACTTATCAGGACCCTCTGTTCAAGGTAGAAATGACCTGGAGGACAAGAGTCAAGGAAAGCTCTGAAATAACAAAGGCCCATTCAGGAGGGGCTCAAATAGGTGGCTCCCTCTAGAGACATTCCAGTGAAACTCCTAATTATCTATGTTCAATATCTGTTGGTGTAGCAGGCAACTTCTACACTGTTGTTACTGATTGCATGCTCATCATAATCAGCTAGGATAAGGCTCTGATTGTGATAATTATGACAATAATAAGAAAATTTTATTACATATGGAAAATAGTCATAATCCAGGCATCTCAAGTATCACAATATTTTTGTTAATGTAAGATAATGTAAAATTCCAAGAAAATAGTAAGTACCCTTAATAGATAATCATGTATATTTATTGCTTATGCTAAAAATCAGATTTGTCATAAATGCTGACTCTTTATATATGAAGTTTTCAGTAGAGTAAATTGAATAACTAACTGCATGAAAATTTCATTTCTGGCCTTATAGAATCAAAATCAGTTTTTATCTCTTTGAATATATTTCAGCTCATATATATAATAGAACAAATGGAAAAAAGTGAGATAAAGGATTCTCAGAATAAAAAAAACTTTTTCTTAAAATTTAACTATATAAAAAGAATGAATTTGCTTTGCAACAAGAAAATGTTCCACTTTTAGCCTGTAAGAGCTTAAAATCTTGGCAATAATAGCTGTGGTGCACAAAACAATTTGAGCAAGATCAAGAGAAGGGACATCTTCAAGGGATATAAGGTTCTAAGTTCTTTGGAAATTTTAGATGATTTCATAGGCAAAGTTTATTTACTGACTGTCACATGTTTTCCCATTGTCTGAGGCAAGTAGTATATGCAATATTTGTGTTAAAATGGACTTCTTTGATACATATATATATAGTATAAGATATATAATGGGAAAATGTCTATTATTAGGTTATAAATATTATAGCTTCTAAATACATATCATTATAATTTAAAGTCTTTCAAGTTTTTTTTAAACTAATGATATATTTTGGCAGCAGACTATCACTTTTAAACTACAATATGTAGACTGTATTTTTCTCCAGGTGAAGTGACGTAACAAAAATATAAATCTCTGTTCTTGGATATTAAAATAATGTGAGATACTGTTTTTCACCTATGAGATTGCAGAAACTAAAACTCTTTATGATATCCTGTATTGGCAGGGATATACTGGGTGAAAATTCACTCTTATATACTGTTTCTTTGAAAACAATTGGATTGGTATGATTTTTTGGAGAGCTTTTGTCAACAGACTAACCACTTAGGAATATTTTGGCTGCAAGTAACAGAAAATTTGACAATGTGACTTGAACACATAAGGTTTAAAAAAAAGTATTTCAAGCAATATGAAGTTAATTGCTGGTTCAGCAGGTTGATGATAACCAGGACCAGCTCTTCTGTGATTTCATTAGCCTGCCCCTCATGCATGTCACTCCATGGGCTCCAAACATCTGTTTCACACATTTTGTTGATTCACATATTTTTCACTGTTGCCAACCAAAGAAAAGGAGAAAGGGAGAAGGGCTATGCGAGCTTTTCGAAAAACAAGGAGATCTCTAGATATATCCCCTCAAAAGACTTTTGCTTGTCTCAAGGGCCAGATACAGTCCTACGGCCATTCCTAGATTTAAGGGAGACTGGGAAAGCAATATTTGATTTTCAGTTGCTCTAGTGGGAGGTGACAAAGGAGAAGTGGGTTGAGGATAGTGTTACAATGACCCATTAAGAGCATCTATAAAATTATAAAAACTATTTTAAGAAGTACATTTCCTTTGATTCAGCAGTTTCACATTCACAAATGTATTCTTCATATATATATATATATATATATATTCAAGGATATAGTACAAAACATTCAATGAACATTTTCTGGTGATTTGGAATTGTATAAAGCTGAACATTTGAAGAAAATTGGTAATAATTACTTCATGATGCATCATTGTTGCCCAACACACACACTCACGAACAGAGCTTGAAAATATAAGTTGTTCTTATGGTTCTTTCTGTAGATGTGTTTTCCCTCTCCTCCAAGAAAAAGGGCTCAAAAAGATCTACTTGTTGTAATAGGGGTGACAGTAAACATTATAGGAGAACAAGATCACACTTCATAGCAGGATGCTTGCTGAGTTGCAAAAATTTGTAACTCAGCAAGTTACAAATTAGAAAATTACCAAATTAGGGAATTGGAATCTGTTTAATTTTGGTGTTTGGAGCTCAGGGTGAAAGGTGCTGGGGTCAATACTGAATTGTGGAATCTGGCTGATTGTAGGGAAAAATACAATCCTTTTTCCTTATGTTTCAAGGTAGAAAGCATTAAACTAGATCTTCATGGTCCAATAGGGTAGCCAGTGCCTTGTACGTCTCATGAGTGTTTTTAAATGTGGCTAGTCCTAATTGAAATGTGCTGAAAATATCATATACACATAAAATTTTGGAGACTTAGTACAAAACAAGAGCAACAGACATCACTAATATTTTTATATTGATTATACTATGAAATGGTAATATTTTGGAATACTGGGTTAAATAAAAATATATTACTAAAGCAAATTTTACTTGTTTCTTTTTCCTTTTTAATGTGGTTACTGGATAACTCAATTTGTGTATGTGACTAGCATTTGTGGTTCATATTGTATATATAGTAAAACGATGCTGAACTAGATAACATTTTGCTTCTATCTTCATTTCTCTCATTTCTTTATTTGCAAAGAGGAGAATTTATCTGATAAGCCTGCACAAAGTTTCTGACTACACTAACTACTCTTTCTTCCTTCTTTGGGAACCAGCCTGCCCACAAGATGCATGCTTTATCATTTGCTTTTCTGCCAAGGACGAAGAAGCCCGTTCCTTGGGGGAAGAGTCTTGCAGTTTGCCAGCTATGCCTGTGACTAGGTAAGAGTTCTGTTTAATTTGGGGTTAATGTATTAGCAAGTACTACCAGCACAGTTCTAAGCTATTTCCTTCAAACAAGCTTTCATCAATAATAATACTAATACTTAATCTCCATCTTCATCTTTTTGACTTCTATGTTTATGTCAGTTTGCTTTGATTTCAGTAGGGAAAGGATTAATTTTTATTAGGAGTTTTTAAACCCTAGATACTGGGAAGGGGAGAAGATAGCAGAGGAATAGTCCGTACTCTCAACAATCAGCATGTCATAGATGTATGCTTTTGCTGTCAATTAACTGATTGCTGTTGAAGGTAATTCAGTTTGAGTCCTTTCAACCTAATATCAATTAAAACTATAGGTTTTTGGGGTAAGAGTATTCTAACAACAAGAGGTTGTGCAGTGCACTGCCAAGAGCTGTGCCCCAAGAATGATGGGGCGAAGAGTTGTAAGAGGTTATGTGAGTACACTACTCCTGTCTTGGAACTGTGCAAATTAGAGATACCTGTAAAGGTCTTTCAAATAATCCACATTTGGTGCCTGCCTCATTAAAGACCCTGACTGCTGGATTAGAACAGCACAAACCACCTAACAAGTGGTTTCTGTTTTTCCCAACTCTTCTTTTAGATCTTAGTTATTGAGAGTAGAAAGGGACATCCAACAGTATCAGATTCAGATGAGAATAAGAAAGAAAAGTAAAAAAATAGATAGTCTCCCCCTTCCCTACTTCTAAGTTATGGTTCAAGCCTTGAATTGATTGTGAAACTAAAATTTCTATTCAATTTCTCTATGAGCTATTTTAATGCCTGAAAGCAAGTATTGAAATTGAATGAGATGAGAAAGCTAAGGAATTTACCTGAAATGTCCTCAAGGACTAGGAATGGAAGGAGTGTTGGCCAGTGATTATCAGACTTTAATACGCATCACAATCACCTGGAGGGCTTGTTAAAACACAGACTTCTGGTCCCACTCCCCGAGTTTCTGATTCAGGAGGTCTGGAGGATGGTCTGTCAGGTCTGAGAGTTTGCATTTTTTGGGGGGGGGAGGGGGTCAGGGGCAGAATGATATGGCTAGGCTGTGTCCCCACCCAAAATCTCACCTTGAATTGTAATCCTCATAATCCCCATGTGTCAAGGGAGAGACCAGGTGGAGGTAATTGAAACATGGGGGCCGTTTTCTCATGCTGTTCTCATGCTAGTGAGTCTCACGAGATCTGATGGTTTTATAAGTATCTGGCATTTCCCTTGCTTGTATTCACTCTGTCCTGCTACCCTGTGAAGAAGGTCCCTGCTTCTCCTTTGCCTTCCACCATGATTGTAAGTTTCCTGAAGCCTCCAAAGCCATGCAGAACTGTGAGTCAATTAAACCTCTTTCCTTTCTAAATTACCCATTCTTGAGCAGGTCTTTATAACAGTGTGAGAACAAACTAATACAATGATAATAAATGACCATGTTACTGGTTTATGTATTTACTGTGCTATACTTTTTATCATTCTTTTAGAGGGTACTCCTTCTACTTATTTTTATAAAAAGTTTTCTAAGTTTCCAGGTGATATTGATGTTGATGTTGATAGTCCAGGGACCATACTTTGAGAATGACTGTTAAAGGTAGTAGTAAGATAATAACAAAACAATATTCCTGTTTTTATTCACTAAGTTCAGTTCATTCAATAAGCCAGTTTTATAAACGAAGATATGTGTATAAGAAATACTGCAGACTGGTAGGGTGTGGTGGCTCACGCTTGTAATTCCAACACTTTGGGAGGCCAAGGTGAACGGATAACCTGAGGTCAGGAGTTTGAGACAGCCCTGGCTAACATGGCGAAACCCTGTCTCTACTAAAAACACAAAAATTAGCCAGGTGTGGTGACACACACCTATAATCCCAGCTACTCAGGAGGCTGAGTCAGGAGAATCATTTGAACCAGGGAGGCAGAGGTTGCAGTGAGCCAAGATCACACCATTGCACTCCAGCATGGGCGACAGAGTGAGATCTATCTCAAAAACAAAACAAAACAAAAAAAGGAATATTGCAGCCTTAGTTGTAAAAGCAAAACATACCCATAAATAAGGGATTGAATAAATTATGATATATCTATAGAATGGAATATTATAGTTAATATAATGATATATCATATTAAATGTATCTAATACATGATTTTAGATGAAAATAAAGCAGCCCAGCAACATGCATAATATAATCCAATCTTTGTAAATAAATGCATGCTTGTACATCAGTTGAAATCAAACAGAGTAATATATAAGAATTTGCTGGCTGGGTGTGGTAGCTCATGCCTTTAATCTCAGCACTTTGGGATGCCGAGTCATGCAGATCACCTGAGGTCGGTAGTTAGAGACCAGCCTGATCAACACGGAGAAACCCCGTCTCTACTAAAAATGCAACATTAGCCATGAGTGGTGGCACATGCCTGTAATCCCAGCTACTGGGGAGGTTGAGGCAGGAGAATCACTTGAACCAGGGGGAAAAAAAAAAAGAATCTGTTAATAGTGGTTTTATCTTGGTATGAAGTCATATAGTAGAGAATAGAGGAAGTTTGACTTTGAAATTTATATTGTTCTAAATATTATATGAAAGAAATAGGAGTATTTTTAAAGACTCTGTACTTTTGCATATGCTAGTCCTTCCAAGCTTCATGCTCTTCTATCATTTCTTTGAAAAATAGTAGCCTATTCAGTATCTCATCACATTTGTCAAATATCTTTTTCCATGTAAGGCAATATATTTACAAGTTGAAAGGATTAGGGCATGGGCACCCCTAAATTAAGAACAAATTTCATTCTTTTTTTGCATCCTTTAACCTTTAGCAGGGCCAGCCAATACATTTTTAACCACATTTTTATACTTGAACTTGTGGCTAAAAGCCAGAAGGAAGAAAGATGATGGCAGTGGATGGAGCGAAAAAGGAAAGAAAAAAAGAAAAAAGGTAGGAGGAAGGTAATAACATATCCCCAGCAAAACTTCACATTATCAGGTAGTAGAGCCTGTACCATGTCCAGCACATAAAAGTTACCTGTCTAGTATATTAGAGTGGACATATAAGAGGCACATAATAAATGTTTTGAATAGAGTTGAATCATAATAGTTTTAAATTCAGCTATTAATAAACTCACCAGTGACTCATCTAGAGAGGTGATTATAATGAAGTTCAGTAAATTGTGTTATATAGGATAGTTGAGAATAAAATATTTTGGCTCATCAATTTTTCTGGTTAGGTTTCTTATGCTCTTCCCTAATTTTAATGCCCTAGAATAAAATAAACTCTTCAAGTAATTTAATTTTTTGATGATTAAAAAAAAACCTGAAAATCTTGAAGTGAGTTATACTATCACTATATTTATTGTCCAGGATAATGGACTAGAGAGTTGCTTTTAAACAATCAACCAGATAAATCAAATTCTAACATATGCTAGTTGGAAAAATTGGCTGTGTATTCTACAAATATCGTTTGACTTCACACATGCCCTAATCATTTCTAGATTTAGGTATCCTCTCCTTAGGAAATACATTAGAGGGTAAATGGAATTTGCTATGTATTACTTTCAGAGCATACTGATGAGAAGATAATCTATTTTAGCCATCTTGGTTGGGTTCTATGGGGATACCCTTGAATAAAATGCAAAAGGCTTACTCAGCAGCAGATAATTACCAGAGCGAGATGGTTCACAGAACATATGAGAAAACATGATATCTTTGATGAAAACAATGCAGGATTTCTCAGCCAGTCAGGGATTATGGTCATGAAGTTGCTTTCTTGGCAGTTTTAGATTTTCTTCTACTAACAATGTTTGTACATCTCTTTGTAGGATTGTTTGTAACTGCATAGCTTTTCCTGTCAATTGTTTTTGTGGAAAACACCTAAAAACTTTCACTAAAGCTAAGCCCTGCAGCAATATATTTATTGGTAAGCTTTATTTTTTTTTAATCTGAGAGAAACAGTCTTAGTTTCTTTCAGTTAATATTTCAATTCCAAACACACTTCAGCAATGTACCTGAAGTGTCTCGCTACTATGGTAACCCACACTTCTAAAGTGCATAGATGATATTTGTCATGCTCTACTTTTCACTTTGTGTACAGGAGTGTGCTTTGTGCAGTCTCCTAAGAGTAAAAGTGGTGGCGCTAGACCAGAGGTATGAATAGAGGATTGGGGGATAGGTTGTCTGGCTTTTAATTTCCTCAGTTCTTATTCCTCCTTCAAATTGCTCTGTATGATTTGGAACCTTTTTCTTAAAGCCACGTAAGAAAAAAATGAAATATGTATCCATTCTACCACTGATGGGCATTTATGTTGATTCTATGTCTTTGCTATTGTGAACAGTGCTGTGCTGTGATGAAATACACATGCATGTGTCTTTATGGTAGAATGATTTATATTACTTTGGTTATATACCCAATAATAGACTACTGGGTCAAATGGCAATTCTGCTTTAAGTTCTCTGAGAAATTACCAAACTGCTTTCCACAGGAGGCTGAGCTAGTTTCCATTCTCACAAGCAAGATATAAGTGTTCCCTTGTGATATCATCTAACACCAGTCAGAATGGCAATAATTAAAAAGTCAAAAAATGATAGATGCTGGTGAGGTTGCACGTGTATGCGTGAACCTAAACTAAAAGTTAAAAAAAGAAAAAAGAAACTCCACTGATAATCAAAATGCTAATTTAATCATAAGTTCAATTTCTTCCCCTGACAATATTTAACAAATTGGCTGCAACAAAAAATGGAATTATTTTCTTATCTCACTGTCACACTTTCTCTTTTTTCTGTTTCTGATAAATGGGCCTTTCCATAATAATAATGAGGGAGGAATTTTTTGGATTACTCACAAATTGGACAATGAACTGAACTACCTAAGGTGAGAACCATATGAATAAATTTTCTACACTTAAAAAAAACGTGCATCACATGGTAATTTATTTTAATAACATATTTTCTCATCATAAACATTATTCTTTGTATTAAGCTTTTGTTCCTATCAGTTTGCTGGTAGAGATGGGTGTTTGCCTCAGTTCGGAGGCAAATAACTAATTTGGTGAATTCGAATTAGAAGTGCTAAAAAAGGGAATTAGAAGCTCTTGATGGTGATTAGTACATAATATGACAGGGCAAAGTATGACTTTTGTATGCCCTAACACTCATTTCTTTGCTTTTAAAGTTTTATCTGGATAAAACATCCTTGATGTTTTTATAGTAAGAAAGAACAAATAGAATTGTAATTTTTATATTATGGTTTTGTTGCTGATTTCATGTGTCATGTTCTGTTATGGTTCCAATATTTAGAGTCTGGTTTCTCTGTGAGTAGTGCCCTAACACTGAATTATTTCCTTCTGTAATTTGCTGATTATCTATTTAATACAAGATATAACAAATGGGTAATAAGCTCCATGTCATGTATATACTAACTGAGAAAAATTCTTATATTTCCCCACTTTTTAAAACCATAAGAGATTTATTATGATTCCTAGAGGTGTCATTTCTATAATTGCAAAGTAAGAAAAGATATATAAATGCTGTAGTTCTTACAGAAAGCTTGATAACCTGTTTATCAAAAAATCTCTGGGGAGTCAAATTGCTACTTTAGAATGTATTTGTCTTCAGGAAGTAGAATGTAATTTTATAAACTTTTTTGCTAGTCTGAAAAGAGTGCTTACATGGGTAGAAAATTCTCATGTTTCAATTATCTACATAAATTTAAAAACAAAACAAAACTTGACTTGCTCACATCTTTCAGATGATTGTTCTTTTAATGAAGATTGATTGATTGATTGGTGTAAGAGAAAACAAATCATACATAAACCCTCTCCTCAAAGAAATTGTATATGAGGGCCCTGTGCCATCCACATACATAACTAACATACCACATAGAAAGCATTAAATCAGAAGAGGATATAGGCAAAATGCAATGAAAATTTAGAGAAAGATGAACTCATTTTTAGATAGTTATCAGAGATTTTTATGAAGGAGATTAATTAATTGAATATTTACCTACTATATTCTTCAGAAGACAGGTATAATTCTTTCTCTTACAATTTGAAGTTAGCAGTTGAGTTGGGCTTTTAACATCAAGTAGGACCTAGAAGCATACAGAGAGAGAAAATGATAGTTACTTCACCTTTCTTGTCTGTCTATGTCTCTCTCTCTCTCTCATTTCCAAAGTTGGACTACCTAGATTTAAAACTTCAACTTGATTTTTTGAATATTAAAACAAATACTGACAAAATGAAAAAGGGATTTGTAATCTATCTTTGTCAGAGTCGTAATTTCTAACTCCTGGGAAATGCTTGATGTATAGGATTAGTTCTGTTCCGCATATTCTGAGAGGTGTTACAGTGTGAAGTCCAGGATCACCTGATTGCCACCTTGCCTTCCCTGACCTTAACTACCACCAGTATTTTAGCAGGGAGAAATATATTTCTTTCACCTAAATCTTAACCTGCAATCTATGCTGCCATGAAAAAAATATATATAAATTGAGGCTTCATAAAGATGAAACAATGGTATTAGTGAGAGAGGAGACCATCTCTCTCCCTTGTCTATCTTGTGTTAGATAGACAGGCGAGATGCTGACTAGGCGAGATGCTGACCCACTGGCCCAACCACAGCAGGGCCCGAGGACTGAGAAAATAACCCCCCTCTCTGTAACTGGTGCCTGTGTTATCTACCAGCCTTGAAAATGTTGCAAACTTTTTCTTACTGCCCAAGGACCTTCCTTGAGTCATGTACTCCCCGTCTGCACCAACCAGACCTGCCCCCTTAGAGATGCCTCTGTCACTAAGAGATTTACTGCCTTCATTCAACTTCCGTAACTCTTCCCCTCCCATGCACACCACATGTAAATTAGCAAATCAATGAAAGCCAAAGACTGTGAGATCAGATATCCAGCCAATGGGCAATGACACAGTTTTGTCTCTGCTCCCACTTGGGTTGTATGTCTTTAAAAAGGGAAAAAAACTGCTTTTTGGGGAGGTCAGCTTTTTTTTGGATACAAGTCAACCAATGCTCCATAGCTAGCTGAATAAACGTCTCTTCTTTCCTCACTTTGGTGTCTCAGGGGTTCTGTCAGTGGCTCGTCCTGCAACATTAGTATTGCTTTAGCCACACTTCAGTGAAATTCATTTTTGTCAGGTAGAAACAAACATAAAGCATTACCTTGAAAAAAAAAAAAAAGGAAAGGACATCCAAATAGGAAAAAAAAAAAGTAGTCAAATTGTCCTTGTTGGTAGATGATATGATTTTATATTTTGAAAACCCTAAAGATTTCACCAAAAATCAAATTTAGTAAAGTTGCAGGATACAAAATCAACATACACTAATCAGTGGTATTCCTATATGTCAACAGTGAACAATCTGAAAAATAAATCAAGAAAGCAACACCATTTAAAATTGATGTGGAGGCTTCTTGGTCACTTTGCCAGCCGAGGAGCTCTGGCTGGTGACACCCCCTGCCTGGGCATTGCTGGGCCATGCTACCTGTCATAGAAGGTGGCCTGCCAACTAGGCCCACCCAGGCCATGTCTGGCTTGCACACTGGCTCAGGCCACAACTGCCATGGCTGTGTGTGCAGCCCCTGGTGGGAGGGGTTGTGTGGGCAAGTGAATGTGGGGTCTGGTCAACTGTTCTAAATGTTGACATAAAGGCAGGCTCCATGCAAGGCTGGCAGCTGGACCAGGAATATTGCCGCAAGGGGAACATGGTGATGCCCAGGAAGGGATGTCCATGACCCCCAAACCCCAGAAGGGGTGTTACAACATGCTAAGTAGCACTTTTAGTTCCACCATCCACAGTCTGGTGGATGGTGATGTGTTAACAGCTCTGTCAGCCCATTGTCCCACTCCAACTCATGGTTCTATGGCTGGCTCAGCCCTGCTGCTGCTTCCTATCATGTGGGACAGAGGGCCACAGTATTTACAGCCTTCTAAGTACCCATGTTCAGTGGATCCCGAGTTCTTATCCCATATCCAAGATGAATGAGGTTATGCAGACAATTGAATTGTGATGAGGGTGGAGAATTTTATAGACTGACCAAACAGCTCTCAGTGGAGAGGGCATGGGAAAGTGGTCTCTCACCTGAAGTTGGGTTGTCTCTCCCAGTGTGACTGAGTCTGGGGTTTTTATAGGCACAGGACAGGAGAGGGGTGGGCTGTAGGTAGTATTGGAAGAGGCAATATTTGATTGGTTACAAAGCGTTATTCAGAAAGAAACAATCAGGGAAGGGCAGGCAAACAGGAATAGAAGTTTTCACTCTGGATTGCAGTTTTATCCAGAAACAGCAGTCCAGTCATTGTGAATACTCACAAGCAGTTTCCAAATTCTGGAGAAACCAAGATGAGAGAAACAAACATGCTCCAAATTTTGTTCACAGGAAGGAGTATACCATACTTAATTGTTGAAAGCTGTAAATAGCTCAAAATAAAATGTTTTCATGACTGAAAAACAAATAATTAGCATTTGAGAGTATCTGTCAAAGTCCTATAGGTGACTATCAGCCAGCTTTTGAAATGAATAAAAACAGCACAACTGTTGTATGTGAATTATGAAATGTCTTTGGATAGTCACAGTCGAAAACATGATTGACAGAGAAAACAGATAAATTTGGTTATTTCTTAATTATGTTAAAATAACATAATTATACTCAGAAATTAGAATTTTAGAAATCCCATACAATTTTGGAACATATATTATTATTATTCACTATAATATAACCCAACGAAGGTTAAACATTATTTTTATTTTGGCAATTCCATGTAACTAAACATGTCAAATAATCCTGTTTATTTCTCTTTTGGATGCTCCAGGGGCTCTGTGTAATATCCAAAATTTAGGGATCAGAAAAGACAACCTTGAAGCTGAAGTTTGATTTCAAGAAGCTAAAGATTTAAAACACTTGATTTATGAAATAAAGTTCCTGGTTATCATAAAATTTATTTAGCCAAAATAATGACTAAATTTTTTTAAAAAAGGCAAAACTTTTACTTATTAAGAAGGAAGAAATTGCTTTCCAAACAATCTGTCTCTTGTCTTTCTCTTCTTTTTTTTTTTTTTTGGTAGTTTATTTGCAGGGCAAATAAAGGTCTTTCATTATCCTCTAATATTACATGAAAATCTTGTTTGAGAGACAGCCAAATTTCACCCTTGCCTTAGTCCACTACTAATATCAATGCCACTATTTTATTTACTTTTAATGAAACTTTATAGACAAATCAATCCAGTCTTAATCGGTTTGAACATAAGGTGGGATTCTCATAGTCCCTTTACAAATTTTTGTTAAAGACCAGATCAGTGCTTTAGAAAACCTTGTCATGCTTTTATTCCCATGTTCAATTAATGGAAAAACAAAATAATACCCTTTTGAATTTAGCCTATATGTTTATGCACAGTTTCTTTTATAAGATTAATTTTTGCAAACATTCCACAATTTGTTTAAACATTTAGTTTTATTTTATCTGATTTAAAACATTCCTCTAACCCTCTAAACTAGGCAAAAACTTACATTCTGGCCTAGAAGTCTTAGTTCCAGAGGGAGAAATGCTGCCACCAGGAAACACAACAATGATTCAATTAAACTGGGAGTTTAGATTGTCACCTGGCCACTTTGTATTCCTCCTACCTCTAAGGCAACAGGCTAAGAAGGAAGTTACAGTGTTTGCTGGGATGAGTAACCTGGTCAGTCAAGATGAAATTAGTCTACTACTCTATAATGAAGGTAAGGAAGAGTATGAATGGAATACAGGAGATCCCATAGGGCATCTCTTAGTATTACCATGCCATGTGATTAAGGTCAGTGGGAAACTACAACAACCCAATCCAGGCAGGACTAAAAGTGGCCCGACCCTTCAGGAATGAAGGCTTGGTTTAGGCCACCAGGTAAAATACCACAACCCGCTGAGATGCTTGCAGAAGGTGAAGGGAATATGGAATAGGTAGTAGAAGAAGGTAGTTAACAATACCAGCTATGACCACATGATAAGTTGCAGAAAGGAGGACTGTAATTGTCATTAGTATTTGTTCCTTATTTTGTTAAGAATATTTTGTGCATTTATAAACTAGTACTAAGAAAAATCTTCATTTTATTTTCTTTTTTCCTTTATTATATGACATTAGATTTATTGATTTCTTATCAGCATTTAAGTGTTGTTAACTTACGTAATAGCATTTAGGTTAAACATTAATGTTCTTCAGGTTGTATGAAGAATAGCTGTATTACGTTCAGTGTAGTTAGGATCTTATCATTGTCTTTATTTGAAGATTATGCATGATTTCCGGAGATGTGTCTGTGTTCACGTTGATAAGGGGCAGGCTTGTGATGGTTCATATTGAGTGTCAATGAGATTGGATTGAAGAATGCAAGGTATTGTTCCTGGGTGTGTCTGCTAGGGTGTTGTCAAAGGAGATTAACATTTGAGTCAGTGGACTGGGAGAGGCAGACCTATCCTCAATCTGTGTTGGCACCATCTAATTAGCTCCCGATGTGGCTAGAATAAAGCAGGCAGAAGGAGGTGAAAATTACAGACTTGCTGAGTCTTTCAGTCTTCATCTTTCTTCCATGCTGGATGTTTTCTGCCCTTGAACATCAGACTTTAAGTTCTTCAGCTTTGGGACTCTTGGACTTACACCAGTGATTTGCCAGGGGTTCTCAGGCCTTTGGCCACAGACTGAAGGCTGCACTGTCAGCTTCCCTGCTTTTGAAGTTGAGGCACTTGGACTGGTTTCCTTGCTCCTCAGCTTGCAGACAGTCTATTGTGGGACTTCATCTTGTGATCTTGTGAGTCAATACTCTTAATAAACTCCCCTTTATATATACATGTATGCTATTAGTTCTGTCCCTCTAGAGAACCCTAATACAACCGTGTATTTGCAGCCAACTCATTTTTGACAAAGGTACCAATAAAATACATTGTGGAAAGGATACCTTCTTCAATAAATGGTGCTGGGAAAACTGGATATCCATATGCAAAAGAATGAAACTAGACTGTTGTCTCTCACCATATAAAAAAAGCAAATGGATTAAAAACTTAAATGTAATACCAAAACTATAAAATTACTCGAAGAAAACATTGGAAAAATACTCCAGGACATTGGACTAGGTAAAGATTTCTTGCATAAGGCCTAAAAGCACAGGTAACGAAAGCAAAAATTGACCAATGGGATTACATTAAGCTAAAAAGCTTTTGCAGAACAAAGGAAACAATAAAGTGAAGAGAAAACCCAGAGAATGGGTGAAAATATTTACACACTATTTATCTGACAAGGGATTGAGAACTCAAATGTATAAGGAACACAAACAATTGAAGAGTAAAAAAACCCAAATAATCTGATTTTAAAATGGGCAAAAGATCCAAATAGATATCTCTTAAAAGAAGACAAACAAAGGGTCAACAGGTATATTAAAAAAATACTCAGCACCACTAATCATTAGGGGACTGCAAATCGAAACCACAATGAGATATCACCTCATCTTAATTAGAACGGCCATTACCAAAAAGAAAAAAATAAGAGACTCTGGAAAGTTTGCAGAGAAAAGGGAACACTCATATACTGTTGGTGGGAATGTAATTAGTAGAGCCACTATGGAAAGTAGTATGGAGGTTTCTCAAAATTCTAAAAATAGAGCTACCATGTGATTCAGCAATTCCGCTGCTGGGTATCTATCCGACAGAAAGGAAATCAGTGTATTAAATAGACTGCATTCCTATGTTTATTGGAACACTGTTCGTAATACCCAAGTGTGCATCAACAAATGAACGGATAAAGAATGTGGTATATATACACAATGGAACATTATTAAGCCTTAAAAGAGAATATAATCCTGTCATTTGCAGCCAACATAGGTCGATGTGGAAGACATTATGTTCAGTGAAATAAACCAATCACAGAAAGAGAAACAGTTTATTTTCTCACATGTTGGGGCTGAAAAATTTGTTCTCATGGAGGTAGTAGAATGATGGTTACTGGAGGCTGGAAAGTGTAGTGGGATAGGATGAAGAGAGGTTTGTAGACAGAAAGAATAGCATCTAGTGTTCAGTAGCACAATATGGTGACTGTAGTTGACAATAATGTATTGTTTATTTCTAAATAGCTAGAGAAGAAGATTTAGAATATTCCTGACACAAAGAAATAATACATTTTTAAGGTAATTGATATTCCAATTACCCAGATTTGATTTCACATTGAATGCATGTATCAAAATATTACATGTACCTCATAAATATTCACAACTATTATGTAGCCTTAAAAATTAAAAATAAATTTTAAAATTTTGAAAAAAATGAAGTTCTAAATAATTGTGTTACAAACTTTTAGAAAAGACATAATTATAAATGGTGGATTGCATATATTTTTCAAGAAATAATGTGCTTTGGTAAAATTACTTGTGTGCTATTTTGCTAACAATAAAAACTGAACCTTGAACAACAATGAAATATCTAAATATAAACCATTGGGATCTTTTTTACCCCTGCAAGAGACTTGTATTCAATAGTCAAAGACAAAAAGGACATTTATTTATTGTGATAATTGTTTTAGCAGCTTCAAGTTTGATGTAACACTTAAAACAATTTCCTTTATGTGTAACTCAATATGTTTCTTCTACTTGAGGCTCACACAAAACTATACAGAAAGTATAATATATAGAGAAGGTGTTTATAATTTCTTCCTTTAGAACAATTATTTTCATCAATTATTGAAAGCTTATAATAATGTTGATTATTTGATAATGGACTAAGAAAATTAGGAATTTGGTAGATACACATTGGAATTTATGTATTGAGGGTATTGAGGAAGATTAGTACAAATTAGGAGGAAGTACTTAAAAAGGGCTTTGAGGCTTATCTGTAATTTCAGTAATTTGATGTTTGAGATGGAGATACTGTCAGAATACAGTGCAGGACAGAATTAGGGACAGTGTGAGCTGGTGTGGTAGTGGGTGGCAAGTTAACATTTGAGCTAGTGTAGCCAGACTTATTAGCAAGACCAGAAAGAAAGAAATGACCAATATCATCTTGATCTATGTGGGGGGTGTGGCTAAACAGGAGGTTCTAGAGGACCAGGAGGATTAAGGCTAATGTTAAAAGGCAGGTGGCCCAGAGAGAAAGGATTTAGCCTTAAAGATGTTTGTGGAAACAAAACAGGAACATGGGAGTTTGAGGGAACCTATATCCAACAGTAAGGTCATGTCACACGTGAATGTGCAGTTAGGAAAACAAGGCAGTGTTGCAATAGCAGAACAGTAGCAGCAGCAAGAGTAGCAATCAAAAGAGCTGGAAGGGAAAAACAACAACAACAAAAATTATTAGTAGGGACTAGGATTGAAAAATTCGCCTTGTAAAGGTAAAAGTATAAGTAAATGTTGCATGCACAGTGCAGAATATATAGTAAGCATTTAACAAATAGTATTTGTAATTGAATCTGAAATTCAGAGGAATTCTAGCAATTTGTAGCAGCTAACTTGCAAGGACTACTGTTGTGTTAAATAAGAGGACAAAAATAAAATGTGTGGGGAGGATACTTTCTAGCTTCCAGTTATGACTGTAGAAGACCTAGTATATTATGATAATGACTTGATATTAAACTGCATTTGGGATATCCTTTTAATAAATTAAGTTCATTTGTGCAAAATTATTGTGTGATATTGCACACATAAATATTTTTTCCTATTTTTTTCCTTTAAAAAGTATTACTTTGTAATAAAGGCTACATTTTTATTGATCCATAATACTGGTACATATTTTTTGGGTACATGTGATATTTTGGTACATGCATACAATGTGTCATGATAAAATCGGGGTATTTAGGATATCCATTACCTCTAATATTTGTTGGCAACAATTCAACTCTTCTAGATATTTTGAAATATACAATAAACTATCATTAACTATAGTTACTTTGTTTGCTATCAAACGCTAGAACTTATTCCTTCTATCTAAATGTATGTTTGTACCCATTAACCAACCTCCCTTCATTCTTCCCCTCTCCACTGTTCCCTAGCCTCTGCTGATCATCATTCTACTCTCTACCTCCTTGAGATCAACTATTTAGCTCCTACATATGAGCGAGGACATGCAATCTTTGTCTTTCCGTGCCTGGCTTATTTTGCTTAACATATTAATCTCTAGTTCCATTCCTGTTGCTGAAAATAAAAGGACATTTATTTTTTTATGACTAAACAGTATTCCATGTGTATATACACTACATTTTCTTTATTCATTCATTTATTAATGGACACTTAGGTTGATTCCATATCTTGGCTATTATGAGTAATGTTACAACAAACACAGGAGTGAAAATCTTTCTTTGATATACTGATTTATTTTCTTTTGGATCAATACCCAGTAGTGGATTGTTGGATCAAATGATAGTTCTATTTTTAGTTTTTTGACAAATCCCCCACAGTTTTTCATAACATCTGTACAAATTTATATTCGCACCAACAGTATTTGTGTTCCCTTTTCTGTGCAACCTTGCTAATATTTCTTATTCTCTCCCCTTTCTCTCTCTCTGTCTCTCTCTCTCTCTCTCTCTCTCTTTCTTCTCTCTCTTTCTCTCTTCTCTCTCTCTCTCTCTCTTTGAGATAGAGTCTTGCTCTGTCACCCAGGCTGGAGTGCAGTGGTATAATCTCAGCTACCAGCCACCTCTGCCTCCCAGGTTTAAGCGATTCTCCTGCCTCAGCCTCCCAAGTAGCTTGGAAAGTTTGTTTTATCTGGTGTTAAGTATAGCTACTCCAAATGTTAGGCTAGTTCTGGTTTCCATTTGTGTGGTGTATCTTATTCCATCCCTTCACTTTTTATCTTTATAGGTCTTTACAGGTAAAGTGAGTTTCTAGTAGGTAGCATATAGTTGGGTTTTGTTTTTTCATTTGTTAGCCAGTGAGTATTCTTTGAGTGGGGAATTTGATCCATCTGCATTCAAGGTTATTATTGATAGGTGAGAACTTATTCTGCTCATTTTGTTAATTGTTTTCAGGTTGTTTTGTTCTTTCTTTCCCTTCCTTCCTTCCTACCTACCTTCCTTCCTCCTTCCTTCCTTTCGTTTGTTCGTTTGTTCGTTCGTTCGTTCGTTCGTTCGTTCGTTCATTCGTTCGTTCTTTTCTTCTCTTATCATTGTGGTTTGGTAGTTTTCTATAGTGGTAGTGTTTGGCTTTTTATCTTTCTGATTTGTGTATCTGCTCTACTAGTGAGTTTTATATTTTGGTGTGTTTTTGCGATGGTAGATACTGTCCATTTATTTCCAAATGGAGGAAATAAGTATCCTTAAGTGTCCTTAAGTATTTCTTATAGGGCTGATCCAATGGTTATGAATTAGTTTTTGTTTATCTGGAAAAGACGTAATTTTACCTTCATTTTTGAAGAATGGCTTTTCTGGGTTGCATATTCTTGGCTAGAAGTTTTTTCTTTCAGCACTTTGAATACACAATTCAATCTTTCCTGTATTGCGAGGTTTCTGCTGAAAAATCTGCTGTTAGTCTGATGAGAATTTTTTTATATGTTACTTGATACTTTTCTCTTGCTGTTTTTAGAATTTACTCTTTGTCTTTTGAAAGTTTGAATATAATGTTTTGTGGAATAAACCATCTTAGGTCCAATATATTTAGGGATCTTTGAGCTTCCTGTATCTGGATGTCTATATCTCTTACAAGACTTGGGAAATTTACAGCTACAGTTTTTTTTGATACAGTTTTTTTTCCCTTTACTTACCTCTTATCCTTCTGAAACATTCAAAATTTAAAAATTTGGTAATTTTATCATATCCAATATGTAACATAGGCTTTCTTCATTTTTATCCTTTTTTCCTGTTTCTTCTTCTGACTGGTTTATTAACAAAAAAAAGAAATAAAAACTATTTTCAAGCTCAGAAATTCTTTCTTCTGGCTTGATCTTGTCTATTGTCAAATCTCTCAATTTTATTTCTTATTTCACTCATTGAATTCTTTGGTTTTAGAATTTTTGTTTGTTTTTAAAAATGTTATTTATGTCTTCATTAAATTTCTCATTTGAATCATGAATTGTTTTCCTGATTTCTTTATATTGTTTTACTGTGTTCTCTTGTATGTCACTGAGTTAAAAAAAATATTATTTTGAATTCTTTTTTAGACATTTCAAATATTTTATTTTATTTGGGATCTTTTACTGGAGAATTATTGTATTCCTTTGAGGGTGTCATGTTTTCTTGCATTTTCATAATTCTTGTCTCCCTACACTGATATCTATGCATCTTCTAATTCTATGAATTGAATTCCACAGGGACTTTTTTTTAGATGTATCTGTAATGTTGGTTGGTGGGAGTGCTTTAGCTTCAATTCTGGTTTGGCAGTGTAGTATAGTCTCATTATGATTTCTTCAGCAGTCATTAGTGTCAGTGGTATCTGTAACTGCAGTTTTTATTGGAGATCATGGTGAGACTTTGCTGAGGATAGGGACACCAGTGGTGGAGGCTTTGCTGGGGCGGGTCCTCAGGCACCAGTGGTGGCAGTTGTGGGCAGGATGGGCCTGTCATCAGGTTTCCAGATAGCATGTGTAGGTGTTGGGGGCGATTGGCATGTTGGATCAATCCCCAGGTCCCTCAAACTAATTTCTCTTACAGTTTTCAAAGTCTACTCTAAATAACTCTATATATGTTTAAATTAGAACTCTATAAAACAGATACAGTTAAGCACTAATTGTTTGATTCACTCTTTTATTTATTCAGCAATTATCCACTAAGTGCCTTTTAAGTTGTCAGACATTATAAAGTTTATCTCTGCCCTGGACTTCTTCACAGAAAGGTTGACTCAGACTTAGAAACAGATAACTGGCAGTATACTCTAAGAGCTATGAAGGCATGAAAGAAGCAATTAATCATCCTTGGGGAAGACACTTGGGCATATGAGCTGGAGTCTGCAAGGTAAAATGGTGAATAAAGGACCTTCCAGGGCACAGGAGGATTAGTTTAAAGGACATACAGAGATATAAGATCATCTGATGTGTCTGAGGAAAAGGTGAGAAAAATGGTCTTCTGGGAGTGTAGTGCTCATGAAAATGAGATTCATTTGTATTGGATGATTAAGCCTTGAGCTGTTATGCTAATAAGTTTAGGTCTAATTCCTTAATATCTGTCAAACTAACAGAAATTTTGAAAGACAGAAGTGACTTGATCTGAGTTGTGCTCTGGAATGTAACTCTAGCTGCTGCTTAAATTTGGCTTCATGAAAGGAAAGACTAGGTCTAGGTAGGAGAAAACAGAGAAAGTACTTCCAATTTTCCAAGTAAAAATAAATGTGTAAATATAAGGGCATGAGGATAGAAAACAGAAGCTAGATTCAAAGGCATTTCTTAAATAAAATGTATGGGATTTTTTTTTTTTGTCTGGTTGGACCTGAGAGGTGAGGGAGAATAAGTAATTGAAAATGGTTTGAAAATATCAGCTCTGAGAAATTAATTCATTGGTGATATAAATATAAATGAAAATTAAGAATACAAGAGGCTTCCCAAGGGGTAGAGAAAGAACATGCTGGATTGGCCAGGCTAGGCCACTAATGAGGTAGAAAAACATTTTTTTTCAACTAGTATCTAAATAGGGATCAATACTGGCAGGATATTACTTAGTAACTGAGACTTAAACATAAAATAGAAATCACACATAAGAGATATGTTAAACTACTTATGCTTTGGCACCAGTGGCAAGCAATTTTCTTATGCAGTGGTATGAGCAATGGCAACATCTCTTGTTTCTATATTTTTTCTTTAATGTTTTCCCATGCATGGCAAGTTTTCCATATGCTATGCCGGATAGATCCTTGTTGCCATATGGCAGCATATAATACAAGAAAAAATCATGAAGAAGATGCTTCTAATTGTCTAAAGGAGTTACTCCTGGAAAATCACTATTCCATGCTAGGTTGCAGAACTATTTATATTAGGCAGAATGTTTGGATTAAGATGTTGGCCAATGCAAGAGGCATTAAGGTGTGGATGCTGAGGACCTGGTAAGTGTCCTAGCTGGGGAGGGATAACATGGGGAGAAATGCCAGATATAGGTAAAGTGGGGGAAGGCAGCAAACCACATTGCCATGTATGTACATATACAACAATCTTGCGTTGCATATGTACATACATGTACATATGCTCTGGAATGTAACTCAACTGCTGCTTGAATTTGGCTTCATGAGAGGAAAGACTAGGTCTACGTAGGAGAAAACAGAGAAAGTACTTCCCATTTTCCAAGTAAAATATATATATTTAAATATATATATATATATATATATATATACTTTTTTAAAAAGCAAACAAAGAAAGTCTACACTGAATAAAAACAATATTGATCACTTTGTTGACTTTGAGGGAACAATCTTACTCTTACCAGAGGAGAAACGTTATTAAAGAGGCAAAGTGGCTGCTTTTTCTAACTTATCTCCTGGTGAATTATGTACCTGTTCACTTTTGATTCAACTCAGCAAACATTTTTATGAATATGTGGGTATTTGGGAGTATTAAAAGGGAAATGACCTTAGGGCAGTGTGTGAGTCGGGCTGTGGCGGTGATGTCAGACAGATATTTTTACTGAAGCCCTGGTTTAGTGGATACATGTTCTCATGCAGATCACTTCACAGCTTCTCAAGATTCAGTATCTTCAGCTCTAAAGTGGAAATAATAATGTCTCCTCTACAGGGCTATGGGGAACACTGGAAATCATATACACAAATGCCTTATGATGCTGCCTATCACAGTAAATAGAAATCACTACTATTTTGGCTTCAGTCCTATACCTATAACGTGTGACAATTGATTTAAATAATAAACAACTTCTGCATTTTGATTTTATTCTTTTTCTTTTTTGTATATATTGAACAAACACATTTAATGTGAATTTAGAATGTTCCAAAGTGCTGTTTTTATCATGTGCTGTTTTTTTTACTCACTGGTGCTTATTATACAGCTAAGTAGTTTAAAACATAAACATTCTACAATCATTCAAATATATATATATTTTTATCCTTCAGAATGACTTAGTTTGGAATGATTTCATAGAGGTAAGTGAATTTTATTTTATTAAAGGCAGAATAGATAAATGGTGATAAAGAAATATTGACCTGTTTTAAAAAATGAGTGTACAAATTCCCAAAAAAAATTAACTCACCAAAATTAAAAATTAGTGCTGAACTATTTTACATTGCTGAGGGCATTGACAGGGAACATGAATGTTTTAATTATTTTGAGAACTTTTGAAGTACACATTGTTATTTCTCATTTTTTTCTTAACTGAGATAGTGCTGGTAATAAGTAATCACAAAAATTTCAATGGCTTCTAATAATAAACATTAATTTTTCTCACTCATGAGTCTCCAGATCAACTGCTGTTTGGTTTGTCTTGGCTGAGCTTCTCTGTGCTTGGATTTCCCTAGGCTGGAATATCAGTTTTGGTTGGATTTAGGTCTTCCTTACATGCTCCCTGCTTCATTCAGGATGAACAGAAAATGGGCACATTTTTCTCATGGCAGAAGTTAAAAATTCCAGAAGGCTAAGCCAAATGACATAATGACCTTTTCAGTTATTCACAGTATTTGATGTACATTTCTCCACTTTCATACCACTTTCCCTGGTGGTCAATTAGCTGAGCCAAACTTTAGTGGGGTGGAACATATGTACCACATCAAAAGGAAGGTACAGATTAAACCACGTGTCAAAGAGTATGGACGTTCTATTGCAGGGTATTACTATTACAGGGTAATACTGAAGAATTGGGAACCACCACCCAACATACCACATTATTCTGATTGAATAGAAATAATGTTGATTCAAACACACACTAAATGAAATACTTCACATTATTCTGTTTAGAAAAAGGCCAGCACAAATCAATTTAATAATTTCTGCCCTTTTATTTCATTTAATATTTACCAAAGGCCTACTCTCAGGACTGCTTTGTAAGTTAGTGTGGGTTGTGCTCTATGTTACTATGTAAATGGAGCCCCCTGAGGTTATAGCATGCAACTGTCTTGCCTAATGATGTTGGTGTATAAAGAACTGAGGAAAGACACAACCTAGAATTCTACAGATGTCATTTCTCGTCTGCATAGAACTCACATTAGAATCTGAGGGGTCACAGATCAAATGTCTAGGAGAAACCACCTGACAGTAATATACATAAGAAAGCAGATTTGTTATTGTGCAATAGGTGTATTAAGGTGTTTGTATTATAATTTAAAAACAACCTTTATATCTGCCTAATTTATGACTTTTAAAATGTTGAATTTAAGCAAATGTTTCCATAGAAGACCAGTTTGCCAGATTTGTCCTCGAGGATAGAGACATTACAGAAAATAATTATGTGAATTAATTATGATATGTACTACCAAGAAAATCATCTTGAAAAGTGAAAGTGAATAATGGATTCTCATCTAGCCTGGAGAAACTTATTCAACTAGAAGCAAAACTTAAGCAAAGCCTCTGGGGTGGAAAGGAACTTGGAGCTATGATAGAATGAAAGGAAGAATAGTGGCAAAGAGTATTTTTGTTTTCTCATAGTAAACCATGCTTTCATTTTAAAAATGGCACTTATATTTGCTGGCTAATTGTCATTATGAATTTTAATGAATTGATAGAATATAAAGCATTCTGTGAACATATTGCTTATAGGGAAACAAACGAGGTGGCTGGAACATAAAATGGAAGGGAGAGTTTTAGTTTTTTAAAAATTAATAAACTTTATTTTAAATTTAAACAAGTTTTAAAAACTACTCAGACTTCAATGAAAATAAACTTTATTTTTTAAAGTAGTTTTGGTTTACAGAAAAATTGGTTGGAAAGTATACAAGTTTCCCATATGCCATTCACAGCACCCAGCAGCTTCCCCTATTATTAACATCTTGCATTGCTGTGGTACATTTGTTACAATTGATGAGCCAATATAGATAAATCATTGTTAATTGTAGTCCATAATTTACATTATGGCTCACTCTTGGTAGTATATTCTATGGGTTTTAATAAATGTATAACGACACATCTCCTACTATATTATCATACAGAATAGCTACACTACTATATATAAATATTCCCTGTGTTCTACCTGTTTCTAGATCCTTCCTTGCCCCCAAATGGAAAGTTGCTTTTTATTATACATCTTTTTGGCCTTTTGTAAACTGTGCAGGATGGGCATACGTAACCTAATTGAGATCATAATTAAATTTTTTTTCCTAAGGCCTATTACCATAATGGAATGGAAATTTCACATATGAGTACCAGAGAATTATACCACAGATCAAGACTGGTGCTAGAAAAGATAAGGAGCCAGATACATAATATTAAGCAAGAACACATATAGCTTATAGGTAGGACTTAGAGATGGTAGATGAGAAGTCAGAATACAAAGGCAGAGTATCAATTTTACAAAAGGATGGAAATTGGAGAACTAAAAATATGGTGCCAGAGTATGCAAGTATGAGCCATTCAGGTCAATGATAAAGGCTATTGAACTCACGTGTGCCAGAGAAACTGCACATATTATAACATCTACGGTTTCTGCCTTCAAGGAAGTCATAGTTAAACCAACACCACCATGTCCCATGCCTGCGTGTGTTAAGAGCCTACAGTTAGATAAAATAAGTCCCAGTGAGGAAGTGTGATGAGACATCGGACTCCACTGATGGTTGAAAATATCCAATGAACCTGTAGATGATCAGTTCTGCAACATTATAAATAGAAGACAATGGAAGAACTTTCAACTGTTAGAACATTTTACTTAGTTTTACTTGATAGTAGGAATAAGTAATTCCTGTTCTTTTTCTATTACTGATAATTGGATTTCACTGTTGAGAGACTTACTGCAGTCCCGAGAACAGTAGAAATATCAGGCTGTGTACAATGTGCTTCCCCTGACTACATTTGGCTTAGTAGAACATATGCAAATCAATTCAGCCACAAATACATTTATATTAAAATTACTCCATCTGTCATCCACTTTTGTTGAACAAGTAGCAAGTTGTGTAAGTAAAATGCTCTACTCTTACACATCTGACCTCTTGCCAAAGACGATTTATTTTACTTCACAGCATGTTTTAAATCTAGCTTTGATCTGCATTTCCACAGTCATTTCCTTCCTCTATCCGTAGTAATTTCAAGCACATAGTCTCCCATCTTTGAGTCACTTTTTGAAATGCAAATGTTATCATGTTTTGTGTGTGCTTAAAATCCTTTAATGACTTCTCATTGTTAATCCTTTTCATGGCCTCAAGGCCCTGTCTTCCCTCTTCCCTGCACATTGCACTGGCCTCATCTGTCACACTCTCCCTCACACCTACCCAGGATGCTTGGGCTACAGCACACATTCACTCTCACCTCTACCAGGAATCTCTTGTTCGCTCTCTCCCACTTCTTTGCCTAATTGTAAATAGCAAAATCCAACTCTAAATTAGGAGAAAAAAATTATTAAAAGATGTTAGGAGGCTCATAGACTTACTGGGAGATCTTTAGAGGACAAAGCTGGTGACCATGCAGCGAGGAGCCACATCCCTAATCACTCTAGACTCTGTGCAAAGAAGACATTGTCCTCAACGCTGAGCCTCAAAAGCCCTGTCAAGCCTGTTGCCCAAGGAATTCATTATTGCTGCATTAGCTGATACCTACAGTCAACATTCCCTCTAGTCCCTATTCATTTTGTGGCACTTGCTCCCCCACTTGGTCTTTAATGGTTATGTCTTGATGGCAGAGCCTGTATAAATATAGCCATGCTCTAACCATAAAGAATATTGGGAAAATGAGTGTCTGACATTTTTAGTTTCTGTTGGCTGGGGTGGAGTCTGACATCTTGAAAACTCATTAGGTGGGAAATTTATCAAATAAATTACAGAGATTTAGATGCTGTATGGCCAAATAACATTAATTATTTTTTACCAATTATTCAGGCCTCAACTGAAATATAGCTCTCAAGGTGACTGGATGGATCACCTCCTCCTAATCCAGGTCAGGTGTCTTTGTAATGGACTCACAATGCTCTCTACTCATCTTCCATAGGATTAACACTATTTTCAAAAAGATTATTTTCAATATGGTTTTGCTCCATTGCCCACGCTGGGGTGCCACGTTACTATCATAGCTCACTGTAATTTCAAACTCCTGATCTCAGGTTCCTCACCCTCCTGAGTAGCTGGGACTACAGGTGTGAACCCATGCCTTTCTATTTTTTTAAAATGGAGATGGGGCCTCACTATGTTGCCCAGGCTGGTCTCAAAGTGATTCTTAAGTGATTCTCCTGTCTCAGCCTCCCAAAGCGTTGGGATTACAGGCATTCAGCCAGCATTAACATTATTGTTATGAAATGACTAATTGTGTAATTCTTTGTTTCATGTCTGCCACTCCCTGCTAGAATATAAGATTTACAAAGACAATAACTGTATCTGAGTCAAACATTTATATCTATGCATTAGGCATATAATAGATGCCTAACAAATATGTGTTCAAAAACAAATGCTACATTGCATGACACATTCTTCTTCATAATGTTTTTCAAGCAGCATTGTTTGCAATTTAAAGAATCTCCTATTTGATAGCAATTTACAAGGTGCCCATTTCTCTTGGCAGAAAGCTAAAGATGGGAGGAAAACCCTACATGTATTAATTTTTCACTGACATTTTAGGTTAAGAAGATTCCAATTGAGCATGAATATAAAATACTACTTTGGTTTGGGCTAGCTCTTATTTGTATCTTTATTAGTCTAACATTTTAAAGACAGAACTTATTTGTGCTGCTTTCCCAACCCACATTTTCAAGTTATGTTACATAAGTTTTATACCTCTCTCGGAATTTCCGAAATCAGATTCTCTACTCATCCTTTTACTGGTCATACTGTCACCGGTGGAGGGTGTCCAGGTTCTTGGCAACTTGAACAAATAATTGGACAAAATGCACAAACAAAGCAAGGGAGGAATGAAGGGATTTATTGAAAATGAAAGTACACTTCACAGCGTGGGTGCGTGCCTGAGCATAGGGGCTCAAGGGCCCTGTTACAGAATTTTTGGGAGTTTAAATACCCTTTACTTGGGGTAAGGCCTATGCAAATGCAGAGAATGAAGTAAAGTTACAAAGTCATTTACTTGGCCTATGACTTATGGAGACGATATTTCCTGTCATAGCTGAAGTGCCAATCGGCCTTATGTTCCCTGCCTCCAGACCCTATTTTCCTGACTCGGTACCTTTGTTTAGGCTTCTGAAGGTCTTTGTGCTAATTTGTGGTTGGCAGTCTGTGTTCTTACCCTTAGGTAAGTTCTTTCTATTATTCCCAGAAAGTACATGGGGAACCAAGTTTTTTTTTTGTTTTTTTTTTTTTTGAGACAGAGTCTCACTCCGTCACCAGGCGCCAGGCTGGAGTGCAGTGGCATGACCTCAGCTCACTGCAACTTCTGCCTCCTGGGTTCAAGCAATTCTCCTGCCTCAGCCTCCAGAGTAGTTGGGACTACAGGTGCATGTCACCATGCCCAGCTAATTTTTTTGTATTTTTAGTAGAGACGGGGTTTCACCATGTTGACCAGGATGGTCTCGATCTCTTGACCTCATGATCCGCCCTCCGCGGCCTCCCAAGGTGCTGGGATTACAGGCGTAGGCCACTGCACCCGGTCGGGAACTATGTTTTAATACAGATTACAGTTATGTAGATCACAGATAATTTTTGTGGAAAAGCAGTATCATAATTGTGGGTTTCATTCATGGCCAACGGCAAAACAACACTTATAACATGTAAACTCAACAATATATGCAACTGTAAATTTCTGTAATCATGCAAGTAAGAAAATTATGCTCTCAGCCCTGTAAAATAAGGTTCATTTTAAGAGGGACTATGATGTATGATAAAACGGTAAAGGGGTTCACTACAAAACTTTCCTATGTTTAAAACAATATATTAGCCATTGAATTAACAATTACACAAGTGCAAATGAGTGAGTGAATCTGATTTCCCTGTTTATCTTATTTGCTCTTCTCTCTTCCACACCTCCATTTCTCTCTCAACTTGAGAATTCTCCTTGGAATAAGCTCAATTATTCAACAAGCATGTATTCATCCACTCTGTGCAAGATGCTCAAGTAGTGTCAACCAAAACACACCTTTCACTGTTTCTCATGAAGCCCACAGTCTAAAAATAACTCAGGAATTTTATTGAACCATTGGCATATTTAAAAAAAAAAATTACATTCGTATACAATTACCATTTCCAACTGCAAAATTGTATAATGACTATCTGTGGTAGAAGACAATTATGGAGATGGTCAAAACATTTAGCAGGGGTTTGTTATCTAGTCTGTGAGGGTTCGGGAAAGCTCAAATGATGTTTAAGCAGGCAAAAGGGGATATAGATATAGGGGTCAGATTGGGTGTGGTGAATGTGACAAGGTAGAGACATTGACAACTGATGACGTTGAAAGGTGTCTGTGAACTGAACAAATAGGGGTCTTGTATGTATTGCGTGTGTGTGTTTGTTAAATATAGTGAGTTCCAAATTTCTCTTCAAAGAATCAGCATGCCAGTATGTTCAGTTTCTGTGTTCTCTGTTCTCCATTTTAAAGTTTAACTTCCTTGTTCTCTTAATCTCCTTGCCTCTAGTATCAGTAAGCAACCTTCCCACCAGCTCTAATCAGTAGTTCACATCTGTTCTTCTGGTTACCTGCACCTATTCCTCTCACTGAAACCACATGCCCCCTTGCATATCCTCCTCCTCATCATCTGCTCCATCTTGAGTCACCCCTGATCTCCTGCTGTAAACCAAGTCACCTTTAGTCGCCCGTTCTGTAACCATCTTTCCTGCCAAAACTGCTCACCCTGCCACTCTGGCTCATACCCCTGCTCTCTTTAAAATAGCCAGTCAGAATTAGCTTAGATTGTATGGCCCAATGTTTATTTCTAACAAAATTTGGGGGCCGATCTGGGATTCCCATTGTCCTCTGGGGAGGGTCTAGACCTCTCTTGTGAGGAGGCACTCTCCACTGCCTCATTGTGGCAGCCTCATGGGTAAGGAATTGAGACCCACTCAGTGTGATGAAAAAACCCAGATTCTCAGCAACGCAGGGAGAAACAGACCAGCAACTTGGGGAAGATCATCATATACTGTGGTGACCAGGTAACTATGCACACACCAAGGTAAGAAATGTCACAAAAGCAACAAAGTATTTCCATGGTGGTTGGGACCAAGGTAAGACAAGCCATGGGGGATGTGAAGTATTCCTTGGTTAGGACCAAGGTAAGAAAACCACGGGGGTGGTAATGTATTCCTTGGTCGGGACATACCAAAGGAAGAAAAGCCAAAGGGTTTTTCTTGGTTGGGGTGTCTTGGAGGTTAAAAAGAGGCAAGAAATCTCTATTGGGGGGGATTGAGCCTCACACAAACCTCCAGTAGTAGGGAAGGTGAGAAATTTCCAGGGGACATTGGGCCTTAGTCCAAATGGTGAGAAATTTTCAGTAAGGGAAATTGAGCCTCACCATGAAACCATCAAGATGGGAAATATCCCAACTAAGGTAGGAGATTAAAAGAATAAAGCTAGCAATAATTTTCCCCCTAATAGTCCCCTAGGCCTAATGTTAAAATATTAGAAAGATAATAAAAAGACATATAAAATTCCTAGAAAGACTCAAAGAGCAAATGAGAAAATATTCAGGTCTAGAATTAGAAGACCCCCCCAAAAGGGGGTTGTTAAAGCTTCATTTTGTAAGTAATAGTTGGCCAGATATTAACAAGAAATTACAAAAGATAGAGAACTGGAGTGACAGACCTAACGAAGAGCTTCAAAGAGAAGCCCAAAAAGTATATGTAAGAAGAGATGAAGAAAATCAAAAGCAGAAGGCAAAAATTCTGCTGTCCACCATACTACAAAATACCCAAGGGGCCAGAAACTGTAAAGAACTTAGACCCCCACTCTCCAGGCAATATAAGGGATATGAAAGAGTAAAGCTAGGAGACTCAAAGGTAGAAAAAAATTTTAGAGGAGACAGAAGTGAAATATAAAAACCAGCCAGCTAGTATCAAATTTCTGTTAAACAGGAACAAATCTATTAGGAAGAGATTTAACAGTAAAATTAGGCTTAGCCCTCCAAATCAATCATAGAAATTCCTCCCTTCCCTAAGCTTGCTCGACATTACAAAGAAAGAACACACTCATCCCGAGGTATGATCAAAAAACGGGAATCAAGCAACGTTATAGATTCCTCCAATTCATGTTAAATTAAGAACCACTAGGGAAGTAGTAAAGAGAAAGCAATACCCTATTACTTTAGAAGCCAGGGTAAATTTAAAATCTATTATTGAAGAACTTCTCTGTGATGGGCTTCTTAAACCCTGTATGTCTCCTTACAACACTCCAGTACTGCCAGTAAAGAAGGCAGATGGGTCATATTGGCTAGTGCAAGACATTAGCAGTATTAATCAAATAGTCCAAACTACACACCCTGTTGTTCCTAGCCCTTTTACTATTATCTGCAGGATCCCATACAGTCACAAGTGGTTTTCAGTAACAGATTTAAAAGATGCCTTCTGGGCTTGTCCATTAGCAGAGGACAGCCGGGACCTATTTGCCTTTAAGAAGACCCTCACTCCAGACGAAAACAACAATACCAATTGACAATCTTGCCCCAAGGGTTTACAGAGCCTCCATTTTATTTAATCAAATATTAGAACAAGTTATTTAATTAGCAAAGGTAAATAGAAAATTGATCTTTAATGAATTGAAGGCGTCATATCCTTTCCCCTACAGAGACTAAACAAGAACTTAGAAAATTTTAGGATTAGTTGGATACTGTCACTTATGGATAAACTCTTATGCCCTAAAAACAAAACCCTTATGCAAAAAGCTCATGCAGGATGGGCCAAACCCCCTCACCAGAAATCTGACAGGTGAAAAGATTAACGTATCTATTAGTAACTGCCCCTTCCTAGCTTTACCCTCCTTAAAGCAGCCATTCCATCTTTTTGTCAGTGTAAACAAGAGTGTAGCCTTAGAAGTACTTACCCAAAAGCACGGAGGCCACTGGTAACCTGTAGCCTTCCTATCAAAAATTCTTAAACTAGTAACCCTCGGGTGGCCCAAATGCAATCAATCTGTAGCAGCAACTACTTGCTAACAGAAGAAAGTAGAAAGCAACTTTTGGAGGAAACCTCATTGTGAGCACACCTCACCGGGTCAGAACTATCCTAAGTCAGAGGGTAGAAAGGTAGCTTACTGACTCAAGAATCTTAAAATATGAGCCTATTCTGTTAGAAAAAGATAATTTAACATTAACCACTGGTAATTCACTTAACCCAGCAGGTTTTCTAACAGGGGGATCCAAATCTAAAGAGAGAGCACAAATGTTTAGATGTAATAGATGACCACACAAAGGTTTTACCAGACCTAGGAGAAACTCCCTTCAGAACTGGATGACATTTATTTATAGATGGTTCCTCCTGGGAGATTGAGGGGAAAAGGTGCAATGGATATTCAGTAATTGATGGAGAAACTCTTAAAGAAATAGAGTCAGGAAAATGGCCTAATAATTGGTCTTTCCAAACTGTGAGCTGTTTGTGCTCAGCAAAGCCTTAAAGTACTTGCAGGAACCATCTATACCAATTCTAAGTATGCCTTTGGAGTGGTTCATACATTTAGAAAATTCAGACTGAGCGAGATCTCATCAAAAGTAAAGGTCATGGCGCTGTTCATAAGGAGCTAATCACCCAAGTGTTGAATAACCTTCAATTGCCAGAAGAAATAGCTATTGTCCATGTCCCTGGACACCAGAAAAGCCTTTCTGTTAAAAGTTGAGGAAAATAACCTAGCAGATCAGATAGCAAACAGGCTCCCAATTATTCCAAAATGCCTATTTTTTACTTAACACTCTACCTTTCTCCTCCTACTGTGATTCCTATTTTATCTTCCACTGAAAAAGAAAAACTAATAAAAATAGGTGTTACAAGACCAAAGAGAAATGTTATCCAAACCCCTCATGAAGGAAGTCACCACTTACCTGCATCAAGGGACCCACTGGGGGCCCCAAGCCATGAGTGACACAGTCCTCAGAGTTTATGGTGCATAGGAATTTATACCCTGGCCAAACAGGTTATAGACAGTTGCTTAGTATCTAAGAAAACTAATAAACAAACTATAAAAAGATTACCCCTCTGGCCAAGGAGTCCAAGCTTAAGGCCATTCCGTAGTATCCAAACTGATTACACAGAGATGCCTAAAACTGATTGTTTAAAGTATTTATTAGTAATGGTAGATTCCATTACTAATTGGGTATAAGCTGTTTCCTTTTCAAGTACAAGTGCTAATAATACAGTTAAGGCATAAGTTGAAACTATTATACCCAGGTTCGGATTAATAGATAACATTGATGCAGATAATAGGACTCATTTCAATGTACATGTCATTAAAAAAAATTAGCCCAGGTATTGGATATAACATAGGAATATTATACTCCCTGGCACCCACCTTCATCAGGAACAGCAGAAAGAATAACTTTAAAAAGCCACCTAACCAAATGAGTCTTAGAGACTTGGTTGTCATGGACTAGATGCCTTCCCATTGCCCTGTTGAGAATCCGAACTGCTCCTCAGAGAGTTGTTGGCTTATCCCCTTATGAAATATTGTAGAGATTGCCCTATTTGCACTCCACTGCTGACATTCCCAAGTTCAAAACAAAAGATCAGTGTCTCAGAAACTGTATTCTTGGTTTATCTTTCACATTCTCTTCCTTCAGAACTAAAAGTCTTTTAGCACAGACTCCACCCCTGTACATCAACTTTAGCCTTGGGGATCACATCCTCATCAAAAGCTGGAAGGAGGAGAAGCTCAAACCAGCCTGGGAAGGACCTCAGTGCTCCTAACTAGTAAAACTGCAGTCTGGACAGCAGAAAAAAAAATGGACTCACTACACCCAAGTCAAGAAAGTGCTGCCCCTCCAGAGCCATGGGCCATAGTCCCAGGGAAAAACTACCAAACTAAAGCTAAGAAAAGTTTAAGCCTCTTCCATCTATTCTATTACTCCTTCTTTCCTCATTCTATTGCTGACTACTTAGTTATTAATGTAACCAAGTCAATTTCACCTCAAACAATTACATTTAATGCTTGCCTTGTTTTACCCTGTGGAGACTTGTCAAGACAAAGACAGCTCTCCACTTCAGAAAAGTACCTCTGTCCTTCCTGGCTGTCCTCAAACTGGACATTAGTAAATCGAGATCATTTAGTCTGGGAGATTTCAGTGAAGATTCCATTGTCAACTGGGAGTCTTGCCCTCCTGAAACAGAATTTGTACGCTATAGTTGGTCCAAAGTTCTTTGGACCACTAAACAGCAAGGATGGATTGCTGAAGCCAGTAGTTATAATTTCCTAAAGCCGTACATTCATTTTACAGACAAAAACAAAACAAACAAGCAAAAAAAAAACCAGCTTCCCCTAACTGTCAGCTAAACTAAGGGCAATCCCGTGCAGGTGATTAGCTTAAAACCTCAAACCTCTCCCCCTTCTTTAAGCTGGTTTCCTTCTTTAAGCCAGTTTTATGAAATGGGGGCTGAGGTTTCAGGAGCAGACCCTATCAGATTGTTTGAAATATGCTTCATTGCTCCCCAACTGCCTGCATCTTCCCCTACGCCTTCGTCCAGAACTTCCCATGACAAAGCTGTTGTTCCTCCTCCATCTAATGACAAGGCCAAGGTAGCTATTGTAAAAGTCAAAGACCTAAAACAAACTTTAGCAATTGAGACAGAATATCAAGATACAAATGCCTGGTTGTAATGGATCATATATTCCATCCACACGTTATACTTGTGTGCATGGCAGGCCAGAGGCCCAAATTGTCCCCTTGCCACCAGAATGATCCTCTGGTCAACCAGGCATAGGCTGTGTGGTAGCTCTTTTCCAGGATTCCAGAGCCTGGGGTAACAAGTCATGCCAAACTCTCTCTCTCTGCTATATCCTGAAGTTTGATACCCTACAGGTCATCCCCTGAGGGCCAACCAGCTTCCATCTCTTGACACTAAGTTCACTTTGTGTCTCTCATAACAAGGAGGGAACTTGGCATTCCTTGGAGAAGTGAAAGGATACAGTAAGCTTCAGACTTTTCAAGAGTTTACTAACCAGTCAGCCCTTGTTCATTCCTGAGCACATGTATGGTGCTATTGTGGTGGACCTTTACTGGACACTCTGCTAAGTAACTGGAGTGGCACTCATGCTCTAGTCCAATTGGCTATCCCTTTCACCTTGGCATTTCATCAACCAGAGAGAGGAAAAATACAACATCGTAAAACAAGGGAAGCCCTTTATAGGTCTTTCAACTCTCCCGTTTATTTAGATGCAACTGGAGTCCCATGAGGAGTACCAGATAAATTCAAAGCCCAAGATCAAACAGCTGCAGGATTTGAGTCTATATTTTGGTGGGTGACAATTAATAAAAACATAGATGGGTTAAATTATGTTTATTACAACCAACAACAGTTTATTTACTGCACTAGAGATGCTGTTAAAGGAATAGCTGAGCAATTAGGAGCTACTAGCCAGATGGCTTGGGAAAATAGAATAGCCTTAGACATGATATTAGCAGAAAGAGGAGGAGTTTGCATCATAATTAAAACTCAGTGTTGTACCTTCATCCTAAACAATACTGCCCCTAGTGGAAGTATAACAAAGGCATTGCAAGGTATAGCTGTTCTGTCCAATGAGCTAGCCAAAAACTCAGGGGTAAATGACTCCTTCACAGGGTGGCAAGAAAAATGGTTCAGTAAATGAAAAGGAATCATAGCCTCAGTTCTTACTCTCTTTCGCAGCCATAGCAGGTGTACTCATTCTTGTCAGGTGTTGTGTCATACCATGCATCCCCTGGGCTGATGCAGACTCATAAAACAGCAATTACAAAAACTTCTCTTAACTCTCCTTCACCTTATTCAGAGAAGCTTCTTCTTTTAGAGAATCAAGCAAAACAACTAAGCCAAGACATATTAACGAAATTTGAAGTGAAAGAACTGTAAAATTTAAAAGTGGGGAGTTGTTAAATACAGTGAGTACCAAGTTTCTCTTCAAAGAATCAGTATGCCAGTATGTTCAGTTTCCATGTTCTTCGTTCTCCATTTAAAGTTTTACTTTCTCATTCTCTTCATCTCCTTGCTCCTGGTTTCAGTAAACAACCTTCCTGCCAGTTCTAATCAGTAGTTCACATCTGTTCCCATGGTTACCTGCACCTATTCCTCTCACCAAAACCACATGTCCCCCTTGCATGTCCCCCCTCCTAACTCACATATTAAGAGTCCTGACTCATCCTAGTCACTTGCTCTGTTCTGAGTCTCCCCTGGTTACCTACTCTGTCCTGAGTCACCCCTAGTCACCTACTCTGACCTGAGTCACCTTTAGTCACCTGTTTCATAACCATATTTCCCACTGAAACTCCTCACCCCTTCACTCATACCCCTGATCTCTTTAAAATAGCCAATTGGAATTAGCTTAGACTAATGTACCTTCCAACCATAGCCAATAGGGGAATGACACAGCAGTGGGGGCTACCTGCATCAGGGATAAGAACCCCTTCCCCTTCCTTGTGTGCTCTCGCTGTTGCTTCATCCACAAGAAGCACCCTTCTATAGAAGTAAATTGCCTTGCTGAGAAAATTTGTATTCAAGTGCTATTTCTTTTGCAGCACTGAAAGTTTATTTCTAACATGTTTATATACTTCCTTGTGTACCATTTCTTCAGCTGTCTACCTTGTTTGTGGCTCATCACCAATAGTTTATGTGGCAAAAATTACCAAATATGTGAGTAAAGTTGGCACTATATAGAGAATATGTGTGGCATAAAACAAAATGAATAAGGGGAAAAGTGAAATACAAAATAGCAAACTGCTCCAGAGCTGTAGATGAGGTCGTTCTGGTATCTCCCATTTTCTTAGTCATTATTTATATTACTCCTAATGAGATGGATGCTGCTTTTGAGTAAACTAAATTCCTGATCCATTCACCACACATCTGCCTATAAGTATCTCACACACTATGCCTGGAATGCCCTCCTGGCCTGATTATGCAGTGTTTGCCTTCATATCAAATAGCAAATCTTTCCAATTCAGGGATTTTTAATTTTTGCCTCAAAGCTCATGATATTACAACTCCAGTCCGAAGTTGAGTCTTCTCATTGTTGTCCATTGTACTATAAGCTCTAAGCTGTTTATGTTTTTTTTTACATAATTTATAATCACTTATATTTCTATTTAAATTGTTTGAAGTTCACAATCCCTTTGTCATTCATACTGTAAGCTCTTAGAGAAAACTACTGTTAACAATTCAATTTGCTTGTTGTGGGTTTGCTTGCCTGAGGCTACTGCCAAATGTATCCAGGAACATTAGCAATTAGCAGCAGTTCCAAACCACCGTCATTTACAAGACAAAAACCAAACTGCCCTATGATTACATAGAAATTAGAACACTCAATAGACATAGTGCTTCTCTCCACAATACATATGACCCAGTTGGCTATAAAATAGCATGTTAGTATGTAAGGTTGTACTCCTATTATTTTTTATTTTTTGTTAACATACACATGAACTATGGCAAAGTATGTAAAAAGAGCACAGAGTAATAACTGTAGTTCTGGTTGTATATAAGTCCAGCTGTCTGATCTTCATCGAGACACCTACATCCTATGAATTTCACCTTTCCCAGATGTAAAACAGGAGTAATCATACATGCTCTAATAGGGCTATTAACCAGATGTGAAAATTCTTTGGAAATGCAAAATGTAAGGTACAATAGTAGTTATTAAATGCAGTAAAATAGCCACAGACATACAAATAGAACATGTTTAAAACAGTATTGATGTTGCATACATTTCCTGCAATTGGATGTAATCCTCTTTACAAGAGGGAAAAGGCTGAAGCTTGCTGTGTAGCTTTCTCCTCGGCAGCTGTTGCTATGTGATACACATTTTTCCACAGGGAAAGCCTCAGCAAGTTGCACTTTCATTTTAGCTTTAGCTGTGTGAGATATTGGGAAAAAGATTAGCCCTCTGCAAGAAAAATACTGAACAATGCATCAAACCTTTGAAGGTACTGAATCCATCAGATCTAATTTCCAGAATGTTTGATTTGTCTTGTTAAAATTTGCATTATGTTGTAATAAAAATAAAAATAAACATTTAAGTAAATATGTTGTTTGCAGAAATTAGCATTGATTTCATTAAGTTGCATTCAAGGTTTTCCTTCAGAAGTTTTGCTTACCAATGAAAGAAATAAAATAAAATAAATTATGATAAATTTTGACAATCATTTAAAACACAACAACTGATTATCAAAGATGGGATGGCTGGTTCTTGGCAGAATTTCAAAATGACTTTTACAAAATGTATCAATACTGAAAAATAAAATAATTCATCGCCTCACCACTCTAGTGATAAACTAATAAAACATATAATCCCAATTTTCGGCATAAGGATACTAAGATAGAAAGGTTATTACATGCTGTAGGCCATTCTGAAAATCACTGTCTGAATAGGAGAAAATAGAACTTTGGCATTCTGGCTCTTAAGAATAAAATAAGGTCACTTATTTTTTCCACTTACAGCATCTAATGTGATTTATTTACTCCATTATACATGTTATCTGTATTCTCCTCTGCTCAAATCACTTAATTTCCTTCCAAATAATATTTAAGGTAGGAAAGCAACTTAATCTGCAGGTGGAATCATGTTTATAGGCTGCCTAATCTATATTATTTGATTAAGTTATAAATAGTATAATACAAGAGAAGAGGCAGATTCTTTCTTTTAAAATGAAGAAATTATTTAATTTGCTATTTCTCTTTACCTGATAGGCCATCAAAGCCTGACTTTCTAAAAGGGACCTGATGTCCATTTCTGTTTTGCTTGTTTAATGCTATTCTCCGCACACTGGCTGCTATTTTGTTTGTTTTTAGGTGATAATGTCTGTGTTTCAGTGCAGTGAGTAGGTGGAGCTCTTTCAGCATCTGTTACATTATCACCTGGTGTGCCTGGTCTCAGAGTTGGCTTCATTCCCAAAAGGCAGTTGGGGGAGTTGATCACACAGCTGCTCTACATGGATAACAAAAGAGTCTGCTCCATTCTCTACCATCTCATTCAGCCTTTGCAGGATTATTACACATTTTATATGCTGTTGTGTGTATCTATAAAAAATGTGCTTTAGTGAATTGTGAAAATATATTCTTACATTTTACATGACAGTTGGTTCTTAATTGAACATAGTTTATAATAGTATTCCCCACCCCTACCCTGGTGTTTTGTGTGTGTGCATATTAGATATATATAATCATTCAAACATTTAATTTTATAAATTGAGCAATAATACATAACATTGGGTAAATGCTCCCTGCTGGTTTAATTATCTAAAAACATGTGTTATAAGAAGAAATGGTTTATTTTCTTAACAGGATTTGACACACCAGCTAACCTAACCAGATTTATATTACACGCAAGACAAAAAAGGCAATGAAAAGAAGCAAAAGCTGAAAATGAAAGCTTACTTGTAGGTCAAATGAGGTGAGGAGAAAAATTTTTATTATGTTTCAGTCCATTAAGTAAATAATCTCTCTATTAGTGCGTGGCAAACTGAATCTGGGCCATCAACACTAGCTTTAGAGAGGAACAGATTGATTTATAAAGGAAGGTTATAAGGGAATTTCCATGACCACGCTAACCAGTTCATTTAGGTCTTGAAAGATGACAGTTTCATGAGAAGGGATGCAGAAAGAACAAAGAGCAGCAAGAAAAAGAAGCCCAACTATACTTAAAAAAGGCAAAACTGAGGATGAAAGCAAAAATATGAAAGTTAGAGCAAGTAGATTTCTACTTGAATGAGAAAATGGAACAGAGTATACCTTTGGTTTCTTCAAGATCTGATAGGGAGGAATATTGTCAGTCGATAGCTGATGGGAACCCTAAGCCCAAGCAATACATAATTGTATACATAACTTCAGTAGGTGATCTTTGATCATGTAAGTCAACTTCTGCACTGGAACCTCAGTATGTTTTTCATTTGTTTGTTTGTTTTGAGACAGAGTTTTGCTCTGTCACACAGGCAGTGCAATCTCGACTCACTGCAACCTCTGCCTCCTGAGTTCAAGCCTTTCTTCTGCCTCAGCCTCCTGGGTAGCTGGGACAACAGATGTGTGCCACCACACCTGGCTAATTTTTTGTATTTTTAGTAGAGACAGCGTTTCACTGTGTTAGCCAGGATGGTCTCAATCTCCTGACCTCAGGATTTGCCCACCTTGGGCCTGCCTTGGCCTCCCAAAGCGCTGGCTGAGTATGTTTTAAGAAGATTCATTATAAAGAGTTCAATCCTTTGACATTGTTGAGTATTGGTTATCTCAGCTGCTTAATTAATCATGCTATGATAATGAGGCCATGGTGTTACATTTGGTCCTCAAGTGGACTAGGGAAATTTGTAGCATGTGATTTTTTAAAAAGCACTTTATAAAATTTTATTATGTTTATTATACAAGTTATGTTACTTGTAGATAAATTAGAATAAAAGAAAGATGAAAAAAATGCCCCTTTATTCTGATACTCAATATTATTGTCTTATATACTTTCAAACTTTCATATTTCATATACAAATACACATTCACATATACACATTGGACAATATTATACATAATTTATTGACAATTATTTTCATATATTTTAAACGTCTTTCAGCATCTGAACATATTTCTGTTTTAAGTCCTCACCTTGAGTAACAAATTTAACTTCTTTCCAGCTTGATTTTGTCAACCTCATTGATTGTGCAAAATGTACTGAGTGCCTACTGTACTCCGGGTAATAAATAACACAGATGAATTTCTACTGTCATGAAACTTACATTGCAGACAAATGATAAGCAAATAAAAAGACTCCAACAAAAAGACAGCATCAATTCAGAGAGTTATAGTTGCTAAGAAGGAAATTAAAGAAGACAATGTGGTAGAAAGTCATTAGTGCGAGAAAGAGTTTTAATAGTATTTATCTAGGGATGTTGTGGAAATAATGTATATAAAATAATATGATGTCTGGTAGATGTTAAGTACTCAATAAATATTAAAAATAACACTAGTGATAGTAAGAAAAATACATTACAGTGGTGCCCACATTGGAATATCAAGTAGTTATAGTCATTCTCCAGCCTCCTACTGTCCCTGACCCCAGTTACTCATCTTTTGATTGATGCTTTTTTTTTTCTGATACTTTTATTATCAATTGCAGTACCTTTGTTAACTATTTTGAGTTTCTGGAGAATTAAAAATACTGTTAGAAGTTAAAAAAAAGAAAAACTAAAACAACATTAACCATATCACTCATTTCAAGAGCCTTTAAATCTTCTATATTTTAAGTGAATAAAAACAATTGGACTTGTCTGTTATAAACAGTAGAATTATTAAACTTCATAGCAATTTAGAGTTTACATTTTTTTCCAAAGTAGAGACAGTTGGGATCAAGCAATTCTCAGACGTTTCTAGGGAAAAACTCTTTCCTGCACCAACCCTTGGTTCTGCTGCTCAGAGAAAGCGGCTTACAACTCTTTCTGATGTTTTAATTTTCCTTGGTATTTATCTGTTTGATTTCTCTAATATTCTCATATCATTCTTAATTTCACATTTATCAAAGATCTCTGGTTGTATAGTTGAGGAGAAATTCTGTTGTGTCATCCTTCTTGACATTTATTTCCTTTCCCTCCTTTTTAATAAGGTTACATGACAGTTTAGGTTACACCATTCATTACTGTTTATATTTAAGGACTAAGTAAGTATTTTCACTGCAGGGTCAAGAATTGTAGCTCTTGATTTCTTAGAATGAATAATTTTTGTATTTGCAATTTTTTTGTTTTTATTTCTCCAATTTTCCCTATTATTTGCTTTATATTCAACTTTTCCCCCACTTGAAAATGAGTTCCCTTCATGATACCGCAATTGAATTCCATAACTATTTTTCACGTTTAGTTATTAGGACAGTCTTACATCTTTTCTTTTAGAATCAATATTATTTAGTTTTTTTTTTTTTGATTTTCCAAATGTATTGAGAGGATTTATTTATTTTGTAATGGTATTTCTTTCTTTTTTTTTTTATTGCATTTTAGGTTTGGGGGTACATGTGAAGAACATGGAAGATTGTTGCATAGGTACACACATGGCAGTGTGATTTGCTGCCTTCCAAAATAAAAAGAAAAAAACAAAACTAAATAATAATGCCAGATATTATTTAGTTTTTGTTTTTTCTCTTTTATTTTTTAAAAATAATTTCAACTTTTATTATAGATTTGGGGGTACCTGTACAGGTTTGTTATATGGGTATATTGTGTGATACTGAGGTTTGGAGTATGATTAATCCTGTTATCCAGGTAGTGAGCATAGTACTCAATAGTTTTTCAACCTTTGTCCCCCCTCCCCTTTCTCCTGCCTCTAGTAATCCCCAGAGTCTTTTGTTGCAATTTTTATGTCCATGTGCACTGAATATTTACCTCCTTTAAAAGTGAGAACATGCAGTATTTGGTTTTCTGTTCCTGTGTTAATTCACTTAGGATAATGTCTGTTTGCCTAATTTTCTATGTATTTATATTTTCCCTTATGCTTCATTGAAGCCATATAAGCATGTTAAAAGTGGTTTCCAAAATGTCAACATACAAAGTAATTATCAGTTTGCTGTTTCCATGGTGGTCATCAACCCAGAGAACTCAGTCCTACTCCTATCTGGACTGGTAAATTTCCAGACCCAATGCATAATGCCATTTTGAGACTCTGTTTCCCATATCATGGGAACTCCTGTTTTCTTTTTCCTATGTTAGTCTCTCTCCTTCCTGAGGGGCGTGTCTCCTATTGAGTTTCTAAGAAAAAGTAATGAGAAAGAAATTTGGTGTTTTACATTTGATTGATGCATTGAGTTGCATTTGGACTTCTAGACTAAAAATTATTTTCCTCTGGAATTTTTAAAGCACTGCTATAATATCTTCCCAGTGTTGTTATTAAATCTATTTAAAAACTAATTTATAAATTCTTTTGGTCACTTGTTTTAATTTTTAAAGCATTTTTAGAATTTTTAAAATCCATCGTGTTCTGAGATACTATGATGATGCATTTTGTCATTGATTGTTATTATTTCTCTTTCTGTAGAGAATTATGTGAGCCTTTTCAATTAGGAGGCTCTACTCCTTCAGGTTTGGGGAAATTTACAAATTAACATTTCAATAATTTCCTCTCTTAATTTTTTCCCTATTTTACCTTTCTTTGCTCTGCTTATTAGATGTGGAATCACTATTGATTCTTTAATGTCTATTTTATCTCTTCTATTCTTCCTTTACTTCGTTTTTGCTCTACTATTTTGGAATTATTAATGTGATTCTCAATCTATTATTTTGATTCAAAAATCACAAATATACACACATGAGTATATGTATATATTTATTTAATAGGAGTTTTTCCTTACGATTTGCTTCTTAATCATAATATCCTGTTCTTTCTTTAAAGAAATGTATTTCTGTTATCTCTCTGAGAATATTAGGTTTGGTTTGTTAATTATTCTTTCCTCCTCCTCCTCTTCCTTCATCCTCCTCCTCTTCCTCCTCCTCCTCCTCCTTCTCCTCCTTCTCCTCCTCCTCTGTATTCTCTATTTATTATGATTTTTTCCTTACATTTACTTTGGTCTTTTTCTTTCAGACTACTCCCGTTCAGCCATATATAACAAGTTAGTCTCTATAAGGCAAAGTGGCACATCTATTTTGAAAAATTCGATATCACTTTTCATTGCATATTCAGTAGTTAAACTAGCAGAGAGAAAGGTTTCTCTAGAAGCTAGAAGCCTAGTATATCCCAGACTCACTGATACTTCACTTTCTATGTTGTAACCTGAGATTAGCCCTTATGACTGAAGGAAAGACATTCTGTCAAAGGATTGCTGGACCTGTAGAAACACTGTGATCAAACATACTATCTGTCCAGTGGGAAGTAAAAGTGTCAAAGCAAAGATCACAGAAATTTGTCTCCCATCTCAGGAACATACTGGGATGCATTAATTCTTTGCAAGGCAAAGAAAAACATGACAAATCTGATTTCTTACCATCCAGGGGAGAGAGGAGCCTGCCATTTTGGTCATACTTTTGGAAACTAGACACTCTCAGGAAAACTTTTCCAAGGACCACTGTTCCACAGTGAGGAGGCATATGCAAACCTAAGCCCAAAGACTGCAGGAGGTGAGAAGCCAAAGAAAGAGGCTAACACATCCAGTTTCTGGTAATGAAACATTTACTAGAGACAAACAAGTAATAATAGCTCAGGCAGTTGTGAGATGGTAGATCCCGACACTCACCTTCCAGAAAATAATCTGTGTATAGCAAGTTTTTAGGGTAAAATATAGGCAGCTGGCCATGTCTTCAGACTTTCTTGTAAAGACTTGTGATCATGGGGGAGGTTAGATAAGTGTCTTTATGAGGGTTATCTATGGTACAGATATTGTTTATAGACCTTTCTGAAGAACACCTTGGCATATGGAGGTCAAACATCAATAATCATGATGGTTTTGCATCAAGATGGCATCACTCAGGCCATGTAACAGGATGTTTTCCTACAATCATGCAAATGACCAGCAGAGGCATAATTTTCTACATGTGATTCCATGGAGACAAGTAGAATCTATTCTAGGCTGATCTGTTCTTTGCCAAATAGCCATCACATTTTAGGGACAGATTGGTTTATCCTAAAGAATGAGAAGTAGTTTGGTAGTTTAGAGTAGTCCAGCATGGGACTGTTTGGATATAAAGCCATTGGTTAGCACCCGTATTAACTTTGGCAAGAAATGCCAACTCTAACGATCTTGGTTTATCTAAGATGAGGATAATAATATCTAGCTCACAATATTGTCATGAAGGCTAAATAAGATAATCTACTGAAAGTCTGTTAGAACAGTGCCTGTGTAAAAATCCAAAAGTTATTAAGTTCCTAGTAAAAATGTTAAAGTTATTAATTTATATAGTAAAGGCTATAAATGAAGGCCAGGAGTCATTCCAAGTTAAGTATAGAATCTGTCACTTAGTTTCTACTTCAGTTCAATCCCAAGGGATTCAGGATATTATAAAGGTGACCCTAGGCTAAAGCACTGGTGTTTGAGGATTATGGAGCTATAGAAGACTGCTTTAATGGTTTCCTCAGTGATAAGTACTACTGTGGATGTAACTAGATTTAGAGTTATCAGTTCTCTAGACATGGGCATTTATAGCCAAGTAGAGGTGCCACCAAGCAATACAAGTAAAGATTCCCATGGTTTGGAGAGTGACAAGGAATATCACCACAGTGTATCAGAGCAGAACACAAGAAAATCATAAAATGCCTTGGGCTTTTTAAGACTAGTCCATGGAACATAGAAGAGCTCTCCTGTGGGAATTCCAAGATAGATCTATTTGGGAGGCAGACTAATGCTGGTGGTGGTGGTGGTGCCAATGGGAGAGAATTCAGAAGGGTATGTTTGGAAACACTATATTTTTTTGTGATTATTTTATTTTACTCCTACGATGAGGTGATTTGGTTCATGAGGATTATAACTAAAATCAATGGTTGTCTCTATCCACAGTCAGTTTGGAGGAAGTGAGTTGTATTTCCTTCTTTCTGTCAAGTACTCTGTATCTCTGAAGTCCTTGCCTCTTTGGTGTGAACTTCCTTATTTTGAAGAATGTCATATATCCACATTTTTATGCATTATTTTCATAGATCTTTGGAGTTATAAGGTCAATACTGAGATCTGAATGTTGACAATTACATACATTTAAGACCAAATTTGAAAGTATTTTTTTAATTTCAATTTTTATTTTACATTCAGGGTGTATAGTGTAAGTGTGTTACATGGGCATATTGTGTGATATGTGATATTGTGAGGTTTGGGTAAGAACCCTGTCACCCAAGTAATGAGCATAATACCCAGTAGGTAGTTTTTCAATTCATACCCTATTCCTTCCCCCTCTCTAGGAGTTCACAGTACCTATTATTCCCATGTTCAATATTTTAGCTCCCACTTATAATGATAACATACAGTATTTGATTTTCTGTTCCTGTATTAAATTGCTTAGGATTATGTCCTCCAGCTGCATTCATGTTGCTTCAAATGATGTGATTTTGTTCTTCTTATGGCTTCATAGTATTCCGTGGCATATATGTAACACATTTTCAATCATTGTTCATAGGCACCTAAGTTGATTCCACATCTTTGCTATTGTGAATAGCACGGCAATGAACATGTGAACGCATGTGTCTTTTTGGTAGAAGAATTTATTTTTCTTTGAATATATACCTAGTAATGGGGTTGTTGGGTCAAATGGTAGCTCTAAGTTATTTGAGAAATCTCCAAACTGCTTTCTACAATGGCTGGACTACACGTCCACCAACAGTGTATAAGCAGTCCTTTTTCCCCACAATCTTGCCAGTCATTGTTATTTTTTGACTTTTTAATAATAGCCATTTTTAATAATAGCCATTCTGACTGATGTGAGATGGTATGTCATTTTGGTTATGATTTGCATTTCTTTGAGAATTAGTGATGATAAGCATTCTTTTCATATGTTTGTTGGCTGCATGCATGCTATCTTTTGACAAGTGTCTGTTTATGTCCTTTGCCCATTTTTCAATGTGGCTATTTGTTTTTTGTTTGTTGATTTGTTTAAGTTCCTTATATATTCTGGATATTAGTCTTATGTAGGGTGCATACTTTGAATCAGAAAGATATTGAAACATTGAATAGACTAATATTGAGTTCCGAAATTGAATCAGTAATAAAGAACCCATCAACCAAAAAAGCCCTGGACCAGATGGATTCACAGCTGAATTCTACCAGTTGTACAAAGAACTGGTACCAATCCTACTGAAAATGTTTCAAAAAATCGTGGAGAAAGGGCTCATTCCTAACTGATTCTATGAAGCCAGCATCAGCCTGATGCCAAAATCTGACAGAAACACACACAAAAAAGAAAACTTCAGGCCATTATCTCTGATGTACATATATGCAAAAATCCTCAATAAAATAGTAGCAAACTGTATCCAGTGGCACATCAAAAAGTTAATTCACCACAATCAAGTAGGCTTTATTCCTGGATACAAGGTTAGTTCAACATGTACAAATCAATAAATGTAATTCACCACATAAACAGAATTAAAAACAAAACCCATATTATTATCTCAATGGACAGAAAAAACTTTTGATAAATTTTAATATCCCTTCATGTTAAAGAACCCTCAACAAACGAGGCATTGAAGGAACATACCTCAAAATAATAAGAGCCATCTGTGACAAACCCACAGCCAACATTACACTGAACAGGGAAAAGCTAGAAGCATTTTCTGTAAGAACCGGAAAATGATAAGAATGCCCACTCTCACCACTCTTATTCAACATAGTACTGGAAGTCCCAGCCAGAGCATTTAGGCAAGAGAAATAAATAAAAAACATCCAAATAAGAAAAGAAAAAGTCAAACTATCTCTCTTCACTGATGATATAAAAACTCAAAAGACTCTACCAAAGGCTCATAGAACTGATAAATGACTTCAGTAAAGCTTCAGTATACAAAGTCAATGTACAAAATTTAGTACCATTTTCTATACACCAGTAATATCTGGACTGTTTTCTTTTTGGTATTCAACAATGTAATGGATTACTCTAGCTTTTGTAGGCCTAACCACTAGAAAAAGAAAACATATAGTTGGCATTGTACTTATACAATTTGTCTAAGGCATCGTTAATATTTGAAGTCTTGCTGAATGGGATTCCTTTACTTCATTTTCCTGATTTTGCTTTGAAAATCAGCCCATGGAATGGGGGAGCAGGAAAGTATAACTTACGCTATTTTGCCTAAGGGATTCAGGATCTTGGTTTCTGGTCTGGTGGTTTGATGCTCTAATCCTGAACTTTGGGCTATTCTGCCTTCTTGCAATTTTAATCAACTTGTACATTCTTGCTGTCTGAGAACAGTTGCATGGTCCACAACCGTTTTCTTTTTCTCCCTTAGTGAGATTAAATATAACTATTTTATAAGAGAATTTTGATAATATAACACTGTCAGAAAGATCTAGGCATCATCTTCAGTTCTCACTTTCCTGTCTCCTTCCATCTCACAACTTACCACCATTCACTATTAATTAGTTGTCCATTACCACACATTCTAATTTTTTCCGGCTACCACAGTCTCTGTTGTTGTTCTGTCCCTCATTATCTCTTATTTGCATTATTATAACAAATTCCTAGGCTGTCTCCTTGCTTCCAATGTCTCCCTTTTCCAGTCTATAACAGATAATCATCAAATTGTAGTCTTACAAAAATACTCAATATTTAATGTTTATAATTTCATGCAAAATATTGTCTAAATATCTCAGAGTGGCTTCTAAAACTCTTAATCATTTGGACCCAATTAAACTTTTTAATATTGTTTCTTACACTCTGTTTCTATTCATCTCCTCTTAAACACTAGCAACTTTTTATAGTTACCCTCATCTTCCCCAAATATGGTGAAAATAATCTGTTTTTTGAGCTACAGGACGTTTGATATATGTGTTAATAACTTGTGTGTCTTTCAAGAACCAGCTGAAATGATCTACCACATAAGATTTGCTCTTACCTGTAACTATTATTTATCTTCTTTTATACCACATGATACCTTGTTTTATATGCTAAAGGTTAGAGTTATGCAGCCTGATTCTCCTACCTGTCTCACTGAATACTGAATTATTTACATCTTGAGACCATGGGCTACTTTCCTAATTTTTGTGTTTCCTTGTTAGTAACATGAGAAAGAGGCAGAGGGAGAATTCAGACAGAAGAGGAAAGGCAATGTGATCATGTCAGGGGAGAGACTGAAGTGATGCAGGCACAAGCCAAGGAATGCAAGCAGCCACTGGAAACTGAAAGAGGAAAGGAATATATTCTCCCCTAGAACCTTTGGTGAGAACATGGTCCAACTGATACCTTCATTTTGGCCCTGTGAAGCTGATTTTTGATTTCTGGTTTCCAGATCTATGAGAACACAAAATTCTGTTGTTTTAAGACACCAAGTTTGTGGTAATTTGTGAAAACAGCCGTAAGGAACTCATATGTGATCAGTAATGAGCCCAGAAGTTTTCATTCATTATGTCACCTAATACTATGAGATAGGTATAATTAGCCCTATTTTATAGAGAAGGAAAGTAAGCCTTAAATAACCTGTGCAAGGACACGGAGCTAGCAAGAATCAGAGACAGGATTTGAAAACCAGAGACTATATGACTCCAAAGATAATACTGATGACCAATAGAGTAATTAGAAGAATCAGCTTCTAATCCAGGTTTCTGGCCCCCAAAGTCATAATGTATCCATAACATGCCATGTAATGAATTTGTGCTTTAAAAAAAGCTTCAGAAAATGCAATAAAGGATAGATTAGAATGAGATAATCAGGTGACAGGGAGAACAGTCAGGAAACCAATTGAATTACTTAAGCCAACAATATTGAAAACCTGGACAAGTTTATATGAGAATCTGGACCAATGATGGAATAGAATCATTTTCAGCTATAGAATTATCACCGTTAGGACTGAGGGTGCATTATTTTTTGCCCATAAATCAATGACTGAATGAGTAAATGAGTGAATGAATGAATGCCTTCTCAGGACTATTTTACTCGTTAAATTACTTCAAAGGACATGCGAATTTTCTTGCCTGACTGTAGAACCATATGTGGAATGCCTTGAATTTATTGAAATACAAGTGTGTTTTTGGTGTCAGTTCAGAACTTTGGATAAGGAAAAGAAAACAGGATGCAAAAGAGGTTGCTTATCCCATTCTATAAAACCTAGTGTTTTTTATATATGTATACATTGTAAATGATCACTATAATTAAACTAATTAACATATCCATCACTTCTACATAGTTACCATTATGTGTATGTGTGTGTGTGTGTATGTGTGAAGATTAAATTTAAGATGTATCTTTTTAGCACATTTCAAGCATAAAATACAGTATTGTTAACTATCGTCACCAAACTGTACATTAAATCTCCAGAATTTCTTCATTTGCGTGACAGAAAATTCGTACCTTTTACCAACATCACTCCATTTCCCCCCTCCCCCTCAGCCTCTAGAAACTATGCTCCATGTATACATATATCAAAATATTAAGTTGTACACATTGTAGATATATTATTTGTATGTCTACAGTATCTCAATAAAGCTGTTTTTAAAACTCCAGGGGTTTTCTGTTTCCTATGCAGGAAATGCACTGAAAATCACATTAGGGTAGAAAGCCCAAACTTGGCAATATTAACATAAGTGATTCTAAGAAAATGACATAGTTCTTGTGAGAAGTAATTACTTTTTAACCCACATAACTCTAGAAATTTTAATTGTAAAAGTACTACAGACTTATTTTTAAGACTGTGAAAAACAAAGTACAAAAGAGACAATTTAAAATACTCACTAACCCACCATTCAGAAATATTTGCAGTTAATATTTTCAGTTTTTCCCTTTAGTCTGTTTGCTATGTATGTGTATTAACATAAATGGGATCACGGATTATCCAAATACTGTTTTTCTTTTTTTTTTCACCTATTATTTCACTGAGAATAATTTTCAATGTCATTAAATATTTGTCGAAAATTTAAATAATTATGTATTTGATGAACACTGATTGAACATCTATTATATGACAGGTATTATACACTTGGTGCTTAAGATCCATTGGCAAATAGCACCTGAGACCACTCCTCTCAAAAATATATTCATCTGGGGGAGGAGAGGGGGAATTTTTGTTTGTTGGTTGGTTGGTTTGAGACAGGGTCTCCATCTGTAACCCAGGCTGGAGTGCGGTGGCAAGTAATCACAGTTCACTGTAGCCTCCACCTCCCCAACTCAAGCGATTCTCCCACCTCAGCCTCCCCAGTAGCTGGGACTGCAGGCACACACCACCACACCTTGCTCATTTTAAATTTTTAAAAAATTTTTTTGAAGAGGCAGGGTCTCCCCGTGTTGCCTAGGCTGGTCTCAAGCTCTAGGGCTTAAGTGATATACCCACTTAGGACTTCCAAATTGCTGAAAGTACAGGCAGGAACCACCGTGCTTGAACCAGGAGATGGGGATTTAACAGGCAATTTATGGAGAAATCTTTACTCACAGAATTCCCTAAATGGCATTTTTGAGAGCTGACTACACTTCCTTATAGAATTATAGCTGTCACCCTTTATTCTCTAGTAATCTCTTAGCTACTTTCTTTTTATTTGCATGAAGTCTCTCACAGTTTTCCTGTATAGACACTTGAATCATAGCCTTCCTGAATTCTACAGCCTAACATCTGGGAAGCATTTTACAATTTTCTCCTTTGCTCATTCTGGGAGATTTTCTGTGAGGTGTGAGAGAACTGTGTCTCAGAAATTATTCTGTTTTGTTCTTCAAATAGTGCTCTAATTTCAGGAGAAGGAGATGGGGGAGATATCTCTGTTTTGCCATTATTTATCATGTTTATGTTTTTAAAAGCTTTATTATACCAGAAATGTAGTTGATGTCCAATAGTTGAGACTGCTTCAAATACAAAAAAAATGTTACTTCATCACTGTGGTGTGCACCAAAACATGGTTGCAATTTACTTTCTCTTAATATCCATGAGTAATCTGTAACTCACTGTGGGTATGTATGCTGTAGGCCAGGCTGCTGCAATGCTGCTTCTCCTGTTTTTAATTTTTTGAAGATGTCTCTGATTTAGTTTTGTGTCACAGGCATCTGTACATATACGCTTTGAACTGGCAATGTTGTGAAATTTAATGTTTGTCTAAGGCCCCAATAATACAGACTTTAATAACACGAAGTCAAATATTACCCCTCTATAGAAAATTAAAATGTCTAACCAGACCGTACTTGTTCTTATTTAACTGAATAGAAAGAAAAACACTTTTCCCATTTATTCTTTCACTATTAAAACCATTTTCCATCATTGGGATGTAATTTCCTGACATACTTTGCCATTATCAAAAAATGGATGCATGTATGTTTATTGTGGCACTATTCACAATAGCAAAGACTGGGAACCAACCCAAATGCCCATTTGATGATAGACTGGATAAAGAAAATGTGGCACATATACACCATGGAATACTATGCAGCCATAAAAAAGGATGAGTTCATGTGGGAGTTGAACAATGAGAACACATGGACACAGGGAGGGGGAACATCACACACTGGGGCCTGTGGCGGGTTAGGGAAGGGATAGCATTAGGAGAAATACCTAGTGTAGATGATGGGTTGATGGATGCAGCAAACCACCATGACAAGTGTACACCTACGTAACAAACCTGCAGGTTCTGCACATGTATGGCAGAACTTAAAGCATAATAAAAAAATCAATTCCCCTTCAAAGAAGGAAATATTTCTTAAGGCTTCTGGCTCTGGCTCTCCTGCTTCTTTTAAAATCTACAACAATTCAACAAATACCTCCATAAGATTGTCTTGACATTTTAAAGATCAGGAGAGGAACATTTGAAAACTCTGATCTTTATTGTATTCTTTTCTTGGGGCACACACTTTTTCACCCCCAGGCTAAGATATCCCCTCCGGCCTCCTTTAGCATTATATGAGGTTTCTCCATTTTAGTGTTTTTCAGTGATGCATTCATTTCCTATCGCTGCTGTAACCAGTCACCACACATTTAGTGACTTGGACACGGAAATTTATTATTTTATAGATGTATAGGTTGGAAGTCCTACACTAATCTCAATGGGCTAAAATCCAGGTGTCAGCAGGACTGTGTTCCATTCTGGAGGTGCTAGGGAAAAATCTGTTTCCTCGTTTTCTTCAGCTTCTAGAGGTCTGTATTAGCCCATTTTCACACTGCTATACTTATACTACCTGAGACTGGGTAATTTATAAACAAAAGAGATTTAATTAACTCACAGTTCTGCATGGCTGGAGAGGCCTCAGGAAATTTACAATCTTGGTGAAGGTGAAGGAGAAGCAAGTACCTTCTTCACAAGAGGGCATCAGAAAGAGAGAGAAGGGGAAAGTACCAGATACTTACCAAACAACCAGATCTCGTGAGAACTCACTAACAGGAGAACAGTATGAGGGAAGCGGGTCCCTATGATCCAATCACTTCCCACTGGGCCCTTCCCCTCCACACATGGAGATTACAATTCGCATTACAATTGGAGAGGAGATTTGGGAGGGAACACAAAGCCTAACCATATCCAGGTCATTCTGATTCTTTGGATTCAGGCCCCTTTCCTCCATCTTTGCATCTCTCCATGCCTTTCTTTTCAGTCACACCTTCCTCTGACTGTTATCTATGGCCTCGTTTTCCCACATTAAGGCCCTCGTGATTACACTGGGCCCATCTGGATAATCCTGGCTATTCTCTCTATTTTAAGGTCAGTTTATTAGCAAACTTAATACTATTTACAATCTTATTTCTTCTCGTGCATGTAACCGTTCGAGATATTAGGACAAGTTCCAGATATTAGGACATAGATGTCTGTGGCCAGCCTTTAGTTTGCCAACCACAGTTGGATATTATAATCAAATATTTACTTGCCTGTACCTTCTGTGAGTATATGAAATCTTTCTAAACAGGACCTAGATTCTCCTCACCCCTTTATCCTAGCGCCAAGCGTGGTCCCCGGTACATAGTATTTGTCAGTGAATAGCTGTTGACTAACATGAAGTGTTATCTTACAACGAAGAAGAAAAAGGTATAATATATAAACGGAAGTGCAAGGCTTGTCAATGGAAGTGTTAAACATAGGTAATCTTGTAGTAAGTGTGACATTATTCTAGTTTCATTTTAACTTTTTTTTAAAATTTTAGATTTATAAAATTGGTGAGTATAAATTAAATGTTAAAAATTCTGGGAAGTATTCCATAATATATCATTTTAGAAAGAAAATCAATATGGGCTTAGCTTATTATAACTACTAAATAGGTAATCCAACAAAAGCAATTTCCTAACCTTTAAAGAAGAGAAAAAGTGATTATGGAAATAGATTTTACATTTAGAAGTTACTTGCTGTGGCCTTTAAGGTTCTTCTCTTTGTCACTCTGCCAGGTTAAGCAAACTTACCCCGTGGATCTCAGGGAATGGGCAAAGATTTCTGCATGGTTTACATGGAGATTTCAAAACGTATGAGACAGGGGAAATGAAAATGGTGACTCCAGCTCTCAGAATAATTAAATCATGACTTTGTCAAATGTATGACTATACCCTAGAATATTCAAAGAGGAAACATTAAAAAAGAAAACCTCTGGGAATATTTAAACAATACCAACCTAGTCACCCTCAAAATTACTTACAAGAAACAGAAGGAGAAATTTAAACTTTGCTGACCTTGCAATAGTAGTCTTTATGAAGTCCACGAAATTTAACATTTTTTCATTATAAATGGAGGAGTCAGTTATGTTTGGACATCCAAAACAGGTTTCAGCAAGTACCGTCTTCTGGGTTAGACCCTGTTTGCACATGGCAAGAAGGATGGAGAATGTGGCTCTAGAGAGAGGCTGCCTGTGATCTACTTTTTTTGTTTGTTTTTGAGACAGGGTCGCACTCTATTGCCCAGGTTGGAGTGCAGTGGTATAATCTTGGCTCACTCCTACCTCTGCATCCTGGGCTTAGGCAATCCACCTGCCTCAGCCTCCTGAGTAGTTGGGACTACAGGCACACACCACCATGCCTGGCTACTTTGTTGGTATTTTTTATAGAAAAGGGGTTTCTCCATGTTGCCCAGGCTGGTCTCAAATTCCTAGGCTCCAGTGATCCACCAGCCTTGGCCTCCCAAAGTGCTGGGACTACAGGCATGAGCTACTGCATCTAGCCCTGTGATCTACTTTTAATTCAGCTATTTTTGATTTGTGTGACCTTGGATAAGCTTATTTTCATTCCCTTTTATCAATATTTTAATCTGCAAACAAAGGTAATAGCACCTGCCTGATAGCGTTATTTTGAGGATTAAATGTGCAAAGACATGTAAAGCATAGAAGAGTGTCACATTTAAGTCATGCAATGTGTTATCTGGTTAGACTAGCTAGTAGAGTCATGGAACAGCTATAAATGTGTCAGCTCTGTGTCGACATGCAGTGAACTATTGCCATACCTAAACGCTAAGTTTAGCCTGCTTGCTGACGCTCCATAATGTAATAATACTGCATATTAGAATCACTCAATCACGTGCCTTCTTTATGTAAAGGAGTTTGACTGTATAGCCCTTTATTTGCCCTAAAAATATTCAGTTTTCCGATATAATGGGTTTATATCTAATAATTCTGTGCACGTACAGACTAAACTCACTAATTCCAAATATGAATCTAGGCCAGGTGTGGTGGCTCATGCCTATAATCTCAGCCCTTTGGGAGGCTGAGGCAGTTGGATCACTTGAGGTCAAAAGCTCAAGACCAGCCTGGCCAACATGGTGAAACTCCGTGTCTACCAAAAATACAAAAATTAGTCGAGCATGGTGGTGCACCTGTAATCACAGCTACTTGGGAGGCTGAGGCAGGAGAATCACTTGAACCCAGAAGGAAGAGATTGCAGTGAGCCAAGATTGTACCACTGCACTTCAGGCTAGGTGACAGAGTAAGTGAGACTCCATCTCAAAAAAAAAAAAAAAAAAACATACACACACACACACACACACACATATGAATCTCAATTAAAATTAAATATGCTTGCCTTATTCAAAAAAATTCTTCAAATTTAAAATGGATGTAAAATGACTTGCTATTTATATAACGTGTGAAATGACACCTGGCTAGAAGCTTTCAATGCAACTTCTTCCCTCTTCTCAATAAAAGGCTGTAAAGACAGAAACGCAAAATTAAAATCTGTAATACTGAAAACAAAACCTATAGCCAAATGACAATCTCCAGATATCCTGAAGTAGATGAAATTAGCTAGGCAAACATTATTAGTTTTCCTTCTTCACACACCTAGGAAAAGGGAAAATGAGTAATATGTACTTTGAATAAACATGTCTTTAAATATTTTATGTACATATTTACTGCACAATGTATAAATACACAGAACGATAACGGAGGTGTATGTAAGAGGTGGCTTGGTGAGAGCATTTCAAAAAGCCAATACAATTGATTTTGCTCAACTCCAAATAACATTTGAAAAATACAAGAGTGCATTTATCCTTTATAGTTTTTCACCTGTGATTTTTTTAGTTGCGCATTTTAAATATAAATACTCCTCAATTTAAGATGAATTACATCCTGATAAACCTATTGTTATGCTGAAAATATGATAATTTGAAATGCATTTGATACCCTTAACTTATGAAACTTTATAGCTTAGCTTAGCCTAACTTAAACATGCTCAGAGCACTTACATTAATTGGGAAAAATCATCTAACATAATACCTATATTTTATAATCAGATATTGAGTGTTGTATGTTGATGAATGTTTTGTAGACGTGATGGAATGAGAAAACATAAAACACAATATCCAAAGACCGGTGGCAACACAGAATGCTGCAGAGTATCAGTTGTTCACCCCTTGATTGCATGGCTGACTAGGATCTTGGGCTCACTGCTGCTGCCCATCCCAGAAAAATATCAAAATTCAAAATTCAAAGTATGATTTCTACTGGATGAGCCTGACTTTCAAACCATAATAAAGTAAAAAAAAAAGTTCTTAATTTGGAGACTGTCTTTAGTTAATGCCAACTATTCAGTAGTACTTAAATGTTTAACAACAATTTCTTCAAAAATAAATAAATAGCCTTTGTAGTGTATGCTGACTTCCGTACTAGCGAGTCAAGTACATATTGTTGCTTTGAGCCAGTAAGCTTTCGGATGGGCTTGATGTAGAACTCCAGGTAACCAGAACTTTTTTTAAAAAATCTCACTAGTAGTCTGAAAGGTCAACACAGGGTGCTTTCTTATTCATGTTTGTGACCCCAGAACTTTGCACAGAACTTGTCACAGGATAGGTATTTAATTAATATTTCTCGATATAATAGCAAGAAGAGACAACATTCTCTTAATTTACAAAAGTAAATGAAGAGTTTTATAATCTTATCCAAGAATTCCAAGACGCTTCAATTAAACATGTGACATACCTCAGGAATCAATGGTAGGAATATATAGACTAAAAGCACATGGGAAGAAATTAATATAGAAAAATATTTCAGAACCAGCTTTCTTAATCATTATGTCATTATTGTGATTTGCCAAAGTTATGTACTTATAATTACTAACATCCAAATGCTATGGGCATATAAAATATTCTTACTTTGTGTCTTTCATGGTTAAGAAATGGATACAGCATTCCTTTGAGGCTCAGAATTTTTTCGTTCCTTGATGTTTGAAGGTAATTTTTGGACTCAATAAAAAAATTTTAATTGGTGAGTTAGGGTGAAAAATACATAACCATTTTCAATTTTTATATATAATGCAAGATTTTCCTCCAAAAGATTTTTACACATATGCACTCCTACCAGCAATGAAGCAATAGATCCTGTCACCCAAGTTTGCAGTGTTTGCCAATCTGTTAAATAAAAAAAGATATTTCTGAGATTTAATTTGCATCTATCTTACTGGAAGTAAAGTTGAATATATTTCATATGTTTGAGAGTAAATTGCATTTTTTTGAACTGTATCTTCATGTAGTTTGTCAATTTTTTAGCTGGCATTTTAAAATTGATTTTTTTTCATGCTCTTTAGCACTTTGTGATATTAGATGTAGTTTCTCTTCACCAAGTTATCATTGTCTTTTTTGCTCTGATTGCAGTGATTTTGTCATACGGAAGTATGCTCTTTTTAATGCAGTCAAGCTTACTAATATTAAATGAATTCTAGATGATCAGTCATAGTTAGAAACACTTTTTGCAAACCAAATCATAAAATAATTGTTCCTTATTTTGATTTATTGTTCCATTTGGAATTTATTCTGATGTAGACCATGAGGTGCTATCTTCTACTGGTTCTATATCCACCCTTATCCCTTCGACACTCTTCTCAAATCTAGGAAGTGAACTTGCGGGAGAATATCACTTGCCTTCTGGTTTCTAGTTGTATTTTCCCAGTGGAGATATGAGTGGCAGAGGCTCAGAGGGAGATAATTCCCTTGTTGTGGGGTTTCTGTGGCTAGCTATGTTTTTCAATCTAAGGTCACAGCTGTTGTCTGATGTCCCTTTTCACACATCCCTCTCTGTCTCTTGGTGTTAACCACTCTCTCCCCTTCAGGCCTATGTGTGGTAAGAGGATCCTTCTGCTACTATCTCAGTACGATTTCTCACACAGTATCTCTAAATCTTTACACATAGTGCCTTTATTAAATTCCTCCTCTTATTGAATTTGAGCATGCTATCAGTCCTTCTGTAATGATATCAGATAGAGGACCCAATGTAATTTTCTTTTCAGATGGTCACTTAATAGTCCATCTTCCTTCACTGATTTGAAATCATAAATTTTGTCACAGATGACATTTTTATGTGAATTTGCATCTACTGCTGAAATTTCTACTTTGTCCCATTGATATTTTATCTCTCTGTGCCAGGACCAGACCATTATTACTACTTGTATATTGCAGTGTGTTTTAATATCTGGTAGAACTGGTGCATGTTCATTGTTCTTTGTTCTCGGGCTGAGATTTTTTATATGCCGATATGGAATGTAGGATCAGAATGTTTATACATTCATGACCATAAAAAGAAAGGAAGACTAAGCAAAGAAAAGAAGGAAGGAAAGAGAAATAAGGACAGACAGAAAAAAAAGAAAGAAAGAAATAAGAAAGAAAAAAAAGAGGCCTGTTGGTGATTTTATTGGTATTGTGTTGAATTTTTTAAGCTTCTAATTGATTGTATATATTTTTACTTATTAGTCTCACCTCTATTAATTTATCCTATAACTTTATTCTCACATATGCAAGCAAATATTCTGGAATAACCAAAATTGTGCAAAATAATTACTCATTTGTAAAATTTGAGGTACTTGTCTCTGTATTAATATGCAAATATTTCTAAACATTCATTATTAAGTACAAGGTAGAGTGCAAAGCAGTGTGAATAGAATACTACCAAGAATACATACATTTCGTACTTATTTATAGATGAAAAAAGATTATCTGAAAGGATATATACACTAATAGCTGTGCCGCAGATGTGAAGAAAACTGAGTCAATGAAAGACTGGAATGTGAAGAACATTTTTTTGCTAAACTTTCTACTTTTATTTTTTACTTTTATACCAATGTATATGTTAATTATTTAAATAACTACTTTAAAATGTGTATTTACTTATTTTCTACTTATAAAACATGACCTCTTGCCAAATTTGTACCTAACATTTAAAAGAAATAGTACAAATAAAGTTTGTGAAACAAAAGCAAACATCAGCCAGCTTTTTATAACGTGATTCTGTTAAGTTCCAAATGTGGGTTAGGCATGGACCAGTGTTAGGTATCTTCTCACTGATTTCTGTGTCAAAGTAACTTATCAAATCTCTTTCACCAGCCAGCTCTGATATGGGTACCTGATTTACTGAAATCCCAACTCATTTTCTTCTTTACAATATGCTGGGCATTAATTTTATTTCTGTTACCTCAGGGCCCCTGATGACAGGTTATTCCCATTTTGATTGCAGATGTATGAAATCCTTATAAGTGCTTCTTGACCCCTGGCTTCTCTTCCTAGAACTGGTTCAGTTTTAACACAATGGGAAGTTTTATATGTTGCTCAGACTTGCCATCTTTAACAAAGCCTTTGTACCCTGCATGCACTCTTTAAGCACTTCTGGAAGCCACTGCACATCTTCTGCCATTTTCCTGTACTCTTATTTGGTGAAAACCTTTGGGTGTCAAATCCATCTCTTAATTTTTGGCAAAAATTTATATCAACAAAGATTCAAGAATACCTCACTTCAACTTTTTGAAATGATATTGGAACCAGGCAATTTGCATGATTTTCATAATTTCCTAAAAAATAAAAGTGTGTAAATGTTAAGTTAAAATTTAGGAGTAATTTAAGAAAGTGCAATTGCCATGACCTACTGATGTGAATCCTGGCAGTCTTTGGCTCCTCCTCCTTCTTTCCTGGTCTTCGTTTATATAATCTGTTTTGTCCTGTTTACCTTTTATGCCACTCAGGAAACATTTTTTTTACAATTTTTATTTTTTGTTTCATTGGCTTCTTAACTTTTAAAAATTTTTAATTTTTTTTTTATTTGAATAGCTTTTGGTTTTTTGTTGCATGGATGAATTATAAGGTAATGAATTGCCCATCTACTTTTTTGTCATTTCCCACCACCATAGTACAGGCTCTCCAAGCCAGAATTGTAACCTTATTTGGTGAGCACTTAAAGACCCCAGTGTTCCATCTCTTCCTCCTTATAGCTGACAGATTAATAATTATGTTATACTCTTTATTCATATTATGCTTGTATTCAAAAATCTTCTAGGTTTCTCCTGCTGTTTTCAAGATAAAGTCTAAAGTTCTCAGTGATTTTATGATCCTTGTGATATGGAATCTTCAAATCTCATTTCCCACCTGTCTTCCACTCCATTAGGTTTGGTTTTCTCCCTGGTATCCTATGTCTAATTTGTATTATGTCTTGTTTTCCTCTTCTTTCCATATATTTACATCTTCATTTTTTAATGAGACTCAAGTAGTTAATTGAAACTGCAACTTTTAACTCGATTTTATTAATCAGGAATACATCTCAAAGGGGACTATGTAATAATGACCCCTTGTAGTTTTAGTAGACACTATTGATGCCTCTTCATATATTATTTGCATTTATTATTCCAGTTGATGCTTACTGCATTCTAGTTCAAGTACTTTTGACTCTATCAGAAGCCTATCAGACCAGGTAGGGTAGGAAGGAAGTCCTGGCCAGTGGTGAATATTCCCAGTACCCTTAGCCAATCATGGATGGAAGCTAAAGGATAAATACTCCATCTTTCCTATCTCTCAGAAAGAATAATTCTAAGTTATGTTCTAGCATCTCTCTCAGTTCCCCAGTTGTTCACGGTGGTGACCTGCCATGGAAACCTACCTGATAACATATCCCTTATTGGCTTCCCTCTTTTCCTCATCTTATTTCTCTGTGTCCTTACCAGTACCTTTGTGGTCATCTCCCAAAGAAACTACTTGCACTCAAATACTTACCTATCTTAGGGGAATCTAACATATAGTCCATGTAGGTTTAGCGTTCCATTATTGGAGTTATTTATAGCCTACTGCTCAAGGTCATTGCCAAGGTCTGATTGCAAAAATTCAAAAAATTGCTCCTCAGGCATAAGTAGGTTTAAGATCACACTGCAGCATTGAAAGATCCTCTTTTCTTCTAGACTGCTGCATCATTTGCTCTTGAATCGATCACTTAGTATGTAATTATTCTTTCCATGAACAATATTTATCAACTATGTGTCTGGAACTCTTCCAGGCACTAGAGATACTATAATGAACAAGACTGGGAAAAACACCTTCTTGATGTTTCTAGTGATGGGATCTGATGAAACAACATTGTCATATATACGCATATTGTATCATGTGCTCCCTGGTATTGTGTTGATTTGTTATACACTGATGAAAGCACTGTATGGCAGAGCAAGTAGAAGTCTATCTGTATTCTCCCTTATTGACAGCCAATGTTCTATATTATGTTTTCCTCAGTTTGGGCAGCCCCTTTCAATCCATTTGGTTTATTTAGTCTGCTGTGCTCCTTTTTTTTTTTTATAAGCAACTACAATCTTTTTTTTTTTTTTCCAAAAGAACTTTTAATTCAAGCCAGGTTGATAACGCTGGTGCCCTAGGCCTAACTGGCTCTATCATTTGAATGCTTCTGAAACATACTGAAAAGATAAAGCCATATACCAGTAAAATTCTAATCTGTTGATTGGAGGATAAATTAAACTGTCAGGAATACATCTCAAAGGGGGCTATGTAATAATGACCCCTTGTAGAGCTGATTGAATTAATGCTCTCATTTTCTGGAACACCTTGAAGCTTTTGCTAACAGTTGTATACCTCCGTGGTTACTTACATTTTAGATGGTCATCTGTCCAACTAGATTCTTAGTTCAAAGGATTACAGAGTATCTTTATACTTTACTTTCCCACCATAATATCTGACAGTCTTTCTTAAATAGGTCTTACGTATGTACTCATTAAATATTTTAGAAAGAATGAATAGGTGAATATATACAAATAGGAATTGTATAGTTGAATTAAATTAGAACATTTTAATTGATAGATGAGACTCAATCTAATTTATGTTTATGGAAAGACATAATACCTAATATAGTTTTTTAAAATGTATATTGCTTATTTTCTTATTTCAACCTCACCTACTTTCAAATGACTTAGATATGGAATATGCAGGTTTAAATTATGTTAAATTCAATAACAGAATAAAAAAGAATAGATAAGCCTTAGAGAAACATAAGGAGTTTATGCCAATAGATTTCTCATATGACCTCATTACTACTTCTGGGCACACAATTTGGCTTAGTTTTCTGGCAGCTAAAGCAAAAAAAGAATCATACTGAGCTAAGTAATATTCATAGTTGATATAAGAGGCATAAAAATTCCCCTGCAGGGCAAATTATTTCTTGGATATAAATTTAGTGAGACATATATTATGTGGATCTATGTTTAAGAGAGCAGCCTGTACAGTTCATAGTGTCTTCATTTTTGTTTGTACAAAAGTGAGGAACCACTGTTCAAATAAATATTTTTTTTCCTATTTAAAAGTTGAGGACAGAATATTGAATTACAGGACATAGCAAATACTCAGTGAAGTCATTCCTGTGGTGCCTTGAATAATATGGCTGTTCATGTAACTCATGTCTAAATTATTACAGAGATAGAATATACCAAATCCAGATGAATACTACTTACAATCTTATGAAACTGTGATTCTCAAATATTCATATTTTAAGATAGTCTTTAAGGAGTTCCCTTGACAATGTTAGCCATCATATGTGACAGGGAAAACCTGTCATTCTCCTATAATTTTAAAACCTGAATTTATATTCTTACTTGACAAAGAGCCAACTCACTTTGTCATGGATGTGGGTAGCAGGCATATCTACAGAGTCAACTTTCCTCTACAAAATAATTTGTATATTTTTATTGACTCTCAAGAGCTCTGAGTCATAACATTGAAGAAAGAATATGGATAAAAATCTTTCTCCCTTATTTTCCATTTTATTTATTTTTTTGTCTAGAAAAGTCTGACCGATAAAATAAATCTATTCAATTTGACAAGTCAATCATTCATTCATCATTTACTGTGCTTCCAGTTTGCAGTGCTGAGCATATAGTAGTGAACCAGACAGCCCAGTTGTGCTCATGTAGCTACAGCCAAGTGGGGAAAATACACACTGAACAGCAACCACACTTCCATTTCCAGCAATATAATACCTCAGATGCCTAGAGAAATCATATTCATACATAACCTACAATTTAGGAATAAAATGTTTTAAAGAATATAGGCCATTGGTATGGTCTACTGGATAAAGAAAATGTGGTACATATATACCATGGAATATTATACAACCATAAAAATGAGTAACACCATGTCTTTTGCAAGAACATGGATGAGCTACAGGCCATTATCCTTAGCAAATTAACACGAGAACAGAAAACCAAATACCATAGGTTCTAACTTATAAGTGGGAGCTAAATGATAAAAACTTATAAAAACAAAGAAGGAAACAACAGACACTAGGATATACTTGAGGTTGGAAGGTTGGAGGAGGGAGAGGGGCAGAAAAGATAACTATTAGGTACTGGGATTAATACACGACTGATGAAAAAATCAGTACAACAAACCTCTGTGACACGTGTTTACCTATGTGTATTAGTCTGTTTTCATGCTGCTAAATGATAATACCCGAGACTGGGAAATATACAAAAGAAAGAGGTTTATTTGGACTTATAGTTCAACATGGCTGGGGAAGCCTCACAATCATGGTGGAAGGTGAAAGGCATGTCTCACATGGCATCAGACAAGAGAAGACAGCTTGTGCAGGGAAACTCCTATTTTTATATAACCATCAAATCTTGTGAGACTTATTCACTATCATGACAATAGCATGAAAAAGACTGACCCCTGTGATTCAATCATCTCCCACCAGGTCGCTCCCACAACATATGGGAATTATGGGAGCCACAAGAGGAGATTTGGGTGGGGACACAGAGCTAAGCCATATTATTCCACCCCTGGCCCCTCTCGAATCTCATATCTTCACACTTCGAAACTGATCATGCCTTTCCAACAGTCCCCCAAAGTCTCAGCTCATTTCAGCATTAACTCAAAAGTCCACAGTCCAAAGTCTAATCCAAAGCAAGGCAAGTTTCTTCCACCTATGAGCCTGTAAAATAAAAAAAACAAGTTAGCTACTTCCTAGACACAATGGGGGTACAGGGTGTAGGTAAGTACAGCCATTCTAAATGAGAGAAATTGGTCAAAACAAAGGGGTTATAGACCCCATGCAAGTCCAAAATCCAGTGAAACAGTCAAATCTTAAAGCTCCCAAATGATCTCCTTTGACTCCATGTCTCGCATCCAGGTCACACTGATGCAAGAGGTGGGCTCCCATGGTCTTGGGCAGCTCTACCCCTGTGACTTTGCATGGTACAGCCTCCCTGCCAGATGCCTTCATGGGCTGGCATTGAGTGGCTGTGGCTTTTCCAGGCACATGGTGCAAGCTGCTGATGGATCTACCATTCTGGGGTCTGGAGGATGGTGGCCCTCTTTTCACAGCTCCCCTAGGCAGTTCCCCAATAGAAACTCCATGTGGGGGCTCCAACCCCACATTTCCCTTCTGCACTCCCCCTGGTAGAGGTTCTCTGTGAGAGCCCTGCCCCTGTGGTAAATTTCTTCCTGGACGTCTAGGCATTGACATACATCATGTAAAATCTAGATGGAAGTTCCCAAACCTTAATTCTTGACATCTGTCCATCTGCAGACTCATCACTAATGGAAGCTGCCAAGGCTTGGGGCTTGTACCCTCAGAAGCCATGACCCAGGCTCTACACTGACCCCCTTCAGCCAAGGCTGGAGCAGCTGGGACATAGGAAACCAATTCCGTAGGTTGCACACAGCATGAGGACCCTCTCCCCCAGTGGGTGAAACCACTTTTTCCTCCTATGTCTCTGGGACTGTGACTGGAGGGGTTGCTATGAAGACCTCTGACATGCCCTGGAGACATTTTCCCCATTGTCTTGGGGATTAACCTTTGGCTCTTTATTACACAAATATCTGCAGCCAGCTTGAATTTCTTCTCAGAAAATCGGATTTTCTTTTCTATTGCATTGTCAGGCTGTAAATTTTCTGAACTTTTATGCTCTGATTTCCTTACAAATTGAATGCCTTCAACAGTACCCAAGTCATATCTTGAATGCTTTGCTGCTTAGAAATTTCTTCCACCAGATACCCTAAATCATCTCTCTCAAGTTTAAAGTTCCACAAATCTCTAGGGCAAGGGCAAAATGTCACCAGTCTCTTTGTTAAAACATAACAAGAGTCACCTTTGCTCCAGTTCCAACAAGTGCCTCATCTCTGTCTGAGACCACCTCAGCCTGGATTTCATTGTCCATATAATTATTAGCATTTTGGTCAAAGCCATCAACAAGTCTCTAGAGAGTTCCAAACTTTCTCTCATTTTTTGTCTTCTTCTGAGCCCTCCACACTCTTTCAACCACTGCCTGTTACCCAGTTCCAAAGTCACTTCCAGAGTTTTGGGTATCTTTTCAGCAGTGCCACACTGTACTGGTACCAATTTACTGTATTAGTTTGTTTTCACTCTGCTGATAAAGACGTAACCAAGACTGGGCAATATACAAAAGAAGCAGGTTTATTGGACTTACATTTCCATGTGGCTGGAGAAGCCTCACAATCATGGTGGAAGGTGAAAGTCATATCTCACATGGTGGCAGACAAGAGAAGAGAGCTTGTGCAGGGAAACTACTGTTTTTATATAACCATTGAATCTTGTGGCACTTATTCACTATCACAAGAACAGCAGGGAAAAGACCTGCCCCCATGATTCAGTCATCTCCCACCAGGTCCCTCTCACAACACGTGGGAATTATGGAAACTACAAGTTGAGATTTGGGTGGGGGCACCGAGCCAAACAGTATCACTATACAATGAACCTTTACATGGACCCCAATACTAAAATAAAAGTAAAAAAACTGTAGACCAGAGAACAGAGGGAGATTTACCCCAAAGTTAATAGAAGTTTAAGTTTTAGGGCTCCTTCCAAAGTCCTAGCAAGTTTGAATTTATTATTTTGTATTCTTTTTCTTAAAGAGTCTCTTCCAAAGTATTTAAGATTCAGGTCCTACAAGGTAATTCTTGCCTTCATAAATTCATAGATGAATGAATGAGAAAGTGTGACAAAAATCTCAGAGATAATATATAAGGATAAGCTGTGAATACAGAAAAGTAAGGTATTATTGAAATAGAATTCATTTTAGTAACATCTATCCATCCTCTGTAGCCCGTGTGGGAAAAGAAACATAGGCAGGTGTTAGAAAAAGCCCTTCATAAAGCCAGGATTCCAAAAAATGACACATTTTCATTGGGTGAACCAGAAAAAAACAAAGAACATATCACATGAAGGTGTAATGACAGTAGTTGCCTGCCATGCATATTTTTCTGGTGAAAAATGAAAAACTATTCCTTAAGAATTTCTAACTACAAGCCTAACATCAACAGAATGTGGGGCCTGAAATTCTATTTGTGTAGCCTTCAAAATTCAATGCTTACAATGTAGTTAAAATGGGCACTACATTCTACTTGTACAGTCAACCTAAATCCTCGTGTTCATTAGAGAATTTTGTATATTAGAGTTACTGCAGGCATTGGTTTTGCTCATTGTTTTGCCGCTGCAGAACATAGGTCGCCATGTTGTCTTTCAGTCTTTAGCACTGGTTTCCTTTTGACTCTTATTTTTGCTACCACAATCTTGTTGCCTTTGCAGCCTTTGCCTATGGCTGAGTCTCAAAACTATCACATGTTCTAAATTTTCCCAATTTCCAGTACCCAATTTTCTATTAGTAATCTTTGCTTCATACAAATAACTTCAAATTTTAGTGACTTTATATTGTAATTTATTTTTTTTAAATGTGGTTCAGCTGGATGGTTCTTTTCCTGGTTTCTTGGGGGGGTCACTCACATAGGTGCATTCACCTGAGGATTAATTCAAGGCTGGTCCTCTCTCTACATGACAGAGGCAATATTCCAAGAAAGAAAGTTCCATACATAAGCACTTAGTAAGCCTCTGTTTGTGTCACATTTGCTGATATTCCATTGGCTAGAGCAAGTCATATGGCACAGCCCAGAGTCAGTGGAGCAGGGGACCTTATGAATTTGGAAAGTGTAACTCATTGAGGGTGGCTGATATAATAATCTGTTCCAATGAGTTGCAGCTTTTATATGGATACATAACCAAACGTTTCAACTTTTCAAAACTACTCCTACTCAGGGGAGGTAAGGTTAATCAAAATAAATAATTTGATGAATAATTAGATCCATTATATATGATAAATGATAAACATTTTGGTGGCAATTAATCTTCAGAGAATTTTATCAATAGTAAAGGACTGGTAAAATAATCTACAGTACCTGACTCCCCAAAACATAATCTCTTGAATTTGCAAAACATCATTTTATAGTGAAACAAACAGATTTTTTGGCCACTGGTGGCTATTTGAGCTTCATTCCATTTAGTACACTGCAAAATAGACTGAGAAGCTTCTGTTATATTTCCCTGGCAGTGGCCATGCATGGATAGTCTCCTCCGTAAGGAGATTATTTTACCACCCAAAATCTATGATATCTCATTATAGTATGTTCTGACCTCAACGAGTCTTTGCTGTTTTTAACTGTTTTTTTCTCTTTTTTCTTTTCTTTCTCTCTCTTCTTTTTCCTTCCTTCTTTTCTTTTTTTTTCTCTTTCTCTTTCTTTTTACAGGGTAGGCCACATACACATATAAGAACATTGACTCTCAAGAACTTTGAATCACACTTGGAAGAAAGAATGTGGATTGGAAATATGTTAAATGTATTATTGACTGACATCATTGTTCCAAGAACCTAAGGGTGGCTTCTATAGAACAATCTGATTTTCAAAAGAACTTGCTCTGGACTCAAATCTGCGAACTTTCTAGTTCTGACTGAGATTCAACCTTTTTTCTCAAATAAATGCTCCTTAAATTTTTGCAAAGCTTTGGTCAATTTCCAGAGTTCTGAAAAATCAGACTTTGACCATTTTTTGTGTGCCAATTTTCTCATTGTTTAATAGAGGGGTGGATTTTGAAAATTTCTTCTGACATTCAGAAGAGCTTCTTCTGTGGTCATTTTTTGTGAAGTAATTAGAAACTGAGATACTTCTCCAAAACAAATTGTTGAGTTTTGGGATAATGGAATGGAAGAATGGAGACTGGAAAGGCATCTCACATATATTCATTACAGCAAGTGATTCCTGAAGATTTCAGAACCTCTCTTTTATGAAGCCTTCTTCTTCTTGCATCTCACTTTATCTTTATGAGGCTAGAACAGAGAATCTAACTGGTAGGCTTTTTCCCCTAAGATTTAATTTAATAAAATTATTTACACATCAGAATTGGATAGAGTTAAGTTGATATTACAATCTCACTACTTTTTAAGTATGTGTTCTTAGGCAAGTAGTTTAACATTCATTAATTTTAATTCTTTTATCTAAAACTTGGAGGCTGTCCTAGAAAGTCATAAGATACAGTGGATACTGTAAAAATATTAGCAATTTTAAATAAAAATTCAATTTAAGAGCATCTTTTCTTCAGTTACAGTGGCAGATGTTTTGATGTCTTTCCTATAGAACTTCTGCAAATATTTACAATTACTACAGACAATTACTGTTTTTGGTTCAAAATGGGCATCATGACTTGATAAAGGCTATACTTTTGGTAAATGGTGAATTTATTTATTAAAATGTTTTTAAGTGTCAAAACACCTGGTAATTAAATGTCATTTGTTCTAAAAGAAATACAATTTAATGGAATTAGGACAATTGTGGATACTCCAGGATATAAAATATTATTGCCAAATATGGGTGGTGCTTCAATGACAAAAAAAAAAAAAAATTACAGAATCTACCTAGTATTTTCTTTAAGCCTGCTTAACTTTCTTACTTTAAACTGAGCTTTAAAAAATAAAAATAAAAACCCAAAACAAAACATCTTTTTGGAGTTTCAAAAGAATAAAAAAACTTCCATTGGACATCTCGTATTATGCTTTATGTTTTAAAAACAAAAAACTCAATATTTATTTAAATAATTAAATATGTTTGTATGTAAAAACATAAAGAATGAAGAACAACACAGATACAATAATTTTTTTCTTTTCTGATACAAGATATCATTTTATTATGTATGTTTTCTTCATATATCTCATGTTAGAGTACACAGTACTTTTGTACTATGATAATACATCTGAGCTAGATGAAAATGATTAGAGAAGCTAATGCATTTTTTTCGGACTGGATAATATTCTATGAAATATATTTATGACAATGGTGCACATTCAGCAATATTTAGAAACACTTTTTTTCTTTCAATTTTATCGATTTTTGCTTTATTTATTTGGAAGCTGTATAATTAGTTGACATATATTTAGGGTTGCCACCTTCTCTTGATGAATTGACCCTTTTATTGTCATGTAATGTCCCTTTTATATATATATATATATATATATATATATGTACATATATATATATACACACACACACACACACACACACATATATATATATATATACATATATATATATATTTTATTACATTTTAGGTTTTGGGGTACATGTGAAGAACATGCAAGATTGTTGCATAGGTACACACATGGCAGTGTGATTTGCTGCCTTCCTCCCCCATCACCTGTATCTGGCATTTCTCCCAATGCTATCTCTCCCCCAACTCCCCACCCCCCCGCTGTCCCTCCCCTTTTTCCCCCAACAGACCCCAGTGTGTGATGCTCCCCTCCTTGTGTCCATGTGTTCTCATTGTTCAACACCCGCCTATGAGTGAGAACATGCAGTGTTTGATCTCACTTTTAATTATTATCACCGAAGATAGTGGAGAGGCAGTGCTTCAGGCATCTAGTTGATAGAGGCCAGGGATGCTCTAATAATCCTACAATGCTCAAGATGGGCTCCATTAACAAAGATATATCTGGTCCACAGTTGGACCAGATGTCAATAGTATTGATGTCAATAGTGTTGATCTTGAGAAATTCCAGTCTAATCATATACTTTATTATCTTTTTTCTTTTCAATTTTTCATATCAAACTGTAAAATATCCATTCCCTATTGTGGTTATGAAATTTTTTTCACACACTAGATTTGAAATGCAATCTTAAATTTGCACTTAATATTTTTTATTCTTTTTATATTTAAGTATTTAATCCATTTGGGCTTAATTTTTTTTTTTTTTTTTTTACTTTTTAAATTCTGTGACTTGGGGTGCCAAGGGGAAAAGCCAATTGTGTGAACACCACTAATTAAATAACATATCTTATTTCTCCCTGAATTAAAACACTGTATGTGCACGTAAACAATATGTTTTGGGATCTTTATTTTATTTCACTCATTTGTTTGCATAATCTCTTGGAAGTACCACATCGTTTTGTTTACATTTATTTTAACATCTGGTAAGGCATTATAATCATTTTGATAAAGGTAAGGCTATTCTTCTCATTATTACTGTTTAGTAATTCCTTGACTATTCTTTAGCATTTATTTTCCATATGATCTTTAATATGACTTTCTCCAATTTAAAATAATTATCAAGCATTGTATTTTGCTAATTTTAGCTTTCATACTTTTTTCTTTTATTTTGCTTTTTATTTATCAAAATAAATATTGAGTTGGTTAAATTTAGTTTATCTTCTTAATAGCAAGTGATTTTTAGTTTATACATTTTTGCTGGAATATGACTTTGGTTATGCCCCAAACATTTTGGTGGTTTTTTACATTTCTTGCTCTCTCTCTTGCTGTCTGTGTATATATATATGTATGTTATCTATATAGACCATATACACAGACACATAAAACATTTATATTAGTATAAAATATACATATGTAAATATTAAAAATATATAGTAATAGTAAAATGTTATAAACAGTCTATAATCAATTTTTAAAATATTGTGTATTTGTGCATGTATTATATAATTTTTATATTATTTAATTCTGTTATATGTTTGTATTTTGTCTAATTCTCTCTCTAAATTCCCCCCCAAAAAATAAATTTTGAAATAATGAATTATAATTGCAGTCATTAAATAAGCATAAAACAGTACAGAAAGTTACACAAATAAAATATGTGTAGCTTATTGAATAATCACAGATGAACTCACCCATTTCCTATCAAACAACTCAAGAAACATGAACAGAACTTTATCTGAATCCCAGAAGCCCATCTATTGCTCTTTCTCACTCTAACTCCCTCCTTATCTTGAAATGAAATCATTATTCTGGCTTTTCAAATGATGACTGACTCCTGCCTGTCTTTGAAATGGATGCAATTGAATTGTTAAACATAGACAGTAATCTTGTACAAGAACATACAATATTGTATACAGTATAAAATATGTGTATATCACTAGCTAATATTTTAAGTGTACTCATAATATTATAAAACATATTTTATGTTTTTGACTTCTTTTAAAATTTTGTTATATAATTTTTCTGTTTACTTTTTTATTGCTGTCTAGGATTCCACTGGAAAAATTCACTAAAATTTACTTATTCATTCTACTACTTTGGATATTTGAGTTGTTTCCAGTTTGGGACTCTTAAAAATAATGTTCTTATGAAGATACATATGTTAGGCATGTCACGTCTCTTGACGCATATATGTATGAATTTTTTGGGGGCATGTATTAAGTAGTGAAATATCAGCATAAGAGAATATACCTATGTTAAACTTTAGCACACATGGCCAAATAGTTTTCCAATATGTTTGTATCAAAATACACTCTTACCAGCAGAGTGTGAGAGCTCCTCTTGCTGTATAACTTTGCCAATACGTGGTATTGTCAGGCTTTCCAATTTTACTTGCACCAGCATTTGCGCAGTTGTATCTCATTTAGTTTGCCTTGCCCTGATGATTAATTTTGTGTTTATTACCTATTATATGTTGTATTTCTGAATTGTCTTACTTTTTATTGACTTGTAAAAGCTTTTTATTTATTTTAGATACAAGCCTTTTGTCATTGACATGATACAGTTTCTTTCACAGTTTATGCTCCTCCCAATTAAACAGTCTTTTCCAGCCCTTAAAAAAATTTTTTTTTAATTCTATTTTACTTTTTTCTAGAAAAGTCACTGTTTGTCCTTACACAAGCATACTTTGCTTAAAATTAATTTTTGTATATCTGACAGGTAGGGTAGGATTAAGTATTATCTTTTTATGGACATTTAATTGCACTGACACTATTCTACATATTTCATTTTTAAAAATAGAATTTTTTTTAGAACAGTTTTCAGTTTACAATAAAATTCAGCAGAAAGTACAGAGAATTATCATGTAATCCTTGCCCCCACACTTGCACAGTGTCCCCCACTATTAATATACCTCACTAGAATAGTACATTTGTTACAATTAATGAATCTACATGGACACATAATTATCACTCAAAGTCCATAGCTCACATTAGGATTCAATCTTAATGTTGTACAGTCTATGAGTGTATTTGATTTTTGATGCTGATGTAAGAAGTATTATTTAAAATTATTTTGCAAAGTTTGGTAATGGCATATAGATGTGATGATGGCACATAGAAACACAATGACTTTTTAAATTATTTTTTATTCAATATCTTGCTATATTTACCTACACATTAAAATAATGTTCTGTAGACTCTTATGGAATTTCTAAAAGTACAACCATGTTATCTGCATATTAGGTTTATTTTTCTATTCTTTACATCTTGCAATTACTTTTCTTACCTTAGTTCACTGGTTATATCTGCTAGTACAATGTTGAATACAAATTGTTATATGTTTTGTTTTTTCAAACTTTTTTTTGTGAATTGAACTTTAATTTCCAAAAATTATTTTTGAGAGGAGTGTGTGTGGTGGGGAGGAGGGGGAACTAAGATGATACTTTCGTTCTCCAACAATCTGATTTACTTAAGCATCAACTTGTTTTGTCTGTCTGCATACAGTACCACTTTTCAGTTTCTTTAACTAAGGTCAAATAAGTGAAAGGCTTTAAGCTTCACTGATACTTCTAGTAAGAGGCACAGAGGTTGCTGCCTTCATGGGTTAGTGGTTCACTTGTAAGCAGTTTATTTGTTTCCTGTTTGTTCCCTAGTCTTCTCAAAAGGTGGTATACTTTCAGCTACAATAATAAAGAGAGAACTCAACTCGTCCATTTGGCTTCTCCTCAGTTCATTTAGCTTGCCCTCTGAAGAACAAACATTTCCATTACTAGTTGCAGCGCTTTTCAGACCAGGGTCTCTTTACATTCAAGTGTTGGTTTTGATTTTCAGTTCAGTTCTCTGCTGCTCTTATCTTGCCTCTTGTTCATACCGTCTTTCTTTTAGTTCCCATCAGCGCCCAAGGCCTTGCTCACCTTCTCCAGGCACTAGAACCTGCTGGGCTTGAAAGAGGTAAAGTAGAGAGATTACAGTTGATGGACAGAGCATTAAAAGATTTTAACAGCCATCTTATCTTTCACTGAGAAAAAATTATGACTGCTTTCAGTTTGCATAAACATGTAGTGAATACTCTATTAAGTTGTCTACCTGCTTTCTTTTTAGATACTCTGAAAGAAAGCAAATTTTACACATTGTAATAGGGAACAAGAACTATTTTAAATAATATCTTTTTTTTCAGAAAGTTAAGTGCTGCAATTCTTTGAAAGAAGACATTACAAACAACTCATTAGAATGCTGAATACAGGACTAATAATTATTTATAATGAAGGCCATGTCAAGATACTTTCTTGATTTTTTTTTGAAGGCAATGTTGGTAGAATTCTTATTAGGAACATGCTTTCTATGAGAGTTTAATAGTAGTTCTATTTTTATCTGGGAAGGAATGAACCTTACAATACTAATTTTCTCAGTTAATAGGGTTTCTTCTCTTAAATAAGCTCAATTCTCTAATTTAGGATAGGTAACAGCTTGCCTTAGTCTTTGTGGAAAAGTGCACTTATCTTACAAATGGGAAGAAAATTAAAGTAAGATATGATTTTAACCTTTCTTTAGGAATTGAGGAAATCTATTCTTAATTTTCTTCAGTGCCTCAATTTGGATGTTGTTTTTGCAAAATCAAGGCTTTTAAATTACTCATCAGGTTTTTTTCTAGGATCTGTAACTTGGTGGGAAAGAACACAGATTTTTAAAAATGCATTAGAAAACATAAACAAGGGATGTATTTTCATAGATTTAGTAAGAATTTCCTTATATGCCTACTCTGTGCTAGGCACAGGCCTAATAACGAGAAAAACTGTGGTGGGCAAGACACATGAAGTACCAGCCTTCAGTCAGCTTAAATTTGCATTTATGGAAAGATGATGAATAAATGTTAATGATGCTAATACATGTATAGCAAGAGCAAAGATATGTATATGTATATATGTATTTTTTAAAGAAAATGATTGATTTGAATTTGAAATTTGTTATGTATTTACATGAAGTATTGACTCATAATTTTATCTCTTCTTTATATGTGATTGTGCATTTTCCTTGTTATCCTTGTACTTGTCTATTTTTGCTCTCTCTGATTTTTTCACAATTGATCAATTTCTTTGTCTATATTATTGCATTTCTCAAAAACACACAATATGACTTGGTGGAACTGGTCTCCATGGTTAGGAGAAGAAATTTATTTATTTAAAAAATTTATTTATTTATTTTTGAGACGGAGTCTCGCTCTGTCCCTCAGGCTGGAGTGCAATGGTGGGCTCTCGGCTCACTGCAACCTCCGCCTCCTGGGTTCAAGCGATGGAGAAGACGCTTATTATTAAGCTGTATAGAATTGTCAGAACACAGTTTTAATAAAAAAGACCAACTTTTAAACTATTTTCTTGTTATTTTTAAATTCTTCATAAGAAAAGCACCCCTTATTGCCTATACCTGGGGAAGATTGCTCCCCTAGTACCGACCCTCTACTTTGGTGCAAGACATGTAGAAACTAGTTAAATAAGGAGTGTGGTGGTGATGGTGGGGCTGAGAGAGACTGCTCAAAATGAGGGAACAGCATGTGTGAAGGGGCGGGAGATAGTTTGGCCTTCTCAAAGACGTGAAACAAATCCAATATTGTTACAACTTAGAAAGCAAGGGAGGCAGGAGTGGGGTGTGTTGTGGATTATGTATGAGTTGATGCTTTGCAGTTAGAAAAAATTCAGATTCTGTAGAGCCTTGTAACTCATTTTAAGAACTGTAATCTTTAAGCTAAACACAATAGAAAGCTATTAGAAAGTACAAAGGAGGGAAGTGTCATGCCCATATTGGCTGTATTAGTCAATTTTTGTGCTGCTGATGAAGACATACCTGAGACGGGTGATTTATAAAGAAAAATAGGTTTAATGGACTCACAGTTCCACATGGGTGGGGAGGCCTCACGATCGTGGTGGAAGGCAAAGGTGTAAGTCACCTCTTACATGGATGGCAGCAGGAAAAGAAAGAGAATGAGAACCAAGCAAAAGGGGCTTCCCCTTATAAAACCAGCAGATCTCGTGAGACTTACTCACTGCCACAAGAACAGTATGACGGAAGCTGCCTGTTGGATCCCTCCCACACACGTGGAAATTATGAGAACAACTACAAATTCAAGATGAGATATGGATAGGAACACAGCCAAACCGTATCATTGGTACTGAGAACACAAACATAGTTTTATCGATTGTTAACAAAGGGTGTCAGTCAATATTCCAATAATTTCCTGAAAATGTGGTCAAAAATGGTTCTTAAAGGAGGGAGAAATTATTCTTATGGTTTAATATCATTAGTTGGGTAACAAGTTTAGCAAGAGGGGGAGAATGAGGATAGTTGAGGGCTAAGGTCATCAGAGGACTGTGGAAAATTTTCAGTCCTTCAACATCTCTCAAATTATGCATATTAAATTGTGTTTTGAATGAATAAATAATAATTCTCATATTTCTCTTTCCCTAGGCTTCAAAATTTCACCACAGCTGGAGAAAAATTTCTTCTGTTAGGCAAGGCAATATGTAGTTGCTACACCGACTAAACACTGACATCTCCGTCTTAACACATTAAAAGTTTATTTCTCATTCAGGTCTTAGATTATAGTTAGATTTCTATCTGTATGACCTTCCATATGGTCATTTGCTTTGAAATTGGAGGCTCCTGTTTCCTGTTTGTCTGCAAATTTTTCTCTAGTTGGTTCTTGGGTTGAGAAAAAAAAAATGGGATCATATATGGAAGGTTTTAATTTTCTAAGCCTGGGAGTGGACTATATCACTTCTGCCCACCTGCCAATCACCAGAACTCAGTCATATGGTCACATCTAAGCATAAGAGGATCTGGGAGATCCTTACTTATGTATCCAAAAGGAGGAGGAAATGAGTGAATGTGTAGCAGTTTTTGCCAATTTTTAATAAGTTTTGTGTATAAATGAGTGAATGAAGGAATGAATGATATTTTTAAAATTATTAGGAAAAGGAGGACAGATCTAGGAAGATCACCTCTTTCTTCTGTGAGGGTAAGCATTTTCTTGGTATTTTGTTTGACTGTGTTTTGGAGTTTTTAGTTCATTGAGATATTTAAATCAGACAAAGAATGGAGAATGTCCAAGGACAACTATTTATTGACAGCAAACACAAAAAAAGTAGGTACTTATATATTTTGCCTCTTTTCTCCTGCCTATAATGTAAAGAATGCAAAATAAAAATGACAGAACTTTTCCCTATCTTTATACACAAATCTGGGCTTGGATTATATTATCTTATTGTATAGAATTACTTGGAGCCAGAATAAAAGAACTGAATTCTAGTCATAAGCTGAAAGAGAAAAGTGGCATATGACCATCTATGTGAATGTAATTGTATCATTTAAATGCTGACAAATCATTAAAGTTGATATTCCGTTAGAAAGTTACATGATTTTGTATTCATTCTTTGAACATAATACTAGAAAACTATACAATTTAGATTTTAAAAATAACTTTAAATTAATTTGCTTTAAAGAAATTGTATATTAAAATTCAGTTTATTTTTTACATCTCTAGCAAATGCCATTGCCTGCATAATAATTATATTTCCAGTCAATTGAAAACAGGAGTTTTACCTGAAATAACCAAGTAACCAGAAAAACATTCTTTTTTTTTTCTAGGAAGGATCATGTATCCCTTCTTTTCATAATACTGCATCATTCATTAAATAAAATCATCATTTTGACTTCCTGATCCAAGCAAATGTCATTTTGTCTTTGATTTGCAAAATATGTAAGATTTTTCTACACTAGGTAATGAAACGCCCACACATCTTTAAAATTTAGTTTGCTAGTTGTTATTCATACTTGGTTGATTTTCAACTCAAAATGCTAATTCTCTAGGATTCAAATATATAATTCGAAAACAGACACTTTTATGTTCCCTTGATAAAAATCAAATAATCTGAGAACTAGAGGGAATATAAGAAATCAGGTAGGTAGACATTCTCATTTTAAAGATTAGGAAAATTAAATGTAGACGGTAAAGCGATTGGAATGAGGTTCTTGAAACTCTAGCAACAAAGTGGGGATTGACCATACTCATGCACAGGTCCATTGTGATTTTCCAGCTCATCAAATTTAGGCTTAATATGTGTAAATACTCCTATTAAGTGTATTTTAGGGGTTTCCTCCTTGATATACACACACAGGCTGTTCTGTTCTAAATTCCATTAAATACTCATTTCATATGGATTTAATGCATTTTTAGTTTTAGAGAGAAGGCATTCAAAACATAACTCATCACTTCATGATACAGAAAACTGTTTTAGTTTAGCATTAACATCTCTTTGTTTTTTGTTATTAAGCAAAGTAGCCTATTTGAGATTGGTATTAAATATAAACAATTGATGAAGAAAATAATTTTTCACAAAGAACTGAAGCATACTGTTGTTTAGGTTGTTTACTGCACCCAAATGAGCATTGAAATTGGTACTAAAATTCAGATTGTGTCTTCCTGCAGAAAAAAGTATGTTTTTGTATTTTGCACAAAGGTGGTGAATTGGTTAAAAGTGTCATAGCCTTGAAACGTACTCATGTAAATGAAAAAATGTGCATGTTAAATAAAAACTATCTAGAGTTAGGCAGGGTGCAGTGGCTCATGCCTGTAATCCAGTACTTTGTGAAGTGGGGGCAGGCGAATCACTGGAGGCCAAGGATTCTGAGACCAGCCTGGCCAACATGGGGAAACTTCATGTCTACTAAAAATACAAAAATTAGCCAGGCGTGGTGATGCGCACCTGTAATCCCAGCTACTCCCGAAGCTGAGGTACAGGAATCGCTGGAACCCGGGAGGGGGAGATTGCAGCAAGCCGAGATTGTTTCACTGCACTCCAGCCTGGGTGACAGAGCTAGACCGTGTCAAAAAAGGGAAAAAAGGAAGGAAGGAAGGAAGGGAGAGAGGGAGGGAAGGAGGGAGAGAGGGAGGGAAGGAAGGAAGGGAGAGAGGGAGGGAAGGAGGGAGAGAGGGAGGGAAGGAAAGGAGGAAAAGGAAGGAAGGAAGGAAAGAAGGAAAAGGAAGGAAGGGTCTAGAATTACATATACCCAGGATTATACCTCTTTGAATTCCTCCAGAAATCTTTAGACAAAAAGTCCACAAAAGTTTGTTTAATACATGAGGAAAAAGACAGATGTTCCAAGATTTGGAGGTGAGTCACAATGCTCAAGCTTTGGAAATATTTGAATTAACTGATCTTATAGAAGAAGAAATCTAGCAAGATATTAGCAATCAGTTTTTGTGAAGGGTAGATTGGGTCTTCTCTTTCAGTTTAAAAGAAACTAAAGAAGGTTCTTTTGGAAACAACAATTTCAGAAATTCAGAGAAAACCCTAACTAAAAAGTTCTTTCTTGTTTTGTTTATTGTACTTTTTTGTCATATCAGCAATTATAAAAAAAAACTTAGAATTCTTTTTGAGTGTTTCTTTATGGATACCACATTTTAGTGAAATACAATATGGAACTGCACCTATATGATATCTTTGCAAAACAAAAACAACATTCTAGGTTATTCTTTCAGGTACTTGGAGCAAGCCTGCTAACTTTGTATGTAGAAAGCACTGAACTCCCAGGTGCTCATGAGCAATTCAGTTCTTTACGACAGCCCCATTATAAGAGTACTAGATATGATATTATAGGAAACTAGAAAAAAAATTAAGCATACAAATGAAAAAATACTTTAAAAATTATTTGATCTGTTATTTTTTTACCTGACATGTTAAGTTGTCTTAAAATTTCTTGAGGAACATTCCAGCTTTTTGATGCCAAAAAATTCTGCTAACATGGACTTTTTTTTTAACTTTTAGGTTCATGGGTACATGTGCAGGTGTGTTATTTAGGTAAACTGCATGTCAGGGGGGATTTATATACAGATTATTTTGTCACCCAGGTAATAAGTGTAGTACCTGATAGGTAGTTTTTTTGGTTCTCACCCTCCTGCCACCCCTCACCCTCAAGTAGGCACTGGTGTCTCTTGTTCCCTTCTTTGTGTCCATGTGTACTCAGACACTGCAATGATGTAAGCCGAGAAAATAGATGAAAAGCAATTGCTACCAATATACTAAAAGTGCTTGAAAGAGCAAATGTCCTTGCTTACCTCCACCATCATTCTTCCAGTCACTTTCAGTCATTCTGAACTGATTATAATTTTCCCAAACACCATGGTTTTGTAGTTTCGTGCACTCCTTCTTTCTATGTGGAATTCCTTCTATTTGGAAATGTAGTCAATTAGACTGGCATTCAGGAAATATACACTGATGACCCTTTAACCTCTATGGAAGGAATCCACTTTCTCACTCTATTGAACTCAGGGATGGCCATGTGCCTTGCTTTGGCTAATGGGATGTTATAAAATAACATGGCAGTGAAAAAATAATTTTAACTAAATGATAGTAAAGGTACAACATATCAAAACTTGGGCATGTATGCGATACTGTTAAGTATTCCTTACAGGGAATTTTGTAGCATTAAATGTGTATATTTGAGAAGAAGAAGGTTGAAAATCAATGAATTTCACAAAGCTAGAAACCAATTGAAATTTTCTGCTGTTACATCCATATTGTTTCTCAGGACATACAACTCTATCAATGTCTACCCAATATTATTTCTGGGCAACTTATGTGGGTAACCCTCAAGTGTTTCTTGCTTAAGGAAAGAGTTGCTTGCTCTGTTACAAAGTCTTCCCTTCTTTCTGAACTCTCTCCCTGTAGGTAACTGAAGGTCACTTATCATTACAACTGTTGGGGTATTTTTCCACGGATTTTGGAAAAAATGAGCTTCTTGGATTGTTATGTTTTGTTTTTCTTTTCTTTCTTTTTTTTTTTTTAAAAAAAACAGGTTTATTAAGGTATACTTTACATACTATTATCATTTACCTATTTTAAGTGTGCAATTCAGTGATTTTGGTATATATACAGAGTTACGCAACAATCTAATTTTAGAACACACCTATCACTTCCAAAAGAAAACTTGTACCTATTTACAGTTACTGTCCTTTCTAATCCCTGTCTTAGGCAACCACTAACTTCTTTTCTGGACATTTGATATATGTGGAATTGGGCAACACATGATCTTTTATATCTCACTTCTTTTCTTGAGCATAATGTTTTCAAGGTTTCCAGGCCATAGCATGTATCAGCACTTTGTTCCTTTTCACAGTCTAATAGACAGATTTTGAGATTCTATGGAGGGGAAAATTAGATAAAGAGACTAAAGGAGCTGACTTCTTGAGATAATTTATGGAACTCTGGAGAAAGCAGTGCTACTTTATAGCTCATGTGAAAAAAGCACATCAGTGAATTAAGGTGAGTATCTTCCCTGTCATTTCTGCCTAGAAAGTAACACTACCTTGATCCTTCAAGTACTGACAGAATTCAAACTACCAATGTTGATGTTGCTATTTTCAGATAGAATCTCAGACAGTATAGGTAGCTTGCTGACGTAAGCAGCAAAGTCTGGATTGCAACTCAAGAAGTGTGGATCCAGAATCTTTAACACTGGGATATAACCGGTATGTATGGCCAGAGTCAACAGAGACAAGGTGCAGTCATGATCCCAATGATAGAGGCATCTTCTCTAGTTGCCATCACTCAGTCCAATAATTTTCAAATTCAGCTGCAAAACAGAATAAACAAGAGAGCTTCTTAAACCCCAAACTTTAAGAGTCTGATTCAGCATGTCTGGAGAATATCTGTGAGTCTGAATTTTAGTCAAGTTTCCAGTTAATGCTTTTAGAGCAAGCCAGTAATAGACAAATTTAAACGTCCCCTTTTTGAAGGTGAGAAAATAAAGACACTGAGATATGAAGTCACTAAATAGCCAATGGCCATTTTGACTACAGGTAGTTATGCTGCCTTTTATATTTCTAATTTTAGGATTCTCCTAAATATGAATGTTTTGATATATTATGGCCTAAAATGACTAATGCCCATACAACATCTTACATTTGAAAAGAACAAATTTAAATGATAGTTTGAAGTTATAAATATTTTATTCCATGCTTTCACATTGGAAAAGCTGAAAAAAGTAGTTTTCTAACCAAATTAATAATAGTGCTCTGTAGTTTAAAGGGATTTTTAACATAGAATCTATTGAATTCTCATTAAAATTAGTGAAGAAAATACGACAACCAGCATCAAGTACTTTATATGTGGCATATAAATGTGAACATTTTAAATGTGTATCTAATTTAATGACCGTAGCAATTCTGTGCGGAACTACTATTATCTTCTGCATATTATTTATTTATTTTTATTATCTGTCTACCTATCTATCATCTATCTATCTATCTTCTATTTATTATTTTTGGAGACAGAGTCTTGCTCTATCACCCAGGGTGGAATGCAGTGGCGTGATCTCAGCTCAATGCAGCCTCTGCCTCCTGGGTTCAAGTGATTCTCATGTCTTGGCTTACAGAACAGCTGCAATCACAGGTGCCTGGTTAATTTTAGCATTTTTAGTACAAGCAGAGTTTTGTCATGTTGGCTAGGCTGGTCTTGAACTCATGGCCTCAAGTGATCTGCCTGCCTCAGCCTTCAAAAGTTCTGGGATTACAGGTGTGAGACATGGTGTCCAGCCCATTTTCCAAATTTATAAATGAGGAAAATTAGTTTCAGAGAAGGAAATAACTTGTGTAAGGCCTATGACTGGTTGGAACTACATGTCTTTCCTTCTAGTGTTTTCATTGTGTTTTACTTTGGTAAAGGTAAATGGCTCATAGCTGATTAAAAGGACATGGATATCCACAAAAAGCTGTGAAAATATTAGAATGATTAACTCTACCACTGTTTTGTTCTTCATTAATTTTTCCCCCATATGTTAAAGATATTTGTGTTATGCATAGGTAAAGCTATTCATTGGACTCTGTATTGACTTTACCTGGGGGTTAATTTTATCTAATCAGCAAATATTTATTGAGTAGCTATGATTAGGTTACTGGATTACTGTGCTAATGCTAAGTTAATAAGCTAAGGGAGGGAGAGAGGAGGTGGGGGAAGAAAGAAAATGAGAGAAACAATAATTAAAACTGCTGCCAGGTTTCTGTCCTTTCTTTGAACCCTAAACTCATTGGTTATGTGAATTCAATCTTTTCTAACGTAATTGAGCATAGTCATACCATATTGTATATGTGGGGGATAGACCAAATTTCTTATCTTGCAAATAACATGAAAATTAATTTGGACCATAATATTTTCTAAGGCAGAGATTCAGAGTCACTGAATGTTCGATGTGTGAGAAAGGCCTTAAATTATACTTTAACTTTTGGGGTACATGTGCAGAACATGCAGGTTTGTTACATAGGTATACACATGCCATGGTGCTTTGCTACATCCATCCCCCCGTCAACTACATTAAGTATTTCTCCTAATGCTATCCCCTCCCAATCCCCTCACCCCCTGCTATCCCCCCCCCCCAACTCCCTGCCCTGGCCCCTACAGGCCCTGGTGTGTGATGTTCCCCTCCCTGTGTTCATGTGTTCTTATTGTTCAACACCCACTTATGAGTGAGAACAAGCATTCCCCCTTCTCCACAACCTCATCAGCAGCTGTTATTTTTTGACTTTTTAATAACAGCCATTCTGACTTGTGTGGATGGTATCTCATTGTGGTTTTGAGTTGCATTTTGCTAACAAGCAGAGATATTGAGCTTTTTTTCATATGCCTGTTGGCCACATGTATATTTTTTTTTTGAAAAGTGTTTCTGTCCATTGCCCACTTTTTAATGGGGTTGTTGTTTGCCTGTAAATTTGTTTAAGTTCCTTATAGATTCTGGATATTAGACCTTTGTTAGAGGCATAGTTTGCAAATATTTTCTCCCCTTATGTAGGTTGTCTGTTTACTCTACTGATAATTTCTTTTGTTGTGCAGAAACTATTTAGTTTAATTAGATCCCATTTGTCAATTTTTGCCTTTGTTGCAATTGCTTTTGATGTCTTTGTCATGAAACCTTTGCCAATTCTTGTGTTCAGAATGGTATTGCTTAGGTTGTCTCCAGGGTTTTTATAGTTTGCAGTTTTACATGTAAGTCTTTAATCCATCTTACATTGATTTTTGCATATGGTGTAAAGAAGGGGTCCAGTTTTAATCTTCTGCATGTGGCTAGCCAGTTATCCCAGCACCATTGAATAGGTAGTACTTTTCCCATTGCTTGTTTTTGTCTGCTTTGTCAAGGATCAGATGGTTGTATGTGTGTAGCTTTGTTTTTGGACTCTATTCTGTTCCATTGGTCTATGTGTCTGTTTATGTATCAGTATCATGCTGTTTAGATTACTGTAGCCCTGTAGTATAGTTTGAAGTCAGGTGTCATGATGACTCCACCTTTGTTCTATTTGCTTAGGATAGACTTGGCTATTTGGGCTCTTTTTTGTTTCCATATGAATTTTAAAATAGTTTTTTTCTAGTTCTGTGAAGGATGTCGTTGATAGTTTTTAACTATATTGATTCTTCCCATCCATGAGCATGGAAAGTTTTTTCATTTGTGTCACCTTTGACTTTTTGAGCAGTGTTTTATAATTCTCATTGTAGAGGTCTTTCACCTCTCTGGTTAGCTTTATTCCTAGGTATTTTATTCTCTTTATGACAATTGTGAATGGGATTGCCTTTATGATTTGTCTCTCATCTTGGCTGCTTTAACTGTATAGGAATGATAGTAATTTTTATATATTCATTTTGTATCCTGAAACTTTGCTGAATTTTTTTATTAGCTTAAGGAGCTTTTGGACCAAGACTGTGGGGTTTTCTAGATATAGAATCACGTCATCTGCAAACCAGGATAGTTTGACTTTCTTTCTTCCTATTTGGATACCCTTTATTTCTCTCTCTTTTCCTAATTGCTTTGGCAGAATTTCCAATACTATGTTGAATAGAAGAAATGAAAGATGGCATCCTTGTCTGGTGCCAGGTTTCAAGGGAAATGTTTTCAGCTTTTGCCCATTCAGTGTGAAATTGCCTGTGGGTTTGTCATAGATGGCTCCTTTTATATTGAGTTATGTTCCTTCAATACTTAGTTCATTGAGAGTTTTTAACATGAAAAGATGTTGAATTTTATTGAAAGTTTTTGCTGTGTCTATTGTAATAATCATGTGCTTTTTGTCCTTAGTTCTGTTTATGTGATAAATCACATTTACTCATTTGCATATGTTGAACCAAGCTTGTATGCCAGGCATAAAGCTTACTTGATCATGGTGGATTAGTTTCTTGATAAGCTGCCAGATTTGGTTTGCTAATATTTTGTTGAGGATATTTGCATCAAAGTTTATCAAGGATGTTGGCCTGAAATTTTTTTGTTGGTTTGTTTTGTTGTTGTTGTTGTTGTGTATCTGCCAAATTTTGGTATCAGGTTGATACTGGCCTTATAGAATGAGTTGGCAAAGAGTCCCTTCTCCTAAAGTCTTTGGACTAGTTTCAATAGAAATGGTACCAGCTTTTCTTTGTGCATCTGGTAGAGTTTGGCTGAGAATCTATTTGATCCTGGGTTATTTATTATTAATTCAATTTTGGAGCTCATTATTGTTCTGTTCAGGGATTCAATTTATTCCTGGTTTAGTCTTAGAAGGGTGTGTGTGTCCAGGAGTTTATCAGTTTCTACTAGGTATTCTAGTTTGTGTGAACAGAGATGTTCCTGGGAGTCTCTGATGGTTATTTGTATTTCTACAGAGTCAGTGGTAACATCCCCTTTGTTGTTTCTAATTGTGTTTATTTGGATCTGCACTTTTTACTTCTTTATTATATTAGCTAGTGGTCTATCTATTTTTATTAATTTTTCCAAAAAACAACTCTTGGCTTCATTGATTTTTTTATCTCTCTCTTTTTCTTTTTTTTTTTTTTTTTTTTATTTCATTTTAGGTTTGGGGTGTGTGTGTGTGTGTGTGTGCATGTGTGTGTGTGTCTCAGTCTCTTTCAGTTCAGCTCTGAACTTGGTTTTTATTCTCTTCCACTAGCTTCGGAGTTGGTTTGTTCTTGCTTGTCTTTTAGTTGTGATAGGTTGTAATTTGATATATTTCTAACTGTTAAATGTGTGCATTTAGTGCTAAGAATTTCCCTCTTAACACTACCTTTAGATATGTCCCTGAGATACTAGTATGTTGTATCTTTGTTCTCATTAGTTTCAAAGAACTTCTTGATTTCTGCTTTAACTTCATTATTTATCCAAAAGTCATTCAGAAACAAGTTGTTTAATTTCCATGCAGTTGTATGGTTTTGTGCAATTTTCTTAGTCTTGATTTCTATTTTTATTGCTCTGTGGTCCAAAAGTGGTTGCTGTAGTTTCTATTTTTTTGCATTTGCTGAGGATTGTTTCATGTCCAATCATGTGGTCAATTTTAGAGTATATGCCTTGTAGCAATGAGAAGAATGTATATTGTGTTGGTTTTGGGTGAAGATTTCTATAGTGTGATGATGATCACATCAGGGTCACCACCTGAGATGTTGGTCACCACCTGAGATGTTGATCACCACCTGCAGGGGTCTGTCCTGCAAACCCTGATTTTGTGATGGATGAATAAATCATTCAATACACAAAATAAAGTGAACAAGTGAACTAGGGAGGTCAACAACTGCTCTCAGAAGGCGATTGCAGCTACCTGACCCCCCACTAGCTGTTTCTCCTTGCATTTATTCAGATAGATTTAATTACAGAGGTTCTAAGTCAACACTCTCTGGATAATTAACATGGTTAAAAGAGTGGCTTTATGAATAATAAAAGGTTTGGTTTCAGGGCCCAGAGCAAACACCATTAATGGGTAAACCCCTGGTTGACCTCACCCTAGAAGACCATCAGGCACAAAGTTTACATGAGCAAATAAGCTATTTAGAGTAGAGACAAAGGAATGCGGAGTAAACAGACTTAACTGGGGAAGCTTCTATTATCCCTAATCTTCACCCTATGATCTAATGCTCCAAGGTAAGAACTGACTGCCTTCAGCCTGTTTCATTATTACAAGTTAATGAAAACCTTTCAGCTTCAGCCTTCCAAAAGGTTGAAGATTGTATCTTATAACTTTCCCTAATATTTGCCTTAATATTTTATCAACCACCCTGAGTGAATCCCAATACCATAGATGTCTATCAGGTCCATTTGGTCCAGCGTTGAGTTCAGATCCTGTATGTCTTCACTAATTTTCTGCCTTGATGATCTGTCTAATACTGCCAGTGGGTGAGTGGGATGTTGAAGTTTCCCACTTAGACTTAGTGAAAGTCTAAGTCTCTTTGACAGTCTCTAAGAACTTCCCTTATGAATCTGCATGCTACTGTGTTGGGTGCATATATATTTAGGATAGTCAGGTATTCTTCTTGAATTGTACCCTTTATCATTATGTAATGTTCTTCTTTGTCTTTTTTTTTTTTTAATCTTCATTGGTTAAATGTCTGTTTTATATGAAATTAGTATCGTAACCTATGCTTTTTGCTGTTTTTTTTTTTTTACTTTTTTTTTTTATTTACTTGACTTTCTTCATTCTTTTATTTTGAGCCTATAAGTGTCATTGCATGTAAGATGGGACTCTTAAAGACAGCATGCCATTGGGTTCTGCTTCTTTATCCAGCTTGTCACTCTGTGCCTTTTAATTGGGGCATTTAGCTTGTTTACATGCAAGATGAGTATTAATATATGTAGATTTGACCCTATTATTGTATCATTAGCTGGTTATTATGCCAACTCGTTTGTGTGGTTGCTTTACAATGTCACTGGTCTGTGTACTTAAGAGTATTTTTGTAGAGGCTGGTAACAATCTTTCCATTCCATATTTATTGCTTCTTTCAGGTGTTCTTGTAAGGCAGGTCTGGTGGTAATGATTTTCTTCAGCATTTGCTTATCTGAAAAGGATCTTATTTCTCTTTCACTTATGAAACTTAGTTTGCCTGGACATTGAATTCTTGGCTGAATTTCTTTTCTTTAAGAATGTTGTATATAGGCTTCCATTTTCTTCTGACTTATAGGGTTTCTGCTGACAGGTCCGCAGTGAGTCTGATGGACTTCCCTTTGTAGGTGATCCGTCTTTCCTCTTTTGCTGCTTTTAACCTTTTTTCTTTCACTTTGACCTTGGAGAATCTGATGATTATGTGTCTTGGGGGATAATCTTCTTGTGAAGTATCTCACTGGGGTTCTCTGCATTTCCTGAATTTGAATGTTGGCCTCTCTAGCTAGATTTGGGAAGTTCTCCTGGATAATATTCTGAAATATGTTTTCCAAGTTGCTTCCATTCTCATCTCTTCAGGGATGCCAATGAGTCATAGTTTTGGTCTTTTTACATAATATCATATTTCTTGGAGGTTTTGTTTGTTCCTTTTCATTCTTTTTTCTTTATTCTTGTCTGACTGTCTTACCAGTCTTCAAGCTCTGAGATTCTTTTCTCTGCTTCATTATTCTGCTGTTAGTACTTGTGATTGCATTATGAAATTCTTGTAGTATGTTTTTCTGTTGTAGCAGGCCAGTTACATTCTTTTCTATACTGGCTATCTTGTCTGTCAGCTCCTTTGTTATTTCACTGTGATTCTTATGCTCCTTAGATTGGGTTTCAATATTCTCCTGAATTTCAGTGATCTTCCTTTCTATCCATACTACAAATTTTATTTCTGTCACCTCAGGCATCTCAACCTGGTTAAGAACCCTTGCTGGAGAGTTAGTGTAATCATTTCGAGGAAAGAAGGCACTCTGGCTTTTTGAGTTGTCAGAGTTCTCATGCTATTCTTTCTTACCTTTGTGGGTTTATGTTCCTTTAATCTTTGAGGTTGCTCTTTTGGGGATGAGTTTATTTTTTCTTTATCCTATTTGATGACCTTGGGGATTTGATTGTGATAAAAGATGGGCTCAATTGACTGAATTCATTTCTCGAAGATTTTAAGGGGCCAAGGCTCAGCTCAGCACTCCTAGACTGTGTGCTCTAATGCTTTGGGATTGATATTGGCCCCAGCATTTTTCTTTGGCTCCTCAAGTTTAGGTACTTGCTGCACTTGAGGAACTGAGGTGCTCCTGAGCTGCTGGTCAAAACACTCTAATAGGTGGTGCCAGCCAAAGCCCTTCATAGGGTGGTGGCAGTGGGATCAGTCCTAATTGGCACATACCAGCAGTGGTGGCAGCATGGCAGGGTGCATGCTTGTTGGCTGCAGCAGAATGCTACAAGGTATCTAAGTGCCAGTTTCCATTTCAGCATTTGCAGTAGTTGTGGTGGCAGCATAGCTGGGGAGGCAGAGCAGACAGGGGCCTCCATCAGTGACTATGCACACATTTAAGCCAGTGGTTATGTTAGCATGTGGGTGGGGCACTGGTGAGTGCAGGACTTTGTGTGTCCTCTGTGTGCGTTCATGTGGGTGGTGGTGGCTGCTCCAGGTGGGGGCAGGTTCATTGTTTTCCATACCTAGTTTCATGCTGGTGGCAGTGTTGGTACAGAGGCAGAGTGCTGGCAGGGGCAGAGCTGGTGAGCTCCAGCTCTGTGCCCACCAATGCTTGTACAGCAATGGTGATGCAGCAGGAGGAGGAAGAGAAGGGTGCACTTGCACAGACCCCAGTGGCATGGAAGGTTGCACATGCACATGCCTGCTGGTAGGGAAAGGGGAAAGCAAGGCCCTCCCATGAACACACGGAGAGGAAAAGCTATGTGGGGGATGGCAGTGGGTGAATGTGTGCAGGTAAAGTGGCATAGGGGGTCTGCAGTTGGGGGAAGGGAACTACTCTGCTGGAATGCTCTACTGGTCAGGTGTGTTCTGCCAGTACAGGAGCTATGATGCAGGCTCTCTGGAGGTACCCACCCTGTCCCTGCCAGGCACCCAAGGCTGCACTGCAAACAGGCACTGCCAGGCTAGGCCCCTGGGGGAGGCCAGCAGACTGAAGGTTGCTCAGGATCTGACTGACCCTGTCTCATGGGCAAGATTGCCTCGCAGAATTCAGGTCTGACACGTCCCCCTAAAGATAAAGTCTCCTTTGGGAGCAAGTTGACCCTAGGGGAATGGGTGTCCCTGGCCATACACCAGTACAGATGCTCCCGCACCAAACCCTCTGAGCTCCACCCTGGCTGGAGTTCTGCTCCTACCACTTCTCTATGCAGCTTTGCCTGCCAACCCAAGTGTCCATGGCAGTCATGGGGTCTCCTCTTGCTGGAATTCCAGAGGCCCATGGCAAGATCTGGTTGTTCCTTGCCTGCTCAACTCTCCCCTTTCACATGAGTTGTTGGGGGCCAGGAATAAATCCTTGTATGTGGTAGCCGTGTACCGGGTTACTAGTTTCTTCCTCTTCAGCCTAGCATCTGTGTCTTCCTTCCATCCATTCTCAATGCCTTCCTTCTGAAGATCTGCTAGAAGTGTGTCAGTGTTTGTTATGTCCTGTTCCTTTGGTGGATGATGTTCCTCCTGGCTGCATCTAGTTGGTCATCTTGTCCATTTTTTCTAATTCTGTGAAAAATGGCATTGGTAGTTTGATAGGAATAGTATTGAATAGCAGTATGGCTATTTTAATGATATTGATTCTTCCAATCTTTGAGCATGAAATGTTGACAAGTAGTACCTGAGTAAATAGCTTCTACACAGCAAAAGAAATCGTCAACAGAGAAAACAGACAGCTTACAAAATGGGAGAAAATATTCACAAATTACACATCTGACAAAGGTCTAGTATCCAGAATCTATAAGGAACTTAAAGATATCAACAAGCAAAAAGCAAATAACCCCATTGTAAAATGGGCAAAGGACATGGACAGTTTTCAAAAGAAACATGTGACCAATAAACATATGAAAAAATGCTGATTGTTACTAATCATCAGAGAAATGCAAATCAAAGTCATAATGAGATACCCAGTCATACCAGTCAGAATGGCTGTTATTAAAAAGTCAAAAAATAACATGCTGGTGATGGAACACTCATACACTGTTGGTGGGAACGTACATGACTTCAGCCACTGTGGAAAGCAGTTTGAATATATCTCAAAGAACTAAAAACAGAACTAGCAATCCCTTTACTAGCAAACCCAAAAGCAAATAAATCATTCTACCAAAAAGTCACATGCACTCACATGTTCATCACAGCATTATTCATAATAAAGACATGGAATCAACTTAGGTTCCCATTAACAGTGGATTGGATAAAGAAAATGTGGTACATATTCACTATGGAATACTATGCAGCCTTAATAAAGAACAAAATCATGTCCTTTGCAGCAAGATGGATGCATCTGAAGACTTATAATCCTAAGTAAATTAGCACAGCAACAGAAAACCAAGTACTGCAGGTTCTTACTTATGAGTGTGAGCTAAACATTGAGTACACATAGACACAGAAAGGGGAACAATAGACACTAGGGACTGCTAGAGCAGGGAGGGAGGGCAGTACGGTCTGAAAACTACCTATTGGGCACTATTCTCACTGCCTAGGTGATGGGACCATTCATACTCCACACCTCAGCATCATACAATACACCTAAGTAACAAACTTGTACATGTGCCCACTGAATCTAAAATAAAAAATGGAATATTAAAATAAAGAAATAAATAGATAAATAAAAAGTGTAAATATTAGTTTGTTTGAAGTACATTAAAGCTCCCCTAAATGCCTTCTTATTTTGATATAAAAACATAATGTCACTTTTTTGGTGTATTCATGATTGTAGTAAATATTTACAGTGGTTAAAATCAATATTGACAGATTATACAAATATTCCAATGGGTATTATTTTTATTCTTTTACTATTAAGATCTGGTACTTAAATATGAGCTTGTTTTATGGTAGAAGAGGCTTGTATCTTTGGATGTAATAAGTACTAAGCAGGGGTTATTCAGAAAATGAACATCCCAGAAAAAACTGTTATGGTTCTACAATTCATGTAAAACACACACACACACGACACACACACACACACACACACACACACATGTACATCCATACACATTTGTTGCCTTGTGGATCAGTGAAGCTTACCAATTACAATGATCACTATTGGTACTTTCATGTCCATCATTCAGTCATTCATGCACTTACTTAATAAATGCATATTAAGTATATACTATATGTAGGGTGTTAGAGGTGCTAGTGGTGCTTTAGCAACTTTACAGAGAAATTGAGACAGATATTAGAGTCCTGGGCACACTTATAAACACATTAAAAATTCTTAGGGCTTTACATACATGTAAGGATAAAGTAGAAACAAAGAGGTCCTTTCAGGAACTGTAGCTTACATTGAAATATCTTAATCTCTGAAGTTGGGTTAAGGTAATCCCACTGTGCCTGTGCCACAGGACACTAGAAGTAGTACACTTAAATCCTGCCTCGAGAAAGAAAGATTTTAGGATCCAAATTATTTCTACTGACAGTGTTTCAAATACAATCTGTAGCAAAGTAAAACTTAAGCAAGAGGAACTAATGTGAAGAAATAAGACAGCAAGAACACTTGTAACAATTAGGCTCTATAATATTAAGAATATAAATACTGGGGAGAGATGTCCTGTCAAATCTATGGGAAGCTCTAGTGGGGGAAACACAATACACATTCCTAGAGTTCTAGAAGAATGTCATGCTACCTGCAATGGATAATTATATGCCTTTGAAAGATAAATTTCTAAAATGTGTATGAGCCCTGATAAAAGTAGAGTGTCTGACTATAAAACATCAAATGATTGTTATCTAGAATTGTCCATCATGAGACACATAAAAACTACTAAGTCATAAAGTGGGGCAAGACTAGTTCCAATATATCAGAAGCTGGAAGAGTTATGAGCAGGACCAGATGCCATGAACAAGCTGCAAGAGCAGGTAGTTCAGACCTCCACTTCATCTACCACTGTTGTCTACTCACTTTCTCCAGCTCATACCTAAGGAGTTTATGGGGATCCTTTGTAAGCAACTGATAGAGAAGAAAAAAACATTCCTGAGCATGGTTACTGTATAGGTTGGCTTGGTATCTTGGGTGCCAGAAAAGAAATAGATAACTGTTCAATAGTATCATTCAGGGGTGGCCTTGAAAAGCAGTTGCAAGAAAAAAAAAATCTCAATTGTCAGATCTTTGTACAATGCTACAATACACATTAGTGTAGCTCATGATAAGAATATCTGTAGATCCATGAGAAATGAAAAATGGTCCTGCCAGTTGGTCAGGGGCCTGAAAGGAGACAGATTGGAAGATCAGAGACAAAAATGAAATGGAGTAGAGGCGTAACTATGGTTATATGGGAGTTCGAAAAAAAAAAAACAGATCTTTATATCACATGTTATCCCTGTAAGAGAGTGTCTACTATGGATGGGACATTAAACAAGTACACAACACCAATAGATAAAATGACTCGGCCCCGTTGGTATGAGCCTTGGTTATCAGTTAACTCCAGTGCTATACCATGGACACATGAATAAAAAAACATAAATGAGTATAATTTTTAGTGCCTTAACCAACTTTGGCTATTTTTTTCAGAAGATTTATGTAGACGTTTATTTTCATTTCTGTTAAATAAATATGCGGGAGTGAAAAGTGCTGGCCATGGAGTAAATATATCTCTAAGGTTTTTTTTCCTTCAACTTTTATTTTAAGTTCTGGGATACATGTGCAGGATGTGCAGGTTTGTTACATATGTAAATGTGTGCCACGGTGTTTTGCCACACAGATCAACCCATCACCTTGGCATTAAGCCCAGCATATCCATTAGTTATTCTTTCTGATGCTCTCTTTACCCCCACCAGCACCCAACAAGCTCTAATGTGTGTAGTTCCCCTCCCTATGTGAATGTGTTCCCATAATTCAGCTCCCACTTATAAGTGAGAACATGTGGTGTTTGGTTTTCTGTGCCTGCATTAGTTTGCTGAGGATAACAGCTTCTAGCTCCATTTACGTCCCTGAAAAGGACATGATCTCATTCCTTTTTTGGTTGTATAGTATTCCATGGTGTATATGTACCACAGTTTGTTAATTCAGTCTATCACTGATGGGTATTTTGGTTGATTCCATGTTTTTGCTATTGTGAATAGTGCTGCAATAAACATACACATATATGTATCTTTATAATAGAATGATTTATATTCCTTTGGGTATATACCCAGTAATGAGTTCGCTGAGTCAAATGATATTTCTGCCTCTAGATCTTTGAGGATTCACTTTGAGTAAGACATCACACTGTCTTCCACAATGGTTGAACTAATTTACACTTCAATCACTGGTGTGAAAGTGTCCCTTTTTTCTCCACAACCTTGCCAGCATCTGTTGTTCCTGGACCTTTTAATAATTGCCATTCTGATTGGTGTGAGATAATATCTCATTGTGGTTTTGATTTGCATTTCTCTAATAATCAGTGATGTTGAGTTGTTTTTTTTTTTTCATGTTTGTTGGCCACATGAATGTCTTCTTTTGAGAAGTGTCTGTTCATGTCCTTTGCCCAGTTTTCAATGGGGTTGTTTTTGGTTTTTCTTGTAAATTTGTTTAAGTTCCTTATAGAGTTTGCATATTAGACCTTTGTCAGATTGATAGATCACAAAAATGTTCTCCCATTCTGTAGGTTGTCTGCTCATTCTGATGATAATCTCATTTGCTGTGCAGAACCTCTTTAGCTTAACTAAATTCCATTCATTTTTGCTTTTGTTGGAATTGCTTTTGGCATTTTCATCATAAAATTTTTGCCTCTGCCTATGTCCTGAATGGTATTGCCTAGATTTTCTTCTAGGGTTTTTGTAGTTTTGGATTTTACATTTAAGTCTTTAATACATCTTGAGTTAATTTTTGTGTAAAGTGGAAGGAATGGGTCCAGTTTCAATTTTCTGCACATGGCTAGCCAGTTCTCCCAGTACCATTTATTAAATAGGGAATCCTTTCCCTGTGCTTGATTTTGTCAGGTTTGCCAAAGATCAGATGTTTGTACGTGTGTGGTCTTATTTCTGATTTCTCTGTTCTGTTCCATTGGTCTATGTGTCTGTTTTTGTATCCGTACCATCTTGTTTTGGTTACTGTAACCTTGCAGTGTAGTTTGAAGTCTGTTAGTGTCATGTCTCCAGTCTTGTTCTTTTTGCTTAGGATTATATTGGCAGTTTGGGCTCATTTTTGGTGCCATATAAATTTTAGAATAGTTTCCTATAATTCTGTGAAGAATGTCAATGTTAGTTTAATGGGAATAGCATTGAATCTATAAATTACTATGAACAGTATGGCCATGTTCATGATATTGATTCTTCCTATCCATTAGCATGGAATATTTTTCCATTTATTTGTGTTCCCTCTGATTTCTTTGAGCAGTGGTTTATAGTTCTCCTTGAAGAGGTACTTTACTTCCCTTCTTAGTTGCATTCCTAGGCCTTGTATTCTTTTTTATAATAATTGTGAATGGGAGTTCATTCAAGATTTGGCTTTCTGCTTGCCTGTTGTTGGTGTTTAGGAATGCTACCAATTTTTACACATTGATTTTGTGTCCTGAGACTTTGCTGATGTTTCTTATCAGTTTAAGGAGCTTTTGGGATGAGACAATAAGATTTTCTAGATTTGGATTATATTTTCTACAAACAAAGATAATTTGACTTCCTCTCTCCCTATTTGAATACACTTTATTTATTTCTCTTGCTTGATTGCCCTGGCTAGAACTTTCAATACTATGTTGAAAAGGAGTGGTGAGAGATGGCATCCTTGTCTTGTGCCTGTTTTCAAGGGGAATGCTTCTATCTTTTGCCATTTAGTATGATATTGGCTGTTGGTTTGTCATGTAAGGCTCTTATTATATTGAGGTATATTCTTTCAATAATTAGTTTATTGGAAGTTTCTAACATGAAGCAATGTTGAATTCTGTTGAAGGCCTTTCCTGCATTATTGAAATGATCATGTTGTTTTTGTCTTTAGTTCTGTTTATGTGATGGATTACAATTATTGGTTTGTATATATTGAACTAACCTTGCATCCCAGGGATAAAGTCAACTTGATTGTGGTAGGTGAGTTTTTTTGATGTGCTGCTACACCTGGTTAGCCAATATTTTGTTGTGGATTTTTGCATTGATGTTCATCAGGGATATTGGCCTGAAGTTTTCCTTTTTTGTTGTATCTCTATCAGGTTTTGGTATCAGGATGATGCTGACCTCATAAAATGAGTTAGGTAGGGGTCCATACTTTAAAATTTTTTTGGTATAGTTTCAGTAGAAATGGTACCAGTTCTTCTTTGTACCTCTGGTAAAATGTAGCTGCAAATCTCTCTGGTCCTGGGCTTTTTCTGGTTGGTAGCCATTTATTACTGCCTCAATTTCAGAACTCATCAGTCTATTTAGGGATTCAATTTCTTTCTGGCTCAGTCTTGGGAGGATGTATTGTCTAGGAATTTATTCATTTCTTCCATATTTTCTTGTTTATGTGCAGAGAGGTGATTATAGCATTCTCTGATGGTCGTTTGTATGTCTGTGGGTCAGTGGTAATATCTTTAGTATCATTTCTGTTTGTGTCTGACTCTTCTCTCTTTATTCTTATTAGTCTATCAGTCTATCTATCTATTTCATTACTAAAAAAAAAAAAAAAAAAAAAACAGTTCCTGGATTTTTTGATTTTTTGAAGGATTTTTTTTGTGTCTCTGTCTCCCTCAGTTCTGCTATGATTTTGGTTGTTTCTGGTCTTCTGCTAGTTTTGGGACTTGTTTGCTCTAGGTTCTCTAGTTCTTTTAGTTGTGATGTTAGGTTGTTTATTTGAGATCTTTCTAGGTTTTTGATGTTGGCATTTCGTGCTATAAATTTCCCTCTTTCCATTGTTTTAGTTATGTCCCAGAGATTCTGGTATATTATCTCTTTGTTCTCATTAGTTTTGTGAACCCCAAATATCTGAGACAGGTATCAGTCAACTTATAAAGTTTATTCTGCCATGGTTAAGGATGCACCCCTGATACAGCCTCAGGAAGTCCTGAGATATGTGCCCAAGGTGGTTGGGAGTACTGTTTGCTTTTATACATTTTAGGAAAACATTAGACATAAATCAATATGTGTAAGATGTATATTGGTTCAGTCTGGTAAGGTGGAACAAGTTGAAATAGGGGCTTCCAGGTTAGAATTAGATAAGAGACAAAACGTTGCATTATTTTGAGTCCTCGATGAGGCTTCCACCTAATATGAAATTTAGTCTGGCTCAGCTAATCTGAATTTTTACACAAACAATAGGGGAGTGGAAGCAATCAGATATGCATTTGTCAGGTGAACCTCAGAGGAATGACTTTGAATTGGAATGGGAAGCAGGTTTGCCCTAAGCAGTTCCTAGCTTGACTTTTCCCATTAGCTTAGTGATTTGGTAGTTTCAAGATTTATTTTCCTTTCACAGTTTCAAAGAACTTCTGGTTTCTGCCTTAATTTTCTTATTTGCTCAGGAGTCATTCAGGAGCAGGTTGTGCAATTTCCAGGTAGTTGTGTAGTTTTGAATGAGTTTCTTAATCTTGAATTCTAATTTGATCACACTATGGTCAGAGAGACTGTTATGATTTCAGTTCCTTTGCATTAGCAAGCTAAAAAGATCTCAAGCTAGCAACCTAACATCATAACTAAAAAAAACTAGAGAACCAAAGGAAGCAAATCCCAAAGCTAGCAGAAAACAAGAAATTACCAAAATCAGAGTGGAGCTGAAGGAAATAAAAACATAAAAAACTCTTCAAAAAATCAATAAATCTAGGAGTTTATGTCAAAAAAAAAATAGAATAGATAGATCAGTAGCTAGACTAGTAAAGGAGAAAGAGAGAAGAATCAAACAGAGACAATCAGAAATTACAAGAAGGATATCACCACTGACCCCATAGAAATACAAACAACCGTTAGAAAATATTATAAACACACTATATATATAAACTAGAAGAACTAGAAGAAATGGATAAATTCCTGGAAACATAGCATTCTCCCAGAACTGAACTAGGAAGAAACTGAATTCCTCAATACACCAATAATGAGTTCTGAAATTGAGGCAATAATAAATAGCCTGCCAATTGGATCAAATTCACACATAACAATATTAACATTAAATGTAAATGGGCTAAATGCCCCAATCAAAAGACACAGACTGGAAAATTGGATAAAAAGTCAAAACCCATGGGTGTGCTGTATCCAGGTAAGCCATCTCAGATGCAGGGATACACATAGGCTCAAAATAAAGGCATGGAGGAAGATTTACCAAGCAAATGGAGAGCAAAAAACAAACAAACAAACAAACAAAAAAAACCAAACAAACAGGAGTTGCAATCCTAGACTCTGATAAAATAGACTTTAAAACAACAAAGATCAAAGAGACAAAGAAGGGCATTACATAATGGTAAAAGGATCAGTGCATCAAGAAGAACTAACTATACTAAATACGTATGCACCAATACAGGAGCACCCAGATACATAAGGCAAGTTCTTACGACCTACAAAGAGACTTAGAGTCTCACACAATAATAGTGGGAGACTTTGACACCCCACTGTCAATATTAGACAGATAAACGAGACAGAAAATTAACAAGAATATCCAGGACTTGAACTCAGATCTGGACCAAGCAAACATAATAGACATTTACAGAATTCTCCACCACAAATCCATGAATATACATTCTTCTCAGCACCACATAACACCTACTCTAAAATTGACCACATAATTGGAAGTAAATCACTCCTCAGCAAGTGCAAAACAATGGAAATCATAACAAACAGTCTCTTGGACCACAGTGCCATCAAATTAGAACACAGTTATTAAGAAACTAACTGATAACCACACAACTTTATGGAAACTGAACAACTGGCTCTTGAATGTTGACTGGATAAACAATGAAATGAAGGGAGAAATAAAGATGTTCTTCAAAACCAATGAGAACGAAGACATAACATACCAGAATCTCTGGGACACATTGAAAGCAGTGTCTAAAGGAAAATTTATAGCAATAAATGCCCACATGAGAAGCAAGGAAAGATCCAAAATTGACACCCTATCATCAAAATTGAAAGAGCTAGAGGAGCAAGATTAAAAAAACTCAAAAGCTAACAGAAGACAAGAAATAACAAAGATCAGAGCAGAACTGAAGGAGACAGAGACACAAAAAACCCTTCAAAAAATTAATAAGGCCAGGAGCTGTTTTTTTGAAAAGATCAACAAAATGGACAGACCACTAGCCAGATTAATAAAACAGAAAAGAGAGAAGAATCAAATAGATGCAATAAAAAAACTATAAAGGGGATATCAACACCAATTCCACAGAAATACAAACTACCATCAGAGATTACTACAAATAACTCCATGCACATAAACCAGTAAACCTGGAAGAAATGGATAAATTCCTGGACACTTGCACCTTCCGAAGCCTAAACTAGGAAGAAGTAGAAATCCTGAATAGACCAATAACAAGGGCTGAAGTTGAGGTAGCAATTAATAGCCTACCAACCAAAAAAAAGTCCAGGTCCAGATGGGTTCACAGCCGAACTCTACCAGACATACAAACAGGAGCTGGTACCACTCCTTCTGAAACTATTCCAAACAATACAAAAAGAGGGAATCCTTCCCAAATCATTTTATGAGACCAACATCATCCTGATACCAAAACCTGGCAGAGACACAACTGAAAAAGGAAACTTCAGGCCAATATCCATGATGATCATAGGTGCAAAAATCTTCAATAAAATACTGGCAAACCAATTGCAACAGCACGTCAAAAAGCTATCTATCATGATCAAGTAGGCTTCATCCCAGGAATACAAGGCTGGTTTAACATACACAAGTCTATATATGTAATTCACCACATAAACAGAACCAAAGACAAAAACCACATGATTATCTCAATAGATGCAGAGAAGGCCTTTGGCAAAATTCAACAGCCCTTTATGCTAAAAATTCTCAATAAACTAGATATTGACAGAACATATATCAAAATAATAAAAACTATTTACAACAAACCCACAGCCAATATCATACTGAATGGGCAAAAACTGGAAGAATTCCCTTTGAAATATGGCACTAGACAAGGATGCCCTTCCTCACCACTCCTATTCAATATAGTATTGGAAGTTCTAGCCGGAGCAAGCAGGCAAGAAAAAGAAATAAATGGTATTCAGTTAGGAAAGGAGGAAGTCAAACTGTCTCTATTTGCAGATGACATGATTGTATATTTTGAGGACCCCATTATCTCAGCCCAAAGTCTCCTGAAACTGATAAGCAACTTCAGCAAAGTCTCAGGATACAAAATAAATGTGCAGAAATCACAAACATTCCTATATACACCAATAACAGATGTAAAGAGAGCCAAATCAAGAACAAAGTGTCATTCATAATTTCTACAAAGAGAATAAAATACCTAGGAATACAACTAACAAAGGATGTAAAGGACCTCTTCAAGGAGAACTACAAACCACTGCTCAACGAAATAAGAGAGCACATAAACAGATGGAAAAGCATTCCATGCTCATGGTTAGGAAGAATCAATATTGTGAAAATGGCCATACTGACTAAAGTAATTTATAGATTCAATGCTATCCTTATAAAGATACCTATGATCCTTTCCTTAGAACTGGAGAAAACCACTTTAAACTTCTTATGGAACCAAAAGAGAGCCCACATAGCCAAGTCAATCCTAAGCAAAAAGAACAAAGCTGGAGGCATCACACTTTCTAACTTCAAACCATTCTACAAGACTACAGTAATCAAAACAGCATGGTACTGGTACCAAAACAGAGATATAGACCAGTGAAACAGAACAGAGGCCTTGGAGGCAATGCCACACATCTACAATCATCCAGTCTTTGACAAACTGGACAAAAACAAGCAATGTGGAAATGAGTCCCTGTTTAATAAATAGTGTTGGGAAAACTGGCTAACAGTGTGCAGAAAGCAGAAACTGGACCCCTTCCTGACACCTTACACTAAAATTAACTCCAGATGGATTAAAGACTTAAACATAAGACCTAACACCAGAAAAACCCTAGAAGAAAACCTAGGCAAAACCATTCAGAACATAGGCATAGGCAAGGACTTCATGACTAAAACACCAAAAGCATTGGCAACAAAAGCCAAAATAGACAAATGAGATCTAATTAAACTCCAGAGCTTCTGCACAGCAAAAGAAACAATCATTAGAGTTAACTGGCAACCAACAAAATGGGAAAAAAATTTTTGCAATCTACCCATCTGACAAAGGGCTAATATCCAGAATCTACAAAGAACTGAAGCAGATTTACAAGAAGCAAACAGACACATTCAAAAGTGGGTGAAGGATATGAACAGACACTTTTCAAAAGAAGACATATATTATGCAAACAAACAAGAAAAAATGCTCATCATCACTGGCAATTAGAGAAATGAAAATCAAAACCTCATTGAGATACCATCTCATGCCAGTTAGAATGGTGATCTTTAAAAATCTGGAGACAACAGATGCTGGAGAGGATGGGAGAAATAGGGGCACTTTTACACTGTTGGTGGGAGTGTAAATTAGTTCAACCATTGTGGAAGACAGCGTGGCAGTTCCTCAAGGACCTAGAAATAGAAATTCTATTTGACCAAGCAATCCCATTACTGGGTATATATCCAAAGGATTATAAATCATTCTATTATAAAGACACATGCACACATATGTTCATGGTGGCACGCCATGTATGTACCTATGCAACAATCCTGCATCTTCTTCACATGTACCCCAGAACCTAAAGTGAAATAAAATTAATTAATTAATTAATTAAAAAAAATAATCTGTCAATCATAGAAAGTCCAGGACCAGACAGATTTACAGCTGAATTTTATCAGTGGTACAAGAAAAGCTGGTACCATTTCTACAGAAACCATTCCAAAAAATTGAAAAGGATGATCTCCTACTGAACTCATTTTATGAGGCCAGCATCATTCTGATACCAAAACCTGACAGAGGTACAACGACAACAATAAAGAACTTCAGGCCAATCTTAAAGTTTTAAAGAGACTGCCAAGCAGTTGTCCAAAGTGGTAGTATTTTTCATTTTCACCGGCAATTTCTGGGGTTCTAATGACTTTCCAACATTTGATATTGTTAATACTTTTAATTTTAACTGTCCTAATGGAAGTGTACTAGTATCTTTTGTGGTTTTGATTTGCATATAAATTATATCTAATAATGTTGATCATTTTTCATGTGTATTAACCATTTGTTTATGTTCTTGTTTAAGTATCTGCTTATATTTTTTGCCCATTTAAAAAATTAGAATTTTGTTCTTAATGTTAGAAACAAATTTTTGGTGCCACAAAAGAAATAGCACTGCCACATAAATTTTCTCAGCAAGACAAATTGACTTCTATAGAAGGGCGCATCTCACAGATGGAGCAATGGCGAGAGCACACTGGACAAGGGAGGTTAAGGCATTCTTATCCCTAACACAGCTAGCCCCTACTGCTGTGTCATTCCCCTGTTGGCTAGGGTGGGACCACACAGTCTAAGCTAATTCCAATTGCCTATTTTGAAGGGAGCAGGGTTATGAGTGGGAGTGGTGGGGTGAACAGTTTTGGTGGAAAGGACAGTTACAGAGTAAGTTACTAAGGATGACTAAGGACAGAATAGGTGATTGAGGATGACTAAGAACTCTAAATATGTGAGTATGGAGGCCAGGAGTGGGGTGTTTACTGAAACTAGGGGCAAGGAGGCATAAACAACAAGGAAGTTAAATTTTAAAAAGGAGAACAAAGGACAGGAAAGCTGAACATACTGACATATTGGTTCTTTGAAGAGGAACTCAGAAGTCATTATACTTAACAATTTTCCCCCCTCTTGAATTTTAAAGGAAGTTAACAGGCTAAATTTTGAAAAGGAATTCACTGTATCCTACATTACTATTTTTAAAATACAGACAATCCAAGTTTTATATGGTCAAAAGATATATTTCTATATTCTAGATATGAGTAATATGTCTTATAAAGGCATTAAAAATTTTTTCCTCCAGTTTGTAATTCCTTTGTTTATTCTCTTAATGTATTTTGATAAACAGAAGTTTTAAAATTTTGTTAGTGTTCAACGTACCAATTTTCCTTTATAGCTAGTGTGCTTTCTGTGTCTTTGAAAAAAGCACTTTTATTTTTAATTTTCTAACGTACAAAGTAAGATGAATTCTAGCTGAGGTACTGTTTCAGGGTAACAAAGTGTTTGAAAATCTGTCCATTTTTAGTTTAAAATAAATATAGGTGTTCTTTAAATATTTCTTTGATTTTCTAAACATTTTAGAAAATCATTTGCTAAGTAATAAATGTCTATTCAAATTTTAAGCATATTTCATATAATTAAGCCTCATAAAATTTGTGTAGCATACTTAAATAACTAACAAATGGATTTTACTACCTGTATAACTATTTGAGTGCTATCTACATCATCCGAGTTTTAGAAATTTTTATGTATAATATACTCTATTTTATTATTAGCTTTTCCCTTATATAAATGCAAATAAATTTTCAACATTATACTTTCCTTCATTATGGCAATGTGTGTGTGTGTGTGTTTATGTATTTGGAGAATTCCATTGAAGAGGAGCTTTTCAAATAATGAATTTATTTTTTCATACAATGGTTATAAAAGGAAATCAGACTGTCTAAAATTATGTTCTTCAAATAAGAGAAGAAAGAAACTAGTGTTCATTTTAACATTATGCAGAAGAAATCTGTTTACATGCTAAAAATAGAAGGCATGGAATTTAGTAGGATAATGTTTTCCTTTGATTTAATATTCAACACTTGTATTTGTGCTGAAATGGGAAACACAACAGTTATTAGATCTAACCACCAATTTTACCATTATAAATTAATTACAAGGTGACATCTATGGCTGATTTTTAAAAACATACATAAAATAATTTCCCTATGTCTCATTTTTTTGCAATTTTTAAAATTTTAAAAATATATTTTGATTGTTAATAGCTTATTTACACCAATTTTTTTCTGTTTTTTTTTGTTTTTTTTTTTGTTTTTTTTTAAACCATTGTCTGTTAAATGTATCTGTTTTCTATCTTTTGTGAGTTCAAATCCTGGTTTCACTACATATGAGCTATGTGAATATATCAATTACTTAGTATGTGATATTGATATAATAATACTATATAACAAACTTATTGGGAAAGTTAATGAAATTACATGCATAGCTTAAAACAGAACCTAGGGCATTTGGTAAGCATTAAATAAATGCTAACTATTGTTACTAGTATTACATATGAATATACATATTTATAACATATCTACCAGTTATATTTATTTTATGGAAAGAATTGATATGTATGTGAAACATATAAATATGTGTACATGTACACAGTATATAGATATGTAAATACATGCATACCATAGAGATGTTTTGGGTTTGGTTCCAGACCACCTGAACAAAACAAATAGCATAAAAAAAGCAAAGTTTTTGGTTTTCCAGTACATGCAAAAGTTATATTTACACTATCTACTGACATTTCAGCAATGTTCATAACATCTTCACTGGGAGATTTCATCTCAAGAAACCACTTTGTTTGCTCATCTAGAAGAAGCAACTCCTTATCCATTAAAGTTTTTTTTTTTTTTAACTTTTATTTTAGATTCAGAGGTACATGTAGAGGTTTGTTACACAGGTAAATTTCATACCATGGGGATTTGGTGTACAGATTATTTCATCACCCAGGTAATAAGCCTAGTACTTGATAGGTAGTTTTTTGATCCTCACCCTCTTCCCATACTCCACTCTCCTGTAGGCCCTTGTGTATGTTGCTCCTTTATTTTTTTCCCACATTTTCTCAATGTTTAGCTCCCACTTAAATGTGAGAACATGTGGTGGCCTTTGGATTTCTGTTCCTGTTTTAATTTGCTTAGGATATGGCCTCTAGCTCCAACCATCTTTCTGCAAAGGACGTGGTTTTATTCTTTTTATGACTGCGTAGTATTCCATGGTGATAGCTGAAAGCAATTCCAACAAAAACAAAAATTGACAGATGCAATCTAAATAAACTAAAGAGTTTCTGCACCACATAAGAAACCATCATAGTTTTATCATGAGATTGCAGTAATTCAGTCACTTTTTCAAGCCTCCATTTCTGATTCTAGTTCTCTTGCTATTTCCACCATTTATGTAGGTACTTCTTCCACTGAAGTATTGAAACTATCAAAGTAATCATGAAGATTTGGTGAGATTTTTCCCCATGTGGTTTTCATTGTTAAAAATCAGAAGAGTAAAATATTTTATCTTATGGATATATTGGAAAGTATGAAATTAATACATGCAGTACCTTGGAGAGAATAAATATGGGTAACAATAGCAGGGGATCTAAGTTCTAGAGTTTTATTTTTTTATTTTTTTCATTTTTTTGAGATAGAGTCTCTCTGTGTTGCCTACCCAGGAGTGCAGTGGCATGATCACAGCTCACTGAAACCTCTGCCTCCTGGGTTCAAGCAATTCTCCCATCTCAGCCTCCCAAATAACTGGGACTACAGGTGCATACCACCATGCCCAGCTAATTTTTGAATTTTTAGTAGAGATTGGGTTTCACCATATTGGTCAGGCTGGTCTTGAACTCCTAACCTTAGGTGAGCCACCCATGTCGGCCTCTGAAAGTGCTGGGATTACAGGGATGAGCCACTGTGCTTGGTTGGCTTACAGTTTTAGAATTTATAGAAATTGTATTATTTTTGGATAAAGTATTTTGTGGAAACCTTTGCAAAAATATTTTTATCTGTCCATCACGTTTATTAAATGGCAATATAATCAGGTCACATCACCTGAATTATGTCTTGGCTTTGGTCCTCATTACTCTATCCCTTGATTTCCTCATCTATAAAAATGAAACAAAATAGTACTTATGTATCAGGTTTATTGTATTATTTAATCCTTGAGATTATACTAAGAAACATGCCTGACACTAAATAATGTTACACATTGTTTTTCTCTTTAAGCCGTGTTTCCTTCACTTCCACTTCTCTGTTAAATCTAGTAACAAGAATGAGTGATACTGACTCTGGCCAATCAGGGGATCCCAAATTTCATGTTGCAGTCATGAATTTGTTTGGACATATGATTTAAGACAAGCCAATCAGAACTTCCTGTGGACTTATTTCTTGCCTTTATTTTTCTTAAATTGAGATCAGGTTTTAAAGATAAAGTAGGTATTGTGTCACCAGTGTTTATTTTGCAAGTAGAGCCAAGATGATAGAGAAATACAGATCAACAGGTAGGTAGGTAGGTAGATAGTAATAGTGATAAGGGGCGGGAAGTGGGGAGAGAGAGAGAGAGAAAGATCTGGCATCTGAACATCTGAATTAATCTGTGATGGTTAATTTTATGTGCCAACTGGAGTGGGTGAAGAGATGACCAGATAGTTGGTAAAATATTATTTCTGGGTGTGTCTGTGAGGAAGTTATCAGAAGAGATTAACATTTGAATTCGTATACTCAGAAGATCGTCCTCACCAATGTGGGTAAGCACTATCTTTGAGAGCCTGCATAGAACAAAAATGGTAGAGGAAGGGAAAATTTGTTCTCTCTGTTTGAGATGGAACATTTATCTTCTGCTCTTGGAGATTGGTGCTCCTGATTTTTTAACCTTTGAGCTGGACCAATGCTTATAACAGTGCCCTACCACCTCTATGCATTTGTACTCAGACTGAATTACACTATCAGCTTTCCTGAATTTGTCAGCTCCCATCAATTCTTACTTTTCATAGGAGTGCGTGCGTGTGTGTGTGTGTGTGTGTGTGTGTGTGTGTGTGTATGCCTATTGGGTCTGTTTCTCTGGAATAACACAAATTAGGACAAATACACCATCTGTGCCTGAAGAGCCAAAGATAAGCTCCTAGACAACATAATTATTGGCCAAGTAGTGTTCTTTGTCTCCCTCCCTTCCTTCTTCTCTACTCTCTCTCTTTGCCTCCCTCTCTGCCTCCCTCTCTCCCTTACTTTTTCCTCTCTTCCTTTTTTCTTCCATTATTTTATTTCTGCTAGTTTGAATTGGTTTTCTGTCACTTGCCATTTTACCAATATAATGGCTTTCTCTAATGAAGAAGTCAGTAAAATAATTGTTTTAATATAGATTTAGAAGATTTGAATATGGACTAGTACAGACACAGCATTGGATGGATCTGAGATAATTTGTTCTTTGTGAATGTATTGAGTCCATCCTGTGAAACAGTTGTACATGTTGTATATACTTAACCTTAATACAAATAATAGGTAGGACAAAAAACACCCTAAAAATTGTCTGCTTATACAACAAAATTTATGTTGCTTCTTGAACATATTTCTGCTTATTATAAAGAAAATCACTATATAATAAACATTTATTCAAGGAATTCACTTTTTGTATAATAAACATATTGAAGCTTAATGTTGTTAATTGAATTTTAGTACTTTATAGCTTCTTATTTAGAAGATAATCAATCACTGCAGGAAAAAGTCATTGATTTATTTTTCCCTGCAAATATCAGACGAATGTTTACAGAGATAAATGAATATGAAGTTTGGAATCTTGTAGGCTTGGACTTATGTTTAAAAATACTTGGCATACTTACACACTCACGGCCGCCAAATGAAGTGAGATGATGATCTGATACCAGTTTCCAGAAAAAAAAGTCAGCATTTACCAAGTTTTATGGACAACCTAGGATGATATTATTATTGCAGTGAATGCAGAACATGACATTCAAAGTAACTAACTAAGTTCTATTTTCTTTGCATACTTCCAAGTGAAGGTTATATATATATATATATATATTTTATGCCTTCTACTACCATATTCTAAGGAAGGTACATGTAAGGAATAAGCCTTACAATGCGTCAAATTGAGTATTTTAGAATGTTGTTAGTAAACAATGGCATATCAAATTTCACTCAAGGTGTCTTCATTTTCACATTGTCCAGTGAAATATGTCAGTATTTGCATGGCTCTCCCACTTATTCAACATGATGTTTCTAAGCCATCATGAAAAATAATGGTTTTGTATTACACAGAATCCAGGAAACTTACATTTGAGGACCTACCTTTAAAGACTCTCATGACCTCTGGATTAATTCATTAATGTTTTCTTATCTGTCCTGTCTTTGTTTAATTAAGAAGGTATAGTTGCAGAAAAATTTTTTGCTGATTTTACTTAGGGGAATGGAGGTACAGTAAAAATGTTTATCACAATATTTAAAATTCTAAATCTCATTTATCTTTCAAATCTCAGGTTGTCTTGCCAAATAGTTATTAGAAAGCCACCTGTTTAAAAAGCATAATGAATGGCAAGGCATAAGACTACTGGATCTCTGAGTCATTGCTGAGAAGTCAGTAGCCCTGGAGAGCTGCTGATCTAAACAGACTTTGATATGTGAAACCACTGAGATTTTGCTACCTCATTGTTGCCTAATTTAACATCACTAAAACGCATTCCTACTTAGTTCTTTGGTAGAGGCAGAACCTCCTATATGCAATTTATAGAATAGAACAGCAGAGTGGAACACATTGTCTACCAGGAAAAAGGAGCAAATGGCTGGGCTAAATGTGCCCAATTACTTTTCACAAATTCATAGATTAGCTGTGGGGGTGGAGTGAATGAAGAGAAGCAATGATATTGGCGCTCCTGTGACATATAAGTAAACATTAAGAGTGTGAAGCGGAGTCCAATCCTTTTAATATTTTAGCTCTTCTTGTTCTTATAACCAACTGAGTTTAATTAATATACCCATAGATTACTAGCGTGTGTTTGTACCGCTTTAGGAAAAACAGAAGCAGCCTACCAAGACCGTGCTTCTATCTTTATGAGGCCACTTCCTCAATATAAACACACTGTTTCTTTGGGCATTTTCTCTGGAACCACCAATAGATGGTATAATTTTGTTGCCAGAAGTCTCTGAAATTGGACAAAAATAATCTAGTATTAAATTAACACTTAGAATGTATTTGTACAAACACTGAAAATTCATTTCCATATCTTTTTACCTTCTTAGGTTGTTTACAGCCATATTGTTTCAACAAAGCCTATTTGTAGTTCATGACATCAGATGACAACACTAAAATATGCAAATAATAAACTGTCAATATGAAGATATCCCAATTTCAACATAAACTCCTCTCACATGATCAATTTTTGAGGAGAAATTGGCATTCAATGAAATTAAATCCTCTTACAGGTTAAAGTACTAAATATAAAAATACAAATAAATTGTAATCTAATATCAAATGCTCTTGTCCCTGGTTGTTAAGTTTCAAAGAAATTAAAATCCAAAGTTTATGCTACTCTCTTTCTCTATCCCTGGTGGGATTTCCTGTGTTTAGTGTGATTTAGGATTTCTTCAGCAGCTGCACCCAAGGGAAACTCAGAAGTTTAGTAAATTGAATGCCAACGCTCTAATGTGACTACTTTTCAAATGTCCAAGTATCTTGTAGAATATACATAAATATAGCTCTGCTCCCCAAGCTTATTGCATTTAGAAAAGTGGCTATTCCCCATTAAACAGATGTTATTCTAGGTAAAATCTTATTGTCAAAATCACTAAGAGGAAGTCAGTTATTTGGGTGAAGGAGGGTAGAATAGTGAAGCTTCTATCCCCCACAGTTTAGTCTCATTAAGATGTTAGTTTATACCAGAGGTTTGAAATTTATTACTGTGAATCTATTCTCCAAGAAGGAGAGTTCCCACATTAGAAGGAAAATTTTGGCATCATACGATTATCATACTTGGAGGAAATATGTTCATCCTTCTTATTCATACATGATGAGTGATATGTCAGATAAGGTGTCTATGCTGTACCAAACTCCCCTGCCATCTTAGTGGCTTAAAAGTATCATTTATCTCTCTCTCTCTTTTTTTTTTGAAAGCTGCTGGTCAGTTCAGATCACTGATGGTTCTGTTCTACATTTTTTTAAAAATATAGAATCCAGGCTGAAGAATCTTTGCTTATGCAAATCATGATATTTTCATAGAAGAGGGAAAAGAGAAAGAGAGCTGGCACAAAATAAGCAATGGCTGTTAAACCTGTTGCTTGAACACAGTGAATGTCACATTTGCGCACATGCTGTTGGCCAAAGGAAGCGATATACCAAACTCAACATCAGTGGCACAGGTCTATATGTTCCTACACTGGATGCACTGCACAATTTATGGCAAAAATGAGTTGCATAATTCACTTACAAGAAGTGGGAGTAAATATTTTGTGGCAATAATACAAGCTATTACTACTTAGTTGTGTTTAATCTGCTGTTCAATCTAACCATTCAAGATTTTTAAAAATTTAATTATTATAATTTTTATTTTTGAAAGATCTAGCTCTTTTTAGTAGTATCACCTTATTCATTTTTGTGATTCCATATTTCATTTTCTTAATATTTTCTTGCATATTTATATTTATTCTTGTGGATGTATTTTCCAAAGATAGCCACCACAATATGTCCCATCCCACATGCCCTTTTGCAATATGACCTTGTGACTTCAAGATCCCTTAAATCTCGGTAGACACTGTGACCACTTGACCAATATTATATGGTGAAAATGGCACTAATTCAATTCCAAGTAAGGCCCTTAACTATCCCAGAAGACTTTGGCTTGCTTTCTTTTTGAAGTAGGATTGATAATATTTTTTTCAATTTAAGTATGTCCTGGGTAATAGTTTATGCTGAAAATATTTCTTGTTTTTCTTAAATTCAAATTTAAGAGTGAGTTCTGTATTTTTATTTGGTGAACTTGGAAACCTTACTTGGAAGCCAACTAACATTAACAGAAGTGTGATTACCCTGAAACCATGATGCTGTCAGAAGCCCAAGTTGAGTGGCCAGGCCTTTGAGGATAAAACATGTGGAGAGAAAGAGAAGTCAAGCCGCATTGAGGCACCAACCATATAAATTTAAAAGACTAAAAAAGACACTTTGGAAATAGCTTCTCTAGCCCCAGCAGTACCCCTGATATCAACTGGATCAGAGAGGAAACAACCAGCTGAGACCGTCCCAAATTCCTGACCCACAAAAGTTGCGAACAAAATAAAATGGTTGATTTTAATCAGAATTGTTGGGCAGTTTGTTATAGAATGATTAGTAAAATAAATCTGTATTTGAAAAACAAAACCAAAGCAGAATGTTTTAGTAGGTCTAATTATGCTTTTGTTGTTCTTTTGTTGTTATTCCTGCTGATTTCTTCTGAGTTTGGTCATCTTTGATTATAAACTCATATTTGATTGATTTTTTATTTTTATTTCTTTTAAAATATTTTTCCATAGGTTGTTGGGGTACAGGTGGTATTTGGTTACATGAGTAAGTTCTTTAGTGGTGATTTGTGACATTTTGCTGCACCCATTACCTGAGCAGTATATGCTACACCCTATTTGTAGTCCTTTATCCTTTGCCCCTCTACCCTTCCCCCAAGTTCCCAAAGTCCATTGTAACATTCTTATGTCTTTGCCACCTCATAGATTGGCCCTCACACATCAGGGAGAACATGCAGTGTTTGGTTTTCCATTCCTGAATTACTTCGCTTAGAATAGTCTCCAATCTCACCCAGGTAGCTGCAAATGCCATTAATTCATTCCTTTTTATAGCTGAGTAGTATTCCATCATATATTTTATGTGTGTGTGTGTGTGTGTGTGTGTGTGTGTGTGTTTAACAGTTTCTTTATCTACTCATTGATAGATGGGCATTTGTGTTGATTCCAAAATTTTGCAATGGTGAATTGTGCTGCTATAAACATGCATGTGCAAGTATCTTTTTTGTATAATGACTTTTTTTCCTCTTGGTAGATACCCAGTAGTGGGATTGCTGGATCAAATGATAGTTCTACTTTTAGTTCTTTAAGGAATCTCTACACTGTTTTTCATAGTGGCTGTACTAGTTTACATTCTCACCAGCAATGTAGAAATGTTCCCTGATCACTGTATCTATTACAATATCTCCTTTTTTTTTTTAATTTTTTATTATGGCCATTCTTGCAGGAGTAAGGTGGTATCACATTATGGTTTTGATTTACATTTCCCTGATCATTAGTGATGTTAAGCATTTTTCATGTTTGATGGCCATTTGTATATCTTCTTTTAAGAATTTTCTATTCATGTACTTAACCCACGTTTCGATGGGATTGCTTTTATTTTTTCTTACTGATTTATTTGAGTTTGTTGTACATTCTGGACATTAGTCCTTCATCAGATGTATAGATTGTGAAGATTTTCTCCCACTCTGTAGGTTATCTGTTTACTCTGCTGACTGTTCCTTTTGATGTGCAAAAGCTCTTTAGTTTAATTAAGTCCCAACTACATGGAAACTGAACAACCTGCTCCTGAATGACTACTGGATAAATAATGAAATGAAGGCAGAAATAAATATGTTCTTCGAAACTAATGAGAACAAAGACACAACTTACTAGAATCTCTGGGGCACATTTAAGGCAGTGTCTAGAGGGAAATTTATAGCTCTAAATGCCCACATGAGAAGTGAGAAAAAATCTAAAATCAACACCCTAGAATTATGATTAAAAGAACTAGTGCAGAAAGATCAAACAAATTCAAAAGCTAGCAGAAGACAAGAAATAACTAAGATCAGAGCAGAACTGAAGGAAATAGAGACACAAAAATCTCTTCAAAAAAATCAATAAATCCAGGAGCTGGTTTCTTGAAAAGATCAACAAAATAGATAGACTGCTAGCCAGACTAATAAAAAAGAAAGAGAGAAGAATCAAATAGATGCAATAAAAAGTGATAGAGGGAATATCACCACCGATCCCACAGAAATACAAACTACCATTAGCGATTACTACAAATACCTCTATGCAAATAAACCAGTAAATCTAGAAGAAATGGATAAATTCCTGGACACTTAATTACCATTTTGATCTCACTGCTTGTTATTGGTCTATTCAGGGTATCTAATTCTTTCTGATTTAAGCCAGGAGGGTTATATGTTTCCAGGAATTTATTCATCTCTTCTAAGTTTTCTAGTTTATGTGCATAAAGTTGTTCATAGTATCCTTGAATATTCTTTTGTATTTCAGTGGTGTTATTTTGTTTCCTAATGAGGTTATTTGAATTTTTTCTTTTTTCTTGGTTAATGTTGCTAATGGTCTACCAATTTCATTTATCTTTTCAAGGAACCAGCTGTTCATTTCATTTATCTTTTGTATTCTTGTTGTTGTTGTTTCAATTTAATTTAATTCTGCTCCGATCTTGGTTATTTTTTTTTTCTCCTGCTGGGTTTGGGTTTGGTTTGTTCTTGTTTCTCTAGTTCCTTGAGGTATGACTTTAGAATGCCAGTTTGTGCTCTTTCAGTCTTTTTTATGTAGGCATGTATGGCTATAAACCTTTCTCTTAGCACTGTCTTTGCTGTATCCCAGAGGTTTTGATAGGTTGTGTCATTATTGTCATTCAGTTCAAAGAATTTTTTAAATTTCCATTTTGATTTTGTTTTTAACCCAATGCTCATTCAGGAGCAAATTATTTAATTTCCATGTATTTGCATGATGTTGAATGTTCCTTTTGAAGTTGATTTCCAGTTTTATTCCACTGGGGTCTGAGAGAGTGCTTGATATAATCTCAATTTTTAAAAAATCTACCGAGGCTCATTTTATGGCCTATCATATGGTCTATCTTGGAGAAATTTCCGTGTACTATTGAATGGTATGTGTACTTTGCAGTTATTGGATGAAATGTTCTTTATATATCTATTAAGCCCATTTGTTCCAAGGTATAGTTAAACTATCCAATTTTTCTCTGTTAACTGTCTTGATGACCTGAATAATGCTGTCAGTGGAGTATTCAATCCCCCACTTTATTGTGTTGCTGTCTATCTTGTTTCTTTGGTCTATTAGTAATTGTTTTATTAATCTGGGGGCTCCAGTGCTAGGTGTGTATATGTTTAAGATTGTGATACTTTCCTGTTTGACAATATCTTTTACCTGGTCCCTCATATATATATATATATATATGCGCATATGTGTGTGTGTGTGTGTGTGTGTGTGATGTATATATTATAAAATGTCCCCCTTTTTCTCTTACAACTGCTGTTGCTTTAAAGTTTGTTGTCTGGTATAGGAATACCTACCCCTCCTCACTTTCGGTGTACATTTGCATGGAATGCCTTCTCCCATCCCTTTACTTTAAGTTTATGTGAGTACTTATGTGTTAGGCAAGTCTCCTGAAGGTAGCAGATAGTTGGTTACTGAGTTGTTATTGATTCTTTGTTCTGTATCTTTTTTAAAATTTATTTTTATTTTTATTATTATTATACTCTAAGTTCTGGGATACATGTGCAGGATGTGCAGGTTTGTTACATAGGCATACATGTGCTATGATAGTTTGCTCCACCCATCAACCTGTCATTTACATTAGGTATTTCTCCTAACACTGTCCTTCCCCTAGCCTCTTACCCCCGACAGATCCGTGTGTGACGTTCCCCTCCCTGTGTCCATGTGTTCTCATTGTTTGACTCCCACTTATGAGTGAGAATATGTAGTGTTTGGTTTTCTGTTCTTGTGTCAGTTTGCTGAGAATGATGGTTTTCAGTTTCATACATGCCCCTGCAAAGGACACAAACTCATCCTTTTTCATGGCTGCATAGTATTCCATGGTATATATGTGTCACATTTTCTTATCCAGTCTATTATTGATGGGCATTTGGGTTGGCTCCAAGTCTTTGCTATTGTAAATAGTGCCACAATGAACATATGTATGCATGTGTCTTTATAATAGAACAATTTATAAATCCTTTGGGTATATACCCAGTGATACGATTGCTGAGTCAAATAATATTTCTATTTCTAGATCCTGGAGGAATTACCACACTGTCTTCCACAATGGTTGAACTAATTTACATTCCTACCAACAGTGTAAAAGCATTTTTATTTCTCCATATCCACTCCAGTATCTCTTGTCTCCAATTTTTTTAATGATTGCTATTCTAACTGGCATGAGGTAGTATCTTAATGTGGTTTTGATTTGCACTTCTCTAATGACCAGTGATGATGAGCTTTTTTACATATGTTTGTTGGCTGCATAAATGTCTTCTTTCGAAAGAGTCTGTTCATATCCTTCACCCACTTTTTGATGGGGTTGTTTTTTCCTCATAATTTTTTTAAGTTCTTTGTAGATTCTGGATATTAGCATTTTTGTCAGATGGATAGATTGCAAAAATTTTTTCCATTCTGTCGGTTGTCAGTTCATCAGCAAACAGAGACGATTTGCCTTCCTCTCTTCCTATTTGAATATCTTTTATTTCTTTCTTTTGCCTGATTGCTCTGGCCAGAACTTTCAATACTAGCAAGACAGGCCAGCATTCAAATTCAGGAAATACAGAGAACTCCCCAAAGATATTTCTCAAGAAGAGCAACCCCAAGACACATAATTGTCAGATTCACCAATGTTGAAATGAAGGAAAAAATGTTAAGGGCAGACAGAGAGAAAGGTTGGGTCACTCACAAAGGGAAGGCCATTTGGATCTCTCTGCAGAAACCCTACAAGCCAGAAGAGTGTGGGGGCTAATATTCAACATCTTTAAAGAAAATAATTTTTAACCCAGAATTTCATATCCAGCCAAACAAAGCTTCATAAGCAAAAGTGAAACAAAATCCTTTACAGACCAGTAATGCTGAGAGATTTTGTCACCATCAGACTTGCCTTACAAGAGCTCTTGAAAGAAGCACTAACCATGGAAAGGAAAAACTGGTACCAGCCACGGCAAACACATACCAAATTGTAAATATCATCGACACTATGAAGAAATTACATCTACTAATGGACAAAATAACCAGCTAGAGTCATAATGACAAGATGAAATTCACACTTAACAATATTAACCTTAAATGTAAACAGGCTAAATGTCCAATGGGAAGACACAGACAGAAAAACTGGATAAAAAGTCAAGACTCTTCAGTGTGCTGTATTCAGGAGACCCATTTCACATGCAAAGACACACATAGGCTCAAAATACAAGAATGGAGGAATATTTACCAAGAAAATGGAAAGCAAAAAAAGCAGTGTTGCAATCCTAATCTCTGATCAAACAGACTTTAAACCAACCAAGATCCAAAGAGACAAAGAAGGACATTACATAATGGTAAAGGGATCAATGCAACCAGAAGAGCTAACTACCCTAAATATGCATGCACCCAATACAGGAGCACCCAGACTCATAAAGCAAGTTCTTATAGATCTACAAAGAGACCTAGACTCCCACACAATCCTGGAAGACCTTAACACCCCACTGTCAATATTAGACAGATCAAGACAGAAAATTAACAAGGATATTCAGGACTTGAACTCAGCTCTGGACCAAGAGGACCTTCTAGTCATCTACAGAACTCACCACTACAAATTGACATAATATACATTATTCTCAGCACTACATCACACTTATTCTAAAATTGGCCACATAACTGGAAGTAACACACTCCTCAGAAAATGAAAAGAAAAGAAATCATAACAAACAGTCTCTCAGACCACAGTGCAATCAAATTAGAACTCAGGATTAAAAAATCACTCAAAACTGCACAACTACATGGAAACTGAACAACATGCTCCTGAATGACTACTGGGTAAATAATGAAATGATGGCAGAAATAAAGATGTTCTTTGAAACCAATGAGAATGAAGACATAACGTACCAGAATCTCTAGTACACAGTGAAAGCAGTGTTTAAAGGGAAATTTATAGCACTAAATGCTCACAAGAGACAGCATGAAAGAACTAAAAGCAACATCCTAACATCAAAATTAATAAAACTAGAGGAGCAAGAGCAAGCAAACTCAAAAGCTAGCAGAAGACAAGAAATAACTAATATAGAGCATAACTGAAGGAGATAGAGCCATGAAAGACTTCAAAAAAATCAATAAATACAGGAGCTGGTTTTTAAAAAAAGATCAACTAAATAGATAGACCATGAATCAGACCAATAAAGAAGAAAAGAGAAAAGAATCAAATAGACACAATAAAAATGGTAAAGGAGATATCACCACTGATCCCACAGAAATACAAACTACCATCAGAGAATACTACAACCACCTTTGTGCAAATAGTCTAAAAAATCTAGCAGAAATGGATAAATTCCTTGGTGCATACACCCTCCCAAGACTAAACCAGGAAGAAGTTGAATCCCTGAATGGACCAATACAAGTTCTGAAATTGAGGCAGTAATTAATAGCCTACCAACCAAAAAAAGCCCAGGACCAGATAGATTCACAGCTTAATTCTACCAGAGGTACAAGAGGAGCTGGTACCATTCCTCTGAAAGTATACCAAACAATAGAAAAGAGGGGACTCCTCCCTAACTCATTTTATGAGGCCAGCATTGTCCTGATATCAAACCTGGCAGAGACACAACAAGAAAAGAAAATTTCAGGCCAATATCCCTGATGAACATCGATGCAAAAATCCTCTATGAAATACTGGGAAACCAAATGGAGCAGCACACCAACGCTATCCAGGCTGGGCGTGGTGGTGCACGCTTATAATCCCAGCACTTTGGGAGGCCAAGGTGGGTGGATCACGAGGTCAAGAATGAGCCCATCTTGGCAAACATGGTGAAATCTGTCTCTACTAAAAATACAAAAATGAGCTGGGTGTAGGGGCGTGCACCTGTAGTCCCAGCTACTTGGATGGCTGAGGTGGGAGAATCGCTTGAACTGGGGAGGTGGAGGTTGCAGTGAGTGGAGATTCCACCACTGCACTCCAGTCTGGTGAGAGTGGGACTCTATCTCAAAAAAAAAAAAAAAAAAAAAAAAGGCTTATCCACCACCATCAAGTTGGCTTTGTCCCTGGGATGCAAGGTTGGTTCAACATATACAAATCAATACATGTAGTTCATCATATAAACAGAACCAGAGAATAACCACAGTTATCTCAATAGATACAGAAAAAGCCTTTGATAAAATTCAACATCACTTTATGCTAAAAACTCTCAAGAAACTAGATATTGATGGAACGTATCTGAGAATAATAAGAGATATTTATGACAACCCCCAGCCAATATCATACTGACTGGGCAAAAGCTGGAAGCATTCCCTTTGAAAACTGGCACAAGATAAGGATGCCTTCTCTTACCACTCTGGTTCTGTATCTTTTAAGTGAAACATTCGGGTCATTTACCTTCAGTGTTATTGAGATGTGAGGTACCATTGCATTTATCATGCTATTTGTTGCCTATGCACCCTTTTTTCTTTTTAAAATTTTAACTTGCATTTTTGTTTGATAGGTCCTGGGTGATTTATGCTTTAAAGAGGTTCTGTTTTGACATGTTTCCAGGATTTGTTTCAAGATTTAGAGCTCCTTTTAGCAGTTATTGTAGTGATGGCTTGATAGTGGCAAATTCTCTCAGCATTTGCTTGTCTGAAAAAGGTCATATGTCTCCTTCACATATGATGCCTGGATTTACTGATTACAAAATTATTGGCTGATTTTTTTTGTTTGTTTATTTGAGGAGGTGGAAGTTAGGGTCCCAGTCCCCCTGAGCTTATAGGGTTTCTGCTGACAAATCTCTTGTTGATCTGATAGGTTTTTCTTTATAGATTACCTGATGCTTTTGTCTCACAACTCTTAAGATTTTTTTCTTCATCTTAACTTTAGATAAACTGATGACAATGTGCCTAGGTGATGATCTTTTTGTGATGAACTTCCCAGGTGTTCTTTGTGCTTTTTGTATTTGGATGTCTAGGTCTCTAGTAAGGCTTGGAAAGCTTTCCTCAAGTATTCCCACAAATATGTTTTCCAAACTCCAAGATTTATCTTCTTCCTCAGGAACACCAATTATTGTTAGGTTTGTTAGTTTAACATAATCCCAGGCTTCTTGCAGTCCTTGTTCATATTTTCTGATTCCTTTTGTCTTTATTGGACTGGGTTAATTCAAAAACCTGATCTTTGAGCTCTGAATTTCTTTCTTCTATTTGTTCAATTTTATGGCTAAGACTTTCCAGAGCATTTTGCATTTCTGTAAGTGTGTCCAATAATCACCTGAAGTTGGGATTGTTTTTTCTTTGTGCTATCTATTTCCTTGAATATTTCCTCCTTCACTTCTTGTATTATTGTTTTTGGATTTCCTTGCATTGAGCTTTGCCTTTCTTTCGGTGCCCCCTTCTTGATTAGCTTAATAGCTAACCTCCTGAATTCTTTTTTCAGGTAAATCAGGATTTTTTCTTTGTTTGGATCCATTGTTGGTGAACTAGGGTAATTTTTGAGGGGTGTTAAAGTGCCTTGTTTTGTCATATTACCGGTTATTTTTCTGGTTTAGTCTCATTTGGGTAGGCTCTGTCAGAGGGAAGGTCTAGAGCTGAAGGCAGTTGTTCAGACTATTTTGTCCCATGATGTGTCCCCTTGAAGTAGTACTCTATCCCTTTTCCTATGGATGTGATTTTCTGTGAGCTGGACTGCAGTGATTGTTGTCTCTCTTATGGGTCTAACCATCCAGCAAGTCTACCCAGCTCTGTGTTGGTACTGGGGGTTGTCTGCACAGAGTCCTGTGATGTGAACCATCTATGGGTCTGTCAGCCATGGATACCAGCACCTGTTCTTGTGGAGGTGGCAGGGTGGGTGTAATGAACTCTGTGAGGGTTCTTAGCTTTGGTGGTTTAATGCTCTATTTTTGCTCTGGTTGCCCAGGAGATAGTGCTTTCCAGAGAGCATCAGCTGCTGTAGTATGCAGAGTAACTGGCTGTGGGTGGGGCCCTAGAACTCCCAAGATTATATGCCCTTTGTCTTCACCTAGCACGGTGAATAGGGAAGGCCCATCAGGTGAGGCAGGGCTATGCTTCTCTGAGCTCAGGCTCTCCTTTGGTGGATCTTGCTGCATCTGCTATGGGGGATGACAGTAAGGTTCCCAGGTTAATGGAGTTGTGTACCTAGGAGGATTATGGCTGTCTGTGCTAAGTCTTGCAGGATGTCAGGGAATTGGGGGAAAGCCACCAGTCACAGGCCTCACCCAGCTCCCCACACAAGTTAAGGGCTGGTCTCACTCCCACCATGCTCCCTTAACAGCTCCCAGTCTGTTTCTAGGTGGTGGGTAAGCCTGGATACCCACCTCCCAGCTGCAAAAGAAAAGGGCTTGGTTCTTCCCCCACCTGTGGAGTCTGCACACCGGATTCGAGGCACTCCTCTGAGTTCTCGCCAGGAGGCTTCTCACCTGGTTCAAATTGTTACAAGGTTCAGCTAGAAGATTCCTTCCCCCTGTAGTGTTCCCTGCCACTCCTCCCCTCCTCTGGCCACCATCCCATGGATCCCAGTGGTGCCAGGCAGGAATGGTCTGCTTGGGGAGCCAGTGAGCTCCCAGGGCCTTTCCTGCTGCTTCTACCCTGTATTTTGCTCGGCTCTCTAAATTGACTCAGCTCCAGGTAAGGTTGGAAACTTCTCCCGCAAAGAGATCTTCTGTTTCTCCAGTGGGGATGTATGTTTGGGAGAGGAGGATCTTCCTTTCCCACTTCCGCAGTTGGGGCATTCACAGCATTTGGGGTGTCTCCCCGGGTCCTGCATGAGCAGTCTGCTTCCTTCAGAGGGTCTGTGGGTCCTCTCGGTAATCCTGGTTTGTTTTTGCAGTCAATTTGGAGCTAAAATTCACGATGCTAGCCTCGGCACTCTGCTCTCTCTATCTGAGTCAGAGCTGCAAAATAGTCCTGCCTCCCATCCGCCATGATAATCCGAAATTTATATTTGATTGATATGAATAATAAGAATTGAAGATACTCGCCTTAGGAGAAAGGGGAATTGCATTTTGTTATGCTGGAAACAGATTCCAGACCTAATACAGAAATCTCAATTTCAGCTTCCTCACCTTCACCAGAGATCCAAAATTATTCTGGTCGGGGCAATTATATGGGCAATCCCACCTTTTACCATCACTTACCATTAACCACTCCCTATTCAGGTTTCAGCTCATGAGTTGGTTTTATTTTGACAGAGGAGTGGTGACTTGGAGATTTCTCCTCATTCCTATAAACTTAACAATGTATTAAAAAGTGTTTTATCTAGAAGTGTTTGTGTTTTTTTAGTGGAGTCCTTGTCGGATATGTATCAGTCACACTGCAAAATTTCCTTGTTATTTCTTTGGATAGTTTGAAGTGGTTCATATGAGAGAGATGGTTCTGAGGTCCTCGGAAAGCTACTTCATTTTCTTTGATGACCTCCAGTCTGTGGCTATGGAGTAACTCCAATTCCATAGAATCAACAAGAATTCTAAGATCCAGCATAATAAGATATTTAGGAAGAATTTTATTTCTTAAGGCATAAGAAAACGCACATGATGGTTGAATTTGAGAGATTCATTTAGATTTTGAAGGCTTTTGTTTGTAACAGGATTTAATCTTTGTATTTTAATTTTTTCCTTGAAATATTAAAATTAAAGAAGCTATATTTCAGGATTGGGAATCTCCTGCTGGCATATTATTATTGGACTATCCTAATTTGACTTTTGCTCTTATTTTCAGAATCTTAGATAGTTTATCTTGGACAACATGAGTGGATATAATTTGAAATGGGAAATAAGTGAGAGTGTACTGTTGGCTTTAGGGGGGCAGAAAGCCTTGGAGATAATTTCTAGTGGAACAGGAAATGATTATTCCTCCATGATAATTAGTTTATAAATAAGGAGAAAATCCTCAGATACAATTTGTGCTGATCCTGTGCTTTCAGGTTGGAGAGGGCACAGTCTTTTTTTTTTTTAATTTATTGCATTTTAGGTTTTGGGGTACATGTGAAGAACATGCAGGATTGTTGCACAGGTACATACATGGCAATGTGGTTTGCTGCCTTCCTCCTCATCACCTATATCTGGTATTTCTCCCCATGTTATTCATCCCCAACACCCCACCTCCCACTGTCCCTCCCCTAGTTCCCCCACACAGACCTCAGTGTATGATGCTCCCCCTCCCTGTGTCCATGTTCTCTGATTGTTCAACACCCACCTATGAGTGAGAATATGTGGTGTTTGGTTTTCTGTTCTTGTGTGAGTTTGCTGAGAATGATGGTTTTCAGTTTCCTCCATGTCCCTACAAAGGACATGAACTCATGGTTTTTTATGGCTGCATAGTATTCCATGGTGTATATGTGCCACATTTTCCCTGTCTAGTTTATCATCAATCGGCATTTTGGTTGGTTCTAGGTCTTTTCTATTGTAAACAGTGCTGCAGTGAATATACATGTTCATGTGTCCTTATAATAAAACAATTTATAATCCTATGGTTATATACCCAGTAATGGGATTGCTTGGTCAAATGGAATTTCTATTTCTAAGTCCTTGAGGAATCGCTGCACTCTCTTCCACAATGGTTGAACTAGTTTACACTCTCACCAACAGTGTAAAAGTGTCCCTATCTCTCCACATCCTCTCCAGCATCTGTTGTCTCCAGATTTTTTAATGATCGCCACTGTAACTGGTGTGAGATGGTATCTCAATGTAGTTTTGATTTGCATTTCTCTAATGACCAGTGATGATGAGCATTTTTTCATATGTTTGTTGGCCTCATATATGTCTTCTTTTGAAAAGTGTCTGTTCATATCCTTCACCCACTTTTGAATGGGCTTGTTTTTTTTCTTATAAATCTGTTTTAGTTCTTTGTAGATTCTAGATATAAGCCCTTTGTCAGATAGGTAGATTGCAAAAATTTTTTCCCATTCTCTTGGTTGCCAGTTAACTCTAATGATTGTTTCTTTTGCTGTGCAGAAGCTCTGGAATTTAATTAGGTCCCATTTGTCTATTTTGGCTTTTGTTGCCAATGCTTTTGGTGTTTTAGTCATGAAGTCCTTGCCTATGCCTATGTCCTGAATGATTTTGCCTAGGTTTTCTTCTAGGGTTTTTCTGGTGTTAGGTCTTATGTTTAAGTCTTTAATCCATCTGGAGTTAATTTTAGTGTAAGGTGTCAGGAAGGGGTCCAGTTTCTGCTTTCTCCACACTGCTAGCCAGTTTTCCCAACACTATTTATTAAACAGAGAATCCTTTCCCCATTGCTTTTGTCCAGTTTGTCAAAGATCAGATGGTTGTAGATGTGTGGCATTGTTTCCAAGGCCTCTGTTCTGTTCCATTGGTCTATATCTCTGTTTTGGTACCAGTACCATTCTGTTTTGATTACTGTAGCCTTGTAGTATAGTTTGAAGTCAGGTAGTGTGATGCCTCCAGCTTTGTTCTTTTTGCTTAGGATTGACTTGGCTATGTGGGCTCTCTTTGGTTCCATATCACAATATTGATTCTTCCTAACCATGAGCATGGAATGTTTCTCCGTCTGTTTGTGTCCTCTCTTATTTCTTTGAGCAGTGGTTTGTAGTTCTCCTTGAAGAGGTCATATTTGTTAGTTATATTCCTAGGTATTTTATTCTCTTTGTAGCAATTGTGAATGGCACTTTGTTCTTGATTTGGCTATCTTTATGTCTGTTATTGGTGTATATAGGAATGCTTGTGATTTTTGCACATTGACTTTGTATCCTGAGACTTTGCTGTAGTTGCTTATCAATTTCAGGAGATTTTGGGCTGAGATGACAGGGTCTCTAAATATACAATCATGTCATCTGCAAATAGAGACAGTTTGACTTCCTCCTTTTCTAATTGAATATCCTTTGTTTCTTTTTCTTGCCTGATTGCTCTGGCTAGAACTTCCAATACTATATTGAATAGGAGTGGTGAGGAAGGGCATCCTTGTCTAGTGCCATATTTCAAAGGGAATGCTTCCAGTTTTTGCCCATTCAGTATGGTACTGGCTGTGGGGTTGTCATAAATAGCTTTTATTATTTTGAGATACATTCCGTCAATACTTAGTTTATTGAGAGTTTTTAGATAAAGTGCTGTTAAATTTTGTTGAAGGCCTTCTCTGCATCTATTGAGATAATCATGTGGTTTTTGTCTTTAGTTCTGTTTATGTTGTGGATTACGTTTATAGACCTGTGTATGTTGAACCAGCCTTGCATCCCTGGGATGAACCCTACTTGATCATGGTGGATAAGCTTTTTGATGTGCTGTTGCAATCAGTTTGCCAGTATTTTATTGAAGATTTTTGCAACTATGTTCATCATGGATATTGACCTGAAGTTTTCTTTTCTTGTTGAGTCTCTACCAGGTTTTGGTGTCAGGATGATGTTGGTCTCATAAAATGATTTGGGATAGATTCCCTCTTTTTGTATTGTTTGGAATAGTTTCAGAAGGAGTGGTACCAGCGCCTCTTTGTATGTCTAGTAGAATTTGGCTGTGAAACCATCTGGACCTGGGCTTTTTTTTGATTGGGAGGGCACAGTTTTATACAGTTTTGTAAACAACTCCAGGTTTTACAATTTCATTCATTACATGAATTATTGGACTATTAAAAGTATTTTGTACCATAGATCATTTCTCTGGGTTAATTAAAAAAAAAAAAAAGAATAGTTGCCTGGTCAAGTAATTCATTATTTGAAATTCTTCAAGCTGAAATCCGATTCTTGAAACTTGATTTGTATGTTTATCTGTGGGACTTTTAGATAAAAACCTCTGAGTAAAGTTCCTCAAAATTCTGGAGATAAGTATAAAGATTTTTTTCTTTGTCATTAAAAGCATTCTGTAAATAGCCCTGTACATTTCATAATTATCAGTAACAGCCCTAAACTTTTCATTTTGGAAAGGCCAGTCATAAGTCTCAAAATTTTCTCAACAAATTTTACAATTGATATTCAAAGTCATTTTAAAAATTTCAGGAAACAAAGTCTAGTGTGTTCACCAATGGTCCCAGGAAGGTACTAAAACAAGGAAAGTCTGGTAAGGGTTAGGGATGGCCTCATGAAAGAGGAAGCAGAATTACCATTATTCTTTTGTAGTTTACATAAAAGGGAACAGGTAAGCCTTGATTTAACCATAGGCTTAATGTTTAAACTCAATGAATTAAGAGAACCAGTAGCTGAAAAAGATTAGTAGGTGGGTGCTTCTGCTCCATTCTTGATAGTTCCTTCTATCTGGAGGAAGTTTCAATGATGTATTCATCCTACCCTCTCTCCTACTCCTCCTTACTTCTCTCCACAAATGTGGAATTAATTGAGAAAAAAGAAACTCGCATACATAGCTTTGTTCCTCCTCTCCCTCTCCCCCTCTAAAAATGTAATGATTTTTAAACTTCAATGTGAGTTCAAATTCCTTAGAGATGTTCTTAAAACAGATAGCTGGGCCCCCTTCACAGAGATTCGATTTGGCAGGTCTAGAGCAGGCCTATAAATTTGCATCTTTAAAAAATTCTCAGGTAATGCTTATGCTAGTTTTTCAGTGGCAGCTTCTGAAAAGGGCAATATAAGGCTACCTTTAGAAATGTTGGTAAGTCTGTCTAATTTTGAGTCACTATAAAGGAGGCCTACTTGCTCACAAATAGAACTGCTCCCCTTGATTTGGATTTTCTGCTTGCTTTACATCTTTTATGTGTTTAATTGATCAGAATTTGAGAGAAGAGGTTGAGTGTCATTTACCTCATTTTCTTAAAACTTCAGAATGAACATAGATGCTCTCATGTTGTCAATTAACATATATGTCAGTTTATCTGCCTGGGTTTTAGAAAATTTAGAGAAGGATCATATGTTCACTAACATGGTAAAGCCACGTACTGTCCTTTGTTTACTTGAATCCAATTATGATTAAATAAAAAATAGCTCATGTAAAAATACTGTTGGCTGGGCATAGTTGTTCATGCCTGTAATCCCAGCATTTTGGCAGGCTGAGGCAGGTGGATCACTTGAACTCAAGAGTTTGAGGTCAGCCTGGTCAACATGATGAAACCCTGTCTTTACAAAAAATTAGCCAGGTGTGGTGGGATGTGCCTGTGGTCCCAACTACTCAGGAGGCTGAGGTGGGAGGATTACTTGAACTCAGGAGGTAGAGGCTGCAGTCAGCTATGATTGTGCCACTGCATTCAAGCCTGGATGACAGAGGGAAACCCCATCTCAAAAAAATTGTGTATGTATGTGTGTGTCTGTATAATTGTCACTGCCTAGCCAATAAGATATTTCATTTTCAGCTAGAATTTTTAAGTTATTTCAAACAAATAAAACTTCCAATTTCTAAGGGGGGACTTTAGCAGTCCATTTTAAAGGACTGATGCTGCTGAAATCATTACAGGATTCTCAGGAATGATGTCTAATGTTCAGTGAGTAATCCATCTTGGTACATGCTATCCCAGGAAGTTGATGTTTCAAGTTTGATTAATCATCCACTTTATTCCTTCAAGGTTTTCTATTTCATGCTGGGTGGATTACAGTCCAGTGACTACTACTGGCAGCTAGCCAGCTGGTGATAATTGCTGTTAATTTCCTGGTATTTGGCAACCAATTGCTCTTTGACAACTTGAGGGAGATAGCATAAAAATGTGTCAGAAGGGAATTGCAAAAATAACATTTATTGTTTTTGCTTGATTATAAAATGTAATACATGTTCATTGCTGAAAATTTCAAAAATATAAATTTCAAAAGAATTGAATCATAATCTTCCTATTCGTAGAAACCATTTGCATAATTTTAGTGAATTTCAGATCTCTCATCTATCTATCCTTAGTCTCTGCCGCTATAACAAAATACCCGACACTGGGCAATTTATAAAAAATAGAAATTTATTATCTCACAGTTTTGGAGACTGGAAGTCCAAGGTCAAAGTGCTAGCAGGTTAAATGTCTGATAAAGTCCTAGTCTCTGTGCTTCCAAGATGATACCTTGTTGCTGGATCCTCACAAGGCAAAATGTTGAAAGAGCAAAAGGTTACCTAGCTAGTTTCCTCCAGCCATTTTATAAAAGCATTAATCCACTGATTAGGGCTCTGCTTTTATGATCTAATAGTCTCCCAAAGGCTGTACCTTTTAAAACTGTTGGATTGAAAATTAAGTTTCAACATTGATATTGGAGGGGACATAAACCATAGCAATCCTTATATATCCTGATATAACAAACCCACAACACTCACCACTGCCACTAGTTCCAGTAACAAAAACTTAACATCATTCTACTTATCCAGCTGTGTATTCTACTTTTTCTTCTAAAAAATTGACAGACCGTTTGAAGGAAGTGGATTGCTGTTGCTGGTTCTGGGAGACAGCTGAAAAACTGAGTGCCCAAACTGTGAAAGTGTGAAGCAGGAATCATCTGCCCCTAAACACACATCCTCCCTGGGGAAACTGAAGGTCCAGATCATGGGAGAAGGATTTGACCTTACCTGGAGCTGAGATGAATTTAGAGTGCTGAGTGAAATACATGGATGGAAGAAGCCATGGAAGAGCCTGGTTGGCACTCTTGGTCCCCAGGGAAGCTGTCATTGACTTTGTCTCACAAGGGTCCTTGGAAGGGCTGCCAGTAGAACTGGGGAAAAACACAGCAAAAAGGAAACTTCCAGCTGAACTTCATAACAATTTTGACCGAATGTGAAGTTTTTGGATACAATCTGGGGAAGGGGGTGAACTAGGAGTGCAGACACCAGCACAGAAGCTGAGACAGGGAGCGAAGCAGGAAACCTGAAAGCTCTGCTTGCTCTATCAATCAGTAGGGAGGAGGCTTGTAGCCTGGGGCAAGTTCTGAGCCCTGCTCACCAGCTGCCTGGAAATAAACTCAGTGCTGTTTATGGGGATATGGTGGGAGTGAGATTGGCCTTTCAACCCGAGTCGGAGCTGGGTGAGACCTGTCACTGCAGGCTTTTCCCCCACTTCCCTGGTGACAATGTGAGAGCATCTGTGTTCTCCCCTTCTGAGGTTTTAAGAAGATGAGGTAAATTGCGCTCAACCTCTTTTCTCAAATTCTGATCTATTAAACACATATAAGATGTAAAACAGGCAGAAAATCCAAATCAAGGGGGAGCAGTTCTATTTGTGAGCAAGTAGGCTTCCTTTATAGTGACTCAAAATTAGACAGACTTACCAACCTTTCTAAAAGTAGCCTTATATTGCCCTTTTCAGAAGCTGCAGTGGCAGCTATAATCCTCCTGGGAACATAACTTTATTGACCTGAGAATCATACTCCCATCCCCCACAGCAGCCACAGCAAGCAAAGTCTAAGCTCAGACCTGCCTAACCCTGCCCCCCTCCTGATGGTCTTTCTCTAAGCACCCTGATAGCCCAACACAAAAGACATAATCTCTTGGAAACTCTATGGCCCTGTCCACCACCTGAGAAATCTGAATACTTATCCAGTAAACCTTAGGGGAAGCTTGTGTCCTCCCTATACTACCACAGCTGGAGATCTCTTGAAAGTACCACCGCCTGGTCAGGGGCCATAAGACACAAAATGACCACAATAAACAAAACTATAACCAAGGACCCTCACAGAGTCCACTTCACTCCCTTTCTACCTCCACAAGAGCAGGTGCTAGCATTCACAGCTGAGAGACCTGAAGATGTGTCACATCACAGGATTCTTTGCAGACACTCCCCTGTACCAGCCCAAAGCCCAGTAGCTCCACTGGGTAGCCACACCCAGAAGGGAAATAACAATCACTGCACTTTGGCTCTCAGGAAACCCCATCCCTATGGGAAGAGGGGAAAGCATGACATAAAGGAGCACCCTGTGGGACAAAAGAATATGAACAGCAGCACTTGAGCCTCAGATTTTCCCTCTGACATAGTCCACCCCCAAATGAGAAGGAACCAGAAAAATAATTAAGATAATATGACAAGTCTTTTAACACCCCTAAAAGATCACACTAGCTCACCAGCAAGGGATCCAAACCAAGCAGAATCTGAATAGCCAGAAAAAGAATTCAGAAGGTTGATTATTAAGCTAAACAAGGAGGCACCAGAAAAAGATAAAATCCAAATTAAAGAAATTTTTTAAAAAGATACAGAACATAAATGGAAAAAATCTCCAATTAAAATAGTATAAATAAAAAAGTTACAACCTCTGGAAAGGAAGGACACACTTTGAGAAATGCAAAATGCACTGGAAATTCTCAGGAATAGAATCGAACAAGTAGAAGAAAGAATTCAGAGCTCAAAGACAAGGATTTCCAGTTGATCCAAACCAACAGTGACAAAGAAAAAAGAAAGATCCTCCAAGAATTTTGGGATTATGTTAAATGACCAAACCTAAGAAAAACTGGTGTTTCTGAGGAAGAAGAGAAACCTACAAGTTTGGAAAACATTTGGGGGAGTAATCGAGGAAACCTGCCCTGGCCTTACTACAGATTTAGACATCCAAATGCAGGAAGCACAAAGAATACCAGGGAAATTTATCACAAAAAGATAATCACCTAGGCACATAGTCATCAGGTTATCTAAAGCCAAGATGAAGGAAAGAATGTTAAGAGCTCTGAGGCAAAAATATTAGGTAATTTATAAATGAAAACCTATAAGATCGACAGCAGATTTCTCAGCAGAAAACTTAAAACTAGAAGGGATTGAGCTATATCTTTAGTCTCCTTAAACAATACAATTATCAGCCAAGAATTTTGTATCCAGTGAAACTAAGCTTCATAAATGAAGGAAAGAGACAACCTTTTGCAGCCAAACAAATGCTGAGACAATTTGCCATTAACAAACCCGCACTACAAGAACTGCTAACAGGAGCTCTAAATCTTGAAACAAATCCTCAAAATACACCAAAATAGAAACTCCTTAAAGCATAAGTCTTGCAGGACCCATAAACCAATAACACAATAGTAATAAAAAAACACCCCAAGTTATTCAGGCAACAAATAGCACAATGAACAAAATAGTACCTCACACCTTAATACTAATGTTGAATGTAAGTGGCCTAAATGCACCAATTAAAGAATAAAGAATAAATAAATGGATAAGAATTCACCAATTAAGTATCTGCTATCTTCAAGAGACTCACCTGGCACATAAAGACAAACATAAACTTAAGGTAAAGGGGTGGAAAAAGACATTCCATGCAAATGGACACTAGAAGTGAGCAGGAGTAGTTACTATATCAGACAAAACAATCTTTAAAATAACAGCAGTTAAAAAACTGGGACTTCTATAATGTTCAAAAGGACTTGTCCAACAGGAAAATATCACTATCCTAAATTTATCACATATGCATCTAACACTGGAGGTCCAAATTTATAAAACAATTACTATTAGACCTAAGGAATGAGATAGACAGAAACACAATATTAGTGGGGTATTTCAATACTCCACTGACAGCACTAGACAGGACATCAAGACAGAAAGTCAACAAAGAAACAATGGACTTAAACTATACCTTAGCACAAATGCACTTAACAGATATTTACAAAACATTCTACCTGATAACTGCAGAATATACATTCTATCCATCAGCACATGGAACATTCTCTAAGATAGATCATATGATAGGCCACAAAATAAGTCTCAATAAATTCAAGAAAATCAAAATTGTATCAAGTGCTCTATCAGACCACAGTGGAAGAAACTTGGAAATCAACTCCAAAAGGAACCCTCAAAACCATGTGAATACATGGAAATTAAATTATATTAAATTCTGTTCCTGAATGATCGTTGGGTCAATAATGAAATCAGGATGGAAATTAAAAAATTCTTTGGACTGAACAATAAGAGTGACACAACCTATCAAACCCTCTGTGAAACAGCAAAGGTGATGCTAAGAGGAAATTTCATAGCATTAAATACAAACATCAAAAAGTCTGAAAGAGCACAAATTGACAATGTAATGTCACACCTCAAGGAGCTAGAGAAACAAGAAAAAACCAAACCCAAACCCAGCAGAAGAAAAGAAATAACCAACACAGAGCAGAACTAATAAAATGGAAACAAACAAACAACACAAAAAATAAATGAAACAAAAAGTCTGTAGTTTTAAAGATAAATAAAATGGATAGATCATTAGTGAGATTAACCAAGAAAAGAAGATCCACATATGCACAATTAGAAATGAAATGAGAGATATTACAACTGATCCCACAGAAATACAAAAGATTGTTCAAAGCTACTTTGAACACCTTTATGCATATAAACTAGAAAATTGAGTCAATGGATAAATTCCTGGAAACCTACAACCCTCCTAGATTAAACTATGAAGATATAGAGACTCTGAACAGACCAATAACAAGCAGCAAACTTCAGATAATTTTTTAAAAAATGCCAACAAAAAAAGCCCAGACCAGGTGGATTCACAGCTAAATTCTTATCAGACAGCCAAAGAATGTCTGGTACCAATCTTACTGACATTATTCTAAAAAGTAGACCAAGAGGGAATCCTCCCTAAATCATTCTACAAAGCCAGTATTACCCTAATACCCTAACCAGGAAAGGACATAACAAAAAAAGAAAACTGTAGATAAATATCTCTGATGAACATAGATGCTAAAATCCTTAACAAAATACTAGCAACTAATCAAATGCAACAGCATACCAAAAAGGTAATCTACCATGATTAAGTGGGTTTTATGCCAGGGTTGCTTTTAACATATGCATGTCAATAAATATGATACATCACAGAAACGGAATTTTTAGAAATCACATGATCATCTCAATAGATGCAGAAAAAGTATTTGAGAAAATCCAGCATCCCTTTATGATTAGAACCCTCAGCAAAATTGGAATAGAAGGGATATACCTTAAGGTAATAACAGCCATCTATGACAAACCTGGAGTCAACATTATGCTGAACGGGGAAAGGTTGAAAACATTTCCTCTTGAAACTGGAACAAGACAAGGATACCCACTTTCACCGCTTATATTCAACATATTACTAAAGTCCCAGCCAGTGCAATCAGACAAGAGAAAAAAATTAATGACATCCCAAATCAGTAAAGAAGAAGTCAAACTGTCACTGTTTGCCCTTGATATAATTGTATACCTAGAAAACCCTATATACTCATTCAAAAAGCCCCTAGAACTGAACAAATGAATTCAGCAGTTTTAGAATACAAAATAAATGTACCCAAATCAGTATCTCTGCTATACACCAACAGCAACCAAGCTGAGGCTCAAATCAAGAACTCAACCCCTTTTACAATAGCTGCAAAAAAAATGAAATACTTAGGAATATATCTAACCAAGGAGGTGAAAGACTTCTGCAAGGAAAACTGCAGAACACTGCTGAAAGAAATCATAGATGACTCAAACAAATGGAAACACATCCCATGATCATGGATGGTAGAATCAATACTGTAAAAATGACCATACTACCAAAAGCAATCTACAAATTCAACACAATTCCCATAAAAATACCACCATCATTCTTCACAGAACGAGAAACAACAATCCTAAAATTTATAAAGAACCAAAAATAGACCACATAGCTAAAGCGAGACTAAGCAAAATGAACAAATCCGAAAGCATCACATTACCCAACTTCAAAGTGTTCTGTAAGGCCATGGTCACCAAAACAGTATGGTATTAGTATGAAAATAGGCATGTAGACTAATGGAACAGAATAGAAAACCCCAAAATAAAGCCAAATACTTACAGCCAACTGATCTTTGACAAAGCAAACAAAAACAAAGTGGGAAAGGACACCCTCTTCAACAAATGGTGCTGGGATAATTGGCAAGCCACATGTAGAAGAATAAAACTGGTACCACGTCTCTCACCTTATTCAAAAATCAACTCAAGATGGGTGACAGACTTAAACTGTAAGACCCAAAATCATAAAAATTCTATGCATTGGCTTAGGCAAAGACTTCATGACCAAGAACCCAAAAGCAAATGCAACAAAAACAAACATAAATTGTTGGGACTTAAACTAAATTTAGTCTGGACAACAAAATAAACAATCAGCAGAATAAGCAGACAACCCACAGCATAAGAGAAAATCTTCACAATCTATACATGTGACAAACCTATACTTCACAACCTATACATTGGAGAAAAATCTTCACAACCGCTACATATACTAATATCCAGAATCTACAAGGAACTCAAACAAATCAGCTAAGGACATGAATAGACAATTCCCAAGATATACAAATATCCAACAAACATACGAAAAAAATGCTCAGTCTTTCTAATAATGAGGGAAATGCAAATCAAAATCACAATTCAATACCACCTTACTCCTGCAACAATGGACATAATTAAAAAATCAAAAAATAATAGATTTGCATCGATATAGTGAAAGGGAAACACTTTTACATTGCTGGTGTGAATGTAAACTAGCACAACCGCTATGAAAAAAATGTGGAGATTCCTTAAACAACTAAAAGTAGATCTACCGTTTGATCCAGCAATCCCACTCTTGGGTATCTATCCAGAAGAAAGAAAGTCATTACACAAAAATACTTGCACAGGTATGTTTATAGCAGCACAATTCACAATTGCAAAAATATGGAACCTGCCCAAATGCCCATTAATCAACGAGTGGATAAAGAAAATGTGATACACACACACACACACACACACACACACACACCAAGGAATATTACTACTCAGCCATAAAAAGCAATGAAATAATGGCATTCACTAAACCTGGATGGATTTAGAGACCATTATTCAAGTAAAGTAATGCAGAAATGGAAAATCAAACATTGTATGTTCTTACTAATAAGTGGGAGATAAGCTATGAGGACTCAAAGTCATAAGGATAATTCAATAGACTTTGGGGACTTGGGGGAAAGTGGGGAAGGGGAGTGAGGGATAAGAGACTACACATTGGATATAGTGTACATTGTTTGGGCGATGGGTACACCAAGTATCTGAAATCCCCACTAAAGAACTTATTCATGTAACCAAACACCACCTGTTCCCCCAAAACCTATTGAAATAATAATTAAAAAGTCAATTACCTGAGATTAAATAGTTAATAAAGATTACAAAATAAAGAAAAATAAATAAAGCATTTTCAATCTTCAAATTGTTTTCAAAAGAATTATCTTGCATGGAATTACAGTATTCCATAATATGGTTGTGGAGTTTATTTGTTTAAGAATTAAACAAGAGCAAAAAGTCCACCCAACTGGAAGTTTATTCTGAAATTTATTGTAGAATGCAGGAGAAGTGATCCTCAAAAGCAGTCAGATGATGTAATGTCACTTGATTACCCTAGCTCAGTGAAGGCTTAGACAGACAAAAATACAGGTCTAGAGTTGTAGGACATAATGCTATGTTGTAAACTCAGAAATAGTTTTTGACTGATTAATATATACAATACAAACATAGTATATTTAAAATGAAATTGACATTTATTTTTTAATAACTGAATCTAAGTCTAACCCCTTTTATTTCTGAGTTATGGACGCACTTTCTCAGTCATTACTGGGACTTCCTCTTCTCCAAGGTATATAATGTTTTCATAGTCCAATGCAGTGTCAAAATTCCATCTTTCTTCGAAGGCTTATTAAGGTACATTGCTCATTGTTCCAGCCTACAGGGGTTCCTCTAATTCTTGAAAATTACCTTTAAGGGTTAGAACTTGTCAGTAACAGTTGGAGCTCACTGGGTGCCAATTCTTTAGGTGTATAATATAAGCTTTTCTTCAGAGTTTTACCAACCTTCCAACCTATTACTCTCAGATATGTGGGGATGAAATTTCCCCTCCAGTCTCCAACTTTATTTTAGTCTCTGGGAAATATCTTCTCTTATTTTATGCTCTTTGACAGCATAATAGTTTTAATAAAATAGGCTATTAATTAAAATACAAAGAAACCACTATTTTTAATTGTTTATATTTCATTGAACAAAAATTTCTAAGACAAGGCAGTATCAAGGTCCCAAATACCTGCTTATACTGGAGTGAAAAGAAAATTATATAAAATTCAATGTATATATTTAATAATATAAAATGGATGAACAAATGAATGAATAAGAAGTTACTAAATTATGAATACCAAAGATTTCTACATTGTGCTATGGTTCAAATATTACATACATTGTCTTAGGTTGTCTCACAACAATTCTGAGGTGTAGAAATTATTTCATTTTTTTAAGATAAATAAATTATCAAAATCAGTATGACTTTCCCAGGGCCATATTTGTACAAAATAACAGGCCTGTGTAGTTTTGATCCTAAGGTAAATGTTTATTCTGCCAAACATGATGGCTCCCATACAATGAAGTAATCATTAGGGGAAAAAGGAAATTGAATGTGAATCTAAGGGAATTTAATATATAAAAATCCATTTTGAGCATTCAAAGAATAGAGATGGTTGATTCGGTAATAAAAAAGAAAAGGAAAAATACTGTAGCTTTCTAATTAATACGTATAACACTTGTGTCAATGGTGACAAGAGAAAATACTAAGTGAAATAAGGATGAGAAAATACTAGGTGAAACAAGGATGAGAAATATCTGGAAATCAAAACAAAATTGCACAGTTACAGTGTTTAGAAGAGTGATATGAGTAGGAAGTGGTGCAATAAACGACTCTACTGGAGCTCTGAAATCAATAAGCATGTCCTATTACAGGAAAGCTAGATTTCTGGGAAAAACAACACCATTGTGTAATAAATCCCTTGAATTCTAATGCTTCCAGGAATCTAGTATGGGTTCTGAAAAGACCTGAGGGTTGGTTTTGACTCCCTACTGAGGATTATAGACCCAATGTGATTCACTGGGAGATGTATTTGTTTAATATGAGATTACAACCTGCCGCTATTCAGTTTAACTGACTGTATGCTATTTGTTGCTGCTAATTTAAAAATACATGTTATATTTCTAGAAGAGAAATTTCTAAAATCTTAAAATGCTGTGTCATGTGGTTTACAACAGAAAATTTAAGTTCTTCAAGGGAACAGTGATGCTTTCAATTAAATTCAGATATCTCAGGCGGCGCTAAAAAGGAACTTTTGGAATCTGAGTCACACTATCGGCAGCCAAAATATTTGACTAAGAAATTATCTCATCTCACAGGAACCAACAATAATGTGTTTTCTATTTGCCCAAAGACTACATGACTTGTCCAAAAATACATAATACTGAATACAGAAGAGAGATTCAAATTCTAAGATTAAAAAAAAATGTTGACTACTTCAGGAATTCCATGGAGAATAGAAAGACTGGCTATTAATAAACACAAACTATTTAGAAGACACTAAAAAATAAAACTATGGTTTCTGATGTCTACTATATACCAATTTTTAGCATATGGATAATAAATAAACTAAACATGAGCTTATTGCATAACATGAAACATTACTGATGTTCTGAAGAGTTGTTGAAATGGATTCAGAATGGAAATAAGCAATCAGGACTAGTAAAAAAGAAATAATATCAGTAAGACATACGCAAACATATGTAGGATGCCTCAGTGGACTGCACCTGAAACTAGATATGGGTATACTCTCCTTTTAATATGAGTATATATTTCATATCCATTAATCTTAATGGGACTAGGTATTTGTATTAAATGACCACCACAAAACAAAGACAAAACAAAGTAATACAAAATAAGCCTTGACTTTTTTAGTCCTTAGCCTGTAGATTTGGCTATGAAGGTATTACAGGTGAATTGAGACAGAGGGAGGCATCAGAGTCCAAATTGTAATGGGGTAAAGGTGAAGTGGACTGTTTGACACTGGAGAAAGAATTCTTTAAGAGAAAGAAAAAATCTCAGCATCAAAGAAAAGCTGTTGCTTTGAATATAATTGGGAGCTAGGAAAAGAGAGTCTGTAACTCAGTTTATCCCATTTCCTCATGGCAGCCAATTTTGACTGGACCACATCTTCTTGTGAATATTGAAGTAATGAATGTCTTCTTCAAGTTTGGGACTTCTAAATAAACTTACAATTTTATGGACGGACTTGTGAGACATAGCTGTCCTAAAGAATAGAAGTTAATTGCATAAACTTTGTAGCTACATGATTGGTAAGAACACCAAAATAAGTAGCTTTCCTATAAAATTTGTAATGGACATAGTGCTGGTTTATTGAACTCAAAATACATTCAACAGTGGAAGTGTATTCTGGTTGTCAGCCTCCTATTGGATGAATATTTTGCAAACATTTTTTTTTTTCCCATTCAACAGATTGTATATTATTTCTTTTGGTGAGCAGAAGCATTTTGGTTTAATTAAGTCCCATTTGTATATGTTTGTTTTTGTTGTCTCTGCTTTTGAGTTCTTAGTTTTATATTATGTTTCTAAAGCAATGCACAGGAGGGTTTTCCCTAGATTTTCTTTCTGGTATTTTTATGGCTTTAGGTCTTACGTGTAAGCCATTGATCAATTTTGAGTTCATTTATGCATGAGATGTGAGATAGAGGCCCAGTATCATTCTTCCACATATAGCTATCCTCTATTCCTGGCACCATTTATTTAAGAGGGTGTCCTTTCTACCATGTAAGTTCATGATGGCTTTGTCAGAGATTATGTTATTATGAGGCTTTATTTTTGGGTTTTCTACTCTGTTCCATTGATCTATGTTTCTATTTTTATACCAATACATGCTTGGGGTGATGGATACCCTAAATACTCTGACTTGATCACTATTCATGATATACATGTAACAATTTCTCATATACCTTACACATTTGTACAAATAATAAAAAAGAGTGGAGTTATTTTAGAAACCTGAATCTGATTGGATCAGAGCACCTGAGATTTTGATTTGGCTTTGAATGTGTCTCCTTTCTTTTGTCTTTGTGAGTTGGTAGTAAAGCTTGGTGCAGGGTAAGACTTGTTTTATGTGAGCCTGATTGAGAATCGAGCACTTTGGAGGTTGCTGGTGGCTATTACTTGAACTAAACTCACCTGTGTACTCTGGGTAGGCCAGAGACTACATAGAAGTAATAGTATTATCTGTCTTTATTTTATATTTCAGTATGACAAATTACCACAAATTTAGTAGCTTAAAACAACACCCATTTATTAATTCACAGTTCCATTGGATAAGAAATACAGCACAGCATGGCCAAATTATCTCTTCCAGGTTTCACAGGTTGAAATCAGGTTGTCAGCCAGGTTGATTTCTTGTCTGGAGGCTCTGGGGAAAAATATGTTTTCACACTCATTCTTGTATAAATTCTTTGTTGTTAAAGGACTGACTTCTCCTTTTCCTTGTTAGCTCTCAGTCAGGGGTCACTCTCAGCTCCTAGAGGTCACCCAGCTTCCTTGACACAAGCCCTCACCAGCAACAAAAATTCTCAAGTCCTGGATTATCATCATCTTTTGGAATTTCTTTGACTTTCCCTTCTCCAGTGAGCTGAAGGAAACGTTCCGCTTTTAAAGGATTCATGCAATTAAGCCAGGTCCACCCAGACCTAATCTGCTTTATTTTAAGGTTTCAGTTCTTAATTGTTTCTGCAAAATCCCTTCACAGCAGTACCTAAATTTACTTCTTGAAGCAGAATATCTCCTGGGTGTTAATGTCAATATCTTCAAGTCTATTTTACTAGTTCACTAACTTTACTCAACCAAATCAAATTAAACATTTTAAAATAGACAACATGTAAACACTTCTTAGTATGGACAAATAGAATAGGCAGAGATGGCACCAACAACCCAGCTTTCCATTTCCCACACTTGTTTCTTAGGTGGATGGGAAGCTATTACAAATTTAGGCATACTTCTTCTTTGGAATACATGTACTTCCAAGAACACAATGTAAATGGCTCCTCAGCTCAGCTGATTTCATACTCATTTAATCTATTGCAGGGAGAGCCAGAGAAATATGGTTTGGTTTCAAGAAGTCCTTTGAATGTGGTGGATACAACACAAGATGCAGCTTTCCTATTCCATAACAAAGACTTAGTCCTTTTTTGCCTGTTTCTCTATTCTTTATCAGTAGAGTAGATTGAGCTTTCACCTGTCACATTTCCTGAAGATGTTATATCAGAAGAGATATGGGGAGGGACGCAGTGTTGGTAAGAAGTGGCAGATTTTTTCCTGGTATCCAGACAGAGAAAAGTTCTAACTACCCTTACCCAGCAACATATTTTATTTAGCAACAAAAATTTAATAAAACAGAATATTCCCAGCCAGATGCTAATGAGAGTTGCCTTTTGATTCATGATGTATTTTGAGAAGATGTACACTCAACAGTGTGAATGCTGGTCATTAGTATGGCTTAATTTTTATACATTTAAGCAAACATAAAGAAAATTATTTAGAAAAATTCCCCCATATAGGATAAAATCTGATTCCTTTTTATGTTGTTACACTCAAAAGCTAGCAATCATAAGCAAACATTTAAGCCCTTCTGTTCTCTCTAATCTTTATAACAGCATTTTTGGGTTCCCTGTAAATGAATAGAATGTAGAGGAGGAGGAGACTTCTCTATAGACAAATACTATCGAATAGAACTCCAACAAACTGTGAGTGTTCCCCTGTGCTGTCCAATGTGGTAGCCACTGGCAATAATTGAGTTGAGCAGCTGAAATGTGGTTACTATAACTGAGGAAGTAAATTTTAAATTTTAATGTATTTAAATTTAAATTTAATAGATATATATGTCCATTAGGTACTAGATTAGACTACAAACTAGTATATATTATAGACTACAATATTAGCTATAGACTTTGCAGAAGAGGTGGTCAAGCTGTGGGAGCCTTGTGTAGTGCTCTGGGAATTGTCCAGCAAATGAGTGGAGTGGCAGAGAGAAACAGGCTATCTAAATAAAGTCAATAGTGGTAATTAAAATTAAAGTTAGAGCATCATGATCAGAAGTAATTAATACAGATTCCGAAATGTGTTAGAGATAGCTTTGAAGTCTCCTAGAAATATCAAAGAAAGCAAAGTTAACCCAGAAGAGGGATTGAGGTCCTACAGCCAGACAAGCAGGACTAGTGAGCTAGCAAATTCCAAGTCTACAATAACATTAAAATGACTTCAAAATCAGCAATAAAAATACTAGCAAACTGAATATAACCACACAGTAAAAGGATGATCACTATGATCAAGTGGAATTTATCCCGAGGATGCAAGGAGAGTTCAACATATACAAATCAATAAATGTGTTACATCATTAAAAATGAAAAACAAAAACCCTATAATCATCTTCATATATGCAGAAAAAAATCTTTTGACAAAATTCAACACTCTTTCAAGATAAAAGCTCTCAAAGTATTAGATATAGAAGGAATGTAAACTGATATAATAAAGGCCATGTGTGACAGTCTCACAGCTAATATACTCAATGGTCAAAGTTTTAGGAGTTTTCTCTGATAAGAAACAAAACAAGGAGGCTCACTCTTGCCAATCCTATTCAACATATTACTGAAAGTCCTGGTCAGATCAATTAGGTAAGAAGAACAAATAAAAGGCATCTAAGTCAGAAAAAAAGAAATTAAATTGTCTCTGTTTGTAGACATTATGTCTACATATATTATGTCTTAGTATAGAAAACTTGAAAGATTTCATGAGATAACTGTTTGAACTAATAAATTTAGTAACATTGTAGGATACAAAATTAACATACACAAATCAGTGGTATTTCTAGACACCAACAACAAACTATCTGGAAAAGAAATCAAGAAAACAATTCATTTATAATAGCTACAGAAAAATAAAATACTTAGAAATAAACTTAAACAAGAAGGTGGAAGATTTGTACACTGAAAATCATAAAATATTGATAAAAGAAATTTTAAAAAGCACAAAGAAATTGTTAGAATAATTAATATTTTTTAAATGTGCAAACTACCCTAAGTAATCTGTAAATTAAATGCAATTCCTATCAAAATTCCAATGACATTTTTCATAGGATTAGAAAATCCCCTAAAATTCATATGAAACCATAAAAAGCCCCTAAATAGACAAAGAAATCTTAAGTAAAAAGACTAAAGCCAGAGGCATTGTAACTACTGTATTGTAAAATCAACTATAAAGCTATAGTAATCAAAACAGTATGGTACTGACATAAAAACAAATACATTGGCCAGTGGAAAAAGATAAAGAACGCATAAACAAATCCACATATATAAGATCAATTGATTTTTGATAAAGGTAACAAGAGCACACAATGGGGAGAGGACAGTCACTTCAATAGATGGTGTTGGAAAACTGAATATTCACATATAAAAGAATAAAATTAAATCTTTAACTCACAGCGCATATAAAAAAATCAACTCAAAATGGAGTAAAGACAATTTTACAATTTATATAAAAAAAAAGTGTAGCTCACCATCAATGTTGATTTAATTTTACATAAACATGCTCTTTGAAGCCAAAGCGAATTTGACTGATTTTCAATGTGGAAATAAAATGTAAAAACTGTTCTTGGAGTTGTTTCTAAACAGAACTAATGTCAGAATTGTCAGAATTATCAGAATCGTCTATTTTGGAAAAATCAGATTCATCAAATGAAACTTTGGCAACATAGCCTCACACATAGAAAAGTGGCATTTTCTAGGATTTCACATTTTCAGCAATCAAGAATTACTATATTATGTAAATGGATATACCTCTACTAAAAACAGAATGCTATAAATAGAAGGATATTCTTTGTTTTTAAAGTTGACATAATAGAACAATGCAAAAATAATGATAAAAGCAAGATATTTAATGGCAAATTTATTTCCAGGTAAACACTGCAGCCTCAAGCACTGTCGGTGAGTATTGTGGGGGTATACAGGAAAAGGGTTCAGTGTAAGACCCAAAACTGTAAAATTTCTATAAGAAAGCAAAGGGGAAAAGCTTGATGACATTGGTCTAGGAAATAGACTGATTTTTGGTCTAGGCATTTTCAAATTTGACTACAAAAGTACAGCTAACAAAAGAAAAAATAGACATATATAATTAAATAAAAAAACTTCTGTATAGCAAAGGAAACAGTCACAGGATGAAGAAGCAATGCATGAAATGAGGGAAAATGTTTGCAGATAGTGTATCTTGTAAGTGGCTAATATTCAAAATATATAAGGAACTCAAACAACTCATTAGCAAGAAAACAAATAAAACCTGATTTAAAAATGGGCAAAAGACCTGAATAAATATTTTTCATAAAAAGAAATACAAATGGCCAACAGATATATGAAAATATATGTCTAATATCACTCCTCAGGGAAATGCAAATTAAAACCACAATGAGATATAACTCTACACCTGTTAGAATGTCTATATTCAAAAAAAATGAAAGATAACAAAGGTTGGTGATGGTATAAAGAAAAGGTAACCCTTGTATACCTATGTTGGGAATGTAAATTAGAACAGTCATTATGAAAACCAGTATTAAAGATCTTCAAAAATATTAAAAATAGTACTGTTGTGATCCAGCAACCACACTTCTGAGTATGCAGCCAAAGGAAATAAAAGAAGCATCTTGAAGAGATACTTGCACTCTGATGTTCAACACATCATTAAATTCACAACAGCCAAGATAAACTAACCTAAGTGCCCATCAATGTACAAATAAAGAAAATATGCTATATATATATGAACACTATTATAGTATTCAATTTTAAAGAAGGAAATCTTGTCATTTGAGATAACATGGATGGAACTGGAGGACATTATGTTAAGTGAAATAAGTCAGGCACAGAAGGACAAATATCACATGATGACATTTATATGTAGAATCTAAAAAAGTTGAACTCATAAAAGCAGAGAGTAGAATAGTAATTACCAGAGGATGTGGGGGTGGTAGGACTAGGGAGATGTTAGTCAAAGAATATAAAATTTTAGTTAGGCAGGAGGAATAATTTCAAGAGACCTGTTGTAGATAATGGCGATTATAGTTAATAATGTCTTATATACTTAATAGCTAAGAAAATAGATTTTTTAAGTGTTCTCATTGCACACTCAAAATAACTTTTTGAGGCAATGCATGTGTAAATCATACTTAACCATTCCACAATGTACACATATCAAAACATCATGTTTTATACCCTAAATACATACATATGTATATATACTTAAAAATGACTTCAAAGGCAACATTTGTGAGAATGTAAAAAGAGAGAGGCACCAAAGTAACATCACTGTAATCCCAAAGCCAAATACATAAATGTTGCTTCTTTATAATTTTTAAATTTGAAGGTGACAGACTAACAGATGGAGGGAATGGATGATGTGTTCCTGACACAAACTACAGAACTGGCACAGAGGCAAAATGAGAGACTTTCTGGACATCTGCTAGAAGTCTCGGTTGGCTAAAATCAGAGTATCCGACAAGTTCTGGACTTGCCTTGCTGATGACTTCATTTCCCAAGAGAGGGAGAGAACAAATACAGAAACTGCTATTCTAATTTTGACCCTTTCCTGAAAAGAACTGGTGTTACAGAAGAGATGGAAAGCCTCGAGGAAGAAAAATAATGCCATTTTGGAAGTCAGAGTAGTGAAGAGAGGGTGGCTGTGCTGTGCTGATATATAATTTAGATATTCTGAAGGCCAACTTAATAAAAGTAAGGGAAAAGACAGGGTCAATTCCATGAGATGGGCCCTACAATGGAGGAGAGTTGTGAGTGGTATTAATTTTTATTTCTGCTATGACAAATTACCACATAATCGGTGGTTTCAAACAACGTCCATTTATTATCTCAGTTATGTGGTTCATAAGTATGGACACAGTGTGGCAAAGCTGAATTATCTGCTCAAGGTCTAACAAAGCCAAAATTAACGTTTCTTTTCTGGGCTAAGATATTATTTAGATCTCATTTAGGTTGCTGACCAATTCATTTCCTTGAGTTTGTAGGACTAAATTTCCCATTTCTTTCTTGGCCATCAGCCAGGAGAGGGTTGATCTTTGCTCCTAGAGGTTGCCTGTCTTTCTTCTGATGCTTTCCATATCACCTTCTCCAGTAACAGCAGATTCAGTCCCTCTTATAATGTGAACTCTCTCTGACTTCTTTTATTTTTGCTGCATTTTTATCTAGGAAAACACCCTCTGCTTTTAAATGCTTCTGTGATTAGATTAGGTACACATGGATTATCCAAGATAATTGCCATATTTTGAGATATGTAACTTTAATTATGTCTGCAAAGTCCCTTTTGCAATGTAAGAGGGCATGGACATCTTTAGGGGAGTCATTTTGCATACCACACTGAGGATATACTTGATAAGACTTGAACTGTACAAAAGATCCAACTAAGCCATGAATGGACAAATGACATTTCTCTTGAGGTAAAATTTTAGTCTGTATAAAGTTTTAAGAACAAATTTTAAGAATAGTGTTAGGAAGAACATCAACTTAAATAGCTGATGCTTCCAAAAATGTTCAGAAAAACTAGAAAGACCATTATATTTAGATTTGCATTAAGAAGATAAAGAGAATTTTAGGCCTAAGGCTGGCCAAGGGAAGAGTATTAATGAATATTCAAGAAATAAACTTTTTCCTTAAGATAACGTATTTTCAAACTGAAAAGAATCTATTCAGAAAATGTGAGAAGTAATTAGCTTATCTACTCAAATGAGTTGTGTCTTGGCCTATTCTGGCTGAATTACATGTTAGGGCAGTGAGGTGATTAGGAGGGCACCAAATATAATCTTTGAGGAATCATGTTGAATAGGAAAGATTCAGAAAATAAAAGGCATAAAAGCACTGACTCCATCCCATTCAGTTTAATGATTTAGACAATGAATTTGATGGGAATATAGAAGAGGTTGCTCGGAAGTATCCTGTTCTTTAATTAGAAAAGAAATTAACACACATTACAACTTCCTAGAATTCTGATTTGAATGCTTATTACTGCCTATGAAATAGGAGTATTCATTCAGATGTTATTAATTTGATGTTGACACAAATTGTGGCCAGATCAATGTTCTTAAATCTATAAAGAATTGACAGTGCCTGAAGACTCTTGTTTTGTGTGTGTGAGACAAAAATACAAGGAAGATACAAAACAAGTTCTCATATCAATCTCCAGTTTATCCACATGAAGGAACTGAAAACTGTTAACCAGCATGGAAAAAAGAAATTTTCTTTGGTCTTATTTGTAGTTTTTTAAAAAAATTCAAAATCTGATAATTTTTAAAATTGTGATACATTCTTTTGGTTCTAAAATTTATGCTCCAATAACCATATTTTAATTTCAAGTTATATACAAAAATAATGTATTAGCTTTCTAGCAAATAATTTTTGAGCACACATTATGAATCAGAGCTGACTCCAGGCAGAGATACTGTCTTTCTTGCATGTCTGCATATTTGTGAAATCAATTTTCTTCTTTTTGAAATGCATTCCTAAAAATAATTTTCTTCAGTGAGTATGTGATGTCGGTAAACTTACACAATTCTCATGTACTTGAAAATGTCTCTATTTCCTTTTTATTTCTTGATGATCATTTAGCTAGCTATAAAATTCTAGGTTAACTGTTATTTTATTTCAATCACTAAAAGGTACAATTGTCTTTTGAATTCTCTTGCTGCTGTATTCTGCCATCTATATAATTGTTATTTTTCTCCTGTAATTTTTCTTTCTCCTTGGTTACTTCTCCTTGTGTTTACCATTCTTCAGTTTCATTATGATGTGTCAAAGTATAAATTTGATTTTGTTTCATTTTCTCTGAAAATGATATAAATTGTATTTATACTTTGTGATCTGATACTTGATATTCTTCATTAGTTCTATAAATTTGTTAGCTACTTTTTCTTAAAAATTTGCCCCTCAATCACTCATTCCATCCTTTACACTTGACATTATTACACCATATTTTAGAGTTCTTAATGTCTATTCACAAACCATTTATTCCTCCTGCCTGATTCCAGATAATTTCTTCATTGCTAACTTCCGTTTTACCAATTATCTCTTTAACAATGTCTAGTATTTAATGAACACACTGAAGTTTATTTTTTATATCAATTACTGTATTTTCAATTTCTGCAAGGTCTTTGGATTCTTTCCAAAGTTACCTTGTCTTGTTTTCTGTAGATTCCTTTCCGACAGTATTGTTATGCATATAATTATTCAAAATACATATTTAATAATTTTCAACTAATAATTTTAGTATCAAGTTTTCGGGAATATAATTAACATAGACATGGCTTCCACTGACTTTCACTCACAATGTTTTCTTTTCTTCATATATTATGACGTTTGCATATTATGCTTATTTTCATCAGAGATTTACCTGTGGAAACCCTACAAAGTCTCACTTGAATATATTTGCTTATTTCATGCACCTAGGAAATTTAAAAAAAATACTATACCAAGAAGAATGTGGAAATCCACATCCTAAACTTATATCATGGCAGGACTTTGAGAATTTTTAGGGGGGAGATTGTTATTGTTGTTTTTATCAAATAGTCTAGACATATTTTAATTTTGTTAGTAATCTTGGAATCTTTTTGTTGTGAATGTAAAAATGTAGGCTAATTTATACAGGAAAGTGGGGTTTAGTGACAGGATACAGTACTGTTTCAGTGAAAGCAAGAAACATGCATATAGGAACATTATAGAATCAAATAATGTCAGATAGTTACCACCCCACCCACATCTCTCATTCTCTCTGTCCCTCTTCCATTACAAATTATTGGATAAGAATATTATTGGATCAATTTATATAATCTAGGGGCTAGTTTACACCACACAAAATGGTTTCTAAAAGATCTGTTCTTTAGATAGATCAAAAATTAAGAGAGAGCTAATTATAAATATTAAATATTTGAAAATAATTTTAGGTGCCATCTAAGCTGAGTAATAGCTCTCAGTTCTCAAACAATTGCTGATTGATGTAGACAGCAAGCAAACAGACCTACTCAATTAACATGGATGTTAGAAGGCAGAAACATACTTTAAATTATAAAGTATGAATCCTAAGAGAAGAATTGAGAATCTGTAAACATAAAAGTCATTATAAATGCCAGATACCATAAATAAATAGTGCTGTTTAATCCTAAAAGTTGTTATGGGGAAGTGGAATCAGTGTTTTCTAGATCTACAAAATTGATCAGATGTCAGCAAGATGACTGATTAGAGATGGCTGGCATTCATTTTCCCCCACAAGAAAAGGGCTAAGGCAATACATGAACAGCTAAGATTTGACTGGAGTGTGAAAGAGAGAGTGCTGGAGTGAAGTGGGAAAGGAGATGCACCTGTGGTAACTGGATGTCCAGGAGGGAAACATGGAGGCATGCAGCCCCTGCAGTTCCATCACTGCACTTGGATGGAATCTACCTGGAGGTCAGAGGGACTTCCTGTTGAGAGGAAAAGCTAAGCAGGAAATCCTCACTAGCCCTCATTGCCATTAAAAGCACTTCAGTTTTTACAACAGAATTCTACAGTCCTCACAAATCCTAAGTTCAGTTTGGTGCCTACCTGAGGCAGCCCATGGAGCTGCCAGGTGAGATGCCAGGAATTCACACAGACACATTGCTCTAAATTAGGACCCTGAGATGTGCATTCCCCACTCCCATCTTTACCTCTGTGAGCCAAGTTGCTGTAGCATGATGCTACCCTGAGATAAGAACCACCTCTGGAGTTCACCCTGCTCTGGGGGCCAGTAGCCACTGCACCTCTCCAGCACTGGGGCTCTATCATCATTACAGCAAGCCCACATGGGCTACGTGGGTGACAATGCCATAACCCAATCTTTGTAGTATCTGTGCTTAGGATTGACTGTGACTTGGTCCCACATATCAGGGAAACCAACCCAGAACCTACAGCCAGAGGACCAATCTGCTAGTCTCACACAAGCTGAATCTGCCCTTGAGTTGGTCAAACTGCTGAAAGCCCTTTCCCAAGTCGGAGAGGCCCATGAGCTTCTAAGGAGCTGTTACACCCCCATGCCAGCAAAGGGGTTGCACACTCACACTTAAGACCTGAGAAAGAATGCTGTAGCACCCCAGTCCCCCACAGACCTGTACTTCCAATAAGGCCAATAGTGCTGGTTTCTGGCCCTCCCAGCATCCCTATGCACCCCAATAAGAGCCTGAGAAACTGCTCCATGGGCTGCCCCAGGTGGCCATGCTCCCAGGTCAGCTGAGCAACCATGTGCATGTGCTTCTGGCCATAGTAACAACAGTGTAGACCCAACCCTAGTGAACCAGACCCCAAGTTAGCTGACCCACTATATGTACACATGTGCCCCCAATCTGAGAAATTGCCTGGCTAGCCCATTTGGGATTTAAACTGAACTTTAGACCAAATAGACCCAACAAACATTTATAGAACATTCTATCCAACAATTCCAGAATACACATTCTTCTCATCAGCATATGGGACATTCTCCAGGATAGACCATATGTGGAGTCACAAAATAAGTCTCAACAAATTTTTAAAAATCAAAGTCATATTAAGTATCCTCTCAGACCACAAATGAAATAAAACTAGAAATCAATACTAAGAGAAACATTGGAAAATGTAAAAGTATATGGTAATTAAACAATATACACCTGAGTGACCACTGGACCAATGTAAAAATTCAGAACAAAATTTAAAAATTTCTTGAAACAAATAAAAATGGAAACACAACATACCAAAACCTATAGGATACAGTAAAAACAGTACTAAGAGAAAAGTTTATAGTAATAAATGCCTACATAAAAAAGTAGAATGACTTTAAATAAGCAACCTAATGTTACATCTCAAGAAATTAGAAAAGCAGAATCAAATCAAACCCCAAATTAGTAGAAGAAAAGAAATGATAAAGATCAAAGCAAAAATCAGTAAAATAGGGACAAAAATAAAAACATAAAATAAAATCTTGTTTTCTGAAAAGATAAACAAAATTGACAAACTTAGCTAGACTAAGAAAAAAAAAGATTCTAATAAAATCAGAGATGATAAAGGAGACATTATAGTTGATAATACAGTAATTCAAAGGATCACTAGAGACTACTATAAACAACTATATAACAATAAATTTGAAAACCTAGAGGAAATGGATAAATTCCTGGATACATACAACCTACCCAGGTTGAACTAAGAATAAATAGAAAACCTGGACCGACTAATAAGTAATGAAGTTGAATCCATATTAAAAAAGCTTCCAACAAAGAAAAGTCCAGGACTGCATAGATTCTTTGTTGAATTCTATCAAACCTTTAAAGAAAAATTAATACTGAGTCTTCTGAAACTATTTAAAAACATTGACGCAGAGGGAATTTTTCCTAACTCATTTTAAAGGGACATCATACTCCTGATACCCAAACCAGACAAAGATGGAATATAAAAGGAAAACTACAGGTCAATGTCTGTGATAAACAGACACAACAAAATACTAACAAGCCAAATCCAACAATACACCGAAAAGATAATACACCATGATCAAGTAAGATTCATAACAAGAACACAATGATGGTTCAATATACATATATCAGTATGCATCAAATATCAAGCCAATAGAATGAAGTACAAAAACCATATGATAATATCTCAGAAAATTTTTGATAATATTTATTATCTCTTTATGATAACTCTTACTAAATCAGGTATAAATGAAAAGTATCTTAACATAATAAAGCCTCATATTTGACAAACCTGTAGCTAACATCCTACTGTTCATTGAAAAATTATTCACAGTAGCCGAAATACGGAATCAACCTAAATGTCCATCAATGGATAAATAAAGAAGATGTAGTATATACATACAATGAACTACTCTTCAGTCATAAAAAGAAATGAAATCCTGTCATTCACAGCAATATTGGTAGAGCTGGAGGGCATTATGTTAAGTCAAATAATCCAGGGACAGAAAGTTAAATACTGATGTTCTCATTCATATGTGGGAGCTAAAAAGAGTTGATCTCAGAGATGTGAAAAATAGAACAGAGGATACTAGAGGTTGGAAAGCATAAGAGGAACAGAGAAACAGGGAGATATGTGTTAAAGGCTACAAAATTACAGCTAGACAGGAATATGTTCCAATGTTCTGTACCACTATAGGATGATTACAGTTAACAATAATATATAATTTCAAATCGCTAGAAGGAAGATATTGAATGTTCCCAACATAAAGAAATGATAAGTGTTTGAAATGATGAATATCATTCTTACCCTGATCTGATCATTATACATTATATATATGGAAACATTAATATGTACCCCATGAATGTGTATAATTATTGTCAATTAAAAATGTTAAATACATAAATTCCCATGTGTTGGCGGAGGGACCTTGTGGGAGGTGATTGGATCATGGGGGTGTTTCCCCCATGCCATTCTTATGGTAGTGAGTGAGTTATCATGATATCTGATGTTTTTTTAAGGGGCTTTTCCCCCACTTTGCTCTGCACTTCTCTTTCCTGCTGCCAGGTGAAGAGGAACATGTTTGCTTTTCTTTCCACCATGATTGTAAGTTTCCTGAGGCCTCCTCAGCTATGCATAACTGTGGGTCAATTAAACTTCTTTCTTTTATAAATTACTTAGTCTTAGGCAGGTCTTTGTAGCAGTGTGAGAACAAACTAATACCATTATTTATTTTAAAGTCAGTTATACTAGGATTTGGAGGCATACAGGGTGATATATATAAGTGCCATTTTTAATATCTTAATTTAGATATCTTAAAACTCCTCAAATTTAAACTGTCTAATACTAAATTAATGGTCTCCACCTGAAATCTGGCTTCTCTTTTGATGTTCATATCTCAATAGATGATATCACAATCCAACCAAATATGCAAACTATAAATCTGGGAATTTCCCTATTACCTTTCTTTCATCCCCATATGCTATGGTGTCCATTAACAAATCTTTCCACAATGTATCTTAGTTCCATTCTTTTCTCTCTATTATAACTAATTCAATCTGAGCATTGGTCATTTACTACCTGAGTTACTCCCAATAGCCTTTTAATCTTCCCTGAATACATTCTTTCTTGCGTACAATCTGTTTTATAATCTGAAAACAAAAACTTTTAAATCTTAAAGACACAAATTAAATAATGAAATTTCCAATAGATTCATATAAGGGATGAAGCTGAGGCAGCAATTAATAACCTACCAAACAAAAAAAGTCCAGGTCCAGACAAGATCACAGCTGAATTCTACCCAATGTACAAGGAGGAGCTAGGACCATTCCTTCTGAAACTATTGCAAACAATACAAAAAAAGGGAATTCTTCTCAAATCATTTTACGAGACCAACATCATCCTGATACCAAATTGTGGCAGAAGCTCAACAAAAAAAGAAAACTTCAGGCCAATATCCATGATGAACATAGATACAAAACTCTTCAATAAAATACTGGCAAACCGACTGCAACAGCACGTCAAAAAGCTTATCCATCATGATCAAGTAGGCTTCATTCCAGGGATGTAAGGCTGGTTCAACATACACAAGTCTATAAACATAAGCCACCACATAAACAGAACCAAAGATAAAAACCACATAATTATGTAAATAGATGCAGAGAAGGCCTTCAACAAAATTCAACAGCGCTGTATGCTAAAAACTCTCAATAAACTAGGTATCAAAGGAACATATGTCAAAATAATAAAAGCTATTTACAACAAACCTACAGCCAATATCATACTGAATGGGCAAAAACTGGAAGCATTCCCTTTGAAATATGGCACTAGACAAGGATGACCTCTCTCACCACTCCTATTCAATATGGTCTTGGAAATTCTAGCCAGAGCAATTAGGCAGGAAAAAAAATAAAGGGTATTCAATTAGAAAAAGAGGAAGTCAAATTGCCTCTATTTGCAGACGATATGATTGTATATTTAGAAGACCCTATCATCTCAGCCGAAAATCTCCTTAAACTGATAAACAACTTCAGCAAAGTCCTAGGATACAAAATCAATGTGCAGAAATCACAAGCATTTCTATACACCAATAACAGACTAACAGAGAGCCAAATCAAGAGAGAACTCCCATTCACAATTGCTACAAAGAGAATAAAATACTCCAGAATACAACTAACAAAGGATGTAAAGGACCTCTTCAGGAGAATTACAAACCACTGCTCAAGGAAATAAGAGAGGACACAAACAGATGGAGAAACATTCCATGCTCATGGTTAGGAAGAATCAATATCTTGAAAATGGCCAAAAGTAATTTATAGATTCAATGATATCCCCCATCAAGCTACCAATATCCTACTTCAGAGAACTGTAAAAAACCAACTTAAACTTCATATGGAACCAAAAGAGAACCCACGCAGCCAAGACAATCCTAAGCAAAAAGTACAAAGCTGGAGACAACATGCTATCTGATTTCAAACTATACTACAAAGCTTCAGTAATCAAAACAGCATGGTACTTGTACCAAAACAGAGCTATAGATCAATGGAAGAGAACAGAGGCCTCGGAGGCAGTGCCACACATCTACAACCATCTGATTTTTGACAAACTGGACAAAAACAAGCAATGGGGAAAGGATTCCCCTGTTTAATAAATAGTGTTGGGAAAACTGGCTAGCAGTGTGCAGAAAGCAGAAACTGGACCCCTTCCTGACACCTTACACTAAAATTAACTCCAGATGGATTAAAGACTTAAACATAAGACCTAACACCAGAAAAACCCTAAAAGAAAACCTAGGTAAAAACATTCATAACATAGGCATAGGCAAGGACTTCATGACTAAAACACCAAAAGCATCGGCAACAAAAGCCAAAATAGACACATGAAACCTAATTAAACTCCAGAGCTTCTGTACAGCAAAAGAAACAATCATTAGAGTGAACCAGCAACCAACAGAATGGGAAAAAAATTTTGCAATCTACCCATCTGACAAAGGGCTAATATCCAGAATCTACAAAAACTAAAACAGATTTACAAGAAAAAAACATACCAACCCATCCAAAAGTGGGTGAAGGATATGAACAGACACTTTTCAAAAGAAGACATATATGAGGCCAACAAACATGAAAAAATGCTCATCATCACTGATTATTTGAGAAATGGAAATCAAAACCACATTGAGATACCACCTCAAGCCAGTTAGTATGGCAATCATTAAAAAATCTGGAGACGTCAGTTGCTGGAGAGGATGTGGAGAAATAGGAACACTTTTACACTGTTGGTGGGAGTGTAAACTAGTTCAACCATTATGGAAGACAGTGTGGTGCTTCCTCAAGGATGTAGAAATAGAAATTCCATTTGGCCCAGCAATCCCATTACTGGGTGTATACCCAAAGGATTATACATCATTCTATTGCAAAGACACATGCACATGTATGTTCATTGCAGCACAGTTTACAATAGCAAAGACCTGGAACCAACCCAAATACCCATCGATGATAGACTGGACAAGGAAAATGTGGCACATAAACACCATGGAATACTATGCAGCCATAAAAAATGATGAGTTCATGTCCTTTGTAGAGACATGGATGAATTTGGAAACCATCATTCTCAGCAAACTGACACAAGAACAGAAAATCAAACACCGCATATTCTCACTCATAGGTGGGTGTTGAACAATGAGAAAACATGGACACAGGGAGGGGAGCATCACACACTGGGGTCTGTTGGAGGGGCCCAAGGGAGGGACAGTGGTGGGGTGGGGAGGTTGGGGGAGGGATAGCATGGGGGAGAAATGCCAGATGTAGGTGATGGGGAGATGGAGGCAGCAAACCACATTGCCATGTGTGTACATATGCAACAATCCTGCATGATCTGCACATGTACCCCAGAACCTAAAGTACAATAAAAAAAAGAAAAAGAATAAGTGTCAACTGTTTAACATGGTCCTCCAGTCCTTGTCAGCCCTGGCTACTGCCCAGATGCCAAAATCACTCTCTCTCTCACTTGCCTTTCATGCGTACTGGGCTTTCCACACTCCTGTATTTAGAGCACTGTGTATATGGTTCTCTTTTTCTCTTCTTTCCTGGATAAAATCCCATTCACCTTTCACCTCTCAGCTCAAACAGGTTTCAGAGACCCATACCACAGCAGATACCAGGAAATACTAATGCTTTTGTTGTTTTCCTTCTTATCATATATCACAATATTATTATCTACTTTGTAGGGAACATTTGTGTCTACCCAGAGCATATCTGTAAAGTACAGAACACTGGAAAGTCTGTAACCTGTACCCATGTAAGCAATTTTATTAAAATATATATTATAAAATTCTTGGGTCTATTTGAGATGCAGGGATTTATCAGTGAAAACCTAAAATAATAGATAGAAAAAGGTGCTTATTCATTATTGTCAAACCTCAGTACAAGTGGGGATTCTTTGTAGTGGCTAGTCACCATCTTTTCTTGTTCTTAATTTTTGCCGTAAGAATAAGGTAGCAGCACTGCCATTACTCACAATGCAATGGCTTGTCAGTAACACCCTGCTTCTGTAATTTCCTAATACCATTATTTAATACAAAGTAGATCATTACTCAATACTCTGTATATATCATACACTGTGCTTCTGTGAATACTAGCTTCCAATGACCCTTTTAGGAATTGTTACTGTGCTCTGTTAATGATATTCACAAATGGCAATCTTACCTAGAATGTGCAGAAAAGTGTGAATGATAATTTGTTTTCTCATAATATTAAATTAGGAGTCTTAGAGCATAAAAGTAAGATGACACATTTTCTAACCATGTGTTTTCTTAAACTCTTTAAGCTTAATTTAAGTCTGGTATGTTATATCACTCAGTGCTGAGCATACTCGTGCCTTTCCTATATTGCTAACAGCAGAAAGACTATGAAAAGAGCCATGGACGAAATGAGAAGAGTGGTATCATTTGAGCAAAGAATTTCTGTTCCTTGTCCAACATGGTTAAGATTGACCTGGAAGAGCATGATATCATCCATCACCATATTTATGAGAGGCAAACGAGAGCGTTGATCAGAAGGGACTTGTGGTTTCTTTGGTGCAACAATCTCAAAAGCTTTTGGATGAGATGGGTGCAACTACCCTAGAACATGCCTTCTCATGTGGCATTGAGCCTACGTGGGGTGCCAGTAATAGGAAGCTCACAGAGGAAAGTTTGTTTCTCATCACCCTCAGATACTGCAGACCAGAGGCAGCACTGTGGTCAGAACACAGGTATATGAGATCTGACATACGATTTCAACATGAGACCCAACACCTGAGCCCAAGCCACATGGTAAGAAGTTCAGCAATGTTAGTCCAGAGCCATGAATTCACCGTTTGCCTGAACAGAGTGAGCATCCCACACAATCAGCTTGCTAGGCTATTGTGAAAGACTAATTGTATGTAATTGTGAACAAAATAAGACACTGGCTTGAAGGGAGCAATTCTCTCACCAGGTCACCCTCCAAGAAGCAAGGACCAGCCCAGAGCCCTGGGATGACCTCATCAGCATGAATCCTGGAGCTCTGTGGAGCCTTTATTTCACTCCAAGGAGCAGAGACTGCCTGGATCTAAGGAAGTTATTCGTCCACTATGAGCTCCAAGCGGACAATAATGAGTCTGTTTTACTACTGCCAAATACTGAATAAATACTTTGAATGTGAATGGATTGGAACTTGACTGCAACGCAGATGAAAAATTAGTGAATTATAACAGAAATTTAACTTCTGGGTGTTTCTCTTCCTCAAATTTAAAGCATACAGATGATCTACAATTTACTATAGTTCCAAGTACAGTTTTTGGACTTTGCAGTATTGTGAGAGTAATACACATTCAGGAGAAACTGTACTTTGAATTTTGAAATTTGATATTGCAATCAAAAGATCAAAATTTTGGGCTAGCAATATGCTGTATGATACTCTCTTGCAATGCTGGGCAGCAGCAGCAAGCCACAGCTCCCAGACAGTCACACAATCTCAAGTGTCGGCAATCAATACTCAACAGTGTACTGTGCTGCCAGATGATTTTGCCCAGTTGTAGGTTAATGTAAGTGTTCTGAGCATGTTTAAGGTAGGCTAGGCTAAGCTATGATGTTCTATAGGCTAGGTGTATTAAATGTATTTTCAACGTATGGTATCTTCAACTAATTACTAATTTTGATGTTTTTCTCTTAAGTTGACTAGCATCTGTATATCACAATTTTCTCATAAGATTTTTAAAGTGTTAATGTGATAAATTATATTAAGTGCTTAGATGAGTGTCTGACTCAGAGATGCATTTGATATCTATTTGTTGAGAAAATGAATGAATTAACCCATAAATAAAAAAGTGTGTTTTGTTTTTGTTTTCATTTTTCTGCTGGCAGATCTTTAGTTTATTATTTATTTTATGATTTATAACTCTATCATGACTTAAAAAGTTAAATTTAGAAATGGGAGATTCTGGCCCTGTTTGGTTGGTCTGCTGGATAGTATATTGATTTCATCTCCTATACTTTTTTCTTTTCTTTCTTCCCTTCAGAATGGCATCTGTGGAGTTCCAGGCACTAGTGTCTAGCTTAGTGTCTACATGCAATAGATACTTAATAAATTTGTGGAGAACTTGATTGATTTCACTGAGATAGTGAAACTAACTGGTTTTATTGGTAGTACCCTAATCTTAGAGCTTGCCAAGGTCTGAATCAGAGTTCCTAGGATTTTTAATCTTCCCTAAGTGTGCAGTGTCCTTGAATTCTGACAAACATCTGGATTCCCATTAAAAGATCTAAGCAGTGAATTTAGAGGAGTTGATTTCTTTGTAGTTGTTTCCATTTCTCTCACCTACTTTTTTAAAAAAAGCACTCTCAGACTCAAAGATTAGAGAAAACATAACTTAAGAATTTGAAACATGTAAAAAATGATTTTTTTTCTGAAGGTATGCACATTCTATAGCAAGCAGTACAATACTGTACATTTAATATAGCTATAGGCTTCTAATTCATATTAATAAAAATATACCGAGACTACTTTTCATATCATAGCTTACCTTGGAAAATCTTTGCGGATTCAGATTGTTCTTTTATACCTATATAAAACCCTCAGTTTCTGGAATATTTTGTTTTAAAGTAACAACCACCATTTGGAAAAAAAATGTATAATTTCTTGATAGATAAAGCTAGAAATATCTCTGCAGAGGTTTGGCATATTCCAGAAAAGAATAAAAGAAATTATATAATCTTGTTTGAACTTGAGGTGAAAATGATCAAAATGTGTTTTCCTTTTAATTTTTTGTTTCTATTTAAAATGTCATTGGTATGTGAAGGCACCTACTACTGGTGAATCAAAACTCCAGCTACATATCTCTCACCTTGCATATGACTGGATTAGGAAGGCAGCTGTCAGTATGATTTTCTGAAATAAATTCAGGAGTCTGATAATCTCCACTGTATTTCCAGCTACTGAAGATGATGCTATCAACTTCAATAATAAGTGTGAAACTTGCTCCTTCTAGCTGAATCTCCTCTGCAGAGGATGTCATAATTTTCTTCAATGTATCCCCATGAATCAACCTGAAAATGAACATCAGGCTAATTGGCATAGGATGGTGGATATTCGAGTGTCTACTTTGTTTCCTTTCCTAAGGAAAAATGGAATGTAAATAGATGTGAAATGAAAGTTTCATCATGAAGGATACATAGTCGAACAACAGGTATAACTTCCTTCGTTAGTGATAACGAATAAGTAGCAATCCCGATCTACTAATTTAAAAATTAAAGGTTTTTATTTTTATTTTTTTTAAATGAAATCTCCTAAAGTATACATTACTTAGAAATCCTGAAACAGTGGTAACGGCCCTTATGCTTTTGATTGCTATAATGGTCATCTGTCAGATTTTGTTAGTCTTGAATGGAGAACACTTGGTGAATAGGATTCATTTCTGTAGGTTCTCACCATCAAACTTGTGAAAAATATCAAAATATCATGCACTGAATGATCTGGTAAAGGCAAACTATACTCAAAGGGTGAGGGAAGGTTTGCTTTAACTCTTCTTTACCTACTTTTCTTGTTTGAATTGAATTCTGATAACAGAAAGTCTCTACATTTCAAATGTGTACAATTTCTGGGCATGGTGGCTCATGCCTGTAATCCCAGCACTTTGGGAGGCAGAGGCAGGTGGATCACCTGAGATTGGGAGTTCAAGATCAGTCTGACCAACATAAAGAAACCCCATCACTACTAAAAATACAAAACTAAGCCAGGCGTGGTGGTGCATTTCTGTAATCTCAGCTACTCGGGAGGCTGAGGCAGGATAGTTGCTTGAAACTGGGAGGTGGAAGTTGTGGTGAGGTGAGATCATGCCATTGCACTCCAGCCTGGGCAAGAAGAATGAAACCTTGTCTCGAAAAAAGAGAAAAGTTTGCAATTGTCAATTACTCTATGTTGTATGCTTTTTGATATATCTTGAAATTGTAACTGGTTGTAATCTCATTGACTGACTTTTAGTTCATTCGTGCTCATTTCAGCTATTTTCATGCTATGTGCATGTGGTTTATATTATCAATGAGGAATGTAACCCCCTACAGGACCCAGTGTGTGATGTTCCCCTCCTGTGTCTTTGTGTTCTCGTTGTTCAACATCCCTTATGAGTGAGAACATGCAGTGTCTGGGTTTTTGTTCTTGTATCTGTTTGGTGAGAATGATAAAGATGTGGCACATATACCCCATGGAATACTATGCAGCCATAAAAAAGGATGAGTTCATGTCCTTTGCAGGGATATGTAGCCTTATGGCGATGATTCAGTGAAATAATTTACTGAATAATTGCATCCGCCAAATGCTCTACAAACATTATCTTATTTTATGCCTAAAACTGTCTATACTAGGTATTATTATCATCACCTTACTGAGATAATTCAGTCAGTGTAGTCCTGTTATTTTTTTCTATACTTACCATTTTTTCTTTAAAATATCTTCTATTATTTGGATGTTCAGATCTTGTTTATAAGCTCCCTTGACTCAATGAGTGTGTTAGGGTTATGCTCATGCTTAAAACCAGCTCTCATTCATGGTAGTTTAATTATTAATGTAAATTAATACATTTCCTAAGAGCAGTTTTATGATAAACCTGTATCACATAGATACCAGTCATGGAAATTAGAAATAATTATATTTTCTCAACTTGTCTATTAGAACATTCAAATCTGGGGAAGTATCCTAAGAATCCTATAAATAAGAAAGATAATAGCAAAAGACATTATTGATTGTCAAAGATCATTGTTTTCAATAGGCCATTTTGGTCTTTCTTTTCTGGAAAGAAACTTGCATCTTTTTTTTTTTTTTAAGAAAGTCATTAGTTGGTTGACACATCTTAGAATTTTGTCTTATTTAAAATAATTACTTAATAGAAGTCCTTTTAAAAAGCCAAAACCATAATTGAAATACCGCACATTAGAAAAAGGCTATAATATAATTGGCATCAGAACCACAGGCTGTTGGGCTAAGAAGAAACTTGAGCAATCATTCAGTCAAAACTCCCCAAGGTATAGGTGAGAGAATTCAGCTGCGGCTACATCACATGACTTGCTCAAAACACAGAGTGGCAGAGTTAGAATTAGAACCTTGGTCCTATGTCCTTAAAATATATGTAAAATATTGGAGGATGATGAAAAAATTGCTTTTAAAACTGTATATTTTGTATAAAAATATTCTAGTATAACAGAAATGTCAACTTGCTCCATTTAAGTTTAGCCCCCCATTAATGTAACTACATTCACTCTTTGTGTCACAGACACTCTTAGGTCAGTTCTACACTGCAGGTGCTTCATTGAAACACTCTCATTTAGGCTCTGGGCAGCCTTTCAGTTTGCTATTGGTTGCATTCATTGAATGCATGAATGAATAATGTTACATAGAGAGAGTTTCACTTTGAAATTGTTTCTAATGAAACCTAATCCCAAGGGAACCTGCGGTAATAAATGGAACCTGGAACTCTTGTCCAAGTTGTTCTGAAGAGGAACTCATTCAGTTCAGAGGATGGTGGTACTCTGTCTAAGAACTCGTGGAAAGAGTGATTGCAAGGAAAACCCTCCATCTTGTAACCACTCCTTTTCTTATTCTTCTCAAAATCATCATAGGATAACATTTCAGGATATCAGACTCTCCTGAAAATGTGGGGAGAGAATAGGGGTTAATATTGTACCAATAAAAATAGCTTAGAAATAAATATTAAATATTCCTTGTTCTAAAGCATTCTCTTTAGCCACTGGACCACAAGAAAGTTATCCTCTGGTTACATTGTTGACATGTTCTGTGTGTGTGTGTGTGTGTGTGTGTGTATGTGTGTGGTGTCTCTCCCGGTCCTTCCCTTCTTTCTCCACCAACTTCTTCTTCTCCTCTCCTTCTTCTTCTCCTCTTTTCTTCTCCACTCTTCCACCATGAAATTCTCATTGATTTATTATGCAGTACAGTTTAACTATGCCTTGTGTCTACTTCATTATCGTGTAACTGGGGTTCAGCTCCTCCTTAATAAGGTTCTGTGCTTCTAGCAAATTTGGAAACAAGGAGTTTTGCCTCACATCTGCTGCTGAATCAGTTTCATACTGCAGCTGCTAATTGTACTGCCTAGCCCTCTTCTTCTAAGTGATGTATCAGGCAGGCATTATCCTGCACAAAAATGTTACCTTATTTGCAAGCATCTAGACTAAATGTGTTGCACTATGTTTTTTATCTGATAGACCTCGTTTATAATCTTGTTCTGTTTTCTCTTTGCATGTGTCACTATTTGGCTTTGGTATTATCCAATCTGATGCTTGCTTTTTTATTTACTGAGTCAGGATGCATCTGATTCTTATTCTGTTTTTATACCATCATAGTGGGTGTTATTTAATATGTATTTTAGAATTACGTGACATCTTTTGAAATGGAAAGACCCTAAGGACTGAAACAAATTCATGGTTGTAATCTGGAGACTTCTCAAATTCATATCCAGAACCAATTCATCATTTCCAATCACAGGTTCTTTTCCTCCTTGGTTTCTGTGATATAACTATACATGACTGTAGAGGGGAACCCCGAAAGTGCCGTGGCAAGGGTCTGAAGCCTCAGCCTGTTCCCATATAAATATTGATTTAGGAAAGAATTAGAAATGTAGGCACATAGTTATTCCTTTATATAATCATATATAATCTTATAGTTACTTATAATCATTAAGATATATACTCAATATGACCTTTAATTTTACTAATGGCTATTGGGTTATGAAGCAAGGAACTGAGGTGACGTTGTAAACAAAGCGATCCTAAGGCAAGATACTCTAAGCCCTCTGTCACGCCCACCTAAGGGCTGCTGGGGGGTGCCTCGGCTGTGCGGCAGCGCCAGTGTTGTGAAAGCGCCCACTGTTTAGCCAGCTAGGAAAGGAGATGTCCAAAGTGACCCAGACATCTCCTTCCTGAGGAAGCTAGGAGAAAACTCCACTTCTCCAAGCTCTTGTGGCAAGGCCTGATGGCTGTCAGGGAAGCCTGCAGACATCTGGGGGGCTTAATTGTCTCTATGTTACACTATGCTTCAGTGGTCATGTTCCATGTCTACTCTCACGCCTGCTTCTGCACCTGGTTTCTCATTTCCCAGAAGATAATAATTAATGTCCTTGACATTTCTAACAAATATATGAAGAACACTGATTCATTAGGTTTTCTCCTTGCCTCGACTACTTGAAAGTATTGGGCTCCTTATCTCCAAGACCGTGATTTACCTGACCCTATCACTGGCCACTATTACCTCACCCTACCTTTCCTGCCCACTGCTTTGTACTCAATAAAAGTCAGAGTGTCCAGGTACTCAGTGCCACTGCAGGTCTCCATGCTGTGGTTGGCAGTGGATCCCTGAGCCCAAACTCTCTTTCTCTATCTCTGTGTCTGTGTCTTTTATTTCTACAGTTTCTAGTCTCTGCACAAGCAGGGAGGGGCTCACAGAACCCTATAGGGCTGGACCCTATACATGACCAGTCATAATACATGGGAATCACTGTTGCTTATGCTCTTTCTTTAATTTTTAAATCCAAGTCTTTGCCAAAGTCTGTATGCTAAGTGTAACCATGAAATAGCCCTTGAATCATCTCTTTTCAGTCTACCTATCTGCCAACACCTGGCAACAGCCTGTTAAACAGTTTCCGTTTCTAATATTGATTCTGTTGACTTAATTCTTCACATTGCAGAAAGAATATTTCTAACACAGAGATGTTAGTGGGTTATTCCTTTGCTTAGTTCCATGGCTCTTGCTTTTATGATATAATCTAAGGTTACATTGCAAATCCAACAGTCTAGTTATCATGCATTTGTTTTTCCTTTTCCCATTACCAACAACCCCTGGTTTCTGTTGGCTACCTGTGGTTTCAGGGAAGCTGATTCCATCTAGGCTCCAGAGATCGAGGAAGAGACCTAGGCTAGGCCATTCCAATACCTGCCTTTCATGTGATTTTTGAGTCATTCCAAATGACTCTCAAGTTTTTTGCTATACGTAGGAATCATCTTCCTTTTTTTTTTCCCTATGCTGGATGAGAAGGAGAAGAAAGTAAGCCTGAAAGCTGCTGGCAGTCATTTTCAGACCATCAGTATGGAGGCTGGGATACCAAGAATGAAATCAGTGGCTAGAATTTGGATCTGAGAAAAGGAAAGAATAAACTAGTCCCTGGTCTGAGTGTTTGCACAACCAGCTCAACTCAGGATTTAGAGGTGATTTTTCTGTTACGTGGTGATGAAAGTGTCTCCTGAAAACATCTCAACTTATACCCCCACCTCCATCATTTTTAACTCCAAAGTAGAATTGCATAGACTTTCTTTCAGGCCATTCTTTCTTTCATTCCTGGGCCTTTGCACATACAGTTCCCCTTATGTTGAGAAGTGTTCATTCCTTTCTACCTCACTCTCAAAAACTTGTCTAATCTCCAGATATATTTCAAGTCTGAGTTTCCATTTCAGAAAGCTTTCTCTGAATTCCAGAATTGCTACTGCTGCTTTGCTCTCTGTCACACTATTTGTGACATTGGTCTTTTCCGCTTGCTTGCTTATACCTTCAGTTAACTATGGGATCTGTCATGAAGGGACCAGGTCTACATTGTTCATTACTGCATCTTCAGCACCTAGTTCATGGCACATGATAACCATTAATGTATTCATTCAGCAAATACTAATAAAACACCTAGTATGGACCTGGGACTGTTCTAAGATCTGGATATAAAACAGTGTATATTATAGAGTCCTGTCATAGAGTTCATATTCTATTGGGGGGATACAGACAACACAATAATAAAACAAAAAATATGTAACAGGTTAAGAGGCGGTAATTGTTACGAAGATAAATAAATCAGGAGAAAAGCAGAGTAAATGAAAGAATTAACTTCAAAAATGGGTTCCTTTTTTAGTTTTATACTACAGTAAATTTTGAGAAACTTGATTGTTCTGGCCACTAAACTGTTTTTAACCATTATGTTCTAAGGATAATGCTTTAATTTTTAAAACAAATGTTTAGCAGTTGGAAAGACTTTGTTTAACCATTACCTAACAATGCTTTTATTAAACCTCCCTCCACTATTTTTAATACAATAAGGTCACAAAGTAATATTTTAAATCAGTTAACCACCCTTTTAGCTTTCTATTCATTGTGTTTGATAGTTCAGGTTATTAAAGTATAGGTTACTATAACATAGAGTAATAAAGCATTGGGGAACTTTTATGAATATTTAAATTATCCAATCATATCTTTGAACAATTTGTCAGCTTAAAATTACCTTAAAAATGATTCCTCAAAGTCACTTTCTCATTTTCTTGCCAGAATCATGAATTATAAATTATAGTACCTATGAGACAAGACTGAAAAAGAGGTAGTTCATGACATATTTGAAGTGGTTTTAAATTACCCTAATTTCAGTTTTTGAGTCCTAATATAATTTTCATTGAAACTACATACATATACTATAATAAAGGCGAGAGGATTTTGTTGTTATGAATACTTATTGACTTTTCGAAAAGATGCAAAAAACTCACTTTTTTCTTCAAATTCCAGTCATTTGGAAATCCAACTTTCTAGTATAGCAGAAACATTTTGCTTCTCTTATATGTGCTTAAGATTTTGTACATTTATGGATTTCTAGTTTTCTCTCATGCCTATTGGCCCTTGCAATATTTGCACAAATATCTAGCATATCACAGGCATTTTGCATAAAGAGTGGTAGAAAATACTGTATTTAATCAACACATACTTATAATACCTATTATGTGCCAATCACTGTGTGTACATTACTGTCAATTATTTGAATGACTAAACTGGAGAACCCCTGAAGTATTTACACTTAGGCAGATGCAAGACAGTGTAAGAAGTCTGCTTAAATGTTTCAGATCGTTAGTGCCCATTTGGAAGTTGTTTAACCAAACGGGCACTGCCAGTATACACCTTGTGAAACTGAATCCTACTTTTCCCCGGTGACACAGGCAAGGTGTGCTGAGTAAGAAGGAAATTCTAGAGGCATAGATTTTATGCTAAGCCAAGATTATAGGGCAAAACAGTAGCAGGTATTTGAAAGCATCACTGTTGTCAGGTAGAAGGAGTGAAATGCCAGTATTGCCCAAGTCTTTTCACACTTTACCAATTAAATAAATATTTAAGCAAAGCTCTAATTTTATCATATCCATTGAAGTCTAGATATACTTGGGGGGTCCCCAGCTTAGTCATCTTTACACCTTTGTGTAGTGCCCTCCCACATTGTGCCAGGGGGTTGTCTGTGTGAGCAAATGGCAGAAGAGTGGGCAAATGACAGAAGTGGTCTTCTTGTGTGATTCCAAGTGTAGGTTGTAAAAGATTGCAGCTTCTATCTTGATGTCTCACTCTCCTTAATCACTTCCTCTAGTGAAAGTCATTATGTTGTCTGGGTAGCTCTGTAGAGGGGCCCGGGAAGGGAAGAATTTCAGTGAACTTGGACATGGATTCAGCCCCTTTAGACTACTGCAGTCCTGGCTGGCTTGACTGCACTCAGGAGAGATCTTGAGCCAGAAGCACTCAGCTAAATCCTATTTGATGTCTGACGATCATCAGTTGTCTCATGAGATAATAAATGTTTGTTAATTTAAGCTGCTAAGTTTGAGGATCTTTTGCTATATAGCAGTAGATAACTAAAATGCCTGCAAAGTATTCAATTTTGTCCATTGGTTTTACAAACTTGGCCAGGGGTTCAGCACAATAAATTTTCAATAACTAAGATCTATTCTTAGGGTGAACTCAGGAAAACTTGCAAAGACTTGCCATTTTTCATTGAAGTAGGAAGTACTTGTTACCTTATTTTTTCAGCCTTCCTTCCTCTTAAACCCATACATACGTCTTTAAGGAAGGAAGGGAAGAAAGAGGAGATGGAAGAGGAATTGTTAGGGAGCATATTGGGTGCTTGGTATATTCCAGGCCTTGTGCTAGGCACTTTACATATGGCAACCAATTTAATCTTGTCAACAATGTCAACAAATCCTGGCAAATTCCTTTTTACTTAGAGAATTTAGATGACATTGTACAACTAAAACATTTTATAGCCAGAATGCAAATGTGGGTCTGTTTGATTCTAGTTACTGTGATATTACATTACACAAAGCTGCCTAAATAAATCTATCAAAGACTTAAGTCTGTAATATAGACATACAAATCTTTTCCAGTTCAGTTGGAGCTTCTGTTAAAATGTTCGGAGTATTGATCCTAAATTTATATGTATATATATATATACACACATCTATATTTGATATAGGTATAGATTTGATGTGAGGATAAATGAAAAAGCAAGCTCATTTTATCCTCACAAAGCTTTCACAACTGTAAAGCGTCATGTAGATATACGACTTGGTCTAATTTTTATAGATCTTGCAGTGGATGTTAAATACGTATTTGATAAAGAATAAAGCTGCTTAATGGGAGGGGAGTTTATCCTTCTTTATGCAAAATGAATCTTAATACATATTTGTTTAATAGTGTGTGTATTTTTACAAGATAACATGTATTAAAATTTTTCTATACCATAGATCTGATTATTGGGTACTGCATGTTTGTGTCCATCAAAATCATATGTTGAAACCCTAACTCCAATGTGCTAATGTGATGGGATTTTAGGGAGATAATTAGATTATTAATGTGGAGGCCCTATGATGACATTAGTGACCCACATTCAAAGAGGAAGAAGCTAATTCTTAAGTCTCCTCTCTTCCATGTTAGTATACAAGGAGAATACAGTCATCTATAAACCAGAAATTTGGCCCTCATCAGACACTGTATCTGCTGACACCTTGATTTTGGGATTTCCATCCTCTAGAACTTTGAGAAGTAAATGTTTTTGCTGAAGTTATCCAGTCTATGGTATATTTGTTATAGCAGCCCAGACTGACTAAGACACTTATATATATACTTATTTTTTGCACTGAGAATCTATTTTTGATTTCTATATAAGCTGGTGAGAAAAAAACTCTTCAAGTCATAATGTGTTAACACTGTGCATCATCTGAAGTACAAGAATGTGGATGAAATAGTTATTTTAAATTGCTGAAAACATATGTTAATGTAAATTTTGGTTACTTTATCTTATATGCAAATTTGTTTTAAATGTGTATATCATTTTATTACTGCTTCATGTTAGCTGAGGCATTACCAATGTACATTTCTGTGACTGGTTTGCTTCAATTAATATCCAAATTATTTTGCTTCAGTTGATATCGTAGTAGAATTGCAATTGTTCCTCTTAACTGACTATATTGTTGTTGATATTTGTTCTACTGCTTTCCTGGTGTCAGCTCTAAAAGCAGCTACATTTATTGACAAAGTTTGGTAACTTATGTTTACAGTTAGGTGAGTGAACCACTGAATAATTCTACTTGTAACTTCTTGGTTTCTTATAGAGATATTTAGATTCATGTAAGAAGCCTAAGAATTGGTGTTTGGAGACTGGCCCTCAGTACTCACTTGTGTAATTTTAATGAGCCACAAATAAAATCTCAGTATCTTTATAGGTAATATAAATATTGTAAAACAAAAATAATACTTTTTGAAATTGTTTTGAGTCATGTGATACAGAAAATCAACAATTTATATTTTATTTTTCTATATACATGATGAGTTAAGACTAGAGCTTAATCAGCGGACAAAGTTTCTAAGCTAGGATGAAGGGTAAGGTTCATACTTGTCATTCAAATAATAGGTCATTTCTTCCTTTCAAAAGAAAACTACACTAGAGATAGAATTATGTTGGCCTCACATTTACTAAATCCTTTATACATGTATAATGAATAAATAATCTTTAAATTAATAAATGAATTAATGAAGCTAAAGAGGCCATCAATGTGCCCATTATCCAGGTTACTTTATTATAACAGAATTGGGAGCCACTGAACGATTTTAAAGAGGATATTAATTGATGAGTTTTGGGTTACTGAAAGATTATCTGATGGCAAATGGGTTAAATTGGAGGTAATAAAACTGATCAGATGGCTAATCCAGACAAGAGGTGCTAGTTTGTTAGCAAGAATGGTTAGAATGCTAATTCTGAACAGTTAGCATGTATTAGCAAGACTTTTGGCTGCAAGTAGCAGAAAGCCCAACTTGCAGTGGTATGTTATTAGGTTTTTTTTCACATAACAAATGTTCTATAAATAGATGGTGCCTGAAGTTGGTTCTATAAGTTGTAAAGACAAGTGTCTTTGTAGTTCTTTAGGAAATCTTTTGCTATATTGAATAAAATAAATTGATGCAGAATAATGGCAGAGGGATAATGGTTCCTAGGTACATATGTCCCTTTTTACTGGGGAAAAAATAGATTTTCCAGAAGCCCCTTCATCACACTCCCCTTTAAGTCTTTTTGACCAGAGCCAGTGGCCATAGACACCCCAACTTCAAGGGAGATTGGGATATCAAGGAAAGGCATGGCCATGATTCATTATCATCCATCATTAGGATGTCACGTTGTTTCCCTAATTTAAATTATGGTTCTGTTAGCAAATAACACAAGGAGAGTAGATACTGGAAGGGAATTAACAGTATTGTCTACAGTTGTCCATTTCAGTCCAAGTGGCACAGTGTAATAGGTTGCTCTAATTGTCTGTACTTAGATGTAAACATACTCCTTCATTGGCTGACTGATATCCATGAATGTTTATGATAACCTTAATTAGTGAATACATAACCTAAAGAGATGTGAAAATTAAAAATAAATTGGCTTTCTGGGCATGATGGCTTACACCTGTAATCCCAACACTTTGGGAGGCCAAAAAGGGCAGATTGCTTGAGCTCAGGAGTTTGAGACCAGCATGGGAAACCTGGTGAAAGTTTGTCTCTACAAAAATTTGCCTGGTGTGATGTAACATGCCTGTGGTTCCAGCTACTTGTAGGGCTGAGGTGGGAGGATTGTTTGAGCCTGGGGGCTCAAGGCCACAGTGAGCCATGTTGGCACCACTGCATTCCAGCCTGGTGACAAAGTGAGACCCTATCTCAAAAATAAGAATAAAATTAAAAAAATAAAATGGCTCAAGCAATTTGTGATTTTCCTTATCTTCCATTTTTATTTAATATTATCCATAAACTCAAGCTGCACCAATCAAAGCATCTCTCCCTTTAGCCTGACTGTGGGAAAACTTTTGTTTCCATGACAATAAATTGCATGAGAAGATATTGAGATGAAGGCTTTGTAACTAGAATGTCATGAAATACCATATCATTGACCTGCATTTAAAATTTGACATTATCTGGATATTTTATAATTATATATTTTTTTAATCAAGGCAATTGACTTTTCTTACAGCAGTAGTTCCCCAATAGGAGTGAAATCATATGATTATGCAGGATTGCACAATCTACTAGGGTTCTTCGGCAACAACTGATCAAAGGACATTAACTCCAGGGAGCCTTAATCAGGCTTGAAGAGCTGTGGCATCTGGCACGTTAATCAGGGATTTTTAAAAAGTCGGTGAAAACAAAATAACTCCTATGTGTTTTTAATTAACTTAAAAAAATTGAATAGCATGGGCCTTTAAATGTTGGCAATTTAACAATTTAATAAACAGGAATGAAGCTCTTTGTCCATAGAAATGAATGTATTATTCAATTCCCGAAGGTATATAGAAAATACATTAATTCCTTGCTGTATAACAATACTACTTAATTCATCTTTAAGGTAAATTGGACTATCTTGAGCAGTTTGGTTAGGGAGCATTATTTTGAGTGGAAACTACAAAAATGTTCACCTAAAACTCGTAATCAGAAAAAAAGAAGTTATTTCAGTCAATGCAATTCCATTTAGGGCATATTTTCTACAGTTATATTTTCTATTTCTATATTTCATATTTACATATAATATATTTTTATTGTTGTATGCCATAAATAAAAAGATACAAATAAGTTTGTCTTATTTCATAAAGTGCTTATATGTTAAATTATAGACTAAATGAAAATATCCCACTGTCCTTTTTTTTAATTTCTATTATGCTTTTCTTCTTCATTTTATTTTATTTTATTTATTTCAGTAGTTGTTTGGGGAACAGGTGGTTTTTGCTTACACGGATAAGTTCTTTAGTAGTAATTTCTGAGATTTTGGTACAACTGCCACCCAAGCAGTTTATATTGTACCCAATGTGCAGTCTTTTATCCCTCACCATCCTCCCACCCTTCTCCTCGAGCCCCCAAAGTCCACTATATTATTCTTATGCCTTTTTGTCCTCATAGCTTATCTCTCACTTATAAATGAGAACATATGATATTTGGTTTTCCCTTCCTGAATTACTTCACTTAAAATAATTGTCTTCAACTCCATCCAAATTGCTACAAATGCCATTATTTTATTCCTTTTTTATGGCTCAGTAATGTTCCATTATGTATATATACCACATTTTCCTTATCCACTCATTGGTTGAAGGGCATTTAAGCTGGTTTTATATTTTTGCAGTTGTTAATTGTGGTGCTGTAAACACGAATGTGCAAATGTCTTTTTCATATAATTACTTCTTTTCCTATGGTAGATACCCAGTAATGGAAAAAATATCTCACACTTCTAAAAACGGAAAACAAATTAACATTGTAATTCTAGAGTCATTGAAGTTAAATTTACAGAGGTGATCTGAGAGACCAACTTCCTAGCCCTACTAATCTTACAGATGAGGAAATACAAAATCCAGCTCACTGAGTTACCAGCTCATGATCTAGACAGTCAATACTAAGATCACAATCTTCTAATACTCAGTGTTTTCTGTTGATCCCAGTTTAATTTTCCTTAATATATAGATATAATCTGATGTGAGATATGTTAATGGTATCTAACATCGGATAGTTGAGGCTGGTCTGTTAAGCACTCCTTGGCCCTCAATTTGTAGAAGGATAGGATCTATGAACAAGTGAGAAGCAGTTGACAGGACATCCCTAGGGTTACATTTCATTCATTCATTCCTTTATTCATATAATATTAACAGATATTTATGGAGTATTTGGCAAGTACCATGTACTATTTGAGAAACTGGAGGCATATTAGTGAATAAAATGGATATAACACTTGTTCTTATGGTACTTGCAATTAGAGAAAATGTGGAGAATATGCAGATGAAGGAATAACCAATAAAGTATGTACTTCTTGAAAATATTCATTCTCAACACTCTGCTATGGTGTGATTTTCCAATTTTGAGAGACCCTACCCATTCTTTGAAGGAAATGCAAATTCTTTTATACTTAGTATGTTTTGAAGTCTTAAGGACAGCGGACAACTGCCAGGAAACATTAGGATGGAATAAGATACTTAAATGTGTATAGAAAAGACAATAGTTTACTTTAGCTGCACTTTGGGTGATACATTGGGTTAGGGAAGGTGATATAATCAGAAGCAGAGAGCACAGTTAAGTGGATGGATAGAAAAATACTGGAGGTGGAACTGGCAAGACCTTGTGATTGAATCAATGAATACGTTCAGGAGTGTGGAGACTAAAAACGGTACCAGCCATATGTAATCTGAAGCTACAATTTTTTGAAGAAAATATTGAAGCATAATAAATGCAAAGATGATTATAATTATAGGTGTTATTCCCTGTTGCTATATAGTGGAAATGCAGTATTTTTTAAACAGTATTTAAAGGTGATTTCCAGAAAATATATCCTACATTAAGATAGCCTTCAGATATGATCAACATGCAAGTACTGTTTGAGATTTTTGAAGTGTCACAGTTGCTCCACACCTGGTTTTATTTACAAACAATATTTATTTAGACAAAAGTTCTCAGGAAACCAGCAGCCCTTCATTCTACGTAGTGGGGTTGGCTAGTTCAAACCTAATAAACTGCTTCTATAAATATTTACCTGAAAGGTAAAATGTGATATAATAATTTTTAAAAATATATATTACATTGCTATTAGGTATTCTTGCTGCTATATGACATTAGTGCTACTCATAATCTTTTAATCTTCTTTATTATTCATTTTCTCATTGCTATCTAACCTTGGATCTTTCCATATTGTTGCATTAACGTTTTCTTCTTTCTGTCAGATTCTTCTGTCATTCCCACAGGTGAAATGTACAAGATTAACATTAGATTAGAATTAAACATAATATAATCAAAACATGATTTAACCATAATTTAATACATATTCACTAATAAATGGAAATCTTTTGTCTTGTTGTACTCTAATGTCCAAGAAACAAAAATGTACAGAATAATTGCCAGTAGGAAAAAGGGGAAACAAATGAACTAATTACAGTGAGTGAATGAATGATTAGGAGTATTTCTATGTTATTTAATTTTGGTGCACTCTTTTGGTGCCAGTATTACTCAGTTATTTAAACTAAGTTACTGTTGATTTGAAGTAATGCTTATTCCAGAGCACAATAGATGACAAACATCAGTGGTACAGTAACAATAATTAGAATTTTTGCGTCATCTTGGATTAATGTTTTTGATATTTTATTTCTATTCAATCATATTTAAAGAGGATTTGGATATTGCATTTTACAAAACACCTTTATATTCTCTACATATTTTTATTCTTCCAATAATTGTTAGAAAGTTATTTTAATCCTTATATATAAGAGAAAATTGAGACTTACTGAGGCTAAGTGATGTTTCTGACATCACACTGGTAAATATCAGAGTTTGCACTTAAACTTGGGCATGCTGATTCTAAATCTTGCCCTTTTTCCTATATTATGATCTTGCTTTAATAATGTAATGAGGTATGCTGTAGTGGATAATTTTCAATTCCTCCAACATTCATTGAATGCTACTTATGTGCAGCACTGTGCAAAGTTCTGAGGCTAACACAAGCATCTTATTGTCTCAGATATGGATAACTTCAATATATTATGGGATATGTGCTGTCTGATACATTTTGTTGAGTTAATATATCCTTCAATAAAGAATGTTCTTTTTTAAAATTAAGTTTATGAAAGCAAAATGAATGTCATCCCCTGCAAAAAGTGGGAAGAATTAAATTCCAATTCAGACTGTTTCATCAGGTATCTCTAGTGGAACAGAAAATAACAGTCTGTATTGGTAAGTAGTCTGTACACACAGATGTTTTTTCCTCTGTGATATTAAATTTGCAATACATTTTATAAGCATTAATACCTACGTACAGCACTCTGCCATTTGTTTGATTTTGCCCAGCTTTATTCAGCCAGATAAACAACATAGCACTGCTCATTGCCACATATTACATTAACTAATGGGATATTACAACTATAATCATTACCTCTATTTAAATGAAGGACACATATCTTTAAATACATATATTTTGAGTGGTTTGAAAGATGAAATGTGAATATCTTTTTGCAAATAAGAGACATATATATATATTCATTATATGTAAGTATGCATATAAATTTACATACATAAATACATAAATATAAATAAATAAGTAAATATATAAAACTGGCTTCTATATAGTTTGGGGACAAGGTTATTTCTGAACTAGGAGTAGAACTTAACTTTTTTGGTTCTCCAAAAGTAGTTCTAAAAGAAACTATGATTTTAAAACTAACTTTTGAATTTATTTATTGGAGATTAGCTTTAAATCTAAAATTCTTACATATAAAAATTTGAGAAGGATTGGCATTAATTTTTTAAACGTTTGTTGGAATTCACCACTACAGTTATCTGGTCCTGGATTTTTCTTTGTTGGAAGGTTTTTGATTACTGATTTAATATCCTTATTCATTATTGGTCTGTTCATATTTTCCTTTTCTTCAGAATACAGTCTTTGTAGGTGGTTTGCTTCTGAATGTATCAACATCTCCTAGGTTATCCAATTTGTTGTTGTATAAAAATTTATAATATTTTTTACGATTCCTTGTATTTCTCTGGTATCAGTTGTAGTGTCTCCTGGTTCATTTCTAATTTCATTTATTTGACTCTTCTTTTTTCTAAAAAAGTTAAGTTTGTCAATTTTATCTTTTCAGAAAACCATATTTCAGTTTTATTGACCTTTTCTATTGTTTTTCTAGTCTTCATTTATTTCTGTTCCAATCTTTATTTCCTTGTTTTTATTAACTTTGGTCTTAAGTTTGATCTTTTTCTAGTTCCTTGAGGTATAATGTTAGGTTGTTTATTTGAAAATGTTTCTTCTTTCAAAGTGTAGCATTTATGGCTATAAACTTCTTTCTTGGTACTGCTTTTGCTATATTCCATAAGTTTGGGCATGTTGTGTTTTCATTTTCAGTTGGCTCAAGATACGTCTTAATTTCTCTTTGGATTTCTTTTTGACCTATTCTTTCTTTAGGAGTATGTTGTTTAATTTCCACATGTTTGTGAATTTTCCAATTTTCCTCCTGTGATTAATTTCTAGTTTCATACCCTTGTGAAATAATTAAAATAAGGATCTTGAAGAATTATCTGCACACCATGTTCATTGGAGCAATATTCATAACAGCAAAGATATGGAAACAATGCAAATGTCCATGGACATAAGAATAAGGAAACTGTGCTATATATATACATGACTATTATTCAGCTTCATAAAAGAAAGAAATTCTGTTGTTATGACAACATGGATGAACCTGGGGAACATTGTGCTAAGTGAAATAAGCCAGTCACAAAAGGACCAATACTACATGACTCTGCTTATAGGAAGTATTTAAACAATCAAACTCAGAGAAGCAGAGAATAGAATAGTGGCTGCCAGGGGCTTGGTGGTGAGGAAGAGAGAAATGGAGGGTTTTTTTTTTTTAAATGGGTATAGAGTTTCTTTTGCAAAAACGAGTAAGTTATAGAGATCTGGTAAACAACATAGTATCTATAGTTAACAATACAGTATTGTGTATTTTAAAACACTTTAAGATGATAGAGCTCATGTTTTGTTCTTGTGAAAAAGAATAAAAAGCAAAAAACAAAAAGCACAAAAGAACACAAGAAAAGTTTTGGAGGCGATAGATATATTTACTATCTTTCCTATGGTCCTGGGTTTCATGGATATATGCGTATGTTTAAACTCATCAATTGCACAGTCAATGTGTGCAGATTTTTGTATATCAATTGTATCTCAATAGGTAAAATGTGGAAAAAAGTCCTGTTATATAACCTTGAGTCTTGGGTGAGTTTAGACAATGTCTTCAACTACAGAAAATTATTTATGAGGGACTTAATAGAAATGAAATAATTGCCAGTAAGGCAAACAATACCTTCAACTTGCTGCAAGTTGGTTATTAGGTTAATAAGCTATAAGTAGAAATCCTCAGAGGCAGAGGCAGATGGTCAAATACAAATTATTATGCCATAAATGAAATTTTCTTGGGGGAATGTGAATGAATATTTTATGTGCTTGCAATTTTTATTCATAGCAATTTTTTAAGGTTACTTCTTTTCATAGCCAGAAAGAAAAAAAAATGTGCTACTTCTTTTCATAACCAGAGAGAAAAAAAATGTGCTTGTTGATCTTTGAACCTTCACTATTGCTATCCATTGCTGAGATTCCGCTAGAACTGATTTAAATCTCACAAAATATTGAAGATCTTTACTTTCCGTGTAAGCATGAGTTTCTCAAGCCTAAACAAGCTGCAACAAACTACCACATAAATTCTCAAATTATTGAACTAAAGCAGGAAGCTCCAATTTTATATACTGAGTAAATTTTATGTACTTTCTACGGATTTTTAAAAGAGTCTAACCCTGCCAAATACCAGTGTGTTTACTCTACTTTTAGGTACCTACTATTAAAAGAAAAACCTTAGACAAATTAAATTTAAGAGTTTAACTGAGTAAAGAACGATTCATACGTGAGCCAATCTTTTGAACCAGAGTAGGCTCAGAGATTCCTGCACAGCCATTTGGCAGAGGAAGTTTTATGGACAGCAAATGGAAAGTGACAGTACAGAAAATGAAAGAATGGTACATAGACAGCAAGATTGGTTAAAGCTCAGTGTTTGCCTTATTTGAACAGTTTGAGTATCGGCCACCTTTGCTTGGCTAAAACTTGGTGATGGTACAAGAGTAGGTTGAAGTTTGCTTATATCCAGGTAGGCTCACTATGTATGGAGAAATCTTTAGGCTGAACTTAAAATATGTTAGGAGGCAGCTTTAGGCTAAAGTCAGTTTAACACCATATATGCCCTGTATTATGTTGAGGAAAGATTTAGAAGCATTTAACAAGTTGGGGGAAAAGCGATCTTAGGAAACAGCTGAGCAGACTGCTCAAGTCTGGTGACAAAGAAGACTACATTTGAGAAAATATAAATAAATGAACCTTAATTGTCTTTCTTTCTTTTGTAAAAAAAAAATCACAAAAATATTGTGCTTATTGATCCAAGGTTAATAGAGTAATTTCGTTATGACTATTGTACAATTGCATAGTTCTATAAATAGGGGCCTCAGAGGCCCCTTGCGTTATCGAGGTACTTCATAAAATTGGCTGAAAGTCTTTACTTTTATAATTTATTAGTCATCTGATGCCTAGCAAGTGTGAGGAAAGCTAAACATTTATGTAGACTAACACAATTTTCAGTGGAAATATGGTTTTAAACTTACACAAAATATATATTTTAGAGTTGTGTTCCACTCTTCCTTGTCTCTAACCAACCAAGTCTTTCTGTTATCTTTGTATTTTTATATAAATAATAGGAGGCTATTAAAATCCCCTAAAATTTTTCCAAAAATTATTAAAAGAACTCAAATAAATATATAAAATTCTAATAAGTTTCTGTGTAATATAAAAAATTAAAAGACCAACTATTTAACATTTAGTTATTTATATAATATTTAATAAAGTCATTTGTAGGTATATTTCAGAGAAAAATTCAATGGTGCTATCTGGTAGTAGGTACAAATTACATTATCCTTTTTTACTGCAAAGGACTTATAATGTTATATAAAATAAATGATTAATGAAATAGTATTTTAAAAATTCATAATGAAGATAAATACATTTAGTAAAATAAAAAATTTAAAGTCTAGTTAAAATTGTAGCTACTTATCAACTGAGGGTAAGTAGAGCTTGTTGGTGAAAGGATGGAGATAGAACTTACAGTCATTGGTGCTGATGAGAGGTGAACAAGAATGAGCTAGTAAAGGAGCAAGTAAAATAGTAAATGCCAAAGGTTCATCTGTGGCTGAATTCAAAGATCTGGTGGACAGTCTATTCTTCCTGGGTCTCTAAGGGCAGCCAGAGAGAAAGACCAGGTTACCCACAAAGGGAAGCCCATCAGACTCACAGCGGATCTCTCTGAAGAAACCCTACAAGCCAGAAGAGAGTGGGGGCCAACATTCAACATCCTTAAAGAAAAGAACTTTCAACCTAGAATTTCATATCCAGCCAAACTAAGATTCATAAGTGAAGGAGAAATAAAATCCTTTATGGACAAGCAATTGCTGAGAGAGTTTGTCACCACCAGGCCTGCCTTAAGGAGCTCCTGAAAGAAGCACTAAACAAGGAAAGGAACAACCAGTACCAGCCACTCCAAAAATGTACCAAACGTCGATGGTAAAGACCATCTACACAAGGAAGAAAATGTGTCAACTAATGGGCAAAACATCCAGCTAGCATCAAAATGGCAGGATCAAATTCACACATAACAATATTAACCTTAAATGTAAATGGGCTAAATGCCCCAATTAAAAGACACAGACTGGCAAATTGGGTAAAAAGTCAAGACCCATCCGTATGCTGTATTCAGGAAACCCATCTCACATGCAAGGACACACATAGGCTAAAAATAAAAGGATGGAGGAAGATTTATCAAGCAAATGGAGAGCAAAAGAAAGCAGGAGTTACAATCCTACTCTCTGATAAAATGGACTTTAAACCAGCAAAGATCAAAGAGACAAGAGCATTACTTAATGGTAAAAGGATCAATGCATCAAGAAGAGCTAATGATCCTAAATATATACACTCCTAATACAGGAGCACCAGGTACATTAAGCAAGTTCTTAACGACCTAGAAAGAGACTTAGACTCCCACACAATAATAGTGGGAGACTTTAACACTCCACTGTCAATATTAGGCAGATCAATGAGACAGAAAATTAACAAGGATATACAGGAATTGAACTCAGATCTGGACCAAGTGGACCTAATAGACATCTACAGAAATCTCCACCCCAAATCCACAAAATATACATTCTTCTCAGCACCGCATTGCACCTACTCTAAAATTGACCACATAATTGGAAGTAAATCACTCCTCAGCAAATGAAAAAGAATGGAAATCATAACAAACAGTCTCTCAGACCACAGGGCAATCAAATTAGAACTCAGAATTAAGAAACTCACTCAGAACTGCACAACAACATGGAAACTGAACAACCTGCTTCTGAATGTCGACTGGATAAACAATGAAATGAAGGCAGATATAAAGATGTTCTTGGAAACCAATGAGAACTAAGACACAGTGTACCAGAATCTCTGGGACACACTGAAAGCAGTGTCTAGAGGAAAATTTATAGCAATAAATGCCCACCAGAGAAGCAAGTAAAAATCTAAAATCAACACCCTATCATCAAAATTGAAAGAGCTAGAGGAGCAAGATCAAAAAAACTCAAAAGCTAGCAGAAGACAAGAAATAACTAATATCAGAGCAGAACTGAAGGAGATAGAGACACAAAAAGCCCTTCAAAAAATCAATAAATCCAGGAGCTGGTTTTTTGAAAAGATCAACAAAATAGACCACTAGCCAGATTAATAAAACAGAAAAGAGAGAAGAATCAAATAGATGCAATAAAAAACAAAAAAGGGGGTATCACCACCAATTCCACAGAAATACAAATTACCATCAGAGATTACTACAAACAGCTCTACTCACATAAACCAGTAAACCTGGAAGAAATGGATACATTCCTGGACACTTGCACCCTCCCAAGCCTAAACCAGGAAGAAGTTGAAACTTTGAACAGACCAATAACAAGGGCTGAAGTTGAGGCAGCAATTAATAGCCTACCAACCAAAAAAAGTCCAGGACCAGATGAGTTCACAGCTGAATTATACCAGACATACAAAGAGGAGCTGGTAACATTCTTTCTGAAACTATTCCAAACAATACAAAAAGAAAGAATTCTTCCCAAATCATTTCATGAAACCAACATCATCCCGATACCAAAACCCAGCAAGATGCAACAAAAAAAGAAAACTTCAGGCCAATATCCATGATGAACATACATACAAAACTCTTCAATAAAATACTGGCAAACCAATTGCAACAGCACATCAAAAAGCTATCCATCACGATCAAGTAGGCTTCATCCCAGGGATGCAAGACTGCTTCAACATATGCAAGTCTATAAACATAATCCACCACGTAAATAGAACCAAAGACAAAAACCACATGATTATCTCAATAGATGCAGAGAAGGCCTTCAACAAAATTCAACAGTCCTTTATGCTAAAAACTCTCAATAAACTAGGTATCAAAGGAACATATATCAAAATAATAAAAGCTATTTACACAAACCTACAGCCAGTTTCATACTGAATGGGTAAAAACTGGAAGCATTCCCTTTGAAATCCAGCACTAGACAAGGATGCCCTCTCTCACCACTCCTATTCAATATAGTATTTGAAGTTCTAGCCAGAGCAATTAGGCAAGAAAAAAATAAAATAAAATGTATTCAATTAGGAAAAGAGGGCATAAAATTGTTTATTTGCAGACAACATGATTGTATATTTAGAAGACCCTATCATCTAAGCCCAAAATCTCCTTAAACTGATAAGCAAATTCAGCAAAGTCCAAGGATATAAAATCAATGCGCAGAAATTACAAGCATTCCTATACACCAATAACAGACTAACAGAGAGCCAAATCATGAGCAAACTCCCCATTCACAATTGCTACAAAGAGAATAAAATACCTAGGAATATAACTAACAAAAAATGTAAAGGACCTCTTCAAGGAGAGATACAAACCACTGCTCAAGGAAATAAGAGAGGGCACAAGCAGATGGAGAAACATTCCATGCTCATGGTTAGGAAGAATGAATAACGTGAAAATGGCCATACTGCCCTAAGTAATTTATAGATTCAATGCTATCCCCATCAAGCTACCAATGACTTTCTTGACAGAACTGGAAAAAAACATCTTAAACTTCATATGGAACCAGAAGAGAGCCTGCATAACCAAGACAATCCTAAGCAAAAAGAACAAAGCAAGATGCATCACGCTATCTGATTTCAAACTATACTACAAGGCTACAGTAATCAAAACAGCATGGTACTGGTACCAAAACAGAGATATAGACCAATGGAAAAGAACAGAGGCCTCAGAGGCAATGCCACACATCTACAACCATCTGATTTTTGACAAACCTGACAAAAACAAACAATGGGGGAAAGGATTCCCTGTTTAATAAATGGTGTTGGGAAAACTGGCTAGCAGTGTGCAGAAAGCAGAAACTGGACCCTTTCCTGACATCTTACACTAAAATTAACTCCAGATGGATTAAAGACTTAAACATAAGACCTAACACCAGAAAAACCCTGGAAGAAAATCTAGGCAAAACCATTCAGGACATAGGCATAGGTAAGGACTTCAAGACTAAAACACCAAAAGCATTGGCAACAAAAGCCAAAATAGACACATGGGACCTAATTAAACTCCAGAGCTTCTGTACAGTAAAATTAGCAATCATTAGAGTGGACTGGCAACCAACAGAATGGGAAAAAATTTTTGCAATATACCCATCTGACAAAGGCTAATATCCAGAATCTACAAAGAAATTAAAACAGATCTACAAAAAAAAAAAAAAACAAAGCCATCCAAAAGTGGGAGAAGGATATGAACAGACACTTTTCAAAAGAAGACATATATGAGGCCAATAAACATATGAGAAAATGCTCATCATCACTAATGATTAGAGAAATGCAAATCAAAACCACACTGAGGTACCACCTCAAGCCAGTTAGCATGGCAATCATTAAAAAATCTGGAGACATCAACCCACCCACACTTGAACCTATCACACTTGCACACAGGTACGGCCCACGGGGCCGGACGACAAACCCCGACTAACCTTGAGGGGGGGGCGGTGTCGGGAAGGGGGCAGGCGGTTGCCCTAGGGGGCGGCGCTTTAAAGAGATGCTGGAGAGGATGTGGAGAAATAGGAATGCTTTTACACTATTGTTGAGAGTGTACATTATTTCAACCAATGTGGAAGACAATGTGGCACTTCCTCAAGGACCTAGAAATAGAAATTCCATTTGACTCAGCAATCCCATTACTGGATATTTACTCAAAGGATTACAAATCATTCTATTATAAAGACAAATGCACTTATATGTTCATAGCAGCACTGTTTACAATAGGAAAGACCTGGAACCACCCAAATGCCCATCGACGATAGACTGGACAAGGAAAATGTGGCACATATATACCATGGAATACTATTCAGCCATAAAAAATGATGAGTTCATGTCCTTTATAGGGACATGGATGAACCTGGAAACCATCATTCTCAGCAAACTGACACAAGAACAGAAAATCAAACACCACATGTTCTCACTCACAGGTGGGTGTTGAACAATGAGAATACATAGACACAGGGAGGGGAGCATCACACACTAGGGTTTGTTGGAGGGGGCCAAGGGAGGGACAGCAGGGGATGGGGTCAGGGAGGGAGTAACATGGGGAGAAATGCCAGATGTAGTTGACGGAGGGATGGAGGTAGCAAACCACATTGCCAAGTGTGTACCTATGCAACAATCCTGCATGATCTGCACATGTACCCTAGAACCTGAAATACAATTAAAAAAAAGAAAAACAGAATGTCTATGTATCAGCCATCATATTAAGCCTCAGATAATGGAACATGATTTTCAAAAATTAAAATAAATTTCTTGTTGAGATCCCTCTGCTAATTAGACGCAGGTCTTGATAAACAGAATCTATTTGTAATTTCATTTTTGAAAATAAGTGTCAATAGACTGGATAAAGAAAATGTGGCACATATACACCATGGAATAATACACAGCCATAAAAGAATGAGTTCATGTCCTTTGCAGGGACATGGATGAAGCTGGAAATCATTATTCTCAGCAAAGTGACAGAAGAACAGAAAACCAAACACCACATGTTCTCACTCATAAGTGGGGAGCTGAACAATGAGAACACAGACACAGGGGAGGGGAACATCACACACCAAGGCCTGTCAGTGGTAGGGGGCTAAGGGTGGGGATAGCATTAGGAGAAGTACCTAATGTAGATGACAGGGTGATGGATGCAGCAAGTCACCATAGCTGTGTATAACTATGTAACAAACCTGCGCGTTCTGCACAGGTACCCCAGAGTTTAAAGTAGGATAAGAAAAAATAAGAAAATAAGTGTCTAGGTTATGTTATGGTCATAAATGATTTTGTCTTTAAAACACTTTTTACTTTAAGATTTGATAGCAAGTATTGCTGGTCGTTTTTTACATCAACAGTGAAAATTAAGTTGACTTGAGTGCCTTAGTAACAAGCATTAAAGTTTATTTTACACTATAATTCTACTTTATCAAAGTTTATTGCAATCCATTGACAAAAACTGTCCCTGCATCACTATCCATGGAGTACCCTTTATCTGATATTCAAGTTATATACATTTGAACATTTAGAACATTTGATCAGTCCAATATTTCCACTGAAACTCATATTCTTCAACAACTAAACTCCCTTCTCTATTACCTTCTTCAGATTTTTGTAATATGTTCAACATTTCTGTTATAGTGACATGATGCTTAATGACATTCTATGCTAACTGATAGCCATTGATCTATGGCACAAGGTATTCTCCAGTTATTTTTAAAAGATTATATTGTACTTTGGTAATATGGTAAAGCTTTCTATAATTTGAACACACTTTTTTTAAACAAAAAAAAAAACAATTTTTGCTTATTTTCTTGTTCATATATATATCCAAGTTTACAACTTTTATATTCTTTCTTCTAAATATACAATTTATTAACTTTCCTAATGTGTGGACTTTTCTAATGGTTTTAAGTTCAATTACCTTCTTCAAAACATTTCACCTATGTGAAGACTTTTTTTTTAACTTAATAATGTGGGTAAATGTAGGAGAGGTAATAACCATAATACATAATACACTTAAATGGTAGAAGCACAAAACATGATTCTGTTGGATGAAAAGTTAATATATGATGACAAGTTAATTTTACTTTTTCTTCCCCAGACTCACAGGCAATTTGTTTTTGTTTCCACATACATACAGATTCACTGTTGTGCTTTTTGATTTGGATACAGACTTTTGAGTACACATGATTTCACTCAATAGAAGCATGTCTTCAGATGGAGTGACTTCGGCTAGGGTAGATGTGGCAGAATGCATTATTGTTCTAACTTTTCAGTCACTTTCCAGTAGTGGAATGATACATCCATGCTCTTTGCCATCTATATTTCCAATGTTCTCCTACTATTGGGATGACTGTACCTATCCATCACTTGGTTCTAGGTTTAACAGGACCTTGCTTTGGCTAGATATTAGCAAATGTAATGTAAACCAAGGCTTGAAAGGCATTTGTGTAATTGGGTCTTCTTTCTCGGCCTCTAAATTAACATCAGAGAAACATGCAAGGCCAGCACGCTGTCTGTTCCCAGGAGGAGAATCACAGATGTGTGCATCAGATCCAACCCAGCCAAACTGACTGCAGATTAGTCCAGTGAATAAAGCTAATTGAGATCAGCAGAGACAATGAGCCTGGTTGAGACTTGGCTAAGTGTAGACTAGAATGACCAATCCTAGACTACCCATCAACTTGTGAGCTAATTAAAAATTTTATTGTTTTATGTAACTGAGATTCAATGTTTTCATTTTTTTTAATATAGCATTATTGTGACCATAGTTAACTGATACCGAGAGAGATGTGTATAAATAACTGAAATATAAGTTTCACGAAACAACTATTTTTAGCTTAGCTCTATTATATACTAATGACTTTTCCTATAATTATATTATTCTGATTTTCTCTTCAATTTCCATTTTATTATTTAAAAGTAATAATTATAATCAACAAAAATGAATTATGTGATGATCGATAGATCTTCATGGAAACTACCTTAATTTGTTTTTTGTCTCAGTTTTCCTGGCCTGTTTCTATATGCTCCATGTGATCTCATGTGGCACACTCAGTTTGCAGATACTATTACTGAAGCAAACACAAGACAGGGAAGGCCAAACCCAAGGCCTGAATTATATGGTAAAGATACAAGGAGACACTTTTAGATTTATACAGTTTATTTCTAATATAGTCAGTGAAAACAAGATTAAGCCAAGGTACCAGTTTTTTGTCCCCACACACTGAAAATGATAAGTTAAAACAACCAGGAGCCAGATGAGTGCAATGCCATCTGTGGGATGCATCATTGCTAAGGAGCCAGATATAGCCTGCACCTAAGTATTTTTATATTCTGACACTCTAATTCTGAGGGGGAGTGGGGGCAGAAAGCTTTGTAACTTATCAAAACACAGAGATGGTGAGAAACTTTCTCTTGACATCCTTCCAGGGAAGATAGGGAGATGAGTAGAAGATGGCCTCATAGTAGCTCTATTCAGGCCTCCCATCCCCTCCCTATTGTAAGATTATCGATTATCATAAGATGTTCTGCCAAGACTCAAATAAGCTGTGAATCAAGTCTTTGGCTATATGAATATGTACAAGGTAACCAGAACACCATGGAGGAGCTATTTCCCCTACAGTTAGCACCTTTTCTGTTTTTCTTGCAACACATGCTCAAAGTTCACAGACTTTATAAAGGTGTGATATGCCTCCAATAGTCTATGCAAAAATAGTAATTACTTTATTTGTTATCTCAAAATGGCTGTACAATATGTCAACATTTTTCTTATAAGAGCACTTAGTAACTATTCTTCCCCCTCTGACATAATTATTTTCTCCCTAGTGGTCAGCATTATGCATGTACTGATGATTAAAGGGTTATTTAAACCTCTTTTGGAAAGAAGAGTTATTTTCTGCTTGCTGTCAGAGCTAAATATGATCTTACATTGCACAGTGCCGTGAGATTTCTTGTGTAACACCAATAACTTTCATCTAGAAGCAATTGTTCAGAGGCCTTAACATATAATCATTTCATGCCTTAAATCTTGTAGTCTACAGAACAGCATGTACTCTACAAAATGGTACTATTTTTAACATATTATGATTTTAAAGATATCTTGATTCCTATCCCTAGAAAATATATTGTAATAAATAATACAAATTCCATAATTGGCATAAAGGAAATGTTGATTTGGCTTTGAAAATGTATCGTGATATTGTGTTATGATTATGCATTATAAATTTCCAAAAATAATCAATATTTTGCTATTTTTAAATACTATTGAAAAGTTTATGCAATTCAGGTTTAAGAAGCTATATTGAGAAACATATTTAGTTACATTAGCTTTGAATATTTTTTAATGTGGAAATAAATTTACAACAACTTTCTCAGTGAGATTAGAAAGGTTGAACAATGGCAAACAAGTAGATCTACTTTACTATTGAGTGAACAGAGACACTGTCAAATACATCTATTTAAAAGCATTGGAGAGGAACTGAGAAATTTATCAGTTCAAAAACAGAGATCGAGATGCTGAGCACTAAGCAGCATCTAGGAAAATTGGAAACTATAAAGCAATTTTAGTCTTCCAAAGGCCTTCAATCTAGAGGAAAGAGTGAACTGGACTTTGACTACCCTCTAAAGATTAAAGCCTAGTTTCAAATCTATTCAATTCATGATTGGATTAAGACAATCTACCTTGTCTTAGCTTAATATAAAAGCAAAGACTGACACAAAAATCTGGATATAAATAGTCTGCTTGAGACATTATTCTGAAAGCAGAAAGAGATAATAGAAAGAAAATAGAGGAGGAGGGAAAAATCAATAAAAGGTGTTTTATTGATCTGATTATTACTGAAGACAATTGTGTCTCAAACCAACAGGTAATTCTCTGAGGAACCATGCAGAAATTACTTTGGAATTATCACTAACTGAAGGATGTGCAAGCTGGAGTATTTATGTGCTGACTTCTATCCATTGTTGTTTATCTATTATTCCCCAAAGCACTATTTCCTCTGCAGTTCAAGACCATGCCCATGAATAATTTTGGAGCAGACTTCCATGGCATTGAAGAAAGATTTTAGGCAAAGAGGCACCAAAATGCTGATGTTTACAGTTAAAGTGAATGCTTACATTATGCATACAATTGTACACCTCAGCTGTACTAAAGTAAGGTGGTCCAAGATAATGTTGTACAAGGCACCTCAAGTATTTTGTGCACTAAGTGGCTGCCAAAAGCAAAGAGAAAACCTTTCTGAAAGAAGATAACATCATTAAGAGCTTCAAATTATTTGTACAATTTTAATTTTAGCATTTAGTCAATATAACTCATGTGAAAGAACAAGATTTAAATGAAAATCAAGATGATAATAGATCAAAAAATAGAAACACAGAAGAATTAGATATTGGAGTTAACCCACACAGAGTTTAAAATGAGTTTTTAGATGATGATATGAAGAAAAAAAATAGAATTGTAGTAATAAAAATATAATAATTGAAATTTAGAAACCAGTGGATGGGTTTAACAGTTTAGATGTGGTTGAAAAGTGAATAAACTGAAACGTGGAAGAAAATATTTAGACTAAAGTACTAAGATAAAAAGATGTAAAGTACAGAAGAGATATTAAGACAAACATGGAATACATAAAAATGCTTGAATTTAGAGTAACAGAATGAGAGAAGAAACAGAATGAATGTAGATATAACATTTGAAGAAATAATTGTAAACCCATTTATGGGAACATTTTATATCCTGATGAAAAATATCAAACCACAGATACAAAAACTCTATTAACCAACCAAAAGCACAGTACATAAAAATAAAACTACAGCTACATGTATCGTGGTAAAATTTCTCTAAAACCTATACAAGAAAAACATTTAAAAGGCAGTCAAAGAAAAAGATTGCTTTAAATAAGGAACAATTAGAAATTAAATTGATTTCTCAGCAATAACATTGGAGGCCAAATGACGATGGAATCATATCTTTAAAGTGTTTAAAGCAAACAACCATCAACCTGGAATATTTATAATCAGAATATCTTTTAAATATAAAGGTGAAATAAAGATGTTTCCAAAAACAAATTCTGAAAAAATTAATTAGTAAATTGCTACTAATACTTTGTGAGTCTGAAAACATAGAGAAATAAAGTACATAAAGGGAAAAAAGGTAAGAGTTAAATGGAGTTAAAGGAGTCTAAGGTCCTAATATTTCTTTCCCCATTCTCCTAATATCCAACAGATTATAATTTAGTACATATATAGGGAATTATAGCCTGCTTTCTTAGTGATCATGTGCTGAATTACTGATGAAAAAAAAAGATTATGTTGGCATTCCAATTGTGTTTACTTGACTTTTAAAACTATGTGCCTATATTTCTTGGGTTTTGAATCCTCTGTTAAACTAAAAATAATACAACAGAGGTCTTAGTTTGATTCCTTGAAAAGATAATTTAGTTAAAAGTTAACTGAAAATGAAATGATATAAAGTTTTTATACTTTATATTATTAATAATTACTCTTACCATTACCATGCTAGAGAAAAATGCTGTTTAAATAAATAATAGTTTAGGAGTTGTATTTTAAATACTATTGTTAGATATAAGTTATTCATGACTACACTTTTCAGAGGATGGAAAATACGACATCTGACCCATTATATTTTATATATTAGGAAGTAGTTTGTCATTAATCATTCGGGAAATGAAAGTCAAAACAAGAAGGAGATATCATCTCATCCAAGTTAGGATGGCTGTTATCAAAAAGCAAAACAAAATAAATGTTGCTGGAATGTGGAAAAAAAGGAACTCTTAGACACTATTGCTACCAATGTAAACTAGTACCACCACTATGGAGAACAGTATGCATGTTCCTGAAAATACAACAAATAGAACTAACATATGATTCAGCAATTCCACTACTGGAAATTTATTCAAAGAAAGGGAAATCATTATGTGAAAGAGATATCTTCCCTCCCATGTTTATTGCAGCACTCTTCACAATAGTCAAGATATGGAATCAACATAGGTGTCTGCCAACAGACTAATAAAGAAAATGTGGTATATAAATACAGTGGATTACCATTCAGCCACAAAAAGAATAAAATCCTGTCATTCGTGGCAACATGAATGGAACTGGAGGATATCATGTTAAGTGAAATAAGCCAGGAACAGGAAGTTAAATACCTCATGTTCTCACTCATAAGTGAGTGTTAAAATATGTATATAAAAAAGTTGATTTCATAGAAGTAAAGAGTAGAACAGAGAATACTAGAGACTGAGAAGGGAAGGTCAAAGTAGGGAGTGGTTTGTTAAAGAATACAAAATTACATCTAGATAGAAATAATTTCTAGTGTTCTCTACCACTGTTGGATGATTGTTAATAGTAATATGTTATATGACTTCAAATAGCTAGAAGAAAGATACAGAATGTTTCCAACACAAATGATGAATGTTTAAGATGATGGATATGTCAGTTCACCTGATCTGATCACTATCCATTATCAGTATTGTAACATCACTACGTATCCCATAAATATGTATAATTACTGTGTGTCAATTAAAAATAATAAAAAGTGATTTCTTTCAAAGTAAATTTTATATCTTTAGAAGTACAGAAAAATATGAATTCAACCATTAAATTTTCTGTACAATCAGAAGACAGCCTCTTTTCCCAGCATTGGCATAATTATAAAATTATTGAAATAATTTATTTCAGTTTTAATAAACAAACATGGCTTGCATGGTCTGAGAGAGACAAAGCAATTAATCTGCACAGTTTCTGCAAAATATTTAGGATAACAATTTATCAAAACAGTAATTTATATTTCTAAAGTTACTTTTTATAGGAGACAAGTAAAAGTAAAAATATCCCCCGTTATTAGTGCTAACTCTAACAATTTAAAATAGCTATCTTTGAAGAAACTTTGTATGGCAAGTTTAAAATTAGATAATGGTCGATGCAAATATGTTTAAAATAAAAGATAAAAGTATGTTTTAAAAATATACATTGACAACAGTTTTAACACTATAAAAAGAAAGCTATTTCACAACTTTCCTGGAAATTGCACTAGAATACACTGCTGTTTTTTGTTTTCTTTCTCCTGTGAATAAAACTGTATTCTTTGCTCTTGGATCCTTTGCTATCTTGAACCACAGACATCCATTATAACCTAGAGATAAGTGTCTTGTATTTGTACCAAACATACTTTGACTCATTGATGTCAGAGATAAAATGGTACAGGCTTCCCAATATAGCTTTCTGATTCATAAAACTATATACTTTAAAATAATCTAAAATAGGGAATACTCCTTTTGGTAAACTGCTCTGGTTTTCATCTTGTTCTGGCAGGTTGTCAATGAATAGGGTGTTTCCCTGCACTACCTTAGAACAAAGTGCAGCTAATTCCCAAATTAAAAAGCTCCCTTAATGTTTATACATATAATATAACACATATCTTCTGATACCTAATTATGCCTCCTGTAGCAAGAGAAACCAATTTCATTGAAACAGAAAATACATATGATAATTCAAATTAAATAACTCCATATGGGAAAAGAAACTATTTTTATATATTATTATACTGAAATGCAATTAGAATCTCTAGCAAAAATTCTAACATGAAAGACAATACAAGAAAAAGTATGTCATTTCCCGTTACATACCTACAATGTCCCCTTTCTCAGAGGTAATCATCATGAATAGAGTTTTGTATCTTTTCTGAAGTGTTCTATGTGCTTACGCGTGTGTGTGTGTGTGTGTGTGTGTGTGATTTCCTCATTTCAAAAGGAAAATATTTTAAAGCAAAATATGGGTATACCATAATTATTTTTAAATAATATGCTATATATAGGTATTAAGTTGTGCTGGTGGTCATATTTCTAATGAACACATTTAAATATTTTACTGTTGGCAAGTTTCTCATTATAATCTATTTACTGAGAATAATTTAACATTAACTGCAGTTTATTTTAATACTCTACCAGTTTCCTGTAGGGGGCATATTATTTAAATAAGATATTCTTCGTGTGAATAATAGTAATAAATATAATAATTGAGTGTTTACTGTCTACCATGCCCTCTTCTAAATGAGTTGCATATATTAACTTATTTAATAATAACATAGACCTACTAATTTTATCCCATTTTATAAATGAAGAAATTGAATCACAGAAAGATAAGTAACCTGTGAAAATTCACATAGCATGTAAATAGTAAAGTCTGGGTTTTATTATGATATTAATCTGAAAATATCACTTTTAACTACATTATATAGTCTCTTTTCATTTTTTTTTTCTTATTTATTTTACTTTGTTTTTTCTTTTGAGAAAGGGTCTCGCTGTGTTGTCCTGACTGGAGTGCAGTGGCACAATCTCAGCTCACTGCAACCTCTGTGTCTGAGGTTTCAAGTGATTCTCATGCCTCAGCCTCCTGAGTAGCTGGGATTATAGGCATGTACCACCATGCCAGGCTAATTTTTATAATTTTAGTAGAGATAGGGTTTCACCATGTTGGCCAGGCTGGTCTTGAACTCCTGACCGCAAGTGATCTGTCTGCCTTGCCCTCCCAATGTGCTGTGATTACAGGCATGAGCCACTGCACCCAGCCCATTATATAGTTTCTAAAGAAAGATTATATTTTGACATAATTTTCCCTTTATGTTTCCTTGTGTGTCTCTGTGAATTACTCTCCACACTCTATATTGCTGTTATTCCTAACTTTTCCAATAGAACTCTAAGAAATATTATTTTCTTGGAGCTATACTGACAGCCTCACAAAGAGTGCTAGAGTCACTTTACATATCTGAGATTATGGCATCAAGCTTCCCGTCTTACGCAGATCCAACTGGAAATTGACTTGCTCTCTCTCGGCATTGCGTGCCTCAGTTGTGTGACACTGAAATAGCTATTGGGCTCTTTTTCCTGGCTTCTATTCTGCTTATCACTCCTATTAAACAAAATTTCTTTAGTGATATGTTAACTATTCTGGGAGTAAACTTCCAACTTGCCAACATTTGGCAAGGAGCAAAGTTTATCACATGACAGATGGACAGAGAGAGAGAGAAAGCAAGAGAGGGCAAACTCACTCTCACAATAATATCATTAGTCCGTTCATAAGGGTGGAGCCGTCATGAACTAAACACCTCTTATAGGTGTCACCTATTTATGAATACTGTTACAGTAGCAATTAAATTTCAACATGAGTGTTGGAGAGGACAAATATTCAAACCACAGTACCCTCCTCTCCTTCTGTTTATAACATGGAGACTTTCTGTTTCATTTCAGTTCCCAATGCTTACTAAAAATTTGAGATATATATTTTACTGCATCTCATCTTTGTGGATTTATCTACCTTTGGTCTTTTGTGTTTTTTAGTTTTTCTACTAAACTCAGGCCCCTCTGCTGCAGGACTGCTGGAGATCCACTCCAGATCATACTTGCCTGGGAATCACTCACGGCAGCTGCAGAACAGCATTCATATATATATATATATATTATATATATATATGAATTCTTAGTGTTTCCATTTAAAAATAGCCACTCTACTGGAACTAAATCCAGTCTCTTATTACCTATTGGATTTCATTTTACCAGGAATCATCCTCTTTTGAACATCATGTTTTCTACCTGGTATAAATCAGTGTACAAATATTTTATCTATTCCATCAGAAAACATTTTTTTTCCTTATTATCTCCCATGTCATTTTTCTTCTCCTTTGCAGGAAAACTTATCAGAACATTTGTATATACTTGCTGTCTCTAATTTACTTAGTCTTTTAAAACCAATCAGTTTACCCCAAATACTCCACTGAAACTCTTCTTTTCTAGTTCACTAATGACCCTATGACAAATCCAGTGATTTATTCTCAGTTCTCATTTTGTTCCACCTATCAGCAGCATTTAACACAACTCACTCTTTCCTTCCCATTATATTTGCTTCTATTGGCTTTGAAAAAACACATTTTATTGGTTTTCTTCCTATCTCACTAATATCCTTCTCAGCCCTTTTGCCATTTCCTACTCGTCTATAACTCTTGACACTGTAAAGTACAGTTATAATTTTCTTCTCTTTTCTTTCTACAGATGTTTCACTGGAGATCACAGGCAGTCCCATGGTACATTGAATTTTTTATTTGTATAAATTAAAAAACTACAAGGGCAGTTTTGTTATGTGGACTTATTGCACAGTGGTAAAGTCTGGGTTTTGGTGTAACCATCACTTGAATAACATATGTTATGCTCATTAAGTAATTTCTCATTCATCAATCCCCCCAACACACCCACCATTCTGAGTTTCCAGTGTCTACTTATTACACTCTCTATGTCTACATGTACACATGATTTAGTTCCCACTTATAAGTGAGAACATGTATTTGATTTTCGGAGTTGTTTCACTTATGATAATGGCCTCAAGTTCAATCTCTGTTGCTGTAAAAGACATGAATTCAGTCCTTTTAAGGGTTGATGAGTATTCAGTTGTGAGATATATATATATATATATGTATATATATATATATATAACATTTTCTTTAGCCAATCAACTGCTGAGAGATACCTATCCTGATTCCATATCTTTGCTATTGTGAATAGTACTGCAATAAACGTATGACTGTAGGCATGTTTTGATACAGAAATTTCTTTTCCTTTGGTTAGATATCAAGTAGAGGGATTGTTGGGTTAAATAGTGGTTCTATTTTTAGTTCTTTCAGAAACCTTTGTACTGTTTTCGATAGAGGTTGCACTAATTACATGCCCACGCATAGTGTACAAGCATTCCCTTTTCTCCACATCATCCTTAACATCTCTTGGGTTTTGACTTTTTAATAATAGGCCCTCTGACTGGATAATATCTCATTGTGGTTTTAATTTGTATATCTCTGCTGATTGGTAATGTTGAGCATTTTTATATATGCTTATGGGCCATTTGTGTGTTTTCTTTTGAGAAATGTCTATTCATGTCTTTTGACCACTTCTTAATGGTGTTATTTGTTTTGTGGTGGTAGTGGTAGTGGTGGTGGTGGTTGAATTCCTTGTAAATTCTAGATATCAGTCACCTGGTTGAATGCATAACTTGTAAATATATTTTCTCCCATTCTGCAGGTTGTTCGGTCCATTGATTATTATTATTTTTGCTGATTGGAAGTTTTTTAGTTGTTTAAGCCAATTTGTCTATTTCTGTTTCTGTTTCTTGCACTTTTGAGGTCTTAGTCATAAATTCTTTGTTTAAAGCAATGTCTGGAAGACGTTTCCCTAGGGTTTCTTCTAATATTTTTATAGTTTCAGGTCTTACATTTAAGTCTTTATTTCATCTGGAGTAGATTTTTGTATATGGTGAAAGATAGAGGTTCAATTTTCTTCTTCTTCATATGGCAATTCGGTTTTCCCAGAACCATTTATTGGAAAGGGTGTCCTTTTTCTAGTGTATGTTTTTGTTGACTTTGTCAAAGATCTTTTGTCTGCAGATATGTGTCTTTATTACTGGTTTCTCTATTCTGTTCCATTGATCCATATGTTTATTTTCATACTAGTATCATGTTTTGGTTATTGTAGTCTTAGAGTATAATTTAGAGTCAAGTAATGAGATGCCTCCAGCTCTGGTTCTTTTTACTTAGGTGTACTTTGGCTCTTTGGGTTTTTTTTCTACCATATGAATTTTAGGATTACTTTTTCTAATTCTGTGAAAAATGATGTTGGTATTTTGGTAGAAATTGCATTGGATCTCTAGGTTGCTTTGGATAGTATGGTCATTTTAATAATATTGCCTCTTCTAATCTATGAGCATGTGATAGGTTTCCATTTGTTTGTGTCATCTAAAATTTCTTTCATAATGTTTTGTAGTTTTCCTTGTAAAGATATTTCCTCTTTGGTTAAATGTACTTCTAGGTATTTTTTTGTGGCTATTGTAAATGGAATTGATTTCCTGATTTTGTTCTCATCTTGATTGTTATTGGTGTATAGAAATGCTACTGATTTCTGAACATTGATTTTGTGCCCTGAAACTTTACTGAATTCATTTATCAAATCTAGGAGTCTTGTGGAGGAGTCTTCATGATTTTCTAACTATAAGATCGTATTACCAGCTAACCAGTAATTTGACTTCCTCTTGTTCTGTTTGGATGTCTTTTATTTCTCTATGTTTCATGACTGCTCTGACTAGAACTTCCAGTAATTTGATGAATAGGAGTAGTGAAAGTGGACATCCTTGTCTTTTTCCATTTCTCAGGGGGGAATGGTTCCAACTTTTGCATATTCAGTAGGATGTTGGCTGTGGGTTGTCATAGAAGGCATTATTTGGGGATATGTTCCTTCTTTGCCTCATTTGTTGAGGGCTTTTATTATAAAGTAATGCTGAATTTTAGCAAATGTTTTAAATACCATCTTTCACTGAAGGGTTTCTCCTCATTTTCCTGCTACTATATTAGAAATATTTATTCAGAAGTTAACTAGAATTTTGTCATGTGTGCTTAACCTCAAAAAGTTTAATCAACATCATTCTCCTCCCAAACAACTTACGAATTTTAGAGTACTTTACCTCTAATCATATCATTCGCACCTATTCTATTTTTTTATTTAATTCCATTTTAACTCATCAAATTAGATATTATCATTATTTTATGCAGAATGTTAAAACTGTGTTTATCATTATGCTTTCCAAATCCTACTTACTCAGACAATTTTCCTTCTTCCTGATGTTCATCCCATGGAAACTATTTCAGTGAAAGATTATTGATGGTGAATTCTCTGTTTTTCTTCATTCATTTGTTTGTTGGAAGTATTTTTTTTTAATATGCTGTCTTAAAACATCAGATGCTAATATCAAAAGTGATATTGAGATCTATACTCCCACAGATGTCATGTAGTCTATGGGACAATAAGTATTCAGAATCAAGTGAAACAGAACTAGTCTCTGCTCTCATCAACCTTCAGTTTTATATTTACTATTTCAAATTAATTACTTTTATAGTATAATATAATCTGTCCCAGATTTTGCCAAACATTTATATATTTTACTTTCTAATATTTAAAAGTTTTATATATTTTCTCATAAAAGTTTATTTTATACTTTGATTTTATATTAAAAAGTAATTATTATTCAATAGATTAATTGGCAAACCTGATGTTGCAAACTTACCTGGTAAAATTTATTTTCAAGAAATATTTTTAAAGACACCATAAACATATTTTTTTCTAGTTGTTATTTCTGTCCTCACGTGTCCTTTTTAATATGCTATTATGTGTTCTAGATTCATCTGTATATTTGTTCAAGAATTTTGTTAAATATAAAAAGGAAGTTGATCTTATGAAGTACTATAAATGGCACAGCTTATTCTATAGAGAAGAAATATCTCGTTTAAGTCATATGCCTGCTTATTCTATATATAATTCAAAGATATCTTTGGTCAGCCCAAAATAGAGTCCTGCTAACTCACAAACTAAAAGTTAAAATGATGAAAAAAAAATAACAGAATGGGCAATTTCTGCATAATGTTCATGGTTGTTTATTGAAAAGTATATTTGAATTTTTAAAATCTTATTTTCTTTATGGATTACATTCTACATATATTAAATGTGCTTTTTGCAATATTCAGTTTATAAAATGGATACCATGATTTTAGTTACACTTATATCTATTTAATAGAAGTATATTTATTTACTTGAGAAATGTTCTAAATTTCTTTTGTTTTATTAGGGTATAATTTATAAAATTTTAAATTATTTTAATGTATTTATGTAAATGACATATCACATTTAAAATGTATTTGGACACATTTTTGATATTATTTTTAGATTCTACTTTATGATGAAACTATTATACTTCATGAAATTGCTACTCATTCAAATCCAATGAATGGGGCTATAATTTACTTCGTTTCATTGAATTTTAGATTTCATATGCATTAGGAAAACCATGACTAGAGAATATATACAAAACACACACATGTATGTGTATATGTATATTCTACATATACATAAGACTATATGTACATATAGTCTCTATTATATAGTGTATATATATGTAAATATACATATATACATGGAAAGAGAGCCAGTCTTCCAGTAAATCTTTGTAACTCACCTAATCATAAACATTATTGACCACCTTCAACAATCACATATGGTTTTATTTGTGATCCTGATATTGTTCTTAGAGAAGTAGATTAAGTGAGATGATGAGATCATAAGACTTCTTACACTAAAGTAAAATAGCTACTTTGAGTTTTGTCTTCAACAATAATCACTATTGGTAATATAAATGTATGTAAATAATGGTATCATATTTAAAATATGTTAGAGTACATTTTTGTAACTTTTTAAGGTCCAAGTTTATGAGTGATTAAATAATTTGCCTATTGTTAAACTTTATATATATTGAAAATGTAATTGAAATTGTAACCATATTTGTAGTCTAAACAGCACTATGAAATATTAGTCTGGTGATTTTGAGCTGCATGTCATCTTGAATTAAGAATGCTCCCAATGCCCTCAAAAAAAGAAAAAAGGAAGAAAATACAATATTTTATTTCATTTATTTTATTAAAGTTTCCATCATATTCTACTAATTTGTGCTATATGTTGCTTGAGGGGAATAACTGGGGAAAACTTATTAGGGAACATTGTCACACATTTAAAAATTACTAAACATTTAATATAAATGTAGCCTAGATCAGAATCAACCCATCAGATGTGCCTTTAGTTCTTTTCAACCTACCACAAGTTTGAAAGACATAAATTAGCTGTAGACATTATCTATTTATTTTCATTGTCTAGAAAAAAAGTAAAATATTTGAATGGAGCTAGTTCACTAATGCTGAAGTTTTTTTTTTATTATTGATAACTGGGCAATATTCATTATGGCTTGTTTAGGAAACCAATTAAAATAAACTGTCAAACCCATTGATGAACTCTTTCTGTTGTAAAAAATCAATATCATAACATTCCCTTTTATTTTTTAGTTTTTTTTTTTTCCATTAGAGTAGCACTAGAGAATATGCTGGTTTTTCTGTATTTTATTTACATCCCAGATTCATTGGGTTTGTTAATAATGAAATAGAGAGTATCCAAATGGTTAGTGAGACATGAACGCTAGAGAATGAGAGAAAAATTCCTCCATAAAATTTGGAAGATGTTCATATCTGTCTGGATCCTTGAGTCCAGGAAGTCTGGGGCATGCCAGAGTTCTCTCTAAAGTAAAAGACAAATTTATGTATCATATGCAACTCATCCATGAACAAAGAAGAACACCTGTTGAGCCTCTTTGGATTTTGGTGGTAATATAGGCCACATTTCAGTGTGCTGCCCTGACCTGTTCACTAAGTAATGCATAATAAACTTTGAATGTGTTCTAGCAGGAGAGGGCTCTGTGGGGAAGGTGTATGGTGTGGTGCCTCGTTGGGCCTTGTAACCCAAAAGATCCAATAATAATTGAATATCTGTGGCAGATATTGCTTCATTAATTTTTAAATCTTGTATTTGTGGAACTATGTGAGTTGAATTAAGCATAAGAAGGTATAAACAATAAAAATGTTGGTCAAGTGCAGAACAAAAAGCACAAGAAATTGGAACTCTTATACACTGTTGGTCGGAATTTAAAATGGTGCAGCCACTATGAAAAACAGTGTAGAATATGTATCTGGAAAAAAAAAAGAAAAATCAAGATCTTAAAGAAATATCTGTGTTCCCATATTTATAACAGCGTTATTCATAGTAACAAAATATAAGAATAACCCAAATGCTTATCTACAGATAAATCAATTAGGAAAATGTGGTCTCTCTGTCTGTGTGTGTGTGTGTGTGTGTGTGTGTGTATATATATGTATACATTTGCAACATGAGTGAAACTAGAAGACGTTATGCTAAGTTAAATAAGACAGAGAAGGACAAATTCTTCATGATTTAGATACACTTATAGGAGTATAACCATTATACTTATAGGAGTGTGACCATTTTAGATACCTCCTATATATGCGATACACTCATGTCAATTAGATACACTTACTGGACTTATGTAAAATGGTCAAACTTAAAAGCAAAGGATAGACTGGTGTTTGTCAGTGTATTAGTCTGTTCTCACACTACTATAAAGATACTACCTGAGACTGAGTAATTTATAAAAAAAGAAGGTTTAATTGACTCACTTCCACATTGCTGGGAGGCCTCAGGAAACTTAAAATTATAGTAGAAGACAAAAGGAAAGCAGGTACCTCCCACACAAGGCAGCAGTACAGAGAGAGACTGCAGGGGAAACTGCCACTTTTAAAACCTTCATATCTCATGAGAATCTTCTCACTATCATGAGAATGGCATGGGGGAACCACCTTCGTGATCCAATTACCTTCCACCAGGTCTCTCCCTCTACATGTGAGGATTAGAATTTGAGATGAGATTTGGGTGGGAACACAGAGCCAAACACTATCATTCTGCCCTGACCCCTTATGTCCTTTCACATTTCAAAACCAATCATACCTTCTCAACAGTTTCCTAAAGCCTTAACTCATGTCAGCATTACCCAAAAGTTCAAGTTCAAAGTCTCATCTGAGGCAAGGCAAGTCCCTTTGGTCTATGAGCCTGTGAAATCAGAAACAAGTTAGTTACTTTCAAGATAAAATGGGGGTACAGGCATTGGGTAAATATTCCAATTTCAAATGGGAGAAATTGGCCAAACCAAAGGAGCCACAGGCCCCATTCAAGTCTGAAACCCAACTGGGAAGTCACTAAATCCTAAAGCTGCAAAATCTTTGACTCCATGTCTCACATTCAGGCCATGATGATGCAAGGGGTGGGCTCCCATAGATTTGGGCAGCTTTACCCCTGTGGCTCTGCAGTGTACACCACCCACCACTGTTTTCATGGGCTGGCATTGAGTGCCTGTAGCTTTTGCAGGTACATGGTGCAAGCTGTTGATGGATCTACTATTCTGAGTTTTGGAGGAGGGTGGCTCTCTTCTCACAGCTCCGCTAGGCAGTGCCCCAGTGGACATTCTATGTGGGGCTCCAACCCCACATTTCCTTTCTGCATTACCCAGGAGATGTTCTCCATGAGGGCTTCACTCCTGCAGCAGATTTCTGCCTGGACATCCAGGAATTTCCATATGCCCTCTGAAATCTAGGTGGAGGTTCCCAAAACTCAACTCTTGTCTTCCACACACCAAATGGAAGCCACCAATGCTTGGAAATTTCACTCTGAAGCAATGGCCTAAGCTTTACTTTGGCTTCTTTTAGCCTTGGATGGAGCTGGAATGGCTGGGACACAGGGCACCAAGTCCCAAAACTGCACAGAGCAGTGGGGCCTTGGGCCTGGCCCATGAAGCCATTTCTCCTTCATAGGCCTAAGGGCCTGTGATGAAAGGGGCTGCCATGAAAGTCTCTGTCATGTGCTGCAGACATTTTCCCCCATTGTCTTGACTATTAACATTTGATTCCTCATTACTTATGCAAAATTCTGCAGCCAACTTGAATTCTTCTCCAGAAAATGGCTTTTTCTTTTCTACCACATAGTCAGGCTGGAATTTTTCAAGGCTTTATGCTTTGCTAAGTTCCAATTTCAAACCGTCTTTTTGTGAATGCATCTAGTTGAACGCTTTCAGAATAAGTCAGGTTACCTCTTGAATGCTCTGTTGCTTAAACATGTCTTCCACAAGATACCCTAAATCATCTCTCTCAAGTTTAAAGTTCCACAGATCTCTAGGCAGGGGCAAAATGCTGCCAGTCTCTTTTCTAAAGCATAGCATGAATAATCTTTACTCCAGTTTCCAATTAGTGGCTCATCTCCATCAGAGACCATGTCAACCTGGATTTCATTGTCCATATCACTATCAGCATTTTGGTCAAAACTGTTCTACAAGTCTCTAGGAAGTTCCAAACTTTCTTATATCTTTATGTCTTTTTCTGAGCCTTCCAAACTGTTCCAAACTCTGCCTGTTACCCAGTTCCAAAGTTACTTCCACACATTCAGCTTATCTTTGTAGTAGTACCCTACTCTGCCAGTACCAATTCTCTTTATTATCCTGTTATGACACTGCCATGATGATACTATCTGAGACTGGGTAACTTATAAAGAAAAGAGGTTTAATTGACTCACAGTTCCACATGGCTGAGATACCTCAGGAAACTAACAATTATTGTATAAGGAGAAGGGGAAGCTGGGACCTTCTTCACAAGGTGGCAGGTAAAACAGACCTTGCAGGGGAAACTGCAACTTTTGAAACCATCAGATCTTGTGAGAACTCATTCACTATCACAAGAACAGCATGGGTGAAACCACCCTCATGATCTAATCACCTCCCCACCAGATCCCTCCCTCAATACATGGGGATTAAGATTTGAGATGAGATTTGGGTGGGGACACAGAGACAAACCATATCAGCCAGGGCTTGGTGGAGGAGGGTAAAATAGGGAATTGTTGCTCAATGAGTGTAAAATTTCAGTTATATAAGATGAATCAGTTATGGAGATTTGCTGTATAACATAGTACCTGTAGGTAACAACATTCGAAGCTCAAGAAGGTAGATCTCATATTAAGTATTCTTACCCCTTCAAAAAAAAAATTACCCAAAAATCAAAACATGCAGAGAATCCAAACCCATAAAGGGACACAAGGTATTCTTGGAGGCAATGGATATATTTAATACCTTGATTGTGGTGATGCCATCATGGGTATATGTAGATGTTCAAATTCATGTACTTTTTTGTGAGTTTTTGTATATCTATGACTCAATAAACCTATTGATATGGTTTTTCTGTGTCCCTACCCATATCTCATTTTGAATTGGTGTCTCCATGTATTAATCCATTTTTGCACTGCTGATAAAGACATACCCAAAACTGGGTAATTTATAAAGAAAAAGAGATTTAATGGACTCACACTATCACATGGCTGGGGAGGCCTCACAATCATGGTGAAAGGCAAAAGGCATATCTTACATGATGTCAGGCAAGAGAGAAAATGAGAGCTAAGCAAAAGGGGAAACTCTGTACAAAGTCATCAAATCTTGTGAGACTTATTCACTACTAGGAGAACAGTATGGGGGAAAACTGCCCCCATGATTCAATTATCTCCCACTGGGAGAATCTCCCTACCAAAACATGTGGGAATCATGAGAGCTAAAATTGAAGATGAAATTTGGGTGGGGACATAGCTAAACCATATCATCCTGTAATCCCACGTATCCTAGAAGGGACCTGAGGTAATTGAATCATGGGGGCAGTTACCCCCATGCTGCTGTTCTCATGATAGTGAGTTCTCACGAAATCTTATGGTTTCATAAGGGATTTTTCTCTCTTTGCTCAGCACTCTTCCTTCCTGCCATCATGTGAACAAAGAAGTGCTTGTTTCCCCCTTCTGCCATGATTGTAAGTTTCCTGATGCTTCCCCAGCCATGCACAACTGTTAGTCAATTAAAGCTCTTTCCTTTATAAATTACCCAGTCTTGGACAATTCTTTATAGCAACATAAGAATGGACTAATACACCTGTCAAAAGTTTTTTAAAAATCCAAAACTAGAAATGGACTTACTTTTTTATTTATTTATTTATTTATTTTTTAAATTTTTTTTATTGCATTTTAGGTTTGGGGGTGCATTAGCCTATCATAAGGCATATGAGACAGATCCATGCAGAAGAAAACTCATAACTTCCAAATACAGTCATGCACTGCATAATGATGTTTCAGTCAATGACGGGGGTCCCATAAGATTTTAAAGAAGCTAAAAACTTTCTCTTGATTAGTGTTATTGTAGCCATAGTAAAATCATAACACACTTTATTTTTTATGATTTAATATAGTCTAAGTATACAATGTTTATAAAGTCTACAGTAGTGCACAGTAATGTCCTAGGTTTTCACATTCACTCATCAGTCACTCACTGACTCACCTAGAGCAACTTCCAGTCCTACAAGCTCTATTCAAGGCAAATGCCTTATACAGGTGTGCTCTTTTTTTTTATCTTTTATACTGTATTTTCAGTATACTTTTTCTATGTTTAAATCCACAAATACTTACCATTGTGTTACAGTTGCCTACAGTATTCAGCAAAGTAACGTGCTGTACAGGTTTGTAGCTTAGGAGCAACAGGCTATACTGTGTAGTCTAAGTATGTAGTACATTATACCATCTAGGTTTGTATAAGCATACTCTACACTGTATGGGGTAACCACAATGACAAAATCACCTCACCAAGCATTTCTCAGAACAAGCGTATCTCTGTCCTTAAGCAAATCATGACTGAAGTTAGTTAATAGGACCACTAAACAAATAGTTGAATATTAATCAGTTTTAAGTTAAAACTTTGTCACTCATTCACAAGTCATTTGAGCAGTACATGTTGGTATTAGATTGGTGCAAAAATGATTGCGGTTTTTGCCATCAAGCAAAAACCACAATTACTTTTGCACTAACCTGATAAAAACAAAAAAGGGGTCTTGTGACAGAGATTTCAAATATGGATATTTTTTATACTTTTCTAATGCTAGATAACTCTTGGTGTAATTTTTATTGTAAGCTGTAAGGTAGTATGGTGTACTCTTTAAGAATTTAGGTTCTTAAGCTAAACTATGTAAATTCAAATGTTAATTGAATGTCAGCGTGAAAACCTGACTAATGTTAAGTTTAGTAGGTTTCTTGAGTTCTCTGTACCTCAGTTTCCCTCTAAGTAAATCCAGTATTGGTACTGGATCAGAAGTTGATGTGAGGCTTAAATAAGAGAGCATGCTAAGTGCCAGCCATAGAGAAAAACCTTCCATACATAAGAAAAAAAACACTCAGGAAATTGCCATGAGTTTTCTCGGTTGTGAAATTATAACTCCTTTCCAGCATTACAATGGTAGATTTCTGTTTTTTTAAACCATATCTATACAAACTGAAATGGAGATTTATCAGTTATTAATTAACCAAGGTTTATGAACAGATTGTATTAATAAAAACTGTTGTATATTAATGACCCTATGAACATATACTCATTTTTAACTGCAAGAAGTCAATCTAATTAAAGCATCTTTTAAGGGTGTTTAATTGTGCTGCAGCTCTAGTTATATTGTGCTGAACTGTGCCTTAGCTCCCAGTTACCTCACCTTTTTTCGAAATTATATTTTTCATTACATGTTTTTTCTCACATTAAGAATTTTGTAATGTAAACAAATAATGTATGCAAGTAGCAACTTAATTTAGGTTGAAATGGTATTTTCGTCTGTGTGAAAAGATACAACCTTTTTATTTAAAAATCTTAATTCTCTTCTTATGAATACTGTCAAAGTAAATATTTGTTGAAGATAATAATATTAATGGAAACATGGTTTCACTTTCATTTCCAATAGAAGAGTGAAAAACAAAACAAAATAGAACAAAAAGAAACTTTTTGCCATTTGCAATTACAGATCGTCTCACAGCAGAAAATAACTGGGTAATTGTTTTGTCAGTTTAGAGATCATGCACGGCATTACAGCATTTGTTTCATTTCACTCTGTCTTGAACTGATAGAATATGCTATTTGGGGAAGATTTTGGTTTCAAAGTACACTGCAAAATGTAGCCTTCAAAATCAATATCTCTAAAAAAGACATTCATGATGAATGGGATTTTGTACCTTTAATGATAACTTCCAGAGTTCTCAACTATTTCTCACTGTGAAGGACAAAGTAGTTATCATAAAATAAACTTGCATCAGGCTTTCCATTGTTTTCTTCAAACTGTGGATTGATTTCTCACATTTGGATTTCACTGACTGCTTGACCTAAAATTGGCTCATTGATTGTGATACATCTTTCTGTGCTTCTTCTAGTAGTTGTTTGCCAGGGAATGTGACTTAAAAGTTAAATGCTAAGTAATTTGTGTAGGATCAGAGGACATCGATAATAAACCCAAGAATTAAATGTATAGTATATAATGAAATATTGATAATCTTCAAGAAATGAATAACACTCTGACTAGAAATACCCATTAAAACTCATATATATAGTTATATGGAGATATATACGTGTGTATATATATATATATATATATATATAAATTTTTTGAAACAGTATATAGCTCTGTTGCCTAGGTGGGAGTGGGATGGCACATCATGGCTCACTGCAACTGTAACCTCCCAGGTTCAAGCAATTCTCCAACTTCAACCTCCCAATTAGCTGGAACTGCAGGTGTGCACCACCATATCCAGCTAATTTTGTTGATTTCTAGTAGAGGCAAGACCTCCCTATATTGCCCAGGCTGGTCTTGAATTCCTGAGCTCAAGTGATCCTCCTGCCTAGCTGTCCCAACGTGCTGCGATTCAAACCCTTATAATTCAAACTGGCCTTAGAGTGTAGACGTTCATAATTCTAATATTGTTCAAAATTATTATCTGAACTATGGAAAACATTAATCTGTTTATTAATGATGAAAGAAAACATCACAGATATGCTGTTCTTGGAAAATCAGTTTTAACTGAAACAGCAAGGGAAAAACATATGACCTCTCCTCTCTAACTCTTCTGTTACTTCTATATTTAAACCAGAGCCCACAAACTTAAATGGCTGAAAGAACTGCACCATTAATATATATGGATAAGGAGAGATGGGTATCAGTCAACAAGTATATTTTGAATGCCATTCATATTATCTGCCTAATTTCACTGCTGCTTATTACAACCCAAACACGTGACAACTCAGTTTAGAGAAGTGTATGAAACTTGGCTTAGACCACATCCTCATTCTGGCTCACTTGTAGCCTGTGGTGTCTCTGTCTTTCATCTCCAATAACTCCAGTACATCCCACACACCTCTATGTTAATCTTCTAAATATTAGGTTGCCAGTACTTTTAATGGCAAAAACCGCAATTACTTTTGCTTCAACCTAATACCTAAACTGATTATATTGTTTTTCTATTTAAAATGTCCTTTGTCTTTCCTTCGTTACTTGATGGAAACACATCACTTTCCAATATCTTCTTCTACCTCTCATTTCACTGTGAAGCCTGTGTTCTGGCCATACTAAATGTCTCACTGTGACTTTTCAGTGTTTCAAGATTTTTTCATGATCGGCCCGGCTGGTGGCTCACGCCTGTAATCCCAGCAGTTTGGGAGGCCAAGGTGGGTGGATTGCCTGAACTCAGAAGTTCACAACCAGCCTGAGCAACACAGTGAAACCCTGTCTCTACAAAAATACAAAAAAATTAGCTGAGCGTGGCAGTGTGTGCCTGGATTCCCCGCTACTCAGGAGGCTGAGGTAGGAGAATTGCTTGAACCCAGGAAGTGGAGGTTGTGGTGAGCCGAGATTGCACCACTGCAGTCTAGCCTGAGCAACAGAGCAAGACTCTATCTCAAAAAAAAAAAAAAAAAAAAAAAAATCCATGACAAACATCTATCCCCTAATATCCTTTATTTCCCCAAATTTACATAATTTGTGAATCCTTCCTTTAAAATCAGATATTTTTCATCTAGGACCCTGGTTCTATCTATACTTACCCCATTTCTCATATAGTACTTCAATTTGTCTTACATGTGTGTATTTCTGCTATTTGACTTACAAGGCAAAGACAAATGCTCATTTATTTCTACATCAAACCTCACAGGACCTAGTACTCAAGAAGTTTTCAATTAATGTGTGTGTGTGTGTGTGTGTGTTATGTACGCATGTGTGTGCATACACATTTGTAGAAATAAGTGAATCAACGAGCCAGCAGTGTGGTAAAATTATAATTTTAATATGTGCATATCAAAGCATGATAAATGTTTTCTATAATTTTTCAGGTAGTGAAAAAATTTTTCAACAAATGTAAAAATGCAGATAAAAACAACTAATGTACTGGACAATTTCAAAAGGCATACTTACCCTATTTTCATGTTAACTGAGATTATTCTGTATACAATCCAAGTATCTACTTTGAAGAACATTTTGCCAATTATTTCCTAGCCTTGACATAAGTGCCTTTCATATCCGTGATTATGATTTTCTGCCTTTCTGTAGAGCTTCATCTGCTTTTTATTCAAGTAACAGAATAACGGTCCTTGAAATTTGAATGTTCTTAAAGCAACTGAAATTGTTTAGCTGTCTGCTTTTCACCCAGCAGATTTTTCTGTGACATCATGTACCTGGGTCTCAATTAGACTCCATAAGACAAAATGAAAAAAGCACAATAAACTTACCTTTGGTGTGTGCATGTGTGTGTGTGTATGTGTGTGTTTAAATAGCAAGCTAGTGATTGGAAAAATTCATGCTGTGGTGTTCTAGAACATACGTTATTATTTATATAGCCATAAAATCTCTATTTTCTTTATTGGACTTAGAATATTGCTAATACCTGTCTTTGTGATGATTTTCCTATTATTGTAATATTCTTTCAATTAGGCTTCCTTTAAAATTGATTTCAAAAACTGATGGAAGAGCACATAGTCATCTACCTTCTCGAAGAAAGAAAATTATACATATACAAGATGGAGTTTAGGCTTTATTGTCTCAGATTTTGGTATTTTTTCTGATCTCTTTAAAAACATTACCTACATTTTTATTAAACCATGCATTTTTTTACTAAAAAATATTAGAATGTCTTGTTGAATGATTTTAATATTGCTCTGTCCTCTTCCATTTATTTGGCATAGTAAAAAGTTCTAAAATTGTTCTCTGATTTCCACATTCATCTGAGAATTCAGGTTATGAATTCAGCCTTTGATGACAGATCTAGTTTGAAGAACATTTTTGCCAATTATTACCTCCATCTTGATGAAGATACTTAACCTTTCTAAGCCACAGAACAAATGGAAATAAGACGAAAATCCAGGCCACAGAGTTGGGAAATTTAAATAAGAAAATGCATGTAAAACAAGCTGCAAATTTTTTAGGATATAATAAGCATTCGATAAATGTTAATTGTTGTGATAATGACGGTGATGATATTTTCTAAGTGTCCATTTTACACTGCACCCTTTTGAGTCTAGCTTCCACGTATATTGTTTCACACAACAATTGCTCTCTGTAGTGATACCAATTCATTAATAAATTGAATAAGATTTTCTATGATATACCAGGCACTGTTCTAGTGGTTGGAATACAGCATATACGAACAAAAATCTAAGTCTTTTAAACCTACATTTGTGTTAGAGAAAGAGATAATACACACATAAGTGAATTATGTTGTGCTTTAGGTGATAATAAGCACCATGGAGAAAAATAAAGCAGAAATTAAGTACAGATAACCAGGAAATGATGTTTTAAACTAGAGCTGCCGGGGGAGCTCTGTAACGGCGATATTTGAATAAAGGCAAAAGAGGTGATAAGGCACTTGTGCCAATATCTTCAGAAAGAACATTTCGAGTGCAGGTCAAATGTTTACTATGTGTGGCAATTAGAATTGGGTCAAAAGGCTATAAGTGTTAGAGTATGGCTAGAGATCGGTTCCACTATAATAATATAGGTCGTTATCATACTTTGCTTTTCCCCATGTCAGTGGAGGTCTTGAACCTTTTTGATAATCATACCTTTCTGGTTTTAAAATTGCTGTATATGTCTGTTCACAGTAAGAATAGGGCAAAGGCGCACCACAAGGTACATGAGTGGAACACCTGTTTTCCACACATACTATTCCCTGTCCTCATTGTGCAAAAGCAGCTCTAACTTCTGCTGATCACGAAGATTACTCCTCCTCTTCCCAGGTGGTCCCTTGTAGTGTATTCTGACAAGAGTGTCTCTCTTTTAGGCACTGGGACCTCCGGCGCTAAACGCTAGAGTGATGGGACCAGGAAGCATAAGATTTTCCAATGGCTATTTGAAAGGATTGATAAATGAGATCACTCATGCTTCCACCCTTTAATGGAATGACCTGTATACCTGCATATCTTTCCTACTGTGGATACAGCACTATACCATGGTCTTTGATTTAGTGAATATACTATGTCCTGAAGGATAATACATCATCTCTCCAGGGTGCTTCTTTTAGTTCTATCTTTAGAAGATTGGTACAGCATTGCATGAGGCTAGCTGCTTCTGGAAAGTGTGGTATAGGATTTGGCCAGTAGATCCTATGGACATGGGCTCACCCTCATACCTTCTATACTGTAAGATGAGTCTCCTGGCCAGAAGTTATGCTGTGTGGGATTCCAAACATATGTGTTAGGCATTGCATAAGCTCTTCAGTGGTAACATTGACTGACAGTCTACAAAGAATAAAAGAAAAGCCATCCCACAATAAGCATGTTTCCCTGTGAGGACAAACTGCTGGCCCTTCCAGGATTGAAGGGGGTGGATGTAGTCTACTTGCTACAAACTTGCTGGACAATCTTCTTAAAGAAGGGTGCCATATCTGGAGCCCAGTTTTGTTCTGTTTTAACAAGTTGGGCAATCAGAGGTATAAGTAGGTAGATTTACTCTGGTAAATGGAGTCTATAATTTTGATATCTGTATGTCTCTTCTTCTCTGCCACTGAGGCCTCTCTAGCCCAGCCTTATACTTGACTTCGGATGTGTTATTTTCATCTTGAGATGGGTTGCTGATAGGGCTATTTTATACCTCTATGGTTTGGCAGGTCTGAAAGAAGCTAATTCATAATGAGTAGTTCTGGACATATATTCACTTGGAGCCACATTGGTTAAACATTTAGTTTCTACCAGTTCCCCAAAAGCATGCAAAGGGTTGCTTCTCAGCTTATCAAAACGTATAATTATCTCCTCTGGATACTTGGCTTTACTCCAGAATTCCAGTGACCTGCATCTGATTCTTATGAATTTGCCACAAGCTCCACATTGTGTCTTTTCCCATCATTGACAGCTCCAATACCATAATGTCTGCCAGATTGCATAATATAAGTTGCAAGGCTGGCTGCATCAAGACATGCACCTCCTACAGTATCCTTTCCTTCTCCAGGCCCTATTCAATGTTGGCAGCCTTAGTTTCACCTAGTATGTCAGCCAGAGCAAAATTCCTAGATGTGGAATGTGTTGGCTCTACAGCTTAAAGAGGTCTACCAGACACTATGGCTTCATTCTTTTTGGTAGGAAATGCAATGTCTTTTTATTTGTGGAGAAACTCAGCATGCCTTTGACCACTAGACCCCTAAAAATTTCACTGGAACGAAACTTCTTTGAAACTGCTTAGGGTTGGTTTCCCATACTCTGGAGCACGTGTCTCCCCCACAGCCTCTAGAATACTAGCCATCTTGTGCTCTTCTTGTCCAATCAGCATGATATCCAGCAGTGTAAGAGAGAAGTGAGATATTCTATGCAATGTCCAGGTGGTACAGGTCTCTTCAGACTAGACTATGATGGAGAGTAGAACAGTTAACATAGCCTTGAGGCAAACACATAAATGAAAACTTTTATACTTTCTGCATGAATGTCAACTATTTCTTATTCTTTTTCCTAATTGGAATGGTATAAAAAAACATATTCACCAAATTAATGGCTGCAAATTGTATATCTGAGGCTTTAATAATTTGTTCAGCAATGATAACACATCAAGAGTAGCAGCTGCTATTGTTGCTATGACTTCATTAAATCTGTTATAGTCTATAGCTATTCTCTATAACCACCCATTTATTCAGGGGCCAGGGCCAGGCTTGTGAATTAAATAGAGATACAATGTGGAGCATCCCCCTTATATCCTTAGACTTTAATAGTAATGCTAATCTCTGCATAACCTCATAACACCTGGGATATGATGTTATTTTTTATTTTACTAGTTGGCTGAAGGTGGTTACGTGGAAGGTGGATAGCTTCAGAAGTTTCCATTTGGCCTTTCCTTATATGATAGCTTTTACTCTTGAAACTAAGAATTTGTATGGCCAGTATGCCAAATACAAATATTTCCTAGGGACTAGGGAACTGACCACTGGTTGGGTTCCTAGGCCCAATGGGCACACTGTGAGTTGCAATTTAGCCAGGACTCCATTCTTTATTTCCTCTCCATAGATTGCTACTCTAATAAGAGGATGTGATGGAACTTTGGGCCTTCAGTTGTCAAAGTCATCCTAGAACTTTTCACTAATGGTAATCAAAAAGTTTGGTTATTTCCTTTAAGATACCTAGTTTGTGCTAGAAAATTTGTGGTAGAAAATTCTTTAGATATTAGATGAATAGTGTTTTTCTGGACTCTCTAATGGGTCTTCTGCCCTTATGTAACATATACATTTTAGCATGCCCACTTTTTTTTAGCCTCTTAATTCGTTTGTCTATCATCTACCAGTGTAACACAGTACACTTCACTAAGTATTGGCTGTCATTTCTTATCCCCCTACAACAAGGTTCTAAGAGCTACCCAAGAAACAATTTTGCTTCCACTGATGGTGTCCTTGTTTGAGTATTCAATTCCAAATTCCAAGAAAAAGTGATACTTCTTCAGTCAATGAATTGTTGCTTATCTGTACCTAAATTCTGGCACTCTTAATCAAACACTCTTAAAATTCAATCTCAGGAGAGCTCTCTTGGATCCTGTTCATTAATGACAACAAATTCTTGCAATTGCTTATTGCATACAGTCTTTATCTTCCCTTAAAAGACTCGGCACATCTCCCACTGGGTTATGCTGGGGTTTACCAGTGGTCACCAGCTTGGTGGTGAGGAGAGGAGGTGGAAGGACATCTGCTGCTTGGTGGGAGAGAGGCTCCTCCAGCGTATTTCAGCACAGTGAAGTGCTAGCTCTTACCAGAGAAGAATGGGTCCTTCTTTTGCTAGACCAGAGTCCAAGCAAGTAAAGAGTCAGAGTCTCCATCCAGATGTACCCAAACTGTATTTAGTGTCTCAGGTTTTCTCTATTAGGGCCTTTCGTATAACAGACATCTTGATTTAACATTCAAATGTCTCCCTTGAGGTTTGTGGCTTCAACAATTAAATCATTCTGTTGATCCACTGTGTCTGCTCTTCCACTGTAGGTCATAAGCATCTCTATCACAATAGCTCTCTGGCTGTCCACTTAGATATTAACTAGTTGTTAATAACTCTTAATCACTCATTATCTTTCTTCAGGAAATCAATACAATGTAGCAGTACTCAGCCAACTCCATTGTCTCTGTAGGTATTTCTGCCAATATTTTTCAAATGCTTACATCATTTCACCTGTCAAGGAACTCCTTTTCATTGAGACTTCCTTCCTTCCTCCTCTCACTCCCTTCTTCCCTCTCTTCTTCCTTCCTCCCCTCCCTCCCTCCCTCCCTTCCTCCTCCTTCCCTCCCTCCCTCCCCTCCCTTCCTTCCTTCCTTCCTTCTCTCCCTCCCTCCTTTTTCCTTCTTCCTTGTTCTATCATTACAGGTAACATCACTGGCAATGTGCTAGTATTTTATGCCAAGGAGTATCCATCTCTCATTTATAAAAGAGAATGATGTCCTTTCCAACTGTTGAGTGATGAGTGAGTCAGTCTCTTTACCCATCTTATGGTCTGTTTTTTCTGGATCACCCAACTTATGTACATCTTATATTTGTCTAGGTACAACAAGAGGTAAACATTAAGGTGGGCTTAACCAGGCAAGGCTTTTATTAGAGGAAAAGCCTCCATAACAGAAATGGGGGAGGGACCTGGATAAAACTGGGGGATGAAAATCTGACCCCCTTGTAAAAGAAAGTTGGAAGGAAACAGCTTGCTCTGCAATGTAAGAAGGTTCAACACCATCATCAGGGAATCCTAGAGCCAAAGCTGGCTATCAGAAGAGACCTCTGTTCTTCAGGAATGATAGCAATGATCTTGTTTCAGGATCCTCAAGTACTCAGTTATTGGCTCAGAGAAGCCAATGAAAGGCACTGCCTTCGTGAAAATATGTTAGATTCAGAGTGCAACAGCTGATGTCTTTGGCCAATTAAGGTCCTCAGAGTTGCAGATCTCTGAGGTGCACCTTATGTCTGCCGTACTGGGTGAATAAAATAATACATAAGTCCAGGTACAAACTCAAATAACTATAGGAATGAGGCAGGTAATATCAATGAACTAGTCAGCCTGGCTGGTGGAAAGAAACATTGCTCAAGCTTGAAGATAACCTGCCCTCCATGCTGGAAAAGCCGCAGGGTTTGGTGCAAGGGTATGACTGTTGCTAAGAAAACTTAGAGTCTAGCATTGCCAGATCTTCTGATTATTGTTTTATTATTTTTTAAAAATTATACTTTAAGTTCTGGGGTAGATGTGCAGATTGTGCAGGATTGTTACATAGGTATACACATGCCATGGTGGTTTGCAGCATTCATCCCCCCATCACCTACATTAGGTATTTCTCCTAATGTTATCCCCTCCCCAATCTTCCCACCCCCTGCTACCCCCTCCCCCTAGTCCCTTACTCCCCCAACAGACCCCAGTGTGGAATGTTCCCCTTCCTGTGTCCATGTGAATTTACAAGAAAAAAAAAATAACCTCATCAAAAAGTGGGCAAAGGATATGAACAGACACTTTTCAAAAGAAGACATTTATGCAACCAACAAACATATGAAAAAATGCTCATCATCACTGGTCATTAGAGAAATGCAAATCAAAACCACATTGAGATACCATCTCATGCCAGTTAGAATGGTGATCATTTAAAAATCTGGAGACAACAGATGCTGAAGAGGTTGTGGAGAAATAGGAATGCTTTTACACTGTTGGTGGGAGTGTAAATTAGTTCAACCATTGTAGAAGACAGTGTGATGATTCCTTAGGGATCTAGAACTAGAAATTCCATTTGACCCAGCAATCCCATTACTGGGTATATACCCAAAGGATTATAAATCATTCTATTATAAAGATACATGCACACCTATGTTCATTGTGGCACTGTTTACAAAAGCAAAGACTTGGAACCAACCCAAATGACATCAATAATAGACTGGATAAAGAAAATGTGGCACATATACACCATGGAAGACTATGCAGCCATAAAAAAGGATGAATTCATGTCCTTTGCAGGGGACATGGATGAATCTGGAAACCATCATTTTCAGCAAACTGACACAAGAACAGAAAACCAAACACCACCTGTTCTCATTTATAAGTGGGTGTTGATCTTTTGATTTTATTTTTGAGAGCACAAAATGTAGTTATTTACATAATATATACATTTTAAATAATGAGAACTAACTTATAAAAACTTACTGTATTGGCAGAATGTATTAAGTTGATTTTTATCTAAAGAATTTATTTTGTTCTTCTCAATTTGACTTAGAAGAATATCTGCCTTCTTACCTTCCTCTCTGTTTACATATTGCAGGAAGAACACTGGGTCTCAGATTATTCACTCTGTACTTCCAAACACAAAATCTAGTAACTCCATCCTCTGTCCGTTCTTCTCTGTGCCTCCTAGTACTTGAATTCTTGGCATTGCTGCATAAAGGCAAAGGATTGAGATAGCCAGTAGAGGCGTATTCTGTCTTCTTGTGCTGTGCCAGTGTCATGGTCTTTGATAAAGATCCCTTGAGCCCCCGTTTTTTACCAGCTGCTGTTGATACACTTGCCAATATCCTTAGCAGACCCATTGCTGCTATAGCACAGCCATGACCATTTCAACTCACCTTCCACACATAGGCATCTGCCATTTGCCAGCTCTATTCTTATTTTTTCAGATTGGCAAAGCAAGAATATAAGTTTTTAGATTTTTTTCCTTGCTGTAGAACCTCAGCATCAACATTTTTCTAAAACCAGGGTGGGCTAGATCTAAGGTTTGCCACATTCATTCAGTCAATGGGTATGTAGCAGTTTTCATCTAAATCTTAAGGGAATTTTAGACCCAGATAATAATATGAACATTTGTGTTCTTGTTTTTTTTCTTATTTAGAACCTCTTCTATGAAGGAAGTGGAGTTGGCCCCAAGCACCCTTTAGAGAACGTTTCTATGCTCTCTATTTCAGAGCTATCATTTTCCCATTCACTAATAACAGAAACTTAAGGAAGTAAATCTCTCTCCCACACATCCCTTCATACTGTGATCATTCCTTCCTTTGAATTAGTGTCATTAAATATATTGTATATTTTCACCTTTGCCCAAGTGTCCATCCTAGTAAAGAGCATTTTGCCCATTCATAGACATTATTTTCAACCCCATGTGGCCCCAAACTGAACTGTTTATTTATTTATTCTTAAAGCTACAAAACAGTTTAAAATAAGAAGAAATAAAATATGTTATTATTTACTCCAGCTTGAGTGACAGAGTGAGATCCTCTCGCAAAAAAAACATTATTAATGCAGCATGTATAGATATAGAAGTCTTATTCATCTATCTTCTTATAAAAACAATGCCATGAAACTTACATGTGCTGTAAGAATGTTATTGAGAATGTCATTCAGTGCATTAAAAAGGATCTTTTATGAGAATTTGCAGGATACATTTTGCTCTCATCTTGGGAGAGTTATTGTTCCCCTGGAGAAATTGTTACTGGAAAGGGGTCCTGATCCAGAGCCCAAGAGAGGAAGAGAAGGTCCTGGATCTTGCAGAAGAAAGAATGAAGGCCTGATGTTGATATTCTTAAACCCTTGTTTCTCACAAGCATCAAGATGATCCTGTGAAATGTGACTTAACAAAACGAAACAAATTGGATCTTCTAAACCTAAACATTTCTAAAGTAGACAATCCTTTCTACTCTGCTCTTCTATCCATACAGTATAGTGAAGAAAATAACAGAATAAAAGATTGGCTGCTATATAAGCTACTCTATAGAAGGCTGCCGGATACCCAATTTTGCAGTTATTTCTTTATTATATACTAAACAAGGTGTGGATTATTCATGCCTCCCCTTTTTAGACCATATAGGGTGACTTCCTGGTGTTGCGATGACATTTGTAAACTGTCGTGGTGCTGGCAGGAATGTAGCAGTGAGGATGACCAGAGGTCACTTTCATCACCATCTTGGTTTTGATGGGTCTTAGCAGGCTTCTTTACTGCAACTGTTTTATCAGCAAGGTCCTCATGGTCTGTATTTTGTGCCAACCTCCTAGCTCATCCTGTGACTTAGAATGCCTAGCCTTCTGGGAATGCAGCTCAGTAGGTCTCAGCCTTATTCTACCTAGCCTCTATTTAAGATGGAGTTGCTCTGGTTCAAACACCTCTGACAAAGCTAGTTTTTTTTTTTTTTTTTCATCTTAAGACACTAAGAATTATGTAGCTGAATAAATACAATTCTTCTGGAAAGCTTGGAGCCAATCTTTGAAACTTCCACAAAGGTTAATGCCATATATTTTGTATTAAGCTCATACTGGCTCCATTTTACTTCTTCATCCTTATTTTCTCTTTACTTTGCTTTTCTTCTTTTTTTTTAAACTAGTTTTACCTTGCTGTGTGGACTGTGTCTTTCACAGCATATCTTCTTTAAGTTCTTTCTGGACCAAAGTAACATATAAACAAATTATACATAAAGTCAGCACCCTTCCAACCGACAAGTTCTGAATTACATAAAACAACTACATTTGAGATGTAGCTATCATGTAAGATTCCATGGGAACCTTTAGCTTGTCTGACTCAAAGATACATTACCATTGGTGGGATTCATTTTAGAGTTGTTTCCTGAGTATATGATGACATTTCTTGAAAGCACATTCCAGAATGAATGCATGTTGTGTCAATCAGAAGAAAACTTGGAAAGTATGGCTGTAGATGTTGAGATACTGATTTTTTTTTTTTTTTTAAGACAGTCTCACTCTGTCACCCAGGCTAGAGTACAGTGACACGATTTCTGCTCACTGCAACCTTCACCTCCTGGGTTCAGGCAATTCTCCTGCCTCAGCCTCCCGAGTAGCTGGAACTGCAGGTGCACGCCACCATGCCGGGCTAATTTTTGTGTTTTTAAGTAGAGATGGGGTTTCACCAAGACCATGTTGGCCAGACTGGTCTTGAACTTCTGACCTCGTGATCCACCCACCTTGGACTCCCAAAGTGCTGGGATTACATGCGTGAGCCACCGTGCCTGGCCTGATGTCAATATTCTTAAATGCTTGTTTCTTACAAGCATCAGGATAATCCTGTGAAATGTGACTTTCCAAAACAAACACACAAACAAATTGAATCTTCTAAACTTGGACGTTTCTAAAGTAGACAATACTTTCTACTCTGCTCTTCCATCCTGGTAGAGGTAGAAGAATGTTATGAGCAGGATGGGGTTTCATTTAACATCTGAGGCTTAAGGCTTTTTTTTTTTTTTTAGGCCTTTTTAGATCACTAACTTCTAAAAAGAAAACTCAAAAGTCTATCTTAGTTGATATTGTCTTTAAAATTTTTTGCATGCAATATTATCATTGAATTCTATATTTGATCATTTGCAAACTTTGTTGCTTTATTTTGATGATACATAAATTTATCCTTATTTATGGACTAAAATTTAAAATACTTTTCGGGTAACTTAAGTTTTGTCAAATTGCTAAAGAGTTAAAGTGTTATGGGGAAACTAACTTCTCCAAGATGGTGGAGAAACAATTTCCACTCCCTAGAACCCTCCAATATCTTCCCAGCACATTTAGAATAAGCTCAAACTCAATGTCATAACTTGTAATTCTTCCCTGGCCTGAACACCTACTTCCTCCTCTCACCTCACCTCCTACTGTTATATTGGGGTTCAGGGGTTCAGGGTGCCTTAGCTCCCCCGAGAGGACGTTTCTTCAGGTTCTTGGTCTCCTGCCCTCTCAAGAATGAGAGGGGACCACCGCACAGTGCGCTCATAAAAGTAAATGCCAGACTCAAAAGTGTTTGAAGAAAGTGATTTATTTAGAGAGAGAAAAAGGAGAAGGAGAGAGAAATAGCTAACTCTCACACTGAGTGAGAGAAAAAAAGCTGCTCTCACACTGAGAAGGGTTCTCAGAAGGGGAAAACCAGAGACAGAAAGCTCCTCTGACACTGAGTGAGAGAATCCAGAAAGATGGGATCCAGGAGAGGAAAGCAGCTTCCACACTGAGTGGAAGAGAACAGAGAGAGAGATAGAGTTTAGGAGGCGAAGACAGTCTTCCATGAGAGAGTGTGGAAGGCGACTCAAGAGGAAATCCAGGATAGAGAAAAACAGCTTCCACTGGAGTGTTTGTGGAAGGGGATCCAAACATGGAGTGTGAAGGGGTGTGGAAGAAGGGGACTTTTAACTTGGGAGGAACCCCCACCTCTCTAAGATCCCGGGCCAATGAAAGGAGTTCCTTAGAACTTCGCTGGAGTGATTGACTTTTGACTCTTTCCCATGCCAGTGAAAATTAAAACAGAAACAATTAAATCTCCTGAATGGAGAGAGATGGGAGGCGGGGCATGGCACTGGGAAGTTCTTCCCCTAACTACGCCCCCTTGTGGACCCGGAAGGAGAGCACATTCCCTCACTACCACTATGCCCCTTGTTATCTGGGTCTGAGTTCTTCCTTCTACTATTCTTATAACCAATATTGGTTCCCTCTCAAACATGTGCATGTACTCCTTCCTTTTATGAAACTTTCCCCTTGAATCTTTAAATGGCTTGTTCTTTCTCAATATTCAAATTTGGCTTAAATACACCTTTTAAGAGGCCTTTGCTGAACATTTGTCTATACTAGACTGCTTTCCTGTGACCTCATGCAATCATTCTCCATCACATTATTCTTTTATATATGTTATAAAACTGTTTACAACAACTAGTTTATTTCGTAGTTTACCTGTTGACTGTTTGGTTTCTTCTGATGAATGTAACTTCTTGAAGGAGTGAGCTAGTTTGTCTTTTGATTGCCTCATCTCGTTTCTATGACAGACCTGTTGTGTCATAATCAGTTCTCAATCAACACCGCTTATTTTAATAAATGAGAAAGAAACCAAAGTGCACTGACTTATAGAAACAATTCTAGATATGAATCTCAGTGGTGCTTTACCAAGGTGGTGAGTGGCCATCCTGGGAAGGTCTTCTTCCTCTACCCTTCAGCAGCTTGGATAAGGAGGACAGAGAGTTTCCAAAACTTCTTCACTCAGTGATAGTGCATTTTTTCCCATGGAAAATTTGAATCCTGGAAATATAACACTATCAGTTTTAGAAGGCTCAAAAATATAGCAAAATAGGGCGTTCTGTAAGATTTACTTTTCACTCTGTCAAATCTCAACAGTTACACTTGAAAACCTTGTGTACTTTTCACTTGAATCTCTTAATTGAAAATTATATAGATTTTGCTTGTCTACGTTATTTTAAAGTTTATCTCAAAACCATCAAGCTCTGAAACCTAGAGTCACACAATGTGATTGTATAAACCAGAAAATTATTAGAGTGAAATTGCCTTCCAAACTCAATATTATTGTCTTTTTTCCTGTTTTACAACATATTTGATGCAAAAACTACTTCATGATTTAACCTCATATTTTATTCAAAGTACATGAGATAATTTGTGAAAAACCATGATGAGAAAATGACAACATGAATTGAGTTTATATTGTGTGCTAGGCACTTTTCTAAGCACATTAATCTTATTTATTCCCCAAACAAATTTCTGTGGCAGGGCAGCTATGGTTCCATTTTATAAACAAGGACATTGAGGAAAAGAACTTAGCAATAGTTTATGTGGAACAAGGATTTGAATCCAGGTAATATGATAGATGGCCTTTGTAGCTTTCAGAGGAGAGAAAAGAATGTTTTCTACCCTCTCAGCAGAGGACCCAGGTGGATATTGCTCTATCTATTGTTTGTCTGAATCACAGTCTGGGCAGATTGGAAAGTATTTTGCCCTAGGGATGTCCCCTGGAATCTTCCTTCCCCTCACCTAAAATTCTCCTGCCCACACTGTCTTTGAACATGCTGTTCAATCTTTCTATAAACATTTCTATTCCATGGCCTTAATTACAACAATATTTGCTCACTCTAGACAATTTTACAAGGAGTAAAAATATACAACAGTATAAAAATCCCTTATGATCTCCATTGTTAATCATTGTTCCTTTTCTTCCAGTCTTTTATTATCTTCCTTTTATGACTTGATACTTTGTGTCAACATCTCCTTGAGTTTTTCTAGGTTTTCCTAGAAGTAGATGCCAATGGAATGAGATATGCAAGAGATTTACAATAATGCCTGTGCCCTATAGTGATACCCATGCCAAGACAAAGGAGAGAGAACTAGAGAGGGTGGGGAGAATCCTGAGATCTTTATGCAGGTCTGATTCCAGTAAAGAAGAGCAGGAAGGAAAAAGTATTAGACAGGAAGAATCTAATCCTGAAAGGCCAGTCCTGAATGTTTTCCAGTAGTGGCATATTAGAGACATAGCAGCTGGGACTGGCCATCAATTATGCTCTCACTTATTATCAAGGTCACCAAGACCTTCCCACTATGCAACACACATCTATTTCTCCATGCATGTTCCAGGAGCAGATCCTCCATGGTTCTTGTAGGCCTCTCATCCCACAGTCTTTTAGATTTAGAGTAAACTATACCCTGTGTCCCTGCTATTGATCTAGAGGCAATAACTAGTAAACTTTTCCCCTCCTCCACTGTTTATTCTGAATCCCCTGAACCCTCAGATATTACCGCATCAGGCCTCAGTGGCTTACCGGATTGTGTGGCTCAAACCTTCATTTCTGAGGGGTCTGAGTTCTTGATAATTTTGCCCTCCCTAGGCTGGAGTTGCTGCACATGTTTGATCACAGTTACAAAGGGGGAAGGGAATACCAAAGACACCCAATGGGATCACCTGGGTTCCATGTGTATTCCTGTCTGTCCCCATTGTGTAACAGCATCCCCCGACTTCCTTCTGCTGAACACAATTATCCTTCCCATAACAATTACCTCTCTTATTTGCTTGTTCTTGGGCACAAGAAATCCAAAGTTCATTGAGAGCAGGCATAATTTGTAGTTCAATGAGACCTTTGCTGTGTCTTTTGGCAGGACTTTTGTGGACCAGAATAGCAAACAATACAGATGTCAGAATGGACTTCAACAGGAATGAAAATTCTCCAAGGAGTCATCAGTAGTGCTGGTAAGGGTCATTGTAAGATGGTCCAGTCATGTTTCTACCCCTCGGTTCCCAGACCCATGCAATCTTCCTATTAATACATCATATAGAGTTTCCTGATTTCATGCACATACAACATCATGAAGGATGCCCCCCCCCATCTTCTTCAAATGTTGCCTCCAAGCCAGAGCTTCAGTCATTCCATTGTTCTATGAAGCTAGTTATTTCTGGATGATGAGGGATGTATTATGACTAGTCAATCCCATGGGCATGGTACTACTCCCATATCTCCCTGCTGTGAAGTGTGTCTGCTACTTGGATGCTGATATGGTTTGGCTGTGTCCCCACCCAAATACATTAACATAATACATTAACATTTACATAATATGTTTAGAATCACATGGTTTCTAGTGATTAGAATTTAGTCATGCCTGGAAAGGAAGAGAAGACAGTGGCTAGTCAGCATTTTTCTTATAAAGGATACATAAATGGTATATTTAGGATGACTAAAATTAAGAATTTAAACATAGTGAATTTTTTTTCTTGGAGGGCATGATTTTATTTTCTAAAGACCATTTACTTCTCATATGTCAATGCCTGATTTCAGTGGCTACAGACTGTGTACTTCTGTGCCACTTAGGACAAGTAAAGTACATGTCAAACAATAAACTACTCTTCGCACAGAAATAAGAGAAGATATGCTCACGTCCTGTGTTGTGAAGCATGCTGGGACACTCTCCACATAGAGAGTGTTCTTTGCCACTGGTGGCTAATGTATTGTCACTATTAGCACCAGTAAGAGGGATACACCATGAAGATAATTTGGCTTTCAACTTCTGGACATTGATAAGTATTAGAGAAAAATCAGAAATTCAGCAAAACTGGGCCAGAGAATGGCATCTCTGAATTCCCACATGTTGTGGGAGGGACCCAGTGGAAGGTAACTGAATTATGGGGTCAGGTCTTTCCCATGCTGTTCTCATGATAATGAATAAGTCTTACGAGATCTAATGGTTTTATGAAGAGGAGTTTCCCTGTACAAGCTCTCTCTATTTGCTTGCTGCCATCCATGTAAGATGTGACTTGCTCCTCCTTGCCTTCTGCCATGATTGTGAGGCCTCACCAGCCATGTGGAACTGTAAGTCCATTATACCTCTTTTTGTCATAAATTGCCCAGTCTTGGTTGTGTCTTTATCAGTAACATGAAAATTGACTAATACAGTGAATTGGTACCAGTAGAGTAAGGTGCTACTGTAAAGATAACCAAAAATGTTGAAGCAACTTTGGAATTGGGTAACAGGCAGAGGTTGGAACAGTTTGGAGGGCTCAGAAGACAGGAAGATGTGGGAAAGTTTGGAACTCCCTAGAGACATGTTGAATGGCTTTGACCAAAATGTTGATAGTGATATGGACAATGCAATCCAAGCTGAGGTGGTCTCAGGTGAAGATGGTGAACTGGTTGGGAACTGGATTGATGGTGACTCTTGTTATGTTTTAGCAAAGAGACTAGTAGCATTTTGCTCCTGCCCTAAAGATCTGTGGAACTTTGAACTTGAAAGAGATGATTTAGGGTATCTGGTAGAAGAAATTTCTAAGCAGCAAAACATTCAAGAGGTGACTTGGGTGCTGTTAAAGACATTCAGTTTTAAAAGGGAAACAGCATAAATGTTTGGAAAATTTGCAGCTTGACAATGTGATAGAAAAAATCCCATTTTTTGAGGAGAAATTCTAGCCAGCTGCATAAATTTGCATAAGTAATGAGGAGCTGAATGTTAGGTCTCCAGGGCATGTCAGAGACGTTTATGTCCTTTCATCACAGGCCCAGAGGTTTAGGAGGAAAAAAATGGTTTCATGGGCTGGGCACAGGATCCCTCTCCTGTGTAGTCTAGGGACTTGGTGCTACGTGTCCCAGTTGCTCTAGCCATGACTAAAAGGGGCCAAGGTATAGCTCAGGCTGTTGCTTCAGAGGGTGGGAGCCCCTTGGCAGCTTCCATGTGGTGTTGAACCTGCAAGCACATGAAAGTCAAGAACTGAAGTTTGGGAATCACCACCTAGGTTTCAGAGATGTATGGAAATGCCTGGATGCCTACACAGAAGTTTGCTGGGGTGGGGCTCCTATGGAGAGTTGCCTTCCACCATGATTGTGAGGCCTCCCCAGCCATGTGCTACTGTAAGTCAATTAAACCTGTTTTTTGTTTTTGTTTTTGTTTTGTTTGTTTCTTTTTCTGTAAATTGCCAAGTCTCAGGTACATCTTTATCAGTAGTGTGAAAACTGACTAATACAGATGCTGTGTTACAGGGTTTGCATGTTTGTGGATCAGGCATTCTCTAAGCCTCAGGCTGCTCTCTTCTCTCTCTGTGCATGCCACACACACAGAAAAAAGACATATGAGAACACAGTGAGAAGGTGAAGTCTGTAAGTGAATGAGGGAGGCCAAACCAGAAACGAACCCTGTTGGCACCTTAATATTGGACTTCCAGGCTCTAGAACTGTGAGAAAATAAATTTATGTTGTTTAAACCACTCAGTCAGTAGCATTTTGTTATGCAGCCCTAGCAGACTAATACAGTCTAATATAGACTAATATGGAAATTCAAAGACATAGCAGCTGGATGTGTATGTCAGTGATGCTCTCTCCAGCAGAGGCTCTGAGTGAGTGGCTGCCACACCTTATTATTTTATTAATCAATTAGCAGACAATTTTATAAAGGTTGGAATTGTTTTAAATATAAGAATTTACTATAAAATTTTAATAAAATGCTTTCTCCATTCAAATTACTTGTTTTTAATCTTTTTAATTGCAATAAAATTCATATAACATAAAATTCAACACATTAACCATTTTAGGTGTATTCACAATATTTTGCAATCACCACCACTAAGTAATTCCAGGAAAGTATAAACACTCCCCAAGAAACCCTACTCTTACAGAGAACCTGAATATTTCAGTTAAGAGTGCTAGGGAAGAAATTACTAATACAGTATCTCAGCCCTTAGAGCTTTCAGCAATCTGTAAATAACTCAAATGACATGGTATTTTTGCAAGAAGGTATATTTTGTCTTCAGTTTCAAAAGGCATGTTATTGAAATTGCTAAAAATAGAAAGAATTGTCTTAAATATCTTTTTATAGTCTATTCTTTAAATCTTTAGCATGAATAAAAGTGAATCTGATATTTTTAAAATCTCAAAATAAATCCATAAAAAATCATTTTGCATCTGTTTGGAGTTGGCATCTCTGAACCACTACACACACATTATAAATAATGCAGCATATTTTTATCGTGCATCTGCTACATGCTTACCCAACTAGGTGGTCAGGATAAGACAATGAAAAAGACAGGTGCTCATTCATGCTCATCCTACTCTTAAGGAAATTATAGAGTAATGTGTTCCTTATCAGAGCTTCACTTAAGATGTTAAGATCAAAGAGTTTTTACATCTTTTGATGCAGCTTTGGAGACCTGTGTATCTATTTTACCTCCATTACCATTTGTATGGTCAAGTAGCACATAATGAGAGGAAAGGCTAGGCAGACTATCTGTCATTTTATTCAGTTGATACACACTGTGAAGATAAATGTGTCTAATGAGCATTGTCATACAGTGCATAGCCAGCTGGAAGTAAAACATAAATGCAAACAAAGGAAACCCATCCACATCAAATTTGTGAGCTACAGAAATGGGACCTGAGTATGTTTTTTTTTTATTTTTTTTATTTTTTTTTTATTGCATTTTAGGTTTGGGGGTACATGTGAAGAACATGGAAGATTGTTGCATAGGTACACACATGGCAGTTTTAAAAATTGTTTTATATGTGTGACTATTTTCTTAAACTGTATGTATAGACTAGAGGTGTACAATCTTTTGCCTTCCCTGGACCACATTAGAGGAAGAAGAATTGTCTTGAGCCATGCATAAAATACACTAACACTAACAATAGCTGAGGAGCTTTTAAAAATTGCAAAAAAATCTCATAATGTTATAAGAAAGTTTATGAATTTGTGTTGGGCCACATTCAAAGCTGTTCTAGGCCACATGCAGCCCATGGGCCAGGGGTTGGACAAGCTTCCTATAAACCATTTCTATAATGTGTTTAATGAAGTAACAATTTCCAGTAATGAAATTATTTTCTTCATTACTTATCAAAGATACTTTAATCTTTATAGTATTTAAGGTGTTTACTATTTTTGCAGTAACCAAAATCGTTCTGTGGAAAAGTGGTCTACAATGTGTGTGTGTGTGTGTGTGTGTGTGTGTGTATGCATGTCTATAGGTCTATATGTGCACTATTGGGTATAATCATCATATTTCTCTCTACCTAAACTAATTCTTTATTTACACTATACATATCCTGGAGTTTATGCTAAATTACTCCTTTATATTAAATTAAAAATTCTCATGAGTAAATGTCTCTTGATTCCTTTGGAGGTTAAATTTAATATAGTCACAGTAAAGTTTATTCTCAAGACTTTTAGCTATATCTAATAAATATGTCCAAGTAAGAACATTCATTATTTTTATATCATCAAACTCAAGGACAGTGTCACTGGGGCAACTTGATAGCACTTTATATAATTAAGTGCATAGAACTCTTTTGTTGCAGTTGCCTAGGAACACATTGTATTTGAAAATGTTTCCAAGAATCACAGTAAGGTTGAAGGAGTAGATTTGAGCCAAGCAGAAAATTTTACTTTATAAATACAGTTTACACTGAACTCCTTTCAAAAATACAACTGGAGATGTGGTGATAAGTTTGTTTCTGAGTTAGATAGAAAATGTCTACCTCTTAATCAGTCATATTTGTTAAAATATTAAGAATTGTCACATCTTCTCTCACATGATTTGGTTGCTAGACTGCATAGTTAATGATGTGTAATTTATGAAGGTGTAACTATTCCCTTAGTAACCCAAGGAAACATTTTAGTTGCCTTATTCCTCTGAATAATTTAGCTTCAATTTTAAATGTGTTTCCAGTTTATGAATCACAAAAGGTTTATGTATACAACAATCTTTGTGATATCATTTTGCTTTCTCAGTAAGGAAATATTTGGGTCTGGGAACAGCAAAAGCAAACTAATACCCAGTGTTAGGGAAGGCATGAAGAAGGAAAGTTGTGCTATTCTAAAGCGGGCTGCTTTGGCTTTTTGAAAAGTATAAATGTGTTCTGTTCTTTCTTGATTATTACCTTTTTGCCATGGGTCTAAGCTTACTATTTTATTATAAGTCACTAACCACTACTTCAGTTGGTTTATATTTTATATAAAGTACCCTATTAACTAGTACTCAGATTACAGGTATAAAAAGCAATCTGAATGTGACCATAATCATGTAATTAGAGTTCAGATTGGTTTTATTTGAACAGGGAGTGATCCATATCTCAAAGGTGCAGGAAGCACAAGTCATTTCTGCAGCAAACATATTATTGCCTGTGTTTTATATCTCGATAGTATGTGACAACTTATATTTGTCCTACGTATTTATCTAAAATGGCAGTTAAACAAATTTTGTGGATAAAATAATCCAAAAGATCAAACTTATTAATATTACAGGTTGAACATTCCTAATATGAAAATTCAAAATCTGAAATGCTCCAACATCCAAAACTTTTTGAGTGCTGACATGATGCCGTAAGTGGAAAATTCCACGCAGACCTCATGTCATAGCGATGGTCAAAATTTTGCTTCATGCATAAAATTATTTAAAATATCACATAAAATTACTTCAGGCTATGTATATGAGATGTATATGAAACATAAACAAATGTTATGTGTTTATATGTGGGTACCATCTCCAAGCTATCTCATTATGTATATACAAATATTTCAAAATCACCAAAAAAAATCTAAAATCTAAACACTTCTGGTCCCAAACATTTCAGATAAGGCATGTTTAACCTTTTTATCAATATGCTAGATGCTTTCTGGGTAGAGTCTCCTGCTCCTTTGAAGTCACTTGAGATAGGTTCAATCATCCAATTCCGTGATCTGTGGAAACATAAGCCCTTTTTCCAAGTATTGCATGAATTTATTGGGGCTTCTGTGGTTATGGTTTCTCTACCCTTAGGCTCAGGTTTTTGTACATGTTGTGTTTCACCCCATCCAACTTATCCCCATTCACAAGACTTAGGGGGAAATATCCTACAAGAAAACACTCATAACTAAAGTAGTTCTATAGAAGATTGATTGGGGAGGATATTATAATGAGGAGCTGGAGTTGGGGGAGGTAAGGCTATACACTGAAGTAATAGAAATACCTAGACAGGAGACAGTTGCTATTGGATGCTTCTTAATAACATCCTGGTGCACACCATCTCTCTGGTTCTTCTGACTTTCTTGCTATTCTATCTTTGTTTCCATACATTTCTCTCTCAAGAGCAGAACAAATTCCTGTCCTTGTCTCTTAGAGAAAAATTTAATCGCAATTGTTTGTTTCTTGTTTTTTCCTGGTCCTAATGTCTATAGTACTCAGCCTCTCCAGAAAGTAGCTTAGTGCAGTAATTACCCCAATGACTGTTTTCTTCGGTAAGTTCTTATTTTGTCTTATCTATATGACTTTTGTGAAGGAAATGTTCTTATGTGAATGAAGCAGAATGGTTTACTTGGCAATAGCTGAGGTTTGCATTCCCAAGTTAGGACTGCAGGTGGTGTCCTGAGGCTGGTGCGTCTACTCAGCTTCTCATGGTGATGGCCACATCAGTTGCCACATTCACTTTATAACGCAGCTACCTCTGCAAACATAGAGCAGCGTTTTCATAGGCAAGTGCTTCTTTCTCTGGTTTCAAAAGAACAGATTTACTACTTACAACTTTATATGAATAGTGGGCCTTCCATTAGTTTAATAAGTGACAAAGATACTGAAAAAGAAAGAAATGACAAGCATGTTCTAGTCTTTGCAGTACTAGCAAAACCCAACATTTATTATATAATTACTGAATTTTTAATGCTGTACCTTCATAATAAAATTACATTTATTATGCAGTAATTAATGCATTGAAAGACATGTTATCAAGTCAGTGGATAGCTTCTTGTTATACTTTTCCAGAAATATTATCTGTAAAATACCTTATCTCCAGGATAGGGTCATTAATCCAGAATATCTGAATTGTTGTCTTAGAAGTGCTTCACGAGTTACAACAAATAAACCAAAAGTAATTAGAAACATTTTATATTTGGCAGGTGAACAAGGCCAAGTGGAGCTGAAAAATTAAAATTAACCCAATGGTGGTTGAGATTTTGCTTTCTATTTCATCCTCAATCCATCCACTTTCTCTGAATACACCAGTTCACACACACATAACCATTTTTGAAAGATAATATAGAAAATATTTATTTTTGCAAATAATGTGAGCTGAGTCCACAAAATGCCAGACGTTACCATAGGCCTTACATGCTTATACTTTAGACACGTTTCCATATCTAAGAATTGTTTCACACTGTTGCTTAGCAACAATCTGGTCATTTAATTCAAAAGCTATTTCTAAACTACAAAGCCTTTTGTGAAAAAGAAATCAAATAATCTGATTTTTGTGTATGTATAGAAAAAATGCAGAGAAAGCCTTCTGTTTTGCATAAGGGACTATAGTATTAAAATCTAGAAAATAGCACTCTGACTGAATTATTTGTTATGATTTTTATTTTAAGTATTTTTATTTAAGATATTAAAAATAATAAAGTCAAGTATCCTTTACTCTGCTTATTGAGTTGCTGGTTAATGTGACATCCAATTTATATCCAAAATTAAATGTGTCTGGCAGCTAATCTTTTAAGGAAATCTAGTTGAAAATGTGGTCATTTGGGTTTTGTTTGTTTTGTTTTGCATGAAGAAGAAAAGATTAAGCAGGTACTTAATATTTAAAACACATAAACATGTATTGTAACCACATTTCTTATGCATCTATTATAGAAACTCGCTACATTCTGCCTGGTATTAGAGTCTTCTACATATTTTATCTCCCACAGTATTGACTGTACTCTTTATAATCAGCTATCCTTTCTTATTTCAGTTTTCTATAATCTATTATTGTCTTGATAAAACAGATATTTCACAAATATATATCAGGTTTAATAATAATAGCTGTAACAATAATAACAATAGCATTTTTGAGCAGTTATCTATGTGCCATGCATTTTACTAATATTCTAGTTTAATGGTAGGAACAATTATGATTATTTTTTTCTGTTTTTGTCAAGGGCAGAGTAGAAGGAAATCTTAAATTATAGCTACTGTAAAGTTTGGGAAACATTAAAATAGGTGACCAAGAACTTGCATTCTTCTACACTGTGATAATAAGATACAATTAAATGCTTATATTTTTGGATATTAATGGATTTAACACCTGTTTTTCACAAACTTAGGTCTCAGACCACATCAGGGATAATTGTGTGTATCATAGTGCAGTGGATATTTGTTTATTTGACCTGTACAGCATCAGTTCTGTCTTCTGGTAACAACACTGTTTTTGGTGTTTTCTTTTTAACCTAAGAAGTCTCCTCTCCATTCTCATTTTGTGTGGTTTCAGTATGACCACCCCAACCTGCAATTCAGGAAAGAGGAACGTAAGCCAGGCCTTGTCTGTGACAGTGGCCTTCCCTTTGGCTATGGTGATCAAATTAGCGCTGTATAGTGCACACCCTCACAAAGGAAGCAGTTGGTAGCACTATTGTAACTGGGGAAAAAGGTGTGATCTTTTCCTTGGGATTGCTGAGCTGGTTGAACTAAAGTCTAGAGCTACTTTTGGTCACTATTTCTTCAGCAATGTCTTTCTGAAAATGAATCTAGGGCAGAAGAAACATTGCCAAGGCAAACATCACAGAATAATTGTTGCAGTTGTGAAAAGAAAATAAAAACATGGGAAACAATTCACTATGCCTGAAGGAAAAAATTAAGCTAAAAACTGAGTCACACAAGAAACTACTTTTCCTTTTGTTCCTAAGCAGATACCAACAGGTAAAAGGTGAATCTCTCCATAGGTAACTGCTCTATGTTCAGCTTATCTTATGTAAAGTGCCAATTTACTGAGTAGGAGAGGAATAGATAGTTGACTATTCCCCTACCTGCTCCCTTTCTGTTGCATTTGTGAATTACCATACACTCCTTCCCCTCCAGCCTACTTTTGCCCCTTTAAATATTGAAGTTCTCAAATTCATCTTTGGAGGAAGTCACAGACCACAGACTGTTTCTGTGATTCTGTGTTCTTTTCTTTCGGGCATGTCCTTAATGATGGCAAAATAAACTTCAAAATTGATTGAGTCGTGTCTCAGATATATTTTGGTTTACACTGTCAGTATTCACCAATAGACGTTAAAATCACTGAGTGAAAGTTTGAGGAGAAAAATGATTATTAAGAAGTGTCTCCCTTCAGTTATTTATCAATTGCAAAGGGGAAAATGTTAATTTTACATTGGAAAAACCTGATAGAGAAACCTTAACCAAGTAATCAAGGTTAACATCAATAGAAGTAATATATAGGCACGTGTTCCCCCCAATAATACCTACTTAGAGGTGAAAAATTACTGCTTCTGATATTCTTGCCAAAAGTGCAAAACCTCAATCTAATTATAAAGAAAGATCAGACAAACTCAACTTGAGGCACATTTACAGAATAACGGACCAGTACTCATAAAAAATATTAAGGTAATGAAAGGTGATAAAAGACTGTGGAATTGTCACAAATAGAGACAAAAAAGATACAACCATTAAATGCAGTGTGGCAGCCTGAATTGGATCTCAGAAAAGAAGAAAAGACTTTCAGGGAAAAAAGTGCCTGATGAAATTCAAATAAGGTCTGTAGTTTAATAGTAGTATTGTACCAATGTTAATTTCCTGGTTTTAGAAATTATAGCTATGTAAGTTTTTAACAGTAGAGAAAACTGAGGAAAGGCTATATGTGAACTCTTCGTAATATATTCCTGATATGGTTTGGCTGTGTCCCCACCCAGATCTCAGCTTGAATTATAATAATCCCATGTGTCAACGGTGGGGCCAGTTGGAGATAATTGAATCATGGGGGCAATTTCCCCCACACTGTTCTCCTGGTGGTGAATAAATCTCATGAGATCTGATGGTTTTATAAATGGGAGTTCCCTTGCACATGCTCTTTTGCCTGCTGCCATGTAAGACGTGACTTTGCTCTTCCTTGGTCTTCCACCATGATTGTGAGGCCTCCCCAGCCATGTGGAACTGTGAGTCCATTAAACCTCTTTTTCTTTATAAATTACCCAGTCTCAGGTATGTTTTTATTAGTAGTGTGAGAACAGACTAATACCATTCCAAAACTTTGTAACTCTAAATGTATTTTAAAACAAAAAGTTAAACTAAGTCAAGAGATTAACAAAAATAGACTCCTGGTAATTCTGTATACCTCTGTCCAGCCATATTTGAACAGAAACCTACCAGTGTACTTTTCAGGTACGTGGGTCAAGTAATTATTTAATCATTTTAGTTGGGTTTCTTCTCACTTCTACACAAAATAGATATGACTAATATATATTTCTTTTTTTTTTTTTTCTGGTGAATTTACTGTGGCCTGTGTAGAAAATACCTCATTACCAATGAGGTGCTTCACATAAAGGAATTTTCCAGATAACTTCTATACTCAAGGCAGTACTTTTTTTCAGTTTAATAATTTTGCATGGAGGCTTTTCTATAATGTACTTTTCACTTTCCTGGCTTTGGTGTGGAGTACACAGATGATTTTTTTATTCATTCAATGACTTTGAGTCATCATTCTGAACATAAACCATCTTATAAATAGCATGTGATAGCATCACGATCAATTGAGGTGTGGAAATGTATGTTTCTATTTTACATTAATAGGCCTCTGCTAAGATTTTTTTGTCTATATTTATAATTTTTATGAATCTTTCTCAGCTTATATGGTTTTATACACATTTTTCTGCTCTTAAACTATATTTAGCAGCTTTTTCCCTTGTAGAACTTACTATGTATCTGCCTTAGAGAACACAATCTTAATGAAATCACATCTAAAATAATAGTCATGCTCTGAATGATGATCTCTCATATAATCAAAGTTCCTGTATTTTGTGCTATTGATTTTGGCCAAAGAGATTGGTTGGTTTTGTTTTCTTCATACTAATAAGCATGGACTATGATCTAGAAGGGTGAATTTAATGAATGTGTGAGCTTGGAATATGAGAGTCTGTCTCTATTAGAAATTAAAGTTTGTAGCTTACATTTTTATTAATATTTTTAGCATTTGTTTTCTCAGTAAGTCATCAGTATCCTGTTCACTATGATACCTTTTCCAAAATGACCTATGAAAAATGAACATCACATATGACAAGAACTAAAGGTAATTCCCTTGGGCAGATTACATGTTTCTCCATGTGCCAGGGCCTGTGATTACTTTGATTACTTCTTCCTGCTTACAGAACTATTCATGGCATGTCTCTTATGACAGGTTTTTGTCCTTGCTGATGTGAATTTAGAGGCTTTTCTTTTTCTTTCTTTCTTTTTTGGTATATATTTGTCAATTCCCTACAGCCACCTTAAATGCCTATCCCTTTTTATCTCAGTCTCCTTCAAAATTTGTCCCTTGCACATGTACTGAGCTTGTAATTAATCTAAGCTGATTGCACTTTTCTTCACTGCCCATATGCATCTATTATTATCCATTCTTTTTTTTTCTCCCTTCAAGTCAGCACCAGCTATACTGTGCTGTCATTTCCTTGGCTTGGAATCAATTCTCTTTTCCTGCCAAGTGCCATAGATCCTATAAAGTGCTTCTGTTGCAGTAGTAATTTTGTTACCTAATATAAATGAACAGCAAAACTCAGAGCCGTTACTATAAATAGCATGGAGCTTCTCAACAGTCTCCCACTGATTGTTCACCAGGCTGATTTAATCTCTACTAATAGTCTTAATTCATAAATTGACATTTTAGCAATACATTCTGGATATTTTTCCCACCACAGTGCAAATTGATTTTTCTTATTGTATGTAGAGAAATGGTTCTTCATTGTTTGTTTGTTCATTTTAGAACATTTATAAGTAAATGTGTCTAACCTCAAAGAGAAAAAAAACATATTATATAGAAAGTCCAGGATTTCCCATTATTTCTTATTCTTGTGAACTCTTTTTCCCTTAACCTTTTGAACAGAATATAATTTGGAGGGCCTCCTTTGGTACATTTTGTCAGTTAGGACCATCAGTTGGTAAGCAAATATACTGACCATTGACTATACTTAGGGTGCAGTGTTTAGTGAAAGGGAAATCATGCACTGATATAATGGAGACAAAAGGAGCCAGAGAGGTGAGTCTTAATTCCAACTATGCCAACATATTTCTGGGTGCTCTTGTGAGTTTACTGTGGCCTGTCTAGAAAATCCCATCTTCTGAACATAGCTATATATGACTACGTTAAGTTGCTTTCATCTCTAATAGTTTATGAGTCTAGAATACTGTGTTCCTTTAGAAATTCACAATTTGAGATGGAGAATGATGAGTGCCATTGTCTGCAATTCCTATGAGAATTTGAAGTAAAAGAACCATGTCTCATCCTGTATATGGTCCCAACTTCAAACATAGTCTGAAACAGAGGTTCCAGTTTTTCCCTCTAACACACAAATGATAGATGGCATTCACATTCCAGACATATGCTCATAAGTCTACATAATATTATGAGCTGTTCCATGATGGTAACTTTCACCTTTTTTCTGTCACATTAAAATCTAATAGTAGTATTGAGGCTCCTTTTAAAAATGTATTAAAACATATTTTTCAGGTATTATTGAAACACAATCAACTGCATATATTTAAAGTGTAAAATTTAATAAGCGTTGACATATATAAGCCAAAGAATTATGACCACAATCAAGATAATGAATGTATCTATCAACTCTAATTATTTCTCTGTGTTTCTTTATAATCTGTTTCATCTGCTCCTCCGTCATTTTTCTTCATCAATAAGCATGTACGGATCTTATTTCTCCCATTAGAGAGTATTTTGTATCTTCTATAAGTTTAAACAAATTGAATCAATAAGTGGGAAGATACTAACACTACGGCAGGTGGTGGTCTGGCTTTTTGAACTGCATAACTGTTTTTACATTCATCCTCCTTTTGTGATTTTATAAATTTTTAAGAAAATACACTTTCTTCTGTAGGGTGGTTTCAATTTCACAGCAGTATTAAGCTGAAGCTGAAGGTTCCAAAGTTTTCCATATCCCCATCTGCCCCACACATACATAGCCTCACCTATTATTAAGATCACACATCAGAGTGATACACATATTACAACTGGTGAGCCTACACTGACATATCATTATTACCCAAGGTGCATAGTCTACTCTAGAGTTCACTCTTGGTACTATATATTTTATGGATATGGACGAATTTATGTTGACATATATTCATCATTATGATACAGGGTAGTTTCACTGCCCTAAAAACCCTCTGTGCTCTGTGTATCCCTCCATTCCCACTAACTCCTGGCAACCAATATTCTTTTTACTGTCTCCATAGATTTACTTGTACAGAATGTCATCTAGGCAGAATAGACAGTATGTAGTATTTTCATATTGGCTTCTTTTACTTAATAATAGACACTTAAATTTATGCCATGTCTTTTCATGGCTTGGTATTTTATTTCTTTTTTGCCCTAAATAATATACCATTGTCTAGATGTAACATTTTGTTTATCCATTTATCTACTGAAGGACATTTATTTGCTTCCAGGTTTTGGCAACTACGGATAAAGCAGGTATAAATAGTTTTGTGTATTTTGTGTGAATAAGTTTCAACTTTTTTGGTAAATACCAGAGTGATTGCTGGAGAGTTTGGTAAAAGAATATTTAATATTGTACAGAAACAACAAACCATCTTCCAAAGTGAATTTTGGAAACATTTTGCTTTCCCACCAGAAATAAATGAGAGTTATGTTCACTCCACATCCTCACCAGCATTGGTGTTGTCAGTGTTCTGGTAATTTTGTCATTTTCATGTGTGTATTGTGGTTTTTATTTGCATTTTCCTGATGACTAGTGATGTTGGGCATTTTTTCATACACCTGTTGGCCAGTTGTGTGTCTTCTTTTGAGAAATGTCTATTCAGATGTGTTACCCATTAAAAAAATACCAAGTTTAATTTGTTTTATTGCTATTAAGTTGTTTGAGTTTTTTATATATTTTGGAAATCAATCCCTTATCAGATGAATGGTCAGCATATATTTTCTCCCACTCATATGTTGTCTTTTCACTTTGTTAATTGTTTTCTTTGTGGTGCAGAAGATTTGTAGTTTGATGTAATGCCATTTGTCTACTTTTGTTCTGTTGCCTATTCTCTTGAGGTCATAGCCAAAAAAAAAATATTGCCCAGATCAAAGTCAAGAAGCTTTCCTCTTTTTTTTCTATCATTTTTACAATTTCAGGTCTTAATGTTTAAGTCTTTAATCCATTTTAAGTTAATTTTTGTAGGTAGAGTGAGATAAGGTTTCAATTTTATTCTTATTTATGTGGATGTATTAGTCCATTCTTACACTGCTATAAAAAACTCCCTGATACTGGGTAATTGACAAAGGAAAGAGTTTAATTGACTCAAAGTTCAGCATGCCTGGGGAGGCCTCAGGAAACTTACAATTATGGCGGAAGGCAAAGGGGAAGCAAGGCACCCTCTTCACAAGTTGGCAGGAAGGAGAATGAGTGAAGGAAAATCTACCAAACACATAAAACCATCAGATCTCATGCGAACTTACTATTATGAGAACACAAGGGGGGAACCAAACCCATGATCCAATTGCCTCCATCTAATCTCTCCCTTAACATGTGGGGATTATGGGCATTATAATTCAATATGAGATTTGGGTTGGGACACAAAACCTAACCATATCAGTGGATATCCAGTTTTGCCAGATCAATTTCTTGGAGATATTATCCTTTCCCAATTGTGTGTCCTTTGTTGACTATAAATACTTTTTATGAAATCAATTTTATATAACAATTACTATGTTCCTTGGCTTCATTTTTATTACTCACAAAGTGTAGATACTGGTTTCCAAGACAGGATGGTTTATTCCAATATAACATTCACCCCAGATTGTGAAAGATAGAGAAATGAAAAGTCATAACATATAGATTCTTTGCCCATTCATAGAAGTAAAATTCCTGATCATGATGTTGAGAAGCATGGATTTGGAAAATCGAACTAAATTCCTTTATGGTTAATTTATATCTTTCTATTTATTTCCATGTTTGGTAATAAACTCTTCAGTATGCTCCAATTAAATAGAATTTTAAATGAAAATATTCTTTAAAATGTAATATAATATGTGATATAATTTGGATGTTAGTCCCCACCCAAATCTTATGTTTAAATGTAATCTCCACTTTTGGAAGTGGGGCTTGGCGAAAGGTGTTTGGATCTTGGGGGCAGATCCATCAGGAATGGCTTGGACCATGTTCTTGGTGATAAGTGAACTCTCATTCTGAGTTCACATGAGATCTAGTGGTTTAAATTTGTGTGGCACCTCCCACCCCACTGTCTCTCTCTTTCTCTTGCTTTTGCCATATGATGTTCCTCCTCTCCTTTTGCCTTCTGCCATGATTAGAAGTTTCCCAAAGCTTCCGCAAAAGCAGATGCTGCTATGCTTTTTGTATAGCCTGCAGAATCATGAGCCAATAAGTTTTTCTTATAAATCGCCCAGTCTCAGGTAGTTCCTTATAGAAATGCAAGAATTGCCTAATATAATATGTAGTCCTTGAATATGTAGTATAACACCTTCACATTATACAAGAGAAGTTAATTTAATCTAAGTGTTTTCTAATACCTATACCAAGCCTGATCATTAAGGAAATAGTAAATTGGATGTGGTGTGACAAAGAAACTAGTAATTTTTTGATATATTGAGAAGAGGTAAAGACAAACACAATAGGTTGCTAAGTGTAGGAAGATACGGCACAGAACTTATGACAAATACTAGAAACCCAACAATATCTCTTAATTATTTAATTCTTTAATATTTGAGTTTCCAAGTTCTAGCTAGGCATGTGATTGCCATATACAGGCTATATTCCAAGCTTTCTCTGCAGTTGATGTAGCTGTGTGACTAAGTGCTGGCCAATAATCAGTTTGAGTGCTATAACAAATTATCATAGCCTGGAAGGCTTAACAACAGAAAAGTATTTCTCATAGTTCTAGGGTCTGGGAAGTTCAAGATCAAGGCACCCACATATCCAGTGTTTGACGAGATCAACTGTGAAAACCCACAGAGAGTTTGTTTTGCAGATGGCCATCTTCTCTTGTAGCTTCATATGGTGAAGAGCAGAAAAAAGCAAGTCCTGTGTCTCTGCTTATAAAGGACCTACTCTATTTATGAGGACTCCACCTTCATGATATAATTACCTCTCAAGGACTTTACCTGAAGATATTGTCACATTAGAATTTCAACATAGAAATTTGATGTCCATAGTAGCCAGTAACTGGCAGAGCTTGAATGTAATCATACAAAATATGAATACTTAACTTGGGAGATGAGGCAAGAGGATTGCTTGAGCACAGGAGTTTGAGCCTGCAGTGAACTGTAATCTTGTCACTGCACTCCAGCCTGGATGACAGAGTGAGATGCAGTCTCAAAAAACAAAAAATATATGTTCACAATAGCAAAGACTTGAAACCAACCCAAATGTCCATCAACCATAGATTGGATAAAGAAAATGTGGCACATATACACCATGGAATACTACACAGCCATAAAAAATGATGAGTTCATGTCCTTTGTAGGGACATGGATGAATCTGGAAACCATTGTTCTCAGCAAACTGACACAAGAACAGAAAACTAAACACTGCATGTTCTCACCCATAGGTGGATGTTGAACAATGAGAACATGTGGACACAGGGAGCGGGGCATCACATACTGCAGTCAGTTGGTGAGGGGCTAGGGGAGGGACAGTGGGAAGTGGGGAGGGTGGGGAGGGATAATGTGGGGGAGAAATACCAGATATAGGTGATGGAGAGATGAAGGCAGCAAACCACATTGCTATGTATGTACCTATGCAACAATCCTGCATGATCTTCACATGTACCCCAGAATCTAAAGTACAATTAAAAAAAAATATATATATATATGTATATGAATGCCTAAACTTACTATTCCTGAGCCCAACTTCACCTTGAATTAATTTATCATGCATTTGTTAAGTATCTAATTTATTCTAGGTACCTACTTAAGTTACAAATTCATGAATGAAAATGTTTATAGCTCTAGTATAATGAGCAAGTGAAGAATGCTTGGAAATAGTAGGTTATTCAGTTTTGTTCCAGCTATGAATGTAAAATCTCTCGATTTTTGTTTTATGTGTGATTAAAAGACATGGCAGGACTTGAGCAGAGAAGTGTCATGATGTGACTCATACTTTTAAAAGATGGCTCAGAATGAGATTTAAAATAAATTACAGAGGGAAACATGAGTGGAAACATGAGAAACCATTAGAAGATGATTATAGTAGTGCTGTTCAGAGATCATGTTGGCTGCAATTGGGTGATAAACGTGGAGGTGGTCGTAAATAAGATTTATGATATATTTTAAATAGAGGTTGATAAAACTTGCTAATTGATTGGGATCTAGAGTAAATTAGATACTTAACAAATGTCTGATAAATTAATTCAAGGTGAAGTTGGGCTCAGGAATAGTAAGTTTAGGCATTCATATACATATGTATATATATATATATATATTTTTTAAATTGTACTTTAGGTTCTGGGGTACATGTGCAGATCATGCAGGATTGTTGCATAGGTACATACATAGCAATGTAGTTTGCTGCCTTCATCTCTCCATCACCTATATCTGATATTCCTCCCCACATTAACCCTCCCCACCCTCCCCCACTTCCCGAAGTCCCTCCCCTAGCCCCCGCCAACTGACCGCAGTATGTGATGTTCCCCTCCCTGTGTCCACATGTTCTCATTGTTCAACATCCACCTATGAGTGAGAACATGTGGTGTTTGGTTTTCTGTTCTTGTGTCAGTTTGCTGAGAACGATGGTTTCCAGATTCATCCATGTCCCTACAAAGGACATGAACACATCATTTTTTATGGCTGTGTAGTATTCCATGGTGTATATGTGCCACATTTTCTTTATCCAATCTATGGTTGATGGACATTTGGGTTGGTTTCAAGTCTTTGCTATTGTGAACATATATTTTTTGTTTTTGAGACTGCATCTCACTCTGTCATCCAGGCTGGAGTGCAGTGACAAGATTACAGTTCACTGCAGCCTCGAACTCCTGTGCTCAAGCAATCCCCTTGCCTCACTTCCCAAGTTAAGTATTCATATTTTGTATGATTACATCCAAGCTCTGGCAGTTACTAGCTACTATGGACATCAAATTTCTATGTTGAAAAGATAAAAATAATTTATTATAGGTACCTACGTAACTTACAAATTTGTGAATGAAATGTTAATAGTTCTAGTATAATCAAAAGATAAGCATGAAAGATTACTTCTAGTTTTCTGACCACAGCTACTTAGTGAATGATACTATCATTTTCTGATAAGGAAAATTCTGGGATGGGAGACTCCATGAGTAATCAATGATGCTGTCTGGAACATGTTAAATTTGAAATGTTTCATTGGCAGCCAAGTAGACTTGTCCAGTAGGGGTATAGGTTGTGCAAAAGATTGGGACTGGAGATTTAGATGTTGAAGTTATCAGCATTTTGGATGATATTTACACTTGTCCCCATATTCTTTCTTATCTCTGACATTTGTCAAATATTTTCCCTTTTTGAGTAGTTATTCCTTATGTTGTTTTGTGCATTTTGACTGATTGTATATTTGCTCTTATTAGTGAAATGTCTTGGTTTACATGCTTTGGTAATTCAGTCTTACAATGTTGTGGTAACACCATATGGAGTTCCTGAGTTTGCAGTGCTGTGATGTGTCACATATACATTGTGTCTGGAGCATAGGAGAATGTGTTGTGGTATCTCTTAGAAACATTGCATACAAGGTATATGATTAGGCACTAGTTGGATTAAGTATGTAGAGAATGCACTCCTCTTATACTGGCTGACTGTAAGGACCATGAATTGAAAAATATTAAAGTTCATTTCCCTAGTTGCCCTGAAATCAATGTAATTGTAGCAGCATGCTTCTTAAATAACTGAATGATCTTAAATTCAAATTCTGCCCAATAGGAGAAGGTAGTGGGAATAGAATTAGGAGTCAATACTGTTAAATTCCAACACTCTTTCTTCCTCATTTTTGACACTTCATATTTTGGTCACATCTCCCTTTGGCACCTGTGTTTTGCTATATTTTTGTTTTGTGGGATATATTTTATTGCATTTGCTAGCCTTGAACTCTAAGTTGTACCATCATCATTTTTTTTAAAAAAATAGTGTGCCTATAGCAATGATTTATGTATAATAGATGTAAGAAAATGTTTCTTCACATCTCAAATCAATTTATCAATGACATTTGCTTTTGTATTTGTTGGTAGTCAGACAATCTCTTAAGACTACCAAATGATCTAAATCTAAATAAGATGATACTGTCTTTTGAAAAGAAGTATCAGAATCAAATGAAAGACATAAAATCTTGATACCAATATTAGAAAGCCCTAAACATGAATTTATAATGCCATAACTTTAATGGATTTTAAAAGTGAATTCCAGAATAATTGAGGATATAATAAATGTTTTTACTCCTGGAACATTAGTTATTGGTCTTTAACTCACTTATCAATAAGTGTTTCCCTACATTTTATTTATTTTTGAGTTCCTTGATATTAAATTCAAAAGAAATATTTTTAAAATCCTCATTCCTTACATAATAAATTTAATAATAAATTAAATAACAAAATTATTAACGATTTTTTTTATATTACACAAGATCCATCCCAAACTGCAGAAATTTGAGCAGCAAAATAAATTAAGTATTATTAGATTGTAACTCACAGTATAAAATAAATACATGAGTCCATATTGACAAAAATTAGTAAATACATTCATAAGTGGGGAAGAGAAAACAAGTCTTCCATGGAGAAGAATTGCAAATCAACTATGTAGATACATCAGTCTTAAGAGAGGGAAACATAACTCCCTACTCATTAAGTATAGGCTGCAAATGGGAGGCTTAGTATCAAAGACCAAGGCAAAAGGGTGGGAGGAAGGTGAGGGATAAAAGACTACAGTGTACTCTGCTCAGATTATGGGAGCACCAAAATCTCACTAAAGAACCTACTCATGTAACCAAATACCACTTGTTACCCAATAACCTATGGAAATAAAAAATTTAAAAAAAAACATAAATGTCTGATATGCTAAAAGAACTATGTTTGCCATTGGAGGAAATATTAATTATGTTATTTAGCCTAACAGTGAGTTTCTTTAGAGGTCAATTTAGAATCTAATGGATGTTCTACTAAAATGATAAATAAGGTATCTGGTCTCATGATAGAAGTTATTGGTTTATTTTATATATTGTGGTTATTCTCCTCCTAAAGAGCTTGCTAATGCATGCTTATACATATATATACATGGACACACACAAACATGCCACACACTTATAAATTCAAATAATCATGGTTAAAACGGACACCTTGATCCTTAGGAATTTTATAAATCTGTTATCTGATTGTATTATTAGGCCTGGAAATTTGTACATTTCCCAATGTCTGGAAATTTTCAGTTTGGGCTTTGATGGCTCTTTTAAGCCTTAAGTTAGCAAGTGGAACCTGCTGTAACTTTTGACCTTGATTTTTCAGCAGCCTTACATGTTTCTTAAAGATAGTATTTCTGGTTTTACAGTTTATTTTTACTATGAAGCCTGGGGAGTTTGTTTTGAATTTTGACTTTTGTAAGGGCTGAGGAAATAGGCTTATGAACTTGCCAGTTTATCCGCTTTATGAAGACTTTATTTATAAGCTTGTGGCAGTTTGTATTTAGGCAAGTGACTTTTATGCAGAAAAGGGGATCTTTTTATATGTGTAGAACTACACCAGCCCCCTTAACAAATGCAGGTGGACAATACTATAATACTGCCCTTAACAATCTGGCACCACAGAAACAAGGATTCAATTACAGAGAAGAGAATGGGCGAGTTTTATATTGCTGTGTAACATAGTTCCACAAGCTAAGTAGCAAAAAAAAAAACAAAAAAAAAAAAACACACACACACACACAGAAATTTACTATCTTAAAGTTTCCATGGGTCAGTAGTCTTGGCACAGATTAACTGGATTTTCTGCTAGGTTCTCACACAGCTAAAATAAAACTGTTAGCAATCAAATTGTTATCTGGGGCTGCATTCTTATCTTCAACTTGAAGACCTCTTGAAATTCATTTAGTTTGTGGGCAAAATTCATTGTTTTGTAGCTGTACAAAAATCTCATGACAAGTTCCATTTTCTCCTAGGCCAGCAGGAGAGCATGTCTCTCATACTTCACCTTATTTTTTAAAAATAAACATTATTGTGTATGTTTGAGATTTACAACATTGTGTTATGAAATATGTAAAGTAAGATGGTTCCTAAAGTGAATTAACATTACCTATCATCTCATATAACTACTTTTTTAAATGATGAAAGCAAATAAAATCTATTTATTTAACAAAAATCTCCAATGAAATAGTTTTATTAACTTTAGTCCTCATGTTATACATTAGATCTGTAGACTTGTTCATCCCACATACCTGCTGTTTTGTATCTTTTAATCTACATCTTTCTATTTTCTTCCCCATGCCCAGCTGGTAGTAAAAACTGTTTTGCTTTCTATCTCTGTATCTTTGTGTATTTGAACTCATATGTATATTCCACATATAAGTGAGATTATCTAATATTTTTATTTCTCTGTCTGGCTTATTTCACTTAGTATAATGTTTTCCAAGTACATTCATGTTGTGACAAATTGCACAATGTCTTTCTTTTCAGAGGCTGTATAATATCCTACTAACACACAGACCCACCCAGACACACACACATGCACATGCACACAAACCCATATACACACACACAACATTTTCTTTATTTATCTGTCAATGGGCATTTAGATTTTTTCTATATCTAGGCTATTATGAATAATGCAATGAACTTGAGAATGCAGGTAGCTTTACAAGTAGCAATTTTATCCTCTTTGGGCATATACCTAGAAGACAAGACTGCTGGATCATAGGGTAATTTTATTTTTATTTCCAGAAATCTCTGTACTGTTGTTCATAATAGCTGTACCACACTTCATCTTATTTTATTGTATTTACTTGTTTGTGTATGTATTTATTTATTTGTAGCAAGAACATTTAGTGTGAGATCTACCTACACAACAAAATTTTAAATGCACAATACAGTGTCGTTAATTATAGGCAAAATGTTGAGCAGTATGTCTCTAGAAATGATTCATCTTGCGTGTCTTAAACTATATACCTTTGAAACAGAAATTACTCATTTTCCCTTTCCCCAGCTCCTAGGAATTAGCATTCTACTTTGTGTTTTCTAGAGTATGAGTATTTGAGATACTTCATGTGCATGGAACCTTGCGGCATTTGTCCTTCTGTGACTGACTTATTTCACTTAGCGTAATGATCTCCAAGTGCATTCATGTTGTTATATGCTGTTGGGAAAAGTGGATGTCCACGTGTGAAAGAATGAAATTGAACCTTTTTCTTACACCATACCCCAAAATTAATTAGTACTCTCCTGTTCCTTGAATGATTATTTACTATTGCCAAGATAAAAAATCTGAATGTCTATTGATAGATAAATAGATACAGAAAATGTGGTATAAACATATAGTAAAATATTATTTCATTCTTTAAAAGGAGATTCTAGCACTTCGTCTTATTTCAATTATTTACCTGATTAGGTCAGACTCATCTAGGATAATTTTCCTAATTTAAGCCAATTGAATAAGGATTTTAATTACAACTGCAAAATATTTTCACAGCAACACATATATTAGTGTTTGAATAACTGGGAGAAGGTGTGTACACACCAGGGCCTGGAAATCTGACGTGGAGGGCATCTTAGAATTCTGCCTACCTCAGGATTTCTTTAAAAGGCTTTTAGACATTAAGATGATAAATTATTTTTCACCTGCTTAAATTGTCTTTCTCAGTCAAATTTACACACTAAGACTTAGGCTTTTATTCACAAAGAGAATTTATTTTCAGATGGCACCAGAGACCCATTTTAGATTAAAATTTAATTTGAGATTAATGGCCTTTGTGACTGTTATGAGACAGTATCTCATTGTGGTTTTGATTTGCGTTTTTTGATGATTAGTGACGATAAACATTTTTTCATGTTTGCTGGCCACTTGTATGTCTCCTTTTGAGAAGTGTCTGTTTGTGTCCTTTGCCAATTTTTTCATTGGGTTATTTGCTTTTTTTTTTGTTGATTTGTTTAAGTTCTTCATAGATTCTGAATATTAGACCTCTGTTGCATGCATAGAATGCAAATATTTACTGCCATTCTGTAAGTTGTCTGTTTACTTTTGATAAGTTCTTTTGCTGTGTAGAAACTGTTTAGTTTAATTAGGTCCCACTTATAAATCTTTGTTTCTGTTGCAATTGTTTCTGGGGACTTAGCCAAAAATTCCTTGCCAAGACTGATGTTGAGAAGGGTATTTCTTAGACTTCTCCTTGGATTTTTATAATTCAAGTTCTTACATTTAAATATTTAATTTTTATACGGTGAAAGGTAGGGGTCCAGTTTCATTCTTCTGCATATGCTTAGCCATTTTATCTCAGCACCACTTAATGAAAGGAGTCCTTTCCCCACTGCTTGCATTTGTTGGCCTTGTTGAAGATTAGATGATTGCAGATGTGTGACTTTATTTCTGAATGTTTTATTCAGTTCTGTTGGTCTCTGTGTCTGTTGTTGCACTAATCAGATGCTGTTTTGTCACTGTAACCTTACAGTACAGTGAGAAGTTGGGCAGTCTGATGCTCTGGCTTTGTTTTGCGTAGGATTGCTTTTCAGGTTCTTTTTTGGCACCATATGTCAAAAAAATATTCAAAGTTATTCTAAAACACATATGGCTATTCAGGTTCTTTTGTGGCACCATATGTGTTTTAGAATAGTTTTTTTTTAATTCTGTGAAAAATGACTTTGGTAGTTTTAGAGGAATAGTGTTAAATTTGTCAATTGCTTTCAGCAGCATGGTCATTTTAACAATATTGATTCTTCTAATCCAAAAGCATGGAATGATTTTCCATGTATGTGTGTTGTCTCTGATTTCTTTCGGCAGTGTTTTGTGGTTCTTATTGCAGAGATCTTTCGTCTTCCTGGTGTGTATTTCTTGGTATTTTATTTTCTTTGTGGCTGTTGTAAATGGGACTGCATTCTTGATTTGGCTCCCAGTTTGAGCATTATTAGCATACAAAAATGTTACTAATTTTTGTACAGGTATTCTGTAACCTGAAATTTTGCTGAAGTTATTTATCAGTTCTTGGAGACTTTTGGTGGCATCTTTCAGGTTTTCAAGGCACAGAATCGTAATATCTGTGAGGAGAGATAGTTTCACTTATTTTCCTATTTAGATTCCTTTTATCTCTTTCTCTTGCCTGATAGCACTATCTAGTACTTCCAGTATTATGTAGAATAAGAGTGGTGAGAATGGGAATTCTTGTCTTGCTCCATCTCTCAAAGGAAATGATTCCAGTTTTTGCCTATTCAATATGACATAGCTGTGGGTTTGTCATAGATGGCTCTTATTACTTTGAAGTACATTTCTTCAATTTAGTTTCTTGAGGATTTTTATCATGAAGGACTATTGAATTTTTCTGTGTCTATTGCAATGATCGTGGTATTTCTGTGTCTATTGTAATGATCATGTGGTTTTTGTTTTTAATTGTTTATATGGTGAATTATATTTATTGATTTGTGTATGTTGAAACAACCTTGCATGCTAGTAATGAAGCCTACTTGATCATGGTGAATTAACTTTTTGATGTGCTGTTGAATTGGGTTTGCTAGTATTTTGTTGAGTATTTTTGCATCTATGTTCATCAGGGACATTGGCTTGTAGTTTTCTTTTTCATTATGTCTTTGTCATGTTTTGGTATCAGGGTGATGTGGATTAATAGAATGAATTAGGGAGGAGAACCTCCTCTTCGATTTTTTTGAAATAGTTTTAGTGGAAATAGTACCAGCTCTTCTTTGTACATCAGGTAGAATTCAGCTGTGAATTCACCTAGTTTGAGACTTTTTTTAATCGGTAGGTTTTTTATTACTGATTTAATTTCAGATTCAATATTGGTCTGTTCATGTTTCTGTTTCTTCCTGATTCAATCTTGGGAGATTGTATGTTTCTAGGAATTTATCCATTTCCTCTAGATTTTCTAATTTGTTTGCATAGAGGAATTCATAATAGTTTCTAAGGAGCTTTTGTAATTCTGCCTGATTGGTTGTAATGTCATCTTTGTCATTTCTGATTGCACTTATTTAGATATTGTTTTTCTTAGTTAGTCTAGCTGGTAGTCTATCAATCTAGTTTATCCTTTCAAAGAAACAACTTTTGGTTTTGTTAATTCTTTGTATGAATTTTTTTGGTCTCAATTTCATTTATTTCTACGATGATTTTAGTGATTTTTTTCTGCTAGCTTTTGGGTTAGTTTGTTCTTGCTTTTCTAGTTCCTCTAGGTGTGATGCTACATTATTAATCTGAGATATTTAACTTTTTGAGGTAGGCATTTAGTGCTATAAACTTCACTCTTAACACTGTGAGGACCAAGCTCAGATTTTTTATGTTGCCCAGATTCCTTTCTAAGGGGTCTAGGGAGTTATGTCCTACAAACCACAAATTCTCATCAGATGGGTTTTATTTAACCCTGTATATCATGACTTAATTTCCAATCTGACTCAGGCATAACAGGGGAAAAACTCAAAATGTTTTACCAAAATACATTTCCTTGCCATACCTTGAAATTGTTCTGCAATGTCTCTTTTGGGAAAAATGCACATTCTATAGATAATCCTTTCTCCCCTTTGTTTTCCTTCCTTTCTTTCCAGGTCAAGGAGATAAACTGCTCTTTTAGGTATGATAAGAAATATTTTACAACCTGCTCTCTCTCTCTCTCTCTCTGAAGTCTACTACATGAGAGATTCCTCTGTACAATAAAACTTGGTCTCCACAATCCTTTATCTTAACCTGAACATTCCTTTCCATTGATCCCAGGTCTTCAGATGAACTCAACCAATTGTCACCCAGAAAATGTTCCAATTTACCTATAGCCTGGAAGACCTGCTTTGAGTGGTCCTACATTTCTGAACCAAACCAATGTATTTCTTAAATGTATTTGATTAATGTCTCATGCCTCCCTAAAAATATATAAAACCAAGCTGTACTCTGACCACCTTGGGCACATGTTCTCAGGACCTCCTGAGGGTGGTGTCATGGGCCATGGTCAATCATATTTGGCTCAGAATAAATCTCTTAAAATATTTTACAGAGTTTGACTCTTTTTCATTGACAACTGATTTTACTGAATCAGAGATTTTGGTAAGTTCTCAGTTTTCAAAGAATTTTTTAATTTCTGCCTTGATTCCATGTGAAGATGAGAAGAATGTAAATTCTATAGCTGATGGGTGAAATATTTTGTAGATACCTATTAGGTCCAATTTTAAGTCTAGAATTTCTTTGTTAGTTTTCTGCCTCAAAGATCTGTCTAATGCTATCAGAAGGGTGTTGAAATCTCCCACTACTATTGTGTGGATGGTTAAGTCTTTTTGTAGGTCTAGAAGTACTTGTTTTATGAATCTGGGTGCTCCAATGTTGGGAGCACCCAGATTCAAAAATATATATTAATATAATTTATTATATTTATATTTAATATCATTATGCATTGGTTGAATTGAACTCTTTATTATTACATAATGTCCTTTTTTGGCCTTTTATTATTATTATTATTGGTTGTGGTGGTTTAAAGCCTATTTTACCTAATGTAAGAATTGTGACCCCTGGTTTTTTCTTGTTTTCCATTTGCATAGTAGATCTATCACCAACCCTTTGAGCCTATGGGTGTTGTTACATGTGAGATGGGCCTTTTGAAGATAGCAGATTAATAGCTCATTCTTTAATCCAACTTGCCACATTGTGACTTTTAAGTGGGGCATATAGACTCAAGGTTAAATTTGATACATGAGATTTTGATCCTATTGTGAAGTTATTAGCAGTTTGCGTTGTAGTTTCTGTTGTGTTTTTGCTTTATAGGGTCTGTGGTACATGTACTTAAGCTATGTACTCAAGGGTGTTTATGTGGTAGCAGTATTGCTCCTTTGTTTTCATAATAAGAACTCCCTTAAGGATATCTTATTTGACTGATTAAGTGACAACAAATTCCTTTAGCACTTGCTTATCTGAAAAAGATTTTATTTCTCATTTTCTCATGAAGCTTATTTTTGGGGGATATGAAATTCTTGGCTGGAAATTTTTTTCTTAAAGAATCCTAAAAGAGGCTCTTAATCTCTCCTAGATTGAAAAGTTTCTGCTGAGAATAAGGCTGTTAGCCTGAGTGAAGTCTCTTTGTATGTTTTCTGCCTTTTTTCTCTATCTGCCTTTAATATTTTTCCTTTAGCATTTACCTCAGAAAGTCTGGTGACTATATGCCTTGGTAATGTGTGTTTTGTGTAGTATCTCACAGTTATTCTCTGCATTTATTGTATCTGGATGTCTACTTCTGTAGAAAGATTAGGGAAGTTTTCTTGAACTTTGAAAGTTATTTTCCATGTCATTGGCTTTTTCTTCTCTCTCAAAAATGCAAATAATTCATAGATTTGGTCACTTTACATTTCTTGAAGATTTTGCTCATTTTAAAATATTATTTCTTCTTTATTTTTGTCACATCGTGTTAATTCAAAGGACTTGTCTTTAATCTCTGAAATTATTTTGCTAGGCCCAGTCTTTTGGTAAAACTTTCAATTGTATTTTGAAATTACTTAAGTGAGTTTTTCAATTCCAGAAGCTCTGATTGATTAAGGGTATAGTAATCAAAACAGCATGGTACTGATACAAATACAGACACATAGACCAATGGAATAGAATACAGACCCTAGAAATAAAACCACACACCTATAGCCATCTAATCTATAATGTCAACAAAAATAAGCAATGGGGTAAGGATTCCCTATTCAATAAATGTTGCAGTGATAGCTGGTTAACTATATGCAAAAGAATAAAACTGAACCCCTAACTTTCACCATATATAAAAGTTATCTCCAGATGGATTACAGATTTAAATGTAGTATCTTAAGTTATAAGAATCCTAGAAGAAAATTAGCCAGATGGTAGTGACATGGACCTATAATCCCAGGCTGAGCAGGAGAATCACTTGAGCCTGGGAGGCTGAGGTTGCAGTGAGCTGAGATTGTGTCACTATACTCCAGTCTGGGTGACAGAATGAGACCCTGTCTCAAAAAAAAAAAAAAAGAGGAGAGAGAAATCCTAGAAGAAAACCTATGGGCCTCAGGAGAGAATTTATGATTAAGTTCTCAAAAGCAATTGTAACAAAAACAAAAAATGACAAGTAGGACCTAATTAAACTAAAGAGCTTTTACACAGGAAAAAGAGCTATCAACAGAGTAAATAGCCAACATACAGAAAGGGAGAAAATATTCACAAACTCTGTATCCAACAAGGTCTGATAACCAGAATCTATAAGGAACGTAAACAAATCAACAAGAAGAAGTAGCTCCATTAAGAAATTGGCAAAAGCCATGAACAGACATTTCTCAAAAGAACACATACAAACAGCCAACAAATGTGAAAATATGCTCGTCATCACTAATCATCAGAGAAATAAAAATCAAAACCTCAATGAGATACCCTCATACCAGTCAGAATGGATATTAATAAAAACTCATAAAACAATAGATGTTAGCAAGGCTGCAAAGAAAAAAGAACACTTAAATGCTATTGCCAGAAATGTAAATTAGTTCACCCACTTTGAAAAACAGTTTAGCGATTTCTCAAAGAACTTAAAACAGAACTACCATTAAATCCAGCAATTCCATTACTAGGAATGTATCCAAAAGAAAACAAATCATTCTGCCAAAAAGACACATGCATTTACATGCTCAACACAGCACTATTTTTTAATAGCAAAGATATGGAATCAAGCTAGGTCCCATCAATGATGGATTGAAGAAAGAAAATGTGGTATATATACACCATGAAATACTATGCAGCCATAGAAAAGAATGAGATCATATCTTTTGGAGCAATGCAAATGCAGCTGGGAGCCTTTATTAGTGAATTAATTCAGGAACAGAAAACCAAATATTGCGTGTTCTCACTTATAAGTGCAAGCTAAACTTTGGGTACTCATGGTCATAAAGATAGAACAATAGAAGTTTGAAAACACTAGAGTGGAGAGAGAGGAAACAGGCAAATGTTGAAAAATGAACTGTACAGATACTAAGCTCTGTACTTGGGTGACAAAATTTTTCATATCCTTAAACCTAAAGAAAAGAAAAACAAGAAAAAAGAAATGATAACATTATGGATATCCAGTCTTAGATAACGTCATGAGGTTGATGTCCACTATTATAGACTAGTATTTGTGTCTTCCTCAAGATTGTATGTTGAAATCCAAACGTCCAATGTTACTAAACTTGGAGAGGAGAGCCTTGGAAGAAACAATTAGGGGTAAATGAGGTAATAAGGAGGGACTTTGTTCCCTAAGGATTAATGACTTTATAAGAAGAGATGCCTAACAACTCACTTCCTCTCTCTGTGCAAATGAACCAAGAAAAGGCTCATGGGAGGACACAGAAAGAAGGGACACAGCAAGAAGGTGGCCATGTACAAGCTAGAGAAAGAGCCCTTGCCAGAAATCAAATCATCATCTAAACCTTGATCTTGAACTTCTAGCCTCCAGGGATGTGAGAAAATAAATTTCTTTAGCTTAATCAAAAAGAAAAAAAGTGATATTCATGTGACTAATACAGGAATATAAAATGATGCACTATGTTGCAAAACAGAATTTTATTTATCATGCTAAGCAATTTAGAGAAAAACATTACACCTTCATTCACTTAAAAAACTTATAATAAAAATAAAAATAATACCTTTTTAGAAAAAAAAATAAATGAAAATATAGTACATACAGGTCACGGAATACTATCCAGCCAGAAAAAAATGAAATAATGTTCTTTGCAGGAGCATGGATGCAGCTGGAGTGTATAGTTCTAAGTGAATTAATGCAGGATCAGGAAACCAAATGCTGCATGTTCTCATTTTTAAGTGGGAGATAAACACTGAACACACAAGGACATAAACATGGGAACAATAGACACTGTAGACTACTAGAGAGGGGAGGGAAGGAGATAGGCATGGCTTAAAAGCCTACCCATTGGGTACGATGTTCACTACCTTGGTTACAGGATCCAAACCCCAAACCTCAGCATTACACAAAATACTTGTGTAACAAACCTCCGCATTTACCCCTTGTACCCTATGTATCTTTTTTTCTTTTTTGTTTTTGAGAAAGGCTGTCATACAGCCTTTCTCTCAACTCTGTCACACAGGCTAGAGCACTGTGGCATAACATAGCTCATTGCAATCTCAAATTCCTGGGATCAAATGATTCTCCCACCTCAGCCTCCTGAGTATCTGGGACTACAGGCACAAGCCACTGTGCCTGGCTAATTCTTTAACTTTTTTTTTTTTTTTATAGAGCTAGAGGTCTCACTTTGTTGCCCAGGCTGGTCTCTCACTCCTGGGCTCAAAGTGATACTCTTGCCTCAGCTTGGCAAAGTACTAGGATTACAGGTGTGAGCCACTCTGCCTGGCTACCCCTATCTAAAGTTCAAGTCAAAATAATTTTAAAAACAACAAAGTAGTTTATACCAGGTATAAAAGGCTAAATAGGCTTCCTCAAAGTCAACTTCAACTCACTCTCTCACATTGAATCTGGAATTGTTAATTAGAAATTTCTGAATGCAGTTTTACAAATCGGAGCCTTAATGCTCACAAAGGAGGATTAGGTATTATTAGTAAAAAACAAAAGGAAAGGGTTTCCTTATTATAAAAATAATAATTCATCTTTTGGAGTTGTGGTAATGAAAAAAACACAATGACATTATTTTAAGGCCCAAAGTTTAGACACTGGTAGGTCTGATACAAATAAAATGGCAGAGTAGCCGGAAGCTTACCAGAGATAATCATCAGAGAAAAAGACACCAAATAAAAGCCCTTCTATAATGTAATCAATTCTAGAGGAGGCCTGTGTCTGTGTAATAGGCTTATCCACACAGAAACATGAAATCTACATGTGAGAGTAGATTTAAAAACATCCCCAATACTCACAAATCAACATGTCTGAAGCTTCACTGGCAAATAAGCTTAAACACAACCTCTGACTGAACACTGACAAAATAATAAGCTGCTTTGACCTAGACGTGACTCCTAATAAACCAGTATTCTAAATAATATCATAGTCATTCCTGTTATTCTCAGAAAACATGTGCTTGTCCAAGACTGCACACTCCCAGGGGTGACCAGAGAGAGACCCTCTAAGCTACTGTCCCTGGTTGAATATGCAGAGACATGTAAAATCCCTGAACAGTGCTAGCAATTTCCAAGCACAAACACACATTAGTGATAAAGAGTAAAAATCTAACTGGCTAAAGAGATTCATGTATAACATTTGACAAATTAGTGGCTATACGTATTGGGGTGGCCAGGCTTAAAAAAAAAAACAAGGGGGAATATGTGAGTAGTGACATCAGAATCTTCTCCCTGTAGGTTAAATATTCTGCATAGAATTATTTCAGTCAAACAACTGAGCAAAATTTTAAAAGACCAAGTAAGCAATACAACCCCAAGAATTATTGGTATCCAGAATTGGTAAAATAAACTATCTGAAATGTCCATTTTTTAACAACATAATGGGACATATCAAGAAATAGGAAAGTGTGACTTATAAATAAAGAAACAATTGGCTATAGAATGTGTCTTTAAAGTGGCCCTGATAGTGGACTTAGTAGACAAAAACTTCAAAGTGCCATTTACAAATACTTTTAAAAAATAGAAAGAAATCAAGCTTAAATAACTAAAGGAAGGGACAATGACAATATATTATCAAGTATAGAATACCAATAAGGAGATCTATATTATTAAAAATAACCAAATTATAATTATATACTTTAAAAGTAAAATAACTAAAATGAAAAATTTATTTGAAGAATTGTAGAGTAGAAATGAGCTGGCAAAAGAAAAAAATAGTAAACTTGAAAACAGATCAGTACAAATCAGGCAATCTGAAACAGAAAGAATAAAGAATAAAGAAAAATTAACAAAGCCTGAGAGATATATGGGACACCATTTAACACACCAACATACATTTCATGGCACTACCAATGGAGAAGGAAGCAAAAGACAAAATAAACGATCAAGGAAATAAAAATTGAAGACTTACTAAATTTGATGAAAAACATTCATGTACACAGCCAAGAACCTTAACCAGCTCCAAGCACAATAAGCACAAAGAGAAAACAGCCAGACATATCATGTCAACATGCTGAAAGACAAAGAGAAAATCTTGAAAGTTGCAAAAGTAAAAGGCATCATTACATCAAGCTGACTGCTCATCAGAAAGAAGGGGCCAGAATGTAGTGGAATGACATATTTAAAAAACTAAAAGTAAAAACAGTGAAAAATAAATTTATGTCTAGCAAGACCATCTTTCAAAAATGAGGGAAAGATAAGACATTCCCAGGGAAAGAAATTGAGAGAGTTTGTTGCTAGTGAACTGCCTTAAAATAAATAGTGAAATAACTTCTTCAGGTTGAAAGCAAGTGACAATAGACAATAATTCAAAGCTACAAGAAAACCAAAGAGTGTCCATAAAGGTAATTATGTAGCTAATTGAAAAATATAGCATGATTGCACGCTCTTGTCTTTTTTTCTTTTGACTGATTCAAAAATCAATTGCATAATACAACAATTTGGCATGTAACACAAATAAATGTCACGTATTTGACAATCACTATTCAAAGGAGCTGGATGAGAATGAAGTTATGTTGGTACAAGGAAATGATACCAAGTTTTATCTCACACCACTAGATGGATAAAAAGAACCAGAAAGAGTAAATAAGAATGTTAATATAACAAACTCTATACTTATATATTTGCTTCTATTTCTTTAATTTTTTTAAAAAATTAAAATTATATAAAGTAATAATTATAACAATGTATTCTTCAGTTTGTTAACTTTATAAAATTAGTATGTATGACAGTAATAGCACAAAATATAGGGAGGAAATATAGCTATATAGGAATAAATTTTCTATATTTTATGGGTATTTAATCAGTATAAATCTAAATTAGATGCTCATAAGTTAATACATATATTCTAACTCCTAGAACAACCACTAATAAATATTTTGAAATATAATTAAAAGTTATTACAATTTAAACTGCTACACTAAACATAAGCTGCTTAGTATAAAAAATCTCAATAGATAAAGAAACAAGACATGTGACACATAGAAGACAGAAGGCAAAATGACAGATTTAATTCTAAATATATCAATAATATTAAATGTAAGTGGCTATACAATCTCACCAAAAAGCAGAGACTTTTAAATTGAATTTTAAAAACCATGAGCCAATAATACTTTGTCTGGAAGAGACATAAATAGTTTGAAAGTAATGGAATGGAAGAAGATATCCCACGCAACTATAAATGAAAGGAAAGCAGGAGTAGCTATTTGAAGCTTTTAAAAATATATAAAAAAAATACTGACAAAATTTTAGCTGGACTAACCAAGAATAAAAAACAAAGAGAAGTCTGAAATTACTAAAGTCAAGAATGAAAAGGGGAATATTGCTATTTTTTTTTACTGAAAAAAAAGATTATAAGAGAATATTATTATAAACAATTATACACCAACAAGATGAGTTACATGAAATGAATCAATTTCTTGGGAGACACAAAGTACTGACTGTTACTCTAGAATAAATAGAAATTCTGAATAAATCTATAATAAGTGAAAAATTGAATTGATCATTTTAAAACTTCCTGAAAGAAAAACCAAGTACCATATGTTTTCACTGGTGAAATCTATCAAACATTCAAAGTAAAACTACTATAAATACTTCACAAATTCTTTTAATAAATAGATAAGTTGGAAATACTTTCCAACCCATTCTATGAAGGCAATATTACCCTGATACTAAAACTAGAAAAAAAAATTTACAACCTAATATAGCTTATGAATATATTTGCAAAATTACTCATTAAAACACTAGCAAACCAAATCCAATAACATATTAAAAGGGTTGTACACCATGAACAAGTAGGATTTACCCTAGGAACACAAGGTTGATTTAACATCCAAAAATTAATGTAATAAGCCATTTTGACAGAATAAAAGATAAAATATTATGTAGTCATTACAAAAATATTTGACATACTACAACTACATTTTATGATAAAAATACTCATTTTCACCTAGTAAATACTATCTACAAAAAATCCACAGTTATCACCATACTTAATAGTGAAAGAATGAATATTTTCACACTAAGATCAAGAACGAGGCACAGATATTCAACCTCATTATCTTGATTTAACATTGTATTGGAGTTTTCAGCCCAGACAATTCAGCAAGAAGAAGGAATAAAAGACATCTAAATTGGAAAGGAGGAAGTAAAGCTATCTCTATTTGCAGATCACATTATTCTGTATATAGAAAATCCTAAGGATTACACTAAAAACCTGTGATGTCTGAAAAATAAAAGATCAATTTCTAAAAATCAATTATTTCTAAAGGTTAGCAATGAAAATTATGCATTTGAAACTAAGAAAACATTTTCAACCATAATGGCATAAAAAGAACGAAATATTTAAGTATAAGTTTAACAAAAAGGTATGTAAGATTTGTACCCTAGAAAATATAGAACATTGCTTAAAGATATTTAAAAACCCTTAAATAAATAGAAAAACATCTCATGTTCATGGACTGAAAGACTAATAATGTTAAGATGGCCAATACTTACTAAATTGATTAAAATATTCAAAGCAATCCCTGTCAAAATTCTTGTGGGCTTTTTAGAAGAAATTGACAAATTGAAGTTAAAATTCATGAGGAAATGCAAGAGACCCAGAATAGTCAAAGTATCTTGGCTCATACTTCCTGATTTCAACCCTTACTGCAAAGCTACAGTAATCAAGACAGTGTGGTACTGGCATAATTACAAACATATGGTCAATTTATTTTTGACAACTGTACCAAGAAAATTAAATAGTGAAAAAATAGTCATTTCAACAAACACTGCTGGGGAAACTGAATGACCACATTCAAACGAATAAAGTCGGAACCTTACCTCAAATCATATGCAAAACAAAAAACAAATAAAAATAAACAAAAACACAAAAACTCAGAATGCCTCATAGACTTAAATATAAGGGCTTAAACTATAAATTCCTGGCAAAAAATGTGGGAGTAAATCTTAGTGATCATGGGTTAGGAAACTTTCTTAGGTACTACATCAAAAACACAAGCAGTAAAGAAAACAAATTAAATTAAACTGCATTATTTAAAAACTTCTGTGCTTCAAATTATATCCTCAAGAAAAAAAAACACAGAATGAGAGAACATATGTCTGATAAATAACTTGTATCCAGATATTTAAATGAATCTTAACATTCAATAAAAAAGACAGTAACTCAATTTTAAAATGGTTGAAGGATTTGAATAGATATCTTCTCTAAGAAGATATACATGTGACCAATAAGCATATGAAAAGCTGCTCTACATTATTAGTGAAAATCCAATCAAAACCACAATAATATGCCATTTATACTTACTAGATGGCTATAATAAAAAAATGACAACAGTACATTTAGCAAAGATATGGAGAAATTGGAATGCTTATATGCTGCTGGTGGGAATGTAAGATGGTGCAGTAACTTTGAAAAACAGTCTGGCATTTTCTCAAAAGTTAAACATAGTGTTATCATATGACCCACAATTCCATTCCAATGTATATATCCAAATGAAATAAAAATATATACCCGTAAAAAACCTTGTTTATGAATATTCATAACAATACTATTCATAGTGGTCCAAGAGTGGAAACAACCCAATTGTCTATCAAGTGATGAATGTGTCAATACAATCTGGCGTATCCATACAATGGAATATTATTTGGCAATTAAAAGAAATGAAGTATCAATTCATGCTATGGCACAATGGCTCTTAAAAACATTATGCTAAGTTACAGAATCAAGTCACAAAAGAACATATTTGTATTAAATGGCCAGAATAATGAAGTATATTAGTAAATTGCTTAGGGCTGGAGTAGAATAGGGACTGACTGTAAATGGGAACAGGGTTTTTTTAAAGAGGTTAAAATGTTCTAAAATTTAATTGTACTGATGTCTGCACAATACATTGAGTAGACTCAAAAATTTTAGATGGTATGCTCTAAATGAATAAATTGTATGGCATGTATAAAATATTATATTTCAACAAAGCTGTTTGAAAACAAAACAAGAAAAACAGAAATGATTCACAAGATCTGTGAATTTCAAAAACTGAGCAAGACAATGTATTGGGAAGCATATGACAAAAACTGGTACATCTTAGACTTCTGGGGTCACAGGTTACAGAAATAAAAAAAAAAACAGAACAAGTTTACTTTAGAAATATGCTGAAGGTGATTCTCCAGTTCAAATAAATGAGAGGACTAAGGAAATTCTTTCCTGTGCCACAGATTTCAAAAATTTCTAAGCTTACCCTTATTAAAGGACTGAATTAAAGCATAGGACTAAAATGCTTGCTCACAAGGAAGTGTGAAAGCACAGAGCTCAAAAAATAAATGGAATTAAGAGGGATTAAATTAAATTTAGAGGTGAGATAGGGAGGGAGTAAAACAGCATATGGTGACTGGAGCTGCTAGGAGTGTGAATTTCTAGACTCTGCAAGAAGGCAGCAGTAGCTCAAATGATAGCATGAAAAGACAGTTTGAGTAGGTGGCTTCCCCTAAAATGATAGGTGCTTATTGAGAAATATTAACCCCTCAATGAGAACTTTCATCCAGTGGTGTTTCACACAAGTGTTTAACAATGCAATGCAATGCAATTGATTTGCCTATAGCTTACTATGCTAAAAGAAAGATTTTCCCCATTTCATCTTCCTTCAGATACTATTGAGTTTCTGCTATGGTCTATGGCAGAGGTTAACTCTGGCTGGACATTAAATTACCCTGGGCAGAGATGTCCCTAAATAGGTGAGTGGTTAAATAAACTGTAGTTCATTCATACATTGGAATATTATTCAGTAATAAGAAGAAATGAACTTTCAAGTCATGAAAAGACATGAAGAACTGAGAAACATACTGTTAAGTGAAAGAAGCCAATCTGTAAAGGCTACATATGGAATGATTTCAACTAGGTAGTTCATCTGGAAAAGGCAAAAGTATGAAGACAGAACAAAAGAAAAAATCAGTAATTGCCAGCCAGGGGTTCCAGCGGAGGGAAAAAGGATGAATTGTTGGAACATAGGGGAATTTGGGGCCAGTGAAACTGTTTTGTATCATAGGTAATGGTGGATATATGTTATACATTTGTTAAGCCCCATAGAATATACAACGCAGAGTGAATGTTAATGTAAATTGTAGACTTTAGTTAATAATTATTCATCAAAATTATGTCATCAATGTAGCAAATGTACTACACTAATGCATGATGGGAATTCCCTCTACTTTTCACTCAATTGTCTGTAAACCGAGAACTGCTCTTTTTTAAAGGCTATTAAAAATAAAAAATAAAGAAAAACCTTGAGAGATTTAAAAATTACATCTTTACAAATTCCTCATTCAAAGATGCTGGTTTAATTTTTATTGGGTAAGGTATTATTTTTCAAAAGTACACAAGACAATTATAGTATACATTTAGGAATGAGAACTGGTTAATGACAATACTAAGTGTGAAGAAATGTCTTCATTTAGGAAGAAATGTCTAGGTATTAAGGTTTGGCTGATTATCTAAATATGTCAGAAATAGTCCAAGGCTATGAAACTATGATATGTTGTATTAATTATATGATTTCTTTCTATCTTTTTTTTTTTTTTTTTTTTTTTTTGAGATGGAGTCTCGCTCTGTCACCCAGTTTGGCTGGAGTTCAGTGGCACAATCTCAGCTCACTGTAACCTCTGCCTCCCTGTTCAAGCAATTCTTCTGCCTCAGTCTTTGAATAGCTGGGATGATAGATGCACACTCCCATGCCCAGCTAATTTTTGTAATTTTAGTAGAGATAAGATTTCCCCATGTTGGCCAGGCTGGTCTTGAATTCCTGATCTCAGATGATCCACCTGCCTCAGCCTCCCAAAGTGCTGGGACTACAGGCGTGAGCCACTGTACCCAGTCAGAATTCTTTTATTTTTTTAATGAGGTACATGAGAGTCTTTGGCTAAGTTCAACTTTATTAGTGCTATGGTATTCATAGATTTTACAACAGGTATAGCTTCAAGTACTAAGACTTCTCACAGAGATTAAATGTAATAAGAAATTCAGAAAAATTTTAAATTATTTACGCTTAAAATTCTTTTACTTAAATAAAATATTCATATCTTAAATGTATAATTTCTTTTTTTGTTTTTTTTTTTGTTTTCACATTGGACATTTGTACAATAATTTCTTTGAACATTTTTAAATCTTTCTGTGAAATTCTTAATGGAAGGAAATTCATAACAAATATGGAGTATACGTTAGCTGTTATTTTATCATTGGTATATCATAAAGTTATTTAATCGTATTGCAGATAATTTGATGAGATATAATGAAATATAGGTTGACGTAATTTAGCTAGGAAATAGTAAAGGGTATAATTTGGACTGAGCAAATCTTGGAGTTTGATTTTTTTTGATGGGCTGTGGAGCTCTTTGTGGGACATACCTTACGAGTTAGAAGATCACAGATAATCCAGGGAGAAGTCATCAATATTTTGTTTGGAGCCTCTTGGGTATGGAAATAAACTAATCCTGACAAAAATGCTGACATGCTTACCTGAGACGGACAATTATAACCCAAGATGGCCTTACATAAGATGTTCAAATCTAGTAGGTAAGTATGCAAAAGGCTTGAAAGATTGATGATGGCTACTTCTTTCTCTACTAAGTCTTCCCTAGAGAGGAGATTCTTGTGACAGGCTGCACAATAGAAACACTTGGAAGTTTTCAAAAGTCCTGATGTCCAGGTGATAAGCAGACTAATTAAATAAGAATATTTAATAATATTTGAGACCTAGCATCACAAAGAAGGAGGCAGAACTTATTGTTTGGTAATTTGGAAGAACACGCTGCATTTGTATAGATCACCTACTTCTTGCTCCTCTCACTTTGAAATATGCCTGGCTGCAGAGAGATGTATTATCTTTGCCTATATGCTGTGATTTTTACTGAGCTTGTGACCAGGTAGGTAAATCTGATAAATCTGGGGTGAATTATTAGCAGTTTGCCCTTCTCCAGCTTAGCTTTCATCCCCCAATTAAAGCTGACAGCTTGATCTCTGTCATGCTTCCAAATATATCTCTCAATTTGTTCCAAAATAAGGACCTAATTTACTAGTCCATCATGTCTGTGAAGCACTATGAACCAGAGAAATTTCAAGGAAACCAGTTGCTGGAATTGCAGCTGGCTTCACATGTACTAAAAGGCTAACAAAGTTCTGTTCTCCTGTTCTCTCTCACTCTTTCTCTGGGGCTGGAGGCTCCATGTTCAACTTTATTCTCATTTTCTCCAGATAGGTCTGTCTTTGAGTCCCTCGATGACTCATGGTGAATCTAGGTTTCCGTGACACTGGTTCTAACAGCAATTGAACAATACCTTATAACTCCAAGAACCAATGCCAATAAGTTGTGTCCCTGAATCTAAAAACATAAATTTCCAAGAGAGAATATAAGATTATCTTATCTCGAAATATATGCTCACTTCTGTTCTCATCAACTGTGCTAGCTGGAAAGTCACAAGCTGCACAGAGGGCTGCCCACTCCGTCAGTCTGGATCTGAGAATGCTTCCTAGAAAGGTGTTGGCTAAAAGGGCATCCCACAATATAGCTGCTGAATCACCAGCTTTGTTCTATTTTTTATATTTACTCCAAGTCTCCTATGCAACTTTCAAAAAGTTCTTGAAACCATTTATCCCTTAATTGTAAAAATTACCAAAACTGCCATTGTGAGAATGAGACAGTTATGTGCACAATTTTGAGAACTTTAGAAAAAGTTGAATTTATGATATTGATAGGTAGTTCAAATATATTTATTAAACTGCAGGTGAAGAAAGTTACTGTTTAAACTTCAGACATTGTTACTATTATTTAAGCATAAAATAATTATTGGAGATTACCCTACTTGGGGAAAGAGAATGAGCACAATCATTTTACTTCTGTTTCTTTTTTAGGCATTAATTATGCCGCTACAACATTTTTAAAAGAACTTCTTCGAAGTGTTTAAACCCTATTATTGAATGTTTAATTTTGTTTAAAAATAGTCTCAACTGGATTTTACTTCACTAGTGAACTATGAAAAAATTGGTTTTTGCTTTTCAAGAATAGTGTTGAAATGTGGCTTGTTAAGGAAATACTGTTTCATTTTTAAAAATATGTTCTCTTGTATTTTTGTTGTTTAGATTCCTTTCATTAGTTTTACTTTAATGTTGTAGGATTTGGCATTTCCTAGGGAGACGAAAGTGTCCATTTTGATTTCCCCCTGCTATAAACCAATTATTCATTGGAGGCAGCACTATTTTTAAGTTGCAGTAGCATTAGTCAGAGTTTTTAGAAGAACTGTATTTGATTTCATCTTTCTAACTAATGAATTGTATGACCTTGGGCTGGTGACAATATTTCTGAACTTCAATTTTCTCATCTTTGAAAGAACAGAGTTAGAATATATTTTCTTTAATTCCCCTTCTAGCTCTGATATATTATTCCATGAATGGCTCCATAGAGCAGGATTCTTGGTTCATGGTTATGACGGTAAACTATTACAAGGTCACAGAATTACATTTATACATTTCTGTGAAGCACTATCAGAGGTTCACCACTTGTGCCCCAAGAACATGACAGAGGATCCTAAAAGGTACCGATATACCTTGCTTATTCAGGTACATTAGCATTTGCTCCTGATCCAAATGAGCAATCAGTTTTCTTGAGGAATTCAGGTGTCATGATGGTAAATGTAGGGAGTAATGTGTACCTTGAAACAAAGAATATGTGCTTTAAAACTTGTGTAAACAGTAGGATCTTTTCTGAGGAACCCGAAAATAAGTTTTACAAAATTTAGGAAAGCTTCATGCATGAGGTCCATTCCAAGTTCTGTTTCTTGGTCCTGTTATCACTTATGCTTGCTCTGCATAATGGGGATACAAAGAAGAAGGCCACACAAGACAGGCCTGGACTCAAGCAGGTAGAATGTCATTCCCAATGTGTTCTACTGATCAAGGCAAGCCATCAGATCAAGTCTTGTGAGGAAGTAGGTTCCATCTCTTGATGGGAAATTTTGCAAAGTGTTGACATCATTTTTGAAATCTATCATCTCTTCATTGTCTGATAAAATTCACAAATAATATATACTTTGCAGAGTTTCCACAAGCATTCAATAAAATAGAGTGGTTGTTTCAGTACCTGGTATAGAATGTCCATTCAATAGATGAAGTCTCTTTATCAGCTACATAGTTATTACTAGAAAATCATATCTGGGTTTTGGTCATTAGAATGACTAAATCTTATTACTTCTACTCCTATCTTTAAAAAAGTGCATCCTTTATTTTCTACTTATGTTACTACGGCCTTAATTGTGACCCTCCTCACTTTTTACCATGATTATTGACATAGATTACCAAATGTTCTCCTTGAGTAATAAACAATTGATTACCTGTCTCTATTGGAAAACTATAAACTTCTTGAGGGCAGGGACTGTGACTTTATTGCTTATTGCTGCGTTTTAATTTCCTGCACATTTCTTACAGTAAATGTTAATAAATATTTGTTGATGTGTGAATAGATTAAACTCTGCATATAAAAAAAATTTTATAACATGCAAATCTTGTTACTCTACTTCCTTACATTCTCCCAATGACTCCCATAGTGCCCAAGATGAAATTTAAGCTTCCGAGCTTAACTTACAAGTCTCTCAATGATCTGAACCCTTCCTTGTTAACTTCCTCTCTCACTCTTCTTGTACATGTAACCTATATTTTGTGGTTTCCTGAAACTGTCATTCAGAAATGGTATCCTCTTCGCTAGAATGGCCTGAGCTCCCTTCTTCATGTGGCTTAACTCCTATATGTTTTAAGACCTTGGCAAATAATTACCTCCTCTGGGACACTCACCTTGATGTTTCTGAATCTGGGCACACATTACTCTCCTTGTCTCTTAGCACTCGTTGCATAACTTTGTCACAACAATTTTCAGCCTTTCAAAGCAGGTGCCTCATCCTCCACATGACCAGCAAGCACCGGCATGTAGTAGATGCTTCGTAATTTTTATGTGAATGAATGAAGGTAGCAAAGCAGGAGTGGAAAAAGTTAGCTTTATAATTCATTGCCAGACAGGAGAATCACTTGAACCTGGAAGGCAGCGGTTGCTGTGAACCTAGATCGTGCTGTTGCACTCAGCCTGGGCAACAAGAAAAAAACTCCATTTCAAAAAAAAAAAAAAAAAAAATTCATTGCCAGAGCCAGGTGCAGTGGCTCATGTCTGTAATCCCAGGACTTTGGGAGGCCAAGGTGGGCAGATTGCTTGAGGCCAGGAGTTCAAGACCAGTCTGACCAACATGGTGAACCCTTTCTCTACAAAAAATACAAAATTTAGCTGGGTGTGGTGATGGGTGCTTATAATCCCAGCTAGTTGGGAGGCTGAGGCAGGAGAATCACTTGAACCCTAGGAGGCAGAGGTTGCAGTGAGCCAAAATTGTGCCACTGCATTCCAGCCTGGGCAACAGGGTGAGACTCTGTATAAAAAAAAAAAAAAAATTATTGCCAGAAGTTTGATGGTGTAATACTCTGCTTAAGCACTTAAGCCCAAGTATGTTTATTTCTTCCATTATTAAAGTCTCACTGGAGTATTCTTCCAATAAATAGACTAAATTGCATTTCTTTATTCTTAAAATAATTCTCAGTAGTGAGCTTGGTGTTATTCTATCCTCAAATGACTATTGTCCTAACTTTTATTTGTATTGAAGCTTGACTTCATTTCTCTTTGATTGCTTTTGTTGATTGAGCAAGTGGCTTATATTTTATTTCTGAACAATCTCAAAAGATTTAGGCTAGTCCAAGTAAAGCTATGTTTGTAAAATGCTAAACTATCATTTGGCAGTGACTAAGTTATTTTGGCATCTTGAGCACAGAGCTAGTCTCAGTTTCTTCGACAATAATAATGATATCGTGCTAGTATAATTGCCCTGAGGAAAGAAGAGAAATCCAGCATCGATTTGACAAGACTAATGTTTAAGTGGATCCTGCTGCATCTCCCTTTGAGTAGAAAGAGAAAAATGATAGTTAGAGAAAGCACCATGTGAATCCCATGCATGCCATTGGTGCATAACTTAAAGTAGCCCCAGGCAACATTTTTAGTTACTCTTCTTTGATTTACTATCGTTCTTATAATAGAACATGAATGCATTCTAAACAATTTTAGGTCACCTAGTGCTTTTCCTTATTTCCCAACTATAGCCCAGTTCTCTAAATTTTTAACTATTTGAAGGAAGTGATAAGACATAATTTAGTAAAGAAAAATACAGCAGACCATCACAAACTACAATCTGTGAACAATCACAATACCCTCTTTCTTAAGAGAAGTAACCCTTGCTAAATATATTTGATAGTTTCAGAGGATGGGTGGAATTCTCTTTGGAAAAAAAAATGTATCATTTTCATTGTAATGTTGCCTAAGGTTGAGCATGTGCCTTCATTACCTATCGATTAATTTCTCTCCTGGCTGCACTAAATAATTAATGACACACTCACAATACAATACAAAGAGTGAGTTGGAGTTTGCTTTATGAAAGCCAACATCCTCTTTATCCTAGTAAGAAGACTGAAGCCAAGGGAACGCAGGTGACTAGGACAAGGTTATTCAGCTACAGAAGAGAAAAACTAAACCAGGGACTAAGGCTTCAGTCTCTTTCCTTTATATTCTTTCTCCTGACCCTCTAATTTTCATATTATTTTGTTTCTTAATCTTTTCCTTCTGAATGCTGATATGTAACAAATTGTTTCAAAGGTATTCAGCAGTTTCTGAAATAACATTGTTCCATTGAAGATGTTTGGTTGTAATGCTGATGAAAAAAATAAAGTGTATTCCAGCTGGAGCCAAGATTTGCATGCAATTTGCTAGCTTCTCCCCACGTTTGTGTGGGATTTCTCTGGGTACTCCTGTTTCCTCCCATGTCCCTAGGATGTACACATCAGTGAACTGGTGTGTCTAAGTGGTCCCGGTCTGAGTGTGTGTGGGTGCGCTGAGTGCACCCTGCAATGGAATGGCATCTTTTTGGGGCAGGGGAACAGGGAGGTTGTTCTTAGCCTGCTCCTTAAACTTTGGGGATAGGCTCTGGCCATCCTCAGCTCTGAACTGGAAAAATTAAGGTTGTTATTATTTATCTTACATGTTTTCATGAATTATTAAGGTTGTTAATAATTATCTTACATGTTTTCATGAATCTTTCTTAAATGTTTACATTTACTTTTATTTCAGTGTTTAATATTAGAAGTGTTTTGGAAATTTATTTTGAAGTTTGACGATGTTTTTGTGACCAGAAATATGCCACAGAAACTTAACTCTTGCATGTATGTTTCGATATGTGTCATTTTTCTTAGAGTCACAATTTCCAATAACCTATTGAGGATGTTTGTGGAGTTGACATTAGACTGACCTTGGGAGAAAAGGAGAGAGGTAACCAAGAAAGAAAGTGTGAACAAATGGCACAAAAAACACTGAGGAAGGAGCTCATTTAACAAAATCCCTTAATCTGTCAATTATTCTTTTGGTTGCAAGTCACAAAAGCCCGCTCAATCTGGCTTAAGCAAAAATAATTCCTATTAAAAAACATCATAGAGTAGATCTAGTTTCAGGCCAGCTCAACTCAGGCTTTTGATACTTCTGATGTCAAGATATTTTTCTCTTCATCTCTCAGCTCTTTTATCTGTGATATTTTACAAGCTTGTAATTTAGGAGTCAGATTTGTGTAAGAAGAACAGGATTAGGAGCCATCACCAGGTAACTGTGAATTGTTTTCTTGGGAAAAGATAAAATCATTCATGAGAGGTCCAAGAGAGAAGAGAAGAGGACCTTGAAGAGGATTCCAAAACACCCAGCATTTAAGGTTGAGGAAGAGAAGCCTAATAAGAACTGAGAAAGAACTACCTGAAAAGGAAGCACAGAGGCCATGGAAAAGCTGAGAGTACCATAGATATGTATTTGTCTGGCTATTTGACTTACAGCAATTTCCTTTCCCAGGAATTATCACTGTACTCAAGAATGGCCATTTGGACCAAATGATGCTGACTCCTGGCCACAGCTGCGTGTTTTAGGTGGCTCCAATTGAGCCAGGCTGGCCCCATCAGATTCCCATTTCTAAGACATTAAAATTTAGGACTGACAGACACAGAAACCATATATGACAGGCTTAGTTAAAACAAACAAAACACACTAAATGGAAATAAAATCATGGACAATTCAGGAAGTAAAGACAATTAGAGTCATAACAGCAGAAAAGAAAGACAGTATCTGTTGGGGAGTGGTAAGGAAGAGAATGGGATGATTTTGCTTTACTTTGTATTGATTTACCGTCTTAAAGATTTGAGTATGTTTTAATGTATTTGCCTCCCCATTCTTGTAAGGTGAACTTTCTTCCTAATCCACAGAGAAAATAAATTCACAAGGCAGAAAACTCCTCAATTCCTTGCCACTAACACTATTCCTTTCCTTCTTTGCATTGTTTCCTAATGGAAAAAAGTAACTCCCTGGCAAATTTCTCCACCACGAAGTTATAAATAGGTTACACAATTAAATAACTTAATATGTGGGGTTACTTTATTGCAAAACTAGTGAAATGCAGTCTGAGTCTCTAGCTGCTGATACTGAATTCCAGGGGTCTGTCTGCAAGGCCCCAGTCCATCTCATTCTTGCTGCAGTTTGGCACCATCTAGTAGTGACTCTTCATCCTGGTGTAAATGTGTTCGAAAATGATTCTAGGACCTAAAACTGGCTGTGACTTCTAGGGCAGCACTTGTAATTCCAAGACTACTCATAGTTATTTTACCCTTCACCTACTGGGCCTAGTAAATACTAATAACATCAAATCTCTTCCTCCACTTGCAGTTTTTTGCTTTTTTACAGCCTCCTTCTGTAGATTCCCTTTCTCCCAGAAAATAAAAGCTTTAATCTGTTCCAGTTTGAGAATGGGAACTGGAATGGAAGCCCGGGGCTGATTGCCCTGCATGTTACACTTTATATCTAATTTCTCCTATCTTCTCAAAGGTTTTCCTTAGGATTACTGTATCCTCAATGTTTACTTAGCACAGTGCTGAGTACATTGTAGGATGTCAATTCAATTTTGTAAATTATATGAATGGATGGATACATAAATGAATAGACAGATGATCTGTACAAACTGTAAGAGGCCAGGATCCAGAGTACAAGAAGAAAGATAGCTTTTAGAGAAAAGGAACTTCTTTTTCTATTGAAACATTTCTGTTCCTCAGGGAAGGAAAAAATATGAATTGGCATGGATTGTAGTATATGTCACACACTACAAAGAAAAAAGAAAATCAGATAATAGGTATTTAATGTTCTTTTTTAAAAAATAGATCTTATTTGGTTAGAGCAATTTTAGATTCACAGCAATACTGAAGAGGAGGTACAGAAATTCCCCATCTGCTCCTGCCCACACTCAGGCAAAAATTTCCCTTATTATCAAAATTCCCCACCAGTGTGGTTTACTGTTATAGCTAATGAACATACATTGTTCAGGTTCCTTTAAATTTTCAGAATGGTGTCCTGGGTGAATAAAGAATTATAATAATTGGGAATATGTTTAAATGTTTACCTCCAGTTTTCATTTCCATGTGAATTAATTGAAGTAGTTTGATACAATTTTCTTATTTTGGAACACCCAGCATTATTAAAGTAAGTTATCATGGATTGAACAGCTGCAAATTTTAAATTGAGCATGACTATTAGAGCAATGTACCTTAGGCTTAAAAACAAAGTGCTTTATTTACATTGCTATTATTTAAAAATGTGGCTCTATTTGCTCAAACCCTTGGGATTTTTTTTTAAGTGTTAGTTTGACTTCTGTATCTTTCTTAAAACAAGCAGAGAACAACAAGCAAAGAATAATTCCTATTTTCTGATTCTTTTGGAAACCCAGAAGCAACTCTATAAAATAGGCATTTTATTACATGTCTGATAGGTTACTGAGTTCACCTAATTTTGTTTCATGCTGTCTGCTTTTATCCCCTGTTATTCTTAAAATATCCTGGAACCCTATTTCTGTTTGATAGGTTCTTTTTAATGGATGGGGAAAAAAAAGCAAAACTCCTTGAAATGTGTTTTCAGATTGCCAAGGTTAGAGACACTTTGATGTTTAGGGAAATTGATGAAAAGATGTGTAGCTTTGTTATGTTAATTGTACTTGACCTCTATATTTATATATCAAGATGAAGTTATCCTAGGTAATATTGTTTTGTTTACCTTTATCTTTCTTAAAGGAAAAAGATGGAGATAAGGAAAGAAGTTTGCAGTTAAAAAAAATTTAATAATATATGAGCCTCTCTAGAAGCTCAAGTGATTCTCCCACTTTTGCCTCCTTAAGTGCTGGGATTAAAGGCATGAGCCACTGCAGCTGGTCCACAGTGGTGTTAGAAAAGTCTAATCTGCAAGATCTGTGAAATGCTTTAGAAATGAGAAACCGCTCTTTGACAATAAGATCTTAAAGAGATAGATGCATGTGATAAAGTGAAGGAAATTAGATAATATTAAATGAATGTTATTGTTTTAATATTAAGTTTTCATGTGATTTAATATTTAATATGATTTTGTGGGAACCTTCTTATTGTTCTAAAATTAGATTTGGGTACTGTGATGACAGCTAGTGCTATTAAGTTTTTATTTAATACGATTTTGTGGGGGATTTTCTTATTGTTCTAAAATTAGATTAGGCTACTGTGATGACGTCTAGTGCTTTTTATCGGTATTTCTGGTTTTCCTTTTTCTGGATACGAGGACGAATTACATCTTTCAGCTTCCTTGAAGATAGGCATAGCCATGTCACTTTCTTCAGCAAATAAAGTGTGAGCAGAAACGGCAGGTATCACTTTTGTCATGTTATTTTCTTCCTGTAGTGGAAAACCACAATATTTCAGGAGGTGAAATCTCCAGCAGCCTACAACCCTAAAGGAGGTTAAAGTACAGAAAAACCACTTGATGATCCAAGATGAATGTGTAACATGAATGAAAAACAAAACTTTGCTTTAAATTACTCTGATTTGGGCTTCATGTGAAAAATAGTCAATTTTCACATAAACAGGAATTAGACTGAGGAGGTAGGAAGCCTCCATAAAAACTAAAAATTAATATATGATGTTCACTTGTGAGCTGGTGGCTGGATAAAAGGCAATACATCTTATATGATAACTTTGATGGCTAATACTGAGTGTCAACTTGATTATATTGAAGGATGCAAAGTGTTGATCCTGGGTATGTCTGTTTGGGTATTGCCAGAGGAGATTAACATTTGAGTTGGTGGGCTGGGAAAGGGAAGCCTACCCTTAATTTGGGTGGGTACCATCTAAGCACCTTCCAGCATGGCTAGACTATAAAGCAGGAAGAAAAATGTGAAAGGACTAGATAGGCCTCGCCTCCCAGACTACATCTTTCCACTGTGCTGGATGCATCCTGCCCTTGAACATCATACTCCAAGTTCTTCAGTTTTGGGACTCAGACTGGCTCTCTTTGCTCCCCCACCTTGCAGATGGCCTACTGTGGGAACTTATGATTGTGTGAGTTAATACTGAATAAACTTGCCTTTATATATGTATCTATCCTATTAATTCTGTTTCTCTGGAGAACGCTAATACAGATTTTGGTACCGGGAGTGGTTCTAGAAGAACAGAATATTAAGGATGGAGTTCCTTTGTTGGTTTTGGGGTTTCTGGAGTTTGCTGTTTAATATAATTAGACCCCCAAATTCTAAGGACTCTACTTCTAATAGTATAGAGAACATTATAGTCCTTGGTGTGAACTGTTTAGAGAGTTAGGCAAAATAAATGCATTTGACACTCTTGATTCACTACTCATGAGTGGCAAGAAGTTTAGTGACTCTATACATAATACCTTTGACCATATTTGGAGAACCAAGGAACATGATGAAGCTGGTTGGTTGTTCCTAACTTCAGCGGACAAAGTGATGAAAAAAAATAATGAACTCAGGGATTCTAACTCCCAGCTTCAGAAGCAGATAGTGAGCCCCAAATCTGTGAAGATTGCCCTGGGTGACAGTCTTATGTCCTGTAGAGAAAGAGCTGAAATTGTGGAAAAACAGACACCAGCTCTTATCATGTGAGTGGCTGACCTGCATCGAAAGGTGAATGCACAGCCTCAGCAGGTGCCTACTGTTAAAGTGAGGGCATTGATTGAAAAAGAATAGGACCCTGAAACGTGGAATGGTTGTGTGTGGGAGGATCCTGATGAAGCTGGAAACACTGAGCTTATAAACTCGGATGAACATCTTTTGCCAGAAAAACAGCTTTCCCATCCCCAGTAGTGGCAACATCCTCCGACCCAAAAAGTTTCCACTTTTGTCTGCAAACAAAAACCCTGCGCCAACAGTGATGATCTCTCCTGAGGCAGTTGACAGGGAAGATAATGTTGATTCTCCTCAGGAACCACCCCCAACACCCCTGTTTGCTTCTTGATCTATAGCTAGACTAAAGTCCTGGTGGGCTGTTAGAGGTGAAGTTGAGAGTGTGACCCATAAGGAGGTGCACTACATTCAAAAAGAGCTCCTTGAGTTTTCTAATTTATATAATCAGAAATCTGGAGAACAGGCATGTGGATGGATATTAAGGGTGTGGGATAATGGTGTAAGAAACATAGAGTTGGATCAGGCTGAAATTTATTGATTTGGGTCCACTAAATAGGGACTCTGTATTTAATGTTGCAGCTTGGGGAGTGAAAAAAGGTTCTAATAGTTTATTTGCTTGGCTAGCTGAAATATGGATTAAAAGATGGCCCACTGTGAGTGAGCTGGAAATGCCTAATCTCCCTTGGTTTAATGTAGAGGAAGTGATCTAAAGTCTTAGGGAGATTGACATGGTGGAGGGGATTAGTTACCGTAGACCTACTCATCCTAGCAGGGATGGTTCAGAAGATATACCCTTGACCAATGCCTTGCAAATAGAGAGCAGCACCTACATCTTTGAAGAGCCTTGTAATTGCTCTTCTCTGTATGTTAGATCAAACATTGGGAACCACAGTCATATAACTACAAAATTTAAATGTAATGGGAATAATTGGATCCTGAGACGTCAGGGGCCAAGTTACGGGACTCCACTGTCAACAACAAGGTGAACATAGCTACTATAAAGTACAACAGAGACAAAGTGACATCAGAATAGTCTTGACTTGTGTAGAGCTTTGGTATTGGATACCTGAAAATGTGAAAGTGACTTTGGAACTTGGTAACAGGTAGAGATTGGAACAGTTTAGAAGGCTGAGAAAAAGATAGGAAAATGTGGGAAAGTTTGGAACTTCCTGGAGACTTGTAAATGGCTTTGCCCAAAATGCTGATACTGATATGGACAATAACGTCTAGGCTGAGGTGTTCTTAGATGAAAATTAGGAACTTTTGGGAACTGGAGCAAAGTTACTTTTGTTATGTTTTAGCAAAGAGACTGGTGACATATTGCCCCTGTCCTAGACTTGTGGAACTTTGAACTTGAGAGAGGTGATTTAGGGTATCTGGCAGAAGAAATTTCTAAGCAGCAAAGCATTCAACAAGTGACTCGGGTGCTATTAATGGAATTCAGTTTTATAAGGGAAGCAGAGCATAAAAGTTTGAAAAATTTGTAGCCTGACAATGTGATAGAAAAGAAAATCCCATATTCTGAGGAGATATTCAAGCCAGCTGCAGAAATTTGCATAAGTAATGAGGAGCTGTATGTTCCACACCAAGACAATGGGGAAAATGCCTCCTGGGCATGTTAGAGGCCTTCACAGAAGCCCCTCTCATCACAGGCTCAAAGGCCTAGAAGGAAAAAGTAATTTCATGGGCCAGACCCAGGGTCCTTGTGCTGGGTGCAGGCAAGGGATTTGGTGCTCTGCATCCCAGCTGCTCTAGCCATGGCTGAAAGGGGCCAGTGAAGAGCGTGGGCCGTGGTTTCAGAGGGTGCAAGCCTCAAGAGTTGGCAGCTTCCATGTGGTGTTGAGTTTGCCAGTGCAAAGAAGTCAAGAATTGAGAGTTGGGAACCTCCACCTAGATTTCAGGGGATGTATCAAAATGCCTGGATGTCCAGGCAGAAGTTTTCTGCAGGGGCAGGGCTCTCATGGAGAACCTCTGCTAGGGCAGTGTAGAAGGGAAATGTGGGGTCAGAGTCCCCACATGGAGTTTCTACTGGGACACTGTGTAATGCAGCTGTGAGAAGAGGGCCACTGTCTTCCAGACCCCAGAATGGTAAATACATTGACAGTTTGCACAGCACAACTGGAAAAGTTGCAGACACTCAACACCAGCCTGTGAAACAGCCAGGGGAGGGGGGAACCTGCATCCTGCAAAGCCACAGGGGTGGAGCTACCCAAGACCATGGAAACCCATCTCTTGCATTAGTATGACCTGAATATGAGACATGGAATCAAAGGAGATAATTTTGGAGCTCTAAGATTTGACTACCCCACTGGATTCAGAGTGCATGGGGCTTGTAGCCTCTTTGTTTTGGCCAATTTCTCCCATTTGAAATGGTTGTATTTACCCAATGCCTATACCCCCATTGTATCTGGGAAGTAATTAACTTGCTTTTGATTTTATAGGTGCATAGGCAGAAGGGACTTGCCTTGTCTCGAATGAGGCTTGGGACTGTGGACTTTTGAGTTAATGCTGAAATGAGTTAATGCTGAAGTGAGTTAATACTTTGTGGAACTGTTGGGAAGGCATGATTCGTTATGAAAGGTGAGGACATGAGATTTGGGAGTGGCCAGGGATGGAATGATATGTTTTGGCTGTGTCCCCCGCCCAAATCTCAAATTCCCATGTGTTGTGGGAGGGACCTGGTGGGAGATTATTGAATCATGGGGGCAGATCTTTCCCATGCTGTTCTTGTGATAGTGAATAAGTCTTATGAAATCTGATGGTTCTCTAAGCAGTAGTTTCCCTCTTCAAGCTCTCTCTTTGCCTGCTGCCATTTATGCAAGATGTGATTTGCTCCATCTTGCCTTCTGCCATGATTGTGAGGCTTTCCCAGCCATGTAGAACTATAAGCCCATTAAAACTTTTTCCTGCATAAATTACCCAGTTTTGAGTATGTCTTTATCAGCAATGTGAAAACAGACTAATACAGAAGATCAGGTAATTAATAGAGTTTTAGCTCAGGTCTGACTTACAGTGGGTCCCTGGACTAATCCTGTGGTCATTTCCCCCAGTACCGGAATGCATGATTGGCATAGATGTACTTAGCAACTGGCAGAACCACCACACTGGCTACCTGACTAGTAGGGTGAGGGCTATAATGTTGGAAAAGGCCAATTAGATGCCATTAGAGCTGCCACTGCCTAAAAAAATGTAAATAAAAAATTATATTGCAACCCTGGAGGTATTGCAGAGATTAGTGCCACCATAAAGAATTTGAAAGGTGCAGGAGTGGTGATTCCCACTACACCCCTGTTTCAACTCTCCCATTTGGCCTGTGCAGAAGATGGATGAATCTTGGAGAATGACGGTGGATTATTGTAATCTTAACTAAGTGATGACTTCAATTGCACCTGCTGTACCAGATGTGGCTTTATTGCTTGAGCAAATTAACACATCTCCTGGTAACTGGTATGCAGCCATTGACTTGGCAAATGCCTTTTTCTCCATTCCTGTCCATAAGGCCCACCAGAGCAATCTGCATTTATCTGCAAGGCCAGCAATATACCTTTACTCTCTGACCTCATGAGTATATCAGTTCTCCAGCTTTGTGTTGCAGTCTTATTCCCAGAGACCTTGATTGCCTTTTGCTTCTGCAAGATATTCCACTGGCTCATTACATTAATGACATGATGCTGATTGGATCCAGTGATAAAGAAGTGCAAACACACTGGACTTATTGGTGAGCTGATTGTGTGCCAGAGGATGGGAAATAAATTTTACTAAAATACAGGGACATTCTACCTCAGTAAAATTTCTAGGGGATCAGTGGTGTGGGGGCTGTCAAGACATTTCTTCTAAGGTGAAGGATAAATTGCTGCATTTGGCCCTTCCTACAACCAAGAAAGAGGCACAATGGCTTGTGGGCCTATTTAGATTTAGGAGGCTGCAAATTTGGGAGTGTTACTCTTACCTATTTATCAAGTGACCCCAAAGATTGCAAGTTTTGAGTGGGGTCCAGAATAGTAATAGGCTCTGCAACAGGTCCACGCTGCTTAGCAAGCTGTTCTGCCACTTGGTCCATATGACTCAGAAGATCCAATGGTGAGTGAGGTGTCAGTTGCAGATAGGGATGCTGTTTGGAGCCGTTGGCAGGCCCCATAGGTGAATCACAGAGGAGACCTCTAGGATTTTGGAGGAAGGCCATACCATCTTCTGCAGAAAACTACTTTCCTTTTGAGAGACAGCTCTTGGCCTATTACTGAATTTTGGTGGAAACCGAATGTTTGATTATGGGTCATCAAGTCACCATGGGACCTAAATTTCCTATCATGAATTTGGTGCTTTTTGACCCATCTAGCCATAAAGTGGGTTATGCACAGCAGCATTCCATCATCAAATCGAAGTGGTATGTACGTGATTGGGCTCCAGCAGGTACTGAAGGCACAAGGAAGTTACATGAGGAAGTGGCTCAAATGCTCCACTCCTGCTGCTCTGTATTCTCTCTCCCAGTCTGCACCAATGGCCTCAAAGGGAGTTCCTATGATCAGTTGACAGAGGAAGAGAAGACTAGGCCTGGTTCACAGATGGTTCTGCACAATATGCAGGCACCACCCAAAAGTGGACAACTGCAGCACTACAGCCCCTTTGTAGGACATCCCTAAAGGACAGTGGTGAAGGGAAATCTTCCCAGTGGGCAAAAGTTTGAGAAGTATACCTGGTTGTGTACGTTTCATGGAAGGGGAAAGGGCCATATGTGTGACTATATAGAGATTCATGGGCTATAGTCAATGTTTTGGCTGAATAGTCAGAGATTTGAAAGAATCATGATTGGAAAATTAGTGACAAAGTAATTTGGGGAAGATGTATGTGGATGGACCTCTCTGAGTGATCAAAAACGGTGATTTGTGTCCTATATGAGTGCTCACCAATGGGTGACCTCAGCAGAAGAAGATTTTAATAATCAAGTGGGTAGGATAACTCATTCTCTGGACACCACTCAGCCTCTTTCCAGCTACTACTGTCATAGCCCAGTGGGCCCATGAACAAAATGGCCATGGTTGCAGGGATAGAGGTTATGCATGGGCTCAGCAACATGGATCTCCATTCACCAAGACTGACCTGGCTATGGCCGCTGCTGAGTGCCGAATTTGCCAGCAGCAGAGGCCAACACTGAGTCCTCAATATAGCATCATTTCTCAAGGTGATCAGCCAGCTACCTGGTGTCAGGTTGATTATATTGGACCTCTTCCATCATGGAAAAGGCAGAGGTTTATCCTCATTGGAATAGATACTTACTCCAGTTATGGATTTGCCTGTCGATATTACCATCTATGGACTCATGGAATAGCTTATCCACTGACATGATATTCCACGCAGCATTGCCTCTGACCAAGGCACTCACTTTACAGCTAAAGAAGTGCAACAGTGGGCTCATGCTCATGGAATTCACTTTTCTTACCATCTTCCCCATCATCCTGAAGCAGCTGGGTTGATAGAACGGTGGAATGGTCTTTTGAAGTCACAATTACAATGCCAACTAGGTAACAATACTATGCAGGGCTGGGGCAAAGTTCTCCAGAAGGTGATGTATGCTCTGAATCGGTGTCCAACATATGGTACTCTTTCTCCCATGGCCAGGCTTCAGGGATCCAGGAATCAAGGAGTGGAATTGGAAGTGCCACCACTCACCATCACCTCTAGTGATCCGCTAGTAAAATTTTTGCTTCCTGTTCTCAGGACATTACGTTCTACTGGCCTAGAATTCTTAGTTGCAGACGGAGGAATGCTGCCAATAGGAGACACAACAACAATTCCATTAAATTGGAATTTAAGATTACCACCAGGACACTTTGTGCTCTTCCTACTTTTATGTCAACAGGCTAAGAAGGGAGCTACAGCTTTGGCTGTGGTGATTGACTTGGACTATGAAGACGAAATCAGTCTACTACTCCATAAAGGAGATAAGGAAGAGTATGCATGATGTACAGGAGATACATTAGGGCTTCTCTTAGTATTACCATGCCCTGTGATTGAGGTCAATGGGAAAACACAACAGCCCAATCCAGGCAGGACTACAAATGGCCCAGACCCTTCAGGAATGAAGGTTTGAGTCGTTCCATAAGGAAAAAAATCACAACCTGCTGAAGTGCTTGGAAGGCAAAGGGAATACAGAATGGGTAGTAGAAGAAGAAGTTTTGCCCACTGGAAAGATTACCCTTCACCACTGTCCTTTAGGGATGTCCTACAAAGGGGCTGTAGTGCTGCAGCATCCACTTTTGGGCGGTGCCTTCATATCGTGCAGAACCATCTGTGAACCAGGCCTAGTCTTCTCTTCCTCTGTCAACTGATCATAAGGAACTCCCCATGAGGCCACTGGTGCAGCCTTGGAGAGAAAAGACAGAGTGGCAGGAGTGGAGCATTTGAGCCACTTCCTCATGTAACTTCCTTGTGCCTTCAGGACCTGTTTGAGCCGAATCACAGAACTGGTCAATACCAACTATGACCACATCAGTTGCAGAAATAAGGACTGTAATTGTCATGAGTATTTGCTCCTACTTTTGTTAAATACATGTTTAGGTACATATACTCTTTTACTAAGAAAATATCCTCATTTTATTTCCTTTTTGCTTTATCATGTGACATAATATTTGTTGACTTCATATCAGCATTTAAGTATTGTTAACTTTTTGTAATAGTATTTCAGTTGGGGATTGGGGCATTTCTGATTGTAGGAAGGACAGTTTTATTGTTAGATGTAATTATGACCTTATTATTATCTTTATTTGAAGATTATGTCAGGAGATGTGAATGGGTTCAAGTTGACAAGGGGTGGACTTGTGATGGTTAGTACAGAGAGTCAACTTGATTGGATTGAAGGATGCAAAGTACTGATCCTGGGTTGTCTGTGAGGATGTTACCATAGGAGACTAACATTTGAGTCAGCAGGCTGGGATAGGCAGATCCACCCGTAATCTAGGTGGGCACCATCTAATCAGCTGCCAGTGTGGCCAAAATATAAAGCAGACAGAAAAACTTGAAAAGACTAGACCAGTCTAGCCTCACAGGCTACATCTTTTTCCTGTGCTGAATGCTTCCTGCCCTCGAATATCAGATTCCACATTCTTCAGTTTGGAACTTGAACTGGCTCTCCTTGCTCTCAGTTTGCAGATATCCTATCATGTGAATTAATACTTAATAAACTTGTGTGTGTGTGCGTGTGTGTGTGTGTGTGTGTGTATGTGGATATGTATATGAGTTTATTAAGTATTAACTCAAAATACTTAATAAATAGGATACATAGGTATATCCTATTAGCTTTGTCCCTCTAGAGAACCTTGACTAATACAGTAACAATCAATGTTATGTTATGTTATGTTATGTTATGTTATGTTATGTTATGTTATGTTAAAATATTTGGCAAACTTGTCTCCTAAAGTAACATGAGAGGCAGATCATGTACACAATGAACTCTTAGCTTTAGGGAATGAGGTTGGAAGACAGAATACTAATGTGTATGTTGGTCATTGATTGTATTGATCAGTTATTGTAGGGAGCAATGAGATTAAAAAGCACTTGCTGAAAATACTGGCAAATGGATTACAACAGCACGTCCAAAAGCTTACCCGTCACCATCAAGTAGGCTTCATTCCAGGGATGCAAGGCTGGTTCAATATACACAAGTTTATAAACGTAATCCACCACATAAACAGAACCAAAGCAAAACCACATGATTATCTCAATAGATACAGAGAAGGCCTTCGACAAAATTAAACAGCGCTTTATGCTAAAAACTCTCAATAAACTAGGTATCGAAGGAATATATCCCAAAATAATAAAAGCTATTTATGGCAAGCCTACAGACAATATCATACTGAATGGGCAAAAACTAGAAGCATTTCCTTTGAAATCTGGCACAAGACAAGTATGCCCTCTGTCACCACTCCTTTTATGTACAGTATTGGAAGTTCTTGCCAGAGCAATTAGGCAAGAAAAAAAAAAAGGTTATTCAATTAGGAAAAGAGGAAATCAAATTGTCTCTATTTGCAGTGACATGATTGTATATTTAGAAGACCCTCTCATCTCAGCCCAAAATCTCCTGAAACTAATAAGAAACTTTAGCAAAGTCTCAGGATACAAAATCAATGTGCAGAAATCACATATAGACCAATGGAACAGAACAGAGGCCTTGGAGACAATGCCACACATCTACAACCATCTGATCTCTGACAAACCTGACAAGAACAAGCAATGGGGAAAGGATTCCCTGTTTAATAAATTGTGCTGGGAAAACTGGCTAGCAGTGTGCAGAAAGCAGAAACTGGACCCCTTCCTGACACCTTACACTAAAATTAACTCTAGATGTATTAAAGACTTAAACATAAGACCTAACACCATAAAAACCCTAGAAGAAAACCTAGGCAAAACCATTCAGGACATAGGCATAGGCAAGGACTTAATGACTAAAACAACAAAAGCATTGGCAACAAAAGCCAAAATAGACAAATGGGATCTAATTAAACTCCAGAGCTTCTGTACAGCAAAAGAAACAATCATTAGCGTGGACTGGCAACCAACAGAATGGGAAAAAATTTTGACAATCTACTCATCTGACAAAGGGCTAATATCCATAATTTGCAAAGAACTAAAACAGATTTACAAGAAATAAATGAACAAACCCATCCAAAAGTGGGCAAAGGATATGAACAGACACTTTTCAAAAGAAGACGTATATGAGGCCAACAAATATATGAAAAAATGCTCCTCATCACTGATTATTAGGGAAATGCAAATCAAAACCACACTGAGATACCACCTCACACCAATTAGAATGGCATTCATTAAAAAATCTGGAGACAACATATGCTGGAGAGGATGTGGAGAAATAGGAACACTTTTACACTGTTGGTGGGAATGTAAACTAGTTCAACCAATGTGTAAGACAGTGTGGTGCTTCCTCAAGGACCTAGAAATAGAAATTCCATTTGACCCAGCAATCCCATTAGTGGATATATACCCAAAGGATTATAAATCATTCTATTATAAAGACACATGCACACTTATGTTCATTGTGGCACTGTTAACAATAGCAAAGACCTGGAACCAACCCAAATGTCCATCAACAAAAGACTGGAAAAGAAAATGTGGCACATATACACCATGGAATATTACACAGCCATAAAAAACGATGAGTTTGTGTCCTTCATAGGGACATGGATGAAGCTGGAAACCATCATTCTCAGCAAACTGACACAAGAACAGAAAATTAAACACTGCATGGTGTCACTCATAGGCAGGTGCTGAACAATGAGAACACATGGACACAGGGAGGGGAGCATCACACACTGAGGTCTGTTGTCGGGGTGCCCAGGGAGGGACAGTGGGGGGGGGTGGTGGGGGAGGTCCAGGAGGGATAACATGGGGAGACATGCCAGATGTAGGTCACAGGGGGATAGAGGCAGTAAACTACATTGCCATGTGTGTACCTATGCAACAATCCTGCATGATCTGCACATGTACTCCAGAACCTAAAGTACATTTAAAAAAAAGAATAATAATAATTAAAAAAGGACTTTCTGGGTTTGCAAGGAAGAGTTAACAGCACTAGAAATTACAGAAACTTAAGGCCATGAAATCTTTGCAGAGACAATGAATTTTATACCCCGAAACCGTGGAGATAACATTAAAAAACGCTTTGAACTGTTGTTCCAATTCAGCAAACCACCTTGCCATCTATGTACCTATGCAACAATCCTGCATGATTTGCACATGTACCCCAGAACCTAAAGTACAACAACAACAACAAAACGCACTTTAACAACAACAACAACAAAAAAAACTGATTAAAATTTAGTCTTATCAGTCTTATCTCTACACATCTATTAAAATGGCTAAAATCCAAAATACTCACAATACCAAATGCTGGTGTGGATATGGAGTGATAGGATCTTGTTTTTTTTATTGAGACAGAATCTTGAGATGGAGTTTCACTCTTGTTGTCCAGGCTGGAGTTCAATTACATGATTTTGGCTCACCACAACCTCTGCCTTCTGGGTTCAAGCAGTTCTCCTGCCTCAGCCTTCCAAGCAGTTGGGATTAGAGGCATGCTAATTTTGTCTTTTTAGTAGAGATGGGGTTTCTCCATGTTGATCAGGCTGGTCTCAAATTCCAGACCTCAGGTAATCTGCCTGTGTCAGCCTCCCACAGTGCATGGGATTACAGGCATGAGCCACCATGCCTGGCCAGCAATAGAATCTTATTCACTGCTGGTAGGAATGCAAAATGTATATCCACTTTGGAATACAATTTGGCAGTTTCTTAGAAAGCTAAATTTAGCCTTAATGTATAATTCAGCAATTCCACTTCTATATATTTACACAAATGATTTCAAAAATTACGTCCACACAAAAACCTGCACATGAATGTTTATAGCAATTTTCTACATAATTGACAGAAATTGGAGGTAATGAAGATGTTTTTCACTAGATGACTGGATAAACAAACTGTGGTACATTCCTACTATGAAATATTATGCAATGATAAAAAGAAATAAATTATCAAGACATGAAAAGAGATGAAACACCTTCAGTATATTTTGTTAAGTGAAAGAAGCCAACCTAAAAACGCTGCATACTGTATATTTCAATTATATGACACTCTAGAAAAGGCAAAACTATGGAGATAGTAAAAAGATCAGTCATTGTTGTGGATTCAGCAAACAGACGCTCACACAAACAAACACACACACACACCCCTGAAAGCATTTTAGACATTAAGACTTTGAAAAAGTATGGACAATAATTTCAGTTTGGACTGCAAGTTTCTCTGGCTATTTGAGTAGCCTTGAAGAGGATAAGGCTTAGTAATTGGCTTTTTGCTTATTCTCAGGAAGGAAAAGGAAGTACTAGTTAAAATGAGAATGAGAATCTAAGACTGTTATACCAATAATTTGCATAATTATGATTACTAGTTTCATGTAAATTTGGGGAATCTTTAGGTATATATTTTCCTTCTTTTTACTGCATTGTTTTTGAAACAAATATTTACTTCTTGGAGTTTTTGTGTATGTGAGTGTATGTATATGTATGTGTATCAGGGGAGGAAGTAATGTATTTATGTATTTTTGATCCAGAGTGTACCATGGTAAAAATTATGAAAAGTCTGTGCAAATCACACTGAAGAGAGACCTGAAATAAAACCAGACTTTGATTGCCTAAGTACAAGTAGATATTGAAGTAGATTGGAAGAAACCCTACTTTGAAGTCAGGCAGACTGAGTTCTAATTTAGGTTTTGCTACTATGAGCCTCTAGAGTTTTGTTAAATTCTATGAGTTTTGATTTACTAATCTGCAATCTAGGATTAGTAATGTATAGCTCATAGTATTACTGAGATAACTAAGAGATGATGTATAAAAAAGCTTGGCTTATAGTAGAAGCTCAGAAGTAGAAACGATTGAAATTGCTTGAAAGAACAGTGGAGCAAGTGAGAAAGTAGATCCAGAGAAACACAGGCTTGCTTAGGGGACCATAAAAATCTTGGTCCAAGTTCCATATAAATTCTTAAATATAAATGAATGACATTTTCTGATATTTAGCCTTCATGAATAAATATTTACTAAGTAATTTTGCATTCCATACTACTCTAAGGCATATGCATTTAAAACATCTAATTTTTTTCTTTGTGATAGTCGAAAGAAGGTTGAGAGTGTGATTATTCGTAAATCAAACAGATAGATGATACATAACATATATAACAAAAAAGGGAGTGCACATTAACAAGTGAGGCCAGATTGCTCTGATTCAGGAATGTTGGCCAAATCCAAGTAGAAGATGAAAGACTTTATCTGAGTACTTAAAGAGGAAAATGGCTTAGATATAAGAATGTAGAATCAGAACACAGTAGAGGAGTAGGTGACTGATATTTGTTGAGTGTTGCCATGTTTCAGGCACTATCAGCAAATATTAACATATATACATAGGGTCTGATATAATGTTTGCTGGAAAACAGATGGATAGATTATATTTATCAACAATAAAATCTGATTTTTCATTTTAATAAGTTTAGATTTTTTTAGGTGATAAGGATTTTCTTTCTGTTCTAGATTCATGTTATATAATATTTATGTTACAATTTTATCATTATATACTGCATAATTTTGAGGAATATCAGTTTGAATAGGTATCACTGATAATGAGCAATTTCTGTTTTTCCTGTCAAACATTTATTGGAATATTACCAAAGTCAGTATAAGTAATTATCTTAATTTATTCTTACAGTGCTTGAACACATCATATGTGGCTTTCATTTCTGTATTCTTTAATGAGATCTTCAAAAGATGAGTACACATAGATTGAGAAAACAGTTACTGATTTTCCACATCATGAGTGAGTTAGTTTTTTCAATTTTGTATACATAGTTGCTTCATACTACCTACCAACAGTGGTATAAAAATACTGTTGGAGTTTCTTTCTTCATCCTTTTGAAGGAAGTTTTTTGTAACTGTCAAATTAATTTCCTATAAGATGCCAAGTGACATATTGTCTTTCATATGAGGCTTACATAAAATTTGTTTAAATCATCATGGTTTTTCTCTAATTGGCTTAGCCTATTATTTTTATGTAAGATCATTATTTGGTTGTTTAAGTTTGTAGTTAAAAGCTGTATCTGTTTGTTACTAGATTTTCCTAACAGTTGGCCAACTGGCTCATGTCATACGTATTAACATTTTAAATTAGTCACAATATTTACTGTTTGTTAATGTCTTATATAAAAAATAGAAAATATATCCACTGCATGTATTTATAATATAGGCAAATGTAAAAAAGAAAATGAGTTACTCATAATTACATGACAGGGATAATGTCCATTAACTTTTACATGTATTTTGACAGTTAGAGAAAATAGATAACTAGATAAAAAAAATTATACTAAGAAGTTTAATTTTCTTGATGCAGTCACATTCAGACATACTTATTGGTACAGGCATTAAAAGGCTAGCCTTACAACAGGATTTACCATCTAAATAGGGTCATCCCCCAAAACTGCAGTCAAAAAAGCAGTAGATACACAGCTTTAAGAAAACATAACTGATCAAAACTGAATCTAATCTTATGTCCCCAAGAGGAGATGTATGTGTGAATATTCCAGTTGCAAGTGGCAGATATATAATTCTCTAAATCCTATAATATTCAAATTCTCAGATAATATAGTTAGTAATCTGGGTTTTAAAGCTATTAATATGTGATCCTTGAATCTCCAAGGTTGATGGAAATGAATGGCCTATCCAATAACATTTGGACTATTACTCAATAATTTCTCTCTAAAAATATGCTCTTACAAATGTGGAGATGTGCAGGTGTTTCCACATGAATATAAGACAGAAAGAGAAAATGTAACACAGAAAGAAGAAGTGATGAAAAGTGGTTAGCTGTGAGCCTCCTCCTCTGCTCTAAGCATAGCCAGTCCACTTTTTGTGTCTTTCATGTGTATTACTACTGTGTTACATTGTTTTGAAGAATGGGCTTTGTTGCCAGCAACAAATATTTGAAAATTCTTGCATATATAGTTTGGGTAGCTGCTATCAGTTCCTAAGTTATCAAGATTTATTTTCATTGCTGTTGTTCTACTTCTTTAATAGAAATTTTATGGTAAATGTCAATTTAATCTCTTTTCCAGTAAATATACTTCTAAACTTAAATTAGCATTTTTTCAACATGGTATATGGATGAGATAATGAGCCATGGAAGATGAAAACATGTATATACTCTTCCCTTCTATTATTTGGAGGAAAACTCACAACACCATAAATTAGTGATAATAACATATTCATCTAGGGCTTCAAGGCATTCAGATAGTAATTTAGGCATGCGAAGAGGGTGATCCTTTTCCTCCCCATGGAAAAAGTTCACAGTCGACACTCCTATAGCAATAAACAGATCAACAAGAGAAAAGCATGGTGCATTTACTAATGTTACGTGTACATGTGTACATGTGAGTCATACAAAATATGAACTCAAAGAGGCACCAGATAGTTGAGGCTTAAATGTCCTCGTCATAGGGAATAGGAAGTGGTTGGTGTAGAAGTAAATTATTTTCAGGAGAAATGAATAGACCCAATGCTCAGAGAATGGTTCATAGGAAAAAAAATTGTCTTATTATGCAGATAAAATTGTTTAGGTTATCTGTTGGAGCTGCCCCTCAGATTAGATGAAAAGTTTGTCTGAGCTTGATAATGACTCTCAGTCTCATCTTTTCTCAGAGTGTGAACCTTTTCTGCATATTTGATGAGATTCCCCAGGGAGGAAATCTTCAGACAAGTATATTTATTTTTGAAAGAAGCTTTCTTGGCTGAATTAGAAATTTCCAGAGAGTCCTTGCCTCTGCTTGGAGGAGGGTAATGAGACTATGTTAGAGGGACCTTGATTTTGAGACAGCTTCTAAGACCTCTCAGCGTACTAACGTGACAATCTTCGAGGCATTGCTTTCTGAACCCCATGAATCTATATGTGTGTGTGTGTGTGTGTGTGTGTGTGTGTGTGTGTGTGTGTTTATATATACACACACACATAAATGTGGTTCTCATAATTTTTATCTGTAATTTTTCCTTTTTTTGTCTGAAAGCATTTCAAATTTGTTTTTAATTATCTTTTTTCAATAATAATTCTTTTCAACTAAACACTTCTATTTTTACTTCCAGTTTCTGGTCTGACATATTAAGAACTTAGATGTCATTGCTCCCATCTTCACAACTAGAAAAGCACTAAAACTGTTAAATTTCTTAGAATCATCACAGAACAAAGGTGACAGGGCAAACTATGCCCCACACCTGGAGAGACACACTAGAACAGAGAATCCCAGTTTACTGAGATCAGAAGCTACTGCTTGAGCCAGCAACTGGTAGGAAAATTTAAAGGATATTAAAGACATGCTGGACACAACATGGACCAGCTTGAGAGATTAAAACTCCTGAAAGAGGGCTTACACTTTCATGAGTTTTACCTCCAGGAGTTCCATCAAGTTCTCAGGATGAAGAGAATAATCCCCTCATGTTCTTGTTAAGGAGAGGAGAAAACTAATGATTTTGAGATATTTCCAGAGCACTCTGTTCTTAACAAAGGCTTGCCTTCAAGGGCAAGTATTTTACCAGAGTCTAACCTATTTGGCACATAATGGTGCATAACTGACTTGGGGGAAGAGAAATATCCAACTTCAGCCCTGTCTAGTCTTCCTGTCTCACCTAAAAGGGCTGAAGATAGCTGAGAAGCACTTATGAAGATCATGTCCCTGGGATGGAGACTCACTGAAAGACTGAGACCTAATCATGGGATTATGAAATGCTTCCCCCTTTTCCACACTTTACCAGCAAATCAATCAGGCTTCTGCATGATAACAGGGGATTACAATTGAAAGTACTGCCAGCCTCAAACTCTGTTTAAGAAGAATTCTTTAGGAAACCCAAGGCAGCAGAGAGGATAAATGCAGGGACTCTAGAGGAAATTTTGGCCTCTGACTCCAAAGTTAGAGCAAGAAGTTTAACTCTTACCCATATCAACATAAAACCTCACATTAAGGACAATTTATCTCTGTGTCTTTTTCACAAATATCATGTTTAGCTTTCAAGAAAAAAATTAACAGCGATGCTAAAGGCAAAAACACAATATAAAGAAAGAACACCTGCATCAAAACCAGACTCAAATATGGCAGTGATTTTGAAATTACTAAACCAGAAATTTAAAATAACTATTATTAATAGAAAAATGTGCAAATGATGAGGAATATAAGCAGTGAGATGTAAACAAAAATGAAGAATATATTTGAAGGGCTTTTAAGTAGACTGAACTCAGCTAAGAAAATAACTGGTAAGCTTGAATAGTAGTCTGTAAAAACTTCCAAGACTAAAATTCAAAAAGAAAATTGGATTAAAATTTGAAATAGAATATCTAAGAATTGTGGGACAATTACAAAAAAAGTTACAAATGCATAATGGAAAAACTAGAAAAAGAAGACAGAGAGAAATTGAAGTAATATTTAAACCAATAATGGCTGAGAATTTTCCAAATTAATAACACAAACCAAATCACAGATTTAAAAAAGATCAGAGTTTCAAGCAAAAAAGATACCTGCCAATCTATATGTAGGTATGTATGTTCCATTCAAATTACAGAAAATCAAAGACAAAAATATAATCTTGAAGGGACCCACAGGAGAGGAGAAAATACCTTATCTGTAAGGACTAAGCATAAGAATTACATTGGACTTTTCCTCAAAAGACATGAAAGCAAAAAGAATATGAATGACCACCAATGTAGACTTACATGTTCAGCAAAATTATCCTTCAAAAGTGAAGGAGAAATAACAACTTTCTCAAACAAACCAAAACTGAAAGTATTTGTCACCTACCATGCAAAATATATTAAAATATATTTTTAAGAACAAAAAAAACAATATAGTTTAGAAATGCAGAGGTACATAAAACAGGAATAGCTTTAGGGAAGGAATAAATGAAAGTTAAAAATATACTTTTAAATTCATCTAATGGATAATAACTTGTTCACAGTAGTAATAGTGACAATTTATTGGGTGGTTATAGCTTTGAATAAGTGAAACGAATGAAAGCAATATAGTAAAGAATAGAAAGAAAAATAGAGAATTCTTTGTTATAGGTTACTTGAGCCACTCATGATGCAGTATGGTGCCATTTATCTTCCATATGAATGTTCATCAACCAAAAACAAAGCTAAAGACATATACTTCCTGACCACAAATTATATTATTACAGAGCTATAGTAATCAAAACCAAATACTGACCTAAAAATAGACACATAGAAAAATGGAACAGAACAGAAAGTCCAGAAATAAACCCACACATATACAGTCAGTCAACCAATCTTTGGCAAAAGAGCCAAGAATACACAATGGGGAAAAGAATAGTTTTTTCAAAAAATGTGTTAGAGAAACTGGATATCCATGTGCAAAAAAACTAAAATTTGTTCTTTATCTTATATCATACTCCAAAATCAACTTAAAATTAATTAAATATTCCCAAGTAGTAAAACTCCTAGAAAAAACAAAAGGGAAAAGCTCTGTGACACTGAACTTGGCAATGATTTTTTGGATATGACAACAAAAGCACAGGCAACAAAAGCAAAAATAAACAAGTGGACTAAATCAAAATGAAAAGTAATATCTTTTCAACCAAGGAAGAAAATCTGTAAAATGAATAGGCAACTATGGAATGGGAGAAAATATTTACAAACAATATGTCCATTAAGGAGTTAGTACTAAACCATATAAGGAACTCATACAACTCAATAGCAAACAATAAACAAAAAAAGTAGAATAATCCAATTTGAAAATGGGCAAAGAATCTTAATAGACTTTTTTTTCAAAGAAAAGATACAAATGATCAACAGATATATGAAAAGGTGCTCAACATCACTAATCCAGAAAATACAATTCAAAACCGTGAGATATTAAGATATACTTGTTAGGATAGCTGTTATCTAAAACATTAAAGATAAGTGTTGGTGAGGTTGTGGAGAAAAGGAAACCCTTGTGCATTTTTGGTGGGAATGTAAATAAGTATAATCATTGTGATTAACAGTATGAAGTTTCTGCAAAAAAATAAATAAACAACAAAACAATAGAACTACCTATGATCCTACAATCCCACTTTTCTATATATAGCCAAAAGAAATGATCAAAGAGATGACTGCATGACCACGTTCATTGTGGCATTGTTCATAAAAGCCAAGATGTGGAATCAATCCAAGTGTTCTTTGATAGATAAATGGATAAAAATGTGATACATATATACACAGACACAATATTATTGTGAAATATTATTTAGTCTTGAAGAAGAAGGAAATTCTATAATTTATAACAACATGGATGAACCTGGAGGACCTTATGGTAATGAAATAAGCCAGGTACAGAGGGAAAAATAATGCATTATTTCACTTTTATGTATAATTTTAAAAAATCAAACTCATAAAAGTAGAGAGTAGAAAGATGGTTACCAGGAGTCAGGTTTGGGAAAAAATGGGATGATGTCAGTCAAAGAGTACAAACTTACAATTATAAATTGAATAAGTTCTGTAGACCTAATTTACAGCATGTTCACTATAGCTAATTATAATGCATTATACATTTGAAGTTTGCTAAGAGAGCTCTTAAATATCCTCACCAAACCCACACAGGTAACCAAGTGAAGTGACAGATATGTTAATTAGCTTGATTGTGGCAATTATATTACAATGTATAGATACATTAAAACATATTGTTAATGCACAAATTTTACTTGTCAATTACATCTCAATAAAGCTGAAAAATCAAAACCAAATGAAAACAAGACAAAAGTGCAATATCCACTTCTCTTTGACTTTCTAGCCAGCCAGCCTTCCCTAGAAAATTTAGACTTGTCAGTCCCCACAATTGCAAAAGTCAATTCCTTAAGATAGATCTCTCAATATGCATGTATGTATGTGTCCTATTATTTCTGTATCTCTGGAGACTTCTGACCGATACAGCAAATTTTTAAAATTATTTAGTTAGTTATTTTCGAGATAGAGTCTCACTTTGTCACCCAAACTGGAGGGCAGTAGCACAACCTTGGCTCACTGCAACCTCTGTCTCCCAGGCTCAAGTGATGCTCCCACTTACCCTCCCCAATAGCTGGGACTATAGGTGCCCACCACCATGCCTGGCTAGTTTTTGTATGCTTTTGTAGAGGCAGGTTTTAACCATGTTGCCCAGGCTGATCTTGAACTCCTGAGCTCAAGAAATCCTCCTGCCTTGGCCTCCCAAAGTGCTGGGATTTAAAAATTATTTAGGTCTAAGTTAACTTATTTCTAACATGAGAATAATAAGAAACACCTAAATCATGGTATTATTATGGGTATAAAATCAGAGTGTGCAATCAAATCACTTAGAAAAATATAAGATGAATCATAAGCACTTTATAAATATTAGCTTCCATTCTTTTTACAGTATTCTGATTTCCAAAGCTAAAAAAAGTGTTCCTGGTATAAGTTTATTATTTTTATCCCTATCTATCTCAATCTATTTTAATGTACAATAATTTCACTAAGCTTTTCCTATAGCATGCTCATGAAATGATTAAATTTTCCAGATGTTGAGGGACTGATTCTTTTTTGACAATGTGTTCATTGATTATCTCAACTTCACAGGTAGACTGAATTCACATTATAAGTCTTTGAAACTATTGAGCGACTATAATGATTGTTTAATGTTCACAGAAAATCTATAATCAAGGAAAAAAATAATAATGGACTCACATCTTACCTCAACAAGCCTTGTTCATTTTTGTCAAAATTTTGGCTTATTGTTAAAAAATATTTAATGAACACCTACTGTGTGCCAGGAACTGTTTTACTGGCTGATTAAATAGCAGTAGGCAAAGCAAACAAAGTTCCATTGTCATAGTGGCTGCACTCTATATGGGGATTTTGTAAGAACTTTTGCTTTCCTCAGAAGGAAGCTGGTAGCTATTGGAGGGTTCTGAACACAGGAGAGCTGTGTGTGGAAGATAACTGGCAGTGTGTCCTGCTTTCATCATGAATAAGTTTTTCTGTCTAAACTTTACTTATGACATCATGTCTGCCTATTATAAGTAAAATAAACTCTTTGCACTCTAGATAAAGCAACAAAGAAAAATTGGGTCACCCTTTCTAGTTCTAATTCTCCAAAATAAATGGAATTTGTTTGCATAAGTTAGAAACTCCTTAGCAAAAAACAATTTAATCCCTGACTTGCATTGCTAATGTCTGAACATATGTGATGATTTTGCTATCTAGACCCCACATGCTTGAAAACTGTTTTACTACCTTGAACAGATTAATTAATATAAACTTGGTAAACCTACTCATCCTGCATTTTTCATTGAATCATTTTTGCCTATTTTTTTAATTTAATTAAAATTGCATAATGAAGAGAAAGAAAAATTGATGGAACAATGTCCTTGAGTAAGTGGTAGAGTTTTAGGATGTGTGCTGGTGCATAGAAACAACCAGCTTCCTGGGAAAAAAGCCCTGATTTGTAGCATTTGCAAACATTTGTGGTATAAACACTCCCTTCCAAATTTGTGTTGTTTTGTTCAATTTAACAATGATCACAACCAGGAGAGGTAAATGAATGTATCTATATAAAAGTTGCTACTTATCCAGAATGAATTCTTTCTCAGCGTTTTTTAGCAACGTGTAAGCATCTGTCATCAACATTACTGGTACAATACTCACCTCTTCTAAGATGAAGCAATGTGTATGATCTCATCTTTTTTCTTTTAGTTTCAATAACTTTCTTCTCCATTCAAATAGAAATAATATAAGTATAATAATAGAGCTATTATATTCATAATAAAGGCACTAAGAGAATTGAATGAAGTAGCATCATTAAATTCAGAGTCATTTCCACTCCAGCAAACCAGAATCTAAATTGATTGAAACAAAACATCACAAGCTAATTTGGGGATTCTTGACATATTGGTCATTTGTAATGTGGTGCAAATTTATTCCATTGTCTTCCCTCAGTTTAAAATGAACATCATGTCTTATGTTTTGTACAACAATAGTACAATTAATTTAAATTTAGATGCTGATTGAAACAATTTCTGATTCCTATTTTTATGAATGTAAATTTTAACTATTGGTGGTAACCAACTCTAATGCTTTATTTTAATTATTTATATTCATTTACTGAACACATTATACTCCAGATGCTGTATGTGTCCTTGAGATAAAATGGTACACCACATGGATATAGTCTCAGCATTAGAATACACTGGAAATTACAGTCTTACTATTTCATAATAGGTTTTAAAAGAACACACAAAATGTATTGTTTAACTGTGTTTTAGGAAGATAAGTAAAGAGAATGTTGGGTCATGTCACAGACTGAGCTTCCCAAGAGGGAAATTCTCAGGAGGGATTTGCATGTAAAGTTTTTTAAGAAGTATTTTCATGCCTGTGGAAGAAAGCAAGAATTTAGTTGCTCAAAGTAAGATTCGCAGTCTCAGCAAAGGCTTCTGTCAACGAGCAGACATTATGAAGTTTTCTTGAGTTGAAGCAGGGGAGCGAGGCTTTAATGGACCTGCATGGTGGTCTGGGAAGCGGCCATGACCATGGGTGAGGAGATTCTCTTCAGCTTAGGCAATTCTCAAAGCAGGCTATGTGATGCTCAGTTTTACGTATTACCTTGTCTGTGTTATAGTCGCTATACAAACACTAACAAAGGTGTTGCTGGGAAGGTGGTTTCAGTTGTCTTTATGTAAGAAAGATTACCCTGGATAGTCTGGTCAAGTCTGATTGAATAAATTGAAAGACTTTTAGAACAAAACTGAGGCTTCTCTGAGAAAAATATATTCCACCAGTGAATGGCAGCTTCAGTTTATGCCCAGAAAATCTGGCCTGGCTTTCCTGATGGACTGCCCTACAGAATTTAGACTTGCCTTGACAGCCCCCACAATTGTGTAAACTGTTTTCTTACAATAAATGTGTGTGTGTATCTGTATCTATATATATAGATAGATATACATATAGATAGATCTACATACACACACACACACACACACACACACACACACACACACACACACACACACACATATATACTACTGGTTCTGTTTCTCTGGTTGAATCCTGCCTGATATAGGTTGACAACTGAGAATTATCTGCTAACAAAATGCAAAGTAGCTAGTTGATTAATCCTTCAGCCCAGAAGGGGTATCTGAGTTAGATATCACAGGGTTGCCTACAAGATAGTTAAATTATTTCTTGTTTTCTATTGTTTGCCTTCAAATTCATACTTTCTGTCCCTTGCTAAAAAGAGAAATAAGGGGAAAGACTGAGAATAGCTATTATGCAATTACACCAGATAAGAGTTTCATATCCAGGTTGCAAAAACCCAATTCAAGCAGACTTCAACTCACATAAATTGAAAATCTAGCCATTCAGGTATGGTGAAACTAGGGCTCAAATAAAATGGTTTTTAAAATTTTCATTCTTTACCTTTCTTCTCTGCATCCATCTGTGTTAACAATATTCTCACATATGCTAGCTCCTCCACTGCTCAGGCCTTCATCAGCCTCTCATTAGCAAGTTTAATGTAAACAGACAAAAAAAACCCAAAAAAACAAAAAAGTACACATCAAGCATCCTGATGGTAGAATTAAGTTTTATTTTTCATGCTTAGGTGACAAGACTTAACTCTGAACCAGTCACTATGAACAAGACAGACAGAATATACTGATTGACTGACAAAATCTGAGTCATTTGCCTACCACTGAAAATGGAGGTTTTAAATTTAAAGAAAGTGCAGTGCCTGGAGCCTTGGTAGGCAGGTGATTGTAAGACATTTGCTTACAGCTGGAAGCAATCATTGTAAACTAGAACAATATCCACTCCAGCATACAAATATGACAGGAAAGTGTGTCTGTCTCACTCAGACTCTGGAAAAAAAGGTCCTTTATAACATGGGGAGAAATGCCAGATATAGGTGATGGGGAGGAAGGCAGCAAACCACATTGCCATGTATGTACCTATGCAACAATCTTGCATGTTCTTCACATGTACCCCAAAACCTAAAACACAATAAAATATATATATTAAAAACAAAAAGATAAATACACATCAAGGGAAACAAATAAAATAAATAACTAAATAAATATGTTCATATTTAGCTTAATCAAATCATCCTGGGTAAAGCCAAGAAATTAATATTAACAGTGGTCTCAGGGCACCCAGACAAAGCAAAACCAAAATTTATCTGTGAAGAATTCAAGGTTTCTCAGGATTTCAAATACGAAGCCCAAATGAAGCAGAACTCACTCTTAAAAATTACAAAACTAAATTAAAAACTACATATGAGTGAGAGTCAGTCAATACAACAAATAACAGAAATACACATGGGAGGTTCAGATAATAGAATTATCAGGTGTTTATTATTAAATAAGTATGTATAAAATAAAGACAAAATTTAAAGGAAAACATTAAGGTCGGGCAGTGGCTCAGGCCTGTAATCTCAGCATTTTGGGAGGTGGAGGTGGGGAGGCTGAGGTTGAATGATCGCCTAAGCCTAGGATTTCAAGACCAGCTTAGGCAACTTGGTGAAACCCCGTCTCTACAAAAAATACAAAAATTAGCTGTGTATGGTGGCATCCACCTGTGGTCCCAGCTACCTGGGAGGCTGAGATGGGAGGATTGCTTGAGCCTTGGGAGGTGAAGGCTGCAGTGAGTAAAGATTGCACCACTGCACTCCAGCCTGGGCAACACAGCGAGACCCTATCCAGAAAGAAAAAAAATGGCAATGTTTCATAAAAAATAGTTGCATTTTTAAAGAACAAACTAAAACTTGCAGAATTGAAGTATATAGTAATTGAAATTCAAAGCTCAGAGGATGGATTGAACAGCCATTTAGTCACAATACAAGATAGAATTATTGAATTGAAAAATAGATTGGAGGAAATTATCTAAAATACAGAACTGAAAATTAAAGATAATTTCTGAGAAATTAATATAAATGAAGGTTTTAACATATATTAAATAGAAATTACATAAAAAGACACTAAAAGGAATGAGAAGCAGTAAGATTTGGAGGGATAATTTCATAGTATTTATCAAAGACATAAATCCTCATATTCAAGAAAGAAAATTGGTTCCTGAGGAGGAAAAACAAAAAATCAAAGTTACACCTAGACTCATTATAGTAAAACTTGAGAGCATCAAAAACAAAGAGATCTTAAACTCAGAGAGAAATAAGAACAGTTACAAATGAATATCTTTTGGACAGTAAACTTTTCTTCTTATAATTGAAAATCAAAAGAAAGTATAAAAATTAGCTTTAATGAGCAGAGAGAAAGATACTTTCTACGTAGAAGTATATTCAGTGGTGTGCTGGAAACAGTTTTCTGACTTATAAAAATAAATTGTTAAATATTTAAAAATTTTGCAAGTAAGTCATCAAACCAGCTTCAAATGTGAGCCATGAAATAGAAAATAAAAAAATTCTCGGGACAGAAAGAACCAAATATATTCTCCGTAATATTAGCTAAGAATTTTCCTGAATTGATCAAAGACTATTTCATATTCCAAAAACTCAAATAGAAAAAGCAAAAAGAAACACACTTGCAAATACATCTGACTGATAATACAGAACACTAAAGGCAAAAACAAGATTATAAATGCTGCTGGAGGGTAGAGGAGAAAAACGAGTGTTAATCAGTTTAAGACTTTTTAACATCGCAAATCGGAGCCAGGAGACAGTGAAGTAGTGTCTTCAAAAGTGATACCATTTAGTATCTGTAAATGATATACTATACGCTAGGTATATATTTGCAAATTAGATAATCCTATGTTAAAAAATACTATGTTTTAGTATTTTTTACTATTAAAAATTATTTTAGATAATCCTATTTTTAAAAATACTATATTTTGGTATTATAGTAAAAATACTATATTTTAATTTGAACCAAGAGCTATACATTTTATACATCTTTTTAAAAAAATAGGAATAAATTACATGATTATCATTTGGTGTTACACTAAGCCTAGGGTGGGGTTTGAATTTTTAAAAATAACTTCTTTCTTTATAAAATACGTTGACTTATTTTTAACTTGTCTTTTAATTAGATTGTATATATGTAAGTATATGTGGTATACATAATATAAAATATATTATAATTTATGAGCATGTATTATATATGCATAATATATAGAGTTTTACCTCTAAAGAAGTCATTGAATAAAAATCCTGTAATTATGTTCTCAAAGTAAATATAATCTCAAATTTTATGTAAGCTTTTTAGATTGTGCTTACATAAATGTATCACTAAATGTCCCTAAAATGTGCCATTACATAATATATATTTAGTAAAAAGAAGTAAAGAAAGAATAAAGGGAATGATAAATTTAATCTTTTTTGTTAAATCTTTACATCATCTGGAAATATAAAGGCAATCTGAGGTTTCTAGCTAGAGAAAGTATTTACTGCATCAAAGAAATTCAGCTTATTTGAATCCATAACACTTTCTGGAAGTCTTTCTATATCTACAGCCTTCAACCAATTGGTCAACCTAGAGTGATGTATCCTACAGGGTAAATTCTGATAAGCATTATAAGCAACATTATGCCATCTTCTCTCCATATTCCATTTTTTTTTAGCTCTAAATTGCACTTTTCATGATAAACTACTGTTTATTTAAATGCTTGATTATGTGCATTTTGTGATTGGTTTTGACCAACCTTTTGGTTAAAATTTTGTATGAAAGGAATTCTATGAATTTGTACTTGATTCTATTGTAGTTGATTCATGTTTATATTCTCCTTACTCTGCAAAATCTAGAACATGAAATGTTCAGTGTTTATTTGACCCTAATTATTTAAATATAACAAAATCAGTTTTTGGAGATGAGGTAATCTATTATAACTTTCAGTAGGACTTTGTCCTACCCTAGGCTTAACCTAACCTAAAAAAAGTTAATAGTATAAAATTTATTCACATTTTTAAAGAAAATAATAAAATGGTTAATTTTTAATTAAATTCGAAATATTTCCTGAATAGGTTTAGCTAAATTATAAACTTTTATTAGAGGCATTGACATATTTCACTGGATATAGAAAACTGATATTCACACAAGGAAACTATTGGAGGGTTGAAGTATGCTTTACATGAGAAATGTTAGAAAATAAGTAAAAATATTTAGTTTGAAGAGGAAATAATTAAAATTAGACATAATAGCTGTCATAAAAGATTTGAGAACTTTCATATGAAAGAGAAATTATTATGGATTATATGAAGAAAAAGTCTTAAATATGGAAGAACCTTTTTAGAAACTAGTCATTGAACATTGGAATCGGCTACCACAAAATGAATAGTTTAAGTGATAGCTGAACATCTGAAGATAAGATATAAAAAATTAGATGAGGTATAGAATTAGAGGTCAGCAAGCATATATAGCAAGTATAGCAAATTTTTGCTCTGTAGAAAAAATAGAAATGATACGAAATTGTAGGGCAAGATTAATTTGTTTTTTAAGATATTATAAAAAGCAAGATTATATCTCAAGAAGAAAGATAGTCTGGAAGAAAAGAAAAATACAGGAAATGGAGAAGAAGGAGAGAGAGAGAGAACAATTGCAGGATCAAAAGTCTATACTATGAAGCCAGCGTGGTAGATTGTGCCTGCAATTGTAGTCTCATCTACTACAGAGGCTGAGATGGGAGCATCACTTGAGCCCGTTTGAAGCCTGGGCAACGTAGCAGAACCCTGTTTAAAAAAATAAAAAGAAGTCTAGACAATAAAAAAAAACAAAAAAAGCAAAGAGGATGCAGGACACAAGTGGCCTGTCAGGGGGGTGGGGGCCTACAGCAGGGATACCATTAGGAAAAATGTCTAATGTAGATGATGGGGTGATGGGTGCAGCAAACTACCATGGCACGTGTATACCTATGTAACAAACCTGAGTGTTCTGCACATGTATCCCAGAACTTAAAGTATAATAAAAATAAAAAGGAATCTTGCCATTTGAGACATGGATGAATCTGGAGATTCCAAGGTGCACAGTCCCAATCTTTTTCAATCAATGCCCTTACTTTAACCGTAGACACCTGGTGAGGCTGTGCCTGCATCTTTCTTTGCAGGTCAGCCACTTGCATGATAAGAGCTTGTGTCTGTTTTCCCACAATTTTAGCTTTTTCTGTACAGGAGATAAGACTCTCACTCAGGGCAATCTTAGCAGATTTGTGGCTCAGTATGTGCTTCTAAAGCTGAGAGTTAGAATCCCTGAGATCATCATTTTCTCTCATCACTTTGCCCCCTGAACTTAGGAGCAACCAACCAGTTTCATTATGTTCCTTGGTTCTTTGATACAGTCAAAGATATTATGTATAGAATCACTAAACTCCTTGCCTTTCATGAGTGATGAATCAGGAATGTCAAGTGCATTTATTTTGTGTAACTCTCTAAACAGTTCATGCCAGGAGTATCAGTGTTCTCCATACTATCAGAAGTAGAGTCCCTAACAATTTTGAGTCTAATCATATTAAGTAGCCAACTCCAAAAACCGCCAAACCAACAAACGAACTCCATCCTTAATATTCTATTCCTCTAGAACCACTCCTGGTACCAAATTCTGTAGGAATCAGGGTCTCTAGAGAAACAGAACTAATAGGGTATATATATATGTATATATATATATATTATATATATATATATATATATGTGTGTGTGTGTGTGTGTGTGTGTGTGTGTGTGTGTGTATTATATGTGTTAATACTCCTTAATAGACACACACACACACACACACACACACATCTCACACAATCACAAGGTCCCACAACAGGCTGTCTGCAAGCTGAGGAGCAAGGAGGCCAGTCCCAGTCCCAAACCAGAAGAACTTGGAGTCCAATGTTTAAGGCAGGAAGCATTCAGCATGGTAGAACAATGTAGGCTTGGAGGCTATGCCAGTCTAGGCTTTTCATGTTTTTCTGCCTGCTTTATATCCAGTTGGTGCTGGCAGCTGATTAGAGGGTGCCCACCCAGATTAGGGGTGGGTCTGCCTTTCCCAGACAACTGACTCAAATGTTAATCTCCTTTGGCAACACCCTCACAGACACATACAGGATCAAGACTTTGCATCCTTCAATCCGATCAAGTGGACACTCAGTATTAACCATGAAAATGAGGTTCCCAGAGGTTTCAGAGTATGGGCAGTATCTGTCAAATTGCCTGGGGTAAAATTACTCATGCATGTGGCAAGAATTTAAAGAAAAGAGAGTGCTGGACATTATATTTAGAAAAAATATATTAATTAAGATCATACTATTGCTTTTAATTTTAAAACTACAGAGTGATCATAAGAGATCAATGAATTTGGGCAGGAACATTTTGAGAATCAGAATCTCATTAAATTTTGCACCTGCACTGTGTAACTGAGGAACTGAAAGCTACAAGTCAAGATAGGATCTTTGCTGATCTGACCCAAATATTTGTATAGTTTTTGCCATGTTAAAAAGAAATTGGCTGGGCATGGTGGCTCATGCCTGTAGTCCCAGCACTTTGGGAGGCCGAGGCAGGTGCATCATGAGTTCGAGATCAGCGTGGTCAATAGGGTGAAACCCCATCTCTCCTAAAAGTACAAATATTAGGAGTTCGAAATCAGCCTGGACAATATGATGAAACTCTGTCTCTACTAAGAGCAAAAAAGTTAACTGGGTGTGGTGGCACATGCCTGTAGTCCCAGCTACTCAGGAGCCTGAGGCAGGAGAATAGCTTGAACCCGGGAGGCAGAGGTTGTAGCAGAGATCATGCCACTGCACTCCAGCCTAAGCAACAGGGAGACTCCGTTTCAAAAACAAACAAAAAGAGGGAGAGAGAGAAATTGCACCAGACCAGTTAAACCATCACAAAACACTTTATTCAAGGTTTTTACAATTGAGGAGAGAGACAATTGCTGTGTAAGAGAAAGGTTGAACTCAACTCCACTGAAGCAAAAGGTAGATGAGTGAAAAAGTACGGAAAGACTTGGAAAGGGGAGGGATTAGTCAGTGTGATTAGACCATCTGTTTTTGCTAATTATCACTAACGGTAGTTAGGCTCTGCCTGCCCAGGGAGACTGAGAGATAGAAACCCTATTCTTTAATGATGACACCAAGATACTTGATAGAGACATTTCTGGGTTGTAGCAGATTTCCAACTCAAAGGGACGGAGAAATAATGTACGAGGGCAAGTTTTCCTAAAGCAAATGTCTAAGAAGGGAGGTTAGGGGCCTACATCCGGGAAGAAACCTGTCTAAAGTATAGTTCAGTTGAGAGGAATGTTAGGGAAAGGCAATCTTGGTCAACTATATATGAACGTTCTAATTATTGGGCCTGAAATGAAGATTTCATAAAACAGCGATGTATTTTGTAAAGCATGTTCTTAACGTGTTTAGGGACAAGTAACATATTACTACCTCAGAATTAACCCTCTGTTTAATCTTCAGAGAATCTGATCATTTTACATTTTGTTCTAGTTCAAAACATTACACTTTCATAAAACTAGGGCTCCTATATAAATGGAAAAATGCTTTGAGGTCTGTTTATCCCGGGGTGAGTAAGCAGCTGATCTCTATTCTTAAATAATGAGGGGGGAATGAGTAGCCAGCTATTGAGGAAAGTAATACATTTGTCTGTTAATAAGAAAGGAACTCTCCATACCAAGGATTTTTTGTGAGAAGGTTGACATAACTAACTGCAAATTGTTGTAAACTAAGACATAAGTAACCATTGCGTGACAAAAAATTATTTCAGGCAATTCAGTGAAGAATACCTATCCTGAAAGTTTTTCTTCCCCTCCTTTATAATTAATATGAAATTTACTTTCCAAAAGGCTCTAGCTCTTTTTTGGTTTGAAACTTTATACTTGCTGCTTCTTGAACCCACTACTTTTGTTTTGCTTTTTAATTCTGGGCAACAGTACACAAGGAAATTTCTTGGTATAGCACATAAAGGAAAATGAGGTCTGTAAAATCCCTTGGAAGAGAGAAGCAGAAAAAATGAGTGATATTTTTGAACAAAGAAAGGACAAAATCTAAGGTTGTCTTTTCTTATATATGACCAAAAGGTTGGAATTGAAGATATTTTGAAATAAATATAGTTTTATAAGACAAAAGAATAGCTTATTAGGTACAGAAAGAATTTCTGCAAATGTCTGAGATAAAAAATGAAGAAAGCCAACATAGGACCATGAATGAAAACTTGCAGAAAGCAAGAATAAAAGCTATTTTCTGAAAAGACTGAGATCCAGTCCACATCTCCTTGAGAAGAAACAGAACATTGAAATTGGAATCAGTTGATAGGTATAACTTCATATTATTTATAAGCACATTCAGGCTTAAGTTAATAGATTATTATTTATAGTTCATTCTGGTATAAGGTCACAAATTTGAAAAATATTTCTCATATATATGTATATATGTGTGTGTATATAATACATGTATATATGCATGTGTATAAATATACACATACATATAAATATATATGCCTTTTGAAACTAATTCTTCTGTCTCTGTTACTAAATTTGAAGCTATTCAAAGTGAAGCTCTTCAAAGCTTGGTCCTAATTCTGCTCTTAGTTTCTCACTCTATATATACTCTCAACCCAATTATACCTATGTCTGCCATTTATTTACCACACACAAAAAAGATAACTAGGTGACTCCAATTTATATATTGGATCCAGGCCCGTTCAAGTTCCAAAGTAAATATCGACAGTTTACCTGGCTTCTTCTCTTGGGGATCTGAAAATTTTAACACATTGAAAACTGAATTAAAGACAAACATCATCTTTTCCCAGTGCTACCTATCTCATGACAGGCAGCCTCTATATGCAGTAGTTTATGGTAGCACATTACTTTTCATCTTATATATCTTTTGAGCCTTGCTACATCCATCTGTATTGCCACTACTCTTCTCCAAGTTGCCTTCATTTGACATTTGCATGACTGCAGCTTCCTGGACTACCTACATCTCTCTCCCTTGTTCTTTTCTCAGCTATCTACCCCCTACTAAGACCAAAATATTCTCATCTCTTATCCTTGCTACAGCTGGAGTGATCTTTCTGGAATGTAGATCTAATAATCACATCCACCTCCTCTTTCAACTTTTCAATAGCTTTTCTTTGCTTTTAGAATAAGTCCTTTACAAGACACGCAAGTCCTTTATATTGTCCAGCTTCCACCTGTCTCGCCAGCCTTATACCATTCCAAGCTGTCCCTATTCTTTCTCTACAGCCACATTAGCTTTCTTTTCTCTTTCACTACTTCATTAACATACTATCATGTTCTCACCCAGAAATTTGTGCTTGCTAGTTCCTGTACTTGTAATGTTTTCTTCTGAGAAAACAAAACAATTTTTATCTGATAAATGTAAGCCCTTTCAAATTATCAGGCCCAGAGAGACATTAAAATGAGACAGTCCTACTTATGCCCTTTTAAGTTATGTATTCATCTATTGAAACTTCTTGCTATTGCCATGGGTAGCTATGAATTAACCTAATAATGCTGCTTTTTGGCTTAATAATGTATAGTTGTATCAGTCCGTTTTCATACTGCTGATAAAGACATACCCAAGACTGGGCAATTTACCAAATGTTGAGATTCACGCAGGATGGTTGAAAAACGTTAAGGGAAATATTAGGGAAGCTATAAGATTATAGTCTCAAACCTTTTGGAAGGCCAAAAGTTTTTATTAATTTATGGAATGGGTTGAAGGCAGCCAGTTCTTACGTTAGAACATTAAGTCATAGGGTGTAGATTAAAGATAATAAAAGCTTCCCCAGTTAAGCCTCTTTACCCCACATTCCTTTGTCCCTACTCTGTTTACTCATGTAAACTTTGTGCCAGATGACCCTCTATGGTGGACATTGAAGGGGGATTACCCAGCAATGTTGTTTGTTCTGGGCCCAGGAACCAAAACCTCTTATCATTCATAAAGCCACTCTTTTAACCATGTTAATTATCCACAAGTGTGTTGACTTGGAACCTCTGTTATTAAATCTACACTGAAAAAATGCAAGGAGGAACAGGGAGTGGTGGTTAGTTAGCTGCAATTGCCCTCTGAGAGCAACCGATGATCATCCCTAGCCCACTCAAATCACTGTAATTTGTGTAAGGGTGTATTTAATTCATCCGTCACTGAGTCCGGGTCTACAGGACAGACCTTCACAGGTGATGATCAAGATCTCAACTAAAGAAAGAGGTTTATTGGACTTTCAGTTCCACATGGCTGGGGAGGTCTCACAATCATGGCAGAAGGCAAGGAGGAGCAAATCACATCTTACATAGATGGCAGCAAGCAAAAAGAGAGTTTGCACGAGGCAACTCCTGTTTTTAAAACCATTAGATCTAGTGAGACTCATTCACTATCATGAGAATGACACCAGAAAGATGCACCCCCATAATTCAATCATCTCCCATCAAGTCCCTCCCATAGCATGTGGGGGATCATGGAAGCTACAAGATGAGATTTGGGTGGGGACAAAGAGTCAAACCATATCAATAGCCAATCACAAATCAATGTTACTTCTGTAAACCAATGAGAATTCCTGAAAACTTCTTGTCAGTCTACTCCCTGTCCTCTTTCACCATTTTTTTGCCTTTAAAAATGTCCTTGTAAAATGTTCTTTAAAAAGGTTATTTGGCTTTGAATCTTTTGGGCAGCTGTCCTCACATTGGCTTAAGCAAATTCTACAAATTATATTTTGTGCCTCAGCTGCTTTCTTTTAGGTTGGTACTCCCTGGATGGTTATATAGTCTCCTCCTTCAGTTCTTTCTTCAAATATTATTTCCTTAGTGAGACCTTTCCTGATTATTCTATTTAAAAACTATAGTCACCTACCTTCAACTTCTACCCTCTCTATTCTCTCCTTTATTATTTTAGTTTCTTAGTTTTTCTCCATAAAACTTATCATCTTGTTGCATATTATATATTTTATGTATTTTGTTTATTTTCTTCACAACTCTAGTAGATTATAAATATCCTCCTCTAGGAATTTTTCCTCTGTTTCTTTCTAACACTGCAGAACCTAAAAAATTACCAGGAACATAGTGAAACCACCTTTATAAAGATTACGACAGTAGGAGAAATCTGACGTAACTGAATCCATCTTGTTTTTTATCTCACAAGCTGTCTTTGCTTATTCCATGTTCACTAGGTAGGATTTAGTCTATACTTTAAAACAAAGACGATAACAACCTCTTCCTGCAACTAACCTGCTCCTTGGTTGGAGACTGAAACCACGTTTATAAAATTAAGAAGAGCCACCAGGCTAGAATTGTGATAGGGTCTAAATTTTGCTAAAATGTAGACATAGTTAAGTTCCAACCAGCTATTGTGTTTTCTGCTAAGATATAGATATAGTTAAATGCCTATCAGCCATTGTCTCTTCTGCTAGGATGTAAGCATAGCTAACTAGTCACAGTTTAACCAGTCATTTTTTTATAACTTCCCTTCTTTTAACTACATACCTCTCAAAAGTCACATAGCCAATAGCTGCAAAATTGATAACTTCCCCAGTTTCCCTTATAAATAACATTGTTAGGAAAACCTAAGACTGGCTTGGAGAGATTTTTTCAGACTTTGCATCCCTTATAGGCCAACCGACAGCATGTGGACCAGTAACCCCCTGCCCAGGGACTGACTGAGTATAAGAAAAGTGCTCCATTCCCCTATGATTTCATCCTTGACTCAACCAATCAGCATTCGCCCCATTCTTTAGTCCCCCACTGCTCACTAAACTATCCTTGAAAAACTCTAGACTCTGAATTTTCAAGGAGGCTGATTTGAGTAATAAGCTTCTGCCTTTTCATTTGTCTAGCACTGGATTTCTTACACTCTTTCCCCTGCTGCAGTAACACTGCCTTAGTGAATTGGTTTTATTTGTGCAGTCAGCAAGAAGAACCTTGATGGATGATTACAGTAGTGCTAGATATTCTCCATTTACTATGCCAAATCTGTTCTATACCTTTCTGTTCTGTGCTATGGGAGGCTGGATTGAATATCTGAACTCCCTTGCACTCTGGCTATCTACTGCCTGAAATTTGCAAATGGGAGGCACTGTCAGAGCAATGTCAGGAAATGTAAGTTAGGTATATGTTACCCTCAAAGTACCTCCTTAGCAGCTTTATTTGTCTATTTAAAGCCACAACTGTGCCATAACACCATTTCAAAAGTTTTAGGATCCCCAGTTTCTGGTAACTGCTTCTTTGCTTCCCATTCTTGCTCTTTAGGGGTAAGTCTTCTGTTTTGATTCCTAGGTTCTCATCCTCTTTCTTTGATTTCCTCAACCCTCCCTAAACCTTTGCAATTTACACTTCACCAAAATCGCCTCAGTTATTCACTTGAATATGCCATCTATTTCCCAGTGGAATCTTGACTGATACAGTAGGCATTTTCTTATAGGAAAATCAGATGTTTAAAATAGTATATATCTGACACATTGTGAATGCTCAATAAATGGTACTTACTATTATTTGGCCAAGATTTATTCTCAATATTTACATCCTAATACAATTCCATATGGCATTTTGTATATAGTATAACATTTTGACAAATACTAGTAGTATATTGTAAGGGTTATTGCCAAGTTTAAAATGAGGAAACTGAGACCAGCCTAGGAAAATTAAATACCAATTTATTAAGTTCCCAGGCAAGGTTCTGTGGTCCCGGAAAGGGGGCCAGAGAAGTCGCGCTTGACTCCTCTTGGGCATGGCGTTTTATAGGGAGTGAAGGCGTTTTGATTGGTTGTGGAGAAACAGGAAGTGGATGGCGCAAGCTGCTATTGGTAGGTAGGTGGGATTTCCGGTGAGCGGGCGCCCAGGGGGAGTGGGACCTGGACAGAGCAAAATGCTATTGGGCAGGTTTTGGCGGGGGCTTCTTTAAACTTCGGTGAGGTTTTCCAACGGCGGGCTAGGTGCCCAGTGCAGAGTTGAGTGTTGAGTGCAGATTCTGGTGCAGAATGCAGAAGTGGGCATTGGGGAAGCCACGTGGCAGAGCTAGATGCTGAGTGCAGGGCTTGATGTCCAGCGTGGAGTGTTGACGTAGTTTCCAGGCACGGAGAGGGATGGGCATGTCCGAGCTCCCGGCGAGGCAACTTGGCCTTACATATATAATCTATCATTTTGCTACATATATATAGTCTTTTCCAGCTTCAGCTTTTTCATCAATAACTAGGGAATAATTTAGTAATAACTTTGTTAAGATGTGGCTCTTTATGATTGATTTATTATCATTTCATAAAAATTCAAGTACATCTTCCAAACCTACTACAGTAGTAGAAATACATTTACTTTGTTTTATGTTAACTGAGTGACTTCTCTGTGTACAACAATGTGGTTCAAATACAGGTCAATCCATGATGCAAGCAAGAAGATAAATTATAGAAGAATTCTAAAAATAGCCAGTGATTACCTGTCAGCTCCCTGAGTTTTAGACTGCTATAAATGGCTTAATGTTGCTAAATTCAGACAATAATCACAAATCCAAATAGCCAAATCTAAAGCTGTGGAATGTTCAACAACTAATTTAAAGGCAGGCTTTAAATTCTGTGGTGTTTTAATTAATGCTAGTGCATATTTTTTTTAGAAGGATAACTGTGCATGATGCTATTAATTATTTTTAAAAATTCTCTGCTAATAAGTAGGCCAGCGTTTCAGTCTTCTGTTTGGGATTCTTAGGTTCACACCTAAGCAAGATGTAGTCTCTATCATGACCACATGGCATCCCAAAAGATTCTTAATAAGCTGGAGCAGAATTACTGGGGAAATAATTACATCAGTATCTATAGGGAGACCTGTGAGCTCTCTGTTGCCAAGAAGTTAAAATTCAAATGAGGAAAGAGGCTTTGGCCAGATATAAACTCAAAAAGTAATAATTTTTATTTTTATAGGCATATTATATAATTTATATCAAACCATAATTATGATTTTTAAACTGCATAATTAGTAATTTTAGTTCAGTACTGTAGTAATTTGCTTTATCAGCAGTACAAAATACGTAATACCAAGTCAAGCTGATGTTGTTAAAGGCCAAATATCCCTTGAGTCATATCAAATAAATTCATATGGAATCTACTTTTCTCTCACTTATACCCACCATGACTATGAAAGGTAAAAAGCTTACATATTCCATGAATTCATTTAATTTAAATTTTTCTGTGTCAACTATCTATGACATTTATCTTCCAGATTTACATTTAAGCTGTTTGTCAGACATCTCTTCACTCCTGGCATATAGTGCCCAACCAGCTGTTTTCAGTTTTTATCCCTTCCAAGCCTTTTGGCTCAGTGACAATATCTCCCCCTCCAAAGATCTGCAGACCCAAATCCACACTGTACAATTCCAGGGTCTGCTTAGTCCTCCCCTGGAGTTATGCAGAATAGGAAGTAGGATTACTCTGTGGATAGGAAAAAGAGGTAACTTGAAAACCTTATAAAAAGGTTTGCTAAGAATATCTTCGATGTTATTGTGAAATTAATATATCTGACAACTACAAAGAAGTTCAAGTGAATACCCATAATATCACACCACAAAAGAACACTTCTGGGAATGAAAGGCTATTACAGTTCTCCAGTCCAATGATAAAAATGACCAGAAGTACAATTTGTTCACAAATCACTTAAAATAAGGAACTGCCTCTTTATGCTTCAGAGAATTCAAGTATGAACAAAGAATTCCCACTATAGAATAAAATAAAGATTATTCTACTAAATGTTGTGGGGTGTTCATTTTTATTTGTCTAATCTAGCTACATGTTAAAAGACCTAACCACAAGGTCTTTAAAATCTACTGGGACCTGTTTGGGAGGCAGGGGAGGCAGAGCATCAAGTAAAATAGCTAATGCATCCTGGGCTTAATACCTGGGCAATGGGTTGATAGGTGCAACAAATCTACATGGCACACATTTACCTGTGTAACAAAGCTGCACGTCCTATACGTGTACCCTGGATCTTATAAAATAAAATGAAATAAGGAAAGAGAGAAACATACAAAACAAAACAAAACAAATCTAAGTTCAGTGAAAACCTGTGGAAAGTTTTAAAGTTAATTTAAATGTGTTGACATTTAAAATAGCTTAATGTACAGTATTGAATTTTTTAAATGACACATTAGAAAAAGAAGAAAAAAAATAGCTTAATATAGTCATTAAGAAAATCTGACCTTTTTATTAACTCAAAAGCACTTTATTAGTGAGATAATTTGATTTTCTCCTCACAGAATTAGAATTCTCTACTTTGGCTATTCCCGCCTGCCAAATGATAGGCAAGTTGGTGAGGCTGCAGTTGGGTACATCTCTTCTGCTGTACTGTATGTCTTCATGCGTCTGCCTCTTTGTGCTGTAAAGGGAATGGAAGATTGACTAGAAAGAGCAAAGAAAAATGAATAGATGATCTCTAGGGTGGCTTTCAGCTCAAAGAATCTGAAACCTGAGATTTTAAACAAAATTATTCATTTAATTCCATTTCTGCCTAGACAGTACTCTTTGTATATATCCAGCCATTATAATAAAATTAAGTGTTAGAATGATTACTATGTCAGGCATACTGTAACATTTCATTCTACAGATTTTATTGGATTCATAGACTGTTGCATTTTTCTCTCCAGTGATTCTTTCCACATTTTTGCTTTTATATAAAATATTGATCAAGGTTATATGGATATACAGTTAAAAATACATAATATTAAAATTATCACTCTCTAATGCTAATCCCTATTGTCAATCACTTCTTACTGTTTTTGCTATCTGTTATGATAGTTACTTGCATATATTCATGTAATATCCTAATGCCATTATTTAATTTATATCTTTGCCTAACATGTAATGACCTCCTTTTATGGCAGATAAGGACATTCTCTTTTTTCTACCCAATATGGAAATCATAATTTTGAGTTATTAATCAGTGTTTAGATTATCATGACTGTGTATAGTCATTACTGAGTGTAATTTATGTTGCCTTTTGAAAACATATTTTTATGAAGTTATTTTTTTGCATACAAATTTTTTATGATGTAACATAACATCTGACATAAGATTATAATCGCAAAGATACAGGCGAATAGGAAGAAAAACATTGAAGAAAGCACACCAATGGAAAATTTAAAATGTTGAAAGTTCATGATTTTCTAAAGCACTGGAATTATGTTTAGTCATGTATTCCTACTAAATTATATATTATCCCAATATGCATAGTTTAAATACATTTTGAGAAGAAAAATTGTCTGCTATCTACATTATTAGTTATTTGAAGTTGTGATTCACTTTGCTAACAAAAGCTGTTCTAAGTTAAATATCATTTGTTTACTATTTTTATCAGGGGATTCAAGAGGTCACATAAAAAAAGCATGAGCTTTTAGTGACAGGGAAAGAAATTAGCCGTATTTTTAAAATTCCTCGTGCTGCTGTCTCTCACTCATAAGTGCTCCTTCTTCTTTGCTAATTTTTCTGTGTTGTACTTCCTGAGACCACAGCTGTACAACATGAGAGCCTCTAGTCACTTACGGCTCTTTAAATTTAAATTGGTTAAGATAATATGCAATTAAAAATTCAGTTTCTTGGTTACACTAGCCACACTTTAAGTGTTCAACAGCGCCATGTAGTTACTCTACTGCACAATGCAAACATAGAACATTTGCATCATCACAGAATGTTCAATTGTATAGCACTGACCTAGACAACTATAAAATTATTAATCATGAGCAAATAGATGGCTTCTTTCCATGAGGGGATTAAAGCACAAGTTGAACTTACAAAGGCCGTCTGACTCTCTTTTCCTATTAATAACAGCTGTTTGAGCTCCAGAACAAAAACTTGAGAGAAATATTATCTTTAAAACACTCAATTAGGACTTCCTAGTTTTTATAACTCGACCTGTGATTCAATCTATAATAAAGGCCAAGACATAAGAAAAACATAGCACATTAGAGGAAAAGCAACATGTTTCGTATTTGGAAATACGGCAGATGAAAGGAGAATATTAACACACCGGGGCAAGCGAAGGGTTAGGATCTGAAGGAATATGTAAATCATGTTTAGAAGCTAATTTTAATCCCCCAGGACAGTAGAAAAGATGTTCCAAATTTTTAAACAGGGAAAGGACATAAACATTATATTAAGGAGCTTTTGATTTTATGAAGAAGGAAAGCTAGAAACATAAGATTTAGTATCATTCTTTTCTAGATGCATATTATTTTTCTATCTGTCACAATGTAAATGGCCTAGTATGAGTTAATTTATTCTGGAAAAACAATGGGGTAACAATAAGCAGGAAAATGTGGGTTGACAACCACATCAATGATTGACTTTATTAGTTATTAAAATGTTCTGTGTATCTGAGTTTTCATTTACAAAATGGAGTTAATAATACTTCATTGAGTTGTTAAGATAAATGAATGGGATGCAAAATATAACATGCCTGGTTGAATGCCTGGCATTTAATAGGAATTTTGTAATTTGTTACTGCATAGTTTTTTTCTTATATGTTTATACTGAAACTATCAAGAGACATGAAACACACATTGTGCTAGTCAATATAGTATTTGAACCCATACTTCAAGACGATATAAACATGGTTGAATTGTTAGGAAGTACAAGAAGTTTGAGATCTGGAAATAGCTTGTCAATCACCCAGTGACATATCTGAGTACAGCAATAGCAGAATAGAACTGAACACCTAGTTATCAAGTGGTAGCAGGCATAGTGTTGGCATACTGACCACCTGATTACCAGCTACTTTGAGCCCCACCAATATGTGTGGCCATAATAAATGCAAAGAGGAAAGTTAATTTTCTTCACATTATAACATTTTCAGTTCGTATCATGGTTCACTGGCATACCACAATTGTTCATAGTTGTACTGCTAATCTTCAAGAGATGTTTATAATTTATATTGTTTACAACTGAGTGTAGATATTATGAAGACACTTATTTTAATACTTGTATGAGCTTTCCTCCCAGAGCATCATATAATTTTTTTCACTTCATTCAGCTATCTGCTGAAATGTTATCTCTTCCCATGGTAACTGCTTGCCCATGGCATCTAAAATAGCTATTTTCCAAAGGCCTAAGTTTTACTTGAAGGATCAAATTTTATCTTTCGCAAAAAATGCTGTCAGTTGTTTTCTTGAAGTGACAGGCTTACTCCATTCATTTTCAAGTAATTGTCTGCCTAGTACCTAAGTCTGAATAACCATGGTTTATCTGCCAGTTGTTCTGTCAAGTGAAAATGTTGTTTTGAGAATAAAGCAGCTAGTTCAGCTCTCAACTCAAATAACTGTATGAGTTTTCTTTTCCTTGAGACAACTGTAGTCTTTAGGTATACAGCAAAAATATTTTATGCATTTATACATACTTCACACAGAATATTAGGAAGATGCATATTCCCTACTCAATATTTAATAAAATTAATAATTTTTACTGCTTCATTAAAGACATTCTTAAGTAGAACTGACGTTTTTCTGCAAGTATATTCCAGTAAAGAATGCAAAGATTAATAGTACAATTTGGTGACAATGCTTTGATTCATACTAAGGCATCAATAGTTTTACCTACCAATATTTTTTCACTATATAAATTGCCTACAGTAGATAATTAGCACAGTGAATGATATTAAAATAGATTATACAATAAATAATTTTATAATTCATAAAATGATAAAAATCTGAATTTTCAACATACTCTGAATATTAGATGAAAATTATATAATAAATACATATATATTAAAGAGAGGAAACAGATGCACAGAATTTAGAATCAGAAGGAAATATAATCACATGAGATATTTTAGCATTATAAGAGATTACTATTTCCAACAGTATTCTCATGAATTATAAATAATTTTAGTAATGGATAATATTGTAGAAAAACACAAGTTACCACAATGTTCCTAGTAGAAAATATGGAAAACCTGAAAAAACTAATTAACCATGTAACTTAATTATCTTTAATTTCTTCTGGACAAACAAAGGGGTAACAATAAGCAATAAAATGTGGGTTGATAGCAATAGCAATGGTTCACTTTATTAGTCATTAAAATGTACACAAATAGAGAGCTTAATTAAATCTAATACATAGTGCAGAAATAGACACATCACTTTCATCATCATAGCTGACATGTATGGAGCACTTCCTATAAGACAGACACTGTCCTAAGCCTTTAACATGCCTTAAACCAAAATCCTGAAAACAATCCTGTGAGTAATTCTATTGATAAGGAATTGAGCTGCAGTCACACAACCTGGATATTGTTTGATCACTAGGTAAGAATATTTTCTATGATAAAATATTTTATAAGAGTAGAAAATGGATAAATTCATTTATAATATTGATGTGAAAACTGGTTATATGTTTAAAATCATTTAAATCCTATTTAGATTATTAAATTTAAAATGAAATAAAACTATTAGAAAAAAGTAAATGAAACTCTGAAAACTAACAGTTTGCAAAAGTATAGTTATACCCACAACTCAGTATTTCCAAGAATATTAATTATAGAGAGACTAAAGTTTTAACTGCAAATATAATGAAGGCCATAAAAGTGAATATACAGTCAGATATTTGGGGGATGGGAAATTATAATTATCCTGCAAAGACTGTATTTAAATAAGAACTAATACATATGATGACATGCATATATAAATTATATATGATGAAACAACATACATAAATGATAAAAGACAAATTACAACTTTGGGAAAATATTTGCAACATATATAACATGTATGGTATGAATAAACTAAATATACATAAAGAGCTTCTATCAGTAGAAAAACAGCCAATGGAGACTTCAGAATAAGAGAAAATTTATAAAAGGTCAGAGGCTATGTGCGGTGGCTCATGCCTGTAATCCTGCTTTTTGAGGATAACTTTGGGAACCTGAGATGGGAGTATTGATTGAGCCCAGGAGTTTGGGATCAGCCTGGGCAAACAGCAAGACCCCCATCTCTATAAAAAATTTTAAAATGAGCTGGACATGATGACACTTGCCTGTTGTCCCAGATACTCCAGGAGCCTGAGGCATGAGCCCAGAAGTTCAAGACTGCAGTGAGCTATACTCTGCATTCCAGCCTGGTCGACGAAGCAAGATCCGGTCTCAAACAAACAAAAACTAAAAATGAAAGGTCAGAGACAATGGCCAATAGATATCAGAAAAGTTTTGGTGTTACAAAATCAAAAGATGTGCCCATTAAACAATAGTAAATCTTGTTTTTTACATGTTAAAAAGCCAATGATTAAGAGTAATGTCAAATGTTCTTGTGTCAGTTTGCTGAGAATGATGGTTTCCAGCTTCATCCATGTCCCTGCAAAGGACATGAATTCATCCTTTTTTATGGCTGCATAGTATTCCATGGTATATATGTGCCACATTTTCTTTATTCAGTCTATCATTGATGAGCATTTGGGTTGGTTCTAAGTCTTTGCTATTGTAAACAGTGCTGCAATGAACATGTGTGTGCATGTGTCTTTACAGTAGAATGATTTATAATCCTTTGGGTATATACCCAGTAATGGGATTGCTGGGTCAAATGGTATTTCTAGTTCGATGATGCAGCAAATCACCATGGCATGTGTATACCTATGTAACAAACCTGCACAATCTGCACATGTACCCCAGAACTTAAAATATAATAAAAAATAAAAAAGATAAATGTAAAAATAAAAATAAAATAAGTAATATAATTTTTAAAAAGAATAATGTCAAATGTGGGGAAATGAGTTCTTCTGTTGTCAGAGCACTAAAATTGGTAGGAATTCCCATAAGGAAATTTGCTATCTATAAAAATTTTTCAAAATGCCCACACAAATGCCCATGAAATTCAATTTACCATATTTTGTGCTAAAGCATATATGAGTTTATACATAGTAAGGCACTATTCATAATAGTAAAAATTCAGAATCTAAATGTATATAAATTAGGAACTCTTTTAAAATAGTGGTGCATCTGGATACTCTGCTATTTCAAAAAATGGTTTATATTTTTATTTACTAACCTAAAACAATACTGAACATGTGTGTAACACTATAGATTAACTTGGGAGTTTATGGGTTAATCTGGTTACCTTTAAATTTTTCTTCTTTTTTTTTTTTTTTAATTTTACTTTAGGTGTGTACTATATCCAGCATTTCTCCCCATGTTATCCCTCCCCACACTCCCCAGCCTCCCCATCCCCTGCTGTTCCTCCCCTAACCCCCACAACTGCCCCCAGTGTGTGATGCTCCTCTCCTGAGTCTACAAGTTCTCATTGTTCAACACATACCTATGAGTGAGAACATGCGGTGTTTGGTTTTCTGTTCTTGTGTCAGTTTGCTGAGAATGATGGTTTCCAGATTCATCCAAGTCCCTACAAAGGACACAAAATCATTGTTTTTTATGGCTGCGTAGTATTCCATGATATATATGTACCACATTTTCTTTGTGCAGTCTATCTTTGATGGGCATTTGAGTTAGTTCCAGGTCTTTGCTATTGTACACAGGGTTGCAATGAACATACGTGTACATATGTCTTTATAGAAGAATGATTTATAGTTCTTTGGGTATATATCCAGTAATGGGATTGCTGGGTCAAATGGAATTTCTATTTCTGGATCCTTGAGAAATCGCCACACTGTCTTCCACAATGGTTGAACTAATTTACACTCCCACGAACTATGTAGGAGTGTTCCTATTTCTCCACATCCTCTCCAGCATCTGTTGTCTCCAGATGTTTTAATGATCACCATTCTAACTGGCATGAGATGGTATCTTAATGTGGTTTTGATTTGCATTTCTCTAATGACCAGTGATGATGAGCATTTTTTCATCTGTTTGTTGGCCTCATATAGATCTTCTTTTGAAAAGTGTCTGTTCATATCCTTCACCCACTTTTGAATTGGGTTGTTTTTTTTTTCTTGTAAATCTGTTTTAATTCTTTGTAGATTCTGGATATTAGCCCTTTGTCAGATGGGTAGATTGCAAAAATTTTTTCCCATTCTGTTGGTTGCCAGTTCACTCTAAGGATTGTTTTGCTGTACAGAAGCTGCGAAGTTTAATTAGATCCTATTTGTCTATCTTGGCTTCTGTTGCCAATGCTTTTGGTGTTTTAGTCATGACGTTCTTGCCTATGCTTATGTCCTGCATCGTTTTGCCTACGTTTTCTTCTAGCATTTTTATGGTGTTAGTTTTTTTTTTTTTTTTTTTTTTCGGTTTGGTGCTTTGGAGTTCCGGGCGGTTCTCCTTGTTTTATGTTTAAATCTTTAATCCATCTGGAGTTAATTTTAGTGTAAGGTGAAAGGAAGGGGTCCAGTTTCTGTTGTCTGCACACTGCTAGCCTGTTTTCCCAACACCATTTATTAAACATGGAGTCCTTTCCCCATTGCTTGTTTTTATCAGGTTTGTCAAAATCAGATGGTTGTAGATGTGTGGTGTTGCTTCTGGGGCCTCTGTTCTATTCTATTGGTCTATGTCTCTGTTTTGGTAGCGGTACCATGCTGTTTTGATTACTGTAGCCTTGTAGTATAGTTTGAAGTCTGGTAGTGTGATGCCTCTGGCTTTGTTCTTTTTGCTTTGTGTTTATGTTTTCTGTAATTAGATTGTATTCATTTTCATATAGATTAAATAGTATTTAAAATACTGAAAGATAAAAGTTAATTTGTAAGGATTATAACTGTATTTATTACTAACAAGAGATAATGTCAGTGATGATTAAACTGGTGTAAACTCTTAAGAATATTACATAACACTTATTGAACATTTTCACTTCCAATTAAAATTTAGACATATAATTTGAGAATGGTGAACATAACCTATAACTATTTATGCAGGAGCTGGGACAACTGATAATTCAGATTATTGTCAAATACACCTCACTGATTTTTTTTAATGTTTCTCATCCACTGTTTTAAAATTTCTGTAGCAAAATCTCTTTTTCTTACATTTAAAACAAACTTTGAACTTTCCATTCTCCTTTAAATTCTTATAGCAAACTCAAACTTTTTATCCCTAAATAGCTATAAATAATCTGACATGGTACTGGATCAGATTCCTAACTTGAGCACTTCACTTGGAAATTTCTGAACCCAAAGGGTACATTTGGTTAGGAGTTAGAATATGTCTTCCCAGAAGCAGAATATGCTTGACACAATTTATGTCACAGAAGTTGCAAACTCATATCTATCCAAGAGGCACCTTTCCTTTGGTCCTTACAAAATTTCAAAAATATTGAATTATTAGACAACAACTTTAAAATGTTTGATTTTATACAAAACGTTGAAAGTTGGAGTTCCAGGCTTCATGCTTGCTATCCTGCATGGCAACATCTTTTGGAATGGAGCAGCTGCAGGGTGCCCTATATGTGGTCTTCACACTCAAATCTACAACACAAAGTCTGCATTGCTCATATATATTCCTTGCCTGACTTTTATAAAACGTGAATTTATGATCATATCTTTAGGCTATGTCCAAAGTCTTACCTGACACAACATGATTGCCCAACATGCCTGCTCTACTATCAAATTTCTATAAATAAAGACTTTTTTGTTTATATTAGGTTGAAAATAATGGCAAAAACTGCAATTACTTTTGCACCAACCAATCTAATAGACCTCTATAATATTTCTAGGCAGAGAGAAGCTATGTTATCATGTGAGAGATTAATAATTTCATTCTCACATTAACAAAGAAAGATTGGATAGGGAATAGAGTTCCAAGTGGAGGTGGCACATGGGATATTTAAGTGTTCTTGGAGGATGCAATCAGAAGCAGTGAGTACCAATTTTTACAGAAGTCTGTGATTGGGCTGTGGAGAGGATAATAAAAATGGACAGTTCATACAAACCAACAGAGGTAATTTACTTCTGATATTAATGTATAAAACTTTCCTTACCTGAAACACTTAGTTGCAGTCTATAAAGCTATTAACATTGACTTTTGAGCAACTGAGTCTGTTAAAGACTCAATATGTGCTTAAATATACCTCCTTTTTTAAAGAAAGAGACCAACGTGTACTATGTTTGATATTGTAAGGTAGTTTAATCTCAAAAGTGCTTTTTAATTCTCGTGCTATCCTTCATAATTTTGAAATCTGTTGTTATCTCTTCAAGATCAGATGTTAAAATTAGTTGTTTTTGGGCATTGTTCCAACAGAAAACATGACTAAACTTGTAATGGAAACATTCATTCAGCCCCTAATAAAATGTGAATTAAATTCATATTTTAAAAGTCCTCATAATTTTTTCTATAAATTCATTTGACTTTTTGAATATTGTCTCAAATAATTTTGGAGTTGAGATTTACTGCTGTTGGCACTTATCTGAATGCTAACAGTATTACCGCCCTAAGTAATGATAAAAACTGGGTCAGAGAATTTAGATCAAATTTTGGGAAAGAGTAAGTATATACTCATTTTACTAATTCAAAAACATGTGTTAAGATTGGATTATATGTTTCTTACACTAGTCTTTGCTGGGGCTTTAATGTGAAGAGGACATAGTTAATGCTTACAAGAAACTGGCAACTTAGGCAGAAAAACAGCTAACTAGTACAATGTGATAACTGTACAAATAACCTGAGGCAACAGTAAAGGGAACACAGCGGCAGGGTAGATGCATGTTGCCATGGAAATCAGAGAGGTTCCTCCAAAAAAGAGAGAGAAGTAACTATGAACTGGACTTTGAAAGACGACAGTGATTTTATCATACAGCAAAAGGGTATATGAAAACACATTCCAGATTCTGGGACCATAAGTAAACTCACAACATTGGAAAATAATTTTCAGTAGAGATAAGGCTGCCAAAGAGTACTGGAAACAGACAGCAAAATGTTTTAAATTGAGGCATTGTCAAGAAAAATCAAGAACAATTGGGAAATATATACCAGTCGTCTTAGAAGTTATACACATTTTGAACAATTTTATGTCCAGGACCTTATTATAAGAAAACAGTGTGGAACAGACAATATACTGTAATAGAATATTTCTCACAGCATTATCTAGAATATAAAAAAGTAGAAAACAGCTGAAATGAATAGTGATAGAGGACTGAAATAGGAGTAAATAAAAGGAATCATTTCAGTATTTCACCATTGGATATGATATTTGCTAGGGGCTTATATAGAAATCTTTGCCAACTTTAAAGGTAGTTTTCTATTACTAGTTTTCTGAAGTTTGTTATTATTTACTTAATTTGTTTACTAAAAATGCATGTTTAATCATGCTCAATATTTGCATTTATTTATTGAGATTATTACCTTTTTTTCTTATGACTAAAGTAAAGCAGATGAAGAGATATTCAGAGGTTAAATTATTTTGTATTACTTGTTGTTAATGAATTGCTAAATAAGATTTTCTTCTGTTTTCCTGAGAATATTTCTTCTATGATTATATATCAGATTGGTCTATACATTTTCTTTTCTCATACAGTTCTTTTCTGGATTTGGTATCAATACTAAAAAAGCTTCATAAAGTGTGAAGGACTCACTCAATTTACCATCCTCAGAAAGAAGTTACATGCAATTGAAATAATCTCTTTATTGAATATGTTATAAAACTAACATTTAAAAATACCCTTGACCTTTAAAACGTACCCAGTAGGTTTGGATATATATGTTTATATACATATAGGATTTAAATTATTAATTTTGCCTTTGTAACAAGAGATGTAGTCTGAAGAGCTGTGAATAAACTTTTAGCAAAATATAAACTACATGGATGTATTTTTCTTCTACTATTCCTGTCTTTTGGGTAATACATGAGTCTTAAATGCTTACTTCCTACTATCAATTTTGCTTCTAACACCAATCAATGTGCCAGTGACAATAGCCCATGTCACTTTTTATGCCAGCTGATGTCCAAACAATACATAATTTTATCACTCTTCATGATTGCCAAAATCAAAAAAGTTATTTTATCACACACTTAACTGACAATAAGAGACCAGTGGCCATTTTAAGCAATAGTGTTTTGTTTCTACAGCAAATAAAAAACTATAGATCTGATCCAATTAAAAAAGGCTTCCCCTTCTACAGATACTGTAACTTTGTAACTATTGGGTTTTTTTTGTTTTTTTTTTTTTTTTACTGGAATTGTAAATCATTTTACCATCAAAGTATCAAAAACTTCTGAGCATATTTTTGACAGCACACTGGAGGATAATGAACCATCAATAATGACAAAAAGAAAACTATGCAAGGAAAGACATTGACAACCTGCTCAGCCATGATAAGATGAAACCTAATTTTGTTAATACTTATAGTATTGCTAGGTATGACTCAGCTGGTGATATGGTTAGGCTCTGTGTCCCCACCAAAATTTTTATTTTGAATTGTAATTCCCATAATCCCCACATGTCAAGGGAGAGACCAGGTGGAGGTGATTGAATCATGGAGGTGGTTTCCCCCATGTTGTTCTGATGATAATGAGTGAGTTCTTACATCTGATGGTTTTATAAGGGACTCTTACCCCTTTGCTCAGTACTGCTTTCTGCCACCTTGTGAGGAAGGTGCTTCCCCTTCACCTTCCTCCATGATTGTAAGTTTCCTGAGGCCTCCCGACCATGTTGAACTGTGACTCAATTAAATGTCTTTCCTTTATAAATTACTTAATGTGCAAATGGACTAATACAGCTAGTATATGCCAATACAGCATATCATCTGAGTTTCCTGATTATTCAGGCACTTAAATGCTGGCTGATCATTTCTCATAACACATCATTAAATAGTATTATTGTTTAAAAGTATTTTGCTTGATTTTAAGTGATATGTTGTTAGGATCTGGGTACTATGTGATGTGGGCGAGAAGGAGGAAATTTTGTGAGCAGTGTCTCCTGGCAGTGATTGACGGATTAGATGAGGAGAAGAAACACAGGATGATTTATGCTCAAACTTGCTCTCATTTGCTACTTTGGAAATCTCTAGAAAGAATACCTTTGTTTAAAAGTGAAGGTAAATATTTCTAAGGAATTAAGGAAATACAGAGTATAGACAATGCTGCCTCCGGGCTTGGGGACCAGTGAGATCTCGAGTGGCCAAAAGCATTATTTCAGTTTCTGTAAGGAGCACACTGAAGTTCTGGCACCCTGTGAACTGAAGCATCTTTAGTGTCTAAGAGAGCTTCGCATCAAGATGGAAATGAGCAAGACGTTAGAGGATGTCATTGAGATCACATATAATGCACGTTGGTGAACTCTAGAAATAATTGGAGTTTGGAGAATAATAATTGGAGTGAGTGCTGTGGTTGTAAAGTCATTTTCCTAAGGCTAGAAGGTAGCAAAATGTGGACAATGATAGTAACCTAATTTGCATAAATTCCAGTTACACGATTATGAAAGGATGATACCTCATGATTTGATCTTAATAGCAGATGTTGTACAGGGAGAGAATATTTCAGATGCTACATTGGGTTAAAGAATTATCTCATATTTGTAATTTATTGTGTACTAAGACAGACAAACAAAAACAGCAAAAAAAATTGTACTTGTTATACCTTGTCTTTTAATAGGGAATTTAACCAAGCTACATTTGTCATTGTAGGTAAAATTTTTGTCCCTATTCAGGTTACTTATTTTATGCTTAATGTATTTTCAAATTTTTCATTTTTAACTTTTGCTTAATGTTTGAAACCATCCCAACTTCATATTTTTAGAGATGATCTTGCTTGTTTTATATTCCTATGGTAACACTAATTTACTGTGTATACTATGAAACATTTTTTACTTCCTTCTGACCTCCATTGTTAATCTTATTGAGATAACTGCTTGGAAATGAACTGTTGTCTCTTTGCAAGTGATATCTTCTTATTTTAGATAAAATATGCTTCATAAATATGTATTATTTTAACATAAAATTGGTTCAGGAAACACAACCATTATTTCTTGAAATACTGCCTTTTGTTTAGTATATATTTAATATATTTTTTGAGTATTTTTTACTTTCACTGCTTACTTTTTTTATTCCCATCTTCTGGAATGCCAATCTGATGCTCACTAGATCTATTATTCTGTCCCCTATAAATATTAATATCATTTTAATTCATCTCTTTATCTGCATGATGTATTTTAGTCCTTTCTTGGGATATATATTCCAGTTTATTAATTCTCTTTTTGGCTCTTTCTAATCTACTATTTAAGCAATTCAGTGGTTCTTTTTATTTTGAAAAATTGCATATGATTATTTCTAGAAGTTAATTCCTCATTATTTTGTTGTAGACTAAATTTTTTAAAAATATTTCCTCTGTAGCTATTCTCTAACATTTGCAGTTTCAATATCTCTAAATTTTGGTGTCTAAAACTAATGTTTTAAAAATTTTTACTTATCATGGGTACACAGATAACACTTGTATATCCTTATGGGATACAGGGGATATTTTTATACAGTTATACAATATGCGTGATAAAATCAGGGTTATTGAGGTATTGATCTCCTTATGTACTTATTATTTCTTTGTGTTAGAAACATTACATTTTCATGTTTTTACTTTAAAATGTACATTAATTATTGTTAACTATAGTCACCATATTGTATTACTACATCCAACATCTTTTCATTTTTAATCAAATTTTGAGTTAGTGGATGGACTTCTTTTCCTGACCATTGAGAATTTGGTTAATCCTTTGTTTTATCCATTGAGAATCCAGCATTACACAAATTGGAAAATCTTTCTTCCAGAGAGGATTTGCTTTTGCATTTGCTGGCATCCAAACTAGATAATTTCAGCCTTCAGAGATTCATAATCAGTGGAGAAATCACAGACTCTGCTGCTCTACTTCATCCCATCTGACACTGAATACCCATTCAGCAGTGTTATCAGTGGCAAATGTTCTCAGAGCAACCCTTTTCTTTAGAGATATCTACTGTTCCAGCACCAAATCACACTTTTTGTTTTCATTGCGAGGAGAGTAATTAGAGACCTCATAACCTCTTGCAAAATCAACTGTCCTCATGATAAAATTCTATTTAGGATATACTGTGGTTGACTTATAATCAGAATGGTCTATCAACACTTTTAGTAACTGATAATGTGGGAAGCAGAAGCCCATATTAACTATATATAAACATGTATCATTTTCTACTGCAATCTTTATTGCTAGAATCTAAAAATTATTGGGAATGTTGATGAGCTATGCTTCCTTCTTTACTGGGCATTACACTTTGCCTCTTTTTTGAAAATATAAAAGAATTTTTGTTTTATGATTCCATTTATATATAGCACAAAACAGGCAAAAGTGATTTAATCTCTTAAATATTAGAATCGATGTAAACGTGTATCTCAAAAATTCCACTCCTACAAATATACCCAATAGAACTATAGCCTTAGGGACAGTGACTTAGGGGGACACAAGGAGTTTCTAGGGGGCTGGCAATATTCTGTTTCTTGATCCAGGTATTACAACAGAGGCGTGTTTTTTTGTTAAATTCCACTGAGTTGTGCACTTATAACAAGTATGTTTCTTTAATAAAAAATATATTTCACAAAATAAATTAAATTTTGAAGAAGCAGCTGGGGAATAGGTTGTTCCTGTGAATGTGTTTGACTTGCTGCTTGAGTCTGTACAGGATAAAACTTATGTAACCACAAGCCTAGATTATGAGTCTAGACATGAAACATGGGGAATAACAATATTGTATATTGTAAATCGTGATTTTTTTCATGAAGCTCAGCAAAACAGTATCCCTAATCTATTTTTTTCTTCTATGATGTTTTTGCTCCTCCACTGAGCAACGATAGATGCAGGAAAAGAGATCATTGCTAGCATACACAGGACCAGCAGAGAAAAATTCTAAACCAAACATATTTGGGAGTTTCTTCTTAACATTTTACCCACCTGGAGTTCTTGGAGCTTATTGAGATGGCTAGAGACACTCAAGGGGACACTCAAATGTACATACCCTGTCTAATCTATGAAGATGGAAACAGATTTGCATTCAAAATCTCTGAGGAAATGTTTCAACCTAAAAGATGTCATTGTCTCGGGGATTGAGGACACCTTTAAAGAGAAAGAACAAGTGGTGATAATCAGGTGCTTGCAGGTGAAACTTATGAACCTCAATCTTCATTTAGTACAGGAAAGGAAGAAATAATGGGGCAGAAGAGGAAAAAATGCCCAAGATTCTAACCAGAGTCTGAGATATGTAGATCATGTCTATTGCCAAATATCTGATGGTCATTCTGACAGTTCCCATTAACTGGTATCTTCAGAGCCAAAGGATTCTGCATAAGAATGTGGAAGTATGGGCTAAATTTATTATATCAACTGAAATCCAATATTATCATTGAGAAATATTTGTTTAAGGTTTTGGGGGATTTAAATTAATGAATTAATTTGAGATGCTGGGGTACATTCTCTTATTTGTTACATGAATATATTGCATACTGGTGAAGATTGGGCCTCTAGTGTGCCCAGTACTCAAATAGGGAACATTGTACCCAATATGTAATTTTTGAACCCTCACTCCTCCCCCATAGTTTATTCTTTTGGAGTCCCAGTGTTTATTATTTCCATCTTTATGTTCATGTGTCCCCATAGTTGAACTCCCACTTAGAGGTGAGAATATGCAGTATTTGGTTTTCTGTTTCTCAGTTCCCCTTAGGATAATGGCTTCCATCTCCATCCATATTACTGCAAAGGACATGGTTTCATTTTTTTTTTTAATTGTTGCATACACTTTACATTGTTTAAGAATCTTGGAGGTCACCAGTTAGAAACTTTTTAAACATGATAAGGCATTTTGTTTCCAGGACTTTTTGTCATTAATTTTATAGGTTATATGTTACTCATTGTAAGAAAATTTTGTGGTTTAATATTTCTTTAGATAATATATAAAATACAAAAATAAATTATAATCTTCAGATTATCTAGGAAAATACTATTATCATTTTAAACTATTCAGTTCCAGTACTTTGCATATTTACTGATGTATTTTCATCTAATTTGCTTATTGATAATCTATTTTCATTTAGGAAATATATTTTAAAAATAAATGTATATGATCAATCTAGAAATTCAAATAAGTTTAAAAATTGAAAAATAGAAAAAAAGGCATACAATTTTAACAACCTGATATAACAACTGCTACTACTTTGAAGAACCTTGTTCAAGATCTCTAAGTACACACACATGCACAGACATACTATTTTCATATAGAGTACATTATATAATATCATGTTACATGTGCTGTTCTATAACCACCTTTTCCCCTCAACAGTAAGTTCTAAACTACACAGAGAAAACCCTTTTAAAATTAGTATCTTAGAATTTTGAAATGAGGATAAAGATCAAGAAAATATTTGAGACAAAGCTGAGATATACAAATACAGTTTATGAGAATAAATCTTTTCATCTTTTCATGAGCTTTTTCAAATTTATGTCTTTATAACTTCTTACTTTTCATTATTTGGTTTATTTTTATTCATTCTTGCACATGTATATACATTAGGCATTAAAACTGCTATTTAGAGCCCATGATTTTAAGTGCGGAACTAGATATCGGAAAATAAATGTAGCCTTGCCCTTGTGACATATCAACTCAGTTAAGAGGAAACAATTAAACATATTAGCAATCTATACAGAAAACACCAGGGCTACAAAGAGAAGTTAGCAATTGTTAAGGAGAGGAAAACAGTCCAAAAATCTTGAAGAAGAATATCTGACTTGAGTATTGATCATGGAAAATGTTTGTTTACCTAGTGTACTTACAAGACACAGAGTGAGAGAAAAACAAATGAAATAGTATCTGTTTGTCAAGTAACAGCAATTTATTAGATTCAGTAAATCAATGGTATAAGACTATTCAATTACAGGTAATAGTAATAGAACTAAGTTAACCTAATTAGTGAAACAGTTAAACGACTAAAATAGACATTTTTTTCTAATTCAACAATAAGAAAAGGAAAACAAATAATCTCATGAAAAATGGTCAAAGGACACGAATAGACAATTCTCAAAGGAAGACATAGAGAGGGGTACAAAATGACAGACTAGATGCAGCCAGTGAGCACCGCTCCCACTGAAAGAGATGAAATTATTGAGTATACCAATATAATTTGGGCAGATCTACAGAGAGAAAACACTAAGAGTAGATAGAGAGGTGATGCTGATGCCAAGGCTGAAGAGAGAGGAAGCTGGGAAAACTTTGCAGCCCTAAAGAGCTCCTGGGGAAGGAGTGAGTGAGGAGAATGAGAGACAGTCTACTTCTGCGGCAGACCTCTGGGATATCAGCTACAGCAAAACCCACATACTCCATGGATGTATGAGCTGGCAGGAGGATCTGCCCAGGAAGCAGGCAGACATAAGTCTTCAGCTAGTGCAGAGCCCTTGGGTTTTTGATCTTGAGGCAACTTCAGTAAATTGCATCCATAGGCACTCATTCCCCAGAGATCCCCATCTCCCTCCTAGAAGCTCTAGCCCCAGATTACCAGAAAGGCAGGAGAACAGCAGCACAGGCTTTCCTGTGGGACTAAGGCACATCTGTCCTGCAGGCCCTGCTGCATCCTAGCCCCTCCCCAGAGATCCTGCCTAGTCATCCCATAGGAGCATGGGCACAGTGCAGCATCCAGTGCCCATCCTGACTGCTTTGCTCCATCTGAGTACTTTTCTGGTGACCTAAAAGGACTGCAGATACCCCAGTGCAGCTGGAGCCAACTTTGTGCCGCAGGGTTGTAATGTGCAGCTCAAGAGTGCTGAGTGAAGATCTGCAGCCAACAATCAAGTGAGGGAGGAGCTCTCAGTTTAGGAGCACTAGAGAAGGGTAAGAAATGGGGATTCAAGGGCTGGTGCAGGGGCAAGGTGTGCATTCTACTGCAGGGATAGTCCAGAAACTGTGTGACCTATCTCCCTGCACAGCCTCTGCCCTAGGGAACCTCATAGCCTAGAACACCTAATAAAAAAACACGAGCATGGCACCAGTGATCAAAGGTGGTTTTCTGAAGGCCCAGGAGAAGAGCTGGTGAGGGGAATCATATCTCCCCTCAACCCGCATCACACAGCACGCCTGCAAACACAAGGAAATACAACAAAAGAGCCACATGGCTAAGAGCCTTTCTACTGGCTATTACTCTTAAATGCCATCTACTGTATCACTGCCCAAACCACAACACCAAAAATTATTCTGCTAATATACACCCCTGAAAACAAGTGCAAGAATTTGCCCACAAATAAAGATCCTGTACAAAACCTTGACCCTCTGAAAGCATTCAGAAACAAACCGAACTGATTCTACTCAGCTTACACCACAATTAAAGAAACACCAGTCCCCTCATATAAGGAAAGAATGAGCACAAGACTCTGGCAATTCAAAAAAACCAGAGTGTCTCCTTATCTCCAAATGAGCCCACTAGCTCCCCAGCAGTGGACTTTAACCAGACTGAAGTGCCTTAAGTGAAAGACATAGAATTCAGAATCTGGATAGCAATGAAGCTCACCAACCTTCAGGAGAAAGTTGAAACCTAATTCAAGGAATCCAAGCAATCAAGTTAAACAATCGAACAATTGATAGCCACTTTAAAGAAAGAACCGAACTAATCTTCTGGAACTGAAATATTTACTACAAGAATTTCATAAGACAGTTGGAAATATTAACAGCAGCATAGACCAAGCTGAGGAAAAAATCTCAGAGCTTCAAGACCAGTTTTTGAGTCAACTCAGTAAGACAAAAATAAAGAAAAAATAATTTTAAAAAATGAAGAAAACCTGTGTGAAATATGAGATTATGTAAAGAGACCAAACTTATGAATCATTGACATTCCTGCAAAAGGAGAGAGAGTAAGCACCTTGGAAAATACATGTGAAGATACAGTCAACAAAAATTTCTCCAGTCTTGCTAGAGAGGTTGACATGCAAATTCAAGAAGCACAGAGAACCCCCTGGCTAGATACTATACAAGATACAATATCGAAGGGACATGGTCATCAGATTCACCAAGGTCAATGTGAAAGAAAAAAATCTTAAAGGCAGCTAGAGAGAAGGGTGAAGTCACGTAAAAAGGGAACCCAGTCAGGCTAGCAGCAGACCTCTCAATAGAAATCTTACAAGCCCACAGAGATTAGGGGACTACTTTCAGCATTTTCAGATGAAAGAAATTCCACCAAGCATTTCATATCCTATCAAAATAAGCTTCATAAGGGAGCAAGAAATAAAATCCTTCTCAGACAAGCAAATCCTGAGGGAATTCATTATAACTACACTAGCCTTACAAGACGTCCTCAAAAGTATATTAAACATGAAATTGAAAGAACAACTTGTGTGCTACCACAAAAACACACTTAAGCACATACTCAATAGACACTATAAAGCAATGATGCAATCAAATCTACAATGCAATGACCAGCTAATAACACAATGACAGCATCAAAATCTCACATGTCAATACTAACCCTAAATGTAAATGGGCTAAAATCCTCATTTAAAAGACATATAGTGCCAAACCGAAAAAAAAAAAGACTCAATTGTCTCCTGTCTTGAAGAGACCTATCTCACATGTAATAACACTCACAAGCTCAAAGCAAAGGGATGGAGAAAGATCTACCATGCAAATGAAGAAGAGCAGGAGTCACTATTCTTATTTCAGATAAACAGACTTTAAATCAACAACTATTAAGAAGGACAAAGAAGGTCATCAAATGATGAAGGGTGCATTGCAACAAGAAGACTTAACTATCATAAATATATATGCACCCAACATTGAAGCATCCAGATTCATTTAAAAAAAGTTCTCCTTGACCTATAAAAATACTTAGATAGCCACACAATAATCGTGGGGAAACTTCAATACCCCATTGAAAGCATTAGACCAATCATTGAGGCAGAAAAGTGACAAATTTTAGGCTTCAACTCAATACTTGACCGATTGAACCTAATAGACATCTATAGAATACTCCACCCAACAATCACAAAGTATACATTTTCCTTATTTGCACACAAAACATATGATTGACCACATACTTAGTAATAAAGCAAGTTCCAATAAATTCAAAAACCTTAAATAATGCCAAGCACACTCTCAGATCACAGTGCAATAAAAATAGAATCAATATCAAGATAATCTCTCAAAATTGCACAAGTATATGGAAATTAAATAACTTACCTCAGATAACTTCTGGGTAAACATCGAAATTTCAGGTGGAAATTAAAAAAAGTCTTTGAAATTAATGAAAATAGGGATACAACTTACCAAGATCTCTGGGATGCAGCTAAGGCAGTATTATGAAGAAACTTTGTACCCCTAAACACTTTAATCAAGAAGCTGGAAAGATCTCAAATTAATAATCTCATATTGCACCTATAGGAAATGAAAAAAAAAAAAAAGAACATACCAGAGGTGGGGAAAGGTGTGAGAGTAAGATGGGTAAGTGAAGAGAAGTTAGTGAATAAGTATAAACTGACAGTTAGATAGAAGAAATAAGTTCTAATGTTTCTTACCAGACTAGGATGACTATAGATAGCAACAATATATTGTATATTTTATAATAGCTAGAAGAGAAGACTTGACATTACCAACACATATAAATGATTAAACACTCAAGGTGATGGATTCCTCAGATACCCTGACTTGGTCATTACACATTTTATGCATATAAAAAATCCTCACATGTACCTCGTAAATATGTAACATAGCCATAAAATAAAAAGACATTCTTTTCCAAATTCAGTTCATTTTTAGTGCTATGTACTCTTTATATTACCATTTATATCACATGACCTCTTGCTATGATGGTTAGATTAGATATTATTTCAGTAAGAACAAATATGTTTTAATTAAAATGCTTTCTGAGAAAATGGAATGTCACATTTTAAAATAGAATTTCAGGTTGCTATAGCAACTAATAACTGTCACTATTTATTCTAAATAACATAAAAAGCATCCTTAAAGATAGTAAATCATTTTCAAACTAGCCTAATATCATTTAATATCTTTAGCTACTGGTATTAAATTGAATTACATTAACAATGAAATGAATATTTCATGTGGGAGAAACTGCAGAATATGTATAGGAAAAGAGAGAAAATAGAGGTATTTTTCAAAAGCTTGATGTGTTAGTAGGAGACAAATGTTTAATGTACTTTCTCCAAAAGAGAAAACAGTCTCTCTTCACAGATCAGATTATCTGTTAAATTCAGATTTTCCAATAACAATAACTTTTTGTTGTTGTTGTGCCCACGGAAGTCTGCAAACTATTGAAGCGAAAGCGTGGTTAAGTGAGGGAAACAGAGAACATAACACATTCCGGAACTGTGCGGCTCCTGAGGTCAAATCCCTGCAGGAATCCTTGTATCTTTGTTTCAGACCTTGTGATGTGGGAAATAAGAGACCAACCATAAAATAGTGTAAATATTTTTTTAAGTGTTTTATAAAATGTAACTAATGCAATATAGAATCTTAGAGGCTTCCTGTTATCTCTTGAAATCTGTTGTAATAAAAATTTAAAATTGTAATCATGACCTTACTATATGGTAGTGGCAGAGACCCCCTAGTATATTAAAAGAAGCAAAGTCAGGAGGTTATGGTCAAAAATCCCTTTAAAGATTAAGAATGCCAGCTAAAGATCTCCAGGGCAGGTTCAAGGCCTAACAACAAATTTCAAAATTTACAAGTATACTAATGAATACCATCATGATCCTTCTTATTTTTAAGGAAGACATATAATTGCCATATTATTCTAGTTGATCTTTCTCTGGCCTCAGTTTACTTAACTATAAAATGGAGAAAATGTCATCTACTGCAAATGAGAAAATGATTTTAAGGATTCTAGCACAGTGCCTAATAACTTTGGTTCTTTTCTTTGGCTATTTTTTTTAAGCTTTTAATAAATCATATCTTGTCATAGAAATTTCCAAAAAGAATGTTTTCACTTATGGTTAAATTTTTGGAATAAAGGAAGAGTTAAAAAGTTTTGCTTTTTCTTTTTTTGGCCCCAAAGGAGAAGACCTCCCATGGCAAAGTTAAACAATTGTTTTTGTCCATAAAAAATGCAAGAAAAGATTCTGTGAGATCCTCTCATCTTATCAGTGCTTTCATGATTCATTTTGTATATTTAAGAATTCCTATCCATGTAATTTTGTTTTTATCTATTTTATAATTCACAAAATAATGAGTGTTATTCTTCCTTTATAATGTTTTATTTTAATGTTTAAAGGATTTGAAAAATTTAGCTGAAGATCCTTCCTACACACTAATATCTTTTAAGGTTAGTCATTAGCTTTGACAATTCCTAGAATTCTTTATGGTGAAATATTACAGAGATATTAATTTCATCTTCTTTCTCTTGTTTTTCTTATTATAGAGATGGGATCTTACTATGTTGCCCAAGTTGGCCTCAAACTCTTGGGTTCAAGTGTTGCTCCCACCTTGTTCTCCCAAAGTGCTGGGATTACAGAGATATTAATTTCTTATTAAATATATCTCTGTAAAATTATTTTGCTTGATAATTTGAAATAGGAGCTTGATTTTTAAGTACACGTTTCCTGGATTAACTTTGTTAATTAACATTAATTTTGGCAATACTTGCTGTAGAGCATGTGCTTTCTTAGGGAAGATAGAGTTTGAAATATGATCAAAAGACAAATAACAAATCCATCCAGACTTTGGAAACAATTTCTATGAGTATGAAAATGATATTTTAAAACTAGGGCTTCACATTGTATTAATATTTTAATAGCATTAAAATGAAATAAAATAATCTCTGTTAGACAAAAGTGACCCAAGAAACAGATGAAAAATTTTAAAATTTTTGTGTATGGACAATTAGTCTATGTTAGTTTCAGTATTATGAAGGGAAGAAAGCTCTTTTCTTAAAAATTATTTTCTGGGCCTGGCACAGTGGCTCACACCTGTAATTCCAGCACTTTGGGAGGCCAAGGTGGGCTGATGGCTTGAATCTAGGAGTTTGAAACCAGTCTGGTAACACGGTGAAACCCTGTGTCTATCAACAAAGAAAAAAATACAAAAATTAGCAGGTGTGGTGGCACACACCTGTAGTGTCAGCTACTCATGAGGCTGACGTGGGAGGATCGCCTGAGCCAGGGAAGCAGAGGTTGCAGTAAAACTAGATCTTACCACTGCACTCCAGCTTGGGTGACAGAGCAAGACCCTGTCTCAAAAAAATTATTTTCTGCAATGTTAAAGGTAATTATCCAGATATTGTGAGGTGATAAACTATACAGCATAAAACTCAGATGCTAGAATTAGAAAAATCTGAATTTTAATCTCACATTTGCTGCATGTATATTGGGCATATTACTTAATTTTGTAAACTCCAGTTTTCTCAAGTGAAAAATGGAGATAGTTAACTGTAAGTAGTTAATTAAATGGAGATAATATAAGTTATGCCCTTAGCAAACACTGTGTATTGCTGATGATAAGCAATCAATAATTGTTATCATTACACTTATTTTTTTTATATTTTCATACAGTAGTGCTCAATAAAATTAAGTATATAATTTACTTCATACATTTATGTCCGTTGCAGCATTAACTTGTAACTGATGGAAGTAGAGCCAGAAAGGAGGCTTCAGGAAAAATATAGCATTTTCATCCCCCACTTCTACATTTATCTGAATGAGTATGTATTAGTTTTTAACAACCATTAGAAAAAGATAAAACATGTACTCATACCTTTCCTAAGGAATATTATAATATATTTAATAATAAGCTTTTTCCCTAATATTATATTTAAGTTATTTAGGGGGTTGGGGGTGAGGAGGAGGGAACAAAATACCTATGATTTCCTTAATTGAATACCTTAGTTTTAAAAATATCTATACATCCTGAGTGCACATATATTGAAGGCAAAATACTCTACACTTAACTCCATAAAAGCCTTGAAGAACATAATAGTATTATCCAAAGCTGAAAATATCAAAGGTAATTTCACCACATTATAGAGATATTTCTAAATACCATGTACAGACGGTCTCAGACTTACGATGTTTGACTTACAATTTTTCCACCTTATGATGGTACAAAGCGATAAGGCATTCAAGAGGCTCCTTGACTTAAGATGAGGTATGTCCAGATAAACCCAACCTAAACTGAAAATATTTTAAGACAAAAATGCACTTTCAATATAGTATATTTTCAACTTAGGATGGGTTTATTGGACTGTCACCTCATCATAAATTGAGGAGCATCTGTAATTTGTAATTAAGTACTGACACCAGGTGATATAAACAATGATATGCATCTTCTCTAGATTCATTTAATAACCATTTTCTTCTCTGCGTTTATATGATTTACTTTACCAGAGGAAATGCTTACAAAATGCAGAATGCTTTAATCCATAAATTATTTGGGAAAAGTCTTGCTAAGAAATCTGAAAACTTTTTACGTGAGCGTTTACTATGCATTGTATACTGCATGTGATCTCTATTAGTATGCATGCATCACAGCGGTTTACCTGTGTTTCTATTTACAGTGCTGTGTGCCCTAAAAGATTTTTAAGCCTCAGAATGAGTTTGTGAGTTATATCATTAAATTCGTAAATTTCTCTTCTTAAACCAATTTATATATTTTCAAAGCATAAAGTTTCTTTTCACCTCACTTTAAATGAACATCAGTACTTGATGCTCATGGCTGCTTGATTGAATTAAACTGAATTGCATGAAAGACTCTGAGATGCTGATTTTAGGAGTCTTAGAGATTCTTATTCTAGCTCTACTGTTAATAAACTATGGGACACTGAACCAGTTGCAAACACCCTAAATCTCTGACTTTTCAGCTGTAAAGTAAGGATTAGTATGTTCTGCCTTGCTGACTTCAAAGGTTTATTTAGTGCAATAATGTAAGTGAAGGCATGTTGGTTGCCATAAATGCTTTGCTTCCTTTCAAATCACATATTCTCCACCTTAGGAACTTTCCATTACCAGCGGATATTAAATTATAGAACCCATATTTTACAAGGCCAAACTTTGGTGGCAAAATAAATCCTTCCTTTCCCCGCTACTTTTTTCATTAAAAACATAATAAACTTATGTCTACAAATATTAAGTCATATCCTTTTTTATAGAACCAGTTATCTAATAAAATTTGGTAGAAAAAAGGTTGCAAGGACAGGAGAATAGCTATGTCCATTTGTGTTTTGAGCATAATTTATAGATCTGGATAATTTTTAAAATTTTATTCATCTTTAAATTGCATGTGCTTTATCAGGACTGATCCCTTGCATGTAAACTGAATATTTACACCTTACCCTAAATTGGATTTGCATCTCGATTTAGCAGGGGTGTGTGTGTGTGTGTGTGTGTGTGTGTGTGTGTGTGTGTAGTTTACCATAAGAAACTTCATAAGCCAACAACAATTTTTACTGATGTTTTTATCATGATGTTTCCAGCAAGGAGTTCTTCTCAATTATTTTTACTATAATACCTAACATGTATCTGACACTTCTATTAAACTCTCCACAATTACCCAATGTGAGTGTACTGTTTCCTGATAGACCGTGGCCAAGAGTATTAAGGAAGTAGCTTAAAGGGGAGATAAGCTACTGATTGCGAAGGATTTCCATTTCTTAAAGGAGTATACCTTTATTCTGTCTGTAATGATAGGGCCACTGAAAGTTTTTAAATAGAAGAGTCCCATTTTCAAGTTTCGATGCTTATCCTAATAGTAATACCCCTGAGTGCTGTGACAGCTCAATACATCAAGAGATTCTGCAATTTCAGAATTGAGCTTATTTGGGTCCAGTGGTTTAATATAATAAAAAAGAAGAAGCAACTAGCTTGCTTACATGAGTTTATTGACTGCTGTCAATCTGTTTTTAATCCAAATGAGGCAAGATACATGGAAGAAGCTTATCGATATTAATCTCACCTCAAAAATACTTTCGGACTCCTTACACAAACATTCATGAACCTCTATTATTAGATTACTTTGGCAGAGCAGCCATTATTTCCATCCTTTCCTTGTCCTACTCTCTCAAAAGTACTATCTGACATGTCTTTGGTATTTTCCCTTCATCAGATGTGCAGTAGTGTCCTTGTTTCTGAGGAGAAGTCTCAGGAAGCTCTCAATTATCTCTTTTTATGCGATTTTTCTTCCTCTCTTTATCAAAGAGGATCTAAACCCAAGGTCATAAAGTTAGAAAGAGGAAAAGTGGAGGCTTAAAACTCGGTTACCTATCTTCTGCTTTCTTTCCAAAGGCAATGTTCCTATGATAATTTTTCCTGCCCTTTGGGACTTGTATCTCTCCTGCTTCCTATTTAGTGTTTTCAAATTTCTTTTTTTTCTTTAATTTTACTTTAAGTTCCAGGATACATGTGCAAAACGTCCAGGTTTGTTACATGGGTAAGCATGTGCCATTTGCTGCACTTATTGACCCATCCTCTAAGTTCCCTCCCCTTGTTCCCCACCCTCCAACAGGCCCTGGTATGTGTTGTTCTCCTCACTATGTCCATGTGTTCTCATTGTTCAACTTCCACTTATGAGTAAGAACATGCAGTGTTTGGTTTTCTGTTCCTGTGTTAGTTTGCTGAGATGATGGCTTCCAGTTTCACCCATGTGCCTGCAAAGGGCATGATCTCATTCCTTTTTATGGCTGCATAGTATTCCATGGTGTATATGTGCCACATTTTCTTTATCCAGTCTGTCATTGATGGGTATTTGGGTTGATTCCATGCCTTTGCTACTCTGAATAGTGCCACAATGAACATATGTGTGCATGTATGTTTATAATGGAATGATTTATATTCCTTTGGGTATACACCCAGTAATGGGATTGCTAGGTCAAATGGTATTTCTGGTTCTAAATCTTTGAGGCATCACTACAGGCAGACCCTGAAAAGGCTGATCACTGAAGGCTATGTACTGACCATAACCCTCAGAGTTGGAGTAACAAGTCAAATTCTTCATTGAAGTGAGACTGGAACTTCACAGTGTCCATCATAGTGGTAAAAGATAAAGTCACTGAAGTTACAGATTGTCCTTGGAATCATGACATAAGAAGCTGTATCCATTGTTTGTCGATTTCCGAGATAAATTCAGAGAGGAAAAAGTGAAGACAACATTTGAGAGGTTACAATTAAAGGCACGAAAAATCATGGGCATCAAGGACAGAAATAGAAATATGTCTTAGAAAAAGAACGGACATCCTTTTTTGGAAAAAAATATAAGATGATCTGAAGATTGTATAGAACTGTATTTATGTTAAAAGACAGGGGTAGAAGAAAATGAGGATCAAATACTAAATAGGGATCTATAAACCCAAAGTCATAAAGTTGATCAGAGGCTTAAAGCTTTGATGCCTGTCTATTGCTTTCTCACCAAAAACATTGTTTCTACCATGATGTTTCCCGTCCTTTAGAACTTGCATCCCTCCTGGTTCTTATTTAATTTTTTCAAATTTCATTGATATTTGTTGCAACTACAGTAATATTTTTACTCATTTGCAAATGTCTAATTCCAGTCTCCATCCCTTTAACCAGTATTTCTGCGTGATTCTGAATAATCATCTTGTTCATCTTGCTCCACATTCACAAAGTCAGTTTGAGCATGATCCTCAAAACTTTGTCTTGTTTCACTCATGCCTGTGTCCATCCTCTTTCCCAAAATGTGAAACAACATGGTTGAGGCTCTTGTACTTCCATCTCCTGGGAAGGAAGAGAGAAAATAAATATTTAACAATCATTCACTTTGTGCCTGGTAGAGTAGTAGAGTATCTACAATAGTTATGTCTTGCTTTTTTTTTCAATACTCATAACAATAAAAAAATATGCTTTATTTCCTCTTTTATAGATGAGAAATCTGAGATACAAAAATACTTAATAAATTGGCCTATATTATAAAATTCCTGTTAATAGGAAGTTATATCAGATTCAAATAACAAATGACATGACTATTTCTGTCATACCATGCTGGATCTCATATCCTGTTGGTGAAATTATAAACTGGTATTTCTTTGCTATCATTCTTTCTTACATCATTCCAAATTTAGGCTTTCATTTCTATTACTTCTGTGAAAGTATTCTTGTCAAGGTCATCAGTGACTTATATATTGCTAAACCCTGGTGGTAAATTCTCAGATCTCATTTTATATGACCTGTCTGCAGCATTTGACAAAGTTAATCACTAAATACACCTTAATAAACTTCTGTCATCAGTTTTCTGGACACTCCACTCTTCTTTTTCCTACCTCTGTATTCACTCTTTTTCACTAGTCTCTCCTCTACTTTTTGACCTTTAAATATTTGAATGCCCAAATTCCTTGATTCTATTTTTTTCTCTACCTACATTCACATCCTTTTGGTCTTATCCTGGATACTCCATCTTCTCTCACATTTGTGTTTCCAGCCAATACATCTATTTCAAACTCCAGATGTGAGTATAAAACTGTGTACTTGATATCTTCACTTAAATGCTAATTATCCATTTTAGACTTGAATAATCAAATACAACCAAAACTATGCTCTTGGCTTTCTTCAACAAACTTTTCATCCTAGAGTTCTCATTTCTGGTGATGGCAACTCAAACTTCCAGTTGCTTGGACCAAAAATATTGGAGCTATCTTTGACATTTTGAAAATCTGGATATACCACATACTCTCTCTTAGGAAATTCTTTTATGTCTACCTTTCAGATGTTGCAAAAATTCAATCATTTTCTACAAAGTCCAACATGAAACCTTAGCCCAAATCACCATTAACTCTCACCTGAATTATTGCAAGAGCCTTCTTTCTGGACTCCCTGCTTCTTTCCTTGCCCCTTCATGGCATATTCTCAACATAATATCAGGGATGGTCCTTTTAAAACGGTAGTTAGATCATGCCTAATATCTGCTGAAAACCCTATTTTATTCTCAGTAAGAACCCCAAATCCTTATGATGACCACGAGCTCCCATATGATTGATGCCACCACAGACCACTAATTTTTCTGATTTAATTCCTGCATAACCACTCCTTCAGCTACAGTGGCATTCTTTGAAGAATACATTTTGCTTTCACTGCTCCTTCTACTTGAAAAGTTTTTCTACTAGATATCTGCATGTCCAACATCCTTACTTCCTTCAAGTATTGCTCAAATACATTTTCAGTGCAATTTAGAAATGCAACCTGCCTCTGTTCAACAGTCCTCCTGATCCTCTTAAACTTATTAATACTTTTCCTTTCTCCCATGGTGCTTATCACCTTCTAACATACTATATACTATGCAGTTTATTGACGTGATTGTATTCTTCACCTAAAAAGCAAACTCCATGAAGGCAGTACTCTATTTTCATTTTTTGATGTATTTCAAAAATGTAAAACAATATGTGGCACAATATAATTTCAGTAATTTCTAAATGAATAAATCATTTCACGCACCATTTTGGCATTGTATTCTGATATTGAAAACTCACATATTCTCCAGTAATTAGATTTCAAGGCATATATACTCAAAAGAAATATTATCACACGAGGAGACATGCACAATCCAAAACATCTAAGGAATTCTTACAGCTCGATAGCAAATAATCAAATTTGAAAATGGGCAAAGGACTTGAACAGATATTTCTTCAGAGAGAACATACAAATGACCAACAGGTGCTCAATATCATGTAAAGATAGTCAACATCACTAATCATCAGAGAAATGCAAATTCAAACCACAATGAGATATCACCTATTAGGATGGCTATTATGTAAAAACAAAAGATAAAAAATGTTAGCAAGAATGTCAAGAAATTGAAACCCATGTACAATGTTAGTGGGCATGTAAAATTGTGCAGCTGCTGTGGAAAACATTATGGAGGTTCTTCAAAAAATTAAAAATAGAACTATCATATGAGCCAGCAATCTCACAATACTTTTTATATCACTTTCAAATAAACTCAGTTTATTCTCAGAGGATATTATAAAAATAACACCAGATTCTCTGGTCTGAAATAATTTACAAAATGTAGAAACATGAGTAATCCACTACGTGGATGACTTAAAATGAAAATAGCTAGCAATATGGTTGAATAACACTTAAAATTAAGTTCTTTAAAATATGGTCAAATTTCGTTTGGAATATTTTGGCCACTAAGAACTCTCATTTGGCTTTCCAAATGGAAATATTCAGTTTCCTGCTTTTAAAATATTTATGTGAGTTTTAAAATTCAGCAGTATCCTGGTTTTTGAGTTTTGTCTTACCTCATAGGCATAATAAAAATGTGACTAAGATGGTGATAATTTATTGTTTTAACTATGACCCTTTCTGAAAATAAGAATTCTTATAATAATATTATCATGAATGTGAGCACCAGAACACCATGAAAAATAAAATCAAAATAAAATAATTGGCATAGTCTAGGAAAGAGACTAGAGTTTATCTTTGTTAATAGTCACATTTTTCTTACTGGAAGAGCCTTATGAAATATACATCTGCTATTCAAAAGAGTCCCAGGAGAATAGTAGAAATTTTGCATTTACAAACATGCTTACAAAGCATGAATAATCTATGCTGTAAATTTTATAGAAGCAATTATAATTATTTTGTAATCAAAGGGTAGGTGATAAATGTGGAAAGTAAAATTTTTGGATATGAAATATTTATTATTTCCATAATGGGATTGAAAGTTTATTTTACCACCTCCTCATTCTTGTAAAAGAACTAGATAAAATGAAGAACAGAAAACAATTGTTTCTGCTGGTAACAACATAAATGTCATCAATATAGACTTAGTGAAATTTCTAATAAAAATGTGGTATGATTTTATTAGGTATGTCATTTTTTTTTGAGATGGAATTTTGCTCTTGTCTCCAAGCTGAAGTGCAGTGGCATGATCTCAGCTCACTGCAACCTCTGCCTCCTTGGTTCAAGAAATTCTCCTGCCTCAGCCTCTGGAGTAGCTGTGATTACAGGCACCTGCCACCATGCGTGGCTAATTTTGTATTTTTAGTAGAGACGGGGTATCACCATGTTGGCCAGGCTGGTCTTGAACTCCTAACTTCAAGTGATCCACCCTCTCAGCTTCCCAAAGTGCTGGGATTACAGGTGTGAGCCACTGCGCCCAACCAAATATGTAAATTTTTATGTAAGAATTTCCATCCTGATTTTAGACCACTAGTTAAATAAAAATTATTTCATTTTTAAAATAAAAAATTTAAGTCTTACATTTCACACATGTCAATACCAAAAAAATATATATATACTTCTGTTCATTGTACTAAACTAGAAATGTTTGCCACAGTTGACCTTAATCTTTATTATAATGTAATTAATTAGAAGACAGAGGTAAGCAAATCGGCATTAAAATCATTTATTGTATTTCTAAAGTATTGTTCTGTGTTTAAGTTAACTATATCAAGCTCTTATAATATGCTAGGAGTTCTTATTTTATCAGCTCAAAACCCTCTTTAACCTATCACAGAGCATGATCTACCTGATTAATGGTAAACTGCTGATTCTTACATTGAACATAATTCCATTCTGGAGCAATAAGAAGACTGCAGTCCACTTGAAAAGAAAGAAGAAAACCTAATCATAGTGGGTTAACTGATTTGCACGCTCTGAGATGTTACCAGCTGCTGCTCTTAATAATAAATGAAGTCATCACATTTAGCAATCTGGAAAATAAACTGAAATAATTATGTTTTCAGTTTTGATTTAACTGAAAAGCAGCTAATGGGAGGGGTCCCAACATTCCCCCAACTGAAACAAGCTATAATTCACTGACAACCAGGTCAAGTGTGTATTTTTCACAGTGGCCTAATTTATTATATGTATATCCACTGAAGTGAAGAAGACATCAGAGGGCTTTAATGCAGAGGCCCAAGAATAAAACTGAAAAAGCTCTGCATTCAAACCAACCAGATATCATTTAAAGGCACTCTTTTGAAATTACTACTGAATTCTGGCCTTATTTTACATTAAAAATCAGCATTTGTTCAACACTTAATCTCTAACTTGTTTTCTTACTACATTAAATGTCACACTTGATCCCCAAAATATAATTGAGAGTAGGTTGATCTTTTTTATCCCTATTTTAAACATAGGGAAACTGAAAAGTATTTACTTGCCCAAGGCCACACAGTAAGAGACAGATTTTGGATTTCTAGTCTTTCTATTTCAAAATCTTGTTTTTTTTTTTTCATCCCTGTTATACTGATTGATACTTCCTATGGGCTTATTATTAAATTCACTATTTACATTGCATATTTGGTTTAAGAAATATTTTCAAGAGAAACAAAGCAATTCTCTATGTCTTCATATAGTATATCAACCACAGTCCAGGACCATGCATATTTGAGTTCTCAATATCCCACATGACATCACTAAAAGTACCTAATAGATAAGCTACAACATTTATTGTATCTGATCTTATAAGTTAGTAGTTGGATACAAAATTATACCAACTCAGGGCCACAATGCACAACTGTGGTATTGTGTGTAAGCAAGGCTAGTAGGTACTATTCATGTTGCACACTATGTAACTGAGATGATATATTAAATGATAAGTATCTAACTTCTGTATACATGCTTCCAGAAGTTGGCAGAGTTTCAATTTTAAAGAGTTATATCTATTTATTTATATTTTTCCAGTGGGGTGGGTCTCGCTCTCTTGTCTCGCTCTCTTGTCCAAGCTGGATTGCAGTGGTGCAATCTCAGCTCATTGCAACCTCTGCCTCCCGGGTTCATGGGATTCTCCTGCCTCAGCTTTCTGAGTAGCTGGGATTACAGATGTGCACCACTACACTCAGCTAATTCTTGTAGTTTTAGTAGAGACGAAGTTTCACCATGTTGGTCAGGAACTGTAATGTATTTCTTTTCTATATATTTCACAAAGCGTAAAATGATTGGAAATTAGTATTTCCCTCTTCTAATCACAGGACAAAAATATAAATTAAGCACAGTGGAATTCTTCGTAGTCAGAGCCTTAAGTAACTCTGCTCAAAGATAAACCAAAAGAAATATATCATTGTAAGGTGTTAGATTTTTCTGAAGAGGTAGTCGAAGCGAGAAGACCAATTTGCTTGATTTCGGAATACAGTTTTTCTAAGCGTTACTTAATTGTTGTATACCTTAGTTTCCTATCTGTGAAATGAGGCTAACAATAGCACCTATCTCATAATTAGTGTTAAGAACTGAGTGAGCCAGTGTATATAAACCTGTTGTCATAGTGCTTGTGACATAAAATAGATCAATTAGTGTTCAATGTGTTAACACATTTTAAGACAAAATTCCAAGTATGGTAGAAATAATTGCTTGTCATTAAAATAACTTTTACAAGTTAATGAGGAAAAAAAAAACACCACGAATGGAAGTAGACAAAAGAGGAAGTATCATTAGTACTTAAATGTATATTTTTGGCTATTCTATTTCAGTTGCACAAATGTACTGATGCAAAATAAAGGAAAACAGAAAATCATATTCTATGTATCCATTAAATAAGATATAGTGAATATATGGGAAAATGTGATATACAGTGGTTAATCCTTTATTGATGGCAACTTTGTAATTATACAACTGTATTGGAAATACATTAGGCAATTTATATCAACAGTTATTTCTGGTTAATTATCTTTGATTCAGTAATAACAGTACTGTGAATGTTGTGTAATTAAATAACACCAATATAAAAACAAATGCACAAATAGATTCTAATCAGAAAATTCTTACATAATTAATAGTTTATTTACATAAGAATATTGTATACAATTCAAAACTAAGCACTATTCAATTTACATCAAAAAGGAAAATACGTATTAGAGTTTTAAGTTGATAAAAGGGATAGAAATTATAAGCATGGAAAAAAGGACAAAAGAAATCTTAAATTGAAGAACAGCATCACATCACAGTGTATTAAATTGGTAGCATTTTGAGTGACTTTATTTCTTGTCCTTTCTTCTGTAACATAATTATAATACTTTTGTAATTTCAAAAATTGCTTAAAATATACATTATATCATATGAATGATATTAAATAAATTGGTAACTATGCACATGTGTTTATATTGAAATGACATATTGAGAAAACGCTGAGGTAAACCAAATAAAAAATATAACCAGGATTGTCTGAAAATTAATTTTTAAAGCCTAAAACAAACACAAGTTAAAAGCACAGTTCTTGTCCTGTATTTAGGTATAAATTGTTATAAACTGAAATTATTAAGAACAAATACAGGACCTTCACATGAGCTTGAAATATATATATATATAGACACACACATATACATATATCTGTATATATGTAAATATATTATTTCATAGTGAACAATAAATAATGTAAAATAAGATGTTATTTTTTGGGAATTCTATAATGAAATAATCGCTACCTTCAATCTAGAGTGTATCACAAATAGGGGGTTATGTTCTACCTAAATTTTAAAGTTTTAAAACACAGTATATTTTCAATAAACTTTGAGGACATAGAAGGGAATGATTAGACTCAGTTTAGGAGTTCAGATATACTTCTTACAGGATTTGATATCTTAGCCAAATATTGAAGGATGAGGAAAATTTGCCAACCAAAAATGCTAAGGCAGATAATACAGCATTATAACAGAGAAGAGATATTGAAACAAGAAATATCAGTGTATTTGAAAAGAGATGAGGCAGTTCAGTATTATTAAAATGTAAGTTACCAGGCAGAGATATTAAGAGAAGGCAGAAAAATAACCATGCCATGGGAAAGCATGTATGAAATATTTAGGAAAATAAGCTCAGTAGTTCCTACCTCACTTTGGGTCACAGACCTCTGATTACTTGATGATAGTAATTAACTTTCTTCCCCCTCAACATTGTATATATAAATAAATGCACTCAATTATTTTGCATACAATTGTAGAGAGTTCACTGAGCACCAGAAATCTGTTAATTGACTCCCTGAATCCTGTGACAGGTGAAAAACAAACTATAACAGAAAAATAAAAATCTGGGCTTATTAACGAGGCCACAATTATGACAGAAAAAAAAGGAGCTATGATTTCAGTAAATCTTTCTTGTTTCAATTTTGGAGACATATTCCAACTGAACCCGCCACTTCACATTTCCAATACCCCCACACAAACGGAAGCCACTGTTTAGCTATCTGCTTATCTCACTGTTTCTATTCTGTCCTCCCATAATCTGTTATCTGTATTATAGCCAAAGTGAGGCATCTAAAAAAAAAATCAAATAATGTTACCCACTGAGCACTGTTTACAATAGCAAAGACCTAGAACCAACCCAAATGCCCATCGACAATAGACTGGACTAGGAAAATGTGGCACATATACACCATGGAATACTATGCAGCCATAAAAAATGATGAGTTTGTGTCCTTTGTAGGGACATGGATGAATCTGGAAACATAATTCTCAGCAAACTGACACAAGAACAGAAAATCAAACACTGCGTGTTCTAACTCATCAGCTGATGTTGAACAATGAGAACATATGGACACAGGGAGGGGAGCATCACACACTGGGGTCTGTTTGGGGGGACCAAGGGAGGGACAGCGGGGTGTGGGGGAGGTCGGGGAGGGATAACATAGGGAGAAATGCCAGATGTAGGTGACGGAGGGATGGAGGCAGCAAACCACATTGCCATGTGTGTACCTACGCAACAATCCTGCATGATCTGCACATGTACCCCAGAATCTAAAGTACAATTAAAAAAATATGTATATTTGAAAAAAAAAAAAAGACTCTAAAGGCTTTTTTGCACTTAGATTAAACCCACAGTAAGTACTATGGTCCCCAAACTCTTGTGCTCTTTGGCCAGGGTCAACTCCCTTACTTTACTTGGGACCATGCACTTCTGCTGCATCTACTGTCTAGCTCACTGGATTCATCCTCCCTTTCACCTACCTAGATTTGTTTCCAACTCAGGCCTTTGCTTCTGCTTTTTCCTCTGCACCAAATACTTTCCCCAACTTTCTCATGATTGATTGTTTCCTATCATTAAAATTCCAGCTCAAGTGTTTAGTCTTGTGACAGGAATTCCTTTACAACCCAGCAAAACTCTGCTACCTTTAAGTCATTATTTCAATAATCTATTTTTATAACAATTATTAAAAGCTGATATTTCATGATTATTCAATTAGGTACATAGTGACTCTTCTTCTCTCTTCTCTACATGCATCCCCCAGTTAGAATTTGACTGTCTTTCTTCTCAACATCCGTAAATGCCTGGCACATAGTAGGTAGTCAATAAATGTCAGATAAGTCAATTTCTCTGAATAATTGTGACTCTTAACTATTCAGTATTTAAACCTAAGTAAAAAGAAATATTGGATTGCAAATATGTCCTGAACAAATGTGTGAAGTGAAGGGATTATATCTTCTAGTAATTATGTAGTGCTGACATTTCTGAGAAGACCAAGAAACCTCTGCAATGGCTATAGTTCCTATACAGACTTAAGCAATTTTATCTTAAAGTTTACAATTTCTGTACATCTAAAGGAAACATAAAATTCTCTGTATTTTTCATATCTTGGTCCTCTGCCAAATTGTTTTCCTGCTTCTTTGAAGTATAAAACAAACCTTGCTAAGAATTGTATTGACACTGCTACCTAGACACCATATAGTCAGTCTCAAGTATTAGAAACTAGTAAAATAAAAATTCAAACTTGTACTAATTTTTCAACGGCAAAAGAACACTTATATTTAACTCCACTATTTTATACGAGTGTGATGATCATATATTTTGGTTTGCCTGTGACAGCCCTAATTTGTATCTATCCTAATTACTCATACTTTCATTCTTAAAGTATTCCAAAACAGATGACAAATTATATGCGCTCTATAACTGTGGGTAATATTAACTTTCATATTATTTCATATAATATTATCTGTTAAATGGTGAAAAAAATAATAAAGTAATATCTTCTTCATAGGCTCCTGCAGAGATTAAATAATTTAGTGTATTTAAAGTTCTTGCAAAGATACCTGGCATATATACATGTAAAATAAATGTAGCTATCATTATCTAGTTCAGATGGAAAGGACAGAGTAGCAAAAACTTCCCTATTCAGTGGAAGAGCAAGCATTTAATAAATCCAAAATCACTGCTCCATGAAAGGTATCTTTTCCTACTTAGTCACATTTGATTTTCCTCCGATATTTTCATGTTTCCTGGTTTTCTTCTGTAAATTGAAGTCAAATAAACAGTCAGACCCCATGTAGTTCTTTAAAATTATTGCTTTCCTTGTAGGTTTTTTTTTTCATTTTTACATTTGACTACACTAGGAACAGGCTATTCTGAATAAAATAATAAGACAAAATAGAGTATGCAGACATTATTTGGTTAGGAAAACAATTTTCTCTTCATGTTGGGAAAGAATTGGATTTTGGAAAATGTAAGAACTGTAAGACTGAGATAATCTGATGGGATGTATTATGGATTAACTATGCTAACTCTTCTAGGTCTCTACTTTTATAATAGAATTTTTTTTCCTGGATAAATCAGTTTCAGATGTAATAGACTCACACTGAAATACCAAAAGGCTGTATTATCATGCATTCATGAACATTGTCTTGCATTTTATGATAAGAAGTGTTTTGGATTGCTTTCTTTGTGATCTTCAAGACATTAAGCAATATTTAAGGAATACAACTGTTTTGTTGTTCTTTAAGGGTTACATACTTTTATCTCTTTGTAATTTTTATGTTAATATTTCAGTCATATTAAATTTGAAGCTATTTAATTTTCCAGTAAATATCTCTAGTAAAAACAATTGGTCAGGAGCCCCTCAGTTATAAATATGCCTGTGTGGAAGTTTATAATTTATTTCTAAATGTTAAATTACAAAGGTATGCATAACTTGGTTATTGTATTTAATTTAAATTAATGTTATAATTAATTTTACTTAATTTTTGAATTAATTTTACATACACATTAATTACACACAACTTTGGAAAATTTTTTATTTGTATTTGCTTTTTATTAAACTATGCTTATATTCATTGATCCTTGGTTTATGCTGCCATTTAGATCTAAATATATTCTTCTGTAAGCAGATCATTTTGGGAAATCTGTAGAACCATGTTAATCCTTGACAGAAAACAGAGAAAGCTTCCTTACTCCCAGATTTGACTCAGGAAAAAGAAAAAAATTAGTACTTATTTTCATTCCTCAGACAATTGTCATTCATGATGGTATTCATAAGAAATGTTTTATTATTTTTATTTATTTATTTATTTATTTATTTTATTTATTTTTTTGAGACAGAGTCTTGCTCTGTCACCAGGCGCCAGTCTGGAGTACAGTGGTGCAATCTTGGCTCATTGCAATCTCTGCCTCCTGGGTTCAAGCAATTCTCCTGCCTCAGCCTCCCTAGTAGCTGGGACTACAGGCACATGCCACTACGCCCAGCTAATTTTTGTATTTTTTAGTAGAGATGGGGTTTCACCATGATGGCCAGGATGGTCTTGATCTCTTGACCTCGTGATCCACCCACCTCGGCCTCCTAAAGTGCTGGGATTACAGGCGTGAGCCACCGTGCCTGGCTGAGAAATGTTTTAATATTATTTTATGTTTAAATTGTTTTATTTCTTTTTTATCCTATATGTTAATATTTATGATGTGCAGTGTGATGTTTCAATATAGGTATACATTGTTGAATGATTAAATCAAGCTAATTAACCTACCCATTAACTCACATACTTATTATTTTTTGTGGTGAGAACATTTGAAGTCTATTCCATTAGCAATTTTTAAGTATACAATATGTTTTGTTATTTATACTCACCGTGATGCACGATTGACGTCCAGAACTTATTTCTCCTGTCTGACTGAAACTTTATACCCTTTGACCAACATTACCTCATCCCTTCTCTTGGCCCCAATTCCCTGGTAACCACCATCCTACTCTCTGCTTCTATGAATTCACATCTTTTAATTTCCATATATATGTGATAGCATACATACATTTATCTTTCTGTGTGTGGCACATTTCTCTGAGCATAAATTTCTCCAGTTTCATTTACCTTGTCACAAACGACAGAATTTCCTTATTTTCTAAGACTGAATAGTATTCTATTGTGTGTGTATTCCCAATTTATTTATTCATTCACTGATGGACACCTAGTTTGATCTATATCTTGGCTATTGTGAAAAATGTTGCAATGAACATGGGAGTGCAGATGTCTCATTAACATACTGATTTCAACTGCTTTGTGTATATACTTTTAAGTTAGATTATTGGATTACATAGCAGTTCTAGTTTAAAAGTTTTAAGCAACTTACCTTCTGTTTCCCAAAACGGCTGTACTAATTTTCATTTTCACTAACAGTATGTAAGTGTTCTTTTTCTGTACCCTCGCCAACATTTGTTTTTTCTTGTGCAAACTATGCATCGAACAAAGGTCTAATATCTAGAATCTGAAAGGAACTTAAACAGTTCAACAAGCAAAAAACTAAATAAATAACATCATTAAAAAGTGGGTGGGGCCGGGGCAGTGGCTTACGCCTGTAATCCCAGCACTTTGGGAGGCTGAGGCTGGTGGATCATGAGGTCAGGAGTTCAAGACCAGCCTGGCCAAGATGGTGAAACTCCATCTCTACTAAAAATGCAAAAATTAGCTGCGCACATTGACGGGGGCCTGTAATCCCAACTATTCAGGAGGCCGAGGTAGGAGAATTGCTTGAATCAGGGAGGAAGAGGTTGCAGTGAGCCAAGATCATGCCATTGCATTCTAGCTTGAGCAACAGAGCAAGACTCTATCTCAAAAAAAAAAAGAAAAAAAATGTGAGTAAAGGGAACGAATAGCCACTTCTCAAAAGAAGACATACAAGTGGCCAATAAACATGAAAAAACGTTCAACATTACTAATCATCAGAGAAATGCAAATCAAAACCATGATGAGATGCCATCTTGCACCAGTCAAAATGGCTATTATTAAAAACTATTCACAATAGCAAAGACATGGAATCAACCTAAATGCCCATCAATGGTAAACTGGATAAAGAATATGTGATACATATACACCACGCAATACTATGAAGTCATAAGAAAGAATGAGACCATATCCTTTGCAGCAACATGGATGGAGCTGGAGGCCATTATTCTAAGTGAACTAACACAGGAACAGGAAACAAAATACTGCATGTTCTCACTTAGAAGTGGGAGCTAAAAGTTAAGAACAAATGGACTCAAAGAAGGTAACAACAGACACTGGAGCCTTCTTGGGGGTAGAGGGTGGGTGGAGGATGAGGATTGAAAAGCTACCTATTGGGTACTGTGCTTATTACCTGGGTGCCAAAACAACCTGTACACAAACCTCCTGAGACAAGCAATTTACCTATAAAGCAAACCTGTGCATATACTTTTTTTAATAAAAGGGAGTGAATAGAAAGGTTTAAGACCATTGTCTTAAATATGTTACAATTTTTTTTTTTTAATTGGGAGGCCATCAGGCTGAGATGGCTCCAGCACTTTGGGTTCCTATATAAGCAATCAAAAAGCCCATTGTAAACAGTAAAACAAAACTAAAGACTTTACCAATCAAAAACTACCAACTAACCTCTAACTACAGAATTTCCACTTTAATAAATCAAATATATTTTCTTAAAACTACATTGTCCACACAACTGCAGCAGAGCTCTGTGAACTTCTTCTGATTTTGAATGCTGTCCAATTTAGGAACTGTTTTTGCTCAGATAAACTCTTTAATATTTAAAATAAATAATAAAAACTTAAAAAATAACAGATGTTGGAGAGGTTACAAAGAAAGGTGAATGCTTACACTGTTTGCAGGAATGTAAATTAGTTCAACCACTATGGAAAGCAGTTTGGATATTTCTCAAAGAACTCAAAATGGAGCTACTATTTGACTCAGCAATCCCACTACTAGATATATTCCCATAGGAAAATAAATTGTTCTACCAAAAAGACACATGTATTCGTGTGTTCTTCGCACCACTATTCACATGGCAGAGATATAGAAATCAGCCTACCTGCCTATCAACAGTGGATTGGATAAAGAAAAAGTGGTACATATATACCATGGAACAGTACACAGTCATAAAAAAGAGTGAAATCTTGTCCTTTGCAGCAACATGGATACAGCTGGAGACTACTATCCTAAGCAAATTAACACAGGAATAGAAAACTAGATACTACATGTTCTCACTTATAAGTGGGAGCAAAACATTGAGTACATATGGACACAAAGATGGGAACAATTGACACTGGGGACTACTAGAGGGGAAGGTAAGGTGAAGGATGAGGGCTTAAAAGGCACCTATTGGGCAATATTATTTTTTAACTTATAAAAAGTATCAAGTGGCAAGTATCGTACACCTAAACAATTCATTGTTGTGCAAAAATATATTCTTATTTTGGTTGAATTCATCATCTCTTTTCAGTGGTTTGGATTTATAATACTTCCTATAGAATAAAACAGAAAGTAAAAATAATTTGCCATTTAATTAGTTGTGAAATATTATAAACCAGTGGAAAGATATCTGGTTTGTGAGTGACAGAAATCCTATCTAATTTTAAACAGTTGGAGAATGACCGCTTGTGAGGGAAGGCTGTTACTGTATAAAACAAGAATCTGATGACTAATATTGTGAAAATGACTAGGAACATGTTAACCAAGACAAAAAGAATTTCTAAAAAATAATATTTCTGAGATAGTCTGTCAAACAGTAATTTCTACATGAAAGTGCATTTATACAATTGATAGCTTATTGATTACTGAATGGATTACTTAACATTACCACTTTAATTCACAACTGGGTTATTTTAGATATTTACTCTCTTCAATATTAAAGAAGGCTGGAAAACAATTGCTGAATCTCTATCCATTCATTTTTACTGCATTGCCTGAGGCCAGTATACAAAGTTGCTATAAGCTGGTTTAAAGAAGATTACTATTTTGGATCATTCATGTATTTATGTATTAAATAAATACTGTGATAAATGTAAAAGAAGCGGGCACTTATTGTGAAAAACTGAAAGTTCATTATTGGCAGAATAACATGTTTACTTTAGATAATAAAATATTTTATGAATCAAATAGCATGTTAATATTATGGACTTAACAAGTTGGATTTATTGTCTATACTCTCTCAAGTTAGAGTTGATTGACATTTCTTTTAGCTTTTTATAGAAGGAACTGATTTTTAAAACAACTAAGTAAATATCAATAAATAGTTCCCAGTAAAAGCATTGCTTATAAATTGTTAACATTTACTAAGCTTTTACTATGAGTGAGGCTATGTGTTAAAATGTTCTTCACAACAATTCTAGGTCAGTTGTGAGAATATAGTAAACTACTATAGTAATAATGCAAAAACAATTAAGTCAAAGGGGATTATTCCTGTTTGGTAGGCAGCTTTCCTTTCGGAGAGGAAACATGTTCTTAACAATCTGAACTTAAAAGAGACAAATATTACTTCTATTCAGATTTCATCAACAAGAACTAGAAACATGACTACATCTGGCTGCGGTAGGAGCTGAGAAAGAGGGTCCAATAATGAATAAACGCTTCCTAGCAAAACTTGATTAAGAAGGGGAGAGCAGATTTTGTTGAAGAGATAACCAGCCCTGTCTACTATATGTTAATGTTATCCATATTTTACTGATGAGGAAATTGAGATATAGAATCGTGAAAATCTTGCTCAAGATTACACAGATAATTAGTGGCATATTTGGGATTTTCACTAAGAAGGCACTGCCTTTTAATTTCCCTTCTCTTAATTCTCAACTGCCATTTTAATTAATGCATGTTAAATGGCAAGCTGCTTGTTATATTTCCTTAAAATTTTCCCATACCTAGTGACCTTTTAAAATATAAATGTTTTCAGAAAAATGAAGGTTGCTTTCCTTGTATGTGCTTATTATCTTGACTACCTGAACTGCAAGGGATTTTCATATATTCATATGTTCCAAAGTCAGCAACTCTCCTGTTGGTTCATTATTGAATGTGCTATAAATGAAGTCTTTTGCAATTAAAAAGAGATTTGCCCAGAAAAAATAAATAAATAAATAATTTTCCCATGCTTATATTTTGTGTTTCTTGAAGTAGCAGTTAAATACTTAATCGCAGAGACTCTGCCTCCTTCTGATTTTGTAACACTTAGTATATTTGTGACTCTGAGATTGCTTCAATTCATAATTAATGCTCAATAAATTTTATCTGAATGTCTGTTTGCAGGTTAATGTCCAACCCAGTTTAGAAGCATGAGGCATGATGTAGGAATTGATGTGAGAAAGAAGTAAAAGTAATGGCTGAGTTGTGTCTTCACAAGTTTTCATAAATAAATAACAATGTAGCTAGTATTAAACTCTTAGCACAATCTTCATTCTAACCAAGTAAATGATGTACATGACGCAAAATACAACTGAGCGTTTTTTGGTGTCATTTGAAAATATCCTTTACATATAAGCAGTTAATATTGCATGAAAAATAGGAAAATGGTTGCTGCATAATACTTAAACTTTTTTTTTGAATGTATAAAGGTCTGAAGTAAATAAATAATAGCTATACTTTTATGTCAATTAAAAAAGCTGTAGAAAACATTTGTCCAACCCAAAGTAACCAAATTTATTATGGCAGGTATTGGTAAAAACACACCATAGTTAAAAGTGCTCTTATAAAAGTCAGATAACGTTAACTTAATAATAGTCTCTAAAAATATTTTATATAACATTTCTCCTCTAATTACTGTAGAATATTTTGAGAGAAAAGCCAAATAAGGATATGTATGAAATATGTTTATTTGGAAGGGTGAGGTCAGACAACAGACATGATCATATAACAACTGTAGAATTCATAAGTGTTTAAGAAAAAATATATGACTTACTCTAAAATTTTCCAGGTGGATTTATATGTTGAAAAGATAAAGAGATAAACTTTGGGAATAAGTAAATATTGCATTTTAGAGGACACCTAGAAAACTGATGTCTTTGTAAAACAAATTTAAGTGGTCCTTATTTTGATACATTGAAATGCCTGATCACTATTTTGGTGAGTTCAATATTTTTTCTTTATTGCTTCCAAATATTGAACACACTATTTCCCTAATTCAAACACTTATATAGGACCTTTATATTTTTTGCCATTTTGCAAATTACATTAACTAAATTTTGTCTTTAAATCAATTTGCTTTTCTTCTTAAGGAAAGTTATTTAAAAATAAAACTCTATATCACAACTTTAAATAAAAAAGCATCAGTCTCCACAACAAAATGTGATCATTAATAGAAATAATTTTATTGTTAATTTATTTAAATTAATAAATTGTATTAACATTTTGATTTAACAATTATAAAGTTTTTGCCAGTTCAGTGTTACTTGAAAAAAATATATTGTCAATTATACAAAGGTATAAACAATAGACAACAGAGTAAAATGTTCTTTCTGAAGTAATTAGAGAGATTGAAGAGAGTACTTGTCTTACTACTTAGCTTAATTATTTGCTATTGTATTTACATACATAAAATCGTCTTTTGCCAAGAGTGGTATAATCCTGAGTGTTGGAATGCATCAAGAAAATGCATGGAAGTTTTCTTGGTATGGAAAGCATGAGCATTTCTTAAAACATTTGATTATATCTTAAGCTTTTGTATTGCTACAGAGACTAAGAAAATTGGTTTGCTCGTTAACAGCAATACAGATTTTGAAGTTTTTCTTATAACCATCCTCTCTGTCTGAAGTATCTTTACTACCATTTCTGTCTGTTAAACACTGCTGCATCTTTTAAATCCAAAATGCAGTGCCACCTCTATGAGGAATCTTTCAGGATCACAGTCAGCAACATACAGCTCTTCTTGATTTATAATAATCTTGTAATCAATAATCCTGTAATCCCATCTGATTTAATATATATCTTAGAGTTTTCTCTTTTAATGAAGTATTACAACTAATAGTTGCTTTCAAACAAGTTGGATTGCAATTGATTGACTGAACTCTGCCCATTTTTTCATAGTATTTTCTAGTAATATCTGCAATACACATGAAGTGCATAAAGTTCTCATTTTAAAATGCATGTAAAATTAAAAGACAACCAGCAATTATCTCTCTTTTCCTCTGCCCTTCCAAGTGTAAGATAATAAACATCTTCCTTTCATGGACAGCATGAAGCAAAATAAGTAAAAAATATTACAAGACCTTTAGGGCTCCTGCCGGGCACTGATGTGACAGTCAGTTGTGCTACTGACTTTTCCACAGCCTGTGAGATACCAAAAGATACACGGAAGCGGTTAGCAGTGTCAGTGGGAAGTTATAGGTTAGGATAACGAAATAGGAACAAGAAGCAGAGGCCAAGCCCTAGGTTTTATTGTTGAGAGGTTCTGAATGTTTTCACTGCAGTGTTTAAAAAATGTCTTTGTTTAGTTCGTGTTTATGAAGAGGTTTTCATAACCAAGGTTGCCTACTGTGCCAATTTCACTTTAATTCCAGAAGACTATCAGGGTTGGTCATAACTAAAATTTGTATGAGAAGAGGAAGAGCATAGGTCAGGCCACCCTCACTCTTTAAAGCATTTTAATTGGTATTGTTTAAAACATGTAAGTCAGCTGGTATTTTATTCTGTCTGTTTGCTTCACTCAAGTAAGCAATTGTTAATCTTAATTTCTGATAACAATACAGTCTCTACATAGTGATGCAGGTCATGTTGAGGATTTGAAATTGATCTCAGGACCAAAGAGAAATCACTGAGGCCTTTTAGGTAAAGTAGCATGATCATATATGAATTTACAAATAGTTTGGGGAAGAATATATGGGATTGAAGAAAAAATAGGGTACTGAAAGGCAGTTTAAAATTTTACCATCTTATTTTCCCTCAATTTGATTATAGATCTCCATCCCAGTTTGCATTTTAAGCAGAGTCCCAAACCACTTATCAAAGCTACACTCATCAGCACCAGGACATATAACATCAAAACAGGAACAAGAAGCAGACTCTCTGTTTAGGAGACTAGGAGGTATTATTCTAGTTAATGGCATGACTCTAGAGGGGCAGGGAATATGAATGGCAATAGTGATAGACAATAAATGTTTCAAAGACTAGATTTTTTTTTTGAGACAGAGTCTCCCTCTGTCACCAGGCTGGAGTGCAATGGCGTGATCTCAGCTCACTGCAGCCTCCACCTTCCTGGTTCAACTGAATCTCCTGCCTCAGCCTCCGAATTAGCTAAGACTAGAGATGCACAACACCGTGCTCAGCTAATTTTTGCATTTTCAGCAGAGATGGGATTTCACCATGTTGGCCAAGAGGGTCTCGATCTCTTGACCTTGTGATCCACCCACCTCGATCTCCCAGAGTGCTGAGATTACAGGCGTGAGCCACTGTACCTAGTCTCAAAATTTAGATTCTTAAAAATTACTGCTCACATCAATTTCACTTAATTTCTATATCTTGGCAAGATCTTTGACAGAGTAATAGACACGTATGATAAATGTTAAGAATAAATTCTGTATTAATGTCATATTTTAAACTTTAAACTGGAACGGGGAACACAGTTTGAAGACAAATAAGACAAATAGTAAGCAAAATTATTTTAAAATGATAATAATCTTGAATGATATTTTAGATGCATGAATTTTTATGTTGGCTCACAAAACTAAAGCTAAATTACATTCCAGTTGGTTAATTATTTTTCCTAACTCAATCTGACTATTTTTGGTATTCAAATAGAATTGCTCACATTTGAAGTAACTTGTAAATTTATTACTTACTCTTCTATTTATCTCCTGCACATTAAGACTGAATAAAACTAATGTTTTAAAAGAAAATAATAATTAACATCCTTTAAATTATATTTATAGCTTTAATTATTTTCACAAAAGTATATTATTCAAAACATTTTGTTTTGATTATCTCAAAGAAAAGGACTTCTCACCACAAAATTTTTTTAAAAAGAAGAAGCATGAAGAAACTCTTGAAGATAATGAATATATTTGATACCTTGATTGTCATGATGATTTTGCAATGTATAAATATGTACAAACTCATCAAATTGTGTGCATTAAATGTGTACAGTTTTTGGATATTAACTATACTTCAATAAAGCTGTTTTTAAAAAGATAAAAAGAGATTGGCCCATATAAGTATATGAGACAGAAGACAGATTTTGCGTAGATTTAAGAAATTGAACGCATTTCACTTGATGATTGAAATGCATGATGCTAAAAGTTTTTCTTACTTAACTGTGTTTAGAAAAGTAACTACTGGGCTGGGCACAGTGGCTCATGCCTGTAATACCAGCACTTTGGGAGGCCAAGGCAGGAGGATCATTTGGGCTCAGGAGTTCAAAACCAGCCTGGGCAACATAGTAAGACCCAGCCTTCGCAAAAAATAAAGTAAAAAAAAAAAAAAAAAGAATTTAACTGGGTGTTGTGGGGTGCGCTTATAGTCCCAGCTACTTGGGAGGCTGAGATGAAGGAATTACTTGAGCCTAGCAGGTCAAGGCTACAGCAAGCCGTGATTGTGCTACTGGACTCCAGTCTAGGTGACACAGAGAGACCCTGTCTCAAATATACATAAATAAAAATAAAAAATAAATATACACTTGATTACATTGTCTTTTTATTCAGTTTCGCAGAGTCACAGATTCTTCCTCTCTAATTTTAGCATTAAGTATTATGTTAACCATGTTTAATTCATTCATTTATATAATTTAATTAGGAGTCCATTAGTACTGAAAAATTAAGTGTGAGACAAAATAATGTAAGTGTTTTAAGAGGGATCAATAATATGGGAATAGATAGAAGAATGGTAGGGATCCTGAAAAGTAGGTTTCTGAAGATATAATCTCTGCACTAATTTCCTATTTAAAAACCACAAACAGGGCAACAACTGCCTCATTATTTGAAGGAAAATGAAATAAGATTTAAGAATATTCATGTTACAAGATAAACTAGTAATTATTGTGCAGAAAGGAGACAATCTGTTTAAAAATTCTTCCATCTTCAAGAGTAATTCATTATGTCAGGATACACATTTAAAAAGATTCATAGTCTTGTCAGTAAGGCCTTACAAAGCATGAAGGAACTGGAAAGGGGAGTCATTATGTATCAGCATAAAAATTGTAACCAGACTGAGTGTTTATTGGACTTGCTTATGCATAGTCTTATAGATGAAGCATGTGATGGGGGATGGGATGTTTAGCTAGGTGCTTCTTCAGCTGGGCTTATCTAAGCTTCCACAGGCCAAAGTAATATCTTTCGGCTCTATATTTTCAAAGCATTTTTATCATATCTATTTTTGTGTTAATGTACAGATGTTTACTTTTAAACTGAGATATACATATGTACTATTAATTGCACTAATTTAAAGTTTATTGCTAGAGGAATTTTAATATAAAAATGTTTAAATATTGCTACATCAATGTAACAACAACAACCCAGATTAAGATACCAAACTCCAGAAGGTGCCCTTATTCTGTGCTCTATCCCAGTCAATAACTTCCTCCAGGGATGCTCAGTATTCTCCTATTCAACGATATGATTAATTCACCTGTCTTTGAACCGCATATGAATTGAATCATCAAGTTATTTCTTTAACTCAAAATTATGTCTGTGAGAGCCGTCTATGCTGTTGTGGTTATCACTAGTTCTTTTTAGTGCTGTATAGCATTCCTGTGAGTTTGCATGTACATAATCTGTGTATCTGTTCTCTTGGTTTTGACCAGTTATGATTTTTCATACGTGGCTATTCTAAATAAAGCTGTTAAGAACAACTCATATGGTACAAATACACACTCTTAAGAATATCTAAAAGTAGAAGTAATGAGTCTAGGGTGAATACAGGTTTTTCCTTTGGGAAAAGTTTGCCAAGTGATTGTAGCAACTTACACTACCACTTGCAGAGTGAAAGTTTTACCTACTCCATCTCTGTTACATTTGAAATGTTCATTCATTTTAATGTTAGCTACTGTGATGGTGTTTTATGATTTCAATTTTAATTTCTTTTATTTTCTTTTTTCCTTTTTTTTTTTTTTTTTTTTTTTTGAGATGGGGTTTCACTCTTGTTGCCCAAGCTGGAGTACAATGACACGATCTTGGCTCACCGCAACCTCTGACTCCCAGGTTCAAGCGATTCTCCTGCCTCAGCTTCTCGAATAGCTGGGATTACAGGCATGAGCCACTACACCCAGCTAATTTTGTCTTTTAGTGGAGACAGAGTTTCTCCATTTTGGTCAGGCTGGTCTCGAACTCCTGACCTCAGATGATCCACCCACCTCAGCCTCCCAAAGTGCTGGGATTACAGGTGTGAGCCACTGCACCTGGCCTAATTTTAATTTTTTTGATAATAAATGATGTGGAACTTTCCATGTTTATTGAACCACTTTTGTGAAGTGCTTGGTTAGTCTTTTGGCCTTTTATTTTTTGAAATTAAGTTATTTGTCTAATATAGTTTAGTTATTGTTCTTCATGTACTCTAGATATGAGTCCCTTCTCAGGTACATTTATTATAAATACTTTCTTATATTCTGTAAATATAAGACTGTCTTACTTATGTACTCTGATGACACTTTTTGAGCAACAGATATTCTTAAGTAAATGTTGTACAGTTTAGCAATTTTTAATCATTTTTATATGTCATGTTTAAAATATCTTTGCCTATCTTATAATAATAAATATATATTCCCATGTTCTTGTCTAGAAGTCTCATGGTTTTACATTTTCAATTGAATTGACTATAAAAATTGAATTTCTCTCGTATTATAGTGAACGTAAGAGTAGAGATTCATTATTTCTTTTTTATATCTAATTTTCTAGTACCATTGTTGAAAATACCACCCATTCCTCACTGGCTGCCATTGGCCTGTTTATTTATAAATAAAATGGCCTGGTATGTATATTTCTTAAATATTGTAGTTATTGTTTTATTTGACTATTCTTGAGTCAATACCACATTGTCTTAATTATTAAAAGTGTTGGGAAAACTGGCTAGCCATGTGCAGAAAGCTAAAACTGGATCCCTTCCTAACACCTTATACAAAAATTAACTCCAGATGGATTAAAGATTTAAACATAAGAACTAACACCATAAAAACCCTAGGAGAAGACCTAGGCAATACCATTCAGACATAGGCATAGGCAAGGATTTAATGACTAAAACACCAAAAGCAATATCAACAAAAGCCAAAAGAGAAAAATGTGATCTAATTAAACTTAAGAGCTTCTGCACAGCAAAAGAAACTATCATTAGAGTGAATCGGCAACCAACAGAATGGGAAAAAATTTTTGCAATCTACCCATGTGACAAAGGGCTAATATCCAGAATCTACAAAGAACTTAAACAAATTTACAAGAAGAAACAAACCCATCAAAAAGTAGGCGAAGGATATGAACAGACACTTTACAAAAGAAGACATCTATGCAGCCAACAAACATATGAAAAAAAGCTCATCATCACTGGTCATTAGAGAAATGCAAATCAAAACCGCATTGAGATACCATCTCATGCCAGTTAGAACAGCAATCATTAAAAATTCTAGAGAAAACAGATGCTGGAGAGGATGTGGAGAAATAGGATCACTTTTACACTGTTGGTGGGAGTGCACATTAGTTCAACAATTGTGGAAGACAGTGTGGCAACTCCTGAAGGATCTAGAAATAGAAATTTCATTTGACCCAGCAATCCCATTACTGGGTATATACCCAAAGGACTATAAATCGTTCTATTATAAAGACGCAGACACACGTATGTTCATTGCGGCACTGTTCATAATAGCAAAGACATGGAACGAACCCAAATGCCCATCAATGATAGACTGGATAAAGAAAATGTGACACATATACACCATGGAGTACTATGCTGCCATAAAAGAGGATGAGTATTTCTTTTGCAGGGACATGGATAAAGCTGGAAACCATCATTCTCAGCAAACTGAGACTAGAACAGAAAACCAAACACCACATGTTCTCACCCATAAGTGGATGTTGAACAATGAAAACACATGGAAACAGGGAGGGGAACATCACACACCGGGACCTGTTGGAGGGTCAGGGGGGAGAGAGAGGGGTAGCAGGGCGTGTGGGGACTGGGGAGGGATAACATTAGGAGAAATACCTAGTGTGGATAATGGGGGGATGGATGCAGCAAACCACCATGGCACATGTATACTATGTAACAATCTTGCAGGATCTGCACATGTACCCCAAAACTTAAAGTATAATAAAAAAGAAAAAAGAGAGAAATGAGGATTATAATGCAAGATACCACAAGTGCATCCAGTGAGATAGAGGTAAAGGGAAGCTTTTCTTAGAAAAAAGGAGGAGGTGCATTTAAGCTGCTTAGAATGCTTAGAAACATTGTTCATTGGCTCCAAAGAACCAAAGCAAGTAGTCCTCAGTTCACTGGTGGAAATGACAGCACTGGACAAATGTCCTTCTAAGAGCATTTTGTCTGAATTACTACAGTCCTAAAGAATGTTCAGTGATAAAATTTGTCATAGAAACATAAGTACCTGTGCAAAAACGTACAAGCCTGCATAGCAAGAGATGTGTGAAGAATGTCAAGGGATTCCTTGTGGATTATAGAAAGTCCCTGAAAACAGTTCTGACCTCACACATGTAAGCACTAGCCTCCTTTCCTTGATGCCTTCACAGCCCTGTTTTGTCTGGGTCTTCTAAAAGTAATTTCATCCTGATATCTGCAACTTTCACACCTTCTGGGACCCTGACACTCTATCTATTATGTATTTTTGTTTATTGTGGCCTAATTCCAAAATTATATGTCCATGCCAATCATATGGTCTACAGCATAATATTTAATATGAAAATAACTGAAGGAATTTTTTTAGCCAAAGAAAGTAATCTGAAACTTTTAAGCTTTGAAATTAATTGCTAGCTTAAAGAAAAATTAATGCAATTTGACCTAATAAGGTCAGGTATAATATAGGGTAAATTCATTCCACTGATAACCAAGTTTGTTTTCAAAGCAAGTAAAAATCATGTTTATACTTAATGTGTTATGCTGCATTGAGCACAATATGCAATTATTTTAAAATTAATAATTGTTTATAGATTTTAATCCTTAAATATAAAATTAAATCTCAATTTAAAAACTTTAGTGATATTTAAGATGTTTCTTTCTGATTAAATGTTCACTATTTTGTCTTAGTGTTTAGCACAATGAATGACCTACCTTTATTGAATTACAATCAACTATGAATATTGATTAAATTAGTAAAAACTAGCTTATAAAAAGAATTAAAAATATTATGTAATGAATCCAGGACTTTGTATTATAATCTTATGCAAAATCTAAGCTGAATTTCAAATGACAGAAAATTCATTCAATGTGAGATTGTTGATTTTCTTGAATTTAAGGTATTTTTTACAGTTATAAAATACAGGAAAAAAATTATGGTTCATTTTGATGACAGAAATATGAAATATATTCTTGTATATTAATTAAAATGGTGAATGGCTCTGATATTAAAATTAATCACAATTTCCTGGAATGTGTTGAATCCATTCTGTTTTCCTTAATCTATCTATGTCTAATAAATTCTGTTGGCATTGTCCTTTTTTGGAGTCCAAATCTTTCAAATTTGGTATGTGAGCCAACAAATAAAAGAAGAAATATTTGTTCCAGGATTCAGGGTGACATTTGTTCATTGTGATATATGTCTACATATATGAATGTGTATATTTATTGAATCAAGCACTGAATCATTTCTATTCATTTATAGTGTCTATGAAGTTCTCATTTATATGAACTGTGTCCATGTCGTGACTTTATTGTCCATAAATTGAAAGATAAACTATTCAGAATTCAAATAAAAGAAAGTGTCTAAAATAAAGCAATAATCTAACAAATACTGTTAAACTCCTTTTCTATTTTAATGAACATTGATAAGTATCATAGAGGAAAAAGGAAATATAAGCTCTAACCCACGTACTGTAAATACTTTCATTCAAATACAGATGGTAAAGGTACAGTTTCCTCAAGGCAGTCTAAGTAGAGTCACCCCTCCATATTTGTGGGTTCTACACTCGAGGTTTCACCCACATGGATTCAATCAACTACTGATTAAAAATATTTGGAAAAAATAATAAAAATAATAGAAAATTTTAAATGATATGGAAAAACAACTGTTCATATAATATTAGCATTGTGTGGGGGATTATAAGTAATCTAGAGATGATTTCAAGTATAGAGGAGGATGTGCATAGGCTGTACATAAATACTATGCCATTTTTATATCAGGCACTTGAGCATTTGTGAATTTTGTTATCCACTGGGGTCCTGAAACCAATCCTCTGTGGATATCAAGGAATAATTGTATATGGCTGCCATCCTGATTTAATTAATAAGATGTCTTTCTTATTATCAAAGATGGCCTTATTAGCTCAACAAATTGTGTGGTCACCCTAGAGATAATGCATATAAACCAATAACTAAAGTAGAAATGGGCAAGTAATTAGTATCACAAAATAAGTACAAAGCAAGTGTCACTGGAATTCATAATTGGGTGAGTTCAATTTTCCCTGGTGATCAGGGAAGATTTTAAAGAATTGGCAATTATTTTAGATCTTAAAAAAAAAGTAAGATTTTAATAGACATAAGATGAAGGGCAGGTAGTTTATTTAAATGTTACACGTATTTAATGTGAAACATTATCCAATCTACACTCATTGTTCAGTAAGAAAATGTTACATTTTAGATTTATCCAGTTTTAACCTTCTTCTGTTTAGATAATCTGAACAATCTCTTCAAGAGACTGATATATTATAGACAAAAATAAATACTCAGTCTCTCATGTTTTTTAGCCTTTCACCCAGAAGAGTATTTATTGCAAAGTATTGCAATATTTTCATGTGGTCTAAATTTATCTTTTAAAATTTAGGAGTAATATATTTACTTTATTTTTCTAGATCTAGGAGGGTATAACTGCTTGCACATTTCTGCACAGGTACTTATGTTTCTATGACAAAATTTATCACTGAACATCTAAAAATTGATACATTGTGTAGTGGTGAAGTCTGGGCTTTTAGTGTTCTCATCACCCAAATAGTGTACATTGTACCCAACAGATAGTTTCACGTGTCACATCTCTCCCACCATCCTACCTTTTGGACGTATATATACACACATATATATACACACACACATGCATGCATAGGTATTACATGATATATACAAATATATAATTTTATATATTATATTACATATATTTATATATATACACACACACGCATATACACACATATGTATGTGTGCGTGTGTGTATATATATAAATATTATATGTAATATATAACATAAAATTATATATTTGTATCTATCTGTCTATCTCACAGTTTTCAATCCAGTCATCTGTTGATGAACACTTAGGTCGCTTTCAGTGACTTTGCCATTGTGAATAATGCTGTGATCATCATACAAGTGCTATTGTCTTTTTGATATATTTGTTTTTTGGAGGGTTAGATATCCTGTAGTGGGACTGTTGGATTTCATGGTAGTTCTATTTTCAGTTCTTTGAGAATTCTCCATGTTGTTTTCCATAGAAATTGTACTAATTTACATTCCCACCAACAGTGTATAAGTATTCCCTTTTCTCCACATCCTTGCCAACATCAGGGGTACATGTACAGTTTTTAGACTTTTTATTAAAAGACATTCTGACTGGTGTGAGATGGTATCTCATTGTGGTTTTGATTTTCATTTCTCAGATTATTAGTCATGTTGAGCTTTTTTTCACGTTCATTGACCACTTGCAGGTCTTCTTTTGAAAAATGCCTGTTCATGTCCTATGCCTATATTTTCATGGAGTTATTTGTTTTTTCTTGTTGGATTGAGTTTCTTGTAGATTCTGAACATAAGCCATATTTCAGATTCAGAGTTTGAGATATTTTCTACCATTCTGTAGGTTGTTCATTTACTCTGTTGAATTTTTTTTTCTGCACAGATGCTTTTTAGTTAAGTCCCACTTATCTATTTTTGGTCTTGTGTTATTTTTGAGGACTTAGGACTTAGTCATAGATTCTTTGCCTGAGCCAATGTCCAAAAGAGTTTTTCCTAGAATTTCTTCTAGAATTTTTAATAGTTTCAGGCTTTACATTTATGTCTTTAATTAATCTTGAGTAAATTTGTGGATATGGTGAGAGATAGGTGTCCAGTTTCATTCTTCTGCATATGACTACCCAATTTTCCCAGCACCATGTATTGAATGAGGTACCCTTTCCCCAGTGTATATCTTTGTCAATATTGTTAAAGTTGTGGCATTATTTCTGGGTTCTCCATTCTGTCTCGTTGATCAATGTGTCTATGTTTATACCAGCACCATGCTGTTTGGGTTACTATAGCCTTATAGCATAATCTGAAATCACAGCAAACATCATATGGAATGGAGAAAGGTTGAAAGCATTTCACCAAAAACTGGAACAATACAAGGATGCTCACTTTCAATACTTCTTATTCAACATAGTACCAGAAGTCCCAGCAAGAGCAATCTGGCAAGAGAAAGAAATAAAAGTCATCCATATTGGAAAAGAGGAAGTCAAATGAGATCTGTTCACTTAACATACAGTCTTCTATGAAAAAAAATCTAAAGACTCCTCCAAAACACTTCTAGGCTTGATTAATGACTTTTTTCAAGCCTAGAAGTGTTTTGGAGGATACAAAGTCCATATATAAACTCAGTAGCATTTCTATATACCAATAATGATCAAACAGAGAACCAAATTAAGAACTCATTCCCATTGGCTAAATAGCAATTTAGCTATTGCTAAAAAAAAAAAAATACACCTAGAAGTGCATTTAACAAAGGAGGTGAATGATCTGTACAAAAAAAAAAAACTGATGAAAAAAATCTTTATCAAACAAATAATATATTTTGATACAATAAGTTAAAAACACTGTATTTTTCTACTCCAACAGTACTTTAATTATAGCTTGTGTGAAAGGATAGTGGCTAGGTGTTACAGAGAAGGAAGAGTTGAATTAGAACTACATTTAGTTTGGGTTAGATGTGATATATTTTTGAGCTTCATTCTCATTCTCGTAAAATGTTCCTCTTTTCTTTTTTTCTCTTTCTTTTCTTTTCTCTTTTTTTCTTTTCCTTTCTCTTCTTTCCCTCTCTTTCTCCCTCCTTTTCCTCCCTTCCTCCCTTCATTCTTCTTTCCTTCCTTTTCTTTTTCTTCTTTCTTTTTCTTTTTTCTTTCTTTTTCTTTCTTTCTAGTCTTTCCTTCTTTCTTTTTTCTTCTTTCTTTTTCTTTCTTTCTTTTTCTTTCTTTCTTGTCTTTCTGTCTTTCCTTCTTTCTTTTTCTTTCTTCTTTCTTTCTTTCTTCCTTCTTTTCTTTCACATCCAACATTTATTTTAAGTTCGGGGTACATGTGCACTTTTGTTACATAGGTAAATGTGTATCATGGCTGTTTGCTGCACAAATCATCACATCACCTAGGTATTAAGCCCAGCATGCACTAGCTATTCTTCCTGATGCTTTCCCCTCCTTCCACCTTCAACGCCCCCCCAACCTCCAATGGGCCCCAGTGTATATTGTTCTCCACCCTCATGTATCCATGGGTTCTCATCATTCAGCTCCCACTTATAAGTGAGAACCTGCGGTATTTGGCTTTCTGTTCTTAAGTTAGTTTCCTGAGGATAATGGATTCCAGCTCCATACATGTTCCTGCAAAGTACATGATCTTGTTCTTTTTTATGGCTGCACATATTTCATGGTTTATATGTACCACATTTTCTTTACCCAGTCTATCATTGATGGGCATTTAGGTTAATTCTATGTCTTTGCTATTGTGAATAGTGCTGCAATGAACATACACATACATGTATCTTTATAATACAATGATTTATATTTTGGGGGGGTAAAACCCAGAAATGAGATTGCTGGAACAAATGGTATTTCTCCCTCTAGGTCTTTGAGAAATCACCACACTGTCTTCCACAATGGTTAAACTAATTTACACTTCCACCAACAGTATAAAAGTGTTCCTTTTTCTGCACAACTTTGTTAGCATCTGATATTTTTTGACTTTTTATTAATAGCCATTCTGACTTGTGTGAGATGATATCTCATTGTGTGCATGTGTGTGTGTGTGTGTGTGTTTACAGAGTTTTGCTCTTGTCACCCAAGCTGGAGTGCAATGACGCAATCTTGACTCACTGCAACCTCTGCCTCCAAGGTTCAAGTGATTCTCCTGCCTCAGCCTCCCAAGTATCTGGGATTACAGGCACCTGCCACAAGGCTCAGCTAATTTTTGTTTTGTGTATGTACATTTTTAGTAGAGATAAGGTTTTGCCATGTTGGCCAGGCTGGTCTCGAACTCCTGACCTCAGGTGATCCACCCACCTCAGCCTCCCAAATTGTTGGGATTACAGGAGAGAGCCACCGCACCCGGCCTCTCACCGTGGTTTTGACTTACGTTTCTCTAATGATCAGTGATGTTGAGTTATTTTTCATATGTTTGTTTGGCCACATATATGTCTTCTTTGGAGAAGTATTTGTTCATGTATTTTGCCCACTTTTAATGGGGTGGTTTTTTTCTTATAAATTTGTTTAAGTTCCTTGTAGATGCTGGATATTGGACCCTTGTCAGATGGATGAATTGCAAAGATTTTCTCCCCTTCTGTAGGTTGTCTGTTTACTCTGTTGATAGTTTCTTTTGCTGTGCAGAAGCTCTTTAGTTTAATTAGATCACATTTGTTCATTTTTGCTTTTGTTGCAATTGCTTTTGGTGTCCTCATCATGAAATCTTAGCCTGTGCCTGTCATGAATGGTATTGCCTAGATTTTCTTCTATGGTTTTTATAGTTTTGGGTTTAACATTTAAATCTTTAATCCATCTTGAGTTGATTTTTGTATAGGGTTAAAGGAAGGGGTTTAGTTTCAGTTTTCTGCATATGGCTAGCCAGTTCTCCCAGCACTACTTATTAAATAGGGAATCTTTTCTTGTTGCTTGTTTATGTCCGGTTTGTTGAAGATCAGATGGTTGTAGGTAAGTGGTCTTACTTCTGAGTTCTCTATTCTGTTCCATTGGTCTATGTGTCTGTTCTTGTACCAGAACCATGCTGTTTTAGTTATGGTAGCCTTGTAATATGGTTTGAAGTCAGGTAGTATGAAGCCTCCAGCTTTGTTCTTTTTGCTTAGGATTGTATTGGCTATTTGGGCTCTTTTTTGGCTCTGTATGAATTTTGAAATAGTCATTTCTGATGCTGTAAAGAACATCAATGGTAGTTTAATAGGAATAATATTAAATTTATAAATTGCTTTGGGCAGTGTGTTCATTTTCACAATATCAATTCTTCCTATCCATAAGCATGAATATTTTCCCATTTGTTTGTGTCATCTCTGATTTATTTGAGCAGTGGTTTGTAGTTCTTGAAGAAGTCCCTAACTTTCCTTGTTAGCTGTATTTCTAGGTATTTTTGTGGCAATTTTGAATGGCCGTTCATTCATGATTTGGCTCTCAGCTTGCCTATTGTTGGTGTATAGGAAAGCTAGCAATTATTGCACATTGATTTTGTATCCTGAGACTTTGCTTAAGTTGCTTATCAGGTTAGGAGACTTTTAAGCTGAGACAATGATAGAGGATCAATTTCTAGATATAGGATCATGCCATCTGCAAACAAAGATAGTTTGACTTTCTCTCTTCCTGTGTAAATAAATACCCTTTATTTCCTTCTCTTGCCTAATTTCCCTGGCCATAATTTCCAATACTATGTTGAATAGGAGTGGTGAGAGAGGGCATCCTTGTGTTGTGCCAGTTTTCAAGGGGAATGGTTCTAGCTTTTTCCAATTCAGTGATTCTGTCACAAATTTCTCTTATTATTTGGCAGTATGTTCCTTCACTCCCTACTTTACTGAGAGTTTATTTTTATTTTTTTTAATTGCATTTTAGGTTTGGGGGTACGTGTGAAGAACATGTAAGATTGTTGCATAGGTACACACATGGCAATGTGGTTTGCTGCCTTCCTCCCCCATCACCTATATCTGGCATTTCTTCCCATGTTATCCCTCCCCATATCTCCACCCCTTGCTGTCCCTCCACTATTTCCCCCACTACAAACCCCAGTGTGTGATGCTGAGAGTTTTTAATGTGAAGGAGCGTTAAATTTTTATTGAATGCCATTTCTGAAATTATTGAGATAACCATGTGGTTTCTGTCTTTACTTCTGTTTATGTGATGAATGACATTTATTGATTGGCATATGTTGAACTGAACTAGCATGCTAGGATGAAGACTACTTGATTGTGATAGATAAGCTTCTTGATGTGCTGCTGGATTCAGGTCATCAGTATTTTATTGAGGAATTTTGCATAAGTGTTCATCAAAGATATCGGCCTAGAGTTTTCTTTTTTGTTGTATCTCAGCCAGGTTTTGGATTCAGGATGACACTAGCCTCATGCAATGAGTTAAGAAGGAGTCCCTCCTTTTCAGTATTTTGGAATAGTTTTAGTAGAAATGGTACCATATCTTCCTTGTACTTCTGGTACAATTCAGCTGTGAATCCATCTGGTCCTGGGTTTTTTGACTGGTAGGCTATTTATTACTGTCTCAATTCCAGAACTCATTAGTTTATCCATTACTTCTAGATATTCTAGTTTATTATATAGAGGTGTGTAGAGTATTCTCTAATAGTTATTTGTATTTCTGTGTAGTCAGTTTATCAATTCTGATTGTGTTTATTTTAATATTCTCTTTTTTTGTTCTTTATTAGCATAACTAATGATCTATTCATTTATTTATTTATTTTCCAAAAACCAGCTCTTGGATATGTTGATTTTTGAAGGGATTTTTTTGTGTGTGGGGGGGGTGTGTCTATCTCCTTCAGTTCAGCTCCGATCTTGGTTATTTCTTGTCCTCTTCTAGTGTTTGCTCTTGGCTCTCTAGTTCTTTTATTTGTGATGTTACATTGTTAAATTGAGAACTTTCTAGCTTTTTGACATGGGGCATTTAGTGCTATAAATTTCCCTCTTAAAGCTTTAGCTGCATCCCAGACATTCTGGTATGTTGTCTCTTTGTTCTCATTGGCTTCAAAGAACTTCTTTATTTCTGTCTTGATTTCATTATTTACCCAAGAGTCATTCAGGTGCAGTTGTTCAATTTCCATGTAGTTGTGTGGTTTTGAATAAATTTCTAATCTTGAGCTCTAATTTGATTGCACTGTGGTCTGAACAATTGTTTGTTATGATTTCAGTTCTTTTGCATTTGTTGAGGAGTGTTTTACTTCTGATTATATGATTAATTTTAAGTAAGTGCCATGTGGTGATAAGAAGAATGTATTTTCTGTTGTTTTGGGGTGGAGAGTACTGTAAATATCTATCAGGTTCACTTGATCCAGAGCTGAATTCAGGACCTGAATAATTTTGGTAATTTTCTTTCTCAGTGACCTGTCTATTGTTGTCAGAGGTATGTTAAAGTCTCCCACTATTATTATGTGGCAGTGTAAGTCTCTTTGAAGATCTCTAAGAACTTGGTTTATGAATCTGGGTGCTCCTGTATTGGGTGCATATATATTTAGGACAGTTAGCTCTTCTTGTTGAATTAAACCCTTTACCATTATCTAATGCCCTTCGTCTTTTTATAATCTTTGTCGATTAAAGTCTGTTTTGTCAGAAACTAGGATTGCTACCCCTGCATTTTTCTGTTTTCAATTTTCTTGGTAAATTTTTCTCAATCCCTTTATTTTGAGCCTATGTGTGTTTTTGCACATGAGATGGGTCTTTTGAAGACCAAATACTGATGGATCTTGTTTTTTTTTCTAGCTTTCCATTCTGTGTCTTTTAATTGGGGAATTTAGCCCATTTACATTCAAGGTTATTATTGTTATGTGTGGATTTGATCCTGTCATCATGATGCTAGCTGGTTGTTTTGCAGACTTGTTTATGTGGTTGCTTCATGGTGTCACTGGTCCATGTACTTAGTGTGTTGTTGTAGCAGCTGGTAACAATTTTTCCTTTCCATATTTAGTGCTTCCTTCAGGAGCTCTTGCAGGACAGGTCTTGTAGTAAAAAATTTCCTCAGCATTGCTTGCCTAAAAAGGATTTTACTTCTTTGCTTATGAAGCTTAGTTTGACTGAATATCAGATTCTGCCTTGGAAATTCTTTTCTTAACAAATGTTGAATTTGTTCTGAATCTCTTTTGGCTAGTCAGGCTTCCATTGAGAGGTCTGCTGTTAGTCTGTTGGGGTTCCCTTTTTTGGGGACCTACCCTTTCTTTCTGTCTGCACTTAAAATTTTTTCTTCTTTTCAACCTTGGAGAATCTGTTGATTATGTGTCTTGGGGATGAACTTCTTGTGGATTATCTTACAGGGATTCTCTGCATTTCCTGAATTTGAATGTTGGCCTGTCTTGCTAGGTTGGGGAAGTTCTCCTAGTTGGTATCCTGAAGTATATTTTCCAACTTTGTTCAAGTTTCCTCATCTTTCTGTTACCGCAATTAGTCATAGATTTGGTCCCTTTACATAATTTCATGTTTCTCAGAGGTTTTGTTCATTCCTTTTCTTTCTTTTTTCTCTATTCTTATCTGCCTATCTTATTTCAGAAAGATAGTATTCAAGCTCTGAGATTCTTTTCTCTGGTTGGTCTATTCTGGTATTAATGCTTGGGGTAGCATTGTAAAGTTCTTGTGTTGTATTTTTCAGCTCTAACAGGTCAATTATGTTCCTTTCTAACTGGCTATTTTGGCGGTCAGCTCCTGTATTGTTTTATCATGATTCTTAGCTTCTTGTCATTGAGTTACAACGTGCTTCTTTAGCTCAGCAAAGTTTGTTATTACCCACTGTCTGAAGACTACTTCTGTCTTCTTAGCCACCTCAGCCTCAGCCTAGTTCTGAGCCCTTGCTGGAGAGGTGTTGTGGTCATTTCTAGGAAAAGGGGCACTCTGGCTTTTTGAGTTTTCTGCGTTTTTGCATTGATTCCTTTTCATCTTTGTGGGCTTATCTACCTTCAATCTTTGAGGTTTCTGATTTTTGGATGATTTTGTTGTGGGCTTGTGGTTGTTGTTATTGTTGTTTTCTGTTTGTTTTTCTTTTAATAGTCTGGCCATTCTTCCATAGGGTCATTGCAATTTGCTGGGGGTCTGCATACTTGGAGGAATCATCAGTGAAGTCTGTGAAACAGCAAAGATGGCAACCTTCCCCTTCCTCTATAAGCTCCATCTCAGGGTAGTACTGATCTATTGCCAGTCCCCATGCACCTGTAGGAGGTGGCTGGAGACCCAGGTTGGGAAATCTCACATAGTCAGGGACAACAGGATCAGGGACCCATTTAAAGAAGCAGCCTGATTTTTTGGTAGAACAGTTTTACTGTGTTGAGGATTCTGTCAGTCCCTGATTGGTTTGGGCTCTCTAAGGCCCACAGGCTATACTAGGTGAGAAGTCCAAATTACCAAGGTGGCAGCCTGCTCCATCCCTCAGGCACTCAATGCCAGGGAGAAATTAGAGCTCTGTCAGCTTGATAGAGCACAAATAGGGGTGGCCAGAGGCCCTGGCTGGGAAAACCTGATTGGGAGGGTCTGCCCCATAAGTAGGAGTGGATTAGGGTCCCGCTTAAAGAAGCAATCTGGCCATGCCTCAACACAACAGCTGTATCATGGTGGGGAAACTCTTGTCAGCTTGGACTCTCCAAAGCCCGCAGGTTGGAACTGCTGAGTCGTCCAACCAACCCAGGTGGTGACCTTCCACTCCCCAGGGCACTCTGTTCCAGGGAGAGACTGTATCTCTGCCCCTACTAGGTGTGGGCAGGTGTGGCTGGAGGACTGGTCTAGGAGCTCTCCACCCAGTGAGAAAGAATGGATGGGGGCCCCACTTAAAGAAGCAGTCTGGCCATGATCTGGCAAAGGTGCTGTGCTGCACTGTGGTGAGGACACTTCCTGATCTGGACCATTTGAACTCTCCAAAGCCTGCGGCTAGAATGGCTGAGTCAATCAAACAGCGGAGATGGTCCCTGCCCTTGCCTCAGTGGCTCCCTCTGGTCTCAGGCAGGCTCCGCCCTGTTGCCAGTGGCTGGTGGGAATTCCAAGCCAATGGGTCTTATCCTGTGAGGTGCTGTGGAAGTGGGGGACCACAGAATGATGCTGCTCAGCTCCCCTGAATTCCACCTCTTCCTAAAGGTATGTGTGGATTTGTATATTTCATACATAAAGCTCCTGGGTCTCTGCGTGTGCCAGAGCAGCTTCTTTGCCAAGATTCCACATAGCCTGGAGGGAGTTCACAAGGGGATCTCCTGGTGGATTGAGTTCACAAGGGGATCTCCTGATCCATGGATTGCAAAGATCTGTGGGAAAAGCATGGCTTCCTGGGGTTGCACTATCACTCATCACTTCCCCTGGCTGGTGGTGGATGTTCCCTAGGTTCTGTGTTGCTCCTGGGTAGGCCATTACCTCACCCTGCTTTTTTTGTTCTCCGTGGATAGAGTTGTTTCCTATTGTAGGAATGGCTTCCCCAGAACTACTTTTACTGTACCAGTGGCAACTTACTCTACTCATGATACAAAGATATAAGGCAAAGGGACTTATTATAAAATAAAGGTGTTTTATGGCATCAGAAATTAGAAGTATTTGATGGGTAGTGGTGGAGAGAAAAATATATATAAAATATACAAAACCAGAAACTAATCTTTGGAAACATTCTTCCAGTCTTAAAATATGTTTACATATGTATATAAACATTATGTGTGTGTGTGTGTGTGTGTGTGTGTGTGTGTGTAAAGAGAGAAAGACGGAGAGAGTAGTTGTCTCACTATAGGTTTCTGGGGCATAATAATACTGAGAATTATGTCTGAAATCAGTGACCAACAACACTCATCATCTGTTTACTTCCATTTTGGTCAAAGCAAGATAGTGTTCCCTGGAAGACTTAGTTTCATCCCAGGCCTCTGTGACTCCCCACTTGGGTGGTTCATCTGCTTAAATGACCTCCCAAACTACTACAGGAAATCTCAGCAGCCAGCATCTTCAGCTGCTTTCTGTGTTCCATCTCAATTCATGAAAGAACTTTGGAGAGTCAAACACTAATGACACTGCCTTACCATGAAAGTATGATCATTTATTCTGCTGTGGGCACTCCAAGGCAGATGTGAGACAGAATAATACCCACAAGAAAGTTTTATTCCATATTTCAAACAGAAAATGAAGCAGGATTTACTCTCTGACTCATTTATTTGACTCTTCCTTCCAAGTAAATTCTAGAAAAGAGGAATTAGAACACAAATTTAACTAATTTCACTTTCTTCCCTATCTCTTTATTATACTTTCATAATCCCATCAGACAGAGAAGAACTAGCTTGTTTCTATTCTCTATGATCTAACTTCTTTCTACTGTGAACAAAGTCTTAAGAACTAGCTGTCAAAGGAAAAAGTGGTATCTTCTCTATGCTACGGCTATGGTCCTTATGATTGTCCCTTAAAATATTAAATTGGCATTCAAAAAGCCTGAAAATTCTTCCTCTCTTCATAGACCCAGGTCTTAAAGTCCAATGTTTTGTGAAAGAGAGTAAGGTCTTACCGTTTTTTTTTTTTTTTTTTTTAGAAGTAATAAATTTCCTGGCTTGGCTCTAGAAATGTGAAATAGAAAACCAAACATGACTTAAAGGGAAAATTAAAGTGCATTTGGGTCATTATTTGCAAAAGATTAACCACAATACACAAACTGTGTCTTTCAATAGTTTTTATTTCCCTTACCTTATTCCCAACCCTTGTTTTCGGGTGGGAACACAGAAACATGATGTAAATAAAACCTAGGATTCCTTAAAGGAATACAAAATTGATATTTTTAACTTAAAAAGTGAACATTTGTCCCACCCATTGTTAGTATCCTTGAAACAACATTAGCACCTTTGAAACTAATTTTGTTTTTCTGAGATAAAGAAACTCTTCTGACCAAAGTTCAAGAAGAAACCATATTTATGTGAGGGTATTAAAACTCTTATGCATGATTTAAAACAATGGTAGGTATATTTTTTATCATCACTCTTTCATAACTTACAGCATAACTTTCATATTATACCTCCCATTCATTTTAATACATATTTAACAAAAATAAGCAAAACCTATACTGGTTGTATTATAGCAAAATTCTGCCATTCGGGAATCTAAAAGTAAAATAATAATAACAACCTTTAGTTTATCACATTTTCTGTGATAGGAAGAAACGAAAAGAATCTGCCTTCTATTAAAAATACTTTTTCAAACATTGCTACTATTTCTAACTTTCACACTGCTATAATGTTTTTGCTTCATCACAATAATAAGGTAGTTAAATTTCTTCAACCAAAAATTTGGAAGGTAGGTGGTCAGGGCTAGCAAACCTGCTTAAGGGTGTCATTAGGAAACCAGGCTTCTTCCGTTGTCATTATCTTTCATCCTTAACGTACAGGTTTCTTCCTCATGGCCTTAAGAAAGCTGCTGTACTTCTGATCATCATGTTCACATTCTGGACAGAAGGAAGGAGAAAGGAGAAGGTCAAAGACAAAAAGCCTTTTTTTCCAAGCAACTTTGACTTTTCATTCTGGAAATAGTTTGCAGTGTCCTTCTGCATTCTACTGGCCACACCTGTGTGTCCTGGCCGACTTCATAAGGCAGTTGTAAAGGATACCAGGACAACGTGTTTAGCTTTCCAGTGTCCAGAGAAGAGGAAGACAGGAGAGGCTTTCTGTAAGTTGTGAGTGAGCCAACTGCCGGCATCTGACACACTGACATGAGGTTATCTTTTGGCATGAGTTCAAACGTAAAGGAACTTTGAAACTAATCTTACCTATCTACATTTATAATTATAAATTTTATTGTAATTCTAAGACTTCCTGTATGGCAAATGTTTGTGATCTTTGAATAAACATATTAACTAGTAATGTACAATTTTTACATACTATGTAGCATCTATTCTAATTAAATATTAAGTCTGATCTATTATGACAAAAGTTTCTTATGGACTGAGATGATGATAATTCTTAGTCAAAATCATAGTAAGCAGATAATATTTTCATTTATAAACTCATGGCTTATATTTATTAATTTTTTCACCAGAAAGTAAAAGAAACATTTTCAATTGAAATTCCATTCAAACCTCAGTGAAGAAATTCTTTTGTCATCACATCAAAAAGAATACAAAAATAGTAAAAGGGAAGACTTATGAATGAGAATGAAGCTGATTCAGGAAAATGTCACGTTTAGCTCTTTTCTTCAGGTAGTATTCTTAATCATAAGTAGTTTAATGTATTATAATATATCTGATCATGTACTATAACTTTTTCAGGATAAGCAGAACTATGACAAGGGTCAGTTTGCATCATATTTAATTTTTGTTTAACAAAATAAAACATATTCATCACTCCTAAAAGAAACCTAGCACCCATTAGCAGTCTCTACTCAACTTTTTCCCAAAGCCCTCCCCCTCCAAGCCCTAGGAAGCCACTATTTAAACTGTATTTGATGGATTTGCTTATTCTAAATATTTATTAAAAATTGAATCATACAATATGTGGTACTTTGTGACTAGCTTCTTTTACTTAACATAGTGCTTTTAAGGTTCATCCATGTTGTAACATTTATCAGTACTTCATTTTAATGCCTCATAATATTTATTACATTGTATAGATATACCATACTTTATTCATTTATCAGTTAACATTGGCCTTGTTTTCACTCTTGCCTATTATAAATCAAATGCTGCTATGAGCATCTGTGTACATGTTTTTGTGTGTACATATGTTTTAGTTTCTCCTGGGCATATACTTAGAATTACTGGGTCACATGGAACTCTATGTTTAATTTTCCGAAGATTAAACCAGACCATTTTCCAAAGCTGCTGTAACATTTTACATCATACAAGCAGTGTCTGAGGGTTCCAGTTTTTCACAAGGTAAACGTTTAAATTTAAACTTTTTAAATTTAAAAGGTAATCTTAGAAATAGAATAGTAGTTCATAGCCTCCCAAACAAATTAGTAACCTCAGACCCCTATTTGCGACACTCTGAACCGATCTAAGCAGTTTCATCACCTGCTATAACTCTAGATAGTATGCATTGTTTTGTCTCCCATTCTCTTAGGCTCTTATTTCCTTTACCATATAAAAATAATCACTTTTCTGAGATATGGTAGGCTGAATAACGGTCCCCAAAGATAACCAAGTATTTATCTTTGAGAACTTTGTAAACTTATATAGCAAAATGGACTTGCAGATGTAATTAAAATGGGAAGATTATCCTAGATTATGCAGATGGGACCTAAATGAAATCCCAAATTGGGATGTAGAGGGCGATTTGATGCAGAAGAAGGCAGTGTGCCCACTGAAGCATGATGGGACACAGCTGGCTTTTTTTTATTTTATTGCACTTTAGGTTCTCGGGTACATGTGCAGAACGTGCAAGATTGTTGCATAGGTACCTACATGGCAATGTGGTTTGCTACTCCATCGTCCCATCACCTATATCTGGCACTTCGTCCCATGTTATCCCTCCCCCAACCTCCCTACCCCCTGCTGTCCCTCCTCTATTTCCCCCCCCAACAGACCCCAGTGTGTGATACTCCCCTCCCTGTGTCCATGTGTTCTCATTGTTCAACACCTGCCTGTGAGTGAGAACATGCATTGTTTGATTTTCTGTTCTTCTGTCAGTTTGCTGAGAATGATGGTTTCCAGATTCATCCTTGTCCCTACAAAGGACACAAACTCATCATTTTTTATGGCTCCATAGTATTCCATGGTGTATATGTGTCATATTTTCCTTGTCCAGTCTATCATCGATGGGCATGTGGGTTGGTTCCATGTCTTTGCTATTGTAAACAGTGCCGCAATGAACATATGTGTGCATGTGTCTTTATAATATAATGATTTATAATCCTTTGAATATATAACCAGTAATGGTATTGCTGGGTCAAATGGAATTTCTGTTTCTAAGTCCTTGAGGAATCGCCACACTGTTTTCCACAATGACTGAATTAGTTTACACTCCCACCAACAGTGTAAAAGTGATCCTATTTCTCCACATCCTCTCCAGCATCTGTTTTCTCCAGATTTTTTAATGACTGCCATTCTAACTGGCATGAGATGGTATCTCGATGTGGTTTTGATTTTCATTTCTCTAATTACCAGTGATAATGAGCATTTTTTCATATGTTTGTTGGCCTCATAAATATCTTCTTTTGAAAAGTGTCTGTTCATATCCTTCGCCCACTTTTGAATGGGTTTGTTTGTTTTTTTTCTTGTAAATCTGTTTTAGTTCTTTGTAGATTCTGGATATTAGTCCTTTGTCAGATGGGTAGATTGCAAAAATTTTTTCTCATTCTGTTGGTTGCTGGTTCACTCTATGATTGTTTGTTTTGCTGTACAGAAGCTGTGAAGTTTAATTAGATTCCATTTGTCTATTTTGGTTTTTGCTGCCATTGCTTTTGGTGTTTTAGTCATGAAGTCCTTGCCTATGCCTATGTCCTGAATGGTTTTGCCTAGGTTTTCTTCCAGGGTATTTATGGTGTTAAGTCTTATCATTAAATCTTTAATCCATCTGGAGTAAATTTTAGTGTAAGGTGTCAGGAAGGGGTCCAGTTTCTGCTTTCTGCACATGGCTAGCCAGTTTTCCCAACACCATTTATTAAACAGGGGAATCCTTTCCCCATTGCTTGTTTTTGTCAGGTTTGTCAAAGATCAGATGGTTGTAGATGTGTGGCATTGCCTCCGAGGCCTTTGTTCTGTTCCATTGGTCTATATCTCTATTTTGGTACCAGTACCATGCTGTTTTGATTACTGTACCGTTGTAGTATAGTTTGAAGTCAGGTAGCATGATGCCTCCATCTTTGTTCTTTTTGCTTAGAATTGTCTTAGTTGAAGAAGGGACCATGGGCCAAGAAATACAAGCAATACAGCTCTAGATGTTGGAAACATCAGGGAAAAATATTGTCCTCTACAGCCTTTGAAGAGAGCATGGCAATACCAACACCCTGATTTTGACCTAGTGAAACTGATTTCGGTCTTCTGACCCCCAGAATGTAAGAGAATAAATGTGTGCAGTTCTTTAAGCCACCAAATTTCTGGTAATTTGTTATAGCAGCCAAGGAAACTACTACATCAGGTAATATATTTAAATTTTAATAGGATTCCTAGGGGTACTGTACTGCATTACCTCATAAAACTCATTCTTTTTTTTTTCTTTTTCTTTTTTTTTTTTTTTTTTTTGAGATGGAGTCTCACTCTGCCACTAGGCCAGAGTGCAGTGGTGCAATCTTGGCTCACTGTAGCCTCCGCCTCCAGGGTCCAAATGATTCTCCTGCTTCAGCCTCCCAAGTAGCTGGGACTACAGGTGTCTGCCACCACACCCCACTAATTTTCATATTTTTAGTAGAGATGGGGTTTCACCTTGTACCACTTAAGATAAGCTGATCATGAAACAAAGATCTACCACAGTGAACTGAAAATTGAAGTGAACTGTGAAAATTCAACAGGCTGGATGCGGAAGTTTAAGAATACACATGACATTAAAGTTTTAAATATTTCTGATGATGAAGTGTCTGCTGATCAGAAAGCAGTGGAGCAATTCAGTAACGAGTTGGACATCATTGCTGTTGTCCAGGATGGTCTCGATCTCTAGATCTTATGATCTGCCTGCCTCGGCCCTCCAAAGTGCTGGAATTACAGACATGAGCCACTGCACCTGGCCAGGACTAATTCTAATGTTAATACATGGTGCATGTAATTTAAGAAGATATTTTAGGGTAAACAAGATTTTGATGCCCCATCAAATCCCCACATTATACATGATAGTTTATTCTTTAAGTTCCATAATTGGGAAAGTACACAAAGATCTTTGTGTGGATGATAGGATTCCAGGGAAAGAAAGTAACATTCCATCAACTCAAGGATGTTTGTTTACCCTCAGTGTTTTCCTTTACTTAAAGAAAACTATGAGCACTAGGGCTATGCTCTTGATCTTCCTGAGGATCAAGTGGAAGAAAGTATAGCTAAATGGTTTACAAATTCAGGCTTTGATATTGATAGTCACTAAATTGTGCTAAAAAGTACAGAATGAGCATCCCTAACTTGAAAATACAAAATTTAGAAGGCTCAAAAATCTGAAACTTTCTGTCAACATGATACCACAAGTAGAAAATTCCACACTTGATCTCCTGTGACAAATGACAAATCACCATCAAAATGCAGATGCACAATACAATTTATTCAGCATTCCCAAAGGAAAAAAAAAAAGAGAGACCTCCAATTTTCCTTTTGCTGTGATGTATCTTTTTCAAGCATGCCAAGATTTTCCCAGAAAATGCTCTGATTTCTTCAGATATGCAAAAAATATACCCACAGGGTCCCTCAGTACTCTGGGAGAAGTAAATATTGATGTTTTTAACATCAATAATAAAGCTCCAGTTTTTCTGTCATGCGCACCCACAACAAGTAATAAAATGGCAAGTGTGTGGGTTTGGCATGCCCAGTGCCAGTTTCCATGATGCCCTGCTTGGAAACAAGACCTATATGCATTATTCACTGGGTACTTTTGCTTATTCTCTGCTCTGTGGTATAAATATATTGTTGAAAATATCAAGAAAGTCTATAGATAACCCTATGGGTAACAGAAATAAGGAAAAAATAAAGTGTTTATGTTTATTTGTAGCACAGAAAGTCAAAGTGTTGGAGAAAGTGGACAATGGTGTTAAGTGTGAAACATCTTACAGAAAAGTTTAGTGTTGAAATGACCACCATATATAACCTGAAGAAACAAAAAGATAGACTCTTGAAGTTCTAGTTGGAAAGCAATGAACAGAAGTTAATGATTTTATTTTAACTTAATAGAATAAAAAGGGAAAATCTCAATCATGTATTGAAGTAGTGTATTCATCAGTGTTGCAGTGAATGTGTGCCACTTAATAAGCTGATCATGAAACAAAGATCTACCACAATGAACTGAAAATTGAAGTCGACTGTGAAAATTCAACAGGCTGGATACAGAAATTTAAGAATACACATGGCATTAAATTTTTAAAGATTTCTGATGATAAAGCACCTGCTGATCACAAAGCAGTGGAGCAATTCATTAATGAGTTGGACATCATTGGTGATGAAAATCTGATTTGGAACAAGGCCATGATGCTGATGAAACATCAACTGTTTGGCATTATTTGTCCAAAAGACACTAGCTACAACTAATGAAACAGACCCTTCAAGAATTAATGCCAATGACAGAATAAATGTGCTGGGATGTGCTAATGCGGTAGGCATGCACAAATGTAAACTTGCTGTGATAGGCCAAAGCTTGCATCCTTACTGTTTCCAAGAATTCAGTTTCTTATCAGTCTAATTATTATGTTCATACAAAGACATGGATCACTGACAACATCTTTTCTGATTGGTTTTATAAACATTCTGTACCAGTGGCTCATGCTCACTGCAGGGAAGCTGGACTTGATGATGACTGCAAAATTTTGTTGCTCCTTAGCAACTGTTCTGCTCATTGTCTAAATTTCTCATGCAAAATAATGTTTATGCTATGTATTTTTTCACAAATATGACTCCATTAGTTCAGTCATGTGATCAGGGTATGCTTAGATCAATAAAGATTAAATATAAAAACACTTTCTTGAACAGCATGCTAGCAGCAGTAAACAGAGGCATGGATGTAGAAGATTTTTCAAAATGAGTTTACCGTATTGGATGCTGTGTAGGATACTGCCAACTTTTGGAACATGGTGACTAAAGACACCATTGTGCAGGCCTGACACAATCTCTGGTTTGTGACTATGTTTAGTGACGATGATGAATAAGGTGGTGACTTCGAAGGATTCCATATGTCAAGTGAGAAAAAAAATGCTGCCTGACCTCTTCAGATATGCAAAAAATATGCCTTCAGGGTCCCTCAGTAAGCTGGGAAAAGTGAATATTGAAGTTTTTAACATCAATATTAAAGCTCCAGTTGTTCTTTTGTGGACTGATGGTGAAATGGCCAAAATGGTTCTGAATCAAGGTGATCATGATAATAGTGATGATGAAGATGACATTGTTAACACTGCAAAGAAAAGTGCCTGTAATGTGTGGTGAGCTTATTGAAGGGCTAGAGCAGTGTGCCTTTATGACAGGTTAAGAAATTGTGTCATTTTATAAAATAAAAAAGAGAATTCTATGACAAAAACTGTTGTTAATGTGGCAGATGACTCTGGTGGACACATTTTAAGAAGCTATCCCAGTAGAATGCCTAAACATCCCTAAAAGACTCACTTTCTGGTCCTTCAACTCCTTCCGATGTTTCTACTCACCTAAAACAATAAAATACAATGTGTAATAACCTTTTAATCAAAACACAACATTGTAGGTAGAGGCAAAAAGCCTGCCATTGTTTGCTGTTGAACAGCTGCTGCTGGTAATCTTGTGATGCTACTGTGCTGCTTAGTTACCCTGAACACATTATTTTTTTACTGTATTAATGGTGTGTCTTATTTTTTACTGCTAAGTACTTCTGACACTTATGTGTGAATAAGTGTAATAAGGTTATTGCTTATCAGTAGCATAAAAATTCAGAGTCAGGGGCAATGGTGACAGATTGTCCACATGGGTGGCTGAGATACTGACACTTTTGCTGTGTGATGGTTCAATGTACACAAACTTTGTTTCATGCAAATAATTATTAAAATATTGTATAAAATTATCTTTAGACTATGTATATAAGGTGTATATAAAACATAAATTTATTTTTTGTTTAAACTTAAGTACCATTTCCAAAGTATCTCATTATGCATGTTTAAATATTCCCTAATCTGAAAAGAAAATCTGAAATTCAAAACGGTTTTGGTCCTAAGCATTTTGGATTACAGATACTCAGCCCACATAATGCACATATATCAGAATTTGTTATGTAAAATTTTAAGAAGGTAAGTTTCGTAAGGTATTCAGTACAGACCCTAGTGCATAGTAAATATTCAAGAGTGTCTACTAGTTGTTGTTGTCATTATTAGCATGGTTGTGGCTCAGCCAACCATTAGGTATATGGCCTTGGGTAAGTCATTTGTCATCTCTGTGTCTCAGTTTCTTCCTGTCTAAAATGGCATTAATAATAGAAGCAACTGAATTAGGTAATAAATGAAAGTTGAAAAAGTTATTCCTACCACTTACAGTCTGAATCCACATAAATTCTTCATATTATTATTAAAGAATTGCTTTCACTCATCCACCTTCCACATTTGAGAGTCTCACTCTTTCAGTGGACTCATATCCCAGTTAGGTGGCCTAATTACTCAGCTCACTCAAACACTACTTGATGATAAAGAGGCTTCTGTAATTCTGGATGCTTCCCCTGGGGACAACATTCCTATTTCCACTTGTGCACACATTTGTTTCTAGATTTTAGAAAGTTGCTTTGTGTTGACAACTCCCAGCCAAACACCTGATGGGGCTCAGTTTACAGAATCCAAGGTCCAACTTTAGATTAGATACAGGGAAGGAACAATGCATGCAGAATTAAGACCAGAAGAAACAAATAATAGTCTAAATTTTATGTACAAATTTTGTTCAGAAATGTTCAGACCAATTTAACAGTTTGATTCAGATAAGCATTATGTTGATAAGTTTTCTTAAGCATTTTTCACTTTAAAATTATGATCATATTAATACTTGCTCTCGACAAAATTATCCTATGATGGATGTTATTAATCCCATTGTGCATTTGAAGAAACAAAAGCTAAGTCAAATAGTTTAGAAAAAGTAAGACACAAAAAGGGAGAAGATCAGGACTTAACGATGTGCCCAATCTCATCACTCAAACAGTAGGTGGATGTGCCAATATATATTCAATCACTTTCCAAATGTTAAACATGTAAGTTTCTAATATCTTGCTATTAAAAGCAATGCCACAATGAATAGATCTATGCATTAATCTTTGTCAGAAATTTTATTGCCTCTAGATATTTCCCTTAAATTGGAGATATTAGTGGGATTTTAGCAATTGATTTGTGGGCACTCTTCATATATTAAAACATCTTTTTGACTTTGACATATTATTACATTTCCCTTGGTTAGTTTTTACTTTTACATTTGTTTATGGTGGTTTTGTTGTTTTTAATACGTATTTATGTCTAACACATACAATAAAATTTACATTTTTCATTATAAATTTTCTTATTATTTTGGGCTTTTCTCCTTCCCCTTAATCACGTACACGTTTACTTTTAAGCCCATCTAATCCTTTTGCAGTTATATACCTCACATACAATTCTTCAAACTTCTTGGTATTATTATAGAATAATAAGGTTAGGATATAACTTTATATTTTCTCAGAAACCTAAAAATTTTAACTGTGTTTTAACTGTATTATATATAGATCTCCTTTTGTCTCTTTTTATTTGACCTTTTAAACCTCTAATAGGTATTATCCTGTCCTTTCCATTTTGCATTTTTGTAGTATTTTTGTAAATGTTAGCATTATTTTAGTTTCATCTATTGTCTGTGAGGAAACTAATAATCCTATAAAGCTAAGTTGTGAACCACATCATGGAGTTGATATGCAGTATGGTGGAGACTGGATTAAACCAAGTTTTCAAGCTCTGAATGCCATATAGTTATCATCATGCTCATCTTGCCTCCGTTTTATTTTTCCACCTTTTTTCCCTCTTCCTCTTAGTTCAGATAGCATATTTTTTCTTACATTTTAGTGATAACACATAGTAAATGCTGTCTGACATCTTCTTACATCTCCAGAGTTGCTACATTTCAAGAGTAAACTTTCTGCTATATTTTTAAGGCAATGTACATTATGTTTGTGTAGTCTTTTCATTAGCCTAAGGCCACTTTCACGTCTCCGTACCACTGCCAGTTTCCTAACTCTGGAATAATGAGTGCTCTATTCCAGTAGTTTGCTGTTAGCACAGATAAGATGTGTGTTCTCCCCTTGGAATCTCTCAAGGTACACCTAAATGCTGCCAGAACACTCCTCTCAGATCTTCAGCTTGAGGACAGTTCAATGTGCAAAGTCTTTGCCAAATTTCGATTGTCTGGCAGCCTTTAGCTAATGTGGTTCTGCAAGATTAAGGAATGATCTCTTATCCTTCTCATTTTTGCCTGTTCTTTCAACTCTGAAGGGTGGAATTTTTTTTCCCCCTGAACATTTAGAAATAAACGGCATTTCATTTGCCAGCCTCAGAATGACTGCCCCAGTTTACAGTGGCGTTCCTATCACAGGGCTGGCTTCCTTATTTGGAAATGTTCTCACGGGCACAAGCTACATTACTGAGTGCTTAGCCTTCCAGGTCAAATGCTGAAAGTACAGAAGGGGCTAGTAATGACATAAAACTGAAGAAAGCAGGTTCACAGTTTTGGTGCAGATCCTGTCTTTCTGAGGTCACTGTACAGTGGGACTGTACCCGAACCTTATACTCATGACCTTCCTATGTGGCTGTGTTTGGTTGACTTCTCAAAATATGGAGCAGGTCAGAGTATTTGTTGAATCTGGCACATCTGTTGTGTAGCAGAGGAAATTATTCCCAGAATGTGGTAAATCACAATCAGTACTCTCTCTCCTACAGCCCTGGAGATTTACATGCTCCTGATTTCATGAGTAATTTGAGTATTGGAGGTGAATGAGTCTGTCATTGGGAAGTGTTAGTCATCAACACAACACAAAAGCCACAAACTTGTTTGAAAATTCTACTATTACACAAACTTGGAATATTTATATGCTTGTGACACATCACATCCACTCCTCTTCCTGAAAATGCCTGTTTTGTAGCACATGATTTCAGGGAAGTTAATGTAAAAGATCTTTCCATTCCCTTGTCTTTAGTCTTTGTACTATTTCTGTATCTATTTCTCTTTGCAGAAACCAGCACTGTGAAGCAATTGTGAGACACATTAATAAGTGGTTTTAAGTTGTTTCTAACTAGATTTTCTTCTCTTACTGTTTTGCTCCATAGTTTCCATCTACTCTGTCTTCGTTGCTATGCATTTCTTCATGAAAATCCAGACAAAAGCTACACTAGCTCTGGAAAAGGATTGAATCATTTCCCATTTATTCTTCCACCTCAATTATCTTTAAGAATCACAAAAAATGAAGTCCAGTGCTTTACATCTTGGATCAACAACTTTTTGTTCAAGAGTATTTGCTACTTTGTTTCTTCCGCCTCACTCAAATATTGTCGTACAATTACCAATAAAGACAATTTCTCATAACTTACAGGGCAAATTGTTACAGGTAGTTTCAAAGACTCGCCCATAGCTGTAAACATGATAAATCAGTGGTAGAGCCCAAAGTGGATATAAGGATGTTAATCTTATGTGCTTACAGTTTAAAATTCTAATATGCCCACTGTCTCATTGTGGGTTATTATTCATAAATAATAATTATAAACTAATAGGAAATACATATTTTGATCAACTATGACATCACATTAATTCTTCATAAAGCTAATAAAATGTTACCTTGACTATATTCACTTTTATAACAATTGATTAAGAGGAGTAATAAATACAAGGTATTAGCAGTGCCTGGCACATAGGAAGTGCTAAATACGACTTCATTATTATTATTTATTAAGCAGCTAATAGATGCCAACTGAGCAGCTCTTAGCTTCACAGTTAAGAAAGACTTTATAGCAAATCATTTAATTATCTAAATTTCTTTTTGGCTTTTCTATGTTCCTTGTGTCTATTTTATCGACCCATTATCATTTCATTTCCAGTATAATTTAAATTGCAGGATATCATTAAGTAATTTAGAATTTACATATTAGAGAGTGCTGGGTTTTTATTCATCTATTTAATTTCCTCTAGTTGTATGCTTCACTGAAATGGCCAGGTCCAGAATTCTACTTGTAAAACACACACACACACACACACACACACACACACGTGCACACACACACACACACACACACACTTTCATAAGTCTACTTGTGACTGTTTGCCATAGTCTCTACTTAAAAAGAAAAATACATTAAAAATGTTTTTATGCTTTAATATATTTTATATAGTGAGTATATAAGAAGGCACCCTGTGATTGAAAATAAGCAACTACAAAAGGAAGACAGGTAGTTACGCAGATGGCTGCTGCAGGATGGGTCAGGAAGGCAGGCAGACATAGTCACCACAGGAGCAAATATCCTTGAGGTCAGTACATGTGACCGGGGAACATGTAGGGGGAGGTCTCTATGTTTAAAATGGAAGACACTAATGATCCATTTCATAGATACAATAAAGGTTTTATTGTTGCTGCTGCTATTGTTTTATAATGAAGACTTCCTAACAAGTTACCTGTTGAAAACTCTATTGGGCCATGTCTCCCTTAGCAGCCTAGAGTGAAACTGATCACCAAAGTGATGTTTACTTTGTGTTCGCTAAAGTTGTATTTATGGTTACAGTTGGGATGCTCAGACACAGATCCTTCTCTTTTCATTGTCTTCAAAGATGAGACTTTTTGATGCCGTGTTCCTTGCTTACAGGATGACAGCAGTAGTTAATCTTCTCATTTTTCCAAAGTTAGCCTTCTGCTCCTTCTGTGTGATTGTCATGTTGGTCCCTGTTCTTCCTTTGTTCCAGGTAAATAATTGGGAAATTAGAAGAAACTGAACATATGTGGTATTATTTCTCATCATTCTGGGTTTTCTGTCTACTCAATGTCCTCTTCTTCCCCAATAGAAAGCAAAGCCCAAGTCAGAAGAGGTATTATATCTGGACAGGAAGGGAGAAAAATCAGAGCAGCATAATGTGTAGGATTTGATATATCCCTTGAGGGGGAAGCAGAGGCCCCGTTTTCTTTTAGAAGGAAAGCCTGAACCAGCCAGGAACATACACTTTTCTGCATTGTCTGGCTGCCTGCGAAATGCAGATGGAAAAGTGAAATGCAGATTACATTCAGGAAGAAGCAGCTTCTCCCCAGGTATCCACGCTTACCTGTGGTTAATTAATATTTCCTCAATACCTCATGATTCTATTTTTCTGCTCCATCTTGTGTCCCCCTATAAAGAGATTCTCAGTTATCTGTAGTTCAAACCCACTAAGGTGTGATCTGATAGTGGTTTTCAGAGTAGGTATGTGTGACAAGAGGCTAAGAGAGAACTTAAAGCCACATAAACACTTTATGTTTAGTTAGGAATGCAACCAGTGACTTGTTAAAGAAACTTGCCTATCTGGTTTAATCAAATAGTGATGTAAGTGTAATTGTGCCATCCAATATAGTAACCACTAGCCATATGTGGCTATTTAAATTTAAGTTTAAAAATACATTAAGCATTTATTCCTCAGTCTCACTAGCTGCATTTCAGCTACTCTGCATGTGGCTAGTGGCTACTGGATTGGGCAGCTCACAATATTGCAGGAAGTTGCATTGAGCAGCACTAAATGTGGGCAGTCACAATGCTGGTGACACTGAGGGTCCGTCTAGATTCTTACCAAGTTATTTGTTATTTACAGATGTCACTGTTCCTTCTCCAGGCCTCATGTCAGTGTTCTAGGCAGAAAAGAGGGAAAGAGTAAGAGCGAGATGTTGATAGCTCATTCCCTTCCCACTTTCTGTTTTTCAAAAAAATAATAACTTATTCAGAATTCCCAACTGTTAAATTACTTCTTATAGCACATAAAATGAAAATCAGTTGGATGACCTTCCCTGACTAGGAGAAGGACTGAGGTAAGTATTTTTAATTGGTACCTGGCTACTACAAACAAAATCAGAGTTGTATTGTAAGACAAAAGGGAAGAATCTGAAACACATGGGATATCTTTTTTACAGCATCAATTGTACTCAATTTAAATATGTGCTTTGAGTTGTTGATAGGTAAATTTTAAGAAACTTAAAATGGTGAAAATTAAAAGAAACATAGATATGCTACCAGTAGAATATTTCCAAATTACAAATTTTTGATAAAACATGATAATACAAAAAAGTTTTGCCCTTTAATATATACCTCCACATACTATTGGAGTACTTAGCCTTCTTTTGCCACTAGAGGGATTTGGGTTTAATAGAAGGAAAAACATACATTAGGTGTTTATTTTATTAGTACAATTTTCATTTTCATGGGAGGCTCCAGGAAACTAACTGGTAAGTCTTCAGGGAATCAAATCATGAGATGTCTACACAGAGCTGGGAAGCTTTTGGTTGTTTTCTGTCATGTGGGCTTTACAGCTTTTTGCAATCCATTAGATAAACCTGAAACAATTGTGTATAAAAGGTATGTTAGTGCCTCGCCTGCCTTACAAGGCTCTTTAAACTCTCCCTAAGATCTTCTTAAAATGAAAAACCTGGTTTGGATTTCTTAATGGGGTGGTGGTGAAGAGAAACCATCCATCAATCTAATTTTTCTGCTATCAATGTATTACTTTCAAAATGTGAATATCCCTTTACAAGTCAGTTTGCTCCTTAAGTGCTGTGGTATATTTATTCTGTGGTGGGATTCTTTGGCAGTGGGGACTCCTTAATGACCATAGACATAGGCTTACTGTACCACATGGGTGGCCTCCTCAAGAAACATTTTAGTAGAGGTGAACTAGGATTTTGCAGAATAAATGACCAATAATAGTGTATCAATTTTCCATAATTTCCCTGAACTTCTATCCCACATCCAAATATTTTTAATAAAATGAAATGGGATTTTGGTACATCTTGATTCCTTGATGCAGCCATTCTGAAAGTTGCTAATTAGACACAAATATTAAAGACAGAAGTAGCCTTACACTTCTTCTCTGTGGGTAAATGTTTTTTTTAACCTTTAATTTAATGGTTTAAAATATGTAAGATCTAACATTCCTCCAGATGTAACATTGTGTTTTATAGCTTCTACATACTTCTATGTGTTTGTGTTATATGTGTTACTATGCTCATCACCCTTTGTGAAAGCAAAAAAAAAAAAATGAAATAAAAAAGACTTCTTTTTCCCTTACAATTACTTACAAAGTCAGATTAATACTCGTGAATAGATAAACACAGCCAAATGTAAATTTTCACATAGGGCTCACAGCAGCAAGTGAATAAATTGATATGTCTATGTCTTGAACACAAAAAACAAAGAAGCAGACCTTATGTTTGCTTTTGCTGGAATGACAAGGCTGGAAATTAATGTAAAAGTTTATAAAAGTAAGTTTTTGAAACTTTTAAAACCAAACTATATTGTACATATAAAAAAAAAGCAAGTCATACTGTATTACCTGATTTACTATTAAAAGGTAAACACATTTATATAACCACTACCTGTATCAGAATATAAGAGAGACCCAGCATCTCAAGAAGCCTCTCTCATACCTCCTCCTAGTATTGCCCCTACACAGGTAATTACAACTCTGAATTGCATAATCATGAACTAGGTTTGTCAAATTTTTTGCATTTTATAGGAATGGATTCATACAGTATGTGTTGTTTTGTGGCTGGATTCTTTTGATCAACATAGCACATCTGAGATTTATCCATGTTATATGTAGCACTGATGCAGGATTTTCTTCTTGGTCACTTTGCAAGCCAGAAACCCCTGGTCAATGATGCCCTGCCCCAGCCTCAGTCGGCCATGCTGGCATGGCCCAGTTCCCCTGTGTTATAGTTTATACCCATGTTTGGCAGTTCCCAAACTCTTGTACTGTGCCAAGAAAAATGAGGATATGCTGGACGCTGAAGGGTGAGGAGGGCCAAGAAGAATTTTATTGAGTAACAGAACAGCTCTCAGCAAAGAGGGGATCCTACCCAAAGATGGGAAAGTCCCCCCTCTATGGCGGGGTCTGGGGACTTTTATGGACTCAGAATGGAGTGTGTGTGTGTGCTAATTGGTTTGTGAGTATGCAAAAAGGGTTAAATCGAGGAAACCACTCAAAGGTGAACATGACAGTATAAAAAACCAATTAGGAAAGAGTAGGTATTTGTAAAATGGGCAAAGAGTGGAGATCAATCAGAGGGAAGCACACCAAAGAGGACAAGTTCTCAATTCAGTCCAAGGACTTAATTTGCAGCTTGGCTTTTAGGCTTTAAACTATCTTCACCTTGGCAGTGAGGTTTCAATAGGGACAAACCCCTATCTGCCTACGCATTTGGCTGCCTCCTGTCACTATCAGCAGTGATTTGTTCTTTTTCATTGATGTGCAATATTCCGTTTTAAGAATGTAACACTATTTACCTATTCTGCTGATGGTTATTTCCAATTTAGAGTTCTTATGAAGAGTGCTGCTTTGAATATGTAGCATTAATCTCACATTACACATTTCTGTTCACTTTTTAATTATATATATAAATATATATATACCTCAGAGTGGAACAGGGGAGATGCAAGATATAGCTGGCTATAGTCATCTTGTTAGATACTGCCAGTTTTTCAAGGAGATTATAACAGTTTATGCATCATCATTAGTGTTTGAGAGTTGAAATTGTATTAATTGTCCTCACCAACACTTTTCATTGCTGGCTATCTAAGGGATGCTTTTGAGTGTAGGATAGTATCTCACTGGTGCTCTTTAATTTTCCTTTCCCTGATCACTTGGAATATGCAACACCTAGGACCATTTGAAATTTTCTCTTTTGTGAAGAGCTTGTCTGTCATTAGTCTGTTTTTCTAAAAGGGTTATCTATCAGTTTCTTGTTAGATTCTTTTGAATTATAAAATATTCTGAAAGATACTTATCTTTTAGATATAAGTATTACAGATATCATCTATCTGAAGCTTGGCTTTATACTCTTTAAATCATTTTTTGATAAATGTTATTAAAATTTTGTTGAAAATGTGAAAACATAGCTACTGTGCTGCAGAACTTAATAAAGATTCCTGTAAGAAATTCCGTATCTAATTCATCAGTGTATCTCAGTTTTTTGTTTTGTTGTGTTTTTGTTTTTATTTTTTTGGTAGACTGTTTAAGCAATCTGCTCCCATAAATTTCTACAAATCTGTCCCATAAATTCACTTTTTCTCTCCTGTTCAAATGCTTAAACATCTTTGTTTTCAGATAATTTATTTGTGAATTAAAATAGCTTATTTTATTTGTAATAGAAAAAATATTTACTGTTTCAAGCTGCAATGCTTTATAAGAAGCATACTTTATTTGCTGAACTGGGTGATAAGAATGAGGAAATTTGCAAGAGTCTGGAGGTAGATGGATAACTGAATTATGCTATAAAAAGAAACCATGAGATAAGAAGACCTGGCTGAGAGATTCTAGAGGTTGAAAAGCTGTAGCCTTAAATGTTGGAGATCCCTATAGGGAAAGAAAAAAATTAAGGGAAAAGAATGGAACAGAAGGTGTTTAGGTTTTTATTAATTTCTGCTCTATGGCTACAATGAATCTCACAAAAAAATCTACATTGCAAGCTGTTGCTTCCTAGAATTGTATGTACTTTAGGCAAAATGTGCAAAAAGTTCTGAAGATTACTCATGATGGGCACAAGTAAGTGCAAAGGTGATCATGAGGACCCCATCACGTCTGTGCAATCCACGTTTCTAACATGTCTACACAGTGCAATTTTCAGTTGCATTTTCAGTTAATTACAGAAAAATCATTTATTATTCTTCATGACATCATACTTTAAATGAAAAGTTAGTCCAATTCATTTTCCTAATTTTAATAACATTTTATCTAATTTTCTATGTTCCTTTTAATTCTGAAGTTGATATAGTCTTGCAGTAATATGTTTATTAGAATAAATAAAATGATATCATATTTTCAATGTGCTATAATTCTCTAAGTTGTGGACATGTAAGAATTATGCCAGAATATATCCAAACTGAGTTAGTCTTTTTTTCGCTTTTTGCTACAACAAATTAATATTGTTTACATTTACATTAGTAATAGAGACAGTAACTTGCCATGTTGTGTTTACAAAGTAGGTTTTGTTTTATTTGACATATTTTAGCCATGTCCTTGGTTTTTCCTCTCACAAGCATAATTTGGCTAGGGGAATCTAGTTTTTATTGTTTCCAGAAAAATGAATACTTGTAAGAATTGATAATAATGTTAATAATTGCCGACCTTAAATTTTGACATGTATTTTTTTAAAAAATGGAATACTGCACCTTCAGAAGGGCACTACTGCTGTTATTACTCACATTCAAAAACTGTATTTATTGCCGTATACTACTAGATTTTCTTCTGCTTGATTCTCTGTTTTCTCTCCTATAGTACTAGAAAGTAATAAAATTCACTGAACTACTATCCTTGACAAACCAATCCTGCCCTTACAAAAGAAAGACCTTAAAATAAAATTTCTATCAAAAGAATTTCAAGACTTCTACAACTTGGTCTGCGTGCGAAACTCGTGTAACATGTACATTGACAAAGGTCCTCGTTGTTATTATCATAGGTGAGAACTGATTTAGTTAGAATGCCAGTAGTGCCCCTGCAGGTGGGAAAGGGGTGAGATGATTGACACAGATTTTGAGTGTCAACACTAGAGTCCTGATGAAATTTGTTGTTTGGAATTTTGACTAAGATTTTCAAAATCAAGAACTTTAGATGTTAATTGAGACATTTTATAAAATGACAGATAACTTATTCTGTGCGGGATCTTCTAACCAAAAATATAATTTTTGCCTTTGACTGGCTGTCAAGGGCTGATTAGGTATAGAAGTTGAATACTAAAGGAGTTGTTTTTTAAATAGAAGAATTTTTGTCTACCACTTTCCAGTAGGAAAAAGAAAAATTCTACCCTATTGCAAGTGGGATTAAGGATATTTTTTTCTAATTGATTACACAGGAAATCAGGCACAATGCTCTATAAACATGTAGGAAATGTGTATTGAACACCTGTATTATACAGCATGAACCTAGGGCTTCAGAGCAATTCTTTATACAAGCTGCCTTCCACGTGTCTATGAAAACACACACACACATATACACACGCACACACACACACACACACACACACACATAACCTAAAATTCCCGGTAGCATTGGTATCACCTGTTGGAAAAGCTATTCTGCACTCAAGGAAGATCGCCTCAAGATTTTTTTACTTATTCCATTAGGCTGGAGAGAACGTTAGTGATTACATGACGATTATCTCTGTTCTTATTTCTCCTCAATTACCTTATAAATTGGTATCTAAATTCAGTAGGCTTATTATTATTATTACTTTTTCTGCATGTCTTACCGAATTATGGGAAATGTGTCACATAAGAGCAATGTGCAGTATGCCCAGTTCTGCAGGATGTTTTTCCTGCCATCTGCTTCGATTCTTGTATTTGCTTCTCCTACCTTGCTCTAATAATCAAGCAAATCAAGCAAACAGTGAAAGCAGCAGCAAACTCAGTAGTTTTTCTTTCATCCTCTTGTTGATAATGTTGATTTTGACATCAAATATCATCAACACTAATACAGATTACTAGGAGGCAGTACGTTGTGCTGTGGGGAGAGAGGGCTTTGTAGCCAAGGGTTTGAATCCTGGCTTTGCCACTTACTCAGGAATGTGGATTGAGACAAGTTGTACCTTTCTCTGTGACTTAGTTTCCCTCATATAAGGTAATGGTAACAATACTTAGCATAAGGTGCTGTGTAATTAGAGATAATGTTCTTAGAACATACTAGGCATGATTTAAATAATAGCTAGAGATCAAAAGAAAAATCTACAGTCCTTCCTTAAGCACCTTGATATATAATTGGAGATATATGGAACAAAGAATTGTTGAATATATATTGAATTAATATATTGAATTATAATGGAACAAATGAATATGGAACAAAGAATAATTAAATATATTATTATATTATGTAATTTTTCCAAATGATTGTCCAGGATAGTCAGTGCTGGAGAATTTTAAAAGCCAAGTGAAAGATTCAGTAACATTAATAAACTAGTACCCTTTTCTCAGCCCAAAGCACCACAGTGAAATCATTGGCTTAGGCAGTTCACTTAACAGCAGTTGCTGCAATACACCAGGAGTGACTATTGGAGGTTAGAAAGCTATTGGAAAAATTTAACAATGTATTAAAGGCTGGAATTGTACAGACAGATAATGCTGTTCATGTTGGAATTAAAAGCACTTAAGGACTGAAGGGAGCAAGCAGCACAAATAGGTAATTCTCTCACCAAATGTTAAACAGAGATAAACATAATTTTCTTCCATAGATAGATAGGTAGCATCATTGATTTGAAATAAATTAAATTGCATTGAGGTACTTATTAATCCAGAGAAAACCAATTGGAGCTATGAATAAGAATCCTTCCAAATTATTTCCCTAGCTACTTCACACCCTGGTGCTAGTGTTGAATTTAATAAAACAGAACCAAAGCTGTGGCGATTGAAGCATGTAGCTTAGCTGCAGAGCTGAGAGAGGGTATACACAGCTTTATCCAGGCTGTTTCACAAGGGATATGTAATATTCACAGCAAGAACCTAAGGATTTCCTCCCTTCTAACACCCTAATCCTCCCCTCACTCAAGGCCTCCTACATTCACAGATATAGAAAAGATATATATTCTAATATCCAACAGAGTAAAAATAATAACTGTATTATTCTACTTTTTTGTAGTGCTTTATAGTTGTCTATTTTCAGTAATTTTATTGGCTATCTTTCCTATATTTCCAAATACATATTTCATTTTCTCAAAAGTTGCAATCTCTGTGTATAAGTTGAATAGGTTGGGAGTTCAAGATCAGCCTGACCAACATGGAAAAACCCTGTCTCTACTGAAAATACAAAATTAGTCGGTTGTGGTAGAGCAGGCCTGTAATCCCAGCTACTCAGGAGGCTGAGGCAGGAGAATTGCTTGAACCTGGGGGGCACGGGTTGCAGTGAGCCAAGATTCTGCCATTGCACTGGAGCCTGGGCAACAAGAGCGAAATTCTGTCTCAAAAAAAAAAAAAAAAAAATGAAAGAAAGAAAGAAAGAAAGAAAAGAAAAAAAAGGAAGTTTAAAAATTTCCCAATTGTCAAATCACTTTAAAGATATTAGATCAATGGAAATACATAAAGGGTGGTCAGAATAATTCTATCTTTTGGCGATATTTTGTTTAAAGGACCAAAATGAAGTATTTGACATAGAGCCTTCAAGGTTCTGGGCAATGGGAAAAAACAGTAAATTTGTCCTCAATTCGGCCTCTTGAATACATCAGTTTAGTATTAATATGGTTATATAAGTCTTCACAAAAAGGGATTGGAGTTTCCAGAACTCTAAACTCAAACATTGAGAATAAAAAGTATTTTCAGAGTATTAAAAGTAACCCTTACATGGTGTGTTCAAGGACATATGCCCGTCAGCAAACATATACTCTTCATTATCAACTTTAATAAATATGAGCCCTGCAAGTCACAGTCTATCCCCGAATGGCCCTGACAAGGAGATAAATAGTTGTAAATCACACGTTCCCAGAGTGGATTTTTCACTTCTTCTATTACGAGAAATCAGTGGTAAAGCGTAATAGGCCAGAAAAAGTTAACTGGTAGGACAGCCTTTTAGTGTATGTGTGGCAGAGGATGTAAGAGAAGTAAAAGCATCAAAGCATCAAGTATAGATAGAAAGTTCAGAGATAAAAAGCTTTGAAAATCAATTTTTAAATTCTCTAAAAGCAAGTACATTCCAAAGCAATGATTTTGAACATTCAGTTAGTACTATGTTTTCTGAGAGTTTAAACTTCCTATTGGGGAGGGCACAGAAATAATTAATTAGAGACTAGTGATGCTATCTCCAACTTTTGTTCTATTCAAATAAGTAAATATATTTTAAGTCTACATTAGACTATGTTCAAGAACATTTTAATATGACAATATCATAATAATAATGCTTAACATATTGTTAAAATGAAAATTCTGTCTAATGTACACGTTTTTCATGTGCCGGGCAAGATCATAGCAGAATCTGGAAATTTTAAAGTAGCAACTTACCCAATAAATCTTGCCATATTTAATGTAAGACTTAACAAATACCTTTTACTTCAAAATGAAAAATCATGGACAGATATAAAACTGGGTGTGAAACCATAACAGTAAGCATAATCCAAGACTCTCCTTAAAAAACAACAACAAATATAGTTACTCTGTTTAAGGGTAAAGTAACAGAATATGGTTTTAGGAAAGCCAAAGGAAGGGAGAGTTGTGAGAAACAGTATATATTAACAGTGTCAAATGTTTCTGAGAGCTTAGGTTAGAGGAAACTTGTCAAGGGCCCATTTGGTTTAGCAACATGAAGTTCAAGGGTGGGCTTGATTAGAAAATGTTGATGTGAATTATGGAATAAGAGGGAGCTAATGAAATTGAGATATTACAGATAGTATATCAAGAAGATTGACTATAAATGGGAAGATATGAAGTAGTAATTGGTAGAGTATATGGATGGTAGGAGGGCCTTAAAAAGATGGGTAAGACTTGAGTATGTTTACGTATTTGTAATAAGGAGGCAAAAGAAGAGGAAAGGTTGATAATAAAAAAAAGAGGTTCAGAAAAATCAATGAAACAGGAATAAAACTCCAGAGAACAGGCATAAATGTGAAGCCTATGTGATACTTAATTGTGGATACTCTAATGAATGCATTTGTACATGTGTGAAGCAAACTAAAGTGAATCAGAACCAACAGAAAAAAAAATTGTTAAGAGGGGGATAAAATAATAAGTTATGAAGGCAAGCGTTCAGTAGTTTGAAGTGAATTTCATTATAAAATACATTAAATAAATGAAAAGTTGATCATGGTAGTAATCAGTTTTAAGTTTTATGAAATGCTGCTATAATTAGGTCAGAATTTTCAAGTGGAAATTGAGTGATCATCGCTGGAGATGCATAATATTCATGGAACCTGTAACCAAGATGTTACTAAAGTGTTCAGATAAATATAATTCTAGCACAAAATAATAAGCTTTCATTTATAATTCTGAATCTCCATAAAATTTGCACCCAAGTGTTTTTATAGAATCCAAGATTCTAATAATTTTTACAGTTTCTGAATGAGAACTTTTGAAAGTCAACTTAGCTTGAATTTGTTTTATGTTTAAAAATTCATAAGACTGGATATATATATGAATTGAAAAATTAATCTGTTTAAAAACTTTAATTCCATTCTGTCATTACTTCACCTTTTATACAGCAGTATAACTCCGTAAAGGTTTAGTTTATTGTCTACAGTTGACTGTGTCATTTCATCTGTCCGTTATTTATACCTACTACTGAAGTCAATGTTTATATGCCATAGCTGATAAAAGCAAGGTTTCTTTATTATTAAAGTACATAATGTAGTGACTCTAGTAAAAACCTAAAAACAAAACAAAAAAAACCCTCTATATTGTATGTTAGAAATGTGACATATTAGACAAGCATGGTGGCAAATGCCTGTAATCCCAGCTACTCAGGAGGCTGAGGCAGGAGAATCATTTGAACATGGGAGGTGGAGGTTGCAGTGAGCTGATTGAGCCACTGCATTCCAGCCTGCATGACAGAAACAGGATAGGAGGAAGTCAAATTGTCTCTATTTGCAGACGACATGATTGTATATTTAGAAGACCCCATCATCTCAGCCCAAAATCTCCTTAAGCTGATAAGCAACTTCAGCAAAGTCTCAGGATACAAAATCAATGTGCATAAATCACAAGCATTCCTATACACCAACAACAGACAAACAGAGAGCCAAATCAAGAGCAAACTCCCATTCACAATTGCTACAAAGAGAATAAAATACCTAGGATTACAACTAACAAAGGATGGAAAGGACCTCTTCAATAAGAACTACAAACCACTGCTCAAGGAAATAAGAGAGGACACAAACAGATGGAAAAACATTGCATGCTCATGGTTAGGAAGAATCAGTATCCTGAAAATGGCCATACTGCTCAAAGTAAGTTATAGATTCAATGCTATCGCCATCAAGTTACCAATGACCTTCTTAACAGAACTGGAAAAAAACCATGTTAAACTTCATATGGAACCAAAAGAGAGCCCGCATAGCCAAGACAATCCTAAGCAAAAAGAACAAAGCTGGAGGCATCATGCTGCCTAACTTCAAACTATACTACAAGGCTACAGTAATCAAAACAGCATGGTACTGGTATCAAAGCAGAGACATAGACCAATGGAACAGAACAGAGGCCTCAGAAGCAATGCTACACATCTACAACCATCTGATCTTTGACAAACCTGACAAAAACAAGCAATGGCGAAATGATTCCCTGTTTAATAAATGGCGTTGGGAAAACTGAACTGACTAGCCATGTGCAGAAAGCAGAAACTGGACCCCTTCCTGACACCTTACACTAAAATTAACTCCAGATGGATTAAAGATTTAATGATAAGACTTAACACTATAAAAACCCTAGAAGAAAACCTAGGCAAAACCATTCAGGACATAGGCATAGGCAAGAACTTCATGACTAAAACACCAAAAGCAATGGCAACAAAAGCCAAAATAGGCAAATGGGATCTATTTAAACTTCAGAGCTTCTGAACAGCAAAAGAAATAATCATTAGAGTGAATCAGCAACCAACAGAATGGGAAAAAATTTTTGCAATCTACTCATCTAACAAAGGGCTAATATCCAGAATCTACAAAGAACTGAAACAGATTTACAATAAAAAAACAAACAAACCCATCCAAAAGTGGGCAAAGGATATGAACAGACACTTTTCAAAGGAAGACATTTGTACAACCAACAAACATATGAAAAAATGCTCATCATCACTGGTCATTAGAGAAATGCAAATCAAAACCACATTGAGATACCATCTCACGCCAGTTAGAATGGTGATCGTTAAAAAATCTGGAGAAAACAGATGCTGGAGAGGATGTGGAGAAATGGGAAAACTTTCACATTGTTGGTTGTAGTGTAAACTAGTTTAACCATTGTGGAAGACAGTGTGGCGATTCCTCAAGGACCTAGAAACAGAAATTACATTTGACTCAGCAATCCCATTACTTGGTATTTATTCAAAGGAATATAAATCATTCTATTATAAAGACACATGCACACCTATGTTCATTGTGGCACTGTTTACAATAGCAGAGACCTGGAACCAACCCAAATGCCCATCAGTGATAGACTGGAAAAGAAAATGTGGCACATATACACCATGGAATACTATGAAGCCATAAAAAAAATGATGAGTTCGTGTCCTTTGTAGGGACATGGATGAAACTGGAAACCATCATTCTCAGCAAACTGACACAAGAACAGAAAATCAAACATTGCATGTTCTCATTCATAGGTGGTTGTTGAATAATGAGAACACATGGACACAGGGAGGAGGGTATCATACATTGGGGTCTGTTGGAAGGGGCTAGGGGAGGGACAGCAGAGGGTGGGGAGGGATAACATGGTTAGAAGTGCCAGATATAGGTGAAGTGGGGGATGAAGGCAGCAAACCACCTTGCCATGTATGTACTTACGCAAAAATCCTGCATGATCTGCACATGTACCCCAGAACCTAAAGTACAATTTTTAAATATGGATATTAAATGATAAATAATTCAATAAAAAAAGGAAGTGTGACTTTCTTATTGTGTAACAATACAAACATTAGTCCATGTCTTTTCATATTAATTGCTTCAAGTGAAATTTAATAAGATACAACTTTCTGTACATTAATAAGAGAAAAAAATTCATAGACTAGCCATTGTATATTCTCCATGACTCTTGATGATATATTCTATTTAAAGTTATTATTTACCTAATATGTCCAAACATTTTTAATGAAAGAGTTTACTTCTCATTAGATAGAGTCACAATAATTTAACTTATGTTTACAGTTATATAGATGTAACCATACAGTATGGTTCACTTTATAGTTGTGAAAAACTATGTGGACAGAAACTAATATTTTTTTATGCAGTGAAAGAATGGATATAAAAAACACTATATCTGTACACATTAAGAAATGGTTTTTGCATTTATACATGTCTTTCAATTAAACTGAAATATTTTACTGTGTGATGTTTCATTACTAAAAATAACTTCAAAAAATGACAAAAACTAAAGGAGCATAATTTTTTCTTTGTTTTAGTCCTTATATACTAATTATCCATGCGTGCGAGCTTTATTAAGTAGTGTAACCCTATGCAAATATATTTTTATTGTTTTTTTCTATATCACTAGAGTAATTCTATTTATCAAAACTTGTGACAATTAGGAGAACAAACATATAAGATAGGTTTTATAAATCTGTAAATTTTTATTTTAATTTGTCATGAAGTTTGAAAATGATACACCTACATATCCCAGCCCCAAAGCCTCTTTGTGAGGAAATATTTCTTTAAAATTGAAGTAGACTATTGCAACAAAAATTGCTAATTAACCAACTTGACATTTTTATTATCCTTATAATAGACTAGTTGCTATGTAAAATATGAATTATAGCTCATTCCTTTTTAGTTCAGAAACATTTAATCTGGTCTTGAAAATCCTAATTATGAAATGACTCTTCCAGTGACTTAGCACAAAACTAAATAATTGTTTTCGTAATGAAACAAAACAAATATTCTCAAAGCATCTTTTTGTTCATCATTGCTGACTTGTCATACAATATGATGGTAAAGGCAAAAAAAAGGTAACTTAAAAGATATTTCAGTATGGCTTGTGTTAAGAATAATTAATTCTGCCATTCTACACTATGTTAAGAGAAATGTCCTATCTCAGATGAACTTGAGTGTGAAGTATACAGAAAAATTAATTGGTATATAGGAGAGCATTACTAAGAGGAGATGAGGAATGAAGGATGCTTGTGAACCAAAGGTTACTGGGAGCGGTGATGACTTTCAAAGGGTAGAGCTTGTCCAGAGGAATTTCTGGTCCATAGTAATGCTTTACACACCATGCAAGGGTCATTTTCTGGCTCCTAGGGCCATCTAATTCCCTGCAACACAAAGAGCAGCTGATGTCAAGGAGAAGGAGCCATGATAGGAGAATGGAAACTGAAAATACTAGTTAAAGTGTCTGGGAACCAGCCATGTGGTTAGAGTTTCAGGAAGAACTCCACCTATAAAGAGAATTTGATAGTGAAACAGGGAACTGGAGTAGAAAAGAAAGAATTTGGGGACAGGGATGAAGCTCAGAGAGCTCTATGATATTTAGAAATCTCTTCAAAGTACTAGCTCCAAATATGCCTTGATAAGACTGATTCCAGAGTCTAAACTGCTGATTTCCCACACATTTCACTGGAAGAAGTGTAATCTACAATGCCTATAACTGAGTTGTGAAAAGTTTTCAAACATGTTGAAGACCCAGAAATAATTCTACAGAATCTACACTCCAACCAGATTGTATGTGAATATTTATATGCATATATTTTAATATGTAATAAAACATATATAAATACAAATAGAACCATGTAAAATACAAAGTCAACAACATGGTGAACTGAGATCTGTTGGTTCAGAGAGGAATTCAACATCAAAATGACCAGATCGCTATAAAATAATAATAACCAAAGTCAAAAATCTATGTGTAGATTTCTGCTCTGGTCAAGATGAAGTTATGAGACTAGATTTACCTTACCACTGTAACCACTAAAAAATAAATGTACAAAATCTATAAAACAATGGTATTCAAAACACTGAACATTAATCAAGGAAGCACAATGATCCCTAGAAGTTGTGAGATATGTAAGATGTGTACTTTCCCAAATTATTATTTTGAGAGAGTTTTTGTGCTGTGCTGCCCAAAGACAGGGTACTAAGTAGACCCTGGCATGGTCCCTAAATTGAGGTGGATGGAGTCCAGCATGTCAGATACCCAACAAGAGAGGGCTCTACAGTGGATTCCCCTGGAGTATTCCCAAGAGAATACTCATCAGTGAATGCCTATGAGAAAACTACCCAAAACTGGGAAAAGAACCACACAAAATAATAGGTATTTTCTGAAGCATGACATAAAATACAGGAACCCTCAAGTAAAGATTCATAAATTTATTTACATAAGAACTTAAAATACTCTCTCCAAAAAGGCAAAAGACAAATAATAAACAAAAGTATATGTGATACATAAGACAGATGAGGGTCAGCTTCCTTATTATGCCAAAACTCTCATACAAATTAAGAAACTAATAACTTAATGGAAAAATAAAAACACTGTAAAATTGCAGATATATGTGTAAAAATGACGATTTCAGAATTGTTTAAAACTGAAAATGTTGTATATTCTATCAAGAACGAAGCCATTAAATATATTTTGTTGCACATATATTTTGTTTCTTGACTATTTTGATAAACCAGAACTGAACAAGTTTGAATCCTTCATTTGCATGAATTCCAAATGTATATGGAAATTTATGCAAATATGCAATTAGCATAAATAATATCCCAATATATTCTATCAAGAACAAAGCCATTAAATATATTTAATGTGTTACACAAAATATATTTAATGGCTTAGTTCTTGATAAAATATATTGGGATATAATTTAATATAGAAAGAATAAGGGAAATCCATAGTCTTAATATGGGCAGAACAAGACAGGTTATTGTGGAAATAAGTCAGAATTGCAGAATAATAATATAATATGATCCTACTTTTGTAAAATTAAAATAAATTCATTATAGGTTTATGTAATACGAAAAGAAAATAAAGTGATAAAAGTCTGAAAAAACTTATCTAATGATTAACATAAGAAAATGACATGCCAATGACCAGTAAATCTACGAATACATAGTTATGTTAAATGACACATTAAAAAAAAGTTGAAAACATCAGTGTGGACAACTGCTAAGTAAAACAGAAACTCTCAAACATTTGGTTTTAATATAACAAGATTGAACACTTTTGGTAATAAGGCAGTAAATATTGAAAATATTTTTTTTTCTTTTTTTGAGACAGAGTCTCGCTTTATCACCCACGCTGGAGTGCATTGGCATGATAGTGGCTCACTGCAACCTCCACCTTCTAGGTTTAAGCAATTCTCCTGCCTCAGCCTCCCAAGTAGCTGGGACTACATGCCTGCACCACCACGCCTGGCTAATTTTGTATTTTTAGTAAGAGATGGAGTTTCATCATGTTGGCCAGGGTGGGTTTTAAACTCGACCTTAAATGGTCAGCCTACCTCGGCCTCCCAAAGTGCTGGGATTACAGTCATGAGCCACCGCATCCAGCTGAAACAATTTTTTTTAAACTAGAAATTCTGCTTGTAGAAATCTATTATATAGACAAGTGAGGAAGAATAGATTTTTTATAAGATTTTTTGGTAAGATCTATTACATAGACAAGTGAGGAAGAATAGATTTTCACATTAGTTTGACTATTATAAGCACTGGCTATCTTTATGCCAGTGCTTATAATAGTCAAACTAATGTGAAATAAAACAGTAAAATAAGACCCCAACCTCTCCAGATCAGAGAGATTCCCTGTGGCTAATAAAGATGCTCTAAATTTAAAAGCAGAACCAGGTAGCAGAGCAGGATGAGAAAGAGTCCTGGCATACTCTTGGGTTCCTAGAAAAAGCAGCTCTTGACAGACATTCTACTTTACCTTGCGGAGCCAGAAGAGTTCTATAACCCGAGACAAGATAAACTGAGGCTGGAAACACACCCCACTGACCATTTGAAATAAACACCTGACAGAAAATTCTGTTTGGGGGCTTAGAAACAACTCAATTAGGGCTTGACTATTTTAACCAATCAGAATTGAACAAGTTTGAATCCTCCATTTGCATAAATGAACCTGGCGAAGTACTTGGGTGAGAGCTTTTCCGATTTATGCGAGAACCTTTCTTTGTTATTTTACATTTTCACTTGTACTGAAGGCTCTGTCTCCCCAATCTACAGGGTTTTTGTTGTTGTTGTTTGTTTTTGAGATGAAGTCTTGCTCTGTCGCCCAGGCTGGAGTGCAGTGGGACGATCTCAGCTCACTACAACCTCCTCCCCCCGGGTTCAAGCTATTCTCCTGCCCCAGTCTCCTGAGCAACTGGGGCTATAGGCATGTGCCACCACACCCGGCTAATTTTTGTATTTTTAGTAGAGACGGGGTTTCGTCATGTTGGCCAGGCTTGTCTCCAACTCCTGATCCACCTGCCTTGGCCTCCCAAAGTGGCTGGGATTACAGGTGTGAGCTACTGCACCTGGCCCTTGTTTTTTTTTATGAAAAATAAAGCTTTCCTTTTCCCTTCCACAGATCTCATGGAGCTTTGTTAATACCAAAAACAAGTTAATGCCCATTCATAAAAAACTGCTTTAAGAATTAGGGTTTTCAAATACAGTTAATATTCTTCATGTTTTTAAACGGATGTGGTATAAGAATTCTTTGATGTCAGTTTGCCCATCCAGATACACTCCCATCTCTCTCCACCAAGTTCTGTGCTATGTAGACCTGTAAAAATTTCACCCATTAGCTTTCTCAACCTCTGGTTTCCTGTTGAGTGGAAGAGGAAGATGAGCTAGGGTTCTCTGCTCCCCCCATTCCCCGCTGAGTCACTAAAGTTAAGAGTGGGCAGATGATTTTCATTTCCTGTAAAACAGGCCTATCTACACAATTCTCTCAGATATCAAGAAACATTACACATTAAGCCATTATTTTTAAAAATCCATATATAGTACCTTCAAAATAAAATATGTGTGTATCTATTTCTATGTAGTGATCTCCTTTTATGCATATGAATATATCTATATCCCATTAAATTTCAATACCTTTATTTATATACATACAACTAAAATAATATATACATTTACAATTATTTTTAGTTGAACTTTATATATAAATAACTTTTTCTTGTAGCTAATGAGCAATTGTCAAAAACCTGAAACTTTTATCATTAAATAAAATCACTGAATGTGCTTTATGTTTAGAAAATATATGATTATGGTATTTTAAACAGAATTTGTTTTCTTACGAATGTGAAGAAAGATAGCTCTGTATTTATGAGAAGTGCTTTTGATTTTGTGCTATCAAACTGAAGTGATAAGTTTTACCTTGGAAGCTGCTATTTTACATATGTTAAATGAAACAGTGTATTTCATTTATTTCTATTTTATTTAGGAAACTCCAATAGTGTTTAGTAGAGGTAGTCGAGCTTCTGAAACCTTCTCACTTACTATTTCTCCCTCAAGATTAGAGGATCCTTTAAAATACTGGAATATGCTTTATATGAAGGACATAACACAAATTAATAGAATCTCTGACTAACGCATAAAAAACTCCTACTGTAACCATGGTTTCATCATTGAACATTTCTATTGTTAGTTTCCTATTCTAGTGAGGAAAGGCAAAACAGCAGGACTTTTTGATATCAAGATATTTTGAATGTGAAATGATAGAATATAATACAAAAGGAATATAGCTGAACTTTATGTGAGTATGGGTTAAAAATATGATTTTATTTACAAGAGGTAATATAGATTCCAATGCCAAAGCAATGCCTTTAATTTAAAGTATTATTTATTTTGAAGAATGAATTACATGATGAAACATTAAGACAAACTGTCAGTACTGATGCTTAAATACTGTGATTACAACTATTACAACTATTATTGCTATTCAGGGTCAGAGATCATTTTGCTTGAATTCCTTGCTGATAATTTATTGTTAAAATAATATGGTGCCTAAAATGTGGTGTAAAAAGGATAGCTACAATCAATGGACCTATAATTTATATATCTGTGGTAGATATTTTCAGGTTGGTGTGTACAAAGACAATAAAGAAGGCAAACCAATGGGAAAAATGTTAAAGATTCAAGTTGAATCAATAACAGGGACATTTTAAAATGAAGTTTTATTAAGATAAGCTTTAACATTAATAGTAAAATAAAACAAGGGCAAAATTTGTTTTGTTCTCTTTTTTATTTCTAACATGTTTATTTTAAAGACCTTTGAAAAGGTTTCATAAGACATGATAAAAAGTGAAGCAACAAGATAACATTTGTGTTATATTTTTCTTAATTTGTTCTTTGCAAGCTAAATGTTCTCACAAATTCTTGGCATCTGGGTAATGTTTATATCAAACATTTAATGCCAATTAGCTTTTAAGCAAAACCTTTTCCTGGGTCATCTATATTTTCTTATTATATTTTCCTTTTGACTTTTATTTAGGCTCAGGAGTACATGTGCAGATTTTTCATGTGGGTAAATTGTGTGTCACTGAGATTTCGCACATTAATGATCCCATCACCCCAATAGTGAGCAGAGTACCTAATAGGTAGGTTTTCAACCTGTGCCCCATCCCACCCTCCCCACTCAAGTAGTTCCCAGTGTTTATTGTTCCCATCTTAGTGTCTATGTGTATGCAATGTTTAGCTCCCACATATGAGTGAGAAAATACAATATTTGGTTTTCTGTTTCTGTGTTAGTTCACTTAAAATAATGGCCTCCAGATGCATCCATGTTGCTGCAAAAGACATGATTTTATTCCTTTTTATGGCTGCATAGTATTTCATGATATATATGTACCAAGTTTTCTGTATCCAATTTGCTGTTGATGGGCATCTAGGTTGATTCCATGTCTTTACTGTTGTGCATAGTGTGGGAGCAAATATATCAGTGCATGTGTCTTTTTGTTAGAATGATTGATTTTCCTTTGGATATATACTTAGTAATGGGATTCCTGGGTAGAATGGTAGTTCTAAGTTTTTTAAAGGAATCTTCACATTGCTTTCCATGGTGACCAAACTAATTTACACTCTCATCAGTAGTGTATGTGTTTCCTTTTATCTGCAACCTCACTGGCTTTTTTTTTTTTTAACTTTTTATTAATAGCCATTCTGACTTGTTTGACATATCTAATTGTGGTTTTCATTTGCATTTCTCTAATAATAACTAATGATGATAATTTTTTCATGTATTTGTTGGCCATATGTATGTCTTCTTTTAGGAAGTGTCTGTTCATGTCCTTTGACCATGTTTAGTGGGGTTGTATTGTTTTGTGTTTGTTGAACTAAGTTCCTTATAGATTCTGGATATTAGACCTTTGTCAGATGCATAGTTTGTGGACATTTTCTCCCATTCTGTAGGTTGTCTGTTTGTTCTCTTGATGTTTTCTTTTGCTGTGCGAAGCTCTGTAGTTTAATTAGGTCCCACTCATCAAGTTTTGTTTGTGTAATAGCAGGGAAATTATAAAGCATACACCAGGTTTACATGCAGGTAACTTTCTCATAGTTGGAAGAAAGTGAATGTTCTAAAAAGGAGGAAAATAAGGAACATTGGCTGCATTAGTAAATAACATTTAAGAATATTATGTGATGGTGAAGTTAAGTTGTATATCATTTATATTGATGAATAAGAATGTAACATGGCCGGGCGCGGTGGCTCACACCTATAATCCCAGCACTTTGGGAGGCCGAGGCGGGTGGATCACAGGGTCAAGAGATCGAGACCATGCTGGTCAACATGGTGAAACCCCATCTCTACTAAAAGTACAAATAAAATTAGCTGGCCATGGTGGCACGTGCCTGTAGTCCCAGCTACTCGGGAGGCTGAGGCAGGAAAATTGCTTGAACCCAGGAGGCAGAGGTTGTGGTGAGCCGAGATCGGGCCATTGCACTCCAGCCTGGGTAACAAGAGCGAAACTCCGTCTCAAAAAAAAAAAAAAAAAAAAAAGAATGTAACATAACAGATTAAATCAATATTTGCAATGTGAAGGCTAAACTTAAAACCCTCCAGAGCAAAATCTTCAAAGATCATAACTTAAGTTTCCTTTTACTTGCCAAACAAATGGTGATGTACACAGCAGAGAATACTCTTTTTCTCAACAATTTTGCCATTAGTCTCAAAATTATATTCAAATACAAAAAAACCTCTCACTTAACTCTCAAAATGCCACATCAAAGTTCCCAGGTAAAAGTTATTAGATTTTTTAAAACATGCATACATTCTATATACTAAAATATGATAATTATGATCTAATAATAACCCAGTCAGATGAATAACTTCTTGAAATAGATCCAGACATGACATTTAAAATTTTCCATCATATATTTGAGCTACTATGGATTCTTCTTATCAGTTTTTTATTATCTAATCTTGGAAAATATTTCTGAGCTAATCATAGATGATTCTAAGCCACCATATAAAAATAAAAGTAATTTAATACTATGGCCTTATTATTAATAAGAATCTATTTTTTTTAGTTCACAATGGTATTAAGAGTGGTGTCAATTCATGTTAGGCAAGAATTGGCCTTACAATGAAGTTCATGTAATAGTTTGAAATTCCTTACATGTGAGTAATTATTTGCATACGAAGGAAAGAGAAACTAACAAGTGTATTTCTACCTCCATCCACCATACCTTCTATTACCGCTTCTCTGATAATACTTGAAAATGTTTGAAGACAGTAGATTTAGCTAGTTTTGTTTTGTTGCATAATAACATAGGTATGTATACTATCTGCATAAATATATGTAGAAAATTCTTTGTAATGTAGGATACAAAGATAAGTAAATGAGTTTTTAAAATCTGTGTGCGTTTTCTTTTTGCATTTTTAAGTTAATTTTTTTTTTAGAATAACTTTAATCTTTTCTTTCAAAGATCTGAATGTAAAAATGTATTGGTAGCACTCAATTTAAAGGTGCTATTTAATATGACGACATTTTAATGCATTTTCCTTTTACAATAATTAAATTGTAAAGTGCATGGCCAGGATGGCTTCTGATGTGAAAAATTTGCACTACAGTCATATCATTTAAGAATTGATTTATCTTAGAAAACTGACAGCATAATGAATATAATGTCATTAACCTTGAAACCAAGACTCATAAACAGCCACAGTTGACAAGGAACAAAGGTCACCATTTGAAGGTTAACCTCAATATCTTGATCTAATTTCTAAAGGACAAACTACTTCATCTAAAACTAAATCTCTAATTATTACAAAATAATAATTGTAAATTAGTCTAAACTAAATCACCTTGTCCATCTGTAAAGCTCTTTTGTCCTTTGAGAGGTGATTGTCAAAGAGAATATTGGATTGTTCTTGTTGATGTCCATAAACATTTACAGTCTATTAAGCTAGTGGTATTTTGTTAATCCTAGCCAGATTTGCCATTGGGGTCAGTCCTTCCTAAAACATGCCATCATTCCCCAAGTATAGGTTTTTATTAAAGTTTCTCAAGTAGATGACATCATTGCAACCCAGGAACCTTGAAATAGTTTTCCCACTTGAATAACTTAGTGTCTCCTGGTGACAGAAAAGCAATTAAAAATTGAGTCTTTTGAAGGACTTTTAGGCAGAAGTACAGACGGCAATTTACATGACTAAAACATAATTCCAGTAAAAGACAAAAAAATAAAGAAGTGTAGATATTACTTAGGAGGCTTTTCAAGTAATATGTGTTTGTAAGATAACATACAGCAAGATTTAACTTTTCCAAATATAAATGTACATGTAGGAAATAACAACTCTTATTCTTATGAACATAGACTATACAGAGAGGTAGAGGAAGACAGAAAGAGATGCATAGACGGATAGGTAGAAGGATATTATACTAAAACGGCAATTGTTTAAATGTGGAGTGATTGGGTGTAAACATTTTATGAAGATGGTAATTGATAAATGGGAGCTATTATTCTTTAGGTGCATGCTGATTTTACAGTGTTATGACAGTGCCTGTTTTATTAGTCATATTTTTAATTACATGTCCAATTTTAAAATGTGCTTAATCTCTACATACGGTCTGAATTTAAAGTACATTTATATTTTTTATAATTAGAACATTTGATAAAAAACTAGGACATTTGGTTTGATTTCATATGTTCTAACTTATGAAAATTAGAACATGTGATACAACATTTGATATATAACACTTCCCAGAGAAATATTAACTTTATCCTTGTGGTAAGAATGATAAAATTAAATTAAATTAAATCAAATTAAATTAGCTTAGATTAAATTAAATTTTCCCATATTAGAAAAAGAAACTCCTAATTTTATTCCTGATACAATTTTAATATTCAGTTTTTGATGATATAAGCCCAAATATTCAAATTATCTTAGAGAACTTTGCTTATCTTCCTGTAACATGCCTTTTGTATAAAAATTTCATCACATTTAACTTAAAAACAGTGTCTTATAAGGTAATCACTTTTGGTAGCTCATGTTTTATTTAAGATTTTGAAAATGGTCCATTCTAAGTACATTCAAAATCCTAATACTTGGAGATAAAAATATTTTCTCATAACCATTATCCTTGATGGTAACAGATATTGGTTGAAGACTATTATAATATTCCATCAAATAAATGACAACTTGGTGAAGTAGGATAAACTAATAATACTTAGCTAGAAGCAGAGAAAAGCAGTTATGAAAGTTACTCAAGTGAACAATTTGTGTTGGTATATTTGTCTCTAGTATCAATAACATTTTATTGTTTTTTTCTTTTCTTAAGTCCGGTTTGTCAACTACTCTATTTCATTTTAGAGTGCTAGTTCATCATGTACACTTTCTTTCCAGAACAGTTTAAGTAGATATTGCTTGTTTTGATAAGGTGCTTATCTGAATTAAACAAATATTACAATAATTGCTCAAAGAGACTATATCATTAATTGCTGTATTTTCTGTGTCTGGCACAATAAATATTTGTTGAATCAAGGTTTTTAATGTTTTAAATAGAAAGAAATTGTCCATAGATATAAAACATATGTAGCCCTAAAACAATTATATTAATAATATGTTGCCATGTGTTTTATGCTTTTTAAAAGAGCTTTCATATAGTTTTGTGAGAAAATCAATATTATCTGAGGAAATATTTAAGCTAGTATTGCTTTCTCACAAGTTGTTTTAGCTTCATACTGTGGGATTTATATATGAAGTTCAAAAAGGGTAATTGTAATGTATTTCTCCCAAAATGAACATATAAAGCATTCTTATACTTACTTTAAAAATCTACCCTAAGCAAACACTTAAATCCTGTAAACAGGCAATGAAGATAACTGTATTAGGAAACACTTATAAATTTATTAATAAACTAAAATTTTAGCTTAGTTTATAGTTGGCAACTTCAAGTTCACAAAAATTCTGTATAATTTAGTTTTGTATTTTCTGTATGAAACTGCATAATTGAGAGGTTAGGAGAAGGCATGTTTATCTATCAACACCATCCTTGACTTTCATCTACTTACACAAATTAACTTTACAGTGACCTCTAATTTTTATCTCTGCTGCAAATATGAGGTTTTGCCTGGTTTCTCAGGTCTGAAATTACTGATGCTAATAATAGTTGACATTTATTAAGCCTTGTATATGAATGATCTCCTTTAATCTTACATCCACAGATGTAGGTATTATTTTATCCCTATTTTATACATAATGATATGAACGATACAGAAAGGTTTAGTAATTTGCTTAAAGTCAGCTAGCATGTGATGTGGCAGAAACAGGGTTTGAAAACAGGCAATCTGCGTAGATAATGCTTTCAGTACTATGTTTTATTCTTTTCATACCCTGGCCAGGATTTTTAAGGCAGGTATCCTATCTTGCTTTTGTACCCCTTCATGGGCTGGAATCTTGTTTCTGTCTATAGCTGAGTGAACCTCACATGCTGCCAGGCAACCCGGCCCGCTGCCCCTACTTGCCTGCTTAAGTCTCACATATTATGTGTAGACGTGATGATTTAAATGCTCTTCTTGCTAACATATTTATGTGTAATTTACATTTATATCTCACTGGTGCATCTTCCTATGTTTCCTGTCCCAAGAGCCTTTTTATATCCTGACTTCCTCGTACACTTACTGAATTCCTTCAAGATTAGTACAGAAAGTTAAATGACTTATGTAATAATATGGCTTGAGATATTGAGTCACAGTGAGATATAAAGGAGAATATTGAGAAATATTTTGTAGTTAAAATTCAAAAAATCTTACCATCATACTAGTTTTAGGGTCAAATTTTACAATTAAGTGGGGATTACAAAATTATGAATTTTAGTTACTGGGAGGATAGATATGGCATACAGAAGGATACCTGGAAGGAGTTAGGGATAAAAAATTATAAAAACCCCATACATTTATTTTTCTTTTAATTTTTTAATATCTCTTACAGTAAGAGTTTATTAAGTTACATTAAGAGGTAGATAATAGATATCCAGGAAGTTCATTGTAAATTGAATTGTAATGATCAGACTAAGGCATAGATTGATATCTAATTTTGCCAATTTCAGGGCCAAATGATCTCCAATTAAATGTGCTATATTCAATTGTTAATTTTTTAAAAAAAAATCAGCTGTTGCCACTAAGGTAATATCTGCTTTGCAGATATATTCAATTAATCTCAAGATGTTCTGTAGTAAATTAAAAAATACTCAATAAATTTTATTCATGCCCTTAACAACTTTAAAGTAAAATTAAAAGTCAGTCCAAAAGTTTCTGATTAATAATGCTTAAACTTTAATTGCAGGTCACTTTAAGGTTTTTTAATAAGGTATCTAATTATACAATTCTATTCACAAGGTGTTTTGAAGGAAGAGATTATGAGATTTATTTCTAATAATTTACTTAGGAAAATTTATATTGTTAATACCTGTAACACCTAAAATATTTGATGGATTAATAAATTTATATTTTTAGAAAGGAAAAATATGTTTGTCTTTGTTTCTCTGTACTTTTTGTCTGTTTTTTGAATTATTTAATTAGAACACTGAAATCCAGTTGGACAGAAATTAATCTTTAAAATTGACTGCCTTCCTTCAAATCCTAGTCATGGGGCATCAGATACATAAAATGAAAAATATATTTATTTAAAAATTGACTTTCTTTAGGTCCTGCAAGGGCTAGGAGTCATTAATAAAATTTTGGGTTTACAAAATTTCAGAATAATTTTCCAAGTTATTTCCTTGTGAACTATTAAATGTAGAAGCATCTTAATATAAAGCCATGAATTGCAAACAAATGCAATAAGAGCATAAAGAACAGTTTCATAAAGGAGTGTTTTGCACTTAAGTTTCTTTATGATGTAATAGGAATGGAGGCAAAGTGAAGTGAATTTTAAGAGTGCAATATTTGTGAAATGTTTATAGGGTCAAAATTCTCCCTGGCCCCCTTCCCCACAGGATCCATGGTTTTAAAAGCATTATATAATAATTGATATTTATAAGTGATATACCATAATACTGATGCATTGTCTGATGAAAATAAGATCTATGATAAATATTTTTAAATGAGTGAACACTAGAATGTAAGCTTCGTATAAACAAGAATTTTCTTTCATTCTATTATTTATTGCTACATCCTAAGCATCTATAATATTGCCTGGCATATCATAGATGCTTAATCAAATATAGAGAATAAAAGAAATGAAATGCTTAAATAAGAAACTAGTAACAGGGGAAAAATTGTCTATATTTCTGGCTATTTGGATATGACAGTGCCCCTTTAAGCTGCATTTGCCCAAATCCCAAAAGAGTATCAAGTATCAACTTGAACTTCTAATTTGATTCCTTTTTACTCTTCTCCTTGTTACCTATTTCTATACATAATTAACATATTTTTTTTCCTTTTTTTTTACTTCAAATGTCCTTTGATTACTTTCTTTAACTAAAATTTTATTGTCACCTATTTGAATAAGGTAATCTCATGTTTTATAATTTAGATGCCTGATTCCTCTGTATCTATGACATTTTTCTTGTCAGGTGATGATTTTCATCATTTAACCTTTTGTCCACTTCCCAAATGGCCCAGATAAATTCTGTGTGTTTGTTCACTCCATTGACTCATACCTTCCCCTCAACATAATTCATAAAGACCATTTAAATCCAAATTTATATCTGCCTTCTTTGAAAACATTGTTGGTTTGATTTGTACAAAATGTCAGTGAATTATACATTTACTTTTTTATGCTTAAAGTCTATTTTGTTTTTATTTTAGTCCTTCCACATTGCCCCAAGGAATGCAGGCCCAGTTTTCTTATTATATATTTCTTTTTAATCAGTATATTGTCGTGACTCAATATATACTTGGAAAGTGAAAAGAATAAAACGTTTGATGCAGTCCTTTTTTACACTGATTACATAGAATGGAAATGGGGCAAACTCCTGAAAATAGCATCAATAACCCCAAATTGTAATGTATGAACATACTAGGCAAAGTATGATTTTGAAGACAATATTTATGTGTTTTTTAGCCTTCAGATACAACAACTATCTCAGATCTGTAGCAAAGGGAAAGGAGTCCTGGAAAAACTGAAACGATGTTTTACATTTTTGCTAGTACATGGCATGGTCACTTCTGCTTACTTTCCATGAACAGAGACAACTAACATGACCAGACGTATATCAATACAGAGGGGAAGACTACTCCATCCACAGAAGGTAGTGCAATGAACATGGCAACAGGTGGTGACTTATAATCTTCTTTAGGGAGGATTGTGAATAATAGGAAATAGTAAAATAAAGCAAATTATACATTATAATAAAGTAACAAGATAGGATTATTTTCTGTTCCAAGCAAAACTAGTTATAATAATTCATTGTTATTATGTAAAAATTCAGCTCTATACAGGTTTTAAAATTTTATATATATAGTATGTAATACTCACAGGTATCAAATATATTACATACAACTATGGTTATTAATTTATTTGATCCCTGATTGCCTTAAAAATCTCATACTACAAATATGCATCTCAATATTATCTCTTTTCAACTTGCCTACATCTCTTTCACACCACTAGCATCTAAATTTATTGAACAGCCACTGTTTCCACTTATATATCTCCTGTAATCTCCTTATACCATTATGATTTGTATTCTGTAATCATCATTTTACTGAAACTTCCCTTAATAAATATAATATGTTCTTGCTAAATCCAAATTATGTTTTCTAATTTTTATCTTACTTGATTTCTCAAGAATATCTCACATTCATCACCACTCCCTACTTCTTGCCATGATTGCTCTCTTTCCTTCCTTCCCTTCCTCATCTCTGCCTACTTCTTGTTAGAAGCATTTCCTAAATATTAGTGGTCATTGAAGTTCTGATTCCTTTCCTCATCTTCTCTGATTCTACACCCTCTTAATTATCAATGTTACTCTCTTCCATCATTTCAAATGCCACTAATGATTTCCAAACACTTCTTATCAGTCCAGAATTCTCTTTGATAAATTGGTATTTCAACTTCTTTTGAATATCTCTAATTAGATGGCTCACAGTAAGATAACAACACTTAACATGATCAAAGCTGAATTCATTTTGCTTCTACCCAAATATACTCATCTCTGTTTCATATCCCGTTGAAGGATGGTTCAATATTTATATCACCTATCCTTTCTTATCTCTCAATTTTCATCCTGCCTCTTCCAAAATATACACCACATGCCCTTGTTTTAAAACTTTAGTAGGCTCCCTATTACCCACAGGATACATCTTAAAACACTTTTACAAGATTTGCATGTTTTGCTTAGATTTTTATTCTTTTTTTTTTTTTTTTTTTTTTGAGTCAAAGCCTCCCTCACCACTGTGCTATAGCCAACTTGGCACCATCCACCATTCCTTATGCAAGCCATAGTTTATCTGCCTCTAGTTATTTGTCCTTACTTTTAACCTTTCATGCCATTCATCCACAAACTTCCTTGGCAACACATTTTCATCCTCATTTTTGATCTTCCACAAATACATTAAATATATCACCTCCATTATATCTTTTATCTAAATGTGGAACTTCTGACTCCCTGTGTAGCTGGTTCCCACATGATGCAAGGAAATGAAGAATTATAAATCAATATATTATTTATATTATAAAATAAGTCTCAATAATCCCAAAACTCAAAGAATTGATTGGTATAGTAAATGAAGAGAAAATAAAGCACAAACACAAATTTATGCTGTAACAAATAATTGCTAATTATAGTAAAATGATCACTAAAATTTAATTACATAAAATGTGAGTTTGCATAATTTCAAGATTAATTAAAGGACCATAATGAGATTTTATTGCTAGCTTGCCAGGAGTCCCAAGCTCCTGTCCTTCCATCCAAGTTGATCCTGGACCCAGTTGCAATTTGGCGTTACTTTATGATAGCGGTCAGCCACAACTTACATATCTCTGAGATGATTTGGGTTTCTTTGGCTGAGCAAGACTTCAGAAATGCCAGGAAGTTGGCTGACGTGGTTGATTAGTGCCTGCTTTGCGTTTTTTGTTTGTTTTTCTTTTTGTGATAGTTTCTTGCTCTGTCACCCGGGCGGGATTGTGGTGGCATGATTATGGCTCACTGCAGCCCCAACCTCCTAGGCTGAAGCAATTCTCCCACCCTGGACATTCAAATAGCTGGGACTACATACTGGCACACACCACCACACCCAGCTAATTATTGTTTGTTTCCTTTTCTTTCTTTCTTTTTTTTTTTTTTTTTTTTTTTGTAGAGATTACAGATTCAAGCAACTGCACCCTGCCTTCTTTTCTTCTTTTTGTTTGTTCCTATTTATTTTTGGACTAATTAAGGGAGATCTGAGAAAATATTTTGGGTCATAAGAACTCAAGTTTTGCATTCCCACTTCCCAAAATAAAGTGTCATGTGGGACATCACCTTAATACAATGGAAGCCTCCAAAGTACATTACCAGCAAGTTCATCCCAGAGGTCACAGGGTATAAAGCCTCACAGAACAAATTAAAATGATCAAATGATGCATTTTCTCAAGCCTACTAAAAACACATAGAAACAAGGGAAAAGAGATGGAGTCAGTTATCACATGTAGGATAGGGCACAAACAGTGTGGAAGAACCATACTATGTACATCCTGGGATCCGCAATGTTTTTATGTCATGTTTCTCTTTCTGTCCCATTAGCCTTCCACATGAATGGTGTGGTTACAAGGCCCATAATTGAGAGGCCTTGAAACATCTGCTAGGGGTCAAAAAGACAGAAGGCATCCTGAGTCAGTGGCACACATTCCATTAGAGAGACACAGGGACAAATACATCTGGCTGGTAGATGTAGCTCTCTAATTAGCTGGATGAATAGTGATGGGTTTTATTTGTGTTACTTGGGCAGAAGATATATATGGTTATAATTTGCATCACCAATGTATGGCCAAATAAAGACCTCTTGAATGTGAATTTTTCATGTATATCTAGTGTATCCTAAGTACTTAGAATCTACTGTGTATTTGTTATCAGGTATATTTATATACAGCAAATACAAATACATACTACTCCTATGCCTCATGAACACTGGGTATCTCTAGTCTTTCTGTGGTTTTCTGTCCATGATTAACACACACGTGCTCTGCTGCCTATTCATTTTATACTTTACAATTCCAATGAATTCTGCCTATGTCTAACAAATATTTTGCTTACTGGCTACTTGTCTATTCTTAAAATATTTTAAAAGACTTGGCTCATCTTTTACAAACTACAAACTTATCTATGAAAATTGAATATTTGAAATAGCAAATGCACATTTCACAAAGATATCCCACTGTGTCTGACTTTTTTTCTAAAAATGGCAGCAACAATACTTCTTACCATGTGATTTGGAGCTGCTCTCATTGACAGAAGGGGGTTTATGTTTCTTCCCCTTGAAACCAGATGGGTTGTGATGGCTGTCTCATAATAAGAGTACGGCAAAAATTACATGTGACTTCCAAAGCTAAGTCACTGCTTGTGATCTTGTTCACTACATGCTCTTCTGCCTTGCTCACTACTTGCTTTTGAAGAGTTATCTTGTCATGTCTGACTACCCTTGGGCTTCCATAATTGTGAGGAAGCCCAGAGCTATCCCATTTAGCAATACAACACAGGGAATCCATAAGATAACACACACAGAGAGAAAAAGAGAGATTCCTGGACAACTCCCACTACTTTAGTTGACTCTTACTCTGACACTTCCCAGTCTAGTCACTGTCTGACTGTACCTGTATGAGAGATTTCAAGCCAGAACTACCTAGGTGAGCTCTGACCCACTTACACCATGATTAAGAATAATGTGATTGTTGTTTTAAATTACTAAGTTTTGGAAGGATTTTTTACTCAGTAATGGATCCATAGAATATCTGTCATTTTCCCATCTGGTCTTGACCTATCTTCCATATCTTAAGCCTTCATATTCATAATATATGAACTTAAGTTCGCCCTATTTATGGTTGAGAAGAAGTTAAGAACCAATTGCTTAATTAATTATATAAATTGTTATTTTGGTGGAGTTTTTCTACCTAATTACAACTGTCTAGGACTTCTTAAAATTACCACAACTTTGGGATTGCATTTGCTGACCTCTCTTTACTGTCTTTGTAAAGTATGCATTTGCATTCTTCATTGTTCAATGAATCTTTAAACTATATCCAAAAGTAAAGGTTACTCATATCAGTTATTCATATAGTTTAATTTACTATCCATGACTGCTTGCACATGTTTTTAAACGGTAAATACTAAGGAAGGAGTAATTGTCATGTTAGTGACCTTTTCCCCAGTGATTTCTCCTCTAAAGAACAGTAACACTCACTGATCTCAACTTCATTCAGTTTATTTTTGTTGCTAGTTAATCAAGTAAAATATTCACTAGGCATCAGCAGTGCTAATGATCAAAGTGATTTGGTAACTATAAATCAGTTTGAGTCATAGCTGGATGATTTATATTTGATAGAAGTTTAAAAGTAGGTATTGTAAGTCCTGCAGTACCTGTCTAGCTTCTTCAGGTAGTTGAGCTGTAAAATACAGGTATTTATACTACTGAGTTTTATTTTACTAATCTGTAAGGTTGAAATTAGACTATGACTCTCTGTATAAAACTTTGTGATTTTTTTAATTACAAAGTGAGGGTCTCTAAATTGGAGTAGAGTGAAAAATGAAAACATTTATTATAAGCTTCATGTTAGAATAAATACTTCCTATTTAAAAACAACTGTTAATTGCATTTACATAATTTCTCTTCCCTTTTTATCAGACTTCTTATAAGTGTGTGGTCACCAAATCTGAAGATGGACATGAAGGATTTTTTTCCTATGAAATTTTATTTTCCTTTATAAAAGAGAAAATATTTTAGGAGGCATTGTCATTTTTATTTATTTTTTCTCCTATTGCTCTTAGATTTCATGTCAGAGAGTATTGAGTGATGCAAAATAAAATTCCCTGAAACTTGTCTTCTCTTACCATACTTTGACGTCAAAAAATAACTAAAAGTTTTCGCTTTTTGAGAACAGTCAGATATCCTTGGTTGTGAATTGAAATGTCAGTAAATATTTGTCAAGTTGCTAGAGTTTACAGTCATCTCATATAAATGCATAGATAAAAGCTGATTAATATAGACTTTCACAAAAATTTATCTGGTGAGAAGTGATGCTTATAAAGTTGAGTGGAGGCACAAGAGTCAGTAACGATGTGCTTAGCATAGCTTTAATATTCTGCAGTTTGCTTTTTTAGACAGGTAGGAAGAATAACATGTACCATAAACATCACAAGAAACATACTAAACTTACATAATAAGCAATGCTTACTCTTCGTGATAAACAGAATTGGGTGCTTATTTTTTATTCTTGTTTTCCAGTTAATCATATTTAATCAGTTTCTTAAATTTATGCATCACAGAAAGTTAAAACACAACATTCGCTAACATACCTTTCATTTCCATTATTATTTTCATGAACAATATATGGGAGAAACTGGCTAAGTTTTAATCAGAACCTTTTTATTTTTTCCGGACATAAGACTAGACTACTTTCCTAGTTTCTCTTGTAATTAGATGTTGCCATGTGAGTTTTCTTACCAGTGGAACTTGAGAAAAGTCTGGTCACTTGTGGGCCAAGGTTTTTTATGAAATGGGTATGCCTCCTCCACCCTCTCTTTCCCCTCCCACTGTCTGACAAAACCCGAGGGGATTGTAAGCCACAGACAAGAAATAAGCCTGAATTACTATAAAGGAGAAAGCAGTCCACTGATCATTTATCACCTTGGGATACTGAGAAAGCAAAGAATAAACTTCACTTGAGTTTAACATATTAAATATTTGGAGTTGTTTTGTTGACCACTCTAATAATACAATGTGATAATACCATATGACTTTATTTTTAATGGAAATAAAATAAAATTTGTGTTCTCACAAGACTATAGGTAAAGTGCATTATAATAGTTTCTTCAATTATCTGTGTATAAATCCATCTTAAATTCGGCTTTAAGCATAAATATAAAAAATGTCATTTGTTTTTAATGTTTTTACTGTTTAAATGTTAAGCCATTTTTATTATAGGAAAAATAATTTGGTAAATAGGTAACTATACAGTCGAAATGGGGTAATATTGAGATCATCATGTCTTTTACAACTAACATTACTTGCATTCTATTTGCATAAAAATTATTCTTGTACTTAAAAGGTAAATTATTGCTATTTACTAAATTTTTGTTATTTTCATGGTCCATTTTATGGACCCATTTTCTTCAGTGCCTGATATTATTAAACTTCATCTTTACGAATAAGTCCATTCTTGATTTAAATAAAATCAAGTGATCATTATTATTTTTGTATATTACTATAATACTAATATACCATGTGATAGTCAGACTATCTAAATGGATAGGAGGACAGGATTACTGAAGTAAAAATAAGTTGTATAACAGATTTCATTTAAGGAGTTGTATTAGTCAGGGTTGTCTAGAGGGACAGAACTAATAGGAGATATATACATATATAAAGGGGAGCTTATTAAGTACTACCTCACATGATCACAACGTCCCACGTTAGGCCATCTGCAAACTGAGGAGCAAGGAAGCCAGTCTGAATCCTGAAGCTGAAGAACTTGGAACCTGATGTTCTAGGGCTCGAAGCATCCAGCATGGGAGAAACTGTAGGCTGGGAGGGTAGGCCAGTCTAGTTTTTTCACATTTTTCTGCCTGCTTTATGTTCTAGGCGTGCTGGCACCTGATTAGATGGTGCCCATGCAGATTAAGGGTGGGTCTGCCTTTCCCAGCCCACTGACTCAAATGTTAATTTCCTTTGGCAACAACTTCACAGACACACCCAGGACCAATACTTTGCATCCTTCAACCCAATCAAGTTGACTCTGAGTATTAATCATCACAAATCCACCTCTTGTCAACTTGAACCCATACACATCTCTTGAGATCATACATGATCTTCAAATAAAGACAATAATAAGGTCATAATTACGCCAAACATAATGCAACTATCCTTCATAGAACTGGAAATGCACCAATCCCCAACATAAAATACTGTTACTTAAAGTAATACAATATTACAAAAATACTATTACATAAAGTAATACAGTATTTAAATGCTAATATAAAGCCTATAAATGTTATGTCACATGATAAAGGAAAAAGGAAATAAAATGAAGATATTTTCTTAGTACAAGAAAAATTGCACAAACATGTTTTAAACAAGGAAGAAATACTCATGACAGTTACAGCCTCCATTTCTGCAGCTGGTCACGTGGGCGTAGCTGCTGTTGATGATTACCTTTTTCTACTACTCATTCTGTATTCCCTTGCCTTCAGCAAGCACATCAGCAGGTCATAGTTTTTTCCCTGGTGGAGTGACCCAAACCTTCATTCCTAAAGTGTCTGGGCTTGGATTGGGCTGTTGTAGTTTCCCATTGACCTTAATCACAGGGCATGGTAACACTAAGAGATGCCCTAATGGATCTTCTGTATTCCATCCATACTCCTCCTTCTCTCCATTGTGGAGTAGTAGACTGATTTCATCTTGCTAGTCCAGGTCAATCACCCCAGCCAACACTGTAACTCCCATCTTAGCCTGTTAACTTAAAGGCAGGAGGAGCCCAAAGTGTCCAGGTGGCAATCTGCCCAGTTCAATTGAATTGTTGTTGTGTCTCCTGGTGGTGGCATTCCTCCCTCTGGAACTAAGACCTCTAGGCCAGCAGAACAGAATGTTGCTGGAACAGAAAGCAAAAATTGTTCTAGTGGATTACTAGGGGTGATACTGTGTGGTGCCACTTCCACTTCTACCCCTTGATTCCTGGACCTTTGAATCATGGCTGTGGGAGAAACAGTATCATATATTGGACACTGATTCAGAGCATACAGCACCTTCTGGAAAACTTTGCCCCAGCCCTGCAAAGTATTGTCACCTAGTTGGCGTTATAATTGTGACTTCAAAAGGCCATTCCACTGTTCTATCAATCCAACTGCTTTAGGATGATTTGGAACATGGTAAGACCAGTGATTTCCATCAGCATGAGCCCACTGCCACATTTCTTTAGCCATGAATTGAGCACCTTGGTCAGAGGCAGTGCTGTGTGGAATACCACGATGGTGGATAAGGCATTCCGTGAGTCCGTGGATGGCAGTGTTGGCAGAAGCACTGCATCCAGGATAGGTAAACCCATATCCAGAGTAAGTGTCTATTCCAGTGAGGACAAACTTCTGACCTTTCTATAATAGAAGAGGTCCAGTATAACCAACCTGCCACCAGGTAGCTGGCTGATTACCCTGAGGAATGGTGCCATATCAAGGGCTGAGTGTTTCTTTCTGCTGCTGGCAAATTAGGCACTCAGCAGTGGCCATAACCAGGTCAGCCTTGGTGAGTGGAAGTCCATGTTGCTGAGCCCATGCATAACCTCCATCCCGGCTACCATGGCCATTTTGTTCATGGGCCCATTGGGCAATGACAGAGGTGGCTGGGGAAAGAGGCTGAGTCATGTCCACAGAATGGGTCATCCTATCCACTTCATTATTAGACTCCTCCTCTACTGAGGTCACTGGTTGGTGAGCACTCACATGGGATACAAATATCTTCAGTTTTTGACCACTCAGAGAGATCCATCCACATACCTTTTCCCCAAATTTCTTTGTCACCAGTTTCCAATCATGCTTCCTCCAAATCCCTGACCATCCAGCCAAACCATTGGCCACAGCCCATAAATCAGTATATAATCCCTCATCTGACCATTTCTCCTTCCATGCAAAGTGCATAACCAGGTGCACTGCTCAATGTTCTGCCCACTAGGAAGATTTCTTTCACCACTGTCCTTCAGGGATGTCCCAGAAAGGGGTTATAGTGCCGTAGCTGTCTTCGTTTGGGTGGTGCCAGCATATCATGCAGAGACACTTGTGAACCAGGCCCCAGTCTTGTCTTGTCTTCCTCTGTCAACTGATCATAGGGAACTCCCCATGAGGCCATCGGTGTAGGCTAGGGGAGAGAAAGCAAGGTTGCAGGAGTGGAGATCATGGGCATTTGAGCCACTTCCTCGTATAACTTACCTTGTGCCTTTAGGACCTGCTCGAGCCTGATCATGTATATACCACTTCCATTTGATGATGGAATGCTGCAGTGCATAACCCACTTTATGGCTAGATGGGCCAAAAAGCACTCAGTTCATGATAGGCAGTTCAGGTCACATGGTGACTTGATGACCCATGGTCAAAAGTTTAGTTTCCACCAAAGTCCAGTAACAGGCCAAGAGCTGTCTCTCAAAAGGAGAGTAGTTATCTGCAGAGTATGGCAGGGTCTTGCACCCAAATCCTAGAGGCCTCCACTGTGATTCACCTGTGGGTCCTGCCAAAGAATCCAAACAGCATCCTTATCTGACACCTCAAGCACCATTGGATCTGCTGGGTCATATGGCCCAAGTGGCAGAGCAGCTTGCACAGCTGCCTGGACCTGCTGCAGAGCCTTCTTCTATTCTGTACCCCACCCAATACTGGCAGCCTTTCAAGCCACTCAGTAAATTGGCCAGTGTAACACACCCAAATGAGGAATGTGTTGCCTCCAAAATCCAAATAGGCCCACAAGTCCTTGTGCCCCTTTCTTGGTTATGGGAGGGACCAAATGCAGCAACTTATTCTTTACTTTAGAAGGAATATCTTTACAGGCCACACACTACTGGACCACTAAAGATTTTACTGAGGTAAAAGTTCCCTGAATTTTAGTTGTATTTATTTCCCATTCTCTGGCAAGCAAATGTCTCACCAATAGTCCAGTGTGTTTGTTACTTCTTGCTCACGGGATCCAGTCAATATAATGTCATCAATGTAATGGACCAGTGTGATATCTTGTGGTAGTGAAAGCACTGAAGTTCTCTTCCAGTAAGATTATGACATAAAGCTGGACAGTTGATATACACCTGAGGTAGGACAGTAAAGTTATATTCCTCAATCTTTCCAGCTGAAGGCAAATTGCCTCTGGTGGGCCCTACGGACAGGAATGGAGAAAAAGGCATCTGCCAAGTCAATGGCTGCATACCAGGTACCAGGAGATGTGTTAATTTTCTCAAACAGTGAAACTACATCTGGTACAGCAGCAATTGAAGTCACCACTTAGTTAAGCTTACAATAATTCACTGTCATTCTCCAAGGTCCATCTGTGTTCTGCACAGGCCAAATAGGAGAGTTGAAGAGGGATGTTGTGGGAATCACCACCCCTGTGTCTTTCAAGTCCTTGATGATGGCAGTAATCATCCCTCCAGGCATGTGATATTGTTTTTGATTTACTATTTTTCTAGGTAGAGGCAGCTCTAATGCCTTCCATTCGGCCTTTCCCAACATAATAGCCATCACCCCACCAGTCACAGAGCCAATGTGAGGGTTAGGGCAGCTGCTAAGTATGTGTATGCAATTATGCATTCGGGCACTGGGGAAATGACCACAGGATGAGTCTGTGGACCCACTGGGCCCACTGCAAATCAGACCTTAGCTAAAACTCCATTAATTACTTGACCTCCATAAGCCCCTATTTTAACTGGAGGACCACAGTGACATGTTGGGTCCCCTGGAGTCAGTATCAGCTCAGAGCTAGTCTTCAGCAGTCCCCAAAATATCTAATAATTTCCCTTTTCCCATTGCACAGTTACCCTGGTAGAAGGCCAGACGTCTCCTTGGGAAAAGATAGGAGAAAGATTAACAGTATAAATTTTCAGTAGTGTGGTGGGGGTCTTTCCTCAAGGGGACCTGGCCTCCCCCTCATTCAAGGGGCTCTGGGCCTATAAACTGGCTCAAGTATGGAAATTGATCAAGGGACCATGATTCTCTGTTTTAATAATTCAAATTAGACTTTTGTCCATTTGACCTAGAACTTTTCTGCTTGTATAAATTAGGTAGGAATGTGGGAGGCTTTCTATCAATTTCACTTTTAGAAACAACGTGATTAATTAGCAAATATCAGAGCTCTACACAAGTCAGATTCTTCTGATTGCTGCTTTGCCTCTGCTGTCCATTATGGTAGCCATGCCCACCTTGCCTTTGATATTTGAGTGCTGCCACTTGGCCCTTCTTCAGGATCCAATTATTCCCGTTGTCTTCAAATTTTGTAGTTGAGTGACTGCAGTTCCCACTCTTAGATCTGACATACAGAGAAGAGCAATTACATGGCTCTTCAAAGATGCAGGTGCTGCCCTCACAAATCTGTTTCACAAAGCATTGGTCAAGGGTATATCTTCTGGACCCTCCCAGCTGGGATTAGTAGGTCTAAAGTGACTAATCCACTCCACCACCCCAATCTCCCTAAGCCTTTGCATCCCTTCCTCTACATTAACCAAGGGAGATCAGGCATTTCCAGCTCACTCATAGTGAGCCATCTTTTAATCCATATTTCAGCTAACCAAGCAAATAAACTATTATAACTTTTTTTAACTCCCTGAGCTGCAACATTAAATGCAGAGTCCCTACTTAGTGGGCTCAGATCAATACATTCAGCCTGATCCAACTCTATGTTCCTTCTACCATTATCCCACACCCCTAATATCCATTCCCATGACTGTTCTCCAGGTTGCTGCTTATATAAATTAGAAAACTCAAGCAGTTATTTTTGAGTGTAGCACACCACCTTATGGGTCACCCTTTCAACCTTACCTTTAGGGGCCTGACAGGACTTAGTCTACTTATAGGTCTAGAAGCAAACATGGGTGTTGGGGTGACTCCTGAGGAGAATCACATTATCTTGCCTAGCAACTGCCTCAGGGGAGGCCATCACTGTTGCCTCAGATAGTGCAGGGTTTATGTCCTAAGACAAAGGTGAAAAGGCTGATGGCATCATGGGTTGGGGAGGGGATGCTGCCACTACTGGGGATGAGGAAGCTGTTTCTTCTGGTGAAAAAATTTTCGTCATAGTTCACAAACTCAGTATCCCCTCCTTCATCAGGGTTCTTCCACATGCCCCCATTCCAAGTTGCAGGGAGCCATTCTTTTCCAATCAATGCTCTCACTTTAACAGTAGACACCTGGCAAGGCTGTGCATGCACCTTTTGTTGCAGGTCATCCACTCACATGGTAAAAACTTGTGTCTGTTTTTCCACAATTTCAGCTTTTTCTCTTCAGAGGAGATAAGACTCTCACTTAGGTTAATCTTAGCAGATTTGAGGCTCAGTATTTGCTTCTGAAGCTGGGAGTTAGAATTTCTGAGTTCATCATTTTCTCTCATCAATTTGCCCCCTGAACTTAGGAGCAACCAACCAGTTTCATTATGTTCCTTGGTTCTCCACATATGTTCAAAGGTGATATGTATAGAGTCGCTAAAATGCTTGCCTCTCACAAGCAGCGAATGAGGAGTGTCAGCTGCATTATTTTGCATAACTCTCTAAACAATTCATGCCAAGGATAGTCAGTATTCTTCATACTTTAATAAGTAGAGCCCTTAGCATTTTTGGATCTAATCATATTAAGCAGCCAACCCAGAGGCCCCCAAACCAATAAAATAACTCCATTTTTAATATTTTGTTCCTCTAAAACCACTCCTGGTACCAAGATCTGTATTAGTCAGGGTTCTCTAGTAGGATGGATCAAATAGGAGATACATATATATACACACACATATATATATTATATACTACTAGGAGAGGTACACATATATATAGGTGTGTGTGTATATATATAGTATATATGTGTATATATATAGTATATATTATATATTACTAGGAGATACACACATATATATGTGTGTAGTATATAATATAGTATGTGTATATATATAAAGTATATAATATATATATACACTATATATACTATATATACTTTATATATACTGTATATATATATAAAACATATATATATATATATAAAGGGAAGTTTATTAAGTATTAATTCCCCCACAATAAGCCATCTGCGAGCTGAGTAGTAAGGTGAGCTAGTCCAAGAACTGAAGAATTTGGCATCTGATGTTTGAGGGCAGAAGGCATCCAGTGCAAGAGGAGATGTAGACTGGAAGGCTAGGCCAGTCTAGTCTTTTCACATTTTTCTTCCTGTTTTATTTCTAGCTGTACTATCAGCTGATTAGATGGTGCCTATCCAGATTAAGGATGGGTCTGCCTGTCCCAGCCCACTGACTTTAATGTTAATCTCCTTTGGTAACACCCTCACAGACACACCCAGCATCAATACTTTGCATCCTTCAAGACAATCAAGTTGACCCTTAGTATTAACCATCACAGGAGTATATAGACAAAAAGCTCAAATTAAAAAAAAAATGTTAAGAAGAAACATTAGTACATGTGGCTACTATAATACTATAAGCTGGTGTGGACTAAATACATTGATTGATATTAGGCACTAAGACTAATAATGGCTTTCACTACTTCTCCCTAATCTGATTGACTATTTAGAAGACAAGCATATCTCATGTTAATCATTGATTGGGCATCAAAAACAATAGAGTCAGATTTATATTTGTATGGGAGACGTCTTTTCTTTGAATACAAATATTTATCAGCTCTTTGTCTTGCTCTGTGCTGCTTTTGTTCCAAAATTTCTCCAGCTATATCTACACACTGGTTCTCAGAGTGGGATCCCTGACCTAGCAGTATTAGTATCACCTGAGAACTTATTAGATCTGTAATGAATCAGAAGCTCTAAGGATAGGGCCCAGCAATCTGTGTTGTAACAAGCCCTTCTGGAGATTCTCTTGCAGGCTAATGAGGGAATGTGTTCTCTTTCTGGGTCCACCAGGGGGCGTAGTTTTAAGGGCAATAATTTCTCAGTGCTATGCCCCCCTCCCATCTCTCTCCATCCAGAGATTTAACGGTTTATGTTTGTATTTCACGGGCACAGGAAGAAACTAAGAGTCAATCACTCCAGCAGAAGTTCTAAGGAACTCCTTTCATTGGCTTGGGGTCTTAGAGAAGGTGGGGGTTCCTCCCAGGTTAAAAGTACGTTTCTTCCACACCCTTCGGACTCCATGTTTGGGTCCCCTTCCACGAACACTCCCTTCGTGGAAGCCTCTTCCCTCTCTCCTGGATTTCCCCTCTGGAGTCCCCTTCCACACCCTCTCGTGGAAGCCTGTCCTCTCCTCCTAAACTCCATCTCTCTCTATTCCCTAATGCTCTTGTGGAAGCTGCTTTCCTCTCCTGGATTCCATCTTTCTGGATTCTCTCACTCAGTATGATAGTTAGCTGTTTCTTTCTCTTTCTTTCTCCTGTTTCTCTCTTTAAACAAATCACTTTCTACAAACCCTTTTGAGTCCGGCATTTACTGCCGGACCACTGCGCCGTGGTCCCCCTCTCTCATTCTTGAGAGGGCAGGAAACCCAGAACCTGGAGAAACGTCCGCTCAGGGGACCTGAGGGCACCCTGAACCCCTGAATCCCAATATTACACTAACTTTAAGGGCCATTAAACTAGAGGAACTGGTGCAGGTGGTTACTCTTCTCATGTGAATTGGCTGACCTAATGCCTTATGCAAAATTGTTACTTTAAAGTCTTTCTCAGTTTTAATATGAGGTATTATTTACATAATTTGCAGTGAAGTTAGCAGTGATAATGTGGAGTTTCTCAGCTGAAATTTACTAAGAAGACTATCTTCTTATCTACTTCTTCTAAATATCATTTAACTTGTGATTTTTTTTTCTGCCTCCCATTATCAACCTTTTCCTTTCTGCGATATCTACCATAGGTTAGCCTTGAACTATGTTGTGTCAACTGTATGTGGGGATTACTTACAATTAAAACTTGTATTTGACATTTGAATGGGACTCAAGGAAATCAAAACTCTTCTTGGAAACAGTAAGAACATCTGAGCCTGTACTTAACAAATGTTGATTGCCAAGGAAATTCAAACCAAGGTTTAATAAGGAATGAATTCTTGTACAAACAGATATAATAGCTATCTTTAAAAATAAGAATCTCTCTCATATATAAGGAATTTTTATGTTTTGTGTAGAATTCTAGAGAGTGAAAGTTATGAGTACCAATATCTGATTAATATGTTGAAGCTATTACAATACCAAGTTTGTCTGAAAATAGACTAGGCTATCCTGTGAGGTGCGGAGTTTTCTGCAGTTAAGGATAATTAAGCCCATCAAATTGTGGGTTGATTGGGTGGTCTGGGCCCTTCCTCCTCAAAGTATAGTACCAGCTGGGAGTCATTAGAAGGGTAGAATTTCAGGTTTCACCCTCATCCTAGTGAATCAGTATCTACAACTTAACAAGACCCATGGGTGGTCCATATGCACATCATGTTTGAGAAATAGTGCTCCAGTTGACATCTAATGAATCATCTTGTAGGATGATGTTGTGTTGCAGAATTTAAGTAACAGTCTAGAATACAAGGCGGTAGATACATGAGCCTGATCCCACTTTCCACTGTAAAGTCACTAACTGAATTAAATACTTCCCCTGGAAACAAAGATTGTTTCTTGGAGAATGTACTTAAATTTAAGTGAACAGGTATTTACTTATTAGTTCTTTGTTAACTTTCGACTCCACTTTACGGAAAAGCGAAACGTAGCTTTTGGATTTCTTGTAGTACACTCTTAGACTATTTGCATTAAGCCCCAAATTATACTCCGTGTTTAATCCTTCCCCAATTCCTTCATGCATGTCCTCTTCACCAAACCCAGGATTAGTGACTCTCCCTCACAGAAACGTTACCTTTCTGCTCAAAGCACTGATTTTGTCTCCTGCTTCCTCCGTCCCTGATGGGTCTGCATGAATGGACAGCAGCAACGGAAAGAAAAGAGAGTAGGTAAAGGGAGATGGAGGATATAGGGGGGGACCCAAACGCGATGGAGAGACCAGAGTCTGCTCAAAGCTAAAATTTACCTGGGCAGGGAATACTTAACACACAATTATCATCACCAAAACACTATGAATGGAGGAGAACTGGAGAGGTAACGAGAAATGACAGACGCCGCCACACCCTGGATTGGCTCAGGTCCCTACAACCATGACTACCGGGCCCTGGCCCAGTGGGAAGACGCTGCTTAAAGAAACGACGAGCACAGAAGACCGGGGAGCCAAAAGGTGCCCAAGTCCGTTCCCGTCCCCACCAGCGCGAGCGGACACGAGCGCGGAGGCTGTAGAGCCCATTGTGTGAAGGAAGCCCAGGCGGGGGAGTGTGTACCCCCTTCCTTCCCACTTTGCCCATCCCTGGCCCTCGCCTTCGCAGGGGGCACTGGGAGCCGCGCGAGCCTCGGCAGCCCGGGAGCGGCTCTGAGGGGGACGAGTGTATCCGCGGGCGCGTGTGCGTGAGGAGGAGAGCAAAGACGTGATTACTTCAGAATTTATTTAAGGGCCGGTGGAAACCACTGCAGCAGCTTCCAGGGGAAGCCCTTGTTCCAGAGGAAGAGGAGGTGGCGGCTGCCAAGGAGGAGGAGGGGAGGGGACGGAGGAGGAGGAGTAGCAGCCACCGCACGAGGCGAGTGAGAAGAGAAGATGCCGTAGCGTCCTCACCGGCTCCCAGCAGGTTGGTTCTCCCGGCCAACGGAAGCAAGCGAGGAGGCTTGCAGAAAGGCTGGGAGGAGGAAAATGGGTGTGTGGGGGGCTGCTGCTTGCCTTTCCGGAGAAGAAGCGCCTCCTTTAAGTGAAATGAGACACGCGAGAGCGAAACAGGATAGGGCCAGGAGGAGACCTGTCCTGCTTTTTTTTTTTTTTTTTGGCGTCCCTAGGGACTGGTTTTCCCCTCAGGTTTCCAACTCTCAGGGTTAGCCTTAAACTCCAGAGGGGCTCCAGGAGCGCGGCCTGGGTGGAGAACTTCCCTCCCAGATACTTCTCACGCCTTTTCCTTGGGAGGGACGCCCCACACACCCCGGGTGGCCCGGGCGCGAAGAGGGAGCAGCGCCGCTTGGTTAAGTTTCTGAAAGTCAAACCCAGTCCCCGGTCCCCGGTCCCCGCCCCTGGGCTCCAGCTGCACGCGGGGAGCTGCGGCTGCTCTGGCAAAGGGGCCGCGGCTGCTTTAAGAGCCACCTCCCCCTCTCCTCCTTTGACAATGGTCTGAACCGGGCTCTGCTTCCCAAAGCAAAATTTGTAATATGCCATTTTTCCGATGGACGCTTCTCCTTTTGGCTGCTGACGGAGCCACGGGAAGATGCCGAGCTCCTGCCACGCCACCGGGCCGGGGCACGTTCCGGGAGGGCGCCGGGGCACGCGTGTGTCTGAGCTGCCTTTCTCCTCCCGTTGCTAGGGAAATGGTCCAGGAGTGCTGAGTGTGAGCCTCCCCTGCTCCTCAAGCCGGAGACTGCGGTTGTCATTGATCAATTGAAGAAGCAAGGACCCGAAATCACAGACATTAGGTACAGAAGCTGTCTTTGAGTTTCACTGTCTCCTTTCGCTGTATTTTTTGACCACCTCCCCAGCCCCACCCCGCCCCCAGGGAAGATGAGATGCAAATTCTTCCTTGTTGATTACTGTTAGGTACCTTTTGCTTTCACCTCATCCTCTCCATCTCCTATCTCTCTGCCTCCTGCCTTCTTGGCTGTGTCCTGTTGGTAGGATGAACAATTTCAGTGTGGAAATGATGAAGTCAACTTCTTCAAGGTGGCGGGGGGGTGTGGCTGAGAGATAACTGTCCAGTAGTGTGGGGTGAGCTGGTTCTTTAGCGGTCTGTAAAGGCACTAGGTAAAGAAAGTGTAAAATGCGTCCATTAAAGGTGTTAATCATATTTCCCGAGGACAGAGGCTTTCAAAGAGTTAAATAGGAGGGGGAATATTCATGTAATGTAATCAGACAATGGCTAGGATTTCTCTCACTGAATTACTCCTTGTAGGTTAACTGAGGTGGAGCTGGGATGGTTCTTAAGACTAAATATTTTCAGAAGAAACTCACTATAGAGAATAATTACATTCTTACCTCTAGTAGGGCCAAAATCCTAGTGATATGATTAAATAAAGTCATTTGTTGAAAGAAAAAAAAGCTTTTTGTAGCACTCATATCTGAAGAGGTACTGCTTGGATGGCATATATTACTAAGGAACACATCAGATCTTGAAAGCCCTTGAGTGAGGACTCCAGTGGGCATTCAAACTTTTATTTTGAAATCTGAGAAATTTAAAAGACAGTCAAGGTTATGTGCTAAGAATAAAGGAGTCGATTTTTCTGATATAAAATTCTTCCAGATAAATTTAAGTACTGGGATAATTAAGGCAATCAGGTTTATTATTACTTTTTCCTTTTTCAACAGAATTAACAATGTCTCTAACTAGGCTTCAAAACCTTCAGTAATTTAATGAAGAAAGCATCAATACCTAGATGAAGATAACACAATTTATATATCAAACTGACTTTGAGGAGGGAATGATGAAAAGGCAAATATCAAAACAAATTGTTAGGCTGCCCTTTCTGGCTTTTCAGAAATTATGTGATGAATGCAGTTTTTAGTATTAAAACTGATTATAAAAGTTAAAAGTGATCTATCTGGGTGAGATGCGGTAGACGTTGAATGACCATAGCCTTCTGGACTGTGCAAGTTGCTTCAGATGTCATCCATTCTTTAAAAGGGTGTTTAACTCTTACATTGAATATATATCTTTAATTGCTTTTAATACTTAAAATGTGCATATAAGAAATTGTATACTGCATTTTAAGGATTATTCAAATATTTTTAATTTATGTTAGAATCCGAGTTATAATGAAAGAAACCAAGTAGTGCATGAAAGTGGCCATTTTTTTGTAGACTTTTTTCTAATTTTGATAAGAAGACTTTGGATTTACTCATTTGGGTTGACTGTAAAAAAAAAAAAGAAAAGCAGCATATATTCATCTTATTTCCTAAGTAACTTTTGCATAGTTTGATTTTTATAAATTGGATTTGAAGAGTTCAAAAGTATCTACTCTAATTAAACCTTTAGGCAGTATGAGTCATAAAGGTAAAATATTGTTTCTACAAAGGTTAATATTGATCACTTTATAATAGAAATATTTAAATTTATAAATTCCCTTTATATGTTTTCATGTGTGTTCTCAGTCAGGTAACCTATTAGATCCTTTTTTTTCCTAAGCATAGATTATTGGCTCTCTTTCATGGAAGAGATAACTAAAGTTGTGACATGTAACTTGTCCTGGTTCACGAGCCTTAGGAGTGGAATCAAATCAAGTTCTTTTGAGTATAGTTTAATAGACTTTGTAAGTCCCTAAGCCACTTTTCATCATAGCACCTTCTGACTAAATCAAAGATCACCTTTAATGTTGATTGAAGAGCCTAAAGTTTGTGAATGCTTAATATCCCATGGTAACAATAAGAGGTTGTTAGGATATTATATTCAGGTGAAAATCGTACAAGGGTAATCACTGCCATTATGTTTTGCCTTGGAATTTAAAGTTGTTCTAAGTGATTCTGGGTAGGAAAAGATTAATAACTTTTGTTCAGGAAGGACATAATTTAAAATATAGATTTAAGAATGAGTGTTTCGGCACAAATTGTCACAATGCTATGATTTGCTCTCCCAGTACTTTGTTTTAACATTAAATGTCAAAAGTAAACACATTGGCTCCTGGTAATGATTTCTTAGAATGACATAGCTGCTCAATGTGTAGATTTCATGCATAGCCTGCAAACTAATCATTTTAAATAATCAAATGTGTTGAAACACTTTTTGTTGTTGTCCAATTCCTTTTCAACTAATGTAAAGAAAATTTGAAGCAGTTAAAAAGAGTCTGTGTTTTCCATCTTTGTGAGTCTTTGACTCAAAAATTGAGATAAATGCAAGAAATAGTTTTATCCATTAAGTGTATAACAGTAGCAAGGGTGGGTATCTGGGGGTGTGTGCTTATATGCATTTCATTTGTCTACGCTTATAAAGAGTGTGCATACAAAATTAAACAAATTAAATTCCTGCCTTCAAGTAGCTCAGTGTTTTGAGCAATGAGCAAAAATTCAAAGTATTTAAATTTTCCTAATATTCACTGATCCCTTAATATATATATATATATATATTATTTTTGTGATGGAATCTTGCTCTATTGTCCAGGCTGGAGTGCAGTGGTTCAATCTCAGCTTGCTGCAACCTCACCTCCTGGGTTCAAGCAGTTCTCTTCTCTCAGCCTACTGAGTAGCTGGGACTACAGACACCTGCTACCATGCCTGGGTACTTTTTGTATTTTTAGTAGAGACGGGATTTCACTTTGTTGGTCAGGCTGGTCTCAAACTGCTAACCTCAGGTGATCCACCCGCCTCAGCCTCCCAAAGTGCTAGGATTACAGGTGTGAGCCACAACACTCAGCCCCCTTAATTTTTTAATATAGGTTATCAGTCACAAAATGCTTTGCTTACATACTTTTTAAAAGTTTCTCTTTGTTTTCAGGAGTCCCTGACCAGATCATTCACAGATAATTGAATTTTGCACCTTAATACCCCAATTTATATGAAGACCTATATAAAAAGTAATTAACTATTGAGCTATTAAGTCTTGACATTCTATTTGAAAATATCACCAGAAATATCTTCCCCAAGGACAGGAATGTGTAGACAGAAAAATTAATTGACCTTGCATTATGAAAACCAAAGAATGCTTCAGGATCAACAGCCAAACCTACCTTTCTTTACATCTGCCTTTTGCAAAACCAAGCCTTCTAATTAATAGCTGCTGGCTGTAGTACAACAACCAAAATTGAGATGAGTTTGACTTTTCTTTGAAACATAAGCTAGAAGATGAAAGAGAAAATGGGATGATTTCTGATTTTTAAGATGCCACATAATTGTTCAATCATGCACCTATGTGTGTTTTTTCTATTTGAAATCAAATTTAAAAATATTCTGAACAGTTCATTTATTTCATGACTGGGAACCTGTGATTAGCAGCTGTGAAGTTACTACATTAGCTAATATAATTTATGACATCTGTTTTGTGGAATATTTGAAAGAGTGCTAGTTTGGATGAAAACCAGACCATGCAGCTAACAGGAAAAAAAAGGAATATTAAGTGTAATGATGAGTATAATGTCCTAAACAAATTTATGTACCTCAGTCTATTTCATAAGGCTTTTGTCTAATTCAGTCAATATTACTTATCTACTCTGTGTAGGCTACATAGGAATTCAGGGAGAGAGCATATAAAAGTAATAAAATGGTAAATGTAATGTCAAAAAGCTTAAAACTAGTCAGTTTGAAAACTGTTGATTAAAAAACAAAGTAAAAGCTGATTATTATATAAAATGAATACTCAATTATTTGTAGATTTTCTACAAGAAAGAGTAAACATTAATTCGTTGGATTACCTAAGTCATTCAAAAGTCATTTACTTCCTACCCAATGGTATTGCTTGCCATTACCAATATACATAATAACAAATAAAGGTAACATAGAAATATTCACTGTAAGAGATTTGTAAACTTACAGATAAGAAAGATGATTAAATAATAATTAAAATAACATGTTTATGTAAATTGAATTAGGTGGGATAAATCATAAACAAAAACTTTGAGAAACAGGTGAAACCAAGTTGCATATGGAAGGTGGGGCAAATGTGGTGTCATGGAAAAAGAAAGCACTTAGGCTGAAGGAAGCAAATGGATCATATTTCATTGAGGTCAAAACGTTTTGCTTGGTTGGAGTTGGGGCAACAGGTAGGGGAAATAGAGACAATTAGGCTAATGAGCTGCAAAATGTTTAGTGAATTGATGTTCAAATGACACTATTGGAAATCATTTCTTTACTAAGACTCCTTCCCACTTACTTTCTTTAAGCAATGATGTGTGAAGTGATGCCCACGATTAATGAGGACACCCCAATGAGCCAAAGGGGGTCCCAAAGCAGTGGCTCGGACTCAGACTCCCATTTTGAGCAGCTGATGGTGAATATGCTAGATGAAAGGGATCGTCTTCTAGACACCCTTCGGGAGACCCAAGAAAGCCTCTCACTTGCCCAGCAAAGACTTCAGGATGTCATCTACGACCGAGACTCACTCCAGAGACAGCTCAATTCAGCCCTGCCACAGGTATGCTTCCTGGTAGCCATTGTTTCTCCTATTGTAATTGAAAGTTTAATCAGATTTAAATAAAATTCACTTTACTCCCATTCCTAATGTTACTTTTCCACTTAACATAAGTGATATTCGAATTTTGGTGAGAACAACTTAGGAACAGATAATTAGTTCACTTGAAACCTTGCTTCAAACAAAATCATGGACTATTGATGGTGGTTGGGGGTTTGTATGTGAAGCAAGAATTCTTATCTGGTCTTTCTTAAAAATTGATTGGTATGTTTTAGTGGGGTAGAAAACCACTTGTTGATCAGCTTTTAATGACCAGAATGTGGAGATAGTTTTATCTTTCTTACCTTTTAAACGCAATTATGACATTTGGAAATATGTATTTTCCATTTTCAGTTGTGTGGTCTGTCTTTGAAAATGACAGTACTTTGGAAGTCTCATGTCCAACTATTGTTTTATTTATTTACTTTTTGAAATGACTAATATCTGCTTTAAAATTCTTGGAAGTGCTAATCTATTATCCTCTCCACTGAAAAAATACTTTATCTGGTTTCTTTTTATTTTTAAAACATTTTGGAGATTGGTAAAAGGGAAAAATTTAAGCTTTCTTCTCACAAATGTAACATTGTTAGATTAACTATTTATTAAATACATTTCTATCAATCTTTGTATTTAACTGAAAAAAAAAAACTAAAAAATTTTAAGGACTGCCAGCCTATTTATGTATAAAGTTAATGATGAGAGTCAATTTACTTATTTAAGAAAAGCATAATTGTGCCTATTTTAGGTATGAGAAAAAACATAAAATATTTTAGGTATGAGAAAAAGCATAAAAATGAATGAGATTTTTGATAGTCACTCCCATTAAGCTTTAATTTTCTTTTGAATATAAGGTTGATTGGCCCTCTCCTTAAAAGACAGTATACCAAATGTTGAAGAGTTGACTTCTATCCACAAAGTTACAGTTTGTAGCAAAGATATTTTTATGAATACTGAAAACTATATATTTAAAGTTGATAAAATGCTAAAGCTAGCTGTGCTATTAACTCACAGAGGTATTTATGACTCTCAAAATGGAAAGGATTACTGAGAACCCCCTGTTGAATCCCTGATTAGGTAATCTCATAACCCTTTGTGAATAACTGCCATTCCAGTCCTTTTCATTTTCAATAAGTTTATCTTCAACATTAAATTGAATTTCAATATTCAATATAAATATTGAAATATATAATGTTTTCAATAACTCTCACTTCATGGTATCCTGTTTTGTGTCATCACACAAAATGTTTTGACTCATTCAAAAGGCAGCTATGATAACTATACCAAATATTGTATTTTTTAGGAAGACATTTTTGTCTTTGCAATTGCTCTTCATAAGGTGATTTCTAGAACTATCACCACTATGCTCACTCTCTTGGAGGATTATTTGAGTTGGTTAATTCTCTTGTTAAAGTGGTCCCAGAACCGGTCACACTCTTCCTCATCTACTATGACAAGCGGAAAATGGGGCAATCATTTCTTCTTCTGGATACAGTGTTTCATCAGCTTACACTAGGATTTTATTATATTTGAAGACAAATTTAATATACCTTCAGTGTGCACTGGGACAGCAGTCAATTGAAGTTTCTAATTGACTTGCATAGATGCTGCAGTATGTTCCCATTTCCCCGCTCCCCGCCCTTCTTAGAAGTTGACTCTGAGTCTATGTGTAAGACTCTGCACTATCCCTCTTATATTTGTCTTTCTATATTTTACTCAAGCTTGAAGTCTTCAGTTTAAATCCTAATCTTATCAAAATGCTCACTAAAAGTAATTTGGGTTTTTTAAATGTTTCTTCTGTAAAATAATAGGTGACTATTTTATTTAAAAATATTGTAAAAATAAAGCACTAGAACCAAATACTTTAGGAAAAAAAAAGGAGAAAACTGAAAACTATTTTTATACATAACTTTATTGTGGAGGTAAATCTCTTCGTAAAGGTACGAGATTGAAAATGTTTCATTTCTAGCTATTCAATTGTATGGAGTAGCTAAATTATGATGCCCTTTTAAAATGTTAAATTTTAGTGTTTAAATACACTGCCCAGCCTTTTATCTAAACCCCTTTGGGCCAGTTGTGTTTTGGGGCTCAGAAGTTTTCTGATTTTCTCTCTTTTTCTCTCTTGCTCTCTCTGTTTTTCTCTCTCCCCCACACCGTGTGTGTGTGTACGTGTGTGTGTATGTGTGTGTGTGTGTGTGTGTGTGGTAGTAGCAGTAGTATATTATAGAACACTCCTCCTGAAGGACTATGGGCAGCACCCTTATTTCCCAATGTTTCTGAAATTTTTCTGAAGAGAATTCTATGAATATTCCTACTGCATGGAAAAAATACTCTAAATAGTCTCATGATAAGTATAGGTCTGGTTTTCCCACCCATCAAGTTCATTATATATTCACAAATAAAATATCAATTTCAGAGTGTATGGATTTTGGAATTATAGATTAGGGATTATGAACCTATACATTTAGATGGCTATACTTCCAATCTATTTTAAAAATACTTTGAGGGGCTGGGCATAGTGGCTCATGTCTGTAATCCCAGCACTTTGGGAGACCAAGACAGGTGGATCACCTGAGGTCAGGAGTTCAAGACCAGTCTCTAACATGGTGAAACCCTGTCACTACTAAAATACCAAAATTAGCCAGGCCTGGCAGTGAATACCTGTAATCCCAGCTACTGGAGAGGCTGAGGCAGGAGAATTGCTTGAACTTAGGAGGCGGAGGTTGCAGTGAGCCAAGATTGCAGCACTGCACTCCAGCCTGGGCAACAGAACCATTGTGCCACTGCACTCAAGCCTGGGCAACAGAGCCAGACTCTGTCTGAAAAAAAAATACTTTGAGGATTTCTTTTTCAGTATCAATTTGTATGCTGCTATTATAAATATCAGCGTACCCTGTGAAATCCACAGGTCCTTAGACAGTGATAATCCTCTTATTTTTTTAAAAGCAAGTGTTTAATAACTTAGTCTGTATCTTTAGGGCCATAAGTTTTCTACAACTAATAGGGGAATATTCTTCATTAATTGCTATCTTTGAATCTTTATGAATATTTTTAAAATAATGTGCCACTGCTTGGTGGCATTGCATTTGACATTCAGCTGGAAGGAGAAAATGACTACTCTAAATTTGAGTTTTGAGGCAGAAATAAAGCATGTAAAATTGAAAACCACTGGAGAAACAGAAAAATGAAAATTATTTCAGCAAACACAGGATACAATTGAAAAGAGACAGTAACTTATGACACAGATGTCCTAAATTGCCTATTCAGTGCTTTTAGGTCTTGGTGATTGGAGTTTTACTTTAGTCACTTTCTATTCTATTTTTTCCTTATAAAAGAATGCAACAATAATTTTTAATAATCCTAACCGTTTAAATTATTTTATAGCCATATTGTTTAGTTTCTCATTATGTCTTTGGGTATATCTGTGTTTAAAGAGTTATGGTAATTTTACATAATTCTGCATCTACAGGCCTGATGTTTCTAAGCTCTCCCCCTCAATTTTCTACCTTGTTAATGCACAGATCCATTTTAATGTTCCACAGAACCTCAGATTCAACATGCTCCAAACTCAGTTATCATCTGCCTCCAACTCACAACCTACATGTGCTCTAACTCCTTATCTAGACACCTTAAGAGTCCTTATAGATGGTACTTTCTTCCTCATCTCTGAATTCAGTCTTCAGTGGGCCATACTGTTTTTACCTCTTAAATAATTCTCAAATCTCTCTACTCTTCTTTTTTTGGGGCACCCAACTTTGAACTTCTTTGCTCCATCTCCTAACATTTCTAGTTTTGTAAATATGTCACGTCATATGCTTGAATAATACGACACTGTTTGCAGTGGCCCAGCAAACTCCATTCTTTTTGCTTCTTACATGTTCATCTTGCTACCTATAATGTTCTTCCTCAATATCTTTGTCTGGGTAATTACCCATCCTAGCCAAAAGTTTATCTCTTCCAGGTACTCTTTTCTGAATCCTAAGTACATTTGTCTATGTTCCTTACTCTTATCATTTATCAATTTTAATTAAATTATCTGTTTATGTGCCTGTTCCCTAACCTAAACTGTAAGCTCCTTGAGAACAGGGGCAGATCTCAATAATGCAAAACCTCTGGAACCACCAAAGTACTAGGCCCATGAAAAAGGCTTTTAAAGTAAACGCGGAACTAAATATTTGTGCATTTTGATGTAGAAAGAATAATAAACTTGAAATAGGAAGATCACTTGGTTTGTACTGTGATCCAGCTACACATCACTAGTTTGAGTCAGAATTTCAGAATTCCATGCTACAAAATGTGGTTAATACTAACACCTCATAGGGTAACTTGTGATGATTAAAGAAAATGAAGCAAGTAAAAACTAATTAATGTATAAAACATTAAATGTAGAATTACTTGCATTTGTTTTATCTAGAATGCTAAAAGATGATCATTTGTATATATGTATGTGAATAATCATTAGAATAATTAGAGTAATTTAGGAATATTGACAAAAGTAGCAATCCTAGATATTTTTGAGAAGAGGAGGAATACTTGTCAGTTACTAATATATTTGCTAAGAATAATTAGAAGAGAGATAAAGGGAGTGTGCTTCCTATTGCAAAATGTCATATGTAAAAGTTTAAAATTTCTTTTCATAACCCTATTTAGCATATATTGAGGGTCCACTGTGCATTATTAAATAGTTACATATATTTGTAAAGGGGGATGGGGAAAATAGTTTGGCTTTCAGACAGTTTAGGGACCAGAGTTGCTCTGAAAAAATACACAAATGGGCCCAAACAAATATAGGACTGGAAGATTATAGAAGTACTGCAAGTATTTGAATTATGAAGTTGATATGTGATTAACTACAAAAAGTTTCATGTGGAAAATGATATTAAAGAGGTATTTTTGCAAAAAGGTTGGTAAAGATTCTGAGATATTCCATGTGGGGCAGTAGAGTTGTGTAGATAAGAACTTTGCTGAAGGACACTTGGGAAATTGAAATTCAGCGTATGCTCTGCTTCTCGGGCTAGGCTTAGGGTCTCTATTTTGCACAAAGGAGACTCTGTGGGGATTTTTGTTTGTTTTATTTTAAAAGATTAAGTAGCAATTAATAATAATAAATTTGTTTGATGAAAGGTTGTAGGATGAAAGTGAAGTTCTATATAGTGCCTGTGGAGTGTAGGCATAGGACAGAAATTACTATGTAGGATAATCTGTAGAACTGAAGGTGAACTGATGACCAGATCATGAATAAAAATTATTCTGTAATCTTGATTTTGGATGGAATGCATATATTCATTAGTTATCCATTGCTTAAATAATGCTATATAACAGCACAAAACTTCAATAACATACAAAAATATGGGTTCATGGAATTCAGCTCATCTTGAATTGGCTCATCTTGGTTGGGCTAACTTTTATGTGACTGGCTAGCTGAAGGTTGCCTGTGTCAGCTTTATGTCAACTGGCTATTATCAGACCCAGGATGGCATTGGCTGAGCCAACTGGGGCCATTCACCTCTATGCCATGTGTCTGATCCTGCAATAGGCTAGATCCAGCTGGTTTTCATGATCATGGGAGAAGTGTAAGAGCAGAATGAGAATAAGCAGATGCTTCTTAAACTTCTGCTTAAGTCATTTTTGGTAATGTTCCTTGGCCAAACCTAGAAAGAGTGGAAAGCAGAACAGAATTACATGGCAAAGTGTATGGCTACAGGGTAAATGAAACACTGGGACTATTGGTGCAACTGATCTACCACAAATGTCACTAAAAGAGTCATTTGGGTCATTTTCATGTTAGAGAAAGCAGATAATGATAACCTTCTGGTGAAGTATAGAGATTCAAAATAGAAATGTGACCAGAAAACCAGAAAAGACAATTGAAATGTAAAGACTGTTGAAGAGAAAGAACGGTCAGGGATGGGTAATGTTTTCAATGGCCAAGGCTTTGGACTTGAGTCAGAAGACCTAAATTTGAATTGGGGCTCCTTCCTCTGTTAGCTGGGAGACCATTGGAAAGTCAATTGATTTCTCTCAAACTCTGTTCCCTTAATTGAAAAGAGTAAATGATATCTACCCTTAGGAGTGATTGAAAGGAGGTATTAGTATGTGCTTCAGAAACCCTGAGCATTTTAAATACCAGGTTTAAAAAAATAATAATTTGGGATGTGCTGGTGTACATCTTGATGAGGAATTAAGACAGGCTACTTATGAAGGAGATATATTATTTATGTATATACACATACACACACACACATCTGCTTATGGAGGAAATATATATATGTATATGTATATATCTTTTGACATTCTAAAATTCAAACTATTTGGGTAAATCTTATAGAGAGTAATAGATTCTACCCTGAAGGCACTTTTATTCTGAATGCATACTACCTAGGTATAAATGGACTTGCTACTTACTAGCTCAATAACCTTGGTCAAAGTGCTTACTTCAAATAATGATAGCAACTGCCTCATAAGATCGTTATGAGAAACGAATGAGTTGGAACATGTCAAATGATCAATTCAATGCCTCACAGGTAGTACATGCTCAACAAATGTCAAATGTAGCTATTGTTGCTATTATCATTACAGATATTATCATCATTATCTTTAGCCAACCTTAACTGTGCAATTTTACTGGGTAATAATGAACACTAGCACAAATTGAGAGCACTAAAAATCCTTACACTCCCCAATCTTTGTCAAATTTTAAAGGCCTTTTGATTTATCTTTAAAAAGCTGTTAATTACATTTCCCTAAATTTTCCACTTCCACAATGGTCAGTCACACATACTCCTTGATTACATCAAACAACATCCCTTCCTTTTGTGCTGAGATTATAACTGAATTGAGCTCCTTCGTTGTCTGTGAAACCTCATACTAGCACACTGTTTTATCCCTTACCTGTCAAAGTAAAAGATACTCCGTCTTTTACCTCCTGTTGTAGTCATCCTATTTTCTTAATGTGTATTTCTCTCTTCCAGTTATTCTTTCTTCTGGCCAAATGAAATGATATCCACTTGTGGCCTGTATTGCTCATTGTTTCTTTTTCTTTTTAACTCTTACAAGCAGGCTTCTATCATCCTTGTTTTCCTAAATACAGTACGCTTGTATATGCCACCAATGTTTTACAAACCTAGTGATCCTTTCACATTCTCCACATTCCTTGAATTCTTTGTGTTAAGCAATGCTATTAATTATTTAATCCTGAAATTCCCATGCTCTAAATTCACCATAACCATTCCTTTTCTAGGCTAGCAGGTATGTTGTCCTTCAATCCTCATTATTTTCCTGCATACTTCTACACACTTATCTATACCCCTACTTGTCTTCATTTACTTACATTCTCCAGTCTTAAGCATTTCCCTTCCGGTATATGAATACTTACTTCTAAATCCTTGAACTGTTCTTTTTACTTCCTTTTTTGATTATTTTTTCCCTCTGTCTCTAGTATCTTCAATTACTTTTCCCCTAAGCTGACTACAGTTCAAGATATTCAAATATATTTCTTAAAATTAAAATGATGACAAGTATAATTAACAACAAAAACAGCCCCTTGACTTTTTCCCCTTAGATTTCAAATTATTTTTTCTTTTCTGTAAACTTACTCTTCAAGTTGTCGGCTCTCATGGTCTCAGTTTCTTCGTCTTCCATACTGCAGTCTGATGTTTTCCTCTAACTCCCTGTTCAGAATGTTTGCTCTCACCAATAACCAATTAATAATTGTACTAGGTTTATTTTATTTGACACTGCCCTTCTCCAAAAATATAGATAAATGAATCTTATCCCCTTAACTTTCATGATACCATACTGTCTTAGTTCTTAAATATTTTGTTCTGTTCCTCTCAATTTTTTTCTTGTAGGCAATTCCTTATGTAGTTACTTCTTAATTGTTCAGTAACAAAGATAAGGTTAATTGTAATAGCTAACATTTCTGAATACTCCCACTATGCCATTCAGTGTTTTATTTAAGCACCCAGATATTAAAATGGGAGTGATTCTTTCTGTCTCTGTTTGAGATGAGGCACAAGACTTTATTTCCAGGAGATGCTAAGATATAGTTCAATTAGTAAGTTTAGTCTTAACTCAAACTGCACATTCAAACTCTACAAAGGTTGAGTTGGAAAAGCTAGAAGAGAAATACAGTTGTTTTGGAGAGCTGTTGATTTGTTGGACATAATCTACCACTCTATGTATGAGAAATGGGAGCAATTCCTGTTCACTTTAGCCAAGTAAGATGGGATTCACGAAAAACATTCAAAGAGCTTGACAGGTTTCCTCTAGAGACTAAAGGATATAGAATCTGAAATCTAAAAGCAGCCACAGTGGCTGTGGATGTCCCTGCTTTTATAGCAGATGAAGGAGTAGCAAGGCAGGCAAGTCCTCATGGTTCTCCAAGGTCAAGGCAAAGGTTGGCAATATTTAAAGAGCAACTGGGGTCCTCACAACGGGAGCTTGCTTAGGGTTATCTTAAGCCCATAGGTGAGCAGACTCTGAGAAGACCAGGTTCCAAGATGATGAATTATGAGCAACAGATTCGGAGGGTTGATTCCAGAGACGAGAACTAACAAAAGGGTTCTTTGAGAATGCCACAGATGCACTCCAGAAGAAAAAAAGAGCAATTGCTTGTATATTTGCCATTCCAGAAATCCCAGACAGTGGTGACAAGAGGGTCAGCCACATGCCACTGTAGTCTTTCCCCACACCTGCCAAGTTTCTTTTCACAGGCTCTGAGTCTGAAGTGGTCAGAAACAGTTGCTGTGAGTGGGTGATGTGAGAGTAAAGAGACCACCAGACCCCTCCCCTCCAGTGCAGACTTCAGGGCTTGAAGTAAGCCTGAAACAAGTGTAAGGGGAGAAACTTTAGGTTAGATAGGAGCTCAAGGCTGTGTCTATTTTGTAATCCTGTATCGAATCACAACTATAAAATTATTAGTCTAGATAATAATTACTAGACTTTTTCATTATAAAATAAAAGATAATAATTTATTGTCTAATCAGAGAAGCTAGGACAGCTGTCTGAAATTTGGTTTTGTATTAATTTCTTAACCTGAGGGAATCAGAAGGGATAAAATGGTTACTAAATTCAGCTTATTCATTAAACTAGGTAAAGGTATCATCTTTATTAATATTCCAAACATTCCAATGAGGCCATTATCATTATTATTATTATTCCCATTTTACAGATAATAAAACCAAGGCACAGAGAGATTAGGTAATTTCTTCAGCACCACACAATTTATAAGTGGTATTCACCAGGATTCCATTAATGACATACTTTTGTTTTTACCCTGAGCCCTCTTCTTCATCTTGTTATGTTCATCGATATTAAAAGAAGTATTAAAGTTCTCTGGAAACCTTGTTTGAGAGACATGGGCCATAGAAAGCACTTCTCATGACTACTTCTAAGTTTTAGTAAGGCAAACAAATTATTATTAATGAAATTTGAAATGATTGTTAGAATTCATATAATTATGCTGAATTTAATTATTCAAGGATCCCCACTCTGATATTTATGATACTATAAATTTGCCTTTTTATGCACTGAACATATTTTATAGACTATTAGATCCTTTATATAAGCCAGAAAGTATAGGCTGTATAGGTTGCATGAAAAGGTATTTAACTAGAAAGTAGAACACCTGGATTTCAGTTTCAACTTTTGCTAAACCCTGTGACACTGGAGAACCACTGAACTCCTGAGGTTTCTATTTACTTACATGCAAAATAATTTACTATTTTCTATTTTCTTATATACAAAAGAACTATAACCTCTCTAATCTGTTGTATTCTTTTGCTATTTTTAAATGATTATAAAGGCCAAACATTTTAGCTGTATTAATTTAATCATTACTACTTCATAAATAATTACTATTTTTCAACAAATATTTTAGGGCCTACTCTGTGTCAGGTTCTATACTTATGGTGTAGTGTTGCTATCTATATTTTATTTTATTTCGTCTTTGGTCAGTTATGGTTTCTAGGAATACATAATGGCAAATAAGAAGGCACTGCCTAAATTCTGCTGACTGTCACATGTATTTGTAAATTAAGTGAAACTGGCTGCTATTTTTAGTGCTCTTATTGCCTTTTATCCTCTTCTATGATGAACTGCACATGTTCCTAGCAAAGGTCAACTTTTTCCCTTGTGTCCTAGATCTCATCCCCTCTTGCTATTCCAGTATAAAACTTCTGCACTCTTTTTCCTACATTATAAATCTGTCCATCTCCAATAAATTATAACTGAAAGCATCAAAATGTGTTCTTACATTTCTTTTTTTTTTTACAAAAAGCCATTAACACCCCCCCCCAACTCTACCAAGATACGACCACATTTATCTTTCCTTTACAGCAAAAGGTTTTGTTCATTTCTCTGTTTATTTTTTTAATTGCCTACATCTGTTCTTATTTTTCTCCCCAAATTTTCTCTTGAATTTACTGGATTCAGGCATTCATCCTGAATTCACCCTGACTGGAGTGGATTTGAGAGAACATGAATTTAGATCAACTTTATCTAAACTGCTCTTGTGAACATTAGCAATATCTTCCACATTGCTAAATACAATGGTCACTTCTCAGTCTTTATTCATGCTTACTTTATCAGCAACATTAGACACAGTCAATCTCCCCTTCTTTCCTGAGACACTTTCCTCATTTGGTATTAGGATAGCCCACTTGCCTAATTTTCCTCCTTTGGATTTGGCCACTTTTCAGTCTTTATTATTAGTCACTCCTCATCATCCTGGCATCTTAATGCTTGATTACTCCAGGGCCTGGATCCTGGACCTTGTCGTTTTCCATCTCTATTGACACTATTGATAATCTCATCCATCTATTGGCTTTAAATATCATCTAAATGTGGATGACTCCAGAATTTTCACCTCTTCTCCAGACATTCCTTTGACTTTCAGACACTTATTGTCTAATGTAGAAACTTAACATGTACAAAACTGAGTTCATGATCTTCACTTAGTCTTTGACATCTCAATTAATAGCAACATCAATCTTCCATTGGCTTATGCCGAAAGCGTCAATGTTTTATTTCTTCCACATTCTCTATTCAATCTAGCAGCAGTCTCTTGGTGTTTTCTTCAAAGCATGTGCAAAATTGAAGAACTGTAAGCACCTCTGCAACTCCATCCTAGTCAGAGTCACCATCTCTTACCTGAATTAGATGAAATTTTCCTAACTATTCTCCTTGCTTGTGTCCTTGTAGCTCATTGGTATAATTCAGAGCAATAAGAGAGATTCTGATTCACATAAAAATTAAGTCAGAGTTTGTTTCATATCTGCTCAAATCTCTGAAATAACTTCCCATCTTAATGGAAAAGCCTAGGTTTTTAGGTCTTTAATCAGGCCTACAATGTTAACCTTTGCAATTCCCCTTTAGCTGTCTGATAATATCTCTTATTGTTTTCCAGCTCACTCATTCTCTCCCACCATCCTGGTGTTCTTGCTGTCCAACATGTCAGGCATTCAACTGCCTTAGGGACTGCAGTGGCTGCTCTCTAGGCATGGAAAAGTTGTCCCCTAAATAACTACGTGGCTTGCTGTCTTTACCTTTTCAGTATTTACTCAAATATTCCCTTCTCAGTGAGGCCATGCCTCATCACCCTGTTTAAATTTATGAAATTATTATAGCCCTCTTCCTAATATACCCAACCCCTCTTCTCTACCTTTCCTCTAAAGCACTTATAACCACCTAGGATATATTTTATTTATTTATCTTACTTATCTCTTTCTTCTTCAATTGGGCTCTATGCACTCTGAAGTCAGGCAGGTGTGTCTGGTCTTTTGGCTTTCCTGGGCCACATTGGAAGGATGAATTGTCTTGGCCACACAAAATACAGTAACACTAATGATAGCTGATGAGCTAAAAAAAAAATCACCAAAAATATCTCATAATATTTTAAGAAAGTTTACGAATTTATGTTGGACTGCATTCAAAGCCATTCTGAGCCTCGCGTGGCCCTCGGACCAACCCCAGGTTGGAACAGCTTAAGTCAGGGGATTCTTTTATATTTGGTTCACAGCTGTATTTTCTGCTTGCAATATCTAGCATTTCATTGGTGTTGAAAAAATACTAAATAAATGAAAACAAAGATTATTCTTTCACTTGTTGAACACATTCTCCATATCTACTCTATGCTTATTTAGCAAATCATGCAATCTTAAAAAAATTTTCAAATTTTAAAAATCTTAATGAAAACAAGAAAACAAATATAATTTGTGGAGCCTTATGGCTAAAGTGTCTACAATACAAGTGTCATTATATTTGAAACTAGCATTAACACTGCACCTCAAATCTCCTTCTAGAATGAAGTGGGTTTTATATCAAGAGGTGGTGATGACATTTTGAATATGTTACAATCATAGCACTGAGAGTCAGATGTAAATGATTTTTTGAAGGAATTTATAAGAGATATTAACACAACTTCTGTGGACTTCAAATTCCATTTTTTCATATTTTTCATGTTCTTTCACTAAGAAATTTATTTCTTAAACTAAGTCACTTTTTTGCAAAAAAAGTGTATGAATAGTTATATGACATCATAATACTACTATCGCTATTTATTATCTATATCTGACTTTGATTTTGTGGAAGGACAAAATGAATAGTAGAATATTTTGACTAGTTTTTTGATTTGGAACAGTTTATATTGAAATTATTATTATTTTTTGGCCTGCTCTTATTTTTATTCTCTCAGAAGGAATGATACCAACAGTAAAAATAGCCATTAGTATTATCAAGATGAGTTTCTAAGTAACCCCAGATTTTTTCACTAAAATGTATAGTCCAATTTGGTGTACTTAATGTTAGCATGTTTATGATTCATTCATTTTTATGAATCTTTGGTGATAAATTCTATATGAAGTAACAGAGAGATTGAAATTCACACTATTTACTTTTCCTGAATAGTTCACTTCAGAGCTTCATAGCTCAAGGGCAAGGTAGCAACAACCATCTTGATTCTTCAGTTTGTGAAAAAGAGAGTTTAGAACTATAGTTGAGGACATGTTTTTAAAACATGACTATCACACTCTAATTAAGTAGATCACACATCTTTGCATTGATCTCTGCAATTAAATTACTTTACAAAATAGTATCTCTGTATTAGCTAATGCTACCTGCCCTTAGTAGACCCTTAATATTTGTTGTTTGTTTACTTAGCAGTTATAAGAATTAAGTTATTTAAGAGAAGATTAGTAGGCCAAAGTTACCTAGGGCTTGAATTTTAAGTTACAATTTGCATTGCAGAGTATTTGTGACACTAATAATTTTAAAAATATTAATAAAAGGACCTACTAATTTCCCTCAAATACGATTAAATTTATTAAGATTTGGAATGACTGATAATTTCTTCCTTGGGCCTTGAATTAGGACAAAGTTTCCCCAAAATGAACATTTTTAATCTTTTTTCCTTTTCAAAAAGTGAAATTGTTGGCCCTGGAACTTGGAATAGGTGCTACAGCAAGAAAATGAAATCTCATTGCTCTTGGCTTCCGGCTCTGCTTTCTCTCCTAGGTCAAGAGGCCTCAGGTTGTCTTCCAAGCAAGTACAAAGACTAACAGTTACTCCTAAGATATTTGGCAGAAGAAGGTTTCTATTTTGAAGAGGCTTTTGTTATTTTTGTAAATCTATAAGTCCATGTTAATCTTGATGTTAACTAGAAGAAATTGTTTAGGAATTGATGTGATTAGAATTCGACACTACATTGTTCTACAGTAAACTAATTTTCATGCATTATTCTTACCTATGATTTTCTCTTTTACGTCCACTTTTAGTGTAATCTGCTTCAATTAAGATATGTGATATTATAGTTCAAAATTTTTTACTTATTCTTGTGAGAGTTTATAAGATGATTTATATGTTGCTGACCTATAATAGATTAGTTGACGAAATTTGATTTAAAAATTGATAATTAACTTGAAAGTTTTCCATGATAAGAATCCTACTTCATGATCTATTTCTAAGATAAAAAAGATAAAATCAGTTTTAAATAGGCTGGGCGTGATGTCTCATACCTGTAATCCCAGCACTTTAGGAGGCTGAGTCAGGCAGATGACCTGAGGTCAGGAGTTCGAGACCAGCCTGACCAACATAGAGAAATGCTGTGTCTACTAAAAATACAAAATTACCTAAGTGTAGTGGCGCATGCCTGTAATCTCAGCTAGTTGGGAGGCTGAGGCAGGAGAATCACTTGAACCTGGGAGGCGGACGTTGCGGTGAGCCAATAGTTCGCCACTGCACGCCAGCCTAGGCAACAAGAGCGAAATTCCATCTCAAAAAAAAAAAAATCAGTTTTAAATAATACCAAAAGCATATTATCTTTGATAATTTTGTATACAGAGAAAATTATTTTAAAATACTTATAAAAAAGGTCATTTAAAAGTTATGTTAGCCGATTGTCTGATCCATCATGCCATCAGAATACAGTACTATGAACTATATTCCATCTGAACAAATAATCTGTGGCAATTGATGTTACTTGAGTTAGAAAATCTTGCCTGCTAGTATCCCTTTTATAGAAAATATGTGACTTGTGAAATCACAAGTTTTGGTAACTGTCAAATAGATTTAATTTGTTTTTTAAAAATGTAACTTCATTTTGCATTTCCACAGCTAAAGTTCTGAGTCAGAATAATGACAGGTGTTAGTGTCTCTTACTATAATTATAAAATTTCTGTTTCTTCTTGTGGTTCTTTTATTTTTAGAATATATTTTGAAGATGCTATTAGTTTTGACTATATCATGTTTATAACTTCATTTCCAGTTGAGCCTTTTGTCATTATGAAGCATTCAATTTATTTCTGGACTGGTATTTTCCCTTGAATTCTATTTAATATGATTTTATTACTAGTAGTAGTAGTATAGCAGATTTCTTTTCTGTCAATGTTTGCATCATGTGCCATTTCTATATTTCTACTTTTCGATGTGTCTGTGTTCTTATATATGTTTCCCACAAATAATAAACAGTCTCTGAATTTTGTTTGTATGCAGCCTGATAATCTTTCTCTTTCCATTATTTGGTATTTTTATATTTACTGTAAATACTTGTATATTTGTATTTAATCTACTATCTTACTAAGAGATTTCTACTTTTCCTATCTATTCTGTGTGGTTTTGTTTTTGTTTTTGTTGTTTTTTTTGAGACAGAGTCTCACTCTGTTACCCAGGCTGCAGTGGCACAATTCCAGCTCACTGCAACCTCTGCCTCCCAGGTTCAAGGGATTCTCCTGCCTCAGCCTCCCAAGTAGCTGGAATTACAGGGGCTTGCCACCAAGCCCAGATAATTTTTGTATTTTTAGTAGAGATGGGGTTTCACCATGTTGGCCAGGATGGTCTCGATCTCTTGACTTCGTGATCCACCTGCCTCCGCCTCCCAAAGTGCTGGATTACAGGTGTGAGCCACTACGCCTGGCCTCTGTGTTTTTTTTTTAATCAACCTTTCATGCCACCATTTGAATTGCATTTTTATCTCTGTTACTCTAGACACTCTTTTGTTAACCTACAAATTACAATGTGCATCCTCAGCAAAGTGTAATGTAATATATACTTTTTCTACCTTAAACTTCCATGTGTATGATGTGAAATATATTATCATTATATTTTTTATCAGGCAAAATTCCTTTATATTTATTCACATATATTCTATTTATGTTACTAATTATTCTTTCTGGATCTCATTCTTTCTGGTTTTTCATCTGGGTCATTTTTCTTCTACTTGAAAAGCAAACTTGAATATTTCTTTAAGTGTAGGTCTGCAGATGAGTAATTTTCCTGGTTTAAGTTTTTCAAAAAATATATTTATTTCACCTTTATTCCTGAAGGGTATTTTTACTGGAGATAGAATTTTAGGTTAGCAGTTATTTTCCCTTGGCACTAAGACATATCATTTTATTCTGACTTTCATTGTTGCTGTTGAGAAGGCAGTTGTCAATTTAATTGTTGCTGCTTTGAGAGTAAACTCTCCTGTTTTTTGTTTTCTTTTTGGCTGTTTTAGATAGTTTTTTTTTAGAAGAAGTTTTATTATCATGTACTTACAATGCATTTCTTTTTATTTTCCTTTTTTTCCTTCTTAGTGTGCATAGAGATTATTAACATTGTGAATTACTGCCATTTATTGGTTTGGAAAAATATTTACTTGTTTCTTTAAATACTGCCTCATTACATTCTGTTCCCCCCCTCATTTTGGAATGCCACTTCCCAAATGCTAGCTCTCACTTTATTTTCTACTCCTCTTACTCTTTTTTCTGTATTTTCCATCCCCATATTGCTCTGTGATTCATTTGGAATTTTATTTTTGTACCTGCATTTTTAGTTAACTAATTTACTATGCTGTTTCTAATTTGCTGTTGAATCTATTTATTTATTTTTTATTTTTATTTTTAATTTATTTATTATACTTTAAGTTTGGGGTACATGTGCAGATCGTGCAATTTTGTTACATAGGTATACACTTGCCACGGTGGTGGTTTGCTGCATCCATCGCCCTGTCATCTACATTAGGTATTTCTCCTAATGCTATCCCCTCCCTAATACCCCCATACCCTACTATTCCTCCCCTAGCCCCCCACCCCCAGGCCCTGGTGTGTGATAATCCCCCTCCCCTGTGTCCGTGTGTTCTCATTGTTCAGCACCCACTTATGAGTGAGAACATGTGGTGTTTGGTTTTCTGTTCTTGTGTCAGTTTGCTGAGAATGATGGCTTCCAGTTTCATCCATGTCCCTGCAAAGGACACGAACTTATCCTTTTTTGTGGCTGCATAGTATTCCATGGTGTATATGTGCCACATTTTTTTTATCCAGTCTATCTTTGATGGGCATTTGGGTTGGTTCCAAGTCTTTGCTATTGTGAATAGTGCTGCAATAAACATACATGTGCATGTGTCTTTATAATAGAATGATTTATAATCCTTTGGGTATATACCCAATAATGGGATTGCTGGGTCAAATGGTATTTCTATTTCTAGATCCTTGAGGAATCGCCACACTGTCTTCCATAATGGTTGAATTAATTTATACTCCCACCAACAGTGTAAAAGTGTTCCTATTTCTTCACATCCTCTCCAGCATTTGTTGTCTCCTGATTTTTTAATGATCATCATTCTAACTGGCATGAGGTGGTATCTCAATGCGGTTTTGATTTGCATTTCTCTAATGACCAGTGATGATGAGCTTCTTTTCATATGTTTGTTGGCTGTATAAATGTCTTCTTTTGAAAATTGTCTGTTCATATCCTTTGCCCACTTTTTAATGTTTTTTTTTTTTTTCTTATAAATTTGTTTGAGTTCTCCACAGATTCTGGATATTAGCCTTTTGTCCGATGGGTAGATTGCAAAATTTTTTCCCATTCTGTTTGTTGCCAGTTCACTCTATTGATAGTTTCTTTTGCTGTGCAGAAGCTCTTTAGTTTAATTCGATCCCACTTGTCTATTTTGCCTTTTATTGCCATTGCTTTTGGTGTTTTAGTCATGAAGTTCTTGCCCATGCCTATGTCCTTAATGGTATTGCCTAGGTTTTCTTCTATTCTTTTTATGTTAGGCCTCATGTTTAAATCTTTAATCCATCTAGAGTTGATTTTTGTATAAGGTGTAAGGAAGGAATCCAGTTTCAGCTTTCTGCATATGGCTAGCCAGTTTTCTCAGCACCATTTTTATTTAGCCCTTTGTTGTGATTAAAATTCTACAATTTTCTCTTGTTTTGTTTATGATTGTATTTAACATTGTAAACAGAGTCATTTTAAGCCCTTCTCATAACTTGAATTTAGGGAGTTCCTTTGATCTGTTTCGTTTGTCTTTTGGTGAATTATTGTTCATTTCTATTGTCTGGTTATCTCATGTACATATCTATTTTTGACTGTTTACAGTCATCTTATTTGTTTAGTTCTAGAACAATATAATCTTCATCTAGAGGGAACATTTATTTGTTTTGGCCAAAGGTCTGGAGAAATAGTGATCTTAATCACCTCAATACAGATAATCCCTTTGAAGATCTATTCTCCAGAAATTACTTCTTCTAGGGTGTAGTTCTGAGGAGTCTCACATCCAAGTGAGGAAGATTCACCGAGGTCACTGCATCTTGAAAGGGCTTGATCTCAATTCCTATCTCTTCAGCCTTGTGAATTTGCCAAATGTGCTGAGCCAGCCTCTCTCTTTTCCACAACTAGGGAAATATCAGATCGAAATGCCTGAGGGCTTAGTTTTCCCCTAAATCACAAACTCTGAAATCTTCCCTACCTTTTTTGCTGTTTTAATTCATAAGTGAATTAAAATTTGTTTAAAAAATTATCCAATTTTTCAGCTGGGTGTGGTGGCTCATGCCTGTAATCCCAGCACTTTGGGAGGCCGAGGCAGGAGGATCACCTGAGGTCAGGAGTTTGAGACCAGCCTGACCAACATGGAGAAACTCCGTCTTTACTAAAAATACAAAAGTAGCTGGACATGGTGGTGCATGCCTGTAATCCCAGGTACTCGGGAGGCTGAGGCAGGAGAATTGCTTGAACTCGGGAGGCAGAGGTTGTGGGGGAGCCAAGATTGTGCCACTGCACTCCAGCCTGGCCAAAAAGAGTGAAACTCTGTCTCAAAAAATTAAAAAATTAAAAATAAAAAATTATCCGGTTTTTTCTAGTTGCTCTTATCAATAGAGCTGATCCAAATGGCACAGTCTGCCATTACTGGAAGAAGTCTGCAACTTTAATAAGCACAATAAATGTAGTAGCCTGACTTCTCTACAAAAAAATTTTTTTTAATGAGACAAGTGTGGTGGTACATATCTATAGTCCCAGCTGCTGGGGAGGCAGACAGGCAAATCCCTTGAGTCCAGGAGTATGAGGTTACAGTGAGCTGATCACACCACTGCACTTCAACCTGGATAACAGACCAAGAATTTATCAAAAAACAAACACAAAGAAAAGATAACTTAAAATGATTTTCTTAAAATACGCATGTCAATTTCTATGGCAAAATAAGCTGTTATTATTTTCAATATTTTTTTCTGGTGTACTCTTGGTCTTGTTATATATTTCTGTGAGTATTCTAGATGTCAGTAATTGTTCCAGCAGTATTGAACAAGTCCTCCTTCCTCTGGCATTTCCTTCTTCAAATGCACCCCCTCCACAGCTGCATACTTACCTATTTAAAATACAAATCTGACTGTGCTACTGCCTTTCTTAAAATGCTTCTATGTCCACAAAGAAACTCCAGCAGAATGAATAAACCAATTCAGCAAGGTCATAGGATAAAAGATAAATAAACAAAAATCAATTGTACTTCAGTACAATACCAAAAAATGATCAAAAATAAAATCAAAACAATTCCATCCATAATGGCATCGAAAGTAATGAAATACTTAAAAGTAAGTTAAACAAAACACATGCAAGACTTATATAGTGAAAACTATGCAGTACTACTAAGAGAAATGTAAAAACATCTAAACAAATGGAGACACATTTATGTTTTAAAAGAATCAATGTTATTAAGATGTTGCGTATGCACAAATTTGTCTATAAATTCAACAAAGGTGTATTAAAATGTCACAGGCCTTTTTACAGGAAGGGATAAGTTGATTTTAATATTTATATGGAAAGACAAAGGACCAAGGATAGTTAAAACAATCTTGAAAAACATTAACAAAATTTGAGAACTTAACGTTTATGATTCCAAAACTTACTCTAAAAGGACGGTAATCAGGCTAGTTTAAGGATAGACATATAAAGCAATGTAAAATGATAAACAGTAAAAAAATAACCCCTTAGATTATGGTCAATTGATTTTCAACAAATATACCAGTTCAGTGTGGAGAAGCTAGTCATTTCAACAAGTTAGGCCTGGATGATTAGCTATTCAGATACACAAAGATTAATTTAGATCCTTACAAACAAGATGCACAAGAAGAATTGATTCAAAGTGGTCCATAGACCAATATGTAAGAGCAAAATGATACACTCTTCAGAAGAAAATAATAGAGAAACATTGTTGAGACCTTGGATTAGGCAAAGATTTCCTAAACTTGGTGTTAAAAGCACAATCCACAAAAAATGATAAACTTCATCAAAATAAAAAAAAACTTTTATACTTCAAAATACACTAATAAGAAAGTAAAAATACCAGGACAACTAGGAGAAAATATTTTCAAAACATATCTCTGATAAAGGACTTATATTTTAAATTTATAAAGAACTCTCACAAGTCAATAAGAAGAGGAAAACCCAACTGAAAAATAGGTAAATGATTTGCAAAGACATTTCACCAGTGTTGGTCAATGGATGTCAATAAGCAGATGAAGATATGCTTAATCACTGTAGTCATTAGGAATTTCACATTAAAACCACATTTCCCACCCTCTAGAATGTTTATAATCAAAAGGTGATACCCAGAATTAGTGACATTGTGTTGAATCAAGAACTTTCATACATTGTTAATTGGCTTATAGTATGGTACAACTACCATAAAAATCATCTAGTAGTTTAATTTAAAAAATTTACTCCTAGAAATTAACCAAGGGAAATGAATACAAAAGTTCACATATATCCTGTTCACAAATGTTAATAGAAGCGTTATTCATAATTACCAATACATGGGAGTAGCACAAGTATCCCTCAGGTGGTAAATAGATAAAGAAAATATTATGTATTCATGCAATGAAATGCTATTCACCAATAACAAGTAACAAACTACTGGCACTACAACAGGAATGAAACTTTACAAAAGCATCATGCTAAGTGAAGGAAGCCCATCATAAAAGATTACATATTATATGATTCCTTATTTATAAACTATCCAGAAAAGTCAGAGCTATAATATGGAAAGGAGATTAAACTTTGCCTAGGGCTGGAGGTGGGCATATGAAGTGACAGAAAATGGGCAGGAATCTTTTTTGGTGAGATAGTAATGTCTTAAAAGTAGATTATACTGATGATTACATAACTCTATACATTTACTAAAATCATAGCTTTCTATACTAAACACAAGGAATAGTGTGATATGTAAATTATTTTTCAATTGAGCTGTTAAAAAATCACTTTCCATGGTTCCCAATCACTTAGAGAAGTTTTCACAAGCTTGACTGAAAATGAGAATTGCTCATAGTGCTTGTGGATGATGACATCTTCTTTTTTTTTTTTTTTCTTTTTCCATTTTTTTTTTATTGCATTTTAGGTTTGGGGGTACATGTGAAGAACATGGAAGATTGTTGCATAGCTACACACATGGCAGTGTGATTTGCTGCCTTCCTCCCCATCACCTATATCTGGCATTTCTCCCCGTGCTATCCCTCCCCAACTCCCCACCCCCCCCACTATCCCTCCCCTTTTTCCCCCCCACAGACCCCAGTGTGTGATACTCCCCTCCCTGTGTCCATGTATTCGCATTGTTCAACACCCGCCTATGAGTGAGAACATGCGGTGTTTGATTTTCTGTTCTTGTGTCAGTTTGCTGAGAATGATGGTTTCCAGGTTCATCCATGTCCCTACAAAGGACACGAACTCATCGTTTTTGATGGCTGCATAATATTCCATGGTGTATATGTGCCACATTTTCCCTGTCCAGTCTATCATCGATGGGCATTTGGGTTGGTTCCAGGTCTTTGCTATTGTAAACTGTGCTGCAATGAACATTCGTGTGCATGTGTCCTTATAGTAGAACGATTTATAGTCTTTGGATATATACCCAGTAATGGGATTGCTGGATCAAATGGAATTTCTATTTCTAGGTCCTTGAGGAATCGCCACACCGTCTTCCACAATGGTTGAACTAATTTACACTCCCACCAACAGTGTAAAAGCGTTCCTATTTCTCCACATCCTCTCCAGCATCTGTTGTCTCCAGATTTTTTAATGATCGCCATTCTAACTGGCGTGAGATGGTATCTCAATGTAGTTTTGATTTGCATTTCTCTAATGACCAGTGATGATGAGCATTTTTTCATATGTTTGTTGGCTTCATGTATGTCTTCTTTTGTAAAGTGTCTGTTCATATCCTTCGCCCACTTTTGAATGGGCTTGTTTGTTTTTTTCTTGTAAATGTGTTTCAGTTCTTTGTAGATTCTGGTTATCAGCCCTTTGTCAGATGGGTAGACTGCAAAAATTTTTTCCCATTCTATTGGTTGCCGATTCACTCTAATGACTGTTTCTTTTGCTGTGCAGAAGCTATGGAGTTTGATTAGGTCCCATTTGTCTATTTTGGCTTTTGTTGCCACTTCTTTTGGTGTTTTGGTCATGAAGTCCTTGCCTACGCCTATGTCCTGAATGGTTTTGCCTAGATTTTCTTCTAGGGTTTTTATGGTGTTAGGTCTTATGTTTAAGTCTTTAATCCATCTGGAGTTAATTTTAGTGTAAGTTGTCAGGAAGGGGTCCAGCTTCTGCTTTCTGCACATGACTAGCCAGTTTTCCCAACACCATTTATTAAACAGGTACTCGCTTCCACATTGTTTGTTTTTGTCAGGTTTGTCAAAGATCGGGTGGTTGTAGATGTGTTGTGTTGCGTCAGAGGTCTCTGTCCTGTTCCATTGGTCTATATCTCTGTTTTGGTACCAGTACCATGCTGTTTTGATTACTGTAGCTTTGTAGTATAATTTGAAGTCCGGGAGTGTGATGCCTCCAGCTTTGTTCTTTTTGCTTAGAATTGACTTGGCTATGCGGGCTCTCTTTTGGTTCCATATGAAGTTTAAGGTGGTTTTTTCCAGTTCTTCAAAGAAGGTCATTGGTAGCTTGATAGGGATAGCATTGAATCTGTAAATTACTTTGGGCAGTATGGCCATTTTGACAATATTGATTCTTCCTAGCCATGAACATGGAATATTTCTCCATCTGTTTGTGTCCTCTCTTATTTCATTGAGCAGTGGTTTGTAGTTCTCCTTGAAGAGGTCCTTTACGTTCTTTGTTAGTTGTATTCCTAGATATTTTATTCTCTTTGTAGCAATTGTGAATGGCAGTTGGTTCTTGATTTGGCTGTCTTTAAGTCTGTTATTGGTGTATAGGAATGCTTGTGATTTTTGCTCATTGATTTTATATCCTGAGACTTTGCTGAAGTTGCTTATCAGTTTCAGGAGATTTTGGGCTGAGACGATGGGGTCTTCTAGATATACAATCATGTCGTCTGCAAATAGAGACAATTTGACTTCCTCCTTTCCTATTTGAATACCCATTATTTCTTTTTCTTGCCTGATTGCTCTGGCTAGAACTTACAGTACTATATTGAATAGGAGTGGTGAGAGAGGACATCCTTGTCTAGTGCCAGATTTCAAAGGGAATGCTTCTAGTTTTTGCCCATTCAGTATGATATTGGCTGTTGGTTTGTCGTAAATAGCTTTTATCATTTTGAGATACGTTCCATCAATACCTAGTTTATTGAGAGTTTTTAGCATAAAGGGCTGTTGAATTTTGTCAAAGGCCTTCTCTGCATCAATTGAGATTATCATGTGGTTTTTGTCTTTGGTTCTGTTTATGTGGTGGATTATGTTTATAGATTTGCGTATGTTGAACCAGCCTTGCATCCCCCGGGATGAAGCCTACTTGATCATGGTGGATAAGCTTTTTGATGTGCTGTTGCAGTCGGTTTGCCAGTATTTTATTGAAGATTTTTGCATCTATGTTCATCATGGATATTTGCCTGAAGTTTTCTTTTCTTGCTGAGTCTCTGCCAGGTTTTGGTATCAGGATGATGTTGGTCTCATAAAATGATTTAGGAAGGATTCCCTCTTTTGGATTGTTTGGAATAGTTTCCGAAGGAATGGTACCAGCTCCTCTTTGTATGTCTGGTAGAATTCGGCTGTGAACCCATCTGGACCTGGGCTTTTTTGGGTGGTAGGCTCTTAATTGCTGCCTCAACTTCAGACCTTGTTATTGGTCTATTCAGGGTTTCGACTTCTTCCTGGTTTAGGCTTGGGAGGATGCATGTGTCCAGGAATTTATCAATTTCTTCCAGGTTTACTAGTTTATGTGCATAGAGTTGTTTGTAATAATCTCTGATGATGGTTTGAATTTCTGTGGAATCTGTGGTGATATCCCCTTTATCGTTTTTTATTGCATTTATTTGATTATTTTCTCTTTTCTTTTTTATTAATCTGGCTAGTGGTCTGTCTATTTTGTTGACCTTTTCAAAAAACCAGCTCCTGGATTTATTGATTTTTTGAAGAGTTTTTCGTGTCTCTACCTCCTTCAGTTCTGCTCTGATCTTAGTTATTTCTTGTCTTCTGCTAGGTTTTGAGTTTTTTTGATCTTGCTCCTCTAGCTCTTTCAATTTTGATGATAGGGTGTCAATTTTAGATCTCTCCTTGCTTCTCATGTGGGCATTTATTGCTATATACTTTCCTCTAGAGACTGCTTTAAATGTGTCCCAGAGATTCTGGTATGTTGTGTCTTCGTTCTCGTTGGTTTCAAAGAACATCTTTATTTCTGCCTTCATTTCATTGTTTATCCAGTCAACATTCAAGAGCCAGTTGTTCAGTTTCCATGAAGCTGTGTGGTTCTGAGTTAGTTTCTGAATTCTGAGTTCTAACTTGATTGCACTGTGGTCTGAGAGACTGTTTGTTATGATTTCTGTTCTTTTGCATTTGCTGAGGAGTGATTTACTTCCAATTATGTGGTCAATTTTAGAGTAGGTGTGATGTGGTGCTGAGAAGAATGTATATTCTGTGGATTTGGGGTGGAGAGTTCTGTAAATGTCTATTAGGTTTGCTTGATCCAGGTGTGAGTTCAAGTCCTGGATATCCTTGTTAATTTTCTGTCTTGTTGATCTGTCTAACATTGACAACGGGGTGTTCAAGTCTCCCACTATTATTGTGTAGGAGTCCAAGTCTCTCTGTAAGTCATTAAGAACTTGCCTTATGTATCTGGGTGCTCCTGTATTGGGTGCGTATATATTTAGGATCATTAGCTCTTCTTGTTGCATTGATCCTTTTACCATTATGTAATGTCCTTCTTTGTCTCTTATGATCTTTGTTGGTTTAAAGTCTATTTTATCAGAGATGAGAATTGCAACTCCTGCTTTTTTTTGCTCTCCATTTGCTTGGTAAATCTTCCTCCATCCCTTTATTTTGAGCCTTTGTGTATCTCTGCATGTGAGATGGGTTTCCTGGATACAGCACACCGACGGGTTTTGGCTTTTTATCCAGTTTGCCAGTCTATGTCTTTTAATTGGGGCATTTAGCCCATTTACATTTAGGGTTAATATTGTTATGTGTGAATTTGATCCTGCCATTTTGATGCTAGGTGGCTTGTTTTGCCCGTTAGTTGATGCAGTTTCTTCATTGTGTTGATGGTCTTTACTGTTTGGTATGTTTTTGGAGTGGCTGGCACTGGTTATTCCTTTCTATGTTTAGTGCCTCTTTCAGGAGCTCTTGTAAAGCAGGCCTGGTGGTGATGAAATCTCTGAGTACTTGCTTGTTCACAAAGGGTTTTATTTTTCCTTCACTTATGAAGCTCAGTTTGGCTGGATATGAAATTCTGGGTTGAAAAGTTCTTTTCTTTAAGGATGTTGAATATTGGCCCCCACTCTCTTCTGGCTTGTAGGGTTTCTGCTGAGAGATCTGCTGTGAGTCTGATGGGCTTCCCTTTGTGGGTAGCCCGACCTTTCTCTCTGGCTGCCCTTAGCATTTTCTCCTTCATTTCAACCCTGGTGAATCTGACGATTATGTGCCTTGGGGTTGTTCTTCTTGAGGAATATCTTTGTGGTGTTCTCTGTATTTCCTGGACTTGAATATTGGCCTACCTTCCTATGTTGGGGAAGTTCTCCTGGATAATATCCTGAAGAGTATTTTCCAGCTTGGATTCATTCTCTCCTTCACATTCAGGTACACCTATCAAACGTAGATTAGGTCTTTTCACATAGTCCCATATTTCTTGGAGACTTTGTTCATTCCTTTTTACGCTTTTTTCTCTACTCTTTCCTTCTCGTTTTATTTCATTGAGTTGATCTTCAACCTCTGATAGCCTTTCTTCTGCTTGGTCAATTCGGCTGTTGAAAATTGTGTATGCTTCGCAAAGTTCTTGTGTTGTGTTTTTCAGCTCCATCAATTCACTTAGATTCCTCTCTAAGTTGGTTATTCTCATTAGCATTTCGTCAAATCTTTTTTCAAGGTTCTTAGTTTCTTTGCATTGGGTTAGAACATGTTCTTTAGCTCTCAGAAGTTTCTTACTACCCACCTTCTGAAGCCTGATTCAGTCATTTCATCACACTCATTGTCCATCCAGCCTTGTTCCCTTACTGGTGAGGAGTTGTGATCCCTTGTAGGAGGAGAGGCGTTCTGGTTTCGGGTGTTTACCTCCTTTTTGCACTGGTTTCTTCCCATCTTTGTGGATTTATCTATGTGTGGTCTTTGTGATTGGTGATTTTCAGATGGATGATGACATCTTCTATGGAAATTTTGATTTTATATTTTAAAAAATCACCTTAGATAATTCATAGAATTACATTTGTAAAACACTAATGTGGAAAATAAATGATTAAGCTTCTTATTACGTTTTCAAGCTTCTCCTCCACTTTATGTTCCTCTATTCTGTCTCATAACTTAAAATACAAGTCTAAACTGGTTGTTAATGCTGGCTTGCTCAGTGTCATTATATGTATTTTTTTTTCTCCAAATGCAATGTAATCTCTCAGATCATAGAGATTTTACCTTACATGTGCACATCTTCCCAAACTACTAACAGTGCTGTGTGAGGCTTTATCTAGACTTAACAATTGTTAGGTGTTTGAAGAGATTCACTTGAGTTTAGAGAGGAACTCTGACTGTGAGCTCAACAGCACCTATCACTTTCACCACAGCATTCTCCGATTTGGGCACAGTATGCACCCTGAAATAGGAAACAGTGGTAACATGAGACCATGATAATCTAGGACATATACTGATTATCTTATGCATTCCTGTGCTCATTACTCTTACACATTTTCAGAAGACACAGACCTCAAATCAGAAGTTTTTAAAAAAATATATGTGTAGCAGGCATGTTATCTAGTTTATGAAAATAAAAAAAGATAGACATGTAGGTTATCCTAGTGGCAATGTAACATGTAGGTTACATGACAAAATGTAGTTTGTCATGATGGCTTATAGAAACAAAAAAGACCGAAGAAAAATGCTTCTCCCTTTCAGGAATGCTTAGCTTATTTGAGGTGACTGATGATTAAACCAATATTTACTCTAATATGTGATAGAAATATGACAATGATAGAAGTATGACAGAAAATGAGTAAGAGCAAATAACTCAGTGTAATAGAATAGAAAGAAGCATCTGTTGATCAATATATTCACTGCCATCTTCAAATATTTTATTTTATCTTCATAAAGTTGTAAAAGCAATCTCTTTAATTCCATTTTATATATAGATAAAATCTCAGAAAAGTATTTTTCCTATTCTCACATTTCTAGTAAGTGACAGAGGTAAGATTTAAATTTAGGATTCTCTCACTTTATCATATTTTTATTATGGTAGAAACACATGTATTAACTATAGAGATTTTACCTTATATGTGCATATCTTCCCAAACTACTAACAGTGTATTACTATACACTGTTAATACTAAACACATGCATTAACTATAGGCACACTGTTGTATAGCAGATATCTTGAACTTATTCCTATTGCATAACTGAAAATTTATAACCATTGCACTTTTAAGATACAGTCTTTTTTAAAGCATTTAAAATTTTAGAGTCAAAGAACGTCAAGAACAAGGATTAAACACTTGATGTATTTTATAAAACACTGATTGTTTTATATTTCTGAAGGAGTTATTTAACCTAAAACTTTAATAAAGGAAAAAAAAGAGATATTCTTAAGAACTATGTCTCACACTTTAGAACTAGAATTTTATGTACTTTACCATCATAAACTTAAACATTATATATATATGTATAATTCTACTATATAGATACAAAAGATTGCTATATTAATTTATAAAATATTTCAGTAATAAATTTGTCAAATACCCAAGGCCAGACATAACTAAGAAGGTTATTTGCTTTTTGCTGGTCTGCTCTAAATTGATTTTCAACACAGTTTATCACACATATTTTGGTGATTTTCTACTTTGAATTACATATTGACTATGTTTAATTTTGAGTCTGTTCTTGGAAGTTGTTTCCTTGCACTGCTTTTTTTTGTGTGCTTTGTAGGAAATACTGAAATTTCTACATCTATAATTACTTAACATTCGATTTAGGTCAGTGGTCTTTATCATCTTTTATAATAAGAGAAAGATGCTGTTCTCAAAATTAGAAGCATACTATTTGTAATTTTATATACTGCATTTTTCATTTAACATATCATGAGCAATTATTTCTCTAATTTTTTAAAATTTTCTCTTTTTCTTTCCTTGATACTGTTTTGCTTTTTTGGTTTGGCTGTTGAAATGGGTTTTGTTGCCTTTTCTCTTCTGCAGTATATGTAAGAAATACACATTATTTTTAACTAAACTAGTGAAACCTGTTGTGTGTGTGTTTTTAAAAACATCATCCATATTTCTTCATTTAGTATAGTGAGGAAACTAATTGTTCCATTTTCTTATCCAACATATAAAGAGGAAGAATTGAATACTTCTTTATCCTTGCTTTGTCCCACACTGAACTTCCTAATTTGTATTAACATAAAGTGTTATTTATTATTAAAAACTTGTATACAAGATTTTTACTGCAAAATGTAGTCTACAGTTGTATTCAGATTTGAAATTTTTATTAGCAATTATTTAAATGCTCTTTAATAGTGTTTAATTTGTTTGAATAATTCTATCATTCCTGTAATCATCATTAATTCATTTTCATATTTTATTTTTGATTTCATTACTTTGCCAGAAGGAATATATTTCTACGTAACCATTTTAAGAAAGATATTTGAGTGGTGATATATTTTCTGAGCCATTACACATTTTCTACTGACTTTATATATTGTCACATTCCATGTTATAGTCACCTATGCTTCTCATATCATCCTGTGACATAGTTTTTAATAATTAACTTTCATCTTTTAATCATATTTTCTTTGTAACAATTTTTTAGAACTCCCCATCTACCTCTGCACCACTGACTCTTTAGACTAGTGACTAGAATCAGAACCAGAATTGATAGCTCATGTTTAAGAGCTTGCTGAACTCCAGGCATACATAGTTCTAAGGACTTTATATATATATATATATATATATATATATATATATATATACTTACATACATATATGAACCACCATTCTATGACTAGAGATACTGTTATTATTCCCCTATTGCAGATAAGGAAACTGACATAGAAGGATTAACTCTCCTTCTCTAGGTTGCAAAGATAGTATGTGGCAGAGTTCTAATTCTAACCAAGGTAGTCTGTTTTCTAGATTCTCACATAACCACCACTTTAAATTGATATATTCATATACTGATATATCACTTTTAATACTATGTCAAACATATATTTTTAATTAACTGAAGTGTCTTTAAAAGCAAATGTTAAGACTTTTTTCTTTTTCTGGTGACATATAAGCACAATTAGACTCTTTTGTGAAACTTGAGACAGAAAATGCATTTGTCTGCTATGTTTGAAGTTGGGTTTTAAGTTATGTCAACCCACTGAACCTCCCTGTGTCTCAAATCTTCATTTTTGAAAAGTAAATGAGGTCTACTTTCATAGTCAAAAAAAATTAGGAAAAAAAATGCTGAACCTTCTGATTCAGGTATTTCACATTTTTATGTGCAGAAATGGAAAAACACACTGGAAAGTTACATTTCCATCTCAATCTTCCCAGACACACCAGATATAGCCTTCTTTTAACTGCTGAGTTCAGACAAGAAAAGAAGAAAGAGAACAAAGCATTTTGAGCAGCCAGCATAGGACCCATAGAACGGCATCCAAAGCAGGGCTTCTGAAGACCAAGGCTGAGTTTCAACTGAGCCTTGTAGTAGGGTAGCGGATAGTAGTAAAAGTGACGTTAGCGTGGGGAAGCTCTGGCAGTTGCAATAAGAGCAGCAGTACCAGGATGGCAGGAGCCCCAGAGATGTAATAGTTTTAAACCAAAATTACTACATATTTTATAGAGACTCCCCATGCTCTATAAAGGGTACCACTTAAACACCTAACTCAGAAATTTCTAGTTTTTTGTCATAACAAGGACCCATTTATACTTCTCTTTTGGTGCCTTCCAGACTAATTCCCCTGGAAACAAGCATTACCTGATAGTCAGATTAACTCAGGTTTAGGGTAATAACATTTACTTGAAACATGGTGACCTTTATATAAAATATTATTTATACATTTCCTAATTTATTATCTAACATATAGCACACATATCAAGGTTAGTTGCTTTTCCAATGAGGACAGAATAAATTCTGGTCCAAGTGTGGGTTTTGTGAAGCCAGAAATAATAGCTCTGTGTCCCCACCCAAATCTCACTTCAAATTATAATCCCCATGTATCAAGGGCAGGACTAGTTTGAGGTAGCTGGATCATGGGAATGGTTTCCTTCATGCTATTCTTGTGATAATGAGTGAGTTCTCATGAGATCTGATGGTTTCATAAGCATCTGGCATTTCCCCCTTCTTACACTGACTCTGTCCTGCCACCCTGCAAAGAAGTGCCTGCTTCTCTTTTGCCTTCAGCCATGATTGTAAATTTCCTGTGGCCTCCCCCAGCAATGTGGAACTCTTGGTCAATTAAACCTCTTTCCTTTATAAATTACCAGACTCAGATATTTCTTCATATTAGTATGAGAGCAGACTAATAAACTTGGATTTGAATAGTTCTTAATAATCACATAATTTAACCAGGCTCAATTTATCATGGAAAATGGGCATATTCAAAATAGGAGCATAATATGTGAAAATGTTTTTCTATGCAAAGTAGGTAAGGAACATATTTTATTAGTTTTCCTTTTGCTGCTGTAACACAGGATCACAACTTTAGTGCCTTAACACATTTATTATCTCACAATTCTATGGGTCAGAAGTTCAGGTGCACCTTGAGTCAACTGGGTCTTTTACTTAGACTCTCACAGAGCAAAAATCAAGGTGTCAGCAAAGGCTACATTCTTTTCTGACAGTTCTGGGGACAAATCCCTTTCCAAGCTCATTCCAACTGTTGGCTGAATTCAATCCTTGCAGTTGTAGGATTGAAATCCCAGCTTCCTTACTGGCCTTACTGGCTATGGTGGGCAACTTCTTCTTAAGTACCTTAAGTGACCTGCATTTATTCTAATTTTTCCCCATCTGTCTTCAAACCAACAATAGTTTAACCAGTTCCTTCCCTTGCTTCAGATCTCTCTGACTTCTGCTACAGCTCTGAGACTCCACCTGGAGAAATGTTACTACTTTTAAGGGCTCAGATGATTAGACCCATAATCCAGATCTTCCTATTTTAAATATCACAACCTTAATTATATTTGCAAAGTTCCATTTGCTATGTATGTAACATATTCACAGGTTCCAGAGATTATGGAGTAGATATCCTTAGGGGCTGTACTGTTTACCACTCTTAGGGCTACTTTTAAAAATATCTCCAATAATAAAGTATGTGCTGCCTATCTGAAACTATTCACAATATCAAAGTCAGGAATTCCCTGCAAAGTACAATGTAGGTACAGAAAGACAGTTGTTTTTGATCTGTCCAACCTTGTCACTAGGGCTTGATGCATTTCAAAAGTATCCATAGGACTTGCTCTAAAAATAAATTGAGATTTCTTGAATGTTTTATCATTTATGAAATTTTCCTGTGTGACCATGAATAGTGTATCTTCTAAGTGCTAATTAGTTATATGAATCCATTTATTCAAGTTCAGTGATGGAAATGCTAATGTGGCATTCTAAAAATGTAGATATAACAATATTTAGACACTGTAAAAATAGGTCTTGTAAAGAGTTCTTTTTGTTTTTCTTTCTTTTTATTGAAATACATATTTAATAAAATTATTAACAGTTTTTTGGTCGAGTCCATTTTTAAAACAATTTTGACATTTCATAATGAAAGTGTCTTGATGTTTACATATATGTAGACTATAATTGTACATACTTTTGGTATACATATTGTGTGGTTTTATTATCTTTTCAGAGTTGACTACGGATAGATGCAGTTGAGAACTTCTTCAAAAATGTCATTTCTTTCTTCCTCCCTCCCATTTGCCCATCTGTCCACCTATCTTTCAATATCATTTATTGCATTGTTGAATTCTGTTAAATAGGTCAGAATGTTTTGAAATAAGTTTATTCTTTTTCTGGAAGTCACCTTAGGATTCTTCTTTTGGGTTATCAAATTCAACTGCTCTACTAAAAAGCAGTTTTAATGGCAAGGAAATCTGTCTTCCGTATTTGTCCAATATTTTTTCTTGGTTCTGCAAAACAATAGTAATTTTATACAATTTTAAGTGTTCTCATTTTTAAAAATTTTGATCTGTAGGAAATACAGGGAAAATCTAGATATAGTTACAGAACAAACTATATTTTTAACTAAAATTTGGGTAATAGAAGCTGAAGGAGGAAGAAGGACAGCAGGTAGAAGGAAGTAAAGCTGTACTAATTTTCTCAGCTTGCAATGTTTAAAATTATACTGTAGTAGAAAATAACAGAAAACCTGGAAACATAGGTGATTGAAGGTGGGGAGTAAGACCAAGCATAAATATGCTTCAGGAAGGAAGATTTTTACTTTATGTTTATATTGTATTATTTTGTGTGATTGATATTTTTAATACTATGTTTATATGATTGAAAATGATTATTTTAAATAGCCCTATAAGAAAAGACACTCTTAAGCATTCCATTCATAGCCTTTTTACTCTTGAACTTGGTGGAGAAATATAAAATATAAACAACCACCAACCAAAAGTGAAGGCAATAGTCCAAACCAGCAGAGAACTGTGTCTGCCTTTGGCAATATTTTCCCATAACCTAGTGTCATCCCTTTGTGTTTTTTCTTCTATTTGCATTAGAGTTGAATAGTATTCATTTACACATTCATCATATCAATCAACAAATTTTATTGCGCTCCTAATATGTTTCAACTTTGCATTTTTTAGTCTCCTTTCCAGTTAACAGTGAGATATTTTATACACTAACTAATACAACCTCATAAATCTGTGAAATAGAAATAGGTTGTATCTTCACCATGGATAGAGGAATTGAGGTTTAGATAAGTAGTTTTCACAGAGCCACACAACTAGTACTAAGTGTCATAACTGGAGATTCAGACACAATCAGCTAAGCCTAAGTTGATTTTTCTCAAAATGTATTATATAAATCTCTTACATCAGAATCACCTGAACGTTTCATAAAAAAAAAAGAAGACGATCCTGGTGGTAACTACTCCAGATCCATGAAATAGAACATCTAGTAAAAAGGCGAACTTGTTCTTTTACAAACACAGTCTCTCAAACTTTAACGTGCATATGAATCAGGCTGGAGAGTTTCTTCTACAGTAGGTCTGGGGTGGGACATAAAAGCCTTCATTTTTAACAAGCTCTCAGATGCCTCTATTTGACTGTTTGAGTAGCAAAGGTAGAGATCCCCAAATAAACAGCATAGAAACAAGGAGAAATCCTCTAAATATGTTAATAGTATTAAATGACAATGCAATTAGATTACTTTTCTTTCCTTCTAAGTTTTCTTCATTTGGTGGTTAGTGAAAACCTGTCTTTCTTAAATTAATTTTCAAAACAGCCAAGAAGTAGTGAATAGAAGAGCTAAATAAGCCAATAGAAAATTAAATACAATGGAAAAGAATTTATTTTTGACTCTCAGTACTATAAATTCAGAAGGTGCTCATGAACCTTTAGTTATATAAATAAGATTGTGACAAAGAAAAAATTGCATTATCTTGATTTGATATGACATGCTCTGAAATGTATGGAAGGAACCCAGAATCTCGGCCTAATGTTTTTCAGGCACCATTAAATTGGGCTGCATCAATTAGTTTTTGCTAGAATATGTTGTCATAACAACAAAAGCCAAATCTCTGATTTGCAACAACAAAGATTTGTTTCTCCTTTTTGCACCATATTGGTTATCTTGGCTTTGGCTCTGTCCCACATGCCTTGTTTATTCTAAGATCCAACTAAAGAGTAGCATCAATCAGAGACATGCCATTCTTAAAGCAGTAGGAACTAAAAAGAGCAATTGGCAAGTCAGTCAATGATTCACAGAGATTTTGTTGCATCACAGCAGTACTTCTACTCACATTCTGTTGGCCAAAGCTTAATTTAAAGGCAATGGTGTGGAAAGTTCACTTACCTCAAATGCAGATACTGTAGTTCACACAATAAGAGGCAGGCCATATAATCTTTTTTGAGCAAATAGCAATACGTGGGCCATCTGTGGGTTGTTTTGTTTTGTTTTGGTACTTAGTGGTAGTTTCTCTGTTGATTTGAATTGTTTGTAATTCTAGGGAAAGTGATTACTGTTTTACATTAGAAACTTCACAGAAGCAAAGCTGGTATCTAACTCAACTTTGAACATTCCCAAACTTGTACAGTCTCTAGCATATTGCAATTTTTCTGCAACTTTTCGTTGACATAGGGTGGGCAAAATCCAGGTTTCAGTGATTTTAAAAGAAGAGGAGTAGGAGAATAGATTTCAAGTATAAAGTGTTTGTTTCAAGGAATTTTACTAAAAATGGGAAGAGAAAAACAAGTGGTAGCTGATGAGTAAAGTGGGGTTAAGAGAAAGCAATTTTTCTTTCCTCCAGACAAAATATCAGGATGTTTTTAATGACACATGCTGATGGAAATAATCTATTTGAGAATCATACATTTGTGATTTATGAGAAAGGAATGAGACTTCCTGGAGTAATGTCTTTGAGTAGTTTTAGAGGGAAGGTATGGAACGGCTTTAGCAGGAAAGTACATTGTTTTTTCTATTATAGTTAATGAAATGTTAAAGAATACCGGTAGAGATGCTGATAGGTGGGAAGATGTGATTGGGAGTTGGTGGAAGTTTTCTTCTGGTTGCCTCAATTTCTTCAGTCAAGTAGGGAGCAAGGGCATCCATGAGAGAGGACTTGGAGCTTTGAGTCTAGAAGAGGTGAAATAGTTTCCTAAGAGAGTGAAGAAAAAATATCATTAGGTTTTAGAGAAGGATTACTGGAAAGCACTCTAGATCCTCTTAAGGTTTTTTATAGTATCTATTATTTATCTTTTACCCTTTTTTTTTTTACTTTATGCTTCCATCCTTCCTCCTCCCACTTATTTTTTGATTAGATTATTTAAAGGATCGTCTGTGATTGTTTCTTTCAACTTACTTTTATTTCTTTTATCATCTCTATATGTTTTGTTATTCATCAATTTATGTTTTTATCATTTTTAAATTCTTCTGCTTTCCCTAAGTTTGAATTTTTTTTCTAACTTTATTAGTTAGATGTTTAATTCATTTATTTTAAATTTTTATTCTTCATTAATATGGGCTTTAAGGCCCTAATGTATTTTCTGATAACTCTTTGGTTTCTCTCCAAAAGATTCTGATAGGAAGTATATTAATATTCTGCAGTTTAAAAGAACTAAATAATTGATTAACAGTCTTTCATTTCCAACTGATGGGAATATTTTTTGTTTCTTTTCTAAATTTATTAGTGTTTTCTTTAATGCACTGTGATCAGAAATTGTGGTCTCTATTGGCTCCAATTTTTAAATTGTTGCTTTTTAAAGTATCTTCTATTATGGTAAAATGTATGTATTTTCTAAAGGTTTGGGGGAAAAACTTATATAGAATTTAATGTATAGATTATGTACACCTAATCTTATTATGTAAGTTTTTCTAAATTGTTATTTTATTTTTGTTCCCTTGATCTGACATAACTGAGAAAAAGCTGAATTAATTATATAGGCAATTTACAACATGCATATGAAAAAATGTTCAATATCACTAATCAGAGAAATGCACATTAATCACAATGAGATATCACCTTACACCAGTTAGAATGGCTATCATTAAAAGTGAAAAAAAAACAGATGTTGGTGAGGATGTGGAGAAAAAGATCTATTATACACTGTGCATGGAAATGTAAATCAGTACAATTTCTATGGAAAACAGTATGTAGCTTGCTCAAAGAACTAAAAATAGAACTACCATTGAATCCAGCAATTCTACTACTGGCTATCCAAAGCAACAGAAATCATTATATCAAAAAATACCTTCTCCCTTATGTTTATTGCACAATATTTACAAAGCAAAGATATGGAATGAATCTAAGTGCCCATCAATAGATGATTGGGTAAAGAAAATGTGGTATATATACAATAATGGGATACTACTCAGCCATAAAAAAGGATGAAATCATGTCTTTTGCAGCAACAAGGTTAGAGCTGGAAGCCATTATCTTAAGTTAGGTGAAATAACTCAGAAAAAGAAAGTCAGATGTTCTCAATTATAATTGGGAGCTAAATAATGCATACACGTGGACATAGAGAATGAAATAATAGACACTGGAGACTCAGAAAACTTGAAGAGTGGGGGCGGGGGTTGAGGGAAGAAAAATTACCTAATGGGTACAATGTGCATTATTTGGGTTGTAGTTACACTAAAAGCTAAGACTTCAACACTAAACAATATATCCATTTAACAAAACTGCATTTGTACCTCCTAAATTTATAAAAATGATAGATAAATAAATAAAGACTTGCAATTATATATGCAATTTAATAACATCTTGTTATTGCTTATAATTATAGAGCTTTTACATTATCAGTCAGGCATAACACAATATTATTTAAAAACTTTATGTGGAACGATTAACAATCACTATTAAAAATGTCAAATACAGTCTTTAAAAAGAAGATATCCTATAAATCTTTTAATATATTTTTTAAATTATTCAAATTTAGAGATAGAGAATTGTAACCAAGCTAAACAATGATTGGGAATATTCTCTTACGAAACAGTGATCTTTTCCCTATTTTACTTTTCTTATATTTGTGGATAGCTCCATTATTTGAAATGGGTGAAGCAATAATATTTTGAACTATCCTAAAATGTACTTTAATCTCAAACATTTTAGTTGGTAATTTAGATAAAATTAAAAGAAAATATTATCTATAATTTATTTTATTTACATTTATGAAGGAGAAATGTCTCTTAATTTCACTGTCTAATTTATTCCTTCAGAACAAATTAAGTGGGGGGAATTATCCCATTATAATATGCAGAGTTTTCTCAGTGAGCTTGATTTGTAGACAGAAATTCTAGAGTATCTTTATATTCTATAATTTGCATTACAATAGATGTGTTTGCAAGAATTTAATGAACCCAACTGGAAGCTTTTAATGTGTATAGATAATTGTGTTCTATAAAGTGATGACATCATTTTTTATGAAAGAAGTGTAATTATTTTCATGGACACCTGGGAAGTGTGTTAGAATTAAAATACCAATGACAGAATAGGTGACAATAATGACAGCTAAGAATGTATCTCATTTATTTTCCCCAAAATCACAATATGGAGTTTTCTACAGGATGATATATTTGGTCATTGTTTTCATGAATCTTAAAAAAGTTCATTAACTTTTGATTTATTAATATTCTTTCAGCTGTGTCTGAACTAATTGTATATGTGTCATATATCATTTCATTTGATCCTAACCATAAATTATGTGGCAGCTTGGCTGTGCATTTTCTGTAGACTGGCAAACCGTGTCCCCTTTTTCTTTTATATTCAAATACAGGCAGGAAGAGTGCAGTGAACTAGTCAGTATTTTGAGAAGTTAATTATGAGTTTTAAAGGGCTTGCATGCAGTTAGTAGAGCAGAGCAATATGAAGCAGCAAGGTAAAAACACACCCTATTCTTAACATTAGGTTTCTGATTATATTTGTTTATACACTTTAATATGTGTGTGCATTTTTGCCTTTACACCTTATAGTGAAGCTAGGCATATCATAGAAGGTTAAATCCTTAGGCTAGGTCCTGTTCTTTGGTGTTATATGTTGTTAATTGATGTGTGTGTAATTCATGTATTTTCAGGACCTGAAAGTTGAAGAGGTAATTAATATCTTTTACTCTTTGCACAATACATCCTCATGAACCCTAAGAAGAGAAATTTTCAATAAAAATCATATTGTAGCAAGGCAGCACAACCTGCTCAGGTAAACATCCCTTGAACTGTTTTTTTTTTTTTTTTCTTTTTCCAGAACAGGAGTCATCCTTAGGAGGGTTGAAATGAGGTGATTTGGAACATAAATTAAATCTTTTGATGATATGAAACTTTCTTTGTAGTAACTGGAACCTGCCTGAGGTAGAGCTCTGATTTGCATTCCAGAAGGCAAAGGGAGGAAATACAGGAACTATTCCTCAAGGGATTTTGCTGTGGGAAACTGAAGCTTAAGATGGAATTGAGATAGGTTTCCCATCTTTAGAACCTCTTCTGGGGTTCTAAAATGTCAGACAAACCCACTTTTTAATTTTTGGGAAGAAACTACAAAAGCATAACTGTCTGTAATTTTAATAATATATTAGAAAGGTCAATGTTAGATCTCACCTATTTAGATTTGGGGATAATATAGTAATAATATGTACATTTAAAAAAACTCTTATAAATATATGACTTGAAGGACAGTAGATCTCATTTAGAGAAAAATCTATGTCAGAGACAAGCTGATATATTTGACATCAAGTTCTTAATGATGATTGTCATACACTGTCTTCTAATATATGGCAAGGTTCATGACTACTTGATTTTTTTGTTAAGATTACTTTTGACAGAGAAACATGGGACTTGGGAAAGAGTGAGGAATGAGTCACATTGAAGACTCATAAGTTATATCTACTTTATATATTGCATAATCTATGTGAGGTTGTACAATACAAAATATTATTTTAGATATAAAGAAGAAAGTGTTCTATGAGACACATTTTTTTTCTGGACACTAGAAATAATTAGAAATCAGATATCTCAGCTAATGTACTACACCACCACTGCAGATATATTTTGGTTTTACAGCACATTATTTTAATAATAATATGTAGTGTGTGCTTAAAATATATCAGACACTGTTATATCTCACTGAAATCCTCACTAAACCCTTATGAGGCTGATGTTATTTTTATCCTGTTTTTTTCTAGATGAAGTTTAGAGAGAATGCTTGTTATACCCCAGATCAAACAAATAGTTAAAGATAAAGCCAAGGCATAAGCTAAAGTAGTTTGATCTTTAGATCTAAGTACTCTTTAATTTTTTTTTTTTTAAGACAGAGTCTCACTCTGTTGCCCAGGCTGGAATGCAGTGGCATGATCTCTGCTCACTGTAGCCTCCACCACCCAGGTTCAAGTGGTTCTTCCACCTCAGCTCCTGAGTAACTGGGATTACAGGTATGCACCACCATGCCCAACTAATTGTTGTATTTTTTTTTTTTTGGTAGAAACGGGATCTTACCATGTTGGCCAGGCTGGTCTCAAACTCCTGACCTCAAATGATCCATCCACCTCAGCCTCCCACAGTGCTGGGATTACAGATGTGAGCCATCATGACCCCGCCCCTAAGTACTTTTAACCTCCCAGATCTAAATTAATTTCCAAGTTTCAATGTGGAAGATTTCACATTGAAAATTTGTAACTCAGTTGTCTCTTCAAATGTGGGTAATCTAATGACTTGGGTTTGCATTTCCTCATGGAAACAATGAGTTTGAACTGAGCAATTAGCCATTTAGATGTACTCAAGCAAGGCTGTGCCAATTGTTTGTGGTCCTAAGAGTAGCTACCCTGAAAAGTAAAAGTAATCATATTCTCCTCTTTATCCTGATCCCCAGACTATTCATAACAACCTTTGTCATTGAGAAGTAATGTGTAAACAACAACAGAGACTAAGTAGGTCTGCTCATGTGGCCTAATCCTCTTATTTCCTTCTGGTATTGATTTTTAGTCTTCATAGTTCACTATATATTTTATTGCATGCATTTCTTTTTAGGCATGTCACAGGCTTTGTAGGATGCTTTATTCAACTATTGTGCTAAATTCTCTTCTATATCTTCTATAATTGTATAAAGACATTGGATTTAAAATATAAATAAATTTTGTTTTAAAAGATGTAAATAGTTTGTTGTGGAAGTTTCTATAATTCAGGTGTTGTACTGAAACATAAATTTTATGTGACTAAAAATATGTGGATGCTCTTTTGAAATTATGGCAAAAAAAGTTAATTTGCTTTCATAAAAGGCTTTTAGTAAAATAATATTTTTCTCATCATAGACTTGTAGTCACTCTTAGGTTGAATTAGTATGTCTAGGAGATGGAGCAGAGATGGTGGGAGATATGCTTTGTGAGACCCCCAGTTCTTTTGAACTAATGTCTTAATAGCAGCTAGCTAATCACTGGGGGAAGTTGTAGAGATAAAATTGCCCCTAGATGTGTGCATATATATTTGTGTGTGTGTGTGTGTGTGTGTGTGTGTGTGTGTGTATTAAGTGTTAAAGGAATATAAATTCTGAATAACACTCCATCAGACATAGAAAACATAGTAACCATAATCCCTTCCCAACTGGAGTTTATAAATGTATTGAAGAATGCAGTAAAGCTTAGAACACATGCAAAGCAAAATATATAGTCCTAGAGAGTAGAACCATCATTAAAGATAATTGATCAGGGAAATTATTTTAGGAAAACCCCTGGGATTAACATGAAAGACTCTCCAAACTTAGCCCTTTCTGCACCCCTTTTTACTAGAGGCTTTACACTTCTCCTTTGTGTAATATTAATATAGTTTCTAATAGCTTCAGGTAGGCAATAAAAATTGCTCAGTTTTTTGTCTTGCTAGGATGTTATCATTGATCCATTTCATAATCACCTGCCTGTCTGTTGTTATACTTCCCAACTTAAGATTTATGGTTCATCTTATGTGCCAATTTTGATTTATTTGGTATTGGAAACATTTCAAACATTTCAATTTACATGCTTTTGAACATGTAATATTTTATCATTTTTATGAGCTTTCATTAGGGATCTTTGGTCGTAAGTAACAGAAGTTGATTCTGGCTAACTAAAGCCAAAAAAAAAAAAAAAAGAATTTATTAAGAGTATACAAGTCAGCTCAGTCACAAAAAGGAGCCCAAATAGTTATATGTCAGAAAAAAATGGGGATCAAGGATTGAGCAGGAACTAAGGGACAATTATGAGGTGTTTGTACATAAGATGAATTATCTCTAATTGTTTTCCACCTTCATGGTACTCTGTTCAAAATTTACCCCCCAGGTCAGAGAATTGAGGCAGCCTAATTTGAGTCAAAGGGCCATACCTTGGCTAGAAGGTGCAATTATTTAATTGGTGTTCCTCTTGTGTGTTATGAAGTTGGGTAGCATTCCAAAGAAGTTGAGGTCTCTTTACCAGAAAGGGCGAATAAGTGCTGTGCAGGGAAACCAACAGATGACATTCTGACCGAAGTTTTATCTTCTATCCATTTTTGGTCCACTTATGTGTGTAGCTCTTGGCTATACAAGAATGAAGTTAGTATATGCATTTGACATGCAGATCCAAATGTATTTAGTGCCAGTAATTTAAAACAATTTCCCCCCCAAAAGCATTTTACTGTATAATCAGTAAGAGCCTTTTGCGGAAACATTTCTTTTCCTAATTAAAGAATCCTGTTGAGAGCAAGTGTTTCTGCACAGAAGAGAGTAACAATTAGGGAGTTGATTCTATCTGAAATTTAAAACCTGAGCAGACATAGGCCATGCTTCCTCACCAATTATATTACAGGTTATTTCATAAGAATCACACTTGACCTCTTAAGGTAGAGAATGCCAGACTATGTTTAAATTACATTTATTTTAATTTACTAACTCTAAATACAGAGAGAATAGATACAATTTTACAGGTTATTTCACAAGAATTACACTTGACCTCAACGTAGGGAATGCCAGACCATGTTTAAATTATATATTTTTAAATTTACTAACTCTAAATATAGAATGGATATAATTTATTAATAAGACAAACATCATTCTTTAACTGTAAGCAAATGGAATAAATGTTCCATCACACTGAAATATTCTACATATTTTTTAAAAGCATATTTATGTAAATTAAGCTAAATATGCCATGATGTTATTTATCAGAAATATATTTTTTTTTCTAAGGTCAGTGAACTTAACACATTTTGAAATGTCTTTGTTTCACCTAGATATTAGAATATGTATATATTATTGTAATCTCAGGAAAGAACTGAATTTCTAATCTGTGATCTTTTTAAGATGTATGCTTCAATGCTGTTTTAATTATAGATTTAATTAAACTAAGATATATAAAGATGTTCAGTTAAAACTTTTTAATTCCTCCAAATGCTTCACTTTGGCTTAAATTTCTTTTTGATGTTATTGGTAGCTCAACATATTTAAAAAGAGGAAGAAGAAGAAATATGACACAGGAGATGAAAATTAAGCTTCTGTTTCAAGGACATCTCCTCAGTCAGGGGTAATCACCACACTGAGAAGTTTTTAATAGTAAAGAATCAGGAAGCAGAATTAAGATCAGAAGCTTGCATATAGGAGAATTGACATCAAAGTAAAGATATGGACCATTTAAGGTAGAGCTGGAAATGTAAGAAATTCTCTTTCAAGAAAACAAGATATGACTTTGGATTGGAGCATAAAAAATAATTTTGAAATATTAGAAACATTGGGTATAGTTACTATATATTCAACAACAACAACAGCAGAGAGCTCAACCCACTAATAAATATTTCTATGAAGTCCAGTACTAATATGAAGTGGAATATTTCTTTCAAACTAATAGAAGTCACAAGAAACCAATATTGTTAATGGGAATTTATGTGCAGTGTTATTTTTAAATTGCTTAATAATTACTTAATGATTATCTTCCAAGATTAGTCTTTTGTTTTTTATTTGTCAACTTAAGCATAAAATATTTTAAATTAGATTTGGTGGAAATAACAATTTATGGATCTATAGTCATCTTGGTGACTATAGACTTTACATGCTGACCACTGCATATAAAGAAAATATGCCTCACTTCCTTGAAACTATTATCACTATTTCACTTCCCCAACATGCTGAAATTACAACTAGAATAAATGCCAAATCAACATCAGACAGTGAGCCTGCATCCTCTGTGTATCAGCCAGCTGTCTCTCATCCTCTCACAGTTTTGCCATTGATGGGATGACATTGAGATTCAGGACTTAAACAAAGAAACAGAATATGTAGAAACAGTTCAAATATTTATAGCAGCATTTTCTTCAAATGTATTAAATGGGAAGTTGCTTTCCATACATTTTAGAACTCTATCATTGTCTTTTATCTTCAGTGAGATTTTCCACTCTACAGACCTCTAAAATTGAGAAGTTAGACCAGATGGTTTTTGAGAGCCAGTCTGGTTCTGCAAGTATGATGCACATACTTGTGGCATGTGGTGCTTTTGTTTCTTAGGGTAAGATCTGAACACATTACAATGCTCTTCAAGGCCCCTATATAATCTATCATGACCCCTTTCATCTAGCCTCAGTTCTTACCTCTTCACTCATCCTTAACACTTCAGCCACATCCCACTTCTCACATATTCTAGAACATTCCAAGGCTAATTCTGTCTTGATTTAAATCTTCTCTTCCCTCAGATAATTGCATGACTAGGATTCAGTTTCCTCGCGTCTGTTCTGAAATTTCACATCATCACAGAGTGGTCACATCCTTGACCACTTGATCTAAAAGAGTAATCAATCCTTCTACCTATATCTTTCTTTGTCTTCCTCTAGCCACAAAGCCATGTCACTACCTGACATATTAAAAATGTTTAATACCTGTATTTATTATTTGTCACCCTTCTGTAGTGGATGATGTTAGTTCCATGCCTGGATCTCTCTAATGATCACTTAGGTATCTTCCTATCTCCCTGTCTTGGGAGAATTACCCTCAGGTCAAATAGGAGGTGCCTCTAGGGCAAGCAACAGGAGTACCAAAGTCTAGCCCCCTTGCCTCAAAATACAGCTAATTGTGATACAGTTTCTACTTCAGATTTTCTCCATGAGATAAATTTAACACTAGTCTGAAGCTAAGTCCACATTCTTGCTTAGTTTTTTTTTTCTTCTGCCTTCTCCTGCTTCCCCATTCCCCTCCTCCTGAGAGTACTTTGCCATTTAATCACTTGTACAACAATCCAAACCTCAGATTCTACTTATGTGGAACTTGTCCTAAGACACCATCCTGAAAGGTAATCTTCTTGAGGTTAGATAATTTGTCTCTTTCATTCACTACCGGCTTTGGCTTTCCAGCACCCAGGACAGTGCCTGGTATATGTTGGTGCTCAATTAAGTGATTTTGAATGACTGTATTAGTTTTGAAGGCCCTAACTATTTTAGGTAGAGTTGAGCTCTCATGATGTAGCTGGCGAAGATAGTCATATAAACAAATAACAAAGGAAACTAAGTACATCCAGCAGCTTTAACCTCTTCACTTACAAGCATCTTACAATTCAATTAAAAGAGACTCATTAACATAAATAACTATTATTATCCACCAGTGTTGGATTTCCTGCAGTTCTATGATGATTTAGGCCTGAAGCTAGCAAACTATGATCTATGGGCCACATTTTGACATCACCCATATGATAAGAACACTTGTTACATTTTTAAAGGGTTGAAAAGAACAAAAGAAGAATACTGTTTCATGCTACGTAAAAATTATATGAAATGCAAATTTCAGCATCCATAAAGTTGTATTGGAACTCAGCCATAATCATTCATTTATATATTGTGTATGATTGCTTTCTTGTTGCAAAAGCAAATTTAAATAGTTGCAACAGAGACTATGTAGCCTATATAGCCTAAAATATTTGTTATCTGGCCTACTGCAGAAAAAGTTTGCTGACCCCAGATGAAATTCCTGTGCTATCCCACTATCTCTCGGATTTTTATAATCACATCACTTGAGATAATGAAGTATCTTTAGTTCAACAAGGCCTGTGATGCCATACCTTGTCATTTTTTTGTTTGTTTTTGGAGGGTTTTTTTTTTTTCTGACTTATTCCATTCAGGAAAATCTTTTTTCTTTCCTGCTTTCCTGGTGGAAATTTCATTCTGTTTTTCTGGTTACCAGCTGCCGCTTGCCTAGCTGGTAACATTTATTTATCCCATTTATTTATCCACATCTCTTTCTGAGCACATTTTCTGTCTTACTCAAGAAGACATTTTTACCACAAATCTGCTAACAAAAATAATAATTTTTAAAAGTGGAATACATGAAAACATAACAAATCCTCTAAGAAGTCTTTCTGACTTCATAAGTCCAGTAACAAAACTACCTTTAAAGCATCACTTCTAACATGCATTTTTAGGAATTTACTTTTGCTTTCATGTTTTCCACATAGTATGAAGAGAAGAGAATGTTCTCTCTCTCTCTCTCTGTGTGTGTGTGTGTGTGTGTGTGTGTATTTTACTATCTAGTTGAAGTACTTTTAGGTGAGAAATAGAATCTCAATCACCATGGATTATACTTGATATTTAAATGAATGTCATGACAATTTTATGACTGTATTGCAATTTTACTGTCTCAGTTAGTATTTCTACTATAGTTCTAATGAGTTGAAAAGCATGAGCTTGTTTCCTGTATAGGCTAATTAGCTCTATGGTCTTCTTTGGCAATACAAACTACAACTCTTCCAAATGTTTTGCTGATCTAGCTCTTTGTTCACATAGAAAATAAGTCAATATAGTGGATACAATCAGTAAAATTAATTTTATAGCTCTGGTTTACATTCTAGAACAAACTTTATTTTATGTAAAATATTTAGATTATAATTTAATATTTATAAAAATTTGTATTCTATATCATATATGGATAAATAGAAACTTAATGGTAATAAATGAATAATTAGCCATTATTACTACTTATGGACTTACCTATTAATATTAAAACTATTTCTGAAACTGTATCAATATTACATGTTATTAATTTACTCAATAAATCTATTAAATAGTTGTTAAATAAAATTTAATAAAGAAATTTATTCCAGTTTTAACCAAAGTTTTTAATTGAACTGTGATTTAAAATTTTTAAATTTTGATCATATATTAAGGTCAGTCACATGTAAGAAACTATAATTGTGTTGATAATAATAGTCTAAATATTATTTTATTTAATTTTTAATAGTAAAATAGACAATATAAAATGAAATCAAGAGAGCATATGCCATTAGCTTTTCTAAATTTCCTGTGAATATACTTTTATCAGTAATTGTGCAATTGCTTTATGTGATATAGATTTCCTTGCCTAAGTTTTATACATTAAGTTTGCAAAGCATTCTAAAATTACAAATATATTTCTCATTATTCACGCAAGCATTAAAGTTTATATTCATGGAAACAGAGTAGATGTATTCCTCTGATTATTTTTATGGACTTCACCTTAATCTTATTGGGGGAAAAAGCTGAGAAAAAGCACATAAAGCTTGACCATATTCTAACCTGCCCATATCCAATAGCTTTTCTTCACCTGAGGTTTAACCTGATATCATCTGAGAAAAGGTAATTTTATTTGTAATCTCCTACTTAAAAAATAATTAAGTGTTCTGTATACAAACCATAGAGCACAAGCACAAATTTAAAAACATATACCAATTTAGCTATTGATATGTAAATATTAACATGTAATTATTAATATAATTAAATTATCTTAAGATTAATAAATGGGAAAAGAAGTGAATGAAGATAAACAGTTCACAGTCTTATCAAATGTACAAAGAGTGTTCTCAGGACTAGAACCCTATGTATAAATTGTGTTATTTCTATTTGCTGCTCTCTATATTGATAAATTTGAATAAATACTCCAGGGTTCTTGTGCCGTTTTGTAAGATTAGTACCAAAGAGTACATCTTTCTTTAACAATTTGACTCTTCTCATTTGCCAGTTTAATATGAAGAAGAATGACTCAGGGAAATTAGAACAAACTTTCCACTTAATTAACATCCATTGACTATTTACAGATAATTATCTCTCAAATCCTCTATTACTACTTCCTCAAAATGTTAAGTTGACATGTGCTCTTGGCGCAATTCCATATCAAGCATTAACATATGTGTTCTCATACATAGAGCTTTTATTTGCATAAAAGAATATCCCTTATATTCATTTTGGTTCATTGCTAAAGTCAAAGGGTCTTAGCGCACTTGTCATTAAAGTACAATATCTCCATGAAATCAACCACTTGTGTTTTATGAAAAGTATTTTTGCCAAACATATTATAGGATATTTTCTGAAGGATATTCAGACCCTCTATTCCTTCAGAGTCTATCTTATTCTAATCTTATTTTTGTTTCAAACAAGATAAGCTCTTTCTTATCTTCCCAGCCTCAAAATATCAACATAACCTAAGGCTGGTCTTCTGCCTTCTCATTCTACAACCACTCCGTGGGTTTTCTCTCATCCTTTCCAGGGCATTCAATATAATTCACAATCTGGCAACTCTAGATGTTTTATTCTTCCTCAAGGAGGACTCACATCTTGCAACTGGTTGTTCAATATCTTCCTTTGACATTAAAAAGGAATATCAAGCTTAAAATATTTATAACTTGAATGCCCAAATTCTCATTCACTTCCTAAGAAATAGCTCACTCAGCTGCCTTTCATATGTTTGTAATAGATTCCATTCTTTCAGTTGCTTAGAACAAAAGTTCGAAGTCATCCTAGATTCAATTTTCTTTTTCTCACAAAATATATCAGCCAGTACTTAATCACCTTGGTTCTTCAATACATAGAATTGAATGCATGAAATTGAGTGCATGAAAGTGTGTATGAATGGATATACTTATTTATACACACACACACACACACACACACACACACACACACAACAATATATATATGGACATATTTATGCTTCCATACATATTTACCATTTGGTCTGACCACCTTTCTCTCTCTGACCACGTACTACTCACCACTTTGTTTTCTTTCTTCCAATTACACTGGTTCCCTGGATGGTCCTGAGAACTCTTCCTAAAATAGTCTTCTTCCAGCGATCTTCCTAGATCATTTCTTCATTACATTAAGATCTTTGTTTAAAATGTCATCTTATTATTGAGGCCTACCTCTACCATTCTGCATAAGATGAAATCCTCTATCTTCAACTTTTTTATTAACAGCATTTATTACTAACAGGCAAATTGTCACTCTTCACATTTCTCTATAATATAAGCTTTATAAGAACAAGGATTTTGTTTTGTTCTCTGCCACTTTCTCACTGGTGGAAATAGTAACAGACATAATCAATATTTTTGATAAGTTAATGAACCAGGTTAACCCAAGAGTAAAATTAGACAGCAAGGAACTTCATGACAGTGACCTGAAAAATATGCTATACTATCCAAGCCTATGAGACACCACTGGCACATTGGGACTTCCAGAACTAGGAGTGATTGAATTGGGGTTGCTGTATACCTGAATAAATTGGCATTGCTGAGTAAAGGAAATGGTGTCTTTTTTATTTTCATTATGACTCTGCCATAATTTCAGACTATGGAAGCTGTAGAAGAGTATTAGTTATATGAAAGGTAGTATAGCATTTTTTTTCCTATACAAAAACAGCATTATTTGCAAGGTTCTCTTTGAGAACCTATCAACAGAAATTATTAAGCACTTTGTATCTAACTAGAGATCATCCTCTTCTAGAGTGGACAGTAGAAGCAGTCTGCCTTGTTTTGAGTCCCAACTTTGTTACTCTTGGCTGGGTGGCCATGAGCAATTCTAGTTTTTTGGTGTGTCAATTTTCTCATCTGTCAAAGAGGAATACAAATAGTACAAGCCTCATAAGTTTGCTTTGAAGCCTAATTAAATTAATGCACTTAAAGCTATTAGCATTCAATCAGCTCTCAAAAAAAGTTGCGTTATTATTTATGATATTTTCTAATAATTTTATACAAAAGTATTAAAGGGAATCATCAAAATCATTTCAAAAATACTAATCATGTCTATGTCTCACACTGGTAAAAATTTAGCATGATATTTAATTGTATTATGAGCAAAGAAGAGAAAGAAAATGAAAAAAGTTCATGATGGCATTTTAGACTTTGAGATGTAGTCTCCAGCCCTTGCCTTTAGAACAGTTAACTTAAAAAATAAAGCAAACTTTTGTTACTTAGTGAGACTCTAGTCACACCGTTACTTCTCTTGGAGATGTGGTTGAAAATATCAAAACATTTAAGGAGATTTGAACACTCACGGGGTGGCAGTTCCGTGGTCTAAGTTAAAGACAGAACAATAGAAAGTGTAACAGTCTTTTTTTATGGTTGATGTCAAAAAAAAAAAAAAAAAAAAGTGATGTCCCACTTAAAAAAAATCCCTTTATGTTATTGTTAGAGTCAGAGTGAAGGGGCTGACTCACCCAGTAAGCAACCTGTTAAATCACGAAGTTTCAAACTATCTACCTTCAGAATATATTTGAGAGTGGGCTGTTCATTAGTCATGCCTAAAAACACCAAGCAATTCTAAAATGCAACCTATACACATAGTCTCTATAGCTGATACTTATTACTAAACTCTTACTCTAAGTTTATATTTAGGAGTTTAGGCAACCCTGCTTTTAATATGTCTCTTTGTAAACCAGAATTAATGTCAGCTGGGAACATCACATTTGCAATTAAGTGATTTTAGCATTTTCCTCCCATATAGAAACAGTATTATTTGTGAGGTTCTCTTTAAAACATCAATAGAAAATATTAAGTACTTTGTTTTAAACTAATGGCATATTTACATAAGTCTCAACATCCAAATTTATAAAATGATTTATCTGATCTTGTTTGTAGGCTTTTGTTTAACAAAAGGATGAAAATGAGACCAATGTTTTATGAAACTCAGATTTTGCTTTTCCTTTCCACTAGCATAGTATTTATTGAATTAATGCCTTTTTAAAAAAGTGGTGCTAAGTTGTTTTAGACTGAACATATTAGTATAATATAGTTGATTTTAATTCTTTAAAATAATAAAAGTTTTAAAAATATATCCATAAGTATAAAATGTATGAGAATGACTTTTGTAAAATATTCTAATACAGTCTCCTTTCCTTTTGCAAGATGTTGAATTATTATTTTCTCATGCAATTGAAAAATTTTGAAGAATTTTATTTGTTTTTCATTGTATGAGAAGTATAAGAAATGATTATTTGAGCACTTATAGTAGAGTTTTCCTTAGTTTGATTTGGAACTTTTCACTGGGACATTGATAAGGTACCATATTGGTTTGCTGAAGGACATTTGAAAACATTCCTCCTAATAAAAAAAAAAAGTAAGTATATCCCATCCCAAAAAAGAGGCTTCACCACAGAGATGGAAAGATACACTTGTGTGCCTTTTAATGGCATCAAGCTGACATTGAGCACTAATAGGCAAGTCTTAAGTAGAAAATCATTCTTGTATTCATTCAAACAAAAACTGTGGAAATGCGACAATTCTGAGTGGTAAGGGTGAAACTGCCCACCACCAGGTATAAAAGTGTTATTACTATCGTGCAATAATTATACTGGAATAAATTGTTAAAACAATAGAAGATTATAGAGAATCTAGAAATGACTACATATATAGATAGGTCTAGATAGGTATAGATAGATAGTATTCTATATTTAGTTCATATAATTTAGTTTATATGAGGATTTACAATGCATGAAAAACTTGGCATTTTATTTCCATGGGTTAAAGGGTAGATGCATGTGTTTCTGTGTGTATGTGTGTGTTTATAATAATCAGAGCCAATTGAGAGAGGTAATACTTTCTATTCATAGCTCCCATAACAATTAATTATATGTTGATTGAATATTTGAGACAGAATCTCGCTCTATTGTCCAGGGTAGAGGGCAATGGTGCAATCACAGCTTATTGTAACCTCGAACTTCCAGGTGCAAGCAATCCCCCCACCTCAGCCTCCTAAGTAACTGAGATCACAGATGAGCACCACCACACCCAGCTAATGTTTTTTGGTTTTTAGTCACGAAGAGGTCTCTCTATGTTGCCAAGCTGGTCTTGAACTACTGGGCTCAAGTGCTTCTCCCATCTAGGCCTCCAACATCTGGGATTTCAAGTGTGAGGTACCGTACTTGGCCAAAGATTTCACTTCTAAGTAGCAAAACCTTAGTAGTATTTAAAAGAAAATTCAAGTGGATACACATACAAGTTGAGCATCACTAATTCACAATTCTGAAATCCCAAATTCTCTACCACACAAAACTTTTTGAGTGCTAACATGATGCCACAAGTGAAAAATTCCATACCTGACCTCATGTGACAGGTTGCAGTCAAAACACAGTCAAAACTTTGTTTCATGCATAAAATTATTAAATATATTATATGAAATTGTCTCAGGTCTATGTTTATAAGATGTGTATGAAGCATAAATGAATTTTGTGTTTAGACTTGGATGCTAGCTACGGATATCTTATTATGTATATGCAAATATTCCAAAATCCTAAGAAATACACAATCTCAAGCACTTCTGACTTTAAATATTTCAGATAAGAAGTACTCAAACTATATTTATACCCGCATGTGTTATACTGTACATCATTTACATGTCATTGTAATTAGTACATGTTGATTAAGCAAAATCTAAAACTTCTTGATTAAATATATAAATCTAAAAAAATCACAACATTTCTTGGAAATATGAATATAATACATAGCATGTATATGTTTGATAGTATTATATGTACATTGTGTGTGTGTATGTGTGTGTGAGAAAAAGAGTGTCCAATTTTCATAGTCTTGGGTGGGAAGTGCCCATTTTTAAAGTTGATACTAAACTCAAAAATCCTGAAGGGAAAACAGATTTTACTATAAAGCAACTAAAGGTATATGCCAAAAAATATATAAAATACATATAAAAATTGGAAAAATATTTGTAACTGAGAGTAATTTTTCTATGTATATTAAAGTCTTAATATGTGACTAGATCTTAGAAATCAACAAAAAATAAACTTTCCAATAGAAGACTAGGCAAAGGCCCTAAATAATTTATTAAAATGAAATTATATATTATTCCCTATTGAATTGGCAATATTGATAATTTCAATATGGGCAAGATTATGGAGAAATAGTCACTTTTATATAATGTTTATTTAAGAATAAGCTGGTAAAATATTTTGGGAAGACAGTATGGCAATATGAACCAGAATTTAAAATATGTATATTCTTATTTATTTAGCAGTTTAATTTATAGGGATTTATCCTGAGAAAACATGTATTATATATTTACAAATATATTTATTTTTGAGTCTATTTGTGTGTATGTGTGGTATGCATGTATATGTGTTTGTGTGTGTGTGTGTTTGTGTGTGTGTGTGTGTACCAACAATTTGTTAATGGTAGTTTGTTTATGACAGTAATTAGCTGAACAAAGGTTTTTGCTCTCATGGAGTATAGTTTCCATAGTGGAAAGTCCAACAATTAACAAGCAAAAAATTAACAAAGCAAATCCAAGTTTGATGATGGATCTGATAAAAAGAAAGGAATAATTCCTTTCCTACATTAAGAGAACACTTTAAAAGAGAACTTTGGATTGATGTCTTTGAACCAAGACTTAAATGAAAAGGAGCCATTTATGAGAGGAGCAAGGAACAGAGCCTTCTAGGAAGAGGGAACAGCAAAAGTAAGAATTCTAAGGCTGGAATAGACTTGCAGAGCTGGGCAGAAAGAAGCCATGTGTGAGGAACCTGAACAATAAGAAGGATGAGAGAGGAGGTATGAAAAGTTGGCAGTTCCATGGATCTGGTAGGTCATTAGTATAAAAAATTAAAAAATAAAAAAGGGTTTTTTAAAATTGCATTTTAGGTTTTGGGGTACATGTGAAGAATATGTAAGATTGTTGCATAGGTACACACATGGCAATGTCGTTTGCTGCCTTCCTCCCCATCACCTATATCTGGCATTTCTCCCCATGTTATCCCCTCCTCAACTCCCTACTCCCAGTTGTCCCTCCCCTATTTTCCCCCAACATCATAGTACAATTTATAAATGAAGCAGAACTTCACTTTATAGTAACAAAAAAAGAGAAACAATTTTATCTTTAAAATTACCTTGCCTTGAGAAAATTCAGATAGAACCTTTAGCATTGCCTGTCTGAAACAACACTGTTTTGTCTTCCCTAACAGTTTAATTTAACAGGGATTCAGGTTCATTGAACCACAGCTAATTGTAAAGCTTTCAAAATTAGCAGAAATCTTCCATTAAGGGCCTAGTGATTATGTTTATTAGTTATTGTGGTCTGACTGTTATTGGGTAAAGAATACTATTACAGTGTAATCTCATGCATTTTAACAGCTGTCTTATTCCTAATCATTTGAAGAAGGCTGTAAACTGAGTCTCTTATATTAACAGAGATTCCCTAAACACAGTGAATAGTAACAATCAGTTTTAAGACACTTCACAGAACTAGTGTAACTATCCAATTAGTTTAATGCTATTGCAGGTCACTATGACTTCATGTTAACTCAGCTACATAAATCTCAGTTATAATTCTTTTACAAGTAATAATTTTTTTCAAAATAACTTAAGAAAACATTTTACATGAAGTTCACTAACTTACAAGTAAATTCTAATCGCACTCTTTAAAATTTTACAACAATTGGTGGTTGGGTCTCAAAGTCTTTGGTTTACAAATAGATGTTGAGTATCTGAAGCCATTTTCAACTTGGTTTTAAATTATATCCCATGTTCTGTTTTAAAATTTTTTCTTAAAATTAAAAACATAAAAATAACACACATGTATATTATTACTATATATTCCCACCTGATGTTTATTTAGATTTTTGTTTTTACTTTTAACTTAAACAAGAGTTATATTAGAAATCAATAAATTCAAATGGAAGGTATTATACGTAAATAAAAAATATAAGCATTTTTGTATGATAATTTTTAAGGTTGTGGAAGTAATAAAAGTAATACAATAAATAGTTTCATAAAAATAAAATAGTTATGAAGTTCTCCACTAGAGTAGCATAATACTGTAAATGTATTTCAAATGTAATTGAAAATGTGAAGGTAGCCTCCCTAGATGAAACCACATTTTTAGAAGTGCTCAGTGCTTTCCCACATGGATAAGACAATGCTTATATGGTACATAATGTCAAACTTTTATGCTTCTTTACCTATATTATATATTGTTTCAGAAAGAATTTTGTAAACTCAGTACTGGACAATGTCTCATCTTCTAAGTTGGTGCTGTCCTATTCCTGAAAAATAGTATTAACTTGTTTCATAAACTTTTTAGAGCAGCATTGTCCAATAGAAATACAATGTGAGATACACATGCAGTTTCAAATTTTTGAGAAGTCACATTTTGAAATGAGAAAAATTAATTGGCAAGATTAATTTTAATAGTATATTTTTGTTTACATGAATATATCCAAAATATCATTTCAACATATGGCAAATAGCCACATTTTAAGTGTTAAATATCCATCTGTAACTAGCAGCTGCTGAATTGGATACTGAAACTTTAGAACATGCCTTAATTTATGACTCAAATGAGTTCCTATAGTTTCTACAAAAGAGAACCTATTTTTCAGCAAAGATGATTAATGCAGTGGAAAATTCAATTGGCTAATGAGACAGTTTTGCATCATGACAAAGTAATCAGCTGAGTCACCTTGTTTGGTTTGAGTTTTTGCATTTTTACCTTTCTGTAGGGGTCTTTGGATCTGTGTGGACAAAATATTTTATGCCCCAATAATCTATTGTATTAATTCACTGAGATATTTCTACCCCCCGACCTGAACTGATTCCATTCCATATTCTGCAAATATACCATTTTCTTTCTATGACTTTGAAAACTCATAGGCCTGAGGGGGAAAACCAACCATTCTATCTGGAATATGCTGATTACTTTTTATCCAGCCAAAACTCTACTTATTTTGATGCCTGGATCAAATGGGATATCCTCTGTCAATTCATCTCAGACTTCACCAGGCAAAATTAGGTGACTCCTCAATAGTGGGGACTTCACAGAATTGTGTTTATATCCTTTACATACCACTTGTTGCAGTGTATATTGATTTGGGGTTCATAGCATTATCTTCCTTCTTACTTCCTCCCATTGGACCATGAGCACTCTGTGAGTAGGTCCTGTATCTTTCATTTTTCTAACAATACACCAGGTAGAGGCTGGACACAAGATAGGTTCTTAATACATATTTATATATTACATGTAAGTTGGTATCCCAAAGTAATGTCTCTTGACTTTTTAAAGATAACTTATACAAAAATTCAGAATTGTGGCTATTAAAACTCCTCAAGGCAAATGAACCTTGTATGTGCACGTACACGGGTAATTTGATTTTCCTATTTTAGGGAGGTCTACACTTTGATTTTATTTTATCTGATCATACTGATGCTCACTTTCTGGAGAGCTTGGGTGTCACTCCCATCAAAGACAAGTCTCATATGCTATCATTAAGTTTTATTATATATTTCACAGGTATTTTTCTCATCATGAAGTCATTTTATATATCTTTTTCTTTTTTTTTTTTGAAACGGAGTTTCGCTCTTGTTTCCCAGGCTAGAGTGCAGTGGTGTAATCTTAGCTCACTACAACCTCCCCCCTCCTGGGTTCAAGCGATTCTCCTGCCTCAGCCTCCTGAATAGGGATTACAGGCTCCTGCCACCATGCCCAGGTAATTTTTTTATTTTTGGTAGAGATGGGGTTTCATCCTGTTGGTCAGGCTGGTCTCCATATCCTTTTCGTATTGTTTTGTGTGTTTATACTTTAGCTCCTCTAAAATATTACGACCTTTAAAATCAATGACCATTTTATTTTTTACTCAACCTTCTTCATAATACCAAGCAGTATTTTGGGTACAGAATAGGCAATGGCTTCAATAAATACTTGTTAATTAACCTATAATATTTTTGCATGACAATTGTTTAATATTGAAACTTTACTACGCAGCAACAGTTAATCTTTTTAATTTTATAATTAACACACCCTACTCAACTATTTAAGTATTTGTTGAATGCCTTTTTCATTCTTAAGTTTATTCGTTTCTCATATTGAGTCCAGGAAATGTACTAGAACTAAACATCCCTTAGTGAATACAAGAAACAAGACCCTATGCCTGTGTTTTCTTAGTTTTAGGAGAAATCAAAACAACAAACAGATAAGCAACACATAGGTATAAAATAATTTTATCTTAATTCAATGAAGGAGCAAATGGTTGAGGAATAGAATAATAAGGCGAATCAAGTTACTTGAAGTGGATAAGGACTCTGTGAGTAGACAACATTTAAGCTGAGGTTTCAAGAATTAATAAACTGTTGCCCTACTAAGAGCAGAAGAAAGAACATTCCAGGGAGAAGGAGTATCGTGTGTAAGATACAGCTTGGTACACAGTGGCATTAGAAAGATGCTCAGCACGTCTAGGGACTCAGTGAGCTAGTGAGGGCCATGAAACGAAGGTGGAAGTGAGGTGTAGCTAAGGCATGGGATTATATTGGGATTTTTAGGACACAATAAGGAAATTGGGCTTATTTCAAAAGTACTGAGTAATGAAGGGCATGATCCATACTAACAGAGAAGTCTGCAGAAGAAAGTGGAGAAGGAGGGCAAGAGGGCAAATGTAATAATAATGAGGGACATATTTTAGTTTCTGTGATACAAGTTAGTGGGTTGGGACAGATAAGCAGCAGTGGTGACAAAAAGAAGATGCTATACATTGGATTGATGTCAGAAGGACTATTTGAGGGATAGGAATTGGGGATTGAGGAAGAGTAAAAAAATCAAGGATGACTAGCAGTTTTTCTGCTTTTGCTGTAATGATTTTTTCAGATAGGGGAACTCTAAGAAAGAGAAAGAATCAGGGGGCTGTAAAAAAGAGAATTTTAAAACTCATTTAGTATGAGGTGTCTGTGAGATGCCTAGTAAGAGGTCTGATAAACAGATTGTTATAAAAATCTGGAACTCAGTGGATAATTTGTAAAACTACAAATATGAAATTCATTGACAGCAAATAGCCTTTAAGGTTATGAAACTGGATAAAAATCCATCAAGAAGTATAGAGAAAGAGAGAAGAAGTCTGTGACTAAGTGCTGGGGAACACCAGCGTCTTAGTCTACTCGTGCTGCTGCAACAAAATATCACAGACCAGGTGGCTTAAACAACAAGTTTCTGTTTCTCATAATTTGTTATACCCAAAAAGAGCCACACTCTGAGTTCCAATTGAGCGTCCTTTATTGCGGGCCTCCGAGTGTCAGCTCACGCTCAAAATCTCTTGGCCTTGAGGAAAGGGCCTGATTCCTTTTTATACCTTGCTTAAGAAAGGGGATGGAGAGCCTAGCTGAAGCAGAATTTACAGAAGCAAAACAAGTAAGTTAGATAGGGAGGCTGGTGACCAGGAGGCAGGAGGTTCCCATGATTGTTGATTACTAAGAAGGCTATACACAAGCGGTTCCCATGATTGCTGGTTACCAAGGGGTGTATTCAGTATTTGTCATACAATCCATCAAGGGGGGTATTCACAATAATAAGTGGGCTTGCCAAGTAGGATATGGTTATAATGGTTATATGTTTCTGTAGTTGTAAGAACAGCATGATCCAACAAAGGAACATGACCCAGATATGCACTCAAAGGAGAAATGGCAGGAGGGGTGAGGCGGAGGTTAAGATGGAGTCTGTCTGACTCTCAGCAAGATGGAGTCTGTCTGGCTAATACAAAGTAGGTTAGCATAATTCTAGAGGCTGGGAAGTCCAAGATTACAGGCTAGCAGATTTAGTTCCTGGTAAAAAGCTCTTTTTCTGGCTTGCCAATAGCTGCCTTCTTGCTGTGTCCTCACATGGGGGAGGGAAGAGCTCCAGTGCCCCTTTCTTATCTTATATGGGCACTAATTCAATAATAGGGGCTTCACCCTCATAACCATAACTAAACCTAATTACCTCCCAAAGACTCTACCTCCTAATATGATTACATTGCAGTTTAGAGCTTCAAAATATGAATTTTTTAGGGCACACAGCATTTATTATATAACAACTGGAATTTAGACTTTCATTTGACAAAGAGGAACCAGAGAAGTAGGAATCAAACCCAGAGAGCCTGGTGTCATTGGAGCCTTCCCTTGCCAAAAACCTTTCGGTGGCTTTCTGTACATTTTAAATACAACCCAGAATCCTTACTGTGATCATCAACCCCCTGTTTTGAAAAATAGACTGTGGACAACTTCAGGAATTGCTACTGACATTTAATGAAATGGATTAAAATAATTTGGTGATATAGACAAGACTGATTTTACTGGAGTGATGGAATTTGAAGCTAGGTCAGAGTGAACTGGGTAATACAGTGGAGAAACTAGTGAAGACAACATTAAAAATTTGGCAGTCAATGGCAATAGAAAAATTTATAGTAACTGAGGAAAGAAAATGGACCAAGAAAAGACACATTTAGACTGGGAAGTGCTACAACACATTTGTATGTTGAAGGGATGTGTGTGCAGAACTACGTCAGCATAATCTGTGCTGGAATGTGGCACTAGACACTAGCAGCCACAGTGTCATTGGTGATGGGGGTGGGTCTCAGAAGGAGAACTTATGCCCTGGGTGTTTGCTGGCTGCCCTATTTTTCTTACTTCTCTCTAGCAACCAGCTGCTAGGAGCAAGTGATAAGAAATGCCAGCTTACATCCCACGTTTTCTCTCACTTTCTCTAGTCTCCAGCCTGCTGTTGTTTCTCATTCTCTTTCCTCACTTACTTAATTCTTATAAATCTAAGTTGCAGCCACTTTCTTCTTACTTTTTTTTTTAAAGTCTACTCATAAAGTGTTTAGTTCACTCTTACAGGTTACTTGAAATGAGAAAAAGAGTTCAGTTCGGGGGTTCATCAGAACAGTTATGTGACTGATGAAATGAAGCATAAGTAATAAGCTTTTATTTGGACAGTTTTAATGGAGAACTATATTACTATTTTTTATAACATACTGAAGGAAAGAATACTAGAATATTAGATACTGATTGATATTTATTTATTGAGCAATGACTATGTCTCATAAGTATTGAGTGATTTATATAAAATGTGCTATTTAAATTTCATAATGACCCATTTAGTCAGTTATTATTTTTATCTTCATTTTACAGATAAAGAATGAAGTCACATAACTTAATTAAGATAATGCTTTTAGAAAGTTTCAGAGTCATAATTTCAGCCCAAGTAGCCTGACACAAAGCCCAGGCTCTAACCCCTAAATTCTACTGTCTCTAAACCCATAAATTCTTGTCTCAGGGATCAAAATCATGTGGATGGATGTATTAACAGTGTTCCAACATTGTGTGGTTTCTTCAAAATGGTACCCTCCTAACTCCCTCTAAATACATGAATCAGTTTGACCCCAGCCCTGATAGATAGATGGAGGTATCAGGTCAACCTCTCACCTATAACAAGTAGTAATAGCAGCAGCTATAGCAGTTACACTTAGTTATAGATGACATTTGGTGAGTGGTGACTAAATGTCAAACACTGCAGCATTTCATTGAATGTTTCCAACAACCCTTTGTAGTGTGCACCACGGAGGTCTGCATCTCATAGATGAGAAAAATGCAGTTCACAGTGGCTGAGTACCCTGCCATGTAACCTGTATGTACAGAAGGAAGCCATTTCACTCTGGAACACAAGCTGTCAGTCTTAAAATCTTGTACATCTTTACTTGTTCAAAGTTCTTACTGAATTTACTCACTTCTCCATGGTTCATCTCTTCTTTATCTTCCAAACCTTTTAATCCAAATTTGGGTGCAACTTGTCAGTGACATTTAAAAAAACTTTTATAGTACATAAATATAAAAAATTTAAACTATGAGCATTCTCAGTAAAGTGTATCTCCACACAAAATTTTTATTTTCACTCAATTTTTATATCCAACTGATTTATTTATATCCAAGTAATCAATATTTATATACAACTGATGTTATTTTTTTATCCATAGTCTTTCTTGGTAATTGTTCTCAGGAATATTTCTGTGATGTTTTGGTTATCATTTCACTTTGTTATCCTAAACACTGTATGCAGTCAGTGTATAAACTCAGACACAGTGCACAATACCAAAAGTGGAACTAGTAATCTTTAAATAATGCTAGAAAATTGTTTGGAAACACATTTCCCAGAACCATATGCTTTGGAATTTGTCAAAACAAAACAAAAACCAAACCTATTCTGATCAGAGAGGGTTTTCAGGTTCCATATTTTATTCTTATAATTCATTTAATTTTCTGCATGCTATGAAAGATTTTATATTTAGTAAAAAAAAAAAACTTTGTAAAGCATGAGAGTGGAAATTGTAAGTTTTTTTTTTTTTAATTTGAAAGCTGTAGACATACAGTTATAGAACTTTGTATTTGATTAGGAACTAATTTAAAAATATTTTCATTTAAATGTTATGTATAACATTATGTTTGAAATGTCTCAGTGAAAATAAACACTAGAAGAGATAAAGCCTTGGATATCATCAGTACATATAATTGCTAGTGATTATGACTTTATGAATGGATGAGATCATCCAAGGGGATTACAGAGTATGAAGATAGATGGGTCAAGGATTAAACTCTAAAGAACACCACCATTTCAGGGGAGCTCAGGTGAAGAGGCATCCATGAAGCAGTATGAAAACATATGGTCATAGGATAAGAGAAAGTCCAATATTTTCATGAAAGATGTAGACGGGTTTCTTAGGTTAAAATTTCAAGGATTGAAGAGTCAACTGTATTATAGTATTATGAACATTCAATAAGAATTTTATTTAGCAATAGATTAAGGTTATTTTGCTCTTGGCAAAATAAGATTCAATAGAATGGTGGAAGCAAAGACAGGAATTGAATAAGTTTAGATATGGAGAAAGATAAATGTATATTACTCTTGTAGTTCTACATAGACTAGAGAGACATAGAGAAGAAGATACTTGGAGGATGACTCAGGGTTCAGAAATGTATATTCAGAGACAATAATTGATATTGCTTAATATTATAAGATAAACATCAAGCATGGTGATAAAATTCATTAAGAGCAAACCTTTAGGTTTATGGCATAATCTTAGAATGCAAAAATTTGTTTTTTCTTTCATTTAGATTATACTTCACTAACCTAAATCTAATTCTAATAGTCAAGAAAGAAGCTATTTTTTGTCTTAGAGAGGATATTATTATTTTATGTTTATATGTCTTCAATAAGAGCTTATAATATTATTATTACTATGAAGAAAGCAATTTTACCACTACATAATTTTGGTTACATAAAATCTTCATGATGAATGGTGAAAAAAACCATTATATCAAGAAGCAAATATCCCTGCAAAAAGCCATGTTTATACAATATTAAAATCATGAAAATTTAAAAATGCTTTTGATGTATCAATATATTTATCAAAATAATTTGCTCTAATGTTTACCAGAGTGAAGTCTTTACTCAACACTATCAAATTTTTAAACTCCTATAGAAACAAATCAATTTTAAGTCACTATTAAAGTGATCTTGTTTTATCTTTTACTATGTTTGAGGATATAAGTAGGTAACATGAAGTATGCTATACTCTCCATATCTACTTTAGTAACTTCTTACAATTTCTTTAATCCTATGTTTTATTTTTAAAATTGTTCTGTGGTTTTGTAATAGATGTGTGGTCTGATTCTGCATATTTCTTAATAGTGAAATATGTGATCTAAGGCTTTTCTGAGTTAGTAGAAATGTCTGCTTTCAAAGCTACTCACAGGTAGTAAATATCTTAGCTCTACCAATACTTATGTAAGTCTGTTGCGGTCAAATGCATTTTATTACAACATATGTTAATTGTCATGGAACATATAATAGGTAATTCATATTCAGTCTACTCAAAACCACTACTTTAAAGGAGAAATCAATGAACCTTTTGTTTCCACTAGATGTGTGTGTTTGTGGTGTGTGTATGTGTACAAAGAACTAGATAGGTTGCAATTAGTAACACTCCCAAATTGCGCATCTCATACCTACCCTTCCACAGGCATAGGAAATGGCCAAAATGTATGCAAACTCATTTGCAGCAAAAGGTGTACTTCAAATTATAAAGAAAATATTTATTTCCTGAGGCTTCTAATTCTTCATGTTCTTTCCTGTGGCTCTTTATTCAAAATCATTCTTGTTTTAAGTCCATTTTGTGTTGTGATAACAGCATAACACAGGCTAATTTATAAATAAGGGAAATTTATTTATTTTTTACCATTCTGGAGGCTAGGACATCCAAGGTCAAGGGGTCCTCATCTGGCTAAGGCCTTCTTGCTGTGTCAATTCATGGTAGAAGGCAGAAGGGGAGGAAAGCATGTTTAAGAGAGTGGGCACAAGGTGGCTAAACTCACTTTTATTAGGAACTCACTCTTGCAACAACAGCATTAATTCATTCATGAGGACAAAATCCTCATATTTTTATCACTTTGTAAGAGTCCCACCTCTTAATACCATCACAATGGTAACTATATTTCAACATGAGTTTTGGAGGGGACATTCAACCCATAGCAATTTTACATAAATAAATATTCTTTCTTTGAAACAAAGTTTTTCAACTCCTGGCCTACTAAATCAGAAATTCTCAGAGTAAGGCTTGGAATCTTTATTTTTGTCACCTTAATGTTTCTGTTCTTGAATACTTATATCCATGATGACATTTATATTACTACATTTTAAGTGGCTTCTTTAAAAATATTGCTCAACAAATGTGTCTGTATAAGATTATTCTTATCACATTGGCTATAGTATTACTGTATTCAGGTTCCAAGCATGATATCTAATTTGTTTTTTAAAAATTAATGTTGGATGTTTCCTTGATTGATCATTCTAGCCTGACTTGAATTGAAATACTTATATTCATCTAGGCATTCAACTCTACTTATTGAGAGAGAGCCTATCATATGCAGACACTGACTGATCCAGGTGCCTGGGAAGAGATCAGTGAACAAAGCAAAGTCTTCACTTAGAGGAAACGTTCTAAATAGTGAAGGAGACAAACATATGAGAGTACTTGTAACATTTTGGAAGTTTTCCTACTGATTGATTTTCAGTTTACTAAGGAAAACTATGCTACCTTGTAGCTTCTGGACAAATGTTATTACTAAAGAATTTAAATTGTCCTGCTCTGAATGATGTAAATCTAAATCGAATAGTTTGACATATTCCTGTATAGATTTTTTAGCTGAAGTGGCTTATAAAACTTTCATAATTTTAAATATGACTTATTTAATTTCCCTGGCTTTTTTTCCCTTTCCTTCCTCAAATAAATTAGATATACTTCTCCTGTCTGAGCTGACAGTTATTGCAAAGGAAAATAATTATAAATAGAATACATAATTTTATTTTCTAAATCAGTTTTTAGACAATGTATCATAAATTTATGTAACTTCTCATACTGTGTGACATTAAATGAATCACAGTAGCCTAAGGGGCCTAAAAAGATTTACTGAGAAATATGTCACTTGGAGTGTATAAACTTTATGATAATTCCTTTCAATTGAAAAAGAATGAGAAAGACATTTACTTTTTCTGTTTAATTCATTACACAGTTAAATTAATTAAGCAAAATTTAGAAATTCAGGGAGATCTACATTTTCTGGTAATCCTGCCATTTCTCTCAGTAGGCATTTTCTGTCTATGATTCATTTCAACAATGACCAAGAATCTGCTAGATTCATAACAAACCCAAATTTAAGATTAATATTCTCTAGTTTCACATGTCAAAAATATTTATTTCTCAAGAGAAAAGAAGTTAAGGTCAAAAGGTAGGACTCTATTTCTTTTCAAGTGCATAAAGCTTAAGGATCAAAGAATATGTTTTCATCTAGTAAAGAAAAATGTAGCAGAAGATCATATAGGTCAAGACTAATTGGATTGCGTTTTAATAGGTTAACTTATTTTCTGCCTATCACCAACAAAGTGTCAAAAATTGTTTAATTCCTTTACTGGGTAAAGAACTCATCACATGTCTTAAGAAAATGCTCAATCAAAAGCAAAGTATGAACAACTGAAAACATAGTAATATGTTTTGTTTTTTTTTATTGCATTTTAGGTTTGGGGGTACAGTAATATGTTTTATAAAGAAAAAAGTTTTGCTGAGGTCTCCATTAAATCCTTAAAAATATTGTGAGATTTGTTAACTTTAATTTATGTCTTTGCTTCATAAGCAAGACTAGGTTGCTTCATGAGTTTGTAAATCAAATATGCAAGGTTTAAATATGCAAATATGCAATATGTCAGTCTTTTTCCTCACCATCCACTTGGTCCCAGTGCCTCCTGATGAAATTATGCTACCACATTCTTCATTACTGGATGATGAGAGTTAAGAACCTGCAGCCACAGAACCAGTAGAGGAATTGACAGGCCCAGATTTTTCCTCCTGCCAGTATGCAAATCAAAATTAAACAAAGCACATCAAGACGGTATTGCAATGTCTACTACTGCTGCTACTATTGCTATTCGTGCTACTACTACTTAACCCTTATTTGCATTTGCTATTTGCCTTCCCAATTATCATCAAAGGCAGGTACTATTGTTATATAAGAAGTGTTACATGTGGGAAATTAAAGCACAAAACTCTTATGTAACTAGCCTAAGGTTATACATCTGTATAGTGTCAGAGCCAATACTCACATCTAGGCATTCTAGGTCTAAAGCTCATGTATTAATACCAACACTAAATTATACAACACAAAAATCACAGTATGTTGATACAAAATTAACCTCTTTGCTGATTTTCTGATTGCAAAATTCAGGATAAATTTGTCTCATTTGGCGGGGGTGGGGGGACACTGCTTATTCAGACAATTATATAACACAACACTGAGAATTAAGAAATGAGGTCAGGGAATTGCCAAAGGAAACCAGAGTTGGGAAATATAAAATGCAAAAGCATTCAGAAGAAGCAAAAACCAACTGGTGTATAGAGATGGTCATTTGAGCAGAAAAGTTCACTAATGAAAATATATTTTTATTTTTTGGCTCGTGTTTTTCTGAAGAGAGTAGGGCTGAATCATTTGCAAATGCTTATGAAAAGGGAAATAATTTATATAGAGTTTTAAAAGTATCTTGTATTAGGCCATTTTTGCATTGCAACAAAGAAATGCATGACTGGGTAATTTACAAAAAAAAAAAAGGGTTTAATTGGCTCACAGTTTTGTAGACTTTACAGGAAGCGTGGTGCTGGCATTTGCTTGGTGTCTGGAGAAGCCTCAGGGAGCTTTCAATCATGGCAGGAAGTGAAGGGGGAACAAGCACACCACATGGCAAAAGTAGGAGTAAGTGAAGGGGCATGGGGGAGGTTCCACACACTTTTAAATGGCCAGATCTCAGGAGAACTCACTATCACAAAGACAGCATCAAGCCGTGAAGGATCTGCCCCCATGATCCAAACACCTCCCATCAGGCCCCATCTTCAGCACTGTGACTACAATTCAACATAAAATTTGGGTGGAGAAAAATAATCAAAGTATATCATTTTATTGCTGGCCCCTCCCAAATCTCATGTTCTTCTCACATGGTAAAATATAATCATGCCTTCTCAACAGTCCCCCAAATTTTTAACTAATTCTAGTGTTAACTCAAAAGTTCAAAGTCTCATCAGAGATAAGGTAATTCCCTTCCACCTACGTGCCTGAAAAATAAAAATAAATTAGTTACTTCCAAGATACAAGGCAGGTATAGGCATTGGGCAAACATACTTCAAAAAGGAGAAATTGGCCAAAGAAAGAGACTATAGGCCTCATGCAAGTTTGAAACCAGAGGACAGTCATTAAATTTTAAAGCTCCAAAATAATCTCGTATTACTCCATATCCCATATCCAGGGCACACTGGTGCAAGTGGTGGACTCCCGAGGTCTTGGGAAGCTCCACTTCTGTGGCTTTGCAAGGTTAAGCACTAGGCTGCTCTCAGGTTGTTGAATTCCTGTGGATTCTCCAGGCACAGGGTGCAAGCTGCTGGTGGGATCTACAATTCTCTGATAGAGGGTGGTAGCCTCCTTCTCACAGCTCCACTATGCAGTGCCCTCATGGGGAACCTGTGTGGGGACTCCAATCCAACTTTTTCCCTTGGAACATCCCTAGTAGAGGCTCTCTGTGGAAGCTCTGCCCCTGCAGCAGGCTTTTTGCCTGTGTGCTGAAGCTTTTCAAAACAACCTCTGCAATCTATGCAGACAGCACCAAACCTCATTCCCTCTTATATTCTGTACACCCACAGGCTTAACACCACATGGAAGCCACCAAGGCTACCAGTGGCTTGTGCTCTCTGGAGTGGCAACACTAGCAGTATCTGGGGTCCTTTGACCCAAGGCTGGAACAGGAGCAATCAGGATGCCAGGAAGGCTGCACATGACAGTGGTGGCCCCAGGTGTGGTCCATGAAACCATTCTTTCTTCCTAGGGCTCTAGGCCTGTGATGGTTGGGAGAGGCTGCCACCAAGTTTTCTGAAATGCTTTTGTGGCCTTTTTCCATTGTCTTGGCTGTCAGCACTTGACTCCCTTTTAGTTATGTAAATTTCTCTAGCAAGTGATTGCTCTGCAACCTGGTTGAATTTCTCTCCTGAAAAAATCCTTTTCTTTCTCTATCACATGGCCAGGATGCAGATTTTCCAAATTTTATATACTGTTTTTTTAAACATAAATTCCAATCTTAGGTCATTTTTTTGTGCCTGCATCTGAACATAGACTATTAAAAGCAGCTAGACCACATTTGAACACTTTGCTGCTTAGAAATTTCTTTCATCAGATACCCTAAACATCACTCAAGTTTAAACTTCCACAGATCCCTGCAGTAGGAACAGAATGCAGCCAAGATCTTTGCTAAGGCATAACATGTGTGACCTTTGCTCCATTTCCTGTAAGTTCTTCGTTTCCATCTAAGACCTTGACACCTGGACCTTTTACTATTAAAAGCCTTTTACCATCCTTATTACTATTGGCATTTTAGTCGCAACAATTTAACCAGTCTCTAAGAAATTCCAAACTTTCCCTTATCTTCCTGTAGTCTTCTGAGCCCTCCAAACTCTTCCAACTTCTGCCCATTACCCAGTTCCACAGTCCCTTCCACATTTTCAGGTATCTGAAATGTGCCCCAGGTAGCAATGCTCCAAACTCCTGGTACCAATTTTCTCTATTAGGCCATTCTTGCATTGCTGCAAAGAAATATATGAGACTGGTTAATTTATAAAGAAAAGAGGTTTAATTGGCTTACAGTTCTGCAGGCTTTATAAGAAGCATGGTGTGAGCATCTGCTTGGCTTCTGGAGAAGTCTCAGAGAACTTTCAGTCATGGTGGGAGGTGAAGGGGGAACAGGGACATCACATGGCGAAAGCAGGAGTAAGTGAAAGAGAGAGAGTAAAAGGGGAGGTTCCACACACTCTTTAAGGAGCATATCTCATGAGAACTCACTGTTAACCACCAAGGCAGCACCAAGTCATGAGGGATCTGTCCCTATGATCCAAACATCTCCCATCAGACCCCACTTCCCCCATTGGGGATTACAATTCGACATGAGATTTGGTTGGGGACAAACATCTAACCTTATGATACATAAGGCTATACCATATTACATTGTATACACTTCATATACAGTGCTTCCTGAAAAGAGACTTAAACTGCCGCATTTATTCTAAAACACTAGGTAAAAATGAATGGATAGATATTTTCATTATGTGGTCAGAGATATTGACTGAAAAGTATTTATGTTAGAAAGTATTTCAGGTTTAAAAAAGTATAAATCATCTGCTGTGATGGTATATTCAGCAACTAAAAATTGCAGTGCTTTTTAAACATTATTGTCAACTTGGCTAAGCTATTTGTAAATAATTAAAAAGAATTGCTTTTTCACCATAGAATTTTATATTTTTATTGATGGTATATGGCTTTGGGGTATCAAAACTCCACCTAGAAGTTATACAAAAATGTTTTTCTTAGAAATTTAATCATTCTTATACATTCAAAATTTACCAATACTATGAAAATATGTGTGGAAGCGGATATAGTAAAAGTTATGTGTACAATTTTTATGATTCATATTGATAATTGTCAACATCAATCAATTGATCACTTAGTGTTGTTTTTCCAACAATGCTTTTCTTTTAGAAGTGTAATTAGAATTGCAATACCAGACCATAAAATCCAGAGAAAGAAAATTGCTTATTTCTTTTATGGATTCATTGGTCTAAAAAGATTCATCCTGTGAAATATTTTTATTGTATCATGAGCACTTGTGTAGTGAATATAGAAAACCCAATGACAGATAAGAAATATATGAATATTGACTCTAATATTAGTTATTTATTCCTGTGTAAGTAATTATCTGACCACTTACTGGCTTAAAACAATATCTATTATTTCAAAACATCTGTGGGTAGGAATTTGGCACAGTTTAGCTCCTCAGACTCCAGATCTCTCAAAAGGCTACAACCAAAGTGTCAGACTATGGGAGGAGCAACTTCTGAATTCACTTAACCTGAGCTTGGCAAGCTTCAGTTTCTGGCTAGTGGTTGGCATTAGACATCAGTTTCTTGCTACCTTGATCTTCCCATAAGAGATATGGTATGGCAACTTCCCCTAGACAGGTGTGTGTGTGTGTGTGTGTGTGTGTGTGTGTGTGTGTGTGTGTCTGAGAGAGAGAGAGAAAGTCAGTCTTTTTTAACCTAATCTCAAAAGAGACAAGAAGACATCCCAACATTTACCATGTTTTTACCAGGTCTATACTTACACACTTACGAGAGGTGGATTACACAAGGACATGAATACCAGGAGGTAAGAATCTCTAGGAACCATTTTAGAGTCCTCCTACCACAGTTTCCAAAGACATTCTAAAGAATCTTATAAAATAAGACATATCATTTTCTTCTCTCTCCCTTTTTTGACAATTTCTTGCTTGCTGAATACTATTTCTTCGTGTTTCCCTTGGTCAAAAGTTACTAGTTACAGCTAGTTAAAGTTGCTTTTAGCTATTTTCCATTAATAGGTCATTGTTGAGTTAATCTTATGTGAAAGGCACTTGACAAATGCAATCTGGACAATAAAAGAATGATTAACTTAATGTACTTCCTCCCAATTTGTTTGCAGTGGAGGTTCATAACATCAGGCAAAATCTGTTGAAATGATTCACTTAGTATTGGTGACTAATTCCAATAAGTTATTGTCTTGTCATTGTGCCTGAGTATTCAATGCCATAGAAAACAGTATATAATCAAAAGAATTTCAGGTACTGAAACAGGATGCTTTAAGGCAGAGTCCACCCACACACAGGAAACTGCCCACTGAAAGTGTCCTTCCTTTTTTCTGTTGTTGTTGAATCAACATATTTATTGAAAGATTACAGAATATAGAGAGGTATGGATAAACCTATGCTAAGGAAGTTAGAATTTACATGGAAATAAAGTACATAGAATGATAATATAAGGCAATATATACATGAAAATAAGTATAATAAAAATTCAGTGGATGGAGAGGTCACTCCTGGCTGGGCTGGTCAAGAAAGTTTCATTTGGTTTGAATCCAAGGTATTCTTACATTCATACCAAGCCTGTTCTGGCTTACATTTTTAATTCCCCCTTTTGGTAGGCTGAATAAAAAATCCCCAAAATGTCTGCATCTTATATCCCAGGATGTGTGACTATGTTACCTTTGGGACATTGTGGGTGTGAGAACATTAGGTTAAGAATCTTGAGATGGAGAAAGAATTCTGAATTAGCTAGGTACATCCAATATAAGATTCCTCATAAGAAGGAGGCAAAAGGGTTAGTGTTAGAAAAGAGATGTGAAGATAGAACTAGAGATTAAAGTAATGCTCTTCGAAGATGGAGGAAGGGGCCATAAGCCAAGAAATGCATGCAGCCTTTAAAAGCTGGATAAGGCAAAGAAATGCATTCTCCCCTGAAGTTTCCAGAAGGAACATAGCCTGGCCAACACCCTGATTTTTAGATTCTAACATTCAGATCTGTAAAAGAATAAATTTGAGTTATTTTAAGTCACTAATTTATGGAAATTCATTACAGAAGCAATAGGAAATTAATACATTCTTCACATGGAGTGGAATTTAGTAGTTTACTCATGGGCCATGTTGCTTTACCTTTCTAGACACTCCTCTTAGGTCAAGCACTTCAAGATGCACTGCCCACTGTGCAGCTCAAGTCTGATCCTCAGGAATAGACACCTCTGTGTGTTAGGGGAAGAAGAGTGGGAGGCTGAGGAATGAGAGACAGGAATAGGTTTTGATGCCTAAGTCTAAAGATGCCAAAAATCCTGAAATGCAAATTTAGTATATTTTCCATGAAGAAATTTCCTGCCTAATATGCCAATAATGCTCTCATTAAGAGACAATGTTTATCAATTCTGGCAGAATCTGTTTTACGGTATTTTCACATTGCTTGATATAGTTTCTTGCTTAAGGATGTGGAAATACTGGTCAGCACCACATTATTTTTGGTCTTTGGACCAAAGCTAAAATTGAGAAATATTCCAATTTTAATATTATGTGACATAGCTACTGCACTATGCATTCAAGATTCACAATCCAGTTTAAGGGACCCTGGAGGCAAAGGAATGAAGACTTATCTACCATGAACATGTCACCATATTCTTGCTTTGAATGGTACTGTACTGTGTTTGCTGAAACCACTACATGTCAGAACCAGGGGAGCCATATATACTTGTTTTATGCTAACTGATTTACCATGGAGCCATGCAAGGTAAAGACAGTTATCACTGTTCCGTGCTAAGTAAGGACTGTCTGTATTAACTGTTTTGATTGCTCTCAAGCAAAAGAAATATCCAAACTTTGCCACTGCATTAACACCAAGGAACTTAGCATTGTATGCACTTTGAAATTCTTACCTAGTTATGTGGCTCATTTGAATGCTGTCAGTTACATTTGGGAGGAAGAATAAGTAATGAAAAATATGTCCTAGAAATGTAAAGGAAAAGAGAGATAAGGATATAAAATATTCTAAATTCATCCCAGTAAATTAAGAATATTAGAGACTTTGAAACTTGATTTTAGTTGTTTTTGGGGGGAGGGAACTTGATTGGATGAAAAGAAGAACAGGACTCTCTGTGGAACATAAAATAACTGTAGAACATTCTATAATCAACTCTAAATCTCCAGCACTATGCTGTGCTCTAAGACTCCTACATTATGCTATAGTCTCAATTACTTGAATAGCATAACATCAGTGCATTTGATGCTCTGATTTCCGTGAATTACATTTCCATTTAATAGTATTATTTGGTATTGTAAACATTTATTCATATTAGAATTCTGGTAGCATCAATTGAAATGGAGCTGCCCAGAAGAGAAATAGAGATATCATATGTTCTTTTGCTATTTCTTGTTAACATTATGATCATCACTTATTTCAAAAACTGAACCAAAAAATAAAAATAAAATTGAAATTCACTTATTATAATTTATAACTTGATGAATTTCTTACCTAAAGAAAACAGCAATGCAAAGGGAATTTTTCTGTATATTTCTAAAATTAGACTTCCTTTCAAAATTTTACATATCAGATTTTGGATAGTGTTGCTAATTGCTGTTATTTTTCTTTTTTAATTTAAGCTACGATATCTCCCCCAAGCTCTATCCAATTCCTCCATGGCTATTATTTCCAAAATTAATGTATGAGCAGGAAATACTCAATATTCAGCTGAAAATCCTATGCCAATTTTTTCTAGAAGTGTGAACTTGAATTTGAATATATCATCTATTTTCTTGCCAGCTTCTTATGATTACCTTAAAACTGTTTATATTAATTGGCTTAATACCTAAATTCTGGTAAGGAAGAAATATGGTTAAATAAATATGTATTAGAAATATCTATTATTAGCAGTATCTATTTTAAAAACAGACATATATATATACAGATAGATAAATAGATCTTTCATAAACCACTTGCCCTGTTTTTGCTTTCAGTTCAGAAAAAATTCTGCCTTGTGGTTATTTATGAATCAGACTGATATATTGCCTTAAGGTACCATAGTCAGTAGAACTGCAGTTATTAACAGCTGGAAAAGACAGTATTTTATTCTTTCCTGTTACAAAAATCACCCTCAGATAGGCTAATCTCCAAGTTTTATTTCTTTTTAAATTCAGTATTTTAGGCTATTATTTACTGGGTTGAAAATAAAACCTGATTTTTAAAATTAAAGTATATGGTATTACATTTTTCTAGTTATTTGCTTGTATTTTGTGTCAGGAGGAGAGATCCACACATCATGTAATTGAAGATTTCATTGTAGATTAGAATCACAGTAATAGAGCTTCTGACCCACCGAAAAAGTGAGACTCCTATAAATTATGTATATCTAGGATTATAATATTGATATTCTCATTTAAATGTTGAATTCTTCCTGTCAGTGGCTATAACACATTTCTAACATACTTAAAGCTGCCCACAATCATGGCATATAAACATATGATATCAACACGTTGAAAGAGGAATAAGTTTGTATGGGTTCATGGCGTGCATGTTACCCAATAAATAGTTTCTACTGCACAGCAAAAAGATTGCTCATTTTTTATTAGGAAGAATGAAAATAATTTACTTTAGTATGACATTGGTGAAAAATTTATAATAACCAAAGCCGTAGAAATGCATAAAAGTTATGAGGCTGTCTGGGGAAATAAAATAAATCTTAGTGTTACTTCTTTTTTAGGCAAAATAATCTTTAGAAATATAATGGAGATTTATACCTAAGACTAGTCTATATTTGGTCTTATTTACCTGTATTCTAGTGCTTATCTGTTGTAAATATATCTTTATGTAATCTGTATCCATAGCCTATCTTTATTTTACACATGTGTAACTAGACTGTGCCTATGTATTATTACATGAATAATAATTAATATTGTTTGCTGTAAGTTATCAATAGGTAGCTTTCCATGAATTATCAAAATTAATATTAATGATTATAATATGTATTCCATATTTTTCTTATGTGGGTACTAGGACATAGTTTGATTTATTTTATGTAAAGAACATAAAATAGTTTGCCGAAGGTCATACAGACAGTAAGTAGTAAAGCCAGGCTTGAACCTATTCTCTTGATCACTTAGCTGTCTGTTTTTACATGTGTGTTACATTTTGCAGGCTTGAAGTAAAATTGGATAGCTGTTGACTACTCCTTAGGCAAAGTTTCTTGGGACAGTACCTCTGTTGTGCTAGAGTAGAACCCTCCCCTTGGTCTGAAGGACTCAGGAAAGCCTCCTGAGGGGAGATGTTGCCTAGAGTGAGTTTCAAGGGATGAATAACATTCATCCGCAAGGTAGGGGTGGCTTTCTAGACAGAAAAGTCTCAGGTGCAGAAACATAAAAGTAAGAAAACACTTGTCACAATAAGGAAGTGCAGGATTCATTATAAGAGTGCAGGGTTTCTTTTGGGAAAATGGTAAAAGGTAAAGTGAGAAAAGTAGTTCGGAAACGTATAATGATGATTGATGGAAAACCACATGTGCAGAGGTTTGATTATCTTCCCTTCCTACGAATGGGGGACCTTACTTAAAATTTTGAATACAGAAGTAACCTGTCTATATTTGCATTTAAAATACATCACTCCAGGGCAGTGGTTCTCCAACCCTAGCCTGCATCAGACTCACTTGAAGGGCTTGTTAAGCAGTTTCGGATGCAGTCAAACTGGAGTAGGGCCCATGAAATTGCATGTCTTACAAGTTCCTGGGTGATATTGCTGCAGCAGCTGCTGGTGGTAGTCCTCAGGTCACCCTTTGGGAACTGATTTGAAGAAAAGATGATATAAGAGTGAGAGTGAAAAAAGGAACTCAACAAAGACACTATTTTGGAAAAAGCCAGAGGTAGGGGGAGGTTTTGAACTAAGCTAGTAAATGTAGTAGTTAATGAAAGAAGGCAATCAATTAGGCAGATATTTACAAGGAAAACTAGATTAGACTGGTATATGAATACAAGAGTGAGAGAAAACTCTATTGATATTCATAAATCTAGATTGGATAACTAACTGCTTATTGAAAATATCAACAGGAATAGGAAATTGGCAGTTGGCCACAGTAATGGCTGAAAAGAGAGAAGATGATGTCTTATTTGGATATACTGAGTTTGAGATGGCAAGGATGCATCAATGTGGAAAAGTTGGAAAAGAGAAGTAGATTGAGACTGAGTCACAAGTTAGTAAAACGTTCCCTTTATCACTTCAGCCATATGAAAAGGAATGGACAAGAAAAAGCCACACACAAAATTTATGAAGTGGAAAATGCGAAACCTGAATCTCTGGCACTTTCCTCAGAAAGCCCCATCCTATGCACTGTTGAAACACTTGTGTCTTTGATACACATTATATTTCTTATTTAGGTTTGAATTCAAACAGAAGACTTTGAAATTAGAAATATATAGCCAAGATTTTAGGAATTTTACTTTTTTGCTAAATCTAATGTTATCAGCTCTTATACTTACAGGTCAATCAAGGATAATCATTCTCCCATCAGATGTTATCAGCCACCCCAGAGTTTTTCTGCCTGTAATTTGTTACATTCCTTTGTCAGACAGTGAATAAGTGTTTATATTTTCTTCCAAGTCACCAAGTGGCATGCCAAGAAGTCCTCCCTATTCTTCCCTATTCTTTTCTCACCCTTCACTTTATCCAAGAAAGCATTGTTATTAAAAATCATTGCCTCTGGAGTCAGCCTCTTTGGTTTGAACACTTATTAGCTGTGTGATTTGTGTTAAGTCCTTTCAACTCTATTTTTGTTTGTTTGTTTGTTTGTTTGTTTCAGACAGAATCTTGCTCTGTTGCCAGGCTGCAGTGCAGTGGTACGATCTCGGCTCACTGCAACCTCTGCCTCTTGGGTTCAAGCGATTCCCGTGCCTCAGCCTCCCAAGTAGCCGGGACTACTGAGACTACAGGCATGCACCACCACACCCAGCTAATTTTTTTTATTTTAGTAGAGAGAGGGTTTCACCATGTTGGCCAGGATGGTCTGGATTCCCTGACCTTGTGATCCACCCACCTTTGCCTCCCAAAGTGCTGGGATTATAGGCATGAGCCATTGTGCCCGGCTGAGTCATTTAAACTCTAAAAGACCCAGTTTCATTATTGTGAAATGGTGAAAATAATAATGGCTAAGAGGGTTAGGATGTTACCTAATGCGGCGGTAGAGCTCTTAGCCGTGGTGTCTGTTTCAGTAAATGCTTAATAAATGTTAATTATTATGTTACTCAACCAGTTCCTGGACAAACTTACTTGGTATTCATTCAAAATTAAGTGCAATTCTGGCAACATGAAATACTCAAACTAATTGTTACTCTATAAAATTTACCACCACAACCCCGTTATAATTTTAACACCATATTTCTCAAAATTCTTCCTCATGTTGTTCTGCAGATTTATGTTCTTTTAGACTGAAAAATCCTTAAAGTCAGAGAGCATGTCATGTCCCTAATGCTATGAACACTGTGACCTTAATTTACTCCTTTTTGTGTCTTCCTGTGAACAGCACAGTGCCTCAGCCACAAAATTTGCCCAGTTGCTCTTTTTTGAAGGAATTAATTGTGTGACTCAAGGAAAATTCAGATTTGGGCTGGCCTATAATCAAAGTGAAGAAATAGATATCTCCCCCCCGCTTTTTTTTTGTTTTAAAGAATGAATAAAGGGCACCTTTTGGCTTACATAGGAAAGATTTATAAAATTGGTCTCTGTGTTTTCTGCTTATTCTCTGCCTCCCAGGAAATTCCCTGTAATGTTGCCAAGGAAACACTAACCGCTTAAGTCTGCTTGAAGAGGAAGATGCCTCATTAACAAACTCAGCTTCATTATTTGGATGCTTGCTTTAAGGAGCTGGTATTCAGTGATGAAAGATTGTTTCCATTAAGCCTTATGTGAAAAAGTGAATGATTTGTTTAAAATAATTTTGTCTTCTATTATTTATTCCCAATGCTGTGAACCTACACACTATGAAATGTTACATAAAAATAAACATTATTGATTTTTAGTTTAATATATTTGAATCACTTATTAATGCCAGCCACACATGTTAGATCTAATTTTCAAGCATTGATTTATTGATTGTACAATGATTAAGGTGTCAGACCTTTAATCTGAAGCATTGGCAGTATTTAACCAGAGGATAAATTTAATGTATTGTTTATTGACTATTAAATCATTTTGTGTTTTTTCCTTCTGGTGTACTAGAAACCATGTGATATATAGAAACTTAGTACCTCAAGTGATGAGAAAATACATAGTTGAGGGATTTTTCCTTTAGGAGGATGTCTCATTAGTGATATATGACAGAACCGAAAATACCCTGGGCTTGGGGTTATAACACTTGGGATTTCAAAGCTTTTTTCCAGCATTCACCAGCTGTGCGATTTGGGGCAAGTAATTTATTAGTTTATTCATTCAGCCACTCTATAAAGATTTATTGTGCAAACATTATTGCTTTGAGCCATGCTTTCAAAGTGATACAGTTATACAAAAATAAGACACACTTCACCATATATACTCTGAGACTCAGCTTTTTTATATGTAAAAATAGTATCACATACTTCATTCATTCAGTAATTGTATTATTCAGTAAGTATTTATTGAGTCTCCACTGAGTAGCAAGGTGTTCTATAGGTTGATGATAGGTATTCACCTCTTGCTGGACTCTTGGCAACATGGTTCTTGTAACTTACTTTTTTAGGTTTAAGCATGGTTACAGTGTCTAGCTGTTGCTAGTTCCTGTGTGCCACCATTCCTCTGGACCCTGTAAACTATTCATACTGCTATATATCATCCCTTTATTAAATACTCTTCTGTAGAGTCTCTGAGTTTGTCAGTTTTTTCACATGAAACCTTGACTGATTTAGACAATTAGGGAAGGTCATTCTGAGGTTTTGGTATGTAAGCTAAGATCTGAATGAAGCCAATGGGTTAAATAGGAGAATATCTAGTGCTATGGTTTTGATGTTTTTCCCCTTCAAACCTTGTGTTGAAATTTGACACCAAATGTTGGAAGTGGGGCCTACTGTGAGATGTTTCAGTCATGGGATGGATCCCTCATGAGTAGATTAATGCCCTCCCTTGGGGGATGAGTGAGTTCTCTCTTTATTAGTTCCCCAAAGAGCTGGTTGTTACAAAGAGCCTGGCACCTCCTCACTCTTTCACATAGCTGGCTCCCCTTAGCCTTCTGAAATAGGTGGGGGCAGCCTAAGGCCCTGCTCAGATGCAGATGTTCAATCTTGAACTTTCTGGCCTCAGAATTGTACACTAAATAAACTAACTTCCCTCCCCTCCCCTCCCTCCCCTCCCCTCCGCTCCCCTCCTCTCCTCTCCTCTCCTCTCCTCTTCTCCTCTCCTCTCTTCTCTTCTCTTTCTTCTCTTCTCTTCTCTTATTTCCCAGCCTTAGGTTGTCCTTTATAGCAACACACAATGGACTAGGAAATCTAGAAATGAGCACTCTAAGAAGCAGGAAAAGCATGTGCAAAGGCCCTGAGATAGAAGCCAGATTTTGAATATTTTTTGAAATAGTAATGAGGCCATTGTGTCTGAGAGGGCAAAAGGGATGGAGAATGGCAAAGGATATGGTCAGAGAGATAGTTAAGACCCAGATCATTGAGGACATGGTAGGGCATAGCAATAAGTTTGTGTTTTATTCTAAGATTGCTGGGAAACCATGGAGGGGTTTTGGTCAAGGCAGTAATGTGATCTAACTTATATTTTAAATGGATAGTTATGTATACTATGTGGAGAATATATAGGGGAGAGGGAGATAAGAACAAATTCATGGACAACAATTAGAAAGCTATATATGTATATATTTTCAGTTTACATGATGGATATTATTGCTATAATCCAAGGGATTAGGATCACATGAATGAAGGTAGTGAGAAGTAGTCAAAGTCAAGTAGTATTTTTACAATAGACTTGGTAGGGTTTGCTGATGGATTTGGACCTGAGCAACTGGGTGAATGGTGATGCCATTTAATGAGAGTGCAATTACTGAGATGGTAACCTAATTTAAGGGAAGACTTGTGATGGAATCAAGAGTTTAATTTTGCATTATTGCATTTTACATAGCTATAATACATACATCTAAGTGGAGATTGAAGTGGCAGTGTGGATCTCAGAGGATAAATTGAAGCTGAAGATAGAAATTCAAAATTTATCAGCATACATTATATTTAGAGCCACAGTACTAAATAAAATCACATAGCGGGTGAAAATAAATGAAAGCCAAAAGGGAAAAGTATTTCAGTAAAAATGGAGTAGTCAGCTATGTCGACTGAAGCTTAGTAATCAAGAAATATGAGGACAGAACATGAAAAATTAAATTTGAACAATAGGATGTCATTGGCAGCCTTGATAAGAGGAGTTGCAGTGATGTGGTGGGCACAAGAAACATCAAGAGAAAAGGGAATGGGTGAGGGGAATTTTGAATTTTTCTATAAAAGAGAGGAGAGAAATGCTTAATTTTGATATTTTGAATACAATAAATTTTGTAAAGTGTTTACATATACATAATACTTCATTAAATATTTTGAGAACTTGAAATAATTTTAAATATAACCATTCAATAGAAATTGTTGTTTTACTATTTCACATTGATTCCACTGATACTGATTTTTTATAGACTGCTTAATGAACTCTTATGTACTCTATATTGAAATATGATAGCTTTTTCCAAAGATTCTATAAACTAGTCCCAAATTGTAAATATGCATGCATTAGTTTGCTAGGGCTGCTATAACAAAGTACCATGGACTGACTTAAACAATAGAAATGAATTTTCTCACAGTTCTAGGGCTACAATTCCAAGATAAAGGTGTTTGCAGATTTTCTTTCTTCTGAGGACACTCTCCTTGGCTTGGAAATTCCTGGTTTCTTCTTGTGTTCTCATATGGCCTTCACTCAGTATGCACACATCCTGATGTCTCTTCGTCTTCTTAAAAGGACACCAGTCATATTGGATCAGTCACCTAATCACCTCATTAAAGACCTTACATTCAGCCGGGCATGGTGGCTTACACCTGTAATCCCAGCACTTTGGGAGGCAGAGGCGGGCCGATCACCTGAGAATGGGTGTTCGAGACCAGCCTGACCAACAAGGAGAAACCCCGTCTCTATTAAAAATGCAAAATTAGCTGGGCATGGTGACTCATGCCTGTAATCCCAGCTACTTGGGAGGCTGAGGCAGGAGAATCTCTCATTTCAAACATTCCTCAAATGATACAATCAAGAACTTAAACTCTACCATTATATGTCCCAGATTCTATATTGCCTTAATTCTCTGGCAGGTCCCTGCAACATTTGAATCAATTTTTATGGTAGTTCCTCAAAAGGATTATGGGTAGAGAAAAATATACATACATTTCCTTTAGAAAGGAGATCATTTAATAATTTTCTTTACAAGTACTCCTTGTCATTTATGACCTTTAATAGAATATGCATGAATAAATCTCTTACCCATTATGTTCCTGTTCAAAGTTAGCATTTTCAGATGAAAACAGTGATAACACCATCCCTACCTGTCCCCTTCCTTGAATGTTTCCATCACATGCTCATCTCAGCCCCATATTGTATAATTAAGTGTTCTCACTTTTTAAATATCACGGAAAAATGATCTGATTAAGTCCTAAGTGAATTAGTAGCCTAAGTCCTCTTAATGATATCAAAGTATTGGCCATTTTCCTAATCGTAGGCATTTCATTTTCTATTACTTCAATTGTGACCTAATTATTCTTTTTCTTTGCTTTCTTACTGCAACATATTTCTCCTTTCTTCATCCCTGTCTTTCCAACTAGATGCAAACAGATAAGAGATGATCAGAGTCATAAGAAAGAACCTTTTTAGCCAAAAAGTGTAACCATTCAATGTAACCCAAAACTCCTTTCTAGCAGCCTTTGAGCAGAGTTGTGTTTTTTCATTTGGGGGGATGAGGGATGGTTTACAACTTAAATCAGTTGCAAACACAAAAATCTTGGGTGATTTTACTTTAAAACCCAGAATTTCAACTTCTTTTGAATAAGTCACGTAATTCATTAGCAACTCTGGAACGAAAGCCTTAGAACTGACAAGGCTAACTTGTAGTTGTCACTATAAACAGGTCACAGCCTCTACAGCCTATCACACTGTCACCTATTTCTCCATTTATAACTTTAACAACTATAAATCATTACTCAAGCATGACCTTCAGTGGTTACTGATTAAAGATTAAAAATCAATCTCTTTATATTTTTATCTTCTATGTGTAGAAAGAGTAGACCATAGATAAAATTTTAAAAATTTTCAACAACATGGATGATCCTGAAGAATATTAGGTGAAATGAGTCAGGCACAGAATGACAAATGTCACCTGTTCTTACTCATATGTGACAGCTATAAAAAATGATCTCATGGAGCCAGTGAATAGAATTGTGGTTACCACAGGCTGGGAAGGCTAGTTGGGAGGTAATGAAAAAAGAAGAGTTGGTTAATGTGTACAAAAATACAGTTAGATAAAATGAATAAGATCTAATGTTCAATAACATAAAGGGTGACTGTCATTAACAATGATTTATGGTGTATTTCAAAATAGCTAGAAGAGTAGATTTGGAATGTTTCCAACACAATTAAATAAATGTTTGAGGTGATGAACCTAAATTTGATTATTGCATATCAAATATTGCATCAAAATATCATATGTGTGTCATAAATATGGACAACTATTATGTATTCATAAAAACTAAAAATAAAATATTTTTTAAAGTTTTGTAGGTCAAATATTTTCCATGGGGTTAATATTTTTGAAAATAATATGCTAAACTGAAGTTTTCTTAAATTTTCTTTTTTCTGTTCTCACTTCAACTCTTCAAAGATGAAACATCTGCATATTTCAAAAATATCTGTTTATATGTTTTTCTTTTTATAGACTGTCCAGAGTTAGAGAATATCTAGATCTTTAGATGGAGACTATTTGCATAGTATTACAGTGTCCAAGATTGCAAAAAATAATAATAAAGTACCTGATGTGCCCATCTTTGCAGCTAAATAAATTATTGCACCATGGGACAGGGGGATTCTTCATGCTGTTGAGTAGCGTTTTACAATCAACACCTCTCCCCTTTTCAGGATATCGAATCCCTAACAGGAGGGCTGGCTGGTTCTAAGGGGGCTGATCCACCGGTAAGTTAGAATCTTCATTAAATTTAACTGTTGATGAACTGAATTGTGTAAACACCAGACCGTCAGTCAGTTGCTTGTATATTATTTGTCATATGCAGGTACTTTTTAGAAATATAGCTATTATAGTAATTAATACAGAAGTATGAAATTGCTTTGGGGTGTGGTCTGGTGTTTTTAAAACTTATCTCCATTTATTGGCTTTAAAAATAGGAATAAAATCTTCATTTGAATATCTCAGCAATTTATGTTCTACTAATAGGCTACACGAACTTGAGAATTTATTATTATGTGTATAGTATTTGGGTTGCAATATATTTTCTGGTTATTTAGAAAAATTATATCCGTGTGATAAATAGTATTGACTCTTGATACTGTTCTTTTCTACTTAATTCAGGAAGCTTCCAGAAAATTAGAAACAGTATTCTAAAGTTTCTAAGAATTATCGTTTATAAGCAGTAACAAAACCTTGATGGTCTATTATTGGAACATCTTAGTTTTTCTGTGATGTCTGATTTCAGAAAACATTGATAGATGACATTCCCATGACTTCATGCTTGAGATCCAAAATGAATTCAAAGAGTATATCTAAAGTACTAAGACAGATTCAACTTATATCTCCAAATAGTCAATGAATACATTTTTATCATTACTTGCTTTTTTATTTAGCAAAATGAAATGTAATGAGGAACATACAGAACTTAGTGTTATCATTTTTAGCTATTCTACACATAGGCATCTAGGTGAAGTACTTTAACTCCATTAAAACACCAGTGAGTTGTTAAAGAGATAACTTTCAGTTATAGCTCTTTCTGTCCTGTCTCACTCTCATGTGTCTCATGGTGGTATCTAATTTTCATCATGTTGCTCCTAAAGTATGGCTAACCAACATATTATAGTCCTTTTCCTTCTTTTTATTTTTATCGTAACAATTAATGTGGAAAAATATATTGGCTACAGACTGCTGCTTATATTTATCCCCTGAACCTATTACATTACAGTGTAAGGTAAGATGAAATGTAAGTCAACCCGGAAAGCATATTGACAGGATTAATGGCCAGTCTTTTACTTAAGTATTGAGGTGAGTGCTTATGTGATATAATTTTACCCTTCTGCCTTACACGGTGCTTGTCCATAGAATTCAACATATCAGAAAAGTAGATCTATTTCCTTAAAAATACTTCCCTTACCTGTTCACTGATTCCTGGAAGAATTCTACAGTTAGAGAATAGTCGGTTTTCAAAGGATTTGTCCCTTGTTCAGAGCAAAATGAAATATCTGTGTTCTGCAAGTAGTGATAAAAATCTTATCCATTATTTACATGTTAAAATCAATTAGTTTGTCATACTCTCTAAGAAAGCATGTTTCTAAACATGAAAGATTGAGTGGATGTGTGGCCTAGTTGTTGAAAGAATCCTTTTGCAGGGGGAAAAAAGGTCACAGAAAGGAAAAATGGTATCCTGAAGACAAACCTCATCAGTGTCATTCCCAGTAAATAAAAGTGAATAGGCATGAGTTATACAACTAAATATATATATATATTTTATACAAATATATATATATAAATATATATGTATATATTTATATATATAGAGAGAGACTATTTTTCCTTTAAAAACAACTTATTGTGAAGTTGATAGGAGTTTTTCTTGGCTGTGCTTTACCCTGATGATTATTTTATACTTATCTTTTCTCAAGTTTCAATGATTATGCTTATTTTATAACACTTTGTAGCATGGAAAATATGAAAATTTCAGAGTATGTAAGGGCTTAGGCAATCTAGGGGATGATTAGTACACATTAATTTAGGGTCTCCCATTGTTAAGGATCTATCTGGAACAAACTGCTCGGAGCTATGTGACAGTTGTTTTCTTTAGCCTTAAGTATCTAGGGTATCTAAGTATTTAGCCCAATAGTATCTAGGGTTACTTCCATCATTTATGAATAAAGCTATGAATGAAGCTATTGTTTTTGCCTCCAAGTTAGAAAACTGAAAATCAGATTAAATCATATATGATCTAAATCAATTTCAACTTTTTAAAATTATTTTTGTCTTTTTAAAAGTTTTTTTAAATTATTTTTTTGAGATGGAGTGTCGCTATGTCACCCAGCTGGGAGTACAGTGGCATGATCTCTGTTTACTGCAGCCTCTGCCTCTTGGATTCAAGGGATCCTTCTGCCTCAGACTAGCAAGTAGCTGAGATCACAGGTGTGCACCACCATGCCCGCCTAATTCTTGCATTTTTAGTAGAGACAAGGTCTCACCGTATTGGTCAGGTTGGTCGCAAACTCCGGACCTCAAGTGGTCAGCCCACCTCAGACTCCCAAAGTGTATTTTTTCCTTTCTTTAAAAAATATCATTTTAGTAGATCATCAAAATACTATTGTCTACTTCAAAAGTTATGCCTTTTGTAGAAACCATTCTATGATGATGTTTTCATTGGTAAGAAATTCAGTCTTATTTTATTTATTGAAAAGAATACATCAAGTGTTGAGTGAATGATCTTTCATAAGGATTCATAGCTGTGGAGTAATTTCTTTGCCAGTGTAATAGAAATCTCAGAGGTATCTTTAAATGTAAATGATATATTTAAAATTGCAAATTGTGCTGTGGGTACACATAAATGCTATTTCTGAAGCATTAGAAAAAGAGTGAAGTTGGTTATCTCAAATGATAAGGCATATATAAAATGTTGTGTCAAATTTGCAAATGTTATCATAAGTAAATTTGCATATCTGGTAAGAATAAATTTGAGGAACTCCTGGATAATTTCACATTAAGATTTTTAACAATAAGTGTTAAATAGATTTTATTGAAAATTTTGGTAGTCTCAGTTTTAATGCTAATAATGAAAAAGAAAAGCACTCATTTATGATTTTCAAGGGTGATTCAAAAAATTTTACAATGGCCTGTTTCTGAAAAGGATTTTAATTCAGAAACTGGAAATTAATTGTAGTAGCAAACACAGCTTGCAGTTATGTGATTTTTCCAAATCACATAATTATCTTAGAAAATAAATGCTTTTATCATTGGAGAAAAAAGTAGTATCTGTTAAGTATTAACTTAAAGCTGTCTTTGAAAAGTTACATCAAAAGATATTCTACCTTTGGCATAGGTTTCCCATTCATAAATATTGGATCACAGATTAACCTCCAGCGTAAAATCATAGAATTTATTTACATAGGGAAAAGAAACTAGATAATCAAAATCTGAAGTATAAAATTACTTATTAAATAGTGCTTTGTAAATATACCACTTTGTCATAGTGTTTTATATTTTAAATATGAGCAATATTAAAATGTGAAAAACTTGGAGACTATAAAGAATCAAAGTATCCCACATTGTCAGCTAACCCCTGGCAAGGCCAGGGTAAACTATATCCATTTCTGCTACAGTTAGCCAAGAGGACTTTGGAAGCTGAAGTACTGTGGTGCAATGCATGAACTCTGTTATGTATCTGTAAAGTATGAACCTGCTATCTGGAGAGCTATGATGTGCAGGTCAGTGTGTAACCAGCAGTGTGAAGGATCCCTGCCTGTGTTGAACCCATGTGCCAGTGGGAGAGAGGTGTAAGTTTTAAGGCAACCCCTGCCCTGGTATCAGGATTCTTTGTAGACTGTGGACTAGGTGTAAGTCAATAGGTAGGATTTAGTGGATCAGCTTGGCCATGCAAGTTAAGTTTAGTGATACATACTTAAGCAGAGTTCGTATATACAAGATGAGAGGTGTTTCTCTTTGCAATTTGGTTTAAGAAAATATTTTGACTAAGTAGCTATTTACTTTCTTATTATTTCTGATGTTTTTTAAAGGCCAACATTGACAAAAATCTAATAAAGAGACTACATGAGACATTCAAGAACATGTTTTGTTGTAGCATACATTGGTCAAATGTGAAGATATTTCATTGTATTTCACAAAATGTTATTATCAGGATTTAAATTAAATCTTCTTCATTGCCTCATGTAGCAATTATAGCAAGAATACCACTGAAGGTATTCAGTTTCTTCTTTTTCTTTCTATTTATTACTTTGGAGTAATAAGATCTATAAATTTGGTTCCTACAGAACTTAATACTTTTACATGTTCTAAGTTTTTTCTTTTTTCTAAATGCTAATGGTTCTCTTTATTTCTAGAGTGTGGTGAATAAGTCATTGCCCAACTAATTCATATGCTTGGGCTTGATATACACACTGTCCTGAACATTCTTAAGCTCTACTAGGTTTTTCTTCCCCACTGAGGAAACAGAATTGTACTTTCTGTTCCCATTTTATGGTCTTCCTGATGGTCCTTAGCAATTTGGATAAAACATCACATAATTTAAAACAATTTCAGTTTTCTGAGGGTGCTGTTTAGACCAAGTTATATACATTTGAAATTGTAAATGCTCTTAGAGTTTTAAAATCTCCAAAACTGATTTTAATTTGATTATTCAAAAGTGACAATATTTCACTTATTTGCTTCAACAGGTAAGAGAATAAAGTAAAATGAATCTGAATTGTGATCTAATTTAAATTCTTTCAACCTGAACCTTATATTGTCATATTACTTCCTTTCATTTTCCTATTTGTTTATTTTAAATTCAATGTATATTTGAGTGTACACTATGTGCTAGGCTATACTATAGCATTTGGTTAGGTTTTGGAGATACTGTGATAAACAATACACAGTTACTCATTTCAAAATCTTACAATACACTTGAATGGACAGTTGGGCAGAAACCAATTATTATATCCTATAAGCACAGGATGAGATGAAAGCAAGTAAGAGTGTCATATAATCCAATTGATGTAAGTAGAAAGGGGCTGGAGAAACAAGCAAGGCAAATAGAAGAAAGTCATTTCTTACATGACAGTTATAGGATGAGTTAAAGTTTGCCAAGTGATAGGGGGAGCATGGTATATTAAGCAACGGAAACAGCATCTGTATAACTAAAAAATGAGAAAATAACATCATGTGATAAAGTATAAAATAACCTGGGCATGGGAGATAAGGGTGAGATAGAAGGCTAGAAAATTAAGCGTGGGCAAGAATATAATACATTCTACGGAAGGAATTTGTGCTTTATACGAAAGACCAAAGGGAAGCGTTAAAGTGTGTAAAAAAGAGTCAGTGAGATCCTTCATTTGAAACATTTCTTGTTACCACTTGGAGAATAAATTAGAGAAAAGGCTAAAGCAAAGAGACCAGTGAAATGACTTGCAGTCATTCATCCAAAGGATAGTGATGAAGATAATGGTGACTTTTTTTTATCTCTATCCCTAGATTATCACAATAACTAAAGGCAGTAGTACAGGAGAAATTCAATATTTTTAAAAAAACAAAACATTAAATGATTAATAAGAACCTATAAGGTGACAATAAAAATGGAAAAGAATGGATTGACCATAAGATATTGAGAACATAGTGAACATACAATAATAGGTGGTTATTTGGAAGCAGACCAAGGCCTATTGAGAAGTCAAGGCTGATATTGGAACTTTCTGTTTTGACAATTGAGTGGATTGGTTTTATAACAAGAAACCAATGAAATAGAGCATTTTTAAGGGGGAAATGAAGGATTCAGTTTTAGACATGTTAAGTTAAGCCGAGTTGGGAATATATGAATGATTTGGAAATTTAAAGGTGAGATCTCATTTAAGGTTATTTATCTGGATGTGTAGAAGACTTAATTGAAGCTATTGGAGTTGATGACATCATCACCCCAAAAAACATGTATACAGAGTTAGAAGATAAGAGAGTTCAGAATAAAGCCTGAGAAAGGAAAGCACTTAAATAAAGGTCGGAGGAAAAATGTGTCTCAAAAAAGACAAAAAAAAGATGGGTTCAAGGATGGAATACCAGAAATGTGGGAATCATTAATGCCAAGGTAAAGAGAGGAGGGCAAAAGGGTTATTAGCAGTTTCATGATGTGGAGAGTTCAAACACTATGTCTGTTGTATTTAACAAGAAGAAATTATCGTGGTGAGAGTAATGATATTAGAGTAATTTAGGTAGAATCAAGTTTCCAGGGCCATGAGAGATTAAATGGAAGACAAACAACTGTATTCAGTACTTGTAGAAAACTATTGCAAACAGCTTGGTTATGCAGGAAGTCAGAGGAAGTAATAGAAAATAGAGAAGATGAGGCTGAGGCACAATTATTTTAAGGAGAAAAGATTTGAGTGTGTTGTATTGTTACTTGTATGCTTGGTTTAAGCATTTCAGAACCAAAACATTTCCAGGTACTAATAAATTCCAGATTGTGGTCATAGACATGGGTGATGAAGTAAAGAGGAAATGAAGCTCATTGGAATATCTCTAGGTTAATCACTTCCTTAAACTTCAAATTTGTGTGTACGACTAAACATTTGACATGTCCACTTGTATATCTGATAGGAATTTAAAACATAACAAGTTAAAAACTGAGCTTCTGATTCCCTCTGTCACTCCTACAAACCTCTCACCATTTTCCCTCTCAGTTAAGGGCTATTTCATGATACCCTTCTCAAAATTCAAACACTTAAAATCATTATGTAGGTTCTGTCTTCACAATTTATTTAGAATCCAATGACTTCTTACTACCCCTCCAAAACTACCACTGTGTTTAAAGTCACCATTCTTTCTCACCTGTCCAGTTTCTTTGAACCAAGAAGGACAGGTTTTATGAAGTGTAAGTTAGATCATGTTACATTTAGGCTTAAAGCTGTGTTAGCTTCCCATCACAACAAAATTCCCAAAACCCATGGGATAGTTTCTAATACTCTTCATTACTTCCTTCCCTTACAGTGATTGTAAGAACTCACCTTCTACCTTTTTCTCCATAACTCATCCACTTAGGCTACACTAGCCATTTTGCTGTCCCTTTACCCAGGCAAGTTTATTACTGGTAAGGGACATTACACTTGCTATTTTTCCTTCTTTGTGTCATGCTCTCCTCTCAGATGTCTTCATGGCCTACTGCCTCATTTTCTTTAGGACTTTGTGTAATTGCCACTTTAACAGAGAGTTTTCCATGAATACCCAATATTATATTTCCTGACCCTATATGTTTATTGTTTATATTTTTCTACTAGAATATAAACTCTACATGGTTATAGGTCTTGTCTCTTTCTTTCACTATTATAGAATAAAGATTTGTAATACTTGGCATATGAGTTCCTCTATAACTATTGAGGAATGAATGAATGAATTAGAACAAATGTTCATGAGCACACGATTCACATGGGCATATTTGTGTGCTCACAATGATAACTCTAGCAGCCTACTTCATGAGAAAGAGATCAAGGAATAAAATTACAAAGTTGAACTTCATACTATAGTAGTGGTAGTAAGAATGACAATAGCAAATGAAAAAAACCTATAAAACCAGTGTTAACAGAATTTTATGATAGGGAAAGAAATAGGACTCAAGGAGACCTTTAAATGTTGGCCACTGGAAGAAACAACAGAAAAGAAAATCAAAGGGACATATTTAGAATACTGTATGTCTTAGTTATGTTGTTTAACATCATTAGAATAGAAAACCTATGGGAACAGAAATTTCTTTCTGGTTTGGCCAGGCACAGTGGCTCTCGCCTATAATCCCAGCACTTTGGGAGGCCAAGGCAGGTGGATCACGAGGTCAAGAGATCGAGACCATCCTGGTCAACATGGTGAAACCCCGTCTCTACTAAAAATACAAAAAATTAGCTGGGCATGGTGGTGGGCACCTGTAGTCCCAGCTATTCGGGAGGCTGAGGCAGGAGAATTGCTTGAACCCAGGAGGCGGAGGTTGCGGTGAGCCGAGATCACGACATTGCACTCCAGCCTGGGTAATAAGAGCGAAACTCCATCTCAAAAAAAAAAAAAAAAAAAGAAAGAAATTTCTTTCTGGTTTACTGCTGGACCACCAATGCTGGCATATAGTATGTCTTCAATAAGTATTTAATAAACATAAATTAAACGAGAGTTATGATGATAACAGGTCTCAGATTGTAATACTGTGAACCAGGAATTGCAAACTTCAAAAAATACGGAAGTTAAAAAAAAATGTGAAATGAGGTTTTCATTGTTGATTCAAAATTTTCCTTAAATCCCCAAAACATAGTGCCATTGATAAGTATCCCCCACATTCTTCAGAGAAGTGTTAGACATATTCACCACAGACTTGTAATAATGGCAGCATCAGTTCTGTATGAATCATCACCATTATCCTTTCATAGAGAACACCAGATGACTCATTAGCAGAGAGCTGTCAGCCGGTAGGGAGTACTGTAGGATTTTTACTCTCTGGAGAGAAGTGTGCGCTTCTCCTTTGCAAAATCAGGGTTGACCCAAAGCAATGACTCATAGAAAGAAGCAGTGGTATTTTTGAATTTCAATATTTTTTTAGCAGTGAATCATCAAGTGATTCCATGGGATGGATATAAGGTAAGGGAAGAAATAATGTACATTCCTTGTATTTTGTGACATGCATGGCCACTTAATCAGATATTTCCTTCTTCTCCAGTAAATTTGAGAGGCGGAAGTCTGGTTAAGCTAACATAAATTAGGCCACTGAGAAAGAACAGCAGTAAGAGTGGTATTTACAAACAAGAATTTGGTATGTCAAAGGAACATGAGCTTCCCATGGGCCAGATTGATGAATTAGAAAGATAATAGAACCCTTTATATGATGACTGCTTGCTAGGGTAATGGGACCCAGTATTAAGGATTATTAGGATGTCAGCTGTTCTGCCAAGAATATAAACTGAAATGTGAGGAGGTGGCGGGAGGCAAATGGTTAGTCAAAGAGCAAAGAGCAAATTGTCTATGTCAGTGATCTGTGTAGCATGGGATATCCCCCTTGGAGGACCTTCAAAATATCCTCTAATGAGTCCCAGTTTGGAAGTCTAGTATTTTGGAACCTGGAACATGGAAGTCAACAGTCTTATAAAACTTTGCCTTTCTTCCTGTAACTCCCTTTCATATCCCTGCCCCAACCTAGAAGAAAGACCTATGAAGCAAACAAAATGCAGGTAAAAAAGTGAATCATCTTCCTCTTTTGCAGTAGTTCAAGGTGGAGTGATCATAAAAGCTCTACATTATATAAGTAAGGTAAATTTTGGTAGTTTGCTGTACTGGACATTCTTAACTTGAAAATGGTCTGGATATCCATGATGAGATTTATTCTTGTAGCTCTAAGTGACTGAAAAGTTAGGAATCTGCTCAAGCTGAATTCCAGACATGCAGAAGGGAATATATAAAAAAGCATGTTTAATGACAAGATTGATGAAAAATTAAGGTGTTATTTGTTTGAGATTTGTTAACTTGTTTGTAGTTGCTTGTTTGGATTGAAGTCATTTCATTAACCTCATTTACATGTTAAAAAGACCACGACGTTTTTAGTTATTAATGATGGGGAGGAGTAACCAGAGAAATAGTCAGATGGTGTGAACACCAAAGTAGAGATGGTTTTACTTTAGAATGGAGGAGTAATGGGTTGGAAAGTCTAATGGTTTGCAGAAAAGGTGCTAACACTACCTTCTGAATTTAACTGAGTTGAGAAATTTGGAAAAGCATCCTCTTGGTGCTACCTATGAAGCCATTTAAACCTATTTTGGTTAAGGCAAAGTGATGATGGACTCCTTCAACAAAGTGATAAAATCGGAAAGATTGTTTTCTGTAAAATAGGGGTTTCAAAGGCACAGCAAAAAGTTTGAGGGGACGATACAGTGGAAAGTAGATAAAGGAGAAAAAACACAACACTAGGAGGGACTACAGAGACATGATGATGTAGAAGGGTTAACATTTTGTACGTTCCCCAAAGATGATAAAGGGTAACTGCTAGGAAAGTTTCCAAAATAATTAGCATCAAGTGTACACATAGAGTCAGTTCAGACTACAATTTATTAAAAGTTAATGAAATTACAGAAAGTACACAATATTGTGTGCAAACTATATTTTACATAAACCTTTGTTTTTAATTTCTTGTAATCCATGGGAAATAGCATTAAGATGTAGTGGTGTAGAGTGTGGGCTCCAGAAAGTCAGCCTCAATTTGATTTTCAACGCCACCTCTTAATAGCTGTGTGCAACCTTGAGCAAATTAGCTTTTTTCTTTGTGCCTCTATTTCATAAACTATGTGATGATGATGAAAATAGGATCTTTTACAAGGAGATTCTATTTAATGAGCCAGCACATGTAGAGTATTCCAAACCTGCCTGAAACATGCAAGTCCTCTCTAAATGTTTACCAGTATAACTGCTATGATTTAGAACAACTTAAGCATCTATATTTCAACACAATCAAACTACTTAGAGGGTGCTTTCAAATGTAGTTTTCTGTAATCAAAAATTTAAATTATGTAAAATATAGAAGTGAGCAATGAAATAGGAACTTTCAGGCTAACACCTGAAAGACTTGAAATTAAGTTTATGATAACACTGAGTGTTATGTGTTAAAAATGTGGGAAGCATTTTTGAGATCTCTTAGCATATTGTTTCTTCATTCTGATGATTAACGTGATAGGAAACATTTTAGAAATGATTTTTTGCTGTATCTGTCAAATTATTTGAGAAGCTCCAAGTATGGAAACAACTCTTGGTTAGAAATAGTCTTCCTTTTGATGTACTGTTAATTTCTAACTAATGTATAAGGAAAAAGGTATTTAAAGAAAGATGTATGAAGGAAAATCAGTGTTAATGAAGTAGGACAAACTATGCAAAATAAATATTAATGTATATTCAATATTCTGGTTAAATGATTTAAAGTGCAATATAAATTATTTTACTTGAAGTGTTTTTGCTCCTCAAAATACCAATCATATTTATGTCCAAAAAGAAAATATCACTTTAACCACAGAAATTGCAAATGTTTGTATTTTGATCTTTGTTCCTCCTTTCTTTTTCTTTGTATTTATGTTTATTAGATATACATTTGTTTATTTGTATACAAGTTAGAAGACATTTATATACAACACTTAAACATATAAAACATATGTGACATATTTGAATATATGTATATCTATGCACATATATACACATACATATATGTATGTTCTTATACAGCAAATGGAACAGATTCCTTAATCTCTTAAGTTCTGAATAAGCAAGAGAGTCGTTTCTAAATAGAATGTTCTCATCTAACCCAATAAGTGAAACTATTTTTACTTTTTATCAAAGATGCTTATAATTTAGATGTTTTTCTGGAAAAAAACAGACGGATGAATACACCTTTATACATATAATTACTCATTAAAATGTGAAAAATACGAAGTAAAGATAAAGGCTTAGCATATTAGTAATGCCTGTTGTACACTTAGTACTATTCTTAGCACTTTATAAAAAATCAAAAATCTTGACCCTTTACTATAAATTTTCGCACTCTGGTTAGCAATAATTTCTTTTTAAAACGTAATTAATAAGTGTAAAAATGAGTACATAAATGATTAATTTTGCCTTATATGGAAATAATCATGGTAATTTGAGTTTGGGGGGTTTTATTTTTTTATTTTTTGGAATACTTGTTTTGAGAGGTAAATGTTGATCTAGGTCTTAAATAACTCATTTGCATTAAATTAAGATTTTCATTATGAATGGAAGTAAATCAAGTATCTTTCTTTTCTTGGTCCAAAAGTATTTCAGTTCTACAAAGCTTAGTAACTATATAAGCTAGCTACTGCAACTTGTTTAAGGTACATCAGTTTACATTTAATTACCAAATTTATTTGGAATATGAAATTAAAATTGGTTCTTAGAAACCTTTTTCAAAATTATTTACTTTTCCTAGGAACCCTAAACACCCTCCATGTGACTGTGTAGCCTAATATCCTGTTCAATCTCAGCTAGATGAGGGCTGATGCTTGCTGAGTCATTCCAGAAAGAATGAAGATGACTCTCTAAGAAGAGAGTCTGAAGGTCAATCTCCAGGATAGCCTGAGGCAACAGGACATGTACACGTCCAGGGTATCTACTGTTGCTTCTCCAGGGACCCCAATAAATTGGTATTGCATTCTATCTATTTTGGCAAAATAAGAAATGAGCTAGTTTTCTGAGGATCCACCCCCTGTTCTGTCATTAGTATTCATTAAACTTTGGCTTTGTAGGAAACTGCCAACCTCTTTGGCTTGAGATTCTTCCCTTTCCCCCTCCCTGGATCTCCAGAAGATTGGCAGCAGCATTAACCTTCCAGGGAAGCTGTGTCTCTGTGTTAAGAAGCACTCCTCTGGAAGGAAAATAACTTGTTCTAGCTTTTCATCTGTAACTAGACAGTCTTTTTAAATGCTTATAGTCAGGGAAACATGAATTAGCAAAACATGAAATTCATGCATTTTTTTTCACTTAATTGTAACCACTAGGAGCACTTTAAAAATGGATCAGATTGTATATTCACAGTAAATTAGAGTTGATATTCTGCAGAATTATTACTTATGATTAAAATTTATGTTGATTCAAGAATACCACATAATAGGAATATGCCTTAAAGATTTTATGATAGGCTATTAAATTATTTTTCAAAGAGATATTTGAAGCCATTAAAGTACATTTGGAAAGTTTATAAGTTATAGGAAGAAAAGAGTTAAAAATTTTATATATTAAATTTTTAATATTTTACCAAAAGTTCACCAAGCTCGTCTGAAAGTAACTAAATCATTTATATAACAAATTCTCTGGGTATTCTTATATTTTACTCATAGAAAGAATTTATATTTTGATTGAAGCATGCTGAGAAGTTTTATAGAAAAATCCTATTTTTAAAAAATTTCCTTTCCTTTATCACAGATTATAATGGATACTCTACATGAATGACTATTTTTCTTCTATTGTCTTATGCCCTATTTTAAGACTAAAAATAGCCTTCTAATGACTATTTTTCTTCTATATTTTTTTCCTGCAAAAATTGGTTTTATGTATCTTCTTAAATTATAGATTTAGGGAGTACAAGTGCAGTTTTGTTGCATGGACATATTGCGTAGTGGTAAAGTGTAGAGAAATCTTCCTCATACATCTATTCAATACTGGATTTCACCTAATTTAATTCACTGTTCTCTAAAAGGCCAAGAATTTAAGTAAAAGCTGATTACAACCAACATCATTGTTCTAAATTTTAAACAAAAGCATGTAATCAATTGCATTAAATATAAGCAGAAAAATGGTCAAGATAAAATTCAAGAATAATGTTTTTGAATGTTTGTATTTACAAAAAAAATTCCAAAATATGATTCTACAGACAGCTAGATCCTACAGGCAATAACAGATAAAAGAGAACAAATATGAGAATTAAATAAAGGTTGAAACTAAAATGATATAAAATATATACCATTTAAAATACTAACTAAAAAAAGCCTGCATAGTTACATTAATGTCAATAATATGGACTTTCAAATAATTAATATAAAAAGAGATTTCAGTATTGAAGTTGGTGTGCTAGGTAAAGAAAAATTTTAAATGTTTATGCATCTAACAACGTACATTTAAAATATACATACAAAAATTAACAGAAGCAAAAGGAGAACAGAATAGTCTCAATCATGGTAGAACATTTTATCTTACTTCTCTCCATACCTGATTGGACTAGAAGATAAAATCTTTAAAGATAATAATCTGAGCAATGTGATAAATAAGCTTGGCCTCATTGATATGTATGGAGCACTTACTTTATTTCCCCAAATTGACCAAATGTAGGCCATATACAGGAAAACACAATAATTGTCAAAGAAATGAAATCATACAGAATAAATTTCCTTTTAACAGCAGAGTTCAGCTAGAAGTTATTACTGAAAATGAAAATTTTAAAAATAATAACTGAAAAGTGCTAAATTTTTTGGAAAACAAGATAGACACTTCTAATTAACCCATTTGGCCACAAAATCATTCAAGTAAAAATTAAAAAAATTTTTGGAATCTATTTTGAGATACTACATATTAACACATGTGGAAGGCAGTTAAAGCCCAAGTTAGAGAGAAATTTATAGCTTTAAAAATATATATTAGAAAAAATAAAGGCTAAAAATCAATTATATAAGTATTTAGCTTAAGAACCTAGGGAAAAAAGGGCAAATAAAACCTAAACTATATAGGAAAAAAATTATGTTAGTAGCAGAAATTAATAAAATATACTGGAATATTTAATATGGAGGATAAAGAAAGCCAAAAGTTGATATTGGGGGGGAAATTAACATTTACAACTGTGTTGGATTAGTCACATAAACAAGTGAAAAGATGCAGATAAACAATAGCAGAACTCAATAAATCACTGTAAGTCCTACAGACAATCAAAGATAAGAGGATATTTTGAACAGAATTCATACTGATGAATCTAAAATTGTAGATGAAATGGACAAATTCCTAGAAAACACACTTCAAGTTAATTCAAGCAATAAAAAATTCAGGTGATGTTTCACATAAAATAAAGAAAATCTTCAATTAAAAATCTCTCACAGAGAAAACATCTCAACCAGATGGCTTCACCAGTGAATTCTATAATCATTTAAGGAAGGAATACCATCTATTAAAAGCTCTAACAGACAATTAAAAAGAAGAAGTGCTTCCCAAGTTGTTTTATTAGGTGTGTTAGTTTTCTATTGCTGTGTAACAAATTGCTACAACCTTAATGCCTTAAAGTAACAATCTCAGTTTCTCAGAGTCTGGGAACATCTTAGATGAATCCTCTGCTTAGTGTTTAATAGTGCAAATAAGGTGCGAGTGTGGCTGCTTTCTGATCTGGAGCTTAGGGTCTTCTAAGCTCATGTTTATTTCATAGTTAGTTAATTAAATGAAGCAATAGACAAGAATATGACCTCAGGAGGTAGTTGGGCTTTTTCCAGAAATGCTAGGTTTATATACTCATTATATAGACAGGAAAATATGCTAGGAGAAAGACTTAAGAAGTAATTTTTTTGTTTGGTTCTTCTGTGCATAAATTTAATTCAATAAACAAATCACCAAGAGCCATACATTATTGATACAAATGTTAGGATTTTATGTTAGTAGGCTTTTAAAATGTTGATAAGTGTCTTGACGTTTTTACTTACAATTATGTTTTGTTTATTTTACATTTGTTAATATTGGGACTGTCTCTCAGCCTAAATAAAGATCAGTATAAAATAGACTTTTTTTTAAAAAACATCTATATAATACAAAGTGTTATCACTCTAAATCTTTCCTTTACATTTACATTATTTTCTCGTGTTTTATTGCTATTTTTAATTTGAAGATCTTTTTTCTTCCTCCCCTACTACTTTTCATTCTACAGATGATTTTGTTATTTTTTTCCATTCCTTAAATAATCCATTTGTTTCTTACTAGTTTTTTTTTTTTTTTTTGGAGCATGTGCCATGACAGTTAAATTAAGAAATGTTCTCATATTTTTAGCTGATCATACAAAGTATATACACTTACACACATATATTTACTATGTATATGTTTACTCATATCTATATTTAGTATGTATTGATATATACATATGTCATATTCAAAATATGCTAGTGAAATCATACATGTTTGGCTGGCATTGTGACAGAAGCAACAGGGAGCTTTGATTAAGAAAGGAAGGAGGTCAAGGAAGGCTTCTCTGAGGAAGTAATTTTCAGAAGGTAGACCATCTGAAGATCAGGGAGATGTAATAGCAGAAGAAATGCAGTGGGTTAAGTACTGTCCCCTCAAAATTTACATCCATCTAGAACCTCAGAATGTGACCTTATTTGGTAATATGGTCCTTATAGATGCAATTAGTTAATGATATTGAAATCATCCTGGATATAGGTTGGGTCCTATATCTAATGACTGGTGCAGGAGAACACCATGTGAACTGGAGACAGAGATTGGAATGATACCTCTACAAGCTATGAAATGCGAAGGATTGCTAACAACCACCAGAACCTTGGTGAAAGGCATGGAAGAGATGCTCTTTTGGAGCTTCTAAAAGGAAACAAAGCTACTGACAACTTGGTTTTGATTTCTGGGATCCAGTACTGGCATTTGTGGTAGTTTGTTACAGCACCCCTAGGATACTAAGACAAAGAACAAGGATCTAACTGTGACAGAAATGTAGTAAGCTAAAGGCAAAGTGACATAAAATGGGATTGGAATGAGAGGCAACAGCTAATCATTCTAGGTTCTGTAGGAGTCTGGATTTATTCCAAGTACTATGGAAAATGAAAGTTTTATGTGAAGGAATTACATGGCAAGATTTATATTTTAAAAATATTATACTGGTTGTTCTTAAAATTTAAGTGAAATAGAACAAGGACTGAAGCAAAAAGAATCTGGTAAAGGGCTAGGCTAATACAGGAGTCCAGGTAAGAAATGGTGGCAGTTTGGTTTAGGGTCATAGCAGTAGGGAAATGAATTGGGTTGAAATATAGTATGAAGTTAGAATTGAGGACTTGCTTATGGATTCAGTTTGTTTATTGAGAAAAAAAATTAAAGATGGCTCCTAAGTCTGGGGGAACTACTGGATAGATGCTCTTGACATTTACCACAACAGGGGGAGTGGGAAAAAAAGGGAAATGCTCTTTCTTTAGCGTGTATGAATTCTTCATAGGGATTGAGATATAAATTTCAGGGATAACAGTATGTAAATAATACCTAATGGTATGGGAATGGTGAAACCATCTAGAGTGAGAGAGAGTAGAAAGAGAGGAAGAGAGAAATCTAAGACCAAACCAACACTGAAGCAAATTAGAAGAAAAATGTGCAGTAAAGGACACTAAATACATAGCTGTGAGAAGAAAAATATATGAATCTTATATAAGGAAAAATAGGGAAGTGGGGAGCCACATTCTATTGCCCACAGTAATTGATACAACTGATTTATTTTTATATAAATGAGGATTCATTAGTCAAATGACTGCATTCAGGACTTTTTACCTAATATCTTAGGGAAAATTTTTCTCAGCAATATATTCTGAGTAGCTCTCTGACATTTCTGTGTTTTTAGTCTTTATGTTTTTTCTTTTTTAACTATGTAAGATGAGATAGAAGTGGAATTCTGAAGCAAATTGCTAATGATAATTTGGTAAGGCCACGATTCTAGTTCAAACTCCTTCTTATAGCTTCATGAGCAGAAGGCCTCAATGGCATTCTGTTTTAAATTTTGTAGCCAGTTTAGTATGGGTTTTTAAAAATAGTATTTATATGTAAAATTCAAGTGAAGCATAAAGAAGGCTATAAACAAATAGCCAATTTCAAATTTGGCTCATCCCCCAGGGTAGAACTGGTCTTTCACAGTCATCCCTCTTTTAGACTCATAGAAATGTAGAACTAGAAATAACCTTACAGACTGTATAACTGTACATCTTACTTTACAAATAAAGAAATCAAGGTTCAGAAAGACCAAATATCCTGCCTATATATCTTTTTATTGGCAGAAATGGAATTAAGGTCACTGGTTTTCTTTTGGCTGATCAAACTGTTAACTGTGGAAACTCCTCTTTGGAATTAATCCAAAAGGAGATGCTATCTTCAAAAAGCAGTAATATGAGGGAAAGAACAAAACAGATATTTATTGAATACTATGGTTATGGGAGGGAGGAATGAAGTTATAATGAATGATCCAAGAGATTAATTCCAATTTTATCACTTATTAGCTCTTTGATTTTAGACAAGCCACTTATTCTTACAGAGTATCAGTTTTCTCATCTGTAAAAATGAATCTGCATTTCGCTGTTATGTGAGGATTTGTGATAATCCTTTGGTAACTATAATTAAGACTGAGACTCTTGTAGCCTTCAGTCATAATACCACTGAAGTAACAAAGTTTTGAATCATTACATCAGAAGCTGACCTTGAGAGGAAGAGTCAAGTAGAGGAAAAGAGAGAGAGTAATAAAAAAAGAAAAGAAAAAAAAGAAAATAGCATGTTTAAGTTCTGGTCATATAAGTATAATACTATATAGATACATTGACCTTCAACTATTGACTCAAATTAAAAAAAAATAAAACACCTTTTTGTCAGTGTTTCTGCCTGAAGCAAGAATAAATCTCTGTTTTACATCTTAATAGATTACAGTTTCTCCGTCTCTCTTGGTTTTTACCCATGTTACTGTTCATTTCTCTCCCAGCTCCTTGGGGAACTTAAACCTTTGGCTATTCCTTTTCCTTCCAGCAGTCTCTTCCTTTCCATTAACTCCATTTTCCCTGCTTTTAATGTCCCCCATGCTGAAGACCCTCTTATGAAACTATATTATCTTCCCAGTTGGGGTCTGGAGCTTTTCTATATAACCAGATTCCTCAAATTAGTACATTATATCTCCTATTACAATCTCTCAACTATGATTCTCTCCATTTTATGTGAAAAGATTTTTAACCTCCATCTAAAACAGAATGCTTGAACATTATATCTGTATCTGTAATAATTGAATCCAGTGACCTAATTTCATTCTTCACTTCTCTTGCCCTCTCAGTAGCATTTAAAACTGTTCTGTTTCTCCCTGGAGACTCCTTTCTCCCACTGTACTCAGGGAGCATGTCTTAAAATTCAGTATTTGGTCATATGCTTCTCTCTGTTCATACCTACATTTTTACAGTGGTCAAGAATGATCATAGCTTCCACTGCAGGTAGCTAAATCTAAAATCTCTGGCTCAGACCAAATGTTTCTTTGGGTTCTTAATCTTCCACTTGCAATTAAGGAGAAAAAAATTGATTATTTGAGAAATATTGCATAGGTTTTTAAACTTAAATCCCTGACTACCCTGCAACCTTAGCAATCATTTCTGAATACCTAATCTAGTTTTCTCTCTCTATATTATACATTTAATTTCATTCTCCTGCTCAAGAACATTCTCTCTCTTATTTCCTATAGGATATGTCTGTACATGGTAGATTTGCTCTTATATATTAGGTATTTTATTTGAAAACCATAAGAAAAAAAATAGTTAAATTATTATTTTTTTAAATCCTTTAGGTGGAAGAGATGTTAAAGACTGATAGTACAAGTTATCCAATATATTTAATCTTTTTCCTCAGGTACAATAAAGAAAGAGTAAAATACACATTTTAAAAAATATACAGTTTGATTAGCTTTGAAAAACGTATATAGTTTTCAAAATGGCAATCAATATATGGAACATTCCCATGGCCCTAAAAATTTCTCTGGACCCTTTTTTGCAATCAGAGTATACTGATACTAATACCATAGCAAGCATTGAACTAGTTTTTATTATGATAGTGTTGACAATTGTAAAATTTCATATCAAAGGAGTCACACAATATGACTTATTTCACTTAGCATAATGCTTTTGAGATTCTTCAATGGTTTTGCATGTACCAACAGTGTAAAATAGTTCATCTTTTTTCTTGAATAGTTTTCTATTACATAGATACACCACAGTTTGTTTATCCATTTGCCATTTGATGGATATTAAAGCCATTTCTAGTTTTCAGCTATTATGAACAAATCTGCTCTGAATATTAAAAATATGTATTAAAATCTCTTGAGCAGATACTACAAGTAGAATTTCTATATTTTCTGATGACTGTATCTTTATAGGAAAATGGCAGACTGTCTGCCAAAATGGAATGTCATTTGACATCATCAACAACAATGTATGAGAATTCTAAATTGCTCCATAACCTCATCAGCATTTGGTATTGTCACTCCTAATTTTAGTCATTTTAGTGGATATGACATATCTTATTCAGTTTGTACTTTCCATTTCCTGTTAAGTAATGATATTGAGCATGTGGTCATGCGTTTATTGGCTATCTATATGCCCATTTAAGTTATTTTTTAATCTTCTTGTTATGGAGGTTTCAGAGTTTTTATGTAGTGAATAGACAAATCCATTATCAGATATGTGTTTTATAAATATTTTATCTGAATCTGTTGCTTGTGTTTTTATTTATTCTAACACTGCCTTTCAAAGAGCAGACGATTTTAATTTTGATTAAGTCCAGTTTATTTTTTCCCTGTTTTTGAGGCCTATATAGAAGTTTTTCTGTAAGTAAAGGTGACAGAGATTTTTTTCCCGCTTTTTCTTTTAGAATCTATGAATTTAGCTCTGACATTTAGACCTATGATCTGTGAATTATTAATTTTTATATGGTATGTTAAATATTCATTTTTTCTCATATGGTTATCCAATTGTTCTAGTTCTATTTCTTTAAAAAACTATCATTTCTCCCTTAAATTGCCATAGTAATTCTGCCAAAATCAAGTGACCAAATATGTTTCGGTCTGTTTTTGACTCTTATTTTTTCCATTGATCTATGTCTGTCTATTTGCCAATACTAAAGAGTCATGATTACTTCAATTTTATACTAACACTTGAAAGATCTATAATTTTGTTCTTATTTTTTCATATTGTTTTACTTAATAAAGCCCTTCATGTTCTGAGTAAATTTTGGAATCAGCTTGTCAATTTTGACATAAACAAAAAGGAAGAAAAAAATCTGCATGAAAGCCACTGAGATTGCATTGGTTATATAAATCAGTTTTGGGAGTGATATCATATCCATATTTAATCTTCTGATCTGTGAATATGGAATATCCCCCCCATTTATTTAAAATTCTCTCAAAATTGTTTTAATATTTTAATTTCCAATTTTTATTGATAGCATATAGACTTACTATAGCTATTTATAATCTTGTATATTACAATCTTACTGTATACACTTATTAGTTCTAATAGCTTCTTTTATATAGATGCATGTCCTCTATAAAATATTCTACTTTGTTGCATTTCATGCCATTTTAATAACTTTCCCCTTTCAAACTGAGCAAGTTCTGTTATATTCCTAGTTTGCTAAAAGTTCTTTTGTGTATATGAATTGTATATTTAATTTTATTAATTTGTCTTTCTGGCTTTTTGTTGATTGAGAAAATAATGTGAGTTTCTTTTCTAGTGAATTGTATAAATTGATTTCAGTTGTTCAAATAACCTCACTCCTTTACTAAAACATAATGGGTCATAAGGTATTATACGTTTTATATAATTTTGGATAAAAGTATTTTCTTCATTTATAGAATTCTGGATAGAGTTTTTTTTTTTTGGTTTAGTGTTGCTCCATTGTCTTTACCTATCAGTGCTTCTGACAGAAGCCTCCTTTAATTTTTAATCATTGTTCCTCATTTTTTCTTGATGACATCTTCAAGATTTTTTCTGTGTATCTGGTTTTTAATAATTTTATTATGATTTTCCTGGTTATGCTTTTCTTCTTCTCGTTCTTAAAATTCTCTGAACTTTTTGAATATATGATTTGTCTTTTCTCAATATTTTTTGAAAATTTATTTGAAAATTTATTTTTTGAAATAAATGTATATAAGACCATTTGATACTGTCTTACAGCTTTTGGATGTTCTGTTTTCTGTTTGTCCCTTTTTTTCCTGAATATGTTTCAGTGTGGATAACTTCTATACACCTATTTGCAGGCTCGCTGATTTTTCCTTTACTATGTTTAGTCTCCTGCAAAGTCCAGTCAAGGGAATGCTTAAATCTCTGATAATTTTTCTTTTCTAGTATTTGTATTTGATTCTTTTTTTAAAAATAATTTATTTTACTTTAGGTGCTTACTATATCTGGCATTTCTCCCCATGTTATCCCTCCCCCACCCTTCCCCTCCCTCCCCACCCCCCCATTGTCTCTCACCTACCCCCAACTGTCCCCTGTGTGTGATGCTCCTCTCCCTGAGTCCATGTGTTCTTATATTTATAGTTTCTTATATTTATAGTTTCAAATTAGTGTTGAAATTTCCCATTTGTTTATACATGCTGTCCACTTTTTTTACTAGTTCCTTCAAAATATCAATAATTGTTAACTTAAAATCTCTGCCTGAAAGGATCATGATCTTGAATTTCTGTGTTTCTGGTTCTGTGGACTCGTCTCTGCCTGAAAAGGTCATCATCTTGAATTTTTATGTTTCTGGTTCTATGGACTCTTTTATTGCTTTACACTAGGACCTTTTTCCTTCCTCCTTTCCTCCCCTGCCTCTCTCCTCCCTCCCTTCATCTCCCTCTCTTCTTTCTTTCAGTCCTTCCCCTCCTTCCTTCCATATTAAACATTGCATTGGTGAAAAACACAGACGACACTGAGGTAAATATTTATATTCCTAAATGTCCACTCCCCTTTATCTATCAGGCCAGTAACTTGGAGGTTGAGTTAGCAGAAAGTAGTTGAGCTTGATATGGACTTTAGTGTCACTATGGACACATTCAGTGCAACACGGGCTTAAAATTCTTCCATTTATGGACTGCACCGATGTTGTAATTTGCATGAGTATTGGAATGTCAGAGGGTTTGTCTAAATGTCCCCCGTCCCATTTTTAACTTTCAGAAGTCTCTTCATATCTGTGTGCAAAGGGGAGTGGGGGGCTTTCTCTTTGCATTCTTGTGCCTTCCCTAGCAATACACTATTGTGGCTTGCTACTTATTGCAAGTCTCATGGTGGGAGTAAGAGGAAGGGGAGACTGAGACTTCATAGTTCTACTCCTCCAGTCCCAGTCTTATGCTAGCTCTCTGCACCAAACCTCAGCACTGGGTCTTTCTTCATTTCCCTTCCTCTTCTCTAGAGGGCCTATGGTGCATCTAGGGTGTAATCAATTTATTTAGCTCCTCCAAGACAGCTGACCCCTGCCTTGAAGGGTTTGGTGTTTCTACAGGCTGATTTCCTGCCTTTCCTCTGCAGCAATACACTACATCATTGTAGATTTCTAAGATTAAGTAAGTGTCTTGCTCTTCTCTCAGTAGCAGATGGGTTTTCCTCCTATACAGTGTTGGTTGAGGAGGGCTTCTATGCCTCTCTTAATGGCAGCTGACCTTGGCCTTGGAGGAAGGGATAAGAATATCCCCTGTCCCTTTGCCAAGTACAGCCAGTCTTTGCCTGAGTCTTGTGGAAGGGTTTCCTGTCTCTCTCCTTATAGGCAGATGGCTTTGGTTATCAAAGGACGAAATGTTGGATGCTAGACAGGATCTTGCCCTTCCCCTAGTAGCAGATTGTCTTGTTTTCTTTTTCTGCATATCTCTAGGAGCAGTTGAGCCCATCTTGTAAAAGAGCTGGTGGCCAAGCAGGTGCAGGCTCCGCTGGAATGGCACCCTCAGGAATTATGACTTCTCATGATGCCCCATGCTAGATCTTAAGAATTTTAAAAATGTTAGTTGCCTTCCTCCCACCCACGTTTATGGCTGCTTTCACTCTGCTCCATGTTCTGCTGATAATTAAATAGTTTGTGTGTCCTGTCTTTCTTCAGAGGAGCTTGCCAGCCTTTGGAAGTTTATTATTCTCAGAGGGATCTCTTAAGTATTCAGCTTGCTGAATGTTTAAGAAAAAATTAATATTTGTCTAGATTACCTAGCTCTGGCCCATTTTTTAGCCTGGAAGCAATATTCCCTTCATAATTTTTTACATCGTAACTGGAAATAGAATTCTCATCTATTTTTTTTTTTCAGTATTGGTGCATGTTATTCTTCTTTTAGTTGGTTACCAGAGAAATAATTTGGTTTGTCCTGGTGGGTGGTGTAAGCAAATAGTGTAAAATTTTGAGCATTAAGTTGGGCCTCAGCAGGGTGAAATGTAACACTCTAAGAGTCTTGAAGGAACTGAGGGACTGCACACTCAGGAAATATAATATCTGAAAAATATGATTAGTAAAATTAATATCACTATTCAATTTTTTTAAATTCTTTTTATTCTTTCTCTTTCTCCTTCCTTCATCCCATCCCTTCTCTTCCCTTCTTTCCATTTCATCCATTCCTTCCATCCCTTCTTTCTCTTCCTTCTCTTCCTTCCTACTCTTCCTCTTTCCCTCTTTCCTTATTTCCTCTCCCTTTCCAATTCCTGAATTCAGGTTAATAAACTGTACTTGGTATATGAGTCCTCTGTACTTAGCTTAATATTAGAAGATTTAAATATAGTATTTCTATGTTATATTCTAGCTTTCCTTTATTTCCAGAGAAGAACTTCCATTTCAGTCAAAATTTTCTTTTTTACTATTCCTCAACTCTGTGTTTTTGTTTATGGCTACAGTGCATTTTCCTATTCAGTTGTTACCCCTGATCTTTTAAAACCTCCAAATTCTTAATAACTGACAATTGCTACCAAAATGTTTTGTGCTTTTAGAATTAAAAAAAATAGAAATCAAACGAAATTAACTTTTCAGTATGCATTTTCACTGCTCATTTGGCCACTTAAAATCATGCTGAATCTGTATCATCATTGAGCACTGTGCTAATATAGAACAAAACTGCTTCCTGTTGTAATTTTTAAATAAAGAGCACCACCTTGTGGGAATACATGCTTAACCATGCTATATCAAATGGAAAACAAATATTAACAGAATAGTTTTAAATTACTTATAGTTTATTTAAAATTATTGGGTGTAGAAAGAAAGCATCATAATATTTCTAAAGAAAGAATTAAAAAGATAGAAAATAGAATTTGAAAATCTTGTCAGTTTTTCATCTTATGACTCAATAAAAGTCCTCTGCAAAATTGTACTTGCTAATGATTTTTTATATAAATATTATTTATCTTATAACTAATATTTAGCTTAAAATAACAGAGTTATAAGGAACTATTGACCTTAGCACAAGCTATTTCATGGGAGAAAAAAAAAAGGAACTATTGATATGACCTAATCCAGAAAAGCTTTATTTTTTTAAAAAAAGGAATCCAAATTTAAGGGAATATATTTAGTGTGTTCACCAACTTACATATAACCAGTAATGGGACAGGTATATTCATGTAAACATGATTTATGTTTGCCTGAGTGAGTTTTGATTGATTTTCAGATAGTACACTATAGTAATGCATCACTGACCAATATCAAGGAATAGATTATTTAGCAAAAGTAAGTTTATCATAATGTAAAAGGTATAATACAACACACTACTGTTTCCTTAAAAATGATTATTTATATAGAATCTTTCTATGGTATATTATCTCTTTTTTTAACAGCATATGTTTAATGCACATAATATTTCATGGAATTTAATTCGAAAAAATCCTTGACATTTTTGTTGGCTAAGGTGTTGGTTCTTCAAATGTTTCACATTTGATATCAATTCATCTCAGTTAGCTATCAAAAACTGGGGGAAAAGTTTGTTGCTATTCCTCTTTTAATGGAAAGCCCAGTACTAGACAGCATCCGTCTCCCAGTCAGAAAAAGAACATTGATTTTAACTCTTTCAAAATCACTCTATGCTTTAGAATGCCAAATCACTTTACCACTTGTAGACATCAAGTCATATCACTCTTCTATGTCAAAATCCCACAATAATAAAATCTTTTATAATGAAATCATATATTGTTTTAAACATGGAATTTTGTTGAGCCAGATTTTGGTAACCTACCTTCGGGGTGACTCCAAATTCAGTTACTCAGTCTAAGAAACCATCTCACTGTCACATCATCCAACCTACATATCCTTACTTTTTCCCAAGGGGCATAACTCAGATAATCCTGCCCAACAGGATTGCTTGGTTATAACAATGTTTATTGCTCTATTTTTATTGCCAAATGTAGTTCAAATAAACTTTCTCACTTCGACTTACTTTCATTGATAATGAAAAGTAAGTCTCTCTCTGTCACCCAGGCTGGAGCGCAGTGGTGCAATTTTGGCTCATTGCAACCTGTGCCTCCGGGGTTAAAGCCGTTCTCCTGCCTCAGCCTCCCTAAGTAGCTGGGATTACAGGTACTCACCACCACGCCCAGCTAATTTTTTTTTTTTTTGTATTTTTAGTAGAGACAGGGTTTCACCATGTTGGTCAAACTGGTCTCAGTCTCCTGACCTTGAGATCCACCCACCTCAGCACCCCAAACTGCTGGGATTACAGGCGTGAGACACCACGCCTGGCCATTAACTTATTTTAACTAGGTGACTCAGTTAATGAGAAATAATAAGATTTATGTGGCTAAATATTTGCAGTAATATTTACCTAGATTGAAATCCATTCCAGACTATTAACGATTTAACACCTATTATATATTTCAAAATAGCTGGAAGAAAAGATTTGATATGTTTCCAACAGAAAGAAATGATAAGTGTTTGAGGTTATGGATATCTTTAATTACCCTGATTTGATCATTACACATTGTGTACATATATAAAAATATCACATGTATCCTATAAATATGTACAATTATGTATCAATAAAGAATCTATTTCATTTCATCACCAATTTCCTTCCCTAACAACTGGCCTTATGCAAGCCACTTAATTTTTTTAAGATCTAATGTGTTTCTTCATTTGCAAAAAAAAACTGGAAATGATTATTGCTGCCATTGGATAATTGGGAGACTATGAAATAGTACAAGCAAAATGAATAACTAGATACTTGATGTGGTAGAGGCTCAAAATGGCATGAGTTTATTATTTGTAGAATTCATATTTTCTTGGTAGTATTACGAATAGTATCCTGGTTATAATGAAAACACATCTCAGAAGAGAAAACTCACTTCAATTTAATTGTTTTGGACAAAGTTTAATTGCACTGTCAGTGGAAATGGATGATGGAGCACTAGAAAATTTAAACGGGAGTTTAGATAGAAGTCACTGATAAAGATCTCTATATCAAGATGATAATTGAAAATGTGAGAATAAAGAAATTCTGGAGCAAAAGTCTGTGCTAGGAAAATAACAAGCAACCAAAGCTAAATAATATTGAGAAATTTTGAAGATTAAATTATGAATAATCAGCAAGTGTGATTAGATATGTAGGATGAGATGATGTTTTGTTTTTGTTTGTCTTTCTGGCACTGAGTTTTGGCTCATTCTCTTTCCAGCCACTCCCATCATCGCCAACTATGAGAATCCTATTCCTCTACAGACTTATTGTGTATCCCCTGCTTTCTATGTTTGATTATTTCAGTCCAATGTATAGTATAGGTAGAGAACTTTTCAGAGAGTATTTTAATTGAATAACAATAAGATGCAAGATTCATAATATAAATCACTCCACAATTTTATGATAATATTTCTAATATTACATAGACATTAAATTTAGATATATACCCACATGTTTATGTATAAGCGTATTCACATTTGAGGGTCATTAAATATAAGTAAGTTTTCCCTAACTTCAAATATTTCAAAAACTAACATTCTTTCCTCATAGGTGAATATAAACTTAGCACTACCAGGTATAAATCATAATAATTAAATTGCAATTTATATAAGAAATTTTGGCATCATCTGCTGCCTTCAAAAGCAAACTTATATTCATTTTGTTAAGGTGATGTGTTTTGCTTCTTAAATGGAGATTCTTTCCTGTATGGCTCACCATAGGGCAGAGGTTGTCTAGATTATCAACAACTTTGCCCTGATTTATATAATTTAGTATTGTGTTATCAGTGTGAATTCTACAGTGAAATATTATAACATTTTTTCAGTTATGTTCAAAAGACGTTGATTTAGCATATATTATGTGAAAGATGATTGTTTATCAATTAAGAAAACATTTATAACTTTTATGTAAAACACATATATCTCATCTTTCCTTATTTAAATCCAAAAAACATTTCACCTGTTGTAACTGCATAATACATTATATTTTATTGCTGACTTTAGGAATACTATAATTTTTTTTTTTAACTAAGGATATATTCTTTGTAATTGTGGTTAAAAAGAATGTGTGTCTTTGAGTCATGCTGGAGGTGGGAAGGAATGTGGGTGGTTGTGTTTTATTTTTCTAGGCTGTGGGTGGTATTTTGATATGTTGGGGATATTTCTAGGCTTGCCAGTGAATGTTCTATTGTAGTTTCTATTTTCTTTAGTCAGAGATGTGCTGAATGTTGTTTTTCTTGCAGATGGTATTTGGAAATTTGATCCAGAGCAACATGTTTAAAAAAAAAAGTAGGGGGACATTTATACGAGTTAAGCATACTCCTACACTACTCATCTGGTAGTTTGTTACTGCTTTTCTAGTTTTATCTTCTTTCCTCATGAGAGAGATAATGAGTGATGAACAAGACTGTTAGCTTTCATATTTGACATGCTAAAGACTTTTGACAATTCCCTTAGTAACAAGTACTTCCTTCAAAGGAAGGAAGAGAAAAGTGACAGGACATTAGAGAAGAAATATGGAAAGAAAGTTCTGAAGTTTATTAAAGTGGGAAAGAAAATTTATGGCAAAACAAAGATATCTGAAATTACAGTCTCTGTTTTACCATACTAGGTATAGGACCCAAAGAAATCCTTATGTACATATCCCAAATTTATAAAGTGATTGTATTACATTCATCTTATATGTGTCAAGTAAACAATATTGCTTCAAGTTTCATCCTCAACTCTCTACTTTTTTGTCTTCATAAAAATCACCTAACTTATGGCTGTATGTGTAGCTATAATAATTATCAATTATTAGGAAGATAAATTTATCTCTTTATCTATAAGTATTTCTATTATTTATTCCTTAGGTTTTTTTCTGAGCTCTAGATCCACTTTACTTGGATGTCACAAAAGACCTTGAAGTACGAATTAATTACTACCCTTATTTTTCTCCTATATTCTATATTTTAGTAAATAGTTCTACCATCCAGCCAGATGATGTTGAGTAGATTTTCAAGTCATAAAGAGTAAGGATGATAAGAATTGATACTGAAATAAGGAAATTATCCAAGAGTTAAAGTAATAGTAAATGACAATAAGTGACTGGAGAGGAAAGGGAAAAGGATGAGATGACAAGGAGAAGGAAGAATAATGAGGAATAAATAGTGATGATGTGAATTTCAAAGCAGAGGACATTTGAAGCAAGAACTAGGAAAAATAGTTTGGTAATGTGGAAAAATAATACATTTTCTTCTTTGTGACTGAGCAAAAGATAGTATAGCTCATAGAGAGTAAGCATTTTTTCAGTATATCTCTTTTGCAATCTATTTGTATACCTTTTAAAGATATACGTATTCTTTTCTTTGTTTTCAATAAAGCTAGATAATTTGAAACTGCGTTTTTGTGGAAGAGTAAACCATGGCATATGTCACATGGTACATGTGCAGGACAAAGAAGAAATATATCTACTGTTGTCTCTTTTCCCCTATTAGCCTACAGGCTTTGAGGTGACTGGAGCCAAGTGCATCTCACTTGCCATTGCTAAACATCTCTCATGGCATATAAATATTCAGTATAAATTGATGAACATATGTTATTATTTAGTACTTGATTCCCTACTCTTAGAAGGCTCATAGTGTAACAGAGGAATCAGGCAGGTAACCAAATGTTGCAATGTTACAATGCTATAAATTGTGAAAGATTATATGTATGAAGTGATTCCATGTGAGGGGAGCTAGGGGTAGAGATGGCTATACCTTGAACTAGGTATGGAAGAATCCAAATATTTGACAGGTAGGTAGAGGAAAATACAGTTTAGGAAAAGAAAGACCAACCTAGAAAAAGGAAATTGCATGAGCAACAATATAGCATAATTAAATTATAAGATGTGTTTTAGGAAGTAAGTTATACAATAGTGAAGGTTTAGAGGGAGAAAGTTCCATTTTAAGAAAAATGGAGCAAAGGTAGTTTGACAGTTTTGAAGTATCTTAATAAATTTCATTCTACCCAGTACTTTGGGAGGCTGAGGCGGGTGGATCACTTGCGGTCAGGAGTTTGAGACCAGCTTGGCCAACATAGTGAAACCCCATCTCTACTAAAAATACAAAAATTAGCTGTGTGTGGTGATGCATGACTGTAATCCCAACTACTCAGGAGGCTGAGGCACAAGAATGGCTTGAACCTGGGAGGCAGAGGTTGCAGTGAGCTGAGATTGCACCACTGCACTCCAGCCTGGGCTACAGAACAAGACTCTGTCTCAAAACAAAAAACAAAACAAATCGCATTCTAAGGATTTGGAAAATCATCTTGTGAGCTGTTTCTTTTCCTTGAATTTTTTTAATATAAGAGAGTTATAATTGATACAATCAGATTTATGTTTGTATCAGGGTAAAAGATTATTTTGTAATATTTTTGCAGATTCTTTCAAATTTAACAGTATCACTTTTGGCTGAAACAGGGAAAAAAAGTAAAAATCCTAGAAATCTAAGTAGGTATAGAGATTAACAGTAAAATGTTTTGCATAAATAAATGCTAATACAAGGCATCTTTGTTTCTAAAATTCAAACATTTCATGTGTGTGTGTGTGTGTGTGTGTGTGTGTGTGTGTGTGTGTGGAGAGAGAGAGAGAGAGAGAGAGAGAGAGAGAGATAGAGAGGAAGAGAGAGAGTTTGTATTTTCCCAAAACGGCCACAGTAGTATATCTTATTTCACATGTTCTTCTTAAAATGTGACTTTGATACTCCTTCCAACTTGATCTGAGAACTTGTGATATTGGCAGACATGATGCTAGGAGACTTCCAAGGCTAAGTCATAGGCAATCTAGCTTCTACTTGGCTCTTTTTCTTTTCTCTTTTTTTTTTTTTTTGAGGGAGCTCAAACTGACACACATAAAGAGGCTGCATAGATAAGTCAGGTGTGGTGCTGTTCCAGCTGACAGCAGGGCTGGAGGCCCAGATGAAAGCCAGCACCAGCCACCACACATCTGAATAAAGACACCTCCAGATAATTTTAGTTGCCAGGTCTGAGGTCATTTCATGTCTTCCTGGTTGAGGCTATAGACATCAGGTTTGAGGTCATTTCATGACTTCCTGGTTGAGGTTACAGACATCCTTGCACAAAGGTAAGACATCACCACTGTGATCTTCCAAAATTCTTGACCCAAAGAATCCACAAACTTAATAAAATTATTTTCTGTCACATATTTTTATACAACTATAGTAACTGAAACAGTGAGTGTGTGTGTATATTCATTTAATAGAATAATGTGTGTATTGATGGGTGACAGCTCATATATTTTTGAAATCAAAGCAACAAATTTATTAAGTATACTGCCTAAAATGCAGAGATTTATAAAGAAAGTCAGTAAGTTTCAGGAGAATCTCACTCTAAAGTGTGCCCATCTTGATTTACATTTGGCAGATGAGCAGTAGAGATTCTAGAGGAAAAGAGGGCATTTCAATAGATTTTCTATTTGAAATCTATTAGAATAAAATTTATACATTTTCGTAGTTGCTCCCAGTGTCTCACATCAGAAAGTTTGAGCTAATCATGCAGCAGTAAAATCCTAATGTTGTATCACATTCTGAGAATGCAAGCAAGAGAATTTAAAATAATGTCTCCTAGTACTATTAATGACAAAGAAGATATGTTGGTAGTTAGAACTATTATGTAGTGTTCTTTGATAAAGACAATATTTAGGGCAAAATTTAAAGGACACATTACCCATACTATTGGGAAATAACAGAAGAAGGAAATTTGGAGCATCAGAAAAGAAGAAAAAACAAGCAAGGGGAAAATATGGGTAAATAATACAGACTTTTCATCACCTCTGGAATTTTCAGAATTATGTTTAATGGTTGAAGCAAGAGTGATTACAGTGCCTAAGGTAGTTCTCAAAACCAATTTTGATAAGTAACGCCTCTCAGACTTACATTATAATGTGCAGCATTGCTTCTTCAAAGAAAACGATTCCACTTTTCACAAGAGGTTAGTACAGAAGCCGCTGGGGTAACGAACTGATTTTAACCACACAGAATTAATGTTTAAGACTTGAGAAAATCTCACTTATAGGAAGATATTGGCAGACTTTCTAACTCTGCAGAATAGCAAAGTTACAACTGAATTGGGATCCTTCATCAGTTCAATTAAAGGCCAGAAACGTGCTCTGTGCTATAAAGAATACAAAATGAAAAAGCTTTAACGTTTTTTTTCCATTCCACAAAATAAGCTTACAGAAATCATTCTGGTTTTATAAAAAATAGGATTAGTCACTTGAAGCAGGAACATTTCGAGAAAGAATGAAGGGGACTTCTTGCCTTACTCACATTTGTAAACCCTTAGCTGCAAAATTCATATTGCAAGCTGCAAAAAGATGCCAACCTTGAACCTAACCACTTATACAGAGCAGCTCATAAGAACAAAACTTGCTATTGCAGCTTTACAGACATTTCTGGAAATGCAAGAAGTTCTTTTATATTCATCTATATTTGGTGAGGCAGGTAAATGCAGTAAAAAAATGCATTACTGGAAAAAAGTAATGTAACATTTTTACTTATATTCTAAGCCATTACAAAGTTAACACCGGTTTAATACAAGAGAGTGCTTTTGAATAGCTGTTTTACCTCCAAGCATTGCCAAAGCATTGTCTGGCAGAGTTTTAAGTACCTGGTCCTTTCATTTTTGGCATATGTTCTCTTGAGCTTCTAATATAAATATAAGCAACCTCTCTATTACCCACCTTCCTCTCCCCCCTTCCCCAAACACAAAACAAACAAAAAAAAGTACCTTAAATACCATTCTAATGAGGAATGATGGCTAATTTTATATTCTCCTATCTTGTCTAATATTCTCCATTTAATTTCATTATCTACTTATATTTCATTATACAATTTTCATCTATATAAATGTGATCCTTAGTTTCTTTCCTTTGCTCATAAAATTTCTCCTGCCTAAAATGTTCTATTTCTGTATCTAACTTACCTTTCTCTGCCTGGTAAGCTCCTCTTTAACTTTAAAGGACCAGTTTAGAAGTTGCCTCTTTGGATAATTTGTTTTTCTTTTTTTTTTTTTTGCCATCCTGCCTAGCCTAGTCATGATTGTAGTGTAGTTGTCTTGCCTGGGTCCTCAGGTGATCTCCAGAATATGTTGTATCACCTTATTTGCATGTCTGCCTCCCAACACCATTGTCAGCAACTAAATGGTGGGGACAATGAAAAATTTATCACCAAATCTCTAGTACCCAACCCAGTACCTAGCACATGACTCCAGCATGTGTTTCATTAAATACTTCATAAGGTAAAATAAACTTTTTCTGTCTAATCATCCCTAAGCCTTTCTACAGGCTATTACTGTATCTTTTGGATAAGAAAGAGAAATTCCAGATGTTTTCAAAGTGTATGAGATTGTAAAATATTTTCTTTTCCGATAGCTTCATTAAGATGGAAGGACATTGTAATAAAAATAGCCACAGTCACAGATTTTGAAGTCAGACAGAAGCCTGAGCACAAGTGCCACATTCATCATTTACTAGACATGATTGTGATCAAGTTTTTACTACATCAAAAGGGTGGGCATGAATATTAAATGTGATAATCCAGGTGGATATAATGCAGAGTGATTCAACAGACAGTAATCATTACTTTTCCTAGTCGGGCAGAAACTAAGCTGAGATTGCAGTTTGGGCTCCAATGCCACTGAAAATCAGTGTACCAAGAACTGTACTAGAGCCTTATCAGAATGCCAGGGTCCACATGGCTGGGAACAGAAGACTACAGCAGCTCAGAGTATCTATGGCTACGTAAATCCCCTCAGGACACAGAAGACTGCCTTTGCCAGTTAAAATGGGAGCCGTATACACATCATGGTTTGCTTCTTTGGCTCAGACACTAAAAAAGCTACTGCATTTGTAGCTTGCATATTTCCTTTCTTATCTCTGGCAGAGGTGAGAATTTAAACATATTGTGTAATTCCTATCATGAGTTAAAGAAAGCTAATGATAAAGCAAGAAAATTGGAAAGGCGAAGAGGGCAAGAATGAAGCAGCAAAGAATTTCAGCTCAGTATAGAGTTTTCCCCCTCATTCAAACTATTATGTTTGTGTATTGATTCAATCTCTTTGCAAACTACTTTTGCATTTTAAGAATTTTAATGCAATGTACACTTGAAAATTTCTAGATAGGAGATGATATTTTGTGTCTCTCAATATCTACATCATATATATATTTATACACATACATATATAGTAGGATTTGTTATATGCTTTTCAAATGATGTAAGAATGATTTTTAAGGGAAATTGAATAATTTCATCTGATGGAATAAAAAAATTAGCATTGCCAAATATTTATAGGATGATTTGGGGTGAGGTCTGTGATTACTATAATGAAAAAAGAGACAACTGTAGTTTATGAGGTAGTTGATTTCTTTACCTTCCTTTTATGTTGAGAGTATTTCATGGTCTACAAAACACTTAAAATTATAAAACACAAACCAAGTTCTCACATCTGCATTTTCTGCTAATGAATATTTTCTAGAGTTGTATTTTTGTAAGACATCTATTTAAAAATACCTGGCCTTTGTATATGTTAATGGTTTATAAAAGTAAAATGTGTAGAATAAGTGAACACAGTATATTTCCCCAAGAACTGACACAAATGCTATACACTTAATACATATTTGATTTGTCCTTAACATTACTCATATTCGTAGCTAACACGTACTAAATAGTTATTGTGTGCCAGATGCTATGCCAAGTCACTAAAGGCATTATGTCATGCCACTACATGACATATTACTAATCCATGAGGAAAATATGATGAATAATATCACTTTATACTTGAGGTGAGGTGTTTGGAGACTGTAAGTCCAATAGGTGAAAGCCAGTCTTGCTCTTAGATATACTTGCAAATGATGAACTCATTTACAGAAGCCTGAACACTGTGAAAATTATGTTGCCACTTGGTTGAGATGGTATCTTCCAATTTTAAGGTTCTAGAATTCTTGAGTTAGATCTGCATGTATCAACGGAAGAAATGTTTTAATAGAATGAAAAATTTATACTTGGAACTTTCCTTTTTCTCTGTATTTCTATGTAAGAATTTATAATTTTATACAACCTTTAATTTGTTTTCCCTTCCTTTTAGTGAATCATCAGACCTTGGGCTTAGGTAAGGCAGAGGATTAACAAAAAGAACTGGGCTCAGAAAAAAATGATTTTCACAAGACCATTCATTCATTCAGTGTCTGAATTTAGATCCTGACTCTCGAGCAGTATTTTTTTCACCAGACAACACTGACAAATTCAATTCCATAATCCAAATTTTATATTCACTAGGATAACTGGAAATGTGCTGTTAGTATAATATTGCTGATAGCATTAAAATCAATATCTAATAATAGGAATCAGGTTAAAAAATTTGATAGCTGTTCCAGCCAAGCACAATGGCTCATGCCTGTAATGCCAGTACTTCGGGAAACTGAAGCAGTTGGATTGCGTGGGCTCAGGAGTTTGAGACCAGACTGGGCAACACAGCAAAACTCCATCTCTACTAAAAATACAAAAATGATCCAGGCATCGTGGTAAGCACCTGTAGTCACAACTAGTTGGGAGGCCAAGAGAGGAGGACAGCTTGAACCTGGGGAGTCACAGGTTGTAGTGAGCCAAGATTGCACCACTATACTCCAGCCTGGGCAACAGAGCTAGACTCTGTCTGAAAAAAAAAAAAAATCTATAGCCTTTCCATGGAAATCTTTACATATAAATGTTACAAGGCCTGGAAGCACAATTTTTGTAAAAAATGTAGCGTTATGCAATTATATTGAAAATATTTATTTTTCTTTTCATATTATGTTTAAAATAGCTATAGGTTGAGCTACTGTAGAAATTAGCCTTTATCTCTGAGAGCTAAATTGAAAGTCTTGGTTTCTGAAGGTTTTTGATCTTGCTTTGGGCTATTGCAGGTATTCATCTGGGAAAGAATGGAAATAGTTCATTAGAGTCATCAGGATTAGAATATCTGGCGTTCAAAAGTTGATTATAGCAAAGAGTAATAATAAAGTATGATAACAGGAGATATTTGTCCTTTTGAGGGGCTTTTCAATACCTTCCATGCCCTCAGTTAATTCTTCATCATATACTTCTTAGGGGAAGTGAAATCTATATGTCCTATAGAAGCTATAAAAATATTGGCTTTTTCACAATATATAGTTAGGGAGTAGCTGCCTCTTTGGGCCTGTCAAGTTTGATGCACCCAATAAGGACTGGAATTGAAAGCTGATGATCAAAAGAGCATCTGCATTGGGCAATTGTACATGTTTCGTCCTGCAACTACAACAAATTACTGTAATTTTGTAGATTAAAACTACATAACTTTATTATCTTACTTATCTGGAGGTGAGAAACTTGACGTTGGTCTTACTGGGCTAAAATCATAGTGTTAGCCAGGCTGTGTTCCACTGGAGACTCTAAGGAAGAATCCACTTGTTTGCCTTTTTCTACTGCAAGAGTCTTCCTGCAATTCTTGATTTGTGGCCCCTTTTGCCACAAACCAGCAGGACAACATCTTCAAATCACTCTCCCACCCTTGAACTCCTGCCTCTCTTTATAAGAATCTTTGTGATTGCATTGGGACCCCTGAATAATCCAGAATAATCTTTCCATCTCAAGATCAGTGACTTATTAGCATCTGTAAACTTTTTTGACCGTATAAAGTTACACATTGACAGGCTTCAGGGATTAGGATGTGGACCTCTTTGAGAAGCCATAATTCTGCCCACCAGAAAAATCCTGTCTGGTGACTCACTAGCAGAAGCAGTGTTCATTTCCTAGGGGCAGCAGTGACCTAAGGCCCAATGGGACAATGTGGGGTGCAGTGGAAGTTGGAAAATCAGTGACATTCCGTGTTCTGTGACAAGTGTCCTCGCTTGATGGGTGCTGGTAATGTTTAGTGTGACTCAGGGTTACTCCTAAGCATTCCATCCTTGGTTGTATTTTTCAAGCCAGGTTCCTCATGTTTTTTGGTGGCTCTATGACCTATTGAATACTCCTTCCGTAAGCTCCTTATGGATTAATCACAAGCCTGACTCTGTGGGAGAGAGGGTATTGAATATAGATGGTAGTGAATGGATGAGAGAGATGATGTTTTAAGATAAAAGATCCAGCCTTCCCCCAATCCAAAAAACTTAAGAGAGTTTCCAACTGTTAAAAAGACTAATTATTGATTTACTGAATAAATGTAGTGGTCATTAATCAGTTACTTTTAATCTTAAAGGCTTTTCATACCAAAAATATATTTTAAATGATTCCTACATTTTAAGTTCATATCTAGTTAGATTATAATATTGAAGCTCATTCAATGGAATCTAAAATTTTAAAGTAGTTGATTATATTATGCAATTAACAAAATTCACATTATGTGTAAATATGTAACCTGAAATCCATGTTACATAAAATTTTCAAAACTCATACGATCTTATTTATGCTCATTTCTCATTGTGATGGTGCATAAAGAGCTGTTTTTAACTTATCTTTTTGGCACATATCCCTCTGGAAGAGGTAGAAAGGTCAACTAATTTAGATTACCCATGGGGCTCTGCTCAGCATCTCTCTGCCTGTGGTCTTTTGCCTCCATTGTATTGGCTCTGGGCCACTCCACACTATTTGAGCACTGAAAACAACAGGAGGCTGTAGGCCTCATGTGCAATTGAATCCCTTTGGTCTAAAAAGAATGGCTTCTGAAACCTGCAAATGTGACCAGGAGACAGCAGTCAAAGAATACTCAATAGATACTTTGATTTGCATTCTAGAAATCATTGTAGGAAGTGAAAAAAGAGAAAGGAGTTGTTGATTGCTAATCAGTCCTTGCTAATTAGAAGTAGGACACATAGAAAATAGATGTTAGGGCCAGATGCAGTGTCTCACACCTGTAATCCCAGCAATTTGGGAGGCCAAGGCAGGCAGATCATCTGAGGTCAGGAGTTCAAGACCAGCCTGGCCAACGTGGTCAAACCCATCTCTACTAAAAATACAAAAAAAATCGGCCAGACATGGTGGTGCATGCATGTAGTCCCAGCAACTTGGGAGGCTGAGGCAGGAGAATCGCTTGAACCCAGGAGGCGGCGGATGCAGTGAGCTGAGATCACACCACTGCACTCCAGCCTGGGCACAGAGTGAGACTTTGTCTCAAAAAAAAACAAAAAAAAGTGAACGTTAGTTAAGATCATGTGGCTCAAACTTCTTTTACAAATGAGGAAACTGAGGCCTAGAAAGCTTAAATAGGTAGCTTGGGATCAATTGATGTTTAATACATTAAATGCCTGATTGTATTTGTGTTATTACTTAAACGATCTTTGATGATAGAGGTACTCAGTTGATTAAATATGTAGGTTCAAAAAAAAGAAAATTTTAAAATATTAGTATGATATCTTAAAATGTTATTTCTCCTGTAATTATATTAAATATAACATTGGAACGTTATTTTAAAAAATTAAAGACTCATATAAACTTTATGAATCAATGAATGCCCATGGTTTAAAACTAATAAATAATCATAGCAAACTCTCATATACTTAGGTATTGTATTTATTGAATAATTTTATTGTAGCCAATACTGAATTTTCAGCAATCAAGATATTGTTTATAATTCATATTTAATATTATTCATGTAAATTTTATATTGACATATTATTAAGTGAATTTTAAGATACCATGTGTTAATAAACCCTCTAGTATTTACCAGATGGAAAAAAAGACATGAAATGTTTTCATTTTGTTGTTAGTAGCATCATAGATGGCCACAAGAGGGCAACCTATGAAAGTAATTGAAATTCCAAGGACCGCCTCAGCAGCACTTAATATGTGGGTGTTAGGTATCTTTGATCATGAACTTAGCATTATTGTCAGAATGAATAAAAGGGTTCCATTTCAACTAATTAATTTTAATTTTCTCCAAACTGGAATATCAACTGAGACAAATTAATGTCTACATTGAGTTTTAAGATTGTGGTATTGAGAGTTATGTAACAGATATATCCCATATGTAACATGGGAATCATATTCCTAGTAATGATGTCTTGGAAAAACAGTTGCAATAGACTATCAGTACTTTCCTAGGAGAGTGACATTCTTTCTTTTTTATAACAATTTTAGTTTTATGAGTACATAATAGTTTCATATATTTATGGGGTACATGAGATATTTTGTAATAAGCATAAAATGTGTAATGACAAAATCAGGCTAATTGGGAAATCCATAACCACAAACATTTATCATTTCTTTATGTTACAAACATTTCAAGTCCCCTCCTCCAGTTATATTGAAATATTCAAGAAGTTATTGTTAATACAGTTACCCTATTGTACTACCAAACACTGGATTTTATCCCTATTATCTATTGTAAATAGATACCCATTTTAATTTGTACCCATCAAACAGCCCCTTTGTCCATCCCCCATCCCATTATCCTTATCAGCAGCCTCTGATAACCATCATTCTTCTTTCAGCTATCAAAATGACTCTTGTTTAAACATGGTCATGGATTTTGAGACCCTTACATAATCATTGATAATGCCATTACCTGCTTTCAAGCACATCAAAGGAGACCTGAGGCAAAAAAGGATACTTTATGGCTTAAAATATTTTTGATAGGTAAAATTGATCAATTACTAATTTGTGTATTTCTCCATTTATGTAGCATAAAATGATTAAATTTTACATCAAGAGGAAAATGTTTAGAGAATAAAGAATGATTTGGCATACTAAGTACCTCAAAAATCCTTCCTCACTGTAACTTCCCACCCCAACAATTCCCCCAAATAATACACATCATCTAAAATGTGCTTTAACTTTTGTTCCTAGGAAAATAATGTGGTAGAGTCCTCTAATTGAATTTCTGGAAGCAGGTGTCCTTTATAATAGCATCACCTTAATTCCTGCCAAGAACATAATGTGCAGCACACAATTCCAGTTTTATTAATTTTGTTATTGTTTGCAGTACTTTGCCCATCTGACCAGACATACTGCAGGGGTGAATCAAACAGCACAAGAGATAAATTCTATTTATATCACAACATGTGTTTATTTGGTTACATGCCTTAATTTTTAAGATTATGCCATTTTTAAAATTTAATGAGGTTTTAATAATATTAAATCGAATATTTTATGCAATTATATTTTGGATGATGCCTCAGCTAATATAATGTCGCCTTAAAGTTTGGGGTTTTATAAGTTGGAATAGGACACTTTAGTAGAAAATATCCCTTCGATGAACAACAGAAAAAGCTTGAAAATATTTTATTTTCCAGCATACAGAAAATAATTCTTTTGGATAGATTGAAAGTCATTTTTTACCTAGAATGAATCCTCTATTTTGTTTAATGATCCTTTAATTAGGAAATATATGTAAGGTTAATCTACAAACTTGTAAATAACAGCATGAATTGATAACTTGAAGACCTATGAATCAAAATCAGAAAGGGAATAACAAATACTAGCTTGATATATTCTGCTTTGGAAACCGGACATCTCTGTTAACTTAATAGAACCCTATGATTGGTTTTTTAAAGGAAATCTGGCAATTATTCTTACTAAGAATTGTCCCTTTCTCTTTCTGTGACTTATGTATCATTTTTCTCTTTTGACAAACATCAAAGGCTATATACTATATTTTATATATTAATAATATACTATATTTATAATATATTTAATAGTATATGAAATAGCTATGGGTAGTAAAATTAGAAGAAAGGGCAAATAAATCAGGAAATTATAATAATGTTTAGAAAAATAATGGCAGATAGTAGAAATAATATGTAAATGGAATCAATAAATATTTTATTACCTATAATACTAATTATCCTTAAACAAGATGTCAAAATATAATGGTTGCAAGAATCCTTTCTTTCAGGTTCGTGTCACTAAAACTCATTAACAGCCTTAGAAGTCATGATTTCAAAAATTAAATATCTTACCCAGTGATACATAATAGATATTACACAATGTATCAGAGTCAGATTCAACTCATGCCATCAAAGTCCTAGTCAGGTCATCACATGTATATTATACTATATATTATATACTATTTTTCTGTCTAGTGAAAATTCCTCTTTTGCAGCTCTTTCCAGAAGCTTAGGACATGTCTATGCGAATCAAACACATTATAGACAACTTGAACATATTGGAGTCACAGAGATTGATATGTTTAGGCCCTGACCATGACCCCAGTTAAAGTGTGTAAGTACATAGTTTTAGCCACTAGGCACCTCATGGTTCTCATGAGCTTAAAAGATACATTTCTGACATCCAAGAAGCCCCCTGTTCTTTATAGACAGCATGCTTATGTAGTCATACAGATATAAATATGTATATATATGCATGCACACATATATGTAATTTATATCTATTCATACAAACATATAGTGTGTATATAATATATAGTCTTTATAGATAATAAAATCAATTTATTTTATTTTGGGGATGGTAGTAATATTTCCCATACTGCCATATGTTTTTAGTTATGTATTTATTTATTTTATTTATTTTTGTTTTGTTAATTGAATAGGTTTTGGGGTACAAGTGGATTTTTGTTACGTGGATGAATTATATAGTGGTGAATTCTGGGATTTTAGTGCACCTTTTACCCAAGTAGTGTGCATTGTACCTAATGTGTAATTTTTTATCCCTGGGCCCCCTCCCCCTTACCCTTCTGAATCTCTAAAGTCCATTATATCACTCTGTATGGCTTTGCATACTCATAGCTTATCTCCCACTTATAAGTGAGAACATACAGTTTTTGGTTTTCCACTCTTGTGTTACTTTACTTAGAATAATGGCCTCCAGCTCCATCCAAGTTGCTGTAAAAGCCATTATTTTTTTATATATATGTTATACATATAATAATATATATTACCATTACTATAATATATATGATATATATATTTGTCCAGGTCACTATAAAATATTATATATATATATATATTGTATGTGTGTATATATATATGTCCAGGTCACTATTTTATATATATATATATATATATCTGACCTGGGACTGGTTAATGCTAGAGTAATATATAGATTATAGGATTGGACTGGTCTTGAAACTAAGAAGTTAATAATTAAGGAATGAAGTATATAGAGATTAACAGTATAAATCTACTGTATATTTTCTGGATTTGCAAATCTACTCTAGATTTTCTGGATTATCTATGCTGAGGAAAAGCTTCACAACCTTTCCCAAGACAGCTTGACCCACAAATTTTCACTGGTGTGAAACATCAGAAGCATGTGTAGTGTTAGTGTGATGGGCTTCTTCCTGAAGTTTTTGTACTTCAAATCCTGTGTATACTGGATAAGTTGCTAGGCTGAGCATCTCAAGGAGCAGCTCTGAGCCACAGAATAGAAGATTCTGTTCATGGTGGCTTCCAGGTCCAGGTGGAGCACAATGGCCTGCAGCGGCAGGTAATAGGAGGGCATTGTGGTAGATGAGAAGGTCAAAGACATGCTAATACTAAGTGGCATATTTCATTCGCAGAGATTTCTCTTTATACCAAAAAATAGTCTACTTACTTCAGTTCCAAGATAAAGGAGGAGCATCACCACATCCAGTTACTAGACTGGCTGTTGGATATGGTAGCAGGAGGCCTTTATCCAGAAGTATGAAGAGTTCTAGCTGAAAATAGGTAGCATAATACTACCTGTTCAGAAAGAACAGGATTTCTGTGGTGGCGGGGCGGGAGGGCTGTTGAGGACAATTTGCCTCCAGAATCTCACCTCACAATGCCAGTTTCAGTTTATAAATCTTAATACTTAGCTATTCAATAAATACTGTTTTAACTTTTTCTAGGCATAGAAAATAGTAATGAGTAAGATTTTTACTCTCATGGGGTGTATGGTCTCAATTTATAAATGTAGATACTAAACCATAAATTTGCCTGCTGTGTTTTATGATTTAACTGTTAATATCTTAGTGCTGAAGATTTATAAACCACTATCTATAGTCTTGAAGAGAACTGAGTCATTTGAAGGACACGAATATACAAATAATTATAATGTAAGGAATACAATTATAAGTTTTCTAACAAAATTAGGAAAAGAATGATCTGGGTGTATATGAGACGGATATATTATCAAACCATGACCAAATGTTTTCGTGTAAGAATTAAAAATTATTAAATGAACATTTATATTTTATACTAAATTATAATTACAAGATAATTGTCACACAAGGATTGATTGTAACTATGATAAACTGACTTATTAGGATGTGACCTTTTTCTTTTCTTTTTCACATCATATACACCAACACACACCAACACACACACACACACACACACACACACACACACACACAGAGTACTTTTGAGAATTCAAAGTTGATTAAAAAAAATTTTAAAGTTGAATATTTGTTCCTCTTTTAGGCCACTTGCAGATTGAATTCTAACTACCCCATGATTTTTCTGGCATGTACTTTTTTTTTTTTAACCTGCTTTGGCTTACTTTTAATGTAAGTGGACAAACCTAATACTGCCTAACCATGTTTTAAGGTTTTCTCCTTCCTTAATCATCCCTGCTAATTACTGGATAGGTGAAATTACAAAAATCAATTTCTTAATCATCATATATTTTTATGTTTCTATTTTTACCAAAAACTGAAGTGTGTTATCTATAATTGGAGGATAACTTTTTTTTCCCTAAAAACTGTATATCTATTTTAGGGCCTCCTACTTATACAAGTCTATAATTCAATCATGCAAAGTAGCTTGTTTAAATTGGACATTTTACTGACCAGTGAGGGGATTGTGTTGACGCTTTGGCTAACTGATTCTTATTCATTCTACAAATAATCATTGAGTTGCTACTTTATGTGGGGGCAAAGTTCTAAGCACTGAAGTTACAACAATGAGCAAACAAAATTATTCCATGTATAGTGCTTCCATAATTTTAGTAGGAGGAAAATATGATATAATTCTATTTTATGCCAGTTTTTTTTTTCATTTGATTTGTGTAAGAAAAGGTTCTGAGACTTACCTTGATTGTTAGAACATTTGTTCATCTTTCACGTGTCTGGTTTAAGGAACTTTACCCACATACCTCTAAGGATGCAATAATGAGTATACTACAAATGCACTCTGAAAAAGGAAGCAGTGAGAGTCCTTCACTATAAATGTAAGTTACCTCAACATTTTGGGGAGATCATTTAACTGCTTACATTTGTAAACTAGTGATACATCTTTCAATCTTATGCAAATATGTCCCAATTCTAGGTAGTGATAGAAGAGGCTAATGATACATCATTTTAGGTCATGAAAGTTGCCTACGATATTCATCATTTTAATGAGCATTATTAATACTAGTTTGTATTTCTCATGACATGTTTATTTGTGTTCTCTCTTTTTGATTGATTTTATACATTTTGAGCATCTCTCTTTTCACTGTTTTGAATGCCTCTTGAAAGGCTCACATCTCTAAATAAACTGGAATATTCCTCTTGAGGGACCCTACAAGATTGCTTTCCTCTTCAGACTTCCACGTAATGCTGTCTGGAAGGCTAATCTTCCATTGATTAAAATAGATGCATATCAGATGTCATAGCAGATTCATTATTATGCTGCTTTTTGTTGCAACTTTTTTTTTTCACAAAATAGTTATGGAAGAAGATAATAGACACTATCTTGTTTTTCTTTCTTAAAAGCAAACCCAAAAACATGTAAATGCATTTTCCCCCTTATCATACAGTTAATGTTTTCCTAAAATGGGTAAACCTTGCTGTATGTGTATATTCTTATTCATATCAGTTTAATTTTCTTCTGGACTATAACTTTTTTTACCTTTAAACAAAAATCTACTTAAAATTTTTGCTAAAGGACCCTGGTTATCTACAGTATGATGATATGTGTAGTTTTAGAGGTTTTTCAACCAATATGTAATCTGGGGGGTAGGGGCAGAGGGAGAAACATTGAAATGAAAGCCAGGGCACATTCTATTCTGTTGGGTTCAGGTTTTCTCTGACTGCCATGTAGACCTTCTCTGACGATTTCCAACACCAGGTATTTTCATCTCTGAACTCTTTTCTTTTTAGGTTTCTGGCAGTAGTTTTAAAGCTATTTTTATAAGCTTTACTCAAGCTCTAGGGATTTGTCAAGATGCCACAAGGATAGCTCCAGTGAGAACTCTGAGCAGGTTGTTTTCTGATTTTTTTTTTTTTTACCTCTGCCTCAAAGAAATTCCACTGTTACATGCCTTATATCTTGGGTTTCTGCATATAAATATCATTGAAAATTCATTCTTATGCTGAGGAAAAAAAACTGAAAATAACACAGGCTTATGTCAAAATTTTACTCTAGGAAGCTATACCATTTTCTTTATTAATGACATCCAACACTCCAAATTATTTGGGGTATTGATATTGAGTACTGTATCAAATTGCAAGCACATGTTGTTTATTATTATGCTCCCACTCAGACCCTCTTTTAAAGTCAGAATATGAAAATTATCATGTGGTAATTTGTCCTTCATTGGTCAACCAAGTTGATGTACCCAGTTGGGTTGGCCTGGGAAGCATCACCTTCTTTCTCATTCCACCTGGGTTGCTATCCAAGTTATCCAGATAGTGGAGGAATATGCTTCAGTCAGGAGCCTAAACATGGGCTGCTTCATTGGTGAAACACCAAATCCTCGTATAATGCTTACTGGCTCCTTTTAATCTCATTTGTTGCTACTTCCTTATTTTTCTGAAGTCTTTAATATTGGGGTGTTACAGAGCACAGTTATTTGATCTCTTCTTTTCTTTCCCCATACTTACTCCCTTAAGTCTATATACTCAGGAGTCCTAAATTTATATCTATAGCTAGTATTCTCCACTGAAATTCAGTATACCCGCTTGACATCTCCATGTGTATGTCTAAAGGATATCTCAAACTCAACATGTTGAAAATTGACGTCTGGATCTTCCCTCCAAACCTGATACTTCTATAGTTTTCTCCATCTCTGATGATAACAACTTGATTCTTCCATATCTCTAGGAAAATTCTTGGAGTAATCTTTGACTCATGTTTCCCTCATATCCAAATCTACCTTCAAAATATTTTTGGAGTCCAGATATGCCTCATATTACCTTCACCACTACCACCCTATATAAACCACCATTAGCTTTCATCTACATGGCCCACTAGCTTCTTCCCCCTCTGAAGTACCCCTCCCCCATCCACTATTCTCAACCCAAAAGCCAGAATGATCCTTTCAAAATGTTGGTCAGTTATTAAATCATGGCATCCCACTGCTCAGATCCTTCCAAATCTTCATTCACCCTACTTGCTGATCTTACTCAGAATAAAAACCAATGTCCAGTTAATGCCATGCAAGAGCCAACATAATCTAGATTCTTGTTAGGTCTCTGCTTTCACCACCTGCTACTCTGTTGCTCACTTACTCAGTTTGGATAAACCACCCATTGTTCTTCAGTCACACTCTAAGTATACTGCCTACCTAGCATCTTTGAATTTGTGTCTTCTTCTCTGTCTGTTATACTCTTTAAGGCCTCTATGACTCCCTTTCTCACCTCATGTCTGTTCAAATGTTGATATCTCATTGAGGGCTTTTTTTCAACTCCCCTACTCCTTCTCTCTGATTTTCTCCTGGCTTTCTTCTAACGTTATATACAAATTGCTTATTTATTCCATTGCAAAATAAGTTCTATGAAGAAATTTTCTTTTGTTTTGTTTTGCTCACATTTCATTCCATAACCTTTCACATAGCTTTAGAAAATAAAATATTTGGTAAATGAATAAATGACTTTTTGAACATCATTTTATTCTTTCTTTTAATGTCTAAATAGTGTATTGATTTTACATGGGTATCTCAGTGACCTTAATATTTTAAAAGATCTCAGAGGAATGTTTATATTTGCCTGAAACCTTTTACTTCAAATTCATACTTCAGGCTCAATTCTGATTACCTTAGATAATCTCAGCCCCACTCCTACCAGATTCTGTTCTCTGCTGAGCCTCTTTAATATTTGCATGAATGCATCCCATTGCATTCTTTCCCCAATGTGTCATTAATGCAGACCTTCACTGCTAATTCTGGGACAGCACAAGATCATCATCAGGCAGAAAATGGTTTAAAATCAATAGTAGACATCAAAGTTCATATAGTTTGTTAGGTATTCTCTGCCCCCAGACATGCTTTTCTGGCTGTCTCTCACCTTAAGCTTTGGACATTTGTTTATATCTTTATGGTTCTGGGTTTTAGTTATAGATTAATTGCCAAATTACAAAAACTGATGCATTAAAACATCCATTATAACATCCCTTCCAGATCCAGAGAAAAAAGTTGAACCATGTAAATCATTATTGTTTGGAGTTTTCCCAGAATAAACTTTTTTCCTTTAAAATGTAAATTACGATTTAGCTCTAGCATATTTTACTTTTGATACATATCTGTCTGATCTTTTTTTCAATAAGGCAGTCTTTTTTTATTATTATTTTTTATTTACTCAGTCAACTTATCTCTACTGGAATTGCCTTTCTTCTTAAGTGGTTAGATTTATTTTGTTTGTGACCACGGGAAATATTGAGAATATTTAGCATCATGAATATTAAACCTTTACAGCTGAGTATCAGGAATATTAAACCTTAATAGCTGATTGCTAAAACTTACATTTTCCAATGTGTTTGCATTTTTTTTTCCTGGAAGAAATGCGAAAATTTCTTTAAAAATGTATTTAGCATTTTATTTGCAAAAACAAGGAAGATCTTACTCAAATTTGTTGTTCTGGAAAAATTATTTATTTATATTCCCAAGTAGGAAGTAACAGATTTCTTTACTATCTTGCAGTACATTGATACTGAGTGAAGATATTGACTCGAATAGGCACATTTTTGAAATCAGGCCACGTCCAGGTAGAAATCTAGATAAAAAAACTGATGCTTACATCTTACAGCATTTAAGTGGAGTGCTTTTCCTGGATTCTGTGACAACTTGAATTGAAAAGTTACATATCTGACATGTATGATTAACCACACTTTATAGATCTATTTCACTAATCACTTGAGTATCATTGGACTCAGAACCAGAGTTCCTAAGAATAAAAGGCACGTTTACAAATTCACATGTTCTCAGCTCATTACCAGAGAGGGATGTTTAACCTCACTCGGAGGTCAAAAAGAGGAATGTAGTAAATAGCATACAGGACCAAAAAAATCAAGTTTCTAGGGCTAAGTCTGAATGGTGATTTAACCCACAGGAGGCAGTGTGGTGATCTTCATAAACAATTTTTGTGTTTTATTTTTATAATAATGTAGATATAGAGTTTTAATAATTAAGAATGCCTTTTAAAAAAATAACTGTGTCTGTCTTTTGAATTGTATTTCAATGCTTAACATAAAGCCTAGAATATTATAGGTACTTGACTAATAATTATTGAATTAATGAATGAATAATCTCACTCCACTAATAATTGTTGAATTAATGAATGAATAAAAGTGTCATGGGTATAAAAAGCAGGTTTTAAAATGAAAATTCTTTCAAATATTCAGAAATAATAACTTGATTAAATTTCAGTTTTCTTTTCTCTAACTTTTACATTTAATAATCATTAGCTAAAGCTATTACCTACAGTAATTTATTCAATAAATATTTATTGGCAACTGTATACTAAACTGAGTCCTACGTACTAGGAATAAAACAGTTCATAAAACAGAAAAAAAATCTATTTTCTCATTGAATACACACACATACAAACACACATTTACACATAGTAAAAATGTAATGAAGATAATAAAGCTGATTAAGAAAGTAGAGAGCTTAGTGTGGGGAGAGGAGCATACCTTTTTACACTCTTTTGACTGGGGCTCTCAGCAGTGTTGACAGAGATTTCTGTTTGCACAGTAACTTAACTGACGGAGGGAACAACTGGGCGAACTGAAGAGAAAGCAAGGGAAAAAAAAAAATCAGCAATTGCAAATGCCCTGAGGAAACGTACCTAACGGGAGGATTTAAAATCACAACTCATGAATCCCTTTCTCCCTTGCTCTAGTTCTTGTCCCTCCACACCTGCTCTACTTCTTTTCATTTTCCTTTTTTCCCATCACATATAAAGTTTCATTTACCTTTTTTTATTTTATTTTATTTTTTTTGAGACAGAGTCTTGCTTCGTCGCCAGGCGCCAGGCTGGAGTGCAGTGGCGCGGTCTCAGATCACTGCAATCTCCGCCTCCCGGGTTCAAGCAATTCTCCTGCCTCAGTCTCCAGAGCAGTTGGGACTATGGGTATGCGCCACCAAGCCTAGCTAATTTTTGTATTTTTAGTAGAGACGGGGTTTCATCATGTTGGCCAGGATGGTCTCAATCTCTTGACCTCGTGATCCGCCCGCCTCAGCCTCCCAAAGTGCTGGAATTACAGGCATGAGTCACCATGCTCAGCCTCCTTTACTTTTTATATGTGTTTCTGCACTTCCCTTTACAGTGGAAACTCTACACAGAAGAGTATTTGTCTATTTTGTTCACTAAGGTATCCTAAATTCCTAGAATAGTGTCCAACTTATTATACCTGGTGCTTATTAGGTCTTTTGTGTATCAACTGACATTATGTTCTGTGAACTGCAAGGACACTCATGTTACCTGAGGATAGTGTGTAAGGAGATAGTGTGAAATAAAGTGAGGACAGAGAGAGGACCAGGGTCAAATATTGCACAGCTTGTATGCCATGGAAAAGACCGGATTTTCTCAGAAATGTGACAGGAAACTATTGGAGGGTTGAGATTAGGAAAATGGAGTGGCCTGATTTACATATTTACAGATATCATAGGCTACTGTGTGGAAAACAAGGGGAAACAGGAGAAACACAATTCATGTTCTCTAGGAGCTCCAAGTTGAAGGGACAGGCACAATAACATGTGAATAACTTGCATACTGCAGACCTTAGAAGGTCTAAAACAGACCTATAGACTAGTGGCAGGAGAATAAAAACCACTCCTTTACACTGAGGAGATGACATAGTAGAGGTGATGCTGGAGCTGGATCTTGAATAAAAGTGAAGAGATAATTTTGGACAACAGAAAAACAATTAAGAAAGGGACAAATTCAGCACAATCTACTGGAGGAAAATAAATTTAGAAAGATGAAGTTATTTTTTTATTTTGAGTGACTAAGAGGGTGACAATGACATAAAGTGCTTTACGTACATTACTTCCTTTAATTTTCACAATGCCCTAGTAAGTTAAAACCTACTTTAATTCCCACTTCTTAAAGAATAAAACTGAGCTCAAAGAAGTTAACTCAAAGTTTTGTTCATCTAAAAAGTAGGAGAGTGGCAATTTGAATTTGAATTTCTTTGACATTAGAGCCCATGCTTTTAACTATTATACTGGGTTGTTGAGTTAATAATAATGCAATCAGCATTCAGAGAAATATCGAATTCTTTGCACCAAATCAGTTCAATCAAATTAATATTAATTTTGCATGACTGTGACTGCCAGTGTGTATAATGCTGTCTAAAGCACTGTAATCATGTTACTGTATGTGTGCCCTTTTGATATTAAAGGAAAGCATTTGTAATAAGAATTTCTGCATTTAATATGAAATATTAATATTTATGGTTCTTTCATTTAAGTAAATGTGTAGGGAATGTTAAGTACAGGAAGACAAATTAAAGAAATTAATGTATATTCATAATTTACCATGACATTGTAAATTTAATTCTGCGTCTATATGGCCTCCTAATCAGCAAGCTGCAAAATTGTGATTTGATCATAGTATTTTAGGTGTTTACATTTCTAGTTAAGTGGTTGTGATCCATGACATTTTAATAATTCAGTGTCAATATGTAAAAATGAAATTTTGCTGGGGTCATTCTCTCTCTAAGTGATATTTAACCCCTTTATTTCTTACCTAGTCATTAGAATTAATAATACACTTGTTGGACTGCTCTAATAATACAAAACTGGTCACATTGCCTGGAATTAGGAGAGAGCATCAGCATAAAAAAAAAACGTAGAATTTGATGGAGAGTAAGGTAAAAAGACCTCTAAAAAGGAAATATTAGTTAACAGATTTTGTGGATAAGGTTATACTACATCAATTTTTCAGTCTTGCTCACATCATGATATAGATAGAAAATCATGTTATTTCTGCAATATACAATTATAGATATAGGAGGATGCTCAAGCCTTGAATTGAGTCCTTCACTTCTTAAACATCCAAAATTCTCTCCCCCAACATCATTCTCAGCCGATGTCCTGGCTTCCCGATTTCCCAAAAATGTGCAGACTCCCACTACCACAATTACCAGCATGTAAACTCACATGCTCTGCCTTTCCATCAGTTATCAAAGATAGTACCTTTCTTCGCCCAAATCCAATGACTTCTCTTGTAGATTCTGTCTCTTCTCATCTACTCAAGGGCACTGCTGTAGAGATTATCCACTTTTCATGTTACATCATCAATTTTTCATCCTCTCCTGGAGCCTCTCTTTCAGCACAACATGCTCTTATTCCTATTTCTTTCTTTTTTTTTTTTGCCCATTTCTTTGCTTCCCTTTGAAACAATGTGCTAAAAACAGTGCTGCATAAAAATACAGTTTCCAATTTCTCTCCTACCGTTTCTTTTTGAATTTAGTTCAATCAGGCTTTTTTCTTAACCTTTCACTAAAGCCAGACTACATTGTTGAATCTGATGATCTCTTCTCAGTCCTCATCTTAATTGACCTCTGAGAAACATTCAGGTTAATTACTGGATTAATGTGAGCAATTTAGGTCACACTGCTCTTTTGGTCTTCCTCCAATATTAGCAACTGCTCCTACAGATTTTTCTTTGCTGGTCTCCCAGGACTCTGATTGTTGGAATACACCTGGGCCTCCAGCTTGGACCATTTCTCTATTTGCATTCACTTTCTGGATGACCTCATTTCAGTCTTTTACATTTCAGTCTATATGCTAATGTGGTGTCCACATTTGTATATCCACCTGGCTATATGACATTTTTATTTAGATGACTAAAAGAAACCTCAAACTCAACATGTGCAAGAGTGAGCACTTGAATTTTTGCTAAGCCTACTACCCTACATCCTTCCCAATCTCAGTTATTTTATCCTTCCATTGCTTAGGCCAAAACTTGAGTGACTGCTCAGACCAAAGACCTTGCATCTGTCATTGATACCTTTCTGTCTTTCCCAGCCCATCTGCTCCATCAGGAAAATCTGAACAATTCCATAATATTAAAGACTTAATCAGATATACAATCACCTAAAAGTTATTTTATGTATGAAGTCAATTATTTTTGCATATTCCACACAGAATTAAAATGTCACATAAAGCAGCACCAAGATGTAATTTTGATTTACACTGTGGCTTTATAATCAGATCTGTCTAATTCAAAGGAAATTTTCCATGTAGGTATGCATGTAGGTATGCAAAGGAGCATGTTCCTAAATTTAAAAACAATCAATAAATATTTCTTTAAAATATTTTAAAAATATTTTTAAAACAATCTAAACTACTAGACAGTATGAATTGATAGAAATAATATGGTTTGGTAGTTAGAATATCTTGATTTGGTCATTATTTTGCTTGTTCATTCAGTCACCAAAATCTTGCCTATTAAATACCAACTTATGTGATATTATACAAGTTGCATAATTTCTCCAAGACTCCTTATGCATAACTGAGGAATAAACAGAAGATTTATCATTATTATCATTACTCTTCTAGAGGATTTACTAGAAGATTTTATAAAGAGCAACATCATGTTTGGCATATAATATTCAATAAATGGAAACTATAGGGCCATTGTTATTGCTCTTAGTAGAAATAAAACAAGAGAGTGATTGGATTAGTCTTTTAAATAAAATTCTTGGAAAAAGTAAAATTAAGGAGAAAATAATGTATTTGCTACCAAGGTAAGAGTGGCATAGAGATCTTGATGAGTAAGAAATAAGGTGGCCCAAAGATTGCATTAATCTACTCCACAGTTTTGCCTAATATTTTCTTGTTCCTGTAAACCATTATTCTTTCTAATCTTAAACATGAGCTTTTGAATATAATTCCATGCTACCCATGTAAATGTTACCCTAAAGTCCTTGTACAGTATTGGTTATCATCCTGATTCTTCTTTTCATCTTATCACTTACATCTTTTTCTTCTGAGGTGGTATAAATAAAATGTATGCTAAAGCATACATTGAAGAGCATTAAAATATATGCTTTCTTTTTTTATAACATACATTTCTTTTCATTAATGTCATATTTTCCCCAATACTCTATGAATGTGTACAGGAGGTTAGCACACTGTGTGTGCATTTTGGTGAGTTGATACATGTAAGTATGCAAAGGGGCATGTATCTATATTTAAAAACAAGCCATAAAAATATTTTTAAAACAATCCATAGTTTCAAGTCAGGTAGCATGTTGCCTCCAGCTTTGTTCTTTTTGCTTAGGATTGTCTTGGCTATGAGGGCTCTTTTTTGAAGTTTAAGGTGGTTTTTTCCAGTTCTGTCAAGAAGGTCAATGGTAGCTTGATGGGGGATAACATTGAATCTATAAATTACTTTGGAATATGGCCATTTTAACTATATCGATTCTTCCTAACCATTAGCATGCAATGTTTTTCCATCCATTTGTGTCCTCTCCTATTTCCTTGAGCAGTGGTTTTTAGCTCTCCTTGAAGAGGTCCTCTGTGTCCTTTGTTAGTTGTATTCTTAAGTATTTTATTCTCTTTGGAGCAATTGTGAATGGGAGTTCGCTCATGATTTGGCTCTCTGCTTTTCTGTTATTGATATATAGGAATGCTTGTGATTTTTGCACATTGATTTTGTATCCTGAGACTTTGCTGAAGTTGCTTATCATCTCAAGGAGATTTTGGGCTGAGATGATGAGGTCTTCTAAATATACAGTCATATCGTCTCAAAGAAAGACAATTCGACTTCCTCTTTTCCTACTTGAATACCCTTTATTTCCTTTTCTTGCCTGATTGCTCTGGCTAGAACTTCCAATACTATGTTGAATAGCAGTGGTGAGAGAGGGCACCCTTGTCTAGTGCCAGTTTTCACGCCAGTTAGGATGGCAATCATTAAAAAATCTAGAGACAACAGATGCTGGAGAGGATGTGGAGAAACAGAAATGCTTTAACACTGTTGGTGAGAGTGTAAATTAGTGCAACCATTGTGGAAGACAGTGTGGCGATTCCTCAGGGATCTAGAAATAGAATTATCATTTGACCCAGCAATCCCATTATTGGATATATACACAAAGGATTATAAATTGTTTTATTATAAAGACACATGCACACATGTGTTCATTGTGGGGCTGTTTACAATAGCAAAGACTTGGAACCAACCCAAATGCCCATCAATGATAGACTGGATAAAGAAAATGTGGCACATATACACTGTGGAATACTATACGGCCAAAAAAAGGATGAGTTCATATCTTTTGCAGGGACATGGATGAATCTGGAAACCATCCATTCTCAGCAAACTGACACAAGAACAGAAAACCACAAACACCGCATGTTCTCACTCATCAGTGGATGTTGAACAATGAGAACACATGGGTACAGGGAGAGAAACATCACACATTGGGATCTGTTGGAGTGTGGGGGGCTAAGGGAATAATAACAGGGGGTGGGAAGGTTGGGGGAGGGATAACATTAGGAGAAATACCTAATGTAGGTGAAGGGGCGATGGGGGCAGCAAATCACCATGGTGTGTATATAGCTATGTAACAATCCTGCAGGATCTGCACATACACCCCAGAACACAAAGTCTAATAAAATAATGTTTTAAAACAATCTAAACTACTAGATAATATGAATTAATAGAAATAATATGATTTGGTAGTTAGAATATCTTGATTTGGTCATTATTTTGCTCGTTCTTGAGTCACCAAAATCTGATTCTGATTTTCTGATTCTCAAGACTATTCAGCAAGTCAAATGAGATAATTAATATTAAAATGCAAGTTACACACAGAGAGAAGCAAAACAGCCAGAGGAAGATGTCTTTAACATTTCCTAAACAGTTATTGAATACCAACTCAACGCTATGCATTGTTCTAGTCCTTGGTAGTGATACACTAGAATTTCCATAGATTCCATAACTTCTGTACACTCAAGAAGCTTATTACCTCTCCAACTGTGGCTAGGAATTATGCTTGTAGATTAAAAATAACCAAATTATGTATGAGAGACAAATAATTCTTTGTACCTTGATCTAATGATTACTGCACAGTGTATCATAGAACTTATATGGACACTAAACAGTAAATAAAGTGGATAATTTAAATTTATGCAGAGAAGAAATATTTTGTTGAGTCAGAAATCCCTAAGAATTTTAACAGTTTCTAACAAAAAGTGGTTGAAATTTAACATCAAAACTGCACTGCATAATACTTAGATGAGCATGTAGGGTGTGTGCAAGTTGAAGTTCAACGTCTAATAATCTGTATGTGGTTCTCATGTCATAGAGTGGGCCCCAAATTGCTCAAGTAACTCTTTTTTGTGTTTATAAAAGTCATGGTTTTAAAACTCCTCCAGGTATTATTTTAAAATCTGGATCTATGTAGGCATCTGGTATCCAGAGTGGTAGATAAAGAAATAATATCTTCTGGAGCTTAAATGTAATTTCTGTAAAACTAGTCGATGACAAGTCTACTCAGGTAGACAAGATGGCTGACTAGATGCAGCCAGAAAGCACTGCTTCCACCAAGAGACCAAATTATTAAGTCAACCACTATAATTTGAGCAGATATTCGGAGAGAAAAAGGTGATAGGGGAATGCGATGTGACTCTGAAACTGAGGCCGAATAGAAAGGAAGCTGGAAACCCTACTTACAGTACCTGATCACTAGGGCCAGTTCCCAGCTACTAACAGCTCGTGGGAAAGAGGTGAGTGAGGAAAACAACATTAGGCTTAGTATCTCCACAGACCTCTGGGAACCTAGTGACAGGGGACCCTGCATTCCCTATGGACATATGAGCTGTCAGGAGATCTCTCCACGGAATAGGCAGAGACAAGTCTTCAGACAGCATGGAGCTCAGGAGATTTTGTGTGCTGGAAGCTCTGGTGAAAACAGCCATAAACGCCTATCATTCGGGGCCCTCCTCCTCATTCCCCCCAGAAGCACTGGTTGCAGCTGACTTCTGAGTCAGAAGAGAGCTGTACTGTCTTCCCAACTAATGTGACTGAGACACATCTGTTCTGCAAACCCTTCCACATGCTGTTCCCCGACCCCCACAGGGCCTGTGTCTAGCCGCCCTACAGGAATGGGTGGGTGCCCAGCACAGCTTCCACACCCCTGCTGAATGTATTGCTGTATATGAGTACTTTCCAAACAGCACAGGAGCACAACAGATATCCTAGCACAGCTAGAACCCAACCCTGAACCACAGGATGTCCCAGTGCCCCAAGGCTGCAGTGAACAGCTCAGTGCTTTGCCAGCATTCGAATAGGGGAGGAACCCTCCTTGCAGGGGAGGAAACCCCACCTCAGAACACTGAGAGGGACCAGATGCTAGGTCCCTGGGCCCAGGTAGGAGTGGGGCATGCCTCCCTCTGAAGGACTGGTCCTTAAAGGGTGTGGCATATCTCCCCTGTCACAACCTTTGCCCAAGAGAGCCTCGCAGCCTGGAACACCTAGCGAGAGAAACCCAGGCACAGTGCTGGTGATTACAGAGGGCTCTCCCAAGGCCCGAGAGCAGACATGGTGAGTGAGCCATCTTCTTCCTCAACTACTGCATAGCAAACCTGGGAATGCCAGGAAGTACAGGAGTCAGAGGCTAGGCATCAGCCTAGCTACCAGCCATTACTCTTAAGTGCCATCTACTGGATCACAGCCCAAACAACAGCATCAAAAATTATCCTAATATATACACCTGTGAATACAAGGCCAATAATTCACCTACACATAAAGATCCTATATAGATCCTATATAGAGCAGTTGGCTTTGTTTCTGGTGCTCTGAAGGCATCCAGAAACTAAGCCAACTGACCATACTCAACTTACACTATAGTTAAAGGAACATCAAAGCTCCGTGGTGAGAAAGAATCAGTTCAAGAACTCTGACAATTCAAAAAGACAGTATCCCCTTCTAACAAGTCCACTAGCTCCCCCAGCAATGGTTCTTAGCCAGTCCGAAGTGACTGAAATGACAGAGAATTCAGAATCTGGATGGCAAGAAGCTCATCAGGATTCAGGAGAAAGTAAACACAATCCAGGAAATCCAGGGAATCTGGTAAAATAGTCCAAGATTTGAAAGATCAAATAGTCATTTTAAGAAAGAACCAAACTGAACTTCTAGAGCTGGGAAACTCACTACAAGAATTTCATAATATAATTTGAAGTATTAACAGCAGAATATACCAAGCCAAAGAAAGAATCCCAGAGCTTGAGGACCAGTTTTTGAAGGAACTAAGACAAAAAGGATTTTTAAAAAGTGAACAAAACCTCTAAGAAATATGGGATTATGTAAAGAGGACAAATCTATGACTCATTAGCATTCCTGACAGAGAAAAGAGAGAGAATAAGTGATGTGGAAAATGTATTTGAAAATGTAGTCCACAAAAATTTCCCTAATGTCACTAGAAAGGTTGACATGAAAATCTAATATACAGGGAACCCCAGCTAGATAAGCTGATTGTCCCCAAGGCACGTAGTATTTTTTAACAAAAAATCATAAAGGCAACTAGAAATAAAGATCAAGTCACACACAAAGGGAACTTTATCAGACTAGCAGAAGAACTCTTAGCAGAAACCTTACATGCCAGAAGAGATAGGAAGACTGTCAGTGTCCTTAAAAAAAAAAAATCCACCAAGAATTTTAAACCTTACACAACAGCAGAGATAGGGAAACTGTTAAAATCATACCGAGCACACTCTTGGATCACAGTGCAATAAAAATAGAAATCAATAGCAAAGAAAAAAAAATCTAAGAAGTATACAAATACATGGAAATTAAACAATTTGCTCCTGAATAATCCCTAAGTGAACATTAAAATCAAAAAATTCTTTGAAATTAACGAAATAGGTATACAACTTACCCAAATCTCTAGGATGCAGCTAAAGCAATGTTAGGAGGAAAGCTTATAACCCTAAATACCTTCATTAACAAGTTAGAAAAGCTCAAATTAATATTCTAACTTTGTACCTAAAGAACCTAGGGGGGGAAAAAAGAAACCAATCCCAAAAGTAGCAGAAGTAAAGAAATAACTACAATTAGAGAACAATAAAATTGAGATGCAGAAATATATTTTAAAAATTGATGAAACCAAGAGCTGGTTTTCGAAAAAATAAACGAGATTGACATACCACTAGCTATATTGGCAAAAAATATAGAAGATCCAAATAAGAACAGTCAGAAATGGCAAAGATGACATTACAACTGATCCTACAGAAACACAAAAAATTCTCAGAGAATATTATGAACAACTCTAGCACACAAATTTAAAAATCTAGAAGAAACAGATAAATTCCTGGAAGCACACAATTTCCCAAGATTAAATCAGGCAGAGACTGAAACCCTAAACAGACCAATACCATGTTCTGAGATTCAGCCAGTAATAAGAAACCCACTAACCAAAAATGCTCTGGACCAGATGGATTCACAGCTGAGTTCTACCAGATATGTAAAGAAGAACTGGTACCAATCCTACTGAAACTATTCCAAAAAATTGAGGTGGAGGGCGTCCTCTCTAACTCTTTCTATGAAGCCAGAATCAGCCTAATACAAAGATCTGGTAGAGCCACAACCAAGAAATAAAACTATAGGCCAGTATCCCTGATGATCATAGATGTAAAAATTCTCAACAGAACACTAGAAAATCTAATTCAACAGCACATCAAAAAGCTAATTCACCATAATCAAGTGGGCTTAATTCCTGGGATGCAAGGTTGGTTTAAGATATGTAAATCAATAAATGTGATTCATCACATAAGCAGAATTAACAACAAAAACCATATGATCATCTCAATAGACACAGAAAAAGCTTTTGGTAAAATTCAACATCTCATCATGATAAAAGCCCTCAGCAGGCTAGACATCAAAGGAATATACCTCAAAATAAGAAGAGCCATCTATAACAAACACTCAATCAATATCTGAATGAGCAAAAGCTAGAACCGTTCCCCTTGAGAACTGGAACAAGACAAAGACGGCCATTCTCACCACTCCTATTTGACACAATACTAGAAGTCCTAGTCAGAGCATTCAAATAAAAGAAAGAAATAAAAGGCCTCAAAATAGAAAAAGAAGTCAAAATATCTCTCTTCACTGATTATATGGTTCTATACTTAGAAAACTCTAAAGACTCTGCCAGAAGGCTACTAGAACTGATAAGTGACTTTAACACAGTTTCAGGATACAAAATCAATGTTAAAAATATCAGTAAAAATTATATATATATATATATATATATATATATATATCTCAATAATTTTCAGGCTGAAATCTACGTATACATCAATAATTAAATGCTAAAAGTCAATTCAGAATACAATTCCATTTACAATAGCCACAAAGCAAATGAAATACATAGCATTCAGCTAACCACAGAGTTGAAAGTTCTGTACAAGATGAACTACAAAACTCTGCTGAAATAAATCAGAGATGACACAAATAAATGGAAAACATTCCATGCTCATGGATTGTAAGAATCAATATCATTAAAATGACTATATGCCTGAAGCAATTTACAGATTCAACACTATTCCTATCAAACTACCAATTTCATTCTTCACAGAATTAGAGAAAACTATTCTAAAATTCATATGGAACCAAAAAGAGCCCAAATAGCTAAAGCAATCCTAAGCAAAAAGAAAAAAAATGGGAGACATTACACTGCTTGACTTCAAACTATGTTGTAAGGCTTCAGTAACCAAAAAATCATGGTACTGGTATAAAGACACATAAACCAATGGAACAGAATAGGAAACTTAGAAATAAAGCCACACACCTACAATCATCTGATCTTCGACTAGGAAGACAATAGCAAGCCATGAGGAAGTGACTGCCTGTTCAATTAATGGCGCTGGAATAACTGACTAGCCATATGCAGAAGATTGAAACTGGGCCCCTACCTTCCACCGTATAGAAAAATTAACTGGAGGTAGATTAAAGGTTTAAATGTAAGACCTCAAACTATAGAAATCCTGAAAGAAAACCCAAGAAATACCATTCTCAACATTTGCCTTGGCAAAAAAATTTTTCACCAAGTCCCCAAAAGCAACTACGATAAAAGCAAAAGTGGTCAAGTGGTACCTAAGTAAACTAAAGAGCTTCTGCACAATGAAAGGAACTATCAACAGAGTAAACAACCTGTAGAATGGGAGAAAATATTTGTGAACTATGTGTCTGACAGAGGACTAATATGCAGAATCTATAAGTAACTTAAATCAACAAGGAAAATAACAAATAACCGCATTAAAAATGGGCAAAGAAAATGAACAGATACTTTTCAAAAGAAGACATACAAGTGGCCAACAAACATGAAAAAATGTTCAACATCACTAGTCATCAGAGAAATGCAAATCAAAACCACGATGAGATACTAGCTCACACCAGGAAAAATGGCTATTATTACAGTCAGGAAATAATAAATGCTGATGATGCTGTGGAGAAAGCGCTTACACACTCTTTGTGGTAATGCAAATTAGTTCGCCTGCTGTGGAAAGCAGTTTGGATATTTTTCAAAGAAATTAAAACAGCTACAATTCAACCCAGCAATCCCATTACTGGGTACATACTCAAAGAAAAATCAATCATTATACCAAAAAGATACATGGACTCATATGTTCAGTGTCATTCTATTCACAATGGCAAAGACATGGAATCAACCTAGGTGCCCACCGGTGGTGAACTGAATAGAGAAAATGTGGTCCATATACATCATGGAATACTGTACAGCCATATCAAAAGAATTAATCCTGTGTTTGCAGAAACATGGATGGAGCTGGAGGTCATAATCTTAAGTGAATTAGCACAGAAACAGAAAACCAAATACTGCATTTTCTCACTTATAAGTGAGAGCCAAGCATTGAGCACACGGGGGATGTAAACATAGGAGCAATTGACACTGTAGACTACTAGTGAGGGAAGAGATGGAGTGTAGCATGGGTTGAAAAACTACTTACCAGCTATTATCCTCACTACCTGGGTGCAATACACTCATGTAACGAATCTGCACATGAACCCCCTGAATCTGAAATAAAAGTTGAGAAAATAAATCATAAAGTAAACTCAAGGTTTTGGCTATCTACAAAGGGTCATTTTTGCTACATATTGTAGAACTCATGTTATAAAGCTAAGGGTACAGATATTGTTAGTGAATAAATATGAAGATAGATGAGATAGAGATAGAAGATAGCTATACAGAGAGATAATAGATAAACAGATAGGTAGGTAGATATACAGACAGATAGGCTAGTGATATTATATACTTAACTAGCTTTCATATGTTATCCATATAAATTTACTAGGATATATTGTCCATCTGAGTTGCAAATTTCATTCTATATGGCATGAATTATAGCTGCATGTTTGCCTGGAAAATGCATTGTTTTCCTGTAGTGCTACCATGCAAAGTGTAATAATATCTATCTCCTCCCCCTCTTCTCCTCTCTCCTCTCCCTCTTCTCTCTCATCTTCATTTTTATCCTCTACCTCCTTTCATCTTGCCCTCTTTCTCTATCCCCCACCGTGTTTTTCTTTTCTTCCCCATATTGTTCTTCCAGTATGATCATTTTCCCCTGACCATTTATCAGAAATTAACAGAAAATAAACAGCCTTTTCAGTGTATTTCTTTAACTCCCCAACTTCTTATCATTTTAGCAAAATTTTGAGCTTTATACCCAGTACCCATAAATCAATGAAAGGCTATATCAAATTGCTTGTTTTAACACAGAATATATCTCACAACTATTTCTTAAAATAAAATTATTTTCAAGGGTTATAAAAATGTATAAGCTGAATTACCTGATATAAAAGCATAGGCTTTAAAGTATTTTTTGAACATTTTAAAACACCAAGCTGATAACGGGCATTTCAGATGGCACAGGAATAATTATTCCTAAGGGTACAAGGGTGTATTAGATAATTTCTTGGGGTCTTCTCTTAAGTCTATTAAGAGCAAATGTCTGGCTTCAGGATTTTTATTTTACTCTGTTTTAAGTAAGTATAATTTACTCATCCTTTTACTGTTTCATTTTTAATTCCTTTCTATAAAAAATTCAGGTGGTTGAGATGGCTACTATTAAACTTTCTGAAGCTCAACTTCATAATTTACCTCTCTTGGAAAAGATACATCTTAAGAAACTTTTGGTAATGGTCCGTCTGTAGCGATTAAATTGGGTGTGTTATTTACCCTTCATGTAAGGTGGTAGCCATTGTCTGAAAACTAATGATTGGTACCATAAGCACATTAAATTTTATCTGAGGTGTAAAATTGTATCATATATATATATAGGTACAATTTTACTACATATATATATATATGTGTGTGTGTGTGTGTATATATATATATATATATATGTATATAGTTTTCAATTAAAATAGTTTTATGATAAATTGAAAGCAATCAAACTAAGAATGAAGTTTCTTGACAACCCAAAATAATCTTGGAAAGCTATTTGGCAAACTGAATATGTTAAAATATGCTAACCAAAAGTGTAAAAATGTGACTCAACATTTCATATCTTTTTTTTTTCAAACAGGAATGTTCTAATTTTATTTGATTTTATAGGAAAAGGATGATGATCAGATTAAGTGTCTTTACTAATTTTACTTGAAAAAATAGTTTGTAAATACAAACATATACCTAACACAGTTACTTCTTATGTCCTGAAATGCTTTCAACCATATTTTCCCAACCCTTCCATGCCATCTCATTTCGTTTCAAACACTGATTCTTCTCTTTGGAAAGCCTTTAAGCTTCTGCTTTTGCCAGGATCACTCTGACATAAACGTGGAGTTCAGTGGTTTCCAGATGAACTCATTATGCATTATATCAAGTCAGTGGTTAGCATGTGTCAAATTGCAGTGCAGGTGTCTTGCTACTTAAGTACCTCTCCTTAGCTGATGTCTCTCCCACAAAATTTAAAGTCTGTGAAGCACTGATACTATATCTTTGATAATCCTGTACCCAAAGCCTGAAAACAATACCAGGCAAATTTAAGCCATTTGGCAATTAGTCTTTGATTAATGCCTAGTTTAATAAATAAATAAATGAATCAATGTGGGAGAGAAAGGACGATAGTAAGGGACAGGTGTAATGTACAGGGCAATTTTTTTTTTTTTTTTAGTCAGTTTAGTGATTCTGTCCTTGAAAAAGGTATTCTACTTTCTTGAACATCAGTGTTCTCATATGTAAAATCAATATGTTACCCAGGCCAAATGACAGTGTATGGCTCAAATTAAATGCCATGTGTGCACGTCTGACATGTAAACACTGAATGTTCATTCTTCCTTCCTTTCTAGATTTCCAGGTGATGCAGCCCATGAAGTTAACCTAATCAATAAGCCCAAATTAAGAGTTCACATTTGTTTTTATTCCTTAGAATGGATTTTATGTATATAATGCTCTTAAAGTAATTTTTCAAAAGGTGTATCTGTGTTGTTCCTCCAATATAATAAATGCTCCTCAAATGTAAGCATACTTTTGTGTTTACCATAGGTAGGAAGACCATGGTTAACACAAGACCTAGTTCTGGTTTACCAAGGACGGTCTTTATGTCTATGTCTGGAATAATGATTGATCATTCTTCTTTTCCCCCTCAAATATGTGCCAGTTACATTATAAATTATCCACTATATGTGATTACTAACCATAGCTCTTTAGGGCTAAGTGTACTGTTTTATTAATAAATATGTATTATTTAACAAAACACATTTAAAATCAGTTTTGCTAAATGTAAATATTAAAAACTATAATGTTTAAATGAATGAATAAAAATACATATATGTATAAATTACATATTTGAATTGGCATATTTTCATTTTTCTAAGTAACTGTTCCAGTGAATGGTTTGAGCAAATCCCCATTTCCAGAACTTTTTTGGTGACACATTTCTCTTTAATTACCAATTCATTTAAAAAATTTAATAAAATCCTAAACAAAGTTATGGTGAAAGAATTAGTTTTTTAATTGAGTAATTGAACATAATTTATAAATACTGTATTTACTTATTATTTTATTCTTGTGAAATTTGAAACTTCCTGAAACCTATTATATCAAATACACTAGCAATTTGGAGACTAAGATTGCTTTTGATAATTTATTCTTTGTATTTTTCATATAAATAAAGGTGAAGAAGAGACTGGGTGTGTTGGCTCATGCCCAACAATTTGGGAGGCTGACGCAGTAGGATCTCTTGAGGCCAGGAGTTTGAGACCAGACTAGGCAACATAGTAAGACCCTGTCTCTTTAAAAAGTAAAATAAAATAAATAGCCAGTTGTGGTGGCGCACTCCTATAGTCCCAGCTACTAGGGAGGCTGAGGCTCACTTGAGCCAAGGAGTTCAAGGCTGCAATGAGCTGTGCTCATATCACTGTACTCTAGCCTGGACAAGAGCAAGACCATCTCTGTAAAAAAGAAAGAAAGAAAAAAAGAAAAGAGAAGAAAATGAAACGGAGAATGGAAACAAATTAGGGTGTTACTACCTTAATTTTACTTAAATGTTACGAAGACTTTGAGTGAGGCATTATTATCCCCATTCCATAAATGAGGAGACTGAGGCTTATTAAGAAAAAATGAACTCAGTGTGCTTACTGAATTTTTCCTTTACATTCTGAGCCATATGCAGAAGTTTTGAATTTCTAGTGAGACTAAGGCCAAGCTGATTTTTAATTTTGAGTCATATTGATTAGAAATTATGTTTAAAGCAATTACTTAGCTGTATTTTGTAAGCAACACATTCATTGAGTCAATATTTATCAACCACCTGAAATGTGTTTGATTACAGGGATAGATGTTTTATAATTATTTAAAATTAGGATATGAAGACTGTCCAAGGAATACAAGGACATGGATATTTGCAAGGGATTCATTTTCTTCTTCTACATGCACCCTTTTCTAAAATGTATTATTCTGAGAACAGTACCACAATTAAGGAGTTCTGCCTGCATTTATATCAATCTTCTTTTTCAGAGTGTATATTTCTCATGAATCTTAACTGTTTCACATTACCTCAGGGTCTCAAAACTTCAAGGACCAAATTAAGAAAGCACTTAAAATGTAGATTTAGGTATTAGGAAAGTGAATGACTTTAGTGGCTACATAACAAATCCTCTTTGAAAGCCAGATGTTTTCTGGTTGTTAATTTTCAACAAAATCAGAGGATGACTTAATCAGGTATTTGATGATTATTATAAAATATATTTTTGATTCTAATATATCTGCAGAAGAAATTAGAAAATTTTAGTAATATTGCTGTTAAAAAATAATAACAACACAACCTCTTTCTTTTCCATCTACTTCTGGGAACAGGGTTTCTCAAGAATAAATCTACAAAACTGAAAATTAGGGCTCTGTCTAATTCTAGTAGTATGTTTGAACTGATATATAAGCTAGTTTTAAAAAGATACATCTCCAGTCGTATCATGCAAACATGCATTTTTTATTATCCAGACATGGTACTGTATTTTCTGTGTTTATTAGCATTTTAATATATTTATTCTGCTCTGGTACATTGTATGGTAATAATATTTGTGAATGCTACTCTTTCTAAGAGAACATTTTTAACACTTATAACCATGTAGAAATGGGCATTAAATTGCTATATCATTTTCATTTCATTTGATGCATTTAGATGAGTATCATCTGTCAATACCTACAATGTACTGTAATTTAAATCTCTTAAAATATTTAAATTTTGACAAAGAGGATTTTATAGTTTTTCAAACTGTACACATCTAAGGGTGCAAACCAACGAAGTTTGGAAACTACAGTACTAGATAAAATGTTAGGCATGGAACTCAGCGCAGCTCTGAGCCTGCTCCAAGACTGTTCAGTTCCTGCCCATCAAGTCTTCTTGGGCCTGACTGAATGGGGTTTTCCTACAGAAAAAAGGTGTCAAATGTCCCTGACTAAATTTAATACTTATGATTTCCTTTAGGCAATTAATACGAGTTAAAGGGATGTGTTTTTTAGTGAGACAGAGACTTCTCCATCCTCCAGAAACTCCAGCTCTCATGGCTTTCAGAATGAGAATGATAGATCTGTACTGTGATATATAAGCTTTGGCCTCAACCACAATGGACAAGGAAGAATTCTACATCTTGGCAATTTTGAGACCTGGACAACACCTTCCCTGTTGCTACCAGGCAGAAGAAAATGTTGAGTTGTTTCCAAACAGACATTCAGAATTACAAGATAACATTATTATCAAAAATAGTCATATGAAAAAAAAGTTCTGGAAAAATTGTACACTTTGGCAATTTCAGTAATCTTTAGAATAAAGCATTGTAATTAAAATAATTATATATTAGTAGTACTATTTCTCCTGCCTGCCTCTTTTAACATTAACTCATACTAATTTCCTCGCCTCCCCCACCAAATAAATATAAAAAAGAAAATGTATTCTTATTGGCTAGAAAGCTTTATAATTCCCAGCTAAAATAAAGTAGTTTGCTGGTTGATGCAAATACAGTAAATACATGAGATTGTATTAAGAATATGTGATATTTCACCAAAAAAACATTTGATTTATGAGTTCCTCTGCAATAATAAGGAATCTGGTGAATTTTCTGATCTCAATTGTGTTAGAACCAGTTTACAGGTCCATAAAAGTACATGGAGTTTATATATCCATGGTAAAAATCTATTTGGCGAACATTTTTTTCTTAGAATTTGGCTCTCAAGAAAAAACCTTGAGGTTTGTGTTGGAGACATTATTTCTACTCAAAGCTCTCTGGAGAACGAATTACATGTCCCCATTAACCACAAGAGGAAGTAAGAGCCTAACACATACCTGGAATATTTCATACATATCACTGATTTCTACAGCTAGTAAACGTATATAGTCATTTTAAAAATTTGATGGTCATTTGACTGAATCCCATGTGGACTAAGGTATCAGAAGGGAAAAACATTAATTTGAAATATAGAATAATATGACTGCTTAAACAATTATTAGAAATAAAACATTTTTTTCAAGTTTACTCAATAATTAGTTATAGTTAAGGGAATGAACAGTTTCAGCAAATCATAAGTGATTTATGCAAGAGAAAAGCTTTCTTTTTTTAAATTGTAATTTAGGTTCTGGGGTATAAGTGCAGATCATGCAGAGTTGTTGCATAGGTATACACATAACAAGGTGGTTTGCTGCCTCCATTCCCCCTTCATCTATTTCTCCTGACGTTATCCCTCACCACCCTCCCCCACCCCCTGTTGTCCCTCCCATAGCTCCCCCCACAACTGACCCCAGTGTGTGATACTTCTCTCCCTGAGTCCACGTGTTCTCATTGTCCAACTCCCACCTATGAGTGAGAACATGTGGTGTTTGGTTTTCTGTTCTTGTGTCAGTTTTTAAAAAATAATAATTGAGTGCTCTAAAAACAAAAGGATGGGAGCATGTCAAAGGACACGGGAGATAACCTGAAGTAAAGGAGCTACCAATGATTAAAGCTGTGACAATATGAAAAACAAACTAAATTATGTAATATTAAATTATATATTAAATTTATAACAGTATATGAGTCTATACTGTTATAAATAAGTGACTGAAAAAGCAAATAATTGAAGAAAAAGTGGCCAGCCATTATAAAAGAAATCTGTTTAATATATGTAGGTACTCTCTCTTCCAAGGGACCAAGCTTAATTTCACCAATTCTTACCACTCCTGTTGAGGGCATACTAGTTTTCAAAGAATAGAGTAGAGTATGGGAAGGGAAAAATAGTAACTTTATAGTGGATAAACGAGGCAAACACTTTGTTAGTCAAATGATGAAAGTTGACATCATTAATAATGTTACGTGGATGTCATGTAGCAGTAATATGATGTGACTGAGGACATGTCACCTCTGTGGTGTGCTTATCCATTCATAGCCCAGTGTAATCAGGATGAAAAACATTAGGCAAATATGTATGATATTCTGGGATTAGAAGATATCCCACAAAACACTTGCTCAATGCTTGTCAAGACCATCAAGGTCATGAGAAACAAAGAAAAGCTGTCACACACCAAAAGAAACTGGAGACACATGACAACTAAATAAATATGGTATCCTGAATTGGAACCTAAAACACAAAGAGCACATTAATGGCAATACTAGTAAAATCCATGTAAAGTATTGAGTTTAGTTAATAACAATACACTAACGGTAGCTTTTTAGTTTTGACAAGTGTCCTGTAGCAATGAAAGATGTTAACAGTGAGAGAAACTGAATGAGGGATGTATAGGAATTCTCTGTACTTTCTTTGCAGATTTTCTATAAATCTGAAATTCACAAATAAAAATTTTATTAAAATAATATTCTGGTTTGTTTAGCCATTTGCTAGTTAAATAATTACCTACACACATAATTTATCAGAATGTAGGAGTCCCATCTAATGAATTGAGGATCACTTTTCTGTATACTTTCCATTGATATTATAAACTTCGTGCATAAATGGAGAATCAGAAATACTAATGAATAATGATTTAGGTTTTAAGTGTCCATCATAATCCTTTACACCCTTCAGGTTTAAAGTAGGTGGTTCTTTATTATGTATAACGATGTCATCTTAGATACATTCACAAAAACACCACTTTTGGCTTATTCTGTTTCCCATCCTGCTAAAGTCTCCACATTTGAACGATGTGTAAATGGAACATTTATTTTTACCTCTAAAAGTTGTCAAGTCATCTGAATATGATCTTTAATACAAATTGAAGAATTTGTTAAAGATATATAAAAAGAACATATTTTGCCATAAAACCTACATATTTACAATCAATATTTTTGAATTTTTGAGTTGGAAGTCTTCATGTGTATAAAATATTTTTGTTAATTCTTGTGTGTATATATGTATATGAAATAAAGTGATTAAAACATATGGTACTTTTTGATGCACTGATTGTCAAACATAATGATTTTTAGCTAAAATGGGGGAAATGAGGTAATGATAATTACATTGATATTTATGATGTTCTATAGGAGTTCAGAAAAGTGGAAAATATTTGGTACATTTTGTTTGATAGTACTCCTAGTATATAGAGTTTTACTGAGTTATATGCAATTGCTTCTCAATGTCCTAGCCACCTATAACAACTGTAATATACTTTGTTGTATAAATTATAAAATAACTATCTCCTTTAAAAAAAATGGCTTTGTAAAAAAAATTGAATCTTGTTGAAAATTCTGGGAGTGACTAAAGATTTAGAAAGATACAGAATCAAGAGCGATAAAACAGCAATTCGTTACTAAATAGAGCTTTAAACAGTATATGAAACATGCTTCAGGTTAGTCAGAAGAGGTCCTCTGAATTACACTGTGCATGCTTCTCTGAAATGAAACTGTATGTTATTGGTTAACCAGGATATTTAGCATAATCACTCTGCTAGACTGTGGTGGAGGGAGGTGATTATCACTGAGAACAGATGGGCAGGTCCACAGCACTGCCAGATTCTGCACAAGCTCCATTTATCGTTGGTTCTTCCTTTTTTCCTTCTGTGTTTTTAATTTTTTTAAAAAACATTGTATGTTCTAAAGAACTAGCTTCACAAAAGGCTGGTGGCTGATGATCTTTCAGCTAAGATTTCAAATGTAGAAGAAAGATTTAAAATGCTGTCACTGTGTATCTAAGAAGGATGGGGCAGATTTCATTTTACCCTGTAGTCTCCCTCAATGCATGCACGGATTTATCTGTACGCTAAGCTCTCTGCTCTGCATCTGTAGCTCCTTGTGGATTATATTGTCTCTGTGATCAGAAATGATTTTCTCGGATATGAACACCGTTTCTGGCTCCCCTAAAGTGCATCCTCCTAATGGGACCCGGTTTTACACTTTTCAAGTAAGTGTGCTTTAAATGGCTTCACTACTTAGGAAGTTAATATATTGTCAAACTTTTAATAAAGGGCTATATAAAGGAAGAAAGACTTAAAAAGCATGGCAGTATTGAAGAGAATGTATGGAATGAATAATGTGCATGTCAGTTTAATCTGCTTTAAAATGTGGAAATAGGATGGCATTAGGCGTCTCTGTGAATTAAAAATAAAAAAATAGTGAACACAATTTTCCACAGGAATTTTTAAATCTGCTACAGTGTCATCCTTGAGAGTTTATAAGAAGTGTTGCATCTCCTGATATTGTTATTTATGGTTAAAATATGGTAAACATTGTAGTTACTTCCCTTGTGCATCACAGAAAGAGTAGAATTAAAACACATTTTGTGAACTTTGCAAACTGAATCCTCTGGGCTCAGAAAAAATTTTGCATTTTATATACACAGTTTAACATAATTCCTATTATTTAATTTTCTTATGTATATAATATAAAGGCAATAAACAATACAGGAGGTTTAAGAACCACATTCAGTATGCTTCCAATTTGAAATCGAGTAGAAACTCATCAGGATGGAAGGTTTTCTGTGTTATCAAAAAGTCAAAATGATTTATAATATAAATGTGAGTTAAAAACTGTTACCTACTAAATGTATTTCAATTGCCTGTGAATAAATCAGCCATCAGTCTAGGAAATGACTAGGTCTAAACTAAATCAGGTTCTATCTTATTTTTATCTTCAAATTGTATCTTTCATTACCAAGGTTTACTTTGTAATTCAGTCATATTATCATTACATGAGAAAGGAACATGACATTCTTTTCTCTGTATATTTTACATTATGGAAACATAAACAGCCTGATATTTAATTATTTTGACTGTATAGTTATACCATACTTGGAAAAATAAGGATAAAGTCCTAGAAAATTAATATAATAAAGGTAGTCAGAGATTTTTAAGGGAGATCTAAATAAATGTACATCTGAATTATAAGTCTCTTGCCTTTGCAAACTGTAGGCAGTAGATATAATTACTCTTTCTCTCTCCCCTTTCTATACTTCTATTTTTAATCCTGTTGGCTCGTCTGTTTTACACTGATGTCTACTGATAGTGCAAGTCTGTGGTTTTACAAAATGTATTCTCTTCCTAGTGGTGATCTGCTTATTGTGGCAGTGATTCAAAATGCAAGTGCCCTGGGGCTGTTGTACAGAATTATTGCTTTTTTTCTCCTCTTCTCCTCTGTACACTGAGATATAAACACCTCTTACAATATCCTGCAGCTGGCTCTTTGGGTAGCTTTTGACATTAGGTATTCTACTTCAGTCTCTTAAAGTTTAAGGGTCAGTGCATTCCATACGCACAGTTATGACAGAGGCTTTTTACAATTCTTTCAGTAAAGATCTTACCAATACCTTTCATGGCAGGTGACTTTCTTTGAAAACACACTGGAACAATTTTTAAATACTCTCTTTTTATTGATAATAACATATTCTTGTAAAAACTCTAGGAATTCAGATAATATATAAATTTTGCCAAATATAAAATCTATTCACCTACATTTTTAATTTCCTAAAATATTTGATCCTGAGGTCTGTAACGGACATTATGTGTTTAAGTTTTCATGTTTATCTTTTTATTGCTATTGTTATTTGTTTTTGCCTTTGGTGAAAGAAAGAAAGAAAGATGGTTTTTAAAGCACAAAGATAAAGGTTTATAGTAGTAAACTCTTGGTTTTTTTTCAAAGAAAAAAAATAAATGATTATTGGAATTATACTAAATGATTATTAGAATTATATATTGATTATAAATAATTAAATGATTTTCTTACCTATATACATTAACCTATATTGAGGCAGCATATTTTCTTTGGTTGAAATACTGTAAAAACAAATGAGATGTTGTAAAGTAACAGACCATTTGTCAAAAACTATCTTGAGAAAATGATTAAATTTTCAAAAATGGTTCTCATGATGAAATGGCATAAATGTACTTCTAAAATAATTCTGCATCAAGGAGTTGGGATTTTTATGCTTACTTCCTTAAAATTATTCTAGCACAAGAGTTAACATATGCAAATATATTTAAGAGCGCTGAGCATGAATAATACTGCATTTTAGTTCCATCTTCTCATTAAACATCCAAACTAACCTGTCATTTTTTTTCTGACATGGTATGCTATCACATTTTAAGAGTAAGCTTTAGAGTGTATTTGACCTAAGTAGTTCAAAGGTGAAAAGGCAACAAATAAGAAGTTGAAGGATATTCTTAGAACAAGACTTTGTTTTTCATTGCATCTTTAATTTAGACAAACACATTCATACTTCTAAGCATATACATATTGTTTTTTGTATAGACTATGTAACACTTAATTTAAACTAATTCCTTTAAGTGTGAATCATCACTTTTATATTACTGTGAATATACTTGTGCCTGCATTTTTCTGTTTAGAGGTTCCTGGACCCTGGATGATGCCAGCACCCAATTTGCACTGTATGTCTAATGAGTGACTTCTCATCAAAGTCAAGTTCTAGAGTGTAGTTCCTAAAATGTTCTTTAATTGACAAAAGTTAAAATTAAGCACTACTAGAGGAAAATAATATTTGTAATACTTTTATGCATTAGAAGTGTCAATGTGTGGGACTCAAATATATACAAGTGGAAAACCTACTTTATATATAAGCACAGTGAATTTTGTTACTTTTCTGTGCATAAAAATCATGTCTCAATATGATTTTACATTTGTTCTTTCATAGCTTTATCTTTGCAAATAACACCTTCTATTTTCTCTACTAACACTCCTGAGTGGTTAATCACGACTTAATGTGTTCCTGCTCCCAGAGGTCATGGTCAACACCATGGCTCTCCTCATTTCCTAGAAATTAAATACCACATCCACCTATTTTCAAACCATATCTTCACAGTCCTAAACTTTCATGGGAGTTTGTCAATAGTTGCTGGCAACAATAGGGAAAAATATATATATTTTATATCATATATATTTATATATATATTTTATATTATATATATTTATATATATATATATTTAAATTGTACTTTAGGTTCTGGAGTACATATGTAGATCATGCAGGATTGTTGCATAGTTACATACATGGCACAGATGGCAATGTGTTTTGCTGTCTCCATCCCCCCGTCACCTATATCTGGCATTTCTCCCCCATGTTATCCCTCCCCAACCTCCCCCACCCACCACTGTCCCTCCCCTAGCCGCCCCCCCAACAGATCCCAGTGTGTGATGCTCTCCTCCCCTGTGTCCATGTGTTCTCATTGTTTAACACCCACCTATGAGTGAGAACATGCGGTTTTTGATTTTCTGTTCTTGTGTCAATTTGCTGAGAATGATGGTTTCCAGATTCATCCATGTCCCTACAAAGGACACAAACTCATCATTTTTTATGGCTGTATAGTATTCTATGGTGTATATGTGCCACATTTTCCTTGTCCAGTCTATCATTGATGGGCATTTGGGTTGGTTCCAGGTCTTTGCCATTGTAAATAGTGCTGCAATGAGCATACGTGTGCGTGTGTCTTTATAATAGAATGATTTATAATCGTTTGGGTATATACCCAGTAATGGTTTTGCTAGGTCAAATGGAGTTTCTATTTCTAGGTCCTTGAGGAATCACCACACTGTCTTCCACCATGGCTGAACTAATTTACACTCCCACCAACAGTGTAAAAGTGTTCCTATTTCTCCACATCCTCTCCAGCATCTATTTTATATATCTATATATTTTAGGCAGCGCCTCTCTCTGTTGCCCATGCTGGAGTGCAATGGCCCAATAAAGGCTCACTGCAGCCTCAGCCTCCCAGGCTCAAATGATCCTCCCACCTTAGCCCCTCAAGTAGCTGGGACTATAGGCACACACCACCACACGTGGCTACTTCTTTAATGTTCTTTAGAGATGGTGGTCTCACTATATTTTCCAGGCTGGTCTTGAACTCAGGCACTCAAGAAATCCTTCAACATAGGCTTCAGCCTGCATCTGGGATTAAAGGAGTGAACCACCCCCCCCAGGCCAAGAAACATTATTTTGAGGCTTATAAAGTTTCTCTATTCTACATTTACATTTTTTATTTATGGGTGCTGTGTGAAAGCTTTCATAAATAACAACAGTGTGTTACTATCAAATACAAAACAAAATGAAGTTTGCAACCCATTTCTTCAAACCAAAGGATTAATTTCTGATAGAAATTTTATCTTCTGGGCCAATAGAGGAGTTATTTCATATACATATATGGCCATTTAATTCTAGTATTAATAAAATTATCTGTCAGAACTATGTATAGAAATGGTTAAGTCTTGATACCTACTGAAAACAAGAGAAAGAATCTTTACTGTAAGTATGGAAACATAGTAACCTGCTGCTTCCATGCTTAAAATACTTCTCTTCTCCAACCATTTTGGCATCAGGCACTGATTTTGTGGAAGACAATTTTTCCATGAACCTGAGATGGGGAGGGGAGGGGATGGTTTCAGGATAAAACTATTCCAACTTAGATCAACAAGCATTAGATTTCCATAAGGTGAGTGCAACATAGATCCCTCACATGCACAGTTCACAATAGGGTTTGCACTTCTATGAGAATCTAATCCCACAACTGATCTGACAGAAGGCAGAGCTCAGGTAGTAATGTGAGTAATGGGGGCAGCTGTAAATACAGATGAAGCTTTGCTCACTTGTCCACCGCTCACTTCCTGCTGTGCAGCCTGGTTCCTAACAGGCCATGGACCAGTACCAGTAGTTAGGATCCCTGCCTTAAAAGATAACATTTATCTTTCTAGTTTGGCATAAGAAGTCCTTCCTGATAAGGGAAACACACTCTGCTTTTTTTCCTAGAAAGTTGTTTGCATGCTTTCCTGTGTGATTGTCTTTGCCTATTCACTCAAAATGCCCACTGGAAAATTTTTCTTAAAGTCCTATCTCAAATGCTACCTCCTTCATGAAGCCTTCACTCATTCTTGCACACTGTATTAAATGCCTTTTGTAAAAAAATCCTCTTTATTTGTCCATACCACTACCAAAGCAAATTTTGTGCTTGGTTATAATTCCCATGACCACTTTATTAAGCTGTGTCCCTAACACATGGATACCGACAATATTTCTGTAAGGTGGAAAATGTATTTCAAAGATAAGTGATTTACCTATTAAAATTTAACACAGTAAGCAACAAATCATTTTTCTTTTAAATTAACTATTAATAGGTACAGTTTCTAAAGATGTATAAATGTAAATTTGCTTATGTACCACACAAATAAAATTCTTAAAAATATATAACAGATACATGAGTTACCAAGGAAAATTTTTAATTTTATTGTTTTTTAATATTTCTATGGCAGCTAACCAAAGCCTTTTTGAGGATTTTTTTAATACATCTTTACCATTTTTAATTAATTTGTGTTTTCTTGTTTTATCAAGAGAACTTTACAAATTTTTATTTGTATATAGTTTCATGCTTGGCAGATAGGATTAGCACCTGAAATAGGAGACTAATATGTAAACTGAAAACCTCAATTGCATGAACTTTTACTCAAAAAGATACTTAGCTGGGCATAATGGTTCATGCATGTGTTCTCAGCCCTTTGGGAGGCCGAGGCAAGTAGATCTCCGGAGCTCAGGAGTTCAAGACCAGCTTAGGCAACACAGAGAAACCCCATCTCTACCAAAAATACAAAAAAAAAAGTAGCCAGGCATGGTGATGCACACCTGTGGTCACAGCTACTTGGGAGACTGAGGTGAGAGGATTGCTTGAGCCTGTGAGGCAGAGGTTGCAGTGAGCTGAGATTACACCAGTATATTTCAACCTGGGTTACAGAGTGATACCCTGTGTATTAGTCCGTTTTCATGCTGCTGATTAAGAAATACCCAAGACTGGGAAGAAAAAGAGGTTTAGTAAACTTAGAGTTCCCTGTGGCTGGGGAGGCCTCACAATCATGGTGGAAGGCAAGGAGGAGCAAGTCACATCTTAAGTGGATGGTAGTAGGCAAAGAGAGAGCTTTGCAAAGAAATTCTTGTTTTTAAAACTATCAGATCTCATGAGACTCATTCACTATCATGAGAGCAACACAGGAAAGACCCACACTTATAATTCAATCATGCCATGTTGTGAGTTCTTTCCACAACACATGGGAATTCTGGGAGTTACAATTCAAGATGAGATTTGGGTGAGGACACAGTCAAACCATAATTTTCCACACCAGACCCCACCCAAATCTCATGTTATCACATTTTAAAACCAATCATGCCTTCCCAACGGTCCCTCAAAGTCCTAACTCATTTCAGCATTAACTCAAAAGTCCACAGTCCAACATCTCATCTGTGACAAGGCAAGTTTCTTCCACCTATGAGCCTGTAAAATCAAAAGCAGGTTGCTTACTTCCTAGATACAATGGAGGTATAGGCATTGGGTAAATACAGCCATTCCAGGTGGGATAAATTAACCAAAACCAAGGGGCTATAGGCCCCATGCAAGTCCGAAATCCAGCAGGGCAGTCAAATCTTAAAGCTCCAAAATGATCTCCTTTGACTTCATGTCTCAAATCCACATCATGCTGATGCAAGAGGTGGGTTCCCATGATCTTGGGCAGCTCCTGTGGCTTTGCAGGTACTTCCTCCCTCCTGGCTGCTTTCATGGGATGGTGTTGAGTGTCTATGGCTTTTCCAGGTATATGGTGCAAGCTGTCAGTGGGTCTACAATTCTGGGGTCTGGAGGACAACAATGGCCCTCTTCTCATGGCTCCACTAGGCAGTGCCCCAGTAGGGACTGTGTGGGGCCTCTGACCCCACATTTTCCTTCTGCACTGCCCTAGCAGAGGTTCTCCATGAGGATCCTGCCCCTGCAGAAAACTTCTTCCTGGACATCTAGGCATTTCCATACATCCTGTTAAATCTAGGCAGAAGGTCCCAAACCTCAGTTCTTGACTTCTGTGCACCCGCAGGCTGAACAGCATCTGGAAGCTGCCAAGGCTTTAGACGTCCACCCTTTGAAGCAACAACCTGAGCTGAACTTTAGCCCCTTTTAGTCACAGCTGGGGCAGATGGGACACAGGGCACCAAGTCCTTAGGCTGCACACAGCAGAAGGACCCTGGGCCCAGCTCATGAAACTACTTTTTCTTCCTAGACCTCTGGGCCTGTGATAAGAGGGGGCTGCCCCAAAGGTCTCTGTGACATGCTCTGGAGACATTTTACCCATTATCTTGATGATTAACATTCAGCTCCATGTTACTTATGCAAATTTCTGCAGCCAGCTTGAATTTCTCCTCAGAAAATGGGATTTTCTTTTCTATAGCATTGTCAGGCTGCAAATTTTTCAAACTTTTATGCTCTGTTTCCCTTTTAAAACTAAATGCCTTTAACAACACCCAAGTCACCTCTTGAATGCTTTGTTGCTTAGAAATTTCTTTCACCAGTTACTGTGAATCATCTCTCTCAAGTTCTAAGTTCCACAAATCTTTAGGGCAAGGGCAAAATCCCACCAGTCTCTTTGCTAAAACATAACAAAAGTCACATCATACCTTTGCTCTATTTTCCAACAAGTTCCTCATCTCAGCCTGGATTTCATTGTCCATATCATTATCAGCATTTGGGTCAAAGTCATTCAACAAGTCTCTAGGAAGTTCCAGATTGTTCCACATTTTCCTGTCTTATTCTGAGCCCTCCAAACTGTTCCAACCTCTGCCTATTACCCCGGTTCCCAAAGTTGCCTCTACATTTTTGGGTATCTTCAGCAACACCCCACTCCTGGTACCAATTTACTGTATTAGTTCATTTTCATACTGCTGATACAGACATACCCAAGACAGGGAAGAAAAACAGGTTTAATGGACTTACAGTTTCACGTGTCTGGGAGGCCATACAATCATGGCTGGAGGCAAGGAAGAGCAAATTACATCTTTAATGGATGGTGACAGGCAAAGAGAGAGAGCTTGTGCAGGGAAACTTCCATTTAAAAACCATCAGATCTGGTGAGACTCATTCACTATCATGAGAATAGCACGGGGAAAGACCCACTCCCATAATTTGATCACCTTCCACCGGGTTTCTCCCACAACACATGGATATTGTGAGAATTACAATTTAAGATGAGACTGGAGTGGGGACACAGCCAAACCATATCACCCTTTCTCAAAAAATTTTAAAAAATGGAAAGAAAATAAAAAAAGATACTACTGGTAATTAGTATATGGATAGCACCATATCTGTGTAATCAAATGAGGTTGAGATATTTCTGGCTTTTCATCAAAGAACTGGATTTTCTATATTCTATCATTTTGTTGCTACTTAAGAGTCTGCCATTATTTTTCTGTTATTTGGAGGACCTTATAACTTCTTATGGTTGATAAATTTTAAATCCATCCAAAAATACCTCTCAGAATGCTTGGCATGTGTTATGTGTTCAAATAACATTAATGAAGGCAAAGTAACACTCCATAGCTGTTAAAAAAAAGACCTCCTAGCTCCAAGATTACCTAGTAATATAGGCAGAGTTTGCCAGCTAAATGAGAGAATCAGTATTTTGCTCTGTCACCCAAATGTATGCATTCATGCTTACAAATGGCAGAAATAACACAAGAGATGTTTAACATAAGTAGGACATAACCTAGAGACAGGAAATGGCTAAAAATAAAGTATGCAACCTCCAAAATATAAAGATAGCTTTGACTGTAATCCCTAAGACCTTGGACTTTGGATTTAAGAATTTTCAGTGAGGAGTGGAAAAAAAAGCTTGGATTTGCTGTTAGAATATTGGATGTCTCCTTGGCTGGGAATTTAACTAGAACAGAGGGAACAATTCAGTAGATTTCAAAAAATATTAAAAATTCAGATGAGTTGTCGTGATTTCCCACTTTATAGATGATAAAATGAAGGTCCATAAAAGGTACCCAAATTATCTTTAATAATGCAAAGAGGAAGTAATATAGTTTTTGTCTGAATCCAGAGCTATCAATCATAAAAATCCATGCTCGTTCCATTATATTCTGCTGCCTAAGCTGTTAATTATTACATGTAGAAACAAAAGTATTCTAAATTATGTAATTTCCAATACTGTTGATCTATTATGACAGACATTTATAGAAATTTGTTTCCATAACTTCAAAGTATCGCCTCACTGGATTTTTAAATTTAAGGCTTTTATTTAACTACACCCCTTCATTTAATCTTTACTGATAGTATTTTCCTAGTTGGAAATACATATTTGTATAATCAAATTGCCAATAAACTTATATCCTAAAATTGTACTGAAAGATGTAAGGGCAGCTCAAGGAAAAAGTCTTTTCTAAATACACACCCTTGTTTATTTAATAATTCTCTCTATATCAGTGATGCCAACCATAGAAATAAATGAGTAGCCCCTGGGGCTCCAGATAGGAAGTGATGACTCTTCCATTTGCAGAAGTGTCTACCTCATAGACGTTAGCTAGGCTATGTGTTACATGAAGGCAGGTGCTGTGTCGTTATTCTCATTGTTAATTCACCAACATCAAGCAGAGTGCCTAATACAAAACCTTGATTAGTAAATAGATGATGAATTGAATTACAAATTAAAAAAAGAATGTCTTACTTAGTGCCATATAGTTATTGCTGATATTCTGATTTAGTGCAACCTCCTTAAAATCACATAAATGCTTTAAAATTCTCAGATTTGGGCATACAAATATATTTCACTTATACTTAGCTAAAATAACTCTATGTTTCAGGTGTCATCTGGAGGGGGAAATAAATTAGAAATAGTGAAATGGCTTGGGAAGTCCTTGAGATAAAGTATTTAATGCACTGATTACAGTCCAGGTGGTTAGAAAGATCCCAATAAAGCAGCTACTAAAACAGTGGCTACATCCAGAGGTATGGTCTATAGATCACACTAGAGGTGACAGGGAGGGGAGCTAATAAAGGTTAAGAATAAAGGGGAAAATATTTAATGGATATAATAAATATAATTCACAATAATTTATTAAGTTGCTGAATATTGTAAGAGGCAAAAGAGGAAGGGTTAGGTTTACCTCTAAAGCTTCTGGTGAAGGAGAGAGGAATATAGAGAAGGAACAGTTTGTAAGACAATATATTAAGTTCAGTTTTGAACAGATTAATTAGACAGTTGGAAACACAGGTTTGGCTCTCAGGAAAGAGATCTGTCTGAGTAGTAGGTGTAAATGTGTGAGGCATCTGCTTGCTGGGTAGAGGAAGCTATGGAAGTAGATAAAATGGCTTCGACAGAGAATGAGGAGACTGGGAGTAGAGTGGGGAATGAAACCCTTGGATACATTCACTTACACAGAATTATCATCATTTTGAGTGTATGTGCTTGGTTTACTTTGCAAACACATTTTGGAAGTTTGTTTTCCTTATTACCTCTCCTTGAATACTACCCCTGAAGCTAATTAAAGTTAGATACTCCTGACTCCCAAATGTGTGTATTAGCTTTATTTTATAAATATTTTTTGGAAGCTTATGTTCCCATTCAGCCACATCCTGAAACATTATCCTTGAAACAATTCCAGATAAATTCTTCTGTTCTTATACTTACCATAATAAAGATAGGTGTATTACATTATTATACTACATTTAGTTTTTCACTTTTCTCTCTGCCCCGCTAGACTGGAAATTCCTAGAGAGAATATAATTTATTTCACTTAACTGCTCACTTCTTTATTGACAGCTAGTATAATGCCTGTCATTTAGAAAGTTTCTATGCCTTCAATAAATAAATGAATTCATATGTAAATTTTAGACTAAAATTAGTTTTCTAACTTTGACACACCTTGTTGTAAGTCACCATTATGCCAGACTTTAATAATGTTGAGCAAACCACCAGGTCTCTGCACTCAAGAATCTTAGAGTTGCCCCAAGGAAAATTATCAAAAAGTCACAATAACATATTACTCTGTTCTCTAGAGTAGACAGAGAAACAGAGATGCTTTGACTTTAAATGTACACACACACAATATTATTATAAATTGGGTAATTTCAATTACATAATTATATCTCCAAATCCACTTTTAATTCTCATTCATAGTTAAATTTCCTACCATTTTTATTGCTTTTCCTTTTATATTTTCAAAATATTTTACACATAACAAGGATAATTCTAAAAAACTTCATATTAGTTAACAGCCTTCATGGATTAGTCTGTTTTTACACTGGTATAAAGAATAATACCCAAGACTGAATACTTTATAAAGAAAAGATGTTTAATTGACTCACAGCTCCACATGGCTAGGGAGGCCAGAGGAAACTTATAATCATGATGGAAGGGGAAGCAGGCACATCCTACATGATGGCAGTCAAGAGAGAGAAAGTGTGAAGGAGGAACTGTCAAGGATTTATACAACCATCAGATCTCATGAGAACTCACTATCACAAGAACAGCATGGAGGGAACCACCACCATAATCCAATCACTTCCCTCCCTTGATACATGGGAATTACAGGTCCTTCCCTCTGCATGTGGGAATTACAATTTGAGATGAGATTTGGATGGGGAAAACAGAGCCATACCATATCAATAACCATTAGAATTAAATACATTATTCAAAAACAGATTCTAGTATTTGAGTGTGACTATAAGCAAGTGAAATTATTTCTCTAGTTTTGCTTTCCTAAACCATTGGAAAAGTATAAAAGTATTTAGGTCAAAGGTATTCTAAATGCTTAATGGAATATTTATAAAATATTTTATTAGTATTTACTTCCAATAAAGATGGAACTCAATCAAGGTTAGCTATTGTTTTAATGATGAATGTACCTTTTAAATTATAGCAAAATTTATTTCACAAATAATATTTTTATTGGCTTATCTTAAATTTAGAAAAAGTTAATGTTAAGTGAGCACAGGTATCACTTTAAGTATTTTATGTATAAAATAGGGAAGCTTAGGAAAATATATTGACTTGTCAAGGTCCTAAATTTTATATAAACTATTTTGTGCTTATATATTATAAGCTTGCAGAATATTGATACTAAGTATCCTTTTGAAAGTATTCTTGTATTTCTTTTATAAATGCATTTCTTGTGTATTTTTAAATAGTATTATATAGTTCATTTTGGAGTTTACCATACTAAATCTTTGTGATGACTTTTATCATCATCTTTGTTTTATATGCATAAATATGTACATTAAAATTGCCAGTTTGTGAAATTAGCTAATTTTAAAATATAATTTACTATATCTACAAATTAAAAGAGAATAGCTGACTTTGTATGCTAACTGCTCCATACAACATGTAAAGATTCAGATGAATTTGTATCACTGAAAGTCAACAAGAGTCAATGCTATTACTGGCCCATTAAAAGGATATCACAAACTGATATTTTAAGTTATATCAAAAAGCAAACCTTAGCAACATTAAGTGGAAAATTGGGCAATGACACTAAGAAGGAATGTACATAACTTAATTATTTTATCTCAAGTATTCTTGATTATAATTATTTTGGTGAAGAAAAGACAGATGTTTCATGGAAAACATTGTATCTGTTGGTTTTTTTCTACAAAATAAAATTAATGTAAAAGCAACAGTTCTGAACTACAGTGTAATGTTGGTATATGCAGTCATACAACCACTTAATAACATTGTGTTCTGTGACAAACTGCGTATGTAATGGTGGTCCCATAAGATTATAATGCAGCTGAAAAATTCCTATTACATAATGACATCATAGCCATCATAATGTGATAGCCACCATAACATCATACACATCATGACGTCATAACAGAATGCATCATGCTGGTGGTGATGCTGGTGTAAACAAGCCTACTATGCTGCAAGTCATAAAAGTATAGCACACACAATTATGTACAGTATATAATAACTTATAATGATAGTAAACAACTATGTTACTGGTTTATATATTTATATACTATATTTTAATTGATATCTTGGAGTGTACTCTCCTACTTATTACAAAAAAATAAGTTAACTATGAAACAGTCTCAGGCAGGTACTTCAGGAAGTATTCCAGAAGAAGTCATTATTAACACAGTTGTTGACAGCTCTGTGGGTGTTATTGTCTCTGAAGACCTTCCAGTAAGACAAGATGTGGAGATGGATGACAATGATGGTGATGACCATGACCCTATGTGAGCCTGGGCTAATGTGTATATCTGTGTCTTATTTTTTAATTAAAAAGTTTAAAAAGTAAAAAAAAAAAATTCAAATAGAGAAAAAGCTTATAGAATAAGGATATAAAGAAAGAAAATATTTTTGTCCAGCTATATTATGTGTTTGTGTTTTAAGCTAAGTGTTATTACAGAAGAGTCAAAAAGTGAGGGAAAAAACCATAATGTTTATAAATTAAAAAAGTTATAGTAAGCTAAGGCTAATTTATCATTGAAGAAAGAAAACTATGTTTTGTAAATTTAGTGTAGCCCAAGTGTACAACATTTACTAAGCCTAGAGTAGTATACAGTAATGTCCTAGGCCTTCATGTTCATTTACTCACTGATTCACCCAGAACAATTTACAGTCCTCCTAACTGTATTTATGGTAAGTGCCCTATACAGATGTACCACTTTTTATTCTTTTATTCTTTTTTTTCAAGGCAGAGTCTCATTCTGTCACCCAGGCTGGTGTGCAGTGGCGTGATCTCAGTTCACTGCAACCTCTACCTCCTGGGTTCAATTGATTCTCCTGCCTCAGCCACCCAAGTAGCTGGAACTACAGGCACACACCATCACACCCATCTAATTTTTGTATTTTTAGTAGAGATGGGGTTTCACCATGTGGCCAGGCTGCTCTCAATTTTCTGACCTCGTGATCCGCCCGCCTCAGCCTCCTAAAGTGCTGGGATTACAGGCATGAGCCATTGCGCCCAGCCTTTATTCTTTTATACTGTATTTTTACTGTAAGTTTTATATAGGCCATATATATATATATTCAGATATACAATAATTACCATGTTACAATGCCTACAGTACTCAGTACAGTAACATGCTGTACAGGTTTGTGGCCCAGGAACAATAAGCTATGCCATATAGCTGAGAAGTGTAGTAGGCTGCACCATCTAGATTTGTGTATTGTGTCATGATGTTCACATGGCAAAATCACCTAATTACGTACTTCTCAGAACACAACCCTGTCATTAGGTGTTGTATAACTGTAGCAGACTTTTATCCTGTATTTATGTCTTCTTTGTCACATTACTATTCTGCTCTTTTTAAGATGATCCAGCTCTGAGGTTATAATACAACTATAAGAAGCCATAGGTGTAGTTGGTTGATGCTGAAAAAGAAGCTGTCTTTGAAATCCTAAATAACACATGGCATCATAAATAAAATATTATACATTCACTGTATTTCAAGCATTATAATTTATCAGTCTAACTACATTATTTGTTTTAATATGATTTTGTTTAATGTTAAAATATTTAACATATAAGGAATCACATATTTTAACAATAATATAGTTCAAATATTTGCAAACACTATTCTTTCATTCAGGAAAACACTTATCAAGAAGTTGCTTTCAATGTGAACTATATTTTCAGGGAGCAGTTTTTGTCATACATAAAAGGTTAGAATAAATATTTTAATAGACAATTGTAAGATGCAGTTATATTGTGCTAAAAGAATCAGTTAATTCCAAATGTGTCAAATGAGAAAGAATTGAGAAAGAATTTTACTCTTTAAAAAGTCATGAGGAATTTTGAAATAATTCTATCACATAAACATAACTAAAGAAATGCTCTTTTTTTTATTACATACATACCAGCCATGGTTTATGGCTGGCCAATGGGCTGTGATCTGAGGGACCATCCTAGACAGAGCTTCTCCATGGCAGACCTTCCCCAGAATTTTAGTTTTCTTTATCTTCTTGAAGTTCCAAATCATGCTGTGGACCCTAGACCTCCAGATCTTTAGTTATGCCATTCCCTGTGTCCATGTTGTGTTACACACACACAGACACACTCATTCAGTACAACCCATTGGTGATGGTAATTAGAAAGAAGAAATACTCCTTCCACTAAAAGTCCTGCTCAGAACAGTCTGTTTCTATTTTAGCATGATTTTCTGGAAAAAGCAATGGCCAATTTGTTTTAATAAATCTTAAACATCCTATATTTATCTTTTTTTTAAAAAAAGATATTTTTCTAGGTTATTTGCATAACAAAAAGGAAAATATGTATTTTCTTTGATCTTTACCATGTTTATTGATAGAAGGCAAAGAAAGCTGAAGAAATTGAAAAGGGTGTGGTTAAGAGCTGAAACATAAACCTTGTAATGACGAACGCTTCATCTTCTTAAAAAACAAAAGGAACAGAGAAGATGGGTAAAGAGATGTAGTGAAACTTGATAGAAAGCGTTTTGAAACAGTTCACATCAAATGGCTTTATCCTAATCACTTTACCAAAAGTGAACAGCATGGAAATGATGTTGCATCCTTTAGGAGAGTGGGAAAGATTGGAAATAATGTCTTTTTTGGGGATAATAGATGTTAGCAGCAATGAGAGTCAAGGTGCAATTGGAAGCATAGATGTGTAGCTGTCTTATAATTAGATTTCTGTGATTATCTTCCTAAACAGAAACTGGAATGGAAATAAGTATTTACAGATGGCACAAAATATCAAGGAGGCAAGAAATTTAAGGTTTTAGTGAGCAATGTTGAACTGACTAAATATGGGTTAGTCTTTAGGTAATGAGCATAGGAAGTAATATTTTTGATTGAAATTATATTTCACTTCTCAAAAAAATGGAAACACTTCCCTGGAAAATTATACTTTGCTTAATGCTGCTGTAGCACCATGTCACAGACAAAAATTCCATGAAAATATTATTTTATTCAGTGATGATTCCCAGGACATTCTGTCATATGTGGCACTCCAAAAATATATGTGAAATGACTAGATGTTATTTGATAGTATAAATATGAATATTTTTTTACCTTGTAGAACATTGTAACTGGAATTATGTTAATATATTTTGTACTATTAAGTAATACCCAAATTTATGTTAACTTTTCATATATCTAATAAGAAAGAATAAGTAGCAGTGTAAAACATGCTTTGAAGGAAATGTAAGCAAATCAACCATTGTAGATGATAATGAGAGGGACATAGTTTTTTATAAGCTAAACCAAAGGTAGGAGAATTTGTGCTTTTGTAGGGAAAGGTCAGATACAATCATAGGTCTAGGAAAGTAGCCTTATTTTTAACATTGCATTAATCTAATTTTATTAATACAGCAATTAGTATATTACATTTTCAAAAAATATAGAGAAATATTTAATATGAAATGCTGCCAGCATAATTTACTAAGAGAAAAATAGATCTTGTGCAGAAAGAATGGAGAAAATCACAGACATTATGTAGCCTGAGGAAAAGAACATGGAAGAGAAACTCAATTCCATCTATTCAAAAGCAAGATTCTTTTCATTTGAATACATTATGATTGTTCACCATGTCCAATGAGAAACATGAAAGTGATTGAAAATAGAATGTTTCAATTGGATATAAATATAAACTGATGACTATTGGAGTAAAGTAATCATTAAAGATGGAATCTTAATCAAATCTCCATATTGGGGATTTTCTAGATGAGGCATAGTACAAAATGCAAGGAGCAGGAGATATAAATTTGGGCCTCATATCTAAACATGAAACATGTGAATATGAAAATATTGAACTTCCCCTGAGGTTCAGTTTAATTTTAAAGTAATAAAAATAGCAAATATATTTCTCAAGGTTGATGAGATTTGAAAGCATTTTATAAATTTTAAAACACTGTTCAGTTGAGGGTCTCAGTTGAAAGCAGTGGAAACTTACAGGCACATTAAACAAAATAAAAATGTATTAGAATGATATGGAAACACTGAAAGACAACCAAAAACATCAGGGTTTCTTTTGACTTATGTGACTATTATGTACAAAGTTCTATTCTAGTTACCATAAATTGCAGCAAGGAAGTGAAACATGGAGCTTATATTCTGTTTTTTTTTGTTGTTTTTTTTTTTTTTTTTTTGCTTTTTTGAGATGGAGTTTCGCTCTTGTTGCCCAGGCTGGAGTGCAATGACATGATCTCGGTTCACCGCAACCTCCGCCTCCCGGGCTCAAGCAATTATCCTGCCTTGGCCTCCCAAATAACTGGGATTACAGGCACGTGCCACCACACCCAGCTAGTTTTGTATTTTTAGTAGAGATGGGGGTTTCACTGTGTTGGTCAGGCTGGTCTCGAACTCCTGACCACAGGTGATCTGCCCGTCTCGACCTCCCAAAGTGTTGGGATTACAGGCATGAGCCACCACACCCAGCCAAGCTTACATTCTAATAGGATAAAATAGATAATAGGCAAAATAAATAGGATGATGTATAGCATGCTAGGCAGTGATAAAAGCTAAGGAGAAATAGGGAACATAGGAAGTGGGAAGGGAGTGTTAGCATGTGAAGTTTAAATGGTATGGGAAGGAGAGGCCTCACAGAGAAGAGGACCTATAAGTAAAGTCCTGGAGGAATCAAAGCGGCTTTGGAGATCTCTGTACTAAAGTCAGTTGAAGAACAGTCTCTTCACAATGTCATCCATCACTAGATAGTTTACTACAGCCCTCTACTCAAGGCAGAGAAAGTATGGCCAACCCAGTCTGGACCTCATTTAATCATATATGTCTGTCATATGCTGGCCTCCTGCCTGGCTTGCTCAACCCTGGTCCCCACACTGTCCCACCTACTATACAAGGTACACCATAGATTGAGCTCAAGATTTTAAATTTCCTTTAAGACCAAAAAAAAAAAAAAAAAAAACCAAAAAAGTGTCTATTACATCTCTACAGTCCTCACTTCTTCTAACACTTTCTTTTTCTTTCTGTGCCATCTTTTCCCCATTTTCTACTTCTGTGCCCCAAAATCTCACTTTCCAGTGCAATATATGAAGGTGTCACAGTCCCCCAATTTAGGGTCACCACTACTCTTGTTGAGGTCCCATATAATGATGTGCTTACCTCTATTATAACAATTATCACAAATCTGATTTAATTATGCATATCTGTTTTCCCATCATTCTGTGAGTTCCTTAAGGAAACGAAATATACTTTTTTAGGTGAACAAATTGTGGGTGTTCAATAAATGTCTAACTATATAAAGGATATATGTAATTATCTCAAAGGTCACAAAGCATAGGTTGTACCAAGCTGTAAGTAGTCAATATATTCATTAATGTCGACGTTGGGTATATGGAATATGAAGTATTCAACAGAATATAATTATCATTTATGTGTGTATATAATTGTCGATGTTTTTGTTTTTTTTGTGGAGAGAAATTATAAGTGAAAGAAATTTATTTTTGTAAGGATTTTAACATAAATTTTTAAAATATTTCTAAATTTAAAGTAAATATATTTATTCATATTTAATGTGTATTTAATATCAGGCTATCTGTACTTTATATGAATACTATATAAAACTTAGATGTTCCATTTCAATCTGTTTGATGTTCTACAATACCATGCTATTCAAATCAACTTCAATTTTCTTTTGATAGCTAACATTTTCCTTAAAGTTATTAGCATCGAATTCTAAATTCTTATAATACAGCATTTGAAGTCATACAGAGCTGAGTGTTAATCATTCTCTACCACCTTCTGGACAAAGGATTTAATCTCTCTAACTTCATTTTTTACATCTGTAAAATGGGTTAGAGAGGAATACCAACCTCAAGGGATTGTCATCAAGGTGAAGTGGGAAATTGCATATGTAAAGAACCCACCATGGGGCTCGGCATGTACGAATACAAAATAGGTGTACCTACAGCACTATTTTATTAATATTGTTACTAAAGTATCAAATATTTGAATGAAATACTTTGTTTCTCAATAATATAATTAATTGTTACTGTCAATTCAGATTCTCTCTGGAAATTGCCTTTGAGCTTCAGATTTTATTGGCTGCAATTTATTTCATCTCTTCTCTCTCTCTTGGATCAGAGTAAAAGATCCTTGGAATTGTTACAATGATTCTCAAACTTCAGAATGCATAATTATCCAAAATGCAGACTACCGAGACTACCTCCAGAGATGATTCAGAAAATTTGTAAGAGAGAAGGAATTTGCACTTATAATCTGAATCTCAAGTGATGCCTGTGCGGAAATATCACAAATTAGAAAATAGTGTACGAGAGATGGAGTATTTTTAGCACTATAAAAGGTACTTTCTATGTGAAGAATGACTGCTGAATAGACGGTTAGATATTCACAAAGTCTTCCTTCAGGTAAAAATAATTATTATGTTTTAGAAAGATAGGCTTTGATTTGTGCGGTGAAGTCATTTAATTATTTCCTTCATAAGCCAATTTGTAACTCCAATTGATGAGTCAATTGTGAGGATTCCAAACTGCTTTTTTTTTCTGCATGAAAATAAGCTAATTAAATTGTGGACCAGTCCTCTTAATAATGACCTTTAGGTTATACCTCCTTTAGGGCATATGTTTGTCCAGGAATTTCCAAACTCAGACTTAATATATTGACATGTCAAGAATGATATTCATCTCTTCTTAAATAATGATTTATCTGTCACTGAGAATCTGCTTAAAATGAAAGAAAAGCTTTAAATTTTCTACTACAATAAATGTGACTAGCTTTTAAAAAATCTGATTTCAAATTAGAGCTTAATGAAAACAATTAATGTTCACTACTAGGGGGGTGTTCTGTGGTTTCTATTCCTGGAGTACAATGTTCTCAAGTATGGAGAATAATCCCTCTTAGTGGATTTGGTCATTATCTTTTTGCATTTAGCTAAATCTCAATAATAAAGCCTATAGAGTGTTACTTTTGCTTTTATAAGAGTTCAAAATTGCAAATTGATACAAAAATAGTGATATTAGAAAAGTCATAAAGAACTTGTTTATGACTAGCTAGTCACTGCGAACTTATCTCAAGATTTTTTTTTAATTTACCTTCAATTAGAAAATTGGTAATCTTATTCTAATATTGTAACCTGAGCATTATTTTTAAATGTATTTTAATTATTTTGGGAAATAATAAACTGCCTGAATTATTGAGAGTGATTAATGTCTACCTCTCCTGCACTTTGTGCTTTATTTAAGAGATGTACTAATTACTATACAAGCACTTATGATACCTAGCAAAATCAGCCCAGAGCAGACAGTATTTTCTGAGAAGTATCATGATATGGCTAAAAGAGTGTGAGATTTGCATCAGATGAACAGATATGCTGTAACTTACTAACCATGTGACTGGGCAAGTTATTTAACTACACTCACTATAAAATGAAAATAATAAAACCTATCTCACAGAAATGTTATAAAGATTGGAAATGATATAAAGAAATTTTATGAAGATTAGAAATTATGTAAGCTACTAAGTAGTAGCCTTTTAAACTTCTTAAAAGTTATTTTTAAAAGTGAAATATTTTACTATAACTTACAGAGGGATGTTGATTTTAGTAAGCTGGTTAGTTAGGATAATTTTCTATGAAAGACATGATATTCTAATGCTTATCATTATGGTGATGGTGATGGTGATGATGATGATAATAATAATACCTAATTTGGTTGATAACCTCCGGGACAAACCCCAAACACCCTCACTTCCTGATATGTCTGCCTTTGTGTACACCCCTCCTTTATTAAATTAGAGGTCACATTGTGTGAATATTATGGTTCAAGTGACAGTTTGTACCTTCTGAAATGGGATAACGAAGGCATTTCAGCTTCTACCTAGCTCTCTCGGAATTGCTCACAAACCAGGGGCCATACTGTAAAGACACTTACACAGTCCTGTAGAGATGGCCACATAGAAAGTTACTAAGGCCTCCAGCCTGTAGCCAGCACTAATTTGCTGGTCCTGTAAATGAAACACTTTGGAAGTGGACCCTGTAGTAATAGTCAGCAAGACTTCAGATGATACTTCTCAAGCTGACCACTGGCTGAAACATCATGAGGGATCCCACGGCTGAAACACTTAACTAAGCCATCACCAAATCCTGACCCAGAAAAACAGTGAGTGAGGTAACATATAATCACTGCCATAAGCCACTAAATTTTGGGATAATTTGTTATAAAACAATAGGTAACTGATAGAACTGCCAGAGCTGAAAGTCAACTTTGTTGTGACTAAACAAGTCCATGGTAATCAATTATGTCAATCTATATTGCATTACTGCTAAAACAGCCTTCCTAGCCACACCAACTTGCTCTTCCTCTCCACCCAATTTATCTTTCCCCCCTCTCTTTACCTAAATACTTTCTCTTCATAAATACTCTAATGTTAAGTCATCAATACCTTTCACATTAAACCAATTTAATGAAACTTTCTTCTTGAAAGTCTTTTCTAAAATGTTTACACAGTATAATTCTATGTTGTTTGTCAGCAGGTACCCTACCTTCTCTTCTTTGGATTCTATTGACAACTCGCTCATATGGTCATATCTCACTTTATGGTGGTTTAATGAATACTCTGTGGCATTTGCCAATGGTTTCTTCTTACTAGGAAAAATATGATTGAACGTTCTATCTACTTGCTAAAACTGTGCATAGGATAGGAACATTTCGTACAGGAGGGGAACCAATCCAAAGAGAAAATGTGGAGGAAAAAAATAACAGAATAAACTTCTTAAAAGTGGAATCTTTTACTACAATGTCCAGTTTTCCTCTAAGAATAGGAATTTTAATATTACTAAGCTCATTAATTGGGATAATTATTTTATGAAAGACAAGATATTCTAACGTTTGTCTTTTTGGAAACATTTTCTATTGAAAGAATTTGAATTCGCATTAAGTAAATCTACAGAGGAGAATAGCCTGTTTAGTAAAGCATTTTATTATCTGAGTAACAAAATTAGATAGACATGTATTCTCTTATCTTTATAGCTCGATTAATTTATACTTGAAATATTATATGTATATGAAATTCTAGTATCTTCAGCTGTATCATAAAATTGTTCATGCTTAGTCTGAATGTATCAAAAACAAATACTGGCTTAACAGCATTTGAAATTATTTTGAATAAATTATCTATCCCTCCCCCACACAAAAAGCAGGGAATATTTTCAGATGAAATCATAGCAGTTGAATAACTTGTTTTAAAATATGTTTTCAGATTTCCTAAAATATGAGATTATAATTATCTAAAAGTTTTCAAAATCTTTGGTATAGTTCAGCAATAAGAAATACTTCAGGAAACAAATTATAAAATTTCTATGCATTCTAAAGACATTTATCTAGTCTTGATGGAGATTTATTCACTTTTGCTTTTGTGATATTAGATGCTATCATAAACTCATGGTAAAAGTAAACCTACTATTAATAAACAAAACAAAACAAATAAAAATAGTAAAAATAGAATACGTGGGCCTTATCTAAAGGATCAGCAAAGGTTGTTTTATTTGATAAGATTAAGTTCAATTGTATGTGTTAAAGCTCACAAAATAGCATTTACTGAAAGACGGTTTTGTCCACCACATAGTTACTGCTGGATACAGGAAGTTCAAATTCAGTTGCAGGGGAGGCTGGTGCAGCCATGTGGATTGTGATTCTGCCTGGACTGCTTTTCACTCTTCCCCCTCCTCACTCCATCTGGCTAACATCTCTTCATCCTTCAAACCTCAGATCCAAAGTCATTTTCTCAAGACATCTATGGCAGGTACTGCTACTTGTCTCCAAATATCCATTCTTTTCTTTTATTGAAGGCTACCCTGTTCTTAATCAGGCACATTTCACATGACCATACCAGCTTCCCTTCAATTGTAAGGTAACTGAATGGGATGGCTAGGGATGGCCATATGACTTAGTGTTCACCTGCTAATGTAAGCAAACAGGTTATGTTAGGCTTTCCTTCTACTTACTAACTGGAATGCAAGCCTGACTGCTGGAGCTCAAGAAGCCATCTTTGATGAGAAAGAGGCACACACTTAAAATGGCAGAAACAGTAGAAAAGGAGCATGGATTTTGTCAACTTGCAGCTTGCATGCATGACCTTGGACCACCTATATTCAGTAGTCTTTTTTATAAAAAAAAGTAGTAAATTTCTTTCTCATTTCTGTCACTCTTATTTTGTGATGCTTACATAGGCAGCTGACCCTCATCATAACTAATGTAACAGCCTTTACTGACCAAATAGATATGATCATGTTCTTCTGTTTTATAGGTTTATAGCCCCATATTTTTTTTCTTTCATACAAGTTATCTCAGTGTGTAATTATACATTTATATATGTTGGTTTTCTCTGTTTTAATGGAACTTTCCAGAGAGCAGGGCCCATGTATGTTTTTGTTCATCTTTATATTACTGTCTATCATAGTGCTGATGAAAAAATAAATATTTCATAAATATCTATTAAGTAAGGAATGATCATAGCCAATATTTATAATCTAAGACTCATAAGCTGAATTGGGACTTTAAATTTCTAATGAAGCACTTTAAACAAAAATTATTATCCAGCACCATTCTTGCACTGGTTGGCTGTTCAGCAGTAGTAATGGATTTATAACTGTCTACCTTGTCATAAAACCTAACTGATGAGAGGAGTGGTAAGAGAAATACTCCACTTGGTGGAATAATTACATTCCTTGTCTATAGTTTCTAGATATCTTAAATACATGTATCTTCACTTTCAGAAACTATTTCTATGTTGGAGAAGGGGATATTGAAAAGTAATGAATAAGTGTACATTTATAAATCAACAATGAGATAGAAATTTAACATTCTTAGGTGATTTATAAGTCAGTGGTCTCACAAATATTGCATTTTTAATTTTAGAGTTCATCTTTGTGAAATGATTATTTATCCATCCTTTACATAAATTGCAGAGGGATCTGTTTGTGTTCTTTAGCTTCACAAAGAATATTCTGCCAGTTTTCAGAACTAAGAGAAACATCAGTTTATTTAGCAATCAAATTAGTTTTAATACACCTCTATGAAAAGAGGAGAAACATCAAAGTCTTTTTGGTTACATGTTATCTAACCCTTGGTAACACAAAGGCATACAGCAGCAAACAAACTTTGCGTCTGTAAGAGCAAGGTGAACCACAGAAGTATTAGTTAAATTAGGACTTTCTTTCTATAAATATGCATGTGACTAATTGAATGCAAGCCTTTTCAGAAGAGTGGTGTTTTTTTTTCTTCCAGTAAAAATAAAACATCTATAGAAACACGATGGTATCTACAGGTAAAATTTTATTTAACATATTTTATTCATGGGAACTGAAAAGTCAATGGGTATTCTGGAGATATGACTTAAAAGGTAGTTAGTAGATTGTTCAATTTTTTAATGCATTCAATTGGTCTTAATAGAAGGATCCAATCTTTTACACCTGGGAAGGTGAACATAGTGGCATAAAAATAAGGATCACCTCTTCTAATTCTGACCATTTTCTTTTAATGGGATTTTTGTAAGCTCTTTCTTTAAAAAAAAATGCAAAGAATATAAAAACTCTGATGAGGCATTTGAAATATTAAGAAGAAAGTCAATAATGCTTCTTGTAATTTTAATCCTCAAGTATAAACTAATTCTTAAAAAAAACTAACCATTTCTTGCTATTAAATAGAATCTTATCCAGAATTTCCCATCAATTCCCTGATTAAAGAAAAATATATCAGCAAGCAGTACATTAACAGATGGTAAGGCGTGGCATGCAACCTTCTGGCTGCACAGAAGTAGATGATAAAGAGGAAATGTGAAAGTTATTTCTCCTGGGTGTCTACAGAAAATGGATATGTAGCCCCTAATAACTATTTTTGTATTGTTACATTAAAAAATATATCATTAAATGTGTAATTGAGTACCATCTGTCCATATGCAAGCCAAAATTATGATCACAGGTCTGGACATATTAAGCAAAACTCTAATAACAGGGTGAAAGTCAGTGATACGAATCCTACTTTGAGTGTTTCCAGCCTAGAGCAGTTTACAAATTGTTTCCTTTTTTCTTTCAATTGTGATGTTAGGCTGTATTTAAGTTAGAACTACTGACCACAGTAGGACATTGGAGTCAATAAAAGCTTCTTTAATTGCAATAAATATTTTAAAGGTAATTTAGGATCATCGAGGACTAGGATTAATTGCTGTTCTACAGGAGCATTTTAATTAACAATTTTGAAGCCCCTGGCATCAGTGATTAAAGGCATGCTGTTCTCTTTTTCACATTTGTTAAGGGGAATATACATTTTTAGTTAGGGAGATAGAGGAATACTTCATGATTGTGGTGGTTAGACCAAACACCAATATCAGAATCACCAGAAAGCACTGAAATCTGAGTGTGGATATTCACATTTACCAGAAGGAACCTAGAATTAGAGACTGCCTGTGGAACCTAGTTACTGATTCTGCATTTTCTTCTTTGAGAATATAGTCTTGCTAATACCAAATATAGTTTGAGAAGCAGAAGAATGGATGCCTACAAATATTTTTTAAGTGAAAATATATAGGTGGTTAGCATTCCAGAATGGTAATCTAAGCTGTAAGTATAAACCACTTCTGTGTTGTTATTAGCAAGAAATTGACTATTTTCTCACCACTGCAGAGAATGTGAATGACAGCTATGTACCCACTCTGTAGGGCATCATTAATAAGAGAAATACAGAATAAGATATGCTACTATTTTGCGTGGTGCTCTCTCTTCTCTTGTCTGTGGCCTTCACCCTATATGTTAAGAGCTTATAGAACGTACACACATGCTGTTCCTTCCAGTTGATCTGCAATACACTCTGAAAATCTGAAGTCATATTTGACATTTTGGACATGTCATTTGATTAAACTTATTATTGTCTTCCATGATACCAATCAAGCTGTGTTAGTTCCAGTGTTGCAAATGAGTCTCTCTCTCTCTCTCCACCCACCCCAATATCGATACACTTATGTGTTTTTCTTTCTTTGTTGCATTAAAATAAATTACACTCACTTCTTTTTAGTATACAAGTTATCCCAAATTTTGTCAGTGAAAACTCTGTCAAGCTGATCCATGTGTCCTTGGATATATTTCAATTAGTTTTTGAATGCTTATTTTCAAACACACACACACACACACACACACACACACACACACACACACACACACACACCCCTATCTTAGGCTCGCCTTCTTTAGATCTGAAATCAGCCATTTCCTCTAAGAATCTTTAAAAAACAGATCTGAGCACCAGGATGGCTCATTGCTACTGGAGAACTACCACTAATTTGTAGTGCTCATTGGGCATAACTCCAGGTTGCTGCAGGTTCTTTTTAGTTTGCGCTAAAGAAAGTGAATAGCCCAAGACACATACAAATAGATAAAGTAACTGCATTTATTCTAATGTTTATTAAACATGTGGCCATGTGATATGTGGTAGGCACTGTTTTTGGCATTGAGTATACAAATAGAGTGACTGTTCTAATGGAGTTTATACTCTGGGAAATGATACATAAAGAAAATATGCATTTATATGCAAACTGAAAATAATACATAAGGAAATATATATTTATTATATTATAAGATGATAATGATAGGGAGGAAAACAAAGCAGGACAAAAATGCTGAGTATATGGGAGTGGTTGCTATTTTATAATGGTTGGTCCAAGGAAGGCTTACTGAGAACTTGACTTTTCAGTTGAGACCTGAAGGAGATGAGGACATGGGTCAAGCAGATTGTGCGTCAGAGGGAAGATAGGAGTAGGGAGATTAGGGGAAGGGAAGTGCTCTGGGCAAGGAGCAGCAAATATGAATCTCCTGAGGTGGAAGATTGTTTGACATGTCCTAACAAAGCAAGGAGACCAGTATGGCTATAGCACAGTGACAAGGTGATCAGACAGATCTGCATATCTGTCATGTCCTGGGGGATACCCTAAAACAGCTTCTCTTTTTAGGGCTCTTACGTATCAAGACTGTATAATCCAGCATTGGATTTACCACTTTGGCTGGGATACAGAATTAGACATTTCATCTGGAATGCCACTTCAGTATATGAAAGAAGTAGATGCAATACATTGACTTTCTCTTTTATTTAATTCTTGATACCTACAGTGTGTCAACAAATATTATTTCTTGTCACCTTGGACAAAATTATTATAGGACGAGAAAAAAAGTGAAAAACAGTTATAGCATTCTGTAAATATTTTTTGAATATGTGAATGAGTAGAGTATTAAATGGATATAATTATTTCAAGGTTATAAGACACAAGGAATGAAGTTTCCCTTGTGTTTTATAACCTTGGGAGAAGAAAATCTCAATATGAAAAGGAATTATTTTATTTTAGAAACACATATATTTTGTGTACCCTGTGTGTTCTGTCATAAGTAGTTTATCCATACGTATTAACTATTTGACCTTTGTTATAATCCAGTGTGCTAGGTTATTTGCTACTTAATCTACTTCCAGATGAGTAACTTGCTTAAGGTGACACAACTTGTAAGTGAAGGCTGGGATTTCAACTCAAGGAGTCTGCTTCCAAGTCCATGAACCAACATAGTAGACTCTTCAAGTAAGCTGCTAGGTTATGTTGCTTGTAGCAAGGTTAAACAGGAGCAGGGAGAGTTGGTAGCATGAATATTAATATTTTTCTTCTAATATGCTGTTTTTGTTTACTAGTTACTGGAATATTTTTTTCCTTCTTCCTTCTCCACTCCCAAGCCTAGTTCAATGCCCAGAATGTAGTCCAGAAATGTTAAAAGCAGTAACTGGTCACCACAAATTCAAAATCAGAGTTGTTTTGGAAGAATATTTTAAAGCTTTTTACCCAAGGAATTTTCAATCCTGGAATCATTCTCCACATAGGCATGTACTAATTAGATTCTGCAAATGCTGATATCACAGCTATTTCCTGTAATCATAGCATAATAGAGTAGGGGAAAAAATCTCAATATGAAAAAAATCAAACTCATGTTGGTACACCATGATGAATAGAAGAAATGTTCTAGATGATAATTTTTTTTTACTAGGTGATGTAGTTAAACGTGGCTGTGTAAATGAAAACATTGTGAATCTAGATTTGAATGAATCTAGCCAGTCAAAATTTTAAAATAATGTAAACCAGTAAGAGATCATATCCTCAGTTAGTTTCAAACTAGCTTTCTATGATGGGAGGATCTCTCCTGGTAGACATGGTGGAACTGTTTTTGATCCACATTACAATTACTATTTTGAAAGTAATATATAAATTTGTGCCTATAAATTATATTAATCGATATAAACTTTTTTAAATGAATGAGATAAATTTCTCCCCCTTTGTAAGAAAAATGTCCACAATTGATGAATGTTAAAGAATGGATCAATTTTTAAAACTAAGATCACATAGAAGATACACAATAGATTTGAAAACCAAGATTGCATAAAAGACATGCAACAGTTTAAAGAGTCTTGTATATTATACTTCTCTTGTCAAAAATAGCACCAGCACTTACTGCTCACAAACCAACTCTCATCACCTCGCCCAAACACATTTCACGATTTGGCAACACAGCACTTGTCTTTCTCTAAATTTAGGTTGGCAGTAAGTGAAGGGGGAGGAGAAAAAAACTTTAGTATGGATCTTGCAAAGGAATAATTGGGACCAATGAATTTTGAAAAAAAAAAAATTATCAATATTTGAGGAAAATGTACAAATCAATGTTAAATATAACTGTCAAGTAACACACAGCATCCTTCATTCTATTATCACTGGGTTTAGTCAAAACAGTCTTATCTTTCCATACATCATCTTTGATTCCTGAGTTCTTATAAATGAAGTTAACCATATGGATAGCCATCATATATTGGAGAAATAGGAAGTAGTAATGAGCATAGATTGGTAAATAAGGGGAAGGGGAAAAGAGTGAACACTTGCTTTGCTGGGTTTTGAAATAATGCAGGATAACTGGCTAGCCTGTGTCTAGATGTAGAAACATGGGAGAAAGAGCTTATAGGTATGGCTCATTCTCTCAGGCATCAAACTTGGAGTTTAAATTGCAGATAGTTTAAGAGTTCAAATGTCCTCACAGCCTATTACCAGCTTTGTAACCTTGGGTGGTTGACTTAATCATTTCTAACCTACCTTTAAAAAATAAAAAAAGGAACAATAATAGCAGCTATTTTCTATTTTGTGTATTAAATAAAATTTTAGCATATATAAAGCTCTTTGCAGCATTCTTGTATTAAGTGACAGTAAGTAGAAGCTATTGGCATCATTATATAGTTCTTCCCTAATTCCGCAATGAAAATGTTCCAAATTTGTTTAATATTCTAATTTTGTTTTTTATTTGGTGTTAAATTTAAAATATAGGACACAATATTCTTCTACAGTGTAATATTATTGTTATAAAGGTTTTTGGATGAATGTATTTTAAACAATCTGCACGTATACCCAGAAAGATACTAGCAACCAGTTTTGTTTCTCTGAACAGTAGGATTCAGTGATTTTACATATTGGAAACTAGTAAAGGCTTTTTTATTGGAGTAGTAGAAGTTTAGATTATTTTACTTTTTATTCACACATTCAAATTGTTGTAGAGTAAATGTACATTACTTTTTCTGTTAGGGAAGATAAAAGTTACATACAATTCTCATCTTAAACTAGCATTTTTATCTTTCACTTGTACAGCAGAACAAATATGATATAAAGTATTTTCAAATTGTAAGAAATCTAATACTAGTTATTGATCATATCTTCTATTTGTTAAAGATAAAAAAATAGCAACTCTATTATTCAATGCCTTCCATTGGGCTAAATAATATTATTGTGAGCCTTTTATCATTTGGCTCCAACCCAAATAAATCTGAAATATAAAACCATAGAAGGAAGATATGATTTACATAGACACATTACTTTAAGTTTTCAGCAATATCATTTAAAAATCATGATTAATAATAAATGCATGCTGATAACTAAATTAAATGGTTTAAATACTGTTTTGTCTTCAGCAGTCTTATTTGAATACCATCATGAAGGAAAGCAGAAAAATATCTAATATACTTTTACCAAAACAGTGATTTTCTATTTTGGCCACATACATGTTTTAATTCTTTAAATAAATAAATAAATATGAATATTTATCGCTAACAAAAGATAACATTTTGAAAAAATTAATCTGATTTGTTTTAATTTCCCCATTGTACCATGGTTGCATTTGTAGCTTTTGACCTCTGACACTGAATAACAATGTAGAAAATAGGGTAGAGAGTCTACCCCTCTCCAGCAAGATGGGGGATGGAAGAAAGGAGGACCAGGTATGAAGCTGATGTAAGATATATTTGATAAAAAAGAAAGGCATATCAAGGTAGAGGGAGGGTTTCTCATCATGGATTCTTGCTCCATATTATGAGACAAGGCACTTCCTTGTATCCCCTGCAGGATGGAAAGACTCATGAGTTCTCAGAACAAATCTCCCTGAGAGGACATGCTGAAAACTGCTGATTTGAGTGCCAGAAGGCCTGAAACTGAGTCAGCCATGGGAAACATCAACTTAACCCAGTAGTAAAGATGGAGGACAGGCCACTCATTCAGCAGGCTCTATAGAGCTAGGGGCTTAGCTAAGGAAAATCTAACTGGCAATGGCCACCAGGCTTCAACAGAGATCCCAAGTTATATTAACCCAGACGAATGTTTGAATACAAGAAAGGAGACCCATTATCAGGCAAACAAGGGACAGGGCCTTGGTTACAGAAGATGCAGAAGGCAACCTACTCTAGGCCCCTGACTCTAGTCCTTTTTTATGAGTTTATATATGACCCATACCCTGCACTGTTATCTCAGAGAGTAGCCAGGGCAGGAGATATAGAAGTCCTGGGGAATCAAAGCTTTATCTCAAGAAACTGTTTAAATATCAGATTGGATTAATGTTTTATCCACCACCTAGTGGGTGAAGCTTCTTGAGGAAGTTTAGATGAATTGCATATTAAACAAACAAGTAACTCTGTTCATTTAAACCTAGTGTTAGTCACACTAGGGACATGATTACTGCAATGCAATTCTAACACTAACTACCTGGAATCTGCAAAATTTACAGGTTAAGGACACAGGCATCCACAAGACTCTGCTCACTTCAGACACCGGTTGAAAGCTCTGAAGTTGCCAGGCTACCTACATTTCTGATCAAGTGGCTATAAATGTGAAGGTTTACATTTTCCACTGAGGTTCAGTAATTCACTAGAACAACTCATAGAATTCAGGAAAGTGCTGTACTTCCAATTATAGTTTCAGTAGAAAGGACACAAATCAGGACCAGCCAAATGAAGAGACACATGGGAGGGTCCAAAATTCAAAGCCTTTTTGTTCTCAGGATATATCATACTCCCAGCACATCAGTGCATATCATTAACCAGGAAGTTCACTTAGGTGTCCAAAGTTTTTATTGGAGTTTTATCATGCAGGTATGACTAGTTGAATCATTGGCCAAATGACTGGACTCAATCTGTAGATGCCTCCTCTCGCTGGAGGTTAGGAGTTTAGTCAAATATTACGTGGATCAAAGCTCCAGCCCACTAATCACATGTTTTATCTTTTTGACATAACCATCTCTTTTCCTAAAACTACCTAGAGGACCATGAGTCACCTCAATAGCATAAAATCAGGTAAAAATAATAAAGACACTCCTATCAATTATAAGGGTTTAGAAAGTCCCTCCTAGGGAGGGACAAAGATCAAACAAATTATTATACAACAATTACATATTTTAGAAACTACATTACTATTATAATTTTATTTTTACAAAATGCAATTGTTTCCTGAAACAAATTTATACCATAAAACATTTAAAAAGTAAAAAAAAAACAAAAAACAAAAAACATTTCTTATGCTACACACATATGTACAGTTGAGTACTGATATATACCTATCTCAGTGTATATACATAGATATATGAGAAAGAAAGAAAGAAAGTGGAATGGCATCATTTGCACATGTATATTGTATAAATACAGTCACACATGTTCTACAACAACAAAAATAGGGGACACAAGTGACCACTTAAACCGTAAAGGAATTCATCACAATGAGTGTATATCCCCCTAGAAAATATGAATAGGGAGAATGGAAAAATTTGTGCTTCTCATGAAGTGAACACTTTGTAATGCTGAATGTAATCCTAGTTGATAAAGACACTTTTCATACATTAAAAATTACATATACTTTTCATACAACAAAGCCCTTATGGCAGAGCAGGTCATTTATCTGCTCTTGCCTAGGAGGAGTGATATATTCTAACTCTAGAGGTAAACTGCCTGGAGTGAACTTAGTGGGACTCAGTATTTGACCTCCAGTGTGGTGCTTCCCTGAGAGACTATCTAGGGTGGTTTTGAATACATTGACTTTGCCTTATGAGCTAACTTTAAAACCTAATTCTTTCCCATGGAGAAGATGTGATTTTCCTGTAAACATGCATATGTGACAGGTTTGAGTACATCAAATTCTAGTCTGCCTTCGGCAAGTAATTATTGCAAAGAAAAGTAGATAGTTGTAGATTTGTCCTAAAGTGAAGTGGTCAGATGACAGATAAAGAAACTATTTGTTGCATTATCCATGACATTTTTGGGATATAAAAATTTTATAATTTTTATAAGATATGAAAGCTGTTTCTAGGAATTTGATTTCCCTATTTTCATTTTTTAGGGCAACACAATCTCAGTTATGTTAAGTAACATCTATTTGAGGATTCCTGGGAGGTTAACACTGTGTTTAGGAGTTGGTCCATAATTTTATAATTGGAGAAAATCAAGTGGTGGCAAGAAACACACAGACCTCATTAAAATATTTTTGTCAGGTTATTGTAAATACTTTCAGAAAGGGGTGTATACAGTTGTGTTGGGGTTCTGTAGAGGGATAGAACTAATAAGATAGATTGATATATAAAAGAGAGTTTATTAAGTATCAACTCACATGACCACAAGGTCTCACAATAGGCCATCTACAAGCTGAGGAGCAGAGAGCCAGTCTGAGTCCCAAAACTCAAGAACTTGGAGTCCAAAGTATTCATTACAGAAGTAAAATGTAGGCTTGGAGGCTCTGCCAGTCTAGTTATGGGTCTAGAAGCAAACAGGGGGTCTTTTGGGTGGCTCCTGAGGAAAATCATTATCTTGCCTGGCAACTGCCTCAGGGGGAGGCCATCACTGTTGCCTCAGGCAGCACAAGGTTTATTTCCTCAGACAGAGATGGAAAGGCTGATGGCAGTACCGGTTGGGGAGGGGATGTTACCACTACTGGGGATGGGGGAAGTTGTTTCTTCTGGCAAAAAAGGTTCATCATAGTTTATAAACTCAGTATCTCCAGCTTCATCAGGGTCCTCCCAGATGTCCCCATTCCAAGTTGCACAGTCCCTTTCTTTTCCAATCAATGCCCTCACTTTAACAGTAGGCACCTGCCAAGGCTGTGCATGCACCTTTTGTTGCAGGTCATCCACTCACGTCATAAGAGCTTGTGTCTGTTTTCCCACAATTTCAGCTCTTTCTCTGCAGGAAATAAGACTCTTACTCAGGGCAGTCTTCACAGACTTGAGTCTCAGTATCTGCTTCTGAAGCTGGGAGTTAGCATCCCTGAGTTAATCATTTTCTTTCATCACTTTGTCCACTGAACTTAGTAGCAACGAACAAACTTCATTATGTTCCTTGGTTCTCCACATATGGTCAAAGGTATTACATATAGAGTCACTAACCTGCTTGCCTCTCACCACCAGGGAATCAGAAATATTAAATGCATTTATTTTGCATAACTCTCTAAACAGTTCATGCCAAGGCTATCAGTGTTCTCCACACTATTAGAAGTAGAGTCCTTAGCATTTTTGGGTCTAATCATATTAAGCAGCCAACTCCAGAAACCTCAAAACCAACAAAAGAACTCCATCCTTAATAGCAGTTCATAGTATAGATACACTATTTTGGTCAATTTGTATTTTTGTAGAAAGGTCACTTGCAGCAGAGCAGCCTTGCTTCTATTTCAGTTATGCTTCAGAGAATTTGTGTGCAAGTGTCTTCCAGAGCATCAATTCCTTCTTTGTAAAATGATGAGTTTGGACCAAATAGTCTATACCTTTCTTTCAGCTTCAAAAATCTATGGTTCTGTAAATTTTCTAATTTCAAATACTCTGGTTTTCAAGTGCTATTTGAATGATCAATTTCATGAATGTTCAATGAAGATGAATGATTTCTATGTATAATGTTAATCAGAACTAATAATGCAATTCAAAATAATTGTTCATACTTGTCTATTTTTCAGAATGAGTGATATTTCATGTCATTCATACACAAATCTTTAGAAGTCAATTTTTTATTCCCTTTTAAATACAAAGATTTATGTGGAATACTTTTTGTTGATTTTATATACTTGGAAACAATGATTTGTATTAAAGGTTTTTTATAAATTACCCATATTCTATGATACCATACTGTAATGGAAAATATATCTATTATAGTATAACATATTTTATTACAATCATTTGTGTACTTTTTCCCCCCTCACAAATGTGGGGACCATATGATTCTCAGCTTTATACCTTAGCATCTGTAATAATGCCTGCTGCATTATAATGGCTTTATATCTTTTAAGTGAACACATTTATGAATAATTACTGACTAGTGTATCATCATAGATGCCAATATTTGAGATATTTACATTTAGAATAAGGCAGTTCAATTGGCTGATTTTAATAGTGTGTGTTGACTTCCTCTGGTGAGCTGTAGTGTTTTCTCAACAGACCTCCATGCGGAGTGACAGGTTGTTCTTGAGTCATACTGTGTCACATATTATGTCACATATTTAAAATATTAGATGTGAACTAGGAAGAGGATTTTGGATTTAATTCACTCAGAAGGAAGCCGGATTGCAATGAGTAAGGAGTAAACATGTTTTTCCACAAGTAAGTTCCACAAGCTTTTCCACTTAAAAAGCAAGTGGAAACAGTGAAGATAGACTACCTGTTTAAGAAGGGTAATTGTGAAAAGCAGAAATCTAAGACAATAGAACAGAGGTTGTACATATATGAAAGGTACTTGTTTGTAAATCTTTAAGTACTGTCAGTAGTGTATAATGTTTGAAGGTCAGGTTCAAGGATCCAGTGGGGGATGCTGGAAGGACTCAGGGTAAGTAGGGGAGTCACACACCAGAGTAGATAAAAGAAACAATGACATAGACATACTGATATCCTTGGGAGAGAATATATGGTGAAGTTTCTTAGAAAAGATAATTTAAAAACAACAAGAACATATATATAGAAAAGAGGAAAAGATGGAGACAGTCACTTCTAAAAAGGAAAGACAAAAAAATGAGAGCCATGACTTCTCTATTCAGACAATGTTCATTGTCTATTGCCATTGGTAATGACTTGCAAGAATATCTTTCCTTGCCTAAATCCTGAAAGAATGAATATTATATTATCTTATTGGAAATGTCCACAGCAAGTGGTTATTGTACAATCAACGTACTCTCTTACAAAATGTCTACATGTTCTTGAAATATTCATCAGTGAAACTTATTTACATATCATCTTCAGTTCTAACTATATAACAGTTTTCAATGTTTTCCCCTAATAGTGTTTTCCCTGTGACTATCTATAGAATAAAAATAAATTGTCACTTGGCAGTAAAAACAATGGGCTACCATTTTCAGAATTATTTTCATTTTATGTACGGGCCTAATTATTTTTCACTTAAATTATAATTTTATAATCAAAGAACATGAAGGCAATGAACTGTTGGCTTAATTTGTTCTTCTTATAACTTACTACTTTTAGATGCATTCAATTTTTATGTTTCTTTCACTTGATTTTATAATTTTCTCTTTGTACCCTCTAAGTTACATTACTTTTTCTGCAATGCTTAGCAACAGGCAGTCTGTTGCAGACCTATAAAACTAGATCTGAAAAACATAAAGGCCCATCTTTTTAAGAGATAAAAAAACTCTGGAATAAAAGAAGTCCTATAAATATTAACTTATTAAATTATTTTTAACTTTGATGATATCTGTTTAATAACATTAGCAAAAAAGAAAATGTGAACATGGAGTATTTGTTAGGGTTAAAAGAAAGTCTGGTTAGAATTTTGTTTGGTAAAACTTCATAAAAAGAATACTCCAGGTAGATAAGTAGATAAAGATAGTAAGCTATTCAGTGCAGACAACATAAATCAACTCTTAATTTAAGCCATTAATTTTTTTAAGAACATATGGGAAAGTTTGAACCAGACACGGAAAACAAAAACCAAGCAAGCCTAGAAGAGGAGAACTTTTGAGAACAAGTGGCTTTTACATAGGAAACCAAAATTGGCAGCTGGCATCTGTTACTAATTCCATCTGAATCCTATGCTATAATTAAGAAAAAGTGGTTTGTAAAATTGCCTCAGTCAGCACTTCAGAGAATATAAAATTTATTTGTCAAAGGGAGGGCAGGGAATAGGAAGATAGCGATATGAGCCCTTTGGACAGGAGTTTTTCTAACATACCAACAGATTTGCTTAAAGTATTTTTGGGGGTGGGACTCCCTCCTGTATTACCCTAGCACATCACAGTCTCTACACTTACCTCATTAATTCATTGCTGTATTTCTATTTTCTTCGCATGAGAGATTGTAAGTTTTTGAAGCATGAACTGTGACTAATTCTTACTTATATTATCATAGTTGCTTATCACATAAAAGACCTCCAAAGCAGTTTTTTAAATTATTAGCTATGCTAATTAAAATGTTACATCTCAAACTATTAAGAATGAATTTGCTGCAATATCATAAGGGAAAAGTGGGACATAGGAGACAGCATATTCTACTCATGCATTTTGCTGTTTGCCACCTCATATCCTATGCACAGTCTGAGTCTGTCTTTCTTCCCATGTAAACCACAATAGAAATATATGCTGTTATCTTAAATGAATCATAGAAAAAAATTTGAAATGTTATTACACTTTTAAACTTAATGAATTATGTAAATCATTGCATAAAAATAGCTAAGATTTTATATATAAATACACAGTATATATATATATATATATATGTATGTGTGTGCATATAAATATATATAAATATACATACATACATATACAAGTAGTTTTTCATTTAGTAACAAAGTTCATTGATTTAAAATGTGCACAGAGTCTTTTGCGTAAAAGTTGATTTCTTGATATCTATTCTTTCCTGATCAGAGGTTTCAAATAGATTAAAACTTATCAGCTGTTTTCAGATAGATTTATTTTTCTAAATTTTGCAAATTTAAGCTTTCATGTTCATTAATAACTCATTCCCATATTAATAGAATCAGAGGCACCTGTACTAGAGCTGAGAATTAGACTTAGGTCTCTGCAATTCCAAATATGACCTTCTTCTATTCCATGCTTTTCGGTGTTTATAAATCTAGGGTAACATGACATTGAAAAGTAGTAAAGGCACATTTTTTAACACATTTAAGCTTAGTTAAAATATTTAGACCAAAATTTTAAGATCTGTAGAAGTCTTCTAGAGAGAGAGAGTCTGGTTCTCTGCCTGACACATAGGTTCTTACTGGACATTTATTAAATAAGCCAGTTCGATTTTTATTTACAAAAGAAGTAAGTCATCCTAATGAATATTCCTAGTTCTTTTTTAAAACACATATGACTCTTTGCTAGTATTTCTATAAAAACAATCAGTTGGTGAGGTCACGTAAGAATGTAAAACTAATGACATATGATTACATACCACCTTTCCCATATAGTTCTACATCTAATGCAATGCTAAATTAGGATTTGCTTTTTGTCTCCTTTGCTTGCTCTCTCTCACTTCTGGTTTTTAAAAAGAAGACACACCTATACTTTCGATAACATTTTAAACATCTTTACCATACTACCTCTAGTTTCTGTACCATTTCTACTATATTTTTGTCTCTCTTACATTCCACTCTATGGTACCTTTTTACTCTGGATCACAGATACAGGCCAATTCAAGCCTCAGTTAAAAAGGCAAGAATAAGAATGAAGTCTCATAACCCTTCAATGTCTGTAGTACAAAGTGTAATAACATGTGTTATATCTTCGATGGAGGAGGCCACTTGAATCAGCCCACAAATTACATTTGAACTTTCTATTTAGGCCAAATGAGTCCACTAAGATAGGATGTTAATTTATTTGAAAGAATATATATCAAATTATTTGAGGTGGGGGAAATGAGCCAGAAGATTGCAAAAAAATATAAGCATCGTGTAAAAAGCACAGATAAGAAAAATAAATGAAACGTACAATCGCTTAATAAGTATCTTACATTTAAAATTTCAAAGACATTTACAACATCTCACCTAAATATAAAAATGTTTTCCTGTTGATGTTTTTGTAAGATCCTTGACACAATAGCAACTGAACTTGTTCTTAAGTCTAGAATGGATGATTTCTAAGAAAAAGTTTCTTCTAATGGTATGTTTATAAAGGTATAGTTTTTAATATGTTTATAAAATACCATTAGATCAAAGTCATCATTTTGATGATGGAACATGAAAGCATTAACTTGGCTTTGGAATAAAAAGTATTTTTCTTCCAATGGAACACAATAAAATAAAATATGAGTCTTTTGAAGGACGAATAACACACAACAACTCTGGAATGACAATATTGTGTCATCTTTTATTGTCTTATAATATCCTATTATATGTGTACATACACATGCACATGCACACACTTGCATGCACATGTGCAAACTCACACACTGCTTCCACCACACCCACATTCCTATTAAATAATGAGCAATAAGGTCCTTTAACCCTCTTATTGTTTAAATATGATTGGCTAATATTACCCACATTTTCTATCAGTTAGAATACTTTGAAGCAATTCTTAACTCCTTTAAAGAAATAAAGGATGGTATTTTCTCTGTGTGTCTTAAAATTGTTTCAGCTATTGCACTAAGTAGGTCTTTTTCAAAAGGTTCAAAGATTTCTTAATTTTCAGGGCTATTAACTCTGAGATTAATTTAAGAAAATAGATTAGGCTTGCCAAATAGCCATATATTGTTTCAAGAACTTATCAGAGTAAGTATTATACTTGTTATAGTTCAGAAGAGACTGTATTTTGGCCTTTTAAATACACAATACGCTCTTGTAGAAAATACACTAATGCCATTGTGTGATACAGTATGAAAAAACACACATTATATAACATGTATTATAGTGTGTGCTTCCCCCAGGCCACTCCAGCCAGAGTGGAAATTGGAAAGTAGTCATCCCTTTTTAACTAGCTCTGCCCACATCTGGCATTACAAGATCTCAAATACTTAGCTACCTCTTCAAGTATTTTGCAAGTCCCCAGTGATATCTTTGAATTCCTTCTAAACAAATTCTTTGAGTGACTGTTATCTTCTTCTGCGATCCTGGTTTCTTTGATGTGCATCGTTCTACAGCTCTATGATCACACTGGATGGGCTGTGTCTCCACTGCCACGAAAGAGCTAGGGCCATCCAATATTCCATGTGAAAGTATGAGAATGCTCTCTCCAGGTAGTGTAATTATTATTGATTTATTTATATTTTGACTATCTGAATTTTCTAATTATTCTCAGCAAGCGCCTATCAAATTGTAATGTGTATGAAAATATAGTTGCCTTAGAATAAAGAAATGTAGACCACAGTAACTACTCATCAATCTTCCATTCATTCTAAGTCTGGCTTAAGTCCAAGCTCCACAACTTGAGAAGTACAAAGAATGTGAAAAAGCATGAATATGATTCTCTATATATTTCAACTTAGTTGCTAGAATAATTAGGCATTATGCAATAATATTAACACACAAGGCAGAATGAGTCATCTCCATCTCCTTTGAGAAATGAGCTGGGAATACAGAAAGTTTTATTTGATGAACTTGGTAGAATCTTATCTTTTTAGGGTGATTTGAGTATAAATAGAATATCTTAAGAATAACAAAAATAACTCAAAAACGGGACAGGAGAAGAATAACAAAACTAACTCAAAAATACATTACTTTCCTTATTATGATGGTAGACTTGAGACAGGACCACGAATTCCAGAGAGAATCCCCGATAGTTGTGCCACCCTAATTAGGCCATGGCATCCCTTTAGATACATTTTCTCAGTCTCAGATGGTATTAGAAAAGTAACTTATGGTCAGAAAGTTTGTAATTACATTTTTAGCATAAGCATTAATTTTCTCAAGACTATTAATACTTTTAAGTAAATTACACATTTAGTGAGCTAAATGTCATTTAATTTGAGAAGGTTCAGTTATAATCTGAAAGTATTTAACTTTGAATAATGGCCTAGGTTAGTGTATTTTTTATGAATTAGCTTAAATTATACAAAAAGAAATTACTATACCTATTCACCTGTACAAAGACTAGCTTTAATGATAGCTGGTGAAAACTGCTGAAATAATGCTGCTTCCCAGAACAATTGATAGCTTTAATGATGAGATCTTTGAATAAGAAAGCATTCACTCTAGCTATTAAATAGCTTCCTAGGGTTGACTAATTTTAGAGATCCTTCTCCACTTTGGTCAATGGGAAAGAAAATATGCAGGGATTCTAATCAAAGTAAGTTTGGCATTGAATACCTCTAATAGAAAAGATGTAAATATCCTTTGTTTAAGATTTTGGGATTTGGGGAGTCTTTACTGTATCAGAAAATGGGATTTGGTAATATCATGATGAATAAAAGATCTTATTCTTCCACCCATGGAGTTCAGTCAAGTTTCTAGACAAATATTTATTTAGAAATTACTCTCTCTATATAAGTATATATGTGTGTATGTGTGTGTGTGTGTGTGTGTGTGTGTGTGTGTGTATGTGTCTGTGTATAGATATAAGATATATATCTGTTCTCTCTAATGCATAGCTATTGATCAGGGGAGAGAAATATAGTTCAGTAAAAGCATATAAGAGTGACACCTGATAAATACTTCTTGTTTAAGTTCTCCTTTTTCTGCTGATGGTTTCATTGAGGGAAAAAATGCCAGTCATCAAGATAACTTAGATCACTTCTATAAATATTTAAAAAGTATTTTCAGCAGTTAAGAAAGTAACAGCTTGACTTTTATTGAAACTAATATTGAACTTTTATTGAAACCAAAAATTAATTAATTTGCAACATTCTTGCTAATAAAAAATGCAAATACATGCAAAAAGTGAAAGATGTGCAGTCCTCATGTACATCTTACATTCTAGCTTCTCTTAGATTGATTGTGAATTTCAGTAATAAGGATTCTAACAATGGGTAGCCCCCAGGTTTTAGGCTATATGTGGAATTTCTCTCTTAAATTGGTTGATTATCATTGATAAAATTTTGCTTGATTTTTTTACACTCCACCAGCCACAGAAGTTAATGTAGGGGGTAGATAAATTGAACTATAATAACGTAATAAAATATTGATTAAAAACTTGCACAAATTTTCCTACTTCTGTTTGATGTCCAGCACTACTTTTCAGCCTACTTAATCTCACCTTCCGCAATTAGCCCTCACTTGTAGGATAGCCTATGTAGTCCTATCAATATATTTTATATTTAGTTTGCGAAAAACAGTTCAGAATTTGGTATCTCTTAATGTGCATTAAAAAAGTAAGACATTCTATAGGTGGTTATTAAAACAGAATTAATTAAATTTGATAAGTATGTAGTTTAAAATGTTAGGACCTCAATAAACCCATTTGCATTATTCATGATAAGAAGTATTATTCAATTGACAGCCCTAAACTTTTATGTATTCATTTGATTAATTTCGGTAAAATGACCACCATGCAATTGTCAAGAATATTATTATGCTATCATCACTTCAAAGTATTGGTCTCAATAATAACATTTCATTTTGATGAATAAGTAAAGATAACTCAAAAGTTGGAATATATATCATAACACACCATATTTACAGTATTTGGAAATAGTAGGCAAGTGATCTAAGAACACCTAGTCTAGTGTTTTCCACATATCATGGCCAGTTACAGACCTGTGATGTCAGAATTACCAGAGATGCTTTTAAACATAAACATTTCTTAATTCCATCTCACCCAGCTCTTAATTTAGAGGATTAAAACACAAGGGTCTCTATTTTTTAAAAATTTGAATTATCCTGATGGGCAACAAGGTTCAGAAACCACTGAATTTGACCGTGACCTATTATATTTTGTTAGAGCCATATTTAAGTATGCAGAAGAAGCATAACTGTAATATATATCAAGTCTGTACCTTTTTATTGATCTACAGGTGTGAGTTGTGGGATTCTGTATATTTTCTTTTCTTCATTTACATTAAGATACTAGATTTTTAAAACTCTCAACTCTATTAATATACTGACTTAATAAATTGAGCTCTAATTTGATTCTTATCCTCTATAAAAATAAATTGTAATTTTTTGTGCTTTGTCATCCCAAATGGTGAAAAGATTAATTTAAAGAAACCCATGACTAAATATTTATGTTCTCTTCATCAAAGCCTGTCACTGTTTGAAAATGATGCCTATTAAGATTTATAAATTACCAATTTAAAGAATTTCAAAATAATAAAGCCTAATCCCTACTGGGAAACATAGAAAAAGATTAATGCACAAACATCAGTTCTTAATGATAGTTATGCCAATAAAATGTCATTTGACTAAGAATATGAGTAAGTTGATTTATATACATTATTATATCTTGTACTATGTTACCATATATCTTAAATTGGGACAAAAACTTTCCATTTTGAAATCATGGACTTAGATATTGAAATATGACTTAGATATTCAAATTTGAAATCATGGACTTGATTACTACATATAAAGTAATCAATATTACTTTATATGAATTTCCTACAATATATAGTACGGGATATTAGAAAGATTATTAAAAATTTTGTCAAATACATTAGAAAATACTATTTTTAGAAGCATATGTGTTTATATTTCTCAGAGCTTTTAATCTTCTAAATCTATTTAGTGGACACCTGGAGGCAGACATAGTATGTAGCACTTTCAGTATTTATGTGACCACAAAAGTCTGTGTTTGTAAAGTATTTAGAGGTGGACTCTCTGAAAAATATTATTGTAAATTCAATAAGCTTTTTTGAGATTTGTTCACAAACTGTAATCTGAGATCCTATTCTCCCCCAAAATGTCCATTTTTAGAGGAAGAGAGGATCAATAATTATTAGAAGGTTAACTCAGCTCTGTTACTGGGAGTTTGAAATGAACTCACATGGTACTGAACAAGAATAACTTTGGTAAACATTTCTGAACAGTCTCAGCTGTTGTACTGAAATAACTGTATAGCTTTTTAGTTCAGAAAACATTTCTATTTCATATCCCAGAACTATAAACTTCTACCTGATCTAGGATGAAAAATTGTGCTTCCTTCCTTGGAATATAATATTTTTCTTCTATGAAACTATTCACTACACCTCAAACTCCCCTTGTTGCTCTGAAGACATGAGCATATTAAAATCAGTTCTTCTCAAATATCTGGTCAGAAGATTTCTTGAACATTTTGTTTCTGGATCTGAGAAAGAGATAGTAGACTTTGTTGGATTTTAAGACTATTAGATGTAAATCTTGGTTAATTTGAAGGCCATGTGTTCCTCTATTATGATAGGAAAATTGAAAGAAGCCATTGTACAGAGAAAGAAAATAAAGATTTATGTAGGAGCCGAGTTGAAAAGTGGAAAGTGACATTTCAGTTCTCAGTTCCACTTGTCCCTGAGACCAAGACACATCCAAATCTTTGGGTTCCAAGAGAAGCACCACTATGCTGAAAACATATGCCATTTTGCTTAAGAAAATTTGAGTTGCTGTCACTTTTTACTAATTAAGTACCTAAAATTATGTCTCTCCTATACAACTGATCGAGTCATACAAATTTTATCATCTATGTAAATCTTGACATCACCTGTATCCCCTCCTTCCTACTGCTGCCATTTTAGTTCAGGCTCATCAGTTTTAGTTCAATCACTGAAGCACCCTTCAACCGAGTCTCATCATTCTAGTGCCCACCTCTTTTAATTTATGTTGTAATATGTAAGTATAAATTGGATCAAAGCCCCATTTCTAGAAAAAAAAAGTTGTATTAAATCAATTCATTTCTTTTTGCCTTAGTATTGCCCTTAAAACTAAAACCAAAATCTTAAATGCCATAAAGACCATACTTAATCTGATTTCTAGTCACTTATCTAGCTCTCTTACCACCTACTCTATCATCATCACCAAAGCACACACTTTATATCTCAGTTATTTACTCTTGTTGAACAAAACTCCAAAACAGGGAAGCTTAAAACACCTTATCACTATTTTATCTGATCAGGGAGTTGATTGGATAATTCTCACTGAGAGTCTCTCAATGCAGTTCCAGTTGGAAAGTAGATGGGAGTAACATCATGCAAAGTCTTTGCTGGACAGGTGTCAAACAAGGATGGTTTCTTCCCTCACATGTCTAGTAGGTCAGTGCTCCTCTGTGGCCCCTCTCTTCAGCAGAGTCTTGCAGTTCCTGAACTTTTTACATTATGTCCAGGATTAGGGGTACAAGAAGCAGAAGGTAGAAGTTGTTAGGTCATTGAAGTGCTGTGCTTACATCAGTTATGTTATCAACTTCTGCCACATGCTATGGGTTAAAGTGCTCACATGGCCTGCTAGGATTCAAAGAAATGAAGTCCATTCTACATTTTGATGGGAGTAGGACAAACTAACATTCAAAAGAGTGTGCAAAGATGGGCTATTTTCTCATATCTGTCTTTGAAAAATACAATTTGCCACCTTTAATATTCCAGACACAGTTTTAATTAGTATTATTTTTAAATTATACTTTAAGTTCTGGGGTACATGTGCACAATATACAGGTTTGTTACATAGGTATACGTGTGCCATAGTGGTTTGCTGCATCCCTCACTCCATCATCTGCATTATATATTTCTCCTAATGCTGTTCCTCCCCTATCTCCCCACCCCCTGCAATTCCTCCCCTAGCCCCCCACCCCCCTGACAGGCCCCAGTGTGTGATGTTCCCCTCCCTGGGTCCATGTGTTCTCATTGTTCAACACCCACTTATGAGAAAACACGTGTGGTGTTTGATTTTCTGTTCTTGTGTCAGTTTGCTGAGATGATGGTTTCCAGCTTATCCATGTCCCTACAAAGGACATGAACTCATCCTTTTTTATGGCTGCAGAGTATTCCGTGGTGTATCTGTGCCACATTTTCATTATCCAGTCTATCATTGATGGGCATTTGGGTTGGTTCCAAGTCTTTGCTATTGTGAACAGTGCCTCAGTAAACATTTATGTGCATGTTTCTTTAGAGTAGAATGATTTATAATCCTTTGGGTATATACCCAGCAATGGGATTGCTAGGTCAGAGTTAGTTACATTCTAATGCTTCTTAATTTCTTTCCTATTTTTATTTCTTTGCCCAGAGTGCTTCAATTTCTTTCCCTTATTTATCTAGCTAACTCTTGTTCATTCTTTGAACCTTAGCTCAGATTACAGCTCCCCCAAGATACCTTCTCTGGACTCTCAGCCCCTGAGATTAATGCTTCTTTTCCATAATTTCATGTATCTATGTGTTCCTGTCACACCACACACTGTACATGAACTGTGGCTCTTTCCTTAGGGAAAAAAGAAAAATCAGCCTTTGATTTCTGTGTCCTTGGTGATGAGCAAAGTGCATGACAGAAGACTCAGTGATTATTTATTATAAGGAAAAATGTGAATTACTCATTTGAGTTTTAATAGGCTACATTACAACTACTTGCTTTGTTGTCAATGGACTGAGTGTAGGTGAAATAGATCTGTAATAGTGTTTCCTTGGGTAACCTACATAACCAAAAATGACTAAAGCTATTTTACTGTTTACAGTTAATGGGATCATATTTTCTAAATATGAAACTACTTTTTCACTTAAATAAAATTTAGTAAAAATTTGAATTTAGAGTATTGATTGAACTCAGTGGATTTATTTGAATTATCATTTGGAGAGCTACACATGTGAATTTTTGATACTTAAACCACCAAACATTAAATAACAAAATATTCATAGTTTTCATTATATTGTTCAAAGAGATAATTAGTTTTTATTGATATGTCATCATGATTGATAACTTAGATACTAGAAGGTACTGTTTCTTGACATTTCAATTTTAACATCTTTGGCAAGTCAGGAACATACATATTGCTTCTGGAATAATATTTTCAATTTAATTGCATTTATATTTACAAAGTAAATATCTGTCTCTATGATTAACTGTTATGACTAAGTCTTTTCAGAAAAAAAAATGTGTATATTACACAATGAACTTTACACTTACAAGGGACACAATGTAATATGGAAATAATTTACTTCACCAGAAGGTTTTCTTACTTTCTCCTCTCCCCCACATAGAGTTGTATGCTTGTATATTTAATAGTGTTAATTCTTCAATCCATAATTTTTGAGGTTCTGATTAGCCTTACAAAGTAACTTTGCCATTTATTTATTTATAATTTTTGATAATTTTCATTATTATATAGTATTACTTTGGTTACTATAATAGTGATAAATATTATTAAAATTATATGAACATTATTTTTAAATTAATTATAAATTTTATATATGAAAATTATGCAAGTTACATAATTAAGTTTTAAAAATTAAATTGGTTATACTGAAATGATTTCTTAAAATTTTTGTGTTCAGAATATTCATCTAGGCCTCAGTGTAGAAATTTATTTAAAAAGCATGTTGAATAAGAGAGAAATTAAAATAATTAATCTAGTTATAGTTATCTAATAAAAAATAAGATTTCAGAGTATGATGTTATTCCCTTGTTCTTTTCGAAAGTGAGTAAATAAAACAGAGACTGTAATTGAGGTGGTGAAAAGATACATGAATACGCTTATTTGAAGAGACATTTATGTATACAATATAAAAATCACTTCTAAAATAAGAGTTTCACACACTCAGAAGTGAATATGATGGTACAGAAATAAGTAATCATAAAAATGTAAGATTTCAAAAATAGAATGTCATTCTCTGCTGTCCATGGGGGTTTGTTTCACCTCTCAGAAACCAGAATCCATGGATGCTCAAATCCCTTAATAAAAGAACATTATTTGTGTATAACCTATGTACATCCTTCACTATACTTTAGACCATTTCTAGATTACATATAATACTTAATACAATACAAATACTATGTAAATCATGCAGTGTAAATGTTATGTAAATAATCGCTACTTTGTTTTTATTTGTATTTTAAATTGTTATATTGTTATTTTTAATTGTTTTTTCTAAATATTTTTTTCTGTGTGGGCCTGGAAGTCGAATTGTACTTACTAATGACAAAATAGCTTCCTTTCAAAATCATAGCATTGTAATATAATGAAATTAACTAAATTTAATAATGCAGCGCCTGATAGTAAAACATATGATCCATATTTCATTTTGGATATGGCTCACCCCAGAATTTCATTGGCCATTCATCTCTTCATTCAGTTATACCACCAACTTTATTGAACATCTGCTACATGCAAAATAAATCCTGCTGTCTGGCTTTGATGTGTTGGCAGCAACACCAAATTCTGAGCATATATTTCTAGCCTGATCATTTTCCACTCACTATAATCTGTTTATCCTACTCATGCCAATAAATTTGCTTTCTCTATATTTTCTCTTCTACTTGCCAAATTCAATAAATATTTTTTACTCTGTTTCTTATTTGATCTCATTGCATCATTTATCACTTTCAATAACTTCCTCCTTCTTGAATTCTTTCATTAGGATTCTAAGAAACCTCTATCACCTAGTTCTTTCAATTTCCTTCTGAGACCTCTTCCCATCTCAGATTTTTCCTCTTTTTAGCCATTAAATGTAGATTTTCCCCTAGGGTTCGGTCATTAGTCCACTGGTATTCTCCCTTAAATGTTTTATCCTTGTATCTTTATTGACATATTTGCCTTTGCTGTTTTAATGACTTAGGAAAGGCACCTTGACTTTATTTTGATTAGTTCTACTAAAGAACTAACTCCAACATCCCATATGCATATCAATATCAGCATAAATAAAATGCCAAACTAAAAATCACCATTATATATTTTAATACTGTTCTGCAGAGATGCCTCAGCCAGAAACCTGAGTTCCTTGAAACCAAACTCCCAACAGGAATCTGTTTCAAATCCTCTACTTTTTACTCTCACAGCCTGTCTTACTTAGACTTTCAAAATACATCACTTGAATCCCATATCTTCTGTCTAATTGGATCATATCACTTCTATATATACCTTGTCAAAGATATACAATTACTATTTATGCCTTTACAAATGTTTTCCCTGTGTCTGGAATGCCTTAATTTCCCAAGTGCCTAGCAAATTCTTCTTCATTCTCAAAATCTTAGCTTAGATGTTTCCTTCTGTGTGAATCCTCCTGCAAGCCCCTAGATCTCTAATTCCTGGATTTTCCCTGCTCCTTAACCCTATACAACTCTGTTATAACACTTACTGCACTGTCTGTAACCTTCTTCATTTGTCCATCTTCCCAGGTAGACTGAGTTTTGAAAAGGCAGAGATTTTGTCATTTACTCTAAATCTGTAGTGCTTCCTGCTAAGTAATTGGTCAATTTATTTGAGTTAAAGACAATATTTATACTAAATTGTTATTGTTACAGGAAGTTTAAAGGGTTCTTTCAGACAGAAAGCTATCTTTGCTTTGGAATATACCTTAAAAATCTTATTTTATTTATTTATTTATTTGCTAAGATAAAAATTATCTGGGGATGGTTTAGACAAGCTGGGAGAAACAGAAATTTAAAAATACAATATGTTATATATAATATAATATGTTAATTAGGATATATGGTTGTGGAGGGAGAATAGAGACCTCAACAGGAAAATGACCAGCCAGAAAGCAATAAGCTGCCAGTGAGTAGAAAATGTCGCTAAAAGAAAAAATCTTAAAATAAGAATGCCTTATATTCTGATTGCTATTATTTATACATATTACTATTTGATCTGTGATTATTGTTTATTACCTACTAAGCACACAAATGCCTATGTGAATGATGTTTTGAAAATATCTAAGGGAACAGGACATATTCAAGGATTTAGTGAGATAAGAACATTGGAGTGACCAGGTTGTTGCAAGAATGAAAACTCCTATATACTTAAAAGCATCAAAGAGGAATGCATTAGACTTCCCATAGGCCATGATATAGGGTGAGCAGTCAATATTATTTACCTCTCAAAATGAAGAAGACCCTAGTTGACATCTAGGTCATATTTTTAGAGAAACCAAAAGTTCTATCCATTCTTGTGGTGTCTGTAATGTGTATCATTATGTATCTTAAAAGTATATTTTCTTTTTCTTAGAATATACGTTATCTTCTAATCATTTCAAAGATTTTTGTTTCTAATTTTGAATGATAGTGACTGGTATCTGTCCAATAAAGCATATAGCTCTTACTCAACATCATAAAAGAACCAAAGGCTCTAGGAAGATAGCAGCAAAGCTAGAACTGTATATAAATGAAAGTAATAATAAATACACATTTCAACGCTCTTCCCAGAAAGGCAGATATCTCTAAGGGATATATTCGGGTTGGGACAGATGGGAGAAATGATTCACTACTTGTGTGGAGGCAAGCTATGGCTCAGAGACATTAATTTTTGCTATTTATTTCTCTTGCAGGAAACTAAGCTTCCTTATATTTTTGCTAATAGAAAGGTTACCAATGAAAGCTTTTGAAATAACACAGATATTGTCTTTGCATATTTAGTTGTATAGTTCCATAATAAGTACCCACTGTTTCTTTGTATAAAATCATAATTTATATCTATTCCAATTGGACAAAAAGAATACTTTTTTAAATGCAAAATAAAATCTGCCTAACATTTATTCAATGTACTTATTCTGTTGCATTCTTTTGGATTTTTTCATCATCTGGCATTACATTGAATTTGGGAAATATGTCAAATTCTAAATGCTACATGTATTTTTACATACAAATTTTAAATATTATAAATGAGGCTTTTGAAAGTTTACTTATAGATGAACCACTGACATTAATATATCCCAATTTAACCAGGTGGGGGTGGTGCATGTCTATAGTTCCACCTACTTGAGAGACTTAGGTGAGAGGATTGCTTGAGCACAGGAGTTTAAGTCCAGTCTAGGTAACATAGTGAGACCCCCCATCTCCACAAAAAATATATAACGGGAAACATTGTTTTGAATATATCAAAGTTTATTATTCTGCAGCTTTGGACAAACCTAAAAATCAGAATCTTTATGTGAAAATTTAGAAATTCAGACAGGCAGGCTTCTTAATGGCCTGTTTTGAAATATTAATTAAAATAGCAAATAAGCTCACTCTTGCTTTCTTTTGAAAAAAAGAAAAGTTATCGGAAGGCCTTAGATGATTGCAGTTTCCCCATATATTTCCCTGTGTAAGTTACCATGTTGCTGCCAATCACCTCTTACTATAGGCAGAAGATAGAGCTTAGAGTTTAGAAATATAGCCTTTGAAGTCAACCAATCTGGGGTTCTATCTCCTACGCTGGTGTTTCTTGATTATATAGACTTTGGAAAAATTACTGAACTTTTCTATGTTTTGGCTTAGAAATTCAGATATGCAGTGGTGATAAGCTCATACCATTGTTTGGAAAGCTGGTTGAAATGCAATATCCAAAGCACTTGCTATAGCACCTGGCGTGTGTTCAATGAATGTTAGCTTAGTGACTTCATTCATAAATCCTAACAACAGCTAAGGGAGTCATGAATTAAAGTTGTCATTATTTAAAGGAAAGTAAGTATTTGAATATTCTTCTCACTATTTTTAGGAAAGGATAGTTCTTTGCTAGGAAGCCACATTAGTGTTCTAGTCTACTCCCTTGTTTATTACATTTTTTTTCTAGGTACTGGTTATGGTTGCTATAGATATCAATCATTATTCCTATTTTTCTGGTTAAAATATTAGTCACATGGAATTTTTATAGAGTGTCAAAGAATCATACAACAGATTATGGTGGAATTGCACCCAAGTCCCCAATTATCTTTGTTTTTTTTCTCTGTTACCTCTTTAAATAAAATATAGCATTGATTTATTTAAATAGTCAATAAGTTTGAGACCAGCCTGACCAACATGGAAAAACCCCATCTCTACTAAAATTACAAAATTAGCCAGGCGTGGTGACATGTCTGTAATCCCAGCTACCCAGGAGGGTGAGGCAGGAGAATCACTTGAACCCAGGAGGCAGAGGTTGTGGTGAGCCGAGACTGCACCATTGCACTCCAGCCTGGGCAACAAGAGTGAAACCCCATCTCAGGAAAAACAAAAAAGTCAATAAGTTCACAGTTACTCTACAGCGAAGAGTGCTGAATTTTGTTTTAGACTGAGGCTGGACTTTTGATATCTGAATTCGATATTATCTAAAATGTATAATTAATCAAGAGAGGTTTTTGGTAATAAAATTAGAATTTAATTAAAACTTACACAATATAACTTTGGTTTCTAGTTAAAGTGAGTATAATTCCATACAGTGAGCACAATTTCCATAAAAGATAAATTCAATTTGTCATGGGCAAATAATTTTCCTGCCACCACCAAAATCTAGGTGCTGGAAAATATTAGTTTCTTTTCCCTTCCAGTACACCTACCCCCAGCATCTGCCATGCTTCTCACTGCCAGGCTTAGGGCATGATTATGAACTGAGAAGTCACATCCTGGTAACTCTTTCCCTATTAGACAATAAAACATGCAGAGAATCAGACGTTCTCTGGACCAGTGATCCTCACACTTTTCGGGCCCAACTACTCTGACTTACCATACATCCATTGCTGCCTAAGCCAATGCTCTTTTACTTCCTAAATCTAAACACCTACAAAACATGATCCATCTAAAGAAATATTTTTTAAAAGCCAAGTCTCTCTGAAATGTAAAAAAAAAAAAATGTTTAAGAGAAATTCAATGCATAATAAATAGCATGTATTTTAATATGTAAATGTTCAGGCATGACTGGGCATAGTGAATTCATTAGGTACTTTTACTTATACCTAAGATCTCTGTGGATGTGATAGATGAAGTATAATATTGGCAAATTGAGTGACTGGTAACGGGACTTTCTGCAATGCTTTTAAATAAAATAGATTTCTCCTAGATGTACATGGTAATTCTATGACTGGGAAATTCGTGTACATTAAAACAGTCTAGAAGTGACTTTCCTTTTACTGGAGCTCCTGGCATAACTGTACAGCAGCATGCACCACCACAGTCTGCATTTGCCTCCAGTAATTACAGGCTCTACACTGGGCTGGAGAGACCTTGTGAGCATGTAAGAGTGATTTAGATACTGCACACAAATTTGGAAAAAACGGTGGTGAGCTGTAAATACTATGAATCCCCTGAAGACCCATATGTACAAAGAGGTTCCTATGGCTTGGAATATAACTCAGGTTATGTGGTGTTAGAACTTGGCCTAAAGAAATTCAGAGTCTGGAGAACACCACAGGCTTACCTCTTTCTCAGAGAATTTTTTTTTTTTTTTTTTTTTTTTTTTTTACAGAGGGTCTCACTCTGTAGCCCAGGATGGAGTACAGTGGTGTGATCTTGGCTCACTGTAACCTCTGCCTCCTGGATTCAAGTGATTCTCCTGCCTCAGCCTCCTGAGTTGCTGGGATTACAGGCACAAGCCACCACACCCATCTAATTTTTGTATTTTTAGTAGAGATGGGTTTCACCATGTTGGACAAGCTGGTCTTGAACTCCTAACCTCAGATTATCCACCCACCTCAGCCTCCCAAAGTGCTGGGATTACAGGCATGAGCCATGGTACCAGGCCTCTCAGATAATTTTTATTAGTGGTACTCTGAAGATTCCTGTGGCATCAGTGGATTGATTACCATTGTGGTCCTACTACCTTGTAGTTTATAAACTGTTCCTTAGTGATGGTCCGTATTCTCTGCTACCATATTCTGAGTATCGTGCATTTCCCACTGTTACCCAAAATTTACCAACTGAGCAAGATCCCTAATCCCAGTTTTCTTTCTGCATTCACAGGACTGCAGAATTCCAGCAATGGTACAGTTTCTATTTTTGACAGTGCTTTTGCAGAACAAGCATATGAAAATTGTGGACCAGGGTTCTGGACTGGCATGGGAACTGGAGGAATATTGGGGTATTTGTTTGGCAGCAGTATTGCAGCAACACCCTTTTAAGACAGGTGGTACCCCTCATCTTATACTCCATTGAACTCTAGCATATAGAATAGTCATCTTACTGCTTAGTGGAAGCCCAGCTCAAATTGTGACCTGAGAACCACAACTCCATCAGGATATGGTGGTATCAAAAGATGATAAAGTAGAAAACTGAAGGAAAAGATTGGTTGCAAAATTTCGATTTTTCTTCACTTTCTCTTTAAATAAAGTGTCTCCTGTTAACAATTGTGGAAAGAGAATATTGAAAAGTTGTGTTATTTGAGAGTTAATATACAAGCAAATACTTGTGTATTATATGTTAGTGTGGCATGCATATGTATATCTCAGTTTTTGAAAGTGTTGATTACTGTGGAAGGCTGAAAATGTATTGTTTAATTTCTAAAACCTGTGAAATCATAAGAAACATTAAAAATGAAGGTGTTGTACAAATAGAAAGCAAATACTGAAAATTTCTATCTTAGGTGGTTTTAGTTTATGAGTCATTACCTCAATGATATTCTCTTTGGTGTTATATTATTTGTGGTTTATTATACTTTAAGCATTTAACCCAAACTTTGTACTATTAAATATGTTACTTTACGGGTTCTGATTGTTTTTGAGCTTGGGGGCTTGGAATTCTTTACTAATGATTACGGTGATTTGGAAGCGCCTTATATAGGAAAATACAGAAAATAAACATCTGGAAGGTTGTTGTGACTGATTGTGTGCGATGGAAATGCATGAAACCTCCATATTTCATCAATTCCTAATAGATAATATTCAAGTACTTCAACAGTCGTCTTATAATAGCAAAAGCATGCAGTTCTCTGTGGAATCTCAAGAATAGAGATAACAGTCTGTTTCAGTCTTACATTAAAATGGAATAATTACATAATAGTATAATTTTTCATGTAAAATCAAATTAGGTACAGTCAGATAATTATGAACAAAATGAATGTTTAAAGAGACATTCAAAAGCTATGCTGGAAGCATGCGGGGCTGTCCCATTAGCTATAGCAGCTCTTCTTCATCCTACTGGCAATAGTTGCATAAAAACTGCTCTAGAGAATGGGCACAAGGTACACTATCACTCCATTAAGGCCATGCTGCCTGAGCACATTCTCATCTTGGAGATTATTACCATCAGTGCTGGAGAAGGGAATGAACATTCTTGTAGGAAACCTGGATCTTATTTCTTTGTCTCCTGAGAAAACCAACTCAAAAATAAAGATCTATTTTTAATAAGCTTTTTTAAAGAATACTTTCAGATTTACAGAAAAATTGTGAAGATAGCACAGAAAGCATATATTCACACCAAGTCCTTCTTATTTTTTTATTTATTTATTTTTTTTTTTATTGCATTTTAGGTTTGGGGGTACATGTGAAGAACATGGAAGATTGTTGCATAGGTACACACATGGCAGTGTGATTTGCTGCCTTCCTCCCCATCACCTATATCTGGCATTTCTCCCCCATGCTATCCCCTCCCCCAACTCCCCCACCCCCCACCATCCCTCCCCTTTTCTCCCCCGACAGACCCCAGTGTGTGATACTCCCCCTCCCCGTGTCCATGTGTTCCCATTGTTCAACACCCGCCTATGAGTGAGAACATGCGGTGTTTGATTTTCTGTTCCTGTGTCAGTTTGCTAGAATGATGGTCCTTCTTATTTTTAACATCTTACACTAGTGTGGTACATTTGTCACAGCTAATGAACCAATTTTGATATATTATTATTAACTAAAGTCCAAGCTTTATTCATATCTCCTTGGCTTGTTCCTAAGGTCCTTTTTGTGTTCCAAGATCTCTTCTAGGATACCACATTTTATTTCGCCACCATATCTTAGCTATTTCTCAGACTTCCCTTGTTTTTGATGACGTTGACAGTTTTGAAGTATACTGGTCACATATTTGGAAGAATATCCCTGAACTTGTATTTGTGTGATATTTTTCTCATGATAAGGTTAGGGTTATGGGTTTGAGGAAGAAGACCACAGAAGCAAAGCACCATTAACATCACATCATATGAAGAGTACATAGTGTGAATGTTACATGTCACTGTTGATGTTAACCTTGATCACCTGCCTGAGGAAGTGTTTGTCAGGTTTCATCACTATAGAGTTACTTTTTCTCTCCCATTTCCATACTGTACTCTTTGAAAGAAAGTCATTATTTGCAGTCTACCTTTAAAGAGTAGAGAGTTATGCTCCACCTACTTAAGGAAGAGTATCCATATAAATTATTTTGAATTCTGTAAACCTTTGCAACATTTATATATTCTTCACATTTATTCATTGATATCATCATTTATTTATGTGAGTATGGGTTCATGGATATTTGTTTTATCCTTTGAGTCATAATCCAATACTACTTTATTCTGTTGCTCAAATTTTGCACACTTTGGCCATTAGGAGCTCTATTAGCTGCTGCCCTTTTGTGTGTGCATATGTGTGTGTTGGTGTGTGGTTTATTTATTTCTATGTTGCTGTTGTTTTTAGCACTTTCTGGCACTACAAGATGTTCCAGGCTTGTCTTGTGTATTCCCCACACCAGTCCTAGAATCAGCTAGGCTCTAGGTAGGCTCTAGGTATTGTCAAAGCCAAAATTGCACCTGGCAAAGTTAAACAGTAAAAGCAGTAAATGGAAGATTCATTCATGGCAACTGCAGTCATGGCGAGGCCACAACTTAATACTTAATCTGAGCTCAGTACTCCTTAAAACAAATGGTGGAAGAAGTTTTAAGAGCTGGGATGGGGGAATCCTAGGCCACTTTTGCTTGCTAATTTTCCTAATCCAGTGGAAAAGTAAACTTTCTCTGATCTTCATGACAGGAGGCAGTTTTACAACATGAACCATCATGCTCTGAAAAGTTAGGGTCTCATCCTCCCAGAGCCTGGAAGATGTGGAAACTATCTTATGATTACTATCTTATGATTACATTTCAAAGGAATGGCTTCCAGATCCCTGAAAAAGACATTCCTGGCTATAAAACTGGCTAGAGGCTATTTAAAAGATTTATATCTCAAAGGAGCATAGAAATATTTATATTCACAAAATTTCTAAGGTAAAACTTCAGAAAAGGGAAGTCAGGAGACTAAAATCAGGAAGAAGCTTGTTAAAATTTAGTCAAGCTGAGGGAAACTTTAAGGTTATTTTAGTCAGCATTATCTTTGTTACTGGTGTCCCATTACTTCTAGGATCACTCAGCAGATAGAGCAAAGTAAACATATGTGTATTCTAGCTACTGCCTATGCACATATTTATAAAAACTTCTATGTATATATTTGTATTTGTTTCCTGTGTCTGCCCTGTGGTAACAAATTTATCACAAATTCAGTGGCTTAAAACTATATAAATTTATTCCATTACAGACTGGAAGCCAGAAGTCCTAATGTGAGGTGCTGGGAGAGCCATGCTCCTTTCCCAAGGTTTCTAGAGGAGAATGTGGTCCTTGCCTCTTGCAGCCTCCTGTGGCTGTAGGCATTCCATGGTGTCTGCACTCACTCCAGTCTTGGCTTGCATGGTCGCATTGCCTCCACATCCGTCTCAATGATCTCTCTTACCCTGTCTTAAAGGACATGTGTGAGTGCATGTAGGGTCCACCGAAGAAAACTAGAATAAACTCTTCTCAAGATTCTTAGTTAAATCACATATTTTGCCATATAAGGTAATATTCATAGATTCCAGGGGATTTGAACAGATACATTTTATTGGAAGTCTCCAATCATCCCACTGCAGTATCCATCTTACATCTATATTAAACTGAACATGAGTTCATCCTGATATTTCTAACCTGAATCCAGTAACACACCAATCATTCTAGTCTTCAAGCTTGCTTGTCTGTAACTTCCAACTCCAATATGAGAACCATGGCTCCCAGCATCAGCCACCATTTACTTAATTGTCCAATTCCATTATACATGTACAGGGGTTTCAGAATTGTTAACTTGTAGCCTGGAGCCAGTCAACTCCTAAGCAAGACAATTCAATAAATAAAAGTATTTTTAGTTCAGCAGCCTGATCAAAAAAATGCCAAATATTCAAGAAATTATTAGCAGGTTTTTTGATTGCTTTAAAGATATAATTTGTCTAATTAATATAATGAAAGAAAACTATTTGTTGAGCAGTAACCATTTTTTTTCACCAGTCTTTTTTTATTTTTCAACAAAAGAAGAGACTGCCTTTTCCAAATTGGCATAGAAGCTGTAAAATCACCTGGGAAGCCACCAAAACTGATTTACTTTGTTGCATATTTCTTCTCGGAGTTTATGATTTTCCTTTGGCTCTTGACTTCCCACCACAGAAGACAACTCCTCTCATGAGACCTTCTTACGGAAACATTAATTTTACATAAAATTATCTTGCATTAGTAGGGACAGCTGTTGAGGAGGAGCCCATGAACAGAATTGTCAGATGTGAATGTGCCACGAACAATTTCCCACAGCTGAATTCATTTGAATAGGACTCATTAAAAAAAGAAAATTCCTGCCAATGAACTGTTTGTAATATGGGGGAAAATGTGGAAACAGCCTAACTGATTCTATGTAAGAGCCTAAATAGTTTTATTTTATAATAGAAGACTATTTAACAATATGTATCAACACTGAAAAATTTCAAACCTTAATGTTAAATTTAAAAAGTTGTTTATGCAAATGTTTAAACATATAATGATAATGTGTTATTTATAAGTCAATACCTATGTATATAATGTGCAAGAATTTGCATGGGAATAATAGATTCCAGTTTCAGGATAGCAGGCACCTCTGGGGAAAGAGATAAAGAGAAATGAAATGAGGAGGTATTAGCTTTAATTATTTTTGTGACATATTTGTTTTCCTAAAGAGAGAGATCTAAATATAATATAGCGGTATGAAAATACCTCTTAAATCTTAATGATAGATATCGGGTATGCCATTTTATTTCTATACTCCTCTACATGTTATTTTCATTTAAATAGGCCAAAATATCTTAGAATTCTAAACTGCAATAATACTTGAGTATAGATAACTAATTATTTAAATATATGAATTTTTGTTTTGAATACTCCATTTGTATCAATAAAACAATGTGAACAATGTATTAACAAAAGACTATGTATATACAATCTTCCCTTGAAATACTTTTAAAAATCCTAGTTGAGGGCTATATTTATTTAAAATTTAAAATTGATAAATTCTCCCCTGTCCTAAAGTTTCTCCCTCTAATAAAAGATACATTTTTACATGCATTTTAATATCGATTTAATCTCTGCGTAGTTCTTTGGCTGACAAAGCGTTTTCCCATATAAGAGACCAAGCCCAGCCTTTGTGGTGAGTTTACAGGGAATATTTACTAGCTGTACACATTTGTATGGTTAAACATGCAGAAACTCTGATAGATTAAATCACTTTCCCCAAATCAGTTGTTGAGCTGATATAAAACATAGCTCTTTCCATTCTTAATTGCTAAGTCTTATGATAAATATTTCTACTTAAATATTGAAGAAGACTTCAAAAGGTTTATTTATTTATTCCCTTGTCTGGTGTTTTTATTCACTTGTTAACTGTCAGTTTATTTTGGTTTGTTTGCTTTGATAAGGCAAGTGTACAGGAGCTGGTGAGAAGTATAGAATCTGCCAGAAATGGGCTATAAACACAAATATCTATTGGTCTCTCTCTCTTTGTCACTCTCTCTCCTCTCTCTCTCTGTTTTCCTACATTGTGGGAATTTATGCAGATAAAGAAACCCCTCTTTTGGAATGCTAATTATCCCTGGATGGTTAAAACCTTAGTTAAATTTGAGTTTCTTTAATCAGATTTAAAGGAAAGAAATCGAAGTTAGCGATATCAAATTGAGGAAATAAAACTTATTCTAAGCAATCATGCCTAACAGCAATGGAAAATGATAAATTAAGAAATATAGAAGTGTGTAAAACATTAACCTAAGTGTGGTAGCATATAAATGTGGACTGCTAGAGTTTGAGCTCAATAAGTGACTACTTAGTTCTGTATCTAGTAGAGTGATTCTTCAAAGAGGTTCAGTGACACTGTATTAACATTTAAGGAGATTAATGAAAGTTCTTACATTTTTATCCCAAATTCTACTGCCCCTCTATAGCAGTGGTTCTTAAACTTTAGCATATATAAGAATCACCTGGAAGTTATTAAAACACAAATTTCTGGGCCCCACTGATTCATTAAAGCATGGGTAACAGGATTCCATTTCTAACAAGGTCTCTTATGACGCTATTGATGCTAATTGTGGGGGAAATCACATCAAGTTCTTCTCCTAAGTCACTGTTTCTTCTCAATTTTCATTGCCGGCTTCTTTTTGCTTCTCCAGACGTCCTAAGACTGAAATATGGTAAATGCAGACCTTGGTTATTTGGTGATCCCATCAAATGTCACCCGATCTCATGACTTTAAATACCATTTGTAGGTCAAGGGCTCTCAAATGTTTATTTCCTGCCCCTATTTCTCCCTTGACCTTCAGACACATATATGCAAATGCCTACCCAACGTCTCCATTTCTATTGCTAATACACATCTCACTTGACTAGTCTTAAAGTAGAACTCTTGCACTTTGTCTCTAAACTGCTCCCCTCAGAGTCTTCCCCCATCTTAACTGATGACAATTCAATTCCAGTGGGTTAGTATAAAATCTTGAAATCATCCTTGAGTTCTCTCTTTCACACAAAACAACTCATATAGACATCTGATCACATTTCACCACCTCCATTGCTGCCACCCTAGTCTAAGCATCATCTCTCATCTGGATTATTACAATAGTCCTCTAGCTACATATCCTAAACTCTGCTTCTAACCCTGGTTCCTCTATGGTCTGTTCTCAACACAGCAGCCAAAGTGATGCTAAAACTCATTTTTGTTATTATTGTCCTCAAAACCCTCCAGACTACCTATATTACTCCAATTAAAAGCCAACATTCTTAGAATGGACACAACTCAGCTCTGACTTTACCTCATACTCTCTTTTCCCTAGTTCACTCCTTGTTGTCCATGCCAGCCCCCATCCTGTTCCACAAAGCAGGCAGTACATTACACCTTAGGGCCCTTGTATTTGCTGTTTTCTTTAATAAAATGCTTTTACTCCTGATACCCACATGCTCACTTCTTTCAAGTCTTTGTTGAAATATCATCTTGTCTATGCTACCTACTGGGACTTCCGAATTTAAAATGGTAATTCCCCTTCCCTCATCCTCAGCATTTCCAATCTTCCTGAACATCCTCTATTATATTTCCCAAAGCATATGTCCTCTCTCTTGTTACATAAAACATATTTATTGTGTATTTTTATTGTTTATATCTATCTACACTAGAACCTAAACTCCATCATGTTTTGTACAATAATACATCCATGCATTAAGAATAGTGCCTTATACTCATAAACATCCATGTAATGGAGGAATTGATTGATCATCAAGATCTGTAACTTTTTAAAATATTGTCGTGATAATATCAACATTTGCTCTTTATTGTGAATATGCAGTAATTGTGCTATGTATTCATCACGTCTTACCATTTTTAATATTCAACTTTGGTTAACTTTTGAGGTAACGATTTTTATGCTTATTTTGCAACGGAAGAAGCAAGTTCATTGGGATATAATAACTTTCTAACACTACAACCTAGTGGGGGGTAACATTTGATTCAATACAATTCAAGAGTTGTGCTCTTAACTACTATACCGTGAAGCCTGCAATTTACCTTTTGGAACTTTTGTTTATTATCAGATTGAAAATATGAATAATGTGTCTAAATTTTAGAAACTGATCCACTGTTAGTGTACTGACAAAAATCAAATATTTGACCACAAAAGATTGCAGGGAAGGCACTGTTCTAGGGAAGATTCAGTAAGAACATGTTATACCTTGAGATCCCCTCATAGCCATCCAGTTCTCTTCTCTTCTCCCTTAGAGCTCATCTTTTGTTCTGACTGAACATCTGCAGAGGTCAGACACGGGGCAGGGCAGGCATGGTGTCAGGCCCCAGAAAAATTGGTAAAACAGATAACTCATTAACAGTCTAACAGGAAGAAGGAATTCTTAAAATACTTTTTGATATGCACTCTAGTTGAGGCATGTTGACATTAGAATAAGTGGTCTATAGAGAACATCTAAGTTTACCAAGAGTTATAAAGGCATCTCAGGGATCAGGTTAGATGAGTAGATGGTCCACAAAACATTGGTGTGAAAGGCAAGAGGGAATCTAAGTACATACAGTTATTTTATTTGGCATTACATGGCAAAGGCACAGAGTAAGAAAGAATTGATTTTTCAGTTCTGTATTTTGGATGCCTTTGATTGTAATTAGGGCTTACTGTTCTTTTTTACCCTTCCTCCCTTACCTCTTTCTCTTCTTTTATTTCTTTCTCTTTTTTGCTTGTAAGTGTTGAAATAAGGAGATGGTGTCTCCATTGTCAGTGGGGAGGATGTGTGAGATAATGAGAAAAGTCAAATGTTTAAATACTGAAATTCATATACTACATAATTGTCCCAGCAGAATTTTTTTAAACCTTAATTACATCAAAGGATATCTTCTGTTGCCTGGTTTCTCTGCAAATGTTCCAGATTAAATTTCTCATTTTGCCTAAAAAATACATACATATTTAAGTGCTTTGTTGGAAGATGCTTATTTTTAATTTCTTTTGAAATTATTTATCCTTCTGCTTCCCAGTCAGCCCTATAATTTAGGGCTATATTATACTCTTTAAACAGTATATATTTAATAAATCAATGTTTACGGATATAAAACCATAAACCTGTAAGTAACTGGTGGGGAACTTATCATGGATTTAAAAAATGTTTAACTTTCCCATCAGTCTTAACTGGTATACTTGAAATACAGCTTATTTTTCTAGCTATGTCATGTTAACCAAAAAAACAACAACAAATATTTCTTCATTTCCTCTTCTCCTTACCACACCTCAGAGACAATTTTCCAATGGTGAAGTTATTTCATACTTTTCTTCAAAACTCTCTCCTCTGTTTCTCTGTGTGTATGTATATATGTATACATACATACACACACATATATTTATACATATATACACATATATATGTATATATATGTATATACATGTATATATGTATAAATATATAGAGAGAGCATGTAATGCATTATATATAATGCATGTAATATATACACATACATATATTGAGTAATCTGTAATAAACTCAAATATATTTATTTTTAATTGAATAATCTTCAATAGTCAATTTGCCATTCACATTTTTTGTTATTCCTTTTGGAAACTGAATAAATTGATTTTTTCAATATAAAATTTAAAATTTTGAATATTTAAGAAAAAGTTTTAATTTTTTAATTTTCTGAAATAAAGACGTTGGGGGAAGCAATACTTCTCTTTGGTTGGTATCCAAAATAAAGTTGTTGATATTTCTTAGTGTGACATTTGAGTGGTTTGGAAAATATAATTAAAAGCTATTACTTTCATGGTAAAGCACCATAAAAATTTCAAATAAAAGTACATGCTATATGTAATATTAAGTATTCATGAGTATGTTAGAGTAAAATTTGGAAATTATGCTGAGCCAGAGATGATTACCATGTAGATAGTTCAGAACAGATGACACATTTTTTTCTTGTTTCATGTTAATCTTCAACTAATCTGATATGAAAGTAAATAATAGTTGTCAGCTTTGTTGTGATTTTGATGAATTTTAAGTGCTTTGGTAATTAATTCTCATAGTGTATTCTTTGCATGCTGACATGCTGACTATATTTATAACACTCATATATTCACTGAAAACTTAGATTTGATGATGTGTGAAAATGAATCTGAGGAACGGTTTTGAAAATCTGGCTTTCCTTGTTTTTTTACGACCTGCCTTATTTAGTGAAGTGTCTAATAGCAGTTTGCTAATGGCTTCTTCCTAGATGTTAGCTTGTGTTTTATTCTGGTTTTATTTAGAAAAGGTAGATTTGCACACAGTAGCAAGAAAGGCAGCATGAGTGAAGGAGTTTGTCAAGTTATAATTATAACAAGGGAAATTTTCACATAATTCCTAAAAATAAAAGAATGAATTCCTATAAATTTTCCTATTTTCTATGATGAATATCTTCTTGCTCTTGAACTCTCATTTCCTCATATAAAGCAATACATGAGTGTCATAAAGAGATCTCCGTCTCTTTTCATTTGAAACACCCTCAGTAGTTGTGTGTGTGTGTGTGTGTGTGTGTGTGTGTTTGTATGTGTTTGCTGAGGGGTGGTTCTAAAGAACTTTTTTCCTTCCTTCCTTTCCAAGATAGTATCTAGAAGGAGAGGGAAATATATGTATTTTTTGTGGTATTGAGTTAGATGTTCTTCATTTTAGGTGTCTCAACCTGATCTTATGGCACCTACTACAGTGAGATTCTGCCTTTCAGGATATTGAGCATCATGACCTAGTGTCCACTGAGATATGGTGGGTACCATCTGGTCTTTCAAGTGTTGTTCTGAAATCCAGTGCTGGTGACTGTAGATCTGGCCTTTGCCAATAATCAATAGTTCCGAAATTCTGGAACCGTCTTTTCCTGAACCCAGTCCTCTTGAAGTCCACCAGCATTCTCAGAACTTCTTCTGCATACCCTTTGCTGTTTATTGCCCTGAAGATTTCAAGTACACATTTCATACTCCAAGCTGTTATGTACCAGACCATCTGAGGCTACTCTCATGTCCACTGAGCTAGACAACCTTTCACCCAATATAGGCAATTTTGCCTGTATTGAGACATCTATATGTATATGCCATTGTAGTCTAAGAAGATTTTTGCTATAACAATAAGTTCAAATTTATTGTTCACATATTTGAAACCTTCTTGTTTCCTGGTGGTCATAGCACCTGCTAAAACTGGAACTTCTCTGAAGATGTTGGGACTTGAGAGGACTATACTGGGGGAAGCAGGAAATTTCCCCCTAATTATCCATTTCTATACCTGAATCTTTCAAACTACTCCATCTTCTTTTTTTTTTTTTTTTCAGTTTTTGAAAGTTTATTTGAATACTTTTAGAATACAGATTATATTAAAGATGAAAGTTTGAGAGAAAATATATATATATATATATTTTTTTAATTGCATTTTAGGTTTGGGGGTACATGTGAAGAACATGGAAGATTGTTGCATAGGTACACACATGTCAGTGTGATTTGCTGCCTTCCTCCCCCATCACCTATATCTGGCATTTCTCCCCATGCTATCCCTCCCCAACTCCCCACCCCCCCACTATCCCTCCCCTTTTTCCCCCCGACAGACCCCAGTGTGTGATACTCCCCCTCCCTGTGTCCATGTGTTCCCATTGTTCAACACCTGCCTATGAGTGAGAACATGCGGTGTTGATTTTCTGTTCTTGTGTCAGTTTGCTGAGAATGATGGTTTCCAGGTTCATCCATGTCCCTACAAAGGACACGAACTCATCGTTTTTGATGGCTGCATAATATTCCATGGTGTATATCTTCTTTCTCCTCAAAATTTCAACACTGAGCGAGGAGCAAGCCATTTGCATATCATCTCTATTCTTCTTTTTCTCATCTTCTTGCTTCCCTCCTCTACTTCTGAAAGAGTTCTTCTGTGTCAGTCACTTTATCTGCTCTCACTTCTGACTTCATGAACTGTCTTCTAAGCTTTGGTTCTTGATATATATAAAGTGTACTTGGGTTGTTTCTGGAAAAGTTCTTTCTTTCCCTCTTGAAAGTGTGCCTTGCTATGAATTTTTGAGTTAAATTCGAAACTCAATGTTTAACAGTAAATTATTAGTCTTTAGGGTCTCTCATAGACTTTTTAAAAATACTAAAATGTAAAAAGGAACCATTATAATTTCCAAGAGGGAAAATGCATTAATAGTGTTTCAAAATATGTTTTCCTGATACACAATATTTGTACATCTTATGAAGTAGGTGTGATATTTTGTTACATGCATAGAACGTGTAATAATCAGGGCATTTAGGACATCTGTCACCTTGAGCATTTCTTGATTTCATATGGTGGGGAACATTTCAAGTCCTCTCTGATAATTATTAGTATTTTGAAATATACAATACACTCTTGTTAACTATAGTCACCCTACTCTGCTGTTGATTTTTAGAACTATTCCTTCTATCTACCTCTATGTTTGTACCCATTCTTCAACGTCTCCTTTTCTCCCTCTTTCTATACACACACACACACACACACACACACACACACACACCCTTCCCAGCCTCTGTTAACTACCATTTCACTCTCAACCTCCATGAGAGTAAATTTTTAGCTCACACATATGAGTGATGCATGCAATATTCGTCTTTCTGTGCCTTGCTTATTTCATTTGACATAATGACCCACATTTCCATCCATGTTGCTGTAAATGACAGGATTTCATGTTTTTATGATCAAATTGTATTCTATTGTGTGTGTGTATGTGTGTGTATATATATATATATAACATTTTCTTTATCCATTCATTTCTTTTTGGTAAAAAGTCTAGCAAGCGAGTGATAATTTAAAGACTAATATGATATTATTGTGCAAATTTACTAGGATGGGACAGTGACTTCAGGAAAAATATATATGAATTTAGAAACCATTATAATTAAAGAGTATTTTTGGTATAATATTGATAATTTCTAATTCATTGTTCACATATTTGTAACATAAAACTATTTCTAATTCAGAGCAACTTTTGCACACAAATTTAGTTTCTGCCCCCCCCAAAATTCACAAATTTTCAAACTTGGAAAGTTTCAAGTGGTAGAAAATTGCTGCAGAAAGTCTGTGACTCAGTATAGTCTACCAGTACTTAATTTGGCATAAATTTGATCTTGTAGGTTGTACTTTTTTTGAATAACCTAGGCTTAAAAAGTAGGATAAGAAAGGTATTGAATATATAAACTATTTAAAAATATATGCATAAATTTGATAAATTCTACAATTGTTAGTAATATTTGGATAATGTAAGTACCTTTATAGAATACCCTTTTATACTAAAATGTTGTGATGTTATCTTTTTATATTAAAACATTGTGATGTCATTTATAACCATTATATATTTCAATACCTAAATGCATTTTGAACATTTTATCCAATGCCCTTTCCATCATGGTTAAACATTTCATTTTATTAACTCCCTTTCTTCTACCAAGATACTGGTAACACTGGATATGAGACTGAGCTCTGAAGCTTTACTCAGAACATTAAGTGCCCCACACCAACATTATGATACAAAGTTGGGCTGTCAGCTACATTTAAGCCAAAAATAAAATACGTGAGAAACACATTACTAACAAAAAAAAAATTATAAGTGATATTCGTTAAATGGAGATGTCTTCTTGATTGATGTAAAGGGGATTTTATTCTATCAGTGAAAACTGCTGCAATTAATATGTTGAGGAGGGAAATGCAAATAATAATTTTATAAACATTTTTAGGCACTCTACTTAAGAGAAGGAGGTTATGGCATGAGGAAAGCAAAGAAACAAACAGGGGTCATAGCTCTTGTTTTAAAAATAAAATGGCTAGCAATCCCATTACTGGGTATATATCCAAAGGATTATAAATCATTCTACTATAAGGACACATGCACACGAATGTTCATTGCAGCACAGTTTACAAAAGCAAAAACCTGGAACCAACCCAAATGCCCATCAATGATAGACTGGACAGGAAAAATGTGGTACGTATACACCATGGAATATTATGCAGCCATCAAAAATGGTGAGTTCATGTCCTTTGTAGGGACATGGATGAACCTGGAAACCATCATTCTCAGCAAACTGACACAAGAACAGAAAATCAAACACCACATGTTCTCACTCATAGGCGGGGGTTGAACAATGAGAACACATGGACACAGGGAGGGGAGCATCACACACTGGGGTCTGTCAGGGGGTAATAGGGGAGGGACAGTGGGGGGGTGGGAAGTTGGGGGGGGAGATAGCATGGGGAGAAATGCCAGATATAGGTGATGGGGAGGAAGGCAGAAAATCACACTGCCATGTGTGTACCTATGCAACAATTTTGCATGTTCTTCACATGTACCCCAAAACTTAAAATGCAATAAAAAAAATAAAATGGGAATAAGGATAGATTTCATCATAATAAAAAGAATTAGCTGGTAATATCTAAAATTCTGCAAATGGGATAGATTATAATCAGAAAAAGTTACACTTCTGGTAACTGAAAATATTCAAGGAGAAGCTAAATAATTTCTTTGGTAGGTAGAGTAAAATAAATTTCTAACTGTATAGTATTTTATCTATTTCATTAATGGTTCTTTGCATTCTCTACAACAGAACCCATGTAAACTAGATCAAGGACAGACAGTAAATTGCAAAGCTTTGAAGGGCCTCACAAAATCTGAGGATGGTAGTGACAGGACTACTTGATCTCATGGCAACTGGCAAACTTTTGGGAGCTGAGCTGCTCTGATAGTCTCTTAGGGACTGTATCTGATAGTCTCTTAGAGACGGTATGATTTTCATCTCAATTTCCTTTTTTCTCTCTGCTCTTTTCTATCTTCATTTTAAACAAATTGACTTAGTCATCAGCTTGCACAAATCTGAAAATGTCCACCCCACAACTCAAGGGTACATAATCTTCCAGCTTCAAAGTCTATGGCTTACTAGTGACAATCTTTATATCTCTAATTTGACTGGATTTGCTCATCTGTTAAAGCCAGGCCACCCAAGTCAAAAGTTTTCTATACAACAAATGTTATGGCTGCTTTTATTTCCAAAGACAATTTTTGATCCAAGTAACTGTGGCCAAAGGTTGTGGTTTGGGGTTACAGCCGTATATTACATTGAGATCATGGTGACCTTTTAGGAATTGAGCAGTTCATTTATCAAGAAATGTGTCCATTATACTTATTTTGTAATTATATCAAATTAATTAATTATAAATTATTTGCATAAGAGACTTAATAAACCTTGCTCTTTGAATTTCTCATTTTCAGGTTATACTGTCCTCATTATTTCTTACCAGTACCATTATTATTAAAGCCTTTGAATTCATCTCTTTGTCTCCGGTCTTACTCCAGCCAAGGGTACCTTACCTGTGTTACTCTCTTGTTTAAAGAAATAAAAAAAAATTTTAAACCTCCTCATTACCCTTAGAAGAAAATCTATCCTTTAAATATTCTACAAAGTTCCTGGGACAGTAGACTGTGTCTTCCTTTCTATCTCATATCTTGCTATATCCTCACATGACAATATCTGAATCATCCTTCTCACTTGTTGGTTATTAATTATCATCATCCTCTTCCTCATCATTGTTTCATTTTGTTTTTTTCTTTGTAATTTGTCTAAACATGATCTATTTATAGTTTAGGGGATTCTTCATTTTTATTCAGCATTCCACGTAAGCTCTATTTCACCCAGAATGTCCTCTGTGATCTTTTGATGTTGGATTTTGTTTCCTTTCTCTGTGTGTGACTTCATGATATACTGCATTTATCCTATTATCATATTTCTACTCTGGTGATTTAATTATCTCTCTCTCCCACTATTCTATAGTGTTCTGAAGGGCAGGCACATTATCATTCATCTCGAATATGTAGTGCCACATTGAATTCTAGACACATTACAACTAACTACTCAATAGGTATTTTTGGAGAATAAATTCTTTACTATTTATACAAATTTGATTTACTGGCATGGCTTCTATTTGCTGGGCATAAGTAAACTGGTAGCAAAGTAATTCAAGTTATTGCTTTGAAATTATTTTTGTAACTCAGATCAAAGAATTGAAACTTTCTGCATCTTAAATTTATAAAAGTTTAAGAGTAAATTAAGGAATTTATAATGATGTTGTCTGTCAAGCAACAGACAATTAAAAGGGAAATCAGATGACTTAATATATTTAAGTCTGAGGTTTCTTGATTGTATAAATACTGCATAGAAACATAGTAAGATTTCTACTTAAAGTCACAATTCTAAATCATTTTAAATTTCAATCACAAGTCTGACTTCTATCTCTAATAAGGACAGAATGTCTAAAACATTGCAAATACATAATATTCAAATTTGTAGAGGTTCCCTTTTAAACAGATATATTAATATAATATAGTTCTTTTTTTCTCTTTTCTATTCTCCTCAATTTTCCCTTGGCTTATCCAGGGTTACTATTTACTGTGTACCACTAAGGAGACTGTACTCTTTTCAGCTGACTGAGCTGGCTTTTCAACTGGATATTATGGCTGAGCAGGAGTTGAATAGCTGTGGACATTCTGAGTGGTTTTTCTGTTCATTCCAGTTGCCATACTGAGCCCCCTTTTAAAATCATAAGCTTGAACAATTTTTTAAAAATGTTGCTCTTTGGGTCCTGTAGTCCACAAATTCCAGGTTTATTCACAAAGCTTACATTTCTGACCTAGGCTATTACATCATTTGATTGGATCTTGCATTTCGATGACTCTTAGGAGAGGGTATTTAAGTTCCATTCTCCTTCTGACAGAATTCTGTCAGAATTCTGCCTACTTTTAAAATTTCCTCCTTTCTTGAAGCTCCAAATTTACTAAAATTGTATTCATTTATATTCTGAATATCTGTGAAAGCTTTGCTTAACTCCATAGTAGCTAGCAAAGTTTTCTATAAAGAGCCAGACAGTTGATATTTTGAGCTTTGGAAGGTCATAGAGTCTGTGTCAGCTACCCACCTCTGCTCTTGCAGCTCAACAGTGACAGACAATCCATGAAAGAATGCTGGTCATGGCTGTGTTCCAATAAAACATCTTCATGGATACTGAAAGTTGAATTTGATATAATTTTCACAAGTCATGTCATATTCTTTTAAAGTTATTTTTCTTATTATTTTAGTTTATAGCATTGTATGTGTTGGTCTTCATAGTTTATTTTTTCTTTTATTTTAAGTTCAGGGTTACATGTGCAGGTTTGTTACCTAGGTAAACTTGTGCGTGGGGTTTGTTGTACAGATTATTCCATCACCAAGATATTAAACCTAGTACCCATTAGTTATTTTTCCTTATTCTCTCCCACCCGCCACCCTCCAGTCCCCAATGTGTGTTGTTCTCCTCCATGTAGAACATTTAAAAGTATAAAAAACATATTAACACCTGAACCATGCAACAAGTAGTCAGTTGAATTTGACCAGAGGAACCGCAAGTAGCCAACCCCCTATTGGAAAATCACAATTTCTAAAGGCATTCAACTGACATTGAACAAAAATGGCCTTGTTCACGTTTATATTTTCAGTGCCTGGAGCAATCCTGGTATGTAGATATCTCTCTCTCTGTCTCTCTCTCTCTCTCTCTCTCCTCTCTCACTCTCTGTATGATCTCTCTCCCCCTTCCTCCCTCCTTCTCTGTCTCTCTCTCTCTGTCTGTCTCTATTTACTCAGAATAAATATAAAGCTTATATTCTCCTTGGAAGGTTATTTCTTCCTGGTGGACTATTGGATTGGGTTTTACCTCTCTAGTAGTAGATTGAAAATAGCAGAAAAATACAAATTCAAGAAAATTAAGATATTACTTTATCACTTGATACTGACAAAGTAAATGAAATATTAACAAATAGACTCAGGTGTCTTTTTGATAGGCTAGAAAACCCTATGATGACTTCGTTTTTATATGCCGTGGCTTATATCTTTATGTAACACAGAAAATTACTTATTTTGGTAGTATTTTCTTTGTTTAATGTCCACTAAAATAAAAATAATTCTTTTGTAGGTTGTCAGTTTTATCTTTTCTCTAACACACTGACTCTGACAGACTGTGCCTTTCTTGATTCTAGATGAGGTCTTGCTACTTGCATTACTGAGATACAAATTAAGATGTCTGATATGAGCTTGCATTTCTTCTAAAATTGGGTCTCTAGCTACAGTGCATTAATTTTAGAAAAATAATCTCAGATTAGGATATGATACATTTTACTGACACTAAAAAATGTCATAAATGTCTCTTTTCATAGCTGTTAATATATTTTTATACTCATTGATTTCTATATAATTGTAGAGTTCTCAATGACTGTTTTATAGATAAAATATCATTTCCTGTTTTCATGCTGCTGATTCTGTTGTGTGGATGAGCACTGCAGTCCCATGAGTCTGAGAAAAATAAAGCTTGGCTTTAGCACATTTTCTCTCCTGCTGATTATAGCGATAATTATTCTGATGTTGCTATGGAAATGCTTTTCACAACACATTTGTAGATTGTTTCTAACATTGGCGTTATTTTTCTGTTTATTTACTAATTTATAAATTGGTGAACTTAAATTATATTTTTGTCATCATAGACAATTATAAAGCATTGCTGCTTAGGGATGAACATATGCACTCAGTAATTTGAATGGAAAGCCAATTCTGTTGTCAGGAATTCCTTTTATTTCCCCCTCGTACCTAGAAGTCAGTTATATTTGCCTGATTCCAATTATAAATCAGTCAGGTTTGAAATAAATTCAGTCTCTAGACTACATAAAATGTGTATGGATATTTTCTTCAGTAGAAAGGTGATACTTTATTTAATTATATTCTGGAACATGGAATGTTGTGCCTTTTACCTAATCATTTTGTTGATCTTCTGAATTCCTGTTACCCATTTCACTATCTGAGTTCTTGATTTCTCTCAATTGACCTGTCTGCTTCAAGGTGTACCCTCATAGTCTTTGTCTACTGGTGGTGGCTCCCCTAATTTTTGCTCACTTGATCAATGGAACTATCTCATTCACTCAAAAAAATATTGAATATCTACTAAAGGTACTATTCTAGGAACTGAAATACTGAGGTGAATATAATAAATTAAAAGCCCTTGTGATTGTAGTACTGAGACCCTCATGGTCACCTACACTTTTCTTCAAGTTCAGCAGAAAAATTTCCTTTACCTGCAGGGTGCTTCAGATCTTTTTTCAAAAAGGCTTTTCACCTGATGTAGTCAAACTCATCTAGAATAATATTCCTTTTGATTAACCCAAAAGCAAGTGATTTGGGACCTTCATGACATATGCAAACATCTTTTCACCTCTTCACCTTGGCTAGGAGCAAGTCACAAGTTTCATAAAACAAGAGGGGGATGTATAGAAAGTGAGCACCAGAGGAAAAAAATACCAGGGTCTTGACCTTGTCCATAGCATCTATCCATCACAGGAACCAAATTGACTTTATCTAAAGGGGTAGAGAATTATTAAGGAAGGTGTCTTAGTCCATCTGGGATGTTATAACAACATATCATGAACTGGGTGACTTATACACAGCAGAAATTTATTTCTCACAGTTTGGATGCTTGGAAATCCAAGGTAAGGTACCCCTCAAATTCAGTGTCTAGTAAGGGCTCACTTTCTGGTTCATAGATAGTGGTCTTTTCACTGTAACTTCACATGGCAGCTTTAATGGGTGAGGAGTTTCAGACCCTTTAATAAAGGAACTAGTCTTATTCATGAAGGATTTGCGCTCATCAGCTCATCACCTCACAAAGACTTCATTTCTTAATGCCATCACCTTGGAGGTTAGGGTTTCAACATATGAATTTTAAGGGATATATTTAGACCATTTCATTCTAAATATATCCTCTTGAAAGTCATGTCCCCCAAAAGTCACGTCACTCTCAAAAGTAAAATGCATTCATTTCAATTGCCCAAGAAGTTTTAACTTGTTCTAATATGAACTTAAAAGTCTAAAGTTCACATCTCATCTAAATATTATCTAAATCGGATATGGGTGAGACTCAAGATATAATTAATTCTGAGGCAAATTTTGTCCAATTGTGAACCAGTGAAATTAAACAAATTATGTGCTTCCAAAATATAATGGTGGGACTGGAAAGGAAAGACATTCCCACTGAAAAGAAAGAAATAGGAAAGAAGAAATAAGCAATAAGTCTAAAATTTAAATGTTGTGGAAGAATCTTCTTTGACTCAATTATCTGCCCTAGATACCCACTGGGGCAGAGGTCTCCTTCTGGACACACTGGGGTAGAGGCTCCATCTCCTCAGATTTACTGGGCAAATGGCCTCCAGGCCTCCAGGCACCTGCTTGGTTTTGCTTGGTGCAGCCCACACCAGAGCTCTTCTGGGCTGGCATAGAACTCTGATTGCTCTACCATTCTAAGGTCTTGAGGGTAGAACCACCCCTATGACCCCATTGGGCATTGACTCAGTGGGTACTGTCTGAAGTGGCCCCACCCTCATGGCATTTCTCTTCCTGGGCACTGATGTTCTTCAGAACTTCCTTTGAAAACAAGGTGGAGGCAGTCACTCCCACAGCTCTGCTGGGGGCAGCAGAGGCACCATACAATGTGTAACATGTGAGTTTGGTAGTGGAAAATAAGTAAGCTTTTTAAAGGCAGATAAAGGAGGGAAAGGTATCTAGGTAACTAGATGGTTCAAAGTTCTAAAGGTTCAGTTTTGTTCTAAGAATTGTTCATTTTTTATATTTTTGGAAGATATGAGGAAACTGATGTTTCATTATTCATGGTAGTAGATGCAGAAAAAGCAAGACTGTGACCGAAGTTTAGTAGCTATTGGTGGTTAATTTGAGTTTAACAACAGGTATGGGGTGCAAAAGGTCAGTCTAAGATCATGTTAGGTTAGTAGAGAATTTTCATTTTTTAAGCATTCCTGACATTGGAGAGGTAAGCTCTAGGTTTTTGGCAACAGTGTACGAATACCACCCCCAGGAATGAGAAGAGTAGTTCAGGGAAGATTTTATTAGAGGATTCTACTCTTAAAAATATATAAAATTTCCTAGAGGCATCCAGATGAAAAAAAGGATGCGGTATTCAATAATTAATAAGAATTCAGCTGTTCAAATAACAAAACTATACAAAGTGAAGTGCATATGTGTCCATGAATATGAGTAGCAGAAGAAGTCGACTGTAAAGAACATTTATGTTGAAATACTTATTTGTTAATCAGAAGATACGTTTTGGAATGGGTCAACCATGTGAGGATTAAAACATCTCACGAGGATAAGAATATAGGGAGTGGTCAATTCTAAGAAAGATGTGGTTTGTACAAGCGTCTTGAGGAATAGGGAACTATTTACTAACTAGAAACATGCTAACAAACTCCTGTGCATATTATATGAGAAATCTGTGGGACTGTGAGAGACCAGTTACCTATTTAGCAAAACTATTCTTCTTTCTTGCTGTGTTCTTGGCTATAATATGTATCCTATCCTCCCTTTCTGTTAGGAGCAGCCACATAACAGATTTATCACCAATGAAATAGTGGCAAGAATAGGATGTATCAGTTTCTGGTCTAGCCAAAAACAAACAAACAAACAAACAAATAAACAAACAAGACTCATGTAATCCTCTGATAGATGAGTGTTGATCCTTTGAGCAAACTAGAAGCAACACGTTAAAGATGGCAGCCTGGGTCTTTGAGTGAGTGTGAGGAGAAAATGCCCCCAGTCCACTGAGTAGAAAAACCTCTACTGAAATTTCAGGATTTATTTGTTACAGAAGTTACCACACAGAATGTTATCTCTATGAGTTAGGGTCATAGGACAGTTATACATTCTAAATAAAGTTTTTGCAGTCAAAGCAAGCTGGTGGAAAATGCAGTCAAAGCAAGCATTTTGTGAAGAATCAAAGTAGATAAGAGAGTTATTTGTCTTGGAAAGGGGCTTTGGAGAAAAGAATTGGATTGCCTGTTAGGTTAAAATTTGGTGAAGTGAAGCACAGAATGGTAGTAGTAGTTCTGTAATTTTTATAAAGATACATTTGCAGCAATGTAGGATGGATTATAGCACTGAGCTAGCAGGAGCCTGAAGACAGAAAGCATATATAATTTCTCATCCACAAATATTCTTATTGTATACTTACAGAGATATAGTACTGGTTGATTCAAGTTTTTATATTTAAATCACTGTGTATAAAACCTTTTAAACCTTTTTTTCCAGAGAGTTAATTTTTTAACATTTTTCTGATCATGTAAGACATAAATAGTTATTTTCTTATATTGTAGTTTATCTATAAATCCACAGTAGATGGTTAATATTTATAAAAAGAAGGTGTTTGTACACATAGGAGAGTACTTATTTATTCCCTGGTAAGGTGTAGGCAGTGAGGTCAAGAAGACAAAAGTAGCCAACAGCAAATTATTTTGAAGTAATTCAGTAGCTAGTTTTAAATATCTTGAATAATGAATGTTTCTTTTCCACTTTCGGATTTTTGATATTTTTTTCTTCTGTCACATCTATAGATTTAATACTTCGAAAAAGCTGTTATGGAACAAGTATATGTACAATGCCATATTTCAAATATTTTATTTGATTCATCTTTATTCCCATAGGTAAATGTATTTTATGATCATGTTTGGTTAGAAAAAGAACAATTGCAAAAATTAACCCTTGCTGATATTTTTATGTAACAATCTACAATGTAAACTTTATAATACACAATTGAGCAGTCCTGGATGCAATTTAGTTTCATAATATAAAATCACTGATTTTTACAAAAAATGTGCAATGATTTTAACAATAGGCTATAAACATTTCAAACTTTGTTCCTTTGGATGACATTACTTTTCAAAATTGTTTCTCAAATAAGAAAATGTTAGTATATTGCCTTACTGCCTATGTACACTACCCTTACCTCTAAGAATGACACATTGCAGATGGATCTTTTCCAAATAATTAGTGTTTAGTAAAGATCAGAATAAACCCTCACCAACTCAGTTAGATGATGATTATGTCAAATTACTACTCATCACAGTTACTATTTTAAACTGCATTTGTAAGGGGTTGTTACCCAGGGCATGCAGAAGGCTTGAAACTCGCTTTGATCTTTTGGTAGTGATCATTAGACCACACTTTTTTTTCCTTATGACTCCTGAAACTTCTAGAAGTAGTCAAGAATACATTGTATTCCATTAACTTTAATCATTGAGTTACAGTCTAATTATTCTTTTGTGAATATTTAGGACCTAACTTTTTTAAAAACCTGGCATAATTTTTGTATTTGTATGATTCCCTAGCACTATATAAAAAATAGGGCAACATATAAATAGAGAGACATGTCTGTTATTATCTTTTACAATGCTTATATCATGTGACACCTGTCCTCCCCAGGCCCCTAAAAGAATCTTCTGCAATGACTTCCCATTGCAGTTCTACTAGGAACAAACCCACTCCCTGGGCTACCAGGCACTGCATGGTATAAATCCTGCCTACCTACCCTCTCTCTCCTTCTGACACATGCACTGTTATTGATTCTGTGCTCAGCACCCTGGCTCCTACAATACACCATGCATTTCTCACCAGCAGAAAGTTGTGGGGGATGCTCTCAGGAAGGCTGGTCACCACCTCCTGATCCTCTTCCTCTAGCTGTTCTCTTAACTGACTACTTCCTATCCTTCAGAACTCAGTCACCTTGTCTGTCTTGTTACATGCTATTCTGCCAGACCTGTCAAAGCACCTGGTATGTAGTAGGTGACAAGTAATATTTGTCAAAAGAAGAAATGAAGGAGAAATAAAAGAAAGAATGAAAGGGGAGGAAGGAAAGAACAAGTGTTTATTGCATACTTTGTGAATTACATGTACAGTAGTCCCCGCTTATTCATGGTTTCACCTTCAGTTCAGTTTTGTGGTTTCAGTTACCTAAGGTCAGTTGTGTAGTTCAAAAATATTAAATGGAAAATTCCAGAAATAAACAGTTTATCAGTTTTAAATTTCTACCCACCATTCAGAGTAGCATGATAAAATCTCACGCCAACCTGCTTTGTTCTGTCTGGGATGTGAATCCTCCCTTTATCCAGCATATCCATGCTCTCTACACTATCTGCGCATTAGGCATCAACATCATCTACTCCTGACATCCAGCCATCAACATTGTGATAGATCAGTGATCCATAATCACCTAAAGCAGATGTTTATTCTTCTGGCATATTGTTAGAAAGTCCTAGTAACCCAGTGTTAAATCCTGATGCCTGTATCTTTTACCTCACTCAATCCTATCACATAGACATTTTATCATCTCATATTATCATAAGAAGAGTGAAAACAGTGCAATAAGATATTTTCTGAGAGAGACCTAATCCACATAACTTGTATTATAGTATGTTGTTATAATTGTCCTATTTTATTTTTGTTAATTTCCTACTATATCTAATTTATAAATTAAACATTACTACATGTATGTATGTTTAGAAAAAACATGTATATAAAATTTGGTGCTACCTGTTTTCAGACACTGATGAGGGTCTTGATGTATTCCTCCATGGGTAAGGGGGACCTGTATATAAACTCAGAAAATTTCATTTTAAAATTAATCCATCATCATTATTATAAGTTCTAACTAGCAATTTGTGTGATTTGCTTCTATAGAAAAAGCTGTGAAGATGTTAGGAGCATGTTAGTTACACAAGCTCTTGAGACATTTTTTTAAGTACATGTTTCCATGCTATTTGATATATTGTAGATCACTGAATGGTTCATGACAGTAATGGAAGCAATATCTCTGTAAACAATCAAAGTTACACACATGCAACTGTACCTCTGTAGGCTCTCCTATTGCATACTTATGTAATGTGGGTCTCTCTATAATTAGATAATCAATTTAAATAGTTTTTAGTAATTTAATTTTCTTCTCCATTTCCTATTAATAGATTGTCATGGTTGATTTACCTGATGTAATTAATAATTTGGGAACTATATTGTGACTGCTGAAAGTCAGCATTAAAATGAGTCTTTAAATATTTTCAAGTCTTTTAATACCCTTCTTTAAAGACAGATTGAGGAGAATAGAATCAATTTGAAGATAATCAGTTCCAGCACAATATTAATATAACCTATATTCATTTTAATGGACCAATGTAAGAGTTTATTCAATTAGATATCTCATGTATTTTTAATCTTGGAAAATTATATTGTTACTTTAATTGAGGTAATTTCCATTTAAAACAGGAAATTTAGGAGAAAAATATTTTAAAAAGGGAAGAGAAGTTTCAAAGTATGATATGTAACAAAAAAATAGAATACATTTGTTTATTTTGTATATTATTGGCCTTACAAAATTGATTTTTCATTTTACCTTTAATGAGTAGATCAAATAGACTTTAAAGGTTTGTTTTATCTTAGGATTTATTCCATATGACTCATTCATTCAGTAAAGTATTTGAGCCACTTTAACCTGACACACAGTATTCTAGTTAACTTAAAAATTATTATAAGTATGTTATTAATTTACTCAGTAAATATTTATTGAGCTCTTATTACGTACTAGCCACCATTTTACCATGAGAGTCAACAGCAGTGAACAAAAGAGTCTTTATCATGGTTTATTTACCTGGTGTAATTAATCAAGTAGGAAAAGAGGCAACTATTCATAGATAGACAGATAGATAGATAGATTAAAAAATGAGAAGTCAGGAAAAGTTTTTAGGGAGTTCTGGGGAAGAGAAAGAGATTCTTAGAAAGGTGAAGGTGTCAGTAAGAAAGTGCTTACAATGATGGGTTGTACTATCTTAGATGAATAGCTAGGGATGTGAGAACATGAGAAAGCATGGAGGAGTGGTCTGAAGTGGACTTGGTACTCCTAGCTTTGAAGAATTACTGAATTGTGGCTATTTGAGGGAGTAAAAGTATTGGAAATAGAGAAAAGATAGTAGATAGAGAATAAGATGTTTAAGCTTGAGATTATGGAATTGGTGTGTACTTATTTTTATTAGCAGGACATACAGGACATAGATACGACCTTGAAAGTAGATGGCTGAGATATGGTTGAGGATCAAGTCATTGTAAAGAGATGGTCAATATCCTTCCATGTTGGTATTGGATCTTCAAGAATTTTGACTGGAATAGTGAAATTGACAATGATCCAGGTGTTAAATCTTTAAGGAAGTAAATCTGGGGCATCTGTAAATTATTGTAACAAGGGAAGGTAGCAGGCAGTGTCTCCTGAGAGTTGCAGCCTCAAAACTGGAGGTTTTCAGGAAAGAAGCTAATAGACTGTATGTGGTAATGAAGAGTAAGAATTCCTTAAGCTGAGGCTGCATCAGGTACCTAAGCGAGTTTCACAAGTAACCAACGTTACTTGTGTTATTTGGAGGGTATAGTGACTTGGTGCTCAACACCATACCAGTCTCCTTTTAATGGTCCTTGAAGAATTGCAGAATATGAAAAGCTATAATCTACATCTTCAAGATTCTCTTACAACTAGTGTCCCCAATGTGATTGCGGTTCAGTCAACCTTTTGCCTTCTTAGAAAGCCGTATTTCAGTGCCTTCTGCTCTGTATGTCAACAAGCACAGTCAAAGGCATGTGGAGTTTTTCGCCTCGTCAGCAACTTTGAGGATCTTGAGTGGCATGTGGAATGCATTTCACTGACACAGGCTGTAGAAGACATGTTGTGGTTCTGAACCTGCTATTGCTACATAATAACCTTCCTCATTGTGGCAGTAGTGATGGAGAACTGAAGCTGGTGACTTCCTAATTGTGGAAGAGACACCAAATCTCCTGGATCCTTGTTCTGCTGCGTAGCTTTAGAATTATGTAATGTTTGGCTTAAAGTCTATTTCTTCATCCCTACCAGTGATCTGGTAAGGCATTTACCATGCTGTGACAAATTTCCTGCTAGTTTGAGTGAATTCTGGTCTCTTCCACTGGAACTCTGAACAATACAAAACACCCAGAAAAAGCTACATAGAATTCTATCTGGTACATGTGGAGTGTGGGGTTAAGGAAAAATTACACATATTTTATTTTGCTTCCCTTTTAATCATGAATTCTCTCTTTGGTTATGTAGAATGCAAGAGAAATTCATTAAACTTCCTTTCCTCTTGGTTTCATGTCTAACATTGTCAACATCTTTCATGAATCATCTAGTTTCCTGAGGTATTTTACTAAGTAATATGATAAGTTATCTATGTGTTTCTGGTTCAGATCTTTCCTTAGTTAACCTTCCAAAGTTAACGTAAGAGTGGGCACATTCATATAAAACATAATAAAACAACTGTATTAGTTGGCTGAGGCTGCCCTAGGAAAGCACTGCAAACTGGGTGGCTTACACAACAGAAATGTGTCATCTCACATTCTGAATACTCAAAGTCTAAAATCAAGGTGTTTGCAGGGTTGGTTCCTCCTGAAGGCTCTATGGGAGAATCTGGTCCATTCTTTGAACACTTGATTGCTTCAGATTCCTTGGCTTGTAGATGACCTCTTCCTGTGTCTTCACATTGTCTCCTTGTGTATATATCTGTTTCTGTCCAAATTTCTCCTGCTTATAAGGACACAGTCATATTGGATTAGGACTTAACCAAATGACTTCATCTTAACTTCTGCAAAGACCCTATTTCCAAATAGGTTTAAACTTACAAGTACTGGAGTTAGGATTTCAATGTATGTGGTGGAAGACACAACTCAACCCATAACAACAAAGTCAAATGTTATTTTATATATCAAATTATAACTAGAAATGTCTGGTAACTGAAAGCTACTTAATATGTGAATTGTCTATGATAGAATGTAATAGTGAAGACCTTAATTTTGAATTTTACTTATTACCTAAATTAGTTTTCTTTTAGAATAAAAGAAAGGTAAGGTATTTTAAATGCTAACATTAGTAAATGTTCACTTGTGGCTAAGATTAATAGGAGAGAGGAAATTTTCTGAGCAATTCTGCTCATTGCACTAACCCTATGTATTATATTTGTTTAGGGGAGGAATCTTGGATGGGACAGAAGAGGGCAGAACCTATGAATAAATTTTAATTAAATTCTGGAAGTTCTATTGAGGCAGACATAAAAGATTTTCTGTCTATCATCACAATTCCAAATCAATCTGCTTGTGTAGTATTGATTCAAAAATAATAATATGGGTAAATAAGAAGATAAAATACAAATACTTGAATAAAACTTTGTTGTTTGCTTGCTTGATCATTTTTGCAGAGCAATGAGGTTTAATTCTGGCACTGAGGGGAAAATCATGTATAAAGCAGGCTGCTAATTTATTGCCATTTGAATGTCATAGATGACAAATCTAGATTCATGTCATAATTTGCTAATGGAAAATAGAAACATTCATATGACACTGATCTTCAGAGAAAGATTACTATGTATGCCTGATTGTTCTACCTTTATGATATATTGTTGATCAATTCCAAATCAAATGGCATAGATTTTGAAAACTACATAATGTATTTTGTTTGTTTGTTTGTTTTTTGAGACAGAGTCTTGCTCTCTCATGCAGGCTGGAGTACAGTGGTGAAATCCTGGCTCATTGCAACCTTCACCTTTCTGGTTCAAGTAATTCCCCTGCTTCAACCTCCTGAGTAGCTGGGATTACAGGTGTACACCACTATGCCCAGCTAATTTTTTTTGTATTTTTAATAGAGACAGGGTTTCACCATGTTGGCCAGAGTGATCTAGAGCTCCTGACCTCAGGCAATCAGCCTGTCTGGGCCTCCCAAAGTGCTGGTATTACAGGCATAAGCCACAGTACTTGACCCATAAAATCATTTTTAAAAATAAAAGTAAACTGTTGCACAAGTATTAATATCCTAGTTGGTGAACATATCATAAGATGCCAACATTATAGAAAAGAAGATGAAAAGTATATGTGACTCTGTATACTATATTTATAGCTCTTCTATAAATCTAAAATTCCTTCAAAATAAAAAAATAACCACTTGGTTAATGGGCACTTAGATTGGTTCCATATCTTTGCGATTGAGAATTGTGCTGCTTTAGACTTGCAGATGCATGTGTCTTTTTCATATAATGACTTCTTTTCCTTTGGATAGATACCCAGTAGTGGGATTGCTGGATCAAACTGTAGTTCTACTTTTAGTTTTATGGAATCTCCATACTGTTTTTCATAGTGGTTGTCCTAGTTTACATCCCCACCAGCAGTGTAAAAGTGTTCCCTTTCACCACATCCATGCCAACATGTATTGGTTTTTGACTTTTTAATTATGGACATCCCTTCAAGAATAAGGTGGTATCTCATTGTGGTTTAAATTCGTTTCCCTGATAATTATTGATGTTGAACATTTTTCCATGTTTGTTGGCTGTTTGTATATCTTCTATTGAGAATTGTCTATTCATGTCCTTTGCTCACTTTTTGATGGGATTATTTGTTTTTTTCCTTGCTGATTTGTTTGAGTTCTGTGTAGATTCTGGATATTAGTTCTTTGTCAGATGTGTAGTTTGTAAATATTCTCTCCCACCTTGCAGGTTTTCTGTTTACTCTACTGACTATTTCTTTTGCTATTCAGAAGCTTTTAACACCATACAATACTACTCAGGCATGAAAAGGAACAAACTAATGTGTTTTGCAGCAATTTGGATGAAGCTGAAGGCTATATTCTAAGTGAAGTAAATCAGGAATGGAAAACCAAATATCATATTTGGTTCTCATTTATTGATAAGTGGAAGCTAAGCTATGAGGATGTAAAGGCATAAGAATGAGGTAATAAACTTTTGGGACTTGCAGGGAAGAATGGGAGGGGAGTGAGGGATAAAAGACTACATATTGGGTATACTGCACATTGTTTGAATGATGGGTGCACCAAAATTTCAGATATCACCACCAAAGAACTCATCCATGTACTCAAAAACCACCTGAACCACAAAAATTTTGAAATAAAAACAAACAATAAAAAAGTTTAAATAGTAAACATTTTTGGGAAAAGCTAAAATTATTTTGTAAATGCAATAAAAATAAATGGGTTAATTTTAAGGGGAGATTAGAATTTAGATCAAAGAAAAATTATATTTTATCCTGGGTCCAGCGTCACAAAGTTTAGAAGGTAGAATGCTCAGAGAATGTAAGTAATTTGTTTTAGCTGCAGGTACATAAGAGATAGCATTGGGAGATTGGAAAGGAGAGGCAGAGGCCAACCAGGACATCAGGTATGTTTTGTATCAGCATGAGGTGTTTAGATTTTGTAATGAAGGGATTGGGGAACTGTTAAGAAAGTAAGGGATGATGAGACAGCATCTGCTAAGTATTAGACACATTGTTAGCTAACATGCTGACATTGACAGATACTACAGAAAAAAAAAAAAAAACAAATAAAAAGCAGACCAAAAAAAAAAAATCATACAGTGCATCTCAAGAGGCCTTGAGAGATTCCATTTACTGGAGTAACTGCACGTCTTATTTATTTAGTGCTACGTGTTTATATGCTAAATACTTTTCATGCCTTGTGGCATATAAACTGCATAAGAACCCTACAAAGTTGTTGTTAGACTATTATCTTTTTTTTTCTTCAAGTTAAACATTCTATTGGCCAATTTCGCAAAACTAAGAGGAGAAGAAATGACTCTTTCTTTGAATAGACACTGTCTGCTTCCTGTAGAAATGTTTGCTCTATTCAGTTAGACAATGAGCTAGGACTTGTAAATGTTAGGTTCTTAAAGGACTACTTACCAGGCATCCCATTACACACACACACACACACACACACACACACACACACACACACTCATCTTTCTTTTTTCTACTGAACATTGATTATGTTCCATATACTGAATTAGATCCCAAAGGTATAAAAGTAAATAACAGGGTTGATTTTTTTGTTTTTCCCTTCACAGAACCTATAGTATAGAGGAAATAACTTGATGCAACTTTGAGTGTAATTTTATGTATTTAAAATCTACTGGTACATACAATTTTGTAGAGTGCTTTTTAAAAACACACTATTATTTAGGAATATTTTCTTATGTTATCCAAATTTGCATGATTATAAATTGCATTTTAATCAATTTTAACTATGGATATTATTGTTTATAAATCTTGATCCTCATTTCTGATTATTTTCTTATAATGTTTTCCTTGAAGATGCATTATTTGCTTAACAAATAATTTTCCAAAAGTTTGTGCTAATTGACACTCTTATCACAAAGTGTCTGATAGCAGTGGTAAGAGGGAATTTTTTTCTTTTATATGCTTATTCAAATGCAAATGATGTCTCTTGACATTACTGGAAAATGCCCAGATATGGGTCAAAAATGGTCACAAAGTTGACCCAACATTTTTCGGAATTGTCTCTGTATTCTAGGGAGTTTTTAACTTTCATTGCTTTGCTTGAAAATTAACAGAATTATTTTTTGTTGTGTATCTTGCAATGAAAATCTTATTGAACATGGCTTTCCTTTTCCTAGTAAATTATTGTTGTGAATGAAACTTCACAACATCTATCCTACTGCCATTTGAAGATAAAGGAAAGGATAAAGATGAAAAATAAGGAAAACTATAAAGAAACTAATTAGAAAGTTTTCTAATTAGTTGCACATCAGCCTCCTTGGCTGACTCTGAGTTAAGTTTCATGTGGGTGAACATGATTTCAGACATGGCCTTATTTTTATACTTCCTAGTCATGAATATTTTGTCTGTAATAGCAATTTCTTTGAAGATTTTTTCTTTTATGATGACTATACAAAATTAGTACATCACTATATTAATTTTAAAAAAAAGAGTGAGAATTCTTCTTCCCTCCACACAAATCAGAAATTCCACAAAATATTCTTAACTCAGGGTTATCATCTGCTTAAATCCCTGCAATACATGTCACACACATTTGTAACTTTCTGTATCTCCTTTGTTGTTGCTAAAATTGGTACAATCATAAAACTTATGATGTTGTCTTTACAGTTAAAGAAATACAATCTATAAAGAGCTTTGAACAGTATCTCATACCTAACCAATGAATAAACTTTAGATATTATATTGTATATACTTGTTTTAAAATTTAGTTCAGCTTTTTGCTCTGCTGATAAAGGTAACACAATTATCAGATTCAAATGTAAAACAAGTTTGAGGTTTTATGTGATTAATTGGAAAAATTAATATGAAGACAAGTTTGGTAAGGTTAAACTCACAGAAGCTCATGAGAAATGTATGGTTTCTGTGGGAAGTATGATTGCAGCTCACACACACACACATTTATATGCATGTGCCTTATCTGTTTATCTGTATATATGTTATTAGGGAAATATATATATATATATATATATATATATATATATAATAGCTGTTTAGAAAATATTCAAATTTTGAAATCTAAAATACAACTGACATTTTAAATATGTGTAAAGATAACTTTTGGAATCTGCCAACTAAGAAACCAAAATATGAGGCATAGGAAATTAAGCAATTGGAGTGGTGAGGTTGCTTTTATCTTTGATATATGTTCATTTATATTTTCCTCTTCTAAACTCCTGTGTCCCTTAACATCTAATAGATAACATAGAATGGTTCTGAACTTTTAAAATGTTCACCTTTTACTCCTGATGAAGAAAAGCAAGGTTAAGTTCTCACCAAAATGATGCTGAGTCCTTTGTATTCAGGAAAAAGAGAGAATATTTTCTTTAAAGATGGCATCTAACGTCCTTTCTTGTTCAAGCTAGATTCCCAGAATTTCAACCTGTTCTAGGTCCACAGAAACCGTATGTGATTGTAGAAGTGAGTAGAGGTGATCCACAGCTTTGAAATGGGGACAGAGAGAAACTAGGCTGAGTCTCATACCAGAAGACTTTATATAATTTCAGATCCACACAAAAAGTCAGAAATCAAGAGAAAAAAAAAAGGGTTAGGTGGAGTGAACAGGCTAAGAAAGCAAGGCCTAGAAGTATTTCCTAAAGCAAGAGGATATGGGTGAAGAAAGCTATCAAGGGCACCAAGGCCCCTAAGCTCCTTGGGACAAAGAGAAGACCCCATATAAATCCTTGCAAATAAAAGCCTGTTCACTTGGGCTCTATACCTGATATTTTACCTTGGTCTCAACTTTTAGACCAAAAGTTGGAGAAGGATGAAATGGAATTCTTCAATAATAAAATCTGAAGGTCTTTTATCATCAAAATGAAGGCTAAAATGAAAAACCTTCTTTATCTTGCCATTTTCTAATTTCCGTGTAATATTTGGAAGTCTGTGAGAAACTGGGAAGGGGCGCAATCTAGATTTTCACCATCTACACATCTAAACATCTCACTGATAATTAATAGATAAAAGGTTCTGCTTTGGTTTGGACCTCAATGAAGTGATGTTATTCCTATTCTTTAAAGTACCTATGAAAGCAAACTCTTGTTATTTATAATTACTTAAGTTTTACAAACTTCTCACCGTAAATGTTATCTCAATTGATCCTTGCAGATAATACATGAGAGACATAGTATTTGTACTATAAAGTTTATTTCAGAGATGAAGAAGCATACATATATTTATATATTACACACACACACACACACACACATAAAATAAACGTAATGCCTTACCCTAAAGTTTAATACGATGTGACTACTAGAATCCAGATCTAAGGAATGTAGCACGTATTTATGTTAGAAGTAGGAGTAGAGGCTCTTTGATATTATCATTTTTTTAATCTCTAATACTAAGAAAACAAATAGCACATGGATTTAAATTTAGAAACCTTTGGTTATGTAATAGGGCTTCATATTCAATGTTAGATGTTTTCTGCTGTAGTGCTTAGATCAACCAGTCTGTGTGAGATTGGACAGGTCCCTCCAGTTTCTCATTAATTATTCTCCATCTAAAACGGTTTACACTTTGGGTTTTGAATAAAGGAGAGACAAATGTGTTTTGTGTTTTAAAAGGACTCCTGTAGCTAGTATGCCTAGCATAGACTAAAGGAGACAGGGATAGAAGCAGATATCAGTTATGAGGTTAGTACAGTAATTGAGAGGAAAGATAAGGATGACTCAGACTGGCATGGTTGCTGGAAAGAAATTGACAAGTGGTTGTATTCTGGATATGTTTTGAAAAATAAATCCAACAAAATTTTCTAATAAATTGAATAAAAAATAAAAGAGAGGAGTTCATAGAGATTTCAAGTATCGGGCCTTGATAATATCTACAGATGGAGTATTGGCTATAAAAATGTACTTCAGGGGTACACATAAAATTCAATTAAAGACAATTTCCCAGACATTTTATTAAGAATTGTAGCCTGGGGCTTTAATTGTACCTATAGTTACAAGCTCATAAGATATAGATAAGAAAAATATTGCTTTATTATGTAAGAAATGGGAGATTTTCTTTATAAAACCCACAAGAAAAGAATAATGATAAATACGCAGTTTTCACTTACATGTAATAAAACAACTGAAATGTAAAAGACGTAAGCAGATTTGTTTGAAAAGAAAATCAATATGAACTAATGATAGCCTGTGTTAAAAATATAATATAATCTTAAGCTTATCCATGAATCGAAGTCTAGTTTCTAGATAAGCATTTCTGTCAGCTAGCACTGCTCATCTGAACCACAGGGAAAAAAAAAAGTATCTGAATAACTATTTTCTCAATTCTCCCTAAGATAGTATATAACTATCACCATTCTGGATGTGTATGAGAGAAGTTAATTAGTATATAATTGGATGCTTTAAGGCATTAGAACTTATCCTCTTGTGTAACCATGTTTAAGAAGTGCTGGTATAGATCAGGGCCACATCTGGCCTGCCACCTGTTTTTGTAAATAAAGTTTTACTGGAACACAGCCATGCCTACTGTTCACATATTATCTGTGCTGCTTTTGTGCTATAACATCAGAGTTGAGTGCCAGGAAAGAGACTGTATAGCCAGAAAAGCCTAAATTATTTACTATCTGGCCCTTTGCAGAAATAAAGGTTCCTAAATGATTGGCTGAATCAATACACATAATTTGTCTACTTTAGAGCATGCTAGTTATATGATACCTAGAATATTATGTCATGTTTTCCACAAAAGATCTTGATAAAAATTGTTTCAAGAAAAAGATGAACAAAACAGTGTAGAAATAGGAAACTTAATATATGTGTTTAATTCAATTCATCAAAAATAGTTGTATCCTTTGTGTATACCAAACACTGTATTTGGTTTGGGGTAAAGAAAGAATGAGCAAAATCCATGTGTTCAGTGAGCTTATATTTTAACAGAGAAAATACATATACATAAACGTAATGCTGTGTAGCAGTGTTAAGTTAGAGTTATGTGCAAGGTGCTATCTAAACATAAGTTAATTCTGCTGAGGGAGGACTGGCAAAGTTTCATCCAGAGTAGAAGTTTGACATGGGCTTCTAAAGAATGGGAGAAAATATTTACAAACCATATATCTGTAAGTGGTTAATATCTAAAATATATAAGAAACTTCTACAACTCAGCAAAAACCCTAATAAGTCATTTAAAAAATGGGCTAAGGACTTGAATAAACATTTCTCCAAAAAAGGCATACAAACGGCCAACTAGTGTATGAAAAGATGCTCAATGTCACCAATGATCAAGAAAATGCAAATCAAATCCACAATAAGATACCACCCCAAAACTGTTCTAATGGCTACTACGAAAAAGATACAAGATGACAAGTGCTGGCAGGGGAAAAGTAAACTCTGGCCACTATTAGAGGGAATGGCAATTAGTACAGCCATTATGGAAAACAGTATGGAGTTTCCTCAAAAAATTAAAATAGAGTATTGAATGAAAGAAGAGAAGATTAGCATTCCCCTTGACAAGAGGAATAGAAAATCAAATACTTATAAATGGGAGCTAAATTATGAGAACACATGGACACAGAGAGGGAAATAACAGATACTGGGGCCTGTTGGAAGGCAGAGGATGGGAGGTGGGAGAATATCAGGAAGATAACTATTGGGTTCTAGGCTTAATACTTGGGTGATGAAATAATCTGTGTAACAAACCTCCATGACATACGTTTAACTATGTGACAAACCTACACATGTACTCCTGAAGTTAAAATAAAGGTTTTTATAAAAATAGAAAAAAAAAGGAAAAGAAAATTTGGAAAATGTTCAGATAGACAAGAAAGAAAAGAGAAGTATGCTTTTCATTATTTGCTTATGCATACTCTTCCATTAGAATGGAAGCAAATAAGCAAATAATGAAAGTTATAATGAACATCCTTATCCTGGTTTCTTTCACCAGCATGACAACGTTTTCATGATACAGCAGCTGCTGAATGACTTAGTGGTACTCCATCCTGAGAACATGGAGGCAACCCTGCTGGGTGCTCTGTGCTTCAGCCTGCTGTGGTCCTCTTTTGGTCTCATTCCTTACCACTAGAACAGATGGCCAAGAGGCTAGACCCAATTCAGTATCCCATTACTTCTTTACACCATCTGCATCTTCTACACCATCTTCATTCAGGGTTACCAGGAACCCTGAAAACCCCCTGATTCATTGCTCTGAGCCTGTTTCCAGAGACTGAACAGGCCTCCTCCTTTGTCTGCAAACCTCGTCTCTGACATGTGTACTCTTAGGACCATAGAGCCCAAGGGAGACTGCTTGTAGTTGCGAAGCTGGGATGTGTGGGTCAGGGTATACACATGTACCAGAGGGACCTTATTGTGTGGAATAGAGCTGGAAGGAAAAGAAGAGGGGGCAGCACTGAGCTTCCGCTTGCACTTTTGTGTTAGACCCTCCAAATGTCGTGGACAAGCCTGCAGCCAGATGCCAGAAAATAACAATCAACTGCTAAACCTTGTTCTGCAGCTACATAGAGATTAGACTCACTTGCAGAAGAAGCAAGAGCTCAATAAAACACCAAACAAAAAAACAACATCCTGGGCAAAACATTTGGCTAAAGGAAATAGAATAATGGATTCTGACCTTTTGATTAATCACCAAGATTTTCTATCTCTTTGCAAAAATGAAGCGTTAATAGCCCCTCCACCATTACTCTCAACACATTCAAGTGAACCTCTTCTTTTCAGCATTCTTTTTAGTAGTTTGGCTCTTTCTTCCCTTTTCTTTTCTTTTAAAATTATACTTTAAGTTCTGGGATACATGTGCAGAGCATGCAGGTTTGTTACATAAGGTATACACATGCCATGGTGGTTTGCTGCACCCATAAATTCATAATCTACATTAGGTATTTCTCCTAATGCTATCCCTCCCCTAGGCCCCACCCAGCTGGAGGCCCCAGTGTGTGATGTTCCCCCTCCCTGTGTCCATGTGTTCTCTCCCCCTCCCCTGTGTCCATGTGTTCTCTCCCCTCCCTGTGTCCATGTATTCTCTCCCCCTTCCCATGTCCATGTGTTCAACTCCCACTTATGAGTGAGAACATACAGTGTGTGGTTTTCTGTTCCTGTGTTAATTTTCTGAGAATGATGGTTTCCAGCTTCATCCATGTCCCTGAAAAGGACATGAACTCATTTTTAATGGCTGCATAGTATTCCATGGTGTATATATGTCACATTTTCTTTATCCAGTCATTGGGTTGGTTCCAAGTCTTTGCTATTGTGAACAGTCCTTGAATAAACATACATGTGCATGCATCTCTATAGTAGAATGATTTATAATCCTTTGGATACATACCCAGTAATGGGATTGCTGGGTCAAATGGTATTTCTGATTCTAGATCCTGAGAAATCACCACACTGTCTTCCACAATGGTTGAACTAATTTACACTCCCACCAACTGTATAAAAGTATTCCTATTTCTCTACATCCTCTCCAGCATCTGTTGTTTCCTAACTTTTTAAAGAACGCCATTCTAACTGGTGTGAGATGGCATCGCATTGTGGTTTTGATTTGCATTTCTCTGATGACCAGTGATGATGAACTTTTTTTCATGTTTGTTGGCCACATAAATGTCTTCTGGTGAGAAGTGTCTGTTCATATCCTTCACCCACTTTTTGCTGGGGTTGTTTGTTTTTTCTTGTAAATTTGTTTAAGTTCTTTGTAGATTCTGGATATTAGCCCTTTGTCAGATGGATAAATTGCAAAGATTTTCTCCCATTCTGTAGGTTGCCCATTCTTTCTGTAGTCCAGTGATCTCTGAGCTTCAAGAATATATGAGAAAGAGGATTCTGCATTGATTAAGACTTTTAAATATATGGGAAATACCTAATTTATTCATAATTAGTTTATAATTTGTTTCTCATGAACTCCACATAAAAGTTTCTCACAATGAATAATAATATGCCACCGATATATCACCGTCTAACTCTAATCATCTTACTTTACATATATACAGTTTTTCTCAAATTGCTCTTTTTGTATTTTTTTATGCTACAGCAACATGAAAGATTTTGTTTTTAATGAGTTTTAAGACTTAAGCATTACTTAGTAGTTTGCCCCAGTTTTTCATACATTGTAGATTTTGCTTAAAATAGCTTTGCCTTGTTTATACATATGCATTTACATGACTATTTAGGCTTTTAGGTCAAGTTTTAAATGTAAAATTTGTAAGTAGAGAAAAATCAGCAATGTAGTCAACTTATTAAGGACCAGAGAAAATTAATTCCTGTACAAAGACTATAGATTTTAATGCACAGTTTATCTATAAGGTTATCAAAAATTGCATAAATGACTAAAAATGTTTTCATTTTTTTATTTCCTCATTAAATAAAACATTTCTTTTTAGCAAATAACAAGAGTGAGTAATCACAAATGTCTAGACTGGGTTAGCTAGAGCTGTACTGAAGATTTGACCAGAGTCAAGTTCTAGGACTATGTGTGCTATACTAAACCACTTGGTCTTTATTATGTGGTCAGTGGGAAAACCATTTGGTCTTTATCATGGGGGAAGTGGAGATTTGGCAGAATTTTTTGTGTTTGTTTTTTGTTTTTGTTTTTTGGACTGTGTGGATGATCACATCTGGGTTTTACAGATATTCTTGGAACTGTGAAGGACTATTTGGAGGGTGAAGATCCTAAAAGGCAAAATAAAATAAATAAAATAAGATAAAATATAATAAAATATAATAAAATTAAAAAGTCAGTTAGAAGGTTGTTACCACAGTCCTCATCAGAGGAATTGGTCCAGACCATGGCAGTGGAAATGGAAGGGAGAGACAGAAAGGACTCATCAGAGAGAAAAAAGTATTGTTTGTGGGAAGTGGGAATGTTTAGTCTAGAGAACAGAATCCATACACAAGGTTTTGAAGTGAAGAGTTTTTGTCTGGCTTTGAAGTGAAATTAAATTCTCTTTCTCTTCCTCTGTCTCTCTTAAAATTTCCGTAGACATATGGCTTTTGATGGAGGGTGTGTTTTCTCCTAGAGGAGACATTCCAAATAGGGAAGCAGTGGAGTGGTACAAGTTGCTTTAGGTTATAGGTGACAGTCCAGTTATACTAGATCTTAAATATTATTTTGATAAATGATTACAAATGAATTAGATTAACTTGAGTGAGGATAAAAGGAAATAAATTATCAATAGTGTGTTATTGAGATGAATGTAGCAGTGGTATTAACATTTGAGTAGTACTTTCTGCTTCTCTGCTCAATATTATTTTTTCTAGACTAAAGTAGCACAGTTCCTAGCATACAGTGGGTACTTGCTGTAATTTAGAATGAATCATCAATGAAGAGTATTAGGCAGAAATACCTATATACATATTTCTCCCACTACATGTTTCTCTTAAACTTAGTTGCACATTATATCATTTGGAGGAACTTGCCAAACTACCAATTACTGGGACCTACCAAGACCCATTAAATTAGAATATCTTTGGAAGTAGGAGAAGTATAGACATGAAATATCACATACTAATATTTTCAAAAGTTCCCAGGTAAACATGCAGCCAGAATTGAAAACTGCTTCTACATTGCACAAATGTTTCTTAATCTGAAATCAATTTGCCTTTGTTTTAGGGAAAAGGCTGATTCTTCTTTTTTTTTTTTTTTTTTTTTTTTTTTGAGATGGAGTCTTGCTCTGTTGCCCAGGCTGGAATGCAGTGGTGCAATCTCGGCTCACTGCAACCTCTACTGCCCAGGTTCAAGCAATTCTTCTGCCTCGGCCTCCCGAGTAGCTAGGATTACAGGCATGTGCCAGCACGCCTGGCTACTTTTTGTATTTTTAGTGGAGATGGGGTTTCAGCATCTTGGCCAGGGTGGTCTTGAACTCTTGACCTCATGAGCCACCCATCTCAGCCCCACAAAGTGCTGGGATTACAGGCGTGAGCCACTGCTCCTGGCCAAGGCTGATTCTTAAATGGCAAGCTTACAGTTCCATATCATTTTTATGTAGGTAGCAACTGCTGATAAATTTTTCTTGCAAAATAGTTGTTGGACAATAAAGTGCAACTACTTACTTGGTTCTCTCAGGGTCACTATTAAAACTATCAGTGGTGAAATGCTTGTAGTGGCAGCAGCAGTGTGATCTTCTCGTATGATCAATTTTCTTGAAATTATAGGTCAGGTAAGGGCATGGTTTCTGTGAAAATATGGTGTTCCACTGGAAAACAGAGAAGTGTTCCAAAAACTACACATCTCTTTTTCTGAGAGAAAATGTCCTATTTTATGTAACCGTCCCAGTGCCAGGGCTCGGATATATTCCTCTTCAAAGCCACGTTAATGTCTCCTAGCTCTATGCATACTTGGATTTCAGTTTCTCCTTCTTTTATCTTTCTTAGCAACAAATTGACAACAGCAATGTTAGGAGCATTCCATTTGCCTAAGAGCCAACTTTCACCTTGAAAAGAATCCTGCCTTTAGCATATTCTTTTTAAAATTTCATTTAAAAATAAAAGTACTAATGATAAATCTCTAACAAAAGTATGAAGTTTAGTAAATATGACCACATAAAATTAGCTCTTATTAGCTGGCTAGTATTATTAGGTTATAATAATACATGCCTCAAACATTTGCAAAAATCAATTATGGTATGTCTATTCATTTACTTTTTCAGTCACTTGATAAATATGTTCTGATGATCTAGTAAGTGTCAGGTAATTTTAAGGCTCTGTTATACAACAGTGTTCGAAATAGAGAAAAATGCCTGTATCATGGAGCTTATCCAGGATTCAGGGGATGTAGACAATAAACAAAAGAGTTCAAACAGAAATATAATATGCTAGATAGTGATAAATGTTCTGATTAAAAATAAAGCAAAGAAGGATCCAAGCATGGTAGCTCACACCTGTAATTCCAGCACTTTCAGAGGCCGAGGAAGGTGGATCACAAAGTCAGGAGACTGAGACCATCCTAGCCAACATGGTGAAACCCCATCTCTACTAAAAATACAAAAATTAGCTGGGCGTGGTGTCATGTGCCTGTAATCCCACCTACTTGGGAGGCTGAGGCAGGAGAATCACTTGAAACAGAGAGTCTGAGGTTGCAGTGAGCCGAGACTGAGCCACTGCACTCCAGCCTGGTGATGGAGCAAGACTCCACTTCAAAAAAAAAAAGCAAAGCAAAGAAGGGGTGTCATACATTTAAACATTTAAATAAGGAGATCAGAGAATACCTTGATGAGAAGGGGGCATCTGAATTAAGGCTTGACTGAGGCGAAGGAATAACTGTCTTGGAAAAGGTGAAGGGAACATCAAGTCCAAAGACCCTGAGGTAGAAATATTCCTGGAATATTTAAAGCAAAAAGGGCAATTCAGCTATAAGAGAATGAATTCATATTTTTAAAAATCAGTGACAAAGTCTGTGGAAGGGAATTCAAATCGTGTAGATTGTAGGCTAAAGGATGACTCGGCTTTTACTGTGAGTGAGGTCAGAAGCCACTGGAGGCTTATGAGCAGAGGGCTAACAGTGGGGCAGATTGGACTTTGGTGTGAACAGGATCTCCTGGCTACTGTGTTGAAAATAGACTGAAGTAGGGCAACTACTATTATTGGCAATGGTTTTGACCTCTTCCCCCGAAGCAACTTTATCTGAGTTAATCTGATTATGAAGAGCAGAGGTCAGATGCAGAAGAGGCAAGTCTATTTACAAAGAGAAGCTGCTGCTGGAAATCAGGGTTAAATTAACAGATAAAAATCAGGAAACCCCACGGTTCCGAGCTACAAGTCACATAGCAGGTCAGGATAGCGTCATCATTAGCACACGTCAATGCATGACTTTTGACACTGAAACTCTATGTCTCTGGGATATATGCATTTCAACATACTATAATACCCGACTAACACAAAAATCTGATTGTATTAATTTAAATTACATTTTAAAAACAAGTAATTTGTTATAGTTTTTAGAACTTTAAAAACTGGGCTATTTCTACTGTGTATCAGTGGAGGAACTTTGTTGGATTAACAAGATATTGGTTGCCGTATACTCAAAGCGGTGTTATACCTGGGATGTGTGCCCTTTGCTCTGTAAGCTCTCCAAACTGGTTAGGATTTTAGGCAAAATATACAAATCAACTCAAAATCCATAAAAACTCATGAAAATAACTTCATTAAGCACAATTTATGAAATGTTTTTTGTGTTTCAAGCACTCTACTATATGTGGAGGCTAAAATGGAGAGGGGGTAGTGTAGCACCAGAGTCCATGGGATAGGGGAGAGTCTTGCAGTGGTTGTGAGGTCAGAGTTTGGGCCAGAGAGACTAAAATTCTAACCCTGATACTTGCAGGGTTTGTGACCTTGAATAAGTTATTCAACCTTTCTAAGCCTCAGTTTCCTTATGTGTGTCTTGTAACTACCAAAAGGGTAGGACTTTGATATGAATATGGTCACACCTAAATTCAAAGGGGAAAGAGAAGTGCATGTTCACTATGTGCTGGGAGAAAATGAGGCCTGGAATATTTATTAGTGGTGAAAATAACAGCAGATGGCTCCCTGCTTTGAGGAACTGGTCAGAGTTGAGTTGGCTAAAGTAGTTATCAGTGCATGAAGATCATGTCCTTTAGTTTAAGAATTCCTGGAGAGGACTGAAAATAGCAGCACAAGAGTGTTGGAAGAGCGGTGTTTTAGAGAAATTATCAAGTAGATACTTAAGCATAGGAAATCATAGAGGACCCAGACACAGAATCTCACATGAAAAACAAAATTTTTTTTAAAGAAGCACTAACAAGATGTCTGGCTTTAACCCATACTGAGGTAGTATGAATAATTTATACTTCCAGCTGAGGGAGAGAGAAAACACTGTGATCTGTGGTCTCTATCCATTTACTAACTGGCTAACCTTAAAGAATTTTTAAAATTCTACTAAACTCTACTCTCCTCATCTGTCAAATAGGGAAAATGATACTTACCTTATAGGCATCTCAGATTTAAATGGGATCTGATGAAAAGTGTTTAGCACAGTACAAAGCTATCCTAGAAGGCAGTTGCAACTGGTGATTCCTCTACCCTTTATCTTCTTTCTCTGTTCCTCAAAAATATAATTAATATTAGCTCAACCTCTACTTCCATTATGAGAATTAATTTTAGGAAAGAGTGTGGACTTCCTGAAGGCGTTGCTTCTGACCATGGCCCCCCCTGCTCAGATGTAGGGTCAAAGAGAGGAAGAAGAAAATGAAAGAGAGAATGAGAATTAATAGCCCTTTTTTGAGATTATCAGCAATTTTCTTAACTGGAACAAAAGAAAAAACGCCAGTTAGGGATTCCTTCTAGTTTTTGTAGTGGTTGGTAATAAAAAGATAGAGAGTAGATGTGGAATGGTGCACCCTCTGAAGACACATTACAGGAGAATGGTGCAGAGGCAGATGTATGTCCTGGCAAAGGCTGCCCCATGAGTTAACTGCAGGGGCTGCAGAGCCTGTAAAGATTAATGTAGCAGAAGTACTGACATTCTTGCAGCCCCCTACCTGCCAGTTTATAGTACTGGGTTATGGCCAGCAGGCCAAAAGTGCCTGTAAAAACAGAATATTGATTTTCTTCCATTGCTTGATGCACTGTTCTTTTCTCTATCCCACTTTCTCAATGGAAAACATGCATTTTAAAATCCCCTCGACTGTATTCCCTGAAAGGATGCAATAAGAAGGACACATTCTCTCTGTGTTATTCTTTCCAAAAAATTCAAAGTTAGAGTAATCATGAAAAAATACCAGAAAAATCCAAATTGAGGGATATTGTTTAGATGATGTGACCAGTGCTCTTCAAACATGTGAAGATCATGAAAGACAAAGAAAGACTGAGAGATTGTCACAAATTAGGTGAGACTAAGAAGACATGGTGAAATGCAACATAGTATCCTGAATTGGATCCTGGGGCAGAATAATATTAGTAGAAAACTTGAAAAATCTGAAGATAGTCTGTAGTTTTTCATTAATTTTAATTTATTTGATAAATGTAACATGAATATGTAAGATGCTAACAGTAGGTGAAGATGAGTAAAGAGTATATGAGAACTCTCTGTAGTATCTTTGCAACTCTTTTATACATCTAAAATTATTTTAAACTAAATTTGAGAAAAAACTCTGTGGCACAGACTATACCTTGCTCTCTTGCATCATGCCAAGTTTGTAAATTTGCAGAACAGCAGCTGTTAAAGTTTTTGGCTTGTTATCAGCATTTGGGATATTGTGCCCTCCTCCTTGTCTATGCCTTTTCCAAACCAATTTAATTGAAGTGCCTGGGAAAGGAAAAATTATGGAAAAGGAAACTGAGCAGTGCTCATGGAAGGTGAAAGAAATTCTTTAGAACTAGAACTTAGGTTATATTTCAGAACAACAGAAAAGATAACGATGAGGCCTGGGCATGGTGGCTCACGCCTGTAATCCCAGCACTTTGGGAGGCCGAGGCAGGCAGATCACCTGAGGTCGGGAGTTTGAGACCAGCCTGACCAACATGAATAAACCCTGTCTCTACTAAAAATACAAAATTAGCTGGGTGTAGTGGTGAGCACCTGTAATCCCAGCTACATGGGAGGCTGAGGCAGAAGAATCACTTGAACCTGGGAGGCGGAGATTGGGGTGAGCTGAGATCATGCCATTGCACTCTCAGCCTGGACAACAAGAGCAAAACTTTGTCTCAAGAAAAAACAAACACGCAAACAAAATAATAAAACAAACAGCTAGAAAATAAGGGAAACCACTTAGATAAAGACTAACATGGGGAAGGAAGGAGACCCTTTTCCTACTTCTATCTCTCTTATGTTTTCCTATGTAACTCGTATGCCAAGAGTATATAAGAAAACCTTGCCCTAATGAAGAGACAATTAATTGAAAGGAGTAATTTACAAATAATCTTGGAAGGATAAGAAAGGAAGACAGAAGTCTCACTTAGAAATTCAGAAGCATCTCATGGGCCACAAATAATCGTGAAATGACCTGAAAATGTGGGCTTGGTGCAATTGCTTCTATTGTCATTTTTATTTATCACAAAGAACAATCAGTAAGAGGATTATTTCTGTAGTCAAAACTGTCATTGGTGAGTAAAGTATTTGATTGTTTCTGGGGAGGTGGAACTGCTGCCAAGCAGCTCATATGCATGAAGAACCAAGCATGAGTTAGGACATATATTTTGAGCTTTATGATTTGGGAATTTTAATTATGACAACTTTTTATTACTGATTGTTTTAATCAGTAATAAAAAATCGTAACCCCTTTTTCCAGGTAGATGGAGCTTCAGTAGGGATAAAGCCATTTTAATGTCTCTCGTGTCTGCTTTATTTGGTCTGGGGCATGCCATAAGTCAGAAGAGTAGGCTGTGGTATGTGACATTGGATACCCAACTTCTCAGATGTATTTTTATGCCTCAAAGCTGGCTTCCGTTTTTACCGTATTAAACCATCCTTCTGGTCTTACTCATATAAATGTAACATTATTGACCTCCCATGCTATACATTTACTCAGCATATTCCTTCAGTTTTATTTCTACATGTTGAATTTTTCCATTCTATCCCAGAGAGTTGGGAGCCTAGAAACATTGGACTCCCTGATCGTGTATATTAAAGCTGACAGAGTATACAGAAAGTTTGTTATTGATTCCTTTCATTCACGTGGATTTATGATTGTTTTGCCGCATTTACCTCATCTATTTCTTTCTTCAACACATTTTTCTGACATATTTGAAAGTAAGTAGCAGAAAACATTATGTATCACTCCTAAAGTCTTCAGCATCTCTCATTATCATGAGGACTTTCTCCTATAATAAACCTAATACCATTATTAATCCCAAGAAATTTCACATGATAATAGTACTATCTAGTATATTGGCAATTTTCTGCAATTGTCTCTCAAAATATTCTTATTCTTTATAGTTTTTTCTTAATTCACTCCAGAATTCAATCAAGGATCACACATTTCATGTGGATAATTTAAAACTTCTATGAGCTCCTTTCCTAAAACTAATTTGCCTATTGGAGAATCCAGCTGATTCACCTTTCTCATATCTCATTTTAAAATGCTTATTTCCTTCAAATAAAAGAGAGAAGCAGAGGAGGGACGAGATGCATCACTTTCATTCATCCCAGATTATTTTACTGTGCATTGCTCTATGTTATAAAAACTCCTGAGTCTCCAAACAATAAAACAAAATACCGCATTGTCATCTGTAAAGTATTTCTCAATAAAGTCATAATATCAGTTCTTATCTTTGTCATTATACTAGGTGTTGCCAATAAAATTTACTTCCTATCTTTCATAATTAAACATTAAACTTTGTAATATGTGTTTTTAACATTTCCAACTAATAACAATTTATGAGAACTCAAACACAAAGGAACATTTTAAAATTGGAGTCTTATAATATTATACTTTGCTTTTGTTTTGTTTTGTAAACAGGATCTTACAGTGTTGCCCAGGCTAAAGTGCAGCGGCACAATTATAGCTGACTCTAGCCTCAAACTCTGGGGCTCAAGTGATCCTCCTGCCTCAGCCTCCTGAGTAGCTGGGATTACAGATGCTCACCAATATGCGTAGTTAATTTTTATTTCTTCTTAAGTTTGGTGAGGAGATGGAGTTTCACTATGTTGTGCAGCTTATCTTGAATTCCTGGGCTCAAGCAATCTTTCTGCCTTAGCCTCCCAAGTGCTGGCTTTACAGACATGAGCCACCACACCTGGCTCTACACATTTTAAAATCAATGTATTTAAATGTATTTATTGCAGAGAATTATGTTAGGTAATCAATAAGTGGCTTTAAGTTTAAAAATTTTTTTGTATTGTAAAAAATGAAACTACAATTAAGGGAAAGGAAAAAATATAAATTCTCTATCTTAAAGAATTTATGTTTTGGTTTATTCATGGAAAATGGTGAAAGTAGAATAGCAAAGATGTTATGATTTACTTTGATATATGCCAAAATTTACATTATATCAGAAATTCCAGGTAAACATAGAATAATAAATTTTAGATGTTAATTTACAGATGTATGAGGAGGTACAGTTGCTAAATTTCTATTATGGGATAATTGAACAAATATGTTTGAAGACTAATGTCCTAAACACTTTTAAAACTTCACTTTTTCTCAAATTTCTAATAATAATTTTTCATGTTTATTTTCTTACTGATTCTGCTTCTTTCTTTCTCTGAGAAAACAGCATCTCTGAACACCACATCTCCCCCACCTACCTTCATCTATGTTTCTATGTTCAAAATGCTGTTATTTTTTTCCAATGTTTTACATATATACACACACACACACACACACACACACACACGCACACTCAACTCCATCTGTGTTACTAGTTAACATTCCATCCTGATTTCTATCATTTCCTTTACAGAAAAGTGATTCAAAAAGTTTTGAATGCCCATTATTTTCAATTTTTCTTTTCTGTATCTTCTCTCTCTTTACATCTCCCCCAGGCTCTTCTTGCTCCTATCTCTCCAGTGAACCCGACAATATTAAGAACATCAGTGATTTCTGTGCTGCTAAATCTAGTGGCCGATTTTCAGTCCTCAGGGATATTTCTCAGAGTGGGGTTTTTCCTCCTTGTAACATGTTCCAGGCTCCCAGTAACACACTTCTCTGGTGTTTCTAATCCTTGTAATAACCAATCTCTCAATATCTTTTATTAGCTCCTTTCTTGTCTTCCCAGCATCTGAACATTGAGAAATGTACCAAGACTGAGTCCTTGGGCCCCTTCTCTGTGTATTAAGTCTATCTCATACCTTTAGCAATTTGAGCTGAATTAGAGATTTAAGTACCTTTTTATAATTGATGATTCTCATATTAGTGTCTCCAACTTGAACCCTTCTCTCGAACTCCAGACACCAAAAATATATATCTTAACTTAGTTATCTAATTGACATCTCAATTTAGCATATCAAAAAACTGAATTCCTAATTCCCTTTCCCATTTCAAATTTTTTCTCATAATTTTTCCAGTCTCTATTCTTATGTTCCAGCTGCTTTGGCAAAAATCCAGAATGATCTGCCATCATCTCCGACCTTCCTCTTTAACTCTCTCCCACATATAATTGTTCAATCTGCTGACATTGAAAACATATTCATAATCTGTCTACTTCACTTACTTTCATAGCTAACACTTAGGGTCAAGCCACCATTATCTCTTTCCAGATTCCTGGAATAGTCTTCTCATTGATTTTCTCCTTCTTCTTTTGCTTCACTTAAGTCTGTTCCGCAAATAGCAGCTGAAAGGATTATATTTATACAGAAATCAGATCATGTCACTTTTTGCTCAAACTTTTCTATTCGCTTCCCAAAAGCCAGGTTCTCATAATGGGCTGTAGAGTCCCACATACTTGAGTTCTAAGTAACTTCTGAGATGTGGTCTCCTCTTCATGGCTCCTTCTGCTCCAAGTACCCTGTCATCTCTGAAACACTCCACCTACCCCCTTATCTACTCACATGTCACTCCCTTACTGTCCGTGGGCCTTTGCTCAAATGCCACACTGTTCCTAAGTGTTTTCTGCCATCTCTATCTAGATTGTAGCTCCACCCCTTCCTGTTTTATTTTACTCTATAGCACCTGCCGCCATGTAACACACTTTGTATTTGCCTGTCTTCTTTAATGTCTGCCTCTCCAGCCCCCCACTATCATCCCTGCAAGGATGCAAGCTTCCTAAAGGCAAGGATTTTTATCTGTTTTGAATAAATTAAGTCTGCTACTATAATCCCATTTTCTAGCAGAATGTCTGGACCTCTTCAAGAAAGTCTATAAATGTGTTTGAATGAGTAAATGCATGAAGAAATGTGATTAACTTTTGGAAAAAAAAAACATAATTGAGACATTTGATGGACTTCTGTGCAGATTTTATTTTATCAAACATAAGCAGTGTAGTACTTACATTATGCTTTTATTTCCTTAAAAAATTGATGAAGCTTTTTTAATAAGTCTACAAATTCAGGCACACAAAACTCTTTCTGCTTAGATCTTACTAATTATGAAGAAAAATTGAAAGATTATTAATTGGAGAAGTGGTCAATGAAGTACTACAACTTAAACTAGGACTTAAATTAAGTATATAAGATTTAGAGATCTCATGTCTCCTCTTTTCATCATTTGGGCTCCACCCTCAAGGATTTATCTAATAGTCTTACCTCCCAAAGGCCCCACCTCAAATTCCCATCAAATCAGGCTTAGAGCTTCAACACGTCAATTTTGAGGGGGACACATTCACTCTCTAGCAAGAACTAAAGACATTTCACTTTATCTTCTAGACATGAAGGATTTATCAAATGTTGGGGTGACTTATTTTTGTGGAAGAATGAGGAAATAAATGGGGATGAGGAAATAAAATGGCCACACAAGGCTTTGGGATGAGTAGTAATCTAGACGTAAAATGAATTAAATATAAGAAAGTTTGAAAGTAGCAAACCTGGATCGGCAATTATTTCAATAGAGTAGAGATGAAGCAAAAAAAGTAATGCCAGAAACATTAAAAGGTAACTGTCCTAAAGCATGAGAGGAGAGAGAGATCATAACTGGTAAAATTGAGTTGCAGAAACCTACTGCAGAGCGGGTGAAAAGGGAAGTCTTATCTCAGAAGATGACATAGAACAGGGTATTTCAGGCAGAAGGAAACAATTGCACAGTCCTCCTGGAGAGTATTTAGGGACAAGTAAAAGCAGCATTGTGTTCAGATGTGAAATGGCAGAAGATGAGACAAAAACTTAAGTCAGAGGCCTTGAAGAAATAACGTTCGGTAATGCCTTAGAGTTAACAAATTAGGGTGTCATTTGCTTCAACTGAAAGATACTTAGAGGAGGTATGCTTCAAAGAAAGTTGAGCCCATTGAGAATGTTAAATAGGAGGGCAATCGATGGGTACCAGTATAGGCAAATGCCTAAGTGGCATAAACAGCAGTCAAAAACTAAGCATAAAGCAGGAAAAAACTGATAAGACTAAACAGAAAATGGTGTTCTGGAAAGGCAGAAGGGGGCTCTGTAAGAAAAGAATCTGACTGTTTGAAATTCTTAGAGGTAAGAAGAGATTTTTTTTGTTGTGCTTTTCTTCTTGCAGTCTAGGGTGCTTAGCATTTATTTATACCTAATGAATGTGAATCTGGCATCCAGAATGCCCTAGGAGCTAAATACACGAACTTCAGCAAACTTCTAATTGCATTTTGTGCTCTTATTTTTGCATTTTCTCAAACATAAACATCCAATTGAGCAGAAGTAGTTTGTTGACCATTTAGAAACATTCGTGGTGGCAAAATAGTGAGAGATGCTACCATGGAAAAACATGATACTGACAGCCTGCATGCATTTCTCTCCCATTTGGCAATTAAGGACTTCCACTGAGGCAAATGTTTATGCTGAAATTGTAATGTTTAGATTGGCCATTTTCTATGCATTGCATTTCTAGAAATATCCTACAAAGCAATATGCCCAGGAAATAATTAACAAAAAACTAATTCGGAATTTTCCAAAGGCTGACCTTATAGCTCCTAAAACTCCACGAGTAGACCTATCTGTGGATTTGCACACACAGTAAATTTGAATTGTGTATTTCCAACTACTTAATTAGCTTAATTTAACATCAACCATGCACCCAATACTGCTAAGGTGTTTATTCTTAATAAGAAGAGAAATACTAGGTCTTATAATGGGGGAAAATATTGCAATGGGTTAATTGGACACATACAAAAGAAAGATTTTAATAATAAGAAAAGGTGATATAAAAATAGAGAGATGAATAGAGACAGATAACTTGCATTTCTATCTGAGGAAATATCCAATTACCCTTCTCTATAGTGTTAGAATACAGAATGGATCTTGAAATACAGGTAGCATATATATAGTAAGTTATGCCATGAAAGTTAGAAGGACAGGCTTGTCAACCTCTACTCATAAATGTTTTGAATTAAGTGTGCTACATAGACACATTTCAAATGACAAATACAATACTTTCACTGTTCATATATGGCTTACACATTATAAGGTATTCTGGCTAAGATTATACTTGATAGAAACTGTTCAAACACAAGTTATATGGAGCAATAACTATTAGTTGCATTATTTCAAGTGAAAATTAAACTTTTCTCAAAGATATATTTATTTTTTCTTTACTGTGTGGCAGTGGAGTATAGTAACTAATTAAGAGAAAAGTAGGGAAAAGGCTAATTTTTAAACTACTTTTTTTCTCCCAGTTCATAATCAAAACTGTCTAATAATTTTTGTCTGTGTTATTTTTGTTGCTTTAAACTGGTGCATTGAAATATGTACAAATGCAAACATTCAAATAAAGAAAGCTAAAAGTAATATTCTTGGTCATGGGGAATGCATCTTAAGTTTTCTCATTTCTCCCAAACATTTTTTAAAATACTTTTTAAAAATAATTATCTATTATGAATATTTAATATACATATATATATGCATAATATATATGCATATATATTAGAGATATACATATACGTTATTAGATATTAGAATACTGAGAAACTAAGGAACCAAATTTTAAACTCTTTCCAACGCTTTAAGGATACTTTGCCTGAAAATTAATGAACTACCTGAGTCATTAATAATTCCCATTACTATAGTTTATTATTTTTGTATCTCTCAATGTTACCAAGCCAACACATATTGAGAATATGATAAACAGTATATCTGATGCAAGAAAAGTTGGGCATTGGTGATTTGGCCTAATTTTTCAAAATAGGCCAGAGACTTGTTTGTGTAGCTAACCTTCCAATCATAGAATCATTGTGCTGTGCCTAATTGTATACATCTGTTTCATTAGGTAGTTTATTCATTCTAACACACTGAGACCCTGCCCTGCTCAGACACATTGTTGTGAGAAGGATAAAAAAATGAAAGGACCATCCATCCCTTCAGAGTGATGTGTTCCCATGTGGGAACTAGACAACTGCACAATTAATTATAGCATCATAAATCGATATTCTCATCAACGGAAAACCTAAGGAGAGGTTTCCAAATTTTGTCTGAAGACCATAGGCTTTTTAGAACAGGGGATATATCATCAAAGCCCTAAAAGATGAAGAGAAGTTTTCCAAATATCAAGGCAAAGAAAAGCATCTTAAACAGAAGAAACAATGCAAAATAAGGAAAATCACAGTGTCTTAGGAGTAAGGCCCATGGGCTTTTGAGTGAGCAACAGAATTCACTCACATGCTATCAGGCATGGTGGAGAGAGGAAACAGATGAGAACATAGTACACTTTAGTCACTTGTCAAAAATTGGAGTTGATTCTGGCTTTATTATGGTTGTATTCTATATATGATAAATGCTTCACATTTGTCTGATTCTATTTTCCAAAGGCAAATATAAAAAGAATAATAAAATAACAGGAAAAGACAATGAAAGATAGACCATCAAACCTCCCTAATTGTTGTGTATAGTAATGTTCCATAGAAAAACTACTTTCTCTGGTTTAAATAAAGGAATTCTAGCCACAACTTATGTATTCACTAAATATATTGCATGTTTTTTTAAATCAATAATTTAAAAGTGATACTGAATAAAAAAATAAATATAAATGCAGATGTTAATCATAAAATCAGATTATGGGACTCACTGCCGTCACACACATTTCAAATTACCTTTAAGTATGATATATTTCTTTTGCCTTCTGTGGTAATTTATATTAATTATTCTTTCTATCTAGTTTTGTCAGCTTTTTCAAATATCACACTGGCCATTAAACATCTGTCATTTTCATGATATTATGCCCACACTGTTTGTTTCTTGCCTTAAAGAAATAACTGGAATTAAATGTGAAAGAATCTTAAGAGTGGGCCTGATAGAATTTTGAAAGCATAGGCATGAAATATCAGCCATAGAAGCTTATTATTGCCATTGCTATGTGGCAACATAGGTACATATAGATTGGCAGGACTTGAGGCTATATAGCTTATTCCTAGAATCACCTGTGACAAGGCCCTCTCATCCTTAAAAATGCAAGCTTTGAGTTTTTTCCAGTAGTAGTAATAATAATAATAATAATTCATTGTTAACCCTTACCAAGTGCTCATACTTGTCTAAGCACTTAACCTGAATAACTTAGTTAAGCCTCACCATAATCCAATGAGACTGTATTTGTTTCTGTTATCCATGTTTTACAGATTAATAAGATAAAACACAAAAACATAAACTAAATTTCCCAAGAATACACAGTTAAAAAAGATGGAGCTGAAATTCAAATAACAAGCAGTTGCTTCCAGAGCTGATTTTAACTTCCTTGCTACTTTGCCTTTCCAAGGGTCACCTTTCTCTATCATGTGAATAGACCAATAACAAACTCACTCCAGTGGATATTCTAGGCCAGTCCAGTCAAGGCCAGTGGACATTCCAGATGCTCCAAAGCTTAACACAGTGTACTACGCAAGACCACATGTTTTTCTTCCCTAAGGGAAGCTTCCTAAGGACAGAGATCACACTATGTTTTGCAAAATAACAAAAGAATTAATGTGTTTCTGGTTTCAAGTTTTATATGTAAGGAGGGCATGGAGTTGATTGGCATATGTTTTCAGGTTCAATTAATATCTTATGTTTTTCTTTTAGTTTCACTTGTATTCTCTCATCAAAAAATTGGAGTGGTTATGTAAAAATTATTTTTTAAGGTGGACTAAAAAATGTTATCATCTATTATTATTATAATGATTATTATCAGCCAAGAGTACTACTTTTCTAAGCTGAAGTTGTATACCTAATGTCCTACTGTTGATGATATGAATTACATGGATAAAGAATGGCATACTTATTAGTTTTAGGGTGTAATGACAAGCTGATTTAAATATCCAGCATTTAAATTTGAAAATATTTGTGTAAATTTATTGAATAGATCTATCATTAAAAATCTGCAGTTAAAAAAAATTGGCATGTGTTCATAGTAAATAGAATTATTTTACTAAGGCTATTGCACTCGAAAATTGTACAAATAATATAATTTCTAGAAATACTATGTTTTTAAATATTTTACATGTGTTAATACCTGAAAATTATCTGCACAGCATAAATGTTCATATTATAATAATTAAGTGATTGTAGCAGCACAGTGTTAGTGATTAAACTGAACTTTTGTTACTGGGTAGCTGGGTTCAAGTACTAATTCTGCCACATAAGACATTAAGGCATATAAGACACTGGCTAAATGGCTTAAACTCTTTGTTCCACAATTTCCCTACATTATAAATTGAGATCATCATAGTTAGCAACACCAAATGCTTATTGTTTATATTCAATAAGTCGATACATATTGAGTGCCTAGAACAGTGCTTGAAATATAGTGAAATTATATTTACTATTATTAATCCTATGAGTTGCATTTCATTTAAAAATTAATTTATAACCCTAAAATGTATAATAATATATCAGAGATTGTGTACAATGAGCTAAATGAAATAGAAAGTCAAAATAGAAATATTCTTTCAGAATGACTTCATATATACTGTAATTAACTGTGTTATAATTTAATACATTTAATTGCAGATGGGGTAGTCTGTTTTAATTGAAATTGCCAAGTCATTTAGTTCCAAAAATTATGTCACTTATTATACATTTAACATCCAATTTTTATTAAAAAGGGTATCAAATTATTTGCAGTTTCAGAATTTCACATTTTAACACATTTTACCATCAATAATGACAAAAAATATAATTTATTGTCTCATAGAAGCTTGTATTTTAAGTGATTTTTTTTTTTTTTACTATTTAGTGAATTCTGTTATACATTTCCTGCACAAAATTTGAAATACCTTTTGTAAAACAAATTTTAATGTGAATTTGTGATTCATTTGTGTCCTAGCACTCAACATTTAGTTCCAGGCTGAAGTTCAAAAAGCACAGAGTTTTAAATAAATATTTTTTTATTCACAAAGAGGGGTGACAAATTTGAGGTAAGAGTTGTGTGTCTGAGTTATTCGGAGAAAGTGCTCTTTTATTTCTTAGCACTGGAGGAAAAATATATTGGAAGCGACACAGTTACAACTAACTTATAAGTAAGTTAAGGATTTTTAAAATACGTATATATTTATTGAATATGTAATATGTGAAAAGAACTCTATAAAGTGTATCAAGGAATTTAAAAAGTACTAAATTATGATCAAAAGAAAAATATAAACTGCATAAAAATGGTATAAAATATTATGAGGTGTCTTCTTAAAAATACATATATTGACTAGATAATGCATTGGGTTCACATTTATAGAAGTATCACTTTTAATGCCCATCGATGATAGACTGGACAGGGAAAATGTGGCACATATACACCATGGAATATTATGCAGCCATCAAAAACGATGAGTTTGTGTCCTTTGTAGGGACATGGATGAACCTGGAAACCATCATTCTCAGCAAACTGACACAGGAACAGAAAATCAAACACCGCATGTTCTCACTCATAGGCGGGTGTTGAACAATGCGAACACATGGACACAGGGAGGGGGAGTATCACACACTGGGGTCTGTCGGGGGGAAAAGGGGAGGGATAGTGGGGGGGTGGGGAGTTGGGGAGGGATAGCATGGGGAGAAATGCCAGATATAGGTGATGGGGAGGAAGGCAGCAAATCATACTGCCATGTGTGTACCTATGCAACAATCTTCCATGTTCTTCACATGTACCCCCAAACCTAAAATGCAATAAAAAAAAAAAAATTTTAAGACAAGTAAAAACTTCATAAACCCTATAATAATTTACTAGTTTGGCTTTAAAAATACATCTCAAACTAATTATTTCCCTTTGGCCTTAAAAATAATTGAAATCATTAATTTTAAAGTAGTTTTTTAGCCTATCATTTTCACCTACCATATAAAATAAGCGTTTTCTTGTGTCTCTAAATATCCTTGAAAAAAATACTATAGCTATGTATCATATTGTTAATAATTTAATCATATTGCTTACTGAATCACTTTCTTTGAATTACTGATTCAAAGAAAGTAAACCTCTTAAAACATTTTGATACATGTGGCTAAATTTCATCTCCAAAATTAGTTATATGAAAATTATCAAAACTTACAGCCTTAAAAGAAATATGGGCATTTAAAATGAACAATGCTATTTTTATTTTAATGAAAGATATTTAACAGACAAAAATTTTAAATTATGCCAAGGTAGAGATTTAAAAGCTGAGATTAAATTTGGTCAAATGCTTTTCTTGCTAGAATAAGGGTCTGGTATATTATGTGTATTCCCAATTCTAATGGTTGTTCATTTCCATAGTACTCTAATGAATACTGCTATTATGTGAATTTGTAGAAGTATACTTAAATTACAGAATGTGAATTTTAATTATATTAAAACGATGGCAAATGAAGTCTGGAAAATTTTTGAATATTATTGTACAACATGAAAATATTAATATCTTTGAGGGTATTTTTACCTCTCACAGTCACTATTGATCCCACCTTCTCCAGAGTGTTCTTAAACACTTGCACACATCTTCCTCACTAGCCTCTGTCTCAATGTATATAACTATTTATGAGCTTTGTTTTCCCCCTTAGGTAATCAGCATCACGGTTGTTAAAACTACCCCTTCTTCCAAAGTGTCTAGCATAGTGTGGGACTCAAAATAGTGTGGACTGTTTCTTTTATTTGTTTATTACATCGACCTCAAGAGCTTTTGACTTTTATTCTGTCAGCATTGTAGGCTTTTCATTTGGTCTTACATAGGGCAGAAAAATGAAACTCTAAAAGTACCAGAATATTGTAGAATTATTAATAAGGAAATGACCTTCTCCCAGGCAATACCATATGATTTTTTTTTTCAGTGTCCTTTAGGAATACAGCACCATGAATGAAACAGTAGGGCATTTTAAAAGTGATTCCTACCCTGAGGGATACTTCAAATTTCTGCACAAGGGCAAGAGCTAATTTACTTTTATAAGTGACTAAACCCCCCAAAAAAGGGAGGGGGGAAGAAGAGTGATTGTATAAAGTGCTTTGAAATGATTACATTTATAATGTTATAAGTTCCCAAGTGTACAGAAGAAATTTAATTAAAATTGAAATATATAACTTATAGAATTGAAATTATTAAACTTCAGAAATAGAAACTTCTATGAAAGTTCTTTCCCAGTTTGATTTTTAAATACCTAATACAGTTTTTTCCTTATAGTTTTTCATAACAGCTCTATTAAGGAAAAATATATAGCATAGAATTTACCTTTTAAAGTGTATACTTCAGTATTTTTTAGCATATTCAGAGTTGAGCAACCTTCACCACTGTCTAATTTTAGATCATGTTCATCACCCTCTTCCCCCAAATAACCTGTGTCTATTAGCAATCATTCCCCATTTGTCCCATCTCCAAGGCTCTGGCAACCACCAAGCTACTTTCTTCCTCTACGGATTTGCTGTTCTGGACATTTCATATATTGTAACTGAAATTGTACAATATGTGGTCTTTTGCTTTCAAGATTAATATTTGTTGTAGTATATAAATACTTCACTTTTTCATATTGCCAATTAATATTCCAATATATGGCTATACTAATTTTATTTATCCATTCATTAGTTAATATATATTTGAGTTGTTTTCATTTATTGGCTATTATGAATAATGCTACTATGAACATGCATATACAAGCTTTTGTGTAGACATATGTTTTCATTTCCTTTGTGTATATAACTAGAAGTGTAATTGCTAAGTTATATGGTAACTCTGTATTTAACATTTCAAATAAATGCTACAATATTTTTCCAAGTGACTGTTCCATTTTGCAATTCTGCCAGCAATGATGAATTGCTTAATGTAGGGTTCTACATAACTTTTTAATATGCACAGTTGAGTGGCAGAATTATTCTAGCTCATTTTAGAAAATACATTTCAATTTTTATCAGAATTAAAATGCATCATAGTATATCCTGAAAATGTGTCTTCTTAAACCATAAGCAGAACTGTAGAACTGTAGCACTGGAGCCCCTTGTTTTCTTTTTGATCCTAGCACAGGTTTCTTTGTTGTTTTTTTTTTGCTTTGTTTCGTTTTTTGTTTTTTATACTTTAAGTTCTAGGATATATGTACAGAACATGCAGGTTTTTTACATACGTATACATGTGACATGGTGGTTTTCTGCACCTATCAACGTGTCATCTAAATTGGGAATTTCTCCTAATGCTATCCCTTCCCTACTTCCTACCCCGCAACAGGCCCTGGTGTGTGATGTTCCCCTCTCTGTGTCCATGTGTTCTCATTGATCAACTCCCACTTATAAGTGAGAACATATGGTGTTTGGTTTTCTGTTCCTGGGTTAGTTTGCTGAGAATAATGGTTTCCAGCTTCATCCACGTCCCTGCAAAGGACATTAACTCATCTTTTTTTATGGCTGCATGGTATGCCATGGTGTATATGTGCCACATTTTCTTTATCCAGTCTATTATTGATGTCATTTGGGTTGGTTCCAAGTCTTTGCAATTGTGAACAGTGCTACAATAAACATATGTGTGCATGTGTCTTTATAGTAGAATGATTTACAATCCTTTGGGTATATACTCAGTAATGGGATTACTGGGTCAAATGGTATTTCTAGTTCTAGATCTTTGAGAAGTCACTACACTGTCTTCCACAATGGTTGAACCAATTTACACTCCCACAAACAGTGTACAAGTGTTCCTATTTCTCCACATCCTCTCCAAGATCTGTTGTTTCCTGATTTTTTAATGATCACCATTCTAAATGGTGTGAGATGGTATCCCATTGTAGTTTTGATTTGCATCGCTCTAATGACCAGTGATGATGAGCTTTTCTCATGTGTTTGTTAGCAGCATAAATGTCTTCTTTTCAGAAGTGTCTGTTCTTATTCTTTGCCCACTTTTTGATGAAGTTGTTTGTTTTTTTCTTGTAAATTTGTCAAGTTCCTTGTTGATTCTGAATATTAGCCCTTTGTCAGATTGATAGATTTAAAAAGATTTTCTTCCATTCTGTAGGTTGCTTGTTCACTCTGATGATAGTTTCTTTTGCTGCGCAGAAGCTCTTTAGATTAATTAGATGCCATTTGTCAATTTTGGCTTTTGCTGCCATTGCTTTTGATGTTTGAGTCATGAGGTCTTTGCCCATGCCTATGTCCTGAATGGTATTGCCTAGGTTTTCTTCTAGGGTTTCTATGGTTTTAGTCTTTACACTTAAGTCTTTTATGCATTCTGAGTTAATTTTTGTATAAGGTGTAAGGAAGGGGTCTAGTTTCAGTTTTCTGCTTGTGGCTAGCCAGTTTTCCCAACAATATTTATTAAATAGAAATTCCTTTCCCTGTTGCTTGTTTTTGTCAGGGTTGTCAAAGATCAGATGGGTGTAGAGTGTCCCGTTATTTCTGAAGCCTCTGTTCTATTCCATTGGTCTATATATCTGTTTTGGTACCAGTATCATGCTGTTTTGGTTACTGTAGCTTTGTAGTATAGTTTAAAGTCAGGTTCTTTTTGCTTAGGATTGTCTTTGTTCTTTTTGCTTAGGATTGTCTTGGCTATCTGGGCTCTTTTTGGTTCCACATGAAATTTAAAGTTGTTTTTTCTAATTCTGTGAAGAAAGACAGTGGTAGCTTGATGGGTGTAGCATTGAATCTATAAATTACTTTGGGCAGTATCGCCATTTTCATGATATTAATTCTTCCCATCCATGAGCATGGAATGCTTTTCCATTTGTTTCTGTCCTCTCTTATTCTCTTGAGCAGTGGGTTGTAGTTATCCTTGAAAGGTCCCTCACATCTCTTGTGAGTTATATTCCTAGGTATTTTATTCTCCTTGTAGCAATTGTGAATGGGAGTTCACTCATGATTTGACTCTGTTTGCCTATTATTGGTGTATAGGAATGCTTGTGATTTTTGCACATTGATTTTATATCCTGAGACTTTGCTGAAGTTGCTTATCAGCTTGCAAAGATTTTGGGCTCAGACAGTAGGGTTTTCTAAATATACAATCATGTCATCTGCAAAGAGAAACAATTTGACTTTGTCTCTTTCTATTTGAATACCCTTTATTTCTTTCTCTTCCCTGATTGCCCTGCCCAGAAATTCAAATACTGTATTGAATAGGAATGGTAAGAGAGGGCACACCTCATACAGGAGAGCTCCAGCTGGCATCAAGCAGGTGCCCCTCTGGGACAAAGCTTCCAGAGGAAGGAATAGGCAGTAATCTTTGCTGTTCTGCAGCCTCCGCTGGTAATACCCAGGCAAACAGGGTCTGGAGTGGACCTCCAGCAAACTCCAGCAGATATGCAGCAGAGGGGCCTGACTGTTAAAAGGGAAACTAGCAAACAGAAAAGAATAGCATCAACATCAACAAAAAGGATGTCCACACAGAAACCTCATCCAAAGGTCACCAGCATCAATGACCAAAAGTAGATATATTCACGACGATGTGGAAAAAAAAAACAGCGCAAAAAGGCTGAAAATTCTGAAAACCAGAACGCCTCTTCTCCTCCAACGGATCATACCTCCTCACCAGCAAGGGAACAAAACTGGACAAAAAATAAGTTTGATGAATTGACAGAAGTAGGCTTCAGAAGGTGGGTAATAACAAACTCCTCTGAGCTAAAGAGCATGTTCTAACCCAATACAAGGAAGCTAACAACCTTGACAAAATGTTAAAGAAATCGCTAACTGTAATAACCAGTTAAGAGAAGAACACAAATGACCTGATGGAGCTGAAAAACACAGCGTGTGAACTTTGTGAAGCCTACACAAGTATCAATAGCTGAGTCAATCAAGTGGAAGAAAGGATATCAGAGATTGAAGATCAACTTAATGAAGTAACGCACGAAGATAAGATTAGAGAAAAAAGAATGAAAAGCAAGGAACAAAAGCTCCAAGAAATATGGGACTATGTAAAAAGACCAAACCTACGTTTGATTGGTGTACCTGACAGTGACGGGGAGAATGGAACCAAGTTAGAAAACACACATAAGGATATTATTCAGGAGAACTTCACCAACCTAGCAAGACACGCTAACATTCAAATTCAGGAAATACAGAGAACACCAGAAAGATACTCCTTAAGAAGAGCAACCACAAGACACATAATTGTCAGATTCACCAAGGTTGAAATGAAGGAAAAAATGTTAAGGACAGCCAGAGAGAAAGGTTGGGTTACCCACAAAGGGAGGCCCATGACATTAGCAGCAGATCTCTCGGCAGAAACCCTACAAGCCAGAAGAGTGGGGACCAGTATTCAACATCCTTAAAGAAAATAATTTTTAACCCAGAATTTCATATCCAGTCAAACTCAGCTTCATAAGCAAAAGTGAAATAAAATCTTTTACAAACAAGTAGAGGATCAGACTTGCCTTACAAGAGCTCTTGCAAGAAGCACTAAACATGGAAAGGAGAAGCTGGTACCAGCCATGGCAAACACATACCAAATTGTAAAGACCATCAACACTAGAAGAAACTGCATCAACTAATGGACAAAATAACCAGCTAGCATCATAATGACAAGATCAAATTCACTCTTAACAATATTAACCTTAAATGTAAACAGGCTAAATGCCCAACTGAAAGACACAGACTGAAAAACTGGATAAAAAGTCAAGACTCTTCAGTGTGTATTCAGGAGATCCATTTCATGTGCAAAGACCACATAGGTTCAAAATACAGGAATGGAGAAATATTTACCAAGAAAATGGAAAGCAAAAAAAGCAGTGATGCAATCCTAGTCTCTGATCAAACAGACTTTAAACCAACCAAGATCCAAAGAGACAAAGAAGGACATTACATAATGGTAAAGGGATCAATGCAACAAGAAGAGCTAACTATCCTAAATATGTATGCACCCAATACAGGAGCACCCAGATTCATAAAGCAAGTTCTTAGAGATCTACAAAGAGACCTAGACTCCCACACAATACTGGGAGACCTTAACACCTCACTGTCAATATTAGACAGATCAACAAGACAGAAAATTAACAAGGATATTCAGGACTTGAACTCAGCTCTGAACCAAGAGGACCTTCTAGTCATCTATAGAACTCTCCACCCCAAATTGACATAATATACATTATTCTCAGCACTACATCACACTTATTCTAAAATTGGCCACATAACTGGAAGTAACACACTCCTCAGCAAATGAAAAAGAAAAGAAATCATAACAGTCTCTCAGACCACAGTGCAATCAAATTAGAACTCAGGATTAAAAAACTCACTCAAAACTGCACAACTACATGGAAACTGAACAACATGCTCCTGAATGACTACTGGGTAAATAATGAAATGAAGGCAGAAACAAAGATGTTCTTTGAAATCAATGAGAATGAAGAAACAATGTACCAGAATCTCTAGGACACAGCGAAAGCAGTGTTTAAAGGGAAATTTATAGCAATTTATAGCACTAAATGCTCACAAGAGACAGCATGAAAGACCTAAAATCAACATCCTAACATCACAATTAAAAGAACCAGAGGAGCAAGAGCAAACAAATTCAAAAGCTAGCAGAAGACAAGAAATAACTAATATAGAGCATAACTGAAGGATATAGAGACCTGAATGACCCTTCAAAAAATCAATAAATCCAGGAGCTGTTTTGTTTTTTAAAGATCAACAAAATAGACAACAAATCAGACCAATAAAGAAGAAAAGAGAGAAGAATCAAATAGACACAATAAAAATGGTAAAGGAGATGTCACTACTGATCCCACAGAAATACAAACTACCATCAGAGAATACTATAAACACCTCTGTGCAAATAATCTAAAAAATCTAGCAGAAATGGATAAATTCCTTGATGCATACACCCTCCCAAGACTAAACCAGGAAGAAGTTGAATCCCTGAATGGACCAATAACAAGTTCTGAAATTGAGGCAGTAATTAATAGCCTCCCAACCAAAAAAAAGCCCAGGACCAGATAGATTCACAGCTTAATTCTACCAGAGGTACAAAGAGGAGCTGGTATCATTCCTTCGGAAAGTATACCAAACAATAGAAAATGTGGGACTCCTCCCTAATTTATTTTATGAGGCCAGCATTGTCGTGATATCAAAATCTGGCAGAGACAGAACAAAAAAAGAAAATTTCAGGCCAACATCCCTGATGAACATAAATGCAAAAATCCTCTACGAAATACTAGCAAACCAAATCAAGCAGCACACCAACAGCTTATCCAGGTTGGGCGCAGTGGCGCGCACTTATAATCCCAGCACTTTGGGAGGCTGAGGCGGGTAGATCACAAGGTCAAGAGATCGAGACCATCCTGGCCAACATGTTGAAATCTGTCTCTACTAAAAATAAAAAAAATGAGCTGGATGTAATGGTGGGCACCTGTAGTCCCAGCTACTTGGGAGGCTGAGGTGGAAGAATCCTTTGAACCCAGGAGGTGAAGGTTGCAGTGAGCCGAAATTGCACCACTACACTCCAGCCTGGTGACAAAGTGGGACTGTATCTCAAAAAAATAAATAAATAAATAAAAGGCTTATCCACCACCATCAAGTTGGCTTCGTTCCCTGGGATGCAAGGCTGGTTCAACATATACAAATCAATAAATGTAATTCATCACATAAACAGAACCAGACAAAAACCACGGTTATCTCAATAGATACAGAAAAGGCCTTCGATCAAATTCAACATCCCTTTATGCTAAAAACTCTCAAGAAACTAGATACTGATGGAATGTATCTCAGAATAAGAGCTATTATGACAAACCCCCAGCAAATATCATACTGACTGGGCAAAAGCTGGAAGCATTCGCTTTGAAAACTGGCACAAGACAAGGATGCCTTCTCTTACCACTCTGGTTCTGTATCTTTTAAGTGAAGCATTTGGGCCATTTGCATTCAGTGTTATTATTGAGATGTGAGGTACCATTGCGTTTATCATGCTATTTGTTGCCTGTGTACCTTTTTTTCTTTTTTAAAATTTTAACTTTTTGTTTTTTAGGTGCTGTGTGATTTATGCTTTAAAGAGATTCTGTTTTGATGTGTTTCCAGGATTTGTTTCAAGATTTAGAGCTCCTTTTAGCAGTTATTGTAGTGATGGTTTGATAATGGCAAATTCTCTCAGCATTTGCTTGCCCGAAAAAGGTCGTATGTCTCCTTTACATATGATTCTTAGCTTCACTGATTACAAAATTATTGGCAGAATAATTTTTTTTTTTGTTTGAGGAGGCTGAAGTTAGGTTCCCAATGCCCCCGAGCTTGTAGGGTTTCTGCTGACAAATCTCTTGTTGATCTGATAGGTTTTTCTTTTTAGATTACCTGGTGCTTTTGTCTCACAACTCTTAAGATTGTTTTCTTCATCTTAACTTTAGATAAATTAATGACAGTGTGCCTAGGTGATGATCTTTTTGTGATGAACTTCCCAGGTGTTCTTTGTGCTTTTTGTATTTGGATGTCTAGGTCTCTAGTAAGGCTTGGGAAGCTTTCCTCAAGTATTCCTATAAATATGTTTTCCAAACTTTCCAAGGTTTATCTTATTCCTCAGGAACACCAATTATTGTTAGGTTTGTTAGTTTAACATAATCTCAGACTTTTTGGAGGTTTTGTTCATATTTTCTGATTCCTTTTTCTTTGTCTTTATTGGACTCGGTTAATTCAAAAACCTTGTCTTTGAGCTCTAAATTTCTTTCTTCTATTTGTTCAATTCTATGGCTAAGACTTTCCAGAGCATCTTGCATTTCTATAAGTGTGTCCAATAATCACCTGAAGTTGGGATTGTTTTTTCTTTATGCTATCTATTTCCTTGAATATTTCCTCCTTCACTTCTTTTATCATTTTTTTTTTTTGGATTTCCTTGCATTGAGCTTTGCCTTTCTTTGGTGCCTCCTTGATTAGCTTAATAGCCTTTCTTTGGTGCCCCCTTGATTAGCTTAATAGCTAACCTCCTGAATTCTTTTTCAGGTAAATCAGGATTTTTTCTTTGTTTGGATCCATTGCTGGTGAACTAGGGTAATTATTGAGGGGTGTTAAAGTGCGTTGTTTTGTCATATTACAGGTTATTTTTCTGGTTTAGTCTCATTTGGGTAGCCTCTGTCAGAGGGAAGGTCTAGAGCTGAAGGCAGTTGTTCAGACTATTTTGTCCCATGATGTGTCCCCTTGAAGTAGTACTCTATCCCTTTTCCTATGGATGTGATTTTCTGTGAGCTAGACTGCAGTGATTGTTGTCTCTCTTATGGGTCTAACCATCCAGCAAGTCTACCCAGCTCTGTGCTGGTACTGGGGGTTGTCTGAACAGAGTCCTGTGATGTGAACCATCTATGGGTCTGTCAGCCATGGATACCAGCACCTGTTCTTGTGGAGGTGGCAGGGTGGGTGTAATGAACTCTGTGAGGGTTCTTAGCTTTGGTGGTTTAATGCTCTATTTTTGCTCTGGTTGGCCAGGAGATGGTGCTTTCCAGAGAGCATCAGCCGTTGTAGTATGGAGAGGAACTGGCTGTGGGTGGGGCCCTAGAACTCCCAAGATTATATGCTCTTTGTCTTCTGTCACTATGGTGAATAGGGAAGGCCCATCAGGTGAGGCAGGGCTATGTTTCTCTGAGCTCGGGCTCTCCTTTGGTGGATCTTGCTGCATCTGCTATGGGGGATGACAGTAAGGTTCCCAGGTTAATGGAGTTGTGTACCTAGGAGGATTATGGCTGCTTGTGCTAAGTCATGCAGGACGTCAGGGCAGTGGGGGAAAGCCATCAGTCACAGGCCTTACCCAGCTCCCACACAACTTAAGGGCTGGTCTCACTCCCACCATGCCCCCTTAACAGCTCCCAGTCTGTTTCCAGGTGGTGGATGAGCCTGGATACCCACCTCCCAGCTGCAAAAGAAAAGGGCTTGGTTCTTCCCCCACCTGTGGAGTCTACACACCGGATTCGCGGCACTCCCAAGTTCTTGCCAGGAGGCTTCTCACCTGGTTTAAATTGTTACAAGATTCAGCTAGAAAATTCCTTCTCCTTGTAGTGTTCTCCACCCCTCCTCCCCCTCCTCTGACCGCCCTCCCATGGATCCCAGTGGTGCCAGGCAGGAATGGTCTGCTTGGGGGACCCAGTGAGCTCTCAGGGCCTTTCCTGCTCCTTCTACCCTGTATTTTGCTCGGCTCTCTAAATTGACTCAGCTCCAGGTAAGGTTGGAAACTTCTCCCGCAAACAGACCTTCTGTTTCTCCAGTGGGGATGTATGTTTGGGAGAGGAGGATCTTCCTTTCCCACTTCCGCAGTTAGGGCATTCACAGTATTTGGGGTGTCTCCCAGGTCCTGCAGGAGCAGTCCGCTTCCTTCAGAGGGTCTGTGGGTCCTCTCGGCAATCCTGGTTTGCTTTTGTAGTCGATTTGGAGCTAAAATTCACAATGCTAGCCTCGGCACCCTGCTCTGTCCATCCGAGTCAGAGCTGCAAAATAGTCCTGCCTCCCACCCGCCATGATAATCCAAAATTTATATTTGATTGATATGAATAATAAGAATTGAAGATACTCGCCTTAGGAGAAAGGGGAATTGCATTTTGTTGTGCTGGAAACAGATTCCAGACCTAATGCAGAAATCTCAATTTCAGCTTCCTGACCTTCACCAGAGATCCAAAGTTATTCTGGTCGGGGCAATTATATGGGCAATCCCACCTTTTACCATTACCTACCATTAACCACTCCTTATTCAGGTTTCAGCTCATGAGTTGGTTTTATTTTGACAGAGGAGTGGTGACTTGGAGATTTCTCCTCATTCCTATAAACTTATTTATATTAAATATATATATTTAATATAAACATATAATATATATAAACTTATTTATATTAAATATATTAAAACAATGTATTAGAAAGTGATTTATCTGGAAGTGTTTGTGCTTTTATAGTGGAGTGCTTGTCGGATATCTATCAGCTACACTGCCGAATTTGCTTATTTCTTTGGAAACTTTGAAGTGGTTCATATGAGAGAGATGGTTCTGAGGTCCTAGGAAAGCTACCTCATTTTCTTTGATGACCCCCAGTCTGTGGCTATGGAGTAACTCCAATTCCATAGAATCAACAAGACTTCTCTCTAAGACCCAGCATAGTAAGATATTTGGGAAGAATTTTATTTCTTTAGGCTTAAAAAAAGCACAGGATGGTTGAATTTGAGAGATTCATTTAGATTTTGAAGGCTTTTGTTTGTAACAGAATTTAATCTTTGTATTTTAATTTTTTCCTTGAAATATTAAAATTAGAGAAGCTATATTTCAGGTTTGGGAATCTCCTGCTGGCATATTATTATTGGACTATCCTAATTTGACTTTTGCTCTTATTTTTGGAATCTTAGTTTATGTTGGACAATACGAGTGGATATAATTTGAAATGGGAAACAAGTGAGAGTGTACTATTGGCTTTAGGGACAGAAAGGCCTTGGAGTTGATTTCTAGTGGAACAGGAAATGATTATTCCTCCATGATAATTAGTTTGTAAATAAGGAAAAAATCCTCAGATACAACTTGTGATGGTCCTGTGCTTTCAGGTTGGAGAGGGCAAAGTTTTATACAGTTATGTAAACAACTCCAGGCTTTATAATTTCACTCATTACATGAATTATTGGACTATTAAAACGAGGTCAATATCATACCAAATGTGCAAAAGATGGAAGTATTCCCTTTGGAAACCAGCACAAGACCAGTGCAGGTTTTCACACGTGGCACTGACTTTCAAAATGTTCAATGAATAAATGGTGGAATTTATCATTTAGTAAAACATGTTTTCCTGACCTTCTTATAATGATTCTTTGTCAAAGAAACTCTTCCAAGTTTACAGGTAAAAGCCTTTCAAATAATTGGAGCTAGCTAGCTCTCTCCTCCCTTCCTCTCAATCCTGAGGTTTTGTCTTTCTTCTTCAGACCAAACTTCCTTTGATTTCTTTTTTTTAATTTTATTTTAAGTTTAGGGTATATGTGCCCGTGTACACTTATTACATAGGTAAATGTGTGCCATGGTAGTTAGCTGTACCCATCGACCCATCACCTAAGTAATAAACACAGCATACATTAGCTATTTTTCCTGATACTCTGCCTTTTCTTGCTACCACCTGGACAGGTCCACTTGTAAGTGAGAACATGTGGTGTTTGGTTTTCTGTTCCTGGGTTAGTTTGCTGTGGATAATGGCTTCCAGCTTCACCCATGTCCCTGCAAAGAACATGTTCTCATTCCTTTTTATGGTTGCATAGTATTCCATGGTCTATATGTACCACATTTTCTTTATCCATTCTATCATTGATAGGCATTGGGTTGGTTCCATGTCTTTTCTATTGTTAATAGTGCTGCAATGAACAATGAATAGTGCATGCATCTTTAAAACAGAATGATTTATATTCCTTTGGGTGTATACCCAGTAATGGGATTGCTGGGTCAAATGGTATTTCTGGTTCTAGATCTTTGAGGAATCGCCACACTGTCTTTCACAGTGCATACCAAACTTAACAAAGAGCACTTTAACTATTGAAATGTGCATTTGTTTTAGTTGACTGAGTTAAATACAGTTCATATTTATGTGATATAAATCTAGATTTCTTGCATTTTCTTTATGAATTTATTTTTTATGTCACATTTAATCATGTGCCTCACAAACTAGGTAATTGGCAGAGAAAAAATAAAAACAAATTTCTAGGAATAAGTCTCCAAGGGCTTGAAGTGCTTTTAATATTAATTCAGTATTGGAACTCTACATCTGTAAATATTTCATCATGTTCAACTTCTGCTTTTGAATCTGTGGCAAACAGGAAAGTCTGAAAGGCTTCTCAGTACAAAAACCTAAACTAAATTTAACACAAATGCTTTTAAACTCTCAACATCACACTCATGAAAAACCAAATCATTAAAAACTAGCCCAGGGTATTTTGAAAGCTGGAGCACCCTGAAGATATTTGCTGATTCCAGAAACTAGAAACTTGAGGTTTGATGGCCATTGGGTACATTGAAAGCAGAAGAAGAGACAATACCTTGAACCTAGGAAGGAAAGGAGGTCTAACTAAAACTCCTGCATAAATCCAGAGCCCCTGAGGAGTTTCACTCTGAAAGAGACAGACTAGCCTAGAAGAAACCTATCATCAACAAGAAGACATCAGGATGACCATTAATATAAGCCTGAGCTAAGGTGGAGGAAAAATAAAGTTACTGCAATGCTGTCTTAGAAATGATTAGGGTGCACATTTTTAACACTTTAAACTTAAAGTAGTCCTTGATTCATAGTGCCTAGCAGAAGAAAAATATATATTCTCTCTGAAGAAAGTACCTTCAGGTGGAACTTACAGAATTCTCAACACATTACGATAACCAAATATGAGCTTGCTAGCCGATATTTTAAATCACAGAAGAACTATGTTGCCTTGTGCTGGAACCAGACGAAATAATAAAGAGCAAATTATATTATCAAATTTTTAAATTATAAAGCACATTATATAAAATAAGTTTAAAATGCTTGGAGAATACCACTTTTAAAATAATGAAACAGATATGCCATATTTTAAGATTCATTCACCAATAGCTTTATCAGGGACAAGTTTTTTTTTTTCTTTTGGTTCTTTTTTTTCCTTAAATAAAAATGCTTACTAGTTTGCATTAAACTTTAATTACTAACTGTGAGCATTTTACCATGTTCCTTCTTTAATAAATATAGAGTCTCTACGTCAGGCCCCATGTAAGGAGCTGGCAAAATAACAAAGGCCAGAAAGTTTTAGTTCTGGTTCTCACAGAGTTTACCATCTAGTTACAGAGGTTCATATGATAGAATAGAATTAAAGCTTCTTGCATTCTGTCTTAGCAGGATCTGAAGACTATCTAAGATTGTTTTAAAAAATCAAAGAGAGTAGTATGAATAATTAAAATTAGAGATAATTCACTTAAAAATCTTATTAATCTTAACAGACCATTTTACTTTTGTATCATTTTATTCTCAATAATTCACATTTTCAACATCTAGATTTCTCAATCAGTCAGGGTCCCTCTTTTGTATCTGCTAGTGACTTTATCACCTAAATGATTCTAAGAGTGATCTATACAAAGCAGTAGGGCAAAATTAGCAAACTTATAGTTCATTAGAAGGAGCCTAAACCTACTTTAATTCATGGAAAACAGAGATTTAGAAATAATAACAATTTTTGCTTATGAAGTATAATATAGGAATTTTTAAAAACAATCAAAAGGCAATAATTATATTTGAGGTCAGTTAAGTCATAACAAAATGATACTGGTGCTATTAGCTACTTACAAATTTGGGATTGTTTAAAAGAAAAATTTAAAACTCCACAAGAGGGCCGGGCGCAATAGCTCATGCCTGTAATCTCAGCACTTTGGAGGCCGATGCAGACGGATCACCTGAGTTCAGGGGTTTGAGACTAGCCAGGCCAACATGGTGAAACCTATTCTTTACTAAAAATACAAAAATCAGCCGGGTGTGGAGGTGCATGCCTGTAATCCCAGCACTTTAGGAGGCTGAGGTGTTTGGATCACTTGAGACCAGGAGTTTGAGACCAGCCAACCAACATGGCAAAACCCTGTCTCTACTAAAAATACAAAAATTAGCCAAGCATGGTGGTGCATGCCTATACAGCCTGGTTGACAGAGTGGTGAGACTCTGTCTCAAAACTAACCAAATAAATTAATTAAAATTTAAAAATAAATAATACAATTCCATATGAAGGAAATGTTGAAAATATTTTTCCCTTGATATTAAACATTTTTTTCTATAGTCTTCCTCTTGAAATATAATGTTGAAGAAAACTGTGAGAAAAAGTAACATCTGAATACACACTTTGACTCATAGCTATTTTCCATTTTCCCAGGTAACATTAGCTTATGTAAATAAAAACAATGAGTAAGGAATGCTATGGACCTGCAGTCAAAGTGATTATCCTGTGTTGATTTCTGTGCATAATATGGACAACAGCCAATCATTTGAATGTAATTTATTGATATAAGTAAATAACTAAGTCATGGTTCTGCAGTTGGACATTTTTTTAGCAGTAGATCTTTCTAACTTGGACTATCAGCTCTGCTTTATACATTTTGAAGTAGAAGTAAAAAATTTATAATTCCAGAACAGGATGGCCAATAAAATTCATTTTGGGTGCCAGTTTGGGTTATTAAGTAGTGCTGCCTAATGTATAGCATCAAGGAATATTATGGGGGCTGCTTCAAGAAAAATGTCATGATAATTTCATGTCTCAGGCAAAGGAGTACAGAGTGTCATAACACGTGGTTTATTTGATGAAGCTGTAGGAAGATAGTATAAAATAGCAAAAAAATCAATTTGTTATATACCCAGTTATATATTTTGCTATCAACATGCAATTTTTTTTTTTTTTTTTTGGAGGCTGTGTCTTTCTCTATCACTCAGGCTGGAGTGCAATGCACAATCTCGGCTCACTGCAACCTCCACCTCCCAGGTTTAAGCCATTCTTGTGCCTAAGCCTCCCTAGTAGCTCAGATTACAGGCGTCTGCCACCACACCCAGCTAAGTTTTGTATTTTTAGTAGAGATGGGGTTTTACCATGTTGGCTAGCTGGTCTGGAACTCCTGAGAGCAGGTGATCCACCCACTTCAGCCCCACAAAGTGCTGGAATTACAGGCATGAGCCACTGCACCTGGATCTACGTGCAATTTTATGTACACATATGTTTTGTAGCAATTCAATATTTAAAGGACTTGTTTCATAAATGAGTACATAGCTGTAGGATAGAGAATGATCAAGTTATTCCTACTTTGATTCTTTGCAAACTACTTATGAACAGTTGCAAAGATTAAGATAATGTGTGAGTAATTTTACATATTTTTTCTTTTTGAAAATTGTACCTTACAAAGGGCTTCTTAAGAAAGTAGTCTTCTGAGATACTTTCTACTTCTAGTGACCAGCAAGATACTCATATCAAGGGAAGTCCCCTAGCAGCAGGAGAGAAAATGGTATATTTTTAATGTGAAGTGTTTTTTGTTTTTAATATCTTTTTTTTCTGGGAGAGGGGACATTAAGATGGTCATAAGGATGGGGATAGAAAAATTTCCAATGGCAACAATCAATAAATGCTATTGATGTTAAAAGAATTAGGTGTCCACAAGCATACTGGTTACTAAAATGTATTTTTCAGGGTTACATTACCTTGATTAATTTGGTAAGGTCCAGAGTCTGGCCCTTAAACTAGCAAGTCCAGAAATTTTGTGTTTTTAATTTCTTTGAGTAGTTGCTAAACTAATAAAAAGGAGGATAAAGTTAATAATGTCATTCACTTGCTTCAGTTCCTTCCATGGTGCCAATTATTGCCTTTTACCAGACCAAAATAACTAACATAGCTTTCCCCTCCACTCTCTCCAAACTGAACTACTATTGTTTAAACAGCTTTATTGAAACAACACATACCATTTTATTCAGCCATTAAAAATGCAATTCATTGGCATTTAGTATATTCTCAAAGTTGTGCATTCCTCTTCACAATTAATTTTGGAATATTTTTATTACCCCAGAGGAAATCCAGAGCTCCTTAGCTATCACCTCCTCCAATCACCCCAACTCCCCTATCCCTAGGTTATCACTGTTGCATTTTCTGCTTCTATATATTTGCCTATTCTAGACATTTTGCATTAACAGGATCATGAAATAATATGGTCCTTTGTGACTGGCTTCTTTAACTTAGAATAATATTTGTTATTATTTAGGATTTTGATTATAGCCATTCTAGGGAATGTGAAATCGTGTTTCACTGTGCTTTTGACTTGCGTTTCCCTGATGATTAATGATGTGGAACAGCTTTCCATGTGCTTTTTGGCTATTTGTATGTCTTTAGAGAACTGTGTATTCAGATTATCTGTTCATGTATAAATTTGTTTGTCTTTTATTATAGAGTTGTAATAGTTATTTATATATTTTGGCAACCAGTCCTTTATCAGGTATATAATTTGCTCATATTTTGTCTCATTCTGTGGGTTGTCTTTTACTTTCTTAATGATTCTATTTGAAGTTTAAATGTTTTAACTTTATGGTATATTAATCAGCTCTAGTTCCCGTAACAAAATACTATAGACTGGATGGCTTAATCAACACGGATATATTTCCTCACAGTTCTGAGAGGCTGGAAACCTGAAGTCAGGGTTTCAGCATGGACAGGTTCTGCTGAGACCTCGTTCTAGCTTGCAAATGGCTGCCTTCTGACTATGCCCTCACATGCACATGGCAGAGAGAGCGCTCTGGTGCCCCTTCCTCTTCTAAAAAAAGAAGTAATCCCAGTTGGAGAGCCCTACCCTCATGACCTCATCTAAACCTAATGATTTCCCAAAGTTCCCATCTCCACATACCACCATGTTGGGGATTAAGACTTCAACATATGAATTTGGGGACATAATTCAGTCATAGCAGATGGAGTCTGGTCTATTTTATCTTGTGTTGCATGAGCTTTTGGTGTCACATTTAAGAAACCATTGCCTAATCCAAGATTGCAAAGATTTACTCTGTTTTTCTCTAAGAATTTTATAGGTTTAGTATGCTTAGGCTTTTTTGGATTTTAGAAAGTTGTTCATGATGTTCCCTTAATCTGGAAGAATTTTCATTCAACATGTATTTTACCTGGCTCTTACTCATTTTTCACATTTCATCTTAGATTCTCCCTTCACACACATACCCTCCTACAGGGATGCATGCTGGATGCCCTGGATATAACCCCATCTCAACATTTATCAGATTCCACTGTAATTATTGTTCAGTCACTTCTATTTACTATGTCTTTTTTACCATTGTACACATTATAATGTGTGAAAAATTTCACAGGATCTCCTACATATTATGCATCCAGTAATATTTTGTGGAGTAAATAGAGGAATGATTAAAGTGTCAATTTTTAAAATTTCAGAGAGAAATGCAATTGTCAAGCGAGCCAGTATCCAACCTAGGCTGACAAGGGCAAGTTTCCTCCTCTACAGTAATTGACATAGAAAATTTGAGTCATGTAAAAATATCCCTCAGTATCTATGGAATTAGAATGTGTTACATTATTTGAACATCTGATGACACCATGTCATGTAAGTGTGTCCTAACAATTCCAGAACACACACATACACCCCTATTCCCAGACAACTACAATCCTTAGGCTGGGATGTACTTTCACAAAGACAGTGCTTAGAAGAGCCTTTCCAGCTTTCTCTTTCATGGTTTGCTTCTTTTTCTCTGTTATTTCACGATTTCACCCTAGCCCCCCACTGATGAACTGCTTTAGCTGTATATTGATATAACATATTAGAACACAAAGTGTTATTTTCTCAGCTACAGTGTACAATTTTAAATGTTACACGCAGCAAAATTCTCCAAGGCAGAAAAATATGTTTCAATAAATTTTACAACTTCTATAGCACCCACTACAGCATTTCAGCTCAGTGAACAGCAAACAATATTGTAGCCCAAATATTTTTGGTTATGTAATTATAACTGATTGCTAGAGAGACATGATTTTGTTTTGTTTAGTTTAGAGTTAGAGCTTTGTGTAGCTATGTTGGGAGATTTAAATATTCAGCTCGAATGCTATTTTGTGTGTCTGGGACTGTTTGCCACAGCAGGTGTTACCTAACCAGATGCTAAAGCCTTTTAAATTAATATGCAGCATCTTGTCAAACATACCTCCTGCTTTACACTGTCAGAGCTGTTGAAAATTGGCTTTTCCTGCCAAAAGAGTATTTGGTTGGCAATGACTCAGCCCTGACATGCTTTAACTACAATGCTTACTGGGCCAGGTGATTGTACTAACATACTTAGAATGTCGAGTTTTAATAAATGTACAAATTCATGAAGCATCAAATAAGCAAAAAAATCTGTTGAGCATTGAAGATTCTTCCTTCTCCTCCATAAAAATGAGTCGAAATTGAGGACAAGAGCATTAACTGGTTGAAGACCTAGGTTGGTTCCTCTGTTAGAATTGCTCCCTAATGACCTCCCTCTCTCTTCTTTCATATACTTGATATAATAAGACCAGAACAAGGTTTTGTTTTATTTTTTCCTATTTGGAGAAAAATGACAGGGATGTGGAGCAGGTCAAAGGGAAAAGAAACTTGGAGTGAGTAACTTCAGTCGTGGTTCCAAGCCACTGGGTTTGTCTCTCTCATTCTAGTAATACGCAGCGGGACAGGATTTGGGACTAAGGCAGTTACTCAAACTTAGAGCCAGAGCCCAAGGGATGAGGTGGGAGCTTCATTCAACAGGCTGCATCCCACTCATCTGGGTCAGGGAATCTGTGAAAGACTTCAGGCTGTAACCCTGGATTCTGGTCAGACTTGTAGGCGGCTGGGCTCCTCTCAAACAGCATCTCAGAGCAAGCAATGCAAGGTTCATTAAAAACTTCTCAAATATGTTGTTATACTATCATTGCATTTCAGACAACAGAAAACATCTTGAGAGGTGCGTGAGCCCTGGGTTAGTGATAATAGATGCAATCAGAGAGATTAGGAGAGGATAATAGAAGATAAATCTGAGACATGTTTAAGGAAGCTTTTAAGGACAGTTTTATGATATCTAGAGCATTTCCTCATAGATTCTACCCTTATAGACATTAACATTATAGAATGTCACTTGATATGTCTTAGGTAGTAGTAATGGAAATTTTTGATCAGCAAGAATTACTAAAGGAACACAGGAACAGAAGGGTACAATAAGATATTTTCTCTCAAAAATATGCCGAGTATTTTTACTGTATCACACTAATGTCAATCACTTCTACCATGCTAGTTCACTAATGATACAGTAGAACACTCTCATTTTTATTGTTATGCTTGAGGATAATCCTCTTGTCCCTGATATATAACTAGTTTCAGTATCAGGGCTTTCCAGATAAAAAGGGCAATGAGTAATAATGAGCCTTGGATAGGTGACTCTTGAGTTACACTTTAGTTACCATTCAAGAAAAAAACTGCATGGTTTTTGTAAGTCCTAAAGCATTTAATGAAATATATTATTATAATAAGGAAAATTGGGTCCTATAAGAAATCAAAATTATATGTAGAATAACCACATATGGCTTAAAGAAAACTAAGCATATACATCATTTGTTGGACATCTACTGTAACTAGGACCTGTGCTAATCATGTTTATACTGATGATCTTATTTTACCCACATGAATCCTATGAGAAAGGATAATGCTACCTCCATGACCCAGATAGATAACTGACACTTTAAAAGTTCACTGTTATTGGCCAAGATATGAACCTAACTCCAATTCCTTCTGGAATCTGTCCTGTATGGATTATGCCACACACAACTTCCATGAAAAGGCAGAGTTTAAGGCCAGTTTACCCATTAGTCACAGTGAGTACATGGGCAGAGCCTGGGGTTCACAATATTTTTGAGGGGCATGTAAATGTTTTAATCTCTTAAAATTTTACATATACATGTATATGTTTTACAAATATGTATATAATATTTTTAATAGATGAATGGGCCCATGAAGGCATATGTGCCTAGGGCCCACAGAAGCAATACAGTGCCGGCAGAACAGCCAATGTGGGGGATACTGACAACCTCTACCTTGCCTCCAAATATGCTCCCAACCCATATGTAGTGACACTGCCACTCTCCAGAATTTAAAAAACAAGCTGAATCATCTCTATCAGGCTATTGTTAAAGAGAGCCTAATACCTGGGGCAGCTCTATACATATATTGAGAAGTTGGTGTCCACAAAGAGAATGAGAATAAGATATAAGTACATTTCAGTAGGAAGATGGTGAGTGATTCATGGCTTCATGGTCAGACGGCCTGAGACTGCTTGACAATTTCGATTTCTACAACCATCTACTTTTTGAAAGATTCCAGGTACCTTGATAGAAGATGTTGAAAACAAAAGTTACCAAATACCCAAGTACACATCTACGAAGGGAATGACTTTTGTATCATGTTGGATTTCAAATAGGCTTGCATCCCCCCAGGTCACTATGATACATTAACATAGTCTTCTATTATGCAGTTTTAGGAAGAAGACCAAAAACTCTCTAATTGGAATATAGATACATAACAAATCAAGGGGGCACGAAATATAATGCACATGGAATTTAAACCTTGTTTTTTTTTTTTAACATGAGCAGTCTTTTTACCCAGTGATTTTTGTGAAAGTTCTGAGTCCAGTGGTGCCTGTCACATTGCATTAGTTATGCAGGTGATTCTTCCTTCAAGCTGTCTGGCCCAGGGCTGACCATGAGACATGGGCTGTTTTACACAGTAATTTTGGATGACAGCATTCCCTGGGCTCATGTGAGACCAGAAGGCAATTATAAAAACAGAGGTCATTAGCACTGTATTTGATTACATAATAAAATAAAGATATTGCATATATATAGTGATATAATGATGAAGTATTAATTTCTATATACCTTTCTTCCCAAACTAAATGATTTCCAAACTGAATTTCTAAAGACTCTTCTGAATTTTACCAGCTAATATACTGAGATATGCATAGAGATAAAATTTGAGAAATATATTTTTTGTTGCTTTGTTTTTAATCTCTCAAATGTAATACTTCTGTTATTAATCTGTTCTAGAAAGTATATCCTGTGGTTTGGGGAAGAATATACATATTTTACATGTAAATTTATGTGAAATTATATGCAAATATAGATTTAAAATCCAAAGCATTCCACTGAGTATTACAAATAAAATTGCTAGAAGAATTATTAAAGTTTAAAGGAGGAAACAGCAAAATACAGTAAATGAGGGGCATAGCCTAAGGAAGTCATTATAAAATAAGCATTTTGAGGCAGTTAATTTTTTCTGTTTGAAATGCTAGATGGCCAAATCAGCATGCTTCCCTGCCATATGCTTTCCTGAGAGCTATTTTTGATTTGCACAAATGGTTGAAGAATAAACTTAAAAGATGCTTTTTTGTGGTTGGTGAGGGTGTTGGCAGTGTTTAGTGAAGCTGAATTCCAACTTGCCATTTCTTTTCCCCTCCTCTCTCTCAAACTGGTCTGCACTCACAATTCTTCAAGGCAGGACTTACTCAGATAGATGGCTGCAGAAATAAGGCCATTGTCAGTTCATTAATTAAGTGGCTCACAAGATTAGAAAATGCAGGTTTAATTGAAAGGTAAAGAGTATTAAAATTATAATCAAGATGAATGGATTGTCTCAGATTTCTCTGGAGACTGTCTGGTGTCATTGACTTAAAATTGAAAGGCTGAATTTTCCTCTTATTATGCAGCTTCTCCTGACCTGCTTTCCTGAGGAGAGGACTCACCTATTAAATCAAGGCCTTTCAAGCATTTAGTAAATGAGAAAATACGTCATTTATTTTCTTAATTAAACCTTCTCAAATAAGCATACCATCTGAAATGAGTCAGGGAAGTTAGAAGGTTTTTTGTTCAAGCTCTATTATGTTTATTATTAAATATCAGAAAATGAGTTTAAAGATGAACCTGTATAAAAATAGAATTCTCTTTGTCTGTCTGAGAGTAGGTAGCCTGAGAGGCTATAGTGATTTACCAGGTGGAAAAGGCATAATTTGAAAAGAAGAGGAAGGTTAACCAGAAGAAGTTATACACTCTTTCATTTCCTGTCCAGGTTACTCTTACAGAATGTAAATAGGCACAAGAACTGAGTCAAATTATGCTTTGCCTCTGTATTTCTCACTTTGCAAATAACATATGCAGAGATCAAAATGAGAGAAGCTTATTCGCACTAAACTGACTAAGAACAACATATTGACCTAAGGCCTATCATTTGATATATCAGCAGCACAGACAACTCAAGCTCATCCTTAGCTTAGAAGTCAGCACAAAAGAGTGAAGCCACTGATAAGATACAAGACAGCTTATCTTTGCTCTGGGATATGACAGGCTTCAGAGATGTTGGCACAAGCATTGCCATATAATAGAATGGGTCTTGATAGAAATACTTAATCAATTCTACTTTTCTCATCTGTGTTCTGGGAATGATAACACTGCTATAATGAATAAACCACATAACAGATGTAAAGTTCCTAACAATGTACCTAGCATATAATTAGTACTTAAGAAATGATATTTAAGAAAAGAGCCAGGCTCAGTGGCTCACAACTGTAATCTCAGTGTTTTGGAAAGCCGAGGTGGAGGTGGGAGAATTGCTTGAGGCCAGGAGTTTGAGATAAGCTGGGCAACATAGTGAGACCCCTGTATTTTCTTTAAAGACAAGTGAGACCATGTTTTTTTTTGTTTGTTTTTTTTTTTTTTTTTAATGATGAGATGAGGGAAGAAAATAAGTAAAAATGTAACAATGGGGAATATTAGCTGAAATGGAGGAACTTTAGATTTTATGTAATTTAAGAGACTTGTAACAAATTTAGGAATGCACAACAGTTAGATGACTTGTGTTAGTATATAAGAAATACTTTCAAAATACTAAGATACTGACAGAAAAAAAATTATTTTATTTTCCTCTTTTTTAAAAAAGAAACTAATGCTTTATACCATGAGCTGAATTAGCATTGAGAGGGATAGAAATAGCTAGAAAAGATTCATTTCAGAGAAAAAGTAGTTTGAATGATTAATTCCCTGAATGCATATAAACATATCAAGAGCAGGGACCTTAACTTGCTTCTTTGCTTGTCAGCTTTCCAGCACTAAGAACAGGGTCCACTACATAGCAGGTGCTCATATAAATGTGTTTGTGATGTGCCTGAGGACACACTAAGAAGGAGAAGAGCATCCCTCCCTTTGCTCTGAGGGTAATGTGATGACACTATGTGATCTAGATCTTCACTGTTCTTTAAAATTCCAAGGGACAAAATATAAATAAGGGAAGTCATTTTACTCTTTGGAAAGAGAAAGTATTTGGCAGGCACTGGTTGGAGAACAAAATAGTCTGAAAAGTTGTTGAATATGCGTAGTAGCTGGTGACTGATCTAATTCTCTTATCTCACTGATTCAAACACACTTAGCTCTTTCTACAGATTTCTTTTTAATTCAGACATGTTGAAGTATGAATAAAGGTTCATTCTAACATTTACTTCTCACTGCTTTAAGCTTCTGATAATACTCTGTGTTATACATTGTATTCTGTTTCGTAACTTTTTCACTCAAAATTATATTTTTGAAATCTTTCCATGTTGCTGTACAAAGCTCTAACCTATTTATTCTTCCTTTTGCATAATATTCCATCATGCACATTTACTATATTTAATTCATATATTTTTCTATATATGGAAATCTAGGTTGTTCCCAGTGAATTTTTTTTTTTCTGGGAATCTTGTGGAAATACTGTTCTAAAAACATAATTTGAGAAATGCTAGACTAGAGAAATAATATTGGTTAAATACACATTTTCACTTTAAGAATGAATAAGACCAATGAACAAATAATAAATCTGAATGCATGAATTATTCAGAGCAATAGGCCCAAATCACTAAGGAATAGAAAATATTTTCATTATTTCTTCTGCCGCATTCATTTTCTCTCAGGTGCACATGCTCTCATTCATTCTACCATCTTTGCATTCAGCACAAATACTTATATCACAAAATTATGCTTTCATGATAATGAGCTTCAGCACTAGAGCTAGCCTATTCCTAGGTTGGAGGTATACTGCAGATCTCTTTGCAGAAATTACCAGGATCAGAGAAGATTTTCTGAATAATTTGTTAAATTTGGCAGCTTCCAAGTAGTCACTATGTTACTATAATATATATATATATATATATATATATGGTAATATGATACGAAAAGGTACAAAACAGAATACAATTTATAACACACATATATATATGCTATAAAGCATGACAGACAATAATGTCATTGCTATGTCAAATGGTATATTTCAATATAGACAAAACAACAGCCACAAATTAAAAAAGAATATTATGTCTTTTATATGTTAAGAAAATTATGATCTCACTCAGAAAAAAAAAACCCTCCAATAATAATTTTTAAAATTATTTTGGTATCAAAGTCCGAAGATTGAGGAATGCAAGCCATTTATTTATTATCACAACATGGATTTATTGTTTATGCAGTTTTCCAGGAACTATGCTGAGACCTAAGGATATAAAAAATACACTAACTTGGGAGGCCGAGGCAGGTGGATCACGAGGTCAAGAGATTGAAACCATCCTGGCCAACATGGTGAAACCCCGTCTCTACTAAAAAATACAAAAATTAGCTGGGCATGGTGATGCGCACCTGTAGTCCCAGCTACTTGGGAGGCTGAGGCAAGAGCATTGCTTGAACCCGGGAGGCAGAGGTTGCAGTGAGCAGAGCTCGTGCCACTGCACTCAAGCCTGGCACCTGGTGACAGAGCAAGACTCTGTCCCCCTCCCCCCCCCAAAAAAAACAAAACACAACAACCTTGCCTTAAAGGATTGTACTGTTTACGTGCAGGAGACAAACACATAATTCAGTTATTATAATTCAGTTATTATAAAAAAATACAATTAGGTATTTTAAAGCATTAAGAAGGCTAGTGCTTTAAAAATGAATTAGGCAGTGGGATGATGAAGATTATTTGAGTTGTGGTAGATAGTATGTAAAAGAAACAGGAAAAAAGCTGAAAATATGAAAAGGTAGAGATGGAAACAGGAAAGAGAAATTTTTCACAGTAGATGAAGAAGATAGACCATCTAAGAATGAGGCTTTTGAGGGACATATGACTTCTAAAGGGCATAGACTAGAATTACTATGTGTGTGGCACTTTGGTGATGGGTTTTGACTGCTTGTTAATGACAGAGATCCCTGATGGGCCTCAAATGTGAATTCTGAAAGTTCTATGAGGGCAACTGCAACAGCTGTGCTATGTTATCTTCATATCTTCAGCATCTAGCACAGGGTGTGATATGTGGTAGGTGTTAATAGATGTTGTATGAATGGCTGGATAGAAGGATGATAATCTCAGTATGCCTGAGACATTTGATAAGAGTTTCCATTTTCAGCCAGAAGGTGGCAGTGTTGCAGAAATGTAAAAGTTTTAGACTCAGACACAGCGGGTCATTATTTAGCTGTGAGTTTGAACAAGTTTTATTCATTACTGCTAAGTTTCGGTGTCCTTTTCTGAAAAATAAGGAGTAGACGGTATAATTCAAGTAAAATGGTTAGCTTTGGGCATGGCAAAACAAAGTGCCAACTACTCAAAATGGTATTAATTGTTGCTATTGTTCTATAGGTACTAAAACTAATTAGTTATGAAAGAGCCATGTTTGGAGTAGTGTGAATTTTGAAAGTTAAAGTTGGTTTAAATTTGGTATGTTTGAGGGTAAAAAGCTCTGAAAGTTTAGTGATCTTGGGAAAGATAATTTTTCCAAAAATTGAAGCACAAATCAAAAGGGAAAAGCCTGTGGTCGGGGAAACAAGCTGTTATTACCCAGCATGAGTTAGATTGTCTGAATTCAAAGCCCAGCTCCATCATTCACTAGATGTGTGACTTTGAACAAATTACTTAATTTCTTTAGGCCTCAGTGAGATTTTAGTAGTTTCTTACAGTGTGTTATTAGGATTGTTGAGGTAATTAATATGAATTGCTTGGCAGAGGACATGGCATACATACCGTAAGGTCACAATCAATGTTAACCATATTTGCTGTTACTGATATCTTTGGAAGATGACGTGAGGCTCAGTTCATGTTTATGGTAAGGAGAGTAGGTATAGAAAAGATAACTGTCAAAGTATAAAAAATGTTTGATGATTACCTCCATGTGAGGTTTCAGCCTCTATGTGGTCTCAAATACATAGAACATACTTGTCTAACACTTTTTGCTCTGTGTAGAAGGTATACTATGTCTTGGACCATCTAGTTCCCCACACTCTGATTGGACTAATTAAGGGGGATCATGCAACATAATTGTAGTTCTGTTCTTGCCACGTTGCTGATAAAGATGTACCCAAGACTGCATAATTTTATAAAGAAAAAGAGGTTTAATAGACTCACAGTTCCACGTTTCTGGGGAGGACTCAAAATCATGATGGAAGGTAAAAGGTACTTCTTACATGGTGACGGCAAGAGAGAATGAGGACCAAGTGAAAGGGATTTCCCTTTATAAAACCATCAGATCTTGTGAGAACTCACTCACTATCAGGGGAAGCAGTATGAGGGAAAACCACCCCCATTATTCAATTATCTCTACCTGTTCCTGCCCTTGACACATGAGGATTATTACAATTCAATGTGAGATTTGGGTGGGGACAGAGAGACAAGCCTTATCAATAGTAACATTATTTAATGTTTCAGATAAGGAAAAAGGGCACCTCTAAATGTACTCCAAATCTGAATAATATAAACCCAACTAACAACTAGGTTCAAAATGAAATAGTAGAAAAGCACTAGACTTGCAGTGTGGAGAATTACATTCAGAGCTAACTCACTCCCTGTGGCTTGTGAGTCTTGTGAACTTAGACTTACAGCTTATCATTAGTCAGTTTCCTCATCTATAAGATGGGAGTGAAACTCCCTTCCTAGGTATTTAGAGAGCAAGATGGTATAATGAATGTGAAAGTAGCGCCTGATATTTGCTAGGAACTTAATAAAAGTAAGACTAATCTTAATACATGGAGTCACTAGCCTACTCAGAATCAGTGCCATGATAATAAAAAAGGCCAAGTCTTCTGTCACTTATAACATCTTGACTAATTTCTGCCTTCTGTTTTAAAAACTCGATTGTTTTAGTGAACTTACACAATTATATTTTCTCTTATTTTCAAAGCACAAAAGCATACTTCTCCATTGTAGAAAGTTTGATGATAGAAATACATGGGAGGAAGCCAAAAACCAAAATTCATTCATAATTTCACACCTAGAGATACCTAATGTTAAAATTCTAATAGACACATATATTTTTTATAATTAGCATGATGGTAAAATACAGATTTTATTTATGTTTTATCTTAGTGTCATAATATACTAAGCATAAGATTGTTTCTAAATGCCTACATGTTAATAACATGCAAGAAAGAATCTTCATGTATCACTTCTTTTCTCTATCAAAATTATGCAGTATATGAAAAACAATTTATTTTCTAGAGATAGGTTTATTACTTTATATTTGTTTCATTTCCATTTACTACCTAAATAAAATGCTCAGAGTATTAACAACATTTAAGCAGGCAAAATCAGGGGAGAAAACATTTATCCCTATGTAGCCGAAATGTAACAACGAACTCTTTGATCTAGAATCTAGCCCTAAAGTCTACTCTAAGGTCTTTGAAGTATTCACTTGGGCTGAAGCCATTTAGAGAAACTAAGCAAAGTAAGCGGTTTGAAGCAAACAAAAATATAAATTCCAAATCTTACCCAACTCTGCATAATCATCATATTCATTTACTTTTTACTAAATTTGCCTTCCTGGAGGTTAGGTTAACCAAACCTGTCTCCTTCATTTTTTTTTTCATCTTCTGAGTGCCTTCTCAGCCTAGAACTAAGCTTTCTCGAATACTTAAATATTTGATAAGCATCAATTTTACTACTGAAAATCACTCTAAAGGTTTATTATATTATTATTTTTAATTAAATATTTGTTTATAATGTAGAATAGCAGAATAGTTGAATTTCCTGGTCTTCTTATTAAATAACCTTTTCTCTGTGTAAAGAAACTTTCCACCATTAGTAAAAATACCTTATCATATGATCTCTGATCCCATTTAGGGGAAGGAGGCCAGGGAAGATTACTTCACAGTGTCATTAGCCACATGAAGATAGAATTTTTGAGAACCCCCAATTTTTTGGTGACAATGTGACCTATTAACTAAAAATAAATATTATTTGAGCTCCCACTATGTCCTAGATACTGGTGGTGTAACAGTGAATAAGTCAAAGTCCTTGTCCACATGGAGCTTACCTTTTGGAAAAACTGAGCAATACACAAATTAATAAGAAAATCTTAGATAATGTTATCAAATCTTAGGTGTATTTATTATTTTGTTAAAAAAATGTAGATTTCCCTGCTTCATCTTGTTAACAAATAAAATAAATTTCTCAATCTCAAAATAGGACATTTAACAGGTGCTATTGTTCTGAAGATCCACTGTATTCTGTATAAACATTGCTATATAGGTATTAAAGTATACGATTTTTGGAGCTGTTCACAAAATTAGGTGAACTTAAATACTTAAATTACTCTAGGAATAACTTATTAACATTAGATTCAGTGTGATGTAGCTGATATATTTTGCAATATACTTTATACACCCATCTAAGCAGTGTATTGTAATAAAATGTATATAATAAATATTATGAATTAGCAGGTTTTGAATAATGAATTAAGATACTTCATAACAGCAATATATGTTAACCAGTCAATGGGGTCAATTTTCCCCATTCTTTTCATTTTGAAATTTGTATATTTATTTATTTCTGCTTTAGATCTTGAATGTTTCTTCAAATATTTTTATTACTTTTCCAGGAATTTGCTGCACTGACGAAAGAATTAAATGCCTGCAGGGAACAACTTCTAGAAAAGGAAGAAGAAATCTCTGAACTTAAAGCTGAAAGAAATAACACAAGAGTAAGTGTAAAGCAGCCTTCTTGGAATTAATTCCACTTCTAGTTTTGTGTATTACATCTGATATACATATAAAAAAGAAAGTATATGCATTTAGAAATACTTTAAGCAGATTCTAACTCATAGTCAGTTACTTAAAGTAAAGGAAGATATACTACAAAACTCAAAACAAAAAGACAGGAAACCTAAATTATAGTCACAGCTACTAAATCACTATGTTGCTTTCCAAAATAGTCACATTCCTTCTGGCTTTTACTTTATTTGACTTTAAAAAGAAGATCTGGATTTCAATAATGGGTTTCAAACTTTCAAAAGGTTGTTTTGGGGGTAGGGTAATCTCTCAGAGGCTGGGCAAAGAGGAGAGTTTTGCAGAAGAGCAGAAGTTTAAATTATGTGTTGCTACAAAAGTGTGGCCTGGATTTTGTCCTCACCTCCTCCCAGCAAAAGATTTATTTGAAAAGGGGAAAAAAAAAAAAAAATGCTGGGCGCATTGGCTCATGCCTATAATCCCACTACTTTGGGAGGCCTAGGCAGGCAGATCACCTGAGGTCAGGAGTTCGAGACCACCCTGGCCAACAAGGTGAAATCCCATTTCTACTATAAATACAAAAATCAGCCAGGCTTGGTGGCACACACCTGCAGACCCAGCTACTCAGAAGGCTGGGACAGAAAAATTGCTTGAACCTGGGAGGCAGAGGCTGTAGTTAGCCAAGATTGCACCACCGTACTCCAGCCTGTGCAATGGAGTAAGACTCTATCTCAAAATAATAATAATTAATAAAAAAAAAGAAGAAGAAAAAGTGTCAAGAAAAAAATATCTGCCCGTTAAACGAGGAGTACCTTTAGGTTTTAATAAATCTTCAAGGAGATGTCCAGTTGCAATATTCTGATTTCATGAAACTCATGAAATTTGCTAGATTCTATTCTTGGAAACCTATGTATTTTCATCAAGCACATGACATGCTATATAAGATTAAAGTTCAGAATTTGATAAAACATGCTATATTTTCTTTCAGAAAAAAAATCACTAAATTTTATAAAATATGTAAATTACCATGTTACCCATATTTAGTACAGTTTACTAAAAGGAAGTAGAAAAAAAACACTTTTATGAGGATGTAAGTTCAATATAAATATTAAGTTGGTAAAAAATAGTCTAAGTGTTATGACTATAACAGATTAATCCCGAAAAATGGTGTAGCTAATGATCTAGTCACTTTATGATTCTTAGATACTAATATAAAATACAATTCTACTAACTGGGACCTTGTGCCTTTAATGAGAGATAAGAGTTGCTTGCATAATGGTTATATCATCAAACTGAATTTATATCCTTATTTGTCATGGTCTTATTTTATTGTAAAGAGAATTAACATACATAGATGCATACATTGAATTGGTTTTTGTTGATACTTGGATGAACTAGTCAAATAGATTGCTTCAAACAGGGCATATCAAGGGCGGTTTAGATCATATTATCAGGTATCAGATGATTTTTTTTCTGTTGCCCTCTTCCTCTGTATGTATTTCTACCCCTGATTTTTTAACTTAACACTGTGTTTTTATGAAAATTTTAATTTTTTTTTTACCATGACATTTATTCTGCCCCTATTCCACTATATTTTAGTACTTTAGATTTCATTCCTTGATGTAACACAGTACAATCAAATGTAAAAGTAGGAGCAGAAAGCTGAGAATGCAGGGAAATACAAAGCTTTGGTTAGGTTTATAACTATGCTCACATTTAAAATGCACCAGACACTCTTTTATTAGCTGTGTATGTTTATCTAGCCTTTTTTCTTCAACACCTTACTCCTTTCTGCACCCCCTCTGGAGATGTTATAATTATCTCCATTGTACAGACCAGGCAAGTGAGCTCAGAAAAGGTCAGATAACTTGCCAGAAGTCTCGAAGTTAGTAAATAGCAGAAAAGGAATTTGAAAGATAAGGCAGTCTAAATCCAGAGCCTATGCGCTAACCATGAGGCCATCTGCATGATTACTCAAAGCCTTATTACACCTAGAGAGAGCATTACTTTAACAGCCAGACCACTGCAGTATGGAGTATCTAATTGTGACTAATTTTAGAGAGCTAAGAGATTTGGTGACAGAATCCATACAATTTTCATCATATTGATCCCCGTGAGGCCCAGAAATACCTGTGGCTATTGCATTTGTGAAGGAGTCTTATATAATAAAGGGAGGAAGGTGAGCCACATGTGAAGTACCCATTCAGGAGTCAAAATGAGAAAAATACAAAGTTCCTTTAAAATAGCAATAACAGATATTGAAGCCATTGATTTTTGACCATGCATAATAGTTACTTTGAAAATATGAATAAAACTGGAAAATATTTTTCTGCCTTCCTTAAAGCAGTGATGTGGAGGATTTTATTGTTGACTACATCAAGAAAAACAGATTTATGAAACCTCCCTTGCACAAAATATTGATTATATAATAACTCCTTAAGTTATATAACCACCTCTCACCCTCCTCTGTCCCCCCCAGAAGAAGTATATCCAGGGCTGAAAATCAAATATATCTCTCTTCCCACCAAATGCCTTATCAAATATTGCTAAATAAAACAATTTTTATAGATTCGTATAGTTGTTTCTTTTTCTAGATGTTGTGCTTTTCTTCTTGCTATAAATATCTGTGTGCTGATCATAGAGACAAAGCAAGAAGCTAGTGTTTCCTTCT